>JASAUF010000588.1:0-5572828 GCA_030180095.1 Magnolia changhungtana
AAGGCCTGATTTATTCATTCCTAACTTTTTATAGACAAATGAAGTGGTTACCGGAACTAGCCGCTAACTATCCAACCACCTTTCTCGATATGTGCGCAAACATGTAAGTTTACCAACCAATCATGGCTTCTTATTTCTCCTACATATAGATTGGTGTTATCGTAGTGCTGGCTATCTATCATGCATATTCTCTCATGCTACTATGCAGCCGTAGTTTATTATGTCCTCGGCCACGTATAGGTGGCGCTATTAGCTCTTTACGAAGGTGACACATGTCCTGCACAACTAAGTTGTCCGATTTTGAGTCTACACCAGATCCATAGCTCACCGGGTAGACCGAGTCGAGATACCTCGCTTCAACACATGAGGTTCTCGTATCCATCCCTAACGGGGGTGGCTAACGTTGGGTAAAGTGCTTCATCGACATGGGTGTGTACCATCAATGCTTAATCAAAAAAATAAAAAAGGGTAACAATCTAAGTCGACATAGTATTTCCTTCTAATTCTCGGGGACTCTCTTCCTTCCCATCGTCAAAATAGGGGTACACATGGAATGTGTAGAACCCATAAATCGTGGACCAAACCGGCTGAAACCGACCCGCTTCAAGTGCACTCACTCGTTCCGATTCGAAATTAAAGAACTAATTACTCTCGCTCGGTTTTTTAGTCAGGTCATGTGAGAATATATCCAAACACGTAGAACCGACCCTGGGAACCAGACCGTAAAACCAAACTTGGAACTGACCGAAGAGCACACATATGTTTTAATTGTCTATTTTATTAGTTTACAATATATTTTAGTTGTCTATTTAACTCATGGTTTATGGTTTACAATGCGCTCCTTGATTGTTTCCGTAAATATCTTTTTGCACACCTTACATAATATGTAAATCATTCATCAAATATATAACAACATGATTGGACATGAGCTGGATTATTATTAAAAAAAAAAATGCAATTAGGCTGGATTATAAAAAACCAAGGACAATAGAATAGAACCTGGGTCGAACTCGGTTTTCATGGTCGGGTTTTTGGTCCGATTCTAAGTACAAATACCGTCCAGCCTGGGCTCAAGCTTCTGAATTTTCCTTAGAATCAGTTAAGAATGGTTCGCCTTTGGTTTCACCAATTTGTAACTGCATCAACTAACTCGGTGTGCACCCCTAGTGTCAAATCGAATGTAAATAGAATTTATTCAATACTTTAGTAGAGCATGACAAAAGATACGCATGCACTCGAGTAAATTATAAGAACATGAATGTAGCATGAAGCCGAAAATGAAACCAAATGTGGAAGCTTATGTTGTTAAGTCACAGTCCCAAAAATTAACGCACACTAGGCATTCCTAAGCCTATTTGTTGAAATGGGATAATTGATTTTTTATCTTAATGCATTATTTATAACCATCTAATAAATGTCCACCAATCTGATAGTCAGGTAATCAAATAAGCACAATTCGTATCCATGTCAGCAACTTCTTTTAATTTCAAGTGCTTAAAGTATCATCATTCACGCTCTTGCTAGAGTATCAAAGTTAATTCCTCTTATACATAATTATTTTATTTTATAATTAAACTAGACAATAAGATAAATTAATCAACACAAGCCGAGGTATTTCACAGTGTTTGGCTTATAAGTTACTTTACAAGCTACTTAATATGCCTCGAGTAACTTATCTTGGTTTTTCTACTTATTTGGTAGAAAAGTATGTTTAGTAAACCGCATATTTATTAGTAAAAAGTAAAAAATGATTGGTTTTGTATCCTCGAGAAGTTGGTTCGGCCTACTCTTTAATATCCACCGGCCCATCATGTGGGCCCCACTCTTTGATATGGACTCATTGAACATATTGGGGCCCACCTTGGCTCCCGCGTCTTCATCGTAGACCATCAATATGAATCTTGTTCTCGTGTGGATCCCACCTCGACAGAGGGTCATCAATAATGTGGGGCCCACCTTTAATATCCACCACTCATCATGTGGAGCCCACCTTTAATGTAGATCGTCCATCATGCGGATCCCATCTTGGATGTTGGCCATTCATCATTGGCACCTTTGATGTAGATCCTATATTATATGGGGCCAACCTTGATGTGGGTCATCCATCATGTGGGGCCCACCATCAAAATAAATTGTCACCATGTGAGGCCTACCTTCAAGTCCACTGCCCATGATGTGGAGCCCACCTTTGATGTGGACTGCCCACCAGTAGTGGGCCGCACCTTCAATGTGGGTCATCAATCATGCGGTCGCCTCGATGTGGGCTATTCATCATGATTTTAAGCCGGGCTGATGTGGACTACCCATTACATGGGGCCCACTTCGACAATCGGGTTATTCTCGTCACATGATGTGTCTACCTTCCATATCCACCACCCCTCGTGTGAAGCCCACCTTCGATATGGAGGCATCCATCATGTGGGCCCCACCTTCAAGAGGCGTGTCATCCATCATATGGGACCCGTCTTTGGATGTGGGCCATTCATCATTAGGAGGCTCGCTTTGCTGTGTGTGCATACTCCATTATGTGGGCTTGTCAGCAATGTGGATCATCCATAATGTGGGGCCCACCTTCGATGTGGATTGTCCATCGTGTGGGCCCCACCCTTCGATGTGAACCGCCCACCGTGTGGAATACTCCTTTCATATGGACCTCCTTTCACACTACGCCAAAAGGGTGAATTTGCGACGTATTTTTTGCTAAAACCTCTTGGTTTAACGACGGATTAAATCCGTCGCCTAATGGAAAAAAAGGTCCGTCGCTTTGTCGAAAACCGTGTCTCGAGCGTCGCTGATTTAGCGACGGATCGCATCCGTCGCTAAAATCTGATTTACGACGTATTTAGACGGATTTTGATTCGTTGCAGGGATTAGTAAGACGGACAAATCGTCTAAAACTTGATTTTTGTAACCGTCGTAAATTCCCGCCTAAAACACCAAAATGGCGCGCTTTTCGGTTGCCTTTGCGACGGATCAAGGTCCGTCGTAAAAGGCCTCATGTCCGTCGTAAAAGTATCCTGTTGCCTCATTTTTAATTTTTTTTCATTTTTATCGAAATATGGTGGAAAAGAAATTTTTTTTTTTTTAGTCGAATAATTGTTTTTTAATAGAATTTCAGGGGTTTAATTATACATATTTGTATCTAAGATTATTTTTTAACAATTGATTGAATGCAAAAGAAAATTTATTTTGTTTTTATATCAAATGAGTGAAATTTTTATTTTTATTTTTAATTTAAAATTAATATTTAAATGATTTGCAATATCACATGAAAAAGAATATTGAGAAGTTTAAAAAATTTAACAATGTTTGAGAAAACAAATTAGATTTGAAAAATAAAAATAGTGATTTAATAAAAATCTATTTTGTGGGAAAAAGAAATTTGAATAAAGTTGATAAATTTGAAAAAAAAAAAAAAAAAAAAAAAAAAAAAAAAAAAAAAAAAAAAAAAAAAAAAAAAAAAAAAAAAAAAAAGCATTTGATTTTGAGAAAAAAATATCTTGAAAAGAAAATTAAAAAAAATTAAAATGTGAAAATTTTGACAATGTGGGCCCCACCATAATATTTTATAAAAACAATGATATTTTGAAAAAAAAATATATCATTTTAAAAAAAGAAAATTGAAAAGTTGAAAACCAAATGATGCTTTTTAAAGAAAAAAAATCAAGATTTTGTAATTTTGGGGAAAAAAAATTAAAATTTGGAAAATTTTTTGAGATTTTGAAAATAAAAATTTGAATTTATATTTTAATTTTTTTGAAATATTTTATAATAAAAATGATATTTTGTTAAAAGTTTTCAAAGAAAAATTAAGAGTACAAAAAATATATTTAAAAAATGTTATTTTTAAATAGAAATTGAAATTTATCTCTGAAATAAAAAATATTTGTTAATAAATTATTAGGTACATCCACTAATTGAACCTTTAAACGTTAAAATCAAATTTCACTGAAATTGTTGATCAATCTTGTATGCCCAATATCTTCTTCATATGTAGCTTGATTGAGGTGAATAACTAGTCAAATTGAGGGTATTGATCAAGAAAGTAGAGTGAATGGACCAGACATGTAAAATGGGCCAAATATTCTAATTAAAATTATGACTCAACTTAGTAACATCATGAGAACCTAAAAATTGATGTTAGTAAGTTTTGTGGGGCCCATCATGATGTGTATCGAACATCAACACCATGCATTTGATGTGTCCCTTTTAGGTTACGAGATATCTCAAAAATCATCCGTATACGAAACTTAGGTGGGCCATACCATCTAAAACCATATGAAGACATCCTAAAAAATATAAAAGCACTTGGTGGGGCCCACATGAGTTTTGGATGCGACTGAAACTTGGTTTGACCCCTCATCTAAGTGGGACACACATAATGAGTGGGTTGGATATGTGAATCACATTTAGGCAGCTATCAATATATGATTATGAATGTTTCAAGGAAACCCCTCTCTACTATATTTACTATATTTAGGTGAGTTACTCATTACTTTATGCACGAGTAAACTCTGTGGGGTCCACCGTTATTTATTTATTTTATCCACTCCGTTCATCCATGTTAACAGAGATAATTTGAGGTCTAAAGAACAAAAAGGAAGCATATCCAAAGCTCAAGTGGACCAAACCACAAGAAATAATGTGATTGAACCTCTACCATTGAAAAATTCTTGGAGGCTATGGAAGTTTTGGATCAAGCTGATGTTTGTATTTTATCTTCATTCATATATTTTTTATATTATGAACAGGTTGGATGGGAAATAAACATTATTGTGGGCCTAAGGAAGGTATCAACGTGAAATCATTATTCCACATCAGTTGCATGTGGCATGGTCCACTTAAGTTTTGGATTTTGAAAATTTGGAATCAATCCACATTATTCATCTATTTTTTGAAATCATTTTAGAGAATTATCCAAAAATGAATCATATCCAAAGATTAAATAGACCACGCTATAAATAAGGGGAACAGATTTACTCCCTTGGCACCGCCAATGGTTGGTGGTCGGTGCTCTATGGGCCCCACCATGATGTATGTGTTTCATCCATGCCTTCCATCTATTTTGAAAGATTATCTTACGGCATGAGACCAAAAATGAGGTATATCCTAATCTGAAATGGACCATATTACAGGATACATTGTTGAATGAGTGTCAACCATTAAAAACATTTCGGGGGCCATAAAAGTTTTGAATTCAAATGATTTTTGTTTTTCCCCTTCATCTAGGCCTATATGACCTAATAAACAGATTGGATGTCAAATAAACAGTACAGTGGGCCTTATGAGGATTGTAATGATGGATATCCAATCACTATTATTTTCATGTGGTATGGTCCACCCGAGATTTATATACCTCTCATTTTTGGAATAAATTCCTAAAACGATATTTTAAAATGGATGAACATAATGGATGAAATACATGCATTATGGTGGGGCCCACAGAGAATCGACCACCGCCCAAGGGGTTGGTCTTTGGGAGACTAGGGACGCAATTTCTTATGAAAGCATTTTGCAGCAAGTTCTCTGTGCAAGGATGTCGGGGGGCCCATCATGCGATGTTTTTTGATCAATCCACCCCATCCATACGTTTTTATAGCTCATTGTAGGATGCGATAAAAAATGAGTTGATCCACAACTCAATTGAGTCACACATGCAAGAGGGAAAACTGGGGAAAGAAATTTGTACGGTTGAAACCTTCCTGGGCTCCATTCTAATGTCTTTGGGCCACCCAAACCGTTTATAACGTTACTCTCAATGGGATAAAGTATAAGAACTGAAAAAATATCCTGATACAAAACTTTCATGTCCATAAGAATGTTTCAACGGTGCTCACTGAATCTCCATTGTTTCCTCTCTTGTGGCTCACTTGAGCTTTGGATCCACCTAATTTTTGGTCACTTGTCCTAAAATGATCTCCTAAAATGGATGAACGGAGTGTATTTCTCCAAAATATCTCAGTGGGCCCCACCCAATATTCTTGCGTGGGAAGTTTATGCAAAAGCCAACGTACGTATCTGGAGACCATATACTGAAGTGACGTCACCAAACTCCGTAGGCCCCACCATGATGTACGGTTTGTATCCACACCTTCCATCCATTTGGAGAGATCATTTTAAGGCAATATCCAAAGAACGAGTTAAATCCAAAGATTGTGTGGTCCACTCAAGATTTAAATCCAAAGCTCCAGTTGACCCACATACGTCCAACTAATAATATTTTCTAATTGTGTGGTCCACCCAAGATTTATTTCAATATAATTTTTGGGGATCTCATGCAAAATGACGTCGTGAAATGGATGGACGGCGTGGATGAAACAAATCTATCATGGTGGGGCCCACAAAGCGATGCCAGGTCCAAACGTCAACTTACCGTTTTGAATTATAGTTTTGCAATGTAAGTCTTGTATTTTATGTAAAATAGTGGTGACTCGTCCATAACAACAGTGGCTATGATTCAGAGTTATCCAAACCATCCAAATAATCAGTCTAGGTGCAAATAGTAAATATTTATAATTTTATTATGTAAAATAATCTTAACCATCGAAAAATGGTCCCACGTATGTACGATCGTTAATAGAGCTTGTGTTATAAATTATGTTAAACTCACAATACATGGATTTGAAAATTTTATCTTATTTCCAAAAACAGAAACCTTCCCACGCCCGCTCCTCTTCTCCCTCTCTTCCACTTTTCCTCATCTTCCATCGAGAAATCCTCCCTGGGCATTGAGCGGGAGCGTCATCGTCCGTCGATCATCACCTTAAACGGAAGGCCCCGCGTTCTGCTTTCACCTCCACTGAGGTACTATCCTTACCAAATCTCTTGCATGCATTTCAATCGGAAGTTCATTCATCTTTTTTTTTTTTTTTCCTTTTCATTCATCTCTCAATCTCTCTCTCCCAGCGCCATGATTGGAAACCCCTAGATTCGAACCCCATGATTGGAAACCCCCTATTTTTTTTGGGTGTTGGGTTTATGTGTAATTGTTATGGGAATTGATATTTTCACTTCTTGGTCTTTGATAGATACACCCTTTTTGAACTCATTGTGATTGTAATGTTTTCACCGTACATCCAAATAATATATCGATCCAAAACTCAGATAGGACATGAACAGAGCAATGTAAAATCACGCTAATACCTATATATTCACACGATTTGGCCTACCAGAGTTCTTCGATGGCACACCTTTGGTCTGTGCCTTCATCCTGGTGGGGTTCTCCTGATGAATGGGTTTGATGGCCTATACACTGAGTTCTTCAAGGGCACACCTTTTCAGGTTTTTGAACAATGCCAAGGACAAAAACCACCATCAGGTGGGCCATGTTGGTTAGATGTGCTGTCCAAAACAACTAAAAGTCCGTCCGTTTCATTTAATGCACTAAATAAATGGATTGCCAAAACAAGCTTCCAAAAGTCATGGGCCTGACCTTATTAGGGAGTGGATTAGGTATTTTTTGGATAACACCAAATTCCATAAGACGTACATGGCATTATTTTATTGGATTACATATGCTTGTTAGAGAGTGGACCACCAACTTTCAAAAGATTGTCAATGATTCTTTTTGACAAACATCCGTATGCCTATGAAATAAAGCCAAGTTGTTAGACTATGATAGAATTTTATTATTATTATTATTTAAAAAAAGAAATATATGCTTGTGAAGGTTCATACAATAGTGTATGGATGTGCGTGCATACCTTAATGTAAGCCATTCAATTCATGGGCCTTTGATCGATTGACCGTAACATTCCCTCCGACAAATAGAGCTTTGTTCGCACGCTTTGGACTGCTCTACATTTTAAACCGTTGATTTGATGGTCTGCCATTGAAAATTTAAAATCAAAATTGCCCTACAAGATGATTTTTGTCATATGAACCATCTCAGCATTTGGCCCCACTATTTGAATAGTGTTGATAGAGATACATGTATGCCACGTGTATAGTGGATATGTCTAGGTATTTGGATCATGAAAGGACACGTACCCAAGAGACCAGATTCTCAATGAAAGTAGAGATTTTGATCTGCTTAATTTTTATGAGTGTCTCTTAAAATGAGCTGAAAAAAATTGATGGACAGCATGGATATATACCAATGGCCCCCAAAATGAAGCAGATACAAATCTATAGGTGATTACACCATAGTGGGCCTTAGGAAGTTTTTTATGGTGGTAGTACAATTACCACTATTTCCTATGGTGTAGTCCACTTAAAATTTTGATTTTTATAACACATACATTAAGGTGGGCCCACAGTCCGGGAAACACCCACTATGGTGTTACGCAGGTAACACCTAATCCATTCTCGTGTTGAATGGGTCGGCACCACATTTATTGTGCAAGTGGTATACATTTACATCAGGCTGCGTTTGTGGATGAACCATTATCACACTGGTAAGATGATAACAACCGTCTAATTTCTCCGTTGATGGCCACCAACTGACTAAGCAAGGATCATCGGATCAATGTAATTCTTTTGGTTATGCTCATTCACAATGGGACCTATACCATTTGGTGGCCCTATGTGGGGTGGACCATTTGAATGAACAATGGATGAAATTAAATACAGGTCCGAATAATCTATGCTTAGAAATTGTTGGTAGTAAATTTTATCCTATTTCCTAACCATCCATGGATGAAAACCCAAAATGCAATTTCCTAACTATATAGATTACACCCATCTGTTAGAAAAGAATATCCCCATCACCATGCTCAATAAAAAGAAAGGAGGATAAACTTGTTACACTTGTATTGAGCATTTTTTTTTTGTTACTACTGGTGAAAGGAGGATTCAATGTTATTTGATGTCACGCTCTGAGTTTTGTTTATCTGTTTATGTATGGAGAACAGGTGGTGCTGGCATCTGGTGAGACTAGTCATGGTAGGAAAACAACTCAGGTTACCAGTTCTTTTGCTTTGATTATACATTTAGAAATGAGTTGTATTTTGAATCATGTTCATTTAGATTACAAATTAGATAGACATACTCATTCGTAATCTGACTTAAACATATCATGTACACGTTACTAGAGATGGCTTCCATGACACCATGCAAGAACTGGATGAGGGCAGGAAGGTTAACTGTTGAATACATGGAAGGTGTTGCAACGTTTCTAAAGTACGTGAAACAAAATTCAAATGGGGAAGATTGGCACAATTGTCCTTGTGCCAAGTGTTGTAATATACGTGGGAAGATGACATTAGAAACCATTTCCAACACTTGGTTTTTAATGGCATAGATCAAACGTACACGACGTGGTTTCTCCATGGGGAACAACGTCTTGAAACAAAAGTAGTACATCTGTCGATAATCGTAATGAAGATGTGTTGCCTAGAATGGTCGATTTGGTGAATGATGCTTTCAATCATTTTCAACCCATTGAGTTAGATGCATGTATGGATGAGGTTAACAATGAAGATGATATTGAACCTCATGATGATTTAAGCGATGAGGCTCAGTATAGGAAGTTAATGGAGGATGCAAAACAACCTCTATATCCATCGTAAACCGAGCATACAAAGTTGTCCGTGACAAAGGAGTTGCCGAGTATGAAGGCTAGGTTTCGTTGGTCGACAATAGCTTTACAGAGTTGTTAAACTTGCTCAAGAAAATTTTGCCCAACGAGAACTCTTGCCGATAGTACTTATAATGCAAAGAGGGCTGATCAGGTTCATTGGGTATGAACTATGAGACAATACATGCATGCCCTAACGATTGTATTTTGTACTGGAAGGACCATGTTGATAAGCAGTGTTGTCCAAAATGTGGAGCAAGCAGATGGAAATTTAAAAGTGTTGTAAGGTCAACCGCCCCACGTGTACCTTGTAAGGTGCTGAGGTACTTCCCATTAACACCGAGGTTAAAAAGACTCTACACTATACCAGAGATTGCAGAGAATATGATATGGCATTCAAAGTCGGCTCAAGATGATATTTGCATGCGTCATCCAGTGGATTCGTCTATGTGGAAGATTGTAGATGAAAAGTATGCTGATTTTGCTGCGGAGCCACGTAACGTTCGTTTGGGACTTGCAACGGATGGATTCAATCCTTTTGGGAATATGAGCAATTCATATAGTTGTTGGCCTGTTATGATTGTTACGTATAATCTCCCGCCTCATTTATGCATGCGGAAGGAGTTTACCATGTTAACACTTTTGATCCCCAGAAAAAAGGTCCAGGACATGACATTGACGTTTACTTGCAACCGTTGATTGCAGAGTTGCTTGAATTGTGGGAAGGATCTGTGACATATGACTCGCACAGTAAGAATATGTTCACAATGAGGGCAATTTTACTATGGGCAATACATGATTTTCCAGCATATGGACATCTTTCTCGGTTGTAGGACAGAGGAGGAAAGTACGCATGCCCTATTTGTAGTGAGGAGACAATCCGCTTTGGCTTGGACATGGAAAGAAGTTTGCATATATGGGACATAGAAGATTCTCGCCATCAGTCATAACTTTAGGATCGACACAACCAGATTCAATGGGAAAGAGGAAAAAGGAAGGCTCCGGAAGCGTATGAAGGGTTCGATGTACTACGTAAAATGAATAATATTGAAACCATTTTTGGAAAGCAAGTCGGAAAGACTAAGAAAAAGTCTAACAATGACCCGACAACATTACTTGCTCGGACGAAGAGATCAATCCTTTTTGACTTGCCATACTGGGAGCATTTGCCCATTCGTCACAACTGGATGTGATGCATGTTGAGAAAAATGTCACCGAGAACCTCATTGCAACAATCATGGATACAAAAGATAAGACTAAGGATGGTTTACAAGTCTCGTCAGATCTTGTGCTATGAAGATAAGAAAGTCTATGTGGCCTCGAAGAAAGAAACGGTAGGTTATTCTTACCCAAAGCTCCTTTCACGTTGTCCACATCCGAAAGAAACATGTTTTGTCCGACATCGAGCAATTTGAAAGTTCCAAGAGGATATTGTGCAAACGGACACATCGTGTCAATTTAGAGGATTATCAACTAAAGGCCCTCAAGTCGCATGATTATCACATTGTGATGCAGCAATTGCTACCAGTTTTGTTGATGCACTCGTTTTTGGGAAAGAAGAAGACATTGCGCACCGCCATTTGTGAAATGTCAAGATTCTTCAACGTCATATGTTCGAAAGTTATTAATCGTGAAGAGCTTCAAAATATGAAACATAAAATAGTGGAAACATTATGTGTATTCGAAAAATATTTTCCCCCATCTTTTTTTGTTCCTATGACACACCTAGTGGTGCACTTAGCAGAGGAAGCACAACTTTGTGGACCAGTCAGATATCGGTGGATGTATCCTTTTGAGAGGTAACATTAATTATCAGAATTTATCAACTTTCTTTTTCCTTATTATTATTATTATTATTATTATTATTTATATCTATATCTGATTTTAATGTGTATAGGATGATGAGAACATACAAAAAGTATGTGATGAATCAAACTTATCCAGAGGGTTGTATTGCTGAACGCTACATACTGGAAGAGTCCATGATGTACTGCATGGACTACATGCCTGATAAGATGTTAGGAAGCCATAAGAGAGTGAAAAAGATATTCTATGATGAGGGTGATGATAATGCCGATAATTTCCAAATCGATAAAAAAGGGAAAAGTTATCTTCTTACTAATGTGCAATATCAACAAGCACGCAGATGGGTATTACAACATCATGCTGAAAATGCTCAATGGCTGGGGTATGTTGATAAAAGTCTATGTTTCTATCCTTAATGTTTTTAAATTGTACCATGCAAAGTAAAAATTTAATTCATATATTATATTGTATGTGAATTGTAGGAAGTACAATGAATATATTCATGGCCAAACACGTAAGGGACAAAACAGGAGGGGCAATCCGTCGGTGCAAAAAGAAGTAAACTACAATGCTTGGTTAAGGGAACAATTAGAGAATGAAGAAATGTCACAATTTAAGAGAATCGCTATTGGTCCTAGCTATGATGCCACATCATACAGTACATACTCAGTAAATGGATATGTTTTTTGCACATCAGACTCTGAAAAAAACTTGACAACACAAAATAGCGGGGTCTCTATGAAAGCCTTAACTATGTTCAGGGCGAGTGCCAGGGATAAGAACTTGGTAGAACAGGAAGCCACCTACTATGGTATCATTAGACAAATTCTTGAATTAAACTACTTCAGCTTCAAGATAACATTGTTCTACTGTGATTGGGTGCATATCGAAGATACTTCAAATGGATGTTATGTAGATCCTGAAACAAATCTGATATTTGTAAACCTAGGAAGGTTTAGAAGGAATATCAAGGAAGAGGATGAGCCATTTATCCATGCATCTCAGGCGGCTCAGGTCTTCTATTGCAAGGATCCGACAAGAGATGACTGGCATGTTGTCTTAGATGTTCCGAAGCGACTGACAAAAGATGCATATGCATTTGAGGATCCGCTAGTGTTTGAGGCTAGGTTGACCAGTGTTCCTCAAGCCCTTCCTTAATAGATGATCCGTATGACCCAACTAGTGAAGATATACAAGAAGGGTCATATGTAGAAATTGTTGAATGTAACCCACGTATTCGTAAGTTTTAAAAGAAACGATCAAGTTTCATATCAAAGTTGAAGTAAATTTAATTACATTTACTATATTAGATTATTTTCCTTTTCATTTAGCAAAAACATATGCATGTGTATAGTGTCATCTCTTTATAATGTATAGCAACATATTCAATGACTAATCATTTTATTTATTTATTTTTTTTTTAGAAATTATGTCGTATGTAGGGCCTTCTAGTTCTGCCCCAGGAAGCACCACAAGGATAAAAGTTTCAATCAGTCCACTTGGAGAGATTAATGGAGTTAATAAAAATCAATTCACCTCATTTCTAGGAAATGTGGTCAGGACTCATTGTTCAATTGCATACAAAAATTGGCGGCTTGTGCCAGATACCATCAAGGATAATGTTTGGTCAACTGTTTTGGTAAGCATTTAAATACATGAGTTTTACTTTCTAATGTTTATAATATCATTGTTGTTGACTAATTGCCCTGTGTAATGAAATATGTAGGCTAAATATGATGTTGACGATAGTAACAACTGTAAAAGTGCCATAATTAAGCGTGCTAATGATATGTGGAAGGATTGGAAGAACCGATTACGAGGAAGTGTCCGGATATGTATGATAATGATGGAGACAGAAAGAAAAATTGCCCAAATGGTGTCAAGCTAGAAGATTGGGTCAAATTTGTTGATTACGAATCTACAAAGAGGCGAAGTCTCGTCGTGAAAAGGAAAGGAATCCAGAAGAGAGATGAAGTTCCCTCACACGAATGTCGATGGGGTCCGCTAGGGACTACAGAGTTGATTGTAAGTTTTTAACATAACTTTAATTTCTTTTAATCCAATTTAAGAATACATAATAATTAACATGATTTCTCATTGTAAATTACAGAACAAAAAAAAATCCATAAACTCAAATCACGAGAACTGAATTGTTTCTGGCAACTCATACTAGATCCGATGGGTCTCTCCCTTCACAGGAGCTGAGCATCACAACGGAAAAAATAAAAGAAATAGTTGCCAATGACCCGGCTTGTATGCATAATGATTTAAATCACGATCCGGTTGCACAGGGTTTTTCATTCATTCTCTTCACTTTGACATACTTAGCTTTCTGAACATTTTTTGTTACTAATATACATGCATTACTAATAATGGCTGATTATCATTTAGGTTTGTGGTCTTGATAAAAGAGGACGTGTAAGAGGGTTGGGTCATATTCCAAAAACTACCATTATTGCTTCAACCCCTTACATTAATGAAATTAGAGAAGGAAAGGGCGAAATTGCTGAGATTAAAGCATCGATGATTGTATTACAAGAGCAAATGGACAACAAGTTGGAAAACAAGTTCAACGAGTGCAAGAACATGATATTGAACATTGGAGAACGTTTGCTTGAAGTTCATAATCAAATAAATAATCTAGTTCAACCAATGCAATGCTCTCCTGGCACTGCTGGTTCTCGGGTATTGTAACAATTAATTAAAGAATAATGTATAGTTACTATTTTATCCATGAAAATAATTAAAATTATTTCTTGTAGGGGTTGTATCGATCCGCGATACCTCAAGTCATCGTGATGAATCAACTCCACCTCCACCTCCACCTCCACTTCCACGGGTGGAACAAATCGTCATTTGATGATATTTGTAGTCGAAGTTGTTGCACGTGGGCGTGTCGATTAGAGATAATGCAGCATCCCTCCAGATTGCATCAAAGTTATATTGGATGTCGTTGAAGTTCACAGCAGCGAATGTGTTTGGTGACATTGAGAAGACGTTAGCCGATTGCGCGTGGGTGATGTTCTCGTTTGGCCTAGAGTGCTGACGAAAACATAGATATTAAAGTAGTTTACTTAAAACTTTTCCTAAGTCAAGAACATATTTTTGTAATTTGGTCAGACATATGGATTGTGTTTGAGGTTATTTTGGATATTATTTGACTAAATCTTTATCTTAAATTATTTAGTAGTTTTGTTTGACTAATCTAATGATTTGTTTCAACTTTTCATCTTCTTATGCGTGACGGAAGGTACACATATTTCTATTAGGTTTTGTTTTGATTTTTCTTTGCTTATGCGTAAAATGTTCGATTTAAATATTAAGAACTACGTAGTGGCTTGATCCCAATCTTCCAACATTGGAGTACGTAGTGTACTGCTCATACTAGACCGTATCGGTGCACCACACAAATTTTTTATTTTTTTCCTTTCTTTTGTAGTGTGGATGCATTTTCATCGGGACTACTTGGCAATAAGAGTAAGGTGGATGTAAGTTCTCGAAACCTTTAATTAATCTTGAATGATTTATATCTTTATCGCTTCATTTATATACTCGTCATCGTGGTCAACTTGTAACTCCTCAGAACTCGCTCTACCGTAAGACATTACGGTGCATGACGGTTCCTAGAAGGTTAAGTTGCAAATTATTATTAAGAGTTGGTTGGATATAATTTATTTTTTGTAAATGTTGTTAATAGTATTTGTGAATGTATTTGTGAATGTAAATGAAAATAAAAAACTTATGATATATATATATATATATATATGTTATCAATGGAGGATGCCTTGTTTAGGGGGACATGAAATTTTGTAGCTTATGGTATGGTGCCCCAATATTGGTTGTATGCTACTAGTATGTAGTAGATAATACTAGGATCAATAGTAAACATTTTGTTTTGAGTGGAAGACCGAGTAAAAGAACTTAGAAGAGACACTTTTTATGCCTTTTAGCTTCAAACTGGATACCTTTTGGATAAACCAAACATCCATTCACCACTAGTTCCTTTAATACATGGTACAATGGGGGTGGGATAATGTCGGTTGCTCCAAATTGCAATACATATACTAAGTGTATGTAATATAGTTATATATATATATATATATATATATATATATATTCATATTGCAATTTATATATGAAATAATCGTCATCATCGTCATCATGTAAGCCATATCCTAATTAATTAGGGTCGCCTACATGAATCCTATTCCACCGTTCCACTCTATCAAGGGCCATACCTTCAGTTAGACCATAGGTCATCGGGTCTTTTCTTACTACCTCCATCCACGTCTTTTTGTGCCTTCCCCTTGCCCCACAATTTGTTCCCTAAAGCGTGGTTGGTCATACAGCTATTCTATAAAACTTCCCTTTTAGTTTGAATGGTACTCGGCGATCATTTAAAACTCCCAAGGCACATCCTATAGCAATTTTTACCATCCTGTGGCTTGAAACACTCTTGACGGTAGCAATGTGAAATGGCACCATGCTGCCGTGGATTGGCAAAAGGACAACCTCATTCTTTTGGTCGATCTGCATCATTAATTCCCTCAACTGTGGGATATCATTGACATTCTTGTAAGCAATGAGATCGCTTGAAGCTTTTGCAGAACCACGGCCATCTCCTGCTGCAGAACCGCCCATTATCTGACCTTAGAGTCGCTTTCGACAAGAATGCCTCAGCTCCATTGGATTCGGCTTTGACCTTTGGACGCTCTTCTTTCTCCTCCCTCCTCTTCCTCATTGAATGAGTATGCAATATCCTTAACTAACTTGGAGCTGATTGAAGTCACAACTTGTGCAGCTTTTTCATTGACAATAATGGTGTCCGCAAGCAACAACGAGAACATCTTAGTCTTTGGATTGTTGGTTTCTGATTGTAAGTTCTGGAACCTAAGAGATACATTAAAAACCATTCCAAGCTTCAACACCTGATCGTTCCTGGCATTTAAACTCAAGCCCGACTCACGGAACTCGAGACCGATTCACTGAATTGATTTGAGTTGGGTCCGATCCGAGTCGAGTCGAGCTCGGGCAACCTTGAACTCGGTTTGAAATTTTTGCCAGCTCAAAAACTATGCTGGACTCAACTCGAGTCGAGCTTTTTCGAGTCGAGTCGAGTGAGCTAACCGTGCTAACTCAGTTCGTGTATAGTCCCTAATGGTGGGTGTATACATCCTGGGCGACTTATGTGGATCTATTGAGGTAGGTGGGGTCCATCGTAATGTATTTGCATCATATCCACTGTCCATCCATTTGAAAACTCATTTTTGGTCATGATTCCAAAAATGAGTAGATCCAAATCTCAGGTGGACCATAATACGTAAAACAGTGGTAATCGACCATTAAAAACTTTTGTGGGCCAACAAAGTTTTGAATCAAGCTAATATTCGCATGGTCTCTTCATCCAGGTCTTTGTGACCTTAACAATAAGTTGGATGGCAAATAAACATTCCGGTAGCCCCCATGAAGTTTTTAATGGTGTGGATTTAATCACGACTGATTCCTGTCATATAGTCCACCTAAGATTTAGATATGCTTCATTTTTATGTGGGTGTGGTCGGCTTGATTATGTGCACGTCCTAACATAAACTTTTTTGGTTGGAGTGCATTCTGATTACAGTATATCCGCATCCAACATGACTGTTCATTTTCTGAAATCCGTCGGTGCAAAAATGTTTACTTCTTTGCTTTCTTTTGGTTGGATTGATGGCTTTCTTCTATATTTCCCAAAAATCAAGGAATTGTTACTGATTTCCACTGTTTTACTACTAATGACCTTCATCCATTTCATCTAAAACTTTTAGAAGATTTCCTTCATTGCACATTCTGTGGGAGGACTGGTAGCAAGATATACAATTGGGAGACTATATAGACACCCTAGAAGAGAAAATTCAGAAATTGAATCAGTCGGAGCCCAGGATGAAGATTCAAGAGGTACAATATCTGGTCTGGAGGTGATGAATTTTATTACTGTTGCTACCCCTCATCTTGGTTCCAGAGGTAACAAACAGGTATTTTTCATTTCTTCCCATCTATCTGCAGGAGTTCCAGTATTTATCAACCTCATACACCTTAATATTGTCCTCCGAAAGTCTGGATGCTAACATATGAAAAGGAAAACTGAATGTATCATCTCATTCTTTTTTTAAAAGGTCAAATGGGGCATAGTGCATCATTTTATTCATGGGCTTTTTGGGGAATTGTTCTTCATTTGCAGGTTCCATTTCTTTTGCAGGATGCATGCCATTAGATACTATATTGGTAAATTTTACAAGTGTATGTATGTCTTCACTGGTTCGATTAGGAAATATCCTCTGTCCAATGTGAAAAGTTGCTCAATTCTGTCTAACCATCAACATGGTCTGTGCTGGGCGCAACAGATGCAGAGGCACACAAGATAGTTTTGAACATGTACTTTGATGCATCTTTTGGTTTGATCGCGTGTGTTGACATACATGTGGACAAGCATGGCATAGATCCTTGCCAAGCATGGCATAGATCCTTGCCAAGCATTTTAGACTGACTTGACATACATGTGGACAAGCATGGCATAGATGCATTCAATTGGTCATCTTGATAAATATGTCTGATGATGTGATGGCCATTCATCCACTGTATGTGTGGCAGATATGGTAGGTGTGAATGTGAATTTGAATGGTTGAAATTGCAGCCTGCATTGTGGATGGAGCATAGCTGAGAATCAAGCCATCATACATTTAGTGGCGATCAAATGAGTGATTAAAAAGAGAGGAATTCAGCAAGTGCAAATTCCGCAAGTGAAATCAAGTAGTTAAGCACATCTTGATGAGTTTGATTTTCATGCTATGTATACAGATATACATGTGTATCTGGTCTGATAACTTTTTAAGGCTGAAATATGGAAACTTGGATCTGTTGTATTACATTAAGATACCTAAATTATATACAAGAGTATTACACGTAGAGTACATGTATACAGCTAATACAAATCTATGTAGCTTATGTACAACTGTGCAGATATACATGTGTATTTTTCCTAACAGAAATCACATTGTACACATAAAAGTATCAGAATCTGAATTTAGCCATACATGTGAACCAAACATGGCTAGTGATATTACTAAGGAACAGATGCTCGAGAAGAATTCAAATTTCAGTCTCGCGAGCATCCCATAGCATGATTGAAGTAATGGAACCTTGCTTTACAGGACCTCTTTAAATGTTGAAGAGCTCTGTCAATGCTTTACACCTCATTCCCACACTTCCCATCTCAGCCTCTAAACTATCATTTGGATGGTTTGTGAAAAAAAAAAAAAAAAGCGATTGTGGGCGGTTGTAAAAAAAAAAAAAAAAACTGATTGTGGGCGATTTGTGAAAAAAAAACACCTCATTCCCACACTCTATCTCAAGTCTTTCTCAGCAGACTTGCTTGAAAAGATCCATGTTAAACCATTTTTTTGTATTGTTTATTATGATGAAAATGCTTTCTTTCAGTTTCTTTTGTTTTACAGAACAAAGGTATATTTCGGCAGTGGGTGACACTACAAGAAAGTAGGTCTTTAGCCTCAATTTTTTAGCCTCGGTTCAAAAAAAGGAGGTTAAATATGGTTTTTAGCCTCGGTTGTAAAGGAACTGAGGTTAAAAATTCACTTTTTGCCTCGATTGATGAGAAACTGAGGCAAAAACTCTGCCCTATTGCCTCGGTTGGTTAGAAACCGAGGCCAAAAGTCTGACCTTTTGCCTCGGTTGGATTACAAAATCAGCAATCCAGCAAAAGAAACAACAAGGAATTAGAACAAAGATTGATCAATATTAAGTAATGCATGTATGGAATAGGTTCCATCCTGGATGGGCCATTTTGTGAGGCGTATTGGACTGAATTTCACGGCTAGATTTCGTGTGGTTAGGTGGACTGCCTGCCTTTTCGTCTTCAAATGTGTTCTAGCAGTGTTGTAGTAGGCTTGTTAGTTCCAAATTTCCTCTGTTTTCAGTTGGGTTTGATTCCTTTTATCTTTTTATTTTTGTGGCCTTTTGGCAAAAGAGTTTTGATTTTGTTTGTGTTTGGTGCTTTCTCTTCTGTTTTGGCAATTAATCTGTTGACGGGAGGTCATTTTCCATTTTTGTTTTTTGGTTATGTAGGCTGCCTTTGGATGCACAAGTGAATTGAATTGAGAATGTTTGAGGAAATGATGACTAATCAGTGGTCTTGTAGTATTTGTAAAAGGAATATACATTAGCAAAGTCTGAGAAAGGGTAGCTTTGGTAAAATCCATCAAATCAATCAGTTATTGACGACAATAAAACCATCCAGCCACGACAGACACAAGCTTCATGCCCGTGGTACCAATATGGCATGCCTTGAAATTTTGTCTGTAATTTGAGAGTTTTGCTAAGCCCACACTCACCTCTCCATACACAGCCATGTATGTGCCTTGGACATCTGAATCGTGCATCATGTGGGCCCTGCCATGTAGATGACTGGCCTAAAAGTAGGCTGATCCAATAACCACTTTGGCCGCAAGCATACTTTGATGTCGTTGTTGGCATTTTTTTCTTGAAATGCTCATTGTATCCTACATGTGGGGCCGACCTGATGAGTTGACTGGCCTGATTTTGGGGCTAGATCACCTCCATGGGAGCCCACCCAATGATTGGCTTGGATGTCCCCTGATGCGGCAAGTCAACATGTGGGCACATCCGGACTAAGCAAAAAGCTCATAATTTTGAAGTTGTCCTGCTGATTTGTTTTCTAATAATCATTTCATTATGTCAGTTTACGTTAATGTTTTTGAGCTAAAACAGGGTAAGGAATCTAAAATATGGAGCATGTTGTCACTAACGAGTATGTCCAACTCATAGGATTGTAAAGTGGAAAGACTTGTTCTTGTTTCATGAGCTAAATTTGGAATAAATGTTGTGGTATACCATTCGATCTTTGTGTTAAAATGTTGGAATTGCTTCGATGTTGCACGGGTGCTCTTGTTGGTGCATCAAATGTCTTTGGTTAGTATTTTATTAGGTGAAACTGTCCTTTAGAATTTTGCAATCCATGTACACCAATTAGGAACATCGTATCCATAGATGCAAATTATATGCACGATTTTCTTTATTTCTCAGATGTAGATTATATGCACGACTCTCTCTCTCTCCCTCCCTCCCTCCCTCATTGGGGTTACATTTTCTTTACAGGCACAACCATTGCATCTTCCTTGATGGACAGGCAAGGAAGAAAAAGTCTTCTAATCATCACTTCACTGGAATGGTATGACCTTATTCAAATCATTGGCCTATTCATATAAAGCACATGGTTTGAATCTTTGAAAGTGAGATGCATTCTAACATTAAATGATTTTTCATCATTTTGGTTTCAAACCCATGTATATGAGAAACATCCTGCGAGCAGTGGCTCTAGTGGGCTCCACCATGATGCGTATGTGACATCCATGCCAACCATTGGATGTGTCACTCAATGCTAGGCCTGTCCATGATTCAGGTGCACCACATGATCGGGAACACCGTACAGAGGAACGCCCACTCTCCATACTTGTTCCCCTTGGTCTGGCCAACCAGAAGCCCAGATTGGCCTGATTTTGGCCCTGGGACTAATGTCAGGTGACACATCTCTAATGGTCAGAGTGGATGTGACCTACACAACACAGTGGGGCCTGTAAAAGCAAGGGTGGGCATCCCCTCTCCCAACTGTTTCCATTGGTGTGGCTGACCTGAGTCATGGATCAGCTGAATTTTGGGCCCCGGACCTAAAGTTGGGTGATGCATCTAATGGTTGGAGTGGATGTACACAGCAAAGAAAATTCTTATTTCCTAGGATTTCAAAACTGAAAATGGCATGCAAAGAAAATTCTTTGTTGGTTTCTTTCAATGATTTTATAACTGCATTTAAATATACAAAAGAAGCAATCAGCTTCTATGAATATGGTTGGGGGGAGTCCTTTCATTTTTTCGCTGTGTTAGGATTTCGCATTGTATCTTTGGAGACAATCAAGCTGAAAATGAACTAATCAGATTGAATTTTGTTATTTCAGATGGAAAGAAGAATCACTTGGAGAAAGCATCAAACGGCATGAACACTTTCTTGCTTTACAACTGGGTTTGAAACCCAGAATGAAGGTTCATTATATTAAAAGTGAAAATCAATGGCATATACATTATCAAGATTCTTTGAGAATTTATGGATTTTGCTTAATTTGAATTGTCGATGCGGGTTTTGGATGTGGGATGTGGAAGTGGAGGACCACGACGGGAAATTGCTAGATTTAAGTAACTCTATTTCTCACAATTTATATTTCTTCTGGCTTTCAACCAAGGAACTTGTAATGTTATGTAGCAGTTGTAATCCGACAATTGCAAAAGAAGAAGAAGAAGATGGTTCTCAATCAAATCATAGATTTATTTCTAAAAACAAAATTCAGCTGATTATATAGGTTGGTTGCTTATTGTTATGACATGTTTCTAACATATAAGCAAGCCACATCGTGCATGGAGTGTCCTAGCATAAATCTTTATCTTGAATTATTTAGTAGTTTTGATTGACTAATCTAGTGATTTGTTTCAAATTGTTCATCTTCTTATGCGTGATGAAGGTACACATATTTCTATTATGTTTTGTTTTCATTTTTTCTTTGCTTATGCGTAAAATGTTCGATTTAAATATTAAGAACTACGTAGTGGCTTGATCCCAATCTTCCAACATTGGGTACGTAGGCAAATAGTACATACTAGACAGTATCGGTGCAACCACAAATTTTTTATTTTTTTCCCTTTCTTGTAGTGTGGATGCATTTTCATCAGGACTACTTGGCAATAAGAGTAAGGTGGATGTAAGTTCTCAAAACCTATAATTAATCTTGAATCATTTGTATCTTTATCGCTTCATTTATATGCTGTCGTCAGGGTCAACTTGTAACTCCTCAGAACCCGCTCTGCCGTAAGACATTACGGTGCATGACGGTTCCTAGCAGGTTAAGTTACAAATTATTATTAAGAGTTGGTTGGATATAATTTATTTTTTTGTAAATGTTGTTAATAGTTGGATGGATGATGAATGTATTTGTGAATGTAAATGAAATATAAAATATGATATATATATATATATATATATATATGTTATCAATGGAGGATGCCTTGTTTAGGGGATATGAAATTTTGTAGCTTATGGTATGGTGCCCCAATATTGGTTGTATGTTACTAGTATGTAGTAGATAATACTAGGATCAATAGTAAACATTTTGTTTTGAGTGGAAGACCGAGTAAAAGAACTTGGAAGAGACACTTTTTATGCCTTTCAGCTTCAAACTGGATACCTTTTGGATAAACCAAACATCCATTCACCACTAGTTCCTCTAATAAATGGTACAATGGGGTGGGATAATGTCGGTTGCTCCAAATTCCAATACATATACTAAGTATATGTATATGTAATATATATATATATATATATATATATATATTGCAAATTATTATATTGCAATTTATATATGAAATAATCGTCATCATCGTCATCATGTAAGCCATATCCTAATTAATTAGGGTCGCATACATGAATTCTATTCCACCGTTCCACTCTATCAAGGGCCATACCTCCAGTTAGACCATAGGTCATCGGGTCTTTTCTTACTACCTCCATCCACGTCTTTTTGGGCCTTCCCCTTGCCCAACAATTTGTTCCCTAAAGCGTGGTTGGTCTTACAGCTATTCTATAAAACTTCCCTTTTAGTTTGAATGGTACTCGACGATCATTTAAAACTCCTAAGGCACATCCTATAGCAATTTTTACCATCTTGCTGGCTTGAAACACTCTTGATGGTAGCAATGTGAAATGGCACCATGCTGTCATGGATTGGCAAAAGGACAGCCTCATTCTTTTGGTCGATCTGTATCATTAATTCCCTCGACTGTGGGATATCATTGACATTCTTGTAGGCAATGATATCATTGACATTTTTTTTTTCTTTCAAAAATTCACTCATGTCTCATCTTCTTCTTTTCATTTAAACCATGGAAGAATCTTAAAAACTCATTCTAGGCTAGATCTAGACCTATTTTGGGATCAAAATAAATGATTTGAATGGGATTCAACAAATCAAGCGAAGTGGACCATTATGGGAAAAATCGGAAAGAAGGGTAAACCTTCACTTTTTTTTTTTTTTGTTATATTTTCATCTTCTTTTTATTGTATTTCCAATGTAATGGGCCATTGTTCACCAAATCATGTTTAATTTGTGTTCAATTAGGGCCTATTTAGTTGACGTTCGACAAGTCAAATCAACAGACAACATTCTCATCAAAGAATGGTCTAATACACCATTGAATACATGGTCAAAATACCAAAAAAAAGAAAAGAAAAGAAGATAGATTCGTGAATATCTCGTTTTTTCCTATTTTTTTTTATTTTTTTTGCTTAAAAAAATCTCACCGATATGTAGAGGTGTACATGAGTCGAACCGAGTCGAGCTTGGCATAGCTCGACTCGACTCGACTCGCCACTAGCTGACCCCAGCTCGAACTTGGCTCAGCTCGGTCCTCGAGCTTGACTGGCCGGCTTGGCTCGGTTCAGTCAGCAGCTCGGGCAGTTTGAGCCAAGATTGAGCCGAGTTCGCCTATGCAGCATTTTCACAAACACATGGACTGCACCTTCAAATTCTCACTTGTATGTAAAAAGCGAAGAACGGTTTTACGGTGTATTTCATCAAACAACTTGTAGGCAACATCAAAATAAAGAAAAAAAAATGGTATTTGTTTCATATACATACCTTCCCTCCCACCAGCCGACACTTCATTGAGTCATTTCATCAAACACTTGGTGAGCATCAATATCAAAGTAATCGAGTCACTGAACTAGTTCGATCCGAGTTCGATTCGAGTTGGGTTCGATCCAAGTCGAGTCGAGCTCGGGCAAGCTCGAACTCGGTTCGAAATTTTTTCAAGCTCAAAAATCACTCAACTCGGCTCGAACTCAGTTTCAAACTGAGTCGAAATGAGCTTTTTCGAGTCGAGTCGAGTGAGGTAACCGAGCTAACTCGATTCCTATACTGCCCTACCGATATGGCCTCGATTTTGATATGTGATGCCGTATCGAATCATTTTTCCGCGGGGCCGATACCGTTGTTCAGAACCATGGTAAGAACTGATGATCAACCAAAAGAGTTTTTAATTCTTAAATGCTTGTCACCAAATTTAGAGGTTAAAGACATAATTTTTCAAAGAAGCTAGGTTGAGAAACTTGACATTCTTGCACAAGAATGATCGATACTTCATTGAATACATTTGAAATAATAGATTGTTCTTCTTCTTCTTCTTCTTCTTCTTCTTCTTCTTCTTTTTTTTTTTCGTTTATATTTTTCTTCATTTTCTGTTTAATGGATGTATTTTTCTTTGGTTCGATAGTCCGATACACCCGATATCGATCATTTTTCTGAACCCGGTGATGTGCCCTCCGGTACGATTTTTGAACGTTGAACACATTTTAGATTTTCTACGAAAGGATATGGCGCTAACCGTAATGCTGGCACCATATACGTAGATGTGGTCTGGTCACATGGCAAACATGTACATAATCCAAAATGTGTATCTGTTAAGGCCTTTCATGGATGGGTCCATATGCCAAAAATCAGATCAGTCATATAATCCTAGCTGCCAATTGTAGGACTTTCTCGTTCAATGTGAACTGTTGGTTGGACTTCTGTTTCTATCCAGTAATAGGCTAGGATTACTATACTGGTAAATTTTTATGGGTATTAGGGCCTGTTTGGCCAGGCAGATCCCACGGTATTAGTAGGGATGGGATCGGCAATATCCTGGGATAGGCATGACGAGCCAAACAGATCCGGTGAACTTGTCTTGGTATACGAGCAACCCCATTGATCTTAAGACAATCCACTGACATCACCATCATTACCTTAAAATTGATCCTATCCCTTAGTTGGATGGATGGGAAGGTAAAATCCTGGGACATGCAGGGCGTGCCAAACAGACCTAGTGAACTTGTCCCGGGATATAAGCAATCCCATGGATCTTAAGACAATCCACTGACACCACCATCATTACCTTAAAATTGATCCCATCCCTCCAAATACCATGGGATCTGCCTGGCCAAACAGGCCCTTACTCATCCATCGTAGGGCTAATAAACAGTCTGGATTTTTTAAATGTGTGCCATGTGCATGGAGATTGACTGCTTGATAGCTAACTTCTAAACATTGATGGTACTGGATCATTTCTCTTTCCTTTTCTGTTCTTATTAAATTTAAAAGAATCAAATGGTTAAACCATATTAAAAACAGATAAAGCTCGCCATATACAATAAGCACTATAAATCACATTTTGGTATCATATTCCTTGAAATATCTGCAAAATTTAGTGTGTCAACATTTAATTTTGAATACTAACATTAAAATAGTGATGCATTTGTATTGCATTAATATTAGCCTAGTAAGTTGCATGTTTGTGCAGAACCTTCTTCTTCTTCTTTTTTTTTTTTTTTTTTTTCGGCAAAGGTGGACGGCACACCATTAAAGATAAACAATACACCTAACAAGGGCTGTGGAAACCTTACCTCCCAAGAAAACTAAATACAAAACCTGCAATAGAACAGAAGATCACAAACCAACCACAGTAACATCTAATGCTAAAATTTCAGCTTTATCACTGAAATATTTTGATTTTTCTTTGGAAAGAATTTTATTCAACCCAATAAAAAAAGTGGAAATACAGCTCAAATCACAGCTCCAATCTGCTAATGCATCTGCAACACTATTTGATTTTCTAAGAACATGCCAAAAAGAGCAATGCCAAAAAAAAAAAAAAAAAAAAAAAAAAGAAAAAAAAAGAAAGAAAAAAAAAAAAAAAAAAAACAACAACAACAACAACAAACAACAAACAAAGAACAAGAAGAAATAGAAAACAAAAACGAAAAAGAAAAAGAAAACCTTAAAACTTTTTTTTTATTTTTGCCACCAACTAAGCGTGACACATCGGAGAGAACCACTTTATCATATCCATGAATCCCTCTTGAGCCACTTTCAACTACCAAAGTAAAACTAAGCAATTCTCTAAAATATCTTAGACGTTAAATAATGCTCTAATTTCAGCAGTCATGTTAGTACAATGACAACAAAAATGAGAATGCCATAATCACCATAGCCTTCCAATCATGGATCACACCACCAACCCCATCTCACCTGTATTGACTTGAGAAGCACCATCAATGTCCAACTTGAAGATACAAACTGGGAGTTTAGTCCGCAGCAGGAATTACACGTTGATCCTTGAACTGCTGAATATTAGTTTTCATCAATGAAAGGGACAACTTTTCCTCAAAAGAACATTCCTTTACTGAAATGTTGACCCTCAGATGCCCACTTGACCCGAGCAGGAGACGTATATCTGCCTTCAAATTTGATTTTGTTTTGAGATATCCATTACCTTGCATGGAATGAAAGAGAGTGGCATGTGTAATAAAGCTGAGGATTGGTTTGAGATGAAGAAGAAAACCAATACAAAACCCGCTGCTGAAGCAAGGATCATATATTGGGAAAATTAAATAGATGCCTAAATGACGCCACAATTACCCAGAAAATTACTATCACAAAAGAGATAGCCCATATCCTTCATGGAGACAATAATTGCAGCAAACACGCATAGAAGCCAGAGAATTTCTTTCTTCTTCGCAGCAAGTTCCATAGCCAATCACCCATTTAGAAGTTATTTGACTGAAAGTTGATACATATTGTTTACTTTAAATGAATCTAATTCAACTACATATAGTCCCGCACCATGTTTCGTGAGTAGAATATGGATTATGAAATGTTCAAAGGGTCATTTGGGGCTCTTATCTCATGCACCTTTGTTAAAGTTTGATGTAGTTATATACACGTAAGAAAATTCCAATGCAATTCATGTCATGTCATACTGTAGAATATTGTGGTGCATATCACAAATGAACCCAGATAGGTACATCTAAGATTATGGGAAACAGTTCTAGTGATATGCAGGTCAAAACACTAGTTCTCTTTATCAACACTAAACCCTTTTTGTAGACCATGCGAGCAGCATTCTTTCTTATCCAATTTTGTGCTAAATGCAGTTGGGTGCTGCTTTATCTGTTGGAGTTGATACAGATCCCAGGCAATAACATCAGCACGTCAGAATGTTGCTTTGAACAACATAGAACCTGAGAAAATGCAATTGTACCTTGCTTCCAGCAAGTCAGCCCTCTTTTACCAAATGGAACAATGACCAGAGATGTAGAAGGGTTGAGCTCTTATAGCTTGGAAATCATGGGTGAAATGGAAAATTTTGATGTCATGATAGCAAATATACTTTTAAATCCCTTGATAGAGTTGGAGATTATATTGTTGCTTATGCAAAGCCTGGAGCAGTCATTGGTGTCTCTGGTATCATATCTGAGCAGGTATCATTTTTGCAGCCACCTCATTGACATGTTTAAGTGTTGGCTTAATTGATGTAGATTCCACTCTTTGCAGTAAAAAAATGTTTCAACCATAGTTCTAAAAGTCAATGGTGAATAATTTATTTTTTGCAAATTATTATTAAGAGTTGGTTGGATATAATTTATTTTTTTGTAAATGTTGTTAATAGTTGGATGGATGATGAATGTATTTGTGAATGTAAATGAAAAATAAAAAACTTATGATATATATATATATATATATATATATATATATATATATGTTATCAATGGAGGATGCCTTGTTTAGGGGGATATGAAATTTTGTAGCTTATGGTATGGTGCCCCAATATTGGTTGTATGTTACTAGTATGTAGTAGATAATACTAGGATCAATAGTAAACATTTTGTTTTGAGTGGAAGACCGAGTAAAAGAACTTGGAAGAGACACTTTTTATGCCTTTCAGCTTCAAACTGGATACCTTTTGGATAAACCAAACATCCATTCACCACTAGTTCCTCTAATACATGGTACAATGGGGGTGGGATAATGTCGGTTGCTCCAAATTCCAATACATATACTAAGTATATGTAATATAGTTATATATACATATATATATTGCAAATTATTATATTGCAATTTATATATGAAATAATCGTCATCATCGTCATCATGTAAGCCATATCCTAATTAATTAGGGTCGCATACATGAATCCTATTCCACCGTTCCACTCTATCAAGGGCCATACCTCCAGTTAGACCATAGGTCATCGGGTCTTTTCTTACTACCTCCATCCACGTCTTTTTGGGCCTTCCCCTTGCCCAACAATTTGTTCCCTAAAGCGTGGTTGGTCTTACAGCTATTCTATAAAACTTCCCTTTTAGTTTGAATGGTACTCGACGATCATTTAAAACTCCCAAGGCACATCCTATAGCAATTTTTACCATCCTGCTGGCTTGAAACACTCTTGATGGTAGCAATGTGAAATGGCACCATGCTGCCATGGATTGGCAAAAGGACAGCCTCATTCTTTTGGTGGATCTATATCATTAATTCCCTCGACTATGGGATATCATTGACATTCTTGTAGGCAATGAGATCGCTTGAAGCTTTTGTAGAACCACGGCCATCTCCAGCTACAGAACCGCCCATTATCCGACCTTAAAGTCGCTTTCGACAAGAATGTCTCAGCTCCATTGGATTCAACTTTGACCTTTGGACGCTCATCTTCCTCCTCCCTCCTCTTCCTCATTGAATGAGTATGCAACATCCTTAACTAACTTGGAGCTGATTGAAGTCACAACTTTCGAGCTTTTTCATTGACAATAATGATGTCTGCAAGCAACAACGAGAACATCTTAGTCTTTGGGTTATTGGTTTCGATTGCAAGTTCGAAACCCAAGAGATACATTAAAAACCATTAGGGCTTCAACACCGATCGTTCTGGCATTTAAACTCAATACCGACTCACGAAACTCGAGACCAATTCCGTTCCTGCCGACTTTGTAAGATGAGAGGCAAATTCGGGAGCATCCCTCTCTACCACCGAGAGGCTGGCTTGGTAAACAACACTGACCTTATTCCCAGCCTTCAATGCACCTATCGTTGCCGCATGGGCCTTGAGGAGAACCTCATAAGCCTTAATCTGCGTTGCATTTGCATCAATGGGAAATGTTCTGGCAATGTCGGATCTAGAACAACTGAAATCCGCCATTGAAGCTATGTCGGATCTAGAACAACTGAAATCCACAACAAACCAAACAAAAAGATGCATAGATAACAACAAATTTCAGAGAAGGTATGTCTCTTCTTTCCTTTCTCTTCTATTTCACGAACAGAATGTAGTTTATCTGCAAATTACAGTTTTTTTAAGGATTTAGAACTTAAAAAAAAATGAAAACTACTGGTTGAAAAGAAGAAAAAATAACATTCCTTTATATAGATATTAAAAGTAGTAGATGTGTGGGAATAAAATGACATAACAAGGGAATGAAGGTGACTGACATGACATATCACAAGTAGTAGTTATGTAAGCAGATTGGCTGGTGTAGCATACAACACCCACCTGGCTAGTGTGTTGACGTGACCAAGTTATGTGGTCCTACGACCAAAAAAAAAAAAAAAAGGAAGACAATACTCATTGTCATCAGTGATCTAGAATATCTCTGTTGGGCCCAACCATAGATGAACCAACTCTGAAGAATATCACTGATTGGATATTCTAATATGATCATGTGTCACATTGGGGAAAGCTAAACATCAAACAAAAAAAGAAAAAACAACAGGGGAAAGCTACTCTGAAGAAAACAGAGCTTTAATAGTTTTATTAGTAATTGTTGTCTTTATTTTTCTCAAGTTTTTTTTAAATCTTTTGTTGGCATTTATATATTATGAAGTTTGTACATATGTTAGCATATTGTTGCTGAATGTGGCAATCCAGTGCATCTGGAAGATGACAAAATTTGTATATGAAAATGCTCTCTTTTCCCACTAGCATTTTCTAATCGGCATTGTAATGTAATTGGCCTTACAAAGAAACATACCAATTGAAATACTCTTACCTTAACATCTAATTGGTAGGATGAATTCTAACTATTTTATTTTGTTAATTGGTTTGATTGATTAAACTATTCACTTTCCATGGATTTGAGTCAATTTGGTTATTTGAAATATATGAAGGGTTGACTAAACTAGTCTTTTCTTGGATTAAATTTGGCTGCTTGTAATATATGTAGGAAGGGCTCAAAAGAAGGTTGAACAGGAGCAGATACTAAGCAGCCAATACAAAACAATGCATAGCCAACAGTTGGAAGTTCCAGGTAATTTCTTTTGTATGGGTCCTAGCTAGTTTAATAGGGGGAGTGTTTAGTTAGGAGAGTTGAAGTGAATTTTTGTTGCATGGGCCACTTGGGTCATTTCCTCTTTTATTGAATTGAGTTATTACCAATTTTGTGAATAGGATCCTTATCAAACAATAGTGTGAATTATTTCTTGAATGACTATCAGGTGCAAGATTTAAAAAAATTTTAATAATAATTTATTGGTATATATATATATTTTTGTGCATATTTTAGCGACGGACCAAATCCGTCGCTAAGCTCTAAACATTGAAAATAACGACGGATTGAGGTCCGTCGCTTACTAAAATTAGCGACGGATCCTATCCGTCGCTAATGTTTCTACGGACGACCCTTTTTTTGAATTTCACCGACGTTTTTTTTTTTTTTAAATTTTACGACGGATTTGAGGTCCGTCGCTACATTAATATTATCGACGGATCTTATCCGTCGCTAATGTCTCGGGACGACCAATTTTGGAATTTCACCGACGGTTTTTAATGTTTACGACGGATTTTATCCGTCGCCACTAGGCGACGGACCTTATCCGTCGCATATTAAACGACGGATAAAATCCGTCGTAAAACCAAAAACGACCCACTAAACAGCGACGGACCTCACGACGGATGAAGTCCGTCGTTTATTTGGTTTTACGACGGATTTAGTCCGTCGTAAATCAGCGATTTTGGCGTAGTGATATGGACCATCCATCACATGGAGAGAGAGAGAGAGAGAGAGAGAGAGAGAGAGAGAGAGAGGGTAGAAAAGTTGAAAAGCAAGGGTAAAAACTTATGGGGCCCACGGTTAGGTGATCTAATATAGATGGTATCCAAACGGGCCCTTACAGTGCTGTTCAAGTTATCAATTTGTACAAGTGGGGCCCACTGTTAGGTGATCTAATATCATTTACCCACTTTGAACACGGGAAATAGTCAGCCATTCAATGGGTGGCCAACAACATTTGAAAAGGAAATACAACAAATGTAGATAACCTCGCTTTAAAATCAATCAATCCAAGTCCATGTTCAAGATCCAAACGGTTCATCAAATGGGCCTCATTTTGTAGATTCCCTTATCTAATTATTGGGCTATTCAACTGATAAGGTGGTCCACATTTTATGTCATAATTATTAAGTACTTTCAGTAATTTCTTTACACAAGTTAGATCATCAAGTGGGCCCTACATACAAATGAAAATGCACATGATTCAAAGTGTTCATTGCAAGTACCACCCCCACTTAAAGGGTGAAAAACAACATGATTTTTAAGCCACAATTTTCCTCATAAAGTGGACCCCACATATAAATGAAAATGCACATGATTCAAAGTGCCCAACATACTTGAAGAGTGAAAACACCATGATTTTTAAGCCAGAAGATATAAAAGTGCGTGAATGTGTGGCTGCTTCACCCAAAACACAGATTTCTCAAACGTGTGCCATGTTGGCATGTGTATTTTGGGCCTAGCGGCCTGGTCTGGCCCGGCCTGGCCGAGCAATTTGACCTTGTAGGGGCAAGGTTTGGGCCCCTAAACTTGGCCCGTGGGCCGGACCTAGGCTTCAAATTTAATGCCTGGGCCAATGGCAATGGTTCAGCCTGACCTGTTGTGTATGTGTGTGTGTGTGTGTGTGTGTGTGTGTGTATATATATATATATATATAGAGAGAGAGAGAGTCATGCTCCCCTGCGCACCTACGCTCGTGCGCACCTTTGCACACGTGCCATGGGTGTCTAATCTGAATGGTCCATGTGAAGCGGAATCCCATGAAACCTTATATGACAAATTTTCGCCCTGATCTAAAATTCTAGTGGGCCATAGCAAAGAGAAATGCAAATCAAGGGAGGAAACTGTTTTCATTTTTCATGGCCCATCAAAGTTTTAGATCAAAGTAAAACTTGGGTCCGGGGGGTTTCACGAGGTGCTGCTTCACATGAACGGTTCAAATTTTAGATCCACATCACGTATGATGGGTTCTCAAAAAAGTTCATACGTAGTACGTATGAACTGGTTCGCAGGTGTGTGTGTGTGTGTGTGTGTGTGTGTGGTATTATGAGGTTAACATCATGGAAGTTTCCCATGAGGTCAAGCTCTGTGGCCCCACCATGATGTTTTATGAACATCCATGCCATGCATTTGGTAGGTACCCTCTAGGTTGTAGTATATGCCAAAAATCAGCTGTACTCAAAACTTAGGTGGCCTCAAAAAGGCGCCAAGGGTAAAAATAACATAGCTGCCAAGGGACAGGCAAGATTAAAAACCCGGAACGTAATGAAAATCTGAAAGGACACTACGATAAAAAATGACGGGAAAAACCGATCGTAGCGAAAACTCGAAAGGGCACTATGGGCAAAAATGGCTAACAAAAACATATATATATATATATATATATATATATATATATATATATATATATAAAGTGAAGGTACAAGAGAGGCCAAGGCAACAAGCGCAATGAAGAAATACAAAGAAATGACCAACTTCGGATCAGTGTTCTATCAAACTCTGCTCAAATCTAAAGGACACGATCCTGGACACGCTCTCAGAGAACCAAGATCCCAAGTACATAGACCAAACTACTATACACAACATGGGCTGAGCCTAATATTCTGATCCCAATCATCCTAAAGCATAAATCCAAACATGAGCTAACACCCACGAGTTTTGGCACACACAAAAAAATCTTTTTCTTTTCAAAAAGTCTTTTACATCGTATGTCTTTCTACTTACAACACCACAAACAAAAAAATTAAATAAATAAATAAACAAAACAAAAATTAAAAAATTAAAAAAATAAACAAAAGATACATATCCATCCAAATAGGACAAACAACCAATCAGATTGAGGACTCCAGGTAAGTCCCTATCACTCGTACATCGACAGTCTCTACCTGAGCCTCTCTACCTCCATGCGCAGGTAAAAGACCCCATCCCACTCCAGGCGATGCGCAGCAAACATGCTCTCATCGTACCACCTCCCTACTACTAGCCAACGGGCCATGTCCTCACAGGAGTGATGAAGGACAGTAATCTCTGATATCAAGTGGCCGTGTGTCGCAAGAAGAAACGACGGATCAATGAAGGGTCACTCCTCGAACGCCTCCCGCGAGTCATCAACACACGAGGAAGACGAAGTGGTATCACCGACCATATCTTGATCAGCGGCCTCATCCGCCAAGTGCCAACCTAGGACCTGAGGATAAAACAACTGCTCCGCCACCCATCGCTAATATGGCACTGTTGCTAAAGGTGGAGCCCAAGAATCAAATTCCAGAACCTCCGCACCCAAGTAACCCTGCCAAGATATCCAGACTCGCCGATACAAAGATATCAAGTCGGAAGGAAAAGAAGCATAACGAAATCCAGAAAAGGCGAAGTCCGGGACATCCTGCCAGAAACCGAACTGCCGAAGAAATCACACAGGATGGTAAGAGCAGTACCCTCGGAGACCCAGCAACAGTAAAGAAGTGCGTGCGCTACAAATCAAAGGTGAGCGACAGAGCCATGGAGCTTCCCAGCTAACCTCCCATACCCAGAGCTGGGAAAACATACGACGGTACAGCGAATCAGTAGCCTCAGCATCGGAAGGAAGGCCATCAAACAATAGAGACAGCACATCGTCACGATGAGACTTGGGCCACACAAGTGGAGGAGTCCTATGGAGGTGCTCCCGTAGCCATACCTGGATGGAGGTATGAGTCAAGTTCAAAGTACAAACAGGCATCAGAAATAAAGAAAAGCAAAAATGAAAGATACCTGGAGGAAGGAACAACAGCCCCGAAGGATATAAGTGTGAGCAAGAGAGTAATCAATCAAGCCCAGAAAGAGCTCCGCCAATACCACAGAAACAATACTCCTACGGCCCATGATGGGGCGGAACACATCTAGTAGGACTGCCAATGAAGACTGCAGCCAGCCTAAGAAGTGCAGCTCAGCCAGGACACAAAATATCAATGCATTCAAGCACTAAAGCTAGCGATAGGAACCAGGGCCCCCTCAAGCAGTCGAACAATGATCATATAGAAGCTCGAGCGAAAACTCATCAACTCCACCCTCTGCAGTGGGAAAAGAAACTGAAAATCCAAACCAAGGGATCAGATCGACTGGACGAACTGGCTCGGATGAAGGAACATACGGCTCCTGAGTGAGAGGAAGACCAGACAGGCGCGCAAACTCCTCCAAAGATGGGCCCATCTCCAAATCATTGAAGGAAAATAGGTTCAATGTTGGAGCCCAATCATATAAAGCCGCACTCAATAGTCGGTAATCTAGGCGAACTCAGTGGAAGTGAAGAACCTCGCGAAAACCCAAAGAGCCCAGCTCAAAGATCTCAGACTCGGTCAAGCTCTTGATCCAGATATGCAACCGCTCAGAACAAGTGCCTCATGGCTGCAATCGGTAAGTCTAAACAGGCACGCCCTCTACAATCTGAAACCCTGAATCAACAGGAGAATCATCAAAGATGGGCATCCCCTCGTCCAGCAGATCTATCTCATGGTGACGGAAGAAACCAGACTCCCCCATCATGACCCGCAGAGTGCCCTGAAAGCTACAACAGGTGGGCCCGAGCTGCCAATCACCACCACATCAGGAGTAGTCTGGAAAGCACATGCCCCAAGAGCTGCAACACCTAAAGTATCCCAGTAGCTGACTAAACCAGTACCCTGATCCCCGACAACAACCGCCTATCCCATCGCAACCTCAAAGTCCGCACCGAATATCTGACCTAGGCCATCCACCAGGAGTCCATCACCCGTCAGACCCAAACCGCTCGAACCACCAAGGTGGGGCCCACCACCCGTCCAAACCCGATCCGTCACATCCACCTCGTCCATCATTATCATCCTATCATCCATATCATCCATACCCATCACTCCCATGGGCCCACCAATTGAACCATTCATCACCATCATTGCATCAGCCATACCATCAAACCCATCCATCCTCATCACACCAACATCCATAAACCCTGGTGGCCCATCTAGTGTAAATCCACCAAACCCATCCAATCCGATCAATCCATTCCCATGACCACCATCAATGGAGGTAGAAGCCATGGCATAAATGACATTAACCTCCTCCAAAGAGCCCATCATTCCACCACCAACCCCCATTTATCCAACCATAAATGGATCCTCACCACCATAAATAAAGGATGATACACCAACCTCTCCACCATTTATGGACCCACCAACCTCCTCATCATGGCTAGCCATAATAAATCCAAAAAAGAGGAGAGAAAGGGACAAAAGAGGCAGAACAAGTAAGAAGAAACAGAAATAGAAGAAGGAAGGGACAAAGGGAATGATCAGAGGGCGTGGACGGACGAGAATGTCCAGAAAGTGACTAGAAGAATAAACAGAGAAGGGGAGCTGTCGCCGGAAGAAAAGATGGACGGAGGCAGTAATCAAATTACCGCTAGCGGTACTCGGAGTACCATTACAGGTATTGACACCCCTGTATCACTGCTGCGCCTGACAAGATGGGGGAACGGAATTAACGGTAGGGTCCAATTCCGAGACCTGTTTGGGCCATCTACAACAATGTTTCAGAGTTTGAGGGCAGAGAAGATAGGCAAGAAAGTTTTTTTTTATATATCTGAGAAAGATTGTACAAACAAGCATATAGATCACATGATACAACAGAAGCTAGTCATCCTCGTTGGGTATATATTCGTCTCTACCCTTTCAACCGTCGGCGGAGCGCACACCATCACCGGGAGCATAAGTAAGCTGCAGTATGGGACCGATACCATACTGCTCGCACTAGGAGCTGTACTCCCTCATTGGGTCGACAAAGACGCTAGCATCAAAGCCCTCCAAAGTAGCAGCCAGCTCTCGCTCAGGCACCGCTCTCCAATCAATGGACCAGATGGTGGACTAAACTGGACGAGTGGACTCCCATCTAACTGTCAGAAGAGCTTCTCGCTGAGGTACCACTTTGTCACTCAAGGGTCTTCCAGGATACTACATCGCTTCAAGGCTTGGAGAGCATGCTGGGCAGTAGGAGTAAGGGCCGCGTTCGATCGAAGGTACGACTGATTATGAAACTGTGAAAACAGAAGGCGCACATAGATCAAACAGTATAGTGCAAAACAACACAAGGAAATACGGGATAAGGGCAGTTACTTAAATCATTAGGGACTAGGGCATCTATGTTCGACCTCCAAGCAAGATCAGAAAATATCCGCATGCAGCTGCGGTAATCTTTGTACCACAACATCATGCGAGGAAAAGAAGGTGAATGATCAATCAGAGTGGGTGCCAAGTGAGGGAAATGGTCAAAAAAGCACACCTGCATGCGATCATAGTCAGAATTCGACTCCAATCATCCCAAAAGCTGAAAAATGTGAAGGGACAGATCCAAAGGATACCTCAGTGACCGGATAAAAGCTAATCAATGACCTGCTGACGCAGCAGCTGGCCTTGACCAGTCCTTCATACAGATGGGTGAGGAGAGCCGCATTCCAATTGTATGGTGTGGGGAAGGTGATATCTGCCACCAACATCAATAGACGGGAATTCACCAGCTCGTTCCCGTGGCAGAAGATCATCGCCCCCATAGTGTACAGTATTAAGGTGCAGGCCTTCATTATGGCTGCGGCCTCAGTCTCTGGAATACATCGAGCAAAGTTCGACGACAGCCAGAGCAACCTGAACCGATGGCCAAAAAAATGCGAAACATCCGGCATCATCCCCAGTAAACTCATCCAATCATCCTTAGAAGGTATCAGGAGATCATCCTCAAAAGGGACAAATCCCCCGTCATACCTAAGGCCCAGCTGCATATAGATATCATATGGGGTGATTCCCCACTCTCCGAAGGGCAGATGAAAGGGATGAGTCCCAGCATGCCATTGCTCCGTTAAAGCCGACAGAAGAGACATGTTTGTCTTACTCAAACGAACCTGGAACAAATTGGCAAATGGGGTGCGCTCCAGCACATCAAAAAATAGAGGCTGAGGGTCATGGAACCAGTCTGACCAATGGGTCCTGACTCCCCGACCCCTCAAGATCATAGGAGCACCACCCACATCAGATAAATGGCGACCCTCAGGAGGCATGAACACAAGGATGGTCAACTGGCGGGAAGAGCTAGCGTCACTCCTACGACGAGGCATGCTACACAAGCAAAATCGGTAAGCACCTCCTTACTGTCCCATTCTCATGGCCCATCCAAAAGGCCCATTTTTCAAAGCCCATTCACAAGGCCCAATGTCTAGGCCCATTTTTTCAAGGGCCTAATTTCAAAGCCCATTTTCAAGGCCCATCCCAAAGGCCCATTCTAAAGATCCATTTTCCAAAGGCCCAATGTTAAGGCCCATTTTTCAAGGGCCCAATTTCAAAGCCCATTCTCAAGGCCCATCCCAAAGGCCCATTTTCAAAGCCCATCTCTAAAGCCTAATTTCAAGGCCCGTCTTTCAAAGGTCCAAACCATTTCTTAAGGCCCATTTCCCATAAGAGTCCATAAAATCACATCCAGGGACCACATCTCCAAATCAAGGTCCACCACAACTTGAAATCATGATTTGGGGCCCACTAAAGGAAAGTCATCCATACATCAAATCAAATAAATCACATGGGATGTACTACAAATGGCGGCTCGCCATCAAGATCTACACCATAAAAAATGCTCAAGTGGGCCCCAGATCATCCATCCTAAGGTCCAGATCGTCCAAAAAATAAAAAATATATAAAAAGACAAAAAAGTCCAAATAAAAGAGTGGGGCTTCCTTTCTTATCACACCCCACTCTTACAGACATTATAAAAAAATAATAATAAAAAAAATAGAAAAATCCAGCCAACTCTTTGGCCCAAAAAAAAAAAAAAAAATCAAGCAAGATCTAACGGTTGAGATCTAGCCCAAATGGTCAAGGGTCCTAATCATGGTTTTCCTAAGCCCAAAAGGAATATCCAAACCAACCAATGGATCGTCCAAGAAATGATCCAGCAAAATCCAACAAAAACTCCTAAGCTTCAAATACACGATCAAGTCACCTGAAAATGTGAGAAGGGAAGAAAATACAAGAAAAAAAATCAAGAAAACCACCACCAAGGAGCTTTCAAGGATCACAATGGAGTCCCTAGATGTCCAAGGGCCGGTTTCAGATAGAGGGAGAAGCCCCACTGTTCGGACCAGTGCACAACCCGGACCACCGGACAAAAACTCGGACCGGGACTGCCGCCCTCGACCAGAATTGCATGGGACAGCGGGCTTGTCACCTATGATGAGAAGGGATGCCCAGACCTTTCTTTGGTCCATTAGATAATAACCCAAGAAAAAAATAAAAAAGGGAAAAAGTAAAAAAGTAAAGATTCTCTTTCAAAATATCGCGATAAATTCAATTTCTCGTGAGAAAGTGAGAATCTCCATAAAGCATATCTTAAAAATTGCTCGAAAATACACAAAAAGAAGAATAAAATAAAGAAAAATGCAAATAAATGATATTTAATGCTCCATTAATTTATTAGTGGAGGCCATCCATCGTACAATAAAAATCGGATGATCACGACCATCCGTGAGATCGGACGGATTTTTTTTTTTTTTAAATCTAAAAAATATATCAAACCTCCCATTAATTTATTAGTGGAGGCCATCTGTCAATTTATTGGGAATAAAAATTGAACGACAACGCCCAGCCGCGAGATCGAACGGATATATTTTTTTTTAAAATCCAAAATATTTTCAAATAAAATCTCTAAGGAGTCTAATTCCAAAGAGATTAGTTTTTAAAATAAAAATTTTTAAAAATCGCACGCGGCATGCAATACACTGAGGAATCTTTCATATTCTCCAGTTGCGGTTGGTGCAGATGATGTTTTATTTAAACCAACATGATTTAAATGATTTTTAAACTCGCAAGTATACGAATCAGATGTAGATATGGTACGTATTACGAGATCGTTCCCACGAGGACTAGTCGTCATAATTCAAATCTATGATTCTCCTTAACTAATCCAACAAATAATGGAGCGAATTACTAAGCACAATTCTATGAAAAAAATAATTGAGAATAGGGAAGAAAATTCAATCAGAGAGAGCACTAGGACTTTCGAATCCACCCCTATTTATCCTAACTCTTGTTTTGTCTGTTGATTCACCCTAATTTAGATTGATACAACTTATATAGAGAAAGCACAATCTGTGTCCTTAATCGGGCGTACAGAATGTCTAATTCCTTTAAGCAATGCCATGAATAACATATCCCATGTCCTTGTTCAGGCACATGGAATGTACAGTTCATTAAAGCACCCTGTTTCTTCCTCTATAGGAAACCTGTTCATGATCAGACACAAGCACCTAGAATAAGCATCCAAACAACATCCATATATATACTTTGGTCAAGTTCATAGATGGAGAAGTACAGAAGTCAAACCAATCAAGCATACTAGAGAGAGAAATAAATCAATCAAGTCAAAGTAAATTCAACAAATAAAAGAGCTAATCAAATTAGGGGCTTCATCTCAGCCCAAGCTAAGGGATTAGTAACCCATAAAATCTATTAAAAAGATGGATAAATAAAATTCATAAAAAGGGAACATCAAACTAATCTCTCTCTCTCTCTCTCTCTCTCTCTCTCTCTCTCTCTCTCCTTTCTTCTCTTCTCTGGATCTGGAATTCCCTGCCTCCTGTCCTCCTCTTTCCCACGTCCAAAACACCTCTTTTATAGGCTATTTGGAGAGCTGAGTCGGTGGCAGAATCGCAGCCAGGCAAATGCAATGACACCGCGCGTAACACTTTATGCAGCCAAATTCGGGTTATCCAAACTCCCGATTTCCTTGCCTGATGTCTGTAAAAACAACGTCTCCTAGGACGGTTTTGATTGGCCCACTCGATGGACGGATCAGATCTTCCATCATCTGATCAACGTCGAGACCACACCACAGCCCCAAAACCCGGTCGGTTTCAGAGGCTGTAACAGAGGTTGCGGATCTCATCCGCTGTACCGCTGGTGGGGCCCACTCCTTCACTTAAATGGGAAATCCACTCCGTCCATTGGATGGAGGACGAGATTTCTGTCAGGAATACATAGTTTTTTCATTCTCTTGATGAGGCCCACCTATTATCTTTCTCTGCCGTCCAACCTTTTTTGAACGAATAGATTTCCATAAACGCTTTCTTTTGAAATTCGGTCACCTACAAGTTGGAAATAGCGATACTGGGATTCTGGTGGACGGTTCCGATTATCAATTGTGACAATAGATGGGGCCCACAAATGCCAACCGACCCCTGGTGCGAAACTCCCTATAACGGCAGTTGCCGTTTTTGAAGCTGAGAAGAAGAATCGGTCAAGAGACGGTTTGACCGTCTCTTTGTAGTTGTGCACGGCTGGTGCACTCGAGTCTTGTACACACCTAACTCAGGTGGGGTCCTCTGTGATGTTTACGAACAATCCAATCCATCCGTCTTTTTCATCTCCCCGATTAATGGGTTGGGACCAAAGTTGACGCATATCCTGTTATCAGGTGGGCCCTACTTAATGAATTAAGGGGCTGATCTGGTCGTTGGAACACTTTCCGAGATATTCAAAGGTTGAAATTTAATATGTACGGTTAATTTATGATCCTCATCCCATGTATGAAGTTTCGAACTGATCGGATGGCGGGAACCATGTGATCTTGCATTCTGGACCAATTTCGGGCCTTTTTAACGTGAACGGCTTGATTTTCTCGGATTCCTGTCGTGTAAATCCGTTGATCTTAGTTTTCTGGAGTCCGTCCCTTGCTCTAGTGTCTTCGGAACGTCAGATCTACGCTTTTAATATCCTTTTTCCATCAACGCTCCTGATTTCATCCTGCAACAGAAATATAATTAAAATACTCCGTTAAGCATTATCATATAGGTAAAATCGTGTAATAACTGGGGTCTGATATGCAATATTCAACCCTCATCACAACCCCCAACCAGCATTTTGCTAGTCCAGAGCAAAACATGCGAAAAGTAATTTCAGAAATAAAAGACAATTCCTGTAAACTCAAGTGACTTGTGAATAGATAGTTGAGATGTGAAAATTCTAAGATTCATGAATGGTAAGTAGAATTTTCTCCTGAAATTAAGCTTATAGTAAACTTTATAATCAAGTTCAAAATATTAATCCATTAATTAGAACAATTCTAAACACCGAGTTCCATGAGTGTATAGTGTAATCTCGGCTTACAATCATTACGAGATCAAATTGTCAATTTCATAATATCATTAGTAATTAACAATAGAATTCATGACAACAAAACCTGAAACCAACACTTGCCTTACAGATTAACTTTCCATTCAACCAGCCTTTGATTTTCTTTATGAATAGTAATGCCAAGGAAGGGAATCAAATTCTCACTTATAGGGAGCAAACCTATGGTGAAAACTTATTGCCTAACTTTTTATAAATGTCAACCATGGGGAATCGAATCTACACCTATAGGGAGCAAACCTATGATGACGATTATGCGACTTACCCTTTCAATTCTTCTTTATAAACTAATGCTAAAAATTTTGTTTTTCAGGTTGGTTCCTTTCATGCTTAGTGATTACCAAGTTATCATTTAATATCGAACTGAAAACTTAATGTGTAAGCGAGATCTGATATGTGAAATCATGGTTCAATCAATGTTTACAACTTCTAAGCATGGATTATCAATTCAAAATTGACTGTGAAATCAAGTAGATGGCTGAATCCAAGAGTCGTAAGTTACTCATATTCTCGACTATCCGTCAAAATCACTTTGAATTCATCAGAAATTCCAGAAAAATTTTAAAAATTTTCACAATTTTGCTCAAGACCAAGAAAATACTGATTAGGTAACCTAATCTCCCACCCCCAACCTAAAATCTACATTGTCCTCAATGTAACAGATATAAACATGCGATGCAAATGAGACAACAAAAAGAAAAGAGGAGTGAGGGAAAGATAGTACCTGGACGGAGAATCAAGAGGCTTTCCAAAAAAATATCAACATAAAAGCGAGTCAGCACAAGAGAGAAATCAATAAAAACAAAATAAAAAAAATAGCAAAAATAAAATCCTAAAAAGAAAATCCTACCTATACCACTTTTGCAGGTGCTCTCGATTGCATTTAGCGTATGCAACAAGCCTTTAAACCCCTAGGTTACCCCTAGTGGACGAGTTGTAGTCTCGTGAGGGTTTGCAGCAATGTTACCCATAAACATTGAAGTAACTAACTAGGAAAAAGTAATACAATAAAACAAAAGGTTGTTGCCTCCCAGGAGCGCTAAGTTTAACGTCTTCAGCCAGACAAGAACGGACCATGAATTAACTAATCTTTATAACCAGGGTCCGCCAAAGAAATTACCTCAACACTTTGATTAACTAATCACAGACAAGTAATGTGAATTCCCATGAACTGTGCTATCTGAAATGAAGTAACTGATACTATCGTCAAATAATTTAAGGACTTCTGCTCGAACAACTTCTTCCATGTTAGGATCACGCTTCCTTTGCATTTCACACGACATTCTCGCAGCATGATCCATACATACAGTGGGGCATACTCCCTGTATTTCCGCTATCTTCCGTTCAATTGCTGCCTTATATGCTCTAAGAACATTAAGCAACCTGCTCGCCTTTGCCTTCTCAGAGTTAGAAACTGTGTTGTCAGGCAGGGTCTCAGAGGGACCTAACAATGCATACTCGAGATTTTCAGGTAATTGTTTAATGTCAGGATTAGGTAGTTTTTCAACAGACGGAACCAATTTGGACTGAGAGGGTGGAAGAGGTTCCGCTTTCGCTTTCCATTTTGAAGTCTCCATTATAGGAGTAGAATCGAGCCATGCATTGACTTTGTGGATGGGACTATCTATGTCAAAATCTATGCCATATTGTGCTAAGCAGGTCTCAAGTGGATCTTCAAAAGATTTACGAAAGGAGTCCTGCACTAGACTCTCGATCATGTCCGCTTCAAATATGTCTTCCAAATCTGCGGATTGTTGTCCAGCATTAAAGACATTGAGTTTAATATTCATGTTACCAAAGGACAACTTCATAACTCCATTCCTGCAATTTATAATAGCATTAGATGTGGCCAAAAATGGACGACCCAAGATGACCGGGATCTGACTAGTCGGATTCCGGACAGGCTGAGTATCTATAACGATGAAATCCACTGGAAAATAAAACTTATCAACCTGGATTAGCACATCTTCAATAACACCCTGGGGCACCTTGACAGATCTATCAGCTAGTTGTAATGTTACTTTAGTCAGTTTCAACTCACCAAGTCCTAGCTGCTCATAAACCGAATATGGTAACAAATTGACGCTCGCCCCTAAATCAAGCAATGCCTTCCCGATCTTATGATCTCCTATGACGCAAGAAATGGTGGGAGCTCCTGGATCCCTAAATTTAGGAGGGGTGTTATGTTGAATCATGGAGCTGAGTTGCTCTGCAAGGAAGACTTTCTTATGAACATTCTGCTTACGCTTTTGAGTGCATAAATCTTTAAGAAACTTAGCGTACGCAGGGACTTGCTTGATGGCATCAAGTAACGGAATGTTGACTTGCACTTTTTTAAACACATCCAAGATTTCATCAAAGTTGTTTCTTTTCTTTATTGGTGTCAGACGTTGAGGAAAGGGTGCTTTGGGCACATAGGGTGGCACATTAGTGGCTCTTGGAGAGTCAGAGAGCTTTTGGACTTTGGATGCATTAGTGTGTCTCTCTGCTTCATCTTGATCTTCTGCTTTGGAATTTGATTCATCCCTAAGTATCTCTATTCTGTTGTTAATATGTTTGCCTGACCTAAGGGTAGTGATCGATTTGGCCTGCTCATAATATTGCCCTTGGTTGGAATTAGAGCTAATCTCATACTGTCCCTTTGGATTAGCCACAGGTTAGCTAGGGAACTTGCCCTTCTCTCTCTCACTCAATGTGGCAGCTAGTTGACCCATTTGTACTTCCAGCTTGGCAATGGATTGCGCATTTGCATGTAAGCTTTGCTGGTTGGCTAGTAAGGTTTGTTGGGTGTCTTTTTGGAATTGGAGAGAACTCTACATAAAAAGATTGAGTGTTTCTTCAAGAGATGGTTTCCGTGATTGTGAAGGGACTTGTTGATATTGTGGAAACTGTTGAAGTTGTTGATTGCCAGCTTGAGGGTAAGGTTGCATAGGAGGATTTTCAGATGGTCCTCCTTGTTGTGGTCCTTTTACCCAAGAGAAATTTGGATGCCTAGCCCAACCTGGGTTGTAAGTTTCTGAGTAAGGATTATTCTCAAGTCTTTGAAAAGTGTTCATTGCATGTACTTGTTTAGAAAGAAGTTCTGGGGTTGCTACACCAGGTGGACAAGACTGCATAGGATAGGCAGGACTAGAACATATGGCACATGCCTCGACTTGAGCTGTTTGTGGAGGTCCATTATACAACATCAGAGCATCAACCTTCTTTGTCAGGCCATCAATCTTGGCATAAAGATCTGGCGTGACTCCTATCTCATATATACCACCTCTCTTCTGTGGTTGGGGACTTCTGTCACCTCTATTTGAATAGTCCCATTGCTGGGAATTTTCACTCAAAGTTTCAAAGAAATTCCACGCTTCGACATCACTTTTGGTCATGAATGACCCTCCACTGGTGGCATTAACCATGCGACAGTTCTGGGGTGTCAAACCTTCATAGAAGTATTGAACTTGTTGCCACTTCTCAAAACCATGGTGAGGATATTTAAGAAGTAAGTCCTTCCATCTTTCCCAACATTCATGAAAGTGCTCTCCTTCTTTTTGTGTGGAATTAGTGATTTCTCTACGGAGAGCATTAGTTTTGTGAACCGGGAAGAACATGTTTAAGAACTTCTTAGACAATTAGTCCCATGTAGTGATAGATCCAACTTCTAGAGAATTCAACCATGCTTTCGCCTTATCCTTCAAAAAAAAAGGAAAAAGGCGCAAACGGATCGAATCATCTGAAAAGTTTTAAAACCTAAAGGTAGAACAGATGTCTAAGAATTCTTTCACATGATGATAGGGATCCTCCTTATCTACACCGTAAAAGGAGGGCAACAATTGTATGACCCCAGGTTTAAGTTCAAAGTGTGCTGCCGTGGTGGTGGGCAACATTATGCATGAAGGCGCATTGAATTGGACAGGAGCTGAATAATCTCTAAGAGCTTTAGTTCCATTCTCATCCGCCATTTCAAATAGGATGTTTCTAAATCTTCTACATAAAGTTCTTTCTATTTCAGGATCAAAAGGTGCTAGTTCTATGTTCAGAGATCTACGTCCTAGCATAAATTATGTTATTGCAATGTAAGAAAGAAAACTAAACTAAGAAGCAACCTAAGAGAAATAAAACTAAAACAAGATAAAATTATGTAAGCAAGGATTGGAAGAAAGAACCCAAAAAAATGAGACAATCAATGTCTGAAGAAAAGGGAGCTCCTCCTTCACTTCCTATAAACAAAACAAAATAAATTAACTTTCCTAAAATAATGCTAGAAAAATCCTAAGCAACGGTTAATTTCTAAAAAAGAAAGCTTCTAACTTAGAAATAAAAAGCTAAGTTAGTTTCTAAAAAGGGAAATTTTTTTTTTTTTCTAAAACTAGAAAATAGAAAGTTACTAAATCCAAAGTTAGAAAATAGACAATTCCTAAAAAATAAAAACCTAATTCTCAAAATAGAAAGTAGAGAAGAATGGAGAATTTAGAAAGATGTTACCAAATTAGAAGTATATGTCAGGACCCTACAAAACAGGAAATAGGTTAGTTTCTAAAATAACGAAAAGAACTCTAAGCCAGTAAAATCCTAAGCTATGAATTATGATAAGAGAGAATCCTAAATTCAATTTGGAACGAAACAGTCCCCGGCAACGGCGCCAAAAACTTGATGTTTTATTTAAACCAACATGATTTAAATAATTTTTAAACTCGCAAGTATAAGAATCAGATGTAGATATGGTACGTATTAGGAGATCATTCCCACGAGGACTAGTCGTCACAATTCAAATCTATGATTCTCCTTAACTAATCCAACAAATAATGGAGCGAATTACTAAGCACAATTCTATGAAAAAAATAATTGAGAATAGGGAAGAAAATTCAATCAGAGAGAGCACTAGGACTTTCGAATCCACCCCTAATTATCCTAACCCTTGTTTTGTCTGTTGATTCACCCTAATTTAGATTGATACAACTTATATAGAGAAAGCACAATCTGTGTCCTTAATCGGGCATACAGAATGTCTAATTCCTTTAAGCAATGCCATGAATAACATATCCCATGTCCTTGTTCAGGCACATGGAATGTACAGTTCATTAAAGCACCCTGTTTCTTCTTCTATAGGAAACCTGTTCATGATCAGACACAAGCACCTAGAATAAGCATCCAAACAACATCCATTTATATACTTTGGTCAAGTTCATAGATGGAGAAGTACAGAAGTCAAACCAATCAAGCACACTAGAGAGAGAAACAAATCAATCAAGTCAAAGTAAATTCAACAAATGAAAGAGCTAATTAAATTAGGGGCTTCATCTCAGCCCTAGCTAAGGGATTAGTAACCCATAAAATCCATTAAAAAGATGGATAAATAAAATTCATAAAAAGGGAACATCAAACCAATCTCTCTCTCTCTCTCTCTCTCTCTCTCTCTCTCTCTCTCTCTCTCTCTCTCTCTCTCCCCCTTTCTTCTCTTCTCTGGATCTGGAATTCCCTGCCTCCTGTCCTCCTCTTTCCCACGTCCAAAACGCCTCTTTTATAGCTGCTGGAGAGCTGGAGTCGGTGGCAGAATCGCAGCAGGACGCAGCAGCATCCGCGCGTAACACTTTACGCAGCCAAATTCGGGGTATCCAAACTCCCGATTTCCTTGCCTGATGTCTATAAAAACAACGTCTCCTAGGACGGTTTTGATTGGCCCACTCGATGGACGGATCAGATCTTCCATCATCTGATCAACGTCGAGACCACACCACAGCCCCAAAACCAGGTCGGTTTCGGAGGCTGTAACAGAGGCTGCGGATCTCATCCGCTGTACCGCTGGTGGGGCCCACTCCTTCACTTAAATGGGAAATCCACTCTGTCCATTGGATGGAGGACGAGATTTCTGTCAGGAATACACAGTTTTTGCCTTCTTTTGATGAGGCCCACCTATTATCTTTCTCTGCCGTCCAACCTGTTTTTGAACGGATAGATTTCCATAAACACTTTCTTTTGAAATTCGGTCACCTACACGTTGGAAATAGCGATACTGGGATTCTGGTGGACGGTTCCGATTATCAATTGTGACAATAGATGGGGCGCACAAATGCCAACCGACCCCCGGTGCGAAACTCCCTGTAACGGCAGTTGCCGTTTTTGAAGCTGAGAAGAAGAATCGGTCAAGAGACGGTTTGACCGTCTCTTTGTAGCCGTGCATGGCTGGTGCACTCGAGTCTTATACACACCTAACTCAGGTGGGGTCCTCTGTGATGTTTACGAACAATCCAATCCATCCGTCTTTTTTATCTCCCCTATTAATGGGTTGGGACCAAAGTTGACGCATATCCTGTTATCAGGTGGGCCCTACTTAATGAATTAAGGGGCTGATCTGGCCGTTGGAACACTTCCCGAGATATCCAGAGGTTGAAATTTAATATGTACGGTTAATTTATGGCCCTATCCCATGTATGAAGTTTCGAACTGATCGGATGGCGGGAACCATGTGATCTTGCATTCTGGACCAATTTCGGGCCTCTTTAACGTGAACGACTTGATTTTCTCGGATTCCTGTCGTGTAAATCCGTTGATCTTAGTTTTCTGGAGTCCGTCCCTTGCTCTAGTGTCTTCGGAACGTCAGATCTACACTTTTAATATCCTTTTTCCATCAACGCTCCTGATTTCATCCTACAACAGAAATATAATTAAAATACTCCGTTAAGCATTATCATATAGGTAAAATCATGCAATAACTAGGGTCTGATATGCAATATTCGACCCTCATCTGCAGACAGCTAAATAAGATTCGATCCCTTCTGGTTTCTCCGAAGGATGATCGAATCCATACATGATACAAGTACGATTGACCCGATCTCTATATCTAGACAATCGTACAAATGCTAGTAGAAATGAGTGGATCTATCTGTAGAAAAAATAATCAAACTCAAAGTGGCAACAATCCATTGTAACCAAAGTATTGGAATCAGCGGACTGCATGGCAAAGGATTACCTACACATATCTAGTCAGAGATGTTCGGAAAGTTTGATCGAGTCCAAGTCGGCGTAGTGAGTTCCCCATAAGGCCGCACCAATGCCCATGACAGCTAACTACTTTGACGATCAAACAGAACCAATACTCCTAGGGTGATTACGTAGCAAAGGAACGACAGACCTAACAATACGGGATTCCTCGTAAGGCCGCACCAACGCGCAGAGGCCCTACTTTTCAGACTTACCCTCCAATGCTATTAACAATCTGACGAGAAAGGGTTGTGATTGGTGACCCGTAATGCCGCACCAACGCGCAGGAACAATCACAACATTTTCCTCAGCCCTCATGATATGTGCAAGTCATCTCTTTTTCAAACAGTCAGCTGACAATGATACAATGTTAGGCAACAGATTTGAATCACTATCCTTACGGACTAGAAGGGTGGGGTGTCCACTCGCTTTGACCTTCGGTTGCTTGCAACCTCAGCTAAAGAGGGGCATCGTAGACACCCCACCCAGGCTAACATCTTGAAGAGGCAAGGACAATCCGCGCAATGATCAACCATACCCGAACCTGAAACCCTAATCCAAACCATACCCAAACTCGAAGCCCTAATCCAAACCCTACCCGAACCCAAAACCCTAATCCAAGCTCGTAGAACCCCCCAAACCCAGCCCGAAGTCCCAAATCTAGGGCCTATTCAAAACAAGTCATCCTAGAAATACACCCGGTCAAGCCAAAAACCTGGTAAAAAAGGACCACCGGATAAACCAGTGCGCCACACGAGGATCGCATGTTCGGGCCCAGCCTGGGCAGTAGTTTGACTACCGCTGGTGGTACTCCGATTACCTCTGCTCACCGAACACATGTGTCCTCCGAGCAACAGCTGGCACAACGTCCGAAATTCACCTTTAACACCTTATCTAACTTTATTTACTGTTTTACCAACCCCAAGAGCCAATGCGAGTGAGCTATGTGGCATTCCTCTCCCCTCAACCATTCACAACTTACCACATCATCTTTTACCCTTTCCAAACCCCACATTTACCATAAGACCATTGGAGAAGGCTAAAATGCCATCTCCTCTTCACATTTTAAGAACAACACATCCACATCCAAGAGGGAGAGAGAAAAGGGGAGAGAGAGAGAGAGAGAGAGAGGGAAGGAAAGGGAAGGAGCTCCCAAACCTCCAAGTTCTGATCTTTTAGCCACCCCCTAGCCCTACCTCTTAGCCTTTTCAACCCCCAAGCCTAGCCTAGATTGGTTATGGTTCGGTTTATGACTTAGCATATTCGAGTTCAAGCCAAAGATCAAACCATCTCATACAAGCATTGTAATGCCCCAGAAAATCGGTACAAAGACCCGAGTACCACCCCAGGCAGAAATCACTCAGGACCAAATCCTTTAAAAATTAGATGAAATTAACTAAGTGTTAAACTAGATTAGCTGTGAAATTCGCTTGAACCACTTTATATACGAACTGCAAGACCCAAAACTTGTAGAATCATTGACGCTAGGTTACCCTAAAATCTAGGATCAATCTCATTACCCAGTTGCTCTCGGGAGCACACTAAAATTCTGTATCAGACCTGGACCGCACGTCAAAAGTCCGATTACTACGAAATTATATAATTAAGACCGCCTTGCTGGACTTGACCACCACCTCGGAAATCAAGTCCAGATAGTGTCCTGAAGCTATTCGCTTGAGCTCGGAGCGAAGTGTGTGAGAAACGTGAATATATTTAGAAATAAAATTTGAATTTAAGTAATCTGAGACTTATCGCTTGTGGGCCAAATATAAGGATTTAGACTATTAGAATCTGACCTAAATACACTCTCGAATCAGGAGAAATTTCCCACATGGCAGTGTACTTGTGGCCCTGATTGAGTTTCGATGACCGTCGAACTGAAACTGGTTCGCCGCGGTCGATCTATAAATCTGATCAGATCGAAAACTTAACTCGACCTAGATCCATGGTCAGGAAGCTTAAGTCTGACCGCACGTAGAAAGGGGGCCTCCAGAAGTGCTCCGTTGAGCTGAAACATATGGGTTTTGGCTATAACCTAAGTATACCTTGGCCCTCGGGCCATTTCCATCCGTTCTAGGCCTATATAAGGGCCTTAAGCCCTCACTCTCTCATCCCATACGAATTTGGGAAACCCTAGGAGAGAGAAGAGACGAAAGAGAGAGAGAGAGTTGGAGTTCATCCCTGGGATTCAATCCCATCACTCCACGGGCTGAACCAGCTTTTCTGTATCGCTATTTTGGCGATTCTGATCTCGTTCTTAGGTAAGAAATTCAACCCTTAATCTGTCTTAGGGTTTCAGATAGTGTAAGTGATGAAATAGCTAACCTAATTCATGCTATAGGTCGTCAATCCACCGTTGACAAAGACTAAGTGTCTAAAATGACTCCGTTACACGTTTACCGGCGTTAGGTCGGACTATAAATGTATAGGTTATGGTTTTCAAGGCTTTCAATGTCGGTTAATAATTTATTACTAACATGGATACTATTTCACATGCAAAATGCGATGTCTGTTTCGCTTTTCAGTGATACATAAACTATGTTGAATATAGGGTAATCCATGTGTTTGTTGAAATCATCATAGAAGTATGGAATTTAGATTTGAGTTTGCCATGATTAACTGCCATCTATGTATGTTAGATGTATATATAATAACTCCTGGGCAAAAGGATTAGCCCTAATACATATGATATTAACATACATTGTGTATGTTATTATGTGTAGCTTAAGTGTTTGTGAAAATGATTGAATGAGTATAGAATTTGCATTCATGCTTGCCATCACTAGCTGTCATGGATATATGATTGTCATATAGGCGACAACCCCTTTGACGAAAGCATTTGCCCTAATACGTATGATAACTAATATACAATATGTACGATGGAATGTGTAGACTAAGTATTCATAAAAATGTCTAAATGAGTTAGAAGTTAGCCAGGTGTACCTATATGCGGGTTGAGATATGATTCTTAACTACCTCAATAATGTGTATGATTTCCTCCATGTACGTCACATTTTGATGTCTGTTTTGTTTATGAATTGAATATGTACGAATTCATGTTTACATTGCATTTCAGAACATGTTCAAATGATTGTATGATTTGAAATATTGATCCATTACAGCTTTGATTATCTCATATGATAATTTGTTGTAATTGAATGTGGTTGGAACTATTATATAGTCCAGGTAATCGGTAACAGATCTTGATTAGGTGGCTGAAGTTATTTCGCCACACGGGACGTGCCTGATGAATCTGAGTCGTACTTCGGTTGTTGACAGTGGTTAGGCCACGCGGAGTGCTCACGCACTTCATGTTAATCATCTTGACATACGCTCGTGCTAGTTGAGCTCATCAAGTAACCCGATTGACCTGATATATGTTCACCATGTTTGGATGCTACTGCTTGAACTTAAGGTACCAAACTCACTAGTGAAAACCCTGTTAACCTTGGTACCTCGATCCGCTAAGTCTCATGAGCTGGACATGGTGGTATGGGACACCGTGGTCGAGCTATCGGCCTACGCTGGGGTGACGAGCCTCCACATAGTGACCAGTGAGCAACCCAAACTCGTGAGCCGAATACGGTGGTATGGGACACTGTATTCGAGCTGTCGGCCTCCATTGGTGCAGCCTAGTTGTGGTCCCCAGTCGAGTTGGCGACGAACCTTCAAAAATAGACTGCCAGTTGGTAGGGCGTTGGTGGAGTGACCTCGAGTACAAAATAGGCCTACCCGGCACAGCCTGACTGTGGTCCCCAATCGGATTGGAGATGAGCCTTCGAAAATAGACTGTCAGTTGATAGGGTGTTGGTAGTAGTGACCTGAACTTGCCTATCGTATGTGATTAACTAGGATTGACTACCCTAGATGGATCATTGTTTGGAAATTGATATAAGGGAGGTACCTTAGTATCCCAATCCTGTTATATGAAAAGGACTAATAAAAACTTGGTAATCACGCTCATAACATCGCACTGCATGTGCCCCAGGTTGAAGAGCACAGAGGGAAGAAAGCATGCCGCGACCGTAAGATGGTGTCGCAGGAGGGAGTATAGGTCAACTCACTCCCATAAGAGTTTTAGGATGTTTAATTTCCATGACGATGTTTTAAATACCATAGTTCCCGAGTTGATCACTCACTCGTTGATTAGTGACAACACGATGGCACGACTCCTGAGGCGGAGCCTGACTTCGAGGACGACAAGGAGGCATTCTCCTACATGCAGTTTTCTGGCGGGCCATACAACACCATTACACTTGTTATTTTGTACTTTTGGAGCACCCATGTAGATTCTTTTTGTTCATTTTTTGAGTATACATGTATATATATAACCTGGTAACATGTTCACACTTTGGAGACTTATAATAGTTTATATATTTTATATATCTATCACAGTCTTCTGCTTACATAATTTAACCATCTCTGGAGTATGATATGTTATTTTGGTGTAATCCTACTCATGTTTAATGCACTAACACGAACAACATTTAATCATCATTATCTATGTTGCATAAGTGATGCGTTGGAACTCGAGAGTGGAGCTTATGCTCGACCCTCGATTTTCAGGGTGTTATAAGTTAGTATCAAAGCATGATTGAGATTAAGCTAGACCTGGGTTATGGTCTCACGACATACGCTAACGTTTTTCGACATAGGTGGGTGCGAGAAAAATGTAGAAACAAGCTTAGGTTTCCCCGATTTCACCAATTTGGCAAAGTTCATCGATATCGATCGCCGAGATCGAGTACGTACACCTCCGTGATCGCTTGAAGTGACTCCGGACCTTCCTTAGACCGTGAAGCGATGGGTTTAGACCATGGTTGACCCCATCCTAACCTTCAAAAATCTCCATATGCAGCTGTACATAAGAAACATACCCGAAAGGACCCGAAACAACTCGAATCGGAGTCGGGGGCCAAACCGAACAAGTCCAGGGGGACCCAAGGTGGGCCCCACATGTTTTTGGACCTAAGGGGGGGAGGACCTTGTCCAAAGGGTGAGCCCTCATCGGAAAGTCCAGAGACCGGCGAGGCCTCGTCGCCAAACGGGCCTGGCCGATCGGGCTGATCATTCCTAGGGCATTGTGTGGCCCACTTGTGCACAGGTTTTTTATTAAAACCCTTCCTAGGTCACCCTTCCTTCACAAACTACCACTCCAAGCTCTCATTTTCTTCAAAAACTCCATATCCCTCACTTAAATTGCCCCACCAAGAGTTCTCTTTTCCATTTTCGTGCACCCTCTCCATTACCCTGCTGTAAACTCTTCTCTATTATTACCTACCCTCTCCATTCTCTCTCATTTGAGCTCTTAAACCCCTTATTTGAGTCTCAAATTTGTGTAAACCCACTAACTCATCCCATCTCTTCATTTTCCTTCTTTAACCCCTATCATCTGAGCCTTGACACACCCTTTGGAGGCTCAAATCCGTGGAGACCTAAAGACCCCAACCCTTTCCTCCATTTTCTTCACTTTTCCATGGCTCTATTCAAGCTTATTACGGCCGTATTTTTTATTTTCACGTTTCTCTCTCTCATGGGAAAGAGAAAGGGTGCCATGGATGAAGCTGGGCCTAGTCGCCCTACTCGTTCAAGGAAAAAGAAAGGCGTCATCGCAAGCACGGGCGTTGTACGTGAGATACAGACTAAGCAGGACCTCGATCCCCAGGCTCCTCTCCCAAGAACTCTACTGGCGGATTTATCCTATGAAAGATATGCGGGTCGTAGGGTCCTTTTTGAAGCACACGTGGATGAGAGGCTCTTTGGAGAGTATCTGTTATTAGAGCACCTGGGTGAGTCCGGTTGGGGCCCTATGTTTGAGGGTAAATATTGTACGAATGTGGGTACTGTCCGAGCTTTCTATGCCCATATTCAAGAGCCTACATTGGAGCCCTTGCAGTTCAAGATTCCCGCGGGAAGAGGTTGGGAGGCCACAATTGACGCTGGCCTGATAGCTCGACTCATGGGAATACCGCTTGGCCAAGTCCACGCAAGCAAGAAGAATCTAAAGAGTGCACGTGAAAGGGATTGCCATACGCATTTCCTTTGTGGTCGACTAGTTCAATGACAGCCAAACAATAGCCTCCTTGTGTCAAACATGATGGATGATTTCTGCCTACTCCACCATATCTGCACGTTTAACGTGTATCCCAGGTGGGGCAATCGCAGTGAGTGCACACACCTGATGGTAGATTTTCTCTACCAAGTGGGGCAGGGAGAGAAATTGTGCATGCCTACGTTCGTGTTGTGACAGATAGTTCTTACCGCACACTCCAATATAAGGACTGATTCGCTCCCCTTCGGCCGACTCATATGCAAGATTGCACGTGAGTTCAGCTATGGACTTGGCGCAGAATTTCCAGTGCCACAACATTTCATCGACGAAACTACTCTCAATCAGATGAAAATCAGGCCACGGCAGCGGCAAGCCCGACTTGATGAGAGTGAGGATGAGACGGCTAGTGAGGAGTATGAAAGTGAGGAAGAAGGTGGAGCTGAAATAGAAGAGGAAGAGAGCGAGGAAGAAGAGGAGGCCCAGGACACAGAGGAGAGCTCCCCTCTTACGACACCGGAGCAGGACGCTAATCAAGATGTTAAGGATGCCCGTTTAGCTCGACTTGAAGAGGGTCAGGCTATCCTACGATAGGATTTGATGGATCTTCGAGGCCTCGTGAAGCACAAGTTCAAGAAGGTGACTCGCACCTTGAAAACTATCATGTGCTGTCTGCAGGAAAGGGCGCCCCTCCTCCTTCGCCAGCCTCGAATGCCTAGTCATCCACGCTGTCGCCCTGTGTGTTTGTTTTGTGGCTGTGATAAGATTTTTGTGTTTTCATGTTGATAGGCCTAGTGGTGTAGTAGTGGGTAGAATGTTTTAAATGTTTGAAGTCTTAGTTGTATTAGCTCACATGCATCTTCTGTCATGATTCATGTAACACTATTTTTCATGTATTATGACAATTTTGGTAAATGAAATGCATGAAGTTGCTTTAGTCTGTGTATGAATGCTGCGTAAAAGTGTTTGTGAGTATGCTAAATCTGACCTGGGTTGCTCCCTATGTTGAATATAGGGAATGCCACCTCAGGCTGCATGGGTTGTGGCGCGTCTCACTTTTGGCGATCCCACTGACGGGGTATCTTCCCTGAGTGATTGCCAGATGGACCCTAGTTTGGACCTGACCCACACTGCCATGCCGGATTCTCAGCCGGCCACTGGCCCTGCCACTGGGCCGACACATATGACACCGCCTGTGGTGCCACCTGTTACACCATCGGTTCCTGAGCAGAACTGTGCATCAACATCGACGCCACCCATGCCTCAGCCGGCTCCCCCTACTGATAGGCTGGAGTAGATGATGTTGTTGATGCAAGAATAAAAGAGGCAAAGCAAAGAAGAAGAAGCAGCAGAAGCAGCAACAATTTTTTGCCACCATAGCAGGGGCCCTTACCCAGAAGATGAGTGTTGTTCCGCTTGCGTCACCTACGCACCTTGCTAGGAACATAAATACCAGTGGACTTTTTTAGTGCTTTCAGCATTTCTATCCTCCCACTTTTGTGGGTACTCACAGACTCGAGGAGGCTGAGTACTAGATAGATCTCATCTCTAAGATATTGAAGCCGCTACACTGCACTGAGGTAGAACAAGTTGAGCTAGCCACCTATATGTTGGAGAAAGAGGCTAGTTTATGGTGGGACAACGTCCTACAAATGATTCCCACATGACACGTGTGGACTTGGGGTGCATTTGAGACACACCTCCACGAGAAATATTTTCCCCTCACATACCGCCATGAGGAGGGAGAGTTCCTTCACCTCCGATAGGGGGCATGACAGTGGCAGAGTATGAGAACAGGTTCACGGAGCTAGCCAAATACGCTCATTTGATACTAACTGATGAACCGATGAAAATGCAACATTTTTCAGATGGGTTGCAGCCCAATATCCACATCAGACGTGTTGCACTAGTATTTCCAATTACACCGAACTAGTCAACATGTCTCTAAGAGCTGAGCAAGATGGAGACAGAGTTTCTCAAACATGTATACCAATGGGCCCGAGGCCTCAGCCCGAATCGCAGGACCGGTCAGTCCTAGGTAAGAGGCCACATGTAGACTTGCCTCCCAGGCCCATGGCTCTGCCGACCCAGCAAAGGCGAGTGAAATGTTGGTGTACTTATTGCGATAAAGGTGGACAGACTGACCCCTTCTGTTTCACCAAGATGAAAGACAACGGTATCACGCCACCTCAAAAGATCGACCGTCAGCCAGCATGTGATATAGCGACTCCACCTCTACGATCTGCATCACCAGGCAGCCATTTTACCGACCACCTATATCTCAGAATAGGCCGCCTCAAAGACCTATGACAGCGCAACCAAACCATCCTCAACAAGCCCGTGTGCATGCACTTGCAGTTAAAGCACCTGAGTTAGTAACTGTAGCGCCTTTGACCTTTGAAGTCACTGCTCACATTCAAGGTACGCCTGTATTCCTATTGGCAGACACTGGGTCCATTAAACCAATTCGTATGAAAGAATAGGCCTAACAATGGATTACTATCCGCATTATAAAAAAATAATAATAATATGGTAACTAGAGAGGACAAATATGTTGTAAATAATAGAAAGGACAAAACAGAAAATTTCTATAACTTCAAGTTGCTAATGGGTTGGTCATATCTTTTAGGAATTCTTATATTCATACTAGGAATTATCCTGTGATTAAATTTGATTATACATAAAGATATATATATATATATATATATATATATGTTTTTTGTTGTTTTTGTACAATTTATCTTCAAACCTCAAAGGTAGACACTTTTAAGGGGGGTAGACGGATATGAGCTAGGCTAGTGTAGCTGTTATATACCCTAACACGTATATAAACTTGAAACCCACAAAACTAACCTGAAAACCTTTACTTGTTAGACAATTTCAGGGATGAAATTTTTCTTTAAGGAGGGTAGATTGTAACATCCCAGAAAAATCTGTACAAAGACCCGAGTACCACCCTAGGCAGAAATCACTCAGGACCGAATCCTTTAGAAATTAGACGAAATTAACTAAGTGTTAAACTAGATTAGCTGTGAAATTCGCTTGAACCGCTTTATATACGACCTACAAGACCTAAAACTTATAGAATCATTGACACTAGGTTACCCTAAAATCTAGGATCAATCTCATTACCCAGTTGCTCTCGGGAGCACACCGAAACTTCATATCGGACCTGGACTGCATATTGAAAGTCCGCTTACTATTAAATTATATAATTAAGACCGCCTTGCTAGACTTACCACCACCTCAGAAATCAGCCCAGATAGTGTCCCGAAGCTATTCGCTTGAGCCCGGAGCGAAGTGTGTGAGAAACGTGAATATATTTAGAAATGAAATCTGAATTTAAGTAATTTGAGACTTTTCGGAATCTAACCCAAATACACCCTCGGATCAGGAGAAATTTCCCATACACGGCAGTGTACTTGTGGCCCTGATCGAGTTTCGGTGACTGTCGAACTGAAACTGGTCCACCGCGGTCTATCTGTAAATCTGATCGGACCGAAAACTTAACTCGACCTAGATCCATAGTCAGGAAGCTTAAGTCCAACCGCATGTAGAAAGGGGGCCTCCAGAAGTGTTCTGTTGAGCTGAAACAAATGGGTTTTGGCTATAACCTAAGTATACCTTGGCCCTGAGGCCATTTTCATCAGTTCTAGGCCTATATAAGGGCCTTAAGCCCTCACTCTCTCATCCCATACGAATTTGGAAAACCCTAGGAGAGAGAAGAGAGGAAAGAAAGAAAGAGAGAGAGACTTGGAGTTCATCCCTGGGATTCAATCCCATCACTCCACGGGCTGAACCAGCTTTTCTGTATCGCTATTCCGGTGATTTCGATTCCGTTCTTAGGTTAGAAATCCCACCCATAATCTGTCTTAGGGTTTCAAATAGTGTAAGTGATGAAATAGCTAACCTAATTCATGTGATAGGTCGCCAATCCGCCGTTGACAAAGACTAAGTGTCTAAAATGACTCCGTTACGCATTTACCGGCGTTAGGTGCGGACTATAAACGTATAGGTTATGGTTTTCAAGGCTTTCAATGTCGGTTAATGATTTATTACTGACATGGATGCTATTTCACATGCAAAATGCGATGTCTATTTCGCTTTTCAGTTATACATAAACTATGTTAAATATAGGGTAATCCATGTGTTTGTTGAAATCATTGTATAAGTATGGAATTTAGATTTGAGTTTGCCATGATTAACTGCCGTCTATGTATGTTAGATGTATGTATAATAACTCCTGGACGAAAGGATTAGCCCTAATACATGTTATATCAACTACGTTGTGTATGTTATTATGTGTAGCTTAAGTGTTTGTGAAAATGACTGAATGAGTATAGAATTTGCATTCGTGCTCGCCATGACTAGCTGTCGTGGATATATGATTGTCGTATAGGCGACAACCCCTTTGACGAAAGGATTTGCCCTAATACGTATGATAACTAATATATAATATGTATGATGGAATGTGTAGACTACGTGTTTGTAAAAATGTCTAAATGAGTTAGTAGTTAGCCAGGTGTACCTGTAAGCGGGTTGAGATATGATTCTCAACTACCTCAATGATGTGTATGATTTCCTCCATGTATGTCACATTCTGATGTCTCTTTTGTTTATGAATTGAATATGTACGAATTCATGTTTACATTGCATTTTAGAACATGTTCAAATGATTGTATGATTTGAAATATTGATCCATTACTACTTTGATTATCTCATATGATAATTTGTTGTAATTGAATGTGGTTGGGGCTATTATATAGTCCAAGCAATCGGTAACAGATCCTGATTAGGTGGCTGAAGTTGTTTTGCCACACAGGACGTGCCTGACGAATCTGAGCCGCACTTCGGTTGTTGATAGTAGTTAGGCCACGCGGAGTGCTCACGTACTTCATGTCAATCAGCTCGACATGCGCTCGTGCTAGTCGAGCTCGTCAAGTAACCCGATTGACCTGATGTATGTTCACCATGTTTGGACGCTACTGCTTGAACCTAAGGTACTAAACTCACCAGTGAAAATCCCATTAACCTTGGTACCTCGATCCGCTAAGGCTCATGAGCCGGACATGGTGGTATGGGACACCGTGGTCAAGTTGTCGGCCTACGCTGGGGTGATGAGCCTCCCCGTAGTGACCAGTGAGCAACCCAAACTCGTGAGCCGAATACGGTGGTATGGGACACTGTATTCGAGTTGTCGGCCTCCATTGGTGCAGCCTGGCTGTGGTCCCCAGTCGGGTTGGTGATGAGCCTTTGAAAATAGAGTACCAGTTGGTAGGGCATTGGTGGAGTGACCTCGAGTACAAAATAGGCCTACCTAGCACAGCTTGGCTGTGGTCCCCAGTCGGGTTGGCGACGAGCCTTCGAAAATAGACTGCTAGTTAGTAGGGTGTTGGTGGTAGTCACCTGAACTTGCCTATCGTATGTGATTAATTAGGATTGACGACCCTAGATGGATCATTGTTTGATAATTGATATAAGGAAGGTACCTTAGTTTCTCAATCCTGCTATATGAAAAGGACTAATAAAAACTTGGTAATCACGCTCATAACATCGCACTACATGTACCCCGGGTTGAAGAGCACAGAGGGAATAAAGCATACCGCGATCGTAAGATGGTGTCACATGAGGGAGTGTAGGCGAGGGCATATATCATGATTCATATCATTTTTACATTAGTAAGAGTATTCAGGGATGTTTAATTTTTTTGCTTTATCATTACTGTTTGACTGAATTGATAACATGTTAACCTTTGCTATATAGTTCCACTGAGTTGATCACTCACTCCTACATTACGGGACGGTGTTTTAAACACCAACCAGACTCTGTCTTGATTGCAGTTGACGACGCGACTCCTGAGGCAGAGTCTAACTTCAAGGACGACGAGGAGGCATTCTCCTACATGCATTTTTCAAGCGGGTCTATGTAGACCATGTTCTGATCGACTGGGTTACAGGGATGTTGATTAGACACCATTACACTTGTTATTTTGCACTTTCGGAGCACCCATGTAAATTCTTTTTGTTCATTTTTGGAGTCTACATGTATATATATAACCTGGTAACATGTTCACACTCTGGAGACTTATAATAGTTTATATATTTTATATATCTATCACAGTCTTCCGCTTGCATAATTTAACCGTCTCTGGAGTATGATATGCTATTTTGGTGTAATCTCACTCATGTTTAATGTACTAACACGGACAACATTTAATCATCATTATTTAGGTTATATAAGTGATGCGTTGGAACTCGGGAGTGGAGCTTATGCTCGACCCTCGATTTTCAGGGTGTTACAATTAAATTAGAACCCTCGAGTAGGATTGAGTTTCATAGTTTAATACTCTATAAGATCATGTTAGAGGCGGACCACAGTAAGGTTATAAGTTTCTTATTTCCCTTGTAAATTCAAGGTTCATACCGCGTCGAGGAGATGTCCCTTTTCTTTCCCTTCCCGCGGCCTTATGTTGCTAGCATTCCAAACTTCTGCAATATTTTAGGACTCTCGACTCTTCCCTACCTCCTGAAGTTAATGAAACCAAAGTGCAAATCTGCTCATAACCCCCTAGCCGTATGATTGAAATGGTGACCTACAACTATAATATTAGGAGATTGAAAACCCTTCTAGTATAGTCTTTTGACTATGAGCACTAGGAAAGAACTTATTATCCACCAAGTTAAACATAGGTTAAACAAGAACTCTCGTTGAACAAGATTCAAAGGACAACCTTATAGACATGAGGCTTGAACCTCCTAGCGAATTATAATACTCCTTAAATACTTAAGATGATCCGATTTTGAAATTTCAGAACCATATCCGTACGAGGCATTCGCGACTTAACTCAATTCTCAATCCTGGGTGATTACCAAAGGACTCACTGCTTGACCGAGCAAAAGACCAGAATTCATCAGGATTAGGAAGGGATATAATGTGTTGTCTGCCCTAGTTAAGCGGGCAATCGACGTATCGGGTTCGAGCATACCACAACTGACTTTTCGTATTAGCCCAATCATAAATGGTAGAACATACCACCCTTAGGTAAATCCACCATTATGACATCTATTCCCTTCTTAACCCTCCTACTCTTTTAGACTTCTAGTAAACGTATGCTCTGTAACTTGCCGTACTCCAGATCTTGTCACATCAAAAATTCCTAGTAGTCTAGTCCGATTTTCTTATCCCTTTACATAACCATAATTATATCCGTCTTCTAGACACGTCGTTGGACGTATGTTTTGTGGCTTGCCGAAACTTCGGATCTTGTCACATCAAAAATCTACGTGTGTGTCTAGTCCCATCCCGACCATAGCATTCATCTTCCTTTGAGAGTATTTTATCACACCAAGTAGAGACCGTACATTTGTATGGGCAGAGTGGGTGCCTAACACATTCCCTCTTTGTAACCAAAGTCTCTTACCCGGAATCCCGGATCGCAGACCAGGAGTCAACCTAAGGTAAGAGAGTCTTCAAATTTCTCCAACCTTACGTATTTCGTGGTTATAGCCGACCGCGGGATTCTGAGATGATTCAGATAGTGGCGACTCCAACATCCATAAATTAGCCTAATCACCCCCACTGTAAAAACCAAACACCCAAATCAGTGTGGGCACTGAATTTTAGTGTCCATAGAATGGCAACTCCACTGGGGAAGTGCTAGCTTGTACTAGGTGAGACCCAACTCGAAAGTTTGTGATACTTTACTCTCAAGGGACATTCATTACTGCATTCATAAAAAAAATCTTTTGCTTACATTTGCTTAGCCATTGATTCGAACCATGACCACTCGATCCCGTGCAGCTATGACCTCTCAGGCTACCCATGAAGAAGAGCCAGTAGCTCAGCCAGCTCCTGAAACATCAGCACCCACACCTATACCGGCACCCGCGTCGTTACCTCCAGCAGCTCCAATAGACCCACAAGCTAATGCAACCATGCAAGAGGTGGCCCAAAGTCTCCGGGCAATGCAAGCACTATTACTTCGCCTGGTACCAAGTGTCACACCGAATACATAGGCAACCTAGCCTAGTGTATAGAACAGTTCAATCCCTCAAACTCCTTTTGCCTTTTACCTCATTCCTCCAGCAAATCCTGTCCTCCCTCTCCCAGAGGAATCAACAAAAGATCAACAATAACCAGCAAACGGGAGCAATCCTCCCACACATCACAACAATCAGGTTATAACATTCGCTCCCCCTAATGGTAGCCACAGACAAGAACTGACGGATGCCCATGAAGGGGGTCAGTTTTAAGTCCAACTCACTCCTCCTTACGGGAGTAACATTCCGGAATTGGCAGATACCCCAGGCGGGAGCCATTTCCATACATCACACCCTCCTTCGAAAGGGAGCGATGTTCAATTTCAATTACCTCCCGCCACCAGGAGTCCATCTTCTTTCCAACAACCCCCCATTCTAGCAAATCAAATGATCAAGAAAGTCAATCCTTACGAGGAGGAGGTAGCACAAGCCCTATAGAAAGGGGCAAGATACGTGTAACATACCAGAGCAGAGATTGAGGAATTGTGGGAACAACTACAAATGGTGAAGAACTAGCTGCAGAGGCAATAGGGGGTGGATCATCCATCCACCAAGTTCAGGGACCTATGTCCTTTCCCAGATGCTTGGGTAAATTCAAAAGGTATGACGGTAGCGGGTGTCCCACAGCATACTTAAAAGCTTTTTGTGGGGAACTCAATACGATAGTAGGGAATGATGGAGCCTTGATACGACTCTTCCAAAAATCCCTTAAAGGTGATTCTTTGGATTGGTACACCTCGCTAGACAGCCATCAAATCAGAACTTGGGAAAGACTCTCCCAGGCATTCATCGACAGATTTTCATATAACCTGAACATGGCTCCGAGAAGGTCAGACCTGGCTGCCTTAAGATAGAAAAATGATGAGTCATGCCATGGTAGCGAGAATCCAAGCATACATAGGGCGATGGCATGCCATGGTAGCGAGAATGAGAAACCTCATCGATGACGAAGAGCAGATATCCATGATCGTCCATTCCATGAATCCAAGCATTTCTGGATATCTGATCTCATACCCATACGTGAATTTCTCTCAGCTCATCCGAGCTGGGGAACAGGTGGAAGTCGGGATTAGAGCCGGAACCATTTCTCCATGGCCGCACCAGGCTCCCTCAATTAAAAGGAATAGAGTCGAGGGGAAGCCTGTCGGATGTGGGAATGGAAATGGTGTTGCTTTCATGCAATGTACCACTGAAGTCAACAATATTGTCGCTAACACTCAAGGCAACCAGTATGTTCCGCAACCGGAACCACAATCATACAGGCAATACCAACCAGAGCAAACCTAACAGGGATATCAAGCACAACCACCTCAACAGCAACAACAACAACAGCCTCAGGGAACTACGTAAGGCCCATACAAGCAGGCAATGCTAGGCAGAAAGTTCACCCCTTTAGCACAAACATACAATCAAGTCCTGACAATGCCAATACAAAGGCAACTCTTGACACCACTTCAGCCTCGGCTTCCGCCAAATCCCCTGCCACCAGACTACAATGAAAACTAGTATTGCGCATATCATTAGGCTCCCAGTCACCTAACAGACCGTTGTTTCACCCTGAAACATGCGATTAAGACTTGATCGAGAGCCAGCAGATCGCAATTACCCCACAGGCTAGAAATGCCAATTAGGCCAACATTCTCCAGAATCCCCTGCCATCACATCCCGCGGGACCCAACACATCTGGCACCTCTACCACCAACAACATCGAAAGAGAGCATCCCACATACTCTTTTCCACATCACTCCATACAAGCAATCATGCCCGATACAGCAAATTGCACGTGAAGATACCAACATGCGCCTTCGCCTGGACTGCAGATATACCTCAAGGAAACACCGATAGCTTCACCTCTCATCCATGAAGCAGCACCCACCACGCGTCTGCTCATACTCGAAGTGGCACCGATAACACAACCCCTCACCGTCCAAAGGGCATCAACTACATCCAGGTTACAATCTCAATCTTTCACTCTCCAAGGGGCACAGCTAGTGCCACCCCTAACACATTATTCGAACAGGTCAGGTCCTGAACCTATCATCCTCCCAATCAGGCTTCCCAATCTTGCCTCATTGACCCTGCAAGGGGCACCCCCTGTCCAATCTCCAAATCTCCTCTTGCCCCACCAATTGGCACTTGCCTAAAGGATCCCTCCTTCACAAAGTACACATCAAAAGGAGGAGGAAAACCCCACTGTTAAGCCCTATGAGGATTTAGTAGCTTCCCAGGGAAAGTCCTCGAGTCTATCATAGACAGATCCCACTACTCAACCTCAAGAACCGGTGATATATATGGAAGGAAGGATGGTTCCCTCCTATAACCCAAAGGCAGTCCCATGGCACTAGCCCGAATGTGCGGAAGTGGGCAACAATGGTAGGTATTTCAGAAGAGATACCCAGAACCTGAAAGAAACCCGTGGAACTATGGTAGGAACAACCCATAAAGCTGATGCCGCTTACGACATAGCAGCTCAGCTCAAGTCCATTCCCCCATAAATTTCCATTTGGGAACTCTTATGCACATCAAGGTCACACCGAGAGATCTTTGCAAAGACCTTGAATGATGCGCACATCTCTCTTGACATACCACCTGAAATGGTGGCAAGTATGATCAGCCAACTCCTCGCACCATGAGCGATAACATTCTCAGACGAGGAGTTGCCACCCAAGAGCTGTAAACATGGACGCTCATTAAATATAGTTGTCCGTTACAAGAACTTCAAAATCCCACTTATGCTTATAGACAACGGATCGAGCCTAAATGTTTGCCCTCTAAGGACTGCTGAACGTTTAGGGATAGAACCATCCTCTTTCCGACCCAGCACCATGAGTGTCCGAGCTTTTGATAACTCCCAAAGGTAGGTATAAGCGAAAATTGACATCGAGTTACAGATTGGACCAGACATAGCTCTAGTCACATTCCAGATTATCGATATTCCTGCCTCTTTCAATCTTCTATTGGGACGGCCATGGCTCCATGCTGTTGGAGCCATCCCATCCACTCTCTACCAAAGGGTCAAATTCATGTCGGGAAATCAAATCATCTCGGTATTGGCTGAGCCGGAAGTCATCCTACCAATAACAGTCAATACCCCAGAAACTGACATTCCAGTGATTGACGTTCAGCATGTAGAGGGTGACATATCATATCACAGTTTCGAGTTCGAAATTGTGTTCAAAATTGTGCAGTCGAATATGTCATCCCTCCTGCTGAACATTTGATCCTGAACTACCACACCGAATTCCATGAGAAAGGTATGGTAGTAAAACCAGCCCATGCCAACATACAAAGACAGGGATTGGGGTATCAACTGACACCGAAAGATCAGGCCGCAAGGTCTAAAAAGAAGCAACCATTCAAGTGCACACCCACCATCAAGTTCGTCAAGGCTAGAATAATCTGTGGTGACACAATGATCTCCCTTGAGGACCACCTCCAACGACTTAATCTAACAGAACATTCTAGCCAGGAGTCCATTTGTCCACCGATAAGGTGGGACAAGATCCTCAGGGCATCAAAAACACATCCAATGCTAGGGGCAGAACCCCCAGACCCATCACATGAGGCTAGAGGCATGGAAGCAGGGCCACCCATAGAGGACCCAGGACTCGAGGTGCCGATTATAAAGGACACAAGCAAGAACGGAGAGGCACCCATTCCCACCAACAGTCAAGGAGAAACACTCCCATCAACAACTTAGCAGCGCAAGGGGCAGAAGAAGCCCATTCATTGGATCGAGAAAGGGAAGTGGCCTTCCTTTGATTGGAGAGACATCAGGATCCCACCTTAATATGGACCTGAGGATCCCGAGGAGTTCTAACTTCTGAGCGAAGAGATCGAATCAGACTCCGACTCTGAGCCCAGCCCAGCAGACATCATGGTCATTAGGACGGATGACCCCCAAGAACAAATAAAGCAGAACATCAAGATATAAAGGTGGAAAGAGCCAGTTTGGACAGCCATTCCTCCGACGATCGAATCGGTTGGTGATCCACTCACGGATGTCGGCCTAAAAAAAACACCAATGTAAATAGCAGTTGGTACCCTGAATCAGGACAGGACCAATCATGGTTTGCAACATTGTCCTGTTCGGGACCCCTTGGCAATACAAAAAAAATCAAAAAACCTCCAAAACACAAAAACATCACATATTTCAAAAAGCATAAAAACATTAAATATTTTTCAAAATCACAAAACATTGAAAAATCTTCAAAACTCAAAAACAACAGAAAAACTTTCAAAAATCACTGTGCCAAACACTTCACACGCAGCGCCAGAGTTCGAGGTCGACTCATATGATTCGATCTAGAGTTGGATTTCGAGCTCATGGGTTTGGATGAGGCCCTGGATGAGGGAAATGATGATACAACTCTCAAACTCGAGGATTCCCTCAAAAGGTTCAAAACGAAGGCCAACGTTGTGGCAGATGACTTCGAAATGTGAACTTGGGATCAACAAAACTACCCAGAGAAGTGCGCATCGGTAGATCACTGTCTCTGGAATACAAACAGAGGATGATGGAATTCCTGAGACTGAAGTTTTCCAACTTTGTTTTCTCTTACGAGGACATGCCAGGGCTCGATGAAGACTTGGTAATACACCACTTGCCAACAAAGCCAAACATGAAGCCTATCAAGCAGAAGCTACAAAGAATGAAACCAGAATGGGCCCTGAAGGTCCGTGATGAAGTCATCAAGCAATACAACACGGGGTTCTTGGTAGTCTCAACTATTCAGAATGGCTAGCAAATATTGTACTAGTTCCAAAGAAGGATGGCAAGGTCACAATGTGCATCGACTTCAGGGACCTCAACAAAGCAAGTCCTAAAGACGATTTCCCTCTGGCTCACATCGACACACTGGTAGATAATACTATTGGACACAAGATCTTCTCCTTCATGGACTACTTCTCGGGCTACAATCAGATCAAGATGGCCATCGAAGATCGAGAGAAGACTTCTTTCATCACACCGTGGGGAACTTTCTACTACCGAGTTATGCCTTTCGGGCTGAAGAACTGAGAGCTACATATCAGCGAGCCATGACTGTCTTGTTCCACGACATGATAAACAAGGAAATGGAAGTCTATGTGGACGATATGATCGTCAAATCTCACACAGTCAAAGGACATTTTGAAGACCTCAACAAGCTTTTCGACAGGTTGGACAAATTCAAGCTCCGCCTCAACCCGCAAAAGTGTGTCTTCAGCACAACCGGAGGCAAGCTGTTAGGCTTCATCGTCAGCGAAGATGGCATACGAGTGGATGGGGCCAAGACTAAGGCAACCATCGAAATGCCGCCGCCCAATACTTAAAAAGAGATTCGAGGTTTCCTTAGAAGAATCCAGTATATCAGTTGATTTATCGTGCAGCTCACACCAATCTGTGAGCCCATATTTAAGCTTCTACGGAAGAATTCACCAAAGGAATGGAACGACGATTATCAAACGTTCTTCGATAAAATCAAGAAGTACCTGCTAAACCCTCCAGTGCTCATGCCACCTACCGCAGGTAGGCCACTATTGCTATAAATCTCTTTCGAAGCAGAAGACATGGGACTAAAGGAGCAAGCAATCTACTATCTAAGCCGACGGTTCATAAGCTATGAAGTTAAATACTCCCGCTTAGAGAAAACGTGCTTCGCCCTAGTTTGGGCAACACAACAGCTATGATAGTACATGATCGCTCACCCAATCCTGCTGCTCGCTCACATGGACCCATTGAAGTACTTGTTCGAAAAACCAGCACTAACGAGCAGGATCGCAAAATGGCAACTACTATTTTCTGAGTTTGACATCACTTATGTCACTCAGAAGGCAATCAGGGGGCAAGCATTGGTCGACCACCTAGCAGCATACTCTCTGCCTGATTACCAACCGCTGAAGACCTTCTTCCCTGACGAGGACATCTTCCTGATTGAGGAAGAAGAAGAAAGAAAGGTAAGAGAGTGGACACTCTTCTTCGACAAAGCTACAAACTCAAAAGGAAGTGGAGTAGGCACCATACTCTACTCTCCCGATGACGTCCCAATTCCCATATCTAGGCGATTGACATTCCAATGCACCAACAACGTAGCTGAATATGAAGCATGTATTGCTGATTTGAGAGAAGCCATCAACCTCAACGTAAAGAAATTACGAGCCTTTGGTGATTCACAGCTCATCGTCAATCAGACGAATAGCGACTGAAAGACCAAGGATGAAAAGTTGATCCCTTATCACGTCTATTTGGAGAATCTAACCGAGGAATTCGAAGAGATCACGTTCTCTTACATGCCCCGAGCCAAGAACCAGTTTGCGAATGCTCCGGCTACCCTCGCCACAATGCTGGAAATCCCAAAAGGAGTTACCAAATGGGAGCTCACCGTCGAGCTTCAGGAGGAACCCGCGTTTTGCCGACAGATAGATGAAGCTGAAACTTCCTCGAATGATCGGTCGTGGTACACAGACATCAAGGAATATCTCGAGCATCCGAAGTACCCGGAAGTAGCAACATCGTCGCACTATCCAGCGGCTAACAGTCCAGTTCACGATCACCGGGGGCATCTTCTACAAGCGATCCTTCAACCAAGTCCTTCTCCGCTGTGTGGATGAAACAAAAGTAGCACAGATCATGGCAGAAATCCACCAAGGACTATGCGGCCCACACATGAACGGACATATGATGACAAAGAAGATCTTACGGCTCGGTTACTATTGGCTAACAATGGAGACGGAATGCTGCAAACATGTTAGGAAATGCTTTAAGTGTCAGGAACATGCGAATCAGATCCATGCGCCTGCTTCCAAACTCTACAACCTGACAACACCATGACTCTTCTCTATATGGGGACTTGACATCATCGGCAAAGTCGGCCCAAAAGCTTCAAACGAGTATGAATACATCCTGGTGGCAGTAGATTACTTCACCAAGTAGATGGAGGAAGCATCATACACCACCATCACAGCGTCTCACATAGTCAAGTTTATGAAGAACAATATCATCAGCCGATAAGGGATCCCTCAGGCCATTATTACAGACAACGGAACTTCGTTCATCAATAAAAGGATGGGTGACTTCCTCGATAAATTCAAGATTCAACGTCATCGGTCAAGTCCCTACCGTCCTCAAATGAATGGTGGGGTCGAAGCTGCAAACAATACTATCATCCCATACTAGAGAAAATGGTGAAGACATATCGCGACTGGTCAGAGATGCTCTCATACGTACTTTGGGCTTATCGAACGTTCGTACGGTCTGCTACAGGCACAACTCTATACGAACTTGCATACGGAATGGAAGCAGTACTACTAGTTAAAATTGAAATCCCATCACTCTGAGTATTGCTAAAGAGTGAGATCGAGGAAGGCAAGTGGCAGTAAGAAAGATACGATCAACTGCATCTAACAGATGAAAAGCGCATGCGTGCGCTAAGTCATTCACAATGCTACCAAAGAAGGATCGCACGGGCCTACAATAAGAGGGTCTGAAAAAGAAGTTTCAAAGTCGGCGACATGGTCATGAAGTGCATCCTACCACCACACTAGCCAGATCCCAGAGGAAAATTCAAACCCTCATGGGACGGACCACTGATCATTCGAGAAGTACTCCCAAGAGGTGCTCTTCGACTCACCAGTCTGAGAGGAGAAGATCTTCCTGGGCCCATCAACGCTGACAACGTGATAATCTATCACTAGTAACTATACCTAACCATGTCAATGATTACAATTGTAAAGCTGTATCCATCACCTCTACCTATAAAAAAAAAAGTAAAACAGGAAAATCCCATCACCTTTCACCAAAAAAGATATCCATCCTTCCTCCTACCAAGTACAAAAACAACAAAAAGAAAATACAATTTCTCCCAAAGAAGAAGTTAACAAAAAATAACAACACCATGAACAAAAAAATAAAAATAAAAATAAAAAAGAAAAAAAGAAAAAAAAGAAGAAAAAGACAGGAAATCTCAAAAAGAAGACCGAGAAGGAGAAGAAAATAAGACCATCCCACATCCCCTAAATAATCCGACCAAAAACATCTTACGATTGTGATCAAAGACAATGACAGGAAGGTAACCAGTTGGCTGGCTATGAAGGAAGTCTCTCCGTCTCTTTCGGCACTCCAAAAAAAAGAGAGAAAAAAGCATGCCAAAGCAAAAAGGGCGAGTTGAAAACCCGAAAGTGCATCTCGAGTAAAAAGAGCAGGCATGTAGCGGACTTGGTGAAAACTTGAAAACGCGCCAAGGGTAAAACAAGACACATTGCAGTAAGCGTGCAAGATCAAAAACCCGTGACGTAATGAAAATTCAAAAGGACACTACGGGCAAAAAATGACGTAAAAAGCCGGTCGTAGCGAAAACCCGAAAGGGCGTTATAGGCAAAAATGGCTGACAAATATATATATATATATGGGAAAAGGTACTATGCGCTCGACCTCACGAGTCCGTCCCATGAGGTTGAGCTGTGTGGTCCCCACCGTGATGTGTTTCGAACATCTACCCCATCAATTAGATGCACCATTCCATCGTGGGCCTAGGTCTCAAAATCAAGTCAATCTCGTGACTTGTGTGGGCCACACCACATACGAAGTGGAGAGGGGACGTGCACCATTAAAACATTCATAACCATTTTTGATGGCCCAACGAGATGTGGTTTGCAAATCCACCAATCCATTATGTGTGACCACTTAAATGAGGGTTCGGACCAAGTTTCGGGCGCATGTAAAAACTCGTGGGCCCCACCAAGTGCTTTTATGTGTTTTAACGGTGTCTTCACATAATTTTAGATGGTATGGCCCACCTGAGTTCCGTATATGGCTGATTTTTGGGATATCCCATAATTTAAAGGGGACCCATCAAATGCACAGTGTTGATGGTCGACACGCATCACGGTGGGGCCCACATAGCTCGACCTCATGGGAGCTTATCGTTAGCTCGAGCGCATTGTACCTTTTCCTTTTATATATATATATATATATATATATATATATATATAAGTGCAGGTACAAGAGAGGCCAAGGCAACAAGCGCAACGAAGAGATACAAAGAAAGGACTAACTTCGGATCAGTGTTCTATCAGACTCTGCTCAAATCCAAAGGACACGATCTTGGACATGCTCTCAGGGAACCAAGATCCCCCAGACTACTGCACACAACATGGGCTGAGCCTAATATTCTGATCCCAATCATCCTAAACAGAAATCCAAACATGAGCTAACACCCACGAGTTTTAGCACACAAAAAAATCTTTTTCTTTTCAAAAAGTCTTTTACATCGTATGTCTTTCTACTTACAACACCACAAAAAAAAAACAAATAAAAGATACTGTAACGCCCTGAAATTCGGGGGTCGAGTAACAACTCAACTCTCGAGTTCCAAAACATCACTTATGCAACATAGATAATGATGATTACATGTTGTCTATGTTAGTGCAATAAACATGAGTGAGATTATACCAAGACAACAATCCATACTCCAGATCAATGTATAAAACGCAAGCAGAAGACTGAAAGATGTATATAGATGTGTATAAAAACAAATGATTTCGATCTGTCACTAGAGTATGATTACTTCGCTGAATCATCATATACATGTACTGAATCAAAAAATAAATGTCAAAAGAATAGTCCAACTGTCGTGATAGCCCAGTAGCCCCGTAAATCCGGATAGCCTAAGCAAAGCCGCCAGAGAACTGCATGAAAGAAATCTTGTCCTGATCATCATAATAATCAGGCTTAGCCTCCTATGAATCGTCGGTACCTACGTCTAGGATAGAGTCTGGTGGGTGTCCAGAACATCGTCCCGTAACGTGGGAGTGAGTAGCTAACTCAGTGGAACAATAAAGCATAGGTTAGCATGTTATTAAATCAGTCAAGCAGTAATGATAAAGCAGTACAATCAACCATCTTAAGTACTCTTGTTAATGCAAGTATGAAATGCAGTCGTGATGCATGCCCCTCGCCTAACCACCCTCATATGACACCATCTTACATACGCTGCATACGTTCATCCCTCAGTGCTCCACATCTTCCAGGCACATGCAATGCGATGATGAGCATGATTACAGAGTTGTTATTAGTTCATTTCAAACAGCAGTATTGGGAAACTAAGGTACCTCCCTTATATCATTCCCAAACGACGATCCATTATAGGGTCATCAATCCTAGATAATTTCATATGATAGTGCGGTTCTAGGTCGCTGCAAGGGCTGTTAGGGCTGTTACACGGAATCGTTGCACCACTCCCCCATCACCTTATCAATACAGGCCTAGTTTGTACTCTTGTTGCTACGAAAGGGTCGTCGCCTCCACGTAAACTCAGAGTAGGCTCGAGGTCACTACAAAGGGCTGCCAGGGTTGTTACATGGAATCGTTGCACCACTCCCCCATCACCTTATCAGTGGAGACCGACAGCTCGAATATAGTATCTCATACCACCATAATCGGATCACGAGTTTGGTTGCTCAATGGTCACTACGGGGAGGCTCGTGGCCCCAGCGTAGGCCGACAGCTCGACCACGGTATCCCATACTACTATGCCCGGTTCATGAGTCTTAGTGGATCGAGGTACCACGGTTAACGGATTCCACTGGCAAGCTTGGTACCCTAGGTACAAGCAGTAGCGTCTAAACATGGTGAACATTGTCACGCTCCAAACCCGAAAATCTGATTCACAGGAATTCCGATCGCCGAATCTGGTGCCGACAGCCTCCGTAGTGCCCCATTCTCGACTCCTAGCGTCCAAACGCCAGATTCCGATCCTGGGATTCTACAAGGAGGATTTATTTTTATTTATTATTTTTTTTTGCACATTTAACTCGTAATAAGCATAACCACAAGATTACCCAATTCACAAAGGCAACATCATCATCGCATATCCACTAATAATCATTTGAATACAATGCTGAAAGGGAAATACATAAATTGAAAATCAAGCTCCAGAAGACCACTGCACGCTCCAAGCTCAACACTGCTGCAACCTAACATCACCTGCACGCATCTATCGTGCATAAGCTTATAGAAAGCTTAGAGGGTGGTGTAAGTGTGTGCACAAGGTAAGTGCCAAGTATTCGATACAATGTCATCATCGTACAATACCGAAAATACTGGTAATTCATAAATCGTACAATATCGGAATAAGCAGAAATACTGATAAAATCATGAATTATCAAAGTAAGCAAAAATACTAACAAGATCATGAATTATCAGAGTAAGCAGAAATACTAACAGGATCATGAATTATACGATAACAGAGTAAACAGAAATATTGACAAGTCCATGAGTCAAATAATATCAGAGTACATATTGCAGATCAGCTATGCAAATGAGGAGTCATAAAAAGCCAAATATCAGGCGTCATATCTAGACTACATAAATGTAGACACACAAACCCAAAATACCATGTGCCGCGGATGTATTGCAATATGCGATGCGAATGGAATGACCATGCTGGAGTGTGAAGTCGTGATGGTAGTACGTAGTATCGCAAGCTACGGGGTCCACCACAAAGGACATCTATTCAAACCAATCCTATACCTAAATTTGAATAGTCAGACTCAATGTGGTAAACTCCTGATCTTAAGTTAGTCGCGCGCCCCAACAGAAATCCTGGCCATTGCGAAGGTACACGTAACAAATAGTTGCGCACTACCAGCCCAAGTGGATAGTGAATGAATGAGCATGCAACTCCTGCTCAAAAGTCCACATATCAGTACAATTCATCTTTGGGATCATCACTAGGGTCTATTACACTTTACGCCATCTTGCCGCCCCTATCCAAGCGCACAACTGGGTAAGTGGAAGAGACCTCACTATCCGCCTGCCAATATCAGGCCCGGCACGTCGATAGCGGACCCATTCCTCAAGCTGGTCAAACTCAACCTAGACATTGCCCCCTCACTCAGGCGGGTAAGGTCACACCCCCTCCCAACCGACCACGACACAATGGGAGACACAGCCTACTGGTATATGGCCCTCATGCGCTCATATATATCCACTCGATCTCGACGTTGGGGCGTCTCCTGGCCACAGAGGTTCAGGAATTTTTACCTAGGGACATCTATGGCGCCCGTATGCTAGAACCAAACATTTTCGGTGTCCAGTCTAGCTATCCACAACATGCCTGTGAAGGTCATGGCCCTGATGTCGCTAGGGCGTACAGTAATCACAACACAATGCAAGATACATGAGTCATACAATCCAGTCATGCACCAATCCTGCGCATGTTATGCGCTCATGTGAGATAACCTTCGCCTATCATGGACTCTCATAATAACATGCTCCATGACATATGCAATGATCAACCACATCTCATAACAAACATGCAGATGATGCGTATGGGCATGTATCATGATACTATGCTATCACATACTCAAAATCGGTATCAATAACCGCATCGACAATCGACCTCGACAATGTAGACATTTAACCAACATTGCTCCCAAGGAATAGCCCACATAAAGCCAAATATATCGTGGGCCCATGGCCTCACACAAGGGCCACATACATCAAGTGGGTCACACCACATGGGCCAGAAATACATCTCAATGAGCCTCATCATATGGGCCTCATATACATCAAGTGGGTCGCATCAACTAGGCCGCAACAATGGGCCTCATATAAATCCAATGGGCCGTATTAAATGGTCATATACAATCTCAATCGGCCGTATCCCATGGGCCTTAAATATATCATAATGGGCCTCATCATACGATCTAATATACATCATAGTGGGTCGAATACACGAGCTTAATATACATCACCATAGGCCACGACCCATGGCCCTCAATACATAATATTGGGCTACGACTCGTGAGCCTCAATATACATCAAGTGGATTGCATTAATGGGTCTCATATACATCAAATGGGCCACGTACCTAGGCCTCAAAATACATCAAGTGGGCCACACATCATGGGCCTAATACATATCACCATAGGCCTTACCCATAGGCCACGAATACATCATAATGAGCCCCAACTACGGGTCGCATATGCATCATATAGGGCCTCAACAATCGGAATCGGCAATCTGTCACGATAATCAGCCTCGATCGCTAATCGGTTAATCGGCCACGACCAATTAGAATCGGTAATCAGCCACGTCTATCAGAATCAACAATCGGTCACGATAAATGGCCTCGATCGATAATCGGCAATCGACAATCGGTCATGATTATCGGCAAACCGGTCACTTTAATCGGAATCGGCCTCGACCCTGATAATCGGAATCGGCATTCTGCCTCGATAATTGACACTGACAATCGGCATCACTAATCGGCACCGACAACTAGTACATAAACAAGGCTGGATCCATAGATGGACAGACGATCAACCATAATATAAGGATCGGCCCTCGACCGTGGTTATATTAAATCTGATAACACGGAGCCATTCGTCTATGGTGAATGGGTCCCACTGATTAGGGTTAACCCATAAGTGAATGATGAGAATGGAACTATCAAGGCCTAAGGGAGGGTCACAATCTGGGCGTTCAACCATCATTGCCCATCAATGAGGTCATTTAACCAACATCGCCCCCAAGCAGTGGCTCACATAGAGCCAAATATAAAGTGGGCCCATAGCCTCACTCAAAGGCCTAATATACATCGCAATGAGCCTCATATATGGGCTTCAAACACATCACTATGGGCTGCATCACATGGTCCTAATACACGTCATAGTGGACCTCAAATACAACGAGTAGGCCGCATCAATGGGTCAATATACATCGATGGGCCTTACCAAATGGGCCTCAACAATGGACTGGAATTTCATCTCATTGGGTCTCATCACATAGGCCGGAAACATATCACAATGGGCCACGTCATATAGGCCGGAAATACATCTCATTGGGCCTCACCCATCGGGCCACAATTACATCGCAATGGGTCGTTCACATGGGCCTAATTTATATATCAAGGGGGCCTTGAAAACTAATGGACAGCCTGAAGGTAAAACACTTACATCATGTGGGGTCCATGTCCTAATGATGGTGTGGATAGAAACATACATCGAGGCAAGCCCTATATGATTTAGATGGTCAGGATGAAACACATGAGGTGGGCCACACCAGTGGGCCGGTCCTACGGGAATGTGGACCCAGTCTTGGTGGACCATCCAATGGTTGAATTGCATGGATAAACATATACATCATAGTATGTCTAGTAGGTTGTTGGACCGTCAATCCTGCTGGACCGCTGACCCCACTTGGGCATTTCTAACAAATGAACGGTCTGGATAAAGCATCTACAAGGTGGGTCCCACAAGAGCGTGGACCACCTGGGAAGATGGGTCAGCTGCTGACCTTCCACAAACATCACAGTGGACCCCAGAAAATTCTAAGATTGGGCGCCAGTCCCTACTGTTGTTGCTGTGAGGAACGATTGAGATTTGGATCTGCCTCACTCCAGGTCCATGGCTTTAAAAAAAATTGGGATGGACAGTGTAAATGTAACACATCATGGTGGAGCAGGACAGTACCGTCCAAGTAGTACAACACCGTCCAGATGGTCTGGACGGTGTGGATGAAACAAAATAATACGGTGTGGCCCACAACACTGTTCAAACACGTCCACCAAATGGATGGACAGTGTGGAATAACACATCCAGAGAGGTGGGTCCCACAGAACCTGTTGACGAGAAAATGACCACTGTAAACAAAAAAAAAACCTTTTATCCAGCGGTTTTTATGAAGGAATACAAACTTAAGTTACCAACTTAAACTAGCACGTGCGGACAACGATTTTGAGGACGAAACAACCCCTCCTTTTCACTGCAAGAAGACAAGCGCTGACGCTCCTCCAACTGAGAGTTGTATGAACGGCTTAGGAGAGATCAAAGTTACACGGCCCCATAGCTATGTATTTATTATATCCACAACGTTCATCCATATTTCGAGATCATTTCGGAGCATTATCAAGAAAAAAAAAAAATCATATCCAAAGATCAGCTCGACCACACCACAAAGAGCAGCGGGGAAATTGATTTTCACTGTTAAAAATTTTGTAGGGCCCACATAACATTTATTTTCCATCCAATCCGTTGATAACGTCACACGGACCTGGATTGAAGAGGAAAAACAATTTCATAATGATCCAACGCTTCTGTGACCCAGAAAGGGTTCCAATGGTAGACGTTTAATCCCACTGTTTGTGCAATGTGGTTCACATGATATTAGATCTGTCTTATTTTTCTTCTCCAGCTCAAGGACAAGTTCACCAAATGCACCAACGGTTTGGATGAATCCCATACATTAAGGTGGGGCCCACTATCATGACAGATGGATGGATCGTTTGGATGGAACACATCCATCATAGTAGGGTGCTGAACTCGTCAGATGGATGGACAGTTTGGGATATAATGCCAGCGTTACGGAAGGTGGGTACCATGTGGTGGGCCACCCACTTTAACCTTCTATCCCTCGTATATAATATATTATATCAATATACACCACATGTGAGGCACGTACAGAGCTATCATCCACAACTGGATGAAACAGATGGACGGTTGGGATTTAACACATGCCTCACGATCACATCCCAGCACCGGACGGATGGTCTGGATGCAATCCGTACCTCATGCTAGGGTCCATACGTGGGAAACGGATTGGCTACTCCCCCTGACACCAGCCCCGGAGCTGGTGGTCGGTGCTCTGTGGGCCCACCATGATGTATGTGTTTCATCCATTCCGTCCATATATTTTTGTAGATTAAATTATGGTGTTGAAAAAAAAAAGAGGTATATCCCAGTCTCAATTAGACCACATTACAGGAAACAGTGTTTAATGAACTTTGACCGTTAAAAACTTTTTGGGGGCCATAAAAGTATTGGATCAAGTTGATCTTTGTTTTATCCCCACCTAATCAACGGATTGGATGTCAAATAAACAGTACATCGGCCTTAGAGGATTTAAATGATTGATATCCAATCACTATTTTTTTCCTGTGGTGTGATCCACTTGAGATTTATATCCCTCCCTTTTTTTTAATAAAAACATAAAATGATATTTAAAAATGGATGAACGGAATGGATGAAACACATACATCATGGTGGGGCCCACAGCACCGACCACCAGCCTCCGGGTCAGTGTCGGGGGAGTAGGCGTGAATACAAAGCATGCATCATGGTCCAGACCCACCGTCCAAAGGTCTGGACGGTGGGGATCTGAAACACATACATCACGCTGGAATCCACCGCACCGTCCGGGACAGTGGGGATACATAACAGGTACATCGAGGTGGGTCCCTCCTGCCACATGTGTCACACGTGTGGGACAGGTCCCACGGAAAACAGATGGGCGGTGTGCTGTAACACATCACGGTGGTCCCTCTCTACACCGTCCATACATGGACGGTATGGATATTAGAACGCATACATCAAGGTAGGGCCCCACACGTGTGGATGCAAAGCATCCACCAAGGTGGGCCCCACGTCCGTACAGATGGACAGCAGGAGGAACGCATACACCATGGCAGCCCACAAAACTTTGCTGAGGCAAGGCTGCAGGGACCCATTGTCCTTGCTTCAAATGGACGGACGGCTGGGAGTTTAAAACTCATATATCAAAGGTGGGTCCCGTCCCACACATGCAACACGTGTGAGGTGGGCCCCACACGGCTGAAATGAATGGACGGATGGGATATACCACATATATGCAGGATGGGCCCACACGTGTGGGACCTGGATAGCTGAAATTTGTGTTTCCTCTTCATCCAGCAAGTGGGTCTGGAGGTGCAGAGGCCAGCACGTCCCTACTACTGCTATGGTACAGCCGATAGATGTTGGATATGGGCCGTGCAAATGGGCGGTTTAGGATATAAAACTCACACCTTAATGTGGGGTCCACGGATGGGGGTCCACACGGCTGGGAAACCAGTCTCTATTGGTGTTTTCCCCACCATCCAAGCCTGCCCAAAAACAGGTTGTAAGGCTGTCCCACTCGTGGACAACGTGGATCTCACATGCACATCAATGGTGGGCCACTAAATCAGGAAAGAGAGAGAAAGAAGCACCCACCTTTGATCACAGACTTCTCCTTCCATCAACGCATTCTAAAGCTCTAGTGGACGAGATTTAACAGCCAAGATGAGGCATGGATGGTGGAGATGGGGGGTGTGAGGTGGGCCACACTTGCTCTCCATGGAAGCCATGGACGTGGGTGCTTGGAAAAATGAGAGAGAGAGATGAAGGAGAGAGGATGTAAGGAGAGAGGCATGGTGAGAGGTGATGGAGTGATGGGGAGTGATAGATGTGTACTTGAAAGGGATGGGTGGAGAGAGAAAGAGTTGACTTTGGATTGCTTTTGAGTGATGTGGCATGTACTTGGTTGATTTGACAAGTTGTAGAGATTCTCTTGAGATTTCACAAATGCACGGCGTTTCTCGAATAGAACGCGAGCCCACATCTCCTAGCTTGAGTATCGCCTCGATGCGCGAGACGCGGCATAAAAAACGCGGCGAAGACGCGATCGCACTGGTACAAGTTTCAGGTCAAGCCGACTCAAACCGACAGGATCCGTTTTAGGATCGCGCGTAGACGCCGATTACAGATTGCGAGTCGCCGGAATTTGTCCGGGAGGACCGCGGAGGCCTATGGAACGATACAGTCTAGGATATAGGTCTTACAAACAAAGATTAGACAAATCGAGTTACTTGACGAGCTCGACTAGCACGAGCGCCCAACTAGCTGAACGACATGAAGTGCATAAGCACTTCACGTGGCCTAACCACTGTCGCCAACTGATGTACGACTCGGGTTCGTCAAACACATCCTATGTAGCGAATGAATCTCAACCACGAACTCCAGTCTGTTACCGATTGTCTGGACTATAATCATAGTCCCAATCATAATCAATCCTTAACCAGAAGCATGTAGAGTAAAGCAGAATAAACAAAGTAATTCAAGCATATTAATAAGTATGTCATAAAGCATGTTATAAAGTACAATATAAACAGGAAATACAACACATATATTTCATAAGTAAGCGGTTAAATTAAACAACCAACATGGAGGAAATCATATACATCTCTAAGTTAGTTAAAAATCCTATCTCAACACCTACCTAAAGCCCAATTATCTAAACACTTACTCTTACAAGCATTTTCACAAACACTTAGAATACACTTATTAACATACATAACGTATATTAGCAAAATATGTATTAGGGCTAATCCTTTCGCCGAGTAAGTATTCCACATATATATAGCATGTCCATGCAGTAATTAATCATGGCAACATATTTTCAAAATTTATACGTATACGGTATTTTCTACAAATATACAGAATATACAATACGCCATAATTTGCATACGCAATCGAAACGCAAAACGAACATCACATTGTGCATGTACAATAACACCTAGATCATGGATCTATCATTATCTGACATTGAAAGCGTTGAAAACCATAACCTATACGTCTAAAATTCGCACCTTACATCGTAGAAGCGTAATGAATTTGGTAGGAACGTTAAGTCTTCTTCCACAACAGTATAATGACCTAAAGCACAAGTAGTGTTAGCTATTTCGCTAATTGAATCAATTGAAACCCTAAATCAGATTAGGGTTAGGGTTTTCTTACCTATAAATGAAGTCGGAATCACCGGAAGAGTGATTAGATCGGGATGGTTAAGCTTAGATAGCGGCAGGATAGAGTATCAGGGAGATCCTCCCACTTCTCTCACACTTTCTCTCTCCTTTCCCTCTTCTCTCTCCTAGGGTTTCTTCAAATTCGTATAGGCTGAATAAGAGAGAGTTTAAGGTCCTTATATAGGCTAAAACATAACCAAACTAGACCCAAGGTCAAGGTATACTTAGGTTATATCCAAAGTGTATCTATTTCAGTTCAACGGAGCATTTCCGGAGCCCCCCTTGAGCCAAAGGTCGGACTTAAACTCACTGACTATGGATCTAGGTCGAGTTAAGGTTTCATTCCAATCGGGTTTTCATATCACACGTGACGGACCAGTTTCAATTCAATGGTCACAGAAACTCGATCAAGGTTACAAGTACACTGACCTGTATGAGAAATGTTTCCTGATCCGAGGGTTTATTTAGGTTAGATTCTGACGGTCTGATTATTTATATTTGGCCCGCAAATATCAAGTCTCAGATTACTTAAATTTAATTAATTTCTAAAGAAAACCAGGTTTTCTCACACTCCTTGCTCCGAGCTCAAGCGAATAGCCCCGAAATACTATCTGGTTTCAACTTTCGAGATAGTTGTCAAGTCGAGCGAGGCGGTCCTAATTCCATAACCTCGTATCATTCGGACTTTCGATGTGCGGTCCAGATCTGATACAGAGATTCAATGTGCTTTCGAGAGCAGTCGGGTAATGAGTTTGATCCTAGATTTTAGGGTAACCTAGCATCAATGAGTCTATAAGTTTTGGATCTTGCAGATCGTATTTAAAGTGATTCAAGTGGATTTTATGGCTAATCTAGTTTAGCACTTAGTTAACTTTGTTTAATTTCTAAAGGATTTGATCCTAAGTGATTTCTGCCTGAGGTGATACTCGGGCCATTGTACGAAATTTTCCAATTCGTTACAGATACATATCCATCCATACAGCCAATTAGATCGAGGACCCCAGGTAAGTCCCTATCACTTGTACATCGATAATCTCTGCCTGTGCCTCTCTACCATGCGCAAGTAAAAGACCTCATCCCTCTCTAAGCGATGCACAACAAAATGCTCTCATCGTACCGCCTCCCCACCATTAGCCGATGGGCCATGTCCTCATAGGAGTGACGAAGGATAGCAATCTCTGATATCAAGTGGCCGTGTGTCGCAAGAAAAAACGATGGATCAATGAAGGGTCACTCCTCGAACGCCTCCCGCGAGTCATCAACACACGAGGAAGATGAAGCGGTATCACCAACCATATCTCGATCAACAGCCTCATTCGCCAAGTGCGAACCTGGGACCTGACGAAAAAGCGACTGCTCCGCCACCCATCGCTGATATGGCACTGTCGCTAAAGGTGGAGCCCAAGACTCAAATTCCAGAACCGCCACACCTAAGCAACCCTTCTAAGATATCCAGACTTGCCGATACAAAGATATCAAGTCGGAAGGAAGAGGAGCATGACCAAATCTAGAAAAGGCGAAGTTCGAGACATCCTGCAAGAAATCGAACTGCCAAAGAAATCGCACAGGAAGGTAAAAGAGTACCCTCGGAGACCCAGCAATAGCAAAGGTGTGCGAGCTACGTTACAAATCAAAGGCAAGCGGCAGAGCCATGGAGCTTCCCAGCTAACCTCCCATACCCAAAGCTGGGAAAGTATACGATGGTACAGCGAATCAATGACCTCAACACTGGAAGGAAGGCCATCAAGCAACAGAGACAGCACATCGTCACGACGAGAATCATGCCACACAAGCGGAGGAGTCCTATAGAGTGCTCCCACAGCCATACCTGGATGGAGGTATGAGTTAAGTTCAAAGGCACAAACAAGCATCAGAATAGAAAGAAAAGCAAAAATGAAAGATACCTGGAGGAAGGAACAACAGCCCCGGAGGATATGAGTGTGACCAAGAGAGCAATCAATCAAGCCTAGAAAGAGTTCTGCCAGTACCACAGAAACAATACTCCTACGGCCCATAACGCGGCGGAACACATCCAATAGGACTGCCAATGAAGATTGTCGCCAGCCTGAGAAGGGCAACTCAGTCAGGACACAAAATATTAGTGTATTCAAGCACTGAAGCTGGCGATTAGAACCAGGGTCCCCCTCGAGCAGTCGAACAACGATCATATAGAAGCTCAAGCGAAAACTCATCAGCTCCACCCTCTGCAGTGGAAAAAGCAGCTAAAAATCTAAACCAAGGGATCAGATCGACTGGATGAACTGGTTCGAATGAAGGAACATAAGGCTCCCGAGCGAGAGAAAGACCAGACAGGCGCGCAAACTCCTCCAAAGATGGGCCCAGCTCAAAATCATTGAAGGAAAATAGGTTCAATATTAGAGCACAATCATATAAAGTTGCACTCAACAGTTGCCAATCTAGGCGAACTCGGTGGAAGTGAAGAACCTCGCGAAAACCCAAAGAGCCCGGCTTAAAGATCTCAGACTCGGTCAAGCTCTTGATCCAGATATGCAACCGCTCAAAACAAGTGCCTCATAGCTGTAATCGGTAAGTCTGAACAGGCACGCCCTCTACAATCCGAAACTCTGGATCAACAGGAGAATCATCAAAGATGAGCATCCCGTCGTCCAACAGATCTATCTCATGGTAATGGAAGAAACTAAACTCCCCCATCGTGACCTGCAGAGTGCCCTGAAAGCTACAACAAGTGGGCCCAAGCCTCCAATTACTGCCACATCAGGAGCAATCTGGAAAGCACATGCCCCAGGAGCTGTAACGCCTAAAGTATCCCAGTAGCTGACTAAACCAGTACCCTGATCCCCGACAACAGCCGCCTGTCCCATCGCAACCCCAAGTTTGCACTGAATATCTGACCTAGGCCATCCACAAGGAGTCCATCACCCGTCAGACCCAAACCGCTTGAACCACTAAGGTGGGGCCCACCACCCATCCGAACCCGATCCATCACATCCACACTATCCATCATTACCATCCTATCATCCATACCGTCCATTCCCATCACTCCCATGGGCCCACCAATCAAACCATCCATCACCATCATCGCATTAGCCATACCATCAAACCCATCCATCCTCATCACACCAACATCCATAAACCCTGGTGGCCCATCTGGCGTAGATCCACCAAACCCATCCACTTCGATCAATCCATTCCCATAACCACCATCAATGGAGGTAGGAGCCATGCCATAAATGACATTAACCTCCTCCAAAGAACCCATCATTCCACCACCGACCCCCATTAATCCATCCATAAATGGATCCTCACCACTATAAATAAAGGATGATACACCAACCTCTCCACTATTTATGGACCCACCAACCCTCTCATTATGGCTAGACATAATAAATCCAAAAAAGGGGAGAGAAAGGGACAAAAGAGGAAGAAGACAAGTAAGAAGAAACAAAAAGAGAAGAAGGAAGGGACAAAGGGAATGATCAAAGGGCATGGACGGACGAGAATGTCCAAAAAGTGACTGGAAGAATAAACAGAAAAGGGGAGCTGTCGCTGGAAGAAAGATGGATGGAGGCAGTAATCGAATTACTGCTAGCAGTACTCGGAGTACCATTACAGGTACTAACACCCCTGTATCACTGCTGCACCTGACAAGATAGGGGAATGGAATCAACGGTAGGGTTTAATTCCGAGACCTCGAAGCCTAATTCATCTCTGAAAAAACTGTTTGGGCCATCTACAACAATGTTTCAGAGTCTGAGGGCAGAGAAGATAGGCAAGAAAGTCTTTTTTATATATCTGAGAAAGATTGAACAAACAAGCATATAAATCACATGATACAACAGAAGCTAGTCATCCTTGTTGGGTATATATTCGTCTCTACCCTTTCGGCGGGCATGCGGACCTAGGAGACCTTCGCCGGTGAAGCTCGCACCATCACTGGGAGCATAAGCAGGTTACAGTATGGGATTGATACCATACTGCTCGCACCAGGAGCTGTACTCCCTTGTTAGGTCGACAAAGGCGCTAGCATCAAAGCCCTCCAAAGCAGCAGCCAGCTCCTGCTTAGGCACCGCTCTCCAATCAGATGGACCAGATGGTGGACTGAACGGGACAAGCGGATTCCCATCCAACTGCCAGAAAAGCCTCTCGCCAAGGTACCACTTTGTCACACGAGGGTCTTCCACGATACGACGCTGCTTCGAGGCTTGGAAAGCCTCCTGGGCAGTAGGAGTAAGGGTCGCGTTCGATCCAAGGTACGACCGAGTATAAAATTGTAAAAATAAAAGGCGCACATAGATCAAACAGTACAGTGCAAAACAACACAGGGCAATACGGGATAAGGACAGTTACATCATTAGGGACCAGGGTATATATGTTCGACCTCCAAACAAGATCAGAAAATATGCCCGTGCGGCTGCGGTTATCCTTTTACCACAGCATCATGCAAGGAAAAGGAGGTGAATGATTAATCAGAGTGGGCGCCAAGTGAGGGAAATAGTCAAAAAAGCACACCTGCATGCGATCATAGTCAGAAGCCAACTCCAATCATCCCAAAAGCTGAAAAATGTGAAGGGACAGATCCAAAGGATACCTCAACAACCGGATAAAAGCCCGTCAGAGACCTGCCGACGCAGCGGCTGGCCTTGTCCAGTCCTTCATATAGATGGGCGAGGAGAGTCGCATTCCAATTGTATGGTGTGGGGAAGGTGATATCTGCCACCAACATCATTAGACGGCAATTCACCTGCTCGTTCCCATGGAAGAAGATCGTCGCCTCCATAATGTACAGTATCAGGGCGCGGGCCTTCTCGATGGCTGTGGCCTCGGTCTTAGGAATACGCCGAGCAAAGTTCGATGACAGCCAGAGCAACCTGAACCGATGGCCGAAAAAATCCGAAACATCCAGCATCATCTCCAGTAAACTCATCCAATCATCCTCAGAAGGTATCGTGAGATCATCCTTAAAAGGGACAGATCCCCCATCATACCTAAGGCCCGGCTACATATAGATATCATATGGGGTGATCCCCCACTCTCCGAAGGGCAGATGAAAGGTATGAGTCCCAGCGTGCCATTGCTCCGTCAAAGCTAACAGAAGAGACATGTTCGTCTTGCTCAGACAAACCTGGAATAAACTGGCAAATGGGGTACGCTCCAGCACATCAAAAAATAGAGGCTGAGGGTCATGGAACCAGTCTGACCAATGGGTCCTAACTCCCCAACCCCTCAGGATCGCAAGAGCACCACCCTCACGAGCCACATCAGATAAATGGCGACCCTCAGGAGACACAAAACAAGGATGGCCGACTGGTGGGAAGAGCTAGCGTCACTCCTACAACGAGGCATACTGCACAAGCAAAACCCACAGGTAAACACCTCCTTACTGTCAAGCCCAATTTCAAGGCCCATTCTCAAGGCCCATCCCAAAGGCCCATTTTTCAAAGCCCATTCGCAAGGCCCAATGTCAAGGCCCATTCTAAAGGCCCAATTTCAAAGCCCATTCTCAAGCCCATCCCAAAGGCCTATTTTCCAAAGCCCAATTTCAAGGCCCGTCTTTCAAAGGCCCAAACCATTTCTCAAGGCCCATTTCCCATAAGAGTACATAAAATCACATCCAAGGACCACATCTCCAAATCAAGGTCCACCTCAACTTGGAATCATGATTTGGGGCCCACTCAAGGAAAGTCATCCATACATCAAATCAAATAAATCACATGTGATGTACTACAAATGGCAACTTGCCATCAAGATCCACACCATAAAAAATGCTCAAGTGGGCCCCAGATCATCTATCCTAAGGTCAAGATCGTCTAAAAAATATAAATAAATATAAAAATTTATATAAAAAGATTTAAAAAAATTCCAAATAAAAGAGTGGGGCTTCCTTTCTTATCACACCCCACTCTAACAGACATTATAAAAAAATAATTTAAAAAATAGAAAAATCCAACCAACTCTTCGGCCCAAAACAAAAAAATCCAGCAAGATCCAACGGTTAAGATCTAGCCCAAATGGTCAAGGGTCCTGATCATGGTTCTCTTAAGCCCAAAAGGAAGATCCAAACCTACCATTGGATCCTCTAAGAAATGATCCAGCAAAAATCCAACAAAAACTCCTAAGCTTCAAATACATGATCAAGTCACCTGAAAATGTGAGAAGGGAAGAAAATACAAGAAAAAAAATTAAGAAAACCACCACCAAGGAGCTTCCAAGGACAGCAATGGAGTCCCTAGATGTCCAAGGGCCGGTTTCAAATAGAGGGAGAAGCCCCACCATCCGGACCAGTGCACAACCCGGACCACCGGACAAAAACTTGGATCGGCATTAATCGGACCGCCGCCGACGGCAGTCCAACTGCCACCCCTTACCAGAATTGCATGGGACTGGGGGCTTGTCCCCTATGAAGAGATGGGATGCCCAGACCTTTCTTTAGTCCATTGGATATTGACCCAAGAAAAAAATAAAAAAGGGAAAAAGTAAAAAAGCAAAGATTCTCTTTCAAAATCTTACAATAAATTCAATTTCTCGCGAGAAAGTGAGAATCTCCATAAAGCATATCTTAAAAATTGCTGGAAAATACACAAAAAGAAGAATAAAATAAAGAAAAATGTAAATAAATGGTATTTAATGCTCCATTAATTTATTAGTGGAGGTCATCCACTGTACAATAAAAACCGGACAATCACGACCATCCGTAAGATCGGACGGATTTTTTTTTAAAAAATCTAAAAAATATTTCAAACCTTTAGCCCCATTAATTTATTAGTGGGGGCCATCTGTTAATTTATTGTGAATAAAAACCGAACGACAACGCCCACCCGTTAGATCGAATAGATATTTTTTTAAAAAAAATCTAAAATATTTTCAAATAAAATCTCCAAGGAGTCTAGTTCCAAAGAGATTAGTTTTTAAATTAAAAATTTTTTAAAAATCACATGTGGCGCACAGTGCACTGAGGAATCTTCCATATTCTCCAGTTACGGTCAATGCAGATAGCTAAATAAGATTCGATCCCTTCCGATTTCCCCAGAGGATGATCCAATCCATACATGATACAGGTACGATTGGCCCGATCTCTATATCTAGACAGTCGTATGAATGTTAGTAGAAATGAGTGGATCTATCTCTGGAAAGAATAATCAAATTTAAAGTGGCAACAATTCATTGTAACCAAAGTATCAAAATCAATAGACTGCATGACAAAGGATTACTCGCACATACCTAGTCTGGGATGTTCAGAAAGTTTGATCGAGTCCAAGTCAGCGTAGTGAGTTCCCTGTAAGGCCGCACCAACGCATAGGATAGCTAACCACTTTGACGATCAAACAGAATGAATACTCCTAGGGTGATTACGTAGCAAAGGAATGACTGACCTAACAGTATGAGAATCCTCATAAAGCCGCACCAACGGGCATAGGCCCTACTTTTCAGACTTACCCTCCAATGCTATTAACAATCTGATGAGAAAGGGTTATGATTGGTGACTCGTAATCCCTCACCAATGCGCAGGGACAATCACAACGTTTTCCTCAACCCTCATGATATGTGCAAGTCATCTCTTTTCCAAATAGTCAATGACAATGATACAATGGTAGGCAACACATTTGAATCACTATCCTTACTAACTAGAAGGGTGGGGTGTCCACTCGCTTTGACCTTCGGTTGCTTGCAACCTTAGCCAAAGAGGGGCATCTGTAGACACCCCACCCAGGCTAACATCTTGAAGAGGCAAGGATAATCCGTGCCATGATCAACTATACCCGAACCCGAAACCCTAATCTAAACCATATCCAAACCCGAAGCCCTAATCCAAACCCTACCCGAACCTAAAACCCTAAGTTAAGCCCTTAGAACCCCCCAAACCTAGCCCGAAGTCCCAAATCTAGGACCTATTCAGGCCAAGTCATCCTAGAAATACACCCGGTCAGCCAAAAACCTGAAAAAAATGACCACCGGACAAACCAGTGTGCCACACAAGGATGGCACATTCAGGCCCAGCCCGGGCAGTAGTTTGACTACCGCCGGCAGTAGTTTGACTACCGCTGGTGGTACTCCAATTACCTCTACTCACTAAACACGTGTCCTCCGAGCAACAGCTGGCACAACGTCTAAAATTCACCTTTAATCTCCTATCTAACTTTATTTACTATTTTACCAACCCCAAGAGCCAATGGGAGTGCGCCATGTGGCGTTCCTCTCCCCTCAACCACTCACAACTTGCCACATCATCTTTTACCCTTTACAAACCCCACATTTACCACAAGACCATTGGAGAAGGCTATTAATAGCCATCTCCTCTTCACATTTTAAGAACAACACATCCACATCCAAGAGGGAGAGAGAAAGAAAGGAGAGAGAGAGAGAGAGAGAGAGAGAGGGAAAGGGAAGGAGCTCCCAAACCTCCAAGTTCTGATCTTTTAGGCACCCCCTAGCCCTACCTCTTAACCTTTTTAACCCCCAAGCCTAGCCCAGATTGGTCATGGTTCGGTCCATGTCTTAGCATATTTGAGTTCAAGCTAAAGATCAAATCATCTCATACAAGCATCCAACATCATGACATCTATTCCCTTCTTAACCTCCCTGCTCTTCTAGACTTCTAGCGAACGTATGCTCTGTGACTTACCATATTCTGGATCCTTTCATATCAGAAATTTCTAGTAGTCTAGTCCGATTTTCTTATCCTTTTCCATAACCATAATCACATCCGCCTTCTAGACACACCGTTGGACGTATGCTCTATGGCTTGCTGAAACTTCGAATATTGTCACATCAGAAATCTACGCGTCTAGTCCCATTCCGACCATAGCATCCATCTTCCTGTGAGAGTATTTTATCACACCGAGTAGAGACCGTACATTTGTATAGGCAGAGAGGGTGCCTAACACCTTCCCTCTTTGTAACCGAGGTCCCTTACCCGGAATCCCAGATCGCAGACCAGGAGTCAACCTAAGGTAGGAGAGTCTTCAGATTTCTCTAACCTTGCGTGTTCCATGGTTCTCACCGACTGCGGAATTCTGAGATTATTCGGCTAGTGGCGACTCCAACATCCATAAATTAGCCTAATCACCCCCATTGTAAAAACCAAACACCTAAATCAGCATGGGCGCCGAATTTCAGTGTTCACACATACTATCTGAAAACATAAAAAAATCATGCCTAAAATATCTAAAAGCACTTAGTGGGTCCACTTGAGTTTTGGAATGGCCAAAAATTCCATAAAATCCTCATCCAAGTGGGACACACACAATGGATGGGCTAGATGTCAAAACCAAATCTCAATGGGCCCTATGTACAATCAGGAAGGTTTTAATAGGTAGGAATCCTCTCCCAACTATTGTCTATGATATGGCCCATCAAAGTCATGGATTGCCCTAATTTTTAGGACCGTGGCACACCATAGAATGTTGCATCTGATTGATAGGGTGGATGTCCATCACACATCACAGTGGGCCCCACACAGCTTGATCTCATAATTGACTCGTAAGCCAACCCTACCCATTGCGACCCCCCACTTAAAATATATGTTGGATTTATGATTCTTAAAAATGTTTTTTTTTTAATCATTTGCCACTTTCGAACAAAATCGAACTATGTGCAACCACCTGTTGGTGATCAAAATCGTTTATTTGATGAGCCTAGTGATGGATTGAGCACAGCCCACAAGCCTCTTCCATCTGATGACCTGACCATCTGACCAGGTTCTTGTTGAATGTGAATGATTCGTTTTAATTCCATGGGATGGCTAGGACCATCTATGGGAGTATTAGGCAAGGCCTGGGCCCATCAGATCAATGGCTTAGGTTTCTGAAAAGTGGGCCCAACTGTACCATTGATTGGTTAAACAAATTTTGTTTCTTGGGAGTGAGCATTTTTCAATGCTACACATGCTCTTATGATTAAAAACCAATTGTGTTAAGGAGAAAAGCTCCAATGCTCTCAGAGCACTATAAGTTATAGTTGCATTGTACACTTTAGATAATCTAATCCATTGATCTACATTGTTCATTAGGTTCAACATTCATTTCATGGGCTGCCGAGCAAACATCTTACCGATTTGACAATCTTAACCATCTGATCAATAGCATTTACTATTGACGGTCAAGATCATTTACACACACAAAAAGAAGGTAAAATCAACCATTTGATTCATGTATTTGTCTCCTAACCATCCCATCTATGGCTTAGCAAAAAAAAAAAAGGCTAAAAAAATAAGGCTAATTTAGGATCGATTGCATTATATGATCAATGTAACTCTTAAATGATAATTGGTGAGATGTGTTATAAACTTAATAGACAGTTCAAATCCATTGATTGGACTGTCCTAATGATCCAATGCAACTAGGAGCACTATAACTAATGATGTTATGGAGCCTTTTTTCTTTATTCCTTTTTTTTAGCTTCAATAGTTCCAAGACACTAAGGGTTAAACCTGAATCCTTCGAATGCAAAACCCTCTTCTAGCTCAACTAACAAGCACTGGTGCTTTAAGATATTACTAAGAAGTGATACTCCCATGCTCTTAGAGTTTGTAAGGGTACTTGCTTGTTAATCGAGTCAATGTGTCAGTGAGTTGGTTGAACCCTTAAAACCTAAAGACCGAAGACATATGAGGACAAAGCATCAAGGAATAAAGAAATAGGTAAATTAAAGTTCCTTAGCGACCTTAACTTTAAATCCCTTTAAGTCCAAAACAACCTTTGCATCTAGACGAACCATTCTCCAAATAGGTAAACATTTATAGCTATTAGATTTTCTTTATAAAATGGCATTCGATCTTTGGACAAATTGATGGGCTTTTCATGCAAATAAAGACTAGGTGATTCTTCACTCTTAATCCCTCTCCTAAACTACATACCAAAGAGTTTCATGTGATTAATCACTTTAATGAGCATTATAAGCTCCATTACGAAGGTGTACATGAACTCCTTAATTTTCTGGAAATTAGACATATTCCTGTAGATATATTCTTGTCTATATCTTTTAGAATATGTACCCATATAGGTGAATCCCTAATTGGAAAATAATTATCCTAATAGTGGTAGGAGATTCAACCATCCTTATATTGCCTTGGTAGCCTCATAGGTGCATCATATGCAAGGTCACCGATTGTAAGAATTGAAGTATCTGCATTAAAGATTGGGGAAGTATAAGAGAAGCAGATTCAAGAAGAGAAAACGCGTTTCTAAAAGCTGCATCAATAGGGCCCGACAAACAAGTAAGGTTGTTGTTTTAAAATTCATTGAGTTTGAGATCCAAACTCATGTAGGCCCTTGTGTAGGACCATCTCCGATAGGAGTGTACATAGGTTCTTATGTCAGACTACCACCGGACACGAGTGCGTACATGTTAGTCTCAGTGAGAACCTTAGCGGGAGTATATATAGGTCTTTACATTAAGATCGTAGTGGTTTTTAGTTAGCAGATAGAAAATTAAGTAAGTCTCCACGGGAGCCACCGACATGTGTGGAGACGTGTTCTACCAATATGGGTGAGTACATGTAGGTCCTTGTGTAAGACGATCACCGACACAGGTGTGTTTGTGGTCCATTGACACAGGTGTGTACATATAGGTTTGTGGTGAACCTGTAAAACCATTGTAAAGGTTATGGGTGAATCTATTGAAAACCTTCGAGATAGTGAAATCTAGTACACTCGATGAGAGTGTCCATCGGGAGTGGAGTATGCAATTAGTCAAACCACTATATATTATTGTTTTTGCGATTATGATTAATTTGTGAATATTTTTATTTATGCTTATGAGTTGAATTGTTGTATATGAATGTATGAATATATTTGTGCTTAGTATTTAACTCAATTACACACATTTTTTTGTTAGTTTGTTAGTACACCCCACTATCAGTTCACACATCACTGTTAGTCACCCCCACTAGGGAATCAATAACAAGACCTCAGTGTTGAAACGAGGTATCCTTCACTCAGTCTACCACTTAAGATATGGATCAAGTGTATTTAATTCAATTACACACATTTGATATATCTATCCCATATGGACTACTTACTCATATAATTGTATTATTTGTAGTGTATGTACTTGTCCCACTTGGCTTGAAAGCCTAAGTGTTAATTGGTTTTAATTGGCGCATATTTTAAGTAGTCATATTCCTCCCTCCCTCCCCCGGAACTTAGCCATAATTATAAGCTCCATAAGCTTCTGCATAACGTGGTGTCATGTTAGATAACTGACACAATTTCAGAGTCCTAACTTCATTGAAAAACTTAGACAATCAATCTACTGACTTAGACTCTTCATTGGTCAAATGCACATTGCGTGGGCTACTATACAAATATTATATTGATTTGACAATCGCTTTAATATAAAATGTTGATATCATTTATGAAAGAATAGGTTCGGTCAATAAGTTGATCCGTTTATTTGCGAGGGACCATCATGAATTGTTTTAATTCCAAAGATTTACTTTTATTAGGCAATCCTAACCATCTCACCCACAACTTAAAAACCTGATCTCTGCAAAAAAAAAAAAAAACCTAATCGAGGACTACCGATTGGACCATCATGAATTGATTTAATTCCAAAGATTTATTTTTATTAGGCAATCCTAACCATCTCATCCACAACTTAAAAACTTGATCGCTGTAAAAAAAAAAAAACAAAAAAAAAAAATCTAATCAAGGACCACCGATTGGAACATCATATCAGTATGATTTTTTAATGGTGATCGGTGAAATAATAGAGGTGTTTGTTAGGAGTAGGAGTCTTAAGGTTAAAGTCATTATATACATACATGATGAAGCATAAGGTAATAAATATAATATAAATTTGGAATACGAGTTGACTAATAAACAATCTTGAATTTTCCTTACGTTGTTTTTCATTATTTAAGGTGAGAGAGATCTTCATGTGTGTGTTTTGTTAATTATTCTTACATGTGGTATCAGAGCTATAGTGAATGTTCTTGGAAAAAAAAAAAAAGAGGCAAGGTGAAAGAAAGCAATTCAACAATTTAACACATGTAGTGGTTGTCTTGATATAAATTCATAATAATTTAACATAGTTTTTGTGATTATTCTTGGTATGCATGTTATGTAAGACTCCATTAGGTGGGCCACACATAATCATCAGTTTAAATCTAACCGTTGGATTATTCAGATTGAGCGATTCAATGGGCCCCACTACAACTATGATCATTATAGATAGGTTTGGGGCGGATGATGGTGGATCTACTCCCTAAAGGTCGTTATGTCATGCTACTTATGAGGCATGTCTTCCATAGGAGTTATTTACCAAAGGAAATACTAGATTAGTGGTAGCTTCAATTCGATTCGATTCAATTATAAACATTGAAGTTCTCATTTATTTTAACAATTTTGTTATTCAATTTATATCTTGCTTCTCTTTCAATGTGCACATTCAGTTTTGGCAAAGGACTTTGGATTGTGTTTCATTATATACACGTTCAATAGGACCACTTGAAGATGGGCACGTATATTCACATTATATGTAATCTTCATATCACACCTCATATCTTTGATTCATATATTTAAGGTTATTAGTATTCGTGACCGTGATTCGTCATACTTCAAAAATATGTTATGTTAACTACCACAATCCAGTATCAGTGGTCTTGATGGACCAGATCTGACAAGCATTGCTCATAATTAGCCAACAATGATGTTTTGAAATTCAGTAGGGCACTCATTAAGAACTTTTGAAACAAATACGTTTTATAAAATATTTTTTCAAAAAAATTATATTTTATTTTCCTTCAAAGATTAGTGTAGCCTTAGTTGAAGAATTTAAGACCCCAATAGGTGGGCCACACATGATCATTGATTTAAATTTGACCATTGGATTATTCAGATGAGCGATTCGTTGGGCCCCACCACAGTTGTGATCATTATAAATAGGTTTAGGGTGGGACGCTTGAACCATGTTCCCTATACGTGGTTATTAAGATGGATATGGAAACGTACAATGTGGAGACCTTAGAAGGGAGAAGTGTGATGTGTAAGCTTATCTGGCCCTCTTCTCTATAAATACATGTCTCGGTCCCCTCACCCATATAGGCAAAAAACTCTAGTCTCATTGAGAGGTGAGAGATTTTTCTAAGGGTGTAAGGTGTGGAAGACCAAAGATCCCCTCTCTACAACATCTTCCTCACAAGATACACGTTAAAATTACAGGTTTAGAATCTCCATTATTGATGCATAGATAATTCGGTTATTTTAAATTTTTGTTTTACATCTTAGACCTAATGATTTATAAATCGTGAACTTGAAAATTAAATTTAGTAGTAATTGGTTCTACGAAAGAGATATTTAATAGCAGTTGTTTTGTATATGTTTTAAATGGTTATTGCTTTAGCTATGCTGTAACACCCTGCTTCTCAAAACCCGAGAATAGTTGCTCCTCATTGAGAACCCGAGTATTATGTTATGAAGTGGACTAATATACATCTAAATAGCGGTAAATTCTATAATCTGGAGTAAGGCAACATTGCATCAACTAAGGGTATCAAGAGTAACAATAAGGAAGCTTAATATATATGAATGGGAGTAAAATGAAATCCCACAACAGGGAAAATATTTTATTACAATTCAAACAAGATACAAAATCTAAAATATGGAAGCAAGTAAATCATAAATTATCAGTCGAGCTCTAACGGCTCAACTACAATGGCATAGAGGCCCTCCTTGCCCAATTCCACCTTAGCCGTCCCTGGGATCCCGTCATAGGGGTCTCCACCTGTTCATCATACCTGTGTCAATTTGCTGCAACCGCACAATTGGGTGAGTGAAAACTCAGTGGGAACTTCCCGCAAATATTCATGCATATCATATCATTCCAAAATAGTTTAAATCAACATATTCAGGTTACAAAGAGACTAATCATGAAATTATAAATGAATGTATGGGTGTATGAATGTATGTACAATTCACGGATCTAGGGATGCACATCCAGCTATCAAAATAAAGGGTCACCCAAGGCGGACTAGTCACTCGAAAAAATACTCATAGGTACGCCCAAGGAGAACTAGCCACCCGGAAAAGACCATGCAGACTGCCCGCAGTAGATCATCTACCTAGAAAAATCCATGGAAGTGGATGCACGCAAGGATATCTCCTGAAAAAATACACCGGGTACGCCCGAGGAGTGTCTAATCCCGGAAAAGCCTCATGAAAAGAAAGAGCACCCAAAGTGACCCAAATGCACATGCTCTGTGAGTTAAACTAAAGTGTTGGAACTTTTAGTAAATCAAACAGAATGTGGCTTACATTGAGCACCCGAAAAATCTCATATGTCATGCGTGAATGTCAGTACCATGATGCTCATGTAACCCCATATGATTAACAAGGTTGCTTTCATAGACATTGTCAAAGATCACAAGATATTAAACATCCAAGCGTGATTTCAATCATAGATTCATTTTCATTTTTCTAGTCCAAATGAGGGTCCATAAACATGACTTTTCAAGCATACTGAATTAGTGACAGATTTACTCTACTTCATAAGAAAGGTGATGTTCCACACCTAGCATTCGTTGTTCAACTTGGGAGATAAAAGGACTGGAAGCATCATATGACTCCTTTCTACTACAATAAAGTTATGTCCAAAATTGGGCAATTTCTAGAATAGCATAGAGAATGCAAAACTAAACCAAATTACGTAATCATGAATTGTAGGGCTAGAGTGGTAGAAGTTAATATAATATCCCACATTCATCAATTCCACATAGAGATCTAAGGTACTAAATTACCATTTATAACATTTTAATGCCATATTAGGTTCAATGTATATCTAATCTAATATATACAAGGGGTTAATGGAGCAACTTATCATTAGAATAGAAGCAATATATCTAATCCCCTAATACAACTAATAGAAGTACACATGTGCATAGGCAATTCCAAACGGGGCATGATGAGCATAATACAGTTCTTATAAGATGGAATAAAGCACCAAGATTCAAGATAATCCTACATGATTATCGACATCAATTCCAGATTTAATAAAGCAACATTCACATTGCACAATTTTATGGTCTGCATACTATTATGCTATTTTAGAATTCAACAACATGATGAAGCCATGTGGGATATCCCTCACCTTGAGTGAATGCTCCACTTGATTCAAGACGTTCTTACGAGGTGGATGTATTGATCTTGCTTTGACAGATTGAAGGAAGGAGTGTCTTCCAAGGTAGACAGTTGATGATTGTACCTACACGAAGTGTTGTAAAACCTTGTGAGTCACGACCGAGTCGACTCAGTTGGGACTGGGCGAGTTAGCTCACAATCGAGTTGAATTAATCTATAGGAGTTCTATTAACCACATGCTTCGATTTATGATTTCTTTGGGTCGAATGCTACCCAGATTACCCATAGCGAAACTGGCCGAGTCAGCCCATTACTGAGTATAGAGTCGACTCAGTTGGAAAGCCGGTCGAGTCAGCCCTTCAATGGGCAATCTAGGACACCCATGGTTGGGCTTCTGGCTGACAAGGGCGAGTTACTTCCCAAGCCCAATTGAGTCAGGTCCTTGAAGCCTGAAATGGTCTTAAGTCACTGACTCAGTGGTGATTCGACTCAGTCGAGTCTTTTCGACTAGCAGCATGCAACTTTGTGAACATATCAGAGACTGATTCTAGGTGTTGATCATTGCTCAAGGCAAACTGATCTCAGCCATGGATTCAGATCAGGGTTTTCACCCTGAAGTGTGGATCTAATGCACCCAACTCGTGACTGAGTTGGGAATGGCTGAGAACTCCATCGACCAAGTTGGTGAAAGACTCCCAAAACTGAGAGGAAACAGACATGGGTACCTTAATCAGGGACACTGTTTGGATGCTGAAAGGGGCCTGGGTATGGCGTGCATTGCTCCGAATTCGTCGGAATCAGAAGCTCATCTTCCTGACTTGGTTATGGTTGTCGTTTTGAGGCAAAACGGCCTGCGTTGTGGTGAGGTTTCCAACTGAGTGAAACAGGGTTTCAGGTGGTCGGCTGGGAGCTCAAAACAGAGGCTGGCATCTCCTTTCCTCTCTTTCTCTCCCTTCTCTCTTTCTATCTTCTTCCTAATCTCTCTTTATGGTGAACGACCCAGGCCGATTCGAGCTGCAATCAGACTTGCAACTCGTTCCAGCGGCGGCAGACGCTTCCTCTCTCTCTCTCTCTCTCTCTCTCTCTTTCTATTCCCTTTCTTTTTTAATCTGTTGCCCTAAAAGGGAAACGAGCATTTATAAGCTTCTGAATCTCCTCTAGAGGCATCCGTCTCTAACCCATGATTAGTTACACCATTCTGATTTAAATCACACATGAATCCTTTAACTAGGTTGAGGTTAGTAGCTGACCCTACACTAATCCACTACGTGATCTCAATCGGATTTCACAAACACGTTTCCAGCCCTCTGGCCCACCTATCCCACGTCCCGGATCAGCAAATGGGCCCCATCATCAACAGATGGGTTTTCTAATCCAACGGAGAGGATGACCCAGCCGCTAATGGTGGGTTGTCCTTGGGTGGCTGATCTCTCGATCAGAAACGCGTGGACGGTTTGGATCTAATATTACTTCACTGTGGGACCCACCAAATGAGCTATCATTAGCTTCTTAGTTAATGAGTTTTAGTTTCCCCAAGCGGCTGCTCTCTAGTTGCAAGGAAAGCCCTAAAGAACGGAGAGAATAGAGGATTGGGATGTTTCCGCACGAACGGCTGAGATTGAGGGAATCCTGCACGCTATTAGCCAATCTGGCAGTATGGAAGATACCTGCTTTCGGAAGTTACCCCATGCGGCACTACTTGCGTTAGGTGCGGAGAGTACACATGTGCCCAACTTCACACGTAGAACTTAGGGTGTGGTCGGATCTTCCGTCCTGACATGATGGACGGTTTGGATTTCAATCATGGTACCTGATGAGGCCTAGCTGTGGTGACAAATAGACGGTCCATTTTGAATTGCATTAGGCGGGAAAAGCGGGAGAACTTCTGTTTTTCAGATTTTTATCAGGTCAACTCCGTGTTGACCAATTATACCTTCCCATGCACCATGGGTGCACATAGATCTGTGTACAAACATGGCTCAAAAGCAGGGCCCACATGATGAACAGAGAGATCTACACCGCAAGATTATTTCAGTCAGTTGATTATTTGTCTACGGTTGAATATTAGTCGAGTTCAAGGTTTAGATGGGTCTCACTTTCACTATTAGTGATTGTTAGTGGTGTAGGTTCTAGTATTAGGTTAGGATTTAGGGTTGAGTATGAGTTGTTACAACAATACAAAAGTGGGGTCCACGTTTATGGTCTGAGTTGATCTAGGCCGTCCATTAGACTTGGAAGACCCAGTAATGGCTATAGGTTAAGGGTTGTAAGTTCTAAGGGTTAGGTGTTCCTCATTTCAGACGTTTGTCATCAGTAACTGTGGATTATTTGGGTCCCATTCGCTTGTAGGTGAGATCTTAGTTGTCTATTCCACTTACAAGGTTTGTTAATTGTTCTAGGTTGAAGATTAGTCCATCCTTATTTTCGTAAGGGTCACATTTGGATGTCTATCCTTGGTAAGTGTTGCCTATATCAATTGAACTGTTGGTTCCATCTTCAAGTTGAATTTTACGGTAAATTTTGAGAGTCGTTACTCATGTAAAAATTTATTTAGACCTTTATAGCAATACCCGAGTATAGAAATTACGGGGCGTTACATATGCAAAAGTTAACACTTACTAGTTACATGACTAAAAGAATCAAAGGATATGTGTGTCTCCAAAGGTGTAGGCTTTGGGAAATAACTAATGGAAACAAGGTCAAGATGCCGAGGAATAATTGATTAAGTAAGATATACAGATAGAAAACTAAGAAAACGTTTGCAATTTTGAAAAGAAAGTGCCAAAGTGTTTATAAAGCATTTTCTTTTTCTATCTCATAGTTGGAATAAATGTGAATAACTTTCTTTGAAAAGTAGTGTTTCTCAAGTGCCATTAGACGACTAGATAGCCAATTTTAAAGTAGATGAGTTTAATAAAGATAAAATTACCAAGCTTTATCTTGAAGATTGAAAATGCAAGCTTAAGAAGTCCTAGAGAGAGGGGGGGGGGGGGTGAATAGGACATGCTAAATAAAAATTAAAGTGCTAAAATATTAAATAAATCAGAAACCTCAATCGCACTAGCATTGAAATTTTAATTCAAACTAATTCGTAGGACAACCTACACCCAAACCAAGTTCAAGTAGGACAACCTTATTTTATGAATGTTTGTAAGAATCAAGATCTCAAACCAAGCAAGAGAAAATAAAGCTATTTGTTACAAACATTCACTACTTTTGCATAAATGAAATTACAAACATTCTCTACAAATGCAAAAAGTAAACATTCACCACAACACCAAGAATTATATTAGTTCGGTATGTACAACAACTGTTCTCAAACAGCCACACCTACTCTACTCCTAATAATCACTATCCACATGATATTAGCTTTCACTATAAATAAGGTTTTCACTGGGTCACCTTAAACCTCATACAGTTGTGATTTTAAAGGGCTATTACAAACAAAAATCTCTCACTGAGATTTTCTGGCTATATTAGGAAAACCAACAAATGAGATTTTTTGGCTATTTCAATAAAACCAAACAAATAAAGGTAAAGAATACTTATCTTCTCCTTTAAAGATATATCAGTCGATGTAACCGTAGAACCACTTCTCTTATAGTAGATTGTTCAATGTTCAGTCGTATAGACAAGGGTTCAAGGTTCTAGATTGATTTTAAATAGATTCAAACTAAAGGTTACTTGTTTGAATTTCTTAAGATCTTAAAGAAGAGTATTTACTCTGTTTATAAAATAGGATTCAAAGAATAAGAGATCAAGGAATTGAAACAAATAAGCTATTAAAAATATAAATAAATACCATGTAATAGCTTGACAATAATGAGGACTTCTCTATCTCTCTTGATGAAGGATTTTATGTACTTAAATTGTTAATTTCAGATTGAGAGAAGGCCTTTATTTATAGGTTAAGAAGTTGTTGCTTCAACTCGTCTAAGAAAATCTTCAACTCGTTTAAGGACCAGATTCCATTCCAATAAAATTTCAAATTTGAGTGCGATAAGATAAAACGGAACTTCGACTGGTCGAAGGCCCTACTCGACTGGTTAAGGGCCCTGTTCGACTGGTCGAGCAAGGGCTTCGACTGGTCGAGGGTGCCTAAAATCTGAATTAATTCAGTCGCTGGACTTCGAGTCGAGCAACTCTCGACTGGTCCAAAGCCCATCTTTGACTGGTTGAGCAGTCTGCTTGACTGGTTGAAGAAGTAACGAAAAAATTCATTTATTTGAGTTTAAACTAGGACTGGTTGAGAAATGCTTGGACTAGTTGAACATAAGCTTACACTCGTCAAACTTTAGCCTAACATAAGCATAAAAACCTATTTAAGTTTATGTTTTGAAAGAACCTAAGCGTAAGGTCTTTCTAGGGTTTGTTATACCTGATATGACTGAACTTTGAATTAACTTGAACTTTGTGGAACTTGTTCTTCTACTTGAATCTTTAATAGAACTTGAAGTTGAAGATAGAGCTTGATTTTCTACTAGAACTTTAGTAGAACTTGAACTCAATCATCTTGAATTTAGTAAAATTTGAACTTTCCATCTTGATCTTAAACTTCAAGAGAGACTCGAACTTTCCATCTTGATCATCTACTTAACTTGAACTTAAATAGAGTCTTAAACTTTCCATCTTGATCCACATTAGAAAATCTACTTCATAAGCTATTTTGTCTAAACAAAATTTGACAAACAAATGTGTGTTTTATACAATATAACACTTACAATCTCCCCCTTTGTCAAATTTATGACAAAACACTTATTATTACAACAACTACAATGCCATCATGTATTCTTGATCTCATGTTGTAGAAGATTTGTTGCAGCTTTGATGAATGTGCAAAAAGTTTATTACTCCCCCTCAATGTGAGCTTCTCGTGTATAGTTTTTCTATTCAAATTTCAATTCATACTCCAAGCATAATAATGTAATATTCATTACATCAACATTCTCCACACACATCTCATAATATGTTATACATCAACATTTATCATTCATATCTTAACATTCATATATATCATTCATATCTCAACATTCATATCATCATTCATTCTACTAGTAATAATTAATCTTCTCTCCATTTTTGTCACATTATGACAAAGGAAAAAATAATCATATAAATAATCATATCAAAAGCAGTAGAATAAAAAGAAGAGAATATCAAGAGATATCCATATAAAATGTCAAGTTAAGAGAGTCATCAAGATAAGAAGCATTAGAGGTGAGTAGGGTATGAGAGAGTGACACACAAATTTATAGTTATACAAGCCCAAATGTATATAAGAAAAGTACTAAAAAGAGCCTAGTCGGATCCAGAGGAAGAGGGAGGAGGTATGGAAGGATCAATCTGGTGCAGTCCCTTAGCAATGCAATGAAAGTATTTTCACATGTATTTCATGGAGGACTTGTGACTTTCAGCCAGATTGTCTTGAGATACTTTCAACTCAATCACCTTTTCCTCTAAGGATTTAAGCTGATCATCAACCTAGGAAGGTTGATAGTCTGGATCAGCTTCATCATTCGACTCATCAAGCTCGGCAAAGATGTCATCCATCGATGTATTCTCTAGTAAAGGTGTGTCTTCTTCTTCATCTCTCTGGCCGGGAAAGTATGTCAGGGTCATTTTGTGTAGATTTGTATTATCAAAGTGTAAAACTGACTCCGGTGTCTCGGTTGAAGGAATGAAAACATTGCAATAAAGAGCAATGGAAGTTATGAGATAGGAAGGAATCGATCCATGACCAGGATGAATTCGAAATTGAATAATCAAATAACATACTAAAGAATGAAGACAAATAAAAATGCCAGAAATAACAGAGTGAAGGACACGAGTCATGAAGGGAGTAAGTTCAGACTTATTTACAAATCGTGGATACACATTGGATGTAAAAATGCAATGTAAGACTCGGTATTTGGGAAGCATCTGGTTAGCATAGAGGGCATTGTTAGACTTCCATTCGGCATCAAAGTGACATAATTTCTGAGTGATCTTCCATTGCTCAGAATGAGTCATTTTCTCAGTGAGAGTGGCAATGGAAATGCCATCATCATTAACGTGTATGTCAAGCAAACCTAAAATCATGAGGCGATTAATAGGGACTGTCCCTTCTCGAAATTTAATTGTAAATGTCAGATTTTCAAGCGACAAGTCGCTTATGGATGCGTACATCCCTTGCGCTATGGAGCATAAACCATTCCGCCCCAACCAAGAATATTTCTCAACCTATAGCAGTTAGGATAGGCAAAAGATGATACAATACAGTGTAATCTACATTTACAGTCCTCTCAATAATAATTTCCCTAGTGTGAAAGTCCCTAACATGCTTTGAATCTTCTTCGGGAGATCTTAGGGTTCTCACGGTAATGGGAGTCGACCTAAAGGAGCCACTAGGGCCCTTACGTGTAGCCTTCCTCTTAGTACGATACTCTATTTAGAGATTGCAAAAGAGAATATTAAAGAAGATAGAAGGGTTGAGTCTAAATCAAATTTTTGCTCAAAATCCACTAAAGAAAGGTCGTAAATCACAAATACACCATAAATAGAAGATAAACTAGCAAAGAGGAACCCAAATCTAGAATAAAAATGAAAATAGACCACTTACAACGAAGATTTGGAGATGGGTTCGTTGAAGGAATCACCAGCTAGTCGAGGAAGAAGGTGGAAAATTAAATAGAAAATTGATTTTCCCCCTTTATGGTGCAAACCCGCACACCTCGACTGGTCGAGTATGGTCCTCAACCTGTCGAAGGTCGACTGGTCAAGGATGTACTCGACCAGTCGAGCAGTCCAAAAATTTTGAAAAAAAAAATTATATTTAAAAATTTTAATTTCTTTACATATTATGCATTTAAACATTATAAACATATAAAAAATGCATAAACAATATGATTAATTAGTTAAAAGTATACAAACCAATATCATGTTTTAATTTGGAATATCTATTCATGTCGAGTGGTTTAGTTATTATGTTTACAAGCTGCTTTTCAGTTTGCATATATTCCAATGAAACACTCTTATCCTCAACTAATTCTTGAATATAATGATATCGAATGTCGATATGTTTCGTACGAGAATGTTGAATAGGATTCTTTAAAATATTAATTGCGCTTGATTTATCACAATATAATAGCATCGTATCTTGCGCAATTCCATAGTCAGCTAGCATCCTTTTCATCCAAATTAGCTGGGTGCTAGCATTACCAGCTGTGATATACTCGGCTTCAACTGTTGAAAGTGATACAAAATTTTCTTTCTTGCTAAGCCAGGGAACTAAACGATTCCCTACGTAGAAACATCCACCACTGGTAGATTTTCTATCGTCGATGTTTCCTACCTAATCTGCATCGGTATATCCGGAAGTTGTATAGTTTTATCATGCGGATACAATAAATCTAAGTTAGCAGTTCTTGCGACATATTTGATTATCCATTTAACAACAATTAGATGTGATTCCTTAGGATCAGATTGATATCTAGCACATATTTCAACACTAAAAGCAATATCAGGTCTGATAGTAGTTAAGTATAGAAGACTACCAATCATACTCTGATATATACAAGAGTCTATACTTTTACCTAATTCATCTTTAGAAAGTTTGAGAGTTGTACTCATAGGAGTATCAAACTTTTTTCCATTCTCAAATCCAAATCTTTTTACAAGATTCAAGGCATACTTGGTTTATGAGATGAATATGTAATCTTCCTGTTGTTTTGCTAATAATCCAAGAAAATAATTTAGTTCTCCAACCATACTCATTTCAAACTTGAATTTCATCATATCTGCAAACTTAATGGACAAGTTAATGCATGTAGATCCGTAAATAATATCGTCAACATAGATCTGTACAATAAATATATGTTCATTATATTTCTTGATGAATAAGGTTTTATCAAATTTTCCATAATAAAGTTGTGACTTAGTAAAAATTTAGTCAACTTTTCATACCATGCCCTGGGAACTTATTTTAAATCATAAAGTGTCTTTTTAAGACGGTACACATAGTCTGAAAGTTTAGGGTCCTCAAAACCCTTGATTGTTCAATATATACTTCTTCATGTAGATCACCATTTAGAAACACACTTTTGACATCCATTTAATATATTTTGAATTTCTTATAGCAAGCAATTGAAATGAATAATCTAATGGATTCAAGGCACGCAACTGGTGCAAAGGTTTTATCATAGTCAATTCCTTCTATCTGAGTATAACCTTGTACAACTAGTCATGCCATGTTTCTAATGATATTTCCCATTTCATAAGATTTGTTCTTAAAAATCCGTTTGGTTCCGATTATATGTTTATCAAAAGGTCTAAAAACCAAGTACCAAACATAATTTTTAATGAATTGATTTAATTCTTCTTGCACAGCTAATATCCAACTTTCATCGGTAAGTGCTTCCTTTACATTTGATGGTTCAATTTGAGAAGTGAAGCAGATGTAATTACAGATATTTTCTTACTGTCTTTTTTCTGAACATTAGTACAAGGGTTACCCAATATTTGATTAGTTGGATGATCTTTAACTAATCTTAATTCAGTATTATCTGATTTAGATGAAGAGTCAGGTTTATCTATGATGTTGAGTTCATCATCATCTTGACTTGGTGTGGGTGTGATCAAGTGATCGTTAATTAATACATTAATAGATTCCTGAACACCCATGTTCTTTTATTAAGAACATGATATGCTCGACTATTTAGAGCATAACCCAAGAATATTCCCTTATCACTCTTAGCTTTGAACTTTTCCAAATTTTTTCGGGCACGTAAAATAAAACATTTACTTCCAAAAGTTTGAAAGTATTTGATAGTTGGTTTCTTACTAAACCATAACTCATAGGTTGTTTTATCTTTGGCTTTTCTAACATACACATGATTTATAATGTAGCAAGTAGTATTAACAGCTTCAGCCCATAAGTTTTTTTTGTAAGTTCACGCTATTTAGCATTACATTGGCCATTTCTTGCAATACTCTGTTCTTTCTTTCAACAACTCTATTCTGTTGAGGTGTCTTAGGAGCTGAGAACTCATGTGATATACCATAGTCAGTACGGTACTTCTTAAAATTTCTATTTTCAAACTCAGTACCATGATCACTTCTAATTTTGATCACAGGTACTTCTTTCTCAGTCTAAATTCATTTTAGAATTTTTCTGACTTCATCGAGAGTATCTGATTTCTCTCTTAAGAAGGCTACCCAAGTATATCTGGTAAAATCATCAACAATAACCAAAAAATACTTCTTTCCACCTCTACTCTCCGTCTCGTTGGTCCTGCCAAATCCATATGGAGTAGTTCAATAGGTTTGGTTGTGGCTAAGGAGTTCACTTTCATGTGACTACTCCTAATTTACTTGCTAATTTGACAACTTGTTAATTTGACATGCGCCACATATTTTTTCTATCTTTTTTGAATTGAGTAAGCCATGAATGTAATCTCTCTCGCTCAATCTATAAAGGTCTCTAAAGTTAACATGTCCAAGACGTTTATGCCATAATTCTATTTCGTCTATTTGGACTATATAACATGAATAGTTAGGAGAGCATGAGTCATCAATTATGTAGCAATTTTCAGAGGTCCTACGACCATTTAATATCACACTTCCTTTCTCATTTGTAATCTCACATCTTTGATTTGAAAATTTTACATTATGTATGTTATCAAAGATTTGAGAAATACTTAAAAGATTATGTTTAGGACCTTCAACATATAGTACATTCTCAAAAGGAGGAAGATTAGAGAGTTGAACAGTGCTTTGGCCTATGATTCTGCAGTTGCTTCCATATTCGAAAGTAATTGAGCCGTCATTTACTTCTTTGAAGTTTGTGAATATCGCTTTATCACCTGTCATAAGTCTTGAACATCCACTATCCAGGTACCATTTTGAATGGCTAGTGGCTTTGAAGGTGGTGTGGGCAACAAGACATGTAACCTTTGGAACGCATTTCATTATGGTTCTAGGTTTAGGAGTTCCATTTGATTTACTCTATTTTTGGGAGTTGAAATTTCTCCACTTTTTAGTAATATCATATTCATCTGAGTTGGATTTTAGAAGCTCTTTAAGTAAGTCCACAATTTTTTTTTAGCTAAAGGTGATTTACCATATCTTTGATTTCTATAGCCGATGGCATTAGAGTTAATTTTAAGAACTTGAAGAGGTTTTGAATTTTTGAAATCATTTTGATCAAAATTTCTCAAAATTTTACCTTTAGAGTTTGAGGATTCTCCTTTTACAAATATAGGAGATAAATTCTTATTTTTCTAAGAATCATTTTTTATATATCCCAGACCTGATTTGTCACCACATTTTCTGGATGAGGTTAATAAATTTTCCAGTTTTGGGCCTCCATGGGCATATCTCCAAGTATCCTTAAAACTCAAAAGGGAAGAAACTTCGAGTTTTAGTTTCTCATTTTCAGTTCTGAGTTTTTCTAACTCTGAGGTTTTGAAATTTATGTCTAGTTTTATTTTTTCAAAACAGTCTGAAAGATGATATTTTTCTAAAACATTGTTTTCAAGTTCTTCTTTTAATTTAACATATTTCTCCCTTTGAATTTTCAGGTTGACAGCAATTTTACAACTTTCCCTGTATAGGGCGTTGTAGGCGTCTTGAAGATCTTCCTCATTTTCATTTTCAAGGTCACTCCTGAGATTTTCATAATCAGATATGTTTCAATTATCTGAAGAGATGACTCTGGCTATAATCATTAGGGCTTTTACATCATTTATATTTTCTTATTCTGATTCATCAAACTCAGAAGAACTTTCAGAGCCGGATAATTTATCCCAAGTAGCTATCATGCCCTTTCTTTTCGACTTATCCCTTTTAGGACATTTATTCGTTAGGTGCCCGTATTCATGATAGTTGAAACATTGACTGTCTTTTGTTTTTGTTTTCCAAGACTTAGATTTTCCTTTTCTTTTATTAGATGGTTTTTGAAAATCTGATCTTTTTTTTTGTTTTTGAAAATTCTGTAAAATTTCTTAGCTAATAATGCCATATCATCTTCTGTATCTTTAAAATCAAAATTAGCACAATTTTCTTTTGAAACAGATTTAGAAGATTTAAGAGTAATAGACTTACTTTTAGGATCTTTAAAGTTTAAATCATATGTTTGGAGAGAACCAACTAACTCCTCAACCTTCATATTATCAGTATCTCTTAATTCTTGAATGATAGTGACCTTAGAGTTGAATCTATCAGGAAGAGATCACAGTATTTTTGCACAGACCTTGCTTTTTGGGATTCCATCTCTTAGACCCCACATGGAATTTACTATATCATTTAGTTTTGTATAGAAGTCTATGAAAGTTTCATTTTCTTCCATATGAATCTATTCAAATTTAGTGGTAAGGAGTCGAACTTCATGTGTCATTTCAAGAATATCCCAAGCTTGTTTGGTTGTATTGTATGAAATAATTCTCTTAAACTCATCAAGCGATAGAACACAAGTTATGACATTTAAGGCCTTAGTATTAGCACTGCTTTCACTTTTCTGAGATCCAGTCCATAAGTATAATGTAATTTCTCTCATGGACTTGGTTCCATATTCGACTACTACCTCAGTCATAGGAGGTTTCCATTTGGTTGCAGTGGCTTGCCACACACTTTCATCTAAGAATTTTAGAAAATTCTCATTCTGGCTTTCCAGAATGCTTAATTAGAGTCATCAAAAGGTAGTGGCTTGGTAATAGAAAGCTATCAAATTTTGACATTATAAAAGCTCTAGATCTTTTAACTCAAGGAATTTAATCCAAAAAAAATAAGCAACTTAGCTTTTATACCACTTGAAAAGGTAAGCTTAAGAAGTCCTAGAGGGAGGGGGGGGGAGGGGGGGGGGTGACTAGGACTATGCCAACTAAAAATTAAAGTGCTGAAATATTAAATAAATCAGAAACCTTAATCGCACTAGTATTAAAAATTGATTCAAACTAATTCGTAGGACAACCTACACCCAAACCAAGTTCAGGTAGGACAACCTTATTTCATGAATGTTTATAAGAATCAAGAACTCAAACCAAGCAAGAGAAAATAAAGCTATCTATTACAAATATTCACCACTTTTGCATAAATGAAATTACAAACAGTCTCCACAAAAACAAAAAATAAACATTCGCTACAACACCAAAAATTATAATGGTTTGGTGTGTACAACAACTATTCTCAAACATCCACACCTACTCCACTCCCAATAATCACTATTAACGTGATATTGGCTTTAACTATAAATAAGGTTTTCACTGGGTCACCTTAAAACCTGATACAGTTGTGATTTTAAAGGGCTATCACGAACAAAAACCCTTCATTGAGATTTTCTGTGTATATCAGGAAAACCAACAAATGAGATTTTCTGGCTATCTCAATAAAACCAAACAAATAAAGGTAAAGAATACTTATCTTCTCCTTTGAAGATATATCGGTCGATGTAGCCGTAGAACCGCTTCTCTTGTAGTAGATTGTTCAATGTTCAGTCGTATAGACAAGGGTTCAAGGTTTTAAATTGATTTTAAATAGATTCAAAATAAAGGCTACTTGTTTGAATTCCTTAAGATCTCAAAGAAGAGTATTTACACTCTTTATAAAATAGGATTCAAAGAATAAGAGATCAAGGAATTGAAACAAATAAGCTATTAAAAATATAAATAAATACCATGCAATAACTTGACAATAATGGAGATGTTTCTCTCCCTCTCTTGATGAAAAATTTTATGTACTTGAATTGTTAATTTCCGATTGAGAGAATGCCTCTATTTATAGACTAAGAAGTTGTTGTTTCAACTCGTTTAAGAAAATCTTCGACTCGTTAAGGACCATATTCCGTTCTAACAAATTTTCAAATTTGATCGCGATAAGATAAAACAAAACTTCGACTGGTCGAAGGCCCTGCTCGACTGATCGAGGGCTGTGTTCGATTGATCGAGAAAGGGCTTCGATTAGTCAAGGGTCCTTAAAATCCGAACTGATTCAGTCACTGGATTTGAGTCGAGCAACCCTCGACTGGTCGAAGGCCTATTTGTTTTTCTAAGTTTAAACTAGGACTGGTTGAAAAATGCTTAGACTAGTCGAACCACGGCTTAGATTAGTTGAACCTAAGCTAAGACTAGTCGAACTTTAGCCTAACATAAGCATAAAAACTCATTTAAGTTTACATTTTGAAAGAACCTAAGCCTAAGGTCTTTTTAGGGTTTGTTATACCTGATATGACTAAACTTTGAATTAACTTGAACTTCATGGAACTTGTTCTTCTACTTGAATCTTCAATAGAGCTTGAAATTGAAGATGGAACTTAATCTTTTACTAGAACTTTAGTAGAACTTAAACTAAATCATCTTGAACTTAGTAGAACTTGAACTTTCCATCTTGATCTTGAACTTCAGTAGAGTCTCGAACTTTTCATCTTAATCCTCTACTTGACTTGAACTTTAGCAGAGTCTTAAACTTTCCATCTTGATCCACATTTGAAAGTCTACTTCATAAGCTATTTTGTTTAAACCAAATTTGACAAACAAACATGTGTTTTATACAATATAGCACTTACAATGATGATGTTATAAGCTAAATGAGGTGACGCACACGCTTGCATCATTTGGATATAATTTTGGGCCTCAATTTTGGAACAAGTGTGGTACAAACTCAAAATGATACATTAAGTGACCTAGAGTTGCCACTAGCCAATAAAGCTCTAAATCTGCATCAGCTAGGTACCATAAAATCACCTTGGGTTGAGGAATATGAAATTCCCAATTAAGATGACTCATAGATATGGTTTGTGGTTGGAGATTTTGAGTAAGTGCTTCAGTGATACAGAAGAATTGAGTTAGGAATCCTTCTCTGCCCATGCTTACAAGCGGCCTCTACTTCACATGAACTTAAGAGTTTTTGAGGTTCCAAATTGTTATATTAGCTAATCGGTTGTAGGTGAAACTCAAAACTAATTAGAGAACTATAGCTTGATTCAAAATGCTATATGGGATATTGCAATTTCTTAATCTTGGTAAGAACTTGAAGAGTCGGAATTTACAAAAGGAAAAATAAATAAAGTAGCATAAAGAACTCAAAAATAAAAAGGATTAAATGACTCTTGATTTCTGATATGCTAGAATTTGAAGATTTAGCAAGGTATAAAGCATACACTCAAGAATCACTCAAGAGTGTCTAAGAAGATGTACGATATAAAGAAAGAAAATAAAATGAACAGTCTGATCACTGCTTGTGCACATGGAGATGTAAGAGGAGAAATGAGAGCGACAACACTCATAAGAGAAGATTATCGCGAATCTCAAATCTTAACCTTACTTTGATCAAATAGAACCATTGAGATGGCTTAGGTGGATGCTTAGTTATTTTTTATGGTTGAGATTGATGTATGAATGGTTAGATGGCTTGGATAAATGGGCACACTCTTTCTACTCTTTCTTTCTCACTCCCCTCTTCTACTCTCATTCTCACTCGCTTGCTCTTAAGTATAGGGAACCAAGTGTGTTTTGTGTAGAGAAAAATACGTTGTATACGAAATGAAAGGGTGCATGAGTATTTATAGAAGAGCCCATGGTATTTGTGTAATAAGTGAGAACTTAAAGGATAGAAATGTCATGTTAAGAGCTTAGGTTGGCCAAGGGACATATGACATCTCTAAGTTAGCTTGATAAGTGATAAATTTTGTAATTTCCCCCAGTTTAGATGAGTTATTCATTATTTTTACCATTAGGCATTAGGTGATGGGGTTTTTTTACCCGACGTTGATCAGTCGTGAGCTCTGCTCGACCAGTCGTGGGCTGGTGTTTGACCAGTCATGGGTTCGTGCCCTAACACGACTCAAAGTCCAGCGAGTGTGGACTATTTTTTCTCCAGGGTGCTCCACCAGTCGAAGGAGGTGCTCGACTGGTCGTAGGTGGCTCTCGACCGGTCGTAGACTCGGTTCGACCAGTCGAGGTTACGCAGATTCGTTCCGCGATTTTGTGCGGATTTCGTGTCGCAAGTCCTTTCGCAACTGGGATGCGGAAAGGAGTTTCCTAAAACTTTAAATAGGAGTTCCTAAGCCTTTCTAGGTATGACAAGAGAGTTTCCTAAAGTTTTACAAGGGATTTGCTAAAGGGTTTAGGGTTATCAAAGGTGAGAGAGAGAGAGAGAGAAAGAGAGAGGAAGCTTATAGAAGGGAGGTTATGCTCATGGAGGTTATCTACTGTGCAATCTATATCTTAGCACTTTTATGTCCTCGTAATCGGTGAGATCTCTCCATTTTTCTTTGTTTCTCTCATTGTTTATCCACTCCTGCGTGAGTGAAGAAGGTTGTAACGTTCTACTTCATAGTGGATTGTTGATCTGGACGAGGTCCCGTGGTTTTACCTCTTTGAGAATTTTCCACATAAAAATCTCTTATGTGGTGTGTAATTGATGCATTGATTATTTTCATTGCTTTATTATCCATAATTCTGGTTTATTCTGGAGGGCTAGATCCTAAGGTTTTGTACAAGGCCCCCAACAAAGTGGTGTCAAAGCTAAGTTCATTGAACGGGTAGGATCGGTTTTGAATTATGGAAGGTGGCTCATCAAGGATGATCAGCCTCAATGGTTCTTACTGGACCATATGGAAGGCTAAGATGGAGGACTTGCATTATTGCAAGGACCTATATTCTCCAATTTTAGGCATATCAGCAAAATCCAAGGATATGACTGATGATGATTGGAAAAAGATGGACCGAAAGGCAGTGGGGTTTATTAGACAATGGTTGGATGATTCTGTGTTCCACCATGTGTCTACGGAAACCTCTGTCGCTAGCCTATGCCTGAAATTACAAGAGCTGTATGGGAGGAAGACAGCCGATAATAAAATTTTTCTGATAAGGCGACTTGTGAATCTCAAGTTCAAGGATAGTGGTTCTGTGGCCGAGGACATGAATGAGGTCAGCAATATAGTGAACCAACTCTCATCTATGAAGATGGCCCTGGATGATGAATTGCAGGCTTTACTTTTGCTTAGTTCATTGCCTGACAGTTGGGAGACATTGGTGGTGTCTCTAAGTAACTCCGCACCAGACAAAAATGAAAGTGCACCTACTTGTGCCCTGGTTTGTCAAGTTACGTGAATGATGGGTCAGACTGTCTACAGAGCTCGATAGGAAGATTATTTCAAGCATCTGCCTCAACCGGATATGTGGAAGCTCGCAATAGGTAAATCATAGCCTCACATCTCATGTCCCAAAACACCATGTGATTAAAACCCTTAAAATAAGATAGACATCTTAGGGTTTTTGTGGTGAGAAAACTTTTTCAAAATAGGAAAATCTTTATGTTTTTCTCGCCTTGTCGATCTTATCGAAACACCCTCGATATGATCGACCTGCACTATCGATGTCCTCGATACCTTAACGATATTATCGATAAGGGGACCAAAAATGTCCAGCAACTAAATATTCATCTGGACGGATTCATTGATGTATCGATACACCTATCGATATCATCGATAAAAGCACTATTTATGTCCAGCAACTTCACATCATAACTGGACTAACTATCAATGTATCGATACACATATGGATATCGTCGATATTCAAATCTCGAGACCATCGAAAGTGTCTTGATAAGATCGACAGGCAAATTTTCGGCGCCCCCATTTTTTACAGAAAATCATAAAATTCTTCGATAGCTCGATGCTCTTCTGATATGATCTGAATTCAAATACCAATAAGATCGAAGATCAATCGATGATATCGATAGTGGGCGCGCATTTCTTGCAAAAGATATTTCAGGTTGTTTTTAACTATGATCGGGGGCCCTTTGATAGAATCGATATTCAAATATCGATGATATCGGCACCAAGTCGATTTCATCGAACTAGGACACAAATTGTCCAGCAAGCTTAAAGTCAAATCCACTGGATTCATCAATGCATCAACTCTGATCTCGATATCATCGATATTCAAATTCCGATGATCTCGACGGTTCCCCCGATCATTCATGAAAACCTGAAATATCTCAAAGTCAAGTCTCTCTCATTTTTCATGTGTCGATCAATCGATCTTGTCTTCGATGGAATCGGAGTTCGAAATCCGACAATAGCTTTGATTCATCGACCTATTGGCAAGAAGTTTCAAAAGCGTATGATATTGAGTCCAAGTCATCGAGCAAACCATCGATGTTATTGAGAGTATATGCTCGATGATATCGAACCTGCTCGATGATATCGAAATCTGTCATAAATATGATCATTTTATATCCGTTGGAGCTTTTCGCCTATATATAAAGGACTTGTCTTTTGTTGCTGTAAGAGAGAAAAGAGAGCTTTTGTGTGTTTCAACTTACATCTTATACCCTAAGCCCTTTCTCTCGAGGGAGTTCATCCTCCAATCCAACCTCACCATTGATATTCAATAGAGTGGATTGGGGAATGAACTTCCGCATTCAAGGATCCTTTAGCTATTACCTTACTGTCAAATCATTGAGCTGGGATGCCTTGAATGCATAAGATTGGAACTACTCTACCTTCCTTATAGGTAAACCTTTAGAGAGTAGGATTCCATCTTAACCTTGACCCAACTCTAAGCTTAGTCTTGGTATATCTTTTATGTTGCGGATCAAGGGAGCAGAAGACTCTTCGTCAATAAGGAGGAGGAGGTCTTCGGCATTGTGCTTAACGGGACTCATCAACTTATTTGTAAGTATCTAGAGTCCAAGAGGACACTTGTGATCATTCCTTTCTAGGATTGGGTCTTAAGTGGTTCTCACCCTTTAAAGCCCTCATAGGAGGCCTCCGGCGGGAGTGTATGCTGTGGGTGCGTTGTGTGGACCCTTGCTCTGTGTAGAGCATAAACATTTGGTTAGGAGTGAACTAGTGAAACTCCAGGGTTAGAGGTGAACCGAGTAGAAACCTCTAGGTGCGTTGTGTGGACCCTTGCTCTATGGAGAGCATAAACATCTAGTTAGGAGTGAACCAATGAAACTCCAGGGTTAGAGGTGAACCGAGTAGAAACCTCCATGTAAATGTTGAAGATGAACCTGATTTAAAATCTTAGGTTTGAGGTGAACCCTAGGAAACCTCCTTAGTGAAATCCAATACACTCAAGGGTTGAGTGCGGCAGCCGAGAGTAGAGTAGACAAGTAGTCGAACCGCAATAAAAATACTGTGTCTGTGATTGATTCTTATGCGTGATCATTTGTGTGATTCTGTTAACTGAATTCATATCTGCTTACACTTCACACACAGTCACATCCATCATAGACTATAACTGCTTCATGCTTATTATTTGAATAGTTCTGTGATTGGATCCTCTACTAGGCTTAGAAGCCAGTTGAGTTACATTTGAGTAATCCTGAAAAATTGCATACTTGTTAAGATTAGAGTGATAGGATTTTTAATAACTCATAAATCTTTAAAAAGTCCTATTCTCCCCCCTCTAGGACATATTGACATATTCCAAGTTCAACTCAAGTGGTCTTCACCGCTATTTCAGGAAAGATATCCATGGAACAGGTAACCAGTTGTCTCTTCAATGAGGAGACAAGGAGAAAGTCTCAGGGGTCTACTCAGCAAGAGGCCCTTGTAACACAAGAATGGGGAAGAGGAAAGAACAGGAAGGGCGAGAAGGCCCGAGATAAATCAAGAGGCAATAACAGAAAGGATGTTGATTGCTGGAATTGTGGCAAGAAGGGTCACTACAAGCATGAATGTCGTTGTAATAAAAACGACAAGAAAGGAAAAGGGAAGGAAGATGAATCAGATTCTACTACGGTCGCTTCAGATGGCGACGTTGTAGTTATTCTTTCTACAGATTATGATGTATGTCTCACAGCTACGAGTCAGGATACTAATTGGGTGATAGACTTGAGAGCTTCTTTTCATGCGACTTCACGCAGGAACTTCTTCACAAGCTATGAGTCAGGTATGGGACTGTGAAGATGGAAAATTCTGGCGTGTCAAAAATCGTGGGAGTCGGTGATATTTGTGTGAAGACCGATGTGGGCTGCACATTAGTTCTCAGGGATGTGAGGCATATCATAGACCTTCGCCTCAACTTGATGTCAACGGGAAGGTTGGATGATGATGGCTACGAAAGCCGATTTGCTTGTGGGTGATGGAAGCTCATCAAGGGTTCGTTAATCGTGGCTAGAGTAAAGAAGTGTTGCACCATTTACAAGGTAAGTGTCAGTATGTGCAAGGGTGGGTTGAACGCAGCGGAAGATTCAGCTATTGACATGTGGCACAGGCGTCTAGGCTATATGAGTGAAAAAGGGCTTCAGGTACTAGCAAAGAAGCGGCTCCTTCCAGACGTGACAGGTACACCTCTCAAACCCTGTCTTGATTGTTTACCAGGGAAACAACATAAAGTTTCATTTATTAAATCTGCTTCTCATGTTAATAAAGTGCATGCATTAGATTTGGTTTATTCTGATATTTGTGGTCCTATGAGGATAAAAACCTTAGGTGGGGTATTGCATTTTGTTACTTTTATAAATGATGCATCTAGGAGGGTTTGGGTTTATGCTTTGAAATCCAAGGACAAGGTCTTTAGTGTGTTTAAATTATTTCATGCTATGGTCAAGAGAGAGACAGGTAGACCATTGAAGTGCATCCGCAACGACAATGGTGGTGAATACATTAGCGACTTTCATGACTATTGCAAGTCCTTGGGTATACGGCATGAACAGACGGTTCCCAAGACCCCCCAGCATAATGGTGTAGTTGAGCGAATGAATCGCACCATTATAGAGAGAATCAGATGCATGTTATCCCATGCGAAATTGTCCAAGACCTTCTGGGGAGAAGCAATGCACACAGCAGTGTATTTGATAAACAGGTCTCCATCAGCCCCGTTAAATGGAGAAGTACCTGAGAAGGTGTGGACTAGACATGATCCATCGTACAGTTATCTCAGGATGTTTGGATGCAAGGCATCCGTTCACGTACCAAAGGACAAGAGGTCTAAACTCAATATGAAGATCAGGCAATGTGTGTTCTTAAGGTACGGTGATGAAAATTTTTGTTACAGATTGTGGGATCCAACCGAGAGGAAGCTCGTCAGGAGCAGAGATGTGGTTTTCTTTGAAGATCAGTGTATAGAAGACATTGGTAAGCCAGAGAAGAACCAGCCTAGTTCAGGTGAGCTAGAGGACATGGATCCAGTACTCCTCCCGTGGTGCCTGATGATGGGGGAGTACAGCAAGGTGCAGAGGATGAGGGAGTTCCTTCAGAAGATGGACTAGGGGAGCAGCCTCCACTTGATCCACCTATTGAGCTACAGGTGAGGAAGTCATCTAGGGATAGACAGCCGTCCAAAAGGTACTCGCCGCATGAGTACATTATGTTCACTGATGGGGGAGAGCCAGAAGATTATTCTGAGGCCCTAGCCGACGAGCATAACCACTACCAAAAAAAGGGGCACAGGATTCAGACCACGTTACTTTTTTGCTACGGACATAAACCTTAGCTAGAATTGCTACAGTTTTAATTCGTAGCTAAAAAGTTGCTACAACATTAATAATTAATAGTGTTTTAAGGGACTTTATGAGGCCTAAGAAAATCTATATGTTCTAGCTAAGCTGTCCATATATTTTTAAATATTACTTTAGAGGATGAGAAAAAAAATTAGCTTGATCTAAGGCTTAAGTGGACCACACGGTAGGAAACATTTATATTAAATTACTGTTTCTTCTTATGGTGTGGTCTACTTTGGCCTTTTATACCTGAAAATTTTCATCCTAACGTAAAATAATTTATTAAAAGTATTGAGCGGAATAGATTAATGAAATACGACATGGTGGGCCCCACGGATCCCTGATCACAGCATCCGTCCATTAAATAAAAATAAAATTTGGGCGCGCACTCAAACAGAGCCGCGCCCAAACTTACTCATTTTTCGGTCCCTCCGTCTCCGTCTCTCTCTCTCTCTCTCTCTCTCTCTCTCTCTCTCTCTCTCTCTCTCTCTCTCTCTCTCTCTCTCTCTCTCTCTCTCTCTCGTTGTGCCCTAATCTTCTCTCTCCCTCCCGATCTCTCGCTCCATCACTCTCATCTCTCTCTCTCTCTCTCTCTCTCTCTCTCTCTCTCTCTCTCTCTCCGTAATCACCTAATCTTCTCTCTCCCTCCCAATCTCTCGCTCCATCACTCTCATTCTCTCTCTCTTTCTCTCTCTCTCTCTCTCTCTCTCTCTCTCTCTCTCTCTCTCTATTGCGGCGGTCGTGAATCTCCTACCGGAAGAAACACAAGCCGTGAAGCTCCTCTCCATAGGTTTGATATCTTCTTCTATTGGTATCTCTTTTCCTGTCTTTCAGATTTGATATACGCTAACTGTTTAATGAAATGGTATGCTATATGTTTGTTGAAATGGGTGGATGAGATTTTTTTTTTAATCTTCTGTAATATATACATGATTGGAGAGTTAATTTGAAATGGCATGTTATATGTTTGTTGAAATGGCTGGATGAGAAATCATATGATCACAGAAAATTTCCACCAAAATTAGCAACAGACATTTGAAGTTTACCTCCTATGCCTCCAACGGTCAAAATAGATTACACAGCCACACCACTAGCCTCAGCTAAAACCATCAATCCTAGTAGAAGGAGACCCACGGATGAGAGTTTGTCTAAGGCTAGCAACCTTTTTCGATCAGGCCCAGTTATGTTTTGGGTGGCTAGAGCACGGGTAAATACATTTGTCTTCCACCTATGCACAAACCATACAAATGCAAGAATAACTGCTCCTCTGCAAGCTTGTGGAATATATTGTGATGCAATTGTGGTGGGCGCAATCATCACACCTGTGTAGAAGAAAATGAACAACAAAAACTCTACCGATAAGTTATAAGCCACTAAAAAGAAATGCAAACATGAGAAAGAGATGGTCTGGTTTATGCTTATAGCACTCAATGCAACAAATCTAGAATACAAATTCTCAATCCAAGCAATTCTTTGCAATTTTGATAGAACATTCATAATCTTAATATAATGAGCATTTGAGGAAGCCTAGGACTTGTGCAGAGTGCATCCAATAAGTTTAAAGGTCATCTCTGGAGAATCAAACTCTAAAGTGGACTCTCTAGCCAAACAAGGCGTTGTATGCTCTGATGTACATATCATATATATGCATTGATGGTTCTATAGGCTTGGGTCCTTGTTCTGAGTGGGGGCTGGTGCCTTTTCTGATGTCCACACGTGTAGGCGGACACACACACATATATGTATGTATATATGTTTATATTTATTTATTTATATATAATCATTTGAATGTTCTCTGTCAAAGTTTACAAATTCAAACTCAACTTGACAACAAGTTAAAGATTAGAAGCAGTGCAACCCTATAAGGCTTAAGAATGCCACAAGGCATGCATTGGGACTAGTTTGTGAAATCAGTTTCCATACTTTGAATTTTTTTCCCTATATACATTTATATTTATATTTATATTTATTTATATATAATAATTTGAATGCTCTCTGTCAAAGTTTATAAATTCAAACTCAACTTGACAACAAGTTAGATATTAGAAGCAGTGCAACCATTTTTATTTTTTTTTTATGGCGTGTTTGCATGGTTTGTGTTAAAGAATTCGATGACAGGCATGCATCCATTTTAAACCAGTGCTTTGGAAATAAATAACCTACAATAGGTGGTTGTTTGATTAATTCAAACTAGGAGGAATTTACCAAGGCCTCTAATTGAATGCACAAATAACCTCCCTGATTGCTGCTACTGCTACCACCATCAAAGTCCCAAACAAGAACAGCTTGCACCACAAGAGCTTCACTTCAAGTCATTAACATTTGGAAACATTGAAATTGTTTCAATCAAATTCATTCGTGGTTGAAAAGAGATGTCTACTTCTCACAGACTTTCCTAGGAGCCTTCTGTATGTATATCACAAACCTGACCTTTGGAGAGCATGTGGAGGCATGGACAGCTTACAGAGCACCATCACTTTTCGCCCTCACTTGGTGGCTTATCTTCATCTTTCTTTTGCTCTGTTTGAACTTGGAGACATGCCAGCAAATCCTTAACTGAAGGATCATTAGGGTCAACTCCAGGAAGTGAAGCAAGAATAGATGATACGAAAGATTGGTCTCCAAGCACCTTGCTCATGTCATTCTGGCTAGTTGTATCTTTTGCACTGTCCTGCACAGACATTTGAAGGGCAAAAGCCAACTCTTGGTCTTTTGTAGTTGCCTCTGACATATCTGTATCTTCCACAGGCACACCACCAGATTGACTAGATCTAGGATCATCCATTGACATTGCTAGGGCTTTCTCAAGTAAGGCAATCTCATCCTCCGTGAGATTAGCTCTTTTGTTATCAGCCCCAGGACCTGAACTGCTTACAGATTCAACCATAGTTGCATCTTGAGAAGTAAATGCCTGCTCCCCTCCTTTTCTTGTTTAGCAGCATCCTCTGAAGCTTTCTTAGCAGCAGCTTCTTGCCTTACGCTCTCCTCTTCCATTGAAACTCGAAGGGCAAGAGCCAGCTTCGGGATCCAAGTTAGGATCCACGCCAAAATCAAATCCAAACACACCGCCTACTACAGCTGCAGCTGCAGCAAAACTGTTTCCTCCTTCCCCATCTCCAATGAATATGGGCATACTATTAAGAACATCTGAAAGAGCACAGGGGCCAGGAGGAACATGAATAATGTGACTGTTGTCATTATTGTTTACGGAAGAAAGAAGGGCCTCTAGCTTTTCCGGTTTCCCATCATCTTCTTCGTCAAAATCAACAATATCAAGAGCAACACTGTTCTTTTTCAACTTTCTTCTTATCGTCTTAAGTACCTTCTTTCTCATGAATATGGGCCTCTAATTTTTAGCCCCACAGATCAATGTTGCCACTACAAGGTACAATATTAAAATGGTAAAGTTTTTAACTATTTATTTTATCTTTATTTTTTTCCTATTCTTCATAAATAATTTGATGTCTTAGCCTCCTGTCATTACTAGCTAGTCTTCTCACTATTTGTACATATGTCATCTCATGAGTCTTACTATTTGTAATTTTCTTACCCCTGTAGTGATTATCAGAAGCAGTGGGCCATCATTGAAAGATTACCCTTGTAGTGAGTCCAATTAAGGTATGGATAATATATGGTTTTAGTTCATGGTAAATGGTACCTTTTATTGTGGATCACCCCTGGACCAAAGACCTGGTACCTATTGTTATAAGTACCCAGCCTACCAGTTGAGGTCTTGGTATCGATCCTCTATTTATCTACTTATTTATTTATTTTTAAATTTCCTTCATAAAATTTGTCAAATCAAGTAACCAACATTTGGTCCTTTGATTTGAGGCAAAAAAAGCTTGTCTTTAAGCCTGAACAATCCCTGACTTGTAGAAATTCAAAAAGAGAAGAAAAAAGGTGAAAATGTGGAGAATGGGAGCTGATACAGACCTGTGTTGCGTATCGTACTAGGGTGATATGGGTACGATACATCCATATCGGCTGATACTATAACAATACTCAAAACACTGCTATCCATGGAAACTTGTTACTCATTTTGTTCTATCAAGTGCTTAATCTCTATATTAGCGTGATTTTGTGACATCTCTCAAAATTATTCTTCTCTATGCACAAATAAAATGCATTTCATTTTCAGAGAAGGATTGTAGGTCTCCATCAAAACACATTAATTGGATCTACTGATATAACTGACACGTGGGAGCCATTGGAAGAGGGCCTTCTTCCGTAAGTTCTACTATGATCCTTTAGTTCTATGTAATTTTTTCAGTACATGCTATGTTATCAGGACAAATATTTTGTCATCTGTTTCATATGTTGCAGCCTGGAAACTACTCGTCATGTATCAATGATCATAACTTGGTCTATTGAAACTTTGTTTTCCCTGGAAAAGATCTATGATTTCTGATAAGATGCAATTGTATGTTAAAGTTCTCATTGATTTGGATCCCAGTGTTTCTTTGTTTGCATATGCCATACAAATCTGTGTTGTGTCACTCGACTACGTTGCAAGATAGTGGGGTGTCAAATGCATCGTGGGCTGCCCTCTTTAACTAATTTCAGCTCTACAATAGTCTTGAATATTACATATATTCCGACTATGAAGCTGAACACAACCATCACCATCTCCATCCTCCATCACAGGCTTGTCCCAGCTATTGATGGCTGGTACAGAAAATCTCATGTAGCTTAGCAATAGTTTAATGAGTGGCTGCCCACCTAACATCAGTGCTCATGTTATGAGTGCTGGCGACCTGCTGATGCAATTGCTACTGGGCAGAGTTCTCAATTGTGAAGCTGCTATTTATTAGATGTTGGATTGATCATGACATTTAGTGATATCACTGCGTTTTTTGACTGCTTTGGGGAGAGGCATATGATCAGTAAAAGTGAAATGGTGAGGATTGATTTCAATAGAGATTTACTGCAGTCATCATTCATAGAGATTGTTACTTCTGTTCTTGACAAGAAGGAAACAGAAGAGGCTATTAAGTTCTTTAATATGTTGCAGCCATTGCTGATGGAGATTCTCTTTTTAGAAGGATATAGTGTTGGCTTGAATGATTTTGACATGTATTTAATAGAATATCAAACCATTTTCTTAACAAGAAATGTTGTCTACCTGCCTGACTCGTTGAAAGCTCAACTAAGTAGGCCCTAATTGAACACAAATCAAGCATGATTTGGTGGATTGTGGCCTGTTTCGTTGGCATACAACAAAAGGAAGATGAAAATCGACTGAACCTCACCATTAATGGCAACCCGGAAAAACAACAGTGTATGACATGCTAGTGCAACATCACAAATCAGATACAAGGTATTTTCGCTCATTTCTTTCTTTCTTTTTTTTCTGCTATGATTAGTTTTCTTCAAAAATCAGTAATTTGTGATGCTAGTGCAACATCCACTCCATCCATCATTTGAGAAAAATCATATTAGGATTTAAGCCTAATGGTATATTTGTTATGGATTTTTCAGATGAGGAATCTGTTATATTACATTTATATACCATTAGACTTGACCCAAAATCCCCAAAAACATCCCGATGCTTTTCCCATATACACGCCTAATGGAACATGCTATGCATAGCTAATATTTCTTCTTTAGAAGTTCACATTTGCTAGAAAATTTCCCAAATTAGTTTATCAATAGATCTAATTAAAATCTTGTGAAACTAATTAGAATGCCAATCAATCTCATCTCTTTACAGGGTCTCATCATTGATAGATACTTTGCTACTACACATGTTACCTTTGTAGATATTGATTGATCTCTAACTGGTTTTGGGCCTTCTTTCCAACATGCAGATATTGAACCTTGTCGATGTTCAGTGTCATTCTGGAAGTCTACTTGTTAATTCATGTTGTCTCACATAAAAGCTAGTTTTAAGTGACAGTTTTTCTATTGACAGGCTAAGAACCCAACTTCAGTACCTCAATACTTCACCATGGCGCCTAAGCATCCTCCTGTGTGGACTGGTCTCTATCTTGGTTTCTTTCCCAACTTTGAGGTAATCTTCCACCTATTTTATTTCTTGTTTCTTATTGTAATTTCTTTGCTGATGTGGCTTTCCTCGAGCATTACTGCTGAACCAAGATGGACATTACTGCTGCTAGAAAATTGACTGAAGCTCACCTTGAGTTGTTCCAGTTGTTATCATTAGCACACCACATAGATTACACTTCTAAGGGATATATCTATCATCATTGGCATTTGTGTCTTATCTTCACTTTCGAAATCTCGGACGCCTTTCTCGGTACTCTACTCTCTTTTTTTTTTGGGTTAGCTTGTTAGGACACACCCATGCATGTAATTAAGAGAAATTAAATACATAGGATACATTAGATTTGATCAATTAAGAGCAACGGTTATCTTGTAGTTAAACAGTCTGAAAACCCATTTGATATAACAGATAGGTTTATTGTAGTTTAAACATTTCCTTGTTTGGCTCATTGTTTATGTTTGTCTAGACTCTAGTCACATTAACTCATTACCAGCCAAACTTTATTAATTTATGATGTTGCTTACAATTGCATCTTAGTCACCGCTAGTTGTGTTTTGTTTTGAAGGATTTTAGCTCCAGATTTCACATACTAATCCAAGTACTAACAAAATTATTACAATTTTGGGTGGGGTTAGGTTTCTTCTAAACATCAAATCACAAGCATCCTTCTCGCAGATAACAGTGAAACTTGAAGAACTCCTGCAAGAGGTTCAGGTAAAATCATTTTCCTAGATTTTACTTTATGCTCCACATTCATTCAACTCTCCCTACATTTCTGCTTCCACTATTTTGATTGGGAACTTGATATTTGGCCACCGACTGATTGGTTTTTAATTGAAGATGATGTGGTTTTCACTGACTTTGTTGGTGACAGCAAGTAATTAAAAGCTATATCGCTTTTCCCTTAATTTTCTTTTCTTTTATGGGGACCTATGATACCACCAAACCCACAAGATCTGACAGTGACGTATAGCTTCATCTACAATTGGGTCAGCAATTTGGACAATCTGGATTTCTGAACAACTAAAAGTTGTAATTTATCAGCTTTTGGGTATTCTTTATTTTGCTGAATTGTACTGTAGATATTTCCTTCCGAGATTTTCGGACTCTTCTACTCTCTTTGAATTTAGTCGTTTTATATGTATTCGTCCAAGTTATTCATTATGTGATAGGTTTTCAGGTGAGATGAACGAGTTTCAAAACATTGCAGTTTGCGGTTTTGAGAAGCGATTCCCAATGCCATTTTTGTGTAAATGCATATTTCAGATTTAAGCATCTGATACGTCTCTTGTCAAGAATGCACATGATTGGAGTGGTCTGGCCATTTGGACAGGCTGTATTTATGTATTTGCTCAAAATTGATGGAGCAGACCCGGATGTGCGTCGAAGCTATCCGGAAGAGCGGGGGTCCCTTGAAGGTGGGAACCGCTGTTATGACCATGTTGAAACTGTCCATTTTTTATGGACGGCATTGAAGGGGCCTGGCCATTTGGACAGGCTGTGTTTATGTATTTGCTCGAAATTAATGGAGCAGACCCGGATGTGCATCGGACCTATCCGGATGAGCGGGGGTCCCTGGAAGGTGGGAACCGCTGTTATGACCATGATGAAGCTGTCCATTTCCTATGGACGACATTGGAAGGGCCTGGCCATTTGGACAGGCCATGTTTATATTTGTATTTGCAGGACCATACCCTTAACGTAAACCCGAACCCATTCTCAAATCCAAAAACTTATAACATAAACCTAAACCTATATCCTATAACCTAAATCAAAACCTAAACCTATAACCTATAACTTAAATCAAAACCTATAACCTAAACCTAAACCTTAACCTAAACCTATAACCTATAACCTAAATGAAAACCTAAACCTAAACCTAAAACTTATAACCTAAACCAAAACCTATAACCTAAACCAAAACTAAAACCTATAGCCTAAACCCGAACCCATTCTCAAATCCAAAACCTATAACCTAAACCTAAACCTTAACCTAAACCCAAACTTAAACTTAAACTTGAAAACCCAACCTAATCTCAACTCCTAACCTAAACCTAAACCTAAACTTGAAAACCCAAACTTAAACCCAATCCGAACTCAGACACGATTTCCAAAACCTAAACCATAACCCATTCTCAAATCCAAAAACCTATAACCTAAACCTAAACCAAAACCAAAACCTATAACTTAAACCCGAACCCATTCTCAAATCCCAAAACCTATAACTTAAACCAAAACCAAAACCTATAACCTAAACCCGAACCCATTCTCAAATCCCAAAACCTATAACCTAAAGCGAAACCTTAACCTAAACCTATAACCTATAACCTAAACCAAAACCTATGACCTAAACCAAAACCAAAACCTATATAACCTAAATCCAAACCCATTCTCAAATCCTATAACCTATAACCTAAACCAAAACCTATAACCTAAACCAAAACCAAAACCTATAGCCTAAACCCGAACCCATTCTCAAATCCAAAAACTTATAACCTAAACCTAAAACCTAAACCTATAACCTATAACCTAAATTAAACCTATAACCTAAAACCTAAACCTAAACCTATAACCTATAACCTAAATCAAAACCTAAACCTAAACCTATAACCTATAACCTAAATCAAAACTTATAACCTAAACCAAAACCAAAATCTATAGCCTAAACCCGAACCCATTCTCAAATCCAAAACCTATAACCTAAACCTAAACCGTTAACCTAAATCTAAATCTAAATCAAAACCTATAACCTAAACCAAAACCTATAACCTAAACCCGAACCCATTATCAAATCCCAAAACTTATAACCTAAACTAAAACCAAAACCAAAACCTATAACCTAAACCCGAACCCATTCTCAAATCTCAAAACTCAAACCCAAACCTAAACCTAAACCTAAAACCTAAACCTAAACCTATAACCTAAACTCAAATCTCTAAACCTAAACCTAGACTTAAACCTAAACCTATAACCTAAACTCAAATCCCTAAACCTTAACCTATAACCTAACCTAAACCTATACTTATAACTTAAAACTATTCCAAATCCCAAAACCTATAACCTACACCTAACCTTTCCCTAAACCTATAACATAAACTCAATTCTCTAAAGCTAAACCTACACCTAATCCTAATCTCAACTCCCTAACCTAAACCTAAACCCGAACTTGAAAACCCAAACTTAAACCCAATCTCGAACACGAACCCGATTTCCTAAACCTAAACCATAACCCATTCTCAAATGCAAAAAACCTATAACCTAAACCTAAACCAAAACCAAAACCAAAACCTATAACCTAAACCCGAACCCATTCTCAAATCCCAAAACCTATAACCTAAACCAAAACCGAAACCTATAACCTAAACTCCGAACCCATTCTCAAATCCCAAAACCTATAACCTAAACCTAAACCTTAACCTAAACCTATAACCTATAACCTAAACTAAAATCAAAACCTATAACCTAAACCCGAACCCATTCTCAAATCCTAAAACCTATAACCTAAACCTAAACCTATAACCTATAACCTAAACCAAAACCTATAACCTAAATCAACTCATTCTCAAATCCTAAAACCTATAACCTAAACTTAAACCTTAACATAAACCTATAACCTAATCAAAACCTATAACTAAACCAAAACCAAAACCTATTACCTAAACCAGAACCCATTCTCAAATCCAAAACTCAGAACCTAAACCTATAACCTATAACCTAAACCAAAACATATAACCTAAACCAAAACTAAAACCTATAACCTAAACCCGTACCCATTCTCAAATCCCAAAACCTATAACCTAAACCTAATCCTATAACCTAAACTCAAATCCTAAACCTTAACCTATAACCTAACCTAAATCTATACTTATAACCTAAAACTATTCCCAAATTCCAAAACCTATAACCTAAACCTAACTTTTCCCTAAACCTATAACCTAAACTCAATTCCTAAACCTAAACCTACACCTAATCCTAATCTTAACTCCCTAACCTAAACCTAAACCTACACCTAATCCTAATCTCAACTCCCTAACCTAAACCTAAACCTAAACTTGAAAACCCAAACCTAAACCCGATCCCGAACCCGAACCCGATTTCCTAAACTTAAACCTTAACCTATTCTTAATTCCCTAAAGCTATAACCTATAACCTATAACCTATAACCTAAACCTAACCTAAACCTATAACCTTAACCTAAACCTAAACCTATAACCTTAACCTAAACCTAGGTTTTGAGTTTAAAAGTCCATCCTAGGTTTGAACACATTACTCATGTTGGATTTTGCCATAGTTTAGAAGATTTGTAGGTACATTTTTTATTTCTTCATATATAAGTGTTTTTTTTTTATCTTTTTTCCTTTGAGATGTGTATAAAGGCATGCTTGTTTGATTGTGTCTACAAATGATGTTTTATACAGGCTGACAAGCTAAAGAAGCCAATGGAGGATTAAATTCATTTTCTCAAGGGAAGGGCTTTAGAACTTGAAAGTGATCTTGTGTCGAAGTCCACAGAAGTTAAATCTGCAATTTCAAGGAAAGAATAAGCTCTATCTTCTGCATTAGCTGAAATTGACCGTCTAAAGGAAGAAAATTCTGTAAAAACGTGAGCATTATTGAATGCATATGGAGGGTGTTTACTGTGTTGGAGTGTATTTGTTTCTTGCACATGAGGGCACGCCTTAGTTGTAATTCTTATAATAGGTTGAGCAAAGTGAAGTATTGTTTATTTAGAAATGTGAATGTAGGATGCATTGTATGATTTGATTGCTATTTATAATCAATGCATCATTTTTTTTCTCTGATTGCATTTTATGTACTATTTCTATCAACATTAAGCTTAGATGAGTTATTAATCACAGCAGGTTCTTGTAATGGAAACAGGTCGTATTATTACAATTTTTTTAAAAATAGCTACAAATATAACCCGTAGCTATAGCTATGGCTTTTGTCCGTAGCTATTAGTATCTCTTGCTACGGATATTATTAGTGCTATTTGTATCTATTACTACGGATAAAATTCTTTTGCTACGGATACGATCCGTAACACGTCCGTAGCTATTAGTGGGGTAGCTAAAGATTTTGCTACGGATTATATCCGTAGTTATTTTTATCTATTGCTACGGATTATATCCGTAGTTATTGGTATCTATTGCTACGGATTATATTCGTAGCTATTGGTATTTATTGCTACAAATATAATCCGTAGCTAAACCTTTAGCTACCCCATCAGTAGCGACGGGTGTGCTACGGATTATATCCGTAGCAAAAAATCTTTTGGTACGGTTTTTTGTCGTAGCCTTTGCCCGTTTTTCTTGTAGTGAAGGAGGAGTGGTTGAAAGCTATGCAAGAGGAGATGGAATCTTTGCATAAGAACCACACCTATGATATGGTGAAACTACCTAAGGGCAAGAAAGCTCTGAGCAACAAGTGGGTGTTCAAAAAGAAGATTGAGTAAAATAATTCACAGACGAGGTTCAAGGCCAGACTTGTGGTGAAAGGGTTTGGTCAAAGGAAAGGCATAGACTTCGAGGAGATACTCTCACCAGTGGTGAAGATGACATCCATACGAGTGTTGCTTGGGTTAGTGGCTAGCATGGATCTGGAGATAGAGCAGTTAGATGTTAAAACTGTCTTTCTCCATGGTAACCTGGAAAAAGAGATCTACATGCACCAACCAGAGGAGTTCGAAGTCTAGGGCAAAGAGCATATGGTGTGTAAGCTAAGGAAGAGCTCGTATGGGCTAAAACAAGCTCCACGGCAATGGTATAAGAAGTTCGATTCATTCATGTTACAGCATGGGTATGATAGAACGGAGTCGAACCACTGTGTGTTCACGCGCAAGTTCTTAGATGGTGATTTCTTAGTTCTGCTCTTATACGTTAATAACATGCTCATCATGGGAAAAGATATCAAGAAGATCGATAGGCTGAAATAGGAGTTGGGCAAGTCTTTTGTGATGAAAGACTTGAGCCCGACTAAACAGATTCTAAGAATGGAGATAACCTGTGACAGAAGCAGTAGGAAGCTCTGGCTGTCACAAGAACGGTATATTGAGAAAGTCCTAGAGCGGTTCAATATGAATGCAGCGAAGCCAGTCAGTACTCCACTAGATGGTCACTTCAGATTGAACGACAGGCCGTGTCCTAAGACGAAGGCAAAGTTGGAAGAGATGCAGAAGATACCCTACGCGTCAGTGGTAAGAAGTTTGATATATGCTATGATATGTACACGCCCAGACATAGCATATATGGTTGGTGTTGTCAGCCGGTATCTTGTCAATCTTGGCAAAGAGCATTGGACAGCGGTTAAGTGGATACCGCGGTATCTAAGAGACTCATCCAGGTTGAGCCTGTACTATGGTGACGGTAAACCTGTGTTAAAGGGCTATACAGATGCGGATATGGTAGGTTACAAAGACTCCAGGAAGTCTACATCGGGGTTCATGTTCACGTTTGCAGGGGGAGCGGTTTCCTGGCAGAGCAAGCTACAGAAGGTCGTAGCATTGTCGACGACAGAGGCCGAGTACATTGCAGTCACAGAGGCATGTAAAGAGATGCTTTGGATGAAGAGGTTCCTACAGGAACTTAGCCTAAAGCAGGAGGAGCACGTGGTCTATTACGATAGTCAAAGTGCTATACACTTGAGCAAGAATCCAAGTCAGCATTCCAAGTCGAAGCACATAGAGATTCGGTATCACTGGATCAGGGATACTTTGGAACAGAAGGTGTTACAGCTTGAGAAGGTCCACACGGACGATAATGGGCCAGCCATGATGACCAAGGCTTTGTTCAAGGGCAAGTTTAAGGTTTGTAGAAACCTGGTTGGCTTGAAAAAGGTGAATCCCTCCTGGGTTAAAAAGGGAGAGATTTGATGAAGTTTTTTGACCCGTCGTCGACCGATCGTGAGCTCTGCTCGACCGGTCATGGGCTAGTGTTCGACCAGTCGTGGGTTCGTGCCCTAACACAACTCAAAGTCCAGCGAGTGTGGACTATTTTTCTCCGGGGTGATCGACCAGTCAAAGGAAGTGCTTGACCGGTCTTAAGTGGCTCTCGACCGACCGTAGACTCGGTTCGACCAGTCGAGGTTACGCAGATTTGTTCCGCGATTTTGCGTGGATTTCGTGTCGCAAGTCCTTTCGCAACTGGGATGCATATAGGAGTTTCTTAAAACTTTAAATAAGAGTTCCTAAGCCTTTCTAGGTATGATAAGAGGATTTCCTAAAGCTTTACAAGAGATTTGCTAAAGGGTTTAAGGCTATCAAAGGTGAGAGAGAAAGAGAGAGAGAGAGAGAGAGAGAGAGAGAGAAAGAGAGAGGAAGCTTATAGAAGGGAGGTTATGCTCGTGAAGGTTATCTACTATGCAATATATATCTCAGCGCTTCTATGTCCTCGTAATTGGTGAGATCTCTCCGCTTTTCTTTGTTTCTCTCATTGTTTATCCACTCTTGCGTGAGTAAAGAAGGTTGTAACATTCTACTTCATAGTGGATTGTTGATCTGGACGAGGTCCCGTGGTTTTTACCTCTTTGAGGGTTTTCTATGTAAAAATCTCGTGTAGTGTGTGATTGATGCACTGATTATTTTCATTGCTTTATTATCCATAATTCTGATTTGTTCTGGAGAGATAGATCCTAAGGTTTTGTGCAAGGCCCCCAACATTAGGCAGTGGGGCAAATTTTAGTAAAGCTACCTTAGAATTTTAGTTTGCGCCACTCAATAGAATTTCTTTGGTACATTAGGTTTGTAGTGCGCTATCCCTAGAGTACGATCGTTCATCATATGATTTCGATAGCCCATACAGGCCACCTTAAAACCAAACATCGAAACCACACTACACTTTCTCCTCAATCGGAAAGAAAAAGGAAGAAAATTTTAAGGAGAGAATTTTATGAATTTTTGAATTTGTAAAAAATTCAAGAGGCGAAACCTTACTTAAAGACAGATAGAGAGAGAGACCTAATCAGACTAGGACATCACTATGACATGTATAAAGGCCACACGTATGGAGAGGCATTCATGCATATAGAGACCCGCCACACGTGTAGAGACGGGTTTTAAAAAGTGGGCCACTTCCCATCAATTAAAAGATTAATTGGTGTGTACACACCCGAGTAATTAGTTTCCAAGATATTTTTTATTTGGACTACTATCATGATTATATACAAGCTAAAGTATAATGTAACACTTTTTAAAAAGTTATGTAAAAGAAGTCATTGTAAACGTTTGTACTGGAAAAGGTAAAAATTCACTTGAATGTTCTCTCTCCAAACTTCAATGTGTAATTTTTGTTTAATCTGGGATTTTGAGTATAGACCGAAAAGTATGTGGATTAAACCATCATAGCCATCTAACTAGAGAGTACCAATGGATGATTACAGGTTGATCCAATTCTGACAGGTAAGATTAGATGGCTATTATCATCATATTAGCATGTTTTCATCTAGAATGATTTCAAAGATAAAGATAGCCATGCATATATACAACCTGTACGACAAATGACAAGCTACCATTACACAAAAAAAAAAAAAAAATCTAATATGCAGTTTGCTACATGAAACTTCTTTTTGAACTAGCTTCTATAGTACTCTGCCATGGTGATGGGAACATTGATCCGGAGGGCTGTCATGGGAGCGGATTAGGTGAGACCCTGGATCCACCAAGCTAGGTGGGACCCTTGACTTTGGGGCTCATACAGTGATGTATGTGCCTTAAATCCACACCGTCCAACCATTTTGAAAGCTCATTTTAGGACATTATCCAAAAAATGATGCTGACTTAGGTGTACCACACCCAGGAACAGTCGTGATTGAATTCTTACCACTAAAAACTTCATGGATTCCACAGGAATATTTATTTTTCATCCAACCTGATTATAAGGTCACAAACACCTAGATGAAGTGACCACACAAATATCATCTTGATGCAAAACTTTTGTGGTCCACAAGAAGCTTTTAACAGTTAATCACCGCTGTTTCCTGTAATGTGGTCCATCTAGGATTTAGAACTGCTTCACTTTTTGGATCATATACTAAAATGAGCTTTCAATACGGATGGCCGGCGTGGATGTAGTCACATACATCTCACCCACCTTGGTGGATCCGGCGTCTCACCTAATCGGATCCCGGCTGTCATTTCGATGGTTGATGGACCCAAATTTGAAAATTAAAGTGATAGGACAACTCAAACCATACGTTGGTTGGGATTTTCTGCTAGTAAAATGTAGATTGTTACTCTAATAATTCATTTTTCATGCCATTGATATGAGATTGCCACAGGTTAGTGCCCTTAGTTTCTTTTATGGTGGATGGATGGGAAAGCCCGTGGGATTAGATGTTCTTGTAGGTCACGTATGGACGCGGATTGCGTCCTACCCCCGCCCGGACAGTAATCCGTCCGGGCAGGGCTCTGTGGGGCCCACCATGATGTAAGTGTTTTATCCGTGCCGTTCATCGCTTTTCTCGGATCTTTTTATGGTATGAGCCAAAAAAAAGAAGAGTATAAAAAATTCCAATGTACCACATCAAAGTAAGCTGCAGTGATTATGACACCCACCGTTGAAACCTTTCTAAGGGCCACCGTGTGTTTTTTTACCATATAACCTATTCATAATGTCATGCAAACGTGGATGAAGCGAAAACAAAAATATCAGCTTGATCTTAAACTTATCCAGCTCCCAAGAAGTTTTTAATGGTGGACGTTCAATCACCACTTTGTGGTCCACTTAAGCTATGAACCTGCCTCATTTTTTGGCTCATACCATAAAATGATACGAGAAAAGCGATGAACGGCGAGGGTGAGTGTCATAATCACTGCAGCTTACTTTGATGTGGTACATTAGATTTTTTTATACTCTTCATTTTTTGGCTCATGCCATAAAATGATCTGAGAAAAGAGATGAACGGCGTGGATAAAACACTTACATCACGGTGGGCCCCACAGAGCCCTGCCCGGACGGATTACTGTCCTGGCGGGGGGTAGGACGCAATCGGCGTCCGGTCACGTATAGGCAGGAAAGAAATGAATAGATGTGAAAGTTCACATGCAACCATTGTATTTAGTCATTTCTCATCTATTTACTCGCTTGAAAGGAACTTCATGGAAGCTGATTACGTCATACCCTAGCCTGGGCTAAATCAGTCCAGTCTGGGCCTCTGTGGGGCCCAATGTAATGTATGGATTTTATCCACGCGGTTCATACGTTTGTCTATATCGTTTAAGTACATGAACATCGTTGTGACAGTGGACCAAGTGGAGCACACTACAGGAAGCTGTTGTGACAGTGATGCCCATCGTTGAAACCTTTCTAGGGCCTGCTGTGATGTTTATTTACTATCCAAAGTGTTCAGATGGTGACATGAATCTGGATGAAGGGAAAGCAAAAATGTCAGCTTAATCCAAAACTTCTGTGACGCCTTAGAAGTTTTTAACGGTGGGCATTCAATCTCCAGTGTGTGGATTATTTGAACCTTGGATCTGCCTCATTTTTCTAGTTTATAACCTAAAATAATCTGAAAAAAGGGATAAACAGCATGGATAAAATCCATAAATCATGGTGGGCCCCACAGAGCCACTGCCTTGATGGATTCGGTTCAAGCGGGGCTGGATGCAATCCGCTTCCGAACTTGATAGATGAGCACCATAAATGCACTGCTAGTACAGGCCATGAGATGCCTTGGCCCAGCCCAGCTCATCCCGAACCTAACTTAGGACCCGCTTATCTCATGGTCCCTTCAAGATTTTTTCCCCTTTATTGAAGTACAACCCATATTAATATTCTCTTAGATTTTACACGAAATACGTGTAATATCATCATACTTGCTGGCCATAGATGAACTTGAACCGTTATGTATTGAATAGAGACAAAAGCTTCTATGAGAACTCGTATGAGAATGTTGTAGCCTAAGCCAGGTTAGCCCCCATCTAACTTAGGACCCGTTTATTATTGGGTCACGTCTTTCCGCTTTGTCCAGGCTCAACCCACACTCTCCTATATTTTATACAAAATGCACGTAGGATTATCATTAGGAGTATCATAATATCTGCCCATCGATGAACTGATCGGATTAACCAACCAAATTTGGCTTTGATCATTATGTATTGAACGAAAGCAAAAGCCCCTGTTGTGATCGGACGATAGTAAAAAGTCATAAAAGAATGTCTTGACCTAGCCCAAATCAACCCCAACCTAACTGACGCAGGGGAGGACATGAGGTCGAGCACCGTCTTCCTCAAGAGGATCACTATTCCGACTTCACGGAACTTCTCTGGATTCCTCACAGAGACTTTTCGAATCCACGAGAAAAGAAAGCAGAAAATAGAAATAAATTCTAATAAATTCAAAATTGATTAATGAATCCTTAAAAACGAGTTCACAACCCCTTTAAATAGGGGTACCAAGCAAGGGGAAAGAAATCAGAATCAAACTACAACTAAAACTCCTAGAAATCGCGACTTACTATAAATAATAAACTTATTATTTATAGACGGCCGTGATGTCTACTAGTGCGCAAGGTTTTCAGCCAAAAATAGTAAGTGTCATATTTGGCTTCACCAAATCGCTCTCCTAATTATTCTAAGCTCTTTTCACGTTGGGCGATAGTAAAAACGAAATTAAAACAGGGAAATGACCGTCGATCCAGGGGTTTTTTGCAATTCCGGGCGTTGCAACCCTGCATGGCAGGATTGGTTGGCTAAAGTAGCTTATTCTACCCCAAAATCATATATTTTACGTCAGGTAACTAATTCCGGATTGCGAGATACGCCCGATCTAAGGTCCGATGGTCCGGATCACTTCTGTCGTCAACCGGGACTTTTCTGATCCATCTTGGCCATGAAACTATCCGCGACCCGCTCTACATCACTAACCTAGGACCTATTTATCTCATGGGTTTCGTTTGGATCTTTCTGCTTCGTTGAGGCCCCACTCACATCCTCTTGACTTTTACACGAAATATGCATAGGATTGTCATTGGGACTATCATACTTATTAACCATCAATAAATTCATCGGATTAACCAACCAAAGTTGGCTTCAATCATTATGTATTGAACGAAGGCAAAAGCCACTATAGTGATCGGACAATAGTAAAGAGTCATAAAAGAATGCCTTAACGTAGCCCAGCTCAACCCCAACCTAAGACCTCTTTACCTCATGGGTTGTGTTTGCATCTTTCCACTTTGTTGAGGCCCCACCCACATCCTCTTGACTTCTATATGAAATATGCGTGGGATCGTCATTGGAACTATCATACTTGCTAACCATCGATCATTATGATCATTATGATTGAATTAACCAAACAAAGTTAGCTTCAATCATTATGTATTGAACGAAGGCAAAAGCCCTTATAATGATCGGATGATAGTAAAAAGTCGTAAAAGAATGCTTTGGCCTAGCCCAACTCAACTCCAACCTAACCTAACCTAAGACTTGTTTATCTCATGGGTTGCATTTGGATCTTTCTGCTTTGTTGAGGCCCCACTCACATCCTCTGGACTTATATATGAAATATGCATAAGATCGTCATTAAGAGTATTGTACTTACTGGCCATCGATGAACTGATCGGATTAACCAACCAAAGTTGGCTTTGGTCATTATGTGAATGAACGCAAAAGCCCCTGTAATGATCGAACAATAGTTAAGAGTCATAAAAGAATGCCTTAAGCTAGCCCAACTCAACCCCAACCTAACCTAGGACCCGTTTATTTCATGGGTTGTGTTTGAAGCTTTCCACTTTGTTGAGGCCCCACCTCCATCCTCCACTTTTACATGAATTATGCATAGGATTATCATTGGAACTATCATACTTAATGTCTATCAATGAACTGATTGGATTAACCAATCAAAGTTGGCTTTGTTCATTATGCATTGAACGAAGGCAAAAGCCCCATAATGATCGAACAATAATAAAAAGTCATAAAAGAATGCCTTAGCCCAACTCAACCGCAATCTAACCTAAAACCTGTTTATCTCATGGGTTGAGATTGGATCTTTCAACCTTGTTGAGCCCGGCCCATATCCTCCTAGATTTTAGGTGAAATACGTAATAATTGTTATCAAGATCGTCGTATTTAATGACCATTAATAAATTGTACGGCTTAACCAAATAAAGTTGGCTTCAATCATTATGTATTAAACAAAGGCAAAAGCCTTTATAAGGGTCAGATGAAAATAATACTAGCAAGTTATATAAGAATGGCTTGACTCAACCCAACTCAACCCCAACCTAACCCAGGACCAGTTAATCTCATGGTTCAGGTCTGAATCTCCTCGCTTTGTTTAAGCCTAACCCTAACTCTAACCCTAACCCTAACCCTCCCAGATTTTAAAGGCTAGGTTTGGGGTGAAATATAGACTCATTGAATGAATTAGACGACTCTCCCTCACCACCTAACCTGACCTAACCTTTAGGACCCCTACCTGGAAATCATCCATATTTGATGATTTCAACCATTACATAGTGGCCTATGAAAGAACGACTAACGTCAATCATTTAATTAAAAAGATAAAAAATAAAAAAATAAATAAAAATTGAAAGGTTAGGATCTTTCATTCTCATATATTTCTTGGGGATCTATATCTACAAGGGGGTCCTCAAACTAACGGTTAGGATCACTGAATCATAGTCTGCACGTGTACAGAACTTTGTGCGTCAGTAAACTATGTCTTTGCAATGGCATTTTTGTAGTTTTCAACAACATAGTGTCTTGTGGGTTGAGCGGACTCTTTCAGGTGCTCTTAAAGACACCGGGAGCGGATTAAGTGTTACCCGGGTAACTTGTTAGTGGGTGTTTGGCTGACCGTGGGGCCTACCTTGATTTATGTTTTATATATCCACTTCGTCCATCAGTTTTTATTGATCATTTTAGATCATGATTCCAAAAATTAAGTGGATCTAAATCTCAAGTGGACCACACCAAACGAAACAGTGGTCATTGAACACCCACCATTAAAAATTCCTAAGGCCCACCGTAATGTTTGTTTTGATAAGGTCACAAGGACCTGGATGAATGGAAAACACAAATAGTATCCTGATTCAAAACTTTAGTGGCCCCCAAGAAGCCTTTAATGGTGGGAATTCAATCTTTACTATGTGGTCCACTTGAGATTTCAATCTATTTTATTTTTGGGAACATGGAGTAAAATGATCTTTAGAAACTGATGGACGGAACAGATATACAACATATACATATAAGTGGGGCCCACACTCGGGGAAATACCCACTGACGTGTTACCCGGGCAACACGTAATCGGCCCGAGGACACCGACGGAGAAGGGCAAGAAACTCGTGAGAGCAAGGTACCGTTCCTTAATGGGCGAAGGCAGTCCGCGTGACAAAACGAATTAGTGATCCTCCAATCTCCACCGCACACATGGGTCCCACCGTGGGTCAAAACATCTTAAATGAAAGCGAAACCTAAAAGAGAAACCCAAACAGACAAAGACGATCGTAGATCCAATGAATAGCTCTCAAAGATAATATGACTTAATATATTTAATTAAGTAGGTTGCCAGTAACCCGGTTTACAGGGGAATCACATCATAGCGTAGAACATAGCACAGTTAATACGTGGCTAAACAGACTCTGTGGGGCCCACCATGATGTATGTATTTTATCCAGGCTGTCCATCCATTTGTAAGATCAACCCAAGAATGAGGCAGATCCAATGTTCACGTGGACCACACCACAGGAAGAAGTGGAGATAATAATGCCCATCACGAAAACGTCTGACGGCCCACCATGATTTTTGGATCACACAGACATGTAGGAAGGGAAAACACAGGTATCAGCTTGATCTAAAACTTTTATGGCCCCAAAAAGTTTCCAGTGGTAGGCGATCAATCCTCATTATTTTGTTCCATGTGATGTGGTCCACTTGTGTTTTGCTTATGCCCTAAAATGATAGGGCAAAATAGATAGATGACATGGATAATACACGTATATCATGTGTAGCTCATTGGGTTTTGCACTATTGTATCTTATTTTTAGCTAATTGGAGGGTGACACTTGACATTGCATGAGGAATAGGAAGTGGATAAAAAGATGTTGAAAATTTTGAAGTGCTTTTTGTAAGTTACATCGGGCATAAAGCTAGCACTACACATAAATGGTTGGTCCACGGAGTGTTGTAGTCTATATACAAAAAGGGTGGTTGAGCGATCAACATGGAAAGATGTGGAGCACGGTCGAACTGTTTAAAATATAAAAGGTGACTGAGAGCAAGTGAAACAATACATTGGTCGATAGAAATGAAGTATGCGGTCTAAAGGCATTTAGAAGGGAAATGGGCAAAGGGACATGTCAAAGAAAGAAGGATTTGGAAAACTACATAGTAGGGGTTCAAATGCCATGTTAAAGAGAATCATTTTAAAAAAAATTAATATTACATGTCATCTGACAACCGACGAAAGCAATACGGCCGATGTGCGGCCGATGAACAATTAGCAACCAAAGCAGAGCTTGGTCGAAAGAAGATGACCAATCATGAAGAAGAAATGTACTAAAAGAAGGATATGGAGAAGAGAAGCATCTAGAGAGGCTTTTGAACCGTTGTAACCATTGCAGTAATGGAAAAAGGATCTGGAAGAATAAGCTACAACATAAATCTATAAATAGCAAAGGAATATGACATAATACAACACATGGAATCTCACACCAATCAGACCAAGTAAACCATCAATTTACTTTATCTTAATCTCTCTTAGAAATAGCGATAATCAAGTAGTGGTAATTCTTAGCCGTAATCTTTACTTGTAATTCAAATTTATTCCCATATTCTGAATTTGTTCTTTATCCAATATCAAGCAGTTCTTTCAAGAGACACATTCTTACAGTAGCACCTAGTGACCAATTGTAAGTTTTTTTTTTTTAATTTGTACTGATATTCTAAAAATCATTTCTTGTGGAAGGCACAAAATAACTCATCTTTAGAGGAAGAACCCCACCCTCCAATTATCGCCTAATCATTATAAACTTCCACAAGTGGTTGAGTAAGCGTCAATCTTCTCAAACTTTGTTCATATACATTCATATTAGATGTATCTGCTTATTTTGTGCTTAGGGTCAAAGTGGATCGGTTTGGATCGAGCCACTGTATCGATTCTAGTACGCCCGCGCACATTACACATGATAGAAAGCAAACCGAAGTATCTAACAACCATGTAAATGTTGTGTTTTATACTATGCAATCGGAGCCCATTTGCAGTAATCCCAAGATCTTATGGGACCCACTATGATCTTTGTGTTATATCTATTTCGGTAGCTCATTTTATGATATTGGCCCAAACATAATATGATTTAAAAAACTCAAGTGAGTCACAACACCATTAGTAGGGACAAAATATTGAACTCATTCAAAACTTCCTTAGAATTGAAGAAGGCTTTAGCAATGGGTATTCAATCCAAACTTCTTCTTATGGTGTGGCCACCTAATTTTTTATATTCCTCATGTTTGGGCTTATGTCCTAAAGTGCTTTGACAAAATGGATGGATATGGTTGATACGTCAAAAACATAGAACTAGGCCACATAGAGCTTGGTGATCCAAATGATTTCTGACAAGTCTGGACCATTTAGGAATCCCTAAGCTTTATGGGACCCATTAAATATTATGTCACAATCTCAATAATTAAGCAGAATTCAAAATTAAGTTGGCCACTACCATAAAGAACACTAGGGATTAAACCTGTTATGAAAAATGTTTTGATTATATATATATAGGGAAAAGGTACAATGAGCTCGAGCGTATACGGTCGTCCCATGAGGTCGAGCTATGTGGGCCCCACCGTGATGCCTTTCGAACATCTACCCCATCAGTCAGATGCACCATTCCATCGTGGGCCTAAACGGCTGAAAATCAAGTCAATCTGTGACTTTTGTGGGCCACACCACATACAGAAGTTGAGAGGGGCCGTGCACCATTAAAACATTCATAACCATTTGTTGGGGCCTTTCGAGATGTGGTTTGTAAATCCAGACCATCCATTATATGTGTCCCACTTGGATGAGGGTTCAGACCAAGTTTCACCTGCATCCAAATTGCAAGTGGGTCCCACCAGTGCTTTTATATGTTTTTGGCATGTATACTTATGGTTTTAGATGGTATGTCCCACCTGAGTTCCGTATACAGCTGATTTTGGGCCGTCTAGGCCCATGATGGAATGGTGCATCTGGTGGACGGTGTTGATGTTCGAAAGGAATCACGGTGGGGCCCACACAGCTCGCCCTCATGGACGACTGTAATACGCTCGAGCTCATTGTACCTTTTCCCTATATACATAAAAGGTTTGTAAAAAACTTGGTTTTTTTTATGTTTTGGGAATAATCCCATATCGAAAAGGAGAAAAGGAATTTTTTTATTAATAAGTAGGGTATTGAGTACATTACTATTTGCTTGGTGAATCCAAGGACTATCGAGACATGCGTATTCCAGTGCAAAGCACTGAAACACACCTGCGTGCACACGCACGGGCACAGTCACGAGCTCAAGCTTAAGCTCAGGCTCGGTGTGAGGGTGAGGGCATGTGAGGCAGTGTGGTTGTAGAGGCGCTAGTGGCGCACTTTCCACGTGCGCCTCACGACCTTACATGAACCGGCGCGAGACGGGTGCGGCAGTGGCTAAGAGATATGGGTTAGGTGGTTGAAGTGTTATGGGTAAGAGGTCTGAGAGAGACATGGTTGCCTTATATATGGGCTAAAACTGTTAATGCAGTAATAAACCAAACCATGCAGAAATTACTGCATGTGTCTAGCCCAATAATCATAAACAACTAACCACTGATTCTAAACGGCTAGCATGCAGTTGATTTTTTCACATCCAAAATGGTCAGAAATTACCAAATAACAGCTAGTTTCTCACCAACAATCAGAAATGATCAATCGGCGTTATGACCCTGGACCAAAACACTAACTACCCTAACCTATATAAACTGAGCTTGGCTGGTTCATTTCATCACCACAAATCACTCAACTCACTCTCTCATATGAACCAGTAAAGCTCCAAAAGTTCTCTGATCAAGCAAGTAAGGTTCAATACGAACCTAAGCAAGCAAGTCCACAAGAACCAAACCAGTGTAGTGGCCTAAGCCAACAATTTCTTTTTGTCGCTTTCTCTGACTTGGGAATTTTTTTTAAGTTTTCATCTGCCAACAAACTGTGTTTATAAAGTTCCAATAGTGGTTTTCATCTACCAACAATTCCATGCTTGCTGAAGTAGAACCACACAAAGGTTTGTCGTATCCTATAAGTTATTTGCCTACAACCTGTCAACAGTCTCAATTAATTTGAGAAGGGGAAAATAACTCTTTAAGCATAACGTGATAACACGTGCTTCAACATGTCCTTAATATTTTGGTTTCTTTCCTTTTTTTTTACAAAAATTATTATTTTGTAATTTGAGAATATCAAATTATCAACAATCTTAAAGTGTTATTGTAATAAAAACCAAAGGCGTATCCTCCATCAAACTGATGAAACATGATTTGATCCGTCTCGATCGGTTCAATAGAACCAACTTTACAAGATGGCAAGACAAGATAATCTCCTGACAACATTAAAGATTTACTATATCTTGGATAAGAATCTTCAACCACTGCTTAAGGCAACCGATGAGGACACACTTGAACAGATTGCGGCATGCAACAAATGAGCTAAAGATGAAATGCTATGTCATGGACACATATTTAACCCTCTTTCTGACTAGTTGTATGATCTATACACGCAAACTTCATCTGTAAAAAAATTTGCACCATCCTAGAATTTAAATATAAGGCCGAAGAAGAAGGTACCAAGAAGTTTCTAATAGCCAGGTATTTTGACTTTAACATGGTAGATAATAAACCGTTACTGCCCAAAATTCAAGAATTGCAGTTGATTATAAATAAAATTAAGGCCATTAAAAATGAACTTCATGAATCATTCTATGTCAACGCTATTATCACAAAATTGCCCCTGATGTGGAAAGACTACAGGAACAAATTACTGCATAAGACCGATGACTACACGCTAGAACAAATCCAGAAATATTTACGAATTAAGGAAGAATCCCACAACCGCGATAAGAAACCTGAAAGTGGGAATTCCTCATCCTAAGTACATGGAGTAGAAAACACTCAAAATAAGAATCATGTGAATGACAATTCCTAAAAATCCAATAAAGAAAAGTTCAAGAAAATTCAAAAGAAGAATGGAAAGTTCAAAGGCCCTTGCCATGTCTGTGGAAAAATCGGACATTATGCTCGAGTTTGTCAATTTCGTAAATTGAAGAAATTAAGAAGCAAGTGTAGTAGACGATGAAATAGTTGCCATAATCATCGAGGTTAATAGGATCCAAGGCAAAGTCCCTGGTTGGTGGTACGATGCAGTTGCTACAACACATGACTGGTACAATAGGTCAACCTTTAAAACCTATGAGGAGGTGACCAATAGTCAAGAAGTCCAAATGAGTAATGAAGTCCGATCAAAGGTCGCAGGCAAAGGAGCCGTGAAATTGGTGTTTACCTCTGATAAGAAGGTGATCTTAACAAATGTGTTACATGTCCTAAACATGAAGCGAAACTTAGTTTATGTGGATCTTTTAGGAAAACTTAGAATACAGGTAGTGTACGAGTCAAGTAAGTTGATTCTCTCAAAGAATGAGAATTTTGTCGAAAAGGGATATACTTGTAACAGAATGATTAAGTTTTCATTAAATGAAACTAAAACTTCTGCGTATATTGTTGAATCTGTAGCACTATGGCATAGTAGATTAGCACACATAGGATATGGTACCTTAAAATCCATTGCTAACAATTGTCTAATCTCATACACTGATAATGAGAACGATAAATGTGAAGTGTGCATACGGTCCAAAATGACAAAGAAACTGTTTCCAAGTGTCGAGAGATCATCTTAAATATTGGATCTTGTGCACACTTAAATTTGTGAGTTGAACGACATTCTTACTCACAGAGGTAGTAGGTACTTTATAACATTTATAACCTGTAGGGAGCGTCCTTAACCTCCTACACCGCTGAACTAAGAGTTGAGAAGCGGACAAGCGAGACCCAAAGAGTCGTGACCACTATTGTCAGCTCGACCAGGATCTCGAACCTCTACGATCGGCCAAAGCTAGAACAATGTTACTAATATAGCCAACCAGGTCACCTATCAAACACGTGTCCTCAGTTGTAAGTGGTTAACATCACTGTTAATGATGGAAGGGTTAAAAATACAAAAGAAGACCTAAAAATTGATGAAGCGGAACATGTCATGAATGACAAAGAAAGCGAAGCAGATTGGGTTCCACAAAATCACAATGAATCCCTAGTAGTGAAGCGACTATTATATACGTCGAAGAAGGAGGTACACCCACAGTGACATAACATCTTTCGAACAAAGTGTACAGTGAATCAAAAAATTTATGATGTGATCATAGATAGTGGGAGCAACGAGAATATTGCCTCCAAAGTCATAGTGGAGAAGTTATAGTTGAAAATGAAAACACATCCTTCCACATATATAATTGGCTAGATTAAGAAGGTCAGCAAGATGAAGGTAACTAAATAATGCACTATCTCTTTTCCAATTGGTAAATATTATAAGGACCAAATAGTATGTGACGTAATTGACATGGAGGCTTATCATTTATTACTTGGTCGGTCGTGGCAATTACATCGTGACGTTACCATAGAGGGCGAGATAATGTATACATATTTGTCAAAGATGACTGAAAAACTATACTCGCTCCTCTGGACTTGGATGAGTAGCTTGAAACTTCTAAAGTAGAGGGGCATTCTCTCGTAACCATAGGGGACTTTGTGGAGGAATCCAAGGAAATGGGACAAGCATGTGCATTGACTATGAAAGGTGAAAAGGTAGAGCCTACGATTATTCCTGAAAAACTGAAACTATTATTGTGAGAATTTACGGTAATCTAGCTCGATGACCTTCCCGACGGGTTGCCTCCCATGTGAGCTATCCAACATCATACGATCTTGTCCCAAGGGTTAGCTTACCTAATTGCCCTCATTATCAAATGAGTCCGAAAGAGTGCAATATTTTACAAGGACAAGTGGAGGAATTTATCTATAAGGGTCTAGTGTGAGAGAGCATGAGCCCATGTGTTATGCCAACTCTATTGATACTTAAGAAGGATAAGAGTTAGCGCATGTATATATCCTATACCACGGTTGGATGATATGTAAAGTACATATTTCCTATACCACGACTGGATGATATGTTAGAATGATAGAGAGGGCAAGACCATTTTTTAAACTGAATTTGAGGAGCGGCTACCGTTAGATCCGTATTCGACCGGGTGATGAGTGGGAGATAATTATTAAGACCAAGGAGAGTCTGTATGAATGATTGGTCATGCCCTTTGGACATTCAAATGCACCTAATACATTTACGAGGTTAATGAAACAAGTTTCAAAACCATTCATTGGATGATTTGTGGTGGTTTATTTCAATGATATATTAATATATAGTTAGAGTGAGGCAGACCATGTGGAGCATCTCATTCAGCTGCTTCAAGTGCTCACTGAGAGAAAGTTATAATTCAATTTGAAGAAGTGTAGCTTTTTGACAAAGAGCCTCCTATTTTTTGACTTTGTCGTAACGTCCACGGGTATCCGCATGGACGAAGAGAAGTTGAAAGCCATTAGAGAATGGTCAGTTCCAACAAACATTTATGAAGTGTAAAATTTTTATAGGTTGGCGGCATTTTATCATCAGTTCGTGATGAACTTTAGTAGCATCGTGGCACTGATCACCGGTTGCATGAAAAAGGGACATTTTTAGTGGACTGATGAGGTCGGTAGAAGTTTTACTAAAAATAAGCAGAGGTTGTCCACTACTCCAATCCTCGTACTTCTTAGATTTGATAGATTATTTGAAGTTGAATGCAATGCTTTATATATTAGCATTGGCGATGTGTTGTCTCAAGAGGGTGGGCCGGTAGTCTTCTATGACGACCATTTTAAGAGCTCATTTCAGGACATGCGACCAAAAATATGGTGGATCCAAAACTCAAATGGGCCACACGAGAGGAAACGGTAGGGATTTAGTGACCATCATTGAAATATTTATATGGCAACAAAAGTTTTGTATCGGTCTAAGTTTTTGGTTTTTCCACTTCATTTAAGTGAAAATGACCTTATAAACTGGTTGTATGGCATATAAACATCAAAGTGGAGCCTAAGAAGGTTTCAACGGGAGGCATTCCTTTCCCACTGTTTCATCTCGTATGACCCACTTCAGTTTTGGATCCTCCTCATTTTTGGTAACATGTCCTAAAATAAGCTCAAAATAATGGATGGACGGGTTGGATTTCTCATAAACATCACGGTGGACCCCACCTTACATACCAGCGTAGGAACCTCCTGGGAAAGGCTTTAGCAGGAAATTCGCATCATTCGCATGCGATCCAGCGATGCCGATAGAGAAAAGCGGCCCTATTAGTGGATATGTGGGGCCTATCGTGATGTATATGTTTTATCCACACCGTCCATCCACTTTTTCATACCATTCGGGGACATAAGATTTTTTTATTTTTATTTTAAAAAAAAAAAGAGGTAGATATAAGGCTAAAGTGGGCCACACTGTAGGAAATAGTGAATATTTGGTACCTATCGTTGAAAATTTCTTAAGGCCATAGAAGCCCTGATCAAGCTGATATTCGTATTTTTCCTTTTTCATTTAGGTACATGTGACCTTTAAAAAAAAAAAAAAAAAAAAACACACCCAACACACTCACACCATAGTGGGATTTCACCACCTATGGATGCTCGAACCCTTGATCGGGGAGAGTCTACCACCGGAGCAAGAGTAAGGATCCTATGAAGAGGTTACATGGGTTTACATGTGCCTCATTTTTGGATTCTAGGAAAGTTTCAACAATAGTTATTCAATTTTCGTTGGTTTCCATGGTGTGGTCGACTTGAGTTTTACAGGTGCCTCATTTTTGGGCTCATTCTCTTGAATGATCTAAAAAGTTGATGGATGGTGTGGATCTAACACATAAATCATAGTGAGGCCTAAAGAAGTTTAACATGTTAAAAATTGGGTTATGTATTACACAAACTATTCCGAAGAGAAAAGATCTTCGTATCAACTTGAGGACGGGTAATTTTGGAATAATAATAATAATAATAATAATAATAATTATTATTATTATTATTATTATTATTATTATTATATAAATTCATGGAGCACATTCCGTATTCACTGTTAAGCCAGACCCATGTCACAAAAAAATTTAATGAAAAATCATGTAACACTTTCCAAATTCGATGTTAACAAACAACACTTAACACGATCATTTTCTTAATTCCACATTAAGTAATATTTTTCAAAATTAACAAACAGGCCCTTAGTCTTCCATACCTTACACCCTTAAGAAAACCTCTCAACAAGAGTAGGGTTTTATACCTATGTGGGTGAGGGGGTCAAGACATGTATTTATAGAAAAAAAAAAAAAAAAGCCGTAGAAGCTTAGTCATCACACTTCTTCCCTCTGAAGTCTCCATATTGTAGGTTTCCAAATCCGTTTTAATAACTTTTTAGAGGGAGCACGGTTCAAGCGTCACGCCCAAACCTATATGCAGTGACCACGAGTGTAGCAGGGCCCACTGAATCACTCAATCTGAATAATCCAACACTAAAATAAAAATCAATGATCATGTGTAGCCCACCTAATAGAAATCTTACATACAAATCTCATAAAGACTATACTATAGGAAATAGTGGCAATTGGCCTTTAAAATCTTCTTGTAGGTAGTAAAAATTTTGGATCAAGCTTTTTTTTTTTCACTTCATCCAAATTCATGTGACCTTATCAATAGGTTAGAGGGAAAATAAACATCATGAAATCATTGTGTGAGCCTTAACAAGTTTTTAATGGTGGATCGCTCAATCACCAATATTGTTTCTTGTAGTATGGTCCACTTGAGATTTGAATGTGCTTCATTTTTGGACTCATGCCCTAAAACGATCTGGCAAAAGGGATGGCTAGAGTGGATATATAATACATATCTCAAGGTGGGCCTCAAGGTAATGGCTGCACTGTCTTGGGTGAGGCCGGGTTGCACCTAATCTGTTCCCGTGAAAGCATGGCGCTCTATCTGTGGGACACACCCACTGTCTGTTTCGTCGGGCTAAATAAGCTTGGGAGAGGATTTGGTACTACTTGGGTAACAAGTTAGCGGGTGTTACCCTAACCTTGGGCCCACCTTGATGAATGTTTTATATATCCATGCCATCTATCTATTCTTTCAAATCATTTTAGGACATGATCTAAAAAATTAGATTGATCCAAATCTTAGGTGAACCATACCACTGGAAACAATGATGATTGAATGCCCACCATTAAAAACTACCTGGGGCCCACATAAGAGCCCAATTATAATGTTTATTTGCCATCCAACCTATTGATATGGTCAAATAGACCTGAATGAAGGGGAAAATTATAAATGAACTTTATCCAAAACTTTTATAGCCCACAATAAGTTTTTAATGATTAATCACCACAGCATCCAATGGTGTGGTCCACCTGAGACTTGGTTATGCTTAAGTTTTAGGATTAAGTCCTAAAATGAGATGGAAAATAGATGGACAGCTTGGATCTACAATACATTCATCAAGATGGGCACCACTGATATGTTTGGTAACACGTAATCCACTCTCAGAAATCCGACGGCACCACCACCCGATCGACGAGCTGAGCGTCCGAGTTGGGTCAGGGGCTCCACCCCACTATTGCGCAGCACGCCAACAATGCAGTAAACCGAGATCCAATCTCCGGTCTCACCCACAAACGATAAACAGAAAGAAATATAATTTAGAAGTAGAATCAAAGCATGCCAAACAAACCACAAAACAAGATATACATGGAACAACCCCAAATAATGGTAAAAAACTACAGGTGCAAACTTTCACTATGAAGAAAATGAGATTATAAGCAATATATTAACCTTTTCCCTTAGACGTATAGAGAAAACCCTTTGTTCACACTTTAGAATTACTCCCATAACCCTAGAAAAGCCCTAGGAACCCTTATTTATAGTTTAGAAAACTTCCCTTTCACACCTCTATGAAAATTAACCGACTCAAAAATCCGCAATCCGTGCAAGATCCAAAAATGAATCTACGTAACCTCGACTGATCGAGCAGGCTGTTCAACTAGTCAAGGAGGGGCCTCGACCGATCGAGCACCTCGGACTCAAAAAAACATAGCTCGCTAGACGTTGAGTCGAGCTAATCCTCGACTGGTCGAGTGGGCCACTCAACTAGTCGAGTAGGGCACTCGACTGGTCGAGTGACTCTGTCTAGATGTGACTCCACATTTCAACAATCTTCCACTTGGAGACATATCACCATAAACCTTCATCTTCTACATCCGGAGTGCACCACCTCCCCGTCTTTAAGCTCAAAAACCAATCAAAGCTTAACAGAGCTTCAGCTTCTCCCGTGTGACCGCCTTGGTCAGCATATCCGCAGGATTCTTACTTGTATGAATATTCTCCAAAGCAATCGATCCATCTTCTAGTAACGAATGTATGAAATGATATCTGATGTCAATATGCTTAGTCCTTGAATGAAAGGCCGAATTCTTAGCCAAGTGTATTGTACTCTGACTGTCACTGTACAACTTGCAATCTTCTTACTTCTTACCCAACTCTTGCATGAAACCTTACATCCACACCATCTCCTTGCACGCTTCTGTAACTGTAACATATTCTTCTTCAGTTGTACTGATAGATACTATCTTCTGTAACTGAGAGATCCAACTGACTGCAGCACTACCGAGAGTAAAGACATAACCTATAATGCTTCTTCTACTATCGATATCTCCTGCCAAATCTCAATCTATGTAGCCTTGTAGCTTGATTTTCAATCCACCATAACACAGCCCTATATCCACAGTGCCTCTTAGGTATCTGAGGATCCACTTCACAGCTTTCCAATGTTCCTTCCCAGGGTTGTTCATGAACCTGTTAACAACTCCCTCTGCTTGAGCAATGTCTGGCCTCGTGCTCACCATAGCATACATGAGACTCCCAATAGCCATGTAGTCCCGTTCCTCCTGCGTCTTTACACCTTGCTCCTTAGAAAGCTTGAAATGGTTGGCTGATGGAGTATTAACTGGCTTAGCACCTCCCATATTAAATCGATCAAGTACCTTGGCTATGTACTCTACCTGTGATGAAACTAGTTTCTTGTTTTTCTTGTCACGTTTTATCCTCATGCCTAGGATTTATTTTGCAGCTCCTAAATCCTTCATGGCAAATTCTCTAGACAATTTGTCTTTTGAGATCTAAGATGTCCTTCATTATTGAACCGCCCACAAGCATATCATCAACGTACAAAAGAATGGTGATGTACGACGTATTAAACTTCTTAAAATATCAATAGTGGTCTGCATGACATCTCCTAAAACCATTTCTTGACATGAGACTGTCGAACTTCTTGTACCACTGCCTCGGGGCCTGCTTCAGGCCATATAGACTTTTCTTCAGTCTACATACCTTGTTCTCTTTTCCTTGTGCCACATATCCTGTCGGCTAATGCATATATATTTCTTCTTCAAGGTCCCCATGAAGAAATACTGTCTTAACATCTAGCTGCTCTAGATGTAAGTCCTCTGTAGCCACTATACTCAAGACCATGCGAATCATAGACATTTTCACCACAAGTGAAAATATTTCAGTGAAGTTGTACCTGCCTTTTATTGGAATCCTTTTACAACCAATCTGGCCTTGTACTGTTTCGAACCATCGTGCTCCTCTTTCAGTCTGTAAACCCACTTAATATGAAGAGCTTTCTTACCCTTGGGTAAAGTGACTAGCTCTTATGATGATTAGACTCAAGAGAGTCCATCTCATCATCCATAGCTTGCTCCTACTTAACCCGTGTACCTGACTGTAATGCCTCTTTAAAACATTCTGGTTCACCATTATTTGTCAGCAGTAGATAATGTAAGGAGGGTGAGTATCGGACCGTGGGTCTCCTCCCCCGAGTAAACTTCCTCACAATCAATGTTTGTTGCTCTGCCTCATAATGCTCATATGTATGATCATCCTGTGGTGCTGTAACACCCGTGTCAGGTAACTCTTCCAACTTTACGAATTTTTTCTCCTCGACCTTGTTTCGCTGCTCATTGTCCTTATGTATCACCTTTTCATTGAAGACTACATATTTGCTTCTGATGATTTTCCTGTTTTCTGTATCCCAAAACTTGTAGCCAAAATCATGCTACCTGTATCTTATAAATATGCACCTCCTGGACTTCGCATACAGCTTGTTTCTGTGCTCTGCATCAATGTGAACATATGAAGTGCAACCGAATACTCTGAGATATGCAAGGTTCACTTCTTTTTCAGTCCACGTTTCTTCTGGTAGCCCATTATCCAATGGTGCTGAGGGACTTCTATTAATGAGATATGCAGCAGTATCACAGCATCTGCCTAAAACGTCCTGGGCAATCCTGCATGAAACCTCATGCTCCTGGCGTGCTCAAGGATGGTCTTGTTAATGCGCTCAGCCACACCATTCTGCTACGATGTCCCTAGAATCATTGTTTGATGTTTGATTTCATTTGTTATACAATACTCCTCAAATCTCTTATCACAATACTCTCCCTCATTATCAGATCTGAGACATTTTACTGTTTTACCTGTCTCATTTTCTACCATTACTTTTCACTTCTTAAATACATCAAATATATCATATTTGTGCTTTAAGAAATAAACCCACAGTTTTCTACTAGCATCATCAATAAATGAAACAAAATAACGTGAACCATTAAGAGATGATACCTGTATCGGTCCCCACACGTTAGTCTGTACAATCTACAACAGATGCGTCTTTGGAGCGTGTCTTGTCTTCTTGAAACTTACCATTTTCTGCTAGTCATACATACAGTCCTCGCAGAATTTCAAGTCAAATAGACTTCAACCCTGGTAGCTTCCCTTTTGACAATAGCAATTTTATCCCCTTCTCACTCATATGTCCCAACCTCTGATGCCATAACTGGCCATTCATTCTAGTTAATGCGACTGCGAGTGAACTATATGATCCTAAAGTCATGTACAAAGTACTTTCCTTCTTGCCTCGAGATATCACCAAGGCACCTTTTGTGATCTTCCAGGAATCAGTAGTGAATGTCGTCACATATCCGGTATCGACCAACTGCCCCACTGAGATCAAATTCCATTTCAAACTCGGTACATGTCTGACATCCTTCAATTTCAAAGTCATTCCATCTTTCTGATTTATATGAACGTCTCCCTTTCCAACAATACTGCATGGCTCATCATCACCCAAGTAGACTTTTTCGAAGGCACCTGACACATAATCACACAGAACTTTCTTACATGAAGTGGCACGAAACGAAGCACCCGAGTCTATAACCCAAGAATCATTACACATATCAAGAGATAAGATCAACGCCTCTATGTCACTTTCCTCAAATAGATTCACTGAATCCTTCCCGCCTTGAGAGCTTCCTTCTTGTTTCTTAAGCGCCCTGCAATCACGTTTCATGTTCCCCTTCTTGCTGTAATGCCAACACCCGTCTTTGTCTTTCGGTCCCTTGGACTTCTTCATCGATTTAGAACGTCCGTATTTATTGCCTCATTTGTTCAGCGATCTTCCTTTTCCTTCAACGTTTAGAGCATTCCCTGAATCCCTTGAAACTCCTGATGCCTTTCTTCTAGATTCTTCGCTGAGAATTAGACCAGACACATTATCAAATTTCAGCTTTGTTCACCTTGAAGAATTGCTCACAACAATCACTAAACCATCTCAACTGTCTGATAAACTGGATAAGATCAATAACGCTCTGACCTCATCCTCAAAAACAATGCCAACGAATTCCAACTGGCTCGTGACTATATTGAACTCATTTAGATGTTCAACCATGCTCCCATCATCTGACATCTTCATGTTGAATAACTGTTTCATAAGATGAACCTTGTTGGATGCTGAGGGTTTTTCATACATCATAGCTAGGGCTTCCATTAATTCTTTTGTGGTTTTCACCTTGGATATATTGAAGGCGACGCTCTTAAACAAAGAGAGTCAGATCGTTCCTAAAGCCTTCCGATCCAATAAAAACCATTCATCATCTGTCATCTTCTCTGGTTTCTTCTCTTTCCTCCTTGAGGATTCCATCTGCATCTTCTAGAAGGCAAAGTTTGAACCATCAAACTTCTCAATTCTAGTCTTCCCTTCCTCCGTCATCGCTCCCAATAAAACTAAACCAATAGCTTTGATACCAGTTGTTGCGCAGTACGCCAACAACGCAGTGAACCGAGATCCAATCTCCGGTCTCACCCACAAACGATAAACAAAACGAAATATAATCTAGAAGTAAAATTAAAGCATGCCAAACAAACCACAAGACAAGATATATATGGGAAAACCCCAAACAAGGGTAAAAAACCACAGGTGCAAACTTTTACTGTGAAGAAAACGAGATTACAAGCAATATACTAATTTTTTCTCTTGGATGTATAGAGAAAACCCTTTGCCCACACTTTAGAATTACTCCCATAACCTTAGAAAAGCCCTAGGGACCCCTATTTATAGTTTAGGCAACTTCCCTTTCGTACCTCTGCAAAAATCGACTCAAAAATTCGCAGTCCGTGCAAGATCCGAAAACGAATCTCTGTAACCTCGACTGGTCGCTGATCGACCGGCCGAGCGGACCCTCGACTAATCGAGCAGGGGCCTCGACCGGTCGAGCACCTTGGACCCAAAAAAACATAGCTCACTGGACTTTGAGTCGAGCCAGTCCTCGACTGGTCGAGTGGGCCACTCGACCGGTTGAGCAGGGCACTCGACTGGTCGAGCGGCCCTATTTAGATGTGACTCCACATCTCAACACCCACCCCTCCTCTGAGCAAAAATCCAACAGCAGCATCACCCGATTGCCAAGCTGAGCATCCGAGTTAGGTCAAAGACTCCACCCCTCCCTACCTCCGACCAGAAATCTGGCAGCACCGCCCCACTTCTCTTTCTCTCTCAATCTCTCTACTCTCCTTCAAGCTTCAGCTTCAGGTTTTTTTTTTAATGCAAATCCAGTGGGTCAGGGACTCAGGGTTGTGTTAGGTTGGGTTTAGGATTTAGGTCGGGTTGGGTCAGGGTGTGTGTTTAGGTTGGGTTAGGTCAGGGTTGGGTTAGCATTGGGCGGGTTGGGTTAGGGTAGGATTGGGTCAGCGACAACGTCAGGTTGGCTCAGCGACTCAGATTTAGGTTAGGTTGGATTTGTGTTTTATTAAAGTAATGTACTTGGATTGGATATGATTTATTAATTTTTTATTTTGATTACTTGAATAGTTAAATTTAATATTATTTAAGAAATTCTAAACTTGTGTATACTTGTATTTGAGTACTTGAAATTGATTTATGCTTAATTCAAGTATTCAGCTAAAAATCATATATTAAATATATGATTTATAGTTGTATACTTCAATTAAATAAAAATCAATTAGTTTTAGAGCGACTTCACTTGACACTTGACATAGTTGACAATAATCTACTTACCCGTTTAAAAATTCATATACAATAAATTATATTCAAATCAATTATTAGTTTGATATTTTTTATATATAAGAATTCTTAAATTGTCCATGTTGGGCGGTTTGGTAATATATCATATACCTTAATGTTGCTTACATAATTTAAATGGAGTTCAAGATTCGATGCATCAACCCAATTTATTTTCTGAATATATGGTTATCAACTTGTTGATTGTCTCCAATATGTGAATAATAGATAATGGTGGTGACACTCAAACAGTAGAGAATTTTTACATATATTTGGAGAATTATGGGAAGATGTTGCTGAATTTTTGAATCACATGTAAATTGTGTGAGTAGATTACATGATATATTATTGAATGGGATAAAAAGTGAAACTAACAGTTAGAAGACGTTAGAAAATGTCTACTTACAAATCACATATTACAATCACACCTTCGAACTTCACATATCTTACACGTGCTTTCCTATTTTCAATTTAAATATGGCTAGTAAGGATGTCCCTACTACCATTTGTAATGGTGCATCTGTCACATCCCCTCTAGTTGTTGATGTTAAACGAGATGAGAGAAACTTAAATTCAAATACGTCGAATAAAGGGAAAAAAAAAAAAGATCAGCAATTTAAGACGATTTTGAAGAGGTTGGGGTGAAAGAAGGTTCTAACCGTGTTATGAAGGTTAGATGTAAGCATTGCAAGTCAACATTCTCAAAGCATTCTGAGGGATCAACTTCACATTATCGCAAACATACGATTAATTGTGTTAAGAGTCCAAAAATTCCACGTTCAGGCCAATAATTGCTCTCATTTGCTTCATCTGGAGGAAGCGACTCCGACATGTAAGCTGCTCTCATCACTCATAAATTTGAAAAAGACAAACTAAAAGAGTAGTTTGCAAGAATAGTTATTGTTGAGGAGAAACTATTTAGATTTATAGAGAGCAGAGTTTTTAGCAAATACAACAGATATTTGTATCCAAGATTTGAGAAGTGTTTGTGGGTCATGGTGGAAAGAGAATGCATGAAGATGTATATGAATGAGAAGATAAAGATGAAAGTTATTTTATCATTAGTCTCAAGTATAAGTCTTACTTTAGACTTGTGAATGGCATCGAACCAAAGGAAGGGGTACATGCCGCTAACTGCACACTATGTAAATGCAGATTGGAGTCTATGTAAGACTATTTTAAACTTTCAACACCTTCCTCCCCCTCATGTCGGTTTGATTATTTCAGACTGCATATACAATTGTCTTCAGGACTGGGGGCATCAAGAGTAGGATATCTTCAATCATGCTATCTTCAATCAAGTTAGATAATGCATCTACAAATGATGTTGTGATTTCTTTTTTCAGAGCCAATTCAAGATAGCCGAGAATCTCTTTTTTTTTGTGGGGAGGGGGGGTGGATTTTTCAAGTGAGATGTTGTGCTTACATTCTGAATCTAATTGTACAAGAGGGGTTAAAAATAATTAACGGCATAATTGAGAACATAAGAAAAAGCATGAAGTATATATGGGGGTCACCATCAAGACTTAGCATCTGAAATTACATACTCAAACGTTTAAATATTAAAACTCAAAAAACATTGAAGTTAGATGTGTGTACCCATTGGAATTCAACATAAGAAATGTTAGATGCAGTAGTGGAGTTGAAAATTGCATTCCCAAAATTTGCAGTTCATGATAAAGTATATGCTTGGTTACCTAGTAAAGATGATTGGAGAAGAGCTGAAGATGTTCGTAGTTTTCTTTGAGTTTATCATGACTACATAAAGCTATTTTTTGGATATAAATATCCAACGGCAAATCTGTTTCTTCCAAAGCTTTGGAAGATTAAGGATGCTCTTCAGAAAAGTGTCACAACAGGTCCGGATTATATTTAGAATATGGCATTAAGCATGCAAGTGAAATTTGAAAAGTACTGGAGCGAATGTCACATATTGATGGCTTTAGCCGTTGTACTTAATCCTCGCTGCAAAATGGGACTGGTTAGTTACGTTTATAAAAAGATTTATCTATTTGACAAGGTTGCCATTGAAACATCTAATGTTCGTGTGGCAATTGAAGAATCGTACTCTTCTTATGTGGGTAATTCTTCCAAAAGTCAGGACACACAACTTATGCATGAACGCGGCTCCAGTTCGTCTATAGGTGATGATAATTTTCTCGATGAGTACTTCTTAGCCTTAGAACAAGATGAAGCGAGTTAGCAAATAAATGAGTTAGAATTAGAAGTATATTTTAAGGAGCCAGTCATGAAGGTCTCTAGCCAAGACTTTGACGTTTTAGACTGGTGGAAGACTAGAGCTCGTGAAGGAAAATACCCTACATTGTTGTTGATCACTCGAGATATTTTATCAATTCTGATAACAACGGTGGCATCAGAGTCTACATTTAGCACCAATAGTAGAGTGGTGAACAAGAATAGAAGCTCTCTTGCACCTAAAACAATTGAAGAGCTCGTTTGTACGCAAGATTGGTTACGTCCGGTTTGGGGTGGTAATTCATTTGATGAAGAGGACGAGACAAAGAGTCTAGATGAGACTGGTACTGTACCTTCATATGTTTAAAGTTTAAACATTATTTTAAATATTTTGGACATCTTAATCTTATTACTTGTTCTGTAAGACTTTAATTTCTGTTATTTTTGGAATAGAATACTTGACATTGTCGTTGACATTGAAATTTTGAACGTACTATAATTTATTTCTTGAAAATTATATTCTCATAAAAATGTTATTCTTTATTAACAAAAATCCTTCATTACTAAAAATCTTTGTGAAGAAATGTCGTCTGATAACTCATCCGCGGACATTTGGGATTACAGTACCCAAGTTTACTCCCCAACATCTGGAAGAATGAAGATTAAATGTTGTTTGTGTGGAGACAAATTCGTCAACAAAACAAATCAACTAAGAATACACTTATCTGGTCAGGGAGGAGACGCAAAACCATGTCCTAATGCCTCACAGGAAATACAAAATCTTTTCCAAGCTCTCTTAGACTCAAATAAGAAAACTCCCACCTCCTCCACACCAAATTCAACTAGCCACAAAAAATATCATAACAATTCTATTATAATAGATGAAGATTCAAAAATAGAGAGAATGCAACAAATTAGTAAGAAAGAAGAAGAGGAAAATGCCGTATTAAAAGCTATAGAAGAAGAGCAGCTGAAACTTGCCTTAAAGATAAGTAGGGAAGAGGCGGAGGCATCTAGAAATCGATGTCCTCCAAGACAATATGACGTCGAGGTAGGGCCGAGTATGGACACAAAGAAGAGCCACAAAACATCAAAGTTTCTCTCCAGACTCTCATCATTTTATAAGATGTTGGAAACTCCTTATAAATCGACTCATAAAGAAGGATTGAAAAAGTAAGCTAAATCTATACAGGAATATGATGGTGAAGTTTCACCACCTTCCGATTCAGAAGAAGTAAACAATTACCCTGGAGAAGATAACACATTTGGATTTGCAAACATATTTCCTGTTGACGAAAGCGATGCTGATGGATTGGGTTCAGATGAAGGTGATTACTCTCTTATCCAACGGTTGGGAAGGCATTCCTCATATGGACTATATTAACAAGATGCCAATGAATTTTGAGTGAGTTTACGGTTTTCTTATAACATTTTCATATTTTTATTTGCTAGCTTGTATTAACTTGTTATGCGCTGCCATTGCACCTGTCTCCATTCTAACAATCTTGATTTTTTATTATTTTAATTATTTTATAATAATTTGTAAAATAATATTAACTCGACTTGACTTGACTCAAATAGCTCGCTCGACCTGATTTGATCCCAGCTCGACTCGACTCGAACCAGCGAGCCAAGTTGAGCTAAAGGGGTGAGCTCGAAGACCGAGTCGAGCTAAACTCGAGCTTGGGTCATGGTGGGGTCGAGCTAAGCCGAGCTTGGCCTAGCTCGACTCGAACTCAACCTGTGTACAACTCAATACTTATATGGCGCGAATCAGGTGAGGCGGGGTAACTACTATTGGGTAAGGCACTTGACTGTGGGGCCCACCTCAATGTATGTGTTGTATATTTATGCTCTACATCTATTTTTCTAAATCATTTTAAGGAATGACCCAAAATGAGGTGGATCCATATCTAAGGTAGACCACACCACAGGAAATAGTGCCGATGGAACGCCTACCATTAGAAACGTCATAGGCTCACTGTAATATTTATTACCATCCAACCTGTTGATAAGGTTTACATGGACATGGATGAAGGTAAAACATAAGTAGCAGCTTTATCCAAAACTTTTGTAGCCCTACGAAGTTTTTAATGGTGGGAATTCAATCGCTGCTATACGGTTCACTAGATATTTTGATCTACCTATTTTTTGGATCTTTTGCTAAAATAATATGAAAAAACGTTTGGACGGCATGGATATATGGACGGCATGGATATACAACACATACTTTGAGGTGGGTCCCATGATTAGGGCCTCACCCACTAAGCTGTTCCGGGACACTAGAGTTCTTGCCCTATAAACTTAGGTGGGGCCTACCTTGATGTTTGTGAGAAATCTACCTCGTTCATCCGTTTTGTGAGCTCATCTTAGAACCCAAGACCAAACGTCCACAATTGAAATAGTCATGGGGCAACAAAGGTTTTGAATTAGTCTAATATTTGTGTTTTCAGCTCATCCTAGCAGGAATGACATTTTTTTTTTTTTGGGTTAGCTTGTTAGTACACACCCATGTCAGTACACACACTACACTGTTAGCCACCCCCACTAGGGATCGGTACCAAGACCTCGAGTGTTGAAACGAGGTACCTCCACTCAGTCTACCAGTTGAGCTATGGATCTGGGTGTGTAGGAATGACATTAGTTATTAACAGTATGGATGACATGTTAACATTACTGTCAACCCCAGAGAGTCTTGGGTCCTACTCACTTTTGGTCTCAAATCCTACAATGAGCTCATTAAAAAGGTTATAAGGATGGATTTCTCACAAACATTACAGTGGGTCCGCCTATGTTTCCAGCGCAGGAGCTTCCTGCGAAGGGCTCTCCCAGGAAATCCGTCGCCTGTTACCCATGCCTCACCCAATCCGTGCCCCGCCGGCACTGCTTTGGCTGGAGAACTCTAGCGGGAGCAGACTCGGCTAGACCCCAGATCTACGGAGGTGGGTGGGACTCTTGACTGTGCAGCCGACTGTAATGTGTATGACTACATGTATGCCATCCATCCATATTAAAAATCTCATTTCATGCGATGATCCATAAAAATAAGCAGATCTAAATCTCAGATGGACCATAGTACAACAAACAGTGGTGATCGTTCATTAAAAACTTTTCATGGGTCACAAAAGTTTTGGATCAAGCTGATAATTGTGTGGTCTCTTCGTCTAGATCTTTGTGACCTTATCAAAAAGTTGGATGGCAAATAAAAATTTTTGTGTCCCCCATGAAGTTTTTAATGGTGGGGATTCAATTACTACTGTTTCCTGTGGTATGGTCTACATAAGATTTTGATTTGCTTCGTTTTTGGAACCATGCCCTGAGATAAGCTTTCAAAAACGGTTGGACAGTGTGGATTTAAGACACATACATCACTGTGAGCCCCACAGTCAGGGATCCCACCCAGCGTCTCACCAAATCCGCTCCCAACTCAAGCCTGCGAGGCACCTTAGCTTGCCATGAAGCAAGTGTTTTCCAATAACATGCTGGTATGAAAATGGTAGGCCGTACCGTTAAGATTACCTAGCATTAAAATCATGCGGGTCCCACATCATGTGGGCCCCACCGTCTGAATCAGTGCACTTTCTGACTCAACTTCCACGTGTGGTCCATCACATGAGTTGATCGATCGGCATGATTATGTCACATGTTGACAGGAAAATGGCTCTTCTCACACGGCTCACCACAAATTATGGTGCCACATGCCTTCTTCATCATCATTTAAAGAAAAATAATATATAGGTAAAAGTTTTAATATTTTAAAAATATTTATTAGTAATTAGTAAATATTTTTTGAAGGGTTTTGATAAACTCCTACTTAACAATGTTCTCGAATCTTTTAAATGGCACATATGTGACTTATTGTCAATTTAAATTATTCATTGGTTCATATAATTAGAGTAGAACATTATATAAAAAATATGTTAATAGAGTGATGCTTAGCTTCTGATCAATAGCATAAAAAGGTACCTGTTAATTGATGGAAGAAAAATAATAAGTCCAATAATCATCTTGAGCCATTTATTAGATATATCCCATCTGGTATTTCTTATATATGACTCTAAATAAACACTTTAATTTCATGATTTAGCCATGTGATTTATGGCCCGTAGACAATAAACAGATGTAACAAATTGGCCACAATCAAAGGGTTAAGATCATCCACTCGGCATGATTCTTGCACCATGACTTGCTCCCTATCATATGAATAAATGAATGGATCAAATTGATAATAGATCAACTCATGCGCAGTCTAAAAGGCCATGAAGATGGAAATGTTTGTAAAACCCTTTTTAAAATTATATATGCGTGTATAATGAATAATTTGAAATTTTAAATAAATTTGTATTGTTATTGTTGGGGACAAAAATACTATCTGTTGATCGGATCGGCTTGGGAAATAAATGATCCGAGGCGGGCACGCGATCGGATCCAGACGGGATTGAGAGCTCTCCATAAACCGAGACGAAAGTTAACTCGCCTCGGACGAAGGACCAATCCGAGGGTGCATCGGGCCGACCTCGTAACGAACCAGCCCGGAGGACAAGCGACATCGATTTCGTTCCGAGGAACACTTTGGGAAAGAGAAGTCCGCGGGATCGGACGAAGATGCCGAAGATCCGTGATCCTAGGAAGAGAATCCTCTTGATTACATGATATGAGAAGAATCCTCCTACGATTAAAAATTATAGGCTTTCATCACCTAAATGTGTCATATAATACCGTAAGAATAGCCCGACTTTTGATCGGAGGGTTTTAAATAGGTCTCCATTGCCTTCTTATTCGAAGGTATCCAGAGGGTCAACCAGATTTTTGCATCAACAGTTATAATAATAATTTTGCAATAAATTATTGAAAATTGAAGATCGATAGGGTTTTTAAAATATTGCCATATTATAACATGGTATCTTTTGATTTATTGTGTATTTGGTTGCACCAAATTCATGAAATTTCTTAAGATTCCATTATTAATCAATTTAATTTAATGCAAAATATCATGATAATGCAACTAAATACATTTTTTTTATTACAATATTTTTATTGAAAAATGTTGAGGACAAAATCTGGGTCACCCTCCACTCTTCGGGATGCTCTTAGGATAAAACCTGGTCCTGCGCAAAAAGGTGAGCACAGGAGACCCTAGCTAAGCGGGGGGACCCTCCGATGCTTAAGTCAGGCCAAGGGAATCAGGGTCTAAGTTGTAAAGTAGAGGGAGAATGCGAGATATTGCGTACCTGTAGAAATGGGGTCCTCACGTATTTATACCTGACTGACGGATGATCTGGATCCGTTAATCTCGGCACGATTCACTCAATCACGAGGATTTTCGAATCATGGAGATACTGCACGTAATCCAAGGATCATGTACCACATCGTGCATATTTGCGAGCGAAGCCACCGGTCACGTCCGCTTATAGTAATTTCTAAGTTCAGCTCGAAGAGCGCCCGCCTCAGAATATGGAGTCGGCTTGGTCCTTCCGGTAGGTAAGGTCTCAATCAACGTGTTCATGGATCTTCGTCGAATGTTGTCCGCTCTCATAGTCTGAGCCGAGCTGTTGGTTCTTCATCCGATCAGATCAACATGTCATCAGGCTTCGAAATTACAAGGGGCTCGGATCTTTCCATAACAGAAGCCCCCTACTCTTCGAGGTCTGCTAAGAACTCGGAGAGTAAACACACGGAAGCTCAATCGCCTCATCCGTCGGTTCTCCCGAGCATGCCATGATCATTACGCTTTGAAACATTATGCTCACAGGGTTTCCCATCTACAGGTCTATGCGCAGTGGACGCTTGGCGACGGTTAAGATTTCGAATTATCACTCGCCTTGATCTGTTTGCCACGTACACCTAGAGTAATGTCTTGGGCAGGACCTTTTCCTTATTCGGGCGTTACTTCATTCATTCGAAGCACGCCGCTAAATGTTAGAGGCGTACTGCCAAAGAGAGCCCGAGCCAATGGTGTGTAGCCATGTCAACTCCGAGGTCGGCCCACGACAATTCGACTGCGGCCATCATTGCTGGTCATTAATGCGAAGATTTGGTGAGGTCTATATAAACCTTCCTTCAAAGATTTCGGTTCACTTCTATACTTTGTGTTAGTCGTTACCGGAGAAAGCGATTTTCGACGCGGGCGATTCCGGTCAATCAGGGTTTTTCGATAAGCAATTCCAACCGTTAAGATACTTTCGGTAGAAGCGATTTCCAGTGACTGTCTGGTGAGTCTCTTTGCATCTCTCTGTATTCCTTCTTTTTAAGATGTCGTTCGACCTGGAGACTGTTCGGAGTTATGGCGATGACTCCGAGTCGGGAAGTTCGGGTGATGGGAGAGGGGCCTCTGAAGGACCCTATGAAGCGATACCCCTTTTTCCTCCGCCTCAAAAAATGAGGGAGACGGGCGCCTGGACTCGTTAAGGTGGAAAAAAGAAAACCGCTCGTGCCCCCTAGACCACAACTACCGAGGCTACTGAGATGCCAGCGAGTGGGCAGGCCTCGGAGGTAGTCTCAAGAGGCTCCGTACTCTCAGAGTCTCAAATGAAATGGATCCATTTGGAGTTTCAGATCCCGGGCTCCATTCGGATAAGGGCCCCCGAGCCCCTCGATACCGCTGGCGAGCCTGCTGAGGGAGAGGTTGCTATTTTTCTTTACGCGCTGCAATGTGTGGTTTGACTTCCTTTACACCCCTTCATCTAGGCCATGACATCCTACCTTGGACTAGCTCCTGGGTAATTCGCCCCCAACGCTTGGAGGGTGCTGATTTCTACCTTCATCATCTGGCGTCAAGTTGGGAACTCAAAACTGACTCCAGCGAAACTGATGAGCTTGTACCTGGTTAAGCACGATAGTCAATAACCATAGTACTACTTCGCGACTCGAGGCAGCAAAGGGTCGAGGTTAGTAATGAATTGTCCGTCCTCTAACAATGACTGGAAGAATAAATGGTTCTGGGCTGCGGGCGAATGGGAGGCGCCAGCGGCTGAACTCAGGACTTTGACAGCTCGGGTTCCGACCCAATTTTTAAAACCAGATCAGACTTAGTTAATCTCATTTATCTTTATACTTTCCTCTGTTACGTCAGTCAGACTGAAACCTTTGTCCTTTACCTTTGTAGATTTTCCAAGGGGCACGCCCCTCCTCGATTCAGACCAAAAGAACCATATTGTCAAGGTTAAGGCACGGTTAGGGGAGCTTCACTTCTGGTCGGACCTAATTACTGCCACCAACCTTCATTGGTCTGGGCTGTGCAAGTCCCAACCTCTCCCAATATCTTTCAGTAAGTTTCCCTTCTGTTCCTTTTGGAGGGATCAGACTTGTCTGTTTAGTTGCTAATTTGTCGTTATTTATGTAGGCATAGCTGAGGCATCTGGTTCTCGGAGGAGGAAAGCTGCTCCGACGGTGGAGGAATTGTTGAGGGTCGAGTCTCGGATGAAGAAAATCGTTTGGAGGAGGCAAGCAACTCCTCCCGAAAAAGGCCCATTTGCTCCAGTTTTTGTTGCTGCAGCTTCCATTGCCGTAACTGCGATTGTGGCGCCTGCTGAAGTCAGAGTTCCACCATTCATTGTTCCGACTCCAACTATCATTGTTCCGACTTCGACAACCATAACTCCTTCTCCAGTGACCATAACTCATTCCCTTCCACCCACCGCCGTTCCCCCACCAAGGAGGCTCGTTTTGCAGCTACAGGCCCTTGCATAGCCATTCCCTTGTCATCCGAGCGGGAGGAGGCTGTTCGGATGGCTAACGCCATGATTACTCCTCCCGAGGCTGGAGATGACCACGGGGCCGAGGCTCAGGCCTCAGCCGGTAGCAGGATCGATTTTGCGGAAGCAGCAGACTCAGCCCACGTAGGGACGAGTGGCGGGAAGTTCGCACTGGGTTACCACTTGTCCTGTCTGACTTCTTGGGTAGCCAAACATGCTCTAGAGGAGAGCATAGTCCATCTTCTCAGCAAGTCAGACAGCTCCTTTCTGAATGAAATGGCTTCCATCTTTTACACGGTATCTCTGTTGACTTTCCTTATTTTTTCTGTACCTGCGGCTTTCAAGTGCTCATTCTTTTATTTTTGTGCAGTCTGTCCTGAAGCTTCTTTCAACTTTGGAGAGAGCATGAGAGTCAGAAAAGAGATAAGCTGTGGTGGAGGCCCTCAAAACTCAAGTGGGAGTCTTGCGGGATGAAGGCACCTTCCTCCGACTTGAGCAGGGCGAGCTGCGTCGGCAGCTTGAAGATATGAAGGCTAGGGAGCTTCGGTTGCAGGGAGTTGTGGCTGACCTCGAAGCTAAGGAGCTGCGACTGAAAGGGGTCGCAGATGACTTCAAAGCTCGATGCGATGCTGCAACTGTCGAGCTGACCCGAGCTAGGGCTCATGCGACTCGCTAGCCTGGGATAATGCTCGACTGGGGGAAGTCTTTGATCGAGCTAAGGTCGAGGCGGTAAAAGAGCAGACCCGAGCTGTCGCTCATGCGAGAGAAACTTAACGGGTTGAGGACGAAGCTTCTTTGGCCGAGGCAGTGGCCGCGGCAGTTGAAGCCTTTAAAATTTCAAAGGAGAGGGACGCTGAGGCCACCAAGTTTTACAACAGCGGCTACGATGATTGTATCGAGGCGGTCCAGGGCATGTACCCGGACCTTAACCTCGACTCCTTGTTGTCAGAAGAAGCTGGAGAGATACCAGCTGACGAAATCTGCTCAGATTAGGCCCCCAACGCCCAAACTCCTCCTCCGTCTGCGTAGCTTAGATTATTTTTTTCTCCCTTTTTTTTTAAAATAGTCGAAACTTTTTCTTTTTGATTACTCTTTAACCTTCTGGTGAAGGTTTGTGAATGATGATTTTTCTCATATGTTAATCCATAGTTAAATTTTGGATGTTGGCTGTCGATTGTTGATTGCTGATTGTTGGTTGCCGATTTACTTCAAGGCGTGGCCGTGCCGACCCTTTAGTGGGTCAGCTTTTTTCCAATGCTGCCATGTAAAGCTTGAGGTCTTTATAGACTGTTTGTTGAGTCTGGCCCCTAAGGGATCGACCCGTCCCACAATTGGCGAGAACCCTCCGCTTCACCCATTAGTCCGTAAGCCGACTCCTATGTTGGGGGAGTCGGTCAGTTTTTGAGCTTTACCCCTGACTTAGAGGGGATACCATGTAGAATTTTTGTAAGATAATGTACTAACCCCTTCTTTAAGGGATTCGTTCATTGAGTCTGCCCCTATATGTGAGAGGCAACTTTTACATAGTAGATAATTCGTTCGTGTAGATGAGAGGAGGCAAATTTTCTTAAGAGCCTTAAAGGCTTGTCGCTCGGAGGCGTACATTCACTAAGAGCATTAAAGGCCTATAGCTTGGTGGCGTACATTTATTGAGAGCCTTGAAGGCTATTTCGTGACGGGTAGAAAACCTTCAGGTGCTCGATATTCCAGGGGTGGGGGAGCTGATGGCCCTCGAGGTCTTCTAAATGCAGGAGCCTGGTTTGGTCGACTGAACGACCCAATAAGGCCCTTCCCAATTAGGCCCGAGTGTCCCAGCCCCTGACTCAGTTGTATTCTGGAATACTCGGCGAAGGACCAAATCCCCTGGTCGGAATCGCCTCACTTTGACCGTCAAATTGTAGAATCGCGTGACTTGTTAGTGCCAAGCCGCGACTCAAAGTCTTGAGACGTCTCAGACTTCTTCGAGCAAATCCAGGTTGGCTGCGATCTGCTTAGAATTCTGGTTTTCTTGATAGTTCTCCACCCAAGCCGTAGGGAGGCCGATCTTAACTGGCATCATCGCCTCCAAGCTATAAGAGAGTGAGAATGGAGTTTCTCTAGTTGAGGACTGAGCTGTGGTCCTATAAGCCCAGAGGACGAACGGAAGTTCCTCGGCCCAGCTGCCTTTAGCTTTTTCTAACTTCATCTTGAGATGGTGCTTGATAACTTTATTGACTGCCTCCACTTGTCCATTGGACTGGGGATGTCGGGGAGAAGAGTATGCATTTGTGATGCCAAGTCCTCGACACATGCTTCAAAATTTATCGTTGTCAAATTGCCGGCCATAATCTGACACGATGGTGTACGGAATCCTGAACCGACAAATAATGTTTTTCCAGACGAAGTCGATCACCTTCTGTTCTGTGATTTTGGCAACTGGCTCGGCTTCGGCCCACTTGGTGAAGTAGTCGACAGCGACGATGGCGAATTTGACTTGCCCTTTTCCTGTAGGTAGAGGGCCGATGATTTCGATTCCCCACTGAGCAAACGGCCAAGGGCCGCTCATATGAGTCATTTCTTCAGTGGGTTGTCTTGGCACAGCTGCGAAACGCTGGCATTTGTCGCATTTCTGAACGTAGACCTTGGAGTCCTCCCTGATAGTCGGCCAGAAATACCCTTGTCGGAGTATCTACAAGCCCAAGGCTCGGCTACTAGAATGGTTTGATTCCTTCATGGGTCTCTCAAATAACATATACTGTCTCGTCAACTCGGAGACACCTAAGGTAGGGCTAAGAATGCCCTTTTTTGTATAGGATACCGTCCAGAATGGTATATCGAGCTGCTCAGACTCTCAGTCGCCTGGCTTCTAACCTATCCGAGGTGATTTCGCCAGACGTGAGGTAGTTAAAGATCGGGTTCATCCAGCTCGGATGGGCATGAACTGGATTGACTTCCTTCTTCGTCTTGTCGATGCTAAGATGCTCTATGAATTCAACGGGGATGACCCGCGGGATCTTCCCTTCCGCAGCTGAGGCGAGCCATGCTAGGACGTCGGCCCATAAATTTTTCACTCTCGGGATTTGATGGATAGTGCAATTCTAAAATCTTTCAATCAGTTTCTTCGCCTCGTCGAGGTAAGTGATCATCCTTGTTTCCTTGGCCTCGTACTCGGTAAAGATGTGATTTACCACCAGCTGAGAGTCGCATCTAACCTGAAAAGATCGAACACCCAGACTTGCCCCCAATTTGAGCACGGCCAGTAAAGCCTCGTATTTTACTTCATTGTTTGAGGCCTTGAATCCAAGTCTGATTGCGTATTGGACAACTGTGGAATCAAGCGCGATCAGGATTATTCCGGCTTTAATATTATACGACCCGTCCATGTAGAGAACCCATCCAGGGTCCGACACTACCTTTTGATCATCTTGGGGGACAGGTGGAGTCGTTTCGACTTCGGTATTGATCTCTTCTGTGCTCGGAGTCGTGAATTCGGCAATGAAGTTAGCCACAACTTGACCCTTAATCGCCGTCTTTGGACGAAATTGGATGTCGAAGTCACCTAGCTCGATGGCCCATTTGGTCATCTGACCGGACACCTCGGGCTTCTGAAGAACTTGTCTGAGAGGGGAGTCTATCAACACAATTACAAAATGAGCTTGGAAGTACGGACGTAACCTCCGAGCTGACATAATGAGGCTGAGCGCTAGCCTCTCCAGGGGTGAATATCTTATTTCTGCCAGTACCATAATCTTGATCACATAATAAACGGCGTGTTGTTTGCCTCCGACCTCCCTGATCAGGGCCGAGCTGACGACCGTGGCTGAGACCGTGAGGTAGAGGAACAGAGGCTCGCCTTCTTCAAGTTTGGACAGCAGAGGGGGCGAGCCTACATACTGCTTCAGTTGTTGGAAGGCTTGTTCGCACTCCGACGTCCATTCTGCCTTCTTATGACCCTTCAACTGTTAGAAGAAGGGGAGGCATTTATCCATTGCTCTGGATATGAAACGCCCGAGTGCCGCGACTTGCCCTGTGAGGCATTGTATTTCCTTAACAGTCCGAGGCGAACTCATGTCAAGGATTGCTTTGATCTTGTCGGGGTTCGCCTTGATACCTCTCTGACTGACTTGAAACCCAAGAAATTTTCCTGAGCCGACTCCAAAAGCGCACTTTGTGGGGTTCAGTTCATCTGGTATTCTCGGAGGACTGCGAATGTTTCTCCAAGATCCGTCAGGTGATCGGATGCCTTAATGCTTTTAACCAACATGTCATCGACATATACTTCCATAGTGCGTTTGATCTGTTTGGAGAACATCTGATTTACTAGTCTTTAATATGTGGCCCCAGCGTTTTTCAGGCCAAATAGCATGACCCGGTAACAGTAGAGTCCCTTACTTGTGACGAAGGTAGTCTTCTGCCTGTCTAGGGGGTGCTTCGCAATCTGATTATATCCAGAGTATGAGTCCAGGAAAGAGAGCAACTCATGCTCGGATGTACTATCCACCAGCTAGTCAATTCGAGGCAATGAGAATCTATCTTTCGGACAAACTTTGTTTAAATCTGAGTAATCTACGCAGACCCACCACTTCCCGTTGGCCTTCTTCACAAGGACTACATTTGCGATCTAATCAGGATAATACACTTCTTCTATAAATTCGGCTTCGAACAGAATGGAGACTTCGTCGGTTATTGCTTCATATCGCTCGGTATCAAATGGCCTTCTCTTCTGCTTGACAGGTTTGTGATCTAGATCCACGTTCAGTCTGTGAACCACGACGTCCGGAGAAATTCTGGGCATATCTTGGTAGGACCACGCAAAGGCATCTCTATGTTATCGCAGAAACATTAAGATTTCGAGCCGTTGCTCATGGTTCAATGATGTCTCGAGCTGAACAGTCCTGCTCGGATCAGCCTCATCGAGCAGTACTTTTTCCAAGTCTTTCACTGATGAGCCTTCCACAGCCCTCTGGGATCTAAAACGTTGATGGTGAGTGCTTGCTTAGCTGACCCTTTTTTTACTGCCATCGCATAACATCTCCGAGCTTCTCACTGATTGCCTCGGAGGTAGCTTATCCCGCCCTCGGCGAAGAATTTCATCATCAAGTGATAAGTGGAGATGACTGCTCTCATCGTGTTGAGAGAAGGTCTACCCAGGATGACGTTGTGTACTAACGGTACATTGACAACTAAGAAGTCCACCATAAGTGTGACTTGATGTTGTCCTTCTTCCGTGGTCACAGGAAGGGAGATGGCTCCCTTGGAGATCACTCTTTCCCCGGCAAAGCCGTGCAGGGGGTCTTCACGGGTCTGAGATGAGACCTAGGAATTTCCATTCTTTCGAAGGCCTCAAAGTAAATCATGTCGGCTGAGCTCCCGGTGTCGACTAAGATGCGGTATATCTTTTGGTTCGCTATGTTCATGGTGACTACTAGAGCGTCATCGTGTGGGTACTGGATTCCGCGGGCTTCTTCTTATGTGAAGGTCAGAGTGTATGGGCTGACCCGAAGTTCCTCGCTGGGCCACTCCGTTAAATAGACGTAATGTTGTAGTTCAGACTTTCGAGAGTGAGCCTTCCGCGCCATGTTTGAATCTCCTCCACCGGATGAGCCCCCGAAGATGATTCGGATTTCGACGGGCTCCTCCGTAGCGTTGTTTAGCTGCTCTTGCTCTCTTTCTTCTTTCCGAGTGGCTTTTCCTTCCTTGGTGTATCGACGCAGGTGTCCCTTCCGAATAAGGGATTCAATCTCATCTTTGAGGTCTACACAGTCAGCTGTGTTGTGCCCGTGGTCTCGATGAAAGCGATAATACTTGCACTTATCCCGATGATTTGGGTCGGCTCTCATGCAAACAGGCCAATTTAACAGCTTTTCTCCTCGGATGTCCAATAGAATCTGCTCGGTAAACGCGTTAAGAGGGGTGTAGGAACATAATTTTTCCTCTGGCCTTCTGCTCGGACGACGATCGCGAAAGATGCGGTCATCGGCCCCTTTGTTAGGCGATTGGGATTCCTCGTTCCTAGGCCTCTTCCCTTTATTATTCAGCTCTGTCACTTAGACATTTTTACGGGCATTGGAGAATTCCTCCGCGTTGGTGTACTTCTGAGCTCTAGTGACCAGTTCACCTAGTGTCTTCGGCGGATTCTTTCCAATAAAGAAGGTGAATTTCTCATCTTTTAGGTCACTGAACACAGCAACGAGTGCCATTTTATCATCGTAGTCTTTTACCAATAACGCTTCCTCGTTAAAGCGAGCGATGTAATCTTTCAACGACTCGTTCGGCTCTTACTTGATGGTAAATAAGTGAATGTTGGGCTTTTGACTCCTCTTACCACTTATGAACTGGGTAAGGAATAGTTGGCTCAACTCTGCGAAGGAACTGATGGAATTTGGTTTGAGTTGTTAGTACCAACTCTGTGCGGAACTTGTGAGCGTGATCGAGAAGCCTTGGCACATCATAGCATTCGTCGCCGTCTGGATCTGCATCCATGAGCGATAAGCTTCCATATGTTCGGATGGGTCTCCAGATACAGAGTACCGGATAACGGGAGGTATCCTGAACCTCTACGGCATCACCTCATTCATAATTTCTGAGGTAAAAGGAGGCTCGGTCTCTTCCATCATCGCATGTAGGGCGGCAGGAACTGACATTGGCTGTTGTTTCTTTTTTAAGGCCAAGAATTTGTCATTGAGCTCTGCCAACCGTTTCTCTCATGAGTCCTTATTTTCTGCTACGATCTCTTGGTTGTTTTCAATTTCTGGAGTTTTCCTTCCTCTCCTCTGCTCTAGCTGATGGCGAAGATCCGTCGGTGCTAGGGCTGAGGTGACTGAGGCTTTGGTCGGAGCTCACGTGACCGTATTCCGAGCCGAGGCTCGGATTTGGGTCGGAGGAGGATTGTGACCCGAGAGCGACATCTAAGGGTGTTTAGGCTCGTCAGGCCTTGCACTCCTCGGTGCGGAGTGAGCTTCCACGACCGGACCAACTGGTTCAGGAGCAAGGTTTTCCTGAACCGGGTGCGGTCGCAGCTCCTGCCGTTACTTCATCTTGTTCACCTCATCACATAAGGCTTGTATCTCACCTTGCATGGCGTGATACTTACTCACCCGATTGCGAGAGCATTGGGAAGGCCCCGAGGCTGATTTGGCGTGAAGTAGCGAGGAGGAGCGAGTTTGTTCGTTTGGCTCTGGTTCCGCAGCTACTGCTTTCTTCTTTCCTCTAGCCATTATACTTGAGAACAGGAACCTGACTTTTTGTACCAGTTTTCTACAGACGACACCAAAAATGTTGAAGACAAAATCTGGGTCACCCTCCACTCTTCGGGATGCTCTTAGGATAAAACCTGGTCCTGCGCAAAAAAGGTGAGCACATGAGACCCTGGCTAAGCTGGGGGACCCTCCAATGCCTAAGTCAGGCCAAGGGAACCAGGGTCTAAGTTGTAAAGTCGAGAGAGAGTGCAAGATATTGCGTACCTGTAGAAATGGGGTCCTCATGTATTTATTCCTGACTGCCGGATGATCTGGGTCCGTTAATCTCGGCACGATTCACTTAATCAAGAGGATTTTCGGATCATGGAGATACTGCACGTAATCAAAGGATCATGTATCACATCGTGTGTATTTGCGAGCGAATCCACCGGCCACGTCCGCTTATAGTAATTTCTAAGTTCAGCTCGAAGAGCGCCCGCCTCAGAATATAGAGTCGGCTCGGTCCTTCCGACAGGTAAGGTCTCAATCAACATGTTCATGGATCTTCTTCGGATGTTGTCTGCTCTCATAGTCTAAGCCGAGTTGTTGGTTCTCCATCCAATCGGATCAACATGTCATCAGGCTTCAGAATTACAAGGGGCTCGGATCTTCCCATAACAAAAAATATTACAAGAATTCTAAAATATGCATGATATTTGTCATAAATAGTTGCTCGTAGGTAATTAGTTCTCTTTTCGGATAGGGAATGTACATGGTGGCATTGCCTAATCTTGGGCACATGTGCCCATAAGAGTCAATCCATTGATCATGCTAGCTCACTTGTGCCAGCACTATTTTGATTGTGTACACCTTTTTTGGAAACCTAATGTGGTATTGTATTAAAGGAAAATGTCCCGATGATACGTAAGTTGTGGAGTTTAATCGAGTGCATATATATATATATATATATATATATATATATATATATATATATATATATGCACTCGATTAAACTCCACAACTTACGTATCATCGGGACATTTTCCTTTAATACAATACCATATATATATATATATATAGACCATGTTCTCTCGATGACTACGTCTTGGAGAATTTTTATACATTTTTTATTGATGAGAATAATAAGAATATATAAAAGATGTATAAGATTTATAGATATTTTAACAAATATAAATGTATACATTTATATAGTCATCTGTAATATGAACAGTTACACATATACAACTAGGAATAAATATCATATAATCTAATAAAATCTAAGATATACCATTTACAATGAAATTGATGCTATTTCTGATTATTTTCACTCAAGGTTTTGGACAAAATATCAGCAACACCATTAGCCACCCAATAGATGTGGTGAGTTGTCTACTTTCTAAGGCTTCTTAGCGTCACTATGCAGCCTCAGATCATTTGTCCGATCTTCTAACACACGTTCAATTGGCCACATGATATTGCCAAGGAAGAAACAATGATGAGAATGTTCGAAGAAAATTGCCTTTAATCTCAATATGTAAAATGTCCAATGAGATTGCCAACTTCAGCTCTAGTAGCATGGCAATACTTTTAAGGCCTGTTTGGATACCACCAAATAAGTTACTTCTTCTGCTTACAACAATAAGTAACTTATTTGAGATAAGTAAGTTTGGTTTATAATCAAATATAAAAGTTTGGTTTATGATCAAATATAAGTAACTTTTTTATTAAAGTTACTTACTTCAGTCTATTAAATAGATATCAAGATAAGCTATTTAAGACATAGGTAACTTATCTTAAATAACTTACATTTCAAATGCCCCCCTTAGAAACATTAACAGTATAGTTGAGAAGCTGGCTGAGAAAGATGTGACAGCTTAATAAGAGCCGCTGTTAATAATATCACCTGCCTCACAGCTGCTGTCACCATCCATTGCACTATTCAAAAATTAAAATTGAAGAAATCTAGCTTTAAAGTTACCCACTTGACATTGACTCTATTGGATATAGTAACTTGACATTGACTCTATTGGATATAGTGCGAATCATTCCAATCTGATTCTAGCTCCGTAGGAGATCATATTCCTCAAATGAATACACCTTCCTGGGGCTATGGTTTCTAATGAATGGGTGCAATTGGTTGTTGAAGATGCCATTGTTCCAAATCAAACATTAGTATGATTTTTAGTTTTATGGAAATAAAGGAGAGAAACTTTGATTATGTAGTAGAATGAGATTGAAGATATGTAGGTGCTTAGAAATTATTCAAATTACTTGCAAATTGCAAATATATGGTTGGCCTACCTAATAGATGATGACATTCTCAATCAATTTAATTGAAATTTGAAAGTCTTTCTCACTATTTAGAGGAGTGGAGCTTTCGATCAAGATATTCTCGCATCCCGTTCTGACTCTCACTCAAATGGAAACTATGTTGGTAGGCTTTCAACTCAATCTAATAGACTACAATATGAGTAATTTAAAATGAACTATTTGAATTAAGGGACTCTCACTAGAATGTATTATGGACTAATAGTTAAGTTTATCTGTCTATCGGATTGGTGGATATTTTATTAGATGGTTCTATTTCAACAAACAAGTGTCCACTAATCAAAGGTTATGATTATTTTTCAACCACTTTGATTTAGCAGTAGTGGGTTCATAGTTTAGTTGGTTTAGTTTTAAGTTAATATATAACCTATTATAATTTCTGAGTGCCTGTGTATTAAGTTCATGCTCTGCTAGAGTATCAAGTAATTCTCCAAGAGATAACTGTTGTAGCAAGAAAGGGTTAAGCAACAAAGAAATTCCATTGGAAGATCAGGGACGTTTGGCTGGTGACCCGGTGTCAAGGCTCTACAGCCCCACCATGATGTATGTGTTTTATTCATGCTACCCATCTGTTTTCAGTTCATTTTAAGGCAAGACCCAAAAATAGAGGTAAATCGAGAGCTTTAAGTGGACCACACCATGGGGGGAAAGTGGGGATTGAATGCTTACCATTGAAAACTCTTTGGGGATGACAGAAGTTTTGGATGAAGCCGATATATGTGCTTTCCCTTCTTCCAGGGTTATATGACTTCATAAATCAAGAAGTTTTTAATGGTGACCATTCAATCTCCACTCTTTCCGATCATGTAATCCACTTGAACTTGGGGTCATTTTTCTGGCAAATAAGCTTGCCTTATTTTTCCGTCTCATGCCCTAAAATAAGTAGTCAAAATGAATGAATATAGATAAAACACATATCAGGGTGGGCCTACGGAGCTTTGACCACATCTAGCTGGCTGGTGTTGGGGTCATCAGCCAAACCTCCCCCCTGGATCGCATCTGAGTGGGAACCATACACTTTTTCCCACACTTTTTCTACCCTTATGGTGAGATTGGCATCCTACCCTTCCTAACTGCTTATTTAAGAAGGGAAATCCAACTAATTAGAACTTAAACCAAACAGTAGGGATTGCCTACTGAAGCTGTCAATAACATGTGTTCTGTAGCCCCCACCATGATATATATATATATATATATATATATATATATATATATATATATATATATATATATATATATGTTTTATCCATGCTGTTCATTCATATTTTAAAGATTATTTTAAAACATGAGATCAAAATTAAAGAAGATCTAAATCTTAGGTAGACAAAATCACTAAAATACAGTGGTGATTGAACCCCTACTACAAACTTTCTAGACTTCATTGTAAAATATACTTGCAATCCAACATGTTGAATAGGTTGCAGGTTACCCAAGATAAAACACATATCAGTTTAATCCAAAACTTTTGTGGCCCAGTAAGTTTTTAATGGTGGGCATTTAAGCACCACTGCTTCCTCTAATGTGGTCCACCTCATATTTAACGGAGTTTTTTTTTTTTTTTTTTTTTTTTTAGCTAATACCCAGGCAAACCTCCTAACCAAATCAACCAATTTCTTAATTTTGCTACATTGCATGGAAGGTATGATAGAATGGTCCATGACCTAGCAACATGATCGGACCGTCCGTCCGGTGGATCCCAAATGGATCAACGGTAATTGGATGGAAAAAAGTGGAATAAAGAGGCTCACGTGATAGAAAAGAGGGAGATGATATGGTAAAGTAGGATGGACAAAAATATGGTAGAGCCATCTTTCTATAAGTACACGCGGAAGGTTATGCGTCATTTGGGACTGTCCATTTAGTGGGCCTTATCAGAAACGGATTGCCTACTCATGGCTAGTGGTCGATACTCTGTGGACCCAATATGATGTATGTGTCTCATCCATGCCATCCATCCATTTTTCCAGATAATTTTATGATATGAACCCAAAACTGAGGTAGATCAAAATCTCAAGTGGGCCACATAGTGTTGATTGAACTCTCACCATTAAAAATTTCTCACGGCTACAGAAGTTTTGGATCAAGCTGTGTTTTCTTTTTTTTTTTTTTGCCTTAATCAGGTCTGTGTGACCTAATCTACAATGTCAAATAAACATTACAGTGGGCCCTAAGAGTTTTTTAATGGTATACATTCAATTACTACTGTTTTCCCATGGTGTGGTCCACCTGAGATTTTGATCTGCCTCATGTGTATCATAAATTATTAAAATGATGTGTAAAAATAGATGGATGGTGTGGATAAAACACATAGATCATGGTGGGCCCACATAGGCGAGTGGCAGCGTCACTAACCAAACCGCGTCCGGCCTCGTCATAGATGGCTGATGTGTTGAAAATCACACGTACCAAACGATTATAGCCATCACTTTCCTCAGTTTCTAGCAATTACTACTGCTGCATTGATGGCTGAAATTAAGATGCCTACGGTCATCCCGTATTATCTAATCCATAGTAGGTCCCACCAGATGGATGGTCTCGATTGACACATCAACCTTTCTGAAATATGGCACTACGATATTCCGGTTCTCGTCTCCACGGTATCATCTCTACCTCAAAAGATGGGAAGCGGATGGAGACTGATTAGGTAATCAGGCCCGCAACACCTCCAGTTGCGGTATTGTGGGGGTGCAGTGAGATGTGATTGGTGGGGGATATGCACCAACAGAGATGAGCATGGCTTTTTTAGTGCGTGTTTGGTCAGTGGAATTGAATGGCATATTGTATTAGATGATATTAATATCATGATTGCATAGTAGTGATTGCATGTGTGGAAATACCTTGGTAACGTAGCCATCCAATCCTGTGTTTGGGATAAAATTTTGCTATCAAAAGACACTCAATTAGGCAAAATCATGTTTGGTGGTCTATGGAATTGTAATCAATAGACCAAATTCACAATAGATGTCGTTCACTTGTATACACATATAACCAAAATGTCACTTGTAAATGGTGTACACGGATGAACGGCATGGATATACGATTCATCAATGTGAGGCCCACATGTTTAATGGATTTCAAAATCCAAGGAAATACTACATGGGACCAAATGTAATTCCATGGGACTAGATGCAATTCCATCCCACCTAATCCCCACCTTTCCCATCCTCCCTAAATGCTAGATGGAATTGCACGGCACCAAATGCAATTCTATCCCACCTAATTCCCTTCTAATACTATGCGCCAGACAGGTTTTAGGCCCATCATGTACTCAACTATCTTAGATGGCATATGCCCTACTAATCACATCTCGCCATGTCACCACACCACCAACGATGGTGGTGCTATATGATTACCTAACCTGCATCCCAAAGCATGTCCCAAGTGGAATGGACGCGGATTTCCTATGAAAGCCTTTCGTGGGAAGTTCCCGGGAAACTTTGGTGGGGTCCACGGTGATGTTTGTGAGAAATATATACCATTAGAGTTGTACATGAACCAAGCTAGCTCGGTTCGCTCGGTCGACTCAACTCGAAAAAACTTAATTTGACTCGGTTTGAAGCTAAGTTCGAGCCAAGTCAAGCTGATTTTTTTAGCTCGAAAATGAGATCGAGCTGGCCCCAGCTCGACTCAACTCGGATCAAACCCAACTCAAATTGAACTCGGATCGAACCAGTTCAGTGACTCGGTTACTTTGATATTGATGTTGCTCACCAAGTGTTTGATGAAATGACTTAACGAAGTGTAGCTGGTGGCAAGGAAGGTATGAGTCCTTACTCTTGCTCGGGTAGTAAACTCTCAGGAGTTTCAACTCCCAGCCAAGGGTTCGAGTACCCATAGGCGGTGAAATTCCACTAGCGTGAGTGTGTAGGGGTGTGTGTGCGTGTGTAAAAAAATAAAAACAAAAAGAGGTATGTATATAAAACAAATACCCTTTTTTTTTTCTTGATTTTTATATTGCTTAGAAGGTATTTGATAAAATACTTGTAAAACTATTACTGATGTTTTACATACGGTAAGATTTTGAAGGTACAGTCTAGGTGTTTGTGAAAATACTGAACAGGCGAACTCAGATCGATGTTGGCTCGAACTCATCTCGAATTGGCTTGAGCTGCGGACTGAACCGAGCCAAGCTGGCCAGTTAGGCTCGAGGATCGAGCCGAGCCAAGTTTGAACTAAGGTCAGCTAGTGGTCGAGCCGAGTCGAGCTAAGGCAAGCTCGACTCGGTTCGACTCAATGTACACCCCTATATATACCATCCATCCATTTTGTGAGATCATTTTACTACTTGACACTAAAAATGGAAAGTATCCAAGACTAAGTCTGCCACACTAAGTAAAAGGTGGGCAGGGCTGTTGAAACCTTCCTAGGGTCGACAGTGATGTTTAAATGCCATCAACCGTTTGTAATGTTATTTCTACCGAGATGAACTGAAAACACAAATATTAGCCTGATTGAAAGCTTATGTGGCCCCACGAATATTTCAACTGTGGATGTTTAATCCTCATGTTTTCAGGCCACTTGAATACTTAATCTAGCTTAATTTTGTTCCCATGTCCTAAAATGATCCCAAAAAAATTGATAGACAGAGTGGATTTCTCACAAACATCACAGTGGGCCCCGTGTAAGTTTCCGACACATGAACTTCATGTAAAAGGTTTTCCCAAGAAATCTGTGTCCATGTGGAATCCTTTGTGACCCTCCCAATGAGAAGAGCAAATTAGGTATTACATAGGTTAACATCTTAGTGGGTGCTGCCCTTACCCTGGGCCCACCTTGATGATGCGTTGTATATCTACGCTATCCATCTATTTCTCTAGCTTATTTAAAAAATTATATAGATCCAAATCTCAAGTGGACTATATAATATTGGTGATTGAGTGCATCACCATTAAAAAATCCTAAGGGCCTATCAAAAGGTTTTTGTAATTTCCAATGGCCCGTGGTAAGGTTTTTGTAATGTTTATATCCCATTTATCTTCTTGATAATGCCAGGAGACAGAAGAAGGAATAAATAAATAAATAAATAAATACAAGGATTAGCTTAAATTCAAAACTTGGATATACAACAAATATATCAACATGAGCTCCAAGCGGTTAGGGCAACCTGGTAACAGTTAACTCGCATCCCACGGGAGGCATCTTTACATTTAATTCTTTTCCAAGCTCTTTTTTTTTTTTTTTTTAAAAGTCATTCTAACGCTCAAATAGACCACGACACGAGAAATAGGGATAATAAGATTCACCGTTGAAACCTTCTAAGCTTAAGAAATTTATTTGCCATATAACCAATTAATAAATTCTCACAAATTTGAGTGACCGAAGAATACAAATACCAGCTTAATCGAAAACTTGTGCAGCTCTTAGGAAGTTTTTAACCGCAAGAATTAGATTCTTTTAATGTGGTCCACTTGAGCTCTTGATCTACTTCATTTTTAGTCCCAGGCCTTAAAAATGAGCTGCTAAAAAGGATGAATAGCATGGATAAAACACATACATCACGGTGGGCTCCACAGCACCTGCCACCAGGAATATCCAAATGAGCTGCCACAATGAATGAATGGCATGGATAAAACACATACATCACGGTGGGCCCCACAGCACCTGCCACCAGCAATATCCATTGTGGGAGGGTAATCAGACAGTCTACTTCCGAAAAATGGCCCTCTTACTAAAATGCCCAGACAGTATATACAGTAGTCTACAGCGCCGGTCCCAACCGTCGGTGCCGCGTGTTTACCCGACTGCCAGCTAAGCACCGGATGAGGAAATCTGGTGCGCGGCGCTCACGTTTAGATCTCCTGGTTTTTAAAGAGAAAAGCTTTTATACACTCTGGCGGAGTTTAATAGATGATGCACATGCACTTATAAATTAAGAATTTTATGCTTGGAATGCAAGTAATTCAAATTAAACTGTCTAAATTATAAGTTCAGATTAGATGTATTATGAAGCAGAAGTTACACTTATTTAATTAACTGACTTTCGGATTGGTGGACATTTATTGGACGGTTGGAAATGAAAATATTGAAGGGCCCTATTTTAAAGTACAATTGTCCACGAATCAGAGGTTAGGAATATTAGACTAATCTGATTTTGGGATTTTAGTACGAAATAGAATTTTCAAAATTTTATTCGGTTTAATTTGTGTTAAAATGTGTCTCGTGAACGATTTCTGAGTGCCTGTGTATCAAGCGTGACAGGGAGTCAGAATATCAAATAGCTCTCCTTTATAAAAAAAAGTTCGTTTTGCCTCTGCTGCGACTAAGATCGTAAAGTGTATCGCCACCATCTGGACCCCACATGATGAGCTCTACAATCATCATAACGGTCCATATTGTATAATTTATTATATACTGGGATTTTTAACGAACAGATGATTGGGTTGAATTTAGAACCATGAAAAGAAAAAAATTTCAATGATTATCATTCAACTCCAAAATCAAAGGTCAGGATCATCATTCAATTATGAACAATAGTAACTTATTTGTGGTAGTACAGAGAATACAGACGGTTCAAATCATCAAACCATCTCAGAAAGTGGACCCAAGTGGGTGGCCACACACGCTAGTTTACGACTCGCGGCGGAGGCAAAAGATCTCTTTTAAAAAAAATTAAACACAGTGGTAGACATCTGTGACAGTTAACCACCACTTCTAAAATGGTGGTGACTCATCCTCCTCACACGTGGCACTCATGTAGATCCATCCAAACCATCCAAAAATCCGGCCTAGAAAAACCATATGTCCAAAATTACTCGGATCAATAAATCCTAACCACCCAATTGATTGTCATCAGATAGATGATAAGAACTAAAAAAATGAACGGTCCAAATGCCAGTGCCAAAATCGGATGGTCGCTTTCATCTTATCAGCGTCCTTTTTTCTTTCTTTCTTTTTAAATTTTTTTCTTAAAATATTATGCTTCATCCACAATCGGGTCATAAATGTGGACAGTCTGGATTTTCGAACAGTCACCACCATTTTATAAAAGGTACCAGGACTTAAACAGGATTCAAATAAAACAAATGCCAGTTACTAAGATCTGAAAAAGTAGAAAAAAGAAAGAAATAAAAAGAAAAAAGAAGAAAAAAAGAAAAAAGAAGAAAGACTGAGGAAGTGTACGGACTGAATTCGCATTCTCATTTCTCACTCACATTTCTCCTCTCTTCTCGTACCCTCAGATATAAAAGGCTAGAAATCCTTCTCTTTCTTTCTTTCATTTTCCTCTCTTGAAATGGAACCTTTTTATGCAAATGGCGATTGAGAGCAATCCCATCGCTCTCAATGGGGAAGATCGAAGAAGAGCAGTCCCTTTCTACTCCTGCAGTCGCCGAAGTCTCCGAAGGAAATGCTGGGCCGCCACGGTGCCGGATCGGGAGATTTGTCGGGTTCCGGTGTGTGGCCGCGCTCATCCTCGGTGTCGCCGTCTTGCTGTCGGCGATCTTCTGGCTACCGCCGTTCTTGAGAGCCGATCGGGGCCGTCTGAGCCTGGAAGAAGGTGAGTATTGATAATTCGAGCCTTGCATGACACGGCATTGCTTTGAATTGCTGGATCTTGTGCTGGTTTTAGTTAGTTTCCGGGTTTTGATGGTTCTGGGGTTTTCTTTAGGGTCTGTAAACAGTGGCATTGCTTTGAATTGGTGGGAATTTGAGGTGTAGTAGACTGCGTCTCGAAGCAGCACAGTGTATGTGATGGTGCTACGGCCGGATGCTGTTCATTTTGCTGACCTTTCTCTGGCCCATATCAATTACCTAAAACTGTTGTGGTTCTCAGAATCTGCACTAATCACAGCAGAATGATTGACTGTCTGTTTCAGCAAAAACATCCATTCGGCTTGCAATTTGGGTTAGTACCAGTAGGGTTTTTAGGGTTGTAGGTAATTTGTGGGATATTGAGTTCGTTTTATGGTTTTGGGATGATTTCACGTTTGGAATGTAGTATCATCGCTAGAATTGACGGATCTTGGCTTGATGTGAATTATGGGTTTTGGTTTATTATGAGTGCTTTTCGGATTCCTGGGATGGTGTTAGTGTTTTTAGGTGGCTCTGTTGTTTCCATCTGATGGAAATTGAGTTATCGGGATGGTTTTCGTGTTTCTCATGATTTTAGGATTTGTAGCTAGTGCCATTTCTTTGAATTGTTGGATCTTGGTTGGGTTGTTTTTGGTTAAGTGTATGGATTTGGTGGATCCTGGATTTTATCTTAGGGGTTTTAGGACAATTTAGGGCCTGCTGTAGAGGCATTGCTTCGAATCGAAGAGTATTGGCTTGATTTTGGTGAATTACAGGTTTTTGATGGATTCTCAATTCTTTTAGGGCCTGTTTACAATAGTAAATTGGGGCGTGTTTACCATGAAATATGCAATGATTACTTAAAATAGGTGTTTTCCAAGCCGTCATATACATTCCATTTTCTATCAGTCAAAATCCCTCTGAATTAGTCAAACGCCAGTCGTTCTGTTTGAGGTAAATGCAGGTGGCGTAATATCACTCAGAGACCATTTGACCAAATGTGTGAAGGATCAAAATGGTTGCAAATGCGTGAAGGATAAAAAAGGTTGCAATTCCCTCTTTTATAATCTGTATGCAAACAGCGTAATTCTATGTAACTCCATGGTCAAATTCTGCTGACATCAGGGTTGAAGTAAAGCATGTTGTTATAATTGCTTATTTACCATATCGTTCCTGTATAAATTAGTGATCCAAACAGGCCCTTAGTGGCTGATTGGAAACTGGAATGGGGTTGGAACTGCAGAAATAGAAAGCCAACTAAAAGATTCATGGGAATAGTCTGCCTGTTGTTTGCTTAACATAATATGCTATCCTAGAACAAATTGAACTTTGGTTTTCGGGCATAGTCCATCCACCATGCGGTGTGAAAAACCAATGGTCTGAATTAACTAGCTGTTTCAAAGTGTGACTTGCCTGAGGACTTGGTTGAACGCCTGCATTAAATCCTGACTTGGTTGCCTAAGGAGTGTTTGAATTGAACTTGTCTGATGGACTGCTTTAGTTCCATGCTAGTTTGTATAGAGATGGCTTATTTGTCATTTAGCTTGATTACTTGAAATGGAATTTTAAGGGAAATGGGTCAGTGTGCCTTTTGGGGAGCATAGCTAAATTCTTCTTCTCAGCCAATTCCTTGTTGCATATGGAATATGTGGTGAATGTGGTATTCTACTATTAATTTATGCTATGCAGTACCTTGCCTTCCCATTAGCTTCATTTGAAGGAAATCGATTGCTTGTGCTATTCAGCTTTCAGGGAGTGACATTTTGTATTTGAGTGCATAAGGCTTGATTGCGGGTGGAGAATGACATTGCTAGTATTCAATTCTTCTTCTTCTTCTTCTTCTTCTTCTTCGTCGTCGTCGTTGTTGTCGTCCTCCTCTTCTTTTCTTTCACAACACTTGCATAAAAGATAAAGAACTACATCATGTGAGAGGGGATGCTTTTCCAATTCAAAAGGCCACGGGCTGCCCACTCAGTCCCAGCTACGCAATTGCCGATTTCATTGGCCACTCTACCAATATAAGCAAATGACCTGTTTAGCCTATCTACTTGCTCAATAGATTCCCTCAAAATGAAAGAAAGCCTCTGTCTGGTCAACAATTTGGGTGTATTTTTAAGGTAGAGAATGATAGGATTTTGCTATGTATTGTTACATTTTAAGTGTTTTGGAAAATCCTTGTTCTCTGCCTGCTCTTGGTTCTGATTTCTGAATGAGTTGCCATAGGCATGATTATGCATTTTTCCCTTTTCAAGTGGGGTTAAAAGCATTGCAGATATATTGCTCGCTAATAAAACTTCTTCCATAATTAACCTCCAAATATGGGAGCTCCTCGGCTAAAACATCATATATGCATGTTGTTGGAAAATTGGAAGAGCATACTTAGTTTCATGAACCTTTTACCTGTGTGCCTCTATCCCTTTGGATAATGCACCGGATTCACTCTCCTGCTCATGCTTCGTGTCTATACTTGCTAACATTTTGAAACAGATGCCTTCTTGCTCTTGCAGCCAAGTGTATTGTAGCTTCCCTTCATGCTTTGGTGCAGTATAGGAGAATATGCATGTGTGGTATTCTAAAAGCATCATGCCACTACAATGAATTGTATGCATACGATAGAGAGAGAGAGAGAGAGAGAGAGAGAGAGAGAGAGAGAGAGAGAGAGAGAGAGAGAGAGAGAGAGAGAGAGAGAGAGAGAGAGAGAGAGAGAGAGAGAGAGAGAGAGAGAGAGAGAGAGAGAGAGAGAGAGAGAGAGAGAGAGAGAGAGAGAGAGAGAGAGAGAGAGAGAGAGAGAGAGAGAGAGAGAGAGAGAGAGAGAGAGAGAGAGAGAGAGAGAGAGAGAGAGAGAGAGAGAGAGAGAGAGAGAGAGAGAGAGAGAGAGAGAGAGAGAGAGAGAGAGAGAGAGAGAGAGAGAGAGAGTTGCATCAGTATAATTAGTTGCTTTCTTTCTTTTCCTGTTCGAAAAATCTGCATTTATGTTTCATATATCCATTAGATAGTTTCTAGTCTTTGTTTGAAATCTCAGTTAGTGATATTCTGTAAAACAGATTTGCTAACATCTCAAGGATACATGCATCCATTAGGAGCCAAGGCTTTTAAATGCATGTGGGGTAGTTGAGGCAGTTGAGCCTTATAACAGAAGGCGTAATCCTTAGTGAGTAAATTAGCAGAAAGTTAAAAAAAAGGAAAAATGGTAAAAAAAAAAAATAGAAATATTTGTAATGAATTGGAAATTAATTAACAATTGCATTTTAAATTGTGAAAGTAGCTTTCAAATATCTCATTCTTTTCTGATGGTTAGTTAATTTTTAGTTAAAATCTGCTACTCTGTGGAATGCCCAAGTGAATTGAATTGTGAACATATTTTTTTATTCTACATGGATGATCTAGAAGTTGATATAGATAGACTTTGGTGGCGTTTGGATACTGTTGAAAAGCAAATCTATAAATAGAGGTCTCAAAATATTTCACAATTTTCATTGATAACATCAGGTGAATGAAACAAAAATGAGTTCTTTTGGCATTTTCCTAAGTTTGGGAAGGTGATTGAAGTGGTAATTCTTGTCAGTTGTCAATCTAGATTCAGCCGTGGGTTTGCATTTGTTAGATTTTTAGATAAATATGAAGCTAAGGCGGCCATTGACAGCTTAATGGATTAATCATTTCTAAAAAACAAATATTAGGTTGGTTTTGAGAAATATGAGTTAGTGGTGCTCAAAAGAAGGTATGGGCAGCAAGCCAGGAAAAGGGAAAAGGGTTGCTATTTTTGGAGGGATAGTTGGCCCTTAGTAGGGCTGGTGTTATTGGAAGAAAGTAGAAAATGAGCCTTTAGGAGTGTAGAAGACGTGAAGCGTAATTGTACTAGGTGATAGATCCTCTATGAAGGAACAAATTTTGGTCCAGTCAATGCTAATGAGATGATAGGAGGTGGGTTGAAAGGCTAATGAGGAGGAAGGAGTCTGGCAAGCATTCAAAAAGTTTGGGTGGAGATAAAGCCCATGCCATGTTGGAGAAGTTGGATGGAGTGCATAAGTTTTGTTTTGTTCTTGGTGTTAGTAAATGGCTTCCCAAAAAGGTTTTTCTGGGTGCAAACATGCTTTTTTGTCAGTTGGATCTTTTTACTTTCTTCTTATTTGTGGTTGTGGCTAAAGTGATGCAGGACCAATGCATGAAATCAAATAATGTGTGATCAATCAGCAAAATTAAATTAATTAATAAAAATCACAAATCTTGCTAACATCATTGCAAATATCAAGATTCTAAGAGGAAAGCATGCATAGTTTAAGCCTAAGTTGTCAAGCATCGTTCTACATGATCATTAGACATGGAAAACTAGGATCTAATGGATGTAGAGACATCCAAATAGTATAAGGTTAGGTCAATTGTAAAAGGGAAGGTCTAATACTACGTAGGGTTTACTAGATTTAGGTGTGGGTGAAGCTAGGGTTAAGGAAGTTTGGAAAAAAATGGTGAATTAGGGCTAAGTTGGGGAATTGGATGAATCGATTAAATGATTTAGGTATTATGAGATGGGAATTAGGGTTTTAGATATAGGAAAATTATGGATTTTAGGTTAATTGAAGGATTTAGACATCTAGGGTTTAGGAACTTGGGGTTTTAGGGGTTAGGGTTTTGGACGAGGGATGATGGGGTTTTGAGGGAAGGATCAAAAGATGCAAGGGGGAAGAAAAGGTGGGTCGTATGGACCAGCTGTGGGGTTTGTATGTGTGGCTGTATGGTCACACGTGTGGGCCCGAACGGGTAGGGTTTGGCCCTTGGTAAAAAGGTTTGATGGGAAAGGGTAATGGGAAAGAATGGAAGATGTTTGGAAGAGTTTCGAATGACTTGGGGTGAATAAAAGAAGAGATTTCAACAAAATACCTCTAACAAAGAAGGAAGATTCAAAGGTGGATAACTGAAAGCCTTACACTCCCGTGATTGAAGATAGGCATCGCATCATCTTCATTCTAAATAGCATGGAACTAGTCTTCGCATCTCATGAAGAAGAGAACAAAAAGACTTGTTTTTGTTTTTTTTTTTGTTTTTGGTGAGAAAATCACTATTAGTGAGAGCTTCACCCCACCCCCCGTATATAGTCTCAAGAGCTTTAAGAAAATTACAACCCCCCACCCCGTATATAGTCTCAAGAGCTGTAAGAAAATTACAAAATAGTCTCTGCTTTATATCTTTTAACCAAATAACCCTAGTATAAGAAAAATATATAAAGCCCCTCATAAAGTGACCAAAAGCATAAATCAAATATAAAACCATATCCTAAAACATATGTCCTATGATGAAAAATGGTCCACGATCAATGGCCCGCTCGTGTACTCCATGTAATCTAACAGTCCGATCATCGCGTCCCTCAAATCCAACGGTCCAATTTATTCCCTAAAGCAACCCATGTGCATCTTCCCAGTGTGGGGTCTTCCAGATGCTCGTACATGCACTATGGGGTCTTCAACACGGATATGCGCCTAGCCACAGAGAGACTAAGGCCTGCCTCCTACTTTGATACGTGCGCAAAGGCGTGCGTGATGTTATGTCCTCATCACTAAGGCTCTTAGTAGAATGTTGGAGATGGTTATGGGAAGAAGTGGTTAATGGATTCTCGTTGTAAAATGCTAACTTCTCTATGACTTATCTTTAGTTTGTCGACTATATTATCTTATTATTTTGTGAGGCCGATCATTCTTAAGTTGACAACATGTGCAATGTCATCCAGTGTTTCAAGGTGGTATCTATGCAAAAGATTAATATTTAAATGAGCAAATTGTCAGATGTTAAGTTGAGTGATAATGAAATTGATATATATGTTAGGTTTATGGGTATAAATTGCGCAAGCTTCCTTCTACATACTTGGGTTGTTTTCTTTGTATTGGAAAACTGGTGTAACATGTTTGGATGTAGTGGTGTAGCTTTTGTCATTGGGGGTTGTATCACTTTAATCAAGGTGACATTACCTAATATGTTGATTTATTTCATATGTATCTTCTGTTGCTCGGATAATGTCACTAAAAGGTTGAAAAGAATGAGGAGGGACTTTCTTTGGCGAGGTGGGGAAAATAAAGTAGTTTCATCTTATCAAATGGAAAGAGACTTGCAAGCCAACGAACTTTGGGGGACTTGGGATTAGGGTTCTCATACCTATGAACCTAGCTTTCTTGTGATTATGGTTGGAAATCTAGGGAGGAAGAGGATAGGCCTTGGACAAGTGTGATTACACAAAACTATGGGTTGGATGGAGGGGGTTGATTTATGCTTTAGTCATCTCAATATAGGGCATCGGGCTTCTTGAAAGCAATCTTTAAAGTGGAAAATTGTTCGGAGAGAGAATTTTTTTTGTTCGAGGGATGGTTCCTGTATTTGCTTCTGGTTGGGTAGGTGGTTCATAAACACACTTCTTAGTTTGTTGAATCATCAGTTTTTAAAGGAATAAAATAAAACTTTATTCAGAAGAGGAGAGAGAATCTACAAAGAAGAAACAAATCAAAACAAAACTATACACATTGTCTCCCATCTGCAATAGAAAGTGAGATAACGACATAATGCTAGCCTCAACTTTTGCCAATACATCTGTTGCATTATCCTATTCACCCTAGAGTAGACAACAGGCTTTTCGCGTTTGCCATTTCCATAATCAAACTTGCCAATACTGATTTGACATTGGTATTTGTCGAGAAACCTAAAGCTATTTATTCTCCTCCAGAGAGGAGATTTCTTCTCCCATACAATAGAGGGGGGCCTTGAGCTATTTTTATAAAAAGGATAATGTTTTCCCTCTGCAAAAGGCAATTGAGGAAAGATGCAACCAGGGTGATTGTCCACTCATCACACTGACAAAAAAGAGAACCCATTCTCAGTACGATGCATCTCCAAATTAGTCTTCAAGTACTGATTAAGAAATAATAGCTGGGGATGTCAAATGCAAGTTCGATGGGGAATCTAAGTGATGTAGGACTGATGCATGAACTCAAATATTGTGTAAGATCAATCAGCAAAATTAACTTAATTAATAAAAAAATAAAACTTGCTATCATCATCACAAATACCAAAATCCCAAGAGAAGATCATGCATAATTCTAGCCTAGGTTATCAAACATCATCCTATAAGACCATTAAATAATAGAAACTAGGATCTAATAAATGGAGGGATATCCAAATAGCATAGGGTAAAGCCTATTTCAAAGGAGAAGATCTAATACTACCTAGGGTGAAATTAAGGTTTAGGAAAATTAGGAAAAACTTGGAATTAGGGTTAATGGGGTAAATCGGGTAGAAATGTTAAAGGATTTAGGTATTAGGATAAGGGAATTAACGTTTTGGGTGGAAGGATTGTAAGGATTTGGGCTTAATTAAAGGATGTGTAGAATTAGGGTTTGGTAATTTAGGGAAATAGGAAAATTAGGCATTTATAGGTTTAGGGTTAGGGTTTGGAAAATGGAGAGTAGGGTTTTGATGCAAGGGTAATGGAAAGCCAATGAGACAAGAGTGTGGCCGTGCGGCCAACCCGATGGGTTCACATGTGTTGCTGTATGGTCACACGTGTGGGCTGGGTTGTAAGGGTTTAGGTCTTTAGGGTTTGGTTCATCGATAGGTGTAGAAGGGATTAAGTATTTGAAGAATGGTGTATGTTTGGGATGGAGAAGATCGAAAAACTTGAAGAATACCTCGATTGTTGATAAGTATTTGAAGAATGGTGTATGTTTGGGATGGAGAAGATCGAAGAACTTGAAGAATACCTCGATTGTTGATGAAGGGATGAGAATGTGGGGATAGATGGAGACCTCGCACCTCCGTTGATGAAAATTAGCTTCGCACCAATCTGCCTTCCAATTCACATGGAAGGCACACCTTCAAATCACATGGAGATGGAAGAAGCAATGAGCTTTTTTTTTTTTTTCTCTAAAAAAAACCTAATGAAGAGAGGTCACACGCCCACCCCCTCTTTTAGAGCTTCAATAACTTTCAAAAATTACAAATTCAACCGTCTTATGAAATTTGATGAAAATGACCCTAGTTTAAAGAAAAATCAACTAAAATCACTCAAAGGTGTCCAAACATAAAGTAATCGCAAAGTAAATCCTTAAAGATAATAAAGTCTAAACTGATGAAGACGATACACGATCAATGGCCGATCATGTGATCTATGCGATCCAACGGCCTGATCGTCACGTCCCTCGAATTCGACGGTCCAAACCACTCCCTAAAAATACTCATGTGCATCTTTCCAGTGTGGGGTCTTCCAGATGCTCGCACATGCACATGGGGTATTCCCATGATCAATGATACTCACCTAGCCACAGGGAAATCGATGCGGCCTGCCTCCTCCTCCGATACGTACGCAAAGGTGTATGTGAAGTGATGTCCTCATCACTAAGTCTTTAACAGTTGTTGGTGAAGCTATATTAGGAGAAGGGGCTATAATGGGAGTCGATGACATGGAGGACATTGGATGTTACTTCGCTTCAAGCTGGCCCAAACCATCGAATCGAACGATCTTCTCGAGGTGGTTAATGCAGACAAAAAGTGGTGTATTACTAATGTTTTGTTAGAAGAGGAACTTGACTGTACGAAATATGTCATTGACAGGGTAGGGAGGAAGCTTGGTATGTCGTTTCAAGCCTGTGACGATGACGCTATGGCTCTATACTAGTTCATCGAGTAGAGAGGTTCCATGGGTACCAATCAGTCTTTGAGGTGATCTTTATTGAAGTAGAGAGAATTGATGAGATTCGTAAGCTCAATCAATTACGATATGGGGAGAAGATCCAATGCGGTAGTTAAGGGCAGAAGGGCAAGATCGGTGTCAAAATGAATATGGATTTTAGGGAGCTGGGGTGCAATGACAGGTGGGCCCATATCAAAGCAACGTGTTAGAAGACGAAAGCATAGATTATAGCTTTCTAAGAAACCAAACTAACTTCTTTTGATAAAGTGACTTTGGAATCAATTTGGTGTCTGAAGATGAAGGAGTTCATTTGCTTAGATGGAGTTGGGTCATTGGGAAGCATTCTAGTGTCTTGGAATTCCTATGTTTGATGCAAGGAAGACAATTGGTGTGTTGAGTTTTCTACCTCAGGGGACGTGTTTCTAGAAGCATGAAGGACTTCTCTAGCTGGATCTAGAGTTTTAATCTAGTTGATCTTCCTATGTTAGGGCAAAGTACACTTGGACAAACGGACAAATTTGTCCCATCATGTTGCGTCTGGACAAATTTTTTATTAGTTCGATGAAAGACTTCTCTAGTTGGATCTAGAGTTTTGATCTAGTTGATCTTCCTATGTCAAGGCAAAGTACACTTGGACAAATGGACAAATTTGTCCCATCATGTTGCATTTGGACAAATTTCTTATTAGTTCGGGATGGATGGACCATTTCTTGTTGGTGCAAGTGAGAGGTCTCACGAGACCTACATCAAACCACATGGTATTTTCCTTAAGGTACAAACTAACAATTGGGGTCCCAAACCATAGGTTTGAGTTATTGTGGCTACATGGTGGCGTTCTTTTCAAGTAGCAGCGACAACTAATTTCAAGTTGCACAAGAAATTGAAACTCCTTAAAGGGAATTTGAAGACCTGGAATAAAGAAAATTTTGGGGCAAAGAAGATTGAACTGGCTGGTTTGCTCGAAGAGATTCACGACATTGATTTAAAGGAAGGGGGTGATCTAATTCTTGAGGAACTAGAGAGACGATCCTTTCTATAAATGGAATATACCAAGCATCTTAAGGAGGAGGAAATCAAGTGGTGACAAATGTCAAGAGCGTTGTGGTTAAGGGGAGACAAAAACACGAAGTTCTTTCATGGAATAGCTTTAGCAAGGGCCCACAGTAATAGAGTTTGCTCTCTTGTGGTGGATGGTATTGGAGTTGACAAGAAAGATCGGGTGTGATATGCCATAGTGTGTTATTATAAGAAGCTATTATCCAAAGATCATTGGAATTGAGTCAACCGACCAAAATTAGACTATCTCCACTTCGATAGCATTCTAAAAGATCTAGCCAAATGGTTAGAGAGATCTGTCTCCAAATCCGAGATCAAAGAAGGAATGGATAGTTTGGGAAGAGACAAAGTGGTGGCTTTATTAAGGAGGGAGACATGATGGCTTTTATTAAGGAGTTCTTTGAGGATGGTTGCTTATCTCTGGAGATGGGAGCTTCTTTGATTTCTTTAATCCCCAATATTGAGTGAGCAAAGGAGTTGAAGGATTTTAGACCTATTAGCTTGATAGGGGGTCTATATAAAATTGTGGCTAAAATTTTGGTGACAAGATTTAAAGCCATGTTGGGGAGTATTATTTCCCCCAACTGTAGAGGGCTTTTGTAGATGGATGATAAATTTTAGACACTGCTCTCATAGCTCATGAATGTATTGATTCTCGGTACAACAATAAGAAATCGAGAACTATTTGCAAGTTGGATGTCTAGATGGCCTACAATCATGTCAAATGGGAATTTTTAGACTACATGTTGGGAACACTAGGGTGTAAGGACAAGTGGAGGAAGTGGATTCGGCTATGTCAGATCATCTTCTTTTTGGGTGCTTGTGAACAGTTTCCAAAAGGTTTAACTGTCTAAGGGTCTAAGGCAAGGAGACCCACTTTCTCAGATACTCTTCTTTCTAGGTGCTTGTGAATAGATCCAAAAGGTTTAACCGTCTAAGGGTCTAAGGCAAGGAGATCCACTTTCTTAGTATCTTTTTTCTAGTTATCGTGGAAGCTTTCAGTCACATGCTAACCAACGGTCAAGAGTAGGACTTTTTAGAGGCTTTAGGGTGGATGAAATGGGGGACTAGATATCTTATCTTCAACTTGCCGATGACACAATCACCTTTTGTGAACCAAATCCTAGTCTGGTCGATGATGTGTTGAAAGTGGTAATATACTTTGAGGCGGTGTCCAGGCTGAAGACCTGATGCGGGGAAAAGTGAAATGTTGGGAATTCACTTATTTAAAGGAGTCTCATATTTAGCTTCTATCTTCGGGTGCAAAGATGGCTCATTTCCCTCCTATTACTTGGGGCTCCCTTTATGTATGGGTAAGATGCCCAAGCATCTTTGGGACAAGGTGGTTGAGAGAATCAAAAGAAAGTTATTCAAGTAGAAGAGTTGCTACCTCTCGCTAGGCGGCCATTTCACTCTCATCAAGTCCGCTTTCTCCACCATGTTGTTGTACTTCATGTCTGTATTCAAGTGCCCTCAAGTGGTTTGTGTTAGGTTGGACAAGTTGAGAAGGGTTTTCCTTTGGAAAGGATCCAGGGAAGGCAAAAAATTCCACTTGTTGAAATGGGAGGAGGTTTGTAAATCTGTGACTCAAGGAGGGGTGAGTTTGCGGGATTTGAATGGTATGAATATCGCCCTTCTTGGCAAATGTCTATGGCGGTTCGGGTCCGAGGAAGGGAGCCCTTGGCAAGAAGTTGTTGCTAGGAAGTACAATTTTGAGAAGGGTGGGTGGGAGACAAGGAGTTCATCTTTATATAGAGCTTCTTGTATTTGGAAAATCTATTTAAGCAATTAGAGTGGATTTTTGGCGAGGCATCTCCTATTGCATGGGGGATGGTTCTAGAGTTAGATATTGGAGAGATACTTGGTGTGGTGACACCTTGTTGCACCTTGAGTTCTCGATTCTGGCTAGTTTAGTTCCTTTTGAAACCCTTAAAGTGCGGATTGTTATTCCTTTTGCAGGTCATCCATTTCGTGGATAGAGAGGTGGATGAGCTTGTTTCTCTCTTGGCTGCTTGCAACATGTTCATCTATCCAGAGAGGCCAACTCCATGGTGTGGCGAGCGCACAGCTTGGGTTGATTTTTAGTGAAGTCTTCTACAAGCTGATAAGTCAGGAAGATTTTGTGATCTAAGGGGAGCATGCATGCCATTTGCTATTCTATGGCGCGCCGCCCAAAGTAGCTGCCTTCACTTGGTTGGTGGGCGGAAAGAGAATGCAAAACTGTATGCATTCCTTTTCTCACCGTCCATTTTCTATGTATTATCTGTGGCCCACCTGATGAATTAAACTAGGGAGATGATCCTGCAGGATGCGGATTGCCTGTGAGAACCTAGGCCCATCATGATGTTTATGAGAAATCCACACCGTCCATATGTTTTTCCAGATCATGTTAAGCAAATGAGGCAGACCCAAAACTCTATAAGTTGGCTGCACCTCAGGAAAAAAAGTGGGTAAGGAAATGTCTATGGTTGAAAACTCCCTGGGGCCCCGTGATGTTCATATTCATCCAAACCCTTCATAAGGACATTCCTACTGGGATGAATTTAAAAGACAAAACATATTAGCCAGATCCAAAACTTTTGTGGCCCCACAGTGTGGACATTCAATCGTGGCTGTTTCCTGTTGTGAAGCCTGTGAGGCCCACTTGAGTTTTGGATCTGCCTTATTTTTGGGCTCATGATTTGCATACATCAAGGTGGGCCCCACAGTAAGGGTTGCACCGTCTTAGATGAGGCTGGGCCTGCATTCTTGCTATTATTGAGGCTGTGTCAGATGGATGACCTGCGAAGAAGGTTGACCAAATAGGCGTAATTGAATACAAATCAAGTTGAGACTTGACTCAAGACCGGATGAGTCCGCCTGAGTCGGTGGGCGGAAAGAGGGTTTTGATGATTGACAACCTCTAGAAGAGATCCTTGATTTTCCCAAACATGTGTTGCATGTGTCAACACCGATTCCATCGATCACGTGCTCATATTCTGTCCTTTTACGTCCAAGATTTGGGATTATTTCATAGCAGACTTTGGGGAGATTTGGGTCATCCCAGGCTCAGTCTGGGATCTTTTGTGGGCTTGGCATGGAGGCACGGGAGGGAGGAAATCTCATCACAGCTGGCAGTTGACACTGCTGACCATTTGGTGAGCGATATCGGGGTGGAAGGAACTGTGGCCGGTTTCAGAATTCCTCTTGAGTGGCTGAGGCAGTTGTGAAGGTGGTCAAGGTGTTGGTTTTCAATTGGAAGGTCCTAAATTTTAACCATATCTAGCTGGTTTTTGGGCGCCAGCTGGGCGTTTCTGTATTATTTTGCTGTGTTTAGCGGCTTTCAGTAAGATTTTCATCAATTTTCAAAAAAAAAAAAAACACCAAGCTGGGTTGTCCCAAATGGATGGTTCAGATTGATGATTTAACCTATATTATAAATGGCCTTGATCAACCATTTTATAGATCCTTGATTGGATGGTTAGAATAATCTGGCCAATGTATATTGTTTCACGGCATGCAAAGCTTGGTCCAAATCGATTGATTGGGTTATCCATGTGGCCAAATTTACAAATAGAGCAGCCAAACTGAACACGCGACCACACATGCACACTTCGTTCTGGTGAGGTTTACATTTGATCCATGGCCAGCCTGACCTGTTGCCACCCATACACGGAAATGAGGTCAAAGGTGTCCCCAAAAAAAGAAGTAAAAGGCCACTTAGGTGCAAATAAATGAGCGTTATTCCTCATGTGAAGGCATATGCTATGCTTACGGCTTTGGCTACATGATGCATGGGCCTCATTTAATTAAGCATTAGGAATATCTTTTAAAAAATAAAAACTAAAATTACACATTAGGAATAGTGTCTGAATGGCGTCAATACCCTTTCCTTTCACCTTGCCTCGAGCCCGGGGCACCTACCTTTAAAATGTGTTAGGAATCTGAGCTCCAAATTTATGTATCATGTGATTCATGTCACCAGATTCAGCTTCAACCCATTTGTTGATGGCAGGGAATCCATGTGTTGGTTGGTGAGAAACCTCCAAATGTCAATTTTATTACTTCCAATAGCATAGTTAGCTTTTTCACATAATTTCATTTTGGGTTTGACATCAATGCACAGCTGTAGGAGAAATAAAATCAGAAATGTTCCGGGTATCAGTGTTTGTTGCAACCAAGTAGAATGGCAACAAAAACTGTGGATGGCTGAACAATTTTGTGCTTGAACACAGCTAACTAGGTGATGGAACTATAACCTTGAGTTATTACATGATGGATAGTAACATGGTACAATACCGTCAGCCAGTCATCAGCACTGTCGAAGGACCATGTTGTTTAAAATTTCTTCATTTGAATGGGGCTTTCCCCCTAATCTTCACCATTGCCATATCCCAAGCGGTCTATGGTCAACAATTCCAATATACTAATATATTTTCTTAAATTATTCATAAAAGTTAAATCACAACATTATGACAACTTCAAATATTGTGCTTATTCTAGACATTCAAATATTGTGCTTATTCTAGACATTCAAGTAACTGGTCTCAAATTACCAGACTTTGTCAGTTTGTTTTCTGTTACTCATGAAGAATGCTCAGTGAACTTGATTTAGTGGACTTTCTTGCACTTGCCTCCACATGTGGCAATGTGTTGCTTGTGTTGAGGATCCAGGTCGCTTGATTCCTCCGGATGCCTTGTCTGAAAAATCAGAATGATCTGTTGGTCAGAAGGGGAACATATGTTATTTGAACTTGGGCCATTGGTTAGGTTTTCTAAACTGTTCATTTATGTTGTACGTGTAGTCCACCTGATGATCACAGCTGACTTGATCTTCCTGACAAGGCATCTACACTCAATACTGTGGGGCCCATCTAATGAGTGGTTTGAATCTCTACATTTGTGCCACTTGTTAGAGGTGAGTGCGAAAAAGTTCAATTGCTTGAGTCCACTTCTCATTTTCTGTTATTCATCTGAACTTATAATGACTGACAAAATTTTTCCTCTTCAGCTCATATAGTAGCAAGTTTTAAGCTGCAAAAGCCGGTCTCTCTGCTGATGACAAATATTGCGGACCTTGAGAAGGACATCTTTGATGAAATCGGTGTTGTCAACTCCACGGTATTCTCTCTTAGGCATAATACTCTATACGTACATTTTTACATACCTATGTACATATATGAGGAGGCTCACACATCTAGTTGGACTATAGCATCCCAATGCAACTAGGAGCACAACTAGTTGGATGATAGTGTCCCAATGTACATACTTATGTCCTGAAACTTGCTCCTTAGTGTCCCAATGCAACTAGGAGCATCTCTCTCTCTCTCTCTCTCTCTCTCTCTCTCTCTCTCTCTCTCTCTCTCTTTCTCTCTCTGGGTCATGATCTAATGCAAACTTGTTCACTATAATTATAGTGAAAACGAGCTGTATGGGCCCCATCCACTCCGACCATCATGCGCGTCGTCACTCGTTCGGCCACGGGCTCAAAAATCAGGCCAATCCATGACTCAGGTGAGCTATGCAAGTAGGAACAATTGAGAAGGAGAAGGCGTGCCCACTTGGCTCATGGATTGGCATGATTTTTGGGCCCATGGTTAAAAATGGAACTGCATGCATGATGGTTATTGTGGATATCACTAACACATCACAGCGGGGCCCATAGAGGTTTTCACCACAATTGTGATGAAAACATTTGCACTTCATCATTATATATATATATATATATATATATATAGCCAAATGCTCAGTTGCGCACCAGTTCGCACGGAACTCGCGCGAACTTTTTGAGAACTCATCATACATGATGTGAGTCCCAAATTTGAACGGTCCACGTGATGTAGCATCCCATGAAACCCCCATGGCCCAACTTATGCTTTGATCCAAAACTTGGTGGGCCATGGAAAAAAGAAAACAGTTTCCTCCCTTGATTTGCATCTCTCTTTTCTTTCGCCCACCAGAGTTTTAAATCACTGTGAAATTTGGTCCATTGGGGTTTCATGGGATGCCGCATCACATGAACCGTTTAGATTAGACGCCCATGACACGTGTGCAAAGGTGTGCAGGTGCGTAGGTGAGCATGCCTCTCTCTCTCTCTCTTTATATATATATATATATATTCATTAATCAATCCGAATGGTTTATTAAGTTCAAAACACATTGTATTAACTACAAAAGAAATGAAAGGAAGAGAACTAGGAAGACATATGAAATAGGAGAGAAGAAAAGAAGAATAAAGGAAGAAAGGAGGAAAAAAAGAGATTTTTTGGAGAGCTCAACCCTAGTTTCATCAACTCCCTTATTATTTATACAAACAACTTTGGAAAAATTACAAATGACACCCTACTAGTACTCATATTACAACAAAGACCTTATTGGTCCTAGTATTACAAGAAAGCCCTTTTAACCTCATTTCTCAACATCCCCTTGAGCTGAGCATAGATATCCATCATGCTCAACTTGCTAAGAACAAACTCTAATTTTGTCTTAATAACTCTCTCGTGAGAATGTCAGCCAGTTGATTCTTAATTGTTATAAATGGTAAACAAAAATCTTGAGAGATGGCTTGTTGATGAATGAAGTGTATGTCAACTTCAATATGCTTGGTATGATCACGCTTAACTGGATTTCGTGCGATACTAATGGCTGCCTTGTGATCATAAAACAACTTCATAGGAGCATCCACCTTGATCCTAAGTCACACAACAGAATTTTCAGCCATAATAACTCCGCTACACCATGTGTCATGGCTTTGTACTCGGCTTCATTGCTAGACTTAGCCACCACATTTTGTTTTTTGCTTCTTCAAGTGATTAAATTTTCTTCCACAAAAGTATAGTAACTTGTAGTCAACTTTCTATCATCTACACCGCCAACCCAATTTGCATATGTGTAGGCCTTGTATATGGCCATAATTTGCAAATATAAGACCCTTCCCAAGAGATGTCTTTGAATATCAACCGCCTTTAAGTGAGGAACTCATGGAGCATACATAAATTGACTCACCACATTTACTGCATATGCTATCTCAAGTCGGGTGAGAGAAAGATAAGAGCACTCAGCCAACCAACCTCTGATATATATCTTTTTATTTGGTAACAACTCCCCCTCACTTCGGCTCAGCTTATGATTAAGATCAATAAGAGTGCTTGTTGGTTGGGAGCCTAGCGTGCCAGTCTCCTCCAATAAGTCAAAGGTGTAATTTCTCTAAGATATAATGATGTAAGACAATTAACCACTTGCTCTAAAAGCTTGAACTGATGGAGCATGGCGAATTAATCCCTTTATCTCATAGCACATGTCCCAAATCCATGGGTTAGGTCCTCGGCCGAACCTTCCTCGTGGGCCCCAAATCCATGGGTTCCACCTCACACAGGCCACCCGCTTCACATGGGCCCCAAATCCAAAAGTTCTGCGGGCTGCCCACCCCAAGTGTGCCCCTGCATCTCATAGGCCACCCCACTCGAGCCCAGTGTGAAAATACACCCGCATTATATGAAGATACCTTTCTTTAATTGAGCAACTTCTATACCAAATTTTTTTTTTTTTTTTTTCCAAATATCCTAGATCCTTAATCTCAAATTCTCTTGCCAAATGAGCTTTTAATTTTTGAATCTCCTAGGAATCATTTCCTGTCACCAAAATATCATCCACGTAAACAATTAAAACCGTAATTGACTGTCCTTGTCATGTCACAAAAAAAAAGTATCGTTAGCATGCCTCTGGTGTCAAACAACCATTTACTCTAAAAGCTTAAGCTGTTAGAGAGTGGTGTATCAATGTTCGTCAAGAGACTTTATCACTTCAACACCCCCCCGCACGTGCAAGGTGGGAACTCGGCACGGGAACATACTGTCAAGGGTGGAGGGACACTCACACCATAAATAGGCCGGGCTTAATTTCCCGGTCCCTGGGCCGGACCTGATATTCTTGACCCCCCATGGGAGAATAATATATTAGCGAAGCATATTTGCTGTTCTCGAGAATCGAACATAGGACCTTCCGCTTTGATACCATGTCAAACAACCATTTACTCTAAAATCTTAAGCTGCTAGAGTGTGGTGTATCAATGTACATCAAGGGTCTTTATCACTTCAACATCTGGGAATACCCACTCTTCTTCACTACCTGATTGAACCTCTTAAACCAAGCCCAGAGAGATTTTTAAGTCCATAAATAGACTTGTTCAACTTACATACCTTTCCTTCACTATTGGGGAACTTGAAACTAGGTGGGGTAACCATATATGCTTCCTCTTTGAAGTTTCCATGGAGAAACACATTCCTCATATTTAGCTAATATAACGGCCAAGAAAAACTACACGAGACAGTAGAATCCATATAGAGTTCATCTTGGATACAGGTGCAAACGGTTCCTTGCAACCAATCTTATATGTCCGAGTGTACCCCTTAGTGATATGTTTAGCTTCATACCTTTCAATAGACCCATCCGCCTTGTGTTTTATTGTGAAGACTCATTTGCAACCCATAGTTTGCTTTCCATTGGGTAAATCTACCAATTCCCACTTGCCATTCTTTATTAATGCCTTCATCTCTTCTATCATAGCCTCACAACACTTTGTGGATCGGAGATTACCTCTTGGAATCTAGAAGGCAAAGAAACAAAAGAAACCAAAACAAGAAAGAATAATAAGAAGGAGACAGGGCCGCATATAAAACAAACTTAGATATAGGATGCAAGGTGCACTGATGCTTCCCTTTCCGTAAGGCAATGGGAGCACTATCCTCAGACGAAGAAGGAACAGACAAAAAGAGAAGGATTACATGGTTCCATGACATCAGAATTAGTGAGTGGGCACGTCTCAATGATTACCCCTTTCTAGCATCCTGTGTAGACTTGTAGTTTCGTTGCCTACGAGTGTGGCACTGCATCAATATTAACATTAGTAGGTTGCCCTAGATTAACTCGGATGATAGCCGATGGACTGCAAGGAACATGAATAGGAAGGGGATAAATTGGAGAAGGATGTCCATCTTCCAACTCACTAGGCTCCCCTGGAAGAGATGCATAGTTACGGAAAAAGTAAAGCATGAACTTAAGAAAGGTGACATCCATAGTGACAAAATGTTTCAAAGACACAAGATCAAAGCACTTTTATCCCTTTTATGTGGAGGGATACCCTATGCATATATAGGGAAATAATTCAATTACAGTGAAAACGTTTGCTATGGGACCACTATCATGTGTCGATCATATCTACTTTGACCATCAAATGCGCCACTCCTTGTTTGGCCTTGGGACCCAAAGTCAGCTGGATCCAGGAATCATGTAAGCCACACAACAAGGAAAAGCGAATAGGGGGACTTCACCATTGATTGTCAATGGGGCCAACTTGTGTTTTTAAGTGGTCTGATGTCTGTGGCATCCCTTCATCCAGGATAGATGCTTTTACTGAATCGATTCAATACAAAGCACAATAGCTTCCCCATGAAACCAATGGTTCGCATCCCTTCTCAACTTTTCCTGTAGTGTGCTGAGTCATGGATTGGCGTGATTTTTGGGTCCATGGCCAAGTCAGTGAAAAGGTTTAACATCATAATTATGGAGAAAACATCTGCATGGAATCATTCCCCACGCGCGTACACACAAAGAGAGAGAGAGAGAGAGAGAGAGAGAGAGAGAGAGAGAGAGAGAGAGAGAGAGAGATGTTCACACGAACCGGTCTGTAAGTAGCTTTCATGAGACGTCGTCCCGTGTGATGTACGCATGACATCCAGCCTCTCCATTAGATGCGTCACCTCATGAAACCCATAAGGCCTAAAAATCAGCCCAATCCAAAACTTAGGTGGGCCACAGCAATGACATAAGTTATGAGGGGACATCCACCCTTGATTTGTGTGAGGGGCTCACCGTGTTGCATATGTGCAATCCAGGCCATACAGACCCTTCATCTAGCTTGGATGATGGGTCAGGGAAAAAATCAGGCTGTTTTGCAGCACAGGTGGGCCCCAATGATAATCAGGTTGTTTTGGATCAAGCTAAGATTTGAGCCCTTAGGGTTTCATGTGGTGCACATCTCATGGATGGGTTGGATGTTGTGCAAACATCATCTGGGATGATCAAATGCAAACATTTGCATGTGTTGATCACATCCACTCCTATCGTCATGCACACCCCCTCTGGTTTGTCCATGGGCCCAAAATAAGGCCAATCCATGACTCAAGTAGGCCCCACTAGCAAGAATTGTTAGGAGGAGGATTACCGCTATTGGTTTCTGTTGGGCCCCACCCAAGTTTTAGAAATGGCCTGATTTTAGGGTGTTCCATCATCTTTTCATATCAATGGATTAGATAGCATGAACACAACACAGTGGGCTCTCTATGAGAATCAAGGGTGTGTGCCCCCTCTCAAGTTTTCCTTCTCATGCGGTCCACTTGAGTCATGGATTAGCGTGATTTTTGAGGCCATTACCAAACAAGGGATTGCATGTAAGATGGTATGGGTAGATGTGATGAACAAATTTCAGTGGAGCCCACAACATGTATGCACCACTATATTATAGTGTAAGTGTTTGCACTTGATCATTTTCCACACACACACATGCAAGAGGTGGGGTTCTCTCTATTTTGACCACAAGGAACACCCTTTTATGTATGAATTTCATGTATATGGGGCCGATGGTTGGGTTATCAAGACCGTCAAACTTTCGGCTCCCAACGTGAATGGGCCATTCATTAAAATCTCCTCAATTGCACAAATCTAGTCTTTCGATTGTTGGAATGCAAATACATGGTTAGGAACAAATAATCTACATTCTGTGGAAATAGAAGCCAAAGATTGGATGGCAGATCTTCCAATTTTGGAGATTTTTTTTGGGATCATCCATCTGCGGTTAGGACTATCAGATCAGTGGCTTGGATAACGCAAACACACCTCACATGTAGGATCCTTCAGTGAAATAGGGAAGTTCCTTGTTAGTCTCTAATAGATAACTCATCCTTACAAATGTTTGTATATCCATGGTCTCAAGCATAATACTCTAGACATGTGTCCGTGCAGGTTGTTATTATGTCTCTGGAGCCTTTAGCTGGAGCAAACTGGACAAATGTGGTGTTTGGGGTCTGGCCTTACGAGAAAAATTCAACAATATCTTCAGCTGGCTTGAGCATACTCCGGGCATCTTTCGTGTCCTTGGTTATAAAGCAGTCAACCCTTCACCTGAGATCTTTATTTGGCGATCCATCTTTCTTTCAGGTGCTGAAATTCCCGGGAGGAATTACTGTGAGTCCTCTGCAGAGTGGATTTCTTCTGCAGAAAGGGCAGATCCTTTTCAACTTTACCTTAAATTTCTCTATTTACCAAATACAAGAGATTTTTGACGAGTTGAAGTACCAGCTGAAGTCAGGCTTACATCTCACCCCAAATGAGGTTTGTCCATTTCATAGTTGTTCCGTTCATTCTGTTTATTGCTTGATTTCTGCACAACCATAATGCCAAGAGTTCTACCACAGCTATACTTAAAAAAATATATATATATATAAAAATAAAAATTCTTCACTCTGACCTCAATAACCAATTTCTATTTACTTAGTCTTATGTTTGGTGGGCTTGTTGGTGAGGCTGGTGAATTCCACAGAATGACCGATCCCCCAAACACCTGCCATCCAACTCCTGTTTATAGATGCCATGGCCCAAGAGTTGGATCAGTCTGCTAATCAAATGAGCCTCCCTCATATGAAACAAATGGATGTTTGAAATACACTTGCCAAGCTTATTTTGGCCATCCATCTATTTTGTACACTGTAGCCAACCTGATGAGTATTCTGGCTTGATTTTTGGGCCACGGCCATCTTCAATTTTCCCCATGTGCTGCAGTGGCACATGTGGCAGTATGCATTTTGGCCAGGCCTTTACACCTGTTTCGAAAAGATAAAAGATCCTGGCATTCAAAGTTATGATTGGAGGTTTGATAATCCGGTCACACATTAACTGATTCACTACACTTTATGGAATGCAGAATTTGTATATTAGCTTGACAAATTTACATGGTTCGACGCTGGATCCTCCAATTATCGTGCAGTCATCTGTCCTACTTGCTGTTGGCAATATTCCTCCCACGTCGCCAAGGTTGAAGCAGTTGGCTCAAGCCATAACAGGTTCCCCTGCAAGAAACCTTGGCCTCAATCACACTGTTTTCGGTAAAGTAAAGCAGATTCGACTCTCCTCATCTCTTGAACACTCTCTCGATAGTGGTACTGGTAGCAGCACATCATCTTTGTCGCCGAGTCCAGCTCCTCTGCCTCACCCAAATCACCGACAGCAGCAGCACCACCACCACCACAACCACCACCACCACCACCCTGATGTTCGTCTGGCTCCTGCACCTGCGCCCCAGCATAGCTATACGCCTTCAAATCCACCTTGCCATTTTCGGTTTTCAGGAAAGCCAAAGAGCAAAGGTGGGTCAATCCCTGCTGCTGCGCCAACAGTTTCTCCACGCCCTTCTATTGCACCAACAATTTCTCCCCGCCCTTCTGTTGCACCAACAGTTTCTCCCCGCCCTTCTGTTGCACCAACGGTTTCTCCACGCCCTTCTGTTGCTGTCCCACATCCAAATGCAGACCCACCTGCTCCTGCCTCACGCTCACCTCCCTCATCTTCTCCTCTTCCAACAGTGTTTTTGGGTCATGTTCAACCTCCAAGCAAGATTATAGCACATACAGAACCACCTGATACAATGCCATCTGCATCACCGTTGTCATTGCCATGTGAGTATTTTCTTCATGACGTTAATTTAAAAACATACTTTACATTTAACTGCTGCTCTTTGCATATGCTAAAGATGATGTTTGTCAAAGCCATGGGTAAGGCTAATTATTATTATTATTTATTAGAATCTCCTGGTATGAAGTGTTTTGAATTTGTTTAGTTGTCTTTGTTGTAATTATCATGAGAGGAATAATTCCATGTGTACTGATTAAAAAAATGGTACTGTGTGATGCTTGTGATTTGGGCTCACCTACATGATGTCAGCATAGTCTTGGGGGCTTCATCCTTTTGGCCCATACGGGGATGACAGTGACACCGCCTGAAAATCAGCCCTTGCCAACTGACCAATGGCCCTGATGAAATGAAAGGCTAAGAAAAGATAGATATGGTCCACATTCTTATCCTTCGCTTAGTTATAGGCAATGTTTTCCATATCGTTATCGCGTAATGGATCGCATCCTTGGGATACAAATACATATCGGTTATTGCATGGGATATATCAGTTATATCATGTAATGTATCATTGTTGTTAGGAAACATTGGAAAATTGGTTGAATTTTTCAATGAAACTTTAAGGATTGTTAAAAAAGACATCAATATACACTTATAAATCAAAACATCACAAAAATTAAGTGCATATAATAGGTTTCGTTTGTATGGGGTCCTAATCTATGCCCGTCTAACTAAATTGATGCAAGTATATTCAAAGTCTATTTATATAATTTATAAATGTAAGAAGAGATGTATGGAAACAAAAGCAATACATTCAAAAGTAAAAGAAGTAGAAAACTAGAAATATACTTATGCATAATGTGTGTGGTTGTGACTTCGACCCACATAGAGCCGTGTAGTGGCTCAAAATCATCATCTCTATCTTGAAGGGGTTGGGCATAGTACTGCTACTCCACAAACCAACAATACTATGCCTAGGTCATAGTAGAATGATACTAGTGAAGATGCTCTCTAATATAACATTGGTACCCATCCTCTCCAATTTGAGAAAATTTGAAAATTTTATAAATTTTCTATAAATCTTTCTTTCTCCTAAATTCCAAAATTAGAGTGTATGTGATGATGATTTAATCAAACACCCATGAATACTCTGAAATGGGAGCTAATCAAGTGATGTAGGACAATTAACCACTTGCTCTAAAAGCTCGAATTGTTAGAGTATGACGAATTAATCCCCTTATCTCATTGCCCAGGCCCCACGTCTCATGGGTTAGGCCCTCGGTCGAACCCCCCTCGTGGGCCCCAAATCACATGGGTACCGCCTCACACGAGCTACCCGAGTCACACGGGTGGGACCCGCATCTCACGAGCCACCTGCCTCACACAGGCCGCCCACCCCGAGTGTGCCCCTGCATCTCACAGGCCACCTCACTCGAGCCCAGTGTGAAAATGCCCCCGCATTATCAAGGTATTCAAAATTGGTTATGTATCGGCCGTAACGGCGATACATAACGGTACCGGTCCGAAACGGGGCACCTCTATTTTTTGGGTTTGTAACGGCTGTTACAGTACCGTAACAACTGTTACACACAATAACCCTAAAGAAAAGGGGAAAAAATGAAATAAAACATACCCTTTTCTTTTCTTCTTTTTCTTCTTCTTGGGCTGTTGCGGTTGTGGCGGCAGCGGTTGTTGCTTCTCTTCTTCTTCCTTTTCGTCATTCTCTCTCTCTCTCTCTCTCTCTCTCTCTCTCTGCCCCCTCTTTTAATTTCCTTCTCTCTTTTTCCCCCTTTTCTTTTTAGTTTCTCTCTCTCTCTCTCTCTCTGAAAAAAACGGATGGATTGCATGGCTTTTTCACAGCCACGCACTTACATTTTTTTAAATGCTCTGCAACATGCAGGGCAGTGCACTTGCACTGTTTTGTTGCATGGGCCCACCTTGATTTATGTGTAGTATATCCATGTCGTCCATCAGTTTTTCAAGTTCATTTTAGGGTACAGTCCTTGAAATGAAGGGATCCATATCTCAATTGGACCACACAGTTGGGGTTGAATGCCCACCGTTAAAATCTTCCCAGGGCCCACTATAATGTTTATTTTCCATCGAACTTGCTAATAAGGTCACATAGACCTTGATGAAGGAAGAACACAAATGACATCTTGATCCCAAAGAAAAAATGTCCTAAGAAAATTTTAATGGTGGGAATTCAATCCCTACTCTGTGGTTCACCTGAGATTTGGATTAGCCTCATTTTTTGGACCATGCTCTAAAATAAGTTGGCAAGAAGAATGGACCACATGGATATACAACAAATGCATTGAGGTGGGCCCCACATTTAAGGGGATACTCATTAGTGGTCCACCGAAGATGATCTACCTGAATTTTTAGACCATGCCTTATAATGAATTGGCAAAACGGATTGACGGCATGGATATACAAATACATCGAGGTGGCCCACCTGCCCTACCAGTGGTCCACTTGAGATCTGGATTTGCCTCATTTTTTCCCATGCCCTTAAATGAGTTGCCAAAACGGATGGATGACATGGATATATAATACATAATTGAATGGACCCCATGTACATGGCCCTAAAAATTTGTATATGAGGTATATATCAACTCAAAATTAACCAATTAAATTTTGGGACCATTGTTGCTAATTCACAGTCTCAAAATTAAATTGTTTGAACAACTTTCACCATTAGTTTGCATACACTTGTTTTTTGAAATTGGACCATTTGATATTTTTCATTCTTCATTGTCCAATAAATGTCCACCAATCCATTAGTGGGATAAGTGCCAATAGATTGTATTAATTTAAGGCTAGTTTGGGGCATCGAATGGTCCCCAAATCAGCCTCGTATCGACAATACTATTTACTCCAATTTAATTTTAATTTTTTCTTAAGATCTATGGGGGAAATGATATCAAATTGTTAGGTATATGAATTATATAATAGGATACAAAAATCCCTAAACTCTATATATTGAAATGAAATGTATGCGAGTCATGAAGTATGCAATGCACTAATACTATAAATAATAGTTAAAACCTGAAAATATAAGATGTTTTGGTATTACATTCATTATGGTAAAACTATATTGATATTATATAGTTAGAAAACTAAATATAAAAGGTTTGCAGTCAATTCTAGGTTGTTAGGTTCATAAATCCATTAGACAACCCGACATAGCATTATCACCAAAGATTGGACCGTTACGCTGCCATAAACATGTTCGAAATTATAAATGAATGCATATTTGGAATATATATAATTTTTTAGATTTTCCGAATATTTTTTTAGATATTTGGAGCAAAATTTCTTTTGACCGATACAGGGCGTATCGCCTGCTATACTGATTCAACGTATCCTTAACTTGGGATCTGAATGGGATTCCACACATCAGAATGAACTAATAATAATAATAATAAAGTTTTGATCTAGTCAAGGGGCATAACTAGATCTAGTGAGTTTGGCCAACTGACAGGTTTCGCATTTTATTGAAGAAACATTCAATGAGGGATGTCTGAACTAGGCGTGCCACTCTAATAGAGAAGTTTTGTCTTTGGTAATGCAGGCAACTCCTCCGGGTTCAAACTAGTACAACTTCACAACTCATATCCCCCACGAACTGTTGCCTATGTCTTGTGGTCTTGAAACACCAGGGTGTCCCGTATCCGTTACGATACGATCATATTGGCTGATACGTAATGGTAACGACCGACACCGTTACATGATACGGGGTCGAAATGGGCACCCCCCGATTCTGTGACCGTAATGGCTATTACGGGCCTAAAGAAAATAGGAAAAAAAGAAAAAAAAAAAAGAAAAGAAAAGGAAAATTTCTTTTCTTCTTCTTCTTCTTCTTCTTCTTCTTCCTCTTTTTCTTCTCGGACTGCTGCGGCTGCGACCATTCTTATTATTATTCTTCTTCTTACTCTCTCTCTCTCTCTCTCTCTCTCTCTCTCTCTCTCTCTCTCTCCCTCTCCCTCTCTCTTTTCTTTTTGGTTTCCCTCTCTCTTCTTTTTCATTTTGGTATCGAAAACGGAATGGACTTTGTGGCCGTTTCACAACCATGCACTTTAAATTTGATTTTTAACGTGTTCTGCGGTGCACGCTGAACAGTGCACTTGCACAGTTTTGTTACATGGGCCTGCCTTAATTTATGTGTAGTGTAGTATATCCATGCCGTCTACTATAATGTTTATTTTCCATTAGACCTGTTGATAAGGTCATATAAACTTTGACCTTGATGAAGGGATAACACAAATAGTAGCTTGATATATAAAAAAAAATAAAATTCTTAAGAAAATTTTAATGGTGGGAATTAAATCCTTATTTTGTGGTTCACCTAAGATTTGGATCAACCTCATTTTTTGGACCAGGCCCTAAAATAAGTTGGCAAAAAGGATGGCCCACATGGATATACAACAAATGGATTGAGGTGGGCCCCACGTTTAAAGGAATACTCACTAGTGGTCCACCGAGGATTTAGATCTACTTGAATTTTTGGACCATGCCTTAAAATGAGTTGGCAAAACAGATTGATGGCATTGATATACAAATACGTCAAGGTGGCTCGCCTGGCCCACCAGTGGTCCACCTGAGATCTGGATTTACCTTTTTTTTTTTCCAATTGTTTTTTGAAATAAGACCGTTTGATATTTTTCATTTATCACTGTTGAACAAATGTCCACCAATCCATTAATGGTATAAGCGCCAATAGATTGCATTAATTTGAGGTTAGTTTGGGGCATCAAATGGTCCCCGAACCAGCCCCGAATCGACAACACTATTTACCTCAATTTAATTTTAAATTTTTAAAAGATTTATGGGGAAAAATGATATCAAATTGTTAGGTATATGAATTACATAATAGGATACAAAAGTCCCTAAACTCTATATATTGAAATAAAATGCATGTGAGTCACGAAGTATGCAATGCACTAGTACTATAAATAAAAGGAAAATTTGAAAATAGAAGATGTTTTGGTATTACATTCATTATAATAAATTTATATAGATATTATATAGTTAGAAAACTAAATATAAAAGGTTTGCAATTAATTCCAGGTTGTTTGGTTCATAAATTCATTAGACAGTCCGATACAACTTCTCACCAAAGAGTGGACCGTTACACCAGCATAAATATGTTCCAATTTATAAATGAATGTATATTTGGAATGCTTAGAATATTCCGGATTTAATCTATATTTTTTCATATTTTTTTGGGAAAAAAAAATTGCACCATTATAGGCTGTTACTCCCCCGTATCCGTATCGGTATCGATGGGCACCGTTATTCCAACCGATACTGATACGGAATACCTTGTGAAACACATAATGAGATTGATAAAAAGTAACATAGCAATGTAAGTGTTTTGTTAGCTGACTAACAGAGAGTAAACTAAGAGGAAATTTAGGGATGTAAAGAACAAAGGGAAGATTGGTGTTTGTACTAAGAGGGGCATTCCCTTTGCCAAAGATAGTGGAGAATGATCCATCGGCTAGAGAGACAGGAGAACAATGAGAGGAGGTGTCTACGGATGATAAAAGCTTAAAGTTACTTATCATATGATGAGTGGCACTTGAGTCAATCACCAATGATGATGAACCCGAGGATGTAGCTAGGACGGTATCGGAATTGGCAAGAGAGGTGGAAGCATTGGATGGAGAGTCTGTCACAGTGCTCCTAGCGAGCAATTTCTCAAAGTTTGCTTGGGAAAGTGTCAATGAATCACTTGCAGTTGATTAGTGATTGCTAGTTGAAGAGGAGTCTTGAGCTGGACTGGCATGATTGGCTTGCAGATGATGCAGGACAATTAACCACTTGCTCTAAAAGCTCGAACTGTTAGAGTATGGCGAATTAATCCCTTTATCTCATAGCCCAGGCTCCATATTTCATGGGTTTTAGGACCTCGGCCGAACCTCCTTCGTGGGTCTCAAATCACATGGGCCGCCCACCCTGAGTGTTCCCGCATCCCACGGGCTACCCCACTCGAGCCTGGTGTGAAATGCACATTAATCACCCCTGGTAAGGAGTCTCGAATACGAGACCTCCCCCGTGGGCCCTAAATCGCATGGGTCACCCACCCGAGTGTGCCCCTGCATCCCATAGGCAACCCTACTCGAGCCTAGTGTGAAAATGCCCCTACATTAATCACCTTCGGTGAGGAGTCTCGAACACGAGACCTCCTACTCTGATACCAATTTGATGTAGGACAATTAACCACTTGCTCTAAAAGCTCGAACTATTAGAGTATGACGAATTAATCCCTTTATCTTATAGCCCAGGCCCCACATCTCATGGGTTTTAAGACCTCGGCTGAACCCCCTTCGTGGGCCCCAAATCGCATGGGCCACCCACCTCGAGTGTGTCCCCGCATCACACGGGCTACCCCACTCGAGCCCGGTGTGAAATGCGCATTAATCACCCTTGGTAAGAAGTCTCGAACACGAGACCTCTCCCGTGGGCCCCAAATCGCATTGGTCACCCATCCCGAGTGTGCCCTTGCATCCCACAGGCGACCCCACTCGAGCCCAGTGTGAAAATGCCCCCGCATTAGCAGACCTCCATTTTTCCAAAGAAGATCCCAACATTTGTTGGCAGTATGATTAGTCTTCTTGCATTAAATGCAAAAATGTTGCTGACAATATGGCTGTTTATCATTTGAAGAGTTTCGACCATGGACTTTTCCTCCTATACAGGCACCATGCCATGGCGGTCGTCCACCATGTGTGCTACTGCCGATGTCAAAGAGGAGTGACGCTTTCTCCAAAGTGAGAAGAGGTGGTCGATGAAGGAGGTAATACACATAATACCCTAGTGATCACATTGATTGGACATAGATGGAACCCGCTCGCTTACAAATAACAAGGAGTTGGGCCTTGAAAGTTTCCAAATATGGTTGGATGGTGGCAAGGAACAATGCTATACAAATCTCGTCTTTGATGTTGTTGTTGGGCAATGTCCTGTGGGAATGGATGGTCAAGTATCCATTCATATTACATGCCTCTAAATCAAGCACAGTGGTCATGGAGATTGTTTCCTTGTTTGATTGTCTGAAATTCCTTAAATATGTCATATAGACAGTGGTTTTTGTTTTTTAGTACAACTGTTGGAGGGTATTCTAATTTCCTTTAGCATTGTCACCATGCATCATGTTATGTTAGACATGTTCCTCTATACTATGGAAAAGCCTACTCATCAATTAGTCACCTTCTTTCCATTGTGAATACATGTCTAAACCTTCCCCTGGACCACTATTTGTCACATGCTTCAACGTCATTTATTTATATTAAAAATATTTTTCACAGATTGGGCAAGTAATTTTAAGCCATCTTAGTTTAACCGATGAGATTTGCATAATGTCGGTTTTGGTGTCTGATTTAGACTCCATAAATGATTAAAATGAAGGCAAGGATGCAAACCTGATTGAGTGTGCTTTCACACGGGAGATAAAAGCGACTTGTAACAACTAACTGTCTTTGATAGGCAGTGATGCAGTAAACACGTGGGGGTCATAATACAATTCAACCAATCAGCAATGCAGCTTAGCTAGAGATGGCGACATCATCCAATACTCAGTAACGAATGGTTGATAATCTGACTGGCGATGAATGGCCAACAACAATCATGAGGACAACTGCAATCACTAATCAACATTCTCTATTGGCCTAGAATAAATGGCTCACAACAGACAATGCCCAAATGAATTAGCGACAGTCCGACACGTGATCACGTTGAGCCAGCAATCGTCAGCGCAGGAAACCCAACCAGTGTGAGTGGGGTCCAATGCGTCTGATGCTTTAACTGATATGGCGATGAGGGATTCATAAACAACTGGTGGAAGAAGCCACTGTAACAGGCACTGCACAGTACGTCAATGGGAACTGTGATACTGACATATAACGATCACAGCCCGTGGAGATGCAATGGATGGAACTGGGTCATTCAAAATGAGCAGCAAAACCACGACGCTGATCAAGATGGCCTAGATGCAGACTAGATCCAACTGATCCAGAAAAAACCGAAACTCATGACCGTTGTCTTTTATGGCATTACAAACCAACAGAAGAACCCAACTAGTTCTTGATGATGGAGACTTGAGAACTACTTAGCCAATCAAATCGGCGGACAACAACCTATGGGTGATCATGGGGATCAAGGCTTTCTAGAGTTGCAATGATTCGGGCCAATCACTGCTCTGATACCATGTGAAATCAGACGATAGTGGTGTTGGTTGCATGTTTTACAGCATTGGGGCTTTTGATATGAGAAGCCCACTATTTACATTTTATTCAACTCCTTCCTATCAAATGTGTATGAAAGCTATTCAACTCTTTCAGTGAGATGCCTTTGGAGCTTTGGTTTTTGGAGGCGTTCGTGGTGGTGGGATCTTGTCTTGGGATGTAGTTGCTATCAACCTTGTGGTGGACGGATGGGAGGAGTTAAGGGTTCATGTGAGAAAAAAGACATTGGTAAAAGCTACGAACTAGGTTTCTAACATCGTCAATCGCGAGAGGGTGCTTGTTTGGGTGTTTTTGAAGCGGTAGGAGGTGCACTGAGTAGATCGAAAGAGGAAAGTGTAGGTGTATTTTTAAAGGAAAAAAATACCCTTCACCTAGATCTACTTTTAACCTGTTCATTTCTTTGTATGGATATATGGGTGTGTGTGTGTGTGTGTGTGTGTGTAGAGTCATGCTCCCCTGCGCACCTACGCACGTGCGCACCTTTGCACAGGTGCCATGGGTGTCTAATCTGAACGGTCCATGTGATGCGGAATCCCATGAAACCTCATGGGCGTAACGACCGTTACTGACCCGTAACGGCGTTACGGGCCTTAAAAAATAGAAAAAAAAAAAAATACTTACCTCTTTTTTCTTTCTTTTCTTCTTCTTCTTCTTCTTCCTCTTCTTCTTCTTCTCGAGAAGCTAGTCACCGGCTTCACTGCTTGGTGCGACACGGTGCTTGCTTCTTCTTCTTTCTCTCTCTCTCTCTCTCTCTCTCTCTCTCTCTCTCTCTTCTTTCCCTCTTTTTTCTTCTCTCCTCTCCCTCTCTCGGTTTCCCTCTCTCCACTTTTTTTTTTTTCGGAGGCGTACCGCGCACCAGCTGGAGGTACGTGTCAGCTAAGACGAGCGCTGACAGTCCTCGAGCTCCGAGTTGTACGAACGGTTCAAAGGAGATCAAAGTTACGTGGGCTCCATAGTGATGTATTTATTATATCTACACCGTTCATCTATTTTTAAATATCATTTTAGAGCATTAGCCAAAAAATGAATTGTATCCAAAGATCGTCTGGACCACACCAAAAATAGCAGCGAGATGATGATTTTCACCATTAAAAAATTCGTAGGCCCACCATAACGTTTATTTTCCATCCAATCTGTTCAAAAGGTCATAAAGGCCTGAATGAAGAGGAAAAACAAATTTCATATTGATCCAAAAGTTCTATGATCCCAAAAAGGTTTCAATGGTCGACGTTCAATCCCCCATTGCTTTTTGCAGTGTGGTCCACTTGATAATTAGATCTGTATTATTTTTCGTGTCAAGCCTTAAGACGAGCTCGTCAAATGAATGGACGGTTTAGATATAACACATACCTCATGATCAGACCCATGGGACTTGCTTGCATCAAATGAGTGGACTGGTATGCGTAACGCACGCTGAACAATTTTAATAAAATGTACGCGTGCCCCATGGGCCCCACCACGCTGTATGTATTTTATCCATGCCGCCCATCCATTTTGCCACATCATTTTAGGTTATGATTCAAAAAATTAGTAAGATCCAAAACTCAGGTGGACCACAGCATAGGAAACCGTGGTTATAGAATGCTCACCATTAAAAATTTCTTAGGGTCCACTGTAATATTTATTTTCCATCTAACCTATTAATAAGGTCACACTAACGTGGATGAAGGGAAAACACACATGTCAGCTTGATCTAAAACTTTTGTAGCCTCGATAAAGTTTTAATGATAGTCGTTTAATTATTATTGTTTCTTATGGTGCGGTCCACCTGAGCTTCGGATCTGCCTCATTTTTGGGCTCATGCCCTAAAATTATTTGGCAAAATGGATGGACGGTGTGGATATAACACATTCATTACGAGTGGGGTCCAAAAAACTCTGACACTCGTGTGCTACACTTCACAATCTCAGTCTTACCTAATTCGAGCCTTTAAAAAATTGTACACGAGACATGTATTAACTTAAAATTTACCAATTAAATTATGGATTGTAATTGCTAATTCAAAATGTCAAAATCAAATTGTTTGAATAGTTTTAATTGTTAATTTGTGGACGCTTATTTTTTAAAATAGGGCCTTTTGATTTTTTTTCATGATCCGCTATCCAATAAATGTCCACCAATTCACAAGTGGGATAATGCCAATAAATTGCATGAATTTGAGGCTGATTTGGGGCATGGATTGGTCCTCCAAGTCAGCCCCAAATTGGCAACGCTATCTACCTAAATTTAATTTCATTTTTTAAAAAAACTATTGGGAGAAATGATATCAAATTGCTAAGTATATAAATTGGATATTTATAAAATTAAATATATGAATTTTGTAGTCAAATTCAGGTTATCTAGTTCATAAATTCATCAGACAGTCCGATACAACTCACCAAAGAGTGGACCGTTACACCACCATAAACATGTTCCAATTTATAAATGAATGCATATTTGGAATGCTTAGAATATTCTGGATTTAATCTATATATTTTTGGCAAAAAAAAAAATTGCGCCGTTATGGGCCGTTATGCTCCCGTATCGCCGTTACACCCCCGTATCCGTATCGGTTTCGAAGGGCTCCGTTACGCCAACCGATACCGATACGGGACACCTTGGTAAATACGTAGCGTGTATAGAGATGGGCATCGAGCCGAGTCGAGTCGAGGTGGGCCAAGTTTGGCTTGGCTTGTCCATGATGTACTCGAGCTCGAGCTTGGCCTCGAGCTCAACATTGAAGCTTGGCTTGTTTACCAAAGCTGTCGAGTTGAGTTCGAGTCGAGCTAGTGGTTCGAGTCGAGTCGAGTTTACCTCGAGTCGAGCTTACCTCGAGTCGAGCTTGAGCTTGTTGGGTGAGAGAGTAATGGATTCTGTTCTTGATCCTCCTCCATTGATAAAAAATTCAAAAATCTTAAGAGAATCAAAGCAAAACCTGATGAAAAAACCAAACAAAGCTTCGAATCGGATGAGGAAACCTGTAAGAACTGATCTGTTCTTGATCTTCTTCCACCAGCAGAAATCCAAGTACTAGAAAAGAAACAGAGAAGAACACAAATTAGAAATCCAAGTAAAGAGCTCTAGCCAATCAGATCATTGGATTTCCGTGAAGCTCTAACAAGTCTGAGAAGAACCGATCTCGAATTTCTTGGGTTTCTCGCCTAAGAAGTAGATCTCAAGAGATTGAAATCATACTATTGTGGAGCTGAAATGAAAACTAGTGGTGGTGGTTGGGGCAAGTGTGCGGCTGGCAGTGGGTGAAGAAAGAGAAGAAAGGGAAAGGGAAGTGGGTGCGTGAAGTTGGGTAGAGACTCTAGGGTTTGTTTTTTTTATTTTTTTTATTAATATATATATATATATTATATAATATAATATGATATAATATTTAATATATTTATTAATCGAGTCGAGCTCGAGTTCGAGCTTCGAGTCGAGTCGAGTTGAAATGCCCCCTGGTCGAACTTGGCTTGAACTCAACTCGAGCTTCAAATAATTAGCTTGGCTCGGCTCGGCTCGAATCGGCCATTCAAGCCGAGTCAATCCGAGCTGACTCGAGCGAGCTTTTCGAGCTAGCTTGACTCGTGAACAGCCCTAAACGTGTAGCGTAAGCTACACGATACTTCTATTTTTTAATTTAAAAATATGACAAATATAATAAATAGTTTTTTTTTTAAAAAGAAAAAATATATAAAAATGCTTAAAAGATGATTCATTTTATAAATTATAAGCATGTTCAAAAAAGTTATTAGTTATCATTTATCAAAAGCCAATCCACATATATAAGCCAAATTAAATAATTATCACATCAACAACTTTCTAAGCTAACCACTTTAATTAATAATGTCTAATTGAAACCACAAGTCACAATTATGAAAAGAAATAAAAATCCAATAGGTTAAAAATATCAAGTACAATGCAAGTGTTACATTCCTCAACATTAGAAACAAAGAAAACGTAAAAAAAGAATAAAAAAAGAATAAAACAGTAAAAAAAAACATTGTAGCTTACGCTACGGACGCTACGCGCTACATAGCTGTAACGTACGCTACGACCCTCGTAGCGTACGCTACAGGGGATTTACGCTATTTGGGATGCTACGTAGTGCTACGGCCACGCTACGCTACGTAGCGTACGCTACCGCTACGCTATTAGCGCTATTTGAAACACTGATATATATATATATATATATATATATATATATATATATATATATATATATATATATATATATATATATATATAGTCTCCTACGCAGCATATTGCAAGAGGCCTTTTTGCGCACCAGACTAACCCGCTTGGATGGGTCTGTTGGGCATGGGTCCTATGGCGATGTGTTCATGAAATCCACTCTGACAACTAGGTCTGTGATGACAGTTTAGCCATAGGGCTAAAAGACTAGAATGATTTGTGATTTAGGTTGGTAGCACTAAGAGAAACAATGGGAGAGGGGGATGCCTACTGTTGAATTTTTACAAGCTCCACCATGATGTTTATGTGAAATCCACTCCACTGATTAGCTGCCTCATAACAATACATATAGGAGGGTCAAACTTTAGTCCCATACGTGATTTATGTGGGCCATAACAAGCGAAACCGTTTAGATGATGGGCATCTCCTGCACTGTTTTTGTTCATATGGCCCACCTAAATTATGGTTGCGGGTGATTTTTGAGCCCTGTGGCTTAACTTTTGTTGTGCACCTTATGGTTGGAGTGGATTTTAGACAAACGTCATGGTGGAGTCCACCCCAACCCTTCCTCTTTGGTTTGCTTGCTCGTTCCCTCGACATTATGCATGCTGACCTTGTTGGCAGCTACCTCGCTGCACTGGTCAGTGCCGGAAGAGCTATGTGGGCCCCATCATGATGCTTGTCTTTTATGTATGTTGTTCATCCATTTTGCTAGATCATTTTATGGCGCGAACCCAAAAATGAGGCAGATCCAAGGTGGACCACACCACAAGTAACAATGGTGATTGAACGCCCATCATTAAAAATTTCCTAAGGGCCACAAAAGCTTTGGATCAAGCTAATATTTTTGTTTTCCCTTCATCTAGGTCTATATGACCTAATCAATAGGTTGGATGTCGGACAAACATTCCAGTGGTCCCTAGGAAGGTTTTAAGATGGGAGATTCAATCACTAGTTCACCACTATTTTTTATGGTGTGGTCCACCTAAGATTTGGATCTGCCATGCCATAAAATGAGCTAGCAAAATGGATGGACAGCTTTGATAAAACACATACATCATTGTGAGACCCACGAGCATTGACAAGTTAAAAAGGTTGTTACTGGCACGTCAGCATGCAATACATGTCCCAATAGATGTCATGCCTATCCTGCCTTGTTGGTAAGAACTCAGGGACAATGCCCCCTTTCTTTGTCCGCTAGCCGGCTAGCTTGTTCTTCGTGCCAATAAGGATGGGCATGCCTTAATGTGTATGTGAAATCCACTCCGATCATAAGGTGAGTCAGAAGAATTTATCCACAGGGCTGAAAAATCACCTACATCCACAATTCAGGTGGGCCATATGAGCAGAAATGATGCAAGGGACGCCATTAGGGGTGTCAATGGGCTGGGCTCAGGCCTGAAAAATCTAAAATTTGAACAGGCGTGGCCCAAAACAGTTCAAAATATGGGGGCTGAGACCTACCTCGGTCCTGGCCTGTTGATAGCCCTAGCCACCATCCAAACTGTTTCACTTAGTATGGTCACATAAATCATGTACAGGCCAAAATTTTTGATCCCCATGCATGTAAGCTAATGCTTGGAGTGGATTTTACATAAACATCACGTTAGACCCTGTAAAAATTTAATGGTAGGCATCCCGTCTTCCATTGTTTCTCTTGGTGTGGCCCACATGAGTCACGAATCCTCTTGACCCTTATGGCTAAACTGTCATCATGGACCTAATAGTCAGAGTGGATTTCATGGACGCATCACCATAGGACCCACCCACTGTTGATCCATCCAAGTAGGTTAGTTTGGTGCGCAAAAAGGCCTCGTGGTACAATGCGTAGGAGACCATTATATATATATATATATATATATATATATATATATATATATATATATATATATATATATATCAGTTTATTAGTTGTTAAAGACATACATTTGTGTTTAATATTTTACACCTAAGTTTTTCTAAATCCTATATCTCATTCCATATACCTAGATTGGTTGTTTGTATAATGGCTTGTGCAAGTGGATTTGCAAACCTATGCATTGTAAATGTGATGGGGACATCACGTGCACACACACGCTGCCCCCTACACATGTACGCAAGGAGGACTCCACCGTCGATCTGGATTGATGACAATGTCCAGGGGAGGCCTCCTAGCTAGAAGACAGAGTTTTGGTTCGTTGGATTGGGCCCGATAGTCAAGTAAAGCCCATCATGGGATCTCATGATCGTGGCCTACTAGTCTAATTAATATCATATTTTAGGTTTTGTTTATTAATGTTATTTAGAGTATCATGGACGGTTTAGATTTCTTTGATTAGTTTTTATTTTTGTTTACTTCATTGCTAAGTAATAGGTTGCGCACATGGCGCGAGTTTTGGGGTATATGGTTTTCCTATAAATAGTCACCCCTTGTAGTTTTTTTTTCCTTCATTGAAGCTTAATAAAAATTCTGCATTTTTCTACTCTGAGTTCTCGAGTTGTGGAAATCCAATTGGGTGCGAAGCTTTCCCTTCATCGAAGGGTTAACTACCGTGGTGCGAAGCCACATCGAACCCGATTCGCCCCCATCCTCTACCATCTCTATTTCTCATCTTCTACCACCATCCGCGCTTCAAATTTGTCCTTCATTGCAACAGTTTTCCTATTTACAGTAGAATTCTAGTTCTGGTCCTGCAGGAGGGCTGAAACTTTGGTAGAGCACCACGCACAGACCGCACATCCAATCGACACTAAACTTGGCGGTTTTGAAGCCCTCCCTTGGCCGACCAGAGTCAAGGAGGCGCTTTTCGCATTTGGCGCCCCCTCACACGTGTAGCCAGACTCCTGCGCACGTGTGACAGGCACGTCTTGCTGTAACGCCTTGAAAATCGGGGGTCGAGTAGGAACTTAACTCCCGAGTTCCAACGCATCACTTATGCAACATATGAAATGATGACCGTATGTTGTTTGTATTAGTGCATGAAATATGAATAAGATTAAGCCAAATCAGCAAAACATAATCCAAGGACAGTTATAATACGCAGCGAGAAGACCGAAACGAATATATATAACTGTATAAACCAAGTGTATGTCCCCAACATATGTTTGCATGCCAGGTCAAGGATTACAAGTGTAGTTCCAAAATATACAAAATGTGTAGTATCCTCTATTCATAATCCCAGAAAGAAGTCCCGCCAGTCAGGCCACGGCTCACAAGAACCCGCCTGAAGTCTGCATATAGGAGAAGGCCTCCTCGAAGTCTGGCTCCGCCTCGTAGGCATCGCCACCACCTGCATCTAAGACAGGGTCTGGTTGGTGTGCGCAACACCGTCCCGTAACGTGGGAGTGAGTGATCAACTCAATGGAACAATAAAGCAAAGGTTAACATATTATCAATTCAATCAAGCGGTAATGATAAAGCAGTAAATCACACATCCCTAAGTACTCTTATTAATGCAAGTATGGTATGTATGTATGATGCATGCCCTCGCCTACGCTCCCTCAGCGACTCCTTACGATCGCGGCATGCCACACTCCCTCAGTGCTTGACCATCAACGCCAAACGCACACATAATGCGGTGCATGAACGTGATTACCAAGTTCTTTATTAGTCATTTTCATACAATAGGATTGTAAAACTAAGGTACCTCCCTTATATCACTTCTCAATAAGGATCCATTCCAGGGTCGTCAGTCCTATTAAACTCATATGATGATACGGTTCTAGGTTACTGCAAAGGGCTCGTCGCCTTATCAGTACAGGCCTAGTTATACTCTAGTTGCTACAGAAAGGCTCGTCGTCTCACTGCAGTCTCAGATTATGCTTGAGGTCACTACAAATGGCTCGTCACCTTATCAGTGTAGGCCGACAGCTCGAATACAGTGTCCCATACCACCGTATTCGGCTCACGAGTCTGGGTTGCTCAATGGTCACTACGGGGAAGCTCGTCGCCACGGCGTAGGCCGACAGCTCGACCACGATGTCCCATACCACCATGTCCTACTCATGAGTCTTAGCGGATCAATGTACCAAGGTTAATAGGGATTTCACTGGTGAGTTTGGTATCTTAGGTTCAAGCAGAAGCGACCATACATGGTTAACATACATTGGCAAATTGGGTTGTTTGACGGCTCGACTAGCACGAGCGCACATCGAGTTGAACGACATGAAGTGCATAAGCACTCCGTGTGGCCTAACCACTATCGCCAACCGACATACGACTCGGGTTCATCAGGCGCGTCTCATGTGGCGGATCAAGGACAACTACTCGTTCAAGTCCCATTACTGATTGCCTGGACTATATAATAGCCCCAAATACATTCAATTACATCGATCTAACATATGAGATACTCAAAGCAGTAATGGAACAATGATTCAAAACATACAATCAGTTGAGCATGCTATGAAGTACAATATCAACATGAATTTGAACATATTCAATTCATAACCAAACAGATATCTGAATATATCATACATGGAGAAAAACATACACATCGCTAGAGTAGTTGAGAATCCTATCTCAACACCCAATTAAAGAAGAATTCATAAGTACTTACTCATACAGACATGTTTACATACACTTAGTCTACACCTCACATTATACATGACATATAGGAGTTAGAATACGTATTAGGGCAAGTCCCTTCGTCAAAGGATTGCCGCCTTTATAACAATCACATACCCACGACGAATAGTCGTGGCGTACACTAATGCATAGTTTATACTTAGACAATTTCACAAACGCTTAGGCTACAACTTGTACATACACGACGTATGTTAATACAACAAGTATTAGGCTAATCCGTTCACCCAGAGGTTGATACACATGCATCTAGCATACATAGACAGCAAATAATCATGGCAAACACAAATCCGTATTTCATACGTATACGGTATTTTCTACAAATACGAGGAATACAGTATATTCAACGTAGTTAATGTATATCTGAAAAACGAAACGGACAGCACTTTGTACATGTGCAATAGCATCCACGTCAGTAATATATCATTAACTAACATTGAAAGCCTTGAAAACCATAACCTATACGTTTAAAGTCCGCACCTTTCGCCTGTAAACACGTAACGAATTCAGTTTGTTCACTCACGCTCCGTCTACGGCTCAACGGCAACCTATTTCATGACATAGGTTAGCTATTTCATTACTTTAACTAATTGAAACCCTAGAACGGATTAGGGTTAGATTTTCTTACATAAGAATGGGATTGGTATCGCTGGAAAAACGACACGGTAGTCGTAGTGAGGCACGTAGATAAGTGGGTTTGAATCCCAGGAAGAAACTCCAGCAATCCCTCACACTTTCTCTCTCTTTCCTTCTCTTTTTCTCTCTTCTCTCTCCTAGGTTTAGGAAATTCGTATGAAATGAGAGAGAGAGGGTTTAAGGTCTTTATATAGGCCCGGAACTGATGGGAATGGCCCCAGGGCCATGGTATACTTCAATTATAGCCAAAACCCATCTGTTTCGGCTCAACGGAGCACTTCCGGAGCCCCCCCTTGAGCCAAAGGTCGGACTTAAGCTCACTGACCTTGGATCTAGATCAAGTTAAATTTTCGTTCCAGTCGGGTTCCCAGATCGCGCGTGGCGGACCGGTTTCAGTTCAACGGTCACCGAAACTCGATCAGGGTTACAAGTACACTGCCCTGTATGAGAAATTTCTCCTGATCCGAGGGTGTATTTGGGTCAGATTCTGACGGTCTGATTGCTTATATTCGGTCCGCAAGTGACAAGTCTCAGATTACTTAAATTTAGATTCATTTCTAAAGAAAACCACATTTTCTCACACTCTTTGCTCTGGGCTCAAGCGAATAGCCTCAGGACACTATCTGGAGTTGATTTCCGAAATAGTTGTCAAGTCCAGCAAGGCGGTCTTAACTATATAATTTCGTAGTAATTGGACTTTCTACGTGTGATCCAGATCTAATACGGAGTTTCACTGTGCTCCCGAGAGCAACTGGGTAATGAGATGGATCCTAGATTTTAGGGTAACCTAGCGTCAATGATTCTACAAGTTTTAGGTCTTGCAGATCGTATTTAAAGTGGATCGAGCGGATTTCGTAACTACTCTAGTTTAACACTTAGTTAAACTCGTCTAATTTCTAAAGGATTTAGTCCTTAGTGATTTCTGGTTGAGGTAGCACTCGGGTCTCAGTACAGATTTTTCCGAGACGTTACACCCGCTGTCCGCACGTGGGGACTATTTGCAGGTTCAGATTTTCGCCTATTTTACTTCTCTCATATCTATTCTCCCTAATCATAACCCTAGATTGCATTACTTTCAATTTATTTGCCCATTTTCTTATCCTAGGGTTCTCTGAATTGGAATTGGTGAATCCCTTGGATTAGGGACTGATTGTTGTGCATGTGTGGATGATTTTTGCTTACCTTTGAGTATCGTTTGGTCCATAATTTTACTGATCCAGCCCTAGCTTGTGTAGGCCTGGACCCGCACATATTCCCTTTGCTTGAATGTTTGAACTTTTGTGTGGGATGTGGAATTTTATGTGATTGTTTCTGAATTAGTATAATCTAAAGCCTGAGATCTTGCATATCATATTTAATTCTCATGTCCTGCATCAAAACGCATGCGTCTCCATGTATGAGAGGTAAAAGTAATAAGTACTACATATGATATAATGCATTTGATAATTCAAATGCTAATCTAAATATTGGTTAACTTTGATAATGGTATCAACTTTCCGATTAATTTTTGGCTCCAACCTCTTGATAACATTTTTTAGACCGACAATAATTTCATCATCTTCCTCATATGTAGGCGCATATTGGAACAGAGGATTTAAGAAGTAACTATGACCATTAAAGAAGAGAACATATCTAAATGTCACCTTAAGACTCCTAACAAAAGTAATAAGTCATAATTATAAGAACTAATAATTGCGAAGTAACTATAACTTTTTTACTTGCTACGGGGAAATTGTGGTGAAGTTAATTATTCCAATGATTATCTATTAGCTTCCGGTAATCCTTGTAGTGTTTACAATCATGTTGTACAATCGTGCTGAATAGGCAACTTTACTTTATCCATAACCTCATAAAGAAAGCCCATTGTCGGCCTCAGTCAGTTTCTGTAAGCCGAGGTATCTTAATCAAAATTTTCATTACTTTCACAACTTTTTGGACTATCTTCCAATACTTGTTCTCTCTTATAATTGCGCATATTTCTATAGGTTTTCCCATTGTTAGCAGTCCATACTTAGAGTTTGTCCACTGCCGAGATTCAATCATTTCGTAAGTGCTCTTCTATGATTTGTAAGCTCGCTATGCCTGTGAAAATTTTGGCGAACCTGGTCACACTTGGCCTCAACTCTCGTTTGCCGATAAACTTCTTCGTGAAGACAATCATCTACTTGTAATTGTAAATATATGCCATAATCAACCTTGCCTACTCAATCAACTTCATTGTATTCATTTTCTTCTCACTATCCTTTAAGATGAGGTCTATGTAATGGACAGCAAAAGGTTACAAAAATAGATTACGCCTCTTCTCCACAAGTATCTTTCCATCCACCTTGTAGGATGCCTTATTATTTGTATCAATCTACATCACATTACTCTCACCAACATTATCTACTGATTTGCCCATTAGGCTAAATATATATAGTGCATCCTTCACTTGATCAGATGCAATAATAACTCTAATGGGCATTGTACCGAGTTGGGACTACATCATGAAATTTATCATGCTCAATCTGGTTAAGCCAGTCAAACCATCGCACATAATTGTGTATCCTCTACTTACCCGTATCTTTCAAAATGACTGTACATAACCCCACATTTCGTTGTATAAATAATTTGAATACTTGTCAATATCATAAGAACTAGGCACTTTAATTTTAATTTCATGTCTGGTGTTTGCTGTGGTGTCTACAAACACCTAAAAGTATGGATAATTTGCAACATGTGGAGGGATACTATTATGTAAAAATAATTTTGCCGTTGCCCTCCAGGATTATCTATAACCTATGTCAACCATATTTGCTTCTTCTTCTTTGCATGTTAATGACCTTCCTAAATATCATCTCATCACAAGGAGGTGCTTATGGCTCCCACCCACCATCATCAAGATTCCGAATCTTAGGCTGAGCATGAGATGAGGGTTGTTGACTCTTGCCATCTCATGTTAAAGGCATGAGGCAAACCCTAAATGATCCTCCACTATAACAGCAGCTACCACTCCCCCCCAAATCACGAACTGAACCAGTCCTCCCAAACATCTAAGGTCGATGCTCATCCTCATGAGCAATTCGTAAACTTTCCCTCCTCACTATTATAATCTCCTTATCCAAGTCCTCTCTCAACTCAATTTTCTCATCATCACCAATGTTCTGCTCAGAAATACCAAATACCTCTCCTTGACATAATTGAATGTGTGCAAAAACTGTAACGTATTGGCCAATACGTAATGGTAGGTTGAAGCCGTTACATGATATGGGTTCGCAATGGAGACCCTCAGTTTTTTTTTTTTGGACGGTAACAGCCGTTACAGGGCATAATGGTCATTACAGTCTTTGTAACAATTGTTATGCACAGTATCCCTAAAGAAAATGGGGTATAAAAATGAAAATAAACATACCTGTTTCTTCTTTGACTTGGGCTTTTCTTCTTTCTCCCCCCTCCCTTGCGGCGTATGTTGCACGATGCACTTGCACTGTTTTGCCACGTGGGCCTCGAATTGATTTGTATAGTATATCCATGCCATCGATCAATTTTTCTAGTTAAATTTAGGCCATGGTTCTTAAAATGAAGTAGCTCCAAATTTCAAGTAGACCACACAGTAGGGATTGAATGCCCACCGCTAAAAACTTCCTAGGGCCCACTTGTATTGTTTATTTGCCATTGAACCCTGTTAATAAGATCATAGGATGAAGTGAGAACACAAATCACAACTTTATGCAAAAATAAAAAATAAAAAAATTGGTACCAAAAAGTTTTTAATGTTGGGAATTTGTTCCCTATCGTGTGGTCCACTTGAGATTTTGATCTGCCTCATTTTTTAGACCATGCCCTAAAATGAGTTGGCAAAAAGGATGGACGACATGGATATACAACAAATGCATAGAAGTGGGCCCCACATTCAAGGTGTCACTCACTAGTAGTCCACTTGAGATTTAGATCTGCCTAATTTTTCGGACCATGCCTTAAAATGAGTTGGCAATATAGATTGACATCATGTATATACAAATACATAGAGGTGGGTTCAGGGCCTCACCCACTAGTTGTCCACCTGAGATCTAGATCTGCCTCAATTTTGGACCATGCCCTACAATGAGTTGGCAAAACGAACGGACGACATCGATATGCAATACATACCCTAAGGTGGGCCCAATGTACAATGTCATGCCCTGCAATTTGGATATAGAGTGTGCACCCTTAGACCCAAGTTACGGTCCATGACTCGTACACCAAGTGTACATAAATCCATTCACCGTATGATTGCTTGGAGGCGTAGTTTAATGTAGTCTATGTTCACACCAATTCTACATTCAAACATCTAGGCAGGTCATGTTTTCTAACTGATTTCACTATTACTACGATCACATTCAACCACTTTATTTGAAATCAATTGAGTCCCATTTGGGACTTTATTCAACCATAATATCAATTACTATTCAACATCACATGTCTATAAACAGTGTTAAGTTAAACCTAACTATCAACAACTATAATGAAGGAACCAAATCTTCTAAACAATAAATTATATGAAAAATCCATTAATCCGACTCAGTTAGTTTATATTCCGCCAAATATGATCATTGATAATGGGATTCATACGCCAACCGAACCTCATTCTCTGACATCCGATTTGTGTTTCTTGTCTCGAGCACCTCTGTACGGTTGTCATTTCACAACGTTAGCTGGCCAGGCTAGTGAGTGAACCCATCATGGTTCATACATAGCACAAATAAGATACCACAAGCAACATCCAAATATGTACATGTAATTATGAGTATGTATGCAGAGATGTCATGGGATGAATGTCAAGTGGGATGATCGTCCACTTGCTTGGGTTGGATATCTGTCAACCCGCATCTGCACCTGATAGTCTTCTACCATAGGTAGACATGGGCAAGTCCCGCATCCATTCCTTGAGTAGGTTTCCACTGAATGTGCACATCTGGCTATGACCTTACCTTCCACCGAAAGTGCCTTTACCAATGTGCTAAGTGTTTCGTTTTTGTTATTAATTATGAAATTTAAAATTTTATTATGGTTAGTCTAGGTCTTACGTGGCTAAAAAATTTAGGGGATTTATGCCCAAAAAAATTGTACATGAGGCATATATTCACTCAAAATTAACCAATTAAATTATGAGACCGTTGTTGCTAAGTCACAATCTCAAAATTAAATTGTTTGAACAATTTTCACCATTAATTTGCAGACACTTGTTTTTCGAAATAGGACAATTTGATACTTTTCATTCTTCACTATCCCAAAAATGTCCACCGTCCCATTAGTGGGATAAGTGTCAATAAATTGCATGAATTTGGGGTTGATTTGGGGCATCAAGTGGTCTGCCAAATCAGCCCAAAAAGTGCAACACTATTAACCCAAATCTAATTTCAATTTATTCTTAAGATCTATTGGGGGAAATGATATCAAATTGTTAGGTATATGAATCACACATAACAGGACACAAAAGTCCCTAGACTCCGTATATTGAAATGAAATGTACGCTAGTCATGGGGTATGTAATACACTAATACTATAAGTAATAGTAAAACCTGCAAATATGAGATGTTTCGGTGTTACATTCATTCTAATAAATTTATATTGATAGTTTGTAGTTAGAAAATTAAATATAAAGGTTTGCAGCCAATTCCAGGTTGTCAGGTTCATGAATTCATCAGACAGCGCGATACAACCTTCTCATCAAAGACTAGACTGTTACACCATCATAATCATGATCAAAATTATAAATGAATGCATATTTGGAATATTTACAATTTTCTTGATTTTCTGGATATTTTTCCGAATATTTTGGAGTGAAGAATTTTTTTTCCCGAGCAACACAAGGGCATATCGGTCATGATGTCAATTCAACGTATCAGTAACACTGGCCACCATTATCGCTATAGAACACCATGCATTTTTACCCCCACTTACACTCCTATTACAACCATTGACAACTATCCAGACCAAGCCCCGACCCCAATCCAATCTCCAAATCGACAAACAAGTCCACAGCACACACCACTATATAGCAACAAGTCATATGTGCCCACACCACAACCTAGTAGCCCACTGCAAGTTGATAAGATTGTATTCACAATTGACAGTCCACTCTGTTACATGCATAATAAACATTAACCAAACACATTAATTCAAAAAGAAACTTAAATTCAAAACAAAACAACAAAAATGTAAATAAAGACAATTATAATATCCAACTAAGATAAGTTAGAAAAGATAGCAACAAATTAAAAAAAGAGGTGAAAACAGATGTATTCATCCACAAGTCCATTTCCTCAAACTGATTTTGTCAAATAATCACTTTTTCTAAAAGCTCGAGCCATTAGAGGATGGCAGATCAATTTATATCAAGGGACTTTAACACTCCCCACACATGCGGGGTGGAACTCCGCACGGGAACATATTGGGCAAGGGTGGAGGGACACTGACAACTCACACTATAAATGGTCCCCTGTAAGAGAATACATTAGGGAGGCACATTTTGCTGCTCCCGGGATTCAAACACAAGACCTTCCTCTCTAATACCATGTCAAATAACCACTCTTAAAGCTTGAGCTGTTAGAGGATGGCACATCAATGTATATCAAGGGACTTTGGCAATTTAAAAATAAAAATAAAAAATGACTGAAATATATATATATATATATATATATATATATATATATATATATATATATATATATATATATATATATATATATATATATATATATTGCAACATATAAATGGTAGATCTATGTTCAAATGCATTAGTTATTTCATTTTCAAAAATTGATTTTGAAACAAATTAAAAATTTTGAAAATGGGAAGAAAAAAAGAAGAAAGAAGAAGCTAAAAATACGTTAAAAAAATTTACTAATCATAAGATAGTTAAATTCGTGTTCAAGCAACATAAATATTTCATTTCCCAAATTCATTTTTGAAAAACAAAAAAAAAAAAAAAAAAAAAAAACAAAAAGGGGCTAGAGAGAGAGAGAGAGAGAGAGAGAGAGAGAGAGAGAGAGAGAGAGAGTAGCTAATAAATGGCCCAAAAATACACAAGAAAAAAAAATTAAATCCAAACAACTGTTATTACACATGAACCAGTAGATCTTCACTTATAACACATTATTCATGTTTGATTTGTAAAAAAAATAATTAAAAAAAGAAAAAAAAATTTAAAAAGGTAATATTGCTGAAATTTTGAAAAACAAAAACATTAGAATATCAAAAAATGAAAAGCCCCAAATCAATCTCAAATCAAGTATGAAATTGTCAATTTGGGGCTATCAGTTTTGATTGTTACCACGTTAGCAAAGATTCAACAAAAAAGAAGGGATTTTCCCCTGTTTTTAGATTTTCCCAAAAAATGCATCTGGGTGTTGAATTCATTGATTTGAGCACAAATAACGTGTTTTAATCTTTGATTCTAACTCAAATCTAGTCAGAAATCGCTATAGAACAAACCTTTGGGAGGAAAATGTTGAAAAAAATAGGAAAGTGGAGAAATAATGCCCCCACGGATTACTTATATACATGTATCAGTTCTGACCAATACACATGCTCCATATCGGTACCTATACGGGCTGTATTGACTATCGACCGATACAGCCTGATGCAATATGGATTTTTCGACGCATGAGCCGATAAGAACATGTATTATATATCGCATATGGTATCATGCTGATACTGATATGATATTTGTCCTAATGGCTGATATGATACAGATTTTAAAAACCAACCCAAAATCCAACCTGAGGTGCCCAACCTGATGTCCTCTATACTCAACCCGACCCAAATACATGTGATTGTTCCTAACCATGGTGTGAAAAAAGGGTTATGTAACAGCTATGACGGCATTCACCAAACAGTAATGGTGGACACCATTACGCATTACGGGACCGTAACGGCTGTTACGGAAAAATAGACCAAAATGGCTGTTGTGGGCTGATATTTTTTTTTTCCTTAATGGCTGTTACGTCCCATATCATATTGGTAATGGTGGTGGCTGTTACAGCCACCGTTACCATTATTGAATACCTTGTTCCTAATTTGACCCATATTTTCTCAGCCTGAATCCAACTTGAATTCAAATTGGTTGGTGCTTTTCAATCCAACCTGAACTTGGGTTGTGTCAGTCAGGTTTGGGTTGATCCAAAACCAAGTCGCAACTGTATATTCTCAAAATATTCAGCTAGCTCTTTAATATCCATACTCGTGAATGCAGTTGTCTATTTTTTATATTATTGCATTTATTTATTCTTGAAATATTGAGAGTTAGATTATGGGCTGATTGTGACCATCCACCAGTCTAATCTTACATCATCCCTGTCTAGGTTGGGGCTCAATAGACCAATGGCTTGGATCATCAAACCATGGACCACAAGTATGGAATGGGTGCCTCAGCAAACTGAACATTTGTTTGAGACTCAGCCCCCATCATATTTGGTGTCTCAAACTTTGAACATATTGGCTTCTTCATTTCTACATCAATCTTGTTTTGCACTGTAGCTCAAAACATATTGCTATTTTAAAGTAGAGCAGTGTACATCCCTCAAATTTCAGTGACATGATTATCATAGTAAGAGAGATGAAGATGCATTAGTCTGCGTTTGGATACACCATCTAACGTAATTATAATAACTAGTTCAAGTAAGTGGAAGTTACCAAATTCTAGATGAATTTCTTAGCTCCCATATTTTAGGGAAGCGGATTGGTGACCGAATCACCAGGGATAAGGGAGCGGATTAGGCCCTGGCCTCACCCAACACGATCTACCCTGATTGTGGGGCCCACCTTGATTATGTATTGTATATCCACTACATCCATATGTTTTTCCAGATCCTTTCAGGATCCCAAAAATGAAGCAGATCCAAATCTCAGGTGTATTACACGACATGAAAAAGTGGTGATTTACTATTAAAAACTTCTTGTGGCGACAAAAGTTTTGGATCAATATAATATTTCTTTTTTCCCCTCACCCACGCCTTTGTGACCTTATCAACAGGTTGGATGGAAAATAAACATTACAGTGGGCATTAAGGTAGGCCGTAGGAAGTTTTTAATGGTGGGCGTTCAATCAGTACCATTACTTATGGTGTGGTCCACATGAGATTTGGATATGCTTCATTTTTGGGCTCATGCCTTAAAATAATGTGGCAAAACGGATGGATATACTATACATACATCAAGGTGGACCCCACGATCAGGGATGCACTGTGTTGGGTGAGGCCGGGGCTGCACCTAAGCTTCTCCCCAGGGATATCCGCCATCTCTGACAGTGACACATGGCCCAATCAAATCTCATCATTGGGGATATCCCTGGTGATTTGGTCACCTGGCAATCTGCTTCCATATTTTAGGACTCCGCCAAACAAATTGCAATTTTGTTACTTCTTAAGTTGTACATGAAAGAAGCTAAACTGCAGCTTGATTATGCACACTGAGGTTGTTCAATTCAATTTAAAAAAGAACTAGTTATCTCGATTCGTTTCAATAGTGAATGTAAACGCTTTTGTAAACTCCCCCACTTTATCATTATCTATCTGATTAAATCCTATCTCTGCTGTTATGCAGCTTCTGTTGCAGGTCTCCCTACCGTTCAATTTTTTCAATGTGCATACGCACTGCTCCTATGTCTGTTGATGTATTTATGACAGTGAAAGGGAAAGCGTTTCATTTTCTAGTTATAACAGTCTCCCCAGCTTCCCACAGTGCAGCTCACCAGCCTCCAACAATGCCAAAAGGACCGGAGCTTTTGTGGGTCAGAGCCACACGAACAGGCAGGCCCTTCTATTCAGGTGATATTGTGTGTACATATGAATATAATTTGCGCAGCGGTTGTGTTTCAGGTCAAAGCCACAGAGGTGGCAGGCCCTTTGTTAAACATACGTCGCTGCTGTTCCCTGTACGACTTCTCTTTTCCGCAGAAATTAAGAAAGAAAAATGAGCTCTGCCCCAAGTACGCAATGGGGCTCTGTTATTATGCATTTTCTCCTAAGTCAGATCATGCAATCTTTTTTTGCAGTGTTTTTTGTTGCCAGGAACTTCTCTCGCACAGATGATGAAGTAGAGCCAGGAGAACCAAATATATGGTAGATCCATCTCTACATGACACATTTGGCAGTGTGGTGTAATGATATGGTAGATCCATCTCTATATATATATAGGGAAATGGTTCTACACAGTCAAGCTCATGGGAACTTCCCATGAGGTCGAGCTGTGTGGGCCCCACCATGTTGCGTGTCAAACATCAACACCGTGCATTTGATGGGTCCCCTTTAAATTATGGGATATGCCAAAAATCAGCCGTATACGGAACTCAGGTGGGCCATACCATCTAAAATCATGGGAAGACATGCCTAAAACATATAAAAACACTTGGTGAGGCCCACATAAAATTTGGATGCATCTGAAACTTGGTTTGACCCCTCATCCAAGTGGGACACACATAATGTATGGGCTGGATTTGTGAACCACACCTCGGTGGGCCCAACAAATGATTATGAATGTTTTAATGGGAGGGTAACCCCTCTCAACTTTTGTATGTGGTGTGGCCCATAAAAGTCATCGATTGACTTGATTTTTAAGCCCGAGACCCACCATAGAACGGTGCATCTGACTGATCGGGTAGATGTTTGACACACATCATGGTGGGGCCCACACAGCTCGACCTATATATATATATATATATATATATATATATATATATATATATATATATATATATATAAGTCAAGCTATTAGAAACAAAAAGGAAAAAAAAAAAAAAAACTTTCCTCAATTGACCCCATTGAATACTTGACCATTAATTACTTCATTTTCTACTCTCACTCGTAGTTCTAAAAACTCAGTGGATCAACTTGATGGGACTCTGTGTGAGGCAATCAAGTGCACTATGAGCCATAGATCAAAAACTCGACTGGAGTTGATGTCCAGCTGGGTGGGTTCAGTTCGAAGACTCAACTAAACTCAACTCGATATTTAATTATTAAATTAATAGGAATATTTAAGGAATAATACTGGACTGTAATTTTTTTTTTTCACACACTCTCGTGCACTCACACCACAAGCAATACTCGAACCAGTGACCTCATGTTGAAACTCCTGAGTCTCACCAATTATCACAGATGGAAGTGCATGCTTGAAATTAGGAGTTCAAAGCTCATTCTCCGCACTTCTGTTATTTTTATTATCTCATCAGGTTGATTCGGTTGAGTTTCAAGTTGAGTCACTGAGTTTCCGAACTATGCTACAAGCACTGTTTTGACTTATATTTGGTATTTTTGTAGTTAAAAATTCATGGCAATTTTGAATTTTTACAAAATTTTGAACCATTCTCACATTGAGGGGCCACATACCATATGGATAGAATTTGCATACTCGGTATGATTTTTGAAACATAAGCCATCCATGATAGATTCCAGTCGATGGATCAACCTGATTGATATTTCACCCTGTCATTACGACAGATGGTTCTAACATATTCTGGTTCCTCAGATCTTCTGCCGTGCAATCTCCATATCTCCACGACTTTATTATTATTATTATTATTATTTTCAATTTTTTTTTATAATAATTATAACTCTTTTTGGGTAGACTGAAATCACATGGTTTAACCTGAATTATTTGTGAAACTGCAATCTGTATCATATTCAACTGTTCTGTATTGAAGGGGTCAGTCCAACACGGGATGCTGAAAATGTGAACCATTGTTCAAGAGAAGTCAATATTTCTATTTTTCTAGTTCATAAAGGACAGTTTCATAAATTATTATCACATATACAAACATGCTCGTGCTTATTTATTATCACTCCATAACAAATATGCAGCACACAGCAAGACCATACATATTATATCAGGACATGTATCAAAGCAATGTGACTGGTTACTATATATTTCAAGCCCTGCCATGGCTGGCAGGATATATGGCATCGACAGTCTAGGGCCTGCGCTCGGTGGTGAGCTGCAAGGCATCAAGAGCTTTGAGCCTGTCCTGACCAGCGGGCCTCGTGAGCTGTTCACCATCCCGATCGGCATGCTTCTCCTTGGTTTTTCTCTCGAGTTCTTGCACCACCTCAGACTGCAAAGGTGAAGAAAATGGAAATAAAGAGAGAATTATTTGAACTGCAGTGAATCAGTGTACACACCTCTCCCATCGTTTAGATCATGGATTTGAGATTCTATGACTCTGGACTGATTTGTTTGGTCGGGCTCTGCTAAGTCTGGGGATGACTGGGCTGAGTCTGGCTCAGTCACCCTGACTCTTCGGACTGACCCGCGCGAGTTGGATCGGACTCTACTGAGTCCAAGTTGACTGGGAGAAGTCTTGTGTCCTAACATGTATTTTGAAATGGATTTTGGATTTGAAGGAGGTTCGGTTCGGTTCCTCTACGACAGTTGTAATGTGTGTGGGAACCCAACCAGTGTTTTTGTCATCCAACCTGGACGCGGATTGCGTCCTACACCCACCCGTCTCTAGCTGTGAAGGGTAGGGGTGTACACGGGTCGGGCCGAGTCGAACTCGCCTCAGCCCGTCCAGGCCCGTTCAACAGCCACACAAGGCCCGAACCCAACCGAGCTTGGTCACCGGGCCAACATCTCTAGTCCGAACCGGGCCCGGCACGAGTTCGGGCCGAGTTCGGGCCAGTTTCGAACCTTACAACAAGTTCATGGGAAGGGCTTTGACAGGTAATCCACGTCCCATTACAAGGCCCTCGATCAACTGTTTAGATAGTCGAACTATAGACTCCACAAAAAATCTAACTAGTCAGGACATTTACATACATTTGACAAAGCATAAAATAAAACATTTTATACAAATTAAATACAGTCATACACGGGTCGGGCCGGGCCGGGTCGGGCCGGGCCGGGTCGGGTCGAGCCGAGACGAGTCGGGCCGAACTGTGAGGTATCCGAACTCGGCCTGAATTAACTTTCGGGCCTAGAAAATTGGCCCATCCTGACCCGAACTCAGTTCCGAGTCTGGCTTTTTCGGGCCGGGTCAAGCGAGCTAATCGGGCTAGCCCGGTTTGTGTACACCCCTAGTGAAGGGGCAGCAGCTCGAGTGGCCATGGTCCATCCATTTTTTTTTGTATCATTTTAGAATATAAAACAAAAAATGAGGTAGATCCAAGGGTCAATTTAACTACACAATAGGGATTAAACTCTTACCGTTGAAAACTTTCTGGGGGCACATAAGTTTTGGATGGAGCTTATATTTGTGCTTTCTCTTCATCCAGGTCTACCTAATTTTATGAATAAGTTGGATGGCAAATAAACATCACGGTAGGCCCTAGAAAAATTTCAACGGTGAGAACCATTATCACCGCTGCTTCCTGTGGTGTGGTCTACTTGAACCTTGGATATGCCTCATTTTTAAGCTTATATCCTAAAATGATAGGGAAAATGGATGGACGGTGTGGATAAGACCCATAAGTCACGGTGGCCACTCGAAGCTGCTGCCCGTTCAATCCAACCCATCAGGCATGGTTGCGCCACCATGCAGTATGGGAGACCACAAAAATCAGTGTGATTAACCATTTGAATTTCGGTGTTGCTGTTGCGGCCCACATGTTGGATCGTTCTGATTTCTGGGCATCATATTTTCATGGTGTGGTGACCCTCTGGGATGTTTGAATGTCACGTGCACACTTTGACGTGTGTATTCTATATCCATGCCTTCCATCTGTTTTGCTGGATTATTTTAGGGCATGAGCTCAAAAATAAAAGTCCAAATCTCAGGTGGACCATACTATAGGAAACGGTGGTGATTTAATGATCTACCATTAAAACCTTCCTAGTGCTGAACATAATGTTTCTGCAATTTTTATTTGCCATCCAACCTGTTGATAGGGTCATATAAAATTGGATGAAGGATAAAAACAAAAATCAGCTTGACCCAAAACTTATGTGGCCCAGTGATGGTCAATCACTAATGTTTTCTATGGTATGGTCCACCAGAGAATTACATCTGCTTCGATTTTGGGCTAATGCCCTAAAAATGATCTGGAAAAGGGATGGACGGCTTGGATATAGAATACATATATCATGGTGGGCCTCACAGTAATGGACGCACGGTTTTGGGTGAGGCCGGGGCCGCACCTAATCGGCTTCCACTTAGAATTGAGAAAATGACCACTGTAGACAAAACCTTTTACCCAGCGATTTCTATCAAAGAATACAAACTTTAGTTACCAATCTAGACTATCACGTGCGGACAGCGACATTGAGGACGAAACTACCCCTCCTTTCACGGAAACGGATTGGGTACTCCCCCTGCCACCAGCCAATGGCGGATGGTCGGTGGTCTGTGGGCCCCACCATGATGTATGCTATTCATCCATGCCGTCCATATATTTTTCCATATCATTTTATGGTATACGACCAAAAATGAGGTATATGCAAATCTCAAGTGTACCACATTACAGAAACATGTTGAATGAGCGTCGACATTAAAAACTTTTTGGGGCCCACTGTGATGTTCGTGAGAAATCCTCCCGTTTAAGTTCATTCATAGGTCACAAAGACCTGGATGAAGAAGAAAAACAAATTTCATAATGATCCAAAACCTCTATAACCCTAAAAGGGTTTCAATGGTAGCGTTCAATTCCCCATTGCCTTTTACGGTGTGGTCTACTTGATAGTTAGATCTATCTTATTTTTAGTCTCAAGCCTGAATATGAGCTCGCCAAATAGATGGATGGTTTGGATATAACACATACCTCATAATAGGACCCACAAAAAGTGGTGGGATTACAACAGTGAAAAAAAAAAAAAACCGTCGATATATCGACCGGTCGATATATCGAAAATGTCCAGAATGTCCGAGTGAGTTTTCCTCAAAAATCTTACAATTTTCGATATATCAACCGATCTGTCGATATATCAAAAAAAAGTTTAACCTTTAGATTACGGATTAAATCGCATAACTATAGTCTGTGCCAGTCTATGAAATTTTATTTTATTTTATTTTTTTTTATTTATTATTATTTTTTTTTACATGGAGAAATTTATTCTACCTACAATTTTCTTTAGTACATATTTATATAAATAGGTATATATAAGCATATAAAAAATTTTTCCCTCTTTTTTTTCATTTATTTCTTTAATCATTTAACAAGAATATCTTTAAATCAAAATTAGTTACTTAACGTCCATATGATTTTGGGGTAAGAAACTACTTTAGCCAACCAACCTAGTTATTTTCCAAGATTCATCAGTCGATGGTTGAAAATACATTTCATTTACTTATTTCCAATTCGATCTAGGCACTTGGTCAAATTAGAAATTGACGGGACAAATATGAAATTGAGAGGCAAATTGAAAATTGAGTGAGGCAAGGTAGGAATTGAGCGAGGATCCTAGAAATTGAGAGAGGCAGAGGGAATCTAGAAATTGAGTGAGGTAGAAATTGAGCGAGGCAACGTAGAAAATGAGCATTTTTGAATTGAGCGAGGGAAGCTAGAAATTGAAAGCTGCGTAGGCAACGTAGGGATTCAAGAGAAGCAGAAATTGAGCGAGGCAACGTAGGAATTGAAGCGAGGATCTATTTAGAAATTGAGCGAGGAAGGTAGAAATTATATGTAGGAGGTATAAATCAGATCATGAATTGTATGATAGGTTAAGCATTAAAAGGGAGAGAAAGATGCATCAGGAAGTGGAAAAGTAAGACAAATCTAGCTATCAAGTGGACCACACTGTTTTGTTAAAGGTCAGAATGATCATGGATTGAATGAAATGGATTTTTTACCATCGACCTGATGGAATCTTGGAAAAATAGCAAGTTAGTTGGCTAAAGTAGCTTCTCCTACCCCAAAATCATATATGGTACGTCAAGTAACTAATTTTAGTTTAGAAGATATTCTTGTTAAAAAAAAAAAGAGGAAAAAAATTTATATGCTTATATATACCTATTTATATAAATATGTATTAAAGAAAATTATAGGTAGAATAAATTTCTCCATGTAAAAAATAAAAAAAAATAAAAATAAAAATAAAAAAAAAAATTTTATAGAGTGGCACTGAGTACAGTTATGGCTACGGTTATAATCTGTAGCTAAAGGTAAAAATAACTTTTTCAACATATCAACGGACCGTCGATATATCGACAATTGTAGGATTTTTGAGGAAAACTCACTGGACAGTTCTGGACCATTTTCGATATATCAACGGGTTTTTTTTTTTTTTTTTTTTGCTGTTGTAATCCCACCACTTTTTGTGGGTCCTATTATGAGGTATGTGTTATATCCAAACCGTCCATATTTTTGGCGAACTCGTATTAAGGTTTGAGACGAAAAATAAGACAGATCTAGCTATCAAGTGGACCACACTTTTAAAGGTTGTGGATGATCGAACGTCTACCATTGAAACCCTTTTAGGGGTCACAGAAGTTTTGGATCATTATGAAACTTGTTTTTCCTCTTCATCCTGGCCTTTGTGACCTTATGAATAGATTGGATGGAAAATAAATGTTATGGTGGACCCTACAAAATTTTTAACGGTGAAAATCAATTTCCCCGCTGCTCTTTGTGGTGTGGTCCAGTTGATCTTTGGATATGATTTTTTTTTTGGATAATGCTCGAAATGATCTTGAAATATGGATGAACGTTGTGGATATAATAAATATATAGCTGTGGGGCCATGTAACTTTGATCTCTTTTAAGCCGTTCGTACAACTCTCAGTTGGAGGAGCGTCAGCGCTCGTCTTCGCAGCGAAAAGGAGGGGTAGTTTCGTCCTCAAAGTCGCTGTCCGCACGTGCTAGTCTAGATTGGTAACTAAAGTTTGTATTCTTTGATAGAAACCGCTGGGTAAAAGGTTTTGTCCACAGTGGTCATTTTCTCTTTAGAATTGCTCAGTCAATTCACCCGTGCTGGGGCATGTTCCCATGCGGGATGACCAGTCGATTTGGAAATTGAAACAGTAATAATCAGTCAATGTGGACCGTCCATTATATCCAGCGCACATTTCGTAGGCCTCCATGCAAAAATCAAGCTAATTGGACTTTTACTGTCCCATATATGGATTGGATGGTTAAGATCGTCCGATCAAAGTAATTCGTTGGATGGGTGCCTATTTATTCATAAAGGATCTTGACCAGTCCATTTTATAAATCTATTTTGGTCGGATGGCTGAGATTGTCCAATCCAAGTTTGTTGTTGCTGGTGGCACGTGGACCATGATCGGACTATCCACGCGTCTCTATTGCTGCAACCCAAAGCTCTATGAAGCCACCGTGATGACCGTGGGACATCCACTCCGTCCATCAGTTTCATCAGCTCACTTTTGAATGTTACACAAAGAATGAGGCAGATTCAGAACTGAAGTGGACCACACCACAGGAGACAGTTGGGATGCCCACCATTGGAACATTGCTGGGTTGCACAGACATTTGTTGGGTTACACTTACAGGGGACGCTTATTACCGTCAGTGGGGAAATTCGCTATTGAAGTGACGTTACAAAGTTCTTTGGGCCTCACCATGATGTATGTGTTGTATCCACACCGTCCATTCATTTTGAGAGATCATTTTTAGAGATGAGCCAAAGAATGAGGCAGATCCAAAGATCAAGCCATTCCCACCCAAAAAAAAAACCAGTAGGGATTGAATGCCTACCATTAAAAACTTGTTGAAACCATAGAAATTTTCGATCAAGCTGATATATGTGTTTTCCCTTCCTCCATGTCTCTGTTAACTTATGAACAGGTTAGATCTCAAATAAACATCATAGTGGCCTCATGAAGGTTTTAGCGGTGGGCTTCATTGTCCCCACTGTTTTCCACAGTGGAGTCCACATGAGTTTTGGATCTGCCTCATTATTCGGCTAATGTCTTAAAATAATCTTTAAAAAGGGATGGACAGCGTGGATACAACACATACAGGCCCAAAGAACTTTGTAACGTCACTTCAGTAGTAATTTCGCTCAGTCAGCAGCTAATCCGTGTCCTTCCATGAACAGGATTTTTGGAAACTCGCATCCCATGTAACGAGGGATGCCAATTTCCACCTGTGCAACTCCGTGGTGCCAACTGTGATGTGTGTGACACATCTGCGCCGTCCATCATTTGCACCACGTCGTGTTTGGACGTCAGCTCTAAAATCAGGCCTACCCTTAAAACGCAAGTGGATAACGCCATAGGCAACAGTTGGAATGGGGGCTCTTCACAGGGCCCAACGTTTGTTTATATACCATCCAAACCGTTCAGAAGGTGAGTCCGATCGTGACGAAAGGAAAAACCAAATAATAGCAAGACTAAAACTCCTGTGGGCCGCACAAAGGTTTCAAATGTAGGCGTACCTATCCCCAATTTTCCCTGTGGCATGACCCACCTGAGTTTTGGATCGGTCTTACACTTTGGCATCACTCCCTAACATGGATGGCGAAGATGATGAACGGCATAGATGTCCCACAGACATCACGTTGGGCCACGTAGATTCTTCATTTTTCTGGTTACTTAGGCCCACGTTTTTGTCACGCAAGCCCTCCGTTCCTCTCAATGCAAACGCTTCTGCGTGCAAGTCTAACTCCACGCATAAGCTACCTAAGTCGTCCATTTTTCTTGATGATGAGAGAAAAAAAAATAAAAAAGGAGTCGAGTAAAATGAATGGATTATGAGAGCATGAGTTGAAGTTGTATTTATATAATTGAAGAGAGCTCAGTACTGGATCACGTGTATCAACTCCCACAAGTGCCAACATCACATTCGTTGAAATAGGTACCCGTTACGTCTACGTTTGAAGTGCCATCATAAATTGATTGCTTGAAAAAAGAAAGGCTACAAAAATATGGACAAATCATAGATGGATTGGATAGTCCATAAATTTGATTTTTGTATAATAGCCCATTAAATGTACGTGTTTTAGACCTAATAGATAAATAGTTTAGGTATCTTTTTGTTGCTCAATGGTAGACTCACAAGAGTTTCAATACTGACATTGGGTCAAGTACGCATGTGGTGTGAGTGTGTGTGGGGTGTAGGTGTGTAAAAAAATAATAATAATAAATCAATTGGACCACCCAAGCGATAGATGCAACCAAGATGAGAGGACTTTAGTATATCTTATATATAAGCTCGGGGAAAAAATAGCATTGTAGACGAGTCCATACAATGCCGGTTTTTTTTTTTTTTGTCGCCCGAAAACTTATTTCACCAAAGGTGATTTTTAAGGTACGGAAGTTGATTTTTTTTACTAAAATATTTCTGCTTGTTAGGATAAGCAGCTGGAAAAAGCATGAGTATTTTCGTCTTTCTAAGTTTGTCTGTACAAAAACTAGTCTACTTTGGTAATTAAGGTTTTTTTTTTCCAGGTAGAATGAAATAACGTGGATAGTCCGTCGGGTCTATACTAAAAACGTACCCTAAACTCGGCCTACTTTATTCAACCTAAGGCTTAGCCCAACTGAAGCTTGTGACAAGACAAAATAGTCCATCTTCAACTCAGCTCAAAAAGAGTTCGAGCCCAGGGATCATCTGATTCAACTCAGCTCAAATAGGTGTAAATAAAGATTTTTACTGTGTATATTACAAATTGGTCATTTAAACCCTAACCATCGTCGATGGGCCTGAGAGTTGGGTTGAGCTGACAATGTCTGATTGAGAAACAGGGTTGAACTTTAAGCTGAATATCTTTTGAGCCTATACTCTAGCATAAGCCTAGCTTGAAGTGGGCCAGGCCCGAAAACCTAACAGGCCAGCCGTATGCATCGACAGCTATAATAGATCAACTAAAATAACCAGTGATTTTAGACATGGTAATCCATTCCATTGCATCCCTTCTTTTCATTTATCTAGTTTCAGAATTTTTATTTTTATTAGTCTTTTTAGACAAGTACTTGCAACCTACCATAATCTTCTATATCTGATGCTATAGCTATAGCATCCAAGCTGTATCGTGCAAATATTATTGCATTTGTAACATCCACTCCGTTCATGCGATAAGAATCCTTATGTTTACTGTACATATCAAAAAATTAGATTGATAGAAAGTAATTTGGGCTACATGCACGATCTACATAGTTTCTGTGTGTCCATTCTATTGCTCTCTTTGATGGGGCTAATATAGTATGACTGATTTTTTTGCCACAAGACCCATCACAGATAGACAAACCTGATGTACTGAGTGGATTTTACATACACAGCATGGTGGCCCCACAGAGATAGAATGTTGTAACACCATGCTATATCATGTCATCCATCAACAGTTACTTCAGCTGCGACGTGCATGGCATCTGGCGGTTGTAGGCTAGTTTGGTACCTGAAATGATTGGACTTGCTCTCACTGGAGCTTTTGGTAGGATGCTCGCCCGTCACAATAGCCTCATATAAATTTGCACTACATGTGCGTGATCGATCTTCACCGTTCATTAGGTAGTTCACTTGCAAACACGTGGAAGTACACTAAAATCAATGTGGTAAACACGGAGAATGAGCCACGTGTAAATGTTAAATTTGGACCGTTGGATTTTTTCTTAGTGGCCATCTTCTCATTTGACCGTGATCTACTACAGTATCCGTTGGACATAGGCTACTGGGGCTCACTGGTGGGCAATCACTAGTGGGTGGGTCCCATGAGGTTTATCTTCTTTTTTATTAATTATTTGTCTTTATTTATTTGAAGTTGAATTATAAATTCAACTTTAAATAAAGATTTATAGGATCATGTAAGGATAACACCAGATAATTTATGGTCTCATCTAAAGTCTCCATCCTTTCATATGGAAAAGATTCTCTTGTGAATAACACATCAAGCAATAACGAGAATAAATAGAATAAATTGAGAGATTAATATTTGTTCATCTAGCTTGTCATTTGAATGATCTAAGCCATGCATCGTAATATGAGGTCACCTATATTGTATAATCAGAGGGATGATAACCCATATGCTCCAATAGTGGTTAGGTGGACTGCTAGATCTAGACCATTCATCCTTGGCTTCGCAGAGGTTCCATATCATGTAGGCCGTCAAATCTTGAGGGCTCACTCTTCCGCACAAACTTTCAGTGGTATCAGAGCGGCTCAACTGCGAATCTCCGATTTATTATTTTATTCAAAAAAGGTCAGTGGCCCTTTTTATTATATTCTATATTTTATTTTAATTATACATTGATCATTTATATATTCACTTATTAATTATTATTGTTTATTTTCTTCTTGAGGTATGAGGATTAAATAATGATAATAATAATAAGAGTAATATCAAATATACGATATCTGGATTTACATTTTATTGACCCAAAAATAAAAAATTTTCTTTTAAATGACCCGATCCTAAGAATTAGTAAAATTAGACATTAGAGATTTGATTAAGCCCAAATATGATGGTATACCATAGATTAATTTGAGATAAAAATCAATGATAATGGAGAAATTGATGGTAAAAAAAAGAAAAAAAAAAAGAAGACTTTTTAATATGAAGCCTTTTTAATAGGCACCACTTCTCTCTTATAATACGGTAATCATAATGGACCGATGATATATGGTGTGTGTTTATCATGTTCCTTTAATGAATACATAGCTGGAATGTGCATGAATCCGCATTGTTTTGATTGTGAGGTCTTTTTCTTTTAAGGATGATAGCTTAGAAAAACACTAATTAATTTTTCTTAGCTTATCAAATTAATAATGGGTATGAAATGGATGGCTAAAAGATAAATAATCAATAATTCAAATCCAATTATTTTTTTAGTGACGTTTTTAGACCCCGTATTTTGAATGGTAAGGATTGGGGTATATATATTTGCTACTATAAATGAGTTACCACCCATTATTTCATAATTATTGAAGGCGTGAAGTCCCATTTAGTGATATCAATAAACAACAATTTTATCCAATTGTAGTCGAAAGGCTCCTTAGTTAGGTGGGCTCAAATCTGGACTTAGGCCCTTGATTCTTGTAGTAGCAATTTTTTTGTGAAATTATCTAAATTTGCCTTTTGTAACAAATATAAAGGGACCATCATTAGCCAGACATTAGTGGTTGGAAAGCTCATATGGACCCATATTAATTTACAAATTCAAATGGGTTGGAATGGAAGCCCAATTCACTTTCTTTCAACATTAAGTATATCTTATTAAAGGTTTATTATTATTATTGTTGATGCAAAAATCTGGTTCACCCTCTGTAGACCTTCGAGCACCTGCACAAGAAGAAGACAAAGGAGACCCTGGCTAGAGCAGGGGACCCTCCGATGCCAAAGTCAGGCTAGGAATCTGGGTCTTACAGTGTTGAGGGAATCTGGGTGAGAATTTTGTGCGTACCTTTTAGATGATGAAGGCTTCCTTTTTATAGCTGCTAGAGCGTTTAATCGTAGGAGGATTCTTCTCCTGATCTCGTGTAATCGAAAGAGGATTCTCTTCCTAGGATCACGGACATCGGGTGGCGCTCGTCCGCGATTTTCGTCTGATCCCGCGAGCTTCGGGATCGGGGATCTTATCCCAAAATGTTCGGAACGAAATCGATTTGTGTCCCTCCGGCTAGTTCCGTTAAGAGGGTCGGCCCGATGCACCCTCGGATTATTGGTTCTTCGTCCGAAGCGAGTTAACTTTCGTCTCGGTTTATAGAGCTCTTAACCCTGCCTCGGATCCGACGTGCCCTGCCTCGGATCCGACGTAGTGCTTCCCAAGCCAAGGCACCAGATCCGAGTCTCTGGACTTAGTATTTTTGTCCCCAACAGTAAGCCCCCTTACTCCGTGTGTCTCACATGACACTCAGGAGTAACGAGTTGTGAGTCGGTTCATGACCTGGTCCGAGGCAATAAGTGCATTTAATGCATCCTGTGCTGTCTTTGATAGGAGACGATTCAGTTTCTGACAACGCATGCGCCGGCAACCGTCAAGTCGCTCATCCTGCCAATGAGGGTTGGACACGTAGCTAGGGCGTTATTGTCGTCAGTCGACGTGCGCCACGTGTCGAGCCAGGGAGTCGATGCAGGCGTCGAATCATTTCCTCATTAATTGCTTCCGGCGTACGGCAATCTTATAAAAGGGTAAGGGTCCCGCATTTCAAACTACTACTGCTGTTCCCGCTTTTCATTTCTTTTGGTGCTTTTTCGGTCTTCGGTCTTTCCTTTCCTTCCCTTCCTCTTTCTTGTTGTCACGGCTCTCTTCGCCATTTCCGTTTTTCTCCCTCCTTCCGGTGAGTCTCTCCTTCCTCTTTACTTAGTGATAATGGCGATTAGGGGTTCTCAAAGTCCCCAGGAAGGAGTTTCGGAGATGAAGGCCTTGCGCAACGTTTTGGAACGTTGCGGAATCGCCTTCTTTATTAACGGAGATGGAAGTTGATGCTAATGCCTTATTTGCTTTTCTCTCGAGAGGGTCAGAAGCTCGACAGCAGCGCCCCGCGCCCGTTAACCCTTCTCGGGTGGATCCTCTTTGATAACGTTGATCGGGGAAGGCCCAATTGTCCAAGGGGCATGGAGGAAGAAGAGGAAGAAGAGGAGGAAGAAGAAGAGATAGTGATTGCCGAGAGAACCTCTAAGTCGGTTCCTGGCGATAAGTCGGCGCTGTCGAGTCCGAGGGAGAAGGATCGGGGATGACTTAAGCGGGCGGTTCCTTCGGTTAACTGGCGAGGCGGATTTAGACAGATCCGAATCGGGTATCATATCCCCGAATCGGTTATCACTTATCTCCCTCGTCCGAGTCACCACAGGATCATCCTCCTCCCTGGGGGCGTCGCGATTTACCAAGTCTCGATGCAATGTGGCTTGCGCCCGCCCCTTCAACCCATTGTCAGGGAGTTTTGTCCCGTCGGATTGCAGGGCAAATAGTTCCGAATGGGTGGAGGAACTTACTCGGGTGTGCGGTCTTGTGGTGAGATGGAACAACCGCCATGGATTAACGATGACAATTCCTTCATTTATATCAAGTGCGCGTGAATCCGAACTACCCGGCTTTTACGTCTTCTGCCTTGGCGGGCGGAGGCGGCTCCCTAATGCGCCCGACCCTCCTACTTCTAACAAACATTGGAGAGCGTTGGTTTTGGGCACGTGGCGTTGGGGGAGTTCGGTGAACCCGGGTCTACGAGGCTCGTGTCCCTCGGTCGTTTCAAAGAGAGTGACCGGCTCTCCTCTCTTGCCTTTCTTTTTATTTTTTGTATATATCGACTCTCGACGAGCTTGTGTCGACAGACATCCCCAAGAAGCGGCAAAAGCTTGGCTCTAGTGCTGCAGCTCGGATCAAAGAATTGAGGACGTTGGATTCGGCAGATAGGTCCTGGAAAGTACTTTTACAGCCGGAGCGCCTTCATCTCGCAGGTCTAGACTCGGCTGTCACAGGTAATTGAAAATGCATCTTCATGCGCCTTTTGAATTTTTCCTGACTTGAATTTCTCTTCTCTTTTTTTAGACTTGCCTGAAGCTTGTCCCCATCTGCGGATTGTTCCCGAGCCATCCCCCTCTGAGGCCGCGCCTTCTGAGCCAACCCCCTCCGAACCAGTCCCTTCAAAGATGACCGGGGCTCGTCCTCCTCCTAGGATGATTTCAAAGTTGAAGGCTCCTCCACGATCAGTTCTCCTGTCAGAGCCTCGGCCACTGAAGAGACAGAGAATGGTACGGAAGGAAAAAGAACCTGTGGATGCTTCTGCTCCCCCTGTTGTCGTAATTTCTGACCCGGAGGAAAGGGTGGAAGTGACGGTGACCGCGGCCTCGGAACCTCAGGCGGCACCCGACTCGGAACACGTTCCGAGGCAGGAGGAAGAAGTTAGGGCCGCGTCTTCTAGAGGGGAGGAAGAGACGAGGACTGCATCCTCGAGAGGGGAGGAGACAAGTCAAGAGGGGCCGTCCGTATTGCGGAAGGTGGTGTCGGGGATGGTTCCCTGGGCCTTAGCTCATGGGAGCGAGAAGGAGTTCATCGGTCTCTACAATGCTCCTTCGTCGCAAACCGTTGGACATGCAGCAAGGGTGCTTTTTGAACTCGCTCCTTGCTTGGTTAAGGCCAGCAAAGAGTTATCTTCGACCCATCGGCTGCAGACCCTTCTGTCGGAAGCTGAAGGGCGGCGTGAAGAGGCCGAGACTTGGGCCGGCATTTTGACAGGGGAGGCGGCCCTCGCCTGAAAAGCGGCTGAAGACGCGAGAGCAGAGGCGGCTTTCTCCAGGAGAGCCCTTGAAGAAGCGCAAGCTGAAGTTACTCGGGTATCGGTTCTTCTTTCCAGGGCTGAAGAAGAAACCCAACGAGTTCTCACAGTCCATGCTTCTTGCGCAGATGACTTAGCTCGAGCTAAGTGTGAGGCGGCGGGGCTTATCTAGCAGGCCAACGAGAAGACTCGGGAGGCTGAGAAAGCTAGGGATCAAGCCGTCCAAGCATTTCTTGAATCCGAGGAGTTCGAGGATGAGAGGGATCGCTTGTTTCAAAGTGGATTTCTTGAATGTATTAAGGACAAAGAAATCTTTTCCCGACCTTGATCTCTCGAAAATCGAGGGTGGAGCCTTAGAATCTGAGAATCCGGATGCTGCTGCTGAAATCACTGGTGGGGAAGAGGTCGGCATTCGTGAGAATGCTTCAGGGACCGTTCCGACCAGTGGACAGTAGCCGGGGCCCCTTATATGTTTTTTTTTTTTTTTTTATGTTGTACTCGGATGTGGTTGATGAATGAAAGAAAACACTTAGTTTTATTTGACTCGGCTTTGATCTTGTTTAGTCCAGAGTCTTTACATTGAGCACTGAGTTAAGGATAGTAAGTCTTGAGATGTTCAGCGTTCCACGGATGAGGCAGCGATTGCCCGTTTAGATCTTCCAATTGGTATGTTCCTGGCCGGATGGTACCCGAGACAATGTAGGGTCCTTCCCAGTTTGGTCCTAATGTGCCCGACCCAATTTCCTTAGTATTCGGAAATACTTTTCGGAGAACATATCTCCCATCCGAAATCGTCTGATCTTAATTCGGGCATTGTAGAACCGTGCCACTTGTCGTTCTTGCAGGGCTTCGTGCGTAGTCGTGCTATTTCCCTTTGCTCGTCAGGAGGTCGAGTCCGAGTGCGAGGAGTTCTTCGTTTTCATCCTCGTCGAATGAAGTGATTGAGGGCCGAAGGAGCCGATTTCAACGGGAGTGACGGCTCCGAACCGTAAGCGAGTGAAAAGGGAGTTTCTCCTGTGGCGGTTCGGGCTGTGGTTCGGTAGGCCCAAAGAATTTTCGGGAGCTCTTCCGCCCATGCTCCCTTGGCTCGGTCGAGCTTGGTCCGAAGATGTTGCTTGACAATTTTATTAACCGCCTCGACTTGCCCATTAGTTTGAGGGTGATGAGGTGAAGAATAGACGTTTCTGATTTTGAGGTTGTTGCACATATCGCGAAAGCTCCTGTTGTCAAATTGTCTCCCATTATCGGTAATAATGGTATGGGGTACTCCGAACCGGCAGATAATGTTTTTCCAGACGAACTCGGTGATCTTCTGCTCGGTTATTTTGGCTAATGGCTCGGCCTCGGCCCATTTCGTGAAATAATCCACTGCTACCACGGCGAACTTGGTTTGACCTTTTTCCATAGGGAGTGGACCTATGATGTCAATACCCCATTGTGCAAAGGGCCAGGGACCAGTCATTGGCGTTAGCGCTTCGGGGGCTCGTCTCGGGATTGCTGCGAATCGTTGACATTTGTCGCATTTTTGGACGAGCGTGCGAGCATCGTGTTGAATAGTGGGCCAGTAGTATCCTTGTCGTAAAACCTTGTGGGCGAGAGACCTTCCTCCAGAGTGGTTTCCGCAGATTCCTTCGTGGACTTCACGTAATACGTAATTCGCCTCACTGGGTGTGAGGCACCGAAGCAACGGAGCGTAGTAACCTTTCTTATAGAGGGTATCGTTGAGTATGGTGTAACGGGAGGCTCGGAACTTAAGTCGTCGGGCCTCGGCACGATCTTCAGGCAGTTCCCCCTTGTCAAGGTATTGGCGGATTGGATCCATCCAGGATGGTTCCGAGTTGATGGCATGGACGGTCATAGTAATTGATTCATTTATGCTTGGTTTATCGACGTATTCGACGGGGACGGACCTGGGTATGTCATCTTCATTGGCAGAGGCGAGCTTCGCTAATAGGTCGGCTTTGCCATTTTCCGTACGAGGGATCCGAGTGACTTGACAGAGTTGAAATCCGTTGATAAGTTCTTTTGCTTTCTCCATGTACGCTCTCAATTGGTCTTTCCGTGTCTGGTATATACCGGTCACTTGATTAACGACCAATTGAGAATCGCTGAACACACTTAAATGCGTGACACCCATGCTAGCTGCGAGTCGGAGACCGAGCAACAATGCTTCATACTCCGCTGTATTGTTCGAGGCTTGGAATCCAAGTCGCAAGGCATATTGTATGTAAGTATGATCGGGGGTTTCTAGTACAATCCCAGCCCCACTTGCCTTCGAGTTGGAAGAGCCGTCGACAAATAGCTTCCAGGGAATAGGGCAGGGAAGGGTCGGTGAAGCGGTTGTTGTTGGAACTGCGGCATCTGTTGGCATGTCGTGGACGGGGATTTCAGTTTGTGGTGTTCCCTCGGCAATAAAATCAGCCACGGCTTGCCCTTTGATTGCTGCCTTTGGTCTGTATTGAATGTCAAACTCACTCAGTTCGATGGCCCATTTCGTGAGTCGGCCGGAAGCTTCTGGTTTCTGCAAAACTTGGCGAAGAGGTAGATCGGTCATCACGATGATAGTATGGGCATGGAAATACGGCCTGAGTCGGCGAGAGGAAGTTATTAGTGCCAAGGCTACTTTTTCCAAGTTTGGGTATCTTGTCTCTGCTGGCAACAATGCTTTGCTAACGTAATATACCTAAGCAATGCTTTCTCTTCGGATTCTCGTATCAAAGCCGAGCTAAGCGCGCCTCGGATCTTCGCTAGATACGGAAGAAATAGGGATTCGCCTGATTCCGGCTTCGATAAGAGAGGCGGAGAACCGAGATATGATTTTAATTGTTGAAATGCCGCTTCGCATTCTTCCGTCTATCTCATTGTTTGTTGTCCTTTCAACTGCTTGAAGAAAGGGAGACACTTATCCGTGGCTCTGGACAGGAACCGATTAAGTGCTGCGACCCTTCCAGTCAACCTTTGGATGTCCTTAATGGTTTTAGGGGATTCCATTTCGACTAAAGCCTTTATCTTCTCAGGGTTTGCTTCTATTCCTCGCTGACTAACCAAGAAACCGAGGAATTTTCCGGAGCTCACTCCAAAAGCACATTTATTCGGATTTAACTTCATCCGAAACTTCCGTAGGATGAGAAACATTTCTTCCAGCTCATTTACATGATCCGTCGCGTGTATACTCTTGATGAGCATGTCGTCGATGTATACTTCCATGGTTCGACCTATAAGCCGAGCAAAGATTTTGTTAACTAATCTCTGATAAGTTGCACCGGCATTCTTTAAACCAAATGGCATCACTCGGTAACAATAAAGGCCTTTGTCGGTGACAAAGGTAGTTTTTGATTTATCATTTTGATGCATTACAATTTGATTATATCCCGAATACGCATCCATGAAGCTCAGAAGCTCATGTCCGACCGTACTATCTACTACCATTGATCTATCCTCGGAGCGGAAAGCTATCCTTTGGGCGAGGCTTTATTTAGGTCGGTATAGTCGATACTGGACTCGCCACTTCCCGTTGGACTTTTTTACCCGACGACATTCGCGACCCATTCGGATAGTGTATTTCTTCTATGAAATTGGCCGAAGGAGTTTGCGACTTCTTCTTCAATGATGGCATATCGTTCGGGCCGAGCGGTGCCGTCGCGTTCTGTCGGATCGGTCGAAATGACGGGTCGACGTTGAGTCGGTGGGTCATCACCGATGGGTCAATCCCCGGCATATCGTCATGGCACCAGGCGAATACATCGGCGTACCTACGGAGCAGGGCTATCAGCTTGTCCTTCAAGGGGGATTGTAAAGACGAGCCAATTCGTACTGTCTTTGAAGCATCTGTTTCGACCAAGGGGATTGAGATGAGATCTTCTACCGGCTGTCCTCGTTCATGACTCTCGCCCCGAGGGTCTAACGATTCGATCGTTGAGATGTCGATCGGTTTTTGGTCGGCTGATCCTTTCACAGCTATCATGTAACAACGCCTCGCATCTTGCTGATCTCCTTTGACAACTCCTACTCCCGACTCAGTCGGGAATTTTAGTGAGAGATGGTATGTGGATACCACGGCCTGAAGGAGACTTAGAGAAGGTCGGCCGAGTATGGCGTTGTATACTGAAGGTTGATCGACGACCAAGAAATCCACCATCATCGTCTTCTGATGTGGGGTACTGCCGGCAGTGAGTGGCAGCGAGACAAGTCCTTTAGACAATACTTGTCCCCCGGAAAACCCGATTAGCGGGGTCCGAACTGGACGTAACATAGATCGTTCAATTCCCATTTTATCGAACGCCTGAGTAAATAACACATCTGCAGATGACCCCGTATCAACGAGTATCCGGAACACTTTCCGGTTAGCGATAGTCAGAGTGATAATCAGTGCGTCATCGTGGGGGTGATAGATACCTCGGGCGTCTTCCTCTGTGAACGAAAGACAATATTTTTCCCTTTTCTTCTCTTTTAGTGGCCGCCCTATAATCATAAGCTCGGCCTCTGGCTGACTAAGTTTTCTTGCATGGTTCCTTCTGGCATTGTTTGAGTCGCCCCCACCTCGTGGACCACCGATAATTGTCCGGATTTCTTCCATCGGCTGACTCTCGGTCGGGCGTCCCTCAGTTTCCGCAGTTTTAACCACATGCTCTTTGAGTCGGCCGTCCTTTATGAGTCGCTCGATTTCTTCTTTTAGATGACGGCAATCACTCGTGTTATGCCCATGATCACGATGATAGTGACAGTATTTATCCTTGTCCCGCCGATTGGGATTGCTTTTGAGCTTATTGGGCCAGTGAACGAAACCTTCGCTTTTGATTTCCATTAATACCTGCTCCTGAGTTTTGTTCAGGGGGGTATAAGTGGAAAAGCTGCGATCTGGTCGTTTTCCTGATCTTCGCTCATTATGCGCTTGATCATCCTTACGTTTCCTTCCTCCGGTCGAGTCGGCTTCCTTTTTGACCGACTCTTTGACCGAGGTTTTAGTTTCACGCAGGATTCGCGTTTCTTCGGCGTTGGCATACTTATCCGACCATGCCATAAACTCTGCCAGAGTATCGGGCGGAGTTTTGTCTAAAGATGCCAGGAATGGCTTATCTTTAACTCCTTGCATGAGCGCATTGAGAGCCGTTTCTTCCGAATGTTTCCGAACCTGAAGGGACTCGAAATTGAAACGCTTTATGTAATCTTTCAGCAGCTCTCCCTGCTTCTGAACTATGTTGTTCAGATGTGCGGGGGGCTTCAATTTCTTTTTCCCGCCGATGAAGTTAGTAAGGAAGGCGTCGCTCAGCTCGGCGAATGAGCTAATGGACTTTGGTTTTAAGCTGTTTGAACCACGGTCTAGCTACATCGGTCAATGTAAGAGAAAAGGCCCGACACATCACTGCATCCGAGGCGTCATGGAGCTCCATATATGTTCTGAAGCATTCGATATGCTCCGTTGGGTCGGTTTTGCCGGTGAAGGGAGTGATTTGAGGCAACCGAAACCTCTCGGGCAACCGAGCCGCCATTACCGAGTCCACAAAGGGGGACGCCTTTGCCTCGTATCTGGTTGGATGCATATTTCGACTATGCTTCATGTCGCCATTTCTTTGCCATTTCTTCCCGCACTTCTCTTTTAAAGTTTTGAATATCGGCTTTCCACGGTTCACTACTTTCTGCCGTGCCTTCTTTGGGAGGTCGGATGCGCCTTCTTCGCTCTATCTCGTGCCGAAGGTCGGTTGGGGGCAAAGATGCATTGGCCGACTGCGCTGGAGTTGGCTCGGCCGGTTCAGGGACGCCTTGGTGTTGGCTCGGCCGAAAAGACTGTGGTGCAGAAAGTTGAGGATCAGCCGCTGCAGTCGGTACGTGTGCCGTTTCTCCTTGAGGAGGCGGGAATGGCTGCATTTGCCGCTGATACATTCGTTCTAACATCTGCTTCATCATATTCATGTCAGATCGGATTTCTTGGACCTCCTGATCCAACCGCCCATCGTTCCGACCTCGCCGATTGTTGCTTGTTCTGGTCGTTCCTTGTTGGCGGTTGGCAGGTAGGTTTTGGACTGCGGGGATCGCGACTGGACCTGCTGGCCCCGAAGCCGCGATCTCATTTAGATCTTCTTCTGGGACCGTCCTTCTAGTCATCACCATGGGATGCAACAAACGACTATGGGATGGCTTTTTTGTACGGTTCCCACTGTGACGGCGCAAACAAGCGTGATGCAAAAATCTGGTTCACCCTCTGTAGACCTTCGAGCACCTGCACAAGAAGAAGACAAAGGAGACCCTGGCTAGAGCAGGGGACCCTCCGATGCCAAAGTCAGGCTAGGAATCTGGGTCTTACAGTATTGAGGGAGTCTGGATGAGAATTTTGTGCGTACCTTTTAGATGATGAAGGCTTCCTTTTTATAGCTGTTAGAGCGTTTAATCGTAGGAGGATTCTTCTCCTGATCTCGTGTAATCGAAAGAGGATTCTCTTCCTAGGATCACGGACATCGGGTGGCGCCCGTCCGCGATCTTCGTCTGATCCCGCGAGCTTCGGGATCGGGATCTTATCCCAAAATGTTCGGAACGAAATCTGATTTCGCGCTGTCCTCGGCTAGTTCCGTTAAGAGGGTCGGCCCGATGCACCCTCGGATTACTGGTTCTTCGTCCGAGGCGAGTTAACTTTCGTCTCGGTTTATAGAGCTCTTAACCCTGCCTTGGATCCGACGTGCCCTGCCTCGGATCTGACGTAGTGCTTCCCAAGCCGAGGCACCAGATCCGAGTCTCTGGACTTAGTATTTTTGTCCCCAACAGCATACATTATATGAACTTCAAGAAGAACCTATATTGGCTGAGAACAGAAATTTAGGAGAACATAGGGCTGCAATAAAATGCAACAACAAGTGGCATAAACAAAATCGTTATGCCCATCATATCCTAATTAGCATGTGCACAAAGAACTCATATGGACATATGAAGTGCATGACACCGTTAAAGGGATCTAAGAAGCACTGGCAAATGCTTATGCCCAGAAGTCAAATGTAAAAGTTTGGGTAATGGAATTAGACTTCCAGGAATAGAGAATGTCAGTCGACTGCCATATCCAAGATCATATTTGTAAGATGGAGCAGATGATAGATCCCTTAGGAATGGGGGGTGCAAATTGACTGAAAAATAAAAAATAATAACAATGCACCATTCCTTGACCAAATCTTGGGCTCCAATCAAAAGAATTCTGAACCATACTGATTCCATCACTATGTTCAGAGACTTTTATGGTCATTTGGTACGAGAGGTTGAAATGAATGCAATTTAGCCAGGTTCGGCTAAGGCCTTTGCAGTAGAGACCCAAAAGCGGAAAGCTAATAGGAAACGGTACAAAGTTTGTAAGAATTCGAAAAATAATGGCCACTAATAGAAGTTCGCAATACCTCCTCCAAATATTAAGAAGAAGAATGGAAAGAAGAAGCAGAAAGAGGCAAACTGAATCTACTTCGTTTGTGGAAACTCTTGCTATTATGCCCGGTAGTGTGCCCATAAAAAGACGGTAATTCCTAAGTCACTAGATACTTTATATGTAGGCATTTGTTCTAAAATTCTTTCCATCGATACTCTATCTAACAAGTTGATTTTGGACTCAAGCGCAACAAAACACATGACTTGATTTCGTTGAGGACTTAAAGAATTCCGACCTATAGCCATGATGATTTACAAGGTATATATGGGAAATAATGTTGCTGAAGCCGTACTAGGGATTGGTGTTTACCATCTCTGTACACGCATATGGCGAACAATAATCCTCTGTGATACTCTTCATGCACCGGGCATGTGTTAGAATTTAATTTATATTTCTAAGTTGTTAATTGATGGTTTTGATATTCGTTTTTTCGAGATACGAGTTTTTTTAAGACTTAATAATCTCATCTTTATATGGGAAAATTTAATTTCAGATTTGTGTATTTTTGAAATATATAGTGATAATGTACATCTTGACTTATCTCTATATCGAATGAAACTGTAGTATCTGAATCTCTAAAATGGCACAAGAGGTTAACTCACATCGAAAAGGATCGTATGATAAGACTAGAACGTTCCGTATGTTGGATTCATTATCCAAAGTTGATTTATCATTTTGTGAACATTGCGTGTTCAGAAAGACTTCAAAGAATCATTCCCTAAAGCAGTTAGGTCCAAGGGCTTACTAGAGACAATCCATTCAGATATCTATGAATCCTTGAATGTACATGCTAAAAATGGATGTCAATACTTTGTCACTTTCATTGACGATTACTCACACTATAGATATGTAATCTTATCTCACAAAAATCTAAGGCTTTTGATTGTTTTTTAAAATATAAAACTGAGATGAAAAATCAGCTTGAGAAAAATATTAAAATCCTTCAATTTGATAGACGTGGAAAGTATACATCTGAAATATTTAAATCATATTGTGAAAATATTGGCATTATTCAGCAATACACAATGACTTACACTTCACAGTAAAATGGTGTTACAAAGAGAAAAATAGGACACTATTGGATATGGTTAGATCAATGACAGCACAAGCTAATCTCTCTACCACGTTCTGGAGAAACGCGCTACTAACAACCATCTATATCCTTAATAGAGTCTCATCCAAATCCATTCATAAGACCCCATATGAGATATGGTCTTGGAGGATTCCTTCTCTAGCCAACCTATGCTCTTGGAAATCTTTGGAATATGTTTTATTGCCTGCCCCGCATAGAATTAAACTTGATAGTAAAACTATTGAATGCGTGTTCATAAGGTACCTCATGCATTCAAAGGGATACGTTCTAGTTTATAAGGACCATGGACAATAGATTGAAATAGAATCTTGGGACGTGACCTTCATTAAAAGCAGATACCCTAGTTGAATGAAGCAAAAGGTTGCAATAGAACTTTCTGAAGTTCTCGATGTATCTTAGGAAAGTGAGAATTCTGCTTCTCAAAATGAAGATGCTCCTATAGGGTAAGTGCTAAGTTATAAATCTAGCACCCTGTGTTGTCAAATTTTGTTGTGTCAAAACACTTCAGTATAGTTGACTTGTTTTGATAGATGGAAAGTTCACCTTCAAGTTCAAATTGATGGGAAGTTCACTTTCATTCGAAGATGAGCGTGGTGTTATCTACATTGACGTTATGTGCTACAAGTACGCATGATCAACTACAACAACAAGTTGAAGTTCATCAAGTCAAGGTATTCAAGCTTAAGTCACCAGAACAAGCTCAAGTACTTTTGCTCAAGTCTCAAGACACAAGTTCGAGACAAGTTTAAGAATTCAAGGTCAAGCTTCATGTGCTTCAAAGTGTCTGTAAGACACGTATCCTAGTCTGTATTGTTCCGTCGACTCTCGCGATCATTCCCGTCGAAGTCCGACAATCTGCGACCTATAATTAATGTTTGCGCGCGACCCTAAGTCGTATCCTGTAAATTTGAGTCGACTTAATCCGAGACTTGTACCATTGCGACCGCACAGTCGCCACAGTTCCAACGCCGCGTCTTGCATACAGATCTGATACCCTGGCAGGGAGATGTGGGCCGACGTTTATTTCAAAGAAAACGCCGCACGTTTGCAATCCCAAGAGAATCTCTACATCATGTCCCATCAATCAATCACTCAAATTAATCAATTAATCAACTCATGTCAAGTACAAGAGCACCCATACTTTCTTTCTCCACTAGTTAAGCAACCACCAATCAACCCATCTCTCACCTCACACATCACTCACCTCACATCCATCACCCATCACTCTCTCTCCTTACAACCCTCTCTCTCTCTCCTTCTCAACACATTTTCCAAGCTAGCAAGAGTGGTGGATGTCCAACATTTCTAAGGAGAGAAAAAGTGCATGTGTGTGGCCCACTTTCCTATCCCAAATCCTTCATCCTAGCTATTCAAACCTCATCACCCTCCATCAAGAGAAGCACAAGGAGACCGTCTTTCCAACGGACTAAGAAGATTGAACGGTGGGTGCTTTATAGGGTAGATTTTTCATGTTTTGATGATGGACCAAGTGAGGCCTACCGATTGATGGTATGGATCTTACTATGGACCCTAAAAGTGGCCGATGGCCCACCTTGATTCTCATGATCATTCCATGATGGGGTCATTCTCCATGGACCCCATCATGATGTTTATTTTCCTTGCATGAAAAGAGGTCATCTAGACCGTCCATTTTGGGTGGAGAAGGAATCTCCACCGTTGATCTTTGGTTTGGTGGGCCCACATGTATTGGGACCCACTTGATGTATGATTGAATGCAAGGGAGGGCTCATAGTGGTGGAGCCCTCCATCACACGTGTCCCTCTTTCTCTCTCTCTCTCTCTCTCTCTCTCTCTCTCTCTCTCCCTCCCTCCCTTTTTCATTTGTGATTGTGTATGATGACGTGGCTGTGTGGCCCACTTGGATGGACCCCACCTTGGTGTATGTTTTACCCACACCGTCTAAACATATGGTGGCCCACCTGGATAGTACGTCTGAAGGTGGGGCCCACCTTAACATGTGTAATATCCAAAACCGTCCAGCGTCCCTAGACGCTGGACATCAAAGGAGTGTGAACTGACAGTGTGCACCGCCCAGCAAACAAACAAAAAAATAAATAAATATCAGTTTGATTTAAGCCTTGGGGGTGGGCCACTTGTGAGGGCCCCACCCTGACATATGGATCCAATCCACTCCGTCCATCCCATTTCCCAAATCATTTTAGGCGTTGAGCCAAAAAACGAAGTTGTTCCAATTTTCTGGCGGGCCATACTTTTGAAAATAGTGATTTTCATCATTTAAATTCACTTTAATTTTTCTACACGCCGAAACACGTCGAATATGGGGCTCATTTGATCTATCTTGAACCGTAGAGTGCAATGGCTGGAGTGGATTCACCAGATACGGGCCCCACGTATGAAAAACCGCACAAAAACTAGATTTAAAAAAATAATAAAATAATATCCCAGAGAGGAACTGTACTGATATGTGTACTTGATGAGTACTGGCATGCTTGCTTTGCATCTCGCATATGACATTTGGTTACATAGGCCTCGCATCGCATGGCCTTGGTATGGCCGATAGCCATAGCATTCATGCCTTGCATCACATAGTTTTGGTATAGCTGATGGCATTCATGGACTTATCCGCATACTTCTGCAATACTCTGATATTATATACTTGGCACTAGTCTTGTGCACACACTTACACCACCATCTAAGCTTTTTTAAGTTTATACACGACCATTGCGTGCAGGTGGCATTGGATTGCAACAATGCTAAGGTAGGAGCGCACATCAAATAATTTTAAAGTTTTTGATCACCCTGTATTTTCCTTTTCCACTTTGTACTCAAAGTTTTTGATATAGTGAATATGTAGTGATGTTATTTTATGTCTTGGTTAAGCTTGTGGTTATGCTCCATTACAAAAAAAATCATACTGAAAATCCTCCTTGTAGGATCTCAGGATCGGAATCTGGCATGTAAGTGCCAGGATCCGAGAATGGGGCACTACGGAGGCTGTCGACACCGGATTCGGCGATCGAAAATTTTGTGAGCCCGTTTTTCGAGTTTGGGGTGTGACAGAAGTTAGTATCAGAGCATAACTTGGGAATATTTGAGGATCACATCACATATCTACTATGAATTTATAATGAATAGGTTCTGAGTCCGAATGACTTAACGATTTTCCAACATAGACCCTTAACGTTTATGCCTTCAAGAATTCTCAAGGCTGATAGGCCCTTGTTCCTTCCTGTAGGACATGATCCCTAGAAGAGCGACTCGAGCAAATCCCGTTCCACCACCTGCGACTCCCGCTCTACCACCTGCGACTCCCGCTCCACCACTGGATATTCCTGCTTTCTAGCCCGAGGATGCCACTCCTTTACCCGAGACCGGTGTGAATCTGACCATACCTGTGAGTGCCGCCCAGCTGCAGTAGATGCTACAGGCGATGACCGCTATTCTTCAGGGGCAGTGTAGGCGTCCCACTGTGACACCAGTCGAGGCTGAGCCGGAGTGTGGAAGCGCCCTTCTCAAGGACTTCCGACAGCACGATCCTCCACATTTCCTTGGCGAGCCAAACCTTACTGCAGTAGAGATATGGTGCTCTGAGGTGGAGAAGATATTCGACACCATGAGATGTATGACCCAGTAGCGAGTTCCCTTAGTTGTATGCCTTCTCCAGGGTGAGGCTCAGCATTGATGAGCATCTGTCCCCCGATCGGTGGCGGCCGATTTCGTGTGGACCTGGGAGGACTTTGTAGATCGATTTGACCGGAAGTTCTTTCCCGAGCATGTGCGCCAGCAGCGCGCAGTAGAGTTTGAGACTCTGGTCCAGGGAGACATGACTGTATCCTAGTATGAGGCACATTTCGTCGCACTATCGAGATTTGCTACTTACCTTGTTAATGATGAGGGGCGGAAGGCCCGCCGTTTTGAAAACGGTTTGTGACCTGCCCTCAGGAGCCGTGTGATTAGACACATGCTTCCGACTTTCGAGTAAATTGTGGAGAGGACCCAGATATACGAGTCAGATTGGGCTGGTTTGCAGAGAGCGTGTGATCAGAGGGGAGATCAGAAGAGGAAGGAGCCCTCCAATAGCTCTCAGTTGTAGCAGCATCGTTCACAGCAGTGACGCACGACCCGCCCAGCATTTCGAGCACTAGTGGCACCCCCAGTACTGATGTTTTATTTAAACCAACATGATTTAAATGATATTTAAACTCGCAAGTATACGAATCAGATGCAGATATGGTACGTATTACGAGATCATTCCCACGAGGACTAATCGTCACAATTCAAATCTATGACTCTCCTTAACTAATCCAACAAATAATGGAGCTAATTACTAAGCACAATTCTAGAAAAAAAAACAATTAAGAACAGGGAAGAAAATTCAATCAGAGAAAGAGCACTAGGACTTTCGAATCCACCCCTAATTATCCTAACCCTTGTTTTGTCTGTTGATTCACCTTGATCTAGATTGATACCACTTATACAGAGAAAGCACAATCTGTGTCCTGAATCGGGCATACAGAATGTCTAATTCCTTTAAGCAATGCCATGAATAACACATCCCATGTCCTTGATCGGGTACATGCAATGTATAGTTCATTAAAGCATCTTGTTTCTTCCTCTATAGGAAACCTGTCCTTGATCAGACACAAGCACCTATAATAAGCATCCAAACAACATCCATATATATACTTTGGTTAAGTTCATAGATGGAGAAGTATAGAATTTAAACCAATTAAGCCCACTTAGAGAAAGAAACAAATTAATTAATATTCAAAGTAAATCAACCAATACAAGAGCTAATCAAATTAGGGGCTTCATCTCAGCCCTAGCTGAGAGATTAGTGACCCATAAAATCCATAAAATTCAGAAAAGAACGTCAAACCAAACAATCTCTCTCTCTCTTCTTTCTTCTCTTTCTTCTCTTTCTTCTCTCCCTTGCTTTGGATCTCGAATTCCCTGGTTCTGAATGCCTTTCCCACGTCCAAAACTCCCCTTTTATAGCTGCTGGATGGCTGGAATCGGTGGCAGAATCGTAGAAGGACTCGAAGTGCAACTTTTCGCATCCGTGATCGGTAGGCCCCACAGAGGTATTTTCTGAAAAATCCACCCCGTCCATTGGATTCAGGACGAAATTTCAGTCAAGAATGGGTAGTTTTGAAGGTCCATTAGCGCGGTTCACAGAAGAAATCTCAAAAAACTTAGTTTTAAACGTCACGAGACCACTTGTTTGTGGCCTCTGTACCGCACACGTGTGTACGCATGGGAAAGGAATGTCAACATGGTTTTGTAGTTCTCAATGCCCTCTACACGATGGACGGATCGGATCTTCCGTACGGTTGACAGTGGGGCCCTTGTCTTCAAAACGGCCGGCGGCCCGGACGCCTTCTGCGACGCGAACAGAGGCTGTGGTGATGGTGGGTCCCACTTCGCATTTGCTTTGAGAAATCTGCTCCGTACACTAGATTCAGCTCGAAAAATCGGTAGGAATTGACTGTTTTTGGGGTGGATTCGGTGTAGTCCACGTGGCTTTCTGTCTTGCCGTCCAACCTGCGTTTGAACGTCTAGGATCTGATCTATGCTTTCATTTGAATTTTTGCCACCTAGGCAATGGTAATGGCTGCCCGAAGAAGTGGATGGACGGTTTGGATTGTCCATTTGGACACTAGGTGGGACCCACAACCGACGACCGCAATCGGTTCTCGCAGACGCTGGAAACAGAGAGGGAACGAGCGCGGGTCAGCGCCCGCGCTGACCGTCCTGGCAGTGCGGTGCACGGCCGGCGCACGTGTACTCAGTGTACACACGCTGTACATACAGCCCACCGTGATGTTTACGAGAAATCTACACCATCCATCCTCTTTCTCATGTAATTTTGGCCATCAATACCAAAGTTTAGGCAATTCCAGATATCAGGTGGACCCCAAATTGGAGATTAACGGACTGATCTGTCCGTTGGACCACTTCCCGAGATCATCAATGGCTGAAATTTAATATGTACGGTTAATTTACGGCCCCCATCACATGTATGAAGTTTCGAGTTGATCGGATGGCGGGAAATATGTGATCTTGCATTTTGCACCAATTTCAGGCCTCTTTATCGTGCTTTCCTCAGATCCCAGGCGTGTATATTCTTCACCATTGGTTTTCTGGAGTTCATCCCGTGCTCTGGTGACTTCAGAACGTCAAATCCATGCCTTTAACATCAATTTCCAATTAACGCTCCTGATTTCATCCTGTAATAAAAACACGATTAAAACACTCCATTAAACCTTATCATGTATGTAAAATTAGGCAATATTCGGGGTCTAATATGCAATATGTGACCCTCATCAAGTACCACCTTAGGGGCCGTTCGCAGGTACTTGCTTTGGATGCGGTAGGACAAGACATTGCGTGCACGAGTGTCCCCATTCACAGCAGCAGCAGCCGAGGGCACCGCATCCACCTCTACGACAACTACCACATCAGTAACAACGATCGCAGCACCAGCCTCTGGGACCTCCCCCGTAGTAGCAAAGACCTCAGAAGGGACCTGCACCTTCCTAACAGGCCTAAGGTAGATTTTATGCCGTCCAATAGGACCCTCAGTCATCAGGAGCAGTCGTCAACGATTCGTTTGACTTGGCCCCTACACCGTCTTACGAGATTGCTCATGAATGATGCGTCTTGGGAGTTAGAGCTTGAGATTCGTAGGCGTTATCCTCATCTCTTAGGTGTTTGATTATGATATGCTACATTTTGATTATATATGATGTTATGTTTCCTATTTTCTTATGAGTTATGATTAGCTGCGATGGTAGTATAAATTTTGAGGACGGAATTTTTATTAGGTGGGGAGAGCTGTAAGACCCGTATCCTAGTCCGTACTGTTCTGTCGACTCCTGTGATCCTTCCCATCGAAGTCCGGCAATTCGCGACTTATAATCGATGTTTACGCGCGACCCCAAGTCGTATCCTGTAGATTTGAGTCGGCTTAATCCGAGACTTGTACAGTTGCCATTGCACCATCGCCACGGTTCCAACGCCGCATCTTACATACCGATCCGATACCCTGGCAAGGAGATGTGGGCCGACGTTTATTTTAAAGAAAACGTCACGCGTTTGCAATCCCAAGAGAATCTCTACATCATATCCCATCAATCAATCACTCAAATCAATCAATCAATCACCTCATGTCAAGTACAAGAGCACCCATACTTTCTTTCTCCACAAGTTAAGCAACCACCAATCAACCCATCTCTCACCTCACCCATCACTTACCTCACATCCATCACCCATCACTCTCTCTCCTTACAACCCTCTTTCTCTCTCCTTCTCAACACATTTTCCAAGCTAGCAAGAGTGGTGGATGTCCAACATTTCTAAGGAGAGAAAAAGTGCATGTGTGTGGCCCACTTTCCTATCCCAAATCCTTCATCCTAGCCATTCAAACCTCATCACCCTCCATCAAAGAGAAGCACAAGGAGATCGACTTTCCAACGGACCAAGAAGATCAAATGGTGGGTGCTTTATAGGCTAGATTTTTCATGTTTTAATGATGGACTAAGTGAGGCCTACCGATTGATGGTATGGATCTCACTATAGACCCTAAAAGTGGCCGATGGCCCACCTTGATTCTCATGATCATTCCATGATGGGGCCATTCTCCATGGACCCCATCGTGATTTTATTTTCCTTGCATGAAAAGAGGTCATCTAGACCGTCCATTTTGGGTGGAGAAGGAATCTCCACCGTTGATCTTTGGTTTGGTGGGCCCACATGTATTGGGACCCACTTGATGTATGATTGAATGCAAGGGAGGGCTCATAGTGGTGGAGCCCTCCATCACATGTGTCCCTCTCTCTCTCTCTCTCTCTCTCTCTCTCTCTCTCTCTCTCTCTCCCCCTCCCATTTTCATTTGTGATTGTGTGTGATGACGTGGCTGTCTAGCCCACTTGGATGAACCCCACCTTGGTGTATGTTTTACCCACACCGTCCATACATATGGTGGCCCACCTAGACAGTATGTCTGAAGGTGGGGCCCACCTTAACATGTGTTATATCCAAAATCGTCCAGCGTCCCTGCGTCCCTGGACACTGGACGTCAGAGGAGTGTGAACGACGACGTGCACCGCCCAGCAAACAAACAAAAAAATAAATAAATATCAGTTTGATTTAAGCCTTGGGGGTGGGCCACTTGTGAAGGCCCCACCCTGACATATGGATCCAATCCACGCCGTCCATCCGATTTCCCAAATCATTTTAGGCGTTGAGCCGAAAAATGAAGCTGATCCAATTTTCTGGCGGGCCATACTTTTGAAAATAGTAATTTTCACCATTTAAATTCACTTTAATTGTTCTACACGTCGAATATGGGGCTCGTTTGATCTGTCTTGAGCCATAGAGTGCAATGGCTGAAGCGGATTCACCAGACGCGGGCCCCACACATGAAAAATCGCACAAAAACTAGATTTCAATAATAATAATAATAATAATAATAAATATATGCGCGACACGCTTCTTCTTCTAGAGGCGCGAAAGCGTGCCGCCTGCTGGCGTGTAAGCGGACGCCACGATAAGACCCACGGTCCCAGCCGTGGGCCCCACCATGATGTGTGTTTATCATCCTCACTGTTCATTTGGTGGGTCCCTTCTTGAAGTGGGCCCCCTCCAAAAAGCAGCCCTATCTGGAACTCAGGTGGCCTACGTGACTGGAAACAGTGGGATTTAATGCCTGCCATTGAAACCCTTTTGTGGTCCAGAAGTTTTGGATTGTTATGAAATTTGTTTTTCCTATTCATCTGGGTCCGTGGGACCTTATCAATGGATTGGATGACATATAACATTATGGTGGGCCCCACGTGGGACCCACAATGATGTATGTGTTTTATTCACATTGTCCACTGCTGTGGATGGTGGAACCCACCAAAATGTATGTGTTTTATCAATGTCATCCAGCCATTTGGGTGGACTGCTGGACGGCTAGTGGACTCGCACCATGATGCATGTGCTACACCCAAACCGTCCATCCATCTTGAAAGCTCATTTTATGACATGAGCTAAAGAATGAGTCAGATCCATAGTTCAAGTGGAGCCCCACCATGATGCATGTGTTGCATCCAATCTGTCCAACCATTTTGAAAGCTTGTTTTAGGGCTTGAGACTAAAAATAAGGCAGATCTAGGATTAGGTGGACCACACTATAGAAATAGTGGGTTTGACCATCCACCATTAAAACCCCTTTCAGGTCATTGTGACCTTATGATCAGATTGGATGGGAATGTTATCGTAGGCCTTGGGAATTTTAATGGTGGAAATCATTACCACCACTTATATTTGGGTGTGGCCCATTTGTATACATATGGCCCATGTGATGTGGCCCACTTGCCGTATGAGTGCCCATTGTGATGTATTATAAGGCCCATGTGTTATGGCCCATTGCAATGTACATAAGGCCCATTGGTGCAACCCATTGATGTGGCCCACTTGATGAATATAAGGCCCATGTGATATGGCCAATTTGATGTATTTAAGGCCCAATGGGATGCACCTAAGGTCCATTGCAATGTGTGAATCTACCGTGGTTTATGTAATGATATTTATGGCGGGCCGTGCCTTGGGAGCAATGATGGTTTGACGTCCACATTGTAAGAATAATGTTTGCTAAATGTCTGCATTATGACTCTCCATTGGGCCCATTGATAGGCCTACACTGGTTACGTGTAGGCCTTCTAGGCCCATCTTCGGTGTAAGGATAGTTCATTACTTTATAACATGCTTAGTACAATTCCATGATTCATGCACATATGCATCATTGTATGCTTGATATGAGAAATGTTTGATAATAGCATAAGCCGTTGGGCTGAGATATTTACGGGACTCCTTATGAGACGGAGTGCCCCACATGATCGCTGGGTACGCGCGAGATTGCTGCATGATTGTACGGTGTGACTCATGCATCTCGCATATGTGTGACTTGATCATTATATGCCCTAGCAACATCAGAGTTGTGGCTCCACAGGCACATCGTGGATGGCCATATTGGATACCAGAAATACTTGGTTCTAGCACTGTGGATACTTAGGATTTCCTTAGGTGAAAATCCTAAAACCCTTTTCGGTACCAAGTGCTACTCCAACGTCTAGACCGAGTGGATACACGAGCGCCTGAATGTCGAATACTAGTAGGCCGCGTCTCCCACTGTGTCGAGATCGATTGGAAGGGAGTGTGCTCTTATCCGCCTGAGTGAGGGGGCTATAAGCTAGGTTGAGTTTGACCAGCTCTCAAATGAGTCTGCTATCGACGAGCCGAGTAGGTATTAGCAGACTACTGGTCAGGCGGATAGTGAGGTCTATTCCGCTCGCTGTGTTGTACGGTTGGGGAGGCGGCAGTCAGTGTGGAGTGTATTAGACCCCGGTAATATCCCAGAGAGGAACTGTACTGATATGTGTACTTGATGAGTACTGACACGCTTACTTTGCATCTCGCATATGACATTTGGCTAATAGGCCTCGCATCGCATGGCCTTGGTATGGCCGATAGCATTCATGCCTTACATCACATGGTTTTGGTATAGCTGATAGCATTCATGGACTTACCAGCATACTTCCACATTACTCTGATATTATATACTTGGCACTAGCCTTGCGCATACACTTATACCACCATCTAAGCTTTTATAAGCTTATGCACAACCGTTGCATGCAGGTGGCATTGGATCGTAGCAGCGCTGAGGCAGGAGTGCACATCAAATTATTTTGGAGTTTTTTATCACCCTGTATTTCCCCTTTCCTCATTGTACTCAAAGTTTTTGATATAGTGGATATGCGGTGATGTTATTTTGTGACTTGGTTATGCTCCATTACAAAAAAAATCATACTGAAAATCCACCTTGTAGGATCCCAGGATCGGAATTTGGCATGTGAGTGCCGGGATCCGAGAATGGGGCACTACGGAGGCTGTCGACGCCGGATTCGGCGATCGAAAATTTTGTGAGCCCATTTTTCGAGTTTGGGGCATGACTGTGTCCTATCTACCGAAGCGACCAATGGTTCAATTTCAATACTCACATTTAAGGTATACATGGCCCTAGAAAGACCTTAGGGTTAGGTCATTAACATTGCATATTTATTTTGGGTCATTATACTTAATTTAGGCTTTGTTTCGACTAGTCTTAGTCTTTATTTGACTAGTCCAAGCACTGGCTCGACCAGTTCAGGGTTTTTCTCGACCAGTCCAGATTTAAATTCAAATTTTTGAAATTTTCTATTAGGTCCTCGACTAGTCGAGTACCCTACTCGATCGGTCATGGAGACTGGTTCGACCAGTCGAGTGTAACTCGACTTAAACTCCGGCAATGCAATTTTTATTCACTCAACCAGTCGAGCACTCTGCTTGACCAGTCAAGCTGGCCACTCGACCAGTCGAGCGAGCCACTTAAACAATCGAGGGTCTGTTTTATCCGATCGTGCCAGAAATTTTAAAATATTGTTTGCCTAGGACCAGTAGAGTCGAACCCAGAACCAGTCGAGGGAACTGATTTGCAGCCTATAAATTGAGGACATTTCTTAGAGATTTCAATTCATTCCATTCCAAATCAAGTAATCACTCTAAGAGATAAGTCCCCACCATTGTGAAGCTATTGGTTAGTAATTTTAGATTCTTTTATAGCTTGTTTATTTGATTTTATTGATCTCCTTATTCAAATCTATTCTATTAAAAAGGAACTCTTTTTTACCCTTTGAGATCTAAAATCAAATTTAAGCTAGCCCTAGGTTGATTTAATTTAAAATTCATCTAGACATAGAACCCTTCCACTTATGAGATTGAATGTTGAACATCTATATCTACAAGGAATCGGTTCTACTGGGCTACATTGAAGAAGAATCTTCAGATAAGTATTATTTCAATTTTCTGTATTTTTGGTTTGTGACGTTCAACCAGGAAAATCTCATCTTTGGTTTTTGTTTGAGATCTGCCAGGAAAATCTCAAAGTGTGGTTTTTGTAATTGTGTAAGCCCATTTGAAAAACACAATTGTGAAGGTTTTAAGGTGAACCTTGGAAAACCTTACTTCATAGTGAATGTCAGTATCCCGTGGGTGTGGATAGTGGGAGTGGAGTAGTTGTGTGGTTGTTTGCGAACAGTTAGTGTACACACACGAACTACTATAATTCTTGGAGTTTGGATGATGATGATAGTACATGTGTTGTGGTAAATGTTGTAATTTACTTTATGCACTTGTGGTGAATGTTGTAATAACTTAGTTTATTTACTTTACCTTTTTATTGGTTTGAGTTTTTGATACTTACCAAAGTTCTAGCAAGGTTGTCCTGCCATAAGCATTTGGTTTTTTGTGTTAAGTTGTCCTTTGAACCAAGTTTGTATCAACCTTTTAAGACTAGTGCATTTGAGGTTACAATTTACTTGTGCTTTGTACTATCTTATTATTTATTTGTGTTATCTGCCTTTACTTTCCGCATTTAATTTTTATTTGGTATAGTCCTATTCACCCCCTCCCCCTCTAGGACTTATAGCTCGCCTTTTTCATATAGTTCGTCAGGACGGTGGGAGAACATCTCAACAAGCTCCTGAGTTACATCAAAGCGAAAGAAGATTGATTCCCAGAAGATATTTTGATATTGAGGGACAATCATTCTCTTGCATTGCAGTTGATGATGATGAACTTGATTCTTATCAAGATGCATTATTGTCTTCTAACTCGGCCGATTGGGTGACTTCTATGGACAAAAAGATCGCTTCAATGGAGAAGAATAAAGTATGGAAACTTGTAGTTTACCTTCCAATCGCAAAGTGATAAATAAGAAGCGGGTACTTAAGATCAAAAGAAAGGTAGATGGTATAGTAGACAAGTACAAAGCACGATTAGTTGCTAAATGTTTCACATAGAAAGAATGCATTGATTACGAGGAGACTTTTTCACCTGTTGTAAAGTTCCCCTCAATTCGCATGATCTTGTCTATTATCGCAAGTTTAAACTTAGAGTTATATTAGATAGATATAAAAACCACATTCTTAAATGGCAATACATGGGTTATGTAGACAAACAACATCCAAAGAAAGTATGTAAGCTATTGAAATCTATCTATGGGCTGAAACAATCTTCAAGACAGTGGAACATAAGGTTCCACTTAGCCATCACTACTTTTGGATTCACAATGAGTGAAGAAGATCATTGTGTATACATGAAACGGTCTTCAAGATCTTTTCTGATACTATCTCTATATGTAGATGATATCCTACTAGCTGGTAATGACATGTAATTGTTGATGTTGACTAAAGATTGACTCTTTTCGAGCTTTGAGATGAAAGATATTAATGAAACCAACTTTATTCTCAACATAAAAATCATCAGGGATCGCCCTAAAAAATTTTTAGGCTTGTCTCAAGCCACCTCCATACACAAGATCTTAGATTGGTTTAGGATGAAAAATTCAAAAGCTATTGAAACCCCTATAAACAAAGCTACTAAGTTAGATAAAAAATTATGTCCCCAGACTGAAGCCGAGAAATTGGCTATATCATCGGTACCTTATGCAAGCACAGTAGGGAACTTAATATATACTATGCTCTGCACCAGACCGGATATTAGTTATGCAATTGGCATAGTCAACCAATATCTGAGTAACTCAGGACAGTCTCATTGGCAAGCCATCAAACATATATTCTGTTATCTCAGATGAACAAAAGACCTACTGCTATGTTATAAAAGCATGAGTCTCGAGCTCAAAGGATATTCTGATGCTGCTTGGGGTAATGACGCCGATGAGGGAAAGTCTATTTCAGGATATGTTATTACTCAGAGGTGGAGCTATCTCATGGTCGAGTAAGAAACTGACATCCACAACTCTTTCATACATGGAGGATGAATACATTGCATGTTGTGTTGTAGTTCATGAGTGTGTATGGGTTCACAGATTTTTACTAGGTTTGGGTGTTGTACCGAGCATTCATCAGCCTATATTGCTGAAGATAGACAATACTTCTACCGTTGACTTGGCAAAGGACTTCAAACACCACCAGAAGTCCAAGCACATTGAGATCTAGTATCATTATGTTCGTGATCAAGTTAGAGATAAGAAGGTAGCCCTCAGCTACATTTCTACTAAGGAGATGATGGTTGATCCCATGACAAAACCTATAGCTAGAGATCTATTTCAGGTTCATGTCAGACAGATGGGATTGATGAGAGCTTAAGTGATATGCTTGTATCAAGTAACTTTGATCTTTCATTAATGAATAACACATTTCATTTATTCAGTATTAAGAACTTATATAGAATATGTATATAAATCATTAGCATTTAGCATGAGATCGTATAAGATTTCTATTTTTTTTGGCAGGCCAATTACCCACTTGCACGGGTTGACCAACCTTAAATGTACAAGAGAGTTACATTTTGGGTGATATTTATACACTGAGGTATGGACTTCCCTTTATTGTGAATAATGGATGATGAGGATATGAGTAAGTTGTATATACCTATAATCTTAAAAGATTGAAGATGAGACTAATCAAGTCGAATAATATAATCGCACTATTACTTTTTATACGATCAATGTTATGGCCTGAATTAATAACCAGGTTGTGAGGATATGAGATGAATCATACCTCACGTAAAATGACCTGCGTATTATAAACCCGATATATACCTAGTATTGTCCACTTTATAACGTGGATTGTAGCCATGTGGTAGGACCTTTTACCTACAAATTGCTTTGATTCGATCTAATCATTATAACGTGCGAGAAGCCAGCCCCGTAGGTGAGTCCTTGTGTCCTTAGCTACCCTCCTATTGTGTATAAGAGGATAAGATTAAGTGTCGCTACTAGTGTAATATGATGAAAGACCCTTGATTGGCTAGACTCAGTAATGCTAGGAAAGCAGCTTGATCGATTCCAAATTACATATTTATGGAAGGAAGATCCCATGAAGGCTAGGGGTGTACATGAACCGAGCTAGTGCGGTTAGCTCGCTCAACTCGACTCGAAAAAGCACGATTCAACTCTATTCGAAGCTGAGTTCGAGCTAAGTCGAGTTGATTTTTTAAGCTTGAAAATGAGTTCGAGCCGAGTTCGAGCAGGCCCCAGATCGACTCGACTCGGATTGAATCCAGCTTGAATTGAACTCGGATCGAACCAGTTCAGTGATTCGGTTACTTTGCCATTGATGTTGCTCACCAGCTGTTTGATAAAATGACTTAACGAAATGTGGCTGGTTGCAAGGAAGGTATGTACATGAAACAAATACCCTTTTTCTCTTTGTTTTTCTTGGCTTTTATGTTGCTTAGAAGGTGTGGACACTAAAAATCGGCACTCACGCATATTTAAATGTTTTTGGGGTGTGAAAGGTGGGAGTTAATAGGCCAATTTGTAAATGTTGGAGTCACCACTAGCTAATTAATCTCAGAATCCCGCAGTCGTCTAGAACCTGCGAAATATGTAAGGTTGGAGAAATCTAAAGACTCTCCTACCTTAGATTGACTCCTGGTCTATGATTCGGGACTTCAGGTAAAGGACCTCGGTTACAAAGAGAGAAGTTGTTAGGTACCCTCTCTGCCCATATAAAGGTACGGTCTCTACTTGTTATGGAAAAATAATCTCAAGGGATGATGGACGCTGTAGTCAAGATGGGACTAGGCATACACGCAGATTTCTAATGCGGCAAGATCTGAGATTTTGGTAAGCCACAAAGCATAAGTCTAATGGTGTGTCTAGAAAATGGATGTGATGATGCTTATGCAAAAAGGTAAGAAAAGTGGACTAGACTACTAGGAGTTTCTGATGTGACAGGATCTGATGTATGGCAAGTCACAGAGTATACATTCACTAGCAATCTAGAGGAGTAGGGGGGTTGAGAATGGAATAAATGTCATGATGAATGCTTCGGTATGAGATAAATGGATCTTTAGCTTGAACTTGAGTTGGCTAAGACATAAGATGCACCATGGTTAATCCGGGTTATACCTAGGGATTGAGATGGTTGAGGTGAGGTTAAGAGGTGGCTAAAAAATTTTAAAATTTAAGACTTTAGAGCTCCCCCTCACCCTCACTCTCACTCTCACTCTCTTCTTCTCTCTCTCTCTCTCTCACTTGGAAAGTGGAAGTTATTGTTAAAATGAGAAGAGGAGAGGGCTATTTATAGCCTTCTCCAATGGTCTTATGGTAAATGTGGGGCTTAGGAGGGGTAAAAACTGATGTGGCAAGTTATGAGTGGTTGAGGAGAGAGAAACACCATGTGGCACACTCCCATTGGCTCTTGGGGTTGGTAAAATAATAAATAAGGTCAGATGGGGGGTTAATTTCAAAAGAAAGTTGACTTTCGGACACTGTGCTAGCAGTTGCTCGGAGGACACACACACACCCCGCGAGCGGAGGTAATCGGAGTACCGCTAGCAGTACTCCAACTGTCGCTCGGGCCGGGCTTAAGAGTGTGTGCCTCGTTTGGTGCACTGGTTCGTCCGATAGTATTCTTTCGAGCTTTCGGGTTCAAATAGGTGGGTTTTTGTGTTAATGGATTTTAAGTTAGGTTGTGGGGTTTTAGGTTTGGATTAGGGTTTTGATTAGGGTTCGAGGTCTGGATTAGGGTTTTGGGGTTTGGGTTATTGATTATGGTCTAGATTGTCCTTGCCTTTTTAAGATGTTAGCCTGGGTGGGGTGTCTACAGATGCCCCTCTTTGGCCGAGGTTGCGAGCAACCGAAGGTCAAAGAGAGTGGACATCCCACCCTTCTAGTCAGAAAAGATAGTGATTCGAATCTATTGCCTACCATTATATCATTGTTAGCTGACTATTTGGAAAAGAGATAACTTGCACAAATCATGAGCGTTGAGGAAAACATTGTGATTGTCCCTGCGCATTGGTGCGGCATTACGGGTCACCAATCACAACCCATTCACGTCAGATTATTAATAACATTGGAGGGTAAATTTGAAAAGTAGGGCCTTGCGACTTTACAAGGATTTTCGTACTGTTTGGTCGGTCGTTCCTTTGCTACGTAATCACCCTATGAGTATTCGATCAATTTGATCGTCAAAGTGGTTAGCTGTCTTGCGCGTTCGTGCGGCTTTATGGGGAACTCACTACGCCGACTTGGACTCGATCAAATTTTGCGAACATCCCGGACTAGGTATGTGCAGGCAATCTTTTGCCATGCAGTCTGCTGATTTTGATACTTTAGTTACAATGGATTGTTGTCACTTTGAGTTTGATTATTCGTTCCAGAGATAGATCTAATCATTCTTACTAGCATTCGTATGACCGTCCAGATATAAAAATCGGGCCAACCGTACATGTATCATGTACAGATTCGATCATTCTTTGGGAAAACCGAGAGAGATCGAATCTTATTTAGGTGTTTGCACTAACCGCAACTGGAGAATATGGAAGATTCCTTAGCGTACTGGGCGCCGCATGCGTTTTTGAAAACTTTTTGTTTGAAAACTATTCTCTTCGAAGCTAGACTCCTTGGGGGTTTTATTTGAAGATATTTTTGAATTTTTGAAAAAAAATCCATTCAATCTCATGGGTGGGCGTCGTCGTTCGGTTTTTATTTGCATAAGTAAACAGTCATGTTACCTCCACTGATGGGTTGGTGGGGCTAACAATTTTTATTTAAAGATATTTTTGAGAATTTTAAAACATCCGTTTGATCTCGCATGAGGGCGGCGTCGTCTGGTTTTTATTGTACGGTCTGGATCGAATAACCAGATGGTCTCCACTAATAAATTAATGGGGCAATTGGAGAACATGTGCCTGATTTGGACATGTGGGCCTAGTACCATGGGCCTTGAAATCGGGCTTGTGAAGTGGACCTTACCTTGGATATGTGGGCCTAGGAAATGGGCTTGAAAACATGGGCCTTTGGATAATGGGCTTCGTGGGCTTTTGACATGTGGGCCTCTAGGGCTTTGAACTGTGGGCTTCTGGGGCTTTGGACTGTGGCTTTAGGCCTTGTATTGGGCTTGGGCTTTGGGCATTATGGGCTTTAGCATGAGCTTGGACTTTGGGGCCTTTGTGGGCTTTGACTTTGGGCCTTTCTGTTGATTTGTCGTTCCTGTTAACCAGAAATGGCCATTTCATATCTGAGCTTTCGATGTTTCGTCCTGCCTGCGAGGATATGGCCCGTCGTATAGTAGTGGGGTGACATTATGATGAGAGCATGATCGCATTGCACCGCTTGGAGAGAGACGAGGTCTTCTAACTTGTGATCCCTGACTTCGTTGGCTGCTTGTCCTGTATATGCCTGTATATTTTTATTTTTGTTCTTTGTAAAGGAAGGAAAACAATGTACTTGTAAAAAGGATGTTTTAAAGGAATAAAAAATTTTGTTTATGTCAAATTTATCAGTGTTTGCTTATGTTTAAATTTGTGACTAGATGGTGGAATAAGAACATTGAACTTAGCCCATGTCGAATCCGGTATTCTAAGTTGTTTACCAGGGATCTCAGTTCCCTGAGAATAGCGCATACTAGGATCATGCCCCTTGGATTTGAGTAGAGTTTGACAGAATTCTAATCCAGGACTTATCTTTTCCTTGTGCTTCTTTACTTAACTTGTTGCCTTGACTTCTCTTGTTCCTGCACCTTTTGTTTTCTTTTTCTTTTCTAGCAATTTTTACCTGTAACGCCTTTTCAGGTTTTCACAACGACCGGTTTTCTCATAATTTTTGCTCGTGACGCCCTTTCAGATTTTCACCACATCCCGAGTTTTTATTCTTGCCTGCCCCTTGGCAGCTGTGCTCTTTTTACCCTTGGTGCGTTTTCAGGTTTTCACCAAGTCTGCTACATGCCCGCTGTTTTTACTCGAGGTGCCCTTTCGGGTTTTCACCTTACCCGTTTTGCTTAGGCATGTTACTTTTCTTTTTATTTTTCTTTTTCTTGTATAGAGGCGGGAGGCTAGACTCCATTCATTGTCGACCGACTGGTGAGCTGTCTGACTTTGTCTTCAATCACGATCGTGAAGCTGTTGACATTAGGTTAAATTATCCTGAAAGAAAATGGGTTGGTGACTTGTGTTCTCACTCATTGGATTCCACTCTTTTTTATTCTGTTTTTTCTTCTTCTTCTTCTTCTTTTTTTGGACTGCGCGCTTTATTCGTCTTTTTTTTGTCTTTTTTTTTTTTACCATTTCTTTTTCTGGAACACTTATTGGAAGAAAGGACAATGATGGAATGTACCTCAGGATGCTAACCTCTTGTTGTTTGACTTCAACTTTTTTATTGTAGTTGTTGATATAGTCAGGTAAGATTACCTATATTGTCGGCGTTGATGGGCTCTGGAAGATCATTGCCCCTAATGATGATGAGACGAAAGGGCACCTCCCGGAAGAACTTCGCGAGCGATCAGCGGATCATCCTAGGATGGCTTGGACTTGCCCCCTGGATCTAGTTGCTTTCAGACTTGCTTGTTGTTGGTCCTAGCGATTGTTGTGTGCTTTATGTCTGCAAAATGTAGTTGGTTGTATCGAGATTACCACCGATCATTTTCTTGACTTCTCTTTTTCATTTATACTGATGATGTAGGATGTTGTTGGCACCCGCTTTGGTCTGCCACGAGAATGTACTCATGACCATTGGGTTCTTTTGGGCTCATTCTTTCGATGATGTCCACACCCCATAATGAAGAGGGGCTAGAGTGTTGTCAGGTTATAAAGACTCGAAGCATGCACGTGGATTCATTATATAAGCTTTGAATACTTGAAGCACTTCCTGACATGCTGCAATAGCTTATCTCCATTGTTCATCACAAGTTCTTCTTGGACATTGCATATTCCTTTACACGCAAGTTGTGGACTCCATTGTAGAGTATTGTCAGGTTATAAAGACTCGAAGCATGCACATTGATCCATTATGCAAGCTTTGAATACTTGAAGCACTTACTGACATGCTGCAATAGCTTATCGCCATCGTTGCATGTTTCTTTACGCACAAGTTGTGGACTCCATTATAGATTTCAGACATGATCTTGACAACTTTGATTGATGGGCTTGACTTCAGGCTTCATAACAGATGGTGTATGATTGGTTCTTCATTTGTTCTGAGTAAGGCTCCATAGGAGAACCCAAAGTTAGATAGCCCCGGGCCTCATGAATTCTGTCGTTGTTTGCTTGTATTCGTGAGGCAAGGATCTCTTGATGCATACTGTTCTAGGGAGCTCAAGGGATCCCAAGTTCATAATTTTAAAATCATTCGTGACGACATTGGCCTTTATTTCGAGCTTTCTGAGGAAATCCTCTAGCTTGAGAGTTGGATCATCATTTTCCCCATCATGGGCTTCGTTCAAACCCATGAGTTTGAAGTCTAACTCCAAATCGAAATCATATGAGTCGATTTCAAACTCGGGTGCTTTGACTGACACACCTAGCACATTATTGCTTGTGAGTTTTGAAAGATTTTCTATTGTTTTTGTGTTTTGAGAAATTCTGTTGTTTTTTGGATTTTGGCAAATATATGATTTTTTGGCATTTTGACAAGTATCTGAATTTTTTTGGCATTTCAAAAATATCTCATGTTTTTGCCTTTTGGGTATTTTCTGATTTTATTTTTTAGATTTTGACAAATATCTAAATTTTTTGGCATTTTAAAAATATCTAATGTTTTTGGCTTTTGGGAATTTTTTGATTTTTTCTTTTTTAGATTTTTTGAGAAAGACGATGATGTGAACAAGGGATTGCCTGATTTTGTTTGAGGAGCCAAACATTATTTTCTTTTATTGTGTTGTCTTGGGGATTGCGAACCAGCTATTGCCCTGCTCTCCCTCCCCTCAGGAGGCAGGGCCAGATGGATCAATAGGTGGGCCCTCATTGTCGTGCCCAAATGTCGTGATGAGTTTGGGATTGGGCTCTGAGTTGGTGTTGGATGTCACTTTCCTCAGCTCATCCCCGACGCATTATGACTCTTTGGATTCTTTCAGCTCAGGTGGGGTCCAGACTGTGGTCCGGTCAATCAAGGGCAATTCTTACCCCTTGCCTGAGTCATTTTTAAATGGCTCAGTTAGGCTCATTTTGCTCATTTGATCCTCCATGGTGGATCTAGGCCTACCTACCTGATAGATGATCCCTTCTTTGATGGATTTGATTGATGTGTAGCTGAAGGGATCATCCTCCTCTTACCGACTTTGCCCTCCTTCGGTCCATTTGTGCTTTGGTACCTCACCCTTAGGAGGCTGATATCCCAGTCCTATCATGCTTGTATTTTCTTGATATTTGAGCTGATAATAAAAATGTTGGTGCCCGACTGAAGAGAAGACATAGTTTGATCCGATGGGACATGCAAGAGGCATACAATTCACAGTCTCGATCTTGAGACTATGGTATGGGATATCCTCATCGGAGCATTATATGTCTATGATCGGGATATCTAGCCCTTGACCATTGACTGCTTCAATCGGAAAGATTTGTACGGGATCATCCAGAACAGTCAGCGCCTTGTCTTCGAAAATATACTTGGCCCTTTGGTGGAGAATTGAAGAGAGAGCCTTGACTTTATGGATCCAAGACTGATCGGGGAGGAGATGAAATGAAGTAGTGATGTCAAAGACCTGAAAAGTGATGGTTGATGCTTTGAGGCTAATCATGATCTCAACGTTAATCTCTTCCTCGACCTTTCTCCTAGAGGCGGGAACCACTCGTCCTAGACTCTTCTCTTGAAGGATTGAAGACTGAGTAGAGCTAGGCAAATCCCTTTGAGTAGCAGAATGTCCTTCCTGAAAAGTCACCGCATGATTGAAGTTGGGCCCTGATTTTGCTAGGGCATGCGGTATGTTGATCGGGGAAGGAGATTTTTCTTGGATCATGAGGGTTGGAGTAGGGGGCGGATAAGCAGGTGGTGCCCCATGTGAGACAAAGGATGTATGGATTGGATTGATCGGTGGTGGCTCCTATAGACTTGGGGGCATGGAGATTGGACTGGATGGAGATGCCCCTTGCATATTTAAGAGCGAAGAGCTTAGATTGGCAGGGTGTGCCACTTTAAACTTGGGGGCATAGAGACTGGATTGGCTGGAGATGCCCCTTGCGTGTTTAAGAGCGAAGAGATTGGACTGGCAGGGTGTGCCTCTTGTAAACTTGGGGGTATTGTTATTAGGCTGGCAGTGATTGAATGGATGCATTAGACTGGATTGACCAGGGGTGGCTTTCCTTGACTGATATTGTTAGTAGGGGTTCCTGATGAGCTGGGCAATACTTGATAAGGTGGCAGAGAATTCTGGAGGATGTTGACCTGAGCCATAGTGTTAGCCTGCGCGGTGATCGCAATCTTCTGGCTTTCGATCAAATCCAAGACTGCGTGTTTCGAGGTGAAACAGCGGTCGGTTAGATGGCCAGGAGACTGATGATATGCGCAATACTCGTTTTCATTGTAGTTTGCGGTCAGGGGATTTGGCGGAAGTCGAGGTTGGAGTGGTGTCAGAAGTTGCTTTTGCACCAACATTGTCATGATCTGATTGTATGTTTATGCCAAAGGAGTGAACTTCCTACCCAGCATTGCTTGCTTGTACGGGTTTTGTGCATTTTTCCTAAGATGTTGTTGTTGTTGTTGCCATTGTCCCTCTTGAGGGGCGAATTGAGCACCTCGACAAGATTGTCTTCTTCTGTTAGATGGAGATCAGGAACACTTCTATTACCGTTCTCATATCCAGTAGACCTTCCTTCCACTATCCGTTGTAGTGGTGAGGCCTGATGAGGTCACCAAGGGGAGATTGCCTCAGCCCTTATTCCGGGTTCGACTTGTTCCCCGGCACGGATGAGTTGGCATATGGATACAAGATGAGGTATTCAGAGATACTCGGGTATGCCGAGTGGATGATCATGTAGATTTGCTCCTCATCATCAATGGGTGTTTTCATAAGTTGATAATGACTCATCATTCCTCTACCGTAGAGTAGCAAGATCCGCTCTTTTGGGCGCTAACTTAAGATTGTACACGAAACAATCAATGAAAGCTTGAGAAAGTCATTCCCAAGTCTTAATTCGATGGTAATCTAATGACGTGTACCAATCTAACGCATTGCCTTTCAAGGATTTTTTGAAACAAGCTGATTAACGCTCCATAATTACCTGCTAGAATATTAAGCTCTCTATAAAATGCCTTTAAGTGGTTCATAAGACACCCTGTACCATCATATTTGTTGAATTTTGTTACCTCGAAGTTTTGAGGCGCCTTTGCATTAGGGAGGGGACAAACATCCCTGAACTTGGTGGGTTGGAGATCCACCCTGTCACACCCCAAACTCGGAAACCGGGCTCACAAAATTTCCAATCGCCGAATCCGGCGCCGACAGTCTCCGTAGTACCCCATTCTCGGCTCCCAGCGCTCATACGCCAGATTCCAATCCTGGGATCCTACAAGGAGGATTTTTAGTATGAAATTTTTTGTAATGGAGCATAACTACAAGCATAACCAAGTCACAAAACAACAACACCACATATCCACTATATCAAAAACTTTAAGTACAATGTGTATGAAAGGAAAATACAATATAATAAAAGTAACAGAAACTCCAAAAGCTCTACAAGACTGCTGCACGCTTCGAGCTTAATGCTGCTGTAACCTAACGCCACCTGCACGCATCTATCGTGCATAAGCTTACAAAAGCTTAGAGGGTGGTGAGAGTGTGTGTAAGGTAAGTGCCAAGTATACCTATAAAGCCCATAAATTATACATCATCGGAATAAGTGAAAATACTAACAAGATCATGAATCATACGATATCAGAGTAAGCGAAAATATACTGGTAAGTCCATAAGTGCTATCAGCCGTACCAAGGTTATGCGATGCAAAACATAATAAGACAATAACAGATGCTGATGAAGCAATGCAATATGCAAATCCTGACGAGCCACGAATACCATCAACCTCATCTAGACTATATAAGTGCAAAAACATAGTAACCCAAAATGCTAAGTACTACAAATGCAAAGTGATATGCGGTGCGGATGAAATGACCATGCTGGAATGTGAAGTCGGGATGACAGTACGAAGTATCACAGGCTATGAGGTTCATCACAAGGGACTTCTATCCAAACCAGTCCCATACCTAAATTTGGATAGTCAGACACAATGTGGTAAACTCCTGATCTCAAGTTAGTCGCGCGTCCAACCGAAATCGTGGCCATACGAAGGTACACGTAACAAATAGTTACGCACCACCAGCTCGAGTGGATAGTGAATGAATGAATGAATGGGTATGTAATTCCTGCTCAATAAGTCCACGTATCAGTACGGTTCCTCTCTAGGATTATCACCGGGGTCTATTACACTCTACGCCAGCTTGCCGCCCCTATCCGAGCGCACAACTGGGTAAGTGGAAGAGACCTCACTATCCGCCTGCCAATATCGGGCCCGGCTCGTCGATAGCGGACCCATTCCTCAAGTTGGTCAAACTCAACCTAGATATTGTCTCCTCACTCAGGCGGGTAAGGTCACACCCCCTCCTAACTGACCACGACACAGTGGGAGACGCGGCCTACTGGAATACGGCCCTCACGCGCTTATATATATCTACTCGGTCTCGACGTTGGGGCATCTCCTGGCCACAGAGGTTCAGGGATTTTCACCCAGGGACATCTATGGCGCCCGTATGCTAGAACCAAACATTTCCGGTGTCCCGTCTGGCCATCCACAACATGTCTGTGGAGGCTACGACCCTGATGTCGCTAGGACGTACAATAATCAAGTAACATGTATGCGAGATGCATGAATCACACCGTACAAACATGCAACAATCCCGCGCGTACCATGCGCTCATGTCGGGCACTCTGTCTCATATGGAGTCCAGTAAATGTCTCAGCCCAACGACTCATATTTTAACCAACATTCCTCATATCAAGCATACATATGATGCGTATGAGCATGAATCATGGAGCTACACTAAGCATGTTATAAGGTGATGAACTATCCTTATAACGCAGATGGGCCTAGACGGCCTACACACAACAAGTATGGGCCTACCAATGGCCCTAGGGAGAGTCGTAATGCGGACATTTAACCAACATTATACTTACAATGTGGACGTCAAACCAACATTGCTCCCAAGGCATAGCTCGCCATATAGGTTAACACATAAAACACGGTGGAATCACATTCAATGGGCCTTATGTATACCCTATTGGGCCTCGACCCATAGGCCTCCAATACATCAAATGGGCCTCACAACATAGGCCTCATGTATATCAAGGTGGGCGTAAACAACGGGCCATAAATATGACAAGTGGGCCACATCGCATGGGCCATATGTACATACCAAGGTGGGCCTCAACGGATAGCCACAAGTACATCAACGTGGGCCTCACCACATGGGCCATATGCATATCAAATGGGCCACACCAATGGGCCTTATGTACATTGCAATGGGCCATATCCCATGGGCCTTGAAAACATCACAATGGGCCTCGTAACATGGGCCACAAATACATTGAATGGGCCTAAACACATGGGCCATATATACATCAAGGTGGGCCTCAACAATGGCCACAAATACACATCCAGGTGGGCCTCAACAACGGCCACAAGTACTCATCCAGGTGGGCCTTAGAATGCATTAAAATGAGCCCAATCACATAAGCTTTATGTGTGTCAAATGGGCCGAATCACATAAGCCTTATACATATATCAAAGTGGGCCTCATCAATGGGCCACAAATACCTCTGATGGGCCTCATAACATGGACCTATATATCTATCAAGGTAGGCCCCAACAACGGGTCTATACATACATCTAGATGGCCTACATACATGGGCCCATATATATACCAAAGTGGGCCTAATCCCATGGGCCTTGTATATACCAAATGGGCCACACCAATTGGGCCCCATAGTACGTCAAAATGGGACCGATCATATGGACCATATGAATAATAAATGGTGGGGTACACTTGAACTATTAGATCTGCCTCATTCTTTAGCACATGCAATAACATGAGTTTTCAAAATTGGATGGACAGGTAGGATGCAACAAATGCATCATGGTAGGGCCCATAAAGCCCATCATAATATATATATATATATATGGAAAAAGGCACAATGCGCACGAGCTGATTTTCAACGTCCCATAAGGTCGAGCTAAGTGGGCCCCACTGTGATGCGTTTTCGAACATCTACCCCATCAGCCAAATACACCATTCCATCCTAAGCCTAGGTCTCAAAAATCAAGTCAATCCGTAACTTGTGCAGGCCACACCACATGCAGCAGTGGAGAGGGTCGTGCACCGTTTAAAACATTCATAACCATTTTGAGGGCCACTGAGATGTGGTTTTGCAAATCCAGCCCATCCATCATGTGTGTCCCACTTACATGAGGGTTCAGACCAAGTTTCAAGCGCATGCAAATTTCTAGGTGGGGTCCACCATCCACGGCAGTGGACGGCGTGGAACACATACATTACAGTGGGCTCCACCGTCCGCTGGACGGTGGGAGTAAAACACATACATTACAGTGGGTACCACCGTCCGCCTGGACGGTGGTACAATAACACATGCATCACTGTGGGCTCCACGTGGGGCCCACCATAATGTTTACTTTCCATCTAACCCGTTCAAAAGGTCACCAATACCTGGATGAATGGGAAAAAAACAAATATCAGATTGATCCAAGCGTCTGTGGGCCCAAAAGGGTTTCAATGGTAGAATTCAATTCACACGGTTTCCTATGATGTGGGTCACCCAAGCATTGGATTGGCTTGATTTTTGGAGGGTGGCCTACTGCCCTGAGGGCCCACCACATGAATGGATTGGATGGCAAATCAACATCAAGGTGGGGCCCACGGCTGGAACCGTGGGACCTTATACGTTGCCGCCGCCCGTGAGTGAGCGCGGCGGCGTCAGTATTCTTCTTGTGTCAGATGTCGGCAGCAGCGCATTTTCTCCCCTTTTTTTTTTTAAATATATTTTCTTGGGGTTCTTCATGTGTGGGGCCCGCATCAAATGTATCCGGCCCACCCAATGGATTCCATAGTCCATAACAAGTTCATCAAGCCCAATATTGATGGTGTTTTGGAGTGTAGAAGTGTCAAGTGGTCTTTCAACGGTAGAAACCACTTTTTTTACATACCATGGCCCACCAGAAGATTGGATGGGCTTCCCTTTTCGGCTCAACGGCTAAAAGGGGGTAGGGAAGGGGATGGACGACTTGGATTGAATGCATATATCAAGGTGGGGCCTATATGAGTGGTCCACCTCACAAGCTTGGAACCAAGCTTATATTTGTGTTTTTCCCCAGCGAGGTCCGGCGTCCCGTCTCTGACGCTGGGCGCTCAGGGCCCCTGCTCTGGTGGACCACCAAGGGTGAATGGTGTGGGTTCAACACATATGAAGTGGGCCCCTTCTACCGATGGCTTGGATAAACCACATACTTCATGGTGGGGTCCATCCAAGTGGACCACATGGCCATATCATCATATGAAAGAAATGAAAAAGAGAGTGAGAGAGAGAGAGAGGGAGAAGAAGAGCGGGACACATGTGTGATGGAGGGACCCCGATACTATGGGCCCTCCCTTGCATCCAATCATACATCAAATGATAATCAAGGTGGGCCATCGGCCATATCTTAGGGTCCCAAGTGAGATCCACACCATTGATCGGTAGGCCCCACTTGGCCCATCATAAAAATATGAAAAATCTATCCTATAAAGCACCCACCGGTTGATCTTCTGGTCCGTTGGAACCCCAACCTCCTTGTGCTCCTCTTTGATGGTGGAGATGGGAAATGGATGGATAGGATGATGGGTTTTGGAATGGGAATGGTGGGCCACACAAACTCTCTCTTTCTCACTTGGAAGCTTGGACGTGTGAGCTCTTACTTGGCTTTGGAATGTGGAGAAATGAGAAGGAGAGAGAGAGAGTTGTAAGGAGAGATGTGAGTGAGTGATGTGAGGTGATGGATGTGGTACTTGACTAGGTATGGGTGTGTAAGAGAGGGTGAGAAAGAGTTGACTTTGGAGAGAGAAAGCATGGGCTGCTTGTACTTGACATTGAAGTGATTGATTGATTGATGTGATTGATTTATTGATAGGATTGATTTGACATTGTGTAGAGATTCTCTCAGGATTGAGAAAGCGCGGCGTTTCTTCAAAATAAACGTTGGCTCACATCTTCTGGTCAGGGTATCGGATCAGTGCGTGAGTCGCGGCGATGGTGCAGTCGCAATGATACAGGTCTCGGATTAAACCGACTCGAATCTACAGGATACGACTTACGGTCGTGCGCAATGTCGATTATTAGTCGCGGATTGTCGGACTTCGACGAAAAGGATCGAGGATTCATCGGAACAGTACGAACTAGGATACGGGTCTTACAGCTCTCCCCACCTAATAAAAATTTCGTCCTCGAAATTTAAACCACAACACAACCAATACCGAGCTCAACCTAAGGAAGGAAATCCTATCCGAACACAACATACCAATATAATCAAACACTTTAAAAGATGGGTATGACGCTTGTGAATCTCAGCCTCCTGCTCCCAAAACGCCTCATCAACACTACGATGATCTAACTGGACCTTCGATCCCGATCAGAAATGATCGAAACTGAAATACTATGCAGTCTCAAAATCTCAATGGTAGGGAGCTATAGAAAATCTCTAAGTTATTCAAACTCGGGGATCTAACCATTCTAAGTTCTCAACAATCATAGAGTGTAAGGTACCTATTAGCAGATATGTGATGTTATCCTCAGGTATTCCCAAGTTATGCTCTGATATCAACTTCTGTCACACCCCAAACTCGGAAACCGGGCTCACAAAATTCTCGATCGCTGAATCCGGTGTTGACAGCCTCCGTAGTACCCCATTCTCGGCTCCCAGCGCCCATACGCCAGATTCCGATCCTGGGATCCTACAAGGAGGATTTTCAGTATGAAATTTTTTGTAATGGAGTATAACTACAAGCATAACCAAGTCACAAAAGAACAACACCACATATCCACTATATCAAAAACTTTAAGTAAAATGTATATGAAAGGAAAATACAATATAATGAAAGTAACAGAAACTCCAAAAGCTCCAGAGAAGAGGCTCACAGCATGCTCAGGAGCTTAATCTTCTGCTGCAACCTAACGCCACCTGCACGCATCTATCGTGCATAAGCTTACAAAAGCTTAGAGGGTGGTGAGAGTGTGTGTAAGGTAAGTGCCAAGTATACCTATAAAGCCCATAAATCATACATCATCGGAATAAGCGGAAATACTAACAAGATCATGAATCATACGATATCAGAGTAAGCGAAAATATACTGGTAAGTCCATGGTGCTATCAGCCGTACCAAGGTTATGCGATGCAAAACATAATAAGACAATAACAGATGCTGATGATGCAATGCAATATGCAAATCCTGACGAGCTACGAATACCATCAACCTCATCTAAGCTATATAAGTGTAAAAACATAGTAACCCAAAATGCTAAGTACTACAGATGCAAAGTGATATGCGGTGCGGATGAAATGACCATGCTGGAATGTGAAGTCGGGATGACAGTACGAAGTATCACAGGCTATGAGGTTCATCACAAGGGACTTCTATCCAAACCAGTCCCATACCTAAATTTGGATAGTCAGACATAATGTGGTAAACTCCTGATCTCAGGTTAGTCGCGCGCCCAACCGAAATCGTGGCCATGCGAAGGTACACGTAACAAATAGTTACGCACCACCAGCTCGAGTGGATAGTGAATGAATGAACGAATGGGTATGCAATTCCTGCTCAATAAGTCCACATATCAATACGGTTCCTCTCTAGGATTATCACCGGGGTCTATTACACTCTACGCCAGCTTGCCGCCCCTATTCGAGCGCACAACTGGGTAAGTGGAAGAGACCTCACTATCCGCCTGCCAATATCCGGCCCGGCTCGTCGATAGCGGACCCATTCCTCAAGTTGGTCAAACTTAACCTAAATATTACCCCCTCACTCAGGCGGGTAAGGTCACACCCCCTCCCAACCGACTACGACATAGTGGGAGACGTGGCCTACTGGAATACGGCCCTCACGCGCTCATATATATCTACTCGGTCTCGACGTTGGGGCGTCTCTTGGCCACGAAGGTTCAGGAATTTTCACCCAGGGACATCTATGACGCCCGTATGCTAGAACCAAACATTTTCGTTGTCCCGTCTGGCCATCCACAACATGTCTGTGGAGGCTACGACCCTGATGTCACTAGGGCGTACAGTTATGCGAGATGCATGAATCACACCATATAAACATGCAGCAATCTCGCGCGTACCATGTGCTCATGTCGGGCACTCTGTCTCATATGGAGTCTCGTAAATGTCTCAGCCCAACGACTCATGTTTTAACTAACATTCCTCATATCGAGTATACATATGATGCGTATGGGCATGAATCATGGAGCTACACTAAGCATGTTATACGGTGATGAACTATCCTTACAACGCAAATGGGCCTAGACGGCCTACACACAACAAGTATGGGCCTACCAATGGCCCTAGGGAGAGTCGTAATGCAGACATTTAAACAACATTATACTTACAATGTGGACGTCAAACCAACATTGCTCCCAAGGCATAGCTCGCCATATAGGTCAACACATAAAACACGGTGGAATCACATTCAATGGGCCTTATGTATACCCTATTGGGCCTCGACCCATAGGCCTCCAATACATCAAATGGGCCTCACAACATAGGCCTCATGTATATCAAGGTGGGCGTAAACAACGGGCCATAAATATGACAAGTGGGCCACATTGCATGGGCCATATGTACATACCAAGGTGGGCCTCAACGGATAGCCACAAGTACATCAACGTGGGCCTCACCACATGGGCCATATGTATATCAAATGGGCCACACCAATGGGCCTTATGTACATTGCAATGGGCCATATCCCATGGGCCTTGAAAACATCACAATGGGCCTCGTAACATGGGCCACAAATACATTGAATGGGCCTAAACACATGGGCCATATATACATCAAGGTGGGCCTCAACAATGGCCACAAATACACATCCAGGTGGGCCTCAACAACGGTCACAAGTACTCATCCAGGTGGGCCTTAGAATGCATTAAAATGAGCCCAATCACATAAGCTTTATGTGTGTCAAATGGGCTAAATCACATAAGCCTTATACATATATCAAAGTGGGCCTCATCAATGGGCCACAAATACCTCTGATGGGCCTCATAACATGGGCCTATATATCTATTAAGGTAGGCCCCAACAACGGGTCTATTCATACATCTAGATGGCCTACATACATGGGCCCATATATATACCCAAGTGGGCCTAATCCCATGGGCCTTGTATATACCAAATGGGCCACACCAATTGGGCCCCATAGTACGTCAAAATGGGACCGATCACATGGACCATATGAATAACAAATGGTGGGGTACACTTGAACTGTTAGATCTGCCTCATTCTTTAGCTCATGCAATAACATGAGTTTTCAAAATTGGATGGACAGGTAGGATGCAACAAATGCATCATGGTAGGGCCCATAAAGCCCATCATAATATATATATATATATATATGGAAAAAGGCACAATGCGCACGAGCTGATTTTCAACGTCCCATAAGGTCGAGCTAAGTGGGCCCCACTGTGATGCGTTTTCGAACATCTACCCCATCAGCCAAATACACCATTCCATCCTAAGCCTAGTTCTCAAAAATCAAGTCAATCCGTGACTTGTGCAGGCCACACCACATGCAGCAGTGGAGAGGGTCGTGCACCGTTTAAAACATTCATAACCATTTTGAGGGCCACTGAGATGTGGTTTTGCAAATCCAGCCCATCCATCATGTGTGTCCCACTTACATGAGGGTTCAGACCAAGTTTCAAGCGCATGCAAATTTCTGGGTGGGGTCCACCATCCAGCGATGGGCGGCGTGGAACACATACATTACTGATGGGCTCACCGTCCATTTGGACGGTGAGTAAAACACATATATTACAGTGGGTACCACCGTCCGCCTGGACGGTGGTATAACAACACATGCATCACTGTGGGCTCCACGTGGGGCCCACCATAATGTTTACTTTCCATCTAACCCGTTCAAAAGGTCACCAATACCTGGATGAATGGGAAAAAAACAAATATCAGATTGATCCAAGCGTCTGTGGGCCCAAAAGGGTTTCAATGGTAAAATTCAATCCACACGGTTTCCTATGATGTGGGTCACCCAAGCATTAGATTGGCCTGATTTTCGAAGGGTGGCCACTGCCCTGAGGGCCCACCACATGAATGGATTGGGGCCCACGGCTGGAGCCATGGGACCATGTACGTTGCCCGCCCGCCGTGAGAGCACAAAGCAACTGACGTCTGAAGGCTGTCATTGCGATGTCGATGTGACGAGCGCTGCCTCTCCCCCCTTCTTTTTTTTAAAATAATTTTCTTGGGGTTCTTCATGTGTGGGGCCCGCATCAAATGTATCCGGCCCCCCCAATGGATTCCATAGTCCATAACAAGTTCATCAAGCCCAATATTGAGGGTGTTTTGGAGTGTAGAAGTGTCAGGTGGTCTTTCAACGGTAGAAACCACTTTTTTACATACCATGGCCCACCAGAAGATCGGACGGGCTTCCTTTTTCGGTTCAACGCCTAAAAGGGGGTAGGAAAGGGGATGGACGGCTTGGATTTAATGCATATATCAAGGTGGGGCCTATATGAGTGGTCCACCTCACAAGCTTGGAACCAAGCTTATATTTGTGTTTTTCCCCAGCAAGGTCCAGCGTCACTGGGCCATTTCACAACTGGCGGCTCACCAGTGGGCCCTCGGTGGACCACCAAGGGTGAATGGTGTGGGTTCAACACATATGAAGTGGGCCCCTCCTACTGATGGCTTGGATAAACCACATACTTCATGGTGGGGTCCATCCAAGTGGACCACATGGCCACATCATCATATGAAAGAAAATAAAAAAGAGAGTGAGAGAGAGAGAGGGAGAAGAAGAGCGGGACACACGTGTGATGGAGGGACCCCGATATTATGGGCCCTCCCTTGCATCCAATCATACATCAAATGATAATCAAGGTGTGCCATCGGCCATATCTTAGGATCCCAAGTGAGATCCACACCATTGATCGGTAGGCCCCACTTGGCCCATTATAAAAATATGAAAAACCTATCCTATAAAGCACCCACCGGTTGATCTTCTCGGTCCATTGGAACGCCAACCTCCTTGTGCTCCTCTTTGATGGTGGAGATGGGAAATGGATGGCTAGGATGATGGCTTTTGGAATGGGAATGGTGGGCCACATAAACTCTCTCTTTCTCACTTGGAAGCTTGGACATGTGAGCTCTTGCTTGGCTTTGGAATGTGGAGAAATTAGAAGGAGAGAGAGAGTTATAAGGAGAGATGTGAGTGAGTGATGTGAGATGATGGATGTGGTACTTGACTAAGTATGGGTGTGTAAGAGAGAGGGTGAGAAAGAGTTGACTTTGGAGAGAGAAAGCATGGGTTGCTTGTACTTGACATTGAAGTGATTGATTGATTGATGGGATTGATTTGACATTGTGTAGAGATTCTCTCGGGATTGAGAAAGCGCGGCGTTTCTTCGAAATAAACGCCGGCTCACATCTTCTGGTCAGGGTATCGGATCGGTGCGTGAGTCGCGGCGTTGGAATCGCGGCGACGGTGCGGTCGTAATGATACAGGTCTCAGATTAAACTGACTCAAATCTACAGGATACGACTTACGGTCGTGCGCAACATCGATTATTAGTCGCGGATTGCCAGACTTCAACGGAAAGGATCGAGGATTCATCGGAACAGTACGAACTAGGATACGGGTCTTACACGCCCCTTGCTGCTTCCGTAGCTTCCTTTGCACACCGCACAATTGCTCTCGGAGTTCTTCTAGTTCAGAAGGACCATATGAGAGGAGTTTTGGCCCTTGAAATTGACCAATTCTCTTACTAGGAAGAGGATGTTAGTGATCTTGTGCTGATTCTGTAGGGAAAGGTAGAATGAGATTTGCTGGAGGAGGAAGGGAAGAAGCAAAGGGAGGTTGTGAGATTAAATTGTTTTGAGCACTAGGTTATGCCGCCTACATGCTCGATATGGCGCATAGTATTAGGCAAAGTAATAGCACCTGCACTGCTTTGAGATTTTGAGACATCTCACTTAGGGCTGCAGTAACTGGCAAATCTGTTGGAGCTATCGGAGGTGTCGGCACCGGTACCGGTGTCGAAGTCGATGTTTCAGGAGCTAGCAGAGCTATCGACTCTTCCTCATGGGTAGCCATAGCTGCATGTGATCGAGTAGTCGTGGCTAGGATTAATGCCCAAACAAGTGTAAGCCAAAGATTGATGTTTTTTAGTTAGTTAGTTTGTTTGTTTTATGACTGTTATGTATTTTTTTCTTTTGTTTTATATGAATGCAATGATGAATGTCCCTTGAGATTGGAAAACCACATACTTTCGAGTCGGGTCTCAGCTAGTGTGCTCCGGCATGTCCTCAGCGGAGTCGTCATTCTGTGAATGCTGAAAATCGGCGCCCACGCGGATTTAAATGTTTTTGGGTGTGAAAGGTGGGAGTTAATAGGTCGATTTATAAATGTTAGAGTCACCACTAGCCAATTAATCACGGAATCCTGCAGTCGACTAGAACCTGCGAAATATGTAAGGTTAGAGAAATCTGAAGACTTTCCTACCTTAGATTGATTCCTAGTCTGCAATCCGGGATTCCGGGTAAGGGACCTCGGTTACAAAGAGGGAAGGTATTAGGCACCCTCTCTGCCCGTATAAAGGTACGATCTATACTTGGTGTAAAAAAATAATCTCAAGGGATGATGAATGTTGTGGTCGAGATGGGACTAGGCATACACGCGGGTTTATGATGCGGCAAGATCCGAGATTTCGGCAAGCTACAGAGCATACGTCCAATGATGTGTCTAGAAGACGGATATGATGATGCTTATGCAAAGAGGTAAGAAAAGTGGACTAGACTATTAGGAGTTTCTGATGTGACAGGATCCGATGTACAGTAAGTCACAGAGCATACGTTCACTGGCAATCTAAAGGAGCAGGAGGGTTGAGAAGAAAATAAATGTCATGATGAATGCTTGGGTATGAGATGAATGGATCTTTGGCTTAAACTTGAGTTGGCTAAGACATGAGATGCACCATGGTTAATTCGGGTTAGACTTAGGGATTGAGATGGTTGAGGCGAGGCTAGGAGGTGGCTAGAAAAATTTGGAATTTAAGGCTTAGGAGCTCCCCCTCACCCTCACTCTCACTCTCTTCTTATCTCTCTCTCTCTCTCTCTCACTTGGAAAGTGGAAGTTGTTGTTAAAATAAGAAAAGGAAAGGGCTATTTATAGCCTTCTCCAATGGTCCTATGGTAAATGTGGGGCTTATGAGGGGTAAAAGCTATGTGACAAGTTATGAGTGGTTGAGGAGGGAGAAACGCCACGTGGCGCACTCCCAATGGCTCTTGGGGTTGGTAAAATAGTAAATAAGGTCAGATGGGAGGTTAATTTCCAAAGAAAGTTGACTTTCGGGCGCTGTACCAGATGTTGCTCGGAGGACACATGCGCCCCGTGAGCAGAACTAATCGGAGTACTGCCGGCGGTACTTTGACTACCGCCGACGGTAGTTCAACTACCACCCGAGTTAGGTTCGGGCCTGGCTTAAGCGTGTGGGCCTCGTTTGGTGCACTAGTTCGTTGGATAGTCTTCTTTCGAACTTTTAGGTTCGAATAGGTGGGTTTTTGTGCTGATCTAGATCTAATGAGTTTTAAGTTAGGTTGTGGGGTTTTGGGTTTGGATTAAGGTTTTGATTAGGGCTCGGGGTCTGGATAAGTGTTTTGGGGTTTGGGTTATTGATCATGGTCCAGACTGTATTTTCCTTTTCAAGATGTTAGCCTGAGTGGGGTGTCTACAGAAGTTGTTTGATAAAATACCTGTAAAACCATTGCTTCTGTTTGTAAAACAGTGAGATTTTGAAGTTGCAGTTCAGGTGTTTGTGGAAATGCTCCAATGGCGAACTCGGTTCGATCTTAGCTCGAACTCAGCCTGAGCTGCTGACCGAACTGAGCCGAGCTGGCCAGTCAGGCTCAAGGACCGAGTCGAGCACAAGTTCAAGCTGAGGTCAGCCAGTGGTCGAGCCGAGTTCAAGCTAAGGTCAACCAGTGGCCGAGCTGAGTTCAAGTTGAGTCAGCCAGTGGCCAAGCTAAGTTCGAGCTGAGGCTAGCTCTACTCATTCGACTCGATGTACACCCCTAGTGACAGCTACACCAAATTTTTAGAACTATAAATACGCACTTGAAGACTTATCTACCAGCACTATCGAGTTTTTATAGACTTCCGCAAGTGTGTGTGTGTGTGTGTGTATTACTTTAAATTCATTTAAGTCGAAATTTGTAAAAACCGAGTTTTCAAAATAACTCAATAAGTTGAATAAGTGCGTATGTTGGCCAAGTACTCCAGACCGAGAGTTAACTCCATCCTATGTGGTCATGCGGACTAGGACATACATTTTAAAGCTTGGGTTATTGAATACTAGTTAGGTGGTTACTTAGTACTCAAACACATTTGAGCAAATAACAGTGATCCTGCTAGTCTCACGCCTCTAATTCTTTTGATCGCGATGTTTTGTTTGGTTATTATGAGACGAGTTAGATGGATAATTTTTTTTTGCATATCCCACAATGTGATCAAGTTGGAAATGTTAGACATAAGCCAGTGGGGCCCACTGGTGGGCAATCACTAATGGGTGGGTCCCATGAGGTTTAACATCTTTTTGGTTAATCATTTTTCTTTCTTTCATTTGAATTTGAATTACAAATTCAACTTTAAATGAAGATTTAGATGAGGAGATAAGGATAAGACCGATTAATTTCTGGTCTCATCCAAACTCTCTATCCTTCCCTATAAATGGAAAGAGGTTCTCTCATGAATAACACATTAAGCAACAATAAGAGTAAAAAGAGGAGATTGAGATATTGATATTTGTCCATCTAGCTTGTCCTTTGAATGATCTAAGCTATAAATCGTAATCCAAGACCATCTATAACGTATAATTAGAGGGGTGATTAGACCCATTTGCTCCAGTAGTGGTTAGGTGGACCACTAGATTTGGACCATTCATCTCGACTTTGTGGAGGTTCCATATCGTGTAGATCATTAGATCTTGAGGGCTCACTCTTCCACACAAACTTTCAGAATCAATGTTGTTGTTGTTATATATTATTACTATTATTATTATTATTGTTATTATTATTATTATTATTATTATTATTTTGTCCAATGTAGGTTCACGATAGTAACCTGATGAATGGTTTGGAGCTTTGACATGCATGCCATCCAACAGTGGGAATGAGGCCACATGGTAACTATGATGTCAGTTCCTATTATATGGAGATCCTTGCTAGTTCGAATACAAAGCAAAAATCTGATAAGGTGAGCCATATATAGTTGGCATTTTTAAATTTTCATGATATTTTTGTGATAAATTGACAAAACGATAATATTACAATATTATCATGAGATTTCAATTTCTCAGGTTCTTTTTTTTTCCGATTTTAACGTAAAAATTATCTTAAAGTAAAAAATGAAAAAATGAAAAAAAAAAAGTACAAAAAAAAGCCATTTATCTTTGTAATCAAAGATTATATCACCTAACAAACCTAGTTCACTCGGGAACTTAATTGATCATTTTATAGATAATGGATGCAATGCAAATCATATACTATGATTATCATGGGATTATGAGCATATCACATGTCAAACTGACACATAATCATAAGAGTGACATAATACATACACGATATGTAAGATATAGTTACGAGAAACACATTCACCCACAAGGACAAATATTAATCACCTTAGAAGAGTTCATCATTATGTCCATTTTCTCCCACTGACTAAGACACCTATCTAAAGTCACTAAATGCTCATAAGAGCTAGCTAAGGGAGTCCAATGAGTATAGAAGAACGAACCCTATAAACTATTGGGGATTTGTGCTGCGGAATCTATAACGTCCCAGATTTTTCCTAACTTGGCAATGGACGTCCTTAGGCACTGGGTCAATCATAACACCTTATTAACTTCTCATAACTCAATCTCAAAGTCTAAAATCTCTTTTTAACCCATTTCCTTCAAAATCTCACCTTTCACCACCTTATTCTTCAAAATTTTCTAAGTACTTTCATATTAGACATTAATCCTAAAGTTTAAATGATGAAGAACAATACTTAAACTAAAATTTATTATAAATAGTAAATTTATAAATAAGATGGGTTTTTGACCATTAAACTTATGGAATCTTACAAAATAAATAGGTTATTTGTATAGATCAGCTTCTCTTACCCCAAATTCATATATGACAGGTCACATAACTCATTTCGGAGTTAAAATACGCCCGTTTCAAGGAAATGAGTGGCAGAACCACCACCAGGCGAGCGTGGCGGCACCCTGCCTAGTCCAGTGGACAAGGGCGGCACCCCGGTCCGGTTCGTCCAGGCGGCCGTTTTCTTCTCCATTTTCTACAATGTTCGTCCGACTTCGAAAAGTCATATCTCCCTCAATACAACTTCGATTTAAGTGATTCAAAAGCCAGATTGATGCTCAATAAGTCTAGTTTCAAATTTTGATCACGTGAATCGACCTAGGTCGCCTCTAGGCCATCAGTTAATGGGTTTGAGTCGTTAGTTGACAAATTTCAAACCTGAAGCGGATCCAAATGGCGCGAATACGGGCGCGTTGGACCATAAAAATGGACCCTACGGGTCTAAGGACTCAAACCAAGTAGTTCAAAGTGAAGTAATGAAATAACTAGGACCTTGGGAATGATGATTATATAAAATCTGACAGTATAGGAAACCCAATAAATTAATAACGTGAACCCTAGGACTTCTCTAGCTGGTATGGGCATATGCGAAGTGCTCGAGCGCAATTACATTCAAGTTCGGGCAACTAAATTCCAATCAGACAACTTTTGACCCTAAGCAATAAAACAATTTCCTATATTAGAAATGGTACGAAATCATCTAGCGTATGAGCGTAGACTTTGGATTACAACTATTAGATTACTGCTACTCCCAAGTTAAGGCTAGGCTAGTGGTTATACTAAAGAATGTAAATGACTGATTATGCTAAGATAATTGAAAGATAGACTTAGTTAGTTGGCTTGATTAGGTTGGAGTGAGACCTCATTCCTTCATTAGATTCCCTCAATACTTATAGGCTTCTTTAGTAACTCTTAGGAAGCTCGTCTGACTTAGAAACTATTCACACTTAGAGAAATCTTATATATCCCTTGGATTTAATGTTAGGTCAAATCAATACACCCCTTAGAATTGTCTTCCCAAAGACTCATTCTAATCGGGAACACGGAGTAGAGAAACTATATATATATATATATATATAAGTATTCGCGGTTTAAATCGAATTCTCAATCCTGGTAGTTACCAATGAGCTCAATGCTCTAAACAAGTAGAAGATCGGGATCAACTAGGATTAAGAACTGATATGACAAATTTTCTGTCCTAGCTAGGCAGAAAGTCTATGTATCCAGCTCAGACCCACTACACAACTTTCTTTTTGTGTTGGCCCAACCACTTGCAACCAAAAGTTTATCACTTTGCCTTTGAGAAGTGTTAAGAACATATAGCCAATAAGGATATTTTGTTTTAGCCTAAGAAATGTCTCAAATGGGCAATAGACAGTTAGGAATTAGGTCCCGAATCACAAACCATTCTAGCATACATATTGTGCATATGAGATTAGAAAGATAGTTTGCCCGTTAACCTATTTTGTCCAAATTCTATATGTACTAATAATGTATAGATTATCTTACAGTATTAGACTAGACATAATTAAAGAGGATAAGTTGGGATCGTAGTAAAGGTCCTTCTTTGGTAGAATTAGTGTTGAGGGTCAAATATTACATATTAGACTCCAGTTACGGCCTGGATTTACGTACATGATACTGTTTAACGCTCTATTTAATCGTATTTGTGATGCAAGGTATATTTGAGAGCATGAACGATAAAAAGGTACTAAAAGTGTGGATTTGATGCCCTGAAGATACCAAGGCAAGGGACGGAGTCCAAGGGACCAAGATCAAAGAATATACATGCTAGAAGTCCAAGAAAATCAAGAAACTGAAGCTCAAGTGGCTTGGAAATCATCCAGAATGCAAGATCACAGGTTTCTGACCATCCGTTTGGCTCGAGACTTCATACATGGCCTGAGGACCATAAATGAACTGTACAAATCAAATTTCAGCTCTCGTATCCCCACAGAAGCGGCCCAACGGTCAGATCAGTCCATAAATTGGTACATTGGGGCCCACCTGATCCATAGATATGCTTCAAGTTTGGGTTCAACCCCTTAAATGGGAAGATAAAACGTATGGACGGTACAGATTTCCCTTATGTGTTCAAGTGGACCCCACTAGCTGTGCCAGTGCATAGTGCACAAGTGCACTCAATGTGCACTGGTCTTACTTGCATGGTTAAAGACAGCTTAACCAACTACCCCTAACAGAGACGGCCTCTCTGTTTGCTGTACGCGTGATTCGACTGCTGATCCATCAACGGTCCATCTTTGCCATCTAGAAAGGTGATCTAATCCATCCACTGTGCTCGAGAGGGAAGAATTACCAAAACCCAATCACTTCCATTCTCCCATGCACAAGAACAGGAGTGCAAAATCTGTAGCTTCTCCGGACGTTGATTCACATAGTGGTCCACCAAGAGCTCATGTCCTCTCCAATTTGAGAATGGCGCACTAAATTTACTTCACAAAGCCGACAGACGACTCTGATTAGGCGTAAAGTGGCTTTAAGTGGGCCCCACAGACACCTTCAATTTGAATTAGCGTCCTCTGTTCCGTTCACTGAACAGAGGCTGCGGATGATTTAAGTGGGTTGTCATCATGGTCCAGAAAGTCAATCCAAACCGCCCATCATGTAGAGGGCCGCGAGCTGGTCAAGCCCATGCTGACTGTGTGCATGCATGCTTGCACACGTGCTGGGTTCAACGGTCACAAATGGAACAGGTTTCAGCGGAATTCCGTACCTAGGTCACGCCAACATGCAATCAAAACCACCCTTCTCTAGTCAAAAATTTGAGGGTCAGACAATGGATGGAGTGGATTTCCCAAACGCTAGTTGAAGTGGGCCCCACCAACACTTCAGCGCGGGACACCGACTTTCTGCTGCGAATAGGTACATTGGCTGCGTAAATCTTGGGGGAGGCAGTTTCTAAAAGGGACTCTACCGACTCTAGCAGGCGGGGCCTTTCGACAGCAACGATATAAGGGGGAATTGAAGGCAGAAGCGGGGGAGTCGTCAATAAGAGGCAGCGACAAAGAGTAGTAATTTTTATTTGTTTTATTTCTTCTATTTTTTTTTTATTATTTTTAGGATGTTTAGCCTAATTATGTGTGGCTAAACCTCTTAGTTACGGCTAAGAGGTAAAGCTTGTAGCATGATGGGAGATTCTTTGCTTGTGCCTTTTGTTTAACACTGAATTGATATTGATTATGAGTTTAATTAAGGTAATGATTTTAGTTTTTAATGGTATGTTGTGACTAAAATTACAATAGGTCTACAATAGCTTTGAGCATGTTCCTTTCCTTTTATGTGTATGACGTCAGGAACTCCTGTGTTCACCATCGTCTCCTGAGCATGGTCGGATGACGGTACCATTCCTAACCTTCATGCTTTGTTGATTGGTTGGTAATTAGTTTAATTCTGTTGTTTACTTTGTCTCTTGGGCATGGTTTGGTGATGGAATCCATTCTAATTCATATACCTTTCATTTCTTTGAAAATTATATCAAGTAAGTTCAGTTGATTTTCATGGTTACACCCTTCAACTGGATGAAGATGGGACTCTAAGTCCAGTTGAGTTCTTGAACAGGCATTTGATCTCTCTGATATCTACGAGTGGATCCTCTGAATCCCTAGTTTCCTTTTTCTGATTTCTTAAGTTTTAAATTAATATTTCACCATTATTCCTTCAATTCTATTCGATTTAGTTTACATCTTAGTCTAGTTCTAGTTCTACTTAGTTTCAGATAACGTACATATATCAGTCTCTTGGGATTCGACCTCGGTCTTACCGAGTTTATTACTACATCACCACCCTACACTTGGGGAGTGAACAATTAGGCATCTTGCCACTCACTCACACCCGTCCCTGAAATTAACCGCAACACCCATCATTTTTAGCTCCTTTCTATGACCATAGGTATCAATGTCATAGTACACATCATTGACGAAAGGAAGACCAATGTATTGAGAGATCGTTTCCCATTTCATGCCAAGGATATGTCCTAAATTACACATTGTTCCAACATACGGATCAGGACATAGATTCATGAGCCTTGAGAGTAAAAATAATTTTTAAGGGGGGTAGAACATTATGAGCCCAATCTAGTTAGGTCAGCTAATACATCCTTTTGATCAAAGTGGCGCAGCGAAAGCATGGTGGGCCCCTACCCCACTAGCCCTAGATCAAAGGAAATTGATCTAGGCTATACGTAAGGATATGCCACTAAATAGGATTTGAATCTTCTTTAGAATGTCAATAATGAAGTCATTGAAGGAAAGTAATTAGGGTTCAAATATTAAACTAATTCATATTAAAGAATATGCGTAACAATGGATACGAGCTGAATTACAATAGCCGAGGTCAGTGTATCCACAAATCTGCTCGTTGAATACTAATTTAATAGGAGCCCTAGCCAATTTCGGGGCGAAAGAAAAAAGTTTTAAGTAAGGTAGACTAAAATGAGACAGACTAGCATAGATGTACACACCCTACCACGTATATAAACTTGAAATCAATAAAACTTAGGCAAAAGAAATAATGAAAATCTTTATTTATTACCCTCAGCCAATTTCGGGGATGAAATTATTTTTAAGGGGGTTACATTGTAATGTCCTAGATTTTTTCCAACTTAGCGATGGACGTCTTTAGGTACTGGGTCGATCATAACATCTTATTAACTTCTCAGAACTCAATCCCAAAGTCTAAAATCCCTTTTTAACTCATCTCGTTCAAAATCTCATCTTTCACCACCTTATTCTTCAAATTTTTTTAAGTACTTTCATATTAGACACTAATCCAAAGTTTAAATGATGAAGAATAATACTTAAACTAAAATTTATTATAAATAGTAAATTTATAAATAAGATGGATTTTTGACCATATAACTTATGGAATCTTACAAAATAAATAGGTTATTTGGATAGATCAGCTCCTCTTACCCCAAATTTATATATGGCACATCGCATAACTCATTTTGGAGTGGAAGATACGCCCGTTTTAAGAAAACGAGTGGCAGAACCACTACCAGGTGAGTGCAGTGGCACTTCACCCACCGGGGCGGCACCCCGCCCAGTCCAGCGGACCAGGGCAGCACCCCGCCGACCAGGGCGTACCCCGGTCTGGTTCGTCCAGGCGGCCCGTTTTCTGTCCCATTTTCTACAATGTTCATTTGACTTCGAAAAGTCATATCTCCCTCAATATAACTCCGATTTAGGTGATTTAAAAGCTAGATTGAAGCTCAATAAGTCTAGTTTCATATAAAAATAAGTAAAAAATATAATAAAAATTTTAATATAGCTAAATATAGGTTATTGTGACAATTATTTGAAAATCATTTGTTTGGACAGCTGCTGCTTCTAGAATTTTAAGAATTTTTTTACAATACGAAATCTAATGAAATTTGGTAGAGATGAAGGAGACTTGATAAAAAACTACTAAAAAATAATTACAATAATATACTAACTGAAAGTGCCAAAAGGGGGCATAGAACTGCCCTAGGACCTTATTCTGTTGTAATTAGGGCGAAATTTAGTTAAGTGTTAAACTGAATAATCAGTAGAATTAGCTTGAACTACTTTTTATACAAACTACAAGACATAAAACCTTCAAAATCACTAAATCAACATTACTTAAAAATCTAGGAGCAATCTTAAAACCCAGTTGCTCTCGGGAGCACATTGAAACTCCGTATCGAACTTGGACCGCGCGTCGAAAGTCCGACTACCGCGAAACTATACGATTATGATCGTCTTAATGGGCTTGACAACCATCTTAGAAATTAAGTCCTAATAGTATCCCGAACTGTACAACTTGAGCCCGGAGCGAAGTGTGTGAGAAACGCGAATATCTTTAGGAAATGAACTTAAACTTAAGTGATTTGAGCCGTTTGCTTGCAGGCCAAATTTAAGGTGTCAAACCGTCATATTTTAACCCAACTATACCCTCAGATCAGGAAAATATCTAGCACATGTCAGTGTACCTGTGGCCCTGATCGAGTAACGATGACCGTTGAACTGAAACAGGTCCTCCGCGGTCGATCCATTGATCCGATCGGACCGAAATCTTAACCTAATATAGATCTGATGTCAGGGGACTTTTCTCAGACCGTATGTAGGAAATGGGTGTTGAGGGTCAAATATTGCATATTAGACCTCAGTCATTACCTGATTTTATGAACGTGATGCCGTTTAATGCCTTACTTTAATCATGTTTGTGCTGCAAGGTGACTTTAGGTGCCTGGACTTGAAAATGGTATTAAAAGCATGGAATTAACGCTCTGATGATGCCAAGGAAAGGGACGGACTCCAAGGGACCAAGATCGATGGATTTACATGCCAGAGATATGAGAAAATCGAGAAATTGAAGCTCAAGTGGCCTGAAAGTCAGCCAAAATACAAGATCACAAGGTTCTCAGCATCTGCTCGGCTCAAAACTTCATACATGGCCTGAGGACTATAATTTAACCGTACACGTCAAATTTGAGCCATTAGATCCTTGTGGAAGTGGCCCGACGGACAGTTCAGCCCCTAAAATCATGATTTGGGGCCCGCCTGAAATCTGGATATACTTCAGTTTTAGTATTAACCCCTTAATCTACATTAGGAAAGGAATGGACGAAGCGAATTCGTCATATACATCAAGGAGGGACCCACCTTACATGGTGCGTGTGCATAACACACGCACGGCCACCGTGCACTGGAGGGGCAGCTCGGTCAAATACGGGCTAACCCGTCTTTCTTCATGCGTAGGGACAGTGGACAGACGTCTGTCCATCGATTCTTGCTTGTGGGCCCCACCCATCATCCATTTCGGTGATCGGCACCGTTCATTCGTCCTGTGGGGTAGCTACAACCCTCGCCTAGGTGACCTTTTGGCACCATGCACATGTGCACACGTGGATCGTCGAAAAATGCAGGATGGATGGTGAATTGATTTTATATAGTGGACTGCATAAAAACTCGATAAAAACTACTTCTTCCTAACTGAAATTGCACCAAGAATCCAATGAACGTGGTGGATTTGTCTAAAAACATCGCTGTGGGGCTCACTGAGCATCTCAGCGAACCCACGTGCGTAAGCCTGCGCATCCGAACGTCCGGCCTCGGTGGGCCATTGTACGATCAAGGGAAGGGTCGGATCTATGATCCAGACCGTCTAGAGGCGAGATATGGTGCCCACGACCCCCACCATGGAGTCAGATTCCATTTTCGTGACGATCTTCTGCGCCAAAATGTATCCAAACGCGAGCTAGTTGCATTTCGCTCACACGCAGGCACTGTTGCTGCGTAAACAAGGTCGGTGACCGACCTAGCTTCCATCCTAACCTATAAAGGGAGAGAGAGGGCATGGAGAAGCTATCGAGGGCAGCCGTGGAGGTGTGGTGTGGAGCATGGGCCGGCTTCAACAAGTTTTTCTTTCTTTACTTCTTCTTTTTCTTCTTTCTTTTGGTTATGTCTTTCCTTTTCAGAGTTTTTAGCATGACTATGTCAAGCTAAACCTCTTAACTAGGGCTAACAGGTGAAACTTGTAGTGTGATGGGAGTTTTTTTTACAGTTTTGATTTATGTTTATGAACCTTCGTTGATTATAGTTTGATATTGAGGAATGCTTTCAGTTTTAATGGTTTGTTGTGACTAAAATTACAATAGATTTGCGATGGCTTGAGTATTTCCTTTTCCTTTTTGTGATTATAAAGTCAAGAAGCCCTGTTGTTCACCATCGTCTCCTGGGCATGGTTGGATGACGACACCCTTCCTAACATTCATACATCACTTAGATTGGCTGTAGATTGGTTTAATTATGTTGTTTACCTTGTCTCATTGGCATGGTTTTGTGATGGCGACTCTAATTTACACCTATCTTATCTCTTGAAAACTAGATTAAAAGAAGTTCAGATTTGATTTTCATGGTATATCTTCCAACTGGTTGAAGATGGGACTCGAAGTCCAGTTAAGTTTATGAATTATTCGTAGATCTCCCTGAGCTCTACAAGTGGATCCTCTGAATCCCTAGTTCCTACCTTTGATTTCTCTAAGTTTTAGATTAATATTTTATCATTATTCCATCAAATTCATTCGATTTAGATTTTATCTTAGTCTAGTTCTAGTTCTTATTATTTTCCGGTTACGTACAGGTTTCAATCCCTGTGGATTCGACCTCGGTCTTACCGAGATTATTACTACATCACAACCCTATACTTGGGGAGTGAACAATGGGCCTCCAGATGAGCTCCGTTGGCCCAAAACAGATGTCTTTGGCTATAACTTAAGTATACCATGGCCTTGGGGTCATTTACACCAGTTCTGGGCCTATATAAGGGCCTTAACCCACCCCTCTCTCATTCCATACGATTTTTCTAACCTTAGGAGAGAGAAGAGAGAAAAGAGAAAGAGAAAGTGAGGAGAAGTGAGAGAGATCTGGAGATAGTTGTTGGGATTTGTTCCCACCGCTCCACATATCGAATCGCCTCTCCCGTGTCGCTACACTGGCGCTTTTGACTCCATTTTTTGGTAAGAAATCCTAATCCTAATCTGTTTTAGGATTCCAAATAGAGAAATCAGTGAAATATCTAACCTATTTCGTGATTCAGGTAGCCGTTGTGTCGTAGACAAAGACGTAGTGTTCAAATTAAGCTTAGTACGGGTTTACAGGTGAAAGGTGTGGGCTATAAATGTTTAGGTTATGGTTTTCAAGGCTTTCAATGTCAGCAATGATTTATGTTTGACTTGATTGCTGCCACATGATCTTAGGCATGATGTATTCGATAAACTATACATGTGTATGCACTATGTAGTTAGATAATACATTTCAGGTGTTTGTTGAAATGTTTGAATGAACTTGAATTTATGATTCTTGCTTACTATGACTATTAAGCTAAAATACATGTTTGTTGTATGTATGACAATCCCCTTGTGAAAGGATTTGTCATAATATATGTCATAACTAATTTAGTCTATATATGTAGTAAAGTGTAGTCTAAGTATTTGTTGAAATGCTTGAATGGACTTGAAATTATGATTTGTTCTTGTAATAATTTATGTTTGAGAATACATGATTGTTGTACGTGTGGCAACTCCCTTGTGAAAGGATTTGCTATAATATACGTTATAACTAATATATTACATGTACGTTGATATGTGTAGTCTAAGTGTTTGGCAAAATGCCTAAATGAGAAAATGCTCATTGAAATGTATTTCATGAGGGTGTTGAGATAGGATTCTCAATCACCTTATCTATAGTTACAGTTTATTTTATATAACCTATCTCACTAGTATGTGATGTATGAATGAAATGCTTATGTATGATAACATGTGTACTATTTGTTAGTTAGAATGCTCAAATGAGATTTATATTTAGATTGGTTGTCACATGCTGTCTCTGACTATCACATGTGAATACTATTATTTTGAATGTGATTGAGACTATTGCGAAGTCCAAGCAATCAGTAATGATTCCTAAATTAGTGGTCGAGGTCATTTTCGCTACACAAGACACGTTTGATGAACCGAGTCGTACATTGTTTGTCGACAGTGGTTAGGCCACGCAGAGTGCTTACGTGTACCATGTTGATGAATCCAACGTGCACTCGTACCAGTCAAGTTTGTCAAGTAACCCGATTGGCCTAATGTATGTTCACCATGTATGGACGTTATTGCTTAAATCTAAGGTACCAACTTATCAGAGGAAAGCCCGTTTAACCTTGGTACCACGATCTGCTAAGACTCATGAGCCAGGCATGGTGGTATGGGACACCGTGGTCGAGCTGTCGGCCTACGCTGGGGCAACGAGCCTCCCCGTAGTGTCCAGTGAGCAACCCAAACTCGTGAGCCAAATACGGTGGTATAGAACACTGTATTCGAGCTGTCGGTCTACGATCAGGTGACAAGCTTCTCGAAGTGACCTCGAGTATACTCTAAGACTACGCTAAGGCGACGAGCCTTTCCATAGTCACCTTAAGTATGAAATAGGCCTACCTCAGCGCAGCCTGGCTGTGGTCCCCAGTCGAGTTGGTGACAAGCCTTCAAAAATAGACTGTTAGTTGATAGGGCGTTGGTGGTAGTGATATTGAGTGTGAATAAGCCTATGTTGAGGTGATAAGCCTCCCGTAGCAACCTATGGTATAAACTCACGAACTTACCTATCGTATGTGACTAAATAGGATTGACGACCCTAGATGGATCATTGTTTGGGTAGTGATATAAAGGGAGGTGTCTTAGCTTCCCGAACTTGCTATATGAATAGACCTAATTAAGAACTTGGCTAACACGACCATGCATCGCATTGCATAGTGCTTGGGCCAGGAAGCGCACGTTTACCGAGAGTGTTGCATGTGTGATCATGAGATGATGTCGCTAAGGGAGTGCAGGCGAGGGCGTATATCATTATCACATACCATTCTTGCATTAACAAGAGTAATTAGGACTTGATTGTTGTACTGCTTTATCATTACTGTTTGACTGAATTGATAACATGTTAACCTTTACTTTATAGTTCCACTGAATTAGCTACTGATGGTGTTTTAAAACACCACCCAGACTCTGGTTTAGATGCAGGTGATGGCAAGGTCTATACAGCAGAGTTGGACTTCGTAGGAGAGGAGGAATGATTCTCCTACATCCAACTATCAGGTGGATCTATGTAGATCTTATACCGATGCGCAAGGACTACTGAGATACTTGTTTAGTTGAATACATTTACTTCTTGTATTTGATATAGTTAGAAACAACACATGTATATATTTAGCCTGGTTTTAGCCTGGTTTCATACTCATACTCCGAAATTTGTGAAACGTTTTCATAATTAAATGCATATGTTTCGGTCTTCTGCTTGCCAAATTACATTAACTCTGGAGCACGATATGTCATTTTAGTATAATCTCACTCATGTTTAAATGCACTAATATGGACAACATTCAATCATCATTATCTATGTTGCATAAGTGATGCGTTAGAACTAGGGAGTAAAACTTTACTCGACCCTCGATTTTCATGGTGTTACATAATCACACAGATCTAGATCTAGGATAACAATCCAATGACACCAAGTAATCACAAGAGAACAAACAGATTTAACGTGGAAAACCCTTGCGGGGAAAAAACCACGGCACAAAGCGACAGAATTCCACTATGAAAATACAAATTACAAAGAGAAAGGACTTACCCGATTCGAACAACCTCAAATCTCACCCTTGCTACACCCTTTAGAAACCCTAAAACTCTTTTAGAAACCCTTAGAACCCTTTTAAAAAGCCTTAGCATGCCCTAGAATAGCCCTATGGACCGCTATTTATAGTTTAAGAAACTCCACTTACGCACCTAGTTTGGAAATTTTTGAAAATTGCATCAAATTTATGCAGTGTGCGCGTGGGCTGCGTAAACCTCGACTAGTCGAGCTAGGGCCTCGACTGGTCGAAGGACCCCTTCAACTGGTCAAGCGTCCAGGATACTCAAAAACTATGCTCACTGGACTTTGAATCGAGTGGGCCTCGAATGGTCGAGCAACTCCCTTGACCGGTCGAGCAGTGCGGTGAATACAAGATTTAAGACATCCTTTTGCAACAATCTCCACCATGTCTTTAATCTTTAATCGTGTAGTTTCTTGACCTCTTCTTTTATCTCTGCATCACATCATAGCTTCTTATATACACTCTATCCTTCTTTTCCATCATCGCCAAGCCCAAAGAAGTTGCACAAAATTTGAACTTCTCTGCAGGAACGACCTTGGTATCATGTCTTCCGGATTCCTGCTGGTGTGAATCTTCTCCAGAGTTACGCTTCCTTCCTCAAGCACCTGTCAGATAACATGGACATCCAACTAATTGCTCCACCTACTCATACAAACGAGTAACCTGAAGTCGACTTCCTAAAATCCATACTGCTTGCGTAACCTGAATCCACATACACTTCCAACTTTGCTCTCGTCTTCTCAAAAGGAAAGACATAGTCTTCTTACCATCTCACTGCTACCCAATATTGTTTGCCATAGTACTTGCTTACAACATTGATATCCTGTGAAATAATCGGTCTAATACAGACTATGACATAAACTACTAACCGCATTCGAATAAGGCTCATGAGATATATCATGCTTTTCCTTATCTGTTTTAGGACATGTCCTGAGGAAAACTTGAGGAGAAACGCATAGGGAACACTCTCCGGATTTACCTAGTTCATCACATCCTTGATTAATACGTACCAAGATATTCTGCCTGAGATAACTAAAGCCTACTCTTTCAATTTCAATGCCGAGAACCATCTTTGCAGCCCCCGATCCTTCATCCTGAATGTCCCACTTAACCGAGTCTTCAGTACATTGATTTTAGGCATGTCATAATTGGCGATCTACATGTCATCAACATACAATTCCTGACTCACTATGAAGGAATCAAACTACTGCCTTGGAGACAGGTCGTACCACGACCTCTTGCAAACTTTTTCTTAGCCCCTTTAACTTTGAACCGCTCTGGTTGCTTCATGTAGATGTATTCTTCCAATTTTTCGTACAGAAGTGCAGACTCCATATCCATCCTTCCAGCTCAAGATCGCATTGGCCAATCATGGATCTAATAGACACTTGCTATACCGTCGGCGCGAATATCTTTGAGAAGCCGATCCCTCTCTGAACATATCCATACGCTACCAACATCGCTCTGTATCTATGTTATATCCTCCTAAAGATCCACCTATATCAAACTGCTTCCCGGTCTACTGGAAGATCTACCAGTTCCCTTGTGCCGATCTGACAACGAGTCAATCACATGGCCCATAGTCACCTTCCACTTCTCAGCACCAGGCTCACCTAGAGCGGTCTGAATAGAAGACGAATCCTCTGTGACATTGGAGTCGTCCATGTAACTCGCCGATATCCTGCGATTATGTTATGTGATTCTTCTTATAGGTGGCTGCTTCACCTGCTCTATATCTCTGTCCACGCGTCTCAGCCTTCATACCCTGCCCGCTCATGTGGTCATGCCCAACATGCCACACACGTACAGAGGTGGAATCCGCTATAACCACTGCAGCTTCACCTTTAGAAGTGCTCCTGATCAACCTGTACATGTTACCGAGTCGTTGCACTTTCATGATTACCCGTGCCCCCTTAGATATCTTAAGAGCACCATCAATACCTGTGAACTTGCAGCCCATTGCCTTAAGTACACCAAGAGAAATCAGATTCTTCTTCAAATCAGGAACGTGCCTGACATTAGTCAAGGTATGCTCCACCCCATCAACCATCTTGATGCGCACCGAACCAACAACCACAACATTACAGGCAAAGCCATTGCCCATAAACACTCGTCCACCATCGCACTCCCTGTAACTGGTGAACCAACTCCAATGAGGAGTCATGTGAAAAGATGCCCCTGTGCTAGAATGCACTCGTCTTTACGATCATCGTATGGCCGTCTGATCGTAAACACAGACAAAACATCACCATCACATCCACTCGATCCATCTGCTATGGCAGCATTGGCCTCCTTATCGAAGCCTCATATTCTTCTATCTTAGATTTGGGATTTGTATAATCCTTCTTCATATGTCCTTCCATCCCACAGTTCCAACGCTTTACCTTTCATTTGCCATTGTCCTTGGATTTGGATCTAGAATCTGAAGAACTTGTACTTTGTTCAGAATTTCTACCCCTTGTAAGCAGTGCATCAGAAGATATCCCCATGTCGACGTTAAGCTTTCCCATAACCTTCCCTTGAAGGGTTGAGATAATGGTGTTGACACTCAGGGTTTTATTTGTGGTGTACATTGTGTCCTTGAATGACTCATACGATGCCGGAAGAGAATTCAACAACATACATGCTTATTCCTCATCTTTCATCACTTCCTCCATATCCAGCAATTTGCAAACCAATTTATTAAAGTTACTGATGTGAGCCTCCAGATCTCCACCCTTTGTCATCTTGAAGTTATACCACTGCCGCTTCAAGTGTAGGTGATTTTCAGAGAATTTTTTCGCATAGACATCCTCTAACTTCGCTCATAACTTAGCCGCAGTTTTCTCCCTTATGACATTGTAGAGAACCTCATCCGTGAGACATAAACGGATCGATGATAAGGCCTTCTTATCAAGAGTATTCCAATCATCATCAATCATAGTAGACTTTCGCTCCTCAAGAGCACCATCTTCATCTTACTTGATTAAGGAACTGATCATCTTGATCTTCTATAACTTAAAATTATTTTTCCCTGAGTACTTCTCAATTTCATACCTAGTGCTTTCCATTGATGCTTATCCCTTAGATTCAGATCTGTGCCCTAATGATTGCTCTGATACCACTTGTTGGGGATTTGTGTTGCAGAATCACACAGATCTAGATTTAGGATGGCAATCCAATGGCACCAAGTAATCACAAGAGAACACACAGATTTAACATGAAAAAACCCTTGCGGGAAAAAAACCATGGCACAAAGTGACAAAATTCCACTATGAAAATAGAAATTACAAAGAGAAAGGACTTACCCAATTTGAACAACCTCGAATCTCACCCTTGCTACACCCTTTAAAAAGCGTAAAACCCTTTTAGGAACCCTTGGAACCCTTTTAGAAAGCCTTAGCATGCCCTAGAATAGCCCTAGGGACCCCTATTTATAGTTTAGGAAACTCCACTTACACGCCTAGTTTGGAAATTTTTGAAAACTGCATCAAATTTACACAGTCCACGCGTGGGCTGTATAACCCTTGACTAGTCGAGCCAGGGCATCGACTGGTTGAAGGACCCGTTCGACCGGTCGAACTTAACCCTCGACTAGTCAAGTGTCCTGGATACCCAAAAACTATGCTCGTTGGACTTTGAGTCGAGTGGGCCTCGACTAGTCGAGCAACCCCCTCGATCGATCGAACAACGCGGTGAATACAATATTTAAGACATCCTTTTGCAACATAGACCAGATTCCTTAGCTACCATTTGATTGGAATCATCAGAATAACACCTTAAATCCAATCATATATGTTGAAAACACACAAGTGATATAAATTCAGGTGATACATATAATTATTTTGTTACGTGGTGCTCACATTCAGATGAGATAGAACATGTTGTACAATTATCATACACGTACACGCTAGACAAATATTGAAGCTATTTCAAAACTGTGAATCACCATGCATCAACCAATTATGCATCCAAAGCAACAACTCTCATCAACACTAGTTAGATGATGAGTAATGGAAAAATTAGGTAGTGCCATATACCTAATTGACAACATATTGTATCTGTCTTGAATTCACATGAGGCTATGATACTAATAAGTATACATATGCCTTTAGTGGAATTCCCGTGACGCTTGCACGATATCTCTCTTTAGTCATGGGTGGAATTTAATGCTAATTTTCTCTAATACAAGATACCTTAGAGAGTAAATATATTTACAGTCAATCACACATACTCGCATGATTCATAAGAGAACAATGATAGTTATGGAGAAGAGCCAATGAGGAGAAATCATGTATGTATATTAGATGAGCAATAATTAATTATCCTCCTCACATGGAGCAGATTGACGGTCCATAAAATAGGTTTATAAAATTGAGTAGATTGTGAGGGTCGAAGATTCAAGACCAAATCATCCTCAAGAGCTACTATATTCATATCATACGATGGCTTCTGGTTCCTGGCTAATGCATATTCATCATCTACTTCACTTTTCATTTTGTTTCTTTTAACTTTCTACATAAGTTAGTAGTCTATCTGATGATACGCCAAGTATTGTTCCTCAAAATCCATGAAAGGTGAGAGGAGAAAGCCATTCCCACATTAGCCTCCTGAGTGAGTAGCTTGCAGTAGATGTACCATTTAGCCTTAAAAAGCCCAGCTTCACATAGTGATAGCATCCATTTTCACACATACCCTTACCCTCTCTTTGCTTTTCTTATCAGGACGAGCTCCTTTAGGGTTGTTTTCTTTACTTTGGCATCCCAATCATTTCTAATTCATTGGCTAGTTCAAACATCCTTACAATGTGCTCACTAACCAGTGCCCATTCCTTGAGTTTCATACTATACAGTTGCCTCTTCATAACTTGGGCACCAAACAAACCCTTTAGGCATAGACATATGTCTGTAGCCTCAATTATGTTCCGCACTTGATTGTTGAAAAAAGTCTTAAATCTGTTTTTTTGGGTGTTGCTCAACCGGTCGTAGGTCAAGTTCGACCAGTCGTGGGAGTGGCTTGACTAGTCGTAGCCCGCTCAACTCAAAGTCCAGCAAGCATAAATTTTTGGGGTCCGAGGAGTTTGACCGGTCGTGGGCCATACTCGACCGGTCGTGTAGTCCGCTTGACCGGTCGTGGTTACACAGATTCGTTCCGCGATTTTGTGCAGATTGTGGATTTTGAGTCCTTTCGCAACAAGAATGCGAAAAGAAAGTTGCCTAAACTATAAGTAGGTGTCCCTACGGTTTTTCTAGGGTATGGAAAATAATTTTAAGGCTTTCTAAAGGGGTTTTAGGGAAATCAAAGGGTGTAGCAAGGGTGAGATTCAAGGTTGTTCGAATCAGGAAAGTCCTCTCTCTTTGTAATTTCTATTTTCATAGTGGAGATCTGTCGTGTTGTGCCATGGTTTTTTCTCGCAAGGGTTTTCCACGTTAAATCTGTGTGTTCTCTTGTATATACTTGGCATCATTAAATTGCTATCATAGATCTAGATCTGTGTGATTCCGCAGGTCAAAAATCCCAATAAGTGGTATCAAAGCAATCGTTGGGGCACATATCTGAATCTGAGGGACTAGTAATAATGGCGAACGCTAGGTATGAGATTGAGAAGTACTTAGGGAAAAATAATTTTGAGTTATGGAAGATCAAGATGATGAGTTCCTTAATCAAGCAAGGCGAAGATGGTGCTCTTGAGGAGCAGAAGTCTACTATGACTGATGATGAGTGGAATGCTCTTGATAAGAAGGCTTTATCATCGATCCGTTTATGTCTCACGGATGAGGTTCTCTACAATGTCATGAGGGATAAAACTGCGACTAAGTTATGGGCGAAGTTAGAGGATGTTTATGCAAAAAAATCCTCTGAAAATCTCTTGCACTTGAAGCAGCAGTGGTATAACTTCAAGATGACAGAGGGTGGAGATCTGGATGCTCACATCAGCAACTTTAATAAATTAGTTTGTAAATTGCTGGATATAGAGGAAGTAATGAAAGATGAAAAACAAGCATGTATGTTGCTGAATTCTCTTTCAGCGTCATATGAGTTATTCAAGGACACTATGTGCAGCATGAATAAAACCTTGAGTGTAGACACCGTTATCTCAGCCCTTCAAGGGAAGGCTATGAGAAAGCTAAACGACGACATAGGGACATCTTCTGATACACTGTTTACAGTTAGTAGAAATTCTGAACAAGGTACGGGTTCTTCAGGTTATAAATCCAAATCAAAGGGCAAGGGCAAAGGAAAGGTAAAGTGCTGGAATTGTGGGAAGGAAGGACATGTGAAGAAGGATTGTAGAAATTCTAAATCGAAGAGAGAAGATTCTGAGGCTTCGTACAGGGAGGCCAATGTTGTCACGTCAGATGGATCGAGTGGATGTGATGGTGATGTTTTGTCTGTGTCTACTATCAGGCGGCCAAACGATGATCGTAAGGAAGAGTGGATACTAGACACAGGGGCATCTTTTCACATGACTCCTCATCGGAGTTGGTTCGCCAGCTATAGGGAGTGCGATGGTGGACAGATATTTATGGGCAATGGCTTTGCCTTTTATGTTGTGGCTGTTGGTACGGTGCGCATCAGGATGTTTGATGGGGTGGAGCATACCTTGACTGATGCCAGGCACGTTCCTAATTTGAAGCAGATCTGATTTCTCTTGGTGTGCTTGAGGCAAAAGGATGCAAGTACACAAGTATTGATGGTGCCCTTAAGGTATCTAAGGGGACACGGGTAATCATAAAAGCACAATGACTGGGTAACTTGTACAGGTTGATCGGGAGCACTTCAAAAGGTGGAGCCGCAGTGGATGTAACAGATTTCACATCTGCACGTGTGTGGCATGTTACGCATGGCCACATGAGCGAGCAGGGCAGGAAAGCTGAGACGTGCGGTGGGGATACAGAAGCGGTGTAGAAAGCCACTGTGAGAAGAATCACACGGCATGATCGCAGGATATCAGCAAGGTACATGGACAACTCCAATAACGCAGGGGATTCATCTTCTATTCAGATAGCTCTAGGTGAGCCTGGTGCTAAGAAGTGAAAGGTGACTATGGGCGATGTGATGGATTCATTGTACCAGACCAACATATGGAAGCAAGTGGAGCTTACAGTGGGCTGAAAATCGGTTGGATGTAGGTGGATCTTCAGGAGGATACAATATAAATATAGGGCGAGGTTGGTAACGAAGGGTTATGCTCGGAGAGAAGGGATCAACTTCTCAGAGATATTCATGCCGACTGTATAACAGGTGTCTATTATATCCGTGATTGGCGCTGGTTGGCCAATGTGATCTTGAATTGGAAAGATGGATGTGGAGTCTGCACTTCTACAAGGGAAAGTAAAGAGTATATCTACATATAGCAACCAGAGCGATTCAAAGTTAAAGGGGCTAAGAAAAGACTTTGCAAGAGGTCATGGTTCGACCTGTCGCCTAGGAAGTGGTTTAATTCCTTCATGGATGAAGGATCGGGGGGCTGCAAAGATGGTTCTCGGCATTGAGACTGAAAGAGGAGTAGGCTTTGGTAATCACAGTGGAATACCTTGTGTGTAGGTATTGATCAAGGAAGTGATGGGCCAGGAAAAGCCAGAGAGCGTTCCCTATGCGTCTCTCCTCAAGTTTTCTTCAGGACATGTCCCAAAACAGATGAGGAAAAACAGGATATCTCATGAACCTTATTCGAATGCAGTTGGCAGTGTATGTCATGGTCTGGATTAGACCGATCATTTCACAGGCTATCAGTGTTGTGAGCAAGTACCCCCGTAAGCAATATTGGGTAGCGGTGAGATGGTAAGAAAACTACATCTTTTCTTTTAAGAAAACAGGAGCAAAGGTGGTTGAGCTTGTGGATTTTGATCCGGTAGACATGCTCACCTAAATCGTTCCTGCAGAGAAGTTCAAGTTCTGTATAACTTCTCTGGGCTTGGCGATGGCGTAAAAGGAAGGATAGAGTGTGCACAAGAAGCTATGATGTGATACAGAAATAAGAGAAAAGGTCAAGAAGCTACTCGGTTGAAGATTGAAGACTTGGTGGAGATTGTTGAAAAAAATCTTAAATCTGTTTTTTTGGGTGTTGCTCGACCAGTCGTAGGTCAGGTTCGACCGGTCGTGGGAGTGGCTCGACTAGTCATAGCCCGCTCGACTCAATGTCCAGCGAGCATAAATTTTTGGGGTCTAAGGAGTTTGACCGGCTGTGGGTCACGCTCGACCTGTCGTGGGTGGTGCTCGACCGATTGTGCAGTCTGCTCGACCGGTCGTGGTTATGCAGATTTGTTCCGCGATTTTGTGCAGATTACGAATTTTGAGTCCTTTCGCAACAAGGATGTGAAAGGTAAGTTGCCTAAACTATAAGTAGGTGTCCCTAGGGTTTTTCTAGGGTATGGGAAATAATTCTAAGGCTTTCTAAAGGGTTCTAGGGAGATCAAAGGGTGTAGCAAGGGTGAGATTCGAGGTTGTTCGAATCGGGTAAGTCCTCTCTCTTTGTAATTTCTATTTTCATAGTGGAGATATGTCACTTTGTGCCGTGGTTTTTTCCCGCAAGGGTTTTCCATGTTAAATCTGTGTGTTCTCTTGTATATGCTTGGCACCATTGTATTGCTATCCTAGATCTAGATCTGTGTGATTCCACAGGTCAAAAATCCCAACACTGGTTACAGAGCATATCAGAGATAAAAGGCAATATGTACACTTTGGCTATCTTATTATCTCTTTCACATTTGGCAAACTCGAAAGAGATTACTAAGTGCTCATTTATAAATTGTGGGTCAGGTTTAGGCAGACAAGGCCCGTGTATTACATATCGGACTCTATTTAAGATGAGTACTGAATAGAGCTTTTAGGAGCATTTTTCCAAAGAATTTCTTGAAATTAACAACCTTAGAAATCATGTTTAACTTCATCATGTCTGTGACCATATCAAAGGGGAACTGATTGAGGCACATGAGAGCTTCGATCATGCAAACGGGGCTCAATTGGATAAGTAAGTGTCATTGAGTGAGTTCATGTACACTCCTTCCTTGTGTAGGATTAACTGTAGAGTTTGAATTGTCAAACTTAATTAAGTTCTTGCGTAGGACCTAAATCAAGTCCTTGTATAGGCCACCGGACACAAGTGTATACGTGTTAGTCTTAGAGGGAGCCTCTAATGGGAGTACACATAAATTTCCTTCGACTATGACTAAGGTTATTTGTTAACTGATAAAAAACCAAATCAAATCTCTTGAGGGAGCCTCTGATGGGAATGTACACTAGGTAGGTTCTTATGTAGGACCGAGGTTTATAATAAGCTTATAAAAAGCCACGTAAATCTCTGAGGGAGCCAGTCTTTGTGTAGGATTGTAAATGTTAAATGTGAACTTGATTTAAAACCTCAGATAGTAAACTTCAATACACTCATAGGTTGAGTGCGTCTATCGGGAGTGGAGTAGGGAAAGCGAACCAATATACATGCTTGTGTTTGAGATTGTCATTTTAGCACTTATTTAATTATGTTTATTTAATGAATGTTTAATAATTTGTATGCATGATTAGATGAATGCTAGGAGTTGATAGGTGGCACATCCCACACACATATGTGCGCTATTATTTATAGACTAGTTGCTTGAATGACATATCATTTGTAGTGTATGTGATTGGACCCACTATTGGCTTGGAAGCTTTGCCCCACTTAGTTTAATTACATATTAGTTTAAGTAAGCAATTATGTGTTTAAAAGGTAAACAGATTTATTTAGTCCTAATCACCCTCCCCTCTAAGACATGGCCTTAATTCCGTAGCTCCGCTAAGCTTCTGTGCATAGCCCGTGACCCACAATGTGCAATTTCGGCCACACATGATCATTGGTTTAGATCTGACTGTTAGAATATGATGAATGAGCGATTCATTGAGCCCCACTATAATTGCAATAATTAGAATATGTACAAGGTATGACACTTGAACCATAGTCCCTATAGACGATAATTAAGCTAAATATGGAAACTTACGGTTGAAGACCCTTGAGGGGAGAAGTGTGATGGGTAAGCTTCTCTGACCCCCTTTTTTATGTATACATGTCATCATCCTCTTACCTACACATGACAGAAAACCATAGTCTCATTGAGAGGTTCTCCTAAGAGTGTAAAGCGCGGAAGAACAAGATACATTCTCAGAGAAATCCTGGCAACAAGAATGTCTTCCCAATCAAGTATGCCTTTAAGATTTCAATGTAGAATCTCTACTATTGATGCATAGACGATCCGATTATTCAGCAATATTCAGATTACATCTAGTTCCAATGCAATGAATATGTGAGATTCACACTATTCATTAATTCCACATAGGAATCAATAGATATGGAAAAGGGGGGAGGGAAAATTTTTGGGTTGCTGGGCTCAATGTGATGAACATGTGAGATTCACACCATCCATTAGTTTTGCACATGAATTAGTAGAGATAGAACACCCACCATTGAATGCTTTACGGGGCCACTAGTGTTTATTTGTCATTCAAATTGCAAAGCATTATAATGCTCTGTTCTACTAGATGCTTTGGGATACATGGACAGTCAAATTAGTCGATCTGTACCGTCCATTTGGCGAATCCCATGACATATTGGCCACATCACGAAAATCTTAGTGATCAGATGATTCTAACCATCTAATCATGGCTTATGAAAGATGGACAGTTAATATTGTTTATGGTTGTAACAATATTAGGCAGGGACCATCATGGATTGGTTGTAACAGTTGTAAGAATCACTTTAATTAGATGATCCTAACCATCCCATCCATGGCTTGGGGGAATACATGGCTATAGGAAAGGTTAATGTCTGGTGGGCAGCTGATTAAAAAACTTATGCCAATCTACCATTTAAAAGTCATCTCTTATCACTGGGAGAAATGCTCAGACGATGATGATAACTCAACTGTCAATGCTTTTGATTTCTTTTCTATTTTTTAATGGATTCATGAAATCTGGTTTTAATGATCTGAATAATAAATGATCTAGTTTCACACGTAATTGTAATTAAATTAGTTATCAGAGGCTGAGTTCCCTGTTTGTGAACAGAGAACTTCCTTTTTGTGCACCAAGTTTATACATGTGGGCCCAGGCTTGTCTTATCCAAGCCATTGAATAAGCTTGTCCAGCTAGAGATGGATTTCTGACCAAGTTTGTATATGCAGGGCCCATGGTTATATATAAATGATCTTAGGAGATTTTTTGGGCATGGTCCATCTGTGATGGGGGCCATTAGATCAATGGCTTGGATAAACCTACCATAATCAACAATCATGATCTCTAAAACATAATTACGATAAACTAAAATGAGATGTCCTCATTTTTTTGAAGTGGCAACCAAACAGGCCTGAATAATTTGGTAGTTGGAAGTATTCCAGGCAAATGAGAAAATTAATTTAGAATCGATGATAGGACCTTTTCACCTGAGTCCTTGTCATGTGTTCTTCATAACATGGGACTATGAAATGTATTGATTCTGACAACAATGGATCAGGCAAATTCTTCTCACAGTAACTACCTCTGTGGGACGTTCTTGTTCAGCATCTCCTTTGATAAAGGTTAGCTGGTTGCTATTAGTTCTGCTTCTGCGCTTTGTGAGTGGCTTTTGCCTTTTCACCTTAGTTTAATGCCAATTTTTTTTAGGCAGCATTTTGCTTGGAGAATGCATTTATTCTTTTCTTAGGTCGTCTCAATAGTCCTTGTTAATTTCTTTCCTTATTGTATTACTTCTCTTCATAATTGTAAAATACTCCTGCTGTCTTGTTTCATTTGGTCTCTAAATCGCCCTTTATTTTGTAACAACCATGGTTCCTTACCAAGTTTCACCTCTTTTAGTGGTATTTCAATATGGTGGAAGAGCAAATTGAGGTCTGAAATGCTCTGGTCCCTGTATGCAAGGGGTGATGGCTCGAGGGTTGGCCTGTTGAAGGCTTGCAAATAAAGCTTATGCATTTAATTACTAATAATGGGTGGGACAAGCCTACAATGATGATGATCTAACTAACTAATCTCTTACTTTGGCAGTCGGTATCTTGTGCTCTTGGCCTGAACAATTTTTCTGTTCCTAGTGAAAGCAGGTTCTTCCCTTGACACTTTTTTTATTTTCTTCCTCATTTTTATATGTTCTAATATTTCTTTATTAAAATATATTGACATAGTGTATGTTTTGAAGATAGTAATCTTACACATCAACACTAGTGCTTCCTTGCTTCCTTGTTGCCTAAACTGAGGTTGTTAAATATGCTTGGGTAGCCTTGTAAAGCACAACTTGGGGGCACACTCGAACACGCCCTAAATCATTATAATCTTGAACTCCTGGTTCTTTTAATCGGGATGGCTCAATTTTATTTTATTTTGGTTTTGGTTTTGGTTTTTGTTGTTGTTGTTGTTGTTGTTTTATGTGTGTGTGTGTGTGTGTGTGTGTATGTGTGTGTATGTAGGGATAGCTCAACTTCATGCTTCTTAGCACGGAAGTTAAAAAATTTGAGATAACAGGAAGCTGAGTTGTTAGGATGGACTTGTTTAACACCCTATTTATTGTAAACTTTACCCTTCTTACCTGCAGGTTTTATGAAAGTGTTGTGCATTCTTGTAACCCGGGAAAGAAGAAACATGTGGTAAACTTATGAGACTTGTGTACTTCTCTTAATTATCCCTGTCCAAACTATCTCCTTTCTTGAAGGAAGTTTCCATTCCCTCGTTTATGGTTATGCTACAAACTTTTCCTATTGAGGCTGCTGTGGGGACGTATCTTCAAGCTGCAGTTACTATGAAAACCTCTAATGGTGATTGCTACATCCCTGAAATCACTTGCAAATTCCTTCTTCTTCTTCTTCTTCTTCTTTTTTTTTTTGTGTTTCTTTTGTCTTTTTACTTGCATTCCTAACGTTCCTCTTCTTTCTTTTAATAATTTATGTTGGCATTTGTAGGTAACCATTTTTGTAGATGTGATTCCTTTAGTTCCTTTGTAAGGTGGCAAGTGCTTGTTGGAAGTGATCACTTCAGAATTGTCAATACAACAATGGAAGAGTGGGCCTTTGGAGTGATGCCTCAGGTTGTGGGCTGTAAATCACTTTATGGTCCTCCATGTGGATGGGTATCTCTATATGCTTCTGGTGCTGGTCGAGCTATGTTGTAGGCAACTCTATCCAAAGATTTGCAATCTTTTGATCATTCCTTGGATGGACCAGTTATTTTAAAAGGATCTTCAAGTATAGCCGCCTACTTCCCACTTGTTGTTCGTCAGGCTAGGATGTCCTGCAGAAATGACACATTGGCAGGAAAGATGGGGCTGCATTCTAAGTTCGCGTGCATCTGGCTGTAGGTACATGATTTTCTAAGTTGCTATATTCAGAGGCAAACCATATTAAAGCTAACTTGGAGGTCTAGTTTCTTCCACGTTTGTTTAAATCACATGCTTTAATTACAGATCTAAGTGGTAGTTTTTGTATTGACATACCTCTTTACAATTTGTCTTATCAATGATAACCAGAGGTTAACATTCTGCTATTTTTTCTGTTTCTTCCGTTTCTTGATTTATTTTGTGGAAAGCAAGGTCTGGAGTTATATGAGAGTTTTTTGTTCTTTCTGAACTAGTTGTTGATGGAATACAGAGAATTTCTCAAGTCTTGTGATTTTATTAAGGTATGCGCGGAATAACCTGGTTCATGTGCTGTTTTAGCATAGCTTTGTTGGGATTTCTATTGAGATATAGGATATGGATTCTGATGTGCCAATTGGATATTCATATGATTTTATTAAGGTATGCATGGAATAACCTGGTTCATGTGCTGTTTTAGCACAGCCTCTTGGATTTTTATTGGTTGGTTTGTATTTCTAAGGTGCCCTTTTTCTATTTAGGCGCTTTGTACTATTTTCTTTTATTTTTCAATAAATTTTTACCTTACCTTGCATCCTTAAAGTTTGGCTAACACTGCATTGTTGTTGCCTATTTTCAGGTATCTGTATAGGAGAGATTTGCTTCTTGCATCAGAGTTCAATATCATGAATGATTATATGCTGTTAGGTTTGTCAATTCAAGAGTTCAATATCATGTTGTTTATGGTGGTGTGATTACTCCCACTACTTCCTTTGGTGTGGTCCACTCGAGCTTTAGATCTGCTCCATTTTTAGGTTTATGGACTAAAATGATATGACTTCTTGCATCAGAGTTCAATATCATGAATGATTATATGCTGTCAGGTTTGTCAATTCAAGAGTTCAATATCATGTTGTTTATGGTGGTGTGATTACTCCCACTGCTTCCTTTGGTGTGGTCCACTTGAGCTTTAGATCTGCTCCATTTTTAGGTTTATGGACTAAAATGATATGAAAAAAATGAATGGACGGCATGGATATAACACATGCATCTCACTAGTGTATTTGACAGCCATAAATCTTTTTTAAACAAACACCTACACATAGGAATTTGGAAAACAAACAACCCAAAGGGTGGTGAACTGACGTATTCATGTATGAACTACACATCGTTTCATAAAATCCAAATGACCTTGGGTGGTGTGAGCAACTCTTCACTAAAAATGCAAAATCAAAGCTTTTTAGGGACGCTACAATAAAAATGCCAAAGTTATTATTTGGAGACTTATTGTCATTTCAATTAATTGTAATTCAGGAGTGAGATGGAGATACATAGGGCATCAAGCACTGACAATTCAAGAGCTCATAATAATCTAAGGCTAACGTTACTCCGATTGCTTTCATGGTTGAGGTTATTTCGTGGATAATCAGTTTAAATCCAAGGTAATTGACTTTAAGATTTTTCGTTTAAATAGAGTAAAATTAAGTTAAAATTGCTGGGATCTAATAGAAAAAGAAAAACTGTGAAAAATAATTATCTTTTGATTTATTTTTTTAAAGGATTTTGGATGTCATAATTATGTTTATAAGTAGCTTTTCATCAATGTCTCACAGGAGTTGTGCTGGTTAAAAGTTTGGCTGCCAAGGAACCATCTGCTCTTGCCTTGGATACTTATTACAAGCAGTATTATCTCTGTTTGGCTGCTGCTGCTGCTGCTATCAAATGGTAATCTAATTCTGCATGCATTTGAGTTCTACCTATTTTGACTTGGTATTTTGAATGAGAAATTCCTCAGAGAACTACAGTGCTGCTTGAAACTTTACTGTAAACTCGATAGCTTGATACTTGTATGAATCACATTGCGTCAAGTTTAAATGAAATCTTTTGGGCAGGATGATAGTGTTAAATGGAGAGCATTGCAAGTTATTTCAAGTTCATTAAGTATTCACTTATTAGGTTGTATGTTTTCTTGGTCATGGGAGAGGAAGATGCCCATGAAATTTTGAGGTCAGTTGTTTAAACTATTTCTGGAGTTTATGCTGCATCCATCTGGACATATATTTAATCATTTCAAATGCATGTAATGATATCCTATTAATGGGTGATTTTGGCAGGTATGTTATTGATACAATGCAATCTGTGTGCCTTAAGGAAGTTGGTGCAAATGCAACGGACCCTTTGGTAGGGGAAACTACTCTTATATAATTGCAGTTCCAACCAGCTTCTTTCTAGCTCCTCCTCATATGGAAACACAAGGTGGGGCCCTTTACTCCCAGTTGTCTATAATGCCACTGAAATCTGATGGCTCTCTTTGTATCATGGAAGCTCTTACAAGATCACAATAAGGTGAAGGTATGCTTCTCTTCTTCCATCTATTCCGTTCAGTTTCTTTTAAATAGCTTTTAAAAATAAAGTCATGTCTATCTCTTTGTTGATGGAAGGAGTGATGCCAGCTTCCTCTCCCAAGCTTGAAGATTTCCTAGGTGGTGTAACCATGGGAGCCCACCAGTACGGATCCATTGACAGGGAAGCCATGTCTCTAAGCTTGGACAACATGTATTACCAACACAACCCACAAGATGAAAATAGCAGGCAACAACATTATCTAGGCCTTCTCCAGACCAATAGCAGCAACACCACCACCACCAATACTTTCAGCACAGGATTAATTGCTCGTGACATGTACCAGACTGCCTTAGAAGTGGCGCCGAAGGAAGAGATTTTCATCCCTCACATACGAACACAATGTCCACATCACTGTAGTAGATCATGGTGAACCTGGTGAAGCATCAAGATGTGAAAGCCAAGCTGGTGGAAGAGATCAATCGAGTTGTGGGGGATGAATGAGAAGACGTTGAAGATGAGGATTTGCAGCGGATGTCATATCTGAAGGTAGTGATCATTCTAGAAAAGAGTAAGGAATTGTTGGATTATAGAAGCCTGGAAATGAAATGTTGTATTGAAATTGGAAATTGGAATTAAAATTGAAATGTGTACTAGAAAGAAGGAAAAGATTATTATGTGTGTGAATCATTCTATTGTCCTTTTCTTCTTATGTAATTATCTGACATATAATACAAGTAGATTAAATACTCCACTCTCTTTCATACAATGAACGAAGGGGTTTAAAATTATTCTTAAAATTCCGTCCTAAAATCTGACCGTTGGCAACATTAATAAGCATTCAAAACCGTTTCTAAAATTGTGTCCAAAATGTGACCATTGGCACCAAAATGGTTTATAACCGTTCCTAAAATTCCGTTTCTAAAAATTGAAATGGTACCCAAAACGGTTCTGAACCGTTCTTGATTTTCTGCGACGCCTCATTTAGGAATGGTATTAAACCATTCCTAAAGCATTTAGGAATAGTTTAAAACCGTTCCTAAATGACGATTTTGGTGTAGTGAAACCCTTTATAAGGTGATTCCCACCTCGATAAATGGAAGACAAATATTTACCTCATTCAAGCTTCCATGGAACCCAAAAAGGTTTCACTCAATGCTGACTATTTCTCGCTGTTAGGCCTACTTGAATTTAGAACCTACCTGATTTCTATGCTCATATACTAATATAAGCAGGCACAACCATTGGATAGGGGGTTATAGCACCAGGGGAATGATGCAAGCAACACGGGGAGACAAGAGGATCTTTTGTAAGTAAAATCTGAAATGTAAATTGTTTATAAACAATTACAATTTTTCAATTCTCAAAATGCCCCCAACTTCATTTAAAATGTTTTCTCATATAAAGCTAATTTAAATGTATTGAAAATTTTAAAATTATTTATTAATTTATAATAAATATTCTTTAATATTTTATATTTAGCAAGAGTTTTCTAATAATATCATGAAAAACACATCAAAATTTGATAATCTATCAGTACACTCCCATGGCGAGAAATTCACAAGGATGAGCTTTGTCCTAAAGAATTAAAGAATTAAAGATGATATGAGTCCCACCAACAAGTTCAACCCAATCCCTCCAAATGCACCATTGGGTCTTTGATTTCGCACAAGCACGACGTTGAGTGATCCAAACCTTACGATCACCATACACCAAAAATCTTCCACATGAATGAATCTTAAACCTTTCAATAAGTCGCCAACACGACCAAGAAAATAAAACGATGGTTCCTATTCAACCAATAGAAGGTCCGAGTATTTGTAGATCTAGGATCACCACTGATGCATAAGTATAGAATGTAAGGCCCATCATATCAATGATCTAAAACATTGATATGTGAACTCGTGAAAGCTGAAAATATGAATATAGTGTACAAACCATCCACCCAAGCATTGTAGAGGTAAAATGGTGTGTGAGAATATTCATTCATTGATAAATATTAGAGTTTGAAATGTAAGTGATTATGAAACTTTGGGCTAGGGCTGGAAAAGATAATAATTTGCAAATTTGGAAATTCCTAATTTGAGTAGAATTTCAAAATATCATGAAATAGGATCATTTGTATATAAAAGGGTTCTTTCTTCCCAGTACAACATAAAAATCCCATTTCAAGAAAAAATAAATAAATTATACTGACTAACCAATTAGACTAATCAAAATTGAGAGGATAGTCATCTAGAGGGGAGTAGATTGGGTGCGGCCTGGCCTAGCTCAACATGGTGTGAACTTGACCATGGGGCCCACCATGATGTATGTATTGTATATACATGTCGTCCATCCGTTTTTCTGGCTCATTTTAGGGCATGAGCCCAAAAATGAAGTAGATCCAAATCTCGGGTGGACCACAAGATAGGAAATAGTAGTACGAGTAATGGCATGGGCTCATATTGTAGGGATTTTTCTAATATCATGTCTGATTGCAGGGAACTGCTTACGAACTTAACCAACTGAAAAGGCTAAAAAGAATGTTGGGAGAGGTAAACCTGACCGCGCACCATGAGTTTTTGGCTTAACCCACAATGTAGAGTGGCTGGTTATCCTCTTAAATACTGACCATAGGTGGAGATTGAAACTACATGTAATAAGCCACTTTTGATTAGCTAATGTTCTTTTCTCAAGTCCCACATCACATCATAGGCATTATTAAAAAAAAGCAAATTGGGACCACCCAACAAGCTCGATTTATGGTAGATGAAGATGGTGTATAAAGAAAAGCTGCCGATAGACAATGTGCAATCCTAGTAATTGCTTTTTCCCCGTCAAGAAATGGGACACCCTAAATTTAATGCCAATTCAATTATTAGGTAGGCCACCTTGTGAATTTGGAGGTTTTTAAGTGATTGTCCACTTTTCTATGGCATGACCTACTTTGTTGTGGAAAAATACATGCATATCATCGTTGTAGGACAAGTCAAAATCACAAAAGAAATGGCTAAAACAATACAACAAAGACGAGAATAAAAAAAAAAGAGACAAAAAACACGGAGATAATTTAATTAAAGCCAATACTTAATTTCTAAGCACACCCTTTTATTACTAATAGACCTTTATATCTTTTAATATTTTGATTAGTATTTTTTAAAAGATTGTAAACTCGTTTACAACCAATAGCTTATAAACTCTTCTATATCTATTTGGCTGGAAAAAATTCCATCCCATGAGACAAATGCCTATGTTATTTTAGTAAAAATGGTAGTGCCAGACCCTCGTGGATGGAGAGTAACAAAAAAATTACATTGAAAAAAAATAATACATCGGTATCGTGTGTCTTAAAAAGCCAATGATGATGTCTATGATTATATCTATAAATGACCTGATGTGTTCAGTTCATACCATAGATGTCATAATTAATTTGTGAAAAACTCATATCAAGATGAGTTGGACAGAACAACTAACAATTAAGAAAGACTTGTTTCACGGATCTCAATATCCTAAATTTTATAACAATCGTAGTGGAATTGGGCAATTCATGACAAGTTAAGTATTCATCTTGTATATAAGAACTAGCGATGAGTTAGGATGGTGAGGCCACGAAATTTTTTCGAGTGCGGATCCTCTGCCTCCCGGAGGCAGGAACTCCCTGCCTCCAGCGTTTTAATTGGTCAACGTCATTATAAGTGCCACCTCATTTGATTTTTTAAATATATTTTAAAAAGTACATTTAATAAGAGATATAACGGAGACGTTAACGGAAGCCATTTGTGCTGAACAGGGTAAGTGTACTGAGTAAAGTCTGTGGAGCCCACCATAGTCATTCGTGCATGGTATCAACTCCATCCTTTTCTTTTATCATCTAATTTTAGGGTTTTACAACAAAAATTAATCATATTCAAAGATCAAGTGGACCACACCACCTGAAACAGTGTGAATTGAATTTTACCGTTGAAAAGTTGTTGGGGGCCCACAGAAGTTTTATATCAAGATGATATTTGTTTTTTAAATTCATCCATGTCTTTGTGATCTTATGAACAGTTTGGATGAAAAATAAACATCATTGGGGGCTTAGAAACATTTCAATGGTGAAAATCAATACTTTCACTGTTTCATTTGGTATGGTCTACTTGAGCTTTTGATATACTTCAATTTTGGGCTCGACCCTTAAAATGATCTGAAAAAACGGATGGACGGCGTGGATAAACCACATGAATTCACAGTGGGCCTAACAAAGTTTACTCAGTACAATAAGACTTGTACGCAATTCGATTTCACGTGTCTAATGGGGACATGGATTTCCTGCCAAAGCCTTATGCAGTGAGATCTTGCGTAAGGATTCTAGATGGGCCCACTGCGACGTTGGTGATAAATTCAACCCGTTCATCCATTTTTAGATATCATTTTAGGGCATAATACCAAAACTAAGGTGTATACAAAACTCAAATGGGCCACACGAGAGGAAATAGTGGGGATTTAGTGTCCACCATTGAAATATTTATATGGTCACAAAAGTTTTGCATCGGTCTAATATTTTGGTGTTTTCACTTCATCCTAGTAAAAATGACCTTATAAACAGTTTGATGGCATATAAACATCAAGACGCCTAGGAAGGCTTCAAGTGTAGGAATTTCTTTCTCCACTGTTTCATCTTGTATGGCCCAGTTGAGTTTTTGATCATCTTAATTTTTGGTTACATGTCTTAAAATGAGCTCTAAAAATGGATGAATGGATTGAAATTCTTATAAACATCATAGTGGACCCCACCATACATCCCAGTGCTGGAACTTCATGCAACAGGTTTTCCTCGGTGAATCCGCGTCCACGGTTTCCATTGGAAATGGACTGGCTACTCCCTGCCACTCGGTACTATGTGGGCCCACCATGTGTATGTGTTTCATCTATACCGTCCATTTATGTTTCTAGATCATTTTATGGTCTGAGACCAAAAATGAGGTATAAACCAATCTCAAGTGGACCACATTACATGAAATAGTGTTGAATGAACGTTAACCATTAAAAACTTTTTGGCGGCCATAAAAGTTTTGGATCAAGCTTTTCCCTTCATCTGGGTCTCTATGACCAAACCAACAGATTGGATGTCAAATAAACAGTACGATGGGCCTTAGGAGGACTTTAATGATGGATATCCGATCACCATTGTTTTCTTGTGGTGTGGTCCATATGAGATTTATATCCCTCTCATTTTTGGGATCAACCCCTAAAATTATATGTAAAAATAGATTAACGAAATGGATGAAAAACATACATCATGGTGGGCCCCACAGAGTACCGACCACCACCACCACTGGGCTGGTGGTGGGGGGAGTAGCCAATTCGCTTTCATTTCCATTTGGGATTCAGTGCCACATTGAGCAGTGAGACTCGCTACTGAAGTGATGTCACCTATTTATATGCATCCCACTATGATGTATGTTTTATATCCACACCGTCCATCCATTTGGAGAGATCATTTTAAGGTATGAGCCAAAGAATGAATCAGATCCAAAACTCGAGTGGACCCCACCATAGAAAATAGTGAAGAGAGTCACGTCCACTATTTATTACGACTGAATCCAATCCAAACCTCATCACTTTATCTACTGAACCCCATCACTTTGTACTGCAACCCCATCACTTTATCTACTGAACCCTGTCACTTAGTGTTGCAACTTCGTCACTTTGTCTAGTGAACCCCGTCACTTTGTACTGCAACCTCGTTACTTTGTCTACTAAACTCCGTTACTTTGTACTGCAACATCGTCACTTTTTCTACTGTACTCCATGACTTTGTGCTACAACCTCGTCACTTTGTCTACTATACCTCGTCACTTTATGCTACAACCTCGTCACTTTGTCTCGTGAACCCTGTCACTTCGTGTTGCAACCTCGTCACTTGGTCTAGTGAACCCCGTCACTTTGGACTGGAACCCCGTCACTTTGTATTGCAACCCTGTCACTTTGTTTATTGAACCCCGTCACTTTGTATTGCAACCTTGTCACTTTGTTCTTCGAACCACGTCACTTTGTATTGCAACCTTGTCACTTTCTCTTGAATCCCCATCACTTTCACTTTGACCTCTCACTTTGTCCTTGTCACTATCACTTTGCATCTTTGCAATCATCACTTTGTTTCTTGAACCCCATCACTTTGTCTTTAACCTCGTTACTTTGTCTAGTGAACCCATCACTTTGTCATGACTGCACCAGTCACTTTATATCAGAATACCCGTCACTTTGTCTACTATACCCCGTCACTTTGTATTGCAACTCTGTTACTTTGTCCACTGAACCCCGTCACTTTGTACTGCAGCCCTGTCACTTCCTTTATTATACCCCGTCACTTTGTACTGTAACCCTGTCACTTTATCTATTGAACCCCGTCACTTTATACTGCAACCCTGTCACTTTGTCTACTGAACCCTGTCACTTTATATTACAACCCCATCACTTTGTCTACTGAACCCCGTCACTTTGTACTGTAGTAAACAAAGTGACAGGGTTGTAGTACAAAGTGACAACAGGATTCGATGAACAAAATTGACATTGTAGTATAAAGTGACAGTGACTGATACAAGAGACAAAGCGATGATGTTGCAGTACAAAGTAACGAGATTCAGTAGACAAAGTAATGGGGTTGAAGTACAAAGTGACATGGGTTCGAGAGACAAAATGACGAGGTTGCAGACAAAGTGATGGTTCGAGACAAAGTGACGTGGTGCATAAAGACAAAGTGACAAAGTATAGTAGACAAAGTGACTGGTTCAGTGACAAAGTGACGGGTTTAGTAGACAAAGTGGACAAATGTGCAAGTAAAGACAAAGTGATGGGGTATAGTAGACAAAGTGACTGGATGCTGTGCAAAAGTGACTCGGTTCGAAGAGACAAAGTGACGAGGTTGTAATAAAGTGATGGGGTTCATTAGACAAGTGATGGGCAAGTAAAGACAAAGTGATGATGGGATATAGTAGACAAAGTGATGAGGGTTGTAGCACAAAGCATATGGTACAATGAGACAAAGTGAGCGATGTTGCAAAGACAGATGGACTGAGTTCAATAGACAAAGTAACTGGGTCGTAAAGACAAAGTTACTGGGTTTATAGACAAAGTGATAGGGTTGCAGTACAAAGTGACGGGGTTCACTAGACAAAGTGATGAAGTTGCAACACTAAGTGACAGGGTTCAGTAAATAAAGTGACGGGATTCAGTACAAAGTAATGGGATTCAGATACAAAACATACATCATAGTAGGACCCATATAAATAGGTGACATCACTTCAGTAGCGAGTCTCACTGCTCAATGTGGCATTGAATCCCAAATTGAAATGAAAGCGGATTGGCTACTCCCCCCACCACCAGCCCGGTGGTAGTGGTAGTCGGTACTCTGTGGGCCCCACCATGATGTATGTGTTTCATCCATTCTGTTAATCTATTTTTACATATAATTTTAGGGGTTGACCCCAAAAATGAGGGGGATATAAATCTCATATGGACCACACCACAGGAAAACAATGGTGATTGGATATCCATCATTAAAGTCCTCCTAAGGTCCACCGTACTGTTTATTTGACATCCAATCCGTTGGTTTGGTCATAAAGACCCAGATGAAGGGAAAAGCTTGATCCAAAACTTTTATGGCCCCCAAAAAGTTTTTAATGGTCAACGTTCATTCAACACTATTTCATGTAATGTGGTCCACTTAAGCTTGGGTTATACCTCATTTTTGGTCTCGGATCATAAAATGATCTAGAAAAATAAATGGACGGCATGGATGAAACACATACATCATGGCGGGCCTACATAGTACCGAGTAGCAGGGGAGTAGCCAATTCGTTTCCAATGGAAACTGTGGACGCGGATTCACCGGGGAAAGCCTTTTACATGAAGTTCTAGCACTGGGATGTATGGTGGGGTCCACCATGATGTTTATAAGAATTCCAATCCATTCATCCATTTTTAGAGCTCATTTTAAGACATGTAACTAAAAATTAAGATGATCAAAAACTCAACTGGGCCATACAAGGTGAAACAGTGGAGAAAGAAATTCCTACAGTTGAAGCCTTCCTAGGCGTCTTGATGTTTATATGCCATCCAAATTGTTTATAAGGCCATTTTTACTAGGATGAAGTGAAAACACCAAAATATTAGACCGATGCAGAACTTTTGTGGCCATATAAATATTTCAATGGTGGACACTAAATCCCCACTGTTTCCTCTCGTGTGGCCCATTTGAATTTTGTATACACCTTAGTTTTGGTATTATGTCCTAAAATGATATCTAAAAATGGATGAACTGGTTGAATTTATCACCAACGTCGCAATGGGCCCATCCGAAATCCTTACGCACTGCAAAAGGCTTTGGCAGAAAATCCTCGTGTCTAATCCCATTAGGGCCCGTTTGGCCGGTTGGATTGGAAGGGATTAGATGGTAGTGGAAGGGATTGGATGGTAAATCCTTGGAATGGCCGGGCGTGCCAAACAGGGCAGGTGATCTGATCCAAATCCGATGGTTCTTCCGACAATCCACTGACAACACCATCATTACCTTAAATCCCATCCAATCCATCCCAATCGGTCCAAATTAGCACTGCGGCGTGTTTGGTTCATGGGATTGGAAAGGATCAAAGCTTTAATCTTCTGGATTGGCCTAAGCGTGCCAAACGGATTGGATGTATCAATCCAGGGATATAGCAATCCCATGGATCTCAAGACAATCCGCTGACAACACCATCATTACCTAGAAATCCACGCCATCCACCCTAATACCGTTCACTCCCTTCCAATCCACCCGGCCAAACGGGCCCTTAGACACGTGAAATTGGATTGCGTACGAGTCTTATCGTACTGAGTAAACTCCGTTGGGTCCATTGTGAATTCATGTGGTTTATCCACGATGTCCATCCATTTTTTCAGATCATTTCAGGGGTTGAGCCCAAAACTGAAGTGTATCAAAAGCTCAAGTAGACCATACCAAAGGAAACAGTGGAAGTATTGATTTTCACCATTGAAATGTTTCTAAGCCCCCAATGATGTTTATTTTTCATCCAAACTGTTCATGAGATCACAAAGACATGGATAAATGGAAAAAATAAATATCATCTTGTTATAAAACTTCTGTGGGCCCCAACAACTTTTCAATGGTAGAATTCAATTCACACTGCTTCAGGTGGTGTGGTCCACTTGTTCTTTAGATATGATTAAATTTTATTATAAAACCGTAAAATTAGATGATAAAAGAGATGGATGGAATTGATACAATGCACAATGACAGTGGGCTCTACGGACTTTACTCACTGCACTTACCCTACTGATTTACTCGGGCACGCAAACTGCTTCCGTACATTTAGCGTCTCCATTATACTTCTTATTAAGTATATTTTTTAATATATATATATAAATACGATGACATGGCACTTATACTGACGTTGACCAATGAAAACGCGGGATGCGGGGAGTTCCTGCCTCCTGGAGGGAGAGGATCCGCACTCAATTTTCTTACACAATGCATGGAACAGGAGTCGTCGAGGTATAAGTCAGAACAACAATTGCCTGCAACACCTATTTTATATAGCACATAAGAAGAAAGGGTACTCCATTTAACACGAATGAAAAAGTGCCATGTGTGCGAGTACAAGTGTGGGGCCACACTGAAAAACACAAAATCCTCTTTTCATGAAGGGAGTCTTTATCTTTTCACATGTCCCACAACAATGTAAATTTGCTTCCCGTAATTACTGAAGTTCACATGGGCTGACTGAGTTTGTACGACTGTGATTTTGCTATCTTCTCTTTATCACAGTGAGTTGGTTTTCATGAAAGATACACACCACAGTGGCTTCATGAACAAACCTACGGTCAGCATCTCATCCACGTGGTCCTACAGTGTGGCCCACCTAAATTGTGAATCTGAATGATCTTTTATCCCATGTCCTAAAATTGAGGATTTAATCCAATGGACGGAGTGGATTTTAAATTTACAACATGGCAGCTCCGTAGATGTTTTACATTCTGCATAAAGTAAAGTAGATGTTGCATAAATTCAAAGGTAAGATGATTTATTTTATTATTTTATTTTTTAAAAACTTTTTACCGTAGATTTTATGCATGATACGTTCTGATGGCTACACCAACATTCTAGTCATTGAAAATGGAAAGCAAGAAATTCTCATGGCATAATGTAAAAAAAAATAAAAAAAATCATTCATGGATTCTTGCCAAGTGGACTTATGGCAAACCCATCCATACACGTTGAATGGGTCGCGTATAAATTGGTTGCATCCGACCTATCATGGATAGCTTATTTTGTAATATAACGTCTAATAGACAATCATTTCGGCCACATTATTCAAAATTTCCCCACTTACTGACGGTGCAAGTTGTGAAGGCGCTCGTTGGACCCAAATTGATGTTGCTTTATCCATGCCGTCCATCCATTTTGGATCATTATTTTAGGGTATAATCCCAAAAAAATGAGGTAGATCCAAATCCCAGGTGGGCCACATGACATTAAAATGGTGGTGATTGAATGCCTACCATTAAAAACTTCCTATTGCCCACTGTAATGTTTATTTGCCATCCAACCTGTTGATTGGGTTATAAAGACCCACGTAAAACACAAATATCAGCTCAATCCAAAACGTTCGTGGCCCGCAAGAGGTTTTTAATGGTGGGCGTTCAATCACCAATGATATATATTTATTTTATTCAAACCATCCATCTATTTTTCCATATCTTTATAGAGCATGAAACTAAAAATGAGGGAGATCCGAATATTGAGTGGACCACACCACAAGAAAACAATGGAAAATGAATGCGCACTATTAAAACATTCCTAGGGTTCACTGTAATGTTTATTTATCATCCATATCGTTTATTAGGTCACCCACACCTGAATGAAGAAAAAACACATATATCAGCTTAATCCAAAACTATTATGGCCCTGAGAAGTTTTTAATGGTGAATGTTCAATCACCGTTCTTCCCGGTGGTGTGGTACACATGAGATATTGATCCGCCTCATTTTCCAGTTCATGCAGTAAAATAGTCAGGAAAAAATTAGATGAATAGCGTGGATAGAACACATGCTCACCAAGTACTTTCAGTAGCCACCTCCCTACCGATGCGGTCAGTAGGCAATCCGTGTCCCGGGTAATTTTTTTAGGTCCGACACCGCCTTTTATATTCCTTTCTTTTTCCAACCGACCCTAAACTTACCTTACCAAAGTAGACTCTTGTTGACCTTATTTTCCTACTTTAAAAATCTACATCTGAGGAAAAAAACTTAGGGCAATTGAAAAAACAAGAAAAACTTACATATAAACACAGCGTCCACAAAATTTTCCCAGCGTCCCCCGCAAAACAGGTTAAACGGGTGGGCGTATGGACTCGGATTCGGTAGCGACCCCTCCAGTACTGGTCGGTGCTGTGGGTCCCAAAATGTTTATTGTATTTTTCCGTTCATCCATTTCTAATGTCATTTTAGGTTATGGTTACAAAAATGATTTAAATCCAAATTTCAGGTGGGCCACACCTAAAGAAACAGTAGTAATTGAATGCCAACCACTAAAAACTTGTTGGGGGACACAATTTTTTTTTGGATCAATATAATATATGTGATTTATTTTATCCAGGTCTTTGTGACCTAATCAACAAGGTGGATGGTAAATAAACATTACAGTGGGCTTCAGGAAGTTTTTAATGGTGGGCGTTCATTTACTAATGTTTCCTCTAGTATGATCCAAATGAACTAGGATATGTCTCATTTTTGGATTAATTCTCTGGAATGTGCTGGGAAAGTGGATGGACGGCATGGATAAAACACATACATCATGGTGGGGCCACAGCACCGTCCAGTATCGAGACCTCATCACCGAGGAGTCACTACCGACTACCGAATCCGAGTCCGTGTGGTAGTGTTGCAGAGGACTCTGTCTCACAGTACCTCTGCTCAAGCGATTAGCTAGCTAGCTAGCTACCTTCTCTGTCACTCGTTCGAATCCTGGAAAAGCATGATTTCTGAAAGGATGGCGTTTTCTTCTCCGTTTTCCTCTCTCCAACTCCTCCCACTCTCAATCCGTTGCAGGAACCCTCTCTCGATTTCTGAAAGGAAACTCAGCGATTCTCTCCGATTCCATACTCCTTCCAAAAATCTCACCCATTCTCTCCGATTCCGTACTCATCCTTCCAAAACACTCAAATGCTTCTGCGCTCAGAGACAATCTACCCAACAATTCGAGAGGCTCTTCTCCAACCTCAATCAGGCTACTCTTAAGAGAGAACCAGGTCAGTATTTCTACACTATTGACATATCTAGGCCGTTCATCAGGTCTATCCTACGGTGCATACGCCTTGTCCGGAAATTGGGTCTGGAATCCGTTCATTGGGTGGGCCACATGTGTGTGTGTTGAAAGTCAGACCGTTGTATTCTCAAAGGTGTTTGAGAACTAACCACTTGACTAGCACTGAATAACCCAAGCTTTGTTATGCCTATCCTAGTTTGCATGACCACACCAGCCGAAACTGTCTCTCAATTTAGAGTACTCAGCTAATGCACACACTCATCTAACTTATCTAGTTCATATGGAAAACTTAGATTTCACGAACATCGGTTTAAGAAACTCTTTTAAAGTAACAATATACTAAATATACTTTTCAAAAGAATATTATTTGTAGATTCTTATCAAAATTTGATTAGTCTACATGGACAAGTCTTCAAGTGCCTATTAATAGTTCTAGAAACTTGGAATTGATTAAGCTGCTTTTCTAGTGTAACCAAGTCAGGCCAAAGGAGAGACCTTTGTTATCATACACTAAGGGGCTGTTTCGTTGAGGAATTTGGTGCAGGGATCCATGAAATCCATGGATATCAAACCTCTCTCTCTCTCTCTCTCTCTCTCTCTCTCTCTCTCTCTCTTTTCTGTAAGGGACTTGCTGAATAGATTTTCGAAATTGCCTCCATAAATCTACGAGTTTCGTGTTAAATCCAAGTTGCCCAAATCAAACTCTTATAAAAACAAGTTATTTCACCGCAATAAATGCTCCACTATTGTAGATAAATGCTTCCAAAATTTATCAGTTTTTATCCCAAGTGTACTTTAGAATTTGACCTACCAAAAGTCAATGAAAATCCATGAATTGACAGGTTTATGGATTTATCAAATTTACATTCTCATTTCCTTAGTCCCAAACAAGCCCTGAAGTAATGACACTCAATTTCATCCTCCAATACACAAGAAGAGGGTAGGTACATGCACAAAATGTCACAGAAAGGGCTGGCTACTCGCACAGTATAATGATTAGATCAAATGAAACATTTTATAAGTAATAGGTCCATGACACGTGGCTACAATCCATGTTGTAAAGTCGACAATACTAGACATATGTCAGGTATATAATACATAAGTCGTTACACATGAAGTATGACTCATCTCATATCCTCACGACCTGACTTTTAATCAGGCTATAACGTTAATCACATGGAAGAGCAATGAAGCGATTATGTTATTTTGACTTTGATTAGTCTCATATTCAGTTTTGTATGACCAAAGGTGGATATGGAGTCCCATTACTTGTATCCTCATTCTTTATTCTTCACAATAAAGGGTGGTTCACACTTCAATGTATGGACATCACCCTAAATGTACTTCTCTTGCATATTTAGCTCTACGTATGCAAGTGGGTAATTAGCCTGCCAACAAATAGAGATCTCTCAAGATCTCAAGGTAAATATTGATTATCTAGACACCTAGTGCGCAATACAAGATAAAAGGAATGATCATTTATAAATGAGAGATAAGAGGTATATCATAAAAGGTATAGATATACAATTATGTAATTCAAGCTGTTCTCAATCCCATATGCTTGACGTGAACTTGGAATAAGTCTCATAGCCATAGGTTTTGTCATGGGCTCTGCAAACATCTCTTTGGTGGGAATGTAGTTGAGGAGAGCCTTTTTATCTATCACTTCAAGAACGTAATAATACTTGATCTTAATGTGGTTAGATTTCTGGTAGTGTTTGGAGTCCTTGGCCAAGTCAATAGCAAAGGTGTTCTCACTTCTCTATCATCAGGGACTCAGGCTCACGAATGGCTTGTACAATACCCAAACCTTATAAGAATCTTTGGACCCATACATGCTCCCGAATGATAGCACAATATGAAATGTATTCCACTTCCATGGATGAAAGTGATGTGGATGCCTGTTTCTTGATCCTTAAATATTATCTTCTTTGAGTAAGAATGCATAGTTTGAAGTTTACTTTCCCTCATCAGGGTTATTAACCCAGGTTGTAAAAAAATTCTTTAAGTTCGAGATTCGTGCCTCCATAACACATCATTAAGTCTTTGGTTTATCTGAGATAGCGGAATATTCTTGGATGGCTTGCCAATGAGACTGTACCGGGTTACTTTGGTAACAACTAATTACATTAATTACATAACTAAGATCTGGTCTAGTGCAAAGCATGATGTACGTTATATTACCTACTACAGATTCTTAAGGTAATGGGGACATGGCTGATTTCTCAGTATTAGTTTAGAGACACGACTTCCTATCTAGCTTGGTAGCACCCTCCACAGTAGTTTCAACTGGTTTCAAGTTTTTCATCCCAAAAAACCAAACTCTGCCTTACGTAGGTAGTTTGAGTCAAGCCTAAGAACCTCTTATGTCAGTTTTTAATGATCTTCACCTCAAGAATAAAGGTGGCCTTACTAGGATCTTTCATCTCAAAGTTTGAGAAAAAACAATCTTTGGTCTCATCAACAATCGCATATCATCACTAGCTAGTAGGATATCGTTTACACAAAGAGATTATTAGAAAAGATCTTCTAAACAACTTCTTCTTAACTAATTGTGAACCAAAGGTGGTGATGGCTAAGTGGGATCTCATATACCACTGCCTTGAATATTGTTTCAGCACATAAATTTCAGTAGCTTGTAGACTTTCTTTGCGTTATTTTTATTCTCATCCCGTTGGCTATTGCAGGTATATTTCTTTATCTAGATTACCATTTAAAAATGTAGTCTTTACATTCATTTGATACGGCTTTAGGTCTAAATTTGCAATGATGGATGAAATCATGTGGATCTAGGAGAATCTATCAACGGGTGAAAAAATTCATTGTAATAAACTCCTTTAATATGTGTGAAACCTTTAACAACTAATCATGTTTTATACTTGTCCACTATATCATATGCCTTTCTTTTGATTTTGAGTACCCATTTATTCTCTATTGCTTTGTGATTGGGTAGTATATTTAGAACTTCCTATCTTAAGTTTTCTTTATGGAGGTGATCTGCTCATCCATGACCAATCAGCCGAATTGGGAGACAATAGTGCATCTTAATGAGGATCGGGTTCATCATCATTAATCGCAATGCAAGAGTACACTTCACCCTCAATTTGGAAGTATCTTTGGGGAATTAATCTTCTTTCACTTCGACATAATTGAGAAAACTACTGAGGTGTACTCCCACTGTCCCGATGAACTATGGGAGTAGCATCTACATTATGAGAAGTGGAACTCTTACTCTCTTGAGATACATTGGTGATTTCATAAATTTCCATCTCAACTTTCTATTTCTTTTGACTGGGATATCTATCTTAGACAAAAGTTCACGTCTAGATATTCTATCTCAATCCTTCATGGTCCTTATGAATTAAAACATCTCTCTTTGAGTGCATATGGTACCTGATAAATATATACTCAATGGTTTTACTATCAAGTTTACCTCTATGGAGAGCAGATTATAAATATATTTCAGAAATTTCCAAGGGCGTAGGTGGATAAAGAAGGAATCCTCCTAGTATACATCTCATATGGGTTATTGGAAATGGATTTAGATGAGATGTTAAGAACATTGACTGTTGTGAGTAGCACCTTTCCATCCCTTTTTTATTCTATTTTTTTTATATATATTTTTTTATTAATTGGCTGCCACGTATTTGCCTTCATTGATGTACAAACCAAGAAGATGGGTGGGTTCTAATCAGAGAATGGCATTATATGATGATGACAATCAATTTATGAGTAATAGGCATTAATTAAATAATAAGATTTGAGATAGGGGGGGAAACTTACCTTGATGTCGATCCACGCAAATTGGAGATGTTGTAGCTTCTCCAATACCACTTTGAAATGTTCGAATGGGTGGGTCCACTGGATTTGACAACATATATATGATCTTAGGGACTTTCACACAAAACTGAAGATGGACGGCCTACTATCAATGATCTGCCTAACAACTATGAGATAAAAAATGAGCTAATCACCCCTCTGGTCCTACGGTTAGGCCACCGGATGTGATCTACGATTTAGCTTGTTTAGAGGTAGCCTAATGGACTATGGATATTCTCTCGTTATTCCTCTCTCGATTTTCTCTCTGGGAAAGGGAATACCTCCTGTTTTATAAAAAGGAGGAACCAAGAGGATTAGAAGGAGGTCAAATTTGATGAGGCTTATTCCTGACACTTCTAAGCTCTCTGCCTTATGACAATCCTCTCTCTTGTTTGAATTTGAATTTTGAGAGAAGGGGATTGAGAAAAGGGATATCCTATCGGAAATGTTCTGAGGGATAACTGTGTGGGACCCAACCATTATTGTTTGCCGATAAGTGGGTCCCACAGGCTCATGGCAAACAATTACTGGATCGTCTTGATGATCTAGCTTGGCCTGATGAGTGTCCTGGATATTGCACTCGTTGAGAAGACAAGTGCTAAGGTGGTTCGCGGCATTCACAACACACATGTGAGAGATCAATGCGGTTTGCAGCTTGGCCCATGTTAAACATTTCTTGGCCTGAAAATTGGGTCTGGTATCTGTTCGTTGGGTAAGCCATAGGCGTTGTTGAAAACGGATGGTTGGAGAAAAGATGACCGCTTGGCCTACATTCAATGCACATGAGTGGCCCATCTTCAGACTGGACCAGTTCGGTTATAAGGCTCGGTCGTCGTGTTCAGGGTGGGCCCCACTTGATAAGTGTCCCAGAATTGCATTTGTTTTAATGATAAGTGCTAAGGTGGTTCCTAGCATTCACAGCACATATGTGATAGATCCAATGCATTCATCAGCATGGGCCATTTTGAACGTCTTGGTCCGAAAATCAGGTATGGTTTCCATTAATTTGGTAGGCCACAGGTGTGTTGAAAAATGAATAGTTGGAGAAAAGATGACCATTTGGTCTACATTCAAGGTACATGAATCGCCCACCTAATGACTGGACTAGCCTGGTTATCATGCTGGGTCATATTCACAGTGGGGCCTACCACCCACCTGATGAAGTGTCCCAGATTCCTGGATATTGCACTGTTAGTGGCATTCACAGGTGTGAGGGATTCAGTACATTTGTCAGGTCTGTCCCATGTTGAATGTGTCTTGGCCTGAAAATCGGGTTTGGTTGCATTCATCAGGTTGGCCATAGGTGTGTGTCTGAAATGAACGGTTAGAGAAAAGATGACTGTTTGGTCTTTATTCAAGGCACGTGACTGGCCCACCTGATGACTAGACTGGCGTGATTATCATGGCAGGTCATGTTCACGATGGGCCCCACCTGATAAGTATCCTGGATATTGCACATGTTGGAAAGATAAGCACTAAGTTGGTTCATGACATTCACAGCACATATGTGAGAGATCCAATACATTCATCAGGCCTGTACCATGTTGAACGTCTTTTGGCCTGAAAATCAGGTTTGATTTGGCATTCATTGGGTGGGCTGCATGTGTATCTAAAATGCATGGCTAGATAAAAGATGACCATTCATTCTGTATTCAAGGCACATGAGTGGCCCACCTGATGAATGGATCATCTTGATTATTAGGCTGGGTCGTGCACGGTGGGTCCCACTTGATCCTGTCCTGGATATTGCACTCATTGGAAAGATAAGCACCAAGGTGATTTATGACATTCACAGTACTTATGTGAGAGACCCAATACGTTCATCAGGCCTCTCCCATGTTGACCATGTCTTGGCCTGAAAATTGTGCCCGGTTTGCATCCATTGGGTGGGTCCAAGGTGTGTGTCCAATGAATGGTTAGAGAAAAGATGATTGGCTGGTCCATATTCAGGGTACATGAGTTACCCATCTGATTAGCGGGCCAGATTCATTTTCATGGTGGACACCACCTGATGAGTGTCCCAGATATTGCATTTGTGCCACATTGATGGTTGTGCTATGAATCACCTCTCCAATGTCTATTTGCAGGAGTCGCCTTAGCCTTTTTACATGGAGAATGAAACTTTGTTATGGGCCTTATGGCCATCTTTCTCCACTAAGGGTGGGAATGTCAATTTTAGAGAGGAGCATTCTGCCGTCCTCTCTTTTTCTTTTCTTTTCTCATCTTTTTGTAGTTGCTTATATTTGTTTTGGCTGTTCGGTTGTTAGGAAGCCTTAGCAGTGCAATTTTTCTGGTTGCTGGCACTACGGTATGTGTTTCTCATAGACAATCCTACTTTTGTATGTACGTATGTAATTGATACATGTACACATGCATGAATTGTACATACAATTTGTTCCTTCCTGAATATGTACAGTTGCTTTTGGATTTGTTCGGCCTTTTAGATGCTTTCCACTTTATCACGCAAACGCCTCTATGAGATTATTCATGCTTTTCTTCCCTGCATAAGTGGATCTGTTAATTAGTTTGATTGCAGATGACATATTATGTATGCAGTTGTTTTTTATTAGAAGAGAATCTAGTTTCCTCTGTTTTATTTTTCTTGCAATTCTAGCAGTTGAGATTTTCTTATCACATTAGCGTGTGCAAATTTTGATGGTAGTTTTGTAATTAGTTAATTATTTGAAAGTAGTTTCCTTGTTGCAGGGAGCTTGCTAATTTTGCTAGTTTAGGGTTTTAGGTATCTATCTATATTTGCTTTGGGTTTGATGTACAGCAGTTTTTGAGGAATAGAATTTTTTATTTATTTTAAAAACTCCATCAGTTGAGATTTTTTCTCCTGCACGGCAGCATCACACACATGGACAGACACATAAATGCATGTATGGAGAAATACAAACACTCAAAATATATACATATACTTGCATACTTAGCCAAGCGAAACATATGGATGCGCATTTATGACACATTCATACATGTCTGCACGCATGTCCACAAGACAAGCATGTATGGAGTGCGTTCTAACATTCATGTCCACAAATGCTTGGCACACTTGCATTATTCACAAAAGTCTGTCTGCTAAAATACACACATTCATTGATGTCAGCACATTTTAAGGCAGAAGTTCCAAGCATCCTCTTAATGCCTCATTCTTTTGCCCTAATTAAAAGGCGTGAAAGTTAGCTTTCAACTTCTTCTTTTGCCCTAATTAAAAGGCATGAAAAGTTAGCCTTCGACTTCAAAGATTTTTCTTGGTAAATCTTTATCAGTTTATCTTGAAGTAGAAATAGTTAACATATACATATTTTTTTGTTTGGATCATTTACCTATATACTCTCTTACAACGCTCAAATGCTATTAAATTTTATAGGTAGGTGCAGGTATCCTTGCTATCCCTGCTGTTACGCAAGAAGTTGGATTTCTAGCCTCTTCAATCACATGCATTCTTTGCTGGATGTATATGGTAAAAGTCAAAGCTTCGATGCATTTATATAGTGATCCTATTTGGAACAAATTGACAGTAATGGCCTGGGCACATCCACACACAAAGAATGTCACCTATCACACACGTGTGGGATGTTCACCTATAAGGCATACTGCATGTCACTTCTGTAAAACATCATAACATGTGCAAAAGGTGGACTATGAATGTCACCCAGTGCAAAAATTAGGCTGGTTGACTCATCAGGCGGGCTATCCAGTACACAACCAATGGAAGCTTAAATCATAGGTGCTGAACGTTTGATTCTGCCAACATGTTTGCTCCCCTAGTGGGTGGACTGTGGACCTGTAGGGTTTTGGCGGTAAGTGATATTAATGGCAGGGTCACCTTAGCTTGATTTAGATGCTGTACATATGTCCTGTGTGAATGCATTGTAATGGGAAGTTCACATGCAATGCATTCTAGCTGAACAGTCCTCTCTGAGAGGCAGGGAGGGACTGGGGAGCCTTATGATGTTGAGTCAGACCATTAGGCTGATCCACTCATTAGGCGGATCCATGTGATCTGTCTGTGGTCCATTTATGAGCCTTGTGGTGACTGAATGGTTCAGGTCACCACACACATGCCACATTGGTGCGTAAAGTGGGAGGACAGATTTAATCCTCCTGGATTGATTGGATCTCCTCCCATATACAGATATATAGGGCAATGATCCTGTGCAACCAGTTTCACCGTACTATAATATAAATGAGATCTTTTTAGTATGTGGATTGCCCAATCATTGGTGTTGGCCACTCATTTGGTCCAACCTACTCTTCTTTGGCCATCAAGTCAAAACCATATAAATTGGATGATCCTATCCATCTTTTCATGCCTTTAAAATGCATGGTCTGGAGAGCTTCTAACAAAACAAATCATCAACGTCGATAGTCAATGCGGTCGACCACATCTTGGATTGCTTGTTTCTCAAGAATTACTTCGACCTGACAATCATAACTATTTGATTGGTGGCTTGAGAAATAAAAGGTATAATAAAAAGGATCGTTCAGGGCTTTTTCTCATTTCTTTCCTTTTCTCTTCATCTTGTGTTTCTTGAGATGATTTCTCATCATCTTGTTCTATAGCTTTGGCATTTATTGTCTTCTCCTCTAGACATCAAGAGGTTTAATTAGCTATCCCCTATTCTCTTCATCAGATTGATTGTTTTATTGCTGAAATGAAATGTCACATTATCCCTAAACCAGTCAATTTCAATGCAGGTTGTGACAGGATTACTGATTGCTGAAGTAAATGTAAACACGATGTGCGAACTTGGTTCTGGTGGTGTCTCATTGGTAATTGCATTATATATATATTTTTATCTAGAGGTTGCTTCCATTCTATTGCCATTGCAATGCTTAGCTCTCAAGTTGCATCTTTAGTTGCACAAACGTGATGGGAAGTGCCTGCAGATCGGTTGCTGGACCAGGGAAGTGTCTGGTTCAAAATGTTAGCAAGCATAAATAGATAGGAAGTGGGAGTGGGTGGTTCAGGGTATGATTTGAAGCAGGAGCGGCACCCATGTTGTTTGTTCCTCACATATCTTGTACAATCCTTTGCTTAAAGAAAGATTCCTAATTCATGCACATGTGCACAATTCTAGAAATTCCATGCGTGCACACACCATCTTAGAAAAAAAGGTGATCCTATTTGACCGTTCCATTGAAATGCTACAAAATTGAAGCTTCTTACGCTAGCTTAAGGTTGTGGAAGTGGACTGTTCAGAGTGACTTGTGATGTATTACGCTAGGAAGTACTATGCACAAAAGCCTATTTGAAGTTTTTCTTTCCATGATCTATGTGGCAAGTGTACATTGCATTATTATTTTTTATTAAATTGGTTAGGTAGTGCCTTGAGCACTTAGGAAAATAGTCTAAAAGCATTGTAAAATGGAAAAAAAAAAAAATACATGTTAGCTTGGTTGCAAGATGCCTAAATGCATAATGGAACAACTAGACAACCAAACCTAATTGTAACTTGATGCATAGGGTGTGTTTCAATTAAATGTATCAGTTGGTAGGTTGCTTCCCATTAAATCCAAAGCTTGTTGCTTGGAGCTCAATATTGATAGCTTCTTGGGCAACCCAAAGGCTTCTAGTATAGGAGATTAGGAGGTATCTTGAAGGATGAGTACAATAGAATTAAGTTCTCTTTTGTGGGGCCGGTGTGGACTGAAAATCAAATAGAGTGGAATTTGTTGGCTATTAAAGTTGTGTCGGAATCAAGAATTATAGAGGGGTGGATGGCCTATTGATGGTAGAGGGGGACTTGTTCATGGCAATATCTTGGGCATTAGGAAGGAGTGCCTCCCCTTGGAATTGAGCCTTTATTTCAAAAGATCCAAGGATGCAGACACTATTGATGGAAATCAGCTATCATGAGGTCCTTATAGAGGTTAATTGTATTAGAGAAGCTAGCAAAGGAAGGGGGCTATAGATCTTCTCTTTGTAAGACTCTTATACATTGGCTTGATGGATTTTGTATCTATTCTTGATCTTTGTCAATAAATTCTCTTTGTTACTCGTAGAAAAAAGGTGCCATTGGTTTTATAATCATCTACAAGCATGGTGTAGCATAAAGGCCATTACGGGGCCATAAAGGCCACTGCAAAAAAGTAATTGTGGCAACTGTTACACATTATGGGGTTGTAACGGCCGTAACTATTGGAGTTGCAAACCAAAACCCATGTCCCAGCAACAGCCGGTGACTGTTGAACTCCCAATGCAGCAACAACAGTTCTCAAAGAGCTGTTTTGGAAGATGCAAAGCCTATGTAGGTTTGTAGAAATATTAAAAGTAGGAAGCACCTTGTAGGGGTGTTGCAGTCTTTTCGCATTTCGTGCAAATGTCTATATAAAAGGTCTCGTGCATCCGGTTACAGTAAGGGTGAAGAAGTGTGGAGTTTTCATTTTCATGGTGAGATGCTTCGACATAGTTGGATCGTTCATTGTGATCCACTTTACTCCAACAGTTAGAGGCATAGTGGCCAATCTTGCCGCAATTGTGGCATTGTACATTTCTTGTGTTTCCATGACCATGCATGGATTTTTCTCTACCAATTCCTCTTCCACGGACATTGGTAAATTTTTGTTGATTTTGAACATGGCTTTGATGATATTCACGCCCTCTACCTCTTGCACGATTGCTTTTAGTGCGGCCACCTTGAAAATGGGAGCTTCCACGACCACAACTGGTCTTTTGTTCATTTATAGTCAATCTTGACACCAATTCTTGCTCCAAACTTGTGGAACTAGCAGTCTTTTATATTATTTGTTCATGAACTTGCAATGATCCCATTAGTTCCTCGATAGAGAGCTTTTCAAGAACTTTTGATTCTTCAATGGCCACAACCACATGTTCAAACTTGGTTGTGAGTAGTGTTCGAATTATCTCTGATATTATCTTTATCTTCAGCTCAGCTCAGCAATAACACTGGTAGTGTTAGAAATTCCAGGTATTGGAAATGTATCGCTAAGTATTGCCAACGTATCAATAACGTTAATGTAATCGTCAATATTTTCAATTATGTAAATTCTAGGTGTCGCTTGTATTGCCAATGCATAAATATCGCCAATGTATCGCCAATATTTTCGACTATGTAAATTCTATGTAATGCTTGTATCACAAGTGTATTGACGATATTTCGATAATATTGCTAATTTATGAATATCAAAATTTTGTTTATTAGAAAATTTTTTATTTAAATTTTTTTCTCATGGGCACATGATTGTATGTAGTGTTCAATTTGTCATTGATAATATTGATAATATCTCGATATTATCAATATTGCAACATGCGAGATATTGAGGACACAATCTTTCGTTTCCTTTCCAATTGTTGATGATTTCTTGGTGAAATATTATGTGTTGTTGATATTTTGCAATATCGATGGATGTTTGGATGGAAGGTTGGATGGTTAAATAGGCCGGAGGGGATGGTTGGACTGATTTCTTACAACAACACATGCTTTTAAGGCCCCATTAAATGGAAACCTGTTATGTATGTATTCTCTTTACAATATTTTTTTTTTTCTTTTAAATATGTAAATATGTATATTTTAACATCTCCTAAAGTTTTGTTGAAAATTCCATTGCTTTTCCTATGTTTCCCAGCATTTCCGGTTATCAACGATATTATCGGCGATATCAAGATATTGTTTTCGTATCCCTGACCAACGAAACTTGTAGCGATACCGATACTTCGAACATTGGTTGTGAGGGATTGAAGCACCTTTTCAACTACACGAATGTCTTCGATCTTTTCACAATTTCTTTTCAAGTTATTCATGACAACAAGTAATCTTGAAAAATAGCCGTAAATGCTCTCATCTTCCTTCATGTGTGAGGCTTCGAACTCGGCTCTAAGAGATTGTAGGCGAACCCGTTTCACGCGATCAATGCCTTTGCAGATGGTGCTAAGGATCTCCCAAGCTTGCTTGCTTGATGTTTCTTTGGCAATCTTTTCAAAGGTTAATTCATCCAACCCTTGATAGAGAATGAACGAAGCCTTCTTATCTTTCTTCCTTTGATCTTTGATGGCGGTCTCTTCCTCGTCGGTGAAGGCGACTTCTTCCTCCGTAGTGGGTTCTACACAGTGTTCGCAATATCGATACTATCGGCCGATATTATCGTTATCGCACACCTGCGAGACGATACCCTCGCGATAACCCTCGGAAGATACCAAAAAATCCAAAATTCAGATATCGGCTGATATATCGTCAATATCGCACGATTTCGTCTCTATTATTTTCGGATTTCGACAGACGCACTCAAAAAAAAAAAAAGAAATCAGAGAGTACCTGTGTGATCGGGGGTGGGCCACTGCGGATTTTTCGGAGATTCTGACGAGAAATTAGGCTGGATTGAAGAATGGAACGAGAAATCATCGCCAGCTCCGGAGCCCTCGCGTGCGTGAAGGAGAGGGAAAGTGAAGGAGAGGGGCACAGGTGGGGTGAAAAGGGGATCAGATTGCATGGTGGGTTACTGAGCACGCTCATATGGTACTCAGTAAACTTAGTTGGGCCCACATTTAATGTATGTGGTCTATCCTCGCTGTCCATCCGTTTTCCCATCTAAATTAAAGGGTTAATCCCAAAATTTAGAAATTTTAGTGGACCATACCACAGGAAACAGTGATGATACTGATTTCCACCGTTGAAACCTTTCTCGGCCCTGCAGTCATGTTTATTGGTCATCCAAACCGTTAATAAGATTATACGGACGTGGATGAAGGGCAAATACGAATATAAGATTGATCCATCTCTTGTGGCCCTCAAGAAGTTTTTAATGGTGAACGTCACTCACTCCGCTGTTTTCTGTTGTAGGGTCCACTCGAGCTCCAGATCTGACTCATTTTTTGGCTCATGCCCTAAAATGATCAATTCAAATGGATGGACGGTGTGGATAAAAAAAATACATCATCGTGGGACCCATGTAACTTGGTGACGTCACTTGTGACCATGAGGGGTGCGGAACAGGGGACGCGGATTTCAGGCGAAAGCCTTTCGCGGAAAGTTGCTGCACATGGATGCTAGGTGGGGCCCACCAAAATGTTTTTGAGATATCCACCCCATCATTCGTTTTATGAGATCATTTTAGGATATGCGACAAAAAATGAGGTGTATCCAACACTCAAGTGGGCCATACAAGAGGAAAAAGTGGGCATTCAGTAAACACCGTTGAAGTGTTTTTATGGCCATAAAAGTTTTGTATCAGGTTATAATTTTGGTGTTTTCACTTCATCCCATTGAGAATGACCTTGTAAAAGGTTTGGATATCATATAAACATCAAGGTGGAGCCCAGTAAGGTTTCAACGGTAGAAATTTCTTGCCCCAATTTTCCTTCCCATGTGACCTACTTGATTGTTGTATCCACCTCATTTTTGGTAGAATATACTAAAATGAGCTTGAAATACGGATGGACAGAATGGATTTATAAAATACATTGCAATGGGCCCTACCCAACATCCTTACGCAGGAACTTCTTGCGAAAGGCTGGTGCACCACACACACACTATATATATATATATATATATATATATATATATATATATATATATATATATATATATATATATATATATATATATATATCAAATCATGCTCTGCGCACCTACGCACGCACCTTTGCACACGTACCATGGGTGTCTAATCTGAACAGTCCATGTGATGCGGAATCCCATGAAACCTCATGTGACAAATTTTCACCCCAATCTAAAATTCTGGTGGGCCTTAGCAAAGAGAAATACAAATCAAGGGAGTAAACTGTTTTCATTTTTCGTGGCCCATCAAAGTTTTAGATCAAAGTAAAACTTGCGCCCGGGAGGTTTCACGAGGTGCTGCTTCACATGAACGGTTCAGATTTTGGATCCACATCACGTATGATGGGTTCTCAAAAAAGTTCGTACGTAGTACATACGAACTGGTTTGCAGGTGAGCGTTTCCGTGTGTGTGTATATATATATATATATATATATATATATATATATATATATATATGGGAAAAGGTACAATGCGCTTGAGTTGACGATAAGCTCCTGTGAGGTCGAGCTGTGTGGGCTCCACCGTGATGTGTTTCGACCATCAACACCGTGCATTTGATGGGTAACCTTTAAATTATGGGATATCCCAAAAATCAACCGTATATGGAACTCAGGTGGGCCATACCATCTAAAATTATGTGAAGACACCGTTAAAACATATAAAAGCACTTGGTGGGGCCAACCTGAGTTTTGCATGCGCCTAAAACTTGGTCTGAACCCTCATTCAGTGGGACACACATAATGGATGGCTTGGATTTGCAAACTACATTTCGGTGGGCCCTCAAAAATGGTTATGAATGTTTTAATGGTGCACAGCTCCTCCCCAATTCTGTATGTGGTGTGGTCCAAACAAGTCACGGATTGACTTGATTTTTGAGACCTAGGCCCACGATGGAATGGTGTATCTGACTGATGGGGTAGATGTTCGAAACGCATCACGGTGGGGCCCACACAGCTCGACGGCGTTAAAATCAGCTCGAACGCATTATACCTTTTCCCTATATGAAACGGATTGGCTACTCCCCCTGACACCAACCTTTTGCTTGTGGTTGGTGCTCTGTGGGCCCCACCATGATGAGGTATATCCTAATCTCAAGTGGATCACATTATAGGAAAAGTGTTAAATGAGCGTCGACCATTAAAAACATTTTGGGGGCCATTAAAGTTTTGGATCAAGCTGATTTTTGTTTGTTCCCTTCATCTGGGCCTGTATGACCTAATCAATAGATTGGATGTCAAATAAACAGTACAGTGGGCCTTAGGAGGATTTTAGTGGTGGATATCCAGTCACTATTGTTTGTTTTCATGTGGTGTGGTCCACCTGAGATTTATATCCGTCTTATTTTTTATTTCAAGCCACAAAATGATCTGTAAAAATGGATGAAACACGGGGCTGGTGTTGGGGGAGTAGCCAATCCATTTCCTACAGTTGCTGTAGGTACGTAGGACGCGGATTGCGTCCTACCCCCGCCTATCTCTGGCCCCGAACTGGCAATTCTATGATGTACCTATAAATCTAAGCTGTCCATCCCTTTTTCTCAAATCATTTTAAGCATGAAAACAAAAATGAGGCAGATTCAACGCTAAAATGGACCACACACTCTTACATTTAATGCAACTGGCATTCGATGCTTTGTGCATTTAATGCAACCAAGCTTATTATTTGGTGTGGTCCAATTGATCGTTGGACCTACCTCATTTTTGTGTTCAAGCCTTAAAATGATATGAGAAAAGGGATTGACGACTTGGATGTACAGATACAGCATGGTGGGCCTACCCACAGAACTACCCCATCATTGATATGTGTATTTCTCAAAATTTTCTTCTTCGGTTCTTCTTTTGCTTTTCAATGAATTGGTTGTGTTTTCATATATGACTATGATATATTTATAAATATCATGCATTCAATTTAAATATAGTTGCATTAGTTCAGTTAAACATCTTATAGCTTAGGACCCTATACAAAAGAAATTTATTATGTGCATCTTTTTTTTGAGATGTTATGATTTAAAAGTGTGTATTAAGGGCTTTTTTAACAATCCCCAAAGTTTCATTAAAAAATTCAACCATTTTCCCAATGTTTCCCCATGTTTCCCAAAAAGTGCGATAAATTATGCGATACAAACGATATATCCCATGCGATAACCGATACGTATCTGTATCCCAAGGGTGCGATACATTGTGCGATACCGATATTTTGAACACTGGTTCTACATACCCATCGGTGACGATCTCCCATAGATCTTGCGACTCGAACATCACCTTCATTTAGATGCACCAATTTTCCTAGTTGTCATTTGACAACTTAGGAACCTGTGGCTGGATTGTGGTGGCCATCTTTACACAAACAAGCTCTTTATGGGTCAGACGAATTGGCTTTACTAAGCCTCAAGACGACCCAGACAATATGATTTTTGGAGAAGGGAGAGAGATGGAATGGAATTCTGATTTTTTCCTGATCTTCTTAAATAGATTTTTTTGAAGAAAAAAAAAACTTTTTGTTCTTGGCTGAAAACTGTTGCCGACTTCAACTAGGGAACCCTAGGAAAAAAAACTGCAGCTCTGATACAAGTTTGTTGGCTGTACAAACCAAATTTATTTGCTTCAAGAAGACAAAATTATTGGCTTTATAAAGCCTCAAGACAACTCAGAAAATCTGATTTTTGGAGAAGGAAGGAAGAGAGAAAAAAAAACAAATAGAAACTTATTTTCTTAACTTTCAAACTGTTTCACTGGACTGAACTTTCTATACAGATTTGATGTTGCTGTGGTTTTCAGCTTCTTCACTCTTACTGTAACCGGATACACAAGACCCTTTATATAGACATTTGCATGAAATATGAAAAGACTAGGCAAGTGTGATCAGCCAGACGTGTGGTATCTCGACACTGGTGCGAGCAATCATATGAGTGGCAACAAAGAACTCTTTGTGGAACTCACAGAAGATGTTCGTGGCAATGTGAGTTTCGGTGATCATCAAAGGTACCTGTGCAAGGATAAGGAAAAATCAAAATTTATCAAAAGAATGGCCTGCCAAATTCATCTCCAATGTGTATTACGTACCAAACATGAAAAGTAACACTTTGTATCGGCCAACTCATTGAAAAAGGGTATGTCATACACATGGAGAACTCTCTTTCCTTGAGAGATGCGCATGAGAGACTTATTGCTCAAGTCCAAATGGCAAAGAATTGCATGTTCCCACTCCATATCAACACAAAACTTGAGAAGTGTCTCTATGGTCTTGTAATGAATGAATCATGGAGATGACATCTTCACTTTGGGCATCTCCATTTCAATGGCCTGAAGCTTTTATCTTCATCACCCATGGTACATGGCTTGCTAGCCATTAAAGATCCAAAAAATGTGTGTGAGGCATGCACACTTGACAAGCAACAAAGAAACTCATTCCCAAGTGAAGTGTCACAAAGAGCAAAAGAGTCATTGCAATTGGTTCACACAGACATCTGTGGACCATTTGAAACACCTTCTCTTGGATGTAATAAATACTTTATTACTTTTATTGATGATTTTAGCAGAAGGCTATGGGTGTACTATATCAAAGAAAAATATGCTGCTTTCACTATCTTCAAGAATTTCAAAGCTTATGTTGAAATTGAAAGTGGATTCAAAATCAAAGTTCTTAGATTTGACAGAGGTGGGGAGTTCATCTCAAATGCTTTTGGAGACTATTGCAGGGAACAAGGCATCAATCAACAGTTCACAGCAGCCTACACGCCACGACAAAATAGCATAGTGGAACGGAAAAACCGCACCATACTCGACATGATGAGGACCATGCTGAAAGAAAAAGGACTGTCAAAGAATTTCTGGGCAGAGGCAGTTGCTTGTACTGCCTATTTGCTCAATTGGTGGCCTACAAAAAGTGTCAGGAACATGACACCATAGGAGGCATAGAGCGGCTACAAACCAATCGTGGCGCACCTAAGAATCTTTGGGTGTGTTGCATATGCTCAAGTTCTAGAGGCAAGAAGAAAGAAGCTCGATGATTGTGGTGAGAAGTGCATCTTCATTGAATATAATGAAGTATCCAAAGCTTACAAGCTTTACAATCCACTAACCAACAAAGTAGTGGTAAGTAGAGATGTGGTTTTCAGTGAGGAAGATGAATGGAAATGGAATGAAGAAGGAACTTTTAAAGAAAACCGGTTCGAGGCAGAAGAACAAGAAGAAAAGCCTGAAAGTTAGGAGCAAACAACTGTAACTCCCTCTTCAGCCACATCATCAGTACATAGAAGTCCAGAAGGACAACTCATCTCTCTAAGAAGTACCTCATTAGCCCGAAGTTCTGCTAGCTCCTCCTTGTCCATGATTCCTATCAAAATGAGGAGTTTATAAGAAATCTATGAACAAATAGAAGAAGTCAATCTTTTATGCCTGTATGCAGATCATGAGCCCCTTACATTCTATGAAGTTGTAAAAGAACAATGCTGAATAATTGCCATGAAAGAAGAAATTCATGCCATTGAGAAAAATGACACTTGGGAGCTGACTTCGCTTCCTCAAGGCCAAAGAACTATTGGTGTCAAATGGGTGTACAAGATCAAGCGTACAACTGATGGAAAGATCGATTGCTATAAAGCAAGGCTCGTGGCTAAAGGCTACAAACAAAAGTATGGCGTGGACTATGAAGAAGTTTTTGTTCTAGTTGTTCGACTTGACACCATAAGGATGATAATCTCTCTTGTTGCTTATCACAGTTGGAAAATCTACCAATTGGATGTGAAGTCTGCATTCCTGAATGGAATACTTGAAGAAGAGGTCATGTTGACCAACCTGATGGCTTCATTGCAAAAGGAGAAGAGCACAAGGTATATCGTTTGAAGAAAGCCTTATATAGGTAAAAGGGTTAAAGCAGGCCCCACGTGCTTGGAATGCACGTATTGACAACTATCTTCAAAGAAATGGCTTCGCCAAATGTCTATATGAGCATGCAGTCTATATTAAGAAGAATGCTCATAGCTTGCCTATATGTTGATGACTTATTGTTCACAGGGAACAATCAGCAGATGTTCCATGAATTCAAGCAGGCTATGTTCAAGGGATTCGAGATGACTGATGGCGGACTTATGACCTTCTTGTTGGGCATCGAGGTGAAACGACAACCTGACGACATCTTTATATCACAAAAAAGATATGCAAAAGAACTACTTGAAAAGTTCAGAATGGCCGACTGTAATGCTGTGTATACACTCATATCAACGAACTTGAAATTGACAAAAGAAGGAGAAGGAAGAAGCGTGAACTCAACCATTTTCAAGAGTCTGGTTGGAAGCCTTAGGTATCTCATAATCATAAGGCCGGATATTGTCTATAGTGTTGGGCTTGTAAGCAGAAACATGGAAGCCCCAAATGAATCACACTGGCTCGCTGCAAAAAGAATTCTCAGGTATATCAAAGGGTCTATAGAATTCAGTTTCTTTTATCCATACAATGATGAAGCGAAGCTATATGGATACTTAGACAGTGATTGGGGAGGTGATCAAGATAAAAGGAAAAGCACCACAGGATATGTTTTCTATCTCGGGTCGACGACATTCACATAGAACTCAAAGAAACAAAGCGTTGTCGCTTTGTCTACATGTGAAGTTGAATATGTGGCAGCATCGTCCACCGTTTGTGAAGCAATCTGGTTGAAGAACTTGCTAAAAGAGCTAAAGCATCCTCAAGAAAAATCTATAGAGAATCCTAGTGTATTGTGTATGTGGTTAGTGGCCCTTTTAGTCCCTTTTAGTGTAAGTGCATGTGCACACTTCCCTCTTCTCCTACGGTGTACTGTATGATTTATTATAATAAAACATTACATCTCTCCCAAACTCTCCTCCTCTCTCAATATTCTCCTCTTTTCTTCACATTATTATCATCAAATCATTCTCTACTTGGTATCAGAGCATAGATCTAGGCATTCCGCATCCAACAAATTGAGAGGCGATACGTCACCTTGCTGACATTAGCGTTGTACGGACATATGGTCTCCGTTTGAGCTATAAGTTTAGGGGTTTGATAGATCTTGATTTTAGAAGATTTGTCATGATTTTTTCAGAATTTTTTGGACCTCCTTTCATGGTATTTTGGGCGAAATAGAGAAATTCGAAAATCGGGCCCATCTTCTGTTTTTCTTCGATGTACCTCAAATCGGTAAGCTTTTCTTTGGTTTCATTGCTCAAGATGGACCAAAATCTCCCTCCCAAGCTACCCATGGAGGATTTTTTTTACTTAAGATCAATGTTTGAGAGGTTTTTAACCTCAAACGGACGTGCATCTGGGCCGTTTTTCACTCGGTTGGGCCTTTTTTTTTTATTGAGTTTCATGGTATTTTGGATGATTGATATTTGTTTGAGGTTTATCTCTTATTATCTTGAAGGATTGAGTGAGATAGAGTTGTTTGAATCAATCCTTCTTGACGTAGGGCCTCTCTTAGTATAGGTTTATCTCTCTTGGACTCTCTTATGGCGTAGGGCCCTTTCTCTGGATCGAGAGTCCATGACTCGATGGTATTGCCGCTTAGGCCACCCTTCCATAGCTAGATTGAGAATTTTGTCTCTCCTTATCTGTCACTAAATTGTTATGCTGTGATATTTGTGAATTGTCTAAACATCATCGTGCTACGTTTCCTCCGAGCTCTTCTGGGAGGAAATCTTAACCTTTTTTTCTGGTTTACTCGGATGTCTGGGGACCAGCTCCGGTTACCTCCACTTTTAGATTTAGATATTTTATTAATTTTATTGATGATTATTCACGCACGACTTGGATTTATCTTTTGAAATTTAAAAGTGAAGTGTTTGATGCGTTTAAAGTGTTTTATCATGAAGTGTGCACTCAATTTCAATGTTTCATCAAAACCCTCCATTCTGATAATGAGGGGGAATACACGTCTACTGCCTTTCTGTTCTTCTTGCAGAAACGTGGTATTTTGTCTAGGACATTGTGTGCTCGCACACCTCAATAAAATAGTATTGCAGAACGAAAGAATCATCATCTTCTTGAAGTTGCTTGCACCCTTTTGCTTGGTATGCATCTACTTAAACATTTTTGGGGTGATGCTCTTCTAACTGCTACTTTTCTTATTAATCGTATACCCTCACGTATCCCGTCTCACAAATCTTCATTTACTAAATTGTATCCTCATGATAATCCATTTCCTCTACAACCTAAAGTTTTTGGTTGTACATGCTTTCTTCAAATTTTGGATGGAAGTAACGATAAACTTAGTCACAGGGTAATTAAATGTCTTTCTAGGGTATACTCAGAGTCAAAGGGTATAAATGTTTTGACCCATTGACTCGTAAGAAATGCCTCTGCTGATGTAACCTTCTTTGAGGATATTTCTTTTTTCTCAGCTCCAGGCCGATTCCTCTGTGATCTTCTTGCGAATCAGGGGGAGCATGACTCTTATCCTCTTTCCACTAGTGATCATGGGAAAACTCATCTCCCCTCCATTCAGCATCCTGTTGGTGATTTGGGTGAGACTAAGCCTCTGCGGGTGTATCATCGTCGAGATAAATCTTCACACGCTCAGCCATCCACCCTTCCGCTCACTTTGAATGGTAGCTCAGGTGACTCTCCTACCTCGAGTTTAGATCTTCCCATTTCCTTGCGCAAAGGGTCACGATCTTGTACTTGACACCTCATTAGTAATTTCGTTTCATATGATCATCTTTCGCCGTCTTTTCAGTCGTTTGTAGCTTTCCTTTCATCACAGACTATTCCTCGATCACTCTCACATGCTCTTCAAAGTCCTGACTGGACGAAAGCGATGATAGAAGAAATGTCTACTCTTGAGAAGAATCATACTTGGGACCTTGTGCTACTTCCTTTAGGCCATAAACCTGTTGGCTGTCGATGAGTTTATACGACCAAGTTTCTTCCAGATGACTCCATTGATCGCTATAAAGCCCGTCTTGTTGCTAAGGGTTACACACAGACTCTTGGTGTGGATTACTTCGAGACATTCTCTCCGGTGGCTAAGCTAATTCGATTCGCGTTGTAATCTCCTTGGCCGTTAATTTATCATGGCCCCTGTTTCAACTTGATATTAAAAATGCCTTTATCCATGGGGACCTTGCAGAGGAAGTTTACATGCATAAACCTTCTGGCTTTGTTGCTTTTCACAACCCTGCACTTGTATGCCGGATGAAGAATGCTCTTTATGGACTCAAACAATCCCCACGTGCATAGTTTAAAAAATTTAGTCAGACTTTCTTGGAGTTCAGCTTTGTTCGTAGTCATGCCGATCATTCTCTCTTTATATGTCATTGATCGATGGGCATCATGGTTCTCATTGTTTATGTGGATGATATTGTTCTGTCCAGTAGTGATTCTGCTGGAATGAGGGAGGTCAAAGATTTTTTGAAGACTAAGTTTGAGATCAAGGATCTTAGTCCTCTTCGTTACTTCCTTGGAATTGAAGTTGGTCGCTCATCATCCAGATTAGTCTTGTCACAACGAAAATATGCGCTCGATCTTCTCATGGAGACCGGCATGTTAGGGTGCAAGCCTGCTACCACTCTCATGGATACTTCACAGAAGCTTTGACCATATGATGGTGCTCTCCTTACTGATCTCGGGATGCGTCGATGACTTGTAGGCTGGCTTATTTACCTGACTATTACTCGCCCAGATCTTTCATTTGCGGTGGGCGTTGTTAGCGAATTCATGCAAGCTCCCGGTACTTCCCATCTCACGGTTGTCTACCGCATACTTCAGTATTTAAAATCAGCCTCGGGTCTTGGCCTCCACTTTCAGTTGTATGGTTATCTTCATCTTTTTAGCTATTCTGATACTGATTGTGCAGGTAGTACTTTTGATCACGCTCTACACCGGCTTCTGTACCTTCCTAGGTAGCAATTTTATAACATGGAAGAGCAAAAAGCAGCCAGTTGTTGCCCGATCCTCGGCTGAAGCAGAATATCGTGCTATAGCTCATGCGATGTGTGAACTCGTGTGGCTTTGCAACCTTCTTGAAGAACTTGGCTATCCTCCTTCGGATCTTGTTCTTCTCTACTGTGACAACCAAGTGGCCATCCATATTGCTCGTAACCCGATTTTCCACGAGTGAACCAAGTATATTGAGGTCGACTGTCATTTTATTCAGTAGAAAGTAGCGTCTAAGAAAATTGTCACTCCTTTTGTTCGATCTGGGGATCAACTTGCTGATGTTCTTACAAAGTCCTTGAGTCGAGATGCTCTTCATCATGTTCGTGACAAGTTGGGCATGATCAACATCTATGCTCCAACTTGAGGGGGAGTATAGAGAATGCTAGTGTATTGTGTATGTGGTTAGTGGCCCTTTTAGTCCCTTTTAGTGTAAGTGCATGTGCACACTTCCCTCTTCTTCTGCGGTGTACTGTATGCTTTATTATAATAAAACATTATGTGTTAGGGCAAGCAAGCCTAACACAACATCTCTCCCAAACTCTCCTTCTCTCTTAATATTCTCCTCTTTTCTTCACATTATTATCATTAAATCATTCTCTATTGAATCTATGGTCATATACGTGGATAACAAGTCTGCAATCGAGCCAGTAAAAAATCCAGCGCAACATGAAAGGAGCAAACACATCGATACCAGATATCATTTTGTAAGAGACTGTAAAGTAGAAAATAGTAAACCTAGAGTATTGTCATACTACTGAACAAGCGGCAGACAGGGTGTCCTGTATTGGTTACGATACGGGTGTATCGGCCATTACGTATCGGTAATAGCTGTAGCCGTTATGCGATACGGGGCCGTAATGGCCACCCTACCGAATTTGTAGCCGTAACGGCCGTTACGGGGCGTTACGGCCGTTCATCGCCCAAGATATTGCCGTATGCGAACTGGTCACACTTTTTTTGGCTTTTTATGGTCCGTTTTTTCACTTTTTTTGAAACTTCTTTCTTCCAAAATCTTCCTAAATCATTCTATTACTATTTTCGAACAATCTTAGCTTGATATTTCAGACAAAAACAACTTATATTAAGGATTTTATTGATTCGAAGCTCCGTGGGCTATTTCCAGAAATTCCTCAAAAATAGGTATTTATACTTTTTATTGAATGTTTTACTATTTTAATGGTAGAATATGATGTGTTAATAATAGTAGAACATGTTAATGTGCATTTTACAGATTCTTGATGTCATTATATATATATATATATATATATATATATATATATATATTTATGCACTATTTTCGGTCCTTTTTTTGAAAATTCAAAAGATCATTTTTTATTGTATGTTTTGTTGTTTTAATGATAGAATATGATGTGTTAATCATTCTAGAACATGTTAATGTGCATTTTACAGATTCTTGATGTCATTTTATATTTTTTTAAATATTTTTTTCTATTTACGCGCTATTTTTGGCCCTTTTTTTGAAAATTTGAAAAATCATTTTTATTGAATGTTTTGCTGTTTTAATGTTAGAATATGATGTGTTAATCATAGTAGAACAGATTACATTCATTCTAATATATCTATCATTGAAAACACCTACACATGTAAGATATTTTCATATTACATTCATTCTAATATATCTATCATTGATAGTAGATAGTTAGAAAATTAAATATATGAGTTTTGCAGTCAAATCCAGGTTGTCTGGTTCATAAATTCATCAAACAGTCCGATACAACTTCTCACCAAAGAGTGGACCGTTACACCACCATAAACATGTTCCAATTTATAAATGAATGTATATTTGGAATGCTTAGAATATTCCGGATTTAATCCATATTTTTTTGGCAAAAAAAAAGAGAAGAAATTTGCATCGTTACGGGCCGTTACGCCCCCGTATCCGTATCGGTATCAGAGGGCACCATTACGCTAACCGATACCGATACGGGATACTGGCAGATATTTTCACCAAGGCATTGCTTGAAGAAGCATTTCAACGACTAAGGGAGAAACTCGGAATGAAACCACTTTTGGTTTGGTTTGAAGGGAGTATTGGAGTTGCAAACCAAAACCCATGTCCCAGCAACAGCCGGTGACTATTGAATTCCCAATGCAGCAGTAACAGTTCTCAAGGAGCTATTTTGGAAGATGCAAAGCCTGTGCAGGTTTTTAGAAATATTAAATGTTGGAAGCACCTAGTAGGGGTGTTGTAGTCTTTTCATATTCCATGCAAATGTCTAGTGTATCCGGTTTTTAGAATACAATAAATCCCATCATAATCTTCCAAATTTCATGCAATCAAGGGTCTTGTGTATCCGGTTACATTTAGGGTGAAGAAGTTGAAAACCACAACAACATCAAATCTGTACAGAAAGTTCAGTCCAGTAAAACAGTTTGAAACTTCAGAAAATAAGTTTCCGTTGGTTTTTTTTTTTTTTTTTTTTATAAAAAAAATTTATTTCTCTTCATTCCTCTAAAAATCAGATTTTCTGAGTTGTCTTAAGGCTTTATAATGCCAATAATTCTGTCTTCTTGAAGCAAATAAATTTGGTTTGTACAGCCAATAGTAACAACCATTATGGGAAAAAGAACCTATAACCGCAATGACAACCGTTATGGAAAAAAGAACCTATAACCGCCATTAACGGCCCATTATGCCACTTGTAAAGGTTGTAACAACCGTTATCGAAAAAATAACCTATAACCGTCATTAATGGCCCGCTACGCCCCTTGTAAAGGCCATAACAACCCTATAATGGTCTGTTAAGAGGCAAATATAGATTTTTATGATTTTTTCTTTATGCTATGGGATAAAAACAAGTTTTTTTGTTTTTTTTTTTTTTTTAAAATTAAAAACAGAGACAGTAACAACCGTTATGACCTGTATCGTAAAGGTAACAGTGTTGACCGCTATGGCCACCATTATTTTTACGAAATACCTTGTTTGCAATAGTTTTGTGTCACCTTCAAAAAAAAAAAAAAAAGAAAACAAAGAAGAAAGTAAGAAAAACAAAACAAAAAGAAAAAAAAAGAAGGAAAAAAGAGTTATGCATCACTTCCACTAACTATGTAGATATGCTAAAATTTGGAAGATTATGATGGGATTTATTGAAATCTAAAATCTTAATCGTAAGTTTGATCAACTGTCAATCCTTGTTGACTGATCCATGTTAAGTGCAATCCTGTAATTATTAAAGAAAAGTTACCACTTTCAAATGTTTTAACACCTCGTTTGGCACCTTGGATTTGGTGGTAAATGGGTGTATTTCAAATCCAAATACCTGCATTTTGCGTTTGGCAATCTTGGATTTGGAGGTAAATGGAATCAGAGGTATTTCAAAATTCAAATATACCTTTTTGGTGTATTTTGAAATCTCAGCAAAATACTGGGATTCCAACGAAATTCAAAGGAAATGCCTTTTTCGCCTCCTTTTTAAGGGAAGGAGAATCACAAATGTAACAAAAGTGTCTCTAGGCTACTAATCCACTGGACACATGACATGCTGATGATACCCCAAAACAATCCAATTACCGGTTGTAACACTAAAATCACATCAATAGAATGTTTGAACTATCCAAACGTTAGACATCTAAATGGATAATTAGAAAACGTTGGTGAGTTGCTTGTTTGTGATCCTTACATTTGTGTCCCACCCAAGGCTTGAAATTTCCTCTTTTTTGGCCAAAGTATATATTTTAATGGGTATATTACAATCATTGTATCAAATATCACAAACATACACACACAAAAATTTGGGATTTGAAAGCTGATTTAGTTCATCAAATCTAAGTCCTATGAATATATTGGAGAATTCCAATGCTCTCCAGATACAAGCTTCCAAATGGAAGATTTGGATTCTAGTGCATTTCAACCAAACACACATAAAGATTGAGAATCACATTGATTCCAATGTAATTGCGATTTGGATTCCAATGCATTCCAAATCCAAGCTCCCAAACGGGCCCTAAGTAGAAGCTTGATAAATCCAAATGTTTGAAAATTGTAGGGACATGTCTACTATATTGAAAATTGATTTTCCCTGCAAGTTTCATGTATATTAGACTAAATGAGATATGAAGGGTTACTCATTTTAGAACTCTACGTTTACACTATGACTTGCCTTATGAGAACTACCAGCGCTATTGTCGCCATTGCCATCCCCTCTCTTGCTACTCCCATCACCCTGTCATTGTTGTCACGTCCGTTAGATGTGGATAAAGTCTCGTCGTCATCGCCATCACTCTAGGTTAGGTCATGCAATCCCCTTTGTGAAGCTAATGCCTCATGGCCCTCATTCCAAGGTTTTGGGCTCCTCATCAACATGTTAATAGAGTCAACTTAAGACTCCACATCAACCATAACCTCGTCGATGTCAATGCCCATACCTGTTGCTCCTCTTAACTATTTTCTTATTAGGACGTTGATCTTCTTCATCCAAGTCAACAGACTTAAATTCACTTGCAAAGTGGGTAATCCTCACCCTCACCCTCACCCTCACCCTCACCCTCATCCTCATCCAACGTTGTCAAATGCAATTGCATATGCGCATATTTGATCGCATATGCCATACACCATGGCATATTTTATTATGTGATCGCATATTGCCCAACATGACTTTATTTATTTATTTATTTATTTTTGCAATTTCAGTCACTTTTTGCCTATAAATAGGCACCCAAGTCCCCTCCATTTTCACTATTCTCTACTTTAAAGCTTAAAATCTCTCACTCTGTCTTTCTTTATCCTTCTCTCTTTTACCATCTTTCTATTTATGTTTGAAGTCTTTAATAATTAATTCTCTCTTAATGTAGCTTGTAAATTGTTTTTGTTAAAATTTATGTAAATATAATATAAGTAATTAACTATATAACTTAATGAAACACTCAAATTGCAATGAAATAAGTAAAATAAGTTATCCAATCACTTTTACTAAATAGGCAAAATTTCCCTAATTTTTTAGAATTTTTTTAGAGATTTATTTTTTCTTCAAATTTTCCCTTTTTCATTTTTTTATTTGTCAAAAAAGACAAAAGAAAAAGCGATCACATATGCGAACAACATTTGTTGATCGCATGCAATTGCATATACTATTCGACAACATTGCCCCATCAATGATGCATCTCCACCAATGTCCATTAGGTTCAAGTTGTATTATTTGCCTATTGTAGCCTATGTTACAACTTCATATTATAGTGGTAGAAAACAAGTTTTTAGAGCTTTTTATACCCTAATTTGTTCCTCTTACTGGTGTGGATGAGTGATCACATGCTCTAGTTCCTCTTGCACAACAATGACGAAACAATCTTGGATGCTAAATGAATCGCTACTAACAGAATGGTAGGAACCTCGATAGCGTACATTGACCACCACTCGCTAATTTATCATACATCTATGTTAGTTTTAGTAACATAGGTTTGGTGCTTAGTAATAGTGTAAAAATAGCAACAAACTGTTTTTTTTTTTTTTTTTTTGAACAAGTAAATAATAACCAACTTGTAAGTCATAAATGAGCATTGCACTTGCATGGCAACATTGTCGCCCTCAATGCCCTTGCAACCTCAGACGAGCATGAGCCTTTTGCATTTCTAAACTGCACTATTTGTTGAGTAAAAGTAGAACTATGTGATAATAATCTATGTGCTACTTGATATGTTACACAGATATGCTATAAGGTGCATAACCTCATTCCTAAATTATGCTTTCCCCATCGACGTCAAGAATAGTTTTGTATAAACATCATGAAGGGCCATTTTTAAGTCATTATCTTCTCAGAGGTTATGCTTGTAGTGTTACTTGACGTTTGGGAAGTAGAGAATGATTTGATGATGATAATGTGAAGAAGAGATGAGAATATTGAGAGAGAGATGAAGAAGAAGGAGAGTTTGGGAGAGATGATGTGTTAGGCTTTCTTGCCCTAACACATAATATTTTATTATAATAAAGCATATAGTACACTGCAGGAGAAGAGGGAAGTGTGTACATGTACTTACACTAAAAGGAGCCACTAACCACATACAAAATACACTAGCATTCTCTATACTCCCCCTCAAGTTGGAGCATAGATGTTGATCATGCCCAACTTGTCACGAACACTATGAAGAGCATCTCGACTCAAAGACTTTGTAAGAACATCAGCAAGTTGATCCCTAGATCGAACAAAAGGAGTGACAATTTCCTTAGAAGCGACTTTCTCCCGAATAAAGTGACAGTCGACCTCAATATGCTTGGTTCGCTTGTGGAAAACTGGGTTACGAGCAATATAGATGGCCGCTTGGTTGTCACAGTGAAGAGGAACAGGATCCAAAGGAGGATAGCCAAGTTCTTTAAGAAGGTTGCGAAGCCACACGAGTTCACACGTCACATGAGCCATAACACGATATTATGCTTCAGCCCAGGACTAGGCAACAACTGACTGCTTTTTGCTCTTCCAGGTTATAAGATTGCCACCTAGGAAGGTACAGAAGCCGGATGTAAAGCAGTGATCAAAAGTACTACTTGCACAATCAGCATCGGAATAGCCAGAAAGATGAAGATGACCATGCAACTGAAAGCAGAGGCCAAGACCCAGGGCCGATTTCAAATACCGAAGTATGCGGTAGACAGCCGTAAGATGGGAAGTATGGGGAGCTTGCATGAATTGGCTAACAACCCCCACCGCAAATGAGAGATCTGAGCGAGTAATAGTCAGGTAAATAAGCCGGCCTACAAGTCGTTGATACATCTTGGGATCAGTAAGGAGGCCACCATCATCTGGTCGAAGCTTTTGTGAAGTATCCATGAGAGTGGTAGCAGGCTTGCACCCCAACATGCCGGTCTCCATGAGAAGATCAAGCGCATATTTTCGTTATGACAAGACCAAGCTAGATGATGAGCGAGCAACTTCAATTTCGAGGAAGTAGTGAAGAGGACTAAGATCCTTGATCTCAAACTTGGTCTTCAAAAAAATCTTTGACCTCCCTCATTCCAGTAGAATCACTACCGGACAGAACAATATCATCCACACAAACAATGAGAACCATGATGCCCATCGATCGACGACATATAAAGAGAGAATGATCGGCATGACTACAAACAAAGCCAAACTCCAAGAGAACCTGACTAAAATTTTCGAACCATGCACGTGGTGAGTTCATAAAGAGCCTTCTTCAACCGACAAACAAGTGCAGGGTTGTGAGAAGCAACAAAGCCAGGAGGTTGATGCATGTAAACTTCCTCTGTAAGATCCCCATGGAGAAATGCATTCTTAACATCAAGCTGAAACAAGGGCCATGATAAATTAACGGCCAAGGAGAGCACAACGCGAATCGAATTAAGCTTAGCCACCGGAGAGAATGTCTCGAAGTAATCCACACCATGAGTCTGTGTGTAACCTTTAGCAACAAGACGGGCTTTATAGCGATCAATTGAGCCGTCTGGAAGAAACTTGATTGTATAAACCCATCGACAGCCGACAGGTTTATGGCCTAAAGGAAGTGGCACAAGGTCCTAAATATAATTCTTCTCAAGAGCAGACATTTCTTCTATCATCGCCTTTGTCTAATCAGGACTCTGAAGAGCATGTGAGAGAGATCTAGGAATTGTCTGTGATGAAAGGGAAGCTGCAAACGACTGAAAAGACGGTGAAAGATGATCATATGAAACGAAATTACTAATGGGGTGTTGAGTACAAGATCGTAACCGTTCGCGCAAGGCAATGGGAAGATCTAAACTCGAGGTAGGAGAGTCACCTGAGCCAACATCCAAAGTGAGCGGAAGGGTGGATGGCTGAGCGTGTGAAGATTTATCTCGACGATGATATACCCGCAAAGGCTTAGGCTCACCCATATCACCAATAGAATGCTGAATAGAGGGGAGAGGAGTTTTCCCATGATCACCAGTGGAAAGAGGATAAGAGTTATACTCCCCCTGACTCGCAAGAGGATCACAGAGGGATCGGCCTAGAGCGAAGAAAAAAGAAATATCCTCAAAGAAGGTTACATCAGCAGAGACGTATTTCTTGCGAGTCAATGGGTCAAAGCATTTATACTATTTCTGACCCCGAGTATACCCTAGAAAGACATTTAATTGCCTTGGGGCTAAGTTTATCATTACTCCTATCCAAAATTTGAACAAAGCATATACAACCAAAAACTTTAGGTGGGAGAGGAAATGGATTATCATGAGGATACAATGTAGTAAATGAAGATTTGTAAGACAAAATATGTGAGAGTATACGATTAATAAGAAAAGTAACAGTGAGAAGAGCATCACCCCAAAAATGTTTAGGTAGATGCATACCAAGCAGAAGGGTGCGAGCAACTTCAAGAAGATGACAATTCTTTCGTTCTGCAATACCATTTTGTTGAGGGGTGCGAGCACATGATGTCCTAGACAAAATACCACGTTCCTGCAAGAAGGACAAAAAGGCAGTAGACATGTATTCCCCCCCCCCATTATCAGAATGGAGGGATTTGATAGAACAATGAAATTAAGTGCAAACTTCATGATAAAACACTTTAAACGCATCAAACACTTCACTTTTAGATTTCAAAAGATAAATTCAAGTCATGCGGGAATAATCATCAATAAAGGTAACAAAATATCTAAATCCAAAAGTCGAGGTAACTGGAGCAGGTCCCCATACATCCAAGTGAACCAGAAGAAAATGTTGAGATTTCCTCCCAGAAGAGCTAGGAGGAAATGTAGCACGATGATGTTTAAATAATTCACAAATATCACAGCATAATGTTTTAGTGACAGGTAAGGAGGGAAACAAAAGTCTCAATCTAGCAATGGATGGGTGGCCTAAGCGGCAATGCCATCGAGTCTTGGACTCTCAATCTAGAGAAAGGGTACTAGAAGCGGCAATGGGTGTATCATTGAGAAGATAAACGCCTCCTCGCTCATGCCCCCACCAATCACTCTCTTCGTCTGTAGGTCCTGAAACAAACAATAAGGGAAGAAAGTAATGGAACAATTGAATGATTTAGTAAGAGAGCTAACAGACAATGAGTTGAATGGAAAACGAGGCACATACAAGACTGAGGACAAAGACAAGGAAGAAGAGAGATGGGAGATTGGGTTCCATCTGCGATTATGACATACTGAGTGTGAGAAGGAGAATAAGAAGAAAAGAATTGACACTTACCAATCATATGGGTGGAAGCTCCAGAGTCGATGACCCAAGAGGTAGGAGAGGATGACGCAAAAGGGCAGTACTTGACTGGGCCGAAGTTGTGTGAGAAGACTCAGGAATATCACGAATGTGAAGCCACATAAGGGCATTATATGCAGCCTGAGAAATGATAAGAGACTCCCCTAAAGTAGATTGTTCAGTTGTCGGGGTGGAAGACTGTCTCAGAAGCAACCGTGGATGCAATAGAAGCAACAGCATATGTAGGACGACCATGTAGCTGCCAGCAATAATCAATCGTGTGATTAGTTCCACCGCAATGTGAACAAATGCGGGAACCATCATGTCCCCGTCCATGTCCACCACGACCATGAAGACTACGGCCGCCACGACTGCGATCTCCCTCGTGGCCTCTACCACGACCACCAAAGCCAGAAATGCGCCCTGAACTCAAGGATGGTGCCCGAAGACCAAGAGAGGACTGATTGCTAGCAAGATGTGCCGAACGCTCGGGTGACACAAATGAATGAGAAGGAAGAGTAGAGGCAGTAGCACGCTAACACATGGCATAGACTGTCGTCAATGGGGGAAGAGGATCCTGTAAAACAACCTGATCTCGAACATGAAGGTAATCAGAACTCAACCCAGCTAGGAACTGCATGATACGAGTATCATCCCGCTACTTATAAGCATGTTTATGATCCTCTTTACATTTGGAAGGAAGAGGCTGATATATATCCAACTCATTCCACATACCCCGAAGCGTCGAATAGTAATCTTTTAAGGATCTGGAGTTTTGTTGGAACCGACCAATTTCTTGAATAAGCTGGAATACCTGTGAAAAATTCTGAAATTCCAAGAACATATCATGAAGCGTATCCCAAATACCTTTAGCTGAGGATAAAAACATCACTGAGTGGCTAATCGAGAAATCCATACTATTCAACTACCATGCAATAACTTGATAATTCTCCTTTGTCCAAGACTTGTAGGTAACATTTATAGAGTTTAGGGGATCATCCAAAATATACGACAACTTGTCACGGGCTCTTAAAAATACTTTTACAGATTGTACCCATTGAAGATAGTTGTCACCATTCAACTTAGTGGAGGTAATCTGCAAGGGGTTGGATTCAAGAGACCCTATGCTAAGAGATAAGGGCCCTTTGTCAGATATAGGAGAGTCTAAGAGATAAACCTATGCCAAGAGATCTCCTATGCCAAGAAAGATTGATTCAAACAACTCTATCTCACTCAATCCTTCAAGATAATAAGAGATAAACCTCAAACAAATATCAATCATCCAAAATACCATGAAACGCAGTAAAAAAACCCATAACCGAGTGAAAAACGGCCCAACCGCACGTCCGTTTGAGGTTCAAAACCTCTCAAACATTAATCTTAAGTAAAAAATCCACCATGGGTAGCTTGGGAGGAAGATTTCGGTCCACTTTGAGAAAAAAACCAAAGAAAAGCTTACCAATTTGAGGTAGATCGAAGAAAAACGGAAGATGGGCCCAATTTTCGAATTTCTCTATTTCACCTAAAATACCATGAAAGGAGGTCCAATAAATTCTGAAAAAATCATAACAAATCTTCTAAAATCAAGATCTATCAAGCCCCTAAACTTTTAGCTCAAACGGAGTCTATGCGTCTGTACAACGCTAACGTCAGTTGTACGGCTGCTGACGTCAGCAAGGTTTCGTGTCGTCTCTCAAACTGTTGGATGCGGAATGCCTGGATCTAATCTCTGATACCAAGTAGAGAATGATTTGATGATGATAATGTGAAGAAGAGATGAGAATATTGAGAGAGAGAAGAAGAATGAGAGTTTGGGGGAGATGATGTGTTAGGCTTTCTTGCCCTAACACATAATATTTTATTATAATAAAGCATATAGTACACTGCAGGAGAAGAGGGAAGTGTGCACATGCACTTACACTAAAAGGGGCCACTAACCACATACACAATACACTAGCATTCTCTATATGGGAAGTATGTCAAAACCCAATCAAAATTGAATTAGCAAATAATAACATAAATGGTGGCTGTGAATGCCTACTATAATATGTTGGAAGGATTAAAAACTAACAGTAAGAACATACTAGCCATGTGAAGTAGGTGCTCAAGGGTATTATACGATTTATCTTTTAAGATTTTTGTACTCATTTATAAGATTAAGGGGCTGCAATCTTTACGGCCTCATTCATTAGCCATATCATCTCATACATCAACCCCGTCAATGGTCATGTCTTGTTGTTCACCACCCTCACTGCTCTATAAATCGACTCAAGGATGGCAACCACCCTATCCAAGAATGCATTGCTCATCACCATTTCTTCAACCCTTGGTGTCATTTGAGTACGGTTCTAATTCCAACTATAATAGTGGGGGGAGTTGAAGAGGTTTCTCAACCTGGCCTGTGCTTGGTTAGGTTCTCTAGCACAAAAAAGTTTGTGGCGAATTGTGTCACTCCTGGCCGAACTATGACCCTTCGACTCCAGGTGTGCATCTCAACCAACAACCAAGTATTACCATATATGAAAATTTTCATCTCCTCAAATCCTCAATCACACCTCTCATTGCCGGCATCTCCCTATTGCCTGGAGCGTTAGGTCTATGCAGTGAGCCACACACGGGGTCCAACTGTAAGACCCGTGACCCCGAAATCTGGTTTGTACACTGGATAGCCGTTGACTATAGGTCCATTGGCCTCGAGAATGTTTTGGCTTGATCATAATGTTGTTCTGTTATCAAGCTGCAAGCCGTATTTCAACCCGATGTCCGAATTTTAAGATATGGACTTAAAATTAAACAATCTGAGAAATGACAATTACGTCCTTATTTTATCTAGCGGAGCCCCACCATCGAGTTTTCAAAATCCGTTAGGTCCGAGAGCCTAACCGTTATAACCGTAGTCGAGTTACGGAGTTAATGGCGAAAACAGCATGTCAATAGGGCACCCAGATTGTAAGTTATGTATAGAAATGCACATGTATATTTTGAAAAAATATACTCATATGACCTCGACGTTTTTAAACTTCTTGGAATACGTTAGTTCAAATTACTTAAATAACATTGTTATATTACTACAATAAATTTAAACTTATCAAAAATCATCACAAAACATCCCATAACTTTTTTTTAGCCAAAAGCCAATTTAAAACCATTTACAAGTCCATGAATAGGAAAAACCCTTTCAAACATTCCATTTTCCAGTACTCTAGTTGAGGAAAAGAAGAAGAAGAAGAAGAAGAAAAGGAAATAGAAGTTGGGGTTGAGATCCACGCCTCTGCTAGTTACAGGTGAGTGCATAGAGTAGGAGCACGCATATGTGTACGTTGGGGTTTCATTCAAAACCCTATTGCTGGATTTTCTATTTTAGGGTTACTAGAAATTTCTGTTTTAGGGTTAGGTTCATGCTGGATTTTCATTTAGGGTTAGGTTCTTGCTGGAATTTCTGACGAAGTTGATTACTTATTGCTTGATTTTCTTTTAAAGTCCTAATCAGACTAGCTTTTCTGAGTTAAATTCGTTAGGTTATTGCTGGATTTTCTTAAGGTTATGGCTAGATTTTCTAAGTCAGTTGATTAGGTATTAATGGAAGATTAGATGATAGAGATTATTTAGTTTTATTTAAAGTTATACTTATTTCTAATGATTTCTCTCTTTGTTCCTTACAATATACGCCTGCTACCTGTTTGACAAAATGTTTGAAAGAAATATCCTTCATCCTTTTGATGTAGTTACTTCTTGAGAAAAAGCATGCTTGTGGCATGAAGTCTTGTAGCAAAATAAATCTCGGATTAGATTTAGATTGGCTAAGTCAGGTGCATATCATATGCATGATTCATAGTCGTTGTATCATTGTATGATTGAGAGTGAATGATTCATATCATGGTATGGTGATCATCGTGGGTTGTGTTGCGACACACGATGTGTCTATGCTGAGTATGTGAACCGTCTAGATACATGATGTATTACATGAGACCCCTATGAGGAACTTAAATGTATGAGGAGACCACATGAGGAAGGTCGTCCTATGTTTGCCTTGAAAATCCTGACATATTGTGCTTGTGTGTGGACTTATGCATATGGTAATTGTAAATGCGATGAAACATACTTTGTTATAACTTGAGTTGGACACCACACCGGAAATGTTTAATTCGACAGGACATGAATAGAGGGTCCGTGGGTGAAAGTCCCTAAACTCTGATTGGTACCATTGAGAGCGACCAATGCTTATACCGGGTGGAAGAACAGAGCGCTGGAATGCTGAAATACCAAAGTAGGCAGCGATTCCCCACCGACGTGTGTCGATTGGTTGAGAGGTTTGACCTGACCTGCTTATGGGCAAGCAAAGATAGGTTGTGTGTGACGAGCTCGTAAATTGTCCGCTATCGTTTTGCCAGACGACTTATTACTTCTCGCTGTTAGGCAGATAGTGAGGTTTAACACAAGTGGGTTAGACTAGTTCGGCCCGTGAACTATGTAGTCCCACCTCTGTAGTCGACCACGGTGGAAAAGTCTACACAAGTGGGTAGTAATCATATGCGAGTCCCACCTCTGTTTTAGACCCTGATGATCCAATTGAGAAATGTGGAAAGTTGTGGAAATGTTGAAAGCGTATGCATTGTATCTTTATTTTATTGGTATCGAGCCAGAAAGCCTGTGCATGATAGGAGCATGACATGAAACATGCATTTTCACTGCACACGCACTCACTGGGCTTAGTAGCTCAAGCTTTCCTTTATATATATTTTTTTTCAGGTGAGAGTAGGGAGCTGCAGGAGTAGAGGCTACAGACTCCAGTTGTCCCTTTTTGTTTTGTACATATTAGTGTATATATTTTTTTTGTAATACCCTGAATATGTACATCAGGTATAGTAAATATGAAATGGTTTATGTTTTGGTTTTGCCTTGATGTGCTCAGTTGTACACAGTAATACATGTTGAATATGATGAAAGTTTGAGAAATGATACATGTTTGTCGTCTTTACTTACAGAAATCCTCCTTGTGGAGCCCCGCTTATGGGACTTATTATGTGATAGTTGGAACTCCCAAAATCGGAGTTCTATGGAGGCTGTCAACCAAAATTTGGTGTCTAAATCTGGGAAATCTCTGCATAAATAATATAATGTATTTACTATATGTTGTTGTGTTAGAGTTGTTAGGTTCATGCTTTGCGAAGTGGAGGAGTTGTATGGTTATTTTTTATGTTGTATATTGTATAGGTTTACTTGTTCTTTTTAGGCTGATTCGGTGTTTTATCTATAAGATGCCGCCTAGAAAGAATCCTGTTCAGACTCCTCCAGTGCAACCCAAGTCTAAGTCAAAATCTACGTCAAAGTCTGTTCCAGATCCAGTTATACCTATTCCTGCAACACAACTTCAACAACTGTTGCAGACTATGTCAACTATAACGGCTAATCAAAAGCAGTAATCTAGTCATATTCCTAAGACATCAGCGCAGGAGCGGGCCAGTGCTCTTTTTATGGAGTTTAGACGTCTAGATCCACCTTATTTCTCTGGCAAGCCAGATCCTATGGCAGCCGAGTTATGGAAGTCATAAATAGAAAAATTGTTTCAAGTCATGGGTTGTACTTCTAAGCAATGTGTTACCTTAGCGACTTATCAATTGCAAGGAGAGGCAAACCAATGGTGGAAGTCAGTTGTTCGTTCAGTAGATCCAAAATTTGTGTGGACATAGGAAGCATTTAAAGACCAGTTCAATTGTAAGTTTTTCCCTGTAGCTGTTTGTCGTCAGAAAGCACATGAATTTGATTCTTTGGTTCAGGGTGAGATGTTTGTTGCTGACTATGAGGCTCGTTTTATAGAATTATCTCGTTTTGCTCCACATTTAGTAGCTGATAATGAATTGAAGGCGAGGAAATTTGAGGATGGTTTGCATCCTAGTTTCCGATCTCGAGTTAGAGGGTTTGAGTTGTCGACTCTTGAGGGAGTAATAGCGAAGACACAAATTTTTGAGTCTGATTGGAACCAACAACAAAGTACGCATCCATCTACTGCTAATCAGCAAAGGAAGAGGAGATTTATTTCAGAGAGTGGTAGTAGTTTTCAGCCATTTTCATCCCCAAATAGGCCTACAGTTAGATATGATAATGCGGCCAGACTTGATGTAAGACCCCTAGTATCACCATCTGTTCCTCAACGACAGTTTTTAGCCAGACCTGATGTCAGATCCCCAGTATTACCTTCTGTTCCTCAGCGACAATTTTTCGGAGCTTGTTATAATTGTGGTGGTATATGGCACCGTAAAAAGGATTGTCCCAATCCGCAGAAACAGCAGCCATTTCCACCACCTAAACATCAACAGCCCCAACAGCAAAGGCCACCATATAGGACACAGTATAGGCCCCAACAACAACAGTCTCAACAGCAGTCACTGCGGCAGCAAGGTAAACAACCCTTACCTCTTCAGACGCAACCTCGTGTTTATGCAATCCAGAAGAAAGATGCTCAGATTAAGGGAGGAGTCATAGAAGGTATCTTTGTAGTATCATCCCTTTTTGCACGTGTCCTTTTTGATTCTGGCGCATCACATTCATTTATAGCAGATAGTTTTTGTCAGTCGTTGGAATTGCCGAAAACATTGATGACTAAGGGATTAGAGCTCTTGACTCCTTTAGGGAAAAGAATGGTGTTGAGTTCTATATGCCAGGACTATCCTGTTTACATAGCAGAGTATGCCCTTCCAATTGATTGTTATGTTTTGGTGTTGTTAGAGTATGATGTGATTTTGGGAATGGATTGGTTATCCAAGTACCATGCAGTGTTAGACTGTACAGCTAAGACGGTCACCTTTTCGATACCTGACCGACCTCGATTTCAGTTTGTGGCTGATTCTAAAGATAAGTTTATAGAGACTTTGATGTCCTGTATTCATAAAGAGTCCAAAGGTGTATGTATTGAACAGTTGCTAGTAGTACGTGATTTTTCAGATGTTTTTCAGGAAATTCCAGGTTTGCCACCCATTAGACGTACAAAATTTCGAATAGATCTTATCCTTGGCACTGCCCCTATAGCTAGAACCCCTTATCGTATGGCACCATTAGAGTTGCGTGAGTTACAAAGACAGATAGATGAATTACGTCGTTTGGAGTTTATTCGTCCGAGTACTTCACCTTGGGGAGCGCCTGTGCTTTTTGTAAAGAAGAAGGATGGTTCTTTACGATTGTGTGTCGATTATAGAGGATTTAATAATGTTACGATTAGAAACAAGTATCCACTCCCAAGAATAGATGATTTATTCGATCAGTTGAGTGGTGTGCGCTATTTCTCGAAGATAGATTTACGGTCTGGGTATCATCAGATTCGGGTTCGGGAGGAAGATATCCCGAAGACAGCTTTTGTGACTCGTTATGGACAATTTGAATTTCAAGTCAGGTCATTTGGTCTGACTAATGCACTTGCAGTATTTATGCAGTTGATGAATGAGGTATTCCGTCCTTATTTGGACTAGTTTATTGTTGTTTTTATTGATGATATTTTAATATATTCAAAGACAAGGGAAGATTATGAGTGTCACTTAGAGATGACATTGCAAACCCTTCGTGCTCACCAGTTATATGCTAAACTGGAAAATTTTGAGTTTTGGCAGGAAGAAGTGAAATTTTTGGGGCACACAGTTTCAAAGAATAGAGTTTCAGTTGATCCAACTAAGGTTGAAGCAGTTTTGCAATGGAAACAACCGAAGAATACATCTGAGATTCGGAGTTTCTTAAGTCTAGCAAGGTATTACAGACGTTTTGTTAAAGGATTTTCTCGTATAGCTGCCCCACTGACTCGATTGACTCGAAAGGATGCAATGTTTGTTTGGAGTGGAGCCTGTGAGCGGGCATTCGCGGAATTAAAAACTCGTCTTACGATGGTACTAATTCTCACTCTTCCATCTGGGAGTGAGGGATTCGTTGTTTATACAGATGCCTTATAGGTTTGGGGTGTGTCCTAATGCAACAGGGCAAGGTAGTAGCATATGCATCTCGTTAACTTAGGCCTCATGAGCAGAATTATCCCGCACATGACCTAGAGTTAGCAGCGGTAGTTTTTGCCCTCAAAGTATGGAGACATTACTTGTATGGGGTTAGATTCGAACTCTTTTCTGATCATAAGAGCTTGAAATACCTCTTTTCCCAAGCTGAATTGAATATGAGGCAGAGACGTTGGATGGAATTGATGAAAGACTATGATTTTGATCTTCAGTACCACCCAGGAAAAGCTAATGTGATGGCGGATGCTTTAAGTCGTCAGCCACAGGCCCAAATGGCACAATTAATGATGCGAGAGTGGAAAATGGTAGAAGATATAGCTGAATTTGATTTTGAGATGACTCTACAGTCCTCAGTTGTACAATTAGCAAACTTGACGATTCAGCCCTCCTTGATATCCCAAATAATAGAAGCCCAACAGTTTGATCAATGGGCGTTGTTTTGTAAAGATGTGATAATAGGGAAAAGTCAACCGGAGTGGCAAATAGGTTTGGATGGTGGACTTCGGTTTCATGGCAGGTTCTATGTTCCAGATATCTCAGAATTGAGGACGGTCATTATGGATGAGGCACATCGCACTCAATTTACTATTCACCCAGGATCTACGAAGATGTATAAGGACATGAAAAGACAATTTTGGTGGACTGGAATGAAACGTGAAGTTGCTAGGCATGTGTCAGAGTGTGACGTTTGCAAACGAGTAAAGGCAGAGCACCAAAAGCCGGCAGGGGAATTGCAACCTTTGGAGATACTAGTATGGAAATGGGAACATGTAACTATGGATTTCATTGTGGGTTTACTAAGAACCTTACGTTGACATGATGTAGTATGGGTTATTGTACACCGTTTGACAAAGACAGCCTACTTTCTTCCTATTTGCATTTCTTGGTCTAAAGATCGACTCGCAACTTTGTTTATAAATGAAATTGTTAGATTACATGGTATACTTGTTTCGATTGTATCTGTCCGAGATTCGAGGTTTACATCAAAGTTTTGGAAGAGTTTTCAAAAAGCAATGGGGACGGCTTTAAGATTTAACACAGCATATCATCCACAAACAGATGGGCAGTCCGAAAGAGTTAACCAGATTCTCGAGGATATGCTCAGATCATGTGCCTTAGATTTCTCTGGTAGTTGGGACGACCATTTGCCGTTAGTAGAATTTGTGTATAATAATAGTTTTCAGGCTACTATTGGCATGGCACCCTATGAGGCGTTATATGGTAGACCTTGTAGATCCCCAAGTTGTTGGATTGAGATTGGTAAACGATGTCTTTTAGGTCCTGAAGTTGTCGGGAAAACGTCTGAAAAGATTGATCTTATTCAACAACGTATGCTTACAGCTCAAAGTCAGCAGAAGAGTTTTGCAGATCGCCGACGTAGACCCTTAGAGTTTGTCGAGGGAGACCGTGTATATCTCCGAGTTTCACCAGTGAAAGGTGTAGTACAATTTGGTGTTAAGGGAAAGTTAGCCCCAAGGTTTATAGGGCCCTTTGATATTGTTGAACGAGTTGGCACCGTAGTTTATCATCTCGCTTTGCCACCCCAATTATCTGGAGTTCATAATGTTTTTCATGTCTCGATGCTTCGTAAATGTGATCCGAAGATAATAGCACCTGTTATTGACTGGCAATCCTTAGCAGTTCGGGAAGATGCATCCTATATCGAGCAACCAATTTGTATCGTGGATAGAAAAAAAACAGGTTCTTCGTACTAAAGTCATTCCCTTAGTTAAAGTCCAATGGGGTTATCATTCTATTGAAGAAGCAACCTGAGAATGGGAAGCAGAGATACGCAGTCGTTACCTTCATTTATTTGATTCCTAGGTACGTATAAGTATGATATGGTTATTGTTGTATTGTATTGTGATAATTGGATATGTTTTGAAATATCGAGGACGAAATTTTTTTAAGGAGGGAAGTGTTGTAAGACCCGTGACCCCGAAATCTGGTTTGTACACTGGATAGCCGTTGATTATAGGTTCATTGGCCTCGAGAATGTTTTGACTTGATCATAATGTTGTTCTGTTATCAAGCTGCAAGCCGTATTTCAACCCGATGTCCGAATTTTAAGATATGGACTTAAAATTAAACAATCTGAGAAATGACAATTACGTCCTTATTTTATCTGGCGGAGCCCCACTATCGAGTTTTCAAAATCCGTTAGGTCTGAGAGCCTAACTGTTGTAACCGTAGTCGAGTTACGGAGTTAACGGCGAAAACGGCATGTCAATAGGACACCCGGATTATAAGTTATGCATAGAGATGCATATATATATTTTGAGAAAATATACTCATATGACCTTGATGTTTTTAAACTCCTTGGAATACGTTAGTTCAAATTACTTAAATAACATTGTTATATTACTACAATAAGTTTAAACTTTTCAAAAATCATCACAAAACATCCCATAACCTTTTCTTAGCCAAAAGCCAATTTAAAACTATTTACAAGTCCATAAATAGGAAAAACCCTTTCAAACATTCCATTTTCCAGCACTCTAGTTGAAGAAAAGAAGAAGAAGAAGAAGAAGAAAAGGAAATAGAAGTTGAGGTTGAGATCCACGCCTCTGCTAGTTACAGGTGAGTGCATAGAGTAGGAGCACGCATATGTGTACGTTGGGGTTTCATTCAAAACCCTATTGCTGGATTTTCTGTTTTAGGGTTAGTAGAAATTTCTGTTTTAGGGTTAGGTTCATGCTAGATTTTCATTTAGGGTTAGGTTCTTGCTGGAATTTCTGACGAAGTTGGTTACTTATTGCTGAATTTTCTTTTAAAGTCCTAATCAGACTAGCTTTTCTGATTTAAATTCGTTAGGTTATTACTGGATTTTCTTAAGGTTATGGCTGGATTTTCTAAGTCAGTTGATTAGGTATTAATGGAAGATTAGATGATAGAGATTATTTAGTTTTGTTTAAAGTTATACTTATTTCTAATGGTTTCTCTCTTTGTTCCTTACAATATTCGCCCGCTACCTGTTTGACAAAATGTTTGAAAGAAATATCTTTCATCCATTTGATATAGTTACTTCTTGAGAAAAAGCATGCTTGTGACATGAAGTCTTATAGCAGAATAAATCCCGGATTAGATTTAGATTGGCTAAGTCAGGTGCATATCATATGCATGATTCATAGTCGTTGTATCATTGTATGATTGAGAGTGAATGATTCATATCATGGTATGGTGATCATTGTGGGTTGTGTTGCGACATACGATGTGTCTATGCTGAGTATGTGAACCGTCTAGATACATGACGTATTACATGAGACCTCTATGAGGAACTTAAATGTATGAGGAGACCACATGAGGAAGGTCGTCCAATGTTTGCCTTGAAAATCTTGACATATTGTGCTTGTGTGTGGACTTATGCATATGGTAATTGTAAATGCGATGAAACATACTTTGTTATAACTTGAGTTGGACACCACACTGGAAATGTGTAATTCGACAGGACATGAATAGAGGGTCCGTGGGTGAAAGTCCTTAAACCCTGATTGGTACCATTGGGAGCGACCAATGCTTAGACCGGGTGGAAGAACAGAGCTACGGAATCTTTGAAATACCAAAGTAGGCAGCGACTCCCACCGACGTGTGTCGATTGGTTGAGAGGTTTGACCTGACCTGCTTATGGGCAAGCAAAGATAGGTTGTGTGTGACGAGCTCGTAAATTGTCCGCTATCGTTTTGCCAGACAACTTATTACTTCTCGCTGTTAGGCAGATAGTGAGAACAAGTGGGTTAGACTAGTTTGGCCCGTAAACTATGTAGTCCCACCTCTGTAGTTGACCACGGTGGAAAAGTCTACACAAGTGGGTAGTAATCATATGCGAGTCCCACCTCTATTTTAGACTCTGGTGATCCAATTGAGAAATGTGGAAAGTTGTGGAAATGTTGAAAGCATATGCATTGTATCTTTATTTTATTGGTATCGAGCCAGAAAGCCTGTGCATGATAGGAGCATGACATGAAACATGCATTTTCACTGCACACACGCACTCACTGGGCTTAGTAGCTCAAGCTTTCCTTTATATATTTTTTTTCAGGTGAGAGTAGGGAGCTGCAGGAGTAGAGGCTACAGACTCCAGTTGTCCTTTTTGTTTTGTACATATCAGTGTATATATTTTTTTTGTAATACCCTGAATATGTACATCAAGTATAGTAAATATGACATGGTTTATGTTTTGGTTTTGCCTTGATGTGCTCAGTTGTACACAGTAATACATGTTGAATATGATGAAAGTTTGAGAAATGATACATGTTTGTCATCTTTACTTACAGAAATCCTCCTTGTGGAGCCTCGCTTATGAGACTTATTATGTGATAGTTGGAACTCCCAAAATCGGAGTTCTACGGAGGCTGTCAACCAAAATTTGGTGTCTAGTAATCATGGATTACCAACACTAGATTTAGGGTCGTGACACCAACAAAATTGTACTTGCTCATCAACTACTTTTGGGACTTCACAAAGTCACCACCATTGTCTGTCCAATCTGGACAACATTCTTCACCTCAACTCCTATATCATCTCCTTCATTTATTCTTCAACCCAACTCCTGTAAAACATCCTTCATTAGTCCATGTGTAGTTTGCGTCCTTTTTTCTGTTGGACACATGCATGAACGTCAAAATTTTGTCCTCCTACCTTACACTATAATATCCTCAAAATTCAAGAGAGTTTTGTGGGTCTGAAATTGGTTACAACGTGCCCCTCCCTAATCAGTGGATCTTCAAAGGATCAAATGGGAAAGACGATTCTCCAAGCGGCCGTGCTATGCAATTCCAACCGCAAGTTTCCAATAAAGAGATCAGTTCAACAGATAAACAGAGACCATCCACCAAACTAGTGCCACCGGGATGGAGCTGTAAGCAATGAATGCTGTTACCCCAATACCAACATAAAGACATTAACACAAGCAGCATGATAAGCTGATACAACTTGATGTCCCTCACATAGCAATGCTTGAGCATATCGTAAAAATGATTTGATGTGAGAAGTCTCTCTAGGAGCATCCCCTAGCCCCAGATTCCTATTGTGGTGATCAAGCAATAGTGCCTTTCCATTGACACTGATGGGACACCTCAAGATTGAAGTCTTTGTGGCTTAACAGGTTTGGCATCTACTACAAAAGAGAGAATCTCCTTCAGATAACCACACCTCTGCTAGGCAGTGTGTGGAATGGCTGACAGCAGACCTTTTAGGATATATAATCCAAGTCGAGAGTGGAGTTAAAGGAACAACCGTTGGATGGAAAACAACTTTCACATTTCAGAGAGTACTTTTTTTGTCGAGAATTCCTTGTTCCCTTTCATGTGAATTCCCCAACAGCAAATAACAACTTGTGGGGCCCTATCTATTCCATCTCTTGAGCCAAGTTTTTATAAACATGGCAGCTATTCTTTTGATAATGATGTTTGTTCACTGCATTATCCCATACTGAGTTATCCATTAGATGAAATTGAATAATTCTTTCCTTCGTTGCATGAACTTTCCACCCAAGTGGTGCTCCCACTTTCAATTGTTCTTCCTAGTAAACTTGCTAACAGTGGAAAAAAGACACTTCTCTGCTGCCACACCCAATGTGATGGGGACATCATGCGCACGCCCACCACCCTACGCACATATTCAAGGAGGAGGAGGGCCCCACTTTCAATCTGGATCGACGATGACATCTTTGGAGGGCCTCACAGTTTGGGGCTGTGCTATGGGGCAGGAAGGAATGCCAGGTACATCTTATGGATATTTGTATTATCAAAAGGAAGAGCAGACTCTGGCGCTTCGGTCGATGGAATGACAACATTGCAATAGATAGCAAGGCTTGTCATGAGATATGCAAAAGGTATCGACCCATGAACCAGATGGATTCGAAATTGGATAATCAAATAACATATCAAGGAGGGAAGACAGATAGGAATACCAAACACAACAGCATAAAGAATACGAGTCATAAAGGGAGTAAGTTCAGACTTATTCCCAAAATGATGATACACATTAGATGTGAAAATACGATGAAGGACTTTGTATTTTGGAATCATCTGGGTGGCACAGAGGGCATTACCAGAACTCTAATTAGCATCAAACCGACATAATTTGCGAGTAATTTGCCTTCGCTCAAAGTCAGACATTTTATCAACAAGTGTGCCAATGGGTATGCCTTCATCATTGACATTAACATCAAGTAAACCTGAAATAAAATGTCGATCAATGGGAACTATCTCTTCCCCAAAATTAATAGAGAATGTCATATTATCAAGGGACAATTCACCTATTGAAGCATACATGCCTTGAGCTATTGAGCGGTATGTCTTTCCGCCCTAACCAAGAATGTTTTCCCAACCAATGGCAGTAAGAATAGGCAAGAGATGGTATGGAGCAATGTGGTCTACGTTCACAGTCTTTTCAATGATAATATCCCTAGAGCGGATATCCCTAACATGCTCTAAATCTTCTTCGGGAGATCTTAGGGTTCTCACCCAAATTGGAGTTGACCTAGAGGAGGAGCCACTAGGGCCCTTGCGTGTAGTCTTCCTCTTAGTGCGATGCTCCAGGTAGAGTTTGTAAAAGAGAATATTAAAGAATATAGATGGGTTTGGCTTAGATCAGATTCTTGCACAAAACCCTTTGTAGAAAAGATGCTAATCTCAAATAAACCACAAAATGAAGATTAACTAGCAAGAATGAACCCAAATCTAGAAGGAAACTTGAAATAAGCCACTTACAAAGACAAAATGGATATGGGTTCGACGAGTGGAGCCACAACTAGTCGAAGAAGAAAGGCAAAATGAAAAAAAATGAGTTTTTCCCTCTTTTAATGAGCAAACCCATGCACTTCGACCGGTCGAGTATGGTCCTCGACCCGTCGAAGGTCGACTGGTCGAGGACGTGCTCGACCTGTCGAGCAGCTAATATATTCTTAAAATTTGAAATTTATATGTTTTGCATTTTAAAAATCATAAACATATAATAAATAAAAATGCATAAACAACATGATTTAATTAAAAGTACACAAACCAATATCATGTTTTAATTTGGAATATCTATTCCTGTCAAGCGGTTTGGTCATAATGTTAGCAAGCTGCTTTTGAGTCTGAATATATTCTAATGAAATGCTCGTCCTCAACTAATTCTTGAATGTCGATATGTTTCATACGAGAATGTTGAATAAGATTTTTCGAAATATTAATTGCGATTGAATTATCACAATATAATATCATAGTATCTTGCGCAATCCCATAATTAGCTAACATCCATTTTATCCAGATCAGCTGGGTGCTAGCATTGTTAGCTGCAATATATTCAGCTTCAGCTGTTGAAAGTGATACAGAATTTTGTTTCTTGTTGAGCTAGGAAACCAAACAATTCCCAACGTAAAAACATCCACCACTGGTAGATTTTCTATGACGATGTTTCTTGCCCAGTCTGCATCTGTATATCCGGCAAGTTATACATTTGTATCATACAGATACCATAGACCGAAATTAGCTGTACTTGCGACATCGAATTATCCGTTTAATAACGATTAGATGTGATTCCTTAGGATCCGTTTAACACATTCCAACGCTAAAAGCTATATCAAGTCTATTAGCAGTCAAGTATAGAAGACTACCAATCATACTTCGATATAAACGGGAGCCAATACTTTTACCCGTTTCATCCATAGAAAGTTTGAGAGTAGTACTCATAAGAGTATCAAACTTTTTCCCATTCTCAAACCCAAACTTCTTTACCAGATTTAAAGCATATTTGGTTTGAGAGATAAAAATACCATCTTTCTGTTATTTTACTTGTAATCCAAGAAAGTAATTTAGTTCTCCAACTATACTCATTTCAAACTTGGATTTCATCAGATCTACAAACTTAATGGACAAGTTAGTGCATGTAGATCCGTAAATAATATCATCAACGTAGATCTATACAATCAATATATGTTCATTATATCTTTTGACAAATAATGTTTTATCAACGCTTCCCGTGATAAAGTTGTGACTAAGTAAAAATTTAGTTAACTTTTCGTACCATGCCCTGGGAGCTTATTTTAAACCATAAAGTACCTTTTTAAGACTGTATACATGATCTGAAAGTTTAGGGTCCTCAAAACCCTTAGGTTGTTCAACGTATACTTCTTTTTGTAAATCACTATTTAGAAACGCACTTTTAACATCCATTTGATATATCTTGAATATCTTATAGCAAGCAATTGAAATGAATAATCTAATGGATTCAAGGCGTGCAACTGGTGCAAAGGTTTCATCGTAGTCAATTCTTCTATCCGAGTGTGGCCTTGTACAACCAGTCATGCCTTGTTTCTAATAATATTTCCCATTTCATCAGATTTGTTCTTAAAAATCCATTTGGTTCCGATTATATGTTTATCAGAAGGTTTAGGAACTAAAACATCATTTCTGATGAATTGATTTAACTCTTCTTGCATAGCCAATATCCAACTTTCATCGGCAAGTGCTTCATTTACATTTGCCGGTTCAATTTGGGAAGTGAAGCAGATGTAATTACAGATGTTTTCTAACTGTTTTCTTGTCTGAACACCAGTACGAGGGTTACCTAATATCTGATCAGTCGGATGGTCTTTGACTGATCTTAATTCAAAATTATCTGATTTAGATGAAGAGTCATGTCTGTCGATAATGTTGTCTTCATCATCATCTTGACTTGGTATGGGTGCGATCAGGTGATCGTCAATTACAACGTTAATTGATTCCTGAATCACTCTTATTCTTTTGTTAAGAACACGATATGCTCGACTATTCAAAGCATTACCCAGAAATATTCCCTCATCACTCTTGGCTTTAAACTTTCCCAAAATTTCCCGGTCACGTAAAATGTAACATTTACTTCCAAAAGTTCGAAAGTATTTGATCGTTGGCTTCTTATTAAACAATAGCTCATAGGCTGTTTTATCTTTTGCTTTTCTAACATACGCATGATTTATAATGTAACAAGCAGTATTAACAGCTTCAGCCCATAAGTTTTTCGGTAAGTTCATGTTATTTAGCATTACATTGGCCATTTCCTGTAACACTGTTCTTTCTTTCAACAACCCCATTCTGTTGAGGTGTTTCAGGAGCAGAGAACTCATGTGATATACCATGGTCTGTACAATACTTCTCAAAATTGCTATTTTCAAACTCAGTACCACGATCACTTCTGATTTTGATCACATGTACTTCTTTTTCAGTCTGAATTAGAGGTGTACACAAACCAAGCTAGCTCTGTTAGCTCGCTCGACTTGACTAAAAAAAGCTCGATTCGACTCGGTTCGAAGCTGAGTTTAAGCTGATTTTTTGAGCTCGAAAATGAGTTCGAGCTGGCCCCAGCTCGACTCGACTCGGATTGAACCCAGCCCGAATAGAACTTGGATTGAACCAATTCAGTGACTCGGTTACTTTGATATTGATGTTGCTCACCAAGTGTTTGATGAAATGCCTCAAAGAAGTGTGGCTGGTGGCAAGGAAGTTATGTATATGAAACCAACACCCTTTTTCTTCTTGATTTTTATGTTGCTTAGAAGGTGTTTGATAAAATACCTGTAAAACCATTGTTGTTGTCTCAAATACAATGATATTTTGAAGGTGCAGTCCAAGTTTTTGTGAAAATGTTGCAATGACGAACTTGGCTCGAACTGGCCCAAGCTAATGACCGAACCGAGCCAAGCTGGCCAGTCAAGCTCGAGGACCGAGGCGAGTTGAGCTGAGGCCAGCTCTATTCGGTTTGACTCGATGTACTCCCCTAGTCTGAATTCATTTTAGAATTCTTTTGACTTCATCGAAAGTCTCTGATTTTTCTCTCAAGAAAGCTACCCAAGTGTATCTAGTAAAATCATCAACAATAACTAGAAAATATTTCTTTCCACCTCTACTCTCCGTTCTCGTTTGTCCTACCAAGTCCATATGGAGTAGTTCAAGAGGTTTGGATGTGGCTAAGGAGTTCACTTTCTTGTGACTTCTCCTGATTTGCTTTCCAATCTGACATGCGCCACAAATCTTTTCTACCTTTTTTTAATTTGGGTAAACCACGAATATGATCTCTCTTGCTCAATCTATAAAGATCTCTAAAGTTGACATGTCTAAGACGTTTATGCCATAGATCTATTTCGTCCGTTTGGACCATGTAACATGAAAAGTTAGAAGAGCATGAGTCATTAATAATGTAGCAATTCTCAGAAGTCCTACGACCATTTAATATCACACTTCCCTTCTCATTTGAAATCTCACATCCATGATTTGTAAATTTTACACTATTTGTTATCGCAGATTTGAGAAATACTTAAGAGGTTATGTTTTAGACCTTCAACATAAAATACATTCTCAAAGGGATGAAGATTAGAGAGTTGAATAGTACCTTGGCTTATGATTTTGCAGTTGCTTCCATCACCAAAAGTAACTGAGCCGTCGTTTACTTCTCTTAAGTTGGCAAATATCGCTTTGTCACCTGTCATATGTCTTGAACATCCACTATCCAGGTACCATTTTGAATGGCTAGTGGCTTTGAAGGCTGTGTGGGCAACAAGACATGTAACCTTTGGAACCCATTTCATTATGATTCTAGGTTTGGGAGTTCCATTGGTTTTTCTCTGTATTTGGGAGTTGGAATTTCTCCACTTTCTATTAACTCTGATTCCGTCTGAGTTGGATTTTAGAAGCTCTTTGCGTAAGTCCACTATTTTTTCAACTAAAGGAGGTTTATTATATCTTTGATTTCTATAGCTGATGGTATTAGAATTAATCTTAGAAACTTGAAAAGGTCTTGGATTTTTGAAATAATTTCGACCATAATTTCTCAAATTCTTACCTTTAGAGTTTGAGGATTCTCCTTTTACAAATATAGGAGATGAATTTATTTATTTATTTATTTTTTATGAGAATTATCTTTGATATAGCCCAGACCTGATTTGTCACCACATTTTTTGGATGATGATAATAATTTTTCAAGTTTTGGGTCTCCATGAGTATATCTCCAACTATCCTTAGAACTCAAAAGGGAAGAAACTTCGAGTTTTAGATTCTCATTTTCAATTCCGAGTTTTTTTAACTCTGAGGTTTTGAAATTTAAGTCTAGTTTTGTTTTTTCAAAACAATCTGAAAGATGAGATTTTTCTAAAACATTGTTTTCAAGTTCTTCTTTTAACTTAAGATATTTTTCTCTTTGAATTTTTAATTTGACAGCAATTTTGCAACTTTCCCTATATAGGGCATTGTATGTGTCTCGAAGATCATCTTCATTCTCATTGTTAGGGTCACTCCTGAGATTTTCATAATCAAATAAGTTACAACTATCTGAGGAGGTGACTCTAGCTATAGTCATCAGGGCTTTTAAATCATTCGTATTTTCATGTTTTGATTCATCTGACTCAGAAGAACTTTCAGAGCCAGATGATTCATCCCAAGTAGCTATCATGCCCTTTCTTTTTTACTAATAATCCCTTTTAGGACATTTATTCGCCAAGTGCCCGTATTCATGACAGTTGAAACATTGACTGTCCTTTACAGATTTCCAAGATTTAGATTTTCCTTTTCTTTCGTCAGATGGCTTTTGAAAATCTGATCTTTTCTTGTTTTTGAAAATTCTGTAAAATTTCTTAGCAAGTAAAGCCATATCATCTTTTATATCTTCAACATCAGAATTAATACAATTTTCTTTTGAAACAGATTCAGATGATTTAAGAGCAATGGACTTACCTTTAGGAGCTTTAAAATTTAACTCATACATTTGGAGAGAGCCAACTAACTCCTCAACCTTCATATGATCAGTATCTCTTAATTTCTGAATGACAGTTACTTTAGAATTGAATCTCTCAGGAATAGATTGCAGTATTTTTGTACAGACCTTGCTTTCTGAGATTCCATCTCCTAGACTCCACATGGAATTTACTATATCATTTAGTTTCGTATAGAAGTCCATGAAAGTTTCATTTTCTTCCATACGAATCTCCTCAAACCTAGTAGTGAGGATTTGAACTTTAGATTTCTTGACTATGAAGTTCCTTCATGTGTCATTTCAAGAATATCTCAGGCTTGTTTGGCTGTATCACATGAAATAATTCTCTTGAATTCATCAGGTGATAGAGCACAAGTTATGACATTTAAGGCCTTAGTAGGCAAGATAACTTGTGCTTGTATTGAAATTAAAGTACTAAAATAATAAATAAATCAGAAACTCAATCACACTAGTATTGAAAATTTGATTCAAACTAGTTTGTAGGACAACCTTCACTCAAAACGAAGTTTAGGTAGGACAACCTTATTTCACGAACAATCGTAAGGGTCAAGATCTCAAACCAGGCAAGATAAAATAAAGCTATCTATTACAAACATTCACCACTTTTGCATAAATAAAATTACAACAATTCTCCACAAATGCAAAAAGTAAACATTCACCACAACACCAAGAGTTATAGTGGTTCGGTGTGTACAATAACTGTTCTCAAACAGCCAAACCTACTCCACTCCCAATAATCACAACCCACGTAATATTGGCTTTCACTAAAAGACAAGGTTTTCATAGGGTCACCTTAAAACCTGATACAGTTGTGATTTTAACGGACTATCACAAACAAAAACTCCTCACTGAGATTTTCTGGCTATCTCAGAAAAACCAACAATTGAGATTTTCTGGCTATCTCAATAAAACCAAAATACAAAAGATAGAATATACTTATACCTTAAAGATGTATCTCTTGATGTATCCTATAGAACTGCTTCTTTTGAAGTAGATTATTCAATGTCCAATCATATGAATAATGGTTCTAGGTTCTAAATAGATTTTAAATCGATTCAAAGCAAAGGCTACTTGTTTGAATTCCTCAAGATCTCAAAGAAGAGTATCTACTCTCTTTATAGAATAAGATTCATAAGAAGGAGATCAAGGAATTGAAATAAAAGGCTACTAAAGAAATATTAAAAACACCATGCAAGAGCTTGACAATAATGGAGACCTCTCTCTCTCTCTCTCTCTTGATGAAGGCTTTTCTCAGCTTGAATTAGTAATTTCATATTGAGAGAAGGCCTCTTTTTAGAGGCTGAAAGGTTATTGTTTCGACTCGTCTAAGGTTTTCTTTGACTCGTCTAAGGATTAACAAATTTTCAAATTTTTAGCGCGATCGAATAAAACAAAACTTAGACTGGTCGAAGGCCCTGCTCGACTGGTCGAGGACCTTGTTTGACTAGTCGAGGGTGCCAGATTTTAGTTGTTGGACTTCGAGTCGGGCAACCCTCGACTGGTCGAGGAAGTAACAGAAAAATCCCTTCTTTTGAGTTTAAACTTGGACTGGTCAAACATTTCTTAGACTAGTCGAGCCACAGCTTAGACTAGTCGAACCTAAGCCTAGACTAGTCGAAGTTAAGCCTATATAAAGCATAAAGACCCATATAAGATAATGTTTTGAAAGTACCTAGGCCTAAAGTCTTTCTAGGGTTTGTTATACCTGAAAAGACCGAACATTGAAGTAACTTGAACTTCTTGGAACTTGTTCTTCTACTTGAATCTTCAATAGAGCTTGAAGATGTTGCTTGATCTTCTACTTGAAGTGTAATAGATCTTGAACTCAGTCATCTTGAGCTTCAGTAGATTTTGAACTTTCCAGCTTAATCTACTTCTTGACTTGAACTTCAGTAAAGTTTTGAACTTAGTAGATTTTGAACTATCATGACTTATAACATCTTGAACTTTCCATCTTGATCTACATTAGACGGATCACTTCTTAATCTGTTTTGTCTAAACGAAATTTGACAAACAAAGGTATGCTTTATACAATATAGCACTTACAAATGAGCTCCTAGAATAGGGTTTCAATCGAAAAAGCATGAGTCCGTGTGTCATGCCCGCCCTTCTTACACCTAAGAAGGATGGCACATGGAGGATGTGTGTTGATAGTATGACCATCAACAAAATCACAATCAAGTATCAGTTTCCCATACCGCGTCTTAATGGCATGTTGGATATGATGGCCAATGCTACTATCTTCTTGAAAATTGACCTCAAAAGTGGTTATCACCAAATTTGTGTATGCCCTGGTCATGAGTGAAAGACGGCCTTCAAGACGAAGAATGGGCTATACGAGTGGCTAGTCATGCCTTTTGGGTTGACTAATGTCCCAAGTACCTTCATGCGTGTGATGACCCAAGTGTTGAACCCCTTCATGGGGAAGTTCCTGGTCATCTACTTTGATGATATCTTGATTTATAGCATAACCAAGGAACAACACTTCAACCATTTGAGGTAGGTTTGTGGGATCCTTAAAGCTGAAAAATTGTATGTCAACTTAAAGAAGTGTGTGTTTATGTCTAGCAGTGTTATCTTCTTAGGTTTTGTTGTGTCAGCTGAGGGTGTGTCAGCGGATCTCGAGAAGGTCAAGGCCATCATCAATTGGTGTGAACCGCACAGTATTCACGAGGTGCGCAGCTTTCACGGCTTGGCCACCTTCTATAGAAGGTTCATTCGAGGCTTCAGTTCCATTATGGCTCCTAAGGCAGCCTCGAAGGCCTTCAAGGAGATAAAGGTCAAGATGACTGAAGCTCCAGTCATGCGACTTTCGGATTTTTCGAAAGTTTTTGAAGTCGCTTGCGACGCGTCAGGAATCGGCATACGAGTACTTAGTCAGGAAGGGCACCCCGTCGCCTTCTTTAGTGAGAAACTGAATGAGGCGAAGCAAAAATACTCCACCTATGACAAAGAGTTCTATGCGGTAGTGCAATCGTTGCGCCACTGGTGTCATTATCTATTGTTGCAAGAATTCATCTTACTCTCAGATCACGAAGCCTTGAGATATCTGAACTCTCAGAAGAAATTAAACCGTAGGCACGCGAAGTGAGTCCAGTTCCTTCAAGAGTATACATTTGTGCTTAAACACAAGGCTGGTGTAGAGAATAAGCTTGCCAACGCATTGAGTCGTCGAGTCCAAGGTATTCCGTAACGGTAACGGTGGCCGTAACGGCCACCACCGTTACCTTTACGATATGGGGCATAACGGTTGTTATGGCCCCGTAACGGCTGTTACGGTTTCTCTTTTTTATTTTTTATTTATTGAAAAAACTCCCAAAAAACATGTATCTGCCCTGTCATGTTGGTTAAAAAGTATGAAAAACCTATATATGTCCCATAATAGACCATCATGGGGCTATTATGGCCTTTATAGGGGATGTAATGTGCTGTTAACAACAATTACGGGTCATTTTTTTCTATAATAGTTGTTACGCCTGTTATGACCCTATAACGGTTGTCACCGTTACCTTTACGTAACGGCCTCTATGACCCCGTAACGGCCTTTACGGCACACCATGGTCGAGTCGCGTTACTGAATTCCGTAAGTGTCGAAGTCACAGGGCTTGAGCGTGTCAGAGAGAATTACTCTGAGTGCCCAGATTTTGAAGTTGTGTACGCATCGTTGTTAGAGAGTCCGTTAGGAGCTAGCATTGAGTATTTGATATTAGACGGATATTTGTTTAGGAGTGACCGTTTGTGCATACCTCGTACCTCCCTCCGCGATTTTCTTGTCTATGAGTTACATCAGGGGAGGTCGCGGGTCGTTTTGGTTGATACTAGATCATTGCCCTAGTGGAGGATAGATTCTATTGGCCAAGCCTTAAGTGAGACGTGGCCAAAATTATAGGGCAGTGTCGTACTTGTCAACTGGCAAAGCAGAAAAAGCAGAATATGGGGCTATACATACCTTTGCCAGTTCCATTCGCCCCTTGGCAGGACATCAGTATGGACTTCGTGCTTGGGCTCCCCAAGACTATTCGAAAACACGATTCCATATTTGTTGTGGTGGACCGTTTTTCTAAAATGGCCCACTTCATCCCTTGTTCGAAGACCTCTGACGCATCTCATGTTGCCAACTTGTTCTTTAGTGAGGTCGTCAAGCTTCATAAGTTACCAACCATAATGTCTGACTATGACGTGTGATTCATGAGTTATTTTTGGAAGACACTATGAGTAATAGGCTCCAATTTTCTTCTGCCTACCACCTTCAGACCAATGGTCAGACTGAGGTGATCAATAGAAGCCTAGGAAATTTGCTCAGGTGTTTAGTGGGGAAGCACACCAGGACGTGGGACACTACACTACCTATCGCCGAGTTTGCATTTAATAGTTAATAGATCCACAGGTTTAAGTCCTTTTGAAGTCGTTACTGGTAATAAACCTAGGAAGCCTATTGATCTTGTCCCAATGTCTCTGTCTCATAGGCTATCAGAGTCTGTAGAGTCCTTTGCACATCATATTCATTCATTGCATCAGGAAATCAAGCGAAAACTTAATACCAGTAATGAATAGTACAAATTTTCTGCAGACCAACATAAACGATTCAAGGAATTCAATGTAGGGGACTATGAGTCCGCATCAAGTCAGAGCGATATCCTCGGATAGCCGTGGAAATTACACGTGCGTAGCGCTGGACTATTCAAAATTATACAATGAAACGGTCCCAATGTGTATATGGTAGATCTTTTACCTTCCATGGGAATTAGTTCCACATTCAATGTGGATGATCTAGTTGCATTTCAGGGGACCACTGATATATTGTCTGGCCTTTCACCTAACCATCCTAATTCCCTAGACCTTTCCCTTAACCCATAGCTCCTTCCCGACCCATCTTCCCAGCCGCTACCTCCCATACCTACCCTTCCCACACCCAGAGAGGAGATAGAGGATATTTTAGACCATCAGAGAGTATCGACGTTGGACAGCGGCTTTCAAAAGTTCTTTGTCAAGTGGAAGTCATGCCCAGCTTCAGACAGTATGTGGCTCACTGAGGAGGAGCTTTAGACACTTGATCTAGACATCTTGGAGCAGTTCAGGAGTTTTGTTTTGCCAGTAGAGAAACCTTCGCAACTGGGGAGAGTTGATGGGGACATCATGCGCACGCCTCCCACCTTACGCACATATTCAAGGAAGAGGGCCCCACTTTCAATCTGGATCTACGACGACATCTTTGGAGGGCCTCACAGTTAGGGGCTGCGCTATGGGGCTTTGGAGTGGACCCGATCATCACATAGATTCTACCATCGGATCTCATGATCGTGGCCCATTACCTTAGATGATCTAAGATTTGGAGTTTTGATTGTTTTTGTTATTAGAAACATCATGAACGGCTTTGATTGCGTAGATTAGTTATTATTTTATTTACTTCAGCTCTAAGTATTAGTGTGCACACATAGCGCAAGGGTAAAGTTGCCTTTTAGGGTTTAGGGTTTTCTTATAAATAAGCAACCCCATGTAGGTATTCTCAATGAAGTTTATGAATAAAAATTTTGTGTTTTTCTTCTTCTCTATCTCTTTGGGTTGAAGAATCGAATTGGGTGCGAAACACCCTCCTTTCCTTGAAGGGCTAACTACCGTGGTGTGAAGCCACAACCATCCCAAATTATCCCCGCTTCTTTAAACCCCACATCCATCATCCTCTACATCCCTTCCACTTTCAAATTCACCCTCTTTCGTATCTAACTTCTATCGTATAACAGTGCACAAACAGATTTTCAGATTCTGGCCCATCTGAGGGGCTGAAACTTCGGCGGAACACCACACACAAACTGTGCATCAGATTAACATGAAATTTGGCATGGAGGCAGTCCTACCCTGGCCGATCCTAGCCTAGGAGTCGCTTTTTGACTTTGTGGGCCCCACATACGTGTGGACGAGTGGTCACGCACGTGCGCCCAGGGCCAACTGCTGTCCACGCACGTCCCTCATCTCAGGTTCTATTTTTCCTCTATTTTCCTCCTCTTTAGACTTAAATCCAGATCCTTAACCCTAAAGAATCCCAAATCCCAATATCCCCAAATTTGAGCCCTAAATTTTCCTTCGAATTGAAATATGGTGAATCTCTTGAATTGGGGAACAATCCTTTGCAAGAATGAATGAATCTTACACTCCTTTAGGCTTGTTTGGTTTATAATTTTATTTGATCCAGCCTAAACTTGTGTAGGCTTGGACCCCCATAGTTTCCCCTTTTTGAATATTTGATCATATTTAGGATGTGGAATTTTGTGATTGTATAAAATTGGTATAATCTAAAGCTTGAACTCTTGCATGTCATATTTAATCTCATGTCCTGCATCACGATGCCACCCATGTTTTGTTGCCTCGCCTTCATGCTTCTTGCAAGAATAGTTCTAGTAGGACAATTCATTTATGGTGCAATTGTTTTCTGATTTTGTATTCTGTACTATGGAACATCCAAAACATGAAAGTAGTTGTATGAAGAACAAAGCTATCATGCTTCTGGAGTTGTGCAATATCCCAATATCTTTTTTTTTTTAAATCTATGATTTCTGGTCTTGGGCATATTTTTCAGGTGTCAATGGCTGAGAGAACTCTTGGAAAAGTTGGAGTTCAGGTTGCTTGGTAGGTTATTAAGTTATGCAATATGTCCGTAAGTTTTTTTCTTGTCTACAATGTATTGTTAAGATGTTGGTTCTATGTTATGTTATGAGACCTGAGATGTCGTTATAGTAAATATTTTATATGCAAGATGTGTTTGTTTGTCTTTTGTTACTGAGATTAAAATCTGTTGGCAGTTTTTAATTAGTGACCTATTCAACCCCGAATCACGTAATGTTTCCAGCCAATACCATTATGTAACTGTTTAGGCGCACCTTCCATACAACATAGTTTTTAGTCAAAGAACCAACTATAGCTAAGTCGACTGTCACTTTATCCATGAGAAAGTTAACAATGGTGAAATTTGTAGACTGTATGTCAGCTCTCAAGATAAGCTTGCTTGAGCTCTTGGTTGTAGTCAGTATGAACATACCTTTTCCAAGTTAAGCATTGATTGTGTCTATGCTCCATCTTGAGGGGAGTTTTAAAGCTGATTAATATGGGCCATAATGATTATACGCCCACCTAATCCTCCTTTTTTATCCTTTAATTCCTCTTCTTATGCATATTTTATATTCTTAGGGGCTTATATGGTAAATTGTATCAAGTGAGGGGTATTCTTGATATTTTGGTTTTACGACTAAAGTGAATAAAAGCAAGAGTGTGGGGCATCCACACCTAACCTCACTTTTCTCTTTTCCATTCCTTTTCTTTCCTCTCCTCTTCCTCTTTTATCACAACTTACAAATTGGATTAAATAAAACCAACTTAAAACAGGAATTAACTTCCTAATGATCCACCCAAGTTTGTATGGATGCATGCTGTAGACGTGTGAGCGCACAGATGAACAGATCACACTTATGAACAATGCACAGACAGAGTGCAATGTGAATGATACATGTGAACATTACATGTGTGAACTGTGTTCATCCCTGCACAATGCATGTGGGGGATCCACAATCCAAATGAATGACCTGTGATGCCCACCATTCTCATCTGATTGCCTGCTGGGCCCATCCCTTCTGTTCTGAGATGCCATGGTGGGGTTGATTGCATCAAGGTATGTTGCAGGGTTTTTTCCATGCAGTTAAAAGATGGTGTTTGTAAGAGATGTTAGATGTCAGGTAAAACCAGTGCATATTATAGATTTGTTCATTTGAGAATAAATCTTAATTTGTCTCTGTGCTTTAGCTCCCACAGAGACCTGCATATATCTCATACTTAACACAGTTCCTTGCTTCTCTCTTCATATATTATTTGCAACTGCAATTGAAGAGCTATAGGCAGTTCAGATGTAGCTTTATTTTGTATTGGATTCTCATTTTCATAATATTTGTCAATTTTATATAATTTATGTGTCCTGCCTTTGTGTGACACCAATAGTTGTTTGTGTTGCAGCTGGTCATATATTTTCATACACTATGCCCTTCTTGTTGCCTACGTGGCTCGTTCTTCAGAAATTTTGACAAATTTCCTCGGTATCCCATTGTATGAACTACGACTCTGCTGCTTAAAATTTTATCAAAGAAAAAGATTATATTATTTTGATTCTTGTTGATTGTTTCATCATTTTAAAAACTGTGCTAACTCTATTACTCTCTAGATCTATGTAGTTCTACCCTCACTTGCGCATCATTGCCCTAAAGTTTTACTTTGCAAGAAAATAGTCTGCTCTTGGGGTTACGGCTATTGAGTTTTCAGAGTTACATAATATGTAATCAAAGATGCCTGATGAGTTATGGCATTTTGATAGCTCCTCCAAATGAACTATTTAAAACCGAGAAATGATATATGCATGTGCCCTAGTTGAATACTTGGACCATTGCCATATATTTGAGGTGGACCACTCTTGAAGTGATTTCCCATGTGTGGCTACAAGCTTAACAACTTCATGCCTAATCTTGATAGCAGGAATTGTCAATTCCCTTCCACTCAAAGGTGTACTAAATCGGTTATGTATCGGCCATAACGGCCGAGTCCGTTACGCGATATGGGGGTCGAAACAGTGAACCCCCTAGTTTTTTGCTTGGATCGGCCGTTACGCCCCATAACGACTAACGGTTAGGGCGTAACAGTCATAAAAAGCTAGATTTTTTATTTTCTATTTTTCTTTTTAAGTTGCAATCTTTCTCTTTTTTTGGCACTTTTCTCTTCCAAGTTCTTACTTAAACTATTCTACTACAAATTCCGACCTCTCTTAGCTTTTTTTTACAACACCCCCCCCCCCCCCACACACACACACACACACACACACACACACACACACACGCTAGTGGAATTTCACCACAGATGGGTACTCGAACCCTTGACCGGGAGTTGAAACTCCTAAGAGTCTACCACCCGAGCAAGAGTAAGGACCCCGACCTCTCTTAGCTTGAATTTGAGGATCAAAACAAGTTATTTCAAGGATTTTATTGAATTGAAGCTCCGTGGTCCATTTTCCGAAAAATCTTTGTTGTTATGGTTGAATATAATGCATTATTCAAATTAGAATATATGAATGTGCATTTTACAAATTATGCAATTGATTTTATTTTTTTTTCCCTTTTTCTTTTTAATTTTTGGACTATTTCGGTCAATTTTTAAAAATTAGCAAACACCTACATATGTGAGATATTTTGATATTAAATTCATTCTAATATATCTATCATTAGTATTAGATAGTTAGAAAATTAAATATATGAGTTTTGCAGTCAATTCCAGGCTGTCAGGTTCATAAATTCATCAAAGCACCCGATATAGCTTTCTCACCAAAGAGTGGACCGTTACACCACCATTAACAGGTTCAAAATTACAAATGAATCCATATTTGGAAAATTTAGAATTTTCTAGGTTTAATGGATATTTTTTGGATATTTTTTAGAACAAGAAAATTTCTTAGCATTATAAGGGGGCGTATCAGCCATTACGGCCCTGTAACGGTTGATACGGCTTGTAAACTTATCGGTAATGGTGGGCACCGTTACTGTAACGGTATACCTTGCTTCCACTAGAAAGTGCTTCCTTGTCAAATTATAAAGTTAATCCTGTGTAGAGTGTAGTTGAATGTAAACATCTTAATTGTCTCTATGGGACTTGTATTTATGGGGTAGAGTGGTCTATTGGCCAAACCCTCTAGCATCAGGTCGGTGCATTGGGTAACATATTAGGTCTAATAAAATGTCATATGGGATGAAGATAATTTTCCAATCCTTCAAATGTCCTTATTGTGGAAGGTCATTCGACAAGTACAATGCAAAACTAGGAAAGTGTTTAGTACCCTAGAGTCTCTCTTCCTTGTTAATTAGATTTTTTTTTTAAAAAAAAAAAAAAAAAAAAAAATTTAAGAAAAAGAGCTTCCAAGAATCACCTTATTTGGGAAGAATCGTTTGTTGGACAAACCCTCCACCATTAGGTTGATGCAATGGGTACAATATTGGGTGTAATAAAATGTCATATGGGATCAAGCTCTTTTTCCAATCTTTCAAATGTCCTTATTGTGGAAGGTCATTCGACAAGTACAACACAAAACTAGGAAAAGAGTCTCTCTTCCTTGTTAATGAGATTTTTTTTTTTTTTTAAAGAGCTTCCAAGAATCACCTTATTTGGGAAGAATCGTTTGTTGGACAAACCCTCCACCATTAGGTTGATGCAATGGGTACAATATTGGGTGTAATAAAATGTCATATGGGATCAAGCTCTTTTTCCAATCCTTCAAGAGTCCTTATTGTGTAAGGTGATTCGAGAAGTGCAATTGTGGACCTTCAGAAAGCTTTTGCCACCCTGATGTAGGATTGATGCATGAACCAAATATGATGTGAGATAAAGTAGCAAAATTAAAGTAATTAACAAAAAACATAAAACTTGCCATTATCATCACAAATACCAAGAAAACCAAAAGAATATCATGCATAATCCTAGCCTAGGTTACCAAACATCATCGTACAAGATCATTAAATAAAGGAAATTAGGATCTCATGGATGTAGGGACATCCAATTAGCATAAGGAAAAGTCTATTTCAAAGTAGGAGATCTAATACTACCTAGGGTAAAATTAGGGTTAGGGAAATTGGGGGAAATTAGGAATTAGGGTTTATGGGATCAAATTGGGAAGAAGGGGTTAAAGGATTTAGGTGTTAGGATATGGGAATTAAGGTTTTGGATAGAAGGGGTATAAGGATTTTGGGTGAATTGAAGAATGAGAGAAGTTAGGATTTGGGAGTTTGGGGAAATAGGAAAGTTGGGGATTTCTAGGTTTAGGTTAGGGTTTAGAAAAACAAAGAAGAGGGTTTTGCTTCAAAGGTGATGGGAAACCAAAGGGGACAAAGGGACGTTCGTACAACCAACCTGAGAGGTCACATGTATGGTCGTACGAGCACACGTGTGGCTAGATTTGTAGGGTTTTAGGGCTTTTTTAGGGTTTGGCTTGTGGATGGATACGAGTAATGGGGATTAGAAGAAAGGTGACGGTTTGGGATGGGAAGATCGAAGAATTTCAAACGAAATACCTCGATGGTGGATGAATGGATGAGGATGTGGGGATAGATGGAGACCTCACACCTCCGTTGATGAAGATCGACGTCACACCAACCTCTCTTCCAAATCACATGGAAGATATCTTCAAGTCACATCAAGATAGAAGAAGAAGAAAAGCAATGCAATTTTTCTCCTCTTTTTTTTTTCCCCCTCAAAATCTAATGGCATTAGGGCTTCACACTCCTATCTTTCTATTTTATAGTCTCAGAAAAAACCTTTTACAAAAAGACGCTCTCAGATAAGATTCTCAATATAGAGACGCTTAATAAATTAAAAGTTGTTCCTAACTCCCTAATCTCAACACATATAAGGTATACTAAAAATGACGAAGCATGTAAACAATATAAAGAACTAAACTATTTCGTGGCCCATGGGGTCTACGATCAAGATGTCCGATGATGATCCAATGGTCCGATGTGTCCATCAAGCTCCTACATGCAACCCATGCACATCTTCCTGGTGTAGGGTCTTTCAAATGCTTGCACATGCACATGGGGTCTTCATCACGACCATGGGTACTCACCTAGGCACAGGGAAATCGGTGCGTCTTGCCTCCTCCTCTGATACATACGCAAAGGTGTATGTGAAGTGATGTCCTCATCACACCCTTGAGACACCTTTCCTTGTTAATGAGATCAAAGAGAGGATAGCTTCAAAGAACCTCCCCCAAGAATATATTGAGGTAGGCCAACTCCAAAGCAGAGTTGTTGGCTAAGGATCCCTAAGTGCACTGCTTTATATTGTGAATAACTATCCATTGCATGCATGGATCTTCTGTTTTCTAGCTTTTCTGCTTTAATTACATTAGTTTCAACATTCATTAAAAAAAATGAATAAAGGGAATTTTGTGCATTCTTTATGCATGCGTGTATAGCCTAAGGGTTGTTGAAAGTTTCAAATTTGAAATGCTCATTGGATTCTCTCCACCATCTTTAAATGGTGAGATATGTGAGAGCATGTCTTCTTGGTGTTAAGCGAGCGCATTGAGTCATGCCCATAAAATGTAACTTGTTTGAGTGCTGATTTTTGCCAATAACTTCACGACTAGTTTCATTGCCACATATAGCTTACACGGCATATTTTGGCCTCACCTTTTGCTCAACCTCATTAATATAAATGCCAATACATGGTATTTTCAGTAAAACACTTGCATTGAGAGATTTGATGAACGTGACACCCTTGGCTGGTATATAAGAATATTAATTGGAGTATGTTCTTCTCCATCCATCCGCACACCTGCTGTTGTTTAGTGAGCACCCATTGTGGATTCAATTTCTATTAACTTAACTATGCACCTCATTCACAAATTTCAAAAGTTCCCTTAAACCATGGTAAGAGGAAATCTAGTAATGAAAACCAATTGAAGTGATGTCAATACTATCTACCATGCATTGCCAAAATTTTGAACTAGTCGTCTTAAGCGATACTGTTGCATGAAAAACCATCTACCCACTTTCATGTATGTGGTATTTTTCAGCTCTTTTGTAGTCGGAGAAGATTTAATGCTTGGCATTGTGAGCAAACTCCATGCAACCTTTCTTTTCTTTGTCACGCTTCTTTTCAAAATCTCTCCTTCCATTCCTTGCGGGTGCATGCGAGTCATCACAACGACCAACCCTGTTTAATCTTTCTCTTGCTATTTTTAACATCAGTGCAATTGTGTTTGTGGAAATCATGGACTGTTTGTTTAAACTTCTTTTCGCAAAGCTTGAGGGAAGCATGAGGTGATTCTATGGTGATGGTTTTTTTTTAATTTTTAATTATTATTATTATTATTTTTTTTGGGGGGGGGGGGGTGTTCTATTGTTTACATTATTATTATTATGATGGGTTGTTGTTGTTGATCCTTTTGGACTAACTTCGGGTTGGCTCCATGCTAATTGGGAAGGGACACATTGGCTAGGTTTTGGGTCATGGAAGAGTTATGTCCTATGGTTCTTGAGCATCCTAAATTCTATAACCACTCTGAGATATTGGACATTTAGATCATGTTTGTGGTTATCTTGTGCGTTTATGTGAACCAAAATGTCTCCATCTCCACCATCGGGTCAATTGTGGATTATTTGTTTTGGGCTCTTCACCACACAGGAGTACAGATATTCATATATGTATTGGAAGTTGGAACATTGGTCAAGGATTGGATTTGCTTGACCATGCATTAGCTTGGACCTAATTTCATTTGACTTGAGGATCCAAGAGGTGATCTTTATGTTGATGTGATAGTTTTGACACATATGGCGATGTCGTAATACTTGGTTGACATGGATGTGATTGGGTAGATGCATCAACTCTAAGGAACCTATTGTGCTCTAATAAAGGATCCATCATTATCGTGGACTAACGGTTAGCAGTATAGATCATGGTTATTGGGACTCCATTAGGCTTGTCTTTGTGGGCTTACATTTCCAGATGTTTTGAAATTGTTTTTCAAAGGTTTTTAATCATTGGATCATTTGTTTTAACCATTGATTTTGTTTTATCATGCTTGGACAACTGATGGTCATGATCTATTAGTGGCCCGCCCTTCGTTTGGCATGGGGCTAAGACGAGTGGGTGGCCACAATGGTGTAGGGATATGTTCTGTTGTGGTTGGGTGCATGGATAGATGTGATGTGTACACATTTGATGATGTAAGGCTTACTGAAGTTCACGAGGTGGAGCACCATAACCCTAACCTCTATCCATAAATAGATTCTGTTATCAAGAGAATAGGTGCCCTAACATAGATATCGCAGATGTCTAAGTCTCCTCCCCTCCCTCCACATTGATGGGGACATCATGCACACGCCCCCTCTACGCATGTATTCAAGGAGGAGGCGGGTCCCACTTTCAATTTGGATCGACGATGACATTTTTGAAGGGCCTCATAATTAGGGGGCGACGTTATGGAACATTGGAGTGGACCGGATCATCGTACAGATTCTACCATCGAATCTCATGATCGTGGCCCACTACTTTAAATGATCTAGGATTTTGAGTTTTGATTATTTTTGTTATTAGAAACTTCATGAACAGCTTGGATTGCTTAGATTAGTATTTATTTGCTTTAAGCTTTGGTATTAGTGCGCAACATGGTGCAAGGGTAATTTTGTCTTTTTTGGGTTTAAAGTTTTCTTATAAATATAGCAATCCCATGTAGGTATTGCAATGATGTTTATGAATAAAAATTCCTGCGTTTTCTTCCTCTCTCTTTTTTTGGGGTTGAAGAATCGAATTGGGTGCGAAGCCCTCCCTTCCTCGAAGGGTTAACTACCGTGGTGTGAAGCCACATCCGCTCCAAACCAACTCCATCTTCTTACGCACCAATTCCATCTCCCTCAACACCCCTTCCATCATCAGATTCACCTCTTTTCGCATCCAAATTTTCTCCTACAGCAGTGCACAAGCATATTTTCAGATTTTGGCCCATTTGAGGGGCTGAAACTTCGGCGGAGTACTACGCGCAAACCGTGCATCGGATTGACGTGAAACTTGGTATGGAACCTGTCCATCCCCGGCCGATCCCAGCCTAAAAGGCGTTTCTCGATTTTGTGGGCCCCACACGTGTGGACGACCTGTCACACATGTGCGTCCAGGCCCCTTGGCTGTCCAGCGTGCGCAACCCATCCCAGGTGGTCTCTTCCCTTCTATTTTCTTCCCTTTTGTCTTAAAAACCCTCCTCATCCAAATCTCTAACCCTAAAGAGTCCCAAATCTCAATTATCCTCAATTTTCAAACCTTAGATTTTCCCCCAAATTGAAACTTAGTGAATCTCTTGAGTTGGGAACAATCCTTTGCAAGAATGGATGACTTTACACTCTTTTGGGCTTGTTTGGCTTATAATTTTGTTTGTTCCAGCCCTAAAGTTGTGTAGGCTTGGACCCCCATAGATTCCCCTTCTTGAATATTTGATAGTATGTAGGATGTGGAATTTTGTGACTGTTTAATATTGGTATAATCACATGCTTGATTTCTTGCACTCCATATTTATTTCATGTCCTGCATCACACATGTTCTTCAAGAAGAAAGAAAAAGAGAGAAGAAAAGTGAGAAAGAGAAGGGGATCTTCTCATTCTTCCACATGTGGTTCATCTCTTGGGTTAATCTCAACCCCCTATAGTGAGATGTAGACTTGTTTGGGCATCCACTCTTCATCGAGGATAAATTGTAGAGTCTTCTTCATTTTGAAGAAGAATAACTTCGGTAACCTCATCCTTCGCCACATCTAAGGTATCAAATTTAGACTATCATTTGGTTTTTTTGTTCACAATTTCAGAAACTACACATTGGGTTGATCTTAATTTAGGAGATGCTAAAATACATTTATTTGCATATTTAAGAATCAAATAATAGCAAAAAAGATGCATATATGCATATTTAGGCCTTTATTGGAGGCCTAAAAGCATGTATCAATCCATCCATCCATCCATGCACATACATACATCCAAACACACATGCATGATCCATCCATGCATCCACACGCACACACACATCCACCAACCATCCAATCATTCATCCATCCATGCATACATACAAACATCCATGATGCATACATATACATAGGGCGGTACACGAACCGAGTTAGCTTGGTTAGCTCGCTCGACTTGACTCGAAAAAGCTCAATTTGAATCGGTTCAAAACTGAGTTCAAGCCGAGTCGAGCTGATTTTTTTAGCTCAAAAAAATTTCGAACCGAGTTCGAGATTGCCCTAGCTCAACTCGACTTGGATCGAACCCCAACTCGGATCGAACTAGTTTGGTGACTCAGTTATTTTGATATTGATGTTGCTCACCAAGTGTTTGATGAAATGACTCAACAAGGTGTCGGCTGGTGTCGAGGAAGGTATGGATATGAAACAAATACCCTTGTGTCTTGATCAGTGTTTTAAATATCGACAATATCGGTCGATATATCCCACGACATATCTTATATCCCACTTGTGCGATACGAAACGCACAGGTAGTGCTGATATATCCCACCTATTCGATTCAGTGAGCAATTTTCGATTTTCGGTCCTTTTTTTTTTTTTTTTACTATAAATCACATTAAATCAGTGTTAAATGGTTACAAATATATGATTCTTCATGTTTTCCATGAAAAATCATGGATTTGGTGCTTTAATTTCGAGATTTGGGGGAGATGAGCCAAGTTGCGGAAAATTGAAAAAATCGAAATTTCTCAATTTCTTGCAAATCAGTTGCAATCTTTGTATCAAAACACAAAATCAAATATGTCTGTAACCTGATCTAGTGATTCTTCTTTTTCTTTGGAATGTATTGTTTGTGTTTCCATACATGTCTTCTTACGTTTATAAATTATATGAATAGACTTTGAATATACTTGCATCAATTCAGTTGGACAATGCATGTATTAGAACCCCATACAAAGGAAACCCCTATTATGTACATTTTTTTTGTAATGTATTGATTTTTAAGTGTGTATTGATGTCTTTTTCAACAATCCTTGAAGTTTCGTTGAAAAATTCGACCAATTTCCCAATGTTCCCATGTTTCCCAACAACAACGATACATTACGCAATACAACCGATATATCCCATGCGATAACTGATATGTATCATATCCCAAGGGCAAGATACATTATGTGATAACGATATTTAAAACATTGGTCTTGATTTTGATGTTGCCTACTGAGTGTTTGATGAAATACCTATAAAACCGCTATTGCTGTTTTACATACAGTGAGAAATTAAAGGTGCACTCCATGTGTTTGTGAAAATGCTGCACAGGCGAACTCGGCTCAATCTTGGCTCGAACTCTGCTCGAACTGGTCTGAGCTGCTGATCGAACTGAACCGAGTTCGAGCTGGGGTCAACTAGTGACCGAGCCGAGTTGAGCTGTGCCGAGCTCGACTCGGTTAGACTCGTGTACACTTCTACATATACACACATACAAACATGCATTTCATCATACAAGCATGCACCCATAAAAAATGTGCCGGAAATTTTTTTAATGAACAAAAATTTGGCGATATCGATACATTGGCAATATTATTAAAATATCACCAATACATTAGTGATACAAGGGACACCTGAAATTGACTCAGTCGAAAACATTGGTGATAATTGGAATGTTTTTTTTATCAGTTTCGGCAAACTAGAGATTCAGATGATATTAGGGATATTATCGATAATATAACGGATACTCGGAACAATGCGTGAACACAACAAAGACAAGAGAGAGGTGTGTTGTAACGCCCTGAAAATCGGGGGTCGAGTAGGAACTTAACTCCCGAGTTCCAACGCATCACTTATGCAACATATGAAATGATGACTGTATGTTGTCTGTATTAGTGCATGAAACATGAATAAGATTAAGCCAAATCAGCAAAACATAATCCAGGGACAGTTATAATACGCAAGCGGAAGACTGAAACGAATATATATAACTGTATAAACCAGTGTATGTCCCCAACATATGTTTGCATTGCCAGGTCAAGGATTACAAGTGTAGTTCCAAAATATACAAAATGTGTAGTATCCTCTATTCATGATCCCAGAAAGAAGTCCCGCCAGTCAGGCTCACAAGAACCCGCCTGAAGTCTGCATATAGGAGAAGGCCTCCTCGTCCTCCTCGAAGTCTGGCTCCACCTCGTAGGCATCGCCACCACCTGCATCTAAGACAGGGTCTGGTTGGTGTGCGCAACACCGTCCCGTAACGTGGGAGTGAGTGATCAACTCAGTGGAACAATAAAGCAAAGGTTAACATGTTATCAATTCAATCAAGCGGTAATGATAAAGCAGTAAATCACACATCCCTAAGTACTCTTATTAATGCAAGTATGGTATGTATGTATGATGCATGCCCTCGCCTACGCTCCCTCAGCGACTCCTTACGATCGCGGCATGCCACACTCCCTCAGTGCTTGACCATCAACGCCAAACGCACACGTAATGCGGTGCATGAACATGATTACCAAGTTCTTTATTAGTCATTTTCATACAACAGGATTGGGAAACTATGGTACCTCCCTTATATCACTTCCCAATAAGGATCCATTCTAGGGTCGTCAGTCCTAGTAAACTCATACGATGATACGGTTCTAGGTCACTGCAAAGGGCTCGTCGCCTTATCAGTACAGGCCTAGTTATACTCTAGTTGCTACAGAAAGGCTCGTCACCTCACCGCAGTCTCAGAGTATGCTCGAGGTCACTACAAAGGGCTTGTCACCTTATCAGTGTAGGCCGACAGCTCGAATACAGTGTCCCATACCACCATATTTGGCTCACGAGTCTGGGTTGCTCAATGGTCACTACGGGGAAGCTCGTCGCCACAGCGTAGGCCGACAGCTCGACCACGGTGTCCCATACCACCATGTCCGGCTCATGAGTCTTAGCGGATCAAGGTACCAAGGTTAACAAGGATTTCACTGGTGAGTTTGGTACCCTAGGTTCAAGCAGAAGCGACCATACATGGTTAACATACATCGGCAAATCAGGTTGTTTGACGGCTCGACTAGCACGAGTGCACATCGAGTTGAATGACATGAAGTACATAAGCACTCCGTGTGGCCTAACCACTGTCAGCAACCGACATATGATTCGGGTTCATCAGGTGCGTCTCATGTGGCGGATCAAGGACAGCCACTCGTTCAAGTCCTATTACCGATTGCCTGGACTATATAATAGCCCCAAACACATTCAATTACATCGATTTAACATATGAGATACTCAAAACAGTAATGGAACAATGATTCAAAACATACAATCAGTTGAGCATGCTATGAAGTACAATATCAACATGAATTTGAACATATTCAATTCATAACCAAACAGATATCTGAATATATCGTACATGGAGAAAAACATACACATCGCTAGAGTAGTTGAGAATCCTATCTCAACACCCAATTAAAGAAGAATTCATAAGTACTTACTCATACAGACATGTTTACATACACTTAGTCTACACCTCACATTATACATGACATATAGGAGTTAGAATACGTATTAGGGTAAGTCCCTTCGTCAAAGGATTGCCGCCTATATAACAATCACATACCCACGACGAATAGTCGTAGCATACACTAATGCATAGTTTATACTCACTTAGACAATTTCACAAACACTTAGGCTACAACTTGTACATACACGACGTATGTTAATACAACAGGTATTAGGCTAATCCGTTCACCCAGAGGTTGATACACATGCATCTAGCATACATAGACAACAAGTAATCATGGCAAATACAAATCCGTATTTCATACGTATACGGTATTTTCTACAAATACGAGGAATACAGTATATTCAACATAGTTAACGTATATCTGAAAAACGAAACCGACAGCACTTTGTACATGTGCAATAACATCCACGTCAGTAATATATCATTAACTGACATTGAAAGCCTTGAAAACCATAACCTATACGTTTAAAGTCCGCACCTTTCGCCGGTAAACGCGTAACGAATTCAGTTTGTTCACTCACGCTCCGTCTACGGCCCAACGGCAACCTATTTCATGAAATAGGTTAGCTATTTCATTACTTTAACTAATTGAAACCCTAGAACGGATTAAGGTTAGGTTTTCTTACCTAAGAATGGGATTGGTATCACTAGAAAAGCGACATGGTAGTCGTAGTTAGGCACGTAGATAAGTGGGTTTGAATCCCAAGAAGAAACTCCAGCAATCCCTCACACTTTCTCTCTCTTTCCTTCTCTTTTTCTCTCTCTCTCTCCTAGGTTTAGGAAATTCGTATGAAATGAGAGAGAGGGTTTAAGGTCTTTATATAGGCCCAAAACTGATGGGAATGGCCCCATGGCCATGGTATACTTCAATTATAGCCAAAACTCATCTACGGAGCACTTCCGGAGCCCCCCCTTAAGCGAAAGGTCGGACTTGAGCTCACTGACCTTGGATCTAGGTCAAGTTAAATTTTCGTTCCAGTCGGGTTCCCAGATCACACGTGGCGGACTAGTTTCAGTTCAACGGTCACCGAAACTAGAGTAGGGTTACAAGTACACTGCCATGTATGAGAAATTTCTCCTGATCTGAGGGTGTATTTGGGTCAGATTCTGACGGTCTGATTGCTTATATTCGGCCCGCAAGTGACGAGTCTCAGATTACTTAAATTTAGATTCATTTCTAAAGAAAACCACGCTTTCTCCGCTCTTCGCTCTGGGCTCAAGCGAATAGCCTCGGGACACTATCTGGAGTTGATTTCCGAGATGGTTGTCAAGTCCAGCAAGGCGGTCTTAACTATATAATTTCGTAGTAACTGGACTTTCTACGTGCGGTCCAGATCTAATACGAAGTTTCACTGTGCTCCCGAGAGCAACTGGGTAATGAGATGGATCCTAGATTTTAGGGTAACCTAGCGTCAATGATTCTACAAGTTTAGGTCTTGCAGATCGTATTTAAAGTGGATCAAGCGGATTTCGTAACTATTCTAGTTTAACACTTAGTTAAACTCGTCTAATTTCTAAAAGATTTAGTCCTTAGTGATTTTTGGCTAAGGCAGCACTCGGGTCTCAGTACGGATTTTTCCGAGACGTTACATGTGTGTGTGAGAGAGAGTGTCACGACCCTAAATCTAGTGTTGGTAATCCGCGATTACTATACACCAAATTTTGGTTGATAGCCTCCGTAGAACTCCGATTCTTGGGACTTTCAAGTAGCACATATTAAGTCCCATAAGCGGGGATCCACAAGGAGTATTTCTGAAAGTAAAACCAACAAACACGTTGCATATCTCAAAATTTCATCATATTCAATATATATTACTCTGTACAACTGAGCACCTCAAGGCAAAACCAAAACATAAACCACATCATATTTACTATATCTGATGTACATATGCAGGGTATTACAAAAAAAAATATACACATTGATATGTACAAAACCAAAAGGACGTCGGTAGCCTTTACTCCTGCAGCTCCCTACTTTCACCTGAAAAAAATAGAAAGGAAAGCTTGAGCTACTAAGCCCAGTGAGTATGTGTGTGCCGTGAAAATGCATGTTTCATGTCATGCTCATTTAATGCACATGAATGCACAAGCTTCCAAATCATTTTTTTATTATATACAGAGGTGGGACTTCTACCCACTTGTAACATACACACTCTTTCAACATTTCCACAACTTTCCATATTTCCCAAGGATAACCAAAGTCTAAAACAGAGGTGGGACTTCTACCTACTTGTATAGCCTTTTCCACTGTAGTCAACTACAGAGGTGGAACTACATAGTTCACGGGCCGAAATAGTCTAACCCACTTGTGTTGCACCTCACTATCTGCCTAACAGCGAGAAGTCATAAGTCGCCTGACAAAATGATAACGGACAATTTTATGAGCTCGTCACACACAACCCATCTTTACTTGCCCATAAGCATGTCAGGTCAAATCTCTCAACCAATCGACATACGTCGGTGGGAGTCGCTGCATACTTTGGTATTTCAGTATTCCAGCGCTCTGTTCTTCCACCCGGTCTAAGCATTGGTTGCTCCCAATGGTACCAATCGGGGTTTAAGAACTTTCACCCATGGACCCTCTAATCATGTCCTGTCGAATTATACATTTCCGGTATGGTGTCCAACTCAAGTTATAACAAAGTATGTTCATATGCATAAGCTCACATACAAGCACAACATGTCATAGTTTTCAAGGCAAACATAGGACGACCTCCCTCATGTGGTCTCTTCATACATTTAAGTTTCACATTTAAGTTCCTCATAAGGATCTCATGTAACACATCATGTATCTAAACGGTTTACATACTCATCATAGACACATAGTGTGTCGCACCACAACCCACTATGATCACCCCATCATGAGATGAATCATTCACTCTCAAGCATACAATGATACAACAACTATGAATCATGCTTATGATATGCACAAGACTTAGCCAATCTAAATCCAATCCGGGATTTATTCTGCTATAAAACTTCATGCTACAAGCATGCTCTTTCTCAAGAAGTAACAACATTAAAAGGATGAAGGATATTTCTTTGAAACAATTTATCAAACAGGTAGCGGGCGGATATTGTAAGGAACAAAGAGAGAAACCGTTAGAAAGACGTATAACATTAAACAAAACTAAATCATATCTATCATCTAATCTTCCATTTATAACCTAATCAACTAACTCAGCAAATCCAACCATACCCGTAAGAAAATCCAGCAATAACTAAACGAATTGAAATCAGAAAAGTTAGTCTGCTTAGGGCTTTAAAAGAATATCCAGCAACAAATTATCGTTTATAGGGCTTTATAATTCCAGCAATACCTAATTCCAGCAATATCTAATTCCACCAATACCTAATTCCAGCAATACATAATTCTAGCAATACTTAATTCCAGCAATATCTAATTCCAGCAATACCTAATTCTAGCAATACCAAATTCCAACAATACATAATTCCAGCAATATCTAATTCCAGCAATGCCAAATTTCAGCAATACATAATTCCAGGAATACCTAATTCCAACAATACCTATGAAAATCTCTTAACCCTAAATGAAAAGCCAAAGCAAAAACCTAACCCTAAAACAGTAAAATCAGCAATAAATCCAGCAAGAATCTAACCTTAAATGAAATTCAGCAATAACCTAACCTTAATACAACAATTCCAGCAATAAATCCAGCAAGAATCTGACCTTAAATGAAATTCAACGATAACCTAACCCTAATACAACAATTCCAGCAATAGGGTTTTGAAGGAAACCCCAATGTACACGCGTGCTCCTAATCTATGCACTCACCTTTAACTAGCAGAGGATTGAATCTCAACCTCTTCTTCTTCTTCGTCTTCTTCTTTTCCCCAATTAGAGTGTTGGAAATGAAATGTTTGAAAGAGGTTTTCCAATTTATGGGCTTAAAAAGAGTCTTAAATTGGCTTTTGTCTACAAATGAGGGTTATGGGATGTTTAGTGTTGATTTTAAGAAATTTAAACTTATGGTAGCAATAAACAAAAGGTTATTTAAGTGATTTGAACTAACGTATTCCTAGGATTTGAAAAACATCAAGGTTATTTGAGTATATTTTCTCAAAATATATATGTGCATCTCTATGCATAACTCACAATCCGGGTGTCCTATTGACATGCCGTTTTCGCCAGTAACTCCGTAACTTGACTACAACCACAACGGTTAGGCTCTCCGACCTAACGGATTTTGAAAACTCGATAATGGCGGAGCCCCACCTAAAAGGACATAATGGTCATTTCTTAGATTGTTGCGGCTTGATAATTGAACAACATTATGATCAAGTCAAAACATTCTCAGGGCCAATGGACCTACAGTCAATGGCTATCCAATGTACAAACTAGATTTCTGGGGCATCGGGTCTTACAGAGAGAGAGAGAGAGAGAGAGAGAGAGAGAGAGAGAGAGAGAGCACCCAGGGGGGTGTTGGGTTTGTCACAGCAAAACATCGCTGTTGTTAGATCAGGTTGGTGAAATAGGTTCATGTTCCTATGTGTGGTTGATTTGAGTGGCCACTGAGTTTAATCTTTGAGCTCCCCAATTAGGTCGTCGTTTAGTAGTGTCACTCGATCCATAACCAACCTGAAATGAAACATGCAATATAGTATGGCTACACATCTTGTCGAATTGTAATTTGTGAACTGTATGGCACATCTTATGCAAATTTTATCAACCCTACTAGTCAACAGCTACTCTCTCTCTCTCTCTCTCTCTCTCTCTCTCTCTCTCTCTCTCTCTCTCTCTCTCTCTCTCGGAATAGGGCTGGCCTGACAAGCCCGACCAGTTTAAAATGGGGGCCACAGCCAAGCCCTGGCCTGGCACGTTGAAATCCCTATATGTCTAGGTCAGCAGACGTTTCTATATAATCCTGAGTATCCAATTATGTGGTGCATTTACAGCCATGGGTTCTGTAGATATGATAATTAGATGCTTTAAGAAACTGGATAACTGAGTTGGATACTCGGATATAGTGTTTCTTTCATAAACAGGGCAAGTGCTGTCTGGACATTGATGGCTTTAGCAAAACACAAGAGCTGCTTTTGTTTAAACCAATTCAATAGTTTTTTTCTCTATTTTCATTTGACTTCACATTGTATTTATATTCTATCCTATTTACCTGTGATGCATGTCACTGATGTCAGTGTCATGCCTTATGTACTTGAACTTTCATTAGTTGCACTGAAAAGACTATATCAAGGTACTTCCAGATGTCTATCTGTTGCTGATCGGAGGGCATTCTTTTTGCAGATGGGAAAGTGCTACCTTGTTTTCATTGGTGTTTGGAGGCATATGCTACTTTGGAAGGTTGGGTGCTGTCTTTTTAGGGAAATGAGATCTCATATTCAGATAATGAAAGGAAGACCTCATTTTATTTATTAAACTGCAAATAAATCCTTGTATTTGTAAAACATCACTTTCCAAACTTAAGAAAACAGTCTGTGGGCCTACGATTGTTATGTAACAGAGAGAGTTTGCAGCTGCTGACCTTTCCAAAAAATAAAAATGTCAATCAAGGTTTAAAAACTTGCTTTTAGTGCTTGACTTGTTCCTGACAACAACCAATATGTGTAGGTGAGTCCGATATGTCTCCTCTGAGCTTTCTTGGGGAATAATCTGCACTTACAAAGGCCGAGTTGCCTATTCAACTTTGCCCTTATGGATACATATTGGTTGACTCCCCCTAGTCATTTAGGTGGGATATAAATCACCAGTTACATAAGTGGCTTCTATGGGATGTCCGAAATTGAGTCAACTTGGCTGAGTCTTTGAAACCTTGATAACAATGGATACTTGAATATCCTATTTTTGACAAGATAAAACCTCCAATAATACCAACCCTTGTATGGTTGAGTTAATAAATTATTCTCACCGTTTTGTTTGTGGATTTGCTTTGGGTTTGCCTCTTACATTTTGGTTCATGGGAAACATGGAATTTCATTCTGATAATGATCTAAAGTCCTCAAGAAGGGACCTTGAGTGGCATAATGACAAACCTGAATATTCTGGTATTTTCAAAAGTTCTATGCCATTGATTAAATTCTCAAAAGTTGGATGTAGCGGTTAATACAAAATCCACCTTGTCATCACTTATCATATGTTTATAGCTCCTAAATCCTTAGTTCATGAAATTTATTGGGGATGTTGGATGAGCAAATAGGTTACACAGTGGCTTTTCTCCTATAGGCATGTGGAAACCCATTTTTTAAGGGAGTTTAGTAGGAAACCCAGTTCGGCTGGGATTGGGGAAATCATAAGGGAAGACATGGGGATGACTCATCCCATTTTTGTGGGCCCATTGGAACTACTTAGTCCTATGAGGCTGATTTTACGGGCCATGTGGGTAGGGATGGAGCACAAATGTCTTATATTACTGCCTACAATTATTTTGGGGGATTTGGCTGATGTTATAAAGTGGGCATCCTGAAATGAAACTTAACCTTGGAGAGTTAGAGACTTGTTAGATGAGTGGAGGAAACCAGGAAAATTAGGTCATCTCCATCTCCTTTTTTAACTCTCAAATGGAAGGAATTGTGGAAGTTGATGCTTTTGTTAGGCAGAGAATCAACCTCCTTTCTTTGTTGATGGGGAATTGTGATTTGATCTTTCTCATTAATAAATTCTAACTTGATCTTACAAAAAAAAAGGGGAGGAAGACATCAGTTTTCGAAAGCTGACTTTAAACTGATCTTTGTTGTAGCCAGCGTTTCATTGGAGCAGTCAATGGACTTCTAGTACTCGGTATCATTGCCTCTTTCACTGCTCTTGTGGTAAGTCTCTCAATCAAGTTAAACTCTGGTTCTTGATTTTCAGCACATATTAGAGCATAAGCTTCTCAAAAACATGACTGAATTTTGTTGCTCGGGATTTTTTTTTTTTTTTTTGGTGTGTGTTTGTTTTTTGAAGAATTTTAATCCAATCATGCCATTATTTCCTCAAAGTACATCCAAGACGACCGACCAATTATCAAGTTATAAGTTATGCTGAATATTACCTAATTATTTTGTAAGCCTTGAACAGGGAAAACGTTATGGTCCTTCATTAATACTATATTGTCAAGAACAAAAGAATTGTTAAAGATGAAAAGGGGATTTGGTTAATAATCCCAATTTTATCATAATAGATGTCTAATGTTTCATAACAGTGTAATTTACAAATGGACACATTGTTAGTATCATGAGACACAAACAAGGAATTTGTCCCAGTAATTCTGGATAATCCCACACATTGACACATTCGTACTGTTATATGATTAAAATATATTATTCCATAAATGTTAGTTCATTAAATCATGAAATATAGAAAAATACATATTTGGTGAATTAAAATATAATGATGCCAAATAGACTGTGTGCAAGTTCCACTAAATTACGAAGAAAGAAAGATGTTGTTAAACCACAAGACTCTACATTGGGGAAACTGTAACTCATTTATTTTACTGAAAATAACAGGAAAATATAGAAGAGGAGGAAGATCTGTAGAGATATTAGTAGATACACATTTTAAGGAAAAATGAAATATCTTAATCTAGTAAGCCTCTCCCCCACCCAACACAACACAATGTGCTTTGAAAGGAGTAACTTAAGTTTAGAAGGTACTTGTAAAAAAAATTCAAAAAGCAAAATATCGATGATGACGTGGTGACAAAACAACGAGTATCATGGGGTAAGTAGGCACTTTTGATGACTTACTGGAATGCGAACCATTGATACTAACCAGTGTTTTAAATAGTGTGTAGCATAGTGTTTCACCCCTTTAAAGCGTGAGGCGTAAGCTACGTATTGTGCTTCTAGATTTTTAATCAAGGTTGCACTTGGTTGTGCCAATTCATGATATTTTGCACCAAATTAGACTGATTAATAATGAAATTTAACAAAATTTCATGATATTTGCTACAACCAAACGTAACCTAAAGTAATAGGAAAGGGCAATAATTAAATATAAAGGTAAATAAAGAACAAGGAAATTGACTTAATAGTTACTTATATTATTTTACTAAAAGCATTGAAAAGATTAAATAATTTTCATTGAAAATAGAAAATTTTAGCCAATCATTGAAAACATTAATGGATTTTAATGTTATAGTGAAAATAACTTATAATGTGAGCTATGTAGTGTGTAATGTAGTCTATGTAGCATGTAACCAGTGTTTCCATTGTCGACGAAAAATCGATAATATCACCGATATTATTAATGTCGCTGGACCGGCGACACCGAAACACCAAAAATTCGTTTCTCTTCCTAATGTTGACGAAATATCGGCGATATTTTCGATTTTATTGGGAAAAAAATAATTATGAGCGACAACTCTCCCTATTATTTTAAAAAAACAAAACAGATATAGAAAAAAAAAATAAAATCTCTAACCATTTTTTTCTCAAAATCTGCCCGCGGGAGTGGCTTTCAGATGAATTTGGTGGGCAATCACGGTTGATAGCGCCGGATTTTCAGAGGTAAGAAATCTCTTCTTTTTTTTCTTTGAAAAAAATAGGTTTGAAAGAAACCCAATTTCGGCGAGGTTGAAGGGGATTTGGGTTGGGATTTGAAAAAGAGAGAAATTTGGGGAAAGATATTTGGGATTTTTTTTAGGCGGAAAAAATGATGGAAGCGTTTTCGTTGAAGATGAGACAAAAGGGAAGCAAGCAGACTGCTAGCGTGGGTACGTGTCATGCGATAACGAGCGCCGAAGCTCCTCGAGCTCTGAGTTGTACGAACGGTTCAAAGGATATCAAAGTTAAATTGCCCCAAAATGATGTATTTATTACATCCATACCGTTCATTCATTTTTCAAAATCATTTTAGAGCATGAATCAAAAAATAAATCATAGCCAAATCTCAAATGGACCACACCAGAAATAGCAGTGGGTAATGATTTTCACCGTTAAAACATTCGTAGGGCCCACCATAAAGTTTACTTTCAATCCAATTTGTTCATAAGGTCAAAATACCTAGGTTAAGAGGAAAAACACATAATATTGATCCAAAACTTATGTGACCCCCAAAAAGGTTTCAATGGTATACGTTCAATCCCCCACTGCTTTTTGCGGTGTGGTCCACTTGATCTTTATATCTGTCTTATTTCTCAGCTCAAGCCTTAATACGAGCTCATAAAATGAATGGACGGTTTGGATATAACACACCTCATGATGGGACCCACAAAACTTGCTAACGTCAATACACCCAGATACTTGGTACACCAACCAAGACGAAAGGACCCTTTTGGAGAATGAACTCAGTGCAATTACGTGGCTTTACAAACAGTTGTGCGTCTCTCACGGCGGGGCCCACATTGATGTATTTATTTTTTATGCATGCCGTTCATAGGTTTTTCCAAATCATTATAAGACACTAGCCCAAAAATTGAAGCAAATTGATATCTAAGCTAGGCCGAAAGAGTGGCGGTTGAACCTCCACCATTAAAAACTTCTTTGAGCCTACATTAATGTTTTAATGTTTTTGTAATGTTTATTTGTCATCCAACCCTTTGATAAGGTCTCGTAAACCTTGATATAGAAAAGAACAAATATTAGGTTGGTCCAAAACTTAAGTAACCCATGAGAAGGTTTTAATGGTCTATCACCACTGTTTCTTATGTAAAGGTCCACCAAAGATTTGAATCTGCTTCATTTTTTAGATTATACTCTAAATTGATTTTTAAAAATAGATGAATAAGATGGATATATAATAATATATATCAAGGTGGGCCCCACCATAAGTGTTGTACTGTCTTACTGAAGGCTAAGGTTGCACGTAATCCACTCTACTCCCCTGCACCACTAAGTAGGTGGGAGTTAGTAGGCCGGGGCTATTATTTATTATTATTATTATTATTTTCAATTCATCCCAGCAGGAATGGGACCATGAACTATTTGAATGTATATAAACATCATGGTGGACCAGGGAGGTTTATTTGTCATCCAAGTTGAAACCTTCCTAAGAGTTATGGCCCACAGTGGTATTTATTTGTCATCCAAGTTGTTCATAAGATCACACAAAGATGGATGAAGTTAAAATACAAAAATGACATTGATCCAAAACTTTTTTGGCCCCTAATGATTTTTCAACGGTAGGCATGTTCAATTCACATTGTTTCCTGTGGTGTGGTCCATTTGAGCATTGGATATGCTTCATCTTTGGGATCAAGCCTTAAAATTATCTTGTAAAATGGATGGATGGGGTGGATAAAATACATAAATCACAATGGCCCCACATAGTTGACTCAGTATGATAAGCATACTGATTTATATGGTGCGCATGTGTCACTTGTTTGTATCTTTAGATTGATGGGTCGATGCTTTGTGGGGCCATCATTATGATAAATATTTTATCAATGTCGTCCATTTATTTTAATAGATAATTTTAAGGCAGGAGTCCAAAATGAAACAGATTTGCATCTCAGGTGGACCACACTAAGGGAAACAGTGGTTGATTAAATGCCCACCATTAAAAACAGTGGTATGGCCCACCACCAGATTTTTGGATCTGCCTAACTTTTAGAACATTATCCTATTGTGGCCTTTCAAAACAGATGGTAGGAGTGGATTTGTGACGTACATTTCCATCATGCAAAAAACCACACTGATTGGATAATCCAATCCATCCTTGATTTGGCATCTTTGAGTTCATTCACATTTACATGTCTTAATTATTGTATGCCAGCTGCATTTGTAATATATAAACTCATTTTGGTTGTTATTAAAGTGATTTTTTATGGCATCGCATGCTTTTGTTGTCCCATTAAATGAAAACTTATTATGTAATGTATTTTTTTTTTGCAATTTTTTTATTCCTGAATATGTAAATATGCGTATTCATGTATGTCCTGAAGTTTCACTGAAAAATTCCACCATTTTCTCTATGTTTCCCCCTTTTTTCCTGCATTTCCGGTTATCGGCGATATTATCGGCGATAACGATATTAATATCTTTATCTCTTGCCAGTGAAACTTGTAGCGATACCGACAACTCGAACACTGCATGTAACATACGTAAATGATCATGTGTTGCAGGATACGCACAACCGGTGTTTTGAATAGCATCCGTAGCATAACAGTAGTGCTCGTAGCGTAGCTATGATGCTACGTAGCGTTAGAAAATAGCGTAAATCCTCTATAGCATACGCCATAGGGGTGGTAATGTATGCGTAGCACACACTTAGTGCGTGTTGCATCTTGCGTGTACACTACACGTAGTGTATGTAGTGTAAGCTACATTTTTTTTTTTTATAAATGATAATTGTATTTTGTATTTTCTACTTAATACTCTCTACTTGTGGGATTTTAATTTCTTTTCATACTTGTGACTTGTGGTTTCAACTAGACATTATTAATTAATGTGGATTGCTTAAAAAGTTATTGATGTGATAATGATTTGATTTGGTTTATATATGTGGATTGGCTTTTGATAAATGATAATGAGTAATTTGTTTGAACATGCTTATGCTTGAAAAAATGAATCATCTTTTCAGAAATTTTATTTTTCTTACTATTTATCAAAATTTTCCTATTTTTAAATTAAAAAATAGAAGTATCGTGTAGCTTACAATACATGCTACGCTACTTACGCAACATGCTACCACTAGTTAAAACACTACGTACAACTTAAGCTATTTTGATGAGCTACGTAGCGTTAAGGCCAAGGTACGCTACGTGGTGTAAGCTACGTGACATAGTTATTTAAAATACCAGTACTAATAATGATTGGAGAATGGTTTGGTGACACTTTCGGTGGCCACGATTTCAACCATTACTCTTTTGGTGGATACATACTTCTAGTGGCAAGGAGTTCAATCATTGCTCTTCCGATGGCTCCAAATGTTCCAATTACAATGAGAAACAGGTTTGACCACTAGGTCGATGGGGTAATGGGGTATGGTCTAAACGCCCTGCATAACAACAAGTCCGGTCCATATGCCTGGCGCAAACGAAAAACACATCTTGTCAAAAGGCCTGATATAAGGAAGATACGTTGTCAAATGTGAAAGGAGAAGATGAGATTGATTGAGACCCATGAGGATAAGGAGATGAGGCAAAGATGGTGGATATCTGGGTAGAGAGTCCAACAACAGAAGCGTATCGGCAATGGAGATGGTGTGGAGAGGATGAAGGGATAACACTGTGGATCTGAAGGTGCTCCGAATTTGGTGCCCTTGTAGAGCAGCCGAGGGAAGCACCACAATTGAAAGTGCACCTTCAGAGCACCGAAAACAAAATGAGAAAAAGAAAAGGGCTATGAGCACCCTTTCCTTCGTCCTCTCCATGAGGGGCAGAGTGAGCAGAATAACGGAGAGACGATTGTCGGGAGTTGCAAAACTAAGTAGGTGACAATGGTGGTTGAAGCAATGCTGGACCTCAATTCCGGTGATAAGGGATGCAGATAGATGATGAAGATTGGTTTTGATGGTGGGTTTGAGCCGACAACAAGATCGGCAACGGCGGTGGTGGATTGTGGTGATTATATTTACATTCAGGTTTCTTTGTTGCTAGAAAAGATGGCTGAGATGTTGGAGCTTAGAATCGAAGTGGAACGATTAAGAGCCGATTAATGGCTGATATGGGTTCTGGTAATTGGAGAATGTCCCGGATCTGATGGTCGATATCTATTAGATTTAGATTAGTGATGGTGGTGCAACAGAGTTGCAACAATAGAAACGATGATGGATCCTGTGACAGTTAAAAATATTATGGAAGCATATAGCAACACTGATGTTTGTCGAAAAAATGGAGATGGGCAGTGGTTTTGGATGCAGCGGACATGAGCAAGTTCTAGATATAGGTAGTTGTGGCAGATGATAGGTTGAGATTGATGTTTGAAAACCTCACCATATTTGAGGCTGTCGAGCAGAGAAGATAGGAGTGTCGGAAACGACGTTGAGATATGGGACTATATTCGATGGCGAATGATGGTTATGTTGGAGATGGTCTACAACAAAGGTTGGGGTGGGTATGATGGAAGGGACTGGTGGAATACCTAATCAAGGGAGAGAAGGGGCAGCACCATGGAATAACGATGCAATGGTCTCAGGGCTGCAGGACAACAAAGGCGACAATGAGATTCAGCGACGACAACTTTGCCACGACTGCATGGTAGTTGCATTGCCTTGTTTGATACTATGTTAAACTTCAAGAGACTACATTGTGGAAACTGTTGCTTTATTTCACTGAAAATAGTGGGAATATATAAAAGAAGAAAATTTGTGCGGGATCTATAGAGATATTAACAGATGCACATCTTAACAAAAAAGAAAGGACAAAAAAGCTAATATCCTAATCTAGTAAATCACCCTAATCTACTCTAACGTATGTAAATTAAGTTTCTTCCCCAACAACAGTGTTGATGTGTGCTTTTCTAAGTGTTGGATACCAACATGAGTTCGATAAGGAAATTTTTCAAGAAATGGGATTTTCTTATTATATATTGATTAACAAATTTAAACTAGAATTAAAATAAATAAATAAATAACATTGCTTCTATATATGAAGCACGTTTCCACTCATTATCAACTTTCGTTGTTTAATGCCATTTTCCATTATTAATCCCCATCTTAGGGCCTATTTGGTTTTCCAATTACAAGGGAAAATTGGCATAAATGAGTAATGATTATTTACTCTTGTAATTGTGTAGACATCACTTATATTTTACTACAATGATGATTTTGCTAGTATTTCACCCAGTGTTTTTAGTATCCGATGATATCGACCGATATATCTCACGATATATCTTGCATTCCACTTGTGCGATACAAAACGCACAAGTAGTGGGATATATCCTACATGTCCGATCCGGTGAGCATTTTCGATACTTCTTTCTTCTTCTATAAATCATGTTAAATCAGTGTCGAATTGTTACAAATCAACGATTTTTTTTATATTTTGCATGAAAAATCATGGATTGGGAGCTTCGATTTCGAGATTTAGAGATGGGCTGAGTTGCAGAAAATTGATAAAAATAAAAAATTCCCAATTTCTCACAAATTGGCTGCAATCCAAACATAAAATCAAACATGTAACCTGATATAGTGATTCTTCTTTTACTTTTGAATGTATTGTTTGTGTTTCCACATGTCTTCTTACATTTATAAATTATATGAATAGACTTTGAATATACTTGCATCAATTCAGTTAGACAGCACATAGATTATGACCCTAAACAAAGAAACATATTATGTGTACTTATTTTTTATAATATTTTGATTTATAAGTGTGTATTGTTGGCTTTTTTTAAACAAACATTGAAGTTTCATTGAAAAATTCGACCAATTTCCCAATGTTTCCCCATGTTTCCAACAACAATGATATATTACACGATACAATCGATATATCCCATGCGATAACAGATACGTATCCATATCCCAAGGATGCGATATAAAACACAAATTGATATTTCGAACATTGGTTTCACCCACAAATCTACATAAAGAGGGTAGTTTTATAGTATGAAAATGTAATGTTTACAACTTACTTTACCTACTTGATGAGGACGTCACTTCACGTACACCCTTGCGTACGTATCGGAGGCAGGCCACACCAGTTTTCCTTTGGCTAGGTGAGTATCCGTGATCATGCTGAAGATCCCATGTGTATGTGCGAGCACTGGAAGACGCCACATTGGGAAGATGCACATAGGCTGCTTTATGGAGTGATCCAAACCGTTGGATCAGAGGGACGTGACGATCGGGCCGTTGAATCACATTATCGGGCCATTGATCGTGGATCGTCCACATTAGTTTTTATTAGCTTTTATCAATTTATAGGATTTAGTTTTGTTTATGTTATGTTTGGATGATATTATAAGTGTTTTTAGTTGATTTTAGTTAGGCTATGGCTATTTTCGTCAAAATTCACAAAATATGGTGTTTATTGTAATTTTTGAACTTTCTTGAAGCTATAAAAGAGGATGGGTGTGTGACCCTCTCCCTCATTGATTTTGTGATTTTAAAAAAATAAATAAATAAAAAAAGAAAGAAAGAAAGAAAGAAAAGCTCTTGATTTCTTCTTCCATCTTCATGTGACTTGAAGATACTTCCATGCGATTTGGAAGGGAGATTGGTGCGAGGCTAATCTTCATCAACAGAGGTGTGAGGTATCTATCCATCCCCACACCATCTTCTCTCTTCTCCTCTATCAAGGTATTTTCTTTGAATTCTTCGATTCTCCCATCCTAAGCCTTCATCCTTTCATAAACCAATCTTTCATTTACCTATCCACAATCCCAAACCCTAACCGACCTAACCCGTCTATCCCACGCCACACATGTGACCGTAAGGCCACACATGTCAATCATTCCGGTTGTCCATACGACCACACTTTGCCCCTTTTGGCTTTCCATCATCCTCATATCAAAACCCATTTCTTCCATTCCCAAAACCCTAACCCTAACCCTAAACCTAAACCTAAACCTAAAATCCCCAATTTTCCTACTTTTCCAAATTACCTAAACCCTAATTTTTACCCTAGGTTGTTTTAGGCCTTCTACTTTGAAATAGACTATATCCTATGCTAATTGGATGTCCCTACATCCATTAGATCCTAGTTTCGTTTTATTTAATGATCTTGTGTGATGATGTTGGTAACTTAGGCTAGGATCATGCATGATGTTCTTTTGGTTTTCATGGGATTCATGATGATTATGGCAATGCTTGTGTTTTTTTGTTGATTATCTTAATTTTGTTACTTGATCTCACATGTTATTTGAGTTCATGCATCGGTCCTGCATCACTACTTCCTTTCGAAGTATATTTGACTCTTGATTTATGAGCCATAATTCCTTTTAAGCAAACACCTGGAAATGATAATGATGGCTTGTTTACTTTGCATTTCATAGGAAATTGGAAAACCAAACAGGCCCTTAATGTTGGTATATTGCTTGGCAAGTTTTACCATTATGCCTGATTAATAGTCAACAAGGAAAGTGTACCTTTGTAGGGGGTAGCATGTGGGGACCTGCAATGGAGCTCTCTTCTAAAAGCAAACTATGAAGCTGTTCCACTTAGTATACCCATAATAGCACTCTCATTTGTGTACCAGGTAAGCTTCCTTACTTTCAATGATAGTTCAAAATCGAAAGTGACTAACATTTGCTTTCTTTTGCCTTTCAGAATGTAGTACCAGTGCTTTGTACAAATCTTGAGGGAGACCTGTCAAAAGTAAGGTGACAAATCTTATCACTGGATTTTGTTTTTTCTTTTATACAGTTTAGTTCGAAGTCATGTTTGATGTAATCTAATTTAGAACTTTGCTAAGCCTGAACGTACTTCTACATGCACCTCTATACAGCCACATGCTGATATGTCACTCATGGGACATCTAAATCATGTATCAAGTGGGCTCCTCTGTCTAAATGAGCAGGCCTGAAAATTAGGATGGTCAATTCATCATGTGGAGGCTACACATGTATGGAACCAATGGATATGGCCTTCTTGAATCAGTGAACCGTTCTTATTTTGAGCCAGGTCATCTACTCGGTTGGTCTTCCTTAAGCATAGCTCAGATGTCCATCGCATGTTTGACTGATTCTAGTGGTGCCTGTTGGCTTAACACCAGTCTGATTTATTGAGTTAGTGATACTTCAGCCTCTAAAAGAATTGGATATTTCATGTGGTCTCCAGTAAAGTAACTCTGGGCATTGCTTAAGATGGGAGAAACATGAAGCTATTTGCCTTTGTGATCTATGAAATATGAATGATGGATGTTTAGATATCTTTAGAAACATGCAGTTAGAAGCATGGTTTTTATATGATGAATCAGCATAACTGTCAAATATCTCTTATTCAATTTACATGGTTTTCCTGTTTTGTACTGTAGTTGAGCACACTTGTTGATCTGAAAAGTTTGTTGAAAATAAATGAATCTTTTTTGTCACCAAGAGATTGGAAGGGGGGAAAAAACTAGCATACACACAACAGGAAATTGACATAGGGAGTTGATGCGTGTACAACTCAAAGCTGGGGGACCCATGTCTTAGAGGTGTGAAAGGGGGGGGGGGATACATTCTCTACAGCATTGACTACACAAGTAACCTAGATTTCCTCATACATGCATGCGTTTAGGCATTGGAAATGGTGCTTTATCAGAAAGCTCAACCGAGGAATGCACGATTTCAACAATGACTTGCATGTGTGGCATTTGTCTATTTAATTATTTTCCTTGATCAGCAATAAGAAAGCTTCCTTTTTGGCTCAATCACCTCAATAAAGATGCTGAGGCATTTTTTGTACATATTCGATGTACTCAAAAGTGTTCCATTTTCCATGTATTGCCGTGGTGGACACCATGCCTGCATTAAGAATGCACTAAGCTGAAGAGGGTTTATATATGTGTTAACAAATTCTTAGGGTGTTTAGGTTCAACATATAGTCATTAGAGGGATTTATGGCTGTTAGCTATTAAATGGGCCCCACTTCTACGGACATGAGTCTAGCAAGCCTAAAGGCTTCTTACACAGGTTATTAGGGGTTGGTTTGCAATTGGCAGCTATCACGGCTCCACTAGTGTCACAATGAAACAATAAAGCCTATAGTGGGTCAGAATCATTGTTGGCATGTGCGTCACATATGCCATTTTTTTAGAAGGTTTGTATATGCCATTGTGGCATTTGCGATCCAAGATAGCATGCAATGGCATACTTTTTTGGTGCGATAAGTACGTGATTGCATATGCGAGCATGTGATGGCATACTCCATATGCAATGGCATACTTTGCAAGTTGACCTTAATTTTTTTGGTGAATTGTAAAATGTATTTGTTAATTAAGTTGTAACTTGTTAACTTATAAGTTGTTCAAGTTATCAAGTAATCATTTATCAATAAAATTTCTATGTTCGAAGTTTTTAATTTAATGTAACATGTTTGTTTTGTTAAATTTTATGCAAATACAATATAAGTAGTTAAATATATAACTAATTTTATAGATGTGAACCCAATCCAATCACTTGTAGTAATTAGACATCATTTTTCCTAATTTTTTAGATTTTTTTTTTTTTTTTTTTTTTCATTTTTTTTTCCATTTTTTCAAAAAAAAAAAAAAAAAAAGCCAGGGCAATATCTGATTGCATATGCGAGTATGTGATGGCATATGCGAACAACATATACCAGTCACATACGATGGCATATGCTATTTGACAACATTAGTCAGAATCTAGCATGATTAGTAATTTAGTATTGTTAAGATCCTTCAAGAAAGACAATTGAAGCTTATAGGGTCTTGTATTAAAAGATTTTGCTAATTAGGCATTATTTTATAGTTGTCTAGTTGCCTTAAAGAAAAGTCAAGAATTTAGTAGGATTCTTTTTCACAAAGGCATTACGCCTAATTTTCTAGGAATATATGTGGGAGTTCTAACATAAAGTGTAGAAGAAGCCTTTTTTTGGCTCCTTATTGTTAGATAGGTGAGTCCTGTTAGTGTTTGACATGATAGAGAAAAGTCCAAGTCCGTAGGGTTGGTTTTAGTTGTTTTATTTTTTCCTTCTATACCTTATGTAATGACACACCTACACAGGAAATTGTGCAATAATATTTATTTTTGAAACTTTTACCGTGCGTTCAAGATTTTCTTCTTATTGTTTCTTTCTTCATTATTGTGATTAGGTTGAGGATTTTTGTTTGAAATATTGTCCATCCATATATTCACCCTTTATGTTTCCATCCATTCGTACTGTCAAGTGGTACCAAACATTTCCTTTTTGGGGCCCTAGGGACATTATCACTTCTAGTTGATCCAGGAGTGTTTCTATGCGATTCAATGGCTAGATTCCATCAGAAACACGGGGCAGCATTCCGCTCTCTTTGGGAAATGACTTTGGCATTTCGGAACTAAGTCAGGAAATTGGCAGAGGTAGATCATTGTTGCTAAATGCGGGTTGGAGGAGGGAGGATGGTCCACTGAACCGTATTCCAATTATCAAGCTTCCTCGCTCCTAAAAGCTATCTCTAGTTTAGAAAGAACCTTTCTAAAAGGTGTTTCTTTTAGCCTTGGAGACGGCTCAGGATTAGATTCTGGTTAGATCACTGTATTTCAGACAGGCCCCTTTCTTCCCTGTTTTCGAGATCAGCCAAAATCTCCTCTAACTCCAACACTACCTTTGATTGCTTCTCTTTTGATGGTTCAAGGGCTTGGTGCCTCCTTGTAGGAGGGTTCTCTCAGAAGCTGAATCAGAGGATCTGCTGGAGCTCCTTCAACTTCTCCATGGTACCTAGCCCTTATTTGGAGAAGTCGACAGCCTAACTTGGACCCTCTCTGCTTCTGGCAAATTCACTGTGAAATGTTTCTTCAGCCACATTACAGGATCATCATCCAATCAAGGACCTATTTTTCCTTCATTTGGTTGCTCAAAGTCCCTCCTAAGATTGCAGCCTTCATATGGCTTCTAGCGAGAATTTATCCTCCCTAACGTTTGCCTCCTGTGCCTTGGCAACGAGAAGTACATCCCTCACTTATTCCTCCACTGTAGTATGCGGCCGAAGTGTGGTCAACTATCTCCAACAAATTCTAAGTTTCTTAGGCTATGCCTGGTTCGATTCAAAGCTTCTTGTTCACTTGGAACGACTTAGACCTTGAGAAGAATCCCTTGCTCATTTGGAAGATGGTTGCCATGGCTACTTTTGGGCTCTCTCTAGAAGGAAAGGAACAATCGCTGTTTTCAGGACCTACTTTCCTCTTCTTCCTCCCTTTCGAAGTAGATTATCTGGGATCTGAAAGATCAGTTGTTCAGTCTAAACCTGTTAGACAGAACAGTCATCTCCTTGATCTTGGATTAGCGTGTTTGCTCCTCAGGGTCTGGTTTCGAGTTGTATAGTTGTTTTCAGGTTTCTTCGTTGTTTATTTTGTTTTGATGTCGCCTTGTTCCTTCATTTTGCTTGTATTTGTTTTTTTCTGGCATTTTGCCTTCTAATATATTTTCTTACCAAAAAGAAAAGAAAAGAAAAAAAAAGAAGATTATATCCTAATCAAAGTAGATAGATTTCTATGATAGATCATACGGCTGATCGGATCGAAACAAGAGGGAAAGAATGAACTATCTCCAAGTTACTCTTCAAGAATTCTATCAATCTAATCAGGAGCTTTAGAGATCTAATTAAGAGGTTAGGGACCTATTGGAACAATTGACTAGGAACATGGGCATGATGCATTTGCTTGTTGAAGATGAGCCACTAATGCTGCCAACCTCATCAACATCCATTAGGGCAGTAAGAATTTGAGACCAGTCTACATGCAAAATTTCATATGCAGGACAGTGATCGTAGGGCTGGCTGTAATAGTGACCAATGTTCGAAGTATCGGTATCCCTATAGGTTTTGTTGGTTGGGGATATAGAAACAATATCGATATCGTTGATAACTGGAAATGCGGGGAAACATGGGGAAAAAGGTGGAATTTTTTAGCAAAACTTTAGGAGATGCTAAAATACACATATTTACCTATTTAGGAATAAAAAATTTGTAAAAAGAATGCATACATAATGATTTTCCATTTAATTGGGGCCTAAAAGCATCTTTTGTCGTAAGAAATCAGTCCAACCATCCAACCTTCCATCCAAATATCCTTCGATATTTCAATTTATCGACAACAGATGATATTTTGCCAAGAAATTATCGACAACCAGAAAGGAAACGAAAGATTGTGGTCTCGATATTTCCCATGTTGCAATAACGATAATATCACAATATTATCATCGACAAATTGAATATTGCGTACAACCATGCGCCCATAAAAAATTTTGAAATAGAATTTTTTTTAATAATAGATTTTTAGCAATATTATCGAAATATCGCCGATGCATTGGCAATACAAAAGACACTTGGAATTTACACAGTAAAAAATATTGGCGATACATTAGTGATATCAATACATCGGTGATAATTAGCAATACATTTTCGATACATGGAATTTCTGATACTTTAAGTGTTATCGGTATTGCTGAGCTGGAGATACTGATAAAATATCGGGGATACTTCGAACAATGATAGTTACTATAAGGTCAAAGTGGACTCACCATAGTTTAGTAGGCAACTGGTGGCCGTGAAGAAAGTTATCATTTATATGAAAGTGATATTGGTATTTTGCAAGTTCAAGGGATGTGCATATGTATAGTGTACTAACTCTAGATGCATTGGCTGTGTCAAAGTAAGCAAACGATTTGAATGTGGTATCGTATGTGAAGATTGTTATGGCTACGAACATGTACTCTTTCATCAATACTAATTGTGCCATCAAGAGAGGAACCAATAAGAAGCCAAGGTAGAGCCTCAGAGTCGGCCCAAGTGAAGATTGACACGCGAATGCCTTGATGAGGAGTAGCCTGCAAAAGGGAAAGAAGTGGAGACGATAGACTCACCAATCAGGCACACCGTGAGGCTAACTACAGCAAACCGGGAGATGACAATTCCAGTTTTCCTATTTCCATTTCTGGGAGTGAATCTAGTAAATGCAGACGATGTGGTGTCACTATTCAACCAAAGGCATGAAAACCAGTTGATGAGGCAAAGGTTGAACCATAAATACTATCCGAAATAGTATTGTGTGACGTGTATTTAGATTTTAGAGAGTATTGTACAGCGGATCGAGAGATGACAATTCCAGTTTTCCTATTTCCATTTCTGGAAACTACTTGTTTTTCCTTCGCTGCGAGTATTGTGTGATGTGTATCTAGAGAGTATTAGTGTATAGTGTGTGTGATGAGTGACCCTTTTAATGTAAATGCATGTGCACACTTTCCTCCTCCTACAATGTATTATATGCTCTATTCTAATAAAACATTGTGTGTTAGGGCATGTTGGCTAACACACTACATTTCCCCCAAACTCTCTTCTTTCCTCTTCTCTCTCACTCCTCTTTTCTCCACACTATAATCATCAAATCATCTTCTAATTGGTATCAGTGCATGATCAGGGCATTCCGCATCTAGCAGGTTGAGAGGCGACACATCACTTGCTGACGTCAATGTTGTACGGACGCATGGACCCTGTTTGAGCTAAAAGTTTAGGAGTTTGATAAATCTTGATTTTAAAAGATTTGTCATGACTTTTTTAGAATTTTTTAGACATTCTTTCATGGTGTTTTGGCCGAAATAGAGAAATTCAAAAATCGGGTCCCTAATCCGTTTTTTTTCGATCTACCTCAAATCGGTAAGTTTTTCTTTGGTTTCTTTGCTCAAGATGGACCGAAATCTTCCTCCCAAGCTATTCATGAAGTAATTTTTAGCTATGATTCATGTTTGAGTGGGTTTTAAACCCCAAATGGATGTGCAATTGGGCTGTTTTTCACTCGTTTGCATCAGAGTTGACTGGATTTGTTGTTATTTTAGAGGATTACTAATTTTTGGAGTTTATCTCTCATTCCCTTGAATGATTGAGTGAGAAAGTTGTTTAAATCAATCCTTCATACTTGGAGTCTCCTTGGACGACCAAGGGTCCTCATCTCTTAACATGGGCTCTCTTAAATCCAACACTTTGCATATTACTTCATTAAGTTTAATGGTGACAATTATCTTCAATGAGCACAATATGTAAAAGTGTTCTTAGGAGCCTGTGAGAAATTGTCGTATATTTTAGATGATCCTCCAAGCTCTACAGATGCTACCTACAAGTCTTGAACAAAGGAGAATTATCAAGTTATTGCATGGTTGTTGAATAGTATGGATTCTTTAGTTAGCCACTCTGTAGTGTTTTTATCCTCAGCTAAAGGCATTTGGTATACGCTTCATGATATGTTCTCGGAGTTTCAGAATTTTTCACAAGTATTCCAGCTTATTCGAGAAATTGGTCGGTTCCAACAAAACTCAAGATCATTAAAAGATTACTATTCGACACTTGGGGGCATGTGGGATGAGCTAGACCTAAATCAACCTCTTCCTTCCAAATGTAAAGAGGATCATAAACATGCCCTTAAGCAGCGGGATGATACTCGTATCATGTAGTTCCTAGTCGGGTTGAACTTCGATTATCTTCATGTTCGATATTAGGTTGTTGTGTAGGATCCTCTTCCCCCATTGACGACAATCTATGCCATGTGCCAGTGCGCTACTGTTTTCGCTCTTGATTACTATTAATTTATACCACCAGAGCGTTCTGCACATCTTGCTGGCATTAGGTCTTCTCTTCTTCTTGGCCTTTGGGCACCATCCTTGAGTTTAGGTCGCATTTTTTGTTATGGTGGTCATGGTAGAGGCTGCGAGGGAGATCGTAGTCATGGCAGTCGTGATCTTCGTATTCATGGTGGGCGTGGACGAGGATGGGATGGTTCCCGCATTTGTCCGCATTGCGGTGGAACCAATCATACTGCTGATTATTGCTAGCAGCTCCATAGTCGTCCTACGTGTGCCGCTACTTCTATTGCTTCCACAGTTATTCCTGAGGGTCAGTCTTCCACCCTGACAGTTGAGCAATCTTCTTCATGGGAGTCTCGTCATTTCTCGGGCCGCATATGATGCCGTGACGCGGCTTCATGTTCGTGATATTCTTAAGCCTTCTCACGCGGCTTTGGCCCAGTCAGGTACTGCTCTTCTTGTGTCATCCTCTCATACCTCTTAGGTCATAAACTCTGGAGCTTCCTCCCATATGACTGGTAAGTTGCAACTCTTTTCTTATTCTCCTTCTCCCCACACTCAGTATATCACAGTCGCAAATGGAACCCAAACTCCCATATCTGGGATTAGTTCCATCTTTCTCCTTCCTTGCCTCTATTCTCAGTCTTGCATGTGCCTCATTTTCCATTAAATTTATTGTATGTTAGCTCTTTAACTAAATCATTAAATTATTTCATTATCTTCTTCCCTTCTAATTGTTTGTTCCAGGACCTACAGACGAAGAGGGTGATTGGGGGGAGCAAGGAGGCGTTTATCTTCTCAATGATACACCTGTTGCTGCTTCTAGTACCCTTTCTCTGAATCGAGAGTCTATGACACAATAGCACTGTGGCTTAGGCCACCTATCAATAGCTAAAGTGAGAATTTTGTTTCTCTCCTTATCTATCACTAAACCGTTATGAATTATGATGTGATATTTGTGAATTGTCTAAAGATCATCGTGTTACGTTTCCTCCTAGCTCTTCTAGGAGGAAACACCAACCTTTTGTTCTAGTTCTCTCAGATGTCTGGGGACCAGCTCCGGTTACCTCCACTTTTGGATTTAGATATTTCGTCGCATTTATTGATGATTATTCACGCATGACTTGGGTTTATCTTTTGAAATTTAAAAGTGAGGTGTTTGATGCATTTAAAGTGTTTTATCATGAAGTGTGCACTCAGTTTCAATGTTCCATCAAAACCCTCCATTATGATTTTTATTTTATTTTATTTTTTTTTTGGGGGGGGGGGGGGACATTTTTGGGGTGATGCTCTTCTAACTGATAATTTTCTTATTAATCGTATACTCTCACGTATCTTGTCCTAGAAATCTTCATTTACTATACTGTATCCTCATGACAATCCATTTTCGCTACCACCTAAAGTTTTTTGTTGCACATGCTTTGTTTAAATTTTGGATGGAAGTAATGATAAACTTACCCCCAGGGCAATTAAATGTGTTTTCATAAGGTACACTCGGAGTCAGAAAGGGTATAAATGTTATGACCCCTTAACTGGCAAGAAACGTCTTTGCCGATGTAACCTTTTTTGAGGATGTTTATTTGTTCTCCGCTCCAGGATGATCCCCCTGTGATCCTCTTGCGAGTCAGGGGAGCATGACTCTTATCTTCTTCCTCTTCCACTAGTAATCACGGGAAAAGTCGTCTCCCCTCCGTTCAGCATCCTATTGGTGATTTGGATGACCTTACCATCGTCGAGATAAATCTTCACACGCTCAGCCATCTACCCTTCCAGTCACTTTGGATGTTGGCTCAGGTGACTCTCCTACCTTGAGTCTGGATCTCTCCATTGCCTTGCACAAAGGGTCACGATATTGTACTCAGCACCCCATTAGTAATTTTGTTTCATATGATCATCTTTCACCGTCTTTTCAATCATTTGTAGCTTCCCTTTCATCACAGACTACTCGGTCTCTCTCATAAGCTCTTCAAAGTCCTAACCGGACGAAGGCGATAATAGAAGAAATGTCTGCTCTTGAAAAGAATCATACTTGGGAGCTTGTGCCTCTTCCTCTAGGGCATAAACCTGTTGGATGTCGATGGGTTTACACAATCAAGTTCCTTCCAAGAAGCTCCGTTAATCACTATAAAGCCTGTCTTGTTGCTAGGGGCTACATGCAGACTCATGAATCATGATGTGGATTACTTTGAGACATTTTCTTCAGTGGCTAAGCTTAATTCTATTCGTGTTGTGATCTCATTGGCCATCAATTTATTCGAGCTCTTGTTTCAACTTGATGTTAAGAATGCATTGCTCCATGTGGACCTTGCAGAGGAAGTCTACATGCATCAACTTTCTATCTTTGTTGCTTCCCACAACCGACGTTTGTATGTCAGTTGAAGAAGGCTCTTTATGGACTCAAACAATCCCCGCGTGTATGGTTCTAAAATTTTAGTCAGGCTCTCATGGAATTCGGCTTTGTTCATAGTCATGTCGATCATTCCCTCTTTATATGTCATCGATTGACGGGCATCATGGTTCTTATTATGTATGTGGATGATATTGTTCTGTCCGGTAGTGATTCGGTTGGAATGTGGGAGGTCAAAGAATTTTTGAAGACCTAGTTTGAGATCAAGGATCTTGGTTCGCTACTTCCTAGGAATTGAAGTTGGTCGTTCCTCATCTAGGTTGGTCTTGTCACAATGAAAATATGTGCTTGATCTTCTCATTGAGACCAGCATATTAGGATGCAAACCTGCTACTACCTCCATGGATACTTCGTAGAAGCTTCAGCTAGATAATGGTGCCCTATTTTTTAATCCCGGGATGTATCGACGACTTGTAGGCCGGCTTGTTTACTTGACTATTACTCTCCCAAATCTCTCCTTTGCGGTGGGCGTTGTTAGCCAATTCATGCAAGCTCCCCATGCTTCACATCTCACGGTTGTATACTGCATACTTCGGTATCTAAAATCAGCCCCAAGTCTTGGCCTCTGCTTTTAGTCGCATGATCATCTTCATCTTTCTGGCTATTCCGATAACTTCCTAGGTGACAATCTTATCACATGGAAGAGCAAGAAACACTCGGCTGTTGTTCGGTCATCGGCTGAATCAGAATATCGTGTTATAGCTCATGCAACGTGCGAGCTCGTGTGACTTCACACCTTTCTTGAAGAACTTGACTATTCTCCTTCGGCTCCTATTCCTCTTCATTGTAACCAGTGTTCGAAATATCAGTATCGCACAATATATCACACCCTTGGGATACGGATACATATCGGTTATCGCATGGGATATATCGTTTGTATCGCATAGTTTATCGCGCTTTTTGGGAAACATGGAGAAACATTAGCAAAATGGTTGAATTTTTTAATAAACTTTGGGGATTATTTAAAAAGACCTTAATACACACTTTTGAATCATAAAATATCAAAAAAGAAGTGCATATAATAAATTTCCTTTGTATAAGGTACCAAGTTATACGCTATCTGATTAAACTAAGGTAAATATATTTAAATATGATGCATACCATTTATAAATGTATAAAGATATGTATGAAAATGAGTCACATCCAAACATCAATTGGAATTCATTTTAACATGTCATTTTAGTGCATGGGCCAAAAAATAAGGCAGATCCAAATCTGAGGTGGACCACACCACACAAAATAGTGTTCATTGAATGATCACCATTAAACTATTTTGGGGCTATAAATTTTTTGGATAAAGCTAGTATTTATGTTTTCCCATCCAGGTTTGTCAAACCTCATGGATAGATTGGATGGCAAATAAACATTATGGTGGGCCCTAAAAAGCTTCAATAGTGGACATCATTGCCACCACATTTTCTTGTAGTATGGTACACTTAATCTTTCATCTGTCTCCTTTTTGGGCTCATGCCTTAAAATTACTTATGAAAATGGATGGAGGGTGTGGATTGGCTAGTGTACCACACAAGGTATGGGCATGTGTCATGCGAAGATGGGATGCGGATTTCCTACTAAATCGTTTCGCAGGAGTGGGGCACACCGTGATGTTTGTGAGAAATCTACTCCATCCATCAGTTTTGTGAGCTTATTTTAAGACTTGAGGGGAAAATTGAGTTGGATCCAAGACTCAAGTGGGCCGCACTAAAGAAAAAGGTGGGTAGGGAAATTCCTACCGTTGAAACCTTCCTGGGTCGACAGTGATGTTTACATTCCATCCATACCGTTCATTACGTCATTACTACTGGGATGAATTGAAAACCCAAATATTAGACTGATTCAAAACCTGTGGCCCCATGAATATTTCAACTGTGGACCTTCAATCCTCACGTTTTCGGCCTACTTGAGTGTTGGATTCGGCTCATTTTTGGCCCTATGTCTTAAAATGTGCTCAAAAAATGGATGGACGAAGTGGATTTCTCACAAACATTACGGTGGACCCCACCTAAGTTTCCAGCGCATGAACTTCATGCGAAGCCCAGACGAGCGTGCAATCGTCCACCAAATCGGATTGCGTACGCTTTTATCGTACTGAGTAAACTCGGTTGGACCCACTGTGAACGTATGTGGTTTATCCACACCGTCCATCCATTTTTACTGCTAATTTTAGGGGTTTATACCAAAATTGAAGTAAATCCAAAGCTCAAGTGGACCATTACACAGGAAACAGTGAGGAATAATGATTTCCACCGTTGAAACCTTCCTAGGGTCCAAAGTAATTTTTATTTGCCATCCAACCTGTTCATAAGATCACAAATACATGGATGAAGAGAAATCACAAACATCAGCTTGATCCAAAACTTCTTTGGCCTCCAAAAAATTTTCAATGGTAGAGGCTCAATCAAAATGTTTCCTGTGGTGTGGTCCAGTTGAGATTTTAATTTGCTTCATTTTTGGGATCAAGCCCTAAAATTATCTTTTAACATGGATTAGCGGAGTGGATAAAATAAACAAATAACAGTGGACCCCACACAGTTTACTCAGTACGCTAAGGGTACTAAGTTACGCAGTTCGCAAACCGCTTCCACCGTCCACGTGTACAAACAGTTCAAAGGAGATCAGAGTTGCATGGCCCCACCAATAATGTATTTATTATATCCACACCGTTCATCCATTTGGAGAGATCATTTTAGATCATGAATCCAAAAATGAGTGACATCGAAACCTCAATTGGACCACACCACAAATGGCAATGAGGAGTGGACAATGATTCTCACCATTATAACATTCGTAGGTTCCACCGTAACATTAGTTTTCCAGCCAATCTGTTCATGAGGTCACAAAGACCTTGATGAATAGGAAAAACAAATATCATACGATCCAAAACTTTTGCGACCCCAAAAGGGTTTCAATGGTGGACGTTCAATATCCAGCTGCCTTTTCCAGTGTGGTCCAGTTGATCTTTGGATCAGTCTTATTTTTCGGATAAAGCCTTACGACGAGCTCGCCAAATGGACGAACGGTTTGGATATAATATATACCTCATGATGGGACCCACGTAACTTGGTGACGTCAACACAATCGGTGATCACGTGCGATGCACCAGTCGTTTGCCTCCTCTGAAATAAGGGCTCGGGGCCTTTTTTTCGAAGCAGAGAGGGTTCCGGCGCTCGGAACCCTAAAATCTCTCCCGAATAATGAAGATTTCGGGGATTTCGACGGATTTCGCGCCCATATCTCTCCAAATCAGAGGCTTCTATTCGAATGGCCCATCAAAAACAGCTTCCGATCAGGGCCATCTTCTTCATAGGTACCGAAATCTACCGTTGAAAGTTTTTCTTTTTTTTTTCTCTTTTTTTTTTTTTTTTCATTTTTTTCAAATGATGATGCTCTCCCAGGTGCGATATCGACGATAATATCGGCCGATATCTGAAGTTTTGGATTTTCCGTATCTTCCGGGGGTTATCGGAGGAGTTTTGTCTCGCTAGGGCCCGATACCGATAATATCGGCCGATATATCGGCCGATAGTATCGATATTTCGAACACTGATTGTAACAAATAAGCGGCCATCCATATTGCTCGTAACCTGGTTTTTCACGAGCGCACCAAGCATATTGAGGTCAATTGTCACTTTATTCGGTAGAAAGTTGCATATAAGGAAATCATCATACCTTTTGTTCAATCTGCAGATTAGCTTGTTGATGTTCTTACAAAGTCCTTGAGTCGAGATGCTCTTCATCGTGTTCGTGACAAGTTGGGCATGATCAACATCTATGCTCTAACTTGAGGGGGAGTTTAGAGTGTTAGTGTATAGTGTGTGTGGTTAGTGGCCCTTTTAATGTAAGTGCATGTGCACACTTTCCTCCTCCTACAATGTATTATATGTTCTATTCTGATAAAACATTGTGTGTTAGGGCATGTTAGCTAACACACTACATTTCCCCCAAACTCTTTTCTTTCCTCTTCTCTCTGTCTTCTCCTCTTTTCTCCACACTATAATCATCAAATCATCTTCTACTATGTAAGACCTTTCGTACGCTTAGTTTCCGGTGTTGGCACACCAGGGACGAACCAGATTAGCAAATGCCGATCTAACCCCTGATTTTGTATTGCAATGATCCAAGTCCTATACCTTGGCAATCATTGCAATTCCAACGTCGTGCGGCACGCCCATTGTAATGCCTGATTAGTGAGATACCCATGTTTGTGTAAATTGAGGCGGTCGCACATTACGAAACGTGTATGCATGGAGTGGGTCCCACTTGCCTAGATCCCTCCATGATGGTGAAATCTCCTTTGCTCATGTAAAAAGGTTATCATGGCCAAAGAAAAACACGAGCAAGGGGGATATCACTATCATGAAGCGATCTAGGCAAACAATGCAAGAAGGTACACTACCATAGCTAAATGGAAATTAGAGAATCCATTATTATTGCCCATTAACAATATCTTGGAGAATCGGTTGTTATTTCACAAGCAATTGTCCTTGAACCCCCTAAAACAACTGATTCTCCAAACCCCCTACTAGGTTTAGGGGGTTTCAAAGGCACCCCTCAAGGAAAGAAAGGGAACACTTTCACTAGCAAAAAGAAGAACATTAAGTAGTTAAATCGAGTGATATTTAAGGAATTCTTTCAGTTATCTTCCCATGGTGGTCTTGTGGAGACTGAATATCAATTCTCACCAGATTTGTTGGTGGGTTGAGATTACTAATTCAAGATCAAGCATCATGAGATTTGTATAGTTGTGAATTTAATGAGTTCGTGACAAAAGCAAAAAGGTAGTAAGAAATGATTTAGCCTTACATGAGATTTTGGACTATTGTGAACATGGTAAAATTAGTGACAAAAACCAAGAGGGTGGTAAGATATGATATATTAATGCCTACTTCTCTAAATAATAGAGGATCGGTAGTTTTGGGAAACAAGCTATAGGATAAAGGGGAATGCTCAACTTATGTGGTCATTTGATCAATAGTTTCACCTTCTACAGTGGGACGACATGTGCAAGCCATATAAGGAAGGGGGATTGGAAGTACAAAGGCCGGTGCAGGTAAATGAAGCCCTCCTTGGTAAATGGCTACGGAGGTTTGGGAGGGAGGGAGGAAGCTTGTGGAGAGAAGTAATAGCAAGCAAATATGGCCTACAGGAAGGCAGGCAATGGGTGAAAACATCATTGCTATATAGGGTGTCGATTTTGTGGAAGGGAGTTACATCTGTGATGAACAAGTTCAATGCTGGAATCCAGTTCTCATGGGACGATGGGAAAAGAATTTGATTCTGGAAGGATCTATGTATAGGGGAGAGCCCATGTACATGGTATTCCCGTCCATACCTAGAATAGCTGAGTTGGAGATGACCATTGACAGGTGTGTATCCTTGGTAAGTGATTCTGTCGTCTGGGCTCCACCATGTGGAAGGAAGTTGTCAAACAAAGAAGCAGAGGAGTATGCTCGGTTATGAGAGTGGGTTCACCATCTCAAGTGGCAACTAGTAAAGGACTCAGTGTGGTCATTATTGGATAAATCAGGGTTTTTTATAGTCCTTTTACAAATCACTAGGCAACCCAAATCTGAGTGATGATAGTGGGAGACTGTAGACACCCCACCCAGGTTAACATCTCGAAAAGGCTAAGACAATCCAGGAACCATGGTCATGCCTTAAACCAAACCCTAATCCCAGCCTAAACCGAACCCTGACTCAAAAGTCCCCAAAAAAACCCCAATCCGCAACCCGAAGCCATAATCCAAGCCATCTATTATACACACAGCCTAGCCTATACCCTATATCCCCGCCAATACTCTCTACCCGTACCTAGATCCAACACTTTGAGTCCCAGAAACCCAAAATGGAGACCATCGGACGAACCAGAGCACCACATGAAACCCGCGCGCGCGAGCCTAGTCGAAACCAGGCCCAGGCGGTAGTCTGACTACCGCGGGTGGCAGTCAGATTGCCGCCCGCGGTACTTCGAGCTCCGCCGCTCGTCGCCCACGTGTGAACAGCTGTCTCACCGCCCAAAAATCGACTTTACCATGGATTTACCCCTCCAAAACTCACCATTTACCTTTTTACCAACCCTAGAAGCCAATAGAATTGTGCCACGTGTCACCCCTCTCCTTAACCAATCACAACCCTCCATTCCAAAATTCTAACCCTTAACCACTATTTACCATTTTACCATTGGAGAAGGCTATAAATAGCCCTCTCCTCTTCTCATTTCAAGACACCAAAAAAAAAAACCAAAAGGAGAGAGAGAAAAAAAAAAAAGAAAGAAAGAGAGAGAGTGAGGGTGAGGAGCTCCCAAGCCCCAAAGTCCGGATTTTCCAGCCACTTCTCAGCCATCACCTCAACCCTTTAGTCTAGCCCGAATTACCCATGGTGTACTTCATGTTCTAGTCATCTCAAGAGCAAGCCAAAGATCCATCCATTTTACATACGAGCATTCATCATGACATCTATTACCTTCTCAACCACCCTGCTTCTCTAGATCTCTAGTAAACGTATGCTCTGTGACTTGCCGTGCATTGGATCCTGTCACAACAGAAATTCCTTGGTGATCTAGTCCAATTTTTCTTCACCTTTTGGCATCATCACATCCGCCTTCTAGATACGCCGTTGGACGTATGCTGTGGCTTGCCAAAATTTCAGATCTTGCCACATCAGAAATCCACGTGTGTGCCTAGTCCTATCTCGACCACATCTTCCATCCCTTGAGATTGTTTTACCACACAAAGTAGAGACCGTTAGATGGTGCCTAACACAAAGCAGAGAGGGTGCCTAACACCTTCCCTCTTTGTAACCGAGGTCCCTTACCCGGAATCCCGGATCGCAGATCAGGAGTCATTTTAAGGTGGGAGAGTCTTCGGATTTCCCCAACCTTACATATTCCATGGGTTCTAGCTGACTGCGGGATTCTGAAATTAATTGGCTAGTGGCGACTCCAACATTCATAAATCAGCCTAATCACTCCCATATCACACCATAGCATATAAATCAGCGTGGGCGCCGATTTTCCAGTGTCTACAGAATGGCGACTCCACTGGGGAATGCTAGCTCGCACTAGTTGAAGACCCGACTCGAAAACATCTGGTATTCCAATCTCAAGGGACATCATCTTTGCATTCATAAAAAAAAAATAATAATAAAATAAAATAAAATAAAATAAAAAAATAAAAAAATTCGGCTTGTTCTTCTTGAGGCAGAGAATTGAACCATGACCACTCGATCCCGTGCAGCCATGGCCTCTCAAGCTACCCATGAAGAAGAACCAACTCCCGAAACATCCTCACCTGCACCCGCACCACTACCAGCAGCTCAAACAGACCCGCAAGCCAATACCACCATGCAAGAAATGGTCAAAAGCCTTCAAGCAATGCAAGAGTTACTACTTCGCCTATTGCCAAATGCTACACCAAATGCACAGGCAACCCAACCTAGCGTACAAAACAATTCACTCCCTCAGACACCTTTTGCCTTCTCCCTCATTCCTCCAACAAATCCCGTGCTCCCTCTCCCAGAAGATTCAACACAAGATCAACAACAACCAGCAAGTGGGAGCAACCCCTACTCAGCACACCACAACAATTCGGTTACAACAAATGGCAACCACAGACAAGAACTGGCGGATGCCCATGAAGGGGGCCAGTTTCGAGTCCAACTCACTCCCCCTAATGGGAGCCACATTCCGGAATTGGCAGATACCCCAAGCGGAAGCCATTTCCGAACATTGCACCCTCCTCTGAAAGGGAGCGGTGTCCAATTCCAGCTACCTCCCGCCACCGGGAGTCCACCATCTTTCCAGCAACCACCCATTCTTGATCCATACGAAGAGGAAGCAGCACAGGCCCTAGAACAAAGGGCAAGATATCCACAACAGGGCAAATAGGAAATTGAGGAATTACGAGAGCAGTTGCAAATGGTGCAGAATCAACTTCAAAGACAGCAAGGAGTGGATCATCCATCCACCAAATTCAGGGACCTCTGTCCTTTCCCAGACGCCCGAGTACCTCCAAACTTCGAGGTACCAAAGTTCAAAAGGTATGACGGTAGTGGGTGCCCCACAGCACATCTAAAAGCATTTTGTGGGGAACTCAACGCAATAGCAAGAAACGATGGAGCCTTGATACGGCTCTTCCAGAAATCCCTCAAGGGGGACGCTTTGGATTGGTGCACCTCACTGGACTGCCATCAAATCCAAACCTGGGAAAAGCTATCCCAGGCATTCATTGACAGGTTCTCATACAATCTGAACATGGCTCCAAGAAGGTCTGACTTAGCTGCCTTGAGACAAAATAGCGATGAGTCTCTATCTGCATACGTAGGACGATGGCGAGCCATGGCGGCTTGAATGAGGAACCCCATCGATGACGAAGAGCAGATATCCATGATCATACATTCACCAAATCCCAGCATTTCAGGGTATCTAATCTCATATCCATACGTCAACTTTTCTCAGCTCATCCGAGCTGGAGACCAAGTAGAAGCTGGAATCAAGGCTGGGACCATTTCCCCATGGCCACGCCAGGCCCCCTCAATCAAAAGAAACAAAGTCGAGGGGAAACCCGTTGGGTATGGAAATGGAAACAGCGCTGCTCCCGCACAACGTACCACCAAAGTTAACATCGTTGCTAATACTCAAGGCAACTAGTATGCTCCACAATCAGAGCCACATCAAGACAGGCAGTACCAGCCACAGCCAAATAGGCAGTACCAACCCCAGCCAACCCAACAGGGATATCAGGCGCAGCCGTCTCAATAACAACAGCCTAGGGGAAATGCGCAAGGTCCATTCAAACAGGGGATGTTAGGAAGGAAGTTCACCCTGTTAGCACAAACATACAGTCAAGTGTTGACAATGCTCATGCAAAAGCAACTGCTGACACCACTTCAGCCGCGACTTCCACCTAATCCCTTGCCTCCTAGTTACAATGAAAATCAGTATTGCGCATATCACCAGGCTCCTGGCCATCTAACGGACTACTGCTTCACCTTAAAGCATGCGGTCCAAGATCTGATCGAAAGCCAGAAGATTGCGGTCACCCCACAAGCTAGCAACATGGCCCAGGCCAACATTCTCCAAAACCCCCTGCCATCGCATCAAGCAGGACCCAGCACATCTGGTACCTCTACCGTCAACCACATCGAAGGAGGGCAACCCATGTCACCTAGGCCACAGGTATCTCTTGAAGCAGCGCCAACAACGCAACCACTTGTTTTTCTGGAGGCAGCACCCGCAACACAACCCCTTGTATTCCTTGAAGCAGCACCAACAATACAGCCTCTTATAACTCTGGAAGCCGCACCCAACAGGTCATACCCTCAGTATCCTGTCCCCCAAGGGGCACACTCAACTCTCGTACCTCCAAAAAGGTCGAATTCTGAACCCATTGCTCTCCCGATAGGTCTCCCTGACCTAACCCCGCTAACCTTGCAAGGGGCACCCCCGGTTCAAGCCCCAAAATTCCTGATGCCTCACCAACTGGCACACGCCCAGAGGATTCCTCCCACACATCAAAAAGAGAAAGAAGACTCCACGGCCAAAATTGGTCAAAGACTGGAAACACCTCAGGAAAAATCGTCAAGTCTACCACAAACTGTTCCAGCCACAACCCTTCCGCCTCAGGAACCCATGATATACCTGGAAGGAAGAGTGTTTCCTTCCTACAACCTGAAAGCAGTCTCATGGCGTTACCCAGAATGCGCTGAAGTGGGTAACAACGGGAGATATTTTAGGAGAGATAATCAGAACCAAGAGAAACCAGGGGAACTTTGTCGGGAACCACTTGCAAAACCGACGCTGCTTACGACATAGCAGCCAAAATGAAAACCATCCCTGCCCAAATATCTATCTGGGAACTCTTATGCACATCAAGATCGCATCAAAAAATCTTTGCGAAAACCTTGAATGATGCACATATCTCTCCCGACGTACCCCCTGAAATGGTGGCAAGTATGATTGGACAACTCCTCGCCCCCCGGGCTATCACTTTCTCTGATGATGAGTTACCACCTGAGGGTCGCAAACATGGACGATCGCTAAACATAGTTTCCCGCCACAAGAATTTTAAAGTCCCACTCATGCTCATTGACAATGGATCCAGTCTTAACGTTTGCCCTTTAAGGACTGCCGAACGGTTAGGGATAGAACCATCTTCCTTCAAACCCAGCACTATGAGTGTCCGAGCCTTCGATAATTCCCGAAGGCAGGTCGACTTTGAGTTACAAATCGGACCAGACATGACTCTTGTTACAGTCCAGGTCATCGACATCCCTGCCTCATTTAACCTTTTGTTGGTATGGCCATGGCTCCACGCGGTTGGAGCCATCCCTTCGACTCTCCACCAAAGGGTTAAATTCCCTTCGGGAAACCGAATCATTTCAGTGCTGGCTGAGCCAGAAACCATCCTCCCGGTGACAGTTAATATCCCGGAAACTGACATCCCAGTGATTAACGTTCAGCATACGGAAGGTGACATATCATACCATAGCTTCGAATTCGAAAATGTAAACGCAATTGCCAATCCACGACCTCTCGCTACGGAATATGTCATTCCCCCTGCTGAACAATTAATCTTGAATTACCGTACCGAGTTCCATGGAAAAGGTGTGGTAGTAGAGCCGGCACCTGCCAACGTACAGAGACAGGGACTGGGATATCAACCAACATTGGAGGATCAGGCTGAAAGGCCAAAGAAGGGTCAACCATTCAAATGTACACCCATCAAATTTATCAAGGTTGGGACAGTTTGTGAGGACACGGTGACGTCTCTTGAGAACCAACTCCAGCAACTCAAACTAACAGAATATCCCAACCAGGAGTCTATCTGGCCACTAATAAGGTGGGATAGGATCTTCAAGGCACCGAAAGCATACCTAAAGCTAGGAGCAGAACCCCCAGACCCATCACAAGAGGCCAGGGGCACGGAAACAGGTCCACCCATAAGGGACCCGGAACCAGGAGTGCCCCTTACGGGTGATACAGGCAATAACGCAGAGGAACCTATCCCCGCTCACAGTCAGGGGGACACATCCTCACCATCAGCTCAACAACACAAGGGGCAGAAGCAGCCCGTCCATTGGGTTGACAAAGAAAAATGACCCGCTCTTGATTGGACGAATGTCAAGGTCCCGTCACCAGGAAAATTCGAGGAGCCAGAAGAGCTCCAGCTTGTGAGCGAAGAGGTCGAATTAGACTCCGACTCCGAGCCCAGCCTAGCAGATATCATGGTCATCAAGACAGATGACCCTCAGGAACAGACGAAGCAGAACAGCAGGATCGAAAGGAGAAAAGAACCAAACTGGACAGCCATCCCCCTGACGATCGAATCAGCCGATGAACCATTCGTGGATGCCGGTCTAAAAAAAAAAAAAATGCCTATGTAAATAGTAGTCGGTACCCCGAACTAGGACAAGATCCCTCATGGTTCGCAACACCGTCCTGTTCGGGACACCTTGGCAGCATAAAAAAATCAAAATATTTTCAAAACACAAAAACATCATATATTCCTCAAAATACAAAAAAATCAAATATTCCTCAAAATCACAAAACATCAGAAAATTTTCAAACTACAAAAACAACAGAAAAACTTTCAAAAGTCACTATGCTAAACACCTCACGCACATTGCAAGAGATTGAAGTCGACTCGTATGATTTCGATCTAGAGTTGGACTTCGAACTCATGGGATTGGATGAAGTCCTGGATGAGGGAAATAATGATACTGCTCGCGAATTTGAGGATTCTCTCGAAAAGTTTGAAATAAAGGCTAATGTTGTAGCAGACGACTTCAAAATTGTGAACTTAGGGACGGCGGAATCTCCCAGGGAGGTGTGCATCGGAAAATCACTCTCTCTAGAGTACAAGCAGAGGATGATGGAGTTTCTGAAACCAAGGTTGTCCAACTTTGCCTTCTCTTATGAGGATATGCCAGGGCTCGATAAAGATTTGGTGGTGCACCATCTACCAACAAAGTCAGACATGAAGCCTGTCAAACAAAAGCTGCGGAGAATGAAGCCAGAATGGGCCCTAAAGGTTCGTGATAAAGTTATCAAGCAATACAATGAGGGGTTCCTGGTAGTCCCCAATTACCCGGAATGGCTCGCAAACATCATACCAGTACCCAAGAAGGATGGGAAAGTCAGAATGTGTATCGACTTCAGAGATCTCAACAAGGCAAGCCCTAAAGATGAATTCCCTCTGTCCCACATCGACACATTGGTAGATAATACTGCTGGACATAAGATCTTCTCTTTCATGAACGGCTTCTCGGGCTACAATCAAATCAAGATGGCCATCGAAGATCAAGAGAAGACTTCCTTCATCACACCATGAGGAACTTTCTGCTACCGGATCATGCCTTTCGGATTGAAGAATGCAGGAGCTACATATCAGCGAGTCATGACGGCCTTGTTCCACAACATGATAAACAAGGAAATGGAAGTCTACGTGGACGACATGATCATCAAGTCTCGCACAATCAAAGGACACTTCGAAGATCTCAAGAAGCTTTTCGACAGGCTAGAAAAGTTCAAGCTCCGCCTCAATCCGCAAAAATGTGTCTTCGGTGCAACCGGAGGCAAGCTGTTAGGCTTCATCGTCAGCGAAAATGGCATCCGGGTGGACGAGACCAAGACTAAGGCAATCATCGAAATGCCACCACCCAAGACTGAAAAAGAGATTCGGGGTTTTCTCGGGCAAATCCAGTATATCAGCCGATTAATCGCACAGCTCACCCCGATCTGTGAGCCCATATTCAAGCTACTCAGGAAGAACTCGCCAAAGGAATGGAATAGCGGCTATCAGGCGGCCTTCGACAAGATCAAGAAATACCTGTTAAATCCTCCAGTGCTCATGCCACCTACTCCTGGAAGGCCGTTACTGCTATACATCTTCGTCGCAGCAGAAGCAATCGGATGCGTTCTTGGCCAACACGACGATACAGGAAAAAAGGAGCAAGCGATCTATTATCTAAGCAGGCGATTTACGAGCAATGAAGCCAAATACTCCAGCCTGGAGAAGATATGCCTTGCCTTAGTCTGGGTAACATAACGGCTACGACAGTACATGATCGCTCACCCGATTCTTCTACTCGCTCGCATGGACCCATTGAAATACTTGTTCGAGAAGCCAGCACTAACGGGCAAGATTGCAAAATGGCAACTACTGCTTTCAGAGTTCGACATCACCTATGTCACTCAGAAGGCAATCAAGGGCCAAGCACTGGCCGATCATCTAGCAGCACATTCTCTGCCTGATTATCAACCACTAAAAACCTTCTTCCCCGATGAAGATATCCTCCAGATTGAGGAAGAAGAAGAAAGAAAAGCAGGAGAATGGACACTCTTCTTCGACGGAGCTACAAACTCGAAAGGAAGTGGAGTAGGCGCCATACTCTACTCTCCCGATGACGTCCCAATTCCCATATCCAAGAGGTTGGCATTCCAATGCACTAACAATGTAGCTGAGTATGAGGCTTGCATCGCTGGTCTAAGAGAAGCCATAATCCTTAACGCGAAGAAGTTACGAGTCTTCGGAGACTCGCAACTCATCATCAATCAGATAAATGGCGACTGGAAGACCAAAGATGAAAAGCTGATCCCATATCATGTCTACCTAGAGAATCTGACCGAGGAATTTGAAGAGATCAAGTTCTCTGACATGCCCCGAGCCAAGAATCAGTTTGCGGACGCTTTGGCTAACCTCGCCTCAATGATAGACATCCCAAAAGGAGCTGTTGAATGGGAACTCACTGTCGAACTCCAAGAGGAACCCGCATTCTGCCTACAGATCAACGAAGCCGAAACTTCCTCGAATGATCAGCCCTGGTACACGAACATCAAAGAATACCTCGAACATCAGAAGTACCCGGAAGGAGCAACACTAGTTGATCGACGCACTATCCAGCGGCTAGCAGCTCAGTTCATAATCACTGGGGGAATTCTCTACAAGCGATCCTTCAACCAAGTCCTTCTCCGCTGCGTGGATGAAGCAAAAGTGGCACAGATCATGTCCGAAATCCACGAAGGATTATGCGGTCCACACATGAATGGACACATGATGGCGAAGATCTTACGACTCGGCTGCTATTGGCTTATAATGGAGACAGATTGCTGCAAACACGTCAGGAAATGCTTCAAGTGTCAGGAACATGCAAATCAGATCCATGCGCCCGCTTCCGAACTTTATAGTTTGACATCACCATGGCCCTTCTCTGTATAGGGATTAGACATCGTCGGCAAAATCAGCCTCAAAGCATCAAACGAGCACGAATACATCCTGGTGGCAGTAGACTATTTCACCAAATGGATAGAAGCAGCATTTTATACCACCATCGCAGCATCTCATGTAGTCAAGTTCATAAAGAACAACATCATCAACCGGTATGGGGTCCCTCAGGCTATCATCACTGACAACGGAACTCCGTTCGTCAATAAAAGGATGGGCGATTTCCTTCAAGATTCAACGCCATCGGTCAAGCCCTTACCGTTCTCAAATAAATGGTGGGGTTGAAGCCGCAAACAACACTATCATCCGTATATTGGAAAAGATGGTGAAAACATACCGGGATTGGTCAGAAATGCTTCCTTATGCACTCTGGGCCTATCGGACGTCTATACGGTCTGCTATAGGCACAACTCCCTACGAACTCACATACGGAATGAAAGCAGTGCTACCAGTCGAAATCGAAATCCCATCACTTCGGATATTACTAGAAAGCCAAATCGAGGAAAGCGAGTGGCAACAAGCAAGATACGATCAACTGCATCTGGCAGACGAAAAGCGCATGCGGGCACTAAGTCACTCCCAATGTTACCAAAGAAGGATCGCTCGGGCCTACAACAAGAGGGTCCGGAAGAGAAGTTTCAAAATTAGCGACATGGTCATGAAGCGCATTCTACCGCCGCACTTACCAGATCCCAGAGGAAAGTTCAAACCTTCGTGGGACAGACCGCTAATCATTCAGGAAGCACTCCCAGGCGGCGCTCTTCGGCTTACCAATCTGAAGGGGGAAGATCTTCCCGAGCCCATCAACGCCGACAACGTGAAAATCTATCACAGGTAACCCTACCTGACCTTGTCAATAAGTACAATCGTAAAGCTATGTCCATCACTCTCTCAAAAAAAAAAAAAAAAAAAAAAAAAAAAAAAGTACCGATATCTCCCATCAAAAACACCCATCACTTCTCCTAGCATTCCCAAAAAAAAAAAAAAAAAAAAAAAAAAAAAAAGGGGAAAAGAAAAGAAAATCTCAAAGGAAGAAAACAAATCCATCTCCAGACCTCCACACAACCTTGCCAAAGGCAACTTACGATTGTACTCAAAAGACAAGGACAGGCAGGTGATCAATTGGCCAACCATGAAGGAAGTCTCCCGTCTCCTCTTTCACTCCCAAAGCATTCCAAAAAAAAAAAAAAAAAGAAAAAAAAATGCATGCCTAAGGAGAATGGGCTAGTTGAAAACCCGAAAGGGCGGCTCGAGTAAAAACAGCGGGCATGTGGCGGACTTAGTGAAAACCTGAAAAGGCGCTAAGGGTAAAAACAACACAGCTGCCAAGGGGCAGGCAAGATAAAAAACACGGGACATAGTGAAAATCTGAAAGGAGGCTGCGGGCAAAAATGACGGGAAGAACTGGACGTAGTGAAAACCTGAAAGGGCGCTATGGGCAAAAATGGCAAGAAATAAAAAACAAAAAATATAATAAAAGTGCAGGTACAGAAGAAGCCGAGACAGCAAACACCGGAGCAAGATACAAGGAAGGATCAACTTCGGATCAGTGCTCTATCAAACTCTGTTCAAGTCCATGGAATGCGATCTTAAACACCCTCTCGGGAGACCACGACCATGGGGACACAATCTAGAATACTGCACACAACGTGGGCTGAGCCCAAAATGCTGATCCCAATCATCCAAAACACAAATCCAAACACAAACAAATATTGGCAAAATTGGCACAAAAAAAAAATTAAAAAATAATAATAATAATCTTTCATTCCAAATAAATAAATAAATATATAAATAACAAAATAAAAAATTTAATTTTAAATACATTGCTTTTCTTTCCTCTCGATTTCAGAACCATGCATGCATACAAAATGTACAGTTGATCGCAACCAAAGATCACAAGTGAGCTCCTATCCTTCATATATAGATAGTCTCTGTCTAAGCCTCTCTATCTCCATACGCAGGTAGAAAGCCTCATCCCTGTCCAGGCGATGTGCTGCAAACATGCTCTCATCATACCGTCGCCCTACTACCAGCCGACGGGCCATATCCTCACATGTGTGACGAAGGACAGCAATCTCGCTGATCAAGTGACCATGAGTGGCTAGCAGGAAAGAGGGATCGATGAAGGGTCGCTCCTCTAACGCCTCGAATGAATCAACAATGCAAGAAGAGGATGAAGCAGCATCACCCACCATGTCCTGATCAGCAGCCTCGTCCTCCAAATGCCAACCAGGAATCTGGTGATATAGTGACTGCTCTGCTACCCACCGCTGATATGGTACTATCGCCATGGGAGGAGCCCAGGACTCCAGATCCAACGCCCCCGCATCCAGGGAACCCTGCCAAGAAATCCAGACGCGTCTATACAATGCCATCAAGTCAGAGGGAAAAGAGGCATGCCCAAATCCAGAGAAGGCAAACTCTAGAATATCCTGCCAAAAACCGAATTGTCGGAGGAATCGCACGGGATGGTAAGAGCAACACCCCCGAAGACCTAACAGTAGCAAAGGAGTACGAGTTGCACTGCAAATCAATGGTGATCGACAGAGCCATGTAGCCTCGCAGCTAACCTCCCACCCCCGAAGCTAAGAAAGCATGCAGCGGTACAACGACTCGGTGGCCTCAGCACCAAGGGGAAGACCATCAAGCAACAAAGATAGCACATCATTGCTACGGGAATCAGGCCATACAAGCATAGGGGTCATATACAAATTCTCCCATAACCATACCTGGGAAAGGAGTAAATCTAGTTCAAATTGCAGACAGAAAGTAAAAGCAAAAGAAAGAGGCAAAATAAAGAATACCTGAAGGAATGAGCAGCAACCTCGGAAGATACGAGTATGTCCAAGGGAGCACTCAGTCAACCCCAGCAAGAGCTCCGCCAGGACCACGGAAATGATACTCCTGTGATGCAATACACGACGGACTATGTCCAACAAAGCTCCCAACGACGACTGCCTCCATCTTGAGAAGAGCAGCTCTGCCAAGACACAAAATATCAACGCATTCAGGCACTGAAGCTGGCGGTCAGATCCAGGGGCACCTCGAGAGGTCGAACAACGATCATAGAGGACCTTAAGAGAAAGCTCACCAGCTCTACCCTCAGCAGTAGGGAGGGCAGTAAGGAATCCAAACCAGGAGATCAGATCAGAAAAACAGACCGGCTCAGATGCAGGAATATAAGGCTCCCGGGTAAGAGGAAGACCAGACAGGCGAGAAAACTCCTCCAGGGAAGGCCCCAACTCCAGATCATTGAGGGAGAACAAGTTCAAAGACGGCACCCAGTTATATAGTGCCGCGCTCAACAGTCGCCAATCCAAACGAACCCGGTGGAAGTGGAGAACCTCCTAGAAGCCCAAGGAGCTCAACTCGAAAATCTCAGACTCGGTCAGGCTCTCTATCCATAAGTGTAATCGCTCGGAGCAAGTAGCACGTGGCTGCAATCGACAGGTCCGGACGGGCACACCCTCAACAATCTGGATCCCTGGGTTAGCAGGAGAGTCATCAAATATAGGCATCCCCTCATCCAACAAATCTATCTCATGATGACGAAAGAAACCAGCATCGCCCATCGCATCGCACAAGGTGTTCTGGAAAGCCGCTACAGGCAGACCCGAGCTGCCAGCAACCGTCACATCCGGAGCCGTCTGAAACACGCATGCCCCAGGAGTCGCAGCGCCCAAAACGTCCAAATGGCTGACAGGACATGAACCCTGATCCACAACAGCAGCTGACTGCCCCATCACCGTCTCAAAGCCTACGCCAAAAATCTGGCCCAATCCATCTGCTAGAACTCCGTCACCTGTCGGATCCAAGTCATCCAAACCGCTAGGATAGGGCTCGCGACCCACCTAAGCCTGCTCCACCATATCCATACCATCCATCATCACCATGCCACCATCTGCACCATCCACCCAAGCCTGCTCCATCATATCCATACCATCCATCATCACCATGCCACCATCTGCACCACCCATCCAAGCCTGATGTCCCCCATCCATACTATCCATCATCATGATGCCATCATCCACACCGCCCATAGCCATTGATCCACCAATCAAGCCATCCTTCACTATCCTCACCATCCAAACTATCCATCCTCACCAAATTAGCATCCACAAAACCCGGTGACCCACTTGGAGCAAACCCATCAAATCCATCCAATCCACCTAACCCAACACCATGACCACCATCAATGGAGAAAGAACCTAAACCATAAATAGCATTTACCTCTCCAAAAGGGGCCATTGCTCCTCCATCAACACCCATCAATCCATCCATAAATGGGTCTCTCTCCTCATTTATGGACCCATCAACCTCTTTATCACCCATAAGCCCATCAAGACTCTCATCATGGCTGGCCATAATAGCTCCAAAAAAAAAAGGACGGGGGAAGAGGACAAAAGGGAGAAGAAGACAGAGAAAAGGAACAAGGAGGAAGGGACAAAAAAGAATGATCGGACGGACAGACAAAAAGAATGTCTGAAAAGGGGCGAAGGGAATAAACAGAGAAGAAGGGGCTTGCTGGAAGAAAAGATGAACAGAGGCGGAACTCCGATTACCGCCTGCGGTACTCAAACCCCCGCTCTCAGAACTGACACTTTGCATCGCTGCCGCACTGGCAGGACAGTCTGGGAAGAAAAAAGTCTCTGGGCGGCAGACCAATTATCGCCCATGGCAGACGGATTACCGCCCAGGCCCACTTTTGGGCGAAATTTAGGCGAGGCCCTCTCTGATAGGCCAGGACCTGAGAACAAACTTCCATGTGTCCAATTAAGGATTACAAAAGCTGATCAAGAGACAGTACGAGAAGGCAACATTGAGCAAGTTGGATTTCATATAAACAGTTAAATACACAAACAAGGATACATGATTACATGATACAATGAACTAATCGTCATCAGGAAGATAAGTGTTAGTATCCTTGCGAGGAAAGTGGGGCCCCAAGATCCCTCCTCCAGCAAAACGTGCGCCGCCACCAGGAGCGTAGCCGAGCTGCAAGATCAGACCAATACCATGCTGCTCGCACCAAGAGCTGTACTCAATATCAGGATCGACGAAAGCACTGGCATCATATCCCTCTAAGGCAGCAGCCAATTCTCTCTCAAGCACCGATCTCCAGTCAGAAGGCCCAGACGGCGGGCTAAGTGCCCCCATGGGACTGCCGGTCAACTGCCAGAAAAGTCTCTCTCCCAAGTACCACTTCGTCACGCGCGGATCCTTCAGAATGCGGCAACGTCGTGAGGCTTGAAAAGCCTCTTGAGCTCCAGGAGTGAGTGCCACGTTCGACTGGAAATATGGCCTGGTACGGAACTACAAAAAGGAAACAAGTCAAAGGCTGAGAAGCGAGCAGAAAGCAATACATGGGCAACACAAGCAGTGGGTGTATCATTCACATCATCGGGAACAAGCGCATCAATATTCGACCTCCAAGCAAGATCTGAAAACAGACGTGTACGGCTACGGTTATCCTTGTACCACAGCATCATGCGAGGAAATGGAGGCAAAAGGTCGATCAGGGTGGGCGCTAGATGAGGAAAGTGGTCAAAAAAGTAGACCTGCCCAAACCCGCCATCAGACAAGACGCACCAGATCGTCCCCATAAAGAACAGGGCGAAAAGGATGACAAGAAGGTACCTCGATGACTGGGTAAAAGCCAGTCAAGGATCGACTGATACAACGGTTGGCCTTGTCCAACCCTTCATACAAATGGGCCAGAAGGGCAGCATTCCAGTTATACTGGGTGGGAAAAGTTATGTCTGCCACAAGCGACAATAGACGAGAGCTCATGAGCTCATTCCCGTGGCAAAAAATCATCGCACCCATGGTGTACAGGATTAAGGCCCAAGCCTTCACTACAGCCGCGGCCTCGGTCTCAGGGATGCGTCGGGCAAAGTTCGAAGATAGCCAGAGGAGTTTGAACCGAGGGCCTGTAAACTCAGTCGCATCTGGCATCATCCCCAACATCTGCATCCAGTCATCCTCAGTAGGCACTGGAAGGTCATCCTCAAAAGGGACGAATCCTCCGTCGTACCGGAGACCCAACTGCATGTATACATCGTAGGGAGTAATCCCCCACTCTCCAAAAGGCAACTGAAAGGTGTGGGTCTCGGGATGCCACCGCTCCGTCAGAGCCGACAAAAGAGACATGTTTGTCCTACTCAAACGAACTCGGAACAGGTGGGTGAACGGAGTGCGCTCCAGAACCTCGAAAAACAGGGGTTAGGGGTCATGGAACCAATCAGGCCAATGAGTCCTGACTCCTCGCCCTCTCAGAATCGCAGGAGCGCCACCCTCCCGGGCTAGGTCAGACAGGTGTCGTCCTTCTCGTGGCACGTGATATGGATCTGACGATTGACGAGACGAACTAGCCTCGTTTTTACCACGACGAGGCATGCTGCACATGAAAGATGTACAAGTAACTCCACATCTCAAGGCCCGTTACAAAAGCCCATATTAAAGCCCATTTAAAAAAAAAAAAAACCATCTCAAGGCCCATCTCCAAGGAGACCCATTCCAAAAGCCTAGGCCCATTTCAAAAGCCCAGGCTCCTTTCAAAGAGCCCATTTAAAGGCCCAAGTTCAAAAGCCCACTTCCCAGGCCCATTCCAAAAAGCCCATCTCAAGGCCCAATTCCAAAAGGCCTACTTCTCCGAGCCCATTTCAGAAAAGCCCATCCAAAATCCACATCCAGGGACTTCTATTTCAAATTATCAAGCCTCTGGGCACGACTAGATCGTGATGTGGGGCCCCCTTGAAAAATCTCATCCATCCATTATCCACAAGATGGCCCGCCATTAAAATCCATGATGTCCATATGCTCATACGGGCCCTGCAACACCCATCTAACGGTCCAAATCATCCAAAAATCTCAGCCACAACAAGCATCTGGACATGACTAGGGGCCCACGTGGGGAGTCTCATCCATCCATTGTTTACAAGATGGCCAACTAACAAAGTCAACATCATCCACCAACTCAAGAAGGCCTCAGATCATCCAACAGTCCAGATCATCTAAAAAAAAAAAAAAAAATCAATATTCAAAAGGGTGGGGCCCCCTTTCTTATCACACCCCACTCCTGCAAATATAAAATATATAAAAAAAAGAGGGTGACAAAAAAAATAAATAAATAAATAAATAAAATCAGCCAACAAGTTGGCCCAAAACAACACGATCCAATGGTCTTGATCATGGCCTTCTCCAAAGCCCAAGAGAAGATCTAACCCATCAAATGCTCCAAAAATGCACGACTCAACAAGATCCAGCAGGCACACAATGGCCAAGATTACCTGAAATGGGAGAAGGAAGAAAAATAAGTGGAAAATGGATGAAGAAAATCCCTCCAAAATAACTTCTAGGGACCACAATGGGATCCCTGGACGTCCCAAAACCGGATTCAAATAAGGATAGAGGCTACACCAGACGGACCAAAGCATGGCTCGGACCGCTTGACAAAAGGGGCAACCGGTGATAGCGGCGACAGTCCGACCGCTGCCCGACCAAAAGCATGCATGGGGCAGCGAGCTGTCCCCTAGGGCGGTCTCAACAACCGTTTTTTCCTTCTAACCACCGGATAAAACCTGAAAAATTACCAAAAACAGACCCAAGTTTTCAAAAATTTCCAATAACAGTTCTAAATTTTAAAAATTACCAAAAACGGACCCAAGTTTTCAAAAATTTCCAATAACAGTCCTAAATTTTAAAAATTACCAAAAACAGATCCAAGTTTTCAAAAATTTCCAATAACATTCCTAAATTTTCAAAAGTTACCAAAACAGCTCCCAAATTTTTATTTTATTATTTTTTTTAAAAAAAAGGGGGATTTACCAAGCCAACACAAAATAAATCCCTAGTAAGTATGACCTCAAAAAGGTTTGTCTCTTCTAAATCATTAGCCCCATTAGTTTATTAGTGGAGGCCATCTGACTTTGCACAATAAAAACCGAACGACGACGCCCACCCGCGAGATCGAACAGATATTTTCCAAAAAATCTAAAAATATTTTCAAATAAAATCTCCAAAGAGTCTAGCTCCAAAGAGAGCTTTCAAAAGTTTTTCAAAAACGCACGTGGCGCGCAGTACACTGAAGAATCTTCCATATTCTCCAGTTGCGGTCAGTGCAAACAGTTAAATAAGATTCGGTCTTTTCTGGTTTCCCCGGATAATGAGCGAATCCGTACATGATACATGTACGATTGACCTGATCTCTATATCTGGACAGTCATACGGATGCTAGTAAAAGTGATTGGATCTATCTCTGGAAAGAATAATCAAACTCAAAGTGATAACAATCCATTGTAACCAAAGTATCAGAATCAGCAGACTGCATGGCAAAAGTTTACCTACACATACCTAGTCCAGAATATTTGGAAACTTTGATCGAGTCCAAGTCAGCGTAGTGAATTCCCCGTAAGGCCGCACCAACGCGTAGGGCAGCTAACCACTTTGACGATCAAACGGAACGAATACTCCTAGGGTGATTACGTAGCAAAGGAAATGACGACCAAACAGTATGGGAATCCTCGTAAAGCCGCGATAAATGCGCAGGGACCCTTACTTTTCAGATTTACCCTCCAATGCTATTAACAATCCGATGTGAAAGGGTTGTGATTGGTGATCCGTAAAGCTGCGACGAATGCGCAGGAGACAATCACAACGTTTTCCTCAACCCTCATGATATGTGCAAGTCATCTCTTTTCTAAACAGTCAACTGACAATGATACAATGGCAGGCAACAGATTTGAATCACTATTCTTTCTGACCAGAAGGGTGGGGTGTCCACTTGCTTTGCCCTTCGGTTACCCACAACCTTGGTCAAAGAGGGGCATCTGTAGACACCCCACCCAGGTTAACATCTCGAAAAGGCTAAGACAATTCGGGAACCATGGTCATGCCTTAAACCAAACCCTAATCCCAGCCTAAAACGAACCCTAACTCAAAAGTCTCCAAAAAACCCCCAATCCGCAACCCGAAGCCGTAATCCAAGTCATTTATTATACACACAGCCTAGCCTATACCCTATATCCCCGCCAATACCCTCTACCCGTACCTAGATCCAACACTTTGAGTCCCAGAAACCCAAAATGGAGACCATTAGACGAACTAAAGCATCACATGAAACCCGCACGCGCGAGCCCGGCCCAAACCAAGCCCGGGCGGCCTCGGCCGTCGCCGCCATCCAGTACTCGAGCTCCGTAGTCGTAACAGCTGTGTGAACAAATTGTCTCATCGCCCAAAAATCGACTTTACCATGGATTTATCCCTCCAAAACTCACCATTTACCTTTTTACCAACCCTAGAAGCCAATAGGATTGTGCCACGTGTCACCCCTCTCTCCTTAACCAATCACAACCCTCCATTCCAAAATTCTAACCCTTACCTAACCACTATTTACCATTTCACCATTGGAGAAGGCTATGATAGCCCTCTCCTCTTCTCATTTCAAGATACCAAAAAAAAAAAAGCCAAAAGGAGAGAGAGAGAGAGAGAGAGAGAGAGAGAGAGGAAGAGAGAGAGAGTGAGGGTGAGAAGGAGTTCCCAAGCCCCAAAGTCCTGATTTTCCAGCCATTTCTTAGCCATCACCTCAACCATCTCAACCCTTTAGTCTAGCCCGAATTGCCCATGGTGTACTTCATGTTCTAGCCACCTCAAGAGCAAGCCAAAGATCCATCCATTTTAGATACGAGCATTCATCATGACATCTATTCCCTTCTCAACCCCCTTGCTTCTCTAGATCTCTAGTGAACGTATGCTCTGTGACTTGCCGTGCATCGGATCCTGTCACATCAGAAATTCCTAGGTGATCTAGTCCAGTTTTTCTTCACCTTTTGGCATAAGCATCATCACATCCGCCTTCTAGATACGCCGTTGGACGTATGCTCTGTGGCTTGCCAAAATTTCAGATCTTGCCACATCAGAAATCCACATGTGTGCCTAGTCCTATCTCGACCACATCTTCCATCCCTTGAGATTGTTTTACCACACAAAGTAGAGACCGTACATTTGTACGGGTAGAGAGGGTGCCTAACACCTTCCCTCTTTGTATCCGAGGTCCCTTACCCGGAATCCCGGATCGCAAATCAGGAGTCATTCTAAGGTGGGAGAGTCTTCGGATTTCCCCAACCTTACATATTCCGTGGGTTCTAGCCGACTGCGGGATTCTGAAATTAATTGGCTAGTGGTGACTTCAACATTCATAAATCAGCCTAATCACCCCCATATCACACCATAACATATAAATCAGCGTGGGCGCCGATTTTCTAGTGTCTACAGAGACTATCATTTGTTTGGTCTTGTGATTCTCCTCCCAAAGTGGTAGCGTTACATGGTTGGTAGTAAGAATAGTAGTAGATGGTTTGATGATTATAGTGTGGAGAAAAGAGAAGAAGAAGAAGAAAGAGGAGAGTTTGGGGAAATGTTGTGTATTGTCTAACATGCCTTAACACAATATTTTATTAGAATATAACATATAGTACACTGCAGGAGGAGGAAAGTGTGCACATACACTTATATTAAAAGAGCCACTAACCACACACACTATACACTAACACTATCTAGACTCCCCCTCAAGTTGGAGCATAGATGTTGATCATGCCCAACTTGCCACGAACACGATAAAGAGCATCTCAACTTAAGGGCTTTGTAAGAACATCAGCAAGTTAATCCCCGGATCAAACAAAAGGGGTGATGATTTCCCTAGAAGCAACTTTCTCCCAAACAAAGTAATTAACAATTAACCTTAATATGCTTGGTTCACTCGTGGGAAACCGGGTTATGAGCAATATGGATGGCCGCTTGGTTGTTACAATGAAGAGGAATAGGAGCCGAAGGAGGATAGCCAAGTTCTTCAAGAAGGTTGTGAAACCACACGAGCTCACACGTCGCATGAGCCATAGCATGATACTCTGCTTCAACCGAAGACCGAGCAACAACCGGTTACTTTTTGCTCTTCCATGTGATAAGATTGCCACCGATGAAGGTACAGAAGCTGAATGTAGAGCGGCAATCATAAATACTACCTACACAATTAGTATCGGAATAGCCAGAAAGATGAAGATGACCATGCAACTGAAAGCGGAGGCCAAGACTCGGGGCTAATTTTAGATACCGAAATATGCAATATACAACCATAAGATGTGAAGCACGGGGAGCTTACTTGAATTGGCTAACAACGCCTTCCACAAAGGAGAGATCTAGGCAAGTAATAGTCAAGTAAATAAGTCAGCCTACAAGTCGTCGATATATCCGGGGATTAAAAAGGAGAGCACCATCATCTGATCAAAGCTTTTACGAAGTATCCATAGGGGTGTTACCGGATTTGCACCCTAACATGCCAATCTCTATGAGAAGATTAAGCGCATATTTTCGTTGTGACAAAATCAACCCGGATGAGGAGCAACCAACTTCAATTCCTAGGAAGTAGCGAAGAGGACCAAGATCCTTGATATCAAACTAGGTCTTCAAAAATTCTTTGACCTCCCACATTCCAATCGAATCACTACCGGACAAAACAATATCATCTACATACACAATAAAAACCATTATGCCCGTCGATCAATGACATAAAGAAGGAATGATCGGCATGACTACGAACAAAGCCGAACTCTAAGAGAGCTTGACTAAAATTTTCGAACCATGCATGTGGGGATTGTTTGAGTCCATAAAGAGCCTTCTTCAACCGACACACAAGCTCAGGGTTATGGGAAGTAACAAAGCCAGGAGGTTGATGCATTTAGACTTCCAAAGGAAGGTCCCCATGGAGAAATGCATTCTTAAGATCAAGCTGAAACAAGGGTCATGATAAATTAATGGCCAAGGAGATCACAACGCGAATCAAATTAAGCTTAGCTATGGGAGAGAATATCTCGAAGTAATCCACACCATGAGTCTGTGTGTAACCCTTTGCAACAAGACGGGCTTTATAGCAATCAATGGAGCCGTCTGGAAGAAACTTGAGCATATAAACCCATCAACATCCAACAGGTTTATGCCCTAAAGGAAGAGGCACAAGCTCCCAAGTATGATTACTCTCCAAAGCAGACATTTCTTCTATCATCACATTCGTCCAGTCAGGACTTTGAAGAGCATGTGAGAGAGACTGATGAATAGTTTATGATGAAAGGGAAGCAGCAAACGACCGAAAAGACGGTAAAAGATGATCATATGAAACAAAATTACTAATAGGATGTTGAGTATAAGATTGTGACCCTTTTGCGCAAGGCAATGGGGAGATCGAAACTCGAGGTAGGAGAGTCACTTGAGCCAAAATTCAAAGTGAACGAAAGGGTGGATGGTCGAGCGTGTTAAAATTTATCTCGACGATGATACACCCGCAGAGGCTTAGGGTCACCCAAATCACCAACAGGATGCTGAATGAAGGGGAGAAGAGTTTCCCCATGATCACTAGTGGAAAGAGGAAGAGGATAAGAGGCATGTTTCCCCTAATTCGTAAGAGGATCACAGAGGGATCGACCTGGAGCTTAGAAAAAAGAAATATCCTTAAAGAAGGTCACATCGGCAAAGACATATTTCTTGCAAGGGGTCATAACATTTATACCCTTTCCGACTCCGAGTGTACCCTAAGAAGACACATTTAATTGCCTTGGGGCTGAGTTTATCATTACTTCCATCCAAAATTTGAACAAAGCATGTGCAACCAAAAAACTTTAGGTGGTAGAGGAAATGGATTATCATGAGGATACAGTATAGTAAATTAAGATTTGTAAGATACGATACGTGAGGGTATATGATTAATAAGAAAAGTAGCAGTTAGAAGAGCATCACCCCAAAAATGTTTAGGTAGGTGCATACCAAGGAGAATGGTGCGAGCAACTTTAAGAAGATAACTATTCTTTCGTTTTGCGATACCATGTTGTTGAGGTGTGCGAGCACACGACGTGTGAGACCAAACCACCCCCTGAAAGAAAAGAAAATTTATCAGAATGGAGGGTTTTGATGGAACATTAAAACTGAGTACACACTTCATGATAAAACACTTTAAATGCATCAAACACTTCACTTTTATATTTCAAAAGATAAACCCAAGTCATGTGTGAATAATCATCAATAAAGGTGACAAAATATCTAAATCCAAAAGTGGAGGTAACCAGAGTTGGTCCCCAAACATCCCAGTGAACCAGAACAAAAGGTTGAGATTTCCTCCAAGAAGAGCTAGGAGGAAACGTAGCACAATGATGTCTAGACAATTCACAAATATCATAGCATAACGGTTTAGTGACAGCTAAGGAGAGACAAAATTCTTAATCTAGCTATTGATGGGTGGCCTAAGCAGCAATGCCATCATGTCATGGACTCTTTAAAAGCGACAACGGATGTACCATCAAGAAGATAAACGTCTCCTCGCTCATGCCTCCCACCAATCACTCTCTTCATTTGTATGTCATGGAACAGACAATAAGAAGGGAAAAAGGTAATGGAACAATTTAATGATTTAGTAAGAGAGCTAACAGACAATAAGTTTAATGGAAAACGAGGCACATGCAAGACTGAGGACAGAGGCAAGGAAGGAGAAAGATGGATGGAACCAATCTTGGATATGGGAGTATGGGTTCCATCTGCAATTGTGACATACTGAGTGTGGGGAGAAGGAGAATAAGAGGAAAAGAGTTGTGACTTACCAGTCATATGGGAGGAAGCTCCAGAGTCTAATGACCCAGTAGGTAGGAGAGGATGACACAATAAGAGTAGCACCTGACTGGGCCGAAATTGCATGAGAAAGCTTAGGAATATTACAAACATGAAGCCGCATCGGGGTATCATATGCAACCCGAGAAATAATGAGAGACTCCCCTGAAGTAAACTGTTCAACTGTCGGGGTGGAAGAATGTCCCTCAAGAGCAACTGTAGAGGCAACAGAAGCAGCGGCATACGTAGGACAACCATGGATCTGCCAACAATAATCAACATTGCGATTGGTTCCACTGCAATGCGAACAAATGCAGGAACCATCACGTCCTCGTCCACGTCTACCATGACTACGAAAATTATGATCGCCGTGACTGCGATCTCCCTCACAGCCTCTTCCACGATCACTATAACCAGAAATGTACCCCGAACTCAAGGATGGTACACGAAGGCCAATAAAGGACTGATCACTAGCAAGATGTGTCGAACGCTTTGGTGACACAAATGAATAAGAAGGAAGAGCGAAGATAGTAGCTCGTTGGCACATGGCACAAACCGTCGTCAATGGGGAAGAGGATCCTGCATAACAACCTGATCTCGAACATAAAGATAATCGGAGTTCAACCCAGTTATGAACTGCATGATACGAGTATCATCCCATTGCTTATGGGCATGTTCATGTTTCTTTTTACATTTGGAAGGAAGAGGCTGATATAGGTCCAACTCATCCCACATGCCCCGCAATGTCGAATGGTAATCTTTTAATGATCTTGAGTTTTGTTGGAACTGACCAATTTCTTGAATAAGCTGGAATACCTGTGAAAAATTCTAAGACTTTGAAATCATATCATGAAGTGTATCCCAAATGCCTTTAGCTGAGGATAAAAACATCACCGAGTGGCTAATCAAAGAATCCATACTATTCAACAACTATGCAATAACTTGATAATTCTCTTGTGTCCAAAACTTGTAGGTAGCATCTGTAGAGCTTGGAAGATCATCCAAAATATATGACAACTTCTCATGGGCTCCTAAGAATACTTTTACAAATTGCATCCATTAAAGATGGATTTTATCATTCAACTTAATGGAGGTAATCTGCAAGGGGTTAGATTCAAGAGAGCCCATGCTAAGAGATGATGGCCCTTTTGTCGTCCATAGGAGACTCCAAGTAAGAAGGATTGATTTAAACAACTCTTTCTCACTCAATCCTTCAAGGGAATGAGAGATTAACCTCAAACAAATAGTAATCGTCCAAAATAACAAGAAATCCAGTCAAATCTGATGCAACAGAGTGAAAAACGGCCCAACAACTCCTCCATTTGAGGTTAAAACCCACTCAAACATGTATCTTAGCTAAAAAAATCCTCCATGAGTAGCTTGGTAGGAAGATTTCTGTCCATCTTGAGCAAAGAAACCAAAGAAAAGCTTACCGATTTGAGGTAGATCGAAAAAAAAAAGACGGAAGAGGGACCCAATTCTTGAATTTCTCTATTTTGGCCAAAATACCATGAAAGGAGGTCCAAAAAATTCTAAAAAAATCATGACAAATCTTCTAAAATCAAAATCTATCAAACTCCTAAACTTTTAGCTCAAATGGGGTCTATGCGTCCATACAATGTTGACGTCAACCATACAGCTGCTAACGTCAGCAAGGTGGTGTGTCTCCTCTGAACTTGTTGGATGTGGAATGCCTAGATCTAAGCTCTGATGCCAAGTAGAAGATGGTTCGATGATTATAGTGTGGAGAAAAGAGAAGAAGAGTAAGAGAAAAGAAGAAGAAAGAGGAGAGTTTGGGGAAATGTTGTGTATTGGCTAACATGCCCTAATGCAATATTTTATTAGAATAGAGCATATAGTACACTGCAGGAGGAGGAAAGTGTGCACATGCACTTACATTAAAAGATCAACTAACCACACACACTATACACTAACACTCTCTAGAGGAATAAGATCCATCAACAATCTTCTCATGAGATTGGTAATTATTCCTAATTACTGTGTGATGTGCATGAGGGGAGCAGAGACAGTAGATCATTTATTTGTTCATGACAGGGCACCACCGGTATCATTACGTCTGTTACATAACTGTATTTCAATATCTTGGCAGATTTGCTCTTGTGCTACAGGCTAAAGCAGAACAAAACTTTGTTTCAGTTCTGAACTGGGAGCTTTGAGATTTTGGTTTATGCATATCTTACCTACTGACGAACGAATTAAGAGCCTGTCTTTTTCATTCCCATAAATACATATGAGATTGTGCACCAATATCTCCCATCATCTATTTGTTGTGGCTGGATATCCTCTTCACATTCAAAATGGGATTCCTATCCTTCAAAAAGTGGTCAGGAATCCAATTTGAATGGTTCATAGGGTTTTGTAGCCACCATCATGGAGTGGTTGAAGGTTTTGGTACATAACCTGTTTTATATCAATGGGACACATAATCCCATTAGTTTATCGAAACAGAGATGGAAAGGAGATGAGGAAAAGAGAGAAGGAGATTGTTCATAGTCCCTTCTCTTCCTTATTCCTTTATTTATAAAATATTAGTTTAACCCTAATTACAGTTAGGAGACTGAAAGAGAGAAACAAAATACAAATAGGAAGCCTAAGCCTAATCTCCCTACATGGTACACTGCAGGTGCACAGATTCGTGTATACCATAGGCGACACCTCAGGTGTACACACACGTACATACTAGCATCTATAAGTCCCATATGTTTTCCTGGATGATGTGTGGCCTCAACATGATCTGATGCTTTCTGCAATTGCACCAGTACTTATCATTTGTGGCCATGGATCTCATCTTATTTAAATTTTGCAGGACCGCTATTGTTTTAGGCACAGCTGTTCCTCTTGTTTTGTTTCTAATCTGGGATGCTGTGATTCTTGGAACTATTTCAAATCTCAACCCCAGTGGTGGTAAAGTTGCAGACCCTTTAGAACTGTTGAGATCCAGCAACGGGATAGTTGGAGTAAGTTTCTTTATTTATTTATATATAGTCTTTTCTCAAGTAGTTTATGCTCGAGTTTAAACAGGACCGCTGAAGTAAAATGGCAAAGACAGTGAAATTGATACTCCTTATTGTTATAAATATGATATTGTGCAGCCGATAGTTGAGGTGTTCTCATTTCTTGCAATTGCAACCTCATACATCGGATTTGTTTTAGGCCTTTCCGACTTCCTTTCTGACTGTAAGTGGGCTTCTCCTACTCGTGATGAAAATAATATGATTTGGGATAAGATAATGAAGAATTATCAGGTCTCGGTGCATCAGTACATGAAGTATCCTAATGTGTCCATTCCATACAATGATGGTTCATTGCTCAAGACAATTAACATGATTGACCCGCCATGGCTTGCACTATAAGTAGATTGGTAGAGATGATATAAATGCTAAGGATCACATAGACCTGTTTTTTTTCTGGTTTTTTTTTTTTTTTTTTTTTTTTGTGGGGTCCTTACTCATGCCTCAGTGGTAGACTCACAAGAGTTTCAACACGAGGTCATGGGTTCGAGTACCCATTGTGGTGAAATCCCACTGTGGTGTGAGTGCGTGTGGGGTGTATTTAAAAAAAAAAAGCAGATAGGTAGAAATGATATAAATGCTAAGGATCGCATAGATCTGTTTTTTTTTCTTTCTTTTTTTTTCCAGTTCAGGGCATCTCCCATCCACTTTAGGGCCAAGTAGGTCTACAGTTTGGATCCCCATTTTTTGGGACCCACTGGCATGGACCATGGTTCTAGAACTTGCTGACTCGACTCAGCAAATTTTGGAGCAGAGTCACTGAGAAACTCGATTCTAAGCTTTACTCGGCTAAATTTTTTGGAGACTCATCCAGTTGACTCGTAAACTCGGTCAACTCAACGCGACTCACACTGACTCAGCCGAGTGACTTGCCTGGTCAAGCACTTTTACAATAAAAATGTTAAAGTGGTGGAAGGGAGCTTCAAAGACAAGACCTCTCCCATAAGGACTTTGTTTTAGGGCCAATTGAACAAACATGACTTTGTTGTTAGCTTTTGCCGTGTGTGTGTGTGTATTATGGTTAATATTATTTATTAATATCCCCAATATTTAATTTTGTTATCAAAATATCGAGTAAAGCCATTGAAACACCCAATCGAGTCTTTGTTGAGTTGATCCAACCCTGCTAGACATTGAGTCAAGTTTTCAGGTTTATGAACTATGGTATGGACTGGGCGCATCAGGACACTATTCATGTCCTGGCACATTCCTCGAGCATAATTTAATGAATGATCAGGCACAGCTCTTTTTACTATTATGGTGCAACTCACATTATTGGACACATGGACCACCTGATTATTGGTTGTACCATCAGTCCACTGGGCCACCTTGAATTGCCCATGGCTCAGTAATCACTCTCTGATCAGACTACCCCAGCTGTCATCCCATGTCCTGCAAATCAGACAATTTTAACAAGGTCCTATTTTGTTGTGATCATCGATTTGCATGCCACAGTTTGATGTGATTTTTCACTGTGATGCATTGAGAGTGCAGTCCTATGGATGGACAGTCTAGATTAGTAATCCTACTCTACTTGTCTAATACATGCGAGTTGCACCTCAATGCTTCCCTATATTTATTATTTATAGCATGTCCTTGCACCTCAAAGTTAAAGATGCATAGTAGCACCATGATGAGTGATAATAAAGGACATGCTTGAGATGGTAAATCAATTATGTTTACCATCCTTACCATTTCCGATTCTTGGTGTAAGACTGCATGAGATTTTCTGAACATCTGTCTCTCTTGATATAATTTTTCAGTGCTAAAACTTCCGAGTGGGCAAAGCAAACCCCTACCATACTTGTTGAGTTTGTTTCCACCACTGGTGTTGGCATTGCTCGATCCAGAGATATTCTTCAAAGCCTTGGATTTTGCAGGGACTTACGGAGGTATGCTGTCTGTTTCATTTGCATCTCTACTTAAAATAGTTCCTGTTTGATTTCCACTCAACATCTATATCAACATTGGCATCCAGGTAAAAAATATCAGTATCGAAGCATGTAGTAGCTGGTTCCAAAATCAATACATGTTAGTACAGATTGGTTGATATACACAACATACCATATGCATCATTATGAATTTTGAACCAAAATGTATGTATTATTTTCTCAAAATTCCAATAAGTATAAGCCAATACGGTAGGTGTAGGTAGATACATATGGGTCAATATTTTGATCCTGGGTTAGTATAGGCATTGAAATCCAGAAAATCCAACATGTTTACATGTCTATGTAGATATTTTACTATTTCGATTTGGAAGTGTACCCGAAGTACAATTTACAGCTATTTGAACGGCAATGAATAGCACCAAGAAGAATGGTGCATTTAGTAAAGGCATATTTGGCCAGTTAGGCATGTTTGTTTCTTTGCATGGGCCTTGCCCTTTCACAGCTCTGTTTATAAATGAAGCGTATGCTGAAAATCACACTGATTGGACAATCTTAACCATATAGTATCGGCCATTGAATTTAGTTCACTGACCATTTCAATTTTTTAACTGTGCATTTGAGGGCCACCAATTGGATGATTAGGTCTGTTCAATCAGTTTGTTTTGGGATACACTCCATATACTATCTGTCTTGCAATTTGGATGGTCTGGATCAAATGCATCTATGCCACATTTAGAAAATGGTGGAAATGGATATAGGAGTCGACCACTAAATTTATTGATGCAATTATTGAGAACTCAGGGCCTTTATTGATAGATGACTATATTAATACCCCCTAATGTTTTACATTGACCAGAACCATATGAGGTAATGAAAATACCATGTCCCTGTCCCAAGGATCAGCCCACTGATGACCAGCCCTGCCAATTACTGTAACGACACAAGGGGAGCTTTTACTGACAAGGTCTCCATCACCTCTTTTGCCCATGAGATATTGTAATACTGGTGAAATGTTTACTATAGGAGGAATCTTCACCTGCAATCCATTAAAATGGTCACATGCCATGCCTACGACCTCTGCACTGAAAGATTTTGACGTTTGAATGCTCAGCACTTGTGTGAATCAACAAGTGGTTTGTAGGTGAAGATTTCTAACATACACATTATTTTTTTATTTTATGTGCTTGAATCTGACTGGTGGTACATACAGTACACATGGCGTATATGAGCTCAATCTAACCATTCAATTTGTAGGAATTACATTAGATAGGTTACTCTCCAAATTTAAGATTAATTTCATGTTTCTAATCTCTGATTAACTAGCATTTACTTGTTGATTTATTTATTTTTTACTATTGAATGTTTCCATCTGGCCATCCATTAAAAATCCACCAATCAGTCAGTTAGAAAATCAAATCAATATATTTTTAAATCACTCCATTTGAATCTAAACCCACAATTTCACAGTCAATTTCAGTTCATAGTCTTCCACGTGTAATATCTTAGAGCCCATGTATCAACTATCCTACTCTGCCATAGTATCAATGTTTTTCTCCTTGAGTAAAAGCAGGATAGTGTCTACCAGATGGTCAGCTGGTGGTTACCCCCCACCCACAAAAAAAAAAAAAAAAAAAAAAAAAATGTTCCATAGCTACCTGCTTTTATATATAGAACTTTTTTGTCTTTTTTCATTTTATGTGCTTGAATCTGACTAGTGAAGAATCTTTGCAGTTTTGGTGTTATTTGGAATTCTTCCCGCTGCCATGTCTTGGTCAGAGAGGTATGCAGATGCATCTGGATCTAAGTTGGCCCCTCCACTTGTTCTAGGTGGAAGATTTACCCTCTCTCTTGTGATTGGAGGTGCGACATGTGTTGTCCTCTCTGAAATATTTGAGAATTTTATGCCTCATTCTTGAAGAGGAACTTTTTCAATATTATGGTAGACACATCTTAAGAGCATTCTGTCATTAGCTGAAAGGGGAATCCAATTGAAAATCAGTTTAATAAGAAATCTCAGAGCTCTGTTGTTGTATCATGGATGTATTATGTAAAATGAAGTAGTTGTGCAGAGTCCGTGTGACACAACAGTAACCACATCAAAAATTTTTCAATCTAAACATATTCATACTTTATTTATTTTTCTTAAGGTGAGGACTTCCCACCTGGGAATTTATAGAAACATGTTTCTATTCTTAAAGTCATCCTGAATATGAAATCAGCGGTACTCTAACTTGATACATTGAGTAGTTTTAGCAGTTACTGGTTTGATTGGGTGATCTGCTCAGTCCTAGGGATGTCGATGAGCTTTGGAGCCCAATGAAATTTTTGGGTCCAGGTCTGGTCCATGTTGAGGTACTTGGGGTGCATTTGGTAATATATCTTAATTGAATCAGGTCACCGAGACAGACGCGTGCACAAAGGGCTCCCCACTAGATGGATGGTCTGTAACCATGAATAAAACTTGTAATTAACATTTGGACCGTCTACCCCCACATAATGCAGCCCTCCCTAACACCTTTTGATCCATAACTGTACTTGGGCTAACCATGAATAAAACTTGTCTTAAACATTTCAATTTTGTTGTTTCTTGGCTACAGATTGGGTGGTTAGGATAGTCAGATCATGTCCTTGAGAGGAAGGTGGAATCCCACGGAATGGATGGTCCATGTCTATTATCATGAAGATTTTGATTATCTAGTTTCCAATGATTTGTTGTTTGCCTAGCATAATTATTGAATGGTATGCAAGACATTGTTAAGGTTTAGAAAAACATCACGATTAATGATAGCAATCAACTTTTATTGTTGTTGGGCAAACCAAAATTGCTTATTAAGTGACAGTGCTTATCTTCAAAATATGTTATGGTTATGGCCATCAATCAGCCACGCCAGGCCTTCTTGTGGGCTTTTGGGCTGGGTTTGGACACACCTCTTAGGTCCATGGGATGGTCCTGGGCTTGACCTGCTTAGTTTTCGGCCGAGTTTGGGCTACCTCTGGCCTGGCCTAGCTGGACCCCTGCCCATATATTAACTACTATCAAAGCAATTGCTACCCAAGTTCCCACCTACACTCAGTCCCTTTTACACCAATTCAAGTAGCATCCAATCTCCCCCCTCCCCTCTTCATGTTGTTCCTACACATATGGACTAACCAAATGCAAGTGGGCAAGAGCCAGGCCAGCCTGAAAGCGGATTGCTTGTGCCCCTGTTGCCGAAAGTTGTGCCGGGCCCACAGAGATGCCTATGACAAATCAACTCTGTCCATCAGTTTGCAAGACCACAGTAGGAAAAGAGTAAAAAATATAAAATCAGGTAGATAAAAAATTCATGTAGGCCATACCACATGAAACAGCGGGGATTAAACACCCACCATTGGAAACTATGGGTGCTACAGAAGTTTTGTATCAAATGATATTTGTGCCTACGGTCTATCTGAGTAGTAATTGTTAGACAGCTCACATACCTTATATAACTAGTATACCTTGTATAGTTTATTTCCATAGGTAGAGGATTTTGAGTTTATTATTTTCCTTGTATAGATGGTTGTAATCTCTATACATTCAACTCCATTGGGTTGTCTCAAATACAGAAAACATTTTCAATTCACAGTTTGCATAGTATCAAAGCCCTACTGATCCAAATCTGGCCACCCCATCGTCACCGGCACCACCACCTATCATATCCGACTATCCCTGCATCCGGTCATCATTTTGCTGCGTCCGGCCCCATCTCTGCTGCGTCCGACCACCATCCCTGCTGCGTCTGACCACCCCGTGCTCGATTCTGCGTCGTCCAGCTATCCCCTACTTGATTTTTCAATATTTTAGATCCAGATCCAGCGCCCCTGCTCGATTTTCCTGCTCCAGATCGAACGCCCCTGCTCAATTTTCCTGCTCCAAATTCAGAGCCCTTGCTCGATTTTCCTGCTCCATATCAAGATTCAGCGCCCCTATTCGATTTTCCAATTTTCCAGATCCGGCACCACTGCTCGATTTTCCATATCAAGATCCAGCGCCCTTGCTCGATTTTCTAGATCCAGATCAAGATCCAGCACCCGTTGCCTCTATTGCTGATTGCTTCCAATCTCTCTTTTCCAGATCCAGAGCTCTTATTGTTGTTGCTATTCCACCAGATCCAGAAACTGCAATCCCTTGGGTATCTCCTGCTATACGGTACTTCTGCGACCTTCTTCTACTGCAACTCCTTGCGTGCTTTACATTACTTCAAATCAATGGATAAGAACTCATCACGTATAGAGGCCCCATGTTGTAGTTTTGATGGTACTAACTATTCTCTATGGGCATCCATTTTCAGAACTTCCTCAAGGGCCGTGGTTTGTGGGGACTAATTGATGGATCTGTTACTATCCCCACTTCCACATATGCCGACAAATTAGCTGATTGGGAAATGAACAATGGACGGATTATTACCTGAATTCTCGATTCAGTCGATCGGTCCATTGTTGTTGGCCTCACACCTAATCACACTGCTAAGGTAATGTGGGAGCATCTCTAAATAATTTATCAATAGAGTAATGCAGCCCGATTATATCGCCTGGAATAGGATCTCATTAACCTTACTAAGGGTGACAACAGTATTTAATCATTTTACTCCAAAATTGTCACAATTTAGACTAAGATGACTATGATGGATCCAATATTTCCTCATGACTTTAAGATATTCCAAACTATGCGCGAGAGTGCGCAAGTTCGACAGTTTCTTATAAAGCTGCGTCCGGAATTTGAGCATGTCGGGCTGCTCTCTTGAACCGTAGCCCTACTCCTTCATTGAATTCGGTTATTAATGATTTATTGACTGAGGAACAACGACTGAAAGTTCTCTCTCTTCCTTCCTCAACTCCGGAATCATCTGATATGGTGCTTGCTGTGTCCACTACTACACTAACACGTGGTTCCACTCATTTGACTTGTCGTGGATGCAACAAGGTGGGTCATGTTGTCACTCAAAGCAAAGAATGGTGCGCTTATTGTCGACGGACTGGTCATGGTATTCAGGATTGCCGTACACGTGCCTATGCATCTTCTCTCGGCAATGGACGTGGTGGTCGTGGTCGTAGTCGTGCTCTTTCTGTTACTGTTGCCACTATTTCTTCTGAGCCATCTGTTAGTGATTCTACATCTACTGTTTCTGCTAAAGGTCTTTCATCTCCGTTGACTCCTGCGATGCTCCAGCAAATCGTTCAGGCCCTTTCTGCGGCCGGTATGTCAGGTATATCCCCATCTTCTACATGGTTCTTCGATTTGGGTGCTTCTAATCATATGACTGGTGCTGTATCCCATCTTCGTGATATTCGTCCCTACACCGGCAATCAGGCTATTTCTACTGTGGATGGCACTAAACTACTTATTCAGTCTGTTGGATCATTGACTTTCTCTCCTTCTGCTCATCGCCAGTTCACCCTTCGTGATGTGTTTCATGTCCTTAACCTCTCCTCCAATTTAATTTCAGTTAGTCAACTCACATCCAATAACTACTTAGTCATATTTCTTCATAACTGTTGTTTTGTGAAGGATCTGGCAACGGAGAAGGTACTTGGGAGGGGTAGGCGGCATGGTCGTCTATACGTGCTAGATTTTGATCTATCTGTCACTCCGGCTCGTTGTTTCTTTTCTCCATCTTCATCAGATATTTATTCGGTAAATAAATTGTGGAAAATGTGACACTTTTGCCTGGGTCATCCATATTCCGATCAGTTATTTCAGTTAATTTCTTCTGGCAAGTTAGGAAATATTTCTTTTAATAAAAATGATCTAGATTATTCTTGTTCTTCCTGTTGTCTTTCAAAGAATAAGTGTATTCCCTTTTCTTTAAGTACTATAAAATCATCTTCTATGTTTGAACTTATGCATACAGATGTCTGGGGTTTATCACCAATTATGTCTCTCTCTGGGTTACGATACTATGTTATATTCATTGATGATTTCACACGTTACACTTGGATTTACTTTCTGCAATCGAAGTCACAGGTTTTTGAAAATTTTAAGTTATTTCATTCTATGGTGGAGACTCAATTTCGGGTTCCAGTTCAAACTCTTCGCTCTGACTTAGGAGGGAAATATCTCTTAACCACTTTTCGTACATTTCTTCAAGGTCATGGGATTATTCATCAGACCACCTGTTCTGATACTCCACAATAGAACAGGGTGGCTGAACGAAAAAATCGTCATATTGTTGAAACTGCCAACACCCTGATGACAGCTATGAGTGTTTCTCGTTCTTTCTAAGCAGAAGCAATGTTACATTCCATCTACTTGATTAACCGGATGCCAACCAAAGTTCTAAACAGTAAATCTCCCTACTTTGTTCTCACCGACTTGTTGCGCAACACGCCAACAACGTAGTGAGCCTAGATTCAATCTCAGGCCTCACCCACAAACGATAAACAAAAAGAAATATAAACTAGAAATAGATCAAAGCAATCTAAAACAAACCATAAGACAAGATATACGTGAAAAAACTCCAATCTAGGGTAAAAAACCACGGATGCAAACTTTCACTATGAAGAATGAAGATTATAAGTCAATATACTAACCTCTCCCTTGGAAGTATAGAGAAAATTCCTTGCCCACACCTTAGAAGTATATCTCAATATTCACCTTAACCCTAGAAAAGCCCTAGGGACTCCTATTTATAGTTTAGGCAACTTCCTTTTCGCACCCTTGTAAAGGCGACACCAAAATCTGCAGTCCATATCAAATTCGAAAACCAATCTGCGTAACCTCGACTGGTTGAGCAGACTGCACGACTGGTCGAGCGGACCCCACGACCGGTCGAGCACCTCGGAACCCAAAAAACCTATGCTCACTAGACTTTGAGTCGAACCAATCCACGACTGGTCACGACCGGTCGAGTGGACTCCTCGACCGATCGAGTAGGGGCCACGACTGGTCGTGCGCGGCCCCAGATATGGCTTCACTTCTCAACAATCTTCCACTTGGAGACACATAGCCATAAACCTTTGTCTTCTTCATACGGAGTGGACCACCTCCCCGTCTTCAAGCGTGAAGACCAATCAAAGCTGAACAGAGCTTTAGCTTCTCCCATGTGACCGCCTTGGTCAGCATATTCGCAGGATTGTCACTTGTATGAATCTTCTCCAGAGCAATCGATCCATCTTCCGGTAACAAACGTATGAAGTGATATCTGATGGCAATATGCTTGGTCCTTGAATAAAAGGTTGAATTCTTACCCAAGTGTATTGCACTCTGACTGTCACTGTACAGCTTGCAATCTGCTTGCTTCTTACCTAACTCCTTCATAAAACCTTGCATCCACACCATCTCCTTGCGCGTTTCTGTAGCCGCAACATATTCTGCTTTCGTCGTATTGATAGATACTATCTTTGTAACTGAGAGACTCAACTGACTGCAGCACTACGCAAAGTAAAGACATAGCCTGTAGTGCTTCTTCTACTGTCGATATCTCCTGCCAAATCTGAATCTACGTAGCCTTGTAGCTTGATTTCTGATCCTCCATAATACAGCCCTATATCCGCAGTACCTACCAGGTATCTGAGGATCCACATACGGCTTCCCAATGTTCCTTCCCAGGGTTGTTCATGAACCTGCTAACAACTCTCACTGCTTGAGCAATGTCTGGCCTCGTGCTCACCATAGCATACATGAGACTCCCAATAGCTGACGCGTATGGGACTTTAACCATGTAGTCCCGTTCCTCCTGCGTCTTTACACCTTGCTAAGTGGTTAGCTAATGGAGTGCTAACCGGCTTAGCATCTCCCATATTGAATCGATCAAGTACCTTGGCTATGTACTCTGCCTGTGACAAAATCAATTTCTTATTTTTCCTATCACGCTTTATCCTCATGCCTAGGATTTATTTTGCAGCTCCTAAGTCCTTCATGACAAATTCTCTAGACAGCTATCTTTTGAGATCTGAGATGTCCTTCATGCTTGAACCGGCCACAAGCATATCATAAACGTACAGAAGAAGAATAATATGTGACGTATCAAACTTCTTCAAATAACAACAGTGGTCAGCATGACATCTCCTGTACCGTTTCCTGACATGAAACTGTCAAACTTCTTATACCACTGCCTCGGGGCCTGCTTCAGGCCATATAAACTCTTCTTCAGTCTGCACACCTTATTCTCCTTTCCTGGTGTCACGTATCCTGTCGGCTGATGTATATATATCTCTTCTTCAAGGTCCCCATGAAGAAAGGTTATCTTAACATCTAGCTGCTCTAGATGTAAGTCCTCTGTAGCCACTATACTAAAGACCATGCGAATCGTAGACATTTTCACCACAGGTGAAAATATTTCAGTGAAATCGATACCTGCCTTTTGTTGAAAACCTTTCACAACCAATCTAACCTTGTACCATTTTGAACCATCGTGCTCCTCCTTCAGTCTGTAAACTCACTTGTTATGAAGAGCTTTCTTACCCTTAGGTAGAGTGACTAGCTCCCATGTACGATTAGACTCAAGAGAGTCCATCTCATCATCCATGGCATGCTCCCACTTAACCCGTGTATCTGACTGTAACGCCTCTTCAAAACACTCTGGCTCACCATTATCCGTCAGCAGTAGACAATGTAAGGAGGGTGAGTATCGGACCGTGGGTCTCCTCTCCCAAGTAGACCTCACAACCGGTGTATGCGGCTCTGCCTCATAATGCTCCTGTGCATGATCATCCTGTGGCGATGTAACACCTGTGTCCGGTAACTCTTCCATCTCTACGAATTCCTTTTTCTCGGCCTTATTTTCCTGCGCACTGTCCTTATGCATCACTTTTTCAATGAAGACTACGTCTTTGCTTCTGATGATTTTCCTATTTTCTGCATCCCAAAACTTGTAGCTAAAATCATGCTGCCCATAGCCTATAATCGTGCACCTCCTGGACTTTGAATCCAGCTTGTTTTTGTGCTCTGCATCAATGTGAACATATGAAGTGCAACCGAATACTCTGAGATGTGCAAGGTTCACTTCTTTTCCAGTCCACGTTTCTTCTGGTAGCCCACCATCCAATGGTGCTGAGGGACTTTTATTGATGAGATATGCGGCAGTATTCACAGCATAGGCCTAAAAAGTCTTGGGCAACTCTGCATGTAATCTCATGCTCCTGGCGCGCTCAAGGATGGTCCTATTAATGCGCTCAGCCACACCATTCTGCTGCGGTGTCCCTGGAATCATTTTCTGATGTTTGATTCTATCTGTTGCACAATACTCATCAAATCTCTTATCACAGTATTCTCCCCCATTATCAGATCTGAGACATTTTACTGTTTTACCTGTCTTGTTTTCTACCATAACTTTCCACTTCTTAAATACATCAAATACATCAGATTTATACTTTAAGAAATTGACCCACGGTTTTCTACTAGTATTATCAATAAAAGAAATAAAATAATATGAGCCACCAAGAGATAATACCTATGTCGGTCTCCACACATCAGTGTGTATAAGCTCCAACAGATGCGTCTTTAGAGCACGTCATGTCTTCTTGAAATTTATCCTATTTTGCTTACCATACACACAGTCCTCGTAGAATTCCAAGTCAATAAACTTCAGCCCTGGTAGCTTCTCTTTTGACAATAGCACATTCATCCCATTTTCACTCATATCCCAACCTCTGATTCCATAACTGCCCATTCACTCCAGTTGATGTAACTGCGAATGAACTATACGATCCTGAAGTCACGTACAAAGTACTTTCCTTTTTGCCTCGAGATATCACCAAGGCAACTTTTGTGATCTTTTAGGAATCACTAGTGAATGTCATCACATAACCGGTATCGGCCAACTACCCCACTGAGATCAAGTTACGTTTCAAACTCGATACATGTCTGACATCCTTCAATTTCAAAACTGTCCTGTCTTTCTGATTGACATGAATGTGCCCCTTTCCAATAATATTGCACGGCTCATCATCACCCAGGTAGACTTTTCCAAAGTCACCTCATACATAATCACGCAGAACTTCCTTACATGAGGTGGCATGAAACGAAGCACCCAAGTCTATAACCCAAGACTCATTCCCCGCATCAAGAGACAAGATCAACGCCTCTGTGTCATTTTCCTTCGATAGATTCACTGAATTTTTTCTACATTGAGAGCTTCCTTCTTATTTCTTAAGTGCCCTGCAATCGCATTTCATGTGCTCCTTGCCGCAATGCCAACACCTGTCTTCGTCTTTCGGTCCCTTGATCTTCTTCCTCGACTTAGAACGCCTGTATTTATTGCCTCTTTTGTTCAGCGATCTTCGTCTTCCTTCAATGTTTAGAGCATTCCCTGAATCCCCTGAAACTCCTGATGCCTTTCTTCTAGATTCTTCGCTGAGAATTAGACCGGCCACATCATCAAATTTCAGCTTTGTCGACCCTGAAGAATTGCTCACAGCAATCACCAAACCATCCCAACTGTCTAGCAAACTGGATAAGATCAATAACGCCCTGACCTCATCCTCAAAAACAATGCCAACGGATTCCAACTGGCTCGTGACTGTATTGAACTCGTTTAGATGTTCAGCCACGCTCCCACCATCTGACATCTTCATGTTAAATAGTTGTTTCATAAGATGAACCTTGTTGGATGCTGAGGGCTTTTCATACATGGTGGCTAGGGCTTCCATTAATTCTTTTGTTGTTTTTACCTTGGATATATTGAAGGCGACGCTCTTAGACAAAGAGAGTCGAATCGTTCTTAAAGCCTTCCTATCCAGTAAAAATTATTCATCATCTGTTATCTTTTCTAGTTTCTTCTCTTTTCCTCCTAGAGGAATATAGAGGTCCTTCTAATACAGAAAATATTTTATCTGCATCTTCCAAAAGGCAAAGTTTGAACCATCAAACTTCTCAATTCTAGTTTTCCCTTCTTCCACATCACTCCCAATAGAACTATACCAATAGCTCTGATACCAGTTGTTGCACAGCACACCAACAACGCAGTAAGCCTAGATTCAATCTCAGGCCTCACCCACAAACAATAAACAGAAAGAAATATAAACTAGAAACCGATCAAAGCAATCCAAAACAAACCACAAGACAAGATATATGTGGAAAAACCCCAATCTAGGGTAAAAAAAAAAAACATGGATGCAAACTTCCACTATGAAGAACGAAGATTACAAGTCAATATACTAACCTCTCATTTGGAAGTATGGAGAAAATCTCTTGCCCACACCTTAGAAGTATATCCCAATATTCACCTTAACCCTAGAAAAGCCCTAGGGACTCCTATTTATAGTTTAGGCAACTTCCCTTTCGCACCCTTGCGAAAGGCGACACCAAAATCTGCAGTCCGTATTAAATTCGGAAACCAATTTGCATAACCTCGACTGGTCGAGCAGACTACACGACCGGTTGAGCGGACCCCATGACCAGTTGAGATGGGCCACGACCGATCGAGCACCTCGGAACCCGAAAAACCTATGCTCGCTGGACTTTGAGTCGAACCAGTCCACGACTGGTCACGACCGGTCGAGTGGACTCCTCGACCAATCGAGCAGGGGCCACGACTGGTCATGCGGGGCCCCAAATGTGGCTCCACTTCTCAACACAGCTTACCTCCTGCATATTCCACATTTCTTGTTTTTGGTTGTATCTGTTATGTTCACCTGGCTTCACGTGAACGTAACAAACTATCTCTAAAATCGGTCAAATGTATATACTTGGGATTAGGGGAAACTCAAAAGGGTTTTTGATATTATGATCCGGTTTCTCGTCGTGTTCGGGTTTCACGACATGTTGTTTTTCTTGAACACATTATCTTTCTGTAACGCCCTGAAAATCGGAGGTCAAGCAGAAGCTCAGCTCCCGAGTTCCAACGCATCACTTATGCAACATAAATAATGATGATTGAATATTGTCCATATTAGTAAAAACATTAATGAGATTATACTAAAACAGCATATCATACTCCAGAGACAGTTAAATTACGCAAGCGGAAGACTGATAGATATATAAAATACATGAACTATTGTAAGTCTCCAGAGTGTGAACATGTGACCAGGTTAGATATATCAATGTATACTCCAAAAATGAACAAATGAATATACAAGGGTGTTCCAAAAGTGCAAAATAAAGTGTAATGGCATCTAATCAACAACCCTGTAACCCCGTCAATCAGAACATGGTTTACATAGACCCGCCTGATAGCTGCATATAGGAGAAACACTCCTCATCATCATAAAAGTCCGACTCCGCTTCGTAAGCATCACCATCATCTAAGACCAAAACAGGGTCTAGTAGGTGTTTAAAACATCGTCCCGTAACGTGGGAGTGAGTGATCAACTCAGTGGAATCATGAAGCAAGGGTTAACATATTATCAATTCAGTCAAGCAGTAATGATAAAGCAATACAATCAAACATCCCTAAGTACTCTGATTAATGCAAGAATGGTATGTAGCAATGATGCATGCCCTCGCCTGCACTCTCTTTGCGATCTTCATCTCACGGTCATGGCATGTTAGTCACTTCCTCAGTGCTCTACCCAACGCCAAACGACACATGCAATACGGTACATGAGCGTGATTTCCAAGTTCTTATTAGTCCTTTTCATACAACAGGATTGGAAAACTAAGGTACCTCCCTTATATCAATTCTAAAACAATGATCCATTATAGGGTCATCAGTCCTAGTAAATCTCATACAATAGGCAAGTTCATGTCACTACCATCAACGCCCTACCAACTGGCAGTCTATTTTCGAAAGCTCGTCACTGACCCAACTGGGGACCACAGCCAGGCTGTGCTGGGATAGGCCTATTTCATACTCTAGTTGCTATGGAAAGGCTCGTCGCCTTAACGCAGTCTTAGAGTAGGCTCGAGGTCACTACAAAGGGCTCGTCACCTGATCAGTATAGGCCGACAGCTCGAATACAATGTCTCATACCACTATATTCGGCTCACGAATTTGGGTTGCTTACTGGTCACTACGGGGAGGCTCGTCGCCCCAGTGTAGGCCGACAGCACGACCACGGTGTCCCATACCACCATGTCCGGCTCATGAGTCTTACCAGATCGAGGTACCAAGGTTAAACTGGATTTTCACTGGTAAGTTGGTACCTTAGATTCAAGCAGTAGCGTCCATACATGGCGAACACACAATAGGCCAATCGCTAACCACTATTGACAATCATCGTACGACTTGGATTCACTGAACGCATCAATTGTGACGAGACTAACTCAGCCACTCAAACAGGAATTGTTACCGATTGCCTGGACTACGTTGTAGTCCCACTCATACTTCAAATATAACAGGCATTCATATGCGTTAGTCAAAACAGTATGTAGCAACCATTTCAAACTTAAATCTCATATAAGCATTTTATCGAACACATAGTGCACGTGTTAACATACATAGGCATTTCATCCGTAAATCATGTAATAACGAGATAGGTTACATGAAGGAAACTGTAACTATAGATAAGGCAATTGAGAATCCTATCTCAACACCATCATTAAATACATCTCAACAAGCATTTTTCTCATTCAACATTTTATCAAACACTTAGGCTACGCATATCAACATACATACAATAAATTAGTTATAACATATATTGTAGCAAATCCTTTCATAAGGAGTTGTCACAAGTGCAACAATCATGTACTCTCACTCAAGTAATCATAGCAAGCACAAATCCTAATTCCATATTCATCTAAACATTTCAACAAACACATGAAATACATTATCTTCAACGTAGTTCACATATATATGTAATAAACGGAAATCATTGCATCTAAGCACATGTGACAACAATCAAGTCAGTCATAAATCATTACTGACATTGAAAACCTTGAAAACCATAACCTAAACATTCATAATCCGCACCTTTCGCCGGTAGACTCGTAATGAACTCAATTTTAAACACTAAGTCTTTGTCTACGGCACCACAACAACCTATAACATGGAATAAGTTAGCTATTCCACCCTCTGCTCTATTTAAATCCCTAAAAAAAGTTAGGTTTAGGATTTCTTACCCAAGTACGGAGTCAAAGTCTCTGATATAGCGACACGGAAACGGTGATTCGGCAAATGAAGTGGTGCGATCGAATCCCGAAAACGATCTCTCACTTTCTCTCTCTTCTCCTCTCTCCTCTCTTCTCTTTCTCTCTCTTCTCTCTCCTAGGGTTGAAATTCGTATGGAATGAGAGAGGGGTAGGTTTAGGCCTTTATATAGGCCCAAAACTGACCTCAATGGCCCTAGGGCCATGGTATACTTACGTTATAGCCAAAAAGTGGCTGTTTCGGTCCAACGGAGCTGATCCGGAGGTCCCTTTTCTGCATGCGGTCGAACTTAAGCCTCCTAAAATTGGATCTAGGTTAAGTTAACTTTTCACTCCAATCGGATTTACAAATCGACTGCGGGGGACCAGTTTCAGTTCAACGGTCAACGGTACTCGATCAGGGCCACAAGTACACTGACATGTGTTGAAAATTTTCCCTGATCCAACAGTGTAATTGGGTCGGATTCTGATGGTCTAAAAGCTTAGATTTGGCCCGCAAGCGAACGGCCCAAATCACTTAAATCTGAGTTCGTTTTCTAAAGGTATCCATGTTTCTCACACACTTCGCTCCGGGTTCAAGTTGTGCATTTCTGGACACTTTTATGACTTGATTTCTGAGACAGTTGTCAAGCCCAGTAAAGCAGTCATATTCGTATAGTTTCGCGGTCATTGGACTTTCGACGTGCGGTCCAGGTCCGATATGGAGTTTCAAGGTGCTCCCGAGAGCAACCGGGTTTAGAGATTGATTCTAGATTTCAGAGTAAAGTAGCATCAATGATTCTGCACGTTTTGGGTCTTGCAGATCATATTTAAAGTGATTAGTGCTAATTTCACAGGTACTCTAGTTTAGCACTAGCTAATTCTCGTCTAATTTCTAAAGGATTTGGTCCCGAGTGATTTCTACTTGAGGTGACACTCGGGTCCTTGTACGGATTTTTTCAGGAAGTTACAATCTACCCCCTTAAAGAAAAATTTTGTCCCCGAAATTGCCTAAGAGCAATAAGTAAAGGTTTTCAGGTTAGTTCTGTTGGTTTCAGGTTTATATACGTGTTAGGGTATATAATAACTACACTAGCCTTATTCATAATGGTCTACCTCCCTTAAAAGTTTATACCTCTGAGGTTTGAAAACAAATGTCCAATTCATTATTATCGTGTTAAGTGTTTGATGATAAAGTTTACCTAAGGGTAGTATGTTCTACCCTTTATGATTGGGCTAATATGGAAAGTCAGTTGTGGTAGGCTCGAACCCGATACGGCGATTGCCCGCCTGACTAAGATAGATAACACATTGTATCCCTTCCTAATCCTGATAGATCCTGGTCTTCTGCTTGGTCAAGGCAGTGAGTCCTTTGGTAATCACCTAGGATTGAGAATTGAGTTAAGTCGCGAATGCCTCGTAGGGATACGGTTCTGAAATTCCGAAATCTGATTATCCTAAGTATTTAAGTAGTATTATAATTCGCTAGGAGGTTCAAGCCTCATGTTTATAAGGTTATCATTTGGGTCTCGTTCAACGAGAGTTCTTGTTTAGCCTATGTTTAACTTGGTGGATAATAAGTGCTTCCATGGTGCTCATAGTCAAAAGACTATACTAGAAGGGTTTTCAATCTCCTAAAATTATAGGGTGTTATAGGCAGATTACACTTCAGTTTTATTAACTTCAGGAGGGAAGAAAGAGTCGAGAGTTCTAAAACATTTCAGAGGTTTGGAATGTTGGCAACAGAAGGCCGCGGGAAAGGAAAGAGGAGAGACATCTCCTCGATGCGGTATAAATCTTGAATTTACGAGGCAATAAGAAACTTATAACATTTTACTGTAGTCCGCCTCTGACATAAGCTTATGGAGTATTAAACTATGAAACTCGATCCTACCCGAGGGTTCTAATTTAATTGTACAAAAATAACTAAAACATATATATATATATATATATATCTTTACGTATAATCAAATTTAATCACAGGATAATTCCTAGTATGATTATAAATAATTCCTAAATAGACACCACATACTAATCTTTAATATGAAAAATATCACTAATTGATTGGCAACTCGAAATTGTAGAAATTCTCCGTTTCGACCCTTCTATTATTTACAACATATTTGTCACCTCTAGTTACCATATTATTTTTATAATGTGTATAGTATTCCTTTGTTAGGCCTATTCTTTCATATGACTTGGTTTAATAGACCCAGTGTCTACCAACAGGAATACAGGTGTACCTTAAATGTAGATAGCGACCTCAAAGGTTAAAGGTGCTGTAGTTGTTGACTCAGGTGCTTCAGTTGTAAGTACATGCACATGGGCTTGTTGAGGATGGTTTGGTTACGCTGCCATAAGTCGTTGAGGTGGCCGATTCTGAGGTATAGGCGGTCGGTAATATGGCTGCGCTGGTGGTGTAAATTGTAGGGATGGAGTCGTTATACCCTGTGACGGCTGACGATCGACCTTCTGAGGTGGCGTAACACCGTTGTCTTTCATCTTAGTGAAACAGAAGGGGTCAGTGTGTACCCCTTTGTCGCAGTATGTACACCAACGCTTTGTTCACCTAGGAGGCGATTCTACATGTGGCCTCTTACATAGGACTAGCCGGTGCTGTAATTCAGGCCGAGGCCTCGGGCCCATTGGTATACGTGTCTGAGAATCCTTGTCTCCATCTTGTTCTGCTTATAGATACATGTTGACTAGCTCAGCATAGTCGGAAATGCTAGCGCAACACATCTTAACATGGATTTCAAGCCGCAGACCATCTGAAAAATGCCGCATTTTCATCGGCTCATCTGCAAGAATCAAAGGAGTGTATTTGGCTAGCTCTAAAAATTTGTTCCCATATTCTGACACGGTCATCCCTCCCTGTCGAAGGCGAAGAAACTCACCCTCTTTTTCGTCACGGTAAGTGAGGGGGAAGTACTTTCCATGGAAGCATGTTTCAAATGCATCCCATGTCCACACGTGTCCTACGGGAACTGTTCGTAGGATGCAGTCCCACCATAAACTAGCCTCCTTCTCGTACATATGGGTGACTAGCTCAACTTGTTATGCCTCAGTGCATTGTAGCGGCTTCAACATCTTAGAGATGCGATCTAGCCAGTAATCAGCCTCCTCGGGTCTGTGAGTATCCCCAAAAGTGGGAAGACGGAAACGTTGAAAGCGCTTAAAAAGTCCTCTGGTATCCATGTTCTCAGCAGGGTGCGTAGGTGATGCAGGTGGAATCACACTCATATTCTGGGTAAGGGCCCCTGCTATGGTGGTGAAAACCGCTATCTTCATATTGCTATTTGTCAGTTCATTCTTGCATCAAGAGCATCATCTACTCCAACCTATCAGGAGGAGGAGCCGACTAAGGTATGTGTGGCATCGAAGTGGACACACGGTTCTGTTCGGGAACCGATGGTGCAAAAGGTGTCGGCCCATTAGTGGGGCCAATGGCCGGTTGTGAATCCGGCATCGTCCCAAAGTCCGGGCCCAAGCTAGGGTCCGTATGGCTACCGTTCAGGGGAGATGCCCCATCAATCAATCCGTCAAACGCAAGACGAATCACGATCCGAGGGATTTTTGGAGGCGTTCCTTATATACAACATAGGGTGCAACACGTGTAAGATTTAGCATGGCATTACTCAACTTGTCAAGCATTCTACACATTCCATAAATAAAGGAGCTTCGTGCATTTCATTTAACCAAAATCGTCACAATACATAGGATGTAGTCTTACATCATGATAGAAGATGTACGTGAGCTAACCTAAACAAGCTTTAAACACTAAAACACACCAACAACCAACCAAGCCTGCTAAGGCTAGTACAAATGAAGACTAGCAACAAGGCAATCTAAGAGACGACTACACATAGAACTTGTCGTTCGAATCTGGTGATGGAGGAGGGGCACCCTTGTCCTGCATGCAGCACAGGAGAGCCTTCAAGGTGCGAGACACCTTCTTGAATTTCTGTTTCATGAAGGCTCTGGCTTTCTTCAAGCTTGGCCCGAGTCTCACTAACCTCCTGTTACAGGGTAACCTGGCCCTCCTCAATCTGAGCCAAACGGGCTTCTAAAGCAGACCGATTACTGTCGCGCTCATATATAGCAGGAGGAGAGCCCTCATCAGTGTCTTGGGCCTCCTCTTCCTCCTCTTCCTGCTCTTCCTCTTCCTCGCTTTCTCCCTCTATTTCATTTCCGCCTTCTTCATCATTCTCTTCCTCTTCACTCTCCGTCTCATCCCCACTCTTATCGAGTCAGACTTGACGTTGTCATGGCGTAATATTCATGTTGTTGAGAGTAGTGTTGCTAATGAAATGGATCGGCTCAGGGTTATCCATATTAAGTCTGTAAACGAACTCTCGAGCAATCTTGCATACGGGTCGGCCAAATGGAAGTGAGACACCATCCCTAACAGACGTAATCTGGACTATCTATAGCAGGGCGAACGTTGGCAGACTATCTTTCTACGTCCATATGCACAATAGGTATGTCAGAATGGCCTGTGATTTGGAACCTAATTCCTAACTGTCTGTTGCCCTAATTTGAATTTAACTGCGCTCGAGCACTACACATATGCTCATACCACTAAGGAGGTCCTAGGGTTCACGTTATCAATGTATGGGAGTTCCTATACTGCCAGATTTTATTTTATTATTTTTTTTTTTGAAACCTAGGAGTGGTTTATATAATCCTCATTCCCAAGGTCCTAGAGTGGTCCTATGTCCTGATCAAGCACTTTCAGTTAGTATATTATTCTAATTATTTTTCTATTAGTTCTTCATCAAGTCTACTTCATCTCTCTCAATTTTCACTAAATTTCATGTTGTAGAAAATTTTAAAAATTATAGAAACAGCAGCTGTCCAAACAAATGAGTTTTGGATAGTTGCCACAACAACCCATACAAATTAAAATTAAAATTTTTATTATCTTTTTTACTCATATTTATATAAAACTAAACTTATCAAGCTTCAATTTGGCTTTTGAACCACCTAAATCAGAGTTATAACGAGGGAGATATGATTTTTCGAAGTCGGACGAAACGTGCAGTAGAATTTTAGAAAACGGGTCGTCCAGCCCGCTATGGCCCGACAGGCCCAGATGAGCCTAGACGCGGTCGACCGTGGTTGGTGTGGTGCCGCCGTGGTCCACTGGACCCGGGCGCGGTGCCGTTGCGGTTAGCGGAGTGGCCCCGCGGTCCGCTGGACCATCCGATAGTGATTTTGCCATGTGATTTTTGAAACAGGCGTATCTTGCAAACTAGGATGATTTATTTGACGTACAGTATATGATTTTGGGGTACGAAAAGATGGTCTATCCAAATAACCTATTTATTTTATGATATGTTATAATTTTAATGGTCAAAAAACTATTTTATTCATATATTTACTATTTATAGTAAATTTTAGTTTAAGTATTGTTCTTCATCATTTAAACTTTATGATTTGTGTCTAATACGAAAGTATTTAGAAAATTTTGAAGAATAAAGTGGTGAAAGGTGAGATTTTGAAGGAAATGGGTTAAAAAGGGATTTTAGACTTTAGGATTGAGTACGCGCCCGTATTCGCGCCATTTGGATCCATTTTAAGTTTGGAATTTGGCAACTAACGACTCAAACCCGTCAACCTACGGCCTAAAGGCGACCTAGGTCAATTCATGTGAACGAAGATACGTTATGGACTAAATTACTGTGTTCAGTCTCGCCTGTCGACGAAACCTTGGGATCCTAATGTGGTCTCTAAGTTTTATCGCCCCCTTCATAAATCAGAGTGCGTCAGAGTGTGTCGTGTTACCTATAACCTAGGTCTAGTTTAATCCAAATCATGCTCTGATACCATCTTGTAACGCCTTAAAAATTGGGGGTCGAGCAGAAGCTCAGTTCCGGAGTTTCAACGCATCACTTATGTAACATAAATAATAATGATTGAATGTTGTCCATATTAGTGCATTCAACATAAATAGGATTATACCAAAACAGCATATCATACTCCAGAGACAGTTAAATTACATAAGCGGAAGACTGTGATAGATATATAAAATACATGAACTATTGTAAGTCTCTAGAGTATGAACATGTGATAAGGTTAGATATATCAATGTATACTCCAAAAATGAACAAATGAATATACAAGGGTGTTCCAAAAGTGCAAAATAAAGTGTAATGGCATCTAATCAGCAACCCTATAACCCTATCGATCAGAACATGGTTTACATAGACCCGCCTGTTATCAATTTAGTCAAGCAGTAATGATAAAGCAATACAATCAAACATCCATAAGTACTCTGATTAATGCAAGAATGGTATGTAGCAATGATGCATGCCCTCGCATGCACTCCCTCTGCGATCTTCATCTCGCAATCGCGGCATGTCAGTCACTTCCTCTGTGCTCTACCCAACGCCAAATGGCACATGCAATGCGGTGCATAAATGTAATTTTCAAGTTCTTATTAGTCATTTTCATACAGCAGGATCAAAAAATTAAGGTACCTCCCTTAATCAATTCCCAAACAATGATCCATTATAGGGTCATCAGTCCTAGTAAGTCTCATATGATAGGCAAGTTCAGGTCATTACCATCAACACCCTACCAACTGGCAGTCTATTTTCGAAGGCTCGTCACCGACCCGAATGGATACCACAGCCAGGCTGCGCCTAGGTAGGCCTATTTCATACTCCAGTTACTATGGAAAGGCTCGTCGCCTTGATGCAGTCTTAGAGTAGGCTCGAGGTCACTACAAAGGGCTCATCATCTGATCAGTGTAGGCCAACAGCTCGAATACAGTGTCTCATATTACCGTATTCGGCTCACGAGTTTGGGTTACTCACTGGTCACTACGGGGAGGCTCGTCGCCCTAGCGTAGGCCGACAACACGACCACGGTGTCCCATACCACCATGTCCGGCTCATGAGTCTTAGCGGATCAAGTACCAAGGTAAAACGGAATTTTCACTGGTAAGTTGATACCTTAGATTCAAGCAGTAGCGTCCATACATGGCGAACACACAATAGACTAATTGGGTTACTTGACAAGTTCGATTAGTACAAGTGTACGCTGAATTAATCAACATGGAGCGCTAACCACTGTCAACAATCATTGTACTACTCGGATTCATCGAACACATCAATTGTGGCGAGACTAGCTCAACAACTTAAACAGGAATTGTTACCGATTGCCTGGACTACGTCGTAGTCCCACTCATACTTCAAATATAGCAGCATTCATATGGTACAAGCATTTTTCTCAGTTAGACATTTTATCAAACACTTAGGCTACGCATATCAACATACATACAATAAATTAGTTATAACATATATTGTAGCAAATCCTTTCACAGAGTTGCCACAAGTACAACAATCATGTACTCTCACTCAAGTAATCATAACAAGCACAAATCTTAATTCAATATTCATTTAAACATTTCAACAAACACATGAAATGCATTATCTTCAACCTAGTTCACATATATATAATGAACAGAAATCATTACATCTAAGCACATGTGACAACAACCAAGTCAGTCATAAATCATTATTGACATTGAAAGCCTTGAAAACCATAACCTAAACATTCATAATCTGCACCTTTCGCCAGTAGACTCATAACGAACTCAGTTTTAAACACTAAGTCTTTGTCTACGACACCATAACAACCTATAACATGGAATAAGTTAGTTATTCCACCCTTTACTCTATTTGAATCTCTAAAACAGGTTAGGGTTAGGATTTCTTACCCAAGTATGGGGTCGAAGTCGCCGGTATAGCCACACGAAAACGGTGATTCAACAAATGGAGTGGTGGGATCGAATCCCGGGAACGATCTCCCACTTTCTCTCTCTTCTCCTCTCTCCTCTCTTCTCTTTCTCTCTCTTCTCTCTCATAGGGTTGAAATTCGTATGGAATGAGAGAGGGGTGAGTTTAGGCCTTTATATAGGCCCAGAACTGACCTCAATGGCCCCAGGGCCATGGTATACTTAGGTTATAGCCAAAAAGTGGCTATTTCGGTCCAACGAAGCTGATCTGGAGGCTCCTTTTCTGCATACGGTCGAACTTAAGCCTCTTGACATTGGATATAGGTCGAGTTAAGTATTCACTTCGATTGAATTTACAGATCGGTAGCGGGGGACCAGTTTCAGTTCAACGGTCACCGGTACTCGATCAGGGCCACAAGTACACTGACATGTGTTGAAATTTTTTTCTGATCCGACATTGTAATTGGGTCGAATTCTGACGGTCTGAAAGCTTAAATTTGGCCCGCAAGCGAACAGCCCAAATCACTTAAATCTGAGTTCGTTTTCTAAAGGTATTCGCGTTTCTCACACACTTCGCTTCAGGCTCAAGTTGTACGTTTCTGGACACTGTTAGGACTTAATTTTTGCGACGGTTATCAAGCCTAGTAAAGCGGTCATATTCATTTAGTTTCGCGGTCATCGGACTTTCGACGTACAGTCCAGGTCCGATACAGAGTTTCAAGGTGCTCCCGAAAGCAACCGGGTTTAGAGATTGATTCTAGATTTCAGGGTAAAGTAGCGTTAATGATTCTACGCATTTTGTATCTTGGAGATCATATTTAAAGTAATTAGTGTTAATTTCACAGGTACTCTAGTTTAGCACTAGCTAATTCTCGTCTAATTTCTAAAGGATTTGGTCCTCAGTGATTTCTGCCTGAGGTGATACTCGGGTCCTTGTACAAATTTTTCTAAGACGTTACACTTCATTCATCTCTTCCTCCTCCGCACACTTCAAACTCTCCTGGTCTAACCGCCCTTTCAGAAATTCCATTTGCCTCAAGTACTCTCCCTTGTCCGTTGCAGATTTACTCACATCGACCATGTACAGATCCACCACCTATTACTCAACCCGAACCTACTGTACCTATTGCAGATCCCGAACCTACCTCGATACGTCATTCCGCTTGTGAACATCGAGCGTCTGATCGCTTGATATGCTCTATCTGCCATGAATGATACTCTGGATACTGTTTCTATTCCTACTTCATACTCTCAGGCAGCCACTCATGATTGTTGGAAGAAGGCTATGGTAGAAGAACTTGTAGCATTGGATGATAATCATATGTCAGACATTGTCACTCGACCTACTGACCAACAGCTAATTGGTAGAAAATAGATTTATTCTGTCAAGCTCAAGTCTGATGGATCATTGGATCGATACAAGGCTCAACTTGCCGCTCAGGGATACAAACAGAAATACGGAATTGATTATGATGAGACTTTTGCTCCCTTGGCTAAGATGAAAACTATTCGTACTCTTCTGGCTATATCTTCTGTTCGTTCATGGCCACTCGCTCAAATGGATGTGAAAAATGCATTTCTTCATGGAGACCTCCAAGAAACCGTATATTTGAAACCTCCTCCTTGCTCTTTAATTCCTGACAATAAGGTATGTCACCTAAAGAAAGCCTTGTACGACCTCAAACAGGCACCTCGGGCATGGTTCCAACGCTTTCACGATGTTGTTATAGGTGCTAGCTTTACTCAAAGTGGTCATGACCTATCCTTATTTTTGCGCACCACTGCTCACGGAATTATCATTGTTCTGGTCTATGTTGACAACATCCTTCTGACTGGTAGCGATGCTACTGTCATTTTGGCTTTAAAGGAAGTTCTGCAATCATCCTTCAAGATGAAAAACCTCGGCCATCTAACATACTTTCTTGGACTTGAATTTTCATGTTTCAATCGTGGGATCCTGGTCAGCCAGCGTAAATATACCAAGAATCTTCTCGCCTTGGCATCATTGACGGATCAGAAGACAGTTCAGACTAGCTTCCTTAGAACTTAATATTCACTATGGCCGTGATGATGGTGATCTACTTGCACAGCCCGACTTATACCGCCGTTTGGTTGGGAGTCTGGTTTACTTAACTATTACTCGCCCTGATATTGCCTACGCTGTCCAAGTCCTCAATCTTTCTGCTCCTCAGACTCTTCATATGACTGAGATGTTGTGCATCCTACGGTACCTTCATGAAACTCTAGATCGATCTTTATTCTTCTCCTCCACGGCGACTCTGGACTTTCGTGCTTATTCGGATATTGATTGGGCCGGTTGCGCTCTCACACGAAGATCTACCACTGGCTATTGTGTCTTTCTCGACACTTCTCTCATCTCTTGGAAGTGTAAGAAGCAGGCCACTGTATCCAAATCGAGCACAGAAGCCGAGTATCGGGCGATGTTCGCTGCGTGTAGTGAGCTCGTCTGGTTACGTGGACTTCTTTCAGACTTGGGCATTCCTCTACAGAATCCTACTCCACTCCATGTCGATAATCTCAGTGCCATTCAGATTGCCTATAACCCAGTTTTTCATGAACGGACGAAGCATATTGAAGTTGACTGTCACTTTATCCGTGAGAAATTTCAGTTTAGGCTCATTTTTCTTCCACATGTTGCATCCCATGATCAAATTGCCGACATTCTCACCAAGTCCATCACTTCTGCACGTCACTCTTTTCTATTTGGCAAACTATTACTCGTCGATGACCAGCATTAGTTTGAGGGGGGATGTTAGACAGCTCATATATCTTGTATAACTAATATACCTTTTATAGTTTATTTCCATAGGTAGAGGATTCTGAGTTTATTATTTTCCTTGTATAGATGGTTGTAATCTCTATATATTCAACCCCATTGGGTTGTCTCAGATACAGAAAACCTTTTGACTTCACAGTTTACAGTAACAACCCTATGAACGATTTGGATGGCATATAAACATCATTGTCAACTCAATGTTTCAATGGGGGATGTTTATGTTCCCGCTGTTTCATTTGGTGTAGCACACGTGAGTTTTGGATTTACCTAATTTTTAGATTCCCGTCCTATTGTGGTCTTGTAAAATGTATGTACAGAGCATAGGCAATTTGCATCCGGCCAGCCCCGAACCGCTCATGGCCATAAAGTGTTGTATGTGCTTGGCTAGGACAAAGCTTTGAAATTTTTTCTCGACGTGGGCTGGGCTCAACATAATGAATCCCTGAAAAGCCGGCCTATTGACTGCCCCAGTAACGGCTACTATTTTTTCAATAACAACCGTTATATAATGGAATGATGCCATTTTATCTGCAAGCTCTCTGGAAAACCATAAGCAGTAGATTATGGATTTTAAGACCATTATAGTTGTTTGCTATGGCCTACTAGAGTTTAGAATTTTGGATGAGGCTAAAATTTGAGACTTGGGGGTTTCATGGGGTGTGGCAACACATGGACTGTTTATATTTTGTGCACATGACATGTGTGTAAAGGTTGCAAAGGTCGGCTTGAGTTCTCACCTAAAAAGGTGGACAGGTGACCATTTTTCCACTAGGGCCACCATAATTTATGTCTTTTATCCAATCTGTGCATCCATTTTACCGCATAATCTAGGGCATCAGTCCAAAATTGAATCACATCCAAAGCTCAAGTGGACCACTTCATCGGAAACAATGTGAATTGAATGACTACCATTGAAAACTTATTGGGGGCCCCAAAAGTTTTGGGTCAAGCTGATATTTGGTTTTTCTCTTTATCCAAGTCTATGTGATCTTATGAACAGGTTGGATGACAAATAAACATCACTATGGGCCTTAGGAAGGTTTCAACGGTGTACATCATTATTCCCGGTGGTGTGGTCCACTTGTGCTTTGAATATGATTCAATTTTGGCTCATGCCCTAAAATGATCTGGAAAAACAAATGGATAACGTGGATAAGATGCATACATCCATGGTGGGAACCACAAAGTTTACTCATTAAACATGTTGAGTTATTCAATATGCAATCTGCTTCCCCTTTTTAGGGCTCATTTGACATCTCTAATTTAATAAGAACTTTTGTAATAAGAGTTATTCTAATCAGCTCTTTTTTATTCTAGATCTTGTTTTAAATAAACTCATTTGGTAAAATTAGGTTTTTAAAACCACAAAAAAAAAAAAAACATTTTCTATAGGGTAGTTGTTGTTATTTTTAAAGATTATAACAACTCCATTATAAGAGCAATTCAGTCAGCTATTTTGGTGGATCTTATCATAAATTGATCATGCCCCAAATGACAAAAGAATAAATGATTACAAACTTCATGTTTTAAGACATTTAGGTATGTCGGACATTGGATGTGGATCCTCCATCATATGGAGCCCACCTTTGATATAGATTGTCCATCATATGAGCCAAACCTTCAAAGTGGTCCACCCATCATGCCAAGCTTGTCTTAGATATGGACCATTCATCATTAGGGATTGACCTTTGACGTGTATCATCTATTATGTGGGGCCCACCTTGATGTAGGTCATCCATCATGTGGAGCCCACCATTAATGCTAATTGCCCTTTATCTGGGCCCCCCTCAATGTCCACTACCCATAATGTGGAATCTACATTTGATGTGTCCATCGTGTTGGCCCCACCTTCGAAGTGGGTTGTCCATTATGTGGGGCCCACTTTTGATGTCCACCATCCATCATGTGGGGCGCACCTTCTATGTGGATCATCCATCATGTTGGGCTACTTTGGATATGGATCTTAGATGTGGACCGTCCATTAGGTGGGCTCCACTTGATGTGGATTATCCATCACGAGGGGACACACTTTGATGTGGGTCATCCATCATGTAAGGTCCACTCCATCCATTATGTGGGCCACCCTGATATGGACCAATCATTATGTGGGGCCCCACCTTTAATACCGATCGTTCATCATGTGGGCCCACCTTTGATGTTCATCATCATTATGTGGTTCTCACCATTGATGTGGATCTCCGGCAAGTGGGGCCCACTTAATGTGATGTATATCATGCTGGGCCACACTTTGATGCCGGTCATCCATCATACGGGGCCAACCTTGATGTGGATCATTCATCATGTGGAGGGAAACTTTAATATGGGTTGTTCATCATGCAAGCCCACTTTCGATGTCCACCATCCATCATGTGGGGCCCACTTGATGTAGATAGTCCATCATGCGGGGTTCATTTTGATGTGGGTCATCCATCATGTAGGATCAACCCTTGATGTTCACCATCTATCATGTGGGACCCTCCTTTGATGCTTACCATCCAACATGTGGGTCCCACTTTTGTTGTGGATCGTCCGTCATGTGGGGCCCAACCTTCAATATGGTTTGTCCATGATGCGGGATCACCTTTAATGTCAACCTTCTATCGTGTGGTCCTTCCTTGATGTAGACCATTCATCATGTGAAGCCCCATCTTCAATATGGGTTGCTCATCATGTGGGTCCACCTTTGAGAGATTGCAAAGAGAAAGAAGCAGGGCAAGATGGGAATTGCTAAAAAAGTTTAAAGACAAACTTATTTAAAAATTAACAAAAATTGTTTATAGGCTTAAGCCAAATAAGCTTTTAAAGAAAATTTAACCTCCCCATCACTTATTTTTTAAGATGCTTTTAATTAGTTTCTTAAAAAATAAGCTCTAATGTTAAAGCTTTACCAAACAATCTATTCTCAAGATAAGAGTTTTTTTTTTTTTTTTTTTTTCAAAGAATAAGTAAATAAGATCTTATTAGTAGATATGCCAAACAGCCCCTTACTGTCCCAAAGAAAAAATGCCTTAAATTGTTTTCTAGTCCCAAATCAGTATGTTTGGGATAAAATGACCAAAATGCGCTTTGTTTTTTTTAGGTAAGTGAAGTCCAATTTTGAGGCCCACACGGGATTTGTGTCTATGACATCTAAACCATCCAACAAGTGCACATAACCATTATAATTAGACATCCTAAATCCAACTGATCCAATTATAAGGTGAGCCATAGCATAAAAAAATGCAAACCACCCAAAACTTCTCATTTCACATGTGTCCCATATGATAATTGGATTGACCTGATTTTGATCATCATAGTATCGCAGTAGGGTGTGTTGGAAGCGGAAGCAACCCTAGATCATAATCAAACAAGCAATAGAGAACGAAAAATCTAAGTAAACATAGAGAACACATAAGTTCTAATATGGAAAACCCTTGTAGGAAAAAACAACGCTACAAAGCAACGATCAATCCACTATAATCAAAAATAGATTACAAGTCATGGAATAACTTACACTAAAAATCTGAAATTTTCCTTCAAAACTATTGAATATTCATGCTAAGCTTCTTTCATCATTAACCCTAATTGCAATTAAGAGGGTATTTATATACTCTCGTGCAAGTTTAGAAACAAAAACCCGCACTTACTCAACCTTAAGCGCTCCGTCGATCTGAGCGATGGGTCGAATAGGAATGGACTCACATCCATTGGCCGAATTGAAAACATACAAAGTCATAGCGTGCAATATGAGAATGCACTCACAAGTTCAGTCAAATCGATGAGACCCCGGTCGAATCGATAGAGGTCTTCTCCATCAACAGGTTGCACATGCTCCGATGTTATATACATGCCATTTGAACCCGGATTTTTTATACTAAGGATCATTAACTCAGTGCAATTTTGGGGCTATTCTCTAACTACAGTACCTCCATGAATTAGTGAGTCCAAATGGCTGTATATATGTGTCTAGTGTACGGCGGATGATACAGAGGCACCTGGAATTTACTTCGAAATTACATACCCGGCGTTAAGGTAAAGTCAAGTTAAACTATCCAAATTATGGATCCAAGTTTTAGACATATCATGGATCAAAAATAACACTTATCTGATTACCTATTACTGCAGGACAGTTGGACATTTATCTGACAGTTAAAAATGAAAAATATCCAATGGTCGCATTTGGAAAAATGAGTGTGCAAATCAGATTATAGGATTGCTCTTTACTTGTGAGTATAGTCATGCAACAGATTAATGAGAGCATCAACCAATACGTCTGACTTAACAACTGTGGGTTCGACAATTTAGTCAGCTTAATTTGAGTTAACGTACGCCATAAGTTCAATTTCCGAATTCTTGCATATAAAGCGCCATACCAATCCAGAGTATCAAATAACTCCCCAGTAGCTCAGTGTAGGAGGCCCAATTGCCTCTTTGAGCAGGATAGTTCCTTTTTTGTTTCAGACTTTCATCTGAAAGGGTTTGAATATGAATAAACCAGGCATTTTGTTTTGCAAGCCATTGAGCAGAAAGACATTAAAATGACCCATTTTTTCCCCAATCCATTTTACTTCCCTTTTGTGCTCGAGGCGGAAACGGATGATAATACTAACCCATGTCATTCAACTGGTGTGACCTTCACATGTAAACAGGGCCTAAGGTTCCAAATGGTCTTAGATCCAGTCTGCAGGTTTTTAAAAGGAGTCCGGATCCAATACAAATATTTGTAAATTAAGCTTAACTTGCAATATGCATCCAAGTGTGTCGTAATCCATGTGGTTAAATCTCTACCATGTATAACAGGAGCAGCTTTTGGACATTTCTGCAACCCTAATTAGCTTACCATGGCGGTAGAACTTCTGATATTCAAAAGGCATTGAAATATATTTCAAGCAAAGGTGAGGATATTTTGAAAACTGAAAAATATAACAGTTAATTTCACCCATGAAAAACAAACGATGGCTTACATTCTATGCCGGACCTGTGTTGACAATTTTGCCGTTGCAATTAGATAAGGACAAGGTGGCTTCTCGAGGGTATTGTTGCTTATATGCTTCTTCTCACAAGTAGTCATACAAAGCAGCAAAAGGCTTGTTGGGTCCACCACAATAAATGTGTTACATTAGCTCCGAACATTTGTTGTACTGCTCGAGTTACAATGTCTGGTTTGTACACTTTGGTTGGGATTAGCCATCATTCAACCCTTCTCTCTTTGCACGCATACGCACACACGTGTTGCTTCACCCTCTGGGCCTTTCTTTTTCTTCTTCTTTTTGGCTTATTCCCTTTGGGCGTGTTTGGGCAGTGGGATTAGAAGGAATTAGGAGGAATGTGATTCAAAAAAACATCATAAAAAACATCATTATCACCAATGGCAGGGATTGTCCCCTGTTGCCATGTTTACGACTGTACAACCCATTTATGGCTCATTTACGAGACGAAGCCCACCTCAATTTCTCGTGCAAGAAAAAGCCCCAGCTGTACGGACGACTTGCCAAAGGTCGAAAATGCCCCTCGAAGACGAGCGCTGACGCTCCTCGAACTCCGAGTTGTACGAACGGTTCAAAGAGATCAACGTTACGTGGGCCCCACAGTTATGTATTTATTATATCGACAACGTTCATCCATATTTCGAGATCATTTCGGAGCATTATCCAAAAATAAAAATCATATCCAAAGATCGACTGGACCACACCACAAAGAGCTGCAGAAAATTGATTTTCACCGTTGAAACTTTTGTAGGGCCCACCATAACATTTATTTTCCATCCAATCCATTCATAAGGTCACAAAGACCTGGATGAAGAGGAAAAACAAATTTCGTAATGATCCAAAAATTCCGTGACCCCTAGAAGGGTTTCAACGGTAGAGGTCCAATCCTACACTGCCTTTTACAGTGTGGTCCACTTGAAAGCTAGATCTATCTTATTTTTCGTTCCAAAACTTAATACGAGTTCGCAAATAGATGAACGGTTTGGATATAACACATACCTCGTAATGTGACCAGCGGTAGGGATTACAACAGGAAAGAGAGAGAAAAATTAACCAAGCGGGTTGGGGTCGACTGGGTTGGGAGCTGGTCGACCAGGCCAATAGCTACGGCTTATAACCGTAGCTACAACCGTAGTGACTCCGCATTCTATGCACTTTCTTCTTCTTTTTTTATTTTATTTTATTTATTTATTTACATGGAGAACTTTATTCTACCTACATTTTTCTCTAATACATATTTATATAACTATGTATATATAAGTAGGGGTGCACATGGGTCGGTTCGGTCCGGTTCTAGGGTGAAACTGGAACCGAATCGTTCCTAACGGTTCTAGGATATTCGGAACCGGAACCGGACCGTTAGCACCCTAGAACCGAACTGGAACCGAACCGTTAAAACCGGTTCGGTTCCAGATTGGTTCCATGGTTCTGGGCTTTTTATAATTCAGCCCAATTGCATATTTTATTCGATTATCTAGCCCATGTCAATTCATGTTGTGATCCATTTGATGAATGGTTTAGATATTGTATAAGATGTGCAAAAATACATTTATAGAAATAATCTAATGGTGCATTATAAATCATAAATCATGAGTCAAATATGGAAACAATTAAAGGGCTCCTGGTTCGGTTCCAGGTTCGGTTCCATGGTTCGGTTCTACGGATTGGTTTACGGTTCAGTTCAGTTCAGTTCTATACTCCCGAACCGAGAACCGAACCGATGTAATCGGTTCTTTGATTTTTGGAACCGGAACCGGAACTGGTGCACTCTAGAACCGGACCAAACTGGACCGTTTGGTCGGTTCCAGTCCAGTTCCACAATTCTACCGATTCGATGTGCACCCCTATATATAAGCACATAAAAAAATTTTCTCGCTTTTTATCATTTCTTTCTTTATTCATTTATCAAGAATATCTTCTAAACCAAAATTAGTTACTTGATGTACCATATATGATTTTGGGTCATTTCCCTACACTTCACTGTCATTTCCATGCATTTCATGGTCAATCCCGGCGATTCCATTTTGATTCACGGTCATTTCCATGCATTTCACGATCAATTCCCTTCACGGTCATTTCCACGCATTTCACAGTCAATTCGCTTCACTTCACGGACATTTCCATGCATTTCACGGTCATTCCTGGCGATTCCGTGTTGATTCACGATCATTTCCACGCATTTCACGATCAATTCCCTTCACTTCACGGTTATTTCCATGCATTTCACGGTCAATTCGCTTCACTTCACGGCCATTTCCATGCATTTCACGATCATATCCGGCAATTCCATTTACATTCACGGTCATTTCAACACACTTCATAGTCAATTCACTTCACTTCACGGCCATTTCCAAGCATTTCACAATCAATTCTCTTCACTTCACGGCCATTTCCATGCATTTCATGGTCATATCCGACAATTCCGTTTACGTTCACGGTCATTTCGACGCACTTCACGGTCAGTTCACTTCACTTCACGGCCATTTCCAAGTATTTCACGATCAATTCTCTTCACTTTATGGCCATTTTCATGCATTTCACGGTCATATCCAACAATTCCGTTTACATTCACGGTCATTTCGATGCACTTCACGGTCAATTCACTTCACTTCATGACCATTTCAAAGCATTTCACGATCAATTCTCTTCACTTCACGGCCATTTCCATGCATTTCACAGTCATATCCGGCAATTCCATTTACATTCACGGTCATTTCGACGCACTTCACGGTCAATTCACTTCACTTCACGGCCATTTCCAAGTATTTCACGATCAATTCTCTTCACTTCACAGCCATTTCCATGCATTTCACGGTCATATCCGGCAATTCTGTTTACGTTCACGGTCATTTCGACGCACTTCATGGTCAATTCACTTCACTTCACAGCCATTTCCAAGGACTTCATGGTCAATTCTCTTCACTTCACGACCCTCCATTATCCTTTACCATATAGTGAAGACCGTGAGGATAAGAAGAGGTAATCTCTGCCTCCCATTTGGCTGCCTAACTTGCAAGCTATCTCGACATAATGGGTTTAGGGCATCCAACGACCCCTCACATCCAGAAAGAGTGATAACCGAAGACACCTTAAATCACATGCAATGTGGCCCTAGACAACAAGCAAGGCAGTTGGAAGATGTTGGAGACGAGGTAGTTAAGGAAGAAGGCGACGAAGAGGATGAAGCTGAAGAAGAAGAGGAAGAAGATGAGGGTGATGATGTAGGTGAGGTGCCTGATACACGTCTGGCTGTAGATGAGCGTTTAGGAGCGATCGAGGCTAGTATAACTGAGCTTAAGAAGGACCAAGACTATATGAAGTGTAAGATGAAGAGTATGCATCAAATGATAAAGACCGGAATTGACCGTGAAATGCATGGAATTGACCGTGAAATGAAATGAATGAAATTGACCTTGAACTGATTGAAATTGGCCACGAAGTAAATGAAATAAATTTTCGACCATCGACCTGATAGAATCTTGGAAAATAAGTAGGTTGGTTATCTAAAGTAGCATCTCCTACCCCCAAATCCTATATGGTACGTCAAGTAACTCATTCTAGTTTAAGAGATATGTTTATTAAATGAATAAAGAACGAAATGAATAAAAAGAGAAAAAAAAAATTATATGCTTATATATACATATTTATATAAATATGTATTAGAGAAAAATGTAGGAAAGAAAAAGTTCTCCTTGTAAAAAAAAAATTAAATACAAAGGTGGAACAGCGAGTTGGGGTTGACTGGGTTTGGACTCGATCGACCGACTCAGTGGGACAGTGACCCAATCAACCCCAACTCGCTGTCCACCCTTTTGCAATCGGCGGGTTATGGGTATGGCTATAGCTATAGTTATAATCCGTAGCCAAAGGTAGCCCTAGCTTTCCAAACCAAAAAGCTGAAAAAGTAAGGGCATTTTCGACCTGAGAAATGGGGCCGTACAGCTGGGACTTATTCTTAGGAGGTAAAAAGCGAGTGGGATTCAAAAGCGAGGGGCATTTCTACGCACTTCACGGTCAATTCCCTTCACTTCATGGTCATTTCCACTCATTTCACAGTCGATTTGCTTCACTTCAATGTCATTTTTACGCATTTCATAGTCATTCGCTTCACTTCACGGTCATTTCCATGCATATCACGGTCATTCCCGCCTATTCCGTGTTGATTCACGGTCATTTCGATGCATTTCACGATCATGCCCCTTCACTTCACAGTCATTTCTGCGCATTTCACGGTCCAATCGCTACACTTCACGGTCATTTCCATGCATATCACAGTCATTCCCACCTATTCTGTATTAATTCACGGTCATTTCCATGCATTTCACGGTGAAGTGTAGCGATTGGACCGTGAAATACGCGGAAATGACCGTGAAGTGAAGGGGCATGACTGTGAAATGCGCCGAAATGACCGTGAATCAACACGGAATAGGCGGGAATGACCGTGATATGCATGGAAATGACCGTGAAGTGAGGCAATTGGACCGTGAAATGAGCGGAAATGATTGTGAAGTGAAGGGGCATGACCATGAAATGTACCGAAATGACCGTGAATCAACATGGAATAGGCGAGAATGACCGTGATTTCCATGCATATCACGGTCATTCCCACCTATTCCGTGTTGATTCACGGTCATTTCAACGCATTTCACGGTCCAATCGCTACACTTCACGGTCATTTTCATACATATCACGATCATTCCGCTTATTCCGTGTTGATTCACGGTCATTTCGGCACATTTCACGGTCATGCCCCTTCACTTCACGGTCATTTCCGTGCATTTTACGGTCCAATCGCCTCACTTCACGGTATTTCCGTGCATATCACGGTCCTTCCCGCCTATTCCGCATTGACTCACGATCATTTCACGCATTTCACGGTCATGCCCCTTCACTTCACGGTCTAATCGGTACACTTCACCGTGAAATACGTCGAAATGACTGTGAATCAACACGGAATAGGTGGGAATGACCGTGATATGCATGGAAATGACCGTGAAGTGTAGCGATTAGACCGTGAAATGCGCGGAAATGGCCGTTAAGTGAAGGGGCATGACCATGAAATGCGCCGAAATGACCGTGAATCAACATGGAATAGGCGGGAATGACCGTGATATGCATGGAAATCATGGTCATTCCTGCCTATTCCGTGTTGATTCATGGTCATTTCGGAACATTTCATGGCCATGCCCCTTCACTTCATGGTAATTTCCACGCATTTCTCGATCCAATCGCCTCACTACATGATCATTTCCATGCATATCACGGTCATTCCCACCTATTCCGTGTTGATTCATAGTCATTTCATTGTATTTTACGGTCATGCCCCTTCACTTCACAGTCATTTCCACACATTTCACGGTCCAATCGCTACGCTTGACCGTGAAATGCGTCGAAATGACCGTGAATCAATACGGAATAGGTGGGAATGACTGTGAAATGCATGGAAATGACCGTGAAGTTAAGTGAATTGACTGTGAAATGCATGGAAATGACCGTGAAGTGAAGGGAATTGACCGTGAACTACGTGGAAATGACCATGAATCAACACGGAATCACCGGGAATAACCGTGAAATGCATGGAAATGTCCATGAAGTGAAGCAAATTGCCCGTGAAGTGAAGGGAATTGATCGTGAAGTGAAGCGAATTGACCTTGAAATGAATGAATTGATCGTGAAGTGAAGTGAATTGACTGTGAAAGTGAAGGGAATTGACCGTGAAATGCATGGAATTGAACGTGAAATGACATAAATGAAATTGACCACGAACTGATTGAAATTGGCCATGAAGTGAATGAAATGAATTTTCGACCATCCACCAGATGGAATCTTTGAAAATAAGTAGGTTGGTTAGCTAAAGTAGCATGTCCTACCCCCAAATCCTATATGGTACGTAAAGTAACTCATTCTGATTTAAGAGAAATGTTTATTAAATGAATAAAGAACGAAATGAATAAAAAGGGAGAAATTTTTTTTATATGCTTATATATACATATTTATATAAATATGTATTAAAGATAAATGTAGGAGATAAAATGTTCCCCTTAAAAAATAATAATAAATAAATAAATTGTTTACAAATGTGGAACAGCGAGTTGGGTCGACCGGGTCTAAACCCGGTCGACTGGGTCAGTAGGACAGCGACTCGGGGTCGACCGCTGGTTTTTATAATCCCTTGTTGTAATCCTCGCTACAGGCTAGCAAGGCAAGGAAGAAAGTTGTCACTGTTTATGGGTCCCATTATGATGTATGTGTTATATCTAAACCGTCCATCTATTTGGAGAACTCGTATTAAGGCTTGAGATGAAAAATAAGTCAGATCTAGCTATCAAGTGGACCACACCGTAAAAGGCAGCGGAGGATTTAACGTCTACCATTGAAATCCTTTCATGGGTCACAGAAGTTTTGGGTCATTATGAAATTTGTTTTTCCTCTTCATCCAGATATTTGTGACCTTATGAATAGATTGGATGGAAAATATATGTTTTGGTGGGCCCTACAAAATTTTTAACGGTGAAAATCAATTTTACCGTTGCTCGTTGTGGTGTGTTCCAGTTAGAGGTGGGCATCGAGCCGAGTCGAGTTAAGGTGGGCCAAGCTTGGCTTGGCTTGTCCATGATGTACTCGAGTTCGAGCTCGAGCTCGAGCTGGCCTCGAGCTCAACATTAAAGCTTGGTTTGTTTGCCAAAGCTGTCAAGTCGAATTCAAGTCGAGCTAGTGGTTCAAGTAGAGTTGAGTTTACCTTGAGTCGAGCTCGAGCTTGTTGGGTGAGAGAGTAATGGATTCTATTCTTGATCTTCCTCCATTGATGAAAAATTCAAAAATCTTAAGAGAATCAAACCAAAACCCGATGAAAAAACCAAACAAAACTTCGAATCGGATGAGAAAACCTGTAAGAACCGATCTTTCTTAATCTTCTTCCACCAGCAGAAATCCAAGTACTAGAAAAGAAACAGAGCAGAACACATATCAGACATCCAAGTAAAGAGTTCTAGCCAATCAATTCATTGGATTTCTTTGAAGCTCTAACAAATCTGAGAAGAACCCATTTTGAATTTCTTGGGTTTCTTACTTAAGAAGTAGATCTCAAGAGATTGAAATTATACTATTGTGGAGCTGAAATGAAAATTGGTGGTGGTGGTCGGGGCGGGCGTGCGGCTGGCAGTGGACAGAGATAGAGAAGAAAGGGAAAGGGAAGGGGGTGCGTGCGGTCAGGTAAAAACTCTAGGGTTTATTTTTTATTTTTTTTATTTTTAAGTTTAAACTTAAAACTTATATTAATAATATATAATATTTAATATATTTATTAATCGAGCCGAGTCAAGTTTGAGTTCGAGTCGAGCTCGAGCTCGAGTCGAGTCGAGTTGAAATGCCCCCTGGTCGAACTTGGCTTGAACTCAACTCGAGCTTCAAGTAATTAGCTTGGCTCGGCTCGAATCGGCCATTCAAGCCTAGTCAATCCGAGCTAACTCGAGCCGAGTTCAGTGAGCTTTTCGAGCTAGCTTGACTCGTGAACAGCCCTAGTTCCAGTTCATCTTTGGGTATGATTTGTTTTTTTTCATAATGCTCCAAAATTATCTCAAAATATGGATGAACATTGTGGATATAATAAATACATAACTATGGGGGCCATGTAACTTTGATATCTTTTGAACCGTTCGTACAACTCGGAGTTCAAGGAGCGTCAGCTCTCGTCTTCTCGCATGAAGGAAAAGGCGGGGGGCATGTTCGACCTTTGGGAGGGCGTATTCTCGCAAGGTAAAATGAGGTGGGCTTAGTCTCGTAAATGGGCCATAAATGGGTCGTACAGTCTTAAATTTCTCTAAAATTAATTGAGAAATTTAGGACTATGGACCCCACCTTTTATCCAGTTGTTTTTATGAAAGAAGACAAACTTTGTTTTGCAACATAGACCTGCACGTGTGGAGACCAAATTTCAGGACGAAAATACCCCTCCTTTCACAGAAATGGATTGGGTACTCCGCTTGCCACCAGCCAGTGGCCGATGGTCAGTGGTCTGTGGGCCCCACCATGATATATTCTTTTCATCTATGATGTCCATATACTTTTCCAGATCATTTTATGGTATGAGACCAAAAATGAGGTATATCCAAATCTCAAGTGTACCACATTACGGGAAACAGTGTTGAATGAGCGTCAACCATTAGAAACCTTTAGGGGGCCCATTGTGATGTTTGTGAGAAATCCTCCCCGTCTAAGTTCATTCATAGGGCCACAAAGACCTGGATGAAGAGGAAAAACAACTTTCATAATGATCCAAAACTTCTTTAACCCCTAAAAGGGTTTCAATGGTAGACGTTCAATTCCCCACTACCTTTTAGAGTGTGGTCCACTTGATAGTTAGATCTATCTTATTTTTCATCTCAAGACTTAATATGAGCACACCAAATAGATGGACGGTTTGGATATAACACAGACCTCATGATCGGACCCACATAAGCAACATAGCATTAAAAAAAAAAACCACAGACTGCAGCGACACTGCCGCCCACGTAGTATGGCTACGGTTATAGCTACGGTTAGAATCCATAGCCCTAGTGTATCGACAATTACAATTTTTTAAGCAAACTCGTTGGCGAGTTCTGGACCTTTCAATAATATCGAAATCCTTTCGATATATCGAAGGATCTATAGCTACGGATTATAACCGTAGCTATAAATGTAGTCTGTGCCAATCCATGAAAATTTATTTTTATTTTTTATTTTTATTTTTTTACATGGAGAACTTTATTCTACCTACAATATTCTTTAATACATATTTATATAAATATGTATACAAAAGCATATAAAAAAAAATTTCTCTCTTTTTTTCATTTCTTTCTTTATTCATTTAACAATAATATCTTCTAAACCAAAATTAGTTACTTGACGTACCCTAATTATAGGGTAGGAGAAGCTACTTTAGCGAACCAACCCGATTAATTTTCAAGATTCTATCAAGTTGATGGTCGAAAATCCATTTTATTCACTTTGCGGTCAATTTCATTCATTTCATTTACTTCGTGATCAATTTCTAGTTTGCCCCGCTCAATTTTCAGTTTGCCCCGCTCAATTTTGCCCTGCTCAATTTTCAGTTTGCCCTGCTCAATTTTCAGTTTGCCCCGCTCAATTTTTAGTTAGCGCCACTCAATTTTTAGTTTGCTCCGCCCAATTTTTCCGTTTGCCCCGCTCAATTTCTAGTTTACCCCACTCAATTTCATGTTTGCCTCGCTCAATTTTCAATTTGCCCACTCAATTTCTAGTTTGCCTCGCTCAATTTCATGTTTGCCCTGTTCAATTTCTAGTTTGCCCCGCTCAATTTCATGTTTGCCCCGCTCAATTTTCAGTTTGCCTTGCTCAATTTCTAGTTTGCCCTGCTCAATTTCTGTTATGGTAGGCCCTACAAAAATTTTAATGATGAAAATCAATTTTCCCGGTGCTCTTTGTAGTGTGGTCCAGTTGATCTTTGGATATGATTCTTATATATATATATATATATATATATATATATATATATATATATAATGCTCCCAAATGATGTCGAAATATGGATGAACGTTGTGGATATAATAAATACAAAATTGTGGGGCCCATGTAACTTTGATCTCCTTTAAGCGGGGCGAACATGAAAATTAAGCTGGGCAAATTAGAAATTGAGCGGGGCAAACATGTAATTGAGTAAGGCCAACGAGAAATTCAGCGGGGCAAAATAGAAATTGAGCGGGGCAAACTAAAAATTGAGTGGGGCAAACACGAAATTAAGCGGGGTAAACTAGAAATTGAGCGAGGCAAACATGAAATTGAGCGGGGCCGTCCATCGGTTTTTCCATCTAATATAAGGGGTTGAGCCCCAAATTGAAGCATATCAAAATATCAACTGGATCATACCACTGGAAACAGTGGGCATAATGATTTTCTAGTTTGCACCGCTGATTTTTGAGTTTGCCCCGCTGATTTCATGTTTCCCTCGCTCAATTTCATGTTTGCCCTGGTGAATTTCTAGTTTGCCCACTCAATTTCATGTTTGCCCTGCTAATTTTCTAGGTTGCCCCGCTAATTTTTTAGTTTGCCCCGCTGAATTTCATGTTTCCCCTACTCATTTTCCAGTTTTTCCCGCAGAATTTCATATTTGCCCTGCTCAATTTACAGTTTTTCCTGCTGAATTTCATGTTTCCCCTGTTGAATTTCATGATTTGCCCTGCTGAATTTCATGTTTCCCCCACTGAAAATCAAGTTTGCCCCAATCAATTTCATGTTTTCTCCGCTGAATTTAATGTTTCCCCCGCTAAATTTCATGTTTGCCCCGTTCAATTTCATGTTTGCCCCTTTCAATGTCTAGGTTCCCTCCCACATATGGGGTTTTGGTGTATACAGAATCCGATGAACATAATGTATTACAAATAAAACATCATTGTGAGGCGTAACAAGCGTAATCGGATTGCGTACTGAGTTAGTCAATATGCTCCCATTGTACTAAGTAAACTCAGATGGGCCCACATTGAATGTATGTAGTATATCCACTGCGTCCATCCGTTCTTCCATCTAATTTTAGCGGTTTAGCCCCAAATTGAAGAATATCAAAAGATCAAGTGAATCATACCACGGGAAATAGTGGGCATAATGATTTCCACCGTTGAAACCATAGTGGGCCCAATAGTTATGTTTGTTTGTTATCAAACCTATTCATAAGATCATATAGACATGAATTAATAGAAAACACAATTATAAGCTTGATCTAAAACTTCTGTGGCCCCTAAGAAATGATCAACATGAAAAGTTCAATTCAAAATTTTCATGTGTTGTGGTCCATTTGAACATTGGATACATTTAGATTTTTGGTCTCAATCCATGAAATTATTTGTTAAGTTTGCACCGCTGATTTTCTAGTTTGTCTCGCTCAATTTCATGTTTCCCCCGCTCAATTTCATGTTTGCCTCACTGATTTCCTAGTTTGCCCCGCTAATTTTGTAGTTTGCCCTGCTCAAATTCAAGTTTCTCCCGCTGAATTTCATGTTTGCCCTGTTGAATTTCTAGTTTGCCCCGCTCAATTTCATGTTTCCCCCGCTAAATTTCTAGTTTGCCCCGCTCAAATTCAAGTTTCCCCCGCTAAAATTCAAGTTTACCCCGCTAAAATTCTAATTTGCCCCGCTCAATTTCAAGTTTCCCCAGCTGAAATTTAAGTTTGCCCCCCTCAATTTCAAGTTTGCCCCACTCAAATTGAAGCTTCCCCCGCTCAATTTCATGTTTGCCCTACTCAATTTCATGTTTCCTCCACTGAATTTCTAGTTTGCCCCGCTCAATTTTCAGTTTGCCCCACTGTTTTTCTAGTGTCCCCCGCTGAATATTTTGTTTGCCCAGCTCAATTTCATGTTTGCCTCGCTTATTTTGAGAGTTTGTATTGCACAATTTCTGGTATTTCCTCGCTCAATTTCTATCTCTATTTCATATGAATCTTGTTCAAATTCATGAAATGCTACATTGTTTTCAATTACTTCTGATTTTGTACACATTGTTTTCAAATTCATGAAATGCAACCGGACTGAGTGCAACCGTTTCATGATCGAGCACAAGTATGTCTCCCCACCGTTGTGCTTACCCAGATCGTAAAGGCAGCGACATCGACTCGGGGAAATGCTACCATTTGATGATGGCAGGACTTTCACCGCTCACTGCTGTGTCCATCATCGTCCATTTATAGGTCAGCAATCTGACTAAGATAGTATTTGATCAGTCTCTGGAGCATTGAAGATGTCAAGGTGGAGCTGCTATCTTGAGTAGCTCTACCAAGTCCGTCCTGGGTTGCAAGCCCCATTGTTGTATCTTTTGTTGGTTTCTTGGTGATAGGAAACTGTACACCTAACTGTTAATGTTATTTTTGAAGACCCTGGAGTCTAGGAGTTACTGGCCAAACTTTACCAAAAAGGTATTTTTTAGCACCTCATGTCATCCATTCATATATAATACAATTCAGAAAAACTTGTCTTTATTAGGATTTTTTCTTACCCTTCGAAAAAAAAAAGGTCCCCATTTTTCCATCTGTAGATTTTTCATCTATATGTATAGTATAAGTTATCTAAATAGAAAGAAAGAAAAAAGTTACAGTATCACTCACTGCTGCTGCTAATATCAGAATCTTACATTGGACCACATGCATTAGATGGAAAAACTGAGCTTCTATGTTGTACTTGGATCTTCTTATGAGAGAATTACTACAGAACATTAACAATTATATCCATATGTATAGTGTTAACATGCTGTTTCATATGTGTAGTGTAGAAGCATTGTTTGCTACTTTTATGTTGGTTTACACAGGATACTTTTTCTGGTCTATGTTGAGAAAATGTTGAAATTCTCTTGTGCTATGTTTGAACGATAAGGACAACCAGAGTAGCATTAGTAGAATAACAAGAATATCATTAGTAGAAATAAAGCATGGAACAAATATGTTTTTAAAGAACATATTGCCCAAAGTACACTTTTTAGGTTATTCACCTGGAACAATTAGATGACAACATGTTGAACCAATATGGAAAAACTACATCAGATTTCTACGGAAGTTATTAAATTTTAAGAAATCTATGATGGTAGAAACTTATGGCAGTTGCATGTGCATTTAAACTCGCTTTCAACAACACATCTAATAGGTCTTAAGTACAAAACATACCTCTCAATGCAATGTGCTTATTGGAACGAATATTTCGAGCATCATTCAAAGCATTCCTCAGAAGATTCATAAATTATTCCTTTGGGACACCTCCATAGTTTAGTAGTGAAATTAAAGTCTTATTTAGGTATGTTTTCCTTGGCTGGTTGCTAAAAAATACATGCACTAAAATACAAAGTGAATGAAATAGATTTTCGACCATCGACCCGATGAAATCTTGGAAAATAATTAGGTTTGTTAGCTAAATTAGCTTCTCCTACCCCAAAATCATACGTGGCACGTTAAGTAAATCATTCTAGTTTAGGAGATATGCTTGTTGAATAAATAGACAAAGAAATGAATTAAAAGAGAGAAAAAAAATTTATATGCTTATATATACATATTTATATAAAGACAAAGAAATGAATTAAAAGAGAGAAAAGAAATTTATATGCTTATATATACATATTTATATAAATATGTATTAGAGAAAAATGTAGGTAGAATAAAGTTCTCCATGTAAAATTTAAAAAATATATATATATATATATATATATATATATATATATATATATATATATACACACATAGACTGGAACGGAGTAGAGTTATGGCTATGGATTACAACGGAAAAAAAAAGCTTGTGAGGTAGGGTCAGTGGGACCTATCGCTACGGATTATAACCGTAGCTATAACTATAGCTTCGATATTATCGAAAAAGTCTAGAACTGTCCAGTGATTTTGCCCAAAAAATCCTGCAATTTTCGATACATATCATAGTGTTTTTGATATGTATCGAAGCTATAGCTACGGATTATACCCGTAGCCATAACTGTAGTCCATAAAAGTCTATAAATTTTTTTCCTGTTGTAGTTGATGCCAGATTGGCCACAGTACCTATTGCTATGGTTATAATCCGTAGCCATAGGTCTATGGTAATTACTCGATATTATCAATGACCTATGCTCAATATTATCAATCATATCTCGATATTATTGAAAATATCTCGATAATATCAAAAATTCATCCATTTTTTGAATTTCGTTGCTGGACAATTTGGCATTCATCTTCGATATTATCGATTTGTGGTCAATATGTTGACAATCTATGGCTATGGTTATAATCCGTAGCCATAGGTCTTTGGTCATTTTCTCCTCTCTTTTCTCCACAAGTACTATTACTTTATCAACTTTCTTCTTCACACCTAATGCAAAAATATATAAATAAATAAAGTGAAAACAAAAAACAAAGCATTAAGACACCATAGAGAATGTAACCTTAAAAGGCAATGTTTTGCCCGTCTGAGCTTCATAAGCAACATCTTCCTACAACATGAGAAGACTCAAATTATGAAAGGAGCAAGTATCAACAGGATTCTTATGCTATTCCTGTATAGGATGGTGCAGTGATGAGAATGCAATCAGACCAATATTTGAATTACAATATAATATATTTTATAATATAACTCATGTAATCTGAAGTCTGGCTCAGTTTCTAACTTCCTTCTGCCTGACTTCAATAAATGCCCAATGTGATGAATGTTGCTTTGGTTGCTTTGGTAGTTCACATGGTTGGAGTTGGTCATAAAAAGAGTGTTCCATGTAAAAACCTTTGTCATATACTTCCTAAGACCTATCATGGCCACCTAAGACCTATCACTTGCCATGAAAGAGAAAAAACCCTCAATTTATTTTCAAAATTGCAACAAACCCAAGACATTATTTTAGTAGCAATAGTGTAGGAGACGATGTAAAGTAAAAACCCACTACACCTCGTGAATCAATATAATTTCAAAATAAAATTATGCATACATATAGGACTGATTTAGATAGTGGACTCAATCCAATTCCAAACAACACATTCCATCCAATTCCATTGCAAAATTCTTTTAAAAAATTCCGAATCAAGTTGAGAAGTATTAACAATATCCACTAATCGATGCAAAAATGATACTTATCAAGTTGAGATGTGACATGCTAAAGTATGCATGTTACACCATAACTCTTTCAAGTTATTTTGAATTTTCAGTAACATTCCTTTATATTATCATGCAACAAGAAAGGCTTGTTATTTAATTAGTTGCTCTTGAATTTAATAGGGACTAAACGTTTGAATCATTTTATGAACATGTTTGATAACAAACAAACATCACTGTTGGGCCTAATATGGTTTCAACGGTGGAAATCATTATCCCCAACACAATTAAGATCCGATTACGCTTGCTACTCAGCGGGGCAAACTGGAAATTGAGCGGGGTAAACTAGAAATTGAGTGGGGCAAACATGAAATTGAGCGGGGCAAACTTGAATTTCAGCGGGGTAAACATGAAATTGAGTGGGGCAAACATGAAATTCAGCGGGGTGAACCAGAAAATAAGCGGGGCAAACTAGAAATTCAACGGGGCAAACTGGAAAATGAGCAGGGCAAACATGAATTGAGTGGGGTAAACTGGAAATCGAGCAGGGCAAACTAGAAATTGAGCAGGGCAAACATGAATTGAGTGGGGTAAATCGGAAATCGAGCAAGGCAAACTAGAAATTGAGTAGGGCAAACCGAAAATTCAAGCGGGGCAAACATGAAATTGAGCATTATTATATATATATATATATATATATATATATATATATATATATATATATATATATATATATATATATATAACTGGAAATTCGGCGACGGTAACATGAATTTCAATAAATTTGAAATACAATTGAACTAGCCTAACATGAATTTCACAGGAGAAGACTAAGATAATAATGGTGGTGATGATGCATTTGTAAATTTATACACATATAAAAACATACATACTTATAGAGATATATATATATATATATATATATATATATATATATATATATATATATATATATATATGCATATGCACATATAGATACAGATACAGGCATGTGGTTTTGATTGTATATGGCGATCACACAATGTAATTCTTGAGATTCTAAAAAAGTCCATCTTTTTCATAGCCAACCATCAATACCACCTTAGACCTATCACTTGCCATGAAAGAGAAAAAAACCAACAACATGTGAATCTGTTGCAGACCTAGGCTAGAGAAAAAACCAACACAATTAAGATCGAAAAAACCAACAACAAGACAGGGATAGAAGCTCGACAGTCCACTGCCATCTCATGAGATCCCCATGCCATTCCTTCTTTTAGTGAAGTAAATTATACAAATCTTGTGGGATGCCTATCAAACAAAGATCAAACTGAGGACTAATTCCATTTCCATGATAAATGAATTAGATTATGGAACCAGCCAAGGAAAACGTACCTAAATAAGACTTTTATTTCACTACTAAACTATGGAGGTGTCCCAAAAGAATATTTTATGGATCTTCTGAGGAATGCTTTGAATGATGCTCGAAATGTTCGTTTCAATAAGCACATTGCATTGAGAGGTATGTTTTCTACTTAAGACTTATTTGATGTATTGTTGAAAGCGAGATGAAATCAGCGAGGCAAACATGAAATTGAGCGGGGGAAACATGAAATCAGCGGGGCAAACTAGAAAATTATTATGCCCACTATTTCCCGTGGTATGATTCACTTGATATTTTGATATGCTTCAATTTGGGGCTCAACCGCTAAAATTAGATGGACGGCGTGGATATACTACATACATTCAATGTGGGCCCACTAAGTGTAGGTTATAGGTTTAGGTTATTGTAGACACTGGAAATCGGCGTCCAGGCTGATTGATATATTATGTTTTGGGTAGTGGGGATGATTAAGCTGATTTATGAATGTTGGAGTCGCCACTAGCCGAATAATCTCATAATCCAGCAGTCGGCTAGAACCACGGAATACGTAAGGTTGGAGAAATCCGAAGACTCTCTGACCTTAGATTGACTCCTGATCTGCGATCCGGGATTCCGGGTAAGAGACCTCGATTACAAAGAGGGAAAGTGTTAGGCACCCTCTCTGTCCGTACAAATGTACGGTCTCTGCTTAGTGTGGTAAAATAATCTCAAAGGATGATGATGATGTTGTGGTCATGATGGAACTAGTCACACGTGGATTTCTGATGTAGCAAGATCCGAGATTTCGGTAGGTCACAGAGCATACGTCCGATAATGTGTCTAGGGGGTGGATGTAATGATGCTTATGCAAAGAGGAAAGAAAAATGGACTAGATCACTAGGAATTTTTGATGTGACAGGATCCAGTGTACGGCAAGTCACAGAGCATATGTTCACTAGATATCTAGAGAAGTAGGGGGGTTGAGAAGGGAGTAGATGTTATGATGAATGCTTGTAAGATGATGGGTCCTTGGCTTAATTCTTGAGTAGGCTAAGATATAGACTAAACCATGATCAAGCTGGGCTAGGTTAGATGGGTTGGATAGGTTTGGAGAAGGGCTAGGGGGTGGCTAAGAAAATCTGGACTTGGGAGGCTTGGGAGCTCCTTCCCTCTCCCTCACTCTCTTCCTCTCCCTCTCTTTCTCTCTCACTCTTTCTCTCCCACTCTCTCCCTCCCTTGGTTGTTGTGTTGAAATGAGAAGGGGAGAGGGCTATTTATAGCCCTCTCCAATGGTTGAGTGGTAAATAAGTGGTAGGTAAGGGTTAAGGTTTTGAAATGAAGGGTTGTGATTGGTTAAGGAGAGAGGGGTGACATGTGGCACATTCTCATTGGTTTTTAGTGCTGGTAAAAAGGTAAATAGTGAGCTTTGAATGGGTAAATCTATAGTAAAGTTGACTTTTGGACGTTGGGACAGCTGTCCACAGGCGGGCCGCGAGCTGCGGGACTCGAAGTACCCCAGGCAGCAATCAGACTGCCGCCCACGACAATCAGACTACCTCTCAGGCCTAGTTCGGGCCAGTTTCGCATGTCTGAGCTTCGTGTGATGTTCTGGTTCGTCCGGTGATCTCCGTTTTAGGTTTCTGGGATTCAAAGTGGCAGATTTAGGCACGGATAAGGGGTTCTAGCCAGGGTATAGAGTATAGGCGAAGCCGTGTGTATACTGGACGGCTTGGATTGTGGTTTCGGGTTGCGAGTTAGGAGTTTGGAGACTTGGGACTAAGGTTTTAGGTTTTAAGCTGGGGTTAGGGGATGGTTTGGGATATGATCATAGCCCCGGATTGTCTTAGTTTTCTCAAGATGTTAGCATGGGTGGGATGTCTACAGTTATAAGTTGGGTTAGGGAACTGAGAATAGGTTAAGGTTTAGGCTTAGGAAATCAGGTTCGGGACCGGGTTTAGGTTTGGGTTTTCAAGTTTAAGTTTAGGTTAAGGAGTTGAGATTAGGATTAGGTGTAGGTTTAGGTTTAAGGATTTGAGAATACATTTAGGTTATAGGTTATAGGTTTAGGTTTTAGGTTTAGGGATTTGAGAATACATTTAGGTTTTAGGTTACAAGTGTACAATATAGGTTTAGGTTTAAGTTAGATTATAGGTTAAGGTTTAGGGAATTTAGAATAAGTTAAGGTTTAGGTTTAGGGATTTGAGAATACATTTAGGTTTTAGGTTTAGGTTTAAGTTTTAGGTTTAGGTTTAGGTTTAGGTTTAGGTTTTGAGCGGGGGAAACATGAAATTGAGCGGGGCAAACTAGGAAATGAGGGGGGCAAGCATGAAATTGAGCGGGCAAACTAGGAAATGAGCAAGGCAAGCATGAAATTGAGCAGGGCAAACTAGGAAATGAGCGGGACAAGCATGAAATTGAGCGGGGCAAACACGGAAATGAGCGGGGCAAGCATGAAATTGAGTGGGGCAAACATGAAATTCAACGGGACAAACTAAAAAATCAGCGGGGCAAACATGAAATTGAGTGGGGGAAACACGAAATCAACTGGGCAACATGAAATTGAGCGGGGGAACATGAAATCAACGGGGCAAACTAGAAAATCATTATGCCCACTGTTTCATGTGGTATGATTCACTTGATATTTTGATATGCTTCAATTTGGGGCTCAACTAGATGGATGGCGTGGATATACCACATACATTTAATGTGGGCCCATCTAAGTGTAGGTTATAAGTGAAGGTTATAGGTTTAGGTTTAAGTTAAGTTATGGGTTAAGGGTTAGGGAACGGAGAATAGGTTATGGTTTAGGTTTAGGAAATCGGGTTTGGGACCGGGTTTAGGTTTGGGTTTAGATTAAGGAGTTGAAATTAGGATTAGGTGTAGGTTTAGGTTTAGGGATTTGAGAAAACATTTAGGTTATAGGTTTAAGTTTAGGTTATAAGTATCGGTTATAGGTTTAGGTTTAAGTTAGGTTATAGGTTAAGGGTTTGGGAACTGAGAATAGGTTAAGGTTTAGGTTTAGGAAATCGGGTTCGGGACCGGGTTTAGGTTTGGGTTTTCAAGTTTAGGTTTAGGTTAGGGAGTTGAGATTAAGATTAGGTGTAGGTTTAGGTTTAGGTATTTGAAAATACATTTAGGTTATAGGTTTAGGTTTAGGTTATAAGTGTCGGTTATAGGTATAGGTTTAAGTTAGGTTATGGGTTAAGGTTTAGGGAACTGAAAATAGGTTAAGGTTTAGTTTAGGATATCGGGTTTGGGACCGGGTTTAGGTTTGGGTTTTCAAGTTTAGGTTTAGGTTAAGGAGTTGAGATTAGGATTAGGTGTAGGTTTAGGTTTAGGGATTTGAGAAAACATTTAGGTTACAGGTTTAGGTTTAGGTTATAAGTGTCGGTTATAGGTTTAGGTTTAAGTTAGGTTATGGGTTAAGGTTTAGGGAACTAAGAATAGGTTAAGGTTTAGGTTTAGGAAATCGGGTTCGGGACCGGGTTTAGGTTTGGGTTTTCAAGTTTAGGTTTAGGTTAAGGAGTTGAGATTAGGATTAGGTGTAGGTTTAGGTTTAGGGATTTGAGAATACATTTAAGTTACAGGTTTAGGTTTAGGTTATAAGTGTCGGTTATAGGTTTAGGTTTAAGTTAGGTTATAGGTTAAGGTTTAAGTTTAAGAAATCGGGTTCGGGACTGGGTTTAGGTTTGGGTTTTCAAGTTTAGGTTTAGGTTAAGGAGTCGAGATTGAGATTAGGTATAGGTTTAGGTTTAGGATTTGAGAATACATTTAAGTTTTAGGTTATAAGTGTAGGTTATAGATTTAGGTTTAAGTTAGGTTATAGGTTAAAGTTTAGGGAATTGAGAATAGGTTAAGGTTTAGGTTTAGGGATTTGAGAATATATTTAGGTTTTAGGTTACAAGTGTACAACATAGGTTTAGGTTTAAGTTAGATTATAGGTTAAGGTTTAGGGAATTGAGAATAAGTTAAGGTTTAAGTTTAGGGATTTGAGAATACATTTAGGTTTTAGGTTTAGGTTTTGAGCGGGGGCAAACATGAAATTGAGTGGGGGCAAACTAGAGAATCAGCAGGGCAAACATAAAATTGAGCGAGGGAAACATGAAATTGAGTGGGGCAAACTATAAATTGAGCAGGGCAGGCATGAAATTGAGCGGGGCAAACATGAAATTGAACAGGGCAAACTAGAAAATAAGCGAGGCAAGCATGAAATTAAGCGGGGCAAACTAGGAAGTGAGCGGGGCAAACTAGGAAGTGAGCGGGGCAAGCATGAAATTGAGCAAGGCAAACTAGAAAATGAGTGGGGCAACCATGAAATTGAGCGAGGCAAACTAGGAAATGAGCGGGGCAACCATGAAATTGAGTGGGGCAAACTAGGAAATGAGCAAGGCAGGCATGAAATTGAGCAGGGCAAACATGAAATTGAGCGGGGGAAACATGAAATTGAGCGGGGCAAATACGGAAATGAGTGGGGCAAGCATGAAATTGAGTGGGGCAAACATAAAATTGAGCGGAACAAACTGGAAAATCAGCAGGGCAAATATGAAATTCAGCGGGGGAAACATGAAATTAGCGGGGAAAACTATAAAATCAGTGGGATAAACATGAAATTGAGCGGGGCAAACTAGAAAATCATTATGCCCACTGTTTCTCGTGGTATGATTCACTTGATATTTTGATACGCTTCAATTTGGGGCTCAACCCCTTAAATTAGATGGAAAAACGGATGGACGACATGGATATACTACAGGAAACGGATTGGCTACTCCCCCTGCTACCAGTTAATGGTTGGTGTTCGGTGCTCTGTGGGCCCCATCATCTATTTTTATAGATTATCTTATCATATTATACAAAAATTGAGATATATCCTGATCTCAATTGGACCACATTACAGGAAATGGTGTTTAATGAACATTGACCATTAAAAACTTTTTAGGAGCCATAAAAGTATTGGGTCAAGATGATCTTTATGTTTAGCCTTCATCTGGGTCTTTATCACCCAAAAAACAGATTGGATTTCAGACAAACAGTACAGTGGACCTCAGGAGGATTTAAATGATGGATATCCAATCACCATGGTTTTCCTCTAGTGGGCCACCAGCCAAATTTCCATCTAATTTGGGGCTCGACCCCTTAAATTATATGGAAATTGAGCGAAAAAAATGGATGAAACACATACACCATGGTGGGGCCCACAGAGCACCGAAGGAGTAGCCAATCTGTTTCCTATACCCATACATTCAATGTAGGCTCAATTAAGTTTAAAATATACCTGTGCTGTGTGCTTTCTTCGCTGGAACGACCATTTTCAGAAGAAGACAAATGTTGATAAGGGGGACCAACAAAAAAGTTTTTTTCTTTCTAACCGGGCACAAAAAAAGGGTGAAAGCAACGGCAGTGAAGTAGCAGTGAAAAATGAAAGGAAAAGGAAACAATTGAAAAGGAGAAGAAAAACAACGGCAGTGATATTTTCGTCCTGAAATTCGTAATCCGCACGTGCAGGTCTAAGTTGCAAAAGAAGGTTTGTCTTCTTTCATAAAAACAGTTGGCTAAAAGGTGGGGTCTACAGTCCTAAATTTCTCAAAATTAATTTCATGCTTTGTTGGTAATATGGTGGTCATTGAATGGATATACCCACCATCATTTGAAATTACCGAGAATAACACACGTGTTATATCTAAACAGTTCAATTGTTTTGTAACCTCATTTTATGGCATGGGCCTAAAAATGAGGTAGATCCAAAACTTATGTGGCCCCAAAGAAGTTTTCAACGGTAAGTATTCAATCCCTGGTGCTTTCTATGGTGGGGTCCACTTGAGCTTTAGATTTACCTAATTTTTTGGCCCATGCCCTAAAATAATCTTGAAAAGTGGGTGGACGGTGTGGATATAGCCCACACATCATGGTGGGACCTACACAACTTGCTAAAATTGAGTGAAATTGGCACGGACCAATGCAATTCCATCTAATCTAATTCCAAGCTTTTCCATTCTTCCCCACCAAATCTCTTCTAATCCCACTGCGCAAACACGCCCTAAGGGTCTGCTTGGGCGGTGGGATTAGAAGGGATTAGGTAGGATGGGATTCTTCTAGTTCCGTGTCATTCCACTCCATGTCTGGGAAGAATGGAAAAGCTTGGAATTACATTAAATGGAATTGCATTGGGTCTCATGCCAATTTCACTCAATGTTTGGGAAGTTGTGTAGGTCCCACCATGATGTGTGGGCTATATCCACACCGTCCACCCATTTATCAAGATTATTTTAGAGCATGGGCCAAAAAATCAGGTAAATCTAAAGCTCACGTGGACCCCACCATAGAAAGCAATAGGGATTGAATACTTACGGTTGAAAACTTCTTTGAGGCCACATAAGTTTTGGTTCTACCTCATTTTTAGGTCCATGCCATAAAATGAGGTTACAAAACAAATGAACGGTTTAGATATAACACATGTATGTGTTATTCTAAGTAATTTCAAATGATAGTGGGTAGATCTATTCAATGTACCACCGTATTATCATGAAAGCATGGCATTAATTTTATCCCATGGCAACAGGGGACAATCCCTACCATGGGTAATAATTATATTTTTTGAATCCCATCCCACCTAATCCCTTCTAATCCCACTGCCCAAACAGACCCTAAGTTTCCCACTCTGTCCTTTCCTCTCCATGTCCGTTGCACATGCCACATCCCCTAGTGTACGATTAATTAAAACACTTAGACACACTTAAGGAAAAGCATTGCATTTGATCCAGGCTCATTTAAAAGTAACAACACATACAAGTAATTTTGAAAAGTCAAGGTCATTGTCTAAATTAAACAGTAATAATTAACATCATACTATTGTTTTCCATAAGAAAGAGAGAGCTTGATCGACCGTTTCAACAACATTCATGGGCATTCCTGCCTTATTGATAAAATAAAAATAAAAAAAAAACCCCAACAACATGAATGAGGTTGAGCTACATAGTAGTGTCTGAAACAGAAGGTTTTGAAAGCACATTTATATATCACTTGGAGCTCAAGCAGATGGTGGCCCATCTGATCGAGCTACGAGAAAGAATGGTGACTAACTCTCTACTTGTCTAGAATTCCGATTATACAGCTTCCCACCAAAAATTCCAATCTCATCCATGATTTGAACAGGAAAAAAAAAAAAACCCATATAAGAATACCAAGTGAAGGCACACTAGTGTACTTTGTAAGTGAACTCGCACTACACTGTACAAAAAGGCAGATCAGATCCACAAATCAAGCGAAACCCACTGTGTAGATGGCCTTGTCTCAAAAATCAGTCTGATCTGACCATTAGGTGGACCATACATGTATGTAGAATGTAAAACATTGGTCAATTTCTCTTTAAACATTCATGTATTGGGTGGATAGGACAAGGCGTCTATACAGGGAAGCGGATTGCGTAGTAACTCAGTACGCCAAGCGTAGTGAGTCAACGCTGTGGGGTCCACCATGATTTATATATTTTATCCACTCCTTCCATCTATTTTACCAGATAATTTTAGGGCCCAAAAATAAAGAATATCCAAAGCTCAAATGGACCACACCACAGGAAACAGTGTGAATCGAACGTCTACCACCGTTGAAAAATTCTTGAGGGCCACAGAAGTTTTGGATCAAGCTTATATTTGTTTTCCCTTCATCCATGTTTTTGCGATCTTATGAACAGGTTGGATGACAAATAAACATCACTGTGGCGCGTAGCAAGGTTTCAACGGTGGAAATCATTATTCCCACTGTTTCCTGTGGTATGGTCGACTTCAGCTTTGGATATGCTTCGATTTTGGTCTCAACCCCTTAAATGATCTGGGAAAACAGATGGACGGTGTGGGCCCAACAGATTTTACTCAGTATGATAAGAGCATACTGAGTAACTCAGTATGCAATCCGATTTCTCTATACAGTGGATTGCTCGATGAATAGGCATGTTGAGTTCACTTACAAGTGCACTCAAGCCTGTTCACTTGGAATTTCTCTTTCTATATACAAGCACTTAAAAGTTGTTAAAAAGGGAATGGACATGTCCTCACCAAGAAGGGGAAAAAAAGCTTAGCAAACCAGGGTCTGGACTAGTAGACCATTGATCCATTCTTTCACGCCATGTCCGGGCCACTAGAGAGTGGTTCATAACCACGGGGGCCACCAACTACATTCTTCACAGATTTCACTGGAATGCACTTCAAGATGACTGCAATGATCAAGCTCACAGACCCAATTAGGATGCTGAGTAACCATAAATGCCAACTCAGTGATACGGTTTTTGCAATTGCACCTAGAAACTCAACTATAATGACTTGGAATACGATTGTGGAGGAAACGACAGAGATGAAGATCCAGTTGCTGAACATGTCATGGAAAACATTCATCTTCTCCATCTCACGGCTGTTTATTTCATTGAATACCTGTACCAACAAGACCACGAGTGTAACATCATTCAGGAGTTGATCCTTGGAAAGTTTGATCGGTAATTCACAGGGTGCATTTGAATGCATTATCTAATTGAATTGCAAGTGTTACTCAACTAAGTGGAAGTAACCAAGATTGTAGTTTGCCTATGTACATTCATATTGAGGGTCTGGGCTCCAAACTGCAAGCACATCAATTTCAGGTTTGGAACCAGAAGGAACATAATTGAAATTTGAGGCTACATGCTCATTCTGAATGCTAGGAAACACCATTCATTTATTTTTGTTATCCAATTTCATCTTGCATCCAAATGCAGCCTTACAGCAAGAACTTAAGAATGTGAAGAGTTTAGAGATAAATTGATGTTTGCAGATTATGAATATTTCATAGGGAAGTTCTCAGTGAGAACAGTGAGCAAAATTTTATAAAAGCCAGCACTTTAAAATATTGAGTAAGGAGAAGGAAAAAAGGGAGAAGGAATAAAGGGTTCATGTAAGCAATGATTTAAATATCAGTCTCGGTGCACGTATCACACCCTTAGGAAATGGAAACATATTGGTATCGCATGGGAAATATCTCATGGATTGGGAAATGTATCGCTAATTGAGGGAAACATTGGGAAATGATGGAATTTCTCAATAAACTTTAAGATATACTGTAAGAGAAATGGTTACACACTTAGAACCCAAAAAATCACAAACAAATAATTATGCACAACAAGTTTCCTTTATATGCAGTCCTAACTATGCATTGTCTGACAAACATGATACAATTATATCTAAAATGAGTTCATTTAATTCATAAATCATACAATACAAGTATAAGAAAATATTCCCCTAAAAAAATTCAGGAGAAAAAATGGGATTTTTTGGGGGTCATTTGCGATCTTTTTTTTTTTCCAAATTTCTAGTAGGGGAATGTGTTGCAATGTATTGCCGATGCATATCATAATGTATCGCAATATATCGTTGATACGAAGGAATTTTATGAAGGGTTTTTGGAAAAATATCGTAATGTATCAACATATCACAATATATTGACAATATATTGCGATATTTTGTACGATGCAGGGGAATTTAATAACTCCCCTTATATATCGTATTGTCTACATGCAGTATTGATAGGTCGACCAATATATCTTTCGATGCTATCAATATTTAAATCATTGCATGTAAGTTCCCTGATTACCCCTTACACATTAGGGGTCGTTTGGGAGCATGTATTTGATATGCATTGGTAATTACCATGGAATCCATTTGAATTGGAATCACTAGTTGTGTTTGGCATCTTATAGTCAAAATCCATTGGAATCAATGTGAAAGTGTTTGGCTGTCTATATTTGGAATGCATTGGTGGAGAGAGTGAGAGAGAGGAATGTGACTTGCAAATTGGTGGGAATCAGTAGTAATTGGAATCCATGTGAAATGGAATCACATGGTTTTGCTATGATTACAAAAATGAGTTTTTGGTGTATTTGATGCACTATCCCAAACACACCAATTACCACCAATTACCCTCTCCCAAACGACCCCTTAGTGAAGCAATGTTCAACTATCTAGACCATTGATCAGATGGGCCTCACCGAGGATGTTGGATGACCCAAAAATCTTCCTAGTCAGAAGATCCTAGCCATCTAGCCTTTGGACTTTTTTGAGGCAATTACATTTTTCATAACTTTCGTTTAATAGGTTCCTGATCGAAGGGTTAGGATATTCAATCTGCCATATTTTCAATGCATTCACGATCCATGGTGCAGTTGAAAGGATCAACAATATGGATGATTAAAACATGGAACCATCTTGTGTAGAATGGGTGCATCTGGACACCCTCTTGCACGATTATTCCTCCTGTCAGGCATTTACATCAAGCACTCCCCAAAGGTTCTATCACTCTTTAGTTTTTTGGAAGTCACTATTCAGGCAAATCTTCAGCTTCGGAGTGCAGAAACCAACACTTGTTATCTATAAAAGGATAGGTTATTCAGAGAGCTAGACTGGAATTTTGTACTGAGATCGTTTGTCTACAAATCCTCGAATCTCCACATCCCGCTTCAGTGATATATTAATGTAAAAAAGAGGATTGAATTCTGTAGTAATGCCAAGATATGGATATGATCAGAATATGCAAAACGGCATGATACATGTGCTTTGTAACTTAAATGCAATGAATGCCTTGTTATAGTAAGACCTGAAACAGGCCAACAATAAATCATGACTTCTTCATAGTCCTACTGAACCGTGCTAAGGCTATTCACACACACACAAAAACACACACACACACACACACACACCCTCTCCTTTTGGTATGAATATGACCCACATGATGCTTATAAACATGGTGCATTGCCACATGTGGAGATTAGAAAGTCCTCATGTCAGTAGCCTTTGATTTCCGAATGGACTATGGACTGGTGAACAATTGGCCATGAAGGCTATATAAGCCTTCCAGCATCTAGTACACGATACACACTCCAACAAGTGCACTTAGGAGTTCATATTCCCTCTACAATGAACCACCAAGATGGTACTATTGGAGGCCCTATCACATGACATCTTTGGAAAGAATCTTGAGCCACTGCTAGAATCATTTCCATTTTTTATGAGGCAAGTGAAAATGAGTACGCTTTGTCTATGTTGTGATTGGAGATGACATGATGAGATGGCCTGATGATCAGATCTAACCATGTTTTTTTTTTTTTTCCCTTTGATTGATGATTGGAAACCATCCATTTTCTGGATTCTATCCTCTAAAGGTTATAGGAAGAAAATTAAGCTGATTGGATGGCATTGGCCATCACTAACTGTAGCTGAATTAAGAAAATTAAAAAGAACTTTTAATGGCTCACATTTAACTATAAATATCGAAGGTCAGGATCATCATTGAGAAATGATTTGGGGACAATAGCTTACACAACAAAGAACATGGACAGCTCAAATCATTGGACCTTCTTCGCATGTGGGCCCCAGTGGGGCAATACATGTTAGGATCCTGAGTCACTACAGAGGCAAAACAACTTCAGCGAATATTGAAAACCTGAATCTCTCTCTCTCTCTCTCTCTCTCTCTCTCTCTCTCTCTCTCTCTCTCTCTCTCTCTCTCTCTCTCTCTCTCTCTCTCTCTCTCTCTCTCTCTCTCTCTCTCTCTCTCTCTCTCTCTCTCTCTCTCTCTCTCTCTCTCTCTCTCTCTCTCTAGATCTATTTGCAGCCCAATGTACATAAAAAAAGCTGAAGAAAATGACCCCAAATAGTGCATTCACTCCAGAAATGCAATGGAGGAATAGCTGATCAACTGACTCTTCATCGTTCTTAAACATGATGCACCTGTTGGGGATTGCGAGGTTCCTTTTCTTCATATTATCAACTGTCAGAATTTTGTTGGTCATGGCCACCCAAGCAAACACTTCAACCTGATGTGGGATAGTAACCCTCTATACTTTGGAACATGGATAGACAAACCCATCATTTGCACAAATTACCAAGAAATCCATGCTCACCTCCTAAAGCTTACTTAAAAGCACCCTATATGATCTCAGCTCCTCAACGTTAAAGAGGGCTTTTGGATGCTTTTGACTTTTCAAGTTGTAAACAAGTTACACCTGAAAGAGGTGTGAGTTGTCTACAGGTAAGTAAATCACTTCTTTTTCTCAGGATTTTAAATGCATTGAACAGCTGTAACTGATTGACAGCTTGTAACTCTCTTATAGGTGAAACTTCCTGTCCAAACAACACTTGTGAGTTACCTCTAAAGCCTTCACAACTAATAGAACATACAGACATTCAAACGATCCCCAAGATTTCTACAGAGCACCACATTCTAGACAATAGAACTCCCCGAAACATTCGTAGGAATCCTTGACAAACTCATCTTAACAAATGGATGGAAGAATAAAGAGGCGAACAATTCTAGATAATAGAACTCCTTGAAACATTTGTAGAACTCCCCGAAACATTCGTAGGAATCCTTCCTTCTCCAAACACTCATGAGAATTGTTGGACCAGAAAACCTTTATATCTTTTCTTGAATCAAGTCTGAACCATCTTGTGAAACACTTTTACAACAGATGGAACCTCATCTCTACTTCTCATAAAATATAACCAAGTAAAGCATGACTAATCAACAATAAAAGAGATAAAATATCTATAGCCAACCACAGAAACAACAGGGTTATAACATGATGGGGCTTGCTGGCAAGAAAAGAAACAAAGAAAAAAATGGGATGAAGAGAAGAGGAGAAGAGAGTTATCTGATTAGGTTTCCCGCTCTGACACCACGTTAAATTTATGGTGTTTGATAAGAAAATGCGAAAGGAACAATGAGAGAGCTTGAAATCCTCTCTCACAGTCTCTTAGTTATAAGAATGCGGAGATAACAACAGTTACATGGAGATAATAACGGAGATATAAGAACAGTTTCATGGAGACGCGAATAGTTAGAAAAGATAAATATACGCACATGTTGCTACATTGGGGTACCTAAGACTGTACAAAATGTGACATTTCCAACAGATATGATAGCTGAGGTCGACCTAGGAATTAAACTCTCCAGTCCAAATCAAATCGATGTTAAATATCTTGATATGTAGGTGACTAAAAGAAATGCATAAGAAGTTACTAAAAAGCTTGATAACAATATGGTGTGATGGTTGTGCAATTGGAATTGCCCTACGAAGAAATCGTGATTAATTTGTGGTGTACTCCATGAGTGGTACAATATTTTACAAGTCGGTTATAGATGACAAAATCAATTATGGTTATAGATGACAAATTATGCATCTGGAAATGTGAAAGATGTGAAGTATACATTTCAGCTTCTGGTGGTTCATATGGTTATAGATGACAAAATCAATTATGGTTGTTGACATAATGTTGATGGAAAAGAGGACACACTTCTTCTGGAATCCATGCACAACATATTGCATTGACGCCTTATGCCAGAGGCTATTGAAAAATTGGATAAGGTTAAAGAAATAGATGATACAACAGGGATGATTAGTAGCTTTATATGCAATCATAATTGGTGGTGGACTTGATGAGGATTTGTACAGAAAATCATGTGTTGCTTCGACCAAGAATAACCCAATTTCCCATATTTTACGTCTCATTGAAGAGTATATGTAGATAGACATCTGTTGTTATGCAGATGTTTAAATTGAAAGATTGGCCAAATTCATAATAGGCAGAAGCAAAGGCCAGAGCATATGAAAGCAACTAACAACCAGTGTTGTCAAACTCCTACGATTTACGATTTGCAATATATGATTTGAGTCGAATCTTAAGAAAAAAGATATGAATCCCACCTTGAATCCCTGTTTTATGTGAATCCTACGATTCTATAATTTGAATCATACAATTTACTATTCAAATTTTACTTCTTCTCTTCTATTTTAAGCTTCACTTAGCTTTCATTTTATGTTTTTAAATTGTAGGGGCTTTAAGAACCATTTAGAAAAGGTAAATTATTTTATTTATTCTTTATAAGAAATTAGATGATACATATTCTCTTCAATGTTAAATCATGGATTTATTTTTTTTAATGATTTCTGACTTCTTAACTGGTTGAAACACCAAACTGATGTATGACTTATTTGGAATATTTTTATGGATGGTTACAATCATATGTTGATTTATATGTATTATTGATTTTTTTTTATGAGAATAGGGTTATATGTCTTATTGAATGATGGTTAGAAATCAAAATATCTTTTTTCATCAGTCTACAGAATCAAATACGGCTTTTCAAACATAATTTTACACTTAAGAAAGGTAACAAGAACATAAATTATTAAAAGATCCTTGTACGTTTTTTAGGGAAATTTCTTGAAAGACAAAAAAATAAGGGAAGATAAGAATCCTTTAACACTATCATGACACGATAATACTAGGTGCATATTGATGGCAAAAGTATAATTGATTAGTTTTAATATTTATTTTTTACGATTTATTTATATTTTCCATTTTTTTCAAAATTTTAAGAAAATTATATATATATATATATATATATATATATATATATATATATATATATATATATATATATCTTACAATTTGCAATTCAATACGTTTCAGCCCCTATTACTATTTGTGATACGATAATGATTTTGACAACATTGGTAACAACAATTATCGGCTCAAAGAACATCCAGATGAAAGCCAAGGAAACAAATGCCACAATTGAACCTCTTGCTGAAATCCTCAATTTGTTATGTGGGAATGTAAAGCAAACAACGGGATTCTTGTATGATGCCGTGAATCAAGCAAAACTGACAATGAAAATCAAAGTAGAGGATGTAAGAAATACTACAAGATTATTGATAAAATGTGCAATAAGCAGCTTCATCAAAATATTTACATCGTGGGTAATGATTATTAATTATTTTTCTTATGAAATGTCATTGTTTTTATCTAAGAATAGTACTAGTTCTATTGATTTAACACTTTTGCAGTTTATTTCTTTAATCCCATTTGTTTGTACAGTAACTTCTCCACCCATCAAGAAGTACTCGAAGGCTTAGAATCTTATTTGGTATTTGCATAACGGTGCCAAGGGTTGATGTATTAGTTAGGTCTATAATCGGATATCTATAGTTACACATTTTTATCTACATATTGTTGTCTTGATCTTAATTCTAATTAAGATTAAATATTCCTATCTCAGGTTAAATTGTACATAAGTTCAATGCAAATCTTTGGAACAAAGTAGACAAGGGCATCCCAACAAGATCTGGCCCAGGTAATTGTAATTACTTGGTTCAAATTTTAACTATTATGTAGTATTATAGATTGATGGTTTTCAACAAAAGTAACTTCTTGTTTCAAAATTTAGCCAACTGGTGTTTAAATTATGGAGAAGCTCCATACTTCAAAAGGTTCATAGACAAGAAATCTACTAAAGATTTGCAACGCTAGAGAAATTGCTTACCTCCACTAAAATATTAGAGTAAAAGTAAGAAAGAACCCATTAGGAATGTAAAAGTAAGAAAGAACCCAAGGTTCCATCAACCAACAATGACAATCTAATCCATTAGGCATGGTGAAGTTGGTCATCAAGTCCTCCCTCCCAAGCCACCTTCCTCCCACCATTCAACATATCTATCACCTTCTAGGATTGTCCTTGCATATGAGTTGGACTAAAGTTGTAAGACCCGATACCCCAGAAATCTGGTTTGTACACTGGATAGCCGTTGGTTGTAGGTCCATTGGCCCCAAGAATATTTTGACTTGATCATAATGTTGTTCTATTATCGAGCCGCAAGCCGTATTTCAACCCGATGTCCGAATGTTAAGATACGGACTTAAAATTAAACAATCTAAGAAATGACCAGTATGTCCTTATTTTAGGTGGGGCTCCGCCAACATCGAGTTTTCAAATCCGTTAGGTCAGAGAGCCTAACCGTTGTGGTCGTAGTCAAGTTACGGAGTTACTGGCGAAAACGGCATGTCAATAGGACACCCGGATTATAAGTTACGCATCGATATGTACATGTATAGTTTAATAAAATAACTCAAATGACCTCGGGTTTTTTTTTAAATCCTTGAAATACTTTTTGTCAAATCACTTACATAACATTTTGTTTATTGCTACCATACATTTAAACTTCTCAAAATTTTCCTAAACCATCCCATAAACTTTTTTTAGCTAAAAGCCACTTTAGACCCTTTTTAAGCCCATAAATAGACAAAACCCACTTTCATACATTTCATTTCCAGCACTCTAGCTCTAGTTGGGGAAAAGAAGAAGAAGAAGAGGAAAAAGAGAAGAAGAAGAAGAAGAAGAAGAAGAGGTTGAGATCCAATCCTCTGCTCATTACAGGTGAGTGCATAGATTAGGAGCACTTATATGTGTAAGTTAAGGTTTCCTTCAAAACCCTATCGCTGGATTTTCTGGTTTAAGGTTAGGTTTTCGCTGGATTTTCTATTTTCTGGTTCGGTTTTCGCTGGATTTTCAGTTAAGGTTAGAAGATTGCTGAACTTGCTGTTTTAAGGTGAAATCAGTCTTTGGATTTTCTGTTTGAGGGTTCGGTTCTTGCTAGAATTGCTTTGTTTAAGGGTTAGGTTATCATTTGGAATTGTGTATTAGGGTTAGGTTATTGCTTTGGAATTGCTGGATTTATTGCTTTGGAATTGTTGTATTAGGGTTAGGTTATCGCTGAATTTCATTTAGGGTCAGATTCTTGCTGGATTTATTGTTGGAATTGCTGTATTAGGGTTAGGTTATCGTTGCATTTTCATTTAGGGTTCAATTAGTGCTGGAATTTCTGTATTTAGGTTAGAATATTGTTGAATTTTCGTTTGGGTTAGGTTAGAATATTGCTGGATTTTCGTTTGGGTTATGTTCTCGCTGGATTTAGGTTAGAATATTGCTGGATTTTCGTTTGGGTTATATTCTCGTTGGATTTTTCTAAAGGTTATTGCTGTTTAATTAGTGAGATTTTTAATGGAACGTTGGATGATAGAGATAAGTTAGTTTTGTTTAAGAATTGCTATCAGTTTCTCGCTGTCCCTTACAAAGTCCGCCCACTACCTGTTTGACAAAATATTTCAAAGAAAGATCCTTCATCCTTGTGTAGTTACTTCCTGCGAAAAAGCATGCTTGTGGCATAACGTCTTATCGCAGAATGAATTTTTAGATTGGAGTTAGATTGGCTAAGTTATGTGCATATCAAATGCATGGTTCATAGTTGATGTATCATTATATGATTGAGCATCAATGATTCATACCATGGTATGGTGATCTTAGTGAGTTGTGTTGCGACAGACGATTTGTAGTCTGTAAACCGTCTGTGAATCGTCTAGATACAGGATGCATTACAGGAGACGCCTATGGGGAACTTAAAGATATGAGGGGACCTCATGAGGAAGGTTGTCCTCTGTTTGCCTTTAAAACAAAAATGAAATGATCTGTTATGCTTGTGTGTGGGCTCATGCATACATACATACGGTGATTGTAAATGCGATGAAACATACTTTGTTACAACTTGAGTTGGACACCACACCGGAAATGTGTAATTCAATAGGACATGATTAGAGGGTCCATGGGTGAAAGTCCCTAAACCCCGATTGGTACCATTGGGAGCGACCAATGCTTAGACCGGGTGGAAGAACAGAGCGCTGAAATACTGAAATACCAAAGTAGGCAGCAACTCCCACCGACGCATGTCTATTGGTTGAGAGGTTTGACCTGACCTGCTTATGGGCAAGCAAAGATAGGTTGTGTGTGACAAGCTCGTAAATTGTCCGCTATCGTTTTTCCAGGCGACTTATGACTTCTCACTGTTAGGCAGATAGTGAGGTTCAACACAAGTGGGTTAGACTAGTTCGACCCATGAACTATGTAGACCCACCTCTGTAGTTGACCACGGTGGACAAGTCTATACAAGTGGGTAGAAGTCCCACCTCTGTTTTAGACTTAGGTGATCCAATTGGGAAATATGGAAAGTTGTGGAAATGTTGAAAGCGTGTGTATGTTACAAGTGGGTAGAAGTCCCACCTCTGTATATAAAAATGATTTGGAAGCCTGTGCATTCATGTGCATTAAATGAGCATGACATGAAACATGCATTTTCATGGCACACACGCACTCATTGGACTTAGTAGCTCAAGCTTCCTTTCTATTTTTTTCAGGTGAGAGTAGGGAGCTGCAGGAGTAGAGGCTACAGGCTCCAATTGTCCTTTTTGCTTTGTACATATCAGTGTGTATTTTTTTTTGTAATACCCTGCATATGTACATCAGGTATAGTAAATATGATGTGGTTTATGTTTTGGTTTTGCCCTGAGGTGCTCAGTTGTACACAGTAATATATATTGCATATGATGAAATTTTGAGAAATGCAACATGTTTGTTGGTTTTACTTTCAGAAATCCTCCTTGTGGAGCCCCGCTTATGGGACTTAGTATGTGCTACTTGAAAGTCCCAAGAATCGGAGTTCTACGGAGGCTGTCAACCAAAATCTGGTGTTTAGTAATTGTGGATTACCAACACTAGATTTAGGGTCGTGACAAAAGTGAACTTCCAAAACATTCCTGTGAAATGATCTTTGGAAATCGCTGTTACAGTAAGCCACCTGTACATCCCAAACAGGAAATGAAGAGTTTGTTATCAACTTCCATCCAAAAGAGTTCGCTATCAACTTCGATTGTCCATACATATGAATTGGATGAAAGCGAACTTCCTCAACATTCCTGTGAAATGATCTTTGGGAATTACTGTTACAGCAAGCCTATTGTACATCCCAAACATATAAGAAAGGCCCACTCGCTCTCCATTGGTGATCATAACAGGAAATAAAGAGTTTTCTATCAACTTCCATTGTCCTTACATATGAATTGGACGAAAGCGAACTTCCTCAACATTCCTGTGAAATGATCTCTAGGAATCACTGTTATGGTAAGCCTCCTGTACATCCCAAACATAGAAGCAAGCCAAGTCTCTCTCCATTGGTGATCAAAACAGGAAATGAAGAGTTTGCTATCAACTTCTATCCAACCACCATTCAATGTCTCACTTTCTAGGCTTTGTCTTTATATTTGAACTGGAAGAAAGCAAACCTCCTTAAAATTCGCATCAACAGATCTTTGCTGTTATGGTAAGCCTCCTATACACCTGGAACCCATAAGTAAGGTCCGCTTGATCTCCATTGAGAATAAAAATTGGTAAGAAAGAGTAAAGCTTTGTTATGGTAACCCTGTGCATTGCTGGATCACTATTCCGCATAAGTTGCACAATCTCCCATGATCCCTCATCATTCTCGGTTGCAAATCGTGGATGAATCCCGTTAAGATCCTTCAAGCAAGCATCAACAGATATGGCTCTCACAGAGCTGCAGAGCTTAGTCATGGTTTCGTTCTTGATTGCAAATCTTGGTTGCGCTGATTCTTAGAACCCCTTCAAGACCCTTCAAGCAAGCATCAACAAAGAATGGTTCTAGCGAAGCTTAGATGGGAAGAGGAATTGCTCTGTGTGTGTGTGTGAGAGAGAGAGAGAGAGGGAGGGAGAGAGAGAGAGAGAGAGAGAGAGAGAGAGAGAGAGAGAGATGAGCATAGGGTTTATCATTTTGCAAAGTAATTTTGAATTTGACTAACTTGTGCTTCATAAAGGGTTCTAAATTTTATTCTAATTCCAAAAATGTGAGACTGATTTTCAGCACTTCATTTTACATTGTGAGACCACTAGTGTGCCTTGAGATCATTCAATGCTTCTCATGATGACTTATAACTCCTAGTGAATAACACATCGTGATTATTAAGTTTATGTTAGCTGCAACATTTTTGGCATGTTTTATGTGACTTTTGTTGGACAAACTGAAAGTAAAGAATTAATGATATACAAGAATTTAGCTCTTAAATTTAGACGATTCAAGATTCATGTATTACTATGCATTCTTTAGTTAACTCCAATGTTTTAAATATCGACGATATCTGCCAATACATCCCACGATATATGTTGTATCCCACTTGTGCGATACAAAACACATAAGTAGTGCCAATATATCCCACATGTTCAATCTGGTGAGCATTTTCAATTTCCAATCCCCCCCTTTAAGGCCCGTCCCCACAGCACATGATATTGTCCACTTTGTTGAAGCTCACGGATTTAAAATGCGTCATGTCTGTTAAGGAAGGAACCCAAATTATAGTCACCACAACTTTGGACAACACTTCCGATGTGGGACAAAGTTCCACCTTCACTATGTGCACAGTAGCCTGCCAGCCACCTTGGGGCCCGCCCACATGTGACCAGAGTGACGAGGCGTCACAATATCCCCCACCGAGGGCAGAGCCGTCCTCGGTTCTGATACCACTCTGTAAGGGCCATCCCCACGGCACATGATATTGTCCACTTTGCCGAAGCTCAAGGATTTAAAACGCGTCATGCATGTTAAGGAAGGAATCCAACTTATAGCCACCACAACTTCGGACGACGCTTCCAATGTGGGACAAAGTTTCACCTTCACTGTACAGTAACCTACCCCCCCCCCCCCCCCCCTTTTATGAAATTATGTTAAATCAGGGTCAAATTGTTATAAATACATTGGTTCCTCATGCTTTGCATGAAAAATCATGGAGTTGGAGCATTGATTTCGATATCCATTGGTTCTTCATGTTCTCCATTTTTTTCGAAATCTTCCTTTAACAAGTTGTCAATTGAGACTAATTTCGAAGTATTTAGGAGTATTTGACGAAATGATCATCACATGCATTCTAATTTCAAATTTTGAGTGCAGGTGGTCCGATTTGAGAAAATTTGAGGGAAATTCAAGATTTCCCCAATTTCTCCCAAATTGTTTGCAATGTTGCACTCCAAACATGAAATAAGGCATGTATGAGGGTTGATCTACTGATTTGTTAAGTCCTTGTCAATTTTCAAAAAAATAAAAATCATTTTTAATCAAAAGTTTACTAAAATATTAATTTTTATTTTCAAATTTTCCCTTCAACTAGCTGTCAATTGAGACTAATTTCGAAGTATTTAGGAGTGTTTGATGAAATGATCATCACACTCTAAATGTTATGCATTCAATTTGAATATAGTTGTATTAGTTCAATCAGACAGCGCATAGCTTAGGACCCTAGACAAAGGAAACGTATTATGTGCACTTCTTTTTTTAGATGTTATGATTAAAGTGTGTATTAAGGTCTTTTCTAACAATCCCTACAGTTTAATTGAAAAAGTCAACCATTTTCCCAATGTTTCCCCATGTTTCCTAAAACATGTGATAAATTACCCGAATACAAACAATATATCTCATGCGATAACTGATACATATATGTATTTCAAGGATGAGATACGTAATGCGATACCGATATTTTGAACATTGGTTAACTCAATATTAACAAATGTTCTTTCAACATAATGGTATTTCTGTTTTAATTTTTTTTTGAACTATTGTCAAGAGAAACTTAACAACATAGAGTGCTTAATAAAATCTTAAGTCAACTCAGACTAAGGCCCTCGGGTGGAGGTTCGTATTGTGCAGGGGCTAGGGCCCGAGGCAAAGGCGTGCATTGTGAAATCCAAAGAAGAGGAGCATGTGGCCTGAGGTGTAGCGTGTAAACCATGGTCCAAGCACTTAAGCAAAGAGGAGAGGAGAGAGCAGAGAGAGAGCAGTGCATGAAACAACCTCTCCCTCTCCTCATAGCACGTGTAGGGGCAAGTGGCCCCCCACTAGGGGTTGTCACCTATCCCCCTTACCAACGTCTCCCACTCAACCTCGTAGTGGGGAACACTATTTTTCCATTTTGTTCCAGAAATCTTAACTGCTTAATATACATGGAGCAAGAATCAGGGAGGTGGGACTAGCTGGGATTCCAATGTCTCCATACACAAGTGCCAATACGCTAAATGCCCACCACACTAACTCACAACCTTCCAAGTTCTCCAAGGCCTAGCCTAGACTCGCACGACCACATAGGATGGAGACAATTGTCGATCTAGAACCACTCTACCAACATACACACTTATCCTCTTATCAAGTTTAAATCATAAATCTTTTACAAATGTTCTTTAAAGTTTTTGAAAAATAAAATATTTAAGTACATAGAATTTTAAGAAACAATTTAAAAATCACCATCTTTACAAAACTCAATAATGTCATGGTGGATAAGTCTCAAAGTATATAATCATGGTTTTAGGAACTTGGTGTAGCTGCCAAGGGGTCTTTCATATTCAACTACACAATTCAGAATCGACTATGCCGCTTTCCTAGCATTACATCCTCGACCGAATCAATCATGAGCTTTGTACTGTATACTAAAGTAACGACACTCAATCTTATCCTCCTATACACAAAGGTGGGTAGATGAGGGCACAGGGGTCACTTACGAGACCAACCTACTTACACAACGCATTGATCATATCGAACCAAGCACTAGTAGGTAAACCAGTCATGGAGCGGAATCCAATTCAACGCCCCGAGCACGTGATCGCTCACCCATGTAACAAAGTAGACATTAAGTCTATACTACATAGGTCCCACGTAAAGTGTGTAAGTACTAGCTTAGCAACTCCTAACCTCATTAATAGAGGTCCCGCCTAAAGCACGTGAGTATTGGCTTAGTAATTCCTAACCTAGCTCCATACAGGCCATGACATCATTACTAGCTCAACAACTCCTAACCACAATAAATAAAAGTCCCACTTAAAGCGTGTGAGTGCAAATTTAGCAAAGTAACTCCTAACCCCACTACTACCATAAATGTCATTCGTAATGCAGGGGCATTTCACACCGTGCTCGAGTGGGGTAGCCCGTGGGATGCGGGGATACACTCGGGGTGGGCAACCCATGTGATTTGGGGCCCACGAGGGGGATTCGGCCGAAGTCCTAACCCATGAGATGTGAGGCCTAGGCTATGAGATAAAGTAACTAATTCGTCATACTCTAACAGTTCGAGCTTTCAGAGCAAGTGGTTAATTGTCCTGCATTAAATTGGTATCAGAGCGGGAGGTCTCGTGTTCGAGACTCCTCACCGGGGGTAATTAATGCAGGGGCATTTTCACACCGGGCTCGAGTGGGGTAGCCCATGGGATGCGGGGACACACTAGGGGTGGGTGACCCATGTGATTTGGGGCCCACGAGGGAGGTCTCATGTTCAAGACTCCTCACCAAGGGTGATTAATGCAAGGGCATTTCACACCGGGCTCGAGTGGGGTAGCCCGTGAGATGCGGGGACACACTCGGGGTGGGCGGCCCATGTGATTTGGGGCTCATGAGCCCGCGAGGGGGGTTCGGCCAAGGTCCTAACCCATGAGATGTGGGGCCTGGGCTATGAGATAAAGGGATTAATTCTCCATACTCTAACAGTTCAAGCTTTTAAAGCAAGTGGTTAATTGTCCTGCATCAATTTGACTCCAAGAGTCTAATCACCAATCATTCAAAGCTATCCATTGTGTCGTGGCACGGGCCAATAAGCACTAACACATGCGAAAATTCATCTAAATTAGCCTAACATGTCAAGGATCCGATAATACATATACATAGTTGTCATTAGAGGCGGTCGTGCTTTAGCTTGCTCTACCTCATCTTTTGCGTCGCTATAGAAAATAGTTGCACCTCAGCGTGCTTCCTCATCTTGAACCACATGCATGCTAGAAGTGATCAATTCCCATGCATGTGGGGAAGACCAACCTACTGATAAAAAAACCAACATTGACAATCTCAGGCCTAGAAAAAATTGGTTGTGCATGAATATTTAATTAATGTGTGCCAATTTAGAAAATTTATTTCATAAAACAGATTGTAAAGAGAATATATCAATAATTTACATCACCCACTCTTTGGAGTAAATGGACTCTTTCCCATCTCACATGTGCAAGACTCAAACGCTACATGGTGGGATCTCTACCATCATAACCAGTGGGGAATACGTTTGAAAAGCATCATAAAATTACAACACTCACTTTTACAAAAGATATCAAGCTCTACTAAGTCCCATCTACTTGACATGTTTTTCAAATATGTATCTAGCAATAGGTTACATCCTGGGATCAGCTAGCATTTCTCTAGTGGAAATATATTCAAGTACAACATGCCCATCTCTCACTTGATCTCTAATGTAATGATATTTAATCTCAATATGCTTAGATTTCTTATGGTGTTTTGGATCCTTCACAAGGTCTACATATAATTTTTTGTCCATTCTTATCAGGAGATGAGCTTTATAGCAGCAAGAACAACATCTAAGGCTCTCAAAAATCTCCTAATCTAGACACCCTCTTAAACTATTGCACACCACAATTTAGAATAAATATAGCCTGAAATAAGCTTGCTTTCATCTTGATCATCTCCCCAAGATGTATCAAAATAAGCATGCGCCCTTAGCTCCATGCCCTGATAACGCAATGTATAGTCCTTTGTTCCTCACGGGTAGCGTCTTGATTGCTTGCCAATGTGCCTGGCCTAGATTACAATGATATCGACTTAGAAGACCTAAAGCATAATATATATTTGGCCTGGTACACAACATAACATGTGTAAGGCTGCCTATCGTATTGGTATAAGGTGCGGAGACAAAGACTACTTCATGATATCAAATTAAGGACACATACTTCTATATAACTTAAAGAGTATTTATCAATTAGGGTTTCAACTGGCTTGGAATTGTGCGTTCTGAATTGTTCTAAGATCTTCTCAATATAAAATGTATGTGACAACTCTGAAAACTTCTTCGAGCAACCTCTTATAACTCTCATCCCGAGTATAAAGTTTATCTCACCAGGGTCCTTCATTTCAAAACTCAAAGATAGCCATTCCTTGATTAAAAGTGGTATTCATGTTTCATTTCTTACTAACAATATATCATGGACATATAGAGATAATATTATTTTTTTTTAAAAAAAAAAGTGTCACCAAGAACGCTTTACATATACACAATGGTCTTCTTTACACAGAAAATCCGAAAGAAGTAATGGCTTCATGGAATCTCATGTACCACTATCATGATAATTGCTTCAACCCATAAATAGACATTAAAAGTTTACAAACCTTGCTTGCCTGACCCTTCTCAATATATCCCATGGTTTTGTTTCATATAAATGTCTTCCTGTAAACCTCCATTCAAGAAACTGGCCTTTACGTACATTTGATATAATTCTAAGTCAAGGTATACCACTATTGCCAAAATCATACAAATATATGTAAATCTATCCATAGGTGAGAAAGTTTCTTCATAATCAACACCTTCTACTTGCATAAAACCTTTTGCCACTAAATGAGCTTTATATTTATCAATTAAATCATTTGCCTTCCTCTTGATTTTAAATACCCACTTATTTGTAATTGCTTTATGGCCAACAGGAAGATCGACAAGCTTCCAAACAGGATTTTTCATCACCGAATCAATTTCTTCATTTATTGTAAGAATTTAATCTTAAGAATTTGGGGATTCTAGTGCATCTTAATACAAATTGTGTTCATCTTCATCCACTGCTATACATGAGTACGATTCACCTGCAATCATTGTAAGAATTTAATCTTAAGAATTTGGGGATTCCAGTGCATCTTAATACAAATTGGGTTCATCTTCATCTACTGTTATACATGAGTACGATTCACCTTCTATTTTAAAATGTCTTTTAGGGATTCTGCCTCCCAAACTACGTCACAACTCAAGTACACTAGCCGACATGCTCCTACCATCATCACGAATCATAGGAATGCCTTAATTATCACTATTTAGATTACCGCTTTCACTTCCTTAAACTGCATTCAACATCTCATGGAGTTCTATTTCTATTCAAGGTTTCTTTCTACTCAGATATCTATCTTCCACAAATGTTGCATCTCGAGATTTGATTTTAATCCATATACCATGGTCATCATACACTAACACATATCTCTTCGTATGGGCAGGATACAGAATAAATGTACACCCAATGGTTTTTTAATCTAACTTTCTTCTATTCAGAGCAAGAACTAAAAGGTGACCCATCAAACTACATGGATGTAAGTCACCCAATGACGATCTCCTACCAGTCCACAATTCAAAAGGTGTTTTGGGAACGGATTTTGAAGGAATTCTATTTAATACATAAATAGTTGTAAGTAGTGCATCTCCCCAAAAAGTAATTGGAAATTTTTCATAAGCCATCATAAACCTTACCATATCCAACAGGGTTCTATTTCTCCTTTAGGTTACACCATTTTTCTCAATGTAAGGCATGGTATATTGGCGAGCAATGCTAGCATTTTCACAATATGATTTCAAAATATCCAATGTGTATTCTCCACCCCTATTTGTTTTCAACACTTTGTTTTTTTTTTTTTTTTTTTGTTTATCTAATTCTCTACATATAATCCATATTTCTAAAAGCAGTTGAGTGCCTCTGACTTTTGAGCAATTAGATATACTAATACGTATTGCAAATAGTTAACAATAAAAGTTATAAGACACTACCCAACCATTTCAAGCTTGCACATTTCGGGGCCCAAATATACATTGTGTATAATCTGCAAAAGTTCTTTAGATCTAACTATTTTAGGGAATAGTTTTCTAGTTGTTTTTCCTGACACGATATTTACAGGATGGCAAATATACTCTTATCAATGTTCCTAGTAAACCTTCTCAAGCTAATGTCATTATTTGATCGTTTCCTATATGTCCCAATCTGCTATGCCACTTAATAGATTTGGATACAGTAGTAGCATCAGACACACCAACAAAAAACGAGCTGCTCAGTTTTATCCAAAACTATTTACAACATCTAGTTTAAATATAGATCTCTTGACATCGATTCCCAGATGCATAGCTCAAGTGGTAGACTGAGTGAAAGATACCTCATTTCAACACCGAGGTCTTGGCATCGATTCCCTAGTGGGGGTGGCTAACAGTGAAGTGTGATCTGACCGTGGGTGTACTAACAAGCTGACAAATATATATATATATATATATATATATATATATATATATATATATAGATCTCTTGACAATTCTCCCCAAGTAATATTACATTGTTCGTCATTGGTGAAACCTTGTCTTTACAAAATCTTACTTCAAAATTCTCTCTAACTAGACTTGTGACAGATACTAGATTTCTTTTCATCCCATGAGCAAAAAGAGTGTCTTTAAGTAATAAAAAAATGTCATGTCTTTGACTTGAGGCAATATGTGTCAACTCCGATGACGTCCTCTGATGCATTGTTTCTTATATGCAGCTTGTGACTCCCGAGTGGGATAGTTTGAAAATCCACAAAACCTTCTTTGCCCTTTGTCACATGCCCTATTGTCCCTGAATCCACAATCCATTCATTAAAATTTAGGTCAGTCATTAACACTTCTTTGCAAACACAACTAATGGGTGGAGGAAAAGTACCATTTTATATTTTGGGCAAGTAAAAAAAGGCCTTCTTTTCCACATACAAAACAGGAACCATCACCCTATACTCTGGGTCTTTTCTTATTATCTCTCCCTAGCTACATAGGTTCTATATACATGTCACAAGGATGTAGTGGTTGTGGAGGTTTTGCGGAATGATATCTAGGTCAATACGGTCGGTTCTAAGGTGAATACGGCTAATATTGGGGTGGACATAGACGGAAGCGAGGAGGAATGGTGACGATAGGGCGAATTGGCTTGATTATTGGGAGCACTTTGTCTGCCGGTTCTCCTAAATTTTTTCCTTTGATCGAACGTCTTTCTTTCGACTTTCTGCAGTAAAAACAACACTATTTTTAGGCTAAACTGCTTTGAATTCAACTACATGTTCTAAATGATGGGCCAAGTCTTTAAAAGTCTTCATTGCTTCGTTGTGATTTAAGATGTCCTTGATGTGGGACCAAGAATCAAGTAGAGATTGAAACATCATTCTGATTTTTTGTTGAGACAATCTACATTTCACAAATCCATCATTTGTTCCAGCTTTGTTATATGATCCTTCATGGAGCATCCAATTGGCATCCTATATGCATTGAATTCTACTTGCATCGTCCTAATTTTGGCATCTAATATTTTAGCATAGGACTCAATTAGGGCATTCCACATTTCCTTAGCATTCCTGTAGATTTTGTGCATGGGGATCAATTCTTTATGCATAGAGCTAAGAAGGATATTTCTAGTTGTTCTGTTGTTTTTCTTCAATTTTCTATATTTCCATTGCACAAGTTTCAAGCTACTTATCAAAACACCTTCATGTTCTATCTCCTGCTTTCTCCTGATGGTTTTTAACGTGACCAACACATTTTCTTTGTCCAATAGGATCCTGATAGATCTGCGCTAGTCATTAAAAATGTTCCGTCAAATTTCTCTCCTATCAAGAGATCGGCCACAACTAATTTGGACACCATTTCTTGTCACTACATCAGGTGAGAGAGGGTCTTGTATTGGTAAATCGGAAAACACATTTGAGACACTTTATTTTAATAATTTTCATGTGCAACCATCATTAGTGGTAAAAAAATAAGCCAAACCGGCATGACACAAACTAATTGACACAAGGGCAACATGGTCATTATTAGTCTGACCCAAATGTTACACTTACCCAATTGGGTATAGCAGAAGCAATCAAAGTCGAAGGACAAAAAGGAATCCCTCCATGGTAATAGTCAGGTGACATCAACAATAGATAATGTAATGCCACTATAGGCTCGTGTGTTGCAGCGCCATTCGTATGACATAAAATCTACGAATATGGCATTCGCTATCAGTGTTTTCATTAGCGTTGTAGTGTAGCATGTAGCGTAGCGAAAATGATACGTAGTGTACACAAGTAGCATAATTCCCTGGTAGCGTAAGCTACAGTGGATGTAGCGTAGCGTAGTGTGTAGCATGGATAGCGTAAGTTACCTGAAATCTCATTTTTTTTAATGTTTTTTCTATTTTAGTTTAACACCTATTTTTAAATGGTGATGACTTATACCTATGACACATAGCACTACATTAAACTAATCTGGAAGATCCAAATTGTGGTCCATATCGTAGATAGAGCACTTAAATCAATCTGGACCATCCAAATTGTGGTTTATATCATGAATTTGTCGTGTTTCAATAAATAAATAAATAAAAGAAATCACACTTAGAAATGTCTAAAGGCAAAGAGAGAGAGAGAGAGAGAGAGAGAGATTTTGCATGGAAATAAGTGGTTGATGATCCAGATTCATAGTCAAGAACTCATAGAAATTACACATTTTGTAAATTTTATCATATTTTCTATTATTTTAATTAAAAATATTAAGGATTGTGTAGCTTACGCCACACACTATAGAAGGCCAAATGCCACGATATACGCTACATGCTATTTAAAACACCGTTCACTATATATTACCATGTGGTGCTAACATTTTACATAAAGCGATGAAGAGGCGCATCAACAACCCATTTCGTTATTTTCTCTTGTTGGAATCATGTCGATCGTGGCTTTGATACCATTATTGGGCGCATGCGGATAACATGGCATTTTTTCTATGGATCAAGTGACACGCTTAGTTGACCGAGTCGGAGAGCTAAAACACAGAACCCAATGGCCTGCTTTAATCAACCACATAGGGAAAAACGAACCAATACAACTTCTTGATCCAATGTGAAGATGATATGCCAATGACACGACACCAGTTAAATGTAGGTGGACAGGCACTGCATTACAGACCCCATCTCTTCTTTCTTTCTCACCTCTTAGTGAAACAAGGGCAACCGGAGAGTCGCCAAATGGAGGCACGAATATGTATCCTGTTAAACGAAGGCGCAAGTGTGCATTCCATTACAGAGGTGAGAGTGCATAGTCCTCTAGACAAGGCATGAGGCCCAAGATGGAGGCATATATTACATAGTCCAAATGCAGAGGCGTCGAGCCCAAAGTGGAGGTGGTGCGCGTTGTGTGGTCGGGGGGGGGGGGGGGGTTGAGGTGGAACAAGCAAACTGCAATCCAAGCGCTTAAGCACAGAGTAGAGGAGAGAATAGAGAGACCGTGACTGTGAATGGGAGAGAGAGAGAGAGAGAGAGTTTATATGGGGGGAGAGGTGGTGCATGAACTGACCTCTCCCTCTCCTCACAACATGTGAAGGGGCAGGTAGAGCTGGGCAAGGGGCGACTCGATTCAATGGATCCGACTCGTCAGACTCGATCAGATCCGACCTCTAGGGAGTAACGGTGGTTAAATGTCCACAGTGGTTAAATGTACACATTGTAAGCCTCCCTTGAGCCCTTTGATAGGCCCATTCTCATCTATTGGGGCCCCATAATGTTACCTATTTAGCCTTAGTGGGCTAACTCAAATCTTTGGGCCCCATTGGTGCTAGCAATACCCGCCCTTCCTTATTGGGCTTATCCCAAATCATTGGGCCCCATTAATAATAATGTTTTCTACCATACCCTGTAAGACTACCCCAAGCTTTGGAGCCCTCCTTGTGATTTGTATCAGGCCTTCATAGTAAATTTGATCCACCTAGATGCATGTGTTTGCCCGAGTTTAGAGACCAAACCTGAGGCTCACTTAGACGTTGAATGGGCTACCTAGATCATTTGGAAGGACATATAGTCCTAGATGTATGGACCCCACCAAAGCCCACCTTATATTCATTTCGGGCCCCCACAGGGAAGCCTAGTTATTACAAGATAGAGAGGGTGAGGAAACCCACTTGTTGTACTTAGATTCATCCTCTTAACTCACCTTGTTGTACACCCGCTTGACTCGCCTTGTGAGATGTGTTCTACCCTCATAACCGATTGTTAGGACTTCGATATTATACCATTCACATCGTCCAGTTACCCCTTTTGGGACAAGTGTGAGGCCCATCCTTGACATTAGTATGTCATCTAAGCCATCCATTGTTTGTAGGATGAGTACATCATCACCCCTTGCCGTAGATGGAAGGATATGTGGCATTAGGTTTGGTATATCCACTATATAGAGCCCATCTAGATGTATGGGCTAGATCCGTCGTCCTTCCAGTGGACCCTGTCTTGGAATATATAATATACCAGTACCTTGGAAGGCTAATGTTAGTATAACGTGAGACATGCCGCGTGGACTCCTATAGTTGTAGAAGGAGCATGTTATTTAGTTTATACTCTTAGTATGTGACATGCCGATGAAGGTCGATTGTGGATTATTGTTGTCTGCCTTATCAAATAATCATGCCTATGTACTTTATTACATCATGATACATGCACATATGCATTATACGTATGCTTGTTATGAGGAGTGACTGATCATAGCATGTGTCGTTGGGCTGGTTTATTACAGGACTCCTTGTGAGACGGAATAGCCCCACATGAGCGCGCGGTACGCGCAGGTGTGAGGCATGACTGGATAGTATGACTCATGCATCTCACATTTGTATGACATGATTACTGTACGCCCTAATGAAATCAAGGCCATGGCCTCCACAGGTATATCGTGGATGGCCAGTTGAGACACCAGAAATGTTTGGTTCTAGCATATGGGCATCTAATATGTCCGTCGGTGAAAGTCCCTAAATCCCTTAGTGCCAAGGACGGTCCAACGTCTAGACCGAGTGGATATACATAAGCGCATGAGAGTCGTATACCATTAGGCCGCGTCTCCCACTGTGTTGTGGTCGGTTGGAAGGGGGTGTGGCCTTATTCGCCCTAGTGAGGGGGCTGTAAGCTAGGCTGAGTTTAACTAGCTCATGAGTGGGTCCGCTACCGACGAGCCGGGCCGATATTGGTAAGCGGGTAGTGAGGTCTCTTTCACTCACTTGATTGCACAGCTAGGGAGGCGGAGGCCAGTGTGGAGTGTACTAGACCCCGGTGATGATCCCAGAGATGTACGGTACTGATAAGTGGACCTACTGAGCAGGAGTTGCGTACTCAGCATTTGATTGATTCATTCATTCACTATCCACTCGGGCTGGTGGTGCACAATTAAATCATTGTGTGTACCTTCGCAGTGGCCAAGATTTCAGTTGGGGCACGCGACCAACCTGAGATCAAGAGTTTACCACATTGAGTCTGGCTATCCAAATTTAGGCATGGGACTGGTTAGGATAAAAGTCCCTTGTGATGGACCCCACAGCTTGCGTACTATCATCCTGACTTCACACGCCAGCTTGGTCATTTTCTTTCGCACCACATATTGCATTGCATCCTCAGCACATCGCATTTGGGTTACTACGCTTCTGTATTGCCTAGCCTGAATAAAGTTAATGGTATTATAGACTCGCCATGATTTGCATATTTCATTACATCTGCGGCATAAGGCATTTTGGGTTGTTTCTGCATTTATATGGCCTAGGTGAGGCTGATGGTATTCGTGGCTCGTCAAGAATTACATATTGTATTGCATCCTCGGCATCTGATATTTGGCTCACTATGACTACGTATTGCATAGTCGATCTGCGTTGCATACTCTGACATTGAATGACTTATAGACTTGTCAGTATTTCCGCTTACTCTGATATTTGTGTGCTTGGCACTTATCTTGCGCACACACTTTCACCACCCTCTAAGCTTTCTATAAGCTTATGCATAACCATTGCGTGCAGCCGTGCAGGTGACGTTAGGCTGCAGCAGCATTGAGGCAGGAGCTTGTGGCAGATCACTTTGGAGTTTTTATTATTTATGTAATTCCCTTCCAGCATTGTACTCGAATGTTCATCTTAGTGGATATGTGATGATGATGTTGCCTTTGTGATTTGGGTACACTTGTGGTTATGCTCCTTTACCAAAAAAAATACTGAAAATCCTCCTTGTAGGATCTCAGTATCGGAAGCTGGCGTACGGGCACTGGAAGCCGAGAATAGGGTACTACAGAGGCTGTTGACGCCGGATTCGGCGATCGGGAATTCTGTGAGCCCATTTTCCGAGTTTAGGGCATGACATATATAATTAGCTTAATATATATGGATTACATTTCTTTTTCTTAGCTTAATATTGTGACTTGTGAGTTAGATAATTAGTTGCCCATTTAAGGATTTCTATGTGACCAAACATAAATATAGTATGTTTTTAGTGACATAGAAATCGTTCAAATTGTCCCATTTTGGACAGTTCAAGGTTAGATAGATAGTATGTATGCTTTCATATAACCTATTTAAATGTACATGCCTGATCTGCGCTCCATCTCCCCATTTCTCTCTAGATATGTTTCTTCCTTTTCATTTCTCATGTTAAATATCTTCACATTGCTTAGATATTGGGCATCGGAATGTACTGGAAGATCAACTTAACTGGAGAGACATGGGGAGATGTTGCTGGATTTTCGGCATGGGCGTTTAAATGGGAATATGAAAGTATTGCAATCTATCCAACCTTAGATGAGCAACTAATTTAGAGTTTAGTATAAATCATTAAGGCATTAGAGTGGTAATGTTAATCTGATTTAGTATCTTTCAACTATTATATGGCTAGTGAGGAAATTTCCAATACCCCCGGCGGTTTGTCAGTTACATCGCTAATGATCTTGGAAGATGAAGGATTAGGTCTAGAAGATGCAGAGGTGTCCATTGATATCAAAACCTCATAGTCACAGATTACAGGAAAAGTGGAAAAAAGATCGGTAGTGTGGGAAGATTTTAAAGAAGTAACCCTAAAAAATGGCACTGTGAAGAAACAATGCAAGTACTAAAAGGCTCAATATGCTAAACAAGTAGATGGGTCAACCTCAACTTTAAAGAAAGACACTTCGAAGTGTCATAAAAAAGTGAGAAGTCAGACCTCAAGGCAACAGACACTTTCATTCACTCAATATTTAGTGGGTCCGTCGCAAGGTACATTGTCCATCTATAAGTATAATAGAGACCATGTGAATGAGTTGACGGCCAGATTTATTATTTCCAATGAAAGACTATTTTAGATGGTAGAGAGTCCTTTTGTCGAATTAACCAGAGGCCTTAACCCCAGATACGAAAAGGTCTCTCATACAACAATAAAGAGAGTGTGCATGAAGATGTATGCAAGCGAGAAGCTCAAGTTGAAAGGACAGTTGGAATCAATTTCTCAAATCAGCTCGACGTCAGATTTGTGGATGTCACGACCCTAAATCTAGTGTTGGTAATCCATAATTACTAAACACCACATTTTTGGTTGACAGCCTCCGTAGAACTCCGCGTTTTGGGACTTTCATGTAGCACATACTAAGTCCCATAAGCAGGGCTCCACAAGGAGGATTTCGGAAAGTAAAACCAACAAACACGTTGCATTTCTCAAAATTTCATCATATTCAACATATCTTCGTGTACAACTGAGCACATCGGGCAAAACCAAAACATAAACCATCATATTTACTATAATTACGATGTACATATGTGTGGTATTACAAAAAATATATACACTGATATGTACAAAGCAAAAGGGACAACTGAAGTCTATAGCCTCTACTCCTGCAGCTCCCTACTCTCACCTGAAAAAAATAGAAAGGAAAGCTTGAGCTACTAAGCCCAGTGAGTGCGTGTGCCGTGAAAATGCATGTTTCATGTCATGCTCATTTAATGCACATGAATGCACAGGCTTCCAAATCATTTTTTTATATATACAGAGGTGGGACTTCTACCCACTTGTAACATACACATGCTTTCAACATTTCCACAACTTTCCATATTTCCCAATTGGATCACCTAAGTCTAAAACAGAGGTGAGACTTCTACCCACTTGTATAGACTTTTCCACCGTGGTCAACTACAGAGGTGGGACTACATAGTTCACGGGCCGAACTAGTCTAACCCACTTGTGTTGAACCTCACTATCTGCCTAACAGCGAGAAGTCATAAGTCGCCTGGCAAAATGATAGCGGACAATTTACGAGCTCGTCACACACAACCTATCTTTATTTGCCCATAAGCAGGTCAGGTCAAACCTCTCAACCAATCGACACACGTCGGTGGGAGTCGCTGCCTACTTTGGTATTTCAGCATTTCAGCGCTCTGTTCTTCCATCCGGTCTAAGCATTGGTCGCTCTCAATGGTACCAATCGGGGTTTAGGGACTTTCACCCACGGACCCTCTAATCATGTCCTGTCGAATTACACATTTCCGGTGTGATGTCCAACTCAAGTTGTAACAAAGTATGTTTCATCGCATTTACAATCACCGTATGTATGTATGCATGAGCCTACACACAAGCATAACAGATCATTTCATTTTTATTTTAAAGGCAAACAGAGGACGACCTTCCTCATGAGGTCCCCTCATATCTTTAAGTTCCCCATAGGGGTCTCCTGTAATGCATCCTGTATCTAGATGGTTCACAGACGGTTTACAGACTACACATCATCTGTCGCAACACAACCCACTAAGATCACCATACCATGGTATGAATCATTCATGCTCAATCATATAATGATACATCAACTATGAACCATGCATTTGATATGCACATAACTTAGCCAATCTAACTCCAATCTAAAAATTCATTCTGCTATAAGACGTCATGCGACAAGCATGCTTTTTCGCAGGAAGTAACTACATTACAAGGATGAAGAATCTTTCTTTGAAATATTTTGTCAAACAGGTAGTGGGCGGACTTTGTAGGACTTTGTAAGGGACAGCTAAACAAAACTAACTCATCTCTATCATCCAACCTTCCATTAATAATCTCACTAATTAAATCAGAAAATCCAAGCAATAACCTTCGAAAAATCCAACGAGAACATAACCCAAACGAACATCCAAACAATATGTGAACCTAAATCCAATGAGAACATAACCCAAACGAAAATCCAAAGCAATATTCGAACCTAAATTCAGCAATTCCAGCAATCAATCCAAGAAGAATCGACCCTAAATGAAATTCATTTATAACCTAACCCTAATAATAAGACAATTCAAGCCATACCTAACACTAATACAAACAATTCCAAAGAATACCTAACCCTAATACAAAGAATACCTACTTCCAAAGAATACAATCCCTAATTTCAGCAATACCTAATCCCAACAATCCCTAATTCCAGCAATATTCTAACCTTCATACAGCAATTCCAGCAATAACTAACCCTAATACAACAATACCTACTTCCAGCAATACAATCCCTAATTCTCACACAGTAAAATCAACAAGTTTCTAACCCTACATGAAAATCCAGCAAAAAGGGTTTTGAAGGCAACCCCAACGTACACATGCGTGCTCCTAATCTATGCACTCACCTGAAAGTATCAGAGGTTTGGCTCTCAACCTCAGCTTCTCTTTCTTTTTCTTCTTCTTCTTCTTCTTTTCCTCTTCTTCTTCTTCTTTTCCCCAACTAGAGCTAGAGTGCTGGAAATGAAACGTGTGAAAGTGGGTTTTGTCTATTTATGGACTTAAAAAGGGTCTAAAGTGGCTTTTAGCTTAAAAAAAGTTTATGGGATGGTTTAGGAAAATTTTGAGAAGTTTAAACGTATGGTAGCAATAAACAAAATGTTATGTAAGTGATTTGACAAAAAGTATTTCAAGGATTTAAAAAAAAAAAAAAACCCGAGGTCATTTGAGTTATTTTATTAAACTATACATGTACATATCGATGCGTAACTTACAATCCGGGTGTCCTATTGACATGCCGTTTTCGCCAGTAACTCCGTAACTTGATTACAACCACAACGGTTAGGCTCTCCGACCTAACGGATTTGAACACTCGATGTTGGCGGAGCTCCACCTAAAATAAGGACATAATGGTCATTTCTCAGATTGTTTAATTTTAAGTCCGTATCTTAACATTCGGACATCGGGTTGAAATATGGCTTGCGGCTCGATAATAAAACAACATTATGATCAAGTCAAAATATTCTCGGGGCCAATGGACCTACAACCAACGGCTATCCAGTGTACAAACCAGATTTTTGGGGTATCGGGTCTTACAACTCTTCCCTCCTTAAAACAATTTCGTTAATGCCGAATGAAGGCTCTGCAAAAAAATTATAAACTTTCGTTATCTTGCGCCTCCTCACACTGAATTAATGATTTCATATTGCATCCACAGATGTCTTGTGGAGCGGGGCATTAAGAAGAAAATCTCCTTAATAACTTTAGACAACGCCTCTACAAATTATAGTGTGATAACGAATTTGCATAACCAGTTTAGGGCCACCGGTGACTTGTATTTTGGTGGCAAAATATTTCATGTTAGGTGTTGTGCCGACATCCTAAACTTGATTGTACAAGATGGCCTTAAACCAATTAAGCCAATGTTCGAGAACATAAGAGAGAGTGTGAAGTACATACGGGGGTCACCTTCACAATTATATACATAGAATGAGATCGTGAAACGGTTGAATTTATCATCTAAGAGAACGATGAAACTGGATGTCATGACACGTTCAAATTCTTGAAATGTTGGATTCAACGATAGCTTTCAGAGATGTACTCTCTCACTATGTGAAGCGTGATAGTGCATATCTTCGGTTGCCTTCTGATGATGATTGGTCAAGAGCTGAATCAGTTCGCAAGTTCATTTCTATTTTTTACGACAAAACGAAAAAATTTTCAAGAAGCAAGTATCCAACAACAAATATATTTCCGCCAGAACTTTGGAGGGTAAAAAATGTTTTGCAAAGAAGTTGTGGTAGACCAGACTTTTTACAATTAATGACCATGGGTATGCATTAAAGTTTGATACGTATTAGTCTGAATGCAGTCTGGTAATGGCTGTTGCAGTCATTCTTGATCATCAATACAAGATGTTCAAGGTTTTATTCATCTTTAATAAGTTGTATGGTGAGAAGAGTGCCACTGAGGTCAATAAGATCCGTGATGCAGTTGATGATTTGTACAATTTCTATGTACAAACTTTGGGCACCGCAAGAGACAATACTGCAGCCACAGGCCTGAGTACTCCTGAAGTGGGTTCTAGTTCTACTATTGATGAACAACGAAACACGATCGATGATTTCATGTCTTTCCTGGCACAGGTTCAGACTCAAACGCAGACAACCCAATCAAAACTTGACCATTATCTCATTGAGCCACTTGTAAAGTACAAAGGCGAAGAATTTGATGTTGTAGACTAGTGGAAGTCAAGATCTCGTGATTGACAATACCCTATGCTCTCGTTAATGGCACGAGACATTATCAATTCCAATTTCAATAGTGGCGTCAGAATTTGCTTTTAATACGGGGAGTAGGGTCGTGAACAAGTATCGAAGCTCACTGTGGGAATTTGCATACAGGATTGGCCACGTCCGATCTGTGGGAAAGAAAACTTTATTGATGAGGAGTTCGAGGAAGAGGAGAGTGACAAGCAAGATGAGAAGGAACCTGCAACAATTGTATGAAAGAGGCTGCAGGATAAGACACTACCTTCAATTTCTCTTGCATTTGCTTACAAGTTACAATAGGATTTTAACGGTTATTTTTTGTGTACCTAATTTGTAATATTTGATGGGTGGATAGGTATTTTTCTCTTTTCATTTAAACTTTTAAATTAGTTAATGTTGATTAAATCTCATATGTTTGGCTGATTGCGTTTATTTATCTTCATTCCTTAATTATTTATGTTGCCTTAACCTAACAAAATATTTTTCTTTTAAAATAAACACCTATAGATATGTCATCGGAAGACAATCCATCGGAAAATATTTGGGATTATGGAGCCCAAGTCTACTCCTATGATGGAAAGATAAAGTTACAATGCAAGTTGTGTGGAAAACAATTTGTAAACAAAGTAAATAGATTGAAATTACATTTGGCTTGTCAAGGAGGAGACGTTGCACCATGTAGCAAAGCTCCTCAGGAAGTCCAGGATTTATTTCGAGTCATTCTCGACTTAAATACAAAGACTTTCTCCACACGTTCCCCTACAACTACAACCAATACAACCAGCCACAAAAGATATAAAAGTAGGCCTATTATAATTAAAGAAAGGTTAAGCAGAGGAACTGCCTCCACAGTTAGTAGAGAAGAATAAGAGAGACTTTTAAGTGAACAAGAAAAATAAGATTATAAAGAGGTCGTAAAAGAAAGCTTGAAAATGGCATCCAGGACCAGACAACAACATCAACCCCCTCCGAGACAATATGATGCTGAAGCAGGCACGAGTAAATCTTCAAAGTCATTCTATAGGCCGTTGGGAATCCCGTACAAATCGGATCATAAAAAATTACTGAAAAAACTTGTTGAATCTATGAATGAGGACAATGAAAAGGAATCTCCACTATTCGATTCAGCAGAGGTAAACGACCATCGTTTGGACACCTTCAGCTCGAAGTCAGCCCAAAGTTCTCCCACAGTTAAAGCCGTAAAAAGATAACCAAAAGATGATTCTAGCAACGAAGGTGGAGGGGGTTACTATAATGGACAAGGTTACTCAGCTTACACGCCACAAAGGCATTCATCGTATAAAGGATATTGAATGAATGAAAGTTTTATTGGTCTGTATGTGGACATGGTTTATTTACCTTTGATTTTTGACAATGTTTATTCACTTTGTTCGTTTTATGGACATGGTTCATTTACTTTGGATGAAATGAAGATATAAAAATCACCATGGTTCAGAGTTCAAGCAGGCCACACTGCACTAACCTAGCAGTATTGGGAGCAATTTTACATAGTTTCCATTGGTGTGGCACATATGAGTTTTTAATTGAGGTTATCTTCTGTATGAACGGTCCAAGCAATGGTTCTTGCCTAATGGACAATGTGGATTTTACGTATACAATTTGGGTGGAACGAGGGCCTTTTGTGTGCTTGGGGAAATAAGCTTCGTTTGTGGGACCTATGTGAAATCAACTTCGTCTATCATGTGAGAGCCCTTATGTTAGCCATAAATACAACTGATCATCTTAATAAAAATATCATACGAGCCATACCAATGAAAAAAAATGTAAAATTGATCCTAAAAACTCTACTTTTGAGCAGTGTGGCCCATTTGAGTGTTTGATGAGGCTGATTTTTGTATTTTTGCATTTATTCTTCTAAGAGACACCTGATGAACGGGTTTGATGAAAGGTGGCCCCACATATAAACCTATGGTTGGTGTCCATTTCTATCTTTTCCTGTGGTGTGGCCCACATGAGTCGTAGACCTGGCTGATTTTTATAACCCAACCCAATGACCTAATCCGACTCGGTGCCAACTCGATCCGACTCGGTATTTCTGACCGGGTCGAACTCGGTTCGAATTAGCCCAACCCAGACCCGGACTTGGATCGAGTCAGGCATGCTGGACTCGGTATCGAGTCGGATCGAGTTCAGGTCGGGCCTTTTTCAAAACCGGATTGAGTCAGGTCAGCCCTAACTCGGTCCGACTCAACTCGATGCCCAACTCTAGGGGCAGGTGGCCCCCCACTAGGGGTTGCACCTGTCCTGCTTGCTAATAACTAAGAATAGACTAAGCCTAATAAGATGTGAAGTTCTCACTAGGCTACATAAAATTTAACAGGTTAACGCAAATCATGGTAAGCTGCTAAACATGAAACAATGGAGCAAACAATATGAGACACTTCAAGAAAAAACAATTTCATACTTTGTTATGACCAATTGAAATGTACCTGGCAAAAGACAAATGAATTGAATATGAAGGTATTGAGAACAGAAGTAGCATCTGAACCACTAAGCATCAGAAGTCGTTTCCCATCAAACATGAGAAGTCCAAGTACAACCAGCTGATAAATGCTCTGACCAATGATATTCCTCCACATAATCATGGTGATAAAATTTTCACCTCGCCCAACAGGTGGTCTTTTCATCATTTCATCATTTGGAGGTTCCGTTGCCAATGCTAATGCACCAAGAGTATCCATGATCATGTTGACCCACAGTAACTGGACAGCAGTAAGTGGAGCACTTCCTAAAAGTTACAGGACAAAACCAGCATCACATTATCGGCAAACAGAAGCACGTTTTACTTAACAGACCCCTAGATGAAAGCCATTGAATGTCTCATGGACCTGTGTACCTATGAAGCATGCTGCAATGAAATTCACCATCAAAGCAACCACATTAACGGTCAACTGGAACTGCACAAACTTTTGAATGTTTATGTAAACTGAACGCCCCCATTTGGCTACATTCACAATTGTTGTGAAATTGTCATCCATTATTATTATGTCAGCATTCTCTTTTGCAACCTGTACATTACATCAGCTACATGTAAGATTGAAAAAAAAAGAAATAAAAGCATGAAGAACGAATGAAAGAAGCGATGCGACAAAAGCATCAAAATGTCAAAGTTTAGAAGAAATACAATCCTTGACAAATGCTCCTTTACACTCACTAAAGCCTAAATAGTGATATAGAAGGGGGGAAAGAGGCTATTAGCAATAGTTCTTCTTAGGAATTTAGTTAAAATGGTATAATTTTCGCTACTCATGAAGTATATAGCTTTGTTCTTCTCATTAGTACGATGCCAATATATCTTCATTGCTCAGTACAATTTCTTTAGACTAACATATGACATTTATCATTTCTCAGCATATTAGCAGGTCCATGTTAATTTTCAGGTTAGAGTGAGGTCAAATAAGATTCACTTATCAAGAAAAAAAAACTGATCATATTTCTCAATTCTACAATGAAAAACAATAGTTTCTACCGGGAGCCTCTGGAAACAAATCATCTGACTACAATATGGGGATGGGACTGAAAACTTAGTTCCCCTCTGTCATCTTCACTGTAACATTTTCAAGTAATATGCAACTCTATTGGCATCACAAAAGGAATGTGAGATATACCATTTCTTTGTAACACTCAAAATCTCCCTGTACTCTTCCACCTTCACCCAGAGAAACCAAGAAAACAAGCGAATCTGTTTGCTATCTTATTGAAGATAGAGGGATAGAGGAATGACATTATGCCAACTATAACGCAATGCAATCTCCCTACTACAAATTGCTATGATTTAAGTTGTAAAAGATTTCATTAATACCGTCTATCAACGATCCAAGTGTCCAAAAAGAAAAATCATTTGCTGCCTTGCAAATGACAGCCCATTACTTGAAAAGTGATCAACTAGAAAATATGCCCACTTCAGGTTACTTTAAGTTCCAATCAATGTAAATGTATAAATCAAATCATGCAATATAACCAATACAACTTGAAGTAATAATGCAGAGGCATTTTCACAACGGGCTCGAGTGGGGTAGCCTGTGGAATGCGGGGACACATTCGGGGTGGGTGGCCCATGTGAAGCAGAAACCCGTGTGAAGTGGGGCCCACGAGGAGGTTTGGTTGAGGCCCTAACCCATGCGATGTAGGACTTGGGCTATGAGATAAAGGGATTGATTCGCCACTCTCCATCAGTTCGAGCTTTTAGAGCAAGTGGTTAATTGTCCTGCATCAAAGTAGTATCAGAGCGGGAGGTCTCGTGTTCGAGACTCCTCACTGGGGGTGATTAATGCAGGGGCATTTTCACACTGGGCTCGAGTGGGGTAGCCTGTGGGAAGCAGGGACACACTCGGGGTGGGTGGCCAGTGTGAAGCGGAAACCTATGTGAAGTGGGGCCCGCGAGTAGGTTTGGCTGAGGTCCTAACCCATGCGATGTGGGGCCTGGGTGATGTTTTATACAATTTATACACAGTTTATTAGGAAACCAAAGAGTCGAGGTATACAGATCATACATATATCAAATATTTCCCTTTATAGTACCACTAAAAAAATGGCAGGCCATCAAAATAGAAATGAAGCATACCAATGGTTTTATTAAGTACCAATGTATAGGTAAAGCAGCCTAAATAGCCATGATAATGCAGACAGAATTTACTTGATATCCCGTGTGCCGATTTCACACTATCCATATCAGATAAAGGAGACTAGGCAATGCAGTTTCCTCATTCCAAAATAACCTACAGCACAAACTTACACAATTCCAATTTTCACTCCCAGATGCGTATTTGACAAAATAATCACAGATAAGAAGCAAAAGAACACAGTTGAAGCATGATTTAAACCCAAGATTTGCAATATGCAACAAAGAATAACAGAAAGGAGAGTAAACTAGGAACAAAGTCATGACGAACCTCCGTTCCTGCTATTCCCATAGCAAGTCCAATGTCTGCGTCATGTAGTGCAGGGGCATCATTAGTCCCATCACCCGTCACTGCTACAACTTCATTGAACATATTCCTCAAGTGTGTCACCAAGGTATGTTTGTCCACAGGCAAGGAACGGGCCATGACCTGTGTGTGATCTTAGCATTTTGTCAGCTCAATATACCTAAAATCAATAATTAGGAGAAATATCAAGCCAACTTGCTCGAGCGCACTTTATTACACAAAGATGAAGCACATGTATGAGAGACTGGCAGCTCACCAAGTGATCCACAATGTTTTAGATGCCTTTTTTCAAAATCAGCCCAATATGATCTCAGGAGGGCCACACACGAACAAAAAATGAAAAGTTAGGAGATCAACTTATGATCCACATTGTATGTACATGTCAGTCACAACTCACAACCGATGATCAGATCTGCCTGATTCATGAGACAAGTCACTTATAGATAGCAGGGATGGCTTTAAAGGGGATCCGGTCTCACACACATGTGAGGCAACAAGTTCAGTTACAAAGTGTGGTCCAGCAAATTCACGTGACATTTCATCTATCTAAGTTGCAGTAGGCAAATGGAATACAAACCTGAACTTTTGGTATCAACTCCTTCATCTCCTGGGGGTTCTTACTACGAAACTCAGGTCCTTCTATAGCCAAACCATCATCAGTCAATATACCACATTCCTTAGCGATGGCTTTAGCTGTGTAAATGTTGTCTCCCGTGACCATTCGCACATTAATGCCAGCAGCTATGCATGCCCGGACTGCATCCTTGACTCCTGGACGCACAGGATCCTTGATACCAAAAAGAGATATTAATGTGTAACCATCAACAGGAATGCTATCTCCACTAAAGGTCTCATTCATATCCTTGAAAGCCAAGCAAAGTGTTCTTAGAGCTTCACTAGCAAAACCATTTATGACATCCATGACATAATTTTTCTGCACTTCCGACATAGAAACAACACTGCCACTGTGATCAACAATTTTGTCGCACATCTGCAATATGATCTCCGAAGCACCTTTGCAGAATGCTCGGAACCCTCCTCCCTGTAGTGAGACGAGCACGGACATCTTCTTCCTAACTGAATTGAAAGGCTCAACTTTCAAAATATTAGAAGCCTGGCGTTGTGTTTCAAAGTCTCCACCCAGGAGCAAACCAAACTCTAATATCGCAGATTCTGTTGGTGTACCCAAAATGGTAGTCTTCCGGTCTCTTCCTTTCACCACCTCAGAACCGGTATTTTGAAATATACACTGCAAAAGAATGGTCAAAACACTTTCTGGAATCGAAGACTTCAAATCATTCCCACTCTCACTACTTGTAACCACTTTAGCTTCTTCACAAATCCATACCTTATTGACCACCATATGATTAGTTGTCAGTGTACCCGTTTTATCAGTGCAAATGCAACTGGCAGACCCCATGGTCTCACATGCTGAAAGATGCCGCACAAGCGCCTTCTCATTCATCAATTTCTTCATTGCAAACGCAAGGCTCAGAGTCACAGCCAATGGGAGCCCCTCAGGAACAGCAACCACAATTATAGTCACCGCAATGGCGAAATAGTTCATCATTTTCAAACCATCACTCGATGACCATTTCAGAAGCTCTCCGCGAATCTGCTTCTCCACAAGAAATCTCCCAACAAGGACCAAAAAAGTAAGAATCGAGAAACACAACCCGATCTTACCAATGATGGTGGCAACACCATTGAGCTTCACTTGCAATGGCGTCTCATCCTCTCCCCCCTGACTTAGAGTCTCCATCAACCGTCCCCACTCCGTCCTCATACCCACAGATGTCACCAACATCTTACCCGACCCATCCTGCACTTTTGTGCCTGAAAGAAGGAAAGGCTTCTCTGGACGGATGAAGACAGGCTCGCTCTCACCCGACAAGCTCGACTCATCAACCAGCAAGCTATATCCTGATATGAAGAGCCCATCAGCTGGAACTTGGTCTCCTATATTGAGATGGACAATGTCTCCAACTACAAGATCATATATAGAGACCTTTTGGCAACACCCATCTCTAGTCACCTGAATATCAATCTTCTTCTTTTCTTTATCCAAATCCTTGAATTGTAGAGACTGTCTATAGTCACTGACTGCAGTAACAAGGACTACCAAGAGAATACTTAGTATGATTCCTAACCCATCATACGTACCCTTCGGCCACCCTTCTGTGGCGAGTCCCACAGCTACAGAGACCACAGCACAGACCATGAGAATTACAAGAGTCAGGTCGTGAAGAGCCTCCCATATGAAAGTCCAGAAGCTACGAGAGGGCTTCTCAGTGTACTGGTTCAAGCCATAGACCTTCTGCCTGAGAGGGACGTCCATCTCCCGGACACCGTTGTTAATTGTAACTGAGACCTTTTGTGCAATCCTTTCAATCCCACCATGGAGTTTCAAGTTCTTATGATCATGGCCGCGGACAATGGATGCAAGATCATTTGGGTTAATGCCAAAGCCAGCTTCTATAACCTCTTTTGAAAGCTGGGGTGGGACCCTATTGCCAGCTGTACAAAGAAGAAGAAGAAGAATTAGTAAAATGATAAATTTGTGAAAGGAAGAAAAAAATGAAATGGATGACTGAAATCATACCATCGATGAAATGCAACGCTGCTTTCTGAACATATAGAGCGACTCGTATCTTTTCCTGCCAGAAAATTATGTGACAATTAGGCTACAAAACATGAAGCTGAGAGTTCTGGTTTTTGCTTCAGCACCTTAAATGTGTTTGGCATGCGGGAAAAACACCTAATGTTTATGGAACCTAAAAAGTCCATACAATTGTACTTACAAATTGCCAACACTTTGATAGCATTTACTAACCAAGGTACTCAAAAAAAAAAAAAAAAAAATCTACAATCTTTGATTTTGTATACTATACTACTCATCACGTATAAAGCCTGCTTGGAATAGTAAGCCAAAATTCACCAAGGCCATGTTTGAAAACTGTGGATTCTATGCCAAATAGCAGAAAAGGAAAAGGGTTTTCCTTTGATGTGATGATTTGTGTTACATGGATAGCAAATAATATGACTGATTCCACCAAGCAATCATTACACTTTTCCATAATTTGGATTCACGGCACAAGAAACTAGGAGAGTATTGTGAGAGGAATATAAGATTTCCACTTGCAACCAAAACATGATCTGAAAATTGGAATCCATGTTTCAATGGTTCTCATGGAAATCATTATTGGATAATTATTATTTGTTGATCCTTTCTTTTGCCTTGGATTCCACATATTTAAACATGCCCCAGATACCCAACCTTTACTAAGTTGAAAATTTGCAATTCTAGGGTTCTTGAAATGCACCCACTCATTAGATTTCAATTTGAAACATACAATTTATACTCAAAATGCCACTTATTGATTAGATCACATACTTACATTGTGCATTTATATACCTTGCATTTTCCAAAATAACCCATCCTCTATATTTCTAATGGGGAATTATTGGGCGCTATTCATTTGAGAAGGTACAGTTTATCGACAAGTAGGCTTGCTTAGATGTATGGCACAAGTTCGGTGATCTATACTATTCATCTAAAGGGCCCACTGTGAATGTGGGATGCCTAGAAATCCTCCAGTTTGGAAGATCCCAACCCTGCACTATGGTGGCATACAAATAGACACAGTTCAGAGAAAAGTATACACCTGTTGTTCTCATCCAATAGAAGAAAGGCAGAGTATCAAAGGATTAGGATCCACTAATCTTCGAGATTTCCAGGGTTATCCTCATGCAAAGCAGTGCCTATCAGATCAATGGTTTGGTCATCAATCAGTCGGCTCCACACTCACAAAATCCTGCATGTCAAAAAATGGCACGGTTGCTTATAAGCAGGACCGTATAGTTTCCCATATGAATAGTTTGGATTTTATAATGTGTTTTTAGTATTAAGAAGTGGTATAGGTTTAGGGTCACTCTTGAGGAGAAGAAAAGGATACATACACGTGCATACACACACGCACCCACCCACGCACACATATAGTGAGAATAGTCAGGAAAAAAATTTGCATGCAGTCATTCAGAGCAGTTAAACCATGAAATATGAAAAGGATATGAGAACTAAGAAGGGTTTTTATTCATTGAAATGGAATTTAGGTAACTAGGATGAAAATGTCTTAAACCAATTCACCGTCCCTCTCCACCAAAAGAGATCATTTTACAACTGCATTATGTCCCATTGCATTGTTATAAGATACGTCCAGACTATAGAGAGATAAATTTGTTTACGTATCCATGTGTATATTCCCTTGTATATATGAGGAGTATTGAACTCCTTTCTTCCCTAACATCACCTATGGCTGAGATCAGCATTATACAGAAGTCTTCATGGTTTACAAGAATTATGATAGCATTTTGGAGCGTGTTTGTTGAGTTTGTCAGTCTTATTTTAAAACCCAAGAAAAATTCATCTGAAAGTCCATGCGTGCGGGCTATGGTGATTGATTCAAAGTTCTTTTAGGGAGTTTGTTGCATTCATTGGTACACATGAAAGGTCTTAATGTTCCTGTTCTTGAGTAAGATTGAAAGAGAGAATGTGAGAAGAAGCAAGAGAAAGAGACAAGAGGGATCAATAGGTTATGAAGCCCCTAGCCTCCCCTTATCTATTATTAGGGCTTTCAAAATAAATGTGAAAGTACACAAATACCCCCACGCTTAAGTTATTAAGTAAAGCAAAGCCCATGAACTCAGACTATTCTAACACATCATCTTAAGGACAAGAAAGGAAAAATAATAATGTGAAACACTAGAAACCATAATGCCCATGTAAAGTGGGCCACATATGGCCACACATGAGAACACCCCAATCTGTCAACACTCCCTCTCAAGCTAAAGCTTGCACATCATGAATGCTCAACTTGATGAAGAGACAGTCTAAATGAATGTGACCAAGAGTCTTAGTAAACACATCCACCAAGTGATCTTGAGACTTGACAAATGGCATGCAAATTTCCTTTCTCGCAACTTTCTCTCTAATGAAGTGACAATCAACTTCAATGTGCTTGGTTCTCCCATGATAAACCGGATATTGTTGGCGATATGAGGGGCAACTTGATTATCACAATATATCATCATAGGAACATTAACCATAAACCCCAGCTCACTCATTAACGTTTCCAACCAAACAAGTTCACATGTAGCATGAGTTGTTGCTCTATACTCTGCCTATGCACTTAAACAAGCCACAACATTTTGCTTCTTACTTCTCCATATGACCAGGTTAACTCCTACAAAGGTATAGTAGCTTGTAGTAGATCATCTTTCAAATAGAGAACTACCACAGTTTGCATCTAAGTACCCTTCTACTTGAAGATGGCCATTGTGCATAGACAAAATACCATAACTAGAAGCTCCCTTCAAGTACCTAACTATATGAAACATGGCTTCCATATGAGGAACACCGGGAGCTTGCATAAATGATTAACGACACTAACAAGAAAAGTGATATCAAGTCGAGTGATTGTTAAGAGGATTGAACTTTCAACGAGTTGACGATATCTTCCTGGATCATCAATCAATTATCTCTTATCCACACTAAGCTTCTAATTTGGGTCCACAGGAGTTTCAATTGGCTTGATTCAAAGAAGACCGATCATGGTCAATAAATCCATCATATATTTTCATTGTGACAAATTAATGAGTACCTTAAATCTTCCTACCTCAATACCAAAGAAGTATCGAAGACAGCGCAAGTCTTTCATAGAGAAATGTTGCTGTAAAAATGTCTTCAACTTGTCAATACTTGAATTGTCACTATTGGTGACACTGATATCATCCATATACATGACCAACAAAATGATGCCTACCTCACTTCGCCTCACAAAGACAGAGTGGTCAGCCTAACTACATTTCATACCACATTTAAACATTGTTTTACTAAATTTGTCGAATCAAGCTTTTTGAGATTGTTTTAGGCCATAATTTGACTTCTTAAGATGGCACACTTTGTCTAACTTCCCTAAGCAACAAATCCATGCAGTTGCTCCATATAGACTTCTTCAGTAAAATCACTATGAAAAAATGCATTCATGCTAATATAATGCCAATCCAAATTTGAAGCAACGAAAACAACCACTGGCACCGAGTTAAGCATGCTAGAGGAGAAAATGTCCCCGGATAGTCGACTCCTAGGGTCTAAGAGTACCCTTTAGTGACCAATCGAGCCTTTAAATGATCATTGGAACCATCAGAGTTGTACTTAACTGTATACACGCATTGACACCCAACCACACATTTTCCAACAGGCAAGTCATCAAGAGTCTAAGTGTGATTATTACAAAGAGTAGCCATCTCATCTTCGATAGCTTGTTTTTATCCATTATGACTGAGAGCTTCCTAGAAAGAATGAGGAACAGACACGGACGACAAAGATAAAGAGCAAACTTACGAAAAGAATGAGACTAACCAGTAAAGGAAACAAACTAAGAAATGAGATATTGAGGGCAAGAACGTATACCCTTGTGAAGAGAGATGGGTAAATCGCCTTCATCAGACACTAAAGAAGGAGATTTAGGAGCATGATGATCTTTGGATGAAGCAAGAGTTGGTGGGAACCACGACTGTCTGAACTTCATTACCATGCTAGGAAAGTCTTGACTCTCGAGTAGACTTGCAAAGGTGGATTTAAATGTTGTACAAGCATTTCACCCACTGAAAGTTTTGTGTCAGGCACAATGGGAAGAGTAGAAGAAATCCCTCCAAACTGCAAGGACTTACCACCTTTAGAAAAATAAGGAGTATATTCAAAGAATGTCAGGTCAGCTGATACATAACATTAACAAGAGAGAAGATTATAGCGTTTTTATCCTCATTAAGTACGTGAGTATCCAAGAAAAATATACTTGATAGCCTTTGGTTAAACTTGTCAAGAAGGCGATCTGACCAATGTAAGAAATGCATAAACCCAAACACTTTAGGAAGAAAGGAAAACGTAGGAATATTAGGACAAAAAAAAAAAGATTTTCCATCTAAAACAGATGAAGGCATCCGATTTATTAAATGGCGTGCAATTAAGAATGCATCACCCTAAATCTGTTTAGATTGGACCATTGTTTTGTGCATAAATATGCCTAGATCAGACCTTTCCTTTGTGCATTAAATCTATTCAGATCATACCATTGATTTGTGTAAAAATTAAATCTGTCCTTTGATTATGTGTACAAATCATGTAAATTTGTCCATTGATTTATGTATAGTAGTGTACAATCATTGCAAGTCTGTCCAATGATTTATGTGTACATGGATACACTCCATGCAAATCTGCCCTTTGATTTAGGTGTACAATCTGTATAAATCTGACTGTCCGATTGTGTATATGATATGTACAAATTTGACCGCTCAATTGTGTATCTGTATGTCCAATTGTGTATTCCAATTGTGTATACAACCGGTGCAAATATGATCATTGAAATGTGTATGTAAGTTGTGCAAATCTGATCATTTATTTGTGTACAGATCGTGCAATTTGATCGTTCAATCATTTATACAAACTGTGTAAATATTATAGTACAATTGTGGATATAAACTGAGCAAATTTGATTGTTCATTTGTGTGTACAAACTGTGCAAATCTAAACTGTGTACTTGTGTATAGAAGTGGTGCAATCCAAACCGTGTATTGGTGCTCAGGAACTGGACGATCTGAACCGTGTATTTATGCACAATCTGAGTTATGTTATATATTACTGAATTTCATATTTTTATGCACATGTTTTCATCTTGTAAACTCTTAAGTTTCAGTTGTGATTCCTTGGATAATGATGGTGGTAAAGCAAGTGTGACCTGGTGTAATGATCTTGAATTATGGTAATGGTTTTGGTTTAATCGGGATAGATCGTGGGATATTTTGAAAATGGTGATTTGAAATAAGTCATGCATTCATTCATGGTTTTAGTTTTATTGATCAAAATGGAAATTGATCGAATGATGCTTTGATTAAGGAGGACACCAGAAAATAGGTAAGGCAATTGAGTCCCTTGGGTTGAAAATCCACAAAGCATAAATATGTGGGGTGATTAAGACCCTTGAGTTGAGTCCTAGAAGCCTAAGTTGGTACCATTTGGAACCTCCATTGTCTAGGCTGGGTGGATGAGAATATTGGGATTGCAAAACATTCCCACTGATTGGTGTCAAATGGGTTTGGGCCTTTGGGGAGGAGTGTGTTGGCCAACAAGTGTAAAATGGTCTTGGTGTTCAAAAAGTATAACCATATTGTTTATGGTAGTTACCTTCTGCTTATGTCACATCGTTCAATTGTGGCTACTTTATATATATAAATTTCACCTTTTATTCGTGTTGTCATCTCTAGTAATGCATTGCATGTTATCATTGTTAAACCTTTTTTAAGTTATGTTTGTGAATTTCCGGTGATTTTGCCAAATAACGTTTACTCAATTTGAACGTGCTTTCGATTTCGAAAAACTTGCTTGAGATATACTCACTGGGTTTTTAGCAGATTGCACGAGGAGAGGATCGTTAGTGTCATGGTTTTTCTTAAATTTAGTTATCTTTAAATTTTCGAACTTAATTGTAATGGACTTGGAATAATAAGTATACATATAAGTCTGGTTAGTAATGGTGATGATTTAGTATTTAAAGAAGTTGACGTTTATTTCTTTTATTTAATGTTCATTTCTTTAGTTTAAAAATAATAATAATAATAATAATAATCACGAATGGATGCTATTTAAGGCATTCGTGATTGGACGTTGGAACATAAACTAAGAAATTTTTAGTCGTGCCCCTGGGTGCAAGATTGGGGTCGGGCATACCCAAGTGTCGTATCTCAAGAGGCACACAGAGAGGTATCAGAGCTTAGGTATCAGTGGTAGTGGACTTGGGGTCAGGTTTGGTCAGTATATTTAGGCACATTGAAAATAAGATGCACCCATTTATTAATAATTGTAGTCATTTCTACTTGTAAAAGTTCCCTTAGGTGGTGCTATAATTGGTTTCAATTTAAGGTAGGAGATCTCTTATAGTTTTGATTATAGACGCATGGGACTGGATGTGAAACGAAAAGCAAATCCAGGTACTAGGCAAGGGAAGTGTCAGTCTCAAATAATTTCAAATATAAACTAGTAGGAAGTAAGAGTAACATAGGCCCAAAGCACGAATGGAAGCGAGAGTAGCACCTAGATAGAAAGTCTATGCAATGAAGACTTTAATTTATCTTTAAGAGCGGTAGTCCCTTCACTGTTTGATCTATATTTAGAGTGGCGCAGCAAAAGCGTAGTAGAGTTTTAGTATGGTAGGATTAGAATGCCCGTAAGACTAAAAAAGTATCACCATCTGTTCACATAATATGTTAAATTCTGAGAACAAAATTTCTTTTAAAGAGGGTAGATCTAGCAACCCTAAATGCATGTATGCATTGTTACGAGAGACTGCACACACAAACATACATCATGTAGAATGTAGCGGACACTTAGACACGTCAGAAATCAAAGAAGAGTATCCTCATTCGTTCATGTAATAGGCATGCTCGAATTTCGAGGACAAAATTCCTTTCAAGCGGGGTAGATTTTACTGACCCTAAATTCTTGTACGCATGAGCACACATGCACACACCTATTCACACATGCACTCACACTTCCACACATGTACTCACAGATTTACAAAAGTAGACCCTGAATTTTGTGGCGACTCAAATTACCTATGTGCATTCATACACACATTTGTACACTCGATCATACACATACACACATGTACATATGCATACCACTCATGGTGTGGCATAAAGGCCATTAGTAAAGGTAACGACAACAACCGTTGCATGTTACAGCCTTACAGGGTTGTAAAGGTCGTAACAACTGTTATGGAAAAATTTACTTGTAACCGTTGTTAACGGCCCATTACACCCCCTATAAAGGTCGTAACAACCCCGTAATGGTCTATTACGGGGCAGATATAGGTTTTTTGGAATGTTTTTTTCAATGTTACAATGTTACGGGCCATATATAGGTTTTTCAGTATTTTTCAAATTTTTTTAGAGAGAGAGAGAGAGAGAGACCGTAATGGCCATTACGGGGGTCATAATAGCCGTTACAACCCGTATCATAAAGGTAATAGTGGTGGCCGTTACGGCCACCGTTATCATTACGAAATACCTTGATACCATTGTTTGCAGTATCAATACTATCAGCCGATATAATATCGATATAGCACTCCAGCGATACGAAAACCCCTTGGACTATAACTAAAAACACAGACTCCCGTATATCGAGCAATATATCACAATTTATCACAATGTATCGGTGATATTTTGCCGATATCTTCATGTATCGTGTATTTTTGCTTTAGTATTTTATTGGGTATCATCAACATCTGTCAATATCAACATATATCGACGATACCACATAGGAAACCTCTTATTTGCTTAAAAACCCTCCCCAAAACCCATTTTCCCTCAAATTTCTTCCTTTTAAGTACCTTGTGGGTGGATTTCAATCCATCTTGTGCAAGGATTTGGGAGAAAAACCAACATTTCAAACTGGATTCATCATTTTCTCGGATTTGAGGCCGTTTCTTAAACAACAAGGTATTTAGCATTTCGATCCATTTCGTTTTTGTTTAAATCATATAAAATGAGTGCGAAATCATAAGAAATCCTTGATTCTTCATGATTTGCATGAAAAATCGAGAATTTCAACCTTCAATTTCAAGATTTAAGTGTAGGTGGCCCGATTTTGGAATTTTTGGAAAATTTTGAAATTTCCCCAATTTCTCCAAAATTGCTTGCAATTTTCCATTCCAAACATGAAATCAAGCACGTATGAGGCCTGATCTACTGATTTGTTAATCATTTTCAAATTTTGAAAAAAATATATATTTTTAATTTTTTTTTCGAAATTTCCCTTCTGCCAACAACCAGTTGAGTGAATTTTCAAACTATTTAGGAGTCTTTAATAAATTCATTATCACATAAACTCTAATTTCCAGATATGAGTATAGGTGGCCCTATTTGGGGGAAATTGGAAAAAATTTGAAATTTCCTCAATTTCACCCAAATTGCATACAATATTGCACTCCAAACATGAAATCAAGCATGTATGAGACTTGATCTACTGATTTGTTAGATCCTTTCAAATTTCAAAAAATATAAATTACTTTGAAATTAAAAATAATAACAATTTATTAAAATATTAAATTTTTTTACAAAATTTCCCTTCAACCAGCTCTCAATTGAGACTAATTTCAAAGTATTTAGGAGTGTTTGATGAAACGATCATCCCATACACTCTAATTTTAAAATTCGAGTGTAAGTGGCCCAATTTGAGAAAATTGGAATAAATTCAAATTTTCCCCAATTTCTCTCAAATTGCTTACAATGTTGCACTCCAAATATGAAATCAAACATGTATTAGGGATTATCTACTGATTTAATAAGTTTTTATCAATTTTTGGAATAAAAAATAATTAAAATTTATTAAAATATAATTTTTTTTCTAAAAATTATTTTGGATGTAGTACCTTACCTTTGTTAACAGAATATTTTTTCAGGTAAAACATATCAGGAGGAAAATGAGGGAGACAACCTAATATAGGATGGAGATACGGCTGTCCCATTTCCGATAATCGATTATAAAGTATATGTAATTTATGTGGCCATGTGTCGAAGAGTGAGGAGGTAACGTGCTTGAAGGAGCATTTAGTAAGAGGGTATCACAATGTTGTGGACTACCCTAAGTGCCCACAAGATGTGAGAGCATAAATGAGAGATGTATTAAAAAAAATGTGAAGATAAGATATGATTGAGGTACGTGGGAGAGGGAGATCAGAGACAAATTGGGGTGGCCACCATATATAGGTTACGAGGATGTAGTGGATCTCGATGACGAGGATGATCCTGAATACAAATTCGCAGTTCAGGAATCCATTCAGGATCAATGGGAAAGGATTAGGAGAGGTAGTGGGAAGTAAATAAGCCTATATTTGAAGGGCTACCCATGAGCATGGTGGGGGGAGTGGGACAGGGCCAAGTGGAGCAAGGGAAGTTCTAGGGGTGGTGGAGGGGAAGGTAGTAGGCGGGGAGGATTACAGGGTATGAAGAGGAGCAGTAGCATGTGGGTGCCGAATTTACCTTCAAATGCGAGGATGTACATAGAGGCAAGGGAGACACAAAAGAAACTAAAGGAGATATTTAGTAGAGGGGATGTGAGGAAAAAGGTGAAAAAGTTTATAATTAAGTTTTTTTTTATCTACGATCAAATTCCCGTGAATGCAATAACAAGCCCGTACTTCAAAATTATGATAAGTGAAACGAAGCATGAGGGTGGGGATGTGCAGCAGCCCACACCCCATGAGAGTACAGGGAAGTATTTGGATGATAAGTACATGGAGATAAATACTTACGTGGATACATATAGGCAGTCACAGGAGATGTACAACTACACCGTCATGGGTGACGATTGAACCAAACCAACGAGAATGTAGGTCATAAATTTTATGGTCTGCCGCAAGGGACAGACAGTGTTCCTAAAGTCCATAGATGCCAGTAATAAGATTAAAAATGCAGACAACATTTGCAAACTAATGCACAATGTCATGCAAGATGTTGGAAGGAAGAATATTGTGTAGTTTGTTATAGACAATGTGAGTGCATTTGTCAAGACAGGGAATGATATAATAGACAAATATCATATGTACTTGACTCCCTACGCAACCCATTGCATCGATCTCATGCTAAAAGAGATTAGATATAAGTCGTCATTACTGACGCACAGCTCATCGCGGCCTTCGTATACAACCACACATGGTTATTATCCGTGATGCGCAAGAGGTGTGGTGGGGATATAGTGCGCCTCAGGGTGACACAGTTCGCCACAAATTCTATCGCCTTAAGTAACCTCCTTAAACACAGGCAGGGGCTACGAGAGCTATTCAGCTCTTGGGAATACAAAGATTGGAATAAGAGTGGGAAGAGAGAAGCTTAGAGAATCGAGGAGTTGTGGAAACGCGTACGCAATGTAGTGGTTATTCTGGATCCCATTTATGTGGTGTTGAGGATGGTCAACGGCGAGACAAATCCGTCAATGGGGTCGTTGTATGCGTTCATATAGCTAATGAAAGACGTTATCTAGTCTAAAGCCCCCACGGCATATAAGTATGTGCATGTAATAATCAACGACCGATGGGAAAGGACACTTTATCACCCACTTCATCAGGCTGATAAGTAGTTATATAAATTTATTTTTTCGTCTACATGCTTAAGTATTTTGCTAGTTCTTTATATATCATGTATACCTATCTTATTGTACTAATGTGTAAATATTTGAATCATGTTGGGTTTCAGCGTATTTCCTGAACCCTAAATACCACTATAGCTAGAAATTCTACGAAGACAATTTATTGAAGAGAGTTGTACATGAGGTTTACGATCAATTATTCCCCAACTGTCCGGGGAAAGGCACCCTCGGTAATGAGGTAAATATGTTTTGTACTTGTATTTTCCATGTCTTCATCTTAGCCATTCCATACTTACCCTTATTGTTATATGCCATCAACAGATTATTGAATTCCGCAACGTGGTTGGAATGTTCAGGTGCTAGGCTACGATTAGGTGAAGCACCATGAAGGAGTTACAAATGTTATAGCCCTCATCTTTGAAGACAATTTATTTGTGCAGACGTTACCTTCTTTGAGTCCACTCCATTCTTCTCAAACAAGGAATGCCAAATCGGTTACGTATCGGCCGTATCGGCCGATACGTAACGGTAACGGCGACGGCCGATACGCGATTCGGGGTCGTATCGGCCGTTACTGTTTTTTGTACCCGTATCGGCCGAAAAACGTTAACTTTTTTTTAATGGTTGTTTTGTTGTATTAATCATGCCATATGATGTGTTAATCATAGTAGAACATGTTAATGTGCATTTTACAGATTTGGGGTGCCATTTTATATTTTTTTCTATTTACGCATTTATTTTGGCCGTTTTTTTGAAAATTCGAAAAATCATTTTTTAATGATTCTTTTGCTGTTTTAATGATGCCATATGATGTGTTAATCATAGTAGAACATGTTAATGTGCATTTTACAGATTTGGGGTGCCATTTTATATTTTTTTTATATTTTTTTCTATTTACGCATGAATTTTGGCCCCTTTTTATAAAATTCGAAAAATCAATTTTTTATAGTTGTTTTGCCGTTCTAATCATGCCATATGATGTGTTAATCATATTAGAACATGTTACTGTGTATTTTACAGATTTGGGGTGCCATTTATATTTTTATATTTTTTTCTATTTACGCATTTATTTTGGCCCTTTTTTTGAAAATTCGAAAAATCATTTTTTAATAATTCTTTTGTTGTTTTAATGATGCCATATGATGTGTTAATCATAGTAGAACATGTTAAGGTGCATTTTACATATTTGGCGTGCCATTTTATATTTTTTAAATATTTTTTTCTATTTACGCATGAATTTTGGCCCCTTTTTTTAAAATTCGAAAAATCAATTTTTAATAGTTGTTTTGCTGTTTTAATGATGTCATATGATGTGTTAATCATAGTAGAACATGTTAATGTGCATTTTACAGATTTGGGGTGCTATTTTATATTTTTTTATATTTTTTTCTATTTACGCATTTATTTTGGGCCTTTTTTTGAAAATTCGAAAAATCATTTTTTAATGATTCTTTTGCTGTTTTAATGATGCCATATGATGTGTTAATCATAGTAGAACATGTTAATGTGCATTTTACATATTTGGGGTGCAATTTTATTTTATTTTTTTATTTTTTTCGATTTACGCATTTATTTTAGCCCTTTTTTTGAAAATTCGAAAAATCATTTTTTAATGATTCTTTTGCTGTTTTAATGATGTCATTTGATGTGTTAATCATAGTAGAACATGTTAATGTGTATTTTACATATTTGGGGTACCATTTTATATTTTTTTAAATATTTTTTTATATTTACACATGGATTTTGGCCTTCAAAAATAATTGCAAATACCTAAATGTAAGATATTTTCATATTACATTCATTGTAATATATCTATCATTGATAGTAGATAATTAGAAAACGAAATATCTGAATTTTGTAGTCAAATTCAGGTTATCTGGTTCATAAATTCATCAGACAGTCCGATACAACTTCTCACCAAAGAGTGGACCGTTACACCACCACAAACATGTTCTAATTTATAAATGAATGCATATTTGGAATGCTTAGAATATTCCGGATTTAATCCATATTTTTTTGGCAAAAAATTTTTTTTGCGCCGTTACTCCCCCGTATCGCCGTTACGCCCCCGTATCCGTATCGGTTTCGGAGGGCACCGTTACGCCAACCGATACCGATACGGGACACCTTGTTCTCAAATGATAGTAGATCTCTTGACTTGGAAGCTTCACTATCAATGCCAGTGCCTCTTCCTATTTAAGAAAACATTATCCAATTGCATGATCTCATTGGTTCATCCAATCCTGATGTGCTTACACTCAAAGTCTACTCACAATGAAAACAGGGAGATAGTGATGCCAATCATGATGTACCATCCACCATATCTTCTTATGAGCCTATTGATCCAATCACTCCACTTATATCTACTACCTGATAACCCTATTGCTCTGAGGAAAGGTAAGTGTGTGTATACCGACCCCCTATCTCCAAATTTATTTCTTTTCAATGTTTGTATTCCACCTTCTGCAGATTTACCATGTTTTTGTCAACTCGTTATGTTCCTAAGTCATATCAGGAAGCCTTGTCACATAAGGAGTGAAAGTAAGCTACGGAAGAAAAGATGGTTGCACTTCATCAAAATGATACTTGGCAGCTAACTAGTCTTCCCGCTAGTAACATAATGTTGATTGTCGGTGAGTGTGTACCATTAAATTTCAGCATAATGGCATAGTGGAAGATTGAAGCCTCACTTAATCACTAAGGGATATAGCCAGACTCTCGACATCAACTATACTAAAACCTTCTCTCGAGATGACAAGCTTAATTCCGTTTGCATTTTTCTCTATGTTATTGTTAACCACGGATGACCCTTCTTTCAGCTCAATGTTAAAAATGTCTTTCTTCATGGTGATCTCAAAGCAATGTTTGTAGTATCAGTATCGTTACAAAATGGAAACAAGTATCATATCTCCAATATTAGTTGATATTCGAAAATGTATCATTGACTGAGAGAAACATTTGGGAAACACGAGGTAATTGTTAAATTTTTCAATGAAACTTCAGGAGATGTTAAAATACACATTTAATGATTTAGGAATCAAATAATTGCAAAAAAGACACATAATAAGTTTCATTGAAATGGTGTAGACACCCCACCCAAAAGTACAGAAAAAAATTTAGGAGAAAATTTTATATAAAAGGAATAGTCATCTTCAAGTTACAAGGTATTTTGATGGAGAATGTGCAGACTACATGACTAATAGGCAGCCTGCTACCAGTTACTACACATATATTAGTCATTAGAGAAAATTTAGTCAAAGTGGAAGAGTAAAAAATAGAATGTTGTAACCCGATCAAGTCCTGAAGCAGAATACAGGGCAATAGCTCATGCCACTTATAAGCTCATGTGGATCAAGAAACTGTTGCATGAAATGAATTTTGCTTTAAAATGAATTTTGCAATAAGCCTATCAATCTAGTTATTTTTCAATCATCAAGCAACCTCTCGTATTGCAAATAATCCAATTTATCATGAGAAAACCAAGTATATTGAAGTCGACTGTCATTTCATACATAAGAAGGGTATTACTAGTGAAATTTGTATGTCGTATGTTTGGTCTAAAGATCAACTTGCTGATGTGTTTACCAAAGCTCTTATCCACAGTCAATATGCACGTATTTATTTCAAGCTAGGCATCGACTCTATATATACTCCAACTTGAGGAGAAGCGATAATGACTATGGATGTGGGCCATAGTAGATGAATGGAATAAGGAGTCGTGCAGTGGTACGACCCACCTAATATTGAGTTTAATCCATGTTTCTCTTTAATTAGTTAATTAGGTACACTTATATTAAAATGTCATATTGAAAGTGAGGTGTAGTTTTTGGGATTTTTACTTTTTTAAACTTAATATGAAAGCGAATGTAAGGGCATGTAGCCCTGATTCTATTCTCTCCATTCTCTTTCTACATCTCTCTCTTTTTTATCTCTTCTCACTTCTACATAATTCTACGGGTAGGAAGGAGGGCATGTGAATGCTCTTCTTTACAAAGAGGAGAGAGTCATTATGACCATAGGAGAGGATGAAAAATCATAAGATTTTGCATCCCACCTTTTAGAGAACAATTAAAAGTGCCTTTTGGAGGATTTCCAATCCAACTGGGTTTGAAATCCACCCAAAAATTCAAGGGCATTTTGGAAGGATGCCAAAATCCAAGCTACCAAACCACCCCTTACTCTCCCCATTCATTTAATCTTACTTTCCACCAAAGCTCTGAATCCCAACTTTCTGGATTGGCACGAACATAGTATTCAACATGACCCATCAGGTCAATGATGCATTACGCCACGGATCAACACAACAATATGCAAGAGCAATGCATGTAACCCATGGGAACCACTGATGGTGGTGAGGATTATAAGGGAGGACTGGACAGCCATTTTGTCAGAAAACCTGAGAGATCCAAGCCACTCATCAAAGTGGAACGCACGAATAGATGCCATCACCAAAAGATGAGGATGGTCTAATCATATGCAGGCCATACATGTATATTATTTACACTGAATGTGTATTCTTGGTTTGTTCTTCGACCTTGTCCATTTCAATTTTATGATTGGACCACCTAACTTGCAAACTGGACTAAATTTTTTGGGCCATGAACCCTGAGCCCAAACTCTAAACTTTAGTTTCCATCAAATAAGGCCTATTTTCAAATAGAAAGAAATGGCGCGTGGTGGTATTCTAAGACCCTAAAACCTAAACCCTAAACCCACCTAGTTGGAAACAAACTGCTAGTCATTGACTTTCAGTGGGTACAGGCTTCGAGCCTTGCCGTGCACGAAATCCAAGCAAGATCTTTATAGTTGAAAGGTCGGTTTGATTGGAATAGTGATAGGCAATAAAAAGCATTGGAAAAATAGCCCATCATCAATCAATGCAGAACCAATGCAGAAAGTAAACATGACCAGGGCCCACAAAACGAGCTTTAGATGTTCTCCACAACCACAAAGTGGGAACAAGGCATCGTCACTAAGAAGATATTGTTATTCTCTCCTTTTGTGACCACTACGTTATTCAAAGGCATATGGGCTGAAGTTTCGAGGCAACTTCCTAAGGCGTGAATGAGAAGTTCAAGGACTAGATTCGTCTATAGCACTTGTGGGGTCCGCCTATTGTATATGTGAAATCCACTCCGTCCATCAGGTGAGAACCATCATTTGGACTGTATAAGCGGAAGATAAGCACCATTGAAAACTCAAATGAGCTACACCAATGGAAACAATGTAAGATTGCTCCCATAACTGCTAAGTTCATACGGTGTGGCTTGCATTTAGTTTTCTATGAGGCTGATTTTTGTATCTTCTGTTCATCCCAGTGAATTACACTAGATTAACAGGTTTGATGAAAGATACATGCCATGATGGACCCACAAACAAACCTATGATTGTGGATCTAGCTGATTTTCTCTACGGCCTAACACAAACGATGGAACATGATAGACAAAGTTAATTTTACATATGCAACATGGTTGGCCCCACAAACTCGAACGTTGTAGAGGATTCCAGCCCAAAGTTCAACAGCCATTCGAGGATTTTTCCAATCCCAAGTTCCACAAACATTCTCTGTTAGACTTTGTGGGGCCCACCTAAATAGAGTTCTTACATTGGATGAGATTGAAGATGTTATCTACCACCCACGCATGTGAGAGATCTGTGATTCTGGACCATTCATTAGGTGGGGACCACTGTGAAAGGTTCCGGCACAAACATCAGATGAAATTGGAACTATTACTAATGACGAGTGGGTGAGCCCACATGCCACACGTGAAACACGTTAGTACCTGCCCGTGAATCTCCATGAAAAATATCCAACGCTGGCCACAATCAACATTATGAAATCGGATTGCGTATTGAGTAACTCAGAACCTTTTATCCTACTGGCTAAACTCTGATGGGCCCACCGTGAATCTATGTTGTTTATCCACACCATCCATCCGTTTTTCCAGCTCATTTATGCGTTTGAGCCCAAAATTGAACCATCTCCAAAACTAAGTGGACCACACCACAGGAAACTATAGTAATAATGATTTCCACCGTTGGAACCTTCCTACGGCCCACAGTGATTTTATTTGTTATCCAATGTTCATAAGATCACACAGACATGGACGAAGGGAAAACGCAAATACCAGCTTGACCAAAACATCTATGGCTACCACGAATCTTTTAACAGTAGACATGCAATTCGGTCCACCTAAAATTATCAGGTAAAATGGACGGATGGAGCGGGTAAAATACATAAATCAAAGTGAGTCCAGCTGAGTTTACTCAGCACGCAGCTTCCAGCCACTATAGACAAAGCAGCTTCCAGCCATTATAGACTTTGTCTATAGTGGGGCCCACTGAATGACAGCCCTCCTAAGGGCATGTTCGGTCCGCAGAATTGAATGTTATTGAATTGTATAAGATGGAATTAACATCATTATTTCACAATGATTGCATGTCTAGAAATACTATAGTATTATAGCCATAAAAATTTTGCTACTAAAAACATAGGATTAAGCAAAATCATGTTTGGCTGACCGTGGAATTATAATCAACAAACAAAATTCAAAATAGATGTCATTCACTTGTACATATATATATATAACTGTAATGTCATGTATAAACTGTATATATCGATGGACGGCATGGTTAAACGCATGCATCAATGTGGGGCCCACATGTGGATTGGATTTCAAAATCCACATAAATCCTACTTTGGACTGGATGCAATTCCATCCCACCTAATCCCAACCTTTTCCATCCTCTCCAAATGTTCGATGGAATTACACGGGGCAAATACAATTCTATCCCACCTAATCTCATCATGCCCTGCGCCAAACGCCCCCTTATTAGGGGGACTGCTCATTTTTCTGACATGGTAAGCTCCGAGCTCGAGCTTTCTTCGCAGTTGTCGGGCTATCGGACTTGCCTAATCGATTGTGCATAATTTGCTTAAGAAAGCCCGCCCAAGCGCAGGTCCTCTTCGTCGCCTCCTTTTTCATTTTTTATTCTTTTCACTAACTCCTTTCCAAAGATGTGGGCAACGACGCGGATTCGTTCTGTACTAGCTAGGACGGACTCGGTCCACAAATCATTTTTTTTTGCCGCGGTGATGATGATACACATGTTTGAAATCATCTAGGGCCCACTGTAACGTTGACTTTAGATGTTTTTAACGGTGGGAGTTCAATCTCCTCCGTGTGGTACACTTGAAGACTCTGATCTAACTCACACTAATATAATTAAGAAAAATGCACGAGGGTGTGAATAGAACTCACGGGACCTTCATTGTGGAGCCCGCCTTGATATATGCATTGTATGTCCACACCGTCCATCCATTTTCCTAGCTTAGTTTAGAAGATGGCCCCAAAATTGAAGTACATACAAATCCCAGGTCGACCACGTAATAAGAATGGAATTCCCACCATTAAAAGTTTCTTGAAGGCTACAAAAGACCTATATTAAGCTAATATTTGTATTTTCCATCCATTCAATTCCCCTAACTTTATCAACAAATTGGATGGAAAATAAACATTTTTGGTGATCTTAGGAAGTTTTTATTAGTGAGCAGTAAATGTTATTTCTCATGATGTGGTCGCACTTCAATTTGCATCCATTTTACTATTGGGACCATGAGCTCGACCGTACGTGTCTATATATATATATATATATATATATATATATACACACACACACATGGGGTGCCCATGGGAACTTCCCATTAGATTGAGCTATATGGGCCTCACCATGATGTGTGTCGAACATCTACCCCATCAGTTAGATGCACCATTTCATGGTGGGCCTCGGGCTTAAAAATCAAGTCAATCCATAACTTATGTGAGTCACACCACATACAAAAGTTGAGGGGTTATCTTCCCATTAAAATATTTATAATTATTTTTTGAGCCACCTAAATGTGGTTCACAAATTCAGCCCATTCATTATATGTGTCCCACTTGGATGAGAGATCAGACTAAGTTTCAGACGCATCCAAACTTTAGATGGCCCTCACCAAGTGCTTTTATATGTTCTAGGCATGTCTCCGCAAGATTTTAGATGGCATGGCCCACCTGACTTCCATGTAAGGTTGATTTTTTGGATATCTCATAATTTAAAGGGCCCACACAGTGTTGATGTTCGACACACATCATAATGGACACACACAGCTCGATCGGAAGTTCCCATGAGTTCCACCGCATATAAATATATATGGGTCACCGTCAGGGTCGACTGCCTGTCACCGTCAGGGTCGACTGCCTGGTCGCAGCTAATCCGCGTTCTGCGACGTCAGACCAATCGGCCCGCCAGGGTCGCAAAAACGTCACCGCCTGGTCGCAGCTAATACGCGTTCTGCGATGCTTCTCCGAAGCTTCGCGTACGGCATTGTACGATATCTCCCTGCGTCCGTGGTACCATGTGTGAACGTGGTAGGAAACCGCACATCGGAAAGAGTGTAGAAATCGTACACGTGGCATATGCTTATCTCAAATTATTGACGCGTAATATTATCCGCGGACTGAGTACCACCCCGACTATTCAGGCACAGACGAGGGCAATAGGGGCACGGTCATGGATAGATTTTATCCACACCGTCCAGCTATTTTACCGTACCATTTTAGAATATAAGCCCAAAAACAAGTGGACGATGCCGGTGAGGTGACAATGGCAACCACGGTTGGAACCTTCCCAGGGCACAGCCTAATGTACATTTGCCATCCAACCCCTCCACATGGATGAAGGGAAAGCACAACTTCTGTGGCTCTAAATAATTTTTAAGAGTAAACTTTTAATTCTCATTTCATGGTGCACTTAAAACTTAGATCTACTTTATATTTGGGCTTATATCTTAAAATGATATGAAAAATGATTAAACGGTGTAGACAAAATTAGAGGTGTACACGAACCGAGCTAGCTGGGTTAGCTCGCTCAACTCGACTTGAAAAAGCTCGATTCGACTCGGTTCGAAGTCGAGTTCGAGGCGAGTCGAGCTGATTTTTTTAACTCGAAAATGAATTTAAGCCAAGTCCAAGTAAGCCCCAGCTCAGCTCGAATCAAACCAGTTTGGTGACTCGGTTACTTTGTCATTGATGTTACTCACCAACTATAAAGTAACCATTGATGTTACTCACCAACTATTTGATAAAACGACTCAACCAAATGTGATTGGTGGCAAGGAAGGTTTGGCTAGTGGCAAGAAAGGTTTGGCAAGTGACAAGCAAGGTATGTACATTAAACAAATACTTTTTTTCTCTTTATTTTTTTTTATTTTTATGTTATTTAGAAGATGTTTAATAAAACACCTCTAAAACCATTGTCTCTGTTTTACAAACAATGGGATTGTAAAGTTGCAGTTCAAGTGTTTGTGGAAATGCCTCAATGACGAACTCGGCTCGATCTTGGCTCAAACTCGGCCCGAGCTGTTGACCGAACCAAGCCGAGCTGGCCAGTCAGGCTCGAGGACCGAGCCAAGTTCGAGCTGAGGTCAGCCAGCGTTCGCGCCGAGTCGAGTCGAGCTGAGGCCAGCTCGACGCAGTTCGATGTACACCCCTAGATAAAATGCATACATCATGATGGGGCTTAGAGGCCCTGCCATAACCAAACTCTAGACAGGTAGGACACAATCCGCGTCCTGTAATGTGTCCCCACCGACACCAAGTTACGTGGACCTTAGGAAGTTTTTAGTGGTGGGCTTTTAATGACCACTGTTTCTTGTGGTGTGGTTCACCTTATATTTATATTTACTTCACTTTCAGGACCATACATTAAAATTAGTTGACCAAACGGATGAAAAGAGTGGATATAAACCGCATACATCAAGGCGGCCCCACAGTCAGGGTTGCAACCACCTGTCCCAAGCTAATCAATGAGCAGATTTAAGTGTTACACGGGTAACACCGTAGTGGGTGTTGATCTTATTGTGGGCCCATTTTAATGATGTGTCATATATAGGGGTGTACATAGGGTCAAACCGAGTCGAGTTGGCCTCAGCTCGACTCGACTCGGCCACTGGCTGACCTCAACTCGGCTCGATTCGGTCAGTAACTCGAGCCAGCTCGGGCCAAGATCGAGCCGAGTTAGCCATTGAGGCATTTCGACAAACACTTGAACTACAACTTCAAAATCCCACTGTTTTACAAACAAGGGCAATGGTTTTACAGGTATTTTATCAAACATCTTCTAAGCAACATAAAACCAAGAAAAACAAAGAGAAAAAGGATATTTGTTTCATGTACATACCTTCCTTGCCACCAGCCATGTTATTTTGAACCATCCATCTCCACATTTGGGCCGACTGGATTTAATTGATTTATCTTACCAAGTGTGCTCTGAAGAGGTAGTTGTAACATACTCTGGTCCCACTTGCTCTAGTGTATCATCTTCCCAATTATAGTGCTTCTCTTTATCTTTGATGGTGAGAAAAATGCAAATCCAAAAGGCTCATCTTTCCTTACGTCGCCACTTGTTTGGATGACCACAACTATCTAATTTTATCCGTTGAATTTGAATAATAGATATTTTCTTTCTACCATTCATTTGATGGGAACTAGTTTCCAGTTATGGTTGTCTGATCAGTATGACTTACCATCTATGCTCCTTTGGTAGAGTCATTTTATCAAACAATTGGTGAGCAACATCAATGGCAAGAGCAACATCAATGGCAAAGTAACCGAGTCACCGAACTGGTTCAATCCGAGTTCGATTCGAGCTGGATTCGAGCTAGATTCGAGCCAGATTCGATCCGAGTCAAGACGAGTCGAGCTGGGGCTTGCTCGAACTCATTTTCGAGCTCAAAAAATCAACTCGACTCGGCTCGAACTTAGCTTTGAACCGAGTCGAATCGAGCTTTTTCGAGCCGAGTAGAGCAAGCTAACCGAGCTAGCTCGATTCGTGTACACCCCTAGTCGTATATCCACACCATCCATCCATTTCTCAAGCTTTGGGTCTCAAAAACTATGCACATCCAAATCTTAAGTAAACCATGCCACAAGAAACGGTGGTGATTGAGTGCCTCACCATTAAAATTTCCAATGGACCCGTCATAAGGTTTCCGTGATGTTTATTTGGAAGAAGATCTAGACGAAGGATAAAGGGAAAATACATATATCAGTTTGATCCAAAACTTTTGTATCCCGTAAAAAAATTTTAATGGTTATTTATCACTGCTTTTACTGATATGGTCCACTTGATATTTCGATCTTCTTAAGGTTTGGGACCGCGACCTAAAACGAGATGGAAAAACAAATGGGCGGTGTGAATATAAAATATATAATTTAAAAAAAAAAAAAAACATCAAAGTGGGCGCAACACGATTAGGGTAACACCCACTAAGGTGACCACCAATCTGCCCCCACTAATCCGCGTTGGGTCCGAATCGGCATCGATTCTTAGGCTTATTTGAATTTTCAATTCAGTGGTAAATATTTTGTCCATGAGTAATAATTATTTCATCTAGTATTTACATTAATATTCTCGATGCTTGATTTGACTGGCTGCTCTTTAGATGCAAAAATTCTGAAGGCTACAAAATATTTGTGGGTCCCACCATGATGCATATTGCTTATCCACACCATTCATCCATTATGCCAGCTGAATTTATGGCATGAGTCAAAAAATGAGGCATATCCAAAGCTCAAGTGGACCACGCCGTGGGAAAAAGGAAATTGAACACTTACCATTAAAAACCTCTTAAGGCCACTGTTTCTTTTGATATGGGCCACTTGAGTGTTAGATCTACCTCACTTTTCAAATCATACCTTAAAATATTGTGATAAGATGGATGGATGGAATGGATATATAATACACATCCCATTGGGGCCACGAATTTAAACCAACTCTTTAACTGGTTTCCAGATATAGAAATTCAATTGATGGTGGAGGGAGGTGAAATGGTAATAATTACACATTTATAGAGATAATTAAACGAGCTTTGGAAAACAAAAAAGCTTAGATGCTTCCACGCGAAAAAGGTCCAACCGCAGTACGGCGGAAGACAGAAGTTTGAAAAATCAAGTCCCTGATATCGACTTGTGACTTTTACAGGAAGCCGCCCGTCGGAAGGAAGGTGACTAGAAATCATACGCGTTGCATTCGAATTATGAACGCGCATTGCACTGTAGGACGCGGATTATCACTCGCCTGTCCCAAGACGGCGTACACAAGGGAAGCGGATTCGCTGGAGTACGACGCACCACGATCTGGTTGGTGTGTTGACGTCACAAAGTTATGTGGGTTCCATCATGAGGTATGTGTTATATCCAAACCGTCTGATTATTTGGCGAGCTGGCCGTGTGGCTTGAGCCGAAAAATAAGCCAGATCCAAAGATTAAGTGGACCACACTACAAAACGCAGTGGGGATTGAACATCTACCATTGAAATCCTTTTGGGTCACATAATATCATTATGATATTTGTTTTTCTCTTCATCCAGTTTAGTGTGACCTTATGACCTTATGAGCAGACTGGATGGAAAATAAATGTCATGGTGAGCATTATGAATGTTTTAACGATAATATTCACTGTCCCACTGTCATTTGTGGTGTGGTCCACTTAAGCTTTAGATATGACTCATTTTTGGGCTCATGCTCTAAAATAATCTTATCAAATATATAAACGGTGTGGATATCCATATATACCGTTGAAACCTCCTCAGTGCTCATCATAATGTTTATTTGCTATCCGACCTGCTCGTAAGGTCATACATGCCTAGATGAATAGTAAACGCAAACTTCTACGCTCGATCCAAAACTTAAAAGGCCCCAAGAAGCTTCCAACAGTAAGCTCTTGGTTCTCATTTTATAATTCATTTTAGCTTAGACTTGTTTTATTCTTGAGCTTATACGTAAGGTAGAACGAAAAGACGGTGTGGATAAAATCCATGCATTTTGGTAATCGGATGTCTTAAATTTAGTTTTGCCTGCGTTGCTCAATCGGTCGAGGCTTACTCAGTTGAGGGTCAGGCTCGACCGGTCGAAGGGGTCCTTCGACTAGTCGAGGACCTGACTCGACTAGTCGAAGGTTACACAGATTCTACGCGAATGTTGTGTAGACTGCGTAAATTTGAAGCGGTTTCGCAGAGGTGTGGAAGGAGAGTTTCCTAAACTATAAATAGAGGTCCTTAGGGCTATTCTAGAGCATTCTAAAGCTTTTTAAAGGGGTTTCAAGGTTTCCTAAAAAGGTTTTTAGGGTTTGTAAAGGATGTAGCAAGGATGAAATTCGAGATTATTTGAATCGGGTAAGTCTTTTCTCTTATAATTTCTTTTCATAATGGATTTCCGTCGCTTTGTGCCGTAGTTTTTTCCCGCAAGAGTTTTCCACGTTAAATCTTTATGTTATCTTGTGATTGCTTAGTGCCATTGGATTGCTATCATAGATCTAAATTTGTGTGATTCCGCAGCACAAATCCCCAACGTGCATTAGGTGGCCCCTCAAAGCCTCAGACTGTTCCAAGCTACTCAATCCGCATCTAGGAAGTTGCAGGACTCCCATCTATGTGTTTTATCTACTTTATAGATCCATTTTAACCGACCATTTTAAACCATGAGCCCAGAAAAAAGGCAGATGAAAGCTTAAGTGAGCCATACTGTACGAAGCAACGGTGACAATGATGCAACTCTTCTTCTAAAAGGAACATCGGCTCTCACAATTCCGTCTCCGTCTACCAAAACTACTGGAAATGTTTCAAAAAAAGTAGGCATACGACGTACAAAAAGCTCATGCCCTTCTTTATCTCTAAAGATGGGGTGTCCTAACCATCCAACAGCTATTCCATCCCCGTTATCCATTGAGCCTGAAATTTTCTTGAGCACACCAAGATGCTTATTTGCCACCCAAATATCAGCTATATATATATATATATATATATATATATATATATATATATATATAACTTTTGTAGATGTACGGTAGGCATTCAATCTACGCTGCTGTCTGTGGTGTGGTCCATTTGAGCCTTAAATTTGCCTCCTTTTTGAGCTCATGGCTTAAAATGATATGGTAAATGGATGAACGGCGTGGATACAACACATACGTCTTGGTGGGCCCCATAGAACCCCTGAGGTAGGACGCAATCCCCACCGCGAAGTCGTGTGACATTTAGCTTCGCCAGCTCTTCGGATGTTTATAAACAACTCGAGTGTGCAACACGGCATAAAACTTGGGGATGAAAAAGCCAACTGTGCGGATATAATCCTTAAATGGTTCGGATGACATAAACGCTCCGGGAAAGTTTCAACGATGACCAATTCCATTCTCATGTTATGTGGGCCACCTGAATTTTCAATCTACCTCATTTTTTAGCTCCTTCTCTACTGTGAGGATGCGAAACTGATGGACGGAGTGGATTTTTCATGGACATCGTAGTGGGGTTCAGATAACTTCCACCATGCAATTTGCATTCGTCAAATTAAAGAAATCGGATTACGTGCTAAGTAATTCAGTATGCCTTTATCATACTCAATAAACTCTGTTCGGCCCACCTTGTATGTATGTCATTTATCCATGCCGTCCATTCATTTTTCCAGCTCATTTTAGGGGTTGAGCACAAGCACATCCAAAGCTCAAGTGGACCACACCAAAGGAAATAGTGGAAATAATGATTTCTACTACTGTTGAAACCTTCCTAGGGACCACAGTGATGTTTATTTGTCATCGAACCTGTTCATAAGATCATACGAACATGGATGAAGGGAAAACGCAAATATCAGCTTGATCCAAAACTTCTATGCCCCCAAGAATTTTCAATGGTAAACATTCAATTCATGCAATTTCCTTTGGTGTGGTACACTTAAACTTTGGATATGCTTCATTTTTTTGCTCAAGCCCTAAAATTATTGATAAAATGGATGGACGGAGTAGATAAAATACATAAATCACGATGGGCCCCACAGAGTTTACTAAGCATGCAATCAGTTTCCCATATTAAACCATCCAGACAGTGGGACCCACTTTAGATGATTTGTAAAATACCAACTACATGGTTGATATTTAATGGGCAGTCAATGCGCCAAATGATCAACGTTTGGAGATCGTGAAATGGGCTTTGATAAGTCAGAGAGCAATCATTAAGTTAATATCATTTTAACTTTGTAAACTATATTCAGTGTGTTCCATGATTTGGATAGTTTAATTTGAATTAGATATGCCACGTATGCTCCTGGCTAGAATTACAATCCTAATATTATTAAACAGCTCCTTTGGGAAAAACACTCTAGTAAGGGAAATCTGTCTGGTGGACCATAAAATTTTATTCAACGACAAGATTTCACAACTGATACTAGTCATCAATACGTATGTTCAACTAGAATGTCACATGTAAAGGGCATGTATGGATGGACACCAAATAAAACACATGTATCAACATGAAGCCCATAGATATAGTGGATTTCAAATATTGAAGCATCTCCGGTTGAGATTGGATGATATGATACCTGGATTAATCTAATCTTTCACGTCGTTTTCAAATACTTCACGTCGTTTTCAAATACAGATGGAATTTGGATGGAACAAGCCTAACGTAATACATGGTTAAGAAAAAAAATAGCCTAACAACTTGCATTCTATAAGATGAGAAGTCAAAGATTGGACTAGGCATGATCTTTCAAATTTGGAGACTTTTGAAGACTGGACAGCTTAACCACTGGACCCACGTCCACAACGACAAAAAAATCCCTATTACAAGTCACTTATAAAAACTCACAGGTGACTAGAAGGTTATTAATGCAATTACCCAACAACTAATAGATAACTACCACCACCTTGTCATTTATACAAGAGATTCGACGAGTCAAAGAAGGTTGGTACCACCGTGAATATCACACGTATGGAAATTGTTTATACCCGACTTTTCATAGTCCATATTATCTAGTGAGAAGCTGTCATGTATCAGCACTCATGTCCGAACAACAAGAGGAAATCATACCCACACCAAGAAGTAACCGCTAAGACCCAGCGATCAACGATACGCAGCCTGCCAAACGCAAACTTGCTCCCAACGCACACAGAACACTTATACCCTTAGCGTACGTAAGAAGTTTCCAAAGACTTGCTAATGACGAATTCTTCGTAATTCATTTTACGCACAGAATTGTATAACCCAAATCAAAAACAGAACCACACATAAAGAAAAATTTCTTGAGATGATCAATAATTTCTTGATGGCAACAAGAAAATGGAAGTGAATAACAGAAAGTTCGTCCAGAATTAGAAGCAGATCATACACGATGGCATCATATAGAAAATATTTCAGATCCTACTGGGACACAGCCGCTACGCGATCAAATATTTATAAGAAAACTACTACACGGCCATTGTCACTCCAAGCTTATAAAAGCAGCATTTAACGAAGAGTTTTGAATCCTCATCACACACAATTTTTCTACAACTCAACATTATTTATCTTTAGTTTCGCTTCTTAAGCTTACTAAGCATTACGTATCCTTAGTTTAGCTTCTTAGCTTAAACAATCCATTTTTGTTCAGCCACATTGCAATAAGTTTGGGCCCTTAGTTTAGCTTAAATTCGCTATTATCCGGTGTCACAGTTACAGTACACCCTACGAGTCGGTTGAATATCCACGATAACCATCGTTGGATCCCCGATCATCGAGTTCTTACTTGACAGATCACCGATCATTTCCTGTTGACTTCACATCACGACCGTTCGGTATTTTTGCCAACACAAGCAGCTACAGGTATTTATTTTATTTTTCACTTTTTTTATAGATTGTACTGTTCTTACATTCAAATCAATAAAAACGGTGATTAGTCTTATTTTTAATCTTATCTATCTATTATTAATTCACTAAAAAACTTGAGCCGCTATCACTATTAAAAGAAAAGTCTTTAACTCATGACAAAAAGATAACATTCTAAAGGATAACCCTTCCCTTTTTAAATCATTTGATCATTATTCATAGTTTTCATCCTAATCTTGTTAGTTTAGTGCCTTCACAGTTTTCATCCTAAACTTGTTAGTTTAGCGCCTAGGGTCACAGACAATCGTTCATCGCTTCGAGTCGAGTATGACTCTAGCAATTGGATGGCTCAGTCAATTTGGTACAGCTCAACATGACAAACCAAATCACTTACCTTGTACGGCATGATCTTATTAACAAAAAAAAAAAGTTGAGAGCAAGATTCGAATCGCTTTCCTTCTAAGGCATGATTTTATTAGAATAAATAAGTTGAGAAAAAGATTCGACCCGGAACATCAACCAAGTTGGCCTATGGCCTAAACCGGTGAAGTATACATAATGTAGTTGGTGAAATTCAGCACTGAGCCGGACTTAAAAGACTCATCGAGTCAACTCAATACTACGACTTGGCGTGACCCAAACGAATCACTCGGCCTTATTGGGAGCAAGGGAACCGTCGACCTTAATCTCTCAAGAGAGGTTTATCGTATATGGATGTTGTTGCATTGTGTTATGTTTTACACTACTTATACCAAATCTAACCATTTTAAATATCTATTAACAGTTTTAATATATATTTTCAATTTAAAATAATTAAACATGAAGCTGTCTTCGAGTTTCTGGGTTCTTGAAATATTGCTCTGGACCCACATTAGTTAATTAGAATTAACAACTTTTAATTAGATGAGCCAGACCTTGCGTGGGTCATGGCTCAAAAGATCACTCTATATTGCAGGCCATTAGATCTATTCGCCTGAGGGCGTAAAGGAATCCTGGAATGCTCTGTTTTGTTGGCATTTTCGCCGGGAATCCACACCAACACTAAAACACAAAAGCTTGTGGGGCCCACCATATAACATATAAATGTAATTCATTCCGTCCGTCAGGTTCTTCTCTCGGTACTAGGCAAAGGGACAAAAAATCTGCGAGGTCCACAGCTCAGGTGGGACGATGGAGATGAAATGCTAACCATAGGTTTGTGCGTGGGCCACCATGATCTGCATCGTTCTACCGTTAATCAGGTCCAACTCACTACGATGAAGTTAAAACACGAAAATCAGCCTCACCCAAATATCAGGTGGGCCACACCGTGAGAACTTAGCAGATTTTAGGAGCATTTTTAAATTGTTTCCGTTGGTATAAGCCATAATAACTTTTATGGAGCTGACCTTTTGTATATTCGGCTATGAACGGAGTAGATTTACACATAAAAGATGGTAGCCCCCAAAGAGGGCGGATTCAACAAAGGTGTCCGTCCATTTGTTATCCTTAACCTACAAGCACGATAGATTCTATCTCCCCACCTAGCTAACGTGCGCATCGTCTTCTTTTTATTATTATTTTCTCTCTTTTTCTAATGAAAGCAGAGTAGCTCGGAATTATGAGTTCTTTTTGCCAGAATCGCGAGTCAGGATCACAGCACGCATCGCTCTTTGGGGTTCACGTACCCAGTGATTGGAACCGTTCATCTTCTCCGTGTAATCACGCTTTGAAAATGATCCTGACCTTTTGATTTTTGGAGTTGAATGTGAGCCATTGAAAATGATCATTCGTTCGGTACAAGTTTCATTGCTTAGCATCCATAACATGGACGGTTCATATCATCATACCATCTCTCCCAGGCCCCAGCGGCCCCATGGTTATTGCTAACATGAACCAGGACGGGCAAATTGCAACTCGAAACTAACGGTTCTCTCTCGTCAGCGAGAGATGCGAAGACCAAACGGTTAAAAGAAGAAAAGGCTAACCGTTCTCCTCTCTCTCGCGAGAAAATGATATCTGGACATTTTTTGTATTTTATCGCGATAATTAAAATCTCGTATAGCCCAACCCAAATACAGAAACGCTCCTTCCTAATTCCCCATATCGAAACGTTTTGTAATCAAACCCCCTGAGAAAATCCTAAAAAAATCTAAATCTCTTCATCCCACAGTGCATTTTCAGATCGATCGAGATGAGGGAATTCAAAAAAAAAAAAAGCACCAAAACGATCGATTGACGCGTTCCGGTATCGGATTTCAGCATTTCGGAGAGCGGATTCATGCCAAAAGCCAAACAAAAAGCTCCCACGAAATTCAAAATCCGTGGAAATTAGAGGAAATGGGAGAGAGAGAGAGGGGAACCTGGATTTTCTTCTTCTTGGCTTCGCCTTCCGATCTCTTGGAGAGGTCTGCGGTCATACGAAACCTTCGCTTGTGATTTTTCACAATTGAAACGGCAGATCTCCATCGCCTGAGAGCTTCTTGGGAGGAATTCTTGGGTTGAAGGTCGAAATTCTCTTTCAGGTATCTCTCCATCTCTCTTCTCTATCAATCTCAAAAGCGAAGGTAAATCAATGTTTGTTACTTAAAGATCGGCGGGAAAGATGGCGCCATTTCACATCCATTTATAGAGTGTACATGCCGGAGCCACCAGGAACCATGTAGGTGAGGAAATCAGATTGCGTACTTAGTTTCCACCGTTGAAACCTTCGTAGGGCCCACAATAATGTTTATTTTTCATCTAACCTGTTCATAAGATTACAAAGACATGGATGAAGAGAAAACACAAACATCAGCTTGATCCAAAACTTTTATGGCCTCCAAGAATTTTTCAATGGTAAAGGTTCAATGACACTTTTTCCTGTGGTGTGATCCATTTGAGATTTGTATATGCTTCCGTCCTGGGCTTAAGCACTAAAATTATCTGTTAACATGGATGACCGGAGTGGATAAAATAAATAAATAACGGTGGTCCCACAAAGTTTACTCGCTACGCTTAGAGTATGAGTTACTCAGTACGCAATCCGCTTCCGGTGGTGAGACGTAACAGTAGGGCCACCCTGATGTACACCGTTCATCTGTTTTACAGAATATTTTATCCTATTTTCTCAAAAATAAATTAGATTTAAATTTCAAGTGGACCACGTCACAGAAAACAATGGTTATTTATCATTAAAAACCTTTTTATGGGCCAAAAGAGTTTTAGATCAAGCTGATATTTGTTTTTTTACTTTTCATCTAAGTCTTTGTCACCTTATCAACAGATTAAATTTAAATAAATATGATGGTGGAAGCTAGAAAGTTTTTAATGGCGAGCGTTTAATGACCACTGTTTTCGGTGGTGTGGTCCACTTGAAATTTGTGTTTGTTTCATTTTTTGGTATCTTTACTAAAATAAGCTGTAAAAAACGATGGACGGCATGGTACACATCGAGGTGGGTCATATGGTCAAGGTCTCACCCACATCACCTGTTCCTGTGGGGGCGCTCGTAAATGCGTCGGATTAAGGCTCGGCCCACTTCTTTTCAAGCCTGTCTCAGATTGTAAAAACATAGTCCCGAGTCCGGACCAGGCGCAAAAATTCAAGTCCCAGTCCATCTGCAATGTTTATGCCGCACTGAGTTTCAGCCAGAGCCAACTGTTTCTTAGAACAGAGAGACCGTTTAAGGTTTGGTATTTATAAGGCTCATGCGGATCAAGACAAAATCCAACGGTTTAGCTGGAAGATATGATTGGAAGAATCTCTAAGAAAAGAGAGTATAAAGAACCACTAATGGAACTATGTGTACACAGTTTGCTGGTAGATAAAATGCCAAGAAAATTTTCTGATTAGAAAGGAAATAGCTGACTTAGACCACTACATTGGTTTACTTCTTAAAGACTTGGTGGCTAAGGTTTGTATTGAACCTTGTTGAATTAATTAGAGAGCACTTAAGCTATTCTTGTTGGGTCATATGAGATGGTGGTTTGAGTAGTTGGTGATGGTTTAATGAACTATTTAGGCATTGTTTATATAAGCTAGGATTGTTGGACATTTTGGTCCAATGTCATAACTTCGCGTGACCATTTATATTTGTTGGTGAGAAACTAGTTGCTATTTGGCAATTTCTGATCATTTTGCACGTGGGAGAACTACTTACATGCTAACTATGTAAACTCAGTAGCTAGCCATTTATGATGGTTGGGCTAGCCACATGCAACAGTTTCTACGTAGTTTGATTTAATAGTATATGGGCAATTACACCATCTCTTAAACAGCTAGTTCCAGACTCTATATAAAATCAATCTACGACACAATGCACATGTGCAAAGTGCAAAGTGCATCACTAATACCTTTAAAGCCACCAAAGACAGTGCATGTGCCCATCTCGGTACTCCACAGATCCACGAAGCAAATAATAAAGTTCTCCGCACCCTATATATATACACAAGATTTTCTTATCTCCTTTTTCATATGGGAATATTCCCAAAAACACACAAAAAACCAAGTTGCAACAAACACTTTCAAATGTTTTTTAATCAAATATTTTTCACAACACCACCTAATCTCCTCCCAACGGTGTGGGGGTAGGAGCTTGGAAGGTGGAAGCCATGGTTTGGAGGTTAGTAGATGCGGGGCATTGGTTGACAGGTGAGGGAAAGATCAGAGAAGTAATGCAGAGCTGTTGAGGTGTTAGCCAGGTAGCTCATTAATGGGGGTTTCTCTAACTGTGGGGCCACCTTGATGTATGTGTTGTATATCAATGCAGCCCAACAGTTTTTCCAATTCATTTCAGGGCATGCTGCCAAAAATAAACTAAATCTAAATCTTAGATGAACCACATCATTAAAAACTTCTTAAGGCCCACAATAATGTTTATTTGTCATCTTACCTGTGGATAAGGTCTGACTTGGATGAAGGGAAAACACAAATGTCAGCTTGATCCAGAACTCTTATGGCCCCAAGAAGTTTTTAATAGTGTGCATTCAATCCCTACTGTGTGGTCCACTCCAAATATTTGGATTGGCTCATTTTTTGGATCATGCCCTAAAAATGAGTTGTAAAAACTGATTGCTAGTGTGGATAGATAACACATACATCAAGGTGAGCCTCATGGTCAGGGAAACACCCGTTAAAGTGTTATCATTGTAATGTTTATATAAATTCTCATATGTACTCATGCAGTGGTTGGAAATAATGTACACCGACAGGACTCAGCTTTTCAGACTGTTTCTCCTGTTGTGGCCTACCTGAATCATTTGTATGCCAGACTTTTGGGCCATGACTAAATTTTGGTATGGCATTCAACGATTGGAGTGGATTTCATATAAAGCCATGTAAAAATCAAAGGTGGATGTCTTTCTTCTAACTATTTTCTTGAGCATGGTCCACATGAATCACGAGTCAGCCAGATTTTTTGCCCTTAAACTTAAATTAGAGTATACATCTAAAATTAGAGTAGGTCCAAAAAAATATTAAAGGCGGGAGTCATGTGAGTGCCGTGGAAATCTCTATCATTGTTGTCTTTTTACCAGGAGAGAGAGAGGCAGCCCTTGATTTTTTTATGGTGCCCCACTTTAATGTGTATTTGAAATCCACTCCGACTATTAGATGTGTGATCCCACATTATGCTTAGGGCCAAAAAAACAGGCCAATATATGATTCATGTGGGCCATATGAAATGAAAACAATTTAGAGAGAGAGAGAGACATCCACCCTTGATTTTATGTGGCCCACTGCGATGATTATATGAAATCCAATCCAACATTAGATGGCACACCAAAAACATTTTAGAAGATTAGCATTGCCTTCACATAATTTCCAACGGTGTTCTCCACCTGAATCATCGGATGGGGCTTATATATGGGAATGGATCTGAAATAGGGTGATGCATCTAATAATTATTATGAATTTCACTTAAACATTGTAGCAGAGCCCATCCTAGCCTGAAATTCCTTACCATTGTAAGCTTAATGGACGATGGGCTTTTGTTCAGGGGCTTGCACGTACTGATTGAGAAGCCGGCTAGAATTTTAAGCCCGATCCTAGCCCTTGGACTTCATACTCTAGCCCAAGTCTAACCTGAGGCGGGCCAGGCCCAACAGCCCGCAAGCTAACCCGGCCTGTCGACGGCCCTATATATAAACATGGCTGCTTACGACTCTTGATATACTGGCAATTTGAAATGGTGGACGTGGCATATATCCTTTCACTTTCAGTACAAAAGATCATATTAGTTGAACTACCCTTCTCATGGCAATTGTTTGTTGAAATAAGGGTATTGAATATTTCTCATTCTAACCATTTATTGTTGAATATACTTAATTTTTAGTTTGCAATTTATTTAAAATGAATAATTTGGACGATTTAATCTGACCTGTATGCCATCTGCGCAATATATTACTAATTTCTAAGTGATTGTGTATCATTCATCACGATCGGCATTTAATTCGTGGACAGTTGTTTGTTAAAACAAGGCCATTGGATATTTCTCATTTTAACCGTCCAATAAATGTCCACCAATTTAGCAGCCAGTTAGAAATGCTTCAAAAAACAGCACTTATAATTTGGGCTATTTAATTTAACTTGTATTCCATGTATATATATATATATATATATATATATATATATATATATATATATATATATATATATATATATATATATATATATATATATAACTAATTTATGAGTGATTGTGGATCATTCATCACCATTTTATTTTATTTTTTTCTCTCAGTGGATTATTGCATGCGCAGCACAAATAGAGAGGAGAGAAGGGAAATGGTGAGAGCATTCTTTCAAAGGCAGGTAAAAATATAGCTCCATGGGGCTCACAGTAATTAATTTCTCAGTGATATCCACTCCATCCAATTAGGCTAAAAAAATATTAGAGCATGATCTTGAAAGTCAAGCATATCTTATCTAGAGGAGTCCACAATATAAGAAATAGTGGATATGGGTCGTCCAATATTGAAACTTTCTTGGTACCCGCTGTACTTTTGGATCACCATGTTAGGACTGACCTTATGAACGGTTTAGATGGCATGTAACATCTCACTAGGCCCCACGATGATTTGAGCACCGGGCATTCCAATCCCAGTTGTCTCATGTTCTGTGGGCCACTTGAATCTGCCACTTTTTTAAAACATATGCTAGTGTAACAGATGGACGGAGTGGATGTCATATAAATGCGGAATGTATACCAAATAATTTAGTAAACTCTATAGGGCCCACATGTGATGTATGTATCTAACACATGCCGTCCATCCATTTTCCCAGCTCATTTTAGGGCATGATTCCAAAATTAAAGCATATTCAAAGATCAAGTGGACCACACCACAAAAAACAATGGGGATAATAATATCCACCTTTAAACTTTCTTATTGCCCACCGTAGTGTTTATTTGTAAACCTACCTATTTATAAGGTTACACAGACATGGATGAAGGAAAAACACAAATATCAGCTTAATTTAAAATTTCTGCTGGGCTCAAGAAGTTTTCAATAGTAGGTGTTCAATTCCTAATGTTTACTGTTGTGTGGTGCACTTGAGCTCTGAATATGCTTCAATTTTGGGCAGGTGCATTAGAATGAGATGAAAAAGGACAACACAATAAAATACATGCATCACAGTAGACCTCACAAAGTCTACTCGGTGCTCTATAGCATACTGAGTTAGTATCCAATTTGCCTTCTTGTCACCCTATAGTCATAGTGGGGCCAAAGCCGGATGTGGATTTCCTGCTATAAAGCCTCTAGCAAGAAGTTTCTGAGCTGGAAACTTAGGTGGGGCCCACCGTGATGTTTGTGAGAAATTAACTCACTCATCTGTTTTTTGAGTTCATTTGAGGACATGGACCAAAACTGAGACAGTCCAATAACCAAGTGGGCCAAAAACGTGACGATTAAACGTCCACAGTTGCCACAAAAGTTTTGAATCAGAGTAATATTTGTGTTCTCAGTTCATCCCAATATGAACAATGATATGAACAGTATGAATGGTATTTAAACATTACTGTCGATTACTGTTGACCCAGGGAGGTTTCCACGGTAGGAATTTCCCTACCCATCTTTTCCTTTAGAGCGGCCCATTTGAGCCTTGGATTCTACTCACTTTTGGTCTCTAGTTCTAAAATGAGCTTATAAGACAGGTAGATTTCTCACAAACATTATAGTGGGTTACTTAGGTTTCCAGCCCAAGAATTTCATGAGAAAACTATAGCAGAAATTCGCGTCCCCCAGAGCCATTAATGCAGTGGCCTGTATCATACTCGATACAGCATAGACCGGGGATAAGTCTTGCCATGGAAAATTACGTGAGAGTGGCCCAAAATTGCTTTCCATTGAAGGCTGAGGAGACACGTACTCTTTTTTTAAATCAAAAGATCCGATCCTTGCCTGTCATTCGTATCGTGTGTAGAAGATATACATGGGGAGTTCTTTAATGCTCCGGCTGCATAAGGTCTTGGTATCGATCCCTAGTGGGGGTGGCTAACATGAAGTGTGTACTGACATGGGTGTACTAACAAGTGTTAAAAAAAAAAAAAAAAAAAGCTCCGGCTGCATATTGTACTTGATACGCAGGTGCTTAGAAATGTCATACATGGCGTGTATCCTTCCACTGCATGAAAATGTCTTACATGGCATGCATTCATCCACTATTCCTAAGTTTACTTCCAAAAAATAGATTGCTTGAGTACTAAGGAGCGACTTAATTCTATGTTATGCGTCCGTGCTGTAAGGAAATTCTAAGTGCCTGCCCGTCTTCCTTCACACCCCACGGCAGGGTATGAAAGTCTTGGACGCGGTTTGGCCAATGAAGTGTGTAGAAGATATACATGGGGAGTTCTTTAATGCTCCGGCTGCATAAGGTCTTGGTATCGATCCCTAGTGGGGGTGGCTAACATGAAGTGTGTACTGACATGGGTGTACTAACAAGTGTTAAAAAAAAAAAAAAAAAGCTCCGGCTGCATATTGTACTTGATACGCAGGTGCTTAGAAATGTCATACATGGCGTGTATCCTTCCACTGCATGAAAATGTCTTACATGGCATGCATTCATCCACTATTCCTAAGTTTACTTCCAAAAAATAGATTGCTTGAGTACTAAGGAGCGACTTAATTCTATGTTATGCGTCCGTGCTGTAAGGAAATTCTAAGTGCCTGCCCGTCTTCCTTCACACCCCACGGCAGGGTATGAAAGTCTTGGACGCGGTTTGGCCAATGACGCCGACATCGGCCAGGTGTCTAGTGGTCGGTGATATGCGGACCCCACCATGTATGTGTTTTATCCATTCCATCCATCCATTTTTAAAGATAACTTTTGGGTTTGTAACAAAAATGAGGTAAATAGAAATTTCAGGTGGACCACACCAAAAGAAAACAGTAATGACTGAATTTTCACCATTAAAAACCTATCAGGGCCCATTGTAATGGTTATTTGACAGCTAAACTGTTGATTAGGTCATACAGACTTAGATGAAGGGAAAAAATAAATATCAGCTTGATCCAAAACTTTTGTGACCCCCAATAAATTTTTAATGGTAGGTGTTCAATGAACACTGTGCAGTCCACTTGAGATTTGGATTAACCTCATTTTTTGGGCTCATACCATAAAATCATCCGGAAGAATGGGTGGGACGGAATGGATGAAACACATATATCATGGTGGGGCCCACAAAGCACCAACCACTAGCCATTGGCCAGTGCCGGGGGAGTAGCCAATCCCTTTCCCAAAGTCTTGGATCTGTGCCGACATTAGTGGTGTGTTGACGTGGCAAAGTTCCATGGCCCACCGTGATATGTGTACTATATCAACACCATCTTGGTCATTACTCATGCCTTAGCCGTAGGCTCACGGAAGTTTCAACTCTAGGTCATAGGTTCAAATACCCACTGTGGTGAAATTTCGCTGTGCTGTGAGTCCATGCCTAGCGAAAAACAGACCATTCATCCGTTTTCTCAAATTAGTTTTAAGAATGAGCTCATGTGAGGTGGATCAAAAGCTCAATTGGACCACACTGCATAAAGAAGAGGGGATTGAACGCCTACCATTAAAAACTTTTTGGAGGAAGTTTTTGGATCAAGCTGATAATAGGTTGGATGGCAAATAATGGTGGGCCGTAGGAAGGATTAATTTCACCGTTGGGTATCATTGTTACTGCAGTCTATGGTGTGGTCCACTTGAGCTTTGGATCTACTTCATTTTTTAACCCATGTCTTAAAATGGATGGGTATTGTCTGCCACAACCTTTTGCTGAAACTTTTTGTGACTGGAAGTTAGGTGGGACCGCTATGACACTTGTGAGAAATGCAACTCATCCATCATTTTTGTCGGATCATCTTAGGACACGGAACAAAAAAGGAAGCAGATCCAGAACTTAAGTAGCTCCATGCCAGGAAATAACGAGGATTGAACATCCGCCATTGAAATATTCGTGGTACTACAAAAGTTTTGGATCAGGCTAATATTTTTGTGTTCAACTCGACTGACCATATGAAAGTTATGGGTGTCATATAACCATCATGGTAGACCTTAGAGAGATTTCAACGGTAGGCATTTCCCTATCTATCCTTTTCTATTGTGCGACTCGCTTGAGTTTGGATCTGCCTCATTTTTGGGGCCACATCCTAAGATGATATGGCAAAATGGATAGGGAAGTTGGATTTCTCACAAGCATCCCAGTGGCCCCACCCAGCTTCCCCTCATAAGTTGGTGCAAAAGGATTCGGCAGGCAATCCATGTCCAATCCACGTACCCCTGAAATGATATGGCAAAATGGAAGGATGGTCTAGATATAACACTTACGTAATGGTGGCCCCACAGATCTTTGCACGTCAACATAACACCAAGGTTGGTGTGTGGGGTCCATGCTTTCGTAGCCTTAACCATCGGTCTAATGGTTCCAACCACGTGGATGTATGTACCGATGTACCAAAAGCAAGAAACAAGCCGTTCAAATGGAGCCAGTCAAAAGAAAAAGAAGAAGAAGAAAGAAGACCTTTCCAGTGGGCTATCTATGGATTCAAAAATGATTGCTTTTAAACTATTTCTCTAAGGGCCCGTTTGGCTGGGTGAATTGAAAGGGATTGAATGGTATTAGGGTGGATGGCATGGATTTCTAGGTAATGATGGTGTTGTCAGTGGATTGTCTTGAGATACATGGGATTGCTATATCCAGTCTGTTTGGCATGCCAATCCCGGGATTAAACCTTCCCATCCCTTCCAATCCCTCGAAACCAAACATGTCTCACTCAAATTTGAATGGATTAAGGTGGATTGGATGGGATTTAAAGATAATGATGGTGTTGTCAGTGGATTGTCTTAAGACTCATGGGATTGGGATCAGATCACCGACTTTGTTTGGCACGCCCGGCCAATCCCCAGATTTAACTTCCAATCCCTTCCAATACCATCCAATCCCTTCCAATCCGGCCGGCCAAACGGGCCCTAAAACCACCTACTATTTTCATACATCGACCTTTACCGTGTGTGTTGGGGGCCTTGCACAAACCTTAGGATCTAGCCTCCCGAAACAAACCAGAATTATGGATAATAAAGCAATGAAATAAATCAAAGCATCAATCACACACCACACAAGAGAATTTTACGTGGAAAACCCTCAAAGAGGTAAAAACCACGGGACCTCGTCCAGATCAACAATCCACTATGAAGTAGAACGTTTACAACCTTCTTCACTCACGCGAGTGGATGAACAATAAGAGAAATAGAAAACGAAGAGATCTAACAGATTATGAGGAACATAGAAGCGGCGAGATATAAATTGCAAAGTAGAAAAACCTAAAAGCGAGAACCTCCCTTCTATAAGCTTCCTCTCTCTTTTCTCCCTCTCTCTCACCTTTGATAGCCCTCTTGTATTTTTCTCATCAACACAATATATCCATAGAAAAATCCTAGGGACCCCTTTTATAGTTTTAGGAAACTCCTTTCGCATCTAGTTGCGAAAGGACTTGCGCATCCTAGTTGCGAAAGGACTTGCGCATCCTAGTTGCGAAAGGACTTTGCGCATCCTAGTTGCGAAAGGACAACGGGTCAAAAAAAAAAAAACCCATCAAATCTCCCCTTTTTGACCCAGGAGGGATTCACCTTCTTTAAGCCAGCCAGGTTTCTACAAACCTCAAATTTGCCCTTGAGCAAAGCCTTGGTCATCATGTCGACCCATTATCGTCCGTGTGGACTTTCTCAATTTGTAACACCTTTTGTTCCAAAGTATCATGATCCGGTGATCTAGAATCTCTATGTGCTTCGACTTGGAATCTTGACTTGGATTCTTGCTCAAGTGTATAGCACTCGACTATCATGATAGACCACGTGCTCCTCTGCTTTAGGCTAAGTTCTGTAGGAACCTTTTCATCAAAGCATCTCTTTACATGCTACTGTGGCTGCATGATGTACTCGGCCTGCACGTAGTTGACAATCTACGACCTTACGTAACTTGCTCTGCAGCTTGGCTGCTCCCCTGCAAATGTGAACATGAACCCCGATGTAGACTTCAGGAGTCATGTCACTGCCATATCTGCATACGTGTAGCCCTCAACACGGGTTTTAGTCACCATAGCATAGGCTCGACTGGATGAGCCTCTTAGATAATGTAGTATCCATTTTCACCATTGCCTTGATGTTCTTTGCCAGGATTGGCAAGATCCGGTGACAACACCAACCGCATATGCTATATCTGGGCGTGTACACACCATAGCATACATCAAACTTCCTACAGCTGACGCGTAGGGTATCTTCTGCATCTCTTCCACCTCTGCCTTCGTCTTGGGACAACGCACTGTCGCTCAATCTGAAGTGACCATCTAGTGGATCTTGGCCGAAGCCCATTTGCATTCATATTGAAGCCGCTCAGGACTTTCTCAATATACAGCTCTTGTGTGACCAAAGCTTCTGCTGCTACTTACATCACGGGTTATCTCCATTCTAGGATCTGTCTGGCAGGGCCCAAGTCTTTCATCGCAAAAGACTTGCCCAACTCTGTTCGACTGTCGATCTTCTTGATGTCTTTTCCCATGATGAGCATGTCATCGACGTATAATAGCGAGAACTAAGAAATCACCATGTCGAGAACTTGCGCGTGAACACACGGTGGTCAGGCTCAGTTCTGTCATACCCATCTTTGTAACATGAGCACGAATCGAACTTCTTGTACCATTCTTAGTGGAGCTTGTTTCGGCCATACAAGCTCTTCCTCGGCCTACACACCATATGTTCCTTGCCCTTGACTTGAACCCCTCGGTTGGTGCATGTAGATCTCTTCTTCAGTCACCATGGAGAAAGCGGTTTAACATCTAAGCTGCTCTATCTCCCGGATCCATGCTAGCCATGACCAATGACACCGTATGGATGTCATCTTCACCTGCTTGGTGAGAATATCTCCTCGAAGTCTATACCTTTCCTCGACCAAACCCTTTCACCACAAGTCGGCCTTAAACCTCGTCTGTGAATTCTTATGCTCAATCTTCTTTATGAACACCCACTTGTTGCTCGAGCTTTCTTGCCCTTAGGCAATTTCACCATATCATAGGTGTGGTTCTTATGCAAGGATTCCATCTCTTCTTGCATAGCTTTCAACCACTCCCCCTTATGCTCGTCGGTAGGGCCTCAGAATAATCTTCTGGCTCTCCCCCATCGGTTAGCATAATGTACTCATGCGGCGAGTACCTCTTGGACAATTTGTCGTCCCTAGATGACCTCCTCACTGTGGCTCAGCGGGTGGATCAAGTGGAAATTTGCTCCCTGGTCCATCTTGAAGGAACTCCTCGTTCTCGCACCTTCTTTGTACTCCCCGTCATCGGGCACCACGGGAGGAGTAATCGGATCCATGTCCTCTAGCTCACACAACTAGGTGGTTCTTCTCTAGCTTACCAATGTCTTCGATACTGCCGATCTTCAAAGAAAACCACATCTCTGCTCTGACGAGCTTCTTCTCGGTCGGATCCCATAACACTGTGCTGCCGAATTTTTCATCAGCGTACCCTAAGAACACACCTTGCGATCTTCATATCGAGCTTGGACCTCTCGTCCTTTGGTACGTGAACGGATGTCTGCATCAACACCTGAGATAGCATGCGATGGATCTGTCCGGTCCACACCTTCTCGGGTACTTCTCCATTCAACGGGGCGATGGAGACACTGTTTATCAAATACACCGTGTGCATTGCTTCTCCCCGAACGTCTTGGGCAACTTCGCATGGGATAACATACATCGATTCTCTCAACAATGGTGCGATTCATTCGCTCGGCTACACCATTATCTTTGGGGGTCTTGGGAGCCGTCTGTTCATGCCGTATACCACAGGACTTGCGGTACTCGTGAAAGTCGCCGATGTATTCACCACCATTGTCGGTGCGGATGCACTTGATGTCTACTGTCTCTCTCTCGACCATAGCATGAAACAACTTAAACACACCAAAGACCTCGTCCTTGGATTTCAAAACATAAACCCAAACCCTCTAGATGCATCATCATATAAAAGTAACAAAATACAATGCCCCACCCGAGGTTTTGTCCTCATAGGACCACAAACATCAGAATAAACCAAATCCAATGCATGCACTTTATTAACATGAGAAGCGGTTTAATAAATGAAACTCTATCTTTGTTTCCACGATAAACAATCAAGACGGGTTTTGAGAGGCATACATCACGTCGGAAGGAAGGGCTGCTTCCTCGCTAGTAGTTGAAGCCCTTTTCACTCATGTGGCCAGACGCTGTGCCACATGTCGATAGCCGAATCTTCATTGCGTTGACCCACCCTTGCACATGCGACACTTGCCTTGTAAAGGGTGCGACACTTCTTTCCTTTAGCCACGATCAACGAACCCTTGATGAGCTTCCATCGCCCACCGACAAGCGGCTTTCATAGCCATCATCATCCGACCTTCCGTCGACATTAAGTTGAGGCGAAGGTGCGGGATATGCCTCACATCCACGAGAACCAATGTGTAGCCCACATCGGTCTTCACACAAATATCCCGACTCCCACGATCTTTGATACGCGAGAATTTCCCATCTTCACGGTCCCATAGTCACGACTTGTAGCTTGTGAAGGAGTCCTGTGTGGAGTCGCATGAAAGAAGCTCCAGGAGTCATCACCCGGTCGGTGCCACGACTCGTGGCCGTGAGACATACATCGTGATCGTAGAAAGAATAACTACCATGTCGCCATCGAAGCGACGCAATGTGGAATCGATTCTTCTTCCTTCCCTTTTCCTTTCTTGTCGTTTTTCTTACCACGACATTCATGCTTGTAGTGGCCCTTCTTGCCACAATTCCGGCATTCAACCTCTTTTACGTTACTCGACTTGCCTCTTGATTTATCTCGGGCCTTCCGCCCTTCTGTTCTTTCCTCTCCCCGTTCTGCGTCTGAGAGCCTCTTCTTGAGTAGACCCACGAGACTTTCTCCTTGTCTCTTCATTGAAGAGACAAGCTGGTTACTGTTCATGGATATCTTTCCGTCGGCGCGGAGTTACTTAGAGACACCACCAATGTCTCCCAGCGTCGAGCAATGAACTAAGCAATAGTAAAACTGCAATTCATCATCAGGACCATCTTCATAGAGGTGAGTTGGTTCACTATATTATTGACCTCATTCATATGCTCGGCCCACAGAACCACCATCCTTGAACTTGAGATTCACAAGTCGCCTTATCGAAATATCTTATTAAATTTGTCTTCCTCTCATCTGACCCTTGTAATTTTAGCCATAGGCTTGCTTGGTGAGGTTTCGTAGACACATGGTGAAACACGGAATCATCCAACCATTGTCGATAAACCCCCCGCCTTTCGGTCCATCTTCTTCCAATCATCATCGGTCATATCCTTGGATTTTCTTGATATGCACGAATTGGAGAATATAGTCCTTTGATAAAAGCAAGTCCTCCATCTTAGCCTTCCATATGGTCAGTTAGAACCATTGAGGTGATCATCCTTGAGCCACCTTCCATAATTCAAACCGATCCTACCCGTTCAATGAACTTAGCTCGATACCACTTGGTTGGGGGCCTTGCACAAACCTTAGGATCTAGCCTCCGAAACAAACGAGAATTATGGATAATAAAGCAATGAAATAAATCAAGCATCAATCACACACCGCTGAGAGAATTTTACGTGGAAAACCCTCAAAGAGGTAAAAACCACGGGACCTCGTCAGATCAACAATCACTATGAAGTAGAACGTTTACAACCTTCTTCACTCACGCGAGTGGATGAACAATAAGAGAAAAGAGAAAAGCGAAGAGATCTACCGATTATGAGAACATAGAAGCTGAGATATAAATTGCAAAGTAGAAAAACCTCCTCGAGCGAGAACCTCCCTTCATAAGCTTCCTCTCTCTTTTCTCCTCTCTCTCACCTTTGATAGCCCTCTTGTATTTTTCTCATCAACACAATATATCCATAGAAAAATCCTAGGGACCCTTTTTATAGTTTTAAGAAACTCCTTTCTGCATCTAGTTGCGAAAGGACTTGCGCATCCTAGTTGCGAAAGGACTTTGCGCATCTAGTTCGAAAACTTTCAACATCTAGTTGCGAAAGGACAACGGGTCAAAAAAAAAACCCATCAGTGTGGACAGCTTTTGACTAGCAAAAAGATTCTATTGAGTAGAAAACTGTTTATAAGTGAATGACCAAACTTTCATCCTATTCCATGTCCAGGACCCATTTTAACGTTATTCTTTTTTTTTTTTACACACACTTACACCAATACACCACAATAGTTACTTGAATCCATAACCTCGTTGTTGAAACTCTTGTGAGTCTACTATATCTTAAGTAGGCTAGTGGCATGAAAGAATGAGGAGTCATTTAGTACCATGGTTTTTATTTTTCAAGGGGAAGGGTACAATAAACTAACCGGGGTTTCAGATCCCCTTGGAGCCAATTTGAAATTCATGACAAAAGCTTAGATTACATATAAAATCCTTTTAAGAGTTGCATGTGTAACATGTGTCACTAGGCTATTAATTTATTGGGTTGATGTCCCACTTATGATATCCTAAAACAATTATATTATCAATTGCATCACTATAATTACTTTAATAAGATTATTTGCATCATCCAAACATTGTCCATGTAAATCAATGGTGAAAAATCATTGATTAGTCACTCAAATATGATCTTGTGTTTGTGGCTCATCATTGACTTGAAATTTCATCATTTTCAGGCAAAGCACATATCTCAATAGGTTTATTATAACCATGGTGTCAAACATTATATACACTAATTAAAGATATTAAAGTTAAACTTTAATAATTAAATTCAAACCTTCGTATAGCATGCATAGCTATTTTTGGATTACAAGGGAATCTAAATCTAAGGTAAGAAACATAACAGGAGGGTTTCAAATACTGGGGATTCCAAATCTGCACTCTCAAACAAGCTTAAAGGAACAAAAATGCTTTCCACTGAAGGATAAAATGCATTCTATTTTTCTTCTAAAAAACAAAAGTTCGGACTCTGCCTGTTACTAGTTGCAGAGGTAAAATCTGCAAGATGCGCTATTCGGATCATGCATAGTAGGGATCCATTGGGAGTTATTTAATGCTCCGGCTGCATATTGTACTTGATACGCAGGTACTTACAAATGAAATGTCATACATGGCATACATTCGTCTACCATTCCCATCGTTGCCCTCGAAAAAAATCAGATTGTATGATTAGTAGCTGTTTAATTCCAAGTAATTATTTGGTGAAATGAATTATGGGATTTTTATTTATTTTTTAATTGTCCAATAAATGCCTACTAATCTAATGGTCAGATGGTCCAATAATCTTATTTTTCTGTTCACCGTACATCTAGACTTGTACCATGATGTTGATTAGTGCTATGCATGAATATTGTAAGTAATTTCTAAGTGCCCGCTCATTGACCTTCACACCATGACAGAGTATTAAGGTCTTGGTCTGCATGCACGGATCTCCTCCACCAACTCAGGATTGCGTGCTGACATGGGTGGTGTGTTGACGTGGCAAAGTTCCATGGGCCATCATGATGTGTATTATATCCACACCATCCATCCATTTTGCGGAATCAATTTAGGGCATGAGCTCATGTGATGTAGATCCATAACTCAAGTGGACCACAACATAGAAAGAAGTGGGGATTGAATGTCTACTATTGAAAACATTTATGGGCCACAAGAGTTTTGGATCAAGCTGATAATACGTTGTATGGCAAATAATGGTGGGCCTTGGAAGGTTTCAACGGTTGGTGTCACTGTCTCCCATGATTTCTGAGGTACGGTCCACTTAAGCTTTGGATCTGTCTCATTTTTAGGCTTAGTAGGCCTACGGTCTCACACAAGGGCCTAAGTCGGCTGGACCCATTCGTGTAAACTTTTTGCAAATGGAAGTCAGGTGGGGCCTATTGTGATGCTTATGAGAAATCCAACTCATCCATCTTTTTCCACCATCATCTTAAGACATGGTTCAAAGAATAAAGCGGATCCAAAACTCAAGTGGGACACATACAGGAAACAACAAGGATTGAACATCTATCATTGAAATATTCATAGTGCTACAGAAGTTTGGAATCAAGCTAATATTTTTGTGTTTTCAATTCATGAGAGTGGGAATGACATTGTGAATGGTATGGGTGGCATGTAAACATTATAATGGACCAAGGGAGATTTCAACTGTAGGCATTTTCCTATTCACTTTTTTCTATGGTGTGGCCAACTTGAGTTTGGATCTGTTTCATTTTTTGGACCCATGTCCTACAATGATATGGCAAAATGGATGGACAGGTTGGATTTCTCTCAAGTATCACAGTGGCCTCTCCTAACTTCTCCAAAGTTGGTGCAAAAGGCTTCAGCAGCCAATTTGCATCCCCTAAAATGATCTGGCAAAATGGATGGATGGCGTGGATATAACTTACATGGACACGGATAGGTTACTCACAGGTTGAGCAGCCAGACAAGCTACTGAATTGAGGTCACAACATGTTGTATGTGTTGTATCCAAACCATCCATGCATTTGTAGATATCATTTTAAGGCATGATCTAAATGAATGAGAGAGATCCAAACCTGGAATGGACCCCACCACAAAAAATAGTGGGGAGAGTGACACGCACCGTTAAAACCTTCTTAAGGTCCATCATGATTTTTATTCGAGATCCAACGTGTTCATAGGTCAACGCAGACATGAAAGAAGGAAAAACACAAATATAAGCTTGATCTAAAACATATGTATCCCTTAGAAGTTTTTAATGGTGAGCGTAACTCTTAACTCTTTCCGCTGTTTTCTGTGGTCCGGTTCACTTCAGATTTGGATACAACTCATTCTTTATCTCATTTCCTAAAATGATCTCTGCAAATGGATGGTCAGTGTGAATACAAAATACACATCATGATGGGCCTAATGAACTTGGTTATCGTCACTTCAGTAGTAAGTCTCGGTACTCGACCTGTCAGTAGCTAATCCGCATCCCAACTTGCATCATGGTGGGCACAAATGATGGGGTCCAAAGCTTTCGTAGCCTTGACCATTGGGAAGAAACAAAAGTAAGAAACAAGTAAGAAACAAGCTGTTAAAAGGGAGCCCAGACCAAAAAGTTATTAAAAAAAAAAGAAAATGGAGATTTTTCAGTAAGTTACTTATGTTTGGCTCTATGAATTAAAAAATTGTTACTTTCAACATTTAAATCATTTCTCCAAGACCATCAATTAACAGAAAAGTATTAAACATGTTTGTTGGACTGGATCCAACCATCTGTTTGCTCAGCTCATGGAAGGTTGTGACGCAAGTATAACATGATCCAAAGTCCATGATTGACTCAGTGGGGAGGCTGTGATCATGGGGGCGCACTATGTTCTTTAAAAAAAAATGAGCCGTCCACTATCTTCCTCATATGAATTTATGATTTCATTCCAAAAATATCAATATCCGAAGCTTAGGTGGGCCACACGGCAGGTAACAGTGCATATTGAAACTATGCCTTTCGAACCATTTAAATCAGGGACAAAAACCGGTGGTTGTGCTCAACCCACTGGGAATGACATTATGAACGATTGAGAATGACATTTCAACTGTTCGAATGACTTAAAAATATCAAAACTGAACCGTTGATAGTTTCAATGATGGGAGGCAACATGCCTACTTTTTCCTATAATGGGATCCAAGTCCGCGTTGGATCAGCCTGGATTTTGGGCCGTGTCCTAAAATGAGATGGCGAAAGCGGTGGACGGTTCGGATTTGCGATAACAGTTGAAAAAGAAGGGTTGTCACAACTTACACCCCTAATTTTAAAATTGGAGTCCTCTTCACCTAGTTGCCGAGTTGCCTAGTTAAGGGTATGACCTCAAAAAATTTTAAATAATCACATTCATTCCACCACAAAACTCATAACATAAATTTTAAAAAAAATACTAATGTACATACCCCATCTCGGGCCGATAAGCTTGATTGAATAGAAACTTCAATCCATACCCTTAATCCTAAGTCAAACTCTAATTCAAACCATAAACTCTTATTCAAACCCTAATCCAAACCCTAAAACCCTAAAAACCAATCCTAAAACTGGTCCCGAACCCAAACTTTAGGGAAAACCTAACATATAACGTCAACCCTTGAGTTAACCAGCTGAGTTGACCCACTGAGTCAATTCACCTAGTCAACCCACATATCTTAACCAATCAACTTACCTAATCAATTCACATAGCCTACCCTATTCAACTCACATTGTCAAGCCAAGTTCATAACACATTTTTGCTCAAGCCTATTCCAAATCCCAATTTGGATGGAATGAGAGACAGCAATGTAACTTTGGAGGACCAAACCTTGCCACATGTATAGGAGGAACATCCCTCCGAAGCTGGAGCAAAAATGAATGGCGATAGGCACCCTGGGGGCAACTCGTCATGTGGCACTGGCCGTACTTTGGCTAGCTGCTCACTTGTGTGCAACTATACTCCTGCCTATTTCATCCATGTGCAAATTTTGGAAGTTACTCTGATGCCCCTCCCTTTAGCTAAAATTACACATTATGCTATGCGGACCAACACACGAGATCTTACCACATGAAAATCTTAAATCCCAGCCATCCAAACCCTTTTTAAACTCAAGCCTTGCAAGAATCACCAGAAAATCGAGCTGGAGGGCTATAAATACCTATATTCCCCTCGCATTTCAAGCATCTTAAAAAATCATCCCTTACTATTCCTTACCAACCTACAATCAAGTATCCTAAATTCCCTTAGCCAACCACATCACCAATGAGAGTGAGAGTGAGAGTGAGGAAGAGAGCCTAGCCCAGGTCCAACTCTAACACTAGCATCTTAAGCCGACCAAAGTTCAATCCAAGCCACTAGATATGATCCTTGCAACACTACCATCCACTCGACTATTTTTAATCATGCTTCATCTAGCCATAACATTTACATAGCGTAATATTTATCTCATCATTCAACACACTTTGCATCAAATTGGCTTTGAAGTATATGCTATGAGGCTTGTCGATTTAATCAGACCCTGATCAACAGAAAACTTGCCAATTACACCACATTTTTATCACAAGCATTACAAACATTTATATATGAGAACTGAATCCTTATCCTTAAGAATAATTAAATCCTGTGAAGTAGAGACCGTACATCCATACGAGCAGAGTGGGTGCCTAATACCTTCAATCCCTGTAAATGTGGTCCCTCACTCAGAATATCTAATCGCAAAACCAATTAGTCATCTTAAGGCAGGAAATCTTCGGATCCCTACCCTAACATTTCTACAGGGTCTAGCAGAGTGTAGAGATGAATAAATTTTCTTGTGGTGACTCTGGTCAAACATAACCAATTAATCACAACCCGAAGCCCTTGAAAGAGGCAACATACGGAGAAAGCGACCTCAAGTCAGTTCTCGCGCACTTGCGTCAACATCTGCATCTATTTCAATTCAAAAAAAAAAAAAAACAAAACAAAACAAAACAAAGAAAAAAAAAACAAAAAAATAAAACAAAACCAATGTGCCTAGCCAAGCCAAACTGTCCCAAGTAGCATTCTACCATAGCTCAATCAATACCAGATCTTGAATGGCCATGGCCAACCACGAAGAAAGCTTTCTCCTATAGACACATTCGACAAAACCAGTCCCAACTTATTGCATTCAAGAGCTAGCCTGAACTACAAAAATTATGTAAGAAATGTTTCATTGATTTGTGTAAGAAAGAAGTGTATAAAACCTCTAAGATGGCCTAGCAAACAATAACAACTACCATCTCTCGTACCTCTTTTAACCTCCAGTGCAATCCAACCACAGTCGTCAGGATCCATGCAGGACTTCTGATAACGGAGACCTTTGGCTAGAACAACCCTCCACCTTAGGGTGTTTCTTCAAGTATCATCTCAAAAATGGGAACCATTTCCAATCATTTTATGCAGCCTGGATTTCTAATCAATTCCGACATCCTCCTCCTAACAAGAATTCCAATTGACTTCAATATCCTCCTGCAACCAAGGTTTCTTCACAATCTCTTTTCCTAGTCCTAGTTCAACAAACTGTTTATAATGAGAGCAATTGCCAAGTTCAACCTCCTCTAAGCAAGAGCCATAGGAGCATCCACAATGCTAATTACTATGAGAAGGGGGTAGTCCAGACCGAACATGGGTAAAATTCCTCTCGTCAAGTCCATCTGAAATTGAACAACTTTGAAAGCAAATACAAGAGATGAAGAGGAAGCTTAGAAGCAACAGGGGGTGGATCTTCCATCCACCAAATTCAGGGACCTTTGTCCCTTTCCTGACACAAATGTACATTTAGGTTTTAATGTGCCAGAATTTAAAAGATATGATGGTACGGGGTGTCCTATAAATCGTGGAGAGCTTAATGTCGTGGCAGGCAATGATGGAGCATTTATTCATCTATTTTAGGAGTCCTTGAAAAACGATGCGTTAGATGGTACACGTTATTGGACTCCTATCGAATCAAGACTTGGGAACAACTTTCTCAAGCATTTGTCGACTGTTTCGCGTACAATTTCAAATCAACGCTCATAAGTGTGGATCTTGTTGCCTTAAGACAAATGGATAATAAGTCATTGTTAGCTTACATTGGATGGTGATGGGGCATGGCCGACAAAATGAAGACACTCATTAACGACGATGAGCAAATCTCCATGATCGTCCACTCGAAAAACCCGAGTATCTTTGGATACATTGTCTCGTATCCATATACCAATTTTTCCCAAATCATTCGCATTAGAGAGTAAGTTAAAGCTAGAATAGAGGCTATGACGATATCTCCGTAGTGGTCCGATCAAGCCTCCTCAGTACAACCGATAATGGAAGGAAGGCCTATCAAATATAAGAATGGTGACGAAAGTATTCCTGACCCCTGTCCAATTGAAGAAGATAATCTTATCACCTCTACCGAAGGCACACTATTTGCCCCTTGATGGGGGCAATTGCAATAATAACAACAACTATGTGGAATCCACAATATTACAATCACTTTCTGCAAACAGAACCCACAATACCCCAATCTAGCATGTCATTAAGCACTCATACCATCAATATCATCATAGAAGAATTTCCTCTTTGTCTAGCCCATTTTTTTCATGTCATCGTGTTGAGATATAAATATTGTATATTTCCTCCTTGTTATGCATTGGTTTTATAAACATGAATGTGCTTAATTAATCTAATCACACATGTTCTCTTACGAGGTGATTTTGAGAGTTATGAAAAAAATGATACTTAAAGCATTGATTTAATACTCAAATAATTACCAAGTGAATGATTGGATTTATGGAGGTCAAGATTGAAGAATTCAATAGTCAAAGATCTAAGGAAACTAAGTGAATAAGAAAAAAAGTCGAGGAGACGAAGTGCATAATTCAATAGCCATCGATGACAACTTCGATGTCAACAAAGCAAGTGTCGATGCCATCGACGCCACTTCGATCCCGTCGCGAAAATCCATAAAATCCAATTTTATTGTTAGACATATTTGAGCATTCTTCGATTCTATCAAGGACATGTTTGATGCCATCAAAGCTAGTTGGATCCAATCAAAGGAGGTTTGATGACATTAATAAAATATGAAAATTCAAAAGTTCGTTACTAAACAGTTTCTCAATTTCATCCAGATTCTTCAATGGGAGCTCGATGCCATAAAAGTTGCGATAGCTGCATAAAATCATGTCGATTTTGAAGTTGGTGCGAATCAAGCCTATATAAAGGGATGTTTTAAGAGTTTCTAATTATGAATTGTGGTAGAAGGAGTAGAGCAAGGAGTCATCCCTCCTCTTCAATCATTCGGTTATAATTAGTTTTTATATTTTTCTTTGAGAGTTTTTACTTCAATCATGTATATGGTTGGTTAATCTTTTAGCTAGAGCTAAGAGGTAGAGCTTATAGTTCTTCTTAATGTTTATTTTACTTTGATTAAATTTATTTAGTTTTTATGTTGAACAATTCATTAATTTTTGGTTTGAATGGATAAGTATTTTCAATTTACTTTGATCCATTGTCGACTTCGAGCATTTTAGATGTCACGCTTCAAATCCAATTTCCGGCACTCATTCGCTGTAAACCGAATCCGGTGCTAACAGCCTCCGTGACACCCCAATTTCGATTCATAGCTTACGCCAAGTTCTGAAATAGAAATCCCACAAGAAGGATTTTCAGAGGTGATTTTTTTAAGGGAAGCATAACCATGAATAGAGCTGGGCAGAGACGGGACTAATCCGATGGATCTAACCCGATCCAACGAATCTGACCCAATTCAATCCGAACCGAAGGTCAGGATCAGGTCGGATCGAGTTGGCCCAGTCAGATCCGACCATAAATCGGATCAAGTTCGGATCAATGGTTAATCCGAACCGATCCGATCCGAGTCGATCCCCGCAATGTTCATTCAACATCATTTCCTGTAATATTGTCCACTTGAGATTGAGATGTACCTCATTTTTGGTTTAATACCATAAAATGATCTAGAAAAATATATAGACAACAATAATGAAATAAATACATCATGGTGGGGTCCACATAGCACCGACTGGCTGGTGGTAGGGCGAGTAAGCAATCCTCCTCTCACCTGTGGCTCGAGGTGCATCGAGCACCGAGCTCTAACGGACGCGGATTTCAAGCGAAAGCCATACGCAAGAAGTTCCCGCGTGGAATGCTAGGTGGGTCCCACTGTGATGTTTGTGATAAATCCACACTGTCCATCCGTTTTTGGGAGCTCATTTTAAGACATGCGGCTAAAAATGAAGTGTATTGACCCTTACGAGAGGAAACAATGTAGATTCAATGACCATCATTTGAAACATTCGCATGGCCACAAAGTTTGGAAATAGCTTTGGATCCACCTATTTTTTTTGTATCTTATCCTAAAATGAGCTCCCACAACTGATGGACGGTGTGGATTTCTTACAAATATCATTATGGGCCCACATAGCATCCCAATGCAGTCCTGCAGGGAATCCTCTTCCCAATAATTAAAAAAAAAAAAGCCGGACGCGGATGGGCAGGTGTACCATGCACCAGGCCAGCCATTCTAGTGGATTGACGTCAGCAAGTTCTGTGGGTCCCATCATGAGGTATGTGTTATATCCAAACCGTCCATCTATTTGGTGGGCTCGTCTTCAAGCTTGAGATGAAAAATAAGATAGATCTAAAGATCAAGTGGACCACACTACGAAAGGCAGTGGGGGTTGAACGTCTACCATTGAAACTCTTTTAGGGTCACAGAAGATTCAATCTGAACCATACCCAATCTGATTCGATTCAGTTTCCCTGACCGAGTCGGACTCGGTTCGGGTCAGGCTAGCACTGTAACAGATCGGATCGAGTTCAGGTCAGGCATTGAAAATTTTAGGACCGAGTCGAGTTAAGCCCAATCCAGTCTAACTCGACTCGATGCCCACCTCTTACCATAAGCCAAACATTATCACATACATTCATCATAAAAGGATTTGAGTACAGTATTGGAAGGGAAATATAATACATATATAAAAATGCCAAAAAGTCAAGCATGTGTTCCTGCCTCACTATTGTTGTTGTCTAGCATAACCTGCACGTAAACAACGTGCATAAGCTTACTACGAAGCTTAGAGAATGTGTGTGTGCGTGTACAATAGGTATGAAAAGTATAACGATATCAGAGTATGCGAAAATGATGGAGAGATATGTTATCACGTCCAGGAATGCTAGTGGTCATAGCAATGTTATACAAAGTAAAGGCCTATCGAGTCAAATGTCATATACAATAATGTAATAGAAAAACGCGTGATGAATGAACGAGTCGTAGTGCATAGTATCATATGCTGATAGAAGCCTCGAACCCAAGGTTACAACACATGTTAGTCCTATAATAAACATGTAATGTAATTCTGGGATGATAGACTTCCGATCCCAAATAGTCTCATACCTATTAGGAATTGGGCTCACGATTGTATAACACTAAATTATATTTACGCATCTACAATCTCGAGTGCTACATGAACATATGGTTACTATATATCACACACTAATCCTGATGTCTAATCAACATCTCATAACAGTTCACAATTAGTTCATCACTGGGGTCTAGTACACTTCTGATACTGATTATTGCCTATTGTGCACGAGACTAAGTGAGTGCAAGAGACCTCCATATTCACCTCGTCAGTGGTATATGAAAACCCACCCGGCTTGTCGATAGTGAACCCATTTCACAAGCTGGTCAGACTCAACCTAACATATAGCCCTCTTCACCCGGGCGGGTAAGGTCAAACCCCTTCTAATCAACCATGACACAATGGGAGATGCGGCCAACCATTATCCAGCCCTCATGCACTCATGAATCCACTCGGTTTAGACATTGAAGCATCCTACTGGTACCCTAGAGTTTAGGGACTTTCACCCAAGAACGCATGTAACGTCCTGTAACCTCAATAGTTTTCGGTATCCATACTCATATACACCAGCCATATCCCAGCTGCATAACTACATCCCTGTTGTCACTAGGAAGTAAATGTAACATGCCATATACAATGCAGCATGCATGAATCACACATTCAAGTCATGCATCAAGTCATATGATGATCATACGGGCAACCCTGTCTCATATGAATGAGCTTGGTATGCCTTATACTAAGCATAATATTAGTGTTGACTTTGTCAAAGCTAGGTATAATAGCATGTTACCAATATTGGTACATACCCATATTCTCATTCCTATATACCATGTAGGTTGCACGATATATGTGATAATCAACATTAAATAGCTTAAGATAAAGAATGTGGACCCGAATGGCAGTCTTATTAGAAATTTAAATATCCATGTGGCATGGCCCACTTAAGACATCATTGGCATTGTACTTGGGTATGTGAACATAAAATTGGCCAGTAAGAGAAATGTATGGCACTGATAAAACATATATAAAAAGGTAGTTGTCATGGTAGGTCTTTAAACAAGTGTCCTAAGGTGAGTTCCACGTTGAACAGTTTGGCTAGACCCTTCTATACATGCGTGGCCACTAAGGATAAGGATCAACTTTATCTTTAGGTTCATACTCAAAATAGATAGGTAGCATGGACATACAAAATATTTATCAAGGTGGCCACGTAGCAGCCCACACTCACTGGATGGTGTGACTAAAAATACATAAAATAGTGGCCCCATGGATATGTCAAGTAGATGGACAGTGTAGATAAAACCCACACATCATGGTGGTTTCATGGTCTAAAAAGATATGTCAACTCAGATAGACGGTTTGAATACCACACGTACCTTTAGGTGGCCCCTGTTTGAAATAAACTATCAAGATAAATGAACCATGTACATAAAATGCACACATCACTGTGGAATCATTCCCTTGATAAACGGAGTGAATAAACCCATACATCAGGTGAGACATCATAGTGTGCCTTAGGAAGTTTTTTTTATGGTAAGCATTCAATCACCGCTACTTTCTTGGTGGGGTCCACCTCTGATCGGGTCGCTCTTCCATCATCAGGTAGGGGCTAAGTATCCCACACAACCAACTAACTTGGACACCAAAATGGGCCCCACACTAAACAAGTGGGTCAATACCATTGTCCAACGAGTGCCAAGTAGGGTACTATTCATACTAACAATTCAACGGTGTATAAGGGCCCATTGCCATTTATAGCAATTAGATTGGAGGGTCCATCTGGGAGCCTCATCTACACATTAGTAAGTGTCCACGGTGGGTCCCACGGCCCAGTAAAGGTCTTTAAAGCAATGCACACAAAGCCCAACAAGTTGCCTAAAGCACCCTTCCGCCAACAAAACAGGGCTTGCTCCACTAGTAGGTTGGCCTACCAATGCCCGTTGGCCTTCGTGGAGATCAAAACGTTGGGCCTTCTTGGGCATAGCCCATACATCATGTTGGGACATCATTGTAGGCCCTAAAACTCCATATTAGATGGCAACAAACATTAGGGTGGGCCCATCATTTCAATGATGGGAGTCCATTCACAACTATTAATGTGGTGCATTTAACCTGTGATTTGGTTCTGTCGAGGGGAAAGGTACGCTGCCCTAGTGGGCCCCACCCCTTACCATGTGTCTTAGGGTGGATCCCATGGTAGTGGGCCCCCTGGACACAAAAAAAAAGGATGAACAACATGGAGAAACCCATACATTACATGCGGCGAAGGAAGTCTCAACGGTGGTACAAATCTCCATGGTCCCCAATGGTGGGGTCCACAAGGTCTTGGATCAAAATCGGTATTTGTATTTCTCTCCCACATATATCACACGCATGGGTTGGGAGAAGTAATAACAAGGTGGGCTTTAGGAAGGTTTCAATGGTAGGCATCACTGACACCACTGTTTCTTATAAATAACCCACCTCAATTACGGGTCTACCTTGATGTTTGGGTCATGACCTAAAATAAGATAGAACATTTGATGGATGGTGTGCATATCACTTAAACACCGCAGTGTTGTCCATGGTGGCCCCACGGTCCTGTTAAGAAAACACCATGCAAAAGACAAGGTTGGACATCATTTCTCAATTATTCTCTGTGGTTTGGCCTACCTAAGATCTGAATTTGCCTCATCCTTGGGCCCTAGGCCTAAGATGACCCGTACAAAATGAATGGATGGCTTGGATAAAACATATACATCATGGTGGGTCCCACAAGTGGACCACCTATTGTTTGGGATGTCATTTTCAGGCTTGCATTATCTTATGAAAATGGCATGTGGCAATAAATGCCACAATAGTTAGTTTTCAATGGTCTACATTCTTATCCTAACTAATTCCTATAGTGTCGCCCATCCAAGATCAGGGTCAAGCCTATTATTGGGAGCAATGCCTAAAATAGCCAAGTAAAACCGATAGATGGTTCGGATGCCACACATACAACAAGTGGGTCTTACGAGTGAGATCACTTCTTTGGTTTTGTGTTTTCACCACACACAGGGACCGTACGAGCATGGAAATAAATGTCATGGTACGTCTCTAGGAAGGTTTCAATGGTGAGCATTACTGTCACCATTGTTTCCAACGGCGTGTCCCACTTGAGGTCCAAATCTACCTCATAGTTGGCTTTTAGCCGTAAAATGATTTGGAAAAGAATATGGATGGCTTGGATTAACCACATGCTTTAAGGTGGGCATACAAGTGAAAAACTTCACTTACCCTGTTGACGTAGACACCTTTTGCATGTCTTAGACAGTGACTACTCGGTTCTTTTTTTGTAGTCTTTGTAAATACATAAGTAGGGTCCAGGTAAGTAATCAACTCTGTCTATAAAATTGGTTAGCTCATGGTCAGCCTATTGAGTTTTGCATATCCATTAAAACTCAAGAACAGATAAATGGAGAAGGAAAAGAAAACACGGATTCCAGCCATCAAATGAGCTTCCGCTACTATAAGACATATATATACGAATTATACGCACACCAAAGTGGACCAAACGTTGGGCACACAAGATAGTGTGGACAGGTGGGTCCCACCTTCTGATAAAATGAAAAGATGACATAGATATTATGTAACGCCCCAGAAAATCGGGGGTCATGTATGCGCTCGACTCCCGAGTTCCCGAGTGTCACTTATCATACATTTTATGGTTTTATGGTTAATCAAGCTTAAATGCGCAATTTGGAATATCCTGGAGCATGAAACACAGTCACACAAGCCTACTGAAATGAAGAAGATGTATGTGTATATATGAACAGGTCCAAAGAATGTATACGGGCCGCTCAAGGCGTTGCCCAACAAAATCGCAAAAGAATAGTGGATCCAAAAGATTAGAGTCGAGCCGACTCTCAGCGATCCGATCCCGCCTCTCTAGCTGATTGAGAGCTGTCCATTAGCTGGAAGTATGACAGCTCCTCCTCCTCGTCGAGAGTAGCATCGCCACGCTCTATCTGCTCTGCATCCCCTGCATCTATGAGAGAGTCTGGTTGGTGTTTTAAAACACCGTCCCAGAGTGGGAGTGAGTGATCAACTCAGTGTGAACTATTTGTCTCAAGTTTTAACAGGCATCAATTATAATATGAACGTAATGAAAAGCAGACAATCATCAACACCCAGCGACTCTTATTTAATTGCATGCATACGGGATGATATGATGCATGCCCTCGCTACAATGCTCCCTCAAGTGACTCCATCTAACGATCGCATATGACAACACTCCCTCAGAGCGACCTCGACTGCCGAGTCGTCACCCTAACTAATGCGATGCAATGCAATTGTGTTAGCCGAGTTATTAGTTAAGTCCATTCATCCAGCAGGTTGGGGACTCTGATTCACCCTATGTATTACTGCCCTAAGCTGGTTGCGAGGTTAAGACCCCATCAATGTGTGAGGCCGAGGCCCCGTGGTCCATGATCCCGTCAGGTTCCTCATCCCCGACATCAAGCACATGAGGAGTGCTAAAAGAAAGGGATCGCTCGCGGTCACTACGGGGAGGCACGGTACCCCAGCGTAGGCTGACAGATCGGACACAGTGTCCCATTCCACCATGCGCAGCTCACGAGACTGTGGACCAGTTTTAAGTGGATTATCAATGGGCTACAATGGTTAAAGGGTGGTTCAGGTTCCATACATATGTGAGCACATAGGGTTAACAAACAGGGTTGATCAGTTAGTAGGCTAAACCGCACGAGTCAAGCGAGCATGAGACGAGTGACCTCGGGCACAAGAGACCCATGTAGTAGAACTACAGCCACCCGAACACACCCGCCTAAACCCACGGGTTTAGCCTGAGGGTAGTCCCACCAATGGGACTACCATCTCTCCTCATGATTCCTGACCATCCCAAGGGTATGGAGGGTGATTCATAGCATGCCGGCTACCAATGTATAATCTAGTACAAACCACAGCATGCTTTCACACTACTCAACATATCATTCAGATTCTCATAGCAAACATGATTAACAATATCATAAAATAAGTGCATGTGAAGTGTGTGTGTGTGTGGGTGAGGGAGTTACGCACTCCCTCCATCTCAAGCCATCATATGCACAAGGGTAATGAAAGCATACATATTAAGAGGTAACAATATAGGGAGAAAACATTAAGGCATAAGTAAGGATTCATCCATACACATAAGCATGTGAAAAGTAAGAACAATATCATGGAGGCTAAGCATGCAATTTTATACGATTTCAACAACATACATTCCTAGGGCTTTCTCTAGATTATTAAATCATAACATCCAAGCAATCAAAATCATTACGCTCGTACTAAAATTGGTGCTAGGCCACCTAAGAACAATAGTCCGCACCTTAGGATTCGTTGGAGACTTGAAAATGATCTAGGAATGTCGATTTGGGGACTGGTTAGTCAGAATCCCTAAAGCAAGCTCATACATGTGAGAAATCCATGCAAAAAAACCCCTTCCTCACAAGGGTTTTAAGGCAAAGGGAGGAGGAACCTTACCTAAACGATTGACAGATAATTTTGGTGGTTGTGGTGTAGGGTTTCCTCTTGGAGATAAGGTAGAGAGTTGGAAGGGATGATCTCCTTGGGCCCCATCACGATCTAAGGTTCACCTTGCTCTTCTTCCCTCTCTCTTTCTTCTCCTTTCTCCTCTTTCTCTTCTCCCTTTTCTCTCTTCTCTCTTTCCTTTTATAGGGCAAAATCATATGGGGAGAAGGGGTGCCCAAATGAGGCCCTTTTATAATGTCAGATTTGGTGGAAATGGCCCCAAGTGTTGGGTTTTTACTATAATAGACCTATGGGAGGGTCTTTCTAAGCTCTAGGGCCCACTATGGGGTGTACACATTGATTTATACTGTAGGATGGTTAGCCCTAATGATGATCTACGTATGGATATGATCGGCCCGCCATTTGGATGTGTCAATCAACGGATATGATTATAAGTCTGTTTAACGGTCACAGATAGTCGATCGGGGCCGCGGCTATACGGATATGAGCAGGGAAATATTCTTAATCCACGGGTAAAGTTTGGTCATAAACCGACGGTCTGAAATCCTCAACTTGGCATAAGAGTGGACGACCCAATTCACTTAAGTTCCATCTCCTTTCCTTAGGGTATTTGCACTTCTCATGCACTCGTTCTTTGGTTTAAGTTGAGCGGTTCTGGGCACTACCCAGGTCCAACTCCCACGATGGACATCGAGCCCAACAAGACGGACATTACTCTATAATTTTGGGACTAATGGCCTCCTAACGAGCGGTCTAAAGCTTGTTTGGAAAATCGGGGCATTTCTGGAATGAATTTGGTAGTGAGATTTCTCGTGGGCAATGATTAATGTTTGGATTAACTATGTTCATAGTGTGGCCAATTTATAACTAGCGGAGGTGGAGATTTGGTCATGCTTACTCTAAACCGTCGGTTTTAGGTTAAAAGAGTAACGGGGTTGCTCTGATGGGTCTCTGGTCACGAAATTTATAGGACATGGGCTTCATGGCCTGATGAAGGGTCATACAAAGTTTGGGAACAAATGGATGAACGATTATGGGGTTTGATCAAACGGTTCTGATTGTTAAATGGCCCTATGGGGTCCATTCTGATTGATAGGGCATTTCTGGTGGCCCTCTGGCCATGAAATTTATAAGATAAGTGCTCCATAGCCCGATGAAGGGCCACACAAAATTTAGGAATGATCGGATATGGGGTTCGATCGTATAGGTCCAGTTTGCGATCAATGGTCACCATGCCACGATAGGGTCTTAGTTTTGGTGGACGGGTGTAGAAAAATATATTGAACCATCACCGAAAATTTCAAAGAAATCCGACGGCTGAGATGTCTGGTATCTCGGTTTCATTTGCAAGCGCCAGATTCCAATCTGGCATTGGTGGGGTGCATCTGGCAAGTGCCAGATCCCAGTTCTGGGTGTCCACTGGGTCCGTAATCCGCAATGGACTACAAGCCCAGTGAGATCTATGATTTCCTAAATTTTTTAATTTTTCTGACCCTCCTCGGTCGTTGGGTGGCCCACACGGGCTGTTGTTAAGTGTAAACAACCATCGAGTTTGGCGGGCCACACCAGGTCCTATCATGACTAGACTGGTCCACCCTAGTATAAACTAACATTGAGTGTTAATGGTCATTAAGTGATTTTATAAGTTAATTAAAAGAAATTTTTATGGATTTTTGGAAATCCAGAACAGTGAAAAATCCAGAATGTTACATATTAACATATACGTCAAGATGGAGTCCATTTGATGGGCCCAACATTAAGACAAAGGGTAGACGACTCATGCACTCACCTCAAAGGTTGATTTGGAGACGGGGTGTATACAAACGGTTGAGATCGCCTTTCCTTCTCCCTAATCTTCTATAATCTCTTGTTCAACTATATATTTTATTTCTCTGTATCATTTATTTTCTTTTTTATTTCTTTCATGCGGTGGTGAGACGGACAGGTGATGGTTTTATACACGCGGACAGCAAAGTCATCGTTGAATATAGAGGCGAAGAGACGTGGGATAGGCATGTTGCGGTATGGGTTGAGGCGTAAATGTGTTAGATATTTTTTTAATTGAAAGCGACACTTTACTATTTTTTATTTTTTTATTAAGTGGGCCCTACATCACGTGTACACACATGTACAATGCGTGTCATCCGTTGATTCTAATAGGGCACACATCTTTCAATTTGGTCGTCAAAATGGGGCATGCCATGTGGTGTTGGAATCACAACGTCCGCGTGATTGCTAAGGTATAGATCTCGAGTCATTATGACACTAAAACATGACAAATGATCAGAACTCGTCAATCTGGTCCATTCTAACGTAGGCCGACACCAAAAATCAAGCATACGGAAGGTTAATTAGGACATGGGTCTCGCATTAGATGCTTAGGACGTATTTGGCCGGACCGATCCCATGGGATTTGGTGGGATAGAATGGTTTTTAAGGTAATAATGGTGGTGTCAGTGTTTGTCTGTTGATCCCATGGGTTTGGGATAGCCCATGGGATATCCAGCAGGGTGTTTGGATGGTCACAAATGGATGGGTTTGCATCTCCATTGCTTCTCATGGTGTGCCCCACTTGCTGTTTTATAGCTACCTCAAAATAACTTCATGGCATTTAGTAGGCAGGTGAAAATGATGAACGAAGTAGATATCTCATTGATATCTTGGTGGGCCCTACACAGTGGTGAAAACCTTTGTCTCGGGATCAGTGGAATCCAGGCACTGCGTTCGAGATGGGGTGGGATGGTTTTTATTCCGTCATCCCAAACAGCGAATGGGATGGGATGTAAGCAATATAACCCACGTAAGTAAGAGGTGGATAACCCATGTCCAGCGCCTGGCCAAACACGCCCTTAAGAATACTATTGATATTCTGCTACATGTTTTTGTGATTGTTTGATCTGTAAAATTTGTTGATTTATCATGACTCTGAGCATGATAGATGTTTTGAATTTTATGCGATCAATACGTTGATGCTTTATGACAATCAATTCAACGAAGTTCAAATCTGTTTTTGAATTATATGAATGATGATTTAACTGCTCAATTATCTGAATGGTTAGTATAGGACTTCGATTTTAGTTGTGTGATCCAATTGAATCAAGTAAAATAACATTGAGGAAGCTATAAGTGGATTATTAGTACTCTATATTTTATTTTTGATAGTTTCTTTCACAATTACTTTTTAAATCCAAATTTATTAATTAATTTATATTTTAATTATAGTTCTAATGTATTTTAGAAATCGCATAATGTTGTTAAAAAAATGTCGTAAATCTTCAACTAGTCAAAGGAAAGTTCGGCTCAAAGTCCAGCAACATCGTACTGGAATTCCGTAATCCTCGACTCTTCGAAGATCTACTTCGACTCGTCGAAGGTTACGCAGACAGCATGCAGACTATGTAAATTTGATGCGGTTTTCGGACTATTCCAAGTCGTTGCAAAAGGGGAGTTACCTAAACTATAAATAGGACTTCCTAGGGCCTTTTCTGAAGTATCTTAAGGCATTCTAAAGGTATTCCAAGGGTTTCTAAAAGGGTTATAGGGTTTGCAAATGGTGTAGCAAGGGCGAGATTCGAGGTTGTTCGAATCGGGTAAGTCATCTCTATTTGTAATTTTTGCATTCATAGTGGATTTCTGTCACTTTGTGCCGTGGTTTTTTCCTGAAAGGGTTTTTCACGTTAAATATTTGTGTTCTCTTATGTTTGCTTGGTGCTTTCGAATTACTATCCTAGATTCATCTTCGTGTGATTCCGCAGAACAAATCCCAATAAGTGGTATTAGAGCTATCATTGGGGTACGAATCTGAATTCGTAGGATTAACAATATTGGGAAACACCAAGTTTGATACTTGAGAAGTACTCAGACAAAAATAATTTTGAGTTATGGAATATTAAGATGATTAGTCTATTAACCAAGCAAGGCGAAGTTAAGGCTCTTGAAGAGCGGCAACCGACTATGAAAGATGAATAATGGAAGGCTCTTGCTGATAATGCTTTAGCCTCCATCCGTTTATGTCTCACGGATGAAGTTCTCTATAATGTTTTAAGGGAGAAAATTGCGGCTAGTTTATGAGCGAAGTTAGAGGATATCTATGGGAAAAAATCCTCTAAAAACCGCCTACACTTGAAGTCACAGCAGTATACATTCAAGATGGTAGAGGACGGAGATCTGGAGGCCCACATCAACAACTTTAATAAATTGTTTTACAAATTACTAGATATGGATGAAGTAATCAAATATGAGGAACAAGCATGTATGTTGGTGAATTCTCTTCTGACATCGTATAAGTCATTCAGGGACACTATGTGCACCGTAAATAAAACCCTGATTGTCGACACCGTTATCTCGGCCCTTCAAGGGAAGGGCATGAAAAAGCTAAATGGCGGCATGGGGACATCTTTCGATGCATTGATTATGAGGGATTTAAATACTGATCGAGGTACAGGATCCAAAAGACCGAGATCCAAATCCAAGGGTGAGGGTAAAGGAAACTTAAACTTATAGACTTATGGACTTATCCATCTTGGAGAGGGCCCGATGCATGTTAAGTGGTGCTGCGTTGGGCAAGGACTTATGAACTGAGGTCATTAACACGGCTTGCTATTTGATGAACCGGTCTCCTTCTATGGTAATTGAATGTAAAATCCTAGAGGAAGTATGGAGTGGTCATAAGTTGGATTACTCAGATTTGCGCACATTTGATTGTGAGGCTTACTCTCATGTACCGTCAATTAAGAGTGATAAGCCAGACCATAGAGCTAAAAAGTATATTTTTGTTGGTTATGGTATTGGTGTGAAAGGTTACAAGTTATTCGACAAAGTCATCACTAGCCACTACGTTAGATTCGATGAAAGCTCCTTATTCCGCAATAATAATCAAGACGAACCAGAAAGTTTAATCGTAGACGTCCAGATGGATATAGATCATATTAAGGTAGGGACAGCTACGCAGACAGAGGTACAATATCAGGTGAAAAAGACACTTGTGAGAAAAAATCGACCACGTGATCGCAGGTTACCATCAAGATAAATGGACGACTCTAATATCGCATATATTCTCATTACAGATGAGGGGAACCCGTCAACTATTCAGGAGGCTCTTGATGAGACTGATGTAGAAAAGTGAAAGGCGGCTATGGATGATGAGATGAACTCGTTGCACAAAAACCATACATGGGATCCAATGGAGCTTCCAATGGGCCGAAAAGCAATCGAATGCATGTGGTTATTCAAAAAGAAACATGATAGATATAAATCGAGGCTGGTATTGAAGGATTATGCTCGAAGATAATGAATCGACTTCACATAGATATTCACGCTGGTGGTTAAGCAGGTATCTATCATATTCATGTTGGCATTGGTTACCTAATACAATCTCGAATTGGAACAAGTGGATGTCAAGACTGCATTCCTGCACGGGGAGTTGGAAAAGCAGATCTACATAAAGCAACTAGAGGGCTACGAAGTTAAAGGGGCGGAGAAAAATATTTACAGGTTAATGAGGTCGTTGTATGGCCTGAAACAGTCGCCTAGGCAGTAGTATAAAAAATTAAATTCTTTCATGGTTAGTCAGAAATTCAATCGAAGTGAATACGATCACTGTGTCTATTACAAGACACTGAGTAATGACAAATTCATCATCCTATTATTGTATGTTGATGATATGTTGATCGCTAGTTATGATATGTCTGAAATCAACGTACTAAAGACTCAGTTATCAAGGACATTCGAGATGAAATATTTGCAGGCTACAAAAAGGGTTCTCGGCATAGATATTCATAGAGATAAGAATAAGAGTAGGCTCTGGTTATCACAGGCAAAATACCTTGAAAATGTATTGATCAAGTATAGGATGGACCAGGCAAAGCCAGTGAGTGTTCCCTACGCGGCTCACTTCAAGCTTTTCTCAGAACAATGTCCTAAATCAAATGAAGAAAAGCAAATTATGTTTCATGTGTTTTATTCAAATGCGGTTGGTAGTTTAATGTAAGTCATGGTCTGTATGAGACCAGATATTTCATAGGCAGTCGGTGTTGTGAGCAAATACATGTTAAACCCGAGTAAGCAACACTGGAAAGCGATGAAATGACTACTTCAATACATTCGAGGTACAAAAGACTATGTCTTGTCTTTTAAGAAGACAAGAACAAAGTTGATAGGATATGTTCATTCAGACTATGCAGGAAGTGTGGATTTCAGAAAGCGACTTCAGGCTACACGTTTGTACTAGTGGGTGGAGCAATTAATTGGATGTCAAAGCTTCAGTCTGTGGTGGCTCTTTCCACAACGGAAGCAGAGTTTATGACAGTAACAGAAGTATTTAAGGAAGATGTTTGGTTAAAAGGCATGATAAATCAGTTGGAATTTCAGCAGGAGGTCGTGCCGGTTAATTGTGATAGCGAGAGCGCTATCAATTTTGCAAAAAATTCTGTTTATCACTCACGTACCAAACACATTGATGTTTGTCACCATTTTATCCAACTGGTGCTTGAGGAAGGAGGCGTAACACTGGAGAAGATTCACATCAGCGTGAATCTGACGGATATGCTCACCAAGGTCGTTCTTATAGAGAAGTTTAAGTTTTGTGCAACTTCTTTGGGCTAGGCGATGGCATAAAAGAAGGACGAAGTGTGCACGAGAAGTATTGATCGAAGTTATAATGGGATGCAGAGATAAGAGAAGGGGGAAAGAAGATACACGTTTGAAGATTGAAGACATGATGGAGATTGGTGTTAAAAAGATGTCTTAAATTTGAAGATCTTCGACTAATTGAAGGAAAGTTCGGCTCGAAGTTCAGCAACATCATATTGGAATTTCCGTGATCCTCGGCTCGTCGAAGATCTTCTTCAACTCGTCGAAGGTTATGTAAACAATACACGGACTGCGTAAATTTGAGGTGGTTTCCAGACTATTCCAAGTCAGTGCGAAAAGGGGGTTACCTAAACTATAAATAGGACTTCCTAAGGCCTTTTCTAATGTATCTTGAGACATTCTAGAGGTATTCAAAGGGTTTCTAAAATGGTTATAGGGTTTGTAAAGGGTGTAGCAAGGGTGAGATTCGAGGTTATTCGAATCGGGTAAGTCCTCTCTCTTTGTAATTTTTGCTTTCATAGTGGATTTTTGTTGCTTTGTGTCGTGGTTTTTCCCGAAAGGGTTTTCCATGCTAAATATTTGTATTCTCTTGTGTTTGCTTGATGCTTTTAGATCGCTATCCTAAATCCATCTCTGTGTGATTACGCAGAACAAATCCTAACACATAATAGAAATTTTCTTTTGGTGCGACCTTGGTCTCCTCGAGTTATTACTACGTCGCAACCCTGCATTTGGGGTTGTCATAACACATCGACTATTGTTCAGAGTTCAAGCCCTTCATCCTACAAGGGGCACCTCAAGCTATTTCAATCTCGAAGCCTCTCATCTTGTAAGAGAGTCCTTCATTCAATTCACTCTCCATGCCCCAAAATATACAAGGGGCATCTTCAATTAGTCCAGTCTTCGTACCCTCAGTCAATTAGGGGCACAACTCTCCAGTAATTAATCAGGGGGACAATCTCCTCGTCTCAACAACAGTCAGTCAAGGGCACAACATGCCATTTCCAGCAAGTGGCAAAGAAGACAACTTCCCCATAACTCTCACAGTCAACCAAAGGCACAACCTATTGTTCGAGACAACTCCAAGTGCAGGGCTGCAATGTAGTAATAACTCAGTGAGACCGAGGTCATACTCATATGGACTTATAATCATGCGATTTCTATAATACTTAAAAATTAGAACTAGAACTAAACTAATTGATGGAATTTACTTTAATGAGTAATTGTGAAAGGAACAATTAAGGATAAAATATTAGAGTGCCAATGATCCATTTATAATTATATCTTAATGTTAATTTACTTGATTCAATCATATAACTCAACTGGAATCAAGATTCTATCATATTCAGTCGGATAATATAATGGTTAAATCATCATTCATGTGCCAAAACGGAGTTAAATTTCAATTAAACTAGTTGTTTCATCATGCATCAAAGTATTGATTGCAGGAAATTCAAAGCATCTATTATGCCCTGTAGTCTACAATATATCAATGAATTTTACAAATCTGTCTCTTGCAAAATAGATAATAAATTACTTTTAGTGTTCCTAAGCATTCAATGTGCCCGGAGTCAACAATGGATCAAAGTAAACTACAAATATATCTTCATTCAAACCAAATATCAACGAATTATTCAACATTCAAAAATAAATACTTGAATTAAAGTAAATTAAAACATTAAGAATAACTGCAGGCTTCACCTCTTAGCCCTGACTAATAGGTTAGTCAATCAAAAACATTATTGCATTAAAACTCATATAGAAACAGAAGAACTAATTAAAACTGAATGATTGGAGAAAAAGGAGGACTCTTCGGAGGCTCAACAACTCCTGACTCTACCCAAATTCGTCATTTGGAAAGCCTAAGACATTCATTTAAATAGAAATTTTTTACACTAACTTGTATAATTGACTTTAATTTACGTACTTTTTTTACGCTTCGACTGCAGCTAACTGAGATATTCGGTCGCATCGAACATAGCCTTTGGTCGCACTGAATTAACTCTCAGATGTAGTTGAATTTTCCAATTTTCATTTAAAGTCTCAATTTTCATTAGGTCGCATCGAACATCACTTTGGTGGCACCGAACCTGGCATCGATCATATTGAATGTCGAGCGAAATTATCTTTAAAAATCACACTTTGTTGTTGGATTATTTTGTACACATTCGATCAGATCGAACCGACCTTAGGTGAGACCGAACAGTGTGTTAATAATTCTGTTGTAGAACTTTGTGATTTCATCGATCTTTTCTCTCTCCTTTGCACTTGGTTTTCTTGGATATTTAATACTTGAATTATTCATTAATCACCTCCAAATTTTCAAATCTTCACTTGGTTATTCTTCAAGCTTTAAATATTTTTTTTAATCGTCCTTTTCACCTTAGCTATCCAAATCACACGGCAATGGAAAAATTTATGTAATTATATCAATTAAATACATCCATGCTTATAAAATCGATGCATAAAAAAAAGAAGAAGAAATATTCAATATTTCACACTCAACACACCCCCAACCAACATTTTGTTAGTCCCGATAAAAAAACATGCGAACAACTAATCTTCAATATCCAAATTTTAGACATTTTTTAGAAAAGCAACATTCTGTATAATCCTATACATATGTAAGTAAGAATTAAAGATATATGGATGAAATATGTTAGTCTAGACCCTGATACAATTAGTAAACCATATAACTAAGTTTCTTTTCATTAATTAATTCGCATACTATATCTAAACTTCAAGTTGTTAGTATGCTCATTGAATTTCTAACTTATAATCCATTACGAGTTATACTTTTCTCCATAACGTTAACTATGATGATTACCTCAAAGTGGAGAGATCAACATAAGTTAATGATTCCAAATACATATCTTTTTTACTTATTTTTCGAGCTTTTTGATTTTTCATCGACGACTTTCACACTATCATCTTTATTATTATTATTATTTTTTAAAATTTCTCATTTAAGCATATTCAATAGGTAGCCATTTTCGATTTCAACTGTTTTTTTGTTAGTTCTTTACTTATTTTTATACCAAGGTAAATAAGATCTCCATACTTGGTTCATAACACTTTTAAGTAATTATTAAGATATAATAATAATAATTCGAGTTAATTTCACAAAATATAAGTTAGACATGAAACGTGAATTAGGCTCCATTGATGTTTAGAATTTTCTATTAATCAAATTATAAAAAGAATTTGTTTAAAATTATTGATACTTGACTTTAGAGTTTCAAATTTTACTTTGTATCTTATTGTTATACTCAAATATATTTAAATATACATAATATTACTATCCAAAAAGAGTTTTGAAATTTGAAAATTAAAAATTTTACTCTGTATCTTATCACTACTATTTTTCAAGCAACCAGTTGACACAGACAGAAGACGTGCAATGAATCCAAACCGCAATTCATGACTGGTCGGCAAAGGTAGCGTGTGCACTCGCCTTGGCATCGGTTATATATAACATTTGTTAAAGATAGGCATCTGTAAATACCCCAGCCAGGCTGATAAGATAATTGAGTTTGAACTAATGAATGGTCAACCAAAACCCCAATCATGAACTCTAACCCTAATAGCCCAAAACATAGGAACTCCAATCCTAAATCCCAAACTCAACTCATTCAATCCAATAGACTTAATCCTAAACCCTATAAATCTAGAACCCTAGAACATCAAGTTAAATCACTCGATCAACTCGCTGAGTCAACTAATCCGATCAATCTACTTAGTCCAACAACCTAATCAACTTTTCTAGTTAAGTCCAAAACCAACCCGAATCAAAGCTCAAAATCAAGCCCAATCGAAGTATAGTGCGCAACAACAATACAATGTCCTTTGTAGCAGAGCCTCCATACTTAAGAGAGGCTACCCGCTGAACCAAGGAGTCCATGCAGAGAGTGGCGGAAACCAACTTGCCGACGACAGCATGACACTCCCCTATTCTAGCTAGCACCCCTCAATCATGTAAAATTCCTCTTTTCTAGACCTTAAGTATGCGACCGATGTATATTTACTCCAATGCTTATCTGCTTATCCAAAATTACCCTCCACCACCTCATCCAACTCGTGAGATAATATCACGTGGTAATCTCCAATCATATCCCTTTAATCACCTTTCCCCCTTTAGACTTTACAAGATTTGCAAGAAAATTGGGTTTGTAGGCTGTAAATAGCCCCCTTCCATTCTCATTTCAAGCATCTACTCTCATTTTCAACCATCAATTCTCATCCAAGGAGTCTCCTTCCATCCATCCACCGCGAAGAACAAGAGTAAGAGAGAGAAAGAGAGTTAAACCTAGCTAGAATCTGTCTCCTGAGTCGCCAAAGCCATAACCGAAAATACTTGATCAAGTCTTTACGACACTACCGTCTATCCTTCCATTCAAGTTTCAATCAGTTGTATTCAAATATAAGCATTAACATTGTGCAACACTCACTATCTTCTCACCCCTACCTCTCACTACATTATATTTCATCACTTTTCTTGTATCTAACTGGAGTGTGTGTGTTATGTGGCTTGCCAATATAGTTAGAGCCTGCCCACCAGAAACCCATCTAGTTAGCCATCATTTTACCATAAGCATCAACATAGCATTAAGCATCCCATACAATATATTTTTACATACTTTGTACTTTGCACTCGGCCGGTTTGAATGTATGCTTTGCGGCTTGCCGATATAATTGGAGCATGCCCACTAAAAATTCAGATCGATTATCCATTATCATTATTACATTACATTACATTACATTTTTTTTTTGTGTGAAAACTAATCATATTAAAAAAAAAAATAGTTAGATCTTATAAAGTAGAGACTGTACATTTGTACGAACAAAGTGAGTGATTAATACATTCCCTTTTATGTAACCGTGGTCCCTTACTCATAATCTCTGAAACGCAAACTCAAGAATAATTCCAAGACTAATGATTTTCATATTTTCAATTGTAAGTACATATATAGGGTTTAAACGACTATATGATCGAAATAATTGGTTAGTGACGACTCTAATCAAATATAAAACACCCTTTCGACTCTTAAAAAAGTCCTCAAGTGAGGCAACCTATGAAAAAATGAGTTGATTCCTCCACTCTCGTGAGATCCTCAACGTCCACATACCACAGTTTTCATTTTCATTCAACTGTTAATTAAGTTTAAACAAAATTTGATACTTTCGTGGCTCACAATAGTCTTTTAATAGTTATTCACCCCTCTCCAGTTGTATGGTCACATGAGATTTGTACTCGCTTAATTCTTAGACGATGTGGATATAAAAAAACCAGTCAAGTTGGGCCCCACAAGGGTGTTGCTCGGGTAACACGGAAACAGATTGACTACTCCCCCTGCCACAGCCAATGGCTGATGGTTGATGCTCTGTGGACCCTACCATGATGTATTTGTTTCATCCATGCCGTCTATATATTTTTTGATATCATTTTATGGTATGAGACTAAAAATTAGGTATATCCCAATCTCAAGTGAACCACATTACAGGAAACAATGTTGAATGAACGTCAACCAATAAAAACTTTTTGGAGGCTATAAAAGTTTTGGATCAAGCTATATTTGTTTTTTCCCTTCATCTGGGTCCATATGATCTAATCAACAGATTTGATGCCAAATAAACAGTTTAGTAAGCCTCAAGAGGATTTTAATGGTGGATATCCAATCACTATTATTTTCCTGTGGTGTGGTCCACATAAAATTTGTATCCCTCTCATTATTTATTTATTTATTTTTTATTATCAAGCTTTAAAACTATATGTAAAAATTAATGAAACACGTACATCATGGTGGGGGACCACAGAGCACCGACCACCAGCCCGGTGGCCGGTGGCCGGTGCTCTGTGGACCCTACCATGATGCATTTTTTTCATCCATTCCATTCATCCATTTTTAAAGATCATTTTAGGGCTATATTTTAAAAATTAGAGGTATATAAATCTCATGTGGTCCACACTACATGAAAACAATAGCGATTGGATATCCACCATTAAAATCCTTGTAAGATCCACTGTACTATTTATTTGACATCCAATTTGTTGATTTGGTCATACAGGCCAGATGAAGGGAAAAAATAAAAATCATCTTGATCCAAAACTTTTAAGGCCACCAAAATGTTTTTAATGGCTGAGGCTCATTCAACATTGTTTCCAGTAATGTGGTTCAGTTGAGATTGGGATATATCTTATTTTTGGTCTCATATCGTAAAATATTCTCTAAAAATAGATGGACAGCATGGATGAAACACATACATCATCATGGTGGGGCCCATAGAGCACCGACCACCACCCATTGGTTGGTGTCAGGGGGAGTAGCTAATCCGTTCCCGTTTCCGGGTAACACCTAATCCGCTCCCTACTTCTGGCAACGACGCACGTGGTATCGCCGGTGCGAGATTCGACTCACCCTTGTGGCCTTCCATAGTGGCAGAGCATGAAATCGGTACCGAAGCACTCAGCCATCGTGCTAGAAGTGAGCGTACCTAAATCCGAACCATCCAAATATTAGAATCACACTAGATGGCCCATCTAATAGAATCATATTGATTAAAAGATCTCAATATCTGATCAACGAATAATTACTTTTTGAATCCAGACCGTTGATTGCTTCTCATTTTTACAATCCATTACCTGTCCACGATACTGTTCATTATATATTTTGATATCATATGCAGTGGGACCGACTATACGAACAGTTTGGATCCAGTTATTTGTATGAAATGAGAACAAAGACAGCATGCGTCAGCGTGGGTGCGTATGGATCATCACATTCTACCCGAGTTCCTCCTCTTACCATAGGAGGCGGATTCCCGTGCTGTGTGGGCCCACGGAGATGTCCGTGATAAATCCACTCCGTCCATCAGTTTTAAAAGACCACAATAGGTAGAAATCATAAAATTCAGGATGATCCAAAACTCACGTGGACCACACGAAACAGTTGGGATTGAATGATAGGTAGTGAGAGAAGTTTTGAATCAGGACGATATTTGTGCCTACAGTTTATCTGAGTGGTAATCACACCATGAACGGTTTGGATGGCATATAAACATCATGGTCAGCTCCAGGAAGGTTTCAATGGTGGGCATTTCCATTCCCACTGTTTCGTTTGGTGTGGTCCACCTGAGTTCTGGATCTTACTGATTTTTATTATTTGTTCTATTGTTTTTATTTTAAAACGTATGGATGGAGTGGAATTGTCACAGACATCTAGATGGACCCCACACAGCCCCGGGCACAGGTATGTCTCTTTGCCAGGAAGCATGCAATTGGCTTCGCCACCTGTATCATCCCGGCGCACGTTAGCCCGGAAGCGGATTGCGTCCTGCCCCGCCCAGACCGTAATCCGTACAGACAGGTTCTGTGAGGCCATCATGATGTATGGGTTTGATCTACTCCGTCCATCCATTTTGTGGAATCATTTTAAGCTAATAAACAAAAAATTGAACAGATCGAAGGATGAAGTGGACCATAAACTGGAATTGAATGCTCACCATTAAAAACTTCTTGGGAGCATAGAGGTTTTCGATCAATCTGATATTTGTGTTTTCCGTTCATCTAGATCTATATGGCCTCATTAACAGTTTAGATGGCAAATAAACTGTGGCTCTAGGAAGATTTCAACGGTGGATGTTATTATTACCGCTGTTTCTTATGGTGTGGTCCACTTTAGATTTGGATCTGACTAATTTTTGGATTCAAATTCTAAAATAATCTGGAAAAATGGATGGACGGCGTGGATGAATAAAAAAAATTCACGGTGGATCCCACAAAATTTCTGCCTGGACGGATTATCGTCCAGCGGGGGTTGGACGTAATCCGCTTCCCGTTGGCCCGAACCCCAATTTAAATAGAACGAGTACATCGCAGAGTGCAGTAAATCTCTCCCTCTCCCTCTCCCTCTTTCCCATAAAACGATTTTTCTCCAGCCATTTTCCCAGCATTCTCAAAATATAGGGTTAGGGTTTGCTTTCTTCAGCTACAAAACCCTAGCATTTCTCCCCAACGTACATTTTGTTCTTTTTTGCAGCTCTTGCTGAGGTTAGGGTTTGTCCAAATCCATGGGCGGAAAAGCAGTAATCTCAGATGACGAAGGTTGAAATGATCGAACTCAGCTCATTTTTCTCTCTCTGGATTCGATTTTTTCTCATTTTCGTGATATTTTTTCCCTTTATATTTGAAGATGAGAATGAGATTGCGGAAGAAGACAAGAGAGGAGGAGGAGCTCGAGATACCGAAGATGTTGACGACGACGATGAAGGTTAGGGTTTGCTAGATTTTTGGATTGACGTACTGGATATTTAGGGTTTTGTTGGTTGAGGTTTTACTGGGTGCTTTGCTGAGCTGGACGGTGTTTTGCTTGGCCATTCTTTAGTGCAGATGTCCTGCCATTGTGGTAGTTCTATCCGTTAAGAATTCTAGACGGGGCCCTCTTCATTATGTGTGCTATGCTCTATTATCTCCTCCATCAGACGATCCTGGTCACCCAATTGGGGGCTTGAAGTGGACAGTTAAATCCAATGGTCAACATTTATTGCAGTAATAGATGCAATAAGTTGGACAGTAAGGATAATTTGATGGGGCCCGCTGTGTGAGTTACACTGTGCATATAAGCAATGTTTACGAGTCATGCTTTGTGATTTACCTTGATCGGAATGAGCTACATGGTCTGTTCTCCAAATCAGGTCATTGAATTCTCTCATCCATGGCCAGTACTGAGTCGACTTGGATGAGTTGACCAGGAGTCATATGTTAGTTTAAACCATATTCCTGATGCAAAGAGACTTCCTATTGACATCTCCTTTGTCCTGAGTCTTGGTCATGGATCATGGTATTGTAATTGCCATTCTAAAATTTCATTCAAGTAAAAGGAATCGGCGTTGGTAAAGGAGAATAATTAGCTTGTTAAGAAATGGCATCATTTGGGTCTTCTTCAACGATAAGCTGCAATGAGAATGAGAGTGAGAATTCACAATCCCTTCCCTAATGCTTTTCCTGTTGCTTCCTTTGGACAACTAGCTGCTCTGAAAACACAAATTCGATCATGCTTTTGTTATCCCTGCAGACTCCATATGTCCATACAAAAAGGTTCCGTGTTATCCAAAGAGGAACCATCGACATTCAATTTCTAGATTTCAACTAAAGCACCTTCCATTATGTAAACACCTTTGGTCTCCCTCATTGCTATTGACAACCATCACCCAATTTCTCGTAAGATTTAATGCTGCCCTTTGGATTCTTTACCTTGAAGAGCCCACCTGACAAAGTACTTTATATGGTTTCCACCATTCTTTTGAATGATGTCATCACATTGTTGAATATCATTTGTTTCTTTCGTACAAAAAAATGCACTGAGAATTGTGAAAGGAGGCGATCTCCAAATGATCCTCTCTGTAACAAGAAAAAGGACCACCCCTTAAATTTGTAATATTCTCTTGGGGAGACGAAGAGATGCCAAAGTACTCGTAAATGTACTACCAAATCCTGTTAGTCATCCATCAATGTAAAAAATAAATGGTTGATTATTTCTTCCGCTGGTTTAAACATGTAACTATTCTTCAGGAGCCCACGGTCGACGTCAGAGATTATCTAATGCAAGACTTAAGTACTCTCAAACATACTACCAAATCCTCTTAGTCATCCAACAATGTAAAAAATAAATGGTTGATTATTTCTTCCGTTTGCTTAAACATGTAACTATTCTTCAGGAGCCCATGATCGACCTCAGAAATAGTCTAGTGTAAGACTTTTCTTCTCTATAACCGTCTTCACGCAACCACATCCGTCAGCCTGGCATGTGTGGGGCTCTCTAAGTGCTCCATTAGGCAGGCCCTGTGATGTATCTGACTTGGCCTAGTAGTAAGCTGATCTGCTTACCAGGTGGGCCACATGTTCGTGAAAAAACATTGGATGGTTTAAAAAATTGCTAGTTGTCCACATTCATTGTACATGCGTGTCTTGCTGATGAATCTACTAGCTGGATTTGGGTTACGTTACCGACATGGTGTGGCTTGTTTAATGCATGGCTTGAATTTCTCCCACATTTGCCAATTATAGACATCCCAGGTCGGTACACATTGTTGTGCTTGGGAGGAGCTTCCCGAGGCTTCTTGCCATGTATATCTGTTTCCCTTTAAGTTTCTGCTCTTTCTTGAATAGTGATTCTATTTTTGTTGTCGGATTGAGTGGTATACTTTTTTTTTTTTTTTTTTTCCTTTTGTTATGATGCACGCTTTGTTTATCTAATTCTAGTCTGTCATGCTTGAGGTTCATGATTTCATTGATCCATGTGGGTTATCTATATGGTGGGCCTTATAGTGGATGGACAATTGTATGATTAACTCACTGGTTGGACAATCCGATCAATGAGCTTCAAGGGATGCTAAAAAAGTTCAACATGGAAGATCTTGCAATGATTGTCCCATCTGTGTACTTTTGTGCACTTACCCATCCAAACTGGACTAGTAGAGCCCACAAAATGGATGATGTGTATCATTTGACTTGGCAAACAGCATGGACTCCAAGCGATCTCGTGGTTTTTGCCATTGGAAGAAAGGGGTTGGGTGAGTTACATGTGAACGTGATGGATTTGATTTGATTTTTTTTTTCTTCCTTTTTCTGGCAATTCAGCTTTGTAATCTCTCATGCAAAAAACATCACTGGATTTTCATTAGAATAATTGCTGTTCTTCTTCTTCTTCCCCCCCCTTTTTTCTTCAGGGCCATGTTTGGTGCCTCTGGAAGCACGACATATTTGTGTTTCAATTTCATTTCCGCACGTGCATACATGAACAAGATCAATCTGTTCATTTATTTTTTCATAGTTAATGGCCCCTAGTCCAAAACTCAAAATATTTGAATAGCCCTATATTCCTATGTGTTTAATTGGTGGCATACTAATTCACGCGAAAAGACAAACCTCATCACCTGTCCCATCCAGTGAGAAAATGTCCTTTTACTGGATGGTTAAGATGGTCTTAACAAGGAAATCTTTGGTCATTGGCTAATCAGGGGCAGAACATGCAGGCTTTGACCATCATATGCATGTGCCATGTGTACGGTACACAATATGGAGGTATGGAGGCACGAAAATGGCGCGTCTCCGGAGGCACAATACGTGTTCTCCTTTTTTTCAATAAGAAATTTACCCATTCCTTTATTAGGAGAAGCTTTTTAATATTTGTGACATATACCTATAAATTGACACTCTTCACAAAAAAAAAAAAAAAAAAAAACCTATAAAGTGTTTGCATCAGTGATGTTGAAGGGCTGGCTTGGGGCACATTGGGGCTAAGTTTTACCAAGCTAGGCTTGGTGACTGGTGGGACTCGGGCTGATTCTTGCCTGGATTTGAACTGTCTAGGCTGGGTTGGGCCTATTCAAGATGTTGATTTTGCCAGCCCAGGCCCAGCCCATTGCCAACCCTCTTCGGAAACCCCCAAGCACACCTCTGCATGCAATAATCTGTATATCAGGTGGGCCAGACTGATGATCTTGCCCAGATGTTTAGCCAGTTAACCCATCAGGTGCTGCACACGTACATGACGGAATCTGGGCAATACTTTTTTAAACCGTCCATCTTTCGCATGTGGATACATATATCTGCTTTATACAGAGTCTATATTTAACAAGGAAAATACCACATGATATGGGTATGCTTTCCAATGGGTGAGAAGTTTTTTTTTTTTTTTTTTGAAAGATGACGAAATTGTATTAAAAAACCAAAAAGATTACAGCAAGGAGAGAAGAGAGTCCGCAGAGATGGTAGACGCAACTGAACTCCTAAAAAAATAAAATCACAGTCCTTCAAAGAGTCTACATGACAGCCCCATTCGATCAATAGACGCTTAGCTCTGGACGAGACAGCTTTGGAGGAGTTGGAGATATCCCTAAAACATCTGCTATTTCTTTCTTCCCAAAACGACCACCAAACCACAAGAATTGCCATCATCCAGAGCCTAGTCCTAACCTTACCAATGTTAACCCCGTGCCAAGCTTGAACAAGATGATTCACCTCCTCAGGGAAGCACCAGCTGATGTTAAAACGAGTGCAGAAATCTGTCCAAATTGAAGAAATGAATGGGCAGCACAGCAGGAGATGATCGACGAATTCCTCTTCTCGCATGCAACATAAGCATATATTGGTAAGGAACATCCCCCTTTTCCTCAAGTTGTCAACTGTGAGGATTTCTTTTTACCAACAAGCCAACCGAAGATGATATATTTAGGAGGAGCAAAATATTTCTAGAAGGGAGAAGGCTGTTGAGAAATTAAGACACCCTGATTGCTCTGAAGCTGATTGTAGAGAGAATTGACTGAGAACCTGCTGGACTTTTCCGTTCTCCATATAAAGCTATCTGAGCAGGACTGCGTTGGATTAGCTGCGTAAATGCATTCCAACAGGTCTGCAAACTCGCTGATCTCCCAGTCTTGGAGATTTCTTCTGCAAGCAATATTCCACATGGTCCTACCTTCGGACATAGAGTAATAGTCAGCCACCAAAATTCCTTTGAAGGGAGCTAGGAGGTATATGTTTGGGAATCTAAGTTTGAGCGGCACGTCCCCCACCCAAATATCATCCCAACCTCCTCTTTCATCTCCAGAATACCTCTCCAAATGGCAGACGCCCTATAGGAAGATGAGATTTTGGTCCACCACCCACCCACTGATTTCCCATATTTACTTTTAATGATAGTGTTCTAGAGGTTCCCGTCTTCAGCCCCTAATCTCCAAATCCACTTCCCGAGGAGAGCTCGATTCATATTCTTAAGATCTTTGACCCCCGCTCCACCAACCGAGATATGCTTGCACACCTCTTTCCACTTGAGAAGGTGGAATTTCTTCTTATCCTCCTTGCCATGCCAAAGAAAATCTCACCTTAACTTTTCCATGGTAGTCAACACCGAACCCGGACATTTGAATATCGACATGAAGTACAACGGAAGATTGGAGAGGGCGGCCTTAATAAGGGTGAGACTCCCCCCCAGGGATAAATAACAGCATTTCCATCTAGCAAAATACTTCTCAAATCTAGATATCACCTTATCCCATAGGCTTTTGGGAGGAGAACCTATGCACAAGGGGAGACCAACGGAAGAAGCCGAAAGAGTAGCCAAGGAACAATCAAGAACTACTGCTAGAGAATCAATCTCCTCTTTCTTCATATTAACACCGAACATCTTGGATTTCGCCATGTTGACTCTCAAACCTGAAACGACCTCAAAACAACGAATAGTTGTGCACAAGTTATTCACCTCGTTTGGAGTGGCCTCGGAAAAGATTAAAGTGTTGAAAAGATTAAAGTGTCGTCCATAAATTGGAGATGCGAAATCGGGTTAAGCATACCTTCCATTTTAACACCACTTAGAATTCCTTCCGATTGACCTTTGTGCAACATTCCAGATAAGGCCTCCCCCACAATTAGGAAGAGGAACGGAGATAGGGGATCTCCTTGCCTAAGACCTCTCAAGCTTTTGAAAAAGCCTTTGGGAGACCCGTTGAGAAGGATAGAAAAATGCACCGAACCGATACATTCTCCCATCCAAGCTCTCCATTTATCCCCAAAACCCATCCGCTTCAACATATAATGCAGAAAACCCCAGTCCACATGGTCATAGGCTTTTTCAATATCCAATTTACATAAGATACTCTTCAGACTGGATCTATGACTAGAGTTCAAGCATTCATTAGCTATTAAATCACAACCCATCATCTGTCTACTTGAAATAAAGGCACTTTGGTTACCTGATATAATCTTCCCTATGACCTTCCTTAAATGGGATGCTAAGACTTTAGCAAGGATTTTATAGGGACCCTCCAGGAGACTGATCGGTCTGAATTCTCCTGGGTGTCAATGGGTGAGAAGTTTAATGAGAGGTCTGCTCAGGATGGGACCCACCAACCATATGAACTGCCTATATCATAGAAAGGTTAACTTGCATGTGTGGTGTTGGCTGAACTTAGAACACTCGTTAGCTTTGTTGTGCATTCTATATTTCTTCTAATCTGTAATCTGTTGGTGAGTCTTTTGCATTGATGTAGACTTCAGTAAAACGGTGATGTTGGGTGCCGGTACCGTTGGTCTTCAATCAACAGTTTAGCCAAGTTTCTACATTTATGATGTATCTACACATGTATATGTCGGATACCTAGAAATGTAATAGATTGTATACCTATTTTCTGAGCACTCCATTGTTTGCTTTTCCTTATTGGTCTAGAGAGCATATTTGTCACAAAGCGTATCAATGACATAATAACCGTTTTGGTTCTTGATGAGTGTAGGATAATAGGAGGTGAGTCAAAGCTTAGGGTGCCACAGCTCATCCCCTGTACCAGTGCCATACCTGCTGCCAAAATAGACCATCCAAATCATGGGCCTCATCATGGATTGATCAAAATCCAAATAGCAGCATTGGCACATGTAGCACGCATTGAAATTGTACATCTGTTGTATGCTATTGGGGTCATATCTCAAAAGCCACATTGTTCAGATGGTCCTAGCCATACATTAAAGATCTTTTTGAGGCTACAGAAGGATAATTAGGAAAAAGCCCAACCACTGGCCAACAGCTGGTTGGAAAAGTCCTCCAAATGGTGTATATGACATCCTGACCAGTGTCAGTGTGATATGGGGTTTGTCACATCAATGATAGAGCCCGGTAGGAGAATAGTTTGGATCACTTGCAACTATACAAATGATAAGGCCCAATAGTGGTAGTATAGTTGATGAGGATGTGAACAGCAAAGTGCTGATGGATTGGGCTGTTGTACTTGCTGAGGAGTTCTAGAGCATGGAATGAGCCCAAATATCTCCAACAATGGGCCAGATCCATAGATCCATCAGTAAACCACACATAATGGCACTCTTGGTATACTTTTGGGGTCCATAAAGCATTCTTTTGGTGGCATTTTTACATATTAATTTTGGACTTGTTATGATTTATTTTTTCTTTGTTTATGTCGCGGTTAAGTAGATGGGAATATTTTAGTCATTTTCGTTGAAGTTGAGATTGTAGGGCTGAGTATATCTCTAGCCTATGGTTTATGCTTGATGTGCAGCCCAAATTAATGCTAGGGATTCTCTTTGCTTTCTTCATACAAAAAGTCAATAAAGAAATCGTCCTTAGATCTTGAGATGTTTTTAATTTTTAATTTTTTTTTGCTATTTTATTTTTTCCTCTTTGCAAGCCTTGGGCGTAAACTCCTCTCCAGGGTTTGCACACGTGCAAGTTTCGACAACTAATGCCTGCGAACTAGGCCATCAAACTAGATGAGAGCTTTGATTATTCGTTGGTTTGTGCATTGATTTACCTTTCTTACAATTTGAAGAAGCACTATTCTTGGATTGGGCGTGTTTTGAGGTGTTATTTGTTGCTAGGGTTTGACATAACTGAGTGCTGTTGACGAATCTCATTTGTTGGCTATGCCAACAGTCCAGATTATTTTCAACTAGAGAAATAATAGGGCCCAATAGCATACTAGTGTAGTCTGGATTGCTTACAACTTTTCAAGTAATAGGGACCAATAGTTGAATAGTCTGAATCACTTAGATCTATTCGGCATGCATGGGATTAATGCTTGATATCCAACTTAAAAGAGACCTTACAAATTCTTGTGTTTTTTGAAGTTACAAAGTAGAAACATGTTTGCTCCTTTCGTGTTAATGTTCAGGCATTCCCATGTGTGACGCACATGCAATTTACTAGTGTGCGCATGCTCACACAGAGTACAATTCCACACACATGGAAAACAAAGCACAATTCCTGATTCTTTTCTAACTTCTTATTTTTCAAAAACAGGCGATTCCCTGCTCCTGCTTTCTGCGAAACTGCAGCTAAAGTTCTTGTCTTGATGATGGTTTTTTTTTTTTTTTCGTAATAGTGTGTTGGTGTTGAGCTGAAGAGGTTGTGATTGTGTTCTATACTTTGTTTTTCAATTCTGCTATATGCTTACTGCCATTCTGTAATTGTTTCTGGTGAGGAGTCTAGATTGTATTTTCATTTGCTTCTAGATGTTGTTATATTGCTGCTGTTGGGGTCCTGGTGGGTTCTTGTAACGCTCTTTTATTGTTTGTTTTCCAGAAGAAGAGGGGCAGGACGAGTATGAGAAGGACGGGTTTATAGTAGATGATGTAGATGAAGAAGAAGGGGACAGTGACAAGGAAAAGCATATGAAGAAGAAGAAGAGGAAAAAGAGGTAGCATTTGTCTACGAGTTAGTCACTGTTTTGTCCACCGATTTCCTTCGCTGGCAGTAATGGTTTTCGTTTGTGCATTTTAGAGAATCCAAGAAGAATTTTGCTCTTGATGAAGATGACTATGAGTTGCTTAAGGACAACAACGTTACGACCTTGCATCGTCCCAAGCTTGTGAGTTAAATTTTTTTGGTTTCCTGTATTGCTTTTCCTCGGGTTTGAAATTCTAACTATTTTCTAAAGAAGTGGAAGGTTTTTTCCTTTCATCTCAAATTCAAATCTTACTTGAAATGTGAGTAGGGGAGCAAAAACTTCAAGCGATTGAAGAAAGCTGGAAGGGACTCTGAGCAAGTAGAGCTATCTGGTTTTTTGGATGATGATGAGGTCGATAAAAGCAGTCAGAATGGTCAGTCTGCTGAGGAAAAACTTAAGCGAAGTTTATTTGGTGACGATGAAGGTTGTTATAGAAACCATCCGTTCAATTCTAATCCTTCTAAATTTTTTTTTTTTTTTTTCACTTTCTATTTTCCATTAAAAAAAGGAAATTTACATGATTGAATGATGAAACCGTATTTTTCCTAGGGACACCGGATATTGCTGAAGATGAGGAAGAGCTGGAAGTGGGTGGGGATATTGCTGAGGAGGATGAAATGGCAGATTTTATTGTAGATGAGGAAGAAGTTGACAAGTACAGTGCTCCTGTTAGGTATATTTTCTCAATTCAGAATGTCCAGTCACATGTTCATATTGTTGTGATTCTTAAAACACTTTTCTAACTGGGCAAAACTTCCTTCTCTAGGAGAAAACCTAGCAAAAATAAGTTGAGGCAGACAGCTGGAGCTTCCTCATCTGCATTGCAGGAGGCTCACGGCATATTTGGGGATGTTGATGAACTCCTGATGAAGCGCAAACAAGGGCTTGCTAAGAGTGGTAGTTTTCATGATTCCGGTGAGTGGAGCGTAAAGAGCCCTGAAGATGAATTTGAACCTTTTATTCTCACGGAGAGGTATAAGACTGAGAAGGATGATCAGATACAAGAGATTGATGTGCCAGAGAGGATCCAGGTCATATTGTACTGCACTATAATATTCTCCTTTTTAATAATCTTGACAGAAAGAAAGAAATATCCTTTATTGCAGTTCATATGCACATTCTGTGTGTTCAAGCTTCTCAATGAATGCTTCCAACATTTGGGTGAGATCTTAACCATGCATTGTTCTTTCATTTTGCAGTTATTGAAAGAAATTACTGGCCATATTCCAACAGATGATAAAAGTATAGAAGAAGAGAGTGCCTGGATATATAACCAGCTAACTACGTCTGACATGTCGCCATTTTTGGGGAACATGAATCTTATCAGGGAAATTAGCAAGGAAGAGATTGGGAATGTATTGGGAATGCTACATGTGCAGAAGCTTGATGTAAGGATTCATTTATATTTCAGAATAGAAGATCATCAACATCATACGTATTCTTTTGATAGCCTGATCCTATGTCTTTTCTTTTCTACTATTTTAGATTCCTTTTATTGCTATGTATCGGAAGGAGCTCTGTCTTAGCCTATTGAAAGACCCAGAGCAAGATCTTGTGGAGAGCGATGATAGTTTTGAGAAAACCTGTACACTGAAGTGGCATAAGGTAATTCTGTTTCACATGGGAATAACTTCTGCCTTCTTTAATTTTGCATTGAATCTAAATATTGGGTTCGAATCTTGTAAAATGGAGTGCTGAAGCCGGGCCAACAATATTATAATTTTGCAGAAACTCTGGGCCATCCAGAACTTTGACAGGAAATGGTTGATTCTGCAAAAACGGAAGACTGCTCTTCAGATATACTACAATAAGCGCTTTCAAGAAGAAACCCGGAGGCTTGATGATGAAACTAGCCTTGCATTGAAACGGCAGCTTTTCAAATCAGTTATTAACTCTCTTAAAGCTTCCGAATCAGAAAGAGAGGTAGATGATGTCGACTTGAAGTTTAATTTGTATTTCCCCCCAGGTGAAGTTGTTGTGGAAGACGGCCAATTTAAAAGGCCAACTCACAAATCCCTATATAGTATTTGTTGTAAGGCTGGTCTTTGGGAGGTTGCCCGCAAGTTCGGGTTAAGTTCGGAGCAATTTGGATTACTTCTAAACTTGGACAAGATGGTATGTATATATACATTATCCTTGTATTTGCTTTCAACATAAAGTTGTAACTATGTGCAGCTTCTCTTGATTCCAGCGTGTGGATGAATTAGAGGATCCTAATGAAACTCCTGAGGAAATAGCTGCCAATTTTACATGTGCAATGTTTGAGACCCCTAAAGATGTGCTCAAAGGTGCCAGGCACATGGTAAGCATTTTCTTCATGTTGTCCTTAAATTTAAGTTCTACTTGTATCTATCTGGTGCTTATGGCAGAAGATGCTTGGTTTATTTTTCCTTTGTGTTTTCAATGCCTGTTATGTTTTGCTTGCTTCAGGTAGCGGTAGAAATCAGCTCTGAGCCATGTGTCAGGAAACATGTTCGCAGTATCTTCATGGAGCATGCAACCGTTTCTACAAGTCCCACTTCTGATGGGAACATGGCTATTGATTCTTTTCATCAGTTTTCTGGCGTGAAGTGGTTGTGTGACAAGCCCCTATCTGAATTCAAAGATGCACAGTGGCTTCTTATACAAAAGGCTCAAGAAGAGAAACTCCTTCAAGTGAGCATAAAACTGCCTGAAAATGTTCACAGTAAACTAATGAGTGATGCAAAGGATTTTTATCTTAGTGATGGTGTTAGTAGATCTGCTCAGCTTTGGAATGAGCAGCGTGAGTTAATATTGAAGGATTCTTTCTTTAATTTCCTTCTTCCTTCACTGGAAAAGGAAGTTCGGTCTCTGCTGACTGTGAGATCCAAGAACTGGCTACTTATGGATTATGGGAAACAGTTGTGGGAGAAAGTCTCAGTTGCTCCATATCATCAGAAGGAAAATGATTCTGGTTCTGACAGTGACATTGTACCAAGAGTCATGGCTTGCTGTTGGGCCCCCGGAAAGCCAGCAACTACTTTTGTGATGTTGGATTCATCGGGAGAAATGCTAGATGTGCTGTATGCAGGGTCGATCAGTCTTCGGTCTCAGAGTGTTAATGATCAGCAACGGAAGAAAAATGATGAACAACGTCTAGTGAAGTTCATGACCGATCACCAGCCCCAAGTTGTTGTTGTGGGAGCTGTGAATTTGTATTCTACACGTTTGAAAGATGATATATTCGAGGTATCCTTAAAACTTTTGTTGGTTTAATTCTAATGGGATGGTTGTTTGAACAAGCTTCTGAGCAATGTGTGCTCGCATACCAAGACTGACCACATTTGTATAGAAAATACAAAAGAACTGTCAGAAATTCAAAATTACCTGATTTTTTTGAACACCGAACTAGAACTTTAAAAATAAATTGTGTTTAAACTTTTAAAGATCTGGCATGGTCAGTTAGTTTTTCAAACATTTGTATTTGGTGTGTTTAAAAAACCTGAAACCTCGACCAGACTTGATATCCAGATAGTTTGGGTTGACTGAAGACTCAACCAAGTCTAACTCGAGACAACTTGGTATTTACTAAAAATGTTTAAACATATTTAAATTTACTTTTCTGAAACATATTTAAATTTACTTTTCTGTTAGAAAAATATATAAATCAGCCAGAATAAACAAAGGCATAGCCTATGATCAGTATTCAAAGTATCGGTATCGCTACAAGTTTCGCTGGCCAGGGATACAGAAACAATATCAATATCGCCAATAATATTGCTGATAACTGGAAATGCAGGGAAATATGGGAAAAACGGTGGAATTTTCAACAAAACTTCAAGAGATGTTAAAATGGACATATTTGCATATTTAGAAATTAAAAAATTACAAAAAGAATGCATACATAACAAGTTTCAATTTAATGGGGCCTTGAAAGCATGTATTGATGTAAGAAATCAGTCCAACCATCCCATATGGCATATTTAACTATCCAACCTTCCATCCAAACGTACATCAATATTGCAAAATATCAACAACACATGATATTTCACCGAGAAATCATCAACAATTGGAAAGGAAACGAAAGATTGTGGTGTCAATATTGCGCATGTTGCGATATCGATAATATTGAGATATTATCCATGAAAAATTGAACACTGCATACAACCATGTGCCTATGAAAAAAAGTTGAAATAAAAATTTACTATTGAAATATAGTCAATATACAATCATTACCTAGAATTTACATAGTCGAAAGTATTGGCGATATTGATGTAATAGCAATACAAGCGACACCTAGAATTTACGTAGTTGAAAATATTGGTGATTACATTAGTGAAATTGATACATTGGCGATACTTAGCGATACATTGCTAATACTTGGAATTTCTGATACTACCAGCGTTATCGGTATCGCTACCAGTGTTATCGATATCTCGGTATCGCTACCAGTGTTATCGATATCCTTTAATTGAAAAAAAAAATAAAAAATAAAAAATATCGGAGATATTTAGATAATATCGGAGATAATTTGAACACTGCCCATGATATGGTGGTTATAATGTTTGCTTCCTTAGTAAGGGTCGCTTCTGAAACTTCACCTTGCCAGCGCTTCGTTTCTTTACTCATAGTTAATAGTAGTTTTCAAACTATGGAGCCCCTTTTTTTCCTTCTAATTTTCCAGCTATATACTTCATAACCTGTTCTTACCTGCTTTTGATGTATTCTTTCTTCAATGAGTTGCACCATGTCATATTCATCTTCCACGTTTATCTCCAAAAGATATCCTGATAGTTTTGCCTACTTTGACAAGCGCTTTGAAAACCAACCGTCTTTTGCAACTACTCTTCTGAGCGATTATTGTGAAGTTCCTTCGTGGTAATCCCCAAACTGTTCATTTGCTTTTATATGTGACACTCTGTAAGTGCACTAGCTCGTGCAAACAAGGTCTAGGTGTGTGATGTTAGATCTTCTTTTCAGATGATCCACACTGTTTTGATTCCATTTCTCAAAGACCATTCTGATATGATGATCAGTTGGTTCACATACATGTATACATCGAATTTAGGCCATTCTTCAATCCCTCTTAACTATTCCATTGTTTGTATAAGTCCAGCTCACCTTGATCATATTTGTCTGATTTTCAAGACGTAACTGACATAGTTGGGATGGCTGGATGTGTGGCTCTAATACTGCATACATGAGCCTTTCTTCCACATGAGAAGCAAGCGCACTTGAATGAGTGGACTTAGCATCCTTCATTTTTTAATTCAGTAGGTGCAACCCTTCATGAGTATGAACTGGCCACAAAATCATGCCAGCCCATTCACTGTAAGGGATCCCCATGTGAAAAAAGGGCATTTGACTCCTAGTTGGGCGATCATTGAAACCAGGTGCTGCCTCCACTCTGACTCTGGCTTTGGACTTGTGCTCCCGCTTGCTAGCTGTTTATACTGCTCCCGCTTGCTAGCTGTTTATACTCGCGAACATTTTGAAACAGGCACTTCCCCTCATCCGAATCTGTTGCTGCTTCACTTCATGCTTCGGGAAACCAACTGGATAGTGCATAGACAAAGTTGCAGAACTAACATGTTTGACTGAGCCAAACCAAGGTTTAAAATTGTTTTTAGTGTATCATATAGTTCACCACCAATACATGGTTATATTGCCCTGTATTGCCGCGTTTCAGGCCTGTATTGGCCTGATACACCTGAATCGTCTGTCTGATACTGTTTTGTATTGTTCAATACATACCGGTTTTGGATGATGCTTTAAACCTTGATCCAAACAGACCACAAATCCCTGTTCAATAAAATTGTGTGGCATTTGAATTGCATTGTTTCAAATGGAAGTAAATGCAATGAAGTCAACATTGCTATCTAGTTCAATCGTGTTGATATAGGCTAAAGAAATCATGAACCTGGTCAAACTAAAAGAATTTTCTAACAGTTATTTTCTTGTAATTATGGGCTTGCTTCAGGGAAAAAAATTACACATGTAATTCTTTTGAGCCTTAACAAAATATTTATTTATTTATTGATGAATAATGACAATTTATTGAAACTAGAAAGACAGTTAAAAAGGCAGGGGAAACTATCCCAGTCTTCCCAGAGGTTTTGATCAAGGATTAAATACGCCCACCTGAGAAATGAAATACTTTGTGCTCTAGGTTGTGAGCTCAATGGCCGTAGGATCAACGAAGCTTGGTTTGGGTATAAACAAGATATTTAGAATCTTTAGACTCGACACCACATCCCTGATCACATCGCAAACAAAAAGAAACCTTCATTGTTCCTGAAGGGTTGGGGAGATGCATTCTGATATTTGGGTAGACAGCCCAGCCACCTGGATGGGGTTAGCCTGGTAATTGCCAACCACCTTCAATACTACCAATAGGACTTCAACAATATCTTTGTCAAACGCCTCAGAAATACATTAGAAAATTTGTTGCAGGTTCATAAAACTCAGTTGCATTTTGGTTAATCCTTGCTATGTTGGCCTGCTGGATGTCTTCTATTTGTTTATTTATTTTAGAAATAGTTATGTCGGTAATAGTTATTTGCTCTTCAGCTGGTTTCATTTTGTAATGAATGTTTATTAAGCATTTGTGGTATTTTTGTCATGTTTTGTGACAATTTACTGCAAAAATAATCTTTTACATCTGGTGACTGATATCTTCTTTTATTTCAAGCAGTGTTTTAAATAGCGTGTAGCATAAGCTACACAATTCTTAATAATTTTTAATTAAAATAATAGAAAATATAATAAAATTTACAAAATGCATAATTTTTGTGTTCTAGACTACAAATCTGGATCATGAACCGTTTATTTCCATTCAAAATCTCTCTCTCTCTCTCTCTCTCTCTCTCTCTCTCTCTCTTTCTCTGCTTCTAGACATCTCTAAGTGTGACCTCTTTTTTTTTTTTTGTTTTTTGTTTTTTGTTTTTTGTTTTATTGAATCATCACAAATTCATGATATAGACAGCAATTTGGATGGTCCGGATTGATCTAAGTGCTCTATCCACAATATGACCACAATTCGGATGGTCCGGATTAGTTTAATGTAGTGCCATGTGTCATAGGTATAAGTCATTACTATTTTAAAATAGGTGTTAAACTAATATAGAAAAAAACACTTGAAAAAATGAGATTTTAGGTAGCTTATGCTATCTACACTACACACTACGCCAGGCTGTCATAGGTATAAGTCATTACTATTTTAAAATAGGTGTTAAACTAATGTAGAAAAAAACACTTGAAAAAATGAGATTTTAGGTAGCTTATGCTATCTACGCTACACACTACGCCATGCTGCATGCACTGTAGCTTACGCTACCAGGGAGTTATGCTACCTGCGTACACTACATAGTGTTTTCTCTATGCTACGCTACGTAGCGTATGCTACACGCTACTGAAAACACTAATCTCAAGTTAGTCGTGGAAGCGCAATGGTTGCTGTGAAGAAGATGCAGATGGTTACTACGCATTTTTTTTTATTTTTTTGGAAGGTGCAGTGTTTCATTAAAAGATGCTTTAAAAACTGGCAACTTACACCAATGAGATCCAATGCAAATGGGAAAAATTACCATCAGCTAAGGAATCAATACATGAAGCCCACCCCATAACATCCATAACCCTTCTAAATGCTTCCGACATTGATCCAGTCTTGTTCTGAATGCATTGATTATTCCGTTCCCCCATAAGGCCCACAAACTTGCTAGGAGCGCAAACCTCCAAACCACCTTCCCTTATTCCCTACACCTCCCCCATACGGCCATACCAAGCTAGGAAAAAACTATCAATGGATCCCGGCATTACCCACTCCATTCTAAAGGTTTCAAGTAACTTCTTCCACACTTCTTTAGTAGAGAGACAATGAATAAAAAGGTGATCGACCAATTTGGCTGCATACACAACACTGCATATTTTCTATGATATTGGTTAATTTCTTTAGTTTTTCTTGCTTTCTTTCTTTTATGTATGTAAAGGGAGTTGTATGGATAATTCTGGGAGTTGCTTCAGTAAAATCTCATTGACTTGCTTTCTGGATTATCAATGTGATCTATAATGTATATTTGTTTTTTTACCACTCAGATCATTTGTAATTTGGTCGAGAAACATTCTAGGGAAGATGGTCAAAGCATGAGTGAGATGAGTGTTGTTTATGGCGATGAATCTCTGCCTCGTCTCTATGAAAATTCACGGATTTCTTCAGACCAGTTGACTGGGCAGCCAGGTGAGCACCTCTCTTGGTAATCAACAAATGTTTCGTGATTTTCTCCTTTAAATTTTAAATTTTTTATTTTTTCCATTTTATGATTTTCTATCACAAAGTATGTTCCTTCTGTTTGCAGGCATTGTCAAGCGTGCTGTTGCTCTTGGCCGTTACCTTCAAAATCCATTGTGCATGATGGCGACACTATGTGGACCAGGGCGGGAGGTCCTATCTTGGAAGCTGAACCCACTAGAACACTTCCTTAGCCCTGATGAGAAGTATGGGGTGGTTGAACAGGTAATGATAGATGCCACCAACCAAGTCGGAGTCGATATAAATTTGGCTGCTCACCATGAATGGCTTTTTGCTCCTTTGCAATTTGTCTCGGGCCTAGGACCCAGAAAGGCATCTGCTTTACAGAGAGCAATGCTAAGAACTGGTGCTGTTTTCAGTCGGAAAGAGATTCCAATGAATGGTGTTCTTAAAAAGAAAGTGTTTATTAATGCGGTTGGTTTTCTGCGTGTCCGTCGGAATGGGCTGGCTACCACTAGCAATCATACTATAGACTTATTGGATGATACAAGAATTCATCCGGAGTCGTACGACCTGGCAAAGAAAATGGTAAAGGATATTTATGATGCGGGTGTTCGAGAGGAACCGTATGACATGGATGATGATGCGCAACAGATGGTGATCGAACATGTTAGATATAGGCCAAAGCTGCTAAAAGCTCTTGTTATTGAGGAATATTGTAAGAGTGTGGAGGAACGGCTTGGGACGAGAAAAAGGGAGACCCTTAGTGATATACAGATGGAGTTGCTTCATGGGTTTCAAGACTGGCGCAGTCCGTATAGAGAACCAAATCCAGATGATGTTTTTTATATGATATCTAGTGAAACTAAAGATACTCTTCTAGTTGGAAGAATTGTTCAGGCAACTGTCAGCAGGGTGCAATCTCAACGTTTGATTTGTGAGCTTGGATCTGGTTTGACAGGGGTGATTTTTAAGGAGGATTTTTCAGATGATGGAGATGTTGATTTAGCTGAGAAGGTAATAGAAGGGAGCACAATCATGTGCAAAATTAAAGTAATTCAAAGAAATAGATACCAGGTGTTACTAACTTCTAAAGAAAGTGAACTTTGTAAGTGTGACCAACCACAGAGTTCTGGAAACCAGGATCCTTACTATGATGAAGAGAAGGGCAAGTTACAGATAGAACAAGATAAAGGTCGCAAGGAGAGGAAGGGCAATTTACATAATGAACAAGATAAAGGTCACAAGGAGGAGACAGGCATTTTACGGAACGAACAAGATAAAGGTCGGAAGGAGGGGCTTGTAAAGAAGCATTTCAAGCGAAGGATGATTGTTCATCACCGTTTTCAAAATTTGACTGCTGATGAGGCAATCAAGGTGCATTTTCATAGAAATAGGATTTACCAATTCTTTTATCATAATTGTGTTGCTTATTGCCCTGAAGCATGTGCCTATATATTGTGTTGAACAGTTCCTGTCAGACAAGGATCCGGGTGAAAGCATTATCCATCCAAGTGCTAGAGGGCCATCTTATTTAACTTTAACTCTGAAAGTGTATGATGGAGTTTATACCCACAAGGAGATAGTCGAGGGTGGAAAAGATCACAAGGACATCACCAGCTTGCTTTGTCTTGGGAAAACATTGAAAATAGGGGAAGATACTTTTGAGGATCTGGACGAGGTTGCTAACTTTTTCTTGATTTTTTAATTCTTTGTTGTCATCTTCACACCCCCCCCCCCCTTCCCTTTTGTTTTTGCACTAGCACACCACCTGTAATCAGAAGGCAATAATTACATTGTCTAACCCCTGAAAATACTGTTTGTTGCAATTTGCTTAACGAGAACTGTTGGTTGGAGCAGGCCATGCTAGGGTTTAGATTTCATAATAAATTGTAATGCACCATTTTTTTTTTGTTGTTATAGCTGGATTGAGTTTCTTATTGAAAGAATGCGTGATTACAGCAAGGGAAAGGTTCTTTGATATCATGATACACCTATTCATTTTATTATTGGTGAAAAATATCGCTAAATTTGCTTATACTGTTTAGGTTTTCTTGTGATTACAAGCTGATCAATTTTCTCAAGACCACAAAATATATTTAAATGAAACTACAGAAATGTATTGAATATCCTGCAAATGCAAAAAATACTTAGTAGATAAAGGGTCCGTTTGGGCAAGGGATCCCGTATTATTGGGATTAAGCATAATATCCAGTTTTAGTGGGCCCCATGCCCTTCACATAGGATCCTCGGCACTAAAGTGCAACTTTCTTTTGCATAAATGCAATTAGTAGCATTTCAGGTTTTCCTCCCCTTTAAAACTTTGGTAATTACAATTATGTGGAGGAAAGTGGTAGCGAATCTTATTTGGAAGGCTGGAGCCCAATCCTGATTTAGTAGGATCCCATACCCAAATGGACCCTAAAGATCTTTGTATTTTAGTGTTCCCAATTAGAATATCTTTATAGCAGTCATGAGTTTGAACTCAACCCAAAACTGATGTAGGAGTGTAAGACTGATGCATGAACCAAATATCATGTGAGATCAAGTAACAAAATTAAGATAATTAACAAAAAAACACAAATCTTGCCATAATCATCACAAATACCATGAAAACCAAAAGAATATTATGCATAATCCTAGCCTAGGTTACCAACATCATCATATAATATCATTAAATAAAAGGAGACTAGGATCTAATGGATGCAGGGGCATCCAATTAGCATATGGTAAAGCGTATTTCAAAGTAAAAGACCTTATACGACCTAGGGTAAAATTAGGGTTAGGAGAATTGGGGAAATATAAGAATTAGGGTTTATGGGATCAAATTGGATAAATGGATTAAATGGTTTATGGGTTAGGATGTGGGAATTAGGGTTTTGGATATAAGGGGTGCAAGGATTTTGAGTGAATTGAATTGATGGGAAAAGTTAGGGTTTGGTAATTTGGGAAAGTAGGAAAGTTAGGGATTTTAGGTTTAGGATTAGGGTTTTGGAAAAGAGAAAAAGGGGTTTTGATTTTAAGGGTAATGGGAAGCCAAGAACGACAGGGTGTGGCCGTACGACCAACCCGAGGGTTCACACGTGTGGCTTAGGTGGATGAGTTTAGATCTCTTAGGGCTTGGATTGTAGATGGGTATGCAAAAGTTAGGTTTAGGAGAAGATGAAGATTTGGGATGGGAGAATCGAAGAACTTTTAGGAAAATACCTTGATGAAGGGAAAATGGATGATGATATGGGGATAGATGGAGACCTCGCACCTCCGTTGATGAAGATTAACCTCACACCAATCTCCCTTCCAAATCACATGGAAGTATCTTCAAATCTCATGAAGATGGAAGAAGAAGAAAAGGAGCAATCTTTGTTTTTTGTCTTTTGTTTTTTTCACAAAATCTAATGAGGTAGAGAGTCACACGCCCACCCTCTTTTATATGATGCAAGACATTAAATTAAACATGATGTGTGAGATTTCAGGCTTAAAATCACTCTAGTTCAGAAACAATTACACAAATTCCACATCCCACATAAAAAGTCCAAACATTCAAGTAAAGGGGAATCTATGTGGGTCTAGGCCTACACAGGCTAAGACTAGACCAATAAAAATTATAAACCAAACGATGCTTAAAGGGAAATAGAAATCAACCACACATGCATAGCAAACAGTCCTTAATCCAAGGGATTCCCTAATCTCAATTCAAGGAACCCTAAGGTGAAAAAAGGGGCAAATAAATTAGGGCTAATGTAAACTAAGGCTAGGGTTTAGGAAATAAGAATGAAAAGAGGAAAACTTGACCCGGAGAAAGCTCTTGCGTGCAGATGGTGGCTCGGGGCTGACGCACGTGCGCGAGTGGGCTGGCCGCACGTGTGATGGAAGCTCCCTTCCCCAAAGTGACACTTAGGCCTTGGTTGGCTAGGGGAGACCTCCAATCCCTCCAAGTTTGACGACGATCCGACGTAATGTCGAGGCGTAGTGCTCCGCCAAAGTTTCAGCCCTCCTACAGGTCCAGATTCTGGAAATTGGCTGTAGGGGGATGAATAGATGCAAAAGCTGAAAAATTCAAAGCAATAATGATGATAGAAGATGAGGTATATGGAAGGGAGATGGTAGGGACGGATGATGATAGATGTGACTTCTCACTCCGTAGTTAGCCCTTCGAAAAGGGAGGGTTTCACACCCACTTTTGAATTCTTCCACAACTCACTAAGAGAGAAGAAAAATAAAATAGGAATTTTTATTAAGTTTCAATGAATGAAAAGAACTACAAAAGGTGCCTATTTATAGGGAAAACCATATACCCCAAAACTCGTGCCATGTGCGCAACCTATTACTTAGCGATGAAGTAAACTAAAATAAAAACCAATCAAAGAAATCTAAAGCGTTCATGATGTTCTAAATAATATAAATAAGCAACACCTAAAGTATGAACTTAATCTGACTAGTGGACCACGATCATATGATCCCATGATGAGCTTTTCTTGATTATCGGGCCCACTCTTTTGAATCAAAACTTCGTCTTCTAACTAGGAGGCCCTTCCTAGACGTCGTCATCGAGCCAGATCGACGGTGGGGCCCTCCTTTTCCTTGTGTACGTGTGTAGGGGGGGGCGTGCGTGCGCGTGTGCGAGTAATGTCCCCATCATTATAGCTCTAAGAAGTTTCAATAATTACAATAACCATCCTGTTTTGTGAATTTTAAAGAAAATAGCCATAGTCTAAATAAAATCAACTAAAAACACTCGTAATGGTGTCTAAAAATAACGTAAACAAAACTAAATCTTATATAAGCTGATAAAGTCCAAGAAAAACTAGGGTGGACGATCCACGATCAATGGCTCGATCATGTGATCCAATGGCTCGGTCGTCACGTCCCTCCAATCCAATGGTCTGGATCACTCTATAAAGTAGCCCATGTGCATCTTCCCAGGGTCTTTCAGATGCTCGCACATGCACATGGGGTCTTCAGCACGATCACGAGTACTTGCTTAGCCATAGGGAAATCGGTGCGGCCCGCCTCCTCCTCTGATACGTACGCAAAGGTGTATGTGAAGTGATGTCCTCATTAAAAACCTTGAATAATTTAGAAACAACATTGGTCCTAATGCTGACTAAATTATCTTGAATGTAGAGGAATGTCCCCTTGGAATATTGTAAGCAACTTACAGCTGGACTCTTCTCAGTGTTTTCTGCATGTGTTAGTTCATGAAACCTTTCCGCGTAAGCACAAGAAAAAAAGAAGAAGGATGAAGATGAAGAAGAAGAGGAGAACTAACAGACTCCATGTATGGATACCAATGCAAAAATTAGTTAATTATCCAAGTTAATATACCTAAAAACTGGAAATGCCTTTTATTTCATTTTCTTACCTTCAGTTCATAGATATGGGACCTGTGGAAGTTCTGAAATAACAGTGGAATGATATGCAAACCATTTGGGAAATTGATATTTTGACGTCATTGAATGAAAAATAAATTGTTTTGGCATTTGGTCATAGAGTTTGGTTTTGGCATTTTAAATTAGGTCCTTCCCATCTTTCAAAAGAGAGAGAGAGAAAGAAAAAAGAACCTGCTATTATCTTGTTTAAAAAATGCTTGATCTTGGTACAGTAGAACTTGTCTCCACTAATGTTCTCTTATTAGAGAATTGCTGTGAGTTTGACAATACACGAATGCATGAAATTCGGCATGTCTCAAATCATGGGAGAATGCGAAATCAAATCAGTTACTGTTTTAATGTTGGTGTATTTAATGGCTGTGTTCTCGCTTCCTACTTTCAGGCAGTTTACTTCGAAACAGCTTCACTCATGGATTGATCTTTTTTCTATTTTTCTTGTTTGCTGCTTGTATTCTTGGCAGGTTGTAGATCGCTATGTTGACCCCCTGGTAGCCTACCTGAAAGTTATGCTTGGGTACCGCAAATTCCAGAGGGGCTCACAAGCAGAAGTTGATGAGCTTTTAAGGGTGGAGAAAGCAGAACATCCAATGAGAATAGTTTACTGTTTTGGCATTTCCTACGAAAACCCTGGAGCCTTTATTTTATCATATATACGGAGTACGAATCTGCATCATGAATTTATCGGTCTGTGCCACAATGGCTACAAGTTTCGAAAACAGATGTTTGCTGGAAATAATAGCATCGACAAGCTTGTGGCATATTTTCAGAGACATGTTGAAGATTTTGGGTCAACAACCGGATCGGTAGCTGCCATGGTCTCAATGAAAGGCCCTGGAATTGGGGGTTCCTCTGGCAGGGGATCTGCTAGTGGTGGTTGGGGCGGCTCCGCAGCTGATAATAATGATGGTGGTGGGAGAGGTCAGACAAATTCAGACTGGGATGGATCTTCTAGGCCAGGGTCTGGAACAGGTAAGCAAATAAAACATACTTTCTGCATTTTAATATGCATGAAAATTCAATCATGTTGACAGAATTCAAAGAATAATCATGTTACTGCCATTTGAAGTCTGGTGGAGACCAAAAATTATCCCGGTATGCCCTTGACAGGGTCTGGAACAGGTAAGCAAATAAAACATACTTTCTGCATTTTAATATGCATGAAAATTCAATCATGTTGATAGAATTCAAAGAATAATCATGTTACTGCCATTTGAAGTCCGGTGGAGTACCAAAAATTATCCCGGTATGCCCTTGATACTGATGAGGTTTGTTTCAACAAGGTTTGGTAATTCGGGACTTGTACTTGATTCTGCCTGCTTAAAATTTTTATCAGGTGAGAGGTGTATGCATTTTTGGTAAATAAGAATACACACGTGCACGAGTGAACGTCATAAAAAAGACAACTAGAAGTTACTCTTTTTTTTTTTTCCTTCTAAAGTATCAAAACCACCAAAAATAAAATAAAATTCCCTGGGATATTATTTGCTTTCTCCTTTCTTCTTTTCCTTTAATCACTACTGATAACAGCCCCAACTTAATGGTTGGAAAATTTCCAAAAATCTACATGTGCCTCAATTGCAAATTACCAGCATCCTAAGCCTTTCAGTTAAGCTCATAGGATTCCTGGAAACCCCAACTTTTGAGGGGTTGCCATTCTTTGCCGGGGTTTGCCCTAGCATTGATCGTTGTTGGAGTCACCAATGTTGTTCCCACATTATTGATCATGCTTAGTGTTGTCTCATCCTTAAATCCTTTATCCACAAGACCCTAATACTATGAGTCACGTCTGAAACTGGGGAATAGCTCTTTTAGGTATATGGCTTGAACGTTGACGATGAACTTGTTTGTAGATGAAGAGTGCCTCATATTGTTTAACTCGTGGGTGTCGCCGCTTCGAGTCCAAACTGGTCTGTTGGCTGTTCGGCTTGAACGTTGACGATGAACTTGTTTGTAGATGAAGAGTGCCTCATATTGTTTAACTCGTGGGTGTCACCGTTTCGAGTCCAAACTGGTCTGTTGGCTGTTTGGCCTTGGCTGCATTTTAAAATTTGGTCGTGGGTATCTTTGAATTGTCAAATATGTTGTGTCGCAATTCAACAAGATTGAATCAATTGAGTTGAGTTTTAATAATAGGAAACAAGGCTCCGACAAGTCTCTTTCTACCTGGGGGAGTCAACACACTATGCAAGAGCTAGATAAAAGTTGTTTCAGTCAGCCCTTTTATTTTATAGAGTGAGGGTTCTGACGTTTTGACTTGGTTTTAGCTAAAAATTGGTTGACTTTGAGTCATGGGTTGAATTGGAGGGTCTTCGGACTGTCCATTGAATTTGTGCTTTCAACATTGTTCACATGAATCACTCTTATAAGAAGGCACTGGCCATCTATACTTTATTTGTTAAGTCTGTCAACTTCTATCTCGCCATGAGGACATTGTGGTCTCGTGAATTTGTTATAAAGGCCTAGCAAAGTGGGGGTTTTACCAAGAAATTTATTCACATTTCCCTCCTTTTCAAAGAGCATCTTCCATGGCTGCTGCTAAATAGTTTATATGTGTGTGTTGTGTTGTGCTGTACAGTGTTCCAAACATTGATGGTATTATCCAGTGTTTTAAATAGCTACGCTATGTAGCCTTAACGCTATGTAGCTCATGAAAAAAGCTTAAGTCGCATGTAGCCTTCTCTACAGGATAATTTGCACGTGCTACACACTACATAGATTATGCTACATGCTATGTAGCTCACGTGATGCTTTCAATGATTTGTTACATTTTTCTATTTCCAGTAAAAAAATTAGTTAACATTTTTAATTATTTTAGTGAAATAATATAAATAACATTTATTTTGAAAGGTGAGAAACGCACACTCTTACAGCCCCCCCCACACACGCATGGGTTCTCGAACCCATGACCTTAGAGATGAGACACACATAGGGCTATACATGAACTGAGTTAGCTCGGTTAGCTTGCTCGACTCGACTTGAAAAAGCTTGATTTGAAATTGAGTTCGAGCTGAGTCGAATTGATTTTTTGATCTCGAAAAATTTTGAAGCGAGTTTGAGCTTGCCCGAGCTCAACTCAACTCGGATCAAACCCAACTCGAATCGAACTCGGATCGAACCAATTCGGTGACTTCATTACTTTGATATTGATGTTGCTCACCAAGTGTTTAATGAAATGACTCAACGAAGTGTGGCAGGTGGCAAGGAAGGTATGTATATGAAACAAATACCCTTTTTTTTTTCCTTGATTTTTATGTTGCTTAAAAGGTGTTTGATGAAATACTTGTAAAACCTATACAGTGACATTTTGAAGGTGCAGTCCATGTGTTTGTGGAAATGTTGCACAGGTGAACTCAGCTCGATCTTGGCTTGAACTCGGCTCGAATTGGCCCGAGCTGTTGACCGAACCGATCTGAGCTGGCTAGTCAGGCTCGAGGACCGAGCCGAGCCGAGCCGAGTTTGGGCTGGGGTCAGCAAGTGATTGACTCATGTAAACCTCTAGACACAATGTCTACCACTGAGCCAAGAGTAGAGACCCATAAATAACAATATGAAATCAGTTTTGATGCTCTTTCTTTACCTTTATACTCAATCATTGTCCTTTCCTATTACTTTAGATTGCATTTTGTTGCACCAAATATCAAGAAATTTTGTTAAATTCATTATTAATAAGTCTAATTTGGTACAAAATATCATAACACTAGTGCCACCAAGCACGTTGATTAAAAATCTACAAGTAGTGTGTAGCTTACGCTATGCGCTATGTAGCTTACGCCTCACGCTTCACGCTTCTAAGGGGTGAATATTATGCTACACACTATTCACTATTTAAAACACTGTATTATTTAATATCACTAGGGGTGTACATGAACCGAGCTAGCTCGGTTAGCTCGCTCGACTCGAAAAAGCTTGATTCGACTCGGTTCGAAGCTGAGTTCGAGCCGAGTCGAGCTGATTTTTTGAGCTCGAAAATGAGTTTGAGCTGGCACTAGCTCTGCTCGACTCGGATTGAACCCAACCCAGTTCGGTGACTCGGTTACTTTGATATTGATGTTGCTCACCAAGTGTTTGATGAAATGACTCAACGAAGTATGGCTGGTGGCAAGGAAGGTATGTATATGAAACAAATACCCTTTTTTTTTTTTTTTTTTCTTGATTTTTATGTTGCTTAGAAGGTGTTTGATAAAATACCAAGAAACCGATTCTTCGTTATTATACATACAAGTGAGATTTTGAAGGTGCAGTCCATGTGTTTGTGAAAATGCTGCACCGGCGAACTTGGCTCGAATTGGCCCGAGTTGCTGACCGAACTGAGCTGAGCTGGCCAGTTAGGCTCGAGGACCGAGCCGAGCCGAGTTCGAGCTGGGGTCAACTAGTGGCTGAGCCGAGTCGAGCTGAGGCCAACTCGACTCGCTACACACTATATCGCCAGGCCAATGATATCGTAACTGCTGGTAGTTTAAAATTGTCCAAATATTGCTAATATTTTCAATAGTATATCAGGGATATTTTAGGAAGAATCCCTTATGAAAGTTCCCTAATATGGATGATAATGTTGTAATTCCGAGCCACAACAAACCCGGATCATCCCTAGGTTTTAGAAATTCGGATCTAATACCACCGTTAATCTGTGCACTTTGCGGAAGCACGTTCAACGAAGATAGAACAATCAAATAGATAACAAAACAATCAAGTAACCAAACACAAAACACACCGATTTTACATGGAAAACTCTCAAGGGAAAAAACCACGACGTTCTTATCCATATGAATATTCTGAAATGAATTTCCCAAATCAATGAGTTCTTGGATCTTGTGGAACCTCACGTTGATGTGCTTGGTTGTCGCATGATACACCTGATTCAACACTAGATGGATAACGCTCAGACTATCGCAATGCAACCGGATCGCCTCCTGCTTTAGCCCTAGTTCTCCAATTAGACCCTTCAACTATAATGCCTCCGACTCCTCCGTCGCAGCCAATGTTGTTAAATTGCATATGCGATCGTGTGATTGCATATGCCTGTGTGCATATGCGATCGCGCAATCGCATATGCGGTCGCACATTTTTTATTAGTATAAATTTTTTCAAAAAAAAAGAAGAAAAAAAAGAGATAAATTAAGAAAAAAATGAATAAATTATTATATGCCATTGGCCCTTGCAATACATTTAATTTAAGTAAAATAAAACCAATTACATAATGAATTGAATATTAAGTCATCATTCATCAACAATTCTACATTCTACAATATAGTTAACTTAAGTACTTAACATTTAACAAATATGAAATATCAACATTCAACATTCAACACTACATCAACAATCAACATCAACACACTTAGTAAACAAAATGAAGAAGTTATTTATTTATTATTCATCTAATCATATACTATATACATTGATCTATTTGCCATTGTGGCAGATCACCCCCACCATCATCATCACCATCACCATCATCATCCGAGTAATCTCCTTCTTCCACATACACTTCTTCTTCTTCTTCTTCCGTTTCTTCATCATCTGTATGTACTAATACTTCATCAACATCCAATGGTGGATCTTCAGCTTGATCATTAGCACCATCTTCTTCTTCCATCTCAATTTCTTCAACGGGTTAATGGCTACTACTCGCCCCCCGACTCCCCTCCATCTTTCCCCTTCGAGTGGTACCTTCGCCAGGTGTCGATCTGTATGTGGCATCTTCAACTTTCGTCCATGTTAGGTCCTCTCCAGCAAATACCGGGTCCTCCGTCTCTACGAGCCACTCGTTATCGGCATCGAACTTATCTAAGCAGATAGGGTCAAAGAAATTAGGTTTTTCTTTCCTAGTTTGGAATCGTTGTCGCAATTTTTGATTGTATTGAATGAAAACCAAGTCATTGTGCTTTTTTTGCTCAAGGCGATTCCTTTTCTTGGTATGAATCAGCATGAAAGAAAGCGCATTTGGCATTAGCTATTTATTAATTAATTTAACTTTAGGCCTTACACTAAAAAATTGAAGTTTACAATTACTAAACTTACTGCCTCGAATGTGCTCCAATTGCGCTCGCAACCACTGACAGAACATATGAGTCCAAGAATCCTCATAGCCAGTTTCTTTAGAGCTGGATCCTTCCTGTTCGGGTTCACTCCATAAGCAGCCCACCAGTCTGCTGAGAAAAACAGTTTAAGTAGGTTATAGAAAAACTATTTGTAAGACACTAAGACTGACATTCATAGTAGTACTTACTGGGTAATTTCATTGTCCGATGCCTTATAATGATATCCCTTGAGAATATCCCCTCATTTTTATATAGAAGTCCAACAAAGTTGAGATCTCATCTTGTTCTTCTCTATCTGGAATTATTCTTTACAAGACGTCAATAAATCTAACCATATGCATAGTAAGTGCTTCTGCCGGATCAGCAGAAGCGAAAAAACAGGCTGGGTTAAGGATGTAAACAGCCGAATACAATGGAGATGACATTTGGCTGCCTCATCTTTTATCTATAATATCTAAAATTGGCTTGCAATCACGGTCTCTATAGTTAAAATGGTCCATGATCTTATTTTTCGCCCTCTCCATCGCATCATATATGTAGCCCATTGCAGGCTTCTCATCCTCGTCCACCAATTGCAACACAGTGACTAAGTGCTCAGATGCTTTTAGCGCTTTTACCACTTATGTTAAAAAACTTTGCGAAAGGATTGTTTGTTGAACCTGTTTCCCTTTAGCTTTCTTTGACCAAAGCCCACTTGTAAAATCGGTCGACACTATAAAGCTTCTAAGTTCTGATTTTTTTTGCTTGTAATCTTTGTAGTGTTAAAAAGGCTATAGTGAAACGGGTGACTGTTGGACATAGCAAGTTACCCCCGATGTGTTTTCTCATTCGACTGAGAAGAAGGGCGTGTTTGTATATAAAGACTGATTTTTCTAGCCCTTTCAATCACACTTATAAATAACCTACCTATATCTTCTAACATAAGATCAACACAATGGGCCACATAAGGGGTCCAAAATAAATGACGCCTCTTCTCCATAAGAAGACGTCCGACCATTACATACGAGGCTGCATTGTCTGTAATTACTTGTATAACATATTCCTCACCTATTTCCTCAACTACATTATCTAGTAAACTAAACAAGTATTTTTCTGTGTGTGAATGGCCCGATGCATCCACGGACTTTAAGAACATTGTCCCAGCTGGATAATTTACCAAAAAGTTAATGAGAGACCGACCGGATCTATCGGTCCATCCATCGGCCATTAGTGAACATCCATATGTTTTTCACGATTCCTTATATTCAGTTATAAAAGATCGTGTATATTCAACTTCAGTTTTCAGGCTTGTCTCCCTCATTTCATAATATGAAGGAGGTTTAAGCCCAAGTCCAAATTGACCTATAGTCTCAACTATTACTTTGAAGCTTCTCGATTTAATGGCGTTGAAAGCAATGTCGGTTTGGTAAAACCACTTAGCAATTTATCGAATAGTGGTTTTCCATCTTTTTGTTTATACCGGTTCTCTAAAGTTGTTTGAGTCGGCCCTTTGCCTCGACTCCTTTGGTCGATCACATCCTCAAGGTGTGGTTTACACCATCTATCCATGGGCCCATGCCCTCGGGTTCTTTTCGAGACGGTTGGTTGTACTTGTGGTCTAGACCGTCCTGTTGAAGTAGGGGGAGTGAGACTAGCTTCATTTACATTAACTACGTTTATATCTTCATATGCATTTTGTTTCAAATATTCCTCCAGACGTAGGGCACTATTGCATCTCTTTCTTGACTGTTTTTCCATATACTCCATGATCTCCCTTCGGATTTCTGGAGTAATTCTGTCGCACGCTTTTGCATTTGACCTCGGTAAATGTGCAAGGTGTTGCTTGTGCCTTGCAATGCCACCGGAACCCACATACTCACATAACTCACATATTATGTGAGTCTTATCCGAAATACTACGGTAGTGCCCATACTTCTAACCCGGGTCATTCAACTTGGGTTTCAAAGAGGAAGATTGGGAAGAAATTATGTTGGTGGTGTATGTGTGTTGATTGCTAGTAGCCTAGTAATAAAAAGTAACTAGAAAGTAAAAACTAAAGTAAAGTAAGAGACTAAGAGTAAAGAGGCTAAAGAGATGGGGGGGGGAGAGAGAGAGAGAGAGAGAGAGAGAGAGAGTTACACACATACTTGCATACTTACACTAGTAGTAGAAACTAGAGGGAGGGAAAAGGAAAAGAGAGAGAGAGAGAGAGAGAGAGAGAGAGAGAGAGAGAGAGAGAGAGAGAGAGTTGAGTTACACTTGTAGAAAGGGAGGAGGGAAAAGAAAAGAGAGAGAGAGAGAGTTGAGTTACACTTGTAGTAAAAGAGAGGGGAGAGAGAGAGATTTACACACAAACAAAATTGCAATTACAAATTTAAAAAGAGGTTCCAAATTCTTCAATCTTCACTTCTTGTCTAAGTTATCTTCCTTGAGTCTTTGACTCTCGATCTTGATTATAGAATTATGTAGAATGTAGACTTGTAAAGTTGTGTTGAAGTAAGTTGTAACACTAAGTCACTAACATAACACTAACTTGTAACAAAGTTACAAAGTAATAAACAAAAAAAAAATGTTAGAAGTTGTTAGAAAACTTAGAACTTGGATATGATTAAGAAACTTTAAGAGCGAATGAGATAGAAAGAGAGATAGAAATTAGAAAGAGAGATAGAAAGAGAGAGTGGTGGGTGTGTTGTGTGAATATGATTATAACTTGGAAAAAGTAGAAACTAGAAAGAGTTCAATTCAATGGATGGAGAGCTTGGTTGTCTTGTCCCTTGAATCTTGATTCTTGAATCCTTGTAGATGCATGTACTTGTCCCTTGATTGAAACTTCAATCTTGAAAGAAATATGGATGGAGGAGTGGTGCTTGGGGCTTGGAATTGTGTAAGAGAGAGTGTAAGAGAGCAAAATAGAGAGAGAGAGAGAGAGAGAGAGAGAGAGAGAGAGCTTTGAGTGCACGTAAGAGTGCTTAAAATCCCCTTTTATAGAGAAAAAAATCAAGATTAAAAAAAAAAATTCCAATGGTCAGATTTCTGACCGTTGGCAAATGCGATCGCATATCATCGCACATGTGGCATATGCGATCGCATATGTGCAGTGATCGCATATGCCACTGTCGCATATGCGATATGTGCACGTGTGCACATTTGCGAATGTGCGATCGCACATGACAATGTTGGTCGCAGCCATGTATTCCGCCTCGGTTGTAGACAATGCTATTATAGTAGAGTATATCGTAGATCTCCAACATATTGGTTTGCTTGCTAATGTTTAAACATATCCCACAGTGGACCTCCTGTTGTTCAAATCTCCTGCATAATTCGAATCCATGTAGTTTATGACTCCACCTGAAGCTTGATGCCCCCTGAACATGATCCCAGTGTCGACTGTGCTCCTGAGATACCTAAGAATCTACTTAACAACATTCCAATGCTCATTTCCTGGATTCACCATATATCTGTTGACCACGCTAACTACTTGTGAGATATCCTGCCTTATGTAAACTATTGCATACATGAGACTCCCCACTAAACTCGCGTACGACACCCATGACATGTTTGAAATCTCCTATTCTATGCTTGGACATGACTTGGCTGACAACTTAAAGTGACCTGCTAGAGGTGTGCTAACTGGCTTAGCACCTTCCATGTGGAACTTCTTTAGCACTTTCTACACAACCATTTTGAGATAGCCACAACTTCCCAGATTCTATGTCTGTGAATCTCCATGCCCATGATCTTCTTCGCAATGCCTAAATCCTTCATGTCAAACTCCCTGCATTACAGACCTGAGCAAGTGTATCTTCTTCTTGTCCTTTGCAACAATTATCATATCATCAACATATAACATTAGTAGCATGTAGGACCCGTCCTCAAGCACCATGTAATATACACAACAATTGTACTCACATCTGATATAACCAATCTCCACCATGTAGGAATCGAACTGCTTGTACCAATGCCTCAGAGACTGCTTCAACCCACACAATGACTTCTTCAGCCTACACGCATGATCTTCCTTATCAAGTTCCGTAAATCCTTCTAGCTGCTTCATGTAAATAACTTCCTCCAAGTTCTCATGAAGGAATGCCATCTTCACATCAAGTAGCTCCAATTTCAAATTGGAGTCCGCTATCATAGCCAGCGGCACCCTGATTGACTAATGTTTCACAACCGAAGAGAACCTCCTTGTAATCTATTCCTTCCCTCTGCAAGTATCCTTTTGCTACAAGCTATGCCTTGTACTTTTCACCCTCCTTTTCTATTAATGTTTCCTTTTTGAACACTCATTTACACCCTATAGCCCTTTGACCTTTAGAAGTTCCACCAACTCACATGTTTGATTCCTCTGTAAAGATTTCTTCTCCTCCGCCCTGGCTAACATCCACTTGTTGTCATCCTTTCTAGACTTAGCCTCTTGAAAGGTGAAGGGATATCCACTCCCTGTGAACAATGCGAAGGAAACCATGTCCTAGAACCCATATCGAACCGGGCCTCTAATGGTTATTCTCTTCTCGTTCTTGGCTATACTTCCTGTGTACTCTGCTAATTGTTTCGGTTAGTTTCTTGCTCTTGTTGAATTTCGCCTTCAGTAATCGTCTTAACTGACTCCACCTGTACCAACAATCCCTCTACATCACCATGTATTTTTTGACTAATCAGCAACGTCCTTATTGGCCTTCAACATTGATGCCTCATTGAAGATGATATCTCTGCTAATGTCCACCTTATGAGAAACTGTAACCTAAAGCTTGTAACGCTTAACACCTTTCTCATTCCCGACAAAGATGCACTTTCTAGATTTAGGATCCAACTTCATCCTTTGTCCACTCTGCACGTGAACATATGCTGGACACCCAAAGATCTTCATCCCCAAGTAATCAATGTCCTTCCCCATCCAGATTTCCTCCGCAACTTTGAAGTCCATCACTGTAGATGGTGATCGATTTACAAAATAGCATGCTATGTTAACCGCTTCTGCCTAGAAGATTATAGGCAGCCCTACATGCAACGACATACATCTTGCCATCTCTAATAGAGTTTTGTTCATCTTCTCTACCCCATTATGCCACCCCATTATGAAGTGCCTTGTGATGCCTTGTTTCTTGCAGAATTTCATAAATTTCGCCTTTCTGTACTTTTTACCGTTATCTGACTCTAGATATTCTCTCGGTTTGCTTTTCTACTTCTGCCATCCATTGCTTGAACTTGGCTTACACTTCAGACTTGTGCTTTAAGAAGTAGACCCAAACCTTCCTCGAGTAATTGTCTATGCAGCTCACAAAGTATCATGATCCTCTCTTAGACGGTATTGTCACTGGCCCCCAGACATCAGAATGTATGTAATTGAGCACCCCATTGCTAATATGTGTAGTAGGCTTGAACCTTACTCTCCACTGTTTCCCATAGATGCAATGCTTGCAGAAATCCACCTTGCACACCTTAACTCTCTTCAATAGTTTCCGTTTATTGAGTTCTGTCATGCTCCTCTCGCTCATGTCATAGCCACATATGCCACATATTAGTGTCATTTGTGTCGGATTCCATATGCGAGGTGGTAGCAACCTCACCTATAACCGTGCTCCCAACTTGTACAAATTTTCCGTCTTATGTCCCTCCATTAATACCATTACACCTCTGGTGACCTTGATTACATCGCCAGATGTGGTGAATATCCAACCATTCATATCTAGAATGCCCAAGGTTATCAAGTTCTTCTTCAGATCTGTGACACGCTTGACACCACCTCGAGTTTGCATGACTCCATTGAACATCGTTACCTTGATGTCCCTATTTCGATGGCCTTGCATGTTGTGTCATTCCCTATCAGAACACTTCCACTATCATAGGACTTGTAGGAATCAATTCAATTTCTATCCTATCCAGGCACATATGATACGGACATCCCGAATCGAGTATTCAAGTGTTTGAAGATGGCTCGTACTTGAGGAGATTGAGAGGGTATCTCTTTCTGAGCTCTCTTCCGCTACGCATAGGTCAGTATTTTCCGTTCTTCCTAAAGTGTTTGGATGTACTTGTTTTGTCCATCTCCTTAAGTCTGGTCAAGATAAACTTGCACCTCGCTTGGTTAAATGCATCTTTCTAGGATATTCTTATACCAAAAATGCTATTGATGATGTTCTCCTTCACTAAAAAAGCAGTTTTTGATAGCCGACGTTACATTCTTTGAAAGCCGAATGCATTGTAGAAGTCACGCTTGTGGAAGTTCCTTCACTTAATATTTATCCTCCAAATTTTGTTGTTAAGGAATCACCACCTTGGAAGGATGTCATGTAAACATATTACAAAAAGTGGAGAAAAGACCCAAGTAATGCAGACTTTTCCCTCAACATTAACACCATTGGCTATTACGGCTAATGGGATTCTCACTCTTTCTCAGTCTACAGAAGTGGTTAATGATATTCCCATTGCGGTTCGTGAAGGTAAATGTTCATGTGTTTCTCATCCAATCTCCAACTTTGTTACCTTTAGCCACTTATTTGCAAATCATCAAAAGTTTGCTCGTCTTGTCTGTTGTGTCTATACCTAAATCAGTTCAGTATGCATTGTTGGAAAAAAATGGAAAAAAAGGTTACAAATGAGGAGATGGGTGCTATGTATTTAAATGATACGTGAAAACTATTTGATCTGCATGGTAAAATTTCTTCCCGATGGATCAATTGATCGTTATAAAGCAAGATTAGTTGCCATGTGTTACACTCATGACTCATTTTTATAGAGTAGATTATTTAGATACCTTTTCCCTAGTAGCCAAGCTCAATTTGGTTTGGGCTATTATATGTAGCTGTAAATCTTGATTGGTCACTCCTTAAGCTAGATGTAAGGAATGCATTTTTGCATGGAGAATTACATGAAGAAATCTATCTGGAGCAACCTCCTGGGTATGTTGCATAGGGGAAAATCTTCAAAAGTATGCAAACTAAGTCTATATATGGATTAAAGCAATCTTTGTGGGCTTGGTTTGAAAAGTTTAGTAGTGTAGTAAGTCTGGTTATATTGTACTTGTTGTGTATGTGGGTGACATTAGTGTTTACAATATCAACGATATCGGCGATATTATCGATATCGCAAGTCACGTACCCCTGTGGAGTATCCAAAATCCATGGTATCGCTTAATGTTTTGCAATGTATCACTTGATATCGCGATATATTGCAATTTATCGCTACAGTCTCCTTTATTTATTTTTTCTCAAGTATTGACTGTGAAGTGAAAAAGAACCCCAAAAATTTGATTTTTCTTGTTTTTCCTCCATTCTTTCCTCTTTTAAACACTTCTATAGTGGATTCCGATCCATCCTCTTTGATCATTTTGAAGGAAAACCGCATTTTCATACAAGAATCAAGATCAATTTTGATTTAGGGTTGGTTTCGATTCGATTAATATTTTTGCATTTTCATCATTTTTTGTTTAAATCATATTAAATCAGTGTCAGTTGGTTAGAAATGCATGATTATTCATGTTTTACATGAATAATCAAGTATTCAACCTTCGATATTGAGATTTGAGGCTAGGTGGTCCAATTTGGGGGAAATTGGGGAAAATAAAAAATTCCGCAATTTCTTCCAAATTGGTTCCGATTTTACTGTCTGAACACTAAATCAAACATGTACAAGGCCTAATCTACTGATTCGTATTGTTTTGGATAATTTTTTGGAAAAAAATAAATTTTAATTAAAAATATATATTTTTAGAAATTCCACTTCTAAATTTCTAGTTCTTCTTTTGTTTTTGAATGTACCGGTTGTGTTTTCATAAATGTCTTGTGTGTATATATATATATATATCAGTGTTTCAAATAACGCCCATAGCGTACGCTACGTAGCGTAGCGTGGTCGTAGCGCTACGTAGCGTCCCAAATAGCGTAAATTCCCTGTAGCGTACGCTACAAGGGCCGTAGCGTACACTACAGCTACGTAGCGCGTAGCGTCCGTGGCGTAAGCTACAATGTATTTTTTTTACTATTTTAGTTTTGTATTATTTTTTCATGTTTTCTTTGTTTCTAATGTTGATGAATGTTGCACTTGTATTGTACTTGATACTTTTAACATATGAGATTTTTATTTCTTTTCATAATTGTGACTTGTGGTTTCAATTAGACATTATTATTTAAAGTGGTTTGCTTAGAAAGTTGTTGATGTGATAATTATTTGATTTGGCTTATATATGTGGATTGGCTTTTAATAAATGATAACTAATAACTTTTTTTAACATGCTTATAATTGATAAAATGAATCATCTTTTAGGCATTTTTATATTTTTTCCTTTTCTTTTTCACTATTTATTATATTTATCATATTTTTAAATTAAAAAATAGAAGTATCGTGTAGCTAACGCTACATGCTACGTATTTACGCTACACGTTATAGAGGGTTGAGCGCTACGCATCGTGCTACCGCTATTTAAAACACTGATATATATATATATATATATATTTATTACATGAATGGACTTTGAATGTATTTGCATCAGTTTAGTCAGACAGGGCATAGCTTAGGACCCCATACAAAGGAATCCTATTTACGTGCACATGTTTATTTATTTATTTATAATAATGTTTTAAAGGTGTGTATTAATGTTTTTTTATTTTTATTTTTATTTATTTATTTTTTTTTTTAAACAATCCATGAGGCTTCATTGAAAATTTTTTACCAATGTTTCCCGACAACAGCGATACAATACCCGATACAACTGATATATCCAATGCGATAACAGATACGTATCCGTATCCCAAGGGTGCGATATCGATATGATAAACATTGGATGACATTATAATGACAGGTGATGACTTGGAGGTATCAAAATGTTGAAGTTATATCTTCAATCTCAATTTCAAATCAAAGGATCTTGGTCTTTGATATTTCCTAGGCATCGAAGTGGCAAGATCCAAAGCTGGAATAAATCTATGTCAAAGAAAATATATTTGCGACTTACTGGAAGAGACAGGTATGCTGGGTGCCAAGCCTGCGGATCAAGGTATTTCGTAACGGTAACGGTGTCTGTAACGACCACCACTGTTACTTTTACGATACGGAGTGTGACAGCCATTACGGGGGTCATAATGGCTGTCATGGTCTCTCTCTTTTATATTGGAAAAAAAAATGAAAAACCTATATTGGCCCCCTTAACGTACCATTACGGGACCTTTATGACCTTTACAGGGGGCGTAACGGACTGTTATAGGATTGTAATGGCCTTTACGGGTCTTTTTTTTCGTAACGACTGTTACGACTTATACGACCCTATAACGTGTAACGGTTGCCACCGTCACCTCTACATAATGTCCTTTATGGTCCTGTAACGGCCTTTACGGCACATCATGTTGCAAATACTCGAATGGATCCTCATCTTAAACTTGAGCTTGGAGATGGAGAGTTATCGCCAGATCCTAGCATGTACAGAAGGCTTGTCGGTAAACTTATCTATTTGACTGTCACTCAACTAGATATTGCCTTCTTTGTTAGCGTGGTTAGTCAGTTCATGCGAAGTCTAAGAGCACCTCATTTGGCTGCAATTATGAGAATTCTCAGGTATTTGAAGGGTATGAAAGGCGTCGTGTATAGTCTCATGGTCGTCTCCAGAAAGCAAGTTAATTTGATGCAGATTTTGCATGGTCAAGATATGACAGACGGTCAACTATAGGTTATTGCACCTTGGTGGCAATGTGGTTACTTGGAAAAGTAAGAAGCAGAATGTGGTTGCCAAGTCAAGTTTTAAACGGGAACACAGATCAATGGCACGCACGTTTGAACTTGTTTTGCTTAAATCTCTTCTTGAAGAATTGGGGTTTGTCATGCAAGATCCAATATCTTTACATTGTGATAATCAAACTGCTATACATATTGCCAACATTCCGGTATTCCACGAGACAACGAAGCATATCGAGGTCATCTGCCATTTCATCCGAGATAAGGTCTCTGAGAAGGAAATTCACACTTCGTATCTCCTCTTATGGACAGATTGTAGATTTATTCACCAAAGTTCTTGTAAAATTTCAATTTGAAAAACTTGTATCCAAGCTGGGCATGTTTGATATCTATGTTCCAACTAGTGTTCGAAATATTGGTATCGCGTTACGTATCGCACTCATGGGATACGGATATGTATCGGTTATCATATGGGATATGTCGGTTGTATCACGTAATGTATTGATATTGTTGGAAACATAGGGAAACATTGGGAAATTGGTTGAACTTTTCAATGAAACTTCAGTGATTGTTAAAAAAGACATCAATACACACTTATAAATCAAAACATTACAAAAAAAGTGCACATAATAAGTTTCTTTGTATGGGGTCCTAATCTATGCATTGTCTAACTGAATTGATGTAAGTATATTCAAAGTCTATTCATATAATTTATAAATGTAAGAAGACGTGTGGAAACACAAGCAATACATTCAAAAGCAAAAGAAGAATCACTAAATCAGCTTACATACATGTTTGAATTTATGTTTGGACACAGATTGTAATCGATTTGCGAGAAATCGAAAATTTTGTTTATTTTTTCAAATTTCCGCAACTCGGCCCATCTTGAAATCAATGCTCCAAATCCATGATTTTTCATTCAAAATATGAAAAATCATGGATTTGTAACAATTTGACACTGATTTAACATGATTTACAAGAAAAGAAGGATCGAGAATAAAAAAATGCTCACTTGATTGAATATGTGGTATATATTTCGTAGGCAACATCACCTTCGACACCTCGGAAGCAGATTTACACCAGATCTTCAGCAAATATGGCAGAATCGACGATTGTTACACACCGTGGGATGAGAAGCTCCATCATCATGGAGGCCATGACTTTGTTAGATTCTTCTACACTGCAGATGCGTATGCAGCCATGGGAGTTCTCAATGGCAAGAAGGTTGATGGTTCAACTGTTCACACCCCAAGTATAGGGTTGTGATGTAGTAATAAACTCGGTAAGACCGAGGTCGAATCCTATAGGGATTGAAACCTGTACGTAATCTGAAAATAACCAGAACTAGAACTAGAATAAGATGAAATCTAAATCAAGTGAATATGAGGGTATAATGGTGAAATAGGAAACTAAAATTTGTAGAAATCAAAGATGAGAAACTAGGGTGCCAAGGATCCACTTGTAGAGATCAGGGATATCTACGCTTGATTCATGAACTCAATTGGACTTCGAGTCCCATCTTCATCCAGTTGGAAGATATATTACTAAAACTCAATCTGAACTTCCTTCGATATAGTTTTCAAAGAGATGAAAGGTATGAGAATTAGAGTTGATTCCATCACAAAACCATGCCTATAAGACAAAGCAAACAACAGAATTTTAACCAATCCACATTCAATCTAAGGAATTTATGAACATTAGGAAGGGTTTTGTCATCCAACCATGCCCAGGAGACGATGGTGAACAAAAGGGTTCCCAAATTCACAAACCCTATAATGCTAAGAACATGCTAAGAACACGCTCAAAGTTATTGCAGATCTATTGTAATTTCAGTCACAACAAACCATTAAAAACTGAAAGCATTCCTAATAATCAACTATAATCAAAATCAGTTCATAACATGAATTAAGACCATAGAATACTACCCATCACGCCACAAGCTTCACCTCTTGGCCCTAGCTAAGAGGTTTAGCCCAACATGATTGGACTAGAACTCTAAAAAAAAAAAAAAAAAAGTAAATAAAACAAATAAAAAAATAATAATCTAAAACTACTCTCTCTCTCTCTCTCTCCCCCTAATGTCCCAGGATGGATCCCCCCAACTCTCTTCTCTTCTCTTTATAGTTGTCAGGGTTGGTCGATGGAGAGAGTCGGCTGGAGGCGTGTGTAGCTCTTGCGCACCGTGGAGTCGGTGGAATGTTATGTACTCCCTGCACAAGTTAGTTTACACAGTCAAGAAACTGGCGCACCCAACTCCCTATTTTCTTTGCCGATCTACGAAACAACTGCTACTTCTTGATCAGATTTTTCGTCCCTACAAGATGGATGGTGCTGATTCTCCTTAAACATCAAAACAGAGGCCCACAACAGGCCTTTGCGCAGCAGGATTTCCAGACACGCACTCCCTGCGTAAAGCAGGTTGCGGTGAGTGCTGTGGGGCCCATGATCAATGCTATCCAGGAAATCCACTCCGTCCATTGTCTTTGCAATGAAATTTCAGCTGGAGATGGCCGGTTTTGGAATGTCATTGGTGCGGCCAAAGGTAGTAATCACATTGCAATCAGTGCAGGGCTGTCCGTTTGTGACAGTTGAAACCAGTACGTGTGTGTGCATGAGTGCACAAGGTCAACATGGGTTTGACCAGATTGAGGCCCTCTGCATGATGGACTGCTTGGATTGATCGTTTGGACCATGATGATGGCCCACTGAGATCATCCGCAGCCTCTGTTTCGCAGACAGAAACAGAGGACGCAATTGCTATTTGTGTCGGTCAACAGCTGTTGACTGACTTCACGAGCTCGGTGCGATGCGAGTGCACAGCCAGTGTGCACTCTCACTCACGCAAATGGGTCCCACCTTGATGCGTGTGAAAAATCTGCTCCGTCCATTCGTTTTACCACCTCCTTTAAGGGGTTACGACCAAAATTGAAGTATATTCAGATATCGGGTGGGCCCCTGATTGACGATCTGTGGGTTGATTTGTTCATTGGGCCACTTCCACAGGGATCCAGGGGCTGAAATTCGACGTGTACTGTTAATTTATGGCCCTCAGGCCATATCTGAAGTTTTGAGCCGAACAAATGGTGGGAACCCTGTGATCTTGCATTCTGTATGAATTTCAGGCCTTTTTATTGTGAAATACTGGATTTTCTCAAATCTTGGGCATGTAAATTCTTTAACCTTGGTCCCCTGGAGTCCGTCCCTTGTCATGGTAACTTCGGAGTGTTAATTCCATGCTTTTAGTACCCTTTTTTCAATCCAAGCTCCTAAATACACCCTGCATTACAAACACGATTAAAATAGGCCATTAAACAGAATCATGTTCGTAAAATCCAGTAATAATTGGGGTCTAATATGCAATATTCGACCCTCAACATGGACCCCCACCGTGGAGCTGGCTAACCCCAGACATTTTCCCCCAAAATCAAACCCCTCCCTACAAAATCGCCAGGGCTAAACGCTTAACCCCCAACCTCATGCAGAGGCGACCCAGGCAGTTAACTCCTCCTGCCCCATTTGGGGGAGAGACATTCTGAACCATCGAACAACAAACAGAGATACCCCCATTTGGAGGAGAGACATTGCAAATAAGGAAACCACCAACAGAGATAGCTCCTTTTCTTTCTCAGCAGACACTCGGGAGATCAAGCAGAGGTTGAAGCAACTGGAATTGGCCCTTGTGGGTCACGTGATCAACCAGGATGTGCCCATCATTTGTCTTCTTCAAGCGATAAAGGATTCTAGATATGCGGCCTCTGCAATCGACATCTCCCGCATTGCCAAGGATCGCTTCCTGCTGATTTTCAAGTCTAGAATTGAAGTCATATCCTTCCTATCAGATGACTCACTGCATTAAAAAATGGGGATCTCCAAGGTTGAACTATGGAGTCCAGCGAAATCAGCATCTGAAGGTGTTTGGATCTCTTTGTTCAGCATCCCAGTCCATGCCTTGATCGATTCAGTCTTCATCGGATTGGGAAGTACTTTTGGAAAGGTGGTGGAAGTGGCGCGATGCTCTTCTCTGGGCTTCGTCCAAATTGAAGCCAGGGTAAGAGTTATCCTCCAACCTAGGATGGACATGCACAAAATCAGAAAGCTGACGGTGGATGGGACGGATTTCCCATTCTGGGTGACTTTGGATGCGCTGTCGAGCCTACCCGGAGATGGACGCCAACCTAAGCTGCATCCACCAGCGATTTCTACAAGACAGTGGGTGGAACGTGTCTTTCACCACCTTGTTCGGCCTCCAGACCCCCCTCCGCGGTCTGCACTGGTTGAGCCTCCCACAACAGGCATCAATTCCTCTCCCCCTGCATGTGTTTGTCATAATTCCCCAACACAGGCCCCTACTACCCGTGAGCCAGGTGCTGCCTCTCTTTCCCATGCTCGTCCCGTAGCTCTACACCCTCTACCTGTTTGTTTAAATGCCACTGTGCAGGATCCTTCTCCTCACAAGTCAGGGCCTGCCTCTCCACCCCCTGCCTGAGCCCCAGAACTGCACTCACTACCCATTTGCGATAAGCCCCATGTGCCTGTTCCCCCTCCACATTCAGTTTCCATCCCTCCCTCTACCCCTGCATCACATCCCTTGCTGGCCACATCACCAAATTGCTGTTTCAAACAGCCCATGTTAATCTGTCCCCTTCCACCTGACCCTGTCGTCAATCCAGACGGCTGCTTCAATCACATTCTTTGCACTCCTCGTCCTATCGGGGGCACGCGCCTCCTGGGTAGCAATTAGAGTGCCCTCTCAGAGGGTCATAACCCTCTCAGAGTAGACACTGCCTTTGAAGAATCTTCTGCTGATGCCGCTATGAAGGCTTGAAATTCTCTCCCCTCCGGAGAAGGTCACATATCTGATGATATTGGAGACATTCAACTTGCAGTCGACCTCTCTCCCTTCTTCTAGAGGGCTCCTGAATCGTCCCATTTACCTTCTGCTAGTCAGCCCCAACTAGCCCATATAACTCGCAACTCCAGCCCGTTAATACTTGCTACGACCTCTCCATCCCAGCTTCTATGTCCCACCACGTAGGAAGGGGATTTTTCTCCCTGCAGGAACATCTCTGCTTCACCCAGCCATTCCAACACTGCACAGGAGGTCAAACTGCTGACTCAGATGCCCCCTGTTCTGAACATTTCTGAGGCCCTGCCAACCAACTGCAAGAAGAACATTGGAAGGAGGCCACACAAACACGCTCCCCTCATCTTAGCGCTGGATGGCGGGTGGGATGGGAGGCTTAGACAGTTGAAACGCCGTGGACTGGGGCCTGACAGATTAGCCCATGGATAGTTGGCTGATTTGGAATGATCGTGGGGTGGGCAACATTGCCACTATTGCTTCGCTGAAGCGTCTCATCTGCAAGTACAAACACGCCATTGTTACGATCTTAGAATCCATGCTCAGGGACTCTAAGCGGGTTAGCACTGGCCTGAAACTTGAGTTCCACTCTTTCCTTTCTAATGCTTCCGAGGGTGGTAAAGTTTGGGTTTTCCAATATTCTTCCATCTCCATTGATCTTGTTTCAGCCTCTGATCAGCTTCTTTCTGTTCTTGTTGGGGTCCGGGGTTGCACGAAAGTGTCTCTAGCATCCTTTGTCTACGTGAAATGCTCCATGGTGTTGCGTAGATCGCTGTGGGACCAGCTACGGGTCTTAGCTAACAGCCACACCTCCCCTTGGTTGGTGGCAGGTGATTTCAATGCGGTCCTTCACTCTACGGATAGGAGAAGTTCCGGCCCTTTCGATGCCCTCAGTGCAGCAGATTTCTGTGATGGGCTGAAAGAGCAGGACTGATGGATGTTGGGTTTACTGGCAATCGGTTTACATGGTGCAACAACCAGCGTGGCCAAGCTAGAGTGTGGGCAAGGCTCGACAGAGTTTGTGGGAACGACGCTTGGATGAGCTCCTTCCCGTCCTTCCAAGTGACACAACTCCCCAGGCTCCATTCCAACCATGCTCCTCCTAGTTTCCTTCCCAAGTTAGTCCAGATCATACCCGAAATAGTTCAGATTTCAACACACGTGGTGTCTACATGATTCCTTCCACGAGCTGGTTGGGAATGCTTGGAAATCAGATGTTTTGGGTGACCCGCTGCTGGTTCTGGCTAGCAAATTCAAGAATGTGAAAACAACCCTGAAATTCTGGAATCTTCATATGTTTGGGAACATTTTTCAAAACGTCTTGCTGGCGGAACATGACCTCGCGGCTGCTGAAATCTCTGCCCAAGATAGCAATGATCCCCTATCAATGCGTACTCTCCAACAAGCCAAGGACAGGCTAGCCCACGCCGAACTATGCGAGGAGATTTTTTGGAAACAAAAATCTAGGAACCAATGGCTCAAGGAGGGCGACCGTAACATGAAAATTTTCCACTCCGTCGCCTCAAACCGAGCTAGAAGAGCTAGTATAAGAAGAATTCGTTTGGAGGATGGGACAGTCCTTTCAGACCAAGAGTCTATCAAGCAAGCTGCGGTTGATTTCTTCTCAACCCTCCTACTGGTTGGGCCTCTTGCCCCTGCGGGTACCATTCTGATGTCATCCCTTCGTCAGTTTCTGAGGAGGAGAATAGAAGTCTTCTTATTGATCTGTCTATGGAAGAAGTGCATGCGGCGGCCAAAGCCATCCCGGCTGATGGTGCTCCTGGCCCAGATGGTTTTTCGGGCGCTTTCTTCCATAGTTGCTAGGATATTGTGGGCCAGGACATCCTTGACGCGGTTTGCTCCTTCCACGGCAGACCCCTTCCTAGGGCCTTCACTTCAACCCTTATATGTTTGATTCCTAAATCTCCCACTCCAATTCAATTTTCTGATTTTCGTCCTATCAGCCTATGTAATTACGTCTATACGATTTTTGCTAAAGTTATTGCTAACAGGCTTGGTAGTATTCTTCCACATCATTTCGGTTGAACAGGGAGCGTTCGTCAAAGACAGATCCATTGTGGAAAACTGTGCTTTAGCCGGGAGTTCTTTCGGGATATTGACAGGAAAGTTAGAGGCGGGAACATCCTCATCAAGCTCGATATGGAAAAAGCTTACGACAGGTTAGACTGAGCCTTTCTCAAGGCAGTTCTGGGTAAATTCGGCTTTTGCGGTCCATGGATTGAGCTGGTTGAGAAGTGTTGGAACAATTCATGGTTTTCTATCCTTATCAATGGCGACCCCTTTGGCTTCTTCAAGTCCTTGTGTGGGCTTCGCCAAGGCGAACCCTATCTCCTTGACTCTCTTTATCATTGCAACAGAGGCCTTAGGTAGAGGCTACAGGCGCTTGATCGATGTGGGTACCTGTCGCCCCTTCCAAACCTTTAGGAACTGCCCCATTGTCTACCACCTGTTGTTTGCTGACGACACGGTTCTACTCGCTAACGGGTCCACCAACTCTCTTCAGCGGATCTCAGCGTTCCTTTCCCTCTTCTAGCGAGCCTTGGGCCTGAAGATCAACTCCCAAAAGAGCGTATTTTTCATGTCCTCTAGCAGATCGGCGACCTGCGTAAGGGCTATCTAGTGCATCCTGGGATTCAACTTGGGATCTTCCCCCTTCACCTATCTTGGAATCCCACTTTTCAAGGGTAGAACACGCAAGCTCTACTTCCAGCACATCCTAGAGAAGATTTCAACCAGAATTTCAGGTTGGAAAATTTGTATTCTCTCTCAAGCGGGTAGGCTCACCCTAATTAACCATGTCTTGACCAGCATTCTGGTCCACACCATGGCAGCTACTGATATTCCTTTGGCCATTCTTGGGGATCTTCAGAAAGCGAGTGCTGATTTCTTCTGGGGCCAGGAAGGGTCTTGCAAACGTTGCCACTGGGTCAATTGGAAAGCTATCTCTTCCTTGAAGTCCGAAGGTGGGCTGGGTGTGAAAAATCTTAGAAGCGCCATGCAGGCCTTTCGATCTAAGATGGCTTGGACGATCTTGTGCAGGAAATCGAGTAGCTGTTGGGATGAATTTATGAACAACAAATACCGCGCTGATTTGGCTGACAGGGGGATGCCGACAGATCATCGACGGCCTCCCTTCTTTGGAAGAAAATTTGCCACTTATTCCCCCCTTTTATTGCAGCCCATTCTTGCTGGATAATAGGGAGAGGCGACTGCCACTTCTGGGATGACGAGTGGTCAGGGTTGGGCCCACTCAAGGAGTGGACCTCGCGGCCCCCTTTGCATCAGCAGCTGGTACGTGATTGGTTGGGTCCAGATGGATGGTTGGATCCTGCACCGGCTCGGGAATTCCTCCCTCAGCTGGTTCTGGACCACATCGTGGACGGGAGCCTTTGCACTTCCTCCATGCTCGAACAACAAGTCTGGACCTTGTCCAGCTTTGGCGAGTTCAACATCAAATTAGCTTGGGGTGCCTCTCAGCCTGTAGGGACAAGCGCGGCCTGCTCCAAGTGGGTATGGCACCCAAATCTCCCTCTCAAAATCTCGTTGCTCTCCTGGAGGATCATCAAGAAGGCGATTCCTGTGGACGATAGATTGTAGGCTAAAGGTATCCCGCTAGCCTCTAAGTGTGTCTGCTGTCCTTGTCAGGCTTCTTGTACAGAATCGATTGACTATGTCTTCTCCTCTGGTGCTCTCGCTGACAAGGTGTGGGATTTCTTTGGGTCATATTTTGGCACCCTAGCTCGCGCGCGGTGCTCCGCCTTTGGGCGTGCCACCTCCTGGTGGGCTATGGCATCAGGGTCCGATCAGCTACTCTCCCTTAGGGGCCTAGCCCCGTCCCTCATTTTTTGGGAACTCTAGCTGGCCAGAAATGCCGCCTGCATGGAGGGGACATTGGTCTCGCCTCAATGGGTTATTTCCAAGGTGTCCCACTGGATTCAGAAGCTTGCGGTCTTCCTCCCCCTCTCGCTTGTGGTTCGCCGCTCCTTTGCTTTTGCCATGGAATGCTTAGGCCTCACTGGGAAGGTTACTAACCCGAAGCAGGTCCATTTGGTCAAATGGGCCCCTCCTCACCCTGGGTGGATCAAGGTTAATGTAGATGGATCTGCCCTAGGCAATCCAGGCAGTTCAAGAGGTGGCAGGGTTGTTAGAGGTTGCGATAGGGCTTTCATCTTCGCATTCTCTTCGGGTTATGGCTTCGGATCAAACGGTCGGGCTGAAGCAAAGGCGATTTGGGAAGGGCTATCTTGTTGCAAGGAGCTGGGCTTCACCAAGGTGGAGTTGGTCAGCCACTCCAGAGTTATAGTAGATGCCATGAACAATCAGAGCACTCCTTCCTGGGCCTTGTGGTACTGGTGGGTCAAAATTAAGGCCCTCAAGGCCATTGTGGATTTCTCTATCTCCTACTCCCCTAGAGAAGCTAATGCGGTTGTTGATGGGCTTGCTAGGGGGGTAGTAGCAGTCAGACCCACCGAGTCTTCCGAACCACATCTGATCTTCCTCCAGTCATCAGAGGCCTTCTCTTTTTTTATAAAGTAGGATTAGGATATTTACGCGAGATGTAATGGGCTTTTGTTGTCTCTACTTCATTTTTGGGCTTGCTTCTCCTTTTTTGCCAGCAGGCCCATCCATATGGTGTACAACTCTTTTTTGAATATATACATGATATGATGGTTTCCTAAAAATAAAAATAAAAATATATATATGTGGGATATATTTCACTACTTGTGCGTTTCGTATCACACATGTGAGATACAACATATATTTTGGGATATATTGGCCGATATCATTGATACCTAAAAACGTTGGCTCCAACTTGAGGGGGTGTGTTAAATCTGTCAAATTATAGAGTGGTAGTGTCTATAGTGTTGTTGGGTCTTAATTGTATGGGTTTTGGTGGTGTTTGGGCTCATTTCTTAAGAGTTCAAGTTTTTACTTAAGCAAGAGGGGCATACTTGTAATTTCACTCTTCATTTGTGAAGGCCCTATTAAAAAAAATGGAGAGGGGACGTGTGAAGGCTTTCAATAGTCCAGGGGTCCACTACTCTTCTCTCTCCGTTTCTCCCTCATCTTTCTTTTCCTTCTTTTTCTCTCATCTCTATTTTAGTCAAGAATCTTTCACTTTTCACCGTTCACATCCTCAAATCCTCTTACCTAAAATTTGTAATGTTCCTAAACTCAATTTATTTGCTATCTCTTGTGTGGTGCAAATAGAAACTTGAGTTTGTTTTAACAAGTCCTATGCAGTGCTTGAATGCTAATAGCGGAAAGAAATCAAGAAAAGGATCTCATGGGCTTATGAAAAATCTAAGGAATTTGGGAGAAAAGATATTCTTCATAAATCAAAACATTTATATAAAGGAAATGGGGAAAGTGTTGAAACTAGTATGGCCACTATGTGGCTACAAGCTCTCCTAATCACCCGCACGGGGTTTGGGGGAACAGCAAGCGTCGTGGGTGTGCTCCCCACAAACGAGAGTTCGATTCCCCTCCTTGGGATTTACCCAATGCATGTGGTTTGCCAGTGATTGTGTGCATCCGCAGGGAATAGTCTTGCCTTTAATTGGGCAGGGACACCCTGACGTCATCAAAAAAAGAGAAAAAAAAAAAGCTCTCCTAACTCAGACGAGTTCAGCTTTCGACCATCTTTAAAAATCATCGTGTTATTATTTTTATTGTTGTTGTGAATCCTATATGGCTACGAGTTACAATCAGATAGTGATTCCATCTATTAATGATTTCAACAGGTGCCACCTTATTGTTCAGAAAAAAGAAAAAGTAAAAAAAGGTGCCACCTTATTTTCAAATATTTTGGCATTTCTCTCCTTCCACAGGCCCCATAAAATCCCAAATAGTCACATCGCCCACAATGATTCATTTCAACCCTTAAGTGGTCCACCAAGCCATTCGACCACCACACTTCCTATTGCGTTGTTGACTGTGTATCATTGTTTGGTGAACTGACATGGAATTGAAAAGCAAAATTACAGTCTGGAGATTTGACCTTGAAACAGAAGATATGGGCAGAAGCCAATGGTGTTTCGTATATTACAATCACCTGAGTTGGGAGTCAAAGGTTTTAGGATCATCAAGGAAAGATGCCTGAGATTTTTAATAAAGGGGTTCTTTTGTGGACCATTTCTTGATTTATGTGTGTCATCCTTGCACAGGGGCCATGCTAATCTTCTCTGTATTTTCCAATTTTATTGTTGTTTCCAAAGGAAATAGTTATGCTCTCTTCATGCAATCTTGTAAATCATAATTGTTTTATTACAAATATATGCAAGATATATGCCCTAATGCTTCTTGTATATAAAGCTTGTAAAACTTGGATGGAACAGGGCATAGTTTATCATTTTGTGACAGTTGTGGAATAGGTATTGATTAAGGTTGAGTAACTATAGAGTTTTCTTCTCTCTCTCTACTACATAGCCTACACCTATTCTACATTTGAGGCCCGGTTTTGCCCTTACTCTTCTATTCTATTCTTGATGCCAAAGCAAACTACTTGCACACATGAATACTCAGATTTGCTTGATTCGCATGTGTGGAAACTGATATTTGCATTTTGCATTCTGATTGAGCAGGGGGGAACGATTACAGGGATGGTGGTCATGCTGGCAGTGGCGGCAAGCACAATAGTGAGCGGGGTGGCGGTGGCGGCAATAGAGGTCGCTATGGTAGGGGTAGCAGTGGTCGTGGCAATAGGGATGGTGGTAGTGATTGGGGCGGCGTTAGTGGTGGTGGTTGGGGTGACGAAGGTGGCGGCAGTAGTGGTAGTTGGGGTGGTGGTCATACCAGCGGTAGTGGTAGGGGTGGCAATGATCGTGGTGGTGGCAACAGTAGGGGTCGTGGTGGTAGGAGGGGCAGTGGTGATTGGGGAAGTGGTGATGGTGGCAATGACAGCAGTGGCAAGGGCAATGTTGGTGATGGAGGCAATGTTGGTTGGGGTGGTGATGGAAGTGGGGTTGGGGTGGTGGTGGAAACAATAGGGGTCGGGGTGGTAGGAGTAACGGCCGTGGTGGTTGGGGCAACAGTGATGGTGGGGATGAGGGCAATGTTGGTGGGGGTGGTAATGAAAGTGGGGTTGGGGTGGTGGTGGAAACAATAGGGGTCGGGGTGGTAGGAGTAACGGCCGTGGTGGTTGGGGCAACAGTGATGGTGGGGATGAGGGCAATGTTGGTGGGGGTGGTAATGAAAGTGGGGTTGGGGTGGTGGTGGTGGAAACAATAGGGTCGGGGTGGTAGGAGTAATGGCCGTGGTGGTTGGGGCAACAGTGATGGTGGGGACGAGGGCAATGTTGGTTGGGGTGGTAATGAAAGTGGGGGTTGGGGTGGTGGTGGAAACAATAGCGGTCGGGGTGGTAGGAGTAACGGTCGTGGTGGTGGCAATAATGATGGTGGTGATGAGGGCAATGTTGGTGGGGGTGGTAATGAAAGTCGGGGTTGGGGTGGTGGTGGAAACAATAGGGTCGGGGTGGTAGGAGTAACGGCCGTGGTGGTTGGGGCAACGGTGATGGTGGGGACGAGGGCAATGTTGGTTGGGGTGGTAATGAAAGTGGGGTTGGGGTGGTGGTGGAAACAATAGCGGTCGGGGTGGTAGGAGTAACGGTCGTGGTGGTTGGGGTGGTGATGAGGGCAATGTTGATGATGGGGCCAATGTTGGCTGGGGTGGTGATGAAAGTGGAGGTTGGGGAGGTGGTGGAAACAATAGGGGTCGGGGTGGCAGGGGTCGGGGTGGTAGGAGTAACGGCCGTGGTGGTTGGGGTGGCAGCAATAGTGATGGTGACGGCCGCAATAGCAACGGTGGTGATGCTGGTGGTAGAGATGATGGTGGTTGGGGTGGCAGTGATAGTGGTGGAGGTCGTAGGGGTGGTCGGGGTCGTGGAGGTGGCAGAGGTCGCAACAGTGGCGGGAATAGTGGCGGTGGTGGTGGCCATTGGGGTAGCAGCAGTGGTGGCAGTGGTGGTGGTTGGGGCAATGAAGGTGGTAGCGGCGGTAATGGTTGGGGCGGTGGCAGCGATGGTAATAATGGTGGGGCCAGCGGAGCTAGTGGTGGTTGGGCTGGTGGCAATAAGGAAGGCAGTAGTGGTGGTGGTGGTGTTGGTGGTTGGGGAGATGGTGCTGGCGGGCATGGTGGTGGAGATAATAGTAGCGGAAACAGTGGTTGGGGAGGCGGAAGTGGGTGGTCTGGAACTGGTGGCAGGGCCAGCAGCAGTGGCGGCGGTGGCTGGGGAAGCTAGCGGTTTAATTGGTTTTCAAGTCTCTCCTCTACGTAACAAAGAACTCGTACTGATGTTTTTGTTTGGGGTCATTGAACTGTTTCCCTGTTTTCTGGAGCTGTACAGCTTACTCTCTACCCTTTTTCGGGTTTTATGACAACAGCAGGAAGGATGTGTACATGGGTTGTCTCTACTGTGAATAGTGGTCTCATGCGATTTATGAAATGCTTTTGAGCCTTTGGAATTGAAGGTTTTGCTACCCACACGATGCACATGAGAGATCAAATAACAGGTGGGACCCACTGCGTGGATGCCATGGCATGAAAATCAGGCCAAAGATGATTCACTTGTAGTGTTATGTTGACAAAGGTAACCATTCTAGAAGACGAGACCTCCCTGCATGTGGCTCAATCGATGGATGAGCTTGTGGATGCCTCTGTCATGAATGTTCGTGGCAGCTGGTGGCAGCTGTTGAACTTGGACTATCAGGTTGTGGGTTGTGGATTTCTCGTTCTGGTATGATAGTCCAATCTTTGTGGCCCTTTAAGCTTGTGTAGAACTCTACGGTTAAAATAACCCTGCTTTGCTAATTCTACAGGCTTGTTTGATTCCTATTAGGCCTTTTCATCCATGAATGCACGCTGCTTATGTATGAGATACAAGCTATAACTGTGGGATTGGTCTCACCATGTAGCTGCTTCTCGCTGAAAGGCTTGTCCAGCCATTGAGCAACAGGTAATAAAATGAAAATGTATGTATTAGAAAAAAAAATGATCAATATTGATGGATGGCTGGGATCTAACACAACCTCAATGCAATTGATTGCACTCTCTCTAACATTCCAATTTGGTCGTCTTGAAGTTAGGGGTAGCAATTGGCCAGGCTAGTGCCAGGCCACTGTTGCCCTGGCCTAATCGGCTATCCCTTTAGTCCTGGCTATAACTGGCTATAACTGGCTAATCCCATGAGCCCTGGCAGCACTAGGCCTAAGAAGGCCTACGCCTCGCCCCTGGCCCCGTAAGGAAAAGAGTGTCATGGCCAGAGGTTTGAAATAGTCTGAATCTATGAATTTCTTTTGAAGTTTCCATTGATGATGAATGTCATTGTATGGATGGTTTTATTCATAGAAGATGACCTTGAATAACTTACACATGTACGTGGAATAGGACCACTAACAAGTAGAGCTGGGCAGAAACTGACCTGATCCGAACTGAAGGCCAGGATCAGGTCAGATCGACTAAGCCCACTCAAATCCGACCGGACGTCGGATCGAGTTCAGATCAGTGGCTAATCCGGACTGATCCAAAATCTGATCCGAATGGATCCATCCACACAATGTTCATTCAACACTGTTTCCTATAATGTTGTCCAGTTGAGATTAGGATATACCTCATTTTTGGCTTAATACCATAAAATGATCTAGAAACATAGATGGACACCATGCATGGATGAAATAAATACATCATGGTGGGGTCCACAGAGCACCGACCACCGGCAGGGGGAGTAGCCAATCTAACCTCCCATGCCTCAGCCCGTCGCTCGAGGTGCATGGAGCACCAAGCTTTGCACTGCCCCAGTGCCCAAGAAAAGAAGGAAAAGGGAAATGGTTATATGCGGTCAAGCTGTGTGAGCCCCACTGTGATGTGTGTCTAACATCAACACCGTGCATTTAATGGGTCCCATTTAAATTATGGGATATCCTAAAAATCAGCCGTATACGGAACTCAGGTGGGCCATACCATCTAAAATCATGTGAAGACATTCCTAAACATATAAAAGCACTTGGTGGGGCCCACCTAAAAATTGGATGCATATGAAACTTGGTATGACCCCTAATCCAAGTGGGACACACATAATGGATGGTCTGGATTTTTGAACCACACCATGGTATTATGAATGTTTTAACCGGAGGGTAACCCGTAAGGCCTTAACCCTCTCAAGCACGTGAAGCGACTGGCGGGTGTACTGCACTGCTCTATTGACGTCATCAAGTTCTGTGGGTCCCATCATGAGGTATGTGTTATATCCAAATCGTCCATCCATTTGGTGGGTTCGTCTTAAGGCCTTAGCCGAAAAATAAGACAGATCTAAAGATCAAGTGGACCACACTGCAAAATAAAATTTAAAATAGAAGATTTGATCCGAACCGTACCCAATCCAATCTGACTCGGTTTCCCTAACCGAATCAGATTTGGTTCGGGTCAGGCCAGTAGTGCAACGGATCGGATCGAGTCAGAGGACCCGAACTCAGGTAGTGCATTGAAAGTTTCGGATCGATTCGAGTTGGACCCGATCTGGCCGATTCGACTCAATGCCCACCTCTACTAACAAGTGTATCTAAATCGGCCATTCTTTTTATATAACATTGACCCACTTGATGACTGGACCAGGCCAATGGTCTTTGCTGGGCTATTCATTGTTGGCCACGTTGGGCCTAGATTTGAAGCCTGAGATAAGACTATAGGTCAAGTTTAGGGGCCAAGCCCTGGCCCTACATGTTAGCCTGGCCAATTGTCACTCCTTGAAAGTGGTGGTGATTATATGATCGTCAATCCAATTAGATGGACAGTGTACCAGCCTTTCTCCAAATTAATAAACTTTAGGCGGTACCGTTCTCAGGATTTAGATATCGAAGTGGACCTCATGTTTTTCCTATCCATACAATTAATCTGTTGGACTCCCATGTGGATGGATGATGCCACAAAAATCAACTGGATTGGAAGATCCTAGCCGCCAATCTTGTCTCTTTCTATTAAGTGCAGATTTTCATGTTGTTGTTGTCGTTTTTTTTTTTTTTTTTTTTTTTGGTTTTTCTAAGTTAAGATGGGTTTTGACTTTGTCTCTGGAGCTTTACCCAACTTTAAAAATCAGCAAAATTCTCTCTAAATTTTATTCCCCTTTTGTCAAGAATGTATGGTATGGTGGTGTTTTTTGAGACATAGGAGACTGGATTCTAGGGATAGTGAGCTGCAAACTTACTGCATGAGATGAATTTTACCAGGACGTGAACCATTTAACTAAGCCCGCACCTCATCCAACATGAAGATAGCTTTTTCATCGACTAGGATTATTGCTTTCGCAATCGTCTAAACAGGTGTGCTATTATATATTCCATTGATTTTATTCTAGTTTAAAGATTTCTTATATCAATGTTTTTAACACCAAATCATATGAATAAAAAAGACCATTGGCCCCCTCTGTCCAAGCTCAAAAAACCTAAAAGTCTACCTATCTCTAATCACACCCTAAGAGAGATAATTAGGGAGAAGGTGAGCGTGGTACGTGGGAGTAGGAGCAATGATCGGAGCCAGAATCTAGCCGTGCGTCACCATTCTGACACGATGCAAGGCATGTAGCTGATTTTCAAATCAGCTTTGTGGTTTTCTAGTATATAAAATTGTGTGTCTATGGGTTTCACTTTCGCGATATTGAATTAAGGAATCATAACGGGTCATCCAATTCCATGAAAGTTAAAACAGTTAAAAGTGAGGTGGACCTCTTGCTCTGAATGCCTTAGAATGCAAATGCTTGTTTTTGGCTGTTGCCTTCCTCATGAAGGTGGTGGACCTTAGGCCAGCAATTGTGCATCCATGGATTGGTTGGTTGGTTGACCATGTTGGTTATAGAGTCGTGTGTTTCTGTTTTCAAATGGCTGGGCTAGATCCTACTCGTTTGGTTACTTATATTTGGAATGGATTGGTTTTGAAATTTCAAATTGGAAAAATTGGAATCCTTAATTGTGTTTGGCATCCTGTAATTGGAATGCATTGGAATCTAAAGTTTGTATGGTAACTTGCATTGTGAATTATATTCACAGATGCCTGACTTTGATTAGCTAAATCATCTACGATATTTCAAAATGGTGTACATGTATAACATTATAAATAGCCTTTGTAATTAGCCCATCAAAACATGCACTTTCTTAAAATTGAGGTAATTTCAAGCCTCAGGTGGGGCACAAAAGTGAGCCTGCAAAGATCACGGTGGGGCCCATGTGCACATGCGATTCTCCATCTCAGTTTTGAAGGTCTCCTAATCATTCCCCACCGTTTTACTGCTAAACGCAAAAAAGATAGGTTTTGGATTCAGAATACATCCAAATACCCTCAAATCCAGTCTACCAAACGAAGCTAGCCATAATTGGGCTGAAAAAGGTTGTCCCATAGAACTATCAGCCATATGAAAGGGCAACAGCAAAATTAAAAAATTGGCATGAATAATGTTACAAAGGCACATCAAATTAAAACAGCAACACCAACACTGACGAAAATGTTCAACAACATGAAGGGACTTGAGAGCAAACCCTAGAAGCATTTGCAAGCTAGAGAAATGAATGAGAAATGATCCAGCAGGCTAAGTGTATGGTAACCTTCCCATGCCACCTAGTTGCATTTGGACTCGTAGACATCCATATCATGACCGTCCATTTTTTTAGTTCCATTTCATTCCTCTTACGGTATTGTGCAAAATTCAAAAGCATTGGGCGGTCCCAGACATCTTTTACTAGACCTTATCTCCTCCAAAAAATCGTCCCTACATTTTTCGCAACCCACAAAATGGGCATTTTCAGTCACTCAAACCAGGACAATATTATCAAGGCAGGCAAAATGAACAGTCCACATCCAAATGTCCCTACGTGCATGGGAAGATTTCCAAACACTTTAGTCCAACTAGGTCATTTCTCGAAATAATACATTTTTTAAAATATATAATTGATGGAACCGATAGCTTCCTTGGCAACCACGGAAGGCAGATGTAATGACAAAGAACACATCATCATCATATACACAAATTGAACAACAGAATCAACAGCTTCAGGCTTCTAACAATCTTCACATTCCTCGCCAAGGTCTTAAACCACTTTCACTCCAAGCAACTCATGCCGAGTTGAATTTGTAGTACCAGTGAAGGAAAAGCTATAGAGAGACATGAGCTTAGCAATCAAAAGGCCATTGAGAATGACTCACCTGGTTCATTATTCCCGCGCATGGGCACTGAGACCTGATTCTCTACGGGAATTAGAGCTTGATGAACGGAACGGCCACAAAAAGGAGAACCGATTGCGCCTCCCTCTATTCTCTCCATCTCTGCCATTGGTGCTGTTTGCACCACTGGTTCTACGGCCATTGCTGGAACTTTGACTACTCAATCTTGCTTGAGAACTGCTAGAGCCCTGTGGCGGTAATTCATGACGACAAACAGGGCAGGAGTTGTGCTGAACCAACCATGGAATAATACAATCGGAGTGATATATATGGTTACATGGCATTTCTCGTGCTTCAGAACCCAGCTCAAATCTTTCTTTACAAACAGCGCAATGCGAGTCTCCACGCAAATGCCTCTGAGTGATCTTTACAGTCGGCATCCCATCAATTGCAGACCTGGGAGCAGGAGGTGGCCCCCGGGAATCATTCTGAGTGAGCTCTTCGATTAGTTCATCTAACCCTGGGCCCACAAAGTAATCGCTGATGTTAGCTCGCCTCAACCCAATACCTGGACCGCCATTGAGGAGAACTTCAATCCCGCCATCAGACATGGGTGAAGGAAATTGGCCATGGAAGATTAACCAAGGACTGGAACCAAATCCTAGCCCGGATCTCCCTCTAACATCAACCTCACGATTTCTCGGTAACATTGGCTGCCTCATCAGAGCTGAGAAAGCTTCCATCATCCGAATTCTCTGGTCACGATCATCATCAGCATCCAGACCAAAGGAATCCGGAGTGATAACACTTTCCATCTCATTGAGTTGTTGCACAAAGCCTCCATCACAACTAGGGCAGGATGTGTCTCGCCCCCGGATGCGAACTGGTTGCCTGCATCTGTAGCACCAGTGTGTGTTCCTGCCACTTGACATTCTTTTCCTCCTCTTCGTTATCAGTGTCAGATCCTCTTAGAAAACGCTCCAAAGAACTCAACAACAAAAATGCAACGGAAAACCAAACCTCGGCTCCCAAACCTGTTTCTAACCAAGCATCACCAAACAACTAAAAGAGAAAAAAGCAGAGAAGTAAATAGATGAACAAAGAAATATAAAAGGAGAGAGATCATAACCAAAGGGGGGAAGAAAAAAGAAAAAGATTATGCCACATGAAAAATAACGACGAGTTTACATTCTTCGAAAGTCTGAAATAGTTTGTGCCACCATCTCCACCCCATGGCCACATGTAAGAAATATGAACCGCCCTTCTGGTGGGTGGCGGGCTCCAGATGAAAAGAGAGCCCAAAAGTTGCACTGGCTGAGCCAGTCATGGCCCAAAAACAAATGAAAAAGTAATGCAAGCATGAACGTTCAGAAGAAGCATCCAATGGAGGTGTGGGTCCCAAAAGCCCAATTTGTAGATCCTACACTCTGCCCTGTGGGCCCCACATGTTGAAGTCATTAGAGATTTTTAAGAGATGGGTATCCTTTGTGGTCTAGCTTGATTCTTTGAGGTCTTTATTTAGTAAAGAATTAAAGAATGTAGAAAGGATATTACATTTTTGATAGTTTTCTATTTCGAGAGACTCGAGTCCAGGGAGAAACTTAATAGGATATAAAAATCTCTTTGGTATCTTTAATAAGATATATTAATATCTTGGGAGATCTTTGTAAGATAAGTAATAAGAGGATAAAAGTAAGAGATTTATGTCCATAAATGTCTTGGATTCTTTCTTACTTTAGGATTATTGAGTTTTGTGTGTGTGCGTGTCTTGTAGATGCCCTAGGGCAATGAAGATTGGAATTAAAAAGAAAAAGGAAAAAAAATACTGGGAGAAGTATTCTCTTGCGGAGAGAGAAAACCCTATAGAATCAAACATTTGATTTATTTTTTGTTTTTAAACGTAGCGAGATTTATATTAAAACCAAAAAAACAGAGAACAAAGGAGGAAATTCCCGCTGAGTAAGCGAGAAAAGATACCTTCATTAGAAAGCAAAATACAATCCTTAATATTAACAAAGTTATAGGCCCATTCTGCTATGTACTGCTGGACTTTTTGAATGGTTGATTCTGCCGATACAGAGATATCATTGAAGCATCTCCCATTTCTTACTTCCCAGACCGACCACCAGACCACCATCAGACAGATTTTCCATATCTTATTTCTTTGGATTCCTAAATTGGAGCCTAGCCAGGCTTTGAACAGATTCTTAGCTGAGCAGGGAAGGATCCATGAGATGTTGAAGGATCTGAGGATAGCAGACCAAACTTGGGAAATGAAAGGACAATGAACGAACAAATGATCCACTGATTCATCCGATTTCATGCAGCAGAGGCATATATTAGGAATTATCATTCCCCTTTTCCTCAGATTGTCCACTGTCAGCACTTTCTTTTTAGCGACTAGCCAACCGAAAGCAGATACCTTTGGAGGGACTTTGAGTTTCCAAATTTTTCTTAGCATATTCTTTTCCTTCACTGCTGGATTAGAATCGATGAAGTCGTAAAGAGATTTAACTGAAAATGGGTCTGAGCATTCATGCCTCCAAAATAGAGAATCTTCACGAGATTGGTCAGGCTTGTAGCAGATTAAACAACGTTGAAGAGATACGAATTCCTTGATCTCCCATTCATTGAGATTTCTTCTGCAGTTAATGTTCCAGACATGGTCTTCCCTGACTTTTGAGGGACAATCAGCCACCAAAATTGAGCGGTTTGGGGCCAGACGATACATATTGGGAAATTCTTCTTTGAGAAGAGATTCTCCCGCCCATAAGTCTTCCTAGAACCGCGTTTTATCCCCTTTACCGATCGCGATGCTAGTCCCAACTAGGACCTGTCTCTTTGAGGATAGAATACCTCTCCACACAGCAGAAACTCTATGCACCGATGATTCTTTAGTCCACCAGCCTCCCACAGAGGTGCCGTATTTACTTTTGATGAGTCTGTTCCACAAGCTGCCTCGATCTGTACCCAATTGCCACATCCATTCACCTAGAAGGGCCCTGTTCATAATTTTCAGATCTCTAATCCCCGCTCCTCCTTGATGTTACTGTTTACACACTTCCTCCCATTTGACCAGATGGAACTTCCTAGCATCCTTTCCATGCCACAAAAAGTTTCTTCTAATTTTATCAAGAGATGATAGAATGGCGCCCGGGCATTTAAATAGGGACATGAAATAAATGGGAAGGTTGGAAAAGGCTGATTTGATTAGTGTAAGACGGCCTCCCAAAGAAAGGTATCGACACTTCGATCTGGCCAGATAGGATTCAAATATTTCGATGACTCTATCCCAAAGGTGGAGAGGGGGCTTTCCAAGACAAAGAGGGAGGCCTACAAAGGTGGTCGGGAGATTACCTTTCGGACAATGGAGTCTATCGGTGTGATTTTGAGTTTCTTCGTCCTTTAGGTTGACACCAAACATCTTGGATTTTGCTAGATTAATTTTAAGGCCAAAAACTGCTTCAAAACAGCAAATGATGGTTCTCAAGTTGCTAACTGTTCCTTCTTCTGCTTGGCAGAAAATTAGAATATCATCTGCGAACTGGATGTGGGAGATAGGCGTGTCCAGACCTTTCACCTTAAAACCACTGAAAAGGTTTTCTTCCTGGCCCTTAATCAACATTCTGGATAGAACAATAAGGAAGAGAAAGGGGGATAGAGGGTCGCCCTGACGAAGACCTCTAGAACGGCTGAAGAAGCCTTTTGGGGAACCATTTAGGAGGATACTGAAGGATGCGGACCGGACACATTCCCCCATCCATCCTATCCATTTAACGCCGAATCCCATACGACTCATCATGTAAGAAAGAAAGGTCCATTCAACATGGTCGTAGGCTTTTTCAATGTCCAACTTACAGATGAGACTTTGTGCCAGATTTGTGACAAGAATCTAGACATTTGAGGGCGATGAGAGCACTGTCGATGATTTGTCTGCCAGGGATGAACGCACTTTGATAATCTGAGATGATATTACCAAGGACTGCTTTGAGACGGGCTGCGAGAACTTTTGCCAATATCTTGTAAGGGCTGCCTAGCAGACTGATGGGTCTAAAGTCAGATATAAAATCAGCTCCGGGGCATTTTGGGATTAAGGCAATGAAGGAAGCCCCTAGTTCTTTGGATAAACGCCCTCTTTTGTGGAATTCGGAAAGAAAATCCATAATGTCTCCCTTTAGGACATCCCAAAAAGAATGAAAGAAACTGATTAGGAAACCATCTGGACCCGGAGCCTTGTCTCCTTCCAGAGAATCGAGCGCACCCTTAATTTCTTCATACGAGAACTCTGCTTTAAGAGAAGATGCTTCCTCGTTTGTTAGATGGTCGAATTGGAGGTTACCAAGTTTTGGTCTATTCCAATCTTCCTTTTGATACAGTTTGCTGAAATATCGGATTGAAGCTTTTGCAATTTTGTCCTTTTCCTCTGTGCGTGCCCCTTCCACGATTAAGCTGGTGATTTTATTCGATCTGGCACGGGCCGAAGCTATTGCATGAAAGAATCTTGTATTCTTGTCTCCTTCTTTTAACCATTTGCATCTCGACTTCTGTCTCCAGGATATTTCTTCTTGGAAGATTCTTTGTGAATAGCTGTGAGATAGCTGGATTCTTTTGGCCCTCTGATCTGGAGTCAGCCAATTTGACTCTGCTGATCTAAAGCTTGAATTTCTGCAAGAATGTTTCTGGTTTCTGTCTCCCTTTGATGAATCACGATTGATTTCCATTCCTTAATTTTGAGTTTTAAAAGTCTCAGTTTTTTGCAAATTCTGAATCCCACGTAACCATCAACTTTTAATTCTAACCACCAGTCTTGAACTTGCTGTTTAAAGCCCTCTATCTGCAGCCACGACATGTTGAACCTGAAAGGTTTGGGGCCCCAATTATCTAATTCGACAGAGAGGAGAAGGGGACTGTGATCAGATGTGGGACTGGGGAGAGAGGTCTGCGGGGAAGATATCAATCCACTCTGGGGATACTAGGAATTTGTCTAGTCTCGCTAGAGAAGGGTTGATCCTTTCATTAGACCAGGTAAATCTGGAACCTAGCAGCGGAAGATCCACTACGGCCTGATCATTGATCCAGGAAGAAAAATCCCTCATAGCAGTAGTGACGGGGCCCATTTTTTATCTTTCTTCCGCCCAACGGGTGATGTTGAAGTCACCCCCGATGCACCACGGCCTGTTGTAAATTTCTCTAGCTGCATTTAAATCTCGCCAAAACGCTTTTTCTTCTGTCTTCTCTGTTAGGGCCCATAAACAGAAGTTATGAGACGAGAAATCGGAACATACTTCTTTAAGAACAATCAAAACTGAGAATTCTCCAAGACGGCTATCCTTGAGAGTCCATTTGGACAATCTCTAGGCGATCTGAATACCACCTGCACTACCAGAGGCATTTAGGGCCACCCACTTTACATCTTTTGGCTTCCGAATAGAACCCATCATTTTATCGGAGAAACTGGGAATCTTTGTTTCTTGAAAACAAATAACATTTGCCTTACTTTTGACACTGGTATCACTGATTAGGATCCTCTTTTGCCTGGATCCCAATCCTTTGACATTTCAAGAGAGGACTTTCATTTAAGATACTGATTTGCCCCGCTACCTCCCTCTGGCGTTGCCCGACTTTAGCTCTCTAGAATGAGAAGGGCTTCTATGAAGGCTCTGAGAGACACTGTTTCCAACTGACTTTGTTGAGGATTTTCTTTGAGGGGAGTTCCCAATCATGGGTCTTTCACGCGATTCGATACATTGGAACAGCGCCACAAAATCTTCCGGGTGATTGCCGAAAGATAACCCAATAGATCTTCCAATGTGTCCCATAGCTTCCCTGATCCACCGTTTTATTTGAATGATGTTGATCATCCTATTCCTTTTGAGCTGCCATGTCCGAACTCGTTATTGGAGTAGCCCCCTTAACTGCTGTTGGACTACCCACCTGAATTTGAAGAGGTTCAGCTACTATGACATCGACTGCATTATCTTCCTGAAATAATTGGACGAGGGCCCTGTCCGGGATGTCTACCATGGAGAGAAGGGAAAGAGGGGAAGAGCAAGACAGGGTAGAGGGTCCCTCTGAAGATCTGAAATCTCTATCCGAGTCGGAACAAGAATCAATGCTCATCTGATGTCGAGCGAGACTGACTGAGTCTGCTAGGATTGAGCTGAGAGGGATGATATCTTGATCGGCCTGAGAGGAAGAATCTTTAGAGGAGCGGGATTCGATGTCGGAATCTTCTGATCTGGAGTTAGAGAAAGGAAGGGAGAGAGGTGAAGGTGGTTGGGTCAGATTTGGTAATGGAGTAGGAGGATTTGGGTTTGGCAGGATTGGAGGCAATATCTCGGAGGGAACGCGATTTATCGATATATGGGCATCTCCCCCTTCAGCCGCGGTAGAGGGACGATTTGAAAGGGATGCATCGCGATATGATATGATATATTGGGAGGCGAGGGAGTATTTGGGTTGGACGATTGAGGTGGGATGAATCTCTCCCATCCACGCGGATGTCTTTGATAGGAGAAGGGCGCGTGGCTACGAGAGATGGTGACGTGACCCGACCCTGGCATTTTTGACTCGATGTGGCTTCTGCGGCGCTGCATGTATCTGGGTTACGACGCATGGAGGGAGTCAAATTTGGTGCTCTTGCGGAACAATCCCTCCTTTGCACTCGCACTATTGGTGCTCCTGCGGTGCTTGGAGATCTAACTCCTGCTACTGGATCTCCATCATCGATGCAGGGAGCAAACTAAGATTTTGGAGATCTGGATCTCCAGACATCCCCCCATCGGACAATAGGAATATCCTCCACCTCCCGCTAGATTGGCATGAACAAATTTCTACCTGCGGCATTTACTTGGATGAACCAAGGCAGTGGCTCACCTTTTTTCCTGCTAACCCTCGCCCTGATGACTCCCATTTCTTCTTGACTAACTGTTTTAGGATCTTATTCGATGAGATTACCTAGCGTAGATGCCGCTTTACGAAAGAAGTCCTCGTTCCAAAGTTCTAGAGGGACTAACCAAATCAGAATCCAGACTTCTTCGCTCCCAAAAGTAGAAAAGGTGTTCTAGTGCTGGATTTCTGCAATTGGACTGTCCTTGAATAACACCCCCACCATGATCAAAAGGTCCAGGTTGATGTCGTGGAGTTTCTGGATCCAAAGAGCGTTGAGGTCGATAGGTTTGATGGAGAGCTTTTCAACCGGAGGTCTACAAACTTCATTAATCCAACATTTGACTTCTTCTATCAATAACCCTTCCCTGGTGATCGCTATCACTGAATCTTCCAGAAATTTAGAGGATTGATCAATGAGGTCCTGATTAATATGGATCACATTGTTTTCCTTTGAATTTAAGATTGCTTCCGATTTGTCTTGACCAACCTTCTTTTTAATATCTACTGAGGATGAATCGCATGTCTTCAAATTCAGGAGAGCTTCCTTGTACGATGTAGATCCCGGCTAATGATAGTGTATTTCTGTTTTGCCACCACGATCCTCCGCTAAGCATTAGATTACTTACTTTGTGTCTCCTTTCTGGTCCGTATCTCGCTCACTGGACTATCATCTTAATTCCGCCGAAACTATCGCCATTGAGGAGTTGAATAGCTTTGCCCAGTTCTATTTTCGACCTCATTCTTACCAGGGCGAAATCTCTGTAACCTCCATTAGCTTTATTTCTAGGTCGAATGACATCCATAACAGAGCCTGTCCTGCCGAAGACTCTGGAAAAGTTTATCGGGGCCCATCCTTCTAAAAAACCCTTAACGAATAAGGTTGGATAGCTTGCTGAATCCCGCCTATCGACTCTTTTGTTGTTGTGTTCCTTACTTTTCCTTGCTACTAGGTTCCATTCATCTTCTTTTCCAACACCTGCCTCTGCATCTCCTGGCTCGCCGACCCTATCTCAAGGATTCGGCAGAGCTGGAAGCGGCTGTGGATCAAGCAGCGACTGCGGCATCAAATGAGTCTTTTTTTAAAGCAAGGATTTGTGTTGTGTGTGAAAAATCTGTTCTTCTCCCCTTCTTATTCTTTCCATCCAACCTACATCAAATTGGTGGCACAACAAGCTCATTTGTGGGCTTGTATAAGAGGGGCTCACCATCGCTAAAACCTCTCCTTTCGATTAGTCGAATTCTATTAGATCAGTTAGTTGTTTCTCAAGCTCTTCAATGAATAACAAGCCCCACATCTTGTCTTGATTCGTCTATTCGGGACGGAGGGGGCTTTCTCTGGACTCTTCATGTGGTGAGGGAAGTTGGCTTATGCACCGACGTCAGGGTGGGCAAGAGTCAGATTGAACTCGATTGGGGATGGCTCGAAGATCGTCGATGCGCCGCCCGCAATCCCCTACGCCGGGATAACCACCTCTGTTCCGGGTCTGATTAGATCCAATGCATAGGTTGATCTTTCCGTGTCCGGGTCCGAGGAGCAGAACCTAACATCGGGCAGGAAACGAAGTCAAAGAAGCGCTTCTCTTTATCCCGGGAGGAACCTGTCACTGGCTGAGAGATGGAACAAACCGAAACCTATCGGACTTCCCCCTCACCAACTCTTAGTGCTTGCTGATTGGGACCGAAACCCCGGAAAATGGAAACAAAAATAATAAGTACTAACCGCCGCTGCCAGAACGGGGGGAGACTGGAGATTGTTCTTTACTTCGAGAATGAAATCCCAGCTGATTGGGCATCCGTTAGGATGGGAATACACCCGCAAACCACAACAAGGTGGTTAGGTCACCGGATCCACAAAGGATACTTAGCCATTCATCTCACGAGCATCTAGAAGCAAAAGAATGATTTGGATTTTGCGGGCCTCGAAGGAGCAGTACCGAAAAAGAATAAGGAGACCCAGCTAGATCTATATCGATATTCACGAAGGAAAGGCTTGGGCTCAGCCTTCTCATCGGGAGCAAGCTACCGTCCTTTCATTTCGTTCTAGAAAGGGTTGACCCTTCTCCCACAGGGCTCAGAGCACGAGCTTGTTTAGGCTACTTCAACTGGTACTTCCTTGTTTAGCTAGTCAACTCGTTCTTCCATCGTTAATCCGGCTGAGCTAACTAATCCATCTCAGAATCCCAAGGTCATTCGTTCAAGCACAGTAAGTACATATTTCAATTCCAAGGGGGATGGAACGGATCTAGCTAGTGCGAGGAAGCTCCAAATGCAGTTGGAAATAGCAAAGAGGGTGGGAATCCTTTAGTTTGATGCACTTAATAACCATGCATCTGGGTGGACCTATCAAACTCAGTGCACATCCCAAAAATACGTTTCCCCACTATGCCAGCGGAATCCTTAGTTCACCGGAACTCCCCAATTCGATATGTAGAACCGGAATGAGCGTGAGAGTTTGATTCCCCACAAATGAGAAGTCTCCAGACCCCTCCCACACAGGGGCGGCTGGCTGGGGAAAGAACCCGAAAGCAAAAAAGAATAGCACAGTCTCGACACAGCGAACAAAACAACAGTGCGCTCCTCGCCACTCAAGGAGGAAAGTTTAAGCAGAACACTCAAACATCAGCGCAGTAAAACATGACCGCGCTTGAACAGGTACTTTCGCACCCGTCTGAGCTATTTGCACTTTATAGCCTTCACTTGAGTAAACGTGGGGAGTGCCTTCCTAGGGCACCACGACATACCTGATGGAGGGGTATGCGTGAAATCCAAGGTATGTATCTGCCCTCCTAAGTGGATTTTGATATCGGAGACCATACCAACGACACTATCTTCGGCCGTGATAGAAGTCAAAGTCGACTTCGTTATCCGGGGAGAAGAACGACAAATACATTGTTAGGAGCTCAGTGGTTACTGAGAAACTTGGGAGGGCCCCAACACATACATTTTTGCCTGTTTGAGCCTCGTGTTGTTACTCTACGAAATAAGGGAACCTTTCCTGACGACCCTGGTTCCCGATGACCACGAGTGAACGGTTCCTCCTCCTACTGCCGGGTTCTCCTTCTTTGATGGATGTCCAATCACCGCTTTAGCTCTTTTAAGGCGTGTTATGATTGTCTATCCTCATTAGCCTTCTTTATATCTAGTAAGAGGGTGTTTTATCCAGAGTGCACGAAGTTTCCCCTTTTTTATATATATAAAAGGACTCCTCAAGGTTCTTTCTCAAGCAGTAGGAGCAAGCCCGTACTTTTTATACATTCTACCAGCGGAAGCTCCGGGTAGATTTCTTCAACGAGCAAGCCCGTACTTTTTATACATTCTACCAGCGGAAGCTCCGGGTAGATTTCTTCCAGCTGCTGCAGCTGTCGATTGAGAGGCGACCATCTCTCTCTCAGAAGGAGGAGTGGTCGTCGAGTTTCATTGACCGACTTTGTTCCACTGATCTCTGGACCGATCCATAGAGGGAGGGACGAGTATTCCCTGCTCTTCTTTCATCCCTGGGCCGGGCATTCCCCCTTAACAAAAGACGGGCTCTGGTACCGGAATAGGGAACCAGGCATTAAGAACTACAATCCCTTTAGCCCAAGAAAGACCCAAGCCCATGAAAGAGACCTTATATCTTATAAGATAAGGTATTCGCCCCCTATTACTTCAGGTAAGGAAAGATAAGTGTCAAAACTACAGATGATTGTTGCTTTCTCCACTATAGTCTATTGCAGCGCAAGGTTGCTTGCGGGGTTGCTTGCTAGGGTTCCCGGTAGGCTCTTCTCTCTTCCTTCTCCCTAACAGAATCCCAAATATCTATCATCGGAGGTTATTCGATGCCCTTACTAGATAGGGCTAGGTCAAATTCTATGATTGCTCAGAGTCGAGTGATTCGAGTTGTGAAGTCCCGGCATAAGTATGGTAGCAAAGCCGATACCGAGAAGGATGAAGGAATTCAATTGTAAACCGCTCATGTGTCATGATCCGCCCCACCCGGCCCCTTACGTAATAGGCGGAGGCAGCACCTCTTCCTCGAAAGAAAGGAGGTCCTCCCTCAAGTAATGGGTTCGAAGAGACAGGTGCTTAATTGAAAAAAAGGGGAGCGGGCGTGATTAATGGTTCGGAACAAGAAGGAAGAGCTCCCAAGCCGAGTCAGTACTGGTTCGTGTCGGAACTAGATTAGTGGAACAGGTTTAGGGTTTAGGTCTGTTTAGGTAGGGAGAATCGGTGAGGACTTATCGGCGTAGATAAGGGTAAGTAAGGTAATAAGGCTCTTAATCACTCGCTTCATCGGCTTTTTATTTAGTTAGAAAAAGAGTAAGGAAAGGTTCGGTAAGTGCCTCCCGGCTCTTAGCAAGGTTGCTTGCAATACAGTCTATCTTTATGGCATAACCCGAAAAGAGTTGTCTTAGTCTTTCTCCTTCGGTCAGTGACTAGTACGTCTTATTCATTCTATTTAGTGGTCGCCTTAGTCAGTCGTTCCTACATAAAGTGAAAGAAAGTCAGAATAAGCTTCAATAAAGTACGAATCAACTTCAAAAAAGAAAGTCAGAAGAAATTTACCCAGGGAAAGCAGTAGTTACAGTACAGTTCCGAGAGAATATCTTCTTGCGGATCTTCTTCCTGAATATTCTTCGTCTGATGAGTGAGCTCGGGTGAGCGACCGAATTCCAGGGGATGCAGGTACTGCAAGCATTCCCCCAGAAGTCCCCATTGTCAAGAGAAGGTTTATTGATTGATTTTTCCTCTTCTTGTTTGAATGACGAGAGCAAGGCTTGGAAATAGGGGTGAGGGCCTTCCTCAAACTCAAAGGCTTACCAATGTCCAGATAAAAGACTGATGCTTCCGACTTCAGATTTGACTGTGGAACGAACGGTGCTGGTCCCACTCCTGCAAGTGAGTGCGGGATGCCTGAGATCCTTTGGCCCTAGGTCTTCATTGTCAAGAGGAGCTTGATGTAAGGATTCTGACGCCAACCACTCTCATGGGCTTAGAGGACAGTCAGAATCCTATGAGAGGAGTGCAAGCGGACTCCCCACATTCACTATAGAAGAGCGAATCCTGACCCACAACAGGGAATGCTGAATAAGATTGGGTAACGATCACAGAAAAAGGAAGTTGTTACTTTACAAAGTAGTCTTTTTGTAATGCAATCGAGTGAAAGGAAGAAGGCAAAGCGCTCTTTGTCTGAATGCCGCTTCGCCTGGCACAATCACAGTTGACCTAGGGCTTCCGTCTCCTTATGCTGTGGATTGAACGGCATCCAAGTCAGCAAAGAGAAAGGCCCATTGTCAAGCTAAACCAAAGCACTGGTTGGAGTTCATGTATCGGATTCACTTATTCTTTCTGGTCAGCGGCACTGGTTGGAGTTCATGTATCGGATTCACTTATTCTTTCTGGTCAGCGAGTCTCCTCTTATGCGAGGGATAGGGAAGTGAGATAGAGTTAAAGGGAATTGGCAGACCTAGGCATCCCTTCTCTTCTTTTGATGGCCAAAGGTCAGGTCTTGCACAGGGCAGTTCAGGCATGCAATGTGAGGAGACCTACCTCTAAGGAAGAAGGCATGCACTTACCATCAAGTGCATTGGGTCAGGGTGCGGGAGAGTAGGAGATTGGCTGATTTTCCAAGGATGATGATTCAACTGACCACTGGTGACTAATCTAGATCTCCTCTTTCTCGTCCACTAGACAGATGTGAGAATTGCGAAAAGAGAGGGTCGGATAGGATATGTGAAAATTGTGAGTTTATCCGGCTGGTGTGGTTTCTGCTTTTTGAAGGTCAGCTCAGGAAGTTGAAGTGGAGAACTCAAAAGCTCGAGGAATGGGGTCGGCGATCCTACATCCAGAAGTCAACCCCTGTTACTACATACCGAATCAGGCAAGCCTACTTGAGTTAGGGAGGCCCCTCTGTAACTTAATTAAGTAAGTAAGTAGCTTATCAACTTTACCTTACCCATAGAATGAAGCCCTAGCTCCAAGATTTCAGTTTTGACAATAGAAAAAAAGTGATGTTCTTGCATCTCTTACAGAGCATATTCTCAAGGAAATCCTTAGCGATCAAAGGATGCCTCACTTCGCTCGCCTCACCAACCACACCTCAATGTCCGTCGAGCATCATATCAAGGACACTGCACAGTCTACGATAACTGAGGAGACTCAAGGAGCTGCTGAAGAACGAGAGATTCCTCCTTCTTTCTCACTCATACGACAAGCGTCCCCTCTGAAACTCTGGTGACCTGCTTTGCCTTCTCGCTCCCGAACTCTCTTGATCTTTCAGCTTCAATCTATCTTGAATCCCTCCGTTCTCATTGTCATCAAGATGGTGAATGAATTAATCACTTTTTTTATTTATTGATGATGGTGACGGTGATGGTGAATGCGACCATGTAGGAAATCTTGCCATATAACTGCTAGGCCCTATCATGAAGATCACCTATCTTGGAAAATCAGGAAAAAAATCAGGAAAACCAATTAATTAGGTGGGCCAAGCCTGTATGTTGAGTCGGATATCCACTTTGTTATCGTACACGGGTACAGATTTGGATATTGTCTAGAAAAGTCGTATAAAAGCCAAATACAGATGTTGGAATACAAGTTGCATACAGATCATATATTGCAATAACCGAGCTGTATATATCCCCAGTTTTTTACATTATCACACTGTCAAGTTGATGGTTGATATGGACCTAAGCATGCCCTTAAACTGCTAGCCAGGGGACTTTGTGATGTACTTCCCTAGCTGCTTTAAATGGCTCACTAGGTGGACGGCCAAGGCAAAGTGATCCTTGTACCTTGGGCAAGCCGCTTAGTGGTTAGGAGTAAGTGAAACTTAACCTCCCAGCACCTAACCTCAGGATGGGGGGGGGGGGGTTGTTTCAGTGGACAAAGTCCCTGCTTCCGGCAAACCTGAGGTTAGCCACCGGATGTAACAAAGTTGGAAAAACCAACCACTCACCCCCCAAGTTGATGGTTGATATGCGAGCACTCATAAATTATACGCATGGCATGCATCAAATGAAATTAAAATGGTGCAAATTGTAGGACCCAATTTAGATAGGTCATTGTTCCAAAATCAGAGTGGTTGAACAATCATAACCCTCTAATTCAGGGGCACTTTCTTGACAAATTCAGATGGTTGGATCCTTTTCACCTCACCTGTCTCTTAAATGTCTACCACTTGGCCAGCTATCTAAGTAAATCACTATAGTGTTTTAGTTATAACCCATCCAAATCATGCACACAACTTGGTCAGTTCAATTTGACGAGTGCAAGTTTTGAGCAATTGCATATCAACCATCGCATTCTACAACAGTATCAAAATTCTCCTCAAAATCAATAACATATAAAAAAAAATGTCCATCCCTAATCAAAATATTAGAAGCACCCTCCAGAACACAATATATCAACCGAATACCCCAATCCAATTGCCGCCGATTCTTCAAAAAGAAAAAAAGAAAAAAAAAAACATATCAGATTTGACTAATGCAAAAATCTTCGTCCAAACACTGCAAAGCAAGAAGTTACATGTTCATTAACCCCCCAAGTTGATGGTTGATATCCAAGCACTAATGAATTATACACATGGCATGCATAAAATGAAATTAAAACGGTGCAAATTGTAGGACCCAATTTAGATAGGTCATTGTTCCAATATCAGAGTGGTTGAACAATCATAACCCTCTAATTCAGGGGCACTTTCTTGACAAATTCAGACAGTTGGATCCTTTTCACCTCAACTGTCCCTTAAATGTCTACCAATTGGCCAGCTATCCAAGTAAATCACCATAATGTTTTACTTATAACCTATCCAAGTCGTGCACACAACTTGGTCAGTTCAATTTGACGAGTGCAAGTTTTGAGCAACTGCGTATCAACCATCGCATTCTACCGGAGTATCAAAATTCTCCTCAAAATCAATAACATATAAAAAATGTCCATCCCTAATCAAAATATTAGAAGCACCCTCCAGAACACAATATATCAACCAAATACCCCAATCTGATTGCTGCTGATTCTTCAAAAACAAAAACAAAAACAAAAACAAAACAAAAACAAAAACAAAAAAAAACACAGATCAGATTTGACTAATGCGAAAATCTTCGTCCAAACACAGCAAAGCAAGAAATTACAAGTTCATTAACCCCCCCAAGTTGATGGTTGATATGCAAGCACTAATAAATTATACACATGGCATGTCTCAAATGAAATTAAAACGGTGCAAATTGTAGGACCCAATTTAGATAGCTCATTGTTCCAAAATCAGAGTGGTTGAACAAACATAACCCTCTGATTCAGGGGCACTTTCTTGACAAATTCAGACGGTTGGATCCTTTTCACCTCAACCATCCCTTAAATGTCTACCAATTGGCCAGCTATCGAAGTAAATCACTATAACGTTTTACTTATAACCCATCCAAGTCGTACACACAACTTGGTCAGTTGAATTTGACGAGTGCAAGTTTTGAGCAACTGCATATCAACCATCGCATTCTACCAGTGTATCAAAATTCTTCTCAAAATCAATAACATATAAAAAAAAATGTCCATCCCTAATCAAAATATTAGAAGCACCTCCAGAGCACAATATATCAACCGAATACCCCAATCTGATTGCTGCTGATTCTTCAAAAAAAAAAAAAAAAAACACACAGTCAGATTTTACTAATGTGAAAATCTTCGTCCAAACACAACAAAGCAAGAAATTACAAGTTCATTAACCCCCCAAGTTTGGTTGATATGCAAGCACTCATAAATTATGCACATGGCATGCATCAAATGAAATTGAAACTGTGCAAATTGTAGGACCCAATTTAGATAGGTCATTGTTCCAAAATCAGAGTGGTTGAACAATCATAATCCTCTAATTCAGGGGGCACTTTCTAGACAAATTCAGACGGTTGGATCCTTTTCACCTCAACCATCCCTTAAATGTCTACTGATTGGCCAGCTATCTAAGTAAATCACTATAATGTTTTACTTATAACCCATCCAAGTCATGCACACAGCCCGGTCAATTTAATTTGATGAGTGCAAGTTTTGAGCAACTGCATATCAACTGTTATGGGGAAACCGAATTGGTCCCTCGCATGGAAAAAACGATTGACTAACTACAAAAGAATCCAAACCAAGGTGGTCGAAGGCCCAAGACGGGTTTCCGAGCAAAGCTGTCCAAGGATAGAGCTCAGAGGGGTAGGATTCGTCTCACCAAGAGCATCTACAGCATAGGCGAAGCGCCCACAAGGCAAGGAGCTCGAGATCCGAGCTCACCCCGCCTTCCGAGCTGATCCAACCAACCACCGCCAAGATGGTACAAGTAACCTGAAAGGGACGTCCTAGGTCCAAAGAAAGAGGGTCGGACCTGATCTTGTCCGAAGAACACGCCAACAGAGGTAGTCCCGACGACAATTGTGGAACAGTTTCCTATCCAAATAGGGACTCTTCAGCGTATCCTATTAAAACACAACGGTTTCAGAACCGCCCAAGGACCCTATAAATACCGCTACCCCAAACTAGAAGAGGTAAGCAAGAAAATCCATTGTCTACTCCTTAACCCAAGTTTCTCAGCTTAACTTGGGCATCAGATGGTCCATAACTGGTCATTGGCACCCCCACTGTCTATATCTCCCTTGTTCTTGCAAGTCCATTGGTGGGTATACCTCCACAACCGATCATATATGTTGGCCCATCGGTGGGTATATCTCTCTTATTCAGCACCCCCACGACGATGCAATTGTGGTCGCCATGAACATTGCCAACCACAGGGTACATTGGATGCTGGTCAACACAGGTAGTTCGACAGACATCCTGTTCGTAACCACTTTCGACAAAATGGGAGTTGGGAGAACGAGACTGCGACCTGTGCGGACCCCTTTGCTCGACTTCACGGGAAAGAAGGTGACCTTGGAAGGAAGCATCTTTCTATCGGTGACAGGAGGAGAGTGCTTCAACCAGGTCACCACTATGGTAGACTTTCTCGCGGTAGATTGCCCCTTAGTATATAATGTAATTTTGGGTAGACCAACATTGAACGCCATGCGAGCCATAGTCTGTACCTATCACCTCACCACGAAGTTCTCGACCGAGCATGGGGTTGGCAGGGTCCGGGGCAACCAACACAAGGCCCGACAGTGTTATTTGACAGCTCCCCGAGGAAGGGCGCGGCAACAAAAGACAATGCTTCTCGCGGTAAATTGCCCCTCAGTATATAATGTAATTTTGGGCAGACCATCATTGAACGCCATGCGAGCCATAGTCTATACCTATCACCTCACCACAAAGTTCCCGACCGAGCATGGGGTTGGTAGGGTCCGAGACAACCAACACAAGGCCTGACAGTGTTATTTGACAGCTCCCCGAGGAAGGGCACAACAACAAAAGACAATGCAAGTCAATGCCCTTGATCCTAGGGATGATACCACTGAGAGGGGATCACTTACAGAAGACCCCGTCTCGATACAGCTCTCTAAAGCCAACCCATCCCGGACAGTCTAAGTCAGGTCACTACTCGAACCTCAACTCCAAGCAGAGATAGCAGATCTGCTGAGAGAACATGCCGACGTATTCGCATGGTCTCACCATAACATGCCCGGGATAGATTCGAGAGCCGTAGTCCATCGATTGAATGCAGACCCCAACCATAAGCCCGTTCGACAAAAAAAAGATGAGCATTCGAAAATATGTGGCAATTAATGAGTTTAGCAAGCTCCTCGAGGTCGGCTTTATCGAGGAAGTGCACTATCCCAACTGACTAGCCAATATGGTATTGGTGAAAAAGGCCAGCGGAAAATGGCGAGTCTGTGTGGACTACACCGACCTAAATAAGGCTTACCCAAAAGACAATTTTCCACTACCGAGGATTGACCAACTGGTAGATGCTACCGCTGAGTACGCACTCCTCAGTTTTATGGACGCATACTCAGGATACAACCAGATTGGCATGCACGAGCACGGCAAGCAGAAGACCACGTTCATCGCATACAGAGGGTTGTATTGTTACCGAGTAATGCCATTCGGGTTGAAAAATGCCTGAGCAACGTATTAAAGACTGGTGAACAAGATGTTCGCCAAGCAGATTGGGAAAACTATGGACGTCTGCGTCGATGACATGTTCGGCAAGAGCACCGTGGTCAAGGACCACGTGGCAAACTTGAGAGATGTTCAGAATCTTGAGGAGATACCAGATGAAACTCAACTCGAGCAAATACGCCTTTAGCGTCAACTCAGGCAAGTTTCTAGGTTTCATGGTCCACTAGAGAGGGATCGAAGCGAATCTCGACAAAATTCGAGCTCTCATAGAAATGAACTCGCCTAGCTCAACAAAAGAGATCCAACGCCTCATAGGCAGAGTGGCAGCGTTGAGTAGATTTGTATCTCGAGCAACAGACAACTGTTTGCCCTTCTTTAAGCAGTTGGAGACTAAAAAACCGACATAGACAGAGGAATACAAACAGGCATTCCAATAGCTCAATGCTTACCTGGGGTCCCCCCCTACTCTCGAAGCCCGCGCAAAGGGAAGAGCTACTGTTGTACCTAGTCGTCTCGCCAACAACAGTTAACTCAGCCTTAGTCAAGGAGGGAAGCGTCTAACGACCTGTCTACTATGTGAGCAAAGCCATGGCCGACACAAAGATGCGCTACCTAGAGACAGAGAAGCTGGCCTTGGCCCTGGTCATGTCATCTCGATGACTCGGGCCCTATTTCCAAGCTCACATTATCATTATCCCAACCAATTAGCCTCTCTGCCAGGTATTGCAGAAACTCAAGGCTTCAGGGCGACTCACCAAGTGGGCAACCGAGCTCGGTGAATTCAACATCATATATCGACCTCGAACAACAATCAAAGGGCAAGCCATCGCCGAGTTTATTGTAGAATTCACCTACCCTACAGACCAGCCAACCATGGGGAATTGAGCAGAGCGTAGCACCACTAACATGGACCACCTATGTAGACAGGTCCTCGAATGCTCAGGGAAGTGAAGCGAGACTAATTCTGACCTCACCCGACCAAGTCTAGATCGAGTATGGCTACAATTCAGCTTTCAAGCCTCAAACAACGAGGCCAAATACATGGCGCTCCTAACAGGTCTGTGATTAACCAAGGCAATGGGAGCCAACATGCTAAAAATCAATAGTGACTCGCAACTAGTGGTCAACCAAGTGACCAATGAGTATCAGGCCAAAGGCGAAAAGGTGATTGCCTGCCTAATCAGGCTCGCGAATTACTTGACGAAATTGAGAAGTACAAAATCACACAAGTTTTGAGATCTGAGAACTCCAACGCGGACTCTCTAGCCAGGTTAGTCTCGACCATCGATGCCGACCTTGTTAGGACCATCCCAATTAAATTCCTGCCTGAGCCGAGCATCAGTAAGCCCGACCAGAGAGCAGCCCTCCAGGTTAGCCACACACCAAGCTGGATATATCCAATCACGTGCTACCTACGGCAAGGCAACTTGCCCGAAGACAGACTGAAAGCTTCTAAAATCAGATACTGATCCATTCGGTACACGATACTGGGGGACGTCCTATATAAGAAAGGGTTCTCACTACCCTACCTGAGGTGCTTATGACTAGACGAGGCCGGGTATGTCTTGAGAGAAATCCATAAATGTGTCTGTGGAAACCAGTTGGGCGGGAAAGCCCTGGCGCACAAAACGATCCAATAGGGATACTATTAGCCACTATGTATGAGGACGCCAAGTGGTTTGCAAGAAAATGTGACAAGTGTCAGCGCTTCGCGGTAGTGCCACAACGACCGCCCTAACAATTGACCTCGATGAGCGGGCCTTGGCCTTTTACAAAACGGAAAGTTAACGTCATCGGACCCTTGGTGACCGGCAAGGGGCAGACCAAGTTCGCTATCGTCGTTGTCGATTACTTCACAAAGTGTACCGAAGCCGAGCTTCTAGCTCGGATCACCAAATAGAAAACGACCGACTTCATCTGGAAAAGCACCGTCTGCAGATTCGGCACAACCCACACCATTGTTACCAACAATGGTAGGCAATTTGACAACACCAAGTTCTGAGGATTGTGTTAGAAGCTAGGCATTCACAACACCTTTGCCGCACCTCGGCACTAGCAAGTCAATGGCCAGGTGGAGGAGATTAACAAGATCATCAAGAGCCACCTCAAGACCAAGTTCGAGGGGTTCAAGGGGGGCTTGGGCTGAGGAGTTGCCGCATGTTCTATGGGCGTATTGGACCATTGCGCGAACAACTACCAGAGAGTCTCCCTTTTCACTAGCCTTCAGCATAGAGGCAGTGGTCCCGGTGGAAATCAGAATGTCGTCAAGCCGAATTGAATTGTTCCAAATAGAGGAAAACGGCGGGCAAATGCTATTGAGCCTCGACCTGCTCGAGAAACTTAGATACAATGCCCAAATAAGAGTCGCCGCCTACCAACAGATAACTGCTTGGCACTACAATTTAAGGGTCGAGCAGCGAAGATTCAGGGTGGGAGACCTAGTACTTCGAGAGGTCTCCTTGAGTACCAAGGAGCCCGGCTCGGGAGCCCTAGGACCGATCTGGGAAGAACCCTACAAAGTCACCGGTATAGCCCAACCAGGGACATACCGACTAGAGGACGTAGAGGGCTGAGCCCTGCCTCATCCTTGGAAAGTAGAGCACATGAAGTTCTATTATGAGTAGAAACTAATCCCATGGAATTCTGCAAGCACCTCAGGCGTGCCAGGTTGACAAAACACCTTAGGGGTTAACTAGTTCTAATTTATATATATACATATACATATATATATATATATATAAAAGACGAACACATTTTTTAGTTCTAATTTTTTTATATATATATAAAAAAGAAGAACACATTTTTTCTACATCAACGACTTATTGTCTATGAGTGACAAACGCAGCGGCTAGAGAGCCTGAGAAGGGGCCAAATCCGAGGAGGTGCCCTTCCAACTATGAAAGGCTTGGTGGCTAGAAAGCCAAAGAGAGAGGGAGAGGCCGAGAAAGGCACCCTCTGGTTGAGCTCGTTACCCTAATAAGGTAACGAATCCAAGGGGCACAACCCGAACACAAATATTCGACACCAACATAAGTGCTTGGGATTAAATATTTTCAAGGAGACTTGTAAAGGGTTCAAGACCGAGCAAGCCAAGCTCGGAAGTGGGGGGAGTAGCAAGCATACACACAAGACTTGAAGTATGCAAAGACTTAAGGGAAGCAAAAAAAAAAAAAGAAAGTATTTCATTGATAATGAAAACTTGTACAAACAGTCTTTATAAAAAAAAAACACACAAAAATGCCTATACTGACGGAGGCCTCTCTGGCTTAACGGTGACATGACCAACAGCAACCTCGGCCGCAGCAGCGCCCTCCACCGAGCCTACCTCCTCATCTAGCCACAACATGCTAAGCTTAGGAAATCGGCCCTGGATTTCTTCTAGGCAGTTAGCGAAGCCGGCGTTGAAAACTTCCTCCAACTCCACCTGATGGTCCTTAGAGGCCTATGCCTCCACCGCCTCTCTGGCTAGGATACCAACTTCTGCCTTGGTTGCCCGGGTCCTTACCTCTGCCACCTCGGCCTCCTGCTCAACCCCCCTGGACATTAGTGTGACACTCTGCTGACGTTCCTCTGTCAGCTTGGACATAGTATACTCTTGTCCCTCCTCGGATACGCGGAGGGCATCACGAAGCTCCTCCAGGGTTGTCGTGGCCGACACCAGCTCCTGGGCCTTTGCCTTGAGGTTGGTCTGGGTTGAGTTTAGTATGCGGTCAACCTTCGGATCAAGGGAAAATTGGCAAAAGGCGATGATCACGAGGACCTCCTACAACAAAGAGAACCAAGGTAAGTTAAAAAAAAAAAAAAGTGAAAAATGAAAAGAAGAGGAAGGGAGATGGACTCTGGCATACCAAAAAAAAGTCCCGACATGGGAACTTCGGATTGTTGGACGCCAAGTAGAGAAAACCGTTAGGCCGCGGTGAAGACTGGACGCTAGTTAGCAGAGCTCGGACTTCACAAAACAAACAAATGAATAGAAAGGGGGGATCGGGATATTTATAGAATTCGCATGACAACGCATTTACTCCTGCATAGTGCCACATGTCAGCACAAGAGCTTGAGGAGACGTTTAGACTGACACGCCCCTCCACGTGGTAGCATGGGGTTCGTCCGAGCAAAAACGCAACGGCCCAGGTGACAACTGTTGAGCTGCCATTCGTCCAAAATCCGAACGGTAATCTGTCATTAATGCATACCTCCTCGTGCCCCGCAACAGTAATCATGCCCTTTCGATTTCCTCATTGGGTGCTGACTTTTCAGCTACCACCTTTACTAGCAAATGACAAACCCAAGCTTAATTTAAAATTTGAAAAAAAATAGGGCTGCTCAAAATTTGAATTTCGATTCCAGCACTTCCAAACCAGATTTGAGATCTTACTTCATGAACTCGTACAAGACGAGCTTGAAAGTGGGGGGAGCAACTGTTATGGGAAAAACCGAACTAGTCCCTCACACAAAAAGAACAATCGACTAACTATAAAAGAATCCAAACCAAGGTGGTCGAAGGCCCAGGACGGGTTTTCAAGCTGAGCTGTCCAAGGATAGAGCTCAAAGGGGAAGGATTTGTCTCACCAGGAGCATCTACAACACAGGCGAAGGGCCCACAAGGCAAGGAGCTCGAGATTCAAACTCTCCCCGCCTTCCAAGCTGATCCAACCGACCAACTCCAAGACAATACAAGTAACCCGAAGGGGATTACGCCCCAGGTCCAGAAAAAGAGGGTATGACGTGATCTTGTTCGAAGAACACGGTAACCAAAGCAAGCCCATCGACAATTTCGGAACAGTTTCCAATCCAAATAGGGACTCTCTAGCATAACCCATTAAAACACGACGGTTTCAGAACCGCCCAATGACCCTATAAATACAAATACCCCAAACTAGAAGAGATAAGCAAGAAAACCCATTGTTTACTCCTTAACCCAAGTTTCTTAACCTAACTTTAGGCATCAGAGGGTCCATAGTCGGTCACCACCCCCCATTGTCTATATCTCCCTTGCTCTTGTAGATCCATCGATGGGTATACCTCCACAACCGATCATATCTGTTGGCCCACAATTTGGTGACAACATCAACCATCACATTCTATCAGTATCAAAATTCTCCTCAAAATCAATAACTTATTAAAAAATTTCCATCCCTAATCAAAATATTAGAAGCACCCTCCAGAACACAATATATCAACCGAATACCCCAATTTGATTGTTGTTGATTCTTTAAAAAGATATATATATATATATATATATATATATATATATAATATATATATATATATATAAACACAAATCAGATTTGACAAATGCAAAAATCTTTGTCCAAACACAGCAAAGCAAGAAATTATAAGTTAATTAACCCGCTAAAGACAAAAATAGTAAAACTACTAAATTCAATTAGGGTCCGTTTGGGAGCTTGTATTTGGAATGCATTGGAATCCAAATTACAATAACATTGGAATCAAGGAGATTCTGAATCCTCAGTTGTGTTTGATTGGAATGCAGTGGAATCCAAACCTTCCATTTGGGAGCTTGTATTTGGAATACATTAGAATTCTTTAGTGTATTCATAGGACCTGAATTTGAATAAGTAAATCAGCTTTAATATGATAATATCCCAAACTAGTATGCACACATGATATTTGATAGAATGATTGTAATAAGCCCATTAAAATATACCCTTTGGCAAAACATGGCAAAAAATGAGAAAATTCCAAGCCTCAAGTGGGCCACAAACGAAAGGATCACAAACTAACGACTTACCAATGTTTTCTAACCGTCCATTTGGATGGCCAAAGTTTGGATAGTTCAAATGATTCTATTAATGTGATTTTAGGGTTGCAGTCGATAATTGCAATGTTTTGGCGCATCATCAACGTGTCACATGTACAACGGATTAGTAGCCTAGCAACACCTTTGTTACACGTGCGACTCTCCTACCTTTAAAAGGGAGCCGAAAAAGGCATTTCACTCATATTACACCCGAATCATAGCATTTTGTTGAAATTTCAAAACACATCAAAAGTGTGTATTTCAAATACCTCTGATTCCACTTACCTCCGAATCTGGGCTGCCAAATGCAAAAAGTAGCTACTTGGATTCGAAGTACACCCATTTACCTCCAAATCCAGGCTGCCAAACGACCCCTTAGAAAATTGAAGACAACGGAACCAATGAATTGAAGAAAATAAAACTAAAACCTAAAACTTGTGATTCTCAATTTCCAATTATGAAAAAACCAGATATGAACACAAGAAAACCAGTGAAATTAAAAGAAAATTTTGAAGAAAGCACTAAACTTGAGAATACCAACATCCAACCATGTACAAAAAAAAAAAGGTTCAAATTTCTCGTTAAAAAAGCCCTAAAAATAATATCCCTAACAGTGGGTAAGTTTACACCAAACATCATCAAAATTTCATGATTAATTAATCTAAATTTGGTCTAAATTTTCATGATATTTTGTGCGACCAAATGCATACCAAATCAAACAAATCAAACCAAAATAGAAAAAAAAAAAAAAATCCAAATTGCCACCTCCAACAACGAAAAATTCCCACTCGAATCACTCCTGTAACAATATCAAACCCTAGAAACAACAAGCAATTCGAAATTTGAATGACATATAATGTTAACTGTCAATTGATCGAAACCAACAGAAAATTACATAAGGGTCCATTTCGTTGCACAAAATATCATGAAATTTCAGGATAGTTCCTGATTAATCTGTCTAATTTGGTGGAAATTTTCATGAAATTTGATGCAACCAAACATGCCATAAAACATCAAAATACAGAGAGAGAGAGAGAGACATCAAAATACATAGAGAGAGAGAGAGGAGATGAGTACCTTGATAGAAGGGAAGAAGGAGAGAAGATCCGAAGGCGAGCTTCCATGGAGGAAATCGGAACCCTAGCTCCTCCCCTCCTCTCTCTCTCCCCTTCTCTAGGGTTGAGAAACGGCGTTAGAAGAAAGCAACAAAGATGCTGGAAATTAATAAATGAATGTCAGGTTTATTCTTCAAATGGACGGTTCTGCTTAAATTACGCGAGATGCTAATGTGCATGCTCCCCTGTCTGGATCGGTAAGCCCGTAAGCGAACTGCGTAACTCAGTAAAACTCTATGGGCCACCGTTATGTAGGAGAACGCTCACCTGCGAACCAGTTCGTAACTTTTTTGAGAACCCATCATACGTTATGGGGATCCAAAATCTGAACCGTTCATGTGAAGCAGCACCTCGTGAAACCCCCTGGGCCCAAGTTTTACTTTGATATAAAACTTTGATGGGAAATGAAAAATGAGAACAGTTTCCTCCCTTGATTTTCATTTCTCTTTGTTATGGCCCAACAGAATTTTAGATCAGGGTGAAAATTTGTCACATAAGGTTTCATGGGATTCCGAATCACATGGACCGTTCAGATTAGACACCCCTAGCATGTGTGCAAAGGTGCACACGTGCATAGGTACATAGGGGAGCATCTCTCCCGTTGTGTATATATCTTATCTACGCCGTCATCCGTTTTACCAGCTCTTTTTGGAACATTATCTCAAAATTAAAGCATATCCAGAGCTCAAGTGAACAACACCAGAGGAAACAGTGGGATAATGGGTCTTCAGTTGAAACCTTACTAAGGTCAACGATGTTGTTTATTTATCATCCAACCTGTTCATAATATCACACCGGATGAAAAGGAAAACACAAATATCAGCTTGATCCAAAACTAGTAAGGGTTTAATTCACACTTTTTCCTGTGCTGTCCATTTGAGCTTTGAATATACTTCAGTTTTAGACTCTTTCCATTAAATGAGCTGGTAAAACAGATGAACGGGGTGGATAAGATACATGCATCACTGTATGCCCCACAGTTTACTGGGGACGAAATCTGCATCTGTTTAGATACATACTCTAGGTCAAGCTTGATCTGTAGTCACTTGCATCATGCATCTCAATTAGAACTATAATTTGGACAGTTTAATTCAAATTAATTATATATTATTATGCAATTTCTAAGTAATTGCTTGAGTATCATCCACCGCACTCTAGCAAAGTACCAAAGTTTTTCTAAAAAGAGATAAAGAAGAGAAATTTGCGACTGTACGACCCATTTATGACCCATTTGCGAGACCAAGCTCACCTCATTTTACCTTGCAAAAATAATGCCCAGATAGATGTACGAACTCCTTCCCAAAGGTCAAAAATGCCCCTGCTTTTTCCTTCGGAAGACAAGCGCTGACGCTCCTCGAACTCCGAATTGTACGAATGGTTCAAAAGATATCAAAGTTACATGGGCCCTACAGTTATGTATTTATTATATCCACAACGTTCATCCATATTTCAAGATCATTTCGAACCATTATCTAAAAAAAAAAAATCATATCCAAAGATCAACTAGACCACACCACAAAGAATAGCAGAAAATTGATTTTCAACATTGAAACTTTTGTAGGGCCCACCAACATTTATTTTCCATCCAATCTATTCATAGGGTCAAAAAGACCTGGATGAACAGGAAAAACAAATTTCATAATGATCCAAAACTTCTGTGACCCGTGAAAGGGTTTCAACTGTAGACGTTCAATCCTCCAAAGCCTTTTACAGTGTGGTCCACTTGATAGCTAAATCTGTCTTATTTTTCGTCTCAAGCCTTAATACGAGTTTGCCAAATAGATGGATGGTTTGGATATAACACATACCTCACAATAAGACCCACAAAAAGCGGTGGGGATTACAACAGCAAAAAAAATAAAAAATAATAAAAATAAAAATAAAAATAAAAACAGGAACTTATAGCTACGGATTATAACCGTAGCCATATCCATAGACCCTACCATTTCGATATGTCCTTTTATATGTATCGAAGGTCTTTCGATTAATCGAAAAAGGTCCAGAACAGTCCAGTGAGTTTGCCTAAAAAATGCTGCAATTTTCGATATATATCGAAGTGTATTTGATATGTATCGAAGCTATAGCTACGGATTATAGCCGTAACTAATCTGTAGCTATAACTGTAGCCCCTAAAAGTCTATACAAAATTTTTTATTTTTATTTTTTACATGGAGAAATTTATTCTACCTACAATTTTCTCTAATACATATTTATATAAATATGTACATATAAGCATATAAAAAAATTTTTCCCTCTTTTTTTCATTTATTTCTTTATTCATTTAACAAGAATATCTTCTAAACCAAAATTAGTTACTTGATGTACCCTATATGATTTTGGGGTAGGAGAAGCTACTTTAGCCAACTAACCTTGTTATTTTCCAAGATTCCATCAGGTCGATGGTCGAAAATCCATTTCATTCACTTCGCGGACAATTTCAATAAGTTTGCGGTCAATTTCATTCATTTCACTGTCCAATCGCTACACTTCATGGTCATTTTCATGCATATCACGGTCATTCCCGCCTATTCCGTGTTGATTCACGGTCATTTCGATGCATTTCACGGTCATACCCCTTCACTTCACGGTCATTTCGATGCATTTCATGGTCAATTCGCTTCACTTCACGATCATTTCCATGCATATCATGGTCATTCCCACATATTTCATGTTGATTCACGGTCATTTCGACGCATTTTACAGTCATACCCCTTCACTTCACAGTCATTTCCGCGCATTTCATGGTCAATTCGCTTCACTTCACGATCATTTCCATGCATTTCACGGTCATTCCCGCATATTCCGTGTTGATTCACGGTCATTTCGACGCATTTCACGGTCATACCCCTTCACTTCACGATCATTTCGATGCATTTCACGGTCAATTCGCTTCACTTCACGATCATTTCCATGCATTTCATGGTCATTCACGCATATTTCGAGTTGATTCACGGTCATTTCGACGCATTTCATGGTCATACCCCTTCACTTCACGGTCATTTTCGCACATTTCACGGTCAATTCACTTCATTTCATGATCATTTCCATGCATTTCACGGTCATTCATATATATTCCGTGTTGATTCACGGTCATTTCGACGCATTTCACGGTCATACCCCTTCACTTCACGGTCATTTCCGCGCATTTCACAGTCAATTCGCTTCACTTCACGATCATTTCCATGCATTTTGCAGTCATTCTCACATATTCTGTGTTGATTCACGGTCATTTCGACGCATTTCACGGTCATACCCCTTCACTTCACGGTCATTTCCGCGCATTTCACGGTCAATTCACTTCACTTCACGGTCATTTCCATGCATTTCACGGTCATTCCCGCATATTCCGTGTTAATTCACGGTCATTTCGACGCATTTCACGGTCATACCCCTTCACTTCACGGTCATTTTGACGCATTTCACGGTCAATTCGCTTCACTTCACGATCATTTCCATGCATTTCACGGTCATTCCCGCATATTCCGTATTGATTCACAGCCATTTCGACACATTTCACGGTCATACCCCTTCACTTCACGGTCATTTTCGTGCATTTCATGGTCAATTCTCTTCATTTCACAATCATTTCCATGCATTTCACGGTCATTACCACATATTCTGTGTTGATTCATGGTCATTTCGATGCATTTCATGGTCATACCCATTTACTTCACTGTCATTTCTACACATTTCATGGTCAATTCATTTCAATTCACGATCATTTTCATGCATTTCATGGTCATTCTCGCATATTCCGTGTCGATTCACGGTCATTTTGACGCATTTCACGGTCATACCCCTTCACTTCACTGTCATTTCGACGCATTTCACGGTCAATTTGCTTCCCTTCACGATCATTTCCATGCATTTCACGGCCATTCCTGCATATTCCGTGTTGATTTACGGTCATTTCGACACATTTCACGGTCATACCCCTTCACTTTACGGTCATTTTCGTGCATTTCACGGTCAATTCACCTCACTTCACGGTCATTTCCATGCATATCATGGTCATTCCCGCCTATTCCATGTTGATTTACGGTCATTTTGGCGCAATTCACGGTCATGCCCCTTCACTTCACGGTCATTTCCGCGCATTTCGCGGTCCAATCGCTTCACTTCACGATCATTTCCATGCATTTCACGGTCATTCCTGCCTACTCCGTGTTGATTCACGGTCATTTCGCGCGCATTTCACAGTCAATTCCCTTCAGTTCACGGTCATTTCCATGCATTTCACAACCAATTCGCTTCACTTCACGGTCATTTTCACGCATTTCACGGTCATTCCCGCCTATTCCGTGTTGATTCACGGTCATTTTGATGCATTTCACGGTAATGCCCCTACACTTTATGGTCCATTCGCCTCACTTCACGGTCATTTCCATGCATATCACGGTCATTCCCTTTATTCGTGTTGATTCATGGTCATTTCGACGCATTTCACGGTCATTCCCGCCTATTCCGTGTTGATTCATGGTCATTTCGACGCATTTCACGGTCATGCCCCTTCACTTCACGGTCATTTCCGCACATTTCACGGTCAAATTGCTACACTTCACTGTGAAATGCGTCGAAATGATCGTGAATCAACATGGAATAGGCGAGAATGACCGTGAAATACATGGAAATGACCGTGAAGTGAAGTGAATTGACCATGAAATGCATGGAAATGACCGTGAAATGAAAATTGAATCCACCGTGAAAAATCGCCTGTAAATGACCATGAATCAACACGGAATAGGTGGGAATGACCGTGATATGCATGGAAATCATGGTCATTCTCGCCTATTTCGTGTTGATTCACGGTCATTTCAGCGCATTTCACGGTCAATTCCCTTCACTTCATGGTCATTTCCATGCATTTCACGGTCAATTCGATTCACTTCACGGTCATTTCCATGCAAACCCTGGTCATTCCCGCCTATTCTGTGTTGATTCACGATCATTTCGGCGCATTTCACGGTCATGCCCCTTCACTTCACAGTCATTTCTGCGCATATCGCGGTCCAATCGATTCACTTCACGGTCATTTCCATGCATACCACGGTCATTCCAGCCTATTCCATGTTGATTCACGATCATTTCGGCGTATTTCACGGTCATGCCCCCTCACTTCACGGTCATTTCCGCGCATTTCGGGGTCCAATCGATTCACTTCACGGTCATTTCCATGCATACCATGGTCATTCCCGCCTATTCCGTGTTGATTCACGGTAATTTTGGTGCATTTCACGGTCATGCCCCTAACTTCACGGTCATTTCTGCGCATTTCGCGGTCCAATTTCTTCTCTTCACGGTCATTTCCATGTATTTCACGGTCATTCTAAACAATTCCGTGTTAATTCACTGTCATTTCTATGCATTTCAGGGTCAATTCCCTTCACTTCACGGTCAATTTAGACTATTTCAGGTCATGGAATGGTAACTTGTCAAGCTTCCAAATTGGACCAGAATTGCCTAATTGAGAGACCGTTCGATATCTTAAAAGCACGATGGAACATCAATCATCATTTTTCAATATCCTCTGGTGGAGGATCTGAAGTGGAGGAGGTGGGCCACCATCTTCCAACTGAGAGGGTATGTTACTCCATCGATTTAAAGATAAAGGGTCGTCATCATGTTCTGGTGAAGGATTCCAGGTGGAGGATGTGGGCCACCATCTGCCTAGCAAGGAGCCCAGTTTACATACAGATGGGGGTGTAGGAGATGTTAATGGATGAAAGAGTGCGACAAGGTAGGATTAGATATATCAAAAAAGGCCCACAAGTCTCTAAAGGACTTATGTTCATTTACACGATTTGAGGTCTTCGTATCGATCCGTAGTGGGGGTGGATAACATGGAGTGTATACCGACATGGTTGTGTACTAACAAGCTAACCTAAAAAAGGAAAAAAAAAAAAACTTTAGAAAAAAAGAGAGTAAAAATTACCCTTCGATATATCAAATAGTACAAGATATATCGACATTTGCTGCATTTCGATATATCGAATGTCAGCCGATATATCGAAATTAGTCCAAAATTGTCCAACGACAAAATGATATTTTAAAACAATTTTTCGATTATATCGAGATAGTTTCGATCAATCGAAGGAAAAAAATTTCGATATCAATCGAAAGGCACTCAATTATAAAAACAGAATCCATTGAATTTTTGTAAGGAAAAAATAAAAGTACGCTTCGATGTTATCGAAATCAAATTGATGACATCGGGCTTAAGTTGTCGATAACATCGAACAATAGTCAATGTTATCAAACTAAGTCATCGTTACAACGGAACGATACATCGCCTTGAAATCGATGTCATGCGTTGATATATCGACGGTATTTCGATTTATCGAAAATGGTCAGAATATGTCCAGAGACAAAATGCTTTTTTAAAAGGAATTGTTGATAATATCGACAACATTTCGATATATCGAAGGAACGATATATCGACTAAATTTCAATATATCGAAAATGTTCCTCAATTGTCCAATGACATTGCTCTTCTGAAACAAATTATCGATAATATCGATACTCCGTCGATATATCGATTAAACGTCGCGGTATGAAGGGGTATGACCGTAAAGTCCTTGGAAATGGCTGTGAAGTGAAGTGACTTGACCGTGAAGTGCATCAAAATGGCTGTGAAGTGAAGTGACTTGACCGTGAAGTGGATCGAAATGACCGTGAATGTAAACGGAATTGCCGGATATGATCATGAAATGTATGGAAATGGCCATGAAGTGAAGAGAATTGATTGTGAAATGCTTGGAAATGGCTGTGAAGTGAAGTGAATTGACCGTGAAGTGCGTCAAAATGACCGTGAATGTAAACAGAATTGCTGGATATGATCGTGAAATGCATGGAAATGGCCATGAAGTGAAAAGAATTGACCGTGAAGTCCTTGGAAATGGCCGTGAAGTGAAGTGAATTGACCGTGAAGAACGTCGAATTGACCGTGAATGAACACGGAATCGCCGGGAATGATCGTGAAATGCTTGGAAATGATGGTGAAGTGAAGTGACTTGACCGCGAAGTGCATGGAAATGGCCGTGAAGTGAAGTGAATTGACCGTGAAGTGCGTTGAATTGATCGTGAATGAACACGGAATCGCCGGGAATGACTGTTAAATGCATGGAATTGACGGTGAAGTGCGTGGAAATGGCCGTGAAGTGAAGTGAATTGACCGTAAAGTGCGTCAAAATGACCATGAACATAAACGAAATTGCTGGATATGACCGTGAAATGCATGGAAATGGCCGTGAAGTGAAGAGAATTAACTGTGAAATGCTTGAAAATGGCCGTGAAGTGAAGTGGATTGACCGTGAAGTACGTCGAAATGACCGTGAATCAATACGGAATAGGAGGGAATTGTAACACCCCGGATTTTTGCCAACCTGGAATTAGACGTCCTTAGGCAATGGGTCGATCCTAACACTTTATTAACTTGTCAGAACTGAATCCCACAATCTAAAATCGCTCCTTAACCCATTTCCTTCACAAATCCCACCCTTCACTACCTTGTTCTTTCAAATTTTCAAAGCACTTTCACCCTAGACACTATCTTAAACTAGCTAAGTAGTATAACTTGGATCACTTTAGATACAAACTGCAAAGGACTAAATACTACCTCGAACGGAAATCACTTAGGATTAAATCCTTTAGAAATTTGACAAAGTTAACTAAGTGCTAAACTAGATTAGCTACGAAATCCATTTGAATTGCTTTAAATACGATCTGCAAGACCCAAAACTTGTAAAATCATTGATTGTTTAGGTTACCACGAAATCTAGGATCAATCTCATTAACATTTGCTCTCGGGAGCATCTCGAAACTCCGTGTATCGATCTGGACCGCACATCTGAGAACAATACGAGGTTAAGGACTTAGGACCGCCTCGCTGGGCTTGACAACCATCTCGGAAAGCAAATCCAATCGATGTCCTACGGCTATTCGCTTGAGTCCGGAGTGAGGGAGTGTGAAAATCACTCTTTCCTTTACAAAATAAATATCTGGAATAGTGATCTGGCACCATTCGGTTACTGGATCAGTATTAAGCAACTGAGCCGTCAGAATCGGACAAATTACACCCTCGGATCAGGAAAAATTTTAGGAACATTTACATGTACTTGGAATTTCGGATCGTGGCCCACTGACCGTTGAACTGAAGCTGGTCCGCCACGTGTGATCTGGGAATCCGATCGAGTTAATCCCACATGGATCCATGAGTGGTGAGCTTAAGTCTGACGTTTGGCTCAAGGGGGGCCATCAGAAACACTCTTTTGAGCTGGAACATCGCCAAAATGCTTATAATAGCAGTAACCCTTGAACTTGAGTCTATTTTGGGAAGGTTTTAGGCTATAAAAGGGCCTTAGAGCAGCCCCTCTCATAGCCATACGAATTTGGGATAAAACCCTAGTGAGAGAGAGAGAAAAGAGAGAGAAGACTTGGGATTTGTGGGAGCACCTTCCTCCTACTGCTTTCAATCATCGCCAGGCCTGCACCGCCTCTTTCCAGGCGCTTTCCCGGTGATATCAACTCCGTTTTAAGGTGAGAAACCCTAACCCTAGGTCTGATTTGAAGTGTATAAGCTATAGGTAGTGAAATAGCTAACCGATTTCACTCCTTAGGCTAGAAAACTCCCGAATACGGAAGCTCATCCAATCTTGCTGATTCATTGAGATTCCAAGAGACAAGGTGAGGACTTTAGGTGTATAGGTTGCGGTTTTCAACGCTTTCAATGTCCGATAATGGTAGATTCATGATCTGTATGCAATTGCACATGTACAAAGTGCTTTCCGTTTTCTGTTTCGATTAGAATTGTAGAATTTGAAATTTCACATACTCTAGGTATTCTTATAAAATACCGTATACGTATTTTTTATGGAAATGTATTTGACATGTTTATTTGTCGTATGGATATATGATATATGGATAAATTACTTATTTGGCGAAAAGAATCGCCGTAATACATGTTTGCTTGTATACACTATGTATGTTGAAAATGCGTATTCTAGAAAATACTGTATACGTATAAATTTTGGAGATGTATTTATCATGATTATTTGCTGTAGTAATATATTATACATGGATAAAATACTCACTTGGCTAAAGGATAGCCTTAATACATGTTTTGCTAACATACACCATGTATGTTGTAATAGTGTTTTCTAAGTGTTGTGAAAATGACTGAATGAGTATAGAATTCTCATTCGTGCTCGCCATGACTAATTGTCATGGATAATTGATTGTTGTATTGGCATTACCCCTTTGACGAAAGGATTTACCCTAAATCACGCCACGGCCAATACACACTATATATGCTAAAATGTGTGGCCCAAGTGTTCGTGGAAATGACTGAATGAATATGGAACTTGGATTCCTGCTTGCCATGACTATCCGTCGTGGGTGTACGCGTGTTATGATTGGGGCAACTCCCTAGTGAAAGGATTTGGCCTAATGCCTATGTGATCAACATATGTCATATATGTTGATGTATATTTGTTGAAGTGTTTCTTGAAATGTCTGAATGAGTAGTAGTTAGCAAATTAAAATGTATAAGGGTGTTGAGATATGATTCTCAACCTCTTTTAACTATGTGTATGATCTCCTTGGATAGTTGTGTGATTAGGAATTGAACATGTACAAATTCATACTTGTGTTGTGCTTCATAACATGCTTAACTGCTTTATGATTTTAACTATGTAATGCATATGTTTAAATTTATATTTATGTTGTATGATCCGTCATGGGTGATGGGGGAGTGGAGCAACAGTGCGCAATGCGGCCACATGCGAGCCCTAAACGGATAATACCAGACCTTGATTGTATGTGTTGAATCTTGATCCACCACTGCTTTATCTATCTGCACTTGATTGTGTTTGGGGCTATGATTATAGTCCAGATAATTGGTACCCGAATTGGATTTGTGGCTATGATCCATTTGCCACGTGAGATGTGTTCGACGAACCCGAGTAAATCTTGCGGTTGACGATAGTGGTTGGCCACACGAAGTGCTTATGCGCTTCATATCGTTCAACTTGTTGTGCGCTTCGAGCTAGCCGAGCTCGTCAGCTCGTCAAACAACCGATCTGTCTTATGTATGTTCACCATGTTTAGACGCTACCGCTTGAACCTAGGGTACCAAACTTACCAAAGTGAAATCCGTTAACCATGGCACCTCGATCCATTAAGACTCATGAGCGGGCATGGTGGTATGGGACACCATGAAATTTGTCGGCCTATCTTTGAGGCCATGTGCCTCCCCTTAGTGACCATTGAGCAACCTAAACTCGTGAGCCGAATACGGTGGTATGGGACAACGTATTGGTAGCCGTCGATACTTACTTGCGAGAGCCGAGTACGAAATGCAGTGAGACATGTACTCGTGACGGCGACGAGTCCTCGGTAGTATCTTCGAGTATACTCAAGGTCCGTGATTGGCGACGAGTCTTTCACAACAACTAGAGTATGAGTTGAGCGAGTACGGTGAGACCTGTATTGAGCCGACGGCTAGTGATTGAGCCGAGTACGGTGAGACTTGTACTCGATGACGGTCGACAATTGAGTCGCATACGGTGAGATCAGATCCGTCTTGTGGGGTGTGAGCCCTTTGTGATGCCTTTCGCTACGCCTCTCGAACCATAATATCGTATGAGATTAACTAGGGATGACGACCCTAGAATGGATCATGTTTGGAAATGATACTGAGGAGGTACCTTAGTTTCCCAATCTCGTTGTTTGAAATGAACTAATAATTACTCGGTAATTATGCTCATCATCGCACCGCATGTGCACTGGTAGATGTGGAACCTTGAGGGATGGACGCATTCGCGAACGTAAGATGATGTCGCATGAGGGTGGTTTGGCAAGGGCATACATCATGTCATTTCATACTTGCATTAAATAAGAGTAGTTAAAATTGTTTGATTATCTTGCTTTATCATTATTGCTTGGTGAATTGATAACATGTTAACCTATGCTTTATTGTTCCCTTTGAGTTGATCACTCACTCCCACGATCTGGGGACGGTGTTAGAACACCACCAGACTTTGTCGATTGCGGATAAGCGACGCTACTTCGAGGCGGAATGGGATTTCTATGACGACGAGAATGCTTCCTCGTATATGTTATTTTTACGGCGGCTTCGTGAGCCGTGCCTTGATTGTCGGAGTATAGGGATGTTGACTAGATCACACTACACAACTTGGTATAATTTAAAATCATACTTGTAATTATTTAACACAGTAACTTTATCACACTACGGAGACCCACCACCGGTTTATATATTTTATCTATCTATCACAGATCTTAAAACTTGCAAATTTTGCTTGTCTCAGAGTATGATATCTTTGTTTTGGCTTAATCTCACTCATGTTCATTGCACTAATACCGATCACATTCAATCATCATTAATTTTGTTGCATAAGTGATGCGTTGGAACTCGGGAGTTGAGTTTATGCTCGACCCCCGATTTTTAGGGCGTTACAGGAATGACCGTGAAATGCATGAAAATGATCATGAAGTGAAGCGATTGGACCGCGAAATGCACGGAAACGACCGTGAAGTGAAGGGGCATGACCGTAAATTGTGTCGAAATGACCATGAATCAACACGGAATAGATGGGAATGACCGTGAAGTGAGGCGAATTGACCGTGAAGTGAAGGGGTATGACCGTAAAATGTGTCGAAATGACTGTGAATCAACACAGAATATGCGGGAATAACTGTGAAATGCATGGAAATGATCATGAAGTGAAGCGAATTGACCGTGAAATGCGTTGAAATGATCATGAAGTGAAGGGGTATGACCGTGAAATGCGTCGAAATGACCGTGAATCAACACGAAATATGTAGGAATGACCGTGAAATGTATGGAAATGATCGTGAAGTGAAGCGAATTGACCGTGAAATGCGTGGAAATGACTGTGAAGTAAAGGGGTGTGACCGTGAACTGCGTCGAAATGACCATGAATCAACACGGAATATGTGGGAATGACAGTGAAATGCATGGAAATGATCGTGAAATGAAGCGAATTGACCATGAAATGCGTGAAAATGACCGTGAAGTGAAGGGGTATGACCGTGAAATGCATCGAAATGACCGTGAATCAATAAGGAATATGTGGAAATGCCCGTGAAATGCATGGAAATGATCGTGAAGTGAAGCGAATTGACCGTGAAATGCACGAAAATGACCGTGAAGTGAAGGGGTATGATTTTGAAATGCGTCGAAATGACCGTGAATCAACACGGAATATGCGGGAATGACTGTGAAATACATGAAAATGATCATGAAGTGAAGCGAATTGATCGTGAAATGCGCGAAAATGACCGTGAAGTGAAGGGGTATGACAGTGAAATGCGTCAAAATGACCGTGAATCAACACGAAATATGTGGGAATGACCGTGAAATGCATGAAAATGATCGTGAAGTGAAGCGAATTGACCGTGAAATGCATCGAAATGACCGTGAAGTGAAGGGGTATGACCATGAAATGCGTCGAAATGACTGTGAATCAACACGGAATATGCGGAAATGACCCTGAAATGCATGGAAATGATCATGAAGTGTAGCGATTGGACCATGAAATGCACGAAACTGACCGTGAAGTGAAGGGGCATGACTGTGAAATGCACCGAAATGACTGTGAATCAACACGGAATATGCGGAAATGACCGTGATATGCATGAAAATGACCATGAAGTGAGGCGATTGTACCATGAAATACACGAAAATGACCGTGAAGTGAAGGGGCATGACCGTGAAATGCGTCAAAATGACCATGAATCAACACGGAATAAGCGAGAATGACCATAATTTCCATGCATATCACGGTCATTCCCGCCTATTCCGTGTTGATTCATGGTCATTTCGACGCATTTCACGGTCATACCCCTTCACTTCATGGTCATTTCCGCCCATTTTATGGTCAATTCGCTTCACTTCACGATCATTTTCATGCATTTCATGGTCATTCCCGCCTATTTCCGTATTAATTCACGGTCATTTCGACGCATTTCACGGTGAAGTGTAACGATTAGATCGTGAAATGTGCGGAAATGACCGTGAAGTGAAGGGGCATGACTGTGAAATGCGCCGAAATGACCGTGAATCAACACGGAATATGCGGGAATGACCGTGATATACATGAAAATGACCATGAAGTAAGGCGATTGGACCGCGAAATGCGCGAAAATGATGTGAAGTGAAGAGGCATGACCGTGAAATGCGTCAAAATGACCGTGAATCGACACGGAATATGCGAGAATGACCGTGATATGCATGGAAATGAGGGTGAAGTGAAGCGATTGAACCGCGAAATGCATGGAAGTGACCGTGAAGTGAAATGCACGGAATTGACCGTGAATTTTCGTGAATGAAATTGACCGCAAAGTGAAAGAAATGGATTTTCGACCATCGACCTGATGGAATCTTGGAAAATAACTAGGTTAGTTGGCTAAAGTAGCTTCTCTTACCCCAAAATCATATAGGGTACATCAAGTAACTAAGTTTGCTTTAAAAGATATTCTTGTTAAATGAATAAAGAAAGAAATGAAAAAAAGAGAGAAATATTTTTTTATATGCTTATATATACATATTTATATAAATATGTATTTGAGAAAATTGTAGGTAGAATAAAGTTCTCCATGTAAAAAAATAAAATAAAAATAATAAAAAATAAAAAATTTCATGGATTGGCACAGACTACAGTTATGGCTATGGTTATAATCCGTAGCTAAAGATAAAATACCTTTTTCGATTAATCAAAAGACATTCGATTAATCGAAAATTGCAAGATTTTTGAGGCAAACTCGCTGGACAGTTTTGGACCTTTTTCAATTAATCGAAAGACCTTCGATACATATAAAAAGACATATCGAAATGGCATGGGCGAGGGCTATGGCTACGGTTATTATCCGTAGCTTAACCGTAGCCATAGAATGACCCGTAGCGAAAAGTTCCTGGTTTATTTATTTATTTATTTATTATTATTATTATTTAATTTTTTTATTTTTTGTTGTTGTTATCCCACCGCTATTTTTGGGTCGTATTATGAGGTATGTGTTATATCCAAACCGTCCATCTTTTTGGCGAACTCGTATTAAGGCTTGAGACGAAAAATAAGACAGATCTAGCTATCAAGTGGACCACCTTTGTTAAAGGCTGTGGAGGATTGAACGTCTACCATTGAAACCCTTTTAGGGGTCACAGAAGTTTTGGATCATTATGAAATTTGTTTTTCCTCTTCATCTAGGTCTTTGTGACCTTATGAATAGATTGGATGGAAAATAAATGTTATGGTGGGCCTTACAAAATTTTCAACGGTGAAAATCAATTTTCTGTTGCTCTTTGTGGTGTGGTCCAGTTGATCTCTGGATATGATTTATTTTTTTTTGGATAATGCTCCGAAAAGATCTCAAAATATGGATGAACGTTGTGGATATAATAAATACATAACTGTGGGGCCCATGTAACATTGATCTCTTTTGAACCGTTCGTAGGAGTTCGAGGAGCGTCAATGCTGGTCTTCGAGCACTAGCCGATCCGCTTGGAGGAAAAAGTAGGGGCATTTTCGACCTTTGGCAAGGTGTCCATATAGCCGGGGCTTATTCTCGCAAGGTAAAATGAGGTGGGCTTGGTCTCGCAAATGGGCCATAAATGGGTTGTACAGTCGCAAATTTCTCGAAAAAGAAAGTAAAATGCTAGTGTAAGCTTGCCTCTTACTTCTGTGGGTGAATGACTTCATGTGCATGCAATCCATACCAACCATCAGGTGGACCACCTAATTGTTGGCCTTGGACTGGAATATAACACCCATCTAAAACTTGGGTGGGCCTCATCGTAGGAAACAATGTAAAACCATACCTAAAACCTGGCATGGCCTACCTTAGTTTTGGAATAGAATTATTTTTTGGTCTCTTTCGTCCTAGTGATTATCATGAAATGAGCAGATTATTATGAGATGTCTTAAATCTATACATGAAATAGAGTTTTGATCGTCGATTAATCAAGTGAATTTTGACTTATGCAAATTGGTCTCTGGACAGTTTTGGACATCTTTGATCGATCGAACTGTTGGGTATATCGATTGACAGAGATTTGGAAATACCTCTAAACTCTCTTGACACTTTTGGGTGTGTTCAATCACTCGAACACACTAGCTCAATCAATCAAGGATTGCTAAAAAAAAATATCGATTAATCGATGTTTTGATCGATGGCACACACAATTTTACGGAATTGCACAGATTGTTTCCTATTTCAGGTGTGACACTATATATATAGGTGTAAGTGGGATTATAGTATATGTTAATCGAGGGTTAAACATTTCTAGAGTCTGAGGAGGTAAAAATGAGGGTTTTTCAAGCTTGTAAGTGATTCCATCTCTTATACTTTTGCTTTCATAGTGATTCGTTGTTACTTTATGCTATAGTTTTTTCCCATAAGAGTTTTTCCACATAAAAACAATTTTGAACTATGAAAGGCGAAGATTAGAGGCATTCTAGTTTAGCAAGGGCTGCAATATGCACTCATTGGTGTTGAGAAGCGTCCGTGACGAAATTATTGTCGAATAATTCGTACTCGAAAAAGAAATTTTATAATCTTAAGATAGCAGAATGGTCAGTTCTTAATGAACATATCGGTGCGTTTAATCAGATCGTTTGTAAATTGACGAGCGTGGAAGACTAAAAGTGAATATGGGTGAAGAATATCAAGTCCTAATTCTATTAAATTCTTTTCCAGAGTCTTACGATAGCTTTGTAAATACTATATGCCATGGTAAATAGACCATTAATGTTGATTATGTCATCTTAGCTCTTCAATCAAAGGTATTGAGAAAGAAGGACAACGGTGTAGGTTCCTCTACGAATGCATTGGTAGCTAGGGGAAGCAATTTAGAGCGGGAGAATGGTAATTCGTTGTGTTCATGGTCTAAGTTTAAGGATAAGGGAAAGATGAAGTGTTGGAATTATGGAAAACATGGACATATCAAAAAAGATTGCTGGAATCCTAAAGCTTAAAAGGGAGATAAGGCAAATGAAGCACTGAAGGAAGCTAACACAGTAATGAAACCAAGTGAGGATGTGGACACTGTTAGTGCACTTATTTGTGCACCTTGTTTGAGCTCTTAGAAGCTAAAGACTGAAAACACATGAAGATTGGAGCATGAATGAGCAAAGAACAAGTATATGAGGTGCCTTGGTGACCCTAGCCTTGACCCAAAACAACCCTTAACCTCTAGATGATCATAGCTTAATAGATAAACCTTGTTTGATCATCCCTTAGTCTTAAGAGCCTAATTGGAATATGATAAGTAAGGTTAGAAGAGGTGCGAAGTTACTGTAATCATACTTGCCTAAAACAGCAGTTTTCGAGTAGTCCTCCATCCAATCAATAATTTGTCGATAGGTCTCATGGCATTAAAGGACCACTCGATCTGATTGAAGAAACATTCTAACAACCCAACAGATAAATTTCTGAATTTTCTCGATGGCATCGACAGCCAGTTCGATCCTATCAAATGACCTTTGATCCCATCGAAGGGCCATTCGATCTGATTGACGGAGCCGTTAACTAGTTGTTGGAACACGGATTCTTATAAAAGGACATTCAGTTCTTAGTCATTGAGAGTGATTTTTTTGTGTGCAAAATATAGGCTATGCTTTTTTTCCATTCATACCACACATCCTAAACCTCAATCCAAAGAGTTTCATACAATCTTCTTATGATCCCTCACTCTAATGAGTATTCCATCCTCCTATTCGAAGATATGGTTGGACTCTCACCTTTCTAGAAATTAGAAACTATGCTTATAGTCAAATCATTGTCTAAACTTTCTATAAGACCCTTCTAGATGAATCCCATAGGAATTAAAACATTTTCATATGTTGTAGGAGATTCACCCAACCTCCCTTGCCTTGGTCACCTAATTGATATAACATATGCAAGGCAAACGACCATATGAGTTGAAGCATTGGCATCAACATTCAGTGGAGCGATTGAGGAGATGATTCAAGCACGGGAGAACTTTGAAAAAGCGACTAAAGCATGTCGTTATAAAAAGGAGCTCGATCCAGCAACTAAGTTGTCAATTATAAAAGAGTATTACTACTGACATGTGTGAGTACATGTGTAAGTCCTTATGTAGGCCATTGACACGGGTGTTATGTGGTAAGTCCTTGTGTGTAAGTCACCAACATGGGTGAGTACGTGGGTAAGTCCATGTGTAGCCCTTCGGCGGAAGTGTACGCTTATATAGGTTATAAATTAACCTGATTTGAAACTTCCGATAATGAATATGTAACATCTGATCTAAAATGACACCGGACCTTAGAGCGTACACCAGTGAGCCGCCTCAGGATCGTATCAAACAACCTTTATGAGACACACGTGCATAGCTTCGGGAAGCGAGAGTGAATAAGGTCGAATGACCACATTCCAAAAATTCTAAGAGGGTAACATCGCAGACACAACTAGTCCTAGGTATGACTGGGACCCGAAATGGACCGCGAGGGCTAGCCCTCCAAAAATTTGCTCTGACAGACAAAAATGAGCATGGGCCACCCGTCGAAGTTTTGCTAAGTCCAAAACTATAGGAAATCATCGCCTTACTGGGCTTGAGGTCCATCGCGGGTGCAAACCCAGATGGTGCCCTGAACTGCACAACTTGGGCTGGGAAGAAGGTGCTTAAAATGCACAACTCTGCTAAACCTGAATCTGAAACTTAAGTGAAGTACCACTCATTTGTGAAATTGTGACTTTTCAACTGTCAGATTGCGGCTAAACTCGAGCCATGAGTCAAGGATATATCCCTACTCGTATCCGAATAATTATGGCCTCGATTGAGCACCGAGAGCCATCAATTGCAAGTAGGGTCCCTGCGGTCGATCGAGGCATCCGATCTCTACCAATTGGGACCATTCGTGGATCCCATGATGGAGCACCTGCCCTAAGGCACGAATGGGCCAATGGGCTCCTGAAGGGGCCCTGTGGGCCAAAATCTAGCCCACTAGGGGCATGCATGTTAGAAAAAGGGCCCGTAGGGCCATTTAGACATAAAAAATTGGACTATATAAAGCCCAAACTCCCATACGTCGTTGCCCACGTAGGAGCCGCAATCATGCCCCACCGTAGAGAATGGCCCGACGATAATAGAAAGGTAAGCTTCTAGCCCCTTTTAGAAATTTAAGCCTTGCAAGCATTCGCATGTGCCCTTATGAGCTAACCTATTCGATGCAGGGCATCAATCCGTCAATTGCTCGGTTGGTATCCTAAGAGCGATGCTAGAGAATTGTCTGACTATCCCTAGGTGCGGATCATTACCTTTAGGTTGCTAATTATTGAACCTATGTTGCAAATAATGATTGTATAGTGAATTTGTGATTGCATGCAAATCAATGAACACCCCTTTGATTGATTGTCCTCTATGAATTGTGAATCAAGCCTAGCGTAGCTGTACTTTTGAACCAATGCTTGAATAGATTGAGCTTACTGAAATACTTGCCCTTTTATTCTACATTATCCCCTGATACATGCATTTCTATCTTAATGCTGTAAATTCTGTTATAATTGTGTATTGCACCTGCATGTCCATTTGATTGCCCATATAAACTAGAATATCTTGAATTTCTGACAAGTATGTTTGCCTATGGCTGAAATAGAATGTGTTTGTAGCATGCTATAAAATTGTAGCCTATTGGTCAATTGGGTTGGCTAGCAAATTGGAAAAACTCACAAGGGCAGCCTTATTGGATCAGCTGCCTTGGGCCAATCCGACCGATCCAGGCCGAAAACAGACAATTGGCAGTAAATGGACTACATGGTATGCTTGCACCTGGTGCTTGTTGCATAGTAGTTCATTTGAGTCAGCTGAATTAGTCCACTAGTTGGCCAACCATGTGCGTTCACCATGTATGTTCACGCCTGTTTGAACCTGGGACACCGTACACCCCTGGAACACCCACTTACAACCACTAAGAATACGATCTGCAAGTCTTGAGAATCGGACATGGTAGTATGGGACACTGTGTTCGAGCTATCGGTTTACGCTAGGGTGACGAGCCTTCCTGTAGTGATCGCGAGCAATTCGGTCTACAAACTCACCTTTTGTATGAGTTCGGCTGGGAGTGACGAACACAGATAGATCGAGGGTCGCAGGCACGGGGACGCTACTGCCGCCCTGGGCCTCGAGAACGGGTTAGGGCCTTTGATTTCATGGGAGTGCCTTAGTTTATATTTTATCAATTCGAGTAGTTTCTAGTATGGTCGAAATAGGGTTCTTGATTAGGGTGATTAGAGCTGAATCACCTTATCTGGTAATTGCGAAGATGAAGCTCTATAAACTTAGCTAATGTAAACCCTATTTGTCTTGCACAAGAAATCTTGCTGCCCAGTTTATTCTAGAAGTGCCCTGATTAACCAAACTGGCTCTAAGTCACTCGTTAGTGGGCCACTGAACTTAAAACTATAGGAAGATGCTCATCTTAGCGGCCTTGGCATCCATCGTGAGACATCAAGCTGAAATCACATATTGAATCGCTTAACTTGAACTCGCAAGGCAAGTGCATGAGTTGTGTGAATGCCTTTAGAGTCTTCTAGGAACTTAAGTTAAATGTCCCTTTTACTCTTGGCCTAAGTTGTGGCTTTCGGACCATTAGATCATTATCAAATTTAAGAAACTAACTTAGAACAATATCTATCACATATCCGTATAGCCTGTAATAGCCCGGATTTTTGCCAACCTAGAATTAGACGTCCTTAGGCAATGGGTCGCTCCTAACACCCTACTAACCTGTCAGGACTCAATCCCAAAGTCTAAAACTGCTGTTGAACCCACTTCTTTCACAAATCCCACCCTTCACCACATCGTTCTTTAAATCATTCTAAGTACTTTCACCCTAGACACTATCTTAAACTAGCTAAGTAGTATAACTTGGATCACCTTATATATAAACTATAAAGGACTGAGTACCACCTCGACCAGAAATCACTTAGGATTAAATCCTTTAGAAATGAGACAAAGTAACTAAGTGCTAAACTAGATTAGCTACGAAATCCGTTTGAATCGCTTTAAATACGATCTGCAAAACCCAAAACTTGTAGAATCATTGACATTAGGTTACCCTAAAATCTAGGATCAATCTCATTACCCGGTTGCTCTCGGGAGCATCTCGAAACTCCGTATCAGTTCTAGACCGCACATCGGGAGTCTGAATAATTCGAGGTTAAGGACTTAAGACAGCCTCACTGGGCTTGACAATCATCTCGGAAATCAAATCCAGATAGTGTCCCACGGCTGTTCGCTTGAGTCCGGAGCGAGAGAGTGTGAGAATACTTGTTTCTTTACAAAATAAATATCTTGAATAGTAATCAGAGACTCGTCACTTGCGGGTCAGTATTAAGCAATCTTACCGTCAGAATCAGACCAAATTACACCCTCGGATCAGGAGAAATTTCATACACATATCCATGTACTCGGAATCTCCGATCGAGATCCGCTGATTGTTGAACTGCAATTGGTCCGCCACGCGTGATCTGAGAACCCTACTGGAACAAAAACTTAATAGAGCCTAGATCCATAGTTTGTGAGCTTAAGTCCGACCTTTGGCTTAAGGAGGCCCGCCAAAAGTCCTCCGTTGAGCTGAAACAAGTCCGCTTTGGTTATAACCTAAGTATACTTTGACCTGGAGTCTATTTCGGTGAGTTTTTAGGCTATATAAGGACCTTAAACCCTCTCTCATTGCAGCCATACGAATTTGAGAGAAACTCTAGAGGGAGAAGAGAGAAAAGAGAGAGAAAGTATGGGAGATGTGGGAGAATCTCCCTGCCATGTTTCCTTATCGTTCCACGAGCTCCACCACCTCATTCTTATCGCTTTCCTGGTGATTTCAGCGACGTTTGTAGGTAAGAAACCCTAACCCTAATCTGTTTTGGGGTTATATAGGTTGTAGGTTATGAAATAGCTAACCTATTTCATTCTCTAGGTTACCAAACTGCCATATACGGAAGCTTGACAAACCTATCGGCTTCGTTACGATTCTACGATAAAAGGTGCGGACTTTAGGTGTATAGGTTATGGTTTTCAATGATTTCAATGTCAGATAATGATAGATTCATGGTCTGCATACAATTGCACATGTACAAAGTGCTTTCTGTTTTCTGTTTCGATTAAAGATGTAGATTATGGAATTTTACATATTCTAGGTATTTGTAGAAAATACCGTATACGTATAAATTTTAGAAATGTATTTGACATGATTATTTGTTGTATGAATATACGATATATGGATAAAATACTTATTTGGCGAAAGGACTCACCCTAATACATGTTTGCTAACATACACTAAGTATGTTGAAATAGTGTATGTTATGTGCTTGTGAAAATGCTTGTGTGAGTAAGTGTTTGGATGTTGATGCCTTAGGAGGGTGTTGAGATGGGATTCTCAACTACCTTAGAGACATGTATGATTTCCTCCATGAGGTTGTTTACTTAAACCGTTGTTTACTTAAACCGCTTACTTGTGCTATATATGTGTTTGTATTCCTATTTATATAGTGCTTTATAACATGCTTTATGACATACTTATTAACATGCTTTAATTACTTTGTTTACTATGCTTTACTCCACATGCTATGAATAAGGATTGATTGAGTTTGAGATTATGTTTATAGTCCATACAATCGGTACCAGACTTGAGATCGTGGTTGAGATCCATTCCGCCACGTAGGATGTGTTTGACGAACCCGAGTCGTACGTCAGTTGGCGACAGTGGTTAGGCCACGCGAAGTGCTTATGCACTTTAGGTCGTTCAGTTGATTGTGCGCTCGAGCTAGTCATGCTAGTCAAGTAACCCGATATGTCTAATGTATGTTCACCATGTTTGGACGCTATTGCTTGAACCCAGGGTACCAAACTTACCAGTGAAATCCCGTTAACCATGGTACCTCGATTCGCTAAGACTCATGAGCCGGGCATGGTGGTATGAGACACTGTGGTCGAGCTGTCGGCCTACGCTGGGGCCACGTGCCTCTCCGTAGTGACCAGTGAGCAACCAGACTTGTGAGCCGAATACGGTGGTATGGGACACTGTATTCGAGCTGTCGACACCTACGGCGAGAGCCGATCACGGTGAGACCTGTATTCGTCTTGACGAAGCACGAGTCCTTCGTAGTGTCTTCGAGTATACTCTGAAGTCTGTGATTGACGATGAGCCCTTCACAGCAACTAGAGCATGAGTTGAGCCGAGTACGGTGAGACCTGTATTCGAGCTGACGGCCAGCAATTGAGCCGCATACGGTGAGATCTGTATCCGTGCTGACGGGTGATGAGCCCTTTGCGATGCCTTCGCGATGCCTCTCGAACCATAATATCGTATGAGATTATCTAGGTTTGACGACCCTAGAATGGATCATGTTTGGGAATGATACAAGGGAGGTACCTTAGTTTCCCAATACTGTTGTTTGAAATGGACTAATAACTACTCGGTAATCATGCTCATTATTGCACCGCATGTGCCTAGTAGATGTGGAGCACTGAGGGAGATACACATCCGCGAACGTAAGATGGTGTCGCATGAGGGTGGTTTGGCAAGGGCATTCATCATGTCATTTCATACTTGCATTAATAAGAGTATTTAAAATTGTTTGATTGTACTGCTTTATCATTATTACTTGACTCAGTTGATAACATGTTAACCTATGCCTTGTTGTTCCACTGAGTTGATCACTCACTCCCACGTTACGGGACGGTGTTTGCAACACCAACCAGATTTGTTGAGTTTCAGGTGATGGCGATGCTTATGAAGCAGAGCCGGACTACTACTATGATGTTGAGGAGGAGTTCTCCTACATATAACCCTCTGACAGGTCTATGAAGACCTGGTAATGTATTGACAGGGCTATAGTACTTGGGATAGAAGACATTATACTTCCTCACATTTGGTAAATTTTAGAATTGTACTTGTAATTATTTAACCTGGTAACTTTATCACACTCTAGAGACTCACCACAGTTTTTATATTTTATATGTCTATCACAGTCTTCCGCTTGTAATTTAACTTTCTCTCGGAGTATGATATCTTTGTTTTGGCTTAATTTCACTCATGTTCAATGCACGAATACAGTTAATATTCAATCATCATTCATTTTGTTGCATAAGTGATGTTCTGGAACTCGAGAGTTGAGTTTATGCTCGACCCTCGATTTTCGGGATGTTACATAGCCGTAGTCTCGATTGATGATCGATGATTGTCGAATTGGCGTCTAATCATACCCGTCAATTGGTGTATCCAAATGGCGGGTCAATCATATCCATGCATAAGTCTCTACTTGGGGTACTCATCCTATGACATAGATTGACTCTTACGTCTTCTAGTGGGCCCCAAAAGCTAGAAAAACCCTCCTATAGGAATCGATACATCAAAACCTTAACCCTTGGGGCCAAAAACACCACTTCTAGTACTATAAAAGGGCCTCATTTGGGCTCCTCCTCTCCCTATATGAATTTTTCCTAGCAAATGAGAGAAAGAGAGAAAGTGAGGAAGAGAAAGAGAGAAGAAACAAGAGAAGAAGAGAGGGATGGGAGGAATGGTGGGGCATAGTGTTGGATCACACCGTTCGATTCCCATGCTAGCCAGATCTTGTAAGATCTTGCCTCTACGCTTGGTTTCACGCATTCCTCGGCTGAAATCTGACGATTTCGGGTTAGATGCTTCATCCCTTATTAAGTAAGAGTTTCCTTAGTTGCTTTTTCATCTCTTTCTTTTGATTCCTAACTTTTGAGCCATTAGGGTTAGAAACCCCTTCCATTTTCGTCGTTTCTCACAAACCCTAATGTTAGGATTTATGTATGTTAGGGTTTTAGGTCTCGATTATAGATTGGGGTGGTCTATGCTCTTGTGACAGCCATAATTAGAGCTGTACATGAGTCGAGTCGAGTCGAGTATTGCCCTACTCGTACTCGACTTTTAACGACCGACCATTTCGTCTCGGGCTCACTGGCCGAGTAGCATGGTACTTTGACTTAGTACGAGAGTACGAGTAGTAAACGAGTCGAGTCGAGTCCAGTTTTCGAGTCGAGTTCGAGTCGAGCACACGAGTTGAGTTGAGGAGTTTTCGAGGCAAGTTCGAGTCCGAGTCTGAATTTGAGGCTAATAAAATATATAAATTGCACATAATTACATTAACGTCTTTACATAATTACATTACATTGTTCAAAATGACAATTTATAACTAATAACCTCTATAAGATGAGTGCCTTCTTGTTCTGTATAGTCATCTGATCCATCTGAACTGCTATCTATTTTTCATATACAAATTGATTCACTTTCCGAGAGTTAGAAGGCGAAGAGATTTTTCATTCGTGCTCTTCTACACTTTCAACTAGATTTTTCAAACTTGCTTTATGTGAAGAATTGTATGTAGTACCCAATGCCCTATCGAGACAGTCGAATTTCAATTTGTTACTCTTTTTCTTGTTCTTGTTTGTCGTACTCGACGAGTAACTCGATCCTGCTTCAACATCGTGTTGTCTTTGACTTGAATATCGCTGAAGTCTAGAAGCATCTTCCATACTGCGTTTTATGGCGATTTGGAATTATTCTTCCTCCGAAGCTTTTAATCTAGCTTCCTCCTCTACATATTTTGTGGATGTCATTTGTGTACCAGATCCAGAAGCAGAAGGTTTGGATAGAGTGGAAGACTTTCTATTCGAATCTAATAGGGCTTGAAAAAGAATTTGGACATCCTTAGGCGCATTGAGGCATGATTTTGCATCACCACCTCGACATGACAGATGTGGTAAAGCGATTAGTCTTGTTTACAAACTTTGCGCACACAAACCACACTTAATCTTTGTTTTTCCAGACCGTGGCGGTGATTCAACTAGGGAAGCATAGTCTCAAATGTTTGTCGATGGCTCAGATGACGACATTTCTACATTCAATTTTTAAATAAAAAAAATCAGAATATTGATAAATAAATTGAACTTGATATAACAACAAAAGAAAGCAATATAAATGTATCAAAATTCAAAAATAAAAGCAAATGAACAGACATATGTAAATAAATATCAATGATTCAAAGTCTTCAAAACCACATTCCAAAAGAACTAATACTTTTGTGTGTGCAGTTGCAGTGAAATAATATTACAGATCATTCAACATTCAGCCAAAAAAATTTGAAAAATCAAAAATAATTACTGATCTGTAGGTAGAGACTCGTCATGAATCTTAATCTCCTCTTCATCATCATCATTCATATCTCCTCCCCATATTAAGCCAATCTTGCATACAAATCAACGCTTCAACTGTGTTTGGGAAAGTGAGCTTCGATACTTGCTCACAAAGCTCCCCTCGTAAGAATGCGGATTCTGATGCTCTTGTTGAAAGTGGTATTGATAATATGTCCCGTGCCATCACTCGAGATAATGTAGGGTATTTTGATTCACTAACCCTCATCTTCCACCATTTCAACACATCAAATTCAAACTAAGCACTACGATTGGCTCCTTGAGGTACATTTCTAACTCGATTCCTTAGTATCAACTCCTATTTGTGCTTGTGCCAAATATGATATGTATTCATTTAGCACATCAGGATTATGGTATGAAGTATCCCAGCATCTCTACTTTCTTTAACACCACAAGGGTAAAGTATTAACATACGATTTATATGATCTTCAAGGGCTTCACGAACCTTAGACGTCTCTTTGCCAGCTCTTTCAAGAGGAATAAAGCTTCATGAAAATAAAGCTAACCAATCCCATATTACAACGGGGATCAAGAACAATCGCTAAGGACATCAACAGATGACATTCGTCCAAAGATTTATCGAATTCGTCTTCATACCAACTTTCATCCTGGGCGTATGAAATCTGGACCATGACCGGCATTTTTTCAGAGAGCATCCTTAATCTTCCAAAGAGATGGAAGAAACAGATTCGCAGTTGGATATTGATTCCCAGAAAAAATCTTCGTGCACTCGTAGAAAACTTGGAGAAATGTGTGAACTTGTTGTGCTTTGGCCCAATCATTTGTGCTCGGTAACCAAGAATACGTTCTGTCACGTGCCGCGTATTCAGGAAATGCAAGCTGTAATTCCATTGCCGCATCTAACATTTCATAGGTCGAGTTCCAACGTGTACAGACATCCAACTTCAACGTTTTTTTAGATGGCATATTCAAACGTTGGATGATGTCATTCCATACACTCAGTCTCGATGGCGACCCCCTTATATATTTCACACTTTCTCTTATATTCTCTATAGTGTCGTCGACTGCTTTCAGCCCTTCTTGTACAATCAAATTTACAATATGGGCACAACATCTAACCTGGAATATTTTTCCTTCAAAAATAAATTTTCTGAGGCCCCGAATCAAGTTACGTAAGCATGAAATGACACTTGTCATTTATCAAGCATTGTCTAAAGTTATTGCTAAAATTTTCTTCTCAATGCCCCATATGATTCTAGACAACCGTAGATGCAATCAAATAAGTAAACCAAGATGTGGAGGAGGAAGGTGTTTGAAGTTCAAAATTCTCTTGCATAGTTTCCAATCCTTATCGACATGGTGAGCGGTTAATGAAATGTATCCTTTTTCTTTGATTGGACGCAATCCATAAATCGTAGGTCAAAGTTATTAAGTCACCTTTGAAGTTAAAACTTCTTTCAGCTTTCATCTTCTTCTTTGCAGTACATCTTCATGCTTTCTCCTGACCGTGACGCGGGAGACATTTCCGAGGGTTAAGGAATGACAGAAAGCCCTAAACCCTTTACTTTCAATCATTCGAAAGGTTTTCTTCCAAAATCACTAATCTAGCAAACCACTCATTCAACTTCTCCTTGTCAAACTTATGAGTGGACACTACGCCTTGGGAGTCGTCCCCTTCTGACTTCGTAAATGACAAATCTGTTGGGGGAGGAGGAGTCTTGCTTTCTTAGGACACATCTTCAAATGTCTAATTAAATGCGTCGTAGATCCTCATAGAATCTTCTTGAATAACCCTTTCAGTGATTACACTTTATCTTTGTACACCGTTAATCTGTCACATCTTGAAATCATCCCACACTGCCGATCTCTTCTTCTTCCTTTGCATGCGGTTGACGTGTACGTGTCTCCCTCTACTATTAGAGGAGATGTGACCGATGCACCCATTCCAGGGTATTTGGGCTTTCGTCTTGACTAGCCATCTATAAAATAAAGTTCTCGATATGTTAATGACTTTATCTGGGGATAGGATCCTACATGGCTAGATGCTAGAAAGCGTAATTACTTAATCAGTCTAAATCGGGTCACCCATTCAAAGTTAGATGGATTGTAATGCTTCATTTTTCAATTTAAATGTCAAGAAATTCTGACAAAGATCTCCCCTTATCTCTCAAGAATATATTAATCTTGTATTTGATTCCCATGTCAATCATCAACACAAAGTGTGGACATTTGACGACGAAAATAAATACATAAAATATATCCAGAGAGGAAAAGGAGAGATGAAACCAGAACAGACATATGCATTTAAATTGGAATAAATGAAGACATTACAATCTATCTAACCCCGAATCGTCTAAAAGGGACAATTTGAGCAATTTCTATGCATCCAAGAACACACTGAATCTATGTCTGGCAACATAGAAATCCTCAAATGGGCAACTAATTATCCTATACTACAAGTCTACAAGTAGAATAATACAAATAATTCATATCTATGCCAAATATTTAGGGAAAACACAAATATCAGGTTAATTCCAAAATTATATTAAACAAATTCTATATTAACAATCTGATATGTTAACACAAATATATTAACACAAATATCAAAGTTAACACAAATATATTGGTTAACACAAATATATTAACAACTATATTAACAAATATCAGGTTAACACAAATATATTAACACAAATGTATTAACAAATATCAAGTTAACACAAATATATTAACAATTGATTAACAAATTCTCTATTAACACAAATAAGAAATATATTAACAATTGATTAACAAAATTATAGTAAACAAATTCTATATTAACAATTAATTATCCACCGAATATTTAGGGAAAACACAAACCTGAGGTTAATCTCAAAATTATGTTAAACAAATTCTATATTAATATATATTAAACAATTTCTAAAAATAAAAATAAAAATAAAAAATCCACACATTACCAAGGCGAGTCAAGAGAACGAAAGGTGGCGATGACAGTACAGCAGCAGGTGGACGATTTTAAACCGGACGACCGACAGGGACGAGCTCACACGGACAGCCGCGAACGAGCGGCGTTGGTCTAGCAGACCGGATTGTGGGACAAGGCAGTGTGAGAGAGAGAGACGGAAGAAGAGGACTACTGAGTCCGGATGAGTCCGGAAGAGGAGGGGAGAGGGAGAGGGTTTTTTTTTTTCAAACCAAGGAAGAAGGGTTTAGGTGCTTTGTTGAAAATGACGGTGGTGGGGTAGGGTTTTTTGGGACGGGGGCGACGGGTGAGTGAGAGAGAGAGAGAGAGGGAAGAAGAGGGACGGCCGGAGTCCGGATGAGCGCTGGAGGGGAGAGAGGGTTTTTTTTTTCAAACGGGCGGGAAAAAGGGTTTGGGCGCTCGGCTACTCATGCGGTTGAAAATGACGGGTGGGTGGGTAGGGTTTTTTGGGCGCTCGGCCACACGCCAAGTGGGTGGGTAGGGTTTTTTGGGGCGGGCTTATATACAGAGGAACGAGTCGAGTACGAGTCGAGTTACGAGTCGAGTACCGAGTCGAGTACCTCTAGACTCGAACTCACTGGTTATGTAAACGGCAGTCGTGAAACCCACTCGCACTTCGGCCTAACTCGGGAGTCGAGTACGAGTCGAGTCGAGCGAGTACTTGAGCCTTTGTCTGCTCGTGTACAGCTCTAGCCATAATCGAGGTTGGCTTCATTAGGGTTTTGGTTATGCACCGATTCCATGCCCCAATTCATCAAATTAAGTTGAGGGATTGTTCTAGTTGAGTTAGTAAAGTCATAATCCATTGTTTAATATTTAATTAGGATTAAATTGACATTATTAATGATAGTCTTGTACTTTAATTTAGGTTTGGAGTGTTTTCCCTAGATTCTCGACGCTAGGACCGCGTCTAAGTCGAGGATTTCAATTTTATGGTGAAGACTACTCTTAAGCTTCTACCTGACATTTTACAATAATTAAATGTATTTGTTTGCTATTTGGTTAATAACATGCTCGATGAAATACTCAAATGACGCAGGAATGAATGTGATGAGGTCGATCATTGTGTTCCTCAAGGGGATAACTACTTTGAATCCACGGAGCTTCTCTAGACTCCTCACAGAGATACCTTGAATCCACAAGGAAAAAATAAGAAAATAGAAATAAATTTTAGAAAATTTGAAATTTCATTAGTAGGTAATAAAAATGAATTTACAACCCTTTAAATAGTGATCCAAACCTTATAAGAAGTTTCAGAATCAAACTCCAACTCAAAGTCCCTATAATTCGCAACTTACTATAAATAATAAAAATGGAAATAAAATGGATTTTTGACCCTCGAGATGGAATCTCGCAAAATTGGCATGGGCAACTCGGCATACCTGGGTTGGTTAGCTAAAGTATCTTCTCTTACCCCGAAATCATATATGGTACATCGAGTAACTCATTCCGGTTTGCGAGATACGCCTATTGTAAGGTTCTGATGCTCCGAATCACCTTCGCCTCTGATCGGGCCTTCTTTAGTCCATCTTGGACATGAAAGTGTCCGCAACCCACTCTACATCATCTAATGCTATGAAAATCTTAATATTTTAACCCCTTGATGTCAAATACTAAGAAATGTTAATATGATTGAATTGCGTTGATATGAATTGAAATGCATTGAATTGTACATGCTTCATATCATCAAGGGAGGTTTTTGCACAACCGATGAGCCAGACCAGCGTGTCTGGCCGCACGACCGCTCGGGGCGTTTCTCTGTTAAATCTGGATGGAATGTGTGCAGGACTAGAGGTTAAGAGTATCTCTGGGCCAAGTGGATTTGAGACTCAAAGCTGCCTCCTAAGATCTCTGTTTTCATGTAGAAATTAATCCAGGGATCCCACTTGACGATAGAATCAGAAACAAAGGAATCAACCTTGCTTCCATATGTGTTTGTTGCGTTAATCAGCAAAATTTTTTGTCGAAACCAGAATCTTCGTCCCACTTATTCATCTCTAGAGCACTGGCCACCTCGGTTTGGGGAATCTTTTTAGGTATTTTCTCTATTCCCTGCTCCGCTTCTTATTCGATTGTAGGCAGGCTGCTAACGTGGTGGCATTCCTATCTTCCAGGAGGCTACTATTCAAAACTAAGGCGTATAACCCTGTGCGTGATTTTCTGGGAAATCTGGAAGCTAGTAATGCAGCTAAGTTCGATGACATTGGGCCGTTAGTGCTGTTGTTAGCAAAATCAGATGGCATCTGGCAAGAATCAACAATGATCTTCCCAACCCAAACGTAAAGAAAATGGTTTAGGTTTTGATTCTCCAAAGTCTGGGGATCCCTGTCCAGCCGTCCCCTGCCAAATCTTTCAAAAATGTCAAATGGGCTAAGCCTTACTCGGGCTCGGTTAAAATTAACATCGATTCTGGCAATCTTAGGCCGGCTGGAGGGGGCGGCATTTGCAGAAACTCGTCCGACAATTTTATTTTCGCCTTCTCTTTAGGATGTGGTCATGGTTCGAATAATAGGGTGTAACACCTCGGATTTTTGCCAACTTGGAGATAGACGTCCTTAGTCAATGAGTTGATCATGATACCTTAATTGACTTCTCAGAACTCAATCCTAAAGCCTCAAATTCCCTTTCAACCCATTTCCTTCAAAATCTTCTATTTTCTTCAAAAAATCTCACCTTTCACCACCTTATTCTTCAAATTTTTCTAAGTACTTTTGCATTGGCACAAATCCTGAAGTTCAAATGATGAAGAACAATACTTAAACTAAAACTTACTCTAAATAGTAAATACATAAATAAAATGGGCTTTTGACCATTAACCTTATGGAATCTCACAAAATGAATATGTTATTTGGAAAGATCAGCCTCTCCTGCCCTAGGGCTTTATTATGTCATAATTAGGGCATAATTTAGTTAAGTACTAAACTGAATAATCAGTAGAATTAGCTTGAACCACTTTAAATATGATCTGTAAGACCCAAAACGAGGAGAACTGTTAACGTTACATTACCTAAAAACTTAGGATCCATCTCAAAACCTGGTTGCTCTCGGGAGCATGTTGAAACTTCGTATCGGACCTGGACCGCGCGTCGAAAGTCCAATTGCTGTGAAACTATATGAATATGACCGCCTTATTGGGCTTGACTACTATCCCGGAAATCAAGTCCAAATAATATCCCGAACCGCACAACTTAAGCCCGGAGCGAAGTGTGTAAGAATCGCGAATATCTTTAGAAAATGAACTGAAACTTAAGTGAATTGAGTCGTTCACTTGCCAGCCAAATTTAAGGATTCTGACCGTTAGAATCTGACCCAATTACACCCTCGAATTAGGAAAAATTTCTAACACATGTCAGTGCACTCGTGGCCTTGATCGAGTACTGGTGATCATTGAATTGAAACTGGTCCGCCACGGTCGATCTGTAAATTTAATCAGACCGAAAACCTAACTCGACCTGGATCCAATGTCAGGGAGCTTAAGTCCAACCGCACGCAGAAAAGGGGCTTCCAGAACAGCTCCGTTGAGCCGAAATAGTTAGGTTTTGGCTATAACTTAAGTATACCATGGCCCTGGGGCTATTGAGGTCGATTTTGGGCTATATAAGGACCTTAAACCCTCTCTCTCCCTTCACATACGAATTTCTAAATCCTAGAGAGAGAAGAGAGAAGAAAGAGAAGGAAAGAGAGGAAAAGTGAGAGGTAGAGTTAGGGTTTGTTCTTGGGATTCAATCCCGCCGTTTCACATGCTTAGCTACCACTACCGTATAGCTATTCCGGCGATTCTAATTCCGTTTTCAGGTAAGAAATAATAACTCTAATCTGTTTTAAGGATTCAAATAGTGTATATGATGAAATAGCTAACATATTTCATACTATAAGTTGCCGTTGTGCCGTAGACAAAGGCGGAGTGTTCGAACTGAATCCGTTACGAGTTTACCGGCGAAAGGTACGGACTATAAACACGTAGGTTATGGTTTTTAAGGCTTTCAATGTCAGTTAATGATTTATAACTAACTGGATTGCTGTTTCACATGTTAGATACGCTGTTTTTCCCTCGCTTTACGGTTAGATATGAACTATGTTGAATATAGGCTACTCCATGTGTAAGTGGAAATGACTGGATATGTCAAGAATTTGGTTTTGTACTTGCCATGATTATTTACCATGAACATGTGATTGTTGAATACTTGACAACTCCTTATGAAAGGATTTGCCCTAATATAGCTTATAACTGAGTTGTATCGTGTAGGTTGAAATGTGTAGCCTAAGTGTTTGTGGAAATGATTGAATGAGTATGGAATTTGAATCCTTGCTTGCCACGATTATCCATCGTGGATATATGCCTGTTGTATTCGTGACAACTCCTTGGCGAAAGGACTTGCCCTAATACATGTTATAATCAACATACGTCATGTATGTTATAATGTGTAGTCTAAGTATTTGTTGAAATGACTGAATGAATATGGATTCATGATTTGTGCCTGCCATGTGTATGGAATGTAAGAATATGATTGATGTGATTAGACAACTCCTCAGTGAAAGAATTTACCCTATTATATGTTGAAATCAACATATGTCATGTGTGTCGGTTATGTGTAGTCTATGTGTTAGAGAGAATGCCTGAATGAGTTGTTGCTAGATGAACTGTAGTTAATAAGATAGTTGAGATATGATTCTCAACCACCTTAGCCATGTACATAAATTCCTTTAAATAACTGTAAATCTATATGGTGTGTTTGAGTAGAATATGTATATGTAATATGGCATGTTATATGTGTTTCATTGTATTTTCAAATGCTATCCATGGTTACAATGGTTGTTAAGTGTTGTATGATTACTACATGTACATATTTCTTACATCATAATATGTTTGGGACTACGACGTAGTCCAGGCAATCAGTAACAATTCCTGTTTGAGTGGTCGAGCTAGTCTCACCACAGTTGATGCGATCGGTGAATTCGAGTCGTACGATGATTGTTGACAGTGGTTAGAGCTCCATGTCGATTAATTCAGTGTACGCTCGTACCAATCGAACTTGTTAATTAATCCGATTGACCTGATGTATGTTTACCATGTATGGATGTCATTGCTTGAACCTAAGGTACCAAACTCACTAGTAAAAATTCTGTTTAAACCTTAGTACCTCGATCCGCTAAGACTCATGAGCTGGGCATGGTGGTATGGGACACTGTAGTCGAGCTGTCGGCCTACGCTGGGGTGACGGGCCTCCCCGTAGTGACTAGTGAGCAACATCGCCTCGTGAGCTGAATACGGTGGTATGGGACACTGTATTCGAGCTGTCTGTGATGAGGGTCAAATATTGCATATCAGACCCCAGTTATTGCACGATTTTATGTAAATCATAACGCCTAATGTCATAATTTAATTGTGTTTTGTCGCAGGATGAAATAAAAGCGTGGATTAAAAAAATGATATTAAAAGCGTGAATTTGACGCTCCGAAATTACCAGAGCTCGGGATGGACTCCAGAAAACCAATAATGAAGATTTTACACGCCTGAGATCTGAGGAAAGCAAGCCAAAGGGGCCCGAAAAAGGTCCAGAATGCAAGATCACATAGTTCCCGCCATCCGATCAACTCGAAACTTCATACATGGGATGAGGGCCATAAATTAACCGTACGTTTCAAATTTCAGCCCTCGGATCACTATGAAAGTGTCCCAACTGACAAATCAACCTATAAACTATTCATTCTAGGCCCACCTGCTGTCTGGATATGCTTCATCTTCGGTCCCCACGGTTTAAATGATATGACAGAATGGATGGATGGATTATATTTCATATATACGTCATGGTAGGCGGTGCCTTCCATGGCTGCGGAATTTGACTAGACATTTGACGGGTGACAGCCAAGAACGGCCGACCTATCTTTGCGAAAGGAAACGGCGTCGTCTCTGCTGACGGCCGGTTTCGTTGTGGGTCCCACACATCTTCCGAATCTATGATCTCGAACCGTCCATTAGGTTTTGAAGCCATCTCACCTTCGCCTAGGTGGCGAAATTGCGAAAGAGAGCGAGGATCAGATCTTAACCATTCAAGCGCAGGACCAACGGTGCAGAAATTAAGCCGTGGGCCACACCGAATAGAGTCCAAAACCGTCCGTTCCTAGCCGAAAATTTAAGGAGAATGTAATTAACGGAGTAGATTTCGCTGAGAACGTCGATCACGGACTGCACCATCACGTCAGCGCCGGTTTGGCGTCCGCGTAACCCGGCCGCTGGCCATTTTTGCGAACGGCAGTGGGCCCCACACATGGCCCGTACGGCCAATCTGAACCGACCATCTTGTAGAGGGCCTCGAATTCTACAAACTCATGTTGAAATTTTGGACCCATGCGTACACACGTGCGTGATACAGAGGCCGCAAAAGGGATGCCCGGCGACGTTCAAAACTGATCTTTTCGTATTTTCTTCTATGGGCCGCGCCAATGGACGTTCAAAATCACTCATTCTTGACTGAAATTTCGTCCTGAATCCAATGGACGGGTGGATTTTCCAGAAAACACCTCTGTGGGGCCCATCGATCACGGTTGCGAAAGTTTATACTCCGAGTTCATCACGACTCACACAAATTCCGACCATTTGAGCTATAAAGGGAAGTTTTGGACGTGGGGAAGGCATTCATATCCAGGGAATTCGAGATCCAGAGCCAGGGAGAGAAGAAAGAGAAGAAAGAGAAGGAGGAAGAGAGAGAGATCTATTGGTTTGGTGTTTAATTTTTATGAATTTTATTTAATATTTTTTTATGGATTTTATGGGTAACTAATCTCTCAGCTAGGGCTGAGATGAAGCCCCTAATTTGATTAGCTCTTGTATTGGTTGATTTACTTTGAATATTAATTAATTTGTTTTTTTTCTCTAAGTGGGCTTTATGGGTTTAAATTCCATACTTCTCCATCTATGAACTTGATCAAAGTATATAGATGGATGTTGTTTGGATGCTTATTATAGGTGCTTGGGTCTGATCAAGAACAAGTTTCCTATAGAGGAAGAAACAGGGTGCTTTAATGAATGTACATTCCATATGCCCGACCAAGGATATGGAATTTGTTATTCATGGCATTGCTTAAAGGAATTAGACAGTCTGTATGCCCGATTAAGGACACAGATTATGCTTTCTCTATTTAAGTGGTATTAATCTAGATCGAGGTGAATCAACAGGCAAAACAAGGGTTAGGATAATTAGGGGTGGATTCGAAAGTCCTAGTGCTCTCTCTCTGATTGAATTTTCTTCCATGTTCTTAATTGTTTTATTTTTTTTAGAATTGTGCTTAGTAGTTCATTCCATTCTTTGTTGGATTAGTTAAGGAGAATCATAGATTTGAGTTGTGACGACCAGTCCTCGTAGGAACGATCTCGTAATACGTACCGTATCTGCATCGGATTCGTATACTTGCGAGTTTAAAAATCATTTAAATCATGTTGGTTTAAATAAAACATCAAGTTTTGAAAGCGCCGTTGATTCTTGCAGGATGTTTCGTTCCAAATTGAATTTAGGATTCTCTTATCATAATTCATAGTCTTAGGATTTTTATAACTTTAGTTTTGGAATTTTTTTTTTTTTCATTTAATTTTTAGAACTAATCTTTCTGTCTTGTAGGGTCGTTGATAGATCTTCTAACTTGGTAACCTCGTCCTAATTTCTTTACTTTCTTTATTTTTATTTATTTATTATTATTATTTTTTTGTCTTATCCCCTAGATATTAACTTGTTTTGTTTTGTTTTGCAGGTTTTAACATAGGAACTTCTACTCTGGTAACATCTTTCTAACTTCTCCTTTACTTTCAGTATTGCTGTAGGATTTTGCTTTCTTATAGGATTAGACTCAGAGTTAAGGTTCTACCATGGAATCGTGGGTACATGCATATGCTGAGTTGGATAGGTTATATTGGGAAATACCTGAAGGTTGTGGAATTCAACGTATACCTCAATATTTCTCTCCATCGAGAACAGACATTGAGAACCGACTAGAATGTTATATTCCATCGGTTAATAGGGCCGTATACGATCATAATTATGGGAATGAGGACTATTATCAACCACCATATTCTCCCATGTATGATCAGTATGACTATAACCAGTGGAACCATCAAAACTGGGAAGTTGAACCAACAACATATTGTAATAATTATTCTCTTGGATCCCATACCTTTAAGATCCAATCAGAAACGATCCAAGAGGATTCATGTTTTGATCCAGAACAATTCAATCAGCATGTTGCGAAATTGATGAAATCATTAGAAGCACTCAATTCGCGCATTGAAAGGATAGAGGAAACTCGCTCATCCCAACTACAATCCAATCCAGAAATACAATGCGAGGACAGTGATCCTCACTCGCTTTTAATGAAATCTGGAATTTGGAATGAGGAGTTGGATTCCATTAATGAGCATACGGTTCAATTCCCCGATGAGTCGATCTCAATGACTGTTCAAAAGAATGGGGAGGAAATATGGTTGTCTTTCAAATATAATGATGATGACACACCCCACTCACATGACACACTTGAGTTCAATAAAGAGGAAGAGGTTAGTTTATACGAACCTCAACCCAATCTGGAAATAGAATGTGAGGAAAGCGATCTCATCCCAAGTGTGCCCTGCATGGAAGTAGACGATGATGCATATTGGGAAGATGATTATGAATGTGCAACCCAAATTCCTTTCGCATCAATCTCAAATTTGGTCCAAGTCAATGATCAAGACGTACGCGAAGTGGTCGGTCATAATGAGCCACTCCCCTCACCTAACATGTCTGATTTTAAGGTAGAGGACGGGCCCCTTACAACCGACCCTTCTAACTCTTGGAAAACGTATTTGGACCACTCCTCTGAATTACATGATGATATGATTCGGGAGATGGACGAGCTACTCGATATGACTCTTGAATTTGAAACCACCAAGTTGAGGCCACCATCTGAACTGTTGAATAATGACGATTCGTCGCCTCTTCTGAGTAGTATCGATGAACAGAGTCCATACATCAATACTTCGCATACTGATCTTCAATCTGTCTGTGCAGGGCTGGAGCAAGAGAGCACACCTCCGTTTACTTTCAAAAACGATGGATTCCTTGGGCAGATCATCATAAGCTCTAATGTGGAAAACGAGTCACTCTCGTTGAATGTCCCAACTCTTTGGATGATTGCTTGGCACACTGCAGATTCAAACGATCCATGATAAGAGACATAGTGAATGCCTTGCAAAACAATATCTCGGTAGTCATCACCGCGAGAGGACCCTTACTCTGAAGCCCCTCCTTCCATAAATCCCGAATATTTACCATTAAGGGAGGAGGAGCTAACAATTGAACCGAAGTCCGCTACTTGAATGTGTTGAGACTACGTCACTTTCGAGAATTTTTCGACTTTCATCTATGTGTAGTCTCGATTCACCATGGGATACTAACCGAAACTTACATGTCGCGGGTGAATCGTATATACTCTGGATACCTCAGCGAATCAACAAAAATTTCTTATGAGGTACATAAGTTTCTTTGGAAAGTCAAGCTCTGGGCATCCAAGCCTATTGCAAAAATGGCTTTTGGATGATCTGTTGAGAAATCTCTTGAGAAACTTATCAAGATCTTGTGGGAAGAGGAACCTTCGTTAAACATGGAGTAGTAGTTTTTCTGCTTCCTTCCGGACTAGGGTAGTTTCCTTTATCTTTGTTTTAGGATAGACGGTAAACTTAGCGCTCCTGGGAGGCAACCCAGTCTTTGTTTTATGCTTTTTCCTAGTTAGTTATTTCAATGTTTGTGGGTAACATTACTGCAAACCCTCACGAGACTACAACTCGTCCACTAGGGGTAACCTAGGGGTTTAAAGGCTTGTTGCATATGCTAAATGCAATCGAGAGCACCTGCGAAAGTGGTATAGGTAGGATCTTTTATTTTACTGATTTCTCTTTTGTGCTGACTCGCTTTTACGCTGATATTTTTGAGAGCTTCTTGATTCTCCATCCAGGTACTATCTTTCCCTCACTCCTCTTTTCGTTGTCTCATGTGCATTGCATGCTTATTTCTTTTACATTGAGGACAATGTAGATTTTAGGTTGGGGGTGGGAGATTAGGTTACCTAATCAGTATTTTCTTGGTCTTGAGCAAAAATTGTGAAAATTTTTAAAATTCTTCTGAAATTTCTATTGAATTCAAAGTAATTTTGAAGGATAGTTGTGATTTTGAAATTACGAGATACAGAATGTGAGTAATTTATGACTCTTGGATTCAGTTGTCTGGAAGATTTCACTCTTAAGTTTGAATTGTTAATCCATGATTAGAAGTTGTAAACATTGATTGAGCCAGGATTGCACATGTCAGATCTCACTTACACATGAAGTTTTCAGTTCGATATTAAATGGTAACTTGGTAATCACTAAGCATGAAAGGAACCAGCCTGAAAAACAAAATTTTTAGCATCAGTTTATAAAGAAGAATTGAAAGAATAAGTCGTATAATCGTCATCATAGTTTTGCTCCCTATAGATGAAGATTCGATTCCCCATAGTTGACATGAGAAAAGAGTTAGGCGACAAGTTTTCACCATAGGTTTGCTCCCTATAGGTGCAGATTTGATTCCCCTCTTCGGCGTTACTATTTATAAAGAAAATCAAATGATGGTAGAATGAAAAGTTAATTTGAAAGGCAAGTGTTGGATTCAGGTTTAGTCGTCATGCACTCCGTTGTTAATTACCAATGATATCATGAAATTAATAGTTGGATCTCTTAATGATCGTAAGCCGAGATTACACTATACACTAATGGAACTCAATGTTTAGGATGTTCTAATTCATGGTTTAATATTTTGAACTTGATTATGAAATTTACAGTGAACTTGATTCTGGGAGAAAATCCCACTCACCATGCATGAATCTTAGAATGATCACATCTCAACTATCTGTTCATAAGTCACTTAAGTTTACAGGAATTGTCTTTTATTTCTGAAATTATTTTTCGCATGTTTTGCTCGGGACTAGCAAAATGCTGGTTGGGGGTTGTGATGAGGGTCAAATATTGCATATCAGACCCTAGTTATTGCACGATTTTATGTAAATCATAACGCCTAATGTCATAATTTAATTGTGTTTTGTCGCAGGATGAAATAAAAGCGTGGATTGAAAAAATGATATTAAAAGCGTGAATTTGACGCTCCGAAATTACCAGAGCTCGGGATGGACTCCAGAAAACCAATAATGAAGATTTTACACGCCTGGGATCTGAGGAAAGCAAGCTAAAAGGGCCCGAAAAAGGTCCAGAATGCAAGATCACATAGTTCCCGCCATCCGATCAACTCGAAACTTCATACATGGGATGAGGGCCATAAATTAACCGTACGTTTCAAATTTCAGCCCTCGGATCACTATGAAAGTGTCCCAACTGACAAATCAACCTATAAACTATTCATTCTGGGCCCACCTGCTGTCTGGATATGCTTCATCTTCGGTCCCCACGGTTTAAATGATATGACAGAATGGATGGATGGATTATATTTCATATATACGTCATGGTAGGCGGTGCCTTCCCGCGGTGCACCGACCATGACTAGCCCTGGGTCGAAGAATCCGACCGGCAAATCTTTGCGAAAGGAAACAGCGTCCGTCTCTGCGGACGCTGGTTTCTGTTGTGGGTCCCACACATCTTCTGAATCTATGATCTGAACCGTCCATTAGGTTTCTGAAGGCCATCTCACCTTCGCCTAAGTGGCGAAATTGCGAAAGAGAGTAAGGATCAGATCTTAACCATTCAAGCGCAGGACCAACGGTGCAGAAATTAAGCCGTGGGCCACACCGAATAGAGTCCAAAACCGTCCGTTCCTAGCCAAAAATTCAAGGAGAATGTAATTAACGGAGTAGATTTCGCTGAGAACTTCGATCACGGACTGCACCATCACATCAGCACTGGTTTGGCGTCCGCGTAACCCGGCCATTGCCGCTTTTTGCGGCGGTGGAGCCCCCACACATGGCCCGTACGGCCAATCTGAGCCGACCATCTTGTAGAGGGCCTCGAATTCTACAAACCCATGTTGAAATTTTGGACCCATGCGTACACACGTGTGTGATACAGAGGCCGCAAAAGGGATGCCCGGCGACGTTCAAAACTGATCTTTTCGTATTTTCTTCTGTGGGCCGCGCCAATGGACGTTCAAAACCACTCATTCTTGACTGAAATTTCGTCCTGAATCCAATGGATGGGGTGGATTTTCCAGAAAACACCTCTGTGGGGCCCACCGATCACGATTGCGAAAGTTTATACTCCGAAGATTGCCTACGACTGCTTGCCATGGAATCGATTCCAGCCATCCACTATAAAAGGGAAGTTTTGGACGTGGGGAAGGCATTCATATCCAGGGAATTCGAGATCCAGAGCCAGGGAGAGAAGAAAGAGAAGAAAGAGAAGGAGGAAGAGAGAGAGATCGATTGGTTTGGTGTTTAATTTTTATGAATTTTATTTAATATTTTTTATGGATTTTATGGGTAACTAATCTCTCAGCTAGGGCTGAGATGAAGCCCCTAATTTGATTAGCTCTTGTATTGGTTGATTTACTTTGAATATTAATTAATTTATTTTTTTTCTCTAAGTGGGCTTTATGGGTTTAAATTCCATACTTCTCCATCTATGAACTTGATTAAAGTATATAGATGGATGTTGTTTGGATGCTTATTACAGGTGCTTGGGTCTGATCAAGAACAAGTTTCCTATAGAGGAAGAAACAGGGTGCTTTAATGAATGTACATTCCATATGCCCGACCAAGGATATGGAATTTGTTATTCATGGCATTGCTTAAAGGAATTAGACAGTCTGTATGCCCGATTAAGGACACAGATTGTGATTTCTCTATTTAAGTGGTATTAATCTAGATCGAGGTGAATCAACAGGCAAAACAAGGGTTAGGATAATTAGGGGTGGATTCGAAAGTCCTAGTGCTCTCTCTCTGATTGAATTTTCTTCCATGTTCTTAATTGTTTTATTTTTTTTTTAGAATTGTGCTTAGTAGTTCATTCCATTCTTTGTTGGATTAGTTAAGGAGAATCATAGATTTGAGTTGTGACGACCAGTCCTCGTGGGAACGATCTCATAATACGTACCGTATCTGCATCTGATTCGTATACTTGCGAGTTTAAAAATCATTTAAATCATGTTGGTTTAAATAAAACATCAGTCTGCCTACACTAATCAGGTGAAGAGCCCTTTGTAGTGACCTCGAGCATACTCTGAGACTGCGTTGAAGCGACGAGTCTTTCCGTAACAACTAGAGTATAAACTAGGCCTATACTGATCAGGTGACGAGCCCTTTGTAGTGACCTAGAACCGCAACATCGTATGAGATTTGCTAGGACTAACGACCTTAGAATGAATCATTGTTTGGGAATTGATATAAGGGAGGTACCTTAGCTTCCCAACACTGTTGTATGAATCAATCTAATTAAGTATTGGCTAACATGAGTTGCACCGCACTGCATGTGCTTTGGCGAGGAAGAGCACTTTCGGGAGGTTGCCATGCGTGCTGTGAGATGAAGACGCTGAGGGAGTGTAGGCGAGGGTATGCATCATTAATACATATCATGTTTGCATTAATCAGAGTACTTAGGGATGCTTGATTGTATTGTTTTATCATTACTACTTGATTGAATTGATAATATGTTAACCTTTAGCTTATAGTTCCACTGAGTTGATCACTCACTCCCACGTTAAGGGACGGTGTTTAAACACCAACTAGACCTTGTTTTAGTTTCAGATGATGGCAATGCTTACGAAGCGAAGCCGGACTGTTATGATGATGAGGAGGGTTTCTCCAATATGCAGCTATTAGGCAGGTCTATGTAGGACATGTTCTGATCGACGGGGTTATAGGATTGCTGATTAGATGCCATTACACTTGTTATTTTGCACTTTTGGAACACCCATGTATATTTATTTTATTTATTTTTGAAGTATACATGTATATATTTAACCTGGTAACATGTTCACACTCTAGAGACTTACAACAGTTTATATATTTCATATATCTATCACAGTCTTCCGCTTGCGTAATTTAACTATCTTTGGAGTATGATATACTGATTTGGTATAATCTCACTCATGTTTAATGCACTAATACGAACAATATTCAATCATCATTATCTATGTTGCATAAGTGATGCGTTGGAACTCAGGAGCTGAGCTTCTGCTCGACCCCCGATTTTCAGGGCGTTACATAGGGTTGAGTTGAGAGCTATCTATGACGCTATGGTCTTCAACGTTTCCTATAGTTTCAATCATGTTATTCTCGAATACGATTCCAAATTTGTTGTGGATGCTTTTATGGGATCCTCCAATCCGACTTGGAAATGGAGGTATTGGTTAGCGAGGATTGAGAGGATTAAGAAAAAGGGTAATTTTATCATCTCCCTCATTCCGAGAGAAGGGAATGGGCCAGCAGACAGGCTTGCCAGATTGGGTTCTAAAAATCAGTCCAGGAGCCTCTTTAACCAGGTGAAGGATATTCCCATTAATATTAGGGGATTATTCTTGTTAGATAAGGTGGGTTTAGGTGCTATTGGGGAATCCGTTTAGGCGGATCTTCATGGGCGGGTCTTGTATATGGATATGATAGGTGCCCTGTGGATCTTTCTGTTGTCCAGGGCCACCCGAATTACTGTAATGTCTCCCCCGTTTCAATGGAAAATGTTTCTTTAAAAAAATAATTGGTATACCTTAGTGTGGCATTGAAATTCCTTGTGATCATGTTTATGTAGTGGATAAACTTGAATTATTGTGTGGTGGATCGAACTCCACAAATTATTTAAATATGCTGATAGCCAACTTAGAGAGGCTATCCTAGACTTATACAGTTGAACGAAGTTGAACACGGATGATTGATAGTGGTTAAAACTACACGGGATGTTTTACACCCAATGCCTGTTTATTGAGAGTCCTCCGTAGTCGATCGCATCAGTCTAATGTAGGGCTTGATCATCCTTATGCTTAGTGATTATATAATATTTAATAGAATCTGGGATACCACTATTACCATTGATTGAGTCTAATGATAATCATTAGTGCGTTACAATCCCATAAAGACTCATGAGCCGAGCATGGTGGTATGGAATACCGTGTTTGATCTATCGGCCTATGTTGGGGCGATGAACCTCCTCGTAATGACCAATGAGGACTGATAGAGGTGACAATTATTGTCCAAATGGCCCCCTTTAAATAACCTAGCTGATGGTTCCATGACAGTACCGTTCGAATGACCGGGCGCGAATGGAATTGGGTAATGAGCCCTTTCCTCTGTATTGATTTAGTTTTGAGTGATAAACACACACCTCTGAATTGATTATTCATACTTGATTTTGGGTGACGATTCTTACAGTGTTAATGCCTTGATTTGGATCAATGGACACTGGTGAGGAGTTGCTATGAGTCACATGATCTGCATAATGACTTGTAATATAACGTAGGAATCCTAACTTCACCAACCTACTGTATGAACTGGGATTAATAATCATTTGGCTAATCATGCATATTTTAGGATAGGTGGCGAAACAGGCATTGAAGTCATGTGTTAAAGGAGTGTTGGCATTTTGTGAAATAGGCATTGAAGTCGCTTGTTGAGGGAGTGGTAAATTATAAAGAGCATGCATCATTTCATCATAACATTAATATACTTAACCGCTAGATTAGGAAACTGTTTGTTTGTTATGTCATCATTACTTGCGTTGTTGTGTTGATAACATATGTAACTTGTTTAGTATTTGTGCGTTAGTAGTAACATACTTAAGAGTATTATATGTATGAATATGATTTGTCATGAACCTGCTCTTCACTAAAATGTCCTAAGTAGCAATTATGGGGTTATTTCTTCATTATGTTGGCTTTTGACGCCTTCTAAATGACATATGCAGATAACTTAAGAATACGACCAGTCGATGGTGCACTCAGGGCACCCAGTAGATCTCTAGCTTCTTCCAGCTTGATAGTTTTTTTTTTTTTGTGCTCTTATTGTGACTTGTATAATTCTCATATGGGTGGTCACCACTTTTGAAAATGTAACTTTTGAGTGTTAGCTCTATATTTTTAGATTTTGCTACCTCTACCTCGCTTTGGTTCCGCTAAGTTGGAATGCGTTACTCTGATTATTTGTGAATAAAATGAATGTGAATCTGAATGAGGACACATACATTTTTATTAAGTTAACAACTAGGAACTTGGGATCGAAGTCTCTATACTTGGGTGCCGATTTTCAGGGCATTACATAAACCCTCTCAACTAGTGGCTCGCCCTAGTCCATCAAGTAGGCCTTACCATCCTAGTATATCAATCCAATAATGGGTTCCGCCCAACAAAAGCTAATAAGGCACAAACAGAATTTTGTCCAAACAAAGCTAATGAGGCAAAATGATATACCAAGATGGTAAGTCCACAACTAAATTCCATCTAATCCAAACACAGGACGACCAATAGTTTAAGGTACAATCTCATAAATGTGTTACAACTGTATGAATCACAAATAGGCTAGTTGGGTAGCATGAGTCAATCCACAATCGCTCATAATCCTTGTCGATATCACTAGTGAGTTATGGTTGCCAGGATTCATGATTCCAAACAACTTGTATGCGACACGGGTGGATTATACTAAAACATATCATAAGTACATGTCCATGTAAATTGTACGAGGCAAGTGACAGATTCAAACAGATTTGAGCATGTTAGGGAGTGCACGTGTGTGATTCAACCTAAGCATTAGACTAAACATGTTACGTGATAATATACAAAATTCTAAACATGTTACAGATTCCATCAGGGAGCTAAGCTTGTTATGGGTTTTAACAATTTATTCTAGATTTAATGTACGTAAGATAGATTACCAGGGTTATAGCATGATTATTAAATATTAATACTATTACAAGACTAAAAATATCATTGAAAAGCTTGAAGGGTAAATCTCACCTTATAATCAAAGATTCTTTGCTCCAATGTAACCTTGACATAAAGAATTTGGGAAAATTAGCCCTACACCCTAATTCATTGGCAATTACATCGTTATTTACCTAGATTCTAACCTAATTAAACTTTCAACAAGGGTTTAAGGATTTTACCTATCTTGATTCGAGTAAACCCTAACTCGATTTGATGAGTGGGGCCCAAGATTGACGCACAATCAACATCTATACGAAGCTGAGCTTGATTACGACTTGTAGACGAGAACAAGCCACTCCAAATTGCTTGTGGGGACCACCAATCCATCATGAACAAACCTTAACATCAAAACTTTAAAATTGTGTATAAATGAAGGGGTTTCCAATCCTAATCACTCTAAGGTTGCTAGAAATTGGGGAAAGACGCACATGTGCCATGGGAAGAGTCCTTACCTGGCTAATCGATGGATTTTTTTATCGAAAAAGACATTGGATGGCTCGCATGAATTGGACTGGCAAAGAACTGCTTGGTGCGGTGATCTGCACCCAATCTCTGATCTCCCATGGAAGCTCTCTCTCACTCCCACACACTATCTCCCTCATTCTCACACCCTCTCACTCTCCCTCACCATTTTCCAACCTGGGAAATGAAAGAAAAGGGAAAAAGCCCTTTTTATAGCCCCACTTGGAAAAGTCAGTGATTGCAAGTATTTTGAAATTCGGAGGCTGTCGGTCGGACCGACGACAACTGTTAGTCTGACCAACATGAATCAACGTTTGGTTGGTCGGACCGACAGATACCAATTTTGTTATGTTCTTATATTAATATTGTTGGTTGATCCGACATAGGCCACATTACCCTGTATCAGCCTAGTTCATTATTCTTGGGGTCTTACAAGTTCACCATATGTATCATGTTGACCATTCACTCATATTGGGCAACTTATTCAATTTTAAAGTAGCGCCAACACTTGCTACTTTCACATTGAAGCGTAGTGGATTGGGAATCCAATGATCTAGGTTGTAGTTCTAATTCGGCGGGATCAAATGATGATTCGACTCACTGACATTGAGGTCTGATCGAATGCACCTCACATGCTAACCTTCGGTTGAATATTCACTATGATGTATTTTATGATAGACCCTACCAGATTGGACATCTAAATTAATGGGTGGGGATCTGGGGAGTTCAAGTCCCATTATCGATCCAAAATGGTTGATTCAGTTAGGGTATGGGGTTTGATTAAGCCACAAGCTTCTAGGTCGGGTTTTGACTTGTGATCCCTAAATCTTCAAGTCCACACACGTGTAAGTACACACGACTTCCTATTTTAATCAAAATTTTATTGGTAACACTTGAGGACATCTAATACCTGAGTATTGGAGGGTCGGGGTGTTACATGTATGGTTTTGTACATTTCAAAGCCTTTTACAGATTGATTTGAACCAAGTGCTTATGACCCCAAGCATTGAGATAAATATATAGAAAAATTGTGAGCGGTCGTCCATGACTGAGAACTGAAGCAGTTTTGTCATCTATTCAACTCCATATAAATGAAATCAAGTGTTTTGTGAAGGGGATGGTTCGTCTTTCTAATGAGGTTTTTTTTTTTTTTCCTTTCAACCAAAAGAGCTTTTTCTCACCGTGATAATAGTGATAACCTAAATCGTGTAATGTGTGAGTAGAAGAAGGAACTCTATTGTATTAATTAAAATAAAATAAAAACTTATAAAAATATCCATCGATGATTTAGTGTGTATGACGTAGATGGCGAGGGCCTATATCCAAATCTTCATTGGTCCAACGACTTGGGTGTAGATGAAATGAATTATATTATTGAAAAAGAAAACAAAAGGTAATTCTTGAGATCTAGTGCTCGGCATAGATGAAAGGGAGTTACACTACTCCTAATTTAAGTCTGTCCAACGTAGCAACAAAAACAACGTGATCACACTACTCTTATGTTAAAGTCGATCTCGCATAGCAGCGTAGATAGGTTAGATTATACTACTACTAATCTATGATAAATTAAGATAAGATTAAAAAGGATACACAATGTTGTGCTGTAGATTTGATTTGTTTTGGGTTGGTCAAGGTCACGAGCTCTTCGATCATTCTCTTATTTATAAAATTTTGAGGCAGTGGCTAGAGAGATACCTTCATAGTCACTTCTCACGTCCGTTGATGTGGAACTAATCGTCTATGCTCGAAGATAGTTGTAGCTTATCAAGCAACACCACATATAGTAGTTATTTGTCACATTTGTAATTGGTTGCGTGCACGTCCTGCTCCTGCTATATGAACAAGAGTCTTTCTCAAGACACCATGTGTTGGTGATACTGCACTATCTCAAGACACCTATGAAACTCAACCAACAATTGACATTGTTGTTATTCTACTCCTTAAAGCAGTTTTAGCTGTAAGGGCTTCTACAAGATGCTAAGGTGCATCGGTCAAATCCGTCACTTGCCGCAATCGTGTTTCAGTTGATATTCATTTTTAGTCATTAGGCTACCATGGTGAATTACTGGCTCTGTATTTATCCTTTTTGGACTACTTATGACTTTTTTAAATTTTGATAACATTTAGCCATCTAAGTAGTAAAAAATATCTTCTGTTTATCTCTTATTGAGATTCTCAACTACCACGTGTCATTATCTGAATTGCTAAATCTAGCATAATTAGATCAAGCGTAAACCCTTACAGACATCCAAACGACCCAAGTCAACAAATGGAATTGCCATGATTCACTAAGGGCCTGTTTGATTTCAGCTCAATTGTAATTACCATGTAAATAGGTAATAATTATTTACCTAGGTAATTAGGGCATCTTTCCCATATGACAACTTACTCTTTTAACACTTAAATCAAGAATTTTATGAAATCAATGTGGGGTTCATCATGATGTATGTGACTTATCCACACCACTTATTTGTTATGTCAGCTAAATATAGGGCATGAGCAAAAAAATGAGGCAGATCTAAAGCTCAAGTGGACCACGCCAAAGGAAACATTGAGAATCGAATGCCCATCATTAAAAACTTCTTAGGGCCTTTAAAAGTTGTGGATCAAGCTGATATTTGTGTTTTCCCCTTATTCATGTATGTGTGACCCTATGAATGGGCTATATGATAAAAAACCTCAATGTGGGCCCAGTGAAGGAAACGACTTTCAACAATGGATGAATTAAGGCCACTGTTTTGTTTCATATGGGTATCTTGAGCATTGGATCTGCCTCATTTTTCGGCTCATACCCTAGAATGTTCAAATAAAATAGATGGATGGTGTGGATATATCATATACATTACGGTGGGGTCCACATATTTAAGTCAACACTTTTGTATCGATTTTCGAGGTGGAATTTATAACGCCCCAAGTTTTTAGAACCCGAGTATATAAGTTGTTCTCCAAAAACCCGACTGTTAACCTTTAAAGATAGTCAAATCTAGATATATATATATATATATATATATATATATATATATATATATATATTCTTTCAGATTTAGCAGTTTAGTGGAAGATGGACAAATCAAATATAAAGGAAATTGTGCACTTACATTCAGAATATATGAGCAGCTGCCCATAATAACTTATACAAACCAATGCCTTTATATTAACAAATACAAGAATTACACAATTTATTTATGAGAAATAATAAAATGCATATAAACTTGAGCTGTAAGATCACATAAGTTTTCTTGGCAGATACAGTCATGTATCCCTGATAATCGTACCCTACTTTTTATCAATCTGAACATGAATACCTTTTAAGCCACTTGTATTACCTATACAGTTATATATTTGATGAATGAGTGGCCAGCTCAGTGTAAATTCTCCTCAAGATTATACACTGCCGCCTTAGACAAGTATAGTTTAAAAATAATAAGGCATTCAAAATAATGTATGATGCGATCTTATTTAAATGCATGGATGCATGAATGCACATCAACCTAAGGATGCTCATCCAGTCGGACTTGGACTCGTCACCCATGCATATGACTGGTCACCAGCGTATCAGATCACATGCGTACATCACGTACAACATAATGACCAAGCCATCGTACATCACGTACGTAGGTCGATAGTCGATGGTAGATGGTCTGGGAGCTAGAGAAACGATACTCCACTAAACCTAAGGGCACGTGCTACAGCATCTAGAATTAGCCACCCATCATCACCAATATGCTATGAATGCATGATTAGCTAAACCATTATTATTCCAATTACAACCATCCATTTTAAGTAACTCAAGGGTCACTACGGGGGACTCGTCACCTAGTGTAGGCCAACAGCTCGGGCATAGTGTCCCATGACCACCAACCCCGACTCATGAGATTTTTCCATCTTAGGATGTTTAATGGATGCCCGTCGACTAGTGGCCAATGAAATTCAATAAGTAGGGATTACCATTGCATGAGTATAGGCCATCGAAGCTATGCAGGGCAAATATCAAAACATGGGACAGATGTTAAATCGCAGTGGTAAAAGGTTGCTCGGAACATTAAATCAAGATGGCAAATGAGTCGGGCAAGGTTAAATAAGAACGGTTAAAGATGTCATTTCTATGCCACTCAAGCTGTATGACCTATGGATGGTAAATCTCACATTAGTGTTCCGTGTCCCATATAACCTCCAAATCGAGGGCCCATTTCTTACCACACGCCATCTTGTTACATCCTAAGTGTAGGTTCACATACACAAGAGGGAATTGCCCACTAGTAAGTGTAGTGAATAAAGATCCATAAGCGACTTACAACAATTCATGTGAAAACATATAATTATATCATGACAAACATATATTAAGTATTTGATTTATAATAATAGCAATAGGTCATGGTATGAACTATCAATTGAGTTTTAAATGGGAGCTATCATGTAAGTAACTATCGCATGCAACCATGGTTTACAACCATCAACTATAAATCAGTTGTAAGTCATGTCTTAAGAATTTATAACTAATGTAAGAGATTGCATACTATGAGATCGCATTTGTAATTCCAATAAAGACTATTACTTGAACTAATTTGGAAATAGAAAGCTTAAGGGGAAGAAGTCATCACCTTAGGAGTCGGCTATTTCTTATCTTTCATATGAGCTATTTAACACTTATTTGTTTACCTTGGCGAGTCAACCCGGTGTAACTAGGTGCGACAGTCCAAACCTGACAATAACAAGTTAGAACTACAAGCTGACTATAGGCAGTATTAAATCTTTGCCTTATATGAAAATGACTAGGTAGGTAGGGAATTGACTCATTGAGTCGACTCGGTCGATTTAGACTGGGTTGGAAGGATTTACCTGATGGATTAAGCTGGGAGCTTGATGGATGTCTCTGCTCTATTGACTGGCCATGGTCCTGCACTAACAGCGGTTCGAGTCAGCCCTGCGACTCGGAGCGAGTCGACTCGGTTTGGGCCAAACAGCCCTATGCTTCTCCTCTCCCTCCTTCACTTTCTCCTTTTCTCCCTCCATTTTCATTCAGAAAGTTGCTGGGGCATCCATCAACCTCTCCTAGATCACGCCAATGTCTCAACTTGACTAAAGAGTCGATAGAGTCGAGCCAGCGAGTTGACTCAGCTCACACAACTGACAGCACGTCATGGTGCAACTGTGGGACTCAGTCGTAGTTTCCATTCTCTCTCTCTCTCTCTCTCTCTCTCTCTCTTCCTTACTTTTTAGGAAGCCTGGACACAAGCCAGACTTGTCCAAATCGGACCAACCATGGTCACAACTCAACTGACTCAGTCACGACTCAACAACAGGTGTAACATAGCCCCCACCCGCACTCACACACCCACACATACTCTCTCTCTCTCTCTCTCTCACTATCTTCTTCTTCCTCATCCTATCACTCTCCCCTCATCTCTTCTTCAGTCCCTCCACAGCCAAGTGAGTCAAGACTTTGACTCAAACATGACCGAACCAAGTCGGGTTGGTGCAGCAGCTTGGTGGTGCAGCCACACCACCCATACTCTCTTTCTCTCTTTGTTTTCTCTTCCGCTCTATCTCTTTTCTTTACTCTTCCCCCTCAACACCATCACCAGATGGTGAGGGCGCGAAAGCAACATCCTGAAACAAGTTTGACCTAGTTTGGAGCGGTGGGGAAGACAACGACCATTAGTGGTGTTTTCACTACTGGTGCCTCTTCCTCCGTTTTCTTTCTTCTAGATGGTCCAAATGGACCATATGAAGCTTGTGGCTAAGCTTTTTCAAAGCTTGGGAAAGGTTTGGGCGGTGGGTTCGAGCTTGGAAGGAAATAGATTGTTTTTGGAAAATTTGAAAGAAGTCGATGCGGCTGCGGATTTCCCTCATGTTGCTGGTGTTTTAGGGTTTCTTGGGATGTTATATCCTGATTTGGATGCCCTGGATTGATTCAAAGTGGTTTTTCGGAAGCGGATGGGTGGTTGGGATCATGCCAACACACCAACGTACCTTCCCACCGCTGCTCTCTCTCTCTCCATCTCTTTCTTTTATAAAACCCTAGCCCTTGTGTGAGATAGACGGCTAGGAAAAAGGGAGAAAGAGAGCTCATGCGTATCGCAACAATTGTCATCAAAAGGAAAGGAACAGTTTTCATTTTTGGAAATGGAATGCTCGTGAGAGGGTGACTTTGCGTTGAATTGAGGATCCCACCATCCTGGATGGATTTGAGAGGCCTACAACCTGAACGGTTTGGATCGGCTCAAGGTGGCCTGCATTGATCACAAACGGCTGGTTTTGAGAGGGCTGGAAACACAACTTGCCTACACTCTAGCCCACCTTAGCTGGAAACTGTGTAAGTGCTCGTAGGTTTCAACGTGTGAAAGTGATGGATTTTCGTTGATCCTGGGCGCTCTATTAGATGGACGGTTTGGATCTCCTAGCTGATTTGAGATGGTGGGCCACATGCGTTGCAAACGGATGTTGTCCGTTCAAATTGAAATCGGGAGGGAAAAGGAGGGAGACATATTTCTTTTTCGAGTAAGCTCGGGTCAGCGTCCGTTTGACCCAAGTTGGTGGTCTAATGCACAGCGGGTGCGCGCACTCTATGCACACGCACCATGTGCATGGGGTCCACCGTGATGGTTTTGATGGATCTGTCCCGTTCATCTAGTCGTGTGGGTCCTATCAGGACATCCACCCAAAGATGGGGCAGATCCAAAGCTTAGGTAGGTCATACTCAATCAATTCATACCATTTTGTTGTTTCAAGTTAGGTTGATGGTCTGAACGAGCCTAAATTTGATTCTGAGTGGTCCCTAGTCTAGTTCAGACGATACTCAACAATACTCCTATCGATCGGGCAATTTAACTATAGTATCTGAGTGTTAAATCACTTAATATTAATTATAGATTAGATGGATGGTGGATTCATCGATCCAGGGTTTAAATCGGCTAGTCTACTTCTTCCATATGTTTTGTCAACTTGAATTGGTACCAACCCAAAGGATGAGGTGTATCCGATACTCAGATGGGCCATACTTAGTGATCTCACGACCAACTAGTCATGATTCCCGCTAATCCGACGGTCGGATTTCTTTTAGATTTGATCACCACTGGTCAAAAGGGTTTTAAAGGCCTAAGGGCTATCCACACTATGATTATTAGTAGGATTTAAGGCTTTGCATTTACTCCCAACTTAATCTTGAAGCTGATGAATAATGGACTTGACAATTTGTGTTACCATGTGATATTTTCCAAGATCCACACTGTCTAAGAGGGTCCATGGGTTTAAATAGTAGATTTGGCCAGAGGCCGTAGAATATTGGATGGTTTGGCTTGTCTATCGAGGTGATTGAAACCTTAAAGGTCAATCTCTCTGGTGGTATGATGATCCATCTTGGAAATCGATGGATGGACAACTTGATATATGGATTGGGATTACTTTCAATAGTCGGATTTAAACTATGATGCACGTGAATGTTCACTTAAGCTAGATTCTATTCTATTAACTTCGGTTGTGTGGTAACACTCGAGTATTGAAAAGTATGGGGTTTTACATAATTACTCTCACATTTTCAAACTATGTGAAAAAGTAATAATTATTTATTTATCAAGATTTACATATATCATGAAAAATCTCTGAAAAATGCTGAGGGAGAAAAGAAACCCATTTGAACCACGAAACCCCGCTCAGAAGCTGTGTGGTGTAGCTGCACGGTTGGTACCATGAGTACCGAACTCAAGTAGAACAACCCAGTTGACCCTAGCTGGTGTTATAATACAACCACAGGGTAAGTAGGCATCCTGCATTGGTTTATCTTCTCTAAGGTTCTTAAGAGAGATGTTTCACCTCTTCCAAGGGGCCATAAGGTTCAATTTTCCACCCTTGACTGCACCAGAACGTTTATTGTAAATCTTCGTATTTGCCAAGATAGAAACTTCACCCAATCTATAGCTTTGAAATCCACCAAGATACACATCAGCCAGGGAGCAGATATTTGTCCAATTCAACACGGTAATGGATGAACTACCATATCTGTCAAAGAAGCAAACTCCTCATTGGACGGTTGCGATGATTCGAGGAAAAAAGTTCCAGGCCATGGATGGCTATAAAAATTTAATACAAGGTCAATAGCCAAATGCCCATGATATCTAATCTAGTAACAAGAGATCATAAGTCTATTGCTGCAAGTCGTTCACGGCACTGCCGAACCAATAAATTAAGACGAAGATTTGAAAAATGAGAAGCTTGTATGATATTCAAAAGTCAAGAGAGAATGCAGCACATGCGTGAAGAAAAAGGCAAGCATAAGACAATGAATCTGGTTATCAACGATCCTTCTCAGAGTGGGAACAAGCTCCCTAAGTAAAGATTAGGTTTTGTCATCCACCTAGATATTTGTGATCTTAGAAGGGTTCCCACCCTTCCAATATGGGAAGTGGTCCCCCTGCAATGGAATTGGGATGCCTCATAAATCTCAGGTCGATTCAACCGTTAGATGGGGCCCATATGAACATATGAACATGGAGTGTTTTGGGGACGCGGATTGGATACTACCCGCACTTCCCTGGCTAGGAAGGCAAACGGATTGGCTACTCCCCCTGCCACCAGCCAATGGCTGGTGGACAGTGCTTCGTGGGGCCCATCATGATGTATGTGTTTCATCCATGCTGTCCATCTATTTTTTTAGATGATTTTATTGTAGGAGACCAAAAATGAGATATATTCCAATCTCAACTGGACCACATTACAGGAAAGAGTGTTGAATGAACGTGGACCATTAAAAACCTTTTGGGGGCATAAAAGTTTTGGATTAAGCTGATCTTTGTTTTTTCCCTTCATCTGGGTCTGTATGACATAATCAACATATTTGATGTCAAATAAACAGGTACAATGGGCCTTAGGAGGATTTTAATGGTGGATATCCAATAAATATTGTTTTCCTGTGGTGTGGTTCACCTGAGATTTATATTCCTCTCATTTTTGGGATCAAAAACTAAAATGATCTGTAAAAATGGATGAAGGGAATGGATGAAACATATACATCATGGTGGGGCCCACAGAGCACTGACCATCTGCCACGGGGCTGGTGGCACGGGGAGTAGCCAATCCGTTCTCGCTAGGAAGGAACAAGGGCTCTGACGGGCCCGTGATGTACGGGTATTATCCACACCGTCCAAAAATGAAGGAGATCCAAGTTAAAGTGGACCACACTAGAGGAAGCAGTAATGATACGCACCGTTGAAACCTTCCTAAGCCCTGATGGTTAATTGCCATCCAACCTGTTCATAAGGTCACATGGACCGGGATGAAGGGAAAACGCAAATACCAGCTTGATCCAAAACTTCTGTGGACCCCAAAAGGTTTTCAACCATGTGTGTTTAATTCCCACTGAGTGGTACACATGAGCCTTGGAACTGCCTCATTTTTGGGCCTGTACTCTAAAATACTATGGGAAAATGGATGGATGGTTTGGATAAAACCCATACATGGCCTTCGGAGTCCTTGTCCGTTCCTAGCCAGGAATGGGCAGTGTAATACTCAATCCACATCTGTTTTTGGGTAATTATTCGTTGTTTTATGATTTGGCCTACCTGATAGTTGGATCGACCTGATTTTTGAGGAATCTCATTTTTACTGTGGGGCCACCTTACTAAACGGTTCGGATATTGTACAAGCGGGCCTCACACGCAACTATTGTGTTTGAGCATTTCTCTTTTAAGATACTAGTATTTCTTATCTGTATTTGCAGGTAAAATACTCTATGAGCCACTAGAACTCATTGTAACTCTCTCTCCATAGGTAAAGGTCGTTTAGAACCTGAAACGTATAAATCTTGAAGGAGATCCAAGCCGTGGATTTTGTGGGTACAACCATCTAAAGGGGGATAGAAGCTACTCTTGGTCGACTATCAAACGTTGATGCCACAAGGTGAGTATGTACGGATCTTCAATTTCATGTGTGATTAGAGTATTGGATTTGTTGTACCCTATTTATAGCCATCATGGGAAAGCCGAATTGGAGGGTGATATGTGGCATAGGAGCGCATTTCGCGGAATCATAGTTGACATAAAATCTAATTTTACACATTAGTGGATAGTCGATAGAATATTGCGGTCACGTTATTTAAAAGTTTAAAAAGCGAAAAAAGAATTGCAGTTAAAGCAGTTTGAGATACAGAAGGAGACCAATAGGAATAAAGTTTGGTTGACATAAGAGGAACAGTTGTAAAAGGAAAATGTAACAAAAAAAAAAGAATTTAAAGAAATTCTTTTTAACTACTATAACCTTTCCAATAATAGAAGAATGATTTTGAAAAATAAGTTGTGTAACAAAACTCTATAAATAGGAGAAAAAAATCTATAGAGCAGAAAACCCAATCTCCAATCTAACAACAATCAATCAAACAAATTGTTATTTTTTTTAATAAATAAATTATATCTCAACTTATCCTATGAGTAACGGTAATAGTGGTAATTCTTAGCTACAATAATTAGTTGTAATCCAAATCCACACTCATACAATAGATTTGATTTCTATCCAATATCACGCAATTCTTTCAAGAGACGCATTCTTGTAGTCGCTCTTAGTGATCGATTGTCAGTTTTTTCTTTTGTTTGATTGCACTGGTATTCTAAAAAGTCTTTTCTTATGGAAGGCACAAAGCAACCCATCTTTGGAGGAAGAACCACACCTTTTGATTATCGCCTGATTATTATAAAATTCTACAAGTGGCTGAGTAAGCGACCGATACTCTTAGAATCTAGTCATATACATTCATATTGGGCGTATCTGCTTATTTTGACCTTGGGGTCGAAGTTGATCAGTTTGAATCGAGCCACTTTATCGATTCTGGCATGCCCGCGCACATTACACGTGACAGAAAGCAAACCAGACTGCCAACATTTTTGGCACACCCAATGGGACTCAAAAAACTACTTGGTCATCATCAATATTCATTTTATACCAACTGTGCAGAAAGAACACTTTTGACACAAGTAAACTTATTGGTGTAGTATGCAGTACTTTCTTAGAATAATGAGGTGAAGAGGTGTTTATATTGCTTCAATAGCTGCTACTAATGTTGTTGTAGCCAACGAGCCTCCTACTCGCAAAGAGGAGTCAAAAGTTCAACAGGTGCTTGAGTAAGAAAATCCACCGCCTAGTCTAGAGCATATTCTACCAAATTCAGATAGACTATAAACATCTTGAGTTGAAAATCTTGTGATTATGTCAGCCGGGATAGTTAATAAGAAAAGGGGAATTCAACATAATGCAGAATTGTTGCGAGTTTTGGCTGAACACTCTCAAGCTTAGACTAGGGCCTTTAATAGGTGGATGATGAATCATACCAAGAGTATGAATCGGTTGGTGCCTTTATTTGCTGAAAGAGAACCTATTGTACCTCAGCAACAAGTTAATATTAGTTATATTGGGAATCTGACACCTGTACCACCGGCCCAACCATCACCACAATACACATCACCTATTCTTATCCCTGGTCCAATCCAGGATGTGCAAAATTCACTAATATCGGTAAATTTCGGAGGTCCTGAATGTATTCTTCTCCAGGATGTGTGAAATTCACCACCACCATTAGATTTCAGGCATCCTAAAGGTGAGAATGGAAACTTAATCCCTGAAGCCAGGAATCAATGGATACAGATGGGGAAACCTTTGCCTAGAAATCAAACGTATAATGAAGAACAATATCAGGTTGGTCCAGAAATATCGCCAGTTGCTACACAATAATACTGGGATACTGTGAGTGTAATCAAATTGTTCAACTAGTTCAGTTAATAGTAGGCTAAATTCTCAGCCGAACTACTACTATAGTTTATCATAAGCCATATCCTGACTGGATCAACTGGCAATATCCATTGTTGATGAATTATCAACCTGAATTTACATTGTTTACATATGATACAGGTCAATCGACCATAGAACACATAGGTTGATTTACCATACAATGTGGAGAGTTAGCCAGTAATGAGTATTATCAATTACAAATATTTGGTCATTCACTCACCAGGGTAGCTTTCACCTGGTATTTCAATTTGCTACCAAATTCCATACAAAATTGACAAGAAATGAAAGAAAAGTTTTATGCCCAGTTCTTTTATAAGGACAAAGAAATTTTTATGACCAATCTTGCTCATTTTTTACAATTACCAGGAGAATTGGTCAAAAATTATATTGCTTAATTTAAGAGAGCAAAAAGCCGATGCAAGGTTGTCATGATCGAAACAGAATTTGTCCAGTTAACTCAAGATGAGATAGAATTCAAGATTCGAGAGAAGTTTATCGAGATAAAATTCATGGATCTTTATGATTTGACAAGAAAGGTGTCTCAGTATGAGGCGCTGCTTCAGGAGTCAATGCAACAAAAGAATTCATCCTCAGGAATATATTATTATAACCTTGATAATGATGTTATAGTGGCTTAAGTAATGGCTAAACAACCATGCACGTGTTTCGTCTTATTTAAAACAGAGGCAATGACATCCTGTAATTAAAAAGTTCAAAGAATGTACACCTTTGATATTTTTCGCGTTAATAAAATCTTTGATATCATGTTAGCCGGAAAATTTATCAAAATTCTTTTTAATCATAAGATTCCGATAGCTAAAGAACTAAAAAAAAAATTAATTATTGTAAATGGCATGAAACTCGGTCGCATTCCACTAACAAATGTGTTGTTTATAGGAATGTTATTCATGACAACATCGATAAAGGGTTGCTAAAGTTTATTGAAAAAGAAGAAGAAGTGATGTTTATCGATATTGATCCATTTTCATTGAATATGGAGATCAATATGGCTACCATCAATCCTCAAAGTTTGGTTCATCCGCGATAAAAAAATGATATTGGAGTGCAAATAGGTTAAGCCGATGCGCGAAAAAGATGACAAGAGGAGTATTGGGCCTAAGCCTACGGTCGAACAGACCAAAGCATGACCGAAGATAATAATTTCAAACTATCAGCGCCTTTGTGACAAATTTACGAGGCTAACTCGATCGAATGGTATATTTTATCGAACGAAATATTAAGCAAGACAATTGGTCAATCAAAACTATGAAGAAGAAAATTCTTTTTGCCCATAAAAGGTTAAGCATGCCAAAAATCACCTTAGGCTCATCTAAGGGCAAAGGGTCAAACCTCATCCTATCCAAGGAGTGTGGAAAAGGCTCAATCATCTGAAATTCCCAACAATACCAGACTGGATGATCGTACTAAAAAATAATGCTAAGAAAGGCAGCATGCAACAAAGAGGAGGCAGTTGGCTAATGTATGGGACAAATCTACAATGAAGTACTCACCAACTCAATCGAGCCTGACAATACCAAAGGCAAAAGGAGAAGAACAAATATCGGTAAATATGTTTGTGCTTCATGTGGGGCTTGACTCGGTCGAAAACCAGAATTATAATAATGTAAGAATGGATATGGAAGGATCAATCGAATACTTAAGTGATGAAGAGTTCTCAGATGATCTTCTAATTAAAGAATTGCTTGCTAAAGTAACAACATTAGAACTAACTTCTTTTAAACTGAATGAAGGAACCAAGAATGAACTTGTAAATAAACTGAATTCGGAGACACTTGGGGTACAATGTTCGAATTTAGTCATATAGTTTTGCTCGTTTTCACCAATTACATTGGATTATAATATAGTGCTAACATTGTCATTAAGTTTTCAGGCTAAACTATCTCAATCAAATAGGATGAAAGGAGGTGTGGAAGAGTTAGGCTCTTCTATAATCATATATCATGGTTCCTTTAATTTTGAGGAGGAAGCAAACAAAGTGTCGATTGTGATGGTTGAATCAGGATCACCTTCTAAAAAAATAATTATTGAAAGGGCGACTCTTATAATGACCCAACGTTTGAAGCCATTGTATATCTTAGTACATTTAGAAGGGTGTCCAATCACTCAGATTCTGGTCAATAATAGAGTTGTTGTTAATATTCTCCCAGACAAAATGATAGCTAAATTGAAAAAGTTTAAGATGACTTTATTCTGATTGAGTTCACAATAAGTAATTTTGCTAGAGGTGTAATACAAACGCAAGGTATTTTATCGGTCAAATTAATGGTGGGAACCAAGAAGGTGCTAACCACTTTCTTTGTGGTTGACACTTCATTAAATTACAATGCTTTGCTTGGACGAGATTGGGTTTATTTGTTCTCGTGCATTCCATCATCACTTTACCAATTCATGATCTTTTGGAATCAAGACATAGTAGAATTGGTTTTGGCTAATAACAAAACATTCTTAACCATGTCTAATACGGCTGAAGCTTATTATATGGAAATGAGATTGGACCCATACGATTTACAAGACAAGATAAGAATGGTAAACCAATTAAAATTGACGCCAAACTCAACTTTGATAATGTTGTACAATATATTACTACCATGATTCGACTAAATGAAGAGTCGTCGAAGAATATAATTCTTTTACGTATGATTATAAGCTATATGATTGAAGAAACTTTGTGATAGACCGATAGTCGGTTAAGGTCGAGTTCATAGCAAGAGTGCGGCAACTTGAAGAGAGTTTGCGAGATCATGATATATAATGGATGTTTTGTTAACATTACTGAAGTAGTAGTACCGACCAATTAGGTAGTTGAAGATGGTATTGAAATGAAGGATTTGAAATTAGCCCTAGAGAAATTAGAGGATCATCAAGCTTGGGTTTAAGATCCTCTAATAGAGATAAATTTAGATATGAAATAACATTCTAAGCCTATTTTTATTAGTGGATTATTGGATTAATTCTCAACTACAGACCGCGAACTTATTAATTTACTTAAAGAGTTTACCGATTACTTTGCTTGGGATTATCATGAGTTGCTTGGATTAGATTAAAATTTGTTTAAACACAGGTTACCCATGAAGGAAGGTTATTAGCCATATAAATAGTTGCTCAAGTGGATGATGGCCAAAATGATGTAAAGGATAAATGAATAAATCGAGTAGCTTTTGAAAGCAGGTTTCAATAAATCCATCAAATATGTTAATTGGATTTTGAACATAGTATCTATTGTCAAGAAGAACAATAAGCTCAAAGTATGCATTGACTTTTGGAATTTAAATCGAGCCACACTAAAGAATGAGTTTCCTATGCCTATGTGACAGCTGATCAATCAGTTTGTTGTATATCAAATGGTATCCTTTATGGATGGTCATTAAGAATATAATCAAATATACATTGCAGTGGAAGATGTCTTAAAGATATCCTTTAGATGTACTAATCCTTTACGTATGTTTTGCTGGGTAGTAATGGCATTTGGTCTTTAAATGCAAGAGCTACTTATTAAAGAGCTATGAACGCTATTTTCCATGACATGATTAACCGATTCATGAAAATCTATATTGATGACGTGGTAGTTAAATAAGCCAATTTGACTGAACATCTTGACCACTTACGAAAGTCATTTGAAAGAATGGAGATTCATAAATTAAAGAAGAACCCACTCAAATGTACTTTTGGTGTATTGACCAATTTTTTTTTAGAATTCATAATACGTTAAAGAGGAATTAAAATCATCACCATAAGGCTTGAGCAATCATAGAAGCTTAGCTGCCAACAACTAAACTAAGTTATAGAGGTTTCTTAACAAGGTTAACTTTATGTGGCAATTTATTTCCAATTGCACAGAAAAAAGTTATGTGTTTTCTCCTTTGTTAAAACTGAAATAAGGAGACGAGTTCAGATGGAAGGTAGAGTATCAATTGGTTTTTGATAACATTAAAGATTATTTATCCATGCCACTAATATTAATGTCACCAGTAAAGGGTCGACCACTCAAGTTGTATATTGCGACTTCTGCAATGTCAATTGGAACTTTGTTAGCACAAGATGACGATGATCGGAAAGAGCATGTGGTCTATTATCTTAGTCGAACATTGTTAGATACCAACAGATGATATTCTGCCATATAAAAGTTGTGTTTATTATTATAGTTCACGGCTACAAAATTATGACATTATTTATTGGCCGAAATAGTTAATGCAATTGCAGTAACTGATTTAATAAAATAGATGTTAAAATTGATTCTTATATTATTTGAGTTTGATTTAGTTTATGTGTCACGAAGGGCCGTAAGGATATGCTATAATAGATTTTCTGGCTGATCATCCTTCAGACATAGAAACTCAATTGCCCTTGGAAACCTTAGATTTATATGTGGTCTATCGATCACTCTAGAGACTGATATTTGATGGTTCAAAGATCGACAAAGGATCGGGAGTAGGGAATGTCCTGATCAATCTAACTGGTAAAAAATAAGAATTTACATTCCAGTTTGAGTTCGATTGCACCAATAATCAAGCTGAATACTAAGCCTTGATAATCAGTTTAGAGATGCTGGTTGATCTAGGAGCAAAAGAAGTATTGGTTATGGGTGATTTCTTATTAGTGATAAACTAGTTAATTGGTTTGTTTAATTGTACAAGTGCAGCTGTATAATTATATCATCTTTTGGTGACACGATTGCTAAGTAGATTTGATAAGGTTAAGTTAAAATATATAACTCAAAAAAATAATATTGATACAAATGAAATGACATAGTTAGCATTGGGGATTCAAATCACCTAGGGATTTGAAGAAAGAATGGTGACCATTTGAAAGAAGTCATTAATCTCAGTTTTTCAGATGGAATCAACCGATGAAATTTGCAGGTTGAAGTGAGCGATGTCGACTGGAGAACTCTAATTATAGAATATCTTCGGTCTTCACAGACGAATGTCGGCCGAGACATTAGGAGAACGACTGTAAATTATGTGTTGATCGATAAGGAGCTATATCGAAAGTGGACCGATGGATTATTTTGCGATATTTGATAAAAAAATGAATCTATGTTAGCTATGGGAGAGGTGCATGAAGGAATTTGTGGAGCATATCAGGTCAAAAGAAAAATGAGGCTTATACTTCAATGCTATGGATATTTTGGCCAAACATCTCTACCGATTGTAACCAATATGCCAAAGGGTGTGAAGCACATGATCGAATTACATCCTATTGTCAAACCTTAGTCATTTCGAGAAAGGGCCATTGATTTGATAGGAAAATTTTATCCTCCATCATCTAAGGGGTGCAATTATATTATTATGGCGACCGATTACTTTACTAAATGGGTAGAAGCAAAATCTATGTCAGGAATATATTATCAAGAAATTATTGAGTTTATTGAAACTCATATAATTCATCAGTTTAGAATTCCTGAATCAATTACTATGGATCGAGGAATAACATTTTTCATCCAAGCAGGTCAAGGTAATGGTTGATCAATATAAAATTAGTTTGATGCATTCATCACCTTATTATGCCCAGGCCAATGGTCAAGCCGATGTTAGTAATAAGGTCACCAAGAATATCTTTCGAAAAATGATTGATAGGAATCCTAAGTAACGACACATTAATTTTTCAGAAGTTCCTTGGGCTTATTGCAACTCATTTCGAACAAGCACGAGGGTGAGTCCATTCAGACTAGTATATGGACATCGTGTTATATTACCATTGGAGGTCATAGTGCGATCATTACAGGTAGCTTATCAGGCTAACTTGACCCTAGCCAAGTTCACAGAGGTTATGCTAGTTAAACTCAAGGAGTTAGACAAAATTCAGCTAAGGGCCTTAAATTCCATTAGGATAAATAAGGCCATAGTTGCTCGAGTGTATAATAAAAAAGTGAAAAAAAAAGCTTTCGGTAAGGGTGATATGGTTTTGAAATTGATATCGCCTATTGGGACTAAGTATGCTAAATTTAGTAAATAGTTGCCTACATGGGATGAATCATATAAAATGATAAAAGTACTCCATGTAGGAGCTTATATCCATCATAATGTTGATGAAAAGATAGCAAAAAATCCAATAAATGGTCAATTTTTAAAAGTATATCATCTCGGCCTATGGGAGATATGGAAAGATTAGGCCAAGTGATGGCTAGAATAATCACGAATGATGTGTAAAGACTGACATCGGTTAAAAGATAGAAGTAAGCAGAAATATAAATAATATATTATAAGGCTAAGACTAAGAAAAATGCGGTCGATGGGCCGATTACATCTTTATTTATAAAAAAAGAATAGAGATAAAAGAAAGAAAAACTAAGGGGTCGGTCGGAGTGTGAATTAGGCATAAACAGCCTTCATCTCATCAAATTCTTTGGCAACACATTCTCCAATGAATTAAGCTATTTTCCTTTAAGCCTTTCAGGACTCTCCACTTTCTAGAACTTGGTCGATGCGGTGATCAATGACATCGGCTTTGTGCTTAGCTTCTGTTCGCTGCTCTCTCACAACTGAGCCTAATAAAAATCGATATGAGAATTGATGAAGTTCAGAAGAGTCTGGGAGTAGTGCGGGCATGGGTAGATTCGCTCAGTCTTCTAGAGATCGGTATTGATTTATATGTGTTGAACCTGCAGAGTTCTCGACATCATTTTATTAAAATTATGCTGTTGAGTCCAGTGCATGCGATTATACCAGGCCCACTCATATTGATAAGAGAGTACATTCGTTTCCCTGTGAATGACAGTGCACTGATTTGCATGAGCATCAAGTTTTTCCAAATCTTTCTCGACAATGAAGTATGCTTCGCTGATGCTCTGAAGTTTGGTTAAGGAATCCAGTAGTTCAGTCAAGGGAACGTCATCCCTGGTAGTGATCCGAAGTTCACAAACGAATGGATATATGTCATACTGAAGGGTAGAGTGAGTGAAGGCCTCAATATCCAAGGAAAAGATTTCCTTCAAGAACCTTTGAGCTTGATCGATAGCAGATACCGGTGCAATGAGCACTGAAAAGAGAAACTAAGAGTTTTTGAAGATGGGAAGTGAGAAAATTTAAGTGTGTAGGAGAGAAAGAAATAGAGAATCCTTTATATAAGAGCTTAGAATGAATAATTAAACCCTAAGATGAGATGTCGTGATGATTAAAGTGCCCCATTAATTGCATGAAACGTTCTCTAGGAAGAGAGAATGAACGGGTGCACGCTTTCTCATTAATATACCATATTATTAATACAATTATGCCATAAAGAGAAAAAAGAAAAGCTAAGTACTTAATTTAATACAAGATGGGTGGAAGGAAATATTTTGGTTGATTGTATTAAAGATAAAGAAAATTACAAACCGACAGTAGAAAAGTATAAAACAATCAGAATTCAAAAGATGAAAAAGAGGCAATCACTTATTAAAGCTTCAACAGCTTGGCTTCTTGTCGATGGAGAGTAGCCCTGGTTTTAGCTTTTGAGCGTGATATTTCTGAAAAGGCGGTGAAGACCACATTAGTTGAAGAAGGAATATGCCAATATGTCCTAGAGGGGGGTGAATAGGACTTTTTAAAGTTTTTATGATTTATTTAAAAATCCTACTTTACTAATCCTATGATCATGCAATTCTCAAGATTACTCAAATGTAACTCTACTGGCTTCCAAGCCTAGTAGAGGATCCAATCACAAACTGCTTAAGAAGTAAACAATATACAACCTAGTTCATGATGGATATGATTGTGTAGGTGTGTGAGGAGTGATCATATATTTAGATATGGAAGTATTAAAGTAAATCACACAATCAAAATAACAATCTCAAACACAGTCATTTTTATAGTGGTTCGACGATAAGTTTACTCCATTCCCGGTAACCGCACTCAACCCTTGAGTGTATCGGATTTCACTAAGAAGGTTTCACAGTGGTTCACCTCAAACCTAAGGTTTTAAATCAGGTTCACCTTCAACCTTTACAACCTATACTGAGGCTGACTGTTTATGCTCTCACGAGCAAAGGTCAACACAACGCACCCACTTTTAGGCACACTGGCCAAGGATCTTCCACAAGACCTTACTGGAGGTTTTTACATGGTTGACCTCAAACCCGAGGTTTCACACGGTTCACCTCAAACCCAAGGTTTTACACGGTTTACCTCAAACCCAGAGTTTCACTGGTTCACTCCTAACCAGATGTTTATGCTCTTCACAGAGCAAGGGTCCACATAACGCACCCCTACGTACACTCCCGTTAGAGGCCTCCTTGAGAACTTCAAAGGGTGAGAACCACTTAAGACCTAATCCTACAAAGGAATGATCACAAGTGTCTTCTTGGACTCTAGATACTTACAAGATGAGTCTCGATAAGCACAATGCCGAAGATCTCCTCCTCCTTGTTGACGAAGAGTCTTCTGCTCCCTTGGTCCGTAATACAAGATAGTATACCAATACTCGGCTTCGGGTTGGGTCAAGGTCAAGATGGAATCTTACTCTCAAAATGTTTTCTTATTAGGGAGATAGAGCGATTCCAATCTTATGCATTCAAGGCATCCCAGCATAATGATTTGCCATTAAGGAGTAGTTGGAGGATCCTTGAATGCGGAAGTTCATTCCCCAATCCACTCTATTGAATATCAATGATGAGGGTGGATTGGAGGATGAACTCCCTTGAGAGAAAGGGCTTTGGATATATGATCTAAGGTTAAACACACAAAAGCTCTCTCTACTTTCTCTCACAGCAACAAAAGACAAGTCCTCTATATATAGGCAAAAAGTTCCAACAGATATAAAACGGTTACATTTATGATAGAGTTCGATATCATTGAGCAGGTTCGATATCATTGAGTGTATACTCTCGATAGCATCGATGACTCGAACTCAATGTCATACACTTTTGAAACTTTTGCCAGTTGGTCGATGAATCGAAACTATTGTCAATGTCATTGGATTTCAAACTCTGATTCCATCGATGACAAGTTTAATCCATCGACACTTGAAAAAAAGAGAGAGACTTGACTTTGAAATATTTCAGGATTTCATGAATGATCGGGGAACGATTGAGATCATCGGAATTTGAATGTCGATGATATCGATATCAGAGTCGAGGCATCGATAAATCCAGCGGATTTTTCGTTAAGCTTGCTGGACAATTTATGACCTTGTTCGATGCAATCAACCTGGTACTGATAACATCGATATTTGAATATCGATTCTATCGAAGGGCCCCTGATCATAGTTAAAAACATCCTGAAATATCTGCTGTAAGATATGTACGCCCACGATCGATATCATCGATGGACCTCCGATCTAATCGATATTTGATTTCAGATCATATCGGAAGATCATCGATATATCGAAGGAATTTGAGATTTTCATTAAAAAACAGGGGCACCGAAAATCTGCCTGTCGATCTTATCGAGCCACTTTCGATGGGCTCGAGATTTGTATATTGATGATATCGATAGGGGAATTGATATATTGATAAATCAGTCCAGATGAGTATTTAGTTGCTGGACACTTTTAGTCCTTATATCGATGATATCGATAGGTGCATCGATAGATCGATAAATCCGTCCAGATGAATATTTAGTTGCTGGACACTTTTGGTCCTCATATCGATAATATTGTTAAGGTATCGAGGACATTAACAGAGCAGGTCGATCATATCGAGGGTGTTTCGATAAAATCGACAAGGCAAGAAAAACTTAGAGATTTTTCTATTTTGAAAAAAAGTTTTCTTACCTTAAAATCCTATGATTTCTAACTTGTTTTTAAGGGTTTCCTTTACCTGGTGTTTTGGGTCATGGGATGTGAGGCTTTATGTTTACCTGTGGCGAGCTTGCACACATCCGGTTGAGGCAGATGCTTGAATTGATCTTCCTATCAGGTTTTGTAGACAATCCGACTCAATACTCATGTAACTTGACAAACCAGGGCACTTTTAATTTCCCAATCAGTGGAGTATGCTCTTGCATATAGGCGCCCAATTGATTGATTTCAGCCTTCTAACTATGCCTGTGCTCAATTGAGATTTTTCTTCTTCTCTCAACACTTTCAGTTTATCCTCAATGGCCAAGATTTGAGCTTTCAGATCGATCAAGGTTTTGTCTGACTCTTTCAGGTTGTTGTATATAACAACAAGTTGTTCTCTAGCAATTGTGATCTTATTCATTCTAAGGGAGCAGTTAAATGCTCAGCTTGAAGTCTATCGACCACGACTACTGTATCTTGATGCTCGTGAATTAAGCTAAAAAATTTATAAAGTGTAGGTAGTTTGGCTGATAGAGACTCATCCAGTCGAGTGAGAGTTTGATACCGACGAATGAGGAAGTTAAGTCTCTCGATCGATCTCGACAAAATGATGTCAACAATACCCGAGTGAGTGAGAATTCGTAATTCCTCTTACTGCTACTGAATCTTTGATGAAGGTGCAGAGGATTTAGCCACAAGGATGTCACACATGAAGGCTCGATCAAAGGAGGATAAGATGTATTTTATGGGAAGTAGCTCCTCCTAAGAAGAAGATAAGGCATGTGAGATATCGACTGATGGGGCCAGAGAGGTAGAAACATTGACCACAAGAACTTCTGTAGCTTGACTAGGCGAAACTTCAGCTGGCCGAGATGTTTCCTCTTCTAATGCTTCTGCTTTGTCCGAAGGAACCATCATGTATTCATCGATCAGGGCAAGGGCTACTTGATTGGTTAATACTGTGGATGAAGCAAGCTGAATCGAAGATAAAGTTGTCTGTGCAATTGATTCCCCAACTCCCTAATCTTGATCAGGTCTGAGCGATGAAGTTATGGATTGTAAAAGGAGATTGAAGGACTCCGTAAGATGATATATTATTACCTTCTCTTGAGCTTGACCTTCTGTCTGATTCTTTGATTGACAAATATCGCTCATAGTCTCTTCTGAGTCAGAAACTTTGAGTCTTTCTTCAGGAGACTGAGCAACATCGATCGAAGTATCTGGAAAGATTCCTCAGCTTGAGAAGCTGGCATAGAGACCGACTTTTCAAAAGTTGAGAGTTCTCTGATTACTATAAAAGAGACGAGAAAGTAAGACAAGAGAATTATAAAATATTTACAAAAGAAAAGGAAAAAATGTTGGAATAACATCCACCTAAATTTGACCGAACAACAATAGTAGTAAATCGGTTGACCGCTAGTGAGATTTTGGTGGGATCGACGACCAAAGCCAAAGCTCGATTAGAACGAGGTAAAGGAGGAGGATTAGGATGATTGACTTGAGAAGTGAATCAAAAGGAAGATTATAATAGTTTAATATTTTCGTTTCACTTTGCCATTTATTAAAGGTTTTATTGAAGCGAGCATCTTTATGTCTCTTATACGCCTCTTCTATCTCATAAGAATATTTTGAAGGTGGGATACTTGACAAAAATTTAATTTTTAATATTTTTCAAAGTTTGTGATAACTTTAGTTGAAGAAGAAATACTTAGCATTGATCAACCAGACATTGCAGGAGGTGCAGGGCGAGGAATTGAGAGAGGCCCAAACTCACAAATCCTCAAAATTGTTGAAGGAGTTGTAGGTGCTAGGATTGAAGTAATAGTTAGAACTACCTTAGCTGGAACTGCAACTATGGTCTTCTGACGCTTCAATTCGGGTTGAGTTGGCTCGACCATTCTTACAACTATGGTCTTCTGACTCTTCAATTCGGATTGGGTTGGCTCGACCATTCTTATTAATGTGAAAGAAGGCTCGACCGTCTTTATTGGAGTTAGGGATGGGACAGTCATTGTAACCGATATTGTTTTCCTTGATCATGTCTTTCTCTAAGTAGGAGGCACGATTGACTGAGGAGTAGTCGATTTTTTAGTGCCTTCTTTATTCGCCTTCTTCTTCTTAACTATGGGTTTTTCTACTTTGGATGAAGAAGAAAGCCGACCGATATGATCAATTCATGGGAACTACTAATCAATGTCTTATAGTATTTTATCCACTAGGAGTGGAATGACTCTAGCTGTTATGGATAGTTGGTGAAGAGGGGAAGCATGAAAGAAGAGTTTACGGAATTAAACCCACTGTGGAGAGTTGAAATGTGATGACCGAGTCTGCAATTAGTCGATGAGTAAGAGGTTGGTTGTAAGTTCAGTGAATAAATGAAAAAGGGATGCCTTGAGTCAAGCCAAATTGACGAACAAGAAGATTAAGACAGTATTGTGTCGTCATATGGTAGGTCTCTACAGATCAGATAGCTTTTCCAAGCCACATCCTTGAGGCTTGCCATCTCGGTGTTGGTCAACTCATAGTCTTTGTAAACTAGGTCAGACTGAACTCTTTATCTTTAAAGGGACAAAAAAATGGTTAAACTTATTGAGGATGAAAGAAAAGAAAAGAAAACTCATATATTCAACAAAAGAATAACTTATTTAGGGCAGAGGATGCCGCGGTGACTGAATGGGGTAAATTCTACGTCTGCTAGAACAGATTTAACAAAATTTACTTCAAAGTACTCATAAAACCACATTTGGACAAGCCCGATAAACTCGCAAGAGTGATAAAATCCCTTTGTAGTTGCTTCAAACATGCTGCGTAAAGGTTACCGAGCACGAAGGGGGCGAGAGCAAGCTAGTGTTCTTAAGCGAGCACCTCGGCCAAATGAATGTATTCCTTTGTAATTTGCAGGGCACTCATATATAACAAGAATAGACAAATCCACATCAAAGGAAAATACGTGTGTTCTTGCTCATCTACTTCATCTTGAGATTTGTGTTGTAGAGCCATGAACATGGAATATGCCTTGTTGGTCTTATTTGGAAGAGTAAAGGGATGTTGATTCTTCGAAGTAAAGTTTGGATAGACAACCTTCCTAAATGGTAAAAGGTGGGTGAATGCACATATATGCATGATTGTTTGACCCATGGGGCCGTATCCAAAATAGAATGTATCGATCGACTGACTTCAGAAAGTTGACACTGCTGCAAGAAGGAAGGTGTTAGCTGGATATTCATGCAAGGAGAGTTTGATGCATTCATAGATTCCTACTTGCCTTCATATATCACTATTATGTGCTTAAACGTGTGTGAACCAGTCGACCCAATCATTAATCAGTTTCGACCATGCTCTTAGAGATTTAAATGCATTGGAAGGATCGGGGAAATTATCAAATTGGACCAGAAGAACTTCACCAGGACATTTTGGGAAGCTTAATTCGATCTTACGAAGCTATTTATGAGTGACTGCAGGGTGAAAGGCCGGATCGAGTGTTAAAAATGCCTTGTCTGGTTCAATCGGAGTATTAAACAGAAGGTCATTGACTACTCCTGATGACAGAGCATCTAGATCTTTGATGAACAATTCTAGATGAAAAGATGTAGTGAAAGAAGAAGAAGATGCAGTCATGATAATTGAGAGAAGGAAATTGGATAAGGGGGTTTGACACAAGAGAGAAGAAGCAAATAGTGAAGGAAGAGAAGTACTGACTTAGAGTCTTATTTATGTATCAGTTGCGATACGCGCATATTAATGAAAGGATAATAATAACTCCTCGTACGATATGATTTTATGCGATGTATCACATGGATAACCTAAAAGGGAGGGGCAAATGATATCTTGTTGTACGGCCTTGGTTAGGTAGAATAAATTGGGAGATAACACTTGGGACAACGACCGATTTCATTTATTGCATTGGGCAACAAAACAACGTCACTTTCATATTTTTTTCAAAAGCAAAGTGATGGGGGGGGGGGGCAATGTTATACCCTATTTTTTGCCGTTCTGGGAAAAGACAATAGGATGACGACAAATGACATTGCACGAGAAATTGGAGGTAGATGCAAGATACTTGGAGTATTTTTTGCAGAATCATAATTGGCATAAATCCGATTTTATATGTCTGTGGATATATGATGGAATGATGTGGTCGAGTTATCCAAAAGTTTAACGAGCGAAGAAAGAAATGCGGTCAAAGCAGTTCGAGATATATAAGGCGATCGAGAAGAACAAAATTTGGCTGATAGAAGAGGAACAGTCATAAAAGGGAAACGTAACAAAAACATAATCTAGAGAAAGACTTTCGACTACTGTTACCATTACAATAATGGACGAAGGATCTGAAATAATAAATCGTGCAACAAAACTTAATGAATAGGAGAAAAAACCGATAGAGCAAAAAACCCAATCTCCAATCCAACAATAATCAATTAAACAAATTTATCTTTTATCTCAGCTTATACTAGGAGTAGCGGTAATTAAATAGTAGTAATTCTTAGCTACAATCATTAGTTGTAATATAAATCTATCCTCGTATGATGGATTTGATTTCTACCCAATATCACATAGTTCTTTCAAGAGATACGTTATTGTCGTTGCTCCTGGTAAATAATTGTGACATTTTCTTTTTGATTGATTGCATTGGCATTTCGAAAAGTTTTTATTATGAAAGGCATAGAAGAATACATTTTCGGAAGACAAACCTCACCCTACAATTATCTAATGATATTATAAAATTTTGCTAAGGGTTTAAGTGACCGATCTTTTCAATTTGAATCCAGCCACTGTATTGATTATGACACGCATTCCATTGCACATGGCCGAGTAGTTTCTGATCACTTGTGTGGTGTTAAGTATGACACGTGCCAAATCTAAATACGTGTATGACAGACCTATGCACGACTATTCTTCAATAGTTAGAAAATGCTGCCCCCGTTTTTGCATTTTCTACAAGAGAAAATGACAACTATGGACAAAACCTTTTATCCAGCGGTTTCTATGAGGGAATTCAAACTTAAGCTACCAACTTAGACTAGCACGTGCGGACAACAACTTTGAGGACGAAACTACCCCTCCTTTTCACTGCGAAGACGAGCGCTGACGCTCTTCCAACTGAGTGTTGTACAAACGGCTTAGATGAGATCAAAGTTACAAGGCCCCACAGCTATGTATTTATTATATCTGTTGAGGTCAAAATTTGGATCGCCCTCCACTCCTTGGGTTGACCCTGGTCCTGCACAAAGGGTGAGCAAAGGAGACCCTGGTTAAGCCGGGGGACCCTCCGATGCCTAAGTCAGGCGACGGGAATCGGGGTCTAGTATTGAAGAGTAAAGGGAGAGTGCCGGACCTTACGTACCTGTAGCAGTGAGGTCTTCACGTATTTATACTTAGCTATCGAAGGATCTGGATCCGATGATTACGGTGCGATTCCCTCAATTAGGGAGATTTTCGGATTATGGAGATATCGTATGCAATCCAAAGATCACATCTGCGAGTGACATGATCGCCCACGTCTCTTTACAGCGGTTTCTAAGTTTGGCTTTCTCACGTTTCCTTACGGCAGCTTCCAAACCTGGCATGGGGGATGTCCACCTTTGAGGGTGGGCTCGGCTCGACGCAGTCGATGGCGACCATCACGGTCCGAGCCGATCCCTCCTTTCGTTATGTAGGAATCCCACCTTTCGGGGGCGAGCTTTGCCTGACACAGTTGTGATAACATTGGCTCGGCTCGACGTAGCTGATGTCGACCTTAAGCTTGTGTTGCCAAGTGTGGGCTACTATCCGTACGGACAATAGATGGGTCGGAGGTAATCAGTCGACATACCCTTTTCATTTCATATTCCCTACCAGGCCTTGTGCCTGGATCTTGATGGTGTTCATTCACGGGTCAGCCAAGGGGTCGGATCAGGGTACTGCCCGGCCTCGGAGTTATAAGAGGCTCGAATTTTCCCATAACAGAAGCCCCCTACTCTTCGAGGTCTGTTAGGGGCTCGGAGAGTAATCATACGGGAGACCGAGTACCTCGTCCACGGGTTCCTCCAAGCACCTCGGACCCTCAGCGGTTTGAATTATCACGTTCGCAGGATTTCCCGCTCATGGATCGATGCGTGACAGGCTCGTTGCGACGGTTGATCCTTCGAATCGTCATTTCCTTACGGGCTGCTGCCACGTGTGCCTGTCATTATTCGAATGTCTTTTCCCTTATTCGAAGCACGCTGCTTGACAGGGCCTGATCCAATGGGGCGGTGCCATGTCAGCTCCGAGTGATATTTACATCGATTTGGCTGTGACCATCATTGCTAGTAATTAATGCACAGATGTAGCTGAGCCTATATAAACCCTCTTTCTAAAGCTGAAGGTTCATTTCTACGCATTGTGTCGAGCTGATATCGGAGGAGGCAATTTCAGGCGAAGGTGATTCTGGTCGTTCCAAATTTTCCGTTAGGCGATTCAGACCGGCCAAGTGTTTCCGGCAGGAGCGATTTCCGGTGAGTCTTCTTGTGCTTCCTCACATTCCTTCTTTTTCGAGATGTCATCATCGGACCTGGAGTCTGTGCGAGGTTACGGTAACAACTCTGAGTCTGAAAATTCAGATAGCAGGGTAGGGGCCTCCAAAGGACCTTATGAAGCCGTGCCCCTATACCCTCCGCCTCGATAGCAAAAAGGAACTGGGGCTCGGACCCGCAAAACTAGCACAAGGAAACCCACCCGACTTCCTCAGACTGTTACCGTTGAGGTCGTCGGGATGCCTGCGGATGTGCGAGCATCCGAGGTAGTCCCAAGAGGTTCCGTGTTGTCCGAACCTCAGATAGAATGGATCCGATCGGAGTTCCAAATCCCGGATTCCGTTCGGACAAGGGCCCCTGGGGCACTTGAAATTGCTGGTGCACCTACCAAAGGAGAAGTTGCTATTTTCCTATGTGCGCTTCAATGTGGGATTCATCTTCCCCTGCACCCCTTCATCCAATCTATGATTGCTCACCTCGGGTTAGCCCCCGGGCATCTGACCCCCAACGCCTGGAGAGTACTAGTCTCTTCCTACATCATTTGGTGGCTAGTTGGTAATCCTGAGCTGACCCCAGAGGAACTGATGAGCCTGTACTTGGTCAAGCACGACAGCAACGAACCATGGTATTACTTCGCGACCCGAGGCAGCAAGGGGTCAGGACTGGTTTTGAATCTTCCGTCGTCCAATAAAGACTGGAAGAACAAGTGGTTCTGGGCCGCAGGCGAATGGGAAGCTCCGGCGTCTGAGATCGGGTCTCTGTCGGTTCGGGTTCCAACCCTTTTTCAAAAACTAGGTTGGATTAGTTACCTTTAATCTTGTTCACCCCTTTTTTCCTTCGTCAGTCAAACTGAAATCTTTGTTCATTGTTGCGATAGCTTTTCCCAGGGGGACACCGCTCCTTGATTCTGATCAGAAGAATCGAATTGCCAAGGCGAGGGCTCGATCGGGGAAGCATCACTCCTGGTCGGATCTGATTACCGCGGCCAATCTTCTGTTATCTGGACTGTGCAAGTTCCCACCCCTCTCGACCTCTTTTAGTGAGTATTCTGTCTGTTCATTTTGGAAGGATGGGATTTGCCTTATGTCGCTAAACTCTCCGTTTATGCAGGCATGGCCGAAGCGTCCGGTTCTCGGAGGAAGAGGGCAACCTTGACGGCAGAAGAAATGCTAAGGCCCGCGACCTGGACAAAGACCACTATTCGAAGGTCCGGTCCGAGGGCTGTGGCCAAACATCCGACTGTCGCAGCAGCTGCGATCGCTTCTACGGCCGCGACAGCTAGCCCGACCCTAACTCCAACCCCAACCGCTCCAACAGCTGCACCTGTCGCGGTTCAAACTCCAGTGATCGTCGTTCTCGTTCCGACGATCGATGCCGCGTTCCCCGTCGGGGAGGTTCGCCCCGTAGCACATTATGTCGCTATTCCCTCATCATCCGAGCAGGAGGAGGCTGTTTGGATGGCTGACGCCGTGATAACTCCTCCCGAAGTCGTTGATGGCATCGTGGCCGAGGCGCGAGCCTCTGCTTGGCCGACTAGGGGCGCATGAGGCGTGGTGATCGACTCAGTGCGGAGAGAGTGGCACTTGGTACGAGCCGGGATTTCACATGTCTTACCTGGTCGACCGGGCGCAATCAATACGCCCGGAGGAGGAGATTGCTGATCTCCTTTCCAAGCCTGACGACGCCTTCCTGAAGGAATTTGCAGCAGTCCTTTATAAGGTATCCTTTAGTTTCTTTACTTTGTTTCCGTATGTATATTTCCGCACGTATTTACTCCCCTGTCTTTTCCATTATTCAGTCTGCTCCAAAGCTCCTCTTGGCTTGGGAGGGGGTGCGCGAGCGTCGAAAGATAGACGCGGAGGTAGAGACACTCAGGACTGAGGTGGGAGTCTTGCAGAATGAGGCGGCTTCTCTTCGGTCCGAACAGGGCGAATGACATCGGCGGGTGGCAGATGGGGAGGCCAAGGAGCTTCACCTGCAAGGGATCATTACTGACCTTGAGGCGAAGGGTCTTCGCTTGCAAGGGTCGGTAGAGGATCTGTCAACTCGATGCGACGCTTTGCGCACCGCCGGCCGACCCGATCCAGGAGCCCATGCGATCTTATTTGCGGCCCAGGAAAATGCCCGTCTATCAGGGCCCTTGACCAGGCTAGATTGAAGCCGCGGAAGAACTCTCCCGAGCCGTCCTCCAGCAAAGGAAATTGAGCGGAGCCGAGGATAAAGCTTGGCCGGGCCGTAGCTGCAGCGTTGGAAGCCTTCAAAACGTCCAAGGAGAGGGACGCTGAAGCTATGCAGTTTTACGACCGTGGCTATGATGACTGCATAGAAGCAGTTCTGGCTTTATATCTCGACCTCAACCTCGACTCTCTGCTGTTTGGAGAAGGGTCACCAGTGGATGAAGTCCGACCGGATCAAGTCTAAGATGCCCAAGCCCCTCCGCCGTCTGCCTAACTTTCGATGTATATATTTTTTATGTATTGTTCTGTAACTGGTTAAACTACTTTTTGATTGATCTCTCTTTTCTTGAATGGACTGATTTTGAGCAAAATCTCGCGTATTGTTGATTGTGAATTTGTATGATTGGTAATTTGATTTGCTCGGATACTTCGCTATTTTCTTTCAAGTTGTTGATTTTTCGTCGTGTGACTGAGGCTCTAGTCTGATCCTTACAGGATCAGCTCGCTCTGCGTCTGGCGAAGGCTTTGTGTATTGGGGGAGCTGACTCCTCTGTTGGGGAGTCGAATGACCCCTTGGCTTTTTCTCCTCAATCAAGGGGAGGTGCCTTTGTTGATATTGGTCCGGCTCCACCGTTGGGTGAGTCGGATCGCCTCTTGGCTTTTTTCCCCCTGGCTAAGGGGAGATGCCTTTGTAGGAATTGATTCGTTCATGTAAGAATGAAGAATTTTATTGAGAGCCCTAGAGGCTAGTCGCTTGAAGGCGTACATTTATTCATGGCCTTAAAGGCTTGCTGCTCGGATGTCATCCCATTAGGGGTAATATACTTTCAGGTGCTCGGCGTTCCAGGGGTGGGGGAGCTGTCAGCCCTCTAGGTCTTTCAAATGGTAGGAGCCTAGTTTGGTTGACCGTACGATCCGATAAGGGCCTTCCCAGTTCGGTCCGAGTGTTCCAGCCCCCAGCTCTGCAGTATTCTGGAACACTCGGCGAAGGACTAGGTCCCCTGGTCGGAATCGTCTAGTCTTGACTTTTGAATTGTAGAATCGTGCCACTTGTTGATGCCGAGCGGCGACTCGGAGCTTTGAAATATCTCTCGCCTCTTCGAGTAGATCTAAGTTTGCAGAAATCTGTTCGGAGTTTTCTCCTTCTTGGTAGCCCTCGACCCGAGCGGTGTGGAGACCAATTTCCACCGGTACCATCGCCTCCGAGCCATAGGAGAGTGAGAATGGAGTTTCTCCTGTTGAAGACTGAGCCGTGGTCCTATAGGCCCAAAGGACGAACGGAAGTTCCTTGACCCAATTGCCTTTTGCTTTCTCCGGCTTTGTTTTAAGATGGTGCTTGATGACTTTGTTGACCGCTTCCACCTGTCCATTCGATTGGGGATGTCGGGGAGAAGAATACGCATTCGTGATGCCAAGTCCTTGACACATGTTTCGAAATTTATCGTTGTCGAACTGTCGTCCGTTGTCAAACACGATGGTTCGCGGAATCCCGAATCGACAAATTATGTTTTTCCAGATAAAGTCGACTACCTTCTGCTCCGTTATCTTGGCTACGGGTTCGGCCTCGGCTCATTTGGTGAAGTAGTCGACAGCGACGATCGCAAACCTGACCTGCCCTTTCCCTGTGGGTAGGGGGCCAATAATGTCGATTCCCCATTGGGCGAACGGCCAAGGACCGCTCATAGGAGTCATTTCTTCAGCAGGCTGCCGTAGCACAGCCACGAACCTCTGGCACTTATCACATCTGCGGACATAGTCTTTTGAATCTTCTTTGATAGTTGGCCAAAAATACCCTTGTCGTTGTATTTTCAAAGCCAAGGCTCGGCTACCCGAATGATTTCCGCAAATTCCTTCATGAGTTTCCCGTATGATGTACTCTGCTTCGTCGGGTCGGAGACATCTTAGATAAGGCTGAGAGTGTCCTCTTTTGTATAGGATGCCACCCAGGAGATGTATCGGGCCGCTCGGACTCTAAGTCACTTGGCTTCCAACTTATCCGAAGGGATCTCACCCGTCGTGAGATAGATCAGAATTGGATCCATCCAGCTCGAACTTGCTCGAACTGGGTTGACTTTCTTCTGTTGTCCGACGATACTTGGTTGTTCTATGAATTCGACAGGAATAACTCGAGGGATCTTATTCTCCAGGGCTGAGCCGAGCCGCGTCAGAGCATCGGCCCATGAATTTTCTGCTCTCGGGATCTGATGAATCGTGCAATCCCAAAATTTCTCGATCAGCTTCCTCGCTTCCTCAAGGTAGGCAATCATCCTTATTTCTTTGGCTTCATATTCGGTGGAGATGTGATTTACCACAAGCTGAGAATCACATCGGACTTGAAGGGATTGGACTCCTAGACTTGCCGCTAACCTGAGTTCGGCCAGCAAAGCTTCATATTCTGCTTCGTTGTTTGAGGCTTTGAACCCCAACCTGATTGCGTACTGGACGGCCGTAGAGTCAGGTGCGACCAGGACAATCCCGGCCCCGGCCCCGCGGGCGTTGGACGATCCATCCATGTAGAGGGTCCAACCCGGATCTGATACCGCTTTCTGGCCATCCGAAGCGTCGGCTGGGCTCGCTTCAGCTTCGGCGCTGATTTCTCTGGTGCTTGTAGTAAATTCAGCGATGAAATCGGCCACGGCTTGACCTTTGATGGCGGTTTTCGGGCGAAACTGAATGTCAAACTCGCCGAGTTCTATGGCCCACTTAGTCATCCGACCTGACACTTCTGGCCTCTGCAGAACTTGTCTGAGAGAGGAGTTGGTCAGGACAATTATTGAGTGAGCTTGGAAATATGGTCGCAACCTTCGAGCTGAAACGACGAGACTGAGCGCTAATTTTTTCAGGGGCGAATATCTCATCTCTGCCGGCACCATAGCTTTGCTCATGTAATAAACAGGGTGTTGCTTACCCCCGACTTCTTTAACCAAAGCCGAGCTGACAGCTGAAGTTGAGACTGCGAGGTAGAGGAATAAAGGTTTGCCTTCTTCGGGTTTTGACAGTAGAGGTGGTGAACCCAGATACAGTTTCAGCTGTTGGAAAGTTTGCTCGCATTCTGGTGTCCATTCTGCCTTCTTATGACCCTTCAACTGCTGGAAGAAGGGGAGACATCTGTCCGTTGCTTTGGAAATGAAGCGTCCGAGTGCCGCGACTCGGCCCGTGAAGCATTGAATATCCTTGATAGTTCGAGGCGAACTCATATCGAGGAGTACTCTGATCTTCTCGGGGTTCGCTTCTATTCCTCTCTGAATGACTTGAAAGCCGAGGAATTTTCCAGAGCCGACTCCGAAAACGCACTTTGTTGGATTAAGTTTCATCTGGTATTCTCGGAGGATGGCGAACGTTCCTCCGAGATCCGTCAGATGATCGCTGGCTTTGCTGCTTTTCACCACCATGTCATCGACATATACCTTCATTGAGCGTCCAATCTGTTCGGAGAACATCTGATTTACTAGTCTTTGATAAGTCGCCCCAGCGTTCTTCAGGCCGAATGGCATGACCCGGTAACAGTAAAGCCCTTTGTTTGTGACAAAGGTAGTCTTCTGCCTGTCTGAGGGGTGCATCGCGATTTGATTATATCCTGAGTAGGCATCCAGGAAGGAGAGTAATTCATGCCCTACCGTGCTGTCCACTAGCTGGTCGATCCGAGGTAGCGGGAAGCTGTCCTTTGGGCATGCCTTATTCAGATCCGAGTAATCAACGCAGACACGCCATTTTCCGTTGGTTTTCTTTACTAGGACCACATTCGTAATTCAATCGAGGTAATGTACTTCTTCAATAAACCCGGCGCCAAGCAGGACGGAGACCTCGTCGGCTATTGCCTCGTATCTTTCGGCATTGAATGGTCGCATTTTCTGCTTGACAGGTTTGTGGTCTGGATCCACATTCAATCTATGGACCATGACTTCCAGAGAAATTTCGGGCATATCTTGATGAGACCATGCGAAGACGTCCTTATGTTGTCGGAGGAATGTCAGGATTTCGTGCCGCTGCGAAGGATCCAGTGAAGTTCCGAGCTGGACCGTTCTACTCGGATCGGTCTCATCAAGCGGTACTTTCTCCAGATCTTCCACGGATGATTCTTCTGCAGGCCCTCGGGGGTCTAAAACATTGACAGAGTGTGTTTGCTTGACCGTCCCCTTTTTTACCGCCACTGCATAACATCTCCGGGCCTCTCGCTGGTCACCTCGGAGGTAACCTATCCCGCCCTCGGCGGGAAATTTCATCATCAAGTGGTAGGTTGAGACAACAACTCTCATTGCGTTAAGAGAGGGTCTGCCCAGAATAACATTGTACACAGATGACACATTAACCACCAAGAAGTCCACCATAAGTGTGACTTGATGCTGTCCTTCTCCTGCTGTCATGGGGAGGGAAATGGCCCCTTCGGAGATCACTCTCTCCCCGGCAAAGCCATGTAGGGGGGTCTTCACTGGTCTGAGGTGAACCGTGGAATCCCCATTTTTTCGAAAGCTTCGGAGTAAATTACGTCGGCTGAGCTTCCCGTGTCGACCAGAATGCGGTATACTTTGCGGTTGGCAATGGTCATAGTGACTACCAGAGCATCGTCGTGAGGGTACTGAATTCCACGCGCGTCCTCTTCCGTGAACGTCAGTGAGCACGGACTGACTCGAAGTTCCTTACTGGGCCGCTCGGTTAAGTTGACGTAGTGTTCAGGTCCGAGATTCTTAGAGTGAGCCTTCCGTGCTCTATTCGAGTCCCCTCCGCCAGACGAGCCTTCGAATATTGTGCGAATTTCTGCTGGTTCTTCCGTGACGTTGTTTGGTTGTTCCCGTTCTCTTTCTTTTCTCCGATCGGGCTTTCCTTCCTTTTTGTACTGACGTAAATGACCTTTACGGATAAGGGCTTCGATTTCATCCTTAAGATCGACGCAGTCATCCGTATTGTGACCGTGGTCCCGATGGAATTGGCAGTACTTACGTTTATCTCGATGATCCGGGTCGGCCCTCATGCACACGGGCCAGTTCAGCAATTTCTCTCCTCGGATGTCCAATAAAATCTGCTCGGCGGAGGTGTTAAGTGGGGCGTAGGAACGAAATTTCCCTTCAGGCCTTCGGCTCTGGCGACGATCGTGAGGGGTGCGGTCATCGGTCCTCTTGCTGGACGTCAGAGGATCATCGTTCCTGGGCCTCTTTCCCTTATCATTCGGTTCGGTTACCACCTGGACGTTCTTTCTCGCATTGGTGAATTCCTCTGCGTTAGTATACTTCTGCGCTCTGGCAATGAGTTCGGCCAACATTTTCGGTGGGTTTTTCCCAATGGAGAAGGTAAACTTCCCCTCTTTGATACCGTTGAACATGGCGGCGAGCGCCATTTTATCGTCATAGTCTTCTACTGACAGTGCTTCTTCATTGAAGCGAGTGATGTAGTCTTTCAGCGATTCTTTCGGTCCTTGCTTGATAGTCAGCAGGTGAGTATTGGGCTTCCGACTTCTCTTACTGCTGATAAACTGGGTAAGGAATAGTTGGCTCAACTCTGCGAAAGAACCAACAGAGTTCGGCTTTAGTTGCCGATACCAATTTCGAGCGGATCCAGCAAGTGTGATCGAAAACCCTCGGCACATCATTGCGTCAGTCGCCGTCTGGATCTGCATCCAGGAACGATAGGCCCTACGTTCTCAGATGGGTCCCCTGAACCAGAGTATTGGATGACAGGAGGTATTCGGAATCTTGGAGGCATCACCTCGCTCATTATTTCGGCGCTGAAGGGCGGTTCAGTCTCTTCCATCATGGCTTGAAAGGCAGCGGGAACTGACGTCGATTGCTTCTACTTTTCGACTGCTAAAATTTTATTGTTGAGTTCTTCGAAGCGCTTCTCCCACAGATCTCTGTTCTCGGCCGTTATCTCCCGGATATTTCCCTATCCGAAGATCTTCTTTCCCTTCTTCGTTCCAACTGGTGACGGAGGTCTGACGCTGCTAAGGCCGAGGTGGCCGAAGCGTTGGTCGGAGCTCTCGTCTCGGCATTTCGGGCTGACGGTCGGACTTGGGTCGGGGGAGAGTGATCTGATACATGCCCTAGAAGATGTGGGGGCGCCTCGGACCGCACGCTTCTTGATGCGGAATGAGCTTCCAGATTCGGGGCCACCAGCCCGCATATTGGACCTCGTGCCGGAGGCATTTGCGGTTCCTGCTGCTGCTTCATCTTGTTCACTTCGTCCCTCAGGGCTTGTATCTCGCTTTGCATGGCGCAATACTTGCTCGCCCGATTCCGGGAGCGCTGAGATGGTCCCGGAGCGGATTCCGCGTGAAGTAGTGAGGAGGAACGAGTTTGCTCGTTCGGTGCCGGATCCGCTACTGCGACTTTCTTCTTTCCTCTCGCCATTGTTCTCAGAAAAAGGAACCTGACTTTTTGTATCGTTTCCCACAGACGGCGCAAAAAATATTGAGGTCAAAATTTGGATCGCCCTCAACTCCTTGGGTTGACCCTGGTCCTACACAAAGGGTGAGCAAAGGAGACCCTGGCTAAGCCGGGGAACCCTCCGATGCCTAAGTCAGGCGACGGGAATCGGGGTCCAGTATTGAAGAGTAAAGGGAGAGTGCCGGACCTTGCGTACCTGTAGCAGTGAGGTCTTCACGTATTTACACTTAGCTATCGAAGGATCTGGATCCGATGATTACGGCGCGATTCCCTCAATTAGGGAGATTTTTGGATCATGGAGATATCGTATGTAATCCAAAGATCACATCTGCGAGCGACATGATCGCCCACGTTTCTTTACAGCGGTTTCTAAGTTTGGCTTTCTCATGTTTCCTTACGGCAGCTTCCAAACCTGGCATGGGGGACGTCCACCTTTGAGGGTGGGCTCGTCTCGGCTCAGTCGATGGCGACCATCACGGTCCGAGCCGATCCCTCCTTTCGTTATATAGGAATCCCGCCTTTCGGGGGCGAGCTTTGCCTGGCACAGTTGTGATAACATTGGCTCGGCTCGGCGCAGCTGATGTCGACCTTAAGCTTGTGTTGCCAAGTGTGGGCTACTATCCGCACGGACAATAGATGGGTCGGAGGTAATCAGCCAACATACCCTTTTCGTTTCATATTCCCTGCCGGGCCTTGTGCCTGGATCTTGATGGTGTTCATTCACGGGTCGGCCAAGGGGTCGGATCAGGGTACTGCCCGGCCTCGGAGTTATAAGGGGCTCGGATTTTCCCATAACAATATCCACAATGTTCATCCATATTTCGAGATCATTTCGGAGCATTATCCAAAAAAAAATAATCATATCCAAAGATCAACTGGACCACACCACAAAGAGCAGCAGGGAAATTGATTTTCACCGTTAAAATTGTAGGCCCACCATAACATTTGTTTTCCATCCAATCTATTCATAAGGACACAAAGGCCTGGATGAAGAGGAAAAACAAAATTTCATAATGATCCAAAACTACTGTAATCCCCAAAAGAGTTTCAATCGTAGACGTTCAATTCCCCACTGCCTTTTACAGTGTGGTCCATTGATAGTTAGATCTGTCTTATTTTTCATCTCAAGCCTTAAAACGAGTTCTCCAAATAGATGGACGGTTTGGATATAACACATACCTCATAATGGGACCCAAAAAAATCGGTGGGGTTTACATAAGGGAAAAAAAAAAGAAAAAAAAAAACCAACGTGCGGTAGACTGGTTCAGAGCTGGGCCTATGGCTACGGATTATAACCGTAGCATTACTGTAATGCTATCCACTTTTTTCACCTTTTATTTTTATTTTTTGCATGGAGAACTTTATTCTACCTACATTATTCTACCTACATTTTTCTCTAATATATATTTATATAAATATGTGTATATATATATATATATATATATATATATATATATATACACACACACACGCATATCAAAAAAAATTTCTCTCTCTCTCTCTCTTTTTTTTTCATTTATTATTTATTCATTTAACAGGAATATCTTCTAAACTAAAATTAGTTACTTGACGTACCACATATGATTTTGGGGTACGAGAAGTTACTTTAGCCAACCAACCTAGTTATTTTCCAAGATTCCATCAGGTCGATGGTCGAAAATACATTTCATTCACTTCGCTGTCAATTTCAATCACTTCGTGGTCAAACTAGAAATTAAGCGGGGCAAACATGAAATTGAGTGGGCAAATTAAAAATTGAGCGATGCAAGGTAGGAATTGAGCAAGGGAACCTAGGAATTGAGAGAGATCTAGAAATTGAGCGAGGGAACCTACAATTTGAGCCAGGCAACCTAGGAATTGAGCGAGGGAAGTTAAAAATTAAAAGAGGGAAGCTATAATTTGAGCGAGGGAACCTAGAAATTCAACGAGATAACATAGGATTTGAGCGAGGGAAGCTACAAATTGTGCGTGGGAACCTAGAAATTGAGCGAGGTAACCTAGGAATTGAGCGAGGGAACCTAGGAAATGAGCGAGGCAACGTAGAAATTCAGCGAAGAATCTTAGGAATTGAGCGAGGGAAGCTAGAAATTAAGCGAGGGAACCTAGAAATTCAGCGAGGCAACCTGGGATTTGAGCAAGGGAAGCTAGAAATTGAGTGAGAGAACCTAGAAATTGAGCGAGGCAAGGTAGAAATTAAGCGAGGAAACCTAGGATTTGAGCGAGGCAACCTAAGAATTGAGCGAGGGAAGTTAGAAATTAAGCAAGGGAAGCTAGAATTTAAGAGAGGGAACCTAGAAATTCAGCGAGACAACCTAGGATTTGAGTGAGGGAAGCTACAAATTGTGCGAGAGAACCTAAAAATTGAGCGAGGCAACCTAGGAATTGAGCGAGGGAACCTAGGAAATGAACGAGGCAACGTATAAATTCAGCGAGGAATCCTAGGAATTGAGCGAGGGAAGCTAGAAATTAAGCGAGGGAACCTAAAAATTCAGCGAGATAACCTAGGATTTGAGCGAAGGAAGCTAGAAATTGAGTAAGGGAACCTAGGAATTGAGCGAGGCAAGGTAGAAATTGAGCGAGGCAACCTAGGAATTGAGCGACAGAAGCTAGAAATTGAGCGAGGAAACCTAGGAATTGAGCGAGGCAACCTTAAAATTGAGTGAGGGAACCTAGGAATTGAGCGAGGTAACCTAGGATTTAAGCGAGGCAACGTAGGAATTCAGCGAGGCAACTGAGGGAACCTAGGAATTGAGCGAGGAAAGCTACAAATTGAGCGAGGGAACCTAGAAATTGAGCGAGACAACCTATCAATTGAACAAGGCAACCTAAGAATTGAGCGAGGGAAGCTAGAAATCGAGCGAGGGAAGCTAGAAATTGAGCGAGGCAACTTAGAAATTGAGTGAGGGAACCTAGAAATTAAGCGAGGCAAGGTAGAAATTCAGCGAGGAACCTTAGGATTTAAGCGAGGCAACCTAGGAATTGAGCGAGGGAAGTTAGAAATTGAGCGAGGGAGCTTTGAAATTCAGCGAGGCAATGTAGAAATTCAGCGAGGCAACCAATAGATTGAGTGTTGGTTAAATCATCAACAAAGATGAGAACGACTTTTTTGAGAGACTATCTATCCTCTCATAGATAGAGGAATAGATAGAACAGAGAAGATCTCTATATCTTTCTTCATAGATATAATATAGAAGAAAGATCCCTCTCATTTTTTATTAGGAGAGATCTTTCTTCTCCGAGGGCTTTGAATTCAACGATTTTTAAGAGCAAGATAGAGAAAAGAAGCGTTGAGATAATACCTTTCATCCTAATCTCATCTACTGAAAAAGGGGGCCCTTTTGATCACCTAAAGGATTTGTAGGCAAAATTAGCATAATTATGACCGCGAGGATTGAGCTGCCAAATGAGATTATCCTCATTCCTTGGATTGGGTTCTGGAAGATAAGATTTATGCAGTAAAAAAAAGTCTTCTGAATTGAGCGATGGAAGCTAAAAATTGAGTGAGGCAACCTAGAAATTGAGTGAGGGAACTTAGAAATTAAGTAAGGCAACGTATAAATTCAGCGAGGCAATCTAGAAATTGAGCAAGCAAAACATGAATTTGAGCGAGGCAAGCTTGAAATTGGGTGAGGCTAACATCAATTAGAATGAACTTTAAATGTAATTGACCTGGCCTAACAATTTGTTCTTTAGTGAATTTGACCGAGCAGTTACTGAAATTGATCGAGCTTTACATGAAATTCTCTTTAATGAATTTGACCGAGCAATTAATGAAATTGACAAAGCGGTTCATAAAATTTTTCGTTACATTACATGAATCCGTGGAAGTTTCTCATCATATTTTTATGATATCTCCATCAAATTTATGAATTGCTCCTTTACAATTCCTACGTTGCCTCGCTCAATTCCTAGCTTCCCTCGTTCAATTTATACGTTGCCTCGCTAAATTTCTAGCTTCCCTCGCTTAATTGATAAGTCTTCCCTCAATCTATTCCTAGGTTGCCTCGCTCAATTCATAGGTTGCCTCGCTGAATATTTATGTTACCTCGCACAATTGCTAGGTTCCCTCACTCAATTTATATGTTGCCTTGCTCAATTTCTAGTTTCCCTCACTCAATTCCTAGGTTGTCTCGCTTAATTCATAGGTTGTCTCGCTGAATTTCTGCATTGCCTGGCTCAATTGCTAGGTTCCTTTGCTGAATTTCTAGCTTCCCTCGCTTAATTCCTAGGTTGCCTTGCTCAATTTCTAGCTTCACTTTCTTAATTCCTAGGTTCCCTCGCTCAATTCCTAGGTTTTCTCGCTCAATTTTTAGGTTGCCTCGCTGAATTTCTAGCTTCCCTCGCTTAATTCCTAGGCTGTCTGGCTCAATTCATAGGTTCCCTCGATGAATTTCTAGCTTCCCTCGCTCAATTCGTAGGTTACCTCGCTGAATTTCGACGTTACCTCTCTCAATTGCTAGGTTGCCTCGCTCAATTCCTAGGTTCCTTTGCTCAATTTATATATTACCTCACTGAATTTCTAGGTTCCCTCGCACAATTTGTAGCTTCCCTCGCTCAAATCCTAGGTTGTCTCGCTGAATTTCTAGGTTCTCTCGCTCAAATTCTAGCTTCCCTCGCTCAATTTTTAACTTCTCTTGCTCAATTCCTAGGTTGCCTCGCTCAAATCCTATGTTTTTTCGCTGAATTTCTACCTTGCCTCGCTCAATTTCTAGCTTCCCTCGCTCAAATCTTAGGTTGCTTCGCTGAATTTCTAGGTTCCCTCGCTTAATTTCTAGCTTCCCTCGCTCAATTCCTAAGATTCCTCGCTGAATTTTTACGTTGCCTCGCTCAATTCCTACATTGCCTTGCTCAAATCCTACATTGCCTCGCTCAATTTCTAAGTTCTCTCGCACAATTCGTAGCTTCCCTCGCTCAAATCCTAGGTTGCCTCGCTGAATTTCTAGGTTCCCTCACTTAAATTCTAGCTTCCCTCGCTCAATTTCTAACTTCTTTCACTCAAATCCTAGGTTTCCTCGCTGAATTTCTACCTTGCCTCGCTTAATTTCTAGGTTCCCTCACTCAATTTCTAGCTTCCCTCACTTAAATCCTAAGTTGCCTCGCTGAATTTCTAGGTTTCCTCGCTTAATTTCTAGCTTCCCTCGCTCAATTCCTAAGATTCCTCGCTGAATTTCTACGTTGCCTCGCTCATTTCCTAGGTTCCCTCGCTCATTTCCTATGTTGTCTCGCTCAAATCCTAGGTTGCCTTGCTCAATTTCTAGGTTCCCTCGCACAATTTGTAGCTTCCCTCGCTCAAATCCTAGGTTGTCTCGCTGAATTTCTAGGTTCCCTCGCTCAATTTCTAACTTCCCTCACTCAATTCCTAGGTTGCCTAGCTCAAATCGTAAGTTCACTCGCTCAATTTTTAGGTTCCCTCGCTCATTTTCTACGTTGCCTCGCTTAATTTTTAGGTTGCCTCGCTCAATTTCTAGATTCCCTCGCTGAACTCCTACCTTGCCTTGCTTAATTTCTAGGTTCCTTTGCTCAATTCCTACCTTGCTTCGTTCAAATTTCAATTTGTCCACTCAATTTCATGTTTGCCCTGCTCAATTTCTAGTTTGACCGCGAAGTGAATGAAATGTATTTTCGACCATCGACCTGATGGAATCTTGGAAAATAACTAGGTTGGTTGGCTAAAGTAGCTTCTCCTACCTCAAAATCATATATGGTACGTCAAGTAACTAATTTTAGTTTAGACGATATTCTTGTTAAATGAATAAAGAAAGAAATGAAAAAAAAAAAGAGAGAAATTTTTTTTTTATATGCATATTAAGCGATGGACTCGCAAGCTTCCAAGAAACTTCAGAAGCCATGTAGATTGAGTAATGAAAGATAAGCTTCATTATCCCAGTCTTTCACACCTCAATTTCTAGTTTGACCGTGAGGTGAATGAAATGTATTTTCGACCATCGACCTGATGGAATCTTGGAAAATAACTAGGTTGGTTAGCTAAAGTAGCTTCTCCTACCCCAAAATCATATGTGGTATGTCAAGTAACTAATTTTAGTTTAGAAGATATTTTTGTTAAATGAATAAAGAAAGAAATGGAAAAAAAAAAAAGAGAGAATTTTTTTTTATACGCATATTAAGTGATGGACTCGCAAGCTTCCAAGAAACTTCAGAAGCCATGTAGATTGAGTAATGAAAGATAAGCTTCATTATCACAGTCTTTCACACCTAAATGTAAAATTTTGTTGAAGTTATGAATAAACCAAGGGCTTCTCACTGCAGATATAGTGTCTCATGCCGGATTAAATCTTTCGTAAGGATATCTTAGGATCACTGGAAGGACTGGCATTTTGGATAGAAAAGCACATGTCTTAAATGGAAGGAGGAAATCTCCATTCGTAGTTGTGCCTTTTGCAGTTGGAAATGGAAATAATCAACCATGGTCCATAATGATGCAAAGAAGCACACTGGCATTCAATTTGCTTAACTTCATGCTCATTTTCATGCATTTCACGGTCAATTTCGACGATTCCGTTTAGATTCACGGTCATTTCGATGCATTCTACAGTCAATTCCCTTCACTTTCACGGTCATTTCCATGCATTTGACGATCAATCCTGGCAATTCCATTTCCAAGTTTTATCGGGTTGGTGTTTGTATGGCCCAACCCCAAGACCAAACCCGATACATCCTGCCCAAGTCCAACCCAATGTCGGGTGGGTCACAGGTTGGTCGGGTTGAACCCGCTCAACTTTCAGCCCTAAAATCATATATAGTACGTCAAGTAACTAATTTTGGTTTAGAAGATATTCTTGTTATATGAATAAAGAAAGAAATGAAAAAAGGAGAGAAATTTTTTTTTATATGCTTATATATACATATTTATATAAATATGTGTTAGAAAAAAATGTAGGTAGAATAAAATTCTAAATGTAAAAAAAAAAAATTTTTAAAAATTTTTAAAAAAAATAAAAAAGAAAAGTACACAGGATATAGCTATAGCTACGGTTATAATCCGTAGCCATAGCCTTTTGTTTGAATTGGGGATCAATCACGGATTCCGCGATCCATCCCCAAATCCTACAGCGAGCTGCGGTGGAATCGCGGAATCCGTGATTCATCGCCGATTCTGTTTTTTTATTTTTTATTTTTTATTTTCTGTGAAATTTTCATTGCTTCTGTGGGCCCCACCATGAGGTCTGTGTTATATCCAAACCATCCATCTATTTGGTGAGCACATATTAAGGCTTGAGACGAAAAATAAGACAGATCTAACTATCAAGTGGACCACACTGTAAAAGGCAGTGAGGAATTGAACGTCTACCGTTGAAACCCTTTTAGGGGTTACAGAAGTTTTGGATCATTATGAAAATTTTTTTTCCTTTTCATCCGGGCCTTTGTGACCTTATGAATAGATTAGATGGAAAATAAATGTTATGATGGACCCTACAAAATTTTAACGGGAAAATCAATTTCCCGGCTGCTCTTTATGGTGTGGTCCAGTTGATCTTTGGATATGATTTTTTTTTTTTTTTTTGGATAATGCTCCGAAATGATCTCGAAATATGGATGAACGTTAATAAATATATAGCTGTGGGCCATGTAACTTTGATCTCTTTTAAGCCGTTCGTACAACTCTCAGTTGGAGGGTCAGCGCTCTTCTTCGCAGTGAAAGGTGGGGTAGTTTCGTCCTCAAAGTCGCTGTCCGCACGTGGTAGTCTAAGTTGGTAACTAAAGTTTGTATTTCTTCGTAAAAACCGCTGGATAAAAGGTTTTGTCCACAGTGGCCATTTTCTCTTTCTACTGAGAAAAAGATATTATCCTCTGATGCTCTGGCGAGGTACGAAAATCTATACACACGCCCACAAAGTGTACACGTGTCAAGCATATACTTATTATTAAATCATCAAAATTCGAACTCTTGTTATCAATGGATAAGTTTAAAAAAGATACATAGAAAGAATGGACCTGAATATCAGATTGTTGGCCACATCTAATGGATGGTTAAAATCTACTGACCAAAGACGAAGATCATCCACAAAAAGCGATGACAGAAAATCATCAAATAATATCTACCGAGAAATGGCCAAGATTAGATTGTCTTGATGTTGGGCCGATGCCCTTTCTATATTGGGTCCCACTTTTCAGCGTTGAATTTTGTTACATGGATGAAAAGTATAACATAGGTGCAACTCTACATCTAAAAGATCTGAAGTTCCGGATAAGGTTCCTCGCATATTCCCCTCCCCATTTTCCTGACTTATTTTTAGAAAGGGATTGTTACAAAACTTCCTGCAAATTATAGAATTTAAATTGCAATACAGTTTCGAAATTTTTTTTAACAAGCTATCCCATTAATCCAAGTAATCATCATAAAGTATTTTTCATTACATTTCTTAAGGAAGTTGGGGTAGGTCATAGGTCATCTACGCAAATGGGATTGGAGACTTGGGTGGGCCCCACTGTGATATTTATGTGAAATAAACCCTAACTACTAAGTGCATCATCCCATGTTAGCCCAACGCCCAAAAATCAACCTCACCAATGATTTAAATGGACCACGTGATCTAAAATAGTACACAAGACAACTCTCACTCTCCAAATTATTTTCTTTCATGGCTAATTTGAATCACGTATGCTTGAGCCCTGGGCCCAAATTTTAGTGTAGCATCTATTGATTGAAGTAGATCTCAATCCCATGTTAGACTTGGTAAAAATTAACAGCGTGTCATTTTTGTAACTGTTTCCTTCAGTATAGCCAACCTAAATCGCAATCCTACGGTTCACATAAATCACAAATAGATCTGATTTTGTAGTGATCCATGTAAAAGTGAGAGTAGATTTCACATAAACATCATGTTAGGCCCCACCCGAGCTTCCCACCCCTTTGGTTCCATGGCCTCTAACTTCGGTTAAGAAATATAAGAAAAGTTATTCAAATGTTGATTACTTAGATTAATGGAATAGTTTATTGAAAAACTTATTGAAAAAGGTAATTGAATGTAAATTAGATAATAAGTAGGTAGATTAATGGGATATCTTATTGAAAAAGGTAATGGATCGTAAATTAGATAATAAGTAACTAGTTTTTTTCTTTATTAAAGTCACTTTTCACTTGCTAAACTTTTGGGGGGAGAGGGGGAGGTGCGTTGGAAAATAACTAAAATCTTAGCAAACAAGTACTATCACTCTTGCTTTGGTGGAAGACTCTCGGGAGTTTCAACTCTAGGTCGATGGTTCGAGTACCCATAGGTGGTGAAATTCCACCAGTGTGGTGTGTGTGCGTGTTTAAAATTTTTTTTAAAAAAAGTACTATCTACCTGATGCAATAGCGGACCTCTTTGGGCCCATGATTGACATCTACTCCATCCATCAAGTGGGCCCCACTAGGTTCACTATAGACCCCCAAAACAATCCAAATGTGAAGTTCTCCAAGACATGGGAAATAACATCAAAGCACACCTAAATCCTATAAATTCATTCTTTTATGGTTTTTAAGAGGTTAATTTTTATACTCTCTTCACCTACATAAGATGCATCTGATGGATGGGTTGGATGGCTTTTAAAATCTATGTTAAACCTGCCATAGTATATGCCCCATCAAATTTTAGGTAGGTTGATCTGTGATTCAGGTGGGCACACCAAAGGAAGTTATTGGGAGAGAGGCATCCACCCTTATTTTTATACAGTCAATCATGATAATTACATGACATCTACTCCAATCATTAGATGCTACACCAAAATTTAAGCCCAGGACCCAAAAATCATCCCAGTCCCTAATTCAGGTGCACCGCACCAAGGGATATAGTTTAAGGGGTAGCATTACCCTGTAGACTATTTCCAAACATGTGGCCCACATGAATCACGGATGGGGCCTGAATTATGGGCCATGGCTAATATGGAGAGATGCATTTTGTGGTCAGGATAGATTTAACATAAGAATCATGGTGGGGCCCAACCAAGCTGCAGCACCTTTGCTAGCATGGTGGACGCCAACTTGCAAAGAAATCTAACCGAAGGTCCTCCAGTGATAATTACTCGAATTAATGGTATTACTTATTCAAAGTCTTTTTGAAAAAGGCACCGGAATATAACTTCTACATTAAGTATTTTTTTTGGTTATATTTCCTATTTCCTATTTTTTTTTGTTATAAAAAGAAATGAATATACTGATGAAAGGAGACTCCTTGGATTCCTAGTATCCCAGTGCGAGTTCCTGGTTACTCGCTGCAAAATGCCATTGTAACCCAAAGTTCTGTAATGCTCACCACAATGTTCATTGAGTCATCCACTCCATTCATCAGTTTTGCAACCACATGTTAGAAGAAGTGGGCCACACCACATGAAACAGCGGCGATAGAAATGGCCACCTATAAAATTTTCCTGGGACTTACCGTGATGTATGTAAGCAATCCAACCCTTAGTATGGCCATATTCTCCCTGAGAAGAAGCGAAATACATATTCATCTTGTTACCCAACCTTTTAAGGAGGTTTTAATGGCAGACGTTCAATTCCATTGTTTCTTATGGTGTTGCCCACTTGAGTATTGGATTTATCTGATTTAAAAAATTTTTGTCCTAAAATGAGCTAGCCCACGCACACACATGTTGGCGTTGTCCTGTTTTTGGGTAGTGTCTATTATATTAATGAGCGGCCAGATGAAGTGGGCCCACCATGATATTTAAGTGAAATCCATTTGATCACCAGGTCAGTCGCTCCATTGTAACTGTAGGGGCCAGAAATCAACACAGTCAGAGGGAGAGGGATGCTCTTTTTAGGGACTATTGTGGTGATTATATGAAATCCACTCTAACCATTACATGAGACACTAAAATTTAGGCTTAACTACCAAAAATCAGCACTATCTATGATTCGGGTGGGCCACACCAAGGAAAATAGTTTGGATGATGAGTATCACCTTGTACACTGTTTTTAATAGTATGGTTCACTTGAATGGATGGTTTTCAGCCGTACGTCTAAATTTGAATTACTCATCTGATGGTCAGAATGGATGTTTTGGATATATGATGGTGGGCTCACCCGAACTACATATCAGGTTAGTAAATGGCTTTTATGTAAGCCATTCGCCGATGCCATGCCACGCGGCAAGCAGCTCAATGCTGGAAATGCTTTGTGGGTATACTGTATTGTATGTGTTTTATCCACTTCGTACCATGTCTTCATTTTAGGAAATGATCTAGAATATGATCATTTATTTGTTGTTCATTGTAAGATATGATATTAAAATTTAGAGTAGCCAAACCACAATAAACAATAATGATTGAACGCTTACCATTGGATTAGATTGATATTCTTGTTTTCGTTTCATCCAGGGCCAGGTAACCTTATAAACAAGTTAGATGGAAAATAATGGCAAATAAACATCATAGTGGATACTAGGAAAGTTTCAGTGGTGGGGTCATTATACCTAATGTTTCTTTTGATGTTGTATACTTGAGCTCTTTGGATCTGCCTCATTTTTTAGCTCATGCTCGAAAATGAGCTGGCAAAATAATAAAACACATGCATCATGGTGGGTCCATAGAATTTGTAACGACATGATGTGTCAAAAGTTCCTATAAAATTCTCATGAGAACCGGTTCCCAAGAGAGCATCATACAAGGAGACCTTGTGTGCGAACAAAGCGTAGGTGGGATTGGGTGGGCCTCACTGTGATGGGTACATCAAATTCACTCTGACCATCATATGCATCAGCTCAGCCTTAAAGGCAAAAGCTAGTCACATCCATAATTCAAATGGGCCACATGATTGGAAAGAATGTATAACGGGACTCCCATCCTTTAAACTGTTTCCTTCGTGTGGCCCACCTTAATCTCTAACCAATCTGATTTTTGGGCCCTAGAGCTAATGTGTTATTAATAATCTAATGGTCGGAGTGAATTTCATATACATCACAATGGGCCCTTCCCTCTCCCCAACTGTTGCCTTTGATGTGACCCACTTGAATCTCTAAAATGCCTAATTTTTGGGACCCAGCCTAGGTGCGACGATGCATCTTATGATCATATTAGGTTTTGGTTGGCCTTGTAAAAAACGAGGGGTAGGCATTTTTTTTTCCAACTATTTCCCTTAGTGTGGCCCACTTGAGTCACAGATCATCCTGATTTTTGGGTCTGAGCTGATGCATCTGATTGTTGAAGTGGATTTCATGTACAAATCACTATAGGGCCCACATGAGCCTGACCCCACTTTGCTCGCACCCTAGACCCATTAAAGTCGGATTGGGTCCATCGGGTACTCGCAAGAGCAGGTTCCCATTGACAACCATGGTAGTCCTATCCACTAGGCATTGCAATGAGCACCAAAATAACTGGTGGCTGATGCTTACTAGGATGCACTTCCACTCCAGGGGATTTCAGTAAAAGGGGTTTTCGTGTCTGCTTTTTGGACAACTCGATGGAAGCAATTTTTGTTAATTCAGCATTTTAGTGCTTATTTTGTTCACCTATGATGAGTCTGTATTTACAAATATGCATCAAACTACACAACTCAAACTTGAGTTTAGCTCAAAACGCTGTTTAACAGTCAAACACCCCTTCTGTTAAAGTCCTTTAATATACATTGATACACCATCCTCTAATGCCCAAGTTTTTAGAGCAAGTAGTTTGTCATGGTATGAGAGCACCTTTGCCCAATATAATCCCATGCGGAGTTCTACCTACGTGCTGGGAGTATTGAAATCCCTTAATATACATTGATACAATTGAAGATAAGACTAAGCCAAAACCAAATTCCTTTATTTCCAATGAACCTTTCCATTACATACATTGAGAACTTGCCACACACAGCTGCCTTTTGTGATAGGCTCATATCCATGTCGTATCTTATTGAATATTAGAATAATATATACGTATATACCTATAACTATAAATAGCCTCTCTCGACTAAAACTCTTTCAACTGAAACTGATTTCATACACAGGTCGTTTGTCAGGGAAGAAAAGCCCAAAATTCCTTTCCACCTCTTCTCCTTCCTTCTGATTCTCATTGAACATGGCAAACACATAAGTCTCTATGGCCTTCCCAGGCCTCTTTGGAGTTCCCTGTCCAACATGTCGTATCAGATTCGAATTATACGTCCGCGCATTATCGACGGTCGCTACAGTCCCTCCTGCTGAGGGCCACCCACTTTCAGACACAACAATCTCTACCGACGGCCCGCTCACCCTCTCCAGAGCAGAGTAAAGAGCGTCCACGATTGCATCAAACAGGTTCCGGTAACTCAACGAACCGTCGCGATTGACAGTTGACGAAGTGAACAATGCATACTGAAGAGGGACTGAATTGGGGTCATGCACATGGCTAAAATAAGGATACACATTAGCCAAAAGTGGGGCTTGATTGCTAACTAGGAACCGTACGATCGGTTCCAAGATTCCGTGGGCCGCGTCCGTGAAGGAGCCATTGGACGGTGGATATGAAGTTTGAAGGACCGTAGTAGCAACGGCTGTAGAAACCTTGATTTGGTCTTGCAGTCCAGCCGATGAGATTGCGGTCTGGATGTTTTGCATGGCAGGTAGGACGAATTGCGCCAAGCTGTTGGGTATTACCTCATTTCCAACTGAAATGTACTTGAATTGGACATCAGGCCAGTAGTTTTGTACGTTGTTTTGGACCCATGAATTAGCGGCTCCGGGGCTGTTTGCCAGATCTTGAAGATTGTCTCTAGGAACGTCTAGGATGACTTGAATGTTGGACCCCCTTAAGGCCTGGAGAGCCGTTGCATTTGGATCGTAGAGTCTCAAACGCCCGATGTTTTTCGATTTGTAAAGATCTACTACTTCTGTTGGTGGAGGTAGATTGTTGGCCTGCATTCCGTAGCAAACTCCAACGGACTGTGCACCTGCATTGTAGGGAAATGATTGAGCAATGGGACTTAAAAAGTGAGGATTGAACATTCACCGTTGAAACATTGGTGGGGCCACGGGAGTTTTGAATCAGGCTGATATTTTTCGTGGTTTCAGTTCATCCCAGTAGGGTAACTAGGGCTGTACACGAACCGAGCTAGCTCGCTCGACTAGAAAAACCTCGATTCGACTCAGTTCGAAATTGGGATAGGGACGCTCACCAACAAAACCTTCCAGCCCGGAGTGTGGGGCCACCATGTTTTCCCTGTTCCCCACCAGGATTAAGGACGCGGATCAGGTGGTGTCGCCAAACGCCATCCCAGCATTGTTGTGTCGATATGTTGGGCACTGTGGGCCCAACGTTTTATATCCACGCCGTTCACCCATTTTGCCTCTACATTTTAGGGCATGAACTCAAAAATGAAGCATATACTAATCTCAAGTGGACCACACCACAGGAAAAATTGGTGATTGAGCATCCACCATTAAAAACTTCTTTGGGGCCACAAAAGTTTTTGATCTGGCTCTTTTCTTTTTTTCTTTTTTTTCCCTGCATCTAGGTCTGAGTGACCTTATCAATAGGTTAGATGACAAGTAAATATTAACGTAGGCCCTTAGAAAGGTTTCAAATGTGGTTTCATTAACCCCACTGTTCCTATGGTGTGTTCCACTTGAGCTTCAGATTTTCTTCCTTTTTTGTTTCACAGCCTAAAATGAGCAGGAAAAACACATGAACGGCATGGATATTAAACACATACATCTCGTTAGCTCCACAGCGCCCAACACTTCAACACACCTATGCTGGGAGTACTAGTGCTAGCAACGCGGGCAGAAAGTTCCTGCGCAAGGATGCTAACCGTTATGTTAGTGAGAAATTCACTCCGTCCATCTGTTTTTAGAGATCTATTTAGAACTTGAGATAAAAAATGAGGCACATCAAACACTCAAATGGGCCATACGAGAGGAAATAGTGGGCATTCGGTGAGCACCGTTGAAACATTCTTATGGCCATAAAAGTTTTGTATCAGGCGAATTTTATGTTTTTTTCACTTCATCCCATTGGGAATGACCTTGTAAACGGTTTGGATATCATATAAACATCAAGATGGAGCCTAGGAAAGTTTCAACGGTGGAAATTTCTTTTCCCAATTTTCCCTCTCATGTGACCCACTTGAGTTTTTTTATCCACTTCATTTTTAGTCGCAGGTATTAAAATGAGCTCTCAAAACTTATGGACAGAAGGATTTCTCACATACCTTGCAGTAGGCCCCACCTAGCATCCTTGCGCAGAACTTCCTGCCAAAGGCTCACCCTGTCTTCTGGGTCTCTAGCGAAAACATGAGGGGGTCCTCGGGACAGATTTGATTTCACGAAAACATCATGTTGGACCCTATGCGCCATGTTGCAGGATAATCCTATTCTCCGAACCTTGTAGAGAAACGACCTCTAGATAGAAAGGCACGTTACCTGCAATATCCAGGCATGCCATTAGCAGCCCCAAGACAAGCACTGTAGCAACCATGACAAGGCCGCTAGCTGTGGTAAATGAAGCAGCCATGGAGACGTGTGATGCATCTCATCATCTGCTCGTGGCCCTTTATGTAGAGGACTGGCAGCATTGATCAAGGACTCAGGTGGGTCCCACATGCTTTCCCAGTCAATCACTCCATTGAAAATCAATTTGCCATCAACAACTCATCGAGAGCCACATGTGGACTGTCTCTTCGTTGAGTCTTTGGACTTTTCTTTTCTTTTTTTCATTGAAAGAGCCAAATTCATGGGTGGTGTATCATTGAAAGGACGTTTTATTTGTTGAAAGGTCCACGAAATTCCAATTTCTATTGAAAGACTTCTTGTCTTTGTTTGTAATTTTTTTCTCCACATGGGCCCCACGCACTTCTGTATCTGTACACGTAACTTTAAATCCAGATAACGGACTCGCAGGGTCTAGGCTGCTTGATTAGATACACCTGCTGGACCTTTTGACATGGTACCTTCATAAAAAAAAATCAATCAATCAGGTGGGGAGGTACGGATGCGGCCCTTCGCCGGGCCCACTGTGATGTTTGTGAGAAATCCACCCCGTCCATCTGTTTTGCAAGCTCATTTTAGGACATGCGACAAAAAATAAGATGGATCGAAAGCTCAAACGAGATACACAAGAGGGAAACTTAGGGAAAGAAATGCTTACTGTGGGACCCACTTGATGGATGTCTAGATCTCGAAACTTGATGACACGTGTAAATATTGTGAGGGTGTAGAGGGGCTCCATCGGAAACTGGTCAGCGATTAGCAAACCCAAGTCCGGAAAACGACCGAATGCTCAGCCATGATCGCCAACTGGAATGGGTGGGCGTTCTCCAGCATGAAATTCAGTTGGGTAGGAGGATTCAAACAACAGCTGCGCCGCGACCACTGCCTGTTGATTAGCGTGATGCTCGAAAACATGTAGATCAACGTTCCAGATTATTAGAGCCAGTGCTGCCGTGGACACAAGTAGAGGAGCAAGGAAGAAGAGAATTTTAACTAGCAAAATGACAGCAATCATGTTGTTGACATAGACAAGGAATGAGAGAGGGAGAGAGGGTTTGGGTATTTGTCAGAAGATAAAAGTGCGACTGTTTGCTTTTCGTGTTTTTTCTCGTGAGAGCAATCGCCGTGCATTTCGTGAAGCCACGGGAATGAAGAAAGAAACACCCTTTTTGGAGCCATCACGCTACAAAGCAAAAAGGGCCATCCAAAAAGCATTACGCTGCATGTAGGTTTGCTATTAGCCACATATGTTACGCACCCGTCCCAGCCTGGAACGTGCGTAGGACATCTGACCTGTGGATAAGGTGGGTTCCTTCATGGACCAATCAACTCACCAGGCGCATCACACTGCACGTTGCTTTCACACTGAGGTAGCCCAGCTGGTGAATGTTAATTACCTAACCTCATCGTTGCTCCCTATTGTTGTAGTAGATGTCTTAAACGGAGGCTGTTCCAGGGCCTCTTGTTAAAATTGACAGATTGTTTGATGTCACATTCGATAGCATCAAACAGTGCTCGATCCCATCAAGATGTTTCTGATTTTTTCCAGTTGGTCGCTGGAGTAATTGGGCATCTTTTTGATCATGCAATCACATTACAAGAAAAGGGGGCTTTAGCCTCAGTTCAAAATTGTGGCTAAAAAGGTTAAAAACTAAGGCTAAAGCCTTTAGCCTCAGTTTTACCTCAGTTGTTCAAACCAAGGTTGAAACCCCCGTGGCTAAAGGCTTTAGCCTCAGTTTTAGCAACCGAGACTAAAGTGACTTTTATAGCCTCAGTTCTTCAAGTGAGGCTAAAAGAACCTTTTTAGCTTCAGTTTTCTCGAAACAAGGCTAAATCAAAATTTTAGCTTCCATTATTTCCAACTAAAACTAAATCCAAATTTTAGCCTTAGTTGCCTCCAATTGAAGCTAAATATATTTTTAACCCCGATTCTCAACAACCGAGGCTAAAGCCTTTAGCCACGAGAGTTGTAGTTTTAGTTTAGGTAACTGAGGCAAAACTGAGACTAAAGATGGATTTAGTCTTTGTTGGCATCAATTGAGGCTAAATTCACTTTTAACCTCAGTTTTCAACAACTAAGACTAAATCATTTATTTTAACTCATTCATAAACATGTGCATAGTCATTAGATCCACAACATTAGCTACAATATTTTAATGGGTTTTTCCTTTCAAATAAAACCCAAGAAAACCCAGAAAGAGTCTTCAATTCTCAGTCAAATAGACTTGGAATCCCAATCCATAAAACATGAAAAAACATAAAGAAAAGAAAAGGAAAGAAGAAAAACAGAGATGAGTTTTTTCCCTCAGTCCAAGAGACTTGAAATGTCAACACAAATAGAGAAACCATGGAAATAAGATGGAAATCTCAACACAAGCATGTTGCCTCAGATATGATATTTTGGCAATGGATCTGTGCTCCCTACAATACCCTTTTGAATCATATAGCCCCAAAAATCAGAATGCCTGCTTTCTTAGGCAATTCAACATCCTCAACTTTACTTTTGATCACCTGTAATATAAAGAACAAAAACCCTCACGAAAATGAGAACAATGTAGCAACAAGATGAGTTCGGCAAAGAACTCAAAAAATTCAGGTATTAAGTTTAAACTGCAAAATAAAATCACACCGTAATCCGTTCTCTCAACGATGGATTCCCAGCAATAAGCCTGCGTGCATATTCTGCCATTTCAAATGCCTCCACCGCATAAACATGTTTAGCACCAGCCTAAACAAAACAAGAGAGAGAGAGAGAGAGAGAGAGAGAGAGAGAGAGAGAGAGAGAGAGAGAGAGAGAGAGAGAGAGAGCATACTACCAAAAGAAATGAAAATACAACAAAAGAGAGAATGAAAAGGAACTAAAAGAAACAGCAGTTGTACAAAAATTGTCCCCCGGATAGTAAGACCCCCAACACGACCAGCTCAAGAAGCCCAATTCCTAAACATGACGAGAACCCGAGAGAAAACACCAGCCGCAGTTCCAAACACTTAAACCATCAGGATGTCGACTTAAGAGAAATCAGCATACCATTGCAGAAACAAAGAAGAAGAACTCCAAAAAAAATCATTACTATGGAAAAGAAAGGAGAAATCAGAGTCCAAGCCTTATCAACTCACAGTCACCATATAGCCATGTGTTATAGAATTTACAATGATCTATTTTACCTCACCAGCATGTCACCATTATCTGGAGCTGGATAAATTGGAGTCTTATGTTCCAAGATACTACTGGCCTACCATGCTCAAACCACAGCTAAAAGAACACATGGATGCATGGCCACTATCACTTAAGTAAGACTAGTGCAGAAGTAATAGAGTTTTAGGGGGCCCATAGCGATTCCTTTTCCACTCAAAATTCTCTCAAAGAACGAAAAAGTACAGATATTATAATATAGTGCAATGAGGAAAAAACCATGACCTCAGTATTATGACCGTTGCATCTTATAACATAGTGAACTGCAAGGATCACCGGATCATTGTGCAAGGTATCCCATTCTTGAGCTACGCACAGGAACTAAATTCATGTCCTGTACCAGGTTAGAAATCTCCCTGTTTAAAAATCCAAGAAACAGCAAGGCTTACCTCAACTGCAAAATTAAAGAAAATCCAATACAGCTTCTTCTCTTTGAGATCTAGTTTATGCATCTAATTTCACAATAAAAGCATTCTACACTTCACAAAAACTCAACACCCATGAAGAAATTGCCTTAAGAAAATAATAGCAATAATAATCAAAATACAAAAACCATTTCAAAGTAGAAAATAACTAAATGGAGAATGTCTTTTGAAAAGCCATGAATACATCAGAATTAAGCTCACCTGCATCAAAGTGGAATTGGATCTACTAATTTATCTTTCTTTCAAAATCACATCGTTAATGGATTTGCAGTCCATGCCACTCCTTAGGTGAGTTGATATCTCTAAAAACCTTCAGCCCACATAAAAATGAAAGATGGATCCTCTATTTGCTTGTTAGAATCTGTCTTGTTGGTCCCTAAATTATAACGTTTCCACTGATTCAGTATGAATTTTGTTTTGCCAATCAAATCCTGCTTTGCTAGAATTGCACAGAATTAGCTTCAGGTTCTATTTTCTGTTCAGGTTCTATTTTCTGACAATTAGCACAGACTTGATGAATGAAAAATGTAGGTGATGGGCAATTCAAAATGAAGTATAAATTGATACCAAAATATTTTTACTTCCAACTTCTACGTTTTTCTTTTTGGTTGTTGTTGAAGGGTTACTTCTAAGTAGTAAATGCTAAAAAAGAACAAATTGAAAAAACAGAACAAATCCGTCTAATTTGCATAAATAGAAAAGATTGATATTACCTTCCCATGATAATTCCTAAGATTAACATCAACGCCAGCCTCAACCAATCGAGAAACAATCTAAAGGAAAAGGCCAACACAATTCAGTTTAGAAAATCTACAAAGGCCCATGAATTTAATAACCAGTCGGGATCAAATGGGAAAAAAAACTAAATGAATCACCTTGTGGTGGCCCTGCGCCGCAGAATAATGGAGAGGAGAACTACGAATGCCGAGAGTCGAGTACCTTGCAAGGCGAGGATTATATTCCAAGAGAGCCTTGGCTTCTTGAAGATCCCCGTCTCTCACAGCGGACACCAAGAACTCCCCCGACATGGAGCATCCAAAGGAATCATCCATAATAGTTAAAAATTCCATGGTCTTTAAAACAAAGTAAAATTCCTGAGTTGACTTGGGTGAGTTACACTTGTACGCAAGTTTCCAAGAGTCTTTGATGTAGAGCGGGTCGCAGACAGTTTCATGGCCAAGATGGACCAGAAAAGGCCCGGTCGACTACAGAAGTGATCTGGACCGTCGGACCTTAGATCGGCCATATCTCACAATCCGGAATGAGTTATCAGGCGTAAAATATATGATTTTGGGGTAGAACGAGCTACTTTAGCCAACCAATCATGCTACGGTGGGTTATGCAACCCGGAATTGCGAAATACCCCTGGATCGACGGTCGTTTCCCTATTTTAATTTCATTTTTACTATAAATAGTAAGTTTTAGTTTGATTATAACTCTTCATCCGTCGGGCTTTAGGAGTTGCGCCCAACGTGAAAAGAGCTTAGAATAATTAGGAGAACGGTTTGGTGAAGCCAAATAGGACACTTACTATTTTTGGCCGAAAACCTTGCGCACTAGTAGACGTCACGACCGTCTATAAATAGTAAGTTTACTATTTATAGTAAGTCGCGAATTCTAGGAGTTTTAGTTGTAGTTTGCTTTTGATTTCTCTCCCATTGCTTGATATCCCTATTTAAAGGGTTGTGAACTTGTTTATTTGGGCAATTAAATCAATTTGGAATTTATTAGAATTTATTTCTATTTTCTGCTTTCTTTCCTCGTGGATTCGAGAAGTCTCTATGATGAGTCCAGAGAAGCTCCATGGATTCAGAGTAGTTATCCTCTTGAGGAAGACGGTGATCGACCTCATCACGTTCATCCATGCGTTAGTCTTGGCTCGAAATCTTCTCTAGCCGAGTTGACTTGGGTGAGTTTTGAGTCAAGCCACCAAGTTTTAGAATTATGGTATGCGCAGTGACGCTTACTTAATGAATGGTTTAGATGTTCAACATACCTAAGAAGAGGTGCTACACCATGGTTGGTAACATTTATAAAAAAACTGAATTTTCATTTGCCATAATTTTAAAGCTAAGTGGCTCAATTTGAAACTCACACAACTTGATGTGACCAGGTCTACTCAGTCAAAGCTCTTTTTGTTGCATCAGCTATCCCTTGCTTGAAATACATTCCAAATTCCAATGACCTCATGGTGACCTCACTTTTCTTCTGTTGAGAGGGCTAAATTCACAGTCCAAATCCATCCCTGAAAGTTGCACAAAAATTCAAAAATGAAAATTAATATACAATTCAAAGAAGAAAAAAAAACACACTCGCGAGATTGAATGAGCAAATGGCCTGAAAAAAGAAAAAGAAAAAAGGGTTTGGATAACAAATAAAAGAAGGAATTCCACCAATATAAACAATATCCAAGTCATCTACCTGTTACTTTTGAGTAGATTGCAAACTAGTGAATCTAATGTTTTATATGAGACTAATGAGTCTAGCGTGTCATATGAGCTTTAGGTTAAGCTTTATTCTGTTCCACTGCTTGATAGAAATGCAGAGTCCAAGAATCTTATCATATGATCTTTATTCACAATTTTATCACAGACATTATAAGAAAGTCCAAGAATAATGTCTTTGGGCTTCAAATTGACGCTTCCATTATTCCCATTAAGCCCAATTCCATTGCTGCTATCAGCTTCCAAAGTATTGTCATATCTGTTACTCATAATAGTTCTAGAGTTGTCACTGTTAGCAACTGAAATCCTATCATGGTTAGAATTCAATACTGTTAACTGTCGTTGGTCTTTTTTAGACGATTGATGGAAGAAAAAGATGCCATCATTAAAAGGCCAGGGTGTGGATCCAAAGAGGGTAAGTTTCGCATCGGCATACCTTTGAGCATGAAGGTTTCCTTTGAGATGATTGAGTAGCATGGTTTCACCGTAACAGGGGGAGAGACACAAGGAGCAAAAGAAGATGAACTGTTTCCCATTTTCCCTTAGCTCGACGTATGGATGCCCCTGATTCTGGATACTACAGAGCGTCACCTTGGCCATCTCTTCTTTCAGACTGCAACTGCCTGCCTTTCTCAACCCCAATTCACTTCCTACCGCCATTAAAACCTTTCCAACATATGTCCTTCAACTATCATTCAAGTAATATAAATCTTGAAACCTACTTTTTGCAAGAAAAGCCTTCTGTGAACCATATAAAACTTAAAAAGGCCTAGTTCCAGAAATATGCAGCTTACAAAACTGCTTAATTCAATTTCCTAATCACCTCCGGAAATAGGAAAGACCGAAACCCAAACAGAAACCCCTTTTCACTACAACATATCAACCCAAAGCACCAAATGCCGCCAAAGGAACCATTAGATAAACCTAATTCCACAAATTTTTCATATAAACAGCTCGATGGAGACTATATTGATGGAAATAACCCCAGAAATTGTTCAAAATTCCAACAAACCCTTCTCATCCACCACACAAAACCCAGAAACCACAATTTTTTGAAAAAAAGGAAATCTCAGAAAACCCTAATTGTGCCAATCTGCCCTCAATTATGCAAATAACAAGAATACTTGAAACCCTTCAAAACCCACAGAAGCTCACAACGAACCCTAGAAACCGCCATATAATTCAAAACAAAAACACCACAGAAAACCCTAATTCTATGAATCTGCCCTAAGAATACACCAATTACAACAGAAAGAACCCCGGAATCTGTTACAAATTGAGAAAAAAAAACTTTAAAATCAACGAATCTGCTAAAACAACCTTCAGAAAGCCTGAAATTAACAATTCTGCAGCGTACTCGTACGGAAAATCATCGAAAAGCATGGTATTCGTCTGTCTCTTGCTTTAAACACGCCTCAATTGCAGGAAAATGCAAGATCTGAGAAGAAATCTGACATTTCCATGGCCATATCCACTCGGATGTATGGATAGAGAGACATGCTTCCGACCAAAACGAAATTGAAACGTCTCCCAAGGGCAGAAACCCTAATCTTCCTCGGCATACGGCATAAAAGAAGAAAAAAAACACACCCTAAAACGTGGGAAGAGTGGCATAGAGATGAGAAAAGACTCATATCTATTGCAAGAGAAGAGAAACACCTCTTGATATTGATGAAATCTCTGAGAATGAAAAAATGAAACCCTAGATTGCATCGCTCTGTGTGTGTGTGTGTGTGTGTGTGTGTGTGTGTGTGAAAATGGCGATTTGAAATAGCAGCGCCTCTCTCTCCGGAGATATTTCTATATGTAGTATTTTTTCGAATGGATGGAAGAAGCGGGAGGAAGTGAAAGCAAACGCGACTTGCCAAACCTTAATTTATTTTTGAAAGGGGGAACTTTCACGCTCTGCCTGACTGTGTTGGATGATACGCAGGTCACTTAGAAATTACAAATTTGGCATAAATTTAGTCAAATTAAACAATTGAACTTATGCTAACTAGATTACATGTATCATGAACTAAAAATTATGCTTATTTTATTATCTGATAATTGAATCGGTGGATATTTATTGGACGGTTCAAAATTAAAAATCCAACGGTCCCATTTTTATAAGTGTGCACACGCGACATGTGCCAGGATCCATTGAACATTTGCTGGACATGAGGAGACTCCGTGTGGCCCCGACCACACCCAAGACGGTATGTTCCTTACTGTGGGGCCCATCCACACTAGGTCTAGACCGGTGAACGATAGGTACTAAGATGGTGTGATTGATAATTATGGTTTAGATGGTAGACTTTTAACCCGGTTCTATGTAATTAAGGTTAAAAAGTTGACTTATAGTAAGAAGCAAAATAATAGACTTTTAGCCTCGGTTCTTATATAACTGAGGCTAAAAGTAGACTTTTGGCCTTTATTCCTATGCACCTGAGGCTAAAAAGTAGACTTTTGGCATCGGTTCCTATGTAACTGAGGTAAAAAAGTAGACTTTTGGCCTCGGTTCCTATACAACTGAGGCAAAAAAGTAGACTTTTGGCCGGTTTTGGCTTCAATGCCTCGATTCTTTACACTCGGTTCCTATGCAATTGAGGCTAAAAAGTATACTTTTTGCCTCGGTTCCTATGCAATCAAGGTTAAAAAGTAGACTTTTCGCCTTGGTTCCTATGCAACCGAGGCTAAAAAGTAGACTTTTTGCCTCAGTTCCTATGCAACTGAGGCTAAAAAGTAGACTTTTGGTGTCGGTTCCTATGCAACTGAGGCTAAAAGTAGACTTTCACCTCGTTTCCTATACAACTGAGGCTAAAAAGTAGACTTTTCGCCTCGGTTCTTATGCAACTGAGGCTAAAAATTGAGGCAAAAAAGTAGACTTTTTGCCTCAGTTCCTATGCAACTTAGGCTAAAAAGTAAACTTTCGCCTTGGTTCTTATGCAACTGAAGCTAAAAAGTAGACTTTTCACCTCAGTTCCTATGTAATTGAGGCTAAAAAGTAGACTTTTCACCTCAGTTCCTATGTAACTGAGGCTAAAAAGTAGACTTTTAGTCTCAGTTCCTTAGCAACTGAGGTGAAAAATGAACTTTTAGCCTCAGTTCCTTAACAACGGAGGCTAAAAAAAACATTTAGCCTCATTTTTTTCAACTGAGGCTAAAAATTATGGCTAAAGGCCTATTTTCTTGTAATGTCAATAGTTGTTCGATGTCATCGAAGATCTGTTTGATGCCATCGAACATGACTCGATGCAATTGGAGAAAGTTGGATTTTCCAGTGTTGTCTCTAGACATTTAGGGTGTTAGTTCGATGGCATTGACATGGCTTCAATGCCATCGAAAGATAGGTCTCTATGACATTGAAGAATGTTTGATGCCATTGAATTGTTCGACGCAGATTTACGCGGAATTTCGATTTTGCAGGATTTGTTTCCGATTTTTCTTGGGATCCTTCTATAGGCTATATATATATGGGTTTAAACGGGATTGGGAGGTACTTCTAGGGTTTTTAATCCATCTAAGGGTTTCAAAGGGTGTAACAAGGGTGAGATTCGAGGTTATTCGAATCGGGTAAGCTCTTTACTTTGTAATTTCTGCTTTCATTGTGATCATCTGTCGCTTTGTGCCGTGGTTTTTTTCCGAAAGGTTTTCCATGGTAAATCGTTGTGTTCTCTTTGTATTTGCTTGGTGAAATTGTATTACATCTCTTTATTCATCTATGTGTGCTTCCTCGGTCCCTCAACAAGTGGTATCAGAGCTATTGTTGGGGTACATACTTGAATCTATGAGGAGAAGTATCAATGGCTGGAAATTTAAAGTATGACATAGAAAAGTACTAGGTAAAAACTACTTTGAGTTATGGAAGATTAAGATGATTAGTTTATTAACTTAACAATGGCTTGATGAGGCTCTTGAGGAGTGACGTGCTTTTATGGATGATGATGAATGAAAGACTATAGATAAGAAAGCTAAATCCTCAATCCAATTGTGTCTCACGGATGTGGTTCTCTACAATGCCACGAGGGAGAAAACTGCAATGGCATTGTGGGTGAAATTAGAGGATGTTTATGCCAAGAAGTCCCTTGAAAATTGCCTATACTTGAAGTTGCGTTGTTCAACTTCAAAATGGTAGAGGGTAGAGATGTGGAGACCCACATCAGTAATTTTAACAAGATGATCTACAAATTGTTAGATATGGAGGTAGTTGTCGATGAAGAAGATCAAACATGTATCTTGGTGAATTCTCTCCCTGCTTCATATGAGTCATTTAAAGATGCCTTGTGCACTGGTAACACGACTCTTAGTGTCAATATCGTTATCTCATCCCTTCAGGGAAAAGCGATGAGAAGGGCTTCTTCCAATGCACTGCTTACAAGAGCTAGGAATATTAAGCGAGATACAAGACATTCTCGGTCGAGATCCAAATCCAAAGGCAAGGGCAACTTAAAGTGCTAGAATTGCGGGATGGCTAGGCACATCAAGAAGGATTGTATGAATCCTAAAGAGAAGAAAGAAAACACAGAGGCTTCTTTCAAGGAGACCAACGCTGCTACGTCTGATGGAAAGACATGCACAAATGATGTGTTGTCAGTGTCCATGATTGGACACTTGTATGATGATCATAGAAATGAGTAGATTCTTGACACAGGGACATCATATCATATGACTCATCATCGGAGTTGGTTCGCTATTTACAGGGAGTGCAATGGTGGATAGGTGTTTATGGGCAATGATAATGCTTGTAACGTTGTGGCTGTTAATACGGTGTGCATCAAGATGTTTGATGAGATGGAGCGTACCTTGACTGATGTCAGACATGTTCTTGATACGAAGAAGCATTTGATTTGTTTCGGTGTACTCGAGGCATTAGGGTGCAGCTTCACTGGTTTTAATGGTGTCCTTAAAGTTTAAAAGGGGGCACTGTGGTTATGAGAGCACAGAGGCAAGGGAATCTTTACAAGTTGATTGAGAACACTTCAATAGGTGCAGCGGCAATGATTGTTGTAGATTCCACATCTGTACGTATGTGGCATGCTTATCTGGGCCATATGAGCGAGCGGGGCATGAAGGTACTTTTCGATCGTTGTTTAATTCCATTTTTTAAGGATTCTGATTTAAATATATGCAAGCATTGTATATATGGTAAATAATTTAGGTTATCCTTTAAATTTGGTAAACATGTAAGGGAGTTCTTGATTATGTGCACTTTGACGTATGGTGGCCATCGCCCATGGTTTCCGGTGGAGGGTCATCATGGTTTGTCACATTCATTGACGAATACTCTCGAAAAGTTTGGATTTATTTAATAAAACATAAACCCGAGGTTTTCATCAATTTCAAACAATAGAAAGCCATGGTGGAAAAACAAACATGGTAAAAAATAAAGGTTTTAATGACTGATAATGGTGGTGAATTTACTTCAAATGAATTTAATGAATATTGCGTAGATGAATGGATCATTAGGTACAACACGGCGCATCACACGCCCGAGAAAAATGGTGTGACTGAGTGGATGAATCAGACTCTCTCGGAGAGGAATCGATGCATAATTAGTAATACTGTCACAACCCCAAGTGTAGGGTCGCGATGTAGTAATAATCTCGGTAAGACCGAGGTCGAATCCACAGGGACTAAAACTTATATGTTTTTGAAATTAAATAGAAGTATAACTAGAAGAAGATGTGAAACTAATTCTGAAGTATTTAAGAAAGTAACTGTGAATAGAGTAGTTAAAACTAAGAATTTAAAGATGAGAACTAGGATATTAAAGATCCACTTATAGTGATCAAGGAGCCCTCTTGCTTGATTCAAGTAACACAATTAGAATTGGAGTCCTATCGTATCCAATTGAAAAATATATCAATAAAATCAAATCCGAACTTCCATTGACCTAATTCTCAATGAAGGAGAACTATGATAATTGGCAAGGATTCCATCACCAAACTATGCCCAGGAGACAATGGTAAATAACAGGATTTACCAATCCCATAATCTCAAAGTAGGAGAATTGTGAAGATTAGGAAGGATTCAATCACCCTATCATGCCCAAGGGACGATGGTGAACAATAGGACTTACTAATTTCACAATCTCAAATCAGAAAAAGAAGATACTCAAAGCTATTGCAAATCTATTGTAATTTGAGTCACAATAAACTATAAAAAACTGAAAGTATTCCTTAAATATCAAATTAGAATCCATAGAGTTCAACATAAACATGAATCAAAGCAATAGAAATATCTCATCATGCTACAAGCTTCACCTCTTAGCCCTAGCTAAGAAGTTTAGCCAACCATACACATTAATAGACTAAAGTCTCTTAATAAAAACATGAAAATAACTAAAGAAGAAGAAGAAAAACTCTTGACGATGGCTTCTCCACCCTTTTACTCTACTCCTTAAACCCTAGAAGATGCCTAGGAACATACTAGGGAGTCCAATTTATAGTTGTGGAATTTTAACTTTCGCGCCTAGTTGGAAAACTCTAGAAATTGCCTCAAATTTACGTAGTTTACTAAAATAGACTTCACTATGTGCAGTTTCCCAAAATAGGCTTCACTCTATGTAATTTCACAAAATGATCCAGAGTTTCAAAATATGTTTTTTCAGGAAGATTTCAGGATTCCTTTTCTTCACTTCAAATCTTTGATTCTCTTCATTCTTCACTTTGTTTTCTTGGATCTTTAGCATGTGAATTCTTCAATCTTGGTCTCCTAAGATCCATCCCTTGCCTTGGTGATTCTTGAGCATCAAATTTATGCTTTTAGCACCCTTTTCAATTCAAGCTCCTAAATTCACCTTTTAACACAAACATGAGTAAAATAGAACATTAAGCATTATCATGTTCATAAAACTAAGATATAAATGGGGGATAATATACAATATTTGACCCTCAACACAATCCTCAACCAACATTTTGCTAGTCCCGAGCAAAGTATGCGAAAAATATTTCGAGAACCACAGAATAATTTCTATAAGCTCAAGTGGTTTTAAAAAAATAATCTAGATAATAGAATTCTAAAATACATCAATGTTGTGCATTACCTTCTCCTAAACTCTAGCACTCGGTAAGTTTCATAATCAAGTTTAAAGCATTAATCCTCCAATTAGAACAATTCCAAACAGTGAGTTCCATGGGTGTATAATGAAGTCTAGACTTATCACAATCAAAGGTTTAATTCATCACTTTCATGATAACATTGATAATTAAAAAGGCATTCAGGACAACCAAAACCTAAACCGAAACTTGCCTTACAGTTCATCTTTTAGTTCCCTCTTTTATTCCTCCAGCTTTTGATTTTTCCATCGATGACTTTTACGCTATGTCGACCTTTTTAAAGATCTTTAATAGGTAGCCTTTTTCGACGACAACTATTTTTTTTAGCTGGGTATTTTCATTTTTCTTTCTTTTTAATTCTTCCCATTGAACATGATGGACAAATTCCCCAAGTTGGTTCCTTCTATGCATAATAATCATCAACTTAATAATTCAATAGCAAACTGACACTTTACTGTGTAAGCTAGATGTGACATGTGAGATCATGACTCAATTAATGTTTAAAACTTCTAATCGAGGATTAATGACTTAATTTTGAGATCTCCCAAGTGACTAAACTCTAAGAGACATCAGGCATCAACATTAAGCATCTTACAATTATAATTTTTCAAAATTTTTTCAATTTTTCATAATTTTTACTCAAAGACTAAGAAAACACTGATTAGCTTATTCAATCCACACCCCAACTTAAAATCTACATTGTCTTCAATGTAAAAGAAATAAACATATAATACAAAAGAGGCAATGAAAAGAAAAGGGAAGTGATGGAAAGATAATAGCTAAAGAAGGAATTTTTGAGGCTTTTCTAATGATCTAAGTGTGAAGATAGGTTAGTATTAAAGACTTAACATACAATAAGCAAACTATCATAAACAGTGGAAAGCAAACTATCCTAAAACAGCGAAAAGCAAATTATCCTAATCCTAAATTCTTTGAAAGTAGTAAACCTAACTAGGAAAACAGGGGAAAGCTACTCAGTTATGCTGCAAAGTTCCTCCTCCGGCCAATATCTTGATAAATTTCTCAGTAGGTTTCTCAACAAGATCATCCAAAAGCCTTTTTTATAATAGGCTTGGATGTCTTGAAGCATGAATTTTCAGAGAAATTTGTGAACCTTAGCATAAAGTTTCCTTTTAATCTCCTGAGGTGTCCAAAGTATATAAGATTCACTTGAGATAGAGAAAGTTTTAGAGTTAGTGCAACATGGTGAATCAGATACTATAAGTAGATAAAATTCAGAGAAATTCTCAATAGGTGATATAGTTTCAACATATTCTAAAGTTTTAGACTTCGGTTCAACTTTCAGCTCCTTCTCCCTTAATGGTAAACATTCAAGATTTGTGAAAGGAGGGGATTCATAATAAGGGTTCTCTCGGTCAGTAACAACCACTGATGTATTGTTTTGCAAGGCATCCATTATTTCTTTTATCATGGAATCATTTAAATCTGTAAAATATGTCAAACGATCTTGCAAAGGGTTGAGATAGTTAGTTGAGAGAGGCTCATTTTTCACATTGAGGTATGTGATGATATGCCCAATGATTCCTTCGTCTTCTCTTATAATAGAGGAAAACATGATCTCTTTCTCTTCACCTTGTTGAGAGTCAATTGTCACCAGATACATCTCGCCCTGCCCTGCCCTGCATAGATATATTGTGGATCAGTAGGCTCATTGATGTGAAGACTCTGTTTATTGTTACTACTCAGTATAGGCATTATATCATTAAGTATTGACGGCTTAGAAGGTAGCCTTAACTAAGTGGTTTCAAATTTCAGAGTTATCTCGGGCAACTTGTCCATCTCCCTAATTATATTATAATCTAAATCAGGGGAGTGGTCTACACACACCTTAAAAGAGTCATGCAGTTCACTTGGAAGGATTTTTACTTCACATTTAAATCAGGTGTGTTAGATGGGTGGAGTAGATCATTATGGTTGACAACTTTCTGTACCTCGTGATTACTTTCCTGAACCATAATTGAAATCAATTCCAGTGAATCTTGGGTTGTAAACTCATGATTTTCATCCCAATACTTATCATCTTCCAATTCAGTACAGTTCACAAGTGGGATGAGATCACTTTCCTCACATTATTTTTCTAGGTTGAGTTAAGCTTGAATAAACTGGCTTTTTCCTCCTCATTGAAGTCAAGTGTGTCATATCACTGGAGCATGTCAGTATCATTATATTTGAAAGACACTTATGTCTTTTAATCATTCCTTTGGACAGTCATCGAGATCGACTCTTCGAGAAATTGAGCCGTATGCTTGTTAACATAATCCAACTCTTCATTCTCAATTTCAGTACTCTTTACAAGTGAGTTAGGATCACATTCCTTGCATTTTATTTCTAGATTGGGTTGAGATTGTGATAACATAGCCTCTTCAACCTTATCGATGCACAATTCAATCGCTTCCAATGATTTCATCATGCTTGCGACAAGTTGGTTGAACTGTTCTTGATAGTCTGTGAAATTCAAATGTGAATCCTCTTGGATCATTTCTAGTTGGATTTTAAAGGTAGGAGATCCAAGAGAATAGTCACTATAATCAATTGTTGGTTCATCTCTCCAATGTTGATGTTTCCACTGATCATAGTCGTATGGGTCATAGGTGGGAGAGTCTGATGGTTATTGGTACATATATATTATCACACATAATATAATCTCTCATTATTTTCTTCTTGTCTGATGGGTGATAATAGTTCTCACCTCCATAATTATGATAACCCCAACAATCACGTACTGTTTTCTTAATCTGTGGGGTGTAATTATTTTCCTGCCTATGATTGCGTAAGGACTTCTTAACTGGTGGAGCATTATATTATGGTTGGTTCTCGATGATGGTTTTAGAAAAAAATTTGAGACATAGGTTGTTTCCAATCATTTGCAAGCCCTTCACAATTTCTCGCATTCTCTAAAACTAGCTCAGCATACTGACGTTCCCACTCTTGCATATACATGGTGAAACCCTGATCCTGAACCTAATCCTAAAATAGAATAAAAGAAAAATCCTACAGCAGTTTGGAAAGTAAGTAGAGGAAAAGTTAGAAGGAGTTTATCGGTTTGGAGAGTTCTATGTTAACATCCTACAAAATAGAAAATAATGTTAGTTTTTAAAAATAAAGCAGAAAAAACCTTAACCTAAAAATAAAACAAAAAGTTAGTCCTAAAAACAAATTAGTTTCTTTTTAAAAAAAATAGTTTCTAAAAGCAAATTAGGAAAGCTTCTAAATCTAGAAATAGAAAGAAAAGTTAGTTTCAAAAAACAAATTAGGAAAGTTTCTAAATCTGGAAATAAAAAGAAAAGTTAATTTCTAAAAACAAATTAGGAAAGTTTCTAAATCTGGAAATAAAAAGAAAAGTTAATTTCTAAAAACAAATTAGGAAAGTTTCTAAATCTGAAAATAAAAAGAAAAGTTAGTTTCTAAAAACAGATAAGGAAAGTTTCTAAATCTGAAATAGAAAGAAAAGTTAGTTTCTAAAAACAAATTAGGAAAGTTTTTAAATATCGAAATAGAAAGAAAAGTTAGTTTTTAGAAATAAATTAGAAAGAACCCTAACCTAAAAATAGAAAGTAAATAAATCCTAATATTAACCTAATTCCAAAACTAATCAAATCCAGAAAACGTAGCTGTCAATCCCTGGCAACAGCGCCAAAAACTTATTCACAACCCCAAGTATCGGGTCGCGATTTAGTAATAATCTCGGTAAGACTAAGGTCGAATCCACAGGGACTGAAACTTATATGTTTATGAAATTAACTAGAAATAGAACTAGAAGAAGATGTGAAACTAATTTTGAAGTATTTGAGTGAGTAATTGTGAATAGAGTAATTAAAAATAAGAATTTAAAGGTAGGAACTAGGGTGCCAAAGATCCACTTGTAGTGATCAGGGAGCCCTCTTGCGTGATTCAAGAAACACAATTAGAATTTGAGTCCTATCGTATCCAATTGGAAAATATATCAATAAAACCAAATCTGAACTTCCATTGACTTAATTCTCAATGAAGGAGAATTATGATAATTAGCAGGGATTCCATCACTAAACCATGCCCAGGAGACAATGGCAAACAACATGATTTACTAATCCCATAATCTCAAAGCAGGAGAATTATGAAGATTAGGAAGGATTCAATCGCCCTACCATGCCCAAGGGATGATGGTTAATAACAGGACATTAATTTCACAATCTCAAATTAGGAAAAGAAGATACTCAAAGCTATTGCAGATCTACTGTAATTTGAGTCACAATAAACCATTAAAAACTGAAAGTATTTCTTAAATATCAAATTAGAATCCATGGAGTTCAACATAAACATGAATCAAAGTAATAAAAACATCCCATCATGCTACAAGTTTCACCTCTTAGCCATATCTAAGCGGGTGAACCAACCATATACATGATTGGACTAAAGTCTCTTAAAAAAACATGAAAACAACTAAGGAAGAAAAAGAAAAACTCTTGTCGGCGGCTTCTCCACCATTTTGCTCCACTCCTTAAACCCTAGAAGATGCCTAAAAACATCCTAGGGAGTCCTATTATAGTTGTGGAACTCCAACTTTCACACCTAGTTGAAAAACTCTAGAAACTGCTTCAAATTTACGTAGTTGGCTAAAATAGATTTTCCTCTGCGCAGTTTTTCAAAATAGGCTCCACTCTGCGCAATTTCACAAAATGACCCAGAGTTTCAGAATATGCTTTTTCAGGACGATTTTAGGATTCCTTTTATTCACTTCAAATCTTTGATTCTATTCATTCTTCACTTGGTTTTTTTGGATCTTTGGCATGTGAATTTTTTAATCGTGGTCTCCTAAGATCTATCCCTTGCCTTGGTGATTCTTGAGCATCAAATCCATGCTTTTTGCACCATTTTCAATCCAAGCTCTTAAATTCACCTTGCAACACAAATATGAGTAAAATAAAATATTAAGCATTATCATGTTCATAAAACCAAGATATAAAAGGGGGATAATATGCAATATTTGACCCTCAACAAATGTGGGGTTGGGCAAGGACCTATGAAGTGAGGCAATTAACACGGCCTGTTACGACAATCGATTATAAGATTCTAGAGGAAGCATGGAGTGGTCAAAAGGTTGATTACTCAGATTTACACATATTTGGTTGCGAGGCTTACTCTCATGTATCGTTAGTTGAGAGAGATAAGCTAGACCAAAGAACCAAAAAGTATATTTTTGTTGGCTATAAAGTTGGTTTGAAATGTTATACATTATATGACAAGGTCACATGAAAAATCATCACTAGCCGTGATGTCAGTTTCAACGAAAGCTTCCTATTATGCAAGAATGATCATAAGAAGCAAAAAGAACCAGAAATGTTGGTCGTAAACGTTTAGATTGATACAGGTGATACTCAGGTAGTGACAGATAGGTACAAGAAGAGGTGGAGTAGCCATCTAGGAGAAATTCACCGTGAGATCGTAGGTTACTAGTAAGATATGGGGACAACTCTAATATCGCATATACCCTCATTACAGATGAGGGTGACCCGTCTACTATTCAGAAGGTTCTTGATGAGCCTAAAGCAGAAAAGTGAAAGTTGGCAATGGATGATGAGATGTACTCTTTGTACAAAAACAACACATGGAAGCTAGTGAAGCTTCCAGTGAGCCAAAAAGCAATCAAATGCAAGAGGTTATTCAAAAGGAAACATGATAGATACAAAGCGAGGTTGGTAGTGAAGGGATATACTCAGAGAAAAAACATTAACTTCACAAAAAAGCAACCGTCTATCAGATTCGTGTTGGCGCTGGTTGTCCGATACGAGCTCGAGTTAGAACGATGGACGTGAAGACTGCATTCTTACACGGGAAATTGGAAGAGTAGATCTACATGAAGCAAATAGAATGCTATAAAGTTAAAGAAGTAGAGAATAAGGTTTCCAGGTCATTGTACAGCCTTAAACAATCCACTAGGTACTGGTATAAAAAGTTTAATTCTTTCATATTGAATCAAAAATTTACTAAGAGTGAATACGATCACTATGTCTATTACAAAACAATGAGCGATGGAAAGTTCATTATCCTAGTATTGTATGTTGATGATATGTTGATTGACAGTCATGACATTTCTAATATTCATGTACTGAAGACTCAGTTATCCAGGACTTTTGAAAAGAATGATCTGGGGGCTGCAAAGAGGGTTCTCGATATAGACATTCATAGATACAAGAAGAGGAGCAAGCTTTAGTTATCTCAAGTAGAATACATTGAAAAGGTGTTGATCAAGTATGAGATGGATAAGGAAAAGCCAGTGAGCGTTCCCCACGTAGCTCACTTTAAACTTTCCTTACAAAAATGTCCTAAATCAAATGAGAAAAAATAGGATATGTCTCATGTACCTTATTCGAATGTCATTTGCAGTTTAATGTATGTCATGGTCTGTACGAGACCAGATATTGCACAGGCAGTTGGTGTTGTGAGTAGATACATGTCAAACCCTGGTAAATAATATTGGGAAGCAGTGAAATGGCTACTTCGATACATTCAAGGTACAAAAGACTTCGTCTTAACTTTTAAGAAGATAAGGGCAAAGTTGGTTGGGTGTGTGGATTCAGACTACTTAGGCAGTGTGGATTCCAAAAAGTCGACTTTAGGTTACTCATTTATACTAGCGAGTGGAGCAATCAGTTGGATGTCAAAGCTTCAGTCTATGGTGGCTCTTTTCATCACTGAAGCTGAGTATATGGCATGACAGAGGCATTCAAGGAAGGTGTCTGGTTGAGAGGAATGATAAATCAATTGGGGCTTCAGTAGGAAGCCGTGCCGGTTAATTTTGACAACAAGAGCGCTATCAATTTGGCTAAGAACTCTGTTTATCATTCTTGTACTAAACACATTAATGTTTGTTACCATTTTATCCAATAGGTGCTTGAAGAAGGAGGCGTTACTCTGGAGAAGATTCACACAGCGTGAATCCAGCAGATATACTCACCAAGGTAGTTCCTACGAAGAAGTTCAAGTTCTATACGAGTTCTTTGGGCTTGACGAAGGCATAAAAGGAGGATGAAGTGTGCATGAGAAGAAATGATGGAATTATGATGCGAGGTAGAGGTGAGTGAAGAGGACAAGAAGCTACATGCTTGATTATTGAAGACATGGTGGAGATTGTTGTAATAGATGTCTTAAATAGAGTCTGTTACAAGGCATGTTGATGTGATCGACAGACTGTTCGTTGTCACCTTTAATGGCATCGAACAGTGCTCAATCCCATCGAGATTTTTCTAATTTTCTCTAGTTGGTCGCTGGACTAACCGTGCATCTTTTTTTATGCCATTGGTAGCTATTTGATGCCATCAAAGATTTGTTCGATGTTATCGAACATGGCTCGATGCAATCAGAGAAAGTCGAATTTTCCAGTGTTGTTTCTGAATAATTAGGGTGTTAGTTCGATGTCATCCACATGGCTTTGATGCCATCGAAGGACAAGTCTCGATGACATCGAAGGATGTTCGAAGCCATTAAACTGATCGGCGCAGATTTACGCAGAATTGTGATTTTGCGTGATATATTTTTGATTTTGCTTGGGATCCTTCTATAGGCTATATATATGAGTGTAAGCGGGATTAGGAGGTACTTCTAGGGTTTCTAATTCATCCAAGGGTTTCAAAGGGTATAGCAAGGGTGAGATTCGAGGTCGTTCGAATCGGGTAAGCTCTTTACTTTATAATTTCTGCTTTCATAATGATCATATGTCGCTTTGTGCGATGATTTTTTTCCGAAAGGGTTTTTCTACATTAAATCGTTGTGTTCTCTTTGTGTTTACTTGGTGAAATTGTATTACATCTCTTGATTCATCTATGTGTGCTTCCACGGTCCCTCAACAAGCATATTCATGTTGAGACCACCCTTGCGCAGGACTTCGCTACCCTAACATGGACGTGACTTGCATGTGGGGTTAAATTGACTAGCGACGGTGCTACATGGGCCCTACTATGATGTATTTGTTTTATCCATGCCCTCCATCCATTTTGGATCATTATTATAGGGCACTAGCCAAAAATTAGGAGTATCCATATCTTAGATGGACCAAACAACAGGAAAACAATGGTGATTGATCACTCACCATTAAAAACTTCCTAAGGCTCGCTATAATGTTTATTTTCCATACAACTTGTTGGTAAGGTCATATAGACTTGGATGAAGGGAAAACATAAATATCAGATTGATAAAAAACTTTTGTAGACCCCCACGAAGTTTTTTAATGGTGGGTGTTCAATCACTACTGTTTCCTGTGATGTGGTCCACCAACATTTGGATCTGCCACATTTTTGGGCTCATGCCCTGACAAAAATGGTTTTTAACCCTGACAATAAAAAAAAATCGAAACCGATTACTTCTTTATAGAAATGTGAAGTTTTTATTGTTAGGGTAACAAACCATTTTTTATATTTATAACTTGTTATACTTTCTAAGAATTTGTCGACTTCCTCATCAGAGACATTTATTTTTGATTGAAGGAGTTCGACGTGGATTTTTAATTGTTTTACTTCTTCTTTTAGTTCACTAATTTCCCTTTAAATATCAGTTAAAGATGAAGGTTTTTTGTTTACTCCAAAATTTTAATTTTTTATTAGTACATCTCGTAAACTATATTGATTTGGAGTTTTGGAAGGATTTTTATTTTGTATGTTATTTGACCGTTGATCTTGTTCCAATAAATATTTTAAATTTCTTATTAGGAATTTGATTAATCATCTTTGAAATTAATTTTCATCTATAGTAATTGTTAATAGAGACGGAGAAGAGGATGATGAATCTTCTTTTTCTTCGATCATAGAATTATGACAAGAGCAAGTGCATATATTTTGTTCTAATTCAGAGGAGGAAGAATTTTGTTCTTCATTATTCTGAATTTCTGTAAATTTCCTTTCTGTATCTTTTGTAAAGCATTGGTTTGCAAAGTGGTCAGGTTTTCCACATTTAAAACAAGTTTTTGTTTGTTTTGTTGACTTATAACGGAGTTTTGATTTTGATGCTCTTTTATATTTGTTTGTTTTGAATAGTTTTTCATGTTTATAATATTTATTTTTAGTACAAAAAGAACGATGATGTTTATTTGGTTTAACTTGGGAAACATCATGCCTAAATTGGTAACAAAAATCTCTTAACTCATATTTATGACTATGATGTTCCTTTCTTAATTGAGATTTCAATTTCATATTTGTGCACAGATATAATCCTGTATGATTTATTTTTTGAATTAATTCACCATAAGTATATCGATTATAATTTAGGTTGCCATTATTTTGATCTCGCAAATATTTTTTTGTCTTTTTTTTTTTTTTACAAGTAGTGGTGGTAAACCAGATATGAATTTTTCTTTCCAAAACGTATCGTCACAAGAAGTGATTTGATGCAAATGTGATAATAATACATCTTTATACCATCTGAAATTGCTTAGGATTTTACATTTTAGATTCATAAATTTTTCAATATTCTTTTCTGATATATCATTTATTTTCCCCACAAAGTTTTGAAGGATTGTTAAAATCAGGGTTAAAACTTGATCTCCTATTTGGTGTCCTCTTTCATCTAGAATAAGTTCTCCAATGGAGTTTAGTTTTACAGCGTTCATGATTCCTTCCTTTTGGGCATGAGAAATGAAATCATACCACCAACTGTGAAGTTGGCCAGTAAATTCGGCAATAATAGCACAAGAAATTTCTTCATCACTATGCATTTGCATTGCACATACAAATTGGTATACCAACATGTGATTACACATTTGAATTATTTGATATTCAGAAAGTCCATTAAGATTCCACTCATACACTTGATTTTCTTCATAATGAATTATTGGAAGATCTCTATTATCTTTAAATTGGAGATCAATTGGAGTTGGTCTTTTATATAATTTTTTGATCGTGCAAACATTAATTTGTTTATTTTCGGATTTTGATTAGTATATTTAGATTCTGAATGTTGGATTTTAATCTTTTTTAAAGTCTGACTCAGACAATTGCTTGATTGTATTTATTTGAGTTGCATTTTTAATTAAAGTTGTATTTTTCATTCTCTTTGTTAATTCTTCCATAAAATTTGGAGAGATTTGTAGATTAGGGGTCGAAACATTACTTTTGGGGCATATTTTGGAATGAACATTGGGAATTTCTTATTTGTATTTGATGAAGAAGGTTGACTTGATTGAGAGTCTTGAGTTATTTGAAATTCTTCATTTTTGTATTCTACTTGTTTTCCTATACGATGTAGGGCAATATTAGTATAATTATTTTGTCCAATAATGTGTGAAAAGTCCTTTTGAGTTACTGGCTACACATTTTTGAACTATGTTACATCCTTTACAAGACTAGCTGTAATTTTCATATATTTGATTGATCTAAATAAGAGTAAAAGTTGAGATATTTTTTCACCTCTAATAGTTTCCCATTCTTGAATCTTTTATGTATCATTAAAATGTTGTAAGATCATTCTCTAGGGAAGAAGGATGAAAATCAATCGAAAAAGAGAATATTTTTTTGATGGGTTTCCATATCTTTAAACCATTGGGTTTTGAGATTTGTCCTCTCTTGAGTACTAAAATTTGCAAATGACGCAGGGAAGGACATGTTGAGGTTGAGCACTGTCTTCTTCAGAGGGATAACTACTCTGAATCCACGAAGCTTCTTTAGACTCCTCACAGAGATACCTCAAATCCATGAGGCAAAGAAGAAAATAAAAATAATTTCTAAAAATTTTAAAATAATTGATTCATCCTAAAAAAAAACGAGTTTACAACCCTTTATATGATGTTATGAACCCTAGAGAGAAGTTTCGTAATCAAATTACAACCAAAACTCCCAAAAATCATGACTTACTATAAATAGTAAACTTATTATTAATTGTTGGGATATGTGTTGCGGAATCACACAGATATGGATCTAGGATAGCAATATAAGATCACTAAGCAAACACAAGAGAACACAAAGATTTAACATGAAACACCCTCTTAGAAAAAAACCACGGTAGAAAGCGACAGAAATCCACTATGAAAGCATAAATTACAAAGAGAGAGGACTTACCCGATTCAAACAACCTCAAATCTCATCCTTGCTACACCTTTTGAAACCCTAGAGCCCATTCTAGAAACCCTTAGAATACCTGTAGAAAGCCTTAGCCTACTTGAGAATGGCCCTAGGGACTCCTATTTATAGTTTAGGAAACTCCACTTACACACATCTTTAAAACAACCTCAAATTTACGCAGTCCGTGTAGAATCCGTGCACTATCAGCGTAACCTTCAACTGGTAAAGCCTGTCCCTCGACTGGTCGAAGACCTCGGGAATTTCAGAAACATTGTTGCTGGACTTTGAGTTGAACTTTCTTTGACTAGTTGAACATTTTTCAAAACTTTTTAGATTTAAAATTATCCTTTTTAACAACAATCTCCACCATATCTTCAATCTTCAAACGTGTAGTTTTTTGACCTCTTCTCTTATCCGTGCATCACATCATAGCTTATCGTGCACACTCTGTCCTCCTTTTACGCCATCGCCAAACCCAAAGAAGTTGCGTAGAGCTTGAACTTCTCTGTAGGAACGACCTTGATGATCATGTCTTTTGGATTCACACTGGTGTGAATCTTCTTTAGTGTTACACCTCCTTCCTTAAGCACCTGTCGAACAACATGGACATCCAACAAATTGCTCCACCCACTAGTACAAACGAGTAACCTGAAGTTGACCTCCTGAAATCCACACTGCTTGCATAATCTGAATCCACATACCCTTCCAACTTTGTTCTTGTCTTCTCAAAAGATAAGATGTAGTCCTTCGTACCTCGAATGTATCGAAGTAACCATCTCACCGCCACCCAATATTGTTAGCCAGGGTATTTTCTCACAACATCGATAGTTTGTGAAATAATTGGTCTAATACAGACCATGGCATGCACTGCCAACCACATTCGAATAAGGCTCATGAGACATATCCTGCTTTTCCTCATATATTTTAAGACATGTCCTAAGGAAAGCCTTGAATTGAGTCGCATAGGGAATGCTCGCCGACTTTGCTTGATCCATCACATCCTTGATTAATACCTATATAAGGTATTCTACCTGTGATTACCAAAACCTGCTCCTCTTCAAGTCTCTATGAATATCATTGCTGAGAACCTTTTTTGCAGCCCTCGATCCTTCATCTTGAATGTCCCACTTAACTGAGTCTTTAGTACATTGATTTCAGATATGTCATGATTGGCGATCTACGTGTCATCAACATACAATTCCTGACTCACTATGAAGGAATCAAATTTTATACCACTGCCTAAGCGACAAGTCGTGCAACGACCTCCTGCAAACTTTTTTCTCAGCCCCTTTAAATTTCAAACCTCTCTATCTGCTTCATGTAGATCTGCTCTTCCAATTTTCTTTGCAGAAATTCAGACTCCACATCCATCCTTTCCAGCTCAAGAGCGCATTGGCCAACCAGCGCCAATATAGATCTAATAGACACCTACTATACCGCCGGTGTGAATATCTCTGAGAAGTCGATCCCTTCTCTCTGAGCATAACCCTCAGCTACTAACCTTGTCCTGTATCTATGTTGTATCCTCTTGAAGATCCACCTGCATCCAACTGCTTTTCGGCCCAGTGAAAGCTCCACCAGCTCCCATGTATTGATTTAGTACAATGAGTCCATCATATCGCCCATAGTCACCTTCCACTTCTCAGTACCAGGCTTACCTAGATCCATCTGAATAGAAGACAGATCCCCTGCGATATTGGAGTCGTCTATGTACCTCGCCGATATCATGCGATTATGACATGTGATTCTTCTCATAGGTGGCTGCTCCACCTGCTCTGTATCTCTATCCGCACGTCACATCCTTCTTGCCCTGCCCGCTATGTGGCCATGCCCAACATGCCACACAAGTGCAGAGGCGGAATCCGCTACAACCACCGCAGCTCCACCTTTTGGAAGTGCTCTCGATTAAACTGTACATGTTATCAAGTCGTTACGCTTTCATGATTACCCGTGCCCCCTTAGATACCTTAAGGACACCATTAATACCCATGAAACTGCACCCTATAGTCTCAAGTGTATTGAGAGAAATCAGGCTCTTCTTCATGTCTGGAACGTGCCTCACCCCAGTCAGGGTATACTCTGTCCCATCAAACATTTTGACACGCACCGTACCAACAGCCACAACATTACATGCACTATCATTGTCCATAAATACATTTCCACCATCGCACTCCATTTAGCTGGAGAACCAATTCTGATGAGGAGTCATGTGAAAAGATGCCCCTATGTCTAGAATCCACTCACGTATGGGCATCTGATCGTAGACACAGACAAGACATCACCATCACATTCACTCGATCCATTTGACATAACAATATTGGCTTCCCTGTACAAAGCCTCAGATTCTTCTCTCTTAGATTTAGGATTTGTACAATCCTTCTTCACATGTCCTTTCATCCCACAGTTCCAGCACTTTAACTTCCCTTTGCTGTCACGCCCCAAACCGGGAGATCATACTCATAGGAATCCCGATCGTCGAATCCGATGTCGACAGCCTTTGTAGTACCCCATTCTCAGCTCCTAGCGCCCATACGCTAGATTTCGATCTTGGGATCCTACAAGGAGGATTTTTCAACATACATTTATCTCGTAAGAAGTATAACCACAAGTTTACCCAAATCACAAAGGCAACATCATCATCACATATCCACTAATATAATCATTTGAATACAATGCTGAAAGGGAAATACATATATCGAAAATCAAAGCTCCAGAGGTCCGTTGCATGCTCCAAGCGCAACGCTGCTGCAACCTAACTCCACCTGCACGCATCTATCATGCATAAGCTTATAGAAAGCTTAGTGGGTGGTGAAAGTATGTATACAAGGTAAGTGCCAAGTAAGCAATATTAGAGTAATTAGAGTAAGCAGAAATACTGATAAGCCCATAAACAATACAATATCAGAATAATGCGAAAACATGCTGATAGGCCTATAAATACCATCAGCCTTATCCAGGCTATGTAATACGAAAATATAATAAACCAATATCATATATTGAGGAAGCAATGTAGATCAGCTATGCAGTGCAGAGACAGTAAGCCAAATACTATATATTAAGGATGCAATGTAATATGCGATGTGAATGAAATGACCAAGCTGGAATGTGAAGTCGGAATGATAGTATGTAATATCGCAGGCTATGGGGTCCACCACAAGGGACTTCTATCTAAACCAGTCCCATACCTAAATTTGGATAGTCAGACTGAATGTGGTAAACTCCTGATCTCAGGTTAGTCGCGCGCCCCAACCGAAATCCTGGCCATTGTGAAGGTACACGTAACAAATAGTTGCGCACCACCAGCCCGAGTGGATAGTGAATGAATGAATGAATAAGTATGCCACTCCTGCTCAATAAGTCCACATATCAGTACCATACATCTCTGGGATCATCACCAGGGTCTATTGCACTCTACGCCAGCTTACCGCCCCTATTCTAGTGTACGACTGGGTAAGTGGAAGAGACCTCACTATCCATCTACCAATATCGAGCCCGGCTCATCGATAGTAGACCCATTCCTCAAGCTGGTCAAACTCAACCTAGATATTGCCTCTTCGCTCAGGCGAGTAAGGTCACACCCCTCCCAATCGACCACGACACAGTGGGAGACGCGGCCTACTGGTATACGGCCCTTATGCGCTCATATATATCCACTTGGTATAGACGTTGGGGCGTCCTCTGGTATCAATAACGTTTAGGGATTTTCACCCAGGGCCATCTATGGCGGCTCGATGCTAGTAACAGATTTCTGGTGTCCCATCTGGCCATCCATGACATGCATGTAGAGGCTACGACCCTGATGTCTCTAGGGCGCATAGTAATCACAACATACAATGTCATGCATCAATCCTACGCATACTGTGTGCTCATGTGAGATGATCTCCGCCTATCAGAGAGTCTCATAACAATCTACCTAATGTCATATGCAATGTTCAACCACATCTCATAACAAACATGTAGATGATGCGTATGGGTATGTATCATGATGCTATGCTGTCACATACTTATAATCGGTATCGACAATCGGCACCGATAATCGACCACGGCAATCGAAATCGGCCTCGGTAATCGGAATCGGCCTCGACAATCAGAATCGACCTCGATTATCGGCCTCGACAATCGGAATAGGCCTCGACAATCGGAATCGGCCTCGACAATCAGAATCGTCCTCGACAATCAGCATCGGCCTCGACAATTGAAATCGGCCTCAATAATTGGCCTCGATAATCAGCCTTGGCAATCGAAATTGGCCTCGACAATCGAAATTAGCCTTGATAATAGGAATAGGCCTTAGCAATCAGAATTGGCTTCGATAATCGGAATCGGCTTCTGCAATCGAAATTAGCCTCGGTAATCGGAATCGGCCTCGGCAATCAGAATCGGCCTCGGCAATTGGAATCGGCCTCGGCAATCGGAATCAGCCTTGATAATCAGCCTCAACAATCGAAATTAGCCTCGGCTATCAGAATCGGCCTTGGCAATCAAAATTGACCTCGACAATCGGAATCGGCCTCGATAATAGGAATCGGCCTCAATAATCGGCTTCAACAATCAGAATCGGTAATTGACCTCGACACAAGGCGGTGTCCATAGATGGACGATCGATGATGGAACGAGCAATATCAATGGGGCCCAATAATTTGGGTTAACCCACTAGAGAATGATGAGAAGGGGACTAACCAGGCTTAAGGGAAGGTCATAATGTGGACCTTTAACCATCATTGCCCATCAATGTGGACATTTAACCAACATTGCTCCCGAGAAGTGGTCCACATAGGGCCAAACATATAGTGGGCTCATAGCCTCACACAAAGGCCCCATACACAATACAATGGGCTGCATACAATCTCAATGGGCCTTATACAATCATAGTGGGCCTTAGACAAGGGTGTCATACATCACAATGAGTCGCGTCACATGGGCCTAATACACATCACATGGGTCGCATCACATGGGCCTATATACATCAGATGGGCCACGTCCCATGGGTCCCGAATACATCACAATGGGCCACAACCCATGGGCCTTAAATATATCACAATGGGCCTCAACCCATGGGCCTTAAATATATCACAATGGGCCTCAACCCATGTGCCCTGAATACATCATATTGGGCCTTAACGAATGGACCGCAAATACATCATATTGGGCCTCATACAAGGGCCTCATATACATCACATCGGGCCTGCCAAATGGGCCCCAAATATGTCACATCGGCCCTCATCAAATGGGCCCTAAATATATCCAATGGGTTGTATCAAATGGGCCACAACAACTACACCATTCATCCATCTATAAAGAGCATTATCCAAACAAATGAATCAGATTAAAAGATCATCTGGACCATACCACAAACAACAGTGGTGATAATGATTTCCACCGTCAAAACTCCGCTGGGCCCACTATAACGTTTATTTTTCATCTAGTCTGTTCATAAGGTCACAAAGACCTAAATTAAGTGGAGAAACAAATTACACATTGATCCATAACTTTTGCACTCCAAGAAAAAGGGTTTCAATGGTGGACGTTCAATCCCACTGTTTCTGCAGTGTGGTCTACTTGATACTAGATCTGTCTTATTTTTGGTCTCAGGCCTTAAGACGAGATCGCCAAATAGAGGGACGGTTTGGATGGAACACATTCAACAAAGTTGGGCCCACGAGCATGTCAAATGGATGGACGTTTTGGATGGAACACATCCATCAGAGTGGGGCCCACGAGTACGTCAAATGGATGGACGGTTTGGATGGAACACATCCATCAGAGTGGGGCCCATGAGTACATCAAATGGAGAGACGATTTAGATGTAATACATACATTAGAGGTGGGGTCCACGTCCCAGCTAGACAGATGGTCTGGATTTATCCCACCTACAGCAGCTCTGTAGCTGGTATGCGGTACCCGGCCAATCTGTTTCTCAGAACAGGTGGGTCCCACGTGGGGCCCACCACATCTATATTATAATATATACTATATAATATATAACATATTCTCAAAACAGGTGAGTCCCACGTGGGGCCACCACATCTATATTATATTATATATATATATATATATTATATTATATAATAATAACATTTAACATGGTTCGGTCCAGTGTCCAGTGAGTCCGGACGCTGGATGGACGGTTTAGATCTCACAAGCAGTAGGGTGGGTCCACGTGGTGTGGCCCGCCATAGTATTTAGATCAGCTGACGTTTGTTTTTGCCTACGTCCAGCAGCGCTGGTACACCTGCAACACATATACATGGTGGGGTCCACACCAGTGGGGTCACTCCACTGATCAAACTAATATTTGTGCTTTCCTTTAATCATGCCCGTCTAAATGGACTGCCATGTGGGCCCACTCGATGGACGGCATGGATAAAATACATTCATCATGATGGGCTAAAGAATATGGAAGAGAGAGTTAAAGAGAGACGTGAAGAGGAGAGGGACCCTGCCACTATGAGCCCTCCCTTTTACAATGTGTACATCAAGTGGGTCTCATATCAAGTGGGCCCTAAAATTCAAAATCAACGGTGGATCACCCACTGTTAGATCTCCTCTTCCTTTTTTCACCAATGCATGATAAAGCTCCAATGAATGAATTTCAATAGTTGGGATGGATCATGGACGATGAGATTAGGCGGTAAGGAGGTGGGCCACACTAGCTTCTCCTCTCTCCCATGGAAATGTTGGACGTGGGTTTCTTGGAGAATGAGGGAGAGAGAGGGTTGTAAGAGAGAGAGAGAGAGAGAGAGAGAGAGAGATGGGTGAGTGAGGGAGAGTGATGGGTGGAGAGAGAGAGAGAGAGTTGACTTTAGAGTTGCTTGGGGATGGGGCATATACTTGACATGTGAGGTGATGTGGTACTTGATTGATGGGATGTGATGTGATTTATTTGAAAGATTATCTTGGGTTTGCAAATGCGCGGCGTTTTTTTCGAACTGAACGCGGGCCCGCATCTTCTGGCCTGGGTATCGTCTCGGTGTGTAATACGCGGCGTTGGAACCGTGACGACGGCGTGGTCGCTAGGGTACAAGTTTCGGGTTGAGTCAACTCCGGAATATATGACATAACTCAAGGTTGCGCGTAACTGCTGATAACAGATCGCGGGTCGTCGGAATTTGATCAGGAGGACTGCAAAAGTCTACAGAATGGTACGGGCTAAGATACGGGTCTTACATTTGCCTTTGCCCATGGACCTAGATCTTGACCCTGAAGATCCTGTACCTTACTTAGAATTCTTATCCTTCGTAAACAGTGCATTAGAAGATGTCCTCATGTCGCCGTTTAACTTTCTCATGACCTTCCCTTGGAGGGTTGAGATAACAGTGTTGACACAGGGTTTTATTCATTGTACATATTGTGTCTTTGAATGACTCATACGATGCCGAAAGAGAATTCAGTGACATACATGCTTGTTCCTCATCTTTCATCACTTCCTCCATATCCAACAATTTGCAAACCAATTTATTGAAGTTGCTGATTGAGCCTTCAGATCTCCACCCTCTGCCATCTCGAAGTTATACCATTGACACTTCGAGTGTAGGTGATTTTCAGAGAATTTTTTCGCATAGACATCCTCTAACTTTGCTCATAACTTAGCCGCGGTTTTCTCCCTTATGACATTGTAGAGAACCTCATCCGTGAGACATAAACGGATCGAGGATAAGGCCTTCTTATCAAGAGTATTCCGATCATCATCAGTCATAGTAGACTTTCACTCCTTAAGAGTGATATTTTATTTAAATCAACATGATTTAAATGATTTTTAAACTCGCAAGTATACGAATCAGATGTAGATATGGTACGTATTACGAGATCGTTCCCACGAGGATTGATCGTCACAATTCAAATCTGTGATTCTCCTTAACTAATCCAACAAATAATGGAGCGAATTACTAAGCACAATTCTATAAAAAACCAATTGAGAATAGGGAAGAAAATTCAATCAGAGAAAGAGCACTAGGACTTTCGAATCCACCCCTAATTATCCTAACCCTTGTTTTGTCTGTTAATTCACCTTAATCTAGATTGATGCCACTTATATAGAGAAAGCACAATCTGTGTCCTTAATCGGGTATACAGAATGTCTAATTCCTTTAAGCAATGTCATGAATAACATATCCCATGTCCTTGGTCGGGCACATGGAATGTACAGTTCATTAAAGCACCCCGTTTCTTCCTCTATAGGAAACCTGTTCTTAATCAGACACAAGCACCTAGAATAAGCATCCAAACAACATCCATATATATACTTTGGTCAAGTTCATAGATGGAGAAGTATAGAATTTAACCCAATCAAACACACTAGAGAAAGAACAAATCAATCCAGTTAAAGTAAAATTAACATAAACAAAGCATTATTCAAATTAGGGGCTTCATCTCAGCCCTAGCGAAGAAAATTAGAAATCCATGTGCTCAACTAGAAGGAAAAAATAAAATTGATAAAGAAAAAAAAAACACATGAAAATCTAAATCAGCCCTCCTTTCTTCCTCTCTCTCTCTCTCTCTCTCTTTCTTCTCTTTCTTCTCTTTCTTCTCTCCCTTGCTCCGGATCGGAATCCCCTCTTTCTGAATGCCATTCCCACATCCAAAACTCCTCTTTTATAGTTGCTGGAGGGCTGGAGTCGGTGGCAGAGTCGTAGCAGGACACGGAGTGCAACTTTTCGCAGCCAAATTCGGAGCTTCAAAACTCCACACTTTCCTCGCTCAAATTCCAAAAAAAATCAGTCCCTTAGGACTTTCTTGGGTCCTCTACATGATGGACGGTTCAGATCTACCATATGATCAAAGATGGTGGGCCACAACCACCTGGAAAAGTCGGTTTTCACGGATTTGCGAAACCTTTCACAACCTTTCGCTGCGAAGCTCAGTGGGCCCCACAGAAGTGTTTTCATAAAAATTCACCCCGTCCATTGCATTCAGGGTGAAATTTCAGTAAAGAATGGGTGATTTTGAACGTCCATTAATGCGGCCCAGAGAAGAAATCACAATAAAATCAATTTTTAACGTCCCAGGGCAGTCCACTTTTAGCCTCTGTACCGCACACGTGTGCACGCATGGACACAAAATATCAACATGGTTTTTTAGTGCTCGAGCCACTCTACAAGATGAGCGGCTTGGATCGGCCGGACGGGACCATGGATGGGGCCCATCGACGTCAGAAACGTACGCGTTCGTCCGTTCATTTGGAGCGGAAACGACAACTACCGTTTTTAGGAAGACGACGCGGTCGGAAGAAGATCGACCACATGCAAGGCAGCAGTGCGTTGGTGCATGTGTACTCTTTGTACACATGCTGCACATACGGCCCACCGTGATGTTTACGAGAAATCTACACCATCCATCCTCTTTCTCATGTTATTTTAGCCGTCAATACCAAAGTTGAGGCAGTTCAGAGATATCGGTGGGCCCCAAATTGGAGATTAATGGGCTGATCTATCCGTTGGACCACTTCCCGATATCTTCAATGGCTGGAATTTAATATGTACGGTTAATTTACGGCCCCCATCACATGTATGAAGTTTCGGGCCAATCGGATGGCGGGAACCATGTGATCTTGCATTTTGCACCAATTTCAGGCCTCTTTAACGTGAACGGCTTGATTTCCTCAGATCTCTGGCATGTAAATTCTTCAATATTGGTCCTCTGGAGTCCGTCCCTTGCTCTGATAACTTCGGCACATCAAATTCATGCTTTTAATAATCTTTTTCAATCAACGCTCCTTATTACATCCTGTAACAAAAACACAATTAAAATATGATGTTATGCATTATCATGTACGTAAAATAGGGCAATAATCGGGGTCCGATATGCAATATTTGACCCTTATCACAACCCCCAACCACAAAAAATAATTTCAGAAATAAAAGACAATTCCTGTAAACTTAAGTGACTTGTGAACAGATAGCTGAGATGTGAAAATTCTAAGATTCATGATTGGTGTGTGGAATTTTTCTCTTGGAATCAAGCTCTCAGCAGATTTCATAATTAATTTCAAACTATTAATCCATTAATTGGAACAATTCTGAACATCGAGCTCCATGAATGTAAAGTGTAATCTCGACTTACAATCATTAAGAGATCCAATTGTCAATTTCATGATATCATTGGCATTTAACAATGAAATTCATGACAACTGAAACCATCACTTGCCTTTTTCATTCTATTAGACTTTGATGATTTTTTTAAAATTTTTTTTTATTTTTTTTGAATAGTAACGTCAAGGAAGGAAATCAAATCCTCACCTACAGGGAGCAAACCTATGGTAAAGGTTGTATACCTAACTCTTTCTGAATGTAAGCCATGGGGGATCAAATCCTCACCTATAGGGAGCATACCTATGGTGAAGATTATTCGACTCGCCTTTTCTCTTCTTCTTTATAAACTGATGCTAACAAATTTTTCAGGCTAGTTCCTTTCATGCTTAATGATCACCAAGTTACCATTTAATATTGAACTGGAAACTTAATGTGTAGGCGAGATCTGATATGTGAAATCATGGCTCAATCAATGCTTACAACTTCTAATCATGGATTATCAATTCAAAATTGACTGTGAAATCAAGCAGATGGCTGAATCCAAGAGTCATAAGTTACCAACATCACGTATCTTATAATGTTAAAATCACAACCATCCTTTGAATTCAATAGAAATTCCAAAAAAAATTTTAAAATTTCCACAAATTTCCACAAATTTTGCTCAAGACTAAGAAAATACTGATTAGGTAATCTTCCCACCCCCAACCTAAAATCTACATTATCCTCAATGTACCAGAAATAAACATGCGATGCACAAGGGACAACGAAAATAAAAGAGTGATGGAAAGATGGTACCTGGACGAAGAATCAAGAGGCTTTCCCAAAATTATCAATGTAAGAGCGAGTTAGCACAAGAGAAAAATTAACAGAAGCAAACGAAAAGAAAAACAAAAGAAGATCCTACCTATACCACTTTTGCAGGTGCTCTCGATTGCATTTAGGGCATGCAACAAGCCTTTAAACCCCTAGGTTACCCCTAGTGGACGAGTTGTAGTCTCGTGAGGGTTTGCAGCAATGTTACGCACAAACATTGAAGTAACTAACTAGGAAAAAGCAATATAAGAAAATAAAAGGCTAGGTTGCCTCCCAGGAGCGCTAAGTTTAACGTCTTCAACCAGACAAGAACGGACCATGAATGAACTAATCTTTATAACCAGGGTCCGCCAAAGAAATTACTTCAACACCTTAATTAACCAATCCCAGACAAGTGATGTGAGTTCCCATGAGCTGTGCTATCTGCAATGAGGCAACTGACACTGTCGTCAAATAATTTAAGGACTTTTGCTCGAACGACTTCTTCCATGTTAGGATCATGCTTCCTTTGCATTTCATGCGACTTTCCCTCAGCATGATCCATACATACAGTGGGGCATACTCCCTGTATTTCCACTATCTTCCGTTCAATTGCTGCCTTATATGCTCTTAGAACATTAAGCAGCCTGCTCTCCTTTACCTTCTCAGAATTAGAAACTGTGCTGTCAGGAAGAGTCTCAGAGGGATGAAGAGGTTCCACTTTCACTCTCCATTTTTCAGTCTCCAATATAGGAGTAGAGTCGAGCAGTGCATTGACTTCATGGATGAGATTATCTATGTCAAAATCTATGTCATATTGTGCTAAGTAGGTCTCAAGTGGATCTTCAAAAGATTTACGGAAGGAGTCCTGCACTAGACTCTCGATCATGTCCACTTCAGATATGTCATCCAAATCTGCGGATTGTTGTCCTGCATTAAAGACATTGAGTTTAATATTCATGTTACCAAAGGACAACTTCATAACTCCATTCCGGCAATTTATAATAGCATTAGATGTGGCAAAAAATAGACAACCCAAGATGATTGGGATCTGACTATGAAGATTCTGGACAGGCTGAGTATCTATACTATGAAATCCACTGGAAAATAAAATTTGTCAACCTGGATTAACACATCTTCAATAATACCCCGGGGCACCTTGACAGATCTATCAACTAGTTGTAATGTTACTTTAGTCGGTTTTAACTCACTAAGTCCTAGCTGCTCATAAACCGAATATGGTAACAAATTGACGCTCGCCCCTAAATCAAGCAATGCCTTCCCGATCTTATGATCTCCTATGCCACAAGAAATGGTGGGAGCTCCTGGATCCCTAAATTTAGGAGGGGTGTTATGTTGAATCATAGAGCTGAGCTGCTCTGCAAGGAAGACTTTCTTATGAACATTCTGCTTAAGCTTTTGAGTGCATAAATCTTTAAGAAACTTAGCGTAAGCAGGGACTTGCTTGATAGCGTCAAGCAACGGGATGTTGACTTGCACTTTTTTGAACACATCCAAGATTTCATCAAAGTTGTTTCTTTTCTTTATTGGTGCTAGACGTTGAGGAAAGGGTGCTTTGGGCACGTAAGGTGGCACATTAGTGGCTCTTGGAGAGTCAGAGAGCTTTTGGACTTTGGATGCATTGGTGTGTCCCTCTGCTTCATCTTGATCTTACGCTTTAGAATTTGATTCATCCCTAGGCATCTCTATTGATACATTTGTCAATCTGCTTCGACCTAAGAGTAGTGATCGATTTGGCCTTGCTCATGATATTGCCCTTGGTTGGAATTAGAGCCAATCTCATACTGTCCCTTTGGATTAGCCACAGGTTGGCTAGGGAACTTGCCCTTCTCTCCCTTACTCAATGTGGCAGCAAGTTGACCCAATTGTACTTCCAGCTTGGCAATGGATTGTGCATTTGCATGTAAGCTTTGCTGGTTGGCAAGTAAGGTTTGTTGGGTGTCTTTTTGGAATTGGAGAGAACTCTGCATAAAAAGATTGATTGTTTCTTCAAGAGATGGTTTCTGTGATTGTGCAGGCAGTTGTTGATATTATGAAGCTTGAAGTTGTTGACTGCCAACTTGGGGGTGCGGTTGCATGGGAGGATTTCCAGATGGTCCTCCTTGTTGTGGTCCTTTTGCCCAAGAGAAATTTGGATGCATAGATCACCCTGGGTTGTATGTGTTCGAGTAAGGATCATTCCCAGGTTTTTGAAAAGTGTTCATAGCATGTACTTGTTCAGAGAGAAGTTCTGGGGATGCTGCACCAGATGGACAAGACTGCATAGGATGGGCAGGACTAGAACATATAGCACAAGCCTCGGCTTGAGTTGTTTGTGGAGGTCCATTATTTAACACCAGAGCATCAACTTTCTTTGTCAGGTTATCAAGCTTGGGGCACAGATCTGGCATGACTCCTATCTCATATATACCACCTCTCTTTTATGGTTGGGGACTTCTTTCACCTCTATTTGAATAGTCCCATTGCTGGGAATTTTCACACAAGGTTTCAAAGAAGTTCCACGCTTCGACATCACTTTTGGTTATGAATGACCCTCCATTGGTGGCATCAACCATGCGACGGTTCTGGGGTGTCAAACCGTCATAAAAGTATTAAACTTGTTGCTACTTCTCAAAACCATGGTGAGGACATTTAAGAAGTAAGTCCTTCCATCTTTCCCAACATTCATGAAAGTGCTCTCCCTCTTTTTGTGTGAAATTAGTGATTTCTTTACGGAGAGCATTAGTTTTGTGAACAGGGAAGAACTTGTTTAAGAACTTCCTAGACAATTGGTCCCATGTAGTGATGGAACCAACTTCTAGAGAATTCAACCATGCTTTCGCCTTATCCTTCAAAGAAAAAGGAAAAAGGCGCAAACGGATCGAATCGTCTGAAAAGTTTTGAAACCTAAAGGTAGAGCAAATGTCTAGGAATTCTTTCACATGATGATATGGGTCCTCCTTGTCTAAACCATAAAAGGAAGGCAACAATATGTATGACCCAGTCTTGAGTTCAAAGTGTGCTGCCGTGGTGGCGGGCAACACTATGCATGAAGGCGCATTGAATTGGACAGGAGCTGAATAATCTCTAAGAGCTTTAGTTCCATTCTCTTCCGCCATTTCAAATAGGATGTTTCTAAATCTTCTACGAAAAGTTCTTTCTATTTCAGGATCAAAAGGTGCTAGTTCTATGTTTAGAGATCTACGTCCTAGCATAAACTATGTTATTGCAATGTAAGAAAGAAAACTAAACTAAGATGCAACATAAGAGAAGTAAAACTAGAACAAGATAAAATTATGTAAGCAAGGATTGGAAGAAAGAACCCGAAAAAAATGAGACGATCAATGTCTGAAGAATACGGAGCTCCTCCTTCACTTCCAATTTGGAGATCTATGTTAGAATCCTGCAAAAGAAAACAAAACAAGTTAGTTTCTAAAACAGAAAATCTAAAATTAGAAATTTTCTAAAGAACAAAAAAAAAGAGTTAGTTTCTAAAAAAGGAAAGAAATCCTAGAATTAGAAAGTTACTAAAAATAAAAAGCTAAGTTAGTTTCTAAAAAAAAGAAAATTTTCTAAAACTAGAAAATAGAAAGTTAGTTGAAAGAGGAATCTAAATCTAAAATTAGAAACTAAAAAAAAAAATTTCTAAAAAAAATAAATAAAACCCTAATTCTAAAAATAGAAATTAGAAAAAGTAAAGAATTTAGAAAGGGATTACCAAATTAGAAGTTTATTTCAGGACCCTACAAAACAGGAAATAGGTTAGTTTTTAAAATAAAGAAAAGAACTCTAAGTCAGTAAAATCCTAAGCTATGAATTATGATAAGAGAGATTCCTAAATTCAATTTGGAACGAAACAGTCCCCGGCAACGGTGCCAAAAACTTGATGTTTTATTTAAACCAACATGATTTAAATGATTTTTAAACTCGCAAGTATACAAATCAGATGTAGATATGGTACGTATTACGAGATCGTTCCCATGAGGACTGGTCATCACAATTCAAATCTGTGATTCTCCTTAACTAATCCAACAAATAATGGAGCAAATTACTAAGCATAATTCTATAAAAAAACAATTGAGAATAGGGAAGAAAATTCAATCAGAGAAAGAGCACTAGGACTTTCGAATCCACCCCTAATTATCCTAACCCTTGTTTTGTCTGTTAATTCACCTTAATCTAGATTGATGCCACTTATATAGAGAAAGCACAATCTGTGTCCTTAATCGGGGCATACAGAATGTCTAATTCCTTTAAGCAATGCCATGAATAACATATCCCATGTCCTTGGTCGGGCACATGGAATGTACAGTTCATTAAAGCACCCTGTTTCTTTCTCTATAGAAAACCTGTTCTTGATCAGACACAAGCACCTAGAATAAGCATCCAAACAACATCCATATATATACTTTGGTCAAGTTCATAGATGGAGAAGTATAAAATTTAATCCAATCAAACACACTAGAGAAAGAACAAATCAATCCAGTTAAAGTAAAATCAACATAAACAAAGCATTATTCAAATTAGGGGCTTCATCTCAGCCCTAGCGAAGAAAATTAGAAATCCATGTGCTCAACTAGAAGGAAAAAATAAAATTGATAAAGAAAAAAAAAACACATGAAAATCTAAATCAGCCCTCCTTTCTTCCTCTCTCTCTCTCTCTCTCTCTTTCTTCTCTTTCTTCTCTTTCTTCTCTCCCTTGCTCCGGATCGGAATCCCCTCTTTCTGAATGCCATTCCCACATCCAAAACTCCTCTTTTATAGTTGCTGGAGGGCTGGAGTCGGTGGCAGAGTCGTAGCAGGACACGGAGTGCAACTTTTCGCAGCCAAATTCGGAGCTTCAAAACTCCACACTTTCCTCGCTCAAATTCCAAAAAAAATCAGTCCCTTAGGACTTTCTTGGGTCCTCTACATGATGGACGGTTCAGATCTACCATATGATCAAAGATGGTGGGCCACAACCACCTGGAAAAGTCGGTTTTCACGGATTTGCGAAACCTTTCACAACCTTTCGCTGCGAAGCTCAGTGGGCCCCACAGAAGTGTTTTCATAAAAATTCACCCCGTCCATTGCATTCAGGGTGAAATTTCAGTAAAGAATGGGTGATTTTGAACGTCCATTAATGCGGCCCAGAGAAGAAATCACAATAAAATCAATTTTTAACGTCCCGGGGCAGTCCACTTTTAGCCTCTGTACCGCACACGTGTGCACGCATGGACACAAAATATCAACATGGTTTTTTAGTGCTCGAGCCACTCTACAAGATGAGCGGCTTGGATCGGCCGGACAGACCATGGATGGGGCCCACTGACGTCTGTAAAACGTACGCCGTTCGTCCGTTCGCTGGAGCGGAAACGACAACTACCGTTTTTAGGAAGACGACGCGGTCAGCAGCACTGACCGCGTTACGCAAGGCTGGTGCGGCGCTGGTGCATGTGTACTCTTTGTACACATGCTGCACATACGGCCCACCGTGATGTTTACGAGAAATCTACACCATCCATCCTCTTTCTCATGTTATTTTAGCCGTCAATACCAAAGTTGAGGCAGTTCCAGATATCAGGTGGGCCCCAAATTGGAGATTAATGGGCTGATCTATCCGTTGGACCACTTCCCGATATCTTCAATGGCTGAAATTTAATATGTACGGTTAATTTATGGCCCCCATCACATGTATGAAGTTTTGGGCCAATCGGATGGCGGGAACCATGTGATCTTGCATTTTGCACCAATTTCAGGCCTCTTTAACGTGAACGGCTTGATTTCCTCAGATCTCTGGCATGTAAATTCTTCAATATTGGTCCTCTGGAGTCCGTCCCTTGCTCTGGTAACTTCGGCACATCAAATTCATGCTTTTAATAATCTTTTTCAATCAACGCTCCTTATTACATCCTGCAACAAAAACACAATTAAAATATGATGTTATGCATTATCATGTACATAAAATAGGGCAATAATCGGGGTCCGATATGCAATATTTGACCCTTATCAAAGAGCACCATCTTTACCTTGCTTGATTAAGGAGCTGATTATCTTGATCTTCCATTACTTAAAGTTATTTTTCCTTGAGTACTTCTTAGTATCATACATAGTGCTTACCATTATTGTTTATCCCTCAGATTCAGATCTGTGCTCCAACGATTGCTTTGATACCACTTGTTGGGATTTGTGCTGCGGAATCACATAGATATGGATAGATATGGGTCTAGGATAACAATCCAAGAGCACTAAGCAAACATAAGAGAGCACAAAGATTTAATGTAGAACACCCTTTTGGAAAAAAACCACGGCACAAAGTGACATAAATCAACTATGAAAGCATAAATTATAAAGAAAGAGGACTTACCCGATTCGAACAACCTCGAATCTCACCCTTGCTACACCCTTTGAAACCGTAGAACCCCTTCTAGAAATCCTTAGAATACCTTTAGAAAGCCTTAGCTTGCCTAAGAATGGCCCTAGGGACTCGTATTTATAGTTTAGGAAACTCCATTTACGCACCTCTCTGAAACTGCCTCAAATTTACGCAGTCCACCCAGAATCCGCGCACCATCTGCGTAACCTTCGACTGGTCGAAGGACCCCTTCAACTGGTTGAGCCTGTCCCTCAACTGGTCGAAGACCTCATTAATTTCAGAAACATTATTACTGGATTTCGAGTCGAACTTGCTTCGACTAGTCGAACTTTTTCCAGAACTTTTCATATTTAAGACATCTTTTTTAACAACATTTATAGATAGTCATGATTTCCACTAGACCTCATGGTTTTCGGCCAAAAATAGTGTCCTATTTGGCTCAACCATGCTATTCTCCTAATTATTCTAAGCACTTTTCATGTTGGACGCAACTCCTAAAGCCCAACGGATGAAGAGTTATTATCAAATTAAAATTACTATAAATAGTAAAAACAAAAACAAAACAGAAATTCAACAATTCATCTGATGAAATTTCACAAATTTGGCATGCGTAACCTAACATGGCTTGGTTGGGTGGCTAAAGTAGCTCATCCAACCCCAAAATCATATAAGGCACGTTGGATAACTCATTTCGGTTTGTAAGATACACCCATTTTTAGTTCTGACGGTGCGGATCACTTCCGCCTCTGATTGGGTCTTTTTTAGTCCATCTTGGCCTTGAAATTGTACGCGACCCACTCTACATCAGCAAAGAACCATGTTTTTAAAGAATGTGTTTTTAAATCTAGCCTCAACAAATTTTTATCAATCATAAATTCATTTTGGATTATTATATTGATTTGAAAACATGTTCCGAAATAATTTTCTATAAGATTATAGGAATCCGGAGCATCTGGTGTTTTATAGATTGCATATGAAACACCAAAGGGAAATGGATCAGACATCCTCGATGATGAGAGTTCAAAGGGTTTTTGGACAGGTTGATTTTGTTATATGAAAATAATTTCAACTTATCCATTGGGATTTGTAATTATATGATCATACTCTTTTAGGACTCGTAAAAGCAAGCTTAAGCCCAAATTTTACCATATATATGTGTGTGTGTGTGTGTGTGTGTGTGTGTGTGTGTGTATGTGTGTGTGTGGGATGGTACTATATATGAGGTCGACCTCAAGAGAACCTCCCATTACGTCGAGCTGTGTGGGCCCCATCATGATGTGTGTGGAACATCTACCCTATAAGTCAGGTGCACCATTCCATGGTGTGCTACGGGCTTAAAACATTCATAATCATTTATTAGGCCACGGGCTTAAAACATTCATAATCCATGTATTGGGTGGGCCACATCATATACAACAGTTGAGAGGGATACCCTCCCATTAAAACATTCATAATCATTTATTGGGCCCACTGAGATGTGGTTCACAAATCCAACCCATCCATTGTGTGTGTCCCACTTAGATGAGGGGTTAGAATAAGTTTTAGCCCCATCCAAAACTCAGGTGAGCCTCGCCAAGTGCTTTTATACGTTTTAGGCATGTCTTCAAAAGGTTTTAGATGGTATGATCCACCTAAGTTCCATATATGGCTGATGTTTTGGATATCCCATAATCTAAAGGGGACCCATCAAATGCACGGTGTTGATGTTTGGCACACATCATAGTAGGGTCCACACAATTTGACCTCTTGGGAAGTTCTCATAAGGTCGACTGCATAGGGAAGTCATACTATGCGGGTCGAGCATATATATGCAACATTAATATAAGGTCGAGATGTGTTTTTTCTTCCACCGTTCGATGAAAAATTTGAAAACTACACCATAAAGATGCCAGTGCTTTAGGAAAAGGTAAAATCGAAAAAATCGACGTTACGTAATTGATATTTATCAGCAAGTATTCAGTTCACCTAGTAAGGCGAATATGGATAGGGATGAAGCAGATTGCATGCCATGAACATACTAGGTGGCTGTCATCAAAGTTTGTGGGCCCTACCATGATGGATATGTTGTATCAACATCGTTTATTCTTTTGGAGAGATCATTTTAGGTCATGAGCCCAATAAAAAAGCATATCCAAGTTAAAATGAATTATACATATCACATAGAAAGGTTCACTATGATGTTTATTTGTTGTCTACCCTGTTCATAATGACACACAGACTGGGATGAAAGGTCAAAAACAAATATAAGCTTTATCCAAAAATTTAGTGGCCCCAAGAAGTTCTCAATCCACTGCTTTTTATGTTGTGATCCACTTGAACTTTAGATCTACCTCTCTTTTGATCTAATACCCTAAAATGATCCCGCCAAATAGGTGGACAGTGTGGATATAGCACTAACATCATGGTGGAGCCCACGGAACACGACAACACAATGGGACACATGGATGGGATTTCCTTATAGAGCCTTTAGCAAGAAGTTTTTGCGTTAGAGCCTATGTGAGGTTCCACGTTATGTTTATGATAAATCCATTCCGGTCATCCATATTAAGAGATCATTTTAGAATATACAACTAAAAGTGAGCTGGATCCAAGACTCAAATGAGCCACACTAGAGAAAACAACAGGGATTGAACAACCACCCCTAAGATATTAATTACTAAGTTTTTTTTTTTTTTTGGGTTTTATTTTTAGTTCATCCTAGTGCAAATGATGTTACAAATAGAGGTGTACATGAGTTGAGCCGAGCCGAGCTTTACCCAGCTCGTGCTCGACTCGGACTACTCGAGTCCTAACTCATGCTCGGCTCGGCTCGGCTCGGCCTTCAATCTCAGAACAGCAGCTCATGCTCGGCTTGGCCGAGTTCGAGCCAAGTTTTCGAGACTACCTAAACAACTGAAACCAACACTAATTCAACTTTTACATCATAAACCCACGTAGGTCACACCTGCTGCCTGCTCTCAGTCCTTGGGACAAGATGCCTTCAACAATCCTATTTCAGAACAGACATCACTACAAACGCTTGTTTCTTTTGATGCTTCACCTGAGAGGAATCCTTCTATTATAGGATCGATAGTCGCATCTCTTTGCTCTTTTTATCTAGACTCTTCTCTAGACCATTGATGCAGGGATGAACGTGATGAGGATAAATACTCTGAATCCACAGAGCTTCTCTGGACTCCTCACAGAGACTTCTCGAATCCACGAGGAAAGAAAGAAAAAAATAGAAATAAATTCTAATAAATTTGAAATTGATTAATTGATGAATAAAAACGAGTTCACAACCCTTTAAATAGGGGTACCAAGCAATGGTAAAGAAATCAGAATCAAACTACAACTAAAACTCTTAGAATTTGCGACTTACTATAAATAGTAAACTTACTATTTATAGACGGTCGTGATGTCTACTAGTGCACAAGGTTTTCGGCCAAAAATAGTAAGTGTCCTATTTGGCTTCACCAAACCGTTCCCCTAATTATTCTAAGCTCTTTTCACATTGGACGCAACTCCTAAAGCCCGACGGATGAAGAGTTATAATCAAACTAAAACTTACTATTTATAGTAAAAAATGAAATTAAAACAAGAAAATGACTGTCAATCCAGGGGTTTCTTACAATTTCGAGCATCGCAACCCGGCATAGCGGGGTTGGTTGGCTAAAGTAGCTCGTTCTACCCCAAAATCATATATTTTACATTAGCTAACTCATTCCGGATTGCGAGATACGTCCGATCTAAGGTCCGACGGTCCGGATCACTTCTGTCGTCGACCGGGCCTTTTCTGATCCATCTTGGCCATGAAAATGTCTGCGACCCGCTCTACATCAGTCCCCTCCACTTCAAAAGAACTCGCCCTCGAGTTCTCATCCAGCGCTGATTCATGATACTCGGTCAGGTCCGTGACGTTGAAAGTTCGCGAGATCGCCATGTCATCTGGAAGATCAACAACATAAGCGTTGTCATTGATCTTTCGAATGATTGGGATGGCTCCAATCTTCTTATTTTTCAACTTGTTGTACGTCCTAATCAAAAATCTCTCTTTGCGCAGATGGACCATAACGCGTTCGCCCACCTTGAACACTTTTTGTCGCCGATGCTTGTCCGCTTGTTCCTTGTACTTCTCATTCGAGGCATTTAGCTTGGGCTGCACTTCCGCATGGATGCCCTAGATCTTGTCTGCCATATGTTTTGCTATAATGCTCGTGCCTGGGTGCTTTGTCAGAGGGACCAGGTCAAGCGTGTGGCGAGGCACTCATCCATATATAATCTGGAATAGAGATTTTCCTGTCGAGTGGTTCACCATGTTGTTGAATGCGAACTCTGCTTGAGACAAGGCCAAATCCCACTGCTTCGGTTTTTCTCCTGAAATACAGCGAAGGAGGTTTCCCAACATTCGATTCACAACTTCGGTCTGCCCATCAGTCTATGGGTGGTAAGCACTGCTGAATTGAAGTCGTGTATCGAATCGAGCCCACAAAGTCCACTAAAAGTGGTTAATGAACTTTGTGTCACGATCAGAAGTAATGGTCTTGGGGACCTCGTGTAGCCGTACGACCTCCCTGAAGAATAGATTCGCCACGTGTGTTGCATCGAGGGTCTTCTTGAATGGGTAAAGTGCGCCATCTTGGAGAAATGATCTACCACCACGAACACCGAATCCATGCCGCATTGTGTTCGTGGGAGACCAAGCATGAAGTCCATTGATAAATCCTCCCAAGGACCGTCAGGCACAGGTAACGGGGTGTAGAGGCCCGTATTCTGAGATTGCCCCTTGGAGGTCTAACAAACATGACAACGTTGTACGGATTTTCCCACATCACGTACTAATTGCGGCCAGTAATATCGCTCTTCCACAAGAGCTCGTGTCTTGTCTTGCACAAGGTGTCCACCGAGGCCACCTCTATGTAGCTCCTGAATAATCTGCTCCCTCAGAGAACTTTGGGGAACACACAATCGATTTTCTTTGAAGAAAAAATTGTCCTGTATATGAAGGTCACTGGGGTGACCTTCTTGGCACTTCACCCAAGAATCTTTGAAGTCCTCATCCTCGGCATACAGCTCCTTGAGATAGTCGAAGCTGACCACCTTGTTGCTCATCGTAATGAGTAGTGATACACGACGGCTAAGTGCATCAGCCACCTTATTCTGCTGCCCTGAATTGTGCTTCAGAACGAATGTGAATTCCTGTAAAAACACAACTTATTTAGCATGCACACGATTCTCGTTAGTCTGACTATTAATAAACTTTAATGCTTGATGGTCAGTGTACAGAACAAACTCTCTTTGAATTAGATAGTGCCGCCAATGTCGCAGTGCCTGAACAACTGCGTACAACTTAAGCTCATAAGTCGACCACTTCTTTCGGGCTTCGCTGAGCTTCTCGCTGTAGAAGGCTATCGGCTTGCCTTCCTATGATAACACTCTTCCAATTCCGACGTATAAAGTATCACACTCAACCTCAAACAATTTGTCGAAATTAAGAAGCACCAAGACTGGTGTTGTAGACAAACGATGCTTGATCTCATAAAAGCTCTTGTCAGCTTTATCGGTCCAGTGGAACGATCCTTTTTTTTTTTTCATGCAATCTGTTATAGGTGCAACTATGGTGCTAAAATCTCACACAAATTGACGATAGAAAATAGTCAACCCCTGAAAACTTCTCACCTCATGAATGTTTGTCAGGATCGACCATTCCCTAATAGCTCGTACCTTTTCATCGTCCATACAAATGCCTGTAGACATTATAACAAATCCTAGAAATAACAGGCTGCCAGTTAAAAAACTACACTTCTTCAAGTTGAGGTACAACTTGTTAATTTGTAGGACCTGCAGCACCTGCCTGAGATGTTTCCTGTGCTTCGCCTCATCCTGGCTATATATCAATGTATCATCAAAATATACTACCACAAATCGGCCAGTGAATGGTTTTAGAACTTGATTCATCAAACGCATAAAAGTACTTGGTGCGTTCGATAGGCCAAAGGGCATGACCAGCCACTCATATTACCCTTCCTTGGTCTTGAATGTCATTTTCCACTCATCACCGAGTCGGATATGAATCTGATGGTACCCACTCCTTAGATCTAGTTTTGAGAACACCTTGGCCCCTTCTAGCATATCGAGCATGTCGTCCAATCGTGGTATTGGGAACCGATACTTGATAGTAATTTTGTTGATTGCCCGGCTGTCAACACACATGCACCAGCTTCCATCTTTTTTTGGCGTTAATAATGTTGGTACAACACATGGGCTCATGCTCTCTCTGAAGAGACCCTTACGGATCAATTCCTCCACTTGCCGCTGAAGTATCTCGCACTCCTTTGGACTCATCCGATAATGAGGGCAGTTGGGCAGGCTAGCCCCAGGGACGAGGTCTATGTGATGTTGGATGTCCCTCATGGGGGGAAATCCATCAGGTAAATCCTCAGGCCAGACTTCTTTGAATTCGTTTAGTAACAGTTTTAAACTTGGAGGGATGTTTGAAGGTTCCTCTTCCTCGCCCTTCACCACTACGGCGTACACCTCGTCAGTTTCCTTGGATTCCTCCATGAAATCCTGAATGATCAAGAGGAAACTCTCCTCCACTTTAGAGGCTTCAGGGTGGTTCTCTGGTGCCATAGGGGCAAGGATTATTTTTCGGCTATCTTTGACGAATACGTAGACATTGTCTCGTCCTCGATGGGTCGCATCACGGTCCGACTGCCAGGGTCGACCGAGTAGCATGTGGCAAGCTTCCATGTCAACCACGTCACAAAGTATCTGATCCTTATAATTTTTACCAATTGAAAATGGATATTGCATTGTTCAGTTACCTTGGTTTCATTCACCTTTTTTATCCAGCCGATTGAGTACGGGGAAGGATGTTTCATCGTTGGTAGCCGCAATTTATCCACCATCACTCTTGAGACGATGTTCTTGCTACTACCACTGTCTATGATCACATCACAGACCTTTCCGTTGACAGTGCACTGAGTACGAAATATATTGTGTCGCTATGGATGTAATTCCTTTCGTGGGGTATACAGTAATCGCCTCACAACTAGAAATTTGCCACGATCCTCGCTTGTCATTTCATCGCCACCTGCTATTTCTTCAGTGGTTTGTTCATGTTCATCATAGCCATGGTCTTCTTCTGCGACCTAATCTTCAGTGCCCCGTTCGTTTATAGTCAAGTATGCTGTGGGACGTTGAGGACAGGTGTTTGATAAGTGGCCTGGCTAGCCACAACGGTAACAATTGTTCGACCTTGGTCGAGCATAAGGATTTGGAATCCTACTCGGGCCCGCTGTTGTGGGTGCTGTACGTTGAGGTCTGGATGAGTCGCTCCCCGTATCACGGTTCGTGGTTGTAGGATATTGATGACGTTCTCCTACTGGATCTTTCCTCGTGCCAGTACTGGATCCCGCGTGGGACCCATCATGGGGGGTTGAGTTGAAGGATAGGGATGAGCAGGAACTCTTGCAAGTTGTGTTTCTGCCCTACCCGCCAATTGAACTGCTTCATCCACGGTCCCGACTGGGTACGTCTGAACTCGGTCCTGAATTGTCGGTCGCAGCCCACCTATAAATCATGCCACCTTCTGTGACTCAGATTTTGATAGATCATTTCGTGTAGCCAACCACTGGAATTCTTCAGTGTAATTGGTGATGGTTCGATTTCCTTGTCGATAATTTTGATATTGTTGGAATAATATCTGCTCATAATCACTGGGGAGAAATCGTGATTGAAGAAGGCGTCTCATCCGTGGCCATGATGAGATGGGTGCCTTGTTCTGGCGGGCTCGTGAGAGTTATAATTGTTCCCACCATGCAGAAGCACCAGATTTTAACTTAAACGCTACCAATTTTACCTTTTTATGATCTGGCACATCCATATAATCAAAATATCTCTCTACTTCGGCTAGCCAATCGAGGAAATCTTCTATACGTAATAAACCATTAAAACTAGGAAGTTCAGCCTTACCTCAATAGTCTCTTTCAGCATGATCTAGATGATTGCCTCCAAGATTGGTCATCGGACAAAACCCTCATTAAGGTCCTCGTCGCTAGAACTCGAATCAACTGGTGTAGCCATACAGTTTGCCATTGGTAGTACCCTACGGAAATTGGGGTTGCGTCGTACAGCAACCATGGGTGGTGGAGCCACCATGGGTGGTGGAGCACCGCCTAGGGCTCGGGGCGGAAGTAGCGCATCCGCAAGACGGTCGAGGGTCGCTGCAGCCCTTGCATGGTCAACTGACTCTCCCGGTGGAAAGCTTCCATTCTTTTGGAAAGATAACGAATCCCTGGATCACCGTCCACAGGATTTTGATTCATACCTTCATTGTTTGCCATCGGCCCGAGGGGAATCCTCGCTCTGATACCAATTGACGCAGGGATGAACATGATGAGGATAAATACTCTGAATCCACGGAGCTTCTCTGGACTCCTCACAGAGACTTCTCGAATCCACGAGGAAAGAAAGCAGAAAATAGAAATAAATTCTAATAAATTTGAAATTGATTAATTGATGAATAAAAATGAGTTCACAACCCTTTAAATAGGGGTACCAAGCAATGGGAAAGAAATCAGAATCAAACTACAAGTAAAACTCCTAGAATTCGCGACTTACTGTAAATAGTAAAACGGTCGTGATGTCTACTAGTGCGCAAGGTTTTCGGTCAAAAATAGTAAGTGTCCTATTTGGCTTCACCAAACCGTTCCCCTAATTATTCTAAGCTCTTTTCACATTGGACGCAACTCCTAAAGCCCGACGGATGAAGAATTATAATCAAACTAAAACTTACTATTTATAGTAAAAATGAAATTAAAACAGGGAAACGACTATCGATCCAGGGGTTTCTCGCAATTTCGAGTGTCGCAACCTGGCATAGCAGGGTTGGTTGGCTAAAGTAGCTCGTTCTACCCCAAAATCATTATTTTACGTCAGCTAACTCATTCCGGATTGCGAGATACGTCTGATCTAAGGTCCGACGGTCCGGATCACTTTTGTCGTCGACCGGGCCTTTTCTGATCCATCTTGGCCATGAAATTGTCCGTGACCCGCTCTACATCAACCATCTTCCATTGAGATGATTCACTGGTTGCAGCATCCGGTGATGTTTGCTCTTGTAGCATTCTGAATCTGGAGCAATCTTGGCAATTAATGAACTCATCTCTAGAATCATGCATAGATCAGTCCTCTTGACATTGGAGATGGAATTTACCCAGAAGAGCTCACTCATATCCATAGAGTGGACAAAGAATCTGGCAATGGTTGATGCAGAGTAGCCATACCTGTTAATTCCTCAAAACCTAAAAAGTAGATAGAGGCAAAGATGCAAAATGACCTGTAAGAATACAATATCAATTTCAGGGGTATTAGGATCTGAGTTGAGTCAAGCCGAGTCGAGCTTAATACCGAGTTGAGACGAGTCGAGCTACGTCCAGCTCGGACTCGACTCAAAATGTTCTGAGCGCTCAAAATATGGCTCGACTCAGTTCGAAAAGCATTTCGAGCCGAGTCGAGCGAGTTACCAAGCTTTTGCTGCTCGTGTACAGCTCTAGTTACAAATAGTTTGTGTATCATATAAACATCAAAAGGTAGCCTAGGAAGGTTTTAACGGTAGGCGTTTCTTTAATGTGCATTGCTTTCAAATCCTTTAGTAGGAAATCCACTTTTGCCTGTGTCAGGAGCAGATTAAGTGCGGCCCAACCCAAGATGGTGTAGCTTTACCATGGGGCCCACCTTGATTTATGTATACTATATCCAGGCCACCCATCTATTTTTATATATCATTTTAAGATGTGAGTCTGAAACTGAAGCTGAACCAATTCTGTGGTGGACCATATCATAAGAAACAATGATAATTAACAATTAATGAGACACATAAAAGCAAATATTTGTTTTTTCACTATCTAAGTTTATATGACTTTATCAACAAGTTAGTTGAAAATAAGCATTATGTAAACTTTATGGTGGGCATAGGAAGTTTTTAATGGTAAAGCATTTAATCACCACTATTTCGATAGTATGATACACCTGAATTTTTTACATCTTATCTAGTTTTGGGCTCTATCCTAAAATGATCTTCCAAACGGATGAACAGTATGGAAAACAAGGATCAAGTTCAGCCTCACTGTGACGACCATTGTGTCTTAGGTAGGGGTGTGCATCGAGTCGAACCGAGTCGAGCTGGCCTCAGTTGGACTCGGTTCGGCCACTAGCTAACCTCAGCTCAAACTCGGCTCGACTTGGTCCTCTAGCTTGAGAGGCCAGCTCGGCTGAGTTTGGTCAGCAGCTCGGGTCGAGTTTAAGCCAAGATAGAGCCGAGTTCGCCATTGAGGCATTTTCACAAACACCTAAACTACAACTTCAAAATCCCACTGTTTTACAAACATAATCAATGGTTTTACAAGTATTTTATCAAACACCTTCTAAGCAACATAAAAACCAAGAAAAAATGGTATTTGTTTCATGTATATACCTACCTTGCCACCATCCACACTTCATTGAGTTATTTCATCAAACACTTGGTAAGCAACATCAATAGACATCAATAGCAAAGTAGCCGAGTCACTGAACTGGTTTGATCCGAGTTCAATTTGAGTTGGATTTGATCCGAGTCGAGTTGAGCTAGGGCCAGCTTGAACTCGGCTCAAACTCATTTTCGAGCTAAAAAAATCAGCTCGACTCAGCTCGAACTCAGCCTTGAACCGACTCAAACTAAGCTTTTTCGAGTTGAGTCAAGCGAGCTAACCGAGCTAGCTCGGTTCATGTACACCCCCAGTCTTGGGTGAGGTAATCCACTTTCGTCTGCGTCGTAAGTGGAATGGCTGGTGTGCCACAATCCACCGACCTTATGGTGTGTTATTGTTACTAATTTCTGTGGGCCATACCATGATGTAAGTGTTATATCTACACCATCCATTCATTCAGCGAGATCATTTTAGGGAATTAGCTCAAAATTCAGATAGATTCAAAGCTAAAGCGGACCACAATATAGCAAGCAGTGGGGATTGAATGCTTAAAATTGAGAACTTCTTGGGCCCACAAAAGTTTTGGAACAGACTTATGTTTGTTTTGCCTCTTCGTACAGATCTGTGTGACATTATAAACAAGTTAGATGGAAAATAAACATCATGGTGGGCCCTAGGAATGTTTTAATGGTGGGCATCATTGTTCCACTCGTTTCTCGTGTGCTTCATTTAAGCAGTATAGCTGCCTATGGTTTGAGATCTTCTCCTAAAATGATCTTTTCAAATGGATAGACGGTACAGATACAACATATACGTCCAGGTGGGGCTCACAAACTTGTCAACAGCTTGCCTTTTTCTAAAGCGCACGAACTTGGTAAGGTTGCATGCGATTGATAGATAGATGGATGCGGATTGCGTCCTACCCCTGCCCGGACCCAAATTGATGTAAGTGTTTTATCCATGCCGTTAAAAACTTTTCTCAGATAATTTTAATATGTCCAAGTCTTAAGTGGACCACAAAGTTGGGATTGAACATCCACTATTAAAAACTTCCTGGGAGCTAGAGAAGTTTTGGATCAAGCTGATATTTTTGTTATCAATTCATCCACGTCTGCATGACCTTATGAGTAGGTTGGATGGTATAAAAAAATCACGTTGGCCCTCAGAAAGGTTTCAACGGTGGGTGTCATTATCAGTGCAGCTTCCTTTGGTGTGATCCACTGGAACTGTGGACCCACCTCATTTTTTACTTCACATGTTAAAATGATCTGAGAAAAGTTTTCAACGGCTTGGATAAAATACTTACGTCACATTGGCCCCACAGAGCCCTGCCCTGACGGAGTCCCGGCGGGGGTAGGCTAGCAGCGATTTGGTGGAGGAAGCGGATTGCGTTGTGGGTAACTCAGCGTACTGAGTAAACTGTGGGGTCCACCATGATTTATATATTTTATCCACTCCTTCCATTTATTTAACCAGATACTTTTAGGGCCTGAGCCCAAAATTAAAGCATATCTAAAGCTCAAATGGACCACACCATAGGAAATAATGTAAATTGAATATCTACTGTTAAAAAAATCTTGAGGGCCACAGTAGTTTTGGATCAAGGTTATATTTGTGGTTTCCCTTTCATCCATGCTTTTGTGATCTTACGAAAAGGTTGGATGATAAATAAACATCAATGTAGGGCTAGCAAGGTTTCAACAGTGGAAATTATTATTCTCGACGGTGGAAGTCATTATTCCCAGTGTACGTTTCCTGCGGTATGGACGACTTCGGATTTGGATATGCTTCAATTTTGGTCACAACCCCTCTAATGAGCTTGAAAAACTGATGTAAGGAGAAGATAAACCACATACATTCACGGTGGGCCCATCAGAGTTTACTCAGTATGATAAGAGCGCACTGAGTAACTCAGTACGCAATCCGATTACCACGTAACCTGCAATATCCAGGCATGCCATTAACAGCCCAAAAACAAGCAGTGTAGCAACCATGACAAGGCCGCTACTTGTGGTAGATGAAGGAGCCATGGAGACGTGTGATATATCTCATCATCTGCTCGTGGCCCTTTATTTAGAGGACTGGTAGCATTAATCAAGGACTCAGGTGGGCCCCACATGCTTTCCCGGTCTATCACTCCATTGAAAATCAATTTGCCATCAACGACTCATCGAGAGCCACATGTGGACCGTCTCTTCGTTGAGTCCTTGGACTTTTCTTTTCTTTTTTTTTTTTCCTTGAAAGAGCCAAATTCATGGGTGGTGTATCTTTGAATCCCCAATTTTCTTCATTTAATCAGGTCTTATTTGTTGAAAGGTCCACAGAATTCTTTCTATTGAACGAATTCTTGTCTTTGTTTGTAAATTTTTTCTCCACATGGGCCCCACTTCTGTATCTGGACACGTAACTTTGAATCCAGATAACGGACTCGCCTGGTCTAAGCCGCTTGATTAGATCCACCTGATGGACCTCTTGATATGATACCTTTATAAAAAATCAATCAATCAGGTGGGGAGGTACGGACGCAGACTTTTGCAAGGTCCACTGTGATGTTAGTGAGAAATCCATCCCGTCCACCTGTTTTGAAAGCTCATTTGAGGACATGTGACCCAAAATGAGATGGACCAGAGGCTCAAGTTGGCTACACCAGAGGTAAAATTGTGAAAAGAAATGCTTATCATTGAAACCTTTATAGGTTCCACCTTGATGTTTATATGCCATCCCAACGTTTCATAGGGTCATTCTCCTGGGATGAAGCGTAAACACCGCAGTTAACTTGAGAAATTTCAACTGTTGACCCCGTACCTTTTACCAACCGTCTTTTTCAATCCTCTACTGTCAGGCCAATAGAGAATTCCTGTTATCCTAATGGTTTCGTGTCCGAAGCTGTTTTTTGTTTTTTTAATTTTTTTCAGTGAGCGGTGAAGTGGGCTAATTAGGATTAGGGTATTAGAAATTCTCTGTTGACCTGATAACAGAGGATCCAGACTCCTTTTCCAAATGCTCCCGATCTTTACTTTTCCACGCAGAATCATTCCGTACGGACATACAATTTTTAGACGAAAGTGCCCTTGCATTCATCAAGATCTATAGATATATGGCTACGGATTATAACCGTAGCTATCTGAGAGTTGCTACACAAAATATACTGTGCAAAGGCTCGTGACCCCAGTGGCTATGCCAGCAATAGATACAGTTATAATACGATAGCCATAGCTCTACAGAATCAACGGTGCAGCCATGCTGAATGCAAGAGTATTTTTGTTCGAAAAAAGCACGGTGCAGAATGGTTTAATTTGGGAAAGTAAAGTTTACGAGCGTTTGAAAAAATGGTGGGTAAAAAAGGAGGGGTCTACAGTCAGAAATTTATCCGGTAACTTCCTGTACTGGTCTCACAATCGCTATCTCCGTACGGTCTACAACTGTATGGGAGCAGATTGCATGTTTGTGAGAAATCCATCCCATCCATCTGTTTTGCAAGTTAATTTGATTACATATGACCAAAAAGGAGATGGATTGAAAGCTCAAGCGGGCCACACGACAGGGAAAATTGGAGAAAGAAAAGCTTACCATTGAAACTTTTTTGGGCTCCACCTTGATTTCATACGCCATCTAAACGGTTTATAAGGTCATTCCCTTAGATGAAGAGAAAACGCAAAAAACCTTAGCCTAATACAAAACCTTCGTGGCTAAAAGAATGTTTCAACAGTGGTTAATGAATCCTCACTGTTTCCTCTCGTGTGGTCCACTTGAGTTTTGGATACACCTTATTTTTGGTTACATATATTAAAATGACCTAGAAAAACGGATGAATGGAGTGGATTTCTCAAAAACATAATGCTAGTCCACCTAGCATCCTTTCGCGGGAATTTCCGCGTCAATACTACTGGCTCACAATTCCAATGTCCGTACGTCGACACCACGTAGGAGCGGATTGCGTGTGATCCGGGCACAGATATATCTCTGTGCCTGGGATTGTGTGGGGCCATAGAGATGTTCATGACAAATCCACTCCGTCCATCTCTTTTGGAAGACAACAATAGAATATGATTCTAAAACTCAGGCAGATCCAAAACTCACGAGGGCCATACACACGAAACAGTGGAGATTGAATGCCAGGCAGTGACAGAAGTTTTGTATGAGTATGCTATTTGTTCCTACAGTTTATCCGACTGTTAATAATTCTATGAACCGTTTGGATGTCTTATAAACATCATGGTAAGCTTTAGGGAGGTTTCAACGGTGGATGTTGTTATTCCTACTGTTTTATCGGTGTGGTCCACCTGAGTTTTGGATATATCTGTTTTTAAAAATTCTGTCCTTTTCTGGTCTTTCAAAACAGACGGACGTAGTGGATTTGTCACGGACATCTCTGTGAAGCCCACACAGCCCCGGGGCACTAAGGGTGATAGGCAATCTGTTTTTAAAAATTCTGTCCTTTAAAACCATAAGGGCAATAGCACTCCACTACTATGCCTGCACGTGTAGTGGGATGGGCCGTGGACAATTCAATGGAGCTAAAGGACGGAATGGCCAAAATTGGTCAAACACAGACCAACGAAGGATTTAGATGAATAACATATTGTTAGTAACAGGAGCCGATTTTATTTATTTATTTATTATTTTTTTTAAAACTACTTTTAGGCTTTAAGATAGCTGCATTAAATGATATTAATAAAATTTTTTATTGCCCAATAATTGCATGCCTGGGTTGAGTAAATGGATGGCTGACTTCTTCAGATAGAAAACTTCCGCCTCAAGTCCGTACATTTTTTTTCTTTAGCATGGTCAATATAAAGAGAGCCACGGATAGAGAAAGATTGTGTGTTTTAATTTATTTTACAGGATATTCCTTGATATGAGATTTTTTTTATCGGGTGGCAGAATAATAAGCTTTATATATATATGTTTCTCTTGTTTCTAATGGAGAAGAAAATTTTGTGTTATTGTCTCATGAAGTAGGTATAGTGCTGAATCACGTAAAAGCTTGTGCCTCTTATCTCTTATTTTGGTTTGGTCATATATGGAAAAGGTACAATGTGCTCGAGCTGATTTTAACGCCCCATAAGGTTGAGCTGTGTGGGCCATACCGTGATGCGTTTCAAACATCTATCCCATCAGTCAGATGTATCATTCCATCGTGAGCCTAGGTCTAAAAAATCAAGTCAATCTTTGACTTGTGTGGGCCACACCACATACAGTAGTGGGGAGGGGTCGTGCACCATTAAAACATTTATAACTATTTTTGAGGGCCCATTGAGATGCAGTTTGCAAATCCAGCCCATCCATTATGTGTGTCCCACTTAAATGAGGGTTCAGACCAAGTTTCAGGCCCCTTTAGGTTATGAGATATCTCAAAAATCATCTGTATACGAAACTCAAGTGACCCATACCATTTAAAACTAATTGAAGACATCCTAAAAAATATAAAAGCACTGGCGGGGCCCACATGAGTTTTGGATGCTGCTGAAAATTGGTCTGACCCCTCATCCATGTGGGACACATAATGAGTGGGTTGGATATGTGAATCACATTTAGACAGGCCCAATATACGATTATGAATGTTTTAAGGAAACCCCTCTCTATTATATTATGTGGTGTGGCCCACCCAAGTCATGGATTGACTTTATTTTTAAGCTCTTGGCCCACCTAAGTCATGGATTGACTTTCTCCATACCCTTCAACGCTTTTCTCGGATCATTTTAAGATATGCAAAAAATGGGGCAGGTCCAAAGCTTAAGTGGACTACAAAGCGGGGACTGAACGTCAACCATTAAAAATAACATTCATAGAAGTTTTGGATCAAGCTTATGCTTGTGTTTTCTCTTCATTTATATCTTTTTGATATTATGAACATGTTGGATGTCAAATAAACATTACTGTGGGCCCAAGGAAGGTATCAACGGTGGAAATCATTATTCCACACTGTTTCGCATGGCATGGTACACTTGAGTTTTGGATTTACCGAAAATTTGGGATTAACCCAAACCGTTCATCCATATTTTGAGATAATTTTAGAGAATTATCCAAAAAATGAATCATATCCAAAGATTAAATGGGCCACACTACAAATAAGGGGAATAGATTGGCTACTCCCCTAGACACCATCCAATGGCTGGTGGTTGGTGCTCTGTGACCCCCACCATTATGTATTCGTTTCATCCATGCCGTCGATCTATTTTTACAAATCATTTTACAGTATGAGACCAAAAATGTGATATATCCAAATCTTAAGTGGACCACATTACAGGAAACAATGTTGAATGAGCGTCAACCATTGAAAACATTTTGGGGGCCATAAAAGTTTTGGATCGAGATGATTTTTGTTTTTACCCTTCATCTAGGCTTGTATGACCTAATAAATAGATTGGATGTCAAATAAACAGTACAGTGGGCCATAGGAGGATTTTAATGATGGATATCCAATCATTATAGTTTTCATGTGGTGTGGTCCACCTGAGATTTATATACCTCTCATTTTTGGGCCCCACCATAATGTATGTTTTGTATCCACACCTTCCATCCATTTGGAGAGATAATTTTAAGGCAATATCCAAAGAACGAGTTAAATCCATTTTGACATTCATTTTAACGTATTATCCCCAAAAAGTAGGTAAATTGAAAGCTCAGGTGGACCACACCATAGGAAACAATGGAGATTAAGTGCCTTTTGTTGATTTCTGGTGTGGTCCATGTGAGCCTTCTATTTGCCACTTTTTTCGGAATAAATTCCTAAAAAATTAGTTAAATTTAATGGATGGCATAGATAAATGACATACATTATGGTGGGCCACACGTAGCCCCGAACATGGACGTGGATTTCCTACGAAAGCCTTTCGCAGGAAGTTCCTGCACAAGATTCTGTGTGAGGCCCACTATGATGTTTGTGAGAAAGCCACTTCGTCCATCCATTTTCGAGTTCATTTTAGGACATGTGACAAAAAATGAAAAGGATAAAAAACTCAAGTGGGCCACACAAGAGGAAACAGTGGGGACTTAGTGACCACCATTGAAACATTTATATGGCCACAAAAGTTTTGTATCTATTTAGTTTCTTAGCTTTTTCACTTCATCTCAGTGAAAATGACCTTATAAACGGTTTGGATGGAATATAAACATCAAGGTGGATCCTGGGAAGGTTTCAACGGTAGGAATTCCTTTCCCCACTGTTTCATCTAGTATGGCCCACTTGAGTTTTGGATCCTAATCATTTTTGGTCTCATGTCCTAAAATGAGCTAAAAAAATGAATGGACGGATTGGATTTCTAACAAACATCATAGTAGGCCCCACCCAGATTCCTTGCGCAGGAACTTCATGCGAAAGGCTTTCGCAGGAAATCCGCGTCCCCCTAACACAACACCATTTGTCTCAAGTGGGCGTCCGCCACCACAAAAAACATCCCATTTCATTCTCGCACCCACTTTTCATTCTAGCGCCCACAGAAATAGCCCTTTCGCTCCTTTCTCTCTATCTTCTCCCCACTTCTCTCTCTCTCTCTCTCTCTCTCTCTCTCTCTCTCTCTCCATCTCTCTGCATCTTGACTCCCCATCTCTCTCCATCTTGACTCCCCATCTCTTTCAATCTCTCTCCATGTCGACTCCCGACAAAAATAACCCCATCCTCATTTAGTCAAGCCGTGGTCCAAGGCCCTCCCTACCCACGTACCACCTTCATTACTCTCTCAATTACGACCTCCCTTTCTCTCTCTCTCTGAAGCTCGATTGAATTAGATTCATGAACGCGAGGTATTTCTCTCTCTCTCTCTCTCTCTCTCTCTCTCTCTCCCCCCTTCTCACTCTCTCTCAATCTCAATGTTGGTTTATGAATTTGGGGATTTAGTAATTTGTGGATTTCCAATTCGAATGTGGTCCCTCATTTAGGGATTTGGGGATTTTAGGGCTAATAGATTTGAATGTGGACCCTGAATTTGGGTTTTTCTGATTTTATAAATTGGGGATTTGGGGATTTTAGGATTTTTAGAATCTGAGAATTTTTAGAATTAGGGATTTCACCTTCCAGATTTGAAAGAGCGATTTTGGTCTCAAGTTGTGCAATTTGGATTCATTCAAAGATGTCCCATGCATATGTTTTATGCAAGAATGTTTTTGTTGCTATTTGGCCATCTTCTGTATCCTGTCAAGGACCATCAATGGGGAATTTGTCTATTTTTTCTTCACTTACTCGTTGTTGGGATGTGTGGAATCCTCTGTTGAATTCCATGAAACTTGAGATTTCCAATGTTTTAATGCCCCAAGTTCCATGGATTATTCCCAACCTGACCTTACTCTACTTGCATTTGATCAACCCAAACACAACCTGAATTCAAATCGGATTGGTGTTTTCCAAACCAAACCAACTTAAGGACCTTGACAGCCTCAGCCAAACTGCAGCAACCCATTTCCATATGGAGGCAAGGGTTTGACAATGGGCTAGCCTACCAGTAGTCTACTGTCTGATTTGCACATTAAATTCAGCCTCAATTCAGTTTTTGGAAGAGGCTTGTGCTGTTTAGTTTTAATTGGAGAATTTTATTTTGTTGTCATGATACATCCCTTTTTTTATTGTATGATTCTGCTATTTTGTAGGGACCTTGGAAATTCAAACCTATCAAGCCATCTGGTACTTGAACTTGGAAAGCTTGAACATCTACAATATTTGTAGGTGTTAGCATCTTATTTACTGTCTTCCGTAGATGCTTTTGTATTTATGATGGACTACTTTCTTGTGACATTTTATCTCTTCAGAGTCATTTATGACTGTAAATGACTTGTATACTTTAATTGGTTTGCAATCTGAATTATGCTTTTTTGTTTTGCTTTTCTAAATGTTATGGTTGTCGTATAATTTTAGATTGGTATGAACATGGGTTTCATCAAAATTATGCTATTTTTATTTTTATTTTTATAATCATGGCTGTTGGAGATTTTTAAAAATAAATAAATTTGTAAGTGTTTACGTTGGCTTTAATTTTTAAACTTGGGTTTCATTTGAAATTTGCTTCCTTTTTCTTTCTTCCAGGATTTTGGAATTTTTTTTTTTTTTGGGTGTCCAGGTGTCTGTATTGGTTATGAGATTTGGAGAAATTAATTTTTGGAGAGATTTGTCTTTTTTATGTGTCAGAAATATGGTCTATTATAGTTGAATTAATCACATTTGATGGGTGGTTGCTCTTCTATATTTGAGTTCTTTATATGGGGAGTTGGGAGTTCTCCCAAGGTTCTACCTATAAAGGTATTTTTGGGTGTTGGTTGTTTTTCTGTCAATTGATTGGGTTTGCATGTATTCGTCGTTTTACCATGAAAGCACTAGTGAAGTAATGAAGATTTAGGTATACAGATGGAAATTTAATAAGGGAATGTTTGTGGTTGGTCTTTTGTAACTATGGCATAGATGACGGGATTTAATCGTGACATGATTGTAATTCTTCTCATTATTTTCAGCCTTGATTGTGACTGGAAGAAAATCGAGGCATTTGTCGGCTCAAAGACGGTTATTCAGGTAATTCAATACATCTTTATTTCTTGCTAAAGAATTAAGTTACAACCAAACTGTAATCTGCAACTCATGAACTGCAACAAAATCATCATTATACTAATAATGCAAAGGCTGTAGGTTCAAAACTGGCATTGATCAAACGTATAGTTACCTCTACTTTGGTAATATACAGGTATTGTAAGTTGTACCTGTTAATTGCTGGCTCCTGCATTTTCATTTACTGACTGGTCTTTGCATTTTGTAGAAATTTTTGAAGAAGTTGTTGTCACATGGGACTATTTTAGTAGGCCACAGTTTACATAATGATCTACAAGACATGCAAAGGACCTTGTCACTCTTGAAGAAGCTTTATTTAATAAATTTTTTGAAAATTCTGATTAGTAGTTTTATTTATTTATTAGTAGTTCTCTTTCAGCCATCCTAATTGACATTATTACGTTGTTGTGGGAGTGTTCTTTTCTAATGCTTCATGCTTGTGGTTTGTTCTCCTCTTTTACTTATTTTAATTTATTTTTAATAATTTCTACAGTTGCATGTACTACAAAATTCAGAACTATTAGTGATCCTTCAAAGTATGATAGTTGAGGAGTGACTTTTGTTTCCTGATTTGATACTTAAAGAGAAGAAATCTTAGCATCTGATGATTGTTTACCCTACATGCATTTGTTGGTATCAGATCCATTGCTCATGGAAACATCTTGTGTAGTTAGGGTGGCCTGTGCCATGCAAAATCAATATCTCGTGTAGACCCACCCAACCCAACAAGCCCAACCATTTGACATGAACCTATTACTTGATGGCACTGAATCATTCTCGTTGATAATGTGTGGAGCTAAATGATATTTTGGGCTTGCCATCACCTCATATTACAATCATTCTATTAACACCTTTTTTTTTTTTTTTTTTTTTTTTTTTGGGGCCTCTTTATCATTATGTCACTTATTCATTGGTCACATGCACATGCTTTTGTGTTGAGTCATTTATTTCATTTCTGTCAAATTGATTATTTCAGGATTTATCTGGGAGACCTCTCTATAAAATTGTTGGTTGCCTCTTTATGAATCAGAAGTCAGCATTGTTTTACCTATCTGAATTTTGGTAAGGGTGTCTTATTGGCTTGCATACTGTTTAGTTTATGTATAAGCATATAATGCTTGAATTATTTCTAGGAATTGATGGTACCGTTTATGTAAACTAAAGACATAATCATGATGCTTCACAAAATTGACACCATATATATTGCTGAAGAGGATTAACACCTGATTTTAGGACAGTTTCCCCTTTTGTAATCTGTTGATTTCTCTGTTTCTCCTATGATTATGTTAATAGAGCTATTGTTACCAAACGGAAATAGTGTTTCTTCATATGGATGTTTCTTGCTTTACTTACATTTTAGGTTGTTTTTAAATGTTTTAGCTCAAAATTGATGGAGTAGACCTGGATGTGCGTCGAAGCTATCCGGATGTTAAGCGGGGGTCCTTAGAAGGTGGGAACCGCTGTTATGACCATGATGAAGCTGTCCATTCCTATGGACAACATTGGAGTGGCCTGACCATTTGGACAGACCGTGTTTATGTATTTGCTTGAAATTGATGGAACAGACCCGGATGTGCGTCGGAGCTATCCGGATGTTGAGCGGGGGTCCTTGTAAGGTGGGAACCGCTATTATGACCATGATGAAGCTGTCCATTTCCTATGGACAATATTAGAGTGGCCTGGCCATTTGGACAGGCTGTGTTTATGTATTAGCTCGAAATTGTTGGAGCAGACCCTAGTATAACCCTAAACCTAAACCTACACCTAAAACTAATACCTAAAACTAAACATCATGGTGGGGACAGTGCCCCCGACCGTTGATTCCTTCTTGGGACCCACCATGGTGGTTATTTGAGATCCAACCTATTGGTAAGTTCACACAGACATAGACCTGAAGAAGGAATAACACAAATATCAGCTTGATCGAAAACTTTTGTGGCCCCAATTCGTTTCGAGGTCCACTTGAGCTTTGGATCTACCCCAAAACCTAAACCTAAACCTAAACCTATTCTCAAATCCCGAAACCTATAACCTAAACCTAAACTTATAACCTAAACCTAAACCTATAACCTATAACCTAAACTCAATTTCCTAAACCTTAACCTATAAACTAACCTAAACTTAAACCTATAATCTACGCTTATAACCTAAACCTAAACCTATAACCTAAACCTAAACCTATAACCTAAAACCTAAACCTAAAACCTAAATGTATTCTCAAATCCCTAAACCTAAGCCTATACCTAATCCTATTCTCAACTCCCTAACCTAAACCTAAACTTAAAACCCAAACCTAAACCCGATCCCGAACCCGAACCCGATTACCTAAACCTAAACCTTAACCTATTCTCAATTCCCTAAAGCTATAACCTATAACCTATAACCTAAACCTAAACCTTAACCTAAACCTATAACCTAAACCTAAATCTAAACCTATAACCTTAACCTAAAACAAAACCTATAACCTAAACCTTAACCTATAACCTATAACCTAAAATCTAAACTCAAAACCTATAACCTAACCTTAACCTAAACTTAAAACATAAACTTAAACTTATAACCTAAACTTAAAACCTAAACCTAAACCTAAATGTATTCTCAAATCCCTAAACCTAAACCTACACCTAATCTTAATCTCAACTCCCTAACCTAAACCTAAACCTAAACTTGAAAACCCAAACCTAAACCTAATCCCAAACCCGAACTCGATTTCTTAAACCTAAACCTTAACCTATTCTCAATTCCCTAAAGTTATAACCTATAACCTATAACCTATAACTATAACATAACCTAAACCAATAACCTTAACCTAAACCTAAAACCTAAACCTAAACTTAAAACCTAAATGTATTCTCAAATCCTTAAACCTAAACTACACCTAATCCTAACCTTAACTCCTTAGCCTAAACCTAAACTTGAAAACCCAAACCTAAAACCGAACCCGATCCCGAACCCAATTTCCTAAACCTAAACCTTAACCTATTCTTAATTCCCTAAACCTTAACCTATAACCTAACCTGTCACGCCCCAAACTTGGAGAATGGGCTCACAAAATTCTTGATCACCGAATCCGGTGCTGACAACATCCGTAGTATCCCATTCTCAGCGCCCATACGCCAGATTCCGATTCTAGGATCCTACAAGGAGGATTTTTAGTATGATATATATATATATATATATATATATATATATATATATATTAATGGACCATAACCACAAGCATAACCAAGTCATAAAATAACATCACCACATATCCACTATATCAAAAGCTTTAGGTACAATGCGGAAAGGGAAATACAAGGTGATCAAAAAGCTCCAAAATAGCTTGGTATGCGCTCCAGCCTCAGCGCTGCTGCTGTCCAACGACACCTGCACGCAACAGTCATGCATAAGCTTACAAAAGCTTAGAGGGTGGTGTAAGTGTGTACGCATGGCGAGTGCCAAGTATACAATATCAGAGTAATGCAAAAATATGTGGTAAGTCCATGAATGCTATCAGCTATACCAAAGTTATGTAATGCAATGTATGAATGCTATCGGCCATACCAAGGCCATGCGATACGAGACCTATATAGCCAAATGTCATATGCGAGATGCAAAGCAAGCGTGCCAGTACTCCAAGTACACATATCAATACAGTTCCTCTCTGAATATCACCGGGTCTAATACACCTCACACTGACTGCCTCCACCCTAGCTGCACAATCAAGCAAGTGAAAGAGACCACACTATTTACCTAACCAGTAGTCTGCCAATACCTACTCGGCTCGTTGATAACGGACTCATTTGCCAACTGGTCAAACTTAGCCTAGCTTATAGCCCCCTCACTCGGGCGGATAAGGCCACACCCCCTTCCAACCGACCATGGCACAGTGGGAGACGCGGCCTACTAGTATTCGACACTCGGGCGCTCGTGTATCCACTCGGTCTAGACGTTGGAGCATCCCCTGGTACCAAAAAGGTTATGTAATTTTCACCTAAGGACATCTTAAGTGCCCACAATGCTAGAACCAATATTTTTAGTATCCGATACGACCATCCATGATGTGTTTGTGGAGGCCACGACCCTGATGTCGCTAGGGCGTGTAGTGATCAAGTCACACATATACGAAATGCATGAGTCACTTCATCAAATTATGCAACAATCCTGCACGTACTACGTGCTCATGTGGGGGCACTGCTTCTCATAAGGAGTCCCATAAATGTCTCAGCCCAACGGCTTATTCTATGATCAAACATTTCTCATAGCAAGTATATATATGATGCATATGGCCATGAATCATGGAATTATACTAAACATGTTATAAAGTAATGAACTATCCGTACACCGAAGATGGGCCTAGACGGCCTACACATATCCAGTATGGGCCTATTAATGGGCCCTAGGGAGATTTATAATGCGAACGTTAAACCAACATTATTCTTATAATGTGGACGTCAAACCAACATTGCTCCCAAGGCATGACCCGCCATAAAGTATCATTACACAAACCATGGGGAATCACACATTGCAATGGACCCATATACATCTCATTGGGCCTTGACCCATAGTCCTCAGATCCATCAAATGGGCCACCTCATATGGGCCTTATATAAATCAAGTGGAGGGGCTTTATGTACATTGCAATGGGCCATATCTCATGGGCCTTTGAAAACATCACAATGGGCCTCATAATATGGGCCTCATATATATCAAAGTGGGCCTCAACAACGGGCCATAAAAACATCGAATGGGCCTTATGTATATCAGATGGGCCACACCAATTGGGCCCCATATGTACATCAAATGGGCTACAACCAAATAAGAGTGGTGATAATGATTTCCACCATTTAAAGTTCCTAAAGCCTACCATAACATATGTTTCCCATCTAACCTGTTCATAGATTAACATAGTGATAGATGAAGTGGAAACAATTATCAGCTTAATAGGGAACTACTATGGCCCCTAGAAAATTTGAATGATGGACGCCATTGTCCACTACTTAAAATGGTGGGGTCCACTTGAACTTTAGATCTAACTTATTCTTTAGCCCATACCATAAAATGAGCTTTCAAAGTGGCTAGATGGTTTGGATGCAGAACATGCATCATGGTGGGGGTCCACAAGAAGGCGCACCATCCTGTATATTATATATATAACATAATATATAATTTATATAATATATATATGCAATATTATATATATATACATACACGCACACACACACACATGCACACACACACGCGCGCACACACACACACAACAGACGGTGAGAATGAAACACATACATCACTGTGGGTCCCACGTGGGGCCCACCAAAATGTTTATTTGGCATCCAACCGTTGATAAGGTCACGTGGACCCATATGCAGAGGAAAAAAAAATTCACATTGATTCAAAACTTCTGTGGCCCATAAAAGGGTTTCAAGGGTAGACGTTCAATCCCACTTTTTCGAATGATGTGGGCCACCTGAGCATTAGATCGGCTTGACCTTTAGAGGGGGCCCACTTCAGGGATGGGCCCACTTAATAAATGGTTGGATTTGATGGGGCCCATGCTGGGGGCCGTGGGTCCCTGTCTGCACCTCTAATAGTAGCAGCGTCAGCTGCTGCTGTATATAATTTTTTTTAAATCGTATTTTCTCGCAGTTTTTCACATGTAGGCCCCCATCGGAAGAATCCACCCCGCCTACTAGATTCTACAGTCCATAATAAATCCATCAAGCCCAATATTGAATATATTTTGGTGTATCAAGACATTCGGGGTGGATTTAGATGGTAGACGCACTGTTTTCAACGCTATGGCCCACCAGATACTCGGATCAACCTCATTTTTTTGGCTCAATGCCTAAAATGAAGTGAGGAAAGGAATGGATGGTGTGGATTAAGTCCATACATCAAGGTGGGGCCTGAAGGAGAGGCTCACCCAAATAGCCTTGAACCAAGGCTGATATTTGTGTTTTCCTTTCAACGTCCAGCGTCCTTGGACGCTGGACCGTTGTTTATTTCGGGTGGGCTGCCTATGTGGGCCACCAAATGATGGATGGGGTGGACACAACACTTAAAAAGTGGTCCCCACCTATAAATGACTTGGATAAAATACATGCCTTAGGGTGGGGTCCATCCGGTGGGCCACACGACCATATCAATTACATACAACCAAAAAACTGAAAGAAAGAGAGAGAGAGAACGAGAGAGAGAGAGTGGGACACGGGTGATGGAGGGCTCTGCCACTATGAGTCCTCCCTTGCAAGCATTTATACATCAAGTGGGTCCCATTACACGTTGACCCATCAAATCGAAAATCAACGGTGGAGATCCTTTCTCCACCAAATGTAAGGTCTAGATGACCCTATCCATTCAAGGAAAATAAACATCATGATGGGGTCCATGGTGAATGGTCCCATCATCGAATGATCATGAGGATCAAGGTAGGCCATCGGCCACACCTATGGTCCAAAGTGAGATCCATACCATTGATCAGTAGGCCTCACTTGGCCCATCATAAAAATATGAAAAATCTAACCTAATAAGCACCCACCGTTCGATCTTCTTGGTTCGTTGGAACGCCGGTCTCCTTGTGCTTCACTTTGATGGAGATGATGAGAAATGGATGGCTAGGATGATGAATCTTGGGGTAGAAAGTGGGCTACACAACTCACTTTCTCTCTTCAAAAACTATGGACATGCACTCCTCTTTTGGTGCTTGGAATTGTGTTGAGAAAGAGAGGGAGAGATGGGATGTAAGGAGAGAGAGTGATAGATGTGAGGTGAGTGATGGTTGAGGTGAGTGATAGGTGAGGTGAGAGATGTGTTGACTTTGGTGGTTGCTTAACTTGTAGAGAAAGAAAGCATGAGTTACTCTTGTACTTGATTTAATGTGATTGATTGATTAATTTAAGTGATTAATTGATGTGACATGTTGTAGAGATTCTCTTGGAATTACAAACGCGCGGTGTTTTCTTTGAAATAAATACCGACCCGCATCTTCTGGTCAGGGTATCGGATCGGTGCGTAAGACGCGGCGTTGGAACCACGACTATGGTGAGGTTGCAATGATATAAGTCTCGAATTAAACCAACTCAATTCTACAGGATACGATTTAGGGTCGATCCCAAATGTTGATTATATATCGCAGGTTACCGGAATTCGACGGGAATGATCGCGAAAGTCGACGGAACAGTACGAACTAGGATACGGGTCTTACATAACCTAAACTTAAACCTATAACCTACACTTATAACCTAAACCTAAACTTATAAGGCTATAACCTAAACCTATAACCTTAACTTAAACGTAAAACCTGAACCTAAACCTAAAACCTAAATGTATTCTCAAATCCTAAAACCTAAACCTTAACCTAAACGTATAACCTACAACATTAACAAAAACTTATAACCTAAACCTATAACCTATAATATTAACCTAAATATATACTTATAACCTAAACCTATTCTCAAATCCCAAAACCTATAACCTAAACCTAAACCTAAACCTATAACCTAAACCTAAACCTTAATCTATAACCTAAACCTTATCCTATAACATATAACCTATAACCTAAACTCAATTCCCTAAACCTTAACCTATAACCTAACCTAAACCTAAACCTATAACCTACACTTATAACCTAAACCTAAACCTGTAACCTTAACCTAAACATATAACCTAAACTTAAACCTAAAACGTAAATGCATTCTCAAATCCCTAAACCTAAACCTAAACCTATAACCTACAACATTAACCTAAACTTATAACCTACAACATTAACCTAAACCGATACTTATAACCTAAACCTATTCTCAAATCCTAAAACCTATAACCTAAACCTAAACCTATAACTTAAATCTAAACCTAAACCTAAACTTATAACCTAAACCTATAACCTTAATCTAAACCTAAACCTAAACCTAAACCTAAAACCTAAATGTATTCTCAAATCCCTAAACTTAACCCTACACCTTAATTCTAATCTCAACTCTCTAACCTAAACCTAAACCTAAACCTAAACTTGAAAACCTAAACCTAAACCCGATCCCGAACCCGAATTTGAATCCCTAAACCCTTAACCTAAACTTAAACTTATAACATAAACCTAAACCTAAACCTATAACCTAAACTTAAACCTACACCTTAACCCAAACATATAACCCGAACCAGAACCCGAATTCCTACACCTAAACCTAAACCTAAACCTATTCTCAAATCCCTAAACCTAAACCTATAACCTAAGCCTATAACCTATAACCTAAACCTATAACCTTAACCTAAACCTAAAACTTAAACCTAAACCTAAAAACCTAAATGTATTCTCAAATCCCTAAACCTAAACCTACACCTAATCCTAATCTCAACTCCTAACCTAAACTTAAACCTAAACTTGAAAACCCAAACCTAAACCCAATCTCGAACCCGAACCCAATTTCTAAACCTAAACCTTAACCTATTCTCAATTCCCTAAAGCTATAACCTATAACCTACAACCTAAACCTAAACCTTAACCTATAACCTATAACCTAAACCTAAACCTATAACCTATAACCTATAACCTAAACTTATAACCTATAAACTAACCTTAACTTAATGCTAACCTATAACCTAAAACCTAAACCTAAACCTAAAACCTAAATGTATTCTCAAATCCTTAAACCTAAACCTACACCTAATCCTAATCTCAACTCCCTAACTTAAACCTAAACCTAAACTTGAAAACCCAAACCTAAACCCGATCTTGAACCCGAACCCGAACCTGAACCCGATTTCCTAAACCTAAACCTTAGCCTATTCTCAATTCCCTAAAGCTATAACCTATAACCTATAACCTATAACCTAAACATATAACCTTAACCTAAACCTAAACTAAAACCTAAATGTATTCTCAAATCCTTAAACCTAAACCTACACCAAATCCTAATCTCAACTCCTTGACCTAAACCTAAACTTGGAAACCCAAACCTAAACCCGAACCCAAACTCGAACCTGATTTCCTAAACCTAAACTTAACCTATTTTCAATTCCCTAAACCTTAACCTATAACCTAACCTAAACCTAAACCTATAACCTACACTTATAACCTAAACCTGTAACTTTAACTTAAACGTAAAACCTAAACCTAAACCTAAAACCTAAATGTATTCTCAAATCCCAAAACCTAAACCTTAACCTAAACTTATAACCTAAACTTATAACCTACAACATTAATATAAATTTATAACCTACAACATTAACCTAAACATATACTTATAACCTAAACCTATTCTCAAATCCAAAAACCTATAACCTAAACATAAACCTAAACCTATAACCTTAATCTTAACTATAACCTATAACCTACAACCTAAACCTATAACCTATAACCTATAACCTAAACTCAATTCCCTAAACCTTAACCTATAACCTAACCTAAACCTAAACTGTAACCTTAACCTAAAAGTAAAACCTAAACCTAAACCTAAAACATAAATGTATTCTCAAATCCCTAAACCTAAACCTAAATCTAAACCTATAATCGACAACATTAATGTAAACTTATAACCTATAACATTAATCTAAACCTATACTTATAACCTAAACCCATTCTCAAATCCCAAAACCTATAACATAAACCTAAACCTAAACCTATAACCTTAACCTAAACCTATAACCTAAACCTAAACCTAAAACCTAAATGTATTTTCAAATCCCTAAACCTAAACTTACACCTAATCTTAATCTCAACTCCTAACCTAAACCTAAACCTAAACTTGAAAACTCAAACCTAAACACTCGATCCCGAACCCGAATCGAATCCCTAAACCCTTAGCCTAAACTTAAACCTATAACATAAACCTAAACCTAAACCTATAACCTAAACTTAAACCTACACCTTAACCTAAACATATAACCCGAACGTGAACTAAAACTCCGAACCCGAATACCTAAACCTAAACCTATAACCTAAATCTATTCTCAAATCCCTAAACCTATAACCTAAACCTAAACCTATAACCTAAACCTAAAACCTAAACCTAAACCTAAAACCTAAATGTACTCTCAAATCCTTAAACCTAAATCTACACCTAATCCTAATCTCGACTCCCTAACCTAAACCTAAACCTAAACTTGAAAACCCAAACTTAAATCCGATCCCGAACCCGAACCCGATTTCCTAAACCTAAACCTTAACATATTCTCAATTCCCTAAAGCTATAACCTATAACATAAACCTAAACCTATAACCTAAACCTAAACCTTAACCTATTCTCAATTTCCTAAAGCTATAACCTAACCTATAACCTATAACCTAAACCTAAACCTATAACCTAAACCTAAACCTAAACCTATAACCTAAACATATTACCTATAAGTTAACCTTAACCTAAACCTAAAACCTAAACCTAAAGCTAAAACCTAAACCTAAACCTAAAACCTAAATGTATTCTCAAATCCCTAAACCTAAACCTACACCTAATCCTAATCTCAACTCCCTAACCTAAACTTAAACCTAAACTTGAAAACCCAAACCTAACCCCGATGCCAAACCCGAACCCGATTTCCTAAACCTAAACCTTAACCTATTCTCAATTCCCTAAAGCTATAACCTATAACCTATAACCTAAACCTAAACCTATTACCTTAACCTAAACCTAAACCTAAAACCTAAATGTATTCTCAAATCCTTAAACCTAAACCTACACTTAATCCTAATCTCAACTCCTTAACCTAAACCGAAACTTGAAAACCTAAACCTAAACCCGAACCCGAACCCGATTTTCTAAACCTAAATCTTAACCTATTCTCAATTCCCTAAACCTTAACCTATAACCTATAAACTATAACCTAACTTATAACCTATAAACTAACCTTAACTTAAAGCTATAACCTAAACCTATAACCTAAAACCTAAACCTAAACCTAAAACCTAAATGTATTCTCAAATCCTTAAACCTAAACCTACACCTAATCCTAATCTCAACTCCCTAACCTAAACCTAAACCTAAATTTGAAAACCCAAACCTAAACTCGATCCCGAACCCGAACCCGATTTCCTAAACTTAAACCTTAACCTATTCTCAATTCCCTAAAGCTATAACCTATAACCTTAACCTAAACCTAAACCTAAAATCTAAATGTATTCTCAAATCCTTAAACCTAAACCTACACCAAATCCTAATCTCAACTCCTTGACCTAAACCTAAACTTGGAAACCCAAACCTAAACCCGAACCCAAACTTGAACCCGATTTCCTAAACCTAAACCTTAACCTATTTTCAATTCCCTAAACCTTAACCTACAGCCTAACCTAAACCTAAACCTATAACCTACACTTATAACCTAAACCTAAACGTATAAGGCTATAACCTAAACCTGTAACCTTAACTTAAACGTAAAACCTAAACCTAAATCTAAAACCTAAATGTATTCTCAAATCCCAAAACTTAAACCTTAACCTAAACCTATAACCTAAACCTATAACCCACAACATTAACATAAACTTATAATCTAAACTTATAACCTACAACATTAACCTAAACATATACTTATAACCTAAACCTATTCTCAAATCCAAAAACCTATAACCTAAACCTAAACCTAAACCTATAACATAAACCTATAACTTTAATCTTAACCTATAACCTATAACCTATAACCTAAACCTATAACCTATAACTAAACTCAATTCCCTAAACCTTAACCTATAACCTAACCTAAACCTAAACCTGTAACCTTAACCTAAAAGTAAAACCTAAACCTAAACCTAAAACGTAAATGTATTCTCAAATCCTTAAACCTAAACCTAAATCTAAACCTATAACTGACAACATTAATGTAAACTTAAAACCTACAACATTAACCTAAACCTATACTTATAACCTAAACCTATTCTCAAATCCCATAACCTAAACCTAAACCTAAACCTATAACCTAAATCTAATCCTAAACCTAAACCTATAACCTAAACCTATAACCTTAACCTAAACTATAACCTAAACCTAAACCTAAATGTATTCTCAAATCCTAAACCTAAACCTACACCTAATCCTAATCTCAACTCCCTAACCTAAACCTAAACCTAAAATTGAAAACCAAACCTAAACCGATCCCGAACCCGAACCAATCCCTAAACCCTTAGCTTAAACTTAAACCTATAACATAAACCTAAACCTAAGCCTCCAACCTAAACTTAAACCTACACCTTAACCCAAACATATAACCCGAACTCGAACCCAAATTCCTAAACCTAAACCTAAACCTATAACCTAAATCTATTCTCAAATCCCTAAACCTATAACCTAAACCTAAACCTATAACCTATAACCTAAACCTAAAACCTAAACATAAACCTAAAACCTAAATGTATTCTCAAATCCCTAAACCTAAATCTACACCTAATCCTAATCTCAACTCCCTAACATAAACCTAAACCTAAACCTAAACTTGAAAACCCAAACTTAAACCCGATCCCGAACCTAAACCTGATTTCCTAAACCTAAACCTTAACCTATTCTCAATTCCCTAAAGTTATAACCTATAACCTAAACCTAAACCTATAACCTAAATCTAAACCTTAACCTATTCTCAATTTCCTAAAGCTATAACCTGAACCTAAACCTATAACCTAAACCTAAACCTAAACCTATAACCTAAACTTATTACCTATAAGCTAACCTTAACCTAAACCTAAAGCTAAACCTAAACCTATAACGTAAAACCTAAACATAAACCTAAAACCTAAATGTATTCTCAAATCCCTAAACCTAAACCTACACCTAATCCTAATCTCAACTCCCTAACCTAAACCTAAACCTAAACTTGAAAACCCAAACCTAAACCCGATCCCAAACCTGAACCCAATTTCCTAAACCTAAACCTTAACCTATTTGCAATTCCCCAAAGCTATAACCTATAACCTATAACCTAAACCTATTACCTTAACCTAAACCTAAAACCTAAATGTATTCTCAAATCCTTAAACCTAAACCTACACCTAATCCTAATCTTAACTCCTTAACCTAAACCGAAACTTGAACCCAAACCTAAACCCGAACCCGAACCCGATTTCCTAAACCTAAACCTTAACCTATTCTCAATTACCTAAACCTTAACCTATAACCTAACCTAAACCTAAACCTATAACCTACACTTATAACCTAAACCTAAACCTATAAGGCTGTAACCTAAAACTATAACCTTAACCTAAATGTAAAACCTAAACCTAAACTTAAAATCTAAATGTATTCTCAAATCCCTAAACCTTAACCTTAACCTAAACCTATAACCTAAACCTATAACCTACAACATTAACATAAACTTATAATCTAAACCTATAACCTACAACATTAACCTAAACATATACTTATAACCTAAACCTATTCTCAAATCCCAAAACCTATAACCTAAACCTAAGCCTTAACCTAAACCTAAACCTATAGCCTAAACCTAAACCTTAACCTATAACTTATAACATAAACCTATAACCTATAACCTAAACTCAATTCCCTAAACCTTAACCTATAACCTAACATAAACCTAAACCTATAACCTACACTTATAACCTAAACCTAAACCTGTAACCTTTTCCATTGATAAAAATCTTTTCCGTCGGTCTTTTACCAACGAATTTACCAACGAAAATTTTCGTCGGTAAAACCTTTTACCTACGAAAAAACCTCTTTTAGCGATGAAAATTTTTGTCTGTAAAAGTGGGTTTTGTTGTAGTGCTATGGGCATGAGCTGGAGTAAACTAGGGGGCGACGGTGCTCGGCCTTGACTTGTTGGCATGTAGGGCATCAGGAAACAAAGTTTACTATTTGGGCCTTTATGTTGTCTCACTAGTACGAACGCTTCACGTCTCAATACATCTTTGTACTACTAGGATGCATCACCAACTTTGAACTGTGTGCAGCCTCTAGAACTTCTCTCCTCAAGTCGTGAAGGTTTGGGGTGCATAGGCGGCCACGATACCGCAAACCTCATTTAGGCTAATCCTCCATTCTGATTCTACACTGTCGCTTGCACGCTCTCTCATCTTCACCAGTAGCTCATTTTCTTTCTGAGCCACAATGATTCAGTCATCAATAAGCGGTTGTACGTGAAAGTGTGAGACGCTCTCGAATGGCTCCTCTACTGTCAGCTTTTGTTCAAAATCTCACAGGAACTCCACCATATTCTACTCTCCTACCATCAGTGGGGCTGCAAATTCTATAGTTTTCTTGCAGCTCAACGCATTGGCCACAAGGTTGGCCTTGCCAAGATGGTAAGAGACTTCGAACTTGAAGTCCTTCAATGTCTCCATCAAGCGGCGCTGCCTTATGTTCAGGTCCCTCTGTGTAAAGATGTATTTAAGGCTCTCATGGTCATAAAAGAACTCGAACTCCTCTCCGTAGAGGTAATGTCTCCAAAGCTTCAATGCGAAAATGACTGTCGCCAACTTCAGGTCATGAGTGAGGTAATTTTCTTCGTGTTTCCTCAACTGTCGTGAGGCATAGGCGATCACCCTATCCTCCTACATAAGTACACACCTCAAACTGACATGAGAGGCGTTAGTGTAAATAATATATTTGACCCCTTGTTCTGGCAGCACTAGCACGGGCGTAGACGTCAGCTTGTCCTTTAATTTTTGAAAAGTTACCTCTGCTTTCTCATTCCAAGCAAATTTAATATCTTTCCGAGTAAGTTGAGACAATGGTCGGGCTATGTTGGAGAAATCTTTAATGAATCGGCGATAGTAGTCAGTAAGTCCGAAGAAACTCCTCACTTCTGTAACTGAGCCAGGCTGGTCCCAGTCTTGTACCGCGGTCACCTTGGCAAGGTCCACGACGATTTCTTCTTTGGAAATTACGTGTCCTAAGAACTTGACTTCTTCATTCTAGAAGTCGCATTTTCGGTACTGTGTAAATAACTGATTCTGCCTAAGAGTATCAAGGACTGCTCGCAGGTGTTCTTCATGATCTTTTCGACTCTTTGAGTATATCAGGATGTCGTCTATGAATATGATGACGAGTCGGTAAAGATATGGCTGAAACACCCGGTTCATGAGATTCATGAATACGGCCGGTGCATTTGTAAGTTCAAATGGCATCACAAGGAATTCGTAGTGTCCAAAGCTGGTCGTGAAAGCTGTTTTCTGCACGTCTTCATTCCTGAGGCGTGACTGATAATACCCGAACCGTAAGTCTATCTTAGAAAAATATTGAGCCCCCTTCAACTGGTCGAACAAGTCATCTATCCTGGGCAGAGGATACTTGTTTTTACCGTGACGTGATTTAGCTTGCGATAATCTATACACAACCGCAATGATCCATCCTTCTTTTTCACAAACAATACAGGTGCTCCCCAAGGAGATACGCTCGGCTGTATAAAACCTGAGTCCAATAAATCATCAATTTGTTTCCTCAATTCCTCTATTTCACACGAAGGCATGCGGTACGTCGGTAAAGAGATAGGTGTCGCAACTGGCACAAGGTCAATGGTAAAGTCGATCTCAGGTTGAGGAGGTAGTCCAGGGATCGTTCTGAACACGTCCGTGAAATCTTGGACTACTGGCGTGTCCCCAAGTGACGAACTATCACAATTTTTCAGTAGGGAAGCATAACAACTAATGTAGTAGGGACAACTGACCTGAACTGGGAAGGTGAAGGTCGTACCCTCGGGCCCATGGGCTGTCACCAATCTAGTTTCACAGTTGGTTTCTGCCTTCATTTTGGTGAGCCAATCCATGCCGAGGATATCTACCTTCATTTTGGTGCTTACACAATGCCTACAATAAAAGTGGCTTCGGTTGAAGCCACTTTTATTGTAGGCATTGTGCAATCACCCATTTAACGGGTGACACTAGCCAATGTGGGCCTGCTTAGACGTACCTCACCAAGAGGGGATTTCAACAAAATGGGTTAGTGCTATCAATGGGCCGAACTTGAGTTAGGTCTAGCTCGGATTTTGAACTGTTTCCTATCGGGTCATCGGGCTGTCCTTATTCAAAATTCTGATGTTCTAGGCCCGAGCCCGGCCCATTTGCACCCCTAGTTTTCACCCTTCTTTTTAAGTGACTTAATGAAAGTGCATCCAAACACACAACCCGGAGTTGGGTTTAGCTCAAAACACGATTCAAATGTCTAACGCCCCTTCTAAGGGCGTGAAACAAACGGACTATAAATCATATTTCTACTACAAAACCATCCACATGAGATTGATGTTAAGAGTAAGTCAAGATATATGGAAGCCCTTTATTTCCATTTGAACTTTCGATTACATGGAGAAGAACTTGCTAAACACAGCTGCCTTTTATGCTAACCTGCTAGCCGTGCTGCATCTTATTCAAGATTCAAGTAATACATATGCATAGCCATTGGCTCTTATTCAATCTCTCTCAAACTCAAAACTCTTTCAAGTGAAACTAATATCATACACAGGTCGCCTATCAGGGAAGAAAAGCCCAAAGTTCCTTTCAATGTCCTCCCCACCCTTCTGGTTCTCATTAAACATGGCAAATATGTAAGTCTCTATGGCCCTCCCAGACCTCCTTGGAGTCCCTTGTGGAACATGTCGTATCAAATTCGAATTGTATGTTCTTGCATTCTCAACAGTCGCCACATTTCCTCCGGCAGAAGGCCACCCACTCTCAGACACAACAATCTCTACCGATGACCCGCCCACCTTCTCCAGAGCAGCATAGGTAGTATCCAAGAGAGCATCAAACAGGTTCTGGTACCTGAATTGGCCATCGGTAACGACGGTCGTCGGAGAAGTGAACAATGCATATTGAAGAGAGATTTGGGCTGGGTTCCGTGTGTAACTAATATAAGGATACGAATTCACAAGGAGTGGGGCCTGATTGCTAACTAGGAACCGCACGATCGGCTCCAAGCTTCCGCGGGCGGCATCGCTGAAGAAGCCATTGGAGGGTGGAAAGGCGCCTTCTCCAATGACGCCAGTATCGACGGCTGTGGACACCTTGATCTGGTCACGTAGCCCAGCGGATGAGATTGCGTTGAAGACATTCTGCATGGCGGGTAGGACGAATTGTGCTGAACCGCCGGGGATTACTTCATTGCCGACGGAAATATACCTGAACCGGACGTCAGGCCAGTAGTTTCTTACGTTGTTCTGGACCCATGTATTGGCGGCGGCCGGGTTGGTTGCCAGCTCTTGAAGTCTGTCGTTAGGAACGGCTAGGATGACTTGAATGTTGGATCCCCTCAGGGCCTGGAGGGCCGCTGGATCTGGATGGTAAAGTCTCATCCGTCCGATGTTTTTTGACCTGTAAAGATCTACGACTTCACGTGGTGTAGGTAGATTGTTTCCATCCATTCCATAACAAACTCCTACAGATTGTGCACCTGCATTGTAGTGAAATGATTGAGCAATGGGACTTGATTTTTCCAGTGAAAATTCAGATTAAAATTTTTTTTTTTTTTTTGATAATAAGGACCAGTAATTAAAAGACCTGGCGATTCGATCCGAGTAGCTAGCCAGTTTACATCTGAGTCGAATCGCAACTCGTCCGAGTCGGACGAGTCAGGGTATCAAACCGGATCGGGTCTGACTGAGTTCCAATCAAGTCACGTAAGTACATCAGCCCTTGTTGGAAGGTGATTCGAAATTCTTAATCTTTAAGCTCTGAGCACAAACGCTCGCACATGCCTACATGTGTGGTGGTCCTACCACGTTCATAGGGTGGCCCCAAGCATGCAGTGAATGTTCATGGGAAAAAATATCCTGTCGGTGCATTTATCAAGTGGTACAAACGTGTACGAAAAAACAGATGGCTAGAAGGAGTCGGATTGCGTGGTGCAGAAGACGGCACGGAGTCGGTAATGTGTTATATCCACTTAGCTTGTCTATCTTGCCAAATCATTTTATAGTATGACCCATGACCTAAAATGAGGCTAATGAAAGCTCAAGTACTGAACCACAGTATAAAAAGCAATGGGAGTTAATGATCGCCCGAAGGCTCACCTTGATGTTTATTTGCCATCTAATCTATTTATAAGGTCAAATAGACATTGATATAAGAAAACACAAATATCGGCTTGATCCAAAGCTTCTAAGCCTTAGGAATTTTTCAATGATAAATGGTCAACTTGAGTTTTGGATCTACCTGGTTTATGGGAAAATGGATGGACGGTGTGAATATAAGACATACATTATGGTGGAGCCCAGTGTTTTGCCACATCAACACGTTCCCCACGACGCAATACGAGTCCAAAATTCGAAACGTGCGATGAGGGATCACCCGATGATCATACCAGATCATGCCCACGTTTGCAGGAAGTTCATGCGCAAGGATTTCCTGCTAAAGCCTTTTGAGGCAGATCGAAGGATCAAGAGGACCAGACTACAGGAATCAACGGTGATAATGACACCCACCCTTGAAACCTTCCAAGGGCCCACCATAATGTTTATTTGACATATAAACTGTTCATAAAACACAAATATCAGCTTGATCTAAACTTAAACTTATGCAGCTCCAATGGTGGGCGTTCAATCCCAACAGTGGTCCACTTGATCCTTGGATCCACCGCGTTTTTTGGGATAATACTCTAAATGAACTGGAAAAATAAACCGACGGCATGGATAAACCCATGCAACATGGTGGGCCCCATGGAATTCATCCAGGTTGGCAACGGACGCAATCCGCTCCCAGCTAGATGTGACTGGTTCCAACGTCTGTGAATAAAGCTTGTTATAGAATGTGGTATGTGGGGCCTACACCGATATAGCACACACATCCAACCATCCATGAGGTGGGTCACACCACAGGGGATAGTTGGGGTGGAGACGCCCGCAGGGCCACGAAAACCTTCCAACCTTCACTGCCGGCCATCATGTGTTCCATCTGTCCCACACCAGAATCAATGGACGGATTTGATGCCATGAACACATAACGTTGGGCCCCACACACTACGTTGTAGACGTTGTAGGAGAACCACCTCTAAATAAACAGACACGTTACCTGCAATGTCCAGGCATGCCATTAGCAGCCCAAAAGCAAGCACTGCAACCATCAAATGGCTGCTACTCGTGAGAGATGAAGCAGCCATGGAGATATTTGATGCATTTCATCTTCTGCTCATAGCCCTTTATGTAGAGGACGGGCAGCAGTGATCAAGGACTCAGGTGGGCTCCACATGCTTTCCCGGTCAATCACTCCATTGAAAATCAATTTGCTATCAACAACTCATCGAGAGCCACGTGTGGACCGTCTCTTCGTTGAGTCTTTGGACTTTTCTTTCCTTTTTTCCTTGAAAGAGCAAAATTCATGGGTGGTATATCTTTAAATCCCCAATTTTCTTCATTTAATCATGTTTTATTTGTTGAAAGGTCCACGAAATTCCAATTTCTATTGAACGACTTGTCTTTGTTGGTAAATTTTTTCTCCACACGTGTCCCACTTCTGCATCTGGACACGTAACTTTGAAACCAGATAGCGGACTCGCCTGGTCTAAGCCGCTTGATTAGATCCACCTGATGGACCTTTTGATATGGTACCTTTAAAAAAATAAATAAAAAAAATAAAAAATAAAAAAATCAATCAATCAGGTGGGGAGGTACGGACGAGGCCTTTTTCTGGGCCCACTGTGATGTTAGTGAGAAATCAATCGGCTCCACCTTGATGTTTATATGCCATCTAAACCGTTTATAAGGTCATTCCCCTGGGATGAAACGAAAATACACAAAATCTTAGCCTAATACAAAACATTGGTGGCCAAATGAATGTTTCAACAGTGGTCATTGAATCCTCACTGTTTTCTCTTGTGTGGCCCACTTGAGTTTTGTATCCACCTTAGTTTTAGGTTCATGTCTTAAAAAGAGCTCGAAAAACGATGGACGGAGTGGATTTCTAACACTCATCACCTATCCCCACTTAGCGTCCTGGAGTGGATTGCGTGTTACCCGGTCACAGAGATATCTCTATGCCCGGGATTGCGTGGGGCCATATAGATATCTGTGACAAATCCACTCTATCCATTTGTTTTAAAAGACCACGATAAGAGTGGATTATAAAAATCCGGAAGATCCAAATGGTAATAATTCTATGAACCGTTTGGATGTCTTATAAACATCATGTTCAGCTATAAGAAAGTTTCAAAAGTGAAAGTTTTCGTTTCTACAGATTTGTTAGTGTGGCCTACCTGAGTTTTGGATCTTCCTAATATTTAGAATGCTGTCCTATTCTGGCCTTTCAAAACAGATGGACGTAGTGGATTTGCCACAGAAATCTCTGTGACCCCCACACAGCCCCGGCACTGAGGGTCACAGGCAATCCTCTCTCCTGCAGCAATAACATTCTATCTTTAAAATCAAAATAGCAATAGGACTCTATAACTATGCCTACACGTGTAGTGCGGTGGGCCGTGGACAATTCAATGGAGCTACAGGATCGATCGCATGAATTAAGGACGGTATGGCCAAAATTGGTCAAACACAGCCTAACTCTCCGACCCGTAACTCTGTGACCGACTGTGGATTTTGCTTACTAATATATTGTTGAGCCGATTTCTACCCAAAAAAAAAAAAAATAAATAAAATTTCCCTGGAATTGCATTAAATAAAATTAATAACAATCATTATAGCACAATAAATGTATGCCTGGGTTGAGTCATCGAAGTCTTCGCGTAAGAAACCTTTGCCCACGATAAAGCCTAATTTATGCGAGGTCTCTTTACCATAAGTTTTTTCTTCTAACGTAAAAGGAAAGTCACAAATACAGAAAGACTATATTCTATTAATTTATCTTATCACATATTTTTTGACATGAGATTTTTATTCGGTGGGAGAATAATAAGCCTTGTATTTTTGTTTCTCTTATTTCTAATGAAGAAGAAAGCATCATTTTTGCATTTTTATTTCTCTTATTTCTAATGAAGAAGAAAGTTTTGTATTGATGTCTCATGGAGTAGGCATAGTGTTGAATCATAAAAATGCTTGTACCTTTTGTTTCTTGTTTGGATTTGGTCATTTTTCTTTAATATTTTGGCTTTGCCTACGTTGATCACATGAGAATATTTTTCCACAATAATTGGTATTAGAACAAAAGGTTGAGGAACCTTTTAGTACAAGATTAGTGTTGTCGTTTATTTTACAATTGTGTTTCAAATGGCTGGATCAAGTTATATTAAATTTGAGGTGCCGAAGTTCAATGGATCCAATTATGTGTTGTGAAAGCTAAAGATAAAATTGATGTTACTAAATGAAATATAACGCAATTGCGATTCGAAGAAGGCTATACAGATAAAAGATGAGGTATCTGAGGAGAAAAATCAATAGCTATGACAGGTTTTTTTCTTACTTTAAATGATTTAGTTTTATACAACGTGCCTATCAAGCCACTGCCATAGGTTTGTGGAAAAAATTATGAAACCTATATGAAGGGAGATCGATGTCAAATAATATATTACTTTGACAACAATTGTACGTATAACTTGAAGATGAATGAATGATCCTCTTTGCAAGAATATTATAATGAATTTAACACCCTAGTTAGCAGATTATCAATGGTTGATGTGAAGACTAATAATGAAGAAAAGGTCGCACTTCTACTCCATTCAATGTCAGATTCATGAGATATTTTTCTTATGAATCTCAGCAACAGTCCATATCTTACTATAGAGTCATCTGTGTTCTCATTGCTTATTGGAGAATCTCATAGAAAAACGCATAGAGAATCTGCGGCTGATGCTATAATAGTCAGAGAAAAATCTGTTCAAAAGGGTACTGGTGGGAGTGATCAGACGAGATCCAAGTCGAAAGGGAGCAAAATAGGTAAATGTTAGAATTGCAGAGAGAATAGTTATGCAAAAATTATAGACTTAAGAAAGTAAATTAGAAAAATTACAATCCTAATTCGCATTATTAAATATTAGATTTAAATGGTTCCCAATGAAATCTAGGCGAGAAAGACAATTCATTCAAGGATGGGGGCGATGGTGGTGGCAGAATGAGAATTAATGGTTGGTTTATATCATTTGATTAAAGATACCATAGTTGGCGATGCTATTGTTGCTAAAACTATAATAGTCTTTGCTATAATTTAGCATATGTGGAGAGGAATGACCTAGTGCGATGAGCAAGTAAGGAATAAATGTACTTCTTAATCGAAATTTACTTTCTGGTTTAAAGTCTATTAATGTTAAATTTTTGTGAGAATTACATATTTGAAAAGTTTCATAGAGCTCACTTTCCTTCATCTATTATTAAAAGTAAAGATATTTTAAATCTAATTTATTTTGATACTTGGGAGGATTCAGTCAATTCCTTGGGAGGTTTATAGTACTTTATTTTTTATTGATGATTTCTTCAAAAAAGTATGGGTTTACATGTTAAAAATGAAACGTGTTGTTTTTACTTATTTTACCAAGTTTAAAGCATTTGTTGAAAATCAGAATAGGAAAAAAAATTAACTGTCTAAGAACTGATAATGGCTGAGAGTATACCTTAAAAGAATTCAAGGATTTTTATAGTAAACATGGCTTTGAGAGGTGCTACATTATACTTAGTACTCCACAACAGAACATGGTTGTAAAACGTATGAATTGTACACTTATAAATCGTGCTATGAACATGCTGAGTTTGGTTATACTCGAGTAGTATTTTTTAGGCAGAAACCATTCATACAAATTGTTATTTGGTAAATCGTTCTCCCACGACTATACTAGATTCAAGATCCCTAAAGAGGTATGGTATAAAAAACTTGTTAATTATTCATTCCTTCACAATTTTAGTTATGATACTTGTGTAGATTCCTAAAGAGCATAGGACCAAGTTGGATGCGAGGTACAAAAGTGTATTTTTCTTGGCTATGCATATGGAACAAATGGGTACAAATTGTGGGATCCTATTGTTCACAAGTTAATGATTAGTCAATATGTGAATTTTTAATGAAAATTCGTTGTAGAAAGATATAATTTTTAAGTTCAGAGTTATGAGAGATAATTGAATTAAAATCTTTAAACGATGTTTAAAATTAACCTACTAATTCATATGATTAGCAAGTTGATGATATTGTTAAAGATAAAATTAATGAAGAGTATGTGAGGAGATATTAGGTGCTGAAATTCAAAGCCATCAAGATCGAATGAAGAGAGCTACAACACATGTTTGTCTCAAGATTATATTATGACTTACACTTGCATGACAAAAGAGCATGAGCATTGTTCATATTGAGAGGCATGTGAATTTATTGATGCTAGCCAATCGAGAATGTTCATAGAAGATGAAACAAAAGTTTTGCATAAGAATAAGACTTGAGAATTTGTTGAATTACCTAATTGATGGAATGTTATTGGTTGCAAATAGGTTTATAAGTTGAAAAAGATATTAATAGAAATGTTGAAAGATGGAGCGTGGGATGGGAAATGTATACTAAGAAATTATGTATTAACTTAAATGAAAATTTCTCTCAAGTTATTCGTTTGAGTACTATTCGTACTGTATTAAGTATGACAGTAGTTTTTGACTTAGAACTTGTGTAATTGGATGTAAAAATTACTTTTCTGCATGTGAATCTTGATGAAGAAATTTATATGACTCAACCTAAAAGCTTTATTGAAGAAAATAAGAAGAATCTCATTTATTGGTTGAATATATCACTTTACGATTTAAAACAGGTGACAAGGTATTGGTATAAATGTTTTGATTCCTTCATTGTGAGCTTGGGATTTCAAAGATGTGAGGCAGACAATTGTGCCAATGTTTGTAACTATGGTAATGGTGGCTCTATTATCTTTTTATTGTATGTGGATGACATGGCAGTGCAAGTGTTAATAGAGATACTATTGCAACATTAAAACTTGTTTGGCTAAGAAATTTTAAGAAATTTGATAAGAGAAATTTAACCCTGTTAATTAGATTCTTTAAATGACTGTACTTAAAAATAGAAAAATACGAAAGTCTGGATAACCTAGAAGGGTTATGTTGAAAAAGTTTTTACTGCTTTAACATGAAGAATTCTAACCCAATTAGTACTTGTAAACACCCTCCCCCAACGTGAGTGCGGCGTAGTGCTTGATATGCACAACAAACGGTGGAAGAATGACCTTCATAGGATGATGGTGTTTTTGTTATTGTGTGCGGTTGATCCTTTGAGCTGGTGATAACGACTTTATGTGTATGATTTGTTTAGCTCATCGTGGCTTCCTTGGCCGTGGAATACCTTTCCATGGTGGCTAAAATAATATATTTGAAATTGTTGGAATCGCCACTAACCGATTTGGCGAGGTAATACTTCACGGTTAGCTAGAGCCGTATACTTGTTGGGTAAGGTCGAAGTGTAATACCCTGAACTTTTCAATACCCGATTATTGAAAGTTCTTGAGTGTTACCATGAAATTTAACTTAATATGTACATGTGTACGATACCAATCTAGCTATCCTAACCTTACATCTATTCTCCAACACAAATATGACCGTTGGAAAGAATCTCCATCCATAGATTAAGTCATCCGACTGTTTATTCTAAGACAAGATCATCCATCATATGGTTTGATATATGTGTCGTCCCTTAATTAAATTGATGAATAACTCTTTATTCATAGTGATTTAGATGTAAGTCCTTTTGTAAGAATTGTTTCAGAATATACATGTAACCATGTAGAACCATTAGATTCCACAAAACTCTTAGATCAGCAATAATTACAAAAATGTCATTAACCTATACTCTTGAATTCCAAATCACATGGTTCTCATAATCCGTTTCATGTGAAAATTTTTATCAGGCCCAATTATTATAAATTAACCATACAGGTCGAATTTCAGCCCTTAGATCATTGTAAAAGTGACCCAAATAACAAATCAGCCCTTAACTGTTGATTTTGGTGTCCATCGAGTGAAGAAACCTTGTGGGTAGTTGTAGTAAGATATTTTCCTTCACATGAATAACTTGGATTGCTCATAATATGGACGAAGTGTAAATATAAAGACCCCACTTTGGTAGGCTTTTCCTAAGGCACGAAGTTATCCTTTCAAGGCATATCAACTCGTTATAAATCTAGATCTTTAGATTTAACCACTTCCTGCCATCAATCGCAACTCGAACTTGAACCACAGTTTGGCCTCACTTGTATACAATATTATACAAAATTTAGACTCTGATCTATAATCCTACACTATTGAATGCTGAAGCCAGTTCCTTTCTTTTGACACAAAAGGTGACGTTTTAGATTTAGATTTTTCCCACCTCGATCAACCAGCACATTTTGTCCAATTGTTTGCCTATCCTGACTTCACATTTACTCTAAAATTTAGCCTTGATCATTAAGTATTGACTATTAATTCAGATCAAGTTCATTTTTGACATCCGCTAGGAGAATTTCAAGGTTAATCTTATCTAAGGTTCGAATATGCTTCATATTTGGGCTCATGAGCCAACAAGATCTGCTTAGACTGATGAATGGAGTGGATTCCCTATAAATATCATGATGGACCCCACGTTATACTTGCACACAACGGACAAGGTTCCCTCAATTATAGAGACGTGTGAAGGAAACTTCCTTCCCTATAATTTCTAATATCAGAAGAAGCTCTTCAAACCTTAAAAGGTGAACATCTTCAAATAATCCAGATCATGTGGTCCACCTGATTTATAGATCTACCTCATTTTTAACCCCATGTCCTATCATGATACGGAGAAATCGATGAACGGAGTGGATCACTTACAGACATCATAGTGGACCCCACCTACCAAGAACACCCAACGCATACATGAAGGAAGATATGCTTCAATGGTAAGTGTAGTCCCTATGTGAGTGAATGCATATTTTAACTCTTGGCCCAACACAAGGCGAGAAAACTAATGAAGGGTGTGGATTTCCCAAAGGCACACTGTAAGTGGACCCCACCTGATCAGGTAGTCGAACCGATGCCCTTGTTCGTGGTAACAATGTTCGGAGGAAATGTGATTTGCGAGTGTTTCGTTATCAAACTTCTGAATTAGACAGATAAACAAGATCCAAGCCGTCCAATCTCCACCTAATGGAAATCCAACACTCCTGACGGAAGGAGAATTCGTGAGGAATGAGGAAACATGACTTTCATTCGCCTCTTTTAGGAAGAAAACCGCACTGTGCGGAAGTTCTTTCATGAAACCCACTAATCGAAGGTTGGTGGACTTTTGATCTGTAGTATCCACGAGCTCTATCTTATCGATTTAAGCCCTCCACCAAAGACGAATTGAAGAGAAACCATGTTAGTGCAAACCTGCCATTGACGTAGTCCATCCTCCTCGCTAAGAAATGACAGCCGTGGAGAACTGCCCGACCACTATTTTTAAATCTCAACCAATCATAATGTGGCCCATATGACCAGAAGATCATAAATGAAATAGGAAACCACGATTAGACAAAAATGGCCAAACTTCCCAGCTTATTCACACATGTTGTGTGCGTAGGAGATTCCACATGACGTATAACTTAAGCGAATTCCTCTTCACGTTAAAGAGAGAGAGAGAGAGAGAGAGAGAGAGAGAGAGAAGGGGAAAGGCTCTCTAAAATCCTATAGAAAAGTCTTCCCATCGTTAGTCGTCCAAGAAATGAAGAGAAGAGAGAGAGAGAGAGAGAGAGAGAGAGAGAGAGAGAGAGAGAGAAGGAGAGAATTCCGTTGAAGCTACCGGGATCGACATGCAAGACACGCCAACAGTTTCAGTCCAGGAGGTAAGTTTGTCATCACCTGAGGTCCTCCCAAAGAAATTAGATTCCAATTAATTAAACTAGGGAAATTGGCCTATTTTCATCCAAATTATGTTTAAGTCTCTTTACGTACGAGAATAATGGGAACTAGACTTAAACTTTAAGATAACTTAGCGCTACAATCTAACCATACGATCTGTGTACTCATGATAGAAATCTTACTCTAAAAGCATGTTCAAATTCTAGCTATTCGGAAAGGGCGATTCGACCTTAAGGTGAGGGATTCCTTTAAGCTTGCATTAATTTAAGTTGATATGAATTATCTTATCTTTTACATGTTTTCATGATATTATGATTCTCTCCCTGCAGTTGTTAATTTACTACAAATAATTATTTATCCTTGGAAATTATGGTATGATGTTAATTACGAATGATCTTCATTATTTTTATGGGGTGATGGATACAAGCCTTGCCCTTGCCTTCACCAATTTTGTTGAGTTGGCCATTGCCACTCTCCTCTCTGTTGAGTTGACCATTGCCACTCTCCTCTCTGTTGAGTTGACCATTGCCACTCTCCTCTCTATTGAGTTAGTCATTGCTACTCTCCTCCTTATTTTATTATCCATGTGCTATTTAACTTTATGGCTTGGATGTGCCCGGAATTCCAAGACTCTCATAATTTGAATTATCTATCTATCAATACAAGTGATGTGTTAGAGGTATCACAACTAGTGATTTAAATATTTATCATGGACGTAATGTGTTATGGGTAGTGGCCCTCTTGGTCGGCATGTAATCCCATGGGTTAGTTGGCGTGATGCACAATCGATATAAGTAAATCACCATACGTGTTACATCATTTTTCAGGATTGGATGTCGCAGATAGTCGCTTTATGAACACATCGTATTACGTAAATTCCTCAATCGCATTTTTGTGTCGCCTTAAGATGTTTGCATAAATCCATGTTAACGTTGGACATGCCAGCGACTCCATAGTTATGTGATGTGGGGCGAGTCGGGTTTTCTATGAATTATATTCCACATTGTGATGATCACTACGTATAATGAGCTGCACATACTTTGCTAGACATGCATTCATGTAGGTTGGTTGTACACACTGATACCACTCGTAGTGGTGGAGTACGAGATGTATCAGAACCCTTACATTACTTTTACGAATCTCTTGAATTATTGTTAATCTTAAAGGATAACCATCACTATGAGTAGGGCATTGACCCTCTCCAACCGTACAGATGATGCATGTGGTATATAGATTGAAGACCTAGAGGACCATCTCCCTGTGGAGGATTATACTGAATAAATATGAAGATAATTTTATGATTCAATTTTATTTTTTTCCACTACATACTTTGATAATGTAATAAGTTCTCATTACGAGGGCATTTGACAAATTTATTTAAATCTCTTATGTTGGAGTGATAAATACAACTAATTTCACTCTCGTGGATGAGTACCTTTGTGAATGTAACTGGGTGTGATCTAAATGGGAAGAAAATCAAGGTGAGAGTTTGAGGCATCCAAATCTTTACATCATTAACATCGAGATTCTCAGGTACGAATATGTACTTGGGCTGCAAAAATTCAGGATGTTACACAAAGATTGGGAAAATTCTTCGACCTGACTGACTCTGTGATTGGCCTACGATCCTGGAGGTCTGGGTAAGGGTCTTAATTAGGAGAGAAGGGGTTAAGCACATTAACTCGATTGCACTTGCGTGCAGTCTGTACTTTAAGGATGTGCAATTTTTAGGGAAATCACATGTTTGCAAGAAATGTTAGTCATATGGCCATGCTACACATAACCCTATGAGAGGGTCAGATAGTTCAAAAAAGGAAAAAGCAAACAGGTTCTAACCTTGCTTCACAAAGTCAAAAGACAATGGGCAGGCAAATAGAGTAAGCAATAAATAAGTAGAAAAGATAAAAGATCCTAGCCTTACTTTACAGAGCCAAGGCCCCGGGCAGACGAATAGAATAAGAAATAAAGGCAATATAAAGTAAATATAAGAAGAATAAAAGGTCTTAGCCTTGCTTCACAGAGCCAAGGCCTTGGGTAGGCAAATAGAATAAGAAATATAAGGTAATAGAAAGTAAATGCAGTAAAAGAAAAAGAAATATTATTTGCAAAATAGGAAATGTGCGGAATAAATAGAGTTTTGAGATTGATTGAGATGTGAGAAAGAGAAAAGGAAAATCAAATACTCTTTTTCTTGGATTAGGAAAGGGATGATCGAATGTCCCTAATCCTGACTCTACTCTTGATGTAACAGGGTGGGCTTTACAGAGTTAGATTGTTGAGGCAGAACCTAGGCATAGGTATAGCTGCTGTTGGGGGGAGCCTAGGTGGCAGAATCTTCTCGTTGTTGGGGAGCAGAAGCCAAGAAAAACTGAATCTCCTTGTTTTCAGCATAATCTTCAAGGCGTGAGTTTCCAACTCAATGAGAAATCCCCCCATAATTACATAATCACATATTAATCATGTATAGTTTCATAAAAAGATGCACAAAACAACCATAGTTTATAATTCATTTTATTTAAATGTATGAATGCATAAAATTTTCATCGAACTGGGGATGCACATCCAACCGGATCAAATGCAAGAGACTAGGTCTTTCAAATAGTCAACCTAGCTAACAATCATAAGAGATTAGGTCCTTCTAAGTAGTCGACCCAACTCACAATAAATGGGTTGTTCGAACAGTGGTGTAAGAGCCCATAAAAGTACTCAAGGTACATTGCGTCCACATCATCTAGATTAGCCATTTGATAATGCCTACGTGCCATGATTGCATGACTAATCCAACCTTTATTAATTCAATTCCCAAATAATCCATTTAATAAGCTTTTATAAATGGATTGTTTGGCCTTAACATCCTAAATATGTAAATCCAATAAACGGGTTCCTCCCAATAAAAGCTAATAAGACAATAAGTTCATTAAAGGACACAACAATGAGATTCTACCAAAACAAGGCCAACAAGGCACAATGATACAGAAAGATAGTAAGTCTACAATAAAATTTCATTTAACTCAATTCTTAGGATGGCCATTAATTCAAGTACCAGAGGATCCAACAAGGCACTACTCCAAGTGTGCGACGTATCCACACAATTCACGTGTATTCATATAAAGGCATGTTATAATTCATATGTACATGAATTCCACAAGACAATGATTATATTCATATATATGATTATACATCTAAGGAGTGCGAGTGTTTGATTCAACTTAAGTGTTAAGCTAAACACACTACAGGAAATTGCTCTTTTACCGACGACATAATTTGTTGTTATTTTATCTTTTTTCGTCAGCAATGATTATTACCGACAAAATCTGTCGTCAGAAAGATCCTCGCAATAAGACCGTGGCTAAAGACTTTTCCCGACGAAATATGACTTCGTTGGCAATGATAAAACAAATACTAATGACTAAAATCGTCAGCAAAATATGTTACTTTTGGTAGGAAAAAATAATATATTTCATCAGTAAACACAGCTTATACCAACGAATATCTTCGTCAGTAAAACTGTGGATTAACAACATTACCGAAGAGTACGTTGGTCGGTAAAATAATATTACCGACGAGTATGTTCGTCGGCATAAGCCCTCTATTACCTACGAAAGATTTCTTCGGTATATCTCATATAGATTGTTGGTATAAATTTTTGTATTAATTTTTACCTACGAAAGATTTCATCGGTATAAGTTTTGGACCTACTATTACCAACGAAATATTTCGTCTGTAATAGTCTGTTTCTTCCTGGTTTCATTTATTTTCAAAATTCAGGAAAAAATTTCTAATATACACCTGTAAATACACCTGTTACAATACATTTTCATCATATTCACATCTACATCCATCCAAACACAAACTACATCCATCCAAACATAAACCACATCCATCATTCATGAACAATCCTATCCACATTCACATACAACCTACATTCATCCACGCACAAATACATATAAGTTTAATACTTGTATATAAAATAAATCATAAAAAAAATAAAAAAAATCCTATCCACATCCACATACAACCCACAATATTCATCCACGTACAAATACATATAAGTTTAACATTCATATATAAAATAAATCATAAATAAAAAAAATAAATCATGAAGATGAAGGCGGACGTTGTGGGGCATCGGTGGCAAAGCATGCAGCGAGAGCCTGAAACATCTCCTACATCCGTCGCTCATTCTCTACCCGCATCTCCTTGATCCTCCTCTCTTGATCCTCCCGTTGCCTCTCCTCCTCATCCGTACGCTTCTGCTCCTCCTCCCTCTGCCTCTCCAACTGCTCTTTGATCTCATTGATGATGATCCGTAGCTACTGAACCTCTCTCTCTACCATATCAGCTCGGCGTACGGCGCTCTCCCCAGCGACGGATTGGGTGGAGGTAGATCTAGTGGGTGTCATGAGCTTGACACTATAGCTAAGCCCACACACATATCCAGAACGGGTGTCAAGTACCTCACTTAGGATATCTGGCTCACTCCGCTGATTACCATCGGGAGTGGGTTGATTGCGTATGGTGTCCATCGCCGCCTGTAATGAAAACATATAAATTTTTATAATGAATGATATTATTATAAGTCAATGCAATTAAAATTTACAATGTAAGGATTTTTACCTAATTCTTGCTGGCTTTAGGATGAACCCAAGATACCGTCGCCTGCCGACAATGAGTCCCTCTGTAGAGGTCTACTGGTCCAGACTCCTGACCGGTGATGGAATCTCACCGCACAATCGAAAGGATAATAAAGTTAATATAAATGCATGGAAAGAATATATCAACTTAATAATCATCAGTAATTTCTTACTATGTCATAATGATGTCGTACAAATGACTTTGAACCAGCTATATGGTTCACTTGTAACTTTTTCCTGTTTGTAGAATTTATTCTGCTTCTCTTCTGAACACATTATTCACAATACATTGTTATTAATTATGAATTTAATTGTTATCTTAAGATATTGTAAATATGTAAATATTACCTGAAAAGGCTTAGACAAAAATCTCTCGCAGAGTATCCGACAGTCGTTTATAGTCACGTTCGGCGGTGTGGACAATACGGTCTCATCGTGGGTCCTGCACTGCTTGTACCGCTGGTGTAACTCTCCCCGGTACTCCTAGAACCGCTCATTGTCGTCAATGATATGGAAAATGTACGGAACATTCAAATTTAAGACAAATTTATCCTGCACCGCCAACAAGAATTTAATTGGCCTCAACTGATTAAGATTAAGGAAAATGTAAATAATAGATTAAGGCAATAAACTCATTAAGAAAATAACTTAACTGTAAATGAACTTTCATAAAAGAAAATTTAATTTACTAAAATTTACTGTAAGGTGCTGACGGATGAGCTGCCACATATTATCTGTCATGTCTGCCCAATGGGGGGTGGTGGCGGGGATCAAAGATCGACATAGGATATCGATCTCCGACGTAAACAACCTCGCATTGTCCCCAACAGGTCTAAGACAGTCCTATAGGAACTCTACCGTCACCCTACCCTCACGCGTAAGTCGTTCTAAAACTAACCCATGCGTGGGTCCACGTCCTCGTCGGCTGGTCGACGATGCTGTCGCAAAAGAAATATGTAAGTCTAAACATAAACAAAAGTTTCTAAAAGAAATATATGTCTAGACTTACATATATTTCTTTGGTGGCACAATTGGGTCTGCAAGGACTTCACTGGCCTCAACTCTTTGGTGAAACTCTTCACCATGATGGATCCACCAAGTGTAACCCTGGTCAATCCCAACTATGAACAAATCGTCTTCTACTTTGTCTAAAGTCTTATGAACCATGCTCTTACATTTTTGACATGGTCACCTAATCCTACTGCCTGAATCTGCCCAATATCGCATAAATTCTATGAACTCTTGAACCCCTTGTTTATACTCTGGGCCAAACCTATTCTTAGCTCGCATCCAACTCTTATCCATCTCTACAATGAAAAGATTAGATTTAGTTTACGGAAATAGGTTTAAGATTAGTTTAGGGTTATAGGTTTAGGATTAGGTGTAGGTTTAGGTTTAAGTTTAAGTTTAAGTTTAGGTTTAGGAATTTAAGTTCAGTTTCGGGTTCGGGAGTAGGTTTAGGATTAGGTTTTCAACTTTAGGTTTAGGTTTAGGTTAGGGTTATAGGTTTAGGATTAGGTGTAGGTTTAGGTTTAAAGATTCGATTTTAGGTTTAGGTTTAAATTTAGGTTTAGGAATTCAGGTTCGGTTTCAGGTTCGGAATCGGGTTTAGGTTTAGGTTAGGGTTATAGGTGTGGGTTTAGGTGTAGGTTTAAGTTAAGTGAATTAAGTTTAAGTTTAGGTTTAGGTTAAGGTTATAGGCTTAGGTTTAGGTGTAGGTTTAAGTTCAGGGATTTGAGAATAGGTTTAGGTTTAGGGTTTAGGGATTCAGATTCGGGTTTGGGTTTGGGATCGAGTTTAGGCTTAGGTTTAGGTTAGGGTTATAGGTTTAGGTATAGGTGTAGGTTTAGGTTTAGGGATTTGAGAATAGGTTTAAGTTTAGGTTTAGGCTTAGGGTTTAGGAATTCAGGTGTGGGTTGTGTTCGGGATTGGGTTTAGTTTTAGGTTTAGGTTTATGAATTCGGGTTCGGGTTCGAGTTTAGGGTCGTTTAGTTTAGGTTTAGGTTTTCGAGTTTAGGATCGGGTTTAGGTTTAGGTTTAGGTTTTCGAGTTTAGGTTTAGGTTAGGGTTATAGGTTTATGTTCGGTGTGTAGGTTTAGGTTTAGGGATTTGAGAATAGGTTTAGGTTTAGGTTTAGGCTTAGGGTTTAGGAATTCGATTTGGGTTCGGGATCGGGTATAGGTTTAAGTTTTCAAGTTTAGGTTTAGGTTTAGGTTAGGGTTATAGTTTTAGGTTTAGGTATAGGTTTAGGTTTAGGGATTTGAGAATAGGTTTAGGTTTAGGTTTAGGCTTAGGGTTTAGGGATTCGGATTTGGGTTCGGGTTTGGGATCGGTTATAGGCTTAGGTTTTCAAGTTTAGGTTTAGGTTTAGGTTAGGGTTATAGGTTTAGGTTTAGGTGTAAGTTTAGGTTTAGGGATTTGAGATTAGGTTTAGGTTTAGGTTTAGGAATTCGGGTTCGAGTTTGGGATCGGGTTTAGGTTTAGGTTTTCGAGTTTAAGTTTAGGTTTAGGTTAGGGTTATATGTTTAGGTTAGATGTAGGTTTACGATTAGGTTAAAGTGTAGGTTTAGGGTTAGGTTAAGGTGTAGGTTTGGGGTTAGGTTAAGGTTTAGGTCAACATTGCAATTGGCTATATCCGAGCACAGATTAGCTACTGACAAGTTGAGTGGCTATTGTCTATTGATGTGACATCACCAACTTATGCGGGCCTCACCGTGATGTATGTATTGTATCCACACCATCCATCCATTTGGAGAGATCATTTTAGAGCATGAGCTAAAGAATGAGACAGATCTAAAGCTCAAGTGGACTTCACCAAAGAAAACAGTGAGGATTGATCTCCTACCATTAAAAACTTCTTAGGGCTACAAAAGTTTTCGATCAATCAGATATTTGTGTTTTCCCTTCTTAGGTTTAGGAACTGTTTGACCTTATCAACATGTTTGATGCCAAATAAACATTATAGTGGGCGCTACGAAGTTTTTAACGCTGGGCATTCAATCACCATTGTTTTCCTCTGGTGTGATCGACACTTGATCTTTGGATGTGCCTTAATTTGGGACATCCTCTAAAATGAGCTGTTGCAAATGCAGATGGATGACGTAGATGTACAACACATAGATCGAGTTGGGTCCCACAGTCAAGGCCTAACCCACTAAGCTAGTTACTCCTGAAATCAGATTGCATCCTAAGTTACTTAGCACGCTCAGTTGGGCCCACTGTAAATATATGTAGTTTATCTACACCATCCATCTGCTTTTCTAGATCATTTAAGGGGTTGAAACCAAAATTGAATCATATCCAAAACTTAGGTGGACCATACCATAAGAAACAGTGGGTATAATGATTTCCATCATTGAAACCTTTCTAGGGCCTGTAGTGATGTTTGTTTATCATCCAACCTGTTCACAAGATCACACAGACATTGATGAAGGGAAAAAATAAATATCAGCTTGATCTATAACTTCTACGCCCCCCCCCCCCCCCCCCATAAGAATTTTTGAATGGAACAAGTTCAATTCACATTCTTTCCTGTACGTGTGGTCCATTTAAGATTTTTATATATACACTTCATTTATTGTCTTAAGACATAAAATTATCTGTTAAAATGGATGAACGGAGTGGATGAAATACATAAATCATGATGGACCATTGTTTACTGTATTATGGTCCACCTGAGATTTGGATCCCACCATGATGTATATGTTGTATCCAACCGTCCATCCATTTGGAGAGATCGTTTTAGGGCATGAGTTGAAGAATGAGGTAGATCCAAAGCTAAAGTGGACCTTGAAACTAATTGGGGCCATAAAAGTTTTCGATCAAGCTGATATTTGTGTTATCCCTTCTTCCAGTCTAGGTCTGTGTGAACTTACCAACAGGTTGGATCTCAAATAACCATCATGGTGGGTCTCAGGAAGGAATCAACGGTCGGGGGCACTGTCCCCACCATGATGTTTAGTTTTAGGTTTTAGTTTTATGTTTAGGGTTTAGGGTTTAAGGTTTAGGTCTTGGAAACTTAACCAATTCAAGGATAGCTCCGACGCATATCTAGGTTTGCTCCATACAAACACGGGCCTGCGCAAATGGCCAGACCACCCATATCGCAGTCCATAGGAAATGGACACCTTTATCATGGTTGGGATCGGGTTTAGGTTTAGGGTTAGGGATTTGAGAATAGGTTTAGGTTTACATTAATTATCATGCAATGGAAGCATTTACATTAATTAGGAAGAAAGCTTTCATTAAATGCACAACTAGTTGGACGAAAATGTAATGTCCAACTAGTTGTGTGTGAGCATTACTCATATATATATATAGGGAAAAGGTGCTATGCGCTCGAGCTCACGATAAGCTCCCATGAGGTCGAGCTATGTGGGCCCCACCGTGATGCATGTCGACCATCAACACCGTGCATTTGATGGGTCCCCTTTAAATTATGGAATATCCCAAAAATCAGCTGTATACGGAACTCAGGTGGGCCATACCATCTAAAATCATGTGAAGACATGCCAAAAACATATAAAAACACTTGGTGGGGCCCACCTAAAATTTGCGTGCATCTGAAACTTGGTCTGAACCCTCATCCAAGTGGGGCACACATAATGGATGGGCTAGATTTGCAAACCACATCTCGGTGGGCCTAAAAAATGATTATGAATGTTTTAACGGTGCACGGCCCCTCTCAACTTCTGTATGTGGTATGGCCCACACAAGTCACGGATTGACTTGATTTTTGAGACCTAGGCCCACGATGGAATGGCGTATCTAACTGATGGGGTAGATGTTTGAAATGCATCATGGTGGGCCCCACATAGCTTGACCTTATGGGACGTTCCCATCACCTCGAGCACGTAGTACCTTTTCCCATATATATATATATATATATATATATATATATATATATATGTCATAGGCCTAAAATCTAGTCCATGTGATGCGGCACCCATGAAACCCCTGAGACCCAACTTTCAACTTGATTCAAAACTTTAGTAGGCCATTACAGAAAGAGAGGCAAATTAAGGGAGGAAATTGTTTCCTTTAGTCATTCATTCACACACAAATACATATAAGTTTAGGTTAGGGTTATTGGTTTGGGTTTAGGTGTAGGTTTAAGTTAAGTGAATTAAGTTTAGGTTTAAGTTATAGGTTTAAGTTTAGGTGTAGGTTTAGGTTTAGGGATTTGAGAATAGGTTTAGGTTTAGGTTTAGGTTTAGAGTTTAGGATTCGGATTCGGGTTTGGATTCGGGATCGGTTTTCGGCTTAGGTTTTTGAGTTTAGGTTTAGGTTTAGGTTAGGGTTATAGGTTTAGGTTTAGATGTAGGTTTATGTGTAGGGATTTGAGAATAGGTTTAGGTGTAGGGTTATACTAGGGTCTGCTCCATCAATTTCGAGCTAATATATAAACACAGGCCTGTCCAAATGGCTAAGCCACCCATATTGTTGTCCATAGGAAATGGACAGCTTCATCATAGTCATAACAACGGTTCCCACCTTCTAGGGACCCTCGCTCAACATTCAGATAGCTCCGACGCACATCCAGGTATGCTTTATCAATTCTGAGCTAATACATAAACACGGGCCTGTCCAAATGGCCAGGCCACCCATATTGCTGTCCATAGGAAATGGATAACTTCATCATGGTCATAACAACAATTCTCACCTTCTAGGGACCCCCTCTCAATATCTAGATAGCTCCGACGCACATTTGGGTATGCTCCATCAGGTGGGTCATGCTCTTTCAAAACTTAGGTGGGCTAAAGCATATAGAACAAATGGATGGATAGAAAGCATCCATTTGATTGTCAGTTCACTTTGCATATTGTCGCCTACCGAGGAGTAAAACTGCCTCCCAAGTCACAACTATAAACTAATAAGTCACAATAATAATTTAAGAAAAAAAATGTAATACATATTAAGCTAACTATAAACAATGCATAATAATGAGAAAAGTGAAGAAGCAATGTAATACAATTACATAATTATACAATTGTTGGGATTTGGATGTCTAATTTATGGGCTTGGGGTTAGGTTCTTCATGGATTTTGAATTGTTTGAGCTGGGCCTGATGGGCCAGTCCTATTTAAAATTTTGATTTTGGCAGGCTCAAACACGGCCCATTGACAGTAATTTTATCCCTGAGGCATTTGTCAAACAAATTATTGGGAGATGTTACAGTGCTTTTAGATCACTATAAGTTTTAGTGCTCTGAGTTGCAGTGGTACACTTCAACAGTCTATCTGTCTAATTTTTCAAGTAGGTTCAACACACATTTCAGGTACTTAGAAATTACTTAGGGCTTGTTTGGTTTTCTGAATTACACTGTAATTGGCTGTAAAGACATCTTAATAACTTCTTTACATGTATTACTAATCATTGGAGCAGTACCGGGATTCTGCTTTCCCACGCTTGTTTTTTGAAATTTTTAGAGAGTAATACACACTAACTGTGTGACCGGTCGTTTGGTAATACATTGTATTAGTCCCATCAATCTGTTAATAGGCTTATGGTGTCCACCATTCCAGTTATACATCTACTTAAAATGCTTGTTTGTTTTTTCAAACAGATTGTTTATGTTTGGGAGGTTACAAGTGAGAGCATCGGACTTGATAGGGTCTTATACGACCAGGACCAAATCCACCATCCTCACCTCCATCTACGTGCAGTGGACAATGCAGCAGCGTAGGATTTAACTATTCTCCATGTACAGTGGACAATGCAGCAGGGTAGGATCTAACTATTCTCCATACCTATGCATTATATCTACATAGAGTCGACCTGTGATGAAAATGGATGAACAAGGACATCTGCACACTATCATGTAGAAGGGAAATGATAGGCCATACACCCCTGATAATAGATGCTGTAATATTACATATCCTGGTTTACCTAAAAGAGCCATACATTATGTATGGCAAGAACATGATAGTCCAAAACATATTATCTCCAAAACAAATATCAGTGTCAACGATGCAAACCAACGTCCAAAGCAGTCCAAAAAAAAAAAAGAAGCCAAACAGCCAACACACACAGCTGCCTACTTAAACGACCACTGCATCCAGCCATTAGTACCTGAGGTGAATGGTGAGGATTAGAACTAGGCAGGCGAAGATAATCCTAATCAGCGAAGAAAGTGCATTCACTGAATCTTCATCAACGTCCTCCCGCATACAGTTCCCACTAGCAGATGGACAGTAAAAGGATGGTCCATGAAAAGTTAGTAGAGGATTCATGGGAGCGGTCACAAATCGGCGTCCAAACATGCACCCACTGCTGTCATGATCCTCCTGCGTCTCAAGTGTGGATGCATTCGTCACATCCATACTATTGCGATATTCTTTCCATTGAACTAATGCCTCTGATGTGGATTTGTATCCACAGAAGCGGGCACAGGAATACCCCTCGACCTATTAACAGCATTCCTCCCAGTTGTGGTAAATACCTGGACAACGTCCATTGAAGACAACATAAACCTTTTTAGGCATCTACACATATTGGGAAATATCATATGACTTTGTGTGTTAAATATTGTAGGAAACATAGAGTGGAGAATACCTGAGATAACCATAGTTTAGCAATATGAAAAATGGCCTTTTACATTAAGAGTAGAGAATACCTGAGCTAACCATGAAAATTACATCATACCTGATATTATGACTAAATAGACCTGCATAGTTAGTACGTACCCTATACAGATATGAAAAGCATAGTCTGACATAATATGAAGGTTACGTCTAAAGTAAGAGCAGGTAATATGGATTTTTAGGCAGTGAGGAATAAGCATTAACTACAGGCCTGAATCCAAAAACATAACAGTTATCATCCAAAAAATATACAATCATCCGGTTGCTTCTCAACACATAGCTAGCAGTAAAACAGTATAGCAGGAAAAAAAAGTGTCCAGCATTTCAACAGCTACTACACTTCACTAGCCCATTCAGAAAACCCAAAATATTGTCCAAAAAACTAAATGGTTGATCAGCCATATGAAGATAATATCCCAAAAGAGAAGATTAGTGATAAAAGATTAGTCTGAAGACTGATTTGGTGCAAGTATCATCAGCACAAAGTCGAGCCTCATGGATTTAGGAAGAGACAGGAACGACGCAGATTGTTGTTCATCTTTGGACAGGATCCTTGTTGTGCATAAGACCTTGTTACTTGTGACGCCATCAATCTGCTCGAGTGCAGGTACAATCTACTCCATAAGTATGACATCTTTCCCTTTGTGTATTGTTAGTGCCAGGGACTTGAAAACATTTGCCACCTCACTTATCCCTTTACCAATTACATTGTAAGGGCGTTCCAATCTGGGTTGCTTCCTGGAACTGGTTGTGCTACCCGTGTTGACAGAATTGTTGCCATTGTGAATCAGACTTCTGTTTGCAATATGCGCACCATCATTACTTTGAAATAACCATTGGATGTTATGTCCACTATCTCCCACATCGTGACTTGACAGAACAAGTGTTTCATCATTAAGATCAACCAATGCAGTCGGTGTAATATCGTCATCACGAGACTTTCTCGTACCCCTTTGTGTATGCATATTTAGTCGAAGATGAAGTCCAGTAGAACATCAGGTCATCATACATTCTTACCAGTTTCCCACGAACATGTTGGGCATAGGGATGTGACTATTGACAAAGATAGAGATATATTGATTAGTAAACCTCAATGGAGTAGATTTGGATAATCTAAATGAAAAATGAAAAAATAACATCTCACCCATATGTAATCATCACATATGTCATCTGGCGCGGTAACTAACTTCTTATTGTCATCCTAACCGAACTCACTCGCGTTCAGGGTGTCTCGAATCTCAAAATATAACCTCTTTAGTGTCCGCAGGCAATTACCAACATGCTTCTCCACAACTGATATCCGTAGTGCCCTCCTGACACTTTCCACAACCATTTTATAGGTTTCCTTTTTAAATCCTTTCGCACTCTTGTGGCCGTTAACAACGACATCCATCAATGTATCGATAAGACAGTCATCCATTTGGTCTGTCTACCACATAACACCACCTGACATAACGTTCTCATCAAGTGATTTTGATTTGTATTTGTATGGTGTCTTTCTCGGTGTGTCACGCCAACCTTGTCCAGACTGTTTTGTTGGTGTAGTCTAGTTATCAACAATATTTAGATCCATATCGTCATCACTATTTAGTCTGACAAGTACAACCAAAGCATCTAAGTCAGGAGGATGCATTAATTTATAATAACTAAAAATATATACAAAAAAACTTAAGTTTGTATATAGAAATGGGGATATTCATCATTACAATCATCCACAAGTATATAGGGATCTTCTAACACAGACCATATAGGCAAGACAGTATAGTCACGTGATGATATTACCGATTGCAAAAAGTGAAATTACAATTCAAATTTCAAACCATACGACTCACAGGATGAGATTCGTTCAACATCCTAGTAGTAATATTATCTCAATATGTCGCCCATTCATCCTTCTCCGATTATGTCATGTTGATATCGCATGGAGACAAATCTATATTCTCAGCAACATCTATAGATGTGATTTCATCTTCTACCAAACCATCTCCTCCAGATATATGGATAAAGTTGTGTAAAACACAACATGCGATGACTATCTTCACCTGTGTTAGAAGGTTGTAAGGTGGAGCAGATTTGAGGATTGGAAAGTGGGCTTTCAACACTCCAAAAATTCTCTCTATAACGTTTTTTTAGTTAAGCATGCCGATAGTTAAATAGTTCTTTCTTGTTGGAAGGATTGCGAGCCATGCGGTACTCATCGAGGTGGTACTGTACACCATGGTAAGGAGCTATGAATCCCAGTGAATGAGCATAACTAACATCAACTACATAATACTTATCTACAATTAATTGCAATGAATTATCAATCTCATTGGATGGAAAATCAAATTATCAATTGGTTGTCAGACAATTGTAAACTCAGTACCCGCAGGCAAAGTTAACCGATCGATGGAATGTGCCAAAGCACTTTATAAGATGCGTGCATCAGAAGCTGATCCCTCCCATCTGGCGAGCACATATACAAACTTCATGTCAAATGCACATACACCAAACATGTTCTAAGAAAGTATCATTTTTCTGTTATGGTAAGTTACACTTTCCAATACTGGTACATAAGCGGGTATATGAGTCTCATCAATTGCACCAATGCAGTCCTATTTTCACCGTGAATAATCAGGAAAACAGATAAAGTATATGACATTGCATAATATTGCGTAATCTGATTTTACCATACCTGAAAGTAATCACTCCAATTAGGATTGGCTAGGATCTCGACTGGTGTATCTACACCTGGGAGTTTCACGAACTCCGTATACAATCCGATAATAGCATCCACCGCTTTACTAAAATAACGGCTCACCATTTCTCTAGATCTTATAAACTGATGGCCGATGACACGGTTTCTAACATTATGTCATACTGTGCGAAGGAACGTGGCAACTTGTTCCTCCATAGATATATGTTTCCCATCTGGAAGTAAATTTCTATCCCTAAAAAATGAGGATAGGTTAAAAATGTAGCTTTGTTCATACGGAGTTGTGCTACACACTCATTGTCACCTGCTTTAATAATCCTATTTATTAGCTTCTTTCTTTCAAAGTCTTCGAATCTGGAGGGTGATTTAAATAAAATATTATTACAATATTCACCGACAGCAATTGTTGTAGTTGTTGCAGCAAGTGTAGCTGAAAAGGCAACCATTTCTTCATCCGTCCATCCATGTTCATTCATGTTCTGTTTGGTTTTGTTGTATAACACACCAACTGTTTGGCTAATTCAGCAGCATCAAACACATCAATATTCAGCACCAACTACATATATCTGGGCTAGGGAATTTTTAAAGGTTCAGTCTATATTTGTTATCCTATAGCTTCTTAAATGAAATTATTATATTGGTGCTTCAGGTTCTACAAAAATCAAGCGTATTTCTAAGTTGTCCATCGAGGGATTGTTCATCAGACCATTCAGGGTTAGGTTCTACATGAAGGTTTTACATGAGGTGCATTTGAATTGTGTGCAATCAAAATCAGCATGGTTGATAGCTGTCTCAGCATGTTCAGTTAACCAAGGGAAAACTAATATAACAAATGATGAGTAACCATGTTCAGATAATAGAACAAATATCTGTCGTGGTTGTTACTTGTCTCAGAATGTTCAGTTAACCTCAGCATGAGATGATGTAAGAAATCACCCCAACACACACAGTTGAAATCAGTCTCATCCATGTTCAGTTAACCAGAGCATGAGATAATGTAAATGATTAATTAGCTACATAGACATGTGAAATCAGTCCCAGAATAGTCAGTTAACCAAAGAAGGATCAGATAAGAGGTTAATTAGCTACACAGACATCTGAAATCAATCTTAGCATGTTCAGTTAACCATGACAAAGATAATGGAAGAAATGATAGATAACCATGTCCAGATAGTAGAACAAATATGAGTCATGGTTGATAACTGTCTCTGTTTGTTCATTTAACCATGAAAATGATAATACAAGAAATGATAGGTAAGCATGTCCAGATTGTAAAACAAATATCTGTCATGGCCGTTACCTGTCTCAGAATGTTTAGTTAACCTGAGCATGAGAGGAAGTAAGAAATCACCCCAACACACACAATTGACATCAGTATCATTCATTTCAGATAACCAGAGTATGAGATAATTTATGAGATTAATTATCTACACAGACATGCATGTGAAATCAGTCTCAGAATGGTCAGTTAACTTGAGCGTGTTATGATGTAAGAAATGTTATGATGTAAGAAATCATAGCTACACACACAATATAAATCATTCACAATATGTTCAGTCTCACCATGGCTCTGTTAGAATACTAAATGAGAGCTACACACAGCTGAAATCAGTCTCAGCATGCTAAGTTAACCATGAGAAAGATAATATCACAAATGATAGGTAACCATGTTCAGATTGTAGAACAATTAACTGAACATGGTTGATAGCTGTCTTAACATGTTCAGTTAACCATGACAAAGATAATGCAAGAAGTGATAGGTAACCATGTCCAAATAGTAGAACAAATATCAGTCATAGTTGATAACTGTCTGTATTTGTTCATTTAACCATAACAATGATAATATAAGAAATGATAGATAACCATGTCCAGTTTGTAGAACAAATATTAGTCATGGTTGATGACCGTCTCTATTTGTTCAGTTAAGCATGACTATAATAATATGAGAAATGACAGGTAACCATGTTCAGATAGTAGAACAAATTTCTGTCATGGCTGTTACCTGTCTCAGAATGTTCGGTTAACCTAAGCATGAGATGATGTAAGAAATCACCCTAACACACACAGCTGAAATCAGACTCATCTATGTTTAGTTAACCAGAGCAGGAGATGATAAGAGATTAATTAACTACACAGACATCTAAAATCATTCTCAGCATGTTCAGTTAACCATGGCATCATAGGAATGACAAATGATAGCTACACATAGCTGAAATAAGACTCAGCATGTTCAGTTAACCATGTCAGAGATGATATAACTTCTGATATCTATACACACAGTCGAGCGAGTATCCCATGGCCATATTGGACTGGGAATGTATCAAGGAAAGAGGCTTGCAATGAGCACATTCATTGTGAAAGTAGAAAAAGGAGAACATAAGGCTTGTTCGGCTATTGACACCTATACGATGGCCCACCATTTATTGTTTTACAGGATTAATGTCAAACATGTGGGCCACAAGTGTCCGAAATAAGCCAGAACAGGACATCAACTTCTATTTCATAAACACACTACTTAGTCACGGTCTCCAGACATTCAACAAAGCCACATGACTTACCACTTCTGGTGTTGCCATAGCTAATGGCGGGGGGTGGATGTCAGTTGCAGATGACAAAGGATATTTCTGTTTGACAGAGTAAGAGATTAATTACCGTAAATATAAAAGAAAAAAACTATAATGGAATAAAGGGGTTTTAATCCGAATCGTAATACGTATAGTACATGAGTGGGGTATTGGAGAAGATGTCAGTACGGAAGGCAGAAGGCAGACGGATCAGGCCCTGGAGATTGCAATGAACATCACAATCAGGTGACGAAGTCGACAAATGGAAAACATGACATTCCAACAACATGCAACACAAGTGGGATCATGGAAATGGTAATATGTTAGATGGCAGTAGACATGCAGCAACATACAAGCTATTGAACAGACGGACATCAAGCAAAGCGTGCGATCTCGATGAAGATGAACAGAAGCAAGATGGCCAGATTAAAATGCATTTTTCCCTGTTCAATACCTCAGATAGTATGGAAATAGAGGATGCACAAGCACACGATGACCGCCAAGATGGGAGCCTTACCACCAAATAGCCATCGAGCAATGAATAATCATTCAGAGGTTTGGACAATAAATACAGGGAAAAAAGAATAGACGATAGGCGAAAGCTATCTGGTAGAAGGGTGCGTCGTTTACCTGGCCTGAGATCGAATGCTCTGTTACTAGACGAGTGCGTTGGTGAGAAGTGGAAGAGAAGGGCTTGCTTTTAATTTTTAAAAACCTGAAATCAGGGTGTGTAGCACGTTCGGTGCTCATGCGGACCACTGAACTATCTGTGTCAGTACCATCATACTTCGAACTACCTTCTACAGGAGATGTAAATCCCGTCTCTGCCCAATGCATATTTACCGCCGATTCGGACGCAGACGCTGTTAGAACTGCGTCTGAATCCTCGATTTTCAAACAGGCGACCAGGGTGTAATGATGACTTATTACCTCCAAATACCCGTAATTGAAAAAACTAAATAGGCCCTTAGAATTTGCCTTGGCTACATATAAGTAGTTCAAATCAAACAATCCAGTTTAAATGGATTATTCTAACTAGGGAATTGATGTTTAATACTGAGAAATTACTTACAAATTGCATATACAGCATACAAGTAGTTCAAATCAAATAGTCCAGTTTAGATTGATCATTCTATCTAAGGAATTAGTGTTTAATACTGAGAAATTATTACGAAATTGCATATGTAGCATACAAGTAGTTCAAATCAAACAGTGCAGTTTAGATGGATCGTTTTATCTAGGGAATTGATGTTTATGCACACTCTCATTGATTTACATACACCCATTTTAAATTTACAGATTGTTACATCCGACGCAAAAAATAAAAATAAAAATGGGTGCATGTAAATGAATGACATTAATTCCCTGACAGAAGGATCCATTTAAATTGGACTATTTAATTCAATAGCCTCATCAATCATGTGGGTGATGGGCATGCTAAAATTGAAAGAAGAATTCAGGAAGGCCAAACAAAAGAGACATGATGCAGTAAATGTCAGGGGTTAGGATCTTCCAACCTTGTTGAGCCCCACTAAATCAACAATGTCCAAATCACAGGCTTCACTTTGAATGTATGGTTCAGAAAATGGCAGATCTTCAGCCCAGGAATATGCAAAGTATCCTCTGGTTTTAAGGTTGTAGGTTTTGCGATCTAGACTATTCGTTTGATGGAACCAACCTGATGGACCATGCTCCAAAACCCTCCCAGATTCGAACATCTTTTGCCATTTTCAATTGAATGTGGACCATTGCTCTACTTCTTTCCCAAATCATCTGTTTTCAGATGCAACCAGTGAAAGGGTTAGGATCGTCAAATCTAGGAGAGTGTAGAGGCATTGCCCATCTATGGCGTGATTCATCTTATCAACAGTCAAGATCAGTAAGCCATGGCTCAATCTGTGCAAACTGAAAGTAGTCGTTAGTAAATGCAGTAAAAGAAAGATATGGGACAAGAACTTCAACATCTATTACAGGAAGCAGAACCTACGTGACAATATCCACTCCATCCATCAGTTTTTTTAAAGTTATTTTTAGGATGTGATCCCAAAATGAAGCACATTCAAAATTCAAGTGGGCTACACAACAGGAAACAGAGGGGATTGGAACTCCCACCATTGTAACCTTACTAGGGCCCACTGTGATATTTGTATGCCCACCTCCATATTTATAGGATCCATTAAAATAATTAAATAAATTTTTTTAAAATAAATAAAAGCGGTCCACCTCAATAGACTTGATGGTGGGGAGCTTTAATGGTGGACATTCAATCACCATTGTTTCATGTGGTGTGACCCACCTAAGATTTGGATATACTTCATGTTTGGGCTTGGGCCCCAAAATGAGCTGGCAAAACTGATAGATGACATAGATATACCAAAATAAAACACAAATTACAGTGGGCCCACTGTCACAGCCTAACTGAATTCGTTTATTCGAATAAAAGAAAAAGAAAATGACAACCCTAACTGCATGCAAAGAATGAGTGAGGGAAAGAGAGATGGGCGCACAGAAATACTAATTGCAGAGAGGGAGAGAGGGAGGCGCACAATGCCATTGCACAGAGAGAGAGAGAGAGAGAGAGAGAGAGAGAGAGAGAGAGAGAGAGAGAGAAGCTTAGTGGAGCTTCTTTAATGGCTAGAGCTTTTCGGTAATGGAGGTGTGTTTTCCCCCTCTTTCCCTTGTTTAAAAAATCAGACCGTTGGCCTGTAAGTCACTGACAGGGAAGTGACTTCTCACCTCCATCCCCTGGAAGTTTCTTGGCAGTTTTGCCTATAAGTGACTTACAGGTGAATTTCTTCCCCGAAATAGCACCTGTAAATCACTTCCCTGTAAGTCACTTCCCACTAACCCAACTTACAGGCATCCAAACAGGCCCTAATTGGTTACATTCCATGATGGATTTGTAATTGTCTATGCAACAAGCAAGGCTTGTTGAGTTAAAAGCTCAATGCCTAATGAGTTTTAATATGACATTTCCTTGATAAAAAAGGAGACAAGTGAAGTCAGCAAACACAAGGAAGAAAAGCACATTTTTTTTTTAGCATTTCAGAAGACCCAAATCAAGGGATAAAAACTTCATATAAAGAAAATCTATTAATTTAAACATGCCTGGGAGTTATAGCATCCTCTTATATAAAAACAACAAAGTTAATCATCTAAGAACTAGAAATGATGTCCATGTTATGAATAGGATGATAAATACCAACCACAGGCTTTGACCACCAAATGCACGCTGATCCTACAAGGAAGATTTTCAATATGAATTTGTCTCTTAAGAAGCATAACCACAAGAATATCTAGATCACAAGAACAACATCATCATCACAAATCCACTAATATAATCATTTGAGTACAATGCTGAAAAGGAAATACAATATAGAGATATCAAGAAAACTCCAGAAGTTCAACTACTTGCTCCTGCCTTAGCTCGGCTACATCTTGACGTCACTTGCACGTATCTATCGTGTATAAGCTTATAGAAAGCTTAGAGGGTGGTGTAAGTGTATGAACAGAATATACGTGCTCAGAATGTAGTATCAGAGTAAACAGAAATACTGGTAAGTCCACGAATCATACAGTATCAGAGTAAGTAGAAATACTGACAAGTCCATAAAAATATCATCAACCTCATCCAAGGTCCGCGATGAAAAGACATAGCAAGCCAATGTCATATACTGAGAAAGTAATGTAAGTCGGCTATGTAATACGGAAACATAATGATCTAAATATTAAATACCGAGGATGCAATACAATATGCAAATTTGGAAGAGCTTCGAATACCATTAGTCTCATCTGGGTCATATAAATGTAGAAACGTAGTAACCCAAAATATCATATGTCACGGATGTAATGCAATATGTGGTATGTGGTGTGTATGAAATAGCCAAGCTATAGTGTGAAGTCAGGATAGTATGTGGTATCGCAGGCTACGGGGTTCACCACAAGGGACTTCTATCCAAACCAGTCACATGCCTAAATTTGGATAGTCAGACTCAATGTGGTAAACTCCTGATCTCAGGTTAGTCACACGCCCTAACCGAAATCTTGACTATTGCGAAGGTACACGTAACAAATAGTTGCGCACCACCAGGCCGAGTGGATAATGAATGGATGAATGAATGAGTATGCAACTCTTGCTCCACAAATTAGTACTGTACATCTCTGGGATCATCACCGGGGTCTAGTACACTCTACATCAGCTTGCCGCCCCATTAAGCGCACAATTGGGTAAGTGGAAGAGACCTCATTATTCGCCTACCAATATCGGCCCGGCTCATCGATAGCAGACCCATTTACGAGCTGGTCAGACTCAGCCTAGCATTGCCTACTTCCTCAGGCGAGTAAGGCCACACCCCCTCCCAATTGACCATGACACAGTGGGAGACGCGGTCTACTGGTATTTGGCAGTCGGGCACTCATATATTCACTCGGTCTCGATGTTGGGGCGTCCTCTGGTACCAAGAGGGTTTAGAGATTTTCACCAAGGGCCATTTATGGCAGCTCGATACTAATAACAGATTTTCGGTGTCCCATCTGGCTATCTATGATATGCTTATGGAGGCTATGACCCTAATGTCGCTAGGGCATATAGTAATCACAACACACAATCAAGATACATGAGTCATGTAATCTAGTCATGCATCAATCCTGCGCATATCGTGCTCTCATGTGAGACAATCTCCGCCTATCAGAGTCTTATAACAACCTGCCCAATGACATATGCAATAGTTAACGACATCTCATAACAATCATACAGATGATGCGTATGGGCATGTATCATGATGCTATACTCATAATCGGTATCGACAACTGGCACTGATAATCGGCTTATACAATCGGCCTTGACAATCGAAATTGGCCTCAACAATCGGCCTCAATAATCGGAATCGGCCTCGACAATCGGCCTCAATAATCAAAATCGACCGGACAAGGCCTAAGGGAAGGTCACAATGTGGACATTAAACCATCATTACCCAACAATGTGGCCATTTAACCAACATTGCTCCTAAGGAGTGGCCCACATAGAGCAAAATGTATCATGGGCCCATAGCCTCACACAAGGACCTAATACACCTCACTATGGACCTCACTCATGGATTGCATATACATCACAATGGGCCTCGGCACATGTGCCATAAATACATCACATCGGGCCCCAACACATGGGCCGAGTATACATCATAATGGGCCTCGGCACATGGGCCTAAGATTAAATGGTGGGCCTTATCATATGGACCTTACATATACATCATGATGGGCCTCATGGATGGGCCGTACCAATAGGCCTCATGAATATCAAGTGGGCCGCATCAACGGGCCGCACCATCTACACCAACCATCTATTTTAAAAGGTTATTTTTGAGCATTATCTGAATGAATCATAATGGAAGATCATTTGGACCATACCACAAATAACAGTGGAGATAATGATTTTTACTGTTAAACAAATCACAGGGCCCACCATAAAGTGTATTCTCCATCCAATCTGATCATAAGGTCATAAAGACCTGGATTAAGAGGGAAAACAAATTCCATGTTGATCCAGAACTTCTGTGACCCAAACGGGTTTTAATGATAGATGTTTAATCCTCTACAATTTTCTGCAGTGTGGTCCACCTGATAGACGGATCTACCTCAATTTTTTTTTTTGGTGTCAAGCCTTGAGACAAGCTCACCAATTGGATGGACGGTAACATATACATCAAGTCCACCTCACACCACTCGTCCAGATGGACGGTGTGGATATACAATACATACACCAAAGTTGGTCCCACCGTCCAGCAAACTGGATGGTGTGGATGCAACCCATAGAACTTGCTGGTATCAATACAGCAGCCCCGGGCTGCTCGTCCAGCAGATGGACGGCTCTTGATGTAAAACAAGTGGACGGTGGCTAGATATACATATACATTATGATGTGGGTCCCACCGTCTAGACATCTGGATGGTGCGGATTAAATCCAAACGCCACGGTGGCCCCACATGACGTCGTCCGGCAATGGACGGTGTTGATAACAACATGGATGAAACACATATATTGTGTGTGGGGTCCACGGGACTCAATGACATCACACATTAGCTTTATAGTGGTGTGAAATACACCAACCAATCGGCTTCCCAGCAGTGGGTTCCACGTCGGGCCCACCATAGTATTATATATAATATTATTATATTATTAGATTTTATTTATTATTATTATTATTTTATTCTATTTTACATTAAAGTACACCAGCGTCCAGTGTCCAGATCTGGACGGACAGATGGATGTACATATTCATCATGGTAGGCCCCACACGTGCACACGTGTAGGGTGGGTCCCACCGTGGATGAACGGTGTAGATATAAACCACATATATTATGGTGGGTCCCGCGCCATGTATTGGAAGGACGGTGGAGATTAAACCCAAACCTTATGATTGGCCAGACTTGCTGACGATGCAGCGGGGGCTGCTGGGACCCACCGTCCGTTGAATGGTCTGGATACAGCACCACATCATGGTGGGCCCCAGTCCCACGTGTGAAAATCCCACATACATCAAGGTGGTTTCCATCGTCCAACTGATGGATGGTGGATATATATATAATATACATCAAGGTGGGTCCAAGTGGGCATGGCCCACCAGACTTGGATCAAAGCTGATATTTGTTATTCCCTTTGTCCAGCCCTGTCCTCAATGGATAGCCAGGTGGGCCTCGTTGGACGTGGTGGCGGTGTGGGGCCTCGTTGGGTGGACGACTTAGATAACATACATGCATCATGGTGGATCATAAGATGAGAGAGAGAGAGAGAGAGAGAGAGAGAGAGAGAGAGAGAGAGAGAGATCGGATGGTGGAGGGACCCCGCCACTATGGGCCCCTCTATACAATGCATACATGAAGTGGGTCCCACCATTTATGGGCCCTCAAATCATAAAATCCAAACAAAATCACCCACCTTTGATCTTCTTAGACTTCTTCTTCCACCGATGCGTCCTAGAGCTCCAATGGATGAGATTCAACAGTCGAGATGAAGCTTGGATGGTGGAGATGGGAGGTAGGAAGGTGGGCCACACCAAGTTCTCTCATGGGGGGTTGGGCCGTGGGTTGCTTGCTTGGGAGAAAATGAGAGAGATAAGAGAGATGAGAGAGATGAGAGACGTGAGTAATGGGTGAGTGAGTGATGGGAGTACTTGTGTAAGAGAGAGAGTTGACTTTAGGGGAGGGGTGGTTGTACTTGGGATGGGTGAGTGATGGGGTGTGATGTGTACTTGATTGATGAGATTGATGTGATATTCTCTTAGGTTTTACAAAGCGCAGCATTTTTCTCGAACTGAACGTGGGCCCACATCTCCTGGCCCGGGTATCGCCTCGGCACGCGAGACGTGACGTCGGAACCGTAATGACGGCGCGGTTGCATGTGTACAAGTTTCAAGTTGAGCCGACTCTGATATACGTGACACGACTCAGGATCACGTGCAAACGTTGATAACAGATCACGGGTCACCGAAATTCGACCGGGAGAATTGTGGAAGCCTACGGAACGGTACAATCTAGGATACGGGCCTTACAGTGGGGCCAACTCGAAGGTAATCATGTCCTTCATTTATGTTAAGTGCTCAAGAATGCTTAGAAGACATCTGCGGGAGGATCTAGCTCTATAAGGGGAACAGTCGTCGACCCCGTGGACTGTTTACAGCGACTTCAATGTTGTCCTATCTCTTTTAGAAAGACATGGTTCAACTAATTTTGATGCCCAAAGCTCAGCGGAATTTGTTGAAGCCTTTGAAAAGGCGGGGTTCCAAGATGCTTTATTCTCGGGCAACAAGTTTACATGGTGTAATAGTTAGATGGGCCAACCCCGTCGATGGGCTAGGTTGGACAGAGTCTTCTATAATAGTCAGTGGTTTTAGAAGTTCCAAGACTTCCACGTCAAGCACCTCCCGAGATGGAATTCAAATCACGCCCTTATGCTCCTTTTTCCACAACTGCGGCCTGCCACTCCGTAAGCGTTCAGGTTCTAGTGTATGTGGACCACAGACGATAGCTCTAGGGCCTAATTAGTGGGTTGTGGTCCACATATGAAGTTGGAGACCCCATCCAATCCCTCATTAGCAAGTTAAGGAACGTCAAGAGAGTCTTGAATTGGTGGAATGCTAACGTGTTCGGGAACATCTTCAAAAACTTACAGTCCACTGCAAATGACCTGCACGCTGCTAAATTGGCAGCGCAAGATTCAGATGATCCTATTCGATCCCTAAAATCAACTACAAATAGGCTGACATAGTTGGAGCTTTGTGAGGAAATGTTTTGGAAGCAAAAGTCCAAAGCTCATCGGTTGTAGGAAGGGGATCGCAACATGAAGCTTTTCCATGCTGCGACTATTGGCTAAGCTAGAAGGGCTAAGATCCTGAAGATCAAGCAAGAGGATGGGGTGCGGTTATCAGACAGAAATGAGATTAAGAACGCTACAGTTGAGTTCTTTCGCGAGCTAATGCAAGACATTGATGAACCTCAAGGGGGAAATCTCACTTCTGCCATTCCTTCGTTGGTTTCCGAGGAAGACAATCAACTCCTATTGATGGAGTCGACTTGGGATGAAGTCAGAGACATTGTTAGATCTCTTCCGCCCGATGGCACTCCGGGTCCAGATGGCTTTTCGAGGGCATTCTTCCAAGAGTTTTGGGATATGGTGGGCAAAGATATTGTATCAGTAACTAGGTTCTTCTTCAAAGGAGGAAATATTCCTAGAGCTCTCACCTTGTCCCTCATTTGCCTAATTCCCAAGATAAGCTCTCCTACCAATTTTTATGAATTTAGGCTAATCAACCTTTGTAATTGTCTCTATAAGATATTTTCTAAGGTTATTGCTGTGAGGCTGGTAAGAATCCTTCCCAATATTATATCTCCCGATTAAGGGGATTTTGTGCAGGGTAGATCGATACCTAAAAGCTGTGCGCTAGTCCAAGAAATATTTAGAGACATTGACAAGAAATCCAGAGGGGGCATGTAACACCCTGGTTCCAGAAACCCTAGTACGCTACTCATTTTCCAAAAACCCAAGTGTTAACCTTTAACAGTGGCTCAAATTTCACGTACATTTTTTAATATCAGATTTAGTAATTTATCAGAATAGAAACAAATCAAGTATAAGAGAGAGTCCAAATATACATAACCAAATATTCAAATGGCTACCCAAAAACTTATACAAACCAATGTCTTAAGTTTTTAAGAAACATGACGGTACAAAATAAATACAAATGAAATCAGAAATAGAGAGTCATAAGATCATATGGCTCCTCCTATTCCACATGAATACCAGCATGCGCATTATTTACATCTCTTGCACACCGAATATGGTGGCTATCCTAGTGTGGGATAACCCCTAAGATTTATCGTATCATCAAGATAATTAAGCATAGTTATTTTAAGAATAATGTTTAATAAATATTTCACAATAATTATCATAGTAATTAGATACGGTTCATCAGATGCACATTCATTAAATAAATCTGACAAAGATATTCTTGTTTAAATGCATGGATGCATGCACATGCTCACAAACCTAGGGATGCACATGCAGCTGGCAACAAGTCACCCAAGGAGAACTAGTTACCTGGAAAAGTACTCAAAGTTAAGCCCTAAGGAGAACTAGACACCTAGAAAAGACCATGTAGCGAGGACACCTAAGGTGACCTAGCTTTCTGGAAGAGTACTCTATGTACATCCATGGAAAACTAGACACTCGAAAAAGTCCATGTGAAAAGGACAGCCCATGGAAGTCGAATGCATGCAATGAAAACTTAGGATCACCAGGTAAAATATCTACAGTACAGCCTGTAATAACCCAAGAAAACCTCGCTCATGTATTGACCACCCGGGAAAGTCCGTATGCCATGAAGATGCATGATTAGCCCAACCATTATTATTTTAATTTTAAACAACCATTTTAAGAAAGCTCAAAGGTCACTATGGGGAGTTTGTCACCCAGCATAGGCCGACGGCTCAGGCATAGTGTCTTATTCCACTATCCCTGGCTCATGAGACTAACAAATGTGATGTTTTAAGGGTAACCTCTTAAACTAATGGCCAATCATTGTCCAACAAGTGGAACTTACCATCGCAAGGTCATACGAAAATGGTCCGTCAAAGCCACATAAGTAAATATTCCATCAACACTACAAGGGCAAATAATTCATCCCAAGGGTGCGATAAAAATGAGATTATTCCCAAAAAGCCACAAAGGCACCAAGGACCTACAAGACGGTAAGTCCACAACAAGGATTTCCTATTTAATCTATTAGACAGAATGACCACAAATTCGAGGGCTTCCAAAAATACCATCAAATAATCGAAAGTTGTGAAGCAAGCGACGTACAATATCAATATCATTTGCACATATTAAGTATTCATTTCAAACTAGGGTAGAGATATTTGAGTTCCGTAACATGTTCAAATACTTAAATTTAATCCCAATGTTAATCAATTATAAAGAATCAAAATCAATAAGAGCAATGAACCACATTAAGCAATCAATAAGATAAATGAACGAAGATGAATAAACAAGCTAACTATCAAGATGTAAAAAAAGCTTGAAGGTAATCCTCACCTTAGGATGTGGGTACTCTTCTCGCTTTATTTGAAAGTATCCTAAATGAGGGATTTGGGAAAAACACGAGTACCTATAAATACATTATCACACTAATTCAATTAAACATTAATCAATTTTAATTTAAATGTAAAATATAATATTAAGAGATCGATCCACCCAAATTCAACCTGATATTTATCCACTTGGGGGAGAAGACCTACATAAAGAGCATTTATATTCTTAAGTTTTTAAACAAAGGTTTTAAAATATAGAATTAAGACTAAAACAGGATGTATGACTTACTTGGACACCAACTAGCTTGGGTTAACTTGGCGAAAAATTGAGTTCCAATCTAAACTCGATGGACTAGTTGACTCTTCAACAAATCCTCAAAGGTTGTTGCACCAAGACTTAAATATCCACCCCCATTTGGAATAAAACTAGCTGCAAAACTTGAAATAACCGACCAAGTAGAAAAACCTGACTGTGCATTGCATTACAATCGAGTTAAGACTCAAAAGAGTTACTAAGTTAACTCGGTAAATTGAATGTCTACAACTCGAGATGTACTACATGAATTACCTTGATAAATCAAAGCCTCGTTAATCAGCTACAATAGAAGTCGGGCAGAACCATATTCAACTCGCTGGACCATGCCCCCAACTCGGCATCACCTTCTCTCTTTCATTTCCTCACCTCTTCAAGCTACTTATTCTTCCTTTCTTTTCTTTTCTTCTTCCTCTACTTTCTAACTCTATCTTTCCTCTTCCCTCTTTTTTTCTCTCTCTCTCTCTCTCTCTCTCTCTCTCTCTCTCTCTCTCTCTCTGTGGAGGAAGATTAGTGATTCTTGAATCCAACCAGAGCTTAGTCAAACGCTGACTCGGTCAAGTGAGTTGAGCCGTTGAGTCTAGTCAACATTTTTTACTTTCCTTCTCTCTCTCTTTTTTTTTTTTTTTTCTCTCTAACTCGATTAGAAAGATCTAGACCCAGTCTAGATCTAGACTATGACTCGTATTGAGTCAAGGCAGCCAAACCTGACTCGATTCTCTTCCTCTCTCTCATCTTTTCTCTATTTCTTTCTCCTCGCTCTTTCTCACCTTCCTTTCATCTTCTCTAAACTCAAGGTATCTGTAGCAACAGATCTGGATAGATTCGCAGATTGACTCAGCCAAATTGAGTTGACTTAGTGTGGCTAGAGGTGGGCATCGAGTCGAGTCGGACCGGATTCGGGCCAACTCGACTCGGTCCGAAGTTTTCGATGCCTGACCCGAACTCGATCCGATCCAGGACCGTGTCCGGGTTCTCTAACTCGATCCGATCCGTTGTGTTGCTGGCCTGACCCGAACCGAGTCTGACTCGGTTAGGGAAATCGAGTCGGATTGGGTTAGGTACGGTTCGGATCGAGTCTTCTTGACCTTAAAAGAATTTTAATGGTATATGTTCAATGCCCACTGCTTTTTGCAGTGTGGTCCACTTGATCTTTAGATCTATCTTATTTTTTAGCTCAACCCTTAAGACGAGCCCGCCGAGTAGATGGACGGTTTATATATAACACATACCTCATGATGGGACCCAAGCTAGGCTGGTGCGTGGTACACTTGCCATTGTAAAGTTTTTTCTTGAGACTGCAGGCGTGCAACCATGCTTTGGGATGCTATGTGGGCCCATAGTGATATTTGTAAGAAATCCACACCGTTCATCAGCTGTGAGAGCTCATTTTAGTACATGATACCAAAAAATAGGTGGACCCAAAGCTCAAGTGTGTCGGACGAAGCTCAAGTGTGTTGGACGAGAGGGAAAACCGAGGAAGGTGGTCATTGAATCTGCACTGTTTCCTCTCGTGAGGGCCACTCGAGTTTTAGATATATTTCATTTTTGGTCGCATGTCTTAAAATGAGCTCCCAAAATGAATGGACGGTGTGGATTTATCACAAACATCATGGTGGGACCCACCAAACATCCCACGCTGAAACTTTACGTGAAAGGCACGTAGGAACTTTATGTGAAAGGCTCTAGTGTCAGGGAGCTCAGTGCTGGAGGCACTTAAGCACCTGACTTTCCCAGAAGAAAGAGAAAAAAGGAGATCTTACGAGAGCGTACACGCATTTTCATTTAAGAGAGTGCGGCCCATTTTTCAGTAATCCAATCCATTAGTCTGTTACATCACGTAATTTATATGCTTTTATTCAAATATATAGGAGATTATTAACATTTCTATTTATTTACTATATGGTTGATAAGAGAATACATCGACTGCCCACCTTCAATTGAAAGAGTTCCTGATTTAGGTTGATAATATCTTTAAAACTCAAAATTTATTGCAAAATTCATAATCCATGACTTAGATGAACTAAATAACGGTTTGGATTACCAAATCATAGGCCCCACTTGAGAATGCATGCGTACTTTGCGAAGATATGAGAATTTTTATTTAAAGATTTTTACAAATCCTAGTCATCTCATCTCTATCCAGAGAGAACACGTCAGATGGCAACATCTGTAGTTAGAAACGTGGCTGACTTCTATGTGAGTTTCACACAAATTAGAAAATTGCAGTGAGCAGTGTCAAAATGAGTATCTGGAAAAACATGAAGAAGAGGAAGAATAGCAACTTGCCTGTAATGTTCTCCCAAAGCCGCAAAAGTGCCGAGAAAAAGATCATATCGGAGCGTCTCCTTCACGGCTGACACCACCGCCTCCCCATTCGTTAGCATCCCTACTTTCTTAAAAGGAAAAGAAAATTAAAAAACTAAAAACACCACAAAACTGGAAACTGAAGAGGTAATCGACTTCCCTGCACCCAAAGTTCAACACATGTCTTGGATTCATCTCACCTTGCAGAGGCCGGGAATCTGCGGCTTCTCAACCCAGCCAAAATGGAGAAAACGGTAAGGCCACCTTTCAAATAGGTAGGGTAGGGTAGGGTAAAAATAGGCAATCAAAGATCGGGTTAGGGATCGAGACGAGTTCAAGATTTTCGGGTAGAGAAGGGAGGATTTGGGGTTCAAGCGCAGCGAGCGTTCTTTGGGTGTGGGTAGGGTAGGGTAAAAACAAACGGGTAACGTAAATATATATTACTTATATTTGGTCCAGATCGGATCGGTCCAAATCGGATCCAATCAGATCGGATTCCGGATCGAATCGGGTTGGGTCGGATCACCTCCAATCTGAGCTCGACCCAAAAATATTTTGGATCTGGACGGGGCTACCCGATTCGCGCCGATCCAAACCATTGGTTCGGTTTGGATCAGGTTGGATCAGGTCTAACCGGGTCAGATCTGTTTTGCCCAGCTCTAAGTGCAGCACCGCTTGATTTGATCTCTCTCTCTCTCTCTCTCTCTCTCTCTCTTCTTTTCTTCTTTTTTTCTTCTTCCATTCTTCCATTCTTCCTGCTTCTCTTCTTCTTCTTCTTCTTCTTCTTTCCTTCTTTCTCCCGGCCAGACATGGCCAGGACTTGATAGTAAACTTGGGCTAACTCATGAATCGATCCGAGTCGGCTAATGTGGAAAGAAAGGATGGCACACCTTTCCTCTCTTTAAGGTTTTCCATTTTTAGAATGCGTTGCCCTAAATGGTAGCCTCTTATAGGCTTTCCTAATCCTATTCTAGAGGCTTCTATCCAACTAATCAGCTGATTAGTTATAGGTTTAGTTGTATAAGCCGATAAGATATGAGACGATTGTATTGTATTCTAATAGCATGGTTGTAATCAGACTGTATGGATCGACTTCTAGGACACTGGCCCACCTAACAGACAACTTAGATTAGACAAAGGGCCCACTCGAAGGTGATGGGTTCTCCCAGTCAATGGAGAAGAGACTTTAGTCGTTAATGGCGGATTATCAATGGATGGTCAATCTCTTAATCCAATGCACCTGGATGGTCTGGATTGGCCCTAACATCATTATGGGATCCACCATTTAGAGAGATTTTCCCAAAAACTAGGTGGGTTCCGAGATTTTCAGTTGTGGCTATTACTCGAGCACTCATGAGTGTCTCGCGAGAACTCCATTTCAAGCGAGATACTTTTGTCGGTTGCCCTAGAATGGGTGTTGAGGATTGATTGGAAGGCTTCTAGAAGCAAACCGAGGGCTGAGATTGTGCTAGTAAATGAACAGCAGAGATTCTTTCTGAAGACGGCTCTTTCTCTATCTTTCTTTTGGTAAAACCTTAGCTTTGTAAGGCTAGGATTCCTTGGATGAATGGTTAGGATTTAGGGAAGAAAATCCGCATGGATTGCCAGCACAACAACAGCACGAAATTTCCATTTTTGGAAAGCCTCCGCACGAAGCTTGATTTGTGCTTTCTGTCGTGCGCATGCATAAGCATTTCAACACATAGGGAAGGTCGAGTTCTAGTCAAATCTTCCCATTGATCATGATGAACGGTTCAGATCATTGAGTTGATCCGCGATGGTGGGCCACTAGAGACGCCAGCGAGATGTCGCTCATTCAAACGCTCCTCGGGTGGGAAAGGTGGGGGAAAAAGAGAAAGCTTTCTCTTTTTCGGATCGTAATCGGGTCAGCCCAATTTCACCGAGCTAACCGGTTTGGTGTTGTGCAGGTACACCCCGTTTATGTTCATATGATCCTAAAGATGGGCTCTACGATAATGCTTGTGAGAAATCCATTCCATCCATTTACTTTGGAGGTTCAAGAAAGGCCCTCTGATCAAGGGTGGGGCAGACCGAAGGCTTAGATGGGCCACATTAGGTGATTTTGTCTGCCAAACCGCTTGTTTACCGATCATTCAATTGCCAGATTGGACTAAAATTAGTTTATCAATGATCTCATAAATACCCAATAACATTTAAGGAGGATTTAATTATTAACTAAGGGTTAATTAGCAGGATATTATGGTTTAGGTATGGATTGTTAAACAGGTTGTTAAGGAGGTGATGAACAGTGAATTTGGTGAATTGGGACTTGTTTTTATGATAATTTAAGGTTAGGACCTTCCATAGTCCTAATTGAACAGTTTTAGTGGTTTATAGGGCTGTCTAATCACCACCTAATGGAAAATACGTGTCAGATTCCATATCTGACCCACATGGGTTCTCAGGTCTCTGAGAATTACTGGATTAGAATCCAACTGCGGATTTATTGATCGGGTGGTCTCATGGTGATGATCAGGTGGTGGATTGGCAACTCAAGGGTTGTGCACTCGCAGGACAATGGATTTGATACTTTAGGTCCCGATAAATGGTGGACTTGATGATTTGATGGTCCAGCTTGAAAATTAGCGAATGGATGGCTTGATCCACAGACCCAACTGGTGTTTCCTGAAGTAAGTGATTTCCAAATTTAGATTCGCTAAAGGTTGGATAGACATAGTGGAAAAGTGCTGGTCCAACTCTTGGTTCTCGATCTTAATCAATGGTGAATCAACGGGATTCTTCAAATCCACAAGGGGGTTGTGACAGGGAGAGCCGATCTCCCCAGGCATGTTCATCTTAGGAGTCAAGGTCCTTAACCGAGGTTTCAAGTATCTCATGTTAAGAGGAATATGTCGGCCTTTTAAGACCCGCAGAGATTTCCCTCTGATCTCCTACCTCCTATTCGCTGACGATATAATCCTTTTTGTGAATGGTATCGGTGAATCCTTAAAGGCCATATCCAAGTTCTTCAGGGACTACGAGAGGGAATTGGGCCAAAAAATCAATAAGGACAAAAGTTTCTTCATTCCTTCAGCGTCAATATCGAAGGCCTGCACCAGATCTGCTAGAAGAATCCTGGGCCTTCATAAGGCCGAAGCCCCGTTCACATATCTCGGTACCCCGATCTTCTAAGGACGGGTGAAGAAAGTGTACTTATGAAGTTTGGTAGATAAAATTCAACAGAAAATTTATGGCTGGAAGAGAAGAATTATTTCTCAAGCGGGTAGGCTGACATTAATCAATCATGTCCTGTCTAGTGTGTCAGTGCATACTTTAGCAGCCATGGACGTTCCCGTGTGCATCCTCTCCGACCTCGAGAAGTCTTTCTCGAATTTTTTTTCTGGGGCTAGGAGGAGGGCAAAAAAAAAAAAAAAAAAAAAAAAAACAAATGTCACTGGCTCAGCTGGAAAAAGTTGACCCTGCCAAAATCTGAAGGAGGGTTGGGCATAAGGAACCTAAAATCTGTGACGCATGCTTTCAGGATGAAAATTGGCTGGATGGTCAGATTTAGGGGTGTTGACAGCTATTGGTTTAAGTTTGTGAGAGCTAAATACTAGATGGATATCAACTCATCTTATGGTGGAACCATCCATCCCGCTTCAGCGTCCCCTTTCTGGAAGCAGGTTTGTAAAGTTGCTCCAGCGGTTTTTGATCACACAAGGTGGCATATCGGCATAGGTGAATTCAGATTATGGGATGTAGATTGGTCATGGGTGGGCCCTCTTAGCACGTACAGCCTGCGTCCAACTCATGCTACGCGTTCCTCTGCTATGGTGAAAGTTTCATCAGCCCTAGTGGTTGGAAGTTGATGGTTGTGGCTAGGAGTATCCTCCCACAGACGATTGTAGACCACATTTTAAAGGAATAAATTACGTCTCCCATGGAAGACAAGTGTATATGGTTGGATTCCGATAATGGGGAACTCTTTGTGGGTCAAGCTTGGCAGTCCATTAGGCCGAGGGCAGATCATAAACTTTGGGTTAAGTGGGTATGGCATGCCAAGATTCCTCTTAAAGTCTCACTCGTATCCTAGAAAATTCTCCACGATGCAGTCTCAGTTGAGGTGGCTGTACAGAAGAAAGGGATCAACATAGCGTTGATGTGCATTTGTTACACACATCCCCTCTCTCCACACCTTGAATCGGTGGATCATGTCTTCGTGTATAGTGACACGGCTGTCCAAGTTTGGGGGTTCTTTAGTAGGGCCTACAACGTGTGTCCTACGGGGCCAAGCTCAGCTTTGTCCATAGTTGCTCATTGGTGGGCGTCCTCGATGAGCTCGAGGTCTCGCCCCCTTCTCAAAGGGTTGATCCCGACATTCATATTCTGGGAGATGTGGATGGATAAAAACAAGGCCTGGTTTGATAATCAAGGAATGCTTACATCTCAGATCATCGGGAACGTGCTCTGATGGGTCAGCCTTACGGCCGATGGTCTTCCGGGGCCAAAATCCTTTAATCTGCCCATACGACTCTCGCTCGAGATGCTTGGAATCTGTCTCTACAAGCCTAAGTAGCCTGTTCTAACCATTGTCAAGTGGTCGAGGCCCCCTCGGGGTTGGATCAAAGTGAATGTTGATGGCTACGAGAGGGAGAACCCGGGCCCTTCTAGAGGGGGTGGAGTGGGAAGAGACAATAATGGGAATTTCCTCTTTGTGTTCACCTTTGATTATGTTAGCGGTTTTAACATGCGGGTGAAATTTAGGGCGATTCTGGATGTCATCAATCAGTGTGCCCACCTTGGGTTCTCGAGAGTGGAGATTTCCAGTGACTCTAGTACGACGGTTGCGGCCTTCGCTAAGGAGACGAACCGGTCCTGGGCTGTGTGGTATTGGAGGAGAAGGATTGATGCTCTTAGAGGTACCTTGGAAGTTCGCATCACTCATACCCCTAGGGAAGCCAACTCAGTTTCGGATGGGCTAGCCAGAATGGGGAGCGAGTACCAATTAGGGTCGATATTCAGATCCAAAGAGTCCCTCCCATCCACCATTAAGGGCCACTTGTTTTTGGACAAAGTAGGTTTGGGCTACTTGCAGGAGGTCTAGTCCTCTGAGGGTGTTTTTTCTTTCCATGTGCTTACAGGATAGGCGGGCCGCCCCCCATTTTTTATCACTGGCCCTGTCTAAATTAGTTCTAGATTTGTATAGCCTTGTACTTTGATATGCAATATAATCTTTCTTTAAAAAAAAAAAAGTGACGCCAACTTCCTCTAGTCACACACCAAGCTCTAATAGACCGAGAATCTGATGGCCCAAGTCCTGCAGGTACTACGATATAGTTCGATCTATTAGGGTACGGGGTTCAATTAAGCCACAAGCTCCTACGTTGAATTTTGACTCTTGATCATTACATCTTCGACATGTAAGCATGTGCGGCTTCCTATTTTAATCAAAATTTTATCACTAATACTCAAGGACATTTAACACTTGAGTTTTATGTTGAGTGTGAAATATTACATATTTCTCCCTATTTATACCTTGGTTTTATAAACATGATGGTGCTTAATCGATTTAATTATGTGTGTTTTTATGTGTGAGGTGATTTCGAGAGCTTAAGGTGAAATTGATGCCAATAGGAAAATTTATGCTCATAAGATTACTAAATGAAAATGATTTAGAAGTCTTAATAAAGAATTCACATGTCAAAGATCCATGAAAACCAATTGAGGAATGAAGAAAATCAAAGATTTGAAGTGCAGAAAATGAATCTTGAAATTATCCTGAAAAGAATATTCTGAAACTTAAAGTATATTTTGGGAAACTACGTACAGTGCTAAATTTGAGGCAGTTTAAACCCCGAGTCTAATTTGAAAATTTGCACAAAATGCGTAAATTTGAGGCGGTTTCTAGATTTTTCCACAACCATAAATAGGACTCCCTAGAATGCTCTAAAGCATCTTCTAGGGTTTAAAAAGGTCTCAAGAAGCATAGCACAAGGGTGGAGTAGCCGCCAAAAAGTTTTTCTTCTTCCCTAATTTATTTTTCATGCTTTGTTTAAGAGATTTAGTTTCAATCATGTCTATGGTTGGCTAAACCTCTTAGCCAGGGCTAAGAGGTGAAGCTTGTAGCGTGTTGGGATGTTTATTTTATTTTGAATTTTATTCTTATTGAGCTTCATTGATTTTTAGTTTGATATTAGAGGAATATTTTCAATTTTTTATGATTTATTGTGACTCAAATTACAATAGATGTTGTAATAGCTTTGAATATCTTCTTTTCCTGTTTTGAGATAGTGAGATTGGTAAATCTCATTGGTCACCATCGTCTCATGGGCATGGTAGGGTGATGGAATTCCTTCCAATCTTCACAATTCTCCTCCATTGAGAATTAGGTCAATGAAAAGTTAAGATTTGATTAAATTGCTTTATCTTCCATTTGGATAGGATAGGACTCCAATTCCAATTGTGTTTATTGAATTAAGATAGCATCTTAATAGCTACAAGTGGATCCATGGTACCCTAGTTCCCACCTTTAATTGATAGTTTAAACATTATTCACAATTTCTCTCTTTTATTTCATAATTCAGATTTAGATCTTCTTCTAGTTCTAATTTTAGTTCTTTTCAGAATAGATACAAGTTTAGTCCCTGTGGATTCGACCTCATTTTGACGAATTATTACTATATCGCAACCCTACACTTGGGGTTATGAACAAGTTTTTAGCGCTGTTGTCATGAACTACAGCTACGTTTTTCTAGAATTAATTGGTATTAGAATTAGGTTAAGATTAAGATTTATTTTTCTACTATATTTTTAGGTTAGGATTTTTTCTAAAATTATTTTTAAAAACTAACATTGTTTTCTGTTTTGTAGGATTCCTAACATAGCAACTCTTATTCGGTAATTTTGTTCCAACCCTTTCTTTTTTTTTTTTTTTTTTTTTAGATCTCGTATTTATTTTAGTTTTTCTAATTTTCTTTTTATGTTTAATTATTTAGTTACTTGAGGGTTGTGCTTGTTTCAGGCCCAAGTGTGTAACATCTCGAAAAAATCCATACAAAGACCCGAGTACTACCTCAGGCAGAAATCACTCAGGACTGAATCCTTTAAACATTAAATAGAAATTAATTAAGTATTAAACTAAATTAATCAGTAAATTAGGTTGAACCACTTTCTATATGATCTGCAAGACCCAAAATAAGTAGAATTACTAACACTACATTACCTAGAAACCTAGGATCAATCTCAAAACCCAGTTACTCTCGGGAGCACATTGAAACTCCATATCGGACCTGGACCACACGTCAAAAGTCCGATTACCACGAAGCTATGCGGTTATGACTGCCTTACTGGGCTTGACAACCATCTCAGAAATCAAGTCCAAATAGTATCCAGAAACGCACAACTTGAGCCCGGAGCGAAGTGTGTGAGAAACGTAAATATCTTTAGAAAATGAACCCATATTTAAGTAAATTGGGTCGTTCGCTTGAAGGATAAATTTAAGGTTTCAGACCGTCAGATTCTAACCCAATTACACCCTCGAATTAGGAAAAATTCCCTATAAAGGTCAGTATAGTTGTGGCCCTGATCGAGTGACGACGACCGTTAAATTGAAACTGGTCCTCCACAATCGATCCGAAAATCCAATCGACCAAAAACTTAACCCGACATAAATCCATTGTCTAAGGATTTTCTCTAGACCATATACAGAAAAGGGGCCCCTAAATGAGCTCCATTGGCCCAAAACAGTCGACTTTTGGCTATAACCTAAGTATACCATGGCCCTAGGGCCATTGAGTTCACTTTTGAGCCTATATAAAGCTCAAACTCACCCCTCTCTCATTCCATACAAATTTTCAAACCCTAAGAGAGAGAAGAGAGAAAAAAGAAGGAGAGTGTGAGAAAGAGTGAGAGATAGTTGCTAGGATTCAATCCCACCGGTCTATGTGTTGAATCGTCTCTCCCGTGTTGCTACACTGGCGATTCCGATTCCATTGTTGGGTAAGAAATTCTAACCCTAACTTGTTTTAGGTATCCAAATAGAGTAAATGGTGAAATAACTAATATATTTCATGCTATAGGTTGTCGTCGTGCCGTAGACGAAGGCATATTACTCGAACTGAGTTCAATACGAGTTTACCGATGGAAGGTGCGGACTATAAATGTTTAGGTTATGGTTTTCAAGGCTTTCAATGTCAGTTAATGATTTATGACTGACTTGATTGTTATCACATGTGCTTAGATACAATGTTTTCTGTATATATATATATATATATATTTATGAATCTTTTTTTTAAAAGAAAAGATCCCTATATTCCAAAAAGAGAGAAGAAAATACACATTCGGGAGGAATCTCCACAAAATTCAAAGATCCCTCCTATCGTAAGAAGCTAAGAAGAGATCCCTAACTGAGCCAAATCAGCTAAATATTTATCAAATAGTCAGACGAAGCGCACCCAGCCCTGTCTTATCCAAGAGAATCTGCCCTCTGATGAAACGCGGGAGAGAGGACATATCGGAGAAAATTCTATCAATTTGCTGAGAACTACCGAGCTTGGCAACACTATCGGTCGGACCGTTGGCTTCCCGAAGGATATGGTTAAGAGAAAAGGAGCCCGAGGCCAAAAGAGGCCTGATTCTTGAGAGCCAGTAGGCGCATTTCCAGGGAGGGGTGGATTGATGCCGCAGACTATGGACAGCCCAAGCAGAATCCGATTCTACAACAATGTTTTGGCAGCCATAATCGATGCAAATCTTAATACCATCATACAAAGCCCGCAACTCTGCCATGTTGTTTGAGGCTGTCCCATATCCGTGCGAAAAAGCAAACAACATTCCCCCTGAGTGGTGTCACGCCCCAGACTCAGTAACCGGACTCACAAGGATTCCGATGACCGGTTCTGAACGCAACAGCCTCCATAGTATCCCATTCTCGGCTCCTGAGGCAGGTTCCAATCCTGGGATCCTACAAGGAGGATTTTTCATAACAATATAATCATTACTAATATGAGCATACCCAAGATCACAGCAGGAACATCTGAGAATAACAAAGGCACACATCGCAAAATCCACTATAAATTTAAACTTTTACAATCATCCATAAGGTCCAAAGGACATACATGAGAAAAAAGGAAAAGAGAGAAAGGTCAAGAACACTTTGGAGTCCTCAAATGCTCAACTCTACTCCATGCTCTCTTTGTGTCGTCGCTTTGCTAGAGTATCCTGCACGCATCAATCGTGCATAAGCTTATAGAAGCTTAGAGGGTGGTGTAGGTATGTGATAATGGTGCACAGAAGAGTAGTAGGAGATACAAGGAGAGAAGCATGATTAATAAGGATATCACTAGCCTTACCCGGGCTTATCATGAATAAGATGCAATGAGTATTGGGTGCCATGCCAAGGCAATGCATGAAGGGGCTTGTACAACCAATGCTAATTCAATGCAAGTAATGTCGGTGCTCATATCCAAACCACAAGTCATGTACATTTCCAATCATAAGAAAATCAAGGGGTCCATTACCTTTGTTGAATGACTGCCGCTCTCTGAGACCCCGCAGTCAAACGAGCGTAAGAGACCTCACTACCCGCTGCGGATAGCCAATCACCAACAAGGCCTGAAGGTAGCGGACTCATTTATGAGCTGGTCAGACTCACCTAGCAATGCCTCCTCACATCAGGCAGGTAAGGCCACACCCCTATCCAACCGACTACACGACAGTGGGAGACGCGGCCTAATGGTATAAGGCCCTCGTGCGCTCATATATTCCACCCGGTCACGGCGTTGGAGCAGATTCTTGGTACCATGGAAGTTTTGGGAATTTCACCCATGGGCATCCTATGCACCCGGTATGCTCAACTAATATTTCGGTGTCCACACATACGACCATCCACGAATACCCTGTGGAGGCAAGGCCCTGATGAAGTAAGGGCAGATATCCATAAGCTATGCAATGCCAAATGCATGAATCACACAATCACCCATGCATCAATCCCAAGCATCCATCTCTCGGGGAGATACCAACATGTCCTACACAATGACATAACCATGGCCAATCATACCTCAACCAAGCATGCATATGATGCGTATGGGAGTGGGCCATGAAGATGAATAGGGGTGCCAATGAGGTGAAGATGAACTCTCTACCTAACCATTAAGGGTCTAGGTACTTAACCGATTCCTCATGAGGAATACAACCTCTAGTGGGGGCCCATATACCTGGGGTAGCCCATGAGACTAAGGAGAACAATGATATGGGCCTAAATAGATGAAACGAGCCTAAAGAAGGGTCTATGGTGGGCCTTTAACCACTCATAGAAGCCCATGGGCCTACCTTAGGGCCACCAATGTGGACATCTAACCACAATTGGTCCCCAAGAGGTAGCCCATCTCTAATTGATTACGGATCAAGGCCCAAGGCCCACACAACATTAGAAATAAGAAATGGACAGCCATTACATACCACATACATTCATGTTGGGCTTCAGAAAGGCGGCCCAAGGCCTATCCAAAACATGGGTCCATGGGGAACACACATAGCCCAACCCATATATACCACTATGGGCCCACAGGGGAAAGGTTAGGGCCCACAGGGGAAAGGTTAGGGCCCAACATAAAGGCTACTAATCCCATATATTGTTGTGGGCTAGTGGGCAGCCCATTACTCAAATCACATGGGCAATTGTCATGCTCTTAGTCAAGTAAGTTGGGCCTACAACCCGGCCCAAGTATAAAGTTGATTTGGTGGGCAATCAAGGGCCCATATACTTGTGTAATCGGCCCACTAATCCAACACAATAGTATGGTAAAAATGGCCCAAGAGTTCAATGGGCCTATCTAGAAAGTTCCAGCCCAATTGGGCTCAAAGAGTTCAACAACTAGCCACATTCATGGACCCAATTAAATTCAACTGTGGTGGGCCTCAAAAGTGTGTTTATTAGGCCCAACATTTAAGGAACTAAATGTATAAATTATTACCTCTAAGATTCTTCACAATGTGTTGGGCCCCACTCCTCAAAATTTCAGCCCAAAGGCCAAACATAATTATAACCTGAATTTGGGCACTCCATTGGAGTGGGCCCAGGGCCATTAAAACTCTGGAAATTGAGGGCCAAGGCCCCTCATTATGCATACAATGAGAGAAAACCCAAAAAGGTGGCCCACCATCAGAGGAAATATTTTTGAATTATGGTTTTTATCAAGGCACATTCTTTGGACTGCATAGCAGAAAAATCTGGCAGTCCAACTATTTTGGCCCATTCTTTTGGATGCCCAAACAGGGTCAGTTGGGGCTGAAATTTTTCGGTAGGACATACCTCCACAAAATTTCAGAATTTTTGGATATCCCTAAGTATTTTAACTGATTTAAACAAGACAGTCTGTCCAGAAAATCGGACAGACCTGGACATCCCAATGTGGTGGGCCAGTCCGGCCCTCGCCACGATGTGCACAGGGGTCCATTGGCCCTGAAAGTTGGTAGGTAGGTCCCATCATGGGTGGACCACAACTTCACAAAATTTTAGAATTTATGGACATCTAAAAATATTTTAGTTTATTTAAAGAAATCAATCTGTCCTGAAAATCGGACTGATCTGGACACCATATTGTAATGGGCCAGTCCAGCCACCACCATGGTGTGTACAGGTTTCCATTGGCCCCAAAATTTTGTAGGTTGGTCCCACCATAAGTGGACCACCTTCCTGTAAATTTTTATAATTTTTAGACACCCAAAAATATTTTAATAATTTTTGGAATTCCAACCTGTCAGGGTGGAATATTGCTGGAATAGTGCAGAAAATCCAGACTGTCCACCTCATTTGGACCACACCTTTGGGACCCCAATGAAGGTCAGATGGGGCTGAAATTTGGTATGGTTGTAGATGGGTCATAAGGCTACAAGAATCACATATTATTTTGTTTCATTATTCCCACCAAAGACCCATAAGTCAGGCCCCAAAGTGGCCCAAAAATCTGTCAGGCAGATTTGGACAGCAATATGTAATAGAAATGATTAAAATATAAACATAGTTTTTCATGGGATTTAACCCTAGGAATTTGTGTGGTGGACCATCCCAGTGGGCCCCACAAATGTCCAGACCTTCCCCATCATCAAATACCCCTTGCATGTGTCCCATTTAGGTAGATTTTAGGGCCACATGTCTAAGGATGGACTGCTATGGGTGTCCAAGCTCCATGGTTGGTCTGGATTTTTGTTGGCCTACAAGGTGGGCCACACATGCAAGATCAGGATTCTATCATAAAGAAAAAATAAAATAAAATAAAATAAATGAAGAATCGGCCACAAGAGGAGGGGCTCCGCCACATTGAGGCCCTCCCCTTCATCAATCACACCATACATTCATTCTATTCATATGTTACAACATAGATCCACCACATGCATGTTCTAGATTCAAGATCAATGGTTGAGATGCCATCCCAACCATGATTCTAGGGTTTAGATGACCCATCATACTATAAACTCTAAGTAATCCTCCATGATGGGGGCCTATAGAAGGGAAACCCCATGCATGGACATGCATGCATTAAAAAGGCCATTTGGCCACAACTAAGGGATGATGTAAGATCTCCACCATGGATTGGTGGGTCCTACACTTCCCACAAAAGAAATCTAAGTACATGAAAATAGAAATCCTAATTTCTAGGATTACACCCACCTTAGATTCTCCAAATTTGGACCTCCTAGCTCCTAGTGCACCAAGGGATCCATCTCAATGGGTGAGATTGGATTTAGATGGTTGGATTTGGAAGATTAAAGGGAAAATGGGGCTGGAGAAGAGAGGGAGATGGGAGAGAAGTTGCTGGAGAAGAAGAGAGAGAGAGAGAGAAATGAGAGGGAAAGAGAGGGAAAATCTTTTTAAGGGAAGTAATAATAACCTATGGTGACAATAACAATGTTGCTAGGGTAGGTTAGGTATGGGTAGTGTTTAGGGTGGGTAGTGTTTATTCCATGCAATAGTGTAGTGTGTGTGTGTGGTGTGCATGGAAAATTGTGCCATGGAGGTGGTCCACATGCTTTTGTACAAAAGTGGGCCACATGATGAAATGCTCATAACTTTTGATCCATAGGTCGGATTGACGCACAAGACGCGTCGTTGGAACCGCAACGACAATACGAACGAGATGACATAGGTCTTGGGTCGATCCGAGTCGAGTCTACGTGACTGAACTCAAAGTGATCATAAACACAATCCGAGGGTCGAGGGTCGCCGGAATTTGACCGGTAGGACCGCGAGTCCATGATGAACAAGATGCATACTCACACACACACATGCACACATGGGAACTTGGGTCGGGTCTTACAATCCTCCCCACCAACAAAGAAATTTCGTCCTCGAAATTGACCAATCCAGGACAAAAGAACAAAATAAAATGCCACCATCATATAACAATCATCATACAAGGAAGGCAATACAAACAATCATATATCTATCAATCATCAAACAAATGGGGATAACGCTCTCTAATCTCGGCCTCGCGTTCCCAAGACGCCTCGGTCTCCGAATGATGACCCCATTGCACCTTCACCAAGGGAATGACCTTGGTCCTGAGGACTTGCTCCTTCCGATCGAGAATACGAATAGGCTGCTCAATGTAGGAAGCATCCTCACGGACCTCAAGTGGCTGCCAATCAATCACGGGAATAGTGTCCAACCCACATTTCCACAACATAGAAACATGGAATACATCGTGGATCGCGGACAACTCAGGAGGTAAAGCAAGCCTATAGGCCACAGCGCCTATGCGCTTGGTAATCTCAAAAGGTCCAATAAATCTTGGGGCGAGCTTGCCCTTCACACCAAAGCGTACCACACCCTTCATAGGCGAGACCTTGAGATATACCATATCCCCGACTGCGAACTCGAGGGGTCGACGCCGACGATCAGCAAAGCTCTTCTGCCGGCTCTGAGCTGTGCGCATCCTTTGCCTGATAACATCAATAGCCTCTGACGTCTGCAGCACAAGCTCGAGACCTAAGAGACGACGCTCTCCAACCTCAGTCCAACAACTAGGAGATCTGCACGGTCTACCATAAAGTGCCTCAAAAGGAGCCATGCCGATAGTCGCCTGATAGCTATTATTGTACGCGAACTCTGCGAGGCACATATGCTCATCCCAACTACCTGCAAAGTCGATCACACAAGCTCTAAGCATATCCTCAAGGATCTGGTTGACCCTTTCGGTCTGCCCATCCGTCTGCGGATGATAAGCGGTGCTGAGGCGCAAAGTGACCCCTAATGCCTGCTGGAAACTCCTCCAAAACTGAGACGTAAACCTGGAGTCTCGGTCTGAAACGATCGAAACTGGGACGCCGTGCAGTCTCACTATCTCCTCAATGAATATCCTCACTAACCGGTCCATAGACCAGGAAGCACGCACAGGAATGAAATGAGCCGACTTTGTTAAACGATCGACGATAACCCAGATGGTATCATGACCGCGCTGAGTCCTCGGCAACCCTGCAATAAAGTCCATCGATACGTGCTCCCACTTCCACTCTGGAACGCTCAACGGCTGCAAGGGACCAGGGGGTCTCTGATGGTCGGCCTTGACACGCTGGCATGTGTCACACTCGGCCACAAAACTTGCACCGATCGACGCTTCATCCCCGCGGAAATGCGCCTCCTCATATCACGATACATCTTCGTGGAGCCGGGTGGATAGTAAGTCTCGATCGGTGTGCCTCGGTCATTAGATCACGCCGCGCAACTCGGCACATTCGGGACACACAATCGGCCTCGAGCGTAATCCACCATCGAACCAATCACCGCGGTCGGCGCTCCACGGATGCGGCCTGCGCTCGATACTCACGAAGTGACTCATCTGTCTGTGAGCTTCGATCACCCTAGCCACCAAAGAGGGTTGAATCGATAAGCTCGAAAAGCCGAACAATGGAAGGCTGCAGACCGAACTCAAAGTCAAACTCGAAACATCCTCGAGCATACGCCCGCCGAACCATCATATATGCCACCAAGCCTCGTGGGACGGCGGGAGCGCATCCGCCACCACGTTTGCCTTACCGGGTGGTGCGAAGGTCAAAATCATAATCTTTCGGCAACTCCATCCATCGCCTCGTCGCGAGTTCAACTCAGATTGTGAAAATAGATACTTCAAGCTCTTATGATCGAGAAGAGCTCGAACTCGACCCCATATAGATAATGCCTCCACACCTTCAGTGCAAAGACAACTGCATGCAAGCTCCAAATCATGAGTGGGATAGTTCACCTCATGGACCTTGAGCTGGCGTGAGGCATACGCCACTGGCTTCCCATGCTGCATCAGTACAACACCCAAGCCAACTATAGAGGCATCGGTGAAAATAACAAAACCCTCACTCCCATCAGGAAGAGTGAGAACAGGAGCGGACGTGAGGCGGTCCTTCAACTTCACAAATGCCTCCTCACAAGCGTCACTCCAGACGAACTCGACGCCCTTCCGCGTCAACCGGGTCAGCGGTGCTGCAATACGGGAGAAACCCTCAATAAACCGTCGATAATATCCCGCTAGACCAAGGAAGCTGCGAATCTCGGATGCATTCGTGGGCTGGCCCCACTGACGCACTGCATCAACCTTCGAGGGGTCCACAGCGACACCCTCCCTCGTCACTACGTGACCGAGGAACTTCATCTCATCCTGCCAAAACTCGCACTTCTCTAGCTTCGCATACAGCTGGTGGGCACGGAGGGTCTCTAGCACAATCCGCAGGTGCTCAGCATGGTCCTCTCGGGTTCTCGAATATACAAGAATATCATCAATGAATACCACCACGAACTGATCGAGGAACGGCCGAAAAACCTCGTTCATCAGCTGCATGAATACGGCGGGCGCGTTGGTCAGTCCGAATGACATGACCAAAAACTCAAAGTGACCATAGCGTGTTCGGAAAGCCGTCTTCGGAATGTCCTCCTCTCGGACCCGAATCTGATGGTAACCGGAACGCAAGTCTATCTTGGAAAAATACTGCGCACCCTGCAACTGATCAAACAGATCATCAATACGGGGAGCGGGTATCGATTCTTGATTGTGACTCTGTTGAGCTCACGATAATCTGCAGTCGCAACGAACCATCCTTCTTCTTCACAAATAATCTAGGGGCTCCCAAGGCGAATCTGGCTTGGGATGAATAAAACCTAACTCCGGAGCTCATCTAACTGCTCTGCAGTTCCCTCAACTCTAACGGTGCCATCCAGTAGGGGGCCTTCGAGATAGGTGCGGCACCGGGCACCAAATCAATCTGGAACTCCACCTGCCGATGCGGCGGCAAACCCGGTATCTCCTGAAACACATCCGGGTACTCACAAACAACTGTCAGCTGCTCAATGCTCTCTGCCATAGAATCCTCAACGACCGAAGCCAATAAACTAGATAGCAGCTCTCCTCTGGGCTCGGCGTGACGAATGGAACATTGGCAAGCACTGGGATATGAAACGTGACTGTTCTCGCGGCACGGTCCAAGATGGCACGATACTCTGCAAGCCAGTCCATACCCAGAATCACATCAAATCCTGCCATCGGCATCATGAATAGATCGGCAGGGAGGAACATCTCGCCCACTAACACCGAGCAAGAAGGACAGCGACGGGTTAGCACAATAGACTTCCCCATGGGAGTCGAAACGGTCAAGGCCTCGAGACACTGATCTCGACAGAATACCGGTCGATCGGGCAAAAGCGCTCGGCCACAAAAGAATGGGAAGCACCGAGTAATCAAACAAAACATGAGCAACACAAGCGAAACAAGAAGAATACCCTCAACGACTCCACGGTCGATGATGCGAGTCGACACTGGCGCTGTGCGTAGAATAAAACGGCCCCCGAGTGGTAGGGGAAGCAAACCGGAAGGCGAGGGTCTGGATCCGAGCCTCTTTGGGTGCTACACATCTTGGACCCGGGGATCGAACAACATACGGATATCCCCTGGCCGGTGGTCGTTGTGGCTGCTTTGTTGTCTTCTTCTTCTTCTCTCTCTCTTGAGGTGGTCTACATTTGCCTCTCTTTGTGGAGGAGCCCAGGAGCGGCCGGTGGAAGGCGTGCTCTCTCTTCTGGCCGAGGAGGACGAGGAGGGGCAAGCTGCGGTGGCCATTCTTCGCTGGCCGAATGGGGAGAGGACACTCACGCCTCCGATGTCCGGCTGCTCCACAACCGAAGCATACGCCGGAAAAGGGGTCGAAGATGAAGCGGTGGCGGTGCGATGACGATGAAGAGGCTTACATCGACCGAGCCGTTGTGTCGCCGATACCCCGATCGCCCCTCCGCCTCTGTGACGATCTTTGCCTAACCGCTTTGGTGGTGCACTCCTCTTCCGGTCTCCATAGGAACTCGCTCTCTCGATCTACGGGTCATAGCCCGGTCCTCCTCATAAACTAGTGTCCGATGCACAACCTGGTCAAACGTCTCTAAGCAATGCCCCACCACACATTGCGAAGGGCGGGACGCATGGCCGGTCACAAAACGACGGGCCCTCATCTTCTCATCGGTTGGTGAGATGAGGAGCAAATCTAGACAAGGCCAAGAAACGAGCCTCATGCGAGATACGATCATATCGCCCGCACTAGGGTCTCAAACTCGATCGCCCCGTGGATCCGAACATGCTCGGGGAAGAACACGGTCGAAGCGGGTCACAAACTTCTCCCATGTCTAAATGAACTGAGCCCCGACCATCCTGGATACGGATGACCACCAGTGTCGGGCCTCACCCTGAAGAAGGTAGGTGGCAAGGGATACTCTCTGGCCCGCAGGACACTGAATAGTGTCAAAAATCCTCGCAACCTCAGTGCGCCAAGCCTCGGTGAGAAGGGTCGGGATCACCACTAAACCTCGGGGATCATCTTGGCGGAACTCTCGGGCTATCGCACTAGCATGCGGTAAGTTAGGGCTTGCCAGGAAACCTCGGTGGTAGGCCCGGGGCGTGGTCTGCAAAGCGCTTGTGGCAAGTGCATCATTCTTGGAAATGCTCAGCTCCTATAGGTACAGTCGGAAAAGCAAGTGGTGCACTCGCCTCAGGCGGAGGCACGGGTACGGCCGTCGGAGCGGGAGCCTCCGAAGCCGAACAGCACGAGGCGAGGAGGGGGAATAGGTGGGGGAATCGAGATGCTGGAGCCTCAGAACCGAAATAGCGGTGAAAAGAGGGAATAGGTGGCGGAGCTGGAGCAAGCGGAGGTACGGGCACTACGGGCTCAGCTGGGAGAGCGGCGGGATCGGGACCTCAGGAATCGGATCTCAACAACGGGAGCAGGATGTGCTCGAGTAGGATGGGTACCTCGGGCGCCTCGTCCACGGGCACCATGACCACGGGCGCCACGACCACGGGTGCCACGACCACGGGCGCCACGTCCACGCGTCATCGTCTACAAAATAATGACGTCGCAAGGAATCAAGATAATTATAGGCTCAATACGGAGCGAAGAAAAGAATCTCGGGACACTACTTGTCCTATGTTCTTGGCAGACATGTGATGTTATCCTGAGTTATTCCAGAATTACTTGCTATGCTCTGATACCAACTCCTGTCACGCCCCGGACTCGTGCTTAGGACTCACAAGGATTCCGATGGACCGGTTTGACGCAACAGCCTCCATAGTATCCCATTCTCGGCTCCTGAGGCAGGTTCCAATCCTGGGATCCTACAAGGAGGATTTTTCATAACAATATAATCATTACTAATATGAGCATACCCAAGATCACAGCTGGAACATCTGAGAATAACAAAGGCACACATCGCAAAATCCACTATAAATTTAAACTTTTACAATCATCCATAAGGTCCAAAGGACATACATGAAAAAAAAGGAAAAGAGAGAAAGGTCAGCAACACTGGAGTCCTCAAATGCTCAACTCTACTCCATCTCTCTGGCCGTGCTTTGCTAGAGTATCTGCACGCATCAATCGTGCATAAGCTTATAGAAGCTTAGAGGGTGGTGTAGGTATGTGATAATGGTGCTGAGAAGAGTAGTAGGAGATCTGAGGAGAGAAGCATGATTAATAAGGATATCACTAGCCTTACCCGGGCTTATCATGAATAAGATGCAATGAGTCTTGGGTGCCATGCCAAGGCAATGCATGAAGGGGCTTGTACAACCAATGCTAATGCAATGCAAGTAATGTCGTGCTCATATCCAAACCACAAGTCATGTACATTTCCAATCATAAGGAAATTACAGGGGTCCATTACACTCTTGAATGACTGTGCCGCTCTACGGACCCGCCGGTCAATCGAGCGTAAGAGACCTCACTACCCGCCCTGTGGATAGCCAATCACCAACAAGGCACTGAAGGTAGCGGACTCATTTACGAGTGGTCGGACTCGGCCCTAGCAATGCCTCCTCACATCGGGCGGTAAGGCCACACCCCTATCCAACCGACTACACGACGGTGGGAGACGCGGCCTAATGGTATAAGGCCCTCGTGCGCTCATATATTCCACCGGTCACGGCGTTGGAGCAGATCCTTGGTACCATGGAAGTTTTGGGAATTTCACCCATGGGCATCCTATGCACCCGGTATGCTCAACTAATATTTCCGGTGTCCACACATACAGCCATCCACGAATACCCCTGTGGAGGCAAGGCCCTGATGAAGTAAGGGCAGATATCCATAAGCTATGCAATGCCAAATGCATGAATCACACAATCACCCATGCATCAATCCCAAGCATCCATCTCTCGGGGAGATACCAACATGTCCTACACAATGACATAACCATGGCCAATCATACCTCAACCAAGCATGCATATGATGCGTATGGGAGTGGGCCATGAAGATGAATAGGGGTGCCAATGAGGTGAAGATGAACTCTCTACCTAACCATGAAGGGTCTAGGTACTTAACCGATTCCTCATGAGGAATACAACCTCTAGTGGGGGCCCATATACCTGGGGTAGCCCATGAGACTAAGGAGAACAATGATATGGGCCTAAATAGATGAAACGAGCCTAGCAAGGGTCTATGGTGGGCCTTTAACCACTCATAGAAGCCCATGGGCCTACCTTAGGGCCACCAATGTGGACATCTAACCACAATTGGTCCCCAAGAGGTAGCCCATCTCTAATTGATTACGGATCAAGGCCCAAGGCCCACACAACATTAGAAATAAGAAATGGACAGCCATTACATACCACATACATTCATGTTGGGCTTCAGAAAGGCGGCCCAAGGCCTATCCAAAACATGGGTCCATGGGGAACACACATAGCCCAACCCATATATACCACTATGGGCCCACAGGGGAAAGGTTAGGGCCCACAGGGGAAAGGTTAGGGCCCAACATAAAGGCTACTAATCCCATATATTGTTGTGGGCTAGTGGGCAGCCCATTACTCAAATCACATGGGCAATTGTCATGCTCTTAGTCAAGTAAGTTGGGCCTACAACCCGGCCCAAGTATAAAGTTGATTTGGTGGGCAATCAAGGGCCCATATACTTGTGTAATCTGGCCCACTAATCCAACACAATAGTATGGTAAAAATGGCCCAAGAGTTCAATGGGCCTATCTAGAAAGTTCCAGCCCAATTGGGCTCAAAGAGTTCAACAACTAGCCACATTCATGGACCCAATTAAATTCAATTGTGGTGGGCCTCAAAAGTGTGTTTATTAGGCCCAACATTTAAGGAACTAAATGTATAAATTATTACCTCTAAGATTCTTCACAATGTGTTGGGCCCCACTCCTCAAAATTTCAGCCCAAAGGCCAAACATAATTATAACATGTTGCTGTCCTGAATTTGGGCACTCCATTGGAGTGGGCCCAGGGCCATTAAAACTCTGGAAATTGAGGGCCAAGGCCCCTCATTATGCATACAATGAGAGAAAACCCAAAAAGGTGGCCCACCATCAGAGAAAATATTTTTGAATTATGGTTTTTATCAAGGCACATTGCTGGACTGCACAGCAGAAAAATTTGGCAGTCCAACTATTTTGGCCCATTCTTTTGGATGCCCAAACAGGGTCAGTTGGGGCTGAAATTTTTCAGAGTGATACTTCAATAGGTAGGACATACCCCCACAAAATTTCAGAATTTTTGGATATCCCTAAGTATTTTAACTGATTTAAACAAGACAGTCTGTCCAGAAAATCGGACAGACCTGGACATCCCAATGTGGTGGGCCAGTCCGGCCCTCGCCACGATGTGCACAGGGGTCCATTGGCCCTGAAAGTTGGTAGGTAGGTCCCATCATGGGTGGACCACAACTTCACAAAATTTTAGAATTTATGGACATCTAAAAATATTTTAGTTTATTTAAAGAAATCAATCTGTCCTGAAAATCGGACTGATCTGGACACCATATTGTAATGGGCCAGTCCAGCCACCACCATGGTGTGTACAGGTTTCCATTGGCCCCAAAATTTTATAGGTTGGTCCCACCATAAGTGGACCACCTTCCTGTAAATTTTTATAATTTTTAGACACCCAAAAATATTTTAATAATTTTTGGAATTCCAACCTGTCCAGGGTGGAATATTGCTGGAATAGTGCAGAAAATCCAGACTGTCCACCTCATTTGGACCACACCTTTGGGACCCCAATGAAGGTCAGATGGGGCTGAAATTTGGTATGGTTGTAGATGGGTAGCCATAAGGCTACAAGAATCACATATTATTTTGTTTCATTATTCCCACCAAAGACCCATAAGTCAGGCCCCAAAGTGGCCAAAAATCTGTCCAGGCAGATTTGGACAGCAATATGTAATAGAAATGATTAAAATATAAACATAGTTTTTCATGGGATTTAACCCTAGGAATTTGTGTGGTGGACCATCCCAGTGGGCCCCACAAATGTCCAGACCTTCCCCATCATCAAATACCCCTTGCATGTGTCCCATTTAGGTAGATTTTAGGGCCACATGTCTAAGGATGGACTGCTATGGGTGTCCAAGCTCCATGGTTGGTCGGATTTTTGTTGGCCTACAAGGTGGGCCACACATGCAAGATCAGGATTCTATCATAAAGAAAAAATAAAATAAAATAAAATAAATGAAGAATCGGCCACAAGAGGAGGGGCTCCGCCACATTGAGGCCCTCCCCTTCATCAATCACACCATACATTCATTCTATTCATATGTTACAACATAGATCCACCACATGCATGTTCTAGATTCAAGATCAATGGTTGAGATGCCATCCCAACCATGATTCTAGGGTTTAGATGACCCATCATACTATAAACTCTAAGTAATCCTCCATGATGGGGGCCTATAGAAGGGAAACCCCATGCATGGACATGCATGCATTAAAAAGGCCATTTGACCACAACTAAGGGATGATGTAAGATCTTCACCATGGATTGGTGGGTCCTACACTTCCCACAAAAGAAATCTAAGTACATGAAAATAGAAATCCTAATTTCTAGGATTACACCCACCTTAGATTCTCCAAATTTGGACCTCCTAGCTCCTAGTGCACCAAGGGATCCATCTCAATGGGTGAGATTGGATTTAGATGGTTGGATTTGGAAGATTAAAGGGAAAATGGGGCTGGAGAAGAGAGGGAGATGGGAGAGAAGTTGCTGGAGAAGAAGAGAAGAGAGAGAGAGAGAAATGAGAGGGAAAGAGAGGGAAAATCTTTTTAAGGGAAGTAATAATAACCTATGGTGACAATAACAATGTTGCTAGGGTAGGTTAGGTATGGGTAGTGTTTAGGGTGGGTAGTGTTTATTCCATGCAATAGTGTAGTGTGTGTGTGTGGTGTGCATGGGAAATTGTGCCATGGAGGTGGTCCACATGCTTTTGTACAAAAGTGGGCCACATGATGAAATGCTCATAACTTTTGATCCATAGGTCGGATTGACGCACAAGACGCGTCGTTGGAACCGCAACGACAATACGAACGAGATGACATAGGTCTTGGGTCGATCCGAGTCGAGTCTACGTGACTGAACTCAAAGTGATCATAAACACAATCCGAGGGTCGAGGGTCACCGAAATTTGACCGGTAGGACCGCGAGTCCATGATGAACAAGATGCATACTCACACACACACATGCACACATGGGAACTTGGGTCGGGTCTTACAAGTGGTCACGACAAATCCCTCCGCCGCCTGCCATGCCCGGATTAGACAGGAAGGACCCGTCTACGTTGAGCTTAACAAAATCTGCAGTCGGATGGATCCATTTGACTAAAATGCATCTGCAGGAGGGCTGAGGGGGACTACGGAGGGGAGGAACCTCGGGGGAGGCCTGAGATTTCTCCGACATCCACCAACAAATCTTAGAGACAATGGCTGAAACTGAGGTCGGAAGACCGTCAAATCTGGACCCGTTCCTTGCTTTCCAGACCTCCCAAACAACGTAAACCTAGATGAGATGGAACCGGCTTAGAGATTCCTTGGGAGGCAGAGGCCGGGTCCACCACCAAACGAGCCGCTGACGAATGGAGGAGCTGTGAAGCAAAGGGATACCAAACATACCAGCTACAACACTCCAAACAGAAGAGGCCAGCTCACCCTGCAGGAAGAGATGGGAAATCGTCTCCACCTGAGGCGAGATCGAGCAACACAAACACTTAGACGCTAGATTGATACCTTTTCCTTGGATGCGAATATCAGTAGGAATTGCATGGTTCAGCAATCTCCAAGTGAATAAGGAGATCTTGGGTGGAATAGCTGAGTGCCAAACGTACTTGAACCAGGGGAAAGTGGGATCAGAATGCCGAAGGAGATTCCAAGAAGATTTAGTCGAAAAGCTTCCCAAAGTTCGTATATTATATATATGTGTACTATGTTGATTTTAATGCATTCTATGTGTTTGTTGAAATGTTTGATTGAATATGGAATTATGATTTGTGCTTGTTATGATTGATGTTTAAGGATACATGATTGTTGTACGTGTGACAACTCCCTTGTTAAAGGATTTACTATAATACCTGTTATAACTACTATATTACATGTATGTTGATATGTGTAGTCTAAGTGTTTGATAAAATGCCTGAATGAGAAAATGCATGTTGAAATGTATTTAATAAGGATGTTGAGATAAGATTCTCAATTCCCCTATCTATAGCTACAGTTTCCTTTACGTAACATATCTTACTACCATGTGATTTATGGATGAAATGCCTATGCATGATAACATGTGTACTATTTGTTTGTTAAAATGCTTAAATGAGATTTATACTTATATTGGTTGTCACATGCTGTCTTTGAATATTACATGTGAATGCTATTATTTGGAGGGTGATTGTGGCTACCATATAGTCCAGGCAATCGGCAATGATTCCTAAATTAGTGGTCGAGGTCCTTATACCACACAAGACATTGAACGTTGCTTATCGACAATGGTTAGGCCACGCGGATTGCTTATGCACTCCATGTCGATCAATTCAATGTATGCTCGTACCAGTTGAGCTTGTCAAGTAACCCGATTAGCCAAATGTATGTTCACCATGTATGGACGCTATTGCTTGAATTTAAGGTACTAACATACCAGTGAAAAAACCCGTTTAATCTTAGTACCATGATCCGCTAAGACTCATGAGTCGAGCATGGTGGTATGGGACACCATGGTCGAGCTGTCGGCCTATGCTAAGGTGACGAGCCTCCCCGTAGTGACCAGTGAGCAAACTAAACTCGTGAGCCGAATATGGTGGTATGGGACACTGTATTTGAGCTGTCGGCCTACGATCAGGTGACGAGCCTCTCGTAGTGACCTCGAGTATACACTAGGACTACGCTAATGTGACGAGCCTTTCCGTAGTTACATCGAGTATAAACTAGGCCTGTGCCGAGGTGACGAGCCTCTCCGCAGTGACCTGGAATTACCTATCGTATGTGATTAGCTAGGATTGACAACCCTAGATGGATCATTGTTTGGGTAAATGATATAAAAGGAGGTGCATTAGCTTACCGAATCTGCTGTATGGATAACCTTAAATAAGAACTTGGCTAACACGATCATGCACTGCATTGTATGTGCTTTGGCGAGGAAGCGCATGTTTACTGGGAGTGCTGCATGTGTGATCGTGAGATGATGTCGTTGAGGGAGTACAGGAGATGGCATACATCATTGTCGCACACCATTCTTGCATTAACAAGAGTACTTAGGAATGCTTGTTGTATTACTTTATCATACTGCTTGACTGAATTGATAATATGTTAACCTTTAACTTATAACTCCACTGAGTTAATCACTCACTCCCACTTTGGGACGGTGTTTTAAAACAACAACCAGACTCTGTTGTAGTTTTAGGTGATGTCGAGGCCTATGAGGCGGAGCCTGACTTCTACGATGACGAGGAAGAGTTCTCCTATCCGCAACTCTCTAGCGGGTCTATGTAGATCTGGAGTTGCGTCACTAGGGCTACAGGGATATGGATTATATGACATTACACTTTACCATTTTGTATATTTTGGAACTAAACATGAAATTATTTAACCTGGTGACACGTTTATACTCTTGGGGACTTACAATCACTTATATACTTATTCGTACTTATCACAGTCTTCCGCTTACGTAATTTAACTGTCTCTAGAGTATGATATGATGATTTGGTATAATCCCACTCATGTTTAATGTACTAATACGGATAACATTTAATCATCATTATCTATGTTGCATAAGTGATGTGTTGAAACTCGGAAATTAGGCTCCTGCTCGACCCCCGATTTTCAGGGCATTACAAGTTGGTATCAGAACATGATTTAGATTAAACTGGGCTAAGTTTATAGTAACATGATGCACACTGACGTACTTTGATTTAGGAGGGAGCGATGAAATGTAGAAACAGTCGTAGGATCCCAAGTTTCGCCCATCAGTGATCATATGACCGGTGAAGTGAAACTGACCGTTGAAACGGGACCCATATGCATCTGTGATCATGTGAGATGATCACAATCCCTCTGTAGACAGTTAATCGACGGGTTTAGATGATAACTCAGCTATTCCACACTCAAATAACCCGAAATGTGTGAATATACACGAGATGGGACCCGAAATGACTTAAATGGACTCGGGGGCCCAAACGGTGCAAATCGGGGGGAACCAAAGTGGTCCCCGCACATATACGGCACCCCGAGGAGATAGCATCGCCCTTGGGGTGAGCCATCGCCCCACTGTCCAGCGAGCGGCCATGGCATCGCCCCATTAGCGAGGCCTCGCCATCCGCACGGTATGGGCTTGTCGGGCCGTGCCGGGCCGGTCGGGCCGACACATGTTTACGGCTGTGGGGCCCACGAAAATGTGTGGGACCCCTTATATCCTTCCCAATTGCTTCATTCCTCTCATTCCCACCCTTTCAAGCTTTTTAAATCTCTAAAATCTCCATTTTTCTCTCTCAAATCTCCCCTTAATCTCAAATCCTCTTCCTTTTTCATCACTACATGCACACCTCCCATCATTCCTTTCAAACCCATCTTCTATCTCCCTCATTTCCTTCCATTTGAGTGCACAAACTCTCATTTGTATCTCAAGAATCTCGAGGTCCAACGACCCACCCAATTCCTCCATTGTATTTCACTTTCATAGCTCTTTTTGAGCTCGTGGTGGTGATTTTCTCCCTTTCCACTCTTCTTTCTCTTATGGGGAAGAAGAGGGCTTCCACGAATGAAGCTAGGCCTAGCTGCCCTAATCGTTCAGGGAGGTAGAAAGGCGCCGAGGCTAGCACGAGCGTCGATCGAGAGATAAGGACGAAGCGGGACATTGATCTACAGCTTCCTCTCGACAGCGCTCTACTAGCGGATATGGCGCATGGAAGATTCCAAGGCCGTAGGGTTCTCTTTGAAGCACACGTGGACGAGAAGTTGTTTGGGCTTTATCCGGCGATGGATCTCTTGTTGGACGCCGGGTGGGGTCTCATATTTGAGGGCAAGTCCCGTGCAAATGAGGGCACTATCCGAGCCTTCTACGCCCATATACGGCCGGAGAAGATGTGAGACAGCATGCACGACCCTGATTTGGAGAGGAATGGCCCAGTGCGATGATCCACACCCGATCTTCCGATGTCCCACTCAAAGCTCTCTCTAACTCTCTCACTCCATCTCATTCACTCTCTCACTCCATTTTTCAAATTTGCAAATTGAAAGAAAAGGGGCAAAAGCCTTTTATACCCCCACTTGCAAATTCGATGATTGTAAGAGTATTGAAATTTAGGGGCAATTGGTTGGACCGATGACAATTGTTGGTTGGACCAACAAGGATCGACAATCGGTCAGTTGGACCGACAGATGCCAATTTTGTCTTGTTTTTACGCTACCCAAGTTAGAACAACCAACATGACCTAAGTTGTCCTGAATCATATTGGTTCATTATTCTCGGGGTCCTTGGGGTTCAACCACATATTCTGCTGACCATTACTCATATCGAGCATTTCGTGCATTGCTAAGCGACGTCGACTTCCTCTAGTTGTAAGCTAGGCTCTAATGGACCAGGGATCCGATGGCCCAGGTCCTGCATGTACTACGATACGGTTAGATCTTTTAGGGTACGAGGTTCAATCGAGCCACAGGCTCTTAGATTAAAATTTAACTCGTGATCCCTAGGTCTTCGAGTATACGCACATGTAAGCTCGTGAGGCTTTCTATACATTCTAATCAAAATTTTATTGGTAACATTCAATGATATCCAATATCTGAGTATTAGAGGGCCAGGTTGTTGCACATACAACCTTTGTAATTGTCTCTATAAGATATTTTCTAAGGTTATTGCTGTGAGGCTGGTAAGAATCCTTCCCAATATTATATCTCCCGATCAAGGGAATTTTGTGTAGGGTAGATCGATACTTGAAATCTATGCGTTGGTCCAAGAAATATTTAGAGACATTGACAAGAAATCCAGAGGGGGCATGTAATACCCTGGTTCCCGAAACCCTAGTACGCTACTCATTTTCCAAAAACTCAGGTGTTAACCTTTAACGGTGGCTCAAATTTCACATACATTTTTTAATATCAGATTTAGTGATTTATCAGAATAGAAACAAATCAAGTATAAGAGGGAGTCTAAATATACATAACCAAATATTCAAATGGCTACCCAAAAACTTATACAAACCAATGTCTTAAGTTTTTAAGAAACATGACGGTACAAAATAAATACAAATGAAATCAGAAATAGAGAGTCGTAAGATCATATGGCTCCTCCTATTCCACATGAATACCAGCATGCACATTATTTGCATCTCCTGCACACCGAATATGGTTTGATAGTGTCAATGGCTATCCTAGTGTGGTATAACCCCTAAGATTTATCGTATCATCAAGATAATTAAGCATAGTTATTTTAAGAATAATGTTTAATAAATATTTCACAATAATTATCATAGTAATTAGATAAGATTCATCAGATGCACATTCATTAAATAAATCTCACAAAGATATTCTTGTTTAAATGCATGGATGCATGCACATGCTCACAAACCTAGGGATGCACATCTAGCTGGCAACAAGTCACCCAAGGAGAACTAGTCACCCGGAAAAGTACTCAAAGTTACGCCCTAAGGAGAACTAGACACCTAGAAAAGACCATGCAGAGAGGACACCCAAGGTGACCTAGCTTTCTGGAAGAGTACTCTATGTACATCCATGGAAAACTAGATACCCGAAAAAGTCCATACGAAAAGGATAGCCCATGGTAGTCGAATGTATGCAATGAAAACTTAGGATCACCAAGTAAAATACTCTACGGTACAGCCTGTAATGACCCAAGAAAACCCCGCGTCGTGTATTGACCACCCGAGAAAGTTCGTATGTCATGAAAATGGATGATTAGCCCAACCATTATTATTTCAATTTTAAACAACCATTTTAAGAAAGCTCAAAGGTCACTATGAGGAGTTTGTCACCCAACATAGGCCGACGGCTCAGGCATAGTGTCTCATTCCACCATCCCTGGCTCATGAGACTAACAAATGTGATGTTTTAAGGGTAACCTCTTAAACTAGTGGCTAATCATTGTCCAACAAGTAGAACTTACCATCGCAAGGTCATACGAAAGTAGTCCGTCAAAGTCACATAGGTAAATATTCCATCAACACTACAAGGGCAAATAGTTCATCCCAAGGGTGCGATAAAAATGAGATTATCCCCAAAAAGCTACAAAGGCACCAAGGACCCACAAGATGGTAAGTCTACAACAAGGATTTCCCTTTTAATCTATTAGACAGAATGACCACGAATTTGAGGGCTTCCAAAAATACCATCAAATAATCGCAAGTTGGGAAACAAGCCATGTACAATATCAATATCATTTGCACATATTAAGTATTCATTTCAAACTAGGGTAGAGATATTTGATTTCCGTAGCATGTTCAAATACTTGAATTTAATCCCAATGTTAATCAATTATAAGGAATCAAAATCAATAAGAGCAATGAACCACATTAAGCAATCAATAAGATAAATGAACGAAGATGAATAAACAAGCTAACTATCAAGATGTAAAAAAAGCTTGAAGGTAATCCTCACCTTAGGATGTGGTTACTCTTCTCGCTTTATTCAAAAGTATCCTAAATGAGGGATTTGGGAAAAACACGAGTACCTATATATACATTATCACACTAATTCAATTAAACATTAATCAATTTTAATTTAAATGTAAAATATAATGTTAAGAGATCGATCCACCCAAATTCAACCTGATATTTATCCACTTGGGGGAGAAGACCTACATAAAGAGCATTTATATTCTTAAGTTTTTAAACAAAGGTTTTAAAATATAGAATAAGACTAAAACAGGATGTATGACTTACTTGGACACCAACTAGCTTGGGTTAACTTGCCAAAAAATTGAGTTCTAATCTAAACTCGATGGACTAGTTGACTCTTCAACAAATCCTCAAAGGTTGTTGCACCAAGACTTAAATATCCTCCCCCATTTGGAATAAAACTTGCTGCAAAACTTAAAATAACCGACCCAGTAGAAAAACCTGACTGTGCATTGCATTACAATCGAGTTAAGACTCAAAAGAGTTACTAAGTTAACTCGGTAAATTGAATATCTACAACTCGAGATGTACTACGTGAATTACCTTGATAAATCAAAGCCTCATTAATCAGCTATAACAGAAGTCGGGTAGAACCATATTCAACTCGCTGGACCATGCCCCCAACTCGGCAGCACCTTCTCTCTTTCATTTCCTCACCTCTTCAAGCTACTTATTCTTCCTTTCTTTTCTTTTCTTTTCTTCTTCCTGTGCTTTCTATCTCTATCTTTCCCCTTCTCTCTCTCTCTCTGTGGAGGAAGATTAGTGATTCCTGAATCCAACCAGAGCTTAGTCAAATGCTGACTCGATCGAGTGAGTTGAGTCGTTGAGTCTAGTTAACATTTTTTACTTTCCTTCTTTCTCTTTTTTTTTCTCTAACTCGATTAGAAAGACTGGACCTAGTCTAGATCTAGACTATGACTCATATTGAGTCGAGGCAGCCAAACCCGACTCGATTCTCTTCCTCTCTCTCTCATCTTTTCTCTATTTCTTTCTCCTCGCTCTTTCTCACCTTCCTTTCATCTTCTCTAAACTCAAGGTATCTGTAGCAACAGATCTAGATAGATTCGCAGATCGACTCAGCCATATTGAGTTAACTCAGTGTGGCTAGAGGTGGGCATCGAGTCGAGTCGGACCGAATTCGGGCCAACTCGACTCGGTCTGAAGTTTTCGATGCCTGACCCGAACTCGATCCAATCCAAGACCGTGTCCAGGTTCTCTGACTCAATCCGATCCATTGTGTTGCTGGCTTGACCCGAATCGAGTCTGACTCAGTTAGGGAAATCGAATTAGATTGAGTTAGGTACGGTTCAGATCGAGTCTTCTTGACCTTAAAAGAATTTCAATGGTATACGTTCAATCCCCACTACTTTTTGCAGTGTGGTCCACTTGATCTTTAGATCTATCTTTTTTTTAGCTCAACCCTTAAGACGAGCCCGCCGAGTGGATGGACGGTTTATATATAACACATACCTCATGATGGGACCCAAGCTGGGCTGGTGCATGGTACACTTGCCATTGCAAAGTTTTTTCTTGGGACTGCAGGCGTGCAGCCATGCTTTGGGATGTTATGTGGGCCCACAGTGATATTTGTAAGAAATCCACACCATTCATCAGCTATGAGAGCTCATTTTAGTACATGATACCAAAAAATAGGTGGACCCAAAGCTCAAGTGTGTCGGACGAGAGGGAAAACCGAGGAAGGTGGTCATTGAATCTGCACTGTTTCCTCTCGTGAGGGCCACTCGAGTTTTAGATATATTTCACTTTTCGCCGCATGTCTTAAAATGAGCTCCCAAAATGAATGGATGGTGTGGATTTATCACAACATCACGATGGGACCCACCTAACATCCCACCCTGAAACTTTACGTGAAAGGCAGGCAGGAACTCTATGTGAAAGGCTCTGGTGTCAGGGAGCTCAGTGCTCGAGGCACTTAAGCACCTGACTTTCCAAGAAGAAAGAGAAAAAAGGAGATCTTACAAGAGCATACACGCGTTTTCATTTAAGAGAGTGCGGCCCATTTTTTAGTAATCCAGTCCATTAGTCTGTTAAATCACGTAATTTATATGCTTTTATTCAAATATATAGGAGATTATTAACATTTCTATTTATTTATTATATGGTTGATAAGAGAATGCATCGACTGCCTACCTTCAATTGAAAGAGTTCCTAATTTAGGTTGATAATATCTTTAAAACTCGAAATTTATTAGAAAATTCCTAATCCATGACTTAGATGAAGTAAATAACGATTTGGATTACCAAATCGTAGGCCCCACTTGAGAATACATACGTACTGTGTGAAGATATGAGAATTTTTATTTAAAGATTTTTACAAATCCTAGTCATCTCATCTCTATCCAGAGAGAACACGTCAGATGACAACATCTGTAGTTAGAAACGTGGCTGACTTTTATGTGAGTTTCACACAAATTAGAAAATTGCAGTGGGCAGTGTCAAAATGAGTATCTGGAAAAACATGAAGAAGAGGAAGAATAACAACTTGCCTGTAATGTTCTCCTAAAGCTGCAAAAGTGCCAAGAAAAAGACCATATCAGAGCATCTCCTTCACGGCTAACACTATCGCCTCCCCATTCGTTAGCATCCCTACTTTCTTAAAAGGAAAAGAAAATTGAAAAACTAAAAACACCACAAAATTGGAAACTGAAGAGGTAATCCAATTCCCTGCACCCAAAGTTCAGCACATGTCTTGGATTCATCTCACCTTGCAAAGGTCGGGAATCTGCGGCTTCTCAACCCAGCCAAAATGGAGAAAATGGTAAGGCCACCTTTCAAACAGGTAGGGTAGGGTAGGGTAAAAACAGGCAATCAGAGATTGGGTTCGGGATCGAGACAAGTTCGAGATTTTCGGGTAAAGAAGGAAGGATTTGGGGATTTAGGGTTTAGGCGCAGCGAGCGTTCTTTGGGTGCGGGTAGGGTAGGGTAAAAACAAATGGGTAACGTAAATACATATTACTTATATTTGGTCCAGATCGGATCGGTCCAAATCGGATCCAATCGGATCAAATTTCGGATCGAATCGGGTTGGGTCGAATCACCTCCAATCCGAGCTTGACCCGAAAATATTTTGGATCTAGATGGGGCTACCCGATTCACACCGATCCAAACCGTTGGTTCGGTTCGGATCAGGTTGGATCGGGTCTGACCGGGTCAGATCTGTTTTGCCCAGCTCTAAGTGTGGAACCGCTTAATTCGAGCTCTCTCTCTGTCTTCTTTTCTTCTTTTTTTTCTTCTTCCATTCTTCCTGCTTCTCTTCTTCTTCTTCTTTCCTTCTTTCTCCCGGCCAAACATGGCCAGGACTTGACAGTAAACTTGGGCTAACTCATGAATCGGTCCGAGTTGGCTAATGTGGAAAGAAGGGATGGCACACCTTTCCTCTCTTTAAGGCTTTCCATTTTTAAAACGCGTTGCCCTAAATGGCAGCCTCTTATAGGCTTTCCTAATCCTATTCTAGAGGCTTCTATCCAACTAATCAGCTGATTCGTTATAGGTTTAGTTGTATAAGCCGATAAGATATGAGACGTTTGTATTGTATTCTAATAGCATGGTTGTAATCAGACTGTATGGATCGACTTCTAGGACACTGGCCCACCTAACAGATAACTTAGATCAGACAAAGGGCCCACTCGAAGGTGATGGGTTCTCCCAGTCAATGGAGAAGAGACTTTAACCGTTAATGGCGGATTATCAATGGATGGTCAATCTCTTGATCCAATGCACCTGAATGGTCTAGATTGGCCCTAGCATCATTGTGGGATCCACCATTTAGAGAGATTTTCTCAAAAACTAGGTGGGCTTTGAGATTTTCAGTTGTGGCTATTACTCGAGCACTCATGAGTGTCTAGCGAGAACTCCATTTCAAGTGAGATGCTTTTGTCAGTTGCCCTAGAATGGGTGTTGAAGATTGATTAGAAGGCTTCTAGAAGCAAACCGAGGGCTAAGATTGTGCTAGCAAATGAACAGCAGAGATTCTTTCTGACAACGGCTCTTTCTCTCTCTTTCTTTTGGTAAAACCTTATCTTTATAATGCTAGGATTCCTTGGATGAATGGTTAGGATTTAGGGAAGAAAATCTGCATGGATTGCTAGCACAACAACAACACAAAATTTCCATTTTTGGAAAGCCTCCGCACAAAGCTTGACATGTGCTTTCCGTCGTGCGCATGCATAAGCATTTCAACACATAGGGAAGGTCGAGTTCTAGTCAAATCTTCTCATTGATCATGATGAACAGTTCGGATCATTAAGTTGATCTGAGATGGTGGGCCACTGAAGACGCCAGCGAGATGTGTTAGTGCTATGATTTCATATCCCTTTGGTTGTCAAATTTTGTAGTGCCAAAACCTATATGTCTTGTACTTCTTGTGTTTCTTGTTTGTGACTACACACTGCTTCAAGACAAGATCATGAATGAAGAATGTTTTCAAGACAAGATCATAAATGAAGAATGTTTGCGAGACATGTCATAGATGAAGTCTACAAGAATAAAAGACTTCAAGTTTGCTTCTAACAAGTTCAAGATTAAAAGACTTCAAGTTTGCTTCTAACAAGTTCAAGATTAAAAGACTTCATCAAGACAAGTCAAGAAAGTACCAAGCTCTAGGAAGTCGTCAACTCGATTCAAGCTTCTACTTCAAGATCATCTGAGAATACAGACCTTCAAGACTTCAATGTCCATCTCACTTCAAGGTTTGTTTGACCTTAGATTGACCTTAGGTTGGTTTATTTGATAGGTCATTCTGGATATATAATCCGAATATTTTAATTTACTTGGTGTGACTGTTCTAAGACCAGTCCTAGAAATCTTAAGACCGTCTTAGGTGCTTCGACCAATCTTAGGTTTCTCAGGACCAGTCCTAGGTTGTTACAGATTTTTGGATTTTCCTGGTTGTCCTTCGACCAGTCCTGGATTTGCTTCGACCAGTCCTGGGAAGTCCTACGACTCATCATTCGATCGGTCGTAGTCCTACGACTCGAACTCCAGTGACCTATCTCGAGTCTTACGACCAGTCGTAGGTGACTCACGACCAGTCGTAGATGGTCCACGACCGGTCGTAGGCTACCTAAGACCAGTCGTGAGTACAACTAATCTAATCCCGCGGAAATCTTTCAAAATCTTTGAAGCTACGATCAGTCCTAGGGATCCTAAGACCAGTCGAAGATGGGATTTTTTAGGCTATAAATAATGCACGAATTTCAGAGTTTATTCATTCGATTTCATTCAATTCAAGCGATTTAAGGCTATACTCTGAGATAAGTTGTGATTATTTTTTTAAGCTATTGTGCATATTTAATATTCCTTTTGATAGCATTATTCTATTGTGATTTTGATCCACATTCCAATCTTATTTAGAAAAGAGGAACTTGTGATATTCATTCTTCTCGGATCAAAATCAAATAGACCTTGCTCTTCTTGATTTAATCTAAAATCAATTAGACATAGAACCATTCTTTAAGTGAGTATTGGACATTGAACGACGTATCATACATCTACTCTGATTGGTTCTCTGGGCTACTTCAAAAGGAGATCCAAGTATTTTACTTTGTAATTTACTTTCTCTGGTTTTGTGTGAGATTTGCCAGAAAAATCTCATTGTATTGGTTATCTGAGGAGAGCCAGAAAACTCAGATTGTGGGGGTTTTTGGATTGTGTAAGCCCGAGATAAAAGACACAATTGTGAAGGTTTTGGGTGAACCTGTGAAAACCTATTTTTGAGAGTGCATGCTAATATCCCCTGTGTGAGGATATTAGGAGTGGAGTAGCATTCTGTGTGGCTGTTGGCTAACAGTTGGTGAACACACAGGCGAACCACTATATATCGTTTTATTATGGATGTGCTTGATTTCTTTATTCATTTATTTCTTCAGTATTGTGGATTGTTTTTATGGATGAATGTTGTAATTTTCATTTCAAGCAAGTGTGGTTGAATGGTATAATAACTTAGAATTTATTTCTACAAGTTATTCTTGATTTATTTTTCATATCATTTGTGGTTGCTAGATTGTTCTAGAAATAAGGTTGTCCTACCATAAGCCATTGGTTTTTGGTGTAAGGTTGTCCTTAGAACTGATTTAGTATCATTCTCATATTTCATGTGCTTTGAGATTGTTATTATTTTAGCATTATTATTTATATCTTTTATTATTCCACTGTTTTAAATTTTATTTGGCATTGCCCTATTCACCCCCCTCTAGGGTATATAGCTAGGCCCCTTTCAAGATGTCGCTCATTCAAACGCTCCTCAGGTGGGAAAAGTGGGGGGAAAAGAGAGAGCTTTCTCTTTTTCGGATCGTAATCGGGTCAGCCCAGTTTCATCGAGCTAACCGGTTCGATGTTGTGCAAGTACACCCCATTTACGTATATACAATCCTAAAGATGGGGTCTACATAATGCTTGTGAGAAATCCATTCCATCCATTTACTTTGGAGGTTCAAGAAAGGCCCTCTGATCAAGGGTGGGGCAGACCGAAGGGTTAGATGGGCCACATTAGGTGATTTTGTGCGTCAAACTACGTGTTAACCGATCATTCAATTGCTAGATTGTATTAAAATTAGTTTATCAATGATCTCATAAATACCCAATAACATTTAAGGAGGATTTAATTGTTAACTAAGGGTTAATTAGCAGGATAGTATGGTTTAGGTATGGATTGTTAAACAGGTTGTTAAGGAGGTGATGAACAGTGAATTTGGCGAATTGGGTCTTGTTTTTATGATAATTTAAGGTTAGGACCTTCCATAGTCCTAATTGAATAGTTTTAGTGGTTTATAGGGTTGTCTAATCACCACCTAATGGTTGATTTTATAACCCAATGGTTGAATTAGGGAAATCACGTGTTAGATTCCATATCTAACCCACATGGGTTCTCAGGTCTATGAGAATTACTGGATTTAATCCAACCACGGATTTAATGATCGGGTGGTCTCATGGTGATGATCAGGTGGTGGATTGGCAACTCAAGGGTTATGCACTCAAAGGATGATGGATTTGATACTTTAGGTCCCGATAAATGGTGGACTTGATGATTTGATGGTCCAGCTTGAAAATTAGCGAATGGATGGCTTGATCCACAGACCCAATTGGTGTTTCCTGAAGTAAGTGATATCCAAATTTGGATTCGCTAAAGGCTGGATAGACATAGTGGAAAAGTGTTGGTCCAACTCTTGGCTCGATCTTAATCAATGGCGAATCAGCTGGATTCTTCAAATCCGCAAGGGGGTTGTGACAGGGAGAGCCGATCTCCCCAGGCATGTTCATCTTAGCAGTCAAGGTCCTTAACCGGGGTTTCAAGTATCTCATGTTAGGAGGAATATGTCGGCCTTTTAAGACCCGCAGAGATTTCCCTCTGGTCTCCGACCTCCTGTTCGCTGACGATATAATCCTTTTTGTGAATGGTATCAGTGAATCCTTGAAGACCATATCCAAGTTTTTTAGGGACTACGAGAGGGAATCGGGCTAAAAAATCAATAAGGACAAAAATTTCTTCATTCCTTCGGCGTCAATATCGAAGGCCTACACCAGATCTACTAGAAGAATCCTAGGCTTTCATAAGGCCGAAGCCCCGTTCACATATCTCGGTACCCCGATCTTCCAAGGAAGGGCGAAGAAAGTGTACTTCTGAAGTTTGGTAGATAAAATTCAACAGAAAATTTCTAACTGGAAGAGCATAATTATTTCTCAGGCGGGTAGGCTGACATTAATCAATCATGTCCTGTCTAGTGTGTCAGCGCATACTTTAGCAGCCATGGACGTTCCCGTGTGCATCTCTCCAACCTCGAGAAGTCTTTCTCGAATTTTTTTCTAGGGCTAGGAGGAGGGAAAAAAAAAAACAAATATCACTGGTTCAGCTGGAAAAGGTTGACCCTGCCAAAATCTGAAGGAGGGTTGGGCATAAGGAACCTAAAATCTGTGACGCATGCTTTCAGGATGAAAATTGGCTGGATGGTCAGATTTAGGGGTGTTGACAGCTATTGGTTTAAGTTTGTGAGAGCTAAATACTAGATGGATATCAACTCATCTTATGGTGGAACCATCCATCCCGCTTCAGCGTCCCCTTTCTGGAAGCAGGTTTGCAAAGTTGCTCTAGCGGTTTTTGATCACACAAGGTGGCATATCGGCAGAGGTGAATTCAGATTATGGGATGTAGATTGGTCATGGGTGGACCCTCTCAGCATGTACAGCCTGCATCCAGCTCATGCTGCGCGTTCCTCTGCTATGGTGAAAGATTTCATCGGCCCCAGTGGTTGGAAGTTAATGGTTGTGGCTAGGAGTATCCTCCCACAGAAGATTGTAGACCATATTTTAAAGGAAGGATTTACGTCTCCCATGGAAGACAAGTGTATATGGTTGGATTCTGATAATGGGGAACTCTTTGTGGGTCAAGCTTGGCAATCCATTAGGCCGAGGGCGGATCAAAAACTTTGGGCTAAGTGGGTTTGGCATGCCAAGCTTCCGCTTGAAGTCTCACTCGTATCCTGGAAAATTCTCCACAGTGCAGTCTCAGTTGAGGTGGTTGTGCAGAAGAAAGGGATCAACATAGCTTTGATGTGCATTTGTTGCACACATCCCCTCTCTCCACACCTTGAATCGGTGGATCACGTCTTCGCGTAAAGTGACACGGCTGTCCAAATTTGGGGGTTCTTCAGTAGGGCCTACAACGTGCGTCCTACGGGGCCAAGCTCAGCTTTGTCCATAGCTGCTCATTGGTGGGTGTCCTCGATGAGCTCGAGGTCTCTCCCCCTTCTCAAAGGGTTGATCCCGACATTCATATTCTGGGAGATGTGGATGGCTAAAAACAAGGCCCTGTTTGATAATTAAGGAATGCTCACTTCTCGGATAATCGGGAACGTGCTCTGATGGGTCAGCCTTACGGCCGATGGTCTTCTGGGGCCAAGATCCTTTAATCTGCCCATACGACTCTCGCTCGAGATGCTTGGAATCTGTCTCTACAAGCCCAAGCAGCCCGTTCTAACCATTGTCAAGTGGTCGAGGCCCCCTCGGGATTGGATCAAAGTGAATGTTGATGGCTCCGTGAGGGAGAACCTGGGCCCTTCTGGAGGGGGTGGAATGGGAAGAGACAATAATGGGGATTTCCTCTTTGCGTTCACCTTTGAGTATGCTAGCGGTTCTAACATGCGGGTGAAATTTAGGGCGATTTTGGATGTCATCGATCAATGTGCCCGCCTTGGGTTCTCGAGAGTGGAGATTTCCAGCGACTCTATTATGACGGTTACGGCCCTCGCTAAGGAGACGAACTGGTCCTGGGCTTTGTGGTATTGGAGGAGAAGGATTGATGCTCTTAGAGGTAACTTGGAAGTTCGCATCACTCATACCCCTAGGGAAGCCAACTCGGTTTCGGATGGGCTAGCCAGAATGGGGAGCGAGTACCAATTAGGGTCGATATTTAGATCCAAAGACTCCCTCCCATCCACCATCAAGGGCCACTTGTTTTTGGACAGGGTAGGTTTGGGCTACTTGCAGGAGGTCTAGTCCTTTGAGGTGTTTTTGCTTTCCATGTGCTTACAGGATAGGCGGGCCGCCCCCCATTTTTTTTATCACTGGCCCTATCTAAATTAGTTCTAGATCTGTATAGCCTTGTACTTTGATATGCAATATAATCTTTCTTTAAAAAAAAAAAAAAAGTGACGCCAACTTCCTCTAGTCACACACCAGGCTCTAATAGACCGAGAATCTGATGGCCCAAGTCCTGCAGGTACTACGATACAGTTCGATCTATTAGGGTACGGGGTTCAATTAAGCCACAAGCTCCTATGTCGAATTTTGACTCTTGATCATTATGTCTTCGACATGTAAGCATGTGCGGCTTCCTATTTTAATCAAAATTTTATCACTAATACTCGAGGACATTTAACACTTGAGTTTTATGTTGTGTGAAATATTACATATTTCTCCCTACTTATACCTTGGTTTTATAAACATGATGGTGCTTAATCGATTTAATTATATGTGTTTTTATGTGTGAGGTGATTTTGAGAGCTTAAGGTGAAATTGATGCCAAAAGGAAAATTTATGCTCATAAGATTACTAAATGAAAATGATTTAGAAGTCTTAATGAAGAATTCACATGTCAAAGATCCATGAAAACCAATTGAGGAATGAAGAAAATCAAATATTTGAAGTGAAGAAAATGAATCTTGAAATTATCCTGAAAAGAATATTCTGAAACTTCAAGTATATTTGGGGAAACTACGTACAGTGCTAAATTTGAGGTGGTTTAAACCGCGAGTCTAATTTGGAAAATTGCGCAAAATGAGTAAATTTGAGGCGGTTTCTAGATTTTTCCACAACCATAAATAGGACTCCCTAGAATGCTCTAAAGCATCTTCTAGGGTTTAAAAAGGTCTCAAGGAGCATAGCATAAGGGTGGAGTAGCCGCTAAAGAGTTTTTCTTCTTCCCTAATTTATTTTTCATGCTTTGTTTAAGAGATTTGGTTTCAATCATGTCTATGGTTGGCTAAACCTCTTAACTAAGGCTAAGAGGTGAAGCTTCTAGTGTGTTGGGATGTTTATTTTATTGTGATTCTTATTCTTATTGAACTTCATTGATTTTTAGTTTGATATTAAAGGAATATTTTCAATTTTTTATGATTTACTGTGACTCAAATTATAATAGATGTTGTGATAGCTTTGGATATCTTCCTTTCCTGTTTTGAGATAGTGAGATTGGTAAATCCCATTGGTCACCATCGTCTCCTGGGCATGGTAGGGTGATGGAATTCCTTCCAATCTTCACAATTCTCCTCCATTGAGAATTAGGTCAATGAAAAGTTAAGATTTGATTAAATTGCTTTATCTTCCATTTGGATAGAATAGGACTCCAATTCCAATTGTGTTTATTGAATTAAGTTAGCATCTTAATAGCTACAAGTGGATCCTTGGTACCCTAGTTCCCACTTTTAATTAATAGTTTAAACATTATTCATAATTTCTCTCTTTTATTTCAGAATTCAGATTTAGATCTTCTTCTAGTTTTAGTTTTAATTCTTTTCAGAATTGATACAAGTTTAGTCCCTGTGGATTCGACCTCGTTTTGACGAATTATTACTACATCGCAACCCTACACTTGGGGTTATGAACAAGTTTTTAGCGCTATTACCGGGGACTACAGCTACGTTTTTCTAGAATTAATTGGTATTAGAATTAGGTTAAGATTAAGATTTATTTTTCTACTATATTTTTAGGTTAGGATTTTTTCTAAAATTATTTTTAGAAACTAACATTGTTTTCTATTTTGTAGGATTCCTAACATAGCAACTCCTATTCGGTAATTTTGTTCCAACCCTTTCTTTTTTTTAAATCTCTTATTTATTTTAGTTTTTCTAATTTTCTTTTTAGGTTTAATTATTTAGTTACTTGAGGGTTGTGCTTATTTCAGGCCCAAGTGTGTAACATCTTGAAAAAGTCCGTACAAAGACTCGAGTACCACCTCAGGCAGAAATCACCCAGGACCAAATCCTTTAGAAATTAGATAGAAATTAATTAAGTATTAAACTGAATTAATCAGTAAATTAGGTTGAACCACTTTCTATACGATCTGCAAGACCCAAAACAAGTAGAATCACTAATGCTACATTACCTAGAAACCTAGGATCAATCTCAAAACCCAGTTGCTCTCGGGAGCACATTGAAACTCCATATCAGACCTAGACCGCACGTCAAAAGTCTGATTACCGCGAAGCTATGTGGTTATGATTGCCTTACTGGGCTTGACAACCATCTCGAAAATCAAGTCCAAATAGTATCCAGAAACACACAACTTGAGCTCAGAGCGAAGTGTGTGAGAAACGCGAATATCTTTAGAAAATTAACCCATATTTAAGTGAATTGGGTCGTTCGCTTGCAGGCCAAATTTAAGGTTTCAGACCATCAGATTCTGACCCAATTACACCCTCGGATCAGGAAAATTTCCCTACAAAGGTCAGTATAGTTGTGGCCCTAATCGAGTGACGATGACCGTTGAATTGAAACTAGTCCTCCACGATCGATTCAAAAATCCGATCGACCAAAAACTTAACCCAACATAGATCCATTGTCGAGGGATTTTCTCTGAACCGTATGCAGAAAAGGGGCCTCCAGATGAGCTCCGTTGGCCCGAAACAGTCGACTTTTGGCTATAACCTAAGTATATCATGGCCCTAGGGCCATTGAGTTCACTTCTGAGCCTATATAAAGCTCTAAACTCACCCCTCTCTCATTCCATAAGAATTTTCAAACCCTAAGAGAGAGAAGAGAGAGAAGAGAAGGAGAGTGTGAGAAAGAGTGAGAGATAGTTGCTCGGATTCGATCCCACCGCTCTATGTGCTGAATCGCCTCTCCCGTGTCGCTACACCGGCGATTCCGAATCCATTGTTGGGTAAGAAATCCTAACCCTAACCTGTTTTAGGTATCCAAATAGAGTAAATGGTGAAATAACTAACCCATTTCATGCTATAGGTTGCCGTCGTGCTGTAGACGAAGGCATATTACTCGAACTGAGTTCGATATGAGTTTACCGATGAAAGGTGCGGACTATAAATGTTTAGGTTATGGTTTTCAAGGCTTTCAATGTCAGTTAATGATTTATGACTGACTTGATTGTTATCACATGTGCTTAGATACAATATTTTCTGTATATTACATATATATGCGTACTATGTTGATTTTAATGCATTCTATATGTTTGTTGAAATGTTTGATTGAATATGGAATTATAATTTGTGCTTGTTATGATTGATGTTTGAGAAAACATGATTGTTGTACGTGTGACAACTCCCTTGTTAAAGGATTTGCTATAATACCTGTTATAACTACTATATTACATGTATGTTGATATGTGTAGTATAAGTGTTTGATAAAATGCCTGAATGAGAAAATGCATGTTGAAATGTATTTAATAAGGATGTTGAGATATGATTCTCAATTCCCTTATCTATAGCTACAGTTTTCTTTACGTAACCTACCTTACTACCATGTGATTTATGCATGATAACATGTGTACTATTTATTTGTTAAAATGCTCAAATGAGAGTTATACTTAGATTGGTTGTCACATGTTGTCTTTGAATATTACATGTGAATACTATTGTTTGGAGGGTGATTGGGGCTACGATATAGTCTAGGCAATCGGCAATGATTACTGAATTAGTGGTCGAGGTCGTTATGCCACACAAAACACGTTCGATGAATCCGAGTCGTACGTTGCTTATCGACCATGGTTAGGCCACGCGGATTGCTTACGCACTCCATGTCGATCAATTCAATGCATGATCGTACCAGTTGAGCTTGTCAAGTACCCGATTAGCCAAATGTATGTTCACCATGTATGGACGTTACTGCTTGAATCTAAGGTACCAACATACCTGTGAAAAAACCCATTTAATCTTGGTACCATGATCCGTTAAGACTCATGAGCCGGACATGGTGGTATGGGACACCATGGTCGAGCCATCGGCCTACGCTGGGGTGACGAGCCTCCCCGTAGTGACCAGTGAACAAACTAAACTCGTGAGCCGAATACGGTGGTATGGGACACTGTATTTGAGTTGTCGGCCTACGATCAGGTGACGAGCCTCTCGTAGTGACCTCGAGTATACACTAGGACTACGCTAATGTGACGAGCCTTTCCGTAGTTAATCGAGTATAAACCAGGCCTGCGCCGAGGTGACGAGCCTCTCCGTAGTGACCTAGAACTGCCTATCATATGTGATTAGCTAGGATTGACAACCCTAGATGGATCATTGTTTGGGTAAATGATATAAAAGGAAGTGTATTAGCTTACCGAATCTGTTGTATGAATAACCTTAAATAAGAACTTGGCTAACACGATCATGCACCGCATTGCATGTGCTTTGGCGAGGAAGCGCACGTTTATCGAGAGTGTTGCATGTGCGATCGTGAGATGATGTCGTTGAGGGAGTGCAGGCGAGGGCATACATCATTTTCGCACACTATTCTTGCATTAACAAGAGTACTTAGGAATGCTTGTTTTATTACTTTATCATTACTGCTTGACTGAATTAACAACATGTTAACCTTTGACTTATAACTCCACTGAGTTGATCACTCACTCCCACTCTGGGACGGTGTTTTAAAACAACAACCAGACTCTGTTGTAGTTTCAGGTGATGTCAGGGCCTACGAGGCGGAGCCTGACTTTTACGACGACGAGGAAGAGTTCTCCTATCCGCAACTCTCTGGCGGGTCTATGTAGATCTTGAGTTGCGTCACCGGGGCTACAGGGATATAGATTAGATGACATTATACTTTATCATTTTGTATATTTTGGAACTAAACATGAAATTATTTAACCTGGTGACACGTTCATACTCTTGGGACTTACAATCACTTGTATGCTTATGCGTACTTATCACAGTCTTCCGCTTACGTAATTTAACTATCTCTAGAGTATGATATGATGATTTGGTATAATCCCACTCATGTTTAATGCACTAATACGGATAACATTTAATCATCATTATCTATGTTGCATAAGTGATGTGTTGAAACTCGGAAGTTGGGCTCCTGCTCAACCCTCAATTTTCAGGGCATTAGAAGTTGGTATCAGAACATGATTTAGATTAAACTGGGCTCGGTTTATAGTAACATGATGTACACTGATGTACTTTGATTTAGGAGGGAGCAATGAAATGTAGAAACAGTCGTAGGATCCCAAGTTTCACCCGTTGATGATCATATGACCGTTGAAGCGAAACTGACTGTTGAAATGGGACCCATATGCATCTATGATCATGTGAGATGATCATAATCCCTCTCTAGACAGTCAATCGATGATTTTAGATGATAATTCAGCGTATTCCACACTCAAACAATCCGAAACGCGTGAATATATGGGAGATGGGACCCGAAATGACTCAAATGGACTCGGGGGCCCAAACGGTGCAAATCGGGAGGAACCAAAGTGGTCCCACACACATACGGCACCCCGAAGGGATAGCATCGCCCCTAGGGTGAGCCATCGCCCCACTGTCCAGTGAGCAGCGATGGCATCGCCCCATCAGCGAGGCCTCGCCATCCGCACAGTCTGAGCTTGTCGGGCCGCGCCGGGCCGGTCGGGCCGACACATGTTCACGGCTGTGGGGCCCACGAAAACGTGTGGGACCCCTTATATCCTTCCCATTTGCTTCATTCCTCTCATTCCCACCCTTCCAAGCTTTCCAAATCTCTCAAATCTCCCCTTAATCTCAAATCTTCTTCCTTTTTCATCACTACATACACACCCCCCATCAATCCTTTCAAACCCATCTTCTATCTCCCTCATTTTCTTCCATTTGAGTGCACAAACTCTCATTTGTGTCTCAAGAATCTCGAGGTCCAACGACCCACCCAATCCCTCCATTGTATTTCACTTGCATAGCTCTTTTTGAGCTCGTGGCGGCGATTTTCTCCCTTTCCACTCTTCTTTCTCTTATGGGGAAGAAGAGGGCTTCCACAGATGAAGCTAGGCCTAGCTACCCTACGCGCTCAAGGAGGTAGAAAGGCGTCGAGGCTAGCACGAGCATCGATCGGGAGATAAGGACGAAGCGAGACATCGATCCCCAGCTTCCTCTCGAAAGCGCTCTTCTGGCGAATATGGCGCATGGAAGATTCCAAGGCCGTAGGGTTCTCTTTGAAGCACACGTGGACGAGAAGTTGTTTGGGCTTTATCCGGCGATGGATCTCTTGTTGGACGCCGGGTGGGGTCTCATATTTGAGGGCAAGTCCCGTGCAAATGAGGGTACTATCCGAGCCTTCTACGCCCATATACGGCCGGAGAAGATGTGAGACAGCATGCACGACCCTGATTTGGAGAGGAATGGCCCATTGCGATGATCCACACCCGATCTTCCGATGTCCCACTCAAAGCTCTCTATAACTCTCTCACTCCATCTCATTCACTCTCTCACTCCATTTTTCAAATTTGCAAATTGAAAGAAAAGGGGCAAAAGCCTTTTATACCCCCACTTGCAAATTCGATGATTGTAAGAGTATTGAAATTTAGGGGCAATTGGTTGGATCGATGACAATTGTTGGTTGGACCAACAAGGATCGACAGTCGGTCAGTTGGACCGACAGATGCCAATTCTGTCCTGTTTTTACGCTACCCAAGTTAGAACAACCGACATGACCTAAGTTGTCCTGAATCATATTGGTTCATTATTCTCGGGGTCCTAGGGGTTCAACCACATGTTCTGCTGACCATTACTCATATCGAGCATTTCGTGCATTGCTAAGCGACGTCGACTTCCTCTAGTTGTAAGCTAGGCTCTAATGGACTAGGGATCCGATGGCCCAGGTCCTGCATGTACTACGTTACGGTTAGATCTTTTAGGGTACGAGGTTCAATCAAGCCACAGGCTCCTAGATTAAATTTTAACTCGTGATCCCTAGGTCTTCGAGTATACGCACGTGTAAGCTCGTGAGGCTTTCTATACATTTTAATCAAAATTTTATTGGTAACATTCAATGATATCCAATATCTGAGTATTAGAGGGCCAGGTTGTTGCACATACAAACCTCATGAAAAAGTCTTGTAAAGTTAACCTCATAGAACCTTTTATCAAATACGTGTCTGCCTTAACCGATTTTAATTGGTTCAAGTTGATGACTTGACCCAAACCTGATCGGACCCCACTTTTAGGTACAAAAGGCAAGATTTAAACGAACTTGATTTCTTGCCGGGTACAAAAGGGTGCCCGAACCCATTAAAGTCGGATTGGACCCATTGCATACTCCCAAGTCCATGTACCCATTGACAGCCCTAGTTGAAGCCACTCTTATAGTAGGCATTGTGCAAGCACCCGTTTAACTGGTGACACCAGCCAATGTGGGCCTGCTTAGACGTACCTCAGCAAGAGGGGATTAATTCAGTAAAAGGGGTTTTCACTGGTGCTGTCAACGGGCCGAACTTGAAGTAGGTCTGGCCCGGATTTTGAACTGTTTCAGACGTCTTTATTCAAAATTCTGATGTTTTAGGCCCGAGCCCGGCCCATTTACACCCCTAGTTTTCACCCTTCTTTTTAAGTGACTTAATGAAAGTGCATCCAAACGCACAACCCAGAGTTGGGTTTAGCTCAAAACGCGATTCAAATGTCTAACGCCCCTTCTAAGGGCGTGAAACAAACGGACCATAAATCATATTTCTACTACAAAACCATCCACATGAGATTGATGTTAAGAGTAAGTCAAGATATATAGAAGCCCTTTATTTCCATTTGAACTTTCCCATTACATGGAGAAGAACTTGCTAAACACGTACAGCTGCCTTTTATGCTAACCTGCTAGCCGTGCTGCATCTTATTCAATATTTAAGTACTACATATGCGTAGCCAATGGCTCTTATTCAATCTCTCTCGACCTCAAAACTCTTTCAGAAACTAATATCATACACAGGTCGCCTATCAGGGAAGAAAAGCCCAAAGTTCCTTTCAATGTCCGGCCCACCCTTCGTGTTCTCATTAAACATAGCAAATATGTAAGTCTCTATGGCCCTCCCAGACCTCCTTGGACTCCCTTGTGGAGCATGTCGTATCAAATTCGAATTGTATGTTCTTGCATTCTCAACAGTCGCCGCATTTCCTCCGGCGGAAGGCCACCCGCTCTCAGACACAACGATCTCTACTGATGACCCGCCCACCTTCTCCAGAGCGGCGTAGGTAGCATCCAAGATAGCATCAAACAGGTTCTGGTACCTGAATTGGCCATCAGTAACGACGGTCGTCGGAGAAGTGAACAATGCATATTGAAGAGAGATTTGGGCTGTGTTCCCTGTGTAACTAAAATAAGGATACAAATTCACGAGGAGTGGGGCCCGATTGCTAACTAGGAACCGCACGATTGGCTCCAAGCTTCCTCGGGCGGCATCGCTGAAGACGCCATTGGATGGTGGAAAGGCATTTCCAAGGACGCCAGTATCGACGGCTGTGGACACCTTGATCTGGTCACGTAGCCCGGCGGATGAGATTGCGTTGAAGACATTCTGCATGGCGGGTAGGACGAATTGTGCTGAACCGCCGGGGATTACTTCATTGCCGACTGAAATATACCTGAACCGGACGTCAGGCCAGTAGTTTCTTACGTTGTTCTGGACCCATGTATTGGCGGCGGCCGGGTTGGTTGCCAGCTCTTGAAGTCTGTCGTTAGGAACGGCTAGCATGACTTGAATGTTGGATCCCCTCAGGGCCTGAAGGGCTGCTGGATTTGGATGGTAGAGTCTCATCCGTCCGATGTTTTTAGACCTGTAAAGATCTACGACTTCACGTGGTGTAGGTAGATTGTTTCCATCCATTCCATAACAAACTCCTACAGATTGTGCACCTGCATTGTAGAGAAATGCTTGAGCAATGGGAGTTGAATCTTCCAGTGGAAATCAGTTTTTTTTTTTTTGACAAGGACCTAGTAATTAAAGGATCCGGCGATTCGACCGATCCGACTAGTTTAGATCAGAGTCGAATCGCAATTCGTCCGAGTCAGACGAGTCAGTGTATCGAACCGGATCGGGTCTAACTGAGTCCCAATCAAGTCAGCAAAGTACATCAGGCTCGTGTAAGTCTTTAGAGCAAGATTGCACATGCCAACTTGGTACATGTGTGCTGGTCGCACCAGAAACGGATTGGCTACTGACCCTGTACTAGCCAATGGCTAGTGGTGGGTGCTCTGTGGGCCCACCATGATGTATGTGTTTCATCCATGCCGTCCATATATTTTTATAGATAATTTTTTATTAGGAACCCAAAAATGAGGTATAACCCAATCTCAAGTGGACCACATTACAGGAAACGGTGTTGATTGAATGTCGACCATTAAAAACTTTTTGGGAGCCATAAAAGTTTTGGATCAAGATGATATATATATTTTTTCCTTTCATCCAAGTCTGTATGACCTAATCAACAGGTTAGATGTCAAAGAACCATTACACTGGGCCCTAGGAGGTTTTTATTGGTGGACATTCAATCACTACTGCTTTCCCATGGTGCGGTCCACCTGAAATTTAGATCTACCTCATTTTTTAGATCGATCTAGAATTATCTTTCAAAATGGATGGACGCGTGGATAAAACACATACATTATGGTGGGGTCCACATAGCATTGACCACTAGCCACATGGCTGATGGCAGCGTCACTAGCCAAACCGCGTCCGGTCCTACCACGTTCATAGGGTGGCGCCCCATGCATGCAATGAATGTTCGTGGCCAAAAAATCTTGCCGGTGCATTATTACGTGCTACAAAGTGTACGAAAAAACGGGTGGCTACGACTCGGATTGCGTGGTGCAGAAAACAGGACGAGGTCGGTACTGCTTTGACTTGGTAAAGCTCTATGGCCCCACCATGATGTATGTGTTATATCCAACCTGTCCATCTATTTTGTCAGATCATTTTACGGTATGACCCATAACCTAAAATGAGGCTGATCCAAAGCTCAAGTGGACCACACCATGGAAAGCAGTGGAACATATGGGGGGCGCAATCGAAATCTTCCAAAGGCCCACCCAGAAGTTTATTTGCCATCCAATCCATTTATAAGGTCATACAGACCTTTGATGTTGGGAAGACACAAATATCAACTTGATCTAAAGCTTTTGTGGCCCCTAAAAATTTTCAATGGTAGGTGTTCAATCTCCAATATTTCCTAGAGTGATGAATCAACCCGACTGACCGGCTCAACATTAGGTTGGGTTTGGGTAGGATGTATTGGGTTTGGTTTCAAGCTTGGGCTATACAAACATCAATCCGATCAAACTAGGGTCGGAATCGGGTTGAAGTCTTGGGTTGCCCAACCCAGCAAATGAAACCAAACCCAATCGGTAGATAAATTACTTATAAATTATTATTGAGTACAAATCGTTTGTGAAGAAGGCATGAGAAATTCGAGTGCTACTAGGTCTCATTGGTCCACATCATTTCTGATTACTCAAGCGAACAAGATACATCGGATTTCTCTCTTCCAAATAAATTGCATGCTACACAACATGACTTTTAAAGGAGTAATTGTCCTATATTTTAGTTCGTTGGTTCAGAAATAAAATGAAATTCTTTATGATAAATAACTACATATATAATTAATAAAATTATAGGTAACCAAAGTAAGAATTGTATCAAAATATGTTAGACTATTGTAATAACAAAAATATTAGCATGTGTGCACCCGACGAATCGGACCGAGCCTGCTTGGGTTGAAAATTGTCAACCCGAGGTTGGGTTGGGTTAGGTTGGGTCAGGGTTGAGGTACAGGAACCATGGGTTGCGTCCATGCATTCATGGATAGATATAGACAGATGGGAAGTAGATTGTGTCCTGCCCCGCGTGAATAGACTGGGTCTAGGCACGGGCTCTGAGGGGCCCACCTTGTGATGTATGGGTTTTATCCACGATCATCCATCCATTTTCCATATAATTTTTGGATATGAACCCAAAATTGAGGCAGATCGAAGGGTGAAGTGGGCCACACTGCATGAAGCAGCGTTGATAACGACACCCACCCTTGAAACCTTCCAAGGGTCCACCATAATGTTTATTTTACATATAATCTAAAAAGGTCACATATACCTCATGGAAAACACAAATATCAGCTTGTTTAAATTAAACTTATGCAGCTCCAATGGTGGCCGTTCAATCCCCACTGTGTGGTTCACTTGAGCCTTTGATCCACCTCATTTTTTTGGACAATACTCTAAATGAACTGAAAAAATAGACTGACGGTGTGGATAAAACCTATGCAACATGGTGGACCCCATGGAGTTCATCCAGGTGGGCGCAGGAGGCAATCCGGTTCCAGCAAGATGAGGCCGGTTCCAACGTCTGTGAATAAGCTAGTTCTAGAATGTGGTATGTGGGGCCTACGCTGATATAGCACACACATCCAACCATCCATGAGGTGGGTCACACCACAAGGGACAGTTGGGATGGAGACGCCCACAGGGCCACTAAAACCTTCCAGCCTAGACTGCCGGCCATCATGTTCTCCATCTGCCCCACAACAGGATCAATGGACGGATTTGATGCCATGAACACATCAAGTTGGGCCCCACACACTACGTTGTAGACGTTGTAGGAGAACCACCTCTAAATAAACAGACACTTTACCTGCAATGTCCAGGCATGCCATTAGCAGCCCAAGAGCAAGCGCTGCAACCATCAAATGGCTGTTACTAGTGAGAGATGAAGCAGCCATGGAGATATATGTGATGCATTTCATCTTCTGCTCATGGCCCTTTATATAGAGGACTGGCAGAACTGATCAAAGACTAAGGTGGGCCCCACATGCACATGCTTCCCCCGTCAATCACTCCATTGAAAATCAATTTGCCACCAAGCGGATTGTCCGCAGCACCCGCAACAGGAATATTCCTATGTAACGACGTGGCCGAAGCTCTGTGGGGCCCACTATAATGTTATTTGTTTTATCCACACCGTCCATCCGTTTTCTCATATCATTTTAAATCATGAGCCAAAAACTGACGCAGATCCAAAGCTCAAGTGGACTACACCACAGAAAGCAGTGGGAATTGAATGCCCACCGTTAAAAACCTCCTAGGCCTGACCATGATGTTTTATTTGCTATTCAACCTGTTCATAAGGTCAAAAAGGCCTGGATGAAGGGGAAACACAAATATAAGCTTGATCCAAAACTTCTCTAGCCCCTGGAAGTTTTCAACAGCGGCCATTCAATTCCCACTGTTTTCTATGGTGTGGTTCACTTGAGCTTTGAATTTTCATCATTGTTTTTGTGCATTCCTTAAAATGAGCTGGAAAAGAGAATGGACGGTGTGGATAAAACACATACATCACGGTGGGCTACACAGAGCTTGGTCCACGTCGTGCCACATTGATATTCCTTGTGGCGTGGGCTGCGGGCAATTCGATTCCCATCGAGATTCGCATGTGAACTGTATCTTCGTCAAGCCTTTGGATTTTTCCAATCTATTTGCATGAAAGAGCCAAAATTTATGTGGCTTATCTTTAGGTCCCCAGTTTTCTTCATATACCCAATGCGTTTCATTGTTGAAAAATCCACCGAATTTTAATTTTCTATTGTAAACGACTTCTTATTTTTGTTTATGAATTTTTCTCCATATGGGCCCCACTTCTGTACCTGGACATGAAACTTTGAATCCAGATAACTGAATTCGGGGTACATACATGTATCCAGATAACTCTAACTGTGGGGCGTACGCCCTTTGGATCAGACGATGTGATCCACTTGATGGACATTTTAATAATTATAAAAACTACCTACTTGATATAGAATTTACAGTCTGGAACTTTTTTCTTTTTCTTTTTGTTTTTTTAAAATTTTATTTAAACGATAAGCTACCATAGCAAGTCAAGTAATAATCAAGGGATTACCTTAAGTCTTAGTTAGGGTGCCCCTAGTGCAAAGGGGTCAGCTGCTCAGGTAGCTCCACCGATGTTTACTTCTTTTTCTTATTCTTTTTTTTTTTTTTTTTTTTTTTAATACACACGCACGCACACCCGCACCCACTCACCCTAGTGGAATTTTACCCTATGGGTACTCGAACCCTTGACTGGGAGTTGAAACTCTTGAGAGTCTACCACCCGAGCAAGAGTAAGGACCTTCTACGGATATTTACTTAATATCTGCCCTAGACAACTAGATGTGTCAGCCCATGCCAAGCCTAAGGGATACCGTCACCCTTCAAATCGTTTTCCTTTGCATGGCATTCCTAAATCATTCAACCTCTAAATTGCTTTCCCTCGCATGGCCTACCTAAATTACAGATGGATTTGATGTTTGGCCCGTGCTTAAATTTTAGGGTGCACTCTAGTGATTGGAGTAAATTTTGTTACATCAGCAGGGACGTCTCCTGCTCTCGCCTGTTATTTTAAACCTTTAACGTACGTATGAACTTACATATATAGGTACATGAGAAGTTTGTTTTTATTTTTTGAGGATTGATATTCACTAATGTGGTCCATATAAGGAGGGTTATAGTTAGAAAGAGGTATTTCATTGTATTTATCTTCTGGGATATTATTTGGTGTGGAATTCCTTATACTGTTGAGAGCGAGAGAGGTAAGCCTTGTATTTCTGTTTACCTTTTTTATTGTGAAGAAGAAAGTTTTGTGTTGCTATCTCATGGAGTAGGTATATTGCTGAACCACATAAGTCCTTGTGCCTCTTGTCTCTTATTATGGTTTGGCCATTTTAGTTTTTATTTGACCATTTTCTTTTATATTTTAGCTCCACTTACATTAATCACATACGGGCATTTTTTGCAACAATTGGTATTAAAGACAAGATGAGGAACCTTTTAGCACAAAATTAGTGTTGACGTCTATTTTACAATTATGTTTCTAATGGATGAATCAAGTTCTATCATATTCGAAGTGTCGAAGTTTAATGAATTCAATTAGACGTTGTGAAAAATCAAGATGAGCGCCATGTTGGTGAAGGAAGGACGTGCAATTGCGATTCAAAGAAAAGATAAGAAGCTTTAAGAGATGAAAGACGAGATATTTGAAGAGAAAAATCAATTAGCCATGATGGACCTTCTTTTTGTATTAGATGATTTAGTTTTGCTCAACGTGTCAGATCAAACCACTACAAAAGGTTTGTGAGATAAATTGCGAAACTTATATGAAGGAAAATCGATGTCAAACAATATATTTCTCCGATAAAAACTCTACAACTTGAAGATAATAAATGGTCCTCTTTGTAAGAGCACTTTAATGTGTTTAATACCCTAATTAGTATATTGGCAGTGGTCGATGTGAAGATTGATGATGAAGAAAATGGCGCACTTCTACTCTCTTCGATGTCAGATTCATGAGATGGTTTGATTATGAATTTAAGCAACGGTCTAAATCTCATTACGGAGTTAGACGTGTCCACATTGCTTATTGAAGAGTCTTATAGAAATATATATAGAGAATCTACTGGTGATGTTTATGATGGTCAGAGGAAGATCTACTGAGAAGGGTATCTGTGGGTGAGATCAAAAAAGATCCAAGTCGAAAGGGCATAAAATAGTAAGTGTTGGAATTATGGAAGAATAGACACTTGTGTAAAAATTATAAACTTAAGAAAGTAAATAAGGAAAATTACAAACCTAATTTGCATGATTAAGCATACATTTAAAGGAATTTCAAGGAAATCTAGAAGTAAAAGATAATTCATCTGAGGATGGGAAAGTGTTGTCTGTAGTGATTCCATGAGAGAATCTTGTTAGCACCTCGTTTTGTCAATGCTGTGAGCTAGGGTGTCTTGAGTTGGCTGAGCCTTCATAGGAAGACATTAATGACTGAAAACTCAAAGACATGAAGTATCAAAACTTGAACACACGTGTAAAAGTGAGGTGCATTGGTAATCCCATCCCTTGATCCTTTTAATTACAAAACAACCTACCTCTAGATGATTCATTCTTAATAGGTAAAGCTTGAGATATCATCTCAAGCCTTAAGAGTCTTATTTGAACATGATAAGATAGGCTTTAAGAGGTTTAAAGTCGTTGATAAATATATAACCGAATCAGCAATTTTTAATTGGATCTCGATCGTATCGATAGTCCGTCGATAGGACTCGATCGAATCGAAGATTCCCTCGATTCAATCGAAGATGGCCAGAATTGTCCAGCAAGAAAAGTACCTTTATTTAAAATTACTCAATTGTATCGAAGGCCAATTCGATCGTATCGAAGGCCAATTCGATCCTATTGAATGAGAATTCGATCGAATCGAATGCTCAATCAATCGAATCTAACTAGCCATTATTTACCCATTTTATACTATTGCAAACTCTTTCTCTATAAAAGGGAATTCGATCTTTGGGCTTAATGATGGGTTTTTGGTACATTTAGAGCTTAAAGTGATTTCTCACTCATTATCCATCTTCTAGATTCCAAATCAAATAGATTCATGACACCCTCCTTTTAATTAATCATTCTAATGAGCATTCCAGGCTCCATTATGAAGGTATTCATGTTCTCTCCCATTTTCTAAAGTTTAGACATAAACTTATAGGTATATCCTTGTCTAAATCCTCTAAAATACTAATCTTGGCGATTCCTAATTTGAAAATAACTATCCCATTAGTTGTAGGAAATTCAACCAAACTCTCATTATATTGGCATCTTAATAGGAAGATCATTGCCAGTAGCTGATTCATAGAAGCGGAAGAAGATCGACTTCAAAGATTGGTGGAGCATAAGAGAAGCAGATTCAAAAAGAGAACACACATCTCAAAAAGCTGCATCAACGGGGTTCAATCTAACAAGTAGATTGTTATCTTAGAGTCCATTAAGTTTGAGATTCAAACACATCTAAGTCTTTCTGTAGGACTGTCTCTAGTGGGAGTGTACGTATGTTCTTGTGTAGGACCACCACTAGACACGGGTGTGTATGTGTTAGTCTCCGTGGGAGCCTCCAGTAGGAGTGTATGTAGGTCATTGGATTAAGATCATAGTAGTTTTTGGTTAGTTGATAAAAAACCAAATAAATCTCTGAGGGAGCCACCGATAAGGGTGGAAACGTGTTCCACCAACAAGGGTAAGTACATGGAGGTCTTTGTGTAGGACCGCCATAAACAAGGGTGTGTATGTGGTCCACTGACACGGGTGTATATGCATAGGTTTATGGTAAACCTGTAAAATGATTATAAATGTTAAAGGTAAACCTATTGAAAATCTCTGAAATAGTGAAATTTGATACACTTGAGGAGAGTGTGTCCGCAGGGAGTAGAGTAGACAATTAGCCAAACCACTATATATTATTGCATTTGCCATTGCAATTTGAGCATGCTATTCGATTTATGTCTATGAGTTGAATTGGTAAATGTTCTTAGATGCATGCTCATGATTAGAATGAATGGTAGGTGTTTAATTAATTGCACACACTAGGATATCTATCTCACCCACATAGACTAGTTGCTTAATTAGTTGTATCTATTATAGTCTATGTACTTGGATCCACTTGGCTTGGAAGCCTAAGTATTGATTGTCTTTAATTTGTGTATATTTTTAAGTGGTCCTATTCACTCCCCCAATGGACTTGGCCATAATTCTAAGTTTCGTAAGCTTTCGCGTCGCCTGGTGTCGTGTTAGACAATCGACGTAATTTTAAATATAAGTTATTAATGCATCTTAAATTCAAGCGCTTTGTTCCATATGACTCCATATAGAGATTTTTTCTACACGTATCAATCATATGATGGTGTCATTGTTTACATGGGTGATGATAGCACATGTACAATTGTGGGGATGGAGTTGTCAGAATTATTATGTTTAATTCTATCACACAAATAGTTCCTTGTGTTTAGAACATACTGAACCTGTGAAAGAGTCTTCTTTCATTGGGAAAGTTCGATGAAGATGATATAAATTTTTTAGAGAAAAGAGTCAAATAAAATTTATTCAAGGGGCGATGGTGGTGACGAAATGAGAGTTAATATGTGGTTTATATCATTTGATTGGAGATACCATGTGATGTAGAGTGGGTCACAGATAATTTCATGGCCAAGATGGACCAGAAAAGGCCCAATCAGAGGGGGAGGTGATTTGGATCGTCGGAACTTAAAACAGACGTATCTCGCAAACTAAAATGAGCTATCAAACGTACTATCTATGATTTTGGGGTAGGATGAGCTACTTTAGCCACTTAAGCTTGCTATATCGGGTGTCCCATGCTGAATTTACAAAATACCATCAGATCGATAGTCGAATTCCTATTTTAATTTTATTTTTACTATTTATAGTAAGTTTTAATTTGAGTATAACTCTTCATCCGTTGGGCTTTAAGAGTTGCACCCAACATGAAAAGTTCTTAGAATAATTAGGAGAATAACATGGTTGAGCCAAATAGGACACTTAGTATTTTTAGCCGAAAAACATGAGGTCTAGTGGAAATCACGACCGTCTAAAAATAGTAAGTTTACTATTTATAGTAAGTCGCAATTTCTAGGAGTTTTAGTTATAATGTGAGTCCGAAACTTTGTCATATAGTTTATGTTATTATTTAAGAGGTTGTAAGTTCTTTTTTCATCATCAATCAATTTATTACGAATTTTAGAAATTATTCTATTTTTTCTTATTTTCCTCGTGGATTCAAGGCATCTCTATGAGGAGTCTAGAGAAGTTCCTTGGATTCAAAATAGTTATCCCCCTGAGGAAGATGGTGCTCGACCTCTACATGTCCTTCCCTGCATCAGTTTGGTATCAGAGCGAGGTTTTTCCTTGGATCTATGGCTTTTAACTATGAATCGGGCAATAATCTCATGGACGATGCTCCATGGAATAATCATTTAACCGCGGTGGCTTTCGAAGCAGTGCAACCGGAGAATCGATAATTCATGTAAGAGAATGGGCAAGTGTGCAAGGGTTACAAGCTGCCATTGATCGCTTAACGGAGGTTGTAGGGAAACTCTGTGGTCATGACGGTAATCTGCCAACTCTTACTATTGAAACTCATAATCGTCCTGATCGCAGTATAGTTCTGACAGTGAACCAAAGGATCATCCCTAAGGAAGGAGGATCTAGTGATGAGGAGGTTGACCACATGATCCTCCAATATCCTAGACAAGATGGTGATCGAGAGTTAAGGATGAAGGTCGATATCCCTAGCTTCAATGGCCAACTTCACATTGAGGATTTCCTTGATTGGCTTTCTAAAGTTGAGCGATTCTTTAACTATATGGAAATTCCTGAAATGAAGAAGGTCAAACTTATGACCTACAAGTTAAAGGGCGGAGATTCAGCTTATTGAGAGAAACTATAACTTACATGGACGAGACAGATGAAAGCACTAATCCACAATGGCAGCGAATGAAGCAGGTACTAAGCGTGTACAATTTCTCCCTAATGACTATGATCAGGTACTATTTGAACATTACCAAAATTATCGGTAGGGTAGTAAGTCGGTGAGGAATTACAGAGAAGAATTCTACCGATTGGCGGTACATAACGATTTGATCAAAACTGAATAACAACAAGTCGCCCAATTTAACAATGGATTACGTTGGCCATCTAGGATTGGGTCCATATGTAGGCCATTTGGATGATGAATGATGCAGTCAAATTGGCTACTCGAGCAGAAGCACGACTTTAATGTCCCAACACACGGACCTATCCTGCTACCAAGGTCGTCGTGACAGGTCCGTCCTAGGGGAGCTCCACACCCCAAAGGGAAAGAGCATGTGGGATCACATACTCAACCTCCTACATCGGTGAATCAAGATCAGGGAAGTGGGCAGACCAGGCCCCAAAGGGGTGTATTAACTGCTGTTAATCCGAGCAAGATCTCGAACCCCTATGCTCGATTAAGATTCGACAATTGCTATCGTTGTGTCCAACCAGGTCACCTATCAAATACTTGTCCCCAACGAAAAGTGGCGAACCTCGCCATTAATGATGGTAATACTAAAAACGTCGAGGAAGACCCAAATGTTGAGGAGTTAGAGCATGCCACTGAGGACGAGGCAGATAAGGCTAGTTGGGTTCAGCAGGATCATGGCGACTCGCTCGTCATGAGGTGACCATTGTATACACCGAGGAAAGAGGTACACCCACAATGACATAACATCTTCCGAACTAGATGTACGGTAAATCGAAAAGTCTGTGATGTGATCATCAACAGTGGGAACAGCGAGAACATCATCTCTAAAATCATGCTGGAGAAATTGTAATTAAAAATGGAACGTCATCCTCCCCATATACAATTGGTTGGATTAAGAAAGTCAGCGAGACGAAGGTAAATGAACAATAGACTATATCATTTTCAATTGGCAAACATCATAAAGATGATATAACATGCGATGTAGTTGACATGGAGGCATATCACACACTACTCAGTCGACCATGGAAATCCGACCGTGACGCCACTCATAAAGGATGAGATGATGTGTATATTTTCGTTAAGGATGGACGGAAAACCATATTAGCCCCTATGGCTCTAGATGAACCACCTGAAACTTTTAAACTGGAGGGTAATTTTCTCTTAATCATACAGGACTTTGTGGAGAAATCCAAAAAAATAGGACAAACCTATGCATTAATTGTAAAAGGAAAGGAACTCGATCCCACCAACATCCCTGAGAAACTAAAATCCTTGTTACATAAGTTCAAAGAAATTTGGCCCAATGAACTTCCTGATGGATTGCCTCCCATATGAGATATTTAACACCACATTGACCTTGTCCCTGGGTCTATCTTACCTAATCGCCCTCACTGTCAGATGAGTCCAAAGGAGTGCGATATCCTGTAGTGGCAAGTGGAGGAATTGATCTGTAAGGGTCTTATTCGAGATAGCATGATCTCATGCGCCGTATTAACTCTATTAGCTACTAAGAAAGATAGGAGTTGGCGCATTGTGTCGACGGCCGAGCCATCAACAAAATCACCAAAAAATACAGGTTTTTCAAAAAATACAGATACACCATTCTCTAATGGCTCAAGCTTTTAGAGTGACTGGTTACTTGACATGGTATTAGAGATGAAGGTCAAGTGTTTGAATCACGAGGGGCTAGGGGGGACCCAAAAATCTGGCCTATTTATGGTGTCAGTGTGAGGGCACATACATAATTTTTACCTTCAAAAAGTGCACTGCTTAGGAATTTTGGTTCCACGAGGCATGATTTAGTAAAACCTCTTACGAATCCCATATTTATTATGTTTAAATTAATCAAAGGTTTGGTTTTTTTTGGACATCCTGGTGAATTAAGGTAGGATGAATATCATATAAATATCACATGGGTCTCACAATTTTTCAAATTACAACTTTCTATTAAAAAAAGAACACAATATGCATTATGGTAATTTCTTCCCTCGAGAAGCACTTCATTGGCATTTTGGTTCACACAAAGGCATTATTTGGTAAAATTATAATTTTAGGGAAATTTGTAGTAAATATTCAAGGGAGAGAGAGAGAGGGAGAGACCTTTCATTTTTATGAAAATTTTCCTCAAAAGTTCAGAAAGGTCTCCGTAACCCCAAATACCCGAGGTGCCTCTCCATGTTAAGGGTCAAATATTGTATATTATCCCCCATTTATATCTTGGTTTTATAAACATGATAATATTTAATGTTCTATTTTACTCATGTTTGTGTTGCAAGGTGAATTTAAGAGTTTGGATTGAAAATGGTGTTAAAAGCATGGATTTGATACTAAAAAATCATTAAGGCAAGGGATGGATCTTAGAAGACCAAGATTGAAGAATTCACATGCCAAAGATCCAAGTGAGGAATGAAGAGAATCAAAGATTTGAAGTGAAGAAAATGAATCCTGAAATCGTCCTGAAAAAGCATAGTATTAGCCTGATTGCTACAAGTGGAACCTTGGAAACCCTAGTTCCCACCTTTGTATTTCTTAAGTTTCTAATTAAACTCTCACAATTACTTCATTTTATTTCATATTTAAATTCATATTTTCTTTTAGTTCTACTTCTAGTTGCTTTCAGAATACTTAGGAAATTAGTTCTTGTGGATTCAACCTCGGTTTCACCAAGATTATTACTACATCGCGACCCTAGAATTGGGGTTGTGAACAAGTTTTTGGCGCCATTGCCAATGATTAATGGTTGCGTTTTTCTGAGATTAACTAGTTTTGGAATTAGTTTAAGATTAGGGTTTTTTTTTGAATTATTTTAGAAACTAACTTAGTTTTTATTTATAGGTTTAGAAACTTTCATTTTCTGTTTTTAGAAACTAATTTACTTTCTAATTCTAGGATATAAACTTTTCTAATTTGTTTTTAGAAACTAATTTTTTTTTTCTTTTTTTTTAGAAACTTTCCTAATCCATTTTTAGAAACTAATTTCCTTTTCTTTTTCTGTTTTAGAAACTTACTATCTATTTTTTAGAAACTTTCCTTTTTCTTTTTTCTTTTTTAGAAACTAGGTTGCTTCCTTGGTTCTTTTCTAGAAACTGATTCCCTTTCCTTTTTCTTCTGCAGGGTCCCAAAATAGAAACCTCTAATTTGGTAACTTCTTTCTATTTCTCTCTCTTTCCCTTTTTAGATTTCTATTTTCTTCTTTCCTTTTAGGTTTAGGTTAGATTCTGAAAGAGAGGGCTGAGAGTGTTTCATGCTCAAGTGGGTCTGTGATAACACTTGACATCTCTTGAGTAAAAGAAGATTGGTTGAGGGGTTATCTATCCATCATAGGATTAAACACGACTCAAGATCCACAGAGTTAACTGAAGTTATGACTACCAATCAACTGGCCAATCAACCTCCAAATCCACCTCAACTTAGGGTTGAGGAAATCCAGGATGAGAATGAGGTGCATCAAGTACCCCAGCCTCATACTTTACGAGCTTATTTACAATCAGCGAGGGTGAGCACACCTTCATGCATGATTTTTCCAGAAAATATCGGACTTATGGATATCAAGCCAGGGGTGATCCAACTCCTCTAAAATTCCATGAACTTGAATATGAAAATCCATATTTACACATGAAAGAATTTGAAGAGATCATAGCCACTCTATATTTTCTAAACATATCTGAGGACATGGTTGGGCTGAAACTCTTCCCCTTCTCCTTAAAAGAGAAAGCTAAGACGTAGTTGCATTCATTATGTCCACGATCTATCGGTAGATGGAACGACATGACAATAGAGCTGATAAAGAAAGTTTTTCCATATCATAAAACAAACACCCTTAGAAAATTTATCATGAACTTTGCCCAAAAGGAAGATGAAACATTCTTCTAATGTTAGGAGCGGTTCAAGGATCTTGTCAATTCATGCCCACAACATGGTTTTGAAACTTGGCGAATAACAAGTTTTTTTTTTTTTTTTACGATGGGCTGACTTCTTCCATGCACCAAATGGTTGAGGCAATGTGTAATGGGGAATTATTTTGATGTATGGGATTATTTTGATAAGCTTGCTGAAAACACACAATCATGGGACATCTCCCTAAAATCAAGCACCACTTCTGATGAGGACATCAAGTGCAGACGTGCATGCATGCCACCCCCCCTCCCCTACACACATACATACGAAGAAGGAGGGCCCCACCGTCGATCTAGCTCGATGACAGCGTCCTAGGAAGGCCTCCTAGTTAGAAGACGAAGTTTTGGCTCAAAAGAGTGGGCCCGATATTCAAGAAAAGCCCATCACGGAATCTCATAATCGTGGCCCACTAGTCAAAATTGATTTTATATTTTAATTTTTACTTATTATTATTATTTAAAACATCACGAACGCTTTAAATTTCTTTGTTTGAATTTTATTTTAGTTTACTTCATCGCTAAGTAATAAGTTGCGCACATGGCGCGAGTTTAGGGGTATAGGGTTTTCCTTATAAATAGGCACCCCTTGTAGTTCTCTTGGATTGATTGAAGTTGAATAAAAATTCCTACGTGGTTTTTCTGCTCTCTGAGTTTTCGAGTTGTGAAAAAATTAAAGTGGGTGTGAAGCCCTCCCTTTTCGAAGTGATGAGATTAAAGTGGATGCAAAGCCCTCCATTTTCAAAGGGTTAACTACCGTGGTGCGAAGCCACGTTTATCTCAATCCGCCCCTCCATCTTATTTCATCCATCCCACAACCATATTCGCGTCAAATCCGTTTGTTTTACAGCTGTTCAATTGTCACGCCCCAAACTCAGAAATCGGATTCAAAGGAATCCCAATTGCCGAATTCGGCACCGACAGCCTCCGTAGTACCCCATTCTTGGCTTCCAGCATGCATGCGCCAGATTCCGATCTTGGGATCCTACAAGGAGGATTTTTAGTATAATTTTTTTTTTGTAATGGAGCATAACCACAAGTTTACCCAAATCACAAAGGCAACATCATCATCACATATCTACTAATATAATCATTTGAGTACAATGCTGAAAGAAAATACATAAATCGAAAATCAAGCTCCAGAAGACCGCCGCATGCTCCAAGCTTAACACTGCTGTAACCTAACATCACCTATACGCATCTATCTTGCATAAGCTTATAAAAAGCTTAGAGGGTGGTATAAGTGTGTGCACAAGGTAAGTGTCAAGTATTCAACGAAATGTCATAATCATACAATGTCAAAATAGGCGCAAGGTCATGAATCATACGTTATCATAGTAAGCGAAAATACTGAGAAGTTCATGAGTCAAGCAATATCAGAATACACAATACAGATCAACTATACAAATGAGGAATAATATCAAAATACGCGGTACAGATCGACTATACAAATGAGGAGTAATATCAGAATACCCGGTACAGATTGACTATACAAATGAGGAGTCATAAGGAGTCAAATATCAGATGTTGTATCTAAACCATATAAATGCAGAAACACAGGTAACCTAAAATGTCATATGCCGCGAATGTGATACAATTCGTAGTGCGAATGGAATGACCATGCTGGATTGTGAAGTCGGGATGATAATACGTAGTATCGCAGGCTATGGGGTCCATCACAAGGGACTTCTATCCAAATCAGTCTCATACCTAAATTTGGATAGCCAGACTCAATATAGTAGACTCCTGATCTTAGGTTAGTCGCGCGCCCAACCGAAATCCTGCCATAGCAAAGGTACACGACAATTAATTACGCACCACCAGCCCGAGTGGATAGTGAATGGATGAATGAATGAGCATGCAACTCCTACTCAATAGGTCCACATATTAGTATGGTTCCTCTCTGGGAAATCACTAGGGTTTATTACACTCCAAACCAGATTGTCGCCCCATCGCACGCAACAAGGTGAGTGGAAGAGACCTCATTATCCGCCTTCCAATATCGGGTCCGGCTCGTCGATAGCGGACCCATTCCTCGAGCTGGTCAGACTCAGCCTAACATTGCCCCCTCCTCTCAGGCAGGTAAGGCCGTACCCCCTTCCAACCAACCACGACACAGTGGGAGACGCGGCCTAATGGTATATGGCCCTCATACACTCATGCATCCACTCGGTCTAGACGTTAGAGCAACCTCTAGAACCAAGAGGGTTTAAGGACTTTCACCCAGGGATATCTATAGCACCCCATGTAGAACAGATTTTCGGTGTCCCGTCTGGCCATCCACGATATGCCTGTGGAGGCTACGGCCCTGATGTCGCTAGGGCACACAATGCAAGATGCATAAACCATACAATCCAGTCATGCATCAATCATGCGCATACCATGCGCTCATGTGAGATAACCTCTGTCTATCAAGAAGTCTCATAACAATCTGCCTAATGAAATATACAATAGTTAACCACATCTCATAACAAACTTACAGATGATGCGTATGAGCATGTATCATGATGCTATGCAGTCACATACTTATAATCGGTATCAATAACCGGTATCAACAATCAGCCTCGACAATGTGGACATTTAATCAACATTGCCCCCAAGGAATGACTCACACAAAGCCAAACATATAATGGGCCCACGGCCTCACACAAAGGCCTAATATACAACACAATGGGCCTTACTTAAGGGCCATATATACACAACGGGTGGGCCCTACTCATGGGCTTTAAATACATGACATGTGGACCTTACACATGGGTCTCGAATAAATCAAATGGGTCATGCATCATGGGCCTAATACATATCACAATGGGCCTTGCCCATAGTCCATGAATACATCATAGTGAGCCCCAACTACGGGTCACATATACATCATATAGGTCTCGACAATCGGCCTCAACCTCAACAATCGAATTGACACTCGGAATTGGCCTCGATACTCGGCCTCGACAATTGGAATCCGCCTCGATACTTAGCCTCAACAATTAGAATCGACATATACAATTGGCCTCGATAAATCGAAATCATCGGAATTGGCCTTGATACTCGAAATCGATCGATAATCGGAATCGGCAAATCGGTCACGTCAATCGGAATCGACAATCGGTCACGATAATCGCATCGATCGACAGTCAGAATCGGCAAATTGGTCACGTCAATCGGAATCGACAAACGGTCAAGATAATCAGAATCAGCAAATCGGTCACGACAATCGCACCAATCGATAGTCAGAATTGGTAAATCGATCATGTCAATCAAAATCGGCAATCGGTTAAGGCAATCAAAATCGATCGATAATCAGAATCGGCAAATCGGTCACGTTAATCGGAATCGGCAATCGGTCAAGATAATCAGAATTAGCAAATCGGTCACAACAATCGCACCGATCGATAGTCGGAATTGGCAAATCGATAACGTTAATCGAAATCGATAATCGGTGAAGGTAATCAGAATCAGCAAATCGGTCACGACAATCGCACCGATCGATAGTCGGAATTGGTAAATCGGTCACGTCAATCGAAATTGGCAATCGGTCAAGGCAATCAGAATCGATCGATAATCAGAATCGGTAAATCGGTCACGTCAATCGAAATCGGAATCGAAATCGACAATCAGTCAAGCTAATCAGAATTAGCAAATTGGTCACGACAATCGCACTGATCGATAGTCGGTAATCGGTCACAACAATCGGAATCAATCTATAATCAGAATCGGTAAATCGGTCACCGATCGGAGTCGGTAATCGGTCACGACAATCGGAATTGATGAGAATGGGCCTAACAAGGCCTAAGGGAAGGTTACAATATGGACATCCAACCATCATTACCCATCAATGTGGACATTCAACCAACACTTCTTCCAAGAAGTGGTCTATATAAAGCCAAACGTATAGTGGGCTCATGGCCTCAAATAATGGCCCAATATATATCACCATGCCCTCTCTCAAGGGTCTCATATGCATCACATTGGGCCCTGCTCGTGGGCCTCAAATACATGTCACAATGGGCCACAACCCATGAGCCTCGAATACACAATAGGTGGGCCTTACACATGGGTCTCAAATATATCATAACGGGATTCGCACCTGGGTCTCATCACTGGGCCACAAATACATCCGATTGCGCCCCATGGATGGGCCATAAATACCTCAAGGTAGGGCCTCAAATATATCAAGGTGGACCTTAACGGATGGGCCACAAATACATCAAGGTGGGCCGCATCCGCGGGCCTTAAATACACAACAAGTGGGCCCCACATAGGTAGCAAATGGGCCCCCACTAGATGGGCAGCGTGGGTACGACATACACCGGGGTGGAGCCCACGGCAAACATTGTTCATGGAAATCAGCACTGTCCAAACATTGGACATGTAAGTCAACATGTCCAAACATCGTCCAGCACCATCCAGCACGATCTGGATGGCGTGGATGAAGTAGATACATCATGGCGGGCATCCTGCATTGTCAAAACAGATGGACGGCTTGGGTGTAGAACATATGTACATCGTGAATGAAACACATATATCACGGTGGCCACACATGGATGAACGGCTCATATAATACATATATCATGTGGTCCCACCGCCCCAACTGTCTGGACGGTGAGGATGCACACATATGCCTTACAACAGGCCACCGTCCAGATGGACAGTGCTAATTACAGGATACATGCACTAAAGGTGGGTCCCACGTGGGGCCTATCATATAATATTACATGATATAATATATGTACATATAATTATATATCTCTATCTTTTATTTATTTATTATTATTTTTTTTTTTGTTCCAGCGTCTAGGCCTTGGACGCTGGATGGTTGGCGTGAATAAGACTCATGCATCATGTGGATCACACATGCATGGACGGTGTGGATCACAACACATGAAATCAAGGTGGTCCCCACACGTTGCCATGGTGGGGTCCACGTCCAATGGATGGACGGTAAGGATATAACATATACCTCACGTTCAGGGCCCTGGGACTTACTGACGTTATCACAGCCACTACGTGAAAAATGGAAATAAATGACAGATTTAGAGACGGTTCTGGACCATCTCTAAATTTGCTTGGTTTAAAGACGCTTCAGAGACGGTCGTAAACCGTCTCTAAAATTAGGGACGGCTCCTGACCGTCCCTAATATTGTCTTTAAATGTTTTGCGTCCGCAAACATTATAAGACGGTCAGAGACCGTCTTATATACGTCATCTGAGACGGTCATTGACCGTCCATATTAGAGACGGTCTTCAACCGTCCTATATTCGGTCGTCTGAGACGGTCATTGGCCGTCTGTATTAGAAGACGGTCATTGGCCGTCTTTACTTGGAATATGAGACTCTCAAAGACCGTCTCTATTAGAGACGGTCCTTAGCCGTCTTATTGCATGCCAAAAACCGTCTCTATTAAAGACTGTCAATGACCGTCTCTGTTAGAGACTGTCAATGACCGTCTCTATTAGAGACTGTTAATGGCCGTCTCTATTAGAGACATTGTTACTGACCGTCTCTATTAGAGACGGTCCTTAGCTGTCTTTTATGACCCTGACGACCGTCTACTCAAGTACCTCCTACAAATTTATTTTTTTTTTAAAAAAAAAAACTTCGATTTTATAAAATTCTACATTTTGATAAAAAAATTTAAGAACTTTGAATAATGTTGATAACTTTGAAAAATAAAAATTTCACTAAAAAAATAATATTTTGAAAAAGAAAATATAAAAAATTAAACAAAATTGTGAAAAAATTGATAAATTGTAAAAAAACTGTATATTTTTAAAAAAAGAAAACTAGATTTTGAATTTTGACAAAAAAAAATTAAAAAGTTATATAACAAGATTTCTATAAAAAAATGATATTTTGAAAAAGAAAATTTAAAAAATTAAACAAAATTCTGAAAATTTTGACAAATTGAAAAAAAATTATTTAAAAAAGAAAACTAGATTTTGCATTTTGACAAGAAAAATTGAAAAGTAATATAACAAAAGTGATATTAAAAAATGATATTTTAAAAAAGAAAATTAAAGAAATTAAACACAATTGTGAAAAAATTGACAAATTGTAAAAAATATATTTTTTAAAAAGAAAACTAGTTTTCGTATTTTGACAAAAATAATTCAAAAGTTGTATAACAAGATTTCGATAAAAAAATGATATTTTGAAAAAGAAAATTTTAAAAATTAAACAAAATTGTGAAAATTTTGAGAAATTAGAAAAAATATATTTTTAAAAAATAAAACTAGATTTTGCATTTTGACAAGAAAAATTGAAAAGTTATATAACAAAAGTGATATTTTGAAAACAAAAATTAAGAAATTAAACAAAATTGTGAAAAAATTGCCAAATTGAAAAAAATATATGTTGATTTATTTCTGTCTCCATTAGTTGAGATTTTCATTACTTATTCAGTTAAGAAATGAGAAAAAAAAAAAAAAAAAAAAGGCAGAAAAGTTAATCACAGGTGTATGGATTTATCAATAGGGAATCCCTGTACATGGTAGGACCAATCACATCAACAGACATAGTATAAATTTATCAGGAGATTCGGGACATTAATCACATATGCTTTAGAACATATTCCTTAGCATTGAAGCAACTTTAAAAGAGCATAAGAAAACAAGATCTTAGAAAGGATTTGCATCGTTTGGTGATATAAATGAAAAAAAAAGAAGTACCAGTTATTGGTTACCTCTTTGATACCTGACCATAGCATATGTTTGATGTTGTGCATGCCCCTTCTCTCACAGTTTGTCGACTTTGATTATTTTCTGCAAACATCATAAGAAAGAAAGTGCCGCTTGATTAATGAGTTAGACTTGAAATATTGACCTCAAAAGTTTGGAGGTTGTATGGCAAAACATTCGGGTGAGATTGAGAGAGATTGAGAGAGAGAGAGAGACAGAGAGAGAGAGAGAGAGAAATATCTCAATGTTACTGGGGATTTGGGGATTTGATCAGGGGAAGATGGAGAAATGCACTCTCTCCGTCTGCAACGGCCGCCCTCCCTCTCTGCAATCTCTCTCTCCATCCGCAACGACCGCCCTCCCTCTCTGTAATCTCTCTCCATCCGCAACGACCGCCCTCCCTCTCTGCAATCTCTCTCTCTCGTCCGCAGCGGCCGCCCTCCCTCTCTCGCATCTCTCTCTCGCTTGCAACGACCGCCCTCCCTCTCTACTCTTCCCCAAGACGGTAGGGTTTGATCGCAATGTCTCCTTTTCTTTTCTGTTTTGAAAACGGGAGTGGATTAGGTGTTACTCGTACGCATGCTCACATGTGCACGTGCGCACGTGCGATCCCTTCCACACGTGTCATGAGATTCTAATTCGAATGGTTCATGTGATGAAACATCCCATTAAACCCCGTAGACTAATTTTCACTATAATCTAAAACTCTGATGGGTCATAGAAAAGTGATATGAAAATCAAAGGATAAAACTGTTTTCTTTTGACATGGCCCATAAAGTTTTCGATCAATGTATGTTGTGCCCACCGTGAATTTATGTAGTCTATCCATGCCGTTCATCCGTTTTTTTCAAATAATTTAAGGGGTTGAACCCAAAATTGAAGCATATCAAAAGATCAAGTCGATTATACAACAGGAAACAGTGGGAATAATGATTTCCACCGTTGAAACTTTACTACTAGGCCTCCCAATAATGTTTATTTGTCATCCAACATGTTCATAAGATTGTATGGACATGGATGAATGGAAAACATAAAAATAAGCTTGATCCAAAACTTATGTGGCCCCCAAGAAATTTTCAACCATAAATTCACACTTGTTTTTTGTTATGTACGTGGTCCATTTTAGTGTTGGATATGCTTAATTTTTGGGTTATAAAGTCCTAAACTTATCTGATGGATGGATGAAGTGGATCAAATACATAAATCATGGTCTACCTCATGGAGTTTACTCAGTACGCTAAAATTTGGATGTGCTCCGTGAGTCGACAAAATGGATCGATGAATGGTATGGATACACAAATATCATCTTGATATAAAAGTTTTGGAGCCTTAAGATATATACACAAATAAATCATATCCAAAGATTAAATGGATGACTGCATCCATGTTAAGGCATGTGAAGTAGTTCTGTTTTAGGTTGCATATGGGTCGTATCTTGCACAAATTAATAGTGATTTGAAAGCGGTGTGATATCTTTTTTTTTTTTTTTTGGGGGTCATAAATAATCTTTTAAAACTGTTCTGGTCAGTTTTAAGTTGTAATTCTGCTTCATTTGAGATCCACACAAAATAGAGAATTAGCATAACCTAGTGGTTACAATGTTTTTTTTTTCGAAGTACAAGCAATGACCCGCATTGGTGGTCAATTTTGGGTCAGGTTGGTCCCAATGTGCAATCTAAATTGTGTTTAAAACATTGCATATGTATGCAAATGGATAATAATATTTAATAAATATTTTGAGATATTTTTAAATTATCATACCAGCATAAATACATTGGGTCACATATATTAGAGTTAAAGTTAGTGGTTGATAAAATATGATGTATGATATTTGATGAATCAAGACATTTGACATAAGGCTATTATAGTAAATAGTAGAGCTGGGCACGAGATGACTCGACTAACTCAACTCGTTCGGACCCAACTCGATTAAAGTTTTGGATGAAGCTGATATTTGTTTTTTCTCTTCATCTGGTCTGTATGACCTAATCAACAGATTGGATGTCAAATAAACAGTATAGTGGGCCATAGGAGGATTTTAATGATTGATATCCGATCACTATTGTTTTCATGTGGTGTGATCCTCATGAGATTTGTATCCCTCTCATTTTTAGGATCAAGCAGTAAAATGATCTTTAAAAATGGATGAACGGAATGGATGAAACACATACATCATGGTGGGGCCCACAGAACACCGGCCATCAGGGTGGGGCCGCATTTCATCGCGAGTGGGCGCCCACATTTCATTCCAGCGCGAGACGTTTGGCGCCCACATTTCATTCCAGCGCGAGACGTTTGGCGCCCACATTTTCACTGCCGCGCTCCATTTTCCAGCTCGTTTCTCTCCATCTTCTCTCGCACACCTCTCTCTCTCTCCAGCTCGACTCCCCATCTCTCTCAATCCCTCTCCATCTCGACTCCCGACCAAAACAATCCCATCTCCCTGCCGATCTTCGTTTAGCCGAGCGGTGGTCCAAGGCCCTCCCTATTCATGAACGCGAGGTATCTCTCTCTCCCTCTCTCTCTCTCTCTCTCTCTCTCTCTCTCTCTCTCCCTCTCAATCTCTCTCAAGCTAATGTTGATTTATGAAATTGGGGATTTAGAAATTTGTGGATTTCCAATTCGAATGTGGACCCTCATTTAGGGATTTGGGGATTTTAGGGCTTGGGGATTTGGGGATTTAGAAATTTGGGGATTTCCAATTCGATAGACAAGGCCTTTGATTTCTGAAGATCCTGATAATTTTCTTTTACAGTAATCGTACTTTTTTCCCTCTCTCATTTGATTTTGTTTTCGTCAGATGTGTGATTATTGATATGAATTTCAATTATGGAATTAGCCTTTTGAACATGTTCTGATAGTGGCAAAAGAGGGGTTTCTTTAAGATCTGTAAACTTTATTTTTATTTTTTGAATTTTTTCTTTTGGTAGCTAAGTTGTATTTGCATGTTGAGTGTCTCTGTTAGTTTCCTTTTCTTTAGGCAGGCAAGATTTGTGAAGCTGGTGATGGTAGGCATCATTGTCTTAAGGAGGTTCCCTGGAAATTTGCTTCTGTCGTGTGTTTTGGCTTCTGCTTGACTGTATTCATTTAGCATGTTTCTCACTCAGTGGGTCCTAATGTAAAACTAGGACAGGAAGATGACTAGTTTTGAGTAAAATTGAAAGCCTACCTACCAATCTGTAGACCCAAAGAAATCACCAAAGAATACAGGGATGTATCAACTCACCAATTGAAAGTTTCCCTATACATATGAGTTGTGTGATAATATCCCTTTTTATATTCAATCCATTAAGCTTGATTTATGGAAACTAGGCTACCCAAATTAATGGACAAATTCCCAATGCCTTTGGACTGCTAGAACTAGCACATGTGGATGGGCAAATGAACGAATGCACTACCCTAGCTGGTAGCGGTTGATGATATCTCCCACAATATGGGTAAAGTCCTATAAAATAGGAAATAACTTGAAATAATCTTTCATTGTTAGAGTTGCTCTGCTTGATTGGCTTATAAGGTTGACTGGTTTTGGTTCTTTCATGTTTCCAATTTATAGACCGATGTAGTTGACTTGGTGGAGTGGGTCTCTAGCTGGCAAAGTTTTATGTAGTGGAATGAGCCTCTTGTATATTCCTTTCTTTGTGCTGTAGCTTTTGCACCATCTTGGCCCCCCTTTTTTTTCAGTAAAATTACTATCACCTTTCATACATGTGCACACATGCATATGTGTATATGTATATGTATACGTATACGGAGGGTTTCAAAGGAATGGTGCTGTGAATTGCTTCATGCTTTTTAGGGAACTAGATGGTCATGATCCATCTTTTTTGGTTCTTTCACGGTTCCAGATAATTAGACCTCCATGATCCTTGTCAATTTGGTTCTTGATCACTTCAGAGAATGAGATGGCAATGATCTATCAATGCTAATATGGGGGGTTCTCTATCTCCGTGTTGTAGAAGTAGAAAGTTTTCTGATGAATGTACTTTCGTTATGCTTGTGTTATGTTGCTCATCTGTAGCATGCATTCAATGTGTTGTCTTAATGTTCTTATAAATGTGCTTCAGTTGTGCTTGTGTTATGTTGCTTGTTTGTCTTCTACGCTTGATTTGTTGGTTTTTCTCTGTTTTGAATCTCAGGGCTCCAAAATTATGTATTCTGGATGTTTATTTGTGTCCTTTCTGGCTGTGGTGCAGACTTGTTGAGTTTCTAGGGATTTGGAATTGAGAAGATATTGACCGTTTATGAGTTTTAATTGAGACAATTGGTGTTTGCACTTGGAAATGCCTGTCTGTGTATTAATTTTAATTATAATTAATTTGTTGTTTTAATGATGCCATATAATGTGTTAATCATAGTAGAACATGTTAATGTTCATTTTACAGATTTGGGGTGCCATTTTATATTTTTTTTAATATTTTTTTCTATTTACGCATTTATTTTGGTCCTTTTTTTGAAAATTCGAAAAATCATTTTTTAATAATTCTTTTGTTGTTTTAATGATGCCATATGATGTGTTAATCATAGTAGAACATGTTAATGTACATTTTACATATTTGGGATGCCATTTTATATTTTTTAAATATTTTTTTCTATTTACGCATGAATTTTGGCCCCTTTTTTTAAAATTCGAAAAATCAATTTTTAATAGTTGTTTTGCTATTCTAATTATGCCATATGATGTGTTAATCATAGTAGAACATGTTAATGTGCATTTTACAGATTTGGGGTGCCATTTTATATTTTTTTTATATTTTTTTCTATTTACGCATTTATTTTGACCCTTTTTTTTAAATTCGAAAAAACATTTTTTAATAATTCTTTTGCTGTTTTAATGATGCCATATGATGTGTTAATCATAGTAGAACATGTTAATGTACATTTTACATATTTGGGATGCCATTTTATATTTTTAAAATATTTTTTTCTATTTACGCATGAATTTTGGCCCCTTTTTTTAAAATTTGAAAAATCAATTTTTAATAGTTGTTTTGCTATTATAATCATGCCATATGATGTGTTAATCATAGTAGAACATGTTAATGTGCATTTTACAGATTTGGGGTGCCATTTATATTTTTTTTATATTTTTTTCTATTTACGCATTTATTTTGGCCCTTTTTTTGAAAATTCAAAAAATCATTTTTTAATAATTCTTTTGCTGTTTTAATGATGCCATATGATGTTTTAATCATAGTAGAATATGTTAATGTACATTTTACATATTTGGGGTGCCATTTTATATTTTTAAAATATTTTTTTTATTTACGCATGAATTTTGGCCCCTTTTTTTAAAATTCAAAAAATCAATTTTTAATAGTTGTTTTGCTGTTTTAATCATGCCATATGATGTGTTAATCATAGTAGAACATGTTAATGTGCATTTTACAGATTTGGGGTGCTATTTTATATTTTTTTAATATTTTTTTCTATTTACACATGAATTTTGGCCTTCAAAAATAATTGCAAATACCTAAATGTAAGATATTTTCATATTACATTCATTGTAATATATCTATCTAAATGGTGTGATTTTTCAATGAAACTTTAGGAAATGCTAAAATACACATTTACATATTTAGGATTTAGAAAATTAAAAAAGGAACGCACACATACTAAGTTTCCATTCAATAGGGCCCTAAAACCATGTGTTGTTGTAAGAAGCTAGTCCAACCATCCTATCCATCCAACCATCCAACCTTCCATGCAAACATACATCAACAATATGATATTCAAAATATCGACACCACAATATTCCTTTGAGTAATTGGCGACAACTGAAATGGAAATGAACGATTGTTGCCCATGTTAAGATAACAATAATATTGCGATATGATTGATATTATTGTCGATAATTTGAACATTGTATATAACCATGTGCCCTTCAAAAATTTGAAATGCATTATATATATATATATATGCATTATATATATATATATATATGAGCTTGGTCTTGATTTATCTAAAAATGGAGTTTTTATGGAATGTTGAACAATTTCGGATTTTACTTTCTGAGATGCTTTTTTTGTGAGTTACTCAACACAATTAGTTCCGCTTCTTTCATGGTTTAAAAAAAATCGCCATTATCATGTCTACTTTCTTGCTTCAATGGGAAATCAACAATCGAGATTTTTTTTTTCTCTCTAGTGCTTTTAGATTTCAAAAGCTAGTTAATCTCTATGCTTGATGTTTTTAGAGAATTAGACGATCATGATATATTAAAGCTAGTTGGCGGGTTATTGGTCTAGATTCTTAAATTACTCTCATCCATTTGTTGCAACTATTGGTACTGTGCATAGTAGGACGTTTATTTTATCTTTGGCTGTTTTGTTTATTGCAAGTTGTTGTATTGTTTATAAGTTGCTGTATTTTGAAATTTACAAGTTGCTGTATTGTTTATTCAAGTTGCTGTATTGTTTATTCAAGTTGCTGTATTGTTTATAAGTTGCTGTATTTTGAAATTACCTAAACTTGTTTATAAGTTGCTGTATTTTGGAATTTATAAGTTGCTGTATTGTTTATAAGTTTACTAATTAGATCTACACCATGAGATGTACATTTTGTATTTATAAGTTGGCCTTAGAGATCTACACCATGGATAATTCACAAGTTGCTATATTGTTTATTGCATTTTTGCTGCTCTTGTTTCCTAAATAACTTCTTAATTATTACTTCTACACCACATGTGTGGCATGTTTTGACAGTTTATTAAAAGCCTCTTTTTTATTATATCTCACTTTTTATATGCTTCATGCACGTGATATCAGAAATGGATTTGATGCCCCCGAGCAAGAATTGGATGACGAAAGATATATTGAGTGATGAATACATTAAAGGCGTTGAATCGTTTATTATTTTTGCGAAAAGGAATTCGAGTGGTGTTGATTGGTATAGTTGTCCTTGTACTAGATGTCGTAATGTGCGTGGGAAGAAAATACTAAGTACAGTTTCTGAGCATTTGATTATGAATGGTATAGATCAGACATACACAACTTGGTTTTTTCATGGAGAACAACTTCCTAATATGGGTGTCAATGCTAAGGCTCCTAGTACATCTGCGACTAATTGTAATGAAGAGTTGTTGCCCAGAATGGTTGATTTAGTTAATGATACTTTTGGTCGTGTTCAACCCGATGACTTAGATGCATGTATGAATGAGGTCAATGAGGAACATGGTAGTCAGCCTCAAGATGACATAGACAATGATACTCAGTACAATAAACTAAGGGAGGATGCGGTACAACCCCTATATCCATCGTGTAAACGTGAGTATACAAAGTTGCAGTGACAGTTGAGTTGATGAGCATGAAGGCTAAATATCAGTGGTCAGATAATAGCTTTACGAGTTTGTTGCAACTGCTCAAGAAGATTTTGCCAAGCGAGAACTCTTTGCCAGATAGTACTTATAATGCAAAGAGATTGATAAGTTCGTTGGGTATGAACTATGAGGTGATACATGCATGCCGTAATGATTGTATTTTGTACTGGAAGGAGCATGCTAATAGGAAAAATTGTCCTACGTGTAAAGCAAGCAGATGGAAAGTGAATAGTGTTGTAAGATCAAGAGTCTCACATGTACTATGGAAGGTGCTAAGATACTTCCCATTAACACCAAGGTTACAAAAACTTTATAGCGTATCATGGATTGCAGAGAATATGTTGTGGCATTCAAAGGGGGCTAAAAATGACTCGTACATGCGTCATCCTGTGGATTCTTCTATGTGGAAGTTTGTAGATAGAAAATTTAGTGATTTTGCTGCGGATCCACGTAACGTTCGGTTGGGACTTGCAACAGACGGATTCAATCCCTTTGGGCATATGAGCATCTCATATAGTTGCTGGCCTGTTATGATTGTTCCATACAATCTTCCACCTCATTTATGCATGCGGAAGGAATTTATTATGTTAACACTTTTAATTCCCAGAAAAAATGGTCCAGGGCATGACATCGACGTATATTTACAACCATTAATTGAAGAATTAAATGAATTGTGGAAAGGGTCGATAACATATGACTCGTTCGGGAAGAACAGGTTTACAATGAAGGCGATTTTATTATGGGCAATACATGATTTTCCAGCTTATGGACATCTTTCTGGGTGTAGGACAGGAGGAAAGTATGCATGTCCTGTTTGTAGTGAGGAGACTGACTCTGTTTGGCTAAAACATGGAAAGAAGTTTTCTTATATGGGGCACAGAAGATTCCTCCCAAGAGCTCATATCTTTAGGAGTCAAAGATCTCGATTCAATGGGAATGATGAAAATCGGCAGGCTCCAAAGCGTTTGTCTGGAGAACAGGTATTGGTTAAAATGAATAATATACAAACCAAGTTCGGAAAGCATGTAGGAAACAAGAGGAAGAAGACCACGGATGAGGAGTCTAACCTTACTGCTTGGTCGAAGAGATCAATCTTCTTTACATTGCCGTATTGGGAGCATATGCCCATTCGTCATAATTTGGATGTGATGCATGTTGAGAAAAATGTTACTGAGAACCTTATTGCAACAATCATGGACATGAAGGACAAGTCTAAGGATGGTTTACAAGCCCGTCAGGATCTTATGGCTATGAAGATAAGATCAAAATATTGGCCAGAGGAAAAAAATGGTAAGTTGTTATTGCCTAAGGCTCCTTTCACATTATCTAGATCTGAAAGAGAACTCATTTGTCGAACCTTGAGTGATTTGAAAGTTCCGAGAGGGTATAGTGCAAACTGGAAACATCATATCAGTATGGATGACTATCAAATCAAGGGCCTTAAGTCACATGATTATCACATTCTAATGCAGCAGTTACTACCTGTATTATTGATGCATTCATTCAAGAAAGAAAAGTCATTGCGCGCCGCCATTATACAATTGTCAAGATTCTTTAACGTCATATGTTCTAAAGAAATTCATCGTATGGAGCTTCAAGAAATGAAAAATAAAATAGTGGAAACATTATGTGTTTTGGAAAAGTATTTTCCACCATCGTTTTTCGTTTCTATGACACACCTTGTTGTGCACTTGGCGGAGGAGGCACAAGTTTGCGGACCTGTCAGATATCGATGGATGTATCCTTTTGAGAGGTAACTTTAACTGTTTTAATTTATTAACTTTTTCAAAATAGCTTATATTTTTTCATCAATAACTAATTTTAATATTTAACAGGATGATGAGAACATACAAGAAGTATGTGATGAATCAAGCTTACCCAGAGGGCTGTATTGCGGAACGCTACATTATAGAGGAATCTATGATGTACTGTATGGAATACTATCCTAATAATACAATAGGAGGTCATAAGCAAGGACTAAAAATATTCAATGATGATGAAAATGCTGGTGATTCCCAGAATGATAAGAAAGGAAAAGTTTATGATCTTACTACAAAGGCAATACCAACAAGCACGCAGATGGGTTTTGCAACATCACATTGAAAATCATCAATGGGAGGAGTAAGTTAATGAAGTATATTATTCTTTTTTATATTTTTAAATGGCTTATGGTAATAAACATTGTTATATATATAAAATTAATAAACATTGTTATATATTTGTTTGTAGGAAGTACCAAACATACATCCAGGGCCAAACACGTGCGGGACAAAATTGAAAGGGTAATATGTCAGCAGGCAAAACAATGGAATACATTCCTTAGTTAAGACATCAACTACATAATCAAGAAATCACTCAATTTAAGAGAATTGTCGATGGTCCTGACTTCAAATGCATGTCATATAATACTTACTTAGTAAATGGATATGTTTTTAGCACTGCGAATTCTGAAATGAACAGAACAACATAAAACAGTGGAGTCTCAATGAAAGCGCTAACTAGCTTCAGGGTAAGTGCCAAGGATAGGAATCCTATAGAAGAAGAAGTCACTTATTATGGCATCATTAGACAAATTCTCGAATTGAACTACTTCGAGTTCAGAGTAGTACTCTTCTATTGTGATTGGGTGCATATTGAAGATAAAGTGAATGGATGTTTCATAGATCCCGAAACAAATTTGATATTTGTCAATCTAGGAAGGTTTAGACGGAACTTAAAGGAAGATGATGAGCCGTTTATTCTTGCATCTCAGGCAGCTCAGGTCTTCTACTGTAAGGATCCAACTAGAGATGACTGGCATGTTGTACTGGATGCTCCTATGAGATTGACGAAAGATGCATATGCATTTGAAGATCCACTTGAGTTTGAGGCCAGAAGGAACGTAGGTTCTTCAGCACTTTCATTAATTGATGATTTAAATGATGAAGATGAAGATGTACAGGAAAAATCATGGGTAGAGAGTGAGCCGAGTACCTCACGTCATAGGAAACGGAAAAGAAACTAATAAGATTCAAATCAGTTTGAAAGTGAGTTGAATTCTATTTAGTAATGATTGTTACAATTTTTTAGCTATCAAAATATTAATAGAATGCCAATTACATAATAATGACATATTGTTTTGTTTTATAAAATTGCAGGAATTATGTCGAATTTTGGTGGTTCATCACTTATTTCAAGGAAGCAATACAAGGAAGAGAGTTGAATTAAATGAATATAAACAACCAGATCGGAGAAACATCAGTAGCCTTTCAACACATTTTTAGGGCAACTTGGCGGACACACCTGTCAATTTCATTTTCGATTGGCATAAAGTGCCTGGTGCAATTAAAGATAATATTTGGTCTATGGTTTTGGTGAGCATGTTTGCTCTTGATTTTATTTATAATTCTTACTCAATAAGATTGTTTGATTATAAATTTAATGAAATAGGCCACGTACGACATCGATGATGATTTAAAAGAATATGTATTTTCGAAAGTAAGCAAAGCTTGGAAGGTATGGAAATACAATCATGAAAGGAATATGATAAAGTTGATAATGATGTAGAAAGAAGAAGAAATTGTCCCATTGGTGTAAAGCAAGAGGATTGGGACATTTTCATTAATTTACAATCCACAGAATTATTAATCAATCTTTGTAAGAAGGAGAAGACTTCGAGCATAATGGTGAAATGCCCTCACACGTCTGGAAGACGAGGTGCTGCTAGGACATTAGAGAAAATGGTAATTTGTACAACATTTTTTGACAATTTAATTGATGAATATAAATTCTTGTTAACTAATTTACTCATATAATTACAGTGAAAGGAAAATCCAAATACTATCATCACCAGGACCGACTTGTTTGTTGCCACTCATAGCAGACCTGATGGGTCTTACCCAACACAAACACATCTTGAAACAGCGGTGAGAATAATTTTTCAGTTTTTAATCATTTTTTTATTATTTAAGTACAATGAAAGATTTATTGTAACAATTATCTTCTAACAGGAAAGAATATTATCGATAGCTAGCAGTGATCCTTCCAGTAAGCACAAGGATTTAGACCATGACCCAGTTTCACAGGTTTTCCATCAATTCTACTCACTTTACATACATTGTCGTTGGTTTTTATTTTTTTAATAATAATATACACACATCACTAAACTTAAAAATTATTGTTTAGGTTTATGGTCGTGACAGCAAAGGCCGAGTTAGGGGCATGGGTTTGGGTATTTCTAAGACTACTATGAAGGTTGTCACCCCCTACATTATAGAAGCTCGGTCAGAGAGGAATGCACGTATATCCATTGAGGCTAAATTTGAAGCATCAATGACTCAATTTACTGAACTTAGGCAAGAATTTGCTGAACTTAGGCAACAAATTACTCAAAGCCAACTACTTCACCGCTCTCCTGATACAACTGATCTCAGGTATTACATTTGCCGCGATCAAATGATATAATTATTATTTTTAAAGATAAAAGTATCATTTTTATTTACATGAAACCATTATTTTAGGCCCATCGTCGATCTGGTGAGCCGAGTATTCGAGAAGACTCGCAACAACTCCATCGATGGAACAAATTTGCCAATTGAGAGATTTTAGGTGGTCGGATTGTTGCTAGTAGTGGGTGGATGGTGTCGATAATACCGCATCCTCTAGAATGCATCGAGTTGTAATAGATGATATTAACGTCGCATGAGTGAGTTGTTTAATGATGACAGGACATTTGAAGATATTCAATTGGGTGAAATGGTTGTTTGGCCCAAATTTCGATGAAAATTTGAATATTCAGTAGTTTTGATTAACTTTTTGAACTTTAGGACATTTTGTATGACGAAAACTTGATTATTCAATGAAATGCTTTTTTGATCAAGTTGCCTTTTTTATTTATTTAATCTTTAGCATCCTTTTTACTAATTATGGCTTGTTGTCATTTGTTTTTTATTAACCAAGTCACTAAAGGATTTCAATTTCAAATGTAAAGTATTGACATGAACGTTGTCACTTGTTGCAGTATGAGATGTAATAAGAATATACATGGATTGTGCACCAATTTATTTATTTTTTAAATGCACCAACCAGAAATGATTTGAGACGACGTTCAATGATACTTTGTTAAATATGAAATTTATGACCTTTAGTAACTTGGTTAATTAAAAAGAACTACGTAGTGGCTTGATCCCAATCTGACTTTTTGGGTACGTAGGCAAATTGTCAGAATGTACTAGAATATCGGTGCAAAACCACAAATCTTTTTTCTCCTTTGAATTGTAATGCAGATCAGATCGGTTGCATTTTTCTCTCATACATACAAAGTTGTGGCTATCAAAGATATAATATCACCTCCTTATAAGGAAACATTTAACGATGTGTACAGTAAATTCATTTTTTCTTATTCCTTATATTGTTTCCCATTATATTTGTGTTGGTTTCAGAGTACTGAGTAATATGTAGGTTAGCAAAGAATTCTCATTTCCATCCATGGTTTGGTTTTATTTTCAATTCTCCTAGGAAATATGCAAGTAACTAATTCCTCAACCATCTCATGGCCAACATCAATTTGAGTCAGCATAAACCTTTGGATCCTCTTTTTAAAAGGTATATTCACATCAATTTGAGCACTATCAGGTGATATTTAAGATTTTCATTATAAATAGATTAAGAGCCAATAATTATAAGTAGACTTGTAGCAAAAAATAAAGAATTTGATTTTTTTCAAAACATAGAAAGACTAATCAGTTCTACTTCTTGTAACTTCAGGCACTTGCTCAAATGGAGGGACTGCAAATAGATTTGGTTAGGGAGACTACTGATGGTGAAGTAGCAGCTGCAACAAATATGAGAGCTACAAAGGTGAAAAGAAACATAAGGCGGTCGGTAAGATAAGATAGATTGACAGTACCTGTTTCAATTTTCTTGGATGGATGATGAATGTATTTGGGAATGTAAATGAAAATAAAAACTTATAATATATATATATGTTATCAATGGAGGATACCTTGTTTAGGGGGACATGACATTCTTGTAGCTTATGGTATGGTGCCCCAATATTGGTTGTATGTTACTAGTATGTAGTAGATAATACTAGGTTCAATAGTAGATAATACTAGAGAATCCCTAAACCTAAACCTACACCATCTACTCCTAAACCTAAACCTAAACTTGAAAACCCAAACCTAAATCCGTACACAAACTCGAACCCGAACCCGATTTCCTAAACCTAAACCTTAACCTACTCTCAATTCCCTAAACCTAAACCTAACCTTTCCCTAAACCTATAACCTAAACTCAGCTCCCTAAAGCTAAACCTACACCTAATCCTAATCTCAACTCCCTAACCTAAACCTAAACCTAAACTTGAAAACCAAAACTTAAACCCAATCCCGAACATGAACCCGATTTCCTAAACCTAAACCATAACCCATTCTCAAATCCAAAAACATATAACCAAAACTTACACCCAATCCCCGAACATGAACCCGATTTCCTAAACCTAAACCATAACTCATTCTCAAATCCAAAACCTATAACCTAAACCCGAACCCATTCTCAAATCCAAAACCTATAATATAAACCTAAACCTTAACTTAAACATAAACCAAAACATATAACCTAAACCAAAACCATAACCTATAACCTAAACCCGAACCCATTCTCACATCCTAAAACCTATAACCTAAACCAAAACCAAAACCTATAACCTAAACCCGAACCCATTCTCAAATCCCAAACCTATAACTTAAACCCGAACCCATTCTCAAATCCCAAAACCTATAACCTAAACCTAAACCTTAACCTAAACCAAAACCAAGACCTATAACCTAAACCAAAACCAAAACCTATAACCTAAACCCGAACCCATTCTCAAATCCCAAAACCTATAACCTAAACCAAAACCAAAACCTATAACCTAACCCGAACCCATTCTCAAATCCAAAATCTATAACCTAAACCTAAACCTAAACCAAAACCTATAACCTAAACCCGAACCCATTCTCAAATCCCAAAACCTATAACCTAAACCAAAACCAAACCTATAACCTAAACCCGAACCCATTCTCAAATCCCGAAACCTATAACTTAAACCCGAACCCATTCTCAAATCCCAAAACCTATAACTTAAACCTAACCTTTCCCTAAACCTATAACCTAAACTCAATTCCCTAAAGCTAAACCTAAACCTAATCCTAATCTCGACTCCCTAACCTAAACCTAAACCTAAACTTGAAAACGAAAACTTAAACCCAATCCCGAACATGAACCCGATTTCCTAAACCTAAACCATAACCCATTCTCAAATCCAAAACCTATAACCGAAACCCGAACCCATTCTCAAATCCAAGAACCTATAATTAACCTAAACCTATAACCTATGACCTAAAACCTAAATGTATTCTCAAATCCTTAAACCTAAACCTACACCTAATCCTAATCTCAACTCCCTAACCTAAACTTAAACCTAAACTTGAAAACCCAAACCTAAACCCGATCCCGAACCCGAACCCGATTTCCTAAACCTAAACCTTAACCTATTCTCAATTCCTAAACCTATAGCTTATAACCTAAACCTAAACCTTAACCTTAACCTAAACTTAAACTTGAACCTATAACATATAACCTAAATATATTCTCAAATCCCTAAACCTACACTTACACCTAATCCTAATCTCAACTCCCTAACCTAAACCTAAACCTAAACTTGAAAACCCAAACCTAAACCCGATCCCGAACCCGAACCCGATTTCCTAAACATAAACCTTAACCTATTCTCAAATCTCTAAACCTAAACCTAATCCTAATCTAAACTCCCCAACCTAAACCTAAACCTAAACCTTAACTTGAAAACCCAAACCTAAACCCAATCCCGAACCCGAACCCGAATTCTTAAACTTAAACCTTAACCTATTCTCAAATCCTTAAACTTACACCTACACCTAATCCTAATCTTAACTCCCTAACCTAAATCTAAACCTAAACTTGAAAACCCAAACTTGAACTCGATCCCGAACCCGAACCCGATTTCCTAAACCTAAACCTATTCTCAATTCCCTAAACCTATAGCTTATAACCTAACCTAAACCTAAACTTATTTATATGTATTATGCGTGGATGAATGTAATGTGAATAAGATTGTTTGTGTTTGGATGAATGTAATTTATGTTTGGATGGATTTATGTAGTTTGGGTTTAGATGAATGTGAATGTGAATGTGATGAAATATATTGTATAACAGGTGTATATCAGGAAGATTGTGTGTTTGGATGGATTTACGTAGTTTGGGTTTAGATGGATGTGAATGTGATGAAATATATTGTATAACGTGTGTATATCGGGAAGATTGTGTGTTTGGATGGATTGATGGATGCGAATGTGATGAAATATATTGTATAACGTGTGTATATCGGAAGATTATGTGTTTGGATGGATTTACGTAGTTTGGGTTTAGATGGATGTGAATGTGATGAAATATATTGTATAACAGTGTATATCAGAAGATTGTGTGTTTGGATGGATTGATGGATGCGAATGTGATGAAATATATTGTATAACAGTGTATATCAGGAAGATTGTGTGTTTGGATGGATTTACGTAGTTTGGGTAATGAATGTTAATGTGAATGTGATGAAATATATTGCATAACAGGTGTATATCAGGAAGATTGTGTATTTGGATGGATTGATGGATGTGAATGTGATGAAATATATTGTATAACAGGTGTATATCAGGGATTGTGTGTTTGGATGGATGGATGGATGGATGTGAATGTGATGAAATATATTGTATAACAGGTGTATATCAGGAAGAAGACTAGGTCAAATTTGGTCCTTCAAGGGGCATAAGAGACGGTTAAAAGGACGGTCCATGACCGTCCTTTTAAAGGACGGTCTATAACCGTCCTGCGAAGCTCAAAAGAGATGGTCTATGACAGTCCTTTAAAAAGACGGTCATGGACAGTCCTTTAAAAGGACGGTCTATTGCGTCCTTTGAAGGCCTATAAGAGACGGTTCATGACAGTCTTTTTAAAGGACGGACTATGACAGTCTTTTTAACTTCTTTGGGCTCATAAGAGATGGGCTATGACAGTCCATTTTAAGGACGGTCCATGACCGTCCTTTTTTAGGACGGTCCAGAACCGTCCTTTTTTCGTCAATAAGAATGACGGTTTTCAACCGTCCTTTAAGTAATAGGACACGTCAAAATTTGACTGCCTATGTGACGGTCCATGACCGTCCTTTTTGGTCATTTGAGACGGTTTTAGACCGTCCTTTTTTCGCTGTTTTGGCGTAGTGAGCAACGTCTAGCTGTGGGGCTCACAGAACTTGTAACGTTGGTACAGCAGCATTCACTTACTGGTCGTCCAACAGATGGATGGCCCAGATGAATCTCATGCATGGGCTGGGTCCACATGGTGAACGGTGTAGATAAAACCATACATCATGTTGTGGCCACCGTCTAGATCTACTGGATGGTGCAGATCTAACAAATACATTAATGTGGCCCCACCCACACGTGTGGAAGGCCATGTCCTGGACGGACGGCAGTATAAAACACATGCATAAGAGAGGTGGGTCCACATGTGTGGCTCACCTCAGCTGAGAAGCAAGCTAATATTTGTTTTCCTTTCAACGGTCCAGTAGCAGTTGCTGCTGAACACCTGACCCTGGACAGTTAGATCAGGTGGGCCCGTGATCCGGCCAAACTTGATGGGTGGTTTAGATGTAATGCATACATCATGCAAGGGGGGCCCCACGTAATTCCATGGTGGGGTCCACGTCCAATGGATTGACGGTTTAGAGTAAAACACATGCATCAGGGTGGTGCCTGCAAGGGCTTCAGCCATGGGTGTCATCATCTCCACTATTTCCTGATGTGTGGTCCACCTGAGGTCTGGTTCTTCTCACCCCGGCCATAAAACGAGTTGGGGAGGTAAATGGACGGTGTAGATATGATACATACCTCATGATGGAGGCCCACAGAGCTTACTGGCAACCATCCAGCAGCCACCTGCTGCTGGGATCCACTATCCATGTGTGGACAGCGTGGATATACAATACATACATATGGTGGGCGGCATGGTGAAACACACACATTATGGCAGGCTACCACCATCCATGGCCTGGACGGTGGCCCATGTATCCATCACAGCAGGCCCCACATCCTATGGACGGTCTGAAAAGTCTAGTGGGTCCCACGTGGTGGCATGACGTGGATCAAGTAGGTCACATGCATCACAAGAGAGAGAGTGATAGAGAAAAAGGGAGGGAGATTGGATACGGTGGGAGGAGCTCCGCCACCATGAGCTCCTCCACGATACAATGCATAAATCAAGATGGGTCCCACCACATGTGGGCCCTCAAATCAAAAAAATCAAATGATAAAAACACCCACCTTATGATCTTCTTGGTCCTCCACTTTCATCAACGCATCCTAAAGCTCCGAGGGACGCATTTCAACGATGGAGATGATCATTGGAGGGTGGAGATGGGAGGTAGGAAGGTGGGCCACACTTGCTCTCCATGGAAGCCATGGACGATTGCTCCATGGGAGTTGCTTGAGAGAGAAAAAAATATAAGAGAGAAATGAGAGAGAGAGAGAGTGATGGGAGAGAAGTAATGGTGAGTGATGTAAGCATGTACTTTGTTGTAAGAAAATGTTGATTTTAAGGGAAATGTGGTTGTACTTGAGGATGGGTGTGAGTGATGGGAGTGATGGGTACTTGATTGATGTGATTGATAGGATTGATGTGATATTTTCTAGGGATTACAACGCGAGGCATTTATCCTCGAACTGGACGGGGCCCACATCTCTTGGCCCGGGTATAGCCTCGGTGCGCGAGTCACGACATCAGAACTGCGGCAACGACGCGGTCACTAAGGTACCAGTCTTAGGTTGAGTCGGGTTGACGGCGTGTGAATCAGGGTCGCGCACAAATGCCGGTTAAGTGTCGAAGGTTGTCGAAATTCTACTGGAAAGACTGCGGAAGCCTATGGAACGGTACAGTTTAGGATACGGGTCTTACATCAACCCTCTACAGCCAATTTTCAGAATCTGGCCCTACAGGAGGGCTGAAACTTCTACGGAACACCACACCCAGACCATAGATCGGATCGACATGAGATTTGAAGATTTTGCAGCCCAAGCTTGGCCCACCAAGGCCAAGGAGTTCTTTTCTGGATTCGGTCCCCCACCACACGTGCGGTCAACCTCGAACGCACGTGCGTACGCTCCTAGCCTGCTATCCACACGCAGGGGCTGTCTCAGGTTCAAGTTTCTTCTTATTTTCATCTTTTTATACCTAATTTCATAAACCCTAACCCTAAATTACATTATCTCTAATTGATTTGCCCATTTTCTCATCCTAAGGTTCCTCGAATCGAAATTGGAGAATCCCTTGGATTAGGGACTAATTCTTATGATGTATGGTTGATTTGTATTTCCCTTTGAGCATTGTATGGTCCATAATTTTTACTGATATAGTCCTAGCCTGTGTAGACCTAGACCTGTACAGATTCCCCTTTGCTTGAATGTTTGGAATTTCGTGTGGGATGTGGAATTTTTATGTTATTGTTTTTAAATTAGTATGATTTAAGCCTGAAATATTGCATATCATATTTCAATTTCATGTTCTACATCAAATTTGGTATCAGGGCTTAGGGTTCTTATAGGGGAATACATTACTTGTTTAGGGTTAGTTTGTTGAGTCCTTCATGCATCTAGTCCATCACATGTAGCTTTTAGGAGTCCATAGTCCCTTATTTTGTCAACTATACTACTGGATTTTAATAACACTGCATAGTTCCCTCATATAGTCTTATAAGATCATTTAGTCTTATTTAGTTACATATACTCGTCTTAGAAAGTCCTTAGGTGGAGTTAGCAAGAGTATGTCCACACGTACGAGTCGTAGTTTCGGTTTGCACCCTACACTAAACATAGACTAACTGCAAGAAATAGTAGCCAAGTTAACCTAGTAGGTTGATTCCCTGAGTAAGCGCTTGGAACAACACATAGATCAGTGCCTTGACCAAATAGATGCCTCCCTTGGGACAAACCCTACCATTAGGGAAGATGTCCAATCTCAGGCAGATGGTCAGGAGGTTAGACTAAGGAATGAGGGCGGCCAAGGAGTTGGTCATGAGTGCGCACCTGTGCACCCACCCCATGAGGGATATCATGATCAATATAACCTAGATGCACAACTCCTCAAGGGAGTTAGAGTAGATGTCCCTACATTTGATGGCCACCTGGACCCTAAAGCCTTTCTATACTGGTTGGTGGATATAGACCATTATTTTGAGTGGTATGACATGTCGGATGCTCGACGAGTCCGATTCGTAAAGATGAAGCTTGTGGGCTAAGCAAAGAGGTTTTGGGCAATAGTTGAGTGAAATAAAGAAAGAGCGAGGAAACTCCCAATAGTCCATTGGGGAGAAATGAAAGAAGCACTTAAAGAGAAGTACCTCCCTTTCTCTTATCGCTTACGATTAATTGAGGAGTGGCCGCTTCTTCAAAGGGGTTCCATGAGTGTTGCGGACTATATCGAGAAGTTTGAAGAGTACTCAACCCACTGTGAGGTTGATGAGGACCCAGTACTACCCTTGCTCGTTTTAAAATGGGCCTTCACTGACATTAGGAGAGAATTGCTCGCTAAAGACATAGACACTATTGAACAGTTATACTAACTAGTGTTAGACGTCGAGCAATACCTTAAAGCATCTGAGGAAAAGTGATTTGACTTTCCGAATCCGGTGTTAGGGCCAACCCCTCTGGGGCTAAACCTAACACGAGATTCTAAAATAAACCTTTTAATAATGTTCAGCGCAGGCCCAAGGATGATAAGGGTAAAGAGATTGTCGGGTCTAGTTCACATGGAAGTGAGGCCACTGGGTGTTTCAGGTGTCAGGGGTTTAGTCATTTTGCCCACCAGTGCGGCATGAGAGAGGGCATCAAAGTACTCCTTATTGATGGGCAAGTAGAAGTAGTGCTCCCAGAGAGTGATGGTGAGGAGGAGTATGAACCAGTCGAAACCCCCAGTGATGATGAGGAGGGAGCGCAAGAATCTGCTACCATCGCAATTATGCATTGTGCTTTAACTCAGGCCAAGAACCCTGATGACTAGCGCCGCAACACGATCTTCTAAAATTATGCAAAATGTGAGGAAAAGAGCTATAAGATGATTGTGGATAGTGGTAGTTATGCCAACGTGGCATCAACTAGCACTGTGAGTCGTTTGGGCTTGAAGCTGAAAGCCTATCCTTAGCCCTATAAAGTCTCCTAGGTTAACGAAATATCCATTCCAGTCTCACACTGCCGTCTTGTCCCTATTCATTTGTATCATATAAAGACACAATTTAGTGTGATGTTGTTCCTATAGATGTGGCCATATCATTCTGGGTAGGCCGTGACTCTATGACAGGGATGTTACCATATTTAGTCGTTCAAATATGTGTACATTCTGGTTTGAGGGCAAGAAGGTCAAGTTAAATCCTCTACCACCCAAAAATATGACTGGAAAGGAGTCCACCACACAAAGTGGTGTGAGCAGTTCAAAAGAAGTGAATGAGTTGAAGTCCAAGTCCAAACCGCTCCATATTCTGAATGCCAAGGACTTTGAGCGAGAAATGGAGGCAGACTCGTTGGTATACGCTCTTGTGGCTAGGGAGAGTGTACCAAAGGCTAGTGTAGAGTTACCCATTGAGGTTATTCAGGTAGTACACGAGTTTCGTGATATTTTTCCTGAGGATCTAATAGATAAGCTTCCCCCTATGAGGGAATTAGAGCATGCCATTGATTTAATCCCTAGGGCGACCCTACCAAACCTCCTGCATTACAGAATGAACCTAAAGGAGCACGATGAGTTAAAGAGGCAGATTGACGAGCTTCTAAAGAAGGGTTTTATACAAGAGAGCATGAGTCATTCTTACACCTAAGAAAGATGACACATGGATGATGTATGTGGATAGTAGAGCTATCAATAAAATCACTGTCAAGTATCAGTTTCTTATACCGCGTCTTGATGACATGTTGGATATGATAGTCAATGCTACTATCTTCTCAAAAATTGACCTCAAAAGTGGTTATCACCAAATTTCTGTAATCGAAACGAGAAACTAAAGCACTTTGTGTAATTGCAAATGCGAGATCATGAATCTACCATTATACGCATTGAAAGCGTTGAAAGCTTAGTAACTTATACACTTAAAGTCCTCACCTTTGCCTTTGAAACGCAGAATCGCAAGGGTAGCGGAAGAATCTACGCGAGGGAGATTTCTAGCCCGGTGATGCGTGAAAGATAGCGTTGAAAATAAAGGATGGGCTATATGAGTGGGTGGTTATGCCTTTTGGGTTAACTAACGCACCAAGTACTTTCATGCGTGTGATAACCCAAGTATTGAGGCCCTTCATGGGGAAGTTCCTGGTTGTATACTTTAATGATATCTTGATTTATGACATGACCAAGGAGCAACACCTCAGCGATTTAAGGCAGGTTTGTAGGATCTTTAGGGCCGAGAAGTTGTACGCCAACCTAAAGAAGTGCGCATTTTTGTCTAGTAGTGTGATCTTCTTAGGTTTTATTGTGTCAGCTGAAGGCGTATCGGCGGATCCCAAGAAGGTCAAGGCCATTTTTAATTAGCCTGAACCCCATAATATTCATGAGGTGCGTAACTTTCATAGCTTAGCCACCTTTTATAGGCGGTTCATTGGAGGTTTTAGTTCCATTATGGCTCCTATCACGGACTGCATAAAAAAAGGAGAGTTTCAATGGACAAAGGCATCCTCGAAGGCCTTCAAGGAGATAAAAGTCCAGATGACCAAAGCTCCAGTCATGCGGCTTCTAGATTTTTTAAAAGCTTTTAAAGTCGCATGTGACGTGACAAGAGTCGGCATAGGAGTACTTAGTCATGAAGGGCACCTTGTCACATATTTTAGTGAGAAACTGAATGAGGTAAAATAAAGATATTCCACCTATGATAAAGAATTCTATATGGTAATACAATCACTGCGTCATTGGCGTTATTACCTATTACCGCAAGAATTTGTCTTATTCTCTGATTATGAGGCCTTGAGATATCTGAACTCTCATAAAAAAATTAAACCCCAGGTATTCTAAGTGGGTTCAATTCCTTTAAGAGTACACTTTTGTGCTTAAGCACAAGGCCGGTGTAGAGAATAAGCCTGTTGATGCGTTGAGTCATCGAGTCGTATTACTCAACTCCATGAGCGTTGAAGTTAGAGGCCTCAAGCACATCAAAGAAGAGTATTCAGAGTATCTAGGCTTCAGAGTTGTGTACGCATCATTGTTAGAGAGTCCATCAGGAGCTAGTAGTGAATACTTAATTTTAGACGGATATTTGTTTAGGAGTGACCGCTCGTGCATACCACGCACCTCCTTCCACGATTTTCTTGTCTAGGAGTTACATTCGGGAGGTAAACATGATTCTATCTTTATTATCGTGGACCATTTCCCTAAGTTGCCCACTTCATTCCTTGTTCTAAGACCTCCGACACATCTCATGTTGCCAGGCTATTCTTTAGTGAGATCATTAAACTGCATGGGTTACTAAAAACCAGTGTCTGACCGTGACGTGTGATTCATGAGTTACTTTTGAAAGACACTATGGCACATGATGAATACAAGGCTCCAATTTTCTTCTGCTTACCACCCTCAGACCAATGGTCAGACTGAGGTAGTTAATAGGAGCCTAGGGAGTTTACTTCGATGTTTAGTAGGGGTGCATACTAGGACATGGGACACCGTAATACCCATAACCGAGTTTGCATTCAATAGTTCTATCAATAGGTTCACAGGTCTAAGTCCTTTTGAGGTTGCTACTGGTTACAAGCTTAGGAAGCTATTGACCTTGTCCCTATGTCATTGTCCCATAGGCCATCAGAGTCTGCAGAGTCTTTTGGGCATCACATACATTCATTGCATCAAGAAATCAAGCGAAAGATTACTACTAATAATGAACATTACAAATTTTCTACAGACCAACATAAATGACTCAAAGAATTCAATATTCAAGACTCTGTGATGGTCCACATCAGGCTCGAACGGTATCCTCCGGGAAATGTTCGTAAGTTACACGCTCATAACGCTGACCCTTCAAAATTATAAAATGAAACGGTCTCAATGTATATGAGGTAGATCTTCCACCTTCTAAGGGAATTAATTCTACATTCAATGTGGAAGATCTAGTTGATTTTTAGGGACTCACTGATACTTTGTCCAGCCCTTCGCCCACCCATCCTGATTCTCCAGATTTGCCCCTTGATCCATGACCTTTTTCCAACCTTTCTTCCCAGCCTCTACCTTCTATACCTAGCCTTCACACACCCAGAGAGGAAATAGAAAATATCTTAGACCATGATATAGCTTCCACGTCGGATGGTGGTTTTCAGAAGTACCTGGTTAAATGGAAGTCACGCCCAACTTCAGACACCATGTAGCTCACTGAGGATGAGCTTAAGAGACTTGATCCTGACATCCTGAAGTGGTTCAGGAGTTTTATTTCACTAGTGGCGAAATCTTCGCAGCCGAGAAGAATTGATGAGGACATCAGGTGCACACGTGCATGCACGCATGCCACCCCCTACACACGTACATACGAAGAAGGAGGGCCCCACCGTCAATCTGATCGATAACGACATCAAGGGAGGGTCTCCTAGATAGAAGATGAAGTTTTGATCCAAAAGAGCGGGCTCGATAGTCAAGAAAAGCCCATTATGAGATCTCATGATCGTAGTCCACTAGTTTAATTGATTTCATATTTTAGGTTTTGCTTATTGTTATTATTTAGAACATCATGAACGCTTTAGATTTCTTTGTTTGGTTTTTATTTTAGTTTACTTCATTGTTAAGTAATAGGTCGCAGACATGGCACGAGTTTAGGGGTATAGGGTTTTCCCTATAAATAGGCAATCCTTATAGTTCTTTTGGATTGATTGAAGTTGAATAAAAATTCCTGAGTGGTTTTTCTTCTCTTTGAGTTTCTGAGTTGTGGAAAAATTAAAGTGGGTGTAAAGCCCTCCTTTTTCGAAGGGATGAGATTAAAGTGGGTGTGAAACCCTCCCTTTTCAAAGGGTTAACTACCATGGTGCGAAGCCACGTTTATCCTAATCCGCCCCTCTATCTTATTTCATCCATCCTACAACCACCTTTGTGTCAAATCCATTTATTTTATAAATGTTTATCCCTCTACAGCCAGTTTTCAAAACCTGGCCCTATATGAGGGTTAAAACTTCAACGGAGCACCACGCCCAGACCATAACTCGGATCGACCTGAGATTAGGAGGTTTTGCAGCCCAAGCCTAGCCGACCAAGGTTAAGGAGTTGTTCTTTAGATTCGGTCCCCCACCACACGTGCGTCCAGCCTCAAATGCACATGCGTCCACACCTGGCCTACTGTCCAAACGCAGAGGCTGTCTTAGGTTCAGGTTTCTTCCTATTTTTCTCTTTTTATACCTAATTTCATAAACCCTAACTCTAGATTACATTATCTCTAATTGATTTGCCCATTTTCTCACCATAGGGTCCTTGAATTGAATTTGAGGAATCCCTTGGATTAGGGACTGATTCTTATGTATGTGTGGTTGATTTGTATTTCCCTTTGAGCATTGTTTAGTTCATAATTTTTACTAATCCAGTCCTAGCCTGTATAGGCCTAGACCTGTACAAATTTTCCTTTGCTTGAATGTTTGGACTTTTATGTGGGATGTGAAATTTTTATGTTATTGTTTCTGAATTAGTATGATCTAAGCATAAAATCTTGCATATCATATTTCAATTTCATGTCCTGCATCAACTTTTAGGCCTACTCAATCAACGGAGAGGGGCAGAATTTATCTTCTGAAAGAAGATGATGATATAAATGCTAAAGTGACTAATCTCACAAGAAAACTTGAAGCCATGAAACTAAAGAAGGATAAGGCTATGGAAACTGTTTACAGTATTTGTGCTTGCAACATTCACACAACTTAAAATTGTCTAACAATACCTGCTTTTTTTAGAGGTACTGAATGAGCAATCTAATGCCGTGAATAATTATCAAAGACCTTTAGTGGACCCACTTCAAATACATAAATCTTAGTTGGAGAAATCATCCAAATTTCAGTTGGAGGAATGGACAAAGTGTTACTCCTCAAGGATTTCCTAATCAAATTCTAAATCAAAGGAAACCTCAAGAGGATCCAGTTTTAAAGCATCTTTAAAATCAAGAGCATTTCAATCAAGGTATGCTATAAACCTTTTAAGACCTTGCAAAGGCCATACAAGGGCTTGAGACAAAAAATGCGATTGGAAAAAAGGGAAACCTTCTAACTCAACCTCTTCCCAATCCAAAACATCAACATGAAGTCAGCGACCCGAGCTCTTCAAATCGAATGGAGCAAGCTAAGTCTATCACCACTCTTAGGAGTGGAAAAATATTTAACAAATCTATTTCGGTAAGGGCTGAAAAGTCTAAGGACCCGAAAATAGATGAAACCAATAGACCTAGTAACACTCCACATGAGTTAGAACCAGAACCTCAAGGCAAGCCGATTGCTTCATTTCCTCAATGGTTGATTGCACTAAAACCTCTTTCTAACTCTTAGGACATTCTAGAGGTGCTGAAATAAGTGAAGGTCAACATTACTACTGGATGTTGTTAAACAAATACTTTCATATCCCAAATTTCTGAAAGACTTGTATACGACCAAAAGACGGTAAAATATTCAAAAGAAAATCTTTTTAACAGAAAAAGTGAGTGTCATCCTGAAGTAAGATGTGCCACAGAAATATAAAGATCTCAGTAGCCCAACCATATCTTGTGTAATTGGCAATTACTGGATTGAGTATGCACTTCTTGACTTAGGAGTGAGCGTAAATTTGATCCCTTACTCGGTCTACAAACAACTGGGTCTAAGTGAATTAAAATCCACACGGACCACATTATAACTTGCCGACGCTCAGTTCATGTACCGAGAGGGATAATTGAGGATGTGTTGGTTTAGGTTGACAAATTCTACTACCTGGTAGATTTTATCGTCTTGGACACTCAACCCATCGTGGACATGAGCACTCAAATTCCCGTCATTCTAGGTCACTCATTCCTTGCCATATCAAATGCAATCATTAATTACAGGAATGGAGTCATGAGTTTGTCTTTTGGAAATATGATATTAGAGTTAAATATTTTTTTCAATATGGGCAAACAATCAGAGGAAGATGACAATTCCCACATATTAACCCAATTGACTCTTTTGTGGAAGATAAAACTTTTCTGACCTTATCCTCTGACCCTCTAGAGACGTACCTAGCCCACTCCCATGATTTAGATGATGATGTGATTAGGGAGATGGGAACCATGCTGAATATTATGCTGGTACTTGAAGTTAATCAGTGGAGGCCACAATTTGAAGAATTACCCCAAACTGATGTAGTGCCTCTACTGTTTAACCTCAATGCACCGAAGCTTGACCTAAAACCTTTACCCTATAATTTGAAATTGTATTTTTAGGTCAAGATGAGACATACCCGGTGGTAATTTCTTCTCACCTTGAGCAAGAATAAGAGAGTATGCTTATCTCTACTCTCATTGAGCATAAGGGAGCCCTTGGATGGTCAATTGAGGATCTCAAGGGAATTGACCCTTCGATTTATACTTACAACATTTATCTAGAAGATAATGCTAAGACCTCACGGCAACCACAACGTAGATTAAATCCAAATATGAAGGAAGTGATTAAGGTTGAGGTTCTTAAGTTATTAGATGTGGGTATCATATACCCTATATTGGATAGCCAATGGGTGAGTCCAACTCAGGTAGTTCCTAAGAAGTTCGGAATCACCATAGTAGCCAATGCCAACAATGAACTCGTGCCAACTAGAGTTACTACTGGTTGGAGAGTGTATTGACTACAGGAAATTAAATACCGCCACGAGGAAGGACCATTTTCCTTTACCTTTCATTAATTAAATTTTAGAAAGGCTAGCTAGTCACCCGTACTATTGCTTCCTTGACGGGTATTCGAGCTATAACCAGATAAAGATAGCCCTTGAAGATCAGGAAAAGACCACATTCACATGTCCCTTTGTCACCTTTGCTTACCGAAGGATGCCATTCGGACCGTGTAAACCCCCGCCACTTTTTAGTGATGCATAATGAATATTTTTTCTGACATCGTGGGGCAATATCTAGAGGTCTTCATGGACAATTTCTCTATTTTTGGTCCATCCTTCAGTGATTGTTTAAAGAATCTTAAATGTGTGCTGAAGCGATGTGAGGAAAAGAACTTAGTACTAAATTGGGAGAAGTGTCATTTCATGGTTCGTAAGGGAATTGTCCTTGGATGTATCATCTCGTCTAAAGGAATTGAGGTAGATAAGGCTAAGATTGATCTTATCTCTAACTTAGCTCTACCCAAGAACATACGAAACGTGCGATCCTTCCTGGGACACTTGATTTTACAAAAGATTTATAAAGGACTTTAGTCATCTCTCTCGTCTTTTATGCAATCTACTTAAAAAGATGTACCATACGAGTGGACTGAGTAATGCCAAGAAGCTTTTTATAAGCTCAAGGGCATGTTAACCACCGCAGCTATCATGCAACCACCTAATTGGAGCATCCCCTTTGAACTTATGTGCGATGCGTCCGACTATGCTCTTGGGGTAGTATTAGGTCAAAGAAAAGATAAGAGGCCCTACGTTATAAATTATGCAAGTAGAACATTAAATCCTACCCAAGTGAATTACACTACTACGGAAAAGGAACTCTTAGCCACAGTATTCGCTTTGGACAAATTTAGGTCCTACCTGATTGGATCCAAGATCATCATCTACATAGATCATATGGCGCTCAAGTATCTTCTTTCTAAGAATGATGTTAAACCTCGCTTGATAAGATGGATCCTTTTACTCTAAGAATTTGATTTAGAAATAAAAGATAAAAAGGGAGTAGCAGTTGATCTCTCTAATTCCCTTGAGATGACACATATAAATGACATGTTCCTTGATGAACAATTGTTTAAAGTCTCTCAATCACCTTGGTTCGCGGTTATTGCTAATTATCTTGCCACAGGTTCCACGCCGACACATTGGACTGCACAGGATAAAAAGAAATTCTTTGCCGAGATACGCGAATTCTTGTGGGATGATCCGTATTTATTCAAATATTGCCCAAACCAAAGCTTAACGAGATGTGTGCCAGACAATGAACACCAAAGTGTCATATTCTTTTTTCACTCTCAGGCCTGTTGTGGTCACTTTTCTGGTAAAAACAACTACGGTCAAAATTCTGTAGTGCGACTTTTATTGGTCTACTATGTTCAGGGATACTCATGAGTTTTACAAAGCTTATAAGCATTGTTAGAAATTGGGAGTACTCCCGTAGAAATATGATGTCTTTTAACCCCATTCTTATCATAGAAGCATTTGATTGTTGGGGCATTGATTTCATGGGGACCATTCCCCCAATCCTTTAGAAATTTATATATTTTGCTAGAGGTAGACTATGTCACTAAATGGGTCGAAGCAATCCCATGACGGAACAATGACCATCAAACGATCATTAAATTCTTAAAAGAAAACATCATTTTCCGGTTTAGAACGCCTCGAGCCATCATTAGTGATGGATGATCACACTTTTTCAATAGGCCATTCGTAAATTTAATGAAGAAATATGACATCTCTCACAAAGTGAGCACTCCATACTACTTACAAACAAGTGGGCGAGCTGAGATTTCTAATAGAAAAATTAAACACATACTTGAAAAAATTGTTAACCCTGACCACAAGGATTGGTCAATCCGCTTGACCGATGCTTTATAGACTTACCATACTGCATTTAAAACTCTTATTGGAATGTCTCCCTTTAGACTTGTCTATGAGAAGGCTGGCTACTTACCTGTGGAGTTGGAACATAGGACCTACTGGGCAATTAAAAATCTGAACTTTAATTTGGACAACGCTGGCTCGCTGCGCAAACTTCAATTGAACGAACTTGAGAAAATCACGAACGATGTATACAGAACTCGAAAATTTACATGGACAGAATGAAGGTGTTTCATGACCAACACATTCTTCAGAAATCATTCACACCAGGTCAGAATGTTCTTTTGTACAATTCTCAATTACATCTCTTTTCGGGTAAACTTAGGTCTCGTTGGACCAACCCTTTCACTGTTATTAATGTTTATTCTCATGGGGCCGTTGAGATTCGGAATCCAAATAATGGCAATGATTTCAAAGTGAATGGATACCGTTTAAAGCCATTTGTTGAAAAATTTGATTTAGAGGACATATCCATACCTCTGAATGATCCTGTTTACCAGGATTGACCTTCTAGTCTGACGGAGGTGTAGTTAGGTTTCCTGCTTTTCGTTATTTAGGATAGTTTGCTTTCGGTTGTTTTAAGATAGTTTTCTTATTATCTGTTCGAGTCTTTTGTGCTAACCCATCTTCGTACTAAGATTATTGGAAAAGCCTTAAAATTCCTTCTTCAGGTACTATCTTTCCATCACTTCCATTTTCTTTTCATTGCCTCTCTTGTATTATATGTTTATTTCTCTTATATTGAGGACAATGTAAATTTTAGGTTGGGGATGGGGGATTAGGTTACTTAATCAGTTGTTCTCCTAGTCTTTGAGCAAAAATTGTGAAAAAAAGTGCAAAAAATTGAAATTTTTTTGAAAAATAAAAGTATAAGATGCTTAATGTTGATGATTTATATTCCTTGGATTCAGATACTTAGAGATTTCAAAGTTAAGTTCGAGTTATTAGTCCATGAGTAGAAGTTTTAAACATTGATCGGGTCATGATTTCACATGCCACATCTAGCAGTCATATTAAAGTTTCAGTAAACATTGAATTGTTAACTTGGTGATTATTTAGCATGAAAGGAACCAACCTGGGGAATTTTTTCATCATGTTCGATGAGAAGAATTAAAAAAAAAAAAAAAAACATTTGTCTTCAAAAAGGTCACTTATTAAAAATCTTTAAAAAGATAGACATAGTGTGAAAGTCATCAATAGAAAAATCAAAAGGTGAAAGAATAAAAGAGAGAATTAAAAGATGAACTACAAGGCAAGTTTCAATTTAGATTTTGGTTCTTCTGAATGCTCTTTTAATTATCAATGTTATCATGAAAGTGAAGAATTGAACATTTGATTGTGATAAGTCTAGACTTCATTATACACCAATGGAACTCAATGTTTGAAATTATTCTAATTGGAGGATTAATGCTTTGAACTTGATTATAAAACTTACCGAGTGCTAGAGTTTAGGAGAAGGTAATGCACAACATCGATGTATTTTAGAATTTTATTATATGGATTGTTTAAAAAAAAAAACACTTGAGCTTATATAAATTATCTTGTGGTTCTCTAAATATTATTCGCATACTTTGCTCAGGACTAGCAAAATGTTGGTTGGGGATTGTGTTGATGGTCAAATTTTGTATATTATCCCCAATTTATATCTGAGTTTTATGAACATAATAATGCTTAATATTCTATTTTACTTATGTTTGTATTATAAGGTGAATTTAAGAGATTGGATTGAAAAGGGTGCTAAAAGCATGGATTTTATGTTCAAGAATCACCAAGACAAGGGATGAATCTTAGGAGACCAAGATTGAAGAATTCACAAGCCAAAGATCCACGAAAACCAAGTGAGGAATGAAGAGAATTGAATATTTGAAGTGAAGAAAATGAATCCTGAAATCGTTCTAAAAAAGCATAGTATCACCCTGATTGCTACAAGTGGATCATTGGAAACCCTAGTTCCCACCTTTGAATTTCTTAAGTTTCTAATTAAATCTCTCACAATTACTTCATTTTATTTCAGATTCAGATTCACATCTTTTTTAATTATACTTCTAGCTGCTTTCAAAATACTCACGAGATTAGTCCTTATGGATTCGACCTTAGTCTTATCGAGATTATTACTACATCGCGACCCTACACTTGGGGTTGTGAATACTCCATCCATTTGAAATCAGAAAAAAGCCCTAATTTAGTTATTACCTTAAAAAGTGTGGTAATTGTGGGGCCCGTGTGGAATGTGTTTGACATCCAATATGTCCACCTGGTGAACCCCACCATGATGGTCACATGAAAAAGAATGTTGGTCCATTCTTATTAAGGTGAGCCGCACCATAAAAAAAATAAATAAATAAAGATCAGTACTTAATTTTTCTTTCTGGTGATCACCATCATAGTATGCATAGTTTGGACAAGTTGGATGTTGTACGCATACCTCATGCTCGACGATTTTCAGACATTATTACTTTATAAAGAAATAATAATAATAATAATAATAATAATACAAAAATTTACCCAAAAAATTCTCCTAGACATTATTTTTACCTTAAGATATCTTCCTTTAAATCTTATATATATGAAGTCATTCTTCCTAATCGTAGATAGAGGTAAAAAGACATTTTTACTCTTTTATTTTCATCCATCTTCTCACGTTGGAAACCAGTTGCAACCAGTTGCAAATGGGCGAGTACATACTCAACCCCAAGAGTACATACTGGGCCCTAAAAAATTCATAAAATATCTCGAGCGCAGATCCGGTAATACCCCACCGAGAATGAAGCAAATTGTGTCCTGCCCCCTCCTTGATGCTAAGTTGTCTAGGCAACCTCTGCAGGGCCACCGTCATATACGGAATTTATCCACTCCATCTATTTTGGAAGATTATTTTAGGGTATGAACCTAAAAATGACCTAGATGTTGGGATGCCTTGCACAAACCTTAAGATCTAGCCTCCCGAAACAAACCAGAATTATGGATAATAAAGCAATGAAATAAATCAAAGCATCAATCACACACCACACAAGAGATTTTTACGGAGAAAAGCCTTAAAGAGGTAAAAACCACGGGACCTCGTCCAGATCAACAATCCACTATGAAGTAGAACATTACAATCTTCTTCACTCACGCAGGAGTGGATGAATAATGAAAGAATAAAGAAAACCAGAGAGATCTCACCGATTACGAGGACGTAGGAGCACTGAGATATAGACTGTACCGTAGATCACCTCCACGAGCATAACCTCCCTTCTACATGCTTCCTCTCTCTCTTTCTCCCTCTCTCTCTCTCACCTTTGATAGCCTTATTATGTTTTTTCTCATCAACACAACATACGTAGAAAAATCCTAGGGACCCCTTTTTATAGTTTTAGGAAACTCTTTTCCGCATCCCAGTTGTGAAAGGACTTGCGCATCCCAGTTGCGAAAGGACAACGGGTTAAAAAAAACTCATCAAATCTCTCCCTTTTTAACCCAGGAGGGATTCACCTTCTTTAAGCCAGCCAGGTTTATACAAACCTCAAACTTGCCCTTAAGCAAGGCCTTGGTCATCATATCTGACCCATTATCGTCTGTGTGGACCTTCTCAAGCTGTAACACCTTCTGTTCCAAAGTATCCCTGATCTAGTGATACCGAATCTCTATGTGCTTTGACTTGGAATACTGACTTGGATTCTTGCTCAAGTGTATAGCACTCTGACTATCGCAATAGACCACGTGCTCCTCCTGCTTCAGGCTAAGTTCCTGTAGGAACCTCTTCATCCAAAGCATCTCTTTACATGCCTCTCGTGACCGATAACTAATGTACCCGGCTTCGTAGTTGATAATGCTACGAGAGTGTTTTTTCGTAGCTTTTTTGCTCGCCAAGAAACCGCTCCCCCGCAAACGTGAACATGAACCCCGATATAAACTTCCTGGAGTCTATGTCACCTGCCATATCTGCATCTGTGTAGCCCTCTAACACAGGTTTACCGTCACCATAGCATAGGCTCAACCTGGATGAGCCTCTTAGATACTGCTGTATCCATTTCATCACTGCCCAATGCTCTTTACCAGGATTGATAAGATACCGGCTAACAACACCAACCGCATATGCTATGTCTGGGCGTGTACACACCATAGCATACATCAAACTTCGTACAACTGACGCATAGGGTATCTTCTGCATCTCATCCACCTCTGCCTTCGTCTTGGGACACTGCCTGTCGCTCAATCTGAAGTGACCATCCAGTAGAGTACTGATCGGCTTCGCTGCATTCATATTGAACCGCTCTAGGACTTTCTCAATATACCGCTCTTGTGACAGACAAAGCTTCCTGCTGCTTCTGTCACGGGTTATCTCCATTCCTAGGATCTGTCTAGCCCGACCCAAGTCTTTCATCGCAAAAGACTTGCCTAACTCCTGTTTCAGCCTGTCAATCTTCTTGATGTCTTTTCCCATGATGAGCATGTCATCAACATATAACAGCAGAACTAAGAAATCATCATCTGAGAACTTGCGCGTGAACACACAGTGGTCCGACTCCGTTCTGTCATACCCATGTTTCAACATAAACGAGTTGAACTTCTTGTACCATTGTCGTGGAGCTTATTTCAGCCCATACAAGCTCTTCCTCGACCTACACACCATATACTCCTTGCCCTTAACTTCGAACCCCTCTGGTTGGTGCATGTAGATCTCTTCATCCAGGTCACCATGGAGAAAGGCAGTTTTAACATCTAACTGCTCTATCTCCAGATCCATGTTAGCCGTCAACCCAAGCAACATCCGTATGGATGTCATCTTCACCACTGGTGAGAATATCTCTTCAAAGTCTATTCCTTTCCTCTGACCAAATTCTTTCACCACAAGTCTGGCCTTGAACCTCGTCTGTGAATTCTTCTGCTCAACCTTCTTTCTGAACACCCACTTGTTGCTCAAAGCTTTCTTGCCCTTGGGCAGTTTTACCATATCATAGGTGTGGTTCTTATGCAAGAATTCCATCTCCTCTTGCATAGCTTTCAACCACTCCCCCTTATGCTCGTTCTTAGGCTAGGGGCCTCGGAGAATAATCTTGGCTCTCCCCATCGGATAAACATAATATACTCATATGGTGAGTACCTCTTGGATGGCTGTCTGTCCCTAGATGACCTCCTCACATGTGGCTTAACAGGTGGATCAAGCGGGGGCTACTCCCTTGGTCCATCTTCTGAAGGAACTCTCTCGTCCTCTGCACCTTGCTGTACTCCCCCGTCATCAGGCACCACGGGAAGAATAATTGGATCCATGTCCTCTAGCTCACCTGAACTAGGTTGATTCTTCTCTGGCTTACCAATGTCTTTTATACACTGATCTTCAAAGAAAACCACATCTCTGCTCCTGACGAGCTTCCTCTCGGTCGGATCCCACAATTTATAACCAAACTTTTCATCACCGTATCCTAAGAACACACACTGTCTGATCTTCATATCGAGCTTGGACCTCTCATCCTTTGGTACGTGAACGGATGCCCTACATCCAAACACCCTGAGATGACTGTACGATGGATCATGTCTAGTCCACACCTTCTCAGGTACTTCTTCATTCAACGGGGCTGATAGAGACCTGTTTATCAAATACACCGCCGTGCGCATTGCTTCTCCCCAGAATGTCTTGGAAAACTTTGCATGGGATAACATGCATCTAATTCTCTCAACAATGGTGCGATTCATTCGCTCAGCTGCACCATTATGCTGGGGGGGTCTTGGGAACCGTCTATTCATGCCGTATACCTAGGGACTTGCAGTACTCATGAAAGTCGCCAATGTATTCACCACCATTGTCAGTGCGGATGCACTTGAATGGTCTACCTATCTCTCTCTTGACCATAGCATGAAACAATTTAAACACACCAAAGACCTCGTCCTTGGATTTCAAAGTATAAACCCAAACCCTCCTAGATGCATCATCTATAAAAGTGACAAAATACAATGCCCCACCCAAGGTTTTTGTCCTCATAGGACCACAAACATCAGAATAAACCAAATATAATACATGCACTTTATTAACATGAGAAGCAGTTTTAACAAATGAAACTCTATGTTGTTTCCCTGATAAACAATCAAGACAGGTTTTGAGAGGTGTACCTATCACGTCTGGAAGGAGCTGCTTCCTCGCTAGTAGCTGAAGCCCTTTTTCACTCATGTGGCCTAGACGCCTGTGCCACATGTCAATAGCTGAATCTTCCACTGCGTTCAATCCACCCTTGCACATACTGACACTTGCCTTGTAAAGGGTGCAATACTTCTTTCCTCTAGCCATGATCAACGAACCCTTGATGAGCTTCCATCACCCATCAGCAAACTGGCTTTCATAGCCATCATCATCCAGCCTTCCCGTCGACATCAAGTTGAGGCGAAAATCTGGGATATGCCTCACATCCCTGAGAACCAATGTGCAGCCCACATCAGTTTTCACACAAATATCACCGACTCCCACGATCTTTAATACGCCAGAATTTCCCATCTTCACAGTCCCATAGTCACCTGACTTGTAACTTGTGAAGGAGTCCCTGTGTGGAGTCGCATGAAAAGAAGCTCCTGAGTCTATCAACCAGTCGGTGTTCTGACTCGTAGCCGTGAGACATACGTCATGATCTGTAGAAAGAATAACTACCATGTCGTCATCTGAAGCGACCGCAGTGGAATCAGATTCATCTTCCTTCCCTTTTCCTTTCTTGTCGTTTTTCTTACCACGACATTCATGCTTGTAATGGCCCTTCTTGCCACAATTCCAGCATTCAACATCTTTTCTGTTACTCGACTTGCCTCTTGATTTATCTCGGGCCTTCCCTCCCTTCCTATTCTTTCCTCTCCCCCATTCCAGCGTCACAAGAGCCTCTTGCTGAGTAGACCCCTGAGACTTCCTCCTTGTCTCCTCATTAAAGAGACAACTGGTTACCTATTTCATGGATATCTTTCCGTCTAGCACGGAGTTACTTAGAGACACCACCAATGTCTTCTAACTGTCAGGCAATGAACTATAGTAAAGCCTGCAATTCATCATCCAGGACCATCTTCATAGAGGTGACTTGTTTTGTGGCTAAGGTTGGTTCACTATATTGCTGACCTCATTCATATACTCGGCCACAGAACCACCATCCTTGAACTTGAGATTCACAAGTCACCTTATCAGAAATATCTTATTACCGGCTGTCTTCCTCTCATACAGCCCTTGTAATTTTAGCCATAGGCTTGTGGCTAAGGTTTCCGTAGACACATGGTGGAACACAGAATCATCCAACCATTGTCTAATAAACCCCACTGCCTTTCGGTCCGTCTTCTTCCAATCATCATCAGTCATATCCTTGGATTTTGCTGATATGCCTAAGATTAGAGAATATAGGTCCTTGCAATAAAGCAAGTCCTCCATCTTAGCCTTCCATATGGTCCAGTTAGAACCATTGAGGCTGATCATCCTTGAGTCACCTTCCATAATTCAAAAAATGATCCTACCCGTTCAATGAACTTAGCTTTGATACCACTTTGTTGGGATGCCTTGCACAAACCTTAGGATCTAACCTCCCGAAACAAACCAGAATTATGGATAATAAAGCAATGAAATAAATCAAAGCATCAATCACACACCACACAAGAGATTTTTACGTGGAAAACCCTCAAAGAGGTAAAAACCACGGGACCTCGTCCAGATCAACAATCCACTATGAAGTAGAACGTTACAATCTTCTTCACTCACGCAGGAGTAGATGAATAATGAAATAATAAAGAAAACCAGAGAGATCTCACCGATTACGAGGACGTAGGAGCACTGAGATATAGACTGCATCGTAGATCACCTCCACGAGCATAACCTCCCTTCTACAAGCTTCCACTCTCTCTTTCTCCCTCTCTCTCTCTCTCTCTCTCACCTTTGATAGCCCTATTGTGTTTTTCTCATCAACACAACATACATAGAAAAATCCTAGGGACCCCTTTTTATAGTTTTAGGAAACTCCTTTCCGCATCCTAGTTAGTGAAAGGACTTAGCATCCTAGTTGCGAAAGGACTTGCGCATCCCAGGCTTGCAAAAAGACAACGGGTCAAAAAAAAAAAAAAAAAAAAAAAAAACCCATCACTAGATCCAAGGCTCAAGTGGACCATACCATGGGAAGCTGTGGCAACAATGAAGCCCACAATTGAAACCTTCGTGTATGGCCCACCATATTGTTTATTTGTCATCCAACCTATTAATAAGGCCACATAGACCTCTATTGAGGGACATCATAAATATCAACTTGATCTGAAACTTATGTGGCTCCATACCATTTGATGTTATCCACATTGTCCACTGTGATGTTTATATGCCATCCATACCATTTATAAAGTCGTTCCTGCTAAGATGATATATATATATATATATATATATATATATATATATATATATATATATATATATATATATATATATATACACACACCACTAGTGTTTCAACCATAGAAGTTTATTTCTCACTGTTTCCCGTCTTGAAGCCCACCTGAGTTTTGCATCTGCCTCATTTCTGCCCTAATGACAATACATGTTCTGAAAAGATAGATGGATTGTGTGGATTTCTCATAGACATCACGATGGCATGCTTAGTCTTGCAAAAGTCTTTTCCAAGCTCTAGCTAAGAGCTTCGCTGACCGAATATGCTCATATCGTAATAATGGCCGCCGTGCCCGTGGAGCGGACGGTCCCATTGGATGGGATTCCACCATGCTTTGTTTTTGAAAATTCAAGTCGGTCACTTATTGCATGACCTACTTTTAGGAGCAGGTGTTAAAAACGAATTTCATCAATGATTTATTATTTTTGTGAACTCTAATGGGTGAAGTGAATTTCTTATAATTGTTACGGTTGACCCTGTAAATAAATCAATATAGGAGATTTGTCCTTACTGTTTCATTTGTGTGGCCCGTTGGAACTATATAGGTTAGCCTTATTTTTTAGCCTTGGGTTTAGCATAGGATTACATAACTAATTTTCGCAGTAGATTTCATATATGCATTAAGATGGGCATGAGCTTACCTCACTTTTTTTTTTTTTTTCCTTCTTTTTTTAAAAAAATAAACATAAATTTACTCCCAAGGGCTTGAGTGTACTTGGCATTTATTTATTTATTTCTTTTTTTAAGAAGATAAAACCTAAATTTATTCCCATAAGTAGTTGACAAACAAAATAAGGGGTGGGAGTAATTTACTGGGCAAATAAAACTTCTTCGGTGAACTTATAAAAAAAAAGTATAATAATAATAATAATAATAATAATAATAATAATAAATAAATAACTGTGATGAGATGATCAATAAGAGTTGGAATATGCGCAAAAATCCAAAATTTTGTCTTTTCCCTCGGAGTGTTGAGAGTTTTTTTTTTCCTTTAGAATTTCTTTTTAAAATTTTTAAAAAAATCTTTTTCTAGAGTAAAATTAGTATCCACATGATTTGCAGGATATATCATCTATAGAAATTCATATCGTGTCATCCAGAAAATCAATTAATTCCCTCTTTCTATAGAAATTCATACTATGTCATCCATAAAACCAATTAATTCCTTCTTTCTTCTTACTCCGGGGAAGGAGTCATGGCACATATGCCAAACCTGCCAAACCTATATCTGATTGCCAAAGGACGTCACTCTTAATTTTTGATGGGCCAGGCCATGATCTTTATATAAAATCCACTCTGACCATTATTTGTGTAATCTGTTATTAGGCCCATGCTATCAAAAAATCCAAGCTAATCTCTAATTCAGATGGACCACACCAAAGGAAACAATTGGGATAATGTTAATTTTTTTATAGGGCCCACCGTAAAGATCATAAGAAATTCACTCCGACTATTAGATTTTATAATAACATTTATGCTTAAGGCCCAAGAATCAGGACAATCCATGAATCAGGTGGGCTACATAGAAGGAAATAGTTTGGAGGGTGGCCATCATCGTGTACATTATTTTCAATCATATAATTCACCTAAATCATAGACATGGATCTTTTTTAATACCTATGCATAAAATTAGGTCACGCAACTAATGATCGGATTAGAGTTTCAGATACACAACAAGTTAAGACTCAGGTCACTTTTGATTTTTCCAAGTGTGATATCTCTCCGTGCCAGGAAAAGATAAGGCGTCTTGTAAGGTTAAATTCATCTTTTCATCTCGCATCCGTACGTTTAGAGGAATGTTCCCTAAACATGGATAGTCAAAGCACGTCACGGGAATATCGCATGTTTGAAGGAAATTTTGTATAAAAACCGGATGCGGATTGCGTCCTACCCCCTCCCCCAGCGAACGGGCAGTTCTGTGGGCGGGCCCACTGTGATTTATCTGTTTATCTACGCCGTCCATCCCTTCTCTCATATCATTTTAAGGTATGGGGACAAAATCCAACGCATAGATGATTTTTGCATTTAATGCAAATTGCATTTCATGCTTTTGTGCATTTAATGCAGCCAAGCTTATTATTTGGTGTGGCCCATTTGAACGTTGTATCTACCTCATTTTTTTCCACATACCTTAAAATGATTTGAGAAAAGGGATGGACGGCGTAGATAAATAGATAAATCACAGTGGGTCCACCGACAGAACTGTACGAGGCAATCCGCGTCCATAAAAACCCTAAGAATATAATAATAGAAATTTCGTATTTTCACACCTCTAAAATGTATTTCAAATCCCTTTGTAAGGACGCGGTAATCTGTCCGGGTAGGGCTCTGTGAGGACTACCGTGATGTAAGTGTCTTATCCATGCCATTAATCGTTCTTCTCAGAACATTTTAAGGTGTGAGCCAAAATTTTAAATAAGTTCACAGCTCCAATGGACCACACTGAAGGAAGCTGCAGTGATAATGACACTCCCCCTTGAAACCTTTCTAAGGGCCACCGTGATTTTTTTTTACCATACAAACTATTCAGAAGGCCATTTAGACCTAGATGAAGTGAAAAAACAAATATCAGCTCCATCCATAACTTCTCTAGCTCCCAAGAAGTTTTTAATGGTATACATTCAATCCCCAATTTGTGGTCTACTTAAGACTTTTTCCTGTCTCATGTTTTGGTTCACACCTTAAAATGATTTGAGAAGAACGATTAACAGCGTGGATAAAATACTTACATCATGATGGCCTCTACAGAGCTCTGCCCGGACGGATTACCGTCCGGACGGGGGTAGGACACAATCCGCGTCCTGTAAGTAAATGCTTGTAAATAAGTCACTTGTGTAATGTCGGCAGCAACACCAACGTCTACGTTGACGGCTAATGTGATCGGTGGAAACCGTAGCTAGCTGGAAAACAGATTACGCAGAAACATTGTGGGGCCTATCATTATGTATGTGTCTGATCTACACCATCCATTGGTTTATCAACTCATTTTAGTGGCATGAACTCAAAAATGAAGAAAATCCATCCCTAAAGTGGACCACATGAAACCGTGATCTTTGAACGCCCACTATTAAAAACTTCCTAGGATCCACCGATTATTTTCCATCCAACCGGTTGATAATGTCACACAGACCTGCACGAAGGGAAAACACATATATCAGCTTGATCCAAAACTTGTGGCCCCCAATTAAGTTTTTAATTATAGGCATTCAATCCCTACTGTGCGGTCCACTTTGAGATTTGGATATGCTTTATTTTTTGGGACCATGCCCTAAAATAAGCTTGAAAATTTGTTGGACGGCGTGGATATACCAAACATAAATCAAGGTGGGCCTCACAGGGGAAGATATTTGATACTCCGGCCTTCCTATATAACTTGATATGCGGGTACTCAGAAACGACACACCTGGTGTTTGTTAACTAAAATTAAACAGGCTAAACTGGCTAAACTGTTTCTAAGTCACGATCGGAAAATCAATATTATCTTTACTTTGAATATGAAACAATATTGTTAGGCTAATTTTGGAATCTTTCCTAGCAGCCATTTTCGGCTGTCTATCATATCAAATCATGCTTGGATCATTCAAACATGATCTAGATCCAACGTATGTATCTCTATTTTAACTCATGTGCTTGACGAACTCACATGCAAGACCAAGACTATTGACTTGGAAGCTTTAAATTGTGATAGATGTATCTAACTAACTTACGTGTGTTTATTGGAACTTCTATAATCAGATTATGGTCGCCACATATACTAGATTAAACTCGGGAGTGGATTAGCTGTTATCCGGGTTACACCTTAATGTGTTACCCCAACCGTGTGGGCCTACACTGATGTATTTGTTGTATATCCACGCCGTCCATCTGTTTTTCCATCTCATTTTAGGATTCGATGGCAAACCTTAAGAATATCCAAATCTCAGGTGGACCGTACCACTAGAATCAGTGATGAATAACCATTAAAAGATTTTTGTGGGCCACTATAGTATTGAATCAATCTGATGTTTGTATTTTCCCTCCATCCATGTCTTCTTGACATTATCAACAGATTGGATGGGAAATAAACATTATAAAAACCTTATGATAGGCTTTTGGAACTTTTAACAGTGAAGCACTCAATTACCACTGTTTCCTGTAGTGTGGTCTACCTAAGATTTGGATCTACTTAAAGTTTGGGACCACATTTTAAAATGGACTGCAGAAACGGATGGAAGACGTGGATATACAACACCTCACCAAGGTGGGCCCCACGGTAAGGGTAACTCACCCACACCAACTGGTGTTACCCGGGTAACACCCAGTCTGCTCCCGTGAAACTCGAGTTACTCATCACATACTTGAAAATGACACACGTGTGATAGATTGGAGCCACTCATCAGATAATCCCCACAAAGTGCCATTTTCGCAAGGTCGGGCAGTGTGATCATTGGATGGGCCACATATTGTGAATGAAGGATTTAGATTCAAGGCAAATTTCTCTCAGTCATTCATTTTTATTGCACACATGTGGCTCATGTTATGATCAAATCAAGATGATATTTGAAATATGGCATCTAAAAGTAAGGAAGGCTTGATGAGTGGTTCTGATGTTGCATGAGTGCGTTGTTTCCTCGTGTGAGGAGAATAACAGTTAAAGTCTCTCTTTGGAGCTCTCCGTAGCATAGAATCAGGGCAGTTCTAAGGGGTAGGCAGGTGAGGCAATCGCATATGACCTCCTAATTATGAAGGCCCTATAATTTCAATGCATTTTCATCCAATTTTCAGGGGAGACGAGTTTTGTGGATCCAAGAGGAACCCAAGAAATTGTAGAGCATAGAACTGTAGAGGTCTACGCAACACTATTCTCCCGTTACACGACACTATTTACTGTTGCGTGGCATTATTCATCATTGTACGGCACTATTCACTATTGTGTTGCACTGTTCATTGTTGCGTGACGCTATTCATCATTGCGCGGCATTGTTCATTGTTGGACGGCTTTGTTCACTGTTGCACGGCACTCTTCACTGTTGCACGGGCCGAGCACTCTTCACTGTTGCGCGGACACTGTTCACCGTTGCGCGGAAACTGTTGCATGCCTATGAAATAAGAACATCTAAAAATTAGTTTACAAAATTGAAATTGAAAATAAAAAACAAATCCTAAAACTAGCACTATCAATAATAACAGTCTAATTCCATCATCTCTTTTCAAAATAATAGTATCATTCCCAATAAATTCTTCTCCTAAAACTTAGTACAACAACTACCTACTTTATTGCTAATTAAGTTTTCAAAAAATTAAATTTTAACGTTATTTTTCTAAATTAAATTCTAACTTCATTTTTCTAATGATTCAGTGACACACCAATGTCTAATTAGATTATTAATAGTGGATTGTTCTTTTTGCTAAACAACAAAACAATCACACAACACAACCGACTTTTTGGTTAAGCAAAATAGCTTCTCAATCTCAAAGTATTTTCTACTTTTTTGCTAAATAATATTTACAAAATAACTTTTCAAATAATAGACAAATCAACTTCTTAGAGTCTTGATCAGTTGGTTGTTGTTGCTTCAACAAATCTAAGATTCGTCAGGTTCTATTGTTCAAGAATTTATATTTCAATTTATTTTTTATATCAATTAACTTTTGTTTATCTATTATTATTATTTCTTATTTGCGTCAATTTGTTAATATTTAAAATAATCGGTAGAAAATATACATCTGAATATGAAAAACTAAAGAAAAAAAAATGAGAATAAAAAGTTTAATGCTCTCAAAGAAAGGCCGCTAACAGTTTTTATTTTTATTTAAAAAAAAAAAAAAAAAAAAACTAAAAAGCCTCGTCGTTGCGACTTACCTAAAGCCTCAAAGAATGTTGAGCCGCCTCTACGTAGATGTATAGAACGCTTACACATGTGCCAAGATCGTGGATGAGATCAGGGTGGTTCATCAGATGTAGCCAACCATGAAAATGTCTAGTATCGGTTTGACTTTGTCATGATGGCGCATGGAATGGGGTCCACCGGATCACAGTTCTGGATTCTCAGCATCTACGTACAAAGCCCGTGGCTGTGATGTGTACTATAATATACGTGGACGCGGATTTCCTGCCTCTTTTGCGATGTTATTTTGGGTGGGCTCATTGTGATGTTTGTGAGAAATCTAACCCGTTAATCCATTTTTCAAGATCATTTTACGCCATTCGACCGAAAATAACGTGGATCCAAAACTCGAATAGGCCACGCAAGAAGAAACAGTGGGGATTTAGTGACTACCATTGAAATATTTATATGGCCACAAAATTTTGCGTATAGGTATAAGTTTTCGGTGTTTTCAATTCATACCAGTGAAAACAACCTTATAAACGGTTTGGATGGCATATAAACAACAAGTGGAGCCTAGGAAGGTTTCAACGGTAGGAATTCCTTTCCCCTCTATTTCCTCTCGTGTGGTCCATTTGATTTTTGGATCCTCATTATTTTTGTTATCATTTCATAAAATGATCTTGAAAGACGGATGAACGGGTTAGATTTATCACAAATATACAGTAGCCCCACCCAAAATCCTTGTGCAGGAACTTCCTTGGAAATCCGCGTCCAATATATGTGGCGAACGTGAGCCACAGCTGTCCTGATCAATAATTTAATGAGGAGATATTATCACATAGCATATCTTTCCAAGGCTTCCAGACCACGTCTCACATGTGCCGAATATCCAATCCATGCAAAGGGTGGGCCATGCAATGATGATCACTTTGTATAAAATCAAGCCAATCCACTCATTTGGTGGGTCATACCAGAAACTTTAACCATACCATCGGCTCTGCATTGTGTCCCAATCCATGAGTTAGTCGGCCTGATTTTATTGCCAAGTGATTAATGGCCCGTGTCCCATCTTTTATATGGACCAGATATTAGGCTGTAAGTCGGGCGGGTTGGGTCAGGTTGCCCAATCCAAGTTCCTATACCTCAACTTTAACTCAACCCAACCCAACCTCAGGTTGAAAATTCTTAAACCAAGCCTAACCAAGCATCGTTAGCCAGGTAGATGCATGATGATATTTTTGTTATCATATTAGTCTATAATATATTCAATATATATCTTACTTTTTGTACATATGATTTTATTAATTATATATATAATTATCTACTGTAATGGTTTTTTTTTTCTAAACAAACAAGCTAAAATATAGGTAAACTACTGTTTTAAAAATCATCTTGTGTAACACGCAATCTATTTGAGAAAGAGAAATCCCACATATTTTATTAGTTTGAGTTATCAAAAATGATGTAGACTAATGAAAGTTGACGACAGTAGATTTTCATATGCCTTCAACACAGACGATCCGTACTCAATTATAATTTATAAGTAACTTATATATTGATCAGGTCCGGATTGGGTCGGGCAACCTAAGACCTCGACTCGGGCCCGATCCAAGTTTTATTAGGTTGATGTTTATATAGCCCAAGCTTGAGACCGAACCCGATGCATCATGCCGGAGCCCAACCCAATTTCGAGTCGGTCACGGGTTGGTTAGGTTGAACCCGCCCAACTTTCGGCCCTACCAGATATTCTACACGTGCTTTATCATGTTATCCATTGTTAGGCATGCTCTTGCATAATCTGTTAGTTTGTGAAAAATGAGCATATTCGTATGCTTATGTAAGCTCACAACTCAAATTATTCTAGATTAAACAAGATTGTTTGATGCAAGTTATCCTAATAACATCTTGCATGAGTATTAGGCGTAAACATTGAATCATATTCCTATAGAAAAGGAAAGACAAAGTCATCTCTGAAGTGCCATGGCGTTATGCCGCATGCATGGGACTTAATGTACAATTTCCCTGTTGGACTTTAATTCATGATGTCGCCATAATAAGGGTTGTCAACATGCCATATATAGGCATGGATTTGAATTGTTCAATCCGGGCCTAGTCAAAATTCTTCCTTTTCTCTGCTCAAGCTTAGCCCACTGACAACCCTGCGTAATATACTTTATGATATAACCTATTTGATAATGAGGATGCAATCACAACCATACAATTAAGTAATCAATTAACAATTCATTAATAGTGTCACATTCTTTGGCTTTCAATGGCACAGGTCCTAATATTAGGTACATCGTTGAAAGAGTTAATGAAAGACTTAGAGGGTGAAGCTTAAATTCTCACCTCAACTATGATACTGACATTAATAAAGACAGTTACAACATGAACACTAAATTATATAATGTTAGTATATCTTTTCAAGAAAATTTTAGAGCTTATTTGTTTTACTAATTAAAACAGTAAAGAAAATGAGTAACGATTACAAATTACTTTATATCAACTGCATTTTAGTGCAATAATATAATTAATTACATTGTTTGATTTATTATGATAAAAATATAATAAGACAATTTTACATCAATGCCAAATCAATATTAAAATAGGCTGATGTTGTTGTTTGGATTAGGGTCTCCACAATAAAATGTAAGTTTGTAATGATTATAAATTTTTTATTGTCCTACAAGGACATTTGCATTTGACTCTTGAATATTCACCGTAATAAAGGTTTGAACAATTCATGTGTAGGGTTGGAGTTAAGGAATCTCAAAGTGATTAATAAAGCCTTTGCAATGCAATTAGGATGGAAAATTATAAATGAACCAGATAAGATTTGGGTAAGAATTATGAAGAACAGATGTCAAAAGATAAAAACTAATGCGAAATAAAATGTACCCAATCGGCCTCTTGCATGTGGGAAAACATTGTTACATGTCAAAGAGTTCATTAAGAAAGGTTGTGTTTTGGGTGTGGCAAATGGTGAAAAAATCAACATCTCGAATGATAAGTTGTGGACCAAAAGGCAAATATTGAATTGAATGAGACAATTATCGGCCAACCAAATGGTACCAAAACCATAAACCTTCTCCTGATACCAGAAATGGATTGAAATGCAATTTTAATTTTATCAATTGAGAATCAACCGGTAACCAACCAAATCACAGAGGTCCACATTAAGGAAATGAAACTCATTAGGAAAAACCCAAAATGGCATTTTCAGCATTAAATCAGCGTACCATTTTATTAAGGACACTTTTAATGAAATCATCCAAACCAACCAGAATTTTTATTGGAATGTGATTTGTTTCAAGACCATGTGTCCCAAAAATCAAAATTTTCTTGTGGTTGCTATGTAAGGCCAGACTTTCAACATTGAATACACAGAGTAGATTGATCCCTATTACCCAAACAAGTTGCATTTTATGCAATGCGAACTTCGTAACAACATCCCATCTATTCTTGAATTGCCTATTGTGGAAAAATATTTCGTTCTACTTTCTCAAAACGAGCAAAGTACATCCAAATAGACATCATCAATTGCCGTTTGAGTCAAAATGGTGTTTAGGCCTCAAACGCCCCTTTTGAGGGTGCATCCAAACAGGCCCTAAAGGCCATTCAAAAATCATTTGGTGTGCCATATTTGCCTGTGTCATGTGGTCTATTTGGATATAGAGTAACAACGGTTTCTTTCTTTTTGGTAATGAACAAAGCCCCTCTGACCAAATCATCTCTAGGATAAATTTCATTGTTGAGGAGATTTGTAAATACATACTCATGTAAGCCAGCCCCATCCCCCCAACAATTTGTTATTCTTTAAAAATGACCTCAATTGTCAATTAGCACTCGACAGCAGAAATTAGCTTATGTGAAATGGTACCATCCGAATCCTCTTAAGAAATTGATAGAGGTTTTTGCATTGTGGCTTTTTGCAAAAGGTCGAATAAATGCACGGTTAATCAAACAGAAGAAATGGACCTTCTCCTGGGATTTCAGTTGGCTATAAAGCTGAATATCCTCAATCTAGAGATCAATGATGATTCAGAAAATTGCAAAAAATAGATAGAAGGCAAGGCACTCCTTCAGCGAAGTGAATAATGTGGCCCATGTTTTGATCAAATCAAGGTGATTTTTGAAATTGGCATCTAAAAGTGTGGAGGGCCTGATAAGTGGCACTGATGTTGCGCATGAGCACGTTGTTTCCACGTGTGAGGAAAGTAATCATGAATGTCTCTCTTTGGAGTTAGGGTTGTCAATGGACTGGGTTCGGGCCTGCGAAAATCATATTTTGAATAGGTCCAGCCTGACGCCCGGCCTGAAACAGTTCAAAACTCAAAAAGGTTGCCTTCTATGCAATTTGCAGCTTCCAATCTATTCTTGAACTACCCATTTCGAAAAATATAATTGGTTCCACTTGAATGTTTGCTATTGAATCAATCCCATGGCCTATGAGGCTAGGGAATAGGGATGCACTTCCTCAAAGTGGAGTTTCTGAAAGAAAAAGGGGGGCAGGTTTTAAGCCTGGTTTTTTCAATTGACTAGGCAAAGGTATGCAATGTGCATCCAAATGGACATCATCAATTGCTGTTTGGGTCAAAATGGTGTTTAGGCTTCAAACGCCGCTTTGGAGGGTGCATCCAAACAGGCCCTAAAGGCCATTCGAAAATTATTTGGAGAGCCATTTTTGCCTATGTGGTCTGGTCTATTTGAAGAGAGTGTAATGAAAAAATCCCCTCAGACCAAATCATGTGTCTCTAGGATAAATTTCGTTGTTGAGGAGGTTTGTACTACCTACTCATGTAAGCCAGCCTTGTCCACCTAGGAATTTTGTATTCTTCAAAAATGGCATCAAGTGCCAAATAGCATTCGAGAACAAACATTAGACTCTGAAATGCTACTCTCCGAATCTGTGGAATCGCAAGAAATGATAGGTTTTTGCATTGTGGCTTTTCGCAAAAGGTTTAGTAAATGCACAGTTAATCAAACAGAAGAAATGAACCTTCTCCTAGGACTTTAGTTGGCTATAATATAAATCTGAACACCCCTCAATCTGGAGATCAAGGGCACTTGAGATAAATAAATGGAAGGTGGCCGACGTCTTTGCTATGTCAGCTAATTCAGGCTATGAAACATGAGTTAATTGCTTCTTGGAAGATTAGTAGATCAAATAATAGATAGTAAATGGATCAATTTGTAAAAAAATAAAAAAAATAAAAAATAAAAAATAAAAATTGACTTACTAGTCATAGAATATTATTCTAGTTAGACTTAAACCTAACTAAAATAACAAGGCCTCTGACAATTTTACTTCCCTCTCCTTTTTCTCCAGGTCAAGTAAATAAAGGTATGAGCTGGATTTTTCTCCCACTCACATATTACAAATGGATTAGCAGTGAGATTTTCATTCTTTTCCACTCTTTCCATTATTTTCCATCTCTATGTAATAAAAAGTCCTGGTGGAATAATGGTATCGATTGTTAATTTGATACATTGCGGTCGGTAACATCGGTGAATTAGGTGAAGGCACAGAATGCATATATATATATATATATATATATATATATATATATAGAGAGAGAGAGAGAGAGAGAGAGAGAGAGAGAGAGAGAGAGAGAGAGAGAGAGAGAGAGAGAGAGAGAGAGAGAGAGAGAGAGAGCATGCTAGATCAACAAACCATCCAAGCTGTGCAACCCAGTAAAGATGCATCACCATTGAAAATTCAAATTGATTGAACAATCTTAGCCTCTGACTAATGTAATTTTTTTCCCTCTCTTTTGTTGAACTAGCACCATTGGCTACTTCTTATTTCAAACATCCACCGAATGCTCTAAAACCAAGTTGGAATCAAATCAAAGTTACGGTTCATAATTCACCTAAGATAGACCCTTGATTTTGATGGTTTAATTTAACTCACCATATCCCAGCATGCAGTTTGTCAGCACATCAACCATCATACTTAGCCAGAGTATCAAAAATTATCTCCTCTACCGTATGCACAACTGGATACAGTGAACCATAGCCAGTGTAACAAACATAGCAGATTTTGAAATTCTCACAATAATATCATGAAAAATACGCTATACAAATTGTCACAAGGGTTTCAAAATATCAGCAGATATTAAAATATCATGATAAATTCATGATATTAACTCAGAAAATAGTAAAAACCTTAATCTGTTATATAAATATCTATTAAAACTTAAATAAATATTTTTCGATATTTCTATTTTTGCTGATTATATATCCCAAGTTAAAAACTCAAATTTTGAAAATCTTCTGAGAAATTGCCAAGAACTGCACTATGCTCGGCCAGGTAGACTAGAAGATTTGATATTTAGTACTGTAAATTAAAAATATCAGAACAGTAGATGCTTAACACAGTCAAAATTTGTATAATACCTTTCCCTTTATGGGTCGTTTGGATGCCTGCAAATTCCTTAAGTTGTAAAGGGATTAAAGGTAATCCGAGTGCAGGGGTTCAGATACCTGCATTTGCCTGTAAAGGCTTTTCAGGCTGTAAACACATTACAACTTTTAATTGTAATCTGAAACCTGGCAAAAAGCTATGTTTCAGTTACAAGTAAAATCTTTACTGCTAAAAAGACATTATCGATAATATAATACAATGGTTGATATACACTCATGATGTGTGGTGCATACCTAAAACACATCCAATCTTTTTATTAATAATGACATTGTGCCTAAATATTAGTGATCAATAGGGAAAGGTTTTTGGTGACAACATTTAGAGATGTCAGAAGTGTGAATGTGAATGCTGACAAAAGTAATGAGAAATCCTGAGAAAAAAAATCTGCCAGCGGAAGGCTTTCTACCTTCAAACAATTTATGCAAAATGAGCCGGTCCCCAACGAACCCCACACATCAGGTGACTCAGCTCAAATCATCATGAGTTGTTTCCAGTTGACCAAGTGATGTGAGTCATCTGATTCGATGCTTCTTCTGGATCAAATTGGACCCACAACTGATTTTCCTAGCTACTTGGCTCAAAATCTCGCCAATTTGAGTTGAGTAAGCTGAGGTTCAAGACAAGTCGGTGAGTTTTAGAACCACGGAGTGGACAACAGGCAAATTCAGAAACTGCATTACCGTGTCAAATCATGGGTCCACTTAAAAGGATCATAACAAGAAATTCACATGCTATCTTGAGAGGACGAGAATGCAATCAATAGGCCTCAGCCAACTGATCCCCATCAAAGAAAACACTTCCTACTGTTCAGATGTGCAAAATTGACATTCATATGGTGGCCCCATCTGTTGCGCAACACGCCAACAACGCAGTGAGCTTAGATCCAATCTCAGGCCTCACCCACAAACGATAAACAAGAAGAAATATAAATTAGAAATAGATCAAAGCAATTCAAACAAACCACGAGACAAGATATATGTGGAAAACCCCAAACTAGGGTAAAAAACCACAGATGCAAACTTCCACTATGAAGAACGAAGATTACAAGGCAATATACTAACCTCTCCCTTGGAGATACAGAGAAAACCCTTTTCCCACACCTTAGAATAGCTCCCCAATATTCACCTTAACCTAGAATAGCCCTAGGGACCCCAAAGCAACTTCCTTTCGCATCCCGATTACGAAAGGACTTGCGACACGAAATCCCCGAAACTCCTTTCTACATCCCTGTTGCGAAAGGACTTGCGACACGAAATTCGCGAAACTCCTTTCTGTATCCTAGTTTCGAAAGGACTTGCGACACGAAATCCGCGCAACCTCGACTGGTAGTGGGCGGCCCCAAATGTGGCTCCACTTCTCAACACCATCTACGTTCAATGGCCAAGATATCAGAATAGATTATTATTCACGTGGGCCACATATACACTCCACTGGTCAATGCATTTTAACTCAAAATTCTCCGTACATGTGGACTACCTAACAACCAAGATAGGGCCACCAGCTAAACAACCCAGATCTCACACAGGATTCAAAAATCCTCCAAATTGTCACTGCATTTCTATTAACATTGAGCCCACATTCTGATAAGGGCTTGTTTGGACAATTACACAAAAGGAGTTTTCATGGGTACTTTTTTCGATTGACTCGACGAAACCAAACCAGCCTTTTAGCAACGATTTTGCCAGGGGGATGAGATGGGATTTGCAAAAGTGTATGCAAATGCACAATGCAAATTAAGGTTTACTCAAAACACAGTTTAGACGTCAAACACCCAATTTGAGGGTGAGCCCTAACTGTCCCCAAACAAGGAATTTCTCACAACTGTATAACTTACTAGGTATGTCCTTCAACCTTACATACATTCTTGTGAGATAACAAGCCTGCGTATGACTGTTTCTCTATTGAACACCCATCTCAAAAAGGGAAAAGAAATGCAAAGTCCAAAGATGTTAAAAGGCCACAATATTGCAGCTAGCTTTGTATGTATTCATTGGCGGGCTCCGCTGTGAGGTTATTTTCGATGAGGTTGTCAACAGAGACAAAGGTCATCTATGATGGTCAACATGATTTGCAGTTTCTTTATCTCATAGTCAAAAGGGGCTAGTTTTGCTGCAAAGACAAGGCAATTACCAAAATGCCATTTGAATTCAACACTCCCATCAGGAAGTCTATGGAAATTAGCATTTATTCCACTCTTTTGAGCAGAAGCAATTCACCTTGGTTTTCGATGGGCTTAGGAGTGGCATTTTACCACGTTTCTCACTCCAAAACACAAGGGAGATGAGTCATTCTCATCTCACTTGTGAAATGGGCAGACCCAACTTCATTCTCTCAACTTCCAAATGGGCCATAAAAGAAATAGAAACTGAAATATAAATGGAAATCAACGATACATGCTCCCCATAATAGGCCCTGCATTTCAACACTGCAGACAGTCTCTTCCAGCTTCTTTATTTCGGTTTCATCATCACAAGGTTTCACATCCAAGAGAACGGAGGATTTCCCACCTGAAATAGGGAAACTCAATATCTTGTTTCATCATCAAAGCTTACTTCGGCATTCTACGCATATCTTGTTCATGCCTGGTTATGGGTGGGAAGAGCAGAGTGCAACAAACTGAAAACTGGACAACGAACTAACATAAAAGGGTGTCCTAAAGTGTCCAGCAGTGCAATCTCCAAAAGTCTAGGCATGGGGTCAATTCCATCCATGGGGAAATAACTATTTTAAAAAATCATTATCATCATCATCATCATCATCAGCTAAGCATTATCACACAATTAATTGGGGTCGGCTGCATGAATCTTGTTCTGCCATTGTGCTCTATCAAGGGCCATCTAGTTTTAATACAAAAAATTGAAAATAATTAAAATGACGAAAACACTAGAACAGCGGAAATGAGAAGAGAAAAAAAAAAAAAAAAAAAAAAAAAAAGATTATGAAATCCTAATAAAAAAACAATTACTAGTAATCTAAACAAACAAGTAATTGATTAACAAAATATTGAAAATCATTTTACTCAAAAATGGCTGAAAATCATTTGACTCAAAAATGGCAGTTGTATGAATGTTACTCAACCTCTTAAAAGATTAGATAACCATAACAAAAGAACAAAAAAAGCGAAACGAACAACAAAGCTTGTGCCTTTTTTATTGTTTATTTATTTATTTTAAAGTAAAGCTTGTGCTTTTTTGTTGTATGGGTCATGGTACATGTAGTGAAAAATGAACAAAAATCTAGACAGTGAAAGGAAGTTCTTATTGTTGGCTGTACTAGCCAAATTTTTAAGTGTTTTAAGAAGACAGAAATTTTGGCTTTACAAAGCCTTAACACAACTCAGAAAAAAAAAAAAAAAAAAAAAAACTGATTCGAAGAGATCAAAACAGAATTTTTAAAACTGTTTTACTGCACTTGCTAAAACCGGAAAGCTTTTGAATGAATTGTGAAAAGACAAAAATACCCCTACTAGGAGCTTCCAACACTAAATATTCCTAGAACCTTACAGATGCTTTCCATCTTCCAAAACAGCCTCATGGGAACTGTTGCTGTGCATTGGAAGATCAACAGACACATGGAAAATGGGTTTTGGGTTTTCAACTCCAAAACTCCCCTTCAAACGAAAAAAGGTTTCATTCCAAGCATCGATCTAAGTTTTTTGGATGTATTAGTCGGTAATGCTTTGGTGAAGATGTTTGCCACTTGTTCAGTGGTATGAAAATACTCTAGCTTTACTGATTTCTGCTTCAATTGATCTCTCAGGAAATGATACCTTGTATCAATGTGCTTGCTCCTCCCATGCTGCACTGGATTTTTGGCAAGCTCAATTGCCGACTTGTTGTCTACATATATGACAGTACATTCTTCCTGTGAATGCTTCAACTCCTTTAGCATATTCCTTAGCCATATCGCCTCACATACAGTGGATGAAGCTATTACATACTTGGCTTCACATGTGGACAGTGCTACTGTACTTTGCTTCTTTGAGTTCCATGTGAATGTTGTCGATCCATATAGAAAGCATAGTCTGTGGTACTCTTTCTTTTGTCTTGGTCACCACCCAAATCACTATCAGAGTATCCATACAGAATCGACTCTTCATCGTATGGATAAAAGAGAACGAATTCAATAGTCTCTTTGATATACCTCAGAATTCCTTTCGCAGCTAGCCATTGTGACTCTTTTGGCGCTTCCATATACCGGCTTGGAAGCCCAACACTATAGACTATATCTGGCCTAGTGATTGTGAGGTACCTTAGGCTTCCGATTAGGCTCTTAAATAAAGTTGAGTCAACATTTCTTCATTCGCCATTTTTTGTGAGCTTTAGGCTTGTTGCAATAGATGTATTCATGACTTTACAGTCGGTCATCCGAAACTTCTCAAGAAGTTCTTTTGCGTACTTCTACTGTGATATATAGATGCCGTCGACTTATTGTTTCACTTCGATGCACAAGAAGAATGACATCAATCCACCGTCAGTCATCTCAAACTCATTGAACATAGCCTGCCTGAATTCTTCAAACATCGCCTAACAGTTTCCAGTGAACAACATATTGGCAACATATAAATAAGCTATAAGAATATCGCCATGGGTATTCTTCTTTATGTAGACGGCATGCTTATACGGACATTTGACGAAACCATTCTCTTGAAGATAATCGTCAATCCATGCATTCCAAGCACGAGGGGCTTGTCTCAACCCATACAGGGCTTTCTTTAGCCGATACACCTTGTGTTCCTTCCCTTGCATGACAAAGCCATTAAGTTAGTCAACATAGACTTCTTTTTCGAGTATTCCATTTACGAATGCGAATTTCACATCCAATTGGTGTTCACTCCCCAGGTATAGGATCGTGATGTAGTAATAAACTCAGTGAGACCGAGGTCGAATCCACAGGGACTGAAACCTGTACATAGTCTGAAACTAAGTAGAACTAGAACTAGACTAAGATGAAATCTAGATCAAATAAAATTGAGGGAATAATCGTGAAATATTAATCTAAAACTTGTAAATTTAAAGGTGGAAAACCTGTGCACCCACCCCATGAGGGATATTATGATCAATATAACCCAGATGCACAACTCCTCAAGGGAGTTAGAGTAGATGTCCCTACCTTTGATGGCCACCTGGACCCTAAAGCCTTTCTATACTGGTTGGTGGATATGGACCATTATTTTGAGTGGTATGACATGTCGGATGCTCGACGAGTCCGATTCGCAAAGATGAAGCTTGTGGGCTAAGTAAAGAGGTTTTGGGCAATAGTTGAGTGAAATAAAGAAAGAGCGAGGAAACTCCCAATAGTCCATTGGGGAGAAATGAAAGAAGCACTTAAAGAGAAGTACCTCCCTTTCTTTTATCGCTTACGATTAATTGAGGAGTGGCAGCTTCTTCAAAGGGGTTCCATGAGTGTTGCGGACTATATCGAGAAGTTTGAAGAGTACTCGACCCACTGTGAGGTTGATGAGGACACAGTACTCACCCTTGCTCGTTTTAAAATGGGCCTCCACTGACATTAGGAGAGAATTGCTCGCTAAAGACAGACACTATTGAACAGTTATACCAAGTCGTGTTAGACGTCGAGCAATACCTTAAAGCATCTGAGGAAAAGTGATTTGACTTTCTAAATCCGGTGTTAGGGCCAACCCATCTGGGGCTAAACCTAACACGGGATTCTAAAATAAATCTTTTAATAATGTTCAGCACAGGCCCAAGGATGATAAGGGTAAAGAGATTGTCGGGTCTAGTTCACATGAAAGTGAGGCCACTAGGTGTTTCAGGTATCAGGGGTTTAGTCATTTTACCCACCAGTGCGGCATGAGAGAGGACATCAAAGTACTCCTTATTGATGGACAAGTAGAAGTAGTACACCTAGAGAGTGATGGTGAGAAGTATGAGCCAGTCGAAACCCCTAGTGACGATGAGGAGGGAGCGCAAGAGTTTGCTACAATCAAAATTATGCATTGCGCTTTAACTCAAGCCAAGAACACTGATGACTAGCGCCGCAACACGATCTTCTACAATTATGCAAAATGTGAGGAAAAGAGCTGTAAGATGATTGTGGATAGTGGTAGTTATGCCAACGTGGCATCGACTAGCACTGTGAGTCGTTTGGGCTTGAAGCTGAAAACCTATCCTTAGCCCTATAAAGTCTCCTGAGTTAATGAAATATCCATTCCAGTCTCGCACCGCCGTCTTGTCCCTATTCAATTTGGATCATATAAAGACGCAATTTAGTGTGATGTTGTTCCTATAGATGTGGGCCATATCATTCTGGATAGGCCGTGACTCTATAACAGGGATGTCACCATATTTAGTCGTTCAAATATATGTACATTCTGATTTGAGGGAAAGAAGGTCAAGTTAAATCCTCTATCACCCAAGAATATGACTGGACTATCACCCAAGAATATGACTGGAAAGGAGTCCACCACATAAAGTGGTGTGAGCAGTTCAAAAGAAGTGAATGAGTTAAAGTCCAAGTCCAAACCGCTCCATATTCTGAATGCCAAGGACTTTGAGCGAGAAACGGAGGCGGACTCGTTGGTATACGCTCTTGTGGCTAGGGAGAGTGTACCAAAGGCTAGTGTAAAGTTACCCATTGAAGCAGACTCACTTTTTTTTTTCTTTTTTTAAAAAATTAAACATAAATTTACTCCCAAGGGCTTGAGTGTACTTCGCATTTATTTATTTATTTCTTTTTTAAGAAGATAAAACCTAAATTTATTCCCATAAGTAGTCGACAAACAAAAAAAGGGGTGAGAGTAACTTATTGAGCAAATAAAACTTCTTTAGTGAACTTATATAAAAAAAAAAATAATAATAATAAATAAATAAATAAATAAATAACTGTGATGAGATAATCAATAAGGATCAGGATATGCGCAAAAATCCAAAATTTTGTCTTTTCCCTCGGAGTGTTGAGAGTTTTTTTTTTTCCTTTAGAATTTCTTTTTAAAATTTTTTAAAAAATCTTTTTGTAGAGTAAAATTAGTATCCACATGATTTGCAGGATATCTCAACTATAGAAATTCATATCGTGTCATCTAGAAAATCAATTAATTCCTTCTTTCTATAGAAATTCATACTATGTCATCCATAAAATCAATTAATTCCTTCTTTCTTCTTAATCCGGGGAAGGAGTCATAGCACATATGCCAAACCTGCCAAACCTATATCTCATTCCCAAAGGACGTAACTCTTAATTTTTGATGGGCCAGGCCATGATCTTTATATAAAATCCACTCTGACCATTATTTGTGTAATATGTTATTAGGCCCATGCTAAAAAAAAATCCAGGCTAACCTCTAATTCAGATGGACCACACCAAAGGAAACAATTGAGATAATGTTAATTTTTTTATAGGCCCACCGTAAATATCATAAGAAATTCACTCCGACTATTAGATTTTATAATAACATTTATGCTTAAGGCCCAAGAATCAGGACAATCCATGAATCAGGTGGGTTACATAGAAGGAAATAGTTTGGAGGGTGGCCATCATCGTGTACATTATTTTCAATCATATGATTCACCTAAATCATAGACATGGATCTTTTTTAATACCTATGCATAAAATTAGGTCACGCAACTAATGATGGGATTAGATTTTCAGATACACAAGTTAAGACTCAGGTCACTTTTGATTTTTCCAAGTGTAATATCTTTCCGTGCCACGAAAAGATAAGGCGTCTTGTAAGGGAAAATTCATATTTTGATCTTGCATCCGTACATTTAGAGAAATGTTCCGTAAATATGGATAGTCAAAGCACGTCACGGGAATGTCGCATGTTTGAAGGAAATTTTGTATAAAAACCGGATGCGGATTGCGTCCTACCCCCTCCCCCAGCAACGAACGGGCAGTTCTGTGGGCGGGCCTGCAGTGATTTATCTGTTTATGTACGCCGTCCATACCTTCTCTTATATCATTTTACGGTAGGCGGACAAAATCCAACGCTCAAATGGGCCACACCACAGACGATTCTTGCATTTAATGCAAATTGCATTTCATGCTTTTGTGCATTTAATGCAGCCAAGCTTATTATTTGGTGTGGCCCATTTGAGCGTTTTATCTGCCTCACTTTTGTCCACATACCTTAAAATGATCCAAGAGAAGGGATGGACGGCGTAGATAAATAGATAAATGACAGTGGGTCCATCGCCAGAACTGTACGAGGCAATCCACGTCCATAAAAACCCTAAGAATATAATAGAGAAAATGACCACTGTAGACAAAACCTTTTACCAAGCGGTTTCTATGAAAGAATACAAACTTTAGTTACCAATCTAGACTAGCACGTGCGGACAGCGACTTTGAGGACGAAACTACCCCTCCTTTCACGGAAACGGATTGGGTACTCCCCTGCCACCAGCCAATGGCGGTTGGTCAGTCGTCTGTGGACCCCACCATGATGTATGCTATTCATCCATGCCGTCCATATATTTTTCCATATCATTTTATGGTATACGACCAAAAATGAGGTATATGTAAATCTCAAGTGTACCACATTACAGGAAACAGTGTTGAATGAGCGTCGACCATTAAAAACTTTTTGGGGGCCCATTGTGATGTTTGTGAGAAATCCTCCCCGTCTAAGTTCATTCATAGGTCACAAAGACCTGGATGAAGAAGAAAAACAAATTTCATAATGATCCAAAACTTTTATAACCCCTAAAAGGGTTTCAATGGTAGACGTTCAATTCCCCATTGCCTTTTACAGTGTGGTCTACTTGATAGTTAGATCTATCTTATTTTTAGTCTCAAGCCTGAATATGAGCTCGCCAAATAGATGGACGGTTTGGATATAACACAGACCTCATGATGGGACCCACAAAAGGCGGTGGGGATTACAACAGCAAAAGAAAATTAAAAAAACAAAAAAAAAAACCAGAAGTTATGGCTACGGTTTTCATGGCTACGGATTATAACCGTAGCTATAATCGTAACTACCGACTACTTTCAAAAAAATTCTCTCTTTTTTTTTTTCATTTATTTCATTATTCATTTAACAGGAATATCTTCTAAACTAAAATTAGTTACTTGACGTACCATATATGATTTTGGGGTAAGAGAAGCTACTTTAGCCAACCAACCTAGTTATTTTTCAAGATTCCATCAGGTTGATGGTTGAAAATACATTTCATTCACTTTTTGTCAATTTGGTACCACTTCGGTCAAACTAGAAATTGAGCGGGACAAATATGAAATTGAGTAGGCAAATTGAAAATTGAGCGAGGCAAGGTAGGAATTGAGCGAGGGAACCTAGAAATTCAGAGAGGCAAGGTAGGAGTTCAGCGAGAGAATCTAGAAATTGAGCGAGGTAAGCTAGAAATTGAGCGAGGCAACGTAGAAAATGAGCGAGGGAACCTACGATTTGAGCTAGGCAACCTAGGAATTGAGCAAGGAAGTTAGAAATTGAGCGAGGGAAGCTAGAATTTGAGCGAGGAACCTAGAAATTCAAAGAAGACAACTAGGATTTGAGCGAGGAAGCTACAAATTGTGCGAGGGAATCTAGAAATTGAGCGAGGCAACCTAGGATTTGAGCGAGGCAACATAGGAATTGAGTGAGGGAACCTAGGAAATGAGCGAGGCAACGTAGAAATTCAGCGAAGAATCCTACGAATTAAGCGAGGGAACCTAAAAATTCAGCGAGACAACCTAGGATTTGAGCGAGGGAAGCTAGAAATTGAGCGAGGGAACCTAGAAATTGAGTGAGGCAAGGTAAAAATTCAGCGAGGAAAGCTAGGATTTGAGTGAGGCAACCTAAGAATTGAGTGAGGGAAGTTAGAAATTGAGCGAGGGAAGCTAGAATTTGACGAGGGAACCTAGAAATTCAGCGAGGCAACATAGGATTTAAGCAAGGGAAGCTACAAATTGTGCGAGGGAACCTAGAAATTGAGCGAGGCAACCTAGGATTTGAGCGAAGCAACGTAGGAATTGAGCGAGGGAACCTAGGAAATGAACGAGGCAACGTAGAAATTCACCGAGGAATCTTAGGAATTAAGCGAGGGAACCTAGAAATTCAGCGAGACAACCTAGGATTTGAGCGAGGGAAGCTAGAAATTGAGCGAGGGAACCTAGAAATTGAGTGAGGCAAGGTAGAAATTCAACGAGGAAAGCTAGGATTTGCGCGAGGCAACCTAGGAATTGAGCGAGGGAAGTTAGAAATTGAGCGAGGGAAGCTAGAATTTGACGAGGGAACCTAGAAATTCAATGAGGCAACCAGGATTTGAGCGAGGAAGCTACAAGGTGTGCAGGGAACCTAGAAATTGAGTGAGGCAACCTAGGAATTGAGCGAGGCAACGTAGAAATTGAGCGAGGGAACCTAGGAAATGAATGAGGCAACGTAAAAATTCAGTGAGGAATCCTAGGAATTAAGCGAGGGAACCTAGAAATTGAGTGAGGCAAGGTAAGAATTCAGCGAGGCAACATAGGAATTGAGCGAGGGAAGCTAGAAATTGAGCGAGGCAACCTATGAATTAAGCGAGGCAACCTAGCAATTGAGTGAGGGAACCTAGGAATTGAGCAAGGCAACCTAGGATTTGAGCGAGGCAACCAGGATCTTTCTTCTCTGAGGGCTTTGGATTCAACGATTTTTAAGAGCAAGAGAGAGAAAAGAAGCGTTGAGATAATACCTTTCGTCATAATCTCATCTCATCTTGGAAAAGGGGGCCCTCTTGATCACCTAAAGAGATTTGTAGGTTCCGTCGCTCAATTTATAGGTTTCTTCGCTCAATTCCTATGTTGGCTCGCTCCAATTTCTACGTTGCCTCACTCAATTCCTAGGTTGCCTCGCTCAATTCCTAGCTTTCCTCGCTTAATTCCTACGTTGCCTCGCTCAATTTCTAGGTTCCCTCGCTCAATTTGTAGCTTTCCTCGTCAATTCCTATGTTCCCTTGGTTTCCTCGCTCAAATCCTACGTTGCCTCACTCAATTCCTAGGATTCCTCACTGAATTTCTACGTTGCCTCGCTCAATTCCTAGTTTCCCTCGCTCAATCCCTACGTTGCCTCGCTCAATTTCTAGGTTGCCTTTCTCAAATTCTAGGTTCCCTTGCTCAATTTCTAGCTTTCCTCACTCAATTCCTAGGACTCCTCGCTGAATTTCTACGCTGCCTAGCTCAATTCGTAGGTTCCCTCGCTCAATCCCTATGTTGTCTCGCTCAATTCCTAGGTTGCCTCGTTCAAATCCTAGGTTGCCTCGCTCAATTTCTAGGTTGCCTCGCTCAATTCATAGCTTCCCTCGCACAAATTCTAGGTTGTCTCGCTGAATTTCTAGGTTCCCTCACTAAATTTCTACGTTGCCTCGCTCAATTTCTAGGTTCTCTCGCTTAAATCCTAGGTTGCCTCACTGAATTTCTAGCTTCCCTTGCTTAATTTCTACCTTCCATCATTTGAATTCTTACATTGCCTCGCTCAATTTCTAGGATCCTTCTAGCTTCCTCGCTCAATTCCTAGGTTACATTTGAATCCCTACGTTGCCTCGCTCATTTCTAGCTTCCTCGCTCAATTCCTAGGTTACTTCGCTGAATCCCTATGTTGCCTCGCTCAATTTCTAGCTTCCCTCGCTCAATTCCTACGTTGCCTCGCTCAATTTCTAGCTTCCCTCGGTCAATTCCTACGTTGCCTCGCTCAATTCCTAGGTTCCCTCTTTCAATTTCTAGCTTCCCTCGCTGAATTTGTAGGTTCCCTCGCTCAATTCCTAGCTTCCCTCGCTTAATCCCTAGGTTCCCTAGCTCATTTCCTAGGTTCCCTCGCTTAATTTCTAGGTTTTCTCGCTCAATTCGTAGGTTGCCTCACTCAATTCCTAGCTTCCCTCGCTGAATTTGTAGGTTCCCTCGCTCAATTTCCAGTTTGTCCCACTCAATTTTCAGTAAATTCCCTTCACTTCACAGTCATTTTCATACATTTCACTTAACTTCACGATCATTTTTACACATTTCACGGTCATTTCTAGCGATTTCGTTTAGATTCACGGTCATTTCGATGCACTTCACGGTCAATTCCCTTCACTTCACGGTCATTTCCACGCATTTCATGTTCAATTCGCTTCACTTCACGGTCATTTTCATGCATTTCACGGTCAATTCCGACGATTTTGTTTAGATTCACGGTCAATTCCCTTCACTTCACGGTCATTTCCATGCATTTCATGGTCATTTCGCTTCATTTCACGATCATTTCAAGCGATTCTGTTTAGATTCACGGTCATTTCGATGCACTTCACGATCATTTCCATGCATTTGACGGTCAATCCCGGCGATTCCGTTTCCAAGTTTTATCGGGTTGGTGTTTGTATGGCTTAACCCCGAAGACCAAACCCGATACATCCTGCCCAAGCCCAACCCAATGTCAGGTAGGTCACAAGTTGGTCGGGTTGAACCCACCCAACTTTCAGCCCTAAAATCATATATGTTACGTCAAGTAACTAATTTTGGTTTAGAAGATATTCTTGTTATATGAATAAAGAAAAAAAATGAAAAAAGGAGATAATTTTTTTTTTTGTATGCTTATATATACATATTTATATAAATATGTTTTAGAGAAAAATGTAGGTAGAATAAAATTCTAAATGTGTAAAAAAAAAAAAAAAAAAAATTTAATTAAATTTTTTTTTTTAAAAAAGAAAAGTACACGGGATACGGCTATAGCTACGGTTATAATCCGTAGCCATTTCCTTTTGTTTGAAACGGGGATCAATCCCGGATTCCGCGATCCATCCCCAAATCAGCTCCGGTGGAATCGCAGAGTCGGCGATTCATCCCCAAATTCTGTATTTTTGTTTTTTTTTAATGAAATTTTTGTTGCTTCTGTGGGCCCCACCATGAGGTCTGTGTTATATCCAAACCGTCCATCTATTCGATGACCTCATATTAAGCCTTGAGACGAAAAATAAGACAGATCTAACTATCAAGTGGACCACATTGTAAAAGACAGTGGGGAATTGAACATCTACCATTGAAACCCTTTTAGGGTTATAGAAGTTTTGGATCATTATGAAATTTGTTTTTCCTCTTCATCCAGGCCTATGTGACCTTGTGAATAGATTGGATGGAAAATAAATGTTATGGTGGGCCCTACAAAATTTTTAATGTTGAAAATCAATTTCTCTGTTGCTCTTTGTGGTGTGGTCCGGTTGATCTTTGGATATGATTTTCTTTGTTTGGATAATGCTCCGAAATGATTGAAATATGGATGAACGTTGTGGATATAATAAATATATAGCTGTGGGGCCATGTAACTTTGATCTCTTTTAAGCCGTTGGTACAAATTTAATTTTTTTAAAAATTTTTTTACATTTAGAATTTTATTCTACCTACATTTTTCTCTAACACATATTTATATAAATATATATATATATATATATATATATATAAGTATATAAAAAAAATTCTCTCCTTTTTTCATTTCTTTCTTTATTATTATTATTTTTTTTACATGCACACACACATGCTTACACACGCACGATGCCGTGGGATTTCACCACCGGTGGGTACTCGAACCCTTTCTTTATTCATATAACAAGAATATCTTCTAAACCAAAATTAGTTACTTGACGTACTATATATGATTTTAGGGCTGAAAGTTGGGCGGGTTCAACCCGACCAACCTATGACCCACCCGACATTGCAACCTAGAATTTGAACGCGGCTACCTATCAATTGAGCGAGGCAACCTAGGAAATGAGCGAGGGAAGCTAGAAATTGAAAGAGGGAACCTAGGAATTGAGCGAGGCAACGTAGGAATTAAGCGAGGGAAGCTAGAAATTGAGCAAGGCAATGTAGGAATTGAGCGAAGGAAGCTAGAAATTGAGCGAGGCAACGTAGGGATTCAGCAAAGTAACCTAGGAATTGAGCGAGGGAAGCTAGAAATTGAGCGAGGCAACGTAGGGATTCAGCGAAGTAACCTAGGAATTGAGCGAGGGAAGCTAGAAATTCAGCGAGGGAAGGTAGAAATTAAGCAAGGGAAGCTAGAAATTCAGCGAGGCAACCTAGGATTTAAGCGAGAGAACCTAGAAATTGAGCGAGGCAACGTAGAAATTTAGTGAGGGAACCTAGAAATTCAGCGAGACAACCTAGAATTTGTGCGAGGGAAGCTACGAATTGAGCAAGGGAACCTAGAAATTGAGTGAGGCAACCTAGGATTTGAATGAAGCAACCTAGGAATTGAACGAGGCAACATAGGGATTGAGCAAGGGAACCTACGAATTGAGCTAGGCAGCGTAGAAATTCAGCGAGGAGTCCTAGGAATTGAGTGAGGAAAGCTAGAAATTGAGCTAGGGAACCTAGGATTTGAGCGAGGCAACCAAGAAATTGAGCGAGGTAACATAGGGATTCAGCGAAGTAACCTAGGAATTGAGCGAGGGAAGCTAGAAGGATCCTAGAATTTCTAGCTTCTCTCGCTCAATTCTTAAGTTGTCTGGCTCAATTCATAGGTTCCCTCGCTGAATTTCTAGCTTTCCTCGCTTAATTCGTAGGTTGCCTCGCTGAATTTGTAAGTTGCCTCGCTCAATTGCTAGGTTGCCTCGCTCAATTCCTAGGTTCCTTCGCTCAATTTATATATTGCTTCACTGAATTTCTAGGTTCCCTCGCACAATTTGTAGCTTCCCTCGCTCAAATCCTAGGTTGCCTCGTTAAATTTCTAAGTTGCCTCGCTCAAATTCTAGCTTCCCTCGCCCAATTTCTAACTTCTCTCGCTCAATTCCTAGGTTGCCTCACTCAAATCCTGGGTTTCCTCGCTGAATTTCTACCTTGCCTCGCTCAATTTCTAGATTCCCTCGCTCAATTTCTAGCTTCCCTCCCTCAAATCCTAGGTTACATCGCTGAATTTCTAGGTTCTCTCGCTTAATTTCTAGCTTCCCTCGCTCAATTCCTAGGATTCCTCGCTGAATTTCTACGTTGCCTCGCTCATTTCCTAGGTTCCCTCGCTTAATTCGTACGTTGCTTCGCTCAAATCCTACGTTGCCTCGCTCAATTTCTAGGTTCCCTCGCACAATTTGTAGCTTCCCTCGCTCAAATCCTAGGTTGTCTCGCTGAATTTCTAGGTTCCCTCGCTCAAATCCTATGTTCCCTTGCTCAATTTCTAGCTTCTCTCACTCAATTTCTAGCAACGGAGAAATTTATTTTCGCCATTAAAAATTTTGTAGGGCCCACCATAACACTTATTTTCCATCCAATCTATTCATAAGGTCACAGAGGCCTGGATGAAGAGGAAAAACAAATTTCATAATGATCTAAAACTTCTGTAACCCTAAAAGGGTTTCAATGGTAGACGTTCAATTCCCCATTGTCTTTTACAATGCGGTCCACTTGATAGTTAGATCTGTCTTATTTTTCGTCTCAAGGCTTAATATGAGGTTGTCAAATAGATGGACAATTTGGATATAACACAGACCTCATGGTGGGGCCTACAGAAGCAACGAAAATTTCACTAAAACAAAAAAACAGAATTTGGGGATGAATCGCGGACTCTGCGATTCCACCGCAGCCGATTTGGGGATGGATCGCGGAATCCGCGATTGATCCCCGTTTCAAACAAAAGGCAATGGCTACGGATTATAATCGTAGCTATATCCGTATCCCGTGTAGTTTTCTTTTTAATTTTTAAATTTTTAATTTTTTTTAATTTTTTTTTTACATTTAGAATTTTATTTTACCTACATTTTTCTCTAAAACATATTTATATAAATATGTATATATAAGCATACAAAAAAAAATTCTCTCCTTTTTTCATTTTTTTCTTTATTCATATAACAAGAATATCTTCTAAACCAAAATTAGTTACTTGACGTAACATATATGATTTTAGGGTTGAAAGTTGGGCGGGTTCAACCCGACCAACTTGTGACCCACCTGACATTGGGTTGGGCTTGGCAGGATGTATCGGGTTTAGTCTTCGGGGTTGAGCCATACAAACACCAACCCGATAAAACTTGGAAACGAAATCGCCCAGATTGACCATCAAATGCATGGAAATGACCGTGAAGTGCATCGAAATGACCGTGAATCTAAACAGAATCGCTTGAAATGATCGTGAAATGAAGCGAAATGACCATGAAATGCATGAAAATGACCGTGAAGTGAAGGGAATTGATCGTGAAGTGCATGGAAATGACCGTGAATCTAAACAAAATCATTGGAATTGACCGTGAAATGCATGAAAATGACCGTGAAGTGAAGCGAATTGAACGTGAAATGCGTGGAAATGACCGTGAAGTGAAGGGAATTGACTGTAAAGTGCATCGAAATGACCGTGAATCTAAACGGAATCGTTAGAAATGACCATGAAATGTGTGAAAATGACCGTGAAGTTAAGTGAAATGCATGGAAATGACCGTGAAGTGAAGGAAATTTACTGAAAATTGAGCGGGACAAACTGGAAATTGAGCGAGGGAACCTACAAATTCAGCGAGGAAAGCTAGGAAGTGAGCGAGGGAAGCTAGGAATTGAGCGAAGCAAGCTAAGAATTGAGCGAGGGAAGCTAGGAATTGAGCGAGAGAAGCTAGGAATTGAATGAGGCAACCTACAAATTTAGCGAGGAAACCTAGAAATTGAGCGAGGGAACCTAAAAAATGAGCTAGGGAACCTAGGTATTGAGCGAGGGAAGCTAAGAATTGAGCGAGGGAACCTACAATTCAGCGAGGTAAGCTAGGAATTGAGCGAGGGAACCTACGAATTAAGCGAGGCAACCTATGAATTTAGCGAGGGAAGCAAGAAATTGAGCGAGGGAACCTAGGAAATGAGCGAGGGAACCTAGGGATTGAGCGACGCAAGCTAGGAATTGAGCGAGGGAACCTACAAATTAAGCGAGGCAACCTACGAATTGAGCGAGAGAAGCTAGGAATTGAGCGAGGGAACCTATAAATTCAGCGAGGGAAGCTAGGAATTGAGCAAGGAACCTAGGTTTGAGCGAAGCAAGCTAGGAATTGAGCGAGAAACCTCACGAATTCGGCCAAGGCAAGCTAGGAAGTGAGCGAGGAAGCTAGGAATTGAGGGAGGGAACCTAGGGATTGAGCGAAGCAAGTTAGGAATTGAGTGAGGGAAGCTAGGAATTGAGCGAGGGAAGCTAGGAATTGAGCGAGGGATCCTACGGATTGAGCGAGGGAAGCTAGGAATTGAGCGAGGGAACCTATAAATTCAGCGATGGAAGCTAGGAATTGAGCGAGGGAACCTACGAATTAAGCGAGGTAACCTATGAATTTGGCAAGGGAAGCTAGAAATTAAGCAAGGGAACCTAGAAAATGAGCGAGGGAACCTAGGGATTGAGCGAGGCAAGCTAGAAATTGAGTGAGGGAACCTACAAATTAAGCGAGGCAACTTACGAATTGAGCGAGGGAAGCTAGGAATTGAGTAAGGGAACCTACAAATTCAGCGAGGGAAGCTAGGAATTGAGTGAGGGAACCTAGGGATTAAGCAAAGCAAGCTAGGAATTGAGCGAGGGAAGCTAGGAATTTAGCGAGGGAAGCTACAAATTCAGCAAGGGAAGCTAGGAATTGAGCGAGGGAAGCTAGGAATTGAGCGAGGGAACATAGGATTTGAGCAAGGGAACTTAGGGATTGAGCGAGGCAAGCTAGAAATTGAGCGAGGGAAGCTAGGAATTGAGCTAGGGAATCTATAAATTCAGCAAGGGAAGCTAGGAATTGAGCGAGGGAAGCTAGGAATTGAGCCAACGAACCTACAAATTAAGCGAGGCAACCTACGAATTTAGCGAGGGAAGCTAGAAATTGAGCAAGGGAACCTAGGAAATGAACGAGGGAACCTAGGGATTGAGCGAGGCAAGCTAAGAATTGAGAGAGGGAACCATTGCATTGCTTCGGCACAGATTTCATGGATTTGGCGGTCCAAGTCTTCCCTTCAAATGCGGTGACGTCTCCGGTGGCATGAAAGAGAATTGGGAGCGCCTTCGTCATCAAATTGATCATCTGCTTATACTTTAGGAGAGCATTTGACACTAAGCTATCGATAATAATGATCTCCCGTTGTCTTGGATATAGGACCATCAAGAACCAATGACAGTTATCATGGTTGTGGTACATAAACCTGACCATTGTAGATAAAACCTTTTACCCAGCGGTTTTTATGAAAGAATACAAACTTAAGTTACCAACTTAGACTAGCACGTGCGGACAGTGAATTTGAGGATGAAACTACCCCTCTTTTTTACTGCCATTACTTTTCCTCTCCCTCCCTTCCCTCGCTCCATTTAAAAAAAAAAAAAAGACGAAAACTCCACAACTACATCTGTTGCTTGGATCGCACCACGCTCTAGCTGGATCCCACCCTCTCTATTCATCAACATTATCTCATTTTTCTGAAAATGGTCCCTCCACAGAAGAAAGTACGCACGACAGGTATGATATGCATTTACCTAAACAACGTAAATTTTTTATGGGCCATTGAAATGCCGAATGAAGCTTGCATCTTGGTTTTTAGTTCATCTATGCAAAAATCATCCTATGAACATGATGGATTACAAGTAAAACATCATTGTGGGGGCATAACAAGGTTTCTACGGTAGAACCACTGTTTCCTGTGGTGTGATCCACTTGATATTTCAATACGCCACCATTTTGGGCTGAAACCCTTACTTTAGATGGAAAAACGGATGAACGTCGTGGATAGTCCACATACATTCAAGGTGGGCCCAACTCAATATTTTTTATTTTTTATTTTTTTTATATATATTTTACTATTTTTTGTGGTTTTTTTGGGTTAGCTTGTCAGTACACACACTCCATGTTAGCCAACCCTGTTAGGGATTGATACTAAAACCTCAAGTGTTGACACGAGGTATCTCTACTCAGTCTGCCAATTGAGCTATGGATCTGGGTGTGCCCAACTTAGTTAACTCAACACTATAAGTGCGTACTGAGCAAACTATAAATCCAAATTGCGAGAGGTTTTGGTCCATTTGACCTACTTCTCGGTTCATGATTGGTGAAATTCTCTGAGCAATTCATAAATTTGATGGAGATATCATAAAATATGATGGGGAACTTCTACAGATTCATGTAATGTAACGGAAAATTTTATGAACCGCTCGGTCAATTTCATTAATTGCTCGGTCAAATTCACCGAAGAGAATTTCATGTAAATCTCAGTCAATTTCATTAATTGATCGGTCAAATTCAATAAAGAGCAAATTGTTAGGTTAGGTCAATTACATTTAAAGTTCATTCCAATTCATGTTAGCCTCACCCAATTTCAAGCTTGCCTCGCTCAAATTCATGTTTCCCTTGCTCAATTTCTCTGTTGCCTCGTTGAATTTTTACGTTGCCTTGCTCAACTCCTAGGTTCTCTCGCTCAATTTCTAGGTTCCCTCGCTCAATCCTCGCTCCAATTTCTACGTTGCCTCGCTCAATTTCTAGGTTCCCTTGCTCAATTTCTAGCTTCCCTCGCTCAAATCCTAGGTTGCCTCGCTCAATTTCTAGCTTCCCTCACTCAATTCCTACGTTGCCTCGTTCAATTTCTAGGTTCACTCGCTCAATTTCTAGGTTCCCTCGCTCAATTCATAGGTTGCCTCGCTTCAATTTCTATGTTCCCTCGCTCAAATCCTAGGTTGCCTCGCTCAATTTCTAGCTTTCTCGCTCAATTCGTAGGTTGCCTCGCTCAAATCCTAGGTTGCCTCGCTCAATTTCTAGGTTCCCTCGTACAATTTAAAGTTTCTTTCACCTCGTTCAAATCCTAGGTTGCCTCACTCAATTTCTTGGTTCCCTTGCTCAATTCCTAGAATTTCTAGTTGAATTTCTACGTTGCCTCGCTCACCTATTTGCCAAGCCAAGCTCAATCCCTACATTACCTCGCTCAATTTATAGGTCACGTCGCTCAAATCCTAAGTTCCCTCGCTCAATTTCTAGCTTCCCTCACTCAATTCCTAGGATTCCTCACTCAATTCCTACATTGCCTCGCTCAATTCCTCGGTTGCCTCACTCAATTTTTAGGCTCCCTCGCTCAATTTCTAACATTCCTCGCTCAAATCCTAGGTTGCCTCGCTCAATTTTTAGCTTCCCTCGTTCAATTCCTACGTTGCCTCGCTTAATTCCTACATTGTCTCGCTCAATTTCTAGGTTCCCTTGCTCAATTTCTAGCTTTCTTCGCTCAAATCCTAGGTTGCCTCACTCAAATCATAGGTTGTGCACGAGGGAACCTAGAAATTGAGCGAGGCAACGTAGGAATTGAGCGAGGCAACGTAGGAATTAAGTGAGGGAAGGTAGGAATTGAGCGAGGCAACCTAGGATTTGAGCGAGGGAACCTAGAAATTGAGCGAGGCAACATAGGAATTTAGCGAGGTAACCTAGGAATTTAGCAAGGGAAGGTAGAAATTGAGCGAGGAAAGCTAGAAATTGAGCGAGATAAGCTAGAATTTAAGCGAGGGAACCTAGAAATTCAGCGAGGCAACCTCGAATTTAAGCGAGGGAAGCTACAAATTATGTGAGGGAACCTAGAAATTGAGCGAGGCAACCTAGGATTTGAGCGAGGCAACGTAGGAATTGAGCGAGGGAACCTAGGAAATGAGCGAGGCGAAGCTAGAAATAAAACGAGGGAACCTAGAAATTCAGCGTGACAACCTAGGATTTGAGCGAGGGAAGCTAGAAATTGAGCGAGGGAACCTAGGAATTGAGCGAGGCAAGGTAGAATTCAGCGAGGAAACCTAGGAATTGAGCGAGGCAACCTAGGAATTGACCGAGGAAGTTAGAAATTCAGTGAGGAAGCTAGAATTGAGCGAGGAACCTAGAAATTCAAATGAGGCAACCCTGGGATTTGAGCGAGGAAAGCTACAAATTGTGCGAGGGAAGATAGAAATTCAGTAAGACAATATATAAATTGAGCGAAGGAACCTAGGAATTGAGTGAGGCAACCTAGCAATTGAGTGAGGCAACGTAGAAATTCAGTGAGGCAACCTACGAATTGAGCGAGAAAGCTAGAAATTGAGCGAGGGAAGCTAGAAATTCAGCGAGAGAACCTATGAATTGAGCGAGACAACCTAGGAATTGAGCGAGGGAAGCTAGAAATTCAGTGAGGCAACCTAAAAATTGAGTGAGAAAACCTAGGAATTGAGCGAGGAACCTAGAATTGAGCAAGGAGACTAGAAATTGAGCAAGGGAGGCTAGGAATTGACCTAAGCCTTATCCCAACTAATTGGGGTCGGCTAAATGAATCCTTTTCCACTATTCTATTCTATTAAGATAGGTAATATATAATAATTATATGTGGGAGGTATAAACTGTATCATGAATTGTATGATAGGTTAAGCATTAAAGAGGGAGAGAAAGATGCATCAAGGAAGTGGAAAAGTAGAGACAACCCACACTAGAAGCATCAATGGTAAGGATCAAAAGGTCTTGGTGAAAGTTGGTGAGATTAGAGTGAAATGGAGAGGCTAATTTTAAAGGCTGTTGAATGAAGGAGTACGCATGGAGACAAATTTAGGAGGGTCTTGGACCCTGGAGAGTCGGGATTGCATATATATTTATCTCAAAATTCAGGTAAAAGGAAGTAAAGATAAATTTAATGATGATGCAAAAAAGGAAGGTTGTTGAGAATAGGCTATCATCTATAGAAGGCAGAAGGTACCAAGAAAAATCAGATTAGTTTGGTTACCAAATCTTCTCGATAAAATTTTATACGTTGAAAAATCCGATTAGTTTGGTTACCAAGAAAAATCAGATTAGTTTGGTTACCAAGAAATGAAAAAAGGAGAGAAATTTTTTTATATGCTTTATATATACATATTTATATAAATATGTGTTAGAGAAAAAATGTAGGTAGAATAAAATTCTAAATGTAAAAAAAAAAAAAAAAAAAAAAACAAAAAAAAAACAAAAAAAAAAAAGAAGAAAGAAAGAAAAGTACACAAGATACGGCTATAGCTACGGTTTTAATCCGTAGCCATAGCCGTTTATTTGTATCCGCGATCAATCGCGGAATCCGCGATTCATCGCAGATTCTGTTTTTTTATTTTTTATTTTTTTATTTTTTTAAAATTTTCGTTGTTTTTGTGGGCCCCACCATGAGGTCTGTGTTATATCCAAATCGTCCATCTATTTGGCGAGCTCCTATTAAGGCTTAAGACGAAAAATAAGACAGATCTAACTATCAAGTGGACCACACTGTAAAAGGCAGTGGGAAATTGAATGTCTACCATTGAAACCCTTTTAGGGGTTACACAAGTTTTGGATCATAAGTTTTGGATCATTATGAAATTTGTTTTTCCTCTTCATCCTGGCCTTTGTGACCTTATGAATAGATTGGATGGAAAATAAATGTTACGGTGGACCCTACAAAATTTTTAACGGTGAAAATCAATTTCCCCGCTGCTCTTTGTGGTGTGGTCCGGTTGATCTTTGGATATGATTTATTTTTTGGATAATGCTCCGAAATGATCTCGAAATATGGATGAACGTTGTGGATATAATAAATATATAGCTGTGGGCCCATGTAACTTTGATCTCTTTTAAGCCGTTCGTACAACTCTCAGTTGGAGGAGCGTCAGCGCTCGTCTTCGCAGCGAAAAGGAGGGGTAGTTTCGTCCTCAAAGTCGCTGTCCGCACGTGCTAGTCTAGATTGGTAACTAAAGTTTGTATTTTTCATAGAAACCGCTGGGTAAAAGGTTTTGTCTACAGTGGTCATTTTCTCAATATAATAATAGAAATTTCATATTTTCACACCTCTAAAATGTATTTCAAATCCCTTTGTAAATGCCTGTAAATAAGTCACTTGTGTAATGTCGGCAGCAACACCAACGTCTACGTTGACGGCTAATGTGATCGGTGGAAACCGTGGCTAGCTGGGAAACAGATTACGCAGAAACATTGTGGGGCCTATCATTATGTATGTGTCTGATCCACACCCTCCATTAGTTTATCAACTCATTTTAGTGGCATGAACTCAAAAATGAAGAAAATCCATCCCTAAAGTGGACCACATGAAACCGTGATCTTTGAACGCCCACTATTAAAAACTTCCTAGGATCCACCGATTATTTTCCATCCAACCGGTTGATAATGTCACACAGACCTGCACGAAGGGAAAACACGGATATCAGCTTGATCCAAAACTTGTGCCCCCAATAAGTTTTAAATTATAGGCATTCAATCCCTACTGTGTGGTCCACTTGAGATTTGGATCTGCTTTATTTTTTGGGACCATGCCCTAAAATGAGCTTGAAAATTTTGTTGGACGATGTGGATATACAAAACATAAATCAAGGTGGGCCCCACAAGGGAAGATATTTGATACTCTGGCCTTCCTATATAACTTGATATGCGGGTACTCAAAAACGACACACCTGGTGTTTATTAACTAAAATTAAACAGGCTAAACTGTTCCTAAGTCACGATCGGAAAATCAATATTATCTTTACTTTGAATATGAAATAATATTGTTAGGCTAATTTTGGAATCTTTCCTAGCAGCCATTTTCGGCTGTCTATCATATCAAATCATGCTTGGATCATTCAAACATGATCTAGATCCAACCTATGTATCTCTATTTTAACTCATGTGCTTGACGAACTCACATGCAAGACCAAGACTATGACTTGGAAGCTTTAAATTGTGATAGATGTGTCTAACTAACTTACGTGTGTTTATTGGAACTTCTATAATCAGATTATGGTCGCCACATATACTAGATTAAACTCGGGAGTGGATTAGCTGTTATCTAGGTTACACCTTAATGTGTTACCCCAACCGTGTGGGGCCCACATTGATGTATTTGTCGTATATCCACGCTGTCTATCTGTTTTTCCATCTCATTTTAGGATTCGATGACAAACCTTAAGAATATCCAAATCTCAGGTGGACCGTACCACTAGAAACAGTGATGAATAACCATTAAAAGATTTTTGTGGGCCACTATAGTATTGGATCAATCTGATGTTTGTATTTTCCCTCCATCCATGTCTTCTTGACATTATCAACAGATTGGATGGGAAATAAACATTATAAAAACCTTACAATAGGCTTTTGGAATTTTTAACGGTGAAGCACTCAATCACCACTGTTTCCTGTAGTGTGGTCTACCTGAGATTTGGATCTACTTAATGTTTGGGACCACATTTTAAAATGGACCGCAGAAACGGATGGACGACATGGATATACAACACATCATCAAGGTGGGCCCCATGGTAAGGGTAACTCACCCACACCAACTGGGTGTTACCCGGGTAACACCCAGCCCGCTCCCGTGAAACTCGAGTTACTCATCACATGCTTGAAAATGGCACACGTGTGATAGTTGGAGCCACTCATCAGATAATTCCCATGAAGTGCCATTTTCGCAAGGTCGGGCCAGTGTGATCATTGGATGGGCCACATATTGTGCATGTAGGATTTAGATTCAAGGCAAATTTCTCTCGGTCATTCATTTTTATTGCACACATGTGGCCCATGTTATGATCAAATCAAGATGATATTTGAGATATGGCATCTAAAAGTAAGGAAGACCTGATGAGTGGTTCTGATGTTGCATGAGTGCGTTGTTTCCACATGTGAGGAGAATAACAGTTAAAGTCTCTCTTTGGAGCTCTCCGGAGCATAGAATCCGGGCAGCTCTAAGGGGTAGGCGGGTGAGGCAATCGCATATGACCTCCTAATTATGAAGGCCCTATAATTTCAATGCCTTTTCATCCAATTTTCAGGGGAGATGAGTTTTGTGAATCCAAGAGGAACCCACAAAATTGTAGAGCATAAAGCTGTAGGGGTCTACATAATACTATTCACCCGTTACGCGACACTATTCACTGTTGCGCGGCATTGTTCATCATTGCACGGCACTATTCACTGTTGCGCTGCACTGTTCATCGTCGCGCGACACTATTCATCATTGCGCGGCATTGTTCATTGTTGCGTAGCTCTGTTCATTGTTGCGCGACACTGTTCACTGTTGCACGGCACTCTTCACTGTTGCGCGGGCCGGGCATTGTTCACTGTTACGCGGACACTGTTCACCGTTGCGCGAAAACTGTTGCACGCCTAAGAAATAAGAACATCTAAAAATTAGTTTACAAAAGTGAAATTGAAAATAAAAAAACAAATCCTAAAACTAGCACTATCAATAATAACAGTCTAACTCCACCGTCTCTTTTCAAAATAATAGTATCATTCCCAATAAATTCTTCTCCTAACACCTAGTACAACAACTACCTACTTTATTGCTAATTAAGTTTTTAAAAAATTAAATTTTAACGTCATTTTTCTAAATTAAATTCTAACTTCATTTTTCTAATGATTCAGTGACACACCAATGTCTAATTAGATTATTAGTAGTGAATTGTTCTTTTTGCTAAATGATAAAACAATCGCACAATACAACCGACTTTTTTGTTAAGCAAAATAGCTTCTCAATCTCAAAGTATTTTCTACTTTTTTGCTAAACAATATTTATAAAATAACTTTTCAAATAATCGACAAATCAACTTCTTAGAATCTTGATCAGTTGGTTGCTTCAACAAATCTAAGATTCGTTAGATTCTATTGTTCAAGAATTTATATTTCAACTTATTATTTATATCAATTAGCTTTTGTTTATCTATTATTATTATTTTTTATTTGTGTTAATTTATTAATATTTAAAATAATCGGTAGAAAATATACATCTGAATATGGAAAACTCAAGAAATAAAAATGAGAATAAAAAGTTTAATGCAATCTCAAAGAAAGGCCACTAACAATTTTATTTAAAAAAATAAAAAAAAAATAAAAAAAAAAAATAAAAAAACTAAAAAACCCCGTCTTTACGACTTACCTAATGCCTCTGAGAATGTTGAGCCGCCCCTACGTAGAATGTATAGAACGTTTACACATGTGCCAAGATGGCACTCGTGGATGAGATCAGGGTGGTTCATCAGATGTAGCCAACCATGAAATGTCTAGTATCGGTTTGACTTTGTCACGATGGCGCATGGAATGGGGTCCACCGGATCATAGTTCTGGATTCTCAGCATCTACGTACAAAGCCGTGGCTGTGATGTGTACTATAATATACGTGGACGCGGATTTCCTGCCTCTTTTGTGATGTTATTTTCGGTGGGCTCATTGTGATGTTTGTGAGAAATCTAACCCGTTAATCCGTTTTTCAAGATCATTTTATAACATTCGACCCAAAATAACGTGGATCCAAAACTTGAATAGGCCACGCAAGAAGAAACAGTGGGGATTTAGTGACTACCGTTGAAATATTTATATGGCCACGAAACTTTTCTATAGGTCTAATTTTTCAGTGTTTTCAATTCATACCAGTGAAAATGACCTTATAAACGGTTTGGATGGCATATAAACATCAAGTGGAGCTTAGGAAGGTTTCAATGGTAGGAATTCCTTTCCCCACTGTTTCCTCTCGTGTGGTCCATTTGATTTTTGGATCCTCGTTATTTTTGTTCTCATGTCTTAAAATGATCTCAAAAGACGGATAAACGGGTTAGATTTATCACAAACATCACAGTAGCCCCACCCAAAATCCTTGTGCAGGAACTTCCTTGGAAATCCGCGTCCAATATATGTGGCGAAAGTGAGCCACGGCTGTCCTGATCAATAATTTAATGAGATATTATCACAGAGCATATCTTTCCAAGGCTTCCAGACCACGTCTCACATGTGAGGAATATCCAATCCATGCAAAGGGTGGGCCATGCAATGATGATCACTTTGTATAAAATCAAGCCAATCCACTCATTTGGTGGGTCATACCAGAAACTTTAACCAGCTCTGCATTGTGTCCCATTCCATGAGTTATAGTCGGCCTGATTTTATTGCCAAGTGATTACTGGCCCGTGTCCCACCTTTTATGTGGACCAGATATTAGGGCTGTAAGTAGGGCGGGTTGCCCAATCCAAGGTTCCTATACCTCAACTCTAACTCAACCCAATCCAATCTCGGGTTGAATATTCTTAACCTAAGTCTAACCCAAGCGTGGTTAGCCAGGTAGATGCATACCGATATTTTTGTTATCATATATTTAATATATATCTTACTTTTTTTGCATATAATTTTATTAATTATACATGTAATTATTTATCGTAATGATTTTTTTTTTTCCTAAACAAACAAGCTAAAATATAAGTAAACTATCGTTTTAAAAGTCATGATGTGTAACACACAATCTATTTGAGAGAGAGCAATCCCACGTATCTTATTAGTTTGAGTTATCCAAAATGACCAAGACGAATGAAAGTCAGCAACACTAGAATTCCCTATGCCTTCAACACAGATGATCCGTGCTCAATTATAATTTATAAGTAACTTATATATTGATTAGGTCCGGATTGGGTCGGGCAACCCAAGACCTCGACTCGGGCCCAATCCAAGTTTTATTAGGTTGATGTTTATATAGCCCAAGCCTGAGACCGAACCCGATGCATCATGCCGGAGCCCAATCCAATTTCAGGTAGGTCACGGGTTGGTTGGGTCGAACCGGCCCAACTTTCAGCCCTACCAGATATTCTACACGTGCTTTATCATGTTATCCATTGTTAGGCATGCTCTTGCATAATCTGTTAGTTTGTGAAAAATGAGCATATTCGTATGCTTATGTAAGCTAACAACTCAAATTATTCTAGATTAAACAAGATTGTTTGATGCAAGTTATCCTAAGAACATCTTGCATGAGTATTAGGCGAAAACATTGAATCATATTCCTATAGATAAGGAAAGACAAAGTCATCTCTGAAGTGCCATGGCGTTATGCCGCATGCATGGGACTTAATGTACAATTTCCCTGTTGGACTTTAATTCATGATGTCGCCATAATAAGGGTTGTCAACATGCCATATATAGGCATGGATTTGAATTGTTCAAGCCGGGCCTAGTCAAAATTCTTCCTTTTCTCTGCTCAAGCTTAGCCCACTGACAACCCTGCGTAATATACTTTATGATATAACCTATTTGATAATGAGGATGCAATCACAACCACACAATTAAGTAATCAATTAACAATTTATTAATAGTGTCACATTCTTTGGCGTTCAATGGCACAAGTCCTAATATTAGGTACATCATTGAAAGAGTTGATGAAAGACTTAGCGGGTGAAGCTTAAATTCTCACCTCAACTATGATACTGACATTAATAAAGACAGTTACAACATGAACAATAAATGATATAATGTTAGTATATCTTTTCGAGAAAATTTTAGAGCTTTTTTGTTTTACTAATTAAAACAGTAAAGAAATGAGTAATGATTACAAATTACTTTATATCAACTGCATTTTAGTGCAATATTACAATCAATTACGTTGTTTGATTTATTATGGTACGTAAAAATATAATAAGACAATTTTACATCAATGTCAAATCAATATTAAAATAGGCTGATGTTGGTGTTTGGATTAGAGTCTCCACAATAAAATGTAAGTTTGTAATGATTACAAATTTTTTATTGTCCTACAAGGACATTTGCATTTGACTCTCGAAATATTCACCGTAATAAAGGTTTGAACAATTCATGTGTAGGGTTGGAGTTAAGGAATCTCAAAGTGATTAATAAAGCCTTTGCAATGCAATTAGGATGGAAAATTATAAATGAACCAGATAAGATTTGGGTAAGAATTATGAAGAACAGATGTCAAAAGATAAAAACTAATGCGAAATAAAATGTACCCAATCGGCCTCTTGCATGTGGGAAAACATTGTTACATGTCAAAGAGTTCATTAAGAAAGGTTGTGTTTTGGGTGTGGCAAATGGTGAAAAAATCAACATCTGGAATGATAAGTTGTGGACCAAAACGCAAATATTGAATTGAATGAGACAATTATCGGCCAACCAAATGGTACCAAAACCATAAACCTTCTCCTGATACCAGAAATGGATTGAAATGCAATTTTAATTTTATCAATTGAGAATCAACCGGTAACCAACCAAATCACAGAGGTCCACATTAAGGAAATGAAACTCATTAGGAAAAACCCAAAATGGCATTTTCAGCATTAAATCAGCGTACCATTTTATTAAGGACACTTTTAATGAAATCATCCAAACCAACCAGAATTTTTATTGGAATGTGATTTGTTTCAAGACCATGTGTCCCAAAAATCAAAATTTTCTTGTGGTTGCTATGTAAGGCCAGACTTACAACATTGAATAGACTGAGTAGATTGATCCCTATTACCCAAACAAGTTGCATTTTATGCAATGTGAACTTTGTAACAACATCCCATCTATTCTTGAATTGCCTATTTTGGAAAAATATTTCGTTCTACTTTCTCAAAACCAGCAAAGTACATCCAAATAGACATCATCAATTGCCGTTTGAGTCAAAATGGTGTTTAGGCCTCAAACGCCCCTTTTGAGGGTGCATCCAAACAGGCCCTAAAGGCCATTCAAAAATCATTTGGTGTGCCATATTTGCCTGTGTCATGTGGTCTATTTGGATATAGAGTAACAACGGTTTCTTTCTTTTTGGTAATGAACAAAGCCCCTCTGACCAAATCATCTCTAGGATAAATTTCATTGTTGAGGAGATTTGTAAATACATACTCATGTAAGCCAGCCCCATCCCCCCAACAAATTGTTATTCTTTAAAAATGACATCAATTGTCAATTAGCACTCGACAGCAGAAATTAGCTTATGTGAAATGGTACCATCCGAATCCTCTTAAGAAATTGATAGAGGTTTTTGCATTGTGGCTTTTTGCAAAAGGTCGAATAAATGCACGGTTAATCAAACAGAAGAAATGGACCTTCTCCTGGGATTTCAGTTGGCTATAAAGCTGAATATCCTCAATCTAGAGATCAATGATGATTCGGAAAATTGCAAAAAATAGATAGAAGGCAAGGCACTCCTTCAGCGAAGTGAATAATGTGGCCCATGTTTTGATCAAATCAAGGTGATTTTTGAAATTGGCATCTAAAAGTGTGGATGGCCTGATAAGTGGCACTGATGTTGTGCATGAGTACGTTGTTTCCACGTGTGAGGAAAGTAATCATGAATGTCTCTCTTTGGAGTTAGGGTTGTCAATGGACCGGGTTCGGGCCTGCGACAATCACATTTTGAATAGGTCCAGCCTGATGCCCGGCCTGAAACAGTTCAAAACTCAAAAAAGTTGCCTTCTATGCAATTTGCAGCTTCCAATCTATTCTTGAAGTACCCATTTCGAAAAATATAATTGGTTCCACTTGAATGTTTGCTATTGAATCAATCCCATGGCCTATGAGGCTAGGGAATAGGGATGCACTTCCTCAAAGTGGAGTTTCTGAAAGAAAAAGGGGGGCAGGTTTTAAGCCTGCTTTTTTCAATTGACTAGGCAAAGGTATGCAATGTGCATCCAAATGGACATCATCAATTGCTGTTTGGGTCAAAATGGTGTTTAGGCTTCAAACACCGCTTTGGAGGGTGCATCCAAACAGGCCCTAAAGGCCATTCAAAAATCATTCGGAGAGCCATTTTTGCCTGTGGTCTGGTCTATTTGAAGAGAGTGTAATGAAAAAATCCCCTCAGACCAAATCATGCATCTCTAGGATAAATTTCGTTGTTGAGGAGTTGTAATACCTACTCATGTAAGCCAGCCTTGTCCACCCGGGAATTTTGTATTCTTCAAAAATGGCATCAAGTGCCAATTAGCATTCGAGAACGAACATTAGACTCTGAAATGCTACTCTCCAAATCCTGTGGAATCACAAGAAATGATAGGTTTTTGCATTGCGGCTTTTCGCAAAAGGTTTAGTAAATGCACAGTTAATCAAACAGAAGAAATGAGCCTTCTCCTAGGACTTTAGTTGGCTATAATATAAAGCTGAACATCCCTCAATCTGGAGATCGAGGGCACTTGAGATAAATAAATGGAAGGTGGCCGACGTCTTTGCTATGTCAGCCAATTCAGGCTATGAAACATGAGTTAATTGCTTTTTGGAAGATTAATAGATCAAATAAAAGATAGTAAATGGATCAATTTGAAAAAAAAAAAATGACTTACTAGTCATAGAATATTATTCTAGTCAGACTTGAACCTAACTAAAATAACAAGGCCTCCGACAATTTTACTTCCCTCTCCTTTTTCTCCAGGTCAAGTAAATAAAAGGTATGAGATGGATTTTTCTCCCACTCACATATTACAAATGGATTAGCAGTGAGATTTTCATTCTTTTCCACTCTTTCCATTATATTCCATCCCTATGAAATAAAAAGTCCTACTGGTGGAATAATGGTATCAATTGTTAATTTGATACATTGCGGTCGGTAACATCGGTGAATTAGGTGAAGGCACAGAATGTATATATATATATATATATATATATATATATATATATATATAGAGAGAGAGAGAGAGAGAGAGAGAGAGAGAGAGAGAGAGAGAGAGAGAGAGAGAGAGAGAGAGAGAGAGAGAGAGAGAGAGAGAGAGACTATGCTAGATCAACAAACCATACAAGCTGTGCAACCCAGTACAGATGTATCACCATTGAAAATTCAAATTGATTAATTGAACAATCTTAGCCTCTGATTAATGTAATTTTTTCCCCTCTTTTGTTGAACTAGCACCATTGGCTACTTCTTATTTCAAACATCCACCGAATGCTCTAAAACCAAGTTGAATCAAATCAAAGTTACGGTTCAAATTTGATGGTTTAATTTAACTCACCGTATCCCAGCATGCAGTTTGTCAGCATATCAACCATCATACTTCGCCAGAGTATAAAAAATTATCTCCTCTACCGTATGCACAACTGGATACAGTGAATCATAGCCAGTGTAACAAACATAGCAGATTTTGAAAATCTCAAAATAATATCATGAAAAATACACTAAACGAATTGTCACAAGGGTTTCAAAATATCAGCAGATATTAAAATATCATGATAAATTCATGATATTAACTCAGAAAATAGTAAAAACCTTAATCTGTTTATAAATATCTATTAAATCTAAAAATAAATATTTTTCAATATTTCTATTTTTGCTGATTATATCCCAAGGAAAAAACACAAATTTTGAAAATCTTCTGAGAAATTGCCAAGAACTGCACTATGCTCAGCCAGGTAGACTAGAAGATTTGATATTTAGTACTGTAAATTAAAAATATCAGAACAGTAGATGCTTAACACAGTCAAAATTTGTATAATACCTTTCCCTTTATGGGTCGTTTGGATGCCTGCAAATTCCTTAAGTTGTAAAGGGATTAAAGGTAATCCGAGTGCAGGGGCTGTTCAGATACCTGCATTTGCCTGTAAAGGCTTTTCAGGCTGTAAACACATTACAACTTTTAATTGTAATCTGAAACCTGGCAAAAAGCTATGTTTTGGATTACAAGTAAAATCTTTACTGCTAAAAAGACATTATCTATAATAGAATACAATGGTTGATATACACTGATGCTGTGTGGAGCATACCTAAAACACATCCAATCTTTTTATTAATAATGACATTGTGACTAAGTATTAGTGATCAATAGGGAAAGGTTTTTGGTGACAACATTTAGAGATATCAGAAGTGTGAATGTGAATGCTGACAAAAGTAATGAGAAATCCTGAGAAAAAAAAATGATTGTCTGCCAGTGGAAGGCTTTGTACCTTCAAACAATTTATGTGAAATGAGCCGGTCCCCAACGAACCCCACACATCAGGTGACTCAGCTCAAATCGTCATGAGTTGTTTCCAGTTGACCAAGTGATGTGAGTCATCTGACTCGATGCATCTTCTGGATCAAATTGGACCCACAAATGAGTTTCCTAGCGACTTGGCTCAAAATCTCGCCAATTTGAGTTGAGTAAGCTGAGTTTCAAGACAAGTCGGTGAGTTTTAGAACCATGGAGTGGATAACAGGCAAATTCAGAAACTGCATTACCGTGTTAAATCATGGGTCCACTTAAAAGGATCATAACAAGAAATTCACATGCTATCTTGAGAGGATGAGAATGCAATCAATAGGCCTCAGCCAACTGATCCCTATCAAAGAAAACACTTCCTAGTGTTCAGATGTGCAAAATTGACATTCATATGGTGGCCCCATCTACGTTCAACGGCCAAGATATCAGAATAGATTATTAATCACGTGGGCCACGTATACACTCCACTGGTCAATGCATTTTAACTCAAATTTTCCGTACATGTGGACTACCTAACAACCAAGATAGGGCCACCAGCTAAACAGCCCAGATCTCGCACAGGATTCAAAAGTCCTCCAAATTGTCACTGCATTTCTATTAACATTGAGCCCACATTCTGATAAGGGCTTGTTTGGACAATGACCCCAAAGGAGTTTTCACAGGTACTTTTTTCGGTTAACTCAATGAAACCAAACCAGCTTTTTAGCAACTATTTTGCCAGGGGGATGAGATGGGATTTGCAAAAGTGCATGCAAATGCACAACGCGAATTAGGGTTTGGTCAGTCAAACACCCATTTTGAGGGTGAGCCCAAACTGTCCCTAAACAAGGAATTTCTCACAACTGTATAACTTACTAGTGATGTCCTTCAACCTTACATACATTCTTGTAAGATAACAAGCCTGCGTATGACCGTTTCTCTATTGAATACTCATCTCAAAAAGGAAAAAGAGGTCCAAAATTGAAAATGTGAAGTCCAAATATGTTAAAAGGCCACAATATTGCAGCTAGCTTTGTATGTATTCATTGGCAGGCTCCGCTGTGAGGTAATTTTCGATGAGGTTGTCAACAGAGACAAAGGTCATCTATGATGGTCAACATGATTTGCAGTTTCTTTATCTCATAGTCAAAAGGGGCTAGTTTTGCTGCAAAGACAAGGCAATTACCAATGCCATTTGAATTCAACACTCCCATCAGGAAGTCTATGGAAATTAGCATTTATTCCACTCTTTTGAGCAGAAGCAATTCACCTTGGTTTTCGATGGGCTTAGGAGTGGCATTTTACCACATTTCTCACTCCAAAACATAAGGGAGATGAGTCATTCTCATCTCACTTGTGAAATGGGCAGACCCAACCCCATTCTCTCAACTTCCAAATGGGCCATAAAAGAAATAGAAACTGAAATATAAATGGAAATCAACGATACATGCTCCCCATAATAGGCCCTGCATTTCAACACTGCAGACAGTCTCTTCCAGCTTCTTTATTTCGGTTTCATCATCACAAGGTTTCACATCCAAGAGAACGGAGGATTTCCCACCTGAAATAGGGAAACTCAATATCTTGTTTCATCATCAAAGCTTACTTCAGCATTCTACGCATATCTTGTTCATGCCTGGTTATGGGTGGGAAGGGCAGAGTGCAACAAACTGAAAACTGTACAACGAACTAACATAAAAGTGTGTTCTAAAGTGTCCAGCAGTGCAATCTCCAAAAGTCTAGGCATGGGGTCAATTCCATCCATGGGGAAATAACTATTTTAAAAAATCATTATCATCATCATCATCATCAGCTAAGCATTATCACACAATTAATTGGGGTCGGCTGCATGAATCTTGTTCTGCCATTGTGCTCTATCAAGGGCCATCTAGTTTTAATACAAAAAATTGAAAATAATTAAAATGACGAAAGCACTAGAACAGCAGAAATGAGAAGAGATAAAAAAAAAAAAAAAAAAAAGAGATTATGAAATCCTAATTAAAAAACAATTACTAGTAATCTAAACAAACAAGTAATTGATTAACAAAATATTGAAAATCATTTTACTCAAAAATGGCTGAAAATCATTTGACTCAAAAATGGCAGTTGTAAGAATGTTACTCAACCTCTTAAAAGATTAGATAACCATAACAAAAGAACAAAAAAAGCAAAACGAACAACAAAGCTTGTGCCTTTTTTATTATTTATTTTAAAGTAAAGCTTGTGCTTTTTGGTTGTATGGGTCATGGTACATGTAGTGAAAAATGAACAAAAATCTAGACAGTGAGAGGAAGTTCTTATTGTTGGCTGTACAAGCCAGATTTTTAAGTGTTTTAAGAAGACGGAAATTTTGGCTTTACAAAGCCTTAACACAACTCAGAAAAAAAAAAAAAAAAACTGATTCGAAGGAAGGAAGAGAGAAGAGATCAAAACAGAATTTTTAAAACTGTTTTACTGCACTTGCTCAAACCGGGAAGCTTTTGAATGAAATGTGAAAAGACAAAAATACCCCTACTAGGAGCTTCCAACACTAAATATTCCTAGAACCTTACAGATGCTTTCCATCTTCCAAAACAGCCTCATGGGAACTGCCGCTGTGCATTGGAGGATCAACAGACACATGGAAAATGGGTTTTGGGTTTTCAACTCCAAAACTCCCCTTCAAACCAAAAAAGGTTTCATTCTAAGCATCGATCTAAGTTTTTTGAATGTATTAGTTGGTAATGCTTTGGTGAAGATGTCTTCCACTTGTTCAGTGGTATGACAGTACTCTAGCTTCACTGATTTCTGCTTCAATTGATCTCTCAGGAAATGATACCTTGTATCAATGTGCTTGCTCCTCCCATGCTGCACTGGATTTTTGGCAAGCTCAATTGCCCACTTGTTGTCTATATATATATGACAGTGCATTCTTCCTGCGAATGCTTCAACTTCTTTAGCATATTCCTTAGCCATATCGCCTTATGATCAGGGTCGAATATTGCATATCAGACCCTAGTAAATTACTTGATTTTACATACATGATAATGTTTAATGCCGGATTTTAATTATATTTTCGTTACAGGACGAAATCAGGAACGTTAATTGGAATTTGATGTTAAAGGCATGGATTTGATGCTTCAAAATCACCAGAGCACGGGATGAACCTCAGAAGACCAATAATGAAGATTTTACACGCCTGGGATTTGAGGAAAGCAAGCCAAAGGGGCCCGAAAAGGGTCCAGAATGCAAGATCACATGATTCCCGCCATCCAATCAGTTCAAAACTTCATACATGGGATAAGGGCCATAATTTAACCGTACATATTAAATTTCACCCATTGATGATCTCGGGAAGTGCTCCAACTGACAATTCAGCCCACGAATCGTTGATTTCAGGCCCACCTGATAGCAGGATATGCCTCAACTTTGGTCTCGACGGTTAATATAGTTTGAGAAAGGGAATGGACGGATTGGATTTCGTAAAAACATCATAGTGGGCCATGTGTGTGGGGAGTGTACACCAAGTACACGTGCACGAGCGGTGCACCGCACCGTCGGGACGGTCAGCGCGGGCGCTGACCCGCGCCCGTCTTCATCGCCAGCGAAGACGCCACAGCGACCGCGGATCCGATTTTTGGATCGAGTAGTGGGCCCCACAAATCGCCCAAATGGATGATCCAAGCCGTTCATTCGTTTCCTGGGCCAGCATTTACCCTTGCCTAGGTGAAATTTTGGTCCATACATAGGTACATGTGTAGATCTCAGCCGCACGCAGGATGGACGGTGAGTTCAAAAGTCAGGTGGGCCTCATCAAAAGTAGGCGAAAATTACACATTCCTGGACGGTTTTTCGATGGCTATCTCATGAACGGAGTAGATTTTCTATTTACTCAGAGGAACGGGCTCCACCATTGTCACAGCGGAACGAGATCCGCGATTGCGTCCGCGAAACGCGCGGATTTTAAAGATTTTTGCGAAATATTGTGGGCCCCGCTCGTCAACCTCCTGGCAAATCTGAACTGTCCATCGCGTAGAGGGCCACGAGAACTACAAAACCATGCTGAGAGTTCATTCCCATGCATACACACGTGTGCGGTACAGAGGCCACAAACAGGTTGCTCGGCGACGTTCAAAACTGATCTTTTCGAGATTTCTTCTGTGGGCCGCGCCAATGGACCTTCAAAACCACCCATTCTTGACTGAAATTTCGTCCTGAATCCAATGGACGGGGTGGATTTTCCAGAAAATACCTCTGTGGGGCCCACCGATCACGGTTGCGAAAATCTGTACTTCGAGTCCGTCTACGACTCTGCCACCGATTCCAGCCATCCAGCAACTATAAAAGGGAAGTTTTGGACGTGGGGAAGGGATTCAGATCCAGAGAATTGGAGATCCAGAGCCAGGGAGAGAAGAAAGAGAAGGAGAAAGAGAGAGAGATTTTTCGGTTTGGAATTTTAATTTATGAATTTTATTTAATATTTATTTTTTTTATATGGATTTTATGGGTAACTAATCTCTCAGCTAGGGCTGAGATGAAGCCCCTAATTTGATCAGCTCTTGTATTGGTTGATTTACTTTGAATTTTAATTAATTTGTTTCTTTCTTTGAGTGGGCTTTATGGGTTTAAATTCTATATTTCTCCATCTATCAACTTGACTAAAGTATATAGATGGACGTTGTATGGATGCTTATTACAGGTGCTTGGGTCTGATCAAGAACAGGTTTCCTATAGAGGAAGGAACAGGGTGCTTTAATGAATTTTACATACCATGTGCCCGACCAAGGACATGGGATGTATTGTTCATGGCATTGCTTAAAGGAATTAGACAGTCTGTATGCCCGATTTAGGACACAGATTGTGCTTTCTCTATTTAAGTGGTATCAATTTAGATCAAGGTGAATCAACAAACAAAACAAGGGTTGGGATAGTTAGGGGTGGATTCGAAAGTCCTAGTGCTTTCTCTCTGATTGAATTTTCTTCCCTGTTCTTAATTATTTTTCCTAAAATTGTGCTTAGCAGTTTAGTTCATTATTCATTGGATTAGTTAAGAAGAATCATAGGTTTGAATTGTGACAACCAGTCCTCGTGGGATTCGACCTCGATCTTACCGAGTTTATTACTACATCACAACCCTATACTTGGGGAGTGAACACCTTACATACAGTAGACGAAGCTATTACATACTCGGCTTCACATGTGGACAGTGCTACCGTACTTTGCTTCTTTGAGTTCCATGTGAATGTTATCGATCCATATAGAAAGCATAGTCTGTGGTACTCTTTCTTTTGTCCTAGTCACCACCCAAATCACTATTAAAGTATCCATACAGAATCGACTCATCATCGTATGGATAAAAGAGAACAAATTCAAAAGTCCCTTTGATATACCTCAGAATTCTTTTCGCAGCTAGCCAGTGTGACTCTTTTGGCGCTTCCATATACCGGCTTAGAAGCCCAACACTATAAACTATATCTGGCCTAGTGATTGTGAGGTACCTTAGGCTTCCAATTAGGCTCTTAAATAAAGTTGAGTCAACATTTCTTCATTCGCCATCTTTTGTGAGCTTTAGGCCTGTTGCAATAGGTGTATTCATGACTTTACAGTCGGTCATCCGAAACTTCTCAAGAAGTTCTTTTGTGTACTTCTACTGTGATATATAGATGCCACCGACTTATTGTTTCATTTCGATGCATAAGAAGAATGACATCAATCCACCGTCAGTCATCTCAAACTCATTGAACATAGCCTACTTAAATTCTTCAAACATCGCCTAACAGTTTCCAGTGAATAACATATTGGCAACATATAAACAAGCTATAAGAATATCGCCATCGGCATTCTTCTTTATGTAGACGGCATGCTTATACGGACATTTGACGAAACCATTTTCTTGAAAATAATCGCCAATCCATGCATTCCAAGCACGAGGGGCTTGTCTCAACCCATACAGAGCTTTCTTCAGCCGATACACTTTGTGTTCCTCCCCTTGCATGACAAAGCCTTTAAGTTAGTCAACATAGACTTCTTCTTCGAGTATTCCATTTAAGAATGCGGAGTTCACATCCAATTGGTGTTCACTCCCCAGGTATAGGATCGTGATGTAGTAATAAACTCGGTGAGACCGAGGTCGAATCCACAGGGACTGAAACCTGTACATAGTCTGAAACTAAGTAGAACTAGAACTAGACTAAGATGAAATCTAGATCGAATAAAATTGAGGGAATAATCGTGAAATATTAATTTAAAACTTGTAAATTTAAAGGTGGAAAACTAGGGTGCTACCTTGTATTGATTCAAGGACATAACTAAAATCAAAGTCCTATCCTATCCAGTTGATAAGAAGAGATTTGTTAGATCTCTGAACTTCTCATAGATCTAATTATTAATAGATAAAAGTGGTGAAGATTTGGAAGTGATCCATCATTTAACCATGCCCAGGAAACGATGGCAAACAACAGCAATTTACCAATCTCACAGCCAATCATAAGAGAATCGTAAAGGTTAAGAAAAATTTCGTCACCCTACCATGCCCATGAGATAATGGTAAATAACAGGTCTTACTAATTTCATAATCTCAATAATGGAAAGAACATACTTAAAGCTATTGTAGATCCATTGTAATTTAAGTCATAACAAACTATTAAAAACTAAAAGCATATTTTAATAATCAAATTATAATCTATAAGGTTCAACAAGACATGAATAAAAACAAAGCAACCATCCTAATTACGCTACAAGCTTCATCTCTTAGCCCTATCTAAGAGGTTTAGCCTAGCAATATGATTAGGCTAAATCTTTTAAACAAAAATAAAATAAACAAAAAGAAAAGAAAAGAAAAAAAAAAAAAACAACTCTACTCTCTCTTCCTCCTGTGATTCACGTCCAAGCTGACGGGATGATTTCCTGCCTATTTCTTTTATAGGCAGCATGAGTCTAGGTCGGCTACGAACCGACCTTGTTTACGCAGCTAGTGCATATATCTTACGTAGCCACATACGGAACCAAGAAAAACAACAAAATTGTTGTTTTCTTTTCAGCTACAGTCGTGATCATCCAAGTGCAAGGTTGACTCATCTTTAGGATGTTTTGGATTGCCGAGAAGATGAACGGGTTGGATCTCCCCATCGGCCAGCCGCGGTGGTCCACCTAGATAGTCAGATCCGTGCGCAAAACAGGGCTCGTGCACAAGGCTGCGCTGGTGATTCGTGGGGCTCATGATCAGGATTCTTTGAGAAATCCAGTCTGTCCAATGAATGAGGCTCGAAAAACCAGTCGGGTAGGACATGTTGCAACTCAGGTTCTGTGTGACCCACAGAATTTTTCATTGCACTGTCTATCTTCCATTAGGATGCTCTCTTGCTGTATGTGGGTGTGATGCAAATGTTCGCCATAGCTATGGTTGACGCCCCCCTGGATGCATTGGACAGATTGGATCATCAATCTGGATGATGATGGTGGCCCAATGACGTTCAACCGATGCCAATGTTTTAAACAGATAACGGCAACTACCATTTTTGAATTGTAGTCTGTCAACACCATGTTGACTGATTTCACTTGCTTGGTGCACGGCGAGTGCACAGTCTCTGTGCACTCCACTTATGTAAAGTGGGTCCCACCTTGATGTATATGCGAAATCTGCTCCGTCCAACCATTTTTCCAGCTCATTTAAGACGTTGAGTCTAAACTTGAAGCGCATCCAGCGATCAGGTGGGCCCCAGATTGCTGATATAGAGGCTGATCTGTCCGTTGGGCCACTTTCAGAGGGATCCAATGGCTGAAATTTGATGTGTATGGTTAATTTATGATCCTCAGACCATATATGAAGTTTCAAGCTGAAAGGATGGTTGAAACCTTGTGATCCTACATTCTGGACCAATTTTGGCCTACTTAAGCTTCAATTTCTCGATTTTCTTGGATCTCTGGCATGTAAATCCGTCGATGTTAGTCCCCTAGGGTCCGTCCCTTGCCTTTGTGAATTCTAAGCATTAAATCCATACTTTTAGCACCCTTTTTCAGTCCAAGCCTGTAAATTCACCTTGCAATACAAACACGATTAAAATAAGCCATTAATCAGTATCAAGTTCGTAAACGCAGGTAATAACTGGGTCTGATATGCAATATTTGACCCTTAACACAACTCCCAACCAGTATTTTGTTAGTCCCGAGGAAAGTATGTAAAAAATAAATTGAGAATTATAAGACAATTTCTAAAAAATCGAGTGATTTTTTAAAAACAATCCAGATATTAGTCTAAGATTCATGAATGTTGGGCATTGCATTCTCCTATACTCAAGCGCACGATAGACTTCATAATCAAGATCAAAGTATTAATCCACCAATTAGAAAATTTCTAAACATTAAGATCCATGAGTGTATAGTGTAATCTCGGCTTAGCAACTTTAAGATTTACTTCTCTATTTCTTGATATCATTGGTAACAAATAAGAGGATTCATGACAACCAAAACCTGCCTCATAAGTTCCAACTTTTTAATTTTTCTATTAAAAGTAATGCCAAGGAGGGAAATTAAATCCTCACCTATAGGGAGCAAACCTATGGTAAAGACCATTCACCTAGCCCTTTCCGATTGTCATTCTCGAGAAATCAACCTTCACCTATAGGGAGCAAACCTATGGTGAAGACCATTCGCCTAACCCTTTCGATTCTTCTTTGTGAACATGATGGTAGAACTTTGCAGGTTGGATCCTTTTGTGCTTAGTGATTACCAAGTTAATCCTTTAATATCGAATTGAAACCTTCATATGTAAGCGAGATGTGGCATATGAAATCATGACTCAATAAATGTTTACAACTTTTAATCGTGGATTAATAACTTGATCTTAACTGTGAAATCTATCAAAAAACTAAATCTAAGAGACGTAAATTCCCAACACTCCATATCTTATAATTCTAAATCAATGATGGCCGTCAAAATCACTTCGAATTCATAAGAATTTTCAATTTTAAAAATTTTAAAATTTTCACAATTTTTGCTCAAGACCGAGAAAATACTGATTAGGTAACCTAATCTCCCACTCCCAACCTAAAATCGAGATTGTCCTCAATGTAAAAGAGATAAACATGCAATGCACATGAGACAACGAAAGTAAAAGAGGAGTGATGGAAAGATAGTACCTGGACGAAAGAATCAAGAGGCTTTTTCCACAAAGATGATCTCAACATGAAAGTAAGTCAGCACAAGAGAGAAACCAACAAAAGCAACTATCCTAAAACAATGTAGAAAGCAAACTAACTTAATGGCATAAAATCGTCTAACATAGAATAATATAAAGCAAACTACCCTAGTCCTATGAAAGTAGGGAAAAACTACTCGATCACGCCGCAAGGTTCTTCTTCCGACATATATCTTGATAAGCTTCTCAGTAAGTTCCTCAACAGGATCATCCAAAAGCCCTTTTTGCAATAAGCTTGGACGCCCTGGAGCATGACTTTCTAGAGAAACTTATGTACCTCATAAAAAAAATTTCATCGAATTACTTGAGGTATCCAAAGTATATATGATTCACCTATGACAGAAGAAGTTTCAACGTTAGTATCCCATAGTGAATCAGAAACTACAAGTAAATAAAGTTCAGAAAACTTCTCAAGAAGTAATGTAATCTCAACATATTCCGAAGTTCCTGACTTCGGTTCCATTGTCAGCTCCTCCTCCTTTAATGATAGACATTTAAGATCTGGGGAAGAAGAGGTTTCAGAATAAGGGTTCTCTCGATTAGTAACAGCTATCGAGATATTCTCTTGCAAGGCATCCACTATTTCTTTATTTATAGGATTGTTTGAATCTGAAAAATGTGTCAAGCAATCGTCCAAAGAGTTGGGTAATTCATCTGAGAATGACTCATTTTTCACATCAAAGTTTGTGATGATCTGCCCAATGATTCCATCGTCTTTGAAAGTGAATGGACATATGCTCTCCTATTCTTGCCCTGCATAGACAGATTGGAAATCAATAGGTAAAGCACTGATGTGAACACTCTGTTCATTAAAATCACTCAGTCGAGGCATTGAATTAACGAACGTGTATAGCTCAGATGGTGGCCTCAACTGGGTAGTTTCAAATTCCAGAGTCATATCAAGTAAATTGTCCACCTCCCGAATCATATCATCATTCAATTCATGGGAGTCGTCCAAACATGTATCACAAGAGATAGAAGGGTCGGTTGTAAGGAGCTTATCCACTTTTAAATCAGACATGTCAGGTGAGTGGAGTAGCTCATTATGACCGCTCACTTCGTGTATTTCTTGATCATTGACCTAGACTAAACTTGAGATTAATTCCAGGGGAACTGGGGCTACACATTCATGATCGTCATCCTAATACTCATCATAGTCTAGTTCAGTGCAGTGCACACTTGAGATGGGATCGCTTTCCTTACATTATATTCTCAAATTGGGTTGAAGTTCACATAATTAAACTAACCTCTTCCTCATCATTGAAATCTTGTGTGTCATGTGAGTGAAGTATATCACCATCATTATATTTGAAAGACACCCACATCTCTTGACCATTCCTTTAGACCGTCATCGAGATTGACTCATTGAAAAATTGAACCATATGCTTATTAATGGACTCCAACTCCTCATTAGGATCACTTTCCTCGCATTGTATTTCTGGAATGAATTGTTGCTGAGATGAACGAGCCTCCTCTACCTTATCAAGGCGCGAATTAAGTGCTTCCAACGATTTTCTAATTTCTGCAAGACAGGCCATGTCACACTAAAATGAATACTCTTGGATCGTTTCTGGTTAGATCTCAAAGGTAGGGGATCCAAGAGAATAATCATTATAACATGTTATTGGTTCATTTCCCCAATTTTGATGTTTCCACTGATTATAGTCATACAGATTATAGGTGGGAGAATCTGATGGTTGGTAATACATATTATCATTCATAATATAATCACGCATTGTTTTCTTTTTATCAGATGAGTGATAATAATTCTCACTCCCATAGTTATGATAACCTCAACACTTACGTACTGTTTTATTAATCAGTGGGGTGTAATTATTCTCCCTCATATGATCGCTTATAGACTTCTTAATCGATGGAGAATTATATTCCGGTCGGTTCTCAATCATGGTTTCAAAAAAAATTTGAGACATAGGTTGTTTCCAAGCATAAGCATCTAACACTTTTTCACGGAACCTCTCGTTTTCTAGAAATAGATTACCATACTTGTCACGCCCTAAACTCGGAAACTGGGCTCACAAAATTCCCGATCGTCGAATCCGGCGCCGACAGCCTCCGTAAAACCCCATTCTCGGCTCCCAGCGCCCATACGCCAGGTTCCGATCCTGGGATGCTACAAGGAGGATTTTCAAGATCCGTTTAATTTGTAATAAGCATAACCAAAGGCATAACCCACAAACAACAACCAAAAACTCCATCACATTTCCACTATGATCAAAAACTTTACAAGTACAATGAGCATAAAGGAAATACAATGGGGATGAACAAAAAGCTCCAAAAGATCCGCCATTCAAGCCTCGGCGCGCTCGCCTCAATACTGCTGTCTCGCGTCACACCGCATGCAACGGGTCGTGCATAAGCTTATAGAAAGCTTAGAGGGTGGTGAAAGTGTGTGCGCAAGGTAGTAATGCAATTATGAAGTATCAGAGTAATGCGGAACATGCTGACGAGTCCATGAATACCACTAATCGTACCAAGGCTATGCGATGCAAGGCATGAATGATGTCGGCCATACCAAGGCCATGCGATGCGAAATGTAACTCAAGCATACAAATCCTCATCTAAGTCCACATATCAGTACAGCTCGAAATCTGGGATATCACCGGGGTCTAGTACACTCTAAACCAGATTGCCGCCCCATCGCGCGTAATAAGATAAGTGGAAGAGACCTCACTACCCACCTGCCAATATCGGGCTCGACTCGTCGATAGCGGACCCATTCCTCGAGCTGGTCAGACTCAGCCTAGCATTGCCCCCTCCTCTCGGGCGGGTAAGGCCACACCCCCTTCCAAACCGACCACGACACAGTGGAAAGCGCAACCTCCTGGTAATCGGCCATCGGCGCTCATGCACCCACTCGGTCTAGACGTTGGAGCAACCTCTTGGTACCATAAGGGTTTAGGGACTTTCACCCATGGATATCATAGACCCCATGTAGAACCAAATTTCCGGTATCCAATCCTGCCAACCATGATATGCCTGTGGAGGCTACAGCCCTGATGTCGCTGGGGCGTATAGTAACCATATCACACAATGCGAATGCATGAATCACACTCTCCAGTCATGCAGCAATCTTACGCGTCTCGTACGCTCATGTGGGGCAACACCGCCTAACCAGGGAGCCCCTAAACAATCTGCTGCCGAAGGCATATGCTATGATCAGTCACTTCTCATATCGAGCATACATATGATGCGTATGCTCATGAATCCTGAGACTATACTAAACATTTTATATGAGATAGATGTTGTTCAGAAGGAAATGGGCCTGGACGGCCTACAGGTGTGGGCCTAACAATGGGCCCTAGGGATAATCATAATGCGGACATTTAACCAACACTATACTGCAATGTGGACGTCAAACCAACATTGCTCCCAAGGCATTGCCCATCGTAAACATAATTACATAAACCATGTTGGGATCACACATTACAATGGACCTTAGGTACTTCCCATTGGGCCTTAAATACATCGAATGGACCATATCACATGGGCCTTACATTTATCAAATGGGCCGCACTAATGGGCCTCCCTAATGGGCCTTATGTACATTGCAATGGGCTATAACCCCTGAGCCTTAGATACATCAAATGGGCCTAGTCTCATGGGTCTTATATATAACAAATGGGCCACACCAATTGGGCCCCATATGTACATCAAATGGGCCTCAACTCATAAGCCCTAATACATCTCAATGGGCCTTAACCCATGAGCCCTAGACTACATCAAATGGCCTAATGACATGGGCCTTACATCCACATCAAAGTGGGCCCCAATGATCTACCACAAATACGTTAAGATGGACCTCAAAACATGCCAAGGTGGGGTCCACTTGGACTATGGATCAGGCTCATCTTTAGCTCATGCCATAAAATGATCTTTCAAAATGGATAGACGGATTGGATGCAACATAGGCATCATGGTGGGGGGTCCATTTGAGGGCCCACCATAATGTGTATTATATTAATAAATATATACATATATATAATATATTTATATATATATAATATAATATAATATATATTATATATGTAAACACACGTGCACATACACCACACGTGCACATACACCACACGCACACACACCATCCACACGCACGCAGCAACATGCATCACAGCGGGCTCCACCGTCCAGCGGACGGTGGGCTAAAACACATAAATTATGTGGGCTCCACGTGGGGCCCACCGTAATGCGTACATGCCATCCAACCCGTTGACAAGGTCACACAGGCCTGAGTGAAAGGAAGACACAAATTCCATCTTGATCCAAAACTTCTGTGGCCCACAGAAGGACTTCAATGGCAGATGTTCAATCTCACTGTTTTCTGCAGTGTGGGCCACCTGAGCGTTGGATGCAGCTCATTTTTTGAGGGGGGCCACCTTAGGAGGTGGCCTACCCAATGAACGGGTTGGATGGAAAATATACATCATGGTGGGGCCCACGGCTAGAGCCGTGGGTGGCCCTTGTCCGTCCGCCAAAGGTTAGCGCAGCGCGCGCCGCGCCTCCTACATAGCAGGAGGGCGGCACCGCTTCTTTTTTTTTTTTTTTACGTTTTCTTGCGAGAAAATAGTATGTGGGGCCCACTACCGAAAATCTAGTTCACGCCCATTGCATTCTCGGGCCCGGAATACATCAAATGAGTCCAAAGATCGAAATTTTTCGATGTGTGGTTAAGGCAAGGTGGGTCTTAGAAGTTTTGAACGGTAAAAGAGACATTTTCCTATGGTATGGCCCGCCTGAATATTGGATCGACCTCATCTTTCGGCTCAATGCCAGAAACGTTCTTGTGGAGGGGATGGACGGCGTGGATTGAACACATACAACAAGGTGGGGCCTATACATGGGAGCCACCCAAAAGCTTAGAAACAAGTTGATATTTGTGTTTTCCAAATGACAGGGAGTGGGCCTACTCAGGTGGGCCTCCTGATGATGGATGTTGTCAATTCAATACATATATAGTGGGCCCCAACTACAAGTGGCTTGGGTTAAATACATACTTCATGGTGGGGTCCGTCCAAGTGGGCCACACAACCAAATCATCACACAAAACATAAAAGAAAGGAGAGAGAGAGAGGTAGAGGGAGATCGGTGAGGATGGAGGGGCCCCGCCATTATGGGTCCCTCTTGCATTCAACATACATCAAGGTGGGTCCCACTACATGTGGGTCCATTAAATAACAATCCAACGGTGGAGATTCCTTCTCCAATAAAATAGACGGTCTAGATGACTCTTATCAACTAGAAAGTAAACATCATGATGGGGTCCATGGAGATTGGCCCCATCATGGAATGATCATGATGATCAAAGTGGGCCATCGGCCACATTTTAGGGTCCCAAGTGAGATCCAAACCATTGATCGGTTGGCCTCACTTTGCCCATCTTAAAAGAAATGAAAACTACTCTATTAAAGCACCCACCCCTTGATCTTCTTGCTCCTATGGGTTCCTAAGCTCCTTAGCTTCAATTCCGATGGAGGAGATGATGAATGGATGGCTAGGATGGGGGATCTTGGGATGGAAAGGTGGGCCACACTTAGAGCTTTGAAAGAGAGGGAGAGCTCATACGTATGGGGTTTGCTTGGAATGAGATTTGAAAAAGAGAGAGAGACTTGTAAAGGGAGAGAGAGAGAGAGAGATGGGTGATGTTTGATGGATGTGGTGGTGATGGGTGTGTAAGAGCACCTTTTGACTTTGTTGGCCATTTGTGTAAGAGAAGCATGCTTGTGTAAGAACTTTTTGACTTTTGGGGCTTACTTGGGGAAGAGTGTGAAGTGATGTGTACTTGACTTGATGGGATTGATTGATGGTTGATTGATGTGACATCTCGTTGAGATTCTCTTGGGTTTCACAACGCGCGGCGTTTTCCTCGCACCGAACGTTGGCCCACATCTTCTGGCCAGAGTATCGCCTCAGCGCGCGAGTCGCGGCATCGAAACCGTGGCGACGGTGCGGTCGCAAGGGTACTAGTCTCGGGTTGAGTCGACTCGGGTTGACAGCGTGTAAATCAGGGTCGCACGCAACGCCGGTTAAGGGTCGAAGGTTGCCGGAATTTGACCGGAAAGACCGCGGGAACCTACAGAACAGTACGGTCAAGGATACGGGTCTTACAACTCTCCCCTCATAATAAAAATTTCGTCCTCAAAATTTACACAATCATCGCAACTAGGCATAACTCGTGAGGAATAAGAAACATAATGTCACTATATAAAACCAGAGATAATATATAAAATACATCACATGATCAATCATCAAAGAGATGGGGAAAACGCTCTCGAATCTCAGCCTCACGCTCCCAAGAAGCCTCCTCTACAGAATGGTGACCCTATTGAACCTTCACCAACGGAATGACCTTGGTCCGAAGGACCTGCTCCTTCCGATCAAGGATACGAACTGGCTGCTCGAAATAGGAAGCGTCCTCACGAACCTCTAATGGCTGCCAATCAATAACAGGAACAATATTTGACCCACATTTCCTCAACATGGAGACATGGAAAACGTTGTGGACGCCAGACAACTGAGATGGCAAGGCAAGCCGATAGGCTACGGCGCCAACGCGCCCAGTGATCTCAAAAGGCCCTATGAATCTCGGGGCAAGCTTGCCCTTTGCCCCAAATCGAACTACGCCCTTCATGGGCGAGACCTTGAGATACACATAGTCCCCTACATCAAACTCTAAGGGACGACGCCGACGATCAGCAAAACTCTTTTGTCGACTCGAGCCGTGCGCATCCCTCGCTCGATGATATCGATAGCCTCGACGTCTCCCGCACAAGCTCGGGACCTAGAGACTCCGCTCTCCAACCTCGGCCCAACAACTCGATGATCCGCATGGTCCGCCATATAGTGCCTCAAAGGAGCCATGCCGATGGCCCCGACGACAAGTTATTGTATGCAAACTCCCCTAATCGCAGATGCTCATCCCGGCCTACCCCGAAATCAATCGCGCAGCCCGAAGCATATCCTCAAGGATCTGGTTGACCCTCTTGGTCTAGCCATCGGTCTGCGGATGGTACGCTGACCGAGCCGCAAATCGTCCCCATCGCTCTCCGAAAGCTCCCCAAACCGAGACGTAAACCTCGACCTCGGCCGAAACGATCGAGACTGGAACGCCATGCAGTCTCACGATCTCCTCGATGAATAATCTCGCAAGCCGGTCCATAGACCAAGTCGCACGCATCGCGAGAAAATGTGCCGACTTCGTTAGACGATCCACAACAACCCAAATGGTGTCATGACCGCACTGAGTCCTCGACAAGCCCATAATGAAATCTGTCAACACGTGCTCCCACTTCCACATCGGGATACTCAACAGCTGCAATAGACCAGGGGGTCTCTGATGATCGGCCTTGACACGCTGGCACGTGTCACACTTGGCTACAAAATTAGCGATCTGACGCTTCATCCATTCCCAAAAATACTGTCGCCTCATATCACGGTACATCTTCGTCGAGCGAGGATGGATAGAAAATCGCGATCGATGCGCCTCGGTCATAAGATCTCTGCGTAACTTAAGAATATCTGGGACGCACAATCGGCCTCTGAAGCGAAGTCCACCATCTGTACCAATCTGCCAATCTACCTGACTCTCAGATGCCGCATCAGCCTTATAACTCTGCAACGACTCATCAGCCTGCTGAGCCTCGATCACCCTTGCGACAAGAGAGGGTTGAATCGACAGGCTCGATAACTGCACGATAGAAGACTGCAGGCCGAACTCAAAATCATACTCTACCACATCCTCAAGCATCCGCCACTCCTGAATCATTATATGCGCCACCAGGCCTCGTGGCTGACGGCTGAGGGCATTCGCCACCACGTTTGCCTTACCAGGGTGGTACTGAAGATCGAAGTCATAGTCCTTCAGGAGCTCCATCCAGTGCCTCTGCCTCATGTTCAACTCGGACTGTGAGAAGAGGTACTTCAAGCTCTTGTGGTCGAAGAAGAGCTCGAACCTAATCCCATAGAGATAGTGCCTCCACACCTTCAGTGCGAAGACAACTGCAGCCAACTCCAGATCATGCGTGTGGTAGTTCAGCTCGTGGATCTTGAGTGGCGAGACGCAGCCATCGGTCTCCCGTGCCGCATCGTAGACAAACACCCAAACCAATGTGTGAGGCATCAGTGAATACAATAAACCCATCACTCCCAGAGGGAAGAGTGAGGACAGGAGCGGACGTCAGACGGTCCTTCAACTCCATAAACGCTCGCTCGCAAGTGTCACTTCAAACAAACTCTGTGCCCTTCCGAGTCAACCTGGTCAACGGGGCTGCAATACGAGAGAAGCCCTCAATGAAACATCGGTAATAGCCCGCCAAAACAAGGAAACTGCGGATCTTGGAAGCAGTCGTGGGCTGGCCCCACTGACGCACTGCCTCAACCTTCGAGGGGTCCACTGCGACACTCTCCCTCGTCACCACGTGACCGAGGAACTTCACCTCCTCCTGTAAGAACTCGCACTTCTCCAGTTTCGCATAGAGCTGGTGTGCGCGGAGGGTCTGCAACGTAACCTCCAGATGCTGCTCGTGCTCCTCACGGGTCCTCGAATAGATCAGAATGTCGTCGATGAAGACTACAACAAACTGATCGAGATAAGGGCGAAAGACCTCATTCATCAACTGCATGAAGACCGCGGGTGCATTGGTCAGTCCGAAGGACATGACCTGGAACTCAAAATGACCGAAACGCGTCTTGAATGTCGTCTTCGGAATGTCCTCCTCTCAGACCCGAATCTGATGATAACCGGAACGCAAGTCAATCTTCGAAAAGAACTGTGCACCCTGCAGCTGATCAAACAAATTATCAATCCTCGGGAGCGGGTACTTGTTCTTGACCGTAACCTTGTTGAGCTCGTGGTAATCTACGCAGAGCCTCAACGAATCATCCTTCTTCTTTATGAAGAGTACCGGCGCTCCCCATGGTGAACTGCTTGGACAGATAAAGCCTAACTCGCGCAACTCGTCCAACTGCTTCTGCAGTTCCCGCAACTCGTCCAACGGTGCCATACGATACGGGGCCTTCGAGATAGGCGCGGTACCGGGCACAAGATCAATCTGAAACTCGGTGAGTCGGTGAGGCGGTAATCCCGGAATATCCTGAAATACATCGAGAAAATTGCAAATAATCGGCATCTGATCAATATAAGCGGCAACAGGCTCCTCAACGGCGCAGGACATCAAGCAAGATAACGGCTCTCCTCGAGGCTCTGCAACGAACTGAAACTGCGGCAAGCCTGGTATATCGAATGTGACGGTCCTCGCGGAGCATTCCAAGATGGCGTGGTACTCAGCAAGCCAATCCATGCCCAGAATGACATCGAACTCAGACATCGGCAACACATACAAGTTGGCGGGCAAGAAAATCTCTCCCACTAGCACGGGGCAAGACGAACAGAAGCGGCCTAATACTGTAGTCTTCCCTAAGGGCGTCGATACGGTCAACCCCTCTCGAGCGAGTAACTGCTGGCAATCCAGTAGAATGACAGAATCCCTCGGATATAAACGAGTGCGAAGCCCCAGAATCAAATAGAACCCAAGCGATGCATGAAGAGACTGGAAGTATACCCTCGACGACTCCTCCAGATGACTGAGGATCCTGCTGGGCTGCGTCTGCTGGGCCACGTAGAACCTAGCCTGAGCTGGCTGGGGAGGTGCCTGTCCCCTCTGAACGTGTTGTTACTGCTGGGGTCGCTGAGGAGGTCGAAACCGTTGCCTCTCGCCGTCGCGGTCTCGGCCGGTGCCGATGCCGCCGCCGAGGTGGCCTCGATGGTGGGGCCGCTGTCGCCGCCGCCTTGCAGAGGTCTCGCCGCCGTGGTGGAGGTGTTGTGGACCTCTCGGCTGCCTTCGCCGCCGTGGGGGCCTCTCTCGCTACACCGAGGGCGGGACACTCCCACATACGTGCCCCGTGGCACCGCACCCAAAACAAAGCGTGAACTACCTTGGAGGTGGTGCTGGAGGTGCTGCTGGCGCTCGGAAGGCTGGGCGACCTGTGCGCCTCTGCTGCGGCGGTCGACGCTGATGCAAGTCACTAGAAGGAGCATGCCTCTTTCAGTCTCTCCCCTGACCGTGATCGGACTGAGAACCGGCCCACTCAGCCTCATAAATCTGGGCCTTCCGTACCACTCCCTCAAATGTCTGGAGCTCATGCCCAATGACACGGCCTCGAAGACCGTAACGCAAGCCGTCCTCGAATCGGCGGGCTTTCCGCCCCTCATCATCTACTAAGTACGGCGCAAATCGGGACAGCGCGACAAAACGGGCCGCGTACTGAGCCACTGTCGTATCACCCTACACCAAGGCCTCAAACTCCAACGCTCGCTGTCGTCGAATGTGATCAGGAAAATACTGTCGATCGAACCGATCCACGAAATCCTCCCATGTCCATACAAAATCAGCGCCTACTGCTAGGGAGACTGACGCCCACCAGTGCTCAGCCTCACCATGGAGAAGAAACACGGCTAATCGGACTCGCCGCTCGGTCGTACATCCCATCGTCTCGAATATCTTCTCCACATCAGAGCGCCATCTCTCAACTACCGCAGGGTCTGGCTCACCTTGAAAACGCGGGGGATCGAGTCGTCGGAACTCCCGAAGAAGGGCACTCGCGCGGTCCTGCTCGGCCTGCTCCGGTGAGACAACAGGGTGCCTACCCTGCCCCTGAAGTGCAGCCATCACAGCCTGTAACATCTGCTGCAACTGGGAGACACTCACGGATACGGTCGGGTCCGCACCGGTCTCTGGTGGAGGAGCAGCATACTCCGGATGGGTAGTAGGAGTCTCTGGTGGTGGAATGGGCATCGTAGGTGGTAATGCGGGAGTCTCAGGCGGTGAGGCGGAAGTCTCAGGTGGTGGTGCGGGGGTCGATCGGGTCACTCTCGGGCGCACCATGTCCTACAGGTAGACCGAAGGCGCCTATCAACTTAGAAACTCTCGAAGGTATGAACGTTAAGGGTCGGTAATAAAGATTGTTAAGCTATCCGGACTAAGGACTCAATCATTCAAACTCATAGTAGACATGTAATGTTGTTCTTGGTTATTCTCGAGTTATGCTCTGATACCAATTTCTGTCACGCCCCAAACTCGAAAACCGGGCTCACAAAATTCCCGATCACCGAATCCAAGGCCGACAAGCTCTCCGTAAAACCCCATTCTCGGCTCCCGCCGCCCATACGCTAAAGTTCCGATCCGGGATGCTACAAGGAGGATTTTCAAAGATCCGTTTAATTTGTAATAAGCATAACCAAAGGCATAACCCACAAACAACAACCCAAAAACTCCATCACATTTCCACTATGATCAAAAACTTTACAAGTACAATGAGCATAAAGGGAAATACAATGGGGATGAACAAAAAGCTCCAAAAGATCTACTCAGCGCTCCTGCCTCAGTAATACATTGCGTCACACACCGACACGCAACGGTCGTGCATAAGCTTATAGAAAGCTTAGAGGGTGGTGAAAGTGTGTGCGCAAGGTAGTGATGCAGTTATGAAGTATCAGAGTAATGCGGAACATGCTGACGAGTCCATGAATACCACTAGCCGTACCAAGGCTATGCGATGCAAGGCATGAATGATGTCGGCCATACCAAGGCCATGCGATGCGAAATGCAACTCAAGCATACAAATCCTCATCTAAGTCCACATATCAGTACAGCTCGAAATCTGGGATATCACCGGGGTCTAGTACACTCTAAACCAGATTGTCGCCCCATCGCGCGCAATAAGATAAGTGGAAGAGACCTCACTACCCGCCTGCCAATATCGGGCTCGGCTCGTCGATAGCGGACCCATTCCTCGAGCTGGTCAGACTCAGCCTAGCATTGCCCCCTCCTCTCGGGCGGGTAAGGCCGCACCCCCTTCCATACCGACCACGACACAGTGGAAAGCGCAGCCTCCTGGTAATCGACCATCGGCGCTCATGCACTCACTCGGTCTAGACGTTGGAGCAACCTCTTGGTACCATAAGGGTTTAGGGACTTTCACCCAGGGATATCTATAGCACCCCATGTAGAACCAAATTTTCGGTATCCAATCCTGCCAACCACGATATGCCTGTAGAGGCTACGGCCCTGATGTCGCTAGGGCGTACAGTAACCATATCACACAATGCGAATGCATGAATCACACTCTCCAGTCATGCAGCAATCCTACGCGTCTCGTGCACTCATGTGGGGCGACACCGCCTAACCGGGAGCCCCTAAACAATCTGCCCGAAGGCATATGCTATGATCAGTCACTTCTCATATCGAGCATACATATGATGCGTATGCTCATGAATCCTGAGACTATACTAAACATTTTATATGAGATAGATGCTGTTCAGAAGGAAATGGGCCTGGACGGCCTACAGGTGTGGGCCTAACAATGGGCCCTAGGGAGAATCATAATGCGGACATTTAACCAACACTATACTGCAATGTGGACGTCAAACCAACATTGCTCCCAAGGCATTGCCCGTCGTAAACATAATTACATAAACCATGTTGGGATCACACATTGCAATGGACCTTAGGTACATCCCATTGGGCCTTAAATACATCGAATGGACCGTATCACATGGGCCTTACATTTATCAAATGGGCCGCACTAATGGGCCGCACTAATGGGCCTTATGTACATTGCAATGGGCTATAACCCCTGAGCCTTAGATACATCAAATGGGCCTAGTCTCATGGGTCTTATATAGAACAAATGGGCCACACCAATTGGGCCCCATATGTACATCAAATGGGCCTCAACTCATAAGCCCTAATACATCTCAATGGGCCTTAACCCATGAGCCCTAGACTACATCAAATGGCCTAATGACATGGGCCTTACATCCACATCAAAGTGGGCCCCAATGATCTACCACAAATACGTTAAGATGGACCTCAAAACATGCCAAGGTGGGGTCCACTTGGACTATGAATCAGGCTCATCTTTAGCTCATGCCATAAAATGATCTTTCAAAATGGATAGACGGATTGGATGCAACATAGGCATCATGGTGGGGGGTCCATTTGAGGGCCCACCATAATATGTATTATATTAATAAATATATACATATATATAATATAGTAAATATATATAATATATTTATATATATATATATAATATAATATAATATATATTATATATGTAAACACACGTGCACACACACCATCCACACGCACGCAAAGAACATGCATCACATGTTTCACTGGCTCCAAATGGACGGTGGCTAAAACACATAAATTATGTGGGCTCCACGTGGGGCCCACCGTAATGCATACATGCCATCCAACCGGTTGACAAGGTCACACAGGCCTGAGTGAAAGGAAGACACAAATTCCATCTTGATCCAAAACTTGTGGCCACATGAGAAGGACTTTAATGGCGATGTTCAATCTCACCTTTGCATTTTTTAGCGGTGTGGGCCACCCGAGCATTGGATGCAACTCATTTTTTGAGGGGGCCCACCTTAGAGGTGGCCTACCCAATGAACGGGTTGGATGGAAAATATACATCATGGTGGGGCCCACGGCTAGAGCCGTGGGTGGCCCTTGTCCGTCCGCCAAAGGTTAGCGCAGGCGCGGCCTGCGCCCTCCTGACACAGCAGAGGCAGCAGCCTCTGCTTCTCTTTTTTTTTATTTCTTTTTTCTTGCAGAAAATGGTATGTGGGGCCCACTACCTGAAAATTTAGTCTGCCCATTGCATTCTCGGGCCTGGAATACATCAAATGAGTCCAAAGATCGAAATTTTTCGATGTGTGATTAAGGCAAGGTGGGTCCTAGAAGTTTTGAACGGTAAAAGAGACATTTTCCTATGGTACGGCTCGCCTGAATATTAGATCGACCTCATCTTTCGGCTCAACGCCAGAAACGTTCTTGTGGAGGGGATGGACGGCGTGGATTGAACACATACAACAAGGTGGGGCCTATACATGGGAGCCACCCAAAAGCTTAGAAACAAGCTGATATTTGTGTTTTCCAAATGACGTCCAGCGTCCAGGGACGCTGGACGGTTTGCAGCTCCAAATTCACAGGGAGTGGGCCTACTCAGGTGGGCCTCCTGATGATGGATGTTGTCAATCCAATACATATAGAGTGGGCCCCAACTACAAGTGGCTTGGGTTAAATACATACTTCATGGTGGGGTCCGTCCAAGTGGGCCACACAACCAAATCATCACACAAAACATAAAAGAAAGGGGAGAGAGAGAGAGTTAGAGGGAGATCGGTGAGGATGGAGGGGCCCCGCCATTATGGGTCCCTCTTGCATTCAACATACATCAAGGTGGGTCCCACTACATGTGGGTCCATTAAATAACAATCCAACGGTGGAGATTCCTTCTCCAATAAAATAGACGGTCTAGATGACTCTTATCAACTAGAAAGTAAACATCATGATGGGGTCCATGGAGATTGGCCCCATCATGGAATGATCATGATGATCAAAGTGGGCCATCGGCCACATTTTAGGGTCCCAAGTGAGATCCAAACCATTGATCGGTTGGCCTCACTTTGCCCATCTTAAAAGAAATGAAAACTACTCTATTAAAGCACCCACCCCTTGATCTTCTTGCTCCTATGGGTTCCTAAGCTCCTTAGCTTCAATTCCGATGGAGGAGATGATGAATGGATGGCTAGGATGGGGGATCTTGGGATGGAAAGGTGGGCCACACTTGGAGCTTTAAAAGAGAGGGAGAGCTCATACGTATGGGGTTTGCTTGGAATGAGATTTGGAAAAGAGAGAGAGACTTGTAAAGGGAGAGAGAGAGAGATGGGTGATGTTTGATGGATGTGGTGGTGATGGGTGTGTAAGAGCACCTTTTGACTTTGTTGGCCATTTGTGTAAGAGAAGCATGCTTGTGTAAGAACTTTTTAACTTTTGGGGCTTACTTGGGGAAGAGTGTGAAGTGATGTGTACTTGACTTGATGGGATTGATTGATGGTTGATTGATGTGACATCTCGTTGAGATTCTCTTGGGTTTCGCAACGCGCGGCGTTTTCCTCGCACCGAACGTTGGCCCACATCTTCTGGCCAGAGTATCGCCTCAGCGCGTGAGTCGCGGCATCGGAACCGCGGCGACGGTGCGGTCGCAAGGGTACTAGTCTCGGGTTGACAACGTGTAAATCAGGGTCGCACGCAACGCCGGTTAAGGGTCGAAGGTTGCCGAAATTTGACCGGAAAGACCGCGGGAACCTACGGAACAGTACGGTCAAGGATACGGGTCTTACAATACTCACGTGCCCACTCTAGCTACTCTTGTTCATTCATAGCAAAACCTTAACTCTGGATCTAATCTTTAAAAAAATAAAAGAAAAGATCCTACAGCAATATGGAAAGTAAGAGGAGAAGTTAGAAAGAAGTTACCAGATTAGACATTCCTAAGTTAAAACCTGAAAAACAAAACAAAATAGGTCAGTTTCTAAAAATAGAAAGTTTCTAAAGGAAGGTTCTAAACCTAGTATTAGAAAGTAAGTTAGATTCTAAAAATAAAAGAAATCCTAGAATTAGAAAATAGAAAAACAGAAAAACTAGAAAAAGATTACCAATTTAGAAGGTCTATCTCAGAATCCTACAAAATAGGAAAGTTAGGTTAGTTTCTAAAAATATTATAAAAAGAAAAATCTAAAACTAAAGTTAGTATAATCCTAATCTTAATTTAATTCTAAAATCAATTAATTTCAAAAATACATAGCCGTCAATCCCCTGCAACGACGCCAAAAACTTTTTCACTCCCCAAGTATAGGGTTGTGATGTAGTAATAAACTCAGTGAGACCAAGGTCAAATCCACAGGGACTGAAACCTATATGTAGTTTGAAACTAAGTAGAACTAGAACTAGACTAAGATGAAATTTAAATCGAATGAAATTGAGAGAATAATGGTGAAATATTAATCTAAAACTTATAAATTTAAAGGTGGAAAACTAGGGTGCCAAGGATCCACTTGTAGCAATTGGGAAGCTACTTTGTATTGATTTAGGGACACGATTGGAATCAGAGTCCTATCGTATTCAATTGGTAAGAAGAGATTTATTAGATCTCTGAACTTTTCATGGATCTAATTATTAATAGATAAAAGTGGTGAAGATTTAGAAGTGATTCCGTCACCTAACCATGCCCAGGAGACGATGGCAAATAACATCAATTTACCAATCTCACAGCCAATCATAGGAGAATTATGAAAGTTAGGAAGGGTTCCATCACCCAACCATGCCCATGAGACAATGGTGAATAACAGGGTTCCCAAGTTCACAATCGCAATACATGAAAAGAGAATATCTCAAGATATCGCAGATATACTGTAATTTGAGTCACAACAAACTATTAAAACTAAAAACATTCCTTATAATCAAACTAGAATTCATAAAGGTTTAATAAACATGAATCAAAACCAAGCAAACATCCCAGCCACACTACAAGCTTCCCCTCTTAGCCCTAGCTAAGAGGTTTAGCCTATCATAGACATGCTAAAATCTCTTAAATAAAAGCATAAAATAAACTAAGGAAAAGAAAAACCAAAGAAGGAAGAAGGAGAACTCGTTGCCGGCTCGCTCCACGTCCTAGCCTCCACAGCTGCCCAAGATCTAAGGATTGCATCCCTTAAGCTCTCTCTTTTCTTTCCTTTTATAGCATGTTAGGGACGGTGAAGAGGTTGGAGTCGGCGTGCGTGAAAAGCTTTCGCAGCAACAGTCGCGTGCGCAAGAAAACTACAAGAAGCCTTGCGTTGGACCCACATTTTGGAATTGTTAATCGTCCATTGATGCGGTCCAACTTCTTGGGTCTGGTCTAGACCCCCTTCTTCATCATGTGAACGGTTTGGATCACAAATCCGGCCGTGATTATGATCACGGAATGGCCCACAGTGGCCGGATCTGCTGGACGCATGACTTTGCGTATGGAACTGCGCTGGATGTTCGGTGGGTCCCGCAGTGATGTTTGCAGAGAAATCTACCCCGTCCATGAGATTCCTAACAAAAAACCAGTTGAAAAGGAGTAGTTTTGGTTTAGTTTTGGTGCTATCCACTGTATAAAATCAACTCATCGTTCATCTTGCGTTTTCTAGCAATCCACATGTGTATGTGCGTATGAGGCCAAAAGGACATGTAGGTGAGGGTCAAGCCCCCCCCTCTGGTCACATTGGTCAGTACAGATCTTTCACTTAGATGATGAGTGGGCCCCACTACTCAAAAATGGCCGGCGTGCGTCAAGACGCTATGGAGAATCTGGTTTCTTAAGGAAAGCATCGGTCAAAGGCCCTTTGACCAAGAACAATGATCTGATGTGCGTCTATTACACGTGTACCCTATGTACACGCAGTGTACGTGTGGGGTCACTCATGATGTTCATGAGAAATCTGTTCTATCCATTCATTCTATCACCCTATTTAAGGGGTTAAGACCGAATTTAAAGAGTATCCAGCAATCAGGTGGGCACTAGATTGCTAATATTATGGGGCTGATTTGTCCATTGGGCCACTTCTATATGGATACAATGTCTGAAATTTGATGTGTACGGTTAATTTATGGTCCTCTGGCCATATATGAAGTTTCGAGTCAAATGGATGGTTGGAACCCTGTGATCTTGCATTCTTGACCAATTTCGGGCCACTTGAGCTTCAGTTTCTCGATTTTCTCAGATCTCTGGCGTGTAAATCCATCGATCTTGGTCCCCTGGGGTCCGTCCCTTGCCTTGGTGAATTCTGAGCGTTAAATCCATACTTTTAGTACCCTTTTTTAGTTCAAGCCTGTAAATTCACCTTACAGTACAAACAAGATTAAAATAGGCCATTAATCAGTATCATATTCATAAACCCAGATAATAACTGGGTCTGATATACAATATTTAACCCTCAACAATTGATAAATCATCCAACTGTGATGAGCTGCAAGGGAGATAATCATCCTCACAGTATCAAGGCAAGCAACTAGGGTGAAAACTTCTTCATAGTCTACCCCATATTTTTATTTGTAGCCCTTTGCTATGAGCCTTATCTTATATCGTTCGATCTTACCATCGGCATTTCGCTTGATTTTGTACACACATTTGAGACCAGTTGTCCTTTGGCCTTTGGGGAGTGAGATCAACTCCCATGCGTGATTCTTCTCAATGGCATGAATATCTTCTTCCATAGCCTTTCTCCAACATTTATCATTCATGGCCTCCTCAAATGTAAGAGGCTCATGGTCCGTATACAGGTAGAGTAAATTCACTTCCTTATTTTCTGCGTAGATGTCGTCAAGGCTTCTCATTTTGATAGGAGCCAAGGGTGAAGGAGAATTGGATGAAGATGTGATGGCTAAATTTTGATTTAATGAAGTACTTCCAGGGGAGATGGAACGTACTCTTGGACTTCTGCAATCCGAAGGGGGTGATGTGGATGTTTGCTCTTGATTCACATGCCTTTCTTCTTCAGATTCTTTGGCCTCAACTTGATTTTCTTTAGCCGAAGCTTCCTGGTTCCATTTCCTAGCTTCTTCCTCACAGAACACCACATCTCTACTCACCACCATCTTATTAGTTAGTGGGTTGTAGAGCTTGTATGCTTTTGATTCTTTGTTATAGCCGATGAAGATACGTACACTTCTCGCTACGATCATCAAGCTTCTTCCTTCTTGCTTCTGGAACTTTAGCGTATGAAACACACCCAAAGATTTTAAGGTGCGTCACGCTCAACTTATAGCTGCTCCATGCCTCCTGTATTGTCATGAACCTGATGCTTTTAGTGAGACACCGATTGAGCAGATATGTAGTACATATAACTGTCTCTCCCCAAAAGTTCTTCGGTAGACCTTTCTCCTTCAACATGGTCCTCGTCATGTCGAGGATGGTGCGGTTCTTGTTGAGGGTCAAATATTGCATATTAGACCCCTGTTATGGCCTGGATTTACGTACATAATACTATTAACGATCCACTTTAATCGTATTTGTGATGCAGAGTGTATTTGCGAACATGACTGAAAAAAGGGAGCTTAAAGCATGGATTTAATGCTCTAAGGACACCACAGGCAAGGGACAGACTCCATGGGACCAAGATCATCGAATTACACGCCAAAGACCCCAGAAAATCACGAAACTGAAGTTCAAACGGCCCGAAACTGGTCCAGAATGCAAGATCACAGTGTTCCCACCATCCGCTTGGCTCAAAACTCCATACACAGCCTGAAGATCATAAGTTAACTATACACGTCAAATTTCAACTGTTGGATCGTTAAGGAAGTGGCCCAACAGTCAGATCAGCCACTATTCGTCAATTCGGGGCCCACTAGATACCTGGAACTGCATCAAATTCGGTCTCAACCCTTTATATGAGGTTACACAACAAATGAACGGGTCAGATCTTTGGAGTACATTACTGTGGGATCCACACACGCTATGCATGTGCATGGTCTGTACAAGACGCGCCGCGCACCCTAAGATCAAGTCGGTCAGCGTTTAGCCGTTACCGACCGACCGACGAATTCTTTAAAATCCAAAGACGCAACAGCGTCCGCAAAACGATCGGCCGGACGATGTTTGTGGACCCCACCCGTCAGCCATGTCGATGATCCAAGCCGTCCATTCGCTCAGGAGTAGGGCTACAACCCTCGTCAAGCTTTTATTTTTTCCCATACACGCGCACATACTTGGATCGTGGTTAAACACAGGATTAATGGCGAAATAAAGAGATTTTGCGGACCGCTTTGAAGTCAATCCAATTTCTCCATTCCTGGACGGTTTTTCGTCCTGAATTCAATGGACGGTGTGGATTTTCTTCTCAAGATCATACAGTGGGCCACCGCAAGTGCAGAGTTGCTGTTCGTCACCTCTGCTTCGCAGCAGAGGCTGCGGATGATGTTTGTGGGACCCACTCATTGCTCATCCGGAAGATCAAACCCGTTCAATGTGTCCGGACGATGGGGACGACCACAGCCATGGTTCTCTTTTAGTCCCATGCACGTATAAACGCATAGATCTCTGATTAAAGGCAAGACAGACGGCTGGGTTATAACTCAGTGGGCCACGTCAGAAGCTATCCCAAAGCTGACCATCATAAACGGTTTTGCGATCTTCAGAGAGTGGACGGAGCGGATTTATCAAAAAGTTATTGAAAGGGGGCCACCAACATCACAGTGGAGGTTGACGCGAGCTCTGTTCGCGGACAGAGCCTGCGGACTGATCTTCTGGGCCACCACCGGACATCATGGACGTGATCTGGACCATCCATTGGCTTCCTAACAGACTTCTCATCACTGCCTAGGTGGCAGAATTTCAGATTACAGCGGAGGATGGTTTTTCAACCGTTCAAATACGAGTTGAACGACGGGAGAGAAATCCTGTGGGCCACTACAAATATGATCCAAAACTTTGTATCTCCGACTGGTTTTTCATTCTCCATCTAATGGACGGCGTGGATTCTTCTGCCGAACCCAGGAATGGGACCCACCAAGCAACCAGCGTGCCCTCTCTCACGAAACTAGGAATCTTTTCGCAGCCGACTTCCATCAGCAGTCTATAAAAGGAGAGAAAGAAGAGAGGTACGGGGTATCAGGAGCAGAAAAATCTTGGGCTGGGACTTGGAGCAGGACGTGGAGAATGGCTGGAGATCTGGGCTCGGGTTCGGCTTGGATGTGAGCACCAGAGAAGTTTTTTTCCTGTTTATTTTTCTTTTTTCTTTTCTTTTCTTTTCTGTGGAGATTAGCCTAATCATCACCATGTTCATGTGTGGCTAAACCTCTTAGCTAGGGCTAAGAGGTGAAGCTTGTAGCGTGATGGGAGGCCTCTTTGCTTGTGCCTTTTGTTTAGACTGATCTGATATTGATTTGGGTTTAATTAAGGGAATGTTTTCAGTCTTTAATGGTCTGTTGTGACTGAAATTACAATGGGTCTGCAATGGCTTTGAGCATGTTCTTTTCCTCTTTATGTTTATGACGTCAGGAAGCCCTGTTGTTCACCATCGTCTCCTGGGCATGGTTGGATGACGGTACCCTTTCCTAACCTTCATAAACAAAGTTGATTGGTTGGTAATTAGTTTAATTCGTTGTTTGCTTTGTCTCCGGGCATGGTTTGGTGATGGAATCCATCCTAATTCATATACCTCTCATCTCTTGAAATCTATATCAATGGCAGTTCAGTTAATTTTCCTGATTTATAATACAGGCATAAGATCTCTCTGATCTCTACAAGTGGATCCTCTGAATCCCTAGTTTCCCTTTTCCTGAATTTTTCTTAAATTTTAGTTTAAATATTTCACCATTATTTCTCAAATCAAAATTGGTTTAGATTTCATCTTAGCCTAGTTCTAGATCTGGTTATTTTTAGAAAGCGTACAGGTTTCAGTCCCTGTGGATTCGACCTCGGTCTTACCGAGATTATTACTACATCACAACCCTGCACTTGGGGTGTGAACAAGTTTTTGGCGCCAGTTTGTTCTGGGACCGATGCTACGATTTTCTGAAATTAATTAGTTTTAGAGTTAGTTTAAGATTAGGATTTTACTAATTTTAAATTTTTAATTTTGTTTTCTATTTTTCATAGAACTAACATATTTTTTATTCTGTAGGTTGTTAAGATAGAACTTCTAATTTGGTAAACTCTTTCTGATTTTCTAGATTCTCTAACTCTTTAGATTTGATTTACTTTAGAAATTTCTTCTATTTAGAAACTAACTTATTTTGTTTTATTTATGTGTCTTTAGCTTAGGGACTCCAATTTGGTAATCTCCTTCCAACCCTCTTTTCTTTCTAGATTTTCATTTTCTTTCTTAGGATTAGGTTTAGAATTTAATTGAGGGCTGCGAGTGTTTCATGCCCAAGTGGGCCCGTGACGACACTCGACGTCTCTTGACTGAAGGAGGGTTAGTTGAGGGGTTGACTGTCCATCGCAGATTAGACACCGCCGGATTCCCCGAGTTAATTGAGGTTATGGCTGAAAATCAACCTCAAGCACTACCTCAACAGATGGATGAGGAAGTACATGATGAGAATGAGGTGCTTCAAGCACCCCGCCTCGTACCTTACGAGATTATTTACAACCGGCGGGGGTGAGCACGCCCTCATGCATGATTTTTCCTGAAAACACAGGACATATGGACATCAAGCCAGGAGTTATCCAACTCCTTCCTAAATTCCATGGGCTTGAATCAGAAAGTCCATACTTACATTTGAAAGAGTTCGATGAGATCATAGCCACCTTATACTTTCCCAATGTATCCGAGGATACAATCAGGCTGAAACTCTTTCCTTTTTCCTTGAAAGAGAAGGCTAAGACGTGGTTACATTCATCAATGGCGTCCTAGATCCATTGGCACATGGAATGACTTGCGAGGGAATTCATAAAGAAATTTTTCCCACACCATAAAACAATTACCCTCAGAAAGGCAATCATGAACTTTGCCCAAAAGGAAGATGAAACATTCTACCAATGTTGGGAAAGGTTCAAGGATCTTGTCAGTTCATGCCCATAACACGGTTTTGAAATGTGGCGCATTACAAATTTCTTCTATGATGGACTGACATCTTCCATGCGCCAACTGGTCGAGACAATGTGTAATGGTGAATTCATGAATAAAGAGGTCGATGAGGTATGGGATTACCTCGATAGACTTGCCGAGAATGCACAATCATGGGACCATTACCCAAAATCAAACACCACGCCTAAGCCAACTCAATCTAAGGAGAAAGGTGGAGTATATCTCCTGAAAGAAGAGGACGATGTAAATTTTAAAGTGACTAATCTCACTCGAAGAGTCGAGGCCATTGAAGGAAAGAAGGAGAAGGTTAATGAAATTGTTTGTGGCATCTGTGATTGCAACATTCACACAACTGAAAATTGTCCTACCATATCTGCCTTTCGAGGAGTGTTGAATGAGCAAGCTAATGCCGTAAATAACTATCAAAGACCTTTCAATGGATCTACCTCCAATACATACAATCCTGGTTGGAGAAATCATCCAAATCTTAGTTGGAGGAATGGACAAACTGCTACCCCTCAAAATTTCTTTAATCAAAATCAAAATCAGGGGAAACCTCAAGAAGAACCGGTTCAAAATCCCATACAAGAGCTGACTCAGGCAGTGCGTGGACTTACAGACTTTATGCAGAAAATAGATTCACGTATGACGGTTATAGAAAAGGGGATGCTTCCTGCACAACCGCTCCCCAATCCTAAACCGCAATACGAGATAAATGATCCCAGCTCTTCAAATCAAATGGGACACGCTAAATCCATCACCACTCTTAGGAGTGGGAAGATCATTGATAAAACCCTTCCGGTTAGGCCTGAAAAGTCTCAAGAACCAGAAGAGGACAATAATGATGGATCTCGTGATGTCCCACAAAATTTAGAACCGGAACTTCTAGAGAAGCCAGTTGCTCCATTCCCCCAACGGTTGGTTGCACCAAAACGTCTTTCTAACTCTCAGGATATTCTGGAGGTGTTGAAACAAGTGAAAGTCAACATTCCTCTACTTGATGTCGTAAAACAGATTCCTTCATATGCCAAATTTCTGAAAGACCTATGTACAACCAAAAGACGACAAAGCATTCAAAAGAAGATCTTCTTGACTGAGAAAGTGAGTGCCATCCTGAAGCAAGATGTGCCGCAGAAATTCAAGGATCCCGGTAGCCCAACCATATCATGTGTAATCGGGAACCATCGAATTGATCACGCACTTCTTGACTTGGGAGCGGCGTCAATCTAATCCCCTACCAGATACAAACAGTTAGGATTGGGTGAGTTAAAACCTACCCTAACCACACTACAACTTGCCGATCGAACTATTCGTGTACCAAGAGGGATTGTTGAGGATGTGTTAGTCCAAGTCGATAGATTTTATCATCTTGGACACCGAACCCATCAACAACATGAGCACTCAGATTCCCGTCATTCTTGGTCGCCCATTCCTTGCCACATCAAATGCATCATCAATTGCAGGAATGGTGTCATGACTATGTCTTTTGGAAATTTGACATTGGAGTCGAACATCTTTTTCAATAACGGCAGCAATGCAGAGGATGATGACGATGTCCACGACATTAACATGATCGATACTTTCGTGGAAGATAGGACACCCCTTACCTTATCCTCTGATCCTCTAGAGACGTGCTTGGCCCACTCCCATGAGTTTGATGATGATATGATTGGGGAGATGTGTGCCTTACTTGATATTGCACCGGTACTTGAAGTTAACCTGTGGAGGCCACAATTTGAAGAATTGCCACAACCGATGTAGTGCCTCTACCGTCTAACCTCAAGGCACCGAAGCTTGACCTAAAACCTTTGCCCTCTCGATTTGAAATATACCTATTTAAGTCAAGATGAGACATACCCGGTGGTGATCTCGCCCACCTGGAGAAAGAACAGAGAGTATGCTCATCTCTACTCTCATTGAGCATAAAAGAGCCCTAGGATGGACGATAGCGGACCTCAAAGGAATCGATCCCTCGATTTGTACTCACCACATATATCTTGAGGAAAATGCAAAGACGCTGCTCGACAACCACAACGTAGACTAAATCCAAACATGAAGGAAGTGGTTAAGGCCGAGGTCCTCAAACTATTGGATGTGGGTATCATATACCCTATATCCGATAGTCAATGGGTGAGTCCAACTCGTGTGGTTCCTAAGAAGTCCAGGAATCACCATCGTAGCCAATGCTAATAATGAACTCGTGCCAACTAGAGTCACTACTGGTTGGAGAATGTGCATTGACTACAGAAAGTTGAATACCGTCACAAGGAAGGATCACTTTCCTCTGCCCTTCATCGATCGATCTTGGAAAGGCTAGGGTCATTCCTATTACTGTTTTCTTGACGGGTATTCGGGCTATAATCAGATTGAAATTGCCCCTGAGGACCAGGAAAAGACCACATTTACATGTCCCTACGGCACCTTTGCTTACCGAAGGATGCCATTTGGACTATGTAATGCCCCTGCCACTTTTCAGCGATGTATGTTGAGTATCTTTTCTGATATGGTGGGGCAATATCTAGAGGTCTTCATGGACGATTTCTCTGTCTATGGTTCATCTTTCAAAGAAGTGCTTGGAAAGTCTTAAATGTGTCTTTGAAAAGATGTGAAGAAAAGAACTTGGTACTTAATTGGGAGAAGTGCCATTTCATGGTTCATAAGGGGATTGTCCTTGGACATATCATCTCGTCCAAGGGAATTGAGGTAGATAAGGCAAAAATCGATCTTATCTCTAACCTGCCTCCACCCAAGAACATCAGGGATGTGCGATCCTTCTTAGGACACGCAGGATTTTACAGGCGATTCATAAAGGACTTTAGTCTCCTCTCTCGTCCTTTATGTAATCTTCTTCAAAAGGATGTTCCATACGAGTGGACTGAGCAATGCCAGGAAGCTTTCACCAAGCTTAAAGGCATGTTAACCACTGCACCCATCATGCAACCACCCGATGGAGCCTTCCTTTTGAGCTTATGTGCGACGCCCGATTATGCTCTTGGAGCGGTTCTAGGCCAGAGAAAAGATAAGAGGCCCTACGTCATCCATTATGCGAGTAGGACTTTAAATCCTGCCCAAGTGAACTACTCGACTACGGAAAAAGAACTCTTAGCCGTAGTGTTCGCCTTGGACAAATTTAGGTCCTACTTGATCGGATCCAAGATCATTATCTATACAGATCATGCGGCACTGAAGTATCTTCTTTCCAAGAATGATTCTAAGCCCCGCCTGATACGATGGATCCTTCTACTCCAAGAATTTGATTTAAAAATTAAAGATAAAAGGGAGTAGAGAACGTAGTGGCCGATCACCTTTCTCGCCTTAATACCTCTGATTCCCTTGAAGCGACCCATATCAATGACATGTTCCCTGATGAACAACTGTTCAGAGTCTCCCATTCACCTTGGTTCGCTGATATTGCTAATTATCTTGCTACAGGTTCCATACCGACACATTGGGCACAGAAGATAAGAAGAAATTTTTCACCGAGGTGCGTAAATTCTTCACGGGATGATCCATACTTGTTTAAATATTGCCCAGACCAAATCTTGAGGAGATGTGTGCCGGATGATGAGCATCGAGTGTCATCTCCTTTTGTCACTCACAGCCCTGTGGTGGTCACTTTTCTCGCAAAAAGACCACGGCCAAGATTCTCAAGAAGGTGTGGCTTTTATTGGCCCACTATGTTCTGGGGGACACTCATGAGTTTTGCAAAGCTTGTGAGCGTTGTCGAAATTGGGAGCATTGTCCCGTCGAAATATGATGCCCTTGAATCCCATTCTTATCATAGAGGCATTTGATTCTTTGGGGCATCGATTTCATGGGACCATTCCCCAATCTTTTGGGAATTTATATATTTTGCTTCATTGTAGACTATGTCACTAAATGGGTCGAAGCGATTCCGTGTCGGAATAATGACCATCGCACGGTCATTAAATTCCTAAAAGAAAACATCCTTTCCCGATTTGGAATGCCTCGAGCCATTATTAGTGATGGGGGCTCACACTTTTGTAATAGGTCATTCGAGAGTTTAATGAAGAAATATGGTATCTCTCATAAGGTGAGCACCCCATACCACCCACGACAAGTGGGCAAGCTGAGATTTCTAATAGGAGATCAAACACATTTTGGAGAAAACGGTTAACCCTGACCGTAAGGATTGGTCAATTCGATTGACCGATGCCTTATGGGCGTACCGTACTGCTTTTAAAACCCCTATTGGAATGTCTCCCTTTAGACTCGTCTATGGGAAGGCTTGCCACTTACCTGTGGAGTTGGAACATAGAGCTCTTTGGGCAATCAAAAATTTAAATTTCAATCTGAACAACGCCGGCTTGCTATGCAAACTTCAATTAAATGAACTTGAAGAAATCCGGAACGACGCATACGAGAATTCGAGAATTTACAAAGACAGGATGAAGGCGTTTCATGACCAACATATTCTACGAAAATCATTCACGCCAGGTCAGAAAGTCCTTTTGTATAATTCTCGATTACATCTCTTTCCGGGTAAGCTTCGATCTCGTTGGACCGGCCCTTACATTGTTGTTACTGCATATCCTTATGGGGCTGTCGAGATAAGAGATCCCGACAATGGCAAGGAATTTAAAGTAAATGGACATCGCTTAAAGCCATTTGTCGAGAAATTTGATTCAGAGGACATGTCCATGCCTCTGACTGATCCTGTCTACCAGGACTGATCTCCTAGTCTGATGGAGGTATAGGTAGGTTTATCGCTTTCTTAGGACTAGGGTAGTTGCTGTAGTTGTCTGGCTGAAGACGTTAAACTTAGCGCTCCTGGGAGGCAACCCAGCTTTTCTTTTCCATTTATTTCATTTTCCTAGATAGTTCAATGTTTGTGGGTAACATTACTGCAAACCCTCACGAGACTACAACTCGTCCACTAGGGGTAACCTAGGGGTTTAAAGGCTTGTTGCATGCGCTAAATGCAATCGAGAGCACCTGCGAAAGTGGTATAGATAGGTTTTATTTCTTGTTATTTTTGTGTGGCTTTCTCTCTCGTACTCACCCGCTCTCATGTTGAGATCTCTTGGAAAGTCTCTTACGATTCATCATCCAGGTACTATCTTCCCATCACTTCACATTTACTTTTGTTGTCCCATGTGCATTCCATGCTCATATCTTTTACATTGAGGACAATGTAGATTTTAAGTTGGGGGTGGGAGATTAGGTTACCTAATCAGTGTTTTCTTCGTCTTGAGCAAAATTTGTGACAATTTTTAAAATTTTTAAAATTTTTCTGGAAATCCTTGTGAATTTGAAGTGATTTTGACAGATATCCTGGATTTAGAATTTCAAGATACGTATTGTTGGTAATTCATGACTTTTGGATTCAGTTATCTGTAGATTTCACAGTTAAGTTTGAATTATTAATCCATGATTAGAAGTTGTAAACATTGATTGAGTCATGATTTCACATGTCACATCTCGCTTACACATTGAGATTTCAGTGATATTGAATGATTAACTTGGTAATCACTGAGCATAAAAGAAACCAGCCTAAAAGATTTGGCCATCAGGGTATAAAAAGAGAATTACACCATGGGTTTGCTCCCTGTAGGTGTGGATTTGATTTTCTATGATGAACAATTAGACAGAGCTAGATGACTATTTTCACCATAGGTGTGCTCCCCATAAGTGAAAATTTGATTCCCATCTTGCAATATTAAAAATAAAAATAAAAATAAAAAAAAAGAAAAAGAAAAAACTAGAAAATGAAAGAATGATCTGTGAGGCAAAGTACTGGTTTAGGTGATGGTAGTTATGAATTTTCTGATTGATTACTAATGATATTATGAAATCGACAATTTGATCTCTTAATGATGATAGGCTGAGATTTCACTATACACCCATGGAACTCAATGTTTAAAATTATTCTAGTTTATGGATTAATATTTGAACTTGATTATGAAATTCACCGTGCATGAGAGCCCAGGAGAAATTGATAAGCAACATTCATGGATCTTAAGATTTCTCATATCTAGATTGTTTTTCAAAATATCACTCGGCTTCATAAGAATTGTCTTGTAATTCTCAACTCATTCTTCGCATATTTTGCTCGGGACTAGCAAAATGCTAGTTGGGGGTTGTGTTGAGGGTCAAATATTGCATATTAGACCCCTGTTATGGCCTGGATTTACGTACATAATACTATTAACGATCCACTTTAATCGTATTTGTGATGCAGAGTGTATTTGCGAACATGACTGAAAAAAGGGAGCTTAAAGCATGGATTTAATGCTCTGAGGACACCACAGGCAAGGGACAGACTCCATGGGACCAAGATCATCGAATTACACGCCAGAGACCCCAGAAAATCACGAAACTGAAGTTCAAACGGCCCGAAACTGGTCCAGAATGCAAGATCACAGTGTTCCCACCATCCGCTTGGCTCAAAACTCCATACACAGCCTGAAGATCATAAGTTAACCGTACACGTCAAATTTCAACTGTTGGATCGTTAAGGAAGTGGCCCAACAGTCAGATCAGCCACTATTCGTCAATTCGGGGCCCACTAGATATCTGGAACTGCATCAAATTCGGTCTCAACCCTTTATATGAGGTTACACAACAAATGAACGGGTCAGATCTTTGGAGTACATTACTGTGGGATCCACACACGCTATGCATGTGCATGGTCTGTACAAGACGCGCCGCGCACCCTAAGATCCAAGTCGGTCAGCGTTTCGCTGACCGACGAATTCTTTAAAATCCAAAGACGCAACAGCGTCCGCAAAACGATCGGCCGGACGATGTTTGTGGACCCCACCCGTCAGCCATGTCGATGATCCAAGCCGTCCATTCGCTCAGGAGTAGGGCTACAACCCTCGTCAAGCTTTTATTTTTTCCCATACACGCGCACATACTTGGATCGTGGTTAAACACAGGATTAATGGCGAAATAAAGAGATTTTGCAGACCGCTTTGAAGTCAATCCAATTTCTCCATTCCTGGACGGTTTTTCGTCCTGAATTCAATGGACGGTGTGGATTTTCTTCTCAAGATCATACAGTGGGCCACCGCAAGTGCAGAGTTGCTGTTCGTCACCTCTGCTTCGCAGCAGAGGCTGCGGATGATGTTTGTGGGACCCACTCATTGCTCATCCGGAAGATCAAACCCGTTCAATGTGTCCGGACGATGGGGACGACCACAACCATGGTTCTCTTTTAGTCCCATGCACGTATAAACGCATAGATCTCTGATTAAAGGCAAGACGGACGGCTGGGTTATAACTCAGTGGGCCACGTCAGAAGCTATCCCAAAGCTGACCATCATAAACGGTTTTGCGATCTTCAGAGAGTGGACGGAGCGGATTTATCAAAAAGTTATTGAAAGGGGGCCACCAACATCACAGTGGAGGTTGACGCGAGCTCTGTTCGCGGACAGAGCCTGCGGACTGATCTTCTGGGCCACCACCGGACATCATGGACGTGATCTGGACCATCCATTGGCTTCCTAACAGACTTCTCATCACTGCCTAGGTGGCAGAATTTCAGATTACAGCGGAGGATGGTTTTTCAACCGTTCAAATACAAGTTGAACGACGGGAGAGAAATCCTGTGGGCCACTACAAATATGATCCAAAACTTTGTATCTCCGACTGGTTTTTCATTCTCCATCTAATGGACGGCGTGGATTCTTCTGCCGAACCCAGGAATGGGACCCACCAAGCAACCAGCGTGCCCTCTCTCACGAAACTAGGAATCTTTTCGCAGCCGACTTCCATCAGCAGTCTATAAAAGGAGAGAGAGAAGAGAGGTACGGGGTATCAGGAGCAGAAAAATCTTGGGCTGGGACTTGGAGCAGGACGTGGAGAATGGCTGGAGATCTGGGCTCGGGTTCGGATTGGATGTGAGCACCAGAGAAGTTTTTTTTCCTGTTTATTTTTCTTTTTTCTTTTCTTTTCTTTTCTGTGGAGATTAGCCTAATCATCACCATGTTCATGTGTGGCTAAACCTCTTAGCTAGGGCTAAGAGGTGAAGCTTGTAGCGTGATGGGAGGCCTCTTTGCTTGTGCCTTTTGTTTAGACTGATTTGATATTGATTTGGGTTTAATTAAGGGAATGTTTTCAGTCTTTAATGGTCTGTTGTGACTGAAATTACAATGGGTCTGCAATGGCTTTGAGCATGTTCTTTTCCTCTTTATGTTTATGACGTCAGGAAGCCCTGTTGTTCACCATCGTCTCCTGGGCATGGTTGGATGACGGTACCCTTTCCTAACCTTCATAAACAGGTTGATTGGTTGGTAATTAGTTTAATTCTGTTGTTTGCTTTGTCTCCTGGGCATGGTTTGGTGATGGAATCCATCCTAATTCATATACCTCTCATCTCTTGAAATCTATATCAATGGCAGTTCAGTTAATTTTCCTGATTTATAATACAGGCATAAGATCTCTCTGATCTCTACAAGTGGATCCTCTGAATCCCTGGTTTTCCTTTTCCTGAATTTTTCTTAAATTTTAGTTTAAATATTTCACCATTATTTCTCAAATCAAAATTGGTTTAGATTTCATCTTAGCCTAGTTCTAGATCTGGTTATTTTTAGAAAGCGTACAGGTTTCAGTCCCTGTGGATTCGACCTCGGTCTTACCGAGATTATTACTACATCACAACCCTGCACTTGGGGTGTGAACAGTTCTTCCGTTCCACAATTCCATTCTGTTGTGGTGTGTAAGCTTTAATGTGTTGTTGCTTAATGTCATGTTCCCTGTAATATTCTCCAAAAACATTTGAGGTGCACTCCCCACCTCTGTCAAATTTGAGAACTTTGATTTTGAAGCCACTTACAGTTTCAACACAAGCTTTGAAATTCATGAAGATAGTAAAAGTAATAGATTTTTCTTTGATATAGTACACCCATAGCTTTTTGCTAAAATCATCAATGAAGGTAATAAAGTATTTATTACCTTTAAGAGGGGGTGTTTCAAATGGTCCACAAATGTTTATGTGAACTAACTGCAATGGCTCATTTGCTCTTCGGGATACTTCAACTGGGAAGGAGTTCCTTTGCTGCTTGCCAAGTGTGCATGCTTAGACACATATTCTGAAGCTTCAAAAGCAGGCAAGCCATGCACCATGCTTGATGAAGACAGGAGCTTAAGGCCATTAAAGTTCAGATGGCCAAAACGAAGATGCCACTTCCATGATTCATTATTGGCATGTCCGTAAAGACACTTCTCGAGGCTTATGTTTATATGGAGTGGGAACTTTCGATTTTTTGCCATTTAGACCCGTGTCACATGTCTACCACATGCATCTATTAATGACATAACTGAGTTCTCCATGTGTATCACATACCCTTTTCCAAGTAGTGGGCTGATGCTGAGGATGTTACTTTTCATGTTGGGTACGTAATATACATTAGAGATGATGAATTGTGGCTCACCATTTTTCGGTAAATTTTGATTTTACCTTTACTTTTCACTTGAGTTTTTGATGAGTCTCCGAGCGTCGCATTGCCATGAACTCCTTCTGTGAGTTCCATAAAGAGCTTTTTGTTGCCACACATGTGACTACTTGCACCCGGGTCAAGATACCTCGCTGCCTTCAGTGAGTTTTTAACTCTCTCCCTCCCTTTTGCTTTCAATTGTAGTGATAATGTAAGGTTCCTTAAGCTCCTGGGAGGGAGCTTCTGGTGATGAAGGTGAAGCGAAGCGTTTTGAGGATGTTTTGGAATCACCTTCATTGCTGGCGGAGATGGCTATAGACGCTAATGTCACTTTCCAGCACTTTAAAAGGATGGCTAGACCTTCAGCAGAGCGTCCAGTTCCGGTGGGTTCCTCTCGCGAAGGGGCGATGTTGATGATTGCCCCTGGCAGGCCCAATCCTCCTAAGGAGGAAGTGAAGGAAAAGGGTGAGATGGCCGAAGGAGTTAGTAAGTCGGTCATCACCCGAAAATCGGTAAATGCTATTGAGTCGGCAGCCAAGGGAGAGGATGTTGAGGACGAGCAGAAGGGTCTCGTTCCCTCGATTTTAACTGAGGCAGAACTTGACAAGATTAGGGTCGGGTACCACGTCTCGGACTCAGTCATTCTTTGCCTCCCTCTTCCGAGTGAATTACCCGACCGTCCTCCTGCTAGGATGGTTGCAATTTTTCACGTCGCTTTACAGTGCGGCTTGCGTCTGCCCCTTTACAGTGCGGCTTGCATCTGCCCCTTCAGGGGATAGCTCGGGATTTATTTTTTCGACTCCAAATAGCACCTGGGCAGATAGTTCCGAACGGGTGGAGGAACTTATTCGGGTATGTGGTGTTGTGGGCTGAAATGGAACAGCCCCCACTGACAATCGACGAGTTCCTCTATCTGTTCCAAGTACTGCCGAACCCGCAGTAGCTCGGTTAGTACTTCTTGTGTGCATGGCAGAATAAGCGCAGACTTTTGATAACCAACCTTCCTACCTCCAACAAGCGTTAGAGAGATAGATGGTTCTGGGCATGTGATTGCTGGGAGACTGCCTAGCCAGGGCCCATCGAATCTCGCATTCCTTGGGTATTCTCCCAAGCAGGTAACTCGGCGTGTGCTCTTTTTTTGTCTTCTCCTACTTTTAAGTCTTTGAGTCTGAATGTGTGAGTTCCGCAGATATTCTCGAGCGAAGGTCGAGCCTCGGAGTTGGCACTTTAACTCGATTAAAGATCCAAAGGCGTTGAGTCCAGAGCAATGGTCTTGGAAGAGGCTTCTCCAACCAGGGTGCCTTTTTTAATTGGGTTTGGACTCAACTTTAGAAGGTACTTTCTAGTTGCCGTTCTTTATTCCCTTTGATTCTTGTATGACTTATCATGTGGTTGATGCAGAGATGGCTAAGGCTCGGCCCTTCCTCCGACCGCTTTCCAAAATGAAGGCCCCTCCAAGGTCAGAGCCTCGGCCTCCGAAGAGGCCGAAGACGGTCTCAAAGACTAAGGGGCAAACAGCCCCGGTCATCCCGACCGGATAGTTCCTGACTCGAAGGAAGGGGTGGGAGCGGTGGACGCGGTGGCCCCTGAGTCCCAAGGGGTCGCTGAGCCAAGACCTGTTGCAGAGTCGGCTCAGGAACAAAGGGAAGAGTAGAGAAGGGAGGAGCCCTCAGGAGGGGGGACAACTCAACAAGAGACGTCGATCTTCCAACGGGCCGTTAAGGATATGCTCCCTTGGGCAATCTCCCATGGGAGCGAAAAGGACTTCGCTGCCCTCTTTGAGGCTTCCCCGAGGCGAACTCTCTCCCATATGGCGAAGATGCTTCTCGAGGTAGGAGTTGAACTTTGCGCTTGCTTTGTGGGTTTCTTTAGGCTTGGCTGACCTTACATGTTTCTTTGCAGTTTGCCTCTTGTGCACCCAGGGCTAGCTCGGATCTGGCCAACAGTCAGAAGCGGGCTGGGGAGGTGGAAGCACAATTCGCCGCTGCTGTAATTCGGCTCAACATAATGACTGACGACTTAGGGATTGCCAGGAAGGTCATGGAGGAGGCTAAGGCCGAGAATGCTTGTTTGGCCTCACAATTACAAAAGGCCCAAGAGGAGAGTCTACGGAATCACTAGGCTCGTGCTTCCTCTGAAGAGAAGTTGGCTCGGCTCATGACTGAGACTAAGGCTGCCCTTACTCATGCCAAGGCCCAGGCCGTAGAGGCCTATCTTGAATCCCGTGAGTACTTGGACAAGTGGGACCGCTTGTATCAGGATGGCTATGTCAAGTGCATGGACCTGATGAAGTTATCCTTCCCCAAACTTGATCTCTCGGGATTCGACGAGAGTGGCTCTGGGTATGTTTGACATTCCATGGATGGGGGAGTAATTGCCCGTTAGATCTTCCAACTGATACGTTCAAGGTCGGATGGTGCTTGAGACAATATAGGGTCCTTCCTTATTGGGTCCCAGTGTGCCCACACCAACTTCCTTTGTGCTCAGGAATATTTTTTGGAGGACCATGTCCCCAACTCGGAATCGTTTAACCTTGACTCGAGCATTGTAGAACCGAGCTACTTGTCATTACGGAGCTACCATCCGTAGTCGAGCCCTTTTCCTTTGTTCTTCTAAGAGGTCAAGTCTGAGAGCCAGCAGTTCTTCGTTGTCTTGTTCGTTAAACGAACTAACTCGAGTAGAAGGTAGTCCAATCTTGACCCAAGTGATGGCTTCCAATCCATACACAAGGGAGAAAGGAGTCTCTCCCATGGTCGTTCAATGGTAGTTCGGTACGCCTACGGTATTTTAGGAAGTTCTTCGGCCCATGCTCCTTTAGCTCGTTCGAGTTTGGTTCGGAGATGCTGTTGATGATCTTGTTGATTGCCTCGACCTGTCCATTCGTCTGAGGATGACGGGGGGGACGAATAGATGTTCCTTATTCTGAGATTGTCGCACATCTCTCGGTACTGCTTATTGTTGAACTGCTTTCCGTTATCGGTAATAATGGTCCGAGGTATCCCAAATTGGCAGATGATATTTTTTCAGACAAACTCTATGATCTTTTGTTCGGTTATCCTGGCTAATGGCTCAGCTTCAGCCCACTTGGTGAAGTATTCCACCGCGACAATGGCAAACTTGGTTTGACTTTTCCCCAAAGGGAGCAGTCCGATGATGTCGATCCTCCACTGCATGAACGGCCAAAGACCGGCCATTGGGGTCAGTTCCTCTGGTGGCTGTCTCAGAATGACCGTGAATCATTGGCATGTGTCGTAACTTTGGATGAACTTGCGAGCATCGTGCTGAATGGTTGGCTAGTAATATCCTTACCGTAAAACCTTATGTGCAAGCGATCATCCTCCTGGGTAATTTTTACAAATCCTTTCATGAATTTTCTACAGTACATAGTTAGCCTCGTCGTGTCTTAGGCAGCGTAACAAAGGAGCGAAAAACCCTTTCTTATATAGTACACCGTTGAGAATGGTGTACAAGGAGGCTCAGATTTTCAACTGTCGAGCCTCGGCACGATCCTCAAGCAATTTTCCATTGTCGAGATATTGGACGATTAGGTCAAGCCAAGTAGGTTCCAAATCTATCAAGTGTATGGTCGAGCTAGGCGGGTCGTTGATGCTCAACTTAGTGACATACTCAATTGGATCGGACCTGGGTATATTGTCTTCGTCGGCAAAGGCAAATTTTACCAATAGGTCAGGTTTAGCATTTTCTACTTGGAGGATCCGAGTAACAATACATCGTTGAAAACTGTCAATCAACTCTTTAACTTTCTTCATGTAGGCTTTCAGCTGCTCTTTACGTGCTTAATACACATTAGTAATCTAATTGACGACCAATTGTGAGTCACTGAATACATTAAGATGAGTAACACCCAGACTGGCTGCTAGGCGAAGGCCGAGAAATAGGGCTTCGTATTCTGCTGTGTTGTTCGAGGCTTGAAATTTAAGTCTTAAGGAAAATTACACGTAGGTTTGATCGGGAGTTTCGCTGCTAGGTGAAGGCCGAGCAATAGGGCTTCGTATTCTGCTGTGTTATTCAAGGCTTGAAATTCAAGTCTTAAGGCATATTACATGTAAGTTTAATCGGGAGTTTTCAAGATGACTCCTGCCCCAATTGCCTTAGAGTTAGATGAGCCATCCACGTAAAGCTGACAGTGGGGTGAGTTGGGCGATATGTCGAGAGTTGCAGTCGTCGGCTGATTGGCTGGCTCGTTTACAAGCTCGATAGGTGGATCCACTTGTGGGGTAACTTCAGCTATGAAGTTGGTCACAGCTTGTCCTTTGATTGTTACCTTCGGCTTGTATTGAATGTCGAATTCACTGAGCTCAATTGTCCACTTTGTTAGGCGGCCGGAAGCTTCCGGTTTCTGGAGAATCTGGTGCAGTGGGAGGTTAGTTACGACGATGATGGTGCGTGCCTGAAAGTATGGCCGAAGTCGTCGTGAAAACACAACTAATACTAGGGCCACTTTTTCCAGTGGTGGATATCGCGTTTCGGCAGGGAGTAGTGCTTTGCTGACATAATACACCGGTAATTGCTTCCCTTCATGCTCACGTATCAAGGCCGAGCTTACGGTTGCATCGGTGAATGTCAAATACAATAGTAAGGCTTCCCCAAGCTCAGGCTTTTATAGGAGGGGAGGGGATCCGAGATATGACTTCAATTACTGGAACGCTACTTCACACTCTTCCGTCCAATCTACCGTTTGTCATCCCTTCAGTTGTTTGAAGAACGAAAGGCATTTATTGATAGCTCGAGAAAGGAAACAGTTGAGTGCAGCTACTCGTCCAGTCAGTATTTATATATTTTTAATTGTTTTCAGAGATTCCATGTTGAGTAATGCCTTTATTTTTTCTGAGTTTGCTTCGATCCCTCGCCGACTGACTAGGAACCTGAGAAATTTATCAAAGCTTACTCCAAAGGCGCATTTACTCGGGTTCAACTTCATCTGATATTTATGAAGGATAAGGAACATTTCTTCTAAGTTGGCCATATAATCTGCCGCATGTATACTTTTGACGAGCATATCGTCAATGTACACTTCCATGGTTCGGCCGATTTGCCGAGTGAACATTTTGTTTACTAACTGCCGGTAGGTTGCTCCTGTATTCTTTAGGTCAAATGGCATCATACGGTAACAGTAAAGACCTTTGTCAGTGATAAAGGTAGTCTTAGATTTATCTGATTGATGCATTACAATTTGATTATATCCAGAATAAGCATCTATAAAACTAAGAAGTTCGTGTCCTGTCATGCTGTCCACCAACTGATAGATCCTCGGAAGAGGAAAGTTGTCCTTTAGGCAGACTTTGTTTAAGTCGGTATAGTCAATACAGACTCGCCACTTCTCGTTGGCATTTTTAACGAGTACGACATTAGCTACCCATTCCGGATAATATATCTCCTCGATAAATTTAGCCTTGACGAGCTTGCTGACTTCTTCTTCTATGATAGCGTACCTTTCAGGGCCCAGGGGTCGTCGCTTTTGTCTGATCGGTCGATAGTTAGGGTTGATATTGAGGCAATGAGTCATCACCGAAGGATCGATCCCCAGCATGCCTTCATGGCTCCACACAAATACATCAGTGTATTATTGGAGTAGAGATACCAGTTTATCTTTTAAGGGCGACTACAGAGACGAGTCAATCCGGACCGTCTTGGACTCGTCTGTCTCGACTAAAGGTATTAGGATGAGGTCCTCTACCAATTGACCTCACTCATAAGTCTCAGCTCGAGGGTCCAGCAATTTGATCGTGGTTACCTCGGATGGAGCTTTTACGGCCATCGCATAGTAGCACCTTGCGTCCTGTTGGTCACCTTTGACGACTCCTACTCCTGACTCGGTCTAGAATTTCATGGAGAGATGGTACATCGATATGATAGCTTGGAGAAGAGATAGGGAAGGTCGACCGAGGATGGCGTTATAGACTGATGGTTGATCGACTATCAAAAAGTCGACTAAACCATCGCCTGATGGGAGGAATTCCTAGCAGTGAGTGGCAGTGACATGACCCCTTCAGGAAAGATTTGTCCACCTGAGAATTCGATTAATGGGGTTCGAACTGACCGTAATGTCGATCATTCGATGCCCATTTTATCGAATGCTTGAACGAACAATACATCTGCAGATAATCCTGTATCGATGAGAATACGAAACACTTTGCAGTTTGCTATAGTGAGGGTGACTACTAAGGCGTCATCATGTGGATGATGAATACCCCGAGCGTCTTTGTCGGTAAACGTTATGTAGTATTTTTTCCTTTTCCTCTCTTTTGAAGGTCGAGTTAAAATCAGGATCTCAAACTCAGGTCGACTGATGTTCCTTGCATGATTTTCTCGAGCATTGTTTGAGTCGCCTCCACCTCGGAGACCATCGACAATAGTTCAAATTTCTTTCGTGGGTCGGTTGTCACCCGAGCGTTCTTCCGTTGTCCCAGTTCTTTCGATATGCTCTCTGAGACGGCCTTCTTGGATGAGCCTCTCGATTTCTTCTTTCAAGTGATAGCAATCACTCATATTGTTCTCATGATCACGGTAATAATGGCAGTACTTACTCTTATTCCATCGGTTCGGATTGATCCGGAGTCTATCTGGCCAATTGACGAACCTTCACCCTTGATTTCCATTAATACCTGCTCCCGTGGCTTATTGAGTGGAGTGTATGTTGAGAATTTGTAGTCAGAATTCTTACCCGACCTATGTTTGTCACGAGACCAATCGTCTTTACGCTTCTTACCATTAGCCGAGTCAACTTCCTTTTTCGTTGATCTTTGGCCGGGGCTTTTGCGTTTTGAGCGGCCTCATGCAGGATTTGAGTTTCTTCGGTGTCTGCATACTTATTCGATCGAGCCATGAATTCGGCCAGAGTATTAAGCGGGTTCTTGTCTAAGGATCCAAGAAATGGCCTATCTCTGACGTCTTGCATGAATGAGTTAAGGGCTGCCTCGTCCGAATGTTTCTAGACTTGGAACGACTCAAAGTTAAAGTGCTTGATATAATCCTTTAGTAGTTCTCCCTCTTTTTGGATTATATTGTTCAAGTGCGCAGATGGCTTCAACTTTTTCTTCCCACCAATGACATTGGTGAGGAAAGCCTCGCTGAGCTCTATGAACGAGCTGATGGAATTTGGCTTTAACTGTTTGAACTAAAGCTGAGCTACGTCGGCTTGAGGGAGAAGGCTCGACACATCACAGCATCCGAGGCATCGTGCAATTCCATATAAGTCCAAAAGGACTCGATGTGGTTGGTTGGATCAGTTTTGTCGATGAAGGGCGTGATCTGAGGAAGGTGAAATCGTTCCGGTAGCCGAGCTTGCATAATTTCTTTTGTGAACGGGGATGCCTTCCCCTCGGGCCTTGTCTGATTTACATTGCGGTTTTGCTTCATATCTGTGATTTCCTCCCGCACTTCCTTTCGTAGGTCCTGGATATCAACTTTTCAGGGTTTGTCGTTGTCAGTCGTACCCTCGACCGGAGGCCTGTTGTGCCTTCTTCGATCTATTTTATGTCGAAGAGTGGCAGGCAGCGGGGCGGTCATGGAATGAGAGAGCACAGGCTCGGCCGGCCCCTGGTATTGGCTTTGCTGAGGAACAGATCGTGGAGTAACGGGTTGAGGATCGGTGAATTGTCGTGGGGAGTTTGCCCGACCATCGTCATGCTGAGGCAACTGAACTTTCTGGCGATGGATCTGTTCCAGCATTTGCTTCATGTACTTCATATCGGTCCTGAGTTCCTAGACTTCCTTATCTAACCGTCTGTTTCCCCAATTTCGTTGAGTATGCCTGGTTGAAACGGAGGTTGCTGGACGGGCTGCGAAACCTTGTCAGTTATCGGGTCAGTTCCGGGCCCCTTGTGCTCCATTCGTTCCCGACGGGCCTTCTGTTGCTGGTGGTCCAGTGACAGCGACCTCATTAGGCTCGTTTTGGACGGTTCTCCTTGTTCTTACCATTGGAGATCTATTTGAAGCTTTTCGATAGAGTTAGGAAAATGACTTTTCGTATCGCATCCCACAGACGGCGCCAAACTGTTGATGCAAAAAACTGGTGCACCCTTCTTCGATCTTTTACCTGCATAGGAAAAAGACAAGGGAGACCCTGGTTAGAGCCGGGGACCCTCCGATGCCAAAGTCAGGACTATAATCATATTAAAGGGTTCTAGGAGAGAGTTTTTGCGTACCTTTCATCCTCGAAGTCTTTCATATTTATAGGAAGGGGAGGATCCCATCGTGCCAGGATTCTTTTCCCGATATCTTGGGGATTCGGCGCCAATCCAATTTTGGACTCCGGCCGATCCCGAGATATTCGTGATTGGGGATCTTTTTACTGAATTTTCAGGAAGGTGTTCTATTTTACACCGTTTCTACCTTACTTGGATCAGGCCTGGCCGACTCTGCTGATGAGCAAGTCTCGGCTGGCTATAAAAGGTAGAGTCACTTGCCCTTTGTTGGATGAGATGAAACTGATCCATAATCAGTGTGCTTTCTTAATCCGATTACCGACTCTGTAACCGATCTCAAAGTGGGTCGGTTTTATGGTTGGTCGCGTGGCTTCTAAGCTTTAGGCCTTAGTCGGCCTCTTTAGGTGTTGCCGCCTCGTTTATCGAGTCAACTTTGTACATTCATGAATTATACCTTATGAGTTTGGACTTTGTAAGGCTCGGTCAAGATGCGTTCCTTATAATCCGAGCTAAGTCTCTCTTTAAGGCTTTTGGCATCCGTCCCTTGGTCAGGCTTGTTGTATCGGGATCCTTAGCGGTGTCAGTAGAGTTGGTCCATTCCATAACTGAGTCTTTTGACTTGTACTACTTTTCCCCAACAGAACCTATTTATGATTGTAAACCGACTGAATTTGGTTCTTCTTAGCCACGACGAGGATCAAAACTTCAGAAAGAATGATTAAACCATTTTACCACTCTGAACCATGTAAAATTGCAGCAATGATTGTGGAATCTATACAATCAATGCAAGAGCGAAGAAAAGGATGATATGCTGAGAGAGGTTGCAGTCCTCTGACCCTAATTTTATATTCTATCTTACCGTGTACAAAATGTGTATTGAGCCTTGGGTCTTTAATGTATGATAGGCCCAAAAGTCCCACCTATTCAACTATGTTCATATTTATATTTCAACAAGAAAAAACCATTTGTGTGATATTTGATCTATAGCCCATTATGAAGTTAGTTGTATATTACAATGGGGTTAGGAAGATACTAGATGGAGAATTTTGGGATGGTGATAGGGGCGTGCTAATGTTCTCCAGCACATTTCAATCGACAAAAACAAAAAAGGCAGGTGAGAGAAAAGAATCCAAACCTACACCAATCACTAAAAGACAAAAAAGTGGTAGGCGAGAGAAATAAAACCACACTGGGAATCCAAAAGAGAGGTACGTGCTGAATACATCCCAATAATAAGATGCTGTGGATAGAAAACGGGTTCAAGCTTTTAATCAAATTATTCCAGTCCTTCGATGTTTTGGTTCTTTTGTTTTCCAGCATATAATCAAAGAGCCGAAATATCGATGTTTTCAGATAGAAAACAAGTAAAAGCTTTTCAGTCAAATTATACGTAACTTTGTAAGGTGGATAGAAAACAAGTAAAAGCTTTTAATCAAATTATTTCAGTCCCTCAATACTTTGGTTCTTTTGATTTCAATGTGGATGATCATCATAGCCTGCATAAATTCAAAGGGTCCAAATATTCATTCTAAAAGCTTTTTCAAGAATATGCAACCCAAGAGAAGTACTGTTTGGATCACTTATACCCTGGTGTGGTAATTGGGTGTATTTCAAATTCAAATAGCTGCTTTTTGTATTTGGCAGCCTTGGATTTGGAGGTAAATGGAATCAAAGCTATTTAAAATTTACCTTTTTGGTATGTTTTGAAATCGTAGGGTATAATCCAAAGAAAATATCTTTTTTGCCTCCTTTAATTTAAGAGTAGGAGAGTTGCATGTAATAAATGTGTCTCTAGGTTACTAATCCACTGGACGCATGGCATGCGAAGATACCTCAAAATAATTCAATTATCGGCTGCAACACTAAAATCACATTATAGAATTATCTGAACCATCTAAACGTTGGATATCTAAATGGACAATTAGAAAGCATCGGTGAGTCATTTGTTTGTGATCCTTGCATTCGTGACCACTCAAGACATGAAATTTCCTCTTTTTTTCGACCAAATTATATATTTTAATGGGTTTATTACAATCATTCTATCAAATATTATATATATATATATATATATACTAATTTGAATATGAAAGTTGATTTAATTAATCAAATCTAGGTCATGTAAATATACCTAAGAATTCCAATGCCTCCAAATACAAGCTTCCAAACGAAGGATTTGGTTGTGCATTTTAACCAAACACAAATGAGAATTTAGAATTATTTTGATTCCGTTGTAATTGTGATTTGGATTTCAATGCATTCCAAATCTAAGCTCCCCAATGTGCCTTTAGAAATACCCAAATCTAGTTGGTAGAGTCCTTTCATGTATTATTGCAATACTAGGTGTATCCTAGCAAACCTCTTTAGATTGGCCATACCAATGGAAACAATAAAAAACTAAGCCTAAATGTTTTTGCCCGTGTGACTTGCCTGAAATTTTTTATCAAATTGATTTTTGTATTTTATTTTCACCTTGTGAGTAACACTTGATTAACGGATTATTGATGAAAGATAAAACATAATGGTAGCCACACACATAAAACTATGGTCAGTGTTCCATCCCATTCTTTGTTATGGTGTAGTGGACTTGAATTGTGATCTGGCTGATTTTTTGCTCCAAGGAAATGCACTGGATAAAGGGATTGGATGTCACAATGACCACATGGTGGGCCCCCAGAGATTATTATTGTACATGTTGTATCTTATTTATGGCAATCCCTATTATAACCAATGAGAGAGCGACATGTGGTGTTGTGACGCAAGGGAGGATGTGAGGTCGAGCACCGTTTTCCTCAAGAGGATAACTATTCTGAATCCACGGAACTTCTCTGGACTCCTCACAGAGACTTTCTTGAATCCACGAGAAAAGAGAGCAGAAAATAGGAATAAATTCTAAATAAATTTGAAATAGATTAATGAATAAGTGATAATCATCTAATGCATCTCCTTACACCATTAATAAAGAAAAAATAAACTAAAATTCGTAATTACCAAAAATAGCAAAATTCTAACTCTAATAAAAATCTTAATTCTAATAAAACTCTTTTAAGGCCTAATTTCTAAAAATAAAAGTTACAAATAAACTTTCTCTAGAAGAGTCCTAGTATAACTAAAAGTTATTTCTAAAAGGAAAGAAAATCTAAAACTCTAAAAATATTTAAAAATTCAGAATTATTAAAAATAGTAAAATTTTCCTAAAAATTCATTTTTGAGCTGAAAGCGCGTGTTTTCTGACGAAACGAATGGATGTGACCCACTTTTGTGGGTCGATTCACCTCGAATGGCCCGTTTCAGTAAAGATTGATAGGTTGTGCGTCCTGTAACGATACCCGGATCAAAAGTTATGGTCAATTTACGGTCCATCTTCTTTTAGCCCAACTATACTAGAAACGTATCTGTGACACGTTCTACATCATGTTGTAGGAGAGATAAAAATGTATAAATGAAAAGATCTTCAAGATACTTGGAGTGTTTTTTTACGGAATCTTAATTTAGTAAGGGATTAATATTACACATCATCAAAAGACTGTCAAATGTAATGCAGCCAATGTGTGGCGGATGAACAAGTAGCAACTGAAAAAAACAAAGTTTGGTCAAGAGAAGAGGAACAATGTCATGAAAAATAAACATATCAAAAAGATTGATTTGGAGGACTTATCTACTACCATAACTACTGGAGTAATGGTATAAATATTTAGAAGAATAAGTTATGCAATAGAAATCTATAAATAGGAGTGAAAATTCAAAGAAAAAATGTACAACCTAACAAAAACAATAACCAATGCAATACCAATCAAAATTTATCTTTATATGAAGTATCCTACGAGTAGCAGTGATTCAATAGTAGTAATTCTTAATTCTTAGTTGTAATACAGGTCTATGCTCATACATTGGATTTGATCTCAGCCTTCTCCATTATCTATCAGTTCTTTCAAGAGACATTCTTGTAGTTGCTTCCAATGATAAATTGTGAGCTTTTCCTTTAGTGGGGTTGCATTCGTATTCTAAAAAATCTTCTTTTTTTTTTTTGGATAAAGTACAACCCATCTTTAAAGAAAAAACCCTACCATCCAACAATTACCTGGCCATTGCAAAATTGTATAAGTAATTGAATAAGTGACCATTTTTCTTAAAATCTAATCATATATATTCTCATGGGACATTTCTGCTTATTCCAACACTTGTGAAAAACGATTTGATTTTAAATGAGTTGCTTTATCGATTCTAACACGCCCGCGAGCTCACACACGACAGAAAACAAACCTGAACTGAGTGACAACCGTAATCATACTAAAAAACATGCGTTTTCGGTAAGACCAACCAGATGAGGTATAATAAATGTGGATGATAAGGTGTATTGGATAGAGAGAAGTCGGAAGATTTTTTATTATTTTTTTATTTTTTGAAAGAAAATCTTTTTTTTTAAAAGTCGGTTATAGAAACCGCCAAAGGCAGAATCTCATATTACTTTTCTAATCCTACGGCCAGTAATAAGCGATTGATGCTCGAGCCTCAGTCGCGACTGAGAAGACACGCCTTCGCACAGTTGCGTCCCTACGTTTCGTTGGTCTTAAACCATTTGGCCTTGAGGTGAATGGACGATGCCCAGGTAATCCCTTTGATACGGCCATATCATAACCGTTAATCATCCAGTGATTTTCAGTTGAAAGTTGACTGTTACTGTGATCCTGGTAACCAACTATTATTTGCCACAGATTGAACGGTTAAGATTGTCCTATGAATGATTTCTTTGTGGGGCCCTCTTATAAAAACCGAAATCGTTGTACACCGTGTATATCCTCTGGTCGAGGACCATATTTCTTCTATATAACTCCAATGGCTCATCAATCTAAGCAAAGATGTCATCAACAAAACCATGAAATTTCTTCTATTCTCCTTCCTTTCCATCATCTGGGCCATCCAATCCAACGGCCAAGACACCCAAGAAAATCCCATCAAATTCTCGTCAGATTCAACGTTCAGGATTGCTTTGTTTGCAGACTTGCACTACGGAGAAGCTACTTCCACAGACTGGGGTCCCCAACAAGACATCAACTCCACCAGGGCCATGTCCACCTTGCTTGAGAAAGAAAACCCAGGTGCGTAACTTCAAGGCCATTAACGGTCTTGATAACGGCCTATTAAGACCGTTATAACAGTCATAAAGCCAGTGATCCCTCGAAAAAACATTCGGTACGGTAGAGCGGGAAAAACCGTAATATCATATAGGAATAGCAACCTCTCCACAGTACCATAGTTCCAAAACTCAGTGCCTAAAACTTGAAACTCCGCTGAGTCAACTCAACTAGATGGGATTTTGAGCCGAGTCACAGGGAAACTCGCCTTGCTGGGAAATGGAAGCAAAGCTACGAACTCGTAAACCACCACACTGTTATCTTAGGCCACTGATCAGATGGACAGGATTGTTTAATAAATATTATACGGAGAGGAATGCTAACCTGCGCACCTTCTTAGGTGAGCACACGTGTCATGAACGCAGAATCTGAACGGTCCATGTGATGCGGCACCTTGCGAATCCAACTTTCATCTTTATACAAAACTCCGGTGGGCTATGGAAAATGGAAACAGTTTCCCTGTTGATTTGCATTTCTCTTTGCTACAGCCCACTAGAGTTTTGTATTGGGCTGAAATTTATGCGGGCAAGGTTTCAAGTGGTGACGCATCACGTGGACTGTTCAGATTCTGTGTCCATAACACGTGTGCAAATCTGAGCATTTATATATATATATATATATATATATATATATATATATATATATATATATATAGAGGAACATTCAGCTACGCACTGGTTCGCACATCGTTATATGCGAACCTTCCTATCAACTGTTAGATAAAGTAGACAATCTGGATAAAGGCACTCTTAGCGCGAGCTTGAAAGAGTGAGTTTCCTTCCCTCGCACGTCTCTTCACCCTATTCTCTAACTCTCCGAAGGATGCGGCGGAAGCTTTTTCACATGAAATTCTTCCACTGAGATGCTAGGTGGGTCCCACCAAGATATTAGTGATAAATCCACGCCGTCCAAACATTTTTTAAAATAATTTTATGATATGAACTCAAAACTGAGGTAGATCAAAATCTCAAGTGGGCCACACAGTGTTGATTGAACTCTCACCATTAAAATCTTCCTGGGGCCACCAAATTATTATCATGGTGGACAGGAGCTTTGACTGGCCACCATGAAGTATGGGTTTTATCCACACCGTTCATCCATTTTCAACATCATTTTATAGCATAGAACCAAAATTTAGACAGATACAAGGCTCAAGTGGACCACACCATAGGAAGTAGTGGTGATAATAATTCTCACTGTTGAAAATTTTCTAGGGCCCACCATGATTTATATTTGTCATACAACCTATTCATAAATTTACATAGATCTAGATGAAGAGAAAACACAAATATCAGCTCCATCCAAAACTTCTTTGGCCCTTAACGGTAAGGGTTTAATCCCCACTATGTAGCCCATATTTGTCTTGGATCTGCCACATTTTTGGGCTAATAGCTTAAAATGATGAAAAAAAAATGGATGGACGGTATGGATAAGACCATAGAAAACACCACGGTGGCCACTCAAAGCTCCTACCTGTTCCCAAATACAAGCAGAGGTAGGACTCAATATGCATCCCTCACCTCCCTAATAACAGGCGTGGATTAGCTACTGACGAGTTGAGTAAGCAGACTCCCTAATGAAGTGACATCACCAAGTTCTGTAGGCCACACCATGATGTATGTTTTGTATCTACACCGCCCATCCATTTGGAGAGATCATATTAGGGCATGATCCAAAGGATGAGTCAGATCCAAAGATCTAGAGGACCCCACCACATAAATAGTGGGGAGAGTGATGCCCACCATTAAAAAGTTCTAAGGGCCACAAAAGTTTTTGATCAAGCTAGTATTTGTGTTTTCCATTCTTTCATGTCTGCATTAACACATGAACAGATTGGATCTCAAATAAAAATCATGGTGGATGTTTTGAAGGTTTCAATGGTGGGCATCACTCTCACCACTGTTTTCAATGGTGGGTCCACCCCAGCCTTAGATCTACCTCGTTCTTTGGACCATATCCTAAAATGATCTTTCTAAATGTATGGTCAGTGGGGATACAACACATATATCATGGTGGGGCCCACATAACTTGGTGACATCACTTCAGTAGCGAGTATGGCTACTCCACCTCTGTCAGTATCCAATCCGCATCCCCTAATGACACATGCAATTTACTAAGTTCGCTGGAAATCTAGGTGGGGCCTACCATGATGTTTGTGAGATATCTATCCTGTTCATCCATTTTTGGGTTCATTTTAAGACTTGAGACCAAAAGTGAGCGGGATACAGTACTCAATTGAGCCGAATTGAAGGAAAAGGGGTAGGAAAATTCCTACCGTTGAAACCTCCTTGGGTTGACAGTGATGTTTACATGCCATCAATACCATTTATAACGTCATTCCTACTAGGATTAGCTGAGAACACAAATATTATCCTGATTCAAAACATTTGTGACCTACGAATATTTCAACTGTGCAAGTTCAATCTTCACATTTTCGGCCCACTTGAGTATTGGATTCAGCACATTTTTGTATGCATATCCTAAAATGATCTCATAAAACAGATAGATGGATTGGATTTCTCAAAAACATAATGGTGGGTCCCACTTAGGTTTTCAGCGGAGGAACTTCATGTGAAAGCCTTTCGCATAAAATACGCAATGCGGTTTTTTCGAACACGGATTTCCTACGAAAGCCTTTCGCACGCTGGAAACTTAGGTGGGGCCCACCATGATGTTTTTGAGAAATCTACCCCGTCCAACTGTTTTTCCTTATCATTTTAGGGTATTATCCCAAAATTGAGGCAGATCCAAATCTGAAGTGGACCACACCACAAGAAGTAGCGATGATAATGATTCTCACCGGTAAATATTTTTTAGTGCCCACCATGATATTTATTTGACATTCGACCTGTAGATTAGGTCATACAGACCTGGATGATGAAAAAACAAATATCAGCTTGATCCAAAATTTTGGTAGCCCTAGGAATTTTGTAATGGTGAGAGTTCAATCAACACTGTGGCCCACTTGAGATTTTGATCTACCTCAGTTTTGGGTTCATACCATAATATTATTTTTAAAAATGTATGGACAGCGTGGATTTATCATTAACATCTTGGTAGGACCCACTTAGCATCCCAGCAGAAGAATTTCATGTGAAGGGCAACAGTCGCATCCTTCGAAAAGTTAGAGAATACAGTGAAGAGGTGTGTCAGAGAAAGAAACTCGCTCTTTTAAACTCGCACATAAGAGTGCCTTCATCCAGACCGTCTGTCTTATCCAATGGTTAATAGCAAGGTTCACGTAATGTCGGTGCGTAGTTAGCGTTATACATACATACATATATATATATAGCTCATGGGAACTTTCCATGAGGTCGAGTTGTGTGGGCCTCACCATGATGTATGTCGAACATCAACACCATGCATTTGATGGTCCCCTTTAAATTATGGGATATCCCAAACATTAGTCGTATACAGAACTCAGGTGGGCCATATATACCATTTAAAATTATGTGAAGACATGCCTAAAACATATAAAAGCACTTGGTGGGTCCCACCTGAAATTTGGATGCATCTGAAAATTGGTCTGACCCCTCATCCAAGTGGGACACACATAATGGATGGGCTGGATTTATGAACCACATCTCGGTGGGCCCAACAAATGATTATGAATGTTTTAATGGGAGGGTAACCCCTCTCAACTTTTGTATGTGGTGTGGCCCACAAAAGTCATGGATTGACTTGATTTTTAATCCCAAGGCCGAGGCCCACCATGGAATGGTGCATCTGACTGATGGGGTAGATTTTTGACACACATCATGGAGGGGCCCACATAGCTCTACCTCATGGACATAGAACGATTCCCCCTCTCCCCGCACACACACACACACACACACACACACATATATATATAGAGAGAGAGAGAGAGAGACATAAACCACCCATGCTTGGGCCCTACGTATGAGAGTGTCTTATTTGCATTTCACCCTGCAATGCGTACCATGGAGAGATTGCTCTACACTATGAGGTCCTTCATGCTCCACCTTTCTTAATGCAGGGGCATTTTCACAATGGGCTCGAGTGGGGTCACTTGTGGGATGTAGAGGCACACTTGGGGTGGGTGCGGCCCACGGAAGAGGTCTCGTGTTCGAGACTCCTCGCCGGAGGTGATTAATGTGTATTTCACACCAGGCTCGAGTGGGGTAGCTCGTGGGATGTGGGGAAACACTCAGGGTGGGCGGCCCATGTGATTTGGGGCCCACAAAGGGGGTTCAGACGAAGTCCTAACTCATGCGATATGGGGCCTGGGCTATGAGATAAATAGATTAATTCGTCATACTCTAATAGTTCAAGCTTTTAGAGCAAGTGGTTAATTGTCCTGCATCATTTATGTATCATCGATTGATAGAGAAATGATTCAACCATGGTTTAAAAACCTATCTGGGTTGATATTACACACCTAGCTCGAGTGAGTCAAGCTGATTCAGCCTGACTTGGGTAAGTCCCAACTCGACTCGATATTAAACAAGTTGTGCCGAGTCACTAGGTCTTTTACCCATGTATTAGACGAAGTCAGACCTGTCATGGTCATGTTTGGCTAAGGATGATATTCTCCTAGATAGCCTTGTCTGTTGTTTGTCAAAACCTATCTGGGCATGGCAAGAGTAAGGTTATTTGTTGTTGGTTGAGACTTATCTAGATCTTATTTCTCCTTGGAATTTTCCCACTCAATATTTTTCTTTTAAACATGTATTTGAGATTTATTATTTGAATGGTTAAGATTGGTTGATCAATTTGATTTTAGAAATATTTTTCATCCAGAATGGAACCTATAATTTGAATGGTTAGAATCCGTGAGATAACTTGCTTTTAGATTGACCATGATATTGTAAGGCGGATGCTTAGGGATCATGATTTTCAAACTCGAAAGAGCCCAATTACATGAGCTAAGACTCGACTCATGGCCAAACAAGTTGGGTTGGGTCATTAGAGTTTACTACTATGTTATGAAAAAAATGAATTTTGGGAAGATTACTTTATCTCCTCTTTTCTTGTATATGTTTATATTAAGATATTAATGAGTATATAGGAGAGGTGTTATTAATAAATCCTCTAATCAAATTTCTAATTAATTAGGAGACTAAAAAGGAAATACAATTAGAAAGAAAAATAAAATGAGAAAAAAAATACAAAAAACACTGTTATGGGAAAATCTGAAGTGCTCCGAGATCTGAAGAGTCCTCCGAGTTGCGAAGTATTGAAAGACATTCGATTAGTGTGATCGAGAGATGCCTCTGAGGGGTGAGGTTTGGAGTGTCTTCCGAGCTTCGAGGCATGAGGTAGACGTCTGAGAAACGAGACTTAATGAGGTCTTGCTCAGCTTAATATCAACTCCAAGGTGCGATGTCCTCATCGTCTCAGACTCAATCAGAAGAGTGAGTGACTGATACAGTGTCCCATTATCACACGATCAATGGGATAACTGCATAACCGCCAATATCTAAATATTCGTCAGTCATGGTTAGTGGCTAAGATCACGCCGAGTATTGTGGACACGTCTATCCCGGTTGAAAGGTATAAATAGTTATCAAATGCAAGGAAATAGCTACGCAAAATCTCTCACCCAAAACCCTACTACATTCCTAACCTGACTTTGGCATCGGAGGGCCCCCTGCTCTAGCCAGGGTCTCCTTTGTCCTTCCTTTGTGCAGGTATCCAAAGGTCGGAGTCCGGGCTCAGAGCTCAGTGTGGGTGAACCAGATTTCTGTATCAACATTTCGGCACCATCTGTGGAAATTCTGGACAAAAAGTCATTTGTAACTCCACCGTAAATGGCTAAGGGAAAAAGGGCACTTGACACGCAGCTAGCAGATCTCAAACCCGCTGGACAATGACACTCATCTTTGGTGCTCCATGCTGAGTCGACCCCAACAGGGCCATCTCAACGAACTCGGAGTCGAGGAGGTAAGTATCGAGCATTGCAGAATCTGGTGCAAACATTGGTCAAAGAGATCAATTAATTGAAGCGGCAGTAGGACACGAGTCACCATCCGCTTCCCGATCAAGAAGAGGTCACTCCAGTCCTTGCAAATCGACCCATCCTCATAGGGTCACAAGCGGGAGCATCTCAGAGCACGTCAGCCCGAGCCCCAACTCATGTATAAAATACAGCGGCCCGAGTCCCGACAAACATATCTGAGACCTCGGTTCTAGCCCTGACAGACCTCCTCTATGAATTAGAAAGGCGAAGAAGGGGGAGGACACCCGAGGTCAATACTCATCGAGAGGCGGTTGCAGAGAACAGAGACCCATGGGAGACTCATCTTGAGGAGCTTTGAGATCAAATCAGGAATATGCAGTGGACGCGAGCTCCAACTACAGTAGAAGCAATGATGAAGGAGACCAAGCCTTCGTTTATTAATGCAATTATAGAGGAAATAATGCCTCTGAGGTTTAGGATGCCCCCCATCATCCAGTATCCAGGGTCCGGAGATCCGATGGAATACATAGAGTCGTATCGTTCTTGGATACAAATTCAGTTAGCATCGGAAGCAATGATGTGCAGGGCTTTCTCCATTACCTCACAGGGGCTGCAAGGAACTAGTATTGACAACTCAAGCCGAGGACGATTAGTACATTTTTCGAACTCAGCAGGGCCTTCCTGACGTAATTCATCGTCGGGAAGAGGAGTCGGAAGCCGTCAACTCATCTGCTTACCCTTAAACATAGAAGAGGAGAGTCATTGAAAGATTACATCTCTCGATTCAACAAGGAGGCGTTACAAGTGGACGACTATTCCGACAAAATGGTGCTAGCAGCAATGATCGGCAGGCTCAAAGATGGGAAGTTCCTTTTCTCGATAGGGAAGAATCCCCCAACTACCCTGAGCAAACTCATGAGGTAAGCTCAGAAGTATACGAATGCCAAGGAATTCTTTAGCTCGAGAAAGAATGCTCAAAGCTCGGAACCTTCTTCCAAGGATAAGAAATGTAAGGATGCTCCACCACAGCCCGATACGAGTAAGAAGAGAGCATATGAGTATTCATCCCATGATCGGAGGCCGAGTAGAAAGCCTGAGAGCCGATTCAGCTCTTATACCCCTCTCAACACATCTCCAGAACAGATTTTGTTGGAGATCCGAGATAGAAACTTGTTGAATTGGCCAAGATGTATGAAGACAGATGCAAGTCAGGGAGACAAGCGCAAGTATTATCGCTTTCATCGCGACCACGGACATAATATCAGTGACTGTGTTGACATGAAGGAAGAGATTGAGACTCCTATCCACAAGGGTCATTTGCGTCGCTATGTAAAAGAAGAAAAGCAACCTTGAAAGGACGACCCACCAAGCCGAGCCACAGACGAAGGCACGGAGATCTGAAAAATCTATGGCGGACCGTCTAGGGGCAGTGACTTGAACCAAGCTCGTAAAGCTCATTCTTGGAGCACCAACCCCAAACATTATATTCACTTGGACAACGGGCTGAGAAAAAGAACTCCAAGTGAATCCATGCAGCCTTACGTTCAATGAGGATAACGCCCGAGGGATTTAGCATCCCCACTACGATGCTCTGATAGTCTCGATGACAATAGTCAATCACAAGGTATATCGCATCTTGATATACACAGGGAGCTTGGCCGATGTACTATACTCTGAGGCCTTCAATAAAATGGGGATTGACAGATCATGTCTCTGACCTGTAAAGACCTCGTTGCACTGCTTCGCAGGAGATCGGGTAATCATGGAAGGTGCAATTTCCCTCCCGGTCACAACGAGAGGGGCAAAATCAAGTCACCCCGTTAGTGGACTTCTTGGTGGTGAACATATTGTCCACCCACAACATCATCATCGGCCAACCATCTCTCAATGCCACGAGGGCAATAGTCTCCACATACCACCTCATGATGAAATTCTCTACGATCGGAGGGGTGGATTATGTTAGAGGTGATCAACGAGAAGCTTAGAGATGCTATTCAAAGACAGTCAGGAAGGGCTTGGTGAAGCAAGCCCTCACGATTGGCACACTCAAATCCATGGATGATGTTTCAATCAAGAATTCATCTGTGGAGGATCTTTTAATCATAGGTACGCTCGACCCCAGGGAAGACACCTCGACAGAAAGTTCTCCTATGGAGGACCTCTTAACTCTCCCGATCGATGACACCGATCTGACAAAGACGGTTCAGCTCAGATTGTTGTTGAATTCCGAGCAGCGAGATCAGATGATGAGCTTTCTGCGACAACATAGGGATGTCTTCGCATGGTCCCATCAGGACATGTCGGGCATCAACCCTGAAGTTATGGTCCACAGATTGAACGTGGATCCAGAGTATAAGCAAGTCAAGTAAAAGAGAAGACCTTTCGAGCCAGAGAGATATGCAACGATTGCCGAGGAGGTTACTAAGCTCCTCAATGTTAGTTTCATAGAAGAGGTAAACTACCCCGACTGGATCACTAACGTTGTGCTCGTCAAAAAAGCCAATGGGAAGTGGCGAGTTTATGTAGATTACTCCGACATCAACAAGGCTTGTCCGAGGATTGACCAATTGGTTGACAGTATAGCCAGGCTCGAGCGTCTAACATTCATGGATGCATACTCTGGTTATAATTAGATTGCAATGCACCCCTTGGACAAGTAGAAGACAACGTTCATCACTGAGAAAGGGCTCTACTATTACTGGGTGATGCTATTCAGATTGAAGAATGTGGGGGCAACCTACCAATGACTAGTTAACAAAATGTTCGCTCTGCATATCGGTAAGACCATGGAGGTCTACATTGATGACATGTTGGTGAAGAGCGTCAAGTCAGCCGACCACACCTCGGACTTGGCTAAGGCCTTTTCTATCCATCAAAAGTATAAGATGAGGCCAAACCCGACCAAGTGCACGTTCGGTGTGGGTTCGGGTAAGTTCCTCGGATTTCAGGTTAGTCAGAGGGGAATCGAAGCTAACCTAGAGAAGATAACGGCTCTCCTGGACATGAGCTCACTTCGAAACCTGAAGGAGATACAGTGTCTCTCAGGAAGAGTGGCTGCGCTCAATCGCTTCATCTCCCAAGCCACAGATAGATGCCTCCCCTTCTTTCAGCAGTTAAAGGGTAGTAAGAAGGCAGAATGAACTTTAGAGTGCGAACGAGCTTTCCAGTAACTAAAGCAGTATCTGGGATCACCCCCATTGCTGTCCAAACCAGAGAAAGGGGAACGAATGTTCCTCTACTTAGTCGTGTCTTCCTCAGCTATCAGCTCGGCACTCATCAGAGTATCTAAAGGAAAGCAGTATCTGGTGTATTATGTCAGTAAGGCGTTGATTCCAGCTGAAACAAGGTATCCAGACATGGAAAAGCTTGCCCTAACTCTGATAGTCTCAACCCGACAATTGTGGCCATACTTCCAGGCTCACTCCATAACTGTCCTCATAGACCAACCTCTCCGGCAAGTATTGTAGAAACTAGACATGTCGAGACGGTTGATCAAATGGTCAGTTGAGCTCAGTGAGTTTGACATCGAATATCGGCCGAGAACAGCTATCAATGGTCAAGTTGTGGCCAACTTCATAACGGAGTTCACCACCCATAATAATGAAACAGATCTGCCAAGCTTAGGTGCTCTCGTAAGATCAACAGAAAATTTCATCATGGCTCCTACTCCCCAGTGTATAAAGGAGGCTGAGGTTGAAGACAGATGGGTGTTGTTCGTGGATGGTTCAGTGAATTCGAAGTGAGGAGGAGCCGGGATCATTCTAATTGCACTAGATGCGGCGACAGTCTAGTATACGATACGACTCGGATTCTGAGCCTCTAATAATGAAGTTGAGTACGAGGCCTTGTTAACTAGACTCAGATTAATGGCTACCCTGGGAATCCGAGTTCTGAATGTTAAATGCGACTCGCAACTCGTCGTGAATCATATATCTTCTGAATACAAGGTAAAGGAAGCTAAGATGATAGCTTACCTGAATGAAGCTCAAAGGTTGATGGGAAAGTTTCAGGAGTGCAACATCAGCCAAATTCTGAGGGCAGAGAATTCTTGGGCCGATGCACTTTCAAAGCTTGCCTTGGCAATAGAAGGGAGAGGTTTGTCTCAGTGGAATTCCTGGATAAACCGAGTATTGATGGACACGAGGTCATCCAACCCGTATAGATGATTCTGAGTTGGATGGATCCAATAGTTTAGTTTTTTAGAGACGAAAAGATCCCCGAGGATAGAGCCGAGGCCTGACATTTGAGACTTAGATTGGCTTGGTACACTATCATTGGAGATACTTTATATAAGAAGAGGTTTTCTCAGCCATATCTGAGGTGTCTTCGATCAGATGAAGCCGAGTATGTGATCAGAGAAATCCACGAAAGTATATGCGGGAATCATTCTAGGAGCCGAGCCTTGGCTCAGAAAATCATCCGTCAAGGATACTTCTGGCCGACTATCCAAGTCGACTCCAGAGACTTCACTCGGAGGTACGATAGATGTCAAAGGTTCGCAGTCATCCTTAGGCAGCCAGCAAAAGAATTGACCCCTATGAGTGGGCCCTGGCCATTCGCCCAGTGACATCATTAACCCTCTACCACAGGGCAAGGGTCAGACAAAATATGCAATCGTGGCAGTGGATTTTTTTACAAAGTGGGCAGAAGCTGAACCAGTGGCCAAGATCACCGAGCAAAAGGTGACAGACTTCGTTTAGAAGAACATCGTCTGTCGATTTGGTATTCCGCATACCATTGTCTTGGACAACAGAAAGTAGTTTGATAACGATAGGTTCAGGGGCATGTGTCAAGGGATTGACATAAAAAATGCCTACTCGTCACCACGGCATCCTCAATCGAATGGATAGGTGGAGGCGGTAAACAAAATAATAAAGGGTCATCTCAAGACTAAATTGGAAAAAGCTAAGGGCGCATGGGCCGACGAGCTACCGTTTGTGTTATGGGCATACAGAACGACAGCTCGGACTACTGCAGGGGAGATGCCATTCTCTCTCTCATATGGAGCAAAGGCAGTCGTCCCAGTCGAGATAGGGCTTCCTACTACCTGAGTGCAATCATATCACGAGGGACATAATACGGATTAAATGACAATGAGCCTCAACATGGTTGAAGAATTGAGAGAGGTCGCCAGACTATGGATCACAACTCGACATCAGCAAGTTGTCCGTTTCTACAACTCCAGGACTAAGGTAAGACGTTTTCGACTAGGAGATCTCGCCTTACGTCGTGTGTTTCAAAACACGTCAAAGCCCGAGGTAGGATCTTTAGGTCCCAATTGAGAAGGTCCCTACCGAGTTATCAACTCGGTGAAGTCCAGTTCTTATTGACTCGAGACTCTGTAAGGACGTCCTCTACCGCATTCGTGAATGTCGAGCATCTGAAAATCTACTACCCCTAAAGGGGGCAATGTATGGGTCGGCATATCATCGAAAGTCTATTGTTTTAATAAAAGTGTTTTTTTACAAATAGTTGTCTGACTCTACACGATCTACAGGGACCCCCATAAGGGAAAAGGTCCCGTGGGAAGGTCAGTCGTCTGATTGGATGGCCGACTCATCTCCTAAGCGTACTACGAGGGACCGCTTCTCACATGCAGAGGCGAAGTCCTTCAACGAGCAAACTCCTATAGAGGAGGTCAGCTCACCACTCGACAAAGCATTCGACATATCAATAATCATCATCATTCGACCATCAACATATAAAAGAGCATGTCATCAACCAAGGATTAATCATTCAAAAATATCAAAAAATCATCATCCAGAAGTCATCGACCAAAAGTATCTAGTGAAATCAACTATAAATAAAGTTTTTTTTAAACAAAAAAAAAAAAGAAAGAAAGAAGAAGAAGATTAAGAGCTACTCGACAGGAGGGTTAGGGTCGAGAGCAGGCTGAGGAGTCGGAGGAGGAACCTCGGAGTTCCCTTCGGCTGACCTCTCCTCGACATTTCTAGCGGCAAGTGCATCGAGACTAAGGTCTGGGTATAGTTCCTGGATGTCGTTAATGCAAGCATTGTAGCAGCAGAAGTAAAATCTGTTGGCCTCAGTGATCCTTTGCCTCTGATGGGCGGAGGATAGAGAGGTACTGCCTCTAAGGGGCCCTCGGAGGCCTCTCACCTGGAGTCCGAGCTCTCTTGTCTGGACTCGTCCTCATAGGCATATCCTTTTCAGATTCCTTCCGAGTCGTTCGACATTGTGACAAATTGGGAATGATGAGAAGATCAAGAGAAGACCGAGAGTAGGAAAGACTCAGTGGAAATCGTCTGATTAGTCCACCAGGAATCGCCTCTCAGGACGCTGGAAATCGCCTCTCTGGACGTCGGAAATCACCTCCCAGTTTGCTGGAAATCGCCTGCTCAGGTAAACCTCTACAGCAAATGCCTTAGGAGAAAATGTGGAAGGAGAGTTCCCCTAGAGAGGGGTACGAGGACCTATATCGCCTGGAGACACCCTCTGCATTATGGCAAATCGATACGACCGCAGCTGAATAGTCATGAGCTGTTCCTACAAGACACGTGCGGTGGATCATTAGTCAAGCACCGTCGACCCACGTGCTACAAGCATTGGGCAGCTGGAGCGACGCCATTCTGTCCTCCTAAGTCCATGTGAAGGACTCATAATCAATCCAACGATTCGAAATTGTAACCGTCGCCATGTGTTCACCCCGTACAGATCTGCAGACAAAGAGCTTCAACAATACACCTCCCCGACGACAGAGTCATAATTGCGGCCGTACACATTAGACGAACCGGCGGTTTATAGCTTGAGGGGTTGTGTACGATTTTCCCCATATATTTACTCTATGAGTCTGTGTCCGAACTCGGAGAGTATGAGGCTTCTGTTATGGAAAAATCTGAAGTGTTCCGAGATCTGAAGAGTCCTTCGAGTAGCAAAGTATTGAGAGACATTCGAGTAGTGTGATCGAGAGATACCTCTGAGGGGTGAGGTTTGGAGTGTCTTCTGAGCTTCAAGGCATGACGTCTGAGAAACGAGACTTAATGAGGTCTTGCTCAGTTTAATATCAACTCCAAGGTGCGATGTCCTCATCGTCTCAGACTCAATCAGAAGAGTGGAGCGATTGATACGGTGTCCCATTATCACACGATCAATAAGATAACTGCATAACCGTCAATGTCTACATATTCGTTAGTCGTGCTTAGTGGTTAAGATCGCGCCGAGTATTGCGGACACGTCTATCTCGGTTGAAAGGTATAAATAGTTGTCAAATGCAAGGAAATAGGTATGCAAAATCTCTCACCCAAAACCCTACTACATCACTTAGACCCAGATTCCTAGCCTGACTTTGGCATCGGGGGGTCCCCTACTCTAGTTAGGGTCTCTTTTATCCTTCCTTTGTGCAGGTATCCAGAGGTTGGAGTCCGGGCTCGGAGCTCGATGCAGTGAACAGATTTTACGCATGTGCATATATATATATATATATATATATATATATATATATATATATATATATATATATATATATATATTTGTAAACACATTACACGTTTAAAAGAGTTTGAGGTGTAATTGGTTTATATGCTATTTGATTTGACTTGCGAACCTTCTAAAATGTGCAAATCACATAAGGACTTGATTTTTTTTTAGGGCTCAAAGAGAGCATTAAATCATGCACATGATTGGATGTCTTCCGCCCATCACAAGGGGGCCCCAAATGCAATCTAGGAGTTTTAGTGGTGGACGTCCCATCATTCCCTTGTGTGGTCCATTGAACACGTAAATTTTTTTCTTGGGCAACCAAGTGAAGTAAATGATAGATAGATTGAATGTACCGTACACATTATGATGGATCCTACTTATCATGAGTGTATATTAACTACCGTGTTCTAACATATATGATGTTTTTTTAGCGGAAAAGATTTGATCGGTAATATGTTTACACCCTGTAAAAGCTTTATTAGTAAATATATACACCCAAACAACCCATGTAATCAAATTACCTCTAATTGATTCACACGTCGACGGCGTTAGAGGCGTCCAAACGACGCATTAGTGTACAAGCCCCAAAATGAAGTAGATCCAAATCTCAAATCTCAGATGGACCACACCAATGGAAACAAAGATGATTTATCTTTAAAAACTTGTGATATTTATTTTTTCCCTTCATCCATGTCTGTGTGACCTTATCAAAAAATTGAATGGCATATAAGCATTACGGTAGGCATTAAGGTGGCCACATGAATTTTTAACGGTGGAAGTTCAATCAACTGTGTTTACTGTGGTGTGGTCCACCTAAGACTCGGATCTGCTTCATTTTTGGAATCCTTACATAAAAGGATCTGCCCAAACGGATGGATGGCGTGGATATACCTTAAATACACCAAGGTGAGCCCTACGGTAAGGGATGCACCGTGTTCGGTGATCCAGGACCGCACCTAATCTGCTCCCTGCGGGACACGAGCTGTCAACGGGCCGAGCTGAGGTACGTATCGGCCCGGATTCGAACTGTTTCGGGTCGGGCTGGCGATCCTCAAAATTCTGATTTGCAGGACCGACCCGGCCCATGACACCCTAGACACGAGTTCTGTTGCCTAGGATATGCTGCAGAATATTCTCACACTAGGAATCGAGGGACGGAAGATCTCTTTATAATTACGAAATTAACCTTTCACCTATTTATTATAGTTTCCTAGTTACACTGGGACGCTTTGAAAATCTGATCCGTTTGATCTAGACCGTTCATTAGGTCCAACGTAGATTACATGGGTTATCCTGAAAATAGCCTACCGATCCCACAAATATTAACCGTTTGATCAATTATCTTTAAAATGGATGGTCAAGATCGTTTACACCAAAATAATTCCAATTAATAATTTGGTCCATCTATTTGTTACGGGCCATCATGGATTGCTTATGATTCTAAAGAGTTACATATTTTAGGCAAGCGAAACCATTCCATCCATGTCTTGCAAAAGAATGGCCGTAGAAAATAATGCCAAATCAAGGGTGGATTAAATCATACGATCACTATGATTTTTGCATTCTAGCTTATAAAAATGTGTACTGGACATGATGGATGGTTTAGATCTATTGATTGGAATGTCCAAGTGAACTGGTTGGTATGACTAGGAGCACTATAACAAACATGCTCTTACAGTACCGGAGAATATATCTACATGATTGTACTCCCATCATGGCCTGAGAGTGGGCAACTGATGGTCCACACATAAAGGGATTATCTCCATCACACATCCCACCGTCGAGGGTGTGTATATGGTGAATTTTTAGTGTATATTGCCAGCCACTTGTCATTTGCCCATGTTAAATGTGGGGGTGTTTGATTTTTCATTCATCCGAAAATACTGGTAAATAATTGTAAATGACTCGTTATTGTCATTTAGGCCCGTTTGATTTTCAGGGTATTATTATGTTAAATTTGGTCCGAAAAAGGTTGATATAAACATGTGAAGTCTATCAAAATATATGTGGCACGTTGATGCCGTTTATTTATTTTACATTAACATTTTAGGGTATGAGCTAAAAAGATGAGGCAGATCCAAAACCCAGGTAACCTACACCATAGAAAATTGTGGTCATAAAAGGTTTTTAACAATAGCATCCACTTGGGCTTTGGATCTATCTCAATTTTAGATTCACGTCTTAAGATCATCCCGTAAAATGGATGGATTACTTGAATAAGCCATATATATCCCTGCAGGACATCGATTTTAGTTTCAAAAAATGTAAATCGCCATGGGCCATTATATATATATTACATTGCTAAATGCTAATTAATCATTTGTCACTAGCATCTGGCTGGGCCCTCTCCTCAGGTGTGACGGTATGAGGATAATGGAAGATCTAGTGTATCTAATTTCAGACGAATCAAACTATCAGTGGGTCACACCTATGTTGGATGGGATAGTTAGTTCGGTGTCCATTGATTTGATGATGTGGCCATGTCATTAGTGGATCAGCCTGATTTTCATGCCAATGACGTGGTGACCCACCTTTCGAGAAGCGGGATTGGCTGGTGTACCACACACCAGCTATAGTTAGTGTATTTACGTCAGCAAGTTCTATAGGTCTTATAATGAGATAAGTGTTATATCCAAACCGTCCGTCCATTTTGAGAGATCATCTTAAATGCTTGAGATGAAAAATAAGGAAGATATAACAATCAAGTGGGCCACAATGCAAAAAGAAGTGGGGGATTGAACGTCTACCATTGAAACCCTTTTGTGGTTCAAAAAGTTTTGGATCAATATGAATTTATTTATTTTCCTCTTCATCGGGGTCCTTGTGACCTTATGAATAGACCGGATGGAAAGTAAACGTTATGGTACGCAAGGCCCTACAAAATTTTTCACGGTGAAAGACATTATCCACGTTGCTATTTTTGGTGTGGTCCATTTACGCTTTCGAAGTGATTATTTTTTTCCAATACCTTAAAATGATCTCGAAAAATAGATGAACAGGGTGGATATACGGATATAATATATACATCATTGCAGGGCCACGTAACTTTAATCTCCTTTGAACCGTTCGTACAACTCGGAACTGAGGAGCGAGGAGCGAGGAGCGTCGGCGCTCAGTAGCTATATAGCTGGTATAAGTACACCAGCCAATCCGCTTCCATCACAAACATCATCGCGGGCCCCATAGGTTTTCCAGCACCGACTGGTACCGAGGTGGGCACTGGCAGTGTGACTATCGAATCCGAGTACCGTGCTTGAATGATACACTTTCAGAGGGTATTTTTGTAATTTCATAGTGACAATCAAAGTACAAACCACCGGGCTTGCTTACAAGGCATCATTAGAAATCTTTCGATGTATTGTAACGTCTGGAACCCATTAGGAAGGTTTCCTTCTCATCTATCAATGTCTATAGCATCCTTCCTTCTCCTCTTTCATCTCATCATCTTCATCTCCCATGGCGACGAGATCTTTCTTCGCATGGCATCTTCGGACGAATCCCTCCGGTTCTCTTCCGATTCTCCATTCAAGATTGCATTGTTCGCTGATCTACACTACGGAGAGAACGCGTGGACAGATTGGGGTCCTCAACAGGATGTTAATTCCAATACAGTCATGTCCAACATACTCGACACAGAAACGCCGGGTAATGTCACCACCTAAAATCTAAGGGTCCTGATTCAATGAACAGCGGCTCATGTGAAGGTCTGGAACACGTGTCAGAGAGCCAGAACGTTCATCCAATAAGGTACGCACTGAATATGCCATGGACAAAAAGCCAAAATGGTACAGACTTTTGAGAGAAAAGTGGATGGATTGGATAAAGGTCTCATCGGTCCAAAATCAACGCACGTGTGTGGCTCTAGATGAATGTCCCACTCTGATTTTTTTAAGGCATTGAATGTTCACATTTCGCCCTATATGATGACCGTGCCATCCTGATTTATTGTACATGGCATGCTTACAGTGCACACTACATGATGAATGGCCTAGATCTTTTACACGTGTACTGATCGGTAGGATTTCTTACGCGTGTTCACTCTCTCACATGTGGGCCCCTTTTATTGGATATCAAAACGCATATTCGAATGTCCGTTTTTCCTGGCTTTTATATCTCCTTATAAGATTCTGATTGCGTACGGTGTAACTCAGCGCGCTGCCACCGTTATTTGTTCGTCTTATCCACGCCGTCCATCTGTTTCTCCCGTCCATTTTTACCCCTGAGCCCAAGCAGACCACAACACCATTGAAACCTTCCAAAGGCTACAGTGACTTCAATTTCGAGAACATGGTCGAGAATGACCTGGAAAAACGGATGGACGGCGTGGATAAGACACATAATAACTGTGGGCCCAAAGAGTACTTAATGGGAGCGGATTAGGTGAGACCCACCGAGTTGGGTGGACCCCTGACTGTGGGGCTCACAGTGATGTATTTGCCTTAAATCCACACCGTCCAACCATTTTGACAGCTCATTTCAGGCCATGATCCCAAAAATTAAGCTCAATCAAGTCTTGGGTGGTTCACACCATAGGAAACATCAGTGATTGAATCCTCACTATTAAAAACTTCATAAATTCTACCGGAATATTTATTTTCCATCCAACCATTTGATAAGTTATAAGACACCAGGATAAAGAGATTAAAATAATAATAATAATAATAATAATAATAATAAAATCATCTTGATCCAAAGCTTTTGTGGCCCATGAGATGTTTTTAATGGTCAATCACTACTGTTTCCTGTAGCATGGCCCATCTGGGATTTGGATCTGCTTCATATTTTGGATCATGCCCTAAAATGAGCTTTCAATACATATGGACGCCGTGGATGTAGTCAAATACATCAATGTGGGCCCCATAGTCAGGGATCCACCCACCTTAGTGGATCCGGGTCTCACCTAATCGGCTCCCTTGTTTAATAATGAAAACTGGTGGCCTACATCCAACTGACTTAGGGAGGCGGATTACGTGGTGATCCTGATCAAGTAGACCACATCACATCACATGAAACAGTGGGGATTGACTGCCTACCATTAAAAGATTCTTAGGGGCCACAAAAAAAAATGTTGCTTCGGTTCATCCAGGTCTGTTCGACGGGCCTAAACAGGTTTCAGCAATGGATGGATTATCCCACTATTTCCTGTGGTGTGGTCCACTTGATCTTTTGGTATACTTCAATTTTGGGTTCATGGCAAAAAATGAGCTGGCAAAACGGATGGACGGGTTGATAAAACACAAACATCATGTTCGGCCCACAGAGTCAAGCCACCACCCACCTCCGTGGTGGGACAGTCCATGGGGCCCACACCGTGATGTATGTGTTTTATCCACTGTGATGATTGATGTATGTGTTTTATCCACTGGCATACGTGGTAAGCACGAAGCCCGTCCTTTTCACCAACTTGTCAATCTGAGCCATCCGAATTGTAACCGTCGCTTGCAACGAGCAGGCTGGTGCACTCATCGGGCCGGTTAGGCCGTTGAAATCAATTGATGGCTAATGAGTGGTTCGGCCTAATTCTAGTTACCATTGTTTTTCATGGTGGGGCCCACCTTTTGCATGGGCCAGATGGTATACACACGTGACATGATGGTGGCCCCCCGGTCACGGTTCACCCACTGTTACCCCAGCTGCCTCACCTAATCGGCTCCTATTGTTAAAGATATTTTAGTCATTTTCAAAAATAGGTTAGTGGTTATATCCACACCATCCATCAGTGTTTGTAGATCGTTTTAGGCCATAGTCCCAAAAATGATGGAGATACAAATCTGAGGTGGACCACACAGTAGGATTGAATCCCCCCTACTGAAAATTTATTGGGGTGACACAATTTTTGGATCAAGCTGCTATTTGTATTTTTTCTTTCATCTTGGTTAGATGGCAAATGAACTTTACAGTGGACCCTAGAAAAATTTTAAGGGTGGGTGTTGAATGACCATGATTTCATGTGGTGTGTTCCACTTGAGATTTGTATCTACTTCATTTTTCAGTACCATGCCCTAAAATGAGCCGGCAAAACAGATGCCTGCCCTTTTTGGGACCATACCCATAAATGAGCTGGCAAAATGGATGGATGGATGGTGTGGATATGCAACACATACATTGAGGCAGGCCCAACGGTGAGAGCTGCACTGACCTGGCTGGATCCAGGGTCGCACGTATTCCACGTTCCAAAATGTGTATGATGAGTGATGACATATAAGGAAAAGAATTTTGGGTGGCTTTTTCTAATTAGGTAAAAATACGGGCTGTATTTCTTAAAAATCACTAATTAAAATAATTATGTAGTATAAGATACATGGAATAGAAACCTTAACAGCAAAAGATATATATATATATATATATATATATATATATATATATATATATATATATATATATATATATATATATATATATGAGTAGTGTGCTTGTTAAGTGCGTCTCCGGTTGTGATAGATGTTGGTTATCCCTTCCCTTTTATGATTTCCTAATAATCACAACAAACCATGTGACTTGCTTCAAGTCAACTCGATGAGTCTTTCTGAGTTAGTACTGAGTTACAATTAAGACCGAGTTTCCTAGCAACTCTAGATTTAGCGACTTATCTCAAGCGGATCGTGTCACAGCCAAACCCAAGTTTCCCAGCAACTCGGCTCGAAATCTTACCGAGTTGAGTCAGTGAGTTTTAGAATTATGGCTCGACCCCTTTAATGCTTTATGTTAGTTACATTGTACTATAAGAGAGAACAATGCTTCTGAAACCTGAAAAATAAGCTACGAAAATTCTCGATGCCCATTATAAGATCCCACCAATGCGCTCTTCATATGATGGACTGATCATCATGTACTTTAGACCCTTTCTTCAAAGATAGTATTATGCTTAGCATTATTTTAAAACTTAAGTTGAGTGTGTTGTTAGATTTTGAGATAAATTTTGAGAGGGGCATGTGTAGGCAACTCAGATAGATTTTGAGAGGGACATATGTAGACACTTCAAATACAACAACGCACAAGTGCAACCCTCAAACTTCATAGGAAAATTGAGATGATGTGTGATAACTTTATAAGAAGCAAACTAGCCTAATGTTATTACGAACTCACTGTGTGGACCTATAATGTGGCTGAGTTGACTTAGAATCATTCGAGTTTTGAATTATTATTTTTTATGTTTTTTTTTTTTTTTTCGAAGAAACGATTAGAATTTTGACTCTTTAAGTCATGGTGATGTATGATAATTCTAGAATATTTTAGATGTTTGTTGGCAAAGCATCATGTGGCATAAGCATGGTCGTAACCATTGGCGTGTGAGCATTTCGTCCTACAAGCCATGGAAAAAGAGCATGTAAAGGGAAGAAATATCACTTGATGATTTCATTGAAAAGAGGAATAGTCCTCTTATAGAAAAGTTATATATCAGGCAAGTTCCTAGCTATATAATTGCTAATTATAAGGTCTAAGAATCTAATTAAAGATTTATATAGATTTACAATCTAATAAAAACTACCATACAAGTTTCTAACTGGTCTTCAACCATCATGAGCTCATGTCAGAGGAGGGAAAATAGTGGAACAAAGAAGGGGAATTGCAGAAAATAGGATGAGAAGGAGAATAATAGTATTAGAAAAACTAGGGCTTTTGCATAATCCCAAAACAAAAATGGGGTGTTTTGTAGATTTTCATGTAAAAAGTTAGTTTGTAAATAACTATATTATTAACTCGCCGTTATTTTAAATAATCACATCATGTTAGTTTTTCATTTGTTAACAACAGCTAAATAATGATGAAAATACCCATTTAATATTACAAAATGAAGAAAAGACCCACATAATATTATCAAATGATAAAAATACTTATTCCCTAATTATCCATTTTACATTTCCTTGATCATACGACTAGAATCATCCAACCAAGATGAAATTTAACCTTGGATGAGCCACAACATAATATATAATTAAGCGTAACCGAAAATGAATGCACGACGATCAAATATCCTCTAAAATAGTGAATGTCAGCAATGTGTTCAACACATGAATTGATTGATATTCGGCTTTCCAGTACATAATACCCAACAGTTTCTAACCACACTGGCAAACCAATACAACGAGTGGCTAAATAATAAGCATCCAACATTTCTGGATGAACGGTTAGGCAAAACTACAATGCCTGGGTAAAGAATCCCATTTACGAAACAAGACATGCCTGTGCTTACAGTAGCACTCTTGAATGAGTCACACAGGCATTCTACCTGCTTGTCACACCCTACAGGTTCGGTGCCTGAACAGAGGCTTCACCTTATGCAACCATAAGATCACAAGCTTCACCAATGGAGTGCATATGCAAGTTTTCCCTGACTTGCCTCTTATCTTCTCACCTAGGATGCATCCTAAGATCATTCATTACCCCGCCAGGGTGTGAATGTTATACAGTTGACAAGATACGTAGCTAATTAAGTCTCCTTGATCCTCAAATAGCTACCAAGACACTTAGCAGATATTAACCAACTATAGCAAGGGATTAATCTTTAAGTATCATTATTAGATATCTTCGATTTGCTGAGCTACAAAAAGAGCAGACTAGAATCAGCTAGATCACTCCATACAATGCACACACTACATTATCATACATGAGCATATTATTGTTTTTTCCCTTCTAATCAAGGGTTTTCTCCAAGAGATATAATTAAGGGCTTGTGGTATGGTAATAGAATTCTCTAAAGGAAATTTTTCTGTGATTTTTTTTTTTTACTCTTATGAATTATTCATTCCATAATCCCAAGTGAGTAAACACTCTCACAATTTTGTAAATACATGCCATATGAATGCCTACTAAATGCATTCATATGAACCATGACATTTCAGCAGAGTACTAAAATAAATCCTTTCCCTTTCCATAATCACTCAGGGGTCGTTTGGATGTTAAAAATTGAGCTAGCTGTAAACGAAATACAGGTAAATGATTTAGAGGCAGTAATTGGATGCTGAAAAATGCTTGTAAATCATTTACAGCTTTTAGCTGCAAATCATTTACCACTCACAAAATTTATAGGCATCCAAACGAGCACTTATCTACGATTATACAAACACCAAACTAAAAAAGCCCTCCTTTTGAAAAACTAGACATCGAGGAACTAACTCTAACATTAATCCAAAGCCAATCACATGCACAAGCGACATATCACAACAAACTACAGGTGGCTATCGTATGTCACGTGTTAGCACTAGCGAGCTTTGATGTTTGAAAGTTATGATATTTTGTCTTCGTATTTACTTTTTTTTTTTTTTTTTTCTATTATTTAGTCAAGGAAATGATTGTTCTACCTTGAAATTACTCTTTGAATGTTAATATTAAGTAATGTCTTTCAGTCATTTGAACTGGGTCTTTATATCTGCTCAACTCGATTCAGCACTGACAACTAAGTCAGGTTTAAGAGTGTGAGTGTGAAAAGAATTGAGATTGTATGTAGAGTGAATAAAATGTACATTATTATCTTCTTAGTTATATTAATCATTACAAAGAATAATGAAAAATTTGTTGCAGATTTTGTAATTTATTTGGGAGATGTCATTACAGCGAACAATGTTCCGATTCCAAATGCGAGCTTCTATTGGGATCAGGCCATTTCTCCCACAAGAAGAAGAAAGATTCCCTGGGCTACTATCTTTGGAAACCATGATGATGCACCATTTGAGTGGCCATCTGATTGGTTTTCCCCCACTGGAATTCCTCAACTCAAGTGCCCAGCACCAATATCATCAGTTTCAGGTAACAAGGCAAAAGTGGATAATTAAAAGAAGCAATGGCTAAAATATCCCTGCATGGTAATTACCCAGTGTATAGCTATACAAAAAATTGTGTATGTGTTATCCAACACTGCTATGTTGGTGTGTGCCATATATAAATAGGTTCATGCACTAAAATGCTAGGGAAGCATAACAGTATGCATATGACTACAATGATTCAACATGGACTGCTAAATCGATCCAAAATGGTGGAGCATCCATTTATCGACAACCCAACTGCAACAGGATGGAAATAAGATCATCATCTCTTAGATCCAACTGTTATGTAGTCACTGGGAATGGTCGAACTTGATCAATGGATGAGATGTATTGGAAAAGGAGTATACCTTTTTTTCCCTCTCTCTCTCTCTCTCTCTCTCTCTCTCTCTCTCTCTCTCTCTCTCTCTCTCTCTCTCTCTGTTGTATGGAGTCTGATGAAATTTAGAAGCAGTTTCCTCTACACACACACAAACACGCATGCATGCACGCACGCACATGCAGAGGAGGACTCTCAAGGGTGCATACAGCCCTTCCCATATTCCCATATTGCACAACAGCCATACTCCGATTTTCTGGTCGGCTCAGCTCAAGCAGGGCTTGTGCACATGTATGGGCTAGAGCTTTGTGTAAGCTGACTTCAAAAGCAATAGGAAGTGGAAAGCTTTATAAGGCAATCTTCAGACCCATGTGGAACTAAACCTTTGCAGGTGAAGCAAAAATAAGGAGGTTTTTTCAAGAGTTTGAAAACAACTACACCAAGACCTTGTATTTTCTGAAGTATACACCCCATTTCAACTCCAACTCTCTCCTTAAAGTCCAAAGCTCTGATATCTCTCTGTTGCAACTATCTCAATGAGTCCTGCACATGTGTCAAATGAGCCCCATCAACTCAATCTTGCATTTGTAACCCCACATGGGCAGTGGGCCATACTCATCACCATACATTGTATACACTCAATTTTCAGTGCATATGCTTTTTGCTTGATTGGGTTAATGTGAAATAGCTTAAATGAAACATGGAAAGGAATTTTGACATTTGTTTTCTTTTTCCATGCATGTAATTACAATGGTAGATGAAGAAATGTGCAGCTTCAAAGGGACGAGTCGACTCGAACTTATGAAGAAAGAGATTGAAAACAACATCTTATCTCATTCAAGAAATGGGCCCAAGGACCTTTGGCCCAGTGTTTCTAACTTTGTATTACAAATCTCATCTTCCAACGATTCCAAACATGCAGTGGCGCTTTTGTATTTTCTAGATTCTGGTGGTGGGTCCTACCCAGAAGTCATCTCTGCTGCTCAAGTCAGATGGTTTCAAAACAAATCACAGGAGATCAATCCAGATTCAAGGTACAATTGATACTTGTGTCTTATCTCTATGGAGTCCACATTGTATAGTTTCCACACTATAAGGTTTCTTCATGTGCATGACATCCATTCCATCCATCCTTTACAATGCCTCATGTTCACCATAGGATCCAAAAATCAGTCCCATCCAACACACATGTTGGCCACACTACAAGGAACAGTTTTAAAATCATTCCTAAATCCATTAAATTCATGTAGTGTGACCCATCCAAGTTTTTGGAACAGTCTCATTGTTTGTCTGTTCCTTCTTGTTGGGGGCACATCTGAAGAATGGATTGGGGCACATCTAAGTTTAAAACTAGTTAATTATGTGATTTTTTAAAAATCTTTTGGGCTAGACTAGCAATAATTCTCTACCTTTTTATTTATTTATTTTTCTAAAATGTGATTATCCATTCACAACTTATGACAATTTGAACTGTCCAGATCCTAGGCCCAATCGTCAATGGGTAATATACCAAAAATCACACTAATCGAACTACAATAACTGATTGATTTTACCTTATTGAATTTGGACCACTAGCCATTTTCTCTTACAACATAGGTGGCCCCCACTAATTAGATGGTTTGGAACATTATTTTTATAAAAACTCAAATATTATTTCTATACTTGACCCTGTCTCAACCCAAATCTGACCCATGTGATAAATAGGTCAAGTTTAGATCCTAGACCCAACCAATTTAATTAATGTATAGGCTATTTTCGCATTCGAGCCGACCTAGACCCAACCCAAATTATAACCTGTTAGGTCTAGGTTCAAAATCTGACCCTATTCTTTAATGGGTCAGGTCAGAGGTCCCCTTGAACCCTATAACCGAAACATCACTCGACATGACTTGATCAAATAACTCATCCAATCAATGTTCTTTATCTCAAAATAGAAAGGGAGGGAGGTGAAAGTCAATCAAGAAACTTCTTTCAAGGCAATGGCATATTTATCTTTAATTGTAAATAATTTGTATACTACAACTATTTTTTAATATATCAAAATTTCCATGCAAGCTTAATGCTTTTAAACTTCATTGTTTTATCGAGTCAAATCAAGTAAAGACTCATAAAAGTTTTCGAGTTCACTCGACCTGTCTAGATTCGAGTTAAGTTGAGTTTTCGAGTTTTGAGCTATGTTTCAAAGTAATCCTGTGACAGCCTAGCTTCACAGTAGTTGTACCTGCTTAGTTGGTGAGCCTAATCAAAGTTCAAATGGTTGTTATGTTGTCCTAAACTGAAATCTAGAGATAAAGGGTTTATTATAATTATTTTATTATCTTTGTTTCAGGATTCCTGAGATAATATTTTGGCATATACCAAGCAAGGCTTACAGGAAAGTTGCACCAATATTCAGAATACACAAGCCTTGCATTGGTTCGATTAACAAGGAGAGGGTTGCTGCTCAGGAAGCTGAATGGGGTATTATGGATATCCTAGTACAGAGGCCTTCCGTCAAGGTAAGTAGACAACTACATCCCAGCTGTATATACTGCGAGTAACTTTGGGAATTTTTACCCATCCAATTGGTGTAAGGGAAAGATATAAAGTTAAGATTTTAAAAGGAAACTAATATGTGTTGCAACTTCAACCAAGGATAATGTAGTCTTTATATATATATATATATATATATATATATATATATATATATATATATATATATATATATATATATATGGTACTATAAGGTCGACCTCATGGGAACTTTCAAAAGGTCATAGGACTATAGAGTGCAAGTGGATGTTCAGAAAGAAAGAGATACTCTTGCTTATGTCTCTATTAAGCAAGGAGTTTGATATAAAGGATCTAGGCTTTACGAAGAAGATCTTAGGCAGTAATATTCATAGAGACAGAGTCTGGGAAGTTGTCTCATAAGAGATATATGCAAAAAGTGCTAGAGGTGTTCCACATGGAAAGTGCTAAGCCAATTATCACACACCGAGCAGGACACTTTAAGTTGTCAACCAAGTTGTGTCCAAGCACATAAGAGAAAATTTCAGACATGTCACGAGTGTCGTACGTGAGTGCATTGAGGAGTCTTATATATGCGATGGTTTGCACGAGATTGGATATCTCACTGGCAGTTAGTGTGGTCAACAAATATATGGCAAATCCAAGAAAGGAGCATTAGAATGTTGTTAAGTGGATTTTCAGGTATCTCAAGGGTACAGTCGACAATGGGATCATATTTAGGGGACATGGAACTTTAGGTGGATTTGTAGGCTATGTGGATTCGAATTATGTAGGAAATTCGGACAACAGGAAGTCACTACGGGATATATTTTGAAATTATTAAGCGGACCGATATATTGGAGATCTACAATACAGTCTATGATAGCGTTGCCTACAACCGAGATAGAATATATGGCTGAAATAGAGGTATCAAATGGGGCATTATGGTTGAATTGTCTGATTGGAGAACTCAAGTTGAAGCAGAAGGCGATTCGGTTGTATTGTAATAGTCAGAGTGCTATCCATCTAGTGTTAAATCAGGTGTATGATGTGAGAACCAAGTACAATGATGTGTGGTTCCACACGATACGGGAACTCATTACTTCAAGAGAGATTCATTTTCAGAAGATTCATACAGATGAGAATGCCGCAGATATGTTGATAAAGCCGGTGGCCACAAACAAGTTCAAACACTGCTCGGGCTTGATCAATCTCACTAGCCATTGATAAGATTAGGCACCCTTGGCACAAGGGTGAGGATAGAGTTGTGTTCCAGGTAGAGGATGTAGGGAGTGGTCTACGCTCAAGGTGGAGCCTAGCACAGGAGATTTTCAGGGTGACTTGCAGAATAAAAGTCAAGATAGAGATTGTTGTGAGGATGCCTTTGATTATGCACAGTTTGGGATACAAAGTAGGACTCTGTCAGTTTAACCAATGGAGTGCAAAGTTTCTCAACCCGGAGTAGAGCAAGACTTTGTCGGTCCGACCGACAGTTGGCATCAGTCCGACTGACAGGGACCAATTATACAGACTTAATTACATAGTTTTGCGTAAGTCAGGGTATTTAAGGTTTAATATGATTAGGGCTTGGTACAGACGAATATTTCCTCTCTAAGGGGAAGGGCTTTACAAGGTGAAAGGGTTCTCTACACTTATAAGGGCCTAGGAAGGGATTTTCTCAAGAGGCTAGGGTTTTCTAAGGCGTGCATCGCAATGGGAGATCGGGTAATTTTATAATCGGAGAAGATGAGTAGTGTAAACTCTAAGGGCTTTGATTATAGTAGAGATTTCTGCGCTTTATGCTGTGGTTTTTTTCTACTAGGATTTTCCACGTAAAATTTATGTTTTGTCTTTTTGATTACTTGTTTAGTTATTCTGGTTATTTTAATTATTCTATCTTCGTTGAACGTGCTTCCGCAAAGTGCACGAATTAACAGTGGTATTATTTTCAAATTTCTAATACCTATGGTTGATCTGGTTTGTTGTGGCTCAGAATTACATTATAGTGGTGTGAGATGAGAGCCAATTAACTCCAACATAAGAACTAATGGGAATGGGCATGGGTGTTGGGCTTGGTGGGCCTAACTTGATTTTAGGCTTGTTGGAGTGGGTTTTTAACCCATTCAGCAGCCTAAAACTGTAGTAGATTGTGAGCCCCACTTAGTAAAACTCATGGATAGCATTAATTTTTGTTTAAATACTTTCCATATTTCTTTTAATCAAGTAGCACAAGGCCTTTAATGCTTAACGGGCATTTTGATGATTTTGATGATACCATCTAATTTCATTTTTATACCAAAATGTAAGAACTATAGTTCACTATCCACGAGCATCTAGATAGCGCAGGTGGGCCCTACATTTGTGTAAAAAATGTAATGGACCCAAGTTATGCCAATTATCCTTCTCCATTAAAGATTGAGAGAATCTTATTGACGGCCTTAATCAGCCATTTGTGAGTTGCTCCTAGCCATGACTTGAAAAGTAACTATAGGATTTTCAGCGAGATCTATTTGATGGTGTGGTAATTAATGCTCCAGATCTCTTATGACAATCATGATCAATATACATATTAAAAATAAAAGGCATTAAATGATAAATTTTTTGAATTAAATGGGAAGAGGGAACTTACCTCAATTTTTGTCCACACAAAATTGGAGATTTGTCGTAGGTAAGCGGCCTGGATGGGTGGGCTCTAATGATATCTATACGATCTTGAGAACTACACACAAAACTGAAGATGGACAGTTTATGGCTAATGATTCGCCGAACCACTACAGAAGCATATAGAAAGTAATCACTCATCTGATTCTATAGTTAAGATGGACATCAAATTACGATCAATTGTTTAGATCACCTAGAGATGGACCTCGTGGACAAAAGGGTATTATTTTTCTTGTCTCTCTTTCTAAGATATCCCCTTGATTGAAATGCTTTTACAAGAGATTACATCCCATTTTTGTAAATGGAAAGATCAGGGAGGATATGGGAGGAGTTTAGATGTAGGAGTTATCTCTCTCTCTCTCTCTCTCTCTCTCTCTCTCTCTCTCTCTCTCTCATCCCAACCTCTTCTTGTTAAATTTAAAATTCAATTTTTAAATCTAATAGGAAATCGAAAGAGGAATTTCGAAGGAAAAATCATGCGGGACCCAACCACTAGTGGTTGATGGTCCATATCCAACACTGATGCAATACAGGAGTGAATTGTTCCATTTCAATAAATAGGCCATATTGGCCCATTTACACTGATATATCCTTGGTTAAACATGGTGAAATCAAATGAGATCTACTTCTAGGTATGCATGATTTTAGCTTAAATAAAAAAGAAAAAAGGAAAAATTTTCCCTTACCTTAAAGGTCGTAGAAGATGATCGACTCAGTACTTTTTCTTCTTCCTCCTATAATCACTGCAACTAGCACGCCTAGATTTTTTTTACTCAATGTGGAAAGGAAGCTATTCAGGGTTATGGAACTTTGTACTTCCTAGCTTACTTGTATTTTAAACTTGTGGCTCACTGCCACATAGTTTTTTTATGATGACCATTTGTACTGTCGACGTGACACATGCGGGAATCTTCGATGATGGCGAATATTGACAATAGAAATTGTCAATTGATAGACAAATTCTGCATATTCGGTCGACAACGGTCGGATTTAGATTTGGGATCCTATAAGCAACGTGCTCTTGAAAACTTTATTTTATATATATATATATATATATATATATATATATATATATATATATAATATATATATATATATATATATATATAAAAAAGAAGAAGAAGAAGAAGATATAAAGCCTTCACTTTTCTATCTTTCACTAAGAGCAAATATAAAATTACATTAACTCAATCAACTAGGGTGTACCTCATTTATGGACTCCTTTTAAAATCAGACCAGTAAAATCTTCCTAAAAAAGACATCTGCATTGTCATGAAATATTTCTTAAAAAAAAAAAAGCTATCAACTCACCAATAAGATCTCCTAAGACTATTAACCAATTACAGTCTAACAGCTCTCCCAACCACAATAGAATTAAAGAAAGACAACTAAAACAAAGAGGAAACGTAGTAGTTTTCATTGGATTTGGCTCCATATGATGTTCATGTTCTCTCTTTCAATATTCAATAGAAATGTCCCACATATACAAAGAGAGATTCGAAATAGTGTATGGAGATGCCTCCTCTCAAGAAAATTAGGAAGAATTAAGGTTGTGCCATCGATTTTGTCAAAAATAACAGCTATTAAATCGTTGTAATTTTCTTCTCCCAACTTACTACTTTGTATTCTCTACATGGGCCACACCAAAACCTTAATACTTACATCCTCTTAACACGTTGCCACATGATCTTCAAAATCATATAGAGATTTGAGAAGATGTTCATGTAGAAGGTGGTGGAATGTTTGTCAATAGGCCGGCCTGTTAGGGGCCTTGCACAAAACCTTAGGATCTAGCCTCCCGAAACAAACTAGAATTATGGATAATAAAGCAATGAAATAGATCAAAGCATAAATCACACACCACACGAGATTTTTACGTGGAAAACCCTCAAAGAGGTAAAAACCACGGGACCTCGTCCAGATCAACAATTCACTATGAAAAGTTAGAGTGCAACACTTACGCAAAATTGCCTTCTTCACTCACGCAGGAGTGGATAAACAATGAGAGAATAAAAGGAAAAACGGAGAGATCTCACCGATCATGAGGACGTAGAAGCGCTGAGATATAAACTAGATAACCTCCACGAGCATAACCTCCCTTCTACAAGCTTCTCTCTCTCTCTCTCTCTCTCTCTCTCTCTCTCTCTCTCCTTTAATAGCCCTCTTGTATATCTCATTGCCCTAGAAAACCCCAAGGACCCCTATTTATAGTTTTAGGAAACTCTCTTCCGCATTCTTGTTGCGAAAGGACTCAAAATCTGAAATCTGCACAAAATTGCGGAATGAATTTTCGTAACCTCGACTGATCGAGTGTGGTCCACGACTAGTCGAGCGGCTCACTCGACCGGTCGAGCACCTTCCTCGACTGGTCGAGCACCTCGGGAAAAATAAGCAGATGGTTGCTGGACTTTGAGTCGAGCCCCGCTCGACCGGTCAAGCGCCACCCACGACCGGTCGAGCAAGGCTCACGACCGGTCAAGTCCTGGGAGGAAATCCCATCACACCTCCTTCGCACGTCATATAGGAAGCTATACCAGCAAGAAACTTACAATTTTGGTAAACATTACAGGATCTTCACCACTTTGTAGGGCCCACTCATCATATGCAGATATGATTATTCTATTCTCTTCCATATGAGCTCCATAATGTCGTAAAAATCATCACAAATGGATGTGAAATGATAGAGATCTAAGAATCCAAAGTGACCTGTTCGAAAAGTTCAGTGCAAGCTTGACTCAAAATTCCTTCTCAACACCCATGTTATAGTGTGAATTTGGGCTTCTTGAAGGGAAGTGGTCCGCTCGTCTGCCATAGGGCCCGTTGTTGGCAATGCACAGCCCACGGAGATCATAATCAGCAATTTGTTGACAGTCCATGGGAACTCGGGCCTTTAGATGGTTTGAAACAAGTTCATGAGGGATACACATTGAGATAATGTTTGAATGGATGGATCACTTATGATGGTCTATAATTGAATTGAGGCCCATGGAGCCCACTATTAAGGCAAAAATTGTTCAATCTGATCGAAATCTTCAATCAACATAAGAACCAAACAACTAAATCGTAGGCAACTCGTAGATCACATGCATGAAAATTTTTCAACTCATGTGTAACCTGTGTCACTTTCCTTATTATAGAGGGATCTCTCCAGGGCAATTGTACAAGGTTTATTTATCAACAAGTAACTCCTACAATCTACTTGCTATAATATGACTTTGATGAATTCAAACTTCTTAAACATCCAACTAGTTTGGACATCGCCTCCTATACACCATAATGGGCCCATCATATCCCATGGCCATTATTGATTAACAAAAAACAAATCAAAATCATTGATTTTACAAAACAAAGCATAAGATGTTTCCAAAAGGACATACTATTCAACACCTTATCAGCAACACCAATAAAAGGCTGATCGATGTCGATACAAGCCAATATGGTCATAAATGGCTTAATAGACGCAATTAAGTATCCATGGACAATATCATAATAGCTTATCTTGATACTATAAACACTATTTATATGTTATAATAAAACTATTGCAGGTGGAGAGCTAGAAGTAATTTGAGAGTTGTCGGAGAGTTAGTAAAGACAATTTTTCCTATAAAAAGTATATCATTTTTGATATCGAGAAGAACATGCCATTGCTTTATCAAAATTTATTTAAATATCATTTTAATTGTTTAAAAAATCCTTTACATATCCTTTCATATTACATGGTTTAATTTTTTTGAGTAACTGATATGTAATTTTTTACGTGTGATAATTATTTAACTACCTGATAAAGATTATTGAGATATTATGTGTTTACTTGACATTGGGCAGGCAGTGTTTGTGGGCCACAATCATGGACTGGACTGGTGTTGTCCCTACAAGAAGCTTTGGTTGTGCTTTGCACGCCATACTGGTTATGGAGGCTATGGGAATTGGGCGAGGGGTGCAAGGATCATTGAGATGACTCAACAACCCTTCTCCCTCAAATCATGGATTAGGATGGAGGATGGTTCCAAACATAGCGAGATTCTTCTAAGTCCATGACACATTCTACTACAATTTTTTTTTTCTTCTTTTTTTTTTTTTTTTTTTTCTTTTTTTTTTTTCTTTTTTTCTTTTTTTTTTTTTTGTAGAAAATGAAGACCGCTCAATGGTATTTGAGTGTCGCACACATGTCTCACATGTCACTAATTTGTAATGTGAGCGTGCATGTAAAATCATGTAATCACAAGGGGATTTGTAATGTGAGCGTGCATGTAAAATCATGTAATCACAAGGGGAATTATAATAAGAACAAGAAGGTAGTGTATAATTCTATATTCTTTTTTATATAACCGCTTGCCTTTAACTCGCCTAAGTTTTCCATCATTGGATGTTTGAATGGCTAGCGTCGTATTCCATGTCAATTATATTAGGTTTTAGAATCCTATTTTCTAAAAGGCCAAAATGCCATTAATTTAAAATGTAACTAATCTTTCGCTGCCAAAGACTAATGAATAATTGATGTGGGACCCAACCCTGACCATAAGTGGGGCCACCTTAATGTTTGTAAGAAATTCACCCCATCCTTTTCTTTTCCTGGAATATGTTAGGGCATGGCCCTAAAATGAGGCTGATCCAATGCTCAAAGTGGGCCCATGATGTTTTAGTGGTGTCACTCAATCGTTTTATTAGGGCATGGCCTAAAATTAGGCTGATTCAATCCCATTGCTTCTTGTCATGTGGGGACACGGATTTCCTGCTAAAGGCTTTGGCAGGAAGTTCCTGGGGAACTTAGGTGGGCCCAATGTGATATGTGTGAGACATCCACCCCATTCATCCGTTTCGTGAACTCATTTTAGGACATATAGCCATAAATGAGCCGGATCCAATACTCAAGTGGGCTGAAAATGTGAGGATTGAACATCCACGGTTAAAATATTTGTGGGCCCATAGAAGTTTTGAATCAGGATAATATTTGTGCTTTCAGTTCATCTCAGTGGCGTTATGGAATTATGGATGGTATGCAAACATACCGATCCCAGGAAGGTTTCAGAATTCTTTAGTGTGGCCTTTAGTGTGGCCCACATGAGTCTTGTATCCTGTTAAATTTTGGGCTCAAGTTCTCAAATGAGCTCACAAAACGGGTGGACGGTGTGGATTTCTCACAAATATCACAGTAGGCCCCACCTAGGTTTTCAGCGCGGGAACTCCAGGCGAAAGCTCAGGAAATCCACGTCTGTCGTGTGGCCTACAAGACGCGGATTTACCGGGAAAGCCTTTGGCAGGAAGTTCCTGCGCAAGGATGCTGGTGAGCCCTATGGAGATTCTTTTTAGAAACTCACATCGTCCATCTGTTTTGCCAGCTAATTTTAGGATGTGCGACTAAAATCGAGGTGTATCTAACACTCCAGTAGGTCACACGAGAGAAAAATTACTACTGTTGAAACCTTCTTGGGCTCCACCTTGATGTTTATATGCTATCTAAACCATCTATAAGGTCATTTCCAGTGGGATGAAGTGAAAAAATTAAAAAGATAGCTTGAAACAAAACTTTTATGGTCATAAGAATGCTTCAATGGTGCTCACTGAATTCCCACTGTTTCCTCATGGGGTCTCTTTCTATATATATATATATATATATATATATATATATATATATATATATATATATATATATATATATATATATATATCAGTGGTTCCCACACCCAACATCCTTGGGCAGGAACTTCCTGCAAGAGGCTTTAGCAGGAAATCCGTGTCCCAGAGCTTTGGATTTGCCGCATTTTTTGGCCCGTGCCCTTAAATGAGATGAAAAAATGGATGAACTAAGTGAATTTCTTACAAACATCAAGGTGGGCCCCAGTGTGTATGGCCGTGGAGTTATTACTCTACCGACTGCTCTGTTGCCACCCAAGACATGCAATGGCTTGATGTGGGACCCAACCCTGACTATATGTGGGGTCCATCTCGATGTTTGTAAGAAATCCACCCCATCCATATGTTTTCCCAACTCATTTTAAGGCATGGACCAAAAAATGAGGCTGATCCCATGCTCAAAGTGGGTGTTAATAGATACATACACACACACACATACAAAAAGGTTTGCAAAATACTTTTTTCTTGAGTTTTGGGAATAGTCTCACATTCGAAAAGGAGAAGGAAAATCTTGTGTATATATGAGAATGGTAGACTATTGTAATGTTTACCTACCTAGTCCGAGGAGAATCAGGCTTGCGTGTTCCAGTGCAAAGCACTAAAACACCCAGCGTGCGCTTTGCGCACGTTCGAGCACGGGGTCGATGCGAGGGCGTGAGCTTATGAGGCAGTGTGGCTGTAGAGAGACTAATGGCGCACTTCGCACTTTGCACTTGAGATTTATTTCCCTAGACCATAACCCCCAGCGACCAATGCCTATATAAATAGGGTTTTGATAGGTTTCCAATCTATCACAACTCACTCCAGCAGAACTCATACGAACCATAAATTCCAACAAGCCAGCAAGGTTCATTTGAATCATTACCTGAAAATTAGACCAACAGTGTAGCCTAAGAATGGTTCATCTGAACCATTAACTGAAGAACAGACTAGCGCAGTGGTCTAATTCACACTTCTTCTTCTCTCAGTTTCTGAAATTTTCCTTTTATTTTCTCCTATATACTGTGTAATAGAGTTCCATTGGTGGGTCTTCGTGTTTGCTGAACGTAGACTCACACTAGGCTCGTCGTATCCTAGAAGCAATTTGCATTTAACCTTTTACTCAATTTACTTGAGTAGGGACAAATAACGCTTTAAAGATAACGTTCCAAATGTGCTTCAGCCTGTCCTTATTTCAGATCAAATTAGTTTTTCGGATTTCCATATTTTATAGTAAATATAATTTCTGTATTTTTTTCAACAGTGGGCCCCATTATGGCCCCGGCATGTTTCAATAGTCTCATTCAATCCCGCTATTTTCTATCGTGTGGTCCACCTAAACTTTGGATCAACCTCATTTTTGGGCCATGCCCTCAAATGAGATGGCAAAACAGATGAATGGGGTGAATTTCTCACAAACATCAAGGTAAGCTCCACTATGTATGGTCGTCTAGTTATTACTCCACCAACTATTCTAATAATGAGGTTATGTATCCCACACGCTTGTATAAGGGAGCCAATCTACACGCCACCCCACGTGCCACCTATGACAGATGTGTGTGAGATCCATCCCATCCATACGATGGGCCCCATGTATAGATGCCCTTCACTGAAGAATTGGCTGCTTCACTCATCAAAAGGGCACAGCATCAGGAATCAAAGAATGGCTTAAGAACACTTAATTTTTTCTATCTACTCATTTATTTTAAAAATTGTTGCTCACCTAAGAAGTGGATTGCCTCCAATTTTGGCTAAGGGCATCTACACGGTGTGGACGCATCCATGGACGGCTTGGATCTCATACATGCCACCACATTTGTACATGGATAGGCAAGTAGATGGGCACCCTTTTACACCCATGGAGAATGGCCTGGATCTTCGACACGGAAGCAGATTGGATGGTGACCCAATACCATCCAGCTAGGTGGTGTTGAGCGCTTGGGCCCCACGTATTTTATATCCACTGACTATTGAACAATTCCTGAGGCCCACCATACTGTACGTGTGTGATCAATACCATCCATCTATTTTGCCATCTCATATTAGGCGCTGAGCCAAAAAATGAGGCAGATTCAGGTGTGGGTGTACAGCACCAAATGAAACAGTGGGGATATTGTCGCCCACCATTAAAAACTTCCCAGGCCCATCTTGATGTCTATGTTTGATCAACCTCGTCCATTTATTTTGCCAGCTTATTTTGAGTCATGAGTTAAAAAATAAAAACTAAAAAATTAAAAATAAAAATGAGGCAAATCTCAGACGCAGGTGGACCCACCAAACAAAACCGTGGGAAGATTGACGCTCACCATTTAAACCTTCCTAGGCCCATGTGAATTGAAGGTGCCCATCTGAATTGCCCACCTTCAATTCAGATCTACCTCATTTTTTAGCTCATGGCTTAAAATGAGATGGCAAAATGAATGGACAGTCACACATGTAAATAAAGTAGCTCCTGTGGCAAATTTGGCTTTTTGAAAAATCAAATGAGTGCCTTCTCACCTATTTTCAGACAATAAGTGGGTTACTTTAAATATTTTAAAAGTGGGCATGTTCTGGTCTATAGCCATAAAGGCAAGGGGTTTTATGAAAATAAAAAACCATACGAGCGACGGACGTGGATTGCATCTTACTACCCCCGCCCGGACGCTTAAAAATACGGATGAGTCGTGTTATTCTCTTATTGGCTGATACTGTAGAGCCCACAAGGAAGGAAGTTCACAGCGCGTTGCACGTGGTTAGGCTGTGTAGTACTCGACCCCGATAAAAATTAAAAACAAAGCCAAAAATCCCTCATTTGGTGGGCTCTCTCTCTCTCTCTCTCTCTCTCTCTCTCTCTCTCTCTCTCTCTCTCTCTGCCTGGAACAAAGAAAGCACCACCATTTCTGTGGTGCTCAATTTCCCTACCTCCCTCTGAGATTTCTCTTCCTTTATCTTTCGGATCTCTCTTTCCCTCCCTCTTAGATTTCTCGCACTTTCTCTCCCTGCATCTCTCTTTCTTTCCCTCTTAGATTTCTCGCACATTCTCTCTCTGCTTCTCTTCGAGAAACACCGCACCAAATCATTTCTCTCACTATGCAGCAATTTTCAAGAGTTAATATACAATGTTTTTGAAATCGAAAGATTTAGGATTTGAAAATTTTGAAAATTTAGAGATTTTAAAATTTGGAGGTATAGAGATTTAGCTACTTACATGGATTTGGAAAATTCACTTTTGTGAGAATCTTCGTTTAATCACCTCATGCATTTATTTAATTTCTTGATCTCTTATTCAAACTGGCCACCAGTGCTTGCGTGCCATGCAAGCAATGGAAAGGAGTCACTTTGGTGCTGGAGCAGATGAGGCATAGTGGTCTGAAACCTAATGGAACAACTTATGGACTTGCAATGGAGGTATTACCTCAACCGCTGGTCTTACTTTGGACCTGATGCTCTGAACATGACTTTGAATCATTTTCCCATGAACTACAACTAAAATACTGGAGCCCATGGATGTCCAAAAGGCTTATAAAGTATCATCCTAGCCTTCTAGTTATTTAGGATTGGCTTTCATATCCTGTTTTGCCAATCATTTCCAAGGCCCATCAAGGTATCATTTGAAATTAATCTAACATCTTTTCAGTGTTGAACCTTGTTGGGGGCCTTGCACAAAACCTTAGGATCTAGCCCTCCAGAACAAACCAGAATTATAGATAATAAAGTAATGAAAATAATCAATGCATCAATCACACACCACACAAGAGATTTTTACGTGGAAAACCCTCAAAGAGGTAAAAACCACGGGACCTCGTCCAGATCAACAATCCACTATGAAGTAGAACGTTTACAACCTTCTTCACTCATGCAGGAGTGGATGAACAATAAGAGAAATAGAGAAAACGAAGAGATCTAACCGATTATGAGGACATAGAAGGACCGAGATATAAATTGCAAAGTAGAAAAACCTCCCCGTAGAGCCGTGGAGAGAACCTCCCTTCTATAAGCTTCCTCTCTCTCTTTCTCCCTCTCTCTCACCTTTGATAGCCCTCTTGTATTTTTCTCATCAACACAATATCCGTAGAAAAATCCTAGGGACCCCTTTTATAGTTTTAGGAAACTCCTTTCCGCTTCCTAGTTGCTTGATAGAAAGGACTTGCGCATCCTAGTTGCGAAAGGACTTTGCGCATCCCCTTATTCAATGAAAGGACAACGGGTCATCAAAAAAACCCATCAAATCTCCCCTTTTTGACCCGGGAGGGATTCACCTTCTTTAAGTCACCAGGGTTTCTACAAACCTCAAACTTGCCCTTAAGCAAGGCCTTGGTCATCATATCTCGACCCATTATCATCCGTGTGGACCTTCTCAAGTTGTAACACCTTCGTTCCAAAGTATCCCGATCCGGTGATACCGAATCTCTATGTGCTTTGACTTGGAATGTCGACTTGGATTCTTGCTCAAGTGTATAGCACTCGACTATCGCAATAGACCACGTGCTCCTCCGCTTTAGGCTAAGTTCCCGTAGGAACCTCTTCATCCAAAGCATCTCTTTACATGCCTCGTGATCGCAATGTACTCTCTGGCTTCGTAGTTGACAATGCTACGACCTTCCGTAACTTGCTCGCCAAGAAACCGCTCCCCCGCAAATGTGAACATGAACCCCGATGTAGACTTCCGGAGTCATGTCACCCGCCATATCCGCATACGTGTAGCCCTCTAACACGGGTTTACAGTCACCATAGCATAAGCTCAACCTCGGATGAGCCTCTTAGATACAAGTAGTATCCATTTCACCGCTATCCAATGCTCTTTGCCAGGATTGACAAGATACCGGCTAACAACACCAACCGCATATGCTATGTCTGGGCGTGTACACACCATATCATACATCAAACTTCCTACCGTTGACGCGTAGGGTATCTTCTACATCTTTTCCACTTCTGCCTTCGTCTTAGGACACTGCCTGTCGCTCAATCTGAAGTGACCATCTAGTGGAGTACTGAACCGGCTTCGCTGCATTCATATTGAACCGCTCAGGACTTTCTCAATATACCGCTCTTGTGATGACCAAAGCTTCCGCTTTGCATTCATCACGGGTTATCTCCATTCCTAGGATTTGTCTGTCAGCGGCCCAAGTCTTTCATCGCAAAGACTTGCCCAACTCTGTTTCAAATTTGTCAATCTTCTTGATGTCTTTTCCCATGATGAGCATGTCATCAACATATAACAACAGAACTAAGAAATCACCGTCTGAGAACTTACGCGTGAACACACAATGGTCCGACTCCGTTCTGTCATACCCATGTTTCAAAATAAACGAGTCGAACTTCTTGTACCATTCGTGGAGCTTGTTTCACTCATACAAGCTCTTCCTCGGCCTACACACCATATGCTCCTTGCCTTTGACTTCGAACCCCTACTGGTTGGTGCATGTAGATCTCTTCTTCCAGGTCACCATGGAGAAAGGCAGTTTTAACATCTAACTGCTCTATCTCCAGATTCATGCTAGCCGCCAACCCAAGCAACACCTGTATGGATGTCATCTTCACCACTGGTGAGAATATCTCTTCGAAGTCTATACATTTCCTCTGACCAAACCCTTTCACCACAAGTCTGGCCCTGAACCTCGTCTGTGAATTCTTCTGCTCAATCTTCTTTCTGAACACCCACTTGTTGCTCAAAGCTTTCTTGCCCTTAGGCAATTTCACCATATCATAGGTGTGGTTCTTATGCAAGGATTCTATCTCCTCTTGCATAGCTTTCAACCACTCCCCTATGCTCGTCGGCTAGGGCCTCGAGAATAATCTTCGGCTCTCCCCATCCGTTAGTATAATGTACTCATGCGGCGAGTACCTCTTGACTACCGGCCCGTCCCTAGATGACCTCCTCACCTGTGGCTCAACAAAGTGGATCAAGTGAAATTTGCTCCCCGGTCCATCTTCCGAAGGAACTCTCTCGTCCTCTCGCACCTTCTTTGTACTCTCCCGTCATCAAGCACCACGAGGAGGAACTTAGGATCCATGTCCTCTAGCTTACCTGAACTAGGCTGGTTCTTCTCTGGCTTACCAATGTCTTCTATACACTAATCTTCAAAGAAAACCACATCTCTACTCCTGACGAGCTTCCTCTCGGTCGGATCCCACAATTTATAACCGAACTTTTCATCACTGTACCCTAAGAACACACACTGTCTGATCTTCATATCGAGCTTGGACCTTTCATCCTTTGGTACGTGAACGGATGCCTTGCATCCAAACACCCTAAGATGACTGTATGATGGATTATGTCCAGTCCACACCTTCTCAGGTACTTCTCCATTCAACGGGGCTGATGGAGACCTGTTTATCAAATACACCGCCGTGCGCATTGCTTCTTCCCAGAACGTCTTGGGCAACTTCGCATGGGATAACATGCATCTGATTCTCTCAACAATGGTGTGATTCATTCGATATATGAATGGCCTACACCATTTTTTCTGGGAAGTCTTGAGAACCGTCTGTTCATGCCGTATACCCGTGGACGGCAAAGCGGTACTCATGAAAGTCGCTTAATGTATTCACCACCATTGTCAGTGCGGATGCACTTCAATGATCTACCTGTCTCTCTCTCGACCATAGCATGAAACAACTTAAACACACCAAAGACCTCGTCCTTAGATTTCAAAGCATAAACTCAAACCCTCCTAGATGCATCATTTATAAAAGTGACAAAATACAATGCCTTACCCAAGGTTTTTGTCCTCATAGGACCACAAACATCAGAATAAACCAAATCTAATGCATGTACTTTATTAACATGAGAAGCAGTTTTAATAAATGAAACTCTATCTTTGTTTCACGATAAAAATCAAGACAGTTTTGAGAGGTGTACCACACGTCGGAAGGAGCTGCTTCCTCGCTAGTAGTGAAGCCCTTTTTCACTCATGTGGCTTAGACGCTCGTGCCACATGTCAATAGTGAATCTTCCGCCATTGCGTTCAACCCACCCTTGCACATACCGACACTTGCCTTGTACGGGGTGCAACATTTCTTTCCTCTCCCCACGATCAACGAACCCTCGATGAGCTTCCATTGCCCACCAAAGAACCGCTTTCATAGCCATCATCATCCGGCCTTCCGTCGACATCAAGTTGAGGCGAAGGTCTGGGATATGCCTCACGTTCCCGAGAACTAATGTGCACCACATCGGTTTTCACACAAATATCACCGACTCCCACGATCTTTGATACGCCAGAATTTCCCATCTTCACAGTCCCATAGTCACCTGACTTGTAGCTTGTGAAGAAGTCCATGCGTGGAGTCGCATGAAAAGAAGCTCCCGAGTCTATCACCCGATCGGGCCCTGACTCGTAGCCGTGAGACATACATCGTGATCCGTAGAAAGAATAACTACCATGTCACCATCTGAAGCGACCGCAGTGGAATCAGATTCTTCTTCCTTCCCTTTTCCTTTCTTGTCGTTTTTCTTACCACGACATTCATGCTTCAGAAGTGGCCCTTCTTGCCACAATTCCAAAGATTCATCATCTTTTACGTTACTCGACTTGCCTCTTGATTTATCCGGGCCTTCCCGCCCTTTCGTTCTTTCCTCTCCCCGTTCTGCGTCACAAGAGCCTCTTGCTGAGTAGACCCCTGAGACTTCCTCCTTGTCTCCTCATTGAAGAGACAACTGGTTACCTGTTCCATGGATATCTTTCCGTCGGTGCGTGGAGTTACTTAGAGACACCACCAATGTCTCACAACAACCGTCGAGTGCAATGAACTAAGCAATAGAGTAAAGCCCGCAATTCATCATCCAGGACCATCTTCATAGAGGTGAGTTGGTTCACTATATTGTGACCTCATTCATGTGCTCGGCCACAGAACCACCATCCTTGAACTTGAGATTTACAAGTTGTCTTATCGTAAATATCTTATTACCTATTTGTCTTCCTCTCATACAAACCCTTGTAATTTCAAAGCCATAGGCTTGCGGTACGAGGTTTCGTAGACACATGGTGAAACACGGAATCATCCAACCATTGTCTAATAAACCCCACCGCCTTTCGGTCCATCTTCTTCCAATCATCATCGGTCATATCCTTGGATTTGCAACCTACTTTGATATGCACGAGATTGGAGAATATGAGGTCCTTGCAATAAAGCAAGTCCTCCATCTTAGCCTTCCATATGGTCCAATTAGAACCATTGAGGCTGATCATCCTTGAGCCACCTTCCATAATTCAAAACCGATCCTACCCATTCAATGAACTTAGCTCTGATACCACTTTGTTGGGGGCCTTGCACAAAACCTTAGGATCTAGCCCTCCAGAACAAACCAGAATTATGGATAATAAAGTAATGAAAATAATCAATGCATCAATCACACACCACACAAGAGATTTTTACGTGGAAAACCCTCAAAGAGGTAAAAACCACGGGACCTCGTCCAGATCAACAATCCACTATGAAGTAGAATGTTTACAACCTTCTTCACTCTCATGGAGTGGATGAACAATAAGAGAAATAGAGAAAACGAAGAGATCTAACCGATTATGAGGACATAGAAGGCCGAGATATAAATTGCAAAGTAGAAAAACCTCCCCGAGCAGAACCTCCCTTCTATAAGCTTCCTCTCTCTCTTTCTCCCTCTCTCTCACCTTTGATAGCCCTCTTGTATTTTTCTCATCAACACAATATCCGTAGAAAAATCCTAGGGACCCCTTTTTATAGTTTTAAGAAACTCCTTTCCGCATCCTAGTTGCGAAAGGACTTGCGCATCCTAGTTGCGAAAGGACAACGGGTCAAAAAAAACCCATCAAACCTTTCACGTATGGCAATGAAAGCCCACTGAGGATCAACCATATCTCAATTTTCACTCGGAATAGTCAATATTCCGTTTCTGCTGAACTATTAAGTTATTTGAGCTTGCTTGTTAATGAAAACCTGATTGTCAATATATTCTGAAAATGTTAGCGATGGAGGGATCTGTCCCCCCCTTCTAAAATTCTTACTTCTGTATCATTTACTTTTGCTCAACCTCTGGTACGTGAAACATAAATTTAAATTTGTCTTTTCAGTTCTTGGCACCTGTTAGTTCAACAACATTTACGTTGTTTTCAATATTAAATAATAATAATAATAATAAATAATAATTTTTAAAAAAAAATCCAATGTTACAGTAGATTAGTAACATTATGCTGATAAAATTGCTGATATGGTTTAAAGTAATTGTTTATCAAACATGTGTGAAACATTTGAATTGAAATATGTTTCTGACCCATGCATGACGCTAGCTGCAATACTTCATCCTATGTAAACACAGACCCATGCTGTAGATTTGCCATTGCATGCTGTGCTTGGTAATGTATGGTGCTTCTGACAGTGCTTTTATTATACATTAGGTTTGCATGTGTTAGGACTCCAATTTCACATTGTTAATATGTTCAAGCAGTCTAATTTATCATTCTCTTTCATATCTTGTTACTTGTGAGCATATATGTCCCAAATTATATATGCATTTTAGTCTTAAAGGTGGTGCTTCTTAAAAGGTCATGCTAAGATCAGGGAAGTACGATCTTGTCCACGAGTTCTTTGGGAAGATGAGAAGAAGTGGGTTAGCTCTGAAAGCCCTCACATACAAAGGTGAGGCTAGTCATTCTTTTCTTTTTTTATTGATTAGATTCTTCTGAAAACTTCTGTATCTTACTGCTTCAAAATTTGCAGTTCTTGTGAGAGCCTTCTGGGAAGAAGGCAAAGTCAATGAGGCTGTCGAAGCAGTCAGGGATATGAAACAAAGAGTAGTAGGAACAGCTAGTGTTTATTATGAATTAGCATGTTGCCTTTGCTACAATGGGGGTTGGCAGGAAGCTATTGTGCAGGTAAACTTCTTTGTCTGCAGATATCGAAAAATATGCATCGAGATTGCACCATTTTCTATTGTTGGAAGTTGGAACATCTTCTATGATGTTTTTTCATAAGCTTATGAGGTATCATAAATGCAATCTTTGGGTTCTCAGTTCAACGGTCCAATCATTGATATTATGGGGCCCATTGTAGATATCATCTGCTGAAAATCTCTCATATGGAAAATCCTAACCTGTCAATTGGTCGTAGCATGCATTTTTTTCTTCATTAAAAAAGAAAGACAACAACTTTACACATTCCACCAAAAGAAGGGCTACTGTTTTTATTTTTTATTTTTATGATTAGGAATTTACAATTTGGAAAATTTTTGATGCATGGGCCTGCCAGTGTGGCTCATCATATCAACTGTTGGATCATATCAAGATGAATTGTAGAATCTCTTGAGCTTTATTCGTGGTAGTGACACCATGACAGAAGCTCTTGTCTGTAACTTGTTAACATCATTGGAGTACCTTTGCAGATTAAGATCACTGAAAGATTACGAGACTACAAGTGGAAAGATGCTGCATCTTTTGACTGATGCAGTGGATGGGAACCATATTTCTAATGAGAATCTATCAGACGAAGATCATGACCGTGAACCAAGCCCCTTAGTTTATCATACCAATGACAGCGATGATGATGATGATAGCGACGGTGACGATTTGGGCTCTGACCCTATAACTCATGCCAGCAATGAAAGCCAAACCTCTAGCCTATCCGTTGAATCTGGCATACCAGCTGGTTATGTTGATGATAGCAACTCAGAGCCCATCCATCATGGCTAGTTGCAGAATGACATTCACAACACAACAGTCCACTTGCTAACTAGCCGCAGCAATGAATTGGATGGTTCCGAGTTACCCTCAGCATCTGAGATATTGGAAGCATGGAGGGAAAAGATGAGGAAGGACGGCGTCTTCCTCTTTGAACTATGATTGCAAATATTCATCTCTTTATAAGTTGATAGCACAGCTAGATCATTCTGCGCAGATACTTGAATCTGATTTCAGCTTCGATTGATGGGATCCTGTTAATTTGTTGCCTTTGAGATGGCATACGGAAAATACCCCCACTTTTTTTTTTTTTTGGACACTCTTTTGTGGACTTCCATAGCCAGCAATTTGAATATTTCACCTTGTAATTATAAACAGAATATGGTGGATGATGATCATGCTCTTATAAATGTGCACTATCCGTGGATATGGTTTGAAGATCTTCTTCATTAGACTGAGTTAGGCTTGGCAACCATACTGTTGGTCACAGTGACAAAGCCTTTTTTCTTGGGCATCTCTTGGGAGATTCTCAATGGCATATGGAGTGACCAGTCATCAATTTCAACCATTTATTCATTCAGATAATGAGTATGCCATGTGAAAAAATCACGACAATCATCAATGCAATGGAAAATGGAGAGCCAAGATTGAGCCAAAAAAAAAAAACCTTCCAATCATCATTTGGAAACAGCTACCAGATAAATCCTACTTTGGTTTGCTTATGATTTTAAAGTAGCACTTTGATTTGATGATTCTATGTTATATATCGGACTCAAGCATTATATGGACACCTTATTAAAAATCTCGGCCATCTGATAATTAATACAGTGGGCCACAAGATAAAAATAAGTTGACTGTACAAAATTTACAGAGAGCCACAAATTATTAGACTGGCAACACATCCACACCGAACGTCCCTAGAGTCTGCTTCTTGGAACAGGCGAAAACCACAACACACTTACATCTAAACATAAATCCTACACAAGAATTAAAAAAATATAAAATTAAAGGTTATTCTTCAAACCTACAATCTTCATGACATGTAACTGAAAATAAGCATTTATATCAAGAATTTGAAAATATAGATTGGAAATACATGTCAACATGACTCGTGTGTCTGAGATTAGAACTATTAATTTGATGGTCCCAACGTGTAGTTACACTCGCTGAAGAGTGAAGAATAAGGTTGAACCATTCATCAGGGAGGCCATTATGTATAAACAAATGTATGCTGAGAAAAGGTCAGCCAATGCTTGACATTAAACATACACATGTGGCTGATTTGGTGAGAGGGCCCGTCTGATTCTTGGACCCACCTAATCAATAGCTTCAATCCATTAGGTGACAAAGGAGGATGCCATGGAATGGTTCCAGGTCAAATATGAGGGTGTTATCCTTGACAAGCCGTAAAACACACGGGTTGGACATTCCGGACCACTGTGGATAAGCAACAATATGAGGGTGTTATCCTTGACAAGCCGTAAAACACACTGGTTGAGCAAGATGTAATAAATTACATCCAGACCTTCTAAATCATCAATGTAAGGCCCATAACCTAGTCCGTACCATTCCTTAGGATCCCGCGGTCCTCCCGGTCGAATTCTGGTGACCTGCGACGTGTAGATAACAATTGCACGTGACCCTGAGTCGCATCCTGTCGACTCGAGTCGACTCAACTTGAAACCTATACGCTAGCGACCGCACCATCGACGCAGTTCCAATGCCGCATCTTGCGCACTGATGCGATACCCAAGCTAAGAGATGTGAGCCCGCGCATATCTCGAGGAAACGCTACACGTTGCGAATTCTGAGAGAATCTCTACCCAAACATCACATCAATCAATCAAGTACACATCCCATCACAACCCATACCCAACCCATCCCTCTCTTACACAAGTCTTCTCAAAGTCATCTCTCTCTCTCTCTCTCTCTCTCTCTCTCTCTCTCTCTCTCTCTCCACCCATCCCTTTCTTACACCACACCATCCCTCTCTCCCATCCATCATTCCATCCCATCCCACTTCCTTACCCATTCTAAGCAATCCAAGGAGAGCAACCGTTCAAGCATTTTCAAGAGGAGAGACTAGTGTGGCTCACTTCCTACCCCCTAAACTCTCATCACTACCCTTCAATCTTCATCATCCTCCATCAAAGTTGAAGCCAAGGAGTTTAGCATTCCAAGAAGCCTAGAAGAAGTGGAATCGGTGGGTGATCTTAGGATTTCCACCATTGATCTTGATGATTTGAGGGCCCACATGTGGTGGGACCCATTTGATGCATGTATTAAGGGGCCCATAGTGGCAGGGTCCCTCCACCACGCCCTCTCTCTCTCTCTCTTTTGTGATGGAGTGTGGCCTACCTAATCCAGGCCATCCATATGATGGACCCCACCTTGCTGCATGTCCATTGGGACAAGCCTGGATGAAGGAAATCACAAATATCAGCCAATCCAAAGCTGGTGGGTCCCACACGTGTGGACCCACCTGATGTATATTTTTCATCCAAGTCGTCCATCCCTGAACATGGCCCACGTGATATATGTGGTGTACTCACACCGTCCAGCAAGGGACGGTGGTTCCCATGCAGCAGTAATTGTTGCATTAACGTCAGTAAGTTCTGTGGATCTGACCATGAGGAATGTGCATATCCATTGTCACGCCCCAGACTCGGTAACCAAAATCACAAGGAACTCGATGGCCGGTTCTGGCCGTAATAGCCTCCATAGTACCCCATTCTCGGCTCCTGAGGCAGGTTCCGATCCTAGGATCCTACAAGGAGGATTTTTCATAACAATATAATCATTACCAATACGAGCATACCCAAGATCACAGCAAGTACATCTGAGAATAACAAAGGCACACATCGCAAAATCCACTATAAATTTAAACTTTTACAATCATCCATAAGGTCCAAAAGGACATACATGAGATAAAAAGGAAAAGAGAGAAAGGTCAGCAACACTGGAGTCCTCAAATGCTCAGCTCTACTCTAGCTCTACTGCTATGTCGCCTGCCTAGGGTATCCTGCACGCATCAATCATGCATAAGCTTATAGAAGCTTAGAGGGTGGTGTAGGTGTGTGATAATGGTGCACAGAAGAATAGTAGGAGATACAAGGAGAGAAGCATGATTAATGAGAATATCACTAGCCTTACCCAGACTTATCATGAATAAGATGCAATGAGTATTGGGTGCCATGCCAAGGCAATACATGAAGGGGCTTGTACAACCAATGCTAATGCAGTGCAAGTGATGTCAGTGCTCATATCCAAACCACAAGTCATGTACATTTTCGATTATAAGGAAATCACCGAGGTCCATTACACTGCTGAATGACTGCCGCTCTACAGACCCCACACAGTCAAACGAGCGTAAAAGACCTCACTACCCGCCTGCGGACAGCGAATCACCAACCAGGCCTAAAGGTAGCGGATCCATTTACGAGCTGGTCAGACTCAGCCTAGCAATGCCTCCTCACATCAGGCAGGTAAGGCCACACCCCTATCCAACTGACTACACGACAGTGAGAGTCGCGGCCTAATGGTATAAGGCCCTCATACGCTCATATATTTCACTCGGTCACGGCGTTGGAGCAGATCCTTGGTACCATGGAAGTTTTAAAAATTTCACCCATGGGCATCCTATGCACCCAGTATGCTCAACTAATATTTTCAGTGTCCACACATACGGCCATCTATGAATACCTCTATGGAGGCAAGGCCCTGATGAAGTAAGGGCGGATATCCATAAGCTATGCAATATCAAATGCGTGAATCACACAATCACCCATGCATCAATCCCAAACATCCATCTCTCGGGGAGATACCGACATGTCCTACACAATGAGATAACCATGGCCAATCATACCTCAACCAAGCATGCATATGATGCATATGGGAGTGGGCCATGAAGATGAATAGGGGTGCCAATGAGGTGAACATGAACTCTCTACCTAACCATGAAGGGTCTAGGTACTTAACCAATTCCTCATAAGGAATACAATCTCTAATGAGGGCCCATAACCTGGGGTAGCCCACGAGACTAAGGAGAACAATGATATGGGCCTAAATAGATGAAACGAGCCTAGCAAAGGTCTATGGTGGGCCTTTAACCACCCATAGAAGCTCATGGGCCTACCTTAGGGCCACCAATGTGGACATCCAACCACAATTGGTCCCCAAGAGGTAGCTCATCTCTAATCAAGGCCCAAGGCCCACATAACATTAGAAATAAGTAATGGGTAGCCATTACATACCACATATATTTATGTTGGGCTTTAGAAAGGCGGCCCAAGGCCTAATCAAAATATGGGTCCAAGGGAAACACACATAGCCCAACCCATATATACCACTATGGGCCCATAGGGGAAAGATTAGGGCCCAACATAAAGGCCACTAATCCCATATATTGTGGTGGCTTAGTGGGCAGCCCATTGCTCAAATCACATGGGCAAATGTCATGCTCTTAGTCAAGTAAGTTGGGCCTACAACCCGGCCCAAGTATAAAGTTGATTTGGTGGGCAACCAAGGGTCCATATACTTGTGTAGTCCAGCCCATTAATCCAACACAATAGTATGGTAAAAATGGCCCAAGAGTTCAATGGGCCTATCTGGAAAGTTCTAGCCCAATTGGGCCTAAAGAGTTCAACAACTAGCTACATTTATGGATCCAATTAAATCAACTGTGGTGGGCCTCAAAAGTGCATTTATTAAGTCTAACATTTAAGGAATTAAAGGTATAAATTATTAACCCTAAGATTCTTCACAATGTGTTGGGCCCCACTCCTCAAAATTTCAGCGCAAAGGCCAAGCATAATTATGATATGTTATTGTCCTAAATTTGGGCACTCCATTGGAGTGGGCCCAGGGCTTATAAAACTCTAGGAATTGAGGGCCAAGGTCCCTCATCATGCATACAATAATAGGAAACCCAAAAAGGTGGCCCACCATCAGAGGAAACATTTTTAAATTATAATTTTTATCAAGGCATATTGCTAGACTGCACAGCAGAAAATTCTGGCAAGCCAAACATCTTGGCCCATTCTTTTGGATGTCCAAATGGGGTCAGTTGAGGCTGAAATTTTACAGAGTTATACTTTAATAGGTGGGACACACTCCCACAAAATTTCAGAATTTTTGGATATTCCTAAATATTTTAATTAATTTGAACAATACAGTCTGTCCAGAAAATCGGACAGACCTGGACGTCCCAATGTGATGGGCCAATCCGGACCTCGCCACGGTGTGCACAGGGGTCCATTGGCTCTGAAACTTGCTAGGTAGGTCCCATAATGGGTGAAAAATAACTCCACAAATTTTCATAATTTTTGGACATTTAAAAATATTTTAATTTATTTAAAGAAATCAATCTATCCTGAAAATTGGACTGATCTGTACACCATATTGTAATGGGCCGGTCCAGCCACTACCATGGTGTGTACAGGTGTCGATTAGCCCCAAAATTTTGTATGTTAGTCCTACCATGAGTGGACCACCTCCCTGTAAATTTTCATAATTTTTAGGTAACCAAAAATATTTTAATAAATTTCGGAATTCCAACCTGCCCAAGGTGGAATATTGCTGGAACAGTGCAGAAAATCCAGACTGTTCACCTCACTTGGACCACACCTTTAGGACCCCAATGAAGGTCAGATGGGACTGAAATTTGGTATGGTTGTAGGTGGGTCATAAGGATACAAGAATCATATATTATTTTGTTTCAGTATTCCCACCAAAGACCAATAAATTAAGCCCCAAGGTGGCCCAAAAATCTGTCCAGGCAGATTTGGACAGCAACATGTAATAGAAATGATTAAAATATAAACATGGTTTTCCATGGGATTTAACCCCAGGAATTTGTATGGTGGACCACCCCAGTGGGCCCCACAAATGTCCAGACCTTCCCCATCATCAAATACCCCTTGCATGTGTCCCATTTAGGTGGATTTTGGGGCCACATGTTTAAGGATAGACCGCTATGGGCGTCCAAGCTCCATGGTTGGTCTGAATTTTTGTTGGCCTACAAGGTGGGCCACACATACAAGATCAGAATTTTATCATAAAGAAAAATAAAATAAAATAAAATAAAATAAAGAATCGGCCACAAGAGGAGGGGCTCCGCCACATTGAGGCCCTCCCCTTCATCAATCACACCATACATTCCTTCTATTCATATGTTACAACAAAGATCCACCACATGCATGTTCTAGATTCAAGATCAATGGTTGGGATGTCATCTCAACCATGATTCTAGGGTCTAGATGACCTATCATGCTATGGAATCCAAGTAATCCTCCATGATGGGGGCCTATAGAGGGGAAACCCCATGCATGGACATGCATGCATCAAATAGGCCATTTGGCCACAACTAAGGGGTGATGTAGGATCTCCACCATGGATTGGTGGGTCCTACACTTCTCATAAAAGAGATCTAAGGATATAAAATAGAAATCCTAAGTCCTAGGAGTACACCCACCTTAGATTGCTCCAAACTTGGACCTCCTAGCTCCTAGTGCACCAAGGGATCTATATCAATGGGTGAGATTGGATTTAGATGGTTAGATTTAGAGGATTAAAGGGAAAATGGAGCTGGAGAAGAGAGGGAGATGGAAGGGAAGTTGCTGGAGAAGAAGAGGAGAGAGAGAAATGAGAGGGAAAGAGAGGGAAAAGCCTTTTAAGGGAAGTAATCATAACCTATGGTGACAATAACAATGTTGCTAGGGTAGGTTAGGTGTGGGTAGTGTTTAGGATGGGTAGTATTTATTCCATGCAATAGTGTAGTGTGTGTGTGTGTGGTGCATGGGAAATTGTGTCATGGAGGTGGTCCACATGCATTTGTACAAAAAGTGGGCCACATGATGAAATGCTCATAACTTTTAATCCATAGGTCGGATTGATGCACAAGATGCGTCGTTGGAACCGCAACAACGATACAAACGAGATGGCATAGGTCTCGGGTCGATCTGAGTCGGGTCTACGTAACCGAACTCAAGGTGACTGCAAACACAATTCGAGAGTCGCGGGTCACCGGAATTCGACCGATAGGACCGCGAGACCATGATGAACAAGATGCATACTCATACACACACATACAGACATGGGAACTAGGGTCGGGTCTCACAATCCTCCCCACCAACAAAGAAATTTCGTCCTCGAAATTGACCAATCTAGGACAAAAGAAAAAAATAGAACACCACCATCATATAACAATCATCATACAAGGAAGGCAATACAAACAATCATATATTTATCAATCATCAAACAAATGGGGATAACGCTCTCTAATCTCGGCCTCGCGTTCCCAAGAAGCCTCGGCCTCCGAATGATGACCACATTGCACCTTCACCAAGAGAATGACCTTGGTCCTACGGATTTGCTCCTTCCAATCGAGAATACGAATAGGCTGCTCAATGTAGGAAGCATCCTCACAGACCTCAAGTGGCTGCCAATCAAACACGGGAATAGTGTCCGACCCACATTTTCGTAACATAGAAACATGAAATACATCGTGGATCGTGGATAACTCAGGAGGTAAGGCAAGCCTATAGGCCACAACGCCTATTCGCTCGATAATCTCAAAAGGTCCAATAAATCTTGGGGCGAGCTTGCCCTTCACACCAAAGTGTACCACACCCTTCATAGGCGAGACCTTGAGATATACCATGTCCCCGACTACAAACTCGAGGGGTCGACGCCGACGATTAGCAAAACTCTTCTGCCGGCTCTGAGCTGTGCGCATCCTTTGCTTGATAACGTCAATAGCTTTTGACGTCTGCAGCACAAGCTCGGGACCTAAGAGACGACGCTCTCCAACCTCTGTCCAACAACTAGGAGATCTGTACGGTCTACCATAAAGTGCCTCAAAAGGAGCCATGCCGATAGTCACCTGATAACTATTGTTGTACGCAAACTCTGCGAGGCGCATATGCTCATCCCAACTACCCGCAAAGTCTATCACAGAAGCTCTGAGCATATCCTCAATGATCTGGTTGACCCTTTCGGTCTGCCCATCCGTCTGCGGATGATAAGCGATGCTGAGGCGCAAAGTGACCCCCAACGCCTGCTGGAAACTCCTCTAAAACTGAGACGTAAATCTGGAGTCTCGGTCTGAAATGATCGAACTGGGACACCGTGCGGTCTCACTATCTCCTCAATGAATATCCTTGCCAACCAGTCCATAGACCAGGAAGCACCCACTGGAATGAAATGAACCGACTTCGTCAGACGATCGACGATAACCCAGATGGTATCGTGACCGCGCTGAGTCCTCGGCAAACCTGCGATGAAGTCCATCGTTACGTGCTCCCACCTCCACTCTGGAACACTCAACAGCTACAAGGGACCAAGGGGTCTCTGATGATCGGCCTTGACACGCTGGCATGTGTCACACTCGGCCACAAAACTTGCAATCTAACGCTTCATCCCCTGCCAAAAGTACTGCCTTCTCATATTACGATACATCTTCGTGGAGCCCGGGTGGATAGTAAGTCTCGATCGGTGTGCCTCGGTCATCAGATCATGACGCAACTCTGGCACATTCGTGACACACAATCGGCCTCTGAAGCGTAATCCACCATCAGAACCAATCTGCCAGTCTGACTGCTCAACGGATGCGGCCTCTGCTCGATACTCCTAAAGTGACTCATCCGTCTGCTGAGCTTCGATCACCCTAGCCACGAAAGAGGGTTGAATTGATAAGCTCGAAAGCTGAACAATGGAAGACTGCAAACCGAACTCAAAGTCAAACTCTTAAACATCCTCGAGCATCTGTCACTGTCGAACCATCATATGTGCCACCAAGCCTCGTGGCTGACGGCTGAGCGCATCCGCCACCACATTTGCCTTACCTGGGTGGTACTGAAGGTCAAAATCATAATCTTTCAGCAACTCCATTCATCGTCTCTGTCGCAGGTTCAACTCAGACTGCGAAAATAGATACTTCAAGCTCTTATGATCCGAGAAGAGCTCGAACCTAACCCCATATAGATAATGCCTCCACACCTTCAGTGTGAAGACAACTGCTGCAAGCTCCAAATCATGAGTAGGGTAGTTCAGCTCATGGACCTTGAGCTGGCGCAAGGCATACGCCACTGGCTTCCCGTGCTGCATCAGTACAACGCCCAAGCCAACTCTAAAGGCATCGGTGAAAATAACAAAACCCTTACTCCCATCAGGAAGAGTGAGAATAGGAGTGGACGTGAGGTGGTCCTTCAACTCCGCAAATGCCTTCTTACAAGCATCACTCCAGATGAACTCGACGCCCTTCCGCGTCAACCGGGTCAGCGGTGCTGCAATACGGGAGAAACCCTCAATAAACTGTCGATAATATCCCCTAGACCAAGGAAGCTGCGAATCTCGGACGCATTCGTGGGCTGGCCCCACTGACGTACTGCATCAACCTTCGAGGGGTCTACATCGACACCCTCCCTCATCACTACGTGACCGAGGAACTTCATCTCCTCCTGCCAAAACTCGTACTTCTCCAGCTTCGCATACAGCTGGTGGGCACGGAGGGTCTCAAGCACAATCCGCAGGTGCTCAGCATGGTCCGCTCAGGTTCTCGAATATACAAGAATATCATCAATGAATACCACCATGAACTGATCGAGGAACGGCCGAAAAACCTCGTTCATCAGCTGCATGAATACAGCGGGCGCGTTGGTCAGTCCGAACGACATGACCAGAAACTCAAAGTGACCATAGCGTATTCAGAAAGTCGTCTTTGGAATGTCCTCCTCTCGGACTCGAATCTGATGGTAACCGGAACGCAAGTCTATCTTGGAAAAATAATGCGCACCTTGCAACTGATCGAATAGATCATCAGTACGGGGGAGCGGGTATCGATTCTTGATGGTGACTCTATTGAGCTCATGATAGTCCACACAGAGTCGCAACGAACCATCCTTCTTCTTCACAAACGATACCGAGGCTCCCCAAGGCAAACTGCTGGGACGAATAAAACCTAACTCCCGGAGCTCATCCAACTGCTCTTGCAGTTCCCTCAACTCTAACGGTGTCATCCAGTAGGGGGCCTTCAAGATAGGTGCGGCACCGGGTACCAAATCAATCTGGAATTCTACCTGCCGACGCGGCGGCAAACCCGGTATCTCCTGAAACACATCCGGGTACTCACAAACAACTGTAGTCGTCAATACTCTCTCGCCATAGAATCCTCAATGACCGAAGCTAATAAACTAGATAGCAGCTCTCCTCTGGGCTCGGCGACGAACTGGAACACTGGCAAGCCTGGGATATGAAACGTGACTGTCCTCGCGGCACAGTCCAAGATGGCACGACCCAGAATCACATCAAATCCTGCCATTGGCATCATGAATAGATCGGCAGGGAGGAACATCTCGCCCACTAACACCGGGTAAGAAGGACAGCGATGGGTCAGCACAATAGACTTCCCCATGGGAGTCGAAACGGTCAAGGCCTCAGACACGGCCTCCGACGGAATACCGGTCGATCGGTAAAACTGCTCGGTCACAAAAGAATGGGAAGCAACAGAATCAAATAAAACATGAGCAACATAAGTTGAAACAAGAAGAATACCCTCAATGACTCCACAGGTCGATGACTGCGGGTCCTGGCTTGGCACTTGCTGCGCAGAATAAAAACGGCCCTGAGCTGGTAGGGGAAGCAAGCTGGAAGACTGAGGGTCCTGAATCTGAGCCTGCTGGGCTGCTATACACACTGGACCCAAGGATCGAACAACATACGGATATCCCCTCTGCTGGTGTTGCAACTGTTGTTGTCGTTGCTGTTGTTGTCTCTGCTAAGGTGGTCTACCTGGTTGCCTCTGCTGCGGAGGAGGAGCCCTAGGAGCAGCCGGTGAAAGCTATGCTCTCTGCTGCTACTGAGGAGGACGAGGAGGGGGGAACTGCGGTGGCCGCTGCTGCTGAATGGGGAGAGGGCACTCACGCCTCCGATGCCTGGCCTGTCCACAACCGAAGCATACGCCGGAAAAGGGGTCAGAAGATGAAGCAGCTGGCGGTGCTGATGACGATGAAGAGGCTACTGACTGAGCCGCAGGCTGCCGATACCCTGATCTACCCCTCCACCTTTGCTGACGATGATGCCTAGAACTGCTGGCTGGTGCACTCCTCTTCCGGTCTCCACCGGAACTCTGCTCTCTTGATCTCTGGGTCATAGCCCAGTCCTCCTCATAAACTAGTGCCCAATGCACAACCTGGTCAAACGTCTCCAAACAATGCCCCACCACACGACTGCAAAGGGCAGGACGCAAACCGGTCACAAAACGACGGGCCCTCATGTTATCATCACTGGTAAGATGAGGAGCAAATCTAGACAAGGCCAAGAAACGGGCCTCATACTGAGATACAATCATATCGCCCTGCACTAGGGTCTCAAACTCGATCGCCCGCTGGATCTGAACATGCTCAGGGAAGAACTTCTGGTCGAAGTGGGTCACAAATTCCTCCCATGTCCAAACGAACTGAGCCCCAACCATCCTAGACACGGATGACCACCAGTGTCGGGCCTCACCCTGAAGAAGGTAGGTGGCAAGGGATACTCTCTAGCCCGCAGGACACTGAATAGTATCAAAAATCCTCGCAACCTCAGTGCGCTAAGCCTCAGCTGCAGAAGGGTTAGGATCACCACTAAACCTTGGGGGGTCATGCTGGCGGAACTCTCGGGCTATCGCACTAGCATGCGGTAAGTCAGACTACTTGGAAACCTCAGTGGTAGCTGGCTGACGGGTTTGCAATGCGGTGTGCAGCAGTACCGCATTTCTGGCCGGAAATGCTCGCTTTCTATAGGTACTATCGAAAAGCAAGGCGACACTCGCCAGGCTGCAGGAGGCACGGCACGGCCGTCGGAGTAGGAGCCTCCGAAACTGGAACAGCAGGCTGAGGAGGGGGAACTGGCGGGGGAATTGGAGCAACCGGAGCCTCTCAGAACCTGAATGAAAGGCTGAGAAGAGGGAATAGGTGGGGAAACTGGAGCAACTGGAGGTACGAGTGCTACGAGCTCAACTGGGTGAGCAGGCCGGATAGGGACCTCAGGAATCGGGTCCCCAACAACAGGAGTAGGATGTGCTCGAGTAGGATGGGTACCTCGGGCGCCTCGTCCATGGGCACCACGACTTCGGGGGCCACGACCACGAGTGCCACGACCACGAGCACCACGCCCACGCGTCATCGTCTACAAAATAATGACGTCGTAAGGAATCAAGACAATTATAGGCTCAATACGGAGCGAAGAGAAGAATCTCGGGACACTACTTGTCCTATGTTCTTTGCAAACATGCGATGTTATGCTAAGTTATTCCAGAATTACTTGCTATGCTCTGATATCAAATCTTATCATGCCCCAGACTCGGTAACCAAAATCATAAGGAACCCGATGGTCGGTTCTGGCTGTAACAGCCTCCATAGTACTCCATTCTCGGCTCCTGAGGCAGGTTCCGATCCGGGGTTCTAACAAGGGGATTTTTCATAAACATATAATTAATACCAATACGAACCTTCCCCAAATCACAAGCAAGTACATCTGAGAATAACAAAGGCACACATCGCAAAATCCATTATAAATTTGAACTATTATAATCATTCATAAGGTCCAAAAGGACATACATGAGATAAAAGGAAAAGAGAGAAAGGTCAGCAATACTGGAGTCCTCAAATGCTCAGCTTTACTCCAACTCTACTGCTATGTCGCCTGCCTAGGGTATCCTGCACGCATCAATCATGTATAAGCTTATAGAAGCTTAGAGGGTGGTGTAGGTGTGTGATAATGGTGCACAGAAGAGTAGTAGGAGATATAAGGAGAGAAGCAAGATCAATGAGAATATCACTAGCCTTATCCAGACTTATCATGAATAAGATGTAATGAGTATTGAGTGTCATGCCAAGGCAATGCATGAAGGGGCTTGTACAACCAATGCTAATGCGGTGCAAGTGATGTCAGTGCTCATATCCAAACCACAAGTCATGTACATTTTCGATCATAAGGAAATCACCGGGGTCCATTACATCTTCGAATGATCGCCGTTCTACTGCACCCGCACATACCAAACGAGCATAAGAGACCTCACTACCCACCTGCGGATAGCCAATCACCAACAAGGCCTGAAGGTAGCGGACCCATTTATGAGCTAGTCAGACTCAGCCTAGCAATGCCTCCTCACATCAGGCAGGTAAGGCCACACCCCTATCCAACCGACTACACGACAGTAGGAGTTATGGCCTAATGGTATAAGGCCCTCATGTGCTCATATATTCCACCCGGTCACGGCATTGGAGCAGATCCTTGGTACCATGGAAGTTTTGAAAATTTCACCCATGGGCATCCTATGCACCCGGTATGCTCAACTAATATTTCCGGTGTCCACACATACGGCCACCCACGAATTCCCCTGTGGAGGCAAGGCCCTGATGAAGTAAGGGCGGATATCCATAAGCTATGCAATGTCAGATGCATGAATCACACAATCACCCATGCATCAATCCCAAACATCCATCTCTCGGGGAGATACCGACATGTCCTACACAATGACACAACCATGGCCAATCATACCTCAACCAAGCATGCATATGATGTGTATGGGAGTGGGCCATGAAGATGAATAGGGGTGCCAATGAGGTGAACATGAACTCTCTACCTAACCATGAAGGGTCTAGGTATTTAACCAATTCCTCATAAGGAATACAACCTCTAATGGGGGCCCATATACCTTGGGTAGCCCACGAGACTAAGGAGAACAATGATATGGGCCTAAATAGATGAAACGAGCCTAGCAAAGGTCTATGGTGGGCCTTTAACCACCCATAGAAGCCCATGGGCCTACCTTAGGGCCACCAATGTGGACATCCAACCACAATTGGTCCCCAAGAGGTAACCCATCTCTAATTGACTACGGATCAAGGCTCAAGGCCCACATAACATTAGAAATAAGAAATGGGTAGCCATTACATACCACAGACATTCATGTTGATCTTCAGAAAGGCGGCCCAAGGCCTAACCAAAACATGGGTCCAAGGGAAATACACATAGCCCAACCCATATATACCACTATGAGCCCATAGGGGAAAGATTAGGGCCCAACATAAAGGCCACTAATCCCATATATTGTGGTGGCCCAGTGGGCAGCCCATTGCTCAAATCACATGGGCAAATGTCATGCTCTTAGTCAAGTAAGTTGGGCCTACAACCCGGCCCAAGTATAAAGTTGATTTGGTGGGCAACCAAGGGCCCATATACTTGTGTAGTCTAGCCCACTAATCCAACACAATAGTATGGTAAAAATGGCCCAAGAGTTCAATGGGCCTATCTGGAAAGTTCTAGCCCAATTGGGCCTAAAGAGTTCAACAACTAGCTACATTCATGGACCCAATTAAATCAACTGTGGTGGGCCTGAAAAGTGCATTTATTAAGCCCAACATTTAAAGAACTAAAGGTATAAATTATTACCTCTAAGATTCTTCACAATGTGTTGGGCTCTACTCAAAATTTCAGCCCAAAGGCCAAGCATAATTATGACATGTTGTTGTCCTAAATTTGGGCACTCCATTGGAGTGGGCCCAGGGCCTATAAAACTCTAGGAATTGAGGGCTAAGGTCCCTCATCATGCATACAATAATAGGAAACCCAAAAAGGTGGCCCACCATCAGAGGAAACATTTTTGAATTATAATTTTTATCAAGGCATATTGCTGGACTACATAGCAAAAAATTCTGGCAAGCCAACCATCTTTGCCCATTCTTTTAGATGCCCAAATGGGGTCAGTTGGGGCTGAAATTTTACAGAGTGATACTTCAATAGGTGGGACACACCTCCACAAAATTTCAGAATTTTTGGATATTCCTAAGTATTTTAATTAATTGGAACAATACAGTCTGTCCAGAAAATCGGATAGACCTGGACGTCCCAATGTGATGGGCCAGTCCGGACCTCGCCACGGTGTGCACAGGGATCCATTGGCTCTGAAACTTGCTAGGTAGGTCCCACCATGGGCGAAAAATAACTCCATAATTTTTCATAATTTTTAAACATTTAAAAATATTTTAATTTATTTAAAGAAATCAATCTATCCTGAAAATCGGACTGATCTGGGCACCATATTGTAATGGGCCAGTCTAGCCATTACCATGGTATGTACTCCATTAGCCCCAAAATTTTGTATGTTGGTCCTACCATGAGTGGACCACCTCTCTATAAATTTTCATAATTTTTAGATAACCAAAAATATTTTTATAAATTTCGGAATTCCAACCTGTCCAGGGTGGAATATTGCTGGAACAGTGTAGAAAATCCAGACTGTCCACCTCACTTGGACCACACCTTTGGGACCCCAATGAAGGTCAGATGGGGCTGAAATTTGGTATGGTTGTAGGTGGGTCATAAGGATACAAGAATCATATATTATTTTGTTTCAGTATTCCTACCAAAGACTCATAAATCAGGCCCCAAGGTGACCCAAAAATCTGTCCAGGCAGATTTGGACAGCAACATGTAATAGAAATGATTAAAATATAAATATGGTTTTCCATGGGATTTAACCTCAGGAATTTGTGTGGTGGACTACCCCACAAATGTCCAGACCTTCCCCATCATCAAATACCCCTTGCATGTGCCCCATTTAGGTGGATTTTGGGGCCACATGTTTAAGGATAGACCGCTATGGGCGTCCAAGCTCCATGGTTGGTCTGGATTTTTGTTGGCCTACAAGGTGGGCCACACATGCAAGATCAGAATTTTATCATAAAGAAAAATAAAATAAAATAAAATAAAATAAAGAATCGGCCACAAGACGAGGGGCTCCGCCACATTGAGGCCCTCCCCTTCATCAATCACACCATACATTCCTTCTATTCATATGTTACAACAAAGATCCACCACATGCATGTTCTAGATTCAAGATCAATGGTTGGGATGTCATCTCAACCATGATTCTAGGGTCTAGATGACCTATCATGCTATGGAATCCAAGTAATCCTCCATGATGGGGGCCTATAGAGGGGAAACCCCATGCATGGACATGCATGCATCAAATAGGCCATTTGGCCACAACTAAGGGGTGATGTAGGATCTCCACCATGGATTGGTGGGTCCTACACTTCCCACAAAAGAGATCTAAGGATATAAAATAGAAATCCTAAGTCCTAGGAGTACACCCACCTTAGATTGCTCAAAACTTGGACCTCATAGCTCCTAGTGCACCAATGGATTTATATCAATGGGTGAGATTGGATTTAGATGGTTAGATTTAGAGGATTAAAGGGGAAATGGAGCTGGAGAAGAGAGGGAGATGGAAGGGAAGTTGCTAGAGAAGAAGAGGAGAGAGAGAAATGAGAGGGAAAGAGAGGGAAAAACTTTTTAAGAGAAGTAATCATAACCTATGGTGACAATAACAATGTTGCTAAGGTAGGTTAGGTGTGGGTAGTGTTTAGGGTGGGTAGTATTTATTCAATGTAATAGTTTAGTGTGTGTGTGTGGTGTGCATGGGAAATTATGCCATGGAGGTGGTCCACATGCATTTGTACAAAAAGTGGGCCACATGATGAAATGCTCATAACTTTTGATCCATAGGTCGGATTGACGCACAAGATGTGTCATTGGAACCACAACGACGATACGAACGAGATGGCATAGGTCTTGGGTTGATCTGAGTCGGGTCTACGTGACCGAACTCAAGGTGACTGCAAACACAATCCAAGGGTCGCGGGTCGCCGGAATTCAACCGATAAGACCACGAGACCATGATGAACAAGATGCATACTCACACACACACATGCAGACATGGGAATTAGGGTCGGGTCTCACATCCATACCATCCTCCATTTTGGCAAGACGTGGGACCCACCCCACACGCCGCACATGTCGGGGTGGGGCCCACGTTGATGTATATATTCTGTATCTACACCGTCCATCCATGGACGATGCTGTGTGGGGTTGACCGTGATGTGTGGGTCTTGGCCACACCGTCTGTTTGCTGGACAGGTGTGACCAACCTTGGTATGTGTTTTATCACAGCCGTCCATCCGTGTATGGACGTGGGACCCACCTCATTTTGTGGTGTCCACGCCGTCCAGCATGGGATGGTGGGACCCACCTTGAGGTTGTGTTTTATATCCGGGCCGTCCATAGGCCACAATGATATATGTGTTGTACTCACACGTGTGGGACCCACACGTGATATATGTGCCCCATCCGTGCTAGCCATCAGATGATGGGGCCTGCTGTGATGTGTGTACGGTCCACACCGTCCAGCGTGGGACAGTGCTAGGCCCACATGATGTAAGTGTTTCATCCACGCCATCTAGATGGGCTGGACGTGGGTATGTGTTTTCAGCCACGCCATCCATCTAATTTTTGGATAGGTGGGGCCCACCTTGCGATGTGTTGCATATTCACATTATCCATCCACATGGCCCCCGAATGATGTAAGTGTTTTATCAATGTCGTCCAGCTTGTGGACCCCTCATGTGATGTATTCGCAGCCCATTTGATGAGGCCCATTATGATATATATGTGGCCCATGAGTGAGGCCCATTGTGATGTATATGTGGCCCATTTGGTGAGGCCCAACATGATGTATATTGGCCCATATGATGAGGCTCGATGTGATGTATATTGGCCCATATGACGAGGCCCGATGTGATGTATACGAAGCCCGTATGATTAAACCCATTGAGAAGTATATTAGGCCCTTGTGTGAGGCCACGGGCCCACTATGTGTTTGGCTCTATGCGGGACACTCGTTGGGAGCAATGTTGGTAAAATGTCCACATTGATGGGCAATGATGGTTAAACGTCCACATTGTGACCTTCCTTTAGGCCTTTGTTAGGTTCATTCTCATCCTTCTCTAAGCGGGTTGACCCTAATCATTGGGCCCCATTGATAATTGCAAGATCCATCTATTCTTATTGGGCTAACCCAAAATGTTGGCCCCCCATTGGTTGCTAGTAGGGTTATTGATCTTGCAGTCCATCTAGGACTTATTTAGGTCCCCTAGGGCATCTAGCGGGCCATATGATAGTATGGTGAAGGATGCCCGTTCCGGATCCTTAAGATTACAGGTAGGCCACCTAGGCCCAACTTTAATATAAGGAGAGTTCATCATCACCGTAGACGAAAAGATCCATGCTATCAAATTTGCTATATTCACAGTTGAAGATTGACCCTCATGTTATGGATCTGATGTCCATCTATGGACCCCACCTTATGTATAGGCCGATTATCGATGTCGACTATGAGTACGTGCTAGTATAACATCATTATACAATCTATTGAGATGGTATGAGGCCCATTGTGATTATATTAGGCTCATTTTCATTTTTCCTTAGTGGGCTAACCCAAATTAATGGGGCCCTATTATTATTAGTATGATCCATCTCGCCTTATTGGGCTATCCCAATTCTTTGGGTCCTCATTGATGCTAGTAGGAGTTTCCAAACCTGGAAGCCCACTTTAGGCCCATGAGTAGGCCATCTAGCCCCATCCTTGTTATGAGGAGGATGTATCATCACCTCTGGACATAGGTAGAAAAATCCATGGTATTATATTTGGTATATCCATTGTCGAGGACTGATCCTTATGTCATAGATTAGATTTACTATCCTTCTAGAGATCCCGCCATATATATGCTGATTATTGATTACGACTATATTAATATACACACTAAGTATATGCTAGTATAGCATTATGATTTTATAAAGTCATTGTAAGGTTAATTATGATCGTATGAGGCTCATTGTGATTGTATGAGACTCATTATGATTGTATGACCATTGTGATCGTAGGAGGCCCATTGTGATTTTATGAAAATCATTATGATTTTATGAGATCCATTGTAATGGTACGAGGCCCGTTGCGATTGTATGAGGCCCATTGTGATTGTATAAGGCTCATTATGATTGTATGAGACCTAATTGTGATGTAAGAGACCCATCATATGTGTGAGGGCCATTGTATGTGTGAGGCCCACCATGTATAGGTGATTATTGCACACCACCCATTCACCTATACGGGCCATGGCCCATCTTATACCGCCCACTATGATGTATGTGATTATAATCATGTTTGGTATACTTCATGATATATACTCATACGTATCATCCGCATGCTTGTTATACGCCATTGGGCTTATTGTTTATAGGACTCCCTGAGAGACGGAGTTACCCCATATAAGCGCGTGGTACGCGTAAGTTTAATGCATGACTAGATGGTATGACTCATACATCTCGCATTGTGTGATATGACCACCGTACGCCCTACTGACATAAGGGTCTGGCCTCCATAGGCATGTCGTGGATGGCCATATGGGACACTAAAAATGTTTGGTTCTAGCATACGGGCGCAATAGATGTCCCTGGGTGAAAATCTCTAAACCCCCGAGGCCAAGGAACATCTAGACCGAGTAGATATACATGAGCGCATGAGGGTCGTATACCAGTTAGGCCGTGTCTCCCATTGTGTCGTGGTCAGTTGGGAGGGGGTGTGACCTTACCCGCCTGAGGAAATAGGCAATGTTAGGCTGAGTCTAATCAGCTTGAGGAATGGGTCCTCTATCGCGAGCCAGGCCGATATTGGCAGGCAGATAGTGAGGTCTCTTCTACTTACCATTTGTGTGCTTGATGGGCCAGCAAGCTGGCGTAGAGTGTACTAGACCCCGGTGATGATCCTAGAGACATACTGTACTGAGATGTGGAGTTACATATTATCATTTGACTCATTCATTCATTCATACACTGTCCACTCGAGCCGGTGGTGTGCAACTAAATCATTATGTATATCTTCGTAATGGTCAGGATTTTGGTTGGGCATGCGACCAACTAGAGATCAGGAGTTTTCACATTGAGTCTAACTATCCAAATTTAGGTATGAGACTGGTTTGGATAGAAGTCTCTTGTAATGGACCCCACAGCTTGCGATACTACCTACTATCATCCCAACTCCACACTCCAGTTGGTCATTTCTTTCACACTGCATATTGCATTACATCCTTAGTACATAGCATTTGGTTTACTATGCTTCTGTATCGCATAGCCTGAATGAGGTTGATAGTATTATGGACTTGTCAGGATCTACATATTGCATTACATCCATGGCATTTGGCATTTGGGTTGTTATATTTCTGCATTTATATGGTCTAGATGAGACTGATGGTATTCGTGGCTCTTCAAAATTACATATTGTATTACATCCTCGGTATCTGATATTTGGCTCATTATGACTCTGCATTGCATAAATGATCTGCATTGCATACTCTAATAATGAATGACTTATAGCCTTGTCAGTATTCCACTTATGCTGATATTTGTGTGCTTGACACTTATCTTGCGCACACACGTACACCACCCTCTAAGCTTTCTATAAGCTTATGCACGATAGATGCATACAGGTGATGATAAGACGCAGTCGAGTTGAGGCAGGAGCGTGCGGCAGAGCTTCTGCAGCTTTTAGCATTTATCTTGTATTTCCCCTTCATGTATTGTACTCAAGTTTTTGATATTAGTAGATATGTGATGATGATGTTGCCTTTGTGATTTGGGTACACTTATGGTTATGCTCCTTTATTTATAGAAAAATTTCACGCTAAAAATCCTCCTTATTAGATCCTAGGATCGGAATTTGGCGTATGGACGCTAGGAGTCGAGAATGGGGTACTATGGAGGCTATCGGCACCAGATTCGGCGATCGAAAATTTTGTGAACCCGTTTCTCGAGTTTGAGGCGTGACAATCATTGGGGCTCACGGTGGATGAGCAACAATATCACATTGGTTGGACATTCCAGACCATACGATTGGTGTGATCAAATGAACGGGTGAAACAGGGTCCAAATTCAACAAGCAAAATGACTGATCTGAGCCTATTCTCCATTCAGATTGGACAAATGACTTTGCTGGTGTGTAGATGGGCAGCATTTATATAAAATGCAGGTTGGGGTTAACAAGCTCCAATGCACCATGCTTTCTTAGAGAATAAGTAGGGCATTTGGACCTAATAAAACAAACGTATTAAAGTAGACCATTGAATACGTTGTGTCCAATTCTGATGATCAAGTAATTCTTATTCATGAGAGAGCCTGGGTTAGGCATTACTGAATTTGGTGGTGGAGAACCTCCTGATGTGGAAAATTGAAAAGTGAAAATGACTTTAGGAGCCATACTGCAGATGTGGCAATCAAATACTTACATTCTTTTCTTATCTCACCTTCCATAGATGCAGTTTCAATGCTACAGCCAATCTCACATACACATTTCAAAACAAGAGGTTTTTTTTTTAATTATTGACTTAATTTGTTGATTTGAATTCTCAATATAGAAGCATTCGGGTGGGCACCAAAATATCATACCTCATCTATCATATATCGCACAAGATCAAAGTTCCCATGTCTATAAGATTGACAAAAGTTGTCATCACAACAAAACCTTTACAAATCTCCTATACAAAAAATCTTCTCTCTACTACCAAACAGATGAGCCTTTCGCAAAAAGAGGAGCGCCACAATTGTCTAAATATACAACCTATTTAAGAGCCGCAACTCACAAAAGAGCTCCAAAACAATCACCTGAGCCAAACAACCTCATCGCCAATGGTCCAAAATATTTGCCTATGCCATAAAGTAAAAATTCAGTCACTTGAATTTGTTTGCACTTCGTGTATATAATTGAAATTAAACTGTCAAAATTATTGCATTGTGGGAAAAAGGAATATACATTGAAATAAAACTGTCTAGACTATTTTACTTTTTTAAAGCTCTTCTTGAAACTATGATATTAATTTATGCGGAAAAGCTATTCAATGTGTCTGCCTTGAAAATTCCAAATAAACTCGCCAGTTGACATCTTTCATATATGCTCAAGCGACAGAGCTAGAATTAATTTCGAGGGATATAGCATGGATTGATACTTAGTATCATATCCACTATACAGAAGTAACAACTATTAGATGGTCCTAAGCCTAATGGACTTTACATATCTTTAATGGATGATGCTGACCTTTTATTTTCACATGCCACTAGATGTATGGTTTGGATCACCTAATTAGTTATCAAGACTAGACTTAATGAACTTGATAGGTGATATCAATGCCATTCTTTTAACTTTGTAGGGTTCAAATGATCATGATACTCATTACCATTTTGAAAATGGTGAACACTGTCATATTTATATGCTTATCCAAACCTGCTTTTTCCTTGACCCGTTTGTGGATGGAACAAAACCCAAAAACTACATTAGGGAGAAGATTAGTGCTCACCTTTGACAAAATATTGGAATGTATATGATGCTCTTCCCACCGATTAATTCTTGTCAGATTGTTGTGATGACAACTGCATAGAAATTTCATATAAATAAAAAATATATCTCAAAATATGAAATTTAAAAAGGTATGTTCAATATATTTTGCCTTTAAAATGATTAATTTTACCTGGTTACATACAACGCTTTCTTGAGAAGATAATTATGGGTTGCTCAAGAGAAATTGCTGATTCGAGTTGATGGTTGGATAGCCACAAGCAACCAAAGGGCCACTCGTGGATCCACTAGGACCACTCCCAAGATTAAAAAGGTTTTGTTGAAACATGTTAAGATTAGCTGGTTGGTATTCACACTGAGGCAATAATGATGCATAGATGGATCTACCAGGTAATCGAAGAGAACTCGCCACCATACTTTGTAATCTCTAATAAAAGCAAAAGGAAAATTAAAAACTATAACAACATAAACATATGTCATGACAAGCTTTACAAAACAAGTTTCGAGTGATACATGATTGAAATGACACATTGGGGTGAACATAAATTGATAATTTGAAGGTTGAAATGCTTGGGCCATCTCCTGTCTTTCTTGATTTGCTTCTGTTTGAGTAGTAGGATTTTGAAATCTTTTCTTCCATGCTTTATCTAATGGATTTTTATATGTACGATGATTGCCCCTCCCTAACCCTAGGCTTTACTTTAATCTCATGCATAGTTTATGAACTCAAACTATTCACAAAAGTAAATTTTTTTTCAGTTGGTTCACGGCATGCGATTTCGGTATCTACACTTACAATTGGCTTAATATGTGTGCTTTTAATATCTACGTTTTTAGTAGGCTCAAATCGTGCACCTTTAATTTCAGTATCTACACTTTCAATTGGGTCCGAGAATGCATGTTTAATATCTACACTTTTGTTAACAAATTGATAAGAGTTTAACGGAAGTTCCTTGATCCTTTTCGTGCATTCCATCACTTCATTATGATATTTATAAGAATATCTATCAGCAAATTTGAAAACCTCCTCATGTACCCCAATTATTGCCGCAATTTTAAGAAGTTTGCGAGACATATATTTGTACTGCTTACCCAATACAATATTGCAGTTATCTTGTATTGTTAATGTAGCCACTTCTCTAGCAAAACCTACCTTTGCATCTCTATGCCATCTTTTCAAAATATAACAAGGTGGAAGCACCTTTATATTATAATAATATAAAACTTTGAATGCATGACTACATAAGATGCCCACGAACAAAAACTTGCGGCATGCACGTTACTGTATTGTCTAGTAAGTCAAACTCAACAGTACATCCTTCAACTTTGTCGTTATCAGTAACTCAAAATTCCGCAACTATGCCAACCTCACCACATTTAAAAAGAGAATGATTAAGAATTTTCTTAAATTCATTTTAAAAATTTTCAAACACTTTCGGAGTGTATGCATTTGCCGCTTCCTTTAGCATTTTCACATCAAGAACTAATACCGGGGTACTTTGCCTCGTTATGAAATCAACTACGGCTTCTTCGTATCATCTATGAGCTAGGACCCGCTCGTAATGATTGAAGAAACGCAAGAGGTTGTATTTAGAGTTCAAATATCTTTTCAAAATATTATTCATGCTCTCGCTTCGCTGTGTACTCTTGATGTCAGCGTAGAATGTATTTCTTCCATAAACCAAAGCTCATTTTTCTTTTTCTTTTAACAGATTCTGTAGCCACTTGTTTTGCATTAAATCATACTTTTTGAGCATTTTATTCCATACTGTTAGAAACTCTTCCTCATCCTCATAATCATATACATACTTATTAAAATCATGTTCAAAACTTTTTAAACTTTTAAATACATTGTTAAGGTGCTTTGCAGCATTTTGGTAGATATGCTAGATACATAGACAGTGATATGTTTATGGTATCATTGTAGTTATTGCATTGGCCATTGCAGCATCGATCTATGAGAATTGTCATTAGTTGCCTTCCAATCATCGCACTTAAAAATGTTTCAAACAACCTATCAGATTATGGTTTCTATGAATAATTTGAATTGAATTATCTTCTCCCAATCGGGTGCTATATATAGATACAATTACATCTCATATAATAGAAAAAAATCCTATTTTAAAGGAAACTAAATATTCTTATATTTACAAGGACTAATTATAGAATCAATCACACCTCATAAAATCAATCACACCTCATAGAATTAATCACACCCCATATACAACTCATGCAGACACTCCCCCTCAAGTTGGAGCACCGATATCTATCATGCCCAACTTGTCAACTATACCATGGAACACCTTTCCGAAAACTGTTTTCTTGAGTATATCCACTAACTGGCTTTCGGATTGAACAAATGGAAATTGTATAATCTTTTGATCGAGTTTTTCTCTGATAAAATGATGATCAACTTCAACATGTTTAGTGCGGTCATGTTGTACAGGATTCCGTGAAATCTCAATGGCTGCCTTATTATCACAATGGAGATTCATAGGTTTTGCATATTCAATTCCCAAATCTTTTAGTACACTTTTAAGCCACAAGAATTCGCATACACCATGAGCCATACCTCGAAATTCGGCTTCTGCACTTGATCTTGCCACAACCTTCTGCTTGTTGCTTCTCCAAGTGACAAGATTACCTTCCACAAAGGTAAAATAGCCAGACGTGGACCTTCTGTTGGTTTGATCACCTGCCCAATCAGAATCTGTGTATCCTTCAATGTTAGAGACACTGCTTTTGGAGAACAATAAACCTTTGCCTAGTGCATTCTTCAAATATCTTAAGATTCGATATACCGCATTCATATGCTCTTCACTTGGTACATGCATGAACTAGCTTATGACGCTCACTGCATAAGCTATATCCGGCCTTGTGTGAGACAAATAGATTAATCTCCCAACCAACAGCTAATAACGACTGTTGTCTGTTGGAGCTTGATCTGGAAAAACTCCGAGTTTATGATTCATTTCTATGGGCGTTTCTACTGGTTTGCAAGCAACCATTCCAGTTTTTGGTTAAAAGATCTAACACATATTTCCGTTGTGAAAGGAAAATCCCGTGTTTTGATCTTGCAACCTCAATCCCGAAGAAATATTTAAGTTGTCCAAGATCATTCATTTCGAATTTAGTAGCCAAATACTCCTGTAATGCTTTCATTTCAAATGGGTCATTTCCTGTCAAGACCATATCATCGACATACACGATTAAAACTGTTACCTTTCCTTCTTTGTGTTTTATAAACAAAGTATAATCTGAATTACTTTGTTTATAACTGAATGCCTTCATTATAGAAGAAAACCTCCCAAACCAAGCTCTAGGTGACTGTTTCAGCCCGTACAATGGCTTCTTCAATTTACAAACTTCACTTCTACACGAGGAACTATGTTTGACTCCGGGTGGCAACTCCATGTAGACATCTTCCTCTAAATTTCCATTAAGGAAAGCATTTTTGACATCAAATTATTGCAAGGGCCAATCCCGATTTACCGCTATAGATATGAGAATGCGAATTGTATTGATCTTGGCTACCAGTGTAAAAGTCTATTGATAATCTATCCCATACCTTTGCGTATACCCCTTTGCAACTAACCTTGCTTTATATCTATCAATACTGTCATCCGCTTTGAGTTTCATCGTGAACACCTATCTACATCCAATTGTCTTCTTTCCTTTGGGTAATGGAACAAGTTCCCAAGTCGCCTTTTCTAGAGCCTCCATCTCTTTGTTCATCGCCTTTGTCCATTTCGGATCAGTCAATGCATCCTGCACACTACTAGGAATAGATACAGTGGATAATTGATTAATAGTAAATGCATATGAAGTAGACAATTTATGGGAGGACACATAGTTACTAATTGGGTATTTGGTCTTGGCTTTAGGATCAGGTTCATATTGTTTCTTTGGAACTCCCTTAGTTGATCTTTGTGGATACTTAGGAGCTATATCTTCTGCAGGAACATGTGATTCATTAGACTCATCAAATATGGGATTCGAGATTACCTGAGGAAGAACATTCTGGGTTGATTCTTCAGTTAATAGTGTGGACATAGGCAAGTCTGAGGGCATCGGTGATTCTGACATGTCGGGAGTACTTGAATTATTTTGGGAAAGAACTGTCAACTCACTCTCAACTTCAGGAATACTATCACAGCTTTGATGAACACTTTTCTCAAAAATTTCATTCACTTTTTCTAACTCCATAAACTCATCGCCTCCGCCAACTTCCACATTCTCTTCACTAGAGCTCTCCCCCTAAAGAGAAGGGCCAGAGACTTCCCCTGTGTAATAAGGTTCTACTTCACGAAAAGAAACATCCAAAGTCACATGTAATTTTCGAGTTTGAGGATCATAACACCTGTATCCTTTCTGAAACTCAGAATAGCCAACAAAGACACACTGTTTTGCACATGGATCAAGTTTGTTTCGCAAACTTTTGGGGATATGAACATATACCGTACAGCCAAAGACTTATGGTTCAAGATTTGGGAGATGGGGAACTGAAAGTAAGGATTGCATCTTTTATTGGGGAGTTTGAAAATCTATGACTCGAGAAGGTGTTCGATTAATGAGGTAAGTAGCGGATTTTACAGCCTCTCCCCAATAAAACTGAGGCATGTTTATACCAAAGAGAGAGGCACAAACCACCTCCAATAGTTGTCTATTCTTCCTCTCTGCCAATCCATTTTGTTGTGGAGTATCGGTGTAAGAAGTCTGATGACGAATCCCATGTTGGCTCAGAAGCTCACCGAAGGATGTATTTATATACTCAGTACCATTGTTGGATTGCAAAATACGAATCCGTTTTTGGTATTGAGTGCCCACCATATTATGAGATTTCTGAAATGTTGTACATACATCACTCTTTTTGTTAAGCAAAGACACCCAAGTCATTCTAGTGCATTCATCAATAAATGTAACAAAGTAGCGAGCTTTTAAAATAGAAAGGATTTTTGCAGGACCCTAAACATCACATTGAATAACCACAAAAGGTTTTGAACTTTTATTTAAACTTGGTAAATAAGAAATAGGATGACTCTTAGCCAATTCACAAATGTCACAATGAAAATTCAAATCATTTAAAGATGAAAAAAGATGTGGGTGTAATTTTCTAAGATAACCAAAGGACAGATGTCCTAGTCTCCGGTACCATAACTATATAGTTGCTCGAGATTTGTCTTCGCTACTAGTTTGATTTGCCTGACTGAATTTTGGTCCCCCATTTTTTGTCAACTCCAAGTTGTAGAGTTTGCCCCCTCTAATACCATAACCAAGAATCTTCCGAGTTAGAATGTCCTGAAAAACACAAAATGAGGGCCAAAAGGTCACAGTGCAAGCAAGAGTGGAGGTAATTTGGCTAACAGACAAAAGATTGTACTCAAGGAATGGAACAACAAGGACGGTATCTAATGTGAGAGTATTGGATAAGATGATAGATCTCTCTCCAGTAATAGGAGAGGTACTACCATTAGCTATGAAGATAACAGCTTGAGAAGAAGGGAGAACGGAATGCAACTGACCGGAGTCCCTTGTCATATGATCGGATCCACCTGTATCAATAATCCAAGTACTGTTCTTAGCAGTTGCAGAGAATATTGATGTCTTACCGACAATACCTGGATGGACAATGTTTGCTGTAGGCTGCGATTGGTCTTCTTCCATAGATGTCACCATAGCTTTCCCTACAATCTTCTTTCGAGGTTTCTTCGTGAAGTCCCACCACTCAGGATAGCCAATGACTTCATAACATCGTTGTTTCGAATGACCTATTTCACCACAATGAGTACATACCAGGCCACCACACTTTTCAGTTGATTAATTGTTTCTGTTTTTCGATGAGCCAGACGACAATCCTTGTCGAGTTTGGTTAGCCAGCATAGCCGAACGCTCAGAGATTGGACGAGAGCCTCCTATTGTCTGTCTCTGTTGATATTCTCTCCTGACATATGCATACGAGCTCTCCAAATCGAGTTTTGGGTCTTTTCATAAGATTTCTCCACGGACCTAATCAAATTCGGAGTCGAGTCCACTTAGAAAAATATGAACTCAAAGCCTAGCCATCGCGGAATGCAACTGGACCACCCCTTCAACTGTTCCTTCCTGAGAAATAGTCCTGTGATCGATTTCCTGGAAAATAACAACAAGTTTATTATAGTACGTTGATAATGGTCGACCATTTTGCGTGGTAGAAAAGGATCTCTAATTTAATTCAAAGATACAGGTTTTGTCCAATCCATCATAGAAGGCTTTCGATACGGCCTCCCATATCTCCTTGGCTGTGGGGAGATGAATAAATCGTTGCATCAACGACGAACTCATTGGGTCAATAAGCCAACTCTTAACATTGTGATTTTCGGTAATCCATGTTCCAAGATTGGGATCTCCGGGTGCAGGTTTTTTCGCTTCTCCGGTGAGATATCTTACTTTATTACGAGCGCCAATACGTATTTCCATGAGTTGAGACCATAATGAGTAATTGGCCTCATCTAGTGTGATGCCGGTAGGAAACACAGAATTGTCTTAGTGGACAATAATTTGTGGTGCTGGTGTTGGAGTTGGTTCAGTTGTTGTGCCTATGGTGATTATCATCGCACTCATAACAAATTTATGGTGGTGACTCTGATGTCGTACGCTCCCGATGTCACGGCCTTCGTCGAGGACCGTCGGATGAAGAAGATAATCGGCGTAAAGAGTAAGGAGAGCTTGATCGTCTTGTTGATGGAGAAAGCAACGGATACAACGTCCTTGGAGTGGCTAACGAAGCGACCGGAATACGAGCTCCTTAGGATCGAACCCGCTTTGATACCATGTCAGATTATGGTTTCTATGAATAATTTGAATTGAATTATCTTCTCCCAATCGGGTGCTATATATAGATACAATTACATCTCATATAATAGAAAAAAAATCTTATTCTAAAGGAAACAAAATATTCTTATATTTACAAGGACTAATCATAGAATCAATCACACCCCATAGAATCAATCACACCTCATAGAATCAATCACACCCCATATACAACTCAAGTAGACACAACCACTTAAAATATTCAATCGTTTCATCGTATAGTAATGTCACACCAAATATTACAGTTTGCTTATGATGATTTACCCCAATAAATGGGGCAAATGGTCATCCATAACTATTTATTCTGTATGTTGTATCAAAGCAAATCACGTCTCCAAAAACACTATAATCCATTATTGACTTCCTATCTGCCTAGAACATATTCGTAATTAAATCATCTTCATCCACTTTTATTGCATAAAAGAACATGGATCATTTACTTGCATTTTAAGAAAGTATCGTAGAACGGCTCCTACATCACCCTTTTTCATTACTTTCATTCGCTTCCTTTATAAGTAATTTTTTAAATCAATGTGCATGAAACCTATATTCTCTTGCCCTCCAGATTGTTTACTAAAATATTCTAAAGCCACTTTAGGTGATATACCTGAAGCTTCCATCATCTTTGCTTCAACTTTTTTGTTATTAGTGAAACCTCTCTGTGACCTGAACATGTGCACTTTTGATGGTGTAACAACTTCATGGTTATGATCTTCAATAAATTTAATCGCTTTGAACCTTCAATTTACTTGAAGCTTAATAATCATGTTTGCTTGACATTGAGTTCTAGTATTCAAACGGGTGCTTTTTTCGACGATATCTTTCTTTCACGCTCGACCTTCTTTAGAACAGCAAAACTGCCTCTTAATCTTGACATTATCGTCTGATTTTTTTTTGTCCAATTTGTTTGAATACTGAATCCCGTTTTTCTAGCATATCTATTGTAAAATTTATATGCACTCCCATCATAACTAAACTCCATTCCTAGTTCTAATTTTTCATCTAACTCATCAAAACTAAACTCCATTCTCACTTCTAGTTCTTCATCTGGCTCCTCATTTGTCTGGACCTGTACAACTTGTCTTGCCTCATGGTTGTCTACTTGCTGATTTGCTTATTGATCATCTATTTCAAATATCAAACTGTAGCCTTCAACATGGTTGAGAAAGTAGTTGACTCTCCCGAATATTATCATTCATTTCACCAATTAGCCTTCAAAAGAAAAAGGAAAAACTAAATAACACGAGACTTTGAACAAAACCAACATTTATTACAGAAACAAAACCCATTGAACAATTTTTTTTTAACAAAGTAAACATTTAAGCACCATATGCAATAAGAGTATTAAATAACTCCCCATAAACAATGAATTTTTATTTTTATTTTTTTTGTAAATGCAGATAGTAAAGAGATATGATTTCGTAAAAATTCAAAAAGTAAAAAAAAATACAATACAACTAGAAGATATATATTCTAACCATTTTTTTTAAACGAAGATTTTCACAAAAGAGAATTTTCTAAAACATATAAGAGAATTTTCCAAAACCAAATTTTAAAATTTCAAAATTTTCAAATCCTAAATCTTCTAATTTTAAAAACATTGTATATTACGTCTTGAAAATTGTTGCACAGTGAGAGAAATGATTCAGTGCGATGTTTCTCAGAGAGAAGCAGAGAGAGAAGGTGCAAGAAATCTAAGAGGGAAGGAAAGAGAGATACAGGGAGAGAAGGTGCGAGAAATCTAAAAGGGAAGGAAAGAGAGATTCGAGAGAGAAATGGAGAGAAAATCTGAGAGGGAGGTAGGAAAATCGAGCACCACTGAAATGGTGGTGCTTTCTTTGTTCCAAGCAGTGAGAGAGAGAGAGAGAGCCCACCGAATGAGATATTTTTTGCTTTATTTTTTGTTTTAATTGAGGTCAAGTACTACATGGCCTAACGGCATGCAACGCGCCTTGAACTTCCTTCCTTATGAGCCCTACAGTGTCAGCCAATAAGAGGATAACATGACTCGTCCATCTTTTTAAGCCTCCGGACAGGGGTAGGACGTAATCCACGTCTTACAAGCGACAACCCTTTCATTCAGATACTTATTAGTCAATCCTTAAAAGTATAAAAAAAATATATAGGAAACCTCAAGTCGCCTGTGCTCATACCAAGTAATAATCAATTTCAATGCACCTGATATGCACATGTAATATAGGATTGACAATAAGAATAGTGATACCAGTGTTACCATAGAATATTCTGCTTTGGCACTAGAGCATGATATTGTTTTTTTTTTTTTTTTTTTTTTAATCTTTTATATGTCTGACATATTAAATCAGGTCAGATACACACATATGATATAGTAGATCATTGATCGTTTAGGCAACTAGACTAATATAATATTAAAGTACCCCCTTATTGAATGACGTTTTTAATTGGCACAAGATGAATTATCATAGGTCTATGTATAAATTGGCCACATCAGTTGATCAAACAATAACGCCTTAAAAAGTTGATAATATAAAGTGGCATCTTGGAGAGGACGTCAATATGAACATATACTTTTCTAATAAAGACTGGTAGTGTAAAAATATATTTGGCATTCATCATTTGTGCTCGTCAAAGGAGATCAATGTTATACTTTGTCTTAGTGAAAATAAGAGATAATTTAATGTGATAGACCTCAATTCCTAAGAAATAATATATGGGTCTAAAATATTAATTTCAATCTTACAGTATAGGTTTGGCCAAATATGACAATAAAATAAGAATTAAAATGGTAGTTCAAGATCTTAAATTAGGTAACTTAATCATAATTTTATTTTTTAAAATGGTTGAGTTAGTGTTTACAATGTGCTCCTAACTCATTCCTCTCTGCCTAGCAATTCACATTTAGAAATTCAGTTCCTTAATCTTAGGTATGGGTTGAGGTGCGGTGATTTGCCCTATAATTGCCTGAAGACCTTCCAGCGGCCTTAGGAATGTGGGCTAACTTTAACGCACTAAAGAAGATGTTGACATGCTTCTAGGATATCTTGAGTAGTTCGTAAATGAAAATATTCGTCGGGATCTTTTTAAGATACTCTAAGATGTTGTACACTTAAGCACGTCCACCCTTTCATTGCTTTGGGGATCATTGCTTTGCAAATGAGACGGTTAGTAGACCCTTCTTGTCCTAATGGTATGATTAACAGAAACTTCTTCCTCTGAGGCTAGGTCTTTGATTAAATCATTCATTCCTCCTGTCCGAAGCAATATCCACTTTTTCTTTTCCCTTGACAATAGGAAAGGCAGGTCGTTAGCTCTAACTAGTTCAGTTTGAGTAATTCTTAGAAGTAAGTGAATTGCTAGTGGGTTGAGCAAACAAATAGTAGTACATTAGTTTATCAGTTCATTTTCAAATAGCCAAACAACCCTTATGCTCATTTATCTTTCTATCCCACTCTTACTAGCAAGAAATTTATGAGACAATTCACATATAAAAGCATGACAGGAATTTTTTAAGGAGTTGACCAAATGAATATTGAGAAATTGGAAGTAATTAATAAAAAATATAAATGAATGATAAAAGAAATAATATAGTAAAACAATGCTTTGGGAGATAGGTTTTTAATTATGATCAATTAATCTTTTATTGAAGTGATGATCAATTCCCCAAAACTAGTCTTTACACATTTAAGAAAGAGACGACATTTCTTATTGGGAAACGCATCCATGTTACAGGCATATGCACTTATCACTTCAACATTCTTGTGGTGTGTGTGTGTGTGTGTGTGTGTGTGTGTATGCATTCATTGAGATGGGCCATAAAAAAAATGTGTTCTTCACACTAAGTCATTTAAACATCTAATTGCATGCCATGACAATGTTCATATAATGATTTTTTTTTATATGGATTAAATGTCTTATCAAAGTAGACCCCTCTTTTTTAATAATGTAAAGCCTATAGCAGCTAGCCTTGCTTCGTACCATTTAATTGTCAGTACATCGCTTAATCTTACAAACTCATTTACGTCCAACCATATTATAAGTTTGAGGTAGAGATCTTAATAGATATACATTACAAAAAAAATGGACTTTTTCTAATCCAAGAATATTATCCTAATCTATTATAAAAATCAATAAGAACTAATATTCACATGTTTTACTGTTGACTGACTTGAAATTTATCAATCATAACACATCCTTAAAGTTTATCCTTAGCTGCCATAAAAAAAATGAAGTTCCACAATATTGTAATTAGCTTTGAAGCAGGGTGATTAGAGCGTTGAACTACTAAGAACACTTTGAGCTTTTGGATTTCATTTTTCAATCGTATAATCATAAGATATTGTGCCGATGACTAATGGAGATCTTTTTAGAGGCAAATCAATGATAAGAGTAGAGGTGATAAATAGTTTATCAATTATCAAATATGTGGCCAAGATAGAAGGAGCTAGAGATGGTAAGGCAAATATTAGTAGTAAGTCAAGCAAGGTTGACAGGTATCCATTTTTTAAAGTAGATATTTGGTTGATAATGCGAGTTTATTTTTTTACTATTAAAGGCAGATTAGATGTAGATGGAGATAGCAATCCTAATTACAGAATGTCCCATTGTGGAAGATTTGAGGTGCATGTACGCTCATATAGAGTGTTTTAAGCACTTATAAGAGAGAAAAGATCTTGTCAAACTTCTCACATTGATCATAAGATGGTTTAAAACACATACATCATTTATATTGTATGTTATAACTAATAAAGATGTCAGGAATATTAGAAGCTATCGATTTACTACTCATGATTGGCCAAAGGCAAGTGAACATCAACATCGAATTTAATGAATAGCTTGGGTTTCTTAAATTATCTCATATTTTAACATGTGTGTAAGATGTGGTCAAGTAATGCCTTATCAACCCTTTTTAGTGAAGGGAAGGGAACCTGTTTCTTGACATTTGCATGTGGATGGCATCAAAACACTCTTAATATTTTGAGTTGCATTATGTTAACTTGAAGTCAAAATAATTAAGGGGTTACATCCGAATTTAGAAGATCTTGACCTAATCCAATGGGTCAGGTCTAAACTAGGTTATGGTTGGACTTATGTGGAGTCTAAGTATAGTAGGGTTTTCATTACGATAAAGTGGATAAAGTTTTGCTTGAGACCAATCCATATTACCTAATGGTACTAATTTTATCCATAAACAACATGATACTGGGCAATATCACACAATTTCAGTGATCACACTGATTTGTAATCCTTTATTTTCACACAAATGATGCTCTAACATATTTCTACCTTAAATTAAATCAAATGAACTTCGAAAGCATACAATTCTATACCATTTTAGATAAAAGTTGAGAATAATTTAAAATTAACTTTACTACAAATTATTTTCAATAAATTTATCTAATGCTAAAGTTAAAAAGTCACCAATCAACAATATATCGTAGTTAAAGCCTAAATGTAATGTGATTCAACACCCATATGCATAAACCTATTACCTCTAAACATAAGATATGGTAAACTCTAAGGCCTTGTTTGGTAAACACTTAAAATAATTAATTTTTTGGAGAATTAGAGCTATAATTTTGGGTCTCTCCTCCTCTCTATGTATTAACATAAAATGATGTGGTAGTCTTAAGACTATAAATATGCATAACTTATATACAATCTCAAGAAGAAAGTAGTCAAAAACAATTTCAATAAACATGTTTGTTAGCTAATACTTAAACGACATATGAGATGTATAAATAATGAGAGCTACAAACTTTTCACAAATAAATTGTCAATTCACTTCAATATGTTTTGTACGTTCATGGAACATAGAATTAGTAGTAATATAAATTATATCCTAGTTATCACAATATGACAGGAGAAGAGAAGTGGAAATGGAGAGATCAAAGAGGAGTCGGTGGAGCCACATAATCTCACTAATATATGGTCCATAGAGTAGTATTCAACATCAGCAAAGGAACGAGCAATAATATATTATTTCTTCCTCTTCCAAGAGATGACATTTGTTGAAATACACGATTTGAGGAAGAGAAGGCTTAATTTCTTAGAGTCGCATACAACCGGTATTTATATAAGAATAGAGGAAGACTAAAGAAAGAAAACAATGAAGAAGAAGAAACTAAGAGATTACAGAGGAGAGAAATTTGCAATCCTATTCTGCAGATGAGCTGGCTAGATTCGGATGTGTATTCAGACACGTTCCTATAACACTCCCCCTCAAGCTAGGTCTAAAGATATTCGAAAGGCCAAGCTTGAAAATGATTGCGTCATACTGGTCACGTGAAAGAGGTTTAGTGAAAATATTTGTCAGTTGGTCCCCAGTGTGAACATGTGAAGTGATAATTTCATGAGATTTAATTTTCTCTCGAATAAAATAGCAATCCACTTCAATATGCTTTGTGCAGTCATGAAAAACCGGATTATTAGAAATGTGAATGACAGCCTGATTATCACACATCATCGGCATAGGTGTAGATGGAGAGAAGCCAAGCTCGGTTAAAAATTTCTTAAGCCAAAGTAACTCACAAGTTGTATGGCCATAGCCCTATATTCAACCTCAGCATGGATCAAGCAACAACCGATTGCTTCTTACTTTTCTAAGTAACCAAGTTTCCCCCACAAACGAGCAGTAACTGGTTGTAGATTTTCGATCATCTTTGGCACCGGCCCAGTCTGCATCAGAAAAAGCAGAAATAGACAAGTGTCCATGTCTGGAATAAAGAAGGCCCTTACCATGGGAACCTTTGAGGTAACAGAGAACACGATTGGTAGCATCCAAATGGGCAGCCTGTGGTGAGTGTATAAACTGACTGAGCACACTCACAACATGAGAGATATCGGGTCTTGTAATAGTTAAGTAAATAAGACGGCTAATGAGTCGCTGATACAGACTAGGATCTGAGAGCGACTCACCAAGGAGAGAGGTGAGTTGATGATTGATCGCAAGAGGAGTAGCAATAGGCTTACAGCCTAGCATACCCGTTTCATGGAATAAGTCCAATGTATATTTCCTCTGACATAAGGAAATGCCAGAGCGAGAATGAGCAATCTCAATACCAAGAAAGTAATGCAATGAGCCCAAGTCTTTAACCTCAAACGTACTAGCAAGATGAGACTTAATGCTGGATATAGAAGTAGAATCATCATCCGTAACAATGATGTCATCAACATAGGCCGAGACCACTGTGAGCCCAGTGGTGGTGCACTTCCAAAAAATAGAATGATCAAAGCTACACTGGTGAAAATGTGCAGCCTGCATAGCATGAGTGAATTTGTCGAACCACGCCCGTGGTGACTGCTTAAGGCCATAGATGGACTTGTGAAGGCGACAAAATTTATGTTCCTCCCCCTTACGACAAAACCTAGGAGGTAAGAACATATACACTTCTTCATGAAGGTCACCATGTAAGAAAGTATTCTTGACATCAAGTTGATGCAAGGGCAAATCCAAATTTGTAGTCATAGACAAGAGAACCAGAATAGAATTCATTTTTGCAACTGGAGCAAAATTTTTTGGGTAGTCGATGCCATAAGTCTGTGTGAAGCCTTTTGCAACAAGGTATGCTTTGTATCGATCAATTTTACCATCAGATTTATGCTTAACCGCGTAAACCCACTTACAGCCCACAACATGTTTACCAACCGGTAAATCAATAAGCTCCCAAGTTTGATTTTTTTTCTAAGGCATTCATCTCTTCAAGCATAGCATGCTTCCAATGAAGGTGTGTCAATGTCACATCCACTCGTGTAGGAATAGATATGAATCAATATTAGCAATAAAAGTTCTATAGGATGGAGATAATGACATATAAGAAATGAACTGCTGAATAGGATGAAACGTGAAAGGACGAATACCTTTCCCCGGAGAAGCAGAAAGAGTCGGGTCAAGAGTAGATCTCGGAGCAACAGATGATGGTGGAGGCAGCGATGTGGTGGCTCGCCCTTTTCTTTACTGCAAGATAAAGGAGGCTTGAGTGCAGACATAGTCCTGTAAATGGAGAGATCGAGTGTTGGGGCTAGTGGAGCGGCGTGGTGGTGGTGGTGGAGTTGTGAAAAGTAATGGCGGAGAAGGTGAGGTAGGAGACGGTGAGTTTAGAAAGGGGATAGGAGTAACATGTGGGGATAAGAGAGGAGATGAAGGGGTCTAAGAAAAAACTGAGAGACTCAAAAAATGTCACATCTAGAGTGACATAGTGACAACCTATATGCGGATCTATAAATTTATAACCTTTTTGAGTAGGTGAATACCTAACAAATATACAAGAGATGGATCTATCTGATAACTTTGTTCGAGATGGAGAGAAGTTATACACATAAGCAGTGCAGCCGAAAACTCGAAGAGGAATATCGGTGACATGGTGAACTTTCTTAAACAAAGAAATCGGAGTCTGAAAGTTCAAAGCAGAATGAGGCAGTCCATTGGCCAAGTAGCATGCAGTGAGAATTGCATCTCCTTAATAACATTTGGGAACATGCGTCTCAGTGAGGAGGCAATGAGTGATATTCAATAATTGTTTATTTTTTCTTTCTGTCATCCCATTCTGCTGAGGAGTGGAAGCACAAGTGGTGTTTGATTCGATGTCATGCTGATGAAGGTAGGAAAGAAAAATAGTAGAAAGGTATTCGCCACCATTATCACAGTGAAGGATTTTGACCTTTGCCTCAAATTGATTAATCAACCAAACATGAAAAGACCAAAAAGTTTCAAACACATCACTTTTATTTTTAAGAAGATAGATCCATGTCATCTTGGTAGTACAATCTATAAAAGACACAAAATACCGGAATCCCATAGAGGAGGGAATAGGAGCAGGTCCCCAAACATCAGATTGAATCGTAAAAAACATAGGACCAGAGACTTTATTCAAGACTAAAGGAAGTGAAACACGTTTCTACTTAGATAAAGCACAAGTACCATACTGAAAAGACTTAACATCTTTGTGGGAAGCTAAAGTAGGAAATAAGTTGCGAAAATAGAAAAAGAGGGATGACCATAGCGACATTGCCATCGAAAAAAATCCGCTTGAGTAACTGAAAGAAGATGGGTAGTTGTTCTAGGGTGAACATCAGCATTGAATTGGTAAAGACCAGCACGTTCACACCCACCACCAATCATCTTCTGCGTCCTGAGGTCCTGAAACATATAGTGAGATAGGAGAAAAATGGCAGCACAGTTAAATTGTTTAGTGAGTGCACTAACGGAAAGCAAGTTGGAGTCAAGACCAGGGACAAGAAGGGTCTTGTCGAGGGAGACAGTAGAGGTTAAAGGAATAGTTCCTGACCCCATAATGGGAGTAAGGTTGCCGTTGGATAACTTTACTGATCCTAAAGTAGAACTAGGATGAAAAGATGAAAAAAGGTGAGACATACCAGTCATATGATCAGTGGCCCCAGTGTCTGTGACCCAGGGTTGGGAAGAGGAGGCAGGAGTGGATGTACCGGACATTGGGGAATTGGAAGAAGCTATGGATTTTGAGACTGAGAGGTCAGCCTTCTTGGCAATCAAGTTATCATATTCTTCTTGAAAAAGCTGGACCATAGTAGTGGAGGAAGTAGACAGTGTCTCCTCAGATTCAGTAGCAGACAAATTGGCCCATCGGTCACCCGATGAACGACCACATCCACATGGTTGGTATGTTTGCAATGAGTGTAAAAAAGTGAACCATGACTTGAGTTCCACATCCACTATGATGGTTAAGGGTATGCATTGGCATAATGAGTGCACATAAAAGATTCAAGGTCATCGTCTCAACGTTGTGGATGATTTGTTGTCGGAGTAACTCGTACTCATTATTAAGGCCATCTAAAAATTTAAAGATCCGTCGTCACTCCTGACGTTTCTTGATAAGAATCACATCTTGAGAATAATACGTATTGTCCTCATCATGATAGGAGAGCTCCTCCCATAAACTCCGTAGTTTAGCATAGAACTCTGTGAGGTTGTTGTCATTCTACTGGAGAGATGCGATCTCCTTTTTTAATTGAAAATTGTGTGACATGTCATGTGCACTACTATAGAGTTCGTGGACCGTATCCCAAATTTCTTTTCCGTTTTTAAGAAAAGAATGGCACTTCGGACAATGTCGGCCATGGAGTTCCATAACCGTGACATGACAATCATGTCATCAGATTCTCATTCTGCTCTCTTGGAGTCTCCATCAATAGGACAAGAAAGGGTCCCAGTGATGTAGCCTAGTTTCCGTTTGTCTCCAATAAAGATGTGGACAGTTTGTTGCCACTAGAGAAAATTGGGTCCTGTGAGAGGAGATGATGTGATCTTCAGTCCTGGATTTTCAAACTATTTGAAATCCTCATCATGAGAGGATGAAATATCCAAACTGAGGGGAATCAAACTGAATTTTTTTTTTATATTTTTTTTGTAATAAAAAAAGATCAACGATCCAAATTTAACATAGGAGATCAGATTGTTAGGAAGATCTGATCAAAATAATTTTTATTTTTATTTTTTTAATGAAAAAGATCAACGATCCAAGTTTAACAGATGAGATCAGATTGATAGGAAGATCTGATCAGAACAATTTGCAATACAAATAGAAAAAAAGAATTTGATCACCCAAATGCATGTCATGTGTACAATGGACGAGACACAATAATGGACCAAACAAATCTACTAAAAAAAAGAATTCTCAAAGTGCCATCTGATGCACAGGTTCTACTAACTTTGATTATGATTCCAATTAGAAGATCATCCACCGTCCATCTTCATCATCCGAAGCACCAGTGGACACAATCATGATATACATGATCATCAATCAGGTGTCCAACATGATCATGATTTGAGAAATGTGAGTCCAGTAAATGGGTGATGAGAGAGAGAGACTTGTAAGAGAGAGAGAGAGATGAGAGAAACGTGTGAGAGAGACGTGTAAGCGAGAGAGATGAGAGAGACGTGAGAGAGAGAGAGAGAGATGACAGAGACATGTTGGACTCCCTAACAAAAAAAAAAACTTATCTTCTTAAGAGAGGAAGTCTCTGTACAGATCTACCCACATCACTACATTGATCGGATTGGAGAGAGGAGGCCTTTGCAGCGTTGATCGGATTGAAGAGAGGAGGCCCTAACCGAAGAGAGAGAAAAAAAAGACTAGGTGACTGATGGCAGAGTATTGATGAAGAGCATAGATGTGATTTAGGGATCTAGGAGACAAATCTGACCATTGAAAATCAGATCAGTGGCCCAGGTCAAAAATCGCTTTGGTACCATGTTGAAAGACACGATTTGAGGAAGAGAAGGCTTAATTTCTTAGAGTCGCATACAACCAGTATTTATATAAGAATAGAGGAAGACTAAAGAAAGAAAGCAATGAAGAAGAAGAATATAAGAGATTAAAGAGGAGAGAAATCTGCGATCCTATTCTACAGATGAGCTGGCTAGATTCAGACGCGTATTCGGACGCGTTACTACAACAACATTTTCTCTAACAAACGTACAAAACCAGTAACAAAAGGGTGATCATGCATGGAAACAATCCAATTATGATCATAGTAAATTTGAAAATGAAGATGACTATGAAAGCACAAAGAATACTCTTTCCATGAGTAGCCTTAACATATTGAAAAATGTAATACACAGTGTCAAGATGATGAAAGTAGTGAGCCTTCAAAAACAGACTAACTATATTCATGGTATAGGCAATGCCAAGTCGAATAATTGATAGATAAAGAGGAATACCCACTAGACAACGATACATCTCAGGTTTCAAAAGTCGAAAGAATACTTTCATTGAAAGAAAAATCCTTTAATAAAGTAATAAAATGAGTTGAGATCTTTCATTTTAAAATTCTCTGCCAAGAAGAACTTGACCATCAAAATTTTAGTATCACTATCGCTAGTAATATGTATGTCATCAATATATACTTCCAATATAGTAGTAGAGTCACCATACCACTTAATAGAAATGGCGTTGTCAAATACATGCCACTTAAAACCAATTCAAAATATCGTAGTATTGAAATGTTCAAATTGGTCTTACGGAGACTATTTAAGCCCATACAATGCTTTTTAACTAACACACTTACTCAGTTGACTCATGAGTAAAAAGCCAAGAGGACACGTATAATTTTTTTTTCTTGAAGATCTTTATTGAGAAAAGCATTCTTGATATTCAATTGATAAATAGGCAAAGAATGGCTTAAAATAATAGAAAACAATACATGCACTAAATTAAGTTTAACAATTAGAGGAAAGGTATTTTCGTAAACATAAATCTTTTAAGTAAACTCTTTTACATTAAGATGGCTTTATAATGAGCAATAAACCCATCAGGGTTGTACTTCACTAGCTACTCCTACTTATAGTTAATGAGACAATGACTATTAAGGGGTTGACCAACTCATGATACATTTCTTTTTGAAAGTCGTCATTTCTTCAATCACTATTACTTTTGACAATGTATCTTACTTTTGTTCTCTTTTTTAGTAACTTGCTTTTTTAAAACAGCCATCTTCTCTTTTTCAGTACCTTACTTTTTTAAATCGTTCAAATCTTCAATCATTATTACTTTGTATAAGGGAGTCTTTGAAAATATTTATCATTTAAGAATGAATTAAAAACGAAGAAAAAAAATATAAAATCATAAAAAGTGAGAAAGACAATGATACAAAACAGAGTAACTAATATGGTGAGGGGAGTCAAAGCAATACCAAGCTAGAGGACAACAGTGCATTCACATTTTAAACAACAATGGAAAGATTAGTAGAAGAATCAGACAAATTAGAATTTATAGCCGTAGGCAGAGACTAGTGTTGGTCATCTTTGGTCAAATTGTCTTCTTCACTGATGGTAGTGTCATTTACAAGTTAGGCATGGCGATAGGTGAATAGAAGAGACATTGTAAAATATGATACATCTTAAAAAAAAAAAAAGATAACATCTTTAGAAACATACCAATGTTTATTTTCTAGACAATAACACTTATACCTAATTTAAGAAAATGATTATCTAAGAAAAATACACTTAACAAACCTATGTAAGAGTTTTTTTCCTGAATAGGACCACCAAGATGAACATAACTGACATATATATCGAAATAACTTAGGATGTAAAATAAATAAAGGAGAGCATATTTCAAGCAGCTCAAGAGGATAAATTTATCCAAGTGACTAAGAGAGCATCATGTTAATTAAATAACTAGTAGAGAGAACTATTTCATCCCAATAAGTTGAAGAAACGATCATTCCAGTAAATATAAAGCAAGCTACCTTTAGTAAATGAATTTTTTTACTCAAAAACTCTATTTTGTTGTTGGATATAGGCACGTGATGTTTGGCATTAAATACCAATATTAGAAAAAATCATGTAATTCTTAGCATACATATTCTTTACATTATCTATTCTTTACATTATCCAACCTACATTTTGACAGTGTGACCAAACAAAGTTCTAACGTGTTTAATAAAATGTACTTTTTACTCAACTTTTCATAAGTAATAATTATTAAGTAAACTTTGATTGATCATTTATAAACAAAATATAGTAACAATATCCACATAATGACACAACGAGAGCCATTTTTCTCCAATAAGGGATACACTCTCTCGAAAATAGGAAAAGGGCGCCCGGTTCTCACACATCAAAATGTATTAAGTCAAAAGATTCAATAAACTTAATCTCAATAGGTAAATATGAACTATAAATATGCTTAAAAAGTTAACAAATCTCGTACTATTAAGTAATAAAAAAATTAAATAAATATGAAAACTATGAAGAGAACTAACCAACACATGACCAATGCGACAGTAATATAAATAAATGTAATTATCTTTATTTACACCATGTGTACAATGGACGAAAAAGAACTACCACCTGGGTCAAGAAGGTACAACACACCACTCTCATGTCCACCATAAATTTTTTTTTCCTGTCTAAAGATCATGAATCATATAAGAATTGAAAAAAAATAATCATAAATCAATTTTATTGCTTGGTTAGAGAACTAATTGAAAGCCAATTAGATGAAAAAGATGAAATACGGAAAACTAACAGTAAAATAATAGATGATTTGAGATAAAAATATTATTTTTTAAGAACATGATAAAATGATCCATCAACTAATTTAATATGATTGCCTACTAGAGAATATGATTAATAGTTACCTTCTTGATTACTCATATGATCAATGGTCCCATAATTGATAATCCAAGATCTAGTACAATTCAAGGTGTGCCTGGTCACATTGTGTGCAGAAATATATGAAGAGTCCCCCGATGGGATAGCATGTAGAGTAAGTGTGAAAGCTAGTAATCTCTCAATAAAGTTTGGTAACTAGTTGTACTTTAGTAACATTACACATTCCCTCAACTATGACAGTGTTGGCCCCTCATCGAGGATTAAATTGAAGATAACGATGAAGATTCATAATAGCAGAAATGCTTAGTGTGCCCACGCTTACCATAATGTGTGTACACCAAACTATCATAGTTCAAAGGGTGAGAATCACCAAAACTAACATAATTAATTGTACTGTCATTTTACTAAAAGTTTTTCCTTTTTTTATTTTGACTTAACAAAGGTAAACATTTTTATAACAAATGAAAATAGAATGCTAAAAGTGCATTAAAGGACCTTTGGTCAATGTAGTTATAATTAATCCCAAAGAGGATATAGATTTCCTCCTTAAAATCTAAACTCTTTGAGGATCAAAATCCTCACTGAGTCTTCTAAGAAATCCAAATATGCATAATTTTTTATACCACTTGTATAACTCTTCATGAATAGGAACTTGAGGCATATAATGGTCAAGTTTCTTCCATTGTTGGTATATAGAGGTATGATATAATCTATTAATTAATCATATTATTATAAACTTACAATTTCTTTAATAAGTTAATATATTTATATTAGAATATCTTTATATAACACCCCGGATTTTTCCTAACTTGGCAATGGACGTCGTTGGACGTAGAACTGCCCTAGGACCTTATGTTGCATAAGTGATTAGGCCGTAATTGAATTAAGTATTAATAGCTTGAATCACCTTCTATACAAAATACAAAGGCCCGAGTACCAGCTCAGGTGGAAATCACTCAGGACCAAATCCTTTAGAAATTAGGCGAAATTAACTAAGTGTTAAACTAGATTAGCTGAGAAATTCTCTTGAACCACTTTAAACATGAACTGCAAGACCCAAAACTTTTAAAATCATCGACGCTACATTACCTTATAATCTAGGATCAATCTCTTACGCAGTTGCTCTCGGGAGCATCACGAAGCTCCATATCGGACCTGGACCGCACGTTGAAAGTCTAATTACTGTGAAATTAAACAATTATGACCGCCTTGCTGGGCTTGACAACCATCTCAGAAATTAAGTCCTGACTGTATCCAGAAATGTACAACTTGAGCTCGGAGCGAAGTGTATGAGAAACGTGAATATTTTTGAAAATAAAATCCAAACTTAAGTAAACTGAGACGTATCACTTGCGAGCCAAATATAAGGATTCAGACCATCAGAATCTGACCCAAATACACCCTCGGATCAGGAGAAATTTTTCATACATGTTAGTACACTTGTGAACCTGATCGAGTATCAGTGACCGTTGAACTGAAACTGACCCGCTACGGTCAATCTGTAAATTTAATCGGACCGAAAACATAACTCGACTTAGATCCAAGGTCAGAGAGCTTAAGTCCGACCGCATACAGAAAATGGGGCTCCGGATGTGCTCCGTTGAGCCAAAACAGATGGATTTTGGCTATAATATATGTATACCATGGCCCTGGGGCCATTGAGCTCACATCTGAGCCTATATAAGGGCCTTAAACCCTCACTCTCTCATCCCATACGAATTTGAAAAACCCTAAGAGAGAAAAGAGAAGGAAAGAGAGAGAAAGTGAGAGAGTGAACTGGTGTTTGTACTTGGGATTCAATCCCGCCGCTCCACACATCTAACTACCACCTCTGTGTCGTAAATCCGACGATTCCAACTCCGTACTTGGGTAAAAAATCCTAACCCTAACCTGTTTTAGGGTTTCCAACTAGTGTAATAGATGAATTAGCTAACCTATTCCCTGTTATAGGTTATTGTGGTGTCATAGACAAAGACTTAGCATTTAAATTGATTTCGTTTTGCGTCTACCGGCGTAAGGTGCGGACTATAAACGTTTATGTTATGGTTTTCAAGGTCTTCAATGTCAGCAATGATTTATGTCTGACTTAATTGCTATCACATGTGCTTAGATACGAGGATTTTCATATATTATGCCTATATATAAACTATGTTGATTTATAATGCTTCTCATGTGTTTGTTGAAATGTCTGAATACTATGGAATTATGATTTGTGCTTGTCATGTTATTAATTGTGAATGTATGATGGTTGTATGTGTGACAACTCCTTTTTTAAAGGACTTGTCATAATATATGTTATAACTAATATATTATATGTATATGTAATATATGTAGTCTAAGTGTTTGATAAAATGCCTGAATGAGAAAATGCTTGATGTGATGTATGTTAGAGTTTCCTTTATGTAACCAATCATACTACTTTGTGAGTTACTGTTGAAACGCCTATGTATGCTAACGTGTACACTATGTGTTCGTTGAAATGCTCAAGTGAGATTCATATTTGATTTTAGTTACCACATGCTATCTTTGGTTACAACATGCGTATTGTAAGACCCGTAACCTAGTTCGTACCGTTTCGTAGGCTTCGGCGATCCCTCCGGTCGAATTCCGGCAACTCTCAACTCGTGTCCGACGTTGCGCATGATCTTAAGTCGAGTCCTGCCTACTGAAGGCGGCTAAATCCGAAACTTGTATCTTAGCGATCGCGTCGTCGCCGCGGTTCCAACGCCGCGACTCGCGCACCGAACCAATACCTAGGTGGGAAGATACCAGTCAGCGTTCGGTTCGAAGAAACGTCGCACGTTGCGAATCTCGAGGGAATCTCTACGAGATGTCCCATCAATCAACCATAAATGTACTTCCATACCTAAGTACAAGCAACCCATGCCTCCTTTACTCAAAGTCAACTCTCTCTCCCATTTTTCAAAGCTACCCTTACCCATGACATCATCACACCACTCCCTCCATCCCTTCTTCCTTTAATTTATTTCTTTCTCTCTCTCATTCTCTCAATCCCTCTCTCTCACACGTCCAAGCCTCTCTAAGCAACCCAATCTCCCAAAAACTTCTAAGTGTGGCCCACCTCCTCAACTTCCATCTCAACCGTCCGATCATCATCCGCACCATTAAAACCCGATCGACGTCCATAAGAACCGTAGGTGGGGAGTTTTCAAGCTAAGGGAGCAAGGAGGATCACAACAAGGTGGGTGATCCACCGTTAAATTTCTTTTCTTAGGGCCACTTGTTGGTGGGACCCATTTTTTGATGTATGAATTGTATCATGTGGGGCCCATAGTGGCGGCGCCCCACCATCACCGCCTTTTCTCTCTTGTCTCTCTCTCTATCTCTCTCTTTCTTTCTTTTCCCCTTGAATGTTGTGGACCCCACCAAATTATGTTAAATCCACTCCATCCATCAGACGGTGTGGTCCACCGCATTTCAGGTGAAATTCACCCTTCATATGTATACATATATATATATATATATATATGTATATAGTAGTGTAATATATTATATTATTATAGTATATAAATATGCATGGTGAGCCACGTGCATGTGGGACCCACCATGAGGTCTGTGCATGTGGGACGAGTTCCGTGTATACCGTCCAGCGTCCAGAGACGCTGGACGTGAATGACGTTTACATGCAAAAAAAAAAGGTTACTTTTGGAGTGGGCTGCTCATGCAGGCCCCACCTTGATGTATGAAACTGATCCACACCGTCCATTCTGATCTTCAGATCATTTTAGGCGTTGAGCAGAAGTTTCAAGATGATCCGATCATCAGGTGGGCCATACCCTCTAAAACCATGTAAAGACGTGCCAGAACATATAAAAGTACTTGATGGGACCCGCCTGAAGTTTGGATGCGGCTGAAACTAGGTCTGGACGGCCAGAAAAGTGCGACTAACATAATGGGTGGGCCAGATTATGAATCACATTTCGGTGGGCCCCATTTAAAAAAAATAAAAAAATAATAAAAATGCAAGGATCTTCTGCTTTCTTCTGTCAAAAGCGGCCCTCTGTCATTGGCAGGCGGACGGTTGGCTGGGCCTCATGGCTCCAGCTGTGGGCCCCCACCGTGATGCGTTTCGAGCATCAGCATCGTGCATTGGGTGGGCCTCCCCCCTAGCCTTGGGCCACCCAAAAATCAGCTGTATGCGGAACTCAAGTGGGCCACACCATCTAAATCATGTGAAGACATGCCTAAACCATATAAAAACATTTGGTGGGGCCTACCTGAATTTTTGATGGGGCTGAAACTTGGTCTGGACCCTCAGACAGGTGGGACACACATAATGTATGGGCTGAATTTGTGAACCACCTCACGGTGGGACCCTACTAATGTGGCCTTATCAAAAGGTCGGTTGGCAAATAAACATTACGGTGGGCCCTAGCCGCGTCGGTTGGCAAATAAACATTTCGGTGGGCTCCCTGGCCGTGGGCCCAGGTCACGTGTGACCTTATAAATAGGTTTAATGGCAAATGAATATCACGGTGGGCCCTAGTCCCGTGACCTTATGAATGGGTTGGATTTCAAATAAACATTTTGGTGGGCCCCTTGCCACATGGCCTTATCAACAAGTGGCTGAAAAATAAATATTATGGTGGGCCCCCTATTCATATGGCCTTATCAGCAGATTGGATAGTAAAATAAACATTTTGGTGGGCTTCACACGTGGCCCACTTGGATGCATATGGGCCCATGTACTTAGGCCCATCTTGATGTATTTTTTATGGGCCCATTATTAAGGCCCTCTTGGATATTTATGGGCTCATGTATTTAGGCTCATCTTGGCATATATATAGGTCCACGTTATGAGGCCCATTTGAGATATTTGTGGCCTATTGTTGAGGCCCACTTTGATATGTATATGGCCTATGTGATTAGGCCCATTTGATTCACATAAAGCTTATGCGATCAGGCTCATTTTAATACATTCTCAGGCCCATGGATGATGGCCCGTTGCAATGTACCTAAGGCCCATTGGTGAGGTTCATTGAGGTGGCCCACTTGATGAATATAAGGCCTATGAGATACGGCCCATTTGATGTATTTAGGGCCTAGTGGGATGTACCTAAGGCACATTGCAATGTGTGATTCCACCAGGATTTACTTAATGGTATTTGAGGTGAGCCGAGCCTTAGGGACAATGTTGGTTTGACGTCCACATTGTACGAGTAATGTTGGTTTGATGTCCACATTATAACTCTCCCTAAGGCCACTGATAGGCCCGTATCTATTTCATGTAGGCCATCTAGGCCCATCTTCATTGAGAGGATAGTTTATTGCTTTATAATATGTTTAGCACAGCTCCATGATTCATGATCATACGCATCATATGTATACTTGAGATGAGGAGTGTCTGATCATAGCATATGCCTTCGAGCAGACTGTTTACGGGCTCCCTGATAGGCGGAGTTACCCTACATGAGCACGTACTTCACGCAGGATGGTTGCATGATTGGTAGTGTGGTTCATGCATTTGCATCTGTGTGATTGTGAAATGCCCTAGCGACATCAGGGCCATAGCCTCCACAGATATATCATGGGTGGCTGGTTAGATACCGGAAAATTTTGTTCCAAGCAATTGGGGCGCCATAGATGTCCCTGGGTGAGAGTCCCTGAACCCGATGGTACCAGAGGATGACTCCAACGTCGAGACCGAGTGGATATATGAGCGCACGAGGGCCGAATACCATGAGGCCGCGTCTCCCACTGTGTTGTGGTCGGTTGGAAAGGAGTGGTGGCCTTACTCGCCCGAGAGCAGGGGGCATTACTAGGCTGAGTTTAACCAGCTTGGAAATGGGTTCGCTATCGACGTGCCGGATAAGTATTGGCTGACTATTTGCCAGGCGGATAGTGAGGTTTCTTACGCTCACTTGGACTGTGCTGCTTGGAGAGAGACAGTGCCATTTGGAGTGTACTGAACCCCGGTGATTATCCATACTAAGAACCGTACTGATTTGATGCTCTAGTGAGGAGTTGCATTGGTATGAGGATTGACATCTTGACTTACATATTGCATCGCATGGCCTTGGTATGGCCGATAGTATTCACATCTTGTACTGCATAGCCTTGGTACGGCTAGTTGCATTTCGTACTCATCAGCATGATTCCGCATTACTCCGGCATTGCATTCTGAGCACGTTCGCACACACTTACACCGCCTTCTAAGCTTTCTATAAGCTTATGCACGATTGATGCGTACAGGTGACACCAGGACGCAGCTGTAGTCTCGCCGTTGTTGGAGCATGCCGCCGAGCTTTTAGAGTTTTGATATTACTACTATCTTGTACTTTCCTTTATACGCATTGTACTCAAAGTTTTTTTATTCATAGTGGATTTTGTGATGGTGTTCTTGTGGTTATTGTTCGTGGGTTATGCTTGTGGTTATGCTCATTACGAATCAAATTGATATTAGAAATCCTCCTTGTAGCATCCCAGGATCGGAACCTGGTATATGGGTGCCAGGAGCCGAGAATGGGGTACTACGGAGGCTGTCGGCGTCGGATTCGGCGATCAGGAATTTTGTGAGCCCGGTCTCCGAGTTCGGGGCGTGACACGTATACAATTACTTGAGTTGTGTTTGGGACTATGATATAATCCAGGCATTCGGTAACTATGATATAATCAACTAAAAGTTTATTTATAAATGCTTATGAGTTTAATTTTTAACTTAGCGTGTCATGTTTTTTATACATACAAGTTGTTGGAAAGAAACTTAAGCATATAAGTTGTGCTAGGGATAGGATTGATGGATATTTATATTCAGTTGTGGGATGGAATGGATGTAGATTTGTATCCAGTTGTGTAATGCAACAGATATAGATTTGTATTTATATGTGAAATGGAACAGATGTAGATTTGTATATGGTTTTGTGATGGAATGGATGAATATTTGAATTCGGTTGTGTGGTAAAACATATGTAAATTTGTATTGGGTGCTATGATGGAACAGATGTGTTCAGTTCTGTAATAAAACATATATAGATTTGCATTAGATTCTGTGATGGAACAGATGTGTATAGTTCTGTGATGGAACAAATGTAAATTTGTATTCAGATATTTAATGGAGATGTTGATTTATATTTAATTGTGGTACCGAGCAATGTAGATTTCTATTGAGTTATGAAATGAAACAAGCGTAGATTTCTATTGAGTTGTGAAATGAAATGAGTGGAGATTTCTATTCAGTTGTGAAATGGAACAGTTGTAGATTTCTATTAGGTTATGAAATAAAATACATATAACAAATTGGTTGCGTGATGGAATAGCTTTGTAAGGCCCAACCGTGATGTATGTGTATTATCCATACCGTCCATCCATTTCGCCAGCTCATTTTATGCCTTAAGGCAAATTTTGAAGCACATCCATTGTTTCAGTGGACCACACCACAGGAAACAGTGGTGAAATGTCTCAGATTATCCTAAAACACCTATGCAAGCCTCACCATTATACATCTATATTATCCATGTCATTCATCCATTTGGTCAGTTTGTTTTATACCATGGCTCGAAAATTAGCGCATAGGAACATCTAGTGGACCACGCCAAAATGACGATATTGGATCTGCAATAAGGGCCCTACCATGATGTATGACTATTATCCATGCCTTGCATCTTGCATCCATTTCGCTATCGCGTTTTACTCTATGGGCAAAAAAATGAATCACAGCCAATGATCTAGTGGACCATACCACAAGCAACAATGTTGATCATTGAAATTTTCTTAAGGGACCCAGTGATGATAAGGTCACACATACTGGCCTACCGTATGTACTTCAATGGCCCCATGAAGTTTCCAATGAATAGAGTTAATTCTCGAATTTATATGGTATGGCTTACTTAAGCACTTATTGTAGGGTCATCTTTTGGCATATGTCCTAAATGGACCTAGCAATATGGATAGACAGTGAAGATCGCACCAGCAATGTTAGTGGAACCCACCAAAGTTAGGTTCCATTAAGGCTCCATTAGTGAGATAATTGTCAATGGTGATTGCATCAAAATCATCATATTTAAAAAAGCATAATGACATTTTTGACTTTTTAAAAGAAAACAATGACTTCCATTAGAGAATCGTGAATCAAAGTCAAAGAGATAGTTATTCGCTTGCATTTTAAAAAATAGAGGTAGTGAAACTAAAATGACTCAAAAGTAGATAATTTTTTATTGATAAGCCAAAAGGTAAGTACTTGGATAATAAAAACTTTATATCAATCTCTAATACATAATATATACCAATCTCTAATATGTAATTGAGTGTATGTTAATAGTGATTAAGTGTCATGCCCCGAAATCCGAAACCCGAGTACAATGACCTTAATCCCGAGTTCAAAACAAAAAATTATGAATTCAAATTCCTACTTCACTACCATCATCATCTCTCACTCATAAGTCTTGAATTTATTTTATTACAATTATTCAAATAAAATAAACTTTTTTTCTTTTTATTTTAACACACACACTCACACCCCACACACACCCACGCAGTCACACCAGAATGGGTATTCGAAACCATCACCTCGTGTTTAAACTCTTGTAAGTTACCATTGAAGCATGAGTAAGGACTCATTTAAATAAAATAAACTAAAAGTAGAATTTTAATAAAAGTAATCATCTAAATATTTTGTCTATACCGTTCATTCCTCACCTTCTGGACCTAAAATGTCATAATATTAGGTGAGATAAAAGCTCGGTAAGATCATATTCATTAAAAATTGAATTCCGAGAGATATACCATATGAAACAACTCCAATAATAAACATGAATTAAGTAGGATCTCAACAAAATAATGTCATGAATGAAGTTTAAACAATGATGGCGTGAATGACTCTTGATGCTATAATGTCATGAATGCAGTAATATATGCAATTGTATATTTTATTTAACCACTTTTTCAAAATCTCGTATAACTCTGACAATAGGAACATTTTTTAATCCTTACATGCTCACATATTCGATCTATTAAGGTACATACTCAAATTCAATTTATTCACTTTTTCAACATCTCACATGAATTTGACAATAAAAACATTTTGCAATCTTTACATGATCACATATCCGATCCAGCAAGACGATCAATCCTTACATGTGTGCAGATAAGTAATCCTTACATGTTCATCAATCGAATTTTCAATTAAATCCAATTCTAATTCTTCACAATTTTAAGTTTCAATTAAACAATGATACCAATGTAACTAACCAAATCAAATTCCATATATTCTATGACGATGATATAACCAAAAAATCAAAATCCAAATATTCCATGATCACAATGCAAACTGAGTTTTAAGCACTCTATGAACATGATGCATATAGATTCCATGAATAGACAACCTTGACAAACTATTATTATTTGATTAAGATTTTCAGAGAGAAACTAACATTTAAGATAATAATTCACATGTAAGAATATAATTATAGTTCAAGAAAACATACAACGAATCATATTTCAAATATAACTTTTAAAAAATCATGTAAAAAAGATTGAAATTCAAGATAACCAACGAAAGGGCTAACGTCGAGGGAAACCGACAATGATAGGGTGAATTCAAACCTTGGGAATCAAAACTATAGTAGTAAAAGGAAGCTAGTGATTCAAAAGAGAATGAAATCAATTATTCCCAACTGAAAATAGTCAAAACAAGAAAAGAAAAAAAAAAGTTTAAAATTAATTCAAATTGGTAAAAGAAAGGAAGTAAAAGGGCTAAACCCAAAGCAAAAGTGCTAACCCTAACAAAAGGGTTAACTACATGTACATCAAAAATTCAATTCAAGAGAAGCCAAAGAGACCCCTTAGGATATTAAATTGTAAATTTAAAGAACAAAAAAGAAACAAACTTGAAAAATATAAATTAAAGAAAAATGTGATACAATGCAGACGAAATTCATAAGAGAGAATCAAGACACAAAGAAAAAATCTGAAAATCAGGCTTTCTTCTCTCTCCCTCATTTTCTCTTTCTTTCCAAACTTGATACACATAATGAGCCACTGGTTGGAAGATGTACATTGTACATCACGTAATATGTACGTAGTCTTGATGATGGACAGTTCGGATCATTTGATTTGATGAATATATAATTACTCCTTGTTTCTTGATGATGTCATCACAAGAAGTTAGTTTTTCTCTTAATAATAGTTTTTCTCTCAATAAAACTCTTCTCATCATGTTATGTGTGCAATCTCACATGAAGAAGATTGGGTCCTTGCTCTCACCCGGGTGGTAGACTCCCTAGAGTTTCAACGCCGGGTGAAGGGTTCGAGTACCCACGGTGGTGAAATCCCACTGTGTGTGTGTGTCTGGGTTGTGTGTGCGTGTGTAAATAAATAAAATAAATAATTAAAATTAAAAAAAAAATCCCACATGAAGACGAAACTAGTACAATTGATGGAAAAAGTATACACCACACAATGAATAGTCAAAAAATTTTATGGGCCGTTTGATGGATACGATGAATATAAACGATGGACAATTGAAAATTTTTGTAAATAGGAATTAAGTGGTATACAGAGTACCTTGATGGGTAAAGAGGTCAACATACGGTTAGTTATACAGATAGATTATCATGCTGTGAGATATGGTACCACAGATGTAACGGTGGGTGTATGGATGCATGTATGGCTTCTCTCCTTTCTAGAAAATATAAATTTGGCACGAAAGTATGTCCAAGACTGTGGGCCCCAAAAACAAGTTCAATCATAGTCCAATGCAAAAGGTAATCTAGTAGGTTTGTCAAGAAAGATGTGAGGATCATAACCGTGATTTTATTTATTTTTTTAATGTTTTAGTGGACCATCAGGTGGATATGATGAAAAGTTTCGATAGTCAGTCGGATATTATAATGTAGCTATGGAGATTAAGGATGTCTAGCTCAAATAAATTGAATGGCCTTAAATTAATTAAATTCTCACCATGATTGAACATATGCAAATGAGTTTTTGAGAAGTAATCGGTGGGTATACTTACAGCCACAAAAATGAGAATTCAACGGTGAAAAATATTTATAAATGAATGAGTAGGGTGAACGGTTTATAGATATGGGTGTGTACATCGTTAGATTCCTAGGTTGAACAGTTGATGTATGTAGGGCCATGAGGTTAGAAATTCAACGGATATTATGATTCGTGTCTGGTCAAAGAAATGGGTGGTCCGGATGGATTGATACAAGTGCCATTTTGTACGAACACAATTGATTTTGAATGGGTAATTTAAAGAACGGTTGGTTTACAATTAAATAAGTAAATAGTTGAATGGTTAGATTCATGTTTGGTTGGGATAGGTGTGACCTGATGTATAGATGAGCAATTAGTTTGAATGGTTAAATGAATAGTTTTAGTTTGGTGGATGAACAATTCAACGCTAAAGTACTGCATTATTGGATTATCAGATGGATGGGTTGATGATCACTCATGTACTTTTTATATATGCAAAATTTTTTTGAGTTATTACATTAAGCATACATCAAGATCTCATTATTGTTATCTAAAATGGCATCTACCAAACGGGGCCTAAATATATTTGGAAGTAAGGTCGGGTTTCAGTGGGGACTAGAAGGGGTCTATATCAAGACCATATTAGTTTTCTCCAAATCGAACCCATTTAAAACTAGGTTGGGGCAGGTTAGATCGGGTTGATTTTATGAGGTCTCGCTTTCGATCATAGACTCACTTCAATGTGTTCAACTCTATATCGAAATGCTTCGTCTAACATGGTCAGCTTGAAGAATCCATCTGGTGGACCCAACTTATCTCCAACCTGCAAATGACAATTTAACTCAAAAGGCTTGTGAATGCGATCCCGTGACCATGTAATTAACTAGGTTTAAAGTGAGGATCCTTACTCTTGCTCAGGTGGTAGACTATCAGGAGTTCCAACACCCGGTCAAGGGTTGAGTATTCATAGGTGGTGAAATCCCGCTATGGCTTGAATGCGTGTGCGTGTGTGTGTGTAAAAAAAAAATAAAAAAAATACTAGGTTTAAACCTAGGCAATAAGTACAGGCCCAACCTGAATTATTCAACATTTATAGGATGAATATTTTTAGATGGGCCCGATTCGTTAGCTCATGGGCTCATCTGGACCTGATTCATCAAGGGTGAGCTGTCCTTGGACTCAGTCCCTTATCTCCTTGGCTGGAGTTGGAAACGCTTCAGCAGCCCAAACACCTAACGAAAGCTTGTGGCATTAGGAAGAACCGTGGAGAATGGTAGAGGCACATAAAAATTTTCTGCTGAAACAGGTTTCTTTCTCCTATTGTATATGTGGCCCTTGAGTTTGACATAAATAAAAGCCCAGATCCAGTTCCCAATTTTACCTTTACTTGGATTCACGGTGAACACTGTCAAATAATATGGAAAATCGCCATTATTGATAGGAAAATCTCTATTGGTTGCTCCTTTTAAAATTTGAAAAAAAAAAAAAAAAAAAAACCTTCTTTTGAATTAAGGAGTTGAGCCACTGCCTCTCCAAACACCCCTCCATCTCGATCCCAGGCGACACCTCCAGAGAATGGGTACACTTCAAGTTTGCAGCAATCTCATGGGTAGCCCAATGTTTAACAAACTACAGAAACCTCATGGGTGGTCCACTTAAATTTTGCAGTGGTTTTAACCATTTATTCATTACACTTTAGTGATCCGTTGCTTTACATATTTATGACCATGGCTAGTTAGTGATGGGGTTTTGCCTAAACCCTGGCCCTGAGCCACATTAAAAGCCTTAAGGGCAAAACATGATCTGGGAGTCGAAAAATGCTTTTGAAACCACAATGCACCACATAACCATCATCAATGTTTTGGACCGCTGAATCATGCACCAGCCTGTGACTAAAAACCGAAGGCTGAGGTTAAGATCCCATACAATCTATACTGGGGACTAGTCTACACCTCTGTAAATTATAGGAATAACCCTTATATGAGGCGATTATCAGAGCTTGGGATTTGACTGCTTAACGATCATGCTGATAAGACGGTCCTTAGCCATCACAGCAATTCCATCCCATGAAAATAAAGCCACCTTTTCAGTTAGGAGTTAAAAGAGTGGTGAATTTGGGATTGTTTCCTGCAACAGCCAAATAGACGAATCTGATGAAATGGCTGCACTGTTGATGTGGCAATAACAGTGACTAGTGCTGCACTGCCCAAGCAAATATGGTGTTTCATAGTGAGGCTCTCAAGCACTTTAGTAGTAGATGTCCATACGAAAGGCCTAAAGGCATTTTAATTAATTCACTACAAGAAAGTGCGGCATATCCGGCACTATGTCCTCGTAAGCGGTTAGATCATCACCAATTTCTCTATTTCTCTTATTGTTTATCCACTCTCTCGTCTCTCTCTTTGTAACCTCTCACTGTCTAGTGGATTGTCCTCTCCATCTCCGCCGTCTCGTCTCTCCCTCTCTTTGAGGGTTTTCCACTAAAAATCTCTCTCCTGTATCTCTCGATCTTCTGATTTATCTTCTTCCCTCTTATTATCCTCTCCTTTCTCTCTCGGGATCTCTAGATCCTCGTTTTCTTCAAGGCGTGTTGTTCCTAGCCCGGTCCTAATTGCCTAAGCCCTGGCCCTAACCACATTAAAAAGCCTTAACCAAAACATGATCTGAAAAAATGCTTTTGAAACCACAATGCGTCACATAACCATCATCAATGTTTTTGGACCGCTGAATCATGCACCCAGCCTGTACAAAAAACCGAAGGCTGCCCCAAAAGCATCCTCTACAATCTATACTGGGGACTAGTCTACACCTCTGTAAATTATAGGAATAACCCTTATATGAGGCTAGGAGTATCAGAGCTTGGGACACGACTGCTTAACGATCATGCTGATAAGACGGTCCTTAGCCATCACAGCAATTCCATCCCATGAAAATAAAGCCACCTTTTCAGTTAGGAGTTAAAAGAGTGGTGAATTTGGGATTGTTTCGTGCAACAGCCAAATAGACGAATCTGATGAAATGGCTGCACTGTTGATGTGGCAATAACAGTGACTAGTGCTGCACTGCCCAAGCAAATATGGTGTTTCATAGTGAGGCTCCCAAGCACATTAATGTAGTTGATGTCCATACAAAAAGCCTATAAGGCATTTTAATTCACTAGAGGAAAGTGCGGCATATCCGGCACTTTTTTTTGCGGCGGCCATCACCAACTGTGGACGCTCAGTCGACTTTTAAAAAATGCCCTCTCTCTCTCTCTCTCTCCTCTCCTCTCTCTCTCTCTCTCTCTTCCTCATTTCGATCTACCTCAGCCATCTCTCTCGATCTCTCTCTCTCTCTCTCTCTCCTCTCTCTCTCTCTCTCTCTCTCTCTCTCTCCATCATCTCGATTACCAAGCCTCGTTTTCTTCAACGTGTTGTTCCTTCTTCGATCTCTCTCCAACAATCGAGGAAAATTGAAGAAAGAAGAGAAAATCGAAGGTGTTCTCTCTCTCTCTCTCTCTCTCTCTCTCTCTCTCTCTCTCTCTCTCTCTCTCTCTCTCTCTCTCACTTCCCATTTCGATTATCAAGCAGCAGCAGCCATCTCTCTCTCTCTCTCTCTCTCTCTCTCTCTCTCTCTCTCTCTCTCTCTCTCTCTCTCTCTCTTCCCATTTCGATTATCAAGCAGCGGCATCTCTCTCTCTCTCTCTCTCTCTCTCTCTCTCTCTCTCTCTCTCTCTCTCTCTCTCTCTCTCTCTTCCCATTTCGATTATCAAGCAGCGGCAGCCGCTGACATCTGCATGTTATTTGTTTGAAGAAATGCTTCAACCAATAACGTGTACCACTGTTGTACATTTAATCTCTCTGTTCTTTCATACTTTTTTGGCCCATCCATGAGTGGACTAGCCTGATATATGGGAGGGGAACAATCAACATAGATCCACCTCATTAGAGGCAGTGATCCCACACATATACTACTTTAGACCATGTGTTTGTGTGGATAGGGCATTCCTCCTCTGTTTATTCACTTCGATGATCAAAACTGTTAATATGCTGGCCCTCAACCTAGATGGCTAATGGCTAGCAGATCTGACCACTCAATCTGACCATTAGAAAACTTCAATAGACCTTAATTAAAGGCTTTGAAACCCTTAAAAAAGGATGCATCTTTAGACCATAGATCAACCATCAATCAAAAGGATCAATGGACGATCAAATCACATCCCATTTAATGTTGTAATGGCCATGAGTTGAGTCAGATCTGACCACCTAAGCAGCCACATTTTGACTCACTTTTTAATTTCAGCACAGGACATGTATTGGGCAGATCCAGGAATGTGGTGTTTTGGTATGCATTGATGCATATGGATGTATTGCCTGTAATGTTGTGGATTGTAGGTTACTTGGCTTGGTTATCCAACTCTATGTGTTTTGTGGGGAGCATTTATTGGTTGTTGAGTTTGAAAATTGATTTTTCAACAGATTTCTAATGAAATATAGTATAGGTTAATTGTTTCTGAAAACGTGATTTGGGATATTGACTGGACTGTCCATCGCCAAATTTTTGCAGGTAGAAGAAAACTTGGAAGCCAGGCAGGGGAAAACAACATTCTGCCACTACTTTTCAAAGATTTTGCACACCAATTTTTCTGGAGGTGTGTTTTGCACAGTTTGCTTGCTGCCTCATGAAGAGGCTTGTTTAATCTAATGTAACTATTTAAGTACTTCTCATGGCAAGGTGTAGATTATTTGAACTATGATAACTGTTTCCATGATGGATCAAAGCCTCAATACAGGTAACATTTTTCCCAGAAAATGAGTTCCTGCTGCACATGTTTCAAGTACGGCCAAAACAGGAAGTCAAACAAGTGAAGTTCATTGGGATATCAAAAACATTTTTAATCCATTTTTAAAGAAATGGGTTTGACTAAATTGTTTCATTTCAATCAGCAAATGTCATGTTGCCATTCATATCCATCATTGTTGTCATTAACAATCCACCTGCAATGTAAATAAAAATTAGTTCATCTCATTTTAGTTAAGAGTATATATGTTTCAGTGATCTTGGTTTATATAAATAATGGGTTATCAAGATTACTTTTAATCATTACCAAAGTCTCTAAATAAAGTATTTTAAGTCATTTTAAGTGGCAACCAAACAGGGCCTAGGATTTGATTTCACAGTCTAATATTTATTTACCTCTAGTAATTCCTTGCGACCTTTTTAAATTTTAATGTTATCCATGTCATTGATATAAGAATGTGAACCTTTCATCCATGACTCAAGTTTTTCCCAAGACAAGGTGTGGTTGTGAAAGGGTCCAGGGAAATTGTTTTTCATGATTGATTGAAAGGTCAATTGACATCTCATCCCATTTTGCTTTGTTGGATACCACACATAGTAAAGGTGAAGTGTCTGTTTACTTGTTAGTAAACATAAAGCATCTCTCCAATTACTGTGGCAAATGGCTGCATTATTCGAGTAGCTGTTGTTGGCATTCACAAGTCTGGAAGGGCTTTTACAAACTCATCATCTCTTTCCTTGAGGTGGGAATTGAGTGGTTGTGAGAAGCTGGCATATTGGAAAGAGAGTGACAGTTCGGAAAGGTCTGAGTTCTCTTGGGAGAGGTTTTTGGTTTTGCAAAATGCAACAGGACTAGTAACAACAAATTAATCCTTTGATGTCCATCTTTAATCTTTTGATTTTTGATATGATTTTTCTTTGTTTAAATGAATGCAGTAGTTGGCTTCATTTGTAGTATTGTTACAAAGGTTTAGCCTCACGAGGATATTTACTGTGTTCAGGAACCTATAATGATGTTGTTGCCCTGTTCTCAAATTGTTTCACCTGGACCTGTGTAAAGCATTTCTCTAACCTGTAGGGAAAAACACTTGTGATTTCTCAACTACTGTTTTAAACTGATTTTTGGTGTAGCTGATTGGAAATTCAAAAGATTTTATTTTTGGGATTTTTTTTATTTTTATTTTTTTAAGTTTGAGTACTGTTTCTGTGATGGGTTTGGCTGAATTCGTATGTTGTTGGATTTTTAGTAACAAAGTCTAATTGAGCTTACTTTGATTCTCTTTTTTCCAATTCGGTTTTGAAATTTTGAATGTTAGAGAAGTGCTACTGTGATTTGTCTGGATGTATTTAAGTGACTATTTTGTGTGTTCTCTACACCATAATGATGGCTTTTAGTTTACCTTTGCTAATCTACTGCTCTGCTTTTCTGGGCAGGGCAGACTCCTATGATAGCTCACTACCATTTTGAAAATGGTGGTGTCTCTACATCCTCAAATGTGGCACTCATGTACGTCTATCCCATTCAGATCATCGGGACTGTGGGCACACTTTGGATGGAGCATATCTCTAACGCCACACTGATCAAGCAACCCTACTTGTCCAATTGAGGGCGAAATGAGATGGTTTCTATCATATTTTCAGTGTAGTTTTTAGGATTATGCTCCGCCAGCAATTCTGGATTGCGATATGGCTGTGCCATGTGCAATGTTGAAGTGTCACCACTCACCACCATTTTAAGTGGTGAACTATATGAATCTACCCTTCCGGGTGGTGATGCATGATGCATCTTTTTGGTTTCACTGGTGCTAATGGTTTAGCAAATCCACATCTTAGTCTCATCCGTTTATAGATTGTCAGATTCTAGTTTTTTTTTTTCAAATGTTATTTTTGTTTTTCTTTTAACTGTTGTTGTCATTTTGTGGTGGAGCTTTTTCTGTTTTTGAATTGTTGGTAGTGCTTTGAACTCGGATACTATTTCATTTTCATTTCTCTAATAATGTTTCTTATCACGTATGAAAATACTGTGTATTTTCTTTTTAATATAATTGTGCATGTTTCTGAATGGAGCTTGCACTTGTTGGTATGAGGTGGTTTTGGTTAGGCCTCGAAAAAGGCGGGACTGGGGTTTTTTGCTTCTTTTACCAATACATTTTCTTTTGGCAACATGTATCCAATCACCAGTGTAGTATCTAACATGCATTTGAATTTTTGGCTGGAAAATTTTCTTCCTGCAACTTTGCACGCTGAGTAATCGACCTCAGTCCGAGCTCTCCAGTTAGGCAGCAATGTAGCAGTTTGTCCTCCATGCTTGTAAGTTTTACCACTTTTTCAAGGAAGATTCAAAAATTAAGCATTCATAGATAAAATGAGCATTCCTAAAACATTTGTGTAACATCTATGTAGTCTCTGTGTGGCATGAGGCCCACCCCACCATTTATGTGGCATCTAATTAACCTATCCAATAGGATTGCTCTATCAGAATTGGGGTTTTCGTCTTTTGATGATTTTTCAATTGGGTTATTTTTTCTTTTTGATTTGGATGCAGAGATTTCCAGTAAAATCCTTTTTTTATTTGATTTGGTGTTTTAATACTGATTTTGATCTTCTTCTTCTTATTGTTTTTTAAATATAGCTAACATATGCTCATTTGAATTCTTTATCTGCCATTTTTGCAGGATTAAGAAACACATCATTTGCAGGTTAGTTCTCATTACACAAACTGTATACGCAAGGCAGTAAATTTTGTTAACTTGATATATGAAACTCGATTGCAGTTTATCTTTCAAAAGAATAGAGCGAGCCAAAAGACTTCCTGGTGACCCATGGGCTGAGTTATGTCTATTCCTAACAGAGCGAGCCAAAAGACCTCAAGTAGCCCAAAGGCCTAATGACTAGGCACATCCAAGCCTACCATTCTTGTAATATTTTGAACCTTGGTCGCCTCTAAATACGTTATCAAAACCGTTGATCTGATGGGCCTCAAATGGGTTTGCTGTATGAACTTCTATATTAAACAATTGCTGAACATTGTAGTATTTACTGATCTGGTTTTTGGGATTTTCTTCTTTCCTACTCAAAGTAGAAATGTTTATATAATGATTATCAGCTATTGATACAGCAAACACACTCATAAACGGCGAAATCTGGATTGAACTGAATTCTAAACAAAATGAATTGTAATTTTCACTGATTTCTTTAAAACTATAATTTGATTTTGGGTTTTCAGGGATATGTACTTCTCATAATCCAAGCACATAAAAAGAGCCTGCGGCCGGCATTACCATGCGAGAAGTCGTCGTGTGTGAAAGGTGGCCAAGCTCTATTGTTTTATAGTGGAAACTTCTTAATGGCATTGGGAGTAGACGGGATTCGAGGGGCACTTCCAACTCTAGGTGCAGTTCAGTTTAACTAGAAGGATTCCAAGGAGATTTTTTTTTCTCGATAGCAGGCACATTTTTTAAAGAAAGCTCAGGGTCTTTATCTTCTCTCTCCGAAAGGTTCTCTGATGGGCAGGTGAATTTGAATTTCCTTGGAGTTTTATTCTCTCTGTCATTTTGGGGTAGGCGATTTTGATTTGTGCAAAATGTGGTTATTGAAAGTGTCTTGCATGCAAGCAATGGATAATCTAGTGGAAATTATTTGCATCGATTTGGAGGCGGTTTGGGAGCTTGGATTTTGGCAATTTTGTTGCTTTTAAAGGAAACAAATATTCACATGCTTCCCCTTTTGCAAGAATAATGGAGGGTGGTTATGCTCGGCGGCTTCTACAAGTAAAGTTGTTTTCTTGTATTTCTTTGTACTTCACCATTTAGCATATAGATTGTGGAACCACAATATGTTTACTTAGCAGCAACCATGTCTGAACAAATGTATTATTATTATCATATCTATTATTATTATTATCATTATTATTTGTTTCTCTATTGCTTTCTCATAATTCAATGCTTCAGTTTCAGCATATCCTATAATGTCAAATGTTAAAATGTCTCTTCATCCACATTAACTTTCTCTTCTTTAACAATCCTACAGCACATTCACGTAATTTTTATATGTACTTTGTAATTGTGGGTGTTATATCCGTATCCATGGCCATGATATGTTATTAGTGTTATATCAAGCAACCTTGGGGGCTATGAAGGTTCTGCTTGTTGTAGGTGTAAATGTGGAAAAGGATGAATTTTGTGTTGTACATTTGACTTAATTACAAATTTAAATTCATGTTTTTAGCTAGAAAAAGGTGTAGATGGGCTATTTGATAGTTTTGCTAGATTGGATTCACGTGTCTCTAGCGTGGGACTGACGATGCCGAAAAACTGAATTCTTCTACTTGTGGCAAGCAGAGGATCCAGATTCATGTTAACCCTTCTGTCTTTTGCTGTTCTATTTTTGAGACAAAGATTACCAGATTTTGTTCTGAGACACTGTTTTTGTCATCTAAAAAACATAATTTCTTATCATTGATTTATGTTCTCTTATTTAGTAATTTTCAGGTAACAAGTTTTAGAAATTCCAATCTTAGTTCTATAAAATGGTTGTACATCTCGTTTGAATGATCAATAAAGTTACAAGTGGCGTGCTTCCACTTTTCTGGGAAAAAAGTATTGTATTTTTTGTGAGCATGGTGTTTTATTTTTTTTTTGTTGACTCCTGCTGATAACATTGTATTTACTATTTGCATAGGAAAAGGGCTCAGATGAAATTGTCTTCAAGGTGATGGGAAGAGCTATAAATAAAATTGTTATGATCGTGGAGCTGATTAAGGTGGAGTATCTTATATCAATATTCCATGTTTCCTTCTTCTTTTTTTTTTTTTTTTGGTTTTTAGTAGTAAAGATGGGAAGGACCACCTGTATTCATTATCAACTCATGTTGCTGGCTGCATTCTCATTCCTTTTATGCAGAGAAGGATTGTTGGTCTTCATCAGAATACATCAGTTGGATCAACTGACATAACTGACAAAACTGTTTCCTATCACTTCTTATGTTGTTAGTCTCCCTATATATTGTTACACATACAATTTGTTATTGGTAGAGTCTCATGTCTTATCTAATGGCATAATACACACTAATAATTAGCCATTTGCATTGATTAGTTGGTGCCAGGTGTCACAGAGTTCGTGATAGCAGAACTGCTTTACTTGCAATGGATGGGATCCAAACCAGCCAATTTATCTTTACATCAATTCAACTGGAACGACTCGTGATGATGGTGAAACGGTATGTTGGTTCTCGTTTCCAACTTGGTTTAGTCTTAGACTCAGCTGGACAAGGTTATAGGTGCTTCAAATTTAAGTTTTCGAATCTCTACTGTTCCAATTTTCAGAGCAACTGTTGAATTTGTTCAATGCAAACCTGAATCTTAATTTTTTTCTAGATTTTGTTAATATTTGTACACTTACCAGTCTGTTTTTTTTTTTTTGTTCAATGCAAACCTGTGTTTTAAAGAAATTGATGTTTTTTTTTTGTCTTTTTTTTCTTTCTGGTCTGGCATGTGAGGTCCCCGGATGCATCAGGCTTTTTGAATGCACAATCGGTATACTTGTGAATGGAATCAATAGATTACCTTGTCAAATTGCACAGCCAAGGCCAACTACACCCGATCTTTGGGCATGAGATGCACCATCCCCAAGTTTGTATGGAAAGAAAACACATTCCAAAGATTTCATTGTTATGTCATTCTCTGTAATCTGGCTTTCTAAAGTTTGTTGTTTTTTCTTACATTTCTCCTGAGAGTATTTTGGCTTTGGTCGAAGTACATGTTTCCAAATGTTTGTAATGAGGAAGTAGCCTTCAAATTGCAATTATGTTCTTCACAGGTCCAACTTGGAACTTGGAAGTAATGTGACTGCAATTTGAAGCCTTGATGCACTGTATGAATGCTAAAGAAGGAAACAACAACATGCCAATATGCTGGCTGATACTGTTACCTAATACCTAGGTGTACATGGAAACAAATTGGAGATACCTTGGCTTCTTATAGCTTCCTAAAATCTGGTTGCTTGGGGGGTCATGTGATGTGGGTCCTAGCTTCAAGTATGGTTCATGATAAGATCAGGCATTCTTGCGGGCCATGGCAAGGCGCACATTCTATGAGCATTATTATGTTTGAAGGCAGTATTTTGTTGAAATCTTAGTTGTAGGAACCTTCTTTCCATTCTTATTTCAGTATCTTGCTCCTACTATTTGACCTGCAGTGGATCCATAAGATCTTTTGACTCACAAATTCCTTAGATGGTGTACCATATTGACATTTAGTTGAACCCTAATGGGCAGATGCATTCTGCCAAATCTCAACTGGGAAAGAAAAAGTTCCCAAATCTCAACTGGGACAAAAAAAAAAAAAAAGGAAGAAGAAGAGAGAGAAAGAAAGGTGCCCAAATCTCAGCTTGTATAATAGTGTTGAGGTGGGAATTGTTCTGTTCTTATCACAATTGAGATTTGGGGCAGAAAATAGCAGTGAAATGGAATCCCTGGTTAATAAATTTACAATTTCCATGTCACTCCAAATGCAAGGCTGGTGGTTCCTGTCAGCACTGATTTGGTGGTACTGCGAAATGAGACCGTAGCAGATTTAATGTGGTTTCAGTTTCTTGTTTCTTGCACTTATGGTCGTTCTTAATCCATTGCTTGCTACTCAGGTGCAAAATCAGATGTGCAATAAAGGAGGAGAAAAGAAATGTGCCTTCCTAACATTAGAGGAATTGCGGCAGTTAGCAGACGACACAAATACATACAAATCTATTGGTAATGAAACGATATTTAATGAAAATATATTTCTTGCTAATTCTGAATTAGAACGGCTACTTATTTTGAAAGAAATATAGGTAAGCAAACTTTTTTTGTGGGATAGCATCTTAGAAAGAATGGAAAGGAAAATGGTGTCCTGAAAGTGTAATGTCTTGTCTCTGGGGGCGGGATTAACTTGATTAAGGCTTCACTCTCTAGTATGCCAATTTTCTTCCTGCCCTTATTTCTTTGTTCTAAATCTGTTATTTCTAAAATCGACAGGATGCGGAGAAAATTTTTGTGGCTAGGGAATGCTGAATCATTCAAGTTCCCTTTGCTCCAATGGAAGGAAGTTTGTATTTCATACAGTGAAGCAGGGGTGGGTGTAAAAATTTGGAACTAATAAGGCCCTACTAGCCAAGTGGATTTGGAGATTTGGGATCGAATCTAACAGCCTTTAGAGACAAGTGGTTGCTGCTTCTGGATGGTGGATGAAAGAGTCCTCTATGTATAAAACCTTGCTAAGTTGACCCCGTGCATTCAAGAGAATGTTTCTTTCTCTTTTGGTGATGGGAATACAATTAGATTTTGGCTGGATTGATGTTGCGGCACAACTACTTTGGCTGAGGCTTTTCCTTTGTTCTCTATTTGCTCCAACCCTTTTATTCCCGTCAAAGATTGTTTCTTTCATAATGGTAAAGGTGGAATCTGGATCCCTCCTTCCAGAAGAAATTTCTCTGATGAAGAGATTCAGTAGTTTATTGGGCTTCTCTCCCTTTTTCAGGAGATCCATCCCAATCCCAGCTCTGATGATTCCATGACTTGGAAGCTGTCCAAATCAAGAGTATTCTCTATCAAATCCCTCTACAACTCTCTATCTTCATCAGGACTACGTCACCTATTCTTTTTTTTTCTTTTCTTTTTTTCTTTTTTAAATGAAAAAGATTTGATCAATGGCTACGGATTGTTGGACACCCTAAATTCTACAGATTTAACCCGTAGCTTAAACCAGTTGCTGAAAAAACTTGCGATGCAAGCATCCAGCACAACCGAGGGTAAAGGTACCTCACCGCTAGTAAAGGCTTCACCGACGACACTTTTAGCGACGGTTACCTGACCGCCGGTAAATCCTTTAGTAATATTTTTGAACCTTCAGCGGCGGTTAAAACCGCCGGCAAAGGCTTTTTTTTTTTTTTTTTCAACGATCCAGACATTCCAAACAAGTACATCAAAAGGTAAACACACTTAAATAGTTCAAAAGCGTGCATAATTTTCTTAATTACATCTTCACTTCTATTTTTTCCTAGATCTTCGTTGGGCGGTAGGAAAACTGCTCATGTATTACAGAAATAATAATGTGTCTGGTGTTGGTTTTCGGTGAAATGGATCATCCATCATAAACACGATTGATAATCCATGAATGTCTTAAACAGACTTTCATGAGATGAAGAAATGCCTCTGTTTATACGCTGGTTTTGAGAATTGGCTGAAAAAAAATAACTCAGTTTCTCTTGTCCACTTCAGCGACTGCTACCCTCATCCTTATTGCTCATCTGTGGAGGAGTGTATTGGCTGGTGGATGACGGTGAGTACCCTGGCGCAGTAGGTGAGTAGCCAGCACTAGGACTGAAAATAGAAGGTGAAGTACTAAGCTCATGCCGCTTATGAAAGAAAGTAACTTGGAGAACACTAGACAACTGAAATCCACATAAAAGACACCATACCTGTACTGTGGAGAACTTGGGCTGTAATCTGGGCCAACGCCTGAACTGTATGGACTGCAGAACAAAAGGGCAAAGACTGCTGTTAGGTACTGTTTCGACATGAAAATCCCAATGTAAGAAGAAAATTTCTACAATCATCGGACATAACATCAGTCCCACATCAGCTCTAAAGAGGCAAAGATATTCGAGATCCCTGGGATTTTTTCTTTTTATTATTATTAACTCCGCCCATTTACTTCGAATTTTTACATGTGCCTTCAATCATGCGTACCGAAAGCACATAGAATCAAACTAATCAACAATCTTTCATCAATACCACACAATACTGGCTACAACTAGTTTCCCTTCACTGAGATTCCAAGGCAGGGTCTTTGGTAGCAAACCCAATCCCATGACATGAGAGCCAAAAGATTCTAAACCGGCTTTTTGACCACACTGTTTTATGCATTATCTTGTACCATAGTTACTCAAATGCACAAATGCTCAAAACTCTGACAGTTAAAATAGTTTGTGGGTCCTGGACCAAGAGATTCTTTGATGCAGGACAATTAACCACTTGCTCTAAAAGCTCGAACTGTTAGAGTATGGCGAATTAATCCCTTTATCTTATAGCCCAGGCTCCACATCTCATGGGTTAGGACCTCGGCTGAACCCCCTTCGTGGGCCACAAATCACATGGGTCACCCACCCCGAGTGTGCCCCCGCATCCCATGGGCTACCCCACTCGAGCCCGGTGTGAGGAGTCTCGAACACGAGACCTCCGTGGGCCGCACCCACCCCAAGTGTGCCCCTGCATCCCACAAGAGACCCCACTCGAGCCCAGTGTGAAAATGCCCCTGCATTATTCTTTTTAGTATGCCTGTATCCCATCTTATACATTGATTTGTGGTAATTAAATGAGTTCGAGTAAATAAACAGTGATGCATTGATGTTACACTGATAATTTGATTTTAGTTTTTTCTTTTTTTTTATAAAGCATATAAAGTGCCTGAATCAAGAGTTCTACCTGCAAGGTAGACACATGAGTTTATTTCATTTCTAATTTTGCTTGGATGGGTTGTGTGTGCAACTTCATCCCAGGGTAGCAGGGGTGGGTGATTTTTTTATTTTATTTTTTTTGTTTGGGGTGTGGGTGTTGTATATCCTCGTGATCTCAGCACTAGACATTGGACATAGTTTTCTAAGTTAAGGTCAACCAATGGTTTATGACACTGTAAGTCATCATATTCATCTGTGTTAGCATCCCATGGTTTTCAAGCATCTCCAGTGGAATTAGTCTGGTATCAAATCATCCAAGGATCACTTGAACTAATCTAAAAGGTCAGCAATCAGCCACAAACATGTCCCAAGACCCAGTTATTGGAAGTATCGTACGACAGAGTTTTCAGGATAACTACATCTAGATGTAGAAATTAGAGAGGGGGGACAAAAAAAAAGGACAGTTTTTTTTTTAACATCTTTAGACTATTTTAATATATAAAAAATATATATATTTTTTAAATATCATTCATCCATTCACAGATCTAATCCCAAACCCATGGATCCATGAATCTACAATCTTGAGTTGAAACCAGCTAAAACACCAAAATGTTTTAAAAAGAAATCTTATCTCAAAGATGAGAAACCGCAATGGGTATTTTCCATCTGAAACTTTGGAAGGCAAATCCAAAGATTTGAAAGCGCATTTATCTTGAAACGGATGTCAATAGTCTTCAAAATCTTGCTCTCCTATTGAACTTTGGAAACAAGAAAAAAGGGTGAAAATGGGCTTCGGAAAAACCATCCTCATATTTATAAGCTTCCAACAGGTTGCATTGTGCAACTCTTCCTAATTAGGTCCATATCAGGTTGAATTGTACGGTTTGACCAGTCTCGTCTTGAGACGAGTCGGACCAATTAGGGACTTAGTCATCCGATTTTAACATATTGGTGGTCCTAGACTCCTAGTTGCACCAATTCCACCAAAACTAATATGACAAGGGTGCGCATGACATCCAAAACCATGAAACATCACATGGCAAATAACTTGCCAGCATGTTATCCCATTAAAAGTGTGCCCTGATTTCTGTACAGTTGGTACAAGTTCTTCCCTAAAACTAACATAAAATTCCAGAGCAGTTTAGATTTTACCAAATAGTGTCTCGAAGAACCAAAATTCTCTGATGTTGCTCTTTAAGGGAAGAAATTGCATAAATGCCCTTGTTCAATTTTTCTTTAAAGAAGTGGATAATCAAGACTTGTGGGCACCATGGTATTTGTTTGACATCCAAACGATGCAACAGATACACCCGACCATGATTATCATACAAGTGGAAAATATGGCGGGTCCAATCAAAGGTAGGCCAAACCATAAGAAAATGATGTACACCACTCAGAAACATCAAAATTCAAGTGTGGCCCGTATGATGATTCAATTGGCCAGATTTTTTATTCTTCTGATCACCATGATTGGTGTTGGACAGGCTGGATGTTATACATATACCGTGCAGGCCCCATGATTCTTGACTTTGCTACTTTTAAAAGAAAATTTAAATAAAATAAAAAAGAAGAAGAAGAAGAAGAAGAAGAAGATGAATTTTAATATTCCGTCCTCTTCATCATGGTTGGTAACCTTATTGTTACTATGCCAAATATATATCCACATTCTGAATCTTAATATAACTAGATTAGGTTACCCACTCTTGCTTACTTCAGGACCTCATACCCTGGGACCACTAGAGGTATCAACTCCTACCCTATTTCTTCACTTGTTCCAGTTTTTTCCCTTTGTTTTCACTTCTATCCTTCCCCATTGAATCAACAATTCTGTGTGTTTTTCTTCCATACTCTTGATGAACCATCATTTATGTATACATGTGTGAGGATTTGTTGTAATAAGCCCTTCATTGAGTAGGAGAAGAGTTTGCTAGTGCATACATAGGAAACCAAACATGCCCACCAGAGCAAGCATGTCCGCACCTGTGCATGCATCACAATTCCCATCCACATGAAAAGAGAGCACAACGTAGTTCACAAGCACCACAAAAGATGCTTTGAAGTAGTGAGAAATTTACCTGCTGGGACTATACGTAGGGCTTGCAGGAGAATATGATGGCGATGTTGGCGAATATGATGGTGAAGTTGGGCTGCAATAAAAACAAATATAGAAGTTAAAGTATATGACAGATAAAGGGAAGATGAATAAAAAAGAAAAACAATATTAAAGTTGACAATCCAATCTCAGTCTGTGACTTGCCCATGGGTGGAAACAGAGTCAAGTTAGAAATCATCCCAACAGACAGGAAGAACTTAATGTAACAAATAAGAATCAGCCAATGCTCAGCAGATACAGGATGACTGAATGGCTGCTGAATTGTTCTTGTTGTAGAGATCAAAAATATTTTTTTTTTTCTTTTTTTCTTTTTTGGAACGATGAGTTCAACTCATCACAATTTTAACTGATCACAACCCACAAGATCATGTCCAGCGAATCACTGAGGTTTCAACTTTGACAACAGCAAGTTTCTCTTACCTGTAATTTGGAGACGTCGGACTGTAAGGACTGGATGGTGACAATCTGGGACTGCTTGGGGAGTATGCCAGCGATGGACTGTATTTTGCGGAAGGGGGATTGTAACTTGGAGAAGTAGGACTGTAGCTCGGAGATGTTGGGCTGTAGCTTGGCGATGTTGGGCTATAACCAGGAGAAGTTGGACTGTATGCAGGCGAGGTGGGGCTGTATGAAGGCGAGGTGGGACTGTAGCTTGGCGAGGTGGGGCTGTATGAAGGGGAGGTGGGGCTGTATGATGGGGAGGTGGGGCTGTATGCAGGAGAGGTGGGGCTATAGACTGGGGAAGTCGGACTATAAACTGGAGAAGTGGGGCTGTAGCTTGGCGAGGTGGGGCTGTAACTTGGCGAGGTGGGGCTGTAACTTGGTGAGGTGGGGCTGTAGCTGGGGGATGTTGGACTGTAGCTGGGTGAAGTAGGGGAGTAAGATGGGCTTGTAGGAGAATATGCAGGACTAGTAGGACTATAGCCTGGAGAGCTAGGGCTGTATGTAGGTGAAGTGGGACTATAACCAGGCGATGTAGGACTGTATCCAGGTGAGGTGGGACTATAACCAGGAGATGTAGGACTATATCCCGGAGATGATGGACTGTAGCCTGGAGATGATGGACTGTATCCTGGCGATGAAGTAGGTGAGAAGGCCATCCCACCAACATAAGGAGAAAACTGAGCATCTGTAATGGGTGACAAACGGGCATTTGGGCTAAACAAATAGCTTGGCGACGACATGCCTTCATGATATGGAGTTCCAGACATGGGTGAACGGGAAGGTGTCATGCCAAAATCCAAACCCTCCATATAACTAGGAAGCTGAAGTTCAATTGCTTGCTGCAGCATCTGATCATTTAAATACAAGGCACAGTCCCCTGTGCCAATGGGTGCAAGCTGCCCAAGCATAATATTTTCGGTGACACCTCTGAGATGATCTGTTTCAGCATACAAAGCAGCATCCAGAAGAATATCCACAGTTTCCTCAAATGAACATCTCATCATTGGCCCAGTGTCATTGCGATTAATGCCATGGCGGGTGATGGCCATTAAATGACCACGGTAGGTCATAGTGTCACATAGAATAGCCAAGTGCCTGTAATTCACGTAAGACCCATCAAAAGATATGACCACCCGTAACTCATCCAGCAGAGATCGACGTACAGCCTCAATTCCAAGAACTTCAATCACTTCAATCAAGTGATTACTTGTTGTCCTAGTTGCATCAACATCTTCATGACACATAACAGCCAACAGATTGACACCTTCTGTGTCCAACATCCATTCTATTTCAGGTTTAAACCCTTCATTCTCGTCAAACTTATTTATCTTTCCAGACTTGATAAACACCTTGTTGATGTCCGGGATGCCTCGTAGGGCCATTTCCGTCAACATGTTGCTCTCAATCTTCTTGAGGAAGACATCATCTTCGGCAGATTCATCTTGCATCTCCCCCTTTGGAGCTTCATCATTCATGATACGTATACGAAGAATTAGCTTCTCAGCATTGTCATCATTAAATATACAAGTCAAATCATCATCAAACTCGAGGTTAATCTTCTCCGCAATGTCTGCCATGCTCAACTTCTTATCCACCATCATTTCACGATTCAACTCTATGCGAAGCAGCCAAGGAGAGATTTTCTCTGGGGCGACCTCTTCATCGGGCATTTCATAATAGGACTTCACAAACTCAGCATCCTCTTCGATGATGGTGCTCATAGGATCTGGATCATACCACACTTCAGTTGCTTGTGTTACACTGCGTAAAGTGGTGTATTCCAAAGCACACTGGACATTCTTCGCCCTCTCTTTCGTCTTGTTGACTTCAGGCTTTAGGTACACAGAAAGTGAGGGAGTTTTAATTTTCTTTGCAACGTTTATGATTTCCCTCAACCTAGGAACTCCTAGAGTAACATTTTTGGCACTCACACCAGCATAGTGGAAGGTATTCAAGGTCATCTGAGTGGCTGGCTCACCTATGGATTGGGCAGCCACACAGCCAATCATTTCACCTGGAGCAACCAATGATTGTAAGAATCGAGATTCTATCTCACCGATTACCCATTCAAATGCTTCACGAGTTAGCCTGTACTCTTTCAACACACGCTTACTGGCAAATGTGCTACGAAGCAGAATGTTGAAGAAAAGGGTTGCATTTTTCTGAGCTTCCATGCTCAGAAAATCATCACCTGGAACGACTTTCAACCTTTCCTGAAGTTTGTCAACTGCTTCAACAATCTCCATAGGGTGCATGTCAGATGGCCTTCTCAAGTCAACCTTAAATGTCTTTTGAGCATTCCAGATAAGCCTCTTGAGGTTAACAGGCATAGGCCATGAGTTATCACCTGTAGTAGCAATCTCTGTACCAAGCTGGTATCGATCTGCTTCCAGTTTCTGAACTTCAGCATCAAAAACATTGCGGAACTCCCGGATGGTTTTCAAATCCTCAACATGCTCAGGTAACATGTAACTTGGATTCCAATTGGCATTGTCAAATTCATACCTGAAAACATTATCGAACTCACGCTTCTTCATTTTCAGAGAATCCAACTTCTGTGATTCAATCCAAACAGCATCCATACCATCTTCTCCATACAAAAACTGAATCACATCCCCTAATGAGTTCCTAACAGTACCATCATATTTGACCATAATGTCTTCCATAGCCTTCACGAGACGCCTCTGAATATACCCCGTCTCAGATGTTTTCACTGCAGTGTCAATCAGACCTTCCCTACCACCCATAGCGTGAAAGAAGAATTCCTGTGGAGTCAGCCCACGGAGATATGAGTTCTCCACAAAGCCCCGACTTTCGGGCCCATAGTCATCTTTGGTGAAATGTGGTAGCGTCCGATCAATGAAACCGTAAGGAATTCGTTTACCCTCGACATTCTGTTGTCCCACACAAGCAGTCATCTGTGAAATGTTGATAAAACTTCCCTTTGATCCTGCTGTCACCATAGCCTTCAGATTGTTACTTTCTGATAAGCTCTTCTGTGCACTACTCCCAGCATCATCACGAGCCTTATTCAGCACCTGAAAGAGAATGTGTTAAGAAATAATTCCAAGTATAGTGGGGAGGGGAAAAAAAAAAAATCATTCAGCTTGCACACCTGGTTCACCCTGTTCTCAAATGATTCCATCATAGTTCGCCCAGGTTCTGCCTCTAGCTGCTTTTCTTGGGCAGCCTTAATAAGTTCCTTCACTTCATTCTTCGCTTTCGATATTGTTTCATTAATTTTTTCCATAGTTGATGCATCTGCAATTGTGTCCCCAATTCCAATACTAAATCCATTCTGCAAAAGCCAGTAGTTAACAAGCCACTGTGTGTGGCCCAAGAATTTGCGGGCAGCATCTGGACCAACCTCTTCCCTGCACATCCAAATACAAAATTGACACAAGGTAACACCGAAAGCATCCACATGGATCACAAAGAAAAAGGGAATAAAATCAAAAGTGGAAACCAGTCACAGGTCACATACCAGATGACGTGAATAAGACTACCAGTAGATGTTCCAAGGGTCTTCTTGCAGAGAGTGCCAGCAAGCAGCTCGCCTCTCTCTATTCTAACTTGTCTATCTCCTGGAGTGATAAATCTTATTTCCGCTTCCGAGTGCCATGCCGAGGTTCTTATGAGGTTTATCTGCTTAGGAATGATCAGATTGAACACTTGCTTTCCTGTCCAAAGAGGTCTAGGCTTCAGAATAGTTGGAGCAGGTATTTTCCCATCAAAATCCTCCCACCACATCAAGATATTCATAAAGACATCCTGCCAAAATCCAATCCATATTTAATTTCCCACAATCTTAGAAGACAATACTATTAACGGCAAAGAAGACAGAAATGAAACCAAATCACATGATATTACCTTCTCAATGAAGGTATCTCTTTTAGTTATCTTCCGGCATCCTAAGAGTGTATCCTGGACAATACCCATAACAGGGCGATTTGATTGAGGCGAGACAATGCATTTTGGTACCATCATCAGCTCCAAGACTTCTGCTCTAGTTTCAAATGACTGAGGAACATGCATGTTCATTTCATCCCCATCAAAATCAGCATTGTATGGAGAAGTTACAGACAAATTCAAGCGAAAAGTTGAGTATGGCATGATTTTGATTCGATGCCCCATTATAGACATTTTGTGAAGACTAGGTTGCCGATTGAAAAGAACGAAGTCCCCATCATTCAAGTGCCTCTCCACCTGCAAACAAGATAGCACATTTTCAACAAGGTGAAACCATGGTTGCTTGGCAATAAAGAATGAAAAATAGATAATTGTGTACCTTATAACCAAGCTCCAAATGATGATCACTACTTTTTTTCAAGTACCGAAGATCGAGCCTCTGTCCGTCTTCCCTTATGATGTACTTGGCACCAGTTTTACCGGGAGGAGGATGGGGCCCATATTCTACAAGTTCCTTCAACCTGACAAGTACAAGAATTATTTTCAAACTACATATATGAAATAGAAGGGAAAATTACATAATAAATAGAACTAGAAAAAAAAAAAAATTGACACCTCTCAATGTTATATGGTGTCACAGTTTCTGGATATGTTAAATTAAGAGCAATACTCCATGGCACTCCAAGTTCATCAATGTTAATCGTCGGATCTGGTGTGATGACAGTTCGTGCTGAAAAATCCACACGCTTTCCCATCAAGTTGCCTCTAATCCGACCTTCTTTAGCCTTAAGCCGACTGCATATGGATTTGATAGGCCGTCCTGACCTCTGTGTAGCCTGAACAATAAAGCAGAAATCAGTCGATCAGATTCCTCGTCTAAGGCTTTTTGTTTAATTCACCATCTAAGAGTTAATGAACATAGGTTATGCATACCCTCGGCTGACCAGGAAGCTCATTATCAAAATATGTAGCAATATGAAATTGCAGTAATTGTGCAAATTCTGAGATGATGTGGGCAGGAGCTCCATTTCTCTCCTGCCTTCTCAGATTCTCGTTGTGTCTAATAATCATCGCCAACTGATGAGTCAAGTCATCCTGTTTCCAAAAAAACAAACGTTCTGGACTAAATTAATAGCAGTCATAAAATATGTTGGACAAAGGAATGATATTTTTGACAGCACATAAAAAAAATAAATTAATTAATTTAAAAAAAAAAAAAAAAAACCTTGTTGATTGTTGGATAAAAGTGTAGCGATCACCATTATTAATTCGGAATTAGGAACATGTAAGCCAGACATTGACAAACACATTTTAATCCATTTCACACTATTTAGAATGGCATGAAATGGAACTCTAAAAAGTTGTATCAAAAAGAAGTGTTCTATCAATAAACCCTTGAACATGAAGAACTTCACCAGTAGAGATAAGAAGCAGATAAAACGAGATAATGAAACTTGCAAGATCGCAGAAGCATACCTCACTCCTAGAAGACGTATCCATCATCACAGAAGGTCTCACAGGAGGGGGGGGAATCGGGAGGACTTGTAAAATCATCCAATCCGGACGGGCATACTTAGGATTCAAACCCAACAGTAGGCAGTCCTCATCACTTATCCGCTTGAGAACACTTAGAACCTAGAAAAAATAGAAAACCATAGGAACGAAAATGATGATAAGTACAGGATTTTAGCACGCATGACAGAGAGTGACAAAAAGAAAGAGGAAGAGCATAGGAGAGGTGAGAAAAAAGAATAGACATGCAGAAGAGATACCCTTTCTGCAGAAAGCTGTTGTTTTCTTTCCACAGGTTCAGGAAGCTGTTCTTGATCATCATTCTTTTTCCTTGTAGCCTTGTATTCTGCAATCATTTTCATACCTTCCACAGTGAGCTTTGGCTGTTGAGCACCACAACCTCCTCGGTGCTTCTTTACCGGTTCTTCTAAATCTTGATCTCGGACCTCAATATCATCACCACCTTCACATTTTGTTTTATTCTTACATGCATCCAAAACCTTCCTGAGTCGATGTTTTGGATTTCTAATTTTCTGAGATTGCTTGAATTTGTGGTCTTCCTGAAAGAAGTATAAAAGTAAGATGTATTTGAAAGCTTTGGGTATTGGTATGGTGCCAGCAATGCAACTAACAAAGAAAGCAACCGAAAATGACACACAGGCCTATAAAAAGGTGCCTCCGCAGCAAGAATCCAGATTACTTCCATAAACACAGTCAGTTCATTCCTGACAAACCTACACAAGGATGAATTGACTCCACGTATGCAGTCAGCCCTAATGAATCCTGACAGGAAGCATATTTATTGGGCCCAATGATGGATGTGGGCTGGAAGCATGGGCTCAAAATCTTGTGGGCCAACCAACAAGAACGAAAATAAATAGGGTCAATCATCCAACAGTTTCTACACCTATTGGATTAATGTCATCATGATAGCATGTCTGCCCATTTATGTATTAGTGTGCATGTTCTAGTCCAAATTGTGGCCTACTTTAGATAACCCATGAGTTAAAAATGGCTGATACATTGAGCACAAGTTAAGCTAGTTTTGAGAGCTTAGTCAAAGTTGATTTAGGAAACTTTTTTGTCCAAGGTTACTTATAGAGTTAATTTCTTGGGTGAAAAAAAAAAAAAAAAAAATAGAAAGTCTTCTGGGTTTGAATTATGAAAGAAAAGGAATCCAATATAAGATCGGAAACCAAGTCCAAAATGTCAAAGATGTTGTCTTTGAGTGGTAATTTCAATTAAGAAACATATAAATATGTGAAATATCTGGAAATCCCTATTCATTGCCTTACAATTTTAGTTTCTTTTAACAAATTGCTGAAATTTTGAAATTCACTCTATTCATCACAATATTCTTTTCAAGAAGAAGACGTGAAATCCATACAAGTTTATCTTAGACTGAAGCTTATTATCATCAATTAAACACAGTGACCCATAAACTCCACAACAGAACCATTGATATCATATAAACTCCATATCCTTTTTATTCATCTCATCATCTGCTCCCCATTATAAGAACTAAGATTCTTCAAGGAATCCACCAATTATGCTTTGACAATCTTTGGTAAATCCAAATGACCAATAAATCCTTTTTAAACAGTCAAACAAGAAAAACATTTTCCAAGACAGATAGGGGTGCATTTGGTCCTGGTGTCATCCTGGTTGGACCTCCAAGCATCGCCACAGGTACTTGGTGCTTGAAGCAGCATAGTAAATGGAACACGCAGTAAGCAGGCTATCTTTTCCTACTTTTAGCACCCCAAATAACGATTAAGATAAGCATACAGTCTCTTACACAACTTTGGATTTGATCTTATGTCAATCTTCATTTAGATTCAGCGCATCCTCTCCACCTTGGAGAGCAAGAACATGTGACACTTACAGTGAGTCTCTTACATAATCAAACGATTCAACATTTCCTCAATACAGTGATGTGTTACCATAAAGTGTTGCACAGGGATTTTTTTTTCCACTTTTGTTGATTTGTTTTCTTCTTTTTTTTTTAATTGGGAAGGTCGGCTAGAACCTGAGAGCTGAATGTTGAATAAACAGCCCGTCTACCGTTGAGGTATGGGCTAGAACCCTTTTTGTCTTTACCTGCACAAGGATTCCTCAAGCTAAAAATTCATAAACAATACTTGAAAAATGGGGAAAAAGAATACCACCACCACATTCTAATTTTGATGGCAGTGATATTCATATTGATTAAAATGCAATTTTAGTCAGCCACTAATCCTAACCATAGCTAATCAAACCCAACAATTCAGACCAAAGAAAACCCAACAATCTACAGAGAAATTGCAATAAAACCATATTAATATTGATGTACTCATGAAGTATAATTCAAATTCAAATTACAGCCAATCAAAAAACTCAAGATGCATACAGACAAAAGGAACAAGCCACAGCTCAGCTAAGAAACTAACATAAAACATAGAACGACGAATTTATAATGGGTACCTCATCAACAAGTATTTTAGAGCAATTAAAGCAGACACAGCGCATGATAGAGAGCACGGTTTTCAAGAACCCAATATGGAACATGGGCTTGGCGAGCTCAAGGTGCCCAAAATGACCAGGGCACTCAGCCATGTTCGCCATGCACGTTTCACACTTCAGCTTACGATCAATGGTACCAAGCCGAGGATCGCTGAGGCCACCGGGCTTCGGCTTTCCACGCTCCATCGTCTCACTGTGCTCGATCTGAACAACAGACATTTGCCGCTGCAATAAACAAAAAATGCCTCGATGAAAATGAAATCCCCATAAGAGCAATAAGGGAATTGACATCGGTGATGATCGGAGATTACGATTTCATCAGGACTGAGGATGCCGAACTGGACGACTCGGACTTTCGCGACCTCCGCTGGGGAGTACGGGAATCGGATGTCCATGGCGACGGATCAGCTGGATTGTCCGCGATTGCTCAAGTTAGGGTTAGGGTTTTCAGGAGAGGTAGATTACTGGAATTAACGATTGCTCGAGTTAGGTTTAGGGCTTTCAGGAGAGGTAGATTCGTGGAATTAGAGTTAGGGTTTTTCCCTACGGCTTTTTTCTTTTTTTGGTTTTCGATCGCCTGAAGAATCCCTCTCGTATTGGGACTCCGAGACCGTTCTACAAGGAGTACGAAAGTAATATTGACAGGGTTGAAGTTGTATTTATAGGCAAGTGCGCTTCAGTGGTACCAGTACCACCGCAAGCTTACCGTGGTACGGCGAAGATGTGGGGCCCATGTGCTGTACTTATTACCATCTAAACCGTCCATCATATGCTTCCACAGAATCTAGCCGCAGTAATGGAAAATAATATTGATCTAAAAACTATGGTGATCTCAGAACAAGGAACAATGTGAGAGGAGATTAACTCCCTTGATTATCAATGAGGCTCAGATGAATTGTAGAATAGCCTGATGTTGTCTTGACCATTCATCTAGAGAAGATGAAGAGTATGGAACGCTTGGATTGTGTATAAACAACGTTGTGGGACCCCATGAAAATTAAGGGTGGGCGTTCCTCTAAAATCGTCCCCCTGTTTCGTGGCCCACATGATTTTACTTTTGAGATGATTATTGGGCCAGAAATGTAATACGAGGATACACATCTGATGGACAGATCAGATTTTTTTGAAAACATCGCATGGGTCCCATTTCTGCCCGGTACCACCTTAGGTTATGGTGTTACCAGTACCACCGGAGCGCACCGCCTCTGTGTGCCGGTTATCAGTAAGTTTCCTCGAACCGACCTGGCAAGTGCATGGATGCTCAGGACGAGGACTTTCGCAGGAAGTTCGTGCGCTGGAAACTGAGGTGGAGCCCACCGTCATGTTTGTAAGGAATCCACTCCGTCCATCCGTTTTCTGAGCTCATTTTCAGATGTCAAATGAAAATTGATCAGGATTTAAGACTCAAGAGGGCCGCACTAAAAGAGAAGGTGGTTAGGAAAATTCTTACCGTTGAAACCTTCCTCGGGTCGACAGTGATGTTTACATGCCATCTATACCGTTCTTAACCTCATTCCTACGGAGATTAACTGAAAAAACAAATATTAACATGATTCAAAACTTGTGGCCCCACGAATTTTCAACTGTGGACGTTCAATTCTCACGTTATCGGCCCACTTAAGCAATGGATCCGGTTCCTTTTTTCCCTAATGTCCTAAAATTAATACAAAAAATGGATGTACGGAGTGAATTTCTCATGAACATCGCAGTGGACCCCACCTGGGTTCCTAGAGCAGGAACTTCATGCGAAAGCGAATCCGCATCATCAATTGGCTCCTCAGAACGCAGGAAATCGGAATGTGTACTGAGTTACTCAGTACGCTCTTATCGTACTGAGTAAACTCAGTTGGGCCCACCGCGAATGCATGTGGTTTATCCACGCCATCCTTTCGTTTTTCCAGATCATTTTATGAGTTCAAACCAATTTGATTCATATACAAACCACAAGTGGACCATACCACTAGAAAAAGTGGAAGTATTGATTTCAACCGTTGAAAATTTTCTAAGGCCCCAGTAATGTTTATTTGTCATCCAACCTGTTCATAATATCAAAAAGACATTGATGAAGGGAAAACACAAATATAAGCTTGATCTAAAACTTCTGTTGTCCCCAAGAATAGGTTTGGATATACTCATTTTTTGGGATAAAGATCTAAAATTATGTGTTAAAAGAGATGGATGGAGTGGATATAATGCATGAATGACACTGGGGCCCACGGAGTTTACTCAGTACGCTTACCGTACTGAGTTACTCACTACGCAATCCGCTTCCAGAACGCAGATTGCTTCTGACCCACTGGTCGGAAGCTAAGTGGAGCCGTCGGATGTTTGTGAGAAATTAACATCGTCCATCCATATTTCTAACTTATGTTAGGGCGCGAGCCTAAAAACAAGACATATCTTAAACTCAAGTAGGCCATACGAGGATAAAAAGTGAGGAAAATGCCTATTGTTCAAGCCTCTTCGGGATCGACCTTGATGTTTATATGCTATCCAAACTCTGATGTTTATATAACATCCAAACTATTTATAAAGTCATTCCCACTGGGATGGGATGAACAGACAACACAAAAATATGAGTATGATCCAAAAATTATATGACAGTATGAATGTTTCAATAGTGAATGTTCGATCTCCATTGTTTCTTTTCATGTGACCCACTTTGAGTTTTGGATATGTCGGCTCAGGTCAATTTGAGTTAGAAAAACAGATGCACAGAGTGGATTTCTTACAAAGATCATGCGCCACCTAGCTTCCTAGAGAAAGAAATGGTAATCCACTTTTTAGAAAAATGGTTGCACAAGAGGATGTGGGTTCCATGGTGAGTAACTCTTTGTGGCTAACCATGATAAATGTGTCTTATCTTTGAGATCATCTGATTTGCCAGTCCATTTTAGGGCATGAGCTTAAAGCTAAAGCATGTTTAAAACTCAAGTGAACCACACCACACGGAAGAGTGTGATCAAATACCTATGTTGAAAACTTCTTAGGAATCACCATAGGTTTGGATCAAGCTGATATTTGTGTTTCCCCTTTTATTTGGGTCTATGTGACCTTATGAATAGGTTGAATGATAAATAAACATTATTATGAGCCCTAAGAAGGTTTCAATGGTGGACACCATTGCACCCCATTGTTTCACATGGTGTAGTTTACATGAGCTTTGGACATGTTTTAATTTTTGACCCATGTCCTAATATGAGCTGGTAAAATGGATGGATGGCATGGATAATGACGCAGGGATGAACGTGATGAGGATAACTACTCCGAATCCACAGAGCTTCTCTGGACTCCTCACAGAGACTTCTCGAATCCACGAGGAAAGAAAGTAGAAAATAGAAATAAATTCTAAGAAATTCAAAATTGATTAATTGATGACTAAAAACGAGTTCACAACCCTTTAAATAGGGGTACCAAGCAATGGGAAAGAAATCAGAATCAAACTACAACTAAAACTCCTAGAATCCGCGACTTACTATAAATAGTAAACTTACTATTTATAGACAGTCGTGATGTCTACTAGTGCACAAGGTTTTCGGCCAAAAATAGTAAGTATTCTATTTGGCTTCACCAAACCATTCTCCTAATTATTCTAAGCTCTTTTCACATTGGGCGCAACTCCTAAAGCCCGACGGATGAAGAGTTATAATCAAACTAAAACTTACTATTTATAGTAAAAACGAAATTAAAGCAGGGAAACGACCGTCGATCCAAGGATTTTTCACAATTCCGAGCGTTGCAACCCTGCATAGCAGGGTTGGTTGCCTAAAGTAGCTTGTTTTACCCCAAAATCATATATTTTACATCAGGTAACTCATTCTGGATTGCGAGATACGCCCGATCTAAGGTCCGACGGTCCGGATCACTTATGTCATCGACCGAGCCTTTTCTGATCCATCTTGGCCATGAAACTATCCACAACCCGCTCTACATCAGTCCCCTCCACTTCAAAAGAACTCGTCATCGAATTCTCATCCTGCGCTGGTTCATGATACTTGGCCAGGTCCGCGACGTTGAAAGTCCGTGAAATCGTCATGTCATTTGAAAGATCAACAACATAAGCGTTGTCATTGATCTTTCGAATGATTGGGAGGGATCCAATCTTCTTTTTTTCAACTTGTTATATGTCCCGGTAGGAAATCTCTCTTTGCGTAGATGGACCATAACACGATCGCCTACCTCGAACACTTTTTATCGCCGGTGCTTATCCGCTTGTTCCTTATACTTCTCGTTCGAGGCATGTAGCTTGGCCTGCACTTCTGCATTGATGCCCATGATCTTGTCTGCCATATGTTCTGCTGCAATGCTCGTGCCTGGGTGCTTGGGCAGAGGGACCAAGTCAAGCGTGTGGCAAGGCACTTATCCACAGATAATCTGGAACGGTGATTTCCCTGTCGAGCGGTTAACTATGTTGTTGAATGCAAACATACTTGAGACAAGGTCAAATCCCACTGCTTCGGTTTTTCTCCTGAAATACAACGAAGGAGGTTTCCCAACGTGCGATTCACAACTTCCGTCTGCCCATTAGTCTGTAGGTGGTAAGCACTACTGAATTAAAGTCATGTATAGAATCGAGTCCACGAAGTCTGTCAAAAATGGCTAATGAACTTTGTGTCATGATCAGAAGTAATGGTCTTGGGGACCCCGTGTAGCCGTACGACCTTCCTGAAGAATAGATTCGCCACGTGTGTTGCATCGAGGGTCTTCTTACATAAAGTGTATCATCTTGGAGAAACGATTTACCACCACGAACACCGAATCCATACCGCGTTGTGTCCATAGGAGACTAAGCACAAAGTCCATTGATAAATCTTCCCAATGACCGTTAGGCACAGGTAACGAGGTGAAGAGGCCCCTATTCTAAGATTGTCCCTTTGAGGTCTGACAAACATGACAACGTTGTACAGTTTTTCCCACATCACGTACTAATTGCGGTCAGTAATACCGCTCTTCCACAAGAGCTCGAGTCTTGTCTCGCCCAAGGTGTCCACCGAGGCTACCTCCATGTAGCTCCTGAATAATCTGCTCCCTCAGAGAACTTTGGGGGATGGACAATCGATTCCCTTTGAAGAGAAAATCGTCCTGTATATGAAGGTCACTGGGGTGACCTTCTTGGCACTTCACCCAAGAATTTTTGAAGTCCCCGTCCTCGGCATACAACTCCTTAAGACAGTCGAAGCCGACCACCTTGTTGCTCATCGTAACAAGTAGTGATGTACGACGGCTAAGTGTATCAGCCACCTTGTTCTGCTACCCTGACTTGTGCTTCAGAATGAACGTGAATTCTTGTAAAAACGCAACCCATTTAGCATGCACACTAGTCACATTAGTCTGACTATTAATAAACTTTAATGCTTGATGGTCAGTGTATAGAACAAACTCTCTTTGAATCAGATAATGCCGCCAATGTCGCAGCACTTGAACAACTGCGTACAACTCAAGCTCATAAGTCGACCACTTCTTTCGGGCTTCGCTGAACTTCTCGCTGTAAAAGGCCACCGGCCGCCTTCCTGTGATAATACTCTCCCAATTCCGACATATGAAGCGTCACACTCAACCTCAAACAATTTATCAAAATTAGGAAGCACGAAGATCAGTGTTGTAGACAAACGATGCTTGATCTCATGAAAGCTCTTGTCAGCTTTATCGGTCCACTAGAACGGTCCTTTTTTCATGCAATCTATTATAGGCGCAACTATGGTGCTAAAATCTCGCATAAATCGATGATAAAAAGTCGCCAACCCATGAAAACTCCTCACCTCATAAATGTTTGTCAGGATCGGCCATTCCCTAATAGCTCGCACCTTTTCATCGTCCACACGAATGCCTGTGGACGTTACAACAAATCCTAGAAACAACAGATTGTCAGTTAAAAAACTACACTTCTTCAAGTTGAGGTACAACTTGTAATTTGTAGGACCTACAGCACCTGCCTGAGATGTTTCCTGTGCTCCACCTCATCCTGGCTATATATCAATATGTCATCAAAATATACTACCACAAATCGGCCAGTGAAGGGTTTTAGAACTTGATTCATCAAACACATAAAAGTACTTGGTGTGTTCGATAGGCCGAAGGGTATGACCAGCCACTCATACAACCCTTTTTTGGTCTTGAATGCCATTTTCCACTCATCATCGAGTCGGATACGAATCTGATGGTACCTGCTCCTTAGATCTAGTTTAGAGAACACCTTGGCCCATTCTAGCATGTCGAGCATGTCGTCCAACCGTGGTATTGGGAACCGATATTTAATGGTAATTTTGTTGATTGCCCAGCTATCGATATACATGCCCCAGCTTCCATCTTTTTTCAGCGTTAATAATGCTGGTACGACACATGGGCTTATGCTCTCTCTCAAGAGATCCTTATGGATCAATTCCTCCACTTGCCCCTGAAGTATCTCACACTCCTTTAGACTCATTCGATAATGAGGGCGGTTGAGCAGGCTAGCCCAAGGGACGAGGTCTATGTGATGTTGGATGTCCCTCATGGGGGGCAATCCATCAGGTAAATCCTCAGGCCAGACTTCTTTGAATTCGTTTAGCAACAGTTTTAAAATTGGAGGGATATTTGAGGGTTCTTCTTCCTCGCCCTTCACTACTATGGCGTATACCTCGCCGGTTTCCTTGGATTCCTCCATGAAATCCCGAATAGTCAAGAGGGAACTTTCCTCCACTTTAGAAACTTCAGGGTGGTTCTCTGGTGCCATAGGGGCAAAGATTATTTTTCGACTATCCTTGACGAATACGTAGATAGTGTCTCGTCCCCGATGGGTCGCATCACGGTCCGACTGCCAGGGTCAACCGAGTAGCATGTGGCAGGCTTCCATGTCGACCACGTCACAAAATATCTGATCTCTATAATTTTTACCAATTGAAAATGAGATTGTGCATTGATCAGTTACCTTGGTCTCATTCACCTTTTTTATCCAGTCAATTAAGTACAGGGAATGATGTTTCATCGTTAGTAGCCGCAACTTGTCCACCATCACTCTTGAGACGATGTTCTCGCTACTACCACTGTCTATGATCACATCACAGACTTTTCCGTTGACAGTGCACCCAGTACGAAATATATTGTGTCGCTGTTGATGGAATTCCTTTCATGGGGTATATAGTAATCATGTCACAACTAGAAATTCGCCACGATCCTCGCTTGTCATTTCATCGCCACCTGCTATTTCTTCAGTGGTTTGTTCATGTTCATTATAGCCATGGTCTTTTTCTATGGCCTCATCTTCAGTGCCCCCTTCGTTTATAATCAAGTGTGCTGCGGGACGTTGAGGACAGGTGTTTGATAAGTGGCCTGACTGGCCACAGCGGTAACAATTGTTCGACCTTGGCCGAGCGTAAGGATTTGGAATCCTACTCGGGCCCGCTGTTGTGGGTGCTACACGTTGAGGTCTGGATGAGCCGCTCCCTGTATCACAGTTTACGGTTATAGGAGGTTGATGACGTTCTCCTACTGGATCTTTTCCTCATGCCAGCACTGGATCCTGCGTGGGACCCATCATGGGGGGTCGAGTTGAAGGATAGGGACAAGCAGGAACTCTTGCAAGTTGTGTTTCTGCCCTACCCGCCAATTGAACTGCTTCATCTACGGTTTCGACTGGGTACATCTGAACTCGGTCTTGAATTGTTGGTCGCAACCCACTTATAAATCGTGCCACCTTCTGTGACTCAGATTCTAACAGATCGTTTCGTGTAGCCAACCGCTGGAATTCTTCAGTGTAATCAGTGACAGTTCAATTTCCTTGTCGGCAATTTTGGTATTGCTGGAATAATATCTGTTCATAATCACTATGGAGAAATTGTGATCGAAAAAGACGTCTCATCCGTGGCCATGATGAGATGGACACCTTGTTCTGGCGGGCTCATGAGAGTTGTAATTGTTCCCACCATGCAGAAACACCGGATTTTAACTTAAACGCTACCAATTTTACCATTTTATGATCTGGCACATACATATAATTAAAATACCTCTCTACTTCGGCTAGCCAATCGAAAAAATTTTCTATATGTAATAAACCATTAAAATTAGGAAGTTCAGCCTTACCTTGATAGTCTCTTTTAGCATGATCTAGGTGATCGCCTCCATGGATTGGTCGTCGGGTAAAACCCTCATTAAGGTCCTCGTCGCTAGAACTTGAATCATCTGGTGTAGCCCTACAGTTTGCCACTGGTAGTACTCTACAGAAATTGGGGTTGCGTTGTACAATAACCATGGGTGGTGGAGCCACCATGGGTGGTGGAACAACCATAGGTGGTGGAGCACCACCTAGGGCTCGGGGCGGAAGTAGCGCATCCACAAGACGGTCGAGGGTTGCCTGCAGCGCTTGCATGGTCAACTAACTCTCCTAGTGGAAAGCTTTCATTCTTTCCAAAAGATAACAAATCCCTAGATCACCATCCACGGGATTTTGATCCATACCTTCATTGTTTGCCATCGGCCCGAGGGGAGTCCTCGCTCTGATATCAATTGACACAGGGATGAACGTGATGAGGATAACTACTCCGAATCCACGGAGCTTCTCTGGACTCCTCACAGAGACTTCTCGAATCCACGAGGAAAGAAAGCAGAAAATAGAAATAAATTCTAAGAAATTCAAAATTGATTAACTGATGACTAAAAATGAGTTCACAACCCTTTAAATAGGGGTACCAAGCAATGGGAAAGAAATCAGAATCAAACTACAACTAAAACTCCTACAATCCGCGACTTACTATAAATAGTAAACTTACTATTTATAGACGATCGTGATGTCTACTAGTGCACAAAGTTTTCGGCCAAAAATAGTAAGTGTCATATTTGGCTTCACCAAACCGTTCTCCTAATTATTCTAAGCTCTTTTTACGTTGGGCGCAACTCCTAAAGCCTGACAGATGAAGAGTTATAATCAAACTAAAACTTACTATTTATAGTAAAAACGAAATTAAAGTAGGGAAACGACCGTCGATCCAAGAGTTTTTCGCAATTCCGAGCATCGCAACCCAGCATAGCAGGGTTGGTTGGCTAAAGTAGCTCGTTCTACCCCAAAATTATATATTTTACGTCAGCTAACCATTTCGAATTGCGAGATACGCCCGATCTAAGGTCCGACGGTCCGGATCACTTCTGTCGTCGACCGGGCCTTTTCTGATCCATCTTGGCCATGAAACTGTCCGCGACCCGCTCTACCAGATAAGACATGTACATCACACCGGCCTCAAGCGTGGATAAAACACATACATCATGGTAGGCTTTACATGATTTACTTAGCCTACTGATTTACTCGACATGTAATTTACATCCATGACTCCAAATCGAAAGAGCTGATTGCATGGGATGCCGATTGCCCACAACCTCCAACCACACAAACTTCCTGCCAGCCTAAGTTAGGTGGTGCTTACACCTCACACCACACAAACTTCTTGCAACCCTAAGCTAGGTGGGGCTTATCAAGATGTTTGTGAGAAATTCACCTAGTTGATAGGCTTTTCCAGCTCATGTGAGGACAGCGTCCAAAATTGAGGCAGATCCAAATCTCAAGTAAAACATACCATGCGGAAAAGCATGAAGGAAAATGCCTATCATTAAAACTTTAGAGTCCACCGTGGTGTTTATATCTCATCCAAATCATTCACAAGGGCATTCCTACTAGGATGAGCTTAAACACAAAAACATTAACCTAATCAAAAAATTTTTATTGCCTCACAATGTTTCACAATCCCCATTGTTTCATGTCATGTGACCACTTAAGTTTTAAATCCGTCTTATTTTTAAGCTCATATCCTCACATAAGCTAACAAAATGAATGGACGAAATAGATTTCTCACAAGCATCATGGTGAGCCCAACTAACTTTCCACTATAGGAACTTCCTATGGCTGGGTCGTAGGCAATAGGCATCCAATTGTGTCTTGCATCCCATTGGAAGTTCAATCTCCATCATCCACATAGGAGTGCTATGTCACTCTCTTAAGACATGGCCCCATCAGAAGTTGAAGGCAGCATTATTGTACCCCCAAAGTGAGTCGCTTGTGCCCCCACATGAAATTCCTATGTCTAGAAGCTATGTGGACGTATAGAGATCCTTAGGTGGACCACGCCACATGCTCATTGTTGAAAACTTTATGAGGTCGCAAAAGTTTTAGATTAGGATGATATTTGGGCCTACTGTTTATGCGATTGGTAGTAATCTTTTAAACGCTTTGAATGGCATATAAACATCACGGTCAGCTTTAAAAAGGTTTCAAGCCACCTAAGTTTTGGATTTGCCTGATTTTTAGACTCCCAATGGAGGGAGTGGATTTATCGGCAATTGTCTGCTATTACGGCCTCCTCATGTGTATGTGCTCCAGCTTTAAAATAGTTGGAATTTTTTTTTCATAAGCCACTTACCTTTTCAACTATAGGCCCTAAAGCTGTTTCTTTTTTTCTTTTCTTTTTTCTTTTTTCCTTTTTTAAAGCTATTACTTTTAAACCATTTTTACATAAATACCTGTCATTTACACCCTGTGGCCCCAAAAATACCTTCCGTGAGTCTCCTGTACATTTTAACTGACGAATTTTTGTATGAACAAAATTACCCATCTCATTTTTAAACACAACCCTTTCCTAGTATACTTTCCATGAATAACCACTGCTGCAAACTTCTTGGGCCTACAGGAGTTTTAGATCAAGTTGATATTTGTTTTTCCCTTCATCCAAGATCATATGGCCTTATCAACGAGTTGGATGACAAATAAACATCATGGTGAGCCCTTGGAAGATTTCAACTGTAGGCATCATTGTCCCCATTGCTTCCTCTAGTGTGATCCACTTGAGCTGTGGATTTGCCTCATTTTTTGGGGTCATGCAATAAAATAATATGGAAAAATGGATGGATGGCGTGGATAAAACACATACATCATGGTGGGACCTAAAAAGCTTTGCTAGGTATAGATAGTACCTCCATTTAGGAAGAAAGAAATGGTAGATGTTTTAAAGATGATTTTAAATTGGCAGAATCCCCAGTGCACATAGCAAAACAATTTATCTTAGAATGGGCTGCTAGTGCAAATAACCTTAAGGGTTGTAATCTTTTTATCCTAGGAGCTTAGGCGGTTTGCTTCCTCAGAGTCAGCGCCTGCCCGAACTCTTTTTGTTTCTTTCTCTTTCTTTCTTCGCTTCTTCAGAGTCAGCGCCTGCCCGTTCTCTTTTTGTTTCTTTCTCTTTCTTTCAATATAAATTTTGTGACTTTTCATAAAAAGAAGAAGAAGGTTTTATGCACTGTGCAATCCTAGTAAGAGCATTATTTGAAGTATCTCTCATATTATGGAAATATCATCAATATCATTCGTATCTCTAACATAGCGATACTGATAAAACCTAGTAGTGATTACGATAACACCGAGAGTATGAAAAATTCCAGGTATTAGCAATGTATCACTAATTATCGCCAATGTTTTCAATAGTTTAAATTCCAGGCGTTGCTTGTATTGCCATTAAGGTATTGATACTGCCGATATTTTCAACTAAATAAATTTCAAGTGTCGCTTATATTGCCAATGTACCAATGATATTTCGAAAAAATTACCATATATATATATATAATCATTTTAATTTTATTTTTTAGAAGCGTGGTTGTATGCAACGTCCAATTTGTTGATGATAATATTGATAATATTGTGATATTATTGTTATCTCAGCATAAGCAATATCTTATGTCGTCAATATTCTAAAATATCATTTGGATGGAAAGTTTGATGGTTGGATTAACAGGTGGGATACTGGATTGATTTTTCATGACAACACATGCTTTTAGGCCCCAATTAAATAAAACTTATTATTTATTGTGTAGCTCACTTGAGGCTTGAATTTAAATCATTTTTTGCCCCAAGCCTTAAAATCATATGAGGGAAATGGTGACCACTTGAATTTTTTTGTAAAGAACACAATGGCCAACTATCATGGCCACCATCTTCAGCTGAACTTACACACCCATAATTTTGGTGGGTCCCACTTTCAAGATGCTTTTTACAAATTTGAACCGTCTATCATTTTAGGCATCTCATTTTAGGGTATGGGCCCAAAGTTTAGGCGGATTCAATGCAAAGGTGGGCCTCACAACAGTATCATGTTAAAACTATCAGTGGTCCATTTTTTATGTTTTTACGTCATAAAAACTGTTGAAACAACGTTCTCAGCCATTCACAAGGTCATAACCAATGAGCTGAATGCAACCAACAGTTTCTCATGCCCAATCTAAAATTTCTTGGGCATCACGGCAGTTTAAAGAGCATGTGTTAAATATGCAGTTTTACTCAACTAATATGGACCACTTGAGTTTCAAATCTGGATCATTTTTGGGGCCAAACCTTAAAACCATATGACAAAAAATGGTGGTGGTTCAAATTTTCCACAAGCGGAACCCATGATTCAGTAATCCGGACCATTGCTGTGTTGCATCCCACTATGCATGGGTCAAGGCTGACAATGAGGTTTGCCCATCCTACGAGCTTGTACAAGGGAGCATCTAGAGGCCACCCCACGTGCCACCTGCGACAGATGTGCGTGCGATCCATACCATCTATATATATAAAAAAAGTCCTATGTGTAGATGTCCCTTTGCCGAAGAACCGGCTGCTCATCTCATCAAAAGGGCGACATCATTAGAAATCAACTGATAGCTTAGAAACATTTTTCTTATTTATTAATTTATTTTAAAAACTATAGCTCACTTTATAAGTGGTCCACCTCCATTTTTGGCTAAGGGCATCTACACGTTGTGGACCCATCCATGGACGGCTTGGATCTCACAAACGTTGCCAGATTGGCACATGAATAGGCATGCAAATGTCCTTTTACACCTATGGAGAATGGCGCAACTTTCGGACACGGAAGTGGATTTGATGGTGACCCGACACCATCCAACCAGGTGTGTGGGGCCTACTTATTCTATCCGAAGCTGAAATGAAATGTGCTACGTTGAAGGACGCGGATTGCGTCTTACCCCGCCTGTCTCTAGCTGGGAATGGGCAGGAGGTTTGAGTGGCCACCGTGATGTATGTCTATTATCCACACCGTCCATCCATTTTACCATGGCATTTTACGAGACAACAGAAACATTTAGGCAGATCCTAGACTCAAGTGGACCACACCACAAGAAGCAGCGGTGATAATGATTCTCACCGTTGAAACTTTTTTGGGGCCTACCATGATGTTTATTTTCCATTCAAATTATTCTAAAGTTGCGTAAACCTGGTTGAAGAGAAAACACAAAACACAAACCTGGGAACTTAGGTGGAGCCTGAGGTGATGTTTTTGAGAAATCCTCTCCATTCATCCGTTTTGTGAGTTCATTTTAAGATGTGAGGCCAAAAATGAACCATGTCCAATACTCTAGTGGGTCAAAAATGTGATTATTGAATGTCAGCAGTTGAAATATTCGTTTGGCCACAAAAGCTTTGAATTAGGATAATATTTGTGTTTTCATTTCATCCCAATATGAATGACGTTGCAAACGGTATAGATGGCATATAAACATCACTGTCGACGCTAAGAACGTTTCAACAGCAGAAATTTCCCTTAACAGATTTTCCTTTAGTGCGGCCAACTTGAGTCTCGGATCCTGCTCAATTTTGGTCTCAATTATGAAAATAATCTCAAAAAACGGATGGACGGGGTGGATTTCTCACAAACATCACGGTAGGCCCACCTAAGTTTCCAGCGCAGGAACTTCCTGCGAAAGTCCGCGTCCCGAGAAAACACAGTGACTGATATGGAAACGGATTGGCTACTCCCCCTGACACCAGCCCCAGGGCTGGTGGTCGGTGCTCTGTGGGCCCCACCATGATGTATTTGTTTCACCATTCCCTTCATCCATTTTTACAGATCATTTTATGGCTTGATACCAAAAATTAGAGGTATGTATATCTCAGGTGGACCACACCACATGAAAACAATAGTGGTTGGATATCCATCATTAAAACCCTCCTAAGTCCCACTATACTGTTCACAAACATCACAGTAGGCCCCACCTATTTGACATCTAATATGTTGATTAGATCATACAGACCCAGATGAAGGGAAAAAAACAAAAATCATCTTGATCCAAAACTTTTATGGCCACAAAATGTTTTTTAATGGTCGACGCTCATTCAACGCTGTTTCATGTAATGTGGTCAACTTAAGATTGGGATATACCTCATTTTTAGTCATGTACCGTAAAATGATCCTTCAAAATAGATGGATGGCATGGATGAAACACATACATCATGGTGGGTCCCATGGAGCACCGACCACCAGCCATTGGCTGGTGTCAGGGGGAGTAGCCAATCCGCGTCCGACTGATATTTGCGGTCAACGAGGGAAACGGATTGGCTACTCCCTCTGCCAGCAGCCAATGGCTGGTGGTCGGTGCTATAAGACTCCATCATGATGTATGTGTTTCATCCATTCCGTCCATCTATTTTTATAGATCAATTTATGTTAATGTAGAAAAAATGAGATATACACCAGTCTCAAGGGGACCACATTACAGGAAACAGTGTTGAATGAGTTTCAACCATTAAAAACTTTTTGGGGGCCATAAAAGTATTGGATCAAGTCGATCTTTGTTTTTTCCCTTCATCTGGGTCCTTATGACCTAATAAAAAGATTAGATGTAAAATAAACAGTACATTGGGCCTTAGAAGGATTTAAATGATGGATATCCAATCACTATTGTTTTCCTGTGATGTGGTCCATCTGAGATTTGTATACCTCTAATTTTTTAATATTAAAAACTAAAATGATATTTAAAAATGGGTGAACGGAATGGATGAAACACATACATCATGGTGGGGCCCACAGAGCACCGACCACTAGCTCCGGGACTGGTGTCAGGGGGGAGAAGCCAATCCGTTTCCGTTAACGAGGGGCAGGGCTGATTTTGCCGCAGGCCCGCAGGTAACAGTTTCTGTTCATATCTGAAAACGCAGGCGGTTGTTGTGAAAAGTCCCAGAAACTATAGTAAAAAAGACTGATGAGCCCCTCTCTCCTTCCGCCATTGCCGATGGCGACGCAGCTCTCTCGATCTCGCGCTCTCACTCTCTCTCTTCAATTTTAAACATCGAAAACATAATTAGAATTTTACAATAGCGAATCCCTAATTTTGGATTTTCAATTTTCAATCCTTAATTAGGGTTTTGCAATGTTCAATCCCTAATTTGTATAATTTTCAACCTCCACAGTAGTAGGATGGATTAGGGATTCAAAACTGAAAACCCTAATTAGGGATTTAAAATTGAAACTCCTAATTAGAGATTTGGAATGTTAATCATGCTTAATCGTCATACCTAATCAGGGAAATGGAGTTCAATACCTTTGATTAGATGCCTGATATGCTTTTAAATCGATGCTATTGGGGGATTTGTTTTACATAATAGATGCTTGATATGCTTTTTAATCGATGTTTTTCCATTTGGTGATAATGTTCTCTTACTTTACAATGTGGATCCTTTATTTCTTTTGAAGTGGAAGGCCAAAGCTCTTAATGTCGGTGAAAGTATTCCTTGTCCTTGAGCATTGTAGATCTTCTCTCGGGATAAGGTTTTGGTAGAGAGTAATTCATTCAATGCAGATTCAAGGGCAAAAAATCCATGATATTAGAGACTATTTAGCACCTTCAACGGGAGTTTGGAATTTAGAAAGGGTTGAAATGTTTCCTTTCATCAAATTTCCTAGGGAGGGAGGTTTGCAAAATGCTAGATGAAATCTGGTTGACAAACTGGTTAGGGAGATCTTAATTGAAAAACTGGTCAGACCTTCTATGGAAGAGATTGAGGAGCAATGTCATTACTGTGCATTAGCGACTGTTTTTTTTTTTTTTTTTGTTAAATTTTTTTTTTTTAAAGATTAGCAAGGGAATTCTAAGGCAGAATCTTTAGAATATAAGGAAAATTTTAGGGTTTCCTTAAAATTTGGGAATATAGCTTCTTGTAATGATTTCCCTTTGCTTTTGTGTGATAGGGCTCCTAGGGGATTAGGCTCAACATTTGTAAGAGGAAAGACCTGTTGGTTTTGATAGCTGCTAATAAAAACTGAGACAGAGGCTGCTACATTTTGATAGTTGTACTTGTTTCGAATCTTTCTCTCATTTTAGCCAAAATGGAACACAATCTTCTGCATTTGCATGTCATGATGGTTTAACCTTCTGGTTCTTATGTTTTCTGTTAATATTAAGTGTTCCCAAAATTAAAAGAAGAAGTTTTTTTTTTTTTTCTCATTCATATTCTATTTGATCTCTAAGAATGTACTCTTTGATTTGCTTCATTTTACATCTTGATTCTGTGCAGTTGGTTGTTGAGGGATGTGGAGCACTAGTGAAGTTGCTGGAACCCCAGGATTGTGTAGCTCGCATGCTTCCTATGATCGTTAATTTCTCTCAGGTATGACTATGACAGATATAAATGATCTTGTGATTATTTCTATAGTCATCTCTTTATCCTGCTTTGTGGGCAAGTTTCTTTATAGACTCATGATTTGAAACGTGTTTTTCATGCATGAGGGTCTACTCGGTTAGCCTTTTGCCTTTTGGGAAATTTGTCTAGGTTCATGTAACTTATAGAAATCAACAATGCAACAAAAACTCTGAACATAGCATGATCTGCCATTTTCTGAGCTGGTTTTGAATGAGCCAGGTTCACATCAACAAAGTCAAATCAACCTTTGGAGTCTGCGAAGCAAACAACTGTCCCTTGTTGTTGGTGATGTGGGTTCCCTTCCATTTGTGCAATATTCCACAGATGCATTTCCATGATGTGGGGCCAAAGCAGCCCTGGAAGGAAGCTCAATGGAACCTGCTCCCAATTGCACTCCTGAAGTTAAATTTTGAGGGATGCTTGTTGAGAAATTCTGGCCCCTCAAGAGTTCGAGTGGTGAGGAGTGACAAAGCGGAGTTCTTGTTGAGGTTTCGAAGCCTTGTGGAGAGTTAGGGTCCAATGAGGCAGAGGTCATCGTACTTAAGAAAGGATTGTCTATCTTTTCAAACCTTCATGAAAGCTTGGTTATAAGGAAATCTATGTAATTTTTTCGAGTGGTTGTATCAATTCATTTCTTTTAAAAAATAAATTAATAAATAATAGAGAAGGCTAAAAGTCAGTAGAAAAATATTGCAAGGCTTGTGATGGGCTATTGTGTTGCTTTGTTTCTTTCATAAATTTGTTTACTTATTCAAGGTTATATATGCATCAAAATGTATGGCTGTGTTGGTTTCCAAACTGTTCAGGAGGCCCATCATGTCCAGGTCCTCCTCACCCTTACAGACTTTGGTATCTACATTATTAAAAGTCTGGAATCCTGCCTATCCATTTACCCAAATTGACGACATCCCTCCTCTGCCAAGTGTCTTCCACTCTTGCCATAATCCCATGCCAGCCTAAAATATTGACCAGAAAATCTCAACAGATATTCATCAAGTTTGATAAAGCTATTTTAATGATAAAAAAAGAAAGATTAATGGTTTAAAACATTCAAAGTAAGGGAAATTCCTTCAATTGTTTGCATGAACCGAGAGAATGGTTCCCTTCTAATAGAGAATGGGAATGTCCTCGTATTTTTATTTTTATTTTCAGTTAAATAATTGCTTTTTCTGCCCTACATTTCCTTCTATTTTGATGGTTATGTACAAACATTCATTTTATATTTTTTATGGTCATGGTTTGTACTGCTTATTGCTTGTCATGACTATATGATTTCAACATGACTTACTTTACTGGGACTGGAATTGTCTACTATATCCACGTGACATGTTTCCTTTACCGGGTCTAGAATTGTCTACAATACATGTTTCACACATCACATAAAACACTCATGTTATGGAGAATCTGTCTATCCACCAGGTGTGAAGGATTATTTGAACTGTACCAACAAAAGATGATGCCGATTAAAAACTCATATGGGCAACAACGTAAAATTGTGCAGAACTGCTAGCAATCACTACAAGAAAAACAGGCATAGCCGACCGATGGGGCTAACCTTTGCCCGCAGCCAGTTCTAACGACCGCTAGAAAAGGGGCCTATTAGAAAAAAATCTGCAGCTCTAATTTCATTTCCGCCACTCGATCTCCCTCTCCCTCTCCACTCTCTCTCGCTCTCCCTCTTGCGCTCTCTCTCTCTCTCTCTCTCTCTCTCTCTCTCTCTCTCTCTCTCTCTCTCTCTCTCTCTCTCTCTCTCTCTCTCGCACCTCTCCGTCTCGTTCGATCTCTCTCTGTCTCTCCCTCTCCACTCTCAAACCCATCGCCGACACTCTCTCTCTCTCTCTCTCTCTCTCTCTCTCTCTCTCTCTCAGCCACTGTCCCCGTCCTCCCGGCTCGAGAAGCTTCACTCTCTCTCTCTCTCTCTCTCTCTCTCTCTCTCTGTCTTCCATCCTCCAGCACAAACCGAAGACCGCAGTTGTTGTACTGCTTGTCCATCCTGCACGATCAGAGCACCAGGTCCGGCCATATCTGGTCCTTTTACTCACTGCAAACAGGTACAGATCTAAACCCCTCCGCGGTTTAGGGCTTTGGATTCTATTCCCTTCCCTTCCCTCTCTCTCTCCCTCCTAGGTTTAGGGCTTTTGGTCTGATTCACGCTCTTTTCCCATGCTTCTGCTGGAAATTAGGGTTTTAGGATGAGGTTTTCTCCCAATGAAAGTGATTGGGTTTAAATTGAATGATATCTTCTGAATGATTTTCGACATTTTTGGTTGCAAATTGAGTGGCATCTTCATATTATCTTTGATTCAGATAAGAATTCTCAACAACTACCAAATTCCAGCCTTGCAATCCTGCAGTGGGAGGACCTGCAAAATCTCAACTGGTACATGAGGTATATTCACTGGGTGGTGAAATTGGGAAAACTGTTGATAGGTAATATTCCAGAAAACGCTTTATTTTGAATGAATTTTCCTTTGACACTGTTTATTGATTTGATAATCTATGTTAGAAAATAGGAAGTATTCCTTGTGGTTATTTCATTTGGTTCTGCATCAGTTTGGTTGATTTTTAATTGTTGGTGGTCTTCAAACCATGGATTAGCTACTGTCTTTATTGTGTACCAGTAGGGACCATATTTATTTTTATTTTTTTGAATTTTGAATTTGGTGTTTGGATTATCATCTTCTGGTTTGATTTTATTGCCAGCTTCACTTGTCTTTTCTGCATAAACTGTTGTCTGGTGACAACATCTTAATCTCTGGCTCTAATCTTGTATGTTTAACATTATCATATAGATTCGATCAGAATATCCTCTCTATCCATCAACAAGACTTGCTGTTCGTCTACCTTCTTTGGAATTTCATTTTTCTCCTATGCGTTACCATCGACTATTGCAAGTTGTAAAGATCTTTCAGAATGATGACAGTGAGAACTCGGATTTTCCTAAACCTTGGAATCAAGCTGATTTTGAGGGATGGTTGTTTGCTCTTGTATGGAAGGTCTGTTTTTCACATTTCCTTTCAAAGAAATATATTGTTGGTTTGAGTTCTCTAACCATCTTCCACTATTCTATAGGGTGTGGGAAATAGGGAAGCTGTATGGCAGTGTAGATACTTTTGTCTGGTTGGGCCATTTCTTTATATACTGGAAAGCCCTGCTTCCTAAACTTACAAACAGTGTCTCAGGTTCTTAGATAGTACTCTTTTATTTTGCTCATATCTGGCATTTTGTATCTGACTGTCCTTTCAAAATTCCAGATTTTAAGCTGTAAATGAGTGCACCAGAAAATAGTTATAAAAACTGTTAAATCTGTCACCTCTCTCTTCTCCAGCCTATGAGGAAAACAAGTATATCAGGTTCCTCCGGAGCATGCCAGCAATGTGGAAAATGTGTTAGCAGTTTGTGATGTTGGGCAATCAAACATCAAGGTCTGGTTCACGTGGTTGTTATTTTAATATAGTAATTTAATCTTTATTTAGAAAATTGAAAACTGTTGCCTGGATGGCATGGTTCTTCTTTCAATTTGCTTTATACTTCATGTGTAGCTCATCGAACTTGTTAATGCACTGATTTTACGATGTGATAATGATAATTCGCGGTGAACTTGGTAGAACTGCCTTCAAGGGGCTATCTATCGTGCATCGGTGGGTTCTCCTGGTTTATATTTAGGCATGCACATATCTCTCACTTATCATGTGTGGACTTGTTGAAATCCTGTTTGTCTTCAACTTGGGTTTGATAAGATATTTGAAAGCTAAGTTTTTCCTTAATAATATTTAGTCTTTGAAAAGGTTGTTTTAACTTACATATGTTTTCCAATTACAAATTCAGATAAACTACACATAAGACATAACTTTATTGGTTTAAAAGATAATTTTCCTTTAATTATGTTTAATCCATGATAAGGTTAGGTTGGTTTACATTTATGTCCATATCACAACTTCATACAATTTATACAGAAATTTAGTTACTTAGCTTGTTTTCAAGTTTGGAACCAAGTACATAGAACTCATGTAGTTTATAAAGAGAGTAAACACGGGGTAATTATTCTCATTTGTGAACTTTTCACTTGGAGCCCTGTCATTCTAGCACATGCATCAGATGTCTAGCTGTGGAAAAGGGAGACCAAACCATGACAATTACCTGGCATGAAAATTGGCCTATCCATCTGTTAGGTGGGTTCACCATTACATTGAGTCAGATCACGGGCTGTCCATTTATATTGAATGGGCAACCCACCTGTTGAGTGAACCAACATCCATTCTAATCCTTGTAATCTTCATGGTGTGGCCCACCTTCTGCACAGCTCTGAAACATGTGACAATTTGCGGAGAAAGACAGGATTGTGCAAGATCTAAGTCACTCATTAGGTGATCCCAATTTGTAGCTCCATGGTTTAAAAAATCAGACTTCTTTTATTTTTTTATTAAGGAATCATATGAAGAGTTTAAGCACGTGCTTCTTGCATTTATATTTGACAAAGGATCAGACATCTCCTGTGGCAAATGAGGTATGCTGGAAGTTTATCTTTTTCAAAATTAATTAGATAGTTTCTGCCATCTTTGCTCTTTGTTCAAAATTAATTTCTCGTGTTTATCTTGCACGTGATGTGGGTCCTTCATCGAAGCAGTATTAATTTGCTAGAGAACAGAGGAGCAGGGCATTTTGAGGAAAAGCAGGTCCTATTAATTTTCAGGGATATATGCAATGCGGTATTTGCAATGCATTCCGATTCACCATTGATTGCTCATAGGTAAGGCCCTTTGATCCTTGAGCATTACTCTTTAACCTCTCTTTTTGTTGATCTTCTTTCTGTTAATTTGTGTTGATTTATGATTTGAGAAGAACCTTGTTTGGTTCTGGTTGTGGTGGTTATCAAGAATAAATTCTGTTCAACAAGAAATGCAAGTCCAAGAACAAGCTAGTGTGTTTCTAATTGATGCATATATGTCTGCAATACAACAAACTATTTCATATGACAGGGATCGATGCCGAGCCCAAATGTTGCTGACTTTGCAATGATGTGGTCAGGACACAGATGGTTTACACAAAGCGTTGGAGAAAGCAGTTGCTGGAAGTGAGGTGAGTATTTTTTTTGTTGATTTTGATGATGATGCAATATTTATTTATTATTTTAGAATATAGTTATTTGATAAACTCATCATCATCTTTGGCATTGACTTCTTTTTATTAGTATCTTGGCAAAAGCTAACTGACCTGTTGCCTGCCTAACATCGACCCTCCTTTAGCTGGTTGTTTAATTTTTCCATACTTTCGTTGACTAGCTGATTACGGGCTGAGTTATTGGTCCACTTTTACCTTCAATTTTTGTTCATTCTCTGTGGGCTTTATGTCGTTGAATGTTTGTTATAGCCCTATTCTCCATAGACATCTTCGGGAGGTTATGCAGCCATTATAATGGCTGTACAAGCTACTGCACTACCATCAAAACTCAAAACATCATGTGATGATCATTAATTGCTTAGTGGTTAGACATCTATGTTCAATTTCTATGCCGATTATTCTAATTTAACATGTTTGAACTTTGAATATTGGTCTTCCATATTCATATGCATTGGGCTTCAATCAATGCAGGGGTATTACTCAATGGCTAAACAGCCATCGGACTTTGAGGTTCTCAATCAGGTAACCATCACCTATTGTCCTCTGTCATCATTGTGTTTCTTTTTTGTATTTCTATCTTCTTCTTGGTAGTTATTCCTAATTACACTAATCTGTTTACTCTCAGCACAATTGTCATTTACATATTTATTTTGGGTTGTTTTGGTTAAGGGAATTTGTATTCTTTTTCCGAGGGATGCTGAAACAAATGAAAATGCCGACTGCTGTATTGTTGAGAAGAGAAGAAATGGATGGATAAATTGGGTCTTTTAGCAAATTTCTTCTGTTCATTTTGGATGTTTTTATTTTATATGTAATCTATTTTATGGTATATGCTCTTTTATGGTGATTCCAATGCATTAGGACTTCTATCATTATTTGCAGTCCTTGGTCTCTATTGCACATGACCAAATCATTTAAGTGTACTTTCCTTCATCGTTCATCTTGTTACCTATTGGTGATACCCCTAAGTTCCCTCCAATTCATTCATTTCTATTTCTATCATTCCTTGTCTTGCCACTCATCCATATCAACATCCTCATTTCAGCGCCACATCCTATGGACGTGTTGTTCCTTAATTGCCCAACTTTTTGTCTCATAAAGCATGCTTGATCTTATAACCATCCTATAGAATTTCTCTTTCAGTTTGAGTGTACACGGTGATCATATAAAACTCCAAGGGCACATCTCCATTTTTTAATGTAAGAATTCTATGGGCAAACATCCTTCTCAATCTCTCCACTCTCATGAATATTATTGACCCAAGATATTGAAAGTGGAAGTAGAGGCTCGATTCTAAAATACTTTATGCTTGTAGTAATATGCCAAGAGGAATCGTGGTTTGACTCTGTTAGTATTCAGGAGTCTGACTCAGATGATGACTTCATCAGCGTTCATGGGGGTAAAGTTCAAAATTCTGTCTGCATTTCGTTTAATGATATAATGCTAAGAGGATTATACATTTGACTGATAACTGATTTTTTGCTTTGTCCCTAGACTGCTTCCCTTCTGTAAGCAATGCAATTGGGAATATCTCAAGTGCACAGAAGCTACACACATTTCGTTAGCTTGTTAGTACACACCCATGTCAGTACACACTCCAAGTTAGCCACCCCCACTAGGGATCGATACCAAGACCTCAAGTGTTGAAACGAGGTATCTCCACTCAGTCTGCCAATTGAGCTATGGATCTAGGTGTGGATGATATTTCCAAGCTTGTGCTTGAATTATTTGAAGTGCCTATGATGGCTTTAAATAAACTTGAGTTATAACTACGAAAAAATATGATCAGAGGCACGCCTATTTATCTTTATTTTTTTCTTAATTATTCTCTATTCAATTTTAGATGATTGCTTTCAACTTAGAGAATAGAGGCTTTATTACTAGAACTCTATTTATAACAATTCACATTTATTTTAGAAATATTTGTGCCCGTGATTTGTTTGCTTTTTGTGCAGATTTTGAATAAAAGGCTTTATCAACATGCCTTGGCTATCTTCTTGCGTTAATTATTAGCATGCCGTTTCTCCAGTAAAAGTAGGGCCCATCAGATGTATGGTCATGATCAGGTGAGTATATAGCTTTAAGTGAAAGGAACACTCTATCAGATGGTTGCTGGGACTTCTTTTTCTTTCCTTTTTTTCCTTTTCTTTAGTTGGTGGAAATGTTAGGAACTTTTAGTTAGAAGCCTCTACTCCAAAATGCCTGAGCAGCTTTATTATACTGAAAATGGATGAATTATCATTCCATTCAAATGAAGAGAAGATTGAAAAAAATTGCGATTTTTGGAAATGAATAAAATGCCCGTCTGTCGAGTTTCAAACCTCCAAACTAGACTCAGACAGATTCGATGAATGCAGAAGTCGAAATAACTCTACAAAACGTGGGTGGACCTCAGATTGAGTGATTTGAGTATAAAAGTCCATTTTCTATACTGATTTTTGTTTTTCTAGAGTTCAAGTACCTGTTTTATTCCAAATACAGATCATGCTTTATATCCTTTATTATAATTTTATCAAAATTTCAACATTTAAGTTATTAATATAGCAATTTGGTTATAATTTGTTCATTCAATTACTATCACCTTCATTAATCTCATTCTCTTGTGCATGATTCATGGTCTAAGTACACAAACGTTGGATGTGTTTGGCTCTAATTTTAATTGTTCTGATTTTTATAGGCTTTGCTAAGATTTCTTTGCTTGCATCCTTCTGAGATTGTATTTCTTATGAGGCTTTGCTAAGATATGATTCACTGGTGTTGTTTGTTGTGGTGAGAGACGAATGTGTGCAGTAGAAACTGAGACATCTGGTTTGGTGGGAGGAGAAACAATAAGAAAGACATGGGAGAACCTTATGGAAAATTGCGTGGAAATGAAGGAACTTGTTTCTGGTTCATAATTGCGGGAGATGTGTTTCCCTTTTTACTTTCTCTACCTTTGAAATTCTCTCACAATCACAAGTTCAGGAACTGATATAAATTCATTTACCATTCATTCGAAATCTGTGTGAGGCTGTGAGCGCTGAATTGGTTTGTAAAATCCATGATAATTTTTTCAGTGGAAATGTTTGAAAGCTTCTATTTTTTACTCAAACATAAGAAATCACATGTTATTTTATTTTGTTTTATATTTTGTTTGCATTTATGGACAACTCGTGAGTTTTTCCCATTGTTCTTTATTTTGTTCAGAGGCAGATCAGTCAAAATGTATACCGTGAGGAGGAAAATTCATAAAGATAAGGATGTTGAACCTACTGAGTTTGAGGAGTCGGTTGCATAAGTTTAAATATTCTTGACTTAACACTTGCAAGCTTTTGGCTTTATTTTCTCCTCTGATTTTGTTGCCTTTGCAGTCATTCTTTGATTCGGAGAACACCAATCAGGAACTTAAAAGTGGTTTTTGATTATCGTGTGCTGCTTTGATTTGCTGTTTTAAAATATACCCATTTTCTCAAGTTTTGTAGAGCTTGACTTGGCGGTTGACCCAATTCGTTTTGACACAGTTCTAACTGAATTGTGGTTAAATGGTGTAATGGTTTGATTCTCTGATGGGGCGGTTTAGTTGAATTACATTCGTTGTTGGTTTTTTTTTTCCTTCTTCTTTTCCATTTTAATTATCCTTTTGGATTTTCTGGATAGATGGGTCTGAAGATTTATTATTATTATATTTTTGGAGAAGAGATAATATTCTTTTGAATATTGGATTTTTAATGGCCATCACAATTTTATAATTTCATTTTTCACTGTTCTTGAACTGGGACATGCAAAATAAGTGTTTGGGATGCCAAATCATAGGACCTTTTTTTTAAAAAAAAAAAAAAAATTATAAATATGATATGTTATATTATGGTTTGGTGCCCGTTTGAAGGTAATTTAGGTTACTGTCCATTGAAAATAGGTTTCAGCCACTATTTTTTAAAAAACTTTGATTTGAGTTTGGTTCTTTTATGGGCTCAGTGACATCAATTGACTCTGCTCGAATTGGTAATTAAGGTCCACTCAAAATTCTATCAGTTTTTCTTCTTATAGAATCCAAGGCTTGTTTTAAAGATGAGAGACCTTTGAAGGAATTCACATTGAATTTCAATTGCTGAGGTACAATAATTCTGTTGACATGTCTGATTTGCTAGGATCATTTTAGTTTCTAGTTGAATCAGCTTGATTGCCTCTGCTTGTGCCAATTAGTCTGTGGATTATTAGATGCAAATGGTTTTTCCTTTGGTTCAGTTTGTAGCTGTGGGGTCTATGATTTTTGGATCCAAACCAATGGTCTGTTGGAGCCCACAGGCATCTTGCATGGATGGGGCCTCAATAGTCTCCTATCACTGCAACCAATTTTCGGCCTTTTCTGTTGAATGTGGACCTTCGATGCATTTCTTCTTAACTAGCTATTTTTGGGACTCAAATCAAACAGTCAGATTGGTCTATTGAGGGATTTTTTTTTGGGTTATGGCCCACCTTTGAAGGTGTCTAACTGACCATGGGCCCCACTTCTATGAAATAAGACCTTGTCGAGGCACCTATAATTCCATTTTAATTTCCTTTTTCTTCAGGACAGCTGCATCATGCCTGTGTAGTTGTACTTGTTTCTGCTCTTCATGGAAACATGGGTATTGTAACCTTACCAGTTTAGGATTCTTGACATCGAAGAAATCCATGTGTTCTAGACGAAGTAAATACAACCCATATTCACAACATGGGAAGTAAAATAGGTCTTTACTCTACCATGAAGCTTGACTATTGAGATTACTAATGCATACTCCTGGCATCTTCTTTCCTGTGTCCTTGCATGGAAATGACAAAAATTCAGATCAAACCACACTCAGTTTCTTAAGAGAAACATTTCAATAATTACTCAGAATGGCCCGCATCTAAGTATTTTTTATTTATTGAATTCATCAGACCCCGTGTAGGGTTGGAACATACAAAAAAATGTATTGTTGGATGGATGCAGACTGTTAGATGCATACGTGGGAAAATTTGACTTGTTTCAAATCTTGTAGCTCCCTATAGGAATTAACGTTGATGAGGCAGGATAACGTGCAATGAAAAGTATCACCTCTTTTCTATAATCTGGCATGTTGATGGATTCTTGCCCTGTTGCTACATCTTTTTTGGTAGTTGAGTTCATTTATCACTAATAGGATAAACATTTGTACATTGCTGATAAGAGAAACTTTACTAATGTCACTTTTTTCTCTAATGGATTTTGATTATATTTTCTTGCGTGTAGGATATTATTTAGGCGATGCCCCATGATGCACACCCAATGGGTGTGCTTGATTCTCATGCAATGCTGGTGCACTTTCTCTTTGGAAAATAGCTGAATAATTCCATCATGAATAAAGCACAACTGCCAGAATTTTATGGTCTGATTTTATTTGATAATTGCCAATATAATTCTGTAAAATGTATTTTATATATGCAGGCACCAACAATTGCAGCAGCGGCATATGGCTGGAAGGCCGCCAGTTCTTCCTTCGAGCAACCTTTCTTATTCAGAGAACTTTTTGTATATGCTGGATTCATTGTAAGTTTCACTCGGATAGCTCTTCCTCTGACGATTATACTGTAAAATTCCATGTTTCTTCTACATTGGTATTTAGTAGGAAAACCATAAAGAAGAACATGTTTACTTGGTGTGCATCCGTATGTCAATAGATTGAGTTGGGAACTTGGGAGCATTTCAGTAATACATGGTTGTCAGCAACTAATTGTGGAAGTACTTGCCAGCTCCAAAGTTTGCGACCTTTTGTTGTGCGATGCTTATGTTTGTGCAGAACTCCTATTTTGTTGCTGTTAGTTCATTATTATTTTAGGACAGGATTGGGTGGGGACTGTCTTTTATTTTTCCGGCATATATGACTGAAACATGACCATTATGGCCAAGGGTTTGTAAATGATCAGTAGTTGGTAACAGAAATGTGTTTGGATGTTCAAATGGTTTGATTGTGGTAGTTAAGTTTCGACAATTTGGAAATGAGTATTCGTGGAACTAGAAATGTTTAGTTCTCTTGTATTTTCAACTTTCAAGTCTGCCTTGTAAAATGTTCCACCGTTGAAAAAACGATTCAACATCTAGCTAATGGCTGCTTCAAACTGGATCATTTTCCTAATTACAATATTTACCAACCTGTGTATTAGGTTTAATGAATCTTATCACTACCCAACCAGATCAGATGGTGTCTTTAAAAAGAGAGAGGCTTTCTTTTAAGAAGGTATTTTTTTACTATGCCTTTCCCATACCTCTATCTGAAAATCTTAATCGTGAGTAGCATCCATTCATTTGATTTCGAAATACTTGCTTGCAGAAATTATCCATAATGCGGAAGGTGTGTGTTTGTGATTACTGATGCAGAGCGTTTGGATTTGATCAATTTTGCATTTGGAATCATTTGTTTCTCCCTCTTGTTGCTAGATGCATTGCCTGGTTTAGGCTGTGTTCATATTCATTTTGGTTATGTATTCCTTCTTTGTGGGTTTCAGGTTGGTCATCTGCTTCTTGTTAAGCCATACATGATCGCAGTCCAGAGCAACAACATAGCTGTTGTAAATGAGGCTTTGAATGAAATCTATGTTGAAGAGGACTATGAGAGGCTGTGGGAGTCAATTGATATGCACGCTAACTTTGATCAGATAGGACTTGCACAGTAGGTGAAAAACTTCTTTTTTTTCTTTTCTTTTGAACTTCTTGGCAGGTCTCATCTAATCAAGTGTTTTTCTTATTCTTTTTTCACAATCACTCCTTTTACATGGTCTGTGTAGATTGAGAAACATGTAAACATTTCTTAACACCATGTAAACATCATGGTCAGATTCAGAAAGGTTTCAATAGTGTACATTTTTATAACTGAAAAGTTGCAAGGCACATCTTCATTTTGTAGAATTCTTCTTGCTACTGTTGCCTTTCAAGGATAAGTCCTGTCTTTTGAACTCACTGATATTCATTATTTCCAAGTTAGTTGCTACATAGACACAAAATGCTTTGTGGTCAGGTATGTTAGCTGCTTAGACTGGTGTAAAATAAATAAATAAATAAATAAATAAAAAAACTAGGATGCATGTGGGTAACCTTTTCTTCTTCTTTTTTTTTTTTTTTTTTTTTTTTACTTTTTTGATAAGAAAGATTCTCTCTATTGCTACGGATTGTTGGTGGCCATGAAAACCCGAGTACACTTCGGATTGAGTATCCAATAAATATAATTCTTCTTAATGTACTTGAACATGGGATGTGAATTTATGCAGTCTTTAAAGCATACATCATAGCTTCCATTGAAACTGTATTAGCTTTCATTTGTTTTTGTATTTGGTGGTTGATCTTTGATGGGATCAGCATGTTCTTACTTCCTACCATGACACTTTTAATAGCAATTAGGAAAAGTTTAATTATCCATGGAGTAATCCTTTCTCTACAGGTTGCCCGTCAAGCAAATCCTTTTGAAGATGCTGCTGTTGTTCATGAAATTAGACAGAAAGTTGGGCACCTCATAAAAATTCGTGTTGATGCCAATCGTAATTGGACATATGAAGAAGCTGTTCTGTTTGGGTCCTGTGTAAAATGCTATGATCTTCAATACATTGAGGTATGATTTGCTGAAATTAATTATTCTTGGCATTTGAAATTCTGCGGTATAAAGTGTTTTGCTTATAAGTTTCAGTTTTAATTTTGTAACCGATAAAAGCTCCTCATTTCAATTGGCAAAGAAAAAGGCTTCTTAATCATCGTGCTTTAGTGCATAAATCATTGAAGACTTATATAGCCCTTGAACAGACAAAATACCAAATAAATTTGGAAGATGGATGATGAGGAACTTGAGTAGGATCTAAGCCCACAGTCTGATTTGCTTCCTTACCAGAATATTCATCAAGGATATCCATGTGAAACTTTGGAGGAAAATACCTACTCAGGCGTATCTTTGAAGTTGGTATCGGATTCCTAATAATAACTTAATCTCCATCTGTCATATTTAATGTTTTCATGGTGCTTGAGAAAAGAGCTTTTTCGAGGCAATTACATTAAAATGCAGGTTGTTGCAGAATCAAGGAGCTCAGAAGCTTTTGTTGTTCTCTGTTTGCTTACAGCTGCATGGACTTCACTCATGACCCAATACTTGGGCTTTAGTGACATGGTTTGATAATTTGTCTGAAAGTTGTAAACTGGCTAAAACCCTGAGCTTTCCTAGCTAATGTATTTAATGAATATGTTATTGTTGCATAGCTTGATGCATTTCTCAATTTGGTTTTCTTTTTGTTAGTTTCTATACTATGAATTGCATTGTTCATTTTGCTTATTATGTGGAAGTTTTTGGGCACTTCTTTCTACTGTAGTTGTTTATCATTGTTATCTTATTCACTTTTCTACGCTAGATGAAAATTGTTGTTTCATGGAAGTAGATGAAATTATGAGATTATGAGATTTCAGGTGGGCTATACCATATGAAATTATGAGAAATCATGCCTAAAATATTGGATGATATTTATCTGATATGCCTGGTTCTTATGTGAGTGCTGTAGGTTCATAATCCGCTGGGTGATTTTACAATTATCAATAAAAAAAAAACTTGGACACTAATTGACCAAGGTTTTTGCGAATCCAGTCTGTTTTGTGGCCGGTTCTGGTCCAACTGTTCCGTCGAGTCTAGGTTTTAAAACACTGGTACTAAGTATTATGTGTATTGCAATTTTACTTTATTCAAAATGACTAAATTTTGCTTGGAGACTGTAGGTGTGTCAATGGCATCTCTAACTGAGCTTTCATTCAACTGGACGGGCTTCATTAGTGCCATGATTTCCAACATCTCCTTCACTTACAGGAGCATCTATTCAAAGAAAGCCATGGTCTGACAATATCTCTCTCTATTCTTTATATCTGGATTCTAAAATTTATCTATCTGTCAAATGAAGATTGACCCCTTTTTTGTTGCAGACTGACATGGACAGCACCAATATCTACGCCTACATTTCCATCATTGCACTCATTGTTTGTGTTCTGTCAAAACATTGTTATAAAACCTTTGAATTTCTTCTCTGAATACTTTAACTTGAATGTTGGCTTAGGGAAATATCCACGAGCCTTTTACAGCTTTTGTCTTTACCTCTTGCATGCTCCATGATTTTCCTTGTTCAGCTTTCCTATTCATTTATAAAGGAATGCTTCACTCTAAAATAGATGAGCTAGGACTCAAATCATTCACTTCTTCTTCTTATCCTACTTATTTTATCTTTGGACAGGTATCAAGACCCAGTATGCATGATGATTGTTTTCTTGAAGGAGCTGTGGCCAGATATAAAGGACTCAAATTTATTTCAGGTTTGCAGCATTTCCTCTAAAAATTTTGTGTGTATCAAGCATTCATTTAAATGATCATGATGTGCTCACAAGGAACATCCTTCTTGATTAAGTGATTCTTTCCATTGCGTGAAAAAATGGTAGGCTGAGTGCTTCCCTTGAAGAATCTCCCAAATAACAGGTTCGTTTCCATTCCCTTGCAGCAGCTGAGTGCTTCACTCGTATAATCGCCTTTTAGAACCTTACTGTTAATACATTGATGAGTATTTTCTCTGTCATGCTCAGCTGGGAGCTGACCAAATTCTTTTTCAGCATCAGGCTGACTACCTTTGACACTGTTAAAGGCTGACTACCTATGACTGGTTGTAGACAATCAGCATTAGGCTAAAATAACTGTTCCAACTGCCATGCCATCTTGGTTCTTTAGTTGTTCTAAAAGAGGATGGGCATATTTTTATTCCAATGTCCAATCTCTATTGTTTTCTCATTGGTCTTGCAATGATGATATGGTGATTGCCCTTTCAAACTTCAGTTGGATAGATTCAGTATGTCCTATGTACATTGTAATGAGCTGCATTATGTGGCCCTGGCTCATTGTTTTATCCATCTTCAAGCCATCTGCTGAAAACTCAGTGCTTACTGAATCTAGTTCCTTGTTATGTTCATTTCAGTTTACTCCATCTAATCATGTTTGGCTTTGGTTCCTTTTATTCTTTTTTCTTTTTATGAACACAACCTGCAAAGCTAAGCTTATGCAATGGTAAGTTAAGTTGAGACAAGTGAAAGACTCGAGATACAAAACCAAGAGAAGCAATCCAACCCATGTTTTTTCCTTCACATTATTCTTTTCTGGAGACAAAATAAGGAAGTTGTATATATTTTTCTACTCCCTCTTACACTGTCAGGAACATCTTTGCCATAGAACTCTAGTAGTTTTCTATTTGTTTCCTCAAATCATACCCATTTTTTTCAGATCCTCTTTGTCGAAAGGTAGGAGAACCATTTTCCAAGAAAACATTATCACAATTCACAGCAATTTCATTATGTTCAAAGGCTCACATCTTGCTAATCATTTAAATTTGTACCCTTTTTATACTATAAAACCCTTAAAATTAGTTTAAGTTGGGAGCGTGATCTACTCTGTTGATGGGTTAATCTTAGATACTACAAATCACTAAGCCATAAACCAAGAATTATGTAATACTTCATCCCATACTGAACAAATTATTTTTGCACTACATTGATTTTTTTTTATCTCAATGTGAATGTGGTGCATCATTATATTTTTCTTACTAATAAGTGACTAAAAATCCTCAAAGCCATTGGTACTTGTACCATCCCACATTTTGCTTCCTTCTTGTGATATCTATGGTCCAATATATGATTCCATCTTTGATAAGAGCCTTTTGCAGCCAGCTTCTGTCGGATGATTTTAGACTGACCCCATCTTGTGTGCAATATCAAACTGTGGTAAAAGGCAATGTAGGATCCAGAAATTCAGAACATTCTATCTGACCCCATCTTGTGTGCAATATCAAACTGCAGGTTTTTGCCCACAAAAGATAACCTGAGGAGAAGGGAAATGGACAAAGAAGTGCAAGCTATTATGAGAAGAGGGAGATGGCCTCTTTTCTAAACTGAAAACACAAATACTAGCCTGGTTCAAAATTTATATGTCCTCATGAATGTTTCAATGGTGGGTGTTCATTCTCCATTTTTGTTTTTTCCTGTTATGTGGCTTACTTGCATTTTGTATCTGCTCCATCAGCTAGACATCATCATGATTAGGAACTCAAATGGACCTTCATCAGTATGATGTAAGTATCCGTTCTTCCATTGTTTCTATTATTGTTTTTTAGTCTAGTATATTAATCAGTAATAATTTTTCTGATTACTCTTGTTGATGAGGATGATGGTCAAGGTGGTCCTAGGTCCTTTCACAAGCATTTCCATATATACATTATATAATTTGGCATATCTATGCATCAATCTCTCCTTCATAACAATGTTCACTGACATGTGCTGCAGAAGATGTTCTCACTTTATGGGACCTAGACACAAATGTTCTTGTAGCTGTAATTGGAGATACTCTTACAATGATTGTCTGAATATCATTATCTAATTGTGTTGTGTGTAAAGTAGACATTTGACATGGATCATGGCTGAAAATTGATTGATGGTTATCATACACATTAATTTGACGTGGAAGCTTACCTTGGTTAAAACTTGAGAAAAACAGTAATCCATTTCCTTTCTTTTCTTTCTTTATATATTCTCTAGACTCTTAATGTTGATGTTCATGGTAGTGTTATTTCGGATGGCAGTAATCCATTTCCTTTCTTTTCTTTCTTTCTTCCTTTGGCCTATGAAATATATGCTGAACCTAGTAGATCTTCAACAACATAGGGAAAGACAAAAACCTTTAAACTAATGGAGTTTCAATGGTCCCATAGTCTCTCTAAATCAACAGTCTTATATGTAGAGATAAAGGCAGGCAGTTAGTTTTAAACCAAACACCATGTCACAACAGAACCAAACACCACTTCATTGAGAACATCAACAATATGCAGAAATCCTCTCAAATGACAGAGATTTGCTAATTAGATTAACCCTCAATGTTGGCTTTCCATTAAACCATCATCAAGATTCAGGCACCATTCTCAAAAGTTCTACTTTGATATCATTCTCATTGCCTTCATTATCTTGATTGTTGATTGCCAGATTGAGCTTGCAAAAATGTTGTTGGCAGAGGGACAAAGTCATCTTTTTGTACATTGGCCTGAACAAGGTGTTGATGATGAAGAAAAGAAAAGTTTCTTTGATCAGGTTCATTTTCATGGCATGTTTTTTTTTTGTTATTATTATTTTGGTTCTTACGAGTACAAGAACCTTGTGTTCCATGCATTCTCAGTATATTTTTACAACTCAGCTGCTGTATCCTGGAAATATTAAATGGTCTCTGTCGATTTCCAAGTCCAAGCAGCAAAAGTTTAACATCGGTTTCAACTTTTAACCTTCCATTTTCCTCACTCAAACATTTATTTTTGTTATTATTATGATTATTTTGAAATTTATCCTTCATTATTATGATTTCCAACTCAGCTGATGTATGCATTATATTCCGCGCTGCTTATGTGTTTTTACAACTTATTTTAGCCCATAGTTGTAAAACTGAACCAAATTCAAATTTTAGGCGGACCTTGCTGCCAAAAATCCGCCTCTAGTTTTTGTAACCTCCCATCTTTCCTTGTCTGTTTATATAATCTTTCACTGCCAAAATTTGCTTCTTTTCAAACCCAAGAAGCAGAAGACAGACGAGAGATGAGTTCGACTAGCGAGCATGGATCGTCGCACTGTTAGCATTGGAGCGGTTGAAGCACTGAAAGATCAAGGTATTTGTAGATGGAATTATGCTTTCAGATCTTTACATCAGCAAGCAAAGAAGAGCATCGGATCGTATGCACAGGCCAAGAGACTCTCCATCATATATTCGAAATGCTAGGAATCTATTAGCAGATTCAAAAGCAGGGAAAAAATCCATTTAATGGCTTTACTCTTTCGGTAAGTGAATCCATTATTTTTGTTTTGCAATCTGTGTTTCCTGTACATTTCTGCCAGATTTTTGTCTTCAATTTCACTCTTTTCTTTGTCTTCAATTTCACTTTTTTTTTTTTTTAATGAGAAATATTTGCTCTATAGCTACGGTCGCACTGTGGGGCTAGTTATATTTTGCTACGGATTTTATTCGTAGCTTTATACAATTTTCTGTCAGTGTAGCAAAAACTAGCGATTTAGCGGCGCCCAGCACAATCGTCAGTAAAGTCCTGACCGCCAGTAAAGCCTTTATTGACCGAGGCTTCACCGGCTGTTAGCTAACTGCAGGTAAAGGATTTTCCGGCGGTTTTTTGGCTTTTGCCGGCGGTTTTGACCGCCGGTAAAGACCAGTTTTCTTGTAGTGAATGTGGCCCACCTGAGTTTTTTATCAGGCTGATTTTTGTTTCTTCTTTTCATCTCGGTGAGTTACATCTGATTAACTTTGATGAAAGATACACACCATGGTGGCCCCGCATTGCAAACCTATGGTCAGATTCCCATCCCCATTGTGCCATGAGTTATGGCCCATCTGAGTCGTGGATCTAGCCAATCTTGTTCCAGAGGCCTAACATCAAGGATAGAACCTGACAGACGGAGTGGATATTCAAAGTACAACATGGTGCACCCCACAGATGTGGTGTTTTACACATTGCATGAAATAGGTGATGTAGAGGATTCTGATCCACTTTACTGCAACCAGAAGGTGAGCTATTTTACCCTACCTTCCAACATCTCTAGTGGGCTCAGGTATCCTTTCTCAAGTTACTTTCTCTTCAATATTTCTTATCTCTAGACTTTAAAAGAGTGGGCATGTTTTTTTTTGGAAAAAATGCTCCCATGTCTTGCACGTACGCTCTCTCATTAGGTTGTTATGCACATACCAAGGGGCTACATGTGCATTTGATTTGAGCCATGCATTAAAAGGATGTGTTGACTAAGAAATTAAGGAAATCCACTCATTATGGACACAAGAAACTATAAGGAAATCCACTCATTATGGACACAAGAAACTAAGTAAATTGTTCCTATCCATCTATTTGTTTACACACTTTGTGGACATCTTACCCACGGACTTGGCTGAAGAAAGGCATAAATGAAAAAGAAAAAAAAAAGAAAGATAAGAGGTTTGTTTCTCTTGATTCTGTTGCTACGTCTCTTAGACTACTTTTTTCTGAGAGTTGTAGACGTCTCTTCGAAGGGAAAATTTCTTGAAGCCATATTTTGTATTGTCATTGTTTTGGCATCTGGGTAAGAGGGTCCATGCTATGACTGGTACAATTTTTTAATTTTTATTTATCCTTTTATTGCATTATGTTAAAAAGATTTGGTAACCAAAGAAGCACCTTAGGCAGGCAGAAAACTGGCTGTTGTTCTGCCCTATGCAATGGTTTGGGAGTTGTTTCAGCTTTCTCACAGCTTCTGGGAGTTATGGTATTTTCAGGTGCTGGACATTGTTTCTATGAGCAACCAGCGTTGTTTCTGAGCAATTCCTGCATCCCCGGTATTCGGCATTCTGCTTCAGCATGGTCTCTGTTAATCTTTGACCAGATTTTCTTTTGAATAGCATATTATTCAAATCATGGGAAGGCAATATTATTGTAGGAATGGTTTATTCCGAATGCCCCTCTCAGCTGAGTATTTTAATTGGTACTCAAGGATGGGCATGGGTTTTATGGGTCTGCTATGGACTAGCACATCTGCTATTGGCCATGTGGACTTCATCTTCTCAGAAAATTCACATCAGTGCTGAGACTTCTTTCATTGTTCTTTTGTTACACTTGATTCCATATCACTGTAATGTTACCTATTTGGTTGGCTTCTTGGAGAGCTATCTTGGGTGATGATTGGCAGCATTTACTCCATACTCGTCTGGAAGCTACTTTATAGAGGTGGTTAAATTTCATGTGAGCTTAGCTATATTATTCGGTGCCCTTGGGTGATCTTCTGAAGTCTGCAAAGGAGGGCCATTCGTCGGTTTTTTCATTAGTGCCTATAAGTTGAAATTTTTGATTGTTAATGATTGCTTCTATGTTCATCAGGCCTTGCTTCAGATTTACTATTGCGTCTTTTGGAAGGTCACCTGGCTTTTATTCATTGCCGTCCCCTACTGCTCCTTCCAGTTTTATCTACAGATTTTTGTCTTAAGAGTCTGTTAATTACAGAGAAGACCAAAACCCTTGTCTTTGAAGCTGCTACCTGGTTATCTTCTGCGAGCTGGTGTGCAGTTCTTTTGTTGGCCTTATGGCTATTCTATGGAAATGTAGGATTTGAATTGTGAAATGCAGATTGGAAAATCAGTGGGTCAAAACTCTTCATGCTTTTTAACTGCTGGCACATACTATTCATTATTTGCCTTGTATAGATTATTTTTGTGCCGCTGATTGTTTTGGCACTTGCTTAGGCTGATAGAGATTGTCTCATAATCCGCTTCTAGCATTTGTTTTTGAGAAAGCTATATCACAGCCTTTATGGGAAGGTAGTGAGCATTAGTTGAAGTTGGAGCCTTCATTAATTCTAGTAGTTTTGATTACAGAGTTTGCTTCCTCAACTGCTTGGCTCTTAGCATGATTTTCAGTACTTGAATGTCCTCCTCACTATATCTTATGCAATTTTCTCTAAGTTTCTATTGCAGAGGTGTTGCCTATTGGTATCATTAGCATTGTAAGCATGTTGTTGGAGTACAGATGAATAGGCTTTTCCACACAAATGAGATGAGTTCTTTGTGAACACCTGTCCTGTCTGGATGGTGATTTTGGTTTGAATTGTGTGTTTCCATGCACAATTTCTCTTCCCATGTACATTAAGATTGAATTTCATTACATTAATGAGCAAGTGAGAGAAAAGAGAGTTCTCCTAAGCTACATTCCCACTAAAGAGTTATTGGCGGATCACAGGATGAAAACTATAGCCAGAGACCTGCTGCAGGTTCATGTCAGGCAAATGGGATTGAGAAAAGTTGGAGTGATTTAGCTATGTAACCCCATATTTTATAATATACCCTTTATTTGTCATTAATAAATTATCATTCTGTCTCTCTCTTTTTCTTTTTTTTTTTGGTATTGTGTACTCTCTTTAACTAGGTATGTAGATCATCAATATTTACTTTGAGGTGTTGGGAGATATTTATTATCGACAGGCCCTTCACCCACTTGCACGAGATGACCAACCGTAATAAATAAGTTAAAGGTATTATTCGGACGACATTTACATGAGGTGTAAAACTTCCCTTTGTTATGAAGAATATAGGATGAGGAGAAGAATAGAGGACAAGGATACGAATGATGAATCATTGTACACAATTGTTCATTAAGACTGAGGATGAGACTAATTTAAGTTAGAATAACATAACCGCATTTTTTTACTCGAAATCCATTGCTCTTTTAAACATTATTGGCCTGATGGTCGTGAGGAGTGAGACAAGTCATATATGATGAATTGCATATAATAAACCCGGAATATGTGTAATATTGTCTACTTTAAAACTTTACAACATGAATTATAGCCACGCTTATAGAAATATTATTTATAGAATGCTTCAATTCAGTGAAATCATTGCATTCACCATTATGTGACTGTGACTCTGTGTCCTTAACTATCATTCTCTTGTTAATAAAAGGATGTGATTGTATGTCACTACTCTAATATATGACGAAGGTCCTCAAGGATTGGGCGGGACTTGGTTAAACTAGGAAAGTGGCTTAGTTCATTCCGATTTACACTTCTGCATGGGGAAAATTGAAAACTTATCTGTTGGCAATATCTAGTTGTTGATTAGTTATGCACAAACAAATTTTTCTTCTTCTAAAAGTATATATATTATATTAATACTTTAAAAATGATTTAAACTGGAGTTTAAAAAAACCATGTTTTCTAAATAAATTTAACAAGTTAGATTGTTGTGTGTATATTGACCGAATACTCTAGATCGGAGCCAATTGTATTTGGTGTGGTCATGCGAACTAAGACAAGTATAGTAAAGTTTGAATTATTAAGTTCTAATTAGGTGGTCATTTATTACTTAAATACCTATGAGAAAACAACAATGTTTTAGTTGGTCCAATACCACTCTCATTGTTATTATTTGGTTTTGATTTAGTTGAAAAGCTACAAGGATGATCTATATTATGGTCCTCCCACAATATGATGAGTTGGTAGATGTTGGATATGGACCTGTGTGTAAGACCCGAATCCTAGTCCGTACTGTTCCGTCAACTCCCGCGATCATTTCCGATGAATTCCGGTAACCTGCGACCTATAATCGACGCTTGCGCGCGATCCTAAGTCGTATCATATAGATCTGAGTTGGCTTAATCCGAGACTTTTACCATTACGACCGCACTGTCGCTGCGATTCCAACACCGCATCTCGTGCGCCAATCTGACGCTTAGATAATAAGATGTGGGTCGTGCATTATAATAATCGTGGACCGCATATTGCGGGACACACCCATCCCATGTGGCACCAATCCCTAGGAAATCATGAGAGTGATGATATCACCCTATCTATAGCCACCCTACTGTAGCTATAGCCACCCTACCTTAACTATAGCCACCCTACCTACCCCTAGCCCTTCTTACAAGCATTTATGGTTAGCCACCCTACCCATAGCCCTTCTTACAAGCATTTATTGCTAGCCACCCATACCTCTCTTACAAGTAATCATGGCCTACCTAAGTTACTCTCTCTCTCTCTCTCTCTCTCTCTCTCTCTTTACAACTCACTCTCTCTCTCTCTCATTTATCAAACCCACATTCCCAAGCAAGGAAAAATCTCATGTCCATGCTCTTCCATGTGAGAAAAGAGTGAGTTGTGTGGCCCACTTTCCTCTCCTAAAATCCTTCATCTTAGCCATTCACCTTTCATCACCTTCCATCAAAGTAAAGCACAAGGAGATCGACTTTCCAACAGACCAAGAAGATCGAACGGTAGGTGCTTCCATAGGCTAGATTTCATTGTTTTGATGATGGGCCAAGTAAGGCCTACCGATTGATGGTATGGATCTCACTTTGGACCCTAGATGTGGCTGATGGCTCACTCACTTTAATTTCCATGATCATTCCATGATGGGGCTATCCTCCATGGACCGCATCATGATGTTTATTTTCCTTGCATAAATAGGGTCATCTAGATCTTTCATTTTGGTGGAGAAGTGATCTCCACCGTTGATCTTTGATCTCCACCGATGATTTTGATTTGGCGGGCCCATATGTATTGGGACCCACTTGATGTATCTTTTAAATTATACAAGGGAGGGCCCATAGTGCCAGGGTCTCTCCATCACACGTGTCCCTCTCTCCTTCTCTCTCTCTTTTCCTCTCTTTCTTTTATTCTTGTTATGTGATGATGTAGTGGTGTGGCCCACTTAGATGGATCCCACCTTAATGTATGTTTTATCCATACCATTCATCCATTTGGTGGCCCGCCGGAGCAAGCCCCACCTTATGCATGTGTCGTGCCAAGCCCGTTCAGGGGGACGCGAATTGCGTCCTACCCCCGCCCGGACGGTGATCCGTCCGGGCAGGGCTCTGTGGACCCCACCGTGATCCAAGTGTTTTATCCACGCCGCTAGATTCCTTTTTCAGACAATTTTAATATGGAGGCCAAAAAACGAGGCTGGTCCAAGGCTCGAGTGGAGCACAAAGAGGGGATTGAACTTCCACCATTAAAAACTTCTTGAGAGTCGGAGAAGTTTTGGATCAAGCTGATATTTGTGTTTTCACTTCATCCACGTCTACATGACATTGTGAATAGGTTGTATGGTAAAAAAACATCACGTTGGCCCTTAGAAAGGTTTCAACGGTGGGTGTCACTATCACGGCAGTTTCCTTTGGTGTGGTTCACTTAAGCCTTGGACCTGCCTCATTTTTTTCGTGCGCATGTTAAAATTATCTGAAAAAAGCGTTTAACTGCGTGGATAAAACACTTAGATCACGGTCGGGCCCACAGATCCCTGCCCGGACGGATTACCGTCCGGGCGGGGGTAGGACGCAATCCGCGTCCCGTTCAGGGACGCTGGACGTGGAAAGAAAACCTAAATATTAGCTTGGTTCTACAAGCCTTTGGGGTAAACCACTTGTGTAGGCCCCACCTTGATGTATGTTTTTAATCCAAGCTGTCCATTCCATCCCTTAGATCATTTTAGGCGTTGAACCGAAAAATGAAGTCCATCCGATCTTCTGGTGGGCTATAACATATAAAACACTGGTTTCTACCGTTGAAAACCACCCTGCCATTTCTATACACTGAAAAATATCAAATATTGGGCTTGTTTGGCTTGTCTTGAACTATGGGAACCAGTGGACGGGGTAGATTCAACTAATGCGGGCCCCACGTACAAAAAAACCCCAAGAAAACATATTTAAAAAAAAAAAAAATAAACGCAGCAGACGCTGCTGCTGTCAGAGGCGCAGGCAGCGCCTGCTGCTGGCGGGCGGACGACAGGGACCCACGGCCCCCAGCCGTGGGCCCCACCATGATGTGTGTATGTCATCCAAACCGTTCATTTGGTGGGACCCTCCCTGAAGTGGGCCCCCTCCAAAGATCAGGCCGATCTAACAGTAAGGTGGCCCACATCATAGGAAAAAGTGGTGATTGAATGGCTGCCATTGGAACCCTTTTTGGGTCCAGAAGTTTTGGATCAATGTGAAATTTGTTTTTCCTCTGCATATATGGGTCCACGTGACCTTATCAACGGTTGGATGTCAAATAAACATTGTGGTGGGCCCACGTAGGACCCACAATGATGTATGTGTTTCATTTGCACCGTCCACTGACGGTGGACGGTGGCATCCACCATGATTTATGTGTTCTATCCGCACCGTCCGCCCTGGACGGTGGGACCCACCCCCCCGGCTGCACATGTGTCTGCGTGCGTGTTTGTGTGTGTGTGTCTATATATATATATATTGTATATACATATTATATACATTATATATTATATATATATTATATTTCATAATATATACATGTTGGTGGGCCTTCACGGAACCCACCATGATGCATGTGTTACATCCAACCCATCTAACCATTTTGAAAGATAATTTTTTTGGCATAATACAAAAATAAAATAAAAAATGAGACAGATCTAAGATTAGGTGGACCACACTATAGAAAATAGTGGGTTTGACCGTCCACCATTAAAACCCCTTCCAGGTCAGTGTGACCTTATGATCAGATTAGATGGGAAATAAATGTTATGGTGGGCCTTGAGAATTTAATGGTGGAAATCATTCTTACCACTGTTATTTGGAGTGCAGTCCAGTTGATCTTTTGATATGATGCATTTGTATATATTATATATACTTTTTGATTTATTTGTGGCCCGTTGTTGAGGCCCACCTTAATGTGTATAAGGCCGTTGTTGAGGCCCTCCTTGATATGAAGGTAAGACCCATGTTATAAGGCCCATTATGATGTATTCAAGGCCCATAGGTTATGGCCCATTGCAATGTACATAAGGCCCATTGAGGCGGCCCATTTAATGTATCTAAGGCCTTTGGGTTGAGGCCCAATGAGATGTATATAGGTCCATTGCAATGTGTGATTCCCTATGGTTTGTGTAATGATATTTTATGGCGGGCCATGCCTTGGGAATAATGTTGGTTTGACGTCCACATTGTAAGTACAATGTTGGTTAAATGTCCGCATTGTAACTCTCCTTAGGGCCCATTGATAGGCCCATACTTGTTGATAGTTCATCACTTTATAACATGCTTAGTATAACTTCATGATTTATGCCCATACGCATCATATATATGCTTGATATGACGAATGTTTGATCATAGCATAAGTCATTGGGCTGAGACATTTAGGGGACTCCTTATAAGACGAAGTGCCCCCACATGAGCGCGTGATATGCACAGGATTGCTGTATGATTTGACGATGTGACTCATGCATTTCGCATATGTGTGACTTGATCACTGCACGCCCTAGAGACATCAAGGCCGTGACCTCCATAGACACATCGTGGATGATCGTATCGGACACCGAAAATATTGGCTCTAGCATTGTGGACACTTAGGATGTCCTTGGGTGAAAATTCCAGAACCTTTTTGGTACTAGGAGATGCTCCAATGTCTAGACCGAGTGGATACACGAGCGCCCGAGTGCCGAATACCAGTAGGCCGCGTCTTCCACTGTGTCGTGGTCGGTTGGAAGGGGGTGTGGCCTTATCCGCTCGAGTGAGGGAGCTATAAGCTAGGCTGAATTTGACCAACTCGCAAATGAGTCCGCTATCGACGAGCTGGGTAAGTATTGACAGACTACTAGTCATGTGGATAGTGTGGTCTCTTCCACTTGCTTGACTGTGCAGCTCGGGAGGAGGTAGTCAGTGTGAGGTGTATTAGACTCTGGTGATATCCAGAGAGGAACTGTACTGATGTGTACTTGATGAGTACTGACATGCTTGTATTGCATCTCGCATATGACATTTGGCTACATAGGCCTCGCATCGCATGGCCTTGGTATGGCCGATAGCATTCATGCCTTGCATCACATAGGCTTGGTACGACTAGTTGTATTTATGGACCTACTGCATAGTTCTGCATTACTCTGATATTATATACTTGGCACTCACCTTGCGCACACACTTACACCACCCTCTAAGCTTTTGTAAGCTTATACATGATAGTTGCGTGCAGATAGTGTTGGACAGCAGCAGCGTTGAGGTAGGAGGTCGCATCTGACTATTTTGGAGTTTTGATCACCTTGTATTTCCCTTTCTACATTGTACTTAAAGTTTTTGATATAATGGATATGTGGGGATTTTGTTTTGTGAATTGGTTATGCTTGTGGTTATGCTCCATTACAAAAAAAATTCATACTGAAAATCCTCTTTGTAGGATCCCAGGATTGGAATCTAGCGTATGGGCACTGGGAGCCGAGAATGGGGTACTACGGAGGCTGTCAGCACTGGAATCGACGAGCGGAAATTTTGTGAGCCCGTTCTCCGAGTTTGGGGCGTGACACTGTGGGTCCCACTCGTGAACAACTGTGAATTGGTGGATCACATACAAAATTTCCTTAAATGATCCATGAGTGTATCTCTTTATCCAAGTGCTTATCTTTCTCTTGAAATTGACAACATTTGAGGAAATGATAAAATCTTATCCCCATCCCAATAGATTCTTGATTCTCTCTGGTTCTTCTCTCTTGGTGGAAAAACATCACATTCAATAAATACCAAAGCCATCCTGACCGTGCATTAAAGTGGTAGATAGGTTCCATCTCACTCTTGTAATGACTTAGCGGATTGTTCACACCCCAAGTGTAGGGTTGTGATGTAGTAATAAACTCGGTGAGACCGAGGTCGAATCCACAGGGACTGATACCTGTATGTTATCTGAAACTAAGTAGAACTAGAATTAGACTAAGATGAAATCTAAATCGAGTGTAAATTGAGGAATAATGATGAAATAATTATCTAAAATCTAAAGAATTCAAAGAAAGGAAACTAGGGATTCAGAGGATCCACTTGTAGAGATCAGAGAGATCTTATGCTTGATATAGTTTTCAAAGAGATGAAAGGTATATGAATTAGAATGGATTCCATTACCAAACCATGCCCAGGAGACAAAGTAAACAACAGAACTAAACTAATTACCAACCAATCAACAATGCATGAAGGTTAGGAAAGGTACCGTCATCCGACCATGCCCAGGAGACGATGGTGAACAATAGGGCTTCCTGACGTCATAAACATAAAAAGGAAAAGAACATGCTCAAAGCCATCGCAGACCCATTGTAATTTTAGTCACAATAAACCATTAATAACTAAAAACATTCTTTTAATTAAACTAAAATCAACATGAGTTCAGTGTAAACAAAAAGCACAAGCAAATAGTTCTCCCATCACGCTACAAGCTTCACCTCTTAGCCCTAGCTAAGAGGTTCAGCCCAACATGAATGGGCTGTATCCCTTAAACAAAACAAAACAAAACAAAATAAAATAAAAAGAAAAAGAAAAGAAAACAAACACCACTCTCTCTCCTGCACGTTCCAGCCAAGCCAAGATGCCTCTTACGTTCTCTCTCTCTCTCTCTCTCTCTCTCTTTGTTTTATAGGTGCCAGGGGCGGTGGAGAAGGCGGACCGACCTCCTTTCGCAGTCCAAATCGCAGCAGGAATATGCTTCTGTTCTGCATAAGGAGAACGTACAAAAATAGCTGCGTTTGAATTGCGTTTAGCGTGGATAACCACCTAATCCATTCATTCTGCCACCATAGGAAGAAGCGTGACCCCCTTATCAAGACTTTGAACGGTCTGGATCATGCATCCGATCACACCCTTGATCGTGGAACTGCACACAGCGTCCGGATTTCACGGACGAACGTACCTGCGTAAACAGAGTATGCTGATGTGTTCGTTGGCCCGCGCAGTGATGTTTTTGATGAAATCCACCACGTCCATCAGATTCTTCTCGACATTTCGGTCGGAATAGACCGGTTTTTGTCGAGTTTTGGTGCAGTCCACTGTTGTTTTGCTTCCACCGTTTATCCTGCGTTTAATCACGATTTATGTGTGTACAATTGTATGGGACCAAACGGCCACCATAGCTGGAGTCGTACCTAACGCAGAGACGCAATGGACGGTTCAGATCTTCCAAAGGGATAATGCGTGGGGCCCACAAGCGAGAAACGGCGATCGTCAGTCATCCGCTGACATGATTTTCGCAGAGGAGAGAGAGAGTCGGGTGTGCGTCGGTCAGCGCACGCTGACCGACTAACTGGCGTGGGGTGCACGTCCAACGCATGTGCACCCCATGTACGTGCGATGTACACGTGGGGTCCACTGAGATGTTTATATGAAATCCGCACCGTCCATCCATTTTGTCTCTCCAGTTAAGGGGTTGAGACCAAAAGTGAATCACCTCCAGCTATCAGCGGGCCCCAAATTGAGGATTTATGGTATGATCTGTCCGTTTGGCCACTTCCACAGATCTTCAATGGCTGAAATTTAATATGTACGGTTAATTTATGGCTCACATCCCATGTATGAAGTATCGTGTTAATCAGATGGCGGTAACCCTGTGATCTTGCATTCTAAACCAGTTTCGGGACATTATTTCCTCGGATCTCTGGTGTGTGAATTCGTTGATATTGGTCCTCTAGTGTCCGTCCCTTGCTCTGGTGACTTTGGAGCATCAAATCCATGCTTTTAATACTCTTTTTCGGTCAACACTCCTAATTACATCCTGTAACACAAACATAGGTAAAACAGGCCGTTAAAGAGTATTATGTTCGTAAATCCACGCAATAACTAGGGTCAGATATGCAATAATTGACCCTCAACACGGATCACTAGATAAGGGTCGTTTATCTTTACCTTTTTTGAGGTCCATCTTTAATCATATAATGATCCTATGTGTTAGTGCATTGATTTGTGCGCTTATTTGTCAATTACATGCATTTGTGTGTCAATGAGTTATTTATCTTTACCAAGCTGGAGTACGGTAGGGGCACAAAGAGTTTTCGGTGGAGCGGTGAATTGTGTAGAGATCGAAAAGAACACCAATGACGAAAGCCACTAGTGTCTCTTAATTCTTTTTCAGAAATAAATGGAGAAAAAAAAAACAGCTTATAGATGATCCTAAACTTAATAGGTAAACTCTTATTTGATCATCACTCAAGCTTAGGAGCTTAATTGAAACATGATAAGATAGGCTAAAGGAGGTGCAAAGTTGCTATAAGTCATACTGCCCAAAACAACAGTTTTCGAGCGGTTCTCGATCGTATTGACAACCTGTCAATAGGTCTTGATAGAATCGAAGACCAGCTCAATGCGATTGAAGAAATAGTTCAATAACTAAAGAGAAAAATCATGGAATTTCTCGATGGGATCGAAAGTCAGCTCGATCCTATCAAAGGATATTTGATCATATCGAAGGGCGTTTCGATCCTATCGAAAGAGTCATTAACTAGTTGTTTAATAGTCGTTGCAACACAATTTTTATAAAATATGCAATTGGTTCTTGGGCTTGGAGATGGATTTTTGGTGTAATAGAAGCCCAGGTGATTATCCACTTATATCATTCATCCGGAGCCTCTAAACCAATGAGATCTAAGTTATCTTCTTGAGCTTTACCACTCTTATGAGGATTCCAACTTCCATGATGGAGATGAACTCGATCTTCACCATTTTCTAGAGATTAGACACTTAGCCTATAGGTATATCATTATTTAAATCCTCTAGAAGAGCTATCTATGTAAATCTTATTTGGAAATCAACTATTCATTAGTTGTAAGAGATACTACCATCCTCCCTCCACCTTGGTTACCTCATCGGGGCATCATATGTAAGGCGACTGATCGTAGGAGCTAAACCATAGACATCAGCGATTGAGGGAGCAATTTAGAAGTTGATTGAAGCACGTGAGAGCATCGATTAAGTATTTCAAGCAATTCGCTACAAAAGGCCTCAATCCAACAAATAAGTTGTCAATTGTAGAGGCCATTCACACTCCTTCCTTGTATAGGATGGAGTGTAGAGTTTGTGACCCAAACTCGAATAGGTTCTGGTGTAAGACCTAGGATCTTGTGTAGGGCTAAATTCACCAAACATGGTGTGTGTATGTGTTAGTCTCCATGGGGAGCTCTTAACGGGAGTACGTATGGCCTTGGATTGAGATTACTAGTGATTATTAGTTAGCCGATAAAAAACTAACTAAAATCTCTGTGGGAGCCACCAACACGGGTAGAAACGTGTTTCTCTGACATGGGAGTGTGCGTGTAGGTTAGTGGTTAAATAAGAGAAACTATTATAAAAGTTATAGGTGAACCTATTGAAAACTCCTAAGATAGTGAATACCAACACACTCGAGGAGAGTACATCTGTTGAGAGTGGAGTAGGGAAACTGAACCACTATACATGCTTGTATTTGTGATTGCCATTTGAGCACAATTTTATTTTTGCTTATGTGATTTTTTTAGTTAAATTATATGAATACTTGAGTTGAATTGTATGCTAGGCACTTAACTTGCAAAGCACACACAAGTTCACTATCTCTTACGGTCATTTGCTTTGTGTATGAAGTGTCAATGAGGTGACCAAAGAAAGAGAGGTTGGGTGAATCTCCTACAACTCATGGAAATGTTTTAATCATAAGAGATTCACTTAGAAGGATTTTCTAAAGAGTTTAGACATTGATTTGACTATAGCCATAATGTCTAATATCTAGAAAGGTGAAAGTTTACTCACATCTTCGAATAAGAGCATTGAATGTTCATTAGAGTGAGGGATCACAAGAAGATTGATATGAAACTCTTTGGATAAAGGTATAGGTTGTGTGGTATGAGTGAGAAAACACCTAGCTTCTATTTGCACTGAAAACCCCTCAGAATGCCCAAGGTCTGAATGCCCTATATAAAGGAACCAAGTTCCAACGGTAAAAAAATAGTTAGTTCAGTCAATCGAGTGATGCCTTCGATTGATCGAACTCCCCTTCGATGGGATCGAAGGTTGGTTCAATGACATCAATAAATTCCAGAAAATATATATTTTGTTACTGGACATTTGTGGGCACCTTCGATCAATCGAGCACGATCTATCGAGACTGATCGAGGATCGCTCGATGGGATTGAGAACCACATAGAAACTGCTGTTTCGAGCATTCGATTTCACCACAACTTCACATATCTTCCAATCGTACTTATCATATTCCAATAAACTTCTAACGCTAAGGGATGATCAACAAGGTATACCTACTAGGGTTAGGATTATGTAGGGATTATGGGGATGTTTTAGGTCAAGGTTAGGGTCACCAAGGTGCACAATTAAGTGCACTAATAGATTCAAAATTTTAATCACTTGAAGAAGATGATAATCTTCCACTTCATTTTTTCACAATTTTCCTTGCATCATTTAGTATGAGAGCGAGGCTCTTCCTCGGTTCGATGACATCTAATAATGGTTTAAGTAACAACCCTATGAACGGTGCTTTAGGGAACAATCCTATGACAGTGATAGTGTTTGTAGCTTTCAAGCAAACCAAGCACACAGAGAACACAAGGTTTTTTGCGAAAAAACCTTTATGGAAAAAAACCACGAAACGAAGTGACATCGAGTCCATTATGATAATCAATGTTATAAGAGATGAAAAAGTTTATCGATCCGAGAATACACACTAAAAACCATAAAAAAAAACTCTAGCTTTGAACTCCCTTTGCTCACCAAAAGCCCCAAGCATAATTCCAATCCCCTAATCCCCGCTTACAAAGCCTTAAAAAGTATTAAAATCAAAATAGGAAACAAAACCCATACTTCCACAAAACTGTGCGAGTCAGTTAATGGGAGCTTCGATCATATCGAGTGCCATCGATGACCCATTGATGTGATTGAAGCCACCTTTGATTAGATTGATTTGGACAAAAAAAATTGTCCAAAGAGCAAAGGCTAAAAATTGAATTTTCTTAATGAGATCAAGTGGTCTGTCAATGCCATCGACAGACCTAGAGTCAGACAAATTTAAGGCATATGATAACATCTCCACTATGTCTTCAATTAATATGAACCACGACTCTAAACTCCATCTCTAATTGCCTCCATCATAGCTCCACCATTGTCGCCACTTCTCGCTCGTCAAGCCTTCACCAAGCCTAGAGAAGTCACGAAAAACTTGAACTTCTCTATAGGAATCACCTTCGTAAGCATATCCACTAGATTAACACTTATATAAATCTTCTCAAGAGTCACTCTGTCTTCCTCAAGCACCTTTCGGATAAAATGATGACGAACATTAATATGTTTAGTACAAGAATGGTAAACCAAGTTTTTTACCAAATTGATCGCGCTTTCGCTGTCACAATTTACTGACACAACTGTTTTCTGAAGCCCAAGTTGATTTATCAACCCTCTTAATCAAACACATTCTTTGAATGCTTCCGTCACTGTCATATACTCTGCTTCGATTGTAGAAAGAGCCACCACAGACTGAAGCTTCGACATCCAACTGATCGCACCACCTACTAGAACAAATGAGTGACTGAAAATTAACCTTTTATTATTCATATTACTTGCGTAATCGACATCCACATACCTTATCAACTTATCCTATGACTTTTCAAATGTCAAGATGTAGTCCATTGTACCTCATATATATCGAAGTAACCATTTCATTGCATTCTAGTGTTTCTTGTAGGGGTTAGCCATGTATTTACTTACAACATCCACTACATCTGAAATATTAGGTCTCGTAGAGACCACACTATACATCAATCTGCCAATAACGCTCGAATAAGGCACACGAGACATTACTTGCTTTTCTTCATATGTAGTAGGATATTGTTTAAAAGAAAGCCTAGAGTGAGCAGCATGGGGTGTGCTAACCGGTTTCGCCTTGTCCATATCGAACTTAACTAATACCTTCTTAAGGTATTCCTCTTGTGATAATTGTAGCCTGCTCCTCTGTATGTCTTTGTGAATATCTATGCCGAGCATATTCTTTATAGCCCCCAAATATTTTATTTCGAATATCCCTAACGACTGAGTCTTCAACGTATCTATCTCAGACATGCTATGACTGACAATAAGCATGTCATCACGTACAATACCAGTATGATGAACTGTCTATCATTCAATGTCTTGTAAAAGATATAATGATCATATTTGCTTCCGATAATCGCTGATCCATCATGAAAGTATTAAATATTTGCACGACTGCCAAGGCGACTGTTTCAGGCCATATAATGATCTCCTTAACCTGCAAACTTTATTCTCTGCCCATTTCACTTCGAATCCTTTTGGTTGCTTCATGTAAATTTGCTCCTCCAACTCCTCATGTAGGAAAACAGTTTTTACATCCATCTGTCCCAATTTCAGGTTGTATTGGGCAACCAACGCCAATACAAATACGATAGACACCTACTTAACCACAGGAGCATAAATCTCACTGAAGTCGACACCATCCTTCTACACATACTTTTTCATGACCAATTTTGACTTATATCTATCCTGCTTCTTCTTGTAAATCCACTTACAATCGATCGCTTTACGACTCATTGAAAGCTCCACGAACTCTCATGTTTCATTCTTATACAAAAAATCTATCTCATCATGCATGACCATTATCTACTTCTCAGCATCAGAACCATCGAATGCTTCTTGGAAAGTAAACGGATCCCTCTTATTCGTAATGATGGCGAATATAACATCTGATTCATCCCTGTATCTAACTGGCAATCTGTGATCTTTTCATGGATTTCTTTTGAGAGGTGACTACTCCACCTACTCCTGTACCTCTGCTTGCGGCTCTACTTATGTATCTTTTTTTTTTTCAATCTCAACTTCAATGACTGCTAATTTCTCCTATTTGTTGTGTTCATCGTTGCGAAACAAGGAATCTTTATCAAACTTAACATCTTGGCTAATTATGATATTCCATGTGACTCAGTCGTACAACCTGCACCCTTCATATCATCACTGTAGCGCATAAAAATACACTTCTCAGCCCTTGGTCTAGTTTATCTCTCTCAACTGATAGCACATGAAAGTGTTATAACCAAATACACGCAACTGTGAGTAGTCTACTTCATGACCACTCCACACTTCTTTAAGAATTTTACAGTCTATCAGCGTAGACGGGGACCGATTCACTAGATAACAACCCATGTTAATGGCCTCCGTTCATAACTCCTTGCCCAATCTAACATTACTCAAAATGCTTCGGCTTCTCTCTAAGAGAGTTCGATTCATTTGTTCTGCCACTCCATTCTGCTCAAGAGTGTGCTTCACTGTATTGTGTCTGATAATCACCTCATGTTTGCAAAACTGGTTGAATTTCTTTGAAGTGAATTCACCTCCTTTATCAGTCCTTAATACCTTCAGTTTTTGCCATGTCTACCTTTCAATCATCGCCTTCCACACTTTAAATGTGACGAAAACATCGAATTTACTTTTGAGGAAATAAACCCACACTTTCCTGGAGTAGTCATCGATGAATGAGAAAAAATACGATGACCCCCAACAGAAACAATAGGCGATGTGCCCCATACATTTGAATGCACATACTCAAGCACACCTTTATAACATGCTTTTTCAGTTTTAAAAGTTAAACTTAACTGTTTACCATATATATAATGCTTACATATACTAAGTTCAATACTTTAAAAAATAGGAATCAAGCAACGATCAGAAAGTGCCTTTATGCTGCGGTCGCTCATTAGGCGTGCATGCCGTAATTGTACCAATGTGGATTCTGCTACAGATGTTGCAACTCAATCCATTTTAGTGCTTTCGATCAACTTGTATATAGATTACTGCTCCGTTGCGCTTTCATCACATTAAGTGCCTATTTCAAAACTTTAAGGACTCTATCATAACCAATGAGCTTGCAACTAAGTGCCTTAAGTGGCCTTAGAGATATCGAATTCTTCATGAGGTCCAGCACGTGTCAGACATTTGTCAGAATACGCTCCACCTCATTAAACATTTTGATGCTCATTGAACTGATTTTAACAACTTTACATAAAAACTTGTCCACCGTTGTACTTTATGTATGTGGTAAACCAATCCTTGTGAGAAGTCATGTCGTATGAGGCATCTGAATTCAAAATCGAGTTGTTACTAAGGTAACTAGATTTGGATGCGGTCAAGGCATCACCACTATCCACCTCCTCGCATTATTGCACTGTGTTGGCCTCTTTTGGCACATTTTCTAATTTTTCTCTCCTTTGAGCATTATGGTTCCTGAAATCCTTATTCATATGCCCTGTCATCTTACAATTCCAATACTTCATCTTGCAATTCCCTTTTGATTTGGATCATGATCGAGAATTGCCCTTCTCCATTTCAGTATTCATTCCCTTAGCAACCAGAGCATTCGTAAAGATACCACCGTTATTGTCTTTCTTTCTTAATTGCTTCTCATAAAAGGGTTGAGATAACAGTCTTTACATTGATGTCATCCCTACCATGGATCGGTGTATCTACTGGATTCTCGAAAGATGATGAAAGAGAATTCAAGAGAATCAAGACTTAATCTTCCTTTTCGATCTCAACATTCGCATTCGTCAGTTTATAAAACAACTCACTAAAAGTGCTCATGTGTTCATTAATGTCAGACCCATTTATTATCTTAAGATTATCGAATTTCTTCTTAAGATTTAGACGACCATCCAGGGATTTCTTCATGTATAAACCATCCAATTTCGTCCATACCATGTGGCAGTATTTTGATTTAGGATATTATATAGGACATTGTCCGCTAGACACAATTGTATCGAAGTTGTAGCCCTCTCATCTAGTTCATCCCACTCTTCATCAGTCATAAATATAGGACGCTCCGCCTTGCCAAGGAGAGCGTGTTGCAATCCTTGTTGAACTGGGAGACCTCTTATTTTAACATTCCATAGTTCAAAGTTATTTCTCATAGTGAACTTCTTCGTTTCATACTTATTATTAAATTCCTCAGAAAACATGTTTTCAAATTAAAAAAGCTCAAAATCTATATGTTAGTTCTGATACCACTTGTTGAGGGGACGTGTAGAAATAACCCCAAGTTAGAATCCAATAATAAGAGATCAAAAAAACCAAACACATAGAGAACACAATGTTGTACATGGAAAAACCATGGCACAAAGAGACAAAGAATTCACTATGATAATCAATGTTACAAGAGATGGAAAGGCTTACCGATCGGAGAATATACATTGAAAAGTACAAAAACCCTAGCTTTGAACTCAACCCATAAAAAGCCCTAAGCACGATTCCAATCCCCTAATCCCCCATTACAAATTAACACATGTAAGGACGTGTTGAGGTTAAACACTGTCTTCCTCAAGGGATGATTACTCCTAATTCGCATAGCTTCTCTGGACTTCTCACAGAAATGCCTCAAATCCATGAGGAGAGATAGACAATAATTCCAATAAAATTCGAAATAAATTGATCGATTGATGTCTTATCTGTTACACCATTAATACAGAAAAAAAAAAAATCAAAATTCATAATTACCAAAAATAGTAAAATTCTAACTCTAATAAAAATCCTAATTCTAATAAAACTCTTCTAAAGCTTAATTTCTAAAAATAAAAATTCCAAATAAACTTTTGCTAGAAGAGTCTTATAATGATTAAAAGTTAATTTTTAAAAAAGAATAAAATCTAAAACTCTAAGAGTAAAAAATATTAAAAAATCGAAATCACAAAAAAGAGTAATTTTTTTTCCTAAATTTTCATTTTTGAGCTGAAAATGTGCATTTTTTTGGCAAAATGGACAGACATGACCTACATTGTGGGTTGATTTACATTGGATGACCTGCTACATTAAAGATTGATAGGTTGTATGTCTCGTAACAATATCCGGATCAAAAGTTATGATCAATTTATGGTCCACCTTCTTTTGGTCCAACTGTACTAGGAATGTATTGATGTCATGTCCTACATCACAAACCTTTAAAAATGATTAAAACTGAAATAGGAAATGAAATTTACAATTTCATAAAACTATTCAAGTCGGTCCCTGTGAGCTTCGATCATATTGAATGCCATCGACTACTCATCAACTAGCAAAGGCTAAAAAGAGGAATTTTCAACGGGATCAGGTGGTTTTTGGATGCATATCGATGGACCCGTTACAAACAATTTAAGACATTTAGATAATACGGATTGGCCAACACTTAATGGACGCATAAGATGGGAAATCACTCACCGAATTCCAAAACCGGTGTCCACTAATCACAGGTTAGAAGCTTTCAGTCAATCTGATTTTGGGTTGATGGCCTACATATAACAGACAGTAGGATTTGGATCCGTAACTTCGATTTACAAGTGTACCACGTATTCAATTAACTTGCATGCGTATGAATCACCACACTCAGCCAAAGTATCATACATCTCTTGTCTATTCAATGTTTTGGAAACGTAACAGGATCTGATCGTTAATGTAGAAACGTGCAGTGCAAGAGCCATGCGTTATAAAATGAGGTTTTGATAGCGTACGGTGCCACCGTCACAAGTAAGGTACAGTGGCAGGTTTCCACGCCCGGATTACTTTATTAGAATGATCTGAACCGTTCACATTCCGAAATATGTGCTACCTGGGCCATAAAAATAAGTTTTTGTTGAACATATGATTGTATAGGAAGATGAAAATTTAATGGCTAATATTAAGACCCAGGATTCAAAGGTCGAGATTATCAATGAAGCGTGATTATAACATTATAGCATTTGTACGGTGGTAAAGAGAAAATGAACGGTTCAGATTATTCTAAGGGTGCAATCCGAGGGTAGAAACCTGCCACCGTACCGTGCAAGGGAACTATGGCACCGTACCCTATCCAAACCCTATAAATTGAACATCCACCGTCTCTTCTTCTGTCCAGAATCAGAGAAAGAGAGAGAGAGAGAGAGAGAGAGATGGCTACCCTTAGAGTGCCTAACCCAGTTCCTTCTCCAACTGCTGATGCTGAAAATCTAAGGAAGGCCTGTCAAGGTCTCTCTTGACCCCTTGTTGTCTGCTTATGTGGGGCCCACCTTAGAATCAGATCATGTGGTTCTGTTTTGTATTTATTATTATTATTATTATTATTATTATTATTTTTAATTTATATTTTAATTTTTTACAGCTTCCTCTGGCTCCCTGTAGGGCCGTAGGCAGTACATGGAAGGTCCCATAATCTCTTGAGTGGGGCCCATGCCCTACAATAATGAAATGAATGGTTGTGGACCATATGACAGCCTCGGTCTTCTAGCAACTTACTGTAATGAGCCATGATCCGCTAGAACGTGATGGCTAACGCCCACTGTGATGTTTGATTGAAATCCAATCCGTCCATCATGGACGACCCTCACGTTTATCATTGTTCCATAGAAATCAAGCCCATCCGAAACTCAGCTGGGTCACACCATGTAAATTATGCCTTAAACCTAAAAATCACATGTTGTGGCCCAACTAAGTTCTAGAACGGCCTGATTTTTGTTATGTCCATTAATCCTGGCAGGGAACATCTTGTGAATGGATTGGATGGCATTTTAAAAACCATAGTGAATCCGGAATGTTCTTAATGGATCCTAACTGTTCCCTGTGGTGCGGTCCACTTAAGATTTCGGTCAGCCTAACTTTTTTGTCACCGAGGAGACGGGTCCATACTCGATGGATGGATTGGATGTCATACTCGCATCATGGTGGGCCCCACACATCACGTTGTAGGTTAAGCTCAATGCATGGGGGCAATGACCCATTAATCCGGCTCCTTGGTCTATTGGGTCCCACCGTAGAATGACCATTCCCAAAGAAAGATCTCCTAGATATGACAATCACAGCCATCCAATTAATGGCCAACAAGTAGATTGCTAAGAAGATAAATAGATCAACGGTTCACATTAACCTCAGGGATGGTTGTGAGGCCTCTAAATCTTTGAGATTAGTCGATGCAAAAATCTCACAGAGCGGTAGATCCCAACCTTCAATCCACATCCCATAAAATAGAACACTGATCCAAGGGTTGGGAACTTCCAATCTGGGAGATTTCCCGGACATCCCCATCATCATTCCCCTACGATCAACAACCTGAATCACTTGAACATGGGTCCACATGAATGGAATTGGCTCTTTTTATCAATATTAATTATTCTTTCTTCCATACATTCTATTAGTTGTTAGTTGGCTTTACTAAACTCATATTATAATTTTTTAGTGTCATAGTATGTATATTTTTGAGATGAAATTCATGGCTAACAACGGGTAACAAGTATAAAATTTTTTTGGTGACATTGAATGAAATACAATATATTGCATGATGTTGTAAATAATTGAAACAAAATCATAGGCCATGTTAAAATTTATTTTTTTTATTGTTAATCCAAATACTCGCCATCTGGTCTCCGGTCGAGTCACAACTCAGCTGAGTTGGAGGTGAATCGGCCTGGCTCGGCTAAGTAAGCGCCATAGTTCAAAAACTCGACTCGACTCAATGTCTATCTGGGTCGCGCTGACTCGAAGACTCAACTAGTCTTTACTTGACTTGGACTCAATATTTAATAACTAAGTTAATATTGCTTGTATTTTTAAAATAGTTATATATGCTAAAAATATAAAAATAGTGGAAAATGATTTATATATAGTGGTTTGCTAGTTGATAAGAGTTGTTGATGCCTTTTACATTTTTCTTCAAGACATGTTTAGTTGAATTTACTCATTCGAGTCATTGAGTTGACTCGACGGGTCAGAGCGAGTTGAAGCCAAATCATACTTACAACTGAGTTTTACGGTGACTCGGCTCAAAATCAAGTTGAGTCGAGTTGACTCAGCCCAGATTTGAGCAAGTCACCGTGTTTTAGAACTATGATCAGGGCTGATTCGTCTGGTGACTTGTGGTGTCGTTCTGGATTGAATCTGACTGAGTTCGAGTCGACTCAGTCCGGGTCACCAATCAATGCTTGTACAGCAATCTGATTATTACATGAATCATGGTGTGCTAGGGTGGGGGACAGATGAGAATGCAATAATTTCAATACTGGGCCACAGAGACTCAGCTCAAAGGAAGCAGATTAGGATAGCTTATGAAGAGCTTTATCAGGAGGATCTCATCCATCGACTTGAGTCTGAACTCTCTGGTGATTTTGAGGTGGGCCTTTGAATCATCAAAACCATATAACCTTTTCAACAAGTACAAATGCTAATGTAAGCCATAGTGTCTATCATCCACTCCATAGAGTGGACCACACGTGGATTTTTCTATTTATCAATGACTATACATTGTTTTCTTTGGTGTGGCCCACCTAATGAATAGATGGTGCTGATATTAGCACAGTGTCATCCTCCTGGTGGGTCTAATCTATTGGAAGGGTTGGATCTCACATTAACGTGATAGGTTAGAAGTTATTCATTGGATGAGATGTAAATTATCGTTAGTCAAACTCCCAACTCGTCGGGGTGACTCATTGTATCAAACCAGATGGGTCTTCCCATGTCTGAGTTGACTCGAACGAGTCACACCTGACTTGTCTGATCTTAAAACCATATTTCAGACTGCTTGTAAATTCCACTAAGAATGTTTTCCAAACCAACTTACCTGAAAACAGAATGCGGTGTACCGGTGGACATTGGATCCATCTGACCGAGATGCCGTCATAAGTAGTGCTGCACTGAACAAGTTGATCCCCGACATTCGTTCGATCATAGAAATAGCATGCATCCGGACCCCATCCGAGCTTTTGGCAGTGAAGCAGGCCTACCACTTACGCTTCAAGCGTTCGTTGGAAGAAGATGTTGCGTCAAACACCACAGGCAACTTCCGTAAGGTACGTTCATGTCTTCCTCCATACATTGTTCAAATGAAGTTAAATGTGCTGAATTTGGGTCTGTTTTTTTTTTTTTTTTTGCCACAGCTTTTGGTAGCTCTAGTGGGCACGTATAGGTATGGCGGCGATGAGATTAACACAAGCCTAGCGCTTCAAGAGGCAAACATTCTTCATGATGCCATCCAAGAAAAGGCATTTGATCATGAAGAGATCATAAGAATCTTGAGTACAAGGAGCAAGGTGCAGCTTCATGCGACATTTAACCGTTACAAAGATGTGTATGGAACTTCTATCACTAAGGTATTGTGAATTTTAGCCTTTTGACAAGATATTATCGCATTTCCGCATTTGCTCTTGAATGAAAGTACACTATATATATATATATATATATATATATATATATATTTATTTATTTATATTTCCCTCATAGAGTGTGTGATTGTCAGGGATTGTTGGGTGATCCATTGGATGAATTCTTATCCGCGTTGCGGACCACCATCCGGTGCATTAATTCCCCTTACAAGTATTTCGAAAAGGTAAGAATCCTCAACGACAAGAAAAAAAAAATCATATTAGTTTGTAATTTGTGGTCCATGCCAATTTTATTGTAGTCTTTTAGGAAGTCTTTGGATGCACAAGAAAATTGATTTAATGAGGACAAGTATACTTAGATTTCTTTCAAGTTTCTTCACTTAATCACAAATTTCAAAGTTTCTAATTGAAGTGTTAAAAAATTGAAAGTAATTAGAAGAAACAGTTGCTTTTGCGGTGAAAATCTGAAATGGAGAGGGTGGTTTCTTCCACTTTACAATCTTGCAAGTTTTCAATAATGGTGAAGGATTCGAAAATTGTGATTAAATGAAAGAAAAAGTTGTTTCTACAGTGTGAAACAATGTTTCTAATTGAAGTGTTCAAAAATTGAAAGTAATTAGAAGAAACAGCTGCTTTTGTGGTGCAAATCTGAAATGAAGAGGGCAGTTTCTTCCACTTAGTTACAATCTTGCAAGTTTTCAATAATAGTGAAGGGTTTGAAAATTGTGATTAAATGAAAGAAAACATTGTTTCTATAGTGTGAAACATTAATGTTTCTAATTGAAGTGTTCAAAAATTGAAAGTAATTCGAAGCAACAGTTGCTTTTGTGGTGAAAATCTGAAATGGAGAGGGCTTTTTCTTCCATTTAGTTACAAATCTTGGAAGTTTTCAATAATAGTGAAGGATTTGAAAATTGTGATTAAATGAAAGAAAGCATTGTTTCTATAGTGTGAAACAATATTTCTAATTGAAGTGTTCAAAACACGAAAGTAATTAGAAAAAAACAGTTGCTTTTGCAGTGCAAATCTGAAATGGAGAGGGCAGGTTCTTCCACTTAGTTACAATCTTAAAAGTTTTCAATAATAGTGAAGGATTAAAAAATTGTGATTAAATGAAAGAAAACATTGTTTCTACAGTGTGAAACAATGTTTCTAAGTGAAGTTTTCAAAAATTGAAAATAATTAAAAGAAACAGTTGCTTTTGCGGTGCAAATCTGAAATGGGGAGGGCGGTTTCTTCCATTTAGTTAGTCTTGCAAGTTTTCAATAATAGTGAAGGATTCGAAAATTGTGATTAAATGAAAGAAAGCATTGTTTCTACAGTGTGAAACATTAATGTTTCTAATTGAAGTGTTAAAGCATTGTTTCTACAGTGTGAAACATTAATGTTTCTAATTGAAGTGTTCAAAAATTGAAAGTAATTAGACGAAACAGTTGCTTTTTCCATGCAAATTTGAAATGGAGAGGGTGGTTCCTTCCACTTAGTTATAATCTTGCAAGTTTTCAAAATTGTGATTGAATGAAAGAAAACATTGTTTCTACAGTGTGAATATGACGTGGAAGGTCTGGGACGGTCAAAAATAGGATTAGGCTTAATCCCAATTTTGCAAAATCTCCTACCCAAATAGAGCCTGAGCTTGTTCGGGCGCTGCTTAAAATGCCTTCATCAAATTTTTAGTTAATAATAATTATGCATTGGAGATAATATTTTTTGATAGGAATTAAAAATAGTCTGAGTTTCTCTGTTAGGTACAGGATTTGTGCATGTGGGGCCATGGTTGGTTTATTCAATCCATTGATCTGATGGCTCTTCCATCAGGGATGAACCATGCAAAAGAAAAAAAGAAGAAGAGAAAAAGCTCTCTTCATTTGGTCAAGTCTAACCTTTTGATTGTTTGCATGTAAGATATGGTTAAGTAGAAATGCACCAAAATTCCACAATGGACAGAGAGAAAAATTTGTTGGTTACTAATTTCCAGTTTGGGAGTTTTTTGTTTTTGAACTGATTTTTAAGTGGTATCCAAACATTTCCCAAGCAGACCACAATTTCATTCCATCCATTTTATTTGGACGAATAATTGCAATCAAAACAAACGTTACCTAAAGCATGAAACTTCACATGTTTTCCATCGTGGATCGAACTATTCGGATTATAGATCATTTTGCAATCCAGATAGCTAATTTTAGTGACCTGAAATTATATGGCTCTATATTCTTATTATTGAATATGTTTATACTTTTATTTATTTGATTATAATATGCACCATGCATGTCTATAATAATAAGATTCATCATTTTGAATATAAATTGCAATATTAGCTAATGTGTAGAACTATATTGCATACACAGTGTATGCCATGTATCAGAGTGACAGACATGAGCCTACCCCTAGAATACCAAGTAATGAAGCAGCATATTACTTACCAAAGTGACCCACAATCCAATTGATGCGAAAAGGAAAACCCAACACACAAAACACAATAAATTTATATGGTTCTACGTTGTGACTACTCTACAAATGAGTCCCTACATAAATCACTATATTCTCAAAAAGGATTATAGCCCCAGAACTTTTTAGTACTCAAAATATTCATAAAAATCTTCTCTTTGGTAGCTCTAATTTGATTTCCATATAGAATATTTATATTCCGTATAAAAAATACCCTATTCGGTCAGGTTGGGTCTTTGGATCAGGTCTTATACAATGCGCCCCCGCATTTCCTTGTTGGGCCTTTTTTATAACTTCTCCTGCACTGTGAGACATCTATCACAACACAAAGCACCATTAATTATTATTATTATTTTCTGCATTTCTTTGGTTTTAGGTTTTGAGGAATGCAATCAACAGTCTAGGAACTGATGAGGATGCACTCACACGTGTGATCCTCATGCATGCGGAGAAGGACTTGAAGGAGATAATGGAGGTGTATTACAAGAGAAACAATGTAGCTCTTAGCCATGCAATTGCTAATGACACCTCAGGAGACTACAAGAACTTTCTCCTCACTCTACTAGGAGAATAAAATGCTATAGCTCTCATCCTGCCTACTGACAGAGGAGAATTTAACCTCTAATTTTTAATAATTTTTTTTTTTTTTTTTTTTTTTTTTTTTTTTTTTTTTTAATGTTCCTAAGTTTATGTGTGGTGTGGACCATATTCCCTCATTTGATGGTGATTGTGGGGCCGGTACCTAATTACCTTTTTAAGTTATTGGAATTTGTTTGATGCTTTTCTATGAAAGTATGAGCTAATATGATCACTTTCTAATCATTTTCATTCATTAGTCTTAACTCAAGGTCTTCTAATGGTGTTTTAGAGATTCTTTTTGATACACATCCATGGAGAGGTCCATTGGGCTAGTGGGCCAGACGACCCGAACCCCTGTGACCTAAGCTCCATGTTAAGATGAATTTTTTATTTTTTTTTAAAGGCAGATTTAAGACTCAAGTGGGCCGCAACATAAGAACCAGTAGAGATTGAATGTCATCATTGAAATATTCTTTAGGGCCACGAAAATATTGGATCATGATGGTATTTTTGTTTTCCTTTCATCCTGGTGGAAATCACCTTATGATGGGTTAGGTAGCATATAAATGTCATGGTGAACCCACCATATAGCTCATGCTTATAAGAGATTCTTGAAATCCCTGGTTACATGCAATTCATGTCCTGGTGGAGTATTACAAGAATATGTGTTATGGGTTGACAGATGGGAATATGAAGGGCATGCTTTGGTGACACTCTTACATAAATGGTTTTGGGAGGCGAGGGATCGTCAACTCCAACTGAGTGTGAATGTGTTGCACATGTAAAAGAATTTAAGCCATCAATAGGAGGCACCGCCGTGTAAAAGGGATTCCGCGTGGTGTAGCATACAACACCTAAGTTGGCACTGTGTGCTGCTGGAAAAGCTCCGTGAGCCTCACCATGATGTATGTGTTTCATCCATTTTTCTAGCTCATTTTTGTACATGACCCCACAAATGAGGCAGAACCAATTCTCAGGTGGAGCACATCATAGGAAACAGTTGGTAATCAAATGTTCATCTCATCATTAAAAGTTCTCAGGGGCTACAAAAGTTTTGGATCAAATTGATATTTGTGCTTTCCCTTTAATTTCCTTCAACCACCATTTCACCCCATGAATGACATGTTATAAATTGGCCTTTACCCCTCATGTAACGCCCGGCCCGAGGTTAGCTTCGACCCAGATTTTGAAATGTTCTGGTTGGGCCTGACTGGGTAGCGCTATTCCAAATTTTGATTTTGCCTGGCCTGAGACCAACCCCGACCCATTGACAGACTTGCTTATTCTTCTCCAACAAAGCTCCCATATGATTATTAAGGAGCGATACCTCTTATTATTAGAAGAATAGATGATTCCACTATTTTTGGATATGGATTTGAGTGGACTGGTTAATTACTGAGAAGAGCAACCCCAAATAAAGAGATGAAATGGGCTTAGACCTTTTGCACTAACCTCCCTTTAACGGTTCTAACCCATGGCTCCATGGTAGATAACAGAGCCCCTTAATACTGAGGTCATGAGCTAAAGTAACTTATTTGGTGCCATCCAAACGGGCCCAAAAGCCCACTTGGATACTAAAAAATAAGTATTTAAAAAAAAAAAACTTAAATAAGTTACTTTTCTTAAATTAGTTTGGTTATTAAACTTAAATAAAAAGTTTTTTTTTAAAATTATTATTATTATTATTTTTTTATAGAAAAAGTAACTTATTTTTATGCTTTCCAACTTCCAGAAGCAACGTATTTCCTTCATCTTAATTGGTGACATGGCGGCAACTTTGCTTTTCAACTTCTAGAAGAAACATATTTCCTTCATTTTAATTGGTGACATGGCAACTTAGGAAATTATTTAAGGGATAATATATTACTAATTTCGTCGGCTCGAATGGTTACCATTAGTGTCTCTTAATTCTTTTTCGGAAACAAAGGGAGAAAAAAAAAAAAAAATAATGCCTACAGTAAAAGGGCTAATCAGTTATTTCTTTCATGGCCCCGAGCATGCCAATATTAGCACTGATGGTGCGTAAATGTAACTCGCTGTTCGAACAATGCCCTCCATGCCCATGAACTCCTAAGTTCATGAGATTGGAAAATCATCCAATGAATGGGTAGATGATTTAGTGGGCCCCACATGACAATGGCCCATATCAAGGTGGCCCCACATGTTGGACGATCCACATCAAAGGCCCACCCCTAATGATGAATGTCCCATATCAAAGGCAAGCCCCGCATGATGGGCAACCCACATTGAAGTAGGGCCCACATGATGGGCAACCCACATCAAAGGTGGGCTCTACATGATGGGCAATTAATAATGGTGGGACCCACATGATGGATTATCCACATCAAGGTGGGCTCCATATGATAGACAATCCATATCAAAGGCTGGCTTAATGATGAGTGACCATATCTAAGGAGGGTCCCGCATGATGGACGACCCACATCAGAGGTGGGCCCACATGATGGACAATGGATATTGAAAATGGGCCCCACATGATGGAAAATAACATTGATGGTGAGCCCCACATGATGGATGACTAACATCAAAGGTGGGCCCTACCTAATAAACTGTGCACATTAAAGGTTGGCCCCTAATGATGAATACCCCACAACCAAGGTGGGCCCTACATGAAAGATGACCCATATCAAAGGTAGGGGCCACACAATGAACAATCCACATCAAATTTTGGCCCCATATGATGGATTATGGATGTGAGGGGGATGAAACAAACTTTCAGGATAATTAATTATGATGTTGGAAACCAAATATGCTTTTCTACTTTTTGGATGATAAGTATGTTCTTTACCAAACGTACTTATCCGCTGATTAAGTAGAAACCAAAACAAGCTACTTATGGCACAAGTAACTTATCTAAAGTAACTTACGATCCAAATGTCCCCTAAGAGGATACTCTTAACCATTAAAAATTTCCCTTCAATTTGGGCTGCTCAATATTGTGCTTTTAACTATTCATTCGGTAGCCATTAGTCTAATTTAGATATATGCTGCATCAACAATGGGACTCACAAGTTGGATGGTTTAGATAGTTGTACATTGGTGCCACACGTGAAAAATATGGACCATACCAGTTTCTAAACATTGCAAAACCAACACTGGAGTCTAACCCCCTCCAGCAACAAATGTTGTAGAAGCTGTGCAACAAAAGCTTTGTGGGGCCACTGTGGCATCCATCTATCAATTAAGCCAGCTCATGTTAGGACACGAAGTAAAAAAATAAAATCAGGCTAACATGCCAAGAGAGGCTGTGGGAGTTTCATGGTTTCTTATTCAGTTAGCATTGGGCAGTTAAACCCTACCTTCTTGCTTTGATATGCACCTCTGTTGGACATCCCTCCTCATGTGAAGGTGGGATCCACGTGTGTTGGCTTAAGTAATTTATTTTTCCACGTGTGGGAGTATTTTCGTCTTTTATCTTAGCAAACTGAAATGAGAGAAAAGGTTTTTATATATATATATATATATAAAACTTAGAGAGAGTTTTAACAACATTTGGGGTTTAATTCTTTCTTGAAGAAAAAGGGGAGAAACTTAAAGAGAGAAGAGTTTTATAGAAGAGGAAGAACAAGAGCCTCTTATCACCTAAATTTTCACATCTAGGTCTACAAGCGTTCATTTACATTGTTGGTTTCTTTAATTATCTTCTCCAAGGGGTTGTGTTAGGGGTTTTCTACAATCTCTAATTGGTAAGAAATTTATTTCCTTCATTGTTGGTTGTAATCCACCTTTGGGTGATATAGTTTTGGTATCTAAGAGAGGTTGCTTGATGATTGTACTTCCATTATTTCTATTAAAGTGGATTTGTGCCAGACTAGGTCCTATGATTTTTCCCTTCACATCAGATGGTTTTTCAAGTAAAAAATCATTGTGACTCTTACACTTTACATGTTTGATGATTTGCTTGCTTGTATTGGAAGTAATTATATCTACTAAATATTTTATATTATCAACCCATTGATTTGCACATGGAAGGGAAATATGTGTGGCTCAACTAGATAGCTACACGAGCTGATTGATCAAAATTTGAAGAAAAGGTCCACATCTCATAGTTGCACGCTCCAAACATATGCACAAGAAAAATGCCCACTTTCTTTTTTAGGCCATCCCTACTTTTTATTTTTAGGCAAAATCTCTAGATTAGAAAATTTTCTTTATCTTTCATATCTTTATAATAGGCAAGGAGTAATTTTAGATGTTTCTTATTTAAGTAATTTTTTAGTTAGTCACTTTTTTAATTACACTCCTTTCTTATTTTTTAGTTTTTTAGTTTCTCAGATATTGATTAGTTAGGAATTCTATATTTAGATCCCATAGCTTTTATTACTGATTGTAAGGTTTGATTATAAATAAGGCTTATGACCTTTGGAATAAGACAAGTTGAATGAAATAATCTTTTAAGAAATTCTCTAATTTTCTCTACAGTGGCTATTGAGAAGGGTTGGAGGAAGTGATCTCTAGTTCAAGACTAAATGACTATTGAGCTTGCTCATAATCTTACATTCGTAGTCTCTTGCATTCAGTTAGAGAATTGTTAGGTCTTTTTCTAGAATCTCTCTCTTCTTTTCTTTAATCTATTTTCTTCCCCTCTTGAGTTTGTATTAGTGTTCCCAACAACATCTTCTTGGCATGCGCACCTAATTCTCATGCCACATCCACCTGGTATCTTTGAAAAAATCAATCTCCAATACAGATATATACAACCTTGAAGTGCCTTATCATGTCTTATCCCATCATTTTGTTGTGTCACCTTAGTGTTAGATGATTATTTCCATTGGACTTCCAAAATTCATTAATACCATTGGAAGTACACCATGCTAATAAAAACCATTTAATGGGTTGATGTACCTGGTTTTCTACTTTCATTTTATATTGTTGAAAGTATGAAGGCTTCTATTTTTCTACTGTATCATTTAAAGTCATCTATAAAAGAAATAAGAAATTTCGTATTTCAACGAGCTTTAATGCCATTGGGGAATGGTTTTTTTTTTTTTTTTTTTTTTTTTTTTTTTTTTTTTTTTTTTTTTTTTTTTTTTTTTTTTTTTTTTTTTTTTTTTTTTTTTTTTTTTTTTTTCAAATTCAACTCTATAAACCTTGTTGAATCAAAATAAATGGCTTTACAAATTTTTTCTAGGCATCACAAAAAAGAAACGAGCCTCAACTATCATATAGCACTGCCTTATTAGGCCTATATACAGGCAGGCCCAACCCTACCCATACAAAAGTCCTAATCAAAGGTATCATATATGTGAATGCTTTAAAAACAATTATTAATACAACATAAGTATAAGTTGAAGCCATGTAATAAGCATAACTTATTCTATTAACATTCATGTCTTTAACTACATTAAGCCCATAAAATTTTCTTTTCATTAGTTAGCTGGCTCCAAGCAAAGATGCTACTATATTTTTCGATGTATACCTTTGTGGCAAGAAGCAAACATTAAAGAAAAAGTTGATGAAATATGGAATGACATTGCACCTCATGTTAGGCAACAAAACACATCAGATCAAATTATATCTTGTCATGCTTTAATCTATGGGTTCCATACCTAACAGATTGAAGTGGGTGTTTATCAATGTAACAAATATTGTTGAGATTTTAAAAATCTCACGATATTAACATTGTCAGACTTTTAAAGTCTTCAATGGTTTGGGGCTGCTCGACCGGTCGAGAGGCTAGCTCAACTGGTCGAGGGTCTACTCGACCGGTCGAGTGCCACTCGACTCAAAGTCTAGCGTGCTACTTATTCGGGTGTCCAGGGCACTCGACTGGTCGAGGGGGTCCCTTAACCAGTCAAGGCCTCGGCTCGTCTAGTCGAGGTTACGCAGATTCTTACGTGGATTTAGTGTGGACTGCGTACATTGAGGCGGTTTCGCAATAGTACGAAAAAGAAGTTGCCTAAACTATAAATAGGGGTCCCTAGGGCTTTTCTAGAATTATTCTAAGGCTTTCTAAAGGAGTTCCAAGGGTTTCTAGAAGGATTTTAGGGTTTCTAAACGGTACGTAAGGGTGAGATTTGAGATTGTTCGAATCGGGTAAGTCCTATCTCTCTTTGTAATTTCTATTTTCATAGTAGAGATCTGTCGCTTTGTGCCGTGATTTTTTCCCGTAAGGGTTTTCCACGTTAAATCTTTGTATTCTCTTGTGTGTGCTTGGTGCCATTGGATTGCTATCCTAGATCTATATCCGTGTGATTCCGCAGCATAAATCCCAACAAGTGGTATCAGAGCAATCGTTGGGGCACAGATCTGAATCTGAGGGGTTAGTAATAATGGCAAGTACTATGTACGAGATTGAGAAGTACTCAGGGAAAAATAATTTTGAGTTATGGAATATCAAGATGATGAGTTCCTTAATCAAGCAAGGCGAAGATGGTGCTCTTGAGGAGCGAAAATCTACTATGACTGATGATGAATGGAATACTTTTGATAAGAAGACTATCATCGATCCGTTTATGTCTCACGGATGAGGTTCTCTACAATGTCATGAGGGAGAAAACTGCAACTAAGTTATGGGCGAAGTTAGACGACGTCTATGCGAAAAAATCCTCTGAAAATCGCCTATACTTGAAGCGGCAGTGGTATAACTTCAAGATGGCAGAGGGTGGAGATTTGGAGGCTCACTTCAGTAACTTTAATAAATTAGTTTGCAAATTGCTGGATATGGAGGAAGTGATGAAAGATGAAGAACAAGCATGTATGTTGCTAAATTCTCTTCCGGTGTCTTATGAGTCATTTAAGGACACAATGTGCTCAACGAATAAAACCCTGAGTGTTGATACCATTATCTCGGCCCTTCAAGAGAAGGTTATGAGAAAGCTTAATTTCAACATAGGGATATCTTCTGAGGCATTGCTTACAAGGGGTAAAAATTCTGAACAAGATACAGGTTCTAGGTCCAAATGCAAGGGAAAGGGCAAATGAAAGATAAAGTGCTGGAATTATGGGAAGGAAGGACATGTGAAGAAGGATTGTGAAAATCCTAACTCGAAAAGAGAAGATTCTGATGCTTCATACAGGGAGGCCAATGCTGCCATGTTAGATGGGTCGAGTGGATGTGATGGTAATGTTTGGTCTGTGTCTACTATTAGGCGGTCATACGATGATCGTAAGGACGAGTGGATACTAGACACAGGAGCGTCTTTTCACATGACTCCTCATCGGAGTTAGTTCACCAGCTATAAGGAGTGCGATAGTGGATATGTATTTATGGGCAATGATATTGTCAGTAATGTTGTGGCTATTGGTAGGTGCGTATTAAGATGTTTAATGGGGTGGAGCGTACCCTGACTAATGTCAGACAAGTTCCTGATTTAAAGAAGAATCTGATTTCTCTTGGTGTACTTAAAGCAATGGGCTACAAGTTCACAGGCATTGATGGTGCTCTTAAGACATCTAAGGGGACATGGGTAATCATAAAAGCGCAATGACTCGGTAACATGTACAGGTTAATCGGGAGTACTTCAAAAGGTAGAGTTACAGTAGATGTAGCGGATTTCACCTCTGCACGTTGTGGCATGTTGGGCACGGCCAGGGCAGGAAGGCTGAGATGTGCGGACAGGGATACAGAGCAGGTGGAGTAGCCACCTGTGAGAAGAATCACATGACATGATCGTAAGATATCGGCGAGGTATATGGACAACTCCAATATCGCAGAGGATTCATCTTCTATTCAGATGGTTTTAGGTGAGCCTAGTGCTGAGAAGTGAAAGGTGACTATGAGCGATGTGATGAATTCGTTATACCAGACCGACATATGGGAGTGGGTGGAGCTTCCAGTGGGCCGAAGAGCGGTTAGATGCAGGTGGATCTTCAGGAGGATACAACATAGATATAGGGCGAGGTTGGTAGCGAAGGGTTATGCTTAGAGAGAAGGGATCGACTTCTCAGAGATATTCATGCCGGCGGTATAGCAGGTGTCTATTAGATCCATGATTGGCATTGGTTGACCAATGTGATCTTAAGCTGGAAGGATGGATGTGGAGTTTGCACTTCTGCAAGGGAAGGTGAAGAGCAGATCTACATGAAGCAACTAGAGTAGTTCGAAGTTAAAGGGGCTAAGAAAAGACTTTGCAGGAGGTCGTGGTTTGACCTGTGGCCTAGGCAGTGGTTTGATTCCTTCATGGTGAGTTAGGAATTAATGACATGTAGATCGTCAATTATGACATGTTTGAAATCAATGTACTGAAGACTCGGTTCAGTGAGACATTTAAGATGAAGGATCGGGGGGCTGCAAAGATGGTTCTCGGCGTTGAAACTGAAAAAGGAGTAGGATTTGGTTATCTCAGGCAGAATACCTTGGGTAGGTATTGATCAAGGAGGTGATGGACCATGTAAAGCCGGAGAGCGTTCCCTACGCGCCTCTCCTCAAGTTTTCCTCAGGACATCTCCTAAAACAGATAAGGAAAAGCAAGATATCTCATGAGCCTTATTCGAATACGGTTGGTAGTGTATGCCATGGTCTGGATTACACTGGTTATTTCACAGGCTATGAGCATTGTGAGCAAGTACCCTGGCAAACAATATTAGGTAGCGGTGAGATGGTAAGAAGACTACGTCTTTTCCTTTGAGAAGACATGAGCAAAGGTGGTTGAGTACGTGGATTTTGATCCGACAGACATGCTCACCTAGATCGTTCATGCAGAGAAGTTCAAGTTCTTTGTAACTTCTCTGGGCTTGGCGATGACATAAAAGAAGGACGAAGTGTGTACAAAAAGATATGATGCAAAGATAAGAGAAGAGGGCAATAAGATATATGATTGAAGATTGAAGACTTGTTGGAGATTGTTGTCAGACTTTTAAAGTCTTCAATGGTTTGGGACTGCTCGACCAGTCGAGAGGCTGGCTCGACTGGTCGAGGGTCCACTCGACTGGTCAAGCACCACTCGACTCAAAGTCCAGCGTGCTACTTATTAGGGTGTCTGAGGCACTCGACCGATCGAGGGGATAGCTCGACTAGTTGAGGGGGTAACTCGACCAGTCGAGGCCTCGGCTTGACTAGTCGAAGTTACGAAGATTCTTACACGGATTTGGTGCGGACTGCGTAAATTTGAGGCGGTTTCGCAAGGGTGCGAAAGGGAAGTTGCCTAAACTATAAATAGGGGTACCTAGGGCTTTTCTAGAATTATTCTAAGGCTTTTTAAAGGAGTTCTAAGGGTTCCTAGAAGGATTTTAGGGTTTCTAAAGGGTGTAGCAAGGGTGAGATTCGAGGTTGTTCGAATTGGGTAAGTCCTCTCTCTCTCTTTGTAATTTCTATTTTCATAGTGGAGATCTGTCGCTTTGTGCCGTGGTTTTTTTCCCGCAAGGGTTTTCCACGTTAAATCTTTGTATTCTCTTGTGTGTGCTTGGTGCCATTGGATTACTATCGTAGATCTAGATCTGTGAGTGAGATTCCGCATCATAAATCCCAACGATTAATTAATTAAATGATATTATTGCACTAATACACAATACTTTGAGGTATTGGTAGTTTTATTTTTTTATTTTTTTGCACTTTAATTGGAAATTATTTCAAATTTAATACAACCAATGGAAAAGTAAAAATAATTCATTCTATACCTATATATTTAAAATTTTAAAATTAATTATTGATTTATAATAAATATTCTTATATAGTTTATTTCTAGCGAGAGTTTTTCCAATAATATTGCGAGATAAAGAATAAAAATGTAGACAACTTACAAGAAATTCCCAGGCTCAAAACAAGATTATTAGTATGGTGTTTATTTACTATATATATATATATATATATATATATATATATATATATATATATATATATATATATATATATATATATATATATATATAGATTTGTTTCCCTAGGCCTTAAATTTCTTTAAGGTCTCAAAAACGTCCTTAAAATTCGCATTGTGGCAATCAACCCCACGCCGAACAACAATCCCTGCATGTCTTGTTATGCAAGCAAATACTCAAAACGAATGAAATCACTTGTAATTTACAGGGGTATGGCAAATGCAATGTATGTAAAGAAACTAGGAGAGGGAGAAAAAGGGCAAGAGAGGAGGGAAAGGGAGAGAGAAAAAGGACTACGCTAGCCTGTAGTCATAGGGAGGGTGTGACTTGTGCTGACCCCTATGTGGGAAGAACATGAATCGAATCCATTCTTTCCATCAGGGGTGCTATCGCATTTCCACCATGGATCCTAAAAGCGAGTCCAATAATCTATGACGTAGGCAGGCCACATCATAAGGAGCCATGCAAAAATCATGCCTACAATGTCTAAATTCACGTGATGTGGCCTGTATGAGTCTTGGAATGTTCTAATTTTTGGGCATCCATTCATCTTGGAGTGGCGTGTCAGATGAGTAGATCGTATGGCACATATCCACAATTTTGGGTGCACAAGTTAGATGATTTTACTACACCCAGATCCATAGCTCAAATGGCAGACTGAGTGAAAGATACCTTGTTTCAACACTGAGGTCTTGGTATCGATTCCCTATAGGGGGTGGCTAATAGTGAAGTGTGAACTGACAATGGGTGTACTAAGAAGCTAACTGGGGAAAAAAAAGTTAGATGATTTTAATGGTGAGACTCCCCATCTCAATTGTTCCCCTTTGTAAACTCCACCTGCGTTTTAGGCCTTGATTCAAAACAAGGTGGTGCATCTGATGGACAGGGTGTATCTCATCCACATGAAATTGTCCCTTCCACATCAACGAAAGTCATGCCCCACTATAACTAAGAAAATCATGGATGCATTTTTGGAGAAACAACAAGAAAGAAAGATAGAGGGAGAGGGTGTAGCTCCACCTGGCTTCATGAAGAGAATAAAAACGAAGGAGCATTGAGAATAGTTTCAATTGTGGGCGACCCATTCTCATATTTTGAGATGATGTTGCCCACTCATATTTTAGATTTATCTTATTTTTGGGCTAACATCCTGACATGACATGAGTCGGTACAACATATATATAGAGTGGGATGCCACATAGCCATTGTTGCATGGGCTCTCCAATAATGTGCGCTGGTGCAGGGCTACAAAAAAAAATAGATGTTTAGTAGGAACCATGCCACATGGTAGACTCACAAGAGTTTCAACACGAGGTCATGGGTTCAAGTACCTAATGTAGTGAAAAGTGAAAACCACTATGGTGTGAGTGCACGGGTTTGTGTGGGGTGCAAGTGTGCGTATGTAAAAAAATAATTATAATAAAAAAAAAAATAATAATTGGGTGCGAGCGTGTATGTATAAGCATATGTATATATATATATATAAACAATTGGGTGTGAGTGTGCGTGTGTTAAAAAAATATGTCCAAGAATACTCCTTAGGAATGGATTCAAAAGACAAAAAACACTTATAGTTGAAGGTCCATCTACAGGCCAAAAGCTAAATGGTTCATGCCCCTCCCTACTAATGACATGTGAAGGGGTAAAATTAGCCAAAAGCTCCTCGCATTACATATAATATAGAGGAAGTTTTTTGCTCCCACTTAGTTGATGTGGAACTTAAATGTTCATTAACTTGAGCTTTCATCTCATGTTCTTGTTCCGAGGTCAGTTGCATAGGAAGATCCATTAGGTTTAGAGATTTTGTGTATACACCAAAAGTTAAAGGATAGTTTGGATGCCTCTAAATGGTTCAAGTTGGAAATGATTTATAGTAAATCATTTACACTAAATTTTGGATGACCTTTTTTGCCTGTAAATTATTTACAGACAACATTTATTCCATCTTATTTATGGGCAAAAAGTTCAGATTACATTTACGGTCTTACCATTTACAGCCTAACAGTTATAAATAGAAAGATTGACTCTCCATTGATGGAACTTGAACAATTTACAGGCTATCCAGACACAGACAATCATTTACCTGTAAATCATTTACAGTTTAAAGCTAAACAAGACAAGCTGACACTTGTAAATCATTTATGGGCATCCAAACAACCCCTGATGGTCCAAGCCAAAAGCAAGGTATGCAAGGCCTCGCCGCTTGATGCCCCTTGCGACTTATAATAATTGCAACGGTAAAATTAGCCAAAAGCTACTCGCATTATATATTGTGGAGATGGAAGTTTTTGACAAACACTTAGTTCGCGATGAATAGAAGTTCATTAACTTCATCTTTCTTCATGTATTCTTCTTGCTCTGAAGTCAGTTGCATAGGAAGATCCATTAATTTAAGAGATTTTGTGTTTAATCTTCAAGCTTTTGTGATCATTCCCTTGGATAATGTTCACCAGCTAGTCAAAATGGTGGACACTGGCACTCAATTAGGATTTTCATTCCATATATACGAGTGCTTAGGATTTGATTAGGTTTTGTTTTTTCGTTTTGTTTTTTGTTTTTTTTTTTTTGTTTTTTTTTTTTTTTTTTTTTTTTTTTTTTGTTTTCGTATTTTGCAATGTTTTCCATCATCATTATCCAAGCATTATCACTGACGCACACCTACATCTTTAATTTTAATAATGGGGCAAGATGGTTTAAATTGTTTCTAGGTTTTCCTATACTTCCCCAATGATGTAGATTTCTCCAACCCACTAGAGAGGGAGAAAGTAGCATTGAAATTCTACTCTCTTCACACATCCCAGTATGCAACATTTGTGCCAGAAGCTGTATGATGATAGTGATATATTATTGAAATAGAACATAGCCTTAAATCTCACCCATACAATACCACCATCCACAACCAAAACAAGGGCATGTCACCATAACATCAACCGTAGAACAAGAACCGGTAAAGCAAGGATTTTCGGCACTTAGAACATGACTTTTCAAAGTAGGCAGATGAAGGTGCCCTGTTAGTTTGATCTTCCAGCCAAAGCAAGCAAGAAGTCCCTATAGTTCCCACATGTTGCCTCTTCAATTTTGAAGGCGAGGGGAACTCCATAGACCTTTTGGTACTCCTCTTTGATCTCCTTCATGTCAACGTCGGCGCGGGTCACAATCACTCGGGTGAGTGCTTCTTTCGTGCTCTCACTCACACCACCCTTTAAAGCCATGTCCAGTGTCTGCAACCCAAAAGAGTGACCAAAATGAAGTTAAGAGAAGTAGAAATCTAAAAGGTTATGGATGAATTTCTATCGTATATTTGGTGGTGATTCTTCACCTTGCTGAAATACTTTGGAGGAGAGCTCAGGCATTGGACTGTCTCTTGTAAGTTCAATTCATCCTCTAGATCCTAACATGTTACACCAATAAGCTGTAAGTTGAGAGATACGAAGGGCTGTGACGAATAATTAACAAACATTTTTTCCATTTTGGGAATTGTAGTACTGAGTATATAATATTTCAGTTTTACCATTTCAATTTCCGGAATGGAAAGTGTTCATATGCAAATCAATCCAGTTGAGTGAAACAACATAAAAACTTCCACTTTCAACCATACCAAATGAGGGGATAGTTAGATACCTTCAAAGTAACTAATCATGCCTGTTTGGATAAAAAGAATCCAAAATGTGGACATGGAAACTCCTACAAAATCTTGTTTGGATGACAACTTATGTTTTCTTTTAAAGGCATCAATGTCCATGTTTTTTTAGTGAAACTTTGGAAATTAAAATTGATCTCGATTCATACATTTTCTTTTAAACAAGGGAAAATTGTATATCCATGGAAATCGGTTTCTTTTCTTTCTATAGTTCCCAAACAGGACTGCTGAAAATCACATGATGCCTTAGAAACATGGTAATGTTGTGATGGTTTGGTCACCGTACCTTGTCGATGGCCTCCCCAAACATCTCCTTGTACCCATCGAAGGTAACTTTGAGCTGTAACTTGCTTCTTGTAGATAGAATCCTTACCACATCTTCATTTTCAATGAGCTTCTTCTTGCTCGCTTCCTTAATAGCCTTACCAAGGGTCTTGGCCTCTGATCTCGCAATCTCTGCATTCACCCATGTTCCTTCATATCTATAAGAGCTCACCAATGCAACCAAGAGCTGCCATTAAATCAAGAAAAGATCCACATTAAGTCCTCTTTGAACAAAACTAGAATGGAAATTATGAATTCTCAAGATATTTTTTTGACTTTCGTGGTATGGAAGTGTCGAAAGGTACATGTGAAAAGATCTGTTAATGTTGAATTGGAGTTGGGCAATGCATCAAAATGAGCCTCTTGGCCAAGAATTTCAAGATGGTGATTTTCAGATGTATGTAGCATTACCTACTGTATTTTCTTATGCATTTTGGTTTGAAAACAAAACTCATTAATCTGGCCATTTCCAATGCCATTCTCGGCCAAGGGATCAATGTGATGCTATTCTTGATCAAGGGATCAATCCCTTCCAGTGAGATGAAATGCCCAATCCCAAACCGCCTTCTGTTGAGGACAGGATCTCAACGGTTGAAAATGCCCCATTTCATTGAAGGGGTTTAATCAGTTTCTAAAATGGCTTTATGAAGTCATTAATCCAACAATGTGTACTCACACTTCGGTTGGCTCCCCTGGCATGATAACCGACGTCTTCCTCAAGAGAGCGGTTGAAAAGGGAATGATATGCCCTCCTCGCACCCAAGAGCTCTTCGGATGATCGGGTGCAAGCGATCTCTATAAGGATGCCCGATGGCTGGCCCTTGTGTATGACTTCATTAGCCAAGCGAGCATCTCTTTCCGATGGATGCAAAGTGCATAGTATCGTGGCTTTCTGAGACAAGCGAACAGTCCAAGTAAGGATGAGAGCCTATTGAATTTTGTTGCTGCATTGACCAAATTACATGAGCATCTCTACATTGAACATCTCTAGAAATCATGGGAGGCAAAAATTGTTGACTGCGTTTGGATATGCAAGTGGATCGACTTGCGATGACTTATTATAATCATGAAGAAAATGACCAAAAGCCAATGACGATTCCTAGCATTTCCCAAACACTAGGCCCTCGATTTGAATTCAAAGACCTTAAACAATTTATTTCAACTTCTCAGACTAATATTTGCAATTCAATTCGATATTGCATCCAAATGCATCTCTAACGTCTCAAACCCAAGTCGTGGCAGCAAAGTCTTAATTTTGTTTGTTTACATGCCTAAAACTAAACAATGAGCCAAGACTTTAACAGATGATGACAAAAAAAAAGGTAGAAAAAGCTTCGCCGAAAATTCAAAACCTTGAAACTCAATTCCCATCAATTGTACCACTCCTGAAATCGTTTATAATGGCTGCAATTTTTCACCAAAAACTTCATTCACTATTTTTGCATCATTTTGTTTAGGCCATGGTTTAAAAATTCAGTTTTTCAGTAATATCCAATCTCAGGAGTATAAATATGTAATTTGTCAGTAGAATCGCAAGTTTCATTTTTTTTTGTTTGGAGTTCTGTCAAGTCTGTTAGAAAGCCTTAATAAAATCCAAAATGAAGGTATTTATACTGAAAATCCAGTCCTAATCGATATAAGCTGTTAATTTTCTAACTAAAACATTTTAATCTCATCCACCTTTTTTGAGTCTTGATTGAGTCATGACCAAATTAAGATTTTTCATCCTAATGAAATCTGGTCAAGTTGACTTACTTGGGTCGAGTATTTTTTTCGTTTTGAAACTATGGTTTGGACACATATCAACTACTGTTTGTATTTCTTTTCAGTTGTCTTACATCCAATTGGTCCCATCAACCTGACCTGCCACACATGCCCTCGGTCTGGAACTCAGAAACTTTTGCAGAACCTACACACAGGCCTGGACCATTATCAATCGGACCTTGATGCCAACCGCAAGTCTTGGCAATAAAGGCTTTTGAGTCCGACCCATTTCGAGCTGGTAATGAGTGCCTGGAAGGTCGGGTCACACTTTTGCCAGATTTAAATGGAATGTGAGGACTATGATCAGATTTAAAGCTCGACATGGCTGAGTGAGTGATTGACTCAGTAATCAGCCATGAGTAAGTGGAACTGGGACTGGGTTGGCTCGACTCAGCCAGTCAAGCAGAGCTCTTACTCATTTGGGTCAAAGCTATTTTTTAATTGAATTATGGTAACATCGTTGAATAGATATTAAGGGAGGCAAAGTGCAGGGCCTGAGCTGACACTTGAGATCCAAGGCTGGAGACTGAAAATTGGTTAGGCATGGGCCCAACCAGCTACTTGAATGTTTCTAACCCATTCATTGATCAAGCCAGCCACACATGCACAAAGATATAGACATTTTAGCACCTGCATTCAAGATGGATGGTTTGCCCATTCTAGGACTGAGATAGAATATTTGTACAGCATGTACATGTAAAGTTGGGTCGGGCTAGGCTGTGCTGGGCAGATTTGAGCCCAGGCCCGACCCAAATATTGATCAGCCCATGCATGTAAGGCCCAAGACCGGCCCACGGGCCAAGCTAGTAAGTCTAAGTCCAGCCCAACATGGGGCGGGATTCCAGGCCCATTGTCACCCTTAGTAGCCATTGAACTACTAGGGATTGACCCTTGTTTGACAAGGGAATGAAGCTTAATTTCCCCTCTTGCATGTAAGATGCTAACTGGTATATGAGTGCAAAATCCAGGCCATTCATCAGTTAGAGCGCACAATGAGCTTGCTTTGGCCCAAAATTCAGGCTGGTCCACCTAGTAGGATGGACAGTTAGAATAAAATGTTGCAGCCCACATTCAACATGCAAGTCTGCCTACTGATTTTTTTTTTTTTTTTTTGGGGGGTGTAGATCATGCTCACGCTGCGCCTGACCTGATGGATGGACTGGATCTTGCAAATGTGCACGATGTTGGCATTTCTGCCACAAAGCATCTGTTCATCTTGCATAAGAGTGAGGGGCCTATGGTTCTATGGTGAATACTGTGTTGTGGCCTACCTGAGTTTTGGATCAACCTGAATTCTGGGTTCTATAGTAAATAGGAGGTGTCAGATCTGATAGACGGGGTGGATCTCATGCTTATGCAGAGCAAGTATGACCATAGACTTAAGTGAGTTCGGTTATGGCGTTCTAAAAAGCTGGCCATGACATTGTGGATCACATTAACTTGACAATCCAGAGTCTCAACCAGTTGAGTTGACTCAGCCAAGTTTGAAGTCAACCACTGAGTCAGAATAATTTGATCATTGTAATTTTTGGGACATTCTCCATCCCATTGTTGTGCTTGAGGTTTTAAGATTCTGACGAGTAACATGCAGCCTGACTGAGTCAACTCAGACTCGGTAGGACCCAATCTGGTGTGACACTGTGGGCCAGAAATGAAGATAGGGTTGACTCAGCCTGACACGGATGAATTGTGAACTTGAATGAAGACCAAATCGAGTTGTTTTGAGTCGCCAAGTTTTAAAACCATGATTGCACTTGCACCTGACCTGTTTATTTATGTCGAGTTCAGCACCATTTAAAAAACAGCAGTGACTCTCCAACCATACATATGGCATGGCAATCCAGGCTGCCCGAATTGCTAACCAGATTGTTGACCGAACTAGTCCACTCATCACTCCATTTATATCATACACGGATGGCTCCCTGACGACTGGATTGATCTTTCTTCTTAGCCCAGTTAGTGAAACCAAGATCAATCTCTCTCTCTCTCTCTAGTTAGTGAAACCAAGATCAATCTCTCTCTCTCTCTCTCTCTCTCTCTCTCTCTCTCTCATGCCAATGAAAATCTGAAGTCTCGAATGAGCTTCAAGGCCACAATTGGATCATGACTGGATGTTGGGCCCACATCTCACCTCTTTATGAGATGATGGAATTTTGCACACTCCCATGTTCCATTCTAATAATTGGGTACCTAGAACAGCAGGCATCCGATGGACCTGATTTAGCGTTCCGTGTCCAATTATCAAAACCGTGTAAAATTCAGGCTGGGTTTGGATCCACCATTTCGGACCCAGTTTGAAAATCAAGCCCAACGGGTTCAGGACGGATTGATAATTTTTGATCAGTTTTCATATTAAAAGGTATTACTTAATCTCACAATGGGATGGGGTTTGTAAGCCCTAAGCATGTAAGAGAAGCCAATTTACTCACCATGCATGTGTCAAAGAGACACAGAGTATGTGATCGAATCTATCTATCAGGTGATTTTGGCCATGCAAATGCCCTTACGTAACCCAGAACTAGTGGCTGGGTCCGAAAAAGCAAGACTCAGACCCTGCAAGACCCAAATCCAATCAGCCCTGGTCATGTTCTCTAAGACCTGAATCAAACCCATTAACACCCCTAGGCCCAGCACAACAGACTCAGATTTGCATAATGAAATCTAGGTCCAACCATTCAAAATCCAGGTCCAACCCATGCCTGGCCCACCTACACCTCTATTTGCATAATGAAGCAAAACTATCAGAATCATATATTCCAAGAATTGCACTAATATGGATTAGAAAAGAAGAAGAAGAAGAAGAAGAAGAAGAAGAAGAAAAAACATACCTTAAATCGGGCAAATTCCCTTTCCAATAAACTGATGTGATAATCTTCCCACCTCTCAAAGAACCGATCATCCTCTTTGAAAAATTGGGGGCAGCTCTTCCGGAATGATTTCCGCTGTTCGGGGTGCCATTTTGATAATACTGTGATTATGGATTTCTCGTCCACGCCAAATCCTACAAAAGAAGATGCAATTCACAGATAAATCAGTTCATGAATGATCAGATCTTTATCAAATCAGTAAGGTTTTGAAATGAGATATCACCATAATATAGAATTCTGTGCATGATTATATAGAATTGAAAATGGAATTTTATGTAATATTGCAATAGAAATGACACCCAAATGGTATTTAAATCTAACACTGCTCCAATTTCGGATAACTTGGTTAATTCGAATGTGTTTATCATCAAACAGGTCTTGAGTTGAATTTCGGTATGATTTTCTATAAATCTGAATAAAATAATGGGATTTGGATAGAAAAGCATAGGATTTTACCGACAATGATCACGATGTTGAGTTTAATGAGTTATACGCCTGCTAGGATTGATTTTGTAAACACCCATTTTCCATATTCGGAATTTGAATTGTAAGAATTAGAAAACTCATATGCGTTTTTTCATCAAACAGGATTCATGTTGAATTTTGATACAATATCCTATGGAATTTGTATTAAATAATGGAATTTGGATATAAATCATAGGATATCAACGACAATGGGATTGATTTTGCAAAAACACCCATTTTCCATATTCGGAATTTGAGTTGTAAGAAATAGAAAACTCAGTTAATTCATGCGTTTTTTCATCAAACAGGACTCATGTTGAATTTTCATACATTTTTCAATGGATTTTGGATAGAAACTCATAAGATTTCAACGACAAAGATCATGATGTTGGTGTTAATGAGGTATTTACACCCACTGGGATTGATTTTTGCAGACACCCATTTTCCAATTCAGAGACGGATGTAGGCAAATCAAGCAGGACGGATGTGGATATCACATAAAAGGTGAGAAAGATTATGGAATTATCAAACAAAAAAAAGGAGAAGAAAGATGCTAGTTCGCATTTGGGTGACACCCAAACATGCATTTAACGATCATGACTTTTAAAACAAATGACTAGGATTGTATTTGTTATTGCGGCATACCTTTCTCCTTAGTAGATGCGCTTTTCAAGCAAGGCCTTTCTCATGGTGGTACGATGATAGTAATGTCTACATGTAGCACCCATGTAAGACATCCTCTAAGACAATAAATCGACCTTTCCCCAAAATGCTTTATTTATTTATTATTTTATTTTTTAAAAGACAGATGGAAGTTAGTCTAAGGTGTCAGCTGTGTTGGCAGAAGCGAAACTACCTATCTTTGGGGAAACAAGGCCTTACTTGTCCAAAAATGACATTTAAATGAAAAAATAAATATGATTTGGAATTTTTTTTTTTTAAAAGGGTGTGTCTGGTTTTAACAGTATTCATGAAATATAATGAAAATTCATGATTTTTTTTTTTTTAAAAAATTTATAGATACATCAAGAGATTAGGTGCTACCAAACACACCCAAATGAAAAAGAGAGAAACAAAGAGAGGTTTTTGAAAAACCTGAGAAAGCTCGTGTGAGCGCCTCAAACTCTTCAATGGCAAGGGAATGAGCCATTTTTCTACAAGGAGTGCAGGAATGGAGGAAGGAATGAGGAATGGGACGCTGTCTCTCCGTCCTGCCTTGCTTTTATAAATGCATTCCTGCAAAGGGTAATTTCGTTATATGGAAAAATCATAGGGGCATTATTGACATTCGAAAAAAAAAAACGCATTGTCGTTATGCTGGGGACTTACTGTTATTTGTTTTTGATTGATGGTAATTACGTCCCATAAAGAAAAGGAAAAAACAAAGAAAACGACAGTCGACAGGTAGGTCCCACCCCATCCGTTTCATTTTCTCATGGGGTTTTTAATAAAAGCTCGTGTTCCACGAGTGGAAAAAAAATCGTGTTGCACGAGGTGGAAGTTGGGCCTAATAAGGCCCATTTTATGGGTGGGCCCAGCTAGTATGAGTCCAAGCCCAGACCAACCTTGACTGGGCCACTAACCGTCATAAGTGGACAGTCTAAATTACAGGATTTTATCAAAGTATAGCAAAAGCATGGTTCATACACATGAACCTAGAAATTGAACATATGTTGGCATACATGTTATTTAAATTAAACTATCCAAATTGTGGGGCCTGCTGTAAATAGGTCATGAACCTAGAATGTATTGACTGGATACTCTCTGCCTTTCATTTAGGGCCCCTTTGGATTAACACCAAATAAGTTACTTTTCTACTTATAGCAGTAGATAAGTGACTTATTTCGTATAAGTAAGTTTGGTTTATGATTTTTATTTTTTTTTTAAATTTTTACACACGTGCACACACCCCCACACACTCACGCCACATGCACACACACAGCGTGGGATTTCACCACTATGGGTACTCCAACCCTTGACCCGGTGTTGAAACTCCAAGTTTGGTTTATGATTAGTTATAAGTAACTTTTTTTAACTTAAAAGTATATAATCACTTTAATTAATTTTTATTTTTTTTTATAGCTTTTTTTACTTTTTATAAGTTGTTGAAGAAAGGCATATGGAGAGATGAAAGAGAGGAGGAGCTGAAAAGTATGTTATTTGCTCGGGTGGTAGACTCTCAGGAGTTTCAACACCCGGTCAAGGGTCGAGTATCCATGGGCGGTGAAATTCCACTAGCGTGAGTGTGTGCGTGTGTAAAAAAAAAGTTATTTGCAAAACATACTTATCTTCTTAATAATTAGAAATGAAGATAATTAATTTGTGGAATAAGTAACTTATCTTAAGCAACTCAATCCAAATGGGCCCTTAGGGGTGCAGCCGCGGCAGGAGCCCTACCAAACCCAATGAGGACCCAACCCATAACCATGCCCGGCCTGGATTTCCAACCCGAACCCAACCTGACCCAAACACACCTGACAACCCCATCTAACCTGACCCAAATTTGCTGAACCTGAACTGAAACAGAGGACCCTGTGGGTCAATAGGCCCGAACCCAAGTTGGCCTACTCTGATTAATGGAGATTTATGGATGAATTTAGGTGATTTTTAAAAAACTAACCACTAGATGTCCACCGATAGGTAGGTTTGAACTCTAATTATGGATTGTGGCCCACCTAGACTGGGTGCTTGGGGAGCTTATGATGAAATGTATGCTATATGTATGATTTGGATTGGATGCAATGTAGGAATTGCTCCTAAGGAATTGAAGGGGGTATGCTATATGTATGATTTGGACTGGATGTAATGAACACTCATAATCCAGCAGAGTATCTAAGTAGGAATTGTTCCCAAGGAATTGAAGGGGGGGCCAGCTCAGGTGAGTGGGGCTGATTCACTTTGACGTGGCTGAGTTGCAACTCGACTCAAGATTGAACAAGTCGGTCTGAGTCGCTGAGTCTTGTCACGGGCATTCGATGATGCACTAGCCCAATGCAGTAGATAAATAAATAAAATTACCTCGCCGTGCATGTACTATGTAAATGATGCAAATGATACGAAAGCATAGATCAGATGCCATTTGAGTGCATTATTCTTCTTCTTTCAAAGCAAGCATAGGGTTGGACGATGTCATTTTTTACCGCATCATGATTGTACTAAATTTAGATGAGTGACGGCATCTGAGCGAATCATGACTGTTCGTGAGTTAGGTGGACTACCTTCGTATATTTTGTCTGGCTTCAGTACCCCACGTGGTGGTCTGAGTCACGGTGTGTTGGTACTTTTAAAGTGAAACTTGTACCAGTTTGTAGACTAAGCTTCCAAATCTAAAAGACTGTCATTTGAATAATAATTTATAAAAAAATGATGGAACTTGGCATCGGAACATACTTAGGCAAGGTAGAGGTACACTCAACTCACACTATAAACTGGTTTGAATCTTTTAAACTCCTATAGAGAATATATTTCAATGACATATTTGCTACTTTTGAAATTTGAATAAAATACCATCTGCTCTAATACAATGTAAAATCACCACTTTATCTAAAAGCTCGAGTTGTTAAAAGATGGTGTATCAATATATATCAAGGAACTTTAACACTCCCACGGTAAGTCTCTCTTTTAGTTAGCTTTCATGGCAACACAAGGTCTCTCTTTTAGTTATCTTTCATGGGTACTTCTTCCTATCTTTTTATTTTTATTTTTTGACGATGCAGATAAGGCATCACATGGTCTTGTACTTCTTAATTGCCTAATAAGTGGCCGTGTAATATATTTTTTTATTTCCTTGAAAGGTGGGGACTTCCTCATGGATTTTTATTAGTTGAGGATAGAAAAATGACAAACAGGCTAGATCTGAACTCAGAGGACAATACAAGCCTAAGGCTGGAAATGCCCATCTCTCTCTTTGGAATGAGTGGCTGAAAATTTTGACTTGAAACATTGTCCTATTAAGTGGGCCTTTTTCCTCACTCAAGGGATATTTTGCCGATTTTTATCTTTTAGTACGTAGACATCTATATATATGCATCCATCAGTAAAGGGCTACAATGGTCCAAATATGCTATTTCTTGATCAAGGCCCATCTACTACTTGAAATACAAAATTGATGGTTTTGATTTCATCGGCATGTAGTCTGTTGAGAATGATTAAGGAAGCACCCATACAGAAAGGAAACGGGTTGAGGGGTGGCCAAAACACCAGCCAGTTAAGTGGGGTTGCTGTGTGGCCACCATGATTTATTTGTTTTATATCCACACTGTCTATCCATTTTTCGAGCTTATTTTAGGATATAGTAAAAGTGAAGCATATCCAAATCTCAAGTTGGCAACACCATAGGAAATAGGGGCGATTTTGACATCTACTATTGAAAACTTCTTAGGGTGTGGCCCTTGAGGAGTTTTTAATACGAGGCATTCAATCATCACATTTTTCTTTATGGTGTGGTCCACTTGAGCTTTTCCTTTGCTTTAATTTTGGGCTCGTGTCCTAAGATGAGCTGACAAAATTAATGGCTGGTGTGGATAAAACACACATCATGGTGGCCCCACAGTGCCTGCTGGTGTTGAGGTCACCACCTAGTCAGCTTCCCTGACTACAGGGTCCACTGTGATAACTTGTCTTATATCCACACCGTCCATCCATTTTGCCAGCTCATTTTAGTGCACTATAACAAAAATGCAATAGACTCAAATCTTAGGTGCACCACACTAGAAGAAATAGTGGTGATTGTCCATTAAATATTTTTTTTTTAGGCCACAAAAGTTTTGAATCAAGCTGATATTTGTATGTTCCCTTCATCCTAGTTCTTTGTGACCTTATCAACTGATTGGATGGCAAATAGATAATCTAGTGGCTCCCAAGAAGTTTTTAACGGTAGGTATTCAATTAGCACTATTTCTTGTGGTGTGGTCCACCTAGAGGTGTACACGGGTTGGGCCGAGTCGAACTGGCCTTATCCCGTCTAGGCCCGTTCAACAGCTACACCAGGCCCAAACCCAGCCTAGCCTGGTCACCGGGCCAACATCTCCAGCCCAAACCCGGCAGCAATCGGGCGAGTTCGGGCCAGTTTCGAACCTTCGAGTTCGGGTCAGTTTCGAACTTGAGTTCGGGCCAGTTTCGAACCTTTGAGTTTGGGCCAGTTTCGAACCTTACGGCAACCTTCGAGTTCGGGCCAGTTTTGAACCTTACGGCAACCTTCAAATTCGGGCCAATTTTAAACCTGAGTTCAGGCCAGTTTCGAACCTTCGAGTTCGGACCAGTTTCGAACCTTATGACAAGTTTATGGGAAGGGCTTTGGCAGGTAATCCGCATCCCATTGCAATTTACAAGTTCATGAGAGAGAGAGAGAAATGATATATTATAATTTTACTACATTTACATACATTTGACAAAGCATAAAATAAAACATTTTATACAAACTGAATACAGTCATACACTACTGACTACTGTCGAGCAGATTCATCTGAACCCGAGCTGTTATATAAATCTTCATATACGTACTCATTCACCTCTCCCTCTTCAAAAGGTGGAGATAACTTTTAATCGTCTCCTCTTATATAGTTTGAATTAGATTTTTCAAACTATTTTTGTGAGAAGATTTATACGTGGTTCCCAACGTCCTGTAAAACGCACCTAGACTGAAGAGAAACTTAGCTGAATTCTTACTATTTTTCTTTTTACCCGTGCAGCTTGAACCTGCTTCAACATCATGTGGTCTTAGAGGACATCGCTAATGTGTAGAAGCCTCTTCCATACTGTGCTTTTAGGCAAGTTGAAATTGTTCTTCTTCCAATGCTAATAATTTAGCTTCTTTCTCTGCCTCAGAAAGTTTAGATTGGGGAGTGTAAGTTTTTTTGTTTGAATCAAGAACTGCTTGAAAAAGAACTTGGATTTCTTTTGAGGCTTTAGGACATAGTCTTATATCTTCACCCCGACAGGATAAGTGTAATCTGAGCCGATTAGTTTTGTTAAGAAATTTGGCTCCACACAAATTATACAAAATCTTAAACTTTGCAGACTTTGGAGAATGGACTAAGGAACCATAGTCGCTTGAAGACATATCTACATATTGTGTTGGAAAAATATTTTAGGCTTTTTAACAATAATGAAATACCGACATAAGATAAAAACACTTTATGGATTAAAAAATAATAAAAGTCAACATAACTGATAAATAAAAATAAAATTCAGCAAACAGATGTAGAAATGCATTGCGCAGCTTGCATAACATCCATCAACATAACAGATAAATAAAAAAAAAAGTCAACAAACAGATGTAGAAATGCATTGCACAGCTTGCATAACATCCATCAACATAACAGATAAATAAAAATAAAAGTCAAAAGAGTACTCATTACAACATTTGCAAATTCAAATAAACTAACAAGATCATAACATTCATCCCAAACATCCATCATATTGCTGTTGTTTCATGTGTTGCGGCTTCATTCACATTCTTCCCTCTTCCTTATCTAGATTACCTTCTAGACTTGGATGCAACCAATCTTGTGTACAAATTAATGCTTCCACTGTATCTGGTGCAAGGAAACTTCTAATCTTGCTCACGACCCTGCTCCTTGTGCTAAATGTAGATTCCGATGCCACTGTTGAAATAGGAATTGATAAAATATCTCGTGCCATCGTCGATAGTGTAAGATATTTTCCTTCGCTAACTCGCAATTTCTACCACTCTAAAACATCAAACTCTGAATCCTGCCATAGTACGACCGACTCTTTGAGATACATGTCTAACTTGATTCTTTCGTGTTTGTGTCTGTATTTTTTTGTTAAGAAAGACATGAAATCAGCATCGCCGAAGCTTGAAGCAACTTGCGATCTAACTTCAGAAGTACTTGGTGTGAACACTGTGGTTGTGTACGTGTTGTACAATGCTTTGATTGCGTCACGAAATTTCGAGATTTCAGATATTGCCTTTTCAGCAGGATAAATCCTCGTGAAGATATACTTAACATAACTCATCTTGCGCCGAGGATCAAGAACAACAGTTAAGGACATTATCAGATAACAATCATCCTAGTACTTATCGAACTTTATTTGCATACTACTTGTCATTATTTGGAGAAAAAATGAACCGTCATCAATAGCTTTCTTCAGGGCATCCTTGATTTTCCACACAGATGGAAGAAATATATTTGCTTTGGGAAACTTATTACAAGAAAATATTTTCGTACAGTCATAAAAAACCTTTAAAAATTTATGAACTTCTTTCACTTTGCTCCAATCATCATCAGTAGGCAACCAAGCATATGTTATATCACGCACTGCATATTCTGGAAAGACATGTTCCAATTCCAGAGCTGAATTCGACATCTCAAAAGTGGAATTCCAACGCGTTCATACATATAGCTTCAATATTTTTGGAGACATCAAATTCAAACGTTGGACGATGTCATTCCATATACTCAATCTTGACGGCGAGCCTCTTATGTACTTCACACTCTCCCTCACATTCTCTATAGTTTGGTTAATTGATCTCAACCCTTCTTGTACAATTAAGTTGAGAATGTGTACACAACACCGAACATGAAATATTTTTTCCTTAAAACATAAATTGTCGGTTGCCTTGAACTAGTTACGTAAGAATTGTATGACACTATCATTTGTCGAAGCATTATCTTAAGTTAATGAACTGATTTTTTTTTCAATGCCCCAATCTCGTAAACAGTTGTAAATGCAATCTGAAATAACCAAACCGGAATGAGGAGGTGAAAGGTGGCGAAAGTTCAATATTCTCTTACAGAGTTTCTAATTTTCATCAACATAGTGTGCAGTCAATGAAATGTAACCCTTTCTTTGATTATGCGCTGTCCACATATCAGACGTCAAACTTACCCTTGGCCCAATCTAAAGCGCTTTGACTTCATTTTCTCACTGGCATACATCTTCATGCACTCCCTCTTCACAGTAATAAGGGAGACCTTCTCAAACTGAGGATTAAGGTATTTACTGTATGCCATAAATATTTCACTCTCTACCATCTTAAATGGCTGCTCATCAATGATAATAAGCTTTGCAAACCACTCCTTCAGCTTCCCTTTTTCAAACTTATGAGTGGTAAGTGTACCTTCAGAAGCAGATCCTTCGGACTTTGTAAATGATAATAATTGTTGGCCTGAACGTGGAAGTCTAGGTCTCCTTACACAACTTTGTCTATGTCTGTTTAAATGAGATGTCGACCCCCCGACACTTTTAGTGTATAGACTTTTGCAGTGTATACATCTGATCTTGAGGATATTGTTAACTAATAATTCTTCAAAATCATCCTAGACAGTTGACTGTTTCTTTCATTTGTTTGCAGTTGAAGACCCCTCTCCCTCAACAACAAGTGGTGAGGTGGCTAACCTCCCGGCACCGGCATTACGGTTAGATGAGACTTCATCCTCACTAGCTATATCTAAAGATTGAAACAATTTCATTTATCCTTAGACCTTAGTAAAGAATTTTCTAAGCGGATAAATCAGTTACCCATTTAATGCTGGATAGATAGTAATGCTTTTATTATTTAATTTAAATGACACGTCAAAATTTCAGCAGCATCTCCCTTTATCTCTCCAGAATATATTAATCTTGGATTTGATTCACATGTCAACTATCCACACAAAGTGTGGATATTTGATAAGGAAGTAAATGTAAGAAATATATCCAGAGAGAATTAGAAGAGACGAACCGAAACAAGCATGTTCATTTAAATTAGAATAAATGAAAACATTAATATCTATCCAACATTGAACTGTCCAAAAAGGAACAATTTGAGAATTTCTATGCATTCATGAACACACTCAATCTATGTCTGACAACATAGAAATTCTCAAATGGGTAACTGATTATCCTATACTACAACGATAACATAAAAAATAATTAAATCAGTTACCTATTCAATGTTGAATAGATAGTAATGCTTTCATTATTCAATTAAATGTCACACTAAAATTTTGGTGGCATCTCCTCTTATCTCTCCAGAATATATTAATCTTGAATTTGATTCACACGTCAACTATCCCCACAAAGTGTGGATATTTGATGAGGAAGTAAATGTAAGAAATATATTTAAAGAGAATTAGGAGAGACGAACCGAAATAAGCATGTGCATTTAAATTAGAATAAATGAAAACATTACTGTCTATCGAATATTGAACTGTCCAAAAAGGGACAATTTGAAAATTTCTATGCATCTATGAACACACTCAATCTATGTCTGGCAACATAGAAATCCTCAAATGGGTAACTGATTATCGTATACTACAACAACAAGAACAAAATAACTAAAATATCTCTAATAAGCAATTGGTATATGCATAGATTAAGACTAACTAACAAAAATAAAAAACATTGTTTTGATAACAATTCTATAATTGGCAACTGATTGTCATATACTTAAATAATTCTATAATCAATCATAATTCACATTCAACATCTAGCTAGATGATAACAAAAGGTGTGTAAACTAAATAAACAGATTTTGTTTTGATAAATTAACCTAATAATATCTAATATATACTAATAACATACAAGCAATATTGGGGCACCATACCATAGGCTGCAAGAATACCATGTCCCCCTAAAAAATACATCCTCTAAGGATAATATATATATATATATATATATATATATATATATATATATATATATATATATATATATATATATCATTCCTCTGAATACGACATTTCTGTGCAAAAAAAGGAATCTGATTCAATTTAAAATTAGATTTTGATAACTTCGAATCCCTATAAACAATATTCAATTCAATGGTTCAAATAGGCTTAAAAATCACCTATAGAACTTAAAAATCAGGCTGATCATTTGGTACATTGGCCACCTCATGAGTGGATCAGCCTGACTTTTGGGCCTAGGATCCATATGGTATCGTTTGGCTGGATGGACAACTTGGATATTCACTACTTATTAGCTTGACATGGAGTTTGGGTGAGATGGACTATACATGTGTGTACTGGAATTAGAAAACTTTATTGAAGAGCAGTTGTATGCCTGTATCAATCATCATAAAAAATTGCATTAATCCAATGATCCAATCCATCCATGATTTGGCCTAATTTTCTACAGACATCATTGTTCCAACCCATTGAAGGGGATGGTTACAAATGGGTGAACAAAAGCAATTCTTTAAAATAAAGGGAACCCATGATGGGCCTAATGAATAGATGGATTAAATTGTTGATTGGAAACATTTTTATGTAAACAATCTTGACCAACCTTGGGTATGAAATACCACTGATCAAATGGTTAATATTTGTCAAATTAGGGTGATGTTTTCATTGTAGTCCCGTGAAATGTGTAAGTACTAAAAAGTATTGTCCCAACACAACTAGAGGCACTCTAAGTTATGGTGCTCGAGAGCACTGGACCAAATATATATGTAATAAATCTAGGCCACTCATCAAATAGTAACCATATTGTGAGGAAGCCATGGACCAAAAATAATGTTAATCCACTGATCAGGCAGCTCTAGCTTTACAACAAAAAATGGTTGCTAGAAAAAAACTCCAACAGCTCAAATTCAACGAGTGTGGATTCACTCGATGAATGCACTGCCTTGTTTTTTAAGGTTTACAGTAATATTTATTTGTCATCCAACCTATTCACAAGGTCACACAGACCTGAATGAAGGGAAAACACAAATATCACCCTAATTCTTCAAAACTTTTATGGGTTCTGTGAAGTTTTAAACTGTATGCATTCAATCACCAGTCACCACTGAAAGGATCTAAATGAAATCACCACCTCCCCCATCAACCATCATACACATTCCACATTCAACATTCAAATAAAACTATCTAAATTAAATACATTGAAATAGAGAAATCATACAATGAAAGAGAGAGAGAGAGAGAGAGAGAGAGAGAGAGAAATCATACTGGTGTTTAGCTGGACGGACGAGCAGAGAGAGACGTCTTCTGGTGTTTGGCCGGAAGGACGAGCAGATAGAGGCGGACGGCCTCTGCTGGTCGGACGAGAGAGAGAGAGGGCCACTGGTCGGACGAGTAGAGAGAGGCGGACGGCCTCTGCTGGTTAGATGAACGAGAGAGAGAGATTAGAGAGGTGGAGAGCCAAGAGGGACAAGAGAGAGAGAGAGAGAGAGAGAGAGAGAGAGAGAGAGAGAGAGAGAGAGAGAGAGAGAGAGAGAGAGAGAGATTTGGTGGGGTCGGGCGGGAGAGAGCAAGGGTTTGGTGGGGTTGGCTTGGCTAGGGTTAGGCGTTTTCTCAAAAGGGAAAGCGATTGGGGGGTGGGGGTAGGGTTTTTTTTTTTTTTTTTTAAAGGGTATATATACCCTGGCGAGTCGGGACGAGTCGGGATGGGCCAAGTCGGGTTTCGGACCGAATCGGGCCAAACTGGGTCATATCAGAACTCGGCCTGAACTCAGTTTCGGGCTGAGAAAATTGTCCCGTCCTGACCCGAACTCATTCCGGGTCAGTCCAAGTCGAGCTTTTTCGGACCGGGTCGAGCGAGCTAACCGGGCTAGCCCGGTTTGTGTACACCCCTAGGTCCACCTAATATTTAGATGTGCTTCATTTTGAGAGCATGCCCAAAAATGAGCTCTGGTCACAAACGAATATCAGCCTGGTCCAAAACTTTTTGTGGCCCATAAGGAGTGTTTTATAGTCAATTACCCTTGTTTCCTATGTTATAGTTAACCTGAGATTTGAATCGGCTTTATTTATTTATTTATTTTTTTGACTGATGCCTTAAAATAAACTGACAAAACAGATTAATGGCATGGATATATAATACAACCATCAAGGTGGGCCTCTGGGTACCACCTTGGTGGCATGGTGAGGCAATGGCCGTACCTAATTTGCTGCCATATTAAGGTAGGTCATGACATATTATATCATTTTCCATGTGCCATGTGGCCCAAGAATCATGGACCCGATTGCCAGATCCGTTGAGGTGGGAGGGATACCTGATCGTGTGGCCACCGCGATGTATAAGCTTTATATCCACATCACCCATCCTTTTTAAAAATCATCCAAAAAAATAAAGCAAATCTAAATCTCATATCTTAGGTGGACCATAGACAATTAAAAACTTCTCATGTACCATAAAACTTTGGATCAAGCTGATATTTGTTTGGTCTATTTGTCAAAGTCTTTGTGACCCTGCTAACATGTTAGATGGCAAATACATATTTAGGTGATCCCATGAAGTTTTGAAGGATGGGAAGTCAATCATAACTGTTTTCTGTGGTACGGTCCACCTAAGATTTGGATCAGCTTCATTTTTAGAATCATGCCCTAAAATGAGCTGTCAAAATCAATGAACATACCGGTTGTAAGACATACACATCACAGCGGGGGATCCACCGAAGTCTGTGATCCCAGGTCCACCAAAACCGCGCCCAGGAATCTTGAGATATTGAAGGAGATTTGATTATATGTGAGAGCACATGCAAATATGAAACATGTGTTCTAGAAGGCGATAGAGTTCTTATATGTCCACCTGAAAAATCACACAATTTATTCATGAGTCGTGCTCACCTACGCACCTTCTTAGAAGAATAGCACGTCTGTCATGGGTACAAAATCTAAACGGTTCATGTGATGCAGCACCCCTTGAAACCACCTGGGAACAACTTTCGGCTTGATTGAAATCTCTTATGGGCCATGAAAAAGATAGAGGCAAATCAAGGGAGGAAAGTGTTTCTATTTTCCATGGCCCACCAGAATTTTAATCACCTTGAAATTTTAGTCCTCCTAGGTTTCATGGGTGCCACGTCACAAGGACCGTTCAGATTTTGTGCCCAAGACACGTGCGAAGATGTGCAAGCAAGCAATTTTCATTTTTGATTTACTTTTTTACGTTGGGGGCCACCTGAGGTGTGAGATTGTTGTGGTCCGTTTGAGGAGTGGATGGCCTGATTTTTATGATAGGAGATGTAAACAGTTTGTCTGACATGATGAAACTGCAGACGTCACCCTTGATGACATGTGCGCGCACGTGTGAATGCGTATGGCTTCGTGGATTGTGTGGCGTAAACGGACACAGTCCTGGCAGGAGCTCTCTGGACCCACCGTGACGTATGTGTTTTATCCGAGCTGTACGTCTAGTTTGAAAGATCATTTTAAGTAAAGGTGGGTATTTTCTTCTCGATCCGGCGGATCTGACCGATCCAAATCGAACCGACGGCCTGGATCAGTGTAGATCAAGCAAGGCCAATTAGATACAATCGTTTATCAGATTGAGTTCAGATCAGTGGCCAACCCGGATCAATCTGAGATTCAATCCGAATCGATTCGATCCGATCCACATAATGTTCATTTAACACTATTTCCTATAATGTTGTCCACTTGAGATCGGAATATACCTCGTTTTTAGTTTAATACCGTAAAATGATCTTAAAAAATAGCTAACAGCAGGGATGAAATAAATAAATCATGGTGGGTCCACGAAGCACCAACCATCACCCATAGGCCGGGGGCAGGGGAGTAGGCGAGTAGCTTAACTCGAGATACACATCGAGCACGGACCACCAGCCATTGGCTGGTGTCAGGGGGAGTAGCCAATCCGTTTCCCTCTGGAAACTGTCTCGCCATCGCTCTATGATCATGTACAACTGCTGTACATGAAATTCATATACAAACTCCACATTTTAGCAAACTCATTCCTATAAACAAAATCCGGTCCTTCAAAATGGTGGGCCACATCATTATAATCATATGAAGCTCTAATGCATCAAATACATTTATTATATTTACATAGAGGCTAAATTAGTAGATTTACGGTGGTATAAACTAGTGACATGTCGTGGCCCACTCAATATGTAGATATATTTTATTTCCATTGTGTGGATAACCATTTTAACGTATCGGATATGATATTGTTAAGACGTGTTTCAAAACATTGACGGTCGAATGTGAAAGTTCACGTACAAACACCTGTCATCTCACTCCATTCCTCTCTCTGCTGTCAGGAGGAGTCGTTTTAAAATGTAGGATTAGGGCTGAAAGTTGGAAGGGTTCAACCGACCCACCCGTGACCGACTCGACATTGGGTTGGGCTCCGGCAGGGTATATCGAATCCGATATCAAGCTTGGGCTATACAAACACCACCCCGATAAAACTTGGGTTAGGCCCAGGTTGCCCAACCCAACCTGAACCCGATTAATATATAAGTTATAAATTATAATTGAGTGTGGATCATTTGTGTCGAAGGCACACTAGTGATGTCGGGTCTTATTTGTCCACGCCATTTCCAAGGACTCAAGCTAACAAGATATGCCGGATTTCTCTCTCCCAAATAGATTGTGTGCTATGCTACATGACTTTTAAATGAGTAGTTGTCCTATATTTTAGCTTGTTTTTAAAAAGAAAAAAAAATGAAGTTCTTTATAATGAATAATCACACATATATAATTAATAAAATCATGGATACAAAAAATAAGTTCTATATTGAAATATAATAAACTAATGTAATAACGAAAATATTAGCACGTATACACCCGACCAACCCAATCAACCCGACCGAGCTCACTTGGGTTGGGCTTGGGTTGAGAATTCCCAACCCGAGATTGGGTTGGGTTGGGTTAGGGTTGAGGTATAGGAACCTTGGGTTGGGTTAGGGTTGAGCACAAACCTGACCCAACCCGCCCGACTTTCAACCCTATGTAGGATGCAGACTTTCGTCGGCTCTCATGGACGGAAAATGATCTTATCATATGGTAAGCCAATGCTGATAGATTACGGCACGCGTGTCAAAGACCTAAACCGCTTGTTCGACGTGGCAGGCTTTGTACATGTATTAAGTTGAATCTGGGCTGGTGTGATGTTAAGTGGATAGGCTACATGTGTATGAAACAAATGGTGGTTAAGAACGGCTGTTTTTTGCAGTGTGGTCCAACTGATCTTTAGATCTGTCTTATTTTTCGGCTTAAGCCTTAAGACGAACTCTCCAAATGGATGGACGGTTTGGATATAACACATACCTTATAGTTTGACCCACAGACCTAACCCAATTCGAACCGTACTCAACCCAATCCGACATGGTTTCCCTGACCGAGTCGGACTCGATTTGGGTCAGGCCAACCGTGCATCAGATCGGTTCGAGTCAGGTGTCCTAACTCGGTGTGGGATTGGATCGAGTTCGGATCAGCCTATGTAAGTTTCGAACCGAATCGAGTTGGACCCAATCCGATCTGACTCGGTCCGATGCCCAGCTCTAATTTTAAGGCACAACTACAAAAAGGAGGCAGATCCAACGCTCAAGTGGCCACACCACAGGAAACAATGGGGATTGAACGTTTACTGTTAAAATCTTCTTATGGGCTACAAAAGTTTTTGATCAAGTTGATATTTGTTTTTTTTTTTTTTAAAACCTTCATCTAGGTCCATGTGAACTTATAAATAGGTTGGATGGAAAATAAACATCACGAAGGTTTCAACTATGGTGATATTATCACCACTGCTTCCTGTGGCATGGCCCACTTGAGCATTGGATCTTCATCATTTTTGAATTCCTTAAAATGATCTGTTAGTATGGATTGAAGTCATGGATAAAACACATACGTGGGCCCCACACAGCCAGTACGGTCCTGAATTAACAATCCTTGATATTGGCAATCATGGTAGGAATGTTATCCTGTGAGCGACGTCAATATCAGACATGGCCATTGTGAAAGATATTGATGGAAACAGATTGGCAATCATGGTAGGAATGCTATCTTAGTGCACGTCCTCATCCTCCTCCTCAAAACCATAACTATTATATTTTCAAATTAGATGCAACTAATCTTGGCAAATGATGGCCTCAATTGTTTTTGGTATAAGTGAGCTATGATGTTTTCTCATGATCCTAAAAGCAGTTGTTAAGTTCATCTTTATGAAGATTTATTATGATGAAAGGGTAGTAACTGAAACTTCGAAGGTTCGTGATGCAATCGAAGAATCGTACAATACGTACATAACCACACGGTCCACATCAAGTATTCATAACCCCAAGTGTAGGGTCGCGATGTAGTAATAACTTGTGAGAACGAGGTCGAATCCACAAGGACTAAACTTGTAAGTATTCTGAAAAGAACTATAACTAGAACTAAAAAAAGATCTAAATCTAAATATGTAATAAAAGAGAGTAATTGTGAAGGATTTATCAAATATCAAAAGTGAACTAGAGCGCCAAGGATCTACTTGCTGTGATCAGGGTACCCTCTTACTTGATTCAAGTACCACAATTGAAATTGGAGTCTTATCCTATCAAATTGGAAGATATAACAATTACAATCAAATCTGAACTTTCCTTTACCTAATTCTCAATGGAGGAGAATTGTGATAATTAGAAGGGATTCCATCACCAAACGGTGCCCATGGGACGATGGCCAACAACAGGATTTACTAATCCTACAATCTCAAAATCAGGAAAAGAAGATACTCAAAGCTATTGCAGATCTATTTGTAATTTGAGTCACATTTACCGTTAAAAAATGAAAGTATTTATTAAATATCAAATTAGAATCAAAGAAGGTTCAATATAAACATGAATCAAAGCAAGAGAAATATCCTATCACGCTACAAGCTTCACCTCTTAGCCTTATCTAAGAGGTTTAGCCAACCATAGACATGATTGGACCAAAGTCTCTTAAGAAAAATATGAAAACAACTAAGGAAGAAGAAGAAAAACTCTTGGCGACGGCTTCTCCACCCTTTTGCTCCAGTCCTTAAACCTTAGAAGATGCCTAAGAACATCCTAGAGAGTCCTATTTATAGTTGTGGAACTCCAACTTTCGCATCTAGTTGGAAAACTCTACAAACCGCCTTAAATTTATGTAGTTTGTTAAAATAAACTTCACTCTGCGTAGTTTTCAAAAATAGACTTCACTCTGCGCAGTTTTTCAAAATAGACTTCACTCTGCGTAATTTCATAAAATGACCCAGAGTTTCAGAATATGCTTTTTCAGGACGATTTTAGAATTCATTTTCTTCACTTCAAATCTTTGATTCTCTTTATTCCTCACTTGGTTTTCTTGGATCTTTGGCATATGAATTATTCAATCTTTGTCTCATACGATCCATCCCTTGCCTTGGTGATTCTTGAGCATCAAATCCATATTTTTAGTACCTTTTTCAATTCAAGATCTTAAATTTACCTTGCAACACAAACATGAGTAAAATAGAACATTATGCATTATCATGTTCATAAAACCAAGATATAAATGGGGGATAATATGCAATATTTGACCCTCAACACAATCCTCAACCAACATTTTTCTAGTCCCGAGCAAAGTATGCGTGAAATAAATCTCAATGCTTAATGTCAGAAACCTCTCTAGGAAAACAGTCTTTTGTACACCCAAGTATGAATGGGTAGAATTAAGATTCGAAAGTGGGGTTTTGAAAGCTTAGAGCCGAACTACATAAGCAACTAATCAAGTAAATTCTTTTTCCATTAAATTGAGCATAATTTGCATATCAAGTTTTTCAACGTGCTCAGTGAAAATTAATTTATTTCCTGTACGAATACTAGTAGTTCATCATGTTAGCCATACTCATCTGTAACATCCCGGATTTTTCCCAACCTGGTGATAGACATCCTCAGGCAATGGGTTGATCCTAACACCTGATTAACTTCTCAAATGCTCAATTCAAAAGTCTCAAATCCCTTTTCAAACCATTTTCTTCAAAATCTCACATTTCCTTCAAAATCTCACATTTCACTACCTCGTCCTTCAAAATTTTCTAAGTGCTTTCATATTAGACTCAAATCTTAAAGTTTAGGTGATATTGGTCAATACTTAACATAAAAATTACTATAAATAGTAAATAAATAAATAAAATGGGTTTTTAACCATTAACCTTTTAGAATCTCACGAAATAAGTAGGCTACATGGATAGATTAGCTTCTCCTACCCCAAACACATATATTGCACGTCGAATAACTCATCCCGGTTTGTAAAATACATTTATTTTACATATCAGAAGGCAAAATCACCCCAAACAGGTCAGTGACCGGTGAGGGCATCGTCAAGATGGTGAGGCCTCCCCAACAAATGTGGGCCAGGGCAGGCTGTAGTTCATTGGCTGGCCTGTTTTCGGCCACATTTTCTACAATTTTGGTCCGACTTCAAAAAGTCATATTTCTCTTGTTATAACTCTAAATTAAGTGATTCAAAAATTAGATTGAAGCTTAATAAGTCTAGTTTCATATAAAAATAATAGAAAAATATAATAAAAATTTTAATATAGTTAAATATAGGTCGTTGTTACAACTATCCGAAAATTATTAGTTTGGATAGCTGCCGCTTCTAGAATTTCTGGAATTTTTCTACAACACGAAACCTAATGAAATTTGGTAGATATGAAGTAGACTTAATGATGAATAACTAAGAAAATAATTAAAATAATATACTACCTCAAATCGCCAGGAAGGGGCGTAGAATTACCTTAGGATCGTATTCTATCATAATTAGGGCGGAATTTGGTTAAGTACTGAACTAAGCGATCAATAGAATTAGCTCGAACCACTTTAAATACGATCTGCAAGACCCAAAACTTGTGAAACCGTTGACGCTACATTACCCAAAAATCTAGGATCAATCTCATTACCCGGCTGCTCTCGGGAGCATCATAAAAATCTGTATCAGATCTGGACCGCACATCGAAAGTCCGATTAACGCGAAGTTAGACAGTTAGGACCGCCTTGCTGGGCTTGACAACCATCTCAGAAATCAAATCCAGATAGTGTCCCAGTACTATTCGCTTGAGCCCGGAGTGAAGAGTGTGAGAAACGTGAAAATATTTAGGAATAAATTTTGAATTTAAGTAATCTGAGACTTGTCGCTTGTGGGCTAAATATAAGCAATCGGACAGTCGAAATCTGACCCAAATACACCCTCAGATCAGGAGAAATTTAATACACTTGGCAGTGTACTTGTGGCCTTGATCGAGTCTCAGTGACCGTTGAACTGAAACTGGTTCGCCACGGGCGATCTGTAAATTCGATCAGACTGAAAACGTAACTCAACCTAGATCCAATGTCTGTGAGCATAAGTCTGACTTTTGGCTCAAGGGGGGCTTCCAGAAGTGCTCCGTTGAGATGGAACAGTCTCCCTTTGGACATAACCTAAGTATACATTGATCCTGAGTATATTTCGGAGAGTTTTGGGCCTATATAAGGACCTTAAACCCTCACTCTCTCATTCCATACGAATTTGAGAAAAACCTAGGAGAGAGAAGAGAGAGAAGAGAGAGAAAGTGTGAGGGAAGTGGGAGATTCTTCCTGCCGTTCTACCCTGTCGATCTACAGGCTTAACCATCATTTTCTAATCGCTTTTCCGGTGATTCCAGCTTCGTTTCTAGGTAAGAAAACCCTAACTCTAACCTATTTTAGGGTTTGAATTGATTCAAGTAGCGAAATAGCTAACGTATCCCATGCTATAGGTTGATATACTGCCTTAGACGAAGATTTAGAGATTCTAGTGTATTCGTTACGATTCTACGACAAAAGGTGCGGACTTTAGACATATAGGTTATGGTTTTCAACGCTTTCAATGTCAGATAATGATAGATTCATGATCTGTATGCAATTGCACATGTACAAAGTACTGTCCGTTTCATTTTTCGGTTATACGTTAACTATGTTGAATATACTGTATTCCTCGTATTTGTAGAAAACACCGTATACGTACAAATTTTAAAAGTATGTTAGCCATGATTAATTATCGTATGAACATGCTATATATATATATGTATAATACTCACTCGACGAAAGGATTCGGCCTAATACATGTTTTTGCTAGTATACGCTATGTATGTTAAAAGAGTGTATTCTAAGTGTTTGTGAAAATGACCGAATGAGTATAGAATTCGCATTCATGCTCACCATGACTAATTGTTATGGATATATGATTGTTGTATTGGCGATACCCCTTTGACAAAAGGATTTGCCCTAAATCACGCCATGGCCAATATACACTATATATGTTAAAATGTGTAGCCCAAGTGTTTGTGGAAATGACTGAATGAATATGGAACTTGGATTCTTGCTTGCCATGACTATCCGTCATGGGTGCACACGTGCTATAAATGGGGCAGCTCCCTATTGAAAGGATTTGGCCTAATACCTATGTAATCAACATACGTCATGTATGTTGATGTATGTAGTCTAAAGTGTTTGTTGAAATGTCTGAATGAGTAGTAGTTAGTAAATTGTAATGTATAAGGGTGTTGAGATAGGATTCTCAACTACCTTAGTGATGTGTATGATTTCCTTCATGTAAGTTGTTTAGTTTAATCACTTACTGGTTTATGAAACGTATGTATTTGGATTTCCTGTTTGCATTGTGTTTTATAACATGCTTATTAATATGTTTGAATTACTTGTTTACTTAATCCTGCTACTGACTACTTCACATGTTTAAGTTGTATTCCATAAAATCTGTGAAGGGTGATGGGGGAGTGGTGTAACGATTCTGTGCAACAGCCTTAGCAGCCCTAAGCGGACAATATTAGATATTGGATTGTATGATTTGAAATCTTGATCCATTACTGCTTTAACTGTTCCATAATTGAATGTGATTGGGGCTATTGTATAGTCCAGGCAATCAGTAACGGGATTGAATTCGTGGCTAAGATTCATTCGCCACATGAGATGTGTTCGACGAACCCGAGTCATATTTCGGTTGGCGATAGTGGTTGGCCACGCGAAGTACTTATGCACTTCATGTCGTTCAACTTGTCGTGTGCTCGAGCTAGCCGAGCTCGTCAAGTAACCCGATCTGTTTTATGTATGTTCACCATGTTTGGACGCCTCTATTTGAACCTGAGGTACTAAACTTATCTGAAGAATCCCATTAACCGTGGTACCTCGATCCGCTAAGACTCATGAATCGAGCATAGTGGTATGGGACACCGTGGTCAAGCTATCGGCCTACACTGGGGCCACGAGCCTCCCCGTAGTGACCATTGAGCCAGAATTGTGAGCCGATTATGGTGGTATGGGACACTATATTCGAGCTGTCGGCCTACACTGCTTAGATGAGTGATGGGGGAGTGGTGCAACGATTCCATGAAACAGCCTTGACAGCCCTGACCGTACCCGGTGTAATGACCTCGAGCATACTCTAAATCTGTGGTGAGGCGACGAGCCTTCCCGTAGTAACAGAGTACAAACTAGGCCTGTATTGATAAGGTGATGGGGGAGTGGTGTAACGATTCCGTATAACAGCCTTGACAGCCCTTGCAACGACCTAAAAACACACCATCGTATGAGATTATCTAGGACTGACGACCCTAGAATGGATCATTGTTTGGGAATGATATAAGGAAGGTACCTTAGTTTCCCAATATTGCTGTTTGAAATGGACTAATAATAACTCGATAATCATGCTTATCATCGCATTGCATGTGCCGGAAGATGTGGAGCACTGAGGGTGAATGACATGCCGCGGACGTAAGATGGTGCCGCACAAGGGAGTATGTTGGCGAGGGCATGCATCATAATCGCATTTCATCCTTACATTAATTACAGTACTTAGGAATGTTGATTGTACTGCTTTATCATTACTACTTGACTGAATTGATAATATGTTAACCTATGCTTTATTGTTCCACTGAGTTGATCACTCACTCCCACGTTATGGGACAGTGTTTTACACACCAAGCAGACCCTGTTGTAGCCGCAGGTGATGGCGATGCTTATGAGGCGGAGCCGAACTTTTGCGACGACGAGGATGCCTTCTTATATGTGCTGTATTTTGGCAGCTTCATGTGAGCCGTGTCTTGATCGATGGGGTTACAGGGATGTTGACTAGAGGACCTTACGCATTTGGTATATTTTGGAATGGTACTTGTAATGAATTAACTTGGTAACATTATCACACTTTGGAGACTCACCACAGTTTATATATTTTATATATCTATCACAGTCTTTTTCTTGCAAATTTAACTGTCTCTGGAGTATGATATACTGTTTTGATATAATCCTATTCATGTTTCAATGCTCTCATCATAATCATCATTATCTGTGTTGCATAAGTGATGCGTTGGAACTCGGGAGCTGAGCTTTGCTCGACCCCCGATTTTCAGGGCGTTATAAGATGGTATCAGAGCATGATTTGGATTAAACCGGACCTGGGTTATGGTCACACGATGCACTCTGATGCACTCTGACTTAGGAGGGAGCGACGAAACGTAGAAACCGACTTAGGATTTTCCAAATTCACTGAACGGCGAAATCGACCGTTGAGATTGGGCCCGTACACACCCATGATCACGCGAAATGATCCTGAATCACTTATAGACCGTCAAGCGACGGGTGTAGATCACAAATCACTCCATTCCAATCCTTAGGAATGTACAGATACAGCTGTGCATCAGAAACCACCCGAAATGACCCGAAACGGCTCAAAGCAGAGTCGGGGGCCAAACGGAGCACTTACAGGGGGACCCAGGGTGGGACCCATCCTTTTTGGGGCCTAGGGGTCATGAGGACCTCGCCCAAATGGTGAAGCATCGCTGGTTAGTCCAGAGGGTGGCAAGGCCCTCGCCAGGTTGGCGAGGCCTCGTCGGTCAGCGGGCTCGGCCGGGTGGGCCGGTCTGGCTGATGGTGTTTGGGGGCTAGGGTGACCCCCTAGTGTGTGGGCTGTTGACTAAAACCCTCCCAAACTAATACCTCCTTCACACATCACCCCTCCAAGCTCTCCCTTTCCCTCAAAATTTCCGTTTTCTCCCTCAAACCTCCCCTCCAATCACCCATTCTTTCATTTTCGGTAACAACCCATTCATTTCCAACGTTTACAGCCGTACCTACCCTCTACCCTTTTCGTTTTCTCTCATTTGAGCTCCTACACCCTCCATTTGAAGCTCAAATTCATGTAAACTCTCAATCCATCCCATCTCTTCATTTTCTTTCTTCAAACCCTGTCATTTGGGCCTTTACAACCTCTGTTGAGGCTCAAATTCATGGAGAACCAAAAACTCCAGCCCCTAATCTCCCTTATCTTCACTTTTCCATGGCTCTATTCGAGCTTAGTATGACCATTTTCTCGGATGTCTAGTCATCCATATTGTTGTCTTGAAGTTTGCATGGGTTACCGTCTTTGGATGTTTATGTTTTCATGTTGATGGGTGTAGTAGTTAGTAGTATGTTTTAAGTGTTTGAAGCCCTGGTTATATTAGCTCACATGTATCTTCAATTGTGTCCCATAACCTTCACAACCTCCAAATGTTGGGATGTTTAGGGCCTGTTCGGCCAACTGTATTAGGTGAGTTTTAGGTAGATAGAATTGTAAAGGTAACAATAAATGTATGTGTAAGGTATGGTCCCTAAATTGGGTGTATCCCGTGGTTTCCGACACCATGTTTGGAATGTATGCAATTAAAAGTAAATCCCGGGATTTCCATTCAAAATTACACTTAGAAATTCATCATCATGGGATTTGGAAATCCCGTCTCACACCTTCTAACACAAGGCTCATTTTCCAAGGCTTATGCCATTAATTTTAATTCCCACCCACCCTCCTACCAAACATGTCATTCCCAACCCCGAAGTGGGATTAGCAATGCAGTTCCATTTAATACAACTTCATACCTCTGGCTAAGTAGTCCCTTAGAGTTTTGGACCTAGAGTGGTGTTCCTAGATTTCGAAAGACCTAATAGTATGGAAAATTCAATAATTTAATAACGTGAACCCTAGGACCTTCGTAGTTGGTATGGGCAACTGTGAGGTGCTCAAGCGTAGTTAAATTCAAGTTCGGGCAACCTAATTCCGATCAGACAACTTTGACCCTAAGTGATAAGACAATTTCTTATATTAGAAAGGGTATAAAATCATCTAGTGTATAAGCATAGACTTTGTATTACAACCAATGGATTACCGCTACTCCTAAATTAAGGCTAGGCTACTAGTTACACTAGGGAATGTCAGAGACCGATAGACTTAGTTAGTCAGCTTTAGTTAGGTCGGAGTGAAAGCTCATTCTTTTGTTAAATACCCTTAATACTTACAGGCTCCTTTAATAACTCTTAGGAAGGTTGTTTAACGTAGAAACTAATCACGCTCATAGAAAACGTATGTATCCTTTGGATTTGATGTTAGGTCAAATCAATACACCCCTTTGAATTGCCTTCCCAAAGACGTACTACAATCGGGAACACGGAGTAGAGAACTATATGTAAGTGAGGTATTCGCAGTTTGAATTGAATTCTCAATCCTGGTAGTTACCAATGAACTCTATGCTCTGATTAAGCAGAAGGTCGGGATCAACTAGGATTAAGAACTGATACGACGATTTTCTGTCTTCGCGAGGCAGAGGGTCTATGTATCCGACTCAGACCCACTACACAACTTTCCTTCTGTGTTGGCCCAACCACTTGCAACTAAAAGTTTATAACTTCATCTTTAAGAAGTGTTAGGAAAGTATAGTCGATAGAGACTTTGTCTTTTTTAGGCATAAGGAATTGCCCAAATGGGTAACAGACAGTTAGGAATTAGGTCCCAAATTACATGCCATGTTAGCATACATATTATGCATATGCACGTAGAAAGATAGCCTGCCTGTTAAGCTAGACATGATCAAATAGGATAAGTCTGGACCATGACAAAACTCCTTGGTAGATATTAGGCATCTTGCCTCAAACTCACGCCTGCTCTTGAAATCAACCACACTACCCATCATCTTTAGCTCCTTTCTATAATCATAGGTACTAATGTCATAATACGCATCATCGATGAAAGGAAGACAAATGTATTGGGAAATCGTATCCCATTTCATGTCAAGGATAGGTCCTAAACTGCCCCTTGTTCCGACATACGGATCAGAACATAGATCTTGAACTCTGGAGGTAGAAATAAAATTTTAAGGGGGTAGAACATTATGAGCCCAATCTAGTTAGGTCGGCTAATACACCTCTTTGATCTGGGTGGCGCAGCGGAAGCGTGGTGGACCCTTGCCCCACTGGCCTAGGATTGAAGGAAGTTGATCCAGGCTGTGCGTAGGGATAGGTCACTAAATAGGATTTGGATCTTCCTTAGAATGTCGATAATGAAGTCATGGAAGGAAATTGATTAAGGTTCAAGTATTAAACAACTTCATAGTACAGAATAGGCCGGGTGCGAACTGAGTTACAATAGCCAAGGTCAACGCATCTACAACTGTGCTCGTCGAATACGAACATAATAGAAGCCCTAACAAGTTCTACTATGAGAAACCATTTTAGAATGATCTAGTAAGATTTGACTCATCGTTTCCTTGGACATAGATAATATCGAGGACTCTCCTAAACCAAGACCCAATAGGCAACTTTATAGATAGGAAATTTGAGTCGTTCAATAATGGACATTCCCTACATTTTTAGAGTGATCAGTCTACGGAGTTACTGAAAATATACAACTGCGAAACATTCGTGGCTTGACCCAATTCTCAATCCTGGGTGACTACCAATGGACTCACTGTTTGACCGACCAAAAGACCAGGATCTACCAGGACTGGGAAGGGATATGATGAGCTTTCTACCCTGGCCAGGTAGATGATCGATGTATCGGGATCAAGCCCACTATAAGTGTCTCTCCATGTTGGTCAAACATTGAAAATAACTATCTTACTCTAAATAGGTGGGAATTGTCATAAAAAGTCAAATAGATGACGGAATAAATTGTATCAACCTGTTAGGGGATAAGGGATAAAAGAAATAAATTTTTAAGGGGGGTAGTGCCAAAAATGTACTAGACTAGCATGCACAATATACACCCTATTGTGCATATAAACTTGAAATTAATAAGTCTTACGCAAATGAAATAATAGAATTCTTACTTATTACCTTTAGCCAATTTCAGGGACGAAATTATTTTTAAGGGAGGTAGATTGTAACATCCCAGATTTTTCCCAACCTGGTGATAGACGTCCTCAGGCAATGGGTTGATCCTAACACCTGATTAACTTCTCAAACGCTCAATTCAAAAGTCTCAAATCCCTTTTCAAACCATTTTCTTCAAAATCTCATATTTCCTTCAAAATCTCATATTTCACTACCTCGTCCTTCAAAATTTTCTAAGTACTTTCATATTAGACACAAATATTAAAGTTTAGGTGATATTGGTCAATACTTAACCTAAAAATTACTATGACTAGTAAATAAATAAATAAAATAGATTTTTAACCATTAACATTTTGGAATCTCATGAAATAAGTAGGCTACATGGATAGATCAACTTCTCCTACCACAAAAACATATATTGCACGTCGAATAACTCATCCCGGTTTGTAAAATACATTCATTTTACATATCGGATGGCAAAAATCACCCCAAACAGGTCAGTGACCGGTGAGGGCATCGCCAAGATGGCGAGGCCTCGCCAAAAATGCAGGCCAGGGTGGGCCGTAGTTCATTGGCTAGCCCGTTTTCTGCTACATTTTCTGTAATTTTGGTCTGACTTCAAAAAGTTATATCTCCCTCGTTATAACTCTGAATTAAGTGATTCAAAAATCAGATTTAAGTTTAATAAGTCTCGTTTCATATAAAAATAATAGAAAAATATAATAAAAATTTTATATAGTTAAATATAGGTCGTTGTGACAACTATCTGGAAATTATTAGTTTGGACAGCTGCCGCTTCTAGAATTTTTAAAATTTTTCTACAACACGAAACCTAATGAAATTTGGTAGATATTAAGTAGATTTGATGATGAACTATAAAAAATAATTAAAATAATATACTACCTCAAATCGCCAGGAAGGGGCGTAGAATTGCCTTATGATCGTATTCTGTCATAATTAGGGCAGAATTTGGTTAAGTACTGAACTAAGCGATCAATAGAATTAGGTTGAACCACTTTAAACACGATTTGCAAGACCCAAAACTTGTGGAACCGTTGACGCTACATTACCCAAAAATCTAGGATTAATCTCATTACCCGGCTGCTCTCGGGAGCATCACGAAAATCTGTATCAGATCTGGACTGCACATCGAAAGTTCGATTAACGCGAAGTTAAACAGTTAGGACCGCCTTGTTGGGCTTGACAACCATCTCAGAAATCAAATCCAGATAGTATCCCAGTGTTATTCGCTTGAGCCCGGAGTGAAGAGTGTGAGAAACGTGAAAATATTTAGGAATAAATTCTGAATTTAAGTAATCTGAGACTTGTCGCTTGCTGGCCAAATATAAGCAATCAGACCGTCAGAATCTGGCCTAAATACACCCTCAGATCAGGAGAAATTTCATACACTTGGCAGTGTACTTGTGGCCCTGATCGAGTCTCAGTGACCATTGAACTGAAACTGGTCCGCCACGGGCGATCTGTAAATCGGATCGGACCAAAAATGTAACTCGACCTAGATCCAATGTCTGTGAGCTTAAGTCCAACCTTTGGCTCAAGGGAAGCTTCCAGAAGTGCTCCGTTGAGACGGAACAGTCTCCCTTTGGACATAACCTAAGTATACATTGATCCTGAGTTTATTTCAGAGAGTTTTGGGCCTATATAAGGACCTTAAACCCTCACTCTCTCATTCCATACGAATTTGAGAAAAACCTAGGAGAGGGAAGAGAGAAAAGAGAGAGAAAGTGTGAGGGAAGTGGAAGATTCTTCCTACCATTCTACTCTGTCGATCTACAGGCTTAACCATCATTTTCTAATCGCTTTCCCGGCGATTCCGGCTTCATTTCTAGGTAAGAAAACCCAAAATCTAACCTGTTTTAGGGTTTGAATTGATTCAAGTAGCGAAATAGCTAACGTATCCCGTGCTATAGGTTGATATACTGCCGTAGACGAAGATTTAGAGATTCTAGCGTATTCGTTACGATTCTACGGCAAAAGGTGCGGACTTTAGACGTATAGGTTATGGTTTTCAATGCTTTCAATGTCAGATAATAATAGATTCATGATCTGCATGCAATTGCACATGTACAAAGTGCTGTCCGTTTCGTTTTTCGGTTATACGTTAACTATGTTGAATATACTGTATTCCTCGTATTTGTAGAAAATACCGTATACGTACAAATTTTGAAAGTATGTTAGCCATGACTAATTACCATATGAACATGCTATATATATGTATAATACTCACTCGGTGAAAGGATTCGCCCTAATACATGTTTTTGCTAGTATACGCTATGTATGTTAAAAGAGTGTATTCTAAGTGTTTGTGAAAATGACCGAATGAGTATAGAATTCGCATTCATGCTCGCCATGACTAATTGTCATGGATATATGATTGTTGTATTGGCAATACCCCTTTGATGAAAGGATTTGCCCTAAATCACGCCACGGCCAATATACATTATATATGTTAAAATGTGTAGCCCAAGTGTTTGTGGAAATGACTGAATGAATATGGAACTTGGACTCCTGCACATGACTATCCGTCGTGGGTGCACATGTGCTATAAATGGGGCAGCTCCCTATTGAAAGGATTTGGCCTAATACCTATGTGATCAACATACGTCATGTATGTTGATGTATATAGTCTAAAGTGTTTGTTGAAATGTCTGAATGAGTAATAGTTAGTAAATTGTAATGTATAAGGGTGTTGAGATAGGATTCTCAACTACCTTAGTGATGTATATGTTTTCCTTCATGTAAGTTGTTTAGTTTAGTCACTTACTGGTTTATGAAACGTATGTGTTTGGATTTCCTGTTTGCATTGTGTTTTATAACATGCTTGTTAATATGTTTGAATTACTTGTTTACTTAATCCTGCTACTTACTACTTCACATGTTTAAGTTGTATTCCATAAAATCCATGAAGGGTGATGAGGGAGTGGTGTAACGATTTTGTGCAACAGCCCTGACAGCCCTAAGCGGACAATATTGGATATTTGATTGTATGATTTAAAATCTTGATCCATTACTGCTTTAACTGTTCTGTAATTGAATGTGATTAGGACTATTGTATAGTCCAGGCAATCAGTAATGGGATTGAATTTGTGGCTGAGATTCATTCACCGCATGAGATGTGTTCGACGAACCCGAGTCGTACTTCAGTTGGCGATAGTGGTTGGCCACGCAAGTGCTTATGCACTTCATGTCGTTCAACTTGTCGTGAGCTCGAGCTAGCTGAGCTTTTCAAGTAACCTGATCTATCTTATGTATGTTCACTATGTTTGGACACCTCTATTTGAACCTGAGGTACTAACCTTACCAGTGGAATCCCGTTAACCGTGGTACCTCGATCCGCTAAGACTCATGAGCCGGGCATGGTGGTATGGGACACCGTGGTCGAGCGTCGGCTTACGCTGAGGCCATGAGCCTCCCCGTAGTGACCATTGAGCAACTAGACTCGTGAGCCGATTATGGTGGTATGAGACACTATATTCAAGTTGTCGGCCTACACTGCTTTGATGGATGATGGGGGAGTGGTGCAACGATTCCATGTAATAGCCCTGACAGCCCTAACCGTACCTGGTGTAGTGACCTCAAGTATACTCTAAATCTGCGGTGAGGCGACGAGCCTTCCCGTAGTAACAGAGTATAAACTAGGCCTGTATTGAAAAGGTGATGGGGGAGTAGTGTAACGATTCTGTGTAACAGCCCTGACAGCCCTTGCAGCGACCTAGAAACACACCATCGTATGAGATTGTCTAGGACTAGCGACCCTAGAATGAATTATTGTTTGGGAATGATATAAGGAAGGTACCTTAGTTTTCCAATATTGTTGTTTGAAATGGACTAATAACAACTCGGTAATCATGCTCATCATCGCATTGTATGTGCCTGGAAGATGTGGAGCACTGAGGGTGACAGCATGCCATGGATGTAAGATGGTGCCGCACGAGGGAGTATGTTGGCGAGGGTATGCATCATAATCACATCTCATCCTTGCATTAATTACAGTACTTAGGAATGTTGATTGTACTGCTTTATCATTACTGCTTGACTGAATTGATAACATGTTAACCTATGCTTTATTATTCCACTGAGTTGATCACTCACTCCCACATTACGGGACGGTGTTGTAGACACCAACCAGACCCTGTTGTAGCCGCAGGTGATGGCGATGCTTATGAGGAAGAGACAGACTTTTGCGACGATGAGGATGCCTTCTTGTTTGTGCTATATTCTGGCGGCTTCATGTGAGCCGTGTCTTGATCAACGGGGTTATAGGGATGTTAAATAGAGGACCTTACGCATTTGGTATATTTTAGAATGGTACTTGTAATGAATTAACTTGGTAACATTATCACACTTTGGAGACTCACCACAGTTTATATATTTTATATATCTATCACAGTCTTCCGCTTGCCAATTTAATTGTCTCTGGAGTATGATATGCTGTTTTGGTATAATCCTATTCATGTTTCAATGCTCTCATCATAATCATCATTATCTGTGTTGCATAAGTGATGCGTTGGAACTCGGGAGCTGAGCTTTGCTCGACCCCCGATTTTCAGGGCGTTACATCATCACTTCAAGATCAATTTGAAACTCAAGTACTGATTCTGAACTTATCCCATTTCCCTTCTTTTTCCAATATTTGATTTTATATCGACGGTCAATTTTTTATTCATTCTTTTTATTTTTGCATTCTTTTCCATATTTTCCATATTTTTCATTCTTTTTGTTCTTTTTTTATGACCTCTTTCTCAATCTCCTATTTTTTAAATTAGTTCTTTTCTTCTTTTAAGGTGGATAAAATTCTCCAGACTCAATTCTCATAATCTATAATTATTCACGTACTAACAATCAGAACTTCTAGCATGTCTTACAGAAGACAAATTGAATGTGTCTTGTGATTTAAATTAATATGATATTCAAACTATCTCTTAATCAATTGAGTGCAAGAACTTAGGTCATAGATTACTTAGTTGATCAAACTCCAACAATCTAAAATTCAATCTCTATTTTTTATTATACCCAACTCATTCTTAAGTACACAATTCATCGCTTCCCAAACAGATTTCAACTTGAAACATTGAAAAGTTTCAAATTTTTTGCTCAAAACTGAAAAAACACTGATAAGTTCACCTAATCCCCCATCCCCAACCGAAAAATCTACATTATCCTCAATGTAAAAGAAATAAGTATGTAATGCAAAAGAGAAAATGAAAAGAGAAGGGAAGTGATGGAAGGGTAATACCAGAAGAAGAACATTTTAGGTTTTTCAAATGGTCTTAGTGTGAAGATGGGTTAGCACAAGAATTAAACCAATAGAAAGTAAACTATCTTAAACAGCGAAAAACAAACTATCCTAATCCTAAACCATATGAAAGAAAATAAATCTACTTATACCTTTGTCAGATTAGGAGGTTAATCCTGGTAAACATGGTCAATCAGAGGTATTGACATGTCCTCTGAATTAAAATTTTCAACAAATGGCTTAAAATAATATCCATTTACTTTGAATTCTTTGACATGGTTTGGATTTCAAATCTCGACAGCCCCATGAGGATAAACATTAGTAATAGTGAAAGGGTCGGTTCAACGAGATCAAAAGTTACCAGGAAAAATGTATAACTGAGAATTATACAAAAGGACTTTCTAACCTGGTGTGAGCGATTTCCAAAGATGTGTTGGTCATGAAATACCTTCATCCTATTGTTGTAAATTCTTGAGTTCTCATATGCATCATTCTGGATTTCTTCCAGTTCATTCAACTAAAGTTTGCGCAATGAGCTATCGTTATCTAAATTGAAGTTTAGATTTTTAATCGCCTAGTAGGCCCTATATTCTAACTCAATAGGTAAGTGGCAATCCTTCCCATAGACAAGTCTAAAGGGAGATATTCCAATATGGGTCTTAAATGTAGTACGGTAAGCCCATAAAGCATCGGTCAATCGGATTGACCAGTCCTTACGGTTAGGGTTAACTGTTTTTTTTAAAAATATGTTTAATTTTTCTATTGGAAATTTCGGCTTGCCCACTTGTTTGTGGGTGGTATAGAGTGCTCACTTTGTGGGAGATGTCATATTTTTCATTAAGTTCTCAAATGGCCTATTATAAAAATGTGAACCTCCATTACTAATGAAGGCCCAAGGCATTTCGAATCAGGAAATGATGTTCTCTTTTAAAAACTTAATGACCATTTGATGATCATTGTTCTAGCACGGGATCGCTTCGACCCATTTAGTGACATAGTCTACCACTAGCAAAATATACAAATTTTTGAAAGATTGAGGGAATGGTCCCATGAAATCGATGCCCCAGCAATCAAATGCTTCAATGATCAGAATGAGGTTTAAAGGCATCATATTTTGATGAGACAATGTTCCTAATTTCTGACAACACTCACAAGCTTTGCAAAACTTATGAGTGTCCTTGAACATAGTGGGTCAGTAAAAGTTGCACTGCAGAATTTTGGCCATGGTCTTTTTAGCAGAAAAGTGACTACCACAGGCCTGAGAATGACAGAAGGAGATGACACATTGGTATTCATTATCTGACACACATCTCCTTAAGATTTAGTCTGGGCAATATTTAAATAAATACGGATCATCCCAGAAGAATTTGTATACCTCGGCAAAAAATTTCTTCTTATCTTGCGTAGTCCAATGTATTGGCATGAAACCTATGGCAAGATAATTAACAATATCCACCAAGGTGAATGGGAGACTTTAAATAGTTTTTTTTTTTTATCAAGGAACATGCCATTTATATTTGTCGTCTCAAGGGAATTAGAGAGGTCCAGCGGGAAAGATGGTCAGCCACTATGTTCTCTACTCCTTTCTTATCTTTTATTTCCAAATCAAATTTTTAGAGTAGGAGGATCCATCTTATCAAGCGAGGCTTAGCATAATTCTTAGAAAGAAGATACTTAAGCGCCGCATGATTTGTGTAGATGATAATCTTGGATCTGATCAAGTAGGACCTAAATTTGTCCAAAACAAATATTACTGCTAAGAGTTCATTTTCTATATTTGAGTAATTCACTTGGGCAAGATTTAAAGTTCTACTTGCATAGTGTATAACATAAGGCTTCTTATCTTTTCCCTAGCCTAACACTACCCTAAGAGCATAATTAGATGCATCACACATAATTTCAAAAGGAATGCTCCAGTCGGCTGGCTGCATGATAGGTGAAGTGGTTAACATGCCCTTAAGCTTAGAAAAAGCATCCTGGCATTGTTTGGTCCACTCATATGGTACATCCTTCTGAAGTAGATTGCATGAAGGACAAGAGACGTGACTGAAGTCCTTTATGAATCTCCTGTAAAATTCAGCGTGTCCTAAAAAGGATTGCATGTCTCATATGTTCTTGGGTGGAGGTAAGTTAGAGATAAGATCAATCTTAGCCTTATTTACCTTAATTTCTTTGGACGAGAAGATATGTCAAAGGACAATCCCCTTACAAACCAAGAAATGATACTTCTCCCAATTTAGTACCAAATTCTTTTCCTCACATCGCTTCAGCACACATTTAAGATTCTCAAAACAATCGCTGAAGGATGGACCAAAGACAGAGAAGTCATCCATGAAGACCTCTAAATATTGCCCCACTATGTCAGAAAAATACTCATCATGCATTGCTGAAAAGTGGCGGGGGCATTATATAGTCCAAATGGCATCCTTCAATAAGCAAATGTGCCGAAGGAACATGTGAATGTGGTCTTTTCTTGATCTTCAGGGGCTATCTCTATCTGGTTGTAGCCCGAATATCCGTCAAGGAAACAGTAATAAGAATGACCAGTTAGCCTTTCCAAGATTTGATCAATAAAGGGCAAAGGAAAGTGGTCTTTTCTTGTGATGGTATTCAATTTCCTGTAATTAATGCACATTCTCCAACCAGTAGCAACTCTAGTTGGCATGAGTTCATTGTCGGCATTAGCTACGATGGTGATTCCGGACTTCTTAGGAACCACCAGAGTTGGACTTATACATTGGCTGTCGGATATAGGGTATATGATACTCACATCTAATAGCTTACAAACCTCGGCCTTAACCACTTCCTTCATGTTTGGATTTAATCTACATTGTGGTTGCCGGGAGGTCTTTGTATTATCCTCTAGATAAATGTGGTGAGTATAAATCAAATGGTCAATTCATTTGAGGTCCACAATCAACCATCCAAGGACTCCTTTGTGCTCAATGAGAGTAGAAATAAGCATATTCTCCTGTTCTCGCTCAAGGTGAGAAGAAATCACTATTGAGTATGTCTCATCTTGACCTAAGTAGACATATTTCAAATCAGAGGGCAAAGGTTTTAGGTCAAGCTTCGGTGCCTTGAGGTTAGACAGTATATGCACTATATCCGTTTGGGGTAATTCTTCAAATTGTGGCCTCCACCAGTTAACTTCAAGTATCTGCACAGTATCAAGCATGACACCAATCTCCCTAATCATATCGTCATCTAAATCATGGGAGTGGGCCAAACACGTCTTTAGAGGGTTAGAGGATATTGAGCTCATCAAGTTAAATTGTGGGCATCGTCATCATCCTTTGTCTGTTTGCTCATATTGAAAAAGATATTGAGCTCCAATGTTATATTTTCAAAAGACAAATTCATGACTCCATTCCTACAATTGATGGTTGTATTTAATGTAGTAGGAATGGGCGACCAATGATGATGGAATTTAAGTGCTCATATCCATGATGGGTTGAGTATCTAGGATGATATAATCTACTAGATAGTAGGATTTGTCAACCTGGGCGAACACATCCTTAATTATCCCTCTCAGCACATGAACTGAGCGATCGGCCGGTTGTAATGTGGTCCGGGTGGATTTTAATTCACCTAGACCCAGTTGTTTGTAGACCGAGTATGGGATCGGATTTACGCTCGCTCCTAAGTCAAGAAGTGTATGCTCAATCTAAGAATTCCCAATTACACAGACGATGGTTGGGCTACCAAGATCTTTATACTTCTGTGGCACATAATGCTTTAGAATGACACTCACTTTTTCTATTAAGAAGATTTTCTTTTGAATGTTTTGTCATCTTTTAGTCGTACATAAATCTTTTAAAAATTTGGCATATGAAGGTATCTGTTTCACAACATCCAGTAGAGGAATGTTGATCTTCACTTACTTAAGCACCTTTAGAATATCCTGAGAGTTAGAGAGAGGTTTTGGTGCTATCAACCATTGGGGAAATGGAGCAATCAGTTTGTTTTGAAGTTCCAATTCTACCTCATGTGGAGCATTGCTAGGTCTATCAGTCTCATCTACATCTGGGTCCTTAGGCTTCTCATCCCTTAACGAAATAGATTTGTCAATTATCTTCTCACTCCTAAGAGTAGTGATAGACTTAGCTTGTTCTATTGGATTTGAAGAACTTAGTTCACTAACTATGTATTGCGGTTTAGGATTGGTGTTAGGTTGGGCTGGAAGCGTCCCTTTCTCCATAACCATAACGCGTGAGTTTATCTTTTGTATAATCTTTATGAGTTCTTGTAAGGCTTAAAGAATACTTTGCTGGATAAGCTCTTGAGGATTTTGAACTAATTCCTCTTGAGGTTTCCCTTAGACGTGATGCTCATTCTTAGGGAGATGTCCCATGATTGTGAGGTTTCAACAAGTTTATCAAAGTAATCCCACACTTCATCAACATCTTTGTTTAGGAATTCCCCATTGCACATTATCTCGACAAATTGGTGCATGGAAGATGTTAGTCCTTTATGGAGGAAATTTGTTATGCGCCACGTTTCAAAACTGTGTTGTAGGCATGAACTGACAAGATCCTTAAACCACTCCTAACATTGAAAGAATGTTTCATCTTCCCTTCGGGCGAAGTTCATGATCGACTTTCTGATGGTGTTCGTTTTATGATATGGGAAGAATTTCTTTATGAACTCCCTTGTCATGTCATTCTATCTGCCAATAGATTGTGGACGTAGTGAATGTCACCACGTCTTAACCTTTTCTTTCAGGGAGAAAGGGAAGATTTTCAGCCGGCTTGTGTCCTCAGACCCATTAGGGAAGTATAAAGTCTCTGTGATCTCATCAAACTCTTTCAAGTGTAAATATGGATTTTCAGATTCAAGCTCAAGGAACCTTAGAAGGAGTTAGATCACTCCTGGCTTGATGTTTATGTTTCCTGTATTTTCAGAAAAAACCATACAAGAAGGGGTGCTCACCCCCACTGATTGTAAATAGTCTCGTAAAGTACGAGGTGGGGGTGATCGATGAACCTTGTTCTCATCATGGATTTCCTCCACCCTAGGGTGGGGTGGATTTGGAAGTTGATTAGCCAGCTGATTTACAGTTATAACTTCGGTTAATTTTGTGGATCTCAATTGGTGTCTAATCCTGTGATGGATAGATAACCCCTCAACCAATCCTCCTTCACTCAAAAGACGTCGAGTGTTGTCACGGACCCACTTGGGCATGAAACACTCTCAGCCCACAATTTCAAAATCTAACCTAAACCTAAAAAGAAAAAGAAAAATAGAAATCTAGAAATAAAAGGAGAGAGAATTAGAAAGAAGTTACCAAATTAGAAATTTATATGTTAGGATCCTATAAAAGAAAAAGGAAAGTGAATTAGTTTTTAAAAAGAGAAATAGAAAGTTTCTAAAAATAGAAAAATGAGTCAATTTCTAAAGATAAATTAGGAAAGTTTCTAAAAAAACAACCTAGTTTCCAAAAATGAAAAAGTAAAGTTTCTAAAAACAAATTAGGAAAGTTCCTAAACCCAGAAAAAGGAAAAGTGAGTTTCTTAAAAAAGAACTAAGAAAGCAACCTAGTTTCAAAAAAAAGAAAAAGGAAAGTTTCTAAATATAGAAAGTAAGTAAGTTTCTAAAAAAGAAAAAGGAGAGTAAACTAGTTTCTAAAAAAGAAAAAGGAAAGGAAATTAGTTTTTAAAAATATATTAAGAAAGTTTCTAAAAAAAATAGTTTCTAAAAATAAATTAGGAAAGTTTCTATCCTAGAATTAGAAAGTAAATTAGTTTATAAAAATAGAAAAGGAAAGTTTCTAAATCTAGAAATAGAAAGCTAAGTTAATTTATAAAATAATTCAGAAAAAAATCTAACCTAAAAATAGAAAGTAGAAAAACCCTAATCTTAAACTAATTCAAAAACTAGTTAATCTCAGAAAAATGCAATTGTTAGTTCCAGGCAACAGCGCCAAAAACTTGTTCATAACCCCAAATGTAGGGTCGCGATGTAGTAATAACTCGTGAGAACGAGGTCAAATCCACAGGGACTAAATTTATACGTATTCTGAAAAGAACTAGAACTAGAATTAGAAAAAAGATCTAAATTTAAATATGGAATAAAAGAGAGTAATTGTGAAGGATTTATCAAATATCAAAAGTGAATTAGAGCGCCAAGGATCCACTTGCAGTGATTAGGGTGCCCTCTTACTTGATTCAAGTACCATAATTGAAATTAGAGTCCTATCCTATCAAATTGAAAGATATAATAATTACAATCAAATCTGAACTTTCCTTAACCTAATTCTCAATGGAGGAGAATTGTGATAATTGGAAGGGATTGCATCACCAAACGATGCCCATGGGATAATGGTTAACAACAGGATTTACCAATCCCACAATCTCAAAATCAGGAAAAGAAGATACTCAAAACTATTGCAGATATACTGTAATTTGAGTCACAATAAACCATTAAAAATTGAAAGTATTCATTAAATATCAAATTAGAATCAAAGAAGGTTCAACATAAACATGAATTAAAACAAGAGAAACATCCCATTATGCTACAAGCTTCACTTCTTAGCCATAGCTAAGAGGTTTAGCCAACTATAGACATGATTGGACCAAAGTCTCTTAAGAAAAACATGAAAACAACTAAAGAAGAAGAAGCAAAACTCTTAGTGATGGCTTCTCCACCCTTTTGCTCCACTCCTTAAACCTTAGAAGATGCCTAGGAACATCCTAGAGAGTCCTATTTATAGTTGTGGAACTTCAACTTTTACACCTAGTTGGAAAACTCTAAAAATTGCCTCAAATTTACGTAGTTTGCTAAAATAGACTTTACTCTGTGTAGTTTTCCAATATAGACTTCACTTTGCACAATTTCATAGAATGACCCAGAGTTTTAGAATATACTTTTTCAGGAGGATTTCAGGATTCATTTTCTTCACTTCAAATCTTTGATTCTCTTCATTCTTCACTTAATTTTCTTGGATCTTTGGCATATGAATTCTTCAATCTTGGTCTCCTAAGATCCATTCCTTACCTTGGTGATTCTTGAGCATCAAATCCATGCTTTTAGCACCCTTTTCAATCCAAGCTCTTAAATTTACCTTGCAATACAAACACGAGTAAAATAGAACATTAAGCATTATCGTGTACATAAAACCAAGATATAAATGGGGGATAATATGCAATATTTAATCCTCAACATCAAGTGATAAAGAAGTTATAGCTCATGCTATTTCTACAAGCGTTGATATTATACTTGACGACAAATACATGTCTTTCTTAGCACAAGAAGATATAGATAGTTAAACGAAAGAATTAGAGTTAAACTTGTATCTCAAAGAGTCAATCGTAAGACGGCAGGATTCAGACTTCGATATTATGGAGTGAAAGAAAATGAGAGTTAGTGAAGGAAAATACCTTACACTATCGGCGACGGAACGAGATATATTGTCAATTCCTATTTCAATTGTGAAATCAGAATCTGCTTTTAACACATGAAGTAGGGCCGTGAGCAAGACTTGAAGCTCTCTTACAACAAATACAGTTGAAGCATTAATTTGTACACAAGATTGGTTGCATCCGAGTTGGGAAGGTAATAGTTCTGATAATGATAAAGAATATGAGGATGAGAATGAGTCTAAAGATGTAGCACATGTAACAACAAAAATATGTATGGAGTTAGGTTAACATTTTTTGTTAATTTCTTAAAACACGAAAATGATGTAATGTGTACTTTTTTATTTTTTGTTATGTTAATGTATTTTATAAGTGTAATGCATCAATAGCTTCTATTTTATTTTTATATAATGCTTTTATTTTATGTCATATTTCGTTATTGCTTTTATATGCTATATTTTATTATTACTTTTATATCTTATATAAATATTTCATTTTATCATCTATTTTCATACTTTATTATTGCTAAAATACTAATTTTTCCAACACAAACGGTAGATATGTCTTCAAGTGAACCATCGACCAACGTTTGGGACAATGATTCCTTAGTCCATTCTCCAAAGTCTGAAAAATTTAAGATTTTGTGTCATTTGTATGAGGCCAAGTTTGTTAACAAAACAATCGGCTCAAGTTACACTCATCATGTCGGGGTGTAGATGTAAAACCGTGTCCTAAAGCCCCAAAGAAAATCTAACTTCTTTTTCAGGTACTTATTTATTCGAATGAAAAATCTTCCACTCCCCAATCCAAACTTTCTAAGGTAAAGGAGGAAGCTAGATTATTAGCATTGGAAGAAGAATAATTTCAACTTGCCTTAAAGTATAGTATGGAAGAGGCTTTTACACATCAACGGTATCCTCCATGATAGCATGATGTCGAAGTAGGTTCAAGCTGCACGAATAAAAAGAAGAAGAATAACAAACCATCCAAGTTTCTTCCAGTCTTGGTGCATTTTATAGGGCGTTGGGTACTATATATAAATCTGCTCACAAAGAATGTTTGAAAAATCTCATTCAAACTATACAAGATGACGATAAAAAGCTCTCTCCACCTTTTAATTCGGGAGAGGTGAATGAGTACCATTATGAAGAATTTGATAACAACTCGAGCTCAACAAACGATCTCCTCTCTAGTAGTAATTAGTAAGTAACGATAGTAAAAAACTTTTCTAATGTTGTTGTAATAAGAATATTTTTAGTCTTTAGTTTATATTTTATTTTTTATTTTCTACCTTATTATGTTATTAATGTTATGTATAATTATAATTTTAGCTCGATACTTTCGAGTTTCGACATCGAACTTGAACTTATCTTGAAAACTCAACTCGAACTCAAATTCGATAACTCGAAAACTTAAACTTTAACTCGTACTCGGCTCGAAAGCTCGAACTCGACTCAAAAGCTCGACCTTGAACTCGGCTCGAATTTGTCCGATTTGCTGACCGAGCCGAGTTGAGCTGGACATAATGGCTCAGTCACCAAGTCGAGTTGAACATGAGCCAGGGGTAGCTGCTGATCGAGCCGAGTCGAGCTGAGGCTAGCTCGACTCGATTCGACTCGGTGTAAACTCCTAACCCTGGCATTAATGTATTATTTATCCCTTAAGATGTACATTCCTCTCTTGTCCTTGTACCGAGTTGATTTGGGGTTCATGAGCTTAGATGAAGTATCCCATGACTGTGCATTTTCAACAAGCATATTAAAATAGTCTCGTGCGTCATCGAAATCTTTGTTCATGAATTTCTCATTGCACATCATCTCTACGAATTGGCGCATGGGCGAAGTTAGTCCATTATAAAAAATGATTATGATTTGCCAAATTTCGTAGCCATAATGTGGCAAGCATTTAGAATATTTTCGAATCTTTTTTAGTATTGGAAGAAGGTTTCTTCCTGTTTCTATAAAAAATTCATGATCGCCCTCCTCAAGGTGTTAGTTTTATGAATTAGGAAGAACTTTTTAAGGAACTCTTGGGTCATCTCAGCCCATGTCCCGATCGATATCGGTCTCAAGGAGTGAACCATTACTTAGCTTTCTCCTTCGAAGAGAAAGAAAAAAAAACTTTAATCTTAAGGTGTCGTCAAACACTTTATGAAAGTGCAAGATCGCTATAATCTCATCGAACTCTTTGAGATGTAGGTATGGATTCTCAAAGTCTAGTCTATGAAATTTTGCGAGTACTTGGATTACTCCCAGTTTAAAATCTATGTTTCCTACATTATGCGGAAAGACGATTTAGGAAGGCGTACTCGTCCTCATTGGTAGAAAATAATCAGATAACATTCTAGGTGGAGGACCATTGTACACATCATTCTCATCTTGTTGTTCCTCAGTTGGATGGTGATGTTGATTTTCAGCCAACTCAGAGGATTTTAGGTGTTGTCTAATCTGATGATGGATAGGCAAACCTTTAACTAATCCTTATTCACTTAAGAAATGTAGAGTATTATCACGAACCCACTTGGGCATGAAATAATCTCAGACCTAACCCTAAACTAATTCTATTTCTAATAAAATTACAGAAACAAAGAAATCTAACATAATAAAGCAAGATGTTTGGAAGGAAAGTACCCGATTGTCGATTCTAGGTTAGATTCTACAAAATATATATATAAAAAAAACAATATTAATATCTTAGAATTCAGAAAACCCTAATATCGAAATGCAGCAGAAAACTAAACCCAATCCTATGCTAATTCTAGTACTAATGTAATTGGAAAAACACAGCTAAAGTTATCAGAAACAATGCTAAAAACTTATTTTGACAACCCCAAGTACAAGGCTGCGATGTAGTAATAACTTAATGAGACTGAGGTCGTACCCATAAAGATAAATTTCTGAAAGACTTTAGAACTAGAACTAGGACTAAACTAACGAATAAAAATTGCTTTAAAGAGTAATTATGAGAGCAACTATTAAGGATAAAACACTAGAGCACTGAGGATCCACTTATAGCAATATCTCAATGTTAATTTACTTGATTCAATTGTATAGCTCAACTGGAATTGAAGTCCTATCTTATTCAACCGGATAATAGATCGGTTAAATCATCATTCATATATTCAAAATAGATTTGAACTTCAATTGAATTGGTTCCCACGTCATGCACAAAAGTATTGATCACAGGAAATTCAAAGCATCTATCATGCTCATAGTCTAAGATAGATCAATGAATTTTACAGATCAATCCCTTATAAAATATATAAGAAATTATTCTTAGTATTCCTAAGCATCCAATGTACCTGAAGTCGATAATAGATTAAAGTAAATAAGAAATAAATCTTCATTCAAACCAACTATTAATGAATTATTCAACAATCAAATCAAATACTTGAATAAAAGTAAATTATAATATTAAGACTAACAATAAACTTCACCTCTTAGCCCTAGCTAAGAGATTAACCAATCAAAAACATGATTGAACTAAAACTCAAAAAGAAAAACATAAAAACTAACTAGAACTAGGGGATTGGAGAAAGAGGACTCCTTGGAGGCTCCACAAATCCTTGTTATACTCCTTCTACCTTAACTCGCATATAAGAAAGCTTAAAAATTACTTTAAATATGAAAAATCCACATCAACTTGAAACCGACTTGAATTTATGCACTTTGGTTAAGCTTTGACTCCAGCCGGCTGGGACCTTTGGTCATAGTGAATGTAGCCTATGGTCGAACCAAATTAACTCTCAGTTATAGCCAAAATTTCTCAATTTGTCTCTGAAGTCACTGTCTCCCTTAGGTCGCACAGAACATCACTTCATTGGCACCAAACTTGACTTCGGTCGGACTGAATGTCGAGCTAAATCAACTCAAAAAATTATAGTTTGTTGCTGTACTGTTTTGTGTACATTCGGTCAAACTGAACCAACTTTAGGGGGCATCGAACATTCTATTTATTTTGTTATTGGACTTTATTATTCAACCAATTTTTTATATCTCATTTACATTTAGTTTTTTTGGATCTTTGATACTTGATTTTTTCATTAATCACTTCCAAATCTCTAACTCTTCTTTTGGTCATTCTTTGAACATTTCTTCTCTTTAATAATCTTTTCATTTTAGCTTTCCAAATCACCTGGTATAAAAAAAACATACATAATTCAATCGATTAAATGCATCTATGCTTATAAAATCAGTGCATAATAGGGAAAAAATATACAATATTTCACACTTAACATCTTGTGAACCACTCTTTTAATTTTTCTTTATCAAATTTGTATTTAGAGAGATTGGCTTGAGACTTGTCCCATTTACATGGAGTAAAGGAAATTATTTATTGGCCTTTCCTTAGGTTCCTAGGTTTCATTTTACAATTTTTAGGATGTCTAATTAAATGAGTTGTTGCCCCATTGGATTCTTCGAATGTAAAGTTTTGCAATGTTAACATTCGATCTTCATAATACCCTAAATGGTGACTTCGTCAAAATCTAGGTATACATATAATATTTTCTTCACGGTTTTACTTTTTTCTAAATATTCAATTACATTGTTTCTAGTTGTGTCCTCTTTTTCCACATCAAGAGGAGAGGTAACTGATACACCACGATCGGAGCTTTAGACATCCTCGCTAGCCATCTATTATTTAAATTCAAGTAAAGTAATGACATTTAAATACAAAACATGCTAAATCGTAAAATAAATGTAAGGTACTCATTTTAATTATAAAGCAAACATGATGTTATACTATCTAAGAAAGGAATCAACACTAATAAGAATAAGATAAAGAGTATTATGTGTAGTGGTGGAAAATTTCGTTATCAAGTTGGTTGTAATGGATTGCTAAGTACTTCTTTGCAAGTGTCAATCCAACCACATTAACAATACCTTGACCAAGAGGGCCAATGGAGAAGAACATAATGAAAAAGGCAAAAATTCAAATAAAATTAATGCCTAGATAACAAAAAGGTATAAAAGGCAAAAATTTAAATAGTTACACATTTACTGAAAATAGTTACACTTCATAAGACCATTTCTTTTTCTTTATATATATTTTTTAATACTTATTTTTGTTGATCTAAAGTAAGTAATTCTTAAAACATGATTTTTCAAGGACGAAAAGTATTGACCGCGGGAGGAGGCCCTTGGGGAGGAGTGCTAACATTAGCGGTTGACCCATTTTTCCAACTAAAGTTGGGATTATTCTGCCAACTAGGATTGTATGTGTTAGAATTAGGCACACTAAATGGGCTTTGATAAGCGTTCATGGCACTAACTTGATTGCAAAACAACTTGAAAAGATGAAATTGTAGGACAATCTTTTGTAAGGTGTGCATTACTCTCACATATGCCACAATCACTCTCAATAGCCTCATTCGTAGGTTGGACCGTTTCCACCTTCTCATGACCTCAACTTTCGTTATGAGAATCTTTGCATTAACATTGTCAACTTCCTTAATGACGCATATTCCGCCTTTTTCTTTGGACATAGGCTTGGTGTTACTTGATTTGTTGGTGGTATCTCATAATTATATGTTTTCAGCCAACCTTTCAAAGTAATCCCATGCCTCTTTAGGATCTTTAGTTATGAACTCGCCATTATACATTATCTCCGCAAATTGGCACATATAAGAGTTTCATCCATCATAAAAAAAATTAATTATGCACCAAATCTTGTAGCCATTGTATGGGCAGGTGAGAAAGAGTTCTTTGAATCTCTTCCAATATTGGAAAATCATTTCATCTTCATTTTAGGAGAAACTCATAATGGTACACCTTAATGAATTGGTCTTATGAACCGGGAAGAACTTTTTGAGGAACTCCTAGGTCATCTCAGGCTAAGTACTTATTGATCTCGGTCTCAAGGAGTGTAGCCATGACTTAACTCTCTCCTTTATAGAGAAGGGAAACAATTTTAGTTTGATAACATCTTGGGAGACATTTTTATAATGCAAAGTTTCGACAATCTCGTCGAACTCTTTAAGATGCAGATACGGACTCTTAAAATCAAGTCCATAAAACTTAGGAAGAAGTTGGATCACCCTTAGTTTAAAGTCTATATTATTTACATCAACCGGAAAAATTATGCAAGATGTTGAGGTCATTCTTGCCGGTTTTAGGTGATCTCTTAAAATTCCAATTCGAGGAATATAACGTGCCTCATTCTCATTTCACACCTTCCAAGCCAGTGGTGTGTCAAGTTCAACATTCTCATCGAAGTGTGGCTCATGCTCGCCCATGTTTGACGCATTCACAGCCATAGTTTAGGATAGTTCAGGAATACTCAGATATTTTCTCACTCTTCAATGAATGGTAAGCCCATTGACTAAACCTCTTTTGCTTAAAAGCCAATGTGTATGATCCATTGTCTACTTGGGCATGAACTACTCATATAGAAATGATATTATAAACCTAAACCTAAAAATTAAAAAAACCTATAATGAAAAATTATTTATACAACAATTACTATATAGAATCAATTAAAAGAATAGAGGAACAATGTCATAGGATTAGAAGAGCTAGGGTTAGAAGGTTCTGCAAAATAAAAATCAAAACAACGTTAGTATTAAAAAAATGAAAAAAAAAAAAAAAAAAAAACATAACTAGAACTTCTAGAATTAAAACCTTAAAATAAAATCCTAGGTTAGAACTAGAAAACAAAATTCTAATATAAACCTAAGTATTCTCAGTACAAAATTTATTAGCAACGGTGCCAAAAATTTGTTAAGCAATCCTAAGTGCATGATTACATTATAGTAATAATTCAGGAGTCCCAGGTCGAACCACAAGGAAATTGGTAAGAGCACAACAAAAGCTAAACAGATTTTTTGGATTTTTAATCCAACAATAATTAAAAAAGATTTAAAACAATAATTAAAAACATTAAGGATACAGGAATCCCCAATTAATAGAATCGGAACTTAATTCGTCTTTGCGAGTCAATAATTCAAATAGAAATGGATTCCAATCTATTCTAATTAGAAAATCAAACAGTTAAATCAATCACAAATATCTAAAATTATTTGAATCAAAATATGTTGGTCTCTCACGAAGATTTAGGCAATTGATCGCAAAAAATGAAAAACATATATTGTACATGAGTTAACGATAAATCAATCAATTTTATAGATCAATTCTTTCTCCAATATAAGAATTCATTAAAACCAATAACTATTTAACATTAAAAACCTAATAACTTTTATTAAAAATAAATTAAATATTAAAAATCCATCTAAGGGCTTCATCCCTTAGCTTTAGCTAAGAGATTATCCGAGCATAGCTGTCATCTTAAAAAAATAAAAATGAAAAAAAATGTAACTTCTCCCGACAATGTTTGCTAACTAACAACTAGGTACCTGATGAGGTTCTTTTGAATGATCATGTCTATTAGGCACGCTGCCTTACTCTAAACATTGAACCCAAATGCTATTATCATCCCAAGCTTAGGTAGGCCATGTGATAGGAAACAGTTGAAAATGAAAGCACCACCATTTGTTTCGCGTGATGCTAGTGTTTATGTACCATCCAATATTTTTATCTACGTACCTCATCATGATGAAAGAATTATCTAAAAATTAAAGTATTCCAAAAACTTGTGTGGCGTTTGCCATATGAATAGAGAGTTTAGGTATGATTTTATAAGGTTGTCAACTTGATATTTGGATTAGTTTGATTTTTTATTTTTTTTTGGTCAAAAAAAAATAAATCTTAGACCAAATAAGATACGAAGATATTTGCCCATGTTAGTAAAAGAAATTGGTTGAATAACATGTGTTTTCTATCTTTTCCTCTATCTAATCTCTCCCATCCTTCCTCTAGCAAATAATGAGAGGCTATTTGATTAGTTTTTGATTTACCATGATAAATGCAAGAAAATGAGCAATAATTACATTTCCAATCTGATTGTTTAGAAGTAGCTGTCAACTGCACTTTGAGAAGCAAGCTGTATCTATAATAGAAAATAATTATAACTTATTTACTCCGACTTTTAATTGAAATTAGAAAATAAAAAACCCCTAAAAATAATGATACTGATAAAAATGGTGAGGATGACAGAAAGAAAATTATCCCGAGTGCTGGTTGTAATGGACCACAAGTTTTTTGTTTTTTTTTTTTTTCACACAAACAGCCCCACATTGGGACCACAATTTATAGTGCTCATGTCAGAGGTACGGTGGACAATTGATTCAATGGACCTCGCCTGTCTATCATGTCCTACCCATAGGTCACGGGCCACCAAATAAAATAACATTGATTATATATCCATCCAAACATAGCCTATGAAAGCATAAAAACGGACAGTCGTCGCATTAATGTTAAAAAAGGAAAGAGACATTCAAGATTAGGAATGGTGAAATAGGCGCCCAAGAAAACAAAGGGGGGTATGCCATGAATAGGATTATGACGATAAGATATTTCTCTGGCTACGTCATCCAAACTCGATTTCATGGCTTGAAATGGTTGGCCATAAATGATGAAGGCGACATCTCGATTGGTATAATCATCCAATTGGTGGGATTTTTTTTTTTTTTTTTTGGGTGGCCCATGAAGCGTGACTAGTGATACTGGACATCTTAAAACATGATCGACTTAGATTGCGTATCGTCCACAATAAAGACGGACAGCAACATGGGATAGAATTTGATTGGATTGAGTGGGCGATCCAAAGCATATTTGATACTTGTGCCGTCGTGTATTGACAGAGACGTATAGCTAATAGTGCCATATCATTAAATGAAATCCGGCTACCGCTCCGCCATCACTGTCCGTGAAAATCCACTCCCTTCATCTATTATGCAAGACCACGTCAGGGTAAGATTCTAAAAAACAGGCAGATTCAAGACTAATCTGAACCATATGACACGAAACAGTGGGGATTGAACGCCTGGGGTGACAGAAGTTTTGTATCAGGATAATGCCTGTGTGTATAGTTTATCTGAGTCGTAGTAACACTATGAACGGTTTGGATGGCATGTAAACATTGTGCTAAGCTCCAGGAAGATTTCAACGGTGGACGTTTCCGTTCCTACTGTTTTGTTGGTGTGTCCCACAAGAGTTTTGGATCTTCCTATTTTTTGAAAAATATCTTTTTTTAAAAAAAAAAATTTATTTAAAGACAGATGGACGGAGTGGATTTTATACATACATTTCTGTCGACCTCAAACAGCGCCGGGCATAGGTACATGGGGTCACACGCAATGCGCCTCCGTTTGCATAGGAGCAGCGTAACTCATGTGCGAGAGGGAATTGAATCATTTATTGCACACTTGGATATAAAGGGAAGTGGACTGCGTGCTGAGTATACGCTGTGGGTCACACCTTAGATGTATCTGTCTTATCCACACCATCCATCTGTTTTTACCGACTATTTTAGAGGATGAGACGAAAATTGAAAGATATCCAATGCATAAGTGAACCACACCACAGGAAACAGTAGATATAATGCCGTCAACGGTTGATTACTTGCCACAGCCCACATTAGTATTTACTTCTCCTTCAACCTCTTCATAAGGTCACAAAGAAGGGAGAAAAAAAAATATATCAGCTTGATCCAAAACTTCTGTAGCCCTCTGTAGGCTTTTAACGGTAGACAGTCAATTCGCACTGTTTACTTTAGTGTGGTCCACTTTCGGTTTGGATATACTTTATTTTTGAACTCATGCTCTAAAATGAGCTATTAAAACAGGTGAACGGTGTGGATATAACGCATACACCACGGTGGGCCCCACAGAGGTTACTCAGTGCGCAATCGGCTTTATTTGCTTGGGAGATAGTGTTCTACATCCGTGCAATGGGTCAACATCATGCCAGGCTGGCATTAGAAATTTGCAGCTCTGGCGGAACACAGGCTCGAACCCCTGGATGATAAAGACCAGGGATTATGAAAGGTATAACCGAGATATTTTAACTCGCTAAATTGATAAAACGATATTATTCTCAAAATATCGTGAGATTTTCAAAACCTGAAAAGATTTTAGCTTTGGGTGATGTTACCCACCAAATTATCAGAATCTGCATGTAATAGTTATTTAAAAGTTAAAGGAATTCATTTTATATCCATATATTTACATTTTAAAATTATTTATTAATTTATAATTAATAATTTATCATATTTTATTAAGAGTGATTCTTCCAAATAATATAGCAAAAAAATGTCAAAAACACAAGAATACTCTCTTTTTATTTTTATTTTTATTTTTATTTTAACACACAGCACATACACTGCCACACACTCACGCCTTAGTGGATTTTCACGACCTATAGGTGCTCAAATCCTTGTCAAGGTGTTGAAATTCTTAAGAATTCTCTTATTGACAGTTATGTTTGCTTATGTCACGTGTTGTCTGAACAATCTAAATTGGTCAACTTCTACCCCAAGTGGAGTAATAAGCATATATGTCTCATATGAATGTATATAATCATATAGTAGATCATAAGAAGATTGATCACTTACTTAACCACTTGCAAAGTTTGATAATGATTAGGCTATAATTGAAAGGTGGGATTCTTCGCTAAAAGATGGGTTACTTTGTGCTTTCCCAAAAATTAACTTTTAGAGTACTCGTGCAATCAAACAAAAAATAAAACTCACAATCGGTCACTAAGAGCAACCATAAGAATGCATCTTTTGAAAGAACTATGTGATATAAGATAAGGATCAAATCCACAATATGAGCATAAATTTGAATTACAAATAAGGATTATAGCTAAGAATTACTACTATGGAATTATCATTACTCTTAAGATAAGGTGAGATAAATAAAAAAAATTGATAGATTTGATTTGATTAGTTGTTGTGTTAGATTGGTTGTAGATATCCTGTTTGTTGGATTCCTCTATTATTTATAGAATCCTATTGCTATTTGTTCTTTTAGATCCTTCTTTTATTATTAAAACTGTTTTGGTAGTTCAAAAGTATTTCTATCCTTCTCTCATATAGATCCCTCTTTGGTTACATTTCTTTTCACGACTGTTCCTCTTTTATCAGCGAAGATTTTGTTCTTCTAAGTCACCTTGGTATTTAAACAGCTCGACCGTATTCCTCGCTTCACTCACAACTAAACCACGACATTCTGTCCACCATCCCTTGATATGTAAAATTGGATTTACACCAGTTATAATCCTGCAAAAACCGCTTCAAGTATCTTAAAGATCTTTTCATCTACTTCCTATTCCTCTTGTGATGCCACATGTCACTCTCCTATTAGCTTTCCCATAATGGCTATAAATAAGGTATAACATTGCCCCCACGTTGATTTGCCTTTGGAAAAAAGGTGAAAACGACATTGTTCCATTGCCTAATACAATAAATGCAATCATTCGATTGATCTACGTCGCATTGAGAAATATCTTTTGTCTCACTCTTTTAAGCTGTCCATATGATGCGTCGCATCGAATCGTATCGTATGAGGAGTCATGATTTTCATTTCATTAATGTGCATGTATCGCGGCCGTATCGTAAATGATTCTAAGTTGGTGCTCCTCTTCTTTCATTCTTTTACTATTTCTTCATTTCACAAACTCCTTTTTTCCTATAGTTTTCTTCTTTCAATTTGTCATACTGCATCTTCTTCTTCTTTTGCTTCAACTCTCCATTTAAAATCATTCATCAAAGACCTAGATGTCATGTCATCGGGAGTGATCAACGATCTTCTATTTAACACTCTGATCGAACCAGACACTACATTGTTGACGCTTGCTCTAGCCTTCCATCCGACAGTCACTTATCAACAACTTCACGAAATCGAACCTACTTTTCTGAAGTGCCCTGATAAAGTCCTACTCATCCAATATGACAATCTTCTGATACATTTAAGTCTCAGCGAGCATGGATAAAACTGATGAATGGCTAGACCGAATTGTTCACTCGTGTTAAAGCACAACATGATAACACATGGAGGAAAATAGGAATTTACGAATCATCAAACTCTTTGTGCGTGAATATCGAGTTAATTCCCTCCTCCTTTCAGCAATGTTAGCACTCTGGAGTCAGTCAACAAATACATTCAATTTTGGATGCGATCCCATGAGTCCGACGATTATGGATGTATGTGTATTCACCCACCATCTGTCATTTGGGGAACCTATTTATCCGAGCTTTACTTTGAAACATTCACATCCCTTCATCCTACCAGACAAGACTAGCAAGGCATATTTTACCTTTATGGCTCTATAATGCAAATCTTAGGATGATGTTAATGAACAAGAATACACATCTTTCCTTCTGATGTAGATATGTCGATTCCTGTTATGCATGAGTGCTCTGCAAATCCCCAAGGAATATATCTATTGGGCCGAAGTGCTTGCTCAAGGACAACAACTCATTCTTACCCCTTTTATGCTTGGCCACCTTTACCGTAGCATGTATGAAGTAACTACAAATGAATTTTACTACCCTAGTGGGCCTATATTGCTTGTTCAGATGTCGTTTTATGAATATTTTGGAGCAAAGTTTGTTAACTCTATTTTAATGGAAGTAGATTTTACTTCATCTGGCTACCACAAAATCCTCTACCCCAAGATCAATTCTTCTTTCGGTGAATGTATGAACTTCTTTCTTTCTTTTACTCTTGATAAGTTCAACAATTCTTTATGCCCTTTCAAGAATAAAGAGTTCGGTGTGATGTGGTTCATTGAAGACTACGAACCAACCGACGTTAAGATGACAATCCTCAGAGATGTGACTTGGAAAAGCTATCTAATCTGTAGAAACTTAACATATAGTGACACTATAGATATGAGTATTAATGCCAAGGCTGATATTGAACAATACTACCCCAATCTTCTTGCTTGCCAATTTGGTTTGGATCAATGTATACCTTTTCCTTTCATTCATCGAACTCGTAACCAACCTTTAACTCATCGACCTGTAATGACCCAAATTTTGGTGTGCGTGCATACACATGCATGGGTGCACACTACATTTATCTAATCATACATGTATAAATCTGTCAATTCATTCATGCAGTCATATATATGCGCTTCCATAAAATTTTGTGAGGTGACCATTGATATGTATGGTAGATCTGATTACTTTTAGCCATTGATTGTTATAATTAATGAATATATGACTATGTGTATATATAAATAAATATATGTATGTATATGTTCACTTTTGCCTATAATTCATGCAAAATTGACCGTTCATTCATAAAATCACCCAATTCTAACCGTTAATCATACCTTAAACCCACCCGATCATCCACCTTCATGTGATCAACATATGTGACTAGGCGCTTGTCTATCCATTCTTATAATCATATGTTTAGTCACATAATCAATAATCCAATCCATTCATTTAGTGAATTATCAGACGAATCCATCTTAACCCACTTCATATTTATTCACTGATAAAAATGATTGTTCATTAACCCATCGATATGATTAGTTTTCTAATTGTCTGACTATTTTACATGCATTCAATCATCTGATTGTACATAACACTTATATCCTGGGACTAGATCATCTAAATATCGAAGTGAACCATCAATTTCATTGCTCATAGGGTGAAATTTTAATCTAACGGTTAGTTTTCATATGAGATACATGTTCACGTCACATTGGACCATAAAGAAGAGGAAACCATTAAAATTATTTCTGACCATCGTCGAGGACCATAGATCAAAATTGTGCTCATTGGATAGAGCACGACAAGCTGAGGTGGGGCGTCAAGTTTTACCCTAATTGGACGGTCCAGTCTTGAACTACACATGATTTAAATTTGTATGTTAGAGCAGTAGAGAAGGAAACCTAACATACTTGGATTGTGTTAATGGACGTTATCATCCCAACAAACTTAAAAATAAAATAAAATAAAATAATAACTATGGATAACCATGAAAAAAAATAAGTGTAAGGGGATTTGGGGCCACAACTCTAGCTCATGATATAAACCGTCCATATTCTAGCTACTTGTCCCATGGTAAAATCTAACCACTCAAATTATACAAATCTCAACCAAAATTTTGAGACCAGCCACACTCAAAATCAAACGGCCCAAGCTCTGACCATCATGTATTCAAACCCAAAATCTAAACTATTTATCAAACTCAACATCTTAGTTGTCCACTTATATCGTTGTTCAAATCATTAATTTAGACCAACTACCCAACATGATGACAGTTCAACCAAGATTAGCCTACTAATGATCTACTGTTGGTACATAGCCCAATTAAGTTTCAAATCTACTCACCTTGCATTAATTTAAACATCAAATAACTGCACCATCTGCTCATCCACCCTAGACCATCCAAATTTCTCACACTCCACAAGTGCCATGGAGGTTTAACACTGGGCATTCCACTACCCTTTTGATTTCAGTCAACAGCCCACAAAAGTATTCGATATATGTTATTTTTGGACCCATGTTCTATCATGATCTGGAAAACTGGATGAACGGGGCGGATTTCTCACAGACATCTTAGTGTGGCCCACTAATTTGAACAAAAAGGAAAGACTTTGAGCAATGCACGTTACTATCTCCAATAGCATGCATGGCTGAGTGGAAGAAACCACCACTCCACGTTCTTTCCTTCTTCTTCAATACGTTGTAGTGGCGTGGGTCTCGGAACCCACCATCAACCATTTCAATGAAACCCACGTCTAATACAAACCGTCAATAATGGTGAACCCCACCTAATTTTCCCGTTGCAGAAAGATCCTAAGAAAGCTTCCACAAGCATACCGCTCACTGGCATCCTCATCCTCTTCTCATTCTTTTTATCTTTTTCCAATTTCTTCTCTAACTTACATTGTGGTGTGTCGAGAATCTTCAATTCACTAATCTGAACCATTAATAAGATGCTCCGACCGAAACCATTATCCATTGGTAAGATTATGGATCCAAAACCAACAACCACGTAGTCGAGAAAATCACCATCAAGATTTCAGTTTCAAACTGCCGTGCAACGGAGGTCTGTATCCCACTACAAATCTAAACCATCAATCAAGATTAATCATTCAACCCTACATCATCACATCAAACCTATCACTCTAATATCAGTTAAGTGATTTTCCTGATTGAAAAGACTACGTTAGTATATACTTTGATTTCATTAATTATTTATTTTGTATTGCTAATTTAAGTTATTTGATTTTGGTTTTAAAAATGTAAAATGCATTTATTTGATTTTTAATACGTAGAATAAATTCATTTGATTATTGTTAACTGTTTTTAATTATATTATGGGCGCTCTGCCATGAAAGGATCATTATGTTGTTTTGATACAGGTGCTTTGCTCAGGGTCATTCCAGAAAAGATTGACACGATATGGGTGCTCTGCTCATGGTCATTCCTGAAAGGATTAACACGGGTGCTCTGCCCTAGGTGATTTTCTAAAAGATATGCACACATGAGTGCTCTGCCCTTGGTATTTACCCTAAAAGTCCATTCACCAGGTGCTCTGCCGAGGGTCATTCCCTAAAAGGATCAACACACACGGGTGCTCTGTCCTGGATTGAACAAAAAATGATTTATATGAATGTATTATCCAATTTTGTTATTATGAATGACAAATTATTATTGTTGTCGTATAAAATGTTGATTCAATGCTCATAATTAATCTTATTTATTTTATTGAGTTATATTAGTGTTATCGTAGAATTTTCAATGTTGGGAATGATGTGACCCTACGAGCCGTCGCACTCACACCCGTATAGACTATTTTGCGTGGTTTGTATATGAAGAATCAGTTGGGCAATATTGAAGACTTTTTCTCTTGTTTATTTAGAAATTAATTAAAATTTAATGTATTTTGTTATTAGTGAATATCAATGTAATTAAATATTCAAGGAGTGATTTGTAGATGTTATTTAATGACAATTATTTTTACATTTTATTTACTTTGATTGCCTTGAAAATCGTGGAAATAATATGGGTTGCAGTGTATATTTTGTTTAAAGTCAACTCACAGTCCAGGAATTCGGATTCGGGCCTGGCCAACTTAGATACCGAATTTCGGGGCGTGACATGGCTAGTCATAGACTCGTTCATCACCTTTAGAACTCTCCATAAAGGGTTTAATTCTATAAGTTTTTCATTCATGCTCCCTCTCTTCAGGAACTACTAGCAACAATTGGAATAATTAATTCCACTCTTGGTGGAAAAATTACTACAAGACCTTGATCAACGGGTCTCATGAATTCATTATCGGCCAGCTTTCATCTCCATCAAAGGTAGAGAAATTTGTTGTTGAGAAGAAAAAAACAAATAAAGAAAGTACTAAGAAAGCAACCACTCCCCAATCGACTGTGTTTCTTACCCAGAGGAAAACACGAATAAGGAAAATGACAACGGTTGCATTGATCGTTCCCGCTCCAAAACCAATAAAGGCGGTCGAACCTTCTTTCTTATTAATAAAAATTGTCGGGGCAGCTTAACTAAAATTAAAGTGTGAAAGAATACGGTGGCAGATCCAACTAAGATGGTTCTAGTTACTGCTTCAATCCCAGAGCCAACAATTCCAACTATTTTGAAGATTTCAAAACTTTGAACCTCTCATAGCTCCTCGTCTTACTCTACTTGTAACGTCTGGTTGATATGCTCTAGGTATTTCCTCTTCGGCCAAAGCTATTATTGTAACACCCCGAACTTTTTAATATCTGAGTATTAAAAGTTCTCGAGTGTTACCAAGAAGTTTGACTTAATACATACATGCGTACAATACCAGTTTAACTATCCTAACTGTACATCTAATCCCCAACATGAATTTGACTATTTGGAATGATCTCCATTCATAGATCAAACCAGCTGCCTGTTGATTTTAAGATAAGACCATCAACCATGTGATTGGACAAATATACTTTCCCTTAAATGAATTGGTGAATAACTCATCATGCATGGGGAATTAGATGGAAGTCCTTTTGTAAGGACTGTTTAGGAACACGCATGTAACCATGTAGGACCGCTAGGTTCCACAAAATCCTTAGATCAACAATCATTACAAAGATGCCATTAACCTATACGCTTAGATTACAAACCACATGGTTCTTACGATTCGTGTGGTGAGAAAGTTTATACCATGCCTATATATCATAAATTAACTATACCCGTCAAATTTCAACCCTTAGATCAACCAGATTAATAGCCAAACAAGAATTACGCTCGACATGGCCCACATAGGACCAACGCTCACTTTCTGTTTCGACATAGACCCTAATATGATGCTGACAAAACAAATGGATAAAAGATTTTCCATTACAGCCCTGTAGGCCCCACAACCCGAAACATGTGTAGGGAAGATGCACACTCCCTAAGACACCAAATGGCTTAACATAATCAAACCGTGTTTGACCCTTGAGTTTCTACAAGTGGAGGAGAATTCCTCCCTAAACTCTCGTGCCAAACACAATTCAAACGAACCGTCCATCTGGAAGATCTAAACTGTCCATCTTGTCCGGAGGGAGAATCTGACCAAAACCACATAGGTCCTACCACCAATTAAAACCCGATCGATCTCAACCGCATGCGGTATCCCACTGTTGGAGATTTAAATGGATAATGTCCGTTTGAGAGATTTGTGGCCCACCATGAACGTCCAGTTGGATGATCTGAACCGTCCATTTTGACCTTAGGGCAAAACCGACCAGAACCTAGAACCCCCCACATGTTCCAAGTTTCCCACACGTGCACTGTCACGTTTACAACAGCGGGCTTAAGAGAGAACTTCGCCTTCTCCTTAGTTAACAATGCGTAACCAAACGTCTCACTCTCAATCCCATTTACGCAACCCACTCCTATATTCCAGCCGTCTAAAACCAAGATGGATCACTTTCGATCCCACCCAAGGTGTCTGGAAGAAAGAAAGAAAATGGAAAGTGGAGCTTTCTGCCGCTTTTCACATAAGAAACACAATCCCGAAACTTACGTTCACGAGCACTCCAGACGTTGCAATCATGATGTGATCAGATCGTCAATTTTGATGGGCCAGGAACCAACGAACAGACCCTCCAAAAGAACAGAACCACACAAAAGATCAGGACCAAACTATCATCAAAACAGGGACTGGAAGCTCAGTAGAACCATCTGGTCGGCAAACCTGCATAAATAGGGTGCATAAAACAAGTTCCATCCAATTAGGAACTCCCTGTTTCACAGGAAGTGAAGGCTATAAAACCCTATGATGAGAAAAAGAAAAGAGGAGAAACAAGAAAGGAAGAAAGAAAGAAAAGAAATGAGAGAAGGAAAAAGAAAGAAAAGAGAAAGAGAATTCGAATGAAAGTTTGGTCCGTCTAGACCATTCGCCCAACCAACAAGAAAGAAAAGAGAAAGAAAGAAAGAGAGAGAAAGAAGAAGAAAAGAGAAAGAAAGAAAGAAGGGGAAAGAAAAGAAAATAAGAGAGTGAAAGATCATGAAAAAGAAAGGAGAAAGGCCGAGCGTTGGGTGCGGTGTAGCAACTCGCTGAGTCACTGGTCCGAGTCCAGAGTCAAATTAGTTTTCAGAGGTAATTAGATTTCTTAAAGCGGTCTTCATTTATAACCCTTATAATTCGAGTTTGAGTTTTAAAAATCACGTTTGGAGTTCCACTAAGTCGAACTGAGTCGATCAGAAAGAGAGTTCACAAAACAAATAGTGAGTCAGGCCAAGAACAGTTGCTCAACAAGGTAAGCCTTCGTCCAGACTCCATCTAAATTTAAGTCTTCTATACAGGTGTAATCATAGACTAAAACCAAAGTTAGGTCTTAGATTAGGTCTAACCTATGATTTGATCCTAATCTTGTAACCTATTTAATGTTGTAATATAACTGTACAATCCGTGTAATCATGTTAGAATTCAACCTTAAAGCGTACACAAAATCTTAACGACACAAGAAGGTGATTTGACCTTAAGGTGAGGGTTTTTATCCTTTAAGCTTATAGTAATTTAAGTTGATATGCTTTATCTTAACTGTTACATACTATGTTTTCATGTTGGTATGATTTCCTTCTTGCAATTATTTAATTTATCTTCGACAGTTATCTATCCTTTTGAGAATTATGATATGATGTCGATTACAAGTGATCTTTATGAATTTATGTGGAGCGATGGATATAGGCCTTGCCTTTGCCTTTATCAATTTGTTGAGTTAGCCCTTGCTACTCTTTTCTTTATTGAGTTGGCCATTGCCACTCTCCTTGTTATTAAGTTAGCCATTGCCACTCTTCTATTTGTTGAGTTAGCCATTGCTACTCTTATTTTATTGAATTGACCGTTGTCACTCTCCTCTTTGTGAGTTAGCCATTGCTACTCTCTTCCTTAATTTACTGGCCTTATGTTATTTACCTTTGAGGCTTGGGCATGTGTCTTGATATTCTAGAACTCTAATGATTCGGCTTTTATTCTCTAGAAGTGCAAGTGTTGTTTTAAGAGGTATCATAAGTAGTGATTCAACTATTTTATCATGGATGTAATGCGCTCTAAGTAGAGACCCTTTTAGTCGTCATGTAATTCCATGAATTTTTGGGTAGTGATGCATAGATCGATGTAAGCAATTTGCAATGCGTGTTACATCACTTTCGGGATTGGATGTTGTAAATAGTCACTTTATGAACAAATTGTGTCACATAATTCATCCGACTCATGTGTTGTGTGCCTCAAGGTGTTCACGTAAATCCACGATAGCGTCGAACAGTCGGTGAATCTCCGTAGTTTGAGAATGTGAGGCGATCCAGGTTTTTTATGAATCGTATTCCACCTTGTAATGATCACTATGTATGATGAGCCACACACGCTTTACTAGGCATGCATCTCATGTAGGTTGTGTACGCATGCTGATACCCCTCGTAGTAGTGGAGTACATGACATACTAGAACCTTTACATTGCTTTTATAAATCTTATGAATTATTATTAATCTTAAAGGATAACCATCATTATGAGTAGGGTGTTGACCCTCTCCAACCGTACAGATGATGCAGGTGATGTATAGATTGAAGACCTAGAGGACCATCCCCCTATGGAAGACTGTACTGAAAGAATATGAAGAAAGTTTCATAATTTAGTTTTATACTTCCGCTACGAACTCGATAAATGCAATAAGCTTCCATTGAGAAGACATTTGATTATTTATTGAATTCTGTTATGTTGATGAAATAATCACAAATGGTTTTATTCTTGTGAAATGTTACCTTCATGAATGTAACTGGATGTGATCTAAATAAAAAAAAAATATGGTGCGATTTTTAAAGCATCTAAGTTTTACATTATTAACACCCAATTTTCTTGGGCATAAGTATAAACTCTGGTTGTAAAAATTCAGGATGTTACAATTATAGACTTTGAAAAATATTACAAAATCAAATAATGACCGGGCATTCCACCCTTAAAGTATTCTTAGGAGATGGAAGAGGCCTATAAGAGATATAAAGATACTCACTTCAATAGGGCTTTAATAAATAATAGAACAAAAAAGAAAGATTAAACGATCCTAATCTTTTTTTTTGATCGATATTTAAGTCATATCAACCTAATCATCCTCATTTTCCTCATTCCAACCGAGCTTTGGCTTTGGTCGTTGATCCAACCAAAATTTCACTGGTGGTTAACCGATTTAGCATTGTTGTTGTTCATTAGGATTAAGTGGATGTTATTCCAACTTTTTTCTCTTTTCCTTTATAATTATCTTGCAATCCTTCTTACTTACTCTTTTTCCATTTGTTTACAGTAGCCAGGGAACTCTCGACCTCTGAGAAGTTAGCCCTTGTATAAACTCCGTAAGCTGGAGTTTAACATCCTGAATTTTCATGGCCAGAGTTTATACTCGTGCCCGAGAAAACCGGGTGTTAATGATCTAATGAATTGGATGCTTTAAAAATCGTACCACACAACACACATATATATTATTTAAATCACATCTAGTTACATTCATGAAGGTATTTATCATTTCATTAGAGTAAAAGAATATATAATTTAAATCACATCTAGTTACATTCACGAGAATAAAATCGACTGTATTTATCATTTCATTAGAGTAAAAGAATTCAACAAATTATCAAATGCCCTCTCAATGGGAACTTATTACATTATCGAGTTTGCAGTGAAAATATAAAACTAAATCATAAAACTATCTTCTTATTCATTAAGTAAAATCTTCCATAAAGAGATGGTCCTCTAGGTCTTCAATCTGTGCATCACCTACATTATCTGTACGGTTAGAAAGGATCAATGCCTTACTCATAGTGATGGTTATCCTTTAAGATTTACAATAATTCAAGAGATTCATAAAAGTAATGCAAGGGTTCTGATACATCCTGTACTTCACAACTATGAGAGGTATCAATATGGGAAGTAACTTACATGAGATGCGCGCTTAGCAAAGTATATACGGTCCATCACACTTAGTGATCGCCACAATGTGGAAAATGATTTAGAGTATATGGCTCGCCCCGCATCCGATTCTATGAAGATTCGTCGGCGTGTCCCACATTAACATGGACTTACACGGGCATCCTAAGGCGGCATAACACATGGATCAGATGAATTACATGACATGATTCATTCATGGAATGACTATTTGCGACATCCAATCCCGAAAGTGACGTAACACACATCGATTTATGCACCACAACCCAAATCCATGGAATTACGTGTCGACTAAGGGGGCCACTAACTAAACTGCATTACATCCACGATATTTATTTGATCGCTAGAAGTGAAATTTTTAACATATTACTTACACCAAAGAGGAAATAAATTGAATCATGTGAGCTTTAGAATTCCAAGACACATGCTCAAGCCATAAAGGTAGAAAACACAAGGCTAACATAGTAAAGTAAGAGAATAGCAATGTCTAACTCAACAAAGAGAAGAGTAGCGATGACTAACTCAACAAAGATGAGAGTATCAAGGGCTAACTCAACAAAAGAGGAGAGTAGCAAGGGCTAGTTCAACAAAAAAGGAGAGTAGCAAGGGCTTACTTAATAAAAGTAGTAAATGCAAGGGCAAGGTTTGTATCCATGGCTTCACATAAATTCAAAAAGATCACGCATAATTAAAGTCACACCATAATTCCCATAGGATAAATAATTGATGGTGGTAAATTAAACAATTACAGGGAGAATTCACGGTAACATGAAAGTATGTAAAAGGTAAGATAAATCATATCAATTCAAATTAATATAAGTTTAAAGGAATCCCTCACCTCTAGTGTTGTTCCTTCCTTGAGCATAGGTATGCACCGAGGAATTTAATCCTTAATCTAGTATTTAATAATTTTGGATGGTTAGATTTGGTTTGAGCTAATTGGTTTTTCTGTCTTGATTTTAGGTCAACTTATTGGGGAAAGAGGGAGAGAAAGAAGTATAGGTGAGGAAAGGCTGGATACGGGCCTACCTTGGACCTTAACTCACCGACTTAGCGAGTTGCCAACCCAGTCTCTTGGCTTCCTTCTCCACTTCCTGCTGCTGCCGAACTTGTTTGCAAGCTCTCTCTCTCTCTCTCTCTCTCTCTCTCTCTCTCTCTCTCTTTTCTTTCTCTCTTCCTTCCTGCTTTTGCTGAGGGGATTCCTTTATATTTGTTTGTAGATTCCAGATGGTTCATGTGTAGAAAGTGTGCGGGCGGTGTGTGTAAGGTATCTTTCACTATAACAACCCTAGTCCTGGTAGTTAGTCACGAGTCCTTGAGCATGTATACATACATCACGAGGAAGGTGGTGAATGCTAAGAGACATAGTAGAATACATTATCCTCATTCCCATTTTAGGTAGAAGTATTGAATTTCGGGGATGAAATTCTCTTTAACGGGGGTAGGTTGTAACACCCCGTACTTTTCTGTACTCAGGTGTTACCATGGTAACCTGACTTAGTATAAATGCAATCCCAATTTAAGTAAACATTCATGCACTCTAGCCTAAACTTGACTATTAGGGGTAATTTGCATCCATAAATCGGGCCGGACCTTCTAATCTTAGGATCAATGGTTAGTTTTCCACATATACAGTCTTAGGGATATCTGAAGCTAGTAAAAAGTAAATCTGGAACGTTTGTGTCATCGAATCTCAAGAAATTGAGGATCAATGGTTAGATATAAGATTGATCTTTAGATTGGAACCTCTCATCATCTGTATGGGGTTCTGATCATCTAAAGTGACCATTAGACTTCACCTAGATGCTTCACTTGACTCTTAGGACCATTGAGAATTGATTTAGAATGAGGTTAACTATCAGATTTATAATAATCAAGTATAAAACTCAATTATCACTAAGTGTGGCCCACCTAAGCTATACTCAAGGTCAGATGGGTGGCCCATCTTAAGTTGATCCATAATAACTTACTCTAAATGTATAAATATATTATAATACAAAGTGATTTTTAATCATTTGTAATAATACATATGTTACTTAAATTATACAAATTATGTATGCCATTTATTTTACATTATTTAAACTATATACAAAATAAATTGCATGTCAACACATTATCATATAATTGATGTATATTGACTAATAATTACATTTTGTAATTTAAACTACATATTATTGTATTATACCATAATATATATATATATATATATATATATATATATATATATATATATATATAAAAGAAAAATACATAAATACACATATATAATATTTCAAAATTAAATACGTTATTTCTTGAAAAATAGTTATTAATATAAATTATAAATGTAATACAAGTTGTATATATGTTGATAAAACATACAATAGTATATGCTAATGTAATTGTTATTACTTAATACATATTATTCCATACTAATGTTGAAACTGGTGAACGGATCAGATTTCAGTTAAGACCACCATGGGCCGCGCAAACCACCAATCGAATACTAAATTGGCGTGTATGACCCACCTAAGTCATGAATCTACCCCATTCTTTGGGCCGGGCCCCAATTTGACCTTTCAAGACGAATGAACGGGGTGGATTTCTGTTAGGCCAACTCTGTGGCCCCACTTTTGATGTATGTGCACGACCCATGTGTGCACTCGCTATGCATCAGTCCGGAAAACCCAGTCAATCGGGTTTGACCCGCTAGAAGTGGTATGAAAGAAGAGGTTTTCCCGCCTCCACCTCTTTCAAACGGACTGTATCCGTTTAGGAAGGATTGTGGCCCACCTTGCAGGTCCTTCTGATGATCCAAATCGTCCATCCTATAAGAAACCAAAATACATCTAACCTCTGACAGTTTCAGCAGCTGGATTGCACACGTGTGTGCACAATCTCAGCCACAAATCAGGCTAGAAGCACACTCATTTTCAAAAATGGAAAGGATGCCGTTTTTCCCCTTTCCACGCTAGCGATCCGCGTGAAAGCTTCTCCTGGGATCCCAGCCATCCATTGCAATCAATCCCAACCCTCTAAATTAGGGCGTTCCCTAGCTAGAACTTACTTCCGCTACTACCGCGACTCAAACCCAAAGAAGAGCCTTAATGATTGTCCATTCGTGGGCCCCACAACGACCATAGGAACTATCCACACCATCCAAGTGCCCTGGATTGCAAGATCATCCATTGGATCCGGGTCCACCATTGGAGGAGGAGTCATCTTCTTCATTAGATCAGAAAACCTGCCGATTTAAAATGGGCCCCATTCGCTGATCTGAGACGTTCATCTGGAGGACCACCTCAACAGATGATCATCCCCAAGGTTGCAGGTCATCCATGTATTCAAAACGGCCCCTGCCTAGCCGATCCTCTCTAAACCATCTCAAAATGGAACTAGCTAATGACTCAACTAACTGCTGGGTTAGTTGCTTCTAGCCCTCTAAAATAGGATTAACATGGCTTGTAAAGCCCACCCTTTTAGGGTAGCCATCCGAAAGAAATAAAAGAAAAAGAAAATGAGAAAAGGGGGAGAACGACGCTACCACTCTGTTTCAGCTCATCCCGAGCCTGGACGTGGCTGACCAGTTCTTCTCAACCTAGGGATTGCTGGGCGCTGCACAAAAAGAAAATGGGGAGAATGGAGAAGGGAGAAACGAGAAAGAGAAGCTGGGATGATGCTGCACTCCCCATCCGAACTCGTGTTTCCCCAAATGCTCCAGAAGATGTTGAATGCCGACTCGAACTGAGTCCGTGATCGAGTCTCTGACCAGGACAAATTAAGCTTCGGATACAACTCATTCTACCTCCTTCAACAAGATCAGAACCACATCCATCCAGGTATAAAAATCAGAACTCCATCTCCTATCTTTGAAACTCCTCTCAACCCAGTTACGAGTTAACTCACCTAGTTCCCTAGTTGGGTTGGGATCTAAACTGACAGTGGCTAAGTATTAGAGGCCATTACTAGAGGTCTAAGTGCCGCCACAAATCCTGGTAGCCAATAACCGAATACCGCAACTGGTAGTTTCCCAAAATCCCAATCTCCACTAGTTTCTTGGTTCGGAGTTCCAACTGAGTTAACTCAGTAACGACTTTCTGAAATCCCGGAATGATCTATCCAGGTGCCATTTACAGCAGCTCACCTCGAAGAGCAACCATTTCTTAAACAAGTATAACGTATAAAACGTCCCTGCAAACTCTATTTCAAGTAACTCGTTAACAAGTTGACTCGATTTCAACTCAGTCAGCTATTGGAGCTGGGACTTGGGTTTCTATCTTACTGGTAAGGGAAGACGACTCCCACCGAAATGTGAAGCTGAAAAACTCACAAGCTTCAAGTAAAACTTCTCCCAACTCAATCACAGGTTCACTCGACTAGTTTCCCGACTGAGTCAGGCTAACTCCGATGTTGGAATCATCTAAGGATGAATTGGGAAGCATCAGTTCCAGAGGATCAATAATCTAACCCTGTAGTTAGTAGATGTCCTAAAATCAACTCAAGTAGTTGATAGTTGAAAACCCCTGACCGAGTCGACTCGGTCGTGACTCACTGGTGTCTTGTGACATTTCATCTAGGTACAACCAACAACTGTTTACCTTAGAAGACATTTTTTCCTGCAACCTGTCCAAACAAGTAAGTAGAAAATAAGGTTTTTATAACTATTAGACTATATTTGGAATTAGAGGATTAAATTTATACTTGCTTGGATTTTAGGGTCTTTACATCCACTTCATAAGAACATCTCAAGTCAAGAGGAACATTCACAAGGTGAGGACTCACCCTTTGAGCTTCCCACTTATTTCATTAATCTGGATATATATGATGATATGATTCCTCTAATCAAGTTACTTACCTTGCTATTGAATATACTAATTTGTTGTGAAATAAATTTATGTGTTGGATAATAGGCATCTCTCTTTAATTATAATATGCACAAGTGGTTTGATGATAACATGCTATTTTCTTTAGTTGTACATGCATTGATTAACTATATGTTACCATTTGCACTTAAGTGATGGAATGAATGAAACCTATCGTGGACTTACTATCATGCGGTCCCTATTTGCCTTACATGGCTTGGATCACACCTTGCGTTACACAGTCTGGACCGCATGTTGCCTATGTGGTTTGGATCATCTAGTTGCCTTCGTGGTGTTGATGGATTATTGGTGCCCTCTTGTGGCTTGATGGTTACATCCATATATCTCGTTGCTTCCTATCCATCTTGCGGTGTTCAGTCGTATCATGATTTCTGGATGGAGCTAAAAGTTCATTTATCGATTTTCTAGCCATCTTGCGGTGTTCACGTACGACATGATTTTCGGGTGGTCTAGAGTTTGTATGTTGTTTGTCTCTTCATCTGCGGTGTTCAGTCGTACGATGATTTTCGGGTGGAGCTGAAGTTCGCTTATCGATTTTCTAGCCATCTTGCGGAGTTCACGTACGACATGATCTACGGATGAAGAAGAGGTTTGAAGGTTGATTTTCTATTTACCTAATGTATTTCACTTGTACCATGATTTCCAGGTGGACCTGAAGTTCGCTTATCAATTTTCTAGCCATCTTGCAGAGTTCACGTACAAATGCAATTCTCGGGTGTAATAGAAAGACGTATGGTTGATTGTTTGGTTATCTAGACATGTTTCCTTGCATTGCGACTGCCATTATATTTTGCTTATGATGAAATTCTATTGATTGGTTTGATTTTCTTAATATGAGTATGACTATGAAATGCCTTGTTTAGTGTATCTAACTCATAACCTGCAATCTATATTGGATTATGAATGATGAGTGCGTAATCTTAGAGGGTGCTCCTCACTGCGATAGCCATTGACGCTATCAAACCGTAATAGTTGATGCAGGTGTAGGGCGAGCCGATGCTATTCACTAGGTTGCTAGAGCAGATCGGGTAGCTGAGGAGCTAGACGGGGTCTCTGCGGCCCATATCGAGTTTCACCACTAGTTGATGGATTCCTACTTGTGTTTAATGAATTTGGTTATTTGTGATTGTATAAGTCCTGTATGGGCGCTACGTTGGATTTTTATTATGGTTGGAACATTTTTATTTCAATGCAAGGTTTACTCTAGCTTCGTTGCTGTTGACTCTGATTAATGATAAACGGTTCAAATTTGCATTGGATTTTATAAGCTAACACTCAGGTTATACACTCGGGTCCTGAAAACATGGGGCGTTACATTCACGCCTTGCGGTCTCTCTCTCTCCATGAAAAATGGCGGACGTCATACTCTCCTCTTCTTTCCTTCCTCTCCTGCCTACGTGGGAGTGGTCAGAATTTCCCTCCTTAAAGGGCGGACGATTCAGATTGAATTCTTGTTTCATGGAGTGGTCGCCTTGCGTAGTGAAAGTTCGGGGTGTGTCTAGTTTCGTATTCTTAGAGATCCCGGGATTGTGGGGATCCTTTCGGTCTCCCAATGCTTGGGTTGTCGTCGAATTTCCCTAAGGTTGGATTGAATAGGTCGGATCTTCATTGGACTGGTGAATCCAGAAGTTTCGATTCTTGGAGAAATCTCTCTGGGGACTTTCGGTCTCCCAATGCTTGTTTCGGTCACTCTTACTATGAGCGCGGAAGGGGTGTCTACTTGGTTCGACTACCGAATTAGGTGGGGTCCACTTACGGTGTGCCATTAGGAAATCCACACTCTTCATCTATTTTGTAGGATAATGTTAGGTCATGGGCCAAAATGTGAAGTAAATCCGAGTTCCGAGTGGGCCACACGATCATTCATGGGAAGAAGATGCTCGCCGTTGGAGCAGCTAATTTAGGAAGTAGTTACATGCATTGTACATAACTCCTTGGCTTCGTGAGTGGCTGGGGGAAAAGGTGGGGTCCATCATGATGTTTGTTAAGAAATTCAATCCATTTATTAGATTTAGTAGGTCATGGTGGTCCACAGGCTTAAATATGAAGCATATCTAATATTGGGTGGGCCACATCTTGTAAGAACACGTGGGTTTCATTCTCTCGTGAAAACTCCAAGATGCATGCTACTATTTACGTTTGGTTTTGGTTTTGGGTTTTAAATTACAATTTTGCCATTTTCCATAGTTGTAACTTCTGCCATCTATACCTACTAACTGGACCACTCAAATGTGATGAAAATTCGCCACTGTTTGTTATTTTTCACGTTTTTTTGAATGCCTCAGTTTGGGCTCTGATCTCTCGAGGATAACTAAGATGCTCTTTTAATGGCTAACATGCTTCAAAATTCCAAAATAATGTTTGTACACTCCTAATTGACGAGTTACTAGGTGGTTTGAGCCTATACCCTGAGATCTTCATGATGATCGGTTTATTATGATATTCGTGTGGCCCGTTTGGTGGATCCAAACATGATGGATGGTCAGATGACTTGTTAAAAAAAGGGAACTTGATGGTTAGCACTTTGACAGTGTATGTAGGTGGATGTATGGTCGGTTTCGTAAACGGATGGACATAAAGTGGGTTTCTGGAGTGATTAGGGGTAGAATGTGTATACTATTAGATTTAAGTGACTTGTTCACATGTGTACGTTCCTCAGATTGTAATTATAATGGTGCGTTAAGTATATTCATATGGAGTGAACAAGATGAACGGATCAAAATATCAACTTGACGTGTATATGAGTGGATGTAGAGATCGAGTAGTTAGTTTACAACGATCGAGTAGTCCAAACCAAAGTGGATGGTTAGACGTGTCTATTTAGTAGTGCATATTTGACTGAGCGGTTGGTCATAATAGACAAGTGAGAATATTTGGGTATATGATGATCCTATATTAGAATCAATGATCAGATTGCTTGATCTATGAATGAAGTTATTCCCAACGGTCAGATTCGAGTTGGAGAATTGATGTAAGGTTAGGATAGCTAGATTGGTATCGTACACATGTACATATTAACTTAAATTTCCTGGTAACACTCGAGAACTTTCAATACTCGGGTATTGAAAAGTTCGGGGTGTTACGCCAAGGCGTCTACTCCAGATACCCCAATTGACACTGTTCGGTCTCTTATAAAAAGACTAGAGGTGTCTTACTTAGAAAGGACTACAAGCGATGTTCGTCAGTCAAAAGATTAGATGGAAGGTCAAACTCAAGAGGAGGTAATAGTATACCAACCTGTGGATTCTTTCAGTCTTCTTTTACAATTAATAACCACATCACTGGCACTTAATCATGATTAGGGAGTTGTAATATCGATTATGTCGACAACACTATCTTTTATTCATCCTGCTTCGTCTATAGACTCGATTGGTCAAGAAGCTCTCAGCCTGGTTGATACATATATGATTATTCTTTTGGATGAAGCAAAAGTACTTGAAGATGAAACACCTCGACCAACTGCAACTTCTCCTGACCAAGGTATAGAAATTCCTGTGGTTGACATCTATGCTCCTTTCACCTTGTTGGCCGATATTACTCATACATTATCTTCTTCTTCTGAAGAACTGCTTCCGTAGAAGACATTTTATCTTCCTTTGACCAAGCCTTTCCACATGATATTCTATTGGCTGAATCTCCTGCATCTTCATTAGAAATCCAACAAATGCAGGAAGAATTAAGATCCCTCATTCATTCTGGTATCGTTGACATCACTGCATCGGGATCAATCGAGAGACTTAACTTCCTCATCAGTCGGTATCAGACTCTAACTTGGTCGGACGAGTTCTTGTCGACCAAATTACACGTACTTTATGATTTCTTGAGCTTGATTCACGAGCATCAGGATACAATTGTTGCGGTCAACAGACTTTAAGCTGAACATTTGGCCATCTCCCTCAGAATGAGTGAAATCACAACTATTAGGGAGCAACTTGTTGTTGTATACAACAACCTGAAAGAGTTAGACGCATTCTTGACTGACTTGAAGGCTCAAATTTGGATCATGGAAGATAAACTAAAATCACCGAAGAAAGAAGAAAGATCTCTGACCATATATATATATATATATATATATATATATATATATATATATATATATATATATATATATATATATAGGTCAGAAGGCTGAAATCAATCAGTTGGGTGCCTTCATGCAGGAACACACTCCATTGATTTATGAGATAACATGTTCAAAAGATAAAACTAGGGATGATCTCCATCGATAAGAAGTCAAGTAGTTGAAGGTTCTAGAAGCAATTGTTTCTTTCTCATCTTTTGAGTTATGATTAGTTTGTACTTGTCTGCTATTGGTCTTGTAATTTCTTTTTCTTCAATACATTTGACCAAAAGGCTTTTCTTCCCATCTCCGTTACTTTCTTAAGTACTTATCCTTTTTTCTTCTCTGTGTGCATAATTGTATTAATGAGTCAGCCTATTCATGAGAAGTCGTGCATCCATTCATTTCCCCTTCCTAGGAAACATTTCATGTAATTAATGGGACACGTCAACCATCACGACGCCTCATCTTCAGGTGTGATTATTCACTCCTAATGCCTACATAAAGGACTCTCTGGTGCTTGTCCCCCTACACATTTGAATTTCTCATCTTTCCCTTCTCTAAGAACTCTCCTCTTTTTTTTTTCTTTTTTTTTTCAATGGCCATCACCTATCACTGTCATGGATCAAGCTCAGAAAATTTTTAAGGAAGTCCTTGCCATGGATATTGTGACTTTCACTCATTTTACCCTTCATATTTACATGGATCTATTCATTCGTGACCTTCAATTTACTGCCACATATGTTGTTCCCTTAACTGAACTTTTAGATGCTTTAACAAAACTCCAAAGCATCGGTGACACATACTTTGTTGCCAAGAAAGATCTGGAAACACTTAATGCTCACATGAATGAACAGGCTATCATCCACAAGGAAACAAACATACTCTCCAGTCAATATGATTGGGGTTTATTACAACCACATGCATTAGACCAGACAACATTATTTCAACAAGGTGATGTTGAGAACCCTTCAAGTTCAGCACAGAGAGATCAACGATGATCTCAAGGAGACCAAGTAAATCTACCTAGGAAGGTGCTCGCACTATTCCCAAACCCTCTTAAACTTCATTAACTTGTAGGTCGATCTCTATCAAGCTTAGTCACGCGAGAGTAATGAACAAAAGAGTAAGGCTAAGCATAAAAATGATTTCATCGATCGCCGCATCGACCAGTCCTGTGCTTTCTCGACCGAGCTCTAGAAAGTGGAGAATCCTAGAAGGATCAAATGCAAATAGCTAAACTCATTAAAGATCGTGCTGTTAAAGAATTTGATAAGATGAAGGCTACTTACGCCTGATTCACACTCTGACCGAGCCTTACTTTTCCTTCTTCTATTTTCTTCTGCTTTTATTTAAAGATGTAATCTGTCCACCGACCATATTTAGCTAGCCTTGGCCTATAATACAATATTTATATTTTTGTTTACTTTTATTTTTCGATCAATTTCGGTCTTTATTTGTCATTTGTGGTTATTTTAACCATCCTTTGGCCTGATCTTTCCATATCTCCCATAGGTTGATATGGTATGGTTTTAGAAATTGGTTATTAATCGGATTTCTTGCTATCTTTCCATCAATTTCATGAAGGATGTAAGCTCCTCTATGAAGTACTTTTACCACTACATACGATCCATCCCCTGAAGCCGATCACTTACGAAATTCAATATCTTTAGTCTCGAGAGGCAATATTTCTTTTTATTGTATGTAAAGCAACTCTGGTCTTGTTTGTCATAAAAGAGTTCAAAGTTTTTATTCAAACTTCATCTAAGTCTTCGAGCTCAACTTACATAACTTCTATGAACTTGGTTAGGGTCAAATTAGCTTGATATGCTACCTGCAATGATGGTACAGTTACTTCCAGTGGTAACACAACATCATGTCTATATATGAATATAAATGGACTCGTTCATGTGGTTGTTCGAAATGAGTTGTGATAAGCCCAGAGAGCTTCTAACAATTTAACATGCCACTTTTGAAGATTCTCATCAATCATTTTTCTTAAAAAAATTCTTCATGACCACTTTACTAGCCTTAGCCTGACCGTTGGACTGATCATAATAAAGTGACGAATGCATCAATTTGATCTTATACTAATCATCCATCGCCTTGACTAGTTTGGATTAAAATGACGCTCATTAGTCCAAAGTGATTGATTTAGGAATTCCAAATTGATGAATTATATGAGTTTCAATAAACACAATAATTTCCTAGTGATCTATTCCCAACATTGTCTTTGCTTCCACCCATTTAGTGAAGTAATCGGTGGCTACAATAATAAATTGTGTCCCTTAATTGAGGAGGGTAAATTTTCCTTATCAAATCAATGGCCCATCCTCGAAATGGTCGAGGTTTGACAATCGAATGTAGTTCAATCCCAGGCATATGTGTATCGGCCCATGTTTCTGACATGCCTTAAACCGTTTAGCATATTGGTTACAATCGACATACATACTCTGCCATAGGTATCCATAACATCAAAAGGTGAGCCTCATTTTCATTCTGACATGACGTGCTCTCTAAATTCCCTTACGCACTTCACCCATGGATAACATAGACTTTTTTTTTTTACTAAAGCATCACAACGGCACACCATCGACTCCCTTTTCGATACAACTCATCATTGATCAATACATAGTTTAGATCCGTCCTCATAATATCTTAGCCGACCTTCATCTGTGAAGACTGAAGATATTATACAATTGAAGCTCTTCAATCATCATCACTTACCTCGACTTACAAATTTCATTGGTCGATTCCATTTGAAAAAATGAGGGTGATGACTTCCTTTGAACAATCACCACTCTCTCTTCAAATCCTTTGATGATTTAAAGCCATGATGCCAAATGCGCCATTTCATTGGGATCAATATTATTTCTCAAGTCATATGTTTTAACTCGACTTCATTAAATTTACTTAACAACTGTGTCACCAAAATATGATATGACTGTAAGGTTGCACTTATATAATTAAACAAACCACTGAGCTAGTTTATCACTAATAAAGAATTGCCCATAAATAATACCTCTGTTACTCCTAACTTGATCAACAAATCTATACCGATTATCATGGCTTCATATTCAACTTGATTATTGGTGCAATCAAACTTAAGCTGGAATGAAAATTCTTATTTTTTCACCAACTGGATCAATCAGAACAATCCCTACTCCTGACCCTTTATCGATCCTTGAACCATCAAATATCAGTCTTCAGGGTGATTGATATACGAGTCTAATGCCTCTAAAGGAAGTTGACTCTTTATATTTGAAGGATGTTCGACAAAAAAAATCTGATATGGACTATCCTTTCCCAGCCTTTTGTGGCGCATAGATTAAGTCAAACTCAAATAATGCGAGAATCCATTTGCTAATTCAGCCATTCAAAATCGACCAATTTAACATATATATTTTATTAAATTAGTTACTACAATTACATTGACTATTTCAACTAACAAATAATGTAGTAGTTTTGTAGCTGTGAAGTACAATGACAAACATAACTTTTCCATAGGAGAATACAATATCTCGGTATCTAACATCATTGGATTAAGATAATAAAAACATTCTTTTTTCAGTCATCATCGTATTGTGGTAACAAAGTTCCAACTGAATATCAGAAGCTGCATATACAACTTGAGTGGCCGGCCCTTTACTGGTGGCATCAACATTGATAGCTTGGACAAATACTCTCTAATGTTGTCGAAAGCTATCTGATGTTTTGTCTCCCATCTGAACTCTTCTCCTGGTTTAAGCTTCAATAAAGGAGAAAACACACTAATTTTTCTGACGTAGTTGGAAATAAATCTTCGGATAAAGTCAAGTTTGTCAAGAAACCTTGGTAAGTCAATTTTGATTTTTGGAGGTTGAGCTTCTATTATTGCTCGTGCCTTATGTTGATTGATCTTAATTCCCCTCTAGTGTACTATAAAACCCAGACAGTTTCCGACCGATACACCAAAATCACATTTAAGAGGTTATTTATTTATTTTTTAACTTGTGAATCCTCATTCTCTCGAATGACTTTGGTAAATGGTCAAGATGTTTAGTTAAGTTGGTCAATTTGACCACTACATCGATATAAATTTTCATAAATCGGTCAATCATATAATGAAAAATGATGTTCATGACTCTTTGATAAGTAGCTCTTGCATTCTTAAGTTTTAACGACATTACAACCTAGCACAATATACTTAAAAGACCAGAATATCTAATGGTTATCTTTGGTACATTTTTCACTGCAATTTTTATTTGATTATATCCTGAATGACCATCTATAAATGATACCATTTGATGTCCAACAGCTCGATCGATCAGTTGAACGACCATAGGCATAGGATACTCATTCTTTGGTGTGACTCGATTTAAATTTTAAAAATCAATACATACTCTGAGCTTACTGTTCTTGATATATATATATATAAAATATGGATGAAAGATGAGCAATCGATGTCCTACAGGGAGCGTGAATAGGACAGTTCCAAATTCTTTGAAATAAAGCTAAATAAATAATCTCAATTACATAAAGTATTAAAATCTTGATTCCAAATAATTCGTAGGACAACCTTCACCTATTATTTTAGGTAGGACAACCTTATATCACGATGTCTTCAAAATCAACCTTTCAAACTAGCAAGAGGCAATGAAATAAATACAACATTTACCATAAATAATGAAATAAATATAACATTCACCACACATGCACAAGGGGTTATAGTGGTTCGGTGCTTAAACTCACACCTATTCACTCCCAAAATTACTAACCTTGTAATTTTGGCTTTCACTATTTTGAGGTTTTCATAGGTTTATCTTAACAGCTTCTTATAGTTCTTGTAATTTTCACGGGCTATCACAACAAAACTTCCTTTGTGATTTTCACAGGCTATCACAAATCAACCCATAATGATTTTTAGGCTGTCTCAAAGAAACTAAATAAAGGAATAATAATTGACAATTTGTACTTATCTTCAAATGACAATTAGAAGATGTAGTCGAGGCTTGAAGCAACGATCTTCTTTATTGAGTGTCGAAGAGGTAGTATATGCTCAACCAAAAAGAATATAGGGATCTAATGTATTTCAAGGAATATAAACCCTAATGCTGCAGATGTAATTCTCTATTTCTCGAGTATAGATTACTCTCTACTTGCATTTAATATCAACTTCAGAAATGGAATTGAATATGCTAAATAAAGATAATAATTACCACATAGATAGCCTGAGGAGCACTTGAATTTCTCTTTTACTTGCAGAATGAGAGAAAGTCCCTATTTATAGCTAAATGATTTGAAAATTTGGTCAGCTTAAAAATCAGTTCGACTGGCCGAATTCCAACGATTCCGTTCTAACAGCTATCAGATTGTTCGGGATAAGATTGATAAAAAATTAGACTGGCCCAAGTCAAAATTTGACTAGCCGAATTCTTAAGAAAATTCAAGAATTCTTTGCTAGAAACTGACCCGAATTTCTTTAGGCTGGCCGAACTTCAAGTTTGGCTAGTTGAACCAAAAGTCGGGTTAGCCAAATTTGTAACAGATATTTTAAATTTTCAAATATGAAAACTTGGCCAAAACTTAAGTTAGGTTAGCCGAAGTAAGTTGGGTTGGCCGAACTTCGGTGAACTTACACTGTAGTTTACCCAATTTAATCATTTTTCGAAAGTACCTTACCTAAGGTCTTTATAGGGTCATTTCACCTGGTGGTTGGCATATACAAAGATCTTTAAAATTAAAATCGATTTACATCATTTAAGTCTTGAGATGTTGAGACGATCTTCATGAGATGCCTTAGAAGACTGAAGTGTACATGCGATCTGATCAGTATCTTTCTCTACGAAATTTGACAAATTATGTGTGCTACAAATATAAGCACTTACAATCTCTCCCTTTTTACAGATACATCATACACATCACATCATACCATACATATACATCAAACAATCACAACTCATAATCTTAACCATAAAAAATGAAGTTTTGGTTTAACAATCATTTGTACACCACCCGTAGATTAAAAAATCATTTGTACACCATCTGTACACCACTTGTAGCTCTCCTTGAGAAATATACCAAGTTCTATGCGATCGAAATATATTCACAAGAATTTTATCAAGCATTCACAAGATATATGTCCATGAATTTTCAATTCTTCACATATCACATACATGCATCACATAAAATCATAAAATTATCACATATGTTGTTCACAACCCCAAGTGTAGGGTCACAATGCAGTAATAATCTCAGTGAGACCAAGGTTGAATCCACAGGGACTAATCTCGTGTGTATTCTGAGAGCAACTAGAAGTAGAACTAGAAGAAGATGTAAACCTAAATCTAAAAGTGTAGAGAGAGTAATTGTGAATCATTTAACTAAAACTTGTAAATTCAAAGGTGGGAACTAGGGTTTCCAAGGATCCACTTGTAGAGATCAGGGAGATTTATGCTTGATTCAAGGACACAACTGGAATCGGAGTCCTATCCTATCCAGTTGGAAGATATCTCAATAAAATTAAATCTGAACTTCCTTTGACCTAATTCTTAATGGAAGAGAGTTACACGAACTGGAAGTGATTCCATCACAAAACCATGCCCATGAGACGATGGCTTACAACAGGATATACCAATTCATAACCAACATAGAAGAATTGTGAAGATTAGAATGGATTCCATCACCTAGCCATGCCTAAGGGACGATTGTGAACAACGAGATTTACTAACTTCACAATCTTAATACACGAAAAGAACATACTCAAAGCTACTGCAAATCTACTATAATTTGAGTCACAATAAACCATTAAAAACTGAAATTATTTCTTAAATATCAAACTAGAATCAAAGAGAATTCAACATGAACATGAATTAAAGCAATAGAAAATGTCCCATCACGCTACAAGCTTTACCTCTTAGCCCCATCTAAGAGGTTTAGCCAACCGTAGACATGATTGGATCTAAAACCCTATAAGAAAGCATGAAAAACTAAGAAAGAAAGAAGAAAAATACTTGGCGACGGCTCTCTGCCCTTGTGCTTCGCTCCTCCAAACCCTAGATTGATTTAATAGATTCTCAGGGATGCCTTGGAGACTCCTATTTATAGTTGTGCAACACTTCCTTTTGCCCCTCTTTGGAAAAATTTGGAAACTGCCTCAAATTTACACACTCCGCGTAACTGTATGTAACTTCACTCGATTCATTTAATGACATCGAACAGGCTTCGATGTCATCGAAGGTGTCTTTTATACATGATTTTCAAAAATGCCCTGGTTTGTCAATTAGCGTGAGTGTTGAGTCAGTTCATCTACAGAGCCTGATAAGAAGATCAATTCAAGCGTCTGCCTCGACCGGATGTGTGCAAGCTCGCCACAGGTAAATCTGAGCCTCACATCCCTTGTCCCAAATCAACAGGTATATTAAAACCCATAAAAACAAAATAGAACATCATAGGGTCTTTGGGTTAGAAAGCGTTTTTCAAAATAGAAAAATTCTCTAAGTTTTCTTGCCCTGTCGATTATATCGATACACATCTCGATATGATCGACCTGCGCTGTCGAGTCTTCGATGCTCCATCGGTACCATTGAAAAAAGGACCCAAAATGTCCAACAACCTTATAACATATCTAGACAAATTATCGATGTATCGATACACCTATCGATATCATCGATATTCAAATCTCGAGTCTATCGAAATCGACTCGATATTATCGACAGACAGATTTTTGGTGCCCCTATTTTTTAAAGAAAATTTCAAATTCCTTCGATATATCGATGTTCCTTCCAATATGATCTGAAATCAAATATCGATAAGATCAGAAGTCCATCGATGATATCGATCGAGGGCGCGCACTTCTTCCAACAAATGTTTCAGGTTGGTTTTTACTTTGATCGGGGGTCATTCGAGGAAATCGATATTCATATGTCGATGATATCGAGGCTGAGTCAATTGGATCGAGACTGGACACAATCTGCCCAGCGAGCTTATTAGTAAATCTATAGGATTTATCGATCCCATCGACACTGCCTTCGATAACATCGATATGCAAATTTCGATGACATCGGCTGACCCTTGATCATATCTTAAAAACCTAAAACATTTCAAGTCAAGTCTCTTTCATTTTTCAAGTGTCGATGGATCGAGCCTATCATCGAAGGAATCGGAGTTCAAAATTCAATGACATCGACAATTGGTTTTGATTCATCGACCAACTGACAAAAGGTTTCAAAAGCGTATGACTTTGAGTTCGAGTAATCGAGCAGACCATCGATGCTATTGAGAGTATACGCTCGATGATATCGAATCTGCTCGATGATATTGAACTCAGTCATAAATGTGACCATTTTATATCCGTTGGAACCTTTTGCCTATTTATAGAGGACTTGTCTATTATAGCTAGGAGAGAAAGTAAAGAGAGCTTTTGAGTGTTTAACCTTAGATCATATACCCAAAGCCCTTTCTCTCAAGGAAGTTTATCCTCTAATCCACCCTCACCATTGATATTCAAAAGAGTGGATTAGAGAATGAACTTTCGCAATCAAGGATCCTCCAGCTACTACCTTAATGGTAAATCATTAAGCTAGGATGCTTTGAATGCTTAGATGATTGGAAGCACTCTATCTTCCTTATAGCAAAACCTTTTGAGAGTTGGATTCCATCATAACCTTGACCTAACCCGTCACCATATATCGGTACATCTTTTTGTGTTGGGGATTAAGGGAACAGAAGACTCTTCGTCAACATGAAGAAGGAGATTTCGACATTGTGCTAATCGGGACCCATCAACTTATTTATAAGTATCTAGAGTCCAAGAGGACACTTGTGATAATTCCTTTTTAGGATTGAGTCTTAAGTGGTTCTCACCCTTTAAAGTCCTCAAGGAGGCCTCCGACGGGAGTGTACGTGGTGGGTGCGTTGTGTGGACTCTTGCACTATGGAGAGCATAAACATTTGGTTGAAGGTGAACCAGCAAAACCTTAGGTTTGAGGTCAACCGCTGTGAAACCTCAGGTTTGAGGTGAACCGTGTAGAAACCTCCGGTAGGGTCTTATGAAAAATCCTTGGCCAGTGTGCCTAAAAGTGGGTGTGTTGTGTTGACCCTTGCTCGTGAGAGCATAAATAGTCAGCCTCAGTGTAGGTTGTAAAGGTTGAAGGTGAACCTGATTTAAAACCTCAGGTTAGAGGTGAATCGCTTTGAAACCTCCATAGTGAAATTCGGCACACTCAAGGGTTGAGTGCGTCTGCCGGGAGTGGAGTAGACTGATTGTCGAACCACTATAAAAATGATTGTGTTTGAGATTGCTATTCTTCTGATTATGTGATTTGCTTCAATATTTACAAATCTGAATATCTGTGATCACACCTCACACACTTACACAGTCATATCCATCATATACTAGTTTGCATATTGTTTAATTCTAAAAAGGTTTGTAATTGGATCCTCTACCGGGCTTGGAAGCCAGTAGAGTTATTTTTAAGTTTATCCTAATATATGTCTGTTGTTAGGATTAGTGTAATAGGATTTTAAAATAAATCATAAAATTTTTTAAAAGTCCTATTCACCCCCCTCTAGGACATATTAGTATATCCCGATTTCAACTAAAGCGGTCTTCATCGCAATTTCACTTTTTTCGTGCTTTTGTAACTTCATTCGGACTCTGCGACCTTCAATGTCATAGAACATTGTTCGAGGAATTGATAATATGTCCAAAACAGTCTAGAGAATTATTCCAATTTCTTTGATAAACTTGATGTCATCGAAGAGACCTTTGATGTCATTGAGCAGATCTTCGATGTTATCGAGGAGTGCTTTGACTAATTGAAAATGGTGCTCAATACGTCCAACAAGTTTTGCCGAAATTCTATAGAAAATTTGATGTCATCGAGTAGATCTTCGATGTCATTGATCAAAGCTTCAAGTCATCGAACAAGTTCTTGAGACATCGAAAAACGTCTTCAAGTTATGCAGCGACCATCTCGATTTTCCTTCATAAATTCGATGTCATCGACCTGTGTTCGATGTTATCGAACGGTGCTCGATGATACAATCAATGTGTATTCTACACTTATTCTTTCGGCTTCGTTCCTTCTCCACTTGGTTTTCTTAAATCTTGGGACCTTAAAATCTTCAATCTTTGTCTCCTAAGATATATTCTTTCCCTTGGTGATCTTTGAGCATCAAATCTATGCTTTTAGTACCTTTTCCAATCCAAGCTCTTAAATTCACCTTACAACACAAACATGAGTAAAATAGGACATTAAGCGGTATCATGTTTGTAAAATCAAGATATAAATGGGGTTTAATATGTAATATTTGACCCTCAACACAATTCCCAACCAGTATTTTGCTAGTCCTGAGCAAAGTATGCGTAAAATAAATCTCAATGCTTAATGTCAGGAATCTTTTTCAGAAATTAATCTTTTGTACACTCAAGTATGAATGGGTAGAAATAAGATACGAAAGTAAGATTTTGAAAACCTAGAACCAAATCACATAGGCAACCAATCAAATAAGTTCTTTGTCCATTAAATCGAAGCATAATTTGTATATCAAGTTTTTCAATGTACTTAGTGAAAGTCAACTTACTTCTCGTACGAATATCATCAATTCATCATGTTACCCATGCTCATTACTTCAAGATCAGTTTGAACCTCAAGTACTTATTCTGAACTTATCCCTTTTCATTCTTTTTCCAGTTTTTGATTTTATATCGACGATCAATTTTTATTCATTCTTTTTTATTTTTGCATTCTTTTCTAGTCTTTTCATTCTTTTTCATGACCTCTTTGTCGATCTCCTATTTTTTTAATTGGATCTTTTCTTCTTTTAAGGTGGATAAAATTTTATAGACTCAATTCTCACCATCTATCAATGATTCACATACTAACAATAAAAAATTCTAGTACATCTTACAGAAGGCAATTGAGTGTGCCTTGTGATTTAGATTAACATGATATTCAAACTTCCTCTTAATCAATTGAGTGCAAGTACTTAGATGATAAGTTACTTAGATGATTAGACTTCCATCAATTCAAAATTCAATCTCTATCTTATCATACTCAAAGCATTCTTAAGTACACAATTCATCGCTTCCCAAACAGATTTCAACTTGAAACATTGAAATTTTTCAAAAAATTTTCTCAAAACTGAGAAAGCACTAATTAGGTTACTTAATCCCCCATCCCCAACTGAAAAATCTACATTGTTCTCAATGTAAAAGAATTAAGTATGTAATGCAAAAGAGGCAATGAAAAGAAGAGGGAAGTCATGGAAAGGTAATACATGAAGAAGGAATTATGAGGTTTTTCCAATGATCTCAGTGTAAAGATGGGTTAGCACAAAACAAAACTCAACATAATATAAGCAAACTATCCTAAATAGCGAGAGAAAACTAAAATTGCGGTAATGACTGCTTTAGTTGAAGTGAGAATATGCCAAGATGTCCTAGAGGGGGGTGAATAGGACTTTTTAAGATTTTTTTGATGATTTAAAAACCTATCAACCCTATCCTGAATTATTATGCAAGTATCAGGATTTCTTCAATGTAACTCTAGTGGCTTCCAAGCTAAATAGAGGATCGAATCATACAACTATTCAAAAACATAAATAAGATGAGAAACATAGTTCATAATGGATGTGACTGTGTGAGAGATGTGATTCTGATTAGTTCCAGGTAATCATGTAAGCATGCATAATGAGAACATTCAGAGAAATCACACAAGAATTAAGAGTAAATAGCATTCCCAAATACAGTCATTTTTATAGTGGTTCGACTATATGTCTACTCCACTTCCGGTAGACACACTCAACCCTTCGAGTGTACCGGATCTCACTAACGGAGGTTTCAAATCAGGTTCACCTCAAACCAATACAACCTACACAAGACTGACTCTAGGACTTACACAAGGTACCTAACATGTCTCCACGAGACATAAGTTATGCCCCACACAGGAGCAAGGGTCAACACACAATACCCAGATTTTAGGCCACACAGGCCAATGATCCACATAAGGAACCTAATAGTTTATGACCTACACAAGAGCAAAGGTCAACACACAACACCTAGGTTTTAGACCACACAGGTCAAGGACCTCAGTTATGCTCTCCACAGAGTAAGGGTCAACACACAACACCCCCACGTACTCTCCCGTCGGAAGCCTCCTATGAGGACTTGAAAGGGGTGAGAATCACCTGTAACCTAATCCTACATAAAGGAATGATTAGCAGGGTCTCTGGACTCTAATGATTTACAGATAAGCAGATGAGCCCCATTTAGCACGTTGATGAATATCTCCTCATTTGATGATGAAGAATCTTCAGCTCCCTTGAACCGCAACACAAATGATGCTCCAATGTATAGCGACGGGTTGGGTCAAGGTTATGTTGAAATCCTACTCTATTAAATATTTTCTTATTTTAGAAATAGAGTGATTCCAATCATCTATGCATTCATGGTATCCCAACTTAATGATTTTCCATTAAGGTGGTAGCTGAAGGATTCTTGAATGCCGAGTTCATTCCCCAATCCACTCTATTGAATATCAATGATGAGGGTCGATTGGAGGATGAACTCCACAGAGAGAAAAAGGCTTAGGGTATATGATCTGGATTAAACACTCAAAAGATCTATCTATTTTCTTTACAAACAACCTCAGGTAAGCTCTCATTAAATAAGCAAAAAGTTCCAACCGAAATAAAACAGTCATATTTTTTATAGTGTTCAATATCATCGAGCAGGCTTCGATATCATCGAGTGTATACTCTCGATAGTATTGAATTGTTGCTCGATGACACGAACTCAATCTGTCAAATGCTTTTGAACCTTTTTGCCAATTGGTCGAGGAAATCGAACGTTCTTCGATGTCATCGGATTTCAAACTCCGATGTCATCGACGCATGGTTCGATTCCTCGACATTTGAAAAATTAAGAGCAAACTTGCCTTTGAAACTTAATAGGTATTGATATGATCAAGCATCCCTCAATATCATCTGAATTTGAATGCTGATGATATTGATACCAGTGTCGATTCATCAATATTTTTCAAGGCATTTTCATATAAGCTTGCTAGACAGTTTGTGTCCTATTTTGATGACATTGACCAGGTCTCGATATGATCAATATCTGAATATCGATATCCTCGAGGTCTCTTCGATACTTAAATGAACTTACCTAAAAGCTTGCTGGTCAGAATTGTGTTCTAATCCGATATCATCGAAGGTTAGTCGATATCATCGAGGTTTGAATTTCAATAATTTCGAGGCTCTCTTCGAGATATTGAAAATCACATGATTTTCCTTTACTGCTTTTTGGACACAACTAACTAGATGTCGATTTTATCGAGCCGTCTCGATGAACTCAAGATTCAAAAGTCGATGACATCAAACATGCCATCGATTCATCGATAATTCAGTCCAAGATTCTTTGTGGTTGCTGGACATCTGAAGTCCTCAATTTGATAATATCGAGTGAATTTCGAGGACATCGATAACGGAGTTCGATTTCATCGAACCACTTATCGATAAATCGGCAAAGGAAGAAAACTTAGAGATTTTTCTGATTTTGAAAAATAGTTTTCTCACCTTATAAGTTGTTCTATCCATTTTTAAGGGTTTTATATACTTGGTATTTTGGGACATGGGATGTGAGACTAAGTTTACATTTTACGAGTTTGGGTACACATCCTGTTGAGACAGACACTTGAATGATCTTTCTATGGAGCTCACTTGTCTTGCTGACTCAACACTAACGCTAATTAACAAACCAGGGCACTTTTAAAAACTACCCTAGTCCTATGAAAGTGATAAACCTACCTATACCTTCATTAGATTAGGAGATCAATCCTGGTGAACAAGATCACTCAGAGGTATGGACATGTCTTCTGAATCAAATTTTTCAACAAATGGCTTTAAGTGATGTCCATTTACTTTGAATTCATCGCCATTGTTTGGATTCCAAATCTCAACAGCCCTATGAGGATAAATATTAGTAATAGTGAAAGAGGCAGTCCAACGAGTTCAGAGTTTACCTGGAAAGAGAAGTAGCCGAGAATTGTACACAAGGACTTTCTGACCTGGTGTGAGTGATTTTCGAAGAATGTGTTAGTCATGAAACACCTTTATCCTGTCCTTGTAAATTCTCAAGTTCTCGTACGCATCATTTTGGATTTCTTCAATTTTATTCAACCGAAGTTTGCGTAGCGAGCCAGCGTTGTCCAAATTGAAATTCAGATTTTTAATAGCCCAATAGGCTCTATGTTCCAGCTCCACAGGTAAGTGGCAAGCTTTCTCATAGACAATTCTATAGGTAGACATTCCAATAGGGGTCTTAAATGCAGTACGGTAAGCCCATAAGGCATCGGTCAAGCGGATTGACCAATCTTTACGGTCAGGGTTAACCATTTTTTCCAAAATGTGTTTGATCTCCTTCTTGGAAATCTCATCTTGCCCACTTGGTTGTGGGTGGTATGGAGTGCTCACTTTAAGGTAAATGCCATATTTCTTCATTAAGTTCACAAATGGCTATTACAAAAATGTGAACCTCCATCACTAATGATGGCTTGAGGCATTCCAAACTGGGAGAGGATGTTCTCTTTTAAGAATTTAATGACCGTTTGATGATCACTATTCCGGCATGGAATCACTTCGACCCATTTAGTGACATAGTCTATGGTGAACAAAATATATAAATTTCTGAAAGATTGGGGGAATGGTCCTATGAAATCGATCCCTCAACAATCAAATGCTTTAAAGATCAGAATGGGGTTCAAAGGCATCATATTTCAACGGGACAATGCTCCAAAATTTTGACAACGCTCACAAGCTTTGCAAAACTCATGAGTATCCTTAAACATAGTGGGCCAGTAAAAACCGCACTACAGAATTTTGGCCATAGTCTTTTTAACAGAAAAGTGACCAGCACAGGCCTGAGAATGACAGAAGAAGATGATACTTTGGTGTTCATTGTCCGGCACACATCTCCTTAAAATTTGGTCTGGAAAATATTTAAACAAATATTGATTATCCCAGAAGAACTTGCGTTCCTCGGTAAAGAATCTTTTCTTATCTTGCGCAGTCCAATGTGTCGGCGTGAAACCTGTAGTAAGATAATTAACAATATCCTTAAACCAAGGTGACTGGGAGACTTTAAATAATTTTTCATCAGGGAACGTGTCATTTACATGTGTCATTGCAAGGGAATCAGAGAGATCAAGGAGTGAAAGATGGTCAGCCACTACGTTCTTTATTCCCCTTTTATCTTTTATTTCCAAATTGAATTCTTAGAGTAGGAGGATCCATCTTATCAAGCGGGGCTTAGCATCATTCTTAGAAAGAAGATACTTGAGCGGCGCATGATCTGTGTAAATGACGATCTTGGATCCGATCAAGTAGGACCTAAATTTATCCAAAGCGAATACTATGGCTAAGAGTTCCTTTTCCGCAGTAGAGTAGTTCACTTGGGCAGGATTTAGAGTTCTACTTGCATTATGAATAACGTAGGGCTTCTTTTCTTTTCTCTGGCCTAAAACCGCCCTAAGAGCATAGTCAGACCCGTCGCACATAAGTTCAAAAGGAAGGCTCCAGTCGGGTGGATGCATGATAGGTGTAGTGGTTAACATGCCCTTGAGCTTAGTAAAAGATTCCTGACATTGGTCACTCCACTCGTATTGTGCATCCTTTTGAAGTAGATTACATAGAAGACAAAAGAGGTGATTAAAGTCCTTTATGAATCTCTTGTAAAAATCGACGTGTCTTAAGAAGGATCGTACGTTTCGTATGTTCTTAGGTGGTGGTAAGTTAGAGATAAGATTAATTTTAACCTTATCTACCTCAATTCCCTTGGATGAGATGATATATCCATGGACATTCCCCTTATGAATCATGAAATGGAACTTCTCCCAATTTAGTACCAAATTCTTTTTCTCACATCGCTTCAGCACATTTTTCCAAATTTCCAAGCATTTGCTGAAGGATGGACCAAAAATCGAGAAATTATCCACGAAGACCTCTAAATATTGCTCCACCATATTAGAAAAAAATACTCAACATACATCTTTGAAAGGTGGCGGGGGCATTACATAGTCCAAATGACAACCTTCAGTAAGAAAAGTTACCAAAAGGACATGTGAACGTGGTCTTTTCTTGGTCTTCAAGGGCTATCTCGATCTGATTGTAGCCCGAATATCTGTCAAGAAAATAGTAATAGGAATGACCAGCTAGCCTTTCTAAAATTTGATCGATGAAGGGCAAAGGAAAGTGGTACTTCCTCATGATGGTATTCAACTTCCTGTAGTTAATGCGCATTCTACAACTAGTAGTGACTCTAGTTGGCACGAGTTCATTGTCAGCATTGGATACGATGGTGATTCCGGACTTCTTAGGAACCACCTGAGTTGGACTTACCCATTGACTATCTGATATAAGGTATGTAATACCCACATCCAATAGCTTAAGAACCTCGGCCTTAACTACTTTCTTCATGTTTGGATTTAGTCTACATTGTGGTTGCTGGGAAGTCTTTACATTATCCTCTAGATAAATGCGGCGAGTACAAATCGAAGGGTCAATTCCCTTGAGGTCCGCAATTGACCATCCAAGGGCTCCCTTATACTTAATGCGAGTAGAAATGAGCACACTCTCTTGTTCTTACTCAAGGAGGGAAGAAATCACCACTAGGTATGACTCATCTTGACCTAAATAGACATATTTCAAATCAGAGGGAAAAAGGTTTTAGGTCAAGCTTTGGTGCCTTAAGGTTAGACGGTAGAGGCGCTACATCAGTTTGGGGCAATTCTTCAAATCGTGGCCTCCACTGGCTAACTTCAAGTACCGGTACAGTATCAAGCATGACACCCATCTCCCTAATCAAATCATCATCAAAATCATGGGAGTGGGCCAAGAACATCTCTAGAGGATCAGAGGATAAGGTAAAAAATATTCTATCCTCCATGAACGAGTCAATCATGTTAATGTCATGGGAATCGTCATCATCCTATAACTGTTTGCCCGTATTAAAAAAGATATTCAACTCCGATGTCATATTTTCAAAAGATAAACTCATGACTCTATTCCTGTAATTAATGATTGCATTTGATGTGTCAAGGAATGGGCGACTAAGAATGACAGGAATTTGAGTGCTCATGTCCACGATGGGTTGAGTATTCAAAATGATAAAATCTACTGGGTAGTAGAATTTGTCAACCTGGACCAATACATCCTCAATTATCCTTCTCGATACATGAACCGAGCGATCAGCAAGTTGTAATGCGGTTCGGGTGGGTTTCAATTCACCCAAACCTAGCAGTTTGTAGATCGAGTAAGGAATCAGATTTTTGCACGCTCCTAAGTCAAGAAGTGCATGCTTAATGCAATAATTCCTAATTACAAAAGCAATGGTTAGGCTACCGAGATGTTTGTATTTCTGTGACACATCTTGCTTTAGGATGACATTTACTTTTTCAGTTAAAAATATTTTCTTTTAAATATTTTGCCGTCTTTTGGTTGTACACAAGTCTTTCAAAAATTTGGCATGTGAAGGTATTTGTTTAACCGCATCCAGTAAAGGAATATTGACCTTCACTTATTTCAACACCTTTATAATGTCCTGAGAGTTAGAGGGAGATTTTGGTGCAATCAACCGTTGGGGGAATGGTGCAATCGACTTGCTTTAGAGTTTCGGTTCTAACTCTTGTGGAGTGTTGCTAGGTTTATCAGTTTCATCTACTTTCGGGTCCTTAGACTTTTTAGCTCTTACCGGAATAGATTTGTCAATTATCTTCCCACTCCTAATCGTGGTGATAGACTTAGCTTGTTCCATTTGATTTGAAGAGCTTAGATCACTTATTTTAGGATTGGGGAAAGGTTGGGCCAGAAGAATCCCTTTTTCCCCAATTGAATTTTTTGTCTCTTGCCCTTGCATGACCTTTGAAAGGTCTTGAAGCTTTTGTAATATACTCTGATTGATGAGCTCTTGGTTTTGAATATGTTTCCAGACATGATCCTCTTGAGGTTTCCCTTGATTCAAGAATTAGTTAGGGATTCCTCAAGGAGTAGCAGTTTGTCCATTCCTCTAACTAAAGTTCAGATGATTTCTCCAACTAGGATTGTATGTGTTAGAGATGATTTCTCCAACTAGGATTGTTCACAACATTAGATTGCTCATTCAGTGCCTCTTGAAAACTAGGTATTGTTGGGCAATTTTCAGTTGTATATATGTTGCAAGCACAAATACCGCAAACAACTTCCTTAGCCTTATCCTTCTTAAGTTCCATGGCTTCGACCTTCCTTGCGAGATTGGCCACTTTAGCATTTATATCATCATCCTCTTTCAGCAGGTATATCCCACTCCTCTCCCTTGCTTGAGTAAGCTTAGATGTGGTGCTAGATTTTGGGGAGATGTCCCATGATTGTGCGGTTTCAGCGAGTTTGTGAAAGTAATCCCACACCTCATGACTTTTTTGTTCATGAACTCTTCATTGCACATCGTCTCGACGAATTGGTGCATGGAAGATACCAGTCCATCATGGAAGAAAGTTATTATGCACCATGTTTAAAAACCGTGTTATGGGCATGAATTGACGAGATCCTTGAACCGCTCCCAACATTGGAAGAATGTTTCATCTTAATTTTGGACGAAGTTCATGATCGACTTCCGATGGTGTTTGTCCTATGGTATGGATTTTTTTTTATGAACTCCTTCATCATGTCATTCCATGTGCCAATAAATCGCAGACGTATTGAGTGCAACCACGTCTTAGCTTTTTCTTTTAAGGAGAAAGGAAAGAGTTTCAGCCTGACCGTGTCCTCGGACACGTTAAGAAAGTATAAAGTGGCTATAACCTTGTCAAATTCTTGTAAGTGTAGGTATGGACTTTCAGATTCAAGTCCAAGGAACTTTGGAAGGAGTTGGATCACTCCAGTCTTAATATCCATGTTTCCTGTGTTTCTTGAAAAAATCATACATGAGGGTGTACTCACCCCCACCAGTTGTAAATAATCTCGTAAAGTACAAGGCGGGGGTGCTTGATGCACCTCATCCTCATCCTATACATCCTCAACCCTATGTTGAGGTAGATTTGGAGGTTGATTGGCAACCATAACTTCAATTAACTCTTTGGATCTCGAGTGGTGTCTAATCTTATGATGGATAGATGACCCCTCAACCAATCCTCATTTACTCAAGAGACGTCGAGTGTTGTCACGGACCTACTTGGGCATGAAACATTCTCAGCCCTCAATTTCAGGATCTAACCTAAACCTAAAAAGGAAAGAGGGAATACAAATTTAGAAATAGAAAGAGAGAGAATCAGAAAGAAGTTGCCAAATTAGAAGGTTTTATGTTAGGATCCAGCAAAAGAAAAAAGGAAAGTGAATTAGTTTCTAAAAATAGAAAATAGAAAGTTTCTACAAATTAAAAAGTTAGTTTCTAAAAACAAATTAGGAAAGTTTCTATTCTAGAATTAGAAAGTAGAAAAAGGAAAGTTTCTAAACCTAGAATTAGAAAGCAAAGTTAGTTTGTAAAATAATTCAGAACCCTAATCCTGAAAATAGAAGAACCCTAATCTTAAACTAATTCCAAAACTAGTTAATCTTAGAAAAACGCAACCGTTAATCCTCGACAACGACGCCAAAAACTTGTTCACAACCCCAAGTGTAGTGTCGTGATGCAGTAATAATCTCGGTGAAACCGTGGTCGAATCCACAGGGACTAATCTCGTGTGTATTCTGAGAGCAACTAGAAGTAGAACTAGAAGAAGATGTAAACCTATATCTGAAAGTGTGGAGAGAGTAATTGGAATTATTTAACTAAAACTTGTAAATTCAAATGTGGGAACTAGGGTTTCTAAGGATCCACTTGTAGAGATCAGGGAGATGGTTGATTCAAGGATACAACTGGAATCATAGTCCTACCTATCCAGTTGGATGATATCTCAATAAAATCAAATCTGAACTTCCTTTGACCTAATTCTTAATGGATGAGAGTTGCAAGAACTGGAAGTGATTTTATCACAAAACCATGCCCTCATGATATATCAATTCACAACTAACATAAAATAATTGTGAAGATTAGAAGGGATTCCATCACCTAGCCATGCCCAAAGGACGATGGTGAACAACAGGATTTATTAACTTCACAATCTCAATACATGAAAAGAACATACTCAAAGCTATTGTAGATCTACTACAATTTGAGTCACAATATACTATTAAAAACTGAAAGTATTTCTTAAATATCAAACTAGAATCAAAGAGATTTCAATATAAACATGAATCAAAGTAATAAAAAACATCCCATCACGCTATAAGCTTCACCTCTTAGACCTAATTAAGAGGTTTAACTAACCATAAACATGATTGGATCTAAAACCTTATAAGAAAGCATGAAAAACTAAGAAAGAAAGAAAAAAATGCTTGGCGACAGCTCTTCGCCGTTGTGCTTCTCTCCTCCGAATCCTAGATTGATTTGATAGATCCTCAGGGATGCCCTGAGGACTCCTATTTATAGTTGTGCAACACCTCCTTTCGCACCTCTTTGGAAAAATTCGAAAACTGCCTTAAATTTATGCACTCTGTGCAACTCTGCATAACTTCGCACGATTCATTCAATGACATCGAACAGTCTTCGATGTCATTGATGGTGTCTTTTATACGTGCTTTTTTCATGCTTTTATAGCTTCATCCGAACTCTGCGACCTTTTATATCATCGAACCTACCTTTAATGTCATCGAAGAGGCCTTTGATGTCATCAAACATTGTTCGAGGAATCGATAATGTGTCCAAAATAGTCTGGAGAGTTATTTAAATTTCTTCAATAAATTTGATGTCCTTGAGCAGATCTTTGATGTCATCGAGGAGTGCTTCGAGTAATCGAAAATGGTGCCCAATATGTCCAACGAGTTTTGCTGAAATTCCATAGAAAATTCAATGTCATCGAGCAGATCTTCGATGTCATCAAGCAAAGCTTCGAGTCATCGAACAAGTTCTCGAATTATCAAAAAATGTCTTCAATTTGTCAAGTGACCAACTCGATTTTTCTTCATAAATTTACTATCATCGACCTGTGTTTGATGTCATTGAATGTGTCCTTGATGTCATTGAATGGTGCTTGATGAGATGTGTATTTTGCACTTGTTCTTTCGGCTACATTCCTTCTCCACTTGGTTTTCTTGAATCTTGGGACCTTGAAATCTTCAATCTTTATATCCTAAGATCTATTCTTTGCCTTGGTGATCTTTGAGCATCAAATCCATGCTTGTAGCACCTTTTCCAATCCAAGCTCTTAAATTCACCTTGCAACACAAACATGAGTAAAATAGGACATTAAGCAGTATCATGTTCGTAAAACCAAGATATAAATGAGGTTCATTATGCAATATTTGACCCTCAACATATGTATACCATCACTTTATCCCCCTTTTCTTCACAAGTTGACAAAGGAAGAATTAATGAAAAAGAGCATTATCAGATGATAAATGACTGAAATATAATTAAAATAAGCATATCATCAATAGAACTAAATGTCAAGCATAACATATCATTAAGGAAACAGTTGCAAACATTGTATCAAATAATGTATATATAAAGTCACACCAAACCATCAGAATATAAAGTTATTACAAACCCAGTAATAACAAATTAAATCTCACTCCGACTCAGAAGAGGATGGAGCAGGTATCATAGAATCATTAATCCTCAAACTCCTATTAAATTGATGAAAGTAATTTTTAATGTACTTCATGTTTTGTTTCTAAATTTGGACCAATGATTCTTGAGATACTTGTAAAGCATCCACTTTCTCTTCTAAGGCTAACAACCTCTCGTGAAATTGAGAGGGATAGTAGTCAGAGTCAGTCACATCTTCAAAATCTTCCAAGTTATCAAAAATATCATCCATATTAATGTCTTCTTTCTGTATTTCTTCTTGATCTCCTCTTTGTTTAGGAAGAGGAGATAGCTGCATCATATTAAGATTTGCATTATTAAATGGTAGTTTGGATTTCGGTGTTTCAAATGAAGGAAGTTGAACTCAATATTGTAAAGCAAGGGCAGACATAAGGTGTCCAAATAAAATCAAACTATGTCTAGGATGCAGTCTACACTGAAATTGCAGTTTAGACCGCTGCTACTGACGTACGAGTGTGTAACACTTGAACATTTCAATAACAAAATACTTAAGTGTTAACAAAGGACATAACCTATTACGTACATTTGTTTGATACTAATCTAGCTAATCTAACCTTACGATGAATTCCCAAATGCAAAGCTGACTATATTAGGAAAAGTCTTCTTTTCACAGCCCAAGCCATCTGACCGTTGATCTTGAAACAAGACCAACCAACAAGTGATTCGACGGATGTACCTTTCCTTAAATGAATTGGCAAATAACTCTCTACCCATAAAGATTCAAATATGGGTTTGTTTGTGAAAAATGTTCAGGAAAATACATACAAGCATGAGAAACCATCAGATCTCACGAAACTCTTGGATTGGTAGTAATTACAAAAATGACACTCGTATAGACTAGAAATCCTAAATCACACAGTTCTCCTAATCCATTTCATGCAAAATTTCGTAATAGGCTTAATTATTACAAATTGACCATACATATCAAAATTTAGCAGTTGGATCATCAAGATCAATGACTGAACATAACAACCGATGAGATGTCCCACATAGGACCTGCCCTCGTTCTCCATTTCTGACACAGACCCTAATGCCAGCCCACTAAGACTAATGAATAGAGCAAATTTACTCTGAACCACTCATGGACCCCACAGTAGGAGTAACGCACGCACACGGACTTCGCATAGCCACGGTACACCGTAGCTAGAAGTCAGTCAATGTTGCCTTAACCCAATAGATTCTGTAAAACCTCCTTCTCGCAACAGACGATCATCTGCTGGATGATTCGTGGGCCACTGTCATCATCTTTATGGATGATCTGGACCATTCATTACAACCGGAGGGAAAAACTAACAGGACCTTAGTTTTCTCCGCATGCTGTCCAGACCTCTACGTGCGAATGCAGTCCGTTGCAGATCACTGGGCTATGAGAGAATCACGAATCGTCAATCCAAGCGGGCTACCATTTTGGCAAATTTGGGAAATCGGGACTGTTGATCAAACATGGCTCTCGACCTCGACCAAGAACATGAGATTCATGAGGACCATGCAAGCAGTTGCGTACACAATATATTCCAATAGAAACCTACAGACCGGAAGGAAAATGACTGCACAATCATCAGTCGATCGACCCCTCATGCAATTAAGGCCATTTAAGACCACCCTTAGGGGATTTCGACCACACCCATGAAGGTCGTTTGGGAAAGACCTCGCACAAGGGTCGCTGGCTGAACCGTTTCCTTAAGGTGCAATCTACAACCAACTCTCTACGCAAAAAAAGGGGCTGCATAAGTCACAATAGATCACATTGTAGAAAGAGCCTTGTGTAGGGGCTATGAACGGGAACTCTGGGAACTTCCACGCCTATAAAAGTCCTTCTACCCCACCGTCGTGAGAACATAGCAAAGGAGATAGAGAGAGACTTTAGCTGAGAGACAGTAGGGAGAGAAAGGATCCGTTCATCCAGACTTGCAGCCGTCCAACAAGGAGAGAAGAGGAAGAAAAGGGAAGAGTAGAGAGAAAGAAGGAAGGAAGGAAAAGAAAAGAAAGAAAGAAGGAAAGAAAGAGAAGAAAAGAAGAAAGATAAGAAAGGAAGAGAAAGGAAAGCAAAGTAGAGGAAAATCGACAACACCCGATGTCCAAGGTAGGCCACGCCCAATTTTCCCTTTTAAACCCCTTCTTCCCCTTCTTCTAAATCTCAATTAAACCAGCTAATGAGTATAACCATTCACAAGTTGTTAAACACTAGCTTAAGGGTTTAATACCTTGACGCATACCCACCTTCGAGGAAGAAACATCATTAAAGGTGAGGGTTTTATCCTTTAGGCTTACATTAATTTAACTTATTATATTTACCTTTCGCTTACATGCCATCATGTTGTTTCATCTTACCTTTACATGCCTTCGCGTTATTTATATCTTGCCTTTAACATGCCTTCGTGTTACTTTGAATTCTTCCTACAATTATATGTTTTACCATCAATTATTTGCCCTTTGAGATTATAGTATAATATTGTTTATAAGTGATCTTTATGAATTTATGTGAGGCGATAGATACAAGCCTTGCCCTTGCCTTTATCAATTTATTGAGTTGACCATTGTCACTCTCCTTTTTATTACGTTAGCTATTGTCACTTTTATCTTTACTGAGTTGGCCATTGCCACTTTCTCTTTATGTTATTGGCCTTGTGCTATCTATTTTTAAAGGGCTTCGGCATGTGTCTTAATATTCCTGAACTCCTATGATTTAATAGATTTCCCCTTTTAGTGCGAGTACTATGTTGGGAATCACTCTTCTAGCGATCGAATAAATATCATGGACGTAATGCTTGTTGGTTACAGCCCTGGGGCGACACGCAATTTCATGTTTCATGGTTGATGGTGCACAAATTGGTGTATGTAAATTGTTATACGTATTACATCAATTTTTTTCTTTTTGGGGGTTGGATGTTGCAATTAGTTGCTCCAATCCGATCTTTTCTTTTTGGGGGTTGGATTTCGCAAATAGTCACTCCAATCTGGGTTGCGTGATTCACCCAGTCATGTGTTATGTTGAGTACTAAATATTGCATATATTTCCCCCATTATATCGTGGTTTTATGAACATTATATTGCTTACTGTTATGTTTTACTCATGTTTGTATTGCAAGGTGAACTTGAGAGCTTAGAGTGAAAACAATGTTAAAAGCATGGATTTGATGCTCAAGAATCACTAAGCAAAAGAACGGACATTTAGAGACCAAGATTGAAGATTTTAAGACCCCAAGAGTTAAGAAAAGCAAGTGAAAAATGAAGCGTAGAAATTCGCAAGATCTGAGCTTAGATGACATCGAAGTTGTCATCAAAGCCAGTCTTCGATGACATTGAAGAATCTTAGATGACATCAAAGAATTATAGGAAAATCAAGTTTGGTTGTTGGACGAATTGGATGTAGTCTTCAATGACATTGAAGTTGTCATCGAAGCTAGTCGTAGATGACATCGAAGGTGGTTCGATGTCATCGAAGGGTTTATGCGGAACCTACGTGGAGTAAGAAAATTTGAGGCGATTTCTGAATTTTTCAAACCAGTTTAAAGAAGGGAGTTCTCCACTTATAAATAGGGCTTCCCAAGGCATTCCTAAGCATTGCAGGGCAAGATCTAGGGTTTTTAGAGAGCTTTCAAGTTTTATAGTTCTTGTTTATTTCTTTTACATTTTTTTAAAAAAATTTTCTTGCTTTCTTGTTGCTTTTTGTTTTTGTAATTTAGTTATGTTTTTATAGTTCCCTCTAGCCTAAGCTAGAAGGGAAGCACATTAGTTTAATGAATTTATAATTTATGATGATTGATTGTTTTTAATGATGAGATGAATGGTGTATGCATGTTATCAATTATCTAGGTTTAGGTTTTTAATCCTCTTGTGAGATCCATATGTTTCCATCATGTGAGATTCATATTGATGGATAGGCTTAACCTGGATTAGCTAGATTTCCTAGATGAGGGATGTTCTCAACCTGCTACATTTCTTTGATTCATTATCTCATGGATATTAAATGCTTAAAATTACTGAAGCTTGAGAATATATATCAATGATGCTAATCCATGATTCTTTAATCTTTTATATCATTTACTAAAAATATTTAAATTATTTTATTTTTCGATTAGGCTGACCATAGTACTCAGATCCTAATTGTGTTATCAAAGTCATCATGACTTATGGAACATTAATATATGTGTGGAGCTTTGAAACTTGGGTATTGTTTTCAAATTAATTGAATTCTATTCATTCAAAACCTTCAAAATCAAATCATCTGTTTAGTTTCCATTACTTAGTTTTGCATTTGACTTTTTCATTTTCATAAATTATCTTCCTATGGGATCAACCCTATATTCACAGGATATTACTTACGAACCTCTGCACTTAGAGGCAAGCAATCAAGTTTTTGGCGCTGCTGCCGAGGAGAGATGGAGATATATTAGATCTGTGCAAGATACCTAAGGTATGTTCTCTTTTAAACACTCTAAAATTTTTGTAGTTTTTCTGTTTTATTTTGAAAGTAAATTCAGTTGGGTCTTTCAAGCACTAACTATGACATAAGGTTGCCCTACTTAGGATTTCATCGCACAAGTGCTATGGTTGTCTTACAGTTGCTGTTTGATCACAAAGATCATCCACTAAATCTATTTTTCAGATTAGCATAGTTTAATTGTTGCATTACTTTTACTTTCTTTTTATTTATTTTTCTTTGTGGTTTGAACCTTCATGGTCAACTCTGCCGCCTGGGTTATTGATTTATTTTGCTTTGTGGATTGAACCCTTATGGTCGGATCTGCCACCTAGGTTGTTGGTTATGTTTTTGTTTTTATTTTAAGTATCATACTTGCTATTTGAATTGGTGGTATTTGTTGTGTGGTGTGGATGGTTTATGTCCCGTTGAAGTAGAGATCAAAACAATCGATTCTCCTCTAAAGGTGGACTAGTCCCGGGCCTTGATCATTCATTTAGGAGAGGCAGTCAACATCACTTGGATTCCATGGCAGACCAAGTTAATAATGCAAATCCAAATATACCAGATCCAACTCCAATCCAAAACAGAGAAAATCAATGTAATCCTCCTCTTAAGGATGAGAATGAAGTTAATAGGAATATGTTAAACCAACCATGGACTTTACGTGAACATCTACATCCTGAGAGATCAACTTTACTATCTTGTATAGTGTTCCCTCCTCACATAGGGAACATTGATTTTAAACCAGGTGTGATTCAATTGATTCCTAAATTTCATAGCTTGGATTCTGAAAGCCTCTACTTATACTTCAAGGACTTTGAAGAAGTAATTGCAACATTATAAGTAAACATTGGCAATAGGGATGTACTCAAACTTAGGTTATTCTCATTTTCTCTAAGGGATCGGGCCAAAGCATGGCTCAACTCTCTAAGACCTCATACCATCACTACATGGCAAGCCTTAAGTAGAGAGTTTTTGAAAAAATTCTTTCCCGAGCACAAAACAAATGCACTGAAATAGGAAATCATGTCGTTTTCCCAAAAGGGGAATGAACTATTTTTCCAAGCTTAAGAGCGTTTTAAAGACCTCCTACTTGCCCACATCATGGTTATGAACCATGACACTTGATTGATGCGTTCCGAAAGGGTCTCACCATGGATACCCGTTAGTTCATAGAGATGATGTGTGGTGGAACCTTTCTCAACAAAGATCATAATGAGGCTTGGGATTTTCTAGACATGTTAGCAGAGAATACTCAGACATGAGATGTCTTTGCTAAACTAAATCAAACTAGACCCATTCTTAGAGAGAAAGTGGGGATGTATGTCCTAAGAGAGGAAGACGACCTTAATGCAAAATTCACTGTATTGGCTAGAAAGGTCGAATCTTTAGAAATTAGGAATGTTGATATGGTTGAAGAAAATACTTCCTTAGGTAATTTTTATAGCATTTGTGGTGGTGCAGACCATGAACAAAGGATTGTCCAATAATCCCAGTTCTACAAAATATCACACTTGATCATGGGCAAGCAAATGCTATAAATAACTATCAAAGGTTTGTTATGCAACCAATGAGAAACACGTACAATCCAAATTGATGTAACCATCCTAATCTTAGTTGGAGGATGAGCCATCATCTCAAGAGAATGATGATCGGCTATGGTTCAAGAGTTACAACAACAAAAGGACAAAGAGACTAAGTCATACAAGCCTCCTGTTCCGTTCCCATCTAGACTTCGGAACTCAACTATCCCCATGTAATATCAAGAGGTGTTAGATGTGCTCCAAAAAGTTACTGTCAATATTCATTTGATTGATTTCATTAGACGAATTCCATCATATGCTAAATATCTCAAGGACTTATGCACTGTAAAGTGGAAATTAAACGTGCACAAGAAGGCTTTCCTCATTGAGAAAGTGAGCACTATCATTCAGAAAAGGGTCGTACCCAAATATAAATACCTAGGAAGTCCCACTATTCTTTGTATTATTAGAAATTTTCAAATTTAACATGCTTTGCTAGATTTGGGTGCAAGTGTCAACTTAGTACCTTATTTGGTTTACTAACAAATGGGTTAGGTGAGCTTAAACCAACCATGATTATACTCCAACTCACTGACTGCTCCATTAAGGTACCAAGGGGAATCTTAGAGGAGGTGTTAGTCTAAGTGGAGGAATTCTACTTCCCTGTGGATTTTATTGTACTCGACATTAAACCATGTGTAAATGCTAGCGCTCAAGTTTCGATCATTTTAGGTCGTCCATTCATAGCAACTTCAAATGTAATCATAAATTGTAGGAATGGATGATGAAGTTGTCTTTTGGTAACATGACTCTAGAACTTAATATTTTCAATCTATGTAAGCAACCCATGGAAAGTAATGAGATCAATGAGTTAAATTTTATGGACTAATTGATAGAGGATGGGGAATTGGAACCTAGCCTATCTAAGGAATTGCTTAAAGTCCTTGGGGACTTGAAAATTTCTGATTTAGAAAAAAGTACTTGTTAAAATTTATGATGATAATGAGAGCACTATCACCTAGGACCTTGATATGTACCAATAGAGACCGCGCACTCAAATCCTATTTATCAAGGACTTGCGAACTCTACCATCACCAACCAATGTTCCAAAGCTTGATTTAAAACCACTACCAAATGAACATAAGTATGTATACTTGAGTTAAAATGAAACTTATCCTGTGGTGATATTTTCATTTGTAGACAAGGATCAAGAGATTAAATTGTTGTATATTCTAAGGGACCATAAAGGAGCCTTGGGCAGGACCATTTCTGACATCAAGGGTATAAGCCCTTCCATATGCACCCATCAGATCCACCTCGATGAGGACGCCAAACCAACTAGACAACCTCAAAGGCATCTCAATCCAAACATGATAGAAGTTGTAAAAAATGAGGTGATCAAATCGTTGGATGTAGAAATCATCTACATAACATCCGATAGTGTTTAGGTGAGTCCAACTCAAGTAGTCCTGAAGAAATCCAGAATAACTATCGTGTAAAATTTTAATAATGAACTCATACCAACATGTGTCACCATAGGTTAACGTGTTTGCATTGATTATAGAAAATTGAACCAGGTCACAAAGAAGGACCATTTTACTCTACCATTCATTGATCAAGTTTTAGAGAGGGTAACAGGTTACTCATTCTATAGTTTTCTTGATGGATATGCCGGATATGACCAAATAAAGATAGCCCTGGAAGACTAAGGGAAAACCACGTTCACTTGTCTATTTGACACATTTCTTTCAAAAGGATGCCATTTGGATTGTGTAACGCCCGAGCAACTTTCCAACGGTGTATGTTAAGTATTTTTCAAATATGGTTGGAAAGTTTCTTTAGGTTTTCATGGGCGACTTCTCTGTATTTGGGAGTAGTTTTGAGGAATGCCTCAACAATTTATCTCTTGTCTTATCTAGGTGTGAAGAGAAGCACCTTGTCTTAAATTGGGAGAAATGTCATTTCATGGTTCAAAAGGGAATTGTTCTGGGACATGTTATCTCTAAAAATGGAATCAAGGTAAATCGCTTAAAACTGGACATTATTGCTAATCTACCTATTCTCCAAATTTCTAGAGATATTAGATCACTTCTAGGGACGCTGATTTCTATAGAAGATTCATTAAGGTCTTTAATGCCATTATTAGACTTTTGACAAATCTTCTCCAAAAGGATGTCCCATTTAAGTGGACAGATGAGTGTGCAAGTGCCTTTAATAAAATTAAATTATTTCTTACCACTGCACCTATCATGCATCCACCAGATTGGATACTTCCTTTTGAACTAATATGCGATGCAAGTGATTATGCCATAGGGGCTGTTTTGGGCCAAAGGAAAGATAAATAGCCCTACGTTATTCATTATGCGAGTAGAACTTTAAACTCGACCCAAGTGAACTACTCAACAACTGAAAATGAGTTACTTGCTATAGTTTATGCTTTGGATAAGTTTATGTCCTACTTGCTAGGATCCAAGTGATCATTTTCATGAACCACTCGGCTTTGAAATATTTGCTATCTAAGAAGGATGCAAAGCTAAGACTTTTGAGATGGATCCTCCTACTCCAAGAATTTGACTTAAAGATAAAAGATAAGAAAGGAGTAGAAAATGTAGTGGCTGTTCACCTTTCTAGATTGGTGTTAGACGATTCCACTAAGGAGATGCATATCCAGGACATTTCCATGATGAACAATTATTTACTATCTCCAAAATTTCTTACTATGCGGATATAATGAACTATCTTGTGACGTGAAAAATGTCATATCATTGGAAGTCATAAGATAGGAAACATTTTGAAACCGAGGTTAGGAATTCTTCTAGGATTACCCGTATTTATATAAATATGGGACTGATCAAATTTTTAGACGTTATATCCTAGATGATGAAGTTCAGAGTGTTATTTCCTTTTGCCACATGGAAGCATGTGGTGGCCATTTTTCTGCTAAGAAAACCACAACAAAAATCTTGCAGTGTTGTTTTTACTGGCCCACCATGTTTAAAGACACCCATGCTTTATGTGTTGCTTATGATAGATGTCAAAGATTGGGAAGAGTGTCCTGGCGCAACATGATGCATTTATCCTCAATTTTACCATTGAAAAATTTTAATTGTTAGGGTATTGATTTTATGGGCCCATTTTCATCTTCTTTTGGATTTCTTTATATATTGGTTGGTGTAGACTATGTTTCCAAGTGTATTGAGGCAGTTCCAAGTAGGACTAATGATAATAAAGTGGTCATACGATTCCTCAAGGAAAATATTTTTTTCTAAATTTGGAACTCCAAAGGCCATCATTAGTGATGGCGGGTCTCACTTATGCAATAGGACATTTGAAACTTTGATAAAGAAATATGACATTAAGCATAAAATGAGCACCCCATGCCACCCAAAAACGAGTGGGCAAGCTAATATTTCTAATCAGAAAATCAAACACTTTTTGGAGAAAACTATAAGGCTAGATAGGAAGGATTGGTCCCTCAGACTATCCGACGCTTTATGGGCTTATAAGACTGCTTATAAAACCCTAATTGGAATGTTCCTATACAGATTGGTGTATGGGAAAGCTTGCCACTTGCCTGTGGAATTGGAACATAGAGCATACTGGGCAATAAAGAAGTTAAACTTTAATATAGACCAAGAAAGTGGACAAAGAAAATTAGAGTTGAATGAATTAGAGGAGCTGAGGAGAGACTCCTATGAAAATTCTGAAATCTACAAAGAGAGGACCAAAGATTTTCATGAAAAAATATCCTGAAGAAAAATTTTGAACTTCAGCAAAAGGTCCTATTGTACAATTCCTGTCTCCAGTTCTTTTGAGAAAAGTTAAGATCAAGATGGATAGGCCCCTTCATTTTGAAGAATGTTTATGCTCATGGGGCTGTTGAAATTGAGAATATACTTAATGACAATGTGTACAAGATAAATGGTCAAAGATTGAAGCCTCATATGGAAAACTTTCATTTGGGAGAGGAATCTGTCCCTCTTCATGATCCAGAATATTCGGATTGATGCTCCTAATCTGACGGAGCATTTGTGTAGGATTTGTATAATATTCATTTTTTTTTTGTGACACTTAGCATGTGCGTTTCTTCATGGAAGGTACTATCCACCATTTCTTTTATTTTTATTGTTCTCTGCATTACATGTATTATTACATTAGGGACAATGTAGATTTTATCTTGGGGGGTGTGGATAGTCATCCATGTGAGTTTTTATTTTTTTTTTTGTTTTTTTTTTTTTTAATTTTAAGTTTTGAGTTTCTTTTCTAGGTTTATGGGAAATTTATGGGAAATTTTTTCAACATTTTCAAAATAAAATTTCTATATACAAGAATGTTAACATGATATTATGAGAATTCCAAAGGCAAAGTCAATACTTATTCTAAGTTGATAGTAGTCAGAATTTTGATAACTGAAAATTATAAACTTGAGTTCGATTATCTAGTCACATGTTTAGAGTGATTTGTAATTTGATGTACTAAATTCACAATACACCCTAGCTAACTAAGTAAGGAATATGATATGTGAACTAGAATAACAAATTTTGATTCAAACAAAGTTGAATGAAATAGTACCATTGATATATGCTTAAAAGAGAGAATATGATAATTTTTTTTAATGACCATAACAATCGTGTCAGTAATCCGGAGTAAGGATACTTAAGTATCCATTACTTTTACCATTAAAATTATGATACCTTAGGATATGAAGTAAACTCGGTGGGAATCTTCATCTAAGGGTGGTCTATAATAATGAGGATATAAGAAGAAAGGGCATGAAGGAAATGAGATAACTAGATATTTCATATTCTAGGGATGATTGAAAGGAGTTAGGATAAGGAACATTCATATTTCTCAAAGTTAGACTAGTGTCACTGGGCACTAAAGCATATTGGATCATAACTATTTTAAATTTTGATTAGGTCTCTAAACTCAAGGATGTAATGGATTAGAAAATTAAGATTCTAACTAACTTCAGACTTAGGACAAGTGTTGCTTTGTTTTCGAATTCATATGATGAGTGGAGGCATAATTGTATAAATTTCTGAGTGTTGAATGAAAGTGCCCTGGTTTGTCAAGTTATGTGAGTGATGTGTCAGATTGTCTACAGAGCCTAATAGGAAGATCAATTCAAGCATCTGCCTCAACTGGATGTGTGCAAGCTCACCACAGGTAAATCTAAAGCATCACATCCCATGTCCCAAAACACCAGGTGAATAAAACCGTTAAAAATAAGTTAGAATTTCATAGGGTTTTAAGGTGAGAAAACTTTTTTCAGAATAGAAAAATCTCTAAGTTTTTCTTGCCATGTCAATTTTATCGAAACACCTTCGATATGATCGACCTGCTCTGTCGATGTCCTCGATGCTTAAACGATGTCATCGAAAAGAGGACAAAAATGTCCAGCAACCACATGTATATCTGGACTGATTTATCGATGTATCGATCCACATATCGATATCATCGATACTTGACTTTCGAGTCCATCGATAGTGGTTCGATAAGATCGACAGGCAGGTTTTCGGCGCCCCTGTTTTTTTAAAGAAAATTTCAAATTCCTTCGATATATCGATGCGCCTTCCGATATGATCTGAAATCAAATATCGATAAGATTGGAAGTCCATCGATGATATCGACCGTTGGCGCGCATGTCTTCCAGCAAATATTTCAGGTTGGTTTTTACTTTGATCGCAGGCTATTCGAGCAAATTGATATTCATATGTTGATGATATCGAGGCCGAGGCGACTGGATCGAATCTGGACACAATTTGTCTAGCGAGCTTATTGGTAAATCTATAGGATTTATCGATCCCATCGACACTGCCTTCGATAGCATCGATATGCAAATCCCAATGCCATCGGCTGACCCTCGATCATATCCTAAAAACCTAAAATATTTCATGTCAAGTCTCTCTCATTTTTCAAGTGTCGATGGATCGAACCTATCATCGATGGAATCGGAGTTCAAAATTTGATGACATCGACAATTGTTTTGATTCATCGACTAGCTGGCAAAAGGTTTCAAAAGCGTATGACTTTGAGTTCGAGTCATCTAGTAGAACATCGATGCTATTGAGAATATACGCTCGATGATATCGAACCCACTCGATGATATCGAACTCAGTCATAAATGTGACCGTTTTATATCCGTTGGAACCTTTTGCCAATATATAGAGGACTTGGCTATTGTTACTGGGAGACAAAGTAGAGAGTGCTTTTGTGTGTTTCAACTTATATCTTATATCCAAAGCCCTTTCTCTTAAGGGAGTTCATCCTCCAATCCACCCTCATCATTGATATTCAATAGAGTGGATTGGAGAATGAACTTCAGCATTCAAGGATCCTCCAGCTACTACCTTAATGGCAAATCATTAAGCTGGGATGCCTTGAATGTATAAGATTGGAATCGCTCTATCTTCCCGATAGGAAAATATTTTGAGAGTAGGATTCCATCTTGACCTTGACCCAACTTGAAGCAGAGTATTAGTATATCATTTTGTGTTGCGGATCAAGGGAGCAGAAGACTCTTCGTCAACAAGGAGGAGAAGATCTTCGGAATTGTGCTAAACGAGACTCATCAACTTATTTGTAAGTATCTAGAATCTGAGAGGAAACTTGTGATCATTCCTTTCTAGGATTGGGTCTTAAGTGATTCTCACCCTTTGAAGTCCTCAAGGAGGCCTCTGACGGGAGTGTACGTGGTAGGTGCATTGTGTGGACCCTTGCTTTGTGGAGAGCATAAACATCTGGTTGAAGGTGAACCAGCAAAACCTTAAGTTTTAGGTCAACCGCTGTGAAACCTCGTGTTTGAGGTGAACCGTGTAGAAACCTCCAGTAGGGTCTTATGGAAGATCCTTGGCCAGTGTGCCTAAAAGTGGGTGCGTTGTGTTGACCCTTGCTCGTGAGAGCATAAATAGTCAGTCTCAGTGTAGGTTGTAAAGGTTAAAGATGAACCTAATTTAAAACCTTAGGTTTGAGGTGAACCGCTGTGAAACCTCCTTAGTAAAATCCGGTACACTCAAGGGTTGAGTGCGGTTACTGGGAGTGGAGTTGACGAGTCGTCGAACCACTATAAAAATGACTGTATTTGAGATTGCTATTCTTTTGATTATATGATTTACTTTAATATCTGAATATCTGAGAACACACCTCACACACTTACATAGTCTTATCCATCATAAACTTGTTTGCATAGTATTTACTTCTTAAACAGTTTGTGATTGGATCCTCTACTGGGCTTAGAAGCCAGTAGAGTTATTTTTGAGTAATCCTAATATATACCTATTGTTAGGATTAGTGTAATAGGATTTTAAATAAATCATAAAAACTTTTAAAAGTCCTATTCACCCCCCTCTAGGACATATTGACATATCCCGACTTCAACTAAAGCGGTCTTCACCGCAATTTCATTGAACTATTTTTCATATTTTTAATGTTTGTGGGTAACATTTTTGAAAACCCTCATGAGACTATAAATCATCCATTAGGGAAAACCTAGGGGTTTAAAGGCTTGTTGCATATGCTAAATGCAATCGAGATTACCTGCGAAAGTGGTGTAGTTAGAATTTTTGTTTTCATTTTAATTTTTTTAGAATTAGTTTTTATTCTTATTTTTATTTTTCTTCGCTTATTTTGCTCAGGACTAGCAAAATGCTGGTTGGGGGGTGTGTTTAGTGTCAAATATTGCATATATTCCCCCATCTATATCTTGGTTTTATGAACATCATACTACTTACTGTTATATTTTACTCATGTTTGTGTTGCAAGGTGAACTTGAGAGCTTAGAGTGAAAACAATGTTAAAAGCATGAATTTGATTATCAAGAACCACCAAGTAAAAGAATGGACATTTGGAGACCAAGATTAAAGATTTCAAGACCCCAAGAGTCAAGAAAACTAAGTGGAAAAAGGAAGAAAGTGTAGAAATTCACAAGATCTTAGCTTAGATGACATCAAAGTTGTCATCGAAGATACATCGAAGAATCTTAGATGACATCAAAGAATTACAAAAAAATCAAGTTTGGTTGTTGGACAAATTGATTGTAGTCTTTGTTAACATTGAAGCTATCATCGAACCCAGTCTTAGATGACATCGATGGCAGCTCAATGTCATTAAGGGTTTACGCGGAGTAAGAAAATTTGAGGCAATTTTCAGATTTTTCAAACTAGTTTGAAGGAGAGAGTTTTTCACTTATAAATAGGGCTTCCCAAGGCATTCCTAAGCATTATTCAAAGCATTCAAGGGCAAGATCTAGGGTATTTTCTAGGGTTTTTAGAGAGCTTTCAAGTTTCATTTTTTTTTTTTTTTTTTTTTTTTTTTTACAATTTTTTGTTTATTTTTCTTGCTTTCTTGTTGCTTTTTATTTTTGCAATTTAGTTATATTTTTCTAGTTCCCTCTAGCCTAAGCTAGAAGGGAAGCACATTGGTTTAATGATTTTATAATTTATGATGATTGATTGTTTTTAATGATGAGATGAATGGTGTATGCATATTATTAACTATCTAGGTTTAGGTTTTTTTATCATCATGTGAGATCCATATGTTTCCCTCATGTGAGATCCATATTGATGGATAGGCTTAACCTGCATTAGTTAGATTTCCTAGATGGGAGATGTTCTTAACCTGCTACATTTCTTTGATTCATTATCTTATGGATATTGAATGCTTAAAATCACTGGCGCTTGAGAGTATATATCATTGATGCTAATCCATGATTCTTTAATATTTTATATCATTTATTAAAAATATTTAAACTACTTTAATTTTCGATTAGGCTAACCATAATGCTCAGATCCTAATTGTGTTATCAAAGTCATCATGACTTATGGAACATTAATCTATGTGTGGAACTTTGAAGCTTGGGTGTTTTTTTCAAATTAATTGAGTTCCATACATTCAAAACCTTTAAAATCAAATCATCCATTTAGTTTCTATTACTTAGTTAGTTTTGCATTTGATTTTTTCATTCTTATAATTTATCTCCCTGTGGGATCAACCCTGTATTCACAGGATATTACTTACGAACCTCTGCACTTGGAGGCAAGCAATCTTGTTGTGTTCGTCTTAGGAAAACTACATAAATCCATGTTAAACGTGAGACATGTCGACGAATCTCCGTAGTATAGGATGCAGGGTGAGTCGGATAACTCTAATCATATTCCATATTGTGGCGATCGCTAAGTGTGATAAACCATATATACTTTGCTAGGCATGCATCTCATATAGATTGTTTGTGCATATTGATACCACTTATAGTTGTGGAGTACGGGACGTATCAGAACCATTACATTACTTTTACGAATCTCTTGAATTACTATCACTATGAGTAGGGCATTGACCCTCTCCCAACCGTATAGATGTTATAAGTGACATATAGTTTGAGGACCTAGAAGACTAGACCTCGATAAAAGACTTTATTGAGTAGAATAGGAAAATTAGTTTTTGGTTTATTTTCTTTATTTTTCCACTATGCAACTAAGATATTGTAATAAGCTCCCATTGTGAGAGCATTTGACAATTTATTTGATTTTTGGAATAAGAAATACAATTAATTTTATTCTTGTGAATGATTGCCATTATAAGTGTACTTGGATGTGATCTAGATAAGAGAAATCTCAAGGCTAACTCTCAAGACATTCACATCCTACATTATTAACACTCGATTTCCTCCGGTGAGTATAAACTATGGCCATGAAAATTCGGAATGTTATAAAATGTATGAAAAAGTCCTAGAGGGGGTGAATAAGACTTTTCAATAATTATGGCAATTTAAAATCCTTATTGCTAAGCTTAAACTAATCTTCAGTTAAACTAAGCAATGCAATCTAACTCTAAAGGCTTCTAAGCCAATAGATGATCCAATCTCATAGACTTCTAAAGATATATCAATCAATCAAATAGTCTATAACATGGTGTGTATTCTGAAAGTAACTAGAAGTAGAACTAGAAGAAGATCTAAACTTAAATATGGAATATAAGGAAGTAATTGTGAGATATTTAATTTAGAAACTTAAGAATTCAAAGGTGAGAACTAGGGTTTCCAGGGATCCATGTGCAGCTATCAAGATGTTTCCTTATTTGATTCAAGGAACTCAATTGGAATTAGAGTCCTATCCTATCCAATTGGAAGATATATCAATAAAATTATATCTGAACTTCCATTGACATAATTTTCAACGGATGAGAGTTGTGAGGATTGGAAGTGATTCCATCATCTGACCATGCCCAGGAGACAATGGCAAACAACAGGATATACCAATTCCACAATCAATTATAAGAGAATTACGAAGATTAGAAGGGATTCCATCACCCAACCATGCCCAAGGGACGATGGTGAACAATAGGATTTCCTAATTTCACAATCTCAAAGTAGGAAAAGAAGATACTCAAAGCTATTGCAGATCTATTGTAATTTGAGTTACAACAAACCGTTAAAAACTGAAAGTATTCTTTAAATATCAAATTACAATCAAAGAGGTTCAACAAGAACAAGAACCAAATAGGAAAAACATCCCAATCACGCTACAGGCTTTACCCCTTAGCCCTAGTTAAGGGATTTATCCAACCATAAACAAGATTGGATTCAAAACCCTAGAAGAAAGCATTAAAAGGTAAGAAGAAGAGAAGAAGAAACTCTTGAATAATGGCTCCACCCCTTTGCTCTCCTCCTCCAAACCCTAGATATCCTAAAAATCGCATAGAAACCCATATTTATAGCCTTCACCGCATAAAATCATAAAACCACCTTAAATTTATGTAGTCCGTGTAACTCTGCGTGACCTGTTCAATGTCATCGAATGGTGTTCAAATTCCGGAAGTTGTGCCTTTACGCATTATGTAACTTTTCCGTACTGTGTAAGTCTTTGCGCCATCGAACCTTCCTTCGATGTCATCAAGAAGTCCTTCAATGCCATCGAAGGGTCTTCGATCCATCGATAAAGTGTCCAAAACAGTCCAGCGAGTTGCTTCAATTTCTTCAGTAAATTTCATGCCATCGAGTTGCGTTCGATGTCATCGAGCATCTTCTTCGAGTCATCGAACATGACTTCGATTCATTAAGAATTGCATCCAATATGTTCAGCAACCAACTTGATTTTCCTGTAAAAATTCGATGTCATCGAGCTGTGGTCAATGTCATCGAACCTTGGCTTCGATGTCATCGGCAGGTGGTCAATGACAAATTTTTAAGTGAATTTAAGCACTTTATTTTTTCTGACTTCCTTCCTTCTCTACTTGGTTTTCTTGGATCTTGGAGTCTTAAAATCTTCAATCTTGGTCTCCAAAGATCCATTCTTTGCTTTGAAAATTCTTGAGCCTTTAATCCATGCTTTTAACATTCTTTTCAATCCAAGTTCTTAAACTCACCTTGTAAGACAAACATGTATAAAATATACCATTAAACATTATCAAGTTCATAAAACTAAGATATAAATGGGAGAAAATATGCAATATTTAAGTCTCAACACACTCCCCAACCAACATTTTGCTAGTCCCGAGCAAAAATATGCGTAAAATAATCTTCCATCTTCAAAGTTCAAATCCTTTTTCAGAAAACAATCTTTTGTGCAATCGAGTATGAATGAGTACAGTTAATACAAGAAAGTGAGATTTGAAAACCTAGAGCCGAATCACATAAGCAATCAATCAAATAGGTTCTTTATTGGTTTTAAAATCATAAATTCATGTATCAAGTTTTTTCAACATGCTTGGTGAATATCAACTTACTTCCCATGAACACACTATCACTTCATACTGTTAGCCATGTTCATCATATCAAGAGTAGTTTAAGAATTCAAGTACTGATTCTGAACTTATCCCCTTCTCATTCTTTTTCTAGTTTTTGATTTTATATCGACGGTTACTCTTATTCAATTTTTTCCTAAGACATTTCATCCTTTTCAGAAACCTTTTTCATTCTCCTTAAAGATGTTGTCATTTTTCATTCTTTTTCATCATTCATGGCCTTTTTGTCGATCTCCCATTTTTTAATTGGTTTGTCATCTTTTAGGGTGGAAAAAATTCTTCAGACTCAATTCTCAACATTTATCAATGATTCACACACTACTAATTAGAAATCCTAGCATATCCCAAGGAAGTAAATTGAACGTGTTTTGTGATTTAGATTAACTTAATATACAAATTTCCTCTTGATCATTCAAGAACCTTAGGTGATAGTTTACTTGGGCGATCAAACTCCAACAATTTAAGATTCAATCTTCATCTTATTACCCTACTCAACGCATTCTTACTTACATAAACTATCCCTTCCAAACAAGTTTTAGTTTTGAAAAAAATTCAAAAAATTCACAATTTCTACTCAAAACTAAACAAAATACTGATTAGTTTACATAATCCACACCCCCAACCTAAAATCTATATTGTCCGCAATGTAAAAGAAATAAACATGTAACACACATGAGACAACGAAAAGAAATGGAGTAGTGATGGAAAGATAGTACCGAAGGAATTCTGAGGCTTTTTAACGAATCATAGTATAAATTGGGTTAGCACAAAATAAAACTACATGAACTGGAAGCAAACTACCCTAGTCCTAAATCTTATGAAAGTAATAAACCTAACCATACCTCCATCAGACTAGAAGATCAATCCTGATATATAAGATCAGTCAGAGGCATGAACATCTCATCTGAATCAGATTTCTCAACAAATGGCTTTAAACGATGTCCATTTACTTTGAAAGCATTGTCATTGTTTCGATTCTTTATCTCAACGGCCCCATGATGATAGACATTAGTAATAGTGAAAGGGCCGGTCCAATGAGATTGGAGTTTACCCGAAAAAAGATGTAGCTGAGAATTGTACAAAAGGACTTTCTGACTAATCAAGAATGATTTTCAAAGGATTTTCTTGTCATGGAATACCTTTATCTTGTCCTTATAAATTCTTGAGTTCTCTTATCCATCTTTCCGAATTTCTTTAAGTTCATTTAACTGAAGTTTGCGCAGCGAGCCTACGTTATCCAAATCAAAGTTCAAATTCTTAACAGCCCAGAAAGCTCTATGTTCCAACTTTACAGGTAAGTGGCAAGCTTTCCCATAGACAAGTCTATAGAGAGACATTCCAATGGTAGTTTTAAAAGTTGTACGGTAAGCCTATAAACCATCGGTCAATCGGATTGATTAATCCTTTCGGTTAAGGTTAAACATTTTTTCCAAAATATGTTTAATTTCCCTATTGAAAATCTCAGCTTGCCCACTTGTTTGTGGGTGGTATGGAGTACTCACCTTATGAGAGATGCCATATTTTTTCATTAAGTTTGTGAATGACCTATTACAGAAATGTGAGCCTCTATCACTAATGATGGCTCGAAGCGTTCCAAACCGGGAAATGATGTTTTCTTTTAAAAATTTAATGACCGTTTGATAGTTATTATTTTGGCATGGGATTGCTTCGACCTATTTAGTGACATAGTCTACTGCTAGCAAGATGTACAAATTCCTGAAGGATTAGGAGAATGGTCCCATGAAATCGATGCCACAACAATCAAATGCTTCAATGATCAGAATGAGGTTCAGAGGCATCATATTTCGATGGGACAATGCTCCTAACTTTTGACAACGCTCACAAGCTTTGTAAAACTCATGAGTGTCCTTGAACATAGTGGGCCAATAAAAGCCGCACTGCAGAATTTTAGCTGTGGTCTTTTTAGCAGAAAAGTGACCACCAAAGGCCCGAGAGTGACAGAAGGAGATGACACTTTGGTGTTCATTATCTGGCACACATCTCCTTAGAATCTGATCTGGGTAATATTTAAATAAATATGGATCATCCCAGAAGAATTTACATACCTCGGTGAAGAATTTCTTTTTATCTTGCATAATCTAATGTATTGGTGTGAAAGCTGTGGCAAGATAATTAGCAATATCAACAAACCAAGGTGAGTGGGAGACTTTAAACAATTGTTCGTCTAGGAACATGTCGTTTATAGGTGCCACCTCAAGGGCATCAGGGAAGTCAAGTCTGAAAAGATGGTTAGCCACTACGTTTTCTACTCCCTTTTTATGTTTTATTTCTAAATCAAATTCTTGGAGTAAAGGAATCCATCTTATCAACTGGGGCTTAACATCATTCTTAGAAAGAAGGTACTTGAGCACCCCATGATCAGTGTAGATGATGATTTTAGATCCAATCAAGTAGGATCTAAATTTATCCAAAGCGAATACCATGGCCAAGAGTTCCTTTTTCGTAGTAGAATAATTCACTTAGGCAGGATTTAAAGTTCTACTTGCATAGTGAACGACGTAGGGCTTCTTTTCTTTTCGCTGGCCATACATCACCCCAATAGCGTAATCCGATGCATCGTACATAATTTCAAGAGGAATGTTCCAGTCAAGTGGCTGCATGATAGGTGTAGTAATTAGCATGCCCTTGAGCTTAGAGAAAGCTTCTTGGCATTGCGCAATTCACTTAAATAGTACATCCTTTTGAAGTACATTACATAAAGGACGAGAGAGGTGACTAAAGTCCTTTATGAATCTCTTGTAAAACCCAATGTGTCCTAAGAATGATCGCACATCTCGTATGCTCTTGGATGGAGATAGGGTAGAGATAAGATCGATTTTAGCTTTATCTACCTCAATTCCCTTGGATGAGATGATATGTTCAAGAACAATTTCCTTACGAACTATGAAATGACACTTTTTCCAATTAAGTACCAAATTCTTTTCCTCACATCGCTTCAGCACACATTAAAGATTCTCTAAACAATCACTAAAGGATGGACCAAAGACAGAGAAGTCGTCTATGAAGACCTCAAAATATTGTTCCACCATGTCAAAAAAATACTCATCATGCATCATTGAAAAGTAGTAGGGGCATTACACAGTTCGAATAGCATCCTTTGGTAAGCAAAGGTGCCAAAGAGACATGTGAATGTGGTCTTTTTCTGATCTTCAAGGACTATATCTATCTACCTGTAGCTCGAATACCCGATAAGGAAGCCATAGTATGAGTGGCCAGCCAGCCTTTCCAAAATTTGATCAATAAAGGGCAGAGGAAAGTGGTTCTTCCTCGTGACAGTATTCAATTTCTTATAGTCAATGCACATTCTCTAACTAGTAGTAACTCTGGTTGGCATGACTTCATTGTTGGCATTGGATACGATGGTGGTTCTGGACTTCTTAGGAACCACCTGAGTTAGACTCACCCATTGACTATCGGATATAGGGTATATGGTACCCACATCCAATAGTTTAAGTACCTCGGCCTTAACCACTTCCTTTATGTTAGAATTTAATCTATTTTGTGGTTGCCGGGAGGTCTTCGCATTATCTTCTAGATAAATGCGGTGAGTACAAATCAAAGGGTCAATTCCCTTGAGGTCCGCAATCGACCATCTAAGGGCTCATTTGTGTTCAATTAGAGTAGAGATAAGCATACTCTCTTGTTCTTGATCAAGGTGGGAAGAAATCACCACCGGGTATGTCTCATCTTGACCTAAATATATATATTTCAAATCAGAGGGTAAAGGTTTTAGGTCAAGTTTCGGTGCCTTGAGGTTAGACAGTAGAGACACTATATCAATTTGGGATAATTCTTCAAATTGTGGCCTCCACTAGTTAACTTCAAGTACCAGCACAATATTAAGCATGGTTCTCATCTCCCTAATCATATCGTCATCTAAATCCTGGAAGTGGGCCAAGCACGTCTTTAGAGAGTCAGTGGATAATGTTAGAAGTGTTCTATCTTCTACGAAAGAATCAATCAAGTTAATATCATGGGCATCGTCATCATCCTCTGCTTGTTTGCTCATATTGAAAAAGATACTGAGCTCCAATGTCATATTCGCAAAAGACAAATTCATGACTCCATTCCTATAATTAATGATTGCATTTGATGTAGCAAGAAATGGGCGACTGAGAATAACGGGAATTTGGGTGCTCATACCTATGATGAGTTGAGTATCCAGGACGATAAAATCTATTGGATAGTAGAATTTGTCAACTTGGAATAACACATCATCAATTATCCCTCTTGGTACACTAACTGAGTGATCGGTAAGTTGTAATGTGGTCCGGGTGAGTTTTAATTCACCTATACCCAGTTGTTCGTAGATCGAGTAAGGGATCGAATTTACACTCGCTCCTAAGTCAAGAAGTGCGTGCTCAATCCGGTAATTCCCAATTACACAAGCGATGGTTGGGCTACTAAGATCTTTGTACTGCTATGGCACATCTTGCTCTAGGATGGCACTAACTTTTTCTGTTAAAAAGATTTGCTTTTGAATATTTTGCCGTCTTTTGGTCGTACATAAGTCTTTCAGAAATTTGGCATATGAAGGTATTTGTTTAATGACATCTAATAGTAGAATGTTGACTTTCACTTGTTTCAGCAACTCTAGAATGTCCTGAGAGTTAGAGAGAGGTTTTGGTGCAATCAACTGTTGGGGAAATGGAGCAATCGGCTTGTCTTGAGGTTCGTGGAGTGTTACTAGGTCTATCAGTTTCATCTATTTCCGGGAACTTAGACTTTTCAGCCCTTACCGGAATAGATTTATCAATTGTTTTCCCACTCTTAAGAGTGGTGATAGACGTAGCTTGCTCCATTTGATTTGAAGAGCGCGGGTTGCTGACTTCATATTGGTGTTTTAGATTGGAAAGAGGTTGAGCTGGAAGGCTTCCTTTTTCCCCAATCGCATTTTTTGTTTCATGCCCTTGTATGACTTTTGTAAGGTCTTAAAAAGCTTGTAGCATACCCTGATTGAAATGCTTTTGATTTTGAAGATGCTTTAGGACCGGATCCTCTTGAGGTTTCCCTTGATTTAGAATTTGATTAGGGAATCCTTGAGAAGAAGCAGTTTGTCCATTCCTTCGAAGTTTGGATGATTTCTCCAACTAGGATTGTATTATTTGAAGTGGATCCACTGGAAGGTCTACATTAGATTGCTTATTTAGTACCTCTTGAAAAGCAGGTATTATTGGACAATTTTCAGTTATGTTAATGTTGTAGGCACAAATACCGTAAACAGTTTCCATAGCCTTATCCTTCTTTAGTTCCATGGCCTCGAGTTTTCCTGTGAGATTAGCCACTTTAACATTTATATCATCATCTTCTTTCAGAAGATATATTCCACCCCTCTCCTTTGATTGAGTAGGCCTAGAAGTGTTGCTAGATTTTGGGGAGATGTCCCATGATTGTGTGTTTTTAGAAAGTTTGTCAAAATAATCCAACACATCATCGACCTCTTTGTTCATGTATTCCCCATTGCACATTGTCTCGACCATTTGGCGCATGGAGGAAGTCAGCCCATCGTAAAAAAAATTGTTATTCACCAAGTTTCAAAACCATGTTATGGGCATGAATTAACAAGATCCTTAAACCGCTCCTAACATTGGAAGAATGTTTCATCTTGCTTTTGGGCAAAGTTCATGATTGATTTTCTAAGGGCGTTTGTTTTAATGATATGGGAAAAATTTCTTAATGAACTCCCTTGTCATGTTGTTCCACCTGCCAATAGATCGTGGACATAGTGAATGGAACCACGTCTTAGCTTTCTGTTTCAAGGAGAAGGGAAAGAGTTTCAGCCAGACTGTGTCCTCAGACACGTTTGGAAAATATAATGTGGTTATGATCTGATCAAACCCTTTCATGTGTAAATATGGATTTCAGATTTAAGTCCATAGAATTTTGGAAGGAGTTGGATCACCCCTGACTTGATATCCATATGAGCTGTATTTTCTGGAAAAACTATACAGGAAGGTGTGCTCACCCCCGAAGGTTGTAAATAATCTCATAAAGTATGAGGTGAGGGTGCTTGTGCACCTCGTTTTCATCCTAGATTTCCTCAACATGAGGTTGAGGTGGATTTGGAGGATTTACAGGTTGATTTACAATCATTACTTCAATTAACTCTATGGATCTTGAGTGGTGTCTAATCCAGTGATAGATAGATAACCCCTCAACCAATCCTCCTTCACTTAAGTGACGTCGAGTGTTATCACGGACCCACTTGGGCATGAAACACCCTCAACCCTCAAGTAACTAAGCTAACCTAACCCTAAAAAGAAAGAAACCTAAAGCAATAAGAAATCTAGATATATATATATATATATATATATATATATATATATATATATATATATATATATATAGACACACATATATAAAGAGAATTAGAAAGAAGTTACCAAATTAGAAGTTTCTATATTAAGATCCTGCAAAATAGAAAAAAAAATAGTTTCTAAAAACAAATTAGGAAAGTTTCTAACCTAGAAATAGAAAATAAGTTAGTTTCTAAAAATAATTCAGAAAAATCCTGATCTAAAAATAAAAAGTAAACAAATCTTAATTTTAACCTAATTTCAAAACAAGTTAATCTAAAAAAAATACAACCGTTAGTCCTCGACAACGGCGCCAAAAACTTGTTGACAACCCCAAGTGTAGGGTCGCGATGTAGTAATAATCTCGGTAAGACCGAGGTCGAATCCACAAGGACTAATCTTGTGTGTATTCTGAAAGTAACTAGAAGTAGAACTAGATGAAGATCTAAAACTAAATCTAGAATATAAGGAAGTAATTGTGAGATATTTCATTTAAAAACTTAAGAATTCAAAGGTGGGAACTAGGGTTTCCACGGATCCACTTACAGTCATCAGGATGTTTCCTTATTTAATTCAAGGAACTCAATTGGAATTAGAGTCATATCTTATCTAATTAGAAGATATATTAATAAAATCAGATCTGAACTTCCATTGACATAATTTTCAAAGGATGAGAGTTGTGAGGATTGGAAGTGATTCCATCATCTGAACATGTCCAGGAGATAATGGCAAACAATAGATATACCGATCTCATAATCAATCATATGAGAATTATGAAGATTAGAAGGGATTCCATCACCCAACCATGCCCAAGGGACGATGGTGAACAACAAGATTTCCTAATTTCACAATCTTAAAGCAGGAAAAGAAGATACTTAAAGCTATTGTAGATCTATTGTAATTTGAGTCACAACAAACCGTTAAAAATTGAAAGTATTCCTTAAATATTAAATTAGAATCAAAGAGGCTCAACAAGAACAAGAACCAAATAAGAAAAACATCCCAATTACGCTACAAGTTTCACCCCTTAGCCCTTGCTAAGGGATTTAGTCAACCATAGACATGATTGGATTCAAAACCCTATAAGAAAACATTAAAAACTAAGAAGAAGAGAAGAAGAAACTCTTGGATGACGGCTCTACCCCTTTTCTCTGCTCCTCTAAACCTTAAATATCCTAAAAATCACATGAAAACCCATATTTATAGCCTTCATCATATAAAATCGCAAAACTGCCTTAAATTGACGCAGTCTGTGCAACTCTGTGTAACTCGTTCGATGTCATCGAATGTCCTTTAATGTCATCGAAGGGTCTTCAAATTCAGAAAGTCGCGCCTTTACGCACTGCGTAAGTCCTCGTGTCATTAAACCTTCCTTCATTGTCATCAAGAAGTGCTTCAATGCCATCGAAGGGTCTTCGATCCATCGATGAAGGGTCCAAAATAGTCCAGTGAGTTGCTTCAATTTCTTCAATAAATTTGATGCCATCGAGCTGCATTCGATGTCATTGAGCTTCTTCTTCGAGTCATCGAACAGAACTTCGATTCATCGAGAATTGCATCCAATATGTCCAACAAAAAACTTGATTTTCCGGTGAAAATTCGATTCCATCGAGCTTTGGTCGATGTCATCGAATCATGGCTTCGATATCATCGACAGGTGGTTGATGACATAAATTTTGAAGTGAATTATAACACTTTATTTTTTCCGACTTTCTTTCTTCTTCACTCGGTTTTCTTGGATCTTGGAGTCTTAAAATCTTCAATCTTGGTCTCTAAAGATTGGTCTCTAAAGATCCATTCTTTGGTTTGACAATTCTTGAGCCTTAAATCCATACTTTTACCATTCTTTTCAATCCAAGCTCTTAAACTCATCTTACAATACAAACATGTATAAAATATACTATTAAGCATTATCATGTTCATAAAACCAAGATATAAATGAGGGAAAATATGCAATATTTGAGTCTCAACATCAATCATATAAGCATGAGTTAAAAAAATACGCAAATGTCGATTTTAAACACAAGCATTTATAGTGGTTTGGCTATGTGTCTACTCCACTCCCGGCAGACGCACTCTCTCATAAACCATATCGGATTTCACTATGAGAGGTTTTAAATCAGGTTTACCTCAAACCTTTACAACTTACATAAGGTATAACTTATACATGGCAATCACTCATGCTTATACAAGGCATTTACGCATACTTAAACAAAGTATTCACACATGCCTACACAAGGCCTTAACACATGCCTACACAAGGCATTGAGTCCTACACATGGACACTATTTGTATTCTCCCATCAGAGGCCTACAAAAGGTCTTAGCGAGTTTGCAAAATAAACTCTGAAACCAAGTCCTACACAAGGAAGAGGTTTCATACTTTTTGGACTCTTGTACTTATAAGTGGATGAGCCCTTCTTGTTGCTCCTTGTGGGTTGCCTGATCTTTGCTTTATTGTGCTTCAATCAGCTCTCGGATGCTTCTCCGATCATGATGCTGTGGTTCTTTTGATGCTTCAGCTTCACGATCAATTTCCTTGCATATAATGCTCCTTTAGGGCGTGTTTGATTTTCGGTGAAATGGTAAATCGTGTGTAAAAAAGTGATGATTATTTCCCCGTGAATTCACAGCATCCTGATACGACTGCTTACTTTTTGACACAAAAATCAAGAATATTATGAAATATCTGTGGGTCCCACTGTGATGCATTTCGCTTATCCACACCGTTCATCCATTATTACATTTGAATTCATAGCATGAGTAAAAAATTGAGGCATATCCAATACTCAAGTGGACCACGTCATAAAAAAAAGAGAATCGAATACTTACCATTAAAAACTTTGTAGGGCCATTGTTTCTTTTGGTGTGGGCCATTTGAGTGTTAGATCTGCTTCATTTTTTGTCTCATGCTCCAAAATATTGTAATAAAACAGATGATTGAATGGATATATCATACGCATTACCTTCTAAATAAATAAATTAAAATTACATCCGTTAAACCAATTTCACTGGCACAAACTCCTATGAATTTTCAAACGCAGGAAATCGTAATAATCACCGTTTCCCTTGCATTACCCATTTTTTTGAAAAACAAACAGGCCCTTAGGGTAACCAAGGAAATGAGAGTGGGTTGAATCTCCTACTACTAGATGGTAAGTGGATTTCCTAGGGGTTTCAAGTGATGGATGCTCTAGAGTATTATAGTGTAACGTCAAATCCGTACGAAGACCTGAGAATAACCTCAGGTGGAACAACCCAAGGATCGCACCTGGTTGTCTAATTTAGACGAGATTTAGTTAAATACTAAGTAATTGGTGGATTAAGCTTGGGCCACGATTTTCACAGATGGGGAGGCCAAAAATCATTAGCACTATTGGCTCAATGTCATCTTAAGACCTAGGAGAAATCCCAAGGGACTGTCGCTCTCGGGAATACATTGAAACTCTGTAACGGACCTAGACCACACGTCGAGGGTCTAATGACCGTGAAATTATAAGAAGATGTCTGTCTTACTGGGCTTGACAACTATTACGGGAATCAAGCCCAGATAGTGTCTAGAAATGCCCAACTTGAGCCATGAGTTAAGTGCATGGGAAACATGAATATCCTTAGAAAATGAACTAAAACTTAAGTGAATTGGGCCGTTCACTCTTACGCAAAGTTGAGGAGTTCGGACCGTTAGTTTATGACCAAACTTCACACATGAAGAAAGGAAATTTTCCTGCACACATTCGTATAAACGTGGCCTCGATTGGACACGTATGACTGTTGATCTGACACGGGCTCTCCATGATCGATCGGCTCATCTGATTGCACCGAAATCATGACCTGGCATGGATCCATTGTCAAGGAGCGTACCCTACGACGTAAATGAACCGTGGGCCTCCCTGAGAGCCCTTTTCGTCAGAAACGGCCGCCCACAGGGTATAAACATAGTATAAGGTGGCCCTGTGGTCATTTGTACCTCATTTAGGGCTATAAATAGCTCTCATCTCACCCCCTCTCTCCCATATATGAGTTTCACAAACCCTAGAGGGAGAGAGAGGAGAAAAGAGAAAATAGAGAAGAGGAAGTTTAGGGGATCGCTGTAGGAGATCTTCTCCCATAAATCCACGTGCCTAATCACTGTCCCTTTGTGCTACCAAACCTCTTTTGGCTACGATTTCGAGTAAGAAATACCAACCCTAATGTCGATGTATAGCTCCCGAATAGTTTTTCGTCAACCTAGCTAACCAGCTTCATCATTTATGTACCTAACGTATCATTTTTAGAAACGTAGAATTTGGACCGAGTCCGAATCGAGCGTGTTGCCGCAAGGTGCGGACTATAAACGCTTAGGTTATGGTTTATAAATGTTTTCATCACAGCTAATGATTTATGCTTGCCTTGATTGCTACCGTATTATCTTAAATACGTTGATTTCATTATGAGATACACCTATGAATTGTGATAAGTAAAGGATGCAACCTATGTGTTTGTTGAAATGTTTAAATGAGAAATAGAAATTGATTAGTGCTCGCCATGATCACTAATCTAGGATCCATCATTGTCATATGCATATAGATTTCTCTATATAAAGAATTGATAAAAATATGTTATAACTAATATAGTCTATGTGCTTAATAAATTGTTTAAATGAGAAATTGTTGATGATTTGTATTTACTACAGGTATTAAGGTAGGATTCCTTATTGTCTTATGCATATGTATGTTTTCCTCTATGAAATCAATTGATAAAATGCAAGTTATATTTGACATGGTCTATTTGTTTGATGAAATGCCCAAATGAGAAGTCCACTTGGATTGTTTGTCGAATGCTGGGATAGACATTACATGTGGTTGTTTGCAGCATTTGGATAGGACTGGGGCTACAAACATAGTCCAAGCAACCGGTAAACGTCCATGTTTGGGTGGCCGAATTAGTCTTGCCACCTTGGGTAAACTCGATGAATATGAGTCGTATGACGACTGTCGACAGTGGCTAGGCCACGAGGGGTGCTTATGCATTCCATGTCGATTAGGTCAGCATGCGCCTGTACCAATCGAGCTTACCTAATGAACCGGTTGACCTATTGTGTGTTTACCATGTATGGGCATGACTGTTTGAATCTAAGGTACCCCTGACCAATGTGAAGATCCACCTTTAACCATGGTACCACTATCCTCGAGACTAGTGAGCTGGGTATAGTGGTATGGGACACCGTGTTTGTGCTATCGGCCTATGCTGGGGTGACGAGCCTCCCCATAGTGACCACGAGCACCAAATCTTATAACTTGCCTATTGTATGAGTTTATCTAGGAGTGACGAACCTAGATGGATCCAAAACACAGGAATAGGACCGCTATGGTTGTCCGATGCCTAATGTTCGATTTGGGTCGATATTAAAAAGGGAGGTACCCTAGCTTCCTAAACTTGTTATGTGAATGAGCATAATTAATCACTTGGCTAACATGACCATGCATCACATTATATTAGTTAGGATGTGGGAAAAAGGCGTTGGAGTTGCACATTCGAGGAAGTGTTGTCATACGCGAAACAGGTAGTCGAAGTCATGTGTTGAGGGAGTGTTGATGGGTGAGGGCATGCATCATTACTTACACTTCATTCCTGCATTAAAAAGAATAGTTAGGAAGTGCTTGTTGTGATTGCCTTACCATATCTGCTTTGATTGACTTGATAACATGCGCAACTTTTGCCTTATAGAACTATCAAGTTGATCACTCACTCCCACTTTGGGACGGTGTTTTAAAACACTAACCAGACGTTAATGTAGATGCAGGTACGGACGACGTCTATGCAATGGAGCAGGACTTCTTGGATGAGGAGGAGTTCTCCTACTTCCAACTCTCGGGCGGGCCGATGTAGGCCACCTACTATTACGCAGGGATCACTGGGGATCTGGGATTAGTTGAACGAACACATTTACATTTACACATGTTGTTCATTTTGAAACTATACTTGTATATATTAAACTTGGTCACGTACTCATACTTTGGAAGAAACTTTATGAAACTTCTGCATACTTATTCAGACATGTTTTAGAATTTTGCACTTACTTAACTTAATTTAATCTGGAGTATGATACGCCTTTTAGTAAAATTTCATGTATGCTTAAATCAATCAACATGGATGAAATCAGAAAAATATATTCCATAGGACATAAGTGATGTTCGAAATCTCGGGAGTCGAGCCTTGCTCAACCCTCGAAATTTAGGGCATTACAAGTTGGTATCAGAGCCTGAATTGGATTAAACTGGACCTTGGGTAATAGGCTAACATGACACACTCTAACGCACTCTGGCTTAGGAAGGGTGCGATGAAATTTAGAGATGACACTAGAATTCCAAGGTTTCGTCAAAAGATGAGACCAAGAACAGTAGTTTAGTCAACGACTTATAACTGAGGGACTAGGTCACCAGTTGACAGATTTTGAATCTGAGAGGGACCCAGAAAACGTGACAAAATGTCCTTTGGACTGCATTAAGTGGACCCGACTGGCCCGGGGGCCAAACCAATGGATTTATGTGGCCCAAGGGGTCCCACAAATCGAGAATAGCGACCCAAGAGGGGTGGCCACCGCCGGAAAGGCCAGAGGGGCGTGGCGGCACCACACGATCAGCGGTGCATCGTCAGAAGCTCTAGGGGAGTGCGGCAGCCCCACCGGATCAGCGATGCACCAACTAGATGCTGATGTAGATGCAGGTACAGACGACGTCTAGGACTTGTTGAGTGAGGAGTTCTCCTACTTCTAACTCTCGGGCGGGCCGATGTAGGCCACCTACCATTACGCAGGGATCACTGGGCATCTGGGATTAGTTGAACACATTTACATTTTCACATTTTGTTCATTTTGAAACTATACTTGTATATATTGAACCCGTTCACGTACTCATACTTTGGAGGAAACTTTGTGAAACGTCTGCTGTCATGCCGCAAACTCAGAAACCGGGCTCACAAAATTACCGATCGCCAAATCCGGTGCTGACAGCCTCTGTAGTACCCCATTCTTGGCTCCTGGCATCCATTTACCAGGTTCCGATCTCGGGATCCTACAAAGAGGATTCTCAACATCGGTTCGATTTGTAATAAGCATAACTAAAGGTATAGCCCACAAACAGCAACCAAAAACTCCATCACATTTTCACTATGACAAAAAACTTATAAGTATAGTGTGCATAAAGGGAAATACAATGATGATAGACAAAAACTCCAAGATGATCTGCTATGCGCTCCTACCTCAGCGCTGCTGCGATCCAACGTCACCTACACGCAATGGTCGTACATAAGCTTACGGAAAACTTAGAGGGTAGTAAAAGTGTGTGCGCAATGTAGTAATACAATTATGCAATATCAGAGTAATGCGGAATATGATGATGAATTGGCCGTATTAAGGCTATGCGATGTAAGGTATGAATGATGTCAGCCATACCAAGGCCATGCAATGTGAGATACAACTTAAGCATACGAATCCTCATCTGAGTCCACATATCAATACAGCTCAACTCTGAAATATCACCGTGGTCTAGTACACTCTAAACCAGATTGCCACCCCATCGCGCGCAATAAGGTGAGTGGAAGAGACCTCACTATCCACCTACCGATATCGGGCTTGGCTCGTCGATAGCAGAACTATTCCTCGAGCTGGTCATACTCAGCCTAGCTTTGCCCCCTCCTCTTGGGCGGGTAAGGCCGCACCCCCTTTCAAACAACCATGACATAGTGAAAAGCGATGCCTTCTAGTAATCGGGATGCGGTGCTCATGCACCCATTCGGTCTAGACGTTGGAACAACCTCCTGGTACCATAAGGGTTTAAGGAATTTCACCCATGGACATCTATAACACCCCATGTAGAATAAGATTTTCGGTGTCCAATTCTGCTAACCACGATATGCCTATAGAAGTTATGACCCTTATGTCACTAAGGCGTATAGTAATCATATCACACAATGCGAAATGCATGAATCATACTATCCAGTCATGCAACAATCATGCGTGTACCGTGCGCTCATGTGGACAACTTCTCCCCATCATAGAGTCCCATAATGGTCTGCCCAATGGCATGTGTTATGATCAATCACTCCTCATATCAAGCATATATATATGATGTGTATGGGCATCGATCATGGAGCTATTCTAAGCATATTATATGATGGTGATGATGTACTCCCCCATATATTAAGTTTGGGCCTAAGCGGCCTACCCACAATCTTAGGGATCTGGAAAGGGTTCCTTCACCATACTATTGCATGGCTCGCTAGATGCCCTAGGGGGCCCAAATGAGTCCTAAATGGACTTCAAAATAAAAGAAGTAATCCTACTAACAACCAATGGGGGCCCAACATCTTGGGATAGCCCAACGAGAATAGATGGATCATGTAAATGAGGCCCAATAATTAGGGTCAACCCACTTAGAGAATGATGCGAATGGGCCTAACAAGGCCTAAGGGAAGGTCACAATGACGAAATTTAACCATCATTGCCCATCAATGCGGACATCTAACTAACATTGCTCCCAAGGAGTGGCCCACATAAGGGTTTCATACACAACGTAATGGCCATACATACATCACATTGGGCCTCACTCATGGGCCTCACATACATTGCATTGACTTCATACAAGGGCCTTAAATGTATCACAATGGGCCACACCCACGGGCCTCAAATACATCACAATGGGCCTCGCCCATGGGCCTTGAATACATAAAATGGGCCACGCATCATGGGCCTAATACATATCACAATGGGCCTTGCCCATAGGCCACGAATACATTACAATGGCCTTGCCCATTGGCCTCAAATACATCACAATGGGCCCAAACCAACACACCATTCATTTATTGCTAGAGATCATTTTAGAGCATTATCACAAAATGAATCATATCCAAAGGATCATCTGGACCATACCACACCTAACAGTGGTGATGATGATTTCCACTGTTAAATTCCAGTGGGCCCCACCAAAGTATTATTTCCCATCCAGTCTGTTCATAGGGTCACAAAGGCCTGAATATAGAGGAAAAATAACTATCATATTGGTCCAAAACCCCATAACCCAAGGGGTTTCAATGGTGGACGTTCATCCCACTGTTTTCTGCAGTGTGGTCCACTTGATATTAGATCTGTCTCATCTTTCTTCCCAAGCCTAAAACTAGCTCACCAAATGGATAGATGGTTTGGATGAATCAATACATTAGATTAGAGTCTACGAACGTGGCCCACCCTGAACGGATCACCAAATGGATAGATAGGTTAGATGAAATACATCCATTAGGTGGGCCCCACCAGTCCAGCATGCTGGACGGTGTGGCCAAAACCCATCCACCATAGTGGCCCTTGGACGACAGGGACCCAACACATGCATCATGGTGGGGTCTAGGACCGTGTCCAATGGATAGACGGTCAGGATATCATATATGCACCACTATCCAGCAACTGGACGATGCAGATATGATCATATATCATGATGTGGTCCATGTAGTGGCCCACTAATATATATAGCCTTAATATGATATATAATAATATATAATATTATATAATATATATGTAAAATGGTAGGAGGCTGCCAAAACCACCGTCCAGGCCCATCTATACAGTGATGGTATATATATATTAATGGTGGGTCCCACGTGGAAGTGGCCCACCCAAATATGCTATAATATAATATATTATATTATATACATTATATAGTATATAATCAGGGTCATTCCAGCGTCCAGAGAGTCTGGATTCTGGACAGTTGGGTCCCATGGTCAGCAAGGTGGGTCCACATGGTGTGGCCCACCATAAATTTTGATAGATGTCGTTGTTTTGCCTGGATGGTACATGTGCAACACGTATAAATGGTGGGGTCCACACCAGTGGGCCACTCTACTGATCAAGCTTATATTTGTATTTTTCCTTAATCCAGGGCAGCGGGTCGGGGCCTAACAAATGGACGGTCTAGATTAAGTGGGCTGCAATCCATCACAAAAGAGAGAGAAAAAGAGATAGAGAGAGAAGCATGAAGGGGAGGGACCCCGCCACTAATGGGCCATCCCTTTTTCAATGCATACATCAAGTGGGTCCCATAATAAGTGGGCCCTCAAAAATAAAAAATGACAGTAGATCACCCACCTTAGATCTCTTCTTCTTGGCCTGATGGAACGTCAAACTCCTTGGCTTCGATCTTAATGGAAGGTGATGAAGAATGAATGGTTGAGATGGGAGGTGAGAGGGTTAGGAAGTGAGCCACACTAGAGCTTCTCCATGAGAGCTTGGGAAGTTCATACGTAGGAGCTTGGGTTGCTTGGAAGAGAAGGGAGAAATAAGAGAGAGAGGAGATGGGATGGAGTGATGGATGGGAGAGAGGGATGGGTTGTGTAAGGGATTGTTGACTTTTGGGGTTGTTTGTGTAAGAGAGGTATGGGTTGTGTGATAGGTTGAGTGATGGGTTGAGTGATGTGTGTACTTGACATGTACTTGACCAATGATGGGATTGATGGGATATATTGGGTAGAGATTTTCTCAGAATTACAAATGTGCGACATTTTCCTTGAACTGAACGCGGGCCCACATCTCCTGACCTGGGTATCGCCTTGGTGCACGAGACGTGGCATCGAAACCGAGACAATAGTATGGTCACTAGGGTACAAGTCTCGTGTTGAGTCGACTCAGATTGATAGGGTGTAACTTAGGATCGTGTGCAAACGCCGATTACAGGTCGCAGGTCGCCGGAATTTGACAGTGAGGATCGCGAGAATCTATGGAATGGTACGGACTATGATGCGGGTCTTACATTTACATACTTATTCAAACATGTTTTAGAATTTCACACTTGCTTAACTTAATTTAATCTGCAGTAAGATACACCGTTTAGTAAAATTTCGTGCATGCTTAAATCAATCAACATGGAAGAAATCAGAAAACTATCTTCCACAGGACATAAGTGATGTTCGGAATCTCGGGAGTCGAACCTTGCTCGACCCTCGAAATTCAGGGCGTTACATATAGAGACTAAGAATATACCAATAGGTTTGGTCTCAACACTCTAGAGAAGGATTGGGATCATATTCTTCACTAATAGGAGCTTTAAATGCTCATTAAGGTGAGGAATGACAATGATAAGAATATGAATCTCATATGGATAGAGTCTAGGATGATTAGGTTAAGCTTGGGATACACTAGGGACTTTAGGATACCTTAATCCATCATTTCTGCAAAGATTCAAATGCTCATTTTATAGGAAAAGGGTTCCATCAGATTTATAACGGCTATATTTTGGTCCTATTAAGAGGTCCTTCAGTCGGATCGAACTGCCGTCAGTTGCACGGAATTAATACTCGGTCAGACCGAATAAAGTCCTCAGGTTGCTGGACACTTTTGGTAACTTTCGATTGGACCGAGGCTTGTACTCGGTTGCAGTCGATCGAACTGAATTAACTCCATAACTTGCTAGATTGTTTTAGGTTGTTTCAGTTGGAACGAAGTTTTCTTCAGTCAGACCGAAGATCCCATTCAGTCGGACCTACTCCAACCAAAGTAAAGACAAATTTTCCTGTTTAATTTTTTGTCCTGCAATAGCCATGTTCAATCAGACCGAAGCTATGATCGATCAGACCGAAGGTTGCTGTTTTTCAATTTCTGTTTCAACAACTTCAAACTTGTAAGGCCAAATCAAAGGAGATAGGAATTATGAACTTATATGGCTTTAAGGGATGATCTAACTGAGGTTTTCTTATTTGGGTTAGGATAATCTAAAGGGTATAGGTTTGTTTTGAAGATTGGAATCATAAGAGCATCTTTTTACCATGTGAATGTTGCTTGATTCTTCTTCTCTAGTTGCATCTTCGATCTTCATTTTCTAAGGGCTCACCGGACTACTTGACACAACGGTTCACGTGATTGACAAACAAGTGTACATGAATGAGTGCACTAACAATCTCCCCCTTTGTCAATTACATGACAAAACAAACTATCCTAAGACAATGTCATGGTCCATACCAATGACATACCAAAACAACTAAAAGTTACATGTCAAATTTGAAATTTTACAACTCTAAGACACTAAGACATGTAAATTGCAGCAATGCTCCCCTTGAGTTTCTTCTATGATCAATCTGCAATATAGGAAGAACTATCCCTACAGAAGATAATGGGTTGTTTGGGTGGGTGATTCATTTCCCCCTTTTTGTAAGTATTTGACAAAGGGTTAGTCCATAATAGATAGATGAGTAAAAACCATGGATGTTCCAATTACGTAAGACAAAGATGTGTAAATATGAGTAGGCTGTGTATAACAGTTAAGAGACTTAGGAACTATAATCATAATATAACTGAATTGAGACAAAAGAGTATCATTGGATTACTGTAAAGCCTAAGAGTCAACAAAATGTTAGGCTTAAATGTCACTTTAACTCTGAAACACTAAGTTGGGTATAATTAGAGCATGAACAGCATCACCCAATTCCAAAAAGTGTTGGGATTGACGGAAAAAAAATGTTCAAAAAGTAATGACCATATCATATCAACAGATAACAAGAAACTAAGAAGAGCCAGTTAGCCTAGTTGCCACAGAATCATCCTGACTGCAGGACAGGTGAGCTGCAATCCACCGCATTGTCTGCCGTAGGGAGTGAATGGCCTCTCCCATGGTCTGAACCATCATCTCCAGTCGGGACTGTTGCACAATAATATGCACTTGCTGCTCTCTAATGATGGATAGAATGTCATCTGAAGAAGTCGTAGGAGCAGGAGGTGGGGATTGTGGTGCAACAACGCCTTCAGTTGGGTCAGGAGCATCTTCCCGATGTTCTTCATCTTCAGCTTGTTCCTGCCACCCATGCCCAGAGGAAAGTTTCACCTTCCTAAGATTGTTGGTTATGAATTTAGGTGCGGTAAGCATCTTACCCTTGTCCCCTGTTGTGCCGAACTGATTGGCTAGACGACAAAGCAACTAACCAAATGGTATTCCAGAGGTATTGGACTCAAAAGCAGAGACAATCTAATTAAAAATCATGGTTGGAAGGCACATGGGCTCCCCCTTCCCAAGTTTATAGAGAATCTTATTCACAACCCCAAGTGTAGGGTCGCGATGCAGTAATAATCTTAGTGAGACTGAGGTCATATCCACAGAGACTAATCTCGTATGTATTCTGAAAGCAAATAAAAGTAGAACTAAAAATAGATATGAATCTAAATTGGAAATAAATGAAGTAATTGTGAGAGATTTAATTAGAAACTTAAGAATTCAAAGGTTGGAACTAGGGTTTCCAAGGATCCACTTGTAGCAATCAGGGAGATCTATCACTTGATTCAAGGATACAACTGGAATTGGAGTCCTATCTTATCCAGTTGGAAGAAAAAATAATTAAGATCAAATCTGAACTTCCATTAACCTAATTCTCAACGTAAGAGAGTTGTGAGGTTTGGAAATGATTCCATCAGTTAGCCATGCCCCAAAGACAATGACAAACAACAGGATGTACCAATTCCCACAATCAATCACAAGAGAATTATGAAGATTAGAAGGGATTCCATCATCCAACCATGCCCAAGGGATGACGGTAAACAACATGATTTCATAATTTCACAATCTCAAAGCATAAAAAGAAAATACTCAAAGCTATTGTAGATCTATTGTAATTTGAGTCACAACAAACCATTAAAAACTGAAAGTATTCATCAAATATCAAATTAGAATAAAAGAGAGTTCAACATAAACATGAATCAAAGAAATAAAAACATCCCATCACACTACCAGCTTCACCTCTTAGCCCTAACTAAGAGGTTTAGCCAACCATTGACATGATTGGATCTGAAACCCTAGAAGAAAGCATGAAAAGCTAAGGAAGAAAGAAGAAAAATTCTTGGCGACAGATCTCCACCCTTGTGCTTTACTTCCAAACCTTAGATAGATGCCCAGGGAAGCCATGGGGACTCTTATTTATAGTTGTGCAACACCTCCTTTCGCACCGACTTGGAAAATTTTAGAAACCGCCTCAAATTTACTCACTTCGCGTAACTCTACGCAACTCTGCATAAGTTATTCAATGACCTCAAATTGCCTTCAATGTCATCGAAGGTGCCTTGAACTTGTGCTTTTTCCATGCTGTCATAACTTTATCCAGAATTTGTAACTCTCTATGTCATTGAACCCACCTTCGATGTTATCGAGCGTTGTTCCAGTAATCGATAATGCGTCCAAAACAGTTCAGAGAGTTAATCCAATTTCTTCAATAAATTTGATGTCATCGAAGAAGCCTTTGATGTCATCAAACATGTCTTTGATATTATCGAGCAGGACTTTGACTAATCGAACATTGTGCCCAATATATCCAATGAGTTTTGCCAAAAATTCACATATAATTTGATGTCATGGAGCTTCGAGTCATCGAAAAAGTCCTCAAGTCATCAAAAAATGTCTTCAATTTATCCAGCAACCAACTCGATTTTCATTCATAAATTCGATGTCATCTACCCGTGTTCAATGTCATCGAATGGTGGCTTCGATGCCATTGAACGGTGATCAATGACATAGTCAATGTGAATTCTGCACTTGTTATTTTGACTTCGTTCCTTCTCCACTTGGTTTTCTTAAATCTTGGGACCTTGAAATCTTCAATCTTTATCTCTTAAGATCCATTCTCTGCCTTGGTGATTTTTGATCGTCAAATCTATGCTTTTAGCACCTTTTCCAATCCAAGCTCTTAAATTCACCTTGCAACACAAACATGAGTAAAATATGACATTAAGCAGTATCATGTTCATAAAACTAAGATATAACTGGGAGATAATATGCAATATTTGACCCTTAACAAATCTCAACCATAAATGGGGTGAGCTCACTGTAATTGCCTAAACGGGGATAAACATTTGAAATAAAGAGGAGGTGAAGAATTCAGTAGTCATTTGACATCTCTGATGCCCTAAGAGCATTGCCTTTCCTCCATTCGACATTTCGACCATTACAAAGAAACTGAGTCCAAACAATTCTTTTAGCTACTGCTGTCATATCTAGTTCAACAGATTGTTCCAGACAGATGGGCACCTTAACCAGGGAAGCAATCTTAGAAGGTGTGACATGGATGACTTTGTCTCGATATTTTACTTCGAAGACAAGAGTTAAATGATCCACAGGTTGAGTGCAGTGAAATAAGATGGATTTAACAAGGTTTATTTCTACTTCTCCTCCAAAGGACAAGATTGGATCCTAACCACGACGATGAAGAATATCATAAACATTGTAGTCTTCAAGACACGAGGAATCAATAGTCCTTTCACCGTAATAGGTCTTGGAGGAGGAGACGACACATTAGGGCTACCCATGGGGCAAGGATTTTTACGAATGGTACATCCCCTTTTGGGAGCACATATTTTGTACTTAGTGCCCGAGGATTCTCCTCTATCATGCTTCTTCTTTGAACGACCCTCTCTAAGAGGAGAGGAATCTGAATTTTCCATGATAGAGGATGAGATTGAAATGGCAAGGACCAGACAAAAAGAAGAACAAACCCAACAAGCAATAGGAAAAGAAAGGAGGAAAATACCAAGAAAAATACCTTGGACATGGTTGAATTTGGTCGGAAACCCTCCAGCCGACATTCGAGGAAAAATAAAATGAAATAGGGCAAATGAATCTATTTTGAGTGTGGGTTTAAATAGACTCGGCCGCGCAATTTCGGTCGGACCGAAGATCTTTAAATCACAAAAAAAATTCTACCAAGAATTTCCAAACGATGTACAAGTATATATTTGAAGATAGTATTTTGTACATCCAAAAGACACAAAATAGACATAAAATTAGAATATACATATATTAAAAAAGAATATGAGGTAACTTCTCCTCAAATATAGCAATTAAAAACTCATGGGCACAAAATATGTTACATCGCACATATTTCAATAGATTTTTGAAGATCTCCAAATCTGTCAGCCTCTAATGGTTTTGTTAGAATATTGGCAAGTTGTTGCTCGGTAGGCATATGATCTAACACAATAATCTTATTTTCGACAAGTTCTCGTATGAAGTGATGTCAATATGTTTTGTTCTTGAATGTTGAACTGGATTTTTGGAAATATTTACGGCATTTGTGTTGTCACAAAAAAGTGTCATTGTGGATTATTCAATCCCATCTTCCAGCAACATTTACTTCATCCAAAGAGGCTGTGCACAACAACTACCGGCAGCTATGTATTCGGCCTCAGCAGTAGACAATGACATAGAATTTTATTTCTTACTTTGCCATAATACAAGACAGTTGTCGATATAAAAACAACCTCCGTTGGTTGATTTGCGATCATCTATGTTACCGGCCCAATTAGCAACGGAATACTCGGCAATGACAGTAGATGTGTTAAATGGGTACCACAAGCCAAAATCGATAGTCCAGGACACATACTTTATAATCCTTTTAACTGCGGATAAATAGGATTCTTTAGGATTGGCTTGAAATCGTGTGCATCCACCAATGCTAAAAGCGATGTCTGGTCGACTCGCAGTTAGGTATAGTAAGCTACCTATCATGCCGTGGTACAAGTGTTGATCCACACTCTTACCATTTGCATTCTTGAAAAGTTTGAGTGTACTGCTCATGGGGGTATGATGAATAGGTCTAGATTCGAGTCCAAATCTTTTAACTAGATCTTTTGCGTATTTGGACTGACATACAAATATCCCATTATGTATTTGTTTCACTTGTAACCCTAGAAAGAAATTTAGCTTACCAACCATGCTCATCTCGAATTTAGATTTCATTAATTCAACAAAATTATGAGCAACATCTTCACAAGTGGATCCAAAGACTGTCAAGTGGATCCAAAGACTATGTCATCTACATAAATATGGGAAATGAGTAAGGTATTCCCTGTCTTTTGTATAAATAGTGTTTTATCAACACTCTCCCTATAAAAATGATGGTTTAGCAAAAATTGTGTCAAATGCTCATGTCATGCCCGGGGTGTTTGTTTAAGACCATAAAGTGCTTTGCTCAATCGATATACATGTTAAGGATATTTGGGATTTAGAAATCCCTTTGGTTGTTCTACAAAAATTTCTTCCTTAAGTACACCATTGAGAAAGATGCTTTTTACGTCTATTTGAAATAATTTTAATTATAAAGCGCATGCAATAGACATGAGAATTCTTATAGACTCAAGGCGCGCTACTGGGGAAAATGTTTCATCAAAATCAATGCCCTCAATTTATGAATATCCTTGTGCCACAAGTCTTGCCTTATTCCTTACCACATCCCCAGATTCATCAGACTTGTTCTTAAAGACCCATTTGGTTTTGATGATATTTGTTTCAAGTGGTCTCGGAACTAGCTGCCACACCTCATTTCTCTCAAACTATTGTAGCTCATCTTGCATAGCTGCAATCCAGTATTCATGTTGGAGTGCTTCTATAACATTCTTGTGCTCAATTTTTGAGGTGAAGTAGAGATGACTATTAATACCCTCGAGCTGTCATCGAGTTTTCACACCATCATTAGGATCTCCAGTGATTTGATTGAGGGGATGATCCTTAATGAATGGCATGTTACTTAACGGCTGAGGTTCAAGAGAAGATGTGGATTTGTTATCAGATTTACCTATAATGCATGAATCCACATCATCCTCTACATCAATCGAAGGACCAGATTCGTTATGAGGTTGGTCATCAACAATCACAATAACGGTTTCTTGAATAATAAGTGTCCTTAAATTGTGTACTCTATAAGCATGACTATTTGGGGAATATCCTAGAAAAATTCCATCGTCACTTTTAGAGTCAAATTTACCTAGTTGTTCTCTATCTTTAAGGATGTAACATTTTCTACTAAAGACACGAAAGTACTTTACACTAGGTTGTTTTCCACACCATAATTCATACAGAGTTTTATTTAATCCCGCTCGAAGGTATACTCTATTAATTATATAGCAGGCAGTGTTGACAGCTTTGGCCTATAAAGTTTTAGCCATATTCTTGCTGTTTAGCATGACCGATTACCTGCAACACCCGATTTTTTCTCTCAAAAACTTCATTTTGTTGCGGTGTTTTTTGGGGCTGAGAATTCATGTCGGATTCCATTTTCATCACAGTATTTTTGGAATCGATCATTCTCAAATTCCCCACCATGATCACTCTGTATACATTTTATACAATAACCTTTCTCATTTTGGAGTTGTTTGGCCATCTTCTGAAATTCTTCAAATGCATCAAATTTTTTGCGAAGAAAAGTGACCCAAGTGAATTTGGAGTAATCATCCACTACTACCAAAAAGTATCTCTTTCCTCTATGACCCTCAAATTTGGTGGGACCCACTAGAACCATGTGAAATAAGTCAAGTGGTTTGGAAGTTGCTATGGTGATTTATTTTTTTTTATGTCCCACTTTATTTTTTTTTCCTTTGATACAATCACCACATACAATTTTTTCTTCCTTCACTATCTTAAGGAGTCCTCTCACTAATTTTTAAGAGCTTAGCTTAGCTTAGTTCCGATAGTGTACATGTCCAAGTCTTCAGTGCCATAACTTAGACTCATCATTTAGTGCCATGTGGCATCTTGTAAATAAAAAATTCTCCCCTCCACTTTCAATTATGTAGCAGTTATCACTGGTGCGAATACCTTTCATAATGAATTTTCCTGTGAGATCTGAGATCTTGCATACATCTTTGGAGAATGTGACAAAATGTTCTTTATCACAGATTTGTGAGATACTGAGGGGATTGTGTTTTAACCCTTCTACACAAAGAACATCTTTAATCTTGGGCAATATTGTTCCTTACCTAATTATCTTTGCAAAGCTCCCATCTCCAAATGTAACCGACCCACCATCAAATTTTAAATAATTACAAAAATGTGTTTGGTCACCTGTCATGTGTCTAGAGCAACCGCTATCAAGATACCACTTAAAACTACTGTCTACTTTAAGGGCGGTATGAATTACAAGGCAGTCGTTCAAATTTTTAATAACCCATTACGTGACAATCTTCTTTGGTGATGCTTTGTTTTCACCATGGGCCTGTTTGGATTTTTCGGGCAACTAAACCAGATTCCCTTGTCTCATCGATTCTTTGGTTTTTCGATTTAGCTGAGCCACTTCATTCAATAACTCCATCCTTTTTGTCATCTTGGGTGGAGTAGGATATTTCTTTCCTTCATTTGGTGTATATTTTGAAGGACTCTTTGTTTTCTGCATGGTTCTTTTAGTTAGTTTAAATTTACCAGAAAAGTTCATCCCGGAAGTGGAGAGAGACCTACCAAATGTAAGACATTCAAACTTGTAATGTCCCAAGTCTCCATATGAATGACAGATAATTGTGTTTCTTGTGTTGCTTCCAAATGCAATATTTTTCTTAGTCACAGGTGGTGCAGGAGTGGAGCTCGATTTGCAATTTTCATATCCTAAACCTCTCTAATCCTTTTGATTTCTTCCCATTCCTAGAAGTCTTTCTAGTTTTTCACTACTTTTGGGAGAACTTATGACTAAATTCAACAGATTGTTTAGATTTTTCAGCATCTAATCTTAGTTTATGATTTTCAGTTTTCTGACAATATTTTCAGCTTCTAAATGTTCAATATGTTTGTTCAATTTTTGTACTTCAAATGTAAGGGATGTTGTTGTCCTTTCAAGCTTGTCATTGTCCGTATAATATTGTTGAAGATCATTTATCAAGTGAGTATTTATTTCCAGTGTTTCAACCAGATCTTTTTGCAATTGTTTGTTCTTATTTTCAACAATGCCAAGTTTTTAAAGAATATTAATTCTATAGATGTAAAGTTGATCATAAGCATCATTTATGTTTTCTTGTTCTTCTTTTTTCTCATCATCCGAGGAAGGTGTCTCTTTGGCTTGTTGCTCATCTATTTCCTCATTGTCCTTTGGATTGGGAATGACTGTGGTGGTGAAGGCCATAAGTATTTTTAAAGACTTTTAGTCTCCATCACTTTCAAAATCGCTGGTTTCTGAATTTAATTCATTAGTGTCATTCCATGTGGCTGTCATAGCCTTTCCTCTTAATTTCTTAGTCAGACATTTAGTGGATAAATGACCATACTTCTGGCAGTTATAACATTAGGGTTTTTTGGACTTCCTGAAAGGTTTGCCTATTTGGCATTTATTGTCCAATTGTTTCCCCTTATTGTTGTATTGTTTTCCATGGTTCTTGTTGAAGAATTTCTGGAACCGTTGAGCCAAGAGAACTACTTCCTCATCAACATCTTCATTTTCACTTTCTTCTTCCTCTATCACAGGTATGTCCTTAGAGGTCTTAAGAGCATTATTTTTGAATTTTGTTGGTGGTTTGAAGTGTAGTTTAGGGAACCTACTAGTTCTTCTACTTTCATTTGTTCTATATTCCTACATTCTTCAATGGTAGTGACTTTGGAGTTAAAACGTTTCGGTAAAGATCTCAGAATCTTTCTACAAATCTTAGATACCAGAATTCTCTCCCCAAGTCGCCCCATGGAGTTACATATACCATTCAGCCTTGTGAAAAACTCCATGAATGTCTCATGTTCTTCCATCTTTATGTGTTCAAATTGGGAAATCAAGAGTTGCAGCCTTGACATTTTTACTGTGTTGGTTCCTTCATGGGTTGTTTCTAATAACTCTCATGCTGCTTTTGAAGTTCCACACATGTTTATCTGATTGAACACTTCTTGTGAAACTCCACGGTAAATATCATTCATGGCTTTGGCTTCACACATTTTCATTTGTTTATCGAATTGAGTCCACTTCTCTTTTAGTTTTGGTTTAGAGATTGTTGTGCCATTTTTTAGTACTATTTGTTCTGTAGGTGCAACATATCCATTCTCAACAATCTCCCAAATGTCATGATCCAAAGCCTGAAGAAAATATATCATTCTTGCCTTCCAATATGCATAATTTGAACCATTAAAGATAGGTGGTTGTGAGAACGATGGTCCCTCTCCTTTACCCATAATTCTAACTTCAATTAGGATCTCCCTCTAGCTTGTTAAACCTTTCAAGAGGAACCTGCTCTAATACCATTTGAAATTAAGGTTTAGACCGTTGCTACTAAGTACGAATGTATGACAAAGGTCCTAGAGGGGGTGAATAGGACTTTTCAATAATTATGCTAATTTAAAATCCTTATTACAAAGCTTAAACTAATCTTCAGCTAAATTAAGCAAAACAATCTAACTCTAAAGGCTTCGAAGCCAATAAATGATCTAATCTCATAGACTTTAAAAGATATATCAATCAATCAACTAGTTTATAACATGGTGAATATTAGTGAATGAAATATGCTACTTATTAATCCTAAGCATTCATCTTATCATTCATACATATCTAAGCATTCAATCATATAAGTATAAGTTAAACAAATGCACAAATGTCAATTCAAAACACGAGCATGTATAGTGGTTTGACTATGTGCCTACTCCACTCCTGGCGGATGCGCTTTCTCCTAAAGTGTACCGGATTTCACTATGAAAGGTTTTAAATCATGTTTACCTCAAACCTTTACAACCTACAAAAGGTATAGCCTACACAAGGCATTCACGCATGCCTACACAAAGTATTAACACATGCCTACACAAGGCATTGAGTCCTACATAAAGACGAAACAAACTTTGAAACCAAATCCTACACAAAGAAGAGGTTTCATACTCTTTGGACTCTTGTACTTACTTATATGTGGATGAGCCCTTCTTGTTGCACCTTATGGGTTGCCTAATCTCTACTTGTTGTGCTTCAATTAGTTCCTGGACGCTCCCCTAATCACGATGCTGTGGTTGTTCTGATGCTTCAGCTTCACGATTAATTTCCTTGCATACAATGCTCCTGTAGGGTAACCAAGGAAATAGGAGTAGGTTGAATCTCCTACTACTGGATGAGAAGTGGATTTCCTAGGGGATTCAATTGATGGATGCTCTAGAGTATTATAGAGACTAAGAATATACTAATAGGTTTGGTCTCAATACTCTAGAGAAGGCTTGGGATCATGTTCTTCACTAATAGGAGCTTTGAATGCTCATTAAGGTGAGAAATCATAATGATAAGAACATGAATCTCATATGGATAGATTCTAAGATAATTAGGTTAAGCTTGAAATAAACTAGGGACTCTAGGATGCCTTAATCTATCATTTCTGCAAAGATCCAGATGCTCATTTTATAGGAAAAAGGTTCCAACGGATCTATAACGGCTATATTTCGGTCCTACCGAGAGGTACTTTAGTCAGACCGAATTAATACTCGGTCGGACCGAATAAAGTCCTCAGGTTGCTAGACACTTTTAGTAACTTTCGGTTGGACCGAGGCTTGTCTTCGATTAGATTTTTTTCTTGTTTAAGTTTTTATCCCGCAATAGCCATGTTCAAATGCATCAAAGCTATGAGCTCGATGGACCTAAGGTTGTAAAATCGTTGGGGATAACTCATAACTATTTGGGTCGGTGAATTAACTCCATAACTCAAAGGAGATAGGAATTTGGACTATTTTGTGTTGTTTCAGGATCATCGGATAGGTTTGTTTTGAAGAAGGTTTCTTCCGTCGGACCTACTCTAACCGAAATAAAGATAGATTTTCTTGTTTAAGTTTTTATCCTGCAATAGCCATGTTCAGTCAGACCAAAGCTATGATCGATCGGACCGAAGGTTGCTGTTTTTCAATTTCTGTTTTAGCAACTTCAAACTTGTAAGGCCAAATCAAAGGAGATAGGAATTATGAACTTATATGGCTTTAAGGGATGATCTAACTGAAGTTTTCTTATTTTGGTCAGGATCATCTAAAGGGTATAGGTTTGTTTTGAAGAATTGGAATCATAAGAGCATCTTTTTACACTGTGAATGTTGCTTGATGTAACATCTCAAAATTTTCACTGCCAAAGTTTAAACTCGTGCCCTAGAAAACCGGGTGTTAATAATTGAATGAATTAAATGCTTTAAAAATTGCACCATATTTTTTTCCATTTAGATCATTTCTAGTTACATTCATGAAGGTAACCATTCATAAGAATAAAACCAATGGTGATTATTATTACAAGAATTCAAATAAAATATCAAGTACCCTCTCAATGGTAGCTTATTACATTATTGAGTTCGTAGCGAAAATATAAATCTAAATCATAAAACTATCATCTTATTCTTTCAGTATAATCTTTCATACTGAGATGGTCCTCTAGGTCTTCAATCTGTACGTCGCCTACATCATCTGTATGGTTGGAGAGGGTCAACTCTCTACTCATAGTGATAGTCATCCTTCAAGATTAACAATAATTGAAGAGATTCATAAAAGCAATATAAATGTTCTGATACGTCCCATACTCTATATTAATATGCGAAAGCAACCTACATGAGATGCATGCCTAGCAAAGTATATGTGGTTCATCACACTTAGCAATACCACAATGCGTAATATGATTAGAGTTATCCGACTCACCCTGCATCCCATTCTATGGAGATTCGCCGGCGTGTCCCACGTCTAACATGGATTTATGCAGTTATGTCAAGACGAACACAACACATGACTGGATGAATTACGTGACACGATTTGTTCATGTAGCAACTATTTGCGACATCCAATCCCAGAAGTAATGTAACATCCATTGCGAATTACTTACATCGATTTGTGCACCACTACCCATGAAACATGGAATTATATGTCTCCCCAGGGGCCGCTACCGAAAATGCATTATGTCCACGATATTTATTTGATTGCTAGAAGTTGGATATCCAACATAGTACTTGCACCAAAGAGAGAACTCCATTGAATCATGGGAGTTTTGGACTCCAAGACATGCCCAAGCCATAAAGGTAAATAGCACAAGGCTAACATAATAAATTAAATGAGTATAAATGGTTAAGTCAGCAAAGAGAAGAGTGACAATGGCCAACTCAATAAAAGGAGAGTAGCAATGGCTAACTCAACAAATAGAAGAGTGGCAATGGCCAACTCAATAAAAGGAGAATGGCAATGGCCAACTCAATAGAGGAGTAGCAAGGCTAACTCAACAAATTGATAAAGGCAAGGGTAGGGCCTGTATCCATCGCTCCACATAATTTCATAAATATTACCTGTAATTAGTATCAAATCATAATTCCCAAAAGGGTAGACAAATGTTGATGATAAATTAAATAATTACAGGAAGAGAATCATATAATCATGAAAACATAGTATGTAAGAGGCAAGATAACGCATATCACTTAAATTACTATAAACTTAAAGGAATAAAACCCTCACCTTCGAGGTTTGTTTCTTCTTCGAGTGTGGATCGGCATTGCGAGTTGAAGTCTTAACCTAGTGTTTTTCTTTACAATCTGAAGGGTTCGATTTTTGTATAATCCTCCATATATGTTCATGATTAAGTAATTATAATCTATCTTAGTCTAGAGTACGTCTCACCAAGGTGGTTGTATGACTATGAGTTTAAGAGATATAACCTTGCCTGGCTTGACTCGGCACTCAGCGAGTCAACGTCTCTCTCTCTCTCTCTCTTTCTTTTTCTTGTCCTTTCTTTTTTTTTCTCTTTCTTTCCTTCTTTCTTTCTTTCTTTCTTTCTTTCTTCCTTAGGCTGGAATGTTCAGCAGCACCCGGACCACGCCTGACTCTAACTTAGGCTCAGCAAGTTGTGCTTCGAGTGGCATCGACCTCTCTTTATTCTCTTCCTACTGTGCTTTCTCAAAGCGTCAAACAGAGATCTCCTTTTCTAGTGGTGTGAGTCTTCTAGCCTATTCTTGTGGCTGGCCTACGCAGCCCTCGTTTGCGTAACTAAAGAAAACAAAGAAGTTTCCTTACACAACCTATTTTCTTGCAAAACAATGTTATTGTTGTCTATAGTTGGTGTCTCTCCTTCCAGATTATGCTTTTTTTCTTCCGTAGATTAAGTTGAATTTGGACAGCATTTGGTCATCCTTGGATGGGCGGTTTAAACTCATCGACCATTGCTTCATGGCCCATGAAATCAGTGGCCCGGACGCAATCCATCAGTGGGTTTTCCCGCAGTTTGCGTGAACGCCCGACCGATCCGAGTGTCCCCAGCAAGGTAAGGCCCTTTTTCGATCCTTTCTGACAATTCTGGGAGGATCGGAATCGCTTCTCCTCCATTTTGGAAAGTTTAGATCGGGATCTAGCTCCCAGGTTCGGTCGTGCTAAAAGCCTTGAAGAGTGGCTAGCTTCCTGCTAGAAATCATTTTGTAAAGGGATTCCTTGGATTGTGATTGGATATCCTTATAACAGAGATCAGACAGTCCAAATTATACTGGATTAGGGACTAGTGGTGTAATCCAATCGATTATGAGTCCCTAGAAACTCGTCGCCGCGTGCGGGAGGTGTTTCGAACCAGGTCACGAAGCGGACGGTGTCACTCAGTCTGCGATCCTTGTGGGGTCCACTTATGGTGTTCTTAGTAAAGGTCCACTCCATTCATCTGGTCTGTGTTATTGTGTCAGGGCGTGGCCCAAAATCTGGGATGGATATGATCTTTGTGTGACCCACACCATGCTCGATGGTTCGATGCTTTGTGATGTTTAGATTGGTTGTGGCGTTAGATGAGGCCTACTATGATGGTCTTTGGGGAGATCCCTTCCACTCCTTAGCTTAAACAAGTCGTTTTGGGCCATAAGGTTGGCTATGAAGTTGATTTAAGGCTTAGGTACCCTTATCTTGAAATTCCTTTTATTGGATGCTAAAATGGACTTGACCTTAAGTAACAGTCCACGTTCAATGATCTGGGACCGCTTTTGGAGGAAATGTGTAGTCAAAATAGGTAGACACTTGGACAAAATTTGGTGGTTGATCGATGGTGGAAAAGGCCTAGGTCTGAAGTTTCACCTTTTACATCAAAATGAAGGAACCAACTTCAACATTCAACGGCGTAGGATCATAGATCGGGGTCCAACTTTTGTATGATATTGTAGTCATGTGAGGCCAAGGTGTGATCCAAGTTTAAGTTGTGATGGACGACAAAAAGTGGTTGGATCCGAAGATCTAGGTTTAGACAAAGTTGGTTAGCCTTAAAAGGATAACTTGGCGGCTAAGTAAAAGCCTACCAAGGTGGGGTCTTCATATTTCTCACTTGGCCCATATGATGGCTAATCCAAGTCATTCGAATGAAGGAAAATATCCTACTATGACTACCCATGATGTTTCTTCACTTGATGGACCTCAGAATTAACGGTTATGGGCTGATTTGTCAATTGAGCCACTTTTACAATGATATAAGGGTTGAAATTCAACATGTATGGTTAATTTATGATAGATATGTACGATATAAAATTTTACAAGAATGGATCATGGGAACTATATGTTCTAGAATTCAAAGGTCTAGGTTAATGGTATTTTTGTAATTATTGATAATATAAAGTTTTGGGAAATCTAATGGTTCTATATGATTGTAGGTATGTTTCTAAGCAATTATTACAAAAGAACATATGTCTAAATCATTATGAATACAGATTTATTCACCAAATAACTCAAGGAAATGTACATATATCAAAACCACATGATGGATGGTCAGATGACATGTTTGAAATAGGAAAACTTTATGATTAGTAATCTAGTTATGTATGTAGGTGGGTGTATAGCCAGTTTTGTAAACAGAAGATTGCAAGTGGGTTTACTTGGATATATGATGATATTGTCTTAAAATCAATGGTTGGATGGCTTAATCTATGGATGAAGATTATTCTCATACTCAGATTTATGTTGGAGAGTAGATGTAAGGTCAGGATAGCTAGATTGGTATTGTATACACATACATATTAAGTTAAATTTCATGGTGACACTGGAGAATTTTCAATACTCAGGTATTAAAAGGTTCGGAGTGTTACACTTGATTCTTCTGCTCCAGTTGCGTCTTCGATCTTCATTTTCCAAGGGCTCACCAGACTACTTGACACAACGGTTCACGTGATTGACAAACAAGTGTGCATGAATGAGTGCACTAACATATACTGAATGATAATAAAGAACATCAAGGAAGGTAGATAAATACGAACGTTGTGGTAACAACATGGACAACTCTAAGCATGAAGGGAGTAAGATCAATCTTATTCCCTGCCATTGGATAAACATTGGAAGTGAAAATTCAATGAAGGACGCGATATTTGGGAAATAACTTTCTAGAGGGTAAGGCGTTACCGGAACTCCATTTAACATTAAAGCCACACAACACACGAGTAATGGCCCCTTTCTCAGAATTGCTCATTTTATTCGAAAGAGTGAAAATAGGTATCCCATCTTTTGCCATTTCTATATCCATTAGTGAAGAGATGGTGAAAGCCGTTATAGTGATAGTTTCTTTCAAAAATTTAATTTTAAAAAATAAATCATCCAAAGAAACTTCAGCAATAGAGGCGTACATGCCTTGAACAATGGACCAATATGCTATCCCACCCCATCGTAAGATTTTCTCCCATCCAACCTCAGAAAGAAGTCCAACTAAACCATATTGAGCAATATAATTAACATTAACTGATTGCTATATGATTATGCTCCTTGTTCTAAAATTCCGCACATTTTCCGAGTCATCCTTTGGTGCACGTAAGGTCCACACATTGCGAAGACCCAATCGGGATGAGGAACTATCTTGATTCTTGTGTACGGTATGTTTTATTCTTGGTTTCATCCTTTAAAACAAAAAGAAATCACAAATGGAAGGGTAGAACAAAGTGGATCCATATTTTATAAAAAAAGCCACCAAGAAAATAGTTTCTACATTCAAGAAAAAGGATAAAATGTAGATAATCCAACAACTAAGAACTTAAATCAAGAAGAAAAATACTTAAAATCGACGCACAAGAGAGTTGGAAAGATCGGTTGGCCGAATGGAGCACCGACAGACCAAAGAAGAAGAAGAAGAGTGAAATATGGAAATGAGAATTTTTTTTCCCCATTTTTGATGAATTCCACACCCGATTTGACTAGCCCGAGCATGAACTCGGCTGACCGAGTAACTCAGTCAGCGCCGGGTTGGCCAAAAATTCAAAAAAAAATTACTATTATTTTATTGTTACTTTTCCATTTTTTCTTTTTATGCACAAATAATTTACAAATAAACAATAGAAAATAAATGCAAAAAGAAAAGTAAAAACATAATTATTATTATTTAACAACACAACCCAATATCATGCTTTAAATTTGAGAATTTGACACTGTCAAGTAGCTTAGTCAGGATATCTGCAAGCTGCTTCTCAGTTTGAATGTCTTCTAGCATGATAGTCTTATCTTCAACTATTTTTGTATGTAATAGTATCTTATGTCAATGTGTTTTGTACGAGAATGTTGAATATGAATTTTTGATATATTTATCGCACTTGTGTTATCACAATATAAATTTATCGTGTGTTGAGTAATTCCATAATAAGCTAACATTCATTTCATCCTCATAAGCTGAGTGCAAGCATATCCTGCATCGATGTATTCTGCTTTTGCAGTGGATAAGGATACATATTTGTTTTCTTGCTAAGTCAAGACATAAGGCAGTTTCCAATATAGAAACATCCATTACTTGTAGATTTTCTATCATCGACATTACCCGCCCAATTGCATCAGTGTATCCTGCGATTTGTACAGACGTATCATGTGGATACCACGAACCTAAGTTAGCAGTGCTCGCAACATATCTAATTATCCATTTGACAGCGGATAAATGAGATTCCTTACAGTCAGATTGATATCTGGCACAAATGCTGACACTGAAAGAAATATTAAGTTTGCTAGTAGTTAAGTAAAGTAGACTACCAATCATGCTACGATAAAGTCAATAATCAACACTCTTACCTAATTCATCTTTTGATAATCTAAGCGTTGTACTCATAGGAGTGTTAAAATTTCTACCATTTTCAAAACCAAACTTCTTTACCAAGTTCAATGCATATTTGGTCTAAGAGATGAATATCCATCTTCAAGTTGTTTGAATTGAAGTCCAAGAAAGTAATTTAGCTCCTGACCATACTCATTTCAAATTTGGATTTCATAATATCTGCAAACTTAGAAGAAAGATTAGCGCAAGTAGATCCATAGATAATATCATCGACATAAATTTGAACGATCAAGATATTATCATTATATTTTTTGACAAACAAAGTTTTGTTAACACTACCCATCAGAAAATTATGACTAAGTAGAAATTTAGTCATTTTTTCATACCATGCTCTAGTGGCTTGTTTTAAAGCATACAATGCCTTTTTAAGACGGTATACATGATCAGGAAGTTTGTGATATTCAAAACCCTTTGGTTGTTCAACGTAAGCTTCCGCTCTTAAGTCACCATTTAGAAATGCACTTTTAACATTCATTTGATATATTTTGAACTTTTTATAATAAGCAATGAAAACAAATAATTTGATAGATTCAAGGCTCACAATGGCACAAAGGTTTCATCGTAATCAATACCCAATTTGAGTATAACTTTGCACAACTAATCACGCCTTCTTTCTAATAATGTTACCCAGTTCATCATATTTATGTTTGAAAATTCATTTTGTTCCAATTATATATTTATCAGTTGGTTTCAAAATAAGATACCATACATCATTTCTTACAAATTGGTTCAATTAATCTTACATGGCAATGATCTAACTTTCATAAGCTAGTGCCTCATTTACATTAGGCGGTTCGATCTAGGAAGTGAAGCAAACATGATTGCATATATGTTCAAGCGATCTTTTAGTTTGAACACCAGTATGAGGATCACCAAGTATTTGATCAGTTGGATGATCTTTGACTAACGTTAACTTGGTATTATCTGATTTAGATGATGGTTCTGGTTGATTAACTAAAACGATATCATTATCACTATCATCTTGATCAAAACCGTGAATGATTGGTTGATCATCAATTACAGCTTTTTGAAATGTCTCGAAAAAATCCGTACAAAAACCCGAGTACCACCTCAGGTGGAAATCACTAAGGACCAAATTATGTAAAAATTAGATGAAAACTAATTAGGTGCTAAACTAAATAATCAGTGAAATTAGCTTGGACCACTATCTATGTGAACAACAAGACCCAAAACTAATAGAATCGCCAACTCAACATTACCTAAAAACTTAGGAGCAATCTCAAAACCCAGTTGCTCTAGGGAGCGCATTGAAACTCCATATTAGACCTGGACCGCGCGTCGAAAGTCTGATGATCGTGAAACTATAAGGTTATGACCACCTTACTGTGCTTGACAACCATCGTGGGAATCGAGCCCAAATAGTATCCAGAAACGCACAACTTGAGCCTAGAGCAAAGTGTGTGAGAAACGCGAATGTCTTTAGAAAAAGAACTCAAACTTAAGTGAATTGGGTTGTTCACTTGCGGGCAAAATTTAAGGTTTCAGACCATTAGTTTCTGACCCAACTATAACCGTGGATCAAGGAAATTTTCCTGCACATATCCATATACTTGTAGCCCTGATTGAGTAACGATGACTATTGAATGACAACAGGTCCTTCTCAGTTGATCAGTTTGTCAGATCACACCATAAACACAGTCCTGGCATAGATCCATTGTCAGGCAACTTGCTTCATGACTTAAGTGAGAAATGGACCTTCCTAAGGGCCCCGTTTGTCAAAAACAGGCACCCTTTGGCTATACCTTAAGTATACCATGGCCCTGGGGCCATTAACATACTTCTTGGCCTATTTAAAGCCCTTAACCCACCTCTCTCTCATTCCATACGAATTTCTCTAACCATAGGAGAGAGAAGAGAGAAAAGAGGAGAAAAGAGTGAGGAGAAGAGTGAGAGTTTGGGAGATCGTGGCGGTATTTCTCTCCCACGACTACACGCACTAGATCGCCCCTCATTACACTATACGACTCATTCCGACGACGATTTAGGTAAGGAATCCTAACCCTAATTTTGATTTAGGAATCCAAACAGAGGAATATACGAAATAACTAACCTATTTCATGATTAGGTAGCCGTTGTGCTGTAAACGGTGACGTAGTGTACGATCCGAGTTCGTAACGGGCGTACCGATGAAAGGTGCAGACTATAAATGTTTAGGTTATGGTTTTTAAGGCTTTCAATGTCAGCTAATAATTTATATCTGACTTGATTGCTGCCATATGATCTTAGCTACGATGTATTTGTTAAGTTATACATGTGTGTGAACTATGTGAATATCTAGTGCATTCATGTGTTTGTAGAAATGTTTGAATGGACTTGCGATTATGATTTGTGCTTGCCATGACTTTTAACCTAAAATACATGTTTGTTGTATGTAAGACAACTTTATTTTGAAAGGATTTGTCATAATATATGTTATAACTAATTAAACTCGTGTATGTAGAAATATGTAGTCTAAGTGTTTGATAAAATTTTTAAATGAGAAATTGTGTGACGAATGTCATTTAATAAGGGTGTTGAGATAGGATTATCAACCAACTCATCTATATATATATATATATATATATATATACACTTCCTTCATGTAATCTATATTGCTACTACATGATTTATGGATGAAATGCAAAAGTACGATAACATGTTCAATGTGTTTGTTTAAATGCTCAAATGAGAATTATATTTGAATTGATTGTTAAGTGTTATTATGTCTATCATATGTGGTTAACTATTGCATTTGAGTGCGATTGGGACTACTACGTAGTCCAGGCAATCGATAAGGAATCCCGGTTGAGTGGCCATGAATCCGAGTCGTACGATGATTGTCGATAGTGGTTAGACCACGTAGAGTGTTTATACGCTCTATGTTGATTAATTCAGCATACACTCGTACCAATCGGACTTAATAACCCGATTGGCCTATCATATGTTTACCATGTATGAACGCTACTGCTTGAATCTAAGGTACCACTTACCAATGTAAAGCCCGTTTTAACCTTAGTACTATGATCTGCTAAGACTCATGAGCCAGGCATGGTGGTATGGGACACCGTGGTCGATCTGTCGACCTAGCAGGGGTGATGAGCCTCCCCGTAGTGACCAGTAAGCAACCCAAACTCGTGAGCAGAATACGGTAGTATGGGATACTGTATTTGAGCTGTCGGCCTACGATCAGGTGACGAGCCTCTTGAAGTGACCTCGAGTATAAATTAGGCCTACGCTGAGGTGACAAGCCTCCTGTAGCGACCTCGAGTGTAAACTTTTGAACTTGCCTGTCCACTGCTTTCATTAGGGGTGACGCCCTACAACTTGCCTATCGTATGTGCTTAACTAGGATTAACGACCCTAGATGGATCTCTGTTTGGGTTAATGATATAAAAGGAGGTACCTTAGCTTCCTGAATTTGCTGTATGAATAAGCCTAATTAAGAACTTGGCTAACACGACTATGCATCGCATTGCATGTGCTTTGGCAAGGAAGCGCACGTTTAAGAAGTTTGCCATGAGCAACCATGAGATGAAGTCGCTGAGGGAGTGCAGGAGAGGGCATGCATCATTACGGCATACCATCCATGTATTAACAAGAGTACTTAGGATATGATTGTTGTATTGCTTTATCATTACTGCTTGACTGAATTGATAACATGTTAACCTTTGCCTTATAGTACTACTGAGTTGATCACTCACTCCCACTCTGGGACGATGTTTTAAAACACCAACTAGATTCTGTTTTAGCTGTAGACGATGGTGAGGCTTTTACGATGGAGCTGGACTTCTATGACGAGGAGGAGGAGTTCTCCTACATGCAACTCTCAGGCGGGTCCATGTAGACCTAGAGTTGCGTCGCCGAGATTATAGGGATATGGATTAGTTGGATATTACACATTGGCACTTGTAAATTTTGGAACTATACATGTAATTATTTAGCCTGGTGACATACTCATACTCTGGGGATCGATAAGCACTCACATACTTTTTATATCTATCACAATCTTCCACTTGCTTAATTTAAATTGTCTATAATATGTTGCTTTAGTGTAATCTCATTCATGTTTAATGCACTAATATGGATAACATTTAATCAACATTATTTATATTGCATAAGTGATGCGACGGATCTCGAGAGTTGAGCTTTGCTCGACCCTCGAAATCCGGGGTGTTACACTTTTATAGATTCTTATATAACCCCAGTTCTTTTATTTAGAACCTGGTATGCTCAACTATTTAAAGCATAACTTAGGAATATTCCCTCATTGCTTTTAGCTTCAAATTTGCCCAAATTTTCTTGGTTATATAAAAAAAAAAGCATTTGTTTCCAAAAGTTTAGAAATATTTAAAGTAGGTTTTTTGTTAAAATATAATTCATAAGATATTTTATTTTTAGCTGCTCTTATGTAAACATGATTAATTATATAACATGCAGCACTCACAGCTTCAACCCATAAATATTTAGGCAATTTCATGCTATTTAGTATTATGTAATCCATTTCTTGTAAAACTCTATTTTTTTCTTTCAGTAACCCCATTTTGCTAAGGTATTTTTAGAGCAAAAAATTCATATAATATGCTATCTTCATTACAATATTTTTTAAAATTGCTATTTTCAAATTCAGTTCCATGATCACTTCTTATTCTAATCATTGATAATTCCTTTTCAGTCTGGATGCATTTTATAAGTTTTCTAACCTCATTAAGAGCATCTAATTTTCTCTTAAAAAGGCTACCCATGAATATCTAGTGTAGTCATCAACTACAAGTAGAAAATATTTTTTTCTGCCTTTACTCTCCATTCTAGTTGGTCCGATTAAATCCATATGGAGTATTTTAAGATGTCTTGTAGTGGCTAAGGATTTCACTTTCTTGTGACTACTCCTAATTTGCTTACCTATCTGACAGGCACCACATACTTTATTTTCTATATTTCTCAATTTTGATAAGCCACGTAAGTGATCTCTTTTGCTTAGTTTATATAGATATCTATAGTTTACATGTTTAAGATGTTGATGCCATAGTTCAGTCTCGTCTGTTTGGACCATGTAGCACGAATGATTTGTTGAGCAAGAATCATTCATTATATAACAATTTTCAAATCCTTTATTATTAATTATCTCACATTTGTGATTGAAAATTTTCACACTATGATTGTTATCGTAGATTTGAGATATGCTTAGTAAATTATGTTTTAAGCCTTCAACATAAAAGACATTCTTGAAGATAAGTAAGTTGGGAAGTTATACATTACCTTTCCTGATAATCTTGCAGTTGCTACCATCTTCGAATGTAACTCAGCTGCCATCGATTTTTTTTTTTTATGTTTGATGTAATAACTTGATCACCTGTCATATGTCTAGAACATCCACTATCCAAGTACCATCTTGAATGGCTATTTTCTTTGAAAGCTGTGTAGATAAAAAGACACTTAACCTTTGGAACCCATTTCATTATGATTCTAGGTTTAGGAGGGTCTCTTATCTTTCGCTGTGTCTGAGAGTTAGGATTTCTCCTATTTCTATATACTCAATTCTTACCCGAGTTGGATTTCAATAGCTCTTTGAACAAATCTACAATTTTTTCAGCTAGAGGAGGATTTCTATTTTCTCTCCTTTGATATTTATGGTAGTTGGCATAATTAGAGGCTTCTTGAAAGGGTTTTGCAATTTTGAAGTTATTCTTTTTACAATTTAACTCTTTTAGAGTTTCTACTTTAGAGTTCAAGTACTCTCCTTTTGCAAAAGTAGGAGTATAATCCGTAAATTTCAAGTGTTATTTTTAATATAACCCAGTCCAGATTTGTCACCACATCGGCAAGATGAAGTTAACAATTTTTTAAGTTTCTGGTCACCTTAAGTATATTTCCAAGTATCCTTTGAACTCTTAAGGGAGGAAACTTCAAGTTTTAATATCTCATTTTTAGATTTAAGATTTTATGATTCAAAAATTTTTAGACTTAAATCTAATTTAGCTTTCTTATAGCAATTAGAAAATTGATAATTTTTTTTTCTAAAACAACCTTTTCAAGTTCTAATTATAATTTGGCACAATTTTCTTTTTAAATTTTCAATTTGGTTGCGATCTTACAACTTTATCCGTATAAGGCATCATATGCAACTTGAAGATCATCTTCATTTTCAGAGTCACTTCCTGGAGTTTCATAATCAAATGTTTTACAATCATTTGAAGAAGTGATTATGGTAATAGTCATAAAGGCTTTCAGATCATTTATTATTTCCTGGTCTGATTCGTCAGTCTCTGAATTAGTTTCAGATTATGATAATTCATCCCAAATAGCAATCATGCTTTTTCTTCTCAATTTATCCTTTTTAAGACATTTAGAAGCGAGATGCCCATATTCAGAACAGTTGAAGCATTAGGTGTTTTTAGATTTAGATTTCCAATAGTTTGAGTTTCCTTTTCTTTTGTCAAACGGTTTTTAAAAATATGTTCTTTTCTTATTTTTAAAAATTCTATAAAATTTCTTTGCCTGCATAGCCATATCGTCCTCATTTTTCTCAATATCTGAATTTACATTAGAATCCTTTGATTTAGATTTAGAAGATTTAAGGGCAATGGACTTGATCTTAGGTGCTTTGAAATTCATTTCGCAAGTTTGAAGAGATCCAACTAACTCCTCAACCTTCATTGTATCAGTATCCCTTAATTCATTTATAACAGTAAATTTTGAATTAAACCTATTAGGAAGTGATTGCAGTATTTTTGCACAAACCTTGCTTTCAGGGATTCTATCTCCAAGACCCCACATAGAATTAACTATGTCATTCAATTTCATATAGAAGTCTATAAATACTCATTTTCTTTCATATAAATTTCCTTAAATTTGGTTGTGAGTATTTTGATCTTAGACTTTTTCACAATTTTAGTTCATTTATGTGTCATTTTAAGTATATCACATGCTTGTTTACCTGTATCACATGAAATGATTCTTTTGAATTCATCTAGTGGTGGAGCACAAGTTATTGCATTTAAGGCTTTGGCATTAGCATTACTTTCACTTTTTTGAATAGCCGTCCAAAAAGTATAAATGGTTTCTTTCATGGACGTGGTTTCATTTTCAGCTACTACTTCCATCATAGGAGGGATTCATTGTGTCACAAAGGCTTGCCACACTCTCTCATTAATGGATTTGAGGAAATCCCTTATCTCGACTTTCCAATAAGAATAATTTGACCCATTAAAGGGAGGTGGTGTTGAGTGTGAAATATTACATATTTTCTCCTATTTATGCTTTGGTTTTATGAACATGATAGTACTTAATCGATCTAATTATGCATTTTCATGTACGAGGTGATTTCGAGAGCTTAAGGTGAAATTAATTTCAAAAGGAAGATTTATGTTCAAAAGATTACCAAAGTAAGGCTTGGAGATTTGGAGGTCAAGAATGAAGAGCTTACATGCCAACGATCCAAGAAAACTAAGTGCAAAGGAGGAAGAAAGGTCTGGAAGCATTGTACAGTTTGCAGTAGAAAACAGTTAAGTTCGGTGCGATCGAAATCGCGCAAAACAGTCCAACAAGGAAAGATGAAATTCAAAGCTAATTCGGCTCGACCAAAGGATAATTCGGTGTGACCAAAACCTAGTTCAGTGCGACCGAAGGAAGGCTTCAGTGCGACTGAAATCAGGCAACTGTAAAAGACAGAATCCAGTTACAATTCAAAGTCGACTTTATTTCGATAGAAGATGACTTCGGTGCGACTGAAGCGTGATCTACTGAGTAAATTTGAGGCGATTTCAGAGTCAGTCTAAGAAAATATTATAAATATAGGTTTCTTATTTGTTTCTAAGTACGAATTAGGGTTGGAAGAGTAGAGCAAAGTGTTGGAGAACTTCAAGGAGTCCTTCTTCCCCAATCTTCTTCTTCTAGTTAGTTTTTATATTTTCTTTAAGAGTTTTGGTTTAAATGTCTTTGGTTGGCTAAATCTCTTAGCTAGAGCTAAGAGGTGAAGCTTGTAGTTTGTTTAGATAATTATCTTACTTTAATTCACGTTTATATTAAACTTCTATTGATTTATATTTTAAATGAATGAATATTTTCAATTTTTGTGGTTTATTGTGACTTCAATTACAATAGATGCTTGGAAAGCTTTTAATATCTTTTTATCTTGTTTTGTAATTGTGAGATCTGTGAAATTCATGATCCACCATTGTCTCCTAGGCATGGTGGATGGTTGAATTCCCTACGATCATCACAATGGTGCTTCATGTGGGAACTAATTCAATGAAAAGTTTAAATTTGGTTTAAGCACTCTATTATCCAACTGGATAGGATAAGACTTTGATTCCAGTTGTTTTTATTGAATAAAGCGATGTAGCATCTTAATAGCTACAAGTGGATCCTTGGTACTCTAGTTTCCTTTTTATTATTGATAGTTTATTCACAATTAATCTCTCTTATTCTAGATTCTAATTTAGATCTTATTATAATTCTAGTTTGAATTATTTTCAAAATACATAAAAGGTAAGTCCTTGTGGATTCGACCTTAGTCTCACCGAGTTATTACTACATTATAGCCCAGCACTTGGGGTTGTGAACAGGTGGCATGGTAATGGATAAACTTTCAAAATTTGACATTTATGGCTCTGGATTTAACTCTAGGAGGTAAATCCCAAAAAGAACATCCTCGCTTTGATACCACTTAAAAGATGAGCTATCGATGTCCTTCGAGAGGGGGGGGGGGGGAGTGAATAGGATAATACCAAATTTTATGAAATTAAGTGGAATAAACAATCTCAATCGTATAAAATATTAAAACCTTAATTCCAAATAATTCGTAAGACAACATTCACCTAGTATTTTAGGCATGACAAACTTATATCATGTTGTCTTTGAAATCAAACTTCTAAACTAGCAAGAGACAATGAAATAAATATAACATTCACTACAAATAATGAAATAAATATAACATTAACCACACATGCACAATGGATTATAGTAGTTCGGTGCTTAAACCCACACGTACTTCACTTTCAAAATTACTACCCTTGCAATTTTGGCTTTCACTATTTCAAGGTTTTCACAGGTTTACCTTAACAACCTCTTACAGTTCTTGTCATTTTCATGGCTATCACAATAAAACCCCCATTATGATTTTCACGGGCTATCACAACAAAACTTCTTTGTGATTTTCACGGGCTACTACAAATCAACTCACAGAGATTTTTGGGCTATCTCAGAAAAACCCAAATAAAGGAATAATAATTAACAATTTGTATTTATCTTCAAATGATGATTCTAAAATGTAGTCGAGGCTTGAGTGTCAAAGTGGCAGTATATGCTCAACCAGAAAGAATATATGGATCTAATGTATTTCAAGGAATATAAACCTTAATATTGCAGATTCAATTCTCTATTTCTCAAGTAAAATATATATTACTCTCTAATTCCATTTAATATCAACATGAGAAAGAGAATTGAATAAGCTAAATAAAGATAATAATTACCACATAGATATCTCGAGGAGGACCTGAGTTTCTCTCTTACTTGCAGAAGGTTTTTGAGTGAATTTCATTATAGAATAGAATAAGAGAAGGTCCCTATTTATAGCAAAAAGAATTTTTGAATTCAGTCAACCTAAAAATTGGTTCAACTGGACTGATTCCAACGATTTCGTTCCAACAACTATCGGATTGTGTGGGATAAGATTTATAAAAAAATAAAATAAAATTGGCTAGCCTAAGCCAAAAATCGGCTGGCTGAAACTCCATTTCGGTTGGCTGAATTCCTAATTTGACTAGCCGAACTTCAGTGAACTTACACTGTAGTTTACCCATGTTAATCATTTTATGAAAGCACCTAACCTAAGGTCTTTCTAGGGTCATTCCACCTAGTGGTAGGCATATACAGAGATCTTTAATATTGAAATCGAGTGACGTCATTTAAGCCTTGAGATGTTGAGCCAATATTGAGCCAATCTTCACGAGATGCCATAAAAGACTGAAGTGTACTTACAATCTGACCGGTATATTTGTTTATGAGATTTAACAAATTATGAGTCCTACAAATATAAGCACAGAAGGGACTATGTTTGAAATTCACTCGGCATATGTGATGGGTTTAATGAAACATTCTTTCAAAAGTTGTTCGATTTCCTCCTTGATCTTTTGCTTCCTTGATCTTTTGTGTTACTTCGGCTGTCATCCACTTAGGTGGCTGTTTTTGCAGCTGATATCTTTTCTTCATGAATAACCTATATTCAACCAAATGTTGGTCTAATCTAAGCTACTCATGATAATCCCAAGTAAACAAACCGATAAATTCTTTAAGTAAATTAATAAGTTTGGTTTGTGTCCAGGAATTTAGTAATCCACTAATGAAAATGGGTTTAGTATGTTACTCGGTTCTTAAGTTTTTCATTATTAGTGGATCTTTAACCTGAGCTTGAGAATCCTCCAATTTCTCTGGAGTTGGTTTCAAATCCTTCATTTTGATACCATCTTGAATTTCTTGATTGGCCGATACAGCTATGTCAGCCATATCGACAAAACATACATTATCAGGATTTCGTAAACTCTCCTCAAGTTGTCGCACTCTATCCATGAACTTTGCCTTGACCAACAATCAGACTATCATGGGTTTTCTTCAATCATACACCTCGTAATGACACGAAAGGGAATTATAGGTTTCGACAACTCCTCGCTTAGTCGAGTCATGGTAGCAATATCCTATACAACATTTCAGGAATGAGTCTGGCATCAATTCCATTTGGCTTACTATTCTTGCCCGGCCTGTGAATCGTATCAGTCCAATCCCATCTCCATAAAATAAGTCTCGACTACATTAAACATGGCTAAGAATGGTTTATTGTCAACCAAAATTAATTCTAGTCTATCTTGATTCCAAAAAAAATCACAAATCAGTGTAGTGATGATGGAATTGAATGCATGACAATGAATGAATCCAATCTTATCCAAGCAAAGCATTGCAATTTGATAAAGTATCAACCACATAGAAAGCAGCCAACACCTTCTTGGTTCCCACCATTAATTCAACCGGTAAAAATTCATGTGTTTGTGTTATTCCTCCAACAAAATTACTTATAGTGACCTCCATTAGGATAAGGTCATCTTGAGTCTTTCCTAGTTTAGCTATCATTTTGGCTAGGAAAATATTTATAGCAACTCCCTTATCGATCAAAACCTAAGTGGTCTGACACCCTTCTAGGTGAACAAAAATATATAATGACTTCAAGTGTTGGGTCATTGTGAGAGTCGTCCTTTTAATAATTATTTTCTCAGAAAGGGACCCTAGTTTGACCGTCTTGGTCGACACCTTCTTACCTTCCTCATCAAAATCAAATGATCTATATTGTATGATTTTCAGAGGGCCTGACTCTTCCACATCTCCTTCCATCATGCTGACTTGAGACTATTTAGCCTAGAAACTTAATGGCAGTGTTAATATCATATTACATTCTAATGTAATTGGTGGAAACAAGCCAAATTATATGACCGAATTCAGACATTGCCACCTAGGTTTTTCCGAATTCAGTTGATTATCTATTTTATATGTTACATCATTGGTGGTTCTTCCATCTAGCTTAAAAGAAGATGATTCTAATGCTCTTGCCTTAGTAAGCAATTTTCAATCAGAAGATTACCTGAAAACTCTTCATCACTTAAATAATTGGTTTATCCTTCCATATTTATTCCTGTCTTATCGTAATTATAATTCTCGACTGAGCCCTATCCCACATATAATTCAGTCGATTCATCCATATCCATTCCTACCTTATCACAATTCTGGTTTTTGACTGAATCATGACTCACAAGAAGTCCAGTCATATTAATTTATACCCATTTTCTCCTTCTAACTTTGTCATCACCAGCCCTGGTCGGATTGGCAGGTACATTTGAGGTTAAATTCAAATAATGGCTAACTACCTTCTGTTTGTTGCTTGTTGCCTTTTCCAACACTACTTTTGAGTACGAGTCATCCCCTCTGGTATCGCTGGAAATTTCGGATGACTCAGCCTTTCCCAAACGCTTTCTCATTCAAGCTGGGGTTTAACCATCCTTGGCTTTTGAACAGATCCACGGTGATTGTTGACATGTTTGCCCTTCTGTACGTAAAAGACATTTATTTTCTCATAGTTTTGATTAACTAATAGTTTTGCTTAATATTTCGGTCGATAGAATCTCACGTTTGATCAAATCAGCCTAGCACATTTCTCATCAAGTTGCTCATAATTTAAAATTATTGCGCCTGAACGTGCTTCGATTTGGTTGGCCGCGGGCTTAGGTCTTACACTCCTTTTCTCATTTTTCTTCTTTGGTTATCCCATTTGCACTTCAAGATAAACCTTTTATTGTAGCCAAACCAACCTTTGAGGATTCATGGTGGCCAGATTGATCTTTATATTGGATAGAAACAGATCAGTTTCGATCAACATTGCTTCTTTTTCTTTCTCAGAAATTTTCAGTAACCTGTTCACTCCCCAAGTATAGGGTTGTGATGTAGTAATAAACTCGGTAAGACCGAGGTCGAATCCACAGGGACTGAAACTTGTACGTAATCTGAAAGTAACCAGATCTAGAACTAGGCTAAGATGGAATCTAAACCAATTGTGATTTGAGGAATAATGGTGAAATATTTATCTAAAACTTAAGAGAATTCAGAGGAAGGGAACTAGGGATTCAGAGGATCCACTTGTAGAGATCAGGGAGATCTTATGCCTGCTTCAAGAATCATGGAAATTAGACTGAACTTATTTGATATAGTTTTAAAATATGAAAGATATATGAATCAGAATGGATTCCATCACCAAACCATGCCCAGGAGACAAAGTAAACAACAGAATTAAACTAATTACCAACCAATCAACAATGTATGAAGGCTAAGAAGGGGTACCGTCATTCAACCATGCCCAGGAGACGATGGTGAACAACAGGGTTTCCTGACGTCATAAACATAAAAGGGAGAAGAAATACTCAAAGCCACCGCAGATCTATTGTAATTTCAGTCACAACAAACCACTGAAAACTAAAAGTATTCCCTTAATTAAACAAAAATCAAATTCAGTTCATGAATTAAAATCAAATTAAAGGCAATGAATAAAATCCCCCATCTCACTACAAGCTTCACCTCTTAGCCCTAGCTAAGAGGTTTAGCCAGACATGAGGGAGCTAAACATCTTAAAAAATAGATAATAAAAAGAAATAAAAAAAATTTCTAAATTACTTCTCTTTCTCTGCTCCACGTTCCTGGCGTGCCTCCAGCCGAATTCCAAGCTCCTTTGATCCTCCAAGCGGTCGATGCCCTTGGCCAGCCCAAGCTTTTCTCCTCTTATAGGCCGAGGTTGGTGCGCGAAACCCCGGCCTTCCACAGAGTCTTCTGCCTTCCGTATCTAGCTGGAGAAGAGTCAGTTTAGAAAACTGACTCTCGGTTACGCAGCAGAGCAAAAGACCTCCGTTTAAAATGGAATTTTCTGCAACAAAACTTGATCCAAGACGTTCAATCGTCTTGGCTTTAATCAGACCCACCATGGATAGAATTTGGACGGTCCAGATAGAAAATTCGATCCTCCCCCTGATTGCAAAACGGCCCAGAAGTCTCGATTTTCCCGGACTGTGTATATAGAACCTTCGTACGCACTGAAGCTTCCGCTGGCTGACGGTGGGGCCCACTTCCTTCAGCATCGGTGAAATCCACTCCGTCCATCAGTTCCTCCTTGAAAATCCGGTCAGACCTGGTCGGGTTTTCATCTATTTTGGCGTGGCCCAGTACTTTGATTTTGTGGCAGTGATTCTACCATCCAACATATTTGCAATCTTTTTCTGGGATTTTTCATATCAAAATCGACTAGAAATTGATCAAAATCCTTGTATGATTCGAATGGATGGATTGATTTCTCCTCCGAATCAAAAGGGTGGCCCACTTAGATCGACCGCAGGTCCCTGTTGTGGAACAGAGACGCCGCAGGTCGGTCCTGCTTCGTACACTAACCCACTTATGGGAGCCGAGTGGAAAATCCGCTCCGTCCATTGGACTCCTCGTGAAAAACCGTTAAGGAATGGCGAGATTTAATTGATTTTGGTGTGGCCCACGAAACTTTGCATTGTACCGTCCATTCTCCGTTTGGATAAGATCTCACGCGTTCGCTTGCATGAAACCAAAAGTCCAGCATGGTTGTGGTCGTGGCTATCCTCCGAGGTGATTGGACGGTTAGGATCATCGAACCTGATGATGAGTGGGCCCCACTAGCAAAAAAATGGAAATCACCGTGCGACTGCTGTCCGTTTTCAAAATTTTTAAAGAAATCCTCGGTCAGCTCTTGCTGACCGAGTTCTTGGAAACTGGTGCACGGCTGGAGCACCCACGCCGTACATGTGCAATGCACATGTGGGTCCCATGGTGATGTATATGAGGAATCCATGCCATCCATTTATTTTGGTACCCCGTTTAATGGGTTGAAACCAAAATTGAAGCGTATCCAACGATCAGGTAGGCCCCAAATGAGATATTCATGGGGTGATCTATCCATTGGCTCACTTTCACAATGAACTAAGAGCTGAAATTCGACGTGTACGGTTCATTTATGCTCCTCAGGCTACGTATGGAGTTTCGATCTGAACTGATGATGGGAACCCTGTGATCTTGCATTTTGTACGTCTTTCAGGCCACTTGAGCTTTAACTTCTTGGCTTTCTCGGATCTCTGGCGTGTAAATCCACTGATCTTGGTCCCCTGGGGTCTGTCCCTTGCTTTGGTGACTTTGGAGCGTCAAATTTACACTTTTAATACTCTTTTTCGGTCAACACTCCTAATTACATCCTGCAACACAAAAATGGGTAAAACAGGTCGTTAAAGAGTATCATGTTCGTAAATCCCTGCAATAATTAGGGTCAGATATGCAATAATTAACCCTTAACACAACCCCCAACCAGCATTTTGCTAGTCCCAAGCAAAGTATGCGGAAGATAAGTTGAAAACTACAGGATAATTTCCATGTACTCGAGTGATTTTTGAAAAGCAATCTAGATACTAAAATTCTAATATTCATGAATGTTGGGCAATACTTTCTCCTGGACTCAAGTGCACGGTAGACTTCATAATTAAGTTTAAAGTATTAGTCTATCAATTAGAACAATCCTAAACATTGAGTTCCATGGGTGTATAGTGTAGTCTCGGCTTACAACATTTAGGATTCAATTCTCCATTTCAGGATATCATTGGTAACCAACAAGAGAAATCATGATAACAAAAACTTGCCTCACAGATCATCTTCCCATTCCTTCAACTTTCCATTAATAGTAATACCAAGAAGGGAAATTAAATCCTCACCTATAGGGAGCAAACCTATGATGAAGACTGTATACCCAAACCTTTTCACATATCATCCATGGGGAATCAAATCCACACCTATAAGGAGCAAACCTATGGTGAAGATTCTTTGCCTAACCTTTTTCAATGGTATCTTTTCCTTTTAATTTATCATGACGGGCAATTGTTCAAGTTGGTTCCTTCTATGCTTACTGATCACCAAATTAACCCTTCAGTTTCAAACTGAAATCTTAATGTGTAAGCGAGATGTGACATGTGAAATCATGACTCAATCAATGTTTAAAACCTCTAACCATGGACTAACAATTTAAAATTTAACCGAGAAATCTAACCGATAACTGAATCCAAGAGTCATAAATCACCAACATAACTTATCTTGTAATTCTAAATCCAAGATGGCCATCAAAACACTTCGAATTCACAAGAATGTCCAGAAAAAAATTTTAAATTTTTTTTAAAAAAAAAATTTCACAATTTTTGCTCAAGACTAAGAAAAACACTTATTAGGTTACCTAATCTCCCACCCCCAACCTAAAATCTACATTATCCTCAATGTAAAGGGTATGAGCATGCTATACACATGGGACAGCGAAAGTAAATGAGAAGTGATGGGAAGATAGTACCTGGATGATGAATCGAGAAAGACTTTCCAAGGATAATAGCGTAAAAGTGGATCAGCACAAGAGAGAAAGCAAAACAAAAATAACAAAAATAAAATCCTACCTGTACCACTTTCGCAGGTGCTCTCGATTGCATTTAGCATATGCAACAAGCCTTTAAACCCCTAGGTTGCCCCTAGTGGACGAGTTGTAGTCTCGTGAGGGTTTGCAGTAATGTTACCCACAAACATTGAACTAACTAGGAAAATGAAATAAATTGAAAAGCTAGGTTGCCTCCCAGGAGCGCTAAGTTTAACGTCTTCAGCCAGACCAAAGCAACTACCCTAGTCCTATACAAACAGGAAACCTACCTATACCTCCAGCAGACTAGGAGATCATTCCTGGTAAAAAGGATCAGTCAGAGGCATGGACATGTCCTCTGGATCAAATTTCTCGACAAATGGCTTTAAGCGATGTCCATTTACTTTAAACTCCTTGCCATTGTCAGGATCTCTTATCTCGATGGCCCCATGGGGATATGTAGTAACAACAATGTAAGGGCCGGTCCAACGAGATTGAAGCTTACCCGGAAAGAGATGTAATCGAGAATTATACAAAAGGACTTTCTGACCTGGCGTGAATGATTTTCGTAGAATATGTTGGTCATGAAACGCCTTCATCCTGTCCTTGTAAATTCTCGAGTTCTCGTACACGTCGTTCCAGATTTCTTCAAGTTCATTTAATTGAAGTTTGTGTAGCGAGCCAGCGTTGTTCAGATTGAAATTCAGATTTTTGATCGCCCAGTAGGCTCTATGTTCCAACTCCACAGGCAAGTGGCAAGCCTTCCCATAGACGAGTCTAAAGGGAGACATTCCAATAGGGGTTTTAAAAGTAGTACGGTATGCCCATAAGGCATCGGTCAATCGAATTGACCAGTCCTTACGATCAGGGTTAACCGTTTTCTCCAAAATGTGCTTGATCTCCCTATTAGAAATCTCAACTTTCCCACTTGTCTGTGAGTGGTATGGGGTGGTCACCTTATGAGAGATACCGTATTTCTTCATTAAACTCTCGAATGGCCTATTACAAAAGTGTGAACCCCCATCACTAATGATGGCTCGAGGCATTCTGAATCGGGAAAGGATGTTTTCTTTTAAGAATTTAATGACCGTGCGATGGTCATTAGTTGGACATGGAATCGCTTTGACCCATTTAGTGACATAGTCTACGGCAAGCAAAATATATAAATTCCCAAAAGATTGGGGGAATTACCCCATGAAATCGATGCCCCAGCAATCAAATGCCTTTATGATAAGAATGAGATTCAAGGGCATCATATTTCGACGGGACAATGCTCCCAATTTCTGACAATGCTCACAAGCTTTGCAAAACTCATGAGTGTCCTTAAACATAGTGGGCCAATAGAAGCCACACTGCAGAATTTTGGCCGTGGTTTTTTAGCAGAAAAGTGACCACCACAAGCCTGTGTGTGACAAAAGGAGATGACACTCTGATGCTCATCGTCTGACACACATCTCCTCAAGATTTGGTCTGGGCAATATTTAAACAAGTATGGATCATCCCAGAAGAATTTGTGCACCTCGGTGAAAAATTTCTTCTTATCTTGCACAGTCCAATGTGTCGGTATAGAACCTGTAGCAAGATAATTAGCAATATCAGCGAACTAAGGTGAATGGGAGACTCTGAACAGCTGTTCATCAGGGAACATGTCATTGATATAGGTCACCTCAAGGGAATCAGAGGTATTAAGACGAGAAAGGTGATCGGCCACTACGTTCTCTACTCCCTTTTTATCTTTAATTTCCAAATCAAATTCTTGGAGTAGAAGGATCCATCGTATCAGGCGGGGCTTAGAATCATTCTTAGCAAGAAGATATTTAAGTGCCGCATGAGCTGTATAGATAATGATCTTGGATCCGATCAGATAGGACCTAAATTTGTCCATGGCGAACACTACAGCTAAAAGTTCCTTTTCCATAGTCGAGTAGTTTACTTGGGCAGGATTTAAAGTCCTACTCGCGTAATGGATGACGTAAGGCCTCTTATCTTTTCTCTGGCCTAGAACCGCTCCAAGAGCATAATCAGAAGCGTCGCACATAAGCTCAAAAGGAAGGCTCCAGTCGGGTGGCTGCATGATGGGTGCAGTGGTTAACTTGCCTTTAAGCTTGGTGAAAGCTTCCTGGCATTGCTCAGTCCATTCGTATGGAGCATCCTTTTGAAGAAGATTACATAAGGGACGAGAGAGGAGACTGAAGTCCTTTATGAATCGCCTGTAAAATCCTACGTGTCCTAAGAAGGATCGCACGTCCCTGATGTTCTTGGGTGGAGGTAGGTTAGAGATAAGATCGATTTTTACCTTATCTACCTCAATTTTCCTTGGATGAGATGATATGTCCAAGGACAATCCCCTTATGAACCATGAAATGACACTTCTCCCAATTAAGTACCAAGTTCTTTTCTTCACATCTTTTCAGCATACATTTAAGACTTTCCAAGCACTTACTGAAAGATGAACCATAGACAGAGAAATCGTCCATGAAGACCTCTATATATTGCCCCACCATATCAGAAAATATACTCAGCATACATCGCTGAAAGGTGGTAGGGGCATTACATAGTCCAAATGGCATCCTTCGGTAAGCAAAGGTGCCGTAGGGACATGTAAATGTGGTCTTTTCCTGGTCTTCAGGGGCAATTTCAATCTGATTGTAGCCCGAATACCCGTCAAGGAAACAGTCATAGGAATGACCAGCTAGCCTTTCCAAGATTTGATCAATGAAGGGCAAAAAAAAGTGATCCTTCCTTGTGACGGTATTCAACTTTCTGTAGTCAATGCACATTCTCCAACCAGTAGTGACTCTAGTTGGCATGAGTTCATTATTAGCATTGGCTACGATGGTGATTCCGGACTTCTTAGGAACCACCTGAGTTGGACTCACCCATTGACTATCAAATATAGGGTATATGATACCCACATCCAATAGTTTAAGAACCTCGGCCTTAACCACTTCCTTCATGTTTGGATTTAGTCTACGTTGTGGTTGCCAAGCGGTCTTCGCATTTTCCTCAAGATATATGTGGTGAGTATAAATCGAGGGGTCGATTCCCTTGAGGTCCGCTATCGTCCATCCTAGGGCTCCTTTATGCTCAATGAGAGTAGATATGAGCATACTCTCATGTTCTTTCTCCAGGTGGGCAGAGATTACCACCGGGTATGTCTCATCTTGACCTAAATATGCATATTTCAAATCAGAGGGCAAAGGTTTTAGGTCAAGCCTCGGTGCCTTGAGGTTAGACGGTAGAGGCACTACATCGGTTTGTGGCAATTCTTCAAATTGTGACCTCCACCGGTTAACTTCAAGTACCGGTGCAGTATCAAGCAAGGCACACGTCTCCCTAATCATACCATCATCAAACTCATGGGAGTAGGCCAGGCACGTCTCTAGAGGATCAGAGGATAAGGTAAGGGGTGTCCTATCTTCCACGAAAGTATCGATCATGTTAATATCGTGGACATCGTCATCATCCTCTGAGTTGCTGCCGTTATTAAAAAAATGTTTGACTCCAATGTCAAATTTCTAAAAGACATAGTCATGACACCATTCCTGCAATTGATGATTGCATTTGACGTGGCAAGGAATGGGCGACCAAGAATGATGGAAATCTGAGTGCTCATGTTATTGATGGGTTTAGTGTCCAGGATGATAAAATCTACAGGGTAGTAAAATCTATCGACTTGGACTAACACATCCTCAATAATCCCTCTTGGTACACGAACAGAGTGATCGGCAAGTTGTAGTGTGGTTAGGGTGGGTTTTAACTCACCTAAACCTAACTGTTTGTATACCGAGTAGGGAATCAGATTGACCCTCGCTCCTAATTCAAGAAGTGCGTGATCAATTCGATGGTTCCCGATTACACATGATATGGTTAGGCTACTAGGATCCTTGAATTTCTGTGGCACGTCTTACTTCAGGATGACACTTACTTTCTCAGTTAAGAAAATCTTCTTTTGAATACTCTGCCGTCTTTTGGTCATGCATAGGTCTTTCAGAAATTTTGCATATGAAGGAATCTGTTTTATGACATCAAGTAGAGGAATGTTGACTTTCACCTATTTCAACACCTCCAAAATATCCTGAGAGTTAGAAAGACGTTTTGGTGCAACCAACCGTTGGGGGAACGGAGCAACTGGCTTTTCTAAAAGTTCCGGTTCTAATTTTTGTGGGGCATCACCAGATCCATCATTGTTGTCCTCTTCTGGTTCTTGAGGCTTTTCAAGCCTAACCGGAAGGGTTTTATCAATGATCTTCCCACTCCTAAGAGTGGTGATGGATTTAGCGTGCCCCATTTGATTTGAAGAGCTAGGATCATTTATCTCGTACTGCGGTTTAGGGTTGGGGAGAGGTTGTGCGGGAAGCATCCCCTTTTCTATAACCGTCATACGTGAATCCATTTTTTGCATAAAGTCTATAAGTCCATGCATTGCCTGAGCCAACACTTGTATGGAATTTTGAACCGGTTCTTCTTGAGGTTTCCCCTGATTTGGATTTTGATTGAAGAACTTTGAGGGATAGCAGTTTGTCCATTCCTCCAACTAAAATTTGGATGATTTCTCCAACCAGGATTATATGTATTAGAGGTAGATCCATTGAAAGGTCTTTGATAGTTATTTACGGCATTGGCTTGCTCATTCAAACTCTCTAAAAGCGAGATATTGTAGGACAATTTTCAGTTGTGTGAATGTTGCAATCACAGATGCCGCAAACAATTTCATTAACCTTATCCTTCTTTCCTTCCATGGCCTCGACTCTTCATATGAGATTAGTCACTTTAAAATTTACATCATTCTCTTCTTTCAGGAGATATACTCCACCTTTCTCCTTAGATTGAGTTGGCCTAGACGTGGTGTTTAATTTTGGGTAATGGTCCCGTGATTATGCATTTTCGGCAAGTCTATCGAGATAATCCCATACCTCATTAACCTCTTTATTTATGAATTCTCCATTACACATTGTCTCGACCAGTTGGCGCATAAAAGATGTCAGTCCATCATAGAAAAAAATTTTAATGCGCCACATTTCAAAACCGTGTTGTGGGCATGAACTGACAAGATCCTTGAACCTTTCCCAACATTGGTAGAATGTTTCATCTTCCTTTTGGGCGAAGTTCATGATTGCTTTTTTCGAGGGTAATCGTTTTATGGTATGGAAAATTTTCTTTATGAATTCCCTCTGCATATCATTCCATGTGCCAATGGATCTAGGACTTAATGAATGTAACCACATCTTAGCCTTCTCTTTCAAGGAAAAGGGAAAGAGTTTCAGCCTGATTGTATCCTCGGATACATTGGGAAAGTATAAGGTGGCTATAATCTCATCGAACTCTTTCAAATGTAAGTATGGACTCTCTGATTCAAGCCCATGGAATTTAGGAAGGAATTGGATAACTCCTGGCTTGATGTCCATCTGTCCTGTATTTTCAGAAAAAATCATGCATGAGGGCGTACTCATCCCCGCCGGTTGTAAATAATCCCGTAAAGTATGAGGCGGGGGTACTTGATGCACCTCATTCTCATCATGTACTTCCTCATCCATATGTTGAGGTAGTGCTTGAGGTAGATTTGTAGCCATAACCTCAATTAACTCAGGGGAATTCAAGCGGTGTCTAGTCCTGCGATGGACAGTCAACCCCTCAACTAATCCTCCTTCAGTCAAGAGACGTCGAGTGTCGTCATGGGCCCACTTGGGCATGAAACACTCACAGCCCTCAATCAAGTCCTAAACCTAATCCTAAGAAAGAAAATCAGAATCTAGAAAGAAAGAGAGGTTTGGAAAGAAATTACCAAATTGGAGTCTCTAAGCTAAAGACCTGCAAAACAAAATAAATAAGTTAGTTTCTAAATAGAAGAAGTTCCTAAAGAAAACCACATCTAAAGAGTTAGAAAATCTAGAAAATCAAAAAGAGTTTACCAAATTAGAAGTTCTATCTTAATAACCAACAGAATAGGAAATAGGTTAGTTCTATGAATCAAATAGAAAACAAAATCAAAAATTAAAATTAGTAAAATCCTAATCTTAAACTAACTCTAAAACCAATTAATTTCAGAAAATCATAGCCATCAGTCCCTAGCAACGGCGCCAAAAACTTGTTCACTCCCCAAGTATAGGGTGTGATGTAGTAATAAACTCGGTAAGACCGAGGTCGAATCCACAGGGACTGAAACTTGTACGTAATCTGAAAGTAACCAGATCTAGAACTAGGCTAAGATGGAATCTAAACCAATTGTGATTTGAGGAATAATGGTGAAATATTTATCTAAAACTTAAGAGAATTCAGAGGAAGGGAACTAGGGATTCAGAGGATCCACTTGTAGAGATCAGGGAGATCTTATGCCTGCTTCAAGAATCATGGAAATTAGACTAAACTTATTTGATATAGTTTTTAAAAGATGAAAGGTATATGAATTAGAATGGATTCCATCACCAAACCATGCCCAGGAGACAAAGTAAACAACAGAATTAAACTAATTACCAACCAATCAACAATGTATGAAGGCTAGGAAGGGGTACCGTCATTCAACCATGCCCAGGAGACGATGGTGAACAATAAGGTTTCCTGACGTCATAAACATAAAAGGGAGAAGAAATACTCAAAGCCACCACAGATCTATTATAATTTCAGTTACAACAAACCATTGAAAACTAAAAGTATTCCCTTAATTAAACAAAAATCAAATTCAGTTCATGAATTAAAATCAAATTAAAGGCAATGAATAAAATCCCCCATCTCACTACAAGCTTCACCTCTTAGTCCTAGCTAAGAGGTTTATCCAGACATGAGGGAGCTAAACATCTTAAAAAATAGATAATAAAAAGAAATAAAAAAATTTCTAAATTACTTCTCTTTCTCTGCTCCACGTTCCTGGCATGCCTCCAGCCGAATTCCAAGCTCCTTCGATCCTCCAAGCCGTCGATGCCCTTGGCCAACCCAAGCTTTTCTCCTCTTATAGGCCGAGGTTGGTGCGCGAAACCCTGGCCTTCCACAGAGTCTTCTGCCTTCTGTATCTGGCTGGAGAAGAGTCAGTTTAGAAAACTGACTCTCGGTTACGCAGCAGAGCAAAAGACCTCCGTTTGAAACGGAATTTTCTGCAACAAAACTTGATCCAAGATGTTCAGTCGTCTTAGCTTTAATCAGACCCACCATGGATAGAATTTGGACGGTCCAGATAGAAAATCCGATCCTCCCCCTGATTGCAAAACGGCTCGGAAGTCTCGGTTTTCCTGGACTGTGTATACAGAACCTTCGTACGCACTGAAGCTTCCGCTGGCTGACGGTGGGGCCCACTTCCTTCAGCGTCGGTGAAATCCACTCCGTCCATCAGTTCCTCCTTGAAAATCCGGTCAGACCTGGTCGGGTTTTCATCTATTTTGATGTGGCCCAGTACTTTGATCTTGTGGCAGTGATTCTACCATCCAACATATTTGCAATCTTTTTCTGGGATTTTTCAGATCAAAATCGACTAGAAATTGATCAAAATCCTTGTATGATTCGAATGGATGGATTGATTTCTCCTCCGGATCAAAAGGGTGACGCACTTAGATCGACCGCAAGTCCCTGTTGCGGAACAGAGATGCCGCAGGTCGCTCCTGCTTCGTACACTTACCACCTATGGGAGCCGAGTGGAAAATTTGCTCCGTCCATTGGACTCCTCGTGAAAAACCGTTAAGGAATGATGAGATTTAATTGATTTCGGTGTGGCCTATGAAACTTTGCATTGTACTATCCATTCTCCGTTTGGATACGATCTCACACGTTCGCTTGCATGAAACCAAAAGTCCAGCATGGTTGTGGTCGTGGCTATCCTCCGAGGTGATTGGACGGTTAGGATCATCGAACCTGATGATGAGTGGGCCCCACTAGCAAAAAAATGGAAATCACCGTGCAGCTGCTGTCCATATTCGGAATTTTTAAAGAAATCCTCGGTTAGCTCTTGCTGACCGAGTTCTTGGAAACTGGTGCACGGCTGGAGCACCCACGCCGTACATGTGCAATGCACATGTGGGTCCCACGGTGATGTATATGAGGAATCCATGCCGTCCATTTATTTTGGTACCCCTTTTAATGGGTTGAAACCAAAATTGAAGCGTATCCAACGATCAGGTAGGCCCCAAATGAGATATTCATGGGGTGATCTGTCCATTGGCTCACTTTCACAACGAACCAAGAGCTGAAATTCGATGTGTACGGTTCATTTATGGTCCTCAGGCTACGTATGGAGTTTCGATCTGAACTGATGATGGGAACCCTGTGATCTTGCATTTTGTACGTCTTTCAAGCCACTTGAGCTTCAGTTTCTTGGCTTTCTCGGATCTCTGGCGTGTAAATCCACTGATCTTGGTCCCCTGGGGTCTGTCCCTTGCTCTGGTGACTTTGGAGCGTCAAATCCACGCTTTTAATACTCTTTTTCGATCAACACTCCTAATTACATCCCGCAACACAAAAATGGGTAAAACAGGTCGTTAAAGAGTATCATGTTCGTAAATCCCTGCAATAATTAGGGTCAGATATGCAATAATTGACCCTCAACATAACCCTTTATCGAAGTTATCCTTAATGACATTCCTGAAAACAACACACTTGTTAGTGGAATGCGACTGAGTCCCCTACCATTTGTAGTAGCCAAATTTCTTCAGCTCTTTAGTTGTTAGAATTTTATGATTAACCGAAATTTTGATAAAATTTTTTGGCTAACATAATGTCAACGATTTCGTCAGCATGAGAAATATCATGTTGGGGATTTGTGCTACAGAATCACATAACTCTAAATCTAGGATAGTAATCTAAGAGCAACAAGCAATCACAAGAGAACACAAAGATTTAACGTGGAAAACCTTTCAGGAAAAAACCACGACACAAAGTGACAGAAATCCATTATGAAATAGAAATTACAAGAGATAGGACTTACCCGATTCGAATAATTTCAAATCTCACCCTTGCTACACCCTTTGATAACCCTACAACCCTTTTAAGAACCCTTGGAAAACTTTTAGAAATCTTTAAAATACATTAAAATAGCCCTAGGGACCCCTATTTATATTTTAGGAAACACCCCTTTCACACCGACCTTAGAACAGTCCAAAAACCGCCTCAAATTTACACAGTCTGCGTGCAGTCTATGTAACCCTAGACTAGTCGAGTCAGGTCCTGACTGGTCGAAGGACCCCCTCGATCGGTCGAGCCTAACCCTCGATTAGTCGAGAGCAAAAAATACCGCCTGTTGGACTTTGAGTCAAGCGGACCTTAACTGGTCAAGTGGACCCTCGACTGGTCATGACAAAAAAATACTGCTTATTGGACTTTGAGTCGAGTGGACCTCGACTGGTCGAGTGGCTCGCTTGACCAGTCGAGCGGCACGTTGACATATTTAAGACTCTGTCTGACAACAATCTCCACCATGTCTTCAATCTTCAACCATGTAACTCCTTGACCTCTTTTCTTATTTCTGCATCATATTATAGCTTCAATCAATACTTCTCGTGCACACTCTGTCCTTCTTTTACAACATTGATAAGCCCAGAGAAGTTGCACAAAACTTGAACTTCTATTTAAGAATGACCTTGGTGAGCATGTCTGCTGGATTCATGCTGGTGTGAATCTTCTTTAGTGTTACGCCTCCTTCCTCAAGCACCTATCGGATAAAATAGTGACGAACATTAATGTGTTTAGTACATGGGTGACAACCATAATTGTTAGCTAAATTGATAGTGCTCTCGTTATTACAGTTAACCGACACGGCCTCCTACTGAAGTCCCAACTGATTTATCATACCTCTGAGCCAAACACATTTTTTAAACACTTCCATCACTGCCATATATTCTACTTCGGTCGTGAAAAGAGTCACCACTGACTAAATGTAAGACCCGTATCCTAGTTCGCACTGTTCCGATGAATCCTATGATCATTTCCGTCGAAGTCCGGTAATCCACGACTGATAATCAATGTTGCGATCGATCGTAAGTCGTATCCTTTAGATTCGAGTCGGTTTAATCCAAGACCTATATCACTGCGACCGCACCGTCGCCGCGGTTCCAACGCCTCGACTCACGCACCGATCCGATACCCTGATCAGAAGATGCGGGCCGACGTTTATTTCGAAGAAACGCCGCGCTTTCTCAATCCCGAGAGAATCTCTACACAATGTCAAATCAATCCCATCAATCAATCAATCACATCAATCAATCCATCACTTCAATGTCAAGTACAAGCAACCCATGCTTTCTCTCTCCAAAGTCAACTTTTTCTCACCCTCTCTCTTACACCACCTTACATGTCAAGTACCACATCCATCAACCCATCACTCACCTCACATCTATCAATCTCTCTCCTTATCTCTCTTTCTCTTTCTCTTTCCCAACACAACTCCAAGCAACCAAAAGGAGCTCACGTCCAAGCTCTCCCCAAGTGCAAAAAAAAATGAGTTGTGTGGCCCACCTTTTCTCTCTCAAAAATCCCTTATCCTAGCCCTTGATTTCCCATCTCCACCGTCAAAGAGGAGCACAAGGAGGTTGGCGTTCCAACGGACCGAAGAAGATCGACGGTGGGTGCTTTAATAGGGTAGTTTTTCATATTTTTAAGTAGGGCCAAGTGAGGCCCACCGATCAATGGTGTGGATCTCACTTTGGACCCTAGGTTGTGGCCAATGGCCCACCTTGATTGTCATTTGATGTATGATTGGATGCAAGGGAGGGCCCATAGTGTCGGGGTCCCTCCATCACACGTGTGTCCCACCTTTTCTCTCTCTCTCTCTCCCTCTTTTTCTTTTCCTTTTTGTGTGATGAAATGGCCATATGGCCCACCCTGATGGACCCCCACAATGGAGGATGTATTGGATCCAAACCATCTAACGGTGGGGCCCACTTTACATATGTATTGTAATCACACCACCTCACCATGTGGTGGCCCACCTACGAAGGGCCCACCTTAGGGGCACTGCACGCCCGAACAAAAAAAAAAGAAAAGAAGAGAGTCCAGGGACTCTCTGGACGTACAAGGGCAAAACACAAATATTAACCTTTTTCAAGGCATTGGAAGTGGGCCACTTGTATCGGACCCACCTTGATGTTTGTATCCAATCCAAGCCGTCCATCCTATTTAGCAACTCATTTTAGGCGTTGAGCCGAAAAATGAGGTTGATCCGAGTATCAAGCGGGCCATAACATTGAGATTACTGATGATCACCATTTAAAGTCACCTGGAGTTCTCCTACACGCCGAAAAATACCCAATATTGGGCTCGTTGGGTTTGTTTTGAGTCCCAAAGAACTGATGGTGGGGACGGATCCACCTGATGTGGGCCCCGCACTCGAAAATCCCCGAGATCATCGATTTCAAAAAAAATATATATATATATAAAGGCGCCGCTCACATCGACACAAAGAAGCCAAGACGCCGCCGCGTTTTACACGGCGGGCTAAGAGGGTGTGGCCCCACGGCTCCAGCCGTGGGCCCCACCATGATGTATGTTAGAAATCCACACCGTCCATCCTTTGGCCCCCCTCAGGGCAGGGGGCCATGCCAAAATTCAACCCGACCCAGATCTCAGGTAGCCCACATCATAGGAAACAGTGTGAATGAACATTTACCATTGAAATTCTTTTGGGGTCCACAGAAGTTTTGGATCAAGCTGGAATTTGTCTTTCCCCCTTCTTCCAGGTGTTTTTGACCTTATGAACGGATTGGATGGAAGAAGAACACTATGGTGGGCCCCACATGGGACCTACAGTGACGTGTGTACCTTGCTGCCACCGTCCAGGCGGACGGTGGGAGCCCACTACGATGCATCCAGCCGCACCGTCCACCCTGGACGGTGGGACCCTCCCTGCTGCACGTGTGTGCATGTGTGTGAGTGTGCACGTGTGTGCATCTGTGTGAATGTGCACATCTGTGTGAGCGTGTGTGTGCATGCATGTGTGATGTGTGTGTATGTGTGTACATATATATATATATACATATATATTATAAATTTTTTTGTTATATTATTTATTATAAGGGATGGTGGGCTTTCATGTGGACCCCACCATGATACTTGTGTTGCATCCAAACAGTCCACCATTTGGTAAGCTTGTATTAAGGCTTGGGGCCAAAAATAAGATAGATCTATTTATCATGTGGACCACACTATACAGTGACGATTAAACCCTTGGGCCACCAAGTTCTTGGTGACCCTATGAACAAATTGTATGAGAAATAAATGTTTTGGTGGGCCCTAAGAATTTTAATGGCGGAATTCTTTATCACCACTTACATTGGTGCGGCCCATTGATGTGGCCCATTTGATATGTATACGGCCCACTTGGTATATATAAGGCCCATGTTGTGAGGCCCATGCAATGTAATTGTGGCCCATGTTACAAGGCCCATTGTGATGTATTCAAAGGCCCATGGGATATGGCCCATTGCAATGTACATAAGGCCCCTTTGATGTGGCCCACTTGATTTATAAAAGGCCCATATGATGTGGCACATTTGATGAATGTAAGGCCCATGGGTCGAGGCCCAACAGGATGTCCTTAGGGTCCATTGCAATGAGGGATTTCTCCATAGTATGTGTAATGATGTTTGATGACAGGTTATGCCTTGGGGACAATGTTGGTTTGACGTCCACATTGTACGAGTAATGTTGGTTAAATGTCCGCATTACGACTCTCCCTAGACCCTCTGGTAGGCTCATACTTGTTGTGTGTAGACCATCTAGGCCCATCTGCATTGTAAGGATAGTTCATCGTCTTATAGCATGCTTAGTATAATTCCATGATTCATACCCATACGCATCATTTGTATGCTTGATATGAGGAATGTTTGATCATAACATAAGCCATTGGGCTGAGACATTTACGGGACGCCTTATGAGACGGAGTGCCTCACATGATCGCGTGGTATGCGTGAGAATGTTGCATGACTGGTAGTGTGACTCATGCACTTGCATTGTGTGATTGTAGTTACTGTATGCTCTAGCGACACCAGGGCCATAGCCTCCACAGACACATCGTGGGAGGTTGGATTGGATATCGAAAATGTTTGGTTCTAGCATACGGGCGCCATAGATGTCCCTGGGTGAAAATCCCTAAACCCGATGGTACTAGAGGATGACTCCAACGTCGAGACCGAGTGGACACACGAGCGCGCGAGGGCCATATACCAGTAGGCCGCGTCTCCCACTGTGTCGTGGTCGGTTGGAAAGGGGTGTGACCTTACCCGCCTGAGTAAGGGGGCAATTTCTAGGTTGAGTTTGACCAGCTTGAGGAATCGGTCCGCTATTGACGAGCCGGGCCCGATATTGGCAGGCGGATAGTGAGGTCTCTTTCGCTTCTTCCAGTTGTGCGTCCGGATAGGGACGGCAAGCTGGCGTAGAGTGTACTAGACCCCGGTGATTATCCGGACCGATAATCAGTATTGACATGAGGATTGGCATGCTTGAGCCTGCATCTTGCATCGCATGGTCTTGGTATGGCCGATTGCACTCATATCTTGTCCGCATAGCCTTGTACGCCGACCGTGCATTCATGTACTCATTGGCACGATTCCGCATTACTCGACCTCGCATTCGAGCACGCTCATATGCGCACACACTTACACCACCCTCTAAGCTTTCTATAAGCTTATGCACGATTGATGCGTGTGACGCCAAGACGTAGCCGTAGTCTCGCCGCAGATGGAGCGTGCAAATGAAGCTTCTGAGTTTTGTTATTAGCATTATCTTGTATTTCCCTTTCTTACGCCTTGTACTTAAAGTTTTTGTTCATAGTGGATTTTGTGATGGTGTTCTTGTGGTTATTGTTCATGGGTTATGCTTGTGGTTGTGCTCATTATGAATTAAATTGATTACTAGAAATCCTCCTTGTAGCATCCCAGGATCGGAACCTGGCGTATGGGCGCTGGGAGCCGAGAATGGGGTTTTACGGAGGCTGTCGGCGCTGGATTCGGCGACCGGGAATTTTGTGAGCCCGGTCTCCGAGTTCGGGGCGTGACACTAAAGCTTCGACATCCAACTGAGTACTCCACCCGCTAGTACAAACGAGTATCCTGAAGTAGACTTCTTGGAATCCACACTGCCTGCGTAGTTGGAATTCACATACCCAACCAACTTTGTCCCTGTCTTCTTAAAAGTTAAGACGTAGTCTTTCGTACCTCGAATGTATCGAAGTAGCCATTTCACCGCTTCCCAATGTTGTTTGCCAGGGTTTGACATGTATCTGCTCACAACATCGACTACTTGTGAAATATCTGGTCTCGTACAGACCATAGCATACATTAAATTACCAACCACATTCAAATAAGGCACATAAGACATAACCTGCTTTTTCTCATCTGATTTAGGACATTGATCCGAGGAAAGTTTAAAGTGAGTCACGTGGGGAACGCTCACCGGCTTTGCTTGGTCCATCTCATACTTGATCAACACCTTTTCAAGGAATTCTACCTGTGATAGGCAAAGCCTACCCTTCTTCCTATCTCTATGAATATCTATGCTAAGAACCCTCTTTGTAGCCCCCAGATCTTTCATCTCGAATGTCCTTAATAACTGAGTCTTTAGTACGTTGATTTCAGACATATTATGACAGGTGATCAACATAACATCAACATATAATACTAAGATGATGAATTTTTCATAACTCAGTGTCTTGTAATAGACACAGTGATCGTATTCAATCCGAGTAAAATTCTAACTCACCATGAAAGAATCAAATTTTTTATACTACTGCCTAGGCGACTGTTTCAGGCCGTACAACAACCTTATTAACCTGCAAATATTTTTCTCTACCCTTTTAACTTCATAGCCCTCTGGTTGCTTCATGTAGATCTGCTCTTCCAACTTCTTGTACAGGAATGCAGTTTTGACATCTATCTGTTCCAGCTCGAGATCGTATTGAGCAACTAGTGCCAACATGAATATGATAGACACCTACTTAACCACTGATGCGAATATCTCTATGAAGTTGATTCCTTCTCTTTAAGCATAACCCTTCGTTACCAACCTTCCTTTGTATCTATCTTATTTTCTTTTGAATAACCACTTGCATCCGATCACTTTTCGGCCCACTGGAAGCTCCACCAGTTCTCATGTGTTATTTTTGTTCAACGAGTCAATCTCATCCTTTATAGCCGCCTTCCACTTTTCTACATCAGGCTCATCAAGAGCCTCCTGAATAGTAGACGGGTCCCCCTCATCTGTAATGAGGGCATATGTAATATTAGAGTCGTCTCTGTATCTTGCCGGTAACTTGTGATCATGCGGTGGGTTCCTTTTCACAAGTGGCTGCTCCACCTGATATTGTACCTCTGTCTGCGCATTTGTCTTTGTCTGAGTATCATCTGAGTTAATTTGAACGTCTACGATCGACCTTTCTGGTTCCTCTTGCTCCTCTTGATTATTCTTGCAGAATAGAGAGCTTTCATCGAATCTGACATCACAGCTAGTGATGACCTTGTCTGTGACCTTGTCGAATAACCTGTAACCTTTCACACCAATGTCATAGCCAACAAAGATGTACTTTTTGGCTCTATGGTCTACCTTATCTCTCTCAACTGACGATACATGAGAGTAAGCCTCACAACCAAATATGGGTAAATCTGAGTAGTCGATTTTCTGACCACTTCATACTTCCTTTGGGATTTTACATTCAATTGTCATTGAAGGAGACTGGTTCACAAAATAATAAGCCACGTTAACGGCTTCAGTCCATAGGTCCTTGGCCAATGCATCATTACTTAACATGCTTCTGGCCCTCTCCATGAGAGTTTGATTCATTCGCTCAGCCACACCATTTTGCTCGGGTGTGTGGCGCATTGTGTTATGCCTGATGATCCCTTCATCCTTGCAATAATCATTAAACTCAGTGGAAGTAAATTCTTCACCATTGTCAGTCCGTAAAACCTTTATTTTTTGCCCTAACTGTTTTTCCATCATTGCCTTCCATTGTTTGAATATGGTGAAAACTTCAGATTTACGTTTCATGAAGTAAACCCAAACATTCCTAGAGTAGTCATCAATGAATGAAATAAACCATGATGACCCCCCAATGGAAACTTCTGGCGATGACCCCCATACGTCAGAGTGCACATAATCAAGCACTCCCTTATAAACATGTTTTCCAGATTTAAAAGATGATCTAGATTGTTTACCATATATACAATGCTTACATATATTTAAATTAGAATTTTTAAAAGTTGGAATCAAACATCGATCAAAAGTACCTTTATGCCCCGCTCGCTCATGTGGCCAAGAAGAGCATGCCACATAAGTAAAAATGTGGAGTCTGCAATAGCTGTTGCCACTCCACCTGCTGAAGTGCTCCTAATCAAACCTGTAAAGGTTTCCTTACCTTTATGCTCTCATAACCACGAGTGCTTTTTTTAAAACTTTAAGGACACCATCAATACCGGCGAACTTGCACCCTATAGCCTCGAGTGCACCGAAAGAAATCAGACTTTTCTTCATATTAGGAACATGCCTGACATCAGTTAGGGTACGCTCCATCTCATCAAACATCTTGATGCTCACCGTAACAATAACCACAAAATTACAGGCATTATCATTGTCCATAAAAACCTGCCCACCATTGCATTCTCTGTATCTGGCGAACCAACTCTAATGAGGAGTCATGTAATATGATGCTCTTGTGTCTAGGATCCACTCATCTACATGATTGTCGTGAACATGTCTGATCATGGACACAAACAGAACATCACAACCACTTATTTCTTCATCAGATGTAACAATATTAACCTCCTTGGAAGAAGCCGCTGAATTTTCTTTCTTTACTTTAGGATTTCTATAATCCTTCTTCATGTGTCCAAACAACTCACAATTCCAACACTTTAATTTTCCTTTACCCTTACCTTTAGATTTGGATCTAGGTCTTGAAGATCCTGTACCTCGCTCAGAATCTCTGCCCCTCATAATCAGTGCATCGGAAGATGCCCCCATGTCGTCGTTTAGCTTTCTCATAGCCTTCCCTTAAAGGGCTGAGATAATGGTGTTGACATTTAGGATTTTATTTGCAGTGCACATCATATCCCTGAAAGACTCATACGATGCAGGAAGAGAATTCAACAATATACATGCCTGTTCCTCATCTTTGATCACTTCCTGAATATCCAACAATTTGCACATCAATTTATTAAACTTGCTGATATGGGCTTCTAGATCGCCACCCTCTACCATCTCGAAGGTATAACACTGTAGCTTCAAGTGTAAGTAACTTTCAGAGGACTTCTTAACATAGATGTTCTCTAACTTCGCCCACAAACTAGCCGTAATTTTCTCCCTTAAAACATTATAGAGAACCTTATCCGTGAGACATAAACGGATAGAGGCTAAAGCATTACTATTAAGATTTTCCCATTCTTCATCTTTCATGGTGGATTTTCGCTCCTCAAGAGCCTTAATCTCGCCTTACTTGGTTAATAAGCTAATCATCTTAACCTTCCATAACTCAAAATTATTTTTTCCTGAGTACTTCTCAATATCAAACTTGTCGTTTCCTATTATTACTAATCCTACATATTCAGATCTATGCCCCAACGATTGTTTTGATACCACTTGTTGGGGATTTGTTATGCGGAATCACACATATCTAGATCTAGGATAGCAATCTAAGAGCAATAAACAATCACAAGAGAACATAAATATTTAACGTGGAAAACCCCTTCGGGAAAAAACCATAGCACAAAGTGACAAAAATCTACTATGAAATATAAATTACAAGAGAGGGGACTTACCCTATTCGAACAATCTCGAATCTCACCCTTACTACACCTTTGATAACCCTATAACCCTTTTAAGAACCCTTGAAAAACTTTTAGAAAGCTTTATAATACATTAGAATAGCCCTAGGACCCCTATTTATAGTTTAGGAAACACCCCTTTCACACTGACCATAGAATAGTCTGGAAATCGCCTTAATTTTACGTAGTTCGCATGCAGTTTGTGTAACCCTCGACTAGTCGAGCCAAGTCCTCGGCCGGTTCAGCCTAACCCTCGACTAGTCAAGCCTAACCCTCGACTGGTCGAGACCAAAAAATACCGCTTGCTGGACTTTGAGTAGAGCGGACCTCGACTGGTCGATTGGACCCTCGACGGTCGAGTGGCCCACTCGACCAATCGAGCAGCACATTGACAGATTTAAGACATCTGTCTGACAACATATCAAAGGTGTACGTTCTTTAACATTTCTAATTAGAAGATGTCGTTGCTTCTGTTTTAACTAGGGCCAAACATGTGAATAACTATTTAACCATTACTTCAGCCACTACAACATCATAATTAAGGTCATAATAATGCGTTCCTACTGACAAATTATTTCTCATTACTCTTGAATGACGACATCACATTGAGACACCTTTCTAGTTAAGTCATAATGATCTGTGAATTTTATATAGATAAACTTCTTTTGACGCTTGAAATCCAGTCCATCTTGAGTTAACTAGTCAATATTTGCATCGGTCATGACTACTTTGCATTAGCTTTTTACTCTCTTAAACTAAATAATATAATTTTCGACCGATTCTCGTGGCAACTATTGAAAACAAGCAAGATCAGTCATGAAAATTTCTCTGTCTTTATAAAAGAATTGAGTATAAATTTTCTCTTATATCACTTACCAATTTTATATAGAATTCGGTAACAAATTGGAATACTAGGTAAAAGCTACCCTAGTGAGTGAATGACCAAATAGTTATAATTTATAATACTCATTAGTGGCCAATCTCCACATCGTATAGTAAACCAACCTTTGTGTTCTATGGTCAATTAACCTATATCACCTGTAAACAGCGTAAAGTCAGGTTAATAGTTCATCAACGATGGATATTGTCAATCAATCCAATCAAGATATGGCTTAAGATAAACTGGAGTAGTAGTTTTGTTGAAAACTTGGCCTGCTACTCCCTGAACCAAGTATAATTTGGTTATGCTCCCAGTATTGTTGTGTAGCAAATTGAGTTACTTGATTTTAGGTAAATGTTGCCCGCCATGTGTGGTTGATTTCTAGATAAATGTTTGCCCGCCATGTATTCGATACTATTCGTCATTATATGGTTGATTTTTAGGTAAATGTTTCCTGCCATGTATTCCTTGATTCTTGGCTTTATGAATTACATTCCTATTTCACGTTCAAGTAGTCTAAAATCTACCGGTGGTGGTGAATTTCACATGCCTTAGATAAGAACACGTTCAAGATGTCTGAATCTATCGGCAACAGTAAATTTTACATATCCCAAATTGGACCAGGGATAGGAGCAAGCGCTGTATTTCATTATAAAGGAAGCGTCCATGACATTGGTTGGACTAGTGGTACAGGTGCCTGTTAAATGTGAAATATTGCATATTTATCCTAAATTGTGTATTTATTTTATACCCATGTTGAGGGTCAAATATTGTATATTGGACCCAATTTATTACTTGGCTTTATGAACATAATAATGCTTAATGTTCTATTTTAATCATGTTTGTATTGTAAGGTGAATATTAAGAGCTTAGATTGAAAATGATGTTAAAATCATGAATTTAACGCTCAAGGATCACCAAAGCCAAGAATGGATCTAATGAAACAAAGAATGAAGAATACACATACCAAAGATCAAAGAAAATTAAGTCAAGAATGAAGAAAATCGGAGTTTTGAAGTGAATTTACGTAATCCTCGACCAGTCCTGACTCCGGCTCGACTAGTCCTGTATACGCTCGACCAATCCTAGACTCTGCTCAACCAGTCGAGGTGTCTCGACTCGAGCTCCAACAAGTAAAATCTAAAATTCTTCGTCTTGCTCGACCAGTCGAGAGTGGTCCACGACTGGTCGAGGACTCCCACAACTAGTCGAGGGTTACGGAAAAGTTTCATGGACTGCGTAAATTTGAGATAGTTTCTGAAAATTTCCAACTCGGTGCGAAAGTCTGAGGCCTAAAACTATAAACAGGGATCCCTAGGGCATCCCTAAGCATCTTCTAGGGTTTAAGGAGTGGAGTAAAAGGGCGGAGATGCCATCTGAGAGTTCTTCTTCTTCCACTTTAGTTGATCTTTTTGTTTTGTTTAAAAGTCTTTGGTTCAATCATGTCTATGGTTGGCTAAACCTCTTAGCTAGGGCTAAGAGGTGAAGCTTGTAACATGATTGAGATGTTTGCTTTGTTTTGATTCATGTTTTGTTGAACTCTCTTGGGTTCTAGTTTGATTATGAAGGAATATTTTTAGTTTTTAATGGTTTATTGTGACTCAAATTACAATAGATCTGGGATAGCTTGAGATATCTTCTTTTCATGTATTGAGATTGTGAAATTAGGAAATCTCATTGTTCACCATCGTCCCATGGGCATGGTAGGGTGACGGAATCCTCCCTAACTTTCACAATTCTCTTATGATTAGTTGTGGGTTTCGTAAATTGTTGTTGGTAGCCATAGTCTCCTGGGCATGGTTAGGTAACGGAATCACTTCCAAAACCTCACCACTCTCATCCATTAATGATTAAATCCATGAGAAGTTCAGAGATCTGACAAATCTCTTCTTACCAATTGGATAGGATAGGACTCTGATTCCAGTTGTGTCCTTAAATCATGCAAGGTAGCTTTCCAACTGATACAAGTGGATCCTTGGAAACCCTAATTACCACTTTTAAATCTATTAGTTCTAATTATTTAACTCACCATTACTGTCTCAATTATTTTAGATTTAGGTTTCCATCTTCTTCTAGTTCTTCTTCTAGTTACTTTCAGAATACACACAAGATTAGTCCTTGTGGATTTGACCTCAGTCTCACCGAGATTATTATTACATCGCAACCCTACACTTGGGGTTGTGAACACCATATATGTGCTAAGTTGATTTAATTATGTCTATTTTACTATGCAATGTGGTCTAGAGAGCTAAGATGAAAATGATGATTAAAGTAATGATTTAAAGATCCAAGAATGATCAAGTGGAGGATTTGATATTTTAAGGACAATATTAAAGAATTCAAGTGCCAAATATCTAAGAAAACCAAATACTAAAGTTGAAGAGAAGTTCAGATAATCACACGGTCAAATAATAGAAATAGTAAACTGTTTGGTTCTACCTGAGGTATGTTTGGTCTGTCCAAAAGTGTCAAGAACAGTCCAACAACAAACAATAATTTTCAGAGTAAATTCAGCTTAACCGTTAAGTTTGATTGAAGTGATGTTTGGTGCCACTAAAGGTAGGTTCGATGTGACCTAAAGGAGACAGAGAGTTCATATATATTTTGAAGAAAATCGACTGCAACCAGAAGGATCTTCGGTTCAATTCGATGCGACTTCAGTAAGAGCGAAGGTGTCGTCTGTACGACCAAAACATAAAGAAAGTGCAGAAAATTGAAGTTGGTGCAAAGTTGGTATAAAAGTTTCCTATTAGATGGTGATCTAAGCCATTCTAAATATGAATTAGGGTTTGAGAGAGAGAGAGAGAGAGAGAGAGATAAAGGTGGTGAAGCCATTCTTCTTCTTTAATCTTTCAATTTTAGATTATTTTTAATGATTTTGTTAAAATTTAATTCAATTATGGTAATGGTTGGCTAAATCTCTTAGCTAGGGCTAAGATGTGAATCATGTAGTTATTTTTAATATTATAGTTTATTTTGATTCAAATTTGACATTTTAAATGTTGAACAATTCATTAATTTTAGTTTGAATAAAGCTTTGGTTTTGGTTTACATTGATCCATTATCAACTTCAAATACTTTGGATGCTTAGGAACGCTATGATTATTTCCTTATCTATTTTGTAAGGGATTGATCTGTAAAATTTGGAGATTTATCATTGACTACGAGCATGATAGATACTGTGGATTCCCTATGATCAATAACTTGGTGCTTCATGTGAGAACTGAATCAATTGAAGTTTATATTTGTTTTAGTTTGTGAATTTTTAATTAACCACTCTATTATCTAGTTAGATAGAATAGGACATCGATTCTAGTTGTGTTATCTAATTGAATAAAGTGAATTAGGCTTTGAGAACGGCTAGAAATGGATCCTTGGTGATCTACTGTTTTGTTTTATTAATTTTCTCTCTGCAATACTTAGATTTCCATGCTTGCTTCTTTTAATTCAAATTCATAAGTTATTTTTATTTTTAGCTCTAGTTCTAAAGTGTTTTGAGAACATACCAATGTAAGTCCTTGAGGATTCGATCTCAATCTCACCATGTTAAAACTAAATCACAGCCTTGCACGTAGGGTTGTCATTCTTATGGATCGATCACATTTTTTACACCGTTGCCCACGACTTTGGTTGCATTTTTCTTAAATACTTTAGGTTAGAGTTTGTTTAGAATAAAGATTAGTTTTCAATAAATTTTTAGGTTAGGTTTTTCTTTTAAAAAATTAGATACTAAAAATAATTTTCTATTTTACAGAATCTAACTCAGAATCATCAATTGGGTATTATCCTTCCAACCCTCTTTCTTTAGATTGTTTCTGAATTTTTCTTTCCTGTAGAAGTTTTAATTATTCTAGAAGTAGAAGTAGGCTTAGAATTAAGTTTGAGTGGTTCATGCTCAAGTGGATCCGTGATCACACTCTTCATCTTTTAAGTGAGGAAGGACTAGTTGAAGGATTGTCTATTCACCATTGTGTTAGAAAACATTTAACATTCTCTGAATTGGCCGAGAACATGGTTGGGAACCAACCCAATCAGCGAGTTGAAGAATAAACATAATAAAATGAGAATGATGTGCACAATGGTCTACCGGTTAGAACTTTACATGACAATTTACAACCAACTAGGACAAGCACCCCTTCTTACATGATTTTTTCAAATAATGTAAGAAATATAGATTTTAAACCAAGAGTGATCCAACTAATTCCAAAATTTCATATCTACATCTTAAAGACTTTGATGAGATTGTAGCCACCCTACACTTTAATAATGTGTCTAATGATACCTTGAGACTGAAATTGTTCATTTTTTCTTTGAAAGAGAAGGTTGAGTCATGGCTCCACTCCTTAAGGCCATGATCAAATATGAATATGGGCTGAGATGACCTCAAGAGTTCCTTAAAAAGTTATTCCTGGTTCATAAGACTAGCACCCTCAAAAGAGCCATAATGAATTATTTATAAATAGAGGAAGAAACCTTCTTCCAATGTTGGGAGAGGTTTAAGGAACCTCTAAACACATCTCCACATCATGGTTACGGAATTTGGCTGGTAATAAGCTTTTTTTTTTTTTTTTTTTTTAATGATGAACTGACTTCACCTATACACCAATTCATAGAGATGATGTGCAATACTAAATTTATGAAAAAGGATCCCAATGACGTGTGGGACTACTTTGATATGTAATCTAAAGTATGACATGTGCTCTTTTAATGAAGAGGGCCACCAACCAATTCATGCTTTTAGTGTGGACGACCATCCACCTATTAAAGGCCACAGCCTGAACTCGGGACAACTCTACATTGTGTTGAATTTCCCTTTGCATACCAACCATCTCGATGACATAAACTCAAGAGGTTCGACTTGAGATATCGATGGTTTATCTGGATTTGGTGAAGTAGGCACAAGACTAGGCGGTGGATTCCCTTGTTTAGGCACATGTTACAACTCCTTATGAGCAGAGGGTTCGTTAGCTACAATAACAACTGTTAAAGTATTACGACCACCTATTTGGCTTATAATTATGAGAAATTACTGCACCAACAAGTATACAGGTGCCACACTGGGCGTACCAAAAATGTTGGCGCTCACCAAATTTGTTGCGCAGCCGGTGTACAAGGAATATTTTTGGCAACCAAGTAGTTTACAGTCCCACCAGGGCATGCAAAAAATGTTGACACTTCGGTTTGCTTTCTATCATCATGTAGTATGCGCGGGCATGCCAAAATGGATGTAGCAGCTCGATCCAAATTGATCAACTTTGACCCCAAGCACCAAAATAGACAAATACATCTAATATCGTATATGACCAGATTTTAAGAAGATCGCTCGCTTACTCAGCCACTTGCAGAATTTAATAATGATCTGGTGATGATCGGAGGGTGGGGTTCTTCCTCCAAAGAAGAGTTACTTTGTGCCTTCCCCAATAAAGGAATTTCATAATATGAGTGCAATCAAACAAAAGGAAAAGTCACAATCAATCACTAAGTGCAACTGCAAGAATTTGTTTCTTGGAAGAACTACATGATATATGATAAAGATCAAATCTAATGTATGAGCATATATTTGAACAACAACTAAGGATTATAGCTAAGAATTACCACTATTAGATTATCACTACTCCTAGGATAAGGTGAGATAAAAGATAAATTGATAGAATTGATTTGATTTGTTGTTGTGTTGGATTGGTTATGTCGGGGGCCTTGCACAAAACCTTAGGATCTAGCCCTCTAGAACAAACCGGAATATGGATAAAGCAATGAAAATAATCAATTCATCAATCACACACTACACAATAGATTTTTACGTGGAAAACCCTCAAAGAGGTAAAAACCACGGGACCTCATCTAAATCAACAATCCACTATGAAGTAGAACGTTACAAACTTCTTCACTCACGCATGAGTGGATAAACAATGAGAGAAAAAAATAAAAAATGGAGAGATCTGACCGATTTTGAGGACATAGAAGCGCTGAGATATAAATTACACAGTAGATAACCTCCACGAGCATAATCTCCCTTCTATAAGCTTCCTCTCTCTCTCACCTTTGATAGCCCTAAACCCTTTAGCAAATCCCTTATAAAGCTTTAGGAAACCCTCTTGTCGTACCTAGAAAACCGTAGGAACTCCTATTTAAAGTTTTAGAAAACTCCTTTCCGCATCCCAGTTGCGAAAGGACTTGCGACATGAAATCCGTGCAAAATCGCGGAACGAATCTACATAACCTCGACTGGTCGAACTGAGTCCACGACCAGTTGAGCACCTCCTTCGACTGGTCGAGCACCCCAGAGAAAAATAGTCCACAACTGCTGGACTTTGAGTCATGCCACGACTTGACTCCACGACTGGTCGACCACCAACCTTCGACCGGTCAAGCGAGGCTCACGACCGGTCGATGATGGGTCAAAAAAACCCATCAAATCTCTCCCTTTTTGACCCAGGAGGGATCCACCTTCTTCAAGCCAACCAGGTTTCTATAAACCTCAAACTTGCCCTTAAGCAAAGCCTTAGTCATCATGTCTGACCCATTATCGTCCGTGTGGACCTTCTCAAGCTGTAACACTTTTTGTTCCAAAGTATCTCTGATACAGTGATACCGAATCCCTATGTTCTTCGACTTAGAATGCTGACTTGGATTCTTGCTCAAGTGTATAGTACTTTGACTACCTCAATAGATAACGTGCTCCTCCTGCTTTCGGTTAAGTTCTTGTAGGAACCTTTTCATCTAAAGCATCTCTTTACATGCCTCTGTGACTGCAATGTACTCTACCTCTGTCATCGACAACGTTACGACCTTCTGTAGCTTGCTCTGTCAGGAAACCGCTCCCCCTGTAAATGTGAACATGAACCCTGAGGTAGACTTCCTAGAGTCTATGTCGTCTGCCATATCTGCATCTGTGTAGCCCTTTAACACAGGTTTTCCGTCACCAAAGCATAGGCTCAACCTGGATGAGCATCTTAGATACCGTAGTATCCATTTCACTGCTGCCCAATACTCTTTGCCAAGATGACAAGATACTGGCTGACAACACCAACCGCATATGCTATGTCTGGGCGTGTACACACCATAGCATACATCGAACTTCCTACCGCTGACGCGTAAGGTATCTTCTGCATCTCTTCCACCTCTGCCTTCATCTTGAGACACTGTCTGTCGCTCAATCTGAAGTGACCATCTGTGGAGTACTGACCGGCTTCGCTGCATTCATATTGAACTGCTCTAGGACTTTCTCAATATACCACTCTTGTGACAGCCAGAGCTTCCTGCTGCTTCTGTCATGGGTTATCTCCATTCCTAGGATCTGTTTAGCCGGGCCCACGTCTTTCATTCCAAAAGACTTGCCCAATTCCCATTTCAACCTGTTGATCTTCTTGATATCTTTTCCTATGATGAGCATGCCATTAACGTATAAGAGCAGAACTAAGAAATCACCATCTGAGAACTTGCGCATGAACACACAGTGGTCCGACTCCGTTTTATCATACCCATGTTTCAACATAAATAAGTCAAACTTCTTGTACCATTGCCGTAGAGCTTGTTTCATCCCATACAAGCTCTTCCTCAGCCTACACACCATATGCTCTTTGCCTTTGACTTCGAACCCCTCTGGTCGGTGCATGTAGATCTCTTCTTCTAGGTCACCATAGAGGAAGGCAGTTTTAACATCAACTGCTCTATCTCCAGCTCCATGCTAGCCACCAACCCAAGCAACACCTGTATGGATGTCATCTTCACCATTGGTGAGAATATCTCCTCGAAGTCTATACCTTTCCTCTGACCAAATCCTTTCACCACAAGTCTTGCCTTGAACCTCTTCTGCAAATTCTTCTGCTCAATCTTCTTTCTGAACACCCACTTGTTGCTCAGAGCTTTCTTGCCCTTAGGCAATTTCACCATATCATAGGTATGGTTCTTATGTAAGGATTCCATCTCCTCTTGCATAGTTTTTAACCACTCCTCCTTATGCTCGTCGGCTAGGGCCTCAAAATAATCTTCTGGCTCTCCCCCATCAGTCAGTATAATGTACTCATGTGGTGAGTACCTCTTGGACGGTTGTCTGTCCCTAGATGACCTCCTCACCTGTGGCTCAACAGGTGGATCAAGTAAGGGCTGCTCCCCTGGTCCATCTTTTGAAGGAACTCCCTCATCCTCTGCACCTTGTTGTACTCCCCCGTCATCAGGCACCACAGGAGGAATAACTGGATCCATGTCCTCTAGCTCACCTGAACTAGGCTGGTTCTTCTCTGGCTTACCAATGTCTTCTATACACTGATCTTCAATGAAAACCATGTCTCTGCTCCTGACGAACTTCTCGGTCGGATCCCATAACCTGTAACCGAACTTTTCATCACATCACCCGTAACCGTACCCATAACCGTACCCTAAAAAAAAAACATTAAATTCACCCGTCGTGGTTAAACTCGGCTAGCTTGGTCAAAAACATTAAATTTGGCCGTCTTAGTCGAACTTGGCCAATTTGGTCGAAAAACATCAAATTTAGTCGTCTTAGTCGAACTTGGCCACCTTGGTCGAAAAACATCAAATTTAGTCATCTTGGTCGAACTCGACCATCTCGGTTGAAAAATATTAAATTCAGTTGTCTTGATTGAACTCGGCCATCTTGGTTAAAAAACATTAAATTTGGTTATCTTGGTCGAACTCTGCCATCTCGATAGGAAAACATTAAATTAAGGCCACGGTAATGAAGATTACCAGTTAATCCATTCTGGATAAGGCTTATGGTAGACGAGAGTGGTAGTTCAACCAAAAACTTGACCAGCTACCTCTTAGACCAGTTGTAAATTTTGGTCATGGTTTATTGTAACGTCTTGAATTTTCACTATTTTATATTGCCAAAAATCCTTTATATATATATATATATATATATATATATATATATATATATATATACACACACACACACATATATATAACCTATGTCCTCACTTACTGACCCTTGATGCTCGAGATGAGCCTATATGAAGGTGATACCGATAAAGAACGACACGAATTCGATTAATCAACCATAGAAAGCCAACGAATCCATCCAATTACTTAAGCAACAAGTTTAGCCTCATGATTTATTCACATAGACCCCAGATCTAGCCAACTTATCACTGAATAGTCAAGACGACCATAACTAAATTAAAGACATACCTAAAGCTGAGACAACTATGGGTCGGATCTTAATTAATAAACCAAATCAACCCAATTACTCATTTAGCCTAAGAACCAACGGTCTAGAGTAATCATGACCAAATCACCATTTTCACTAATTGCAAATAGGCCATAATATTAACATACTTAATCTAAACCCTAATCATTATGCACTAGAAATCTTGATACCTAATTCATTACAGAAATGCCTTGATTATCCAAATGAGCTCTAGACCACTCGTTAGTGGGCCGCTAATTCCAAAACTATAGAATAATCTCTTTCTCACTGGGCTTGATGTCCATCGCGGGTGGCAAATTAAGATAGTATTTAAAACTATGCAACTTGGGCCAGAGGCCAAGTACTTGAAATGCACAAATACTCAAGGTTGAAACTTGAAACTAAGTGAAATGAATTCCTCCCACTCTTTCGTGAAGTTGTGGATTCTCGACCGGTATATCACAACCAAACTTGAGATATGAGTTAAAGATATTTCCTTACTCATATCCATATAACTGTGGCCCCGATCGAACATTGATAGTTGTCGATCGCAAGCAGGGTCCCCTCAGTCGATCAAGGCATCCGATCTCCACCAAAATTGGACTAAGCACTCATCCTACAATGGGGCACCTACCTCATAGCGCGGATGATCCAATGGGCCCCTGAAAGAGCCTTGTGAGCCAAAAACCAGCCCACTAGGGGCATACATGTTAGGAAAAGGGCTCCTAGGGCCACTTAGACATAAAATTCAGACTATTTAAGGCATAAAATTTCACTTTCTCACTCCCATCTGAATTTCTAATTGTAAGGGAGTGAGGGAGAGGGTAGAAGAGAAGGTGGGAGCTCTTTACGGAGCTGATTTGGGAGATTTTCTTATTATCGCTGCCCCTATCAGAGTCCACAACAACGCCCCACCATAAAGAGCAGCCCGATGACGATAAAGAGGTAATCCCCTAACCCCATTTTGAATTTGAACTTTGCGAGCTATCGCATGCGCCCTTATGAGCTAACCTATATATCCACCAATTGCTAAGTCGGTATCCTATGTGCGACACAAGAGAATTGTTGGATTTTCCCTAGGTGCGGACCATTACCTTGTTGGATTTTTCCTAGGTGCGGACCATTACCTTTAGGTTGTCAATTATCAAACCCGTGTCACAAATAATGATTGCATAATGAAATTTGGAATTGCATGCTAAGCAATGAGTAATTCCTAGGTGTAATATCCTCCATGTATTGTGAATTTTGCCTAGAATAGTTTATCATTGATTGCATACTAGAATAGACTATTTTTTTATTGAAAATTTCATGCCCATATGCTCCACGTTTTTCCCTTGATACATGTGCGTAATTATCTAGTTGTCATAAATTATGCAATGATTGAATAATGCACTGTATGCCTAATTGTTTACCCATGTCAGATAGAATATCCTTAATTACGGATGAGTTTGATTGCCTATTCCTGAATAAAATTGGTTGTGACATGCTATAGAATTTTAGTCTATTAGTAATTGGGTTGGCCAGCAAATCAGAAAAATTCACAAGGTAGCCCTGCTGGATAGGCTACCCTGGTCCAATCTGACAAATTCAGGTCGAAGATGGACAATCGATAGTAGTTAGACTACATGGGATGCTTACACCCAATGTCAGTTGTGCCGTAGTTCACCTGAGTTAGCCGAATTGGTCCACTAGTTGGCTAACCATGTGTGTTCACTATGTATGATCACATATGTTTGAACTTGAGACACCCCATGCCCTTGGAATGCATATTTACAACTACTATGATACGATCCATAAGTCTCATGAGATGGGCATGGTAGTATAGAACACTATGCTCGAGCTATCGGCCTACGTTGGGGTGATAAGTCTCCCCATACTGACCGCGAGTAACCTAGTTTACAAACCCGCCTTTTGTATGAGTTCAGTTGAGAGTGACAAACACAAACAAATCAAGGATCACAGGCACGAGGCCGCTACGGCCACCCTAGGCCTCACGATTGGATTAAGGCATTGATTTTGTGGTAGTACGTCAGTTTCCTCAATCTTGCTAGACGAATGGACATAACTAAACACTCGGTTAACATGATCACTGTCACATTGTATTAGTTAGGTTGGCGACTCGACAGTCGAGGTCACATTGAGGGAGTGTTAATCATATATGAACTTATAGATGGAGTCACTTGAGAGAGTATTGGATGGTGAGGGCATGCATCATATCATAATACCATGCATGTGCATTAACAAAAGTATTTAGGGATTGTACGCTTAAATTGCTTTTCATTAATTGTGCATGTGGAGTTGATAGCTAGCATAACTTGATGTTAATGGAACCACTGAGTTGATCACTCACTCCCACTTTTGGACGGTGTTTTAAAAAACTAACCAAACCCTATCTTAGATGCATGTATCATAGAGTCAGACGCACTGTACGAGGCGTCCATAAACTCGGAGAAGGAGCTCTCGTATTTCCAGTTGTTGGGTAGGTCGCTATAGGCTATCGTAGGGCCAACAATGGGGCCTTAGGGCAGGGACACTTTGTATTTTTTTAGACTGTATGTATTTTGTTGGGACATAGTCCCGTACACCGAACGTATATGCATCATTTTGTTAGTCGTACTTTAAATTTAAGTTATGTTTACTTCACTGTACATTGCATAATCCATTTAATTTCTCAAGTGCTCACACACCAAGCAAACAAACCCAAATCATTCGTTCCGTGAGGCATAAATGACACCTGGGAATTCGAGAGTCGAGCATCTACTCGGCCCCCAAAATCCGAGGTGTTACATCCACATAGTGAGGCTCGACCATTGGAGGCGGCTCATGGCATACCAGCTATTGTTCTTCTTTTTGAGGAATATTCTTAGGAAAGGGTTGCCCCAGATATTCCCTGATTCCTAACCTCAGAAACAAAATTCCTATTCTCCTGTTTAGGTCGTCTAACCTAAACAAGTTAAGGAATAGTCCACGCTTCCTGTACTCAAGCATGATGCATGTTCTGTTGTAGAAGATGTACTGTTTAGGTTGGTTGTATTGTGCCAAGTTTCTAACAAGGTTTATCTCAATATTTTGTTAAGGCAAAGTCAGCTGAGGCATTGAGTGACGAGCATTGGGTGCTCTTTTAGCAAAAATGGTCAGCATCCAATTCGGGCTTTCAATCTAATTGGTCATTCACCTATTGAAGGTTTCAACTTGAATTCAAGACTCGTCGACCTGAGCTCGTGACTACTCTACAATATGTTTAATCTCAATTTACATATCACATAGCCCGAATGACATTATCTCAAACGGATCTATCTGAGATGACGATGCCCTGTCCTGGCTTAGAGGATTGGGTACCAGATTCGGTAATACCTCAGGCACTGACTGCATCTCCATTTCCTCTTCTTGTGTAGGAGATTTAATAGTGCTAGAAGCGTTACGACCGCTTTGGCTCATATTGCAGCGGTGTACAAGATATATTTATGGCAACCAAGTATTTTAGTCTCATATGGAGTATCAAAACTTGTTCGACACTTTTTTCAATTTGGATTTTTATGGCCACGTATGGTATGTGCGAGTGTTCCAGAACTAACTGTGTGGCTCGATTCCAACTGAAAAACTTGACCCCAAGCACCAATATAAGCATATACAATAACTGTGATCGTATATGACCATGATCTAAGCGGATCGATCACCTATTTGCCCACTTGTAAATTATTTTTTTTAATGATCAGGTGATAATCGGAGGGTGGAGTTCTTCCTCCGAAGATGGGTTCAATTTTTTCTTTCATGCAAAAAGACTTTTTATACCTAGATGTTGTGAAACTAAAAGGAAATACTCACATTCGGTCGAGGCGCAATTGTAAGGAATCTTTCTAAATGAAAACTACTTGTATTGAGAATGAATAAAGTCCAGTGTATGGGCGTAGACTTGAATTACAACTAATTGATTATAGCTAAGTGATTACCGCTACTCCTAAGATAGAGCTAAGGTTGAAAAAATAAAGATAAGATAAATTTAATTAAATTTCTTGGATTGGTATGAGACAATTTATTATGTTGATTTCTTTTGTTTTATAGACTTCTCTATTACAAAGATATTCTGTATTCGTTTCTCATCTTCACTTCAACTGTTATGATAGTTGAATCATTGCCGCATCAGTATTCCAGATCCTTCTGTGTTTGCGTTTTTCTAAATGTTTCTCTTCTTTCGACCTCTTTCCGCCTCTTAGTCGTCTCGGCCATGCGTTGTCATTAAATGACATGTATCATCCAGCTCAACACCACTTGTACTTTCATAAAAAACAGTTCAAATATTTTTAAGATCTTTTGCATCCAATTTTTTCCATAAAATGACGTGTTATTCCCTGGTTGGGTATATTAAGATAGGTCAGAAATAGGGTACAACATACTACATGCTTGGGTGCCACAATATGTGGTTTTGAATCCACTGTCATTTTAGGCAATAAACACATCCCAATGATGGGTTAATTAAAAAATCGTTGCCAGGTCCTTAACTAATGGACTAGGCTTGGGATCGGCTGTATGATCATCATTTGGTGGGCCACTTTCATGTGCTTCACCAAAAGTTACACACTCAAATCATTCTAATCACTCAGTCAAAGGACCTCGTAATTCACAAAAAGGAAGGTGAAAGGTAAAAAGATAACGTCAATCCATCTACATTCAGTTAGTGCGGTGTTAGTTTTGCTGTGGGCCCCACCATGTGGTTGGTCACGATCAGTTGCCAGGGATAGTATGCCACAAATCTCTACCACGTGAACTTTTTCAGACAGCTATAGAAAGGACGCGAATTGTGTCCAGCCACCTGCTGTACGGAGCGTCCAGCATATATAAGTCATGTCCATCTGAAATCCACTCTATATTAGTTTCTTTGGCTCATGTTAAGGTGTGATAAAAAAAAAAAAAAATGAAATAGATCCAAGATGGGAGAAACAATGAGATTGAACGCCTGCCATTAAAATGCTATTACAGTCTACCATGATTTTTATATGCCTTTCAACTCATTGGTAAGGTGATTCCCATCAGGATGAAGGAAATCACACATATAAGCTTCTTCTAATATTTCTGGTACTCGGAATATTTCAATATCGGCTGTTTCTTGTGGTGTGCCATCCAACTTGTTGACGTGTGGGCCCACCGTAGTATTTATATGATATCTCAACATCCATCAGCTGCTAGCTTATTACATCATGAAAATGTGACTCCCCAAAAATTAGGTAGATTCCACCATTAAATGAGAAGGCCCACCTGAACGTGAAGTTTTTGGGTGTTAGTTCATGATTTTTTATGGTGTGCCCTACCTAATAGTTAGATCAACTCTATTTTTGGGACATCATATTCTTATTGTGGGACAGCCTAACTAGATAAGCAAGATGTCATACAAATACTATGGTGGACCCCACACGCTGACCTGTTGGACGGACAATTAGCCATGTGTGAGCATTTCTCTTTCCAAATAATAGAAGGGAATCCTTATCCAACCGGTCCTATTTTTAGGGTTCCATTGAAATGCTTGTCCGTATACATCGTCATGTGATTTCTATCATTGGTATTAGAAGTGATCACTTACACGGTTGAATATTAACATACATTTTTTTTTTCTGCATATATGATACTTTTTTGAAAAATCCGATCCATGAAAAGTGTGGACCATTCTACGAAGATCACTTCCAGTGAAAATTGAAACAATTAATGGGCCACACATATATGTTGGGTCAGACCATCAGCTGTACGTTAATTTTCGGTGTTTCCTGCCTGATGAATGGACCTTCTGGATTTTTATCACATATATGATCAACCTTTTGCTCCGAACGAAAAAAGTTACATATGTGAGCAATCTTTTCCTAAATGCGCATATTGAAAGGAGCGGTGGTGGGCCCATCTCTCATTATACATGTCTAATATTAGCAAAATGGTCACATGAAGGTGTACAGAAGGTAGGTGGCATGGTAAGGGTATCATGCCAGAACATCTTTTGGGAATCAGGCAAATCCACTCATAAAGTTGTGACACCATTTAAAATTTGAGTAGATTGTTTGGCCGTTTATTTAATTACTATGGCCTTGCTGAAGAGTAAGATGGGCTAATTTCCTCACCATGGGATTTTCATAACTTTCGTGGATTAGATTTCTTACATATGTAATAAATTGGTGCAAAAATGGTGTAGCTTGTTCAGAGTTGTACATGAGCCGAGCTAAGTTGTGTTTGACCCAAGTTTGGTTTGGTTTGTTTATGTAACAACCTTTCTTCGAGTTTTACATGGGCTGACCTTCCAGCCTATCCCTACTGTTTGACCTTGATTTACTCCAAATTATATGAGCTTGATCTTCGTTTGGTTTGGTTCCAAACGGAGCCAAGTTCAAACAGAGGTCAACTCATTTTTATTTATTAAATAAATAATATTTAATATAAATTTTTTATTATATAAAGTTAACATTATAAAATAATATTAAAAAAGACCAATACAAAAGTAACAACGCTAAAAATTAATATAAAGTTTAATATCCTTGGTTTTGACATATCATTTTAGGACATAATTCCAAAATTGAATTACATCCTAAGCACAAGTGAATCACACCGCAGGAAACAGTGTGCATATAATCCACGAGCCGAATCAAGCCAAACTTTGAGCTGAGCTGATATTGCCTAGTTTGAGTTTGGTTTGTTTTTCTTAAACAAACTTGGCTCCAAGGCTTGGTTTGATTTGAACTTTTACTTGAATCAATTCAAGCCAAGCTTTTTTAAATCAATCAAAGCCGAGCTTTCAAGCTGGCTTGGTTTGTATCAAGTTCTAAGCTTGTTATTATTGAAAAAGTGTGGGTACTCGAAACCATAACTTTTTTGTTGAAGTACCGTAAAACAATGACCATGATCTATGCCAATCGAACTAGTTTTGGAGCCGTTCATGCCTATCTGCATAAGACTCGTCCAATCATCTCATAAATTATGGTAGAGGTATATCTCATGTATACATAAACCTTAATATGCATAATTTTTGTTGTGCATTCCTATACATTGGTCTATGAAATATAAGAAGCGGATCAAGTCTTTAATCGAAAAATGTTATTCACATCTCATTATAATGGTCAATCCAAATTTTCGATCTATACATTATCATAAAAAGATCTCTCTCTCTCTCTCTCTCTCTCTCTCTCTCTCTCTCTCTCTCTCTCTCTCTCTCTCACACACACACACACACACACATATATAATAAAAAATTTCAATGTAATCTAACTGGTAAATATGTACCCCTTTAATAACAGGTTGATAGACTATGGAAAGTCTAAGAAATTTATGTGGTTAGGCTAAAACCTTACTTGAGGTTAGCCCAGATGATAAAGTGGTCAGACCTGTCTATCTAGTTGGGCCATTCAAAAAAATACAAATAATAATCTTGGCTAACTGATCAATCAAGGCCGGGCTAGGGCCAATAATGAATAGCATAGCCCGATCCACTCGCCAAAACAGCAAAAAAAAGACGATCCAAAACCACCTCAAATGACCAAAAAGCACGGTCATGGACCATCGCATGGACCGTCATATTTTGATGCGTCGTATTACTTAAAGGACGGTTGGAAACCGTCATTCTTATTGACCAAAAAAGGACGGTCATGGACCGTCCTTCAAAAGGACGGTCACAGACCGTTTCTTATGAGCCTTCAAAGGACAGCCATGGACCGTCCTTAAAAAGGAATGTCATGGACAGTCTCTTATGAGCCTCCAAAGGATGGCTATGGATTGTCCTTTAAAAGGACGGTCATGGACCATCCTTAAAAAGGACTACTATGATCCGTCTCTTATGACTCTTCAAAGGATAGTTATGGACCGTCCTTTAAAAGGACGGTTATGGACTGTCCTTAAAAAGGACTGCTATGAACCGTGTCTTATGACCCTTCAAAGGACATTTTCAAATTTGAGACGGTCAATATACACCTGTTACAATATATTTTATCGTATTCTTCTTGATATACTCCTGTTATATAATATATTTCATCATATTCACATTCACATCCATCTAAACCCAAACTACGTAAATCCATCTAAATATAAACTACATCCATCCAAACACAAACAATCTTATCCACATTACATTCATCAACACATAAATACATATAAGTTTAACATCATAAATAATAATAATAATAAAAAGAAAAAAATTAGCAACAATTTTCTTTTTGTCTTTCATTTAATAAAAAAATATTCAACCAACAAAACATTATAATTCAGAATTATGAAGAATTGCAGAAACTTCTTCAAAAAAAGTGGGCACTTTTCTAAAATAAAACTGACCATTAAAATAAAACTAATGCAAGCAAATAATGCAAAAAAAGTGGTTCAATTCAAGTTAATAGAAACAACAATAAAAATTAAAGCTTTATAAAAAAAAAAAAAAAAGTGGCATGTGTTAAAAGAGATACATTCTTGTTTGTTGCCATGTGATCGGGCTACATTATTACAGCAATCGGGTTTAGGTTTGGGTTTTCAAGTTTAGGTTTAAGTTTAGGTTAGGGAGTTAAGATTAGGATTAGGTGTAGGTCTAGGTTTAGGGATTTGAGAATACATTTAGGTTTTAGGTTTAGGTTTTGGTTAAGGTTAGGTAATAGGTTATAAGTTTAGGTTATAGGTTATAGGTTAAGGTTTAGGTTATAGGTTTTGGTTTAGGTTTAGGTTAAGGTTTATGTTTAGGTTATAGGTTATATTATATAGGTTATAGCTTTAGGGAATTGAGAATAGGTTAAGGTTTAGGTTTAGGTTATATGTTATAGTATATAGGTTATAGCTTTAGGGAATTGAGAATAGGTTAAGGTTTAGAGGTTTAGGAAATCGGGTTCGGGTTCGAGATCGGGTTTAGGTTTAGGTTTTCAAGTTTAGGTTTAAGTTTAGGTTAGGGAGTTGAGATTAGGATTAGGTGTAGGTTTAGGTTTAAGGATTTGAGAATACATTTTGGTTTTAGGTTTAGGTTTAGGTTTTAGGCTTAGGTTTAGGTTTTAGGTTTAGGTTATAAGTGCGGGTTATAGGCTTAGGTTTAGGTTAGGTTATAGGTTAAGGTTTTGGGAATTGAGAATAGGTTAAGGTTTAGGTTTAGGAAATGCGGTTCGGTCGGTGTTCGGGATTGGGTTTAGGTTTGGGTTTTCAAGTTTAGGTTTAGGTTTAGGTTAGGGAGTTGAGATTAGGATTAGGTGTAGGTTTAGGTTTAGGGATTTGAGAATACATTTAGGTTTTAGGTTTAAGTTTAAGTTTTAGGTTATAGGTTAAGGTTTAGGTTTTAGGTTTAGGTTAAGGTTAGGTTATAGATTATAAGTTTAGGTAATAGGTTATAGGTTAAGGTTAGGTCATAGGTTTTGGTTTAGGTTAAGGTTATAGGTTTAGGTTTAGGTTTAGGTTTAGGTTAGGGAGTTGAGATTAAGATTAGGTGTAGGTTTAGGTTTAGGGATTTGAGAATACATTTAGGTTATAGGTTTAGGTTTAGGTTATAGGTTATAGGTTTAGGTTTAGGTTAAGGTTTAGGTTTAAGTTTATGTTATAAGCTATAGGTTTAGGGAATTGAGAATAGGTTAAGGTTTACGTTTAGGAAATCGGGTTCTGGTTCGAGATCGGGGGTTACGTTTGGGTTTTCTAGTTTAGGTTTAGGTTAGGGAGTTGAGATTAGAATTAGGTGTAGGTTTAGGTTTAGGGATTTGAGAATACATTTAGGTTTTAGGTTTAGGTTTAGGTTATAGGTTTAGGTTTAGGTTAGGTTATAGGTTAAGGTTTAGGGAATTAAGAATAGGTTAAGGTTAAGGTTTAGGAAATCGGATTCGGGTTTGGGTTCGGGATTGGGTTTAAGTTTGGGTTTTCAAGTTTAGGTTTAGGTTTAGGTTAGGGAGTTGAGATTAGGATTAGGTGTAGGTTTAGGTTTAGGGATTTGAGAATACATTTAGGTTTAGGTTTTAAGTTATTGGTTAAGGTTTAGGTTTTAGGTTAAAGGTTATAAGTTTAGGTTATAGGTTATAGGTTAAGGTTAGGTCATAGGTTTTGGTTTAGGTTAAGGTTATAAGTTTAGGTTTAGGTTTAGGTTAAGGTTATAAGCTATAAGTTTAGGTTTAGAAATTGGGTCTGTGTTCTGGATCGGGTTTAGGTTTAGGTTTTCAAGTTTAGGTTTAGGTTTAGGTTAGGGAGTTGAGATTAGGATTAGGTATAGGTTTAGGTTTAAGGATTTAAGAATACATTTAGGTTTTAGGTTTAGGTTTAGGTTATAGGTTATAGGTTTAGGTTTATTGGTTTAGGTTTAGGTTTAGGGATTGAGAATAGGTTAAGGTTTAGGTTTAGAAATCGGGTTCGGGTTCGGGATCGGGTTTAGGTTTGGGTTTTCAAGTTTAGGTTTAGGTTTAGGTTAGGGAGTTAAGATTAGGATTAGGTGTAGGTTTTGGTTTAGGATTTGAGAATACATTTAGGTTTTAGGTTTTAGGTTTAGGTTTAGGTTTTAGGTTTTGGTTATAAGTTATAAGTTTAGGTTATAGGTTATAGGTTATAGGTTAAGGTTGGGTCATAGGTTTTGGTTTAGATTAAGGTTATAGCTTTAGGTTTAGGTTTAGGTTTAGGTTTAGGTTTAGGTTATAAGCTATAGGTTTAAGGAATTGAGAATAGGTTAAGGTTTAGTTTTAGGAAATCGGGTTCGGGTTCGGGATCGTGTTTAGGTTTAGGTTTTCAAGTTTAGGTTTAGGTTTAGGTTAGGGAGTTGAGATTAGGATTAGGATTATGTTTAGGTTTAGGGATTTGAGAATACATTTAGGTTTTAGGTTTAAGTTTAGGTTTTAGGTTAAGGTTAAGGTTTAGGTTTTGGTTATAAGCTATAGGTTTAGGAATTGAGAATAGGTTAAGGTTTAGGTTTAGAAATCGGGTTTGGGTTCGAGATCGGGTTTAGGTTTGGGTTTTCAAGTTTAGGTTTAGGTTTAGGTTAGGGAGTTGAGTTAGGATTAGGTGTAGGTTTAGGTTTAGGGATTTGAGAATACATTTAGGTTTTAGGTTTAGGTTTAGGTTTTAGGTTTTAGGTTTAGGTTTAGGTTTAGGTTTAGGTTATAAGCTATAGGTTTAGGGAATTGAAAATAGGTTAAGGTTTAGGTTTAGGAAATCGGGTTCGGGTTCGGGATCGGGTTTAGGTTTGGGTTTTCAAGTTTAGGTTTAGGTTTAGATTAGAGAGTTAATATTAGGATTAGGTGTAGGTTTATGTAACGCCCCGGATTTTTGCCAACCTGGGATTAGACGTCCTTAGGCAATGGGTTGATCCTAATACTTCATTAACTTGTCAGAACTGAATCCCAAAGTCTAAAGCCGCCTTTGAACCCATTTCCTTCACAAATCTCACCCTTCACCACCTTGATCTTCCAATTTTTCTAAGAACTTTTACCCTAGACACTATCTTAAACTAGTTAAGTATCATAACTTGGATCACCTCATATACAAACTCCAAAGGCCTGAGTACCACCTCGACCAGAAATCACGTAGGATTAAATTCTTTAGAAATTTAACAAAGTTAACTAAGTACTAAACTCGATTAACCATGAAATCTGTTAGGATCGCTTTCAATACGATCTGCAAGACCCAAAAGTTGTAAAATCATTGACGCTAGGTTACCCTAAAGTTTAGAACCAAACTCATTTCCCGTTTGCTCTCGGGAATGAAACGAAACTTCGTATTAGGTCTAGATCGCACATTGGGAGTCCGATTAACCCGAAGCTAAGGAACTAGGACCGCCTCACTGGGCTTGACACTCATCTCAAACATTAAGTCCATCCGATGTTCCACGGCCATTCGTTTCGATTCGGAGCGAGGGAGTGTGAAAAACACTATTCCCATTCCAAAATAAATATCTGGAATAGTGATTTGGCATCATTCGTTGACGCTTCAGTATTAAGCAACCTGACCGTCAAAATCAGACCAAATTACACCCTCGGATTAAGAAAAATTTCAGGAACATTTACATGTACTTGGAATTTCTGATCGTGGCCCACTGATCGTCGAACTGAAAGTGGTCCGCCACGTGCGATCTGGGAATTCGATCGAGTCAAAAACGTAATCCCACGTAGATCCATAGATGGTGAGCTTAAGTCTGACGTTTGGTTCAAGGAGGGCCACCAGAACCTCCCTTTTGAGCTGGAAAAGTGACGAATATCCTATATTAGCAGTAACCCTTGAACCTGAGTCTATTTTAGAAATATTTTAGGCTATAAAAGGACCTTAAACCCTCTCCCATTCCAGCCATACGAATTTGGATTTGAGAGAGGGAAAAGAGAGAGAAAGTGAGGGAGATGTGGGAGGAATTCCCTGCTGCTGTTCCCTGCCGCTATTCGGGCTCCACCGCCTGATTCTTGTCGCTTTCCCGGCGATTCCGGCGTCGTTTCTAGGTAAGAAACCCTAACCCTAACCTGTTTTAGGGTTGTTTAGGTTGTAGGTTATGAAATAGCTAACGTATTTCGTTCCATAGGTTGCCAAACTCCCGTATACGGAAGCTTAGCGAACCTATCGACTCCGTTACGATTCTACGACACAAGGTGAGGACTTTAAGTGTATAAGTTACGGTTTTCAACGCTTTCAATGTCAGATAATGGTAGATTCATGATCTCGTATGCAATTGCACATGTACAAAGTGCTTTCCGTTTTTCTCGTTTCGATTAGAATTGTAGAATTTGGAATTTCACATACTCTAGGTATTCGTATAAAATACCGTATACGTATTTTTTTATGGAAATGTGTTTGACATGTTTATTTGTCGTATGGATATATGACGTATGGATAAAGTACTTATTTGGCGAAAGGATTCGCCTAAATACATGTTTGCTAATAAACACTATGTATGTAGAAATACGGTATTGTAAGTACCGTATACATGTATATTTTAGCGATGTGTTTGTCATGATTAATTGGCGTATAAATATATTATGTGCGTATAAAATATTTTCTTGGCGAAGGGAATCGCCGTAATACATGGTTGCTTGTATACACTATGTATGTTGAAAATGCGTATTCTACAAAATACTGTATACGTATAAATTTTAAAGATGTATTTATCATGATTATTTGTTGTAGTAATATATTATACATGGATAAAATACTCACTTGGCTAAAGGATAGCCCTAATACATGTTTTGCTAACATACACCATGTATGTTGTACTAGTGTACTTAAGTGTTTGTGAAAATGCTTGTGTGAGCAAGTGTTTGAATGTTGATGCCTTAGGAGGGTGTTGAGATTGGATTCTCAACTACCCTAGCGACGTGTATGATTACCTCCATGAGGTTGATCACTTAAACCACTTACAATACATGTGTTTGTATTCCTATTAATGTAGTGTTTTACAACATGCTTTATATCATGCTTTATAATATGCTTATAACATGCCTACTAGCATGTTTGAATTACTTTATTTATCATGCTTAAATTACTTGTTTATCATGCTTTACTCCACATGCTATGGATGACAATTGATTGTGCTTGGGGCTATGATTATAGTCCAGACAATCGGTACTAGATTGGAGATCGTGGTTGAGTTTCATGTCACCACGTGAGATGTGTTCGACGAACTCGAGTCGTACTTCGGTTGACAATAGTGGTTGGCCACGCGAAGTGCTTATGCACTTCATGTCGTTTAACTTGTTGTGCGCTCAAGCTAGCCGAGCTCGTCATGTAACCCGATTTGTCTAATGTATGTTCACCATGTTTGGTCGCTAATGCTTGAACTTAGGGTACCAAACTTACCAGTGAAAACCCTTTTAACCATGGTACCTCGATCCGCTAAGACTCATGAGCCGGGCATGGTGGTATGGGACACCGTGGTCGAGCTGTCGGCCTACGCTGGGGCTACGTGCCTCCCCGTAGTGACCAGTGAGCACCTTAACTCGTGAGCCGATTATGGTGGTATGGGACACTATATTCGTGCTGTCGGCCTACATTGATAAGGTGATGGGGGAGTGGTGCAACCTTTGTGCGTAATGCCCCGGCAGCCCTTTGTAGTGACCGCGAGCATATTCTCGAAGTCGCAATGCGCCTTAGGGTTCGCCGCGATATATAGAGTATGAACTAGGCCTGCTTTTCGTATATAGTGATGAATCGTTTAAGGGGTGATGGGGAGTGGTGCAACCTTGTCGTATGCGTGCACTGGCGACCCTCTGCGGTGACCTAGAAAACACACCATCGTCGATATTAACTAGGATCGACGACCCTAGAATGGATCATGTTTGGGAATGATACGGGGAGGTACCTTAGTTTCCCAATCCCTATTTGTTTGAAATGGACTAATTAAAAACTCAGTAATCATGCTCATCATGCATCGCATGTGCCCTGGAAGATGTGGAGCACTTTGTGGGATGTAAGCATGCGCGAACGTGAGATGGTGTCGCATGAGGGAGTATGTCGGTGAGGGCATCCATCATACCCGCATTCATACTTGCATTAATCGAGTAACTAGGAGTGCTTGATTTTCGCTTTATCATTTCGCTTGACTGCATCGATAACATGTTAACTTATGCTTTATTGTTCCACTGAGTTAGCTACTCACTCCCACGTTACGGGACGGTGTTGTACACACCAAACAGATTTGTTGAATTTCAGATGATGGCGATGCTTATGAAGCGGAGCCGAGGACTACTTCTATGGTGATGAGGAGGAGTTCTCCTATCATGTAACCCTCTGACGGGTCTCTGAAGACCTGGTACTGTATTGTCGGGGCTGTGGTACTAGGGATAGAAGACATTAAACTTACACATTTGGTATATTTTAGAAGCGTACTTGTATTTATTTAACTTGGTAATGTTATCATACTCGGAGACTCATCATAGTTTATATATTGTATCTATCTATCATAGTCTTCCGCTTGCGAAATTAAGCTGTCTCTCGGAGTATGATATCTTTGTTTTGGCTTAATCTCACTCATGTTCAATGCACGAATACAGTCAACATTCAATCATCCTTCATTTTGTTGCATAAGTGATGTTCTGGAACTCGGGAGTTGAGTTTATGCTCGACCCCCGATTTTCAGGGTGTTACAAGATGGTATCAGAGCATGATTTGGATTAAACCGGACCTGGGTTATGGTCACACGACGCACTCTGACGCACTCTGACTTAGGAGGGAGCGACGAAATGTAGAAACAGTCTTAGACATCCCTGTTCCGTCTAACGGCTAGTTCACTGAAAATGAACGCCGAAATCGAGTCTGTATTCAACCATGGTCGCACGGGTCGACCTTAAAACATTCCTAGGCTGTCTATCAATGAGTCTAGATTACAATCCACTTCACCCTAACCGTTGACCATCGGTAGAATATAGGATAGGCGTGATGAGGATAACTACTCCGAATCCTCGGAACTTCTCTGGACTCCTCGCAGAGACTTCTCGAATCCATGAGGAAAGAAAGCAGAAACTAGAAATAAATTCTAATAAATCCAAAATTGATTAATGAATGAAGAAAAATGAGTTCACAACCCTTTAAATGGGAATACCAAGTCTTGGGAGGAAATCAGAAACAAACTACAACTAAAACTCCTAGGTTGTGATGTCTACTAGTGCGCAAGGCTTTCAGCCAAAAATAGTAAGTGTCCTATTTGACTTTACCAAACCATTCTCCTAATTATTCTAAGCTCTTTACACGATGAGCGCAACTCCTAAACCCCAACAGATGAAGAGTAACTAAACAAAAATTACTGTTTTAGTAAAACGAAATTAAAAGTGGAAATGATTGTCAATCGGAGGCGTTTTTCACAATTCTGGGCTGCGCAACCCTGCGTTGCAGGGTTGGTTGGCTTCATTAGCTCGTTCTACCCCAAATTCATATATTTTACATCAGATAACTCATTCCGGATTGCAAGATACGTCCGGTTTGACCGAAACGACTCAAAAAGCAGTCGGGGCCACACGCGTCAATCCGGGGGTGAAACAAGTGGGTCCAGGGTGCATTTGGCACCTTGGGACCATGGGGAACAAGTCCCCACCGCGGCGGCGAGGTTCCGGCCAAGGCGGACCGCGGTCAGGTGGGGATTCGGACGTGGGGCTGGACCTAGAACTGGTCGGTCTGACCTCCCCTAGCGCGTGGTGGGTGCGGTTTGTTCTGGGGTTTAGGATTTTAGGGGTTGGAGCTCCCCTCTCTCTCATATCACCCCTTCCAAACGCCCAAACCCACCATTTCCGATTTTTCTCTCAACCCATTCCCTTAAACCTTGCAATCCCCCATTTTCTTCCATAAATCACCCACTCCAATTATCCACAACAGCCCTAGCCTCCTCCTTTTCCCTTTTCTCTAACGTTGGAGCTCTCACATCCCCCATTTGGAGCTCAAATTCGTGCAACCTTCAAACCTATCTCATTTCTCCCTTTTACCTTCTTCATTCCCTACCTTTTTGGCCTTTACAATCCCTGTTGAAGCTCAAGTCCATGGAGAACCAAAAACTCCAGCCCCCCATTTCCCTTATCCTCATTTTCCATGGCTCTATCCGAGCTCATCCATATGTTGTCTTGTAGTTTGCATGGGCTACTATCTTAGGGTGGGTATGTTTTCCTGTTGATAGGGGTAGTAGTTGGTAGAATGTTTTAGGTATTTGAGAACGTTTAGGGTCCGTTCGGCCAAATTACATTAGGTAAGTTTACGGTGGATAGAATTGTAAAAGTAATAATAAATGTGTATGTAGGGTATGGCCCCTAGATTGGGTGTATCCTATGTCTTCTGACACCATGTTTAGAATGTACGCAATTAAGAGTAAATTCCGAGAATTCCTTTCCAATAACACTTAGAAATTTCCCCATCGTTGGATATGAAAAATCCCATCTCACGTTTTTCCAACGCCAGACTCATTTTCCAAGGCCTATAAAATTAATCCCCTCCCACCCTCCTACCAACCATGTCACTCCCAATCCCAAGGTAGGATTAGTAATGCGGTCCTATTTAATACAACTTAAGGCCACTGGCCAAATTGTGTTGAAGTGATAAAGTCCCTTGATATACATTAACCCACAACACTCTGATAGCTTAAGCGTTTGGAGTAAATGGTTGTTTGATAGATAGACCCATAGAGTTTGGACCTAGAGCAGTGCTTCGACAGACTTGACAATATAGGAAATCCAACCAATTAAGAACGTGAACTCTAGAACCCCCTTTGCGGTTGGTTTGAGCAGGTGTGACATGCTCGGGCGTAGTTAAATTTAACTTTAGGCAACTCAATTCCAATTAGACAACTTTAACCCTAAGTAATGAAACCCTTCCTTGTCTTGAAAATGATGTGAAGTCATCTAGTGTATAAGCATAGATTTTGGACTCACCTATGGATTCCCGCTACTCCTAGATTAAGACCAGACTACTGGTTAGGCTAAGGAAAGTAAAAGACTAATTAATTATGCTAAGCCAATTGAATAATAGAATTAGTTATTCGGCTTAACCGACTCAGACCCACTACACAACATTCCTTCTGTGTTAGCCCAACCACTTGCAACTAAAAGTTTATAATTTTGTCCCTGAAAAGTGATAGGAGTATATAGCTGATAGAGACTTTTTCTTTTAGGCCTAAGGAATTGCCCAAATGGGCAACAGACAGTTAGGAATTAGGTCCCAAATCGCATGCCATGTCGGCATATATATTGTACATATGAACGTAAAAAGATAGCCTGCCTATTAAGCTAGACATGACTAAATAGGATAAGTTTGGACCGCGACAACATTCCTTGGTAGAATTAGGCATCTTGCCTCAAACTCACACTCATTCGTGATAGCCCCTTTCTATAATCCTAGGTACCAATACTGATGTAGTGGGAGATCGCATCCCATTTCATGTCAAGGATAGATCCTAAACTACACCTTGTTCCGATATACGGAGCAGAACATAAATCTTGAGCCTTGAGGGTGAAAATAAAGTTTTAAGGGGGGTAGAACATTATGAGCCCAATCTAGTTAGGTTTGCATCTCTTTGATCTGGGCGGCACAGCGGAAACGCGGTGGACCCTACCCCACTGGCCCAGGATCGAAACGGTGCTCGTCGAATACGAACATTATAGAAGCCCTAGCCTGCCCTAATATGAGAAAATGTTTTAGGATGATCTAGTAAGACCTGATTCCCCATTTCCTTTGACATAGATAATAACGAGGACTCTCTTAGACTGAGACCTAAAGGGCAACCTTAGAATAGGCAATTTGAGCCTTTCAATGATGGACATTCCCTACGTTTCTAGAGTGATCGTACTACGAGTTATTGAAATATACAACTGCGAAACATTCGCGGCTTGACCCAATTCTTAATCCTGTGCGACTACCAACAGACTCACTGCTGACGAGCAGAAGACTCGGATCCACTAGGATTCGGAAGAGATACGATGAGCTTTCTACCTTAGCTCGGTAGATGATCGATGTATCGGGATCGAGCCCACCAAAATTGTCTCTCCGTATTGGTCAAACATTGAAAACAGCTATTTTACTCTAAATTGTGGGAATTGTCGTCGAGACTTCAAATAGGTAAAGAAATAAATTGTAGCAAACCATTAGGGTATGAGATATGGGTAAAGAAATAAGTTTTAAGGGGGGTAGACTAAAATGAACCAACTAGTACATACCCTACCACGCGTAGAAACTTGGAACCAATAAGTCTTAGGCAAATGAAATAATAGAAATCTTCCCTTATTACCCTTAGCCAATTTCGGAGACGAAATTTTGTTTTAAGGGGGGTAGATTGTAACGACCCGGATTTTTGCCAACCTGGGATTAGACGTCCTTAGGCAATGGGTCGATCCTAATACTTCATTAACTTGTCAGAACTGAATCCCAAAGTCTAAAGCCGCCTTTGAACCCATTTCCTTCACAAATCTCACCCTTCACCACCTTGATCTTCCAATTTTTCTAAGAACTTTTACCCTAGACACTATCTTAAACTAGTTAAGTATCATAACTTGGATCACCTCATATACAAACTCCAAAGGCCTGAGTACCACCTCGACCAGAAATCACGTAGGATTAAATTCTTTAGAAATTTAACAAAGTTAACTAAGTACTAAACTCGATTAGCCATGAAATCTGTTAGGATCGCTTTCAATACGATTTGCAAGACCCAAAAGTTGCAGAATCATTGACGCTAGGTTACCCTAAAGTTTAGAACCAAACTCATTTCCCGTTTGCTCTCGGGAATGAAACGAAACTTCGTATTAGGTCTAGATCGCACATCGGGAGTCCGATTAACCCGAAGCTAAGGAACTAGGACCGCCTCTTCGGGCTTGACACTCATCTCAAAAATCAAGTCCATCCGATGTTCCACGGCCATTCGTTTCGATTCGGAGCGAGGGAGTGTGAAAAACACTATTCCCATTCCAAAATAAATATCTGGAATAGTGATCTGGCATCATTCGTTGACGCGTCAGTATTAAGCAACTGACCGTCAGAATCAGACCAAATTACACCCTCGGATTAAGAAAATTTTCAGGAACATTTACATGTACTTGGAATTTCTGATCGTGGCCCACTGACCGTCGAACTGAAAGTGGTCCGCCACGTGCGATCTGGGAATCCGATCGAGTCAAAAACGTAATCCCACGTAGATCCATAGATGGTGAGCTTAAGTCGACGTTTGGTTCAAGGAGGGCCACAGAACCTCCCTTTTGAAATTTGGAAAAGTGACGAATATCCTATATTAGCAGTAACCCTTGAACCTGAGTCTATTTTAGAAATATTTTAGGCTATAAAAGGACCTTAAACCCTCTCCCATTCCGGCCATACGAATTTGGATTTGAGAGAGGGAAAAGAGAGAGAAAGTGAGGGAGATGTGGGAGGAATTCCCTGCTGCTTTCCTCTACCGCTATTCGGGCTCCACCGCCTGATTCTTGTCGCTTTCCCGGCTATTCCGGCGTCGTTTCTAGGTAAGAAACCCTAACCCTAACCTGTTTTAGGGTTGCTTAGGTTGTAGGTTATGAAATAGCTAACGTATTTCGTTCCATAGGTTGCCAAACTCCCGTATACGGAAGCTTAGCGAACCTATCGACTCCGTTACGATTCTACGACAAAAGGTGAGGACTTTAAGTGTATAAGTTACGGTTTTCAACGCTTTCAATGTCAGATAATGGTAGATTCATGATCTGCATGCAATTGCACATGTACAAAGTGCTTTCCGTTTTCTGTTTCGATTAGAATTGTAGAATTTGGAATTTCACATACTCTAGGTATTCGTATAAAATACCGTATACGTATTTTTTTATGGAAATGTGTTTGACATGTTTATTTGTCGTATGGATATATGACGTATGGATAAAGTACTTATTTGGCGAAAGGATTCGCCTAAATACATGTTTGCTAATAAACACTATGTATGTAGAAATACGGTATTGTAAGAAGTACCGTATACATGTATATTTTAGCGATGTGTTTGTCATGATTAATTGGCGTATAAATATATTATGTGCGTATAAAATATTTTCTTGGCGAAGGGAATCGCCGTAATACATGGTTGCTTGTATACACTATGTATGTTGAAAATGCGTATTCTACAAAATACTGTATACGTATAAATTTTGGAGATGTATTTATCATGATTATTTGTTGTAGTAATATATTATACATGGATAAAATACTCACTTGGCTAAAGGATAGCCCTAATACATGTTTTGCTAACATACACCATGTATGTTGTACTAGTGTACTTAAGTGTTTGTGAAAATGCTTGTGTGAGCAAGTGTTTGAATGTTGATGCCTTAGGAGGGTATTGAGATTGGATTCTCAACTACCCTAGCGACGTGTATGATTACCTCCATGAGGTTGATCACTTAAACCACTTACAATACATGTGTTTGTATTCCTATTAATGTAGTGTTTTACAACATGCTTTATATCATGCTTTATAATATGCTTATAACATGCCTACTAGCATGTTTGAATTACTTTATTTATCATGCTTAAATTACTTGTTTATCATGCTTTACTCCACATGCTATGGATGACAATTGATTGTGCTTGGGGCTATGATTATAGTCCAGACAATCGGTACTAGATTGGAGATCGTGGTTGAGTTTCATGTCACCACGTGAGATGTGTTCGACGAACTCGAGTCGTACTTCGGTTGGCGATAGTGGTTGGCCACGCGAAGTGCTTATGCACTTCATGTCGTTTAACTTGTTGTGCGCTCAAGCTAGCCGAGCTCGTCATGTAACCCGATTTGTCTAATGTATGTTCACCATGTTTGGTCGCTAATGCTTGAACCTAGGGTACCAAACTTACCAGTGAAAACCCTTTTAACCATGGTACCTCGATCCGCTAAGACTCATGAGTCGGGCATGGTGGTATGGGACACCGTGGTCGAGCTGTCGGCCTACGCTGGGGCTACGTGCCTCCCCGTAGTGACCAGTGAGCACCTTAACTCGTGAGCCGATTATGGTGGTATGGGACACTATATTCGTCTTTGTCGGCCTACATTGATAAGGTGATGGGGGAGTGGTGCAACCTTTTGTGCGTACATGTTACCACAGCGACCCTTTGTAGTGACCGCGAGCATATTCTGAAGTCGCAGTGCGCCTTAAGGTTCGCCGCGATATATAGAGTATGAACTAGGCACTGTTTTACGTATAGTGATGAATCGTTTAAGGGGTGATGGGGAGTGGTGCAACCTTGTGCGTAATGACCACAGCGTCTCTGTTAAGGTGACCTAGAAAACACACCATCGTCTGATATTAACTAGGATTGACGACCCTAGAATGGATCATGTTTGGGAATGATACAGGGGAGGTACCTTAGTTTCCCAATCCTGCTGTTTGAAATGGACTAATTAAAAACTCGGTAATCATGCTCATCATGCATCGCATGTGCCGGAAGATGTGGAGCACTGTGGGATGTAAGCATGCGCGAACGTGAGATGGTGTCGCATGAGGAGTATGTCGGTGAGGGCATCCATCATACTGCATTCATACTTGCATTAATCAGAGTAACTAGGAGTGCTTGATTTACTGCTTGACTGCATCGATAACATGTTAACTTATGCTTTATTGTTCCACTGAGTTAGCTACTCACTCCCACGTTACGGGGACGGTGTTGTACACACCAAACAGATTTGTTGAATTTCAGATGATGGCGATGCTTATGAAGTTTGAGTCGGACTACTTCTATGGTGATGAAGAGGAGTTCTCCTATCATGTAACCCTCGACGGGTCTCACGAAGACCAGTCTTGTATTGTCGGGGCCGTAGTGCTGGGGATAGAAGACATTAAACTTACACATTTGGTATATTTTAGAAGCGTAATTGTATTTATTTAACTCTGGTAATGTTATCACACTCGGAGACTCATCATAGTTTATATATTTTATCTATCTATCATAGTCTTCCGCTTGCAAAATTAACTGTCTCACGGAGTATGATATCTTTGTTTTGGCTTAATCTCACTCATGTTCAATGCACGAATACGATCAACATTCAATCATCCTTCATTTTGTTGCATAAGTGATGTTCGGAACTCGGGAGTTGAGTTTATGCTCGACCCCCGATTTTCAGGGTGTTACAGTTTAGGTTTAGGGATTTGAGAATACATTTAGGTTTAGGGTTTAGGTTTGGGTTTAGGTTTTAGGTTTTAGGTTTGGGTAATAGTTTAAGGTTAAGGTTTAGGTTTATGTTAAGGTCATAGGTTTAGGTTTGGGTTTAGGTTATACGTTATAGGTTTAGGTTATAGGTTATAGGTTTAAGGATTTGAGAATAGGTTTAGGTTATAGGTTAAGGTTTAGGTTTGGGTTTTTGGTTAAAGTTTAGGTTATAGTTATAGGTTTTGGGATTTGAGAATAGGTTTAGGTTATAAGTATAGGTTTAGGTTAGGTTATAGGTTAAGGTTTAGGAAATTGAGTTTAGGTTATAGGTTCAGGTTATAAGTTGTAGGTTATAGGTTTGGGGATTTGAGAATAGGTTTAGGTTATAAGTATAGGTTTAGGTTAGGTTGTAGGTTAAAGTTTAGGGAATTGAGTTTAGGTTATAGGTTATAGGTTTAGGTTAAGGTTTAGGTTGTAGTTATAGGTTTTGGGATTTGAGAATAGGTTTAAGTTATAGGTTAAGGGTGTGGTCCCTACAAGTACAGATGTAAATACGGCCTGCTCAAATTGGTCAGGCCCTTCCAATGCTGTTCATAAGAAATGGACAGATTCATCATGGTCATAACAGCGATTCCCACCTTCCAGGGACCCCCGCTCAACATCCGGATAGCTCCGACACACATCCGTGTTTGCTCCATTAATTTCGAGCAAATACATAAACACGGCCCGTCCAAATGGTCAGACCCCTCCAATGCTGTCCATAGGAAATGGACAGCTTCATCATGGTCATTACAGCGGTTCCCACCTTCCAGGGACCCCCACTCATTCGGATAGCTCCGACGCACATCCAGGTCTACTTCCTTAATTTCAAGCAAATATATAAACACAACCTGTCCAAATGGTCAAGCCCCTCCAATGGTCATAACAGCGGTTCTCACCTTCCATGGACCCCCGCTCACCATCCGGATAGCTCCGACGCACATCCGAATACATTAATGGGTACAGTTTCAAAGAACATTATTAACAATGTTTCAAATGCATACCTCCCTTAGAAAGTCCTTCAGTTGATCCTCATGAAAGTCCTGATCTGTAAAAACCTTAACGGCAACATCATGCATTCTATGATTGAATAAATAAGAAGATGCATCACCTTTACTTTCAAGTCAAACAAAAATGGGACAGAGAACCATGTAAGAAACACGAAGAAAAATGTGGATTTCTTTGAATATGATAGAGAAATTGGTCCAGGAACTGAATCACAAATTACTCTCATTAGGCTAGTTATCAGAATAACATTTCCTGAGAAGTTCCCTGCATTAAACACTTGCCTATGTAATTCAATTGTCTTCAATAAAATCAAATTACTATCTTAAAAGAAATGCACACCACGCATGCGAAACATCATTTTCAAACCAAACTACACTCGCTATTTTCAAATTTCACACGGCCACTTCATTCCCCCACTCTCCCTCGATTTCCCCACTCTCACCTCTCCATCTCTCTCTCTTGAATCAAAAAAGAAGAAAAAAAATTTTCTTTTATGTTTTTTCAACCCATCTTTCATTTTCTTCTTAATAAGAAAATCCATATTTACTAATATTCTCATTTTTCTATTTTTCAAAAGAATGAGTTCGGACTCCGAAAGCGTCAGCTCCAACACTCATACTTTCAACCCAAACCCTAACCAAGGACTCTGAAATTACCAAACTGCCACTGTGTAGGAACTCCCCAAATCTAGGAAAATCTAATGACTTGCAGTCAACTATTGTCAGACTCGGGAAAATGTGAATGTTGCGAATCGCCTGCCAAAGGAATCCACTAAAAAGCAAGGAACTCCAACATAGCTTTGTAAAGCATGAAGGGAAAGTAGGAGGGATTCCAAAGCGAGGAAGAGTCTGTTTTAAAATGTTAGCAAGTGCAAAAGAATGGTAAGCAAGAGAGGGCGCAATGAGGCTAAATACTCTTAATCAGGTTCACTTTCTCTTAATCATGCAGTTCTACAAGAGAGAAGAAAATACAAATTATGGCTCATGTGAAAAGATGCAAATACTATCCTGTACAATTTTATTTTATTTTTTGTGTTTGTGTGTGTGTCAACGGTGTGAGTGTTAGTGAAATCCTCAACAAAAAAGACGAGTTCTTGCAATCATGCATATTTTGTAGCTTTCCTGGGACAGAATTGACTATTGTGCACATTTCGACACTGTCATGAATGGGAAATCTAAAAGCAGTTTAGTCATATAAATGTTTTTTCTTCTTTCTTTGAAATTTTAATCATCAGAGTGATAGTAATTAGTGTGTTTGGATGTAAACTGACCAGCCTTATGAGTCATGATTCACCTTAGAAGGAAAAAACAAAAAAAAAAAAACATAATTAGTAGTATGTTAATGATTTGTACTTACATGACATATCCAAGCTGTCCATCGGGCAATAGCATTAGCACCATTGACATGCAAGTAGGAGTTGGTCCCCTACCATAGATCATAGGCTGCAAGATAATAATAATAATAATAATAATAATAATAATTATTATTATTATTATTATATAGAGTTAAGCTTACCGTCATTGTCATGTTGAAACCGTTCCTTGAATATGAGGATGTCCCTTATTGATCTAAAACAGTCAAAGAGAATTACAATTAAAAGAAAAAAAGAAAAAAGAAAAGAAAAGAAGGCAAGTAGGTAATCAGACACTCAAATGCTACCAAAAAGAAAAATATAAACTTATCTTGTTAACTCCCCCTGAAGTGACACCTACACCAACTTGCAACAACGGAAACCAGATCAGTCTCAAATGTGTACTTAGCAATCAAGGAAGAAATGGGTTATACTGAAATTGCTATTAAATAGAAAGAAATATATTATAACATAAACAATCAGAAACCAAAAATCAGTAAAGTGGAATGGAACTCCCAATACACAAAGATGATCATACATAACATGAGCATGAACAAAAGAAACCTAGGGTGTGTTTGGATGTATAACTCAACAACCTAGACGGAAACTAGAGAAATGATCAAATTGTAATCAATTTTCTAAGCTAGCTTCACGTCGCATGCATTGGAATTCCAATTTGGAAAGAACACGCCTCTTGGCCATCATTTTTTATTAGACAAATTGTTGAAGTGCATGTATGAATGGATGTTCCATTTGAAATGAATTGCAAGAATTGAAGATAGAGAGTTGTAATTTGAGCATCCAAAGGACAGACCATGTAGAAAATTATTCAACCATGCATGTATGAATGGATGATCTGAATTGCAATAGTTATTCTGGTAAAGTGAAAATTAACAATTTGTAGTTATAGTATGGCTGGTATGGGTTTGGGACTTTGGCTCCTAAGTGCAATTGCTATACTTTGAAGATGGACCTGAAATAGCTGGAGTTGAAATTTGAGGGTGAGTTACTCACTAGTGAATGTTAGGAAATGTAACCAAGATTTGGTTGTTTCATCTTTTTTAAACTGAATATTTTCAATTCAATTTAGTTGCTCATCTAAATACAACCCAAAATGTATTATGTTATTATTGAAAAAACTAACATGTAGATGAAGGAATTGGCTAATGGAAATAACTGGAAAAGGATGACAATTTCAACTAAGATTTGGCTATTTGTGACTAATCTGAAACTCAGTATGAATCAGGGTGGTAGACTCGTCGGGAGGGCCAAACATTCACATCGAATGTTGGACTATTGGCCATTCTTTTTCAACTGCCCATTTGTTTTGCATGCAGTGGCTCACATATGAGATAACTGGCATGATTCTTAGGCTGGACAGATTGACAATTGGGCCTACCAGATGAAATTTTGGATCTTGATGAATGGTCTAGATCACACATGCATTCCATGTTGGCACTTATGTGGATGTCTAGGTTTAATGACCAGATTTGTGTTTGCAATCCTTATGGGAGATTACTCTCAATTGAACTTCTCTAGCCTTACTTGAACCTTTCATCAATCAAAGGCAGTACCAAGACTAATTGATAATTGTCAAAAGAGCATTAATCACACCTTTTCAGCTCACCTAAGGATTGGACCATCTTGATTTTCAGGCCATGACACATGATCGGAGGGGATCTCCCCACAAATGGTCAAGATCTTGCACACGTGTACTAAACTGGACCTCAACATGAATGAGCAGCACAATGCAAACATAAAACCAATCGACACATGGCAAGTTTGGTCAAGTCACACCTTATCCTAAGAGAAATACAATTTTCTTAGTTTTTTGGGTTGTTGAGTTGGGCCCTTGGTTCAATGATACAAATGACTACACTACATGGATGGTGGCCCATGAACCAAAAATCCTCCACATAAGGATAACCTGAGCCTTCAACTGGTGGCCAGCAAATAGATGATTGAGGATGAGATATTACCATCATGTGTGGGTAGGAAACCAATCCAATAAGATGAGCTATAATGGTATTTGCGTTCTCTAAAATAGCCTCTTTCCCTATTTGTACATGTGGAAAACAGAAACTTCATATGAAACTTTGCATAACAAAACATGGAATCTAATATCATCTGGACTTGACAAAAGATGGAATAAGAATCTTCTCAAAAAATCAAAACCAAACATCTCACCTTTTCCCTATACATGTTCCTCAGCCTCCCAGCCTCCTCATCCATGGGCTGATCAAGCTTCTGGTCTAAGACCCACATGCTCCCTTTATTACTCTCATCTTCAGGCAGCGTCGACGCCATCAAAATCCCAAAATTAACAGGAATTAACTCCAATAACTGGCCACTCAACCACGTCCTGAATCGAAGCAAATCCTAAGATCAATAGCAGATCACTGAAACCCCAAGCCCACAAAGAAATCTATCAATTCTCCATGACGAAAACATACCAAAAATGCTTCAGACTGATGAAAAAAAAAAAAACAGAAAAGTTCAGCTTTTCTATTAGTAGCCCACAAAAATATAACGATTCTCAACCCTCATTGGCTTTACCCGATACACGTGGTTGTGGGTAATTGCGTGTATTCGCCGGGATTAGTCTCACTTCAAAAAAGAGGTGGGGACACCCTGTGTCTTCAAATATATATATATATATATATATATATATATATATATATATATATATATATATATATATATATATATATATAGAAATTCTCAATCAGCAAACCCATGAAACAAGGAGAAAAAGAGGCAAATTTTCAGCTTTTCAGCTAAACAAACAAGAACTAACCACTTTCTACTTGAGGAAGAAACTCCTCATAAACTCTCGAAATGCTGAGAAAATAGTAAATTTTGAAGCTTTCGACGGATGGTACCATCGCAATATAGAAAACTACGGAAATAACAAACCTAACCTCATTTAAAGCAGCAAAAAAGGAGTAAATCTCACTTTACATGAAAAAGACAATACCAGTAATGGCTGTAAAACATAATTCCGATTTCCCTACTCATCCAACCATCAAAATCTATCTTGAAAAAAGATTGAAAACATTGTTAAGTGAGGAAAAATAGTAAATTCAAAAACCAACCTCAGGGAAAAAAAATACCCAACAAAGAATTCAAAAAAAATAAATTAATGGCATCTCCCAACTTCGAAAAATAGTAACTTGAAAGCTTTTAGCTTAAAAGCTACACCCGGGAAAAAAACTAAAAAAAAAAAAAATGACACCTTAGAAGAATCAGTGACAGAAAAACAAACCGATTTCTCAGTTTCCACCACAAACCCAAAAAAGAAAACTCTCTCTCTCTCTCTCTCTCTCTCTCTCTCTCTCTCTCTCTCTCTCTCTCTCTCTCTCTCTCTCTCTCTCCCCCCCCCCTGAAGTAAAATTAAAAGCTCCCAATTCATACAGAAACAATAAAAAATCAGAAAAAACCGTAAGAAAGTTGCCCCAGTTGATAACAACAGTAAATTCAAAGCTCTCAGCTAAAACTACCATCAAAATCTAATCCTAAAAATACTCCAAAAACAAATACCCACCTCAGAAAAGGAATCCAAAGATAAATCCATGCTATAATTGATTTTTAAAAGAAAAAAAAAAAAATGTGAATCCCCAAATCAGAAAATCAGGGATTTTCAATTCGGAATCCTCAAATCCGTTAATTAGGGATTTTCAAATCCCATATAGGCTGATTAGGGATTTTGAATCCCAAATCCAACAATTAGGGTTTTCTGATTTGAATCCCCAAATCAGAAATTAGGGATTTCGAATCCCAAGTCCCATATTGGGGATTCCAGTCATATTACCCCATAATCCAGTTGAAATTAGGGATTTTTTTTTTTTATTCGAATAAGTCAATTAGGGATTTTGAATTTGAACCCCAAATCTAGTTGCCAGATTGGGGATTTCAATCTGGAATCAGATTGGGGATTCCATTGTCATACCTGGAGTGAACTTCGCTCGATCTCATGATGGATGTGGAACTCCTCGCCATCATCCATGGTTGTCACCTGTGGAAATCCTTCACTCAAGCTCCGACAGCCATGTCCGAGGCGAGAGAGAGAGAGAGAGAGAGAGAGAGAGAGGCAGAGAGAGAGGGAGAGAGAGTGAGAGAGAGAGAGAGAGGGCAGAGGGAGGGAGCGCGGTGAGTGAGAAAAATGGGGGGAGATTGGGCGCGGCTCTGTTTTGAGCGCGCGCCCAATTTTGGGCAGGCCATGGACGGTGCTCTGTAGGCCCTACCATGATGTACGTGTTTCATCCATTCCGTTCATCCATTTTTAAAGATCATTTTAGAGCTTTATGCCAAAAATTAGAGGGATATAAATCTCAGGTGGTCCACACCACATGAGAACAATAGTGATTGGATATCCACCATTAAAGTCCTCCTCAGGCTCATTGTATTGTTTATTTGACATTCAATCTGTTGATTTGGTCATACAGGACCAGATGAAGGGAAAAAACAAAAATCAGCTTGATCCAAAACTTTTATGGCTACCAAAATGTTTTTAACGGTCGACGCTCATTCAACACTGTTTCCTGTAATGTGGTCCACTTGAGATTTGGATATATCTCATTTTTGGTCTCATATTGTAAAATTATGTGTAAAAATATATGGACAACATGGATGAAACACATACATCATGGTGGGGGCCATAGAGCACCGACCACCAGCTATTAGCTGGTGTCAGGAGGAGTAGCCAATCCGTTCCCAAGCGTACTGAGTAAATCCTGTGGGGCCCACTATGATTTATTCATTTTATCCACTCCATCCATCCATTTTAACATATAATTTTATTATAAGCTCAAAATTGAAGCCTATAAAAATCTGAAGTGGACCACATCATAGGAAACAATATAAATTGAACGTCTACCATTAAAAATTTTTGGGAGGCCACTGAAGTTTTGGATCAAGTTGATATTTTAGTTTTCCCTTCATCCATGTATTTGTGATCTATTGAACAGGTTGGATGACAAATAAAAATCATTGTAGGCCATAGGAAGATTTTAATGGTGGAAATGATTATTCCCACTGTTTCCTGTGGTATAGTCCACTTCAGCTTTGAATATGCTTTAATTATGGACTCAACCACTAAAATGATCTGGAAAAATGGATTGACAGTGTGGATATATAAACCATGACTTTGGGCCACAAGCTTGAAAATAAAGTCAATCCATGACTTGGGTGGGCCACACCACATACTATAGTTGAGACGGTTACCCTCACATTAAAACATTCATAATCATTTATTGGGCCCACCTAGATGTGGTTTATAGATCCAGCCCATTCATTATGTGTGTCCCACTTAGATGAGGAGTCAGCCCAAGTTTCATACACATCCAAAACTCATGTGGACCCCACCAATTAAATGCTTTTATATGTTTTAGGGATATCTTCACATAGTTTTAAATGCTATGGCCCACCTGAATTTCGTATACGGTTGATTTTTGGACTTAAAGGGGACACATCAAATGCATGGTGTTGATGTTCTGCACACATCATGGTGGGGTGCACACAGATTAACCTCATCGAAAGTTCCCATGAGGTGACCTTATAGTTCTATTTCACTATTTAGGTAACTCCTTCATGGGTGTTACTCTAACCGTGTAGGGCCCACCTTGATATATTTTATGTATATCGACACCATCCATATATTTTTCCATCATATTTTAGGAAGTGATTTCAAATCATAAGAACTCAATAAAATTATCCATTAACATAGATTAACGGAGTGGATAAAATAAATAAATAACAGGTTCTCACGAGGTCAATAAGTTGGGTCACAATTTTGACCAGAATATTTGGCCCATTTTACATGTCTAGTCCATTCACTCTATTTTACTGATCATTACCCTAAAATTGACTAGTTACTCGCCCCGATCATGCTACATATGAGAGAGATATTGGGCAAACAAGATTGATCAACAATTTGAGTGAATTTTGATTTAAACATCTGAAGTTATTTACTTTTCAATTTGGACTAATCAGATTTTCCAAAAATGGTTAAAGGTTGTTCATAATATCAAAAATATATGAATGAATAGAAAACACAAACATCAGCTTGATCCAGAACTTTTATGGCCTCCAAGAATTTTTAAATGGTAGAGGTTCAATCACACTATTTCCTGTGGTGTGGTCCACTTGAGCTTTGGATATGTTTCTTTTTTGTTCTTTAGACCTCAAATTATCTGTTAACATGGATGAATGGAGTGGATAAATAACGGTGGACCCCACAGAGTTTACTCTGGTAAAAGTAACGAGTAACTCACGTAAATGTAGTAGAGAAGGGTTTCCTTAAAACATTCATAATCATATATTGGGCTTGCTTGAATGTAATTCACATATCCAACCCACTCATTATGTGTGTCCCACTTGGATGAGGGATTTCAGACCAAGTTTCAACTGCATCCATGTCTGTATTAACTTATAAACAGATTGGATCTCAAATAAACATCGCGGCGGGCCCTAAGAAGGTTTCAATAGTGGGTGTCACTATCCCACTCTTTTCTATGGTGGGTCCACTTGAACTTTAGATCTACCCTATCAATCAAATGCACCATTCCATGGTGGGCCACGAGCTTAAAAATAAAGTCAATTCATGACTTGAGTGGGCCACACCACATACTATAGTTGAGAGGGTTACCCTCCCATTAAAACATTCATAATCATTTATTGGGCCCACCTAGATGTGGTTCATATATCCAACCCATTCATTATGTGTGTCTCACTTGGATGAGGAGTCAAACCAAGTTTCATACACATCCAAAACTCATGTGGGCCCCACCAAATGCTTTTATATGTTTTAGGGACATCTTCACATAGTTTTAGATGCTATGGCCCACCTGAGTTTCGTATACGACTGATTTTTGGACTTAAAGGGGACACATCAAATGCATGGTGTTGATGTTCTACACACATCATAGTGGGGCACACACAGATTAACCTCATTGGAAGTTTCCATGAGGTGACCTTATAGTACCATTTCACTATTTAGGTAACTCCTTTATGGGTGTTACTTTAACCGTGTAGGGCCCACCTTGATATATTTTATGTATATCGACACTGTTCATATATTTTTCCATCATATTTTAGGAAGTGATTTCAAATCATAAGAACTAAATAATGTCAGGTGGGCCATACCAATCAAAACAATGATGAATAACTATTAAAAACCTTTTGAAGGCCACAAAAGTTTTGGATCAATTTGATCTTTGTAGTTTACCTTCATCTAGATCTTCTTTACATTATCAACAAGTTGGATTGCAAATAAACATTACTAAAACCTTACGATGGGGCTCTTTATAAGTTTTAATGGCGAGGTACTATATTATCATTCTTTCCAGTGGTGTGGTCCACCTAAGATTTAAATCTACACAATTTTTTTATACCCAACCCAAAAATGGGTTGGAGAAACATAGGGGTGGCAAGGATATACAACACATCATTAAAATCTCACTTTTGTTATCTAACTTTCAATTTTTCTTGTCAAAATTCAAAATTTAGTTTTCTTTTTTAAAAAATATATTTTTTTTACAGTTTGTCAATTTTTTTACAAATTTGTTTAATTTTTAAAACTTTCTTTTTCAAAATATCATTTTTTTTATCTCACTTTTGTTATATAACTTTTTAATTTTTCTTGTCAAAATACAAAATCTAGTTTTCTTTTAATATATATATATATATATATATATTTACAATTCTGCTTAATTTTTTAAATTTTCTTTTTCAAAATATCATTTTTTTATCGAAATCTTTTTTTTTTTCAAAATTATCAACATTTTTTTTTCTTTTTTCAAAATTTAAATTTTTCTTAAACATTGTTAATTATTTTTCTAAGCTTCTCAACTTTTTTTTTTTCGAAATTCATAATTTTTTTGAGCTTTTTAATTTTTGATAGTCATTGAAAGCATTAGGGACGGTTTAGGACCGTCTCTATTAGAAACGGTCATTGAAAGTCTTTAATAGAGACGGTCTTTGATAGTCTCTAATAGCGACAGTCTTTGACAGGGCTATAAAATGGTCTTTGACATTCTCATATTATAAGTAAAAGACGGCCAATGACTGTCTCAGATGACCGCATATAAGACGATTAAAGACCGTCTCTAATGCGGATGGTCTTCGACTGTCTCAAATGACCGCACATAAGACGGTCAATGACCGTCTTAAATGATTTATGGACGTTCAACATTTTAAGACAATATTAGGAACGGTCAAGAGCCATCTAAAATTTTTGAGACGGTCTACAGCCATTCCTAAAGCGTCGTTAAACCAAGAAATTTTAGAGAGTTTACAACCGTCTCAAAATCCATCTTTTTTTTTTTTTTTTTTTTTTCCATTTTTCACATAGTGATTGGTCCAATTTGATCACTAAGCCACCATTACAATGGTTCGGAGACACTTATGCTCTTCCCATTCCATGTGCATATGTAATTTAAAGCAATCTGTGAATTTAGTTCATGTTTTATTATGAATGGAGGAAAATTGGAAAAGATTCTTGAATTAAACATATTAAAAACCTTAATTTTTATTTTTAAGTTTTTTCATTATAGGGATATCCCTATACGACCAGGACCACAGCCAGGGCCTTTTCAACCTTAAAGGTTTAGAGATTCGGCAGGGACATCCCTACAGGACCATGCCCATTGCTACACATATTGATGCTCGTCTTGTCAATCTCTCTCCTACTGCACGTTGTGCAGGCATTCATTGCCTATGCTATTGGTTGAATTCCAAGGCTTATCTGTCTCCACGTTGTTTCCATTTGATGATGTCTCCGCTGTCACTTGCTATCACCATCTGTTTACTAATGAGTAGGCCTGCATTACTATCATTCACTAACATTGATAATTAAGTTCCTCCAAAATGATATACGAGGTTGGGCCCACCGAGATGTGGTTCACAAATCCAGCCCATCCATTACGTGTGTCCCACTTGGATGATGGGTCTAAGTTTCGGATGCATCCAAATTTTAGGTGGGTCAAGTGCTTTTATATTTTTTGGGCAGGTCTTCCCATGATTTTAGATGGTATGGCCCACCTGAGTTCTGTATAGGGCTAATTTTGGGGATATCTCATAATTTAAATGGGACCATCAAATGCAAGGTGTTAATATTTGACATGTATCCCAATGGGCCCACACAGCTCGCATAGAACCATTTCCCCCCACACACACAATATATATATATATATATATATATATATATATATATATATATATATATATATATATATATATACACTCAGCTACCCACTGGTTCGCACCTAACTCGTGCAAACTTTTTGAGAACGCGTTAGTGATGTGAGTCCAAAATCTGAACGGTCCAAGTGATGCAGCACCCATGAAATCCCTGGGAGCCTAACTTTTACTTTGATATTTAAAGCTTTGATGGGCCATGGAAAACGAAAACAGTTTCTTCATTTGAGTTGCATCTATTTTTGCTATGGCCTACCAGATTTTTGGATCTAGGTGAAAATTGGTCCTTTTAGGTTTCATAGGATGCCGTGTCTCATGGACTGTTCGGATTAAACGCCCATGACATGTGTGCAAAGGTGCACATGTGCACAGGCCAACATGAATTTTTACACATGGTCCTCTTCTATACACCTTTGCACATGTGTCATGGGCCAAAATCCCAACTGTACAAGTGATGCAACGCCCTATGAAATCTCTAGGGCCCAACTTTCAACTTGATCTAAAACACTAGTGGAACCTAGCAAAGAGATAGGTAAATCAAAGGGATAAAATTATTTCCTTTTGCTATAGCCACCAAAGTTTTTGATTAGAGTAAAAGTTGGCCCCGTAGTTTGATGGAGTGTTGCATCTTCTTACGTGAGCACGTGTGCGCACCTTTGCACATGTGTCATGACCACAGAATTTGAATGGTCCACGTGATGCAACACTCCCTGAAACCTTATGGGTCCAAATTTCAGTCTAATCCAAAACTCTTGTGGGCCATATCAAAGCAAAATGAAAATCAAGAGAGGATAATCTTCTCTCGACTATTGTATGTGTTGTGGCCCACCCAAGTCATGAATTGACTTGATTTTTTAGCACGTGGGCCACCATGGAATGGTGCATGTGACTGATGGTGGGGCCCACACACTTCAACCTCATGAGAAATTCCACGAGGTTATAGGGAAATGGTACTATAAGATCAACCTCTTGGGAACTTCTCATGAGGTCGAGCTGTGTGGACCCCATCATGATGTCTGTTGAACATCAACATCATGCATTTGATGGGTCCCCTTTAAGTTACGGGATATCTAAAAACTAAGTCATATACGGAACTCAGGTGGGCCATGCCATCTTAAACCATGTGAAGACATGCCTAAAACATATAAAAGAACTTGGTGGGACCCACTTGAGTTTTAAAAGCGGCTTAAACTTTGTATGACCCCTCATCCTAGTTAGACACACACAATGGATGGGCTGGATTGGTGAACCACATCTTGGTGGGCGCAATAAATGATTATCAAGAATTTAATGGGAGGATAATTTGTCTCAACTGTTGTATGTGGTGTGGTCCTCCCAAGTCATGAATTGACTTGAGTTTTAAGCACGTGGGCCACCATGGAATGGTGCATATGACTGATGGTGTTGATGTTCGACACACATCATGATGGGGCCCACACAGCTTATTCCATATATATATATATATATATATATATGCTGCGCACTAGTTCCCATGGAACTCATGCAAACTTTTTTGAGAACTCATCATACGTGATGCGACACCAAAATCTAAACGGTCCACGTGAAGCAGCGCCTTACGAAACCCCCCAGGCCCAATATTTACTTCGATCCAAAACTTTGGTGGGACATGAAAAAAGAAAACAATCTCCTCCCTTGATTCGCATTTCTCTTTGACAGAATTTTATATCAGGTTGAAAATTTGTTCCATGGGGTTTCATGGGATTCCGCATCACATGAACCATTCGGATTAGACGCCCATGACACGTGTGCAAAGGTGTGCATATGGGTTAGTGCGCGGGTGAGCATGACTCTCTCTCTCTCTCTCTCTCTCTCTCTCTCTTTATATATATATATATATATATATATATATATATATATATATATATATATATAGGTTCTATGCGGTCAAGTTCATGGGAACTTTCCATGAGGTCGAGCTGTGTGGGCCCCACCGTGATGCATTTTGACCATCTACCCCGTCAGTCAGATGCACCATTCCATGGTAGGCCTGGGGCTTTAAAAAAATCAAGCCAATCTGTGACTTGTGTGGGCCACACCACATACAAAACTTGAGAGGTTACCTCCATTAAAACATTCATAATCATTTGTTGGGCCCACCAAGATGTGGTTCTCAAATCTAGCTCATCCATTATGTGTGTCCCACTTGGAAGAAGGGTCTGACCAAGTTTCAGATGCATCCAAATTTTAGGTGGGCCCCACCAAGTGCTTTTATATGTTTTAAGCATGTCTTTACATGATTTTAGATGGTATGGCCCATGTCCCATAATTTAAAGGAGACCATCAAATGCACGGTGTTGATGGTCGACACGCATCATGGTGGGGCCCACACAACTCGACCTCATAGAAGTTCCCATGAGGTAGACCTCATAGTTCCATTTCCATATATATTTGTGTGTGTGGGAAAAGGTTCCATGCCATTGAACTCATGGGAACTTCCCATGAGGTTGAGCTGTGTGGGCCCCACTGTGATGTGTGTCGAACATCTACCCCTTTAGTCCGATGCACCATTCCATGTTGGGCCACGGGCTTAAAAACCAAGTCAATCCATGACTTGAGTGGGCCACACCACATACAACTGTTGAGAGGGGTTACCCTCCCATTAAAACATTCATAATCATTTATTGTGCTCACAGAGACGTGGTTCACAAATCCAGAGCATCCATTGTGTGTGTCCCACTTGGACGAGGGGTTAGACCAAGTTTCAACCGCATCTAAAACTCAGGTGGGCCCCGCTAAGTGCTTTGATATGTTTTAGGCATGTCTTCAGATGGTTTTAGATGGTATGGTCCTCCCGAGTTCCGTATATGGTTTATTTTTAGAATATTGCATAACTTAAAGGAGACCTATCAAATGCACGGTGTTGATGTTCCACACATACCATGGTAGGGCCCACACAGCTCGACCTCATGGGAAGTTCCCATGAGGTCGAGCTCCCATATATATATATATATATATATATATATATATATATATATATATATATATATATATATATATATACCCAAAATCTGGTTGATACAACAACTCTAAAAACCACGTGTTGTTGCACTGCTGAGCTTTGGAATGGCTTGATTTCTTTTCTTTTTCTTTCCCATGTGGTGTAGCCCACCTAGCATTGGACCAGCTAGATTTTTGGGCTCGAAGGACAGCATTAGGAGGCACACATGATGGACGGATATGATTTATTGAAACCTAACGAATGGCCCCCACACGTCAGTTTGTACATTCAACTTATACCAGGAACGTTTGTACCCCTGGTAGACATCAAGCACAGTACATGCGTGCAACACATGTTCACAAGGCGACAACCATGCCAAGCTGGCTTTGCAAAACATCATCCTCTAGCCGGGCTAGGGCTTATCGAGATAAATTGTACGACTAGATTTCAACGGTCACGATCAGTTGACAAGGATAGAGAACCAAATATCCCAAGTCAAAAAGCGATTCTTTAACACCGGATCCTTTCACGTAGTAATAGAAAATTAAGGAGATTTAATTGACACTCTGACGGTGTATGACACTTGATAAGCAAGCACTTTAAAATCTGATACGTGGTGTACATTAGCACAAATCAAACCAGCTACATTTTGGGACTCACTGGTACCAATTTATATTAAAAAAATCAGATCGGTTGCCCATTCCATTAGAAACATTTCATTCCTAACCGTCCAATAAATGCAATCTGATAGTATGATAATTAAATAAGCATCCCTTTTGGTTTATGATACATCACAACCTGGTTATATAATAAATTGGATGGTTTAACTTAAATTAATTAGATTATACTTATATAATTTCTAAGTAATTTATAAATTCCTGTGTATCATATATCACACGCTCCAAGAGTAACAAAGTTGTTTTCAGAGAAAATTGGTTCCACGTGAAACGCATGGAAAGGAACTTCGGTTATATTTCTTTTGATTTTTTTGGCTTGATTGAAGAAGTCCAAACCCATTTAAATAATAAAATGACAAAAGATAGTTCAGAACCTTATCCAGCTCATAGCAGTCTTTTAAAATGCATATATGACCCTATTGCATATATAACATCCCTTTCTACATAAATGCTAACAACTAACCAGCTGTACGATCGAGTTGCCATTCACCTAACGGATGACTTTCGATATGGGCCTGCGACATCCATCCCATCCAATAGGTAGGCCCCACCATGAAAATTGCCTTCTATAAGGGCTTGTTTGGCTGGGCGAATCCAATGGGATTAGGAGGGATGGGATGAATTTTAAGGTAATGATTGTCGTGTCAGTGGATTGGTTTGAGATCCATGGGATTGCTATATTTCGGGATAAGTTCACTGGGTCGGTTTGGCACGCCCAGCATATCCTAGAATTTTACCTTCCAATCCGTCCAACCAAGGGATGAGATCAATTTTAAGGTAATGATGGTGATATTGGCAGATTGTTTTAAGATCCATGGATTGCTTATATCCCGGGACAAGTTCACCAGGTCTGTTTGGCTTATCATGCATATCCTGAGATATTGCAATTCCATCCCTCCTAATACTGTGGGACCTCTGGCCAAACAGGCCCTAAAAAATCTGCCCTATCAAATCATTAGGTAGACTGCACTTGTATTATTATTATTATTATTATTATTATTATTATTATTATTATTATTATTATCTATCAGCAATTAAGCTTTATTTTTTAAAATGTGCATGGCCCACTTGATAAGTGGATCAAAATGATTTTTGCACGTCATGGTGGGGTCGTGATCTTATTGAAATGGGTGGATGTCTTACACATCTGATAGGTTTGAAGTTATTTAATAGGTGTAAGGTGGCTTATCATCAAATTGGTTGGATATGAGCATTTCACCTTCAAAAATGTATTTATTTATTTATTTTTTTTTTTTAATTTTTTTTTTTTGTTACTTCGGGGAGGCATATGATCGCTTGATCTGATCATGTACGAGAAGTGATCACGTCTAACGTACATTGTAGGTTGATTCATAAACAATTTCATTTTCTATTTAACTATAATTTCGGTTGAATATCCAAGCCATGAAATCTGTGGACCATGCTATAAAGATCACCCGGATTGAAAACGGGAACAATCCACTCATCCGATTTTATTTTATTTTATTTATAAAAAAAAAAAATTTACACACGCCATAGTGAGCTTTAACCATCTATGGATACACAAACCCTTGGCCAGATGTTGAAACTCCCAAAAGTTTACCACCCGAGCAAGAGGAAGGATCCATCATAGGTTATTATTACGTATATGAAATGTCTGAAATGAAACTTTGGTTATCTTTCTTTTGTTTCGTTTCGCTTGATTGGACATCTTATAAGCGTGCAACATCCATCCCATCTAATAGATAGGTTGGCCCTGCTATCAAAATTGCAGAAGCGGATTAACGGGTGTACCACACATGTCCGAGTTGCACATTCGGTTCAAAGGAGATCAAAGTTACATGGTCTCGAAAATGATGTATTTATTATATCCTCACCGTTCGTCCATTTTTTAAAAGATCATTTTAGTGCATGAGCTAAAAAAACAACTCATATCCAAAGCTCAAATAGACCACACGTGCCACAAATAATAAAGGGGATAATGATTTTCACCGTTAAAACATTTATAAGGCCCACCATAACGTTTGTTCTCCATCCAATCTGTCTATGAGGTCACAAAGGCCTGGATTAAGAGGAAAAAACAAATATCATGTTGATTCGACACTCCTGTGACCCTCAGAAGGATTTTAATGGTAGACGTTTAATCCCCCACTGCTTTTTTTCAATGTAGTCCACTTTATCTTTACATTTGTCTTATTTTTGAACCAATGAATGGGTGGTTTGGATGTAACACATACCTCATAATCATAATGGGACCCACGGAAGTTACCCACATTAATTAACTAGCTGTATGGTTGGTGTGTGCTACACCAGCCAATCTACTTCTGAAAATTGGGAAGCGGATTGGCTGGTGTACCACACAATAGCTACATAGCTGCTTTAGGTATGTGTTGTGCGAAGATGAGCACTACGCTCCTTGAGCTCCATTTGTACTAACGTTTCAAAAGATATCAAAGTTACATGAGTCCCATAATAATGTATTTATTATATCTACACTGTTTATCTATTTTTAGAGATCATTTTAGAGCATTATCCAAAAATTGAATAATATCAAAAGATCATCTGAACCACACCACAAATAGCAGCGGAGATAATGATTTTCACCGTTAAAAAATTCGTACGGCCCATCAAAATATTTATTTTTCATCCAATCTGTTCATAAGGTCACAAAAACCTAAATGAAGAGGAACAACAAATTTCTTATTGATCCAAAACTTCTGTGACCCCAAAAAGTGTTTCAATGGTAGACGTTCAATTTCCCACCGCATATTTCTGTGTGGTCCACTTGATAGTTAGGTCTATCTTATTTTTCTTCGCAAGCCTTATACAAGCTTGCCAAACGAATTGACGTTTTGAATATAACACATGCCTCATGATCATGATCAGACCCACAAAATTAGCCGAAGTCTATATATGGCTATATAGCTGGTGTAAGGTACACCAGCCAATCCGCTCCCCGAAAATTGCCTTGTATAAAGAGAGGTGGATTAGATACTGACAGTTGTCACAGTTCAGTAGCCAATCGCCACTGAAGTGACCTCATTCAGTTTTGTGTAACCCACCATGATGTATGTGTTGTATCCACACTGTCTATCCATTTTGAGATATCATTTTAGGGTATGAGAGAAAGAATGAATCAGATCCAAAGCTCGAGGGGACCCACTAGAGAAAACAGTGGAGAGAGTGACGCATACTATTGAAACCTTCCTAAGGTCCACTATGATGTTTATTTGAGATCCAACGTGTTCATAACTTAAGACAGAGGGAAAACACAAATTTTAGCTTGATCGAAAACTTTTGTGACCCTTTGAAAATTTTAATGGTGGGCGTCACTCTCTCCACTGCTTTCTGTGTTGGGTCTACTAGAACTTTCGATCTGATTCATTCTCTGTCTCATGCCCTAAATTGATATCTCCAAATAGATGAACGGTGCGGATACAATACATACATCATGGTAGGTCCCACGGAACTAGGTGATGTGACTTCGGTACTCAACCTGTCAGTAGCTAATCCGCGTCCTGTACAGACATCTGCTCCATCCAATCATTAGGTCGACTGCACTTGTAGTAATATTATTATTATTTTAATCTATCAACGGTTATGCTTTGTTTTCTATGGTGTGCCCGACTTGATGAGTGGATCCAAATGACTTTTACACAAGGTGGTCTTCATGCATGGTAGTGCTATCCTATTGAAATGGGTGGATATCTCACTCACATGATAGGTTTGAAGTTATTTACCACGTGGATAGTAACTTATGATTAAACCGGTTGGGATGTGAGCATTTCGCCATCCAAAATGTTCCTTTTTTTTTTTTTTTTTTTTTTTATTTCCAAGAGGCACATCGCTTGAGCTCACTTATTAGCACGTGAAGTGAACATGTCCAACTTACGTCCCATGTTAGTTCATAGATCATTTTATTTTCTATTTAACTGTCATTTCATTTGAACATCTAAGCCATGAAAAGTGTAGACCATGTTATATAGATGACCCAGATTGAAAATTGGAACAATCAACATATCTGCTGTGGCACACAGACATTAAATCATACCATCGGCTATACATTTATTTTGACGGTGTTCCCCACCTTATGAATGGGCCATCCTGGTTTTCATTGCAAGTTATCATTATGATGCATTAGACCTTTTGCATGGTTCAGATGTTATACGCAAGTGCCATGTCAGCGGAAAATAAAAGAAAAATGTTGTTCGTTAACATTCAACCTTTGCTTATGATAATTCCCTTGTAATTTATTTCTCCTACTCCTTGATGGGCTCATGGCACCGTGATTGGCATTTTTAAGATTTCAAAAATCACACTATATATAATGCATGCGAGATTATTAAAATCTCGACAGGTTTTAATTTTTAACTTTTATTATGACACATTTATTGTGATTTTAAATTTAATTTTTTATTTTTATTTTTATTATGTAGATATTTTAAAACATTTAAATTACTTATTAATTCTAACATCATGAGAAAAGTTCAAATATGAAAAATATTTGAAGAAAACTTCCAACTAAAAAATTACTTATAAAGTGAACACATTTTGCGATTGTCCTTGATATAGTGGAGGTGGGCCATCTCTAATTAAATAATTCTCTTATTCGATCGACTTGTCCAAAGGCAAAAACAATCTTCTTTACTGACGCAGGGGAGGACGTGAGGTCGAGCATCGTCTTCCTCAAGAGGATAACTATTCCGAATCCACGGAACTTCTCTGGACTCCTCATAGAGACTTCTCAAATCCACGAGGAAAGAAAGTAGGAATTAGAAATAAATTCTAATAAATTTGAAATTGATTAATAAATCAATAAAAACGAGTTCACAACCCTTTAAATAGGGGTACCAAGCAATGGGAAAGAAATCAGAATCAAACTACAACTAAAACTCCTAGAATTCGCGACTTACTATAAATAGTAAACTTACTATTTATAGACGATCGTGATGTCTACTAGTGCGCAAGGTTTTCGGCCAAAAATAGTAAGTGTCCTATTTGGCTTCACCAAACCGTTCTCCTAATTATTCTAAGCTCTTTTCACGTTAGGCGCAACTCCTAAAGCCCGACGGATGAAGAGTTATAATCAAACTAAAACTTACTATTTATAGTAAAAACGAATTAAAACAGGAAAATGACCGTCAATCCAGGGGTATTTCACAAATCTGGGCTGCGCAACCCGGCATAGCAGTGTTGGTTGGCTAAAGTAGCTTGTTGTACCCCAAAATCATATATTTTATGTCAGATAACTCGTTCTGGATTGCAAGATACGCACGATTTAAGGTCCAATGGTCTGGATCACTTCTGTTGTCGACCGAGCCTTTTTTGATCCATCTTGGCCATATAACTGTCCGCGACCCGCTCAACATCATTTACAAAATGAAATGATAAAAACGCCCTTCCTGTAAAGAACAGGTCTAATAGTTGCACGCCGCTATGATTAGTATGGTTGGCCCATGAATTAAAGGTTTTATTAATTTAAACTAACAAGTGTATGTGAATTAAAGGTTAAGATTGTTCAACTATTCAACTATTAGATGGCATTTAAAAAATCACTATGAACTGCACATACACTCTAAAATGTTTTTAATAGTAGGCATCCCTATCCAAACTGTTTCCCATGGTGTGGCCACTTGACTTTTAAATGGTCTCACACATAGATCTTTACATTGAGCTTATCCAAGACTTTTTTTTTTTTTTTTAATTTTTTAATAAAGCTTTATCCATAGCAATAAGAGGACTACATATAGATCTTTACATTAAGCTTACCTGAAAAAAGTTTACATTAGATCTAGTCATTTCTTTTGATGTGGGAATGGACGTGATGAGGTCGACCACCGTCTTCCTCAGGGGATAAGTACTCCGAATCAATAGAGCTTCTCTGAACTCTTCACAGAGATTCCTCAAATCCTTGAGGGAAAATACATAAGAAAATAGAAATAACTTCTAACAAATTCAAAATTAAATTGATTAATGATAAAATTGAATTTACAATTCTTTAAATAGTGATATCAAAACTAGGAAGAAGTTTCTTAATCAAACTCCTACTTAAACTCCTAAAACCTTGACTTACTATAAATACAAACGTCCTATTTTATAGACGATTATGATTTCTACTAGACTTTTTGGTTTTTGACCAAAAATAGTAAGTGTGCAATTTGGCCTAACCACATTGTTTTCCTAATTTTTCAAAGCCCTTTTCATGTTAGGCACGACTCCTAAAACTCAATGGATCAAAAGTTATGATCAAACTAAAATTACTATAAATAAAAAAATAAAATAAAAAATAAAATTTTAACCGTTAATCTGATGGAATCTTGCAAATTCAGCATGGGCAACCTGGCATAGCTCATTTCAATTTGCAAGATATGCCTATTTTAGGGTTCTGACAGTCCTAATCACTTCCACCTCCAAACAGGACTTTTCTGGTCCATCTTTGTCAAGAAAGTGTCCGCGACCTGGCCTACATCATATTTATATTAAGAGGCATACAACCCTGTAAAAAAAATGTTCACAGGGCAACAACCATGCCAGGCTAGCTTTAGAAAGATCCATCTAGGCTCAAATTTCAAGATAATGTAGACTATTCTTGAGGAAGCTGATTGAGTGAACTCTTTGGGTCCTACCTGGTTGTATATGTCTTTTCCACTCCATTCTATTGCGCGGTATGCCAACAACGCTAGTGAACTGAGATCCAATCTTCGGTCTAACCCACAAACGATAAACAAGAAGAAATATAATCTAGAAGAAGAATCAAAGCATTCCACACAAACCACAAGACAGAATATATGTGGAAAAACCCCAAAAGGGTACAAACTACGGGTACAAAACTTTCACTATGAAAAGAACGAGATTACAAGCAATATACTAACCTTTTCCCTTTAAATGTATAGAGAAAACCCTTTGCCCACACCTTAGAATACCTTTTGCATACCTTAGAATAACCCTAGGAACCCCTATTTATAGTTTAGGCAATTTTTCTTTCGCGCCCTTGCGAAACCACCTCAAATTTCCACAGTCCGTGTCAAATCCGCAAAACGAATCTGTGTAACCTTGACTGGTCGAGCAGGCAGCTTGACTAGTCGAGCTAGCGGACCCTCGACTAGTCAAGCGGGGGCCTCGACTAGTCGAGCATCTCGAACCCAAAAAACTACTGCTCGCTAGACTTTGAGTTAAGCCAGCCCTCGACTGGTCGAGCAGCCCTGTCCAAATGTGTCTCCACATCTCAACAATCTCTCACTTGGATACATATCACCATAAACTTTCGTCTTCTATATCCGAAGTGCACCACCTCCTCGTCTTCAAGCCTGAAGACCAATCAAAGCTGAACAGAGCTTCAACTTCTCCCGTGTGACCGCCTTGGTCACAATATCTGCAGGATTCTCACTTGTATGGATCTTCTTCAGAGCAATCGATCCATTTTCCAGTAACGAACGTATGAAATGATATCTGATGTCAATATGCTTGGTCCTTGAATGAAAAGCTGAATTCTTAACCAAGTGTATTACACTCTGACTTTCACTATACAGCATGCAATCTGCTTGCTTCTTTCCTAACTATTCCATGAAACCTTGCATCCTCACTATCTCCTTGCACGCTTTTGCAGCTGCAACATATTCTGCTTCTGTTATACTGATAGATACTATCTTTTGTGACTGAGAGATCCAACTGACTGCATCACTATCCAGAGTAAAGACATAACCTGTATTGCTTCTTTTGCTGTTGATATTTCCTGTCAAATCTGAATCTACATAGCCTTGTAGCTTGATTTCCGATCCTCCATAACATAGCCCTACATCCACAGTACTTACCAGGTATCTGAGGATCCACTTCACAGCTTCCCAATATTCCTTCCCGGGGACCTGCTAACAACTCCCACTTTTTGAGCAATGTTTGGCCTCGTGCTCACCATAGCATACATGTGATTCCCAATAGCTGACGTGTATGGGACTTTAGCCATGTAGTCCCATTCCTCCTGTGTATTTGCACCTTGCTTCTTACAAAGCTTGAAGTGGTTGGCTAATGGAGTGTTAACCAACTTAGCACCTCCCATACTGAATCGATCAAATACCTTGGCTATGTACTCTGCTTGTGACAAAACCAGTTTCCTATTTTTCCTGTTGCGCTTTATCTTTATGCCTATGATTTGTTTTGTAGCTCTTAAATCCTTCATTGCAAATTCTCTAGATGGTTGTTTTTTTAGATCTGAAATGTCTTTCATGCTTGATCCGGCCACAAGCATATCATTATCGTATAGAATAAGGATGATGTACGACATATCAAACTTCTTTAAATAGCAACAGTGGTCTGCATGACACCCCTAAAACCATTTCCCGACATGAAAATCTCAAACTTCTTATATCACTGCCTCAGAGCCTACTTCAGGCCATATAGACTCTTCTTCAGTCTACACACCTTGTTCTCCTTTTCTAGTGCCACGTATCCTATCAGATAATGCATATATATATATATACATACATATATATATATATATATATATATATATATATATATATATTCTTCAAGGTCCCCATGAAGAAAGACTGTCTTAACATCTAGCTGCTATAGATGTAAGTCATCTGTAGCCACTATACTCAAGACCATACGAATTGTAGACATTTTCACTACTGGTGAAAATATTTCAGTGAAGTCGATACCTGCCTTTTATTGGAACCCTTTCACAACCAATCTAGCCTTGTACCATTTCAAACTATCATGCTCCTCCTTCAGTCTGTAGACCTACTTGTTATGAAGAGCTTTCTTACCCTTAGGTAGAGTGACTAGCTCCCATGTACGATTAGACTCAAGAGAGTCCATCTCATCATCCATTGACTACTCTCGGACTACTCTCACTTAACTCGTGTATCTGACTATAATACCTCTTCAAAACACTCTGGTTCACCATTATCTATCAGCAGTAGATAATGTAAGGAGGGTGAGTATCAGACTGTAGGTCTCTTCTCCTGAGTAAACCTCCTCACAACCGGTGTCTGCGACTCTGCCTCATAATGCTTCTTTGCATGATTATCTTGTGGCACTGTAACACCTGTGTGAGACCCCTATCCTAGCCCATACCGTTCCGTAGGCTTCCACGGTCCTCCTAATCGAATTTCGGTAACTTGCGACTTGTAATCAGCAGTTGCGCATGACCCTGAGGCGTATCCCGTATTATAGAGTTGGCTTGACCTAAAACTTGTACCAGTGTAACTGCGCCATCGCCGTCATTCCCACGTCGTGTCTCATGCACCGAGGCGATACCCGAGCTAGGAGATGTGGGCCCGCGTTCAGTTCGAGGAAAACGTCGTGCATTTGTAATTCTGAGAGAATCTCTACCCAATGTCACATCAATCAATCAATCAATCCCATCAAGGGTCAAGTACATGTTAAGTACACATTACCTCACACTCCATCCCCAAGCAACCCCAAAGTCAACTCTCTCTTACACCCAAGTACATACCCACACCTATCAGTACATACCCATCACCCATCACTCACTCCCCATCACCCCATCACTCACTCCCCATCACTCCATCACTCACAGCCATTCCTCTCTCTCTCTCTTACAACCTCTCTCTCTCTCTCTCTTATTCTCCAAGCAACTCCAACGTCTCAACCCCTCCATGACAGAAAGCTTGGTTTGACCCACCTTCCTACCTCCCATCTCCACCATCTAAAGATCATCTCAACCATTGAAAATGCGCCCTTAGAACTCTAGATCGCATCGGCGGAAGGAAGTGTCCAAGATCTAACTGTGGGTGTTTTTCTAGGTTTTAATTTGTGTGATTTTTATGATTTGAGGGCCCACTTGTGGTGGGACCCATCTTGATGTATGCCTTATATCAAAGAGGGGCCCACTTGTGGTGGGACCCATCTTGATATATGCCTTATATCAAAGAGGAGCCCATAGTGGCGGGGTCCCTCCCATCTCCACCATTCTCTCTCTCTCTCTCTCTCTCTCTCTCTCTCTCTCTCTCTCTCTCTCTCTCTCTCTCTCTCTCTCTCCATTTTTTATGGAGTGTGTCCCACTTGATCCATACTGTCCACTGAGTGGGCCCACCCGGCAGTCTGTTTGGATGGACCCAATTGGAAGAAAAATACCAATATCAGCTTGATCCCCTGCGTGTGGCCCACTGGACGTGGAACCACCATGAAGTATATGATTCATCCACACCATCCATTTGGACAGGTGGTGAGACGCCACTGTGATGTGCATAGATTAAATCCACATCGTTCGTCCAAGCGTCTAGAGCATTTAGACGCTTGGCTCTTTTGAAGATATGATATTATATTATATTATATCATATTTATATATACATGATATGTACATATACATGCATATATATAAAATAATATAATATTATATATATATATATATATGTGTGGGCCATGTGTGTGGGACCCACCTGATGTGTGGCTGGACAGGATCCACTAGATGTGTGGATTTCATCCCACCGTCCATCCAGGGTGAGGACCCACCATAGTGTATGTGATTCCATCCCCACCGTCTAACCATTTCTAGACATGGGACCCACCCACACGTACTACACGTGTGAGGTAGGGCCCACCTCGATAATGTATTCTATACCTGCACTGTCCATCTGGACGGTGTCATGTGGAGACCACCATGATGATGGGCATCATCCAGCCGTCCGTCCATCTGGACAGAACCGTGGAGCCTTGATGTATGTTTCCCATCAACACCGTCCATCCAAAAGGGGTCCCACGTGATGTATATGTTTTATATCCAGGCTGCCCATCCAGGGCTGGACGCTGGGTCTAATATAATGATAATATTATATTATTATATATAAAAAGCTGGGTCCGATGTAATGATAATATTATATTATATATATATATTATAATATATATATACACATGTATATGTTATGGGTCCCATGTGGGGACCACAGTGATGTATTTATTCATCCACACCGTCCATACTATTTGGACGGTGTTGGACAATATTTGGATGGTGCTGATGAGCCGGACAGTGTCCAAATGGTGCTGATTTACTCGGACAATGTTTGGGTAGTGTTGATTTACATAGACGATGTTTGGGCAATGTTGATCATTATTAGTGTGTTGTGTGGGACCCACCATTGATGAACTTATTCTATATCCACGCTGTTTATTAGGTGGACCACACTGCAAATATCGGTGGAGATTAAATGTCCACCATTGAAACCCTTCTTGGGGTTACAGAAGTTTTGGATCTATGTGAAATTTGTTTTCCCTCTTATTCCAGGTCTTTGTGACCTTATGACCAGATTGTATGGAAAATATGGTGGGCCCTACCTTGATGTATTCGTGTCCCGTCCATGAGGTCCACCTTGATGTATCTTTGGCCCATCCATGAGGTCCACCTTGATGTATCTATGGCCCATCCATGGGGCCCACCCGGATGTATTTGTGGCCCATTGATGCGACCTACTTGATGTATATAAGGCCCATGTGATGCGGCCCATAATGTTGTGTATAAGGCCCATGTGATGCGGCCCATAGTGATGTGTATTATGCTCATGTGATGTAACCCATAGTGATGTGTATTAGGTCCAATGTGATGTATTCGAGGCCCAGGTACAGGGCCCACCTGTTATGTATTAAATGTCTGATGTGATGCATGATTTTTCCATGATGTATATAATGATGTTTATGTGGGCCACTCCTTGGGAGCGATGTTGGTTGAATGTCCACATTGATGAGAAATGATGGTTGTATGTCCATGTTGTGACCCTCCCTTACGCCTTATTAGGCCCATTCTTTTCGATTCCGATTATCGAGGCCGATTCCGATTTCGATTTCGATTGTTGAAGCCGATTTCGATTGTCAATTCTGATTTCAATTTCGATTATCGAGACCAATTATCGAAGCTGATTCTGATTGTCAATACCAATTTCGATTGTCGAGGCCGATGCCGATTGTCGATACCGATTTTGATTGTCAAGGCCAATTGTTGAGGCTAATTCTAATTCTGATTGCCGAGGCTAATTTTGATTCTGATTATCGAGGCCGATTGTTGAGGCTGATTCCGATTCTGATTGTTGAGTCCGATTATTGAGGCCGATTCTGATTGTCGATTCCGACTTCGATTGTCGAGGCCGATTGTTGAGCCCGATTCTGACCCGATTGTCGAGGCCAATTCCGATTGTCGATACCGATTCCGATTGTCAAGGCTGATTGTTGAGCTGATTCTAATTTCAATTGTCGAGGCCGATTATCGAAGCCGATTCCGATTGTTGATTCCGACTCCGATTGTCGAGGCCGATTATTGAGGCCGATTTCGACTCCGATTATTGAGGCCGATTTCGACTCCGATTGTTGAGGCCGATTTTGATTATCGATACCGATTCTGATTGTCAAGGCTAATTCCAGCTGTCAAGGCTGATTCTGATTGTCGAGGCTGATTATCAAGGTCGATTCTGATTATTAAAGCCGATTGTTGAGGCCGATTTCGATTCCGATTGTCGAGGCTCAATGAGATGCATATGCAGCCCGTATTTGAGGCCCATTGTAATGTGCATTCGACCCGTGTTTGAGGCTCAATATGATGCATATGTGGCCCATATTTAAGGCCCATTGTGATGTGTATTCAGCCCTTGTTTAAGGCCCAATGTGGTGTATATGAGGCCTATGTGATGAGGCCTATTGTGATGCACTCGAGGGCCAGGCGATGGAGACCATTGTGATGTATGTTAGGCCCATGTGAAAGGCCCATCATGATGTGTATTAAGCTCTTGAGTGAGGCCCATGGTGTTGTATATTTGGCCCTTATATGAGGCCATGGGTCCACTGTATGCTAGGCTCTATATGGGTCATTCCTTGGGGACAATGTTGGTTAAATGTCCACATTGTCGAGGTCGATTATCGATGTCGATTGTCGGTGCCGGTTATTGATACCGATTATGAGTATGAGACAGCGTAACATCATAATACATGCCCATACGCATCATTTGCATATTTATTATGAGATGTGGTTAACCATTGCATATGTCATTGGGCATGTTGTTATGAGACTCCTTAATAGGCGAAGATTGTCTCACATGAGTACACAGTATGTACAGGGTTAATGTATGACTGAATTATATGACTCATACATCTTGCATTATGTGTTGTGATTACTGTACGCCCTAGTGACATCAGGGTCGTAGCCTCCACAGGTCTTTCGTAGATGGCCAGATGGGACACCGAAAATCTGTTTTACATGGTGTTATATAAATATTCCTAGGTGAAAGTCCCTAAACCCTCTTGGTTTCAGAGGTTGCTCCAACTTTTAAACTGAGTGGATGCATGAGTGCATGAGGGCCGCATGCCATTAGGCTGCGTCTCTCACTGTATCATGGTCGGTTGGAAGGGGGTACAATCTTACCTGCCCGAGAGGAGGAGGCAATGTTATGTTGAGTTTGACCAGCTCGAGGAATGTGTCCGCTATCGACGAGTCGGGCCCGATATTAGCAGGCGGATAGTGAGGTCTCTTCTACTCACCTTGTTGCATGCGATGGGTGACAATCTAGTTTGGAGTGTAATAGACCCTGGTGATTTTTCAAAGAAGAACCGTACTGATATGTAGACTTATTGAGTAGGAGTTTCATACTCATGCTTTCATTTCATTCACTATCCACTTGGGCTGGTGGTGCACAACTAATTGTTGTGTACCTTCGCATGACCAGGATTTTGGTTGGGCGTACTACTAACTTGAGATCGGGAGTTTACCACATTGAGTCTGACTATCCAAATTTAGGTATGAGACTTGTTTGGATAGAAGTCCCTTGTGATGGACCCCGTAGCCTGCGATACTACGTACTATCATTCCGACTTCACACTCCAGCTTGGGCATATTGCGTTGCACCCTCAGTGCATAGTATTTGGCTTACTGTCTTCGCATTGCGTAACTGATCTACATTGCTTCCTCAGTATATGATATCGGTTATTATATTTTTTCATCGCATATCCTGGATAAGGCTGATGGTATTTATGAGTCTATCAACATGTTTTCACATTATTCTGATATTGTATGATTTATGGGCCTGTCAGTATTTCTACTTACTCTTATTACTTTGATATTGCTTACTTGACACTTACCTTATGCACACACTTTCACCACCTACTAAGCTTTCTATAAGCTTATGTACGATAGATACGTTCAAGTGGCGTTAGGTTGCAACAACATTGAGCTTAGAGCATGCAGCAGACTTATGGAACTTTGATTTTTGATATATGTATTTCCCTTTCAGCACTGTATTCAACTATTTATATTAGTGGATATGTGATGATGATGTTGCCTTTATGATTTGGATATACTTATGGTTATGCTTATTGCGAGATAAATGTACACTGAAAAATCCTCCTTGTAGGATCTCAGGATTGGAATCTGGTGTATAGGCGTTGGGAGCCGAGAATGAGATACTATGGAGGCTGTCAGCACCAGATTCGGCGATCAAGGTTCTTGTGAGTCCGATCTCCGTGTTTGGGGCGTGACAACATGTGTCCGGTAACTCTTCCAACTCTACGAATTCTTTCTCAACGGCCTTATTTTACTGCACACGAATTCTTTACTTCTGATGATTTTTCTGTTTCCTGTATCCCAAAACCTGTAGCCAAAATCATGCTACCCATATCCTATAAACGTGCACTTCCTGGGCTTTGCATCCAGCTTGTTTCTGTGATCTGCATCAATGTGAACATATGAACTACAACCAAATACTTTGAGATGTGAAAGGTTCACTTCTTTTCCAGTCCACATTTCTTCTAGTAGCCCATCATCCAATGGTGCTAATGAATTTCTATTGATGAGATATGCGGTAGTATTTACAACATCTGTCCAAAACGTCTTGGGCAACCCTGCATGTAACCTCATGCTCCTGGCACGCTCAAGGATGGTCTTGTTAATGCGCTCAGCCACACCGTTCTGCTGCGGTGTCCCTAGAATCATTTTTTGATGTTTGATTCCATTTGTTACATAATACTCCTCAAACCTCTTATCACAGTACTCTCCCCCATTATCTGATCTGAGACATTTTACTGTTTTACCTGTCTCATTTTCTACGATTACTTTCCACTTCTTAAATACATTAAATACATCAGATTTATACTTTAAGAAATAGACTCACAGTTTTCTACTAGCATTATCAATAAAAGAAATAAAATAATGTGAGCCACTAAGAGATGATACCTATGCCGGTCCCCATACATTAGTATGTACAAGCTCCAACAGATGAGTCTTTAGATCGCATCCCGTTTTCTTAAAACTTACCCTCTTTTGCTTGCTATATATGCAGTTCTCACAAAATTTCAAGTCAATAGACTTTAGCCATGGTAGCTTCCCTTTTGACAATATCACTTTCATCCATTTCTTACTCATATGTCACAACCTCTGATGTTATAACTACCCATTCACTCCAGTTGATCCGACTGTGAGTGAACTATACGATCTTAAAGTCACGTACAAAGTACCTTTCTTCTTGCCTCGAGATATCACCAAGGCACCTTTTGTGATCTTCCAGGAATCAGTAGTGAATGTCGTCGCATATTCGGTATCGGCCAACTGCCTTATTGAGATCAAGTTCCGTTTCAAACTCGGTACATGTCTGACATCCTTCAATTTCAAAGTCGTTCCATCTTTTTGATTTATATGAACGTCTCCCTTTCCAACAATATTGCATGGCTCATCATCACCCATATAGACTCTCCCAAAGTCACCTGACACATAATCACACAGAACTTTTTTACATGAAGTGACATGAAATAAAACACCCGAGTCTATGACCCAAGATTCATTCCTCACATCAAGAGACAAGATCAACGCCTCTATGTCACTCTCCTCAGATAAATTCACTGAATCCTTCCTGCCTTGAGAACTTCCTTCTTGTTTCTTAAGTGCCCTGCAATCACGTTTCATATGCCTCTTCTTCCAGCAATGCCAAAACCCATTTTTATCTTTCAGTCCCTTGGACTTTTTCTTCGATTTATAACATCCATGTTTATTGCCTCCTTTGTTCAACGATCTTCCTCTTCCTTCAACGTTTAGAGCATTCCCTGAATCCCCTGAAACTCCTGATGCCTTTCTTCTAAATTCTTCACTGAGATTTAGACTAACCACATCATCGAATTTCAGCTTTGTCGACCCTGAAGAATTGCTAACAACAATCACCAAACCATTCCAACTATCTGGCAAATTGGACAAGATCAATAATGCCTTGACTTTGTCCTAAAAAACAATGCCAACGGATTCCAACTAGCTTATGACTGTATTGAACTTGTTTAGATGTTCAGCCACACTTCCGCCATGTGACATCTTCATGTTGAATAGTTGTTTCATAAGATGAACCTTGTTGGACGCTGAGGGTTTTTCATACATCGTAGATAGGGCTTCCATTAATTCTTTTGTGGTCTTTACCTTATATATATTGAAGGCGACGTTCTTAGACAAAGAGAGTCAGATCGTTCCTAAAGCCTTTTGATCCAATAAAAACCATTCATCATCTGTCATCTTCTATGATTTCTTCTCTTTTCCTCCTGAAGGAATATGGAGGTCCTTCTGATACAGATAATCTTCCATCTGCATCTTCCAGAAAGCAAAGTTTGAACCATCAAACTTCTCAATTCTAGTCTTCCTTTCTTCCATCATCGCTCTGACTTGAACTAAACCAATAGCTTTGATACCAGTTATTGCGCAGTATGCCAACAACGCTGGTGAACCGAAATCCAATCTCTGGTCTCACCCACAATCGATAAATAAGAAGAAATTGAGCCAGCCCTCGACTGGTCGAGTGGGCCACTCGACCAGTCGAGCAAGGCACTCGACTGGGAGGAACCCTATCCAGATGTGGCTCCACATCTCAACACGTTCATCCATTTTCATAGATCATTCTAGGGAATGATCCCAAAATTAAATCATATCCAAATCTCAAGTGAACCACAACACAAGATATCGTAGGGATAATGATGTCCACTGTTGAAACCTTTTTATGGCCCACGGTAATGCTTATTTGTCATCCAACCTGTTCATTATAAGGTCATAAAGATATGTATAAAAGAAAACATAAATTATATCAACTACCTCAAACTTCTATGAATCCTAAGTAGTTTTCAACAGTAGGCATTCAATTCACACGGTTTCTGTGGTCCACTTGAGCTTTGGATATGTTTCAATTTTGAGATCATGCCCTAAATGATCTGAAAATACAGATGGACGATGTGGATAAGACATACATCTAGTGGGCCTAACAAAAGTATGCATATGGTAAGCATACCGAGTTACTTACTACTCATCGCTTCCTATCCTTGTTCGGTTGGGATTAGCTTGATAGTGATAGGGTGCAAAGTTTCCTTCCATTGAGAAGTATGGAATTGACTTCACTTATTTTTCTATTGCTTCCATTATATGGTTGGCGGAAAAACACATCACTTGAGGATGCCACTTTTCTTTCTTTTGTTTCCTTTGGTTGGTTGGCATCACCGATTTAAATAATAAAATGACAAAATGCAAAACAAAATTTGAAAAGAAAAAAACCGAAGTCTCTTTATCCACTGCAAAATGTGTGTCCATGTATGGTATTCATATCATGACATGACTTCTTTTATTTATTGGTATCAACAGTGGTCACTTATAACTTTGTATGTTAACATGCAACTATTTTCTCTTTATATGTCACTTCAAATATGGAACATTGAACTATGCCATAAAGATCACCCAAAGTGAAAATAGAATCGGTTCACTTATCTGTTGGGTCACACACATGGTTGTATATTAATTCTTATAGTTTTCCTGCTTGATTAAATGGGCAACCTCATTTTCGTTCCAATTTATATTGATGATGTGGCTCACCTTTTGCATGACTTGGATGTTATGTTATGCATAAGTAACACACCAGTGGAGAGAATCTGCTCTCAATACAATGACGTCTCTCTCTTGACAAAATATATATTGTCCTCAATGAAATAGGATTTACATAAAAACTCCATTCAAAATTACAGAATTACCCTCAATGACCTTACAAACTCAGCATGGAACTCAGCTCACAAAAGTAATGATTGGATGAATAGTACATATTTGATGATCAAGCTCAACAGATCCAACAAACACAACTCTCATCTATACACCACAGTGAACCCAAAAATAACTCATTATTTGCTATATAGGTGTGAGATAAGCACATGCCTCACAGGTCAATGAAAAAATTAGTTTCTTCCGTTCAAGTTCATGTCCACATGTGGCACACATGTGTAAGATTCAAGCGTTCCATTAGATTGGGCCCATTGTTTAGATTCTTACGAGGAAAATGTTGGCATGCACACTTATAAGATGAGCTCATGAAGTTTAGGTAAAGAAATAAATATACAAAATAATAATATTAATAATAATAATAATAATAATAATAATAATAATAATAATAATAATAATAATAAAATTTAGGCCAACATTGTGTCCCATTGATATACAAAATGGCTTGATTTTTAGACAAGGGTATTACATTGATATATAGAATAGCTTGATTTTTAGGCAATGGGTATTACAAATTAAATGGCTTGATTTTTAGACATTGGTATTATGTTGATATACAAAATATCTTGATTTTTAGGCAATTGTATTACAGAACGAGTAACCCCTCATGTATGGTCGGGATCTCACACACTTATGCCTCATTGGCACATGAGCTGTTTGTACACATTGTTAGTTTATAGGATGCTATAACAGAAGCTAAAGATTCCTTTTCCAAGCATAGTCCTTCTGAATTCTACTATTCTACTTTCCATTGGTTTTCTTATCATACCATTTGTATGAGATTTTGCATACACATGTAAAGTTAAAACACGATCCATTAATCAGGCGGGTCAGAATTTAAAAAAAAAAAAAGAAAGAAAGAAAGAAAAAAAAAGTCCAAAAACTATGCCAAAAGTGTTTAGGCTATCCGTTTGTTTAATAGAAGATTTTGTACTGCAATACATGGTTGATCAATTCATCAATTTGGCCACACTATCAAAATCCATTGATGAAGGAGAATTTGACCTCATGTACATGTGTGGCTCGCATGATTAGTAGATGGGTATGTGATGGATTTTTTTGACCCATCTTCGACCGGTCGTGAGCCCTGCTCGACCAGTCGAAGGCTGGTGGTCGACCAATCGAAGGTTCGAGTCGTAACACGACTCAAAGTCTAGCGAGTTTTGTTGTTATTTTTTACTGTAGCTACGACTGGTTGAAGGGATGGCTCGACTGGTCGAAGGGGTCCTACGACCAGTCAAAGACTTGGCTCGACTAGTCGAAGGTTACGCAGTTTGTTTCGTGATTTTGCACGAAACTGCGGATTTGAGTCCTTTCGCAACTGGGATGCGGAAAGGAGTTTCTCAAAACTATAAAAGGGGTTGCCTAGGGCTTTCTAGGCATGGCAAGAGGGTTTCCTAAAGCTGTACAAGGGATTTGCTAAAGGGTTTAGGGCTATCAAAAGGTGAGAGAGAAAGAGGAAGAGAGAGAGGAAGCTTATAGAAGGGAGGTTCTGCTCGTGGAGGTTATCTACTGTGCAATCTATATCTCAGCGCTTCTATATCCTCGTAATCGGTTTAGATCTCTCCGTTTTCTCTATTTCTCTTATTGTTTATCCACTCCTGCGTGAGTGAAGAAGGTTGTAACGTTCTACTTCATAGTGGATTGTTGATATGGACTTACCTCTTTGAGGGTTTTCCACGTAAAAATCTCTTGTGTGGTGTGTGATTGATGCATTGATTATTTTCATTGCTTTATTATCCATAATTTTGGTTTGTTCTGGAGGGCTAGATCCTAAGGTTTTGTGCAAGGCCCCCAACAAAGTGGTGTCAGAGCTAAGTTCATTGAACGGGTAGGATCGGTTTGGAATTATGGAAGGTGGCTCATCAAGGATGATCAGCCTCAATGGTTCTAACTGGACCATATGGAAGGCTAAGATGGAGGACTTGCTTTATTGCAAGGACCTATATTCTCTAATTTTAGGCGCATATCAGCAAAATCTAAGGATATGACTGATGATGATTGAAAGAAGATGGATCGAAAGATGGTGGGGTTTGTTAGACAATGGTTGGATGATTCTATGTTCCACCACATGTCTACAGAAACCTCATTTGTTAACTATATTTGAAATTACAAAAATTTGTATGAAAGGAAGACAGCTGGTAATAAGATTTTTCTGATAAGGCGACTTGTGAATCTCAAATTCAAAGATGGTAGTTCTGTAGCTGAGCACATGAATGAGGTCAACAATATAGTGAACCAACTCACCTCTATGAAGATGGTCCTATATGATGAACTACAGGCTTTACTATTGCTTAGTTCATTGCCTGACAGTTGGAAGACATTGGTGGTGTCTCTAAGTAACTTCACGCCAGACGGAAAGATATCCATGGAACAGGTGACTAGTTGTCTCTTCAATGAGGAAGTCTCAGGGGTCTACTCAGCAAGAGGCTCTTGTGACACAGGAACGGGGGAGAGGAAAGAATAGGAAGGGCGGGAAGGCCCGAGAGAAATCAAGAGGTAAGTCGAGTAACAGAAAAGATATTGAATGCTGGAATTGTGGCAAGAAGGGCCACTACAAGCATGAATGTCGTGGTAAGAAGAACGACAAGAAAGGAAAAGGGAAGGAAGATGAATCAGATTTAACTGTGGTCGCTTCAGATGGCGACATGGTAGTTTTTCTTTCTGCAGATCATGATATATGTCTCATGGCTACGAGTCAGGACACCGACTGGGTGATAGACTTGAGAGCCTCTTTTCATGCGACTCCACACAAGGACTCCTTCACAAGCTACAAGTCAGGTGACTATGGGCTGTGAAGATGAGAAATTTTCATGTATCAAAAATCGTGGGAGTCGGTGATATTTGTGTGAAGATCGATGTGGGCTACACATTGGTTCTCAGAGATATGAGGCATATCCCAGACCTTCACCTCAACTTGATGTCGACAGGAAGGCTAGATGATGATGACTATGAAAGCCGGTTTACTGGTGGGCGATGGAAGCTCATCAAGGGTTCATTGATCGTGGCCAGAGGGAAGAAGTGTAGCACCCTGTACGAGGCAAGAGTCAGTATGTGCAAGAGTGGGTTGAACGCAGCAGAAGATTCAGCTATTGACATGTGGCACAGGCGTCTAGGCCACATGAGTGAAAAAGGGCTTCAGGTACTAGCAAAGAAGCGGCTCCTTCTAGACGTGACAGGTACACCTCTCAAAACCTGTCTTGATTGTTTATCAGGGAAACAACATAGAGTTTCATTTATTAAAACTGCTTCTCATGTTAATAAAGTGCATGCATTAGATTTGGTTTATTCTGATGTTTGTGGTCCTATGAGGACAAAAACCTTGGTTGGGGCACTGTATTTTGTTACTTTTATAGATGATGCATCTAGGAGGGTTTGGGTTTATGCTTTGAAATCCAAGGACGAGGTCTTTGGTGTGTTTAAATTGTTTCATGTTATGGTTGAGAGAGAGACATGTAGATCACTGAAGTGTATCCGCACTGACAATGGTGGTGAATACATTGGCGACTTTCACGAGTACTGCAAGTCCCTGGGTATACGACATGAACAGACGGTTCCCAAGACCCCCCAGCATAATGGTGTAGCTGAGCGAATGAATCGCACCATTGCTGAGAGAATCAGATGTATGTTATCCCATGCAAAATTGCCCAAGACGTTCTGGGGAGAAGCAATGCACATGGCAGTGTATTTGATAAATAGGTCTCCATCAACCCCGTTAAATGGAGAAGTACCTGAGAAGGTGTGGACTGGAAAGGATCCATCGTACAATCATCTCAGGGTGTTTGGATGCAGGGCATCCATTCACGTACCAAAGGACGAGAGGTCCAAACTCGATATGAAGATCAGGCAGTATGTGTTCTTGGGGTATGGTGATGAAAAATTCGGTTACAAGTTATGGGATCCGACCGAGAGGAAGCTCGTCAGGAGTAGAGACGTGTTATTTTTTGAAGATCAGTGTATCGAAGACATTGGTAAGCCAGAGAAGAACTAGCCTAGTTTAGGTGAGCTAGAGGACATGAATCCGGTTACTCCTCCCGTGGTGCCTGATGACGTGGAGGAGTACAGTAAGGTGCAGAGGACGAGAGAGTTCCTTTAGAAGATGAACCAAGGGAGTAGCCCCCACTTGATCCACCTATTGAGTCACAGGTGAGGAGGTCATCTAGGGACAGACAGTCGTCCAAGAGGTACTCGCCACATGAGTACATTATGCTAACCGATGGGGGAGAGCTAAAAGATTATTTTGAGGCCCTAGCCGACGAGCATAAGGGGGAGTGGTTGAAAACTATGCAAGAGGAGATAGAATCCTTGCATAAGAACCACACCTATGATATGGTGAAACTGCCTAAGGACAAGAAAGCTCTGAGTAACAAGTGGGTGTTCAGAAAGAAGATTGAGCAGAAGAATTCACAGACGAGGTTCAAGGCCAGACTTGTGGTGAAAGGTTTTGATCAGAGGAAAGACATAGACTTCGAGGAGATATTCTCACCTGTGGTGAAGATGACATCCATACGGGTGTTGATTGAGTTGGCGGCTAGCATGGATCTGGAGATAGAGCAGTTAGATGTTAAAACTACATTTCTCCATGGTAACCTGGAAGAAGAGATCTACATGCACCAACCAGAGGGGTTCGAAGTCAAGGGTAAGGAGCATATGGTGTGTAGGCTGAGGAATAGCTTGTATGGGCTGAAACAAGCTTCACGGCAATGGTACAAGAAGTTCGACTCGTTTATATTGAAACATGGGTATGACAGAATGGAGTCGGACCACTATGTGTTCATGCGCAAGTTCTCAGATGGTGATTTCCTAGTACTGCTCTTATACGTTGATGACATGCTCATCATGAAAAAAGACATCAAGAAGATTGACAGGCTGAAACAGGAGTTGGGCAAGTCTTTTGTGATGAAAGACTTGAGCCCGGCTAGACAGATCTTAGGAATGGAGATAACCCATGACAGAAGCAGCAGGAAGCTCTGGCTGTCACAAGAGCGATATATTGAGAAAGTCCTAAAATGGTTCAATATGAATGCAACGAAGCCGGTCAGTACTCCACTAGATGGTCACTTCAAATTGAGCGACAGGCAGTGTCCCAAGACGAAGGCAGAGGTGGAAGAGATGCAAAAGATACCCTACGCTTCAGCTATAGGAAGTTTGATGTATGCTATGGTGTGTACACGCCCAGACATAGCATATGCAGTTGGTGTTGTCAGCCGGTATCTTACCAATCCTGGCAAAGAACATTGGGCAGCGGTGAAATAGATACTCCGGTATCTAAGAGGCTCATCCAGGTTGAGCTTATGCTATGGTGACGGTAAACCTGTGTTAGAGGGCTACACAGATGCAGATATGGCAGGTAACATAGACTCCAGGAAGTCTACATCGGGGTTCATGTTCACATTTTTATGGAGAGCGATTTCTTGGCAGAGCAAACTACAGAAGGTCGTAGCATTGTCGACGACAGAGGTCGAGTACATTGCAGTCAAAGAGGCATGTAAAGATATGCTTTGGATGAAGAGGTTCCTACAGGAACTTAGCCTAAAGTAGGAGGAGCACATGGTTTATTGCGATAGTTAGAGTGCTATACACTTGAGCACGAATCCAAGTCAGCATTACAAGTCAAAACACATAGAGATTTGGTGTCATTGGATCAGGGATACTTTGGAACAAAAGGTGTTACAGCTTGAGAAGGTCCACACGGACGATAATGGGTCAGACATGATGACCAAGGCTTTGCTCAAGGGCAAGTTTGAGGTTTGTAGAAACCTGATTGGCTTGAAGAAGGTGGATCCCTCCTGGGTCAAAAAGGGAGAGATTTCATGTGATCAAGGAGATATGCTCTGATGGGTTTTTTTGACCTATCTTCAACCGGTCGTGAGCCCTGCTAGACCGGTCGAAGGCTGGTGGTCGACCAGTCGAAGGTTCGAGTCGTGACACGACTCAAAGTCCAGCGAGTTTTTTTGCTGTTTTTTACTGTAACTACGACTGGTCGAAGGGATGGCTCGACTGGTCGAAGGGGTCCTACGACCAGTCGAAGACTCGGCTCGACTAGTCGAAGGTTACGCAATTTGTTTCGCGATTTTGCGCGAAGCTACGGATTTGAGTCCTTTCGTAACTAGGATGCGGAAAGGAGTTTTCCAAAACTATAAAAGGGGTTGCCTAGGGTTTTCTAGGCATGGAAAGAGAGTTTCCTAAAGCTTTACAAGGGATTTGCTAAAGGGCTATTAAAAGGTGAGAGAGAAAGAGGAGAGAGAGAGAGAGAGAGAGAGAGAGAGAGAGAGAGGAAGCTTATAGAAGGGAGCTTCTGCTCGTGGAGGTTATCTACTGTGCAATCTATATCTCAGTGCTTCTATGTCCTCGTAATTGGTTAGATCTCTCCATTTTCTCTATTTATCTTATTTTTTATCCACTCCTGCGTGAGTGAAGAAGGTTGTAACGTTCTACTTCATAGTGGATTGTTGATCTGGACGAGGTCCCGTGGTTTTTACCTCTTCGAGGGTTTTCCATGTAAAAATCTCTTGTGTGGTATGTGATTGATGCATTGATTGTTTTCATTGCTTTATTATCTATAATTCTGGTTTGTTCTGGAGGGCTAGATCTTAAGGTTTTGTGCAAGGCCCCCAACAGTATGATGTATGTGGTTGGCCATCTTGATGAGGGATTTAAAATAAAAAATAAAAAAAATTAAACAATTTGCCTGAAATATGTCCAAATCAACGGGATGAGAACCACCAATATTATTGCATTCATGTGCATATATGTGCATGTTGATATACGGATAAGTACATGTGCATGTATATGCATCCCGAACTAAGGATGTTTGGAAGTCTAAAAGTTCTAAAACATACGGTATCTATTAGTCTCAAGACTAATGGAACTGCCCATTCAAATATTTTTGAACATCGTCCAACTTGTGAGTGAATTAACTTCATTTTATTTCAAATGGTTTTAAAAGAAACGAGCCAAAAGATCAAAGTGTTGAAATACTTTAATCTAAGAGTGTTTTTTTATTTTTAATTTTTTACTATCACTTGTTCAATGGGAGGCTTATCATAGCAACCAGTTCAGATTATTGAAAGATGACCCTAAATCCATTGAAATGACCACAAATTCAAAGATCGAACTGCCTGCTGCAATATGCTTGGATGTATATATTCTAACAAACCTATGTTCAAAAAATATAAATACAGCCTTGCTCATCAGGTGTGACCAACTTATGATTTGAATGCTTATCACGTACAACACAAATCCATTTTATGGTGATGCTACACTATCAAGATGGATTGATGAGGTGGACCTTGGTAGGCACGGGGAGAGAGAGAGAGAGAGAGAGAGAGAGAGAGAGAGAGAGAGAGAGAGAGAGAGAATGGGTGGCCCCTAATGTTCTCCCGAGCTCCCAAAATCTGGTTGATCCAAAGCCTCTAAAAATCACATGTTGTCGCATAGCTGAGCCTAGGAGTGACTTGATTTTTCTCCCTTTGTTTGTTTTCTTTTCTTTTTCTCTTTTGGTGTAGCCCACTTATGTTTTGGACCGGCTAGTTTTTGGGCTTGAAGGACAGCATTAGGAGTAAGGGTGTACACAAACCGGGCAAGCCCGGTTAGCTCGCTCGACCCAACCCGAAAAAGCCCGACTCGGCCTAACCCGGAACTAAGTTCGGATCAGGACGGGCCAATTTTCTAGGCTCGAAAGTGAGTTCAGGCCGAGTTCGGATACCTCCCAATTCGACCCGACTCGATCCGAAATCGGACTTGCCCGGGCCTGACCCGACTCGGCCCGGCCCGACCCGTGTATGACTGTATTTAATTTGTATAAAATATTTTATTTTATGCTTTGTCAAATGTATGTAAATGTATGTAAATGTCCTGACTAGTTAGATTTTTTGTGGAGTATATATTTCAACTATCTAAACAGTTGATCGAGGCCCTTGTAATGGGACACGGATTCCTGCCAAAGCCCTTCCCATGAACTTGCTGTAAGGTTCGAAACTGGTCCGAACTCTAGTTCGAAACTGGCCCGAACTTGAAGGTTCAAAACTGGCCCGAACTCGCACCGGGCCCGGTTCGGACTGGAGATGTTGGCCCGGTGACCAGGCCCAGTCGGGTTCGAGCCTTATGTGGCTGTTGAACGGTCCTGGACAGGCTGAGGCCAGTTCGACTCGGCCCGACCATGTACACCCCTAACTAGGAGCCACACATGATAGGATTTCATTGAAACCCAACGAATGGCGCCCACACGTCAGTTTCTACATTCAACTTAGCCCAGGAACGTTTGTACCCCTGTAAATATCAAGTACAGTACATGCGTGCAACACATGTTTACAAGGTAACCATGCCTGGCTGGCTTTGCAAAACATCATCCTCTAGCTGGGTCAAGGCTCATCAAGACGATGTGTACCGAGTTTCAACGGTCACGATCAGTTGACAAGGATAGAGAACCAAATATCCAAGTAAAAAAGCGCATCTCTAACACTGGATGTCTTCGCGTACTAATAGAAAAGGGGATTTATTTGATACTCCGACGGTGTATGATACTTGATAAGCAGACGCTTTAAAATCTGGCACATGGTGTACAGTAACTCAAATGAAACCAGCTACATTTTCGAACTCACTATTACTAAATTAGATGCCAAAAATCAGATCGGTTGCCCATTCTATTAGAAAATTATCATTTCCAACCTTCCAATAAATGTCCACAAATCTAATAATAAGATAAGCAAATAAGCATCACTTTTGGTTTATAATGCATTTAAACCTTATTATATAAATTGGATGGTTTAATTGAAACTAATTATATTCCACATATGCAATTTCTAAGTAATTTATAATGTCCAATGTGTCATTCATTTCGCACTGCAAGAGTAACAATGTTGTTTTCAAAGAAAAGTGGTCCACGTGAAATGCATGGAACAGAGCTTCGCTATATTCTTTTATTTTGTTTCCTTTGATTGAAAGAGTCTAGACCCATTTAAGCAATAGAATGACAAAAGACCGTAGAAACCTTATCCAGCTGATGGCAATATTTTAAAATGCATATCCCAACAAACACACACACACACACATATATATATATATATATATATATATATATATATATATATATATATATATATATATATATATATATAAGTTACCATTCACCTTTGCCATCTCACATCCAATCAGCATCCAACCCATTAAGTAGGTATTAAATAGGTTGGCCCACCATGCAGACTGCCTTGCATAAAAATCTGCCCCATCCAATCATGAGGTGGACGGCACTTGTAGTGTTATTATTATTTTAATCTATCGGCAGTTATGCATTATTTTCTATGGTGCGCCCCACTTGATGAGTGGATTGGAATGATTTTACAGAAGGTGGTGCTCATGGTGGGGCCAACCTGTTGAAATGGGTGGATGTTTCACACACATGATAGGTTTAAAGTTATTTGCTAGGTGGACAGTAACTTATCATCAATCCAATTGGATGTGAGCATTTCGCCTTTTAAAATGTTCCTTTCTTTTGGAGGCACATGATCACTTCGACCCCATTCACTAACACGAGAAGTGATCAGGTGAAACTACACCGTATGTTGGAATATGCACCATTTTATTTTCTATTTAATTATCATTTCAGTTGAACATCCAAGCCATGAAAGCGCGGACCATGCTATAAAGATCATCCGGATTGATAATTGGAACAATTCACTCATCTGATGTGGGGAATTTTCCGCAGTGGGCAAAAGCGTGATGGACTTTTTCAGCTCCAGTAGCGTAGGGTGACCTGCGGCAGGCTAGAGTTTCTATTGAGATTCTTTCGGTGAGCAGTTCACGTGGTGAACCGGAAAGAGAAGAAGCTAAAGCAACAATAGTATTTATATCATTCGTCATGAAGACGAAGATTTTCTGACCATTGTTATAACATTGAATCATACCATAGTATATACATTGATTTCTATAGTGTTCCCCACCTGATGTATGGTCCATCTTAGTTTTCAATATTGTGAGTTATCATTATGATGCATTATACCTTTTCCACGGTCCAGATGTTATACACAAGTGATATGTCAGTGGAAAATAAAAGAAAAAGCTGTATGTTAACATTCAACCTTTGCTTATGATAATTCTATATAAGCCTTGATGGGCTTCACTCCTTAATTGACATTTATAAGATTTTAAAAATTGGAGTATATATAACGTGTCATTATTAAAATCTCAACAGGTTTTAATTTTTTTATTATTTCATAACATATTTTGAAATATTTAAATTATTTATTAATTTCTAACATCAAGAGAAAACTTCAAATTTGATATACAGTGGAGGTGGCCTATATGAATACCATACATGGACACACATTTTACAGTGGATAAAGTGTCTTTTTTTTTTTTTTTTCTTTTTTTCCTTTTTTTGTTAAATTTAAATTTTGTTTTGCGTTTCGTCATTTTATTATTTAAATGGGTGATGCCAATCAACCAAAGGAAACAAAAGAAAGAAAGGTGGAGTCGATTCCATGCCTCTCAAGTGGTGTGTTTTTCCGCCAACAATATAAAGGAGGCAATAGAAAATTAAGTGAAGTCAATTCGATGCTGCTCAATGGAAGGAAACATGGCACCCTATCACTGTCAAGCTAATTGCAATCAAACAAGGATAGGAAGTGACTAGTAGTAACTCAGTATGCTTACCATACTTTTGTTAGGTCCACTAGATGTATGTCTTATATATCCGCATTGTCCATCTGTATTTTCAGATCATTTACTAGGCCTAACAGAAGTATGGTAAGCATATTGAGTTACTACTCATCGATTCATATCCTTGAGTTTGACAATGATAGGGTGCCATGTTTTCTTCCATTGAGAAGCATGGAATTGACTTTACTTATTTTCCTATTGCTTCCTTTATATGGTTGGTGGAAAAACACATCACTTAAGAGGGAATCGACTCCACTTTTCTTTCTTTTGTTTCCTTTGGTTGGTTGGTATCACCCGCTTAAATAATAAAATGACAAGACGCAAAACAAAATTTATTATTATTAAAAAAAATAATAATAAGACTCTTTATCCACTGTAAAATGTGTGTCCATGTATGGTATTCATATCATGACATGACATGACTTCTTTTATTTATTGGTATCAAAAGTGGTCACTGATAACTTTGTATGTTAACAAGCAACTATTTTCTATATATATGTCACTTCAAATATGGAACATTGAACTAGAAACAGTTCACTTATCTGTTGGGTCACACATATGGTTGTGTATTAATTCTTATAGTTTTCCTGCTTGATTAAATGGGCCAATCTCATTTTCGTTCCAATTTATATTGATGATGTGGCCCACCTTTTGCATGACTCAGATGTTATGCATAAGTAACACATCAATGGAGAGAATCTGCTCTCAATACAACGACGTCTCTCTCTTGACAGAATATATTGTCCCAAATAAACTAGGATTTACATAAAATCTCTATTCAAAATTATGGAATTACCCTCTGCAAACTTAACATGGAACTCAGCTCACAAAAGTAATGATTGGATGAATAGTACATATTTGATGATGAGGCTCAACAGATCCAAGACCCACACACAACTCTCATCTATACACCACAGTGAACCCAAAAATAATTCATTGTTTGCTATATAGGTGTGACATAAGCACATGCCTCACAAGTCTATGAAAAAAGTAGTTTCTTCCGTGCAAGTTCATGTCCACATGTGGCACACGTGTACGTAAGATTCAAGCATTCCATTTGGATGGGCCCATTGTTTAGATTCTTACGAGGAAAATGTTGGCATGCGCCCTTATAAGATGAGCTCATGAAGTTTAGGTAAAGAAATAAATATACAAAAAAAAAAAAGAAAAAAAAAGCCAACATTGTGTCCCATTGATATACAAAATGGCTTGATTTTTACACAAGGGTATTACATTGATATACAGAATAACTTGATTTTTAGGCAATGGGTATTACAAAATGGCTTGATTTTAGACAATGGTATTACATTGATATACAAAATAGCTTGATTTTTAGGCAATGGTATTACAGAACGAGCTACACCTCATATATGGCTGGGATCTCACACACTTGTGCCACATTGGCACATGAGCTGTTTGTACACATTGTTAGTTTATAGGATGCTATAATAGAAGCTAAGAGATTCCTTTTCCAAGCATAGTCCTATCGAATTCTACTATTCCACTTTCCTTTGGTTTTCTTATCATACCATTTTGTATGAGATTTTGCATACACATGTAAAGTTAAAACGCGATCCACTAATTAGGTGGGCCACAAATTTTTTTAAAAAAAAAAAAAAAAAAAAGAAAAAGAAAAAAGAAGACTAAAAACTATGCGAAAAGTGTTTAGGCTATCCACTTGTTTAATAGAAGATTTTCTAATGCAATACCAGATGGTTGATCAATTCATCAATTTGGCCACACTATCAAAATCCATTGACGAAGGAGAATTTGACCTCATGTACATGTGTGGCTCACATGACGAGTAGATGGGTCTGATGTATGTGGTTGGCCATCTTGATGAGGGATTTAAAAAAATGAAATGAAATAAACAATTTGACTGAAATATGTCCAAAATCAGCAGGATGAGAACCACCAATATTATTGCATTCATGTGCACATATGTGCATATAGATATACAGATAAGTACATGTGCATGTATATGCATCTCGAACTAAGGATGTTTGGAAGTCTAAAAGTTCTAAAACACACAATATCTATTAATCTCACGACTAATGGAACTGCCCATTCAAATATTTTTGAACATCGTCCAACTTGTGAGTGAATTAACTTCATTTTATAATTTCAAATGGTTTTAAAAGAAAGGAGCTAAAAGATCAAAGGCTTGAAATACTCTAATATAAGAGTGTTTTTTTGTTTTTAATTTTTTGCTATCCCTTGTTCAATGGGAGGCCCATCATAGCAACTAGTTCAGATTATTGAAAGATGACCCTAAATTCATTGAAATGACCACAAATTCAAAGACCCAACTGCCTGCTGCAATATGCTTGGATGTATATATTCTAACAAACCTATGTTCAAAAAATATAAATACAGCCTTGTTCATCAGATGTGACCAACTTATGATTTGAATGCTTATCACGTACAACACAAATCCATTTTACTAATAATAATAGCAGTAACAACAACAACAAAATTACAGTAAAAATATAATGGTGATGCTATTGACACTGTCAAGATGGATTGATGATGTGGACAAAACACATACACCGTGGTGGGCAGGGAGAGAGAGAGAGAGAGAGAGAGAGAGAGAGAGAGAGAGAGAGAGAGAGAGAGAGAGAGAGAGAGAGAGAGAGAGAGAGAGAGAGAGAGAGAGAGAGAGAGAGAGAGAGAGAGAGAGTAAATGGGTGGCCCCTAATGTTCTCCCGAGCTCACAAAATCTGGTTGATCCAAAGCCTCTAAAAATCATGTGTTGTCGCACAGCTGAGCCTAGCAGTGGCTTGATTTTTCTCCCTTTGTTTGTTTGTTTTCTTTTCTGTTTCTCTTTTGGTGTAGCCCATTTATGTTTCGGACCGGCTAGATTTTGGACTTCAAGGACAGCATTAGGATCCACACATGATGGACGGATGGGATTTCGTTGAAACCTAACGAATGGCCCCCACACGTCAGTTTCTACATTCAACTTAGCCTAGGAACGATTGTACCCCTGTAGATATCAAGCACAGTACATGCGTGCAACACATGTTTACAAGGTAACAACCATGCCAGGCTGGCTTTGCAAAACGTCATCCTCTAGCTGGGCTAAGGCTCATCAAGACGATGTGTACGGGATTTCAACGGTCACGATCAGTTGACAAGGACAGAGAACCAAATATCCAAGTAAAAAGCGCATCTCTAACGGTGGATCCCTTCACGTCCTAATATAAAAGAGAAATTTCCTGTACCACCCATATGTGGCCGACCAACCTTTTGAAGCCCACTTACGCTCCTCGAATTCTACGAACGGTTCAAAGGATATCAAAGTTACATGCGCCCCACCGTTACGTATTTATTATATCCACAACGTTCATCCATATTTCGAGATCATCTCGGAACATTATCAAAAAAAAAAAAAAAAAATATCATACCCAAAGATCAACTGGACCACACCACAAAGAGCAGCGTGGAAATTGATTTTCACCGTTAAAAATTTTGCAAGGCCCACCATAACATTTATTTTCTATCCAATCTATTCTTAAGGTGAAAAAGACGTGAATGAAGAGTAAAAACAAATTTTATAATGATCCAAAACTTCTGCAACCCCTAAAAGGGTTTCAATGGTAGACGTTCAATTCCCCACTGCCTTTTCCAGTTTGGTCCACTTGATAGTTATATCTATCTTATTTTCATCTTAAGCCTTAATATGAGCTCGCCAAAATAGATCGATGGTTTGGATATAACACAGACCTACCTCCTAATGGGACCAACAAAAACAATACAGCAAAAGAAAAAAAACTCAGAGTGTCGCGGCACGGTTCAGCCGCAGTGCGGCGGCAGTCTCACAGATTTATTTATTTATTTTAATTTTTAATTTTTTATTTTACAAGGAGAACTTTTTTTCCTTTATATTTTTCTCTAATACATAATTATGTAAATACGTATATATAAGTATATAAAAATATTTTTCTATCTCAAGCATATTTCCTAAATTAGAATGAGTTACTTAAAGTATCATATTTAATTTTGGGGTAGGAGAAGCTATTTTATCCAACCAACATAAAAATTTTCCAAGATTCCTTCGGGTCGATGGTCAAAAATCCATTTCATTCACCTCGGGGTCAATTTTATTCATTTTATTCACTTCGCGGTCAATTCACTTCCCTTCATGGTCATTTACATGTATTTCACGGTCATTTCCGGTGATTCTGTTTAGATTCACGGTCATTTTCATGCACTTCACGGTCAATTCCGGCGATTCTGTTTAGATTCACAGTCATTTCTATACACTTCATGGTCATTTCCCTTCACTTCACGATCATTTTCATGCATTTCACGGTCAATTCGCTTCACTTCAGGGTCATTTCCATGCATTTCACGGTCATTTCTGGCGATTCCGTTTAGATTCACGGTCATTTCCATGCACTTCACGGTAAATTCCCTTCACTTCACAGTCATTTCCACGCATTTCACGGTCAATTCACTTCACTTCACGGTCATTTCCATTCATTTCACGGTCATTTCCGGCGATTCTGTTTAAATTCACGGTCATTTCCATGCACTTCACAGTCAATTCCCTTCACTTCACAGTCATTTCCACGCATTTCACAGTCAATTCGCTTCACTTCAGGGTCATTTCCATTCATTTCAAGATCATTTCCGACGATTTCGTTTAGATTCACGGTCATTTCCATGGACTTCACGGTTAATTCCCTTCACTTCACGGTCCTTTCCACGCATTTCACGGTCAATTCACTTCACTTCACAGTCATTTCTATTTATTTCACGGTCATTTCCGGTGATATGACTCATACTCCATTTTGATGGGCCCCACGTTTAGATTCACGAGTCATGACTAGAAGATATGACTCACACAAGTCAAAGCCAAGTTCAAACTCTAAACAGCATGGCCGGATATGATCGTGAAATGCATGGAAATGTCCGTGAAGTGAAGAGAATTGACCGTGAAATGAGTGAAAGTGACCGTGAAATGAAGTGAATTGACCGTGAAGTGCATGGAAATGACGGTGAATCTAAATGGAATTGCCAGATTTGATCTTGAAATGCATGGAAATGGCTGTGAAGTGAAGTGAATTGACCATGAAGTGCGTGGAAATGACCGTGAAGTGAAGTGAATTGACCGTGAAGTGCATGGAAATGACCGTGAATCAACACGGAATTGCTGGATATAATCGTGAAATGCATGAAAATTGTCGTGAAGTGAAGTGAATTGACCGTGAAGTGTGTGGATATGACCGTGAAGTGAAGTGAATTGACCATGAAGTGCATGGAAATGACTGTGAATCAACATGAAATTGTCGGATATGATCGTGAAATGCATGGAAATGTCCGTGAAGTGAAGAGAATTGACCGTGAAATGAGTGGAAGTGACTGTGAAGTGAAGTGAATTGATCGTGAAGTGCATGGAAATGACCGTGAATCAACACGGAATTGCCGGATATGATCGTGAAATGCATGGAAATGATAGTGAAGTGAAGCGAATTGACCACGAACTGCATGGAAATAACCTTGAAGTGAAGGGAATTGACCATGAAATGCGTGGAATTGACCGTGAATCAACACGAAATCGCCGGAATGACCGTGAAATGCATGGAAATGACCGTGAAGTGAAGCGAATTGACCGTGAAATGCGTGAAAATGACCGTGAAGTGAAGGAAATTGACCGTGAAATGCGTGGAATTGACCGTGAATCAACACGAAATCACCGGGAATGACCGTGAAATGCATGGAAATGACGGTGAAGTGAAGTGAATTGACCGCGAAATGCATGGAAATGACCGTGAAGTGAAGGGAATTGACCGTGAAATGCGTGGAAATGACCGTGAATCAACACGGAATTGCCGGATATGATCATGAAATGTATGGAAATGGCCGTGAAGTGAAGTGAATTGACCGTGAAGTGCGTGGAAATGACAGTGAAGTGAAGTGAATTGACCGTGAAGTGCACGGAAATGATTGTGAATCAACACGAAATTGCCGGATATGATCGTAAAATGCATGGAAATGTCCGTGAAGTGAAGAGAATTGACCGTGAAATGAGTGAAAGTGACTGTGAAGTGAAGTGAATTGACCGTGAAGTGCATGGAAATGACCGTGAATCAACACGGAATTGCCGAATATGATCGTGAAATGAATGGAAATGACCGTGAAGTGAAGTGAATTGACCATGAAATGCATGGAAATGATGGTGAAGTGAAGGGAATTGACCGTAAAATGTGTGGAATTGACCGTGAATCAACACGGAATCGCCGGGAATGACCGTGAAATGCATTGAAATGACAGTGAAGTGAAGCGAATTGACCGTGAAATGCATGGAAATGACTGTGAAGTAAAGGAAATTGACCGTGAAATGTGTGGAATTGACTGTGAATCAACACGAAATCGCCAGGAATGACTGTGAAATGCATGGAAATGACGGTGAAGTGAAGTGAATTGACCGCGAAATGCAAGGAAATGACCGTGAAGTGAAGGGAATTGATCGTGAAATGCGTGGAATTGACCGTGAATCAACACAGAATTGTCGGATATGACCGTGAAATGCATGGAAATGTCTGTGAAGTGAAGGGAATTGACCGTAAAATGTGTGGAATTGACCGTGAATCAACACGAAATCGCCGGAAATGACCGTGAAATGCATTGAAATGACCGTGAAGTGAAGCAAATTGATCGTGAAATGCATGGAAATGACCGTGAAGTGAAGGAAATTGACCGTGAAATGTGTAGAATTGACTGTGAATCAATACGAAATCACCGGGAATGACCGTGAAATGCATGGAAATGATGGTGAAGTGAAGTGAATTGACCGCGAAATACATGAAAATGACCGTGAAGTGAAGGGAATTGACCGTGAAATGCGTGGAATTGAACGTGAATCAACACGGAATTGTCGGATATGATCGTGAAATGCATGAAAATGTCCATGAAGTGAAGAGAATTGACCGTGAAATGAGTGGAAGTGACTGTGAAGTGAAGTGAATTGACTGTGAAGTGTATGGAAATGACCGTGAATCAACACGGAATTAATGCCGGATATGATTGTGAAATGCATGGAAATGATAGTGAAGTGAAGCGAATTGACAGCGAAATGCATGGAATTGACTGTGAATTAACACAGAATCGCTGGGAATGACCGTGAAATGCATGGAAATGATGGTGAAGTGAAGCGAATTGACCGAGAAATGCATGAAAATGACCGTAAAGTGGAGGAAATTGACCGTGAAATGCGTGGAATTGACCATGAATCAACACAGAATCGCCGGGAATGAACTTGAAATGCATGGAAATGATGGCAAAGTGAAGCGAATTGACTGCGAAATGCATAGAAATGACCGTGAAGTGAAGGGAATTGACCATGAAAAAAATGGAATTGATTGTGAGGCAAATGAAATGAATGGAATTGACCGCGAATTGATAGAAATTGACCGCGAAGTGAATGAAATGGATTTTCGACCATCAACCTGATGGAATCTTGGAAAATAAAGAGGTTGGTTGGCTAAAGTAGTTTCTTCTACCCCAAAAATCATATAGGGTACATCAAGTAACTAATTTTGGGTTAGAAGATATTCTTGTTAAATAAATAAAGAAATAAATGGAAAAAAGAGAGAAAAAAATTTATATACTTATATATACATATTTATATGTATTAGATAAAAATGTAGGTAGAATAAAGTTATCTATGTTTTAAAAAAAAGTGCACAGGTGGATGTAGGGCCCACCAAAATCATAATCATTGAGTGTGGGGCCCGTTCAAAATTATGTGGGCCCTATGATGGGACCTACAGAATTTTTTAACAAAAAATCAGTTGGAACTACCGCACCCGGGCGGCACTACCGCATAGATGTCTAGAGGTCGGCGGCATTACCCTCGGATCGAGGGTATTGCTGCATGTATTTTTTTCAATGGCTACAGCTATTGCTACAGTTATAGTTATAATATGTAGCAATAGGAATCCCAGCCTTCAAGCACCAGCTGATCTGCTGGAAGGAAAAAGCAGGCGCATTTTCGACCCTTGGGAATGTGTCCGTACAGCTGGGGCTTATTCTTTGAAGGTAAAATGAGGTGGGCTTCGTCTCGGAAATGAGCCGTAAATGGGTCGTACAGTTGGAATTTCTCAATAGAAAAGGGGATTTATTTGATACTCCAATGGTGTATGATACTTGATAAGCAGACACTTTAAAATCTGGCATATGGTGTACAGTAACTCAAATCAAACCAGCTACATTTTGGAACTCACTATTACTAAATTACATGCCAAAAATTAGATCGGTTGCCCATTCTATTAGAAAATTATCATTTCCAACCTTCCAATAAATGTCCACAAATCTAATAGTAAGATAATCAAATAAGCATCACTTTTGGTTTATGATACATTTAAACCTTATTTTATAAATTGGATGGTTTAATTGAAACTAATTATATTCCACAATGCAATTTCTAAGTAATTTATAATGTCCAATGTGTCATTCATCACGCACTGCAAGAGTAACAATGTTGTTTTCAAAGAAAAGTGGTCCATGTGAAATGCATGGAACGGAGCTTTGCTATATTCTTTTGTTTTGTTTCCTTTGGTTGAAAGATTCCGGGCCCATTTAAGCAATAGAATGACAAAAGACCATAGAAACTTTATCCAGCTGATGGCAATATTTTAAAATGATAAGATAAGTTACCATTCACCGAAGGGGTGGCTTTTTCCATCTCACATCCAATGCATCCAACCCATTAAATAGGTATTAAATAGGTTGGCCCACCATGAAGACTGCCTTGTATATATAAAAATCTGCCCCATCCAATCATGAGGTGGACTACAGTTGTATTGTTAATATTATTTTAATCTATCAGCAGTTATGCATTATTTTCTACGGTGCACCCCACTTGATGAGTGGATTGGAATGATTTTTACAGAAGGTGGTGCTCATCGTGGAGCCAACCTGTTGAAATGGGTGAATGTCTCACACATGATAGGTCTAAAGTTATTTGCTAGGTGGACAGTAACTTGTCATCAATCCAATTGGATGTGAGCATTTGGCCTTTTAAAATGTTCCTTTCTTTTGGAGGCACATGATCACTTGACCTCACTTACATTAAGCTTACCGGAAAATTTTTTAATTTTAAAGTTTATATTAGATCTAGTTATTTCTTTTCATGCAAGAATGGACATGATGAGGTCGATCACTATCTTCCTCAAGGGATAATTACTCCGAATCAACAGAGTTTCTCTGGACTCTTCACAGAGATTCCTCGAATCTTTGAGGAAAAATAAGAAAATAGAAATAATTTCTAACAAATTCAAAATTAAATTGATTAATGATAAAATTGAATTTACAATCCTTTAAATAGTGATATCAAAACTAGGAAGAAGTTTCATGATCAAACTCCAACTTAAATTCCTAAAAACGTGACTTACTATAAATACTAAACTCACTATTTTATAGACGGCTATGATTTTGACTAGACTTTTAGATTTTCGACTAAAAATAGTAAGTGTCCAATTTGGCCTAACTATGTTATTTTTCTAATTTTTCTAAGCCCTTTTCATGTTGGGCATGACTCCTAAAACTCAATGGATCAAAAGTTATGATCAAACTAAAACTTATTATAAATAAAATAAAATAAAATTTTGACCGTCGATCCGATGGAATCTTGCAAATCCAGCATGGGCAACCTGACATAGCTCATTTCAATTTGCGAGATATATTTATTTTAAGGTTTTAATGGTCCTAATCACTTCCGCTTCCAAACAGGCCTTTTCCGGTCCATCTTTGCCAAGAAAGTGTCCGCGACCTGCCCTACATCATATTTATATTAAGAGGCATACAACCAAGTAAAAAAATGTTCATAGGGCAACAACCATGCCAGGCTGGCTCTGGAAAGAACCACCTAGGCTCAAATTTTAAGATAATGTAGACTATTCTTGAGGAAGTTGATTGAGTGAACTCTTTGGGTCCAACTTAGCTTTATATGTCTTTTCCACACTGTTCATCCATTTTTTTAGATCATTTTAGGAAATTATCTCAAAATTAAAGCATATCCAAATCTCAAGTAGACCACAACATAAGATACCATGGGGATAATGATGTCCATTGTTGAAACCTTTTTTTGGCCCACAGTAATGCTTATTTGTCATCCAACCTGTTCATAAGGTCATAAAGATATGGATAAAGGAAAACATAAATTATATCAACTATTTTAAAGTTCTATGAATCCCAGGTAGTTTTCAACAGTAGGCATTCAATTCACACTGTTTCATAGTATGTGGTCCACTTGAGCTTTGGATATGTTTCAATTTTGAGATCATGCCCTAAATGATCTGAAAATACAAATGGACGATGTGGATAAGACATATATCTAGTGGGCCTAACAGAAGTATATGGTAAGCATACTGAGTTACTTACTACTCATCGCTTCCTATCCTTGTTCATTGCAATTAGCTTGACAGTGATAAGGTGCCATGCTTCCTTCCATTGAGAAGCATGGAATTGACTTCACTTATTTTTCTATTGCTTCCTTAATATGGTTGGCGGAAAAACACATCAATTGAGAGGCATGGAATCCACTCCACTTTTCTTTCCTTTCTTTTGTTTCCATTGGTTGGTTGGCATCACCCATTTAAATAATAAAATGACAAAACGCAAAACAAAATTTGAAAAAAAAAAAATAATAATAAATAAACAGACTCTTTATCCACTATAAAATGTTTGTCCATGTATGGTATTCATATCATAAGATGACTTCTTTTATTTATTGGTATAAAAAGTGGTCACTTATAATTTTGTATGTTAACATGCAACTATTTTCTCTTTATATGTCACTTCAAATACGGAACATTGAACTATGCCATAAAGATCACCCAAAAATGAAAATAGAAACAGTTCACTTATCTGTTGGGTCACACACATGGTTGTATATTAATTCTTATAGTTTTCCTGCTTGATTAAATGGGCTAACCTCATTTTTGTTCCAATTTATATTGATGATGTGGCCCACCTTTTGCATGACTCAGATGTTATGCATAAGTAACACATTATTGGAGAGAATTTGCTCCTCTCAATACAACGACGTCTCTCTCTTGACAGAATATATATTGCCCCAAATGAACTAGGATTTACATAGAATCTTTATTCAAATTTACAGAATTACCCTCGGTGACCCAGCAAACTCAGCATGGAACTCAGCTCACAAAAGTAATGATTGAATGAATAGTACATATTTGATGATCAGGCTCAACGTACGGATCCAAGACCCACACACAACTCTCATCTATACATCACAGTGAACCCAAAAATTAATAACTCATTATTTGCTATACAGGTGTGACATAAGCACATGCCTGGTCTAAGAAAAAAGTAGTTTCTTCCATGCAAGTTCATGTCCACGTGTGGCACACGTGTAAGATTCAAGCAATCCATTTGGATGGGCCCATTGTTTAGATTCTTACGAGGAAAATGCTGGCATGCGCACTTATAAGATGTGCTCATGAAGTTTAGGTAAAGAAATAAATATACAAAAAAATAAAATAATAATAATAAAAAAATAATTAGGCCAACATTGTGTCCCACTTTGATATACAAAATGGCATGATTTTTAGACGAGGGTATTACATTGATGTACAGATTAGCTTGATTTTTAGGCAATGGGCATTACAAAAGGGCTTCATTTTAGACAATGGTATTATGTTGATATACGAAATAGCTTGAGTTTTAGGCAATGGTATTACAGAACGAGCGACACCTCATATATGGCTGGGATCTCACACACTTGTGACACATTGGCACATGAGCTGTTTGTACACATTGTTAGTTTATAGGATGCTAAAATAGAAGCTAAAGATTCCTTTTCCAAGCATAGTCCTTTCGACTTCTACTATTCCACTTTCCATTGGTTTTCTTATAATACCATTTAATTGTATGAGATTTTGCATACACATGTAAAGTTAAAACGTGATCCATTAATTAGGTGGGCCACAATTTATTTTTATTTATTTAAATTTATTTAAAAAAAAAAGACTGAAAACTATGTGAAAAGTGTTTAGGCTATCCCTTTGTTTAATAGAAGATATTCTAATGCAATACCTGGTTGATCAATTCATCAATTTGGCCACACCATCAAAATCCATTGACGAAGGAGAATTTGACCTCATGTACATGTGTGGCTCACATGATTAGTAGATGGGTATGATGTATGTGGTTGGCCATCTTGATGAGAGATTTAAAAAAATAAAATAAAATAAACAATTTGACTGAAATATGTCCAAAATCAGTAGGATGAGAACCACCAATATTATTGCATTCATGTGCACATTTGTGCATGTAAATATACAGGTAAGTACATGTGCATGTATATGCATCTCGAACTAAGGATGTTTGGAAGTCTAAAAGTTCTAAAACACACTATATCTATTAGTCTCAAGACTAATGGAACTGCCCATTCAAATATTTTTGAACATTGTCCTACTTGTGAGTGAATTAACTTCATTTTATTTCAAATGGTTTTAAAAGAAACGAGCTAGCCAAAAGATCAAAGGGTTGAAATACTCTAATCTAAGAGTGTTTTTTTATTTTTATTTTTTTTGCTATCCCTTGTTCAATTAGAGGCCCCATCATAGCAACCAGTTCGGATTATTGAAAGATGACCCTAAATCCATTGAAGTGACCACAAATTCAAAGACCGAACAGCCTGCTGCAATATGCTTGGATGTATATATTCTAACAAACCTATGTTCAAAAAATATAAATACAGCCTTGCTCATCAGGTGTGACCAACTTATAATTTGAATGCTTATCACGTGCAACACAAATCCATTTTACTAATAATAATAGCAGTAACAACAACAACAAAAAAATTTATAGTAAAAATATAATGGTGATGCTATTGACACTGTCAAGATGTATTGACGACGCGGACAAAACACATACATTAATTGGGGGGAGGGAGCCTAGTGTTCTCCCGAGTTCACAAAATCTGGTTGATCCAAAGCCTCTAAAAATCATGTGTTGTCGCACAGCTGAGCCTAGGAGGGGCTTGATTTTTCTCCCTTTGTTTGTTTGTTTTCTTTTCTTTTTCTCGTTTGGTGTAGCCCACTTATGTTTTGGACCGGCTAGATTTTGGGCTTCAAGGACAGCATTAGGAGCCACACATGATGGACCGATAGGATTTCATTGAAACCTAACGAATGGCCACCACACGTCACTTTCTACATTCAACTTAGCCCAGGAACGTTTGTACCCCTGTAGATATCAAGCACAGTACATGCGTGCAACACATGTTTACAAGGTAACAACCATGCCTGGCTGACTTTGCAAAACATCATCCTCTAGCTGGGACAAGGCTCATCAGGACGATGTGTAGGGAGTTTCAACGGTCACGATCAGTTGACAAGGATAGAGAACCAAATATCCAAGTAAAAAAGCGCATCTCTAACACTGGATCCCTTCGCGTACTAATAGAAAAGGGGATTTATTTGATACTCCGACGGTGTATGATATTTGATAAGCAGACGTTTTAAAATCTGGCACATGGTGTACAGTAACTCAAATCAAACCAGCTACATTTTGGAACTCACTATTACTAAATTACATGCCAAAAATCAGATCGGTTGCCCATTCTATTAGAAAATTATCATTTCCAAACCTTATTTTCAAATAAGCATCACTTTTGGCTTATGATACATTTAAACCTTATTATATAAATTGGATGGTTTAATTGAAACTAATTATATTCCACATATGCAATTTCTAAGTAATTTATAATGTCCAATGTGTCATCCATTACGCACTGCAAGAGTAACAATGTTGTTTTCAAAGAAAAGTGGTCCACGTGAAATGCATGGAACGGAGCTTTGCTATATTCTTTTGTTTTGTTTCCTTTGATTGAAAGAGTCCAGACCCATTTAAGCAATAGAATTCTATATATATATATATATATATATATATATATATATATATATATATATATTACAATTCACCTAACGGGTGGCTTTTGCCATCTCACATCCACTAAACATCCAACCCATTAAATAGGTTGGCCCACCATGAAGACTGCCTTGTATAAAAATCTGCCCCATCCAATCATGCGGTGGACGACACTTGTATTCTTATTATTATTTTAATCTATCAGTAGTTATGCATTATTTTCTATGGTGCGCCCCACATGATGAGTGGATTGGAATGATTTTTACAGAAGGTGGTGCTCATCGTGGAGCCAACCTGTTGAAATGGGTGAATGTCTCACACACATGATAGGTCTAAAGTTATTTGCTAGGTGGACAGTAACTTATCATCAATCCAATTGTATGTGAGCATTTCGCCTTTTAAAATGTTCCTTTCTTTTGGAGGCACATGATCACTAGACCTCATTTCTAACACGAGAAGTGATCAGGTGAAACTACATTGTATGTTGGAATATGCACCATTTTATTTTCTATTTAACTATCATTTCAGTTGAACATCCAAGCCATGAAAAGTGTGGACCATGCTATAAAGATCATCCGGATTGAAAATTGGAACAATTCACTCATTTGATGTGGCACATCCATTGAATCATACCATAGTCTATACATTGATTTTTATAGTGTTCCCCACCTGATGTATGGGCCATCCTGGTTTTCAGTATTGTAAGTTATCATTATGATGCATTATACCTTTTCCACGGTCCAGATGTTATACACAAGTGATATGTCAGTGGAAAATAAAAGAAATAGCTGTATGTTAACATTCAACCTTTGCATATGATGATTCTATATATACCTTGATGGGCTACACACTTTTTTTTTTTTTTTTTTTTTTTTTTGGGGGGGTTAGCTTATTAGTACACACCCATGTCAGTACACACACTCCATGTTAGCCACCCTTACTAGGGATCAATACCAAGACCTCAAGTGTTGAAATGAGGTATCTCCACTCAGTCTGCTAGTTGAGCTATAGATTTGGGTGTCATTAATAATTGACATTTATAAGATTTAAAAAATTGGACGTGTCATTATTAAAATCTCAACAGGTTTCAATTTTTTATTATTTCATAACATATTTTAAAATATTTAAATTATTTATTAGTTTCTAACACCAAGAGAAAACTTCAAATCTGATATAGAGTGGAGGTGGCCCATCTCTAATTTCCAACTAAAATATTAACAAGAAAGTGAACAAATTTTGTGATTGTCTTGATATAGAGTAGAGGTGGGCCATCTCTAATTCAATATTTCTCTTGCTTGACTTGGACTTTCTCATTAGCTTGTCCAAAGGCCAAAAAAATAAAAAAATAAAAATAAAAATAAAAATAAAAAAAATCTTTAGAAGATCAAATGAGCCCAAAATGAAAGCATATCCAAAGCTCAAGTGGACCACACCACAAGAAACTGTAGGTGGTCGGTCCATGAATTAAGAATTTTATTTAAACAAACAAATTTCCATGAATTAAAGGTTTAGATGGTTCAACTATTAGATGGCATTAAAATAAAAAAAATAAAAATAAAAAATAAAAAAATCACTGTGAACCGTGCATACAATCAGGAAGGTTGTCAATATATGATAGATATCCCCAACCCAATCCAACTGTTTCCTATTTTGTGGCCCCTTGACTTTTGGATGATCCAGATTTTTTGTCTTTAATTAGAACAGTAATAAGATCACCACAATAGATCTTTACATTGAGCTTTTCCTAAAAAGGTTTTGATTAGATCTGGCCTTTGATTAATGTTAAGCAGTATACATGCATGCAACAAATGTTCACAGGGCAACAACCATGCTAGGCTGGGTTTAGAAAGATCCATTTCAGGCTCAAAAGATAATGTAAGCTATCCTTGGAGAAGCTGACTGCGACCTGAGTAACTTAGGAGGCTTGAGCTTACTGAGTAAACTCTTTGGGGCCCACCTCGGATTTATGTTCTAACCATGCTGTCAATCTGTTTTGTCAGATCATTGTAGGGCGTGAGTCCAAAATGAAAGCTCAAGTGGATCACACCACAAGAAACTGTAGAGATAATGATGTCCACCGTTGAAATCTTCTTAAGGCCCTCAGTAATGTTTATTTGTCATCCAACCTGTTTATAATGTCATGAAAGAAAAACACGGTTTCATCAAAAACTTTTATAGCCCCAAGTAGTTTTTAACCATAGGCGTTCAATTCACATAACTTCCTGAGTGTGGTTCACTTGAGCTTTGGATATGCTTCAATTTTGAAATCATGCCCTAAAATGATATGAAAGAACATATGGACATGACATGGATAAGACCTCCATCACAGTGGATCCCATGGAGTTTCCTCCGGTATGCACTCATTGCTTCCTATCCTCAATCGGTTTCGATTACCTTGACAAATATAGGGTGCCACGTTTCCTTCCACTGAGAAGCATGGAATTGACTCCACTTATTTTTCTATTGTTTCTTTTATTTGGCTGGCGTAACCCATTTGAATTAAAAAAATAACAAAACACATCACTTGATAGGCATGGAATCGACTCCACTTTTATTTCTTTTGTTTCCTTTGACAGGTTGGCATCACCCATTTAAATAATAAAATGACAAAACACAAAAAGACTCTTTATCCACCGTGAAATGTGTGTCCATGATTAGGACTCGTATCATGTCATGACTTCTATTTATGGGTATCAAAAGCGGTCACTTACAACTTTGTATGTTAACATGCAACTATTTTTTTCTTTACATTTCACTTCCACATAACATTGGACTACACCGTGAAGATCACTTAAAGTGATAATTGAAACAATCCACTCATCTGGTGGGTCACACATATGGTTGTATATTAATGCTTACAGTTTTCTTGCCTGATTGAATGGGCCATCCTCATCTTCTTCCCAATTTATATTGATGATGTGGCCCACCTTTGGCATGACTCGGATGTTATGCATGAGTGACACATCAGTGGTAAGAAAAAAAAGTAATATTAATTTTAACATTCAACCTTACCTGTGATCACTACCTGATCAGGTGCTTGTCGCATTCATAGCTCATGACCAACATATTCAAGAACTAAAAAATATTACTATATTTTTCAAGAACTAATTAATATTGTCAGGTTAATTAATATTATGAGAGTTATAAAATATTAATAGATTTTTTTAAATTAAGTCGTGCTAGAGTAACTGGTGCTAGATACCTCAACACAGAGATTGACCATGGGTGGAATTTTCATGAGAATCACCTCGTCGATCAAGTACACTACACTACCTCGTATTCACCTTTTTAATTCTAAAATCATGACCATTCAAAACTCAGGTAAGCCACACCCTATAGAAAAGTTAAGATGGCACATTGCCATTAGTTCTTCGAAGAGAGTTTATATACCATCTAATTCATTTATCTGATGTGCCTTAACAGCACAAAAGAATTATATATGGAAGTTAAGCATTATAAAGTTCAGGTGGGCCACACCACATATGTTTAGAGGTTTTTTTAGGTATAGTTTATGGGTTGGCTCATTTGACCGTTGAATTAGCCTAATTTATTTTTTGGTCAAGACCAAACAAGTGATGATCTACCTGATGTACAGGTAGGATTTCATTCACGTTAAGCCATTTACCCCCATTCTAGAGAAAATGACCTAGTACTTGCGACAGGATTGCAAGTGTTTTCCATTTTAATTTCCTAGATTTTATAGGAAAATATCATGATTTTGAAGTTTATTTTTTATTTTTTATTTTTTATTTTTTTTGTATTTCATTATGTCCATATATATTAAAAATTCAAAAATTTATTAAAATAAAAATCATGGCAATTTATTGCACATGTGATTAGATAGTCTGCTATTGATTTTCTACTGCAGAAATCCTCAAGATATCTAATTTTCTCATGGGCTATTTTTCTTCATAGTGATGGAACCAACCATTGTGGAGTCCACGTTGTGTTTGTGTGATAACCAAAAGGTCTACTAGCTGCATGCCGCTATGATTATCAAACCATCAAAAAATGTGGACCATCCAGCATTCATAGAGGCTGCATGCCGCCATGATTTTCAAACCATCCAAAAATGTGGACCATTTGCATGCTGCTCTGATTATCAAACCAACCAAAAATGTGGACCATCCAATATTCGTAGAGATTGCATGGGGATTTAGAGGTTTTGGATGGTGTAATTTTTTTTATACCATGTCCCTCCCGATCGACAGTACACGTGACCCTGTTGGTGGGAAGAAGTGTAGCCTGGCATGTTTAGTTGTATGTCACTTTCTCTAATAATTAAAGAAGAGTACAAGGTACTCCCTTTCTCCATATATGTGGGTGGATGTGCTGAGTTGGTTTTCACTGTTCCTCTAATGATTAAAGAAGAGTACAAGGTACTCTCTTTCTCCATATGTATGGGTGGATGTGCTGAGTTGGATTACTCCCAGATAATGAAGTGGTCATATAGGCCTATCTTCAGGCATGGACATTTAAGTTACTAGGCCAGACCTCCCCACCAACCTGTTAAATTTTAATTTTTTTTTAATTTTTCATTTTTGCTTTCGCTGGCATTTTCTCCTCTCTCATGAAGAGACTGGATCCGCTACAAAGTTGCTGCGTAGGATAAGCTTACCCTACAAAACACTTTGTGGGCCCCATTGTGATACGTACAGGCCATTAAATCCATCCATAATTTGCTTTCCCTAATATTCACCTAGTGCTTGTGCTGCGAAATCACACAGATATAGATCTATGATAGTAATCCAAGAGCACCAAGCAATAACAAAAGAAACACAAAGATTTAACGTAGAAAATTCTTGCGGGAAAAAACCATGGCATAAAGCGACAGATCTTCACTATGAAAATAGAAATTATAAAGAGAAAAGACTTACCCAATTCAAACAACATCGAAATCTCCCTTGCTACTCCCTTTAGAAACCCTAAAACCCTTTTAGGAACACTTGGTACCCCTTTAGAAAATTTTAGCATTGCTTAGAAAATCCCTAAGGACCCCTATTTATAGTTTAGGAAAATCCACTTACGCACATCTCTGAAATCGTCTCAAATTTATACAGTCCGTGCAAAATCCATGCACTATCTGTGTAACCTTCGACTGGTCGAAGACTTTGGAATTTTCAGAAACATCGTTGCTGGACTTTGAGTCTAGCGGACTTCGACTGGTCGAGGGGATTCTCGACTAGTCGAGCCAGCCCCTCGACCGGTCGAGCAGCACAGTGAAACTAGATTTAAGATATCTGTTTTCAGCAATCTCCACCATGTCTTCAATCTTCAACAGTGTAGCTTCTTGACCTCTTCTCTTATCTCTGCATCACATCATAGCTTCTTGTGCACACTCGTCCTCCTTTTATGTCATCGCCAAGCCCAGAGAAGTTGCACAAAACTTGAACTCCTCGAAACGACTTTGGTGATCATGTCTTCCGGATTCACACTAATGTGAATCTTCTCCAGAGTTACGCCTCCTTTCTCAAGCACCTATCAGATAACATGGACATCTAACAAATTGTTCCACCTGCTAGATCAAACGAGTAACCTGAAGTCGACTTCCTGGAATCCACACTGTCTACGAAATCTGAATCCACATACCCTTCCAACTTTGTTCCTGTCTTCCAAAAAGTAAGATGTAGTCTTTTGTACCATCTCACCACTACTCAATATTATTTGTCAGGGTATTTACTCATAACACCAATAGCCTATGAAATCACCAGTCTAATATAGACCATGGTATGCACTGCCAACCACATTCGAATAAGGTTCATGAGACATATCCTGCTTTTTCTCATTTTTTATAAGACATGTCCTGAGGAAAACTTGAGGAGAGACTCGTAGGGAATGCTCTCCGGCTTTGCCTGGTCCATCATATACTTGATCAATACCTACATAAGGTATTCTACCTGTGATTACTAAAACCTGTTCTTCTTCCAGTCTCTACAAATATCACCGCCGAGAACCCTCTTTACAGCTCCCCAATCGCACATCCTGAATGTCTTACTTAATCGAGTCTTTAGTACATTGATTTCAGACAAATCATGATTAACGATCTACATGTTATCAACATACAATACCTGACTCACCATGAAGGAATCAAATTTTATATCACTGCCTAGGCGACAGGTCGTACCATGACCTCCTGCAAACTTTTTCTCAGCCCCTTTAAACTTCGAACCTCTCTAGTTTGTTCATGTAAATCTGTTCTTCCAATTTTTCTTACAAAAGTGCAGACTCCACATCCATCCTTTCAAACTCAAGATTGTATTAGCCAACCAGCGCTAATACGAATCCTATAGACACCTACTATACCAATGTAGCGAATGTCTCTAAGAAGCCGATTTATTCTCTCTAAGCATAATCATTCGCTACTAACCTCGCTCTGTATCTATGTTGTATCTTCCTGAAGATCCACCTGCATCCAACCACTCTCTGGTCCACTGGAAGCTCCACCTGCATTCATGTGTCGATCTGGTACAACGAGTCCATCACATCTCCCATAGTCACCTTCCACTTCTTAACACCAGGCTCTCCTAAAGCCATCTGAATAGAAGACAGATCCTTTATGATATTGGAGTCGTCTATGTACCTCACTAATATCCTGCAATTATGCTATGTGATTCTTCTCACAGATGGCTACTCCACCTTCTCTGTATCTCTGTTTGTGCATCTCAGCATTCATGCCCTGCCCGCTCATGTGGCCATACCTAACATGTCACACACGTGCAGAGGTGAAATCCGCTACAGCCACAGTAGCTCCACCTTTTGAAGTGCTCCCGATTAACCTGTAAACATTATCGAGTTGTTGCACTTTCATGATTACCCGTACCCCCTTATATACTTTAAAGATACCATCAATACTTGAGAACCTGCACCCTATAGTCTCGAGTGCACCTAGAGAAATTAGGCTCTTTTTCATGTTAGGAACGTGCCTTATCCCAGTCAAGGTACGCTTTGTCACGTCAAACATCTTGACATGCACCGTACCAACAGCCATAACATTGTAGGCACTATCATTGCCTATAAATACTTGTCCACCATCGCACTCTCTATAGCTGGTGAACCAACTTCGATGAGGTGTCATGTGAAAGGATGCCCCTGTGTCTAAAATCCATTCGCCCTTACGATCATCGTATGGGCGTCTGATCGTAGACACAGACAAAACATCACCATCATATCCACTCGATCCATCTGATGTGGCAGCATTAACATCCCTGTATGAAGCCTCAATTCTTCTTTCTTAGATTTAGGATTTGTACAATCCTTCTTCACATGTCCTTCCATCCCACAGTTTCGGTACTTTACCTTTCTTTTTCCCTTGCCCTTGGATTTGGATCTAGAACCTGAAGAACCTTTTTCCTTGTTCAGAATTCCTACCCCTTGTAAGCAATTCATCAGAAGATATCCTCATGTCGATGTTAAGCTTTCTCATAGCCTTCCCTTGAAGGGCTGAAATAACGGTGTCGACACTCAGGGTTTTATTCGTGGTGCACATTGTGTCTTTGAATGACTCATATGACGCTAGAAGAGAATTCAGCAACATATATGCTTGTTCTTCATCTTTCATTACTTCCTCCATATCCAACAATTTGTAAACCAATTTATTAAAGTTGCTGATGTGAGCCTCCAGAGCCCTCTTTCATCTTGAAATTATACCACTGCCGCTTCAAGTGCATGTAATTTTCAAAGGATATTTTTGCATAAACATTCTCTAACTTCACCCATAACTTAGCCGCAGTTTTCTCCCTCATGACATTGTAGAGAACCTCATCTGTGAGACATAAACGGATCGATGATAAGGCCTTCTTATCAAGAGTATTCTAATCATCATCAGTCATAGTAGACTTTCGCTCTTCAAGAGCACCATCTTCGCCTTACTTGATTCAGGAAGTGATCATCTTAATCTTCTATAACTCAAAGTTATTTTTTCCTGAGTACTTCTCAATATTATACCTAGTGCTTACCATTATTTCTTATTCCTCATATTTAGATCTGTACCCCAACGATTGCTCTGATACCACTTGTTGGGATTTATGATGTGGAATCACACATATCTAGATCTAAGATAGCAATCCAAGAGCACCAAGCAATCACAAGAGAAATACACCAACAAATCTTCACTATGAAAATAGAAATTACAAAGAGAAAGGACTTACCCGATTCGAACAACCTCAAATCCCACCCTTGCTACACCCTTTAGAAACCCTAAAACCCTTTTAGGAACCCTTGCTACCCTTTTAGAAAACCTTAGCATTGCTTATAAAAGCCCTAGGGACCCCTATTTACAGTTTAGGAAACTCCACTTACGCACCCTCTGAAACCGTCTCAAATTTACGCAGTTCACACAAAATCCATGCACCATCTGCATAACCCTCGACTGGTCGAGCCTGTCTTTCGATTGGTCGATGACCTCAGGATTTTCAGAAACATTGTTGCAGGACTTCGAGTCTAGCGGGCTTCGACTAGTCGAGGGGACCTCAACTAGTCGAGCCAGCCCCTCGACTGGTCAAGCAACGTGGTGAAACTAGATTTAATACATCTGTTTTCAACAAAAATCAGGCTACCCCAAAGTTCACGCGAAGCACCCCACAAGGAACAATTTCGATATATCATAAGTCAAGGATTATGTCGTTATTTAACTATTAGATTGGTGGACTTTAGACAGTTAAAAGTGAAAAAAATATCTGATGGTTTTATTTAAATGGGTGTCCATGAATTAGAGTTTAAGATAACAATTAAATGGCCTATAAAAATCATTGCAAACCCCGCATATAATCTGGAAGGTTTTTAATGGTAGGCATCCTCATCCCAATTATTTTCTATGGTGTGGCCACTTGAGTTGGATGGTTTAGATTTTTCAGCTCTAATGACAACAATAATGTGCACATATAATTGATGAATTGGATGTCAATAAAAAGACATAGTGGCCCCACAAATTTATCTTTATGTTAAGCTTGTACTAGAACTGTTTGTATTAAATTTGGCCTTTGATTGGTATTAAGTTATGTATGGGTGCTTGTAACAAATGTTCATAGGGCAATGGAAATGAATTGCAGCCTCCACATCACCAAGTTCTGTGGCCCCATAATGATGTATGTATTATATCCATACGGTTCATTCATTTACTAAGCCCCAAAAAAATGAGGCAGTGTTGTAAATTGGATGTCTTAAATCTTGGCATTACCGCGCTGCTTGACGAGTCGAGTGGTTGGCTCGACTGGTAGAGGGGGATGCTCGACCAGTCGAGCACCACTCGACTCGAACTCCAGCGTGTTATATTTTTTGGTGTCGACCAGTCGAGGGTCAGGCTCGACCGGTTGAAGGGGTCCTTTGACCAGTCGAGGACCTGGCTCGACTAGTCAAGGGTTACGCAGATTCTGCATGGATTTTGTACGGACTACGTAAATTTGAGGCAGTTTCCCAAATGTGGGGAAGAGGTGTTTCCTAAACTATAAATAGGGGTCCTTAGGGTTATTCTAAAGTATGCTAAGGCTTTCTAAAAGTTTTTCAAGGGTTCCTAAAAGGGTTTTAGGGTTTCTAAAGGGTAGTAAGGGTTAGATTCAAGATTGTTCGAATTTGGTAAGTCCTCTCTCTTTGTAATTTATGCTTTCATAGTGAAATTCTATCGTTTTGTGTCGTAGTTTTTTTCCCGAAAGGGTTTTCCACGTTAAATCTATGTGTTCTCTTGTGTTTGCTTGGTGCCATTGGATTGCTATCCTAGATCTAGATCTGTGTGATTCCGCGGCACAAATCCCCAATAAGTGGTATCAGAGCAATCGTTGGGGCACAGATCTGAATCTGAGTGATTAGTAATAATGGTGAGCACTAGGTATGATATTAAGAAGTAATCAGGAAAAAATAATTTTGAGTTATGGAAGATCAAGATGATCAGTTCCTTAATCAAGCAAGGCGAAGATGGTGCTCTTAAGGAGCTAAAGTCTACTATGGTTGATGATGAATGGAATACTCTTGATAAGAAGGCTTTATCATCGATCCGTTTATGTCTCACGGATGAGGTTCTCTACAATGTCATGAGGGAAAAAATTATGGCTAAGTTATGGGCGAAGTTAGAGGATGTCTATGCGAAAAATATCCTTTCAAAATTACATGCACTTAAAGCGGCAGTGGTATAATTTCAAGATGAAAGAGGGTGGAGATTTGGAGGCTCACATCAGCAACTTTAATAAATTGGTTTACAAATTGTTGGATATGGAGGAAGTAATGAAAGATGAGGAACAAGCATATATGTTTCTTAATTCTCTTCTAGCGTCATATGAGTCATTCAAAGACACAATGTACAGTGGACCCCGCATGTACAGTGCATGTACATGGGGTACACGTGACCGCGCCGCACCGGACGGTGAGCCCGGTCAAAGCCAGGCTGACACGCGCCATCTCCCACACAAAGACAGCGGACGGATGCTGTCTGTCAATTTTTGAGTAGTGGACCTCACCCATTGTCCATATGGACAATCCAAACCGTCCATTGCGTCCATATGGAGGGCATGACCTCGCCTAGGTGACAGTTTGGCCACATGCATGTGTACTAACGTGAATCTTTCAAAAACGTAGGATGAATGGCGAAAACAAAACAGTAGTGGGCCGCACCAAAACTCAACAAAAACCTATCCATTCCAACTAAAATTTCAAAAGAAATCTGATGGACGGTGTGGATTTCATTAAAAACATCACAGTAGGGCCCACCGAACATGTCAGCGCAATGAATTCGCAGGTTACGTGTGTCTGTGAAACCTGGCCGTTGTGGGCCACTGTGTGATCGTACTCATCATCGGATTAGTGATCCAATCTATCCAAACTCATGAAAAGTGGGTCTTTACCCCAACCAAGAAGGCCAAAACGAAGGTGGGATGGCCATCCGTCCCAAAACGCCTCCAAACTCAAGATGGTTACGTTTTCTTGCGCACGCAGGACTGTTGCTGTGTAAACAGGGTCAGTGACTGACCTGGTTTCTCTCCCATCCAAACTGACTCTTAGCCTCTATAAAAGAAGACGTGGAGAGAGCATCCAGGACAGCTTTGGGCGTAGGAGGAATCTCTGATACGGAAGGAGAGAGCGAGAGAGAGTAATATCTTTTTGTTATTTCTTTCATTATTTCTTTTAATATGTTTAATTGAGATTAGCCTCATTATGTTTATGTGTGGCTAAACCTCTTAGATAGGGCTAAGAGGTGAAGCTTGTAGCGTAATGAGAGACTCTAGTATATGCCTTTAATTTAATTTTAATTTATGAACTGAATTTGATATAAGTTTGATTATTAAGGGAATGTTTTTAGTTTTTAATGGTCTGTTGTGACTAAAATTACAATGGGTCTGCGATAGCTTTGAGCATGTTCCTTTCCTTCTGATGTTTATGACATCAGAAAGCCCTGTTGTTCACCATCGTCTCCTGGGCATGGTCGGATGATGGTACCCTTCATAACCTTCATACATTCTTGAGTGGTTGGTAATTAGTTTAATTCTGTTGTTTTCTTTGTCTCATTGACATGGTTTGGTGATGGAATCCATTCTAATTTATATACCTTTCATATCTTGGAAACTAAATCAAAGGAAGTTCAGTTAATTTTCATGGTTACACCCTTCAACTGGATGAAGATGGACTCTAAATCCAGTTGAGTTTTTGATGCAGGCATAAGATCTCCCTGATTTCTACAAGTGGATCCTCTGAATCCCTAGTGTCCCTTCCCTGAATTCTCTAAGTTTTAGATAATTATTTCACCATTATTCACTTAATTACATTCGATTTAGATTTCATCTTAGTCTAGTTCTAGTTCTATTTAGTTCCAGATTACGTACAGGTATCAGTCCCTTGGGATTTGACCTTGGTCTCACCGAGTTTATTACTACACTATAACCCTATACTTGGGGAGTGAACAAGTTTTTGGCGCCGTTGCCGGGGACTAACGGCTACGATTCTCTAAAATTAATTGATTTTAGAATTAGTTTAAGATTAGGATTTTGCTAACTTTAGTTTTAGATTTTTTTTTATTTTTTTTTTTAGAACTAACTTTCCTGTTTTGTAGGGTCGTTGATAGATCGTATAAATCGGTAACTTCGTCCTAATTTCTTTACTTTCTCTATTCTCTAGATTAGGTCTTTTTTCCTAAAAACTAAATTAGTTTATTTTATTTTGCAGGTTTTTAACTTAGGGACTCCAATTTGGTAACTTCTTTCTAACTCTCTTTTTCTTTCTCGATTTTTATTTCCTTTCTTAGGTTTAGGTTTATCTGAATTGAGGGCTTTGAGTGTTTCATGCCCAAGTGGGCTCGTGACAACACTCGACGTCTCTTTACTGAAGGAGGACTGGTTGAGGGGTTGACTATCCATCGTAGGATTTGACACCGCTCTAAATCCCTTGAGATAACTAAAGTAATGGCTGAAAACCAACCTCTTCTACCTCAACCCAGGGTAGAGGACACCCATGATGAGAATGAGGTGCATCAAGCACGTCTGCCTCGTACTTTATGAGATTATTTACAACCGGCAAGGGTGAGTACTCCCTCATGCATGGTTTTTCCAGAAAATATAGGACACATGAATATCAAGCCAGGGGGGATCCAACTCTTTCCTAAATTTCATGGGCTTGAATCTGAAGAACCGTATCTACGTTTGAAAGAGTTTGATGAGATTATAACCACTTTATATTTTCCAAACGTGTTTGAGGACACAGTCAGACTGAAACTCTTTCCCTTTTCTTTGAAAGAAAAAGATAAGACGTGGTTACATTCACTACGTCCTAGATCTATTGGCACATGGAATGATATGCAAAGGGAGTTTATAAAGAAATTTTTCCATATCGTAAAACAAACACCCTTAGAAAATCAATCATGAACTTCGCCCAAAGGGAGGATGAAACATTCTTCCAATATTGGGAGCGGTTCAAGGATCTTGTCAGCTCTTGCCCACAACACGGTTTTAAAACGTGGCGCATTACACACTTTTTCTATGATGGGCTGACATCAGTCGAGACAATGTGCAATGGAGAATTTAAGAATAAAAATGTCGATGATGTGTGGGATTACTTGGATAGACTTGCTGAAAACGCACAATCATGGGACACTTACCCAAAATCGAGTATCACTTCTAGGCCCACTCAATCAAAGGAAAGAGGCGGAGTATACCTGTTGAAAGAGGATGATGATATCAATGTTAAAGTGGCTAATCTCATAAAGAAATTCGAGGCCATGGAATTGAGGAAGGATAGGGGTAAGGAAGTTTTTTGCGGTATTTGTGGTTGTAGCAGTCACAAAACTGAAAATTGTCTAACTATATCTACCTTTCAAGAGGTTCTGACTTAGCAATCCAATACCATAAATAATTGCCAAAGACCTTTCAATAGACCCACCTCTAATACATACAATCCTAGTTGGAGAAATAATCCAAACTTCAGTTGGAGGAATGGACAAATTGCTACCCCTCAAGGTTTTTCAATCAAATTCCAATTCAAGGGAAACCTCAAGAGGATCCAATTCTAAAACACATTTAAGACCAAGAGCTATTCAACCAAGATATCAGATCAGCAATAGGATCACTTACATCATCCCTTCAAAGGATAGAGTCACACATAATGATTGAGGGAAAGGGGATGCTTCCTGCTCAACCTCTCCCCAATCCCAAACCGCAATATGAGATAAGTGATCCAAGCTCTTTAAATCAGATGGAGCAACCTAAATCTATCACCACTCTTAGGAGTGGAAAGACCATTGACAAAACTATTCCAGTTAGGCATGAAAAGCCGAAGGACCCGGAAGAGGATAACAATGATAAATCTAGCATTGCTCTACAAGAATTAGAACCAGAACTTCAAAAGAAGCTAGTTGCTCCATTTCCCTAACGGTTGGTTGCACCAAAACCTCTCTCTAACTCTCAGGATATTCTAGAGGTGTTGAAACAAGTGAAAGTTAACATTCCTCTACTTGATGTCGTAAAACAAATACCTTCATATGCCAAATTCCAGAAAGACCTATGCACGACTAAAAGAGGGCAAAGTATTCAAAAGAAGATCTTCTTAACTGAGAAAGTGAGTGCCATCCTTAAGCAAGACGTGCCGCAGAAATTCAAAGATCCCGGTAGCCCAACCATATCATGTGTAATTGGGAATTATCGAATTGATCACGCACTTCTTGACTTAGGAGCGAGTGTTAATCTGATTCCCTACTCGGTATACAAATAATTAGGTTTGGGTGAATTAAAACCCACCCTAACCACACTATAACTTATTAATCACTCTGTTCATGTACCAAGAGGGATAATTGAGGATGTGTTGGTACAGGTCGATAGATTTTACTACCCTGTAGACTTTATCTTCCTATACACCAAACCCGTCAATAACATGAGCACTCAGATCCCCGTCATTCTTGGTCACCCATTCCTTGCCACTTCAAACGCAATTATCAATTGCAGAAATGGTGTCATGACTATGTCTTTCGGGAATATGACATTGGAGTCTAACATCTTTTTCAATAATGGTAGAAACTCAGAGGTGATGACGATTTCTACGACATTAACCTAATTGATTCTTTCGTGGAAGATAAAACGCCTCTAACCTTATCCTCTGACCCTCTAGAGACGTACCTGACACACTCGCATAACCTGGATGATGACATTATTAGGGAGAGGTGTGCCTTGCTTAATACTGCACTGGTACTTGAAGTTAACCAGTAGAGGTCACAATTTAAAGAATTGCCCTAAACTGATGTCGTGCCTCTATCGTCTAACCTCAAGCCACCGAAGCTTGACCTAAAACCTTTACCCTCTGATTTCGAATATACCCATTTAGGTCAAGAAGAGACATACCCAGTGGTGATTTCATCTCACCTTGAGAATAAACAAGAGAGTATGCTCATTTCTACTCTCGAAGAAGATAACGGAGTTTTTGGACATATCATCACAGATCTCGATAGGATGAATGAACTCCTTTCAACTAAATGTTTCGATTCTTTAGATGATAGCTTGGCACACTTTGTAGATTCAAATGATCTCATGATATAAGAAATAGTGGATGCCTCGCAAGACAATACCACGGTAGTTGTCACAGATCGAGAGAACCCTTATTTTGAAGTACCTCCTCCCCTAGATCCTGAATGTTTACCATTAAAGGAGGAGCTGAAAATTGAACTAGAGAGTGAAACTTCGGCGTGTGTTGAGACTACACCACCTACTGCAATTTTTTCTGAATTTCATCTACTTGTAGTCTCTGATTCATCATGATGTACTAACTTCAAAATTTTATCTGTCACAGGTGAATCGTATATATTTTGGACACTTCAGATGATTAAAAGAAAACTTTATGCTGAGGTCCCTCAATTTCTTTGGACATTCATGCTCCAGGACATCCAAGCTTACTGCAAAACGGGCTTTTGGATGATCTTGTTGAAAAACCTTCTGAGAAATTTACCAAGATACTGGTCGATGGAAGAACCTGGATGCATGATTGAGTAGATTTTTCATGCTTTCACAGTTGATGATTAGAATTTACTGCTTTCATAGGACCAGGGTAGTTTGGTTTATGCTGTTTTAGGATAGACAGTTTTATGTCATTAGGGTAGTTTGCTTCTTGCATTGTTTTAGGATAGTTTAAGTTAGTTACTTTCACTCTCGTACTGACCTGCTCTCACACTACGATCTCTTAGAAAGTCTCTCTCGATTTGTTATTCAGGTACTATCTTCCCATCATGTTTCATTTACTTTCATTGTCTCATGTGCATTGTATGCCCATATATCTTTACATTGAGGACAATGTAGATTTTAGGTTGGGGGTGGGAGATTAGGTAACTTAATCAATGTTTTCTTAGTCTTGAGCAAACATTGTGAAAAAAATTTTAAATTTTTCTAGACTTTCTTATGAATTTGAAGTGATTTTGACGATAATTTTGGATTTAAAATGATAAGATACATAATGTTGGAGTTATGACTCTTGGATTCAGTTATCTATTAGATTTCACAGTTAAGTTTGAAGTGTTAATCCAGAATTAGAAGTTGTAAACATTGATTGAGTCCTGATTTCACATGTCACGTCTCGCTTTCACATTAAGGTTTCAGTTTGATATTGAAGGGTTAACTTGGTAATCACTAAGCGTGTAAGAAACCAGCTTGGAAAATTTGCTATCATGATCAATTGAAGGAAAAGAAAATACCTTTTTTTTTTAAAAATAAGGTTGGGCGAATAATCTTCACCATAGGTTTGCTCCCTATAGGTGTAGATTTAATTCCTCATGGATGATATGTGAAAAGGGTTAGGTGTACAATCTTCACCATGGGTTTGCTCCCTATAGGTGTAGATTTAATTCCCCATGGATGATATGTGAAAAGGGTTAGGTGTACAATCTTTACCATGGGTTTGCTCCCTATAGGTGTAGATTTAATTCCCCATGGATGATATGTGAAAAGGTTTGATCTTCACCCTCCTATATGTGAGGATTTGAGTTACTTTTAATGGAAAAATCAAAAGCTGGAAGAATGAAAAGATGATCTTTGAGGCAAGTTTTAGTTTAAGTTTTGGTTATCATGAATTCTCTTATTGGTTACCAATGATACCTTGAAATAGAGAGGTGAATTTTAATGATGACAAGCCGAGATTAGACTACACTTATGGATTCTAATGTTTAGAATTTTTCTAATCGATGGGTTAATACCTTGAACTTGACTATGGAATTTACCATGCACTTGAGTCCAGGAGAAAGTAATGCCCAACATTCATGAATCTCAATAATCTAGTATATGGAATGTTTTTCAAAAATCACTTGAGTTCATAAAAATTCTCCTGTAATTCTCAACTTATTTTTCACATACTTTGCTCGAGACTAGCAAAATGCTGGTTGGGGGTTGTGTTGAGGGTCAAATATTGTATATTAGATCTCAATTATTACCTGGATTTACAAACATGATACTATTTAACAGCCCGATTTAATCATGTTTGTGATGCAGGGTGTCTTTATGAGCTTGAACTGAAAATGGGTATTAAAAGTATAGTTTTAGCACTCAAGATTCACCAAGGCAAATTATGGGACCCCAGGGGACCAAGATCGATGAATTTACATGCCATAGATCCGAGAAAATCGAGAAACTAAAGCTCAAGTGGCCTGAAAGCGTCCAGAATGCAAGATCACAAGGTTCCCGTCATCTGTTTGGCTCGAAACTTCATACAGGACCTGAAGACCATATATTAACTGTACACATAGAATTTCATCCGTTGGATCCCTGTGAAAGTCGCCCAACGGACAGATCAACCCATAAATTCTTGATTTGGGGCCCACCTGATATCTCGATCTGCTTCAATTTTGGTCTCAACTCATTAAATGAGCTGAGGAAATGAATGGACGGAATGGATTTCTCATGAACATCACAGTGGACCCCGCATGTACAGCACATGTACAGGGGGTACACGTGACCACGTCACACCGGACGGTGCGCCCGGTCAAAGCCGGGCTGACCCGGCCATCTCCCACATGGAGACAGTGGACGAACGCTGTCTATCCGTTCTTGAGTAGTAGGCCCCACCCATTGTCCATATGGATAATCCAAACTGTCCATTGCATCCATATGGAGGGCATGACCCTCGCCTAGGTGACGGTTTGGCCACATGCATGTGTACTAACGTGAATCTTCAGAAAACATAGGATGAACGGCGGAAGCAAAACAGTAGTGGGCCGCACCGACAAAAACCTGTCCATTCCAACTGAAATTTCGAGAGAAATCTGATGGACGCTGTGGATTTCATCAAAAACATCACAGTAGGGCCCACCGAACACATCAGCGCAATGAATTCGCAGGTTACGTGCGTCCATGAAACCCAGCCATTGTGGGCCATTGTGTGATCGTACTCATCGTCGGATCAGTGATCCAATCCATCCAAATTCATGAAAAGTGGGTCTTTACCCCAACCAAGAAGGCCAAAACAAAGGTGGGATGGCCATCCGTCCCAAAACGCCTCCTAACGCAAGCTGGTTACATTTTCTCGTGCACGCAGGACTGTTGCTGCGTAAACAGGGTCGGTGACTGACCTGGTTTCTCTCCCATCCAAACTGACTCTCAGCCTCTATAAAAGGAGATGTGGAGAGAGCATCCAGGACAACTTTGGACGTGGGAGGAATCGCTGAGACGGAAGGAGAGAGCGAGGGAGAGAGAGTAATATCTTTTTGTTATTTCTTTTATTATTTCTTTTAATATGTTTAATTGACATTAGCCTCATTATATCTATATGTGGCTAAACCTCTTAGCTAGGGCTAAGAGGTGAAGCTTGTAGCGTAATGGGAGACTCTATTTTATGCCTTTAATTTAATTTTAATTTATGAACTGAATTTGATATTAGTTTGATTATTAAGGGAATGTTTTTAGTTTTTAATGGTCTGTTGTGACTAAAATTACAATGGGTCTGCGATAGCTTTGAGCATGTTCCTTTCCTTCTGATGTTTATGACGTCAGGAAGCCCTATTGTTCACCATCGTCTCCTGGGCATGGTCGGATGACGGTACCCTTCCTAATCTTCATACATTCTTGAGTAGTTGGTAATTAATTTAATTCTATTGTTTGCTTTGTCTCCTGGGCATGGTTTGGTGATGGAATCCATTCTAATTCATATACCTTTCATATCTTGGAAACTAAATCAAAGGAAGTTTAGTTAATTTTCATGGTTACACCCTTCAACTGGATGAAGATGGACTCTAAATCCAGTTGAGTTTTTTATGCAGGCATAAGATCTCCTTGATCTCTACAAGTCAATCCTCTGAATCCCTAGTGTCCCTTCCCTGAATTCTCCAAGTTTTAGATAATTATTTCACTATTATTCACTTAATTACATTCGATTTAGATTTCATCTTAGTCTAGTTCTAATTCTATGTAGTTCCAGATTACGTACAGGTATCAATCCCTTGGGATTCGACCTCGGTCTCACAGAATTTATTACTACACCACAACCCTATACTTGGGGAGTGAACAATCTCCTTAGTTCGGTTCATGTAATTGATGTTGATCGATGGAGGATCATCTCGAGTATTATGACAAAAATTCAGAAATTGATAAACAAAGTCATATTGTATTTCTCCTCCTAAATAAAGGACATTGTCCCACCTCATTAATCTTAGATAGATATTTATCCCGTATGACTCTATGAGACTAAGTCTGATAAATTGATCAAAGGTAAATTCTTTTACTCTGGCATTAGAGTGCAGATAAGGAGTATGGGGTCTAATTTTTCTGTATAAGATTTTTCCTTTTGCATCTTCCTTTATTTTGTTCTTGACCATGTTGTGCTGAAATCATAGGTTAAAACAATAAGTATAAGTAAAATAATAATTAATCTAAAATGATGCTTGTATCTTATAGATACAAGTAAATACGCACATATAGATCATATAGTGAGTTCCTTTCAAAACAGCCTCTTTTAATTCTGTGTATTTGTAATTTAGTAGGTTGTTTTGGAAAACAATGGTATCCTTATAAGAGTTGATATGCGGTATCGAGCGATTTAACTATTTCACCATTAACATCAAAACCCCCAGATTGTGTGTAATGGTACAAGGTTAATCAGGTCAAGTTTTCATTGACATTTTTGCACACACAATCTTTTGTAAAAATTTTGTAGTAATGGGCCGGGAAGGATTAGGTTTTATTCCTAGTTCCAGTTGATTCTTCAATGTTATCTTTCTTCTTGGATTGGCTTGTCTCTAGACGAGGATAACTCTATTATGCAAAATTAAGTGAAATGATAAATGACCTATCAAGAGAAGATAGACTCAAGGCAAATAATCCTAGTTTTTGAGATGTAAATAGAAAGCACTAGGAGATACCTCAGATTTTATTGGTTTTGGTTGCACAACCCTTCAACTGAACTTTGGAAGAAACAAAAGATAGTCTAAGAAGAACTGAGCAATGAAGGAGTTAAATAACTTGACGCGGCTTGATTTTTATAACACCGAAGGTAAGTTTGGTGTTACGGAAGTGTTCTTGGAACTCAAAAGATCTTTAAGAACTGATTTTCCTACTATGTACAATTCTAAAATAGGATTTCATGATATGATTGAGAGTGAAAATCTAGCATGAAATTACCAAAATGTTCAAAGGCCAAGAATCCTCAGATATATCAATTTAGTTCAAATGAATCAATAATCATTTGTTAGAAATGGTTGATCAATAGGTCGTAAGTATAGTAATATGTGTATCAACCTTTTCTGGTTCAAGGTAAGTATCATATTATTCATGACATTTTAAAAGTTATGCATGATACTTGTTTTATATGGAGTTGTTTATCATGAAGGTACTTTTATTAAACTCTATGGATAAGGAAATTAATAATCAAGAATTTGTTTGTAAATTGATTAAAAAATAATATGCTTTTTAATGTTCTAGAATCAATTTTAAGTAACTGTGATTTACTTCTTGATCAATTAAAATTTTATTAATATTATTATTCATTTTTACTTATCAACATTTGCCCTTTTCAAAGTTTCTGACTGATTGACAAATATATCAAAAGATGGGTCAAGGTAACTTCTTGATTTACATGGACCAAATGTTACACGGGCCCGAGTCATTTTTAGGGCACTTATGTTTGTTTTGTGTTACCTATTTGGTAACCATTTTTTTTTAGCCAGAGGAGTATTTCTCTGAGCGACTTCCAAATGATTTAGATGTGAGTTTGTCATTTGTCTTCGAAGTAACATCATATTTCTTGACCATAAGACATGCCCATTTATAATGTCCTATCTTTCCACATGATGGCATTCAACTAAATTTTTTTGATTTGGAGTAGTTGAATTAGTCATCATTGATGAGGTAGATGAGGATTTCGATTCATATCTGACGCAGGGATGAATGTGATGAGGATAAATACTCCGAATCCACGGAGCTTCTCTGGACTCCTCACAGAGACTTCTCGAATCCACGAGGAAAGAAAGCAGAAAAATAGAAATAAATTCTAATAACATTCGAAACTGATTAATTGGTTAATAAAAATGAGTTCACAACCCTTTAAATAGGGGTACCAAGCAATGGGAAAGAAATCAGAATCAAACTACAACTAGAACTCCTAGAATCCGTGACTTACTATAAATAGTAAACTTACTATTTATAGACGGTCGTGATGTCTACTAGTGCGCAAGGTTTTCGGCCAAAAATAGTAAGTTTCCTATTTTGCTTCACCAAACTGTTCTCCTAATTATTCTAAGCTCTTTTCACGTTGGGCGCAACTCCTAAAGCCCGACGGATGAAGAGTTATAAGCAAACTAAAACTTACTATTTATAGTAAAAACAAATTGAAAGGGGGAAACGATCGTCAAATCAGGGGTTTCTCGCAATTCTGAGCATCGCAACCCCACGTAGCTAGGTTGGTTGGCTAAAGTAGCTCGTTCTACCCCAAAATCATATATTTTTCGTAGGCTAACTCATCCCGGATTGTGAGATACGCCTGATTTAAGGTCTGATGGTCCAGATCACTTCTTTCGCCGACCGGGCCTTTTCTGATCCATCTTTGCCATATAATTGTCCGCGACCCGCTCTACATCAATATCCTAGGCCTGTCATATTTTTGGATTTTCTTCCCGTGCCTAGAAGTTTCTCAAATTTTTCATTGCTTTGAGAAAAATTTTGGGTTAGTTCTGTTGTTTGATCAGAATGTTTTACTTCCATTTTTAATTTCTTATTTTTTCTTTTTAATTTTTCGACTTTTAATTCTAGAAGTTCAATTTTCATGATCAAATTATCAAAAGTTATACTTCTAACTCTAATTCCTCTCCCCTTTTTAATTTCTTCGAGATCAAGTTCATCCTCCTCATTCAAATTTTTGGGAATGACTGTCGTATTGGAGGCCATGAGAATCTTCAGTGATTTTGTGTCTTCATCAGTACCTGACTTATCTAAATTTGAATTTGAGTCGTTGGTGTCATCCCAAGTGACTGTCATAGCTTTTCCTTTGGACTTCTCTGTAGGGCATTCCATGGAGATGTGACCAAACTTTTTACAGTTGTAGCATTGAAGCTCTTTGGACTTGTTGGATTTTCCAGTTTCGCGCTTGTGGTCCAGTTGAGCTCCCTTGTTGTTGTATGGTCTTCCATGGTTCCTATTAAAGAATCTTTTAAATTTTTTAGCAAAGAGGGCAACCTCCTCATATCCATCTTCATTCTCACTATCTTCTTCCTCTATTGTATTCATGGCTTTGGAGGTTTTGAGAACGGTATTTTTGGATTTTGTGGGTGGTTTGAAATATAGTTCAAAAGTCTGTAGGGAACCTACTAGTTCTTCTACTTTCATTTCTTCTATATTCCTACACTCTTCAATTGTAGTGACCTTGGAGTTAAAACATTCCGGTAAGGATCTTAGAATTTTTCTACATATTTTAGGTTCTACATATTTTGGGTATCGAAATTCATTCTCCAAGGCCTCCCATGGAGTTGTATATACCATTTAATCTTATGAAAAACTTCATAAATGTCTTATCTTCTTCAATCTTTATGTGTTCAAACAAAGATGTTAGGAGTTGAAGCCTTTACATTTTTACTGTGTTTGTTCCTTCATGGGTAGTTTCTAATAACTCTTATCCTGCGTTAGAGTTTGTACACATACTTATCTAATGAAATACTTCTTGTGAAACTTCACTGCAGATTGCATTCATGGCTTTGGCTTCAAACATCCTCATCTCTTTATCATACTAGGTCCATTTGACATTTAGTTTGGGTTTGGTGATTGTTGTGCCATCCTTGAGAATAATTTGTTCTAGTAGTAAGTGTCACGCCCAAAACTCGGAAATCAAGCTCACAAAATTTTCGATCACCGAATCTGGTGCCGACAGCCTCCGTAGTACCCCATTCTCGGCTCCCAACATCCATACGCCAGATTCCGATCTTGGGATCCTACAAGGGGGATTTTCCAACTTACATTTAACTCGTAATAAGCATAACCACAAGTTTACCCAAATCACAAAGGTAACATATCATCACATATCCACTAATATAAACATTTGAATACAATGCTGAAAGGAAAATACATATGATAAAATCAAAGCTCCAGAGGTTTGTTGCATGCTTCAAGCTCAACGCTATTGTAACACGCATCCATAGTGCATAAGCTTATAGAAAGCTTAGTGGGTGGTGAAAGTGTGTACACAAGATAAGTGCCAAGTATGCAATATTAGAGTAATCAAAGTAAGCGAAAATATTGATAAGGTCATAAATCATACAATATCAGAGTAAGCAGAAATACTGACGAGTCCATAAAAATATCATCAACCTCATCCAAGATATACGATGAAAAGACATAGCAGTCCAATGTCATATACTAAGAAGGTAATGTAAATCGACTATGTAATGCAAAAACATAATGAACCAGATGTCAGATATCGAGGATGCAATACAACATGTAATTCGGAAGAGCTACAAATACCATCACCTCATCTAGGTCATATAAATGCAGAAACATAGCAACCTAGAATGCCATATGTTGAGGACGTAATGTAATATGCGGTACAAATGAAATGACCAAGCTGGAGTGAAGTCGGGATGATAGTACGTAGTATCGTAGGCTATGGGGTCCATCACAAGGGAATTCTATCCAAACCAGTCCCATACCTAAATTTGGATAGTCAGACTCAATGTGGTAAACTCTTGATCTCAGGTTAGTCACGTGCCTAACCAAAATCCTTGCTGTTACAAAGGTACACAACAATTAGTTGTGCACCACCAACCCAAGTGGATAGTGAATGAATGAATATGCAACTCCTACTCGATAAGTCCACATATCAGTACAGTTTATCTCTTTGGGATCATCACCGGGGTCTAGTACACTCTACATGCAAATCGCCGCCCACTGACACATGACTATGCAAGTGGAAGAGACCTTACCATCCGCCTAGTCAGTAGTCAGTCAATATCTACCCGACATGTCAATAACAGATCCATTCACGAGCTGGTCAAACTCAGCCTAGCAATGCCCCCTACCCTCGGGCGGGTAAGGCCACACCCCCTCCTAACCGACTACGACATAGTGGGACACGTGGCCTCCTAGTATTCAGCCCTCATGCGTTCATATATATCCACTCAGTCTCGATGTTGGGGTGTCTCCTGGCCATGGAGGTTTAGAGATTTTCACCCAGGGACATCTATGACGCCCGTATGCTAGAACCAAACATTTCCAGTGTCTCATCTGGCCATCCACGATATGCCTGTAGAGACTATGGCCCTGATATTGTTAGGGCGTACAGTAGTCACAACACACAATGCAAGATGCATGAGTCATATAATCCAGTCATGCATCAATCATGCGCATACCGTGCAGTCATGTGAGATATCCTCCACCTATCCGGGAGTCTTATAACAACCTGCCTAATGACATATGCAATGGTTAACCATATCTCATAACAAACATGCAGATGATGCGCATGAGCATGTATCATGATGCTATGCTATCACATACTCATAATCGGTATTAATAACCGACATCAATAATCAACCTTAATAATGTGGACATTTAACCAACATTGCCCCCAAGGAATGGCCCACATAGAGCCTAACATATAGTGGACCCATGGCCTCATACAAGGGCCTAATATATAATACCTTGGGCCTTACTTAAGAGATTAATACACATCACAATGGGCCTCTCACATGGGCCTAATATTCATCACATTAGGCCTTAAACATGGGATGAATACACATCACAATGGGCCTCAAATATGGGCCGCATATACATCACATTGGGCCTCAAACACAGCTCGCATGTACATCACATTGGGCCTCAAACACATGCCAAATACACATCACAATGGGCCTCGACTACGGGCCGCATATACATCATATGGGTCTCGACAATCGGCTTCGGCAATCGGCCTCGACAATCGAAATCGATAATCAGCATTGACAATTGGCACTGACAATCAACATCTATAATCAGCACCGATAATTAACATATAAATAAGGTGAGATCCATAGATGAACAACCGATCAACCATAATATAAAGATCGGCCCTCGACCGTGGTTATATCAAATCCGATAGCGCGAAACCATGGTTATATCAAATCCGATAGCGCGAAACCATTCGTCTATGGTGAATGGGGCCCACTTATCTAGGTTAACCCATAAGAGGACATGAGAATGGGCCTGACAAGGCCTAAGGAAAGATTACAATGTGGACATCCAACCATCATTGCCCATCAATGTGGACATCTAACCAACATTGCTCCCGAGTAGTGGCCTACATATAGAGCCAAAACATATAATGAGCTCATGGCCTCACATAAGGGCCATATACATATCAAGTAGGCTGCATTGCATGGGCCTCGAATACATCACAATGGGCCTCGCCCCCCACAAGCCTCTAATACATCACATTGGGCCTCACCCACGATCCTCGAATACATCATAATGGGCCTCACCCATGGGCCTCGAATACATCACATTGGGCCTCACCCACGAGCCTTGAATACATCACATTGGGCCTCGCCCACGGGCCTCGAATATATCTCATTGGGCCTCGCCCATGGGCCTCGAATACATTACATTGGGCCTCACCCATGGGCCTTGAATACATCACATTGGGCTCGCCCACGGGCCTCGAATAATAAGTGAGCCCTGCACCTGGGCCTCAAAACACGCAATAAGTGGGCCCCACTCATCGGTCAAAGATACATCATGATGGGCCACAAGTATATCAAAGTGGGCCTCTCGAATGGGCCACAAAATACATCAAAGTGGGCCTCACAGATGGGAGCTTGGATTACATCTAAAATCATTTCAATAGTTATAGGTGTAACATGTATATCACTGTACACTATCATTTTATGGGGCACATGGCCCACTAATGATGATTAGCACTGTCCAAACACTGCCTATGCAATTCCATCCAAACATTGCCTATGTAAATTAGTTTCATCCAAACATTGTCTAGCAAATCGGTTCCATCCAAACATTGTCTAGCACCGTCCAAACCTTGTCCAGCACCATCCAGCATAATCTGGATGGTGTGGATAAACAGATGGATGGTTTGGATATAATACACATACCTCATGATGAGGTCCACGAAACTTCTGACGTCCGTGCAGATGAACATTTTGGATGTAACACATATATTATATGGGACCCACATCAGCCAGGAGGGCTGCTGGCGCACACCGTTCAATAGATGAACGGTTTGGAGATAAGACATACCACATGTGGGTTCCACAACCCTGTTGATGTCAATACAGGTGGGACCGACAGAACTTGCTAACGTTATTACAACAGCAGTGTAGCTGCTATCAGCGCTCACCAGCCAATCCACTATCCCATTAGGTGGGTCCCACGTGGGGCCCACCATAATGTATATCTTCCATCCAGTCCGTTAATAAGGTCACACAGACCCGGATAAAGAGGAAAAATAAATTTTGTAATGATCCAAAACTTCTGTCAACCCAAAGAGGGTTTCAATGGCAGACGTTCAATCACACTGTTCCCTGTCATGTGGACCACCTGAGCTTGTATATGGCTAATTTTTAGGGGAGGGCCACTACCTAAATGGGGCCCACCCAAATGCACGGTGTTGATGACAACACACATCACGATGGGGCCCACGGCTGGGACCCGTGGTCCCTGCCCGTCCGTTAGTGCAGTAGGACGCTGCTGCAGTGTCCTCTGGACATGCAGCAGCAGCAGCTGCATGTTTGCTTTTTTTTGTTTTTGAAAAAAACTGAAATTTCTTAGTTTTTCGTAGGTGGGGTTTGCATCAGGTGAATCCAACCCAACCATTAGTCTCTATGGCCCAAGACAGACCCATCAAGCCCAATATTCGACATGTTTTGGTGTACAGAAACATCAGAGTGGATTTAAATACTGTTTTCTATACTATGGCCCACCAGATAATCAAATCAGCTTCATTTTTCGGCTCAACGCCTAAAATGAGTTGGGAAATAGGATGAACAGTGTGGATTGAATTCATACATCAAGGTGGAGCAGTCCACCTAAATACCTTAAATTTATAAATATACTATTATTATTATTATTATTATTATTATTATTATTATTATTTTGCTTGGTTAACAGGTCAGCACCACACATTCAGTGCACACTTCGCCTGTGGCCACATCCAGCACTGGACGCTAGACGGTTTGGTTGTAACACCCTTTTAAGGTGGGCCCCACCTACAGACGTGGGCCACCAAAAGGTAGGATTGTGTGAATAATACATACATCAAGTAGGGTCCATCCGAGTGGGCCACACAACTACATCATCACATAAAAAGAAAAAGAGAGAGAGGGAGAAAGAGAGAGGGACACATGTGATGGAGGGCTCCGCCACTATGAGCCCTCCCTTACATTTAATCATACATCAAGTGGATCCCAATACATGTGGGCCCACCAAATCAAAGGTCAACGGTGGAGATTCCTTCTCCACCAAAATGGAAGGTCTAGATGACATCTATCTATGCAAGGAAAATTAAACATTATGATGGGGTTCATGGATAATGGCCCCATCATGGAATGATCATGAGAATTAAGGTGGGCATCGGCCACACCTAGGGTCTAAAGTGAGATCCATATCATCAATCGGTAGGCCCCACTTGGCCCATCATTAAAACCATGCAATTTAGGCCTATAGAAACACCCATCGTTCGATCTTCTAGATCCGATGGAACGATGATCTCATTGTGCTTCTCTTTGATGGAAGATGATGAAAAATGAATGGCTAGGATGAAAGATTTTTAGGGTGAGAAGTGGGCCACACACATCTCACTTTCTCTCTTAGAAAACCATGGACGTCCACCACTTTGCTTGCTTGGAAAATGTGTTGAGAAAGAGAGAGAGAATGGATGGTTGTAAGAGAGGTGATGGATGTGAGGTGATAGTTGTACTTGACATGTATGGGTGTGTAAAAGAGGGTGAGAGAGTTGACTTTGGGGTTGCTCTTGTACTTGACATGAGGTGATTGATTAATTGATTGAGTGATTGATTTATGGGACATGTTGTAGAGATTCTCTTGTAATTGCAAATGCACGGCATTTCCTCGAACCGAACGCGGGCCCACATCTCTTAGCCTGGGTATCGCCTTGGTGTGCGAAACACGGCATTGGAACCGTGGTGACAGCGCGGTCGCAAGGATATAAGTTTCGAGTCTAGCCGACTCTGATATATGGGACATGACTCAGGATCACGCGCAACTACTGTCAACGTGTCGCAGGTCACCGAAATTCGACCGGGAGGACCGCGGAAACCTATGGAATAGTATAGGCTATGATACAGGTCTTAGAGTGAGTATATCCATTTTCGACAATCTCTCAAGCATCACCTTCTAAGGCCTAGAGAAAATATATCATTCTAGCCTTCCAGTATGCATAGTTTGTTCCATTAAAAATGGGTGGTCGTGAGACAGATGGTCCCTCTCCTTTGCCCATAATTATTTCTCAATCAAGATCTTCCTCTAGATTGTTAAACCTTTTTCAGAGAAACCTCGCCCTTATACCAATTGAAATTACGGTTTATACTGCTGATACTGAAGAATGAATATGAGACAATGTCCTAGATGGGGGTGAATAGGACTTTTCAAATATTTTTCCTATTTAAAAATCTCGATTGCCTAACTTAAATAATCATTCAGTTTAAAGCAAGTAAGGCAATATAACTCTAAAAGCTTCCAAGCCAATAGAGGGTCCAATCACAAAGGTTAATCAAGATATACAAATAAACAACTATCCTAGTGATGTGAGCTTGTGTGTAGAATGTGCTTCCTATCAATCTTAAGCATCCTTCTAATCATGCATAAACAATCAAGTATTCAAACCTAAATAATCATGATAAATGTGCAAATGACCATTCCAAACACAAGCATGTATAGTGGTTCAACTACGTACCTACTCTACTCTCGGCATCCACACTCAATCCCAAAGTGCACTAGATTTCACTATTAATGGTTTTAAAACAGGTTCACCAATAACCTTTACAGCCTTACACTAAGGACACCAATTTATGCTCTTCGCAAGAGCAAAGGTCATGAATATAAAACCCACGTTTAGGCCCACCACCAAGGTCTCACACAAGGCACCTCTGTTTAGGCCCACCAGCCAAGGTCCCACACAAGGCACCATGTTTTGGCCCACCAGCCAAGGTCCCACCCAAGGCACCTATGTTTAGGCCCACCGACCAAGGTCCCACACTAAAAACCTAATCGAGTTTGTTGATAGGAAATTCTTAACCTCAATCCTACACGAGGAAAGAGACTAAACTGTGAACTCTTAATAAACTTGTCGGATTGAGTTCTCTTTTATAGCTCATCTTGGGTTGCTTGATCTTTGCGCTCTTGTTCTTGAATCAGCTTCTCGGTGCTCCCCCGATCGTTTAGCTTGGATTTTCCTGTTGGCTTAGCTTCACGATCAAGAACCTTGCATAAGATATACCTATAAAGGTGACCAAGGTAATGAGAGTTGGGTGAATCTCCTATCTAGGATAATGAGTGAATTTCCTAGGGGGTTCAACCTATAGATGCTCTAGAGTATCAAAAGACTAAGGATTTTCCTATTGGTTTAGTCTTTGTACTCTAAAGAAAGCACGAGTTCATGTTCTTCATTAATAAGAGCTTTGAATGCTTATAGAAGTGAAAGATCACAATAAAGAGAGCATGAAACTCGAATGGATAGAATCTAGATGGGCTAGGATAAGCTTGGTATACACTAGAGACTTTATAATGTCTATTTTCACTAATTTTGCAAGTTTCTACAAGCCCCTTTTATAGATAAAAAGTTTCAATGGATAGAAAATAACTAGTTTACAGTGCTACCGAAGCCAACTTCAGTATCACTGAACTTACTTCAGTGATATCGAAATATCATTCAATAGTACTGAATTAATTCCTCAAGATGCTGAATGAAAAATATCCCTTTCGGTGGCACCGAAGTTTATTTGTTGGTGACAGTCAATGTCATCAAAAATCTAGTCGGTGACATCAAATTATTGTTGTAATCTTGCTGGACTGTTTCGAGCTCATTCAGTAACACCGAAGGTATCTTTGGTGATACCGAATGTGCTATTCGGTGGCACTTTCTTCATACCAAAAGTAGACAGATTTTCCTATTTGTCCATTTAATTATTTATCAACTCGGGATTTGCTAAAGCCAAAACTGAATGATAGAAAATATGAACTCGGAATTAGCTTTGAATAGATGATCTAAGTAGGTTTTCCAATTTGGGTTGGGATCATCTATTTGCAAGGTCAAGATCGTAGAAACGGTTCTTTGTCTTCAACGTGGCTTTGATGTTTCTGATCCAGTTGCGTCGTCAATCTTCTTTTGCCAAGAACCCATCCGACTACTAGACACAACTAGTCACATGATTGACAAACAAGTGTGCAAAGTTGGATGCACTTACAATTTGTACTTCCTAAGATTTCTAATTTTTCTATTGACTTGTGTATAGCATGAAAACAATCTTTTTCAGTGCAATGACAAAAGTACCCTTTGCTTTATGCTTTTCCTTACCAATAGAGTGAATTTCCATGAGTACCATGTGGTGAATGTATGTGGGAACCATGTGAGGATTGTATGACAACCAACGGTTCTAATAGTTACACGCCATTATGATTATCAGACAACCCAAAAATGAGGCCAATCAATTTCATCAAGATGGCACGTGGATTTAGAGGTTTTGGTTGGTGTAACTGTTTTCTAGAGTGTGTCCCACCAGATAATCTTAACCTTTTAATTATTATTTTTCAGCAAGGTGATTTTTGTAATTTATGCATATCAGATGTTAGATAGGCGTACAACTTGGTGCGAAAAAGGTGTAGCATGGTTTAAATGTTTTAATGTGACTGGTCCTTTTACTATTAAATAGCCCACAAAGCAGGCTCTCTCTCTCTCTCAGCATTGAGGTTGATAAAGTAGCTGGGTTGTGCCGAGAGTGGATTAGGTGAGAACCGTGTGGTTACTGTGGGCCCACCTTGATGTATGTATTATGTTTCTACTCTATCCATCTGTTTTTCCATATCATTTTAGGGCATTATTCCAAAAATAAAGCAAATCCAATTATCAGGTGGACCATACCATATGAGACGGTGGTGATTGACCATTCTACTATTAAAAACTTCTTGGGCCACACCTTAATGTTTCCATAGTGTTTAATTACCATTCAATCTGTTGATAAGGTTTGAAGAGAAAAAAAAAAAAAAAAAAAACAATATCAGCTTGATCCAAAAGTTTTGTGACCCATTAATGGTAAATCACCACTGTTACTTATGGAATGATTCATCTGATAATTGGATTTGCTTCATTTTTAGAATAATGCCCCCAAAATGATTCGAAAAAACAGATGGACAGCTTCATTTTTAGAATAATGCCATAAAATGATTTGAAAAAATAGATGGACAGCATGGATGCATAATACATACATCAAGGTAGGTCCCATGTAACCCCACCGTAAAGGCCGCACTGCCTTGGATGAGGCCTGGGTCTCACCTAACCTGCTCTCGGTTCTGCCTACCCGGGGCTTAAGCTGACCTCGGCTTACGCCCTGGTACGGAAGGACCGGAAATGGAAGGGTTGGGCTGCTGCGCAGCTGCCATGGGCCAGTTTAAAATTTTGATTTTTCCCTGACACGTGCCTTTATCTTGTAAAGAGGCTGATCCACTACAAAGCTTTGTTGTATAAGCTTTGCCTACGAAGTGATGTGTGGGGCCACTCTAATATGTATATAACATCCAATCTGTTAACCCCCTAAGGTTCTACACGGCACCTAGAAATAAGGGTGACCAAAGATCAGATGGGCTGCATCATATAGAATGGTTGGGATAGGGATGGCAACATAAAAAACCTTCCATAATGGGATAAGGCCCAAGCCTAGTCTGAGATGATTGTGCTTGGCACAAGCCCTGTAACAACCTGAGCCCAGCCTGTTTGGCTACTTTTGTCTAAGATCCAAGCCATTTCATAGCGTTCCAAAACCCTAAACACAACTCGGCTCAATGTTTAGCTGCGCTAGGTCAACTTAAACACTTAACCCTACTCAACTCACTTTTTAATAATTTTAGTATTAAAACTTAAGGCCTTGTTTGGCACCTTGGATTTGGAATACTTGGATCCATAAATTCCTACATTTAGAATACCTTGGATTTGAAATACTTTGATTATGTTTAGCACCATTGATTCGGAATTCCCTGTAATTCCAAAATAGCTATGGATTAGATTATGTAATATATACATGAGTTTGAATTTAATTACTAAATCAATTTTAATATCTCTAATTAATGTACATATGTAATGTTTAATATGATTATTGTAATAAATCCATTGAAATATATACTTTGGTAAAAAATGATGAAATTCTAAGCCTCACATGGTCTACAAGCATAGGATCACAACCAAGCAACTAACCAATGTTTTTTAATCGTGGTTTTCCATGGCCAATGTTTGGGCTGCTCGGATCATTCTATAAATGTAATTTTAGTTATGCAGTTGACAATCAAATTGTTTTGGGATATCAATAGTAGGCCATGTGTATAATAGTAGCCTAATGACATATATGTTACATGACTCTCCAGCCTTTAAAAATGAGCAAAAAAGGATAAGGATGGATAATCTAAGTAAAATGGAGGGATTGAGAAACTCAACAAAAGTGAGGATTTGCTATCCCCCGGATTCGAAATACCCTCCAATCCATGCTGCCAACTAAACAACCCCTAAGAGCATTAGAAATACTCACATATATCTAATATAAATGTAATTTGTGTAAGTAATATAAAATTAGAACTAATTCTCTCCCTTGGTTTGAGTCACATGAAGTTAACTCAAATCTACCCAATGGCCATGTCAGATCGATAGGGCGTTTAGAGTCTCGGTCGAGTCAAGCCTAGGACCGAGTTTTCAAGAGACTCAGCCTCATCATATCAAGTTGATTTGGCCAAGTTTTGAGTTTAGTCAACAAGATATGAAACTATTGGTATTCATTAGACCTCCCTAGCATGTATGCACAAAGGGCTCAGGGGCAATTTTACCATTTGCTTTGGCTACACTTTTGCAAATATGTTGGTAAAGTGGGTGAATTTCCCTTTTACTCCATTAAGAGGAGAAAATGATCTTATATAGAAACTTACAAACAATTCTTTGATGATCTTAATCTCTGATTAATTATTCTAAATTTATAATAATTCTAGCTATATAGGAAATCTCTAGTTGTACAAATAAGCTAATAACTACACATCAAAATCTAATATTTGCCCTCAAGTTGGAGAGTGGAGATTATGAATACCCAATTTGGAGCTTAACTCTCTGAAAAAAAAAAATAAAAAAATCTTTGCCAAATGGTTTGGTAAATAAGTTAGCCAATAGGGCAAGATGAAGATTGTGTACGTGAAGATTATAGAGTGTTGGGTGATCGCGAAAGCTCATAGAGATGAATCTACGATAGAAATCCAATAGCACCAAGCAAACACAGAGAACACGATGATTTTAACATGGAAACACCCTTTCAGGAAAAAATCATGACACAAAACAACAGATGATCACTATGAAAGCAGAAATTACAAAAAGAGAAGGCTTACCTGATTCGAATAACCTTGAATCTCACTCTTGCTACACCCCTTTGAAACCCCTAAGACGATTTAGAAACCCTTGGAATACCTCCCAATCCCGTTTACACCCATATATATAGCCTTGAAAAGAATCCCAAACGAAATTGGAAACAAATCTCTCAAATTCACAGTTTTGCATAAAATCTACGCAGAGTCTGTCAATGTTATCGAAGACCTACCGATAGCATCGAAACTAATCTGTCGATGCTATCGAACACTCATAAATGACATCGAACTAACACCTCAATTGTCCAGAGACAAAACATGATTTTTTGAAAATTCTCGATGGCATTGAACACTTATCGATGGCATCGAAAAAAGTGTCCAGTTAGTCCAGCAACTAACTGAAGAAAATCCAGAAGACATCGATGGGATCGAGAACTATTTGATGTCATTGAAGGTGACATCGAACAGACTGTCAATGACATCGACAGACCCAATAACAGACATGATTTACGACATCTATTACAACATAGAGAAGATAAAGTAACCAAGTGAGTTCACAACTTATACTAGCCATAGAGCAATATTCTACCTTGGCAGATGAACCAAAGATAGTGATTTGCTTTTTTATCTTCCATGATAAGGGAGAATCGACGAGCAATGTGCAATAAGTTGTAAGAGAATATTATGTCATGGGATAAGTACTAGCCAAATCTAAATCACAGTAGCCTTTAAGAATGAGAGGGTTAAAAGAGCATATAAGTAGGCCATGGATCGTAGATCCCTTAAAAAATAAAGAATGCGAAAGGCAACATTCAAATGAGAACGTCAGAGGTTGCTTGTGAATTGGCTGAGGATTTGAATATAGTATACAATATCTAGTCTTATAGTAGTGAGATAATTAAATAAGGCGACTAACCAGTCGATGATATTGAGATGGCTTTGATAAAAGTTCTCCATCAGCATCATTGAGTTTCAAATTTGGATCCATAGGCAGGTTGGTAGGACAAGCACTAAGCAAATTGACATTAGATATTTTATCGAGAATATATTTATGTTGGTTGGGATAAATCCCCTTGCATGAATGATCAACTTTCATGTCCAAAAAATATTTAAGCAAACCAAGTTGCTTGATGTAAAAATGTTGTTGAAAAAAAAAAAAAAAAAAACTTTTTAATGTGGCAATGGCTCTATCATCATTGCCAGTGACACCAACATCATTAACATAAACCAATACTATAGTAAAAGAGGATCCTTCTTGTCGAGTGAAGAGAGAAAAATCTATTTTGATGGAGAATAACTAACACTTTATAAATTTATAGAAAATTTAGCAAACCATTGGTCAAAGGCTTTTTAGAGCCCATAGTGAGATTTGTTGAGACGACAAACACGAGACTCCCCCTGCTGAGAAAAGTTAAGATGAAAATATATGTACACTTCCTTATCAAGATCACCATGTAGAAAGGCATTGTGGACATCCAATTGGTAGAAAGGCTATTTGTAACGTCTCGAAAAAATCCGTACAAAGACACGAGTTCCACCTCAGGCAGAAATCGCTCAGGACCAAATCCTTTAGAAATTAGATGAAAATTAATCAAGCGCTAAACTAAATTGTCTGTGAAATTGGCTTGAACCACTTTAAATATGAATTGCAAGACCTAAAACGTGTAGAATCGCTGACACTAGATTACCTAAAAGCTTAGGATCAATCTCAAAACCCAGTTGCTCTCGGGAGCACCTTAAAACTCCGTTTCAGACCTGGACCGCATGTCAAAAGTCTGATCACTGCAAAGCTATACGATTTTGACCTCCTTACTGGGCTTGACAACCATCTTAGAAATCAAGTCCAGATAGTATCCAAAAACACACAACTTAGACCCGGAGTGAAGTGTGTGAGAAATACGAATATATTTAGAAAATGAACTTAGATTTAAGTGATTTGGACCATTCACTTATGGGCCAAATTTAAGGATTCAGACCATCAGAGCCTGACCCAATTATACCCTTGGATCAGGGAAAATTTTCAACACATGTCAGTGTGCTTGTGACCCTAATCGAGTATTGATGACCGTTGAACTGAAAATGGTCTGCCACGGTCGATCTACAAATCCGATCGGACCGAAAACTTAACCTAACCTAGATCCAATGTCAGGGAACTTACTCCGGACTGTACACAGAAAAGGGGCCTCTAAATGTGCTCCATTGGACCGAAATAGGCAACTTTTGGCTATAACCTAAGTATATCATGCCCTGAGGCCATTCCCATCAGTTTTGGGCCTATATAAGGGCCTTAAACCCTCTCTCTCCCTTATCATACGAATTCCAAACCCTAGGAGAGAGAAGAGAAAGTAAAGAGAAGAAGAAAGTGAGGAGAAGAGACAGAGAGAGTGAGGGTTTGTTCTTAGGATTCAATCCCATCACTCCATGGGCTGAATCAGCTTTTCTAAATCGCTATCCCGGCGATTCGACTCCGTTCTTGGGTAAGAAATCCTAACCCTAACCTGTTTTAAGGATTCAAATAGAGCAGTGATGAAATAACTAACCTATTTCATGCTATAGGTTGTCGTTGTGCCATTAACAAAGAGTTAGTGTATAAACTGAGTTCGTTACGAGTTTACCGGCCAAAGGTGCGGACTATAAACATTTAGGTTATGGTTTTCAAGGTTTTTAATGTCAGTAATGATTTATGTCGGACTTGATTGCTATCACATATGCTTAGATACGACGTTTTCCTTATATTTCACATATATGTAAACTATGTTGATTTTAAATGCATCTATGTGTTTGTTGAAATGTCTAAATGAATATGGAATTATGATTTGTGCTTGTTATGATGAATGCTTGAGCATACATGATGGTTGTATGTGTGGAAACTCCCTTGTGAAAGGATTTGCTATAATATGTGTTTTAACTAACTTATTAATGTATGTGATATGTATAGTCTAAGTGTTTGATAAAATGCCTAAATGAAAAAATGCTTAATGAAATGTACGTAATAAGGGTATTGAGATGGGATTCTTAATTCCCTTATATATAGTTACAGTTTCCTTTGTGTAACCTATCTTAATACTATGTGATTTACTGATGAAATGCCTACGTATGATAACATGTGTACTACGCGTTTATTGAAATGCTTAAATGAGTTTGATATTGAAATTGGTTGTCACATGCTGTCTTTGATTATCACATGTGAATGTTATTATTTGGAGTGTGATTTAGGGCTACGATGTAGTCTAGGCAATCGGTAACAGTTTACGATTGGTAGTCAGACTGTTTTAGCCACGACGGATACGTTCGATGAGTCCGAGTTGTACGAAGATTAACGACATTGGTTAGGCCACAAGGAGTGCATATGTGCTCCATGTCGATTAATTTAACGCATGCTCATACCAGTCGAGCTTGTCAAGCAACCCGATTGGCCCGATGAATGTTCACCATGTATGAACACTACTGCTTGAATCTAAGGTATCAAACTCACCAATGAAAATCCTGGTTAACCATAGTACCTCGATCTGCTAAGACTCATGAGCCAGGCATGGTGGTATGGGACACCGTGGTTTAGCTGTCGGCCTACGCTGGGGTGACAAGCTTCCCTGTAGTGACAGTGTGCAACCCAAACTCGTGAGCCGAATACGGTAGTATGAGACACTGTATTCGAGCTGTCGGCCTACGATCAGGTGATGATCCCGTAGTAACCTCGAGTATACACTAGGACTACGCTAAGGTGATGAGCTTTTTCATAGTTACTTCGAGTATAAGCTAGGCCTGTGTTGATGGTGACGAGCCTCCCCATAGCAACCTAGAACTTGCCTATCATATGTGATTAATTAGGATTGATAACCCTAGATAGATCATTGTTTGGAAAATAATATAAGGGAGGTACCTTAGCTTCCCAACTTGCTATATGAATAAGACTAATTAAGAACTTGGCTAATCACACACATGCACCGCATTGCATGTGCCTTTGACATTGGAGTTGAGCACAGCGGGAGTGTTGCATACCGCGATCATGAGATGATGTCGCAGAGGGAGTGCAAGCGAGGGCATACATCATTATCGCATATCATCCTTGCATTAACAAGAGTATTTAGGACATGAGTGTTGTACTGCTTTATAATTACTGCTTGACTGAATTGATAACATGTTAACCTTTACTTTATAGCTCCACTGAATTGATCACTCACTCCCACGTTCTGGGATGGTACTTTAAACACCAACCAGACCCTGTTGTAGTTGCAGATGATGGCGGTGCTTACCTGGTGGAGCCGGACTTTTATGATGATGAGGAGGAGTTCTCCTATATGCAGCTATCAGGCGGGTCTATGTAGGGGATTACTGGGATGATGACTAGATGACATTACACATTTTATATATTTTGGAAACTTTATATGTAATTAATTGACCTGCTAATATGATCATACTCAGGAGACTTACAATCACTTATATGCTTTATATACTGATCACAGTCTTCCACTTGCATAATTCAATTGTCTCTGGAGTATGATATGTTGTTTTAGTACATCCCACTTATGTTTAATGCACTAATACGAACAACATTTAATCATCATTATCTATATTGCATAAGTGATGTGTTGGAACTAGGGAGTTGGGCTCCTAATGGACCTCTGATTTTCAGGGCATTACAAGTTGGTATCAAAGCATGATTTGGATTAAACTAGACCTGGGTTATGGTAACACGACGCACACTAACGTACTTTAACTTAGGAGGGTGCGATGAAACATAGGAACAGTCATAGGATTTTCAGTTTTGCCGTAAGGTGAAACTGACCGTTGAAATCAAAGCCCGTATGCATCCATGAGCATGTGTGGTGACCTTAGATCTTTTCTAGACCGTCAATTGATGAGATTAGACCAAAATTCAACCCATTCCACATCCAAACACCCCGAAACGCTTGAATATATACGAGATGGAATCCGAAATAACTCAAACAGATTTGGGGGGCCCAATCGGCACAAATCAGGGGACCCAAGGCGGACCCCACACACATACAGCATCCCAGGGGGGTGACATCGCCCCTGGGGCGAGCCCTCCCTGGGGAGTCCAAGGACCGACGATGGCATTGTCGGATCAGTGAGGCCTTGCCGATCACCCGGTCCGAGCCTGTCGAGTCGCAGCGGGCCTGGCGGGCTGGCGCTTGTGGGACATTGTGAGGCCCACGGAATCACGTGGGGACCCCTATATCCCTCAAGTTTTCTCCCCTCTCCTCTCTTACACACCTCCAAGCTTTCCTTTTTGTAATGACCAGTAAATTTCCGTACGTTGGTTCGAGTACCACCTCGACCAGAAATCAATTAGGATTAAATCCTTTAGAAATTTAACAAAGTTAACTTAGTGCAAAACTGACCAAATTACACCCTCGAATTAAGAAAAATTTCAGGAACATTTACATGTATTTGGAATTTTGGATCGTGGCCCACTGACCGTTGAACTGAAAGTGGTCCGCCACGTGCGATCTGAGAATCCGATCGAGTCGAAAACGTAATCCCATATAGATCCATGTGTGGTGAGCTTAAGTCTGACGTTTGGCTCAAGGGGGGCCACCAGAAACACTCATTTGAGCTGGAAAAGTGACGAAATATCTATATAAGCAATAACCCTTGAACCTGAGCCTATTTTGGGAAGGGTTTTGGATATAAAAGGAGCTTAGAACAGCCCCTCTCACAGTCATACGAATTTGGGATAAAAACCCTAGAGAGAGAGAGAGAAAAGAGAGAGAAGAGCTTGGGATTTGTGGGAGATCTTCCTCCTACTGCTTTCATTCATCACACGGCCTACACCGCTTCCTTCCAGGCATTTTTCCGGCGGTATCCACTCCGTTTGAAGGTGAGAAACCCTAACCCTAGGTTTGATTTGAAGTAGGAAGGTTGTAGGTTGTGTAAAGACTAACTGATTCCGCTCTTTAGACTAGAAAACTCTCGTATACGGAAGCTCAACAACCCTTGCTGATTCGTTGTGATTCCAAGGGAAAAGGTGAGGACTTTAAGTGTATAAGTTACGGTTTTCAACGCTTTCAATGTCAGATAATGGTAGATTCATGATCTGCATGCAATTGCACATGTTCAAAGTGCTTTCCGTTTCCTGTTTCGATTAACGTTGTAGATATGGAATTTCACATACTCTAGGTATACGTAGAAATACTGTATACGTATTTTTTTGGGGAAAATGTTTGACATGTTTATTTAATGTATGATTATATGATATATGGATAAAATACTAATTTGGCGAAAGGAATCGCTGAAATACATGTTCACTTGTAAATGCTACGTATGTTGAAATTGTGTATTCTAGAAATACCGTATACGTATTTTTTTTGAGAAAATGTTTGACATGTTTATTTAATGTATGATTATACAATATATGGATAAAATACTAGTTTGGCGAAAGTAATCGCCGTAATATATGTTCACTTGTAAACACTATGTATGTTGAAATTGTGTATTCTAGAAATACCGCATATGTGTAAATTTTGGAAGTGTAATTGTCATGATTATTTGTTGTATGAATATGGTATACGTGGATAAAATAACTGCTTGGCGAAAGAATAGCCCTAATACGCATTTACTAACATACGTCATGTTGTTGGAATAGCGCACTCTAAGTGTTTGTGTAAATGCTTGTGTGTGAAAAGCTTGAGTGTTAGTGCCTTAGATAGGCGCTGATATGGAATTCCCAACATGTAGGATCCCCTCCATGTGGTAGTTCGCTATGACCAATCACTTGTGATGTGTATGTAATTGTATCCCTACTTGTATAGTGCTTTATAACATGCTTTACAACATGCTTTACTTCATGCTTCATTTCATGCTTTATAACATGCCTGCTAACATGCTTGTATTACTTTGTTATCATGCTTTACTCCACATGCTATTGATGAGATCTGTTTGAGTTTGGGACTAAGTCTATAGTCCAAACATTCGGTACCAGACTTGAGATTGTGGCTGAGACTCATGTCGCCACAAAGGATGTGTCTGGCGAACCCAAGTCGTACTTCGGTTGGCGATAGTGGTTAGCCACACGGAGTGCTTTTGCGCTCCATATCGCCCAACTTGAGGTGCGCTCGAGCTAGTCAGGCTCGTCAAGTAAACCGATATGTGTGTGTGTGTTCACCATGTTTGGTCGCTACTGCTTGAACCTAGGGTACCAAACTTACCAGTGGCGATCCCGTTAACCATGGTACCTCGATCCGCTAAGACGCATGAGCCGGGCATGGTGGTATGGGACACCGTGGTCGAGCTGTCGGCCTACACTGGGGCCATGTGCCTCCCCGTAGTGACCATTGCGCAACTAAACTCGTGAGCCGAATACGGTGGTATGGGACATTGTATTCGAGCTGTCGATACTTACGGTGAGAGCCGAGTACGGTGAGACCTGTGCTCGTGCTGACGGGCGACGAGTCCTCCATAGTATCTTCGAGTATACTCCAAGTGTCTGTGATTGGCGACGAGTCTTTCACAAAGAACTAGAGTATGAGTTGAGCCGAGTACGGTGAGACCTGTACTGAGCTGACGGCTAGTGATTGAGCCAAGTACGGTGAGACCTGTACTTGAGCCGACGGCCAACACTGAGCAAGATACGGTGAGATCTCAGATCCGCGCTTAACGGGTGACGAGCCCTTTACGATGCCTTCACTACGCTTCTCAAACCATAATATCGTATGAGATTAGCTAGGATTGACGACCCTAGAATGGATCATGTTTGGGAATGATACAAGGGAGGTACCTTAGTTTCCCAATACCGTTGGTTGAAATGGACTAATAATAACTCTTGTAATCATGATCATCATCACACCGCATGTGCTTAGTAGATGTGGCGCACCGAGGGAGTTAAGCATTCGCGAACGTAAGATGATGTCGCTTGAGGGTGGTTTGGCAAGGGCATGACATCATGTCATTTCATTTTCGCACTTAATAAGAGTAGTTAGAATTGTTTGATTTGTACCGCTTTATCATTCGCTTGATTGAATTGATAACATGTTAACCTATGCTTTATTGTTCCACTCAGTTATCTACTCACTCCCACGTTACAGGATGGTGTTTGCAACACCCACCAGACTCTGTCGCAGGTATAGATGGTGCCTCGGTTCAGAGCCGAGTCCGACTTCGAGGAGGATCAGATGAGTTCTCCTTTATGCAAGTACTCGACGGATATGCTTAGGCCGACCGCATCGCTGGGATTCCAGGGCTTATCTATGGAATTGTATTTTGATTTTTGACTTAGAAACAATACATGTATATTGGTACTCGAAGTTAGTACTCATACTCTGGAGTTCACAAAATTTTGTTACTTTACATACTTTGAATATAAAATTTCGGTCTTCCGCTTGCCTTTATACAATTGAACCGAGTATGATTTTCTTGTTTTGGTATAATCTCATTCATGTTTATTGCTCTAACTCAGACAACATTTAACCATCATTGTGTATGTTGCATAAGTGATGCGTTGGAACTCGGGAGTTGAGTTCATACTCGACCCCCGATTTTCAGGGCGTTACAAGTTGGTATCAGAGCATGATTTTGATTAAACCGGACCTGAGTTATGTTCCCACTATGTACGCTGACGTGTTATAACCTAGGAGGGTGCGCAAAAATATAGAAACAGTTGTAGGGTCTCCCGATTTCACCGTTCGGTGAAATTCATTAAAAATGGACGCGTTGATCGAGTTTGTACTCGATCCTGACCGCACATACGGATTCTAAATCACTCCTAGACCGTCTATTGACGTGTCCAGCTCACTATCCACCCAAAACCAGTCGTTAAAAATCAGAAAAAATTGGTTTAGTTCAGAAATTTCTTGGAACCAACCGTTCGGGAGCTAAACTGAGTCGGGGGCCCCTCCACGTTAATACACTAAGCCCCTAGATCGAACCAGGGTGCATTTGGCACCCTGGACACATGGCAAACAGGGACCCACCGCGGCGGCGTGGTTCCGGCCAAGTCCGACCGCGGCGGAGCCGCGGCTCCCGCGGCGGACCGCGGTCCGGTGGGCCATCTCGAGTGGGGCCAGGGCTGGGGTTGGTCGGCCTGACCTCCTCTACCCCCTGGCACGTGCAAAATCCCCATGGGTTTAGGTTTTAAGGGACTGGAGCACCCTTCTCCCTCATTTCTTCCTTTCCAAGCACCTTCAAACCCCATTTTCAATTTTTCTCTAAACCCATCCCTCCAAACCTTGCAATCTTCCATTTTCTTCCATAACCCACACACCCCAACCTTCCACAATAGCCCTAGCCTCCTCCTTTCCCCATTTTCTCAAGTTGGAGCTCTCATACCCCTCATTGGAGCTCAAAATCGGGTAATCTCCTAACCCATTCCATTTTCTTCTTGTTTCTCCTTCATTTCCTCCCTCTAGTGCCCCTTCCACACCTGTTAGATTGTTGCTTGTGGTGGATCAAAGAGATCAGCCCCTTTTTCCCCCATTTTAGCAATTTTTCATGGCCCTCCTTGGTGTGGTGGCGACTATTTTCTCCGTTTCCTCCATCCTATCTTTCATGGGAAAGAGGAAAACCGCGGCCGATGACGCCGGCCCAAGTAGGCCAGCCCATTCCCGAAGAAGATCCGACGTTGGGGCCGGCACTAGCACCGTTCGGGAGTTTAGGTCGAAGCGAGACCTGGATCCTGACCATCCCGTCAGAAATGCTTATCCGATAGGCATCGAATACGGGTGCTTCACGGGCCGCAAGGTTGTGTTTGAAGCTCATGTGGATGAAAGAATGTTTGGCCTACACCCGATGATGGACCACTTGGTGGATATCGGATGGACTTCCATATTTGAAGGCGAGTCTCCCGCATGTGAGAACACGGTTCGCGCCTTCTACGCTCATATCATAGATTCATCGTTGGAGCCTCTTCAGTTTACTGTCTCTGTGAGGGGCATAAGACACACAATCACTGTGGATGAGGTGGTTTGGATCACGAAGATTCCACTTGGTCAAGTGCTTCCCAGTGACGACTTCTCCAGGAGTGCGCGAGAAAGGGATCGCCGCACGCGATACCTTTGTGGTCGCCGAGTTACTTGGAAGCGAGGAAATTGTATTGCGGCGACAAAGATGACCAAAGACTTTCGCTTACTCCATCACATTTTCACATACAATGTATACCCACGGTGGGGTAACCGCACAGAGTATACTCGGTTGATGGTGGACTTTTTGTACAAGATGGGACGCGGGGACAACATATGCCTGCCCACATTCATCCTATTTCAGATAGTTCAGGTTGTTCGTTCTACCAGGAACGATCTTTCGCTCCCATTTGGCCGCCTGATATGTAGGATGGCTCGTGATGTCGGCTATAGACTCAACATGGAAGACCTTGCACCAGTCCGAGTCATAAGCGAGGTGACACTTAAGAATATGAAGATCGGCCCTCAACAGTGGCAAGCACGACTCGACGAGTCTGGAGATGAGTCAGATAGCGCCGGTGAGGAGAGTGTTAACCTCCAGGCTGAGAGTGATGAGGAGCGCGGTGATGACATACAGGAAGAAGAACCTGAGGCTCAGGACACTGAGGAGAGTTCACCTCCTGCGACTCAGGAGCAAGGTGTGGATCGGGATGCTTTGGATGCACGTTTGGCCCGTCTCGAGGAGGGTCAAGCCGCCCTGCAGCAAGAGATTGGTCAAGTTCGAGCCAAGCTTGAAGAGAATGAAGCCTACATGAAGAAGAGTTTTAAGAAGATGTCCCGTACGTTGAAGGCCATTCTGTGCTGTGCGCAGGATAAGAATGCTCCTCCTCTACTGCCTGCTTCGGATGCTTAGTCATCCACGTTGTTGTGTGTTGTTGTTTTACTTTGGTTACTACGATAGGCGGTTTATGTTTTCATGTAGATGATGTAGTAGATAGTAACATGTTTTAGGTGTTTGATGTAGTGGATGTATTGGCTATCATGTGATTTCTGTCGTGATTCATGTAACTCTGTATTCCATGTATTATGACAATTTTGGGTAAATGAAAAGCATGTAGCCTCTTTCATTTTGATGATGTGTGGAATGCTTAAGTGCTTTATAAAGTGTATTGTGTCTTATCTCACAAATGATCTACCCTATATTGTATAGGACATGTCGTGGCAGTACACACGGAGCACGGCACATCTTCTTCTGACCGGCTCTATAGACCAGACTCCTTCTGGTAGTAGCGGTCCTCCGGACCGAGGGCTAGGATCTGATCAGCCTCCTGCTGGTCCTACCGGTGGACAGTCACCTTATACGCCCCCGGTCTTTAAGCAGTATCGGCCGTCTTCTTCTGCGCAGCATGACTCTCAGGCTTCTCCGCCGACTGATAGGTTTGAAAGTACCGATGATGATGATGCATCATCGGCAGATGCAAGAAGAAGCAGATACTGGACAGAAGAAGACGTTGCTTATGGCCACTATCGCCGAGGCCTTGTCCCATGGTGGTAGTGCGACTCCACCTACGACATCTGCACATCCCGATGAGCATTCGAGCCTCCCTGCTCGGGTTGAGGATGTGCCTCTGCCCACATCCGTCGTACCTCCTACTGGAGAGGTCAGTACTCGTGGTTTACTCGAGCGATTTCAGCGCTTGAGGCCTCCCTCATTTATGGGTTCTCACAGACCCGAGGAGGCGGAGTTCTGGTTAGACCGCATCTCCAAGATGCTACGGATGCTGCACTGTTCAGAGGCAGAGCAGGTCGAGCTGGCTTCCTTCATGTTTGAGAGGGAGGCCAGCTTATGGTGGGACAGTGTGCTGCGCACGGTCGCAGTAGATTTCGTGTGGACCTGGGAGGCTTTTGAGTCTCGGTTCCACGAGAAGTACTACCCGTAGACATATCGGCATGAGCGGGAGGATGAGTTTCTGCGCCTCAGGCAGGGAGGCATGACGATCATGGAGTACGAGCACCGCTTCACAGAGTTGGGCCGCTTTGTCCCGACTATACTGGTGGATGAGCAAATGCGGATGCGTCATTTTTCCTTGGGTTTGCGACCAGAGATACGGTCGAAGATATGCTGCCTCAGTATACCTACCTACGCAACACTGGTCCACATGTCTATGACGGCCGAGCAGGATGTGGACCGATTGGCCAGATCGCGTGGTGCTATGGTTGCGAGGCCACGCCAGGATTTACAGAGCAGACCTATCTTAGGCAAGAGGCCTCGTGCTGATTCGCCCCCCAGGGCCGCAGCACCAGTTGTTCCTGTGAGACGCCCGTTGGTGACCTGCGCGTATTGTGGGAAACCAGGACACCCTACTGAGAGTTGCTTCTCGCGTATGAGGGCTAGTGGATTTGCACCACCGCAGAGATTGGATCGCCCTTATCCACAGGCCATATCAGCTCCACCGCTACAGACTGCTCCTGCACATCCTTCCTTCCAACCTCCTGTGTCGCGCTTCAGGCCGCCACAGCGACCCTTGGCCCCTCAGCCGAACCGTCAGCAGCAGGCGCGCGTTCATACGCTTGTGGCTGAGGCACGTGAGTCGTCGATCTCGGCTCCGACGGCTTTTGAGGGTACAGCTTATATTCATGGTACTCCCGTTTCTTTATTGGTGGACACTGGGTCCACTACTTCTATCATTTCTTGTGGGGTAGTTAAACGTCTATCTTTGCCTACGATTCCCACAAAGGGAATGAGACTCACTACGGCTACTGGGACCAGTTCGGATGTCACACGGTTATGCGAGGGTTGTCCGATAGTTTTGGGTAGCAGCACAGTGCTCGTCGACCTCATTGTTGCTCCACTATGGCACTACGACGTTATCCTTGGTATGGATTGGCTCGCCAAGATGAGGGCGGAGATAGATTGCGATACTCGGATCGTGACTGCCTATGGACCTGATGGCACAGCTTTCACGTTTCCAAGACATGCAGTCGGTTGGCCCCTACCGTGTTGATTGTTATCGCTTTGTTGGCACCGATTGATGGTCCGACGTTGAGGAATACGCCGGTGGTTCGAGAATTTGCGAGGCATGTTTGAGACTATTCTGGTTTACCTCCTCGACGCAAGATCGATTTTACATTGATCTCACGGGTGCGACACCTATCTCACTGCCGACTTATCGTATGCCTCCATGTGAGATGGAGGAGTCATGAGGAAACAGATTGACGATCTGGTAGACAAGGGTTTTATATGACCTAGTGTGTCTCCTTGGGGAGCACCTGTGCTATTTGTGAAGAAGAAGGACGGGTCGCTACGGTTATGTATTGACTACCGTAGGTTGAACCAAGTCACAGTGAAGAACAAGTATCCTTTGCCCAGGATAGATGATTTGTTTGATCAGTTGAGGGGGGCGAAGTATTTCTCGAAGATTGAGCTTCAGTCGGGGTACCACCAGTTGCGCGTGAGAGATGAGGACGTGCAGAAGACAGCCTTCAGGACGTGCTTTGGGCATTATGAGTTCCTTGTGATGTCGTTCGGCCTTACGAACGCACCAGCCGTGTTCATGGATCTGATGAACCGGGTATTTCGGCCTTTCCTGTACCGATTCGTCATCGTCTTTATTGATGACATGTTGATATACTCTACGAGTCGAGAGGAGCACGAGGAGCACTTGAGAGCGGTGTTGGATACACTAAAGAAGACCCAGTTGTTCGCACAATACAAGAAGTGCGACTTCTGGCAGGAGGAAGTCAAGTTCCTGGGACATGTAGTGTCCAAGGATGGGATAGTAGTGGACCTTGCTAAGGTAGCTGCGGTTCGGGATTGCGGCACGAATCATTCGAGGTGAGGAGTTTCCTTGGTCTGGCTGGGTATTACAGACGCTTCATTCGGGACTTCTCGAAGATTGTCAGGCCATTGTCTCAGTTGACTCGGAAGGACCCGAAGTTCGCCTGGAATGAGAAGGCGGAGGTAGCTTTTAAGGAGCTAAAGGACAAGTTGACGTCCGCCCCTGTGCTAGTATTGCTAGAGCAAGGGGAGAAATACACGATATATACTGACGCGTCTCGCGTTGGTTTGGGTTGTGTTCTGATGCAGAAGGATAGGGTGATTTCGTATGTCTCGAGATAATTAAAGAAGCACGAGGAGAATTACCCTACACATGACCTGGAGTTAGCAGCTGTCATCTTTGCATTGAAGCTCTGGAGACATTACCTCTATGGAGAGGAGTTCGAGCTTTTCTGCGACCACAAGAGCCTTAAGTACATATTCACACAGCGAGACTTGAATATGAGACAACGCCGATGGATGGAGACCTTGAAGGACTTTAAGTTCGAGGTTTCCTACCATCCTGGCAAGGCGAACCTTGTGGCAGACGCGTTGAGCCGCAAGAAGACGATTGCATTTGCGGCACCGCTGATGATAGCCGAGTGGGACATGGTGGAGTTCGTGCGGGACTTCAAGCAGAGACTCACTGTCGAGGAGCCATTTGAGTGTGTTGCGCACGTTCGGGTGCGGCCACTTATTGACGACAGGATTGTTGAGGCCCAGGAGGGCGATATATGGCTGTCTGAGCTTCGAGAGCAGGCCGCCTATGCGTTCCGGATGTGCCTGACTTGAGACGTGAGTTTCTCGAGTCTGCCCATAACTCGAAGCTTGCGATGCATCCTGGTAGCACGAAGATGTACCAGGATTTGAGACGGACGTATTGGTGGGATAATATGAAGGCCCACATCGCTGAGTATGTGTCTCAATGTCTGACGTGCCAGCAGGTCAAGGCAGAACATCGCCGACCTCCTGAACTGCTTCAGCCCATGCCTATAGTAGAGTGGAAGTGGGACTTCATCTCCATGGATTTCATATCAGGGCTGCCGAAGACGAGGAAGGGACACGATTCCATTTGGGTGATTGTGGACCGGTTGACCAAATCGGCCCATTTCCTCCCTATCAGAGTTACGAACTCTGCAGACGAGCTGGCTAGGTTGTACATCAGAGAGATCGTCCGTCTGCACGGGGTTCCTTTAGAGATCGTGTCGGACAGAGACACGCGGTTCACATCTATCTTCTGGACTCGTATCCAGGAGGCGATGGGTGTGAAGTTGAAATTCAGTACGGCGTTTCATCCTCAGACTGATGGGCAGACAGAGCGGGTGAATCAGATCCTGAAGGATATGTTGCGAGCATGTGTGTTGGACTTCAAGGACAGCTGGGATGACTGTCTTCCGTACGCAGAGTTCGCCTACAACAACAGCTTCCAGGCGACTATTGGCATGGCGCCATATGAGGCTTTATATGGTCGACCTTGTAGGGCACCGCACTGTTGGGCAGAGGTTGGCGAGCGTAGTCTGATTGGCTCCGAGTTGGTACAGGCGACTACAAAGAAGGTCGACATTATCAGGTGTCGATTACTTACCGCGCAGAGCAGGCAGAAGAGTTACGCTGATACAAGGCAGCGACCGCTGGAGTTCGAAGTCAGGGATCATGTGTTCCTTCGAGTTTCCCCTATGAAGGGAGTCCTTCGGTTTGGGAAGAAGGGGAAGCTCACACCGAGGTTTATCGGTCCATTTCAGATACTGGATCGAGTGGGTGATGTGGCATATCGTCTCGCTTTGCCCACACCACTTGCCTCTGTACACAACGTATTTCATGTATCTACATTTGAAGAAGTACGTTCCTGATCCTTCGCATATCATCGGATGGGGGAGGTGTGCGGATTGAGCGAGGATGCTACGTATGACTTGTGCCCGACGCGCATCCTTGACAGGAAGGAGCAGGTACTGCGTAGCAAGGTCATCCCACTTGTGAAGGTACTTAGGACACATCATTCTGAGGAGGAAGCTACCTGGGAGACTGAGGCCGAGGTCAGAAAGAACTACCCTCAGATTCTCGAGGAATATCAAAAGGTATGAATTTCGAGGACGAAATTTTTTGTTTAAGGGGGGTAGATTATAACGACCCGTAAATTTCCGTACGTTGGTTCGAGTACCACCTCGACCAGAAATCAATTAGGATTAAATCCTTTAGAAATTTAACAAAGTTAACTTAGTGCAAAACTCGATTAGCCATGAAATCCGTTGGGATCGCTTTAAATACGATCTGCAAGACCCAAAACTTGCAAAACAAGTGACGCTAGGTTGCCCTAAAGTTTAGAACCAAACTCATTTCCCGGCTGCTCTCGGGAATGAAACGAAACTTCGTATTAGGTCTAGATCGCACATCAGAAGTCCGATTAACACGAAGTTAAGGAACTAGGACCGCCTCACTGGGCTTGACAATCATCTCTAAAATCAGGTCCAGCCGATGTCCCACGGCCATTCGTTTCGATTCGGAGCGAGGGTGTGTGAAAAACACTATTCCCATTCCAAAATAAATATCAGGAATAGTGATCTGGAACCTTTCGTTTACGCGTCAGTATTAAGCAACCTGACCGTCAGAATCAGACCAAATTACACCCTCGGATTAAGAAAAATTTCACGAACATTTACATGTACTTGGAATTTCGGATCGTGGCCCACTGACCGTTGAACTGAAAGTAGTCCGCCACGTGAGATCTGGGAATCTGATCGAGTCAAAAACGTAATCCCACATAGATCCATGTGTGATGAGCTTAAGTCTGACGTTTGGCTCAAGGGGGGCCACCAGAAACACTCATTTGAGCTGGAAAAGTGACGAAATATCTATATAAGCAATAACCCTTGAACCTGAGCCTATTTTGGAAAGGGTTTTGGCTATAAAAGGAGCTTAGAACAACCCCTCTCACAGCCATACGAATTTGGGATAAAAACCCTAGAGAGAGAGAGAAAAGAGATAGAAGAGCTTGGGATTTGTGGGAAATCTTCCTCCTACTGCTTTCATTCATCACACGGCCTACACCGCTTCCTTCCAGGCATTTTTTCGGTGGTATCCACTCCGTTTGAAGGTGAGAAACCCTAACCCTAGGTCTGATTTGAAGTAGGAAGGTTGTAGGTTGTGTAAAGACTAACCGATTCCACTCTTTAGGCTAGAAAACTCCCGTATACGGAAGCTCAACAACCCTTGCTGATTCGTTGTGATTCCAAGGGCAAAGGTGAGGACTTTAAGTGTATAAGTTACGGTTTTCAACTCTTTCAATGTCAGATAATGGTAGATTCATGATCTGCATGCAATTACACATGTACAAAGTGCTTTCCGTTTCCTGTTTTGATTAACGTTGTAGAATATGGAATTTCACATACTCTAGGTATACGTAGAAATACCGTATACGTATTTTTTTTAGAAAAATATTTGACATGTTTATTTAATGTATGATTATATGATATATGGATAAAATACTAATTTGGCGAAAGGAATCGCTGAAATACATGTTCACTTGTAAATGCTACGTATGTTGAAATTGTGTATTCTAGAAATACCGTATACGTATTTTTTTTTGGGAAAATGTTTGACATGTTTATTTAATGTATGATTATACAATATATGGATAAAATACTAGTTTGGCGAAAGGAATCGCCGTAATATATGTTCGCTTGTAAACACTATGTATGTTGAAATTGTGTATTCTAAAAATACCGCATATGTGTAAATTTTGGAAGTGTAATTGTCATGATTATTTATTGTATGAATATGGTATACACGGATAAAATAACCGTTTGGCGAAAGAATAGCCCTAATACGCATTTGCTAACATACGTCATGTATGTTGGAATAGCGCAATCTAAGTGTTTGTGTAAATGCTTGTGTGTGAAAAAGCTTGAGTGTTAGTGCCTTAGATAGGCGCTGATATGGAATTCCCGACTACCTTAGAGACATGTAAGATCCCCTCCATGTGGTGGTTCACTATGACCACTCACTTGTGATGTGTATGTAATTGTATCCCTACTTGTATAGTGCTTTATAACATGCTTTACAACATGCTTTACTTCATGCTTTATAACATGCCTGCTAACATACTTGTATTACTTTGTTATCATGCTTTAGTCCACATGCTATTGATGAGATCTGTTTAAGTTTGGGACTAAGTCTATAGTCCAAACATTCGGTACCAGACTTGAGATTGTGGCTGAGACTCATGTCGCCACAAAGGATGTGTCTGGCGAACCCGAGTCGTACTTCGGTTGGCGATAGTGGTTGGCCACACGGAGTGCTTTTGCGCTCCATATTGCCCAACTTGATGAGATCTCTTTAAGTTTGGGACTAAGTCTATAGTCCAAACATTCGGTACCAGACTTGAGATTGTGGCTGAGACTCATGTTGCCACAAAGGATGTGTCTGGCGAACCCGAGTCGTACTTCGGTTGGCGATAGTGGTTGGCCACACGGAGTGCTTTTGCGCTCCATATTGCCCAACTTGAGGTGCGCTTGAGCTAGTCAGGCTCGTCAAGTAAACCGATATGTGTGTGTGTGTTCACCATGTTTGGTCGCTACTGCTTGAACCTAGGGTACCAAACTTACCAGTGGTGATCCCGTTAACCATGATACCTCGATCCGCTAAGACGCATGAGCCAGGCATGGTGGTATGGGACACCGTGGTCGAGCTGTCGGCCTACGCTGGGGCCATGTGCCTCCCCGTAGTGACCATTGCGCAACTAAACTCGTGAGCCGAATACGGTGGTATGGGACACTGTATTCGAGCTGTCGATACTTACGGCGAGAGCCGAGTACGGTGAGACCTGTGCTCGTGCTGACGGGCGACGAGTCCTCCGTAGTATCTTCGAGTATACTCCAAGTGTCTGTGATTGGCGACGAGTCTTTCACAGCAACTAGAGTATGAGTTGAGCCGAGTACGGTGAGACCTGTACTCGAGCTGACGGCTAGTGATTGAGCCAAGTACGGTGAGACCTGTACTTGAGCTGACGGCCAGCAATTGAGCCGCATACGGTGAGATCTGTATCCGCGCTGACGGGTGACGAGCCCTTTGCGATGCCTTCACTACGCTTCTCAAACCATAATATCGTATGAGATTAGCTAGGATTGACGACCCTAGAATGGATCATGTTTGGGAATGATACAAGGGAGGTACCTTAGTTTCCCAATACTGCTGGTTGAAATGGACTAATAATAACTCGGTAATCATGATCATCATCACACCGCATGTGCTTAGTAGATGTGGCGCACTGAGGGAGTTAAGCATTCGCGAACGTAAGATGATGTCGCTTGAGGGTGGTTTGGCAAGGGCATACAGCATCATGTCATTTCATTTTTGCACTTAATAAGAGTAGTTAGAATTGTTTGATTTGTACTGCTTTATCATTACTGCTTGATTGAATTGATAACATGTTAACCTATGCTTTATTGTTCCACTGAGTTAGCTACTCACTCCCACGTTACGGGACGGTGTTTGCAACACCCACCAGACTGTCGCAGGTATAGATGGTGCCTCGGTTCAGGAGCCGGAGCCCGACTTCGAGGAGGATCAGGATGAGTTCTCCTTTATGCAGTACTCTGACGGATATGCTTAGGCCGGCTGCATTCATGGGATTCAGGGCTTATCTACAGAATTGTATTTTGATTTTTGACTTAGAAACAATACATGTATATTGGTACTCAGTTAGTACTCATACTCTGGAGTTCACAAAATTTTGTTACTTTACATACTTTGAATATAAAATTTCAGTCTTCCGCTTGCCTTTATACAATTGAACTGGAGTATGATTTCTTGTTTTGGTATAATCTCATTCATGTTTATTGCTCTAACTCAGACAACATTTAACCATCATTGTATATGTTGCATAAGTGATGCGTTAGAACTCGGGAGTTGAGTTCATGCTCGACCCCCGATTTTCAGGGCGTTACACTTTTCCTCTACAAATCCCTTTTCCCCTCTCAAATCACCCCTTCAATCTCATCTTCTTTCCTTTTCTTGCACCACCTCCACTATTCTCTCCAATCCATCTTCCACAACTACTTATCTTCCTTAATCCCTCTCATTTGAGTACACAAACACTCCTTTGCATCTCAAAAATCTCAAAGTCCAACAACTCATCCTATCCCTCTACCTTATTTCACTCCAATGGCTCTTTTCGAGCTTGTAATGGCTATTTTCTTCATTTTCATGCTTCTTTCTCTCATGGGGAAGAAGAGGGCTTCCACGGATGAAGCCGAGTCTAGCCGCCCTACTCGTTCGAGGAGGCCGAAAGGCACCACCGCAAGTACAAGCATCGATCGAGAGATAAGAACAAAGCGGGACCTCGATCCCCAGGCTCCCCTCGAGAGAGGTCTACTGGCGGATCTGTCCCATGCAAGATTTGAGGGCCGTAGGGTCCTTTTTGAAGCACACGTGGATGAGAGGCTCTTTAGAGAATATCTGGTGATGGACCGCCTGGTGGGTGCCAAGTGGGATCCCATATTTGAGGGCAAGTCTCGTGCGAATATGGGCACTGTCTGAGCCTTCTATGCCCATATTTGAGAGCCAACGCTGGAGCCCTTGTAATTTAAAATTCCCGTAAGAAGGTGGGACGCCACATTTTATATCGGCTTAATAGCCTGAATCATGGGAGTGACGCTTGGTGAAGTCCACACCAGTAAGAAGAGTCTTAAGAGTACACGTGAAAGGGATCGCTGCACGCGATTCCTTTGTGGCCAACTGGCCCACTGGAATCTAAACAATAGCCTCCTAGTATCCAATATGACCGACGACTTCTGCCTACTCCACCACATCTTCACGTACAACGTGTACCCCAGGTGGAGTAATTGCAGCGAGTGCATGCGCCTGATAGTAGACTTTCTGCATCGAGCTGGGAAGAGAGAGAAGCTGTGTGTGCCTACGTATGTGCTGCTACAAATAGTGTAGACTGCGTGCTCTTCTAGGATGTCTGTTTCGCTCCCCTTCAGACGACTTATATGCAGGCTTGCACGTGAATTCGCCTACAGATTTGGCGCAGAATTTCCTGCGCTGATCCATTTCATCAATGACACAACTCTTAACAACATGAAGATTGGGCCACGACAGCGTCAAGCCCGACTCGACGAGAGTGATGATGAGACGGCAAATGAAGATGAGGGGAGTGAGGAAGAAGAGGAAGAGAATGAGATAAAGGAAGGAGAAGAGCAGGAAGAAGAAGAGGAGGCCCAAGACGCTGATAAGGGCTCTCCTCCTACTACACAAGAGCGTGGTAGTGATCGGGCTATTATAGAAGCCCACTTGGCTCAACTTGAGGCGGGTCAGGCCGCCCTGCGACAAGAGGTTGGTGAGACCCGAGCCAAGGTCGAAGAGCATCAAGCCTTCACAAAGCAGAAATTTAGCAAAGTGTCTCGCACCTTGAGGGCTATCCTGTGTTGCCTATAGGATAGGGGTGCCCCTCTATAGCCAGACTCGGCCGACTAGTCATGCATGTAGTCGTCGTTTAGTTTGCTTTGTTACTTGTTTTTTTATTTCTATGTATAGCCTTGATAGGCCTAGTGGTATGGTAGGGTTAGTTGTGTGTTTTAGTGTTTAAAGCTTGTTTAAATTAGCTCCCATACATCTTCTGTCATAATCCATGTAAGACTATACCTCATGTATTGTGACAATTTTGGTAAATAAAATGTGTGAAGTTCCTTATGATGTCGTTTGGACTCACAAATGCACCGGCCATGTTCATGGACTTGATGAACCGGGTGTTTCGGCCGTATCTATTCTGATTCATCATCATGTTTATAAATGACAACCTAATATACACCAAGAGTCGGGAAGATCACGAGGAGCACCTGCGAGCCATCTTCGATACGCTCAGAAAGAACCAGTTGTTTGCGCAGTACAAGAAGTGCGACTTCTGGAAGGAGGAAGTCAAGTTCCTAGGATATGTGGTGTTCAAAGAAGGGATAACTGTGGACCTTACTAAGGTAACCACAGTTTAGGACTGGGAGCAGCCCAGTTCGGTTACTGAAGTGAGGAGTTTTCTTGGTCTGGCGGGTTACTATCAACGATTCATTCGGGACTTCTACGAGATAGCCAGACCATTGTCTCAGCTGACTCGGAAGGATCTCAAGTTTACCTGGAATGAGAAGGTAGAGGTAGCTTTTCAGGAGTTGAAGGATAAGTTGATGTCCTCCCCTATGCTAGTATTGCCAGAGCAAGGGGTCAAGTATACGATATACATCGATGTGTCACGTGTTGGTTTAGGTTGCGTCCGTATGCAGAAGGACAGGGTGATTGCCTTTACCTTGCGACAGTTAAGGAAGTACGAGGAAAACTACCCTACACACGACCTCGAGTTAGTAGCCATCATCTTTGCATTGAAGCTCTGGAGACATTATCTCTATGAAGAGGAGTTTGAGATCTTTCACGACCACAAGAGCCTCAAATATATATTCACCAAGAGAGACCTGAATATGAGGCAGCGACGATGGATGGAAACCTTGAAGGACTTCAAGTTCGAGGTCTCCTACCATCCTGGTAAAGCCAACCTTGTGGTAGACGCGTTGAGCTACAAGAAGACGATAGCATTTGTGGCTCTATTGATAATAGCAGAGTGGGATATGGTAGAGTTTGTGAGAGACTTTGAGTAGAAACTTATGGTAGAGGAGTTGTTCGAGAGCATCACACATATTCAGGTTCAACCACTTCTCGATGACCGAATCATAGTGGCTCAGAAGGAAGATGAAGGGTTAGCAGAGTTGAGAAAGCGGGTTAGTGATGATGAAGACTTAGAATGGAGAGTTGGTACGGATGGTGGTTTACGTTATCGTGGCCGCCTATGCGTCCCAAATCTTCACGACTTGAGAAAGGAAGTTCTCGAGGCTGCTCACAATTCAAGGATGACAATGTATCCTGGCAGTACAAAGTTGTACCGTGACATAAATCGCTTGTACTGGTGGGACAACATGAAGGCTCACATAGCAGATTATGTGTCCCGTTATCTCACGTGCTAGCAAGTTAAGGCAGAGCATCGCCAACCTCCTAGACTACTTCAGCTCATGCCCATAGCTGCATGGAAATGGGATTTCATTTCTATGGATTTTATCTCAGGGCTACCGAAGACGAGGAAGGGACATGACTCTATATAGGTGATCGTGGACCGGTTGACGAAATCAGTTCATTTTCTCCCTATTAGAGTTTCTCACTCAATAGACGATTTAGCCAAGCTGTACATTAAGGAGATAGTACGTCTGCATGGAGTTCCTATGGAGATCATGTCGGGCCGAGACACGCGATTCACATCTATCTTCTAAACTCGTATCCAGGAAGCAATGGGTGTAAAGTTGAAGTTCAGTACCACGTTCCACCCACAGACTGATAGACAAACGGAACAGGTGAATCAGGTGTTGGAAGATATGTTGTGAGCTTGTGTGCTTGATTTTAAGGACGGTTGGGATGACTGTCTTCCTTATCCAGAGTTCGCCTATAACAACAGCTTCCAGGCGAGTATTAGCATGGCTCCTTATGAGGCCTTGTATGGGCACCCCTGTCGAGCACCACATTGCTAGGTAAAGGTTGGCAAGAGAAGTTTAATTAGCCCCGAGTTGGTATAGGCGACCTCAAAGAAGATCGACATTATCAGGCATCGACTTCTTCTAGCACAGAGCAGACAGAAAAGTTACGCCGATATGAGACGGTAACAGCTAGAGTTCGAGGTTGGGGACCACGTGTTTTTGAAAGTTTTCCCCACGAAGGGAGTCCTTCGGTTTAGAAAGAAGGGGAAGCTCACACTGAGATTCATTGGCCCATTCCAGATACTAGATCGAGTGGGGGGTGATAGCGTACCGCCATGATTTGCCCACACCACTCGTAGGCGTGCACGACGTATTTCATGTGTCGATGTTGAAGAAATACGTTCCTGATCCTTCCCACATTATCAAGTGGGAGCAGGCGCAGTTGAGTGAGGATGCTACTTATGTACTGCGACTGACACGTATCCTAGATAGAAAGGAGTAGGTGTTGCATAGTAAGGAGATTCCACTTGTGAAGGTGTTGTGGACACATCACACCGAGGGGGAGGCTACGTAGGAAACAAAATCCGAGGTTTGCAAGAACTACCCTCAGATTCTCAAGGAGTACGAAAAGATACTAATTTTGAGAATAAAAATTTTCTTTAAGGGGGGTAGATTGTAACGTCTAGAAAAAATTCATACAAAGACCCGAATTCCACCTCAGGCAAAAATCGCTCAGGACCAAATCCTTTAGAAATTAGATGAAAATTAATAAAGTGCTAAACCAAATTATCTATGAAATTATCTTGTGGAAGTGCCCTGGTGATAAGGGTCGAATATTGCATCTCAGACCCCAGTTATTACCTAATTTTATGTTCATGATAATGTTTAATGCCATATTTTAATTATATTTTTGTTGCAGGATGTAATTAAGAGCGTTAATTGAAAAAGAGTATTAAAAGAGGGAATTTGATGCTCCGAAGTCATCAGAGCAAGGGACGGACTCCAGAGAACCAAGATCAATGGATTTATACAGTAGGAATCCGAGAAAATCAAGCCGTTCACGTTAAAGAGGCCCGAAATTGGTCCAGAATGTAAGATCACATGGTTCCCGCCATCCGATCGGTTCAAAACTTCATACATGTGATGAGGGCCATAAATTAACCGTACATATTAAATTTCATCTATTGAAGATCTCGGAAAGTGGCCCAACGGACAGATCAGCCCATTAATCTTCAATTTGGGGCCCACCTGATATCTGGAATTGCCTCAAATTTGGTTTTGACGGTTGAAATAGTATGAGAAAAAGGATGGACGGTGCAGATTTCGCATAAACATTACAGTGGGCCCCGTACGTGATGCATGTACATCATGCACATTCACGCCCGCCGCGCGCAGAACCGAGTAAGGCGGGTCAGCAGGCGCTGACCCGCATCTTCTTAAAACGGAAATTTCTATTTTCCAAATGTAGCGCTGTAACGACGGGGCGTCGAGTTCTCATGGTGATTGTGGGCCCCATACGTCATTCGTACGGCTCATCCAAGCCGTTCATCGTGTAGAAGGCTTCGAGCACTACAAAACCATATTGATATTTTGTGTCCATGCGTGCACATATGCGTGATACAGAGGCTACAAATAGGCGGTCTTGTGACGTTCAAAACTGATTTTGTTGTGATTTCTTCTCTGAGCCACGTCAACGGACAACTAAAACCATCCATTTTTTACCGAAATTTCAAGGGCAACCTAATGGACGGGATGGATTTTCCTAAAAAAACCTCTGTGGGGCCCACCGATCACGTCAGTGAAGCCACGTGCGTAGACTTACGCTCGTCCGTGAAAACTGATTTTTCATGCGGTTGTGGACCACCAACTTTGATCAGATGAAAGATCTGATCCGTCCATCATGTAGTTCAGCCAAAAATGTCCCAGGAGACGTTGATTTTACGAAAAAAGTGCAAGGAACAAGGAACTTATGAAGCCCCAAAGTTTGCTGCGAAAAGGCTTTTGCTGCGCTTGCGACAGCTTTCCAAATCTGATTTTCGCCACTCCAGCCACTCCATCAGCTATAAAAAGGGTTGCAAAACGTGGGGAGGAGCATCCATAGCTAGGGAGAGCAGATCCAGAGCTTGAGGAGAGACAGGAAGAGAAGAAAGAGAAGGGAGATGTATTTCTTGATATTTTATTTTTCCTTCTTTTTATTTGAATTCATGGCTTGTTAATTTCTTTGCTAGGGCTGAGATGAACCCCCTAATTTGAATGACTTTTATTATATGTTGATTCCATCCTGAATTTAATTGATTTGTTTCTTTCTCTAAGTGGGCTTAATTAGTTTGAATTCTGTACTTCTCCATCTATGAACTTGACCACAGTATATATATGGATGTTGGTTGGATGCTTATTCTAGGTGCTTGTGTCTAATCATGAACCAGGTTTCCTATAGAGGAAGAAACAGGGTGCTTTAATGAACTGTACATTTCATGTGCCTGACCAAGGACATGGGATAAGTTATTCATGGCATTGCTTAAAGGAATTAGACATTCTGTACGCTCGATTAAGGACACAGATTGTGCTTTCTCTATATAAGTTGTATCAATCTAAATTAGGGTGAATCAACAGAAAAAACAAGGGTTAGGATAATTAGAGGTGGATTCGAAAGTCCTAGTGCTCTCTCTCTTTGATTGAATTTTCTTCCCTATTCTCAATTGTTTTTTTCATAGAATTGTGCTTAGTAATTCGCTCTATTATTTATTGGATTAGTTAAGGAGAATCATAGATTTGAATTGTGACGACCAGTCCTCGTGGGAACGATCTCGTAATACGTACCATATCTACATCTGATTCGTATACTTGCGAGTTTAAAAATCATTTAAATCATCTTGGTTTAAATAAAATATCAAGTTTTTGGCACCGTTGCCGGGGACTATTTCGATCCAAATTGGATTTAAGATTCTCTCTTATCATAATTCATAGTCTTAGGATTTTACTAACTTTAGATTAGAGTTTTTGTTTAGAAACTAATATATTTCCTATTTTGTAGGGTCCTGACATAAATTTCTAAGTTGGTAATCCCGTTCTAAATTCTCTACTCTTTCTAATTTCTATTTTTAGAATTAGGATTTTACTTTTTAGAAATTTTCTAATTCTAGAATTTCTTTTTTGAATTGTTCAATTTTCTATTTTTAGATTTAGATTCTTCTTTTAAATAACTTTCTATTTTCTAGTTTTAGAAATTTTTTTCCCTTTTTAGAAACTAACTTAGCTTTTTATTTTTAGTAACTTTCTAATTCTAGGATTTCTTTCCTTTTTAGAAACTAACTCTTCTTTTTTGTTCTTTAAAAAATTTCTAATTTTAGATTTTCTGTTTTAGAAATTAACTTGTTTTGTTTTGCAAGATTCTAACATAGATCTCCAAATTGGAAGTGAAGGAGGAGCTCCCTATTCTTCAGACATTGATCGTCTCATTTTTTCGGGTTCTTTCTTCCAATCCTTGCTTACATAATTTTATCTTGTTCTAGTTTTACTTCTCTTAGGTTGCATCTTAGTTTAGTTTTCTTTCTTACATTGTAGTAACTTAGTTTATGCTAGGACGTAGATCTCTGAACATAGAACTGGCACCTTTTGATTCTGAAATAGAAAGAACTTTTCGTGAAAGATTAAGAAAAAATCCAGTTGAAATGGCAAACGAGAATGAAGTTAAAGCTCTCGGAGATTATTCAGCTCCTGTCTAATTTAATGCGCCTTCATGCATAGTGTTGCCAGCCACTACGGCAACACACTTTGAACTTAAACCTGGGGTCATACAATTGTTGCCATCCTTTTATGGGTTAGACAAGGAGGACCCATATCATCATGTAAAAGAATTCCTAGACATTTGCTCCACCTTTAAGTTCCAAAACTTCTCAGACGATTCGATCCGCCTACGCCTATTTCCTTTTTCTTTGAAGGATAAGGCGAAAGCATGGTTGAATTCTCTAGAAGTTGGGTCTATCGTTACATGGGATCACCTGTCTAGGAAGTTCTTAAACAAATTCTTTTCAGTTCACAAAACTAATGCTCTCCGTAGAGAAATCACTAATTTCACACAAAAAGAGGGTGACCACTTTCATGAATGTTGGGAAAGATGGAAGGACTTACTTCTTAAATGTATACACCATGGTTTTGAGAAGTGGCAACAAGTTCAATACTTCTATGACTGTCTGACACCCCAGAACCGTCGCATGGTTGATGCCACCAGTGGAGGGTCATTCAGGACCAAAAGTGATGTCAAAGCGTGGAACTTCTTTGAAACCTTGTGCGAAAATTCTCAGAAATGGGACTATTCAAATAGAGGTGACAGAAGTCCCCAACCATAAAAGAGAGGTGGTATATATGACATATGAGTCACACCAGATCTCTATGCCAAGATTGATGGCCTGACAAAAAAGGTTGATACTCTGATGTTGCATAATGGACCTCCACAAACAGCTTAAGTCGAGGCATGTGTCATATGTTCTAGTCCTGCCCATCCTATGCAGTCTTGTCCATCTGATGCAGCATCCCCAGAACTTCTTTCTGAATAAGTACATGCAATGAACACTTTTCAAAGACCTGAGAATAATCCTTACTCAGAAACTTACAACCCAGGTTGGGATAGGCATCCAAATTTCTCTTGGGCAAAAGGACCACAACAAGGAGGACCATCTGGAAATCCTCCCATGCAACCGCACCCCCAAGTTGGCAGTCAACAACTTCAACAGTTTCCACAATATCAACAACTGCCTGCACAATCAAGGAAACCATCTCTTGAAGATACACTCAATCTTTTTATGCAGAGTTCTCTCCAATTCCAAAAAGACACCCAACAAACCTTACTAGCCAACCAGCAAAGCTTACATTCAAATGCGCAATCCATTGCCAAGCTGGAAGTACAATTGGGTCAACTTGCTGCCACATTGAGTGAGAGAGAGAAGGGCAAGTTCCCTAGCCAACCTGTGGCTAATCCAAAGGGACAGTATGAGATTGGCTCTAATTCCAACCAAGGGCAATATCATGAGTAAGCCAAATCGATCACTACCCTTAGGTCAGGCAAACAGATTGACAACAGAATAGAGATGCCTAGGGATGAATCAAATTCTAAAGTAGAAGATCAAGATAAAGCATAGAGACACACTAATGCATCCAAAGTCTAAAAGCTCTCTGACTCTCCAAGAGCCACTAATGTGTCACCCTACGTGCCCAAAGTACCCTTTCCTCAACGTTTGGCACCAATAAAGAAAAGAAACAACTTTGATGAAATCTTGGATGTGTTTAAGAAAGTGCAAGTCAGCATTCCATTGCTTGATGCTATCAAGCAAGTCCCTGCTTACGCTAAGTTTCTTAAAGATTTATGCACTCAAAAGCGTAAGCAGAATGTTCATAAGAAAGTCTTCCTTGCAGAGCAATCAGCTCCATGATTCAACATAACACCCCTCCTAAATTTAGAGATTCAGGAGCTCCCACCATTTCTTGCGTTATAAGAGATAATAAGATAGGGAAGGCATTGCTTGATTTAGGGGCGAGCGTCAATTTGTTACCATATTCGGTTATGAGCAGATAGGACTTGGTGAGTTGAAACCGAATAAAATAACATTACAACTAGCTGATAGATCTGTCAAGGTGCCCCGGGGTGTTATTGAAGATGTGTTAATAAAGGTTGATAAATTTTATTTTCCAGTGGATTTCATAGTTATAGATACTTAGCCTGTCCAGAATCCTCATAATCAGATCCCAGTCATCTTAGGTCGTCCATTTTTAGCCACATCTAATGCTATTATAAATTACCAAAATGGAGTTATGAAGTTGTCCTTTGGTAACATGAATATTAAACTCAATGTCTTTAATGCAGGACAACAATCCGCAGATTTGGACGATATATTTGAAGCGGACATGATCGAGAGTCTAGTGTAGGACTCCTTCCATAAATCTTTTGAAGATCCACTTGAGACCTGCTTAGCACAATATGGCATAGATTTTAACATAGATAGTCCCATCCACGAAGTCAATGCACTGCTCGACTCTACTCCTATATTGGAGACTGAAAAATGGAGAGCGAAAGTGGAACCTCTTCATCCCTCTGAGTCTAAACCGGTCCCATATATTGAGAAGTCAACTGCACTTGACCTTAAACAATTACCTACAGATCTCGAGTATGCATTGTTAGGTCCCTCTGAGACTCTGCTTGACAGCATAGTTTCTAACTCTGAGAAGGCAAAAGAGAGCAGGCTGCTTAATGTTCTTAGAGCATATAAGGTAGGAATTGAACGGAAGATAGCGGAAATACAGGGAGTATGCCCCACTGAATGTATGGATCATGCTGCGGGAATGTCTTGTGAAATGCAAAGGAAGCGTGATCCTAACATGGAAGAAGTCGTTCGAGCAGAAGTCCTTAAATTATTTGACGACAGTATCAGTTACCTCATTTCCAATAGCACAGTTCATGGGAACTCACATCACTTGTCGAGGATTGGTTAATCAAGGTGTTGAGGTAATTTCTTTGGCGGACCCTGGTTATAAAGATTAATTAAGTCATGGTCCATTCTTGTCTGGCTGAAGACGTTAAACTTAGCGCTCCTAGGAGGCAACCCAGCCTTTTGTATTGCTTTTTCCTAGTTAGTTACTTCAATGTTTGTGGGTAATATTACTGCAAACCCTCACGAGACTACAACTCGTCCATTAGGGGTAACCTAGGGGTTTAAAGGCTTGTTGCATACGCTAAATACAATCGAGAGCACCTGCCAAAGTGGTATAGGTAGGATCTTTTATGATGTTATTTTTTTATATATGTTGCTGATTTCTCTCTTGTGCTGACTTGCTTTTACGTTGATATTTTTTTGGAAAGCTTCTTGATTCTCCGTCCAGGTACTATCTTTCCCTCACTTCTCTTTTCTTTTCGTTGTCTCATGTGCATCACATGTTTATTTCTTTTACATTGAGGATAATGTAGATTTTAGGTTGGGGGTGGGAGATTAGGTTACCTAATCTGTATTTTCTTGGTCTTGAGCAGAAATTGTGAAAATTTTTAAATTTTTCTGGAAGTTCTGATGAATTCAAAGTGATTTTGACGGATAGTCGTGCTTTTAGATATAGAATATTGGTCATTTATACCTCTTGGATTCAGTCATCTATTAGATTTCACAGTTAAGTTTGAATTGTTAACCTGTGATTAAAAGTTGTAAACATTGATTGAGTCGTGATTTCACACATCACATCTCGCTTACACATTAAGGTTCCTGTTCGATAATTGAATGATTAACTTGGTAATCACTAAGCATGAAAGGAACCAGCCTGAAAAACAAAATTTTAGCATCAGTTTATAAAGAAGAATTGAAAGGGTAAGTCGCATAATCGTCATCATAGGTTTGCTCCCTATATAGATGAAGATTCGATTCCCCATAATTGACATGAGAAAAGAGTTAGGCGATAAGTTTTCACCATAGGTTTGCTCCCTATAGGTGAGGATTTGATTCCCCTCCTTGGCACTACTGTTTATAAAGGAAATCAAAGGCTGATAAAACGAAAAGATGATCTAAAATGCTAGCGTTGGTTTCAGGTTTGGTTGTCACGAATTCTAATGATATCATGAATTGACAATCAGATCTCTTAATGATTGTGAGTCGAGATTACACTATACACTCATGGAACTCAATGTTTAGAATATTCTAATTAATGAATTAATATTTTAAACTTGATTATGAAGTTTACCGTGAGTTTGATTCCAGGAAAAAAAATTTCACCCACCATTCATTAATCTTAGAATTCTCACATCTCAACTATCTGTTCACAAGTCACTTGAGTTTACAGGAATTGTCTTTTATTTCTGAAATTACTTTTCGCATGTTTTGCTCGGGACTAGCAAAATGCTGGTTGGGGGTTGTGATGAGGGTCGAATATTGCATCTCAGACCCCAGTTATTACCTAGTTTTATGTTCATGATAATGTTTAATGCCATATTTTAATTATATTTTTGTTGCAGGATGTAATTAAGAGCGTTAATTGAAAAAGAGTATTAAAAGAGGGAATTTGATGCTCCGAAGTCATCAGAGCAAGGGACGGACTCCAGAGAACCAAGATCAACGGATTTATATGGCAGGAATCTGAGAAAATCAAGTTGTTCACGTTAAAGAGGCTCGAAATTGGTCCAGAATGCAAGATCACATGGTTCCCGCCATCCGATCGGTTCAAAACTTCATACATGTGATGAGGGCCATAAATTAACCGTACATATTAAATTTCATCTATTGAAGATCTCAGAAAGTGGCCCAACGGACAGATCAGGTCATTAATCTTCAATTTGGGGCCCACCTGATATCTGGAATTGCCTTAAATTTGATTTTGGCGGTTAAAATAATATGAGAAAAAGGATGGACGGTGCAGATTTTGCACAAACATTACAGTGGGCCTCGTACGTGATGCATGTACATCATGCACATTCACGCCCACCATACGTGAGCGAGTCGACAGCGCCGACCGCATCTTCTCAAAACAAATTACTTTTCGGTACATGCCAGCAGAATCCGATTGGCCGCCGAGTTTGCGGCTGATTGTGGGCCCCATACGTCATTCGTACGGCTCATCCAAGCCGTTCATCGTGTAGAAGGCTTCGAGCACTACAAAACCATGTTGATATTTTGTGTCTATGCGAGCACACGTGCGTGATACAGAGGCTACAAACAAGCGGTCTTGTGACGTTCAAAACTGATTTTGTTGTGATTTCTTCTCTGAGCCACGTCAACGGACAACTAAAACCATCCATTTTTGACCGAAATTTCAAGGGCAACCTAATGGACAAGATGGATTTTCTCAAAAAAACCTCTATGGGGCCCACCGATCACGTCAACGAAGCCACGTGCGTAGGCATACGCACGTCCGTGAAAACTCATTTTTCAGGCAGTTGTGGACCACTAACTTTGATCAGATGAAAGATCTGATCCGTCCATTATGTAATTCAGCCAAAAACGTCCCAGGAGACGTCGATTTTACAGAAAAAGTGCAAGGAACAAGGAACTTATGAAGCCCCAAAGTTTGCTGCGAAAAGGCTTTCGCTGCGCGTGCGACAGCTTTCCAAATCCGATTTTAGCCACTCCATCCACTCCATCAGCTATAAAAAGGGTTGCAAAACGTGGGGAAGAGCATCCATAGCTGGGGAGAGCAGATCCAGAGCTTGAGGAGAGACAGGAAGAGAAGAAAGAGAAGGGAGATGTATTTCTTGATATTTTATTTTTCTTTCTTTTTATTTGAATTCATGGCTTGTTAATTTCTTAGCTAGGGCTGAGATGAACCCCCTAATTTGAATGACTTTTGTTATATGTTGATTCCATCCTGAATTTAATTGATTTGTTTCTTTCTCTAAGTGGGCTTGATTAGTTTAAATTATGTACTTCTCCATTTATGAACTTGACCACAGTATATATATGGATGTTGTTTGGATGCTTATTCTAGGTGCTTGTGTCTGATCATGAACAGGTTTCCTATAGAGGAAGAAACAGGGTGCTTTAATGAACTGTACATTCCATGTGCCCGACCAAGGACATGGGATATGTTATTCATGGCATTGCTTAAAGGAATTAGACATTCTGTACGCCCGATTAAGGACACAGATTGTGCTTTCTCTATATAAGTTGTATCAATCTAAATTAGGTTGAATTAACAGACAAAACAAGGGTTAGGATAATTAGGGGTGGATTCGAAAGTCCTAGTGCTCTCTCTCTCTGATTGAATTTTCTTCCCTATTCTCAATTATTTTTTCATAGAATTGTGCTTAGTAATTCGCTCTATTATTTGTTGGATTAGTTAAGGAGAATCATAGATTTGAATTGTGACGACCAGTCCTCGTGGGAACGATCTCGTAATACGTACCATATCTACATCTGATTCGTATACTTGCGAGTTTAAAAATCATTTAAATCATGTTGGTTTAAATAAAACTCACCTGGTTTGTCAATTAGCGTGAGTGTTGAGTTAGTGAGACTGCAGAGCCTCATAGGAAGATCAACTCAAGCGTTTGTCTCAATCGGATGTGTGCAAGCTCACCACAGGTAAATCTAGTCTGACATCTCATGTCCCAAAACACCAGGTATATAAAATCCTTAAAACAAACTAGAACATCTTAGGGTTTTTATGGTAAGAAAATGTTTTCAAAAAATCAGAAAATTCTCTAAGTTTTCTTGCCTTGTCGATTTTATCGATACATATCTCGATATGATCGACCTGCGCTGTCGATGTCCTCGATACCTAAACGATATCATCGGAATGAGGACAAAAGTGTCAGCAACCACATGAACATCTGGACGGATTTATCGATGTATCGATATACCTATCGATATCATCGATATTCAAATCTTGAGTCCATCGAAGGTGACTCGATAAATATCGACAGGCAGATTTCCGACACCCCTGTTTTTTCTTAAGAATATCATATATGCATCAATATATTGAAGCCTCCTCGATATCATTGAAATTCAAATTTCGATGATATCGGAAGGCTCTCGATGAGATCGGTCTAGGGCGCCAAGTTCTTCCACCAAAATATTTCAGGGTGGTTTATCTATGTCGGGGGTCTCTCGATAGAATCGATATTCAAATATCGATGATATCGGTACTAGGTCGATTGCATTGAACAAAGACATAAATTATGTAACATCCTGAATTTTTGTCAACCTGGAATTAGACGTCCTTAGGCAATGGGTCTATCCTAACGCCTTATTAACTTGTCAGAACTGAATTCCACAGTCTAAAAATCGCTTCATTACCCATTTCCTTTACAAAGCTCACCTTTCACTACCTTGTTATTTAAATGTCTCTAAGTACTTTCACATTAGACATTATCTTAAAGTTTAGGTGATGAAGAACAATACTTAAACTAAACATTACTGAAAATAGTAAATACATAAATAAAATGGGCTTTTGACCATAGACCTTATGGAATCATCGACGAATAGGTTATTTAGAAACATCAGTCTCTCCTGCCCTAGGACCTTCTTCTGTCGTAATTAGGGCATGAATTAGTTAAGTATTAATTACTTAGATTACTTTATATACAAACTACAAAGGACTAAGTACCACCTCAAACAAAAATCTTACAGGACTAAATCCTTTAGAAATTAGACAAAGTTAACTAAGTGTTAAACTGGATTAGCCATGAAATCCGCTTGAATCGCTTTAAATACGATCTACAAGACCCAAAACTTGTGGAATTATTGACGCTAGGTTACCCAAAAATCTAGGATCAAACTCATTACTCGACTGCTCTCAGAAGCACATTGAAACTTCGTATTAGATCTGGACCGCACGTCGAAAGTCTAATTAACGTGAAGTTAAATGGTTAGGACCGCCTCGCTGGGCTTAACAACCATCTCGAAAATCAAATCCAGATAGTATCCCACGACTATTGGCTTGAGCTCGGAGCGAGGAGTATGAGAAAACCTAGTTTTCTTTAGAAATTAAATGAACTTTAAGTAATCTGAGACTTGGTGTTTGCGGGCCAAATATAAGCAATCAGACCATCGGAATCTGACCCAAATACACCCTTGGAACAGGAAAATTTTCATATACATGGCAGTGTACTTGAAATCCCCGATCGAGTTTCACTGACCGTTGAACTGAAACTGGTCACTACACGTGATCTGGGAATCCGACCGGAACGAAAACTTAACTCCACCTAGATCCATTGTCTGTGAGCTTAAGTCCGACCTTTGGCTCAAGAGGGGGCCTCCAAAAATGCTCCGTTAAGCTGAAACAGGTCCACTTTGGATATAACCAAAGTATACCTTGACCTTAGGTCTAATTCGGTATGTTTTTAGGCTATATAAGGACCTTAAAACCTTCTCTCATTCAGCCACATGAATTTGAGAAAACTTAGGAGAGAGAAGAGAGAAATGAGAGAGAAAGTGTGGGAGATGTGGGAGGATCTCCCTGATGCTCTACCCTGCTGCTATCCGTGCTTAACCACCTCACTCTAATTGCTCTCCCGGCGATTCCGACTCCATTTCTAGGTAAGAAAACCTAACCCTAAGCTGTTTTAGAGTTTCCAAGAGTGTGGTGATGTAATAGCTGACCTGTTTCATGATTCAGGTTGCCTAATCACCGTAGACGAAGGTTTAGAGATTCTGGCGTATTCGTTACGATTCTACGACAAAAGGTACAGACTTTAGGTGTATAGGTTATGGTTTTCAATGCTTTCAATGTCAGATAATGATAGATTCATGATCTGCATGTAATTGCACATGTACAAAGTGCTATCTGTTTTCCGTTTCGGTTACATATGAAGAATATGGAATTTTGTGTATTCTAGGTATTTGTAGAAAATACCGTATTCGTATAAATTTCAGTGATATGATTGCCATGAGTATTTTCCATGTATATATGCTAGTTATGGATGTATGACCTGTTTAGCGAAAGGATTCGCCCTAATACACTTCTTGGCCAATATTGTTTATGTAGGCTAATGTGTGTAGTCTAAGTATTTGTTGAAATGTCTAAATAAATATGGATTTATGATTTATGCCTACCATATGTATTAAATGTAAGAACATGATTGATGTGTATGCCAAACGGGCCCTAAACGTCCTTAAACATCTAAAACGTTCTACCAACTACTACACCCATCAACAGGAAAACATAAACATCCAAGGATGGTAACCCATGCAAACTACAAGACAACAGTATGGATGACTAGACATCCGAGAAAATGGCTGTACTAAGCTTGGATAGAGCCATGAAAAAGTGAAGAAAAGGGAGGAAAGGGCTGGGGTCTTTAGGTCTCCACGGATTCGAGCTTCAATAGGGATTGTAAAGGCCCAAATGACAGGGTTTGAAGAAGGAAAGTGAAGAAAATGGATGGGTTAGTGAGCTTACACAATTTTTGAGCTTCAAAGAGGGGTGTAGGAGCTCAAATGAGAGAGAATGAAGAGGGTAGGGGGTAGGTATTGTTGAAAATGGTGGAGGTATGTGTGCTTTGACAGAAAATAATGAAATAAGTGAATGGAGGGAAGGTTTGAGAGAGAAAATAACACTTTTGCAAGAAAGGGGGAGCTTGGAGGTGAAATTTATCAAGGAGGGGGAGGTTTGGAAGTGTTTTAAGGGGTGGCCCATACAGGGGGTTACCCTAGCCCCCAAATGCAATCGGCCCGAGCCGCAGGCCCGGCCCAGCCCGTTGACCAGCGAGGCCTCGCCGACCGAGCGAGGACCTTGCTAGTCCCTGGATAGATGGGCGAGGTCCTCGTGCCCCCTAGGCCCCAAAAACATATGGGTCCACCCTGGGTACCCCTGAACATGCGTGGGTAGACCCACGACTCTGTTTCACTCCGTTTCGGGTCAGTTCGGGTGTTTTCTGATACATATCAACATTTATTATTTTTTAACAGCTGGGATGGGGTGAATTGTGGTCTAGACCCGTCGTGTGACGGTCTATAAGTGGTTTGGGGTTGATTCGTGTGATCACGGTTGAGTACAGAATCAAACAATACGACTTAATTCAGTGAACTTCACCAATTGGCGAAACTGGGACTACTTATGACTGTTTCTACGTTCCGTTGCTCCCTCCTAAGTCAGAATGTGTCAGAGTGCATCGTGTGACCATAACCCAAGTCTGGTTTAATCTAAATCATGCTCTGATACCATCTTGTAATGCCCTGAAAATCGAAGGTCGAGCAAAGCTCAGCTCCCGAGTTCGAACGCATCACTTATGCAACATAGATAATGATGATTATGATGAGAGCATAGAAACATGAATGGGATTATAACAAAACAACATATCATACTCTAGAGATATTTAAATTTGCAAGCGGAAGACTACGATAGATATATAAAATATGTAAACTGTAGTGAGTCTCCAGAGTGTGATAATGTACCCGGTTAATTCATTATAACATGCTTGAATTACTTTTTTTTATTCTGCTTTACTCTACATGCTTCTAAATAAGGATTGACTGTGTTTGGGGCTATGATTATAGTCCAGGCAATCGGAAACGGAAATGAATGCGTGGTTGAGATTCATTCGCCATGCGAGATGTGTTAGACGAACCCGAGTCGTACTTCGGTTGGCGATAGTGGTTGGCCACACGAAGTGCTTATGCACTTTATGTCCTTCAATTTGTTGTGCACTCGAGCTAGCCAAGCTCGTCAAGTAACCCGATCTGTCTTATGTATGTTCACCATGTTTGGATGCCTCTGTTTGAACCTAAGGTACTAACCTTACCAGTGGAATCCCGTTAACCGTGGTACCTCGATCCGCTAAGACTCATGAGCCGGGCATGGTGGTATGGGATACCGTGGTCGAGCTGTCGACCCACACTGGGGCCATGTGCCTCCACGTAGTGACCAGTGAGCAACCCTGACTCGTGATCCGAATACGGTGGTATGGGACACTGTATTCGAGCTGTCGGCCTACACTGATTGGTGACGAGCCTTTATAGTGACCTCGAGCATACTCTGAGGTTAAGAGAGGCGATTAGCCTTCCCGTGGTAACAAAGTACAAACTAGGCTTGTATTGATAAGGTGATGGGGGAGTGGTGTAACGATTCCGTGTAGCAGCCCTTGTAGTGACCTAAAAACACACCATCGTATGAGATTGTCTAGGACTGATGACCCTACAATGGATCATTATTTAGGAATGATATAAGGAAGGTACCTTAGTTTCCTAATACTACTGTTTGGAATGGACTAATAACAACTCGGTAATCATGCTCATCATCGCATTGCATGTGCCTGAAAGATGTGGAGCACTGAGGGTGACAGCATGCCATGGACGTAAGATGGTGCCGCACGAGGGAGTATGTTGGTGAGGGCATACATCATAATCGCATCTCATCCTTGCATTAATTACAGTACTTAGGAATGTTGATTGTATTGCTTTATCATTACTGCTTGACTGAATTGATAACATATTAACCTATGCTTTATTATTCCACTGAGTTGATCACTCACTCCCACGTTACGGGCCGGTGTTGTACACATCAACCAGACCCTGTTGTAGCCGCAGGTGATGGCGATGCTTATGAGGCGGAGTCGGACTTTTACGACGACGAGGATGCCTTCTTATATGTGTTGTATTCTGGTGGCTTCATGTGAGTCGTGCCTCAATTGACGGGGTTACAGGGATGTTGACTAGAGGACCTTACACTTTTGGTATATTTTGGAATACGTCATGTATGTTGGAGTGGTGTAGTTTAAGTGTTTGATAAAATGCCCATGTGAGAAATTGTGTGACGAACTAAATTTAATAGTGGTGTTGAGATAGGATTCTCAGCTACCTTAAAGATGTATATGATTTCCTCCATGTTGTTTGTTTAATTTAACCGCTTACTTATGAAATATATGTATTTGTATTTCCTGTTTATATTGTGCTTTATAACATGCTTTATAACATGCTTGAATTACTTTTTATTCTGTTTTACTTTGTTTCCATGCTCTCATCATAATCATCATTATCTATGTTGCATAAGTGATGCGTTGGAACTAGGGAGCTGAGCTTTGCTCGACCCTCGATTTTTAAGGCGTTACAAACTATCCAGCAAGCTTAATGAAAAATCTGCTGGATTTATCGATGCCTTGACTCTGATATCAATATCATCGACATTCAAATTCCGATGATCTCGATGGTCCCTCGATCATTCTTGTAAACCTGAAATATTTCTTATCAAGTCTCTCTCGCTTTTAAGTATTGATGAATCAAACCTCTCATCGATGAAATTGGAGTTCGAAATCTGATGACATCGACAAGTGTTTCGATTCCATCGACCAGTTGGCGAAAGGTTTCAAAAGCGTATGACATTGAGTTTGTGTCATCGAGCAGACCATTAATGCTATCGAGAGTATACGCTCGAGGATATCAAACTCTGTCATAAATGTGACCGTTTTATATCTGTTGGAACCTTTTGCCTATTTAAAAGTGGGTGCATTGTGTTGACCCTTGCTTGTGAGAGCATAAACAATCAGCCTTAGTATAGGTTGTAAAGGTTGAAGGTGAACCTGATATAAAACCTTAGGTTTGAGGTCAACCACTGTGAAACCTCCTTAGTGAAATCCGGCATACTCAAAGGTGAGTGCGTCTGCCGGGAGTGGAGTAGACTGATCGTCGAACCACTATAAAATGACTGTGTTTGAGATTGCTATTCTTCTGGTTGTGTGATTTACTTTAATATTTTCATATCTGAATATCTGTGATCACACCTCACACACATGCACAGTCATATCCATCATAAACTACTTTTCATATTATTCACTTCTTAAATAGTTTGTGATTGGATCCTCTACCGGGCTTGGAAGCCAGTAGAGTTACTTTTGAGTAATCCTAAAATGTGCTTGTTGTTAGGATTAGTGTAATAGGATTTTAAATAAATTATAAAAACTTTAAAAAGTCCTATTCACCCCCCTCTAGGACACATTGGCATATTCGTACTTCAAGTAAAGCGGTCTTCACCGCTATTTCAATTGGTATCAGAGCGAGTCTCTCTTTAAGGGCTTCATCGCCTAGAGAGTGATCTTGACTGAAGTTAGGAATATGGCCAAAGGAGAGGGCTCATCAGTCACTAGACCTCCAGTATTTGATGGATCAAATTATGTATACTGGAAGGCTAGAATGCACTACTTTCTGAAATATTTGGATCATGATGTTTGGGATATAGTTGAAACTGGATATGTGCCACCAACTGAATAAATTGTACTTAACAGTGGCACAACCATCACAAAACCCAAATCCAAAGAGAAGTGAACAGCGTTTGATAAAGAAAAACAGAATGTTGAAGCAAAAGCTATGAACGCCATCTACTGTGTTGTGTTCTAAGACATCTTCAATCAAACAAGTATGTGTGGGACATCCAAGGAAGCATGAGATCTATTGGAAACAACCCATGAAGGCACAAGCCCTGTGAAGAGATCTAAACTTCAACTCCTGACTTCACAGTTTGAAAGTCTCAGAATGGAAGAGCATGAGACCTTTATGGAGTTCTTCACAAAATTGAATATCATTTGCAACTCCATGGGTAGATTGGGAGAAAAATTTCCGGTTCTAAAAGTCTGTAGAAAAATACTTAGATCACTACAGGAATGGTTTAATCCCAAGGTAACAACCATTGAAGAGTGTAGAAATATTGATGAAATGAAAGTAGAAGAACTGCTAGGTTCCCTACAAAATTTTGAACTACACTTCAAACAAACCCAAAAATCCAAAACAATTATTCTAAAAACTTCTAAGAAAACAACAAACGAGGACAGTGAAAGTGAAAGAGAAGACGAAGATGAGGAAGTGGCTTTGCTAGCACAAAGATTCAGAAAATTCTTTTAGAAGAATCGTGGCCGCCCTACTAGAGGAAGGAAGATGGACAACAGACCTTTTACAGGAAAATTTGGTAAAAAGACCAAAGAACCACAATATTATTCATGTCAGAAGTATGGACATCTGTCTACTGAATGCCCAAACAGAAAAACTAAGGGCAAGGCGATGGCTGCCACATGGGATGACACAGAATAGTTAAACTTAGAATCCAGTGACTCAAAGAGTAATGGGGACCAGAAATCCTTGAAAATTCTTATGGTCTCCACTACTTCAATCATTCCTAGTAAATCTGAGAACGAAAAAGAACAGCAAGCCACTGAATCATTTCCGTCAGATAATGAGGAAACTAAAGAAGAAGAAGAAGAAGAAAAAAAAAGGATAAATTACAAGATGCTTATGATAACTCTACATTCATAGCATAAATATCCTTAAAAGACTCGGAATAGCGGAAAACAAAAGTAAATTACTACAAAAAGAATTAGATAAAACATTGAAAATCAACACACAATTAATAAATGATTTGCAGCAATATCATATGGATAATGATAGACATGAACGAATCAATACCTTTCTTGAAAACAAGTCTATGAAATTGAACAAACAGGTCGAAATCTTAAAAGACAAAATTGTGTTCCTTCAAAATGAAAATCATACAATCCTGTTTGACTTAGAAGAATCCAGAAAAACCGCTAAGATAAACTATAAGTTTTCTCAAAGCGGTGAGAAATTACAAAAACTTTTAGGCATGGGAAGACCTGAAAAGGACAAAAGCGGCTTAGGATATGAAAATTTTAAATCTAAATCTGGAAGTGCAGCACAAATGGCTGAAAAATCTACTGCTTCAGGAAGTAACACAAGAACTTCTCTAGTCTATCATTTGTGTGGTGATTCTGATCATTATAAGTTTGAATGCATGTCATCTAGGAAGACCCATCGTGGCTCTGGTCAGAATCATTTTGATAAACTCAAATCAACCAGAGAAATGCAAAATGTCAGGAATTTACCTAAGGATATGAATAGAAGAAAAACACAGCCATCACCACCTAAAATGAATGACAGAATGGAATTATTGAATCAGGTGGCTGAGTTGAACAAGAGAGCAAAATCTACCACAGCCAAAAACCCTGTCACAAAATGGATAAATAAAGAAAAGAAAAATTGTCTTATTACTCACGCAAATCATATAACAAGCAATGATACTAAGTGGTACCTGGATAGCTGTTGCTCAAGACATCTCACGGGTGACAAATCCCTTCTTTCTAACTATTCAGATCTTAATGATGGGATAGTCACCTACGGAGACGGAAGCACCACTAAGGTAATTGGACAGGGAATCATCAAAGGAATTAATTCGCTAAAAAATGAGAATGCTTTTTGCAAAAAAGGATTGACACATAATCTACTAAGCATATCTCAAATCTGTGACAATAAGCATGTGGTTACATTTAACAAGGACAAATGCGAAATCTCAGACTTATTAGGAAAAACAGTAATGAAGGGTTCTCACAAAAATAACCATTGCTATGTCATCAAAGGAAAAGGAAAGAATGATCTCTATGCCCAAAATTATTAAGCATAGAAAAACAAGTCTTGGTCATGCATCGAGATCTGGATATTTGGTGAAATGATGCAATTTTGTTGAACTCTTAATGTTAAATCTAAGGTATCTCACCTCAATCTTTTGTATATAAACATTCAAATGTTTATAATTTTGATGTGTACAATAATTGTACATAATTTTGCTGAGTATACTATTGATTCATAGAAATACTAAAAGTATACTTGAAGGGTTGTCTGAAAAAGAAAAATATTCAACTTCGATATATCTCTCGATAAGTCATTCTCGATTAATCGATCAAGGGTTGATCTCATCGACACCTCTTTGGAATGTAAAGAGCCATATGATTGAGAATGATATCAAAGACGGTCTCGATAACCTCGGGGAAGCTACATCGATATCATCGGAACACTAATCGATGATATCGAAGACCGTCGCTCCATCAAATGCGGTCGAACAGAAAAAAATTTATTTTCTTTCTGAAAAAGACTTTTCATTTTCTTTTGCTCAAATCCTCGGTCGGGAGTACATCGGTGGGTCCTAGAAGCCTATCAAAAAACTGGTACTATCCTTTCATCCCTTCCATTTCAGAGTTCATCTTGCTTTTTGGTCGGATACTTTCAGTTTCTTTAAAAGTGGAACTTTGTCTACTCTTCCAAAATCTATCGTTATGGGTAAGGACAAAGGCAAGGCTTCTGGTCTGAGTGATTTATCAAGGTCCACTCGATAAAAAGTGGTCGCTTCAAAAGAAAGGGGAAGGACCCCGGAATGTGGGACCCCCACAAGGCAACGCTTGAGGCGTGGTGTGTCCTAGTCTGAGGCACAGGTACCTCCACCGGTGTAAGTTAATCCGGTCTTGGCAAAATTTGTTGGGAGAAAAGTTATTCCCAAAAGAAAAGTTGACAGAAGTTGCTTGATCCCATATAATCTGAAACCTCTATTTTCTGTGATAAATTGGTTACCAGTTCTCGACTTTGGGGTCCATATAAACTTGAACAGACTTATAATTTCTTTGTTGCCTGTCATTCTCCGACATCTGACCCTCCATCCATCACTGTAACTGTCGATGGTGATGATGTGCTAATCACTTTTGGGTGTGTTGCAGGGATATTCAATCTTACCTTATCTCCTGTAGGAATCCCGGATATGGACATGGAAAATATTGAAGTTTGGACCGAGGTCACCAAATTCCTCTGTCATAATCGTGATGTCCAATGGCACCAAGGGAATGCCCTAAAAGTTAGATTCATGGAACCACGTTATCGGGTCTTGCATGGTATTTTAGCTTCGAATATTCACTCTAGGGGCTCCAACAGAGCAGATCTCACGGGCTTCATGACTATGATAATTTATTCGGTCGCCACTGGGATCAAGATTTGTCTGCCTACCCTCATCGTGTATCAGTTGGTATATGCTTTTCATAGGGCTAAGGACATTCTCTTACCATATCCCTAGATCATCCATACAATCTGTAATGCCATAGGGCTCCCAACTACAAATGATCCTGAACTTCCTCTCCAAACCTTCAATAAAAGTAACATCTGAAGGATGGATTTGAAGTTTCACAAACTTCCTGAGGATCCCCTAGAGGAAGGCATTCAAGTTGAGGGAGAAGGTAGGGCTGGTGACGCTCCCATGGAAGGGATAAAGATGGCTGGTGAAGAAGCTTCTGGACCTCAACATGCTCCATCAACGTCAACACCTAGGCATGCAAAGAGATTTAAGGTCCATCAAGACAGGATTGGCGCCATTTAGCGTGATGTCTCTCAACTCAGGGAGTCGATGAACGAGAGACTTACTGTCCTGGAACGGCTGGTCCAGGGAGTGCAGCAGACCGTCCAACAGTTGGTGGATCTGATGACTTGCCGTCGCGACGACACGACACCATCCCACTCTACTCCATGATGCTGATCACTGCTTGCTATCACATACACCCCACTCTTAGTTCTGAATGTTCTACGCCTTCATGAGTGTATGTGATAACCAACTAATCTGCAGAATCTGAAGTTTTTTTTTATAAATGGTAATTGTATATACCCATGATTAGGCTGAACATACTATTGTTTTTTGGCTTAGTTTTGTTGGGATATACTATTAATCTACTGCTGTCTGGGGTAGTACATGTTTTGGATAATGGTGGAAATGGTTGATTATAATTCACTCCTATTTACTGCCATTTTTATACTTTAAAGATCCCTTGGTTTATCTGATGTGGAATACATGTGATATCTCTTAATGATTATCCTATCTTCTATATTATTGCTTTATCTAATCTGCTATGCATACATACCTACTGCACATGATGTTTCTTAATCAACTGTTTAAACATTTTACATCTATCTATTATATGCATATTTCTCTGAATGATGGTTCTCCCACATTGTTTTAAACTTCAGTCAATATCAACTGCTATATCTTTGTCAATGACTGACAAAAAGGGGGAGAACAGTTCAAACACCTCGACAAATAAATTATATATCTGCTTAAACGGTGTTGCAAGTGTTAGGGGGAGCAGGCTGCACCAAGTGAGAGGGAGTTTGCAGTTAGGGGGAGCAAATACTGGGTTGTGTACATGGGTTCAATAAAAATTATAAATTTGTGTAAAATGCATGTACACACAATTAGGAGGTGTTTGTCTAGATACTGTTCTAAGGTGTTTTGGTATTTTGTCATATAGTTGACAAAGGGAGAGATTAAAAGTGCCCTGGTTTGTCAATTGGCGTGAGTGTTGAGTCAGTCAGACTGCAGAGCCTCATAGGAAGATCAACTCAAGCGTCTGTCTCAATCAGATGTGTGCAAGCTCGCCACAGGTAAATTTAACCTCACGTACCATGTCCCAAAATACCAGGTATATAAAACCCTTAAAACAAACTAAAACATATTAGGGTTTTTATGGTAAGAAAACATTTTCAAAAAATCAAAAAATTCTCTAAGTTTTTTTGCCATGTCAATTTTATCAATACACATCTCGATATGATCGACCTGCACTGTCGATGTCCTCGATACCTAAACGATATCATCAGAATGAGGACAAAAGTGTCCAACAACCACATAAACATCTGGATGGATTTATCGATGTATCGATATACCTATCGATGTTATCAATATTCAAATCTCGAGTCCATCGAAGGTGACTCGATAAATATCGACAAACGGATTTTCGGCGCCCCTGTTTTTCCTTAAGAATATCATATATGCATTGATATATCAAAGCCTCCTCAATACCATCGAAATTCAAATCTCAATGATATCGAAAGGCTCTCGATGAGATCGGTCTAGGGCGCCAAGTTCTTCCAGCAAAATATTCCAGGGTGGTTTATCTATGATCGGGGGTCTCTCGATAGAATCGATATTCAAATATCGATGATATCGGTACCAAGTCGATTGCATCGAACAAGGACATAAACTATCCAACAAGCTTAATGAGAAATATGCTGGATTTATCGATGCCTCGACTCTAATATCGATATCATCGACATTCAAATTTCGATAATCTCGATGGTCCCTCAATCATTGTTGTAAACCTGACATATTTCTTATCAAGACTCTCTCGCTTTCAAGTGTCGATGAATCGAACCTCTCATCGATAAAATCGGAGTTTGAAATCCGATGACATCGACAAGTGTTTCGATTCCATCGACCAGTTGGCTAAAGGTTTCAAAAGCATATGACATTGAGTTTGTGTCATCGAGCGGACCATCGATGTTATCGAGAGTATACGATAGATGATATCGAACCTGCTCTATGATATCGAACTCTGTCATAAATGTGACCATTTTATATCCGTTGGAACCTTTTGCCTATTTAAAAGAGAGCTTGTCTATTGTTGCTGGTAAAGAAAGAAGAGAGTACTTTTGAGTGTTTAACCTTAGATCTTATACCCAAATCCCTTTCTCTCAGGAGAGTTCATCCTCCAATCCACCCTCATCATTGATATTCAATAGAGTGAATTGGGGAATGAACTTCCGTATTCAAGGATCCTCCATCTACTACCTTAATGGAAAATCATTAAGCTGGGATGCCTTGAATGCACAGATGATTAAAATTGCTCTATTTCCTATAGAAAAATATTTTGAGAGCAGGATTTCATCATACCCCTGACCCAACCCGTCGCCATGTATTGGTACATCATCTACGTTGCAGATCAAGGAAGGAGAAGACTCTTCATCAACAAAGGAGGAGATCTTCGTCAACGTGCTAAATGAGACTCATCTACTTATCAGTAAGTTATTAGAGTCCAGAGGATACTTGTGATCATTCCTTTTAGGATTGGGTCTTAGGTGTTTCTCACCTTTGCAAGTCCTCTAGGAGGCCTCCGGCAGGAGTGTACATGGTGGGTGCGTTGTGTGGTCCCTTGCGCTATGGAGAGCACAAACATCCGGTTAAAGGTGAACCTGTCTAAAACCTTAGGTTTGAGGTGAACCGTGTGAAACCTTAGGTTTGAGGTAAACCGCGAAAGACCTCCATTAGGGTCTTGTGGAAGATCCTTGGCCAGTGTGCCTAAAAGTGGGTGTGTTGTGTTGACCCTTGATCATGAGAGCATAAACAGTCAGCCTTAGTGTAGGCTGTAAAGGTTGAAGGTGAACCTGATTTAAAACCTTAGGTTTGAGGTGAACCACTGTGAAACCTCCTTAGTGAAATCCGGCATACTTAAAGGTGAGTGCGTCTGCCGGGAGTGGAGTAGACTGATCGTCAAACTACTATAAAAGGTAAGGGTTTGTTCCTGGGATTCAATCTCATCACTCCACAGGCTGAATCAGCTTTTCTGAATCGCTATCCCAGCGATTTCGACTCCATTGTTGGGTAAGAAATCTTAACCCTAACCTATTTTAGGGATTCAAATGGAGCAGTGATGAAATAGCTAACTTATTTCATATTATAAGTTGTCGTTATGCCGTTAACAAAGACTTAGTGTATAAACTGAGTTCGTTACGAGTTTACCGATGAAAGGTGCGGACTATAAACGTTTAGGTTATGGTTTTCAAGGCTTTTAATGTCAGCAATGATTTATGTCTGACTTGGTTGGTATCACATATGCTTAGATACGATGTTTTCCGTATATTTCACATATATGTAAATTGTGTTGGTTTAAAATGCATTCTATGTGTTTGTTGAAACATCTAAATGAATATGAAATTATGATTTGTGCTTGTTATGATGGATGCTTGAGAATACATGATGGTTGTACATGTGGCTACTCCCTTGTGAAAGGATTTGCTATAATATATGTTTTAACTTACTTGTTACATGTATGTGATATGTGTAGTCTAAGTGTTTGATAAAATGCTTGATGAAATGTATGTAATGAGGGTGTTGAGATGGGATTCTCAATTCCCTTATATATAGTTATAGTTTCCTTTGTGTAACCTATCTTTATACTATGTGATTTATCGATGAAATGCCTACATATGATAACATGTGTACTACGCATTTGTTGAAATGCTTAAATGAGTTTGATATTGAAATTGGTTGTCACATGCTATCTTTGATTATCACTTGTGAATGCTATTGTTTGGAGTATGATTTAGGGCTATGATTTAGTCTAGGCAATTGGTAACGGTTTACGATCGGTGGCTGGACTATTTTATCCATGACGGATACGTTCGATGAGTACGAGTCGTACGGAGATTAACGCAGTGGTTAGGCCACAAGGAGTGCGTATGCGCTCCATGTCGATTAATGAAACACACGCTCGTACTAGTCGAGCTTGTCAAGTAACCCGATTGTCCTGATGAATGTTCACCATATATGGACACTACTGCTTGAATCTAAGGTACCAAATGAAATGGCGGTGAAGACTGCACTAGACGAAGAAGGAATTGCCAATATGTCCTAGAGGGGGGTGAATAGGACTTTTTAAAAGTTTTTATGATTTATTTAAAAATCTTATTTCACTAATTCTATGAGTATGCAATTATTAAGATTACTCAAATGTAACTCTACTAGCTTCCGAGCTTGGTAGAGAATCCAATCACAAACAATTCAAGAGATAACAATATATAACTTAGTTTAGGTTGGATATGACTGTGTATATGTATGAGGTGTGATCAGATATATAAATATAAATGCATTGACATAAATCACACACACAGAAGAAGAGCAATCACAAACGCAGTCATTTTTATAGTGGTTCAACTACTTGTCTACTCCACTCCCGGTAACCACACTCAACCCTTGAGTGTACTGGATTTCACTAAGGAGGTTTCACAGTGGTTCACCTCAAACCTAAGGTTTTAAATCAAGTTCACCTTCAACCTTTACAACCTACACTGTGGTTGACTGTTTATGCTCTCATGAGTAAGTGTCAACATAACGCATGCACTTTTAAGCACACTGGCCAAGGATCTTCCATAAGACCCTACTGGAGGTTTATACACGGTTCACCTCAAACCCGAGGTTTTACAACGGTTGACTTCAAACCTAAGGTTTTGCTGGTTCACCTTCAACAAGATGTTTATGCTCTCCACAGAGCAAGGGTACACACAACGCACCCACCACGTACACTCCCGCCGGAGGCCTCCTCGAGGACTTCAAAGGGTGAGAACCACTTAAGGCTTAATCTTAAAAAGGAATGGTCACAAGTGTCCTCTTAGACTCTAGATACTTACAAATAAGTTGATGAGTCCCATTTAGTACAATGTCGAAGATCTCCTCCTCCTTGCTGACGAAGAGTCTTCTGCTCCCTTAATCCGCAACACAAAAAGATATACCGGTATATGGTGACGGGTTGGGTCAAGGTTTTGATGGAATCCAAGTCTCAAAAGGTTTTCCTTTAAGGAAGATAGAGTGGTTCCAATCATCTAAGCATTCAAGGCATCTCAGCTTAATGATTTACCATTAAGGTAGTAGTTAGAGGATCCTTGAATGCGGAAGTTCATTCCCCAATCCACTCTTTTGAATGTCAATGGTGAGGGTGGATTGGAGGATGAACTTCCCTGAGAGAAAGGGCTTTGGGTATATGATCTAAGGTTAAATACTCAAAAGCTCTCTCTACTTTCTCTCCCAGCAATAATAGACAAGTCCTTATAAATAGGCAAAAGGTTCCAACAGATATAAAACGGTCACATTTAAGACTAAGTTCAATATCATCGAGCAAGTTTGATATCATCGAGCGTATACTCTCGATAGCATCGATGGTCTACTCGATGACTCGAACTCAAAGTCATACGCTTTTGAAACCTTTTACCAGTTGGTCGATGAATAAAACAATTATCGATGTCATCAGATTTCGAACTCTAATTCCATCGATGATAGGTTCGATCCATCGACGCTTGAAAAATGAGAGAGACTTGACTTGAAATATTTTAGGTTTTTAGGATATGATTGAGGGTTAGCCGATGTCATCGGAATTTGCATATGATTCTATCGAAGGTAGTGTCGATATGATCAATAAATTCTATAGATTTACCAATAAGCTCACTGGACAATTTGTGTCCAGTCTCGATTCAATCGACTCGGCCTTGATATCATCGACATATGAATATTGATTTCCTCGAATGGCCCCCGATCAAAGTAAAAAACCAACCTGAAATATTTGCTGGAAGAAATGCGTGCCCACGATCGATATCATCGATGGACTTCCGATCTTATCGATATTTGATTTTAGATCATATCGGAAGGAGCATCGATATATCGAAGGAATTTAAAATTTTCTTTAAAAAACAGGGGCGCCGAAAACCTGCCTGTCGATCTTATCGAGCCATTATCGATGGACTCGAAATGCAAGTATCGATGATATCGATATGTGGATCGATACATCGATAAATCAATCTAGATATACATGTGGTTGCTGGACATTTTTGTCTTTTTTTCGATGATATTGTTTAAGCATCGAGGATATCAACAGAGTAGATTGATCATATTGAAGGTGTTTCGATAAAATCGACAAGGCAAAAAAAACTTAGAGATTTTCTTACTTTGAAAAAGCTTTCTTACCTACAAACCCTATGATGTTCTAATTTATTTTTACGGGTTTTAATATACCTAATGATTTGGGACAAGGGACGTGAAGCTCAGATTTACCTGTGGTGAGCTTGCACACATCCGGTTGAGGCAGACACTTGAATTGATCTTCCTATCAGGCTCTATGGATGAACTGACTCAACACTCACGCTAATTGACAAACCAGGGCACTTTCAATCTCCCCCTTTATCAATTACGTGACAAAATCCCAAAAAACCCTAGAACATTCTAGACAAACACATCCTAAATTGTGTGTATATACTTTTACACAATTTTACAATTTTTAGCCCATGTACACAACCAGTAGCTGCTCCCCCTGACTTGTAAACTCTCCCTTTCTTGTTACAGCTACTCCCCCTAACACATGCACAACCATTCAAGCAAATACACAATTTTTCATTTGGGGTGTTTGTAAATGTTCTCCCCCTTTTTGTCAGTCATTAACAAAGATATAGAAATTGATATTGACTGAAGAGTGAATTACTTGGGAGAATTGACCAGGCAGAAGCAGAACAATTGATGTATAATAATGAACTCAGTTTAAGCAGACATCATTGTCAGACAGTATGGAATCATATCAGATAAGGCAGTGATAAAATCAGATAATAAAAAATATCACATGCATTCCAAGATATGTCAGGGGATCGTAAAACATAATAAGACTTATACTCAGCCATTACCAAAATTAAATAAAAAAAATATCCAACTATCTAAAATAAGCTGCCCAAGATTGGCAGTAAATTAACAGTTATCCCAACAAAAACACCAAGCCCACGCACAGGTACCCAAAAAAAAATAGTGATATAGAACTTACACAATCAGCTTCTACCGACTCTGAGAATCACCATGTGTGAGCAATTTTACCACTTGCTGATTTGTTTATTGGAGAGAATCGACTTTTTGTTCAATTATGGTGAGATGTCTCTCACTATTGTGATGATTACCATTCACATCACATGGATAGACATTGGACCAAAAAATGTCATGAAGGATTTTAAACGTGGGTCCCTGATGATTAATATGAAGGGAATCATTGTTCCGAGGAATGGTGGCTCCCTGATACAGTGCACGAGTTATCTCTCCCCAGACCCCCAGACCATTTAGATTTCGGCTGGTAATTGGAATGCGGTGACCTCAAGATTTAAAACATTACCCAAAGTTATGGGAGTGATGTGTTTCGAGTAATGCAGGAATTCAATTTGAATGCATGGTGGATCATCACGAATAGCATGACATTTATTGAGAAATTCATGGATTACCCCTATTCGATAAGAACCACTAAGATTTAGAATGTTTTGCCATCTAATCACTTCTAGAAGGAGGTCCACTCCAAAAAACTCAATGACGCTGTTAAGAACCAGATGTTCACCAACAGTGGCAGGATGTCTTACCGTTGGAATGAGTTGATGCATGCTAGGTTGTTTCGCTTTTCCTTTTGAAGACTGAGAAAGAGACTTACCTTTCCCTTTGTTCATTTTTTTTTTCAGTGTAAGAGACAGGTAAAGGTAAGGATGGTCAACCAAAAGAGCGGAGAATACCAGACCAAAAGTGAGATTAGACTCTAGAGTGGAAGGAATGGAAGGATAATACCCATTTTTAAGAAGCTTTCTGGGACCCACCGATGGTTTTCTGGCCGAGGATTTAAGCAAAAAAAAAAAAAAAACAGAAAGCTTTTTCAAAAGAAATAAGATTTCTCCACTCATCCGCCTTTTATCGGGCGCCATACATTAATTTTATTGAACTTACTTTTGATTATATTGATGATCCTCATTCGATGTTATCGACAAGAGCTTTGATAGTAGTCTTGATCATGTGACTTTCCACATTCTAAAGAGATGTCGATGATATCGACCCATGATCGATTAATCAGAAATGACATATCGATAGACATATCGAAGATGAATATTTGTCATTTTCAGCCTTCAGACGCCCCATCAAGTATACTTTTAATATTCTTATGCATTAACAGTATACATCATAAAATTTTGTACAGATCAAAATTATAAACATAAAAATGTTTATATACAAAAGTTTGAGACAAGAGATCTCAGATAAATCATTAAGAGCTTAGTAAAAATCACATCATTTTAGCAGACATCCAGATCTAGATGCATGATCTGGACATGTTTTTCTCTGCGCATTACTTCTATGCATCAGTCCTTTCTATGCCTCTAATAATGTAGCAATGGTTGCTTGTACGATGACCTTTCATTATTGATTTTCTTGATTGGTTTAGGATTTCACACTCCTGTCTGTTGAAATTGACCACATGCCCATTATCACAGATTTGAGATATGCTTAGGAGATTATGTGTCAGACCTTCTATGCAGAAAGCATTCTCAGTTTCAAGCAACTTAATCCCTTGTCCAATTACTTTAACAGTGGTTCCGTCTCCGTAGGTGACTGTCCCATTATAAAGATTCTTATAGTTTGAAAGAAGGGACAGGTCACCTGTAACATGTCTTGAGCAACCACTGTCTAGGTACCGTTTAGTGTCATTGCCTGTTAAGTGATTTGAGTGAGTAGTCAGACAATTTTTCTTTTCTTTAATTATTCAATTTGTGACAGGGTTCTTATTTGTAGTAGATTTAATTTTCTTATTTGATTCAACTACTTGATTAGTTTCTATGTTGTTACTAGAGGCATTAGATTTTTGTGTTTCATACCTAGTTTTAGCTCTAACTTTCTCATATCCTGGGCCATTTTTGTTATTTCCAGATTTTCCCATACATAAAAGTTTATTTAACTTCTCACCACTCTGGGAAAACTTACAGTTTAGCTTGGTAATTTTTCTGGACTCTTCTAGATCACACAGAAGTGTATGATTTTCCTTTTGAAGGAGCATATTTTTGTCTTTTAATTGCTCAATCTGTTTGTTCAGTTTTTCGGACTAGGATTTAAGAAAGGAGTTAATTCTCTCAAGTCTATCATTATCAGAGTGATATTGCCGTAAATCATTAATTAGATGTGTATTGATTTCTAGAGTTTTATCCAAATCTTTTTGCAGCAATTCCTTTTTGTTCTCAGATATTCCAAGTTTTTTAACTACTTTGATGTTATGGATATATAGTTGATTGTAAGCATCTTGAAGTTTATCCTCTTCTTCTTCTTCTTCTTCTTCTTCTTCTTCTTCTTCTTCTTCTTGAGTTTCCTCATTATCAGATGGAAATGATTCAGTGGCTTGCTGTTCATTTTCGTTCTCAGACTCTATGGGAATGATTGAAGCAATGGAGACCATGAGGATTTTCAATGATTTCTGATTTCCATTGCTTTCAGAGTCACTAGATTCTGAATTCGACTCTTCAGTATCATTCCATGTAGCAGCCATCGCCTTACCCTTAGTTTTTCTATTTGGGCATTTAGTTAACAGGTGTCCATACTCCAGACAGGCATAGCATTGTGTTTCCTTGGTCCTTTTACCAAATTTGTCTGTTGAAGTTTTATTGTTCACCTTTCTTCCTCTGGAAGGTCAGCCATGATTTTTCTGAAAGAACTTCCTAAATCGTTGTGCCAGTAAAGCCACTTCCTCATCTTCATCTTCCTTTTTGCTCTCACTGTTCTCATGTAATATTTTCTTAGAAGTTTTTAGGACAGTTGTTTTGGATATAGGGATTTGTTTGAAGTGTAGTTCGAAAGTTTGTAGGGAACCTACCAGTTCTTCTACTTTCATCTCATCTATGTTCTTACACTCTTCAATTGTTGTTACTTTGGTATTAAACCATTTCGGCAATGATCTAAGTATTTTCCTACAAATTTTAGGAATCTGAACTTTTTCTCCCAATCCACCCATAGAGTTACAGATGATATTCAATTTTGTGAAAAACTCCATAAACGTCTCATGCTCTTCCATTCTGAGACTTTCGAACTGTGAAGTCAGGAGTTGAAGTTTAGACCTTTTCACAGTGCTTGTGCCTTCATGGGTTATTTCTAATAGATCACATGCTTTCTTGGATGTCCCACACATACTTATCTGATTGAATATATCCTGGGACACAGCACAGTAGATGGCGTTCATAGCTTTAGCTTCAGCAGTTTGTTTTTCTTTGTCGAATGCCGTCCACTTTTCGTTGGATTTAGGTTTTGTGATGGTTGTGCCACTATCAAGTACAATTTGTTCAGTCGGTGGCATGTATCCACTTTCAACTATATCCCAAACATCATGATCCAAAGATCTCAAAACGTAGTGCATCCTAGCGTTCCAGTATGCATAATTGGAGCCATCAAATACTAGAGGTCTAGTAACTAATGTACCCTCAACTTTGGCCATATTCCCAACTTCAGTCAATATCACTCTCTAGGCGGTGAAGCCCTTAAAGAGAGACCCGCTTTGATACCAAATGAAATGGCGGTGAAGACCGCACTAGTCGAAGAAGGAATATGCCAATATATCCTAGAGGGGGGTGAATAGGACTTTTGAAAAGTTTTTATGATTTATTGAAAAATCTTATTTCACTAATCCTATGAGTATGCAATTATTAGGATTACTCAAATGTAACCCTACTATCTTCCAAGCCTGGTAGAGGATCCAATCACAAACTATTCAAGAGATAACAATATATAACTTAGTTTATGTTGGATATGACTGTGTATGTGTGTGAGGTGTGATCAGATATATAAATATGAATGCATTGACATAAATCACACACACAAAAGAAGAGCAATCACAAACACAGTCACTTTTATAGCGGTTCGACTACTTGTCTACTCCACTCCCGATAACCGCACTCAACCCTTGAGTGTACCAGATTTCACTAAAGAGGTTTCACAGCGGTTCACCTCAAACTTAAGGTTTTAAATCAGGTTCACCTTCAACCATTACAACCTACACTGAGGTTGACTATTTATACTCTCACGAGCAGGGGTCAATACAACACACCCACTTTTAGGCACACTGGCTAAGGATCTTCCATAAGACCCTACTGGAGGTTTCTACACGGTTCACCTCAAACCCGAGGTTTCACAGCGGTTGACCTCAAACCTAAGGTTTTGCTGGTTCACCTTCAACCAAATGTTTAAGCTTTCCATAGAGCAAGGGTCCACACAACGCACCCACCACGTACACTCCCGTAGGAGGCCTCCTTGAGGACTTCAAAAGGTGAGAACCACTAAGACCCAATCATAAAAAGGAATGTCACAAGTGTCCTCTTAGACTCTAGATACTTACAAATAAGTTAATGAGTCCCGTTTAGTACAATGCCGAAAATCTCCTCCTCCTTGCTGACGAAGAGTCTTCTGCTCCCTTGATCCGCAACACAAAAAGATGTACCGATATATGGTGACGGGTTGTGTCAAGGTTATGATGGAATCCAACTCTCAAAAGATTTTCATATAAGGAAGATAGAGTGGTTCCAATCATCTAAGCATTCAAGGCATCCCAGCTTAATGATTTGTCATTAAGGTAGTAGCTGGAGGATCCTTGAATGCGGTAGTTCATTCCCCAATCCACTCTTTTGAATGTTAATGTGAGGGTAGATTGGAGGATAAACTTCCCTGAGAGAAAGGGTTTTGGGTATATGATCTAAGGTTAAATACTCAAAAGCTCTCTCTACTTTCTCTCCCAGCAACAATAGACAAGTCCTCTATAAATAGGCAAAAGGTTCCGACAGATATAAAACGGTCACATTTATGACTGAGTTCGATATCATCGAGCAGGTTCGATATCATCGAGCATATACTCTCAATAGCATCGATGGTCTGCTCGATGACTCGAGTTCAAAGTCATACGCTTTTGAAACCTTTTGCCAGTTGGTCAATGAATAAAACAATTGTCGATGTCATCGGATTTCAAACTCTGATTCCATCGATGATAGGTTCGATCCATCAACACTTGAAAAATGAGAGAGACTTGACTTGAAATATTTTAGGTTTTTAGGATATGATCGAGGGTCAGCCGATGTCATCGGAATTTGCATATCGATTCTATCGAAGGCAGTGTCAATAGGATCGATAAATCCTATAGATTTACCAATAAGCTCGCTGGACAGTTTGTGTCCAGTCTCGAACCAATCGACTCGACCTCAATATCATCGACATATGAATATCGATTTCCTCTAATGGCTCCCGATCAAAGTAAAAACCAACCTGAAATATTTGCTTGAAGAAATGCGTGCCCACAATCGATATCATCGATAGACTTCCAATCTTATCGATATTTGATTTTAGATCATATCGGAAGGAGCATCGATATATCGAAGGAATTTGAAATTTTCTTTAAAAAACAGGGCCGCCAGAAACCTTCCTGTCGATCTTATCGAGCCATTATCGATGGACTCAAAATTCAAGTATCGATGATATCGATATGTGGATCGATATATCGATAAATCAGTCTAGATATACATGTGGTTACTGGACATTTTTGTCCTCTTTTCAATGATATCGTTTAAGCATCGAGGACATCGATAGAGCAGATCGATCATATCGAAGGTGTTTCAATAAAATCGACAAGGCAAGAAAAACTTACAAATTTTCCTATTTTGAAAAAGCTTTCTTACCTAAAAACCCTATGATATTTTATTTTATTTTTAAGGGTTTTAATATACCTGGTGATTTGGGACAAGGGATGTGAGGCTCAGATTTACCTGTAGCGAGCTTGCGCACATCCGGTTGAGGCAGACACTTGAATTGAACTTCCTATCAAGCTTTATGGATGAACTGACTCAACACTCACGTTAATTGACAAACGTGGGCACTTTCACCAAACTCACCAATGAAAAGTTCAATTAACCTTGGTACCTCAATCCGCTAAGACTCATGAGCCGGGCATGGTGGTATGGGACACTGTGGTCGAGCTATCGGCCTACGATCAGGTGACGAGCCCGTAGTAACCTTGAGTATACACTAGGACTACGCTAAGGCGACAAGCCTTTCCGTAGTTACTTCGAGTATAAGCTAGGCCTACGCTGATAGTAACGAGCCTCCCCATAACGACCTAGAACTTGCCATCATATGTGATTAAGTAGGATTGAAGACCCTAGATGGATCATTGTTTGGAAAATAATATAAGGGAGGTACCTTAGCTTCCCAACCTGTTGTATGAATAAGACTAATTAAGAACTTGGGTAATCACACACATGCACCGCATTGCATTTACTTTTGGCGTTAGAGTTGAGCACAGTGAGAGTGTTGCATGCCGCGATCGTGAGATGATGTCATAGAGGGAGTGCAGGTGAGGGCATACATCATTATCGCATATCATCCTTGCATTAACAAGAGTATTTAAGACATGAGTGTTATATTACTTTATCATTACTGCTTGACTGAATTGATAACATGTTAACATTTGCTTTATAGCTCCACCGAATTGATCACTCACTCGCACGTTCTAGGACGATGCTTTAAACACCAACCAGACCCTGTTGTAGTTGCAGATGATGGCGGTGCTTACGTAGTGGAGCCGGACTTTTATGATGATGATGAGTTCTCTTATATGCAGCTATCAGGCTGGTCTATGTAGGCCATGTTCTAATCGATGGGGATTACTAGGATGATGACTAGATGACATTACACATTTTATATATTTTGGAAACTTTATATGTAATTAATTGACCTGGTAATATAATCATACTCAGAAGACTTACAATCACTTATATGCTTTATATACTTATCACAGTCTTCTACTTGCGTAATTCAATTGTCTCTGGAGCATGATATGTTGTTTTGGGATAATCCCATTCATGTTTAATGCACTAATACGGACAACATTTAATCATCATTATCTATGCTGCATAAGTGATGTGTTGGAACTTGGGAGTTGGGCTCCTGCTTGACTCCCGATTTTCAGGGCGTTACACTATTAATGAATGACAACTACTGCAATGTGACATCATATAATCACCATTTTTACAACAAGTGCATGTCTCATGATAGCCAAGGCCCTCTTGTTGAGTATAGCCTTTTACAATAAGACAAGCCTTATATCTGTCTAGAGTGCTATCATAATAGAGTTTGTAAACTCATCTGTGGCTAATGGAAAAAAAAAAAAGGGCAATAAGGGAGAGAGTATTCAAGTATTATTTTCCTCAAGAGCCACTATCTCAGCTGTCATCACATTGGGCCAACGAGGTTCTTTCATAGCATGAGAATATCTTGCTGGTTCGACAAGAGAAGAAATTCTAGCAATGAACACTTTGTGTGAGGGACAAAAATTCTCGTAAGAAAGTTGGTTAAAGAGAAAGGAGTTGATTTCGAAAAGGTACTATCATGGGTAAGTGGCATGGCAGCATTGGAAAAGTGAAAATCATGAAGGCAAATTAGTGGACGTTTTCCACGGTTGGAGTAGTAAGGATGCAAAAAGGGTATGGAAGCAAGCTCCACTGGATGAGATGGAGCGAATGCAAGAAGATCCAATGAGATAGGAAGCATGGTATGTGCCGCTAGCATCTCCTCTTAGGTAAGGGCGCGTGAAGAACAAAACAAGGTGTAGGAGATATCTAAGTAAAAAGTTTTTATGAAAAATGGTATCATGGGTTGTGAGATATCTTGTGAATAGAGATTAGAAACCCAATTTCTTTTATTTTCTTGTCTTTTTTTCTTTTTTAGTCAAAGGATAACTTACAAAAATGCATTTTTGACCATATGGCTAAAATTTGTCCCGATGACTTGCTAAGGTGGAAGCATAGCAAAGACGTCCCAAAAATACAGAGATGTGCATAAGATAGTTTCTTAAATACATGTAGAATGGAGTGTCACTCAAAGAGATAGGGGTGAGCATGTGGTTAATAAGGTAGGCAGCAGTTAAGATACATTCACCCAAAAATTCAAAAGGAAGGTTGAAATGAAAGTAAAGGGCGTGATTAACTTCAAGGATGTGTTAGTGTTTGCATTCATAACACCATTTTACCGAGGGATGGAAACACAAGAATATTAATGAATGATGCTAATTCTTGAAAATGTGCATGGAAGATCATGACAAAAATCCATGCCATTACCACTGTATATTTGTTCACTTGTTTATCAAATTGGGTTTTAACCATGACAAGAAATGATTTTAAAAACCAATATTGGTATCAGATTTAAATTAGATGAGATAGGTCCATGTAGCTCGAAAAAATTATAACTATGGTTAAAAAAATATCTTGTCACGCCCTCGACTCTTAAGTTGTACAGTTTATTCGGAGGTAAAAATTAGGCTATCTTATCCACCGACCTCACCCACAACCTGGAGTCGTGGGGGGCAAAAATCAATCCATCGACCTTCCCCATAAGTAAGAATGTCTTTGTCGAGTGGCTAAGTGACTTGTATTTTATTATTAAAAACAAAATTAAACTTTAAATTGTTAATTTATGATTTATGGGTCCTTTTAATGTACTAAATTCAAGGACGTACGTTACATTAAACTCAAAATAAATTATAAATATCTGAATTAAAAATTTACACAAGGTTCACATAGGATATCCCTTACTAATGCAAAACTCATAAACAATTCGTATCAACATTATATATATATATATATATATATATATATATATATATATATATATATATATATATAAAAGATTCAACTTAATAATTGGAAGCTAAAAATAACTAGTATCGAGAGCATAACCCACCTAAATAGGTGCAAGATGGTCTGGATATATTGCTGGAAATTTCACGCATTCAATCAATGTTCAAATGCACTTAAACTTAACTCGACTTAGAGTTGAGGCAATTCGATAGAGTTTTCAATGTGAATTAGTGAAGTCTCTATATGAAATCACACCTAGTAGTTTGTCAACTCATATTTTAGGGTTTTTGGTAACCCAAGCTTGGATTCAACTAGATTAGCCTACCGACTCATTGAGTCAACCAAGTGAGTCACCAAATTAAACTGTAATTTTATTTTTTCACAGAAATCATCATAGTTGCCTTGATTTTAGTTTACGAATTTACATGTTTTTACTTTACATCAAATATTGTTCTTGCATTTGTAAATTCAAAGTAACTTGAGTTAATTTAATTTCTGGCTGGCACAAGAGCTTGTTCATTTAATTTCTTCCATTGATAGTTTAATATGATTTTTTTTTTTTTTAAGAACAAAGAAAAACGCAAAACAGGTGCACATAAATGTATATAATCAAACACCCAATAAAAAATTCCATCTTTACAAGTTGAATCACTCAAGCCAAGTATGCTTCTTTGAAGTGTCCAATCAACAACAACCTCAACCTCAACCTCAACCTACAGCCCAAGTTAGCATTATCTATCATCCATTCCATTTCCATTTGAATGCATGCATGCAATAAAACACAATAGCTGATCTTGGCTGTCAAATGCCCTAATCGAGGCATCTTGACGTTGTATGATGGATCAAATCCATACATCGATCAACACAACTCTCGATCTTGACCTTCAAATGCTTTGATCAAGGTATTATGACACTGTATGACATATCGAATTTGCATGTCGATCACACATTATGTATTCACATACATCATGCATTTCATTTCATGCATTTATCAGTCCGAGGTGGATCCCTGATCTTGACCGTCTTGCATCCACTTGGTGCCCTTTGGACGTCAGATTATGGATCAGGTCCATTTCATTTCATCTAATGCATTTTTATTTTATTTTATTTCCCTAGTGGATACATATTCTTGACCATCCTGTATCCAGTTGGAGCCCTTTGGACGTCGGATGACGGATCAAATCCATTCCATTTTATCACTTCATGCATTTCACCATACCATGCATTTGCATCACATCATGACCATCATTTCATCATATCGTGCATTTGCATCCATCTCATTTTCATGCATCATTCAATAAAGGAACCCTGATTCCGATCGTCTAAATTTTCAAAAAGACCTTTTGGACGTCGGGTAGCAAATCAAGCCCATTCCATTGTATACATATTATCCAATCTTAGCCGTTTAAAGCTTTGATCGAGGCCATTAGACACTGTATGACAGATCGAGTCCACATCATCCACATCAATCAAACTTTGATTCCGACTGTCCAAATTTTCAAAACGACTTTTTGAATATTGAGTGGCAAATCAAATTCATTCCTTTTCATTCAGCATCTCTAATCTTAGTCATTTGATGCTCGGATCGAGGCCATTAGACATAGTATAACAGATTGGATCTACACATATCGATCACCCCAGATCTTGACCACCTAAGGTTTCAATCGGAACCTATTGCACGTCGTATGATGGATCAAATCTATACCAAGCTATACCACAAGACCAAACTCTGCAAGTGCAACATCCATGTAAACACTAGAAGGCAGGTATGTTTTCTCAATATAAAAAGAAAAGAAAAGAAAAAAAAAAAAAAAGCTGACATAAGATGGCCGACCTAACCTCACAGCTTTAGGCCGATCATCCTAGGAAAAAGATAAATCTAGAATACTTTGGTTTGATACCTACATTAGCGTAATCACACTCCAACTTGTGAAAAGAGATTTTATAAACCATAGTGAAAAATTTTAGAATTTGATTAGATAAAGCATAATCCAAACAACTTTAGTTTGGGATACTTGTAAAACTATTACATTGTAATGCGGGAGATCCGTAAAGCCACAAAATGTGCAAGCAACTACCCATTATAAACAATACGATTGCAAGCGATCCTAGGGGATCATATGACATCGAAATGAAATTGCATGTAGTGTAGGATACCACAGCTACACACAGAAGCTTGGCAGAGCTAGAGAATGAAGGTTATGTACTAGAGGGGGGTAATTAGGATCAAATAATTTTTTTATCAATTAACACACAATTACTTAATGAAACTAATATGTCAATATAAACTAGGCCAACTAACTCTAAAGCCAAGCCAATAAAGGGTCCAATCACATATAATATAATAGATATGTCATTCAAGTAACTAGTCTATGTATGATAGTGTACATGTGTGCGTGGGATGTGTTAACTATTAACGACAACATTCTTTTCATCATGTATACATAGAGCTGGGGCATCAAGTCAAGTCAGAGCAAGCTAGGGCTGATCCAATCCGATCCAATTTTGAAATAAACCAGACCCAAACTCGACCCAACTCGGTACCAAATCCAGCATGCCTAACCCAATCTAAGTTCGGGTTTGGCCTAGACTAACTATAACTGAGCCGAGTCGAGTCAACACCAAGTCGGGTCGGGTACGACAGGTAAGTTAGATTAGATTAGGTATATATGTCTGTGTTATATATATATATATATATATATATATATATATATATATATATATATATATATGCGCGCACACACACACTATCCAAACCTGAGTCGATTCGGGTTTTAGATCGAGTCGAGTAAGTACCGAGTCAGATTTTAGGTCGAGTCGAGTCAATTTACTAGATGACCCAAACTCGACTCGATTTGAGTTCGAATTAGGTGAAGTCTACTCGGTTCGGATCGACTCACCCAATCGGAACGGATCGAGTCGGGTCTGAACGAGTCAGATGAGTCGAGTCATCTGATGTCCAGCTTCATGCATACATATAATTCATTAATCAATCACATAAGTATAATTAAACAAGTGTTCAACAGACAATTGTTGAGGGTCAAATATTGCATATTATCCCCTATGTATATCTTGGTTTTATAAACATAATAATGCTTAATGTTCTATTTTACTCATGTTTGTGTTACAAGGTGAATTTAAGAGCTTAGATTGAAAAGGGTGCTAAAAGCATGGATTTGATACTCAAGAATCACCAAGGCAAGGGATAGATCTTAGGTAACCAAGATTGAAGAATTCACATGCCAAAGATCCCAAATAATCGAGGAATGAAGAGAATCAAAGAGTTAAAGTGAATAAAAGGAATCCTGAAATCGTCCTAAAAAAGCATATTCTGAAAATCCGAGTCATTTTGTGAAATTGCGCAGAGTGAAGTCTATTTTGGAAAACTGTACAGAGTGAAGTCTATTTTAGCAAACTGCGTAAATTTGAGCCGGTTTCTAGAGTTTTCCAACTAGGTGCGAAAATTGGAATTCCATAACTATAAATAAGATTCCCTAGAATATTCCTAGGCATCTTCTAGGGTTTGAGGAGTGGAGCAAAAGGGTAGAGAAGTCGTCGCCAAGAGTTTTTCTTCTTCTTCCTTAGTTTTTTTCATATTTTTCGTAAGAGACTTTGGTCCAATAATGTCTATGGTTGGCTAAACATCTTAGATAGGGCTAAGAGGTGAAGCTTGTAGTGTGATGAGATATTTCTATTGCTTTGATTCATGTTTATGATGAACCTTCATGGATTCTAATTTGATATTTAAGGAATACTTTCAGTTTTTAATGGTTTATTGTGACTCAAATTACAGTAGATGTGCAATAGCTTTTCCTGATTTGAGATTGTGAAATTAGTAAGTCTTGTTATTCACCATCGTCCCTTGTGCATGGTAGGGTGATGGAATCCTTCCTAATCTTCACAATTCTCCTACTTTGAGATTATGTGATTGGTAAATCTTGTTGTTTGTCATTGTATCCTGGGCATGATTTGGTGATGGAATCCCTGCCAATTATCATAGTTCTCCTTCATTGAGAATTAGATCAATGGAAGTTCAGATTTGATTTTATTGATATATTTTCTAATTGGATAGGATAGGACTCTAATTCTAATTGTGTTATTTGAATCAAGCAAGAGGGCTCCCTGATCACTACAAGTAGATCCTTCGTACCCTAATTCTCACCTTTAAATTCTTAGTTTTAATTACTCTATTCACAATTACTCTCTCAAATACTTCAAAATTAGTTTCACATCTTCTTCTAGTTATACTTCTACTTAATTTCAGAAACGTACAATTTTCAGTCCATGTAGATTCGACCTCGGTCTTACCGAGATTATTACTACATCGCAACCCTATACTTTGTGAACAACAATCCTAAGCACAAGCATGTATAATGGTCCAGTTTGAAAACACCACTCTCGATGGATGCACTCAACCCATAAGTATACTCGATTTCACTATTAGAGGTTTTAAATTAGGTTCACCTTTAACCTTTACAGTCCTACACAATGACCTAGAGTACACTCCTGTCGGAGGCTCCCACAAGAGACTTTAGTTGGTTTTCTATTGGCTAACCAACAACCTTGGTCCTGATTTAAGGACTTACGTTTGCTCACATTGGAGGCTCCCATGGAGACTAACATGCACACTCCCATGTTTAATAGCCAACATAAAGACTTACCATATACACACCTATATTAGTGGTGATACAGTCCTACACAATAGCCTACTCGAGTTTGGATTACAAACTCTACACTCAATCCTACATAAAGGAGTATTCGGACTCTTACAATATAACAACTTACTTATTGGATTGAGCCCATTTATAGTGCCTTCTCAGGTTGCTTGATTATTGTTCTCTTGTGCTTCAATTAGCTCCCTTTATGCTACCCCGATCGTTAATGTCGATGAGTTGTCAATGTTTCAACTCTAAGATCAAACTCCTTGCATGCGAAGTTCCTTTAAGGTGACCAAAGTGATGGGAGGTTGGGTGAATCTCGTACAACATATGAGAAGGTTGTAATCTTAGGAGATTTACCTAGAAGGGTCTTTTAGAGTGTTTAGATAGGGATTCGACTATAAGCATGATGTCTAATATTTACAAATGTGAGAGTACATCCACATCTTTGAATATGAGTATGAAATGCTCATTAAAGTGAAGATAACAAGAAGATTAGAATGAAATTCTTTAGATAGAGGTCTAGGATGTGTGGTATGAGTAGAAAAACACATAATCTCTATTTGCACCAAAAATCCCTACAAATGCCCAAATATCGAATGCCCTATATAAAGGAACCAATTTCCCATGGTTAAAAAAAATGGGCATATTTAGCTATGTCGATCGATTGAACTTTAAATCGAATTTAGGCAGATAAGTCGCTAGACAATTTTTTAGCCTATTTGATCGCTCAAGCTAGATCGATCAAAGATCACTTGATGGCCGTTGTTTGGGCAATTTATTTTATAGCAGCCCACACTGCTTTTAACATTACTTATCATGTCCTAATTTTGATTATAAGGCTAAGGGAAGATCAACAAGGTTTACCTATATAGGTTAGGATCATCTAGAGGCTAAGGGTTATTTTAGGTCAACGTTAGTGTCACCAAGGAAGATCATTTATATGTTTTCTGCTCCTTGATTCTCCATGTCCTCTTATGCCTTCGATCTTCAGCTTCCAAGGGCTCAACTGACTACATGACACATGGACTCACATGATTGATAAATAGAGTGCACAAATCAATACACTAACATGAAAAACTAATGTTTTCATATCCAACGTGTGTTATCCTCGTAAGGCCACACATGTGCAAGGGCTCTAACCACTCAAACATCTAACATAGTAGATTTCTTCAATGTGTATGTTGATCAATGGTTTGAAAGGGTTGCAATCATATATTACAACATTTTTCCTACCCTCGTGAATTTTCTAAGTTAAGCTTTTAACCAGGTAAGCTTCTTGATCACGATACTTTGGCAAAAAGAGGAACTAATCGCCTCTTCATCTACCCAGGTGGAGTGTCCACTCACTTTGACATTGGGTTATATTCCAACCTCTGCCAAAGAGGGCATTTGTAAACACCCCACAATCAAAACATGACCACGCAACTAGATAACTTGGGTGGGGCCCTCAATTAGAGCGGGTACACACGTCTAAAATCACCACAAGAAGACAACCAATAGTTTAGATTGAGCTAGCTGACTGTCAACTTTGCTGAGTGTTAGATTTTTGCACAAAGTTGGTGCTACCAATGCCAGCTGCATTATTTTTGCAGATGACGCTCCATCTAGGTCTCGGTTAGGCTTGGTTACTCTTATCTCTTCAGCAGGCTCACCAAGCTCTGTCCCAAGCTTGGTTACTCTTATCTATTCAGCAGTCCCAGGCTTGGTTGCTCTTATCTCTTCAGTAGTGGTTCAATTTTCTTGAGCCTGTCATTGATGTCAAAACCCAAGGCTCGGGAGAACTGAACATGCTCAATCCTATCCATTCAGCCTTACATGTCCCTCTCCAATTACCTATAAAAGAGGTCATGCACTCACACTTCGGGGGGAGAGCAATCAAACTTAGACAAAGTCTGATAAAGAGTCTAAAAGGGCAAGAGTTTAAGACAAAAGCTTCCATTCTTTGATATCTTCTATTCTTTCTCTCTCTTCTATTATATTTCAACTTCAAAACCAACATTGTATTCTCAATCTATCATTTTTCAGTCTATATATTCTAACCCCATTGCTTTGAACACTTGAGGTAGTGGGCTCTACTCTGACAACATGTAAAGTATGCCCTACAGTTGTCTCTCTTGAGGATCTTTTGTATTAGAATACACGACTTATAGAAGAAAGAGACTTCCATTCTTCAATATCTTCCATTCTTGCTATCTCTTTTATTCTATTTCAACTTCAAAACCAACGTTGTATTCTCAATCTATCATTTTTCAGTTTGTATATTCCAACCTCATTGCTTTGAACACCTGAAGTAGTAGGCTCTACTTTGACATAATGTAAAGTATGATATACAATTGTCTCTCTTTGAGGATCTTCTGTATTAGAATACATAACTTAAAGGAGTAACCGAAGACTCTTTGTTCTTTTTCTTTTGCATCCTTCTATTGAACAACCCTTTTTCAATCATTCTCATTCTATTTTCAATCTATGTTTTATAGTTTAGACATCTAAATATTAATATTTTACCAAAAGTTCTCTAAATCCCCTTTAAAGGCATACAACCTAGAAAAATAAACACCTTGTTTCACAAGGGATGGTAAAATGGTGCCTAACCTCTACCTCTTACATAACCGAGACTCGAGTCAGGAATTCTTCAATTTTTCCAATCTCAAGGCAATTCCATGAATTTTAATTTGTCATGGATTCTAGAGCCTTTATTTTGGCTAATGGTGACTCCAAGACAATGCTCAATCGAGTCATTCTATCAGTCTTGTGAAATGTAGTATACAACCTAGAACCATACCGAGTTATAGCAAACCTAAATACACACCTCTATCATGGCTCAGCATCTAAGAATATGAGCATGTTGCATAAGAGGTTACGAACAATATAAGTATAATCATTAGCTTCTCTTCTCAACCCCGCCGCCAAGTTCGGGTATGGAGGCCATAGTTATAGGTTTTTACTAGATCTGAATAGACTTCGGATCATATGCTACTGCCCATATCAACTAAGCTCCTAAAATCATTAATCTCTCTTCTCAACCCATCCACGAGGTTCAAGTATGGAGGACTTAGCTATGGGTTTCACTATATTTGAATAGATTTCAGATCTGGACCTTCACATGCTATTGCTTGCATCAACTGAGCATACAATATTCTAGGTTTATGAAAGACACATGCTCTGTGACTTACCGGGTATATGGATCCCGTCACTTTAAAATTTTGAGTAAATTCTAATTTTATATATATATATATATATATATATATAGTCAAGACTAAAAAGGCTAAGTATAAATTGGCGCACCAATGCTTTAGAGGAAGAAAAGTAGAAATCCAAGGTCGATCGAAATGAATAAGAAAGAGGATATGTATGAAGAAAAGAAAGAAAACAAAGGACAATTGACAACCTCTTGAGCAGCTGCGCAGACACCCGGCACGGTGCCCTTTCAGCCACATAGATACCTAGAGTGACATCCTCTCGTCTGCGCAGACACCTAGCGCAACGTGAAGATAGTCGCGCAGCAGTTTGTCGTGTTGTCCACCAAACATGGTGCGAAAGCATGCCACATGGCGTCTTGTCATTCGTTGACTCCACTGCCTTTCTCGGTTATAAATATCCCACTCTGTTATTCAAAAGGGTTTGGAACTTTCAGTATCTAACCACTAGGTAATAGAGAGAGCTCAAGGACTTCGTTGGAATCCCAACTCTATCACCGTAATCTTTATTTTCATCATTGGAATCCTAGTTTCATTACTGAAATCCCAAGCTCCACACCGGTATGTCAATCCCATTACCGAAATCCTCAATGCCATCATCAGAATTCCTCATTCCAACCATCAACAGGTGAGAAATACCTCCGGCATGGAAAAATTGCTCCGACAATGCCCTGAGCGCGTTGATGCAAGCCTCATCAAAGAAATGAACAAAGAGAAAGGAACAAAAATGGGATTAAGCACTGAGGTCTTGGTATCGATCCCTAGTGGGGGTGGCTAATAGTGAAGTGCGAACTAACTGTGGGGTGTACTAACAAGCTAACAAAAAAAAAAGTCCCCTGGTGCGGTTGCTTGGCCAACCAGCGTCGACTAATGAGCCCCATGTGACGACGCAAGTGGACTGTCACAACAGCTCCACTGCTCAGCGTGCAGCAGCCAAACCCGCATGCCTGTGGGCCCACGTAGCCCACACACACAACCCATACATCTGTACATGTGCCTCGCGTGACAATTTCCTGCCTCATGCGACAGTTTTATATACATGCCTATTTCGCTCTTCACAAGAATTCTCAAGTCTTGGATTGGGTTCTGAACCTTAATAAGATCGTCCTAAATAATATCGGAGTTCCGGAAAACCTAAATCGAACATGAATTGCTCAGTTAATGCATGACACGTGTCTCCATGCACCCTGAAAGTTATGACTTCGGCTCTCTAGCCTGACCTATTAAAAGTGCAATAACCACACAACCTCACATCTTGATGTAGCATCCATGCCAACAACTCGAATCCATCCATGCATTTCAGGCTGTTTGAAAGAACATTGCAATTAAAACTCCATATCAGCATGCTTGCTATGCATAACTTAAATGTAAAATCCGGATAACAGTTATTGTTATGTTTATAGGGGACTATCCTCTACAAGCAATTTAACAACATATAAAATCATCAAATAAGGGTAAAAACTAAACTCAAAAAACAAATCGTTCTTGCTTGAATCATTCGATATTAAGGATCCCCATTATTCTAAGCCATATAGTGCCTTACCCATTCAAAACGGTTTCTAAGGACATGACTCGATAACATCCAGAGTTGTAATAAGTCTTTTAGCGATCACTCGTCCCAGAGATGGGTGTGGGCCCAACGTCACACTGCTCGATCAGAGGCTAATCAGTCATCTTGCTTAGAACGGAAACAAAAATGGGCCATAGACACTCGACTTGCAGAAACGGTGAGAGCCAAACAATTAGCTTAACACTGTTCAAATGACTCCTTATTATGGCCTAGGCGGCCTCCTTCTTAAAAGACATTGCCCCCAATGGACAGTATTTTGCCTTTTAATCAAGGATTATCTGGACGATGTAATTAAGGGCTTGTGTTAGATCACGACATGAAATGCGTATAACATGGAATTTTTTTAGATCACGGCATGAAATGCGTATAACATGGAATTTTTGCAATAAAATGTACTCCTTGTGCCACGTTTTTACATGCTTGCTTATGTTATATATATATATATATATATATATATGTGTGTGTGTGTGTGTGTGTGTGTGGGGGGGGGAATGGTTCTATGCGGTCAAGCTGATGGGAACTTCCCATGAGGTTGAGTTGTGTGGGCCCCACTGTGATGCATGTCGAACATCAACACTGTGCATTTGATGGGTCCCCTTTAAATGATGGGATATCCTAAAAATCAATCGTATAAGGAACTTAGGTGAGCCATACCATCTAAAATAATGTGAAGACATGCCTAAAACATATAAAAAAGCACTTGGTAGGGCCTACCTAAAATTTGGATGCATCTAAAACTTGGTCTGACCCCTCTTCCAAGTGGGACACACATAATGGATGGGCTGGATTTGTGAACCACACCTCCGTGGGCCCAACAAATGATTATGAATGTTTTAATGGGAGGATAACCCCTCTCAACTTTTGTATGTGGTGTGGCCCACATAAGTCATGGATTGACTTGATTTTTAAGCACGAGGCCCACCATGGAATGTTGTATCCAACTGATGGGGTAGATGTTTGGCATGCATCGTGATGGGGCCCACACAACTCGACCTCATGGGAAGTTCCCATGAGGTCGACCTCATAGTACCATTTCCCATATATATATATATATATATATATATATATATATATATATATATATATATATATATATATATATATATATATATATATATATAGGGAAATGCTCACCTGCGCACGTGCATAGGTGCGGGCATAGGTGCACACTTGAGCATGACTCATATAGGGAAATGCTCACCTGCACACCAATTCGCACAGAATTAGTGCGAACTTTTTTGGGAACCCATCATACGTGATGTGGATCCAAAATCTGAACCGTCCATGTGAAGCAGCACCTCAAGAAACCCCCCCAAGCCCAAGGTTTACTTTGATCCAAAACTTTGGTGGGCCATAAAAAATGAAAACAGTTTCCTCTCTTGATTTGTATTTCTCTTTGCTATGGCCCACCAGAATTTTAGATCAGGGTGAAAAATTGTCCCTTGGGGTTTCATGGGATTCCGCATCACATGTACCATTCAAATTAGACACCCATGACACGTGTGCAAAGGTGCGCACGTACGTAGGTACGCAGGTGAGCATAACTATATATATATATATATATATATATATATATATGGAAAAGGTACAATGCGCTCTTGATGACGATAAGCTCCCATGAGGTCAAGCTGTGTGGGCCCCACCGTGATGCGTGTCGACCATCAACACCGTGCATTTGATGGGTCCCCTTTAAATTATGGGATATCCTAAAAATCAGTTGTATATGGAACTCAGGTGGGCTGTACCATCTAAAATCATGTGAAGACATACCAAAAACATATAAAAGCACTTGGTGGGGCCCACCTGAGTTTTGAATGCTGCTGAAACTTGGTCTGAACCCTCATCCAAGTGGGACACACATAATGGATGGGCTGGATTTGCAAACCACATCTCGGTGGGCCCAAAAAATGATTATGAATGTTTTAATGGTGCACGGCCCCTCTCCACTTCTGTATGTGGTGTGGCCCACACAAGTCACGGATTGACTTGATTTTTGAGACCTAGGCCCACGATGGAATGGTGCATTTGGCTGATGGGGTAGATGTTCGAAACGCATCACGGTGGGGCCCACACAGCTCAAACTCATGGGGCGTTAAAATCAGCTTGAGCGCATTGTACCTTTTCTCATATATATATATATATATATATATATATATATATATATATATATATATATATGGGAAATGGTACTATGAGTTCGACCTCATGGGAATTTCCAATGAGGTCGAGCTGTGTGGGCCCCACTGTGATATGTATCGAACATCAACACCGTGCATTTGATGGGTCCCTTTAGGTTATGTGATATCCCAAAAATCAGCGGTATAGGGAACTCAGGTGAGCCATACCATCTAAAACCATGGGAAGGCATGACTAAAACATATCAAAGCACTTGTGGGGCCAAGCTGAGTTTTGGATGCAGCTGAAACTTGGTCTGACCCCTTATCCATTTGGAACACACAATGGATGGTCTGGATTTGTGCATCTAACTAATGGCGTTGATATTCGACAAACATCTCGGTGGGGCCCATACAGCTCGACCTCATGGGAAGTTCCCATGAGGCCGACCTCATATCGTTCAACTCATATAACCATGACATAGACCGACCTGGAAAATTTCCCGCCAGCATCTAATATGACCAACATGGAACATCTTTCATGTGGGCCTTATTCTTGAGTGATCATGCCTTGCCAGTATCACTTTAACGTGGATCTTGCTGTGGGCTATTTGCTTTTAAACTTTCCAGAATCACTTTCATTTAGTAATACTAATATGAGATATATTCTTTGCCATTGATTGATCGGACCAAGCCAATATGGAAATTCAACTAGCCAATTGGACCAATCTTGAATCCGATGGCCTGACGTAAATGATGCAAAGATGCACGCTTTGATTGGACTAATATCAATGACTAACAGTTCGATCAGCCTGAAATTGAAGATTGGTCGTCCGATCATCTAAAATTAGAGTTTGATCATTCTAAAATTGAAGATAAGTCATCCAATTGTGCTAATGTTAGAGGTGAATATTCAAATTGGGTAGATACTAAAAATCCAACTACATGGTTGAATCCACGATGAAGCTAAATGGTCCAATTTGAGCAACACTAAAGACAAGCCGTTCAATTGGATCAATATCAAATCAGTTCAAATATGAAGATCAATGGTTTGACCAACTGATATTGAAGATGAACAATTTGATTATACTGAGATTGGAAATGAATTCTTAGATTTGGCTGATACCAAAAAATTAACAGCCCAGGTGGACCAATGTTGAAGCCGAATGGTCAATTGCGAATGATACTAAAAAAGTTGATTAAAGTGGACCAATATCAAAGGGGAATAGTCTTAACGATATCGAAGACAAATAATTTAGTTTAAATGGATTGGCATTAATAATTAACAGCCTGTTAAAAAAAAAAAAAAAACAAAAAGAAAAAAAAAAAAAAACCATTTGATAAGATCCAATTAGACTCCATGTCTCTTCAGTATTAAATTGTTGATGATTAATATCGACCGAGTCGGACCATTAATCATCATCTCATTGATAAATTTTTCAGCACATTAAATCCTTCTTCTTTAATATTAGTCCAATCAATCCACTGATCTTCACTATCGGCTCAATCGAACCATCTTTCTTTCTTTTTCTTTTTTTTCTATTTTTTTATTTTTTAAATATCAATCTAATGAGGCCATTCATTTTCCGTATCATTTGAATCAAGTCATTTTGTTTGACATTGACCGATGAGGAGGAGATTTTCAATATCATCTCAATCGAATCATTTATCTCAAATTTCAATGCAATTAGACCATTCACATTCAGCATCAGTCTAATTGAACTATTGATCTTCAATTTGGGGCAAATTAGAATATTCATCTTTTTACCTATCCAAATAAACCATTCAACTTTAGTATCATTCCAACTAGTTCATTTAGCTTCAACTTCATTCCAATGAGGCCATTAATTTTCTATATCGACCCAAATTAACCATTCATCTCTAATTTTTTGCACAATTATATCATTCATCTTCAATATTAATCCAATTAGATTGTTGATCTTCAATTTCAAAGTGCTTGGACGATTGTTCTTTGATGTCAGCGCAATCAAACTATTCATCATTAACATCATTCTAATAGGGCAATTGAACTTTATCAACAATTCAATCAGGCATTGATTTTTAGTATTAACATAATTTATCCATTCATCTCTAATTTTAGAATAATTGCATCATTCATCTTCAATGTCTATTTAATCATATTGTTAATCTTTAATTTTAGAGTGAACAAACTGTTTATATATCTTTCATATTGGTCCAATTAGACCATCTTTAGCATAATTCAAATCGATCTATTGATCATCATCACCGGTTTAACCCGGCCGTTGATTTTTAGCAGGGGGTCCAATTTGACCATTTATCTTCTATTTTAACACATTCATACCATTTATCTTCAATATCAGTCCAATGGGATCATTAATTTTCAATTTTGGAATGTTTAGATTGTGGGAATTCATCTTTAGTACTAATCAAATTAGGCAATTCATCTTCTCCATTGATTTAATTGAGCCATATCTGCCTAATTTGACATCCCTGTTTTTAGTGATTAGATTGCTCATCTTCAATATTGGTCCAATTCGATTGTTAATCTCTAATTTCGACTCGACTATAGTATCACTCAAATCAATCCTTTCAGCTTTCAGCTTTGACAACAGGCCAATTAAGTCATTGATTTTCAATAATAACTCAATTGGACAAGAAATAACAAAGATTAAACCTACAATCTTGTGGGCATAAGGGTCTTAAGTGTTGTCTACATGGATTTTGAACTATCTATTATCCCAGGGTAGTTATGTTACTTAGATAAAAACAAGTTTAAAATTTTAATTTTTAATATGATTAAAAATAAAATATTAAAAATTAAATACAAAAAGCAAAAAAAATAATCTACGTAGAATAATAAAATATTGAATGTAATCAACTCTGTTACTTCTACAGTAGGAAAATATTATTTCTGAAAAGCATATTTTATTAAATTCAATAAAATCTGGTGCACCCAACTACACCATAACTCATTGATAAATTTATATTTAAAAATTTTAAATTATTTATAACTTATAGTAAATATTTTATTTTAGGAAGATTTTCTCAATAATATCCTGAAAAAAATATATATATATCCTCATAGTTTAAAAATCTCTTGAGAAATTTCAAACCATGAAATTATTATGAATGAGATTATTGTTTTTTTAATTGGAAGATAAGAAAACTTTATTAATTCCAAACTATAAAAGTCCAGGAATATAAGACCAAGAGTCATAGGAAACCCACGCATAAGTCAGAATGAAAATAAAATAAAATAAAATCCACACTCCGAGCCAATAAAACTTATAGGCTAGAAGATTTTAGCAAAGGGATTATCCAAATTACTTATGGACCGTTGATGTATTTTTAGTATTTGTTTATTTGTGCGCTTCTAATAAATCATAAGATCAACGGTCTGGATGACAGTCTAAGAAATGACTGAGGAATTCCCATCCACTCTATAGATCATAAGATCAACGGTCTGGATGACGACCTAAAAATAGGCTTTATACATAACGGTACATCTGGCGTTATGATAATGCATGAGAAAACGTGATTCAGGTGTTATGGAAGGAAGATGAGTAGGACAACATTACTTCAAACTACCATAATAGTTTACCACCATCCTGAAAAATGGTAGAGGCCTCCAAGGCAGCCATGGCAGAGTTGCATAACAATCCAGACCGTCCAATCCGCTGGTCCAATTGCAGAGTGACCACAATTTAAAAGTAAGATTGATCAAATCATATTAACTATCTGATTTTACTCTTTATGATTTGGCCCACTGGAGATTCATTGTCAACCGTCCATATAATAAACCATCAACCGGACACTTAGGATTGCGAGATAAGCATGATTCCTGACTTATGGCCCATACAAATGTAGCCCACAATTTGGATGGTCTACATAGAAACACGTGCCAAATGCTAGCAGGATGAATCACCACCATTTTAAAAATGGTGTGTGACGTATCACAGAAGTCTTGGTCTTCGTCACTCCTGTTTTTAGTGACAGAGAAATTCTTCAGCTTTTTGATAGCACTCTAAAGCTATAGTGCTCCTAGTTGTATTCGGCCAGCTAAGACAACCAATGATCGATCTGGACCGTCCACTGGGTCCAACAGAGATTGTATAAGTTACTATTCATATACTCACCAATCTGACCAGCATAACAATCTGATTATTAGCCACTAACATGGACGGTCAAGATCATTTACATGAAAATAGGTCCAATCAACTATAAAAAATTATTTGTGGGGGACCATTGTAGATTTCTTATGATTTAAAGAGTATCCTTTTTTTGGGCAATCCCAACCATCCCATACATGGGTCAGAAAAGGGACGGATACTAAAATAAGGACAAATCAGGGATGAATTGGACCATTTAATCTGTGTGAATTTTGGGTGGTGAATAAGAGAATGTGCCCCGGACGTAATAGACGGTTGAGATCAATCGATTAGAGTGTCCAAGTAGACAGAAGCAACTAGGAGAAGTATAACTTCGAGTGTTATGAGAGCAACGGAGCATTTCTCCAATTTATAAAAGGAAATGAAATCTCATTCATGGCTCTGTTTTCGTTTCAGTTCTGTAGTTTTTAAAGAGAAGAGGAGAAGAGGAAGAGGAAGAGGAGAGAGAGAGAGAGAGAGAGAGAGAGAGAGAGAGAGAGATGTTGGGTGGTACGATTACAGTTCCAGACCCTCTTCCTACTCCCTCCCAAGACGCTGAGAACCTCAGAAAGGCTTTCATAGGTCTCTCTTTCTCTCTCTATTAATCTCTTCTTCTTGTTGTAATAATAATATTAAATAAAAAGGGGCGTTTGGTTGCACCGAATATCATGAAATTTCATGATGTGGGTCCGAAATTTCATGATATTTGATGAAATTTGGTGCAACCGAACACAACCCAATTGGATTGTTGGTATTGTATATTAGTAGTAGCTGTCGGTGTGCATGATAACATCACGGTGGCAGGATTGGGGACGGATGAGAAAGCTATAATTTCGATATTGGGCCACCGGAATGCGGATCAACGGTTGAAAATCAGGCAAACTTATCATGATTCGTACGAGGAGTCGCTTATCGACAGTCTCAAATCCGAGCTTTCTGGGGATTTTGGGGTAAGAGCACAGCAACATATTCCCTTTTTTTTCTTTTTTCTTTTTTACTTTCTGATATGTTAGATCCATTATTATACATAATTCCATAAGGAAGCATTTCCCCAAATCTTTTATTTATATTTTTTATGCAATTTCTCTCTCTCTCTCTCTCTCTCTCTCTCTCTCTCTCTCTCTCTCTCTCTCTCTCTCTCTCTCTCTCTCAATTATTGGGTTGTTCTTTAAATTGCAAATGTAGGGTTTTTAGATTACATACTTTGGAATGAAAACGATATTTGGCGTCTGCCGATGGATTGATCTGGGATTTAACTTAATATTGTTTTTTATCAATATCAATCACATTCGAGGAAGGATTGAAGAGGCAATGATGAGTAGAGCGCAAGTGTACGATAACCAGCCCATTCGTACGGTGGGGTCCACATCACCCCACACGCACTCCCACCTAAAATGAAAAAAGAAAAAACAACATGTCTCCATGGACCATGATCAGGTTGATTTCTTCATCAGGTGGACCATGGATTGATGACTCACTTGAGTCATATGTGACTTGACTGAGTCGACTTGGACTCGGTTGTGTCCTATCTGGTTTGACACATGAGTCAGTATTGGAAATAGTGGTGACTCGGCTCAACTCGGCCGACTTGCATATCAACTTAGGACCAAATGAGTCAGTCCAAATTGCAGCCTTAAAATGATGAGGTGGTCGCCGCCACTGTTTACTAAACACAAGGAACCAATGGTTAACTCTCAACATGGATGTTTTGCCCACCTGATGGTTCAAGATCTTACACTGGCTAGGTGCCAAATCATGGCTTTGATGGCAATTTTACCTGGGAGGAAACTGCTTACCAACTCTAATTGTGATCGGTGATTTTAGAGATGTGGACGGTCAAATCATTGATACAAAACATCCGTTAGGTTCACTCTACTTTTCATGGCCCACCATCAAAATATTACACAGATAACGTGAACTTTTCCATCTGATCGGTGTCATACAATAGTGGAAGATTTGGATCAAAGTTCTAATTATCAATAGGAATAGTCCGTTGGATGGAATCCACCTTGGATAACATGTCTCTAGGAAACCATTTTGATCAAATGACCATAACTATCCCATCAATGGCTTGGAAAACCGATGTTAATGAAGTGAGAGGCCAATATTTAGAAGATTAGCATCATCTGATTCATGTTTGCGTATGAAAAGTGTGGCAAAGCTAACGGATGGTTCACATCGATGATTTCAACATCCACGTGTCCAAAAGCACCAAGCACTGATGTGTACTAAGACCATCGCTGCACCTTGGGTGCACATGAGATTTTCTCGTAATACCGTACGACTTTCAGGGAATTAAACAAGGTGATCCTGCCCATTTATCCTCAAAGCTCATTTATGGACTTTGTTTTGGTGAGACCCCGGCTTAGTAGTTAGTGGGACTACCTGAAATAACAGTCCCCTAGACATGTAGATGGAGTCAATTTTCAATGATCAAAATAATTCATCTACTATGAGGCTGGGACCGACTATAGATGGTCCATGGTGCAAAAGCTAGAAACATCTAGTGTTTTAAATATCGACGATATTGGCCGATATATCCCACGATATATCGTGTATCCCACTTGTGCGATACGAAACTCGCAAGTGGTGTGATATATCTCACATGTTCAATTTGGTGAGCATTTTTTATTTTCAATCCTTTTTTTTTTCTCCAATTAACCATGTTAAATTAGCGTCAAATTGTTACAAATACATGAATTGGGAACTTCAATTTTAAGATTTGGAGGAGATGGGCCGAGTTGCAGAAAGTTGAAAAAATCAAAATTTCCCACTTGGTCGCAAATCGGTTGCAATCCTTATGTCCAAACATAAAATCAAGCATGTATGTAACCTAATCTAGTGATTCTTCTTTTGCTTTTGAATGCATTGGTTGTGTTTCCACACGTCTTCTTATATTTATAAATTATATGAATGAACTCTGAATATACTTGCATCAATTCAGTTAGACAACGCATAGATTAGGACCCCATACAAAGAAAACCTATTATGTGCACATATTTTTTGTAATGTTTTGATTTATAAGTGTGTGCTGATGGGTTTTTTAACAATCACTGAAGTTTCATTGAAAAAATCGACCAATTTTCCCATGTTTCCAACAACAATGATACATTACGCGATACAACCGATATATCCCATGCAGTGTTTCAAATAGCGCCCGTAGCGTAGCGGTAGCATACGCTACGTAACCAATTAGCGCCACGTAGCGAGCGTAAATCTCTTGTAGCGTATGCTATCGTAGCAAGTTACAACTATGTAGGCGTAGCCAAAGGTAAGCTACAATGTATTTTTAACTATTTTATTTATTATTTATTTTTTTTACATGCGAATGTGACACTTATATTATTTGATACTTTTAACTATGAGATTTTTATTTTTTTCATAATTGTGACTTGTGGTTTCAATTAGACATTATTAATTAAAGTGGTTTGCTTAGAAAGATGTGATAATTATTTGATTTGGCTTATATATGGATTGACTTTTGATAAATGATAACTAATAACTTTTTTGAACATGCTTAAAATTGATAAAATGAATCATCTTTTAGGCATTTTTATAATTTTTTTTTCCTTTTTTTTTCACTATTTATTATATTTATCTTACTTTTAAATTAAAAAATAGAAGTATCGTGTAGCTTACGCTACACGCTACGTATCTACGCTACATGCTACAGAGGGCTGAGCGCTATGCATCACTCTACCGCTATTTAAAACACTGATCCCATGCAATAACCGATACGTATCTGTATCCCAAAGGTGCGATACATAATGCGATGCTGATATTTCGAACACTGGTTACATCTAACAGTCCAAAGACTCCGAACCATCATAATGGATTCTTTTCTCTTCTAGTACGAACATAGGCCCTGTTAGTTTCACTATCCGTCTGCAGAACCTTGTGAGGCCTATTGAATCATCGAATCAAGAAGGTTTCACACCGTGGATCATCATTCAAGCATGCTGAATAAACATTCAGACTGCAAATGATGGGCTCTGCATGCAGGATAGAGGTCCCACAAACTATGCTGCTGACACCACCTCTGTTCTTCTGTTTTAAGGGTGGAGTGGCAATGGGCAAGCCTGGAATGGTTTGAGGCCAAAATATTGAACTTCTTGGGCCAAGCTGTCGCGATGGACCTATTCAAAATTTAAGTTTTGCTCAGCCGAGCCCTGTCCCATCGCAGACCCTACTAAATCGGAACAATCATGTGTTTAAGTTACAAGTTGGAATTCAGTTCTTGAACCATTTCTACCATCTAATTAGTACACATGACCATCAATGCAAGCCATCCGCTCAGGAGGCTACCTTTAACATGGTTTGTAACCCACAAATCAGATTGTTGAAGTGGTCGAACCATCAAACCAATTTCCCACATTTGGATGGTCATCAGAAGCTGCCAGTGGAAGTTGTGCCAACATCCACTGAAGTATCCATTGCTTGGATGGTCAGGATAATTGCGTTGGTTTTGTTAAGGTGTATTATTGGGTGGACTGGCAAAATCGATGTGCAGTCGCACCAATTGGACACTACGGCGGGAACATACACTGATAACACTACTGATACCACATCATTTCTCTTTATATTTTTATCATAACTTGCTGCCATATTCTGCCATAGCATGGGACAAGTATCATGCATATACTCTCAGATGAATTGGATTTTTCTTTTTCTTTTTTTTTTTTCATGTTGTCATGTAATCAATGTCTTCTCTTCATATGTGAGCCTCTGGAATCAAATGCATGCAATTGCAATGAAAGTCCTGACAGATACCTTTTGATCAAACAGAAAGCAGTGATCTTATGGGCATTGGATCCTCCTGAAAGAGATGCGAAATTGGCCAGGGAGGCACTAAGGAAGAAGGGTGTGAAACACGTAGCGGTGATAGTAGAGATAGCATGTGCTTCATCTCCTCACCATCTGATTGCTGTCAGACAGGCCTATTGCTCTCTCTTCAACTGCTCGCTGGAAGAAGATATCACTCTCTATGTGGCCCAACCACTTAGAAAGGTAATTAAAACAAAGACATACTTGTACCAAGCTGGGTTAATATGGTAATGTTCTATATGCATTTCTGATTGAACAGAAATGCCTTGGTGAAATACAATCATCATTTTGAAACTAATATCAATTGTTCTCAAACTAATGGCTGTTTTAAATTGTTATTAAAATAAATAAATAAATAAAAACAGCTGTTTTTATTCAAAAATTGCTAATTTTTTATGGCTGTATATGATGCTAGATATGCAGGCTCACTGCAATTGTTTTTGTGTGGCATACGTTAACTCAAATTGAACCAACTAAATTGTGGAAATCAATACGGCCCCAAAATCAGATTGCTTGAACAGCTAGCCTCTGATTTGTGGACACTTGTTTTTGGAAATGCGACCATTGGATTTTTTTCATTATTAACCATCCAATAAATGTCCACCAATCCAATAGTCAGATAACTGAATAGGCACTTACGATACATCTAAACTTGGACCCGTGATTTGGACAGTTTAGGTTTGAATTACATGTGCTCCATATAGAGTATCAAAGTTTCTCTTAAGATAATATAAAAGTTGTGTTATTAAAAAAAAAAAAAATTAAAAAAATTTACAAAAAAAAAAAAAAAAAAAAAAACAGTTTTAATGTTTCAATGCTTGGTTGGGCTCACATCTTTCTGTTTTTGATTTCCCTCTTTTCTCGATGCGATGACTGTTACCATCATGGAAGGGGAATGTTTGTTGGGTATCGTATGGTTATAGTGCCCTTTTTTTGTGAAGTTTCAATTGTAGCACTTTTATTGGGTTGTGTCATGGATTTGTTACACGACCATGTGACAACTTCAACCATTCTTTGGAACTGAGTGCATGGATAGGAGTCATTTTTGGAATTTCAATTGATTTGTTATGTGGTGGTTTTTTCACAGCTTTTGCTGGCTCTGGTGAGCTCATATAGGTATGACAGGGAAGTGGTGGATGAGAATATAGCCAATTTAGAGGCGGATAAGCTACATGATGCTATCGAAAAGCGGCAGTTGGATCAAGAAGATGTTATTTGGATACTGAGCACGAGGAACAAGACCCAACTCAAAGCTACATTCAACAGTTACAAACAAGTCTATGTGAAGCCCATTGACCAGGTAGCCAACCTAATATGGCAGAACTTATCCTGTAGATGTCTTTCTACCATCCTATCAGTGTAGATGTCTGTCGATCTGGACTGGGCCACCTCTTGGTCGGACTGGAATGGATGATCCTTACTGTAAAATCAATTACTTGCTTTTGGATAATCAAGGATGGTTATGGGCAACAATCAGAGAACTCCACTGATTCAATAGGATGGTGTTGGGCAACTTTATGTATAACAACCCGCTAAAGAGATGGCCCATTTATCGGATAATCCAAAACTCGGTCCAATCTTAGCCAATGGTTTATAAACAAAATAATCCCTCAATGATAAATACTTACTGAACCTTAATAGTGTTGCATGTTGTTTTAGTTTGTAATATCTAGATTGATTTTGGGAGAGTTGTGTGTGAACAGGAAATTAAAGAATGCGGCGACAGTGACTTCTTGTCACTGTTACAAACGGCAGTTTGGTGCATAGAAACCCCCGAAAATCACTTTGCGGAGGTGATTTGAAATGCCTGTCGTTCAGAAAAGAAAAGAACGATTCTTTTAACATCAGTGATTTATATCTGTAGTTCCTACTGATTTGTTATCCTCACTAATTGTGTTGATTGTTATGTGGAAACAGGTCATTAGGTCGTCGATAGTGGGACTTGGGACGGATGAAGATTCACTAACAAGAGCTATAGTTATGCGTGCAGAGATCGACATGTTGAAGATTAAAGAAGCGTATTATAAGGTAAACAAAGGTAGCCTTGTTGATGCAGTAGTAGGTGACACTTCAGGATATTATAAGGACTTCTTGCTTACCTTACTTGGTGAAGGGAAACTATGATTTTCTGTTACTCTAAACATCAGTCGCCTCTTTGAAACTGGAGTCTTAGTAATGCTTATGTTTTGGGTGCTTTGCTTGTTGTTTGATGTCTCCACAACAGTTGTATGTGAATCTCCTTCTATTGCTTGTACCATAAACTTAAATGCAGACATTACTAGAACCTTCCTCTCCACTGATTGAAGAGGCAGTTCATTAGTAGTGTAAGTGTGTGAGTTCCAGTCCACACGTCAGGTGGGGCACACTGTGAATATATAGTAATGCTTATGTTTTGGGTGCTTTGCTTGTTGTTTGATGTCTCCACAGCAGTCGTATGTGAATCTCCTTCTGTTGCTTGTACCATTAACTTAAATGCAGACATAACTAGAACCTTCCTCTCCACTGATTGAAGAGGCAGTTCATTAGTAGTGTAAGTGTGTGAGTTCCAATCCGCATGTCAGGTAGGGCACACTGTGAATATATCATCTGACATTGTAGCCACGGTATGGTCTTTAAATTGATACTGAAAATTTGGGGACACTTTAGGTAGGACTGTTTACCACTTTTCATTTTAGCCACCCATTTCATAGCCACTGACTTAACAGTTAGGATCCGCAATGCAGTCTGTGGATTATGTCACATCTCCAACCGGCAAGCTTTTTGAGTAGTTTGGATTGAGTTACTTGTTTTTACCTTGTGTATGTTGCAATGCGTGTGTTTGGATAGTGATGCTCCAATGGAGTTTGCATGAACGAATGCTTAGGTGATTTTTTTTATTTTATTTAAAAAAAAAAAAAAAAAAAAAAAAAAGTTGGAGAGCCCACCTAGTGGAAAACTTAGATCCAGCTGTTCAGCTCAGGTTGCACCACTAGATGAATGCAACTGATCAAGCATAAATGAGCACACCGGATTGGCGGCACAATGAGCAATTCAAGATGATTTAAGAGGCATCCAATTCATCTTCTCCTGTAGGTTGATGCAACTTCATCTTAAAACCTAATATAGTCTATGACACTGTAGGGCCGTTTGGTTACAACAGGATAAGTATATATATATATATATATATATATATATATATATATATATATATATATATATATATATATATATATATATTACTGATAAGTTACTTTTTATTTTTTAAAACTTAGGATAGTTTGACAAACGCTATTATAAAAGTAGCTCATGTGAAGAAAGTTACTTTACTTTTGCTTTTTAACTTTTTACTTTCTACCTCTCCCTCTCCATGAGATGGATAGTCCATAGAAAAGGAGGCCCCACATGATGTAAGGTCCACATCAAAGGTGGGCCCCACATGATGGACAGCCCAAATCAAATGGGATGGTCTACATTGAAGGTAGGATCTATGTGATGGACAGTTCACATTGAAGACAGGGCCAAGGTGGGCCCAACACAATGAACAGTTCACATCAAAGGTTGGCACCCAGAGGATGGATGGTGGATAACTACTATGTAATGTTAGTAACCAAACTTTTTTTTACCACGCTCACATATACACATGCCATAATTGGTACTTGGCTCCCGTATACACACGCCATAATCTGTACTTGAACCCATGACCTTAGTGTTGGAACTCTTATGATTCTACCACTTAGCCATGAGTAGGAACCAAAACCAAACTTCTCTACTTGATAAGTATGTTATTTACCAAACATAAACTAAGCTTGAGTTATAAGTAGCTTGTGTTAAAAGTAACGTACAATCCAAACACACCCTGAAAATTCATGGATATACTTATTCAAGTGGACCATACTTTTATCCCACCAACCATGATGCTTGTACAAAACATGGTTGGAGTTGTGGCCGTGCTATCTGACGCCATCAAAATGGTTAAGAGTTCATGGGGGCCATTGTTGCAACGACTATTTGTACAGACCGCTTACTCCTAGCAGATAACAGGGCTCTTGAATTGGAGGGTTGAAATCCTTTGTTATTTTCCTGTGTCTTCTGCTCCTCCATGAGAGTGGCAGTAGACCAGGGTAGCCCACCTGTCTTTGGATAGGTCTTGGAATTATTACCTTGGCTTATGGTCAGGACTTGGGCCTGACATGTATGGTCAAATCTATTTTTGAGGTGGGTTTGTGCTCAAGTCAGTTTAGCTCAACCCTAGCTGTTCTAGCCTGGCCTGACATCATATATGCATGTCTTATATCCTACAAACATGCCATTGTAATCCTCAATTAGGCAACCCATGCATATCGAATATAGATAGTTGATTTCGTTCCTCTTGAGTATCTATTTGGTTGTGCATGCGTGGCCCACTTGATCAACGGACATATTAGTAAAATTCAAGTGGGGAATTGGGTTTTTATCAATTTTCAGGTTCCCCAAGCTCATCTGACAAACGGTTGAGATATTTGGCACATTTGCAGCACCCCAAAATTTATAACCGTTTAAAAATAGGCAAAATCAACCTTTTTATTATTATTATTTTTTTCTTTTTAACATTTTCAAGCAACACAACACTTGTAAATGTGCATATAACGATTTTTGCTTGATAGACAAATGCAAATGAAAAATCATCACTTTGATTTACGAATGCAGATGGAAAAAAAAAAAAAAAAAATTTCAACTCATCCAAGTGGAATTCTTGGTCAAATTACAAGATGAAACATAAGAACATTTCCTCCATTTTCTTTCAGTGAGGAAATGATTAAAACATTCAGTTAACCCATCTTGAATCTGATTATCCACAAGGGAGAGAAGAAGAAGAAGCTATTCATACAAAACTCTTCCCACTTAATTCCCTACCCTCCCAATCCTTAGAAAAGTGGTAAACCTCACAATCTTGGTACTATTTTTAGTATCATCTTCTCCCCATACATGCTTGAAATCCTCCACCACCTCCTCCCTCAACAGCTCAGTTCCCTTCTCACGAGTTGTCTGATATGGAGACCCTAATCGTATGTAATTCAAATATGCAACGAAAGTCATCGCTATCTTTGTCTCGAACTTGAGCAGTTCAGTGTGGTCTATTCCCTCGACCGGTTTGAATGTGAAGTCCACACTCCTATACTCCTCAACCACCTTACGAGCCAAGGCCGAGAAGGGTGCTGACTCGGCGTACAAGCGCCAAAAGACGGCGTCGACTGAGTCATTGACTTGTGGCTCAGTGTAACACCATACTGCAAGCACTCCATTAGGTCTCTTGAGCACCAATTTCACTTGTTGGTAGAATGTGGGGTGATCAAACCAGTGGAAGGCTTGGGCCACTGTCACTAGATCGACCGTTCTGTGTGGGCCACACTGCGTGCGAGTTCCTCCGCGGACATCATGGGGGGAGTGTGTTGGTAGTGTATGTTGGGGAGCTTTTGTGTGAAGGCGAGCTGTTGGGAGCTTAAATCGGTGGCGATCCCATTCTTGCAGATCCCAGCTAACTGAAAATAGGAATGATTTAGTTATTGAGGAGCATGGATGGATGCAGTGGTGTAAATATAATGTGCAACCATCAGATCACCATCCCTGAGTGGGCCATCAGAACTTGTGGTCCACGAAGGAAGTGTAACTTTGGATAAGAATGGGTTGGGTCCACTGGCTTCTGGGATGGGTTTGGGCAAGCTAAATGGGTAGTGGGTCGGGCTTGGGTTAGAAAACGTGGCCCTTTTAAGTAAATGGTCAGGTTCAGGTGGAACCTTACCCAACCCAACCCGAATAGATAGCTTTTTAAGGGTTGGGCCGGATGATTTGACCCAACTCAATTGAAGACCTGAAACAAATTAATAGATGATAAGTATAGATGCATACATGATATATGTATGATTCCACTGATTGATCAATGCAGGCATACCTTTACCCTCATATTCCCTTCTTAAACCTGCTTAGATTGGTCGAGCCCAAACTAATTACAATTCAATGGGTCATGTCAGGTAGGGATTGAGAGGGATTTCTCTAAGGTTTGGGCTTGAGAGGGAAGAGAGAAATATTTCAAACTAAAACCCTACGCCTATATTTACAAGCCTCCAACCTTGAAAATTTTTATTCAAAGATAAACTCCAATATATCTCATGTTATAATGTTGAAGAGATTTACCTAATTATCACACTCTTAAATAAATAAATAAATAAAACAATTTACACCCACCAATCAAGTAGATTTAATGTAAAACCTTTGAGACTACAATCCTCTCTATGCTCACAAACTCTCTCCCTCTTTTTTATTTTTGTTTTCTCTTTCATTTTTTAGGTATAGTTTGTCCCTCTCTTGTCTAAATATATTTAATATTATTTTCCATCAACGACTGCAATTTATATCTACCTAAACTTCACTGTTCGAATTTTAAGACATTTCAAAAGAAACCGCCCTGATATCAGGCTGTTCTACTGAAATGAAATCGCCCCATCCTACTATTTTGATGGCACGTTTGAATTTTATGCAATTATTTCAGGTTCTCAAAAACAAGGTTTTGGAGAAACTTGATGCAGGGATGGACGTGATGAGGTCAATCACAGTCTCCCTCAAGGGGATAATTACTCTGAATCCATGGAGCTTCTCTAGACTCCTCACAAATATTCCTCAAATCCACAAGGAGAGATAGAAAAATAAAAATAAATCCTAATAAATTTGAAATAAATTGATCGATGAAAAAAAATGAATTTACAATCCTTTAAACGGTGATATCAAACCCAGGAAGAAGTTTCAGAATCAAACTCCCTTTAAAAAAAACGTGACTTACTATAAATAGTAAAATTACTATATGTAGATGGTCATGATTTTTGCTTTACTTCTTGGTTTTCGACCAAAAATAGTAAGTGTCCAATTTGGCCTAACCATGTTATTCTCGTAATTTTTCAAAGCCATTTTCATGTTGGGCACGACTCCTAAAGCTCAAAGGATCAAGAGTTGTAATTGAACTAAAATTTACTATAAATAGTAAAAAAGAAATTAAAATGGAGTTTCGACCGTGGATATGGAATTTCGCAAATTCGCCAAGGGCAATCCGGCATAGCGGGTTGGGTGGCTAAAGTAGTTTCTCCTACGCAAAATCATATATGGTCTGTCGAATAACTCATTCTCGTTTGCGAGATACGCCTGTTTTAGTGTTTTGACTGACAGTCCTGATCACTTCCGCCTTTGATTGGGCCTTCTCTGGTCCATCTTGCACATGAAAGTGTCCGTGACCCGCTCTACATTACTTTAGAAAGGGCGTAGGTGATGGGCGTATGTAAACAGATGGAAAATTAAGAGCCAACATGAAAAAATAAAAAATAAAAAATCACAGATTCGTAGAAATGAGAAACATGGAAACACCATTTTCTTCTTCATCATTTTTTTTTTCTCTTTTAGTAACCACAATCTCTCTCTTAAGAGGAGACTGCGCTGACTAACTGCTTAGAGATTAATGTGGATGGTTCAGCCAGAGGGAATCCGGGTAGTTCAAGTGGGAGTGGAGTTTATAGGAACGGTAGTAGAGATTTTTTGTTTGCCTTTGCCAATGGCTATGGGCTGGGATCTAACACGAGAGTACAAGCGAAGGCGATCGTTGAAGGGATCTACTTTTACTTGGAGTGTGTATATTCCAATGTGGTGGTAGAAAGTCGTTTTAGAATAGTATTTGAATATTTTAGCAAGGAATTCCCTCCAGGTGGCGTCTTTGGTATTGGTGGGCCAAGGTTGCTAAATTCAAACGAGAAGCCTACACATGTGTGTGTAGTACATAGTATACAGTGCATGTGCCTAGGGAAGCAAATATGGTGGTAGATGGTTTGGCCCGTTCTTTTCAGGAGGAGAGTTTTTTTCTTCTTCTTCTTCTATGGAGTTGGGTCTCCCTCAAGTTATCAAGGGGAGTTTGTTTCTAGACCATGTGGGACTGGAAGCCATTAGAGAGAATCCCAGTCTTGGGTAGCTAGTTCTTGCTTGGGTATGGGTTATATGATAGGTAGTTCCAGGATTTATTTTTTTGGGCTTGGGATTTGTTGGGTTTTGGACTACAAAATCACACAGAGATAGATCTAAGATAACAATCCAAGAGCACCAAGCAAACACAAGAGAACACAAAGATTTAACGTGGAAAACCTTTTCAGGAAAAAAGCACGACACAAAGCAACAGATCTTCACTATAAAAGCAGAAATTACAAAGAGAAAAAGACTTACCTGATTCAAACAAGCTTGAATCTCACCCTTTTTACACCCTTTGCAAACCCTAGAACCCTTTTAAAAAACCTTAGAATTCCTTAGAATAATACCTTTCAATCCCGCTTACACCCATATATATAGTTTTAGAAAGAATCCCAAACAAAATTGCAAAGAATCACAAACGAAATCGGAAACAAATCTTGCACTTTCGTAGTTACGCGAAAAATCTGCGCAGAATCTAATTAGATTTAAGACATCAAATACAACAATCTCCACCATGCCCTCAATCTTCAAATGTATAGCACTTTGTCCTCTTCTCTTATCTCTGCCTCGCATCATAGCTTCATCAATGCTTCTCGTGCACATTCTGTCTTCCTTTTACGCCATCGTCAAGATGAGAAGTTGCACTAAACTTGAACTTCTCTGCAGGAACAACCTTGGTGAGCATGTCTGTTGGATTCACGCTGGTGTGAATCTTTTTTAGAGTTACATCTCCTTCCTCAAGCACCTATCAGATAAAATAGTGATGAACATCAATGTTTTTAGTACGAGAGTGATAAACATAATTTTTAGCCAAATTGATAGCGTTTTCACTATCACAATTAACTGGCACAGCCTCCTGCAAAAGTCCTAACTGATTTATCATGCCTCTTAACCAAACACATTCCTTAAATACTTTCGTCACTGCCATATATTCTTCTTCGGTCATGGAAAGTGCCACCACAGACTGAAACTTCGACATCCAACTAATTGCTTTACTCTCTAGTACAAACGAATATCCTGAAGTTGACTTTCTGGAATCAGCATTGCCTGCGTAGTTTGAATCCACATACCCTACTAACTCTACTCATGTCTTCTCAAAAGTTAAGACGTAGTCTTTCGTACCTCGAATATATCAAAGTAGTCATTTCACCGCTTTCCAATGTTATTTGTCGGGGTTTGACATGTATCTGCTCACAATACCGACTGCCTGTAAAATACCTGGTCTCATATAGACCATGGCATACATTAAACCGCCAACCGCATTAGAATAAGGCACATGAGACATAACCTGTTTTTCCTCATTTGATTTAAGACATTGTTCTGAGGAAAGCTTAAAGTGAGTCGCATGGGGAACGCTCACTAGCTTTCCTTAGTTCATTCCATACTTGATCATCACCTTTTTAAGATATTCTTCCTGTGATAACCAAAGTCTGCTCCGCTTCCTGTCTGTATGAATATCTATGCCGAGAATCCTCTTTACAGCCCTCAAATCTCTCATCTCGAATATCCCTGATTACTGAGTTTTCAATACGTTGATTTCAAACATATCATGATTGGCGATCAACATATCATCAACATACAATACTAGGATGATGAATTTGTCATCACTCAGTGTCTTGTAATAGACACAATGATTGTATTCACTCCGAGTAAATTTCCTACTCAACGTGAAAGAATCAAATTTCTTATACTGGCCTAGGCAACTATTTCAGGCCGTACAACGACCTCATTAACCTATAAACATTTTTCTCTGCCCCTTTAACTTCGTAGCCCTCTGGTTGCTTCATGTAGATCTGCTCTTCCAACTCCCCGTGCAGAAAAGCAGTCTTGACATCCATCTGTTCCAACTCGAGATCGTATTGGGCAACCAGCGCCAACACGAATCTGATGGATACTTGCTTGACCACTGGCGCGAATATCACTGTGAAGTGATTCCTTCTCTCTAATCATACCCCTTTGCTACCAGCCTTGTTTTGTATCTATCTTGTTTTCTTTTAAATAACCACTTGCATCCGATCGCTTTTTGGCCCAGTGGAAACTCCATCAGCTCTCATGTGTGATTTTTGTGCAACGTGTTCATCTCATCATCCATAGCCGCCTTCCACTTTTCTGCATCAAGCTCATCAAGAGCCTCTTGAATAGTTGATGGGTCCCTTTGTGAGACCCGACCTGAGTTCTCATCTGTGCATGTGTGTGCATAAGTGTGCATTTCGTTCATTTTGGTCCCGCAGTCCTACCGGTCGAATCTCAGCGACTCGTGACCCTTGGATTGTGTTGCGGTCATCCTTAAGTTTGGTCACATAGACCCGACTCGGATTGACCCGAGACCCATGGCATCTTATCCGTATCGACACCGCGATTCTAACGCCTCGTCTCATGCGTTAATCCGACGTGTACATCTCAAGTTATGAGCATTTCATCATGTGGCCCACTTTTTGTACAAATGCATGTGGACCACCTCAATGGCACAATTCCCCATGCACACCACACACACTACACAATTTCTATGGAATAGACACTACCCACCCCACACACACCACCCAAAAGCCTACTCTACCCTAAAACCTTATTTTCTCCTCCCATAGGTAATTATTTCTTTTCTTACAAACAAATGATTCTCTCTCTCTCTCTCTCTCTCTCTCTCTCTCTCTCTCTCTCTATCTCCTTATCTCTCTCCCTCCTTCTCATTCTCTCCATGGCCAGCAAATCCCCCATTTTCTCCAGCCCCTTCTCCCTAAAATGTCTCCTCATCTACCCCTTCTCACTTGATCTTAGTCATTGATCCATGTTGCTTGGAACCTCTAGACGATGGTGAGTAAGTTTCAAGGTTGATCTAGGTGGGTGCTCTTAGATCTTTCTTCATTTCTTTTTTAGGAGCTTGTGGGACCTATCAAGTGGTGATGGAGGTCCCTCATGTCTCCATGGTTGAGGCCAATGGCCCTTTTTCCTTGCATGCATGATCCATGGATGGGGTCGTTCTCCATGGACCCCATCATGGCATTTTCCTTTGATGCATGTCATTTTCCTCTCTTGTGGCTGGATTATTTTTATTTTTCATTATTCTATTCTTGATTTCCTAATGTGTGTGGCCCACTAGTGGCTTCGGAATATCCAAACCGTCCAAGCAAAGTGGACGCACATGGCTGTTCATTCCTCGGACATTAGCACTCTATTTGCTCCATTTTGGGCACATGCAATGGGTTTCATGGAGGAGGTATGGTCTGGATGTTTGTGGGGCCCACTAGGGTGGTCCATACCACAAATTTTATGGATTGATTTCCTCTTTTTTATAGTGATTATAATTATTTTAATTCAGTATTATGTTGCTGTCCAAAAGCCATCTGGACAGATTTTTGAGCTGTCTTGAGCTCAGTTTTGTGGATGATTGGTGGGGTGTTTGGTCCCATTTGATATATACCTCTTAAAGGTGGGGATCCCACCTAGATGTTCCCCAAATTTCACCCTCATCCGTCCCTGTTTGATCACCCAAAAGAGTGGGCCAAGGAGGGTGGATAGTCTAGATTTTCTGGACTGTCTAGCAACTATGCTTGTTGTACAAACATAATTATCAGTCTGTTTCTGAAATGGTGGGCCACCTTTGTGGACCCCACCTTGTTGTATACTTGTGTAGGGATGTTTGTCCTAGATTTTCTTAAAATTTGGCAGACCTGGGCCTACTCTAATGGGGTGCACAAATCAGGGGCAGCAACATTGTTTCAGAAATACCTTGTTGTCCATAAATTGTAGGAGTTAAATAAAATACTTTTACTATCCCAAAAATTTCAAAATTTTTCAGAGAGGTGTCCCACCCATGGTAGGGCCTACCTGCAAAATTTTAGGGCCAATGGACCCCATTTGGGCATCCAAAAGGGTGAGCCAATATAGTGGGCTGTCAGAAATTTCTGTTGTGCAGTCCAGCAGCATAGTTTCATAAAAAATAAATTTTAAAAAAAATATTTTCTCAGAAGGTGAGCCATATTTCTGGGTCCCACCTTGTTGTGGGCTTGATGAGGGACCTTGGGTCCAAATTTCAAGAATTTTGGAGGCCCAGAACCCACCCATTTAATGGCCCAAATTCAGGACAGTTATATTCCAGCAATATTTCACCCTGGATAGATTGTATTCTTTAAATTAATTAAAATACTTCTGAGTATCCAAAAATTATAAAAATTTATAGGAAGGTAGCAAACTTATGGTAGGACCTACATACCAAATTTCAGGTCTAATGGACCCCTATGCACACCGTGGCAAGGCCCGTACTGGCCCACCACGTTGGGACGTCTAGGCCAGTCCGATTTTCTAGACAACTTGTTTTATTCAAATTAATTAAATTATTTCTAGATGTCCAAACATTCTGAAATTTTGTGGGGTTGTGGTCCACCTATGGAAGGACAATCCTGCAAATTTTTAGGGCCATCAGGCCCCTGGACTGACCGTGGTATGGTTGTAAATTGGGTCAGTTTTGGGCCAAATACCCATGCCCATATGACTAACCACCATGGGATGCCCCTACCTTGGGCTACTGGGCCTACATTCTAACGGCATGGCCCACTTAAAGTAAGTGTTGTATATCCCCCTTCTTATCTGGTGGGACCCACTGTGATATGTGTGGGTCACCATGGGTCAGTAACCCATTTAAATTAAATAAATTTCTGGACTCCAGCAGGCCCAGGAAGTGGGTGGGCTGGAATTCCAGCAAGGGGCCCAAATTTGTGCATAGTTGATCTTTTGGAGCCGTGGCGGCCCACCAGATTTAAGGGAGTGTTGCACACACTCTTTGCCCTCCTTCCTTAGACATTTTGGGCTTAATTAGTGCCCCTTGAGGCCCACCTTTGTGGTGGTTTGTGGGCTAACCTTAACAGAATTTTTGATAGCTTTATAGGCCCAATGGGCTGGAAACCTATCCCTTGAGCCCAAGATTGTGCAAGGGCTGACCTTATTGATTCATGGGCCCAATGGGCCGTCTACAAGCTGATCATGTGCATTTATTAGCCTTGATGCCCTCATAAAATGCTTAATTGTGGGCTGACTTGCAAGGCCCACATAAATGTATATTGTGGAGGGCCTTGCTAAGTGTTTGGGCTGGTATGGCAAGGTCCACACTGTCAGTATAGGCCTTGCCCATGTGTATTCTCGGGCTTATGGGCTGCCTTCAAGTCCACCATAATGTAGGAATTGGATGGCTTTTGTTTGGGCCATTTCTTTTGGGCCCATTATGTGATATATTATATGCATGTTTGTGTTAGCAAGTAGGCCTTGTGGACTCAGTTCTTTTGGATAGGCCCATTAATCTTGGGCCTATAGTCTCCTATCTATTGTGATGGGCTTAGGGGCAATAATACACAAGAAGTTGGGCCCTTGGCTGCCCACTAAACTGACCCTGTACTTGGGCCAAAAGAGGCCCAACTCACTTGTGTTAAATATGAAACTTGCCCATGTAAATGAATTACTGGACTGCCCATGAAACTCACCACAACATGTGAAATTATAACCTTTGTGGTTGGGCCCAAACCTTACTTGAGGGCCTACTATATGGCCTATGAGTTTGGCTTGGTGTATGGCCCATTAAGCCATGCATTGCTTGGGCTTTAGACCTTACATTATATGAGTAGTGGCGGGCTATCTCTTGGAAACCAGTTGAGGTTGGATGTCCTCCTGGGTGATCCTAAGGTAGGCCCATAGGTTTCTCTATGGATGATTAAAGGCCCACCATAGACCCTAGGCTATTTGTTTAAGGCTCAATATGTATGTATGTGGAACCTACCTTAATGCATGTGGTCCAGGCCGTCCAAGCCTTGGATCGCCCAATCATGAAGGCACTCTCTGCCTTGGGTTACTACTGGATTCACAATACTGGATTCACAATCCAATAGTAGGCCCACTTGATCTTTTCTTAATGTATACACACCCTCCATCTGGTGGGGCCCCCTATGAATATTGTTGGCCTTCATGAGATCATTCTCACTTATTTGACTAATTTCTGGGCTTTCGCAAGCCTAGGAAGCAGAGTAAGCCAAACGTTTATCAAGGGGCCTTAAATATACATTGTTATCGTTGAAACTTTATTGGACATGGGACCCACCATATTGAGAACTTGTGTGCGTGTTGCATGCTTATGTTTTCTTATAATTTTTGGGTCACCTTTAGTGATCACATGAGGACCCCATCTTAGATCAGATTTTTGGGACATCCCATGAGCCCATAGTGGGGTAGGATATCCCAGCTTGGCCCAACCATATATTAAGCCAACTTCCACCATTTTGATGGACTTGTGGGCTAAGATAGGGATAGTATTGGGCCCTTGGTTGCCCATTTAAATTGCTAGTTATTGAACTGATGTAGTTGGACCCATTTCATCATCCAAACTTAAACTTATTTTTGGGCCGTATATTGTGTACGCAGGCTGCCCACCAAGTCCAACTTAATGCATGGAATCTATGGCCATTGGGAATTGAGCCTTGGGCCTTAATTTCTCTCTTGGGGCCCATGTTGTTAAAAGTGGTATTGTATCTTTTTATGGCCTATTATGAGGAATGTATGTATATGGTTGCCTGTGTTCTTATCTTGAATGTAGGGCCTTGGGCCTTGTATCCATATAATTCATGGTTGTGATGCCTCTTGGGGAATGGTGGTTAAATGTCCCCATTATGAACCCCTATAGGCCCGTTTGTATCTAAATGTCATTCGATGCTTATCTTAAACTCTTGCTAGATTCACTTCTGTGTTACTTAGACACGTAGTTGTATACTTAGTCTTGTGGGCTACCCCAGGTAAATGGGCCCCCACTAGAAGTTGGATTCTTTATTGATATTGTCTAAATACCTAGTCTTGGTCCCCTCTTGGATAGGAGGAGTGTACTACTTTATATATCGCCGCATAATGCGTCTATACCCATCTTCATGACCCATGTCCATCATTGTATGCTTGGATGACACTATGTGTGTGGTTATGATTGTGCCATTGGGCATTGCATGTTGCATTCCCGAGGGACGTAGTATTCCCTCTTAAGCACGTTGGATGCTTGGGATTGATGCATGGTTGATTGTGTGATTCATGCATCCGACATTACATAGCATATGAGCATTATTGCCTTTGCTTCATCAGGGTTGTAGCCTCCTCAGATACATCGTGGATGGCCATGTTTGGACACCAAAAATGCTACTTGATCATACCAGGTGCACAGGATGCCATGGGTGAAATTCTCAAAACTTCCATGGTACCAGGATCTGCTCCAACGGCGTGACCGGGTGGTATATATGAGCGCACGAGGGCCTTATACCGTTAGGCTGCGACTCCCACTGTCGTGTAGTCGGTTGGATAGGGGTGTGGCCTTACTCGCCTGACGTAAGGGGGCATTGCTAGGCTGAGTCTGACCAGCTCGTGAATGGGTCCGCTACCTTTAGGCCTTGCGGTGATTGGTGTCGTCCAGCAGGGGGTAGTGAGGTCTCTTACGCTCGTTTGACTGTGCGAGGTTTGTAAAGCGGCAGTCATCCAACAGTGTAATGAACCTCGGTGATTTCCTTATGATGAAAATGTATTGGATATGTGGATTGGATATGAGCACTGACATTACTTCGCATTGCATTTGCATCGGCTGTGTAAGCCTCATATTGCATTACAGTACTCATTGCATTACAGTACTCATCGCATTACAGTACTCATGGCATTACAGTACTCATTGCATTACAGTACTCATTGCATTATATAGCCTTGGTATGGCTTTCTATATTATCGTACTGCCTTGGTATAGTTTCTTGCATTCATAATAGCCTTAGTAAGGTTAGTGGTATTGGTATTGATCATGACTCCCTTCTGCATTCTCTATCTTCTTTTGAGCACTATTATCACACACTTACACCACCCTCTAAGCTTCTATAAGCTTATGCACGATTGATGCGTACAGGAGATCCTAGGCAGGCGTCATAGCAGCAAAACGTGGAGTAGAGTTGAGCTTGAGGACTCCAGTGTTGCTGACTCTTTTCTCTCTTTTCCCATTATCTTATGTATGTCCTTTTAGACCTGATGTAAGCCTGTAAAAGTTCAAATTCTTAGTGGATTTTGTGATGTGTATCCTTTGTTACTTTCAGATGTACTTGTTGTAATCTTGGGTATGCTCGTATTGGTAATGATTATACTGTTATGAAAATCCTCCTTGTAGGATTCCAGGATCGGACCTGCCTCAGGAGCCAAGAATGGGGTACTACGGAGGCTGTTGCGGCCAGAACCAGCTATCGGGTTCCTTGTGAGTCCGGTTACCGAGTCTGGGGCGTGACACCCTTTCATCTGTAATGAGGGCATATACGATATTAGAGTCGTCCTTGTATCTTACCGGTAACTTACTATTACGCGGTGGGTTCCTTCTCACAGGTGGCTGCTCCATCTTCTCCTGTACCTCTGTCTGCACATCTGTCTTTACCTGAGTATCATTTGTGTCAATCTGGATGTCTACGATCAACCTTTCTTGTTCCTCTTGCTCCTTTTGATCATTCTTATAGAATATGAAGCTTTCATCAAATCAGACGTCACGGCTAGTGATAACCTTGCGTGTGACCTTGTTGAATAACCTGTAGCCTTTCACACCAATACCATAGCCAACAAAAATATATTTTTTTAGCTCTATGGTCTTGCTTATCTCTCTTAATTGATGGTACATGAGAGTAAGCCTCACAACCAAATATGCGCAAATCTGAGTAGTTCAGCTTATGACCACTCCATACTTCCTTTGAGATTTTACATTCAATTGCCGTAGAAGAAGATCGGTTCACCAAATAGCAAACTGTCTTAACGGCCTCAGTCCATAAGTCCTTGCCCAACGAAATATTACTTAACATGCATCGGGCCCTTTCCAAGAGAGTCCGATTCATTCTCTCAGCTACGCCGTTTTGTTAGGGCGTGTGGCATACTATGTTGTGCCTAATGATCCCTTTATCCTTACAATATTCATTCAACTCAGTGGAAGTGAATTCTCCATCATTGTCAGTCTTTAAAACCTTTATTTTTCACCTTGATCGTTTTTCTATCATTACCTTCCATTGTTTGAATATGGTGAAAACTTCGAATTTGCGTTTCGTGAAGTAAACTCAAACCTTCCTGGAGTAGTCGTCAATGAATGAAACAAACCATGATAACCCCTCAATGGAAACCGCTGGCGATGGCCTCCATACGTCGGAGTGCACATAATCAAGCATTCCCTCACATATATGTTTTCCAGTTTTAAAAGACAATCTAAATTGTTTACCATATATACAATACTTGTATATATCTAAATCAGAATTCTTAAAAGCTGGAATCAAACAACGATTACCTTCATGCCCTGCTCGCTCATGTGGCTCAAACGAGCATGTCACATATGTACAAAAGTGGAATCTGCAACAACTACTACTACTTTACCTGCTGAAGTGCTTCCGATCAACCTGTAGAGGTTTTCGTGCCTTTGCGCTCTCATAACCATGAGTACCCCTTTTGAAACTTTAAGGACACTATTAATACCAGTGAACTTGCACCTTATAGCCTCGAGTGCACTGAGAGAAATCAGACTTTTCTTCATATCAGGAATGTACCTGACATCAGTCAGGGTACGCTCCATCCCATCAAACATGTTAATGCTCACAATACCAATAGCCACAACATTACAGGCATTATCATTGCCCATAAAAACTTGTCCACCATCACATTCCTTCTAACTGGCGAACCAACTCCGATGAGGAATCATGTGGTATGATGCTCCTATGTCGATGATCCACTCATCTCTAAGATTGTCATGAAAGTGTCCAATCATAGACACAGACAGAACATCACCACCACTTATCTCTTCATCAAATGTGATAATATTGGCCTCCTTAGAAGAAACCTCTAAATTTTTTTTTTCTTTTTTTGTTTTAGGATTGGTACAATCCTTGTCATGTCCAGTCATCCCATAATTCCAGCACTTTAATTTTCTTTTGCCATTGCCCTTAGATTTAGATTTAGGTCTTGAAGATCATGTACCTCGCTCAGTATTTCTTTCTCTCATAAACAATGCATCAGAAGATGTCCTCATGCTACCGTTTATCTTTCTCAGGTCTTCCCTTGAAGGGATGAGATAACAGTGTCGACACTCAGGGTTTTATTTGCAGTGCACATCGTGTCCTTGAATGGCTCATACGATGCTGGAAGAGAATTCAACAACATACATGCTTGTTCCTCATCTTTGATTACTTCCTCCATATCCAGCAGTTTGCAAACCAATTTGTTAAAGTTGTTAATGTAGACCTCTAGATCTCCACCCTTTGCCATGTTGAAGTTATACCATTGTAGCTTCAAGTATAGACGATTTTCAGAGAATTTTTTCTTATAAATATCCTCGCGGTTTTCTCCCTCAAAACATTATAGAGAATCTCATCCGTAAGACATAAATGAACGGAGGCTAAAGCATTATTATCGAGAGTATCATATTCTTCATATTTCGTAGTCGATTTTCGCTCCTCAAGAGCCCTAGCTTCGTTTTGCTTGGTTAATAGACTAATCATCTTAATTTTTCATAACTCAAAATTATTTTTGTCTGAGTACTTCTCAATATCAAACTTTGCATTTTCCATTGATGATAAGTCCATATATAGAACTGATCATTGCACTATGTAATCAACATGGTAGGACAAAACTGTTGAAAGGGTTGAATGTCACGTGAACTTAATAGATTGGAATTGGAAATTATTAACTTGAGACCTTCTCAACCAATAGAGAAATTATAGAGAACGTACGGATACAGCGGCCTGGCCGTTAACGGTACCGACGTCCTATGCAAGCTCGTGGTGAGGCGTCTTTGATGCAATGAATTAGAAAAGATGTGTTGGGTAACTCAACCGAGTTTCTGCGTACTCTTTTGCCTTTTTATTGGACAGATCAGCCATCTCTTTCTCTACTTAGGTCTCTTCCCGCGCATTTTATAAATAGACATGAGCCGTTGAATGACATGTTACGTCTCCCTTTGACGCAAGTGATTTGATATCCACCGTTAAAATCCTTCTTAGGCCCACTGTACTGTTTATTTAACATCCAATAGGTTGATTAGGTCATACAGACCCCAGATGAAGGGAAAAAATAAATATCAGCTTAATCCAAAACTTTTACAGCCCCAAAAAGTTTTTAATGGTCAACTTTAATTCAACACTGTTTCCAGTAGCGTGGTCCACTTGAGATTGGGATATACTTCATTTTTGGTTTCATAGCATAAAATGAGCTATAAAAATATATGAACGGCATGGATGAAACACATACATCATTGTGGGGCCCACAAAGCACCAACCAGCAGCCATTGGCAGGTGGCAGGGGGAGTAGTCAATCCGTTTCCGCCCTATGTTACCTGCCGGATGCGGATTGAATACTGACCAGTGAAAGTAGTGGTCAGTAGCGAGGTGGCTACTGGAACGTATTATGTGAGCCTCAACATGATGTATGTTTTTCATCTATGCTGTCCATCTATTTTTCTAGATCATTTTATGGAATGAGCTAAAACATAAGGCAGATCCAAATATCAAGTGGACTACACAACAGGAAAACAGTGGCGATTTAACCCCACCATTAAAAACTTCATGGGCCCACTGTAATGTTTGTTTTCCTTCCATCCAACCTGTTGATTGTGTCACACAGAGATGTGTGAAGGTAAAACAAAAATATCATCTTTATCGAAAACCTTTGTAGCCATCAAGAAACTTTCAATGGTGGCCGTTCAATCACTACTGTTTTATGTAGCGTGGTCTATATGAAACGTTGATCTCTCTCATTTTAGGTCTTGTGCCCTAAAATGATATGGAAAATGGATGGACGGCGTGGATAGAAAACATAAATCATAGTGAGCCCACAGAGCACCTTCCACCTGACAGGGTGGAGTTTCATTACATCCACTCCATCCATCGGGTACTATGGCTTGTTTAAACCGTTGAATCCTGGGGGCGGATTGAGTACTAGCTCCACCGGGACCTAGCTAGAGACGGAAGTTCCTATCAAGGGCTGTGTGGGACCATGATATATGTATTTTATCACTGTCCATCCTTCCTGGAAAATCATTTTAGGTACTGATGCCAAAAAAGAAGCCGATCAAATGCCAAGTGAACCACTCCATATGAAACAGAGATTGAATGCCTACCTCTTCCAGCCAAGATGTGCTTTGGATCAAGCTGATATTTATGTTTTTCCTTCACCCAGGTGTATATAACCTTATGAGTTAAATGTCAAATAAACATCATTCAGGTCTATATAACATTATGAACAGGTTAAATGTCAATTAGACATAACAGCGAGCTGTAGGAATGTTTCAACAGTGGCTGTCATTGTTACCACTAGGGGTGTACACGGGTCGGGCCGAGTCGAACTGGCCTCAGCCCGTCCAGGCCCGTTGAACAGCCACACAAGGCTCGAACCCGACCGGGCCTGGTCACCGGGCCAACATCTCCAGCCCGAACCGGGCCCGACGCGAGTTCGGGCCGAATTCGGGCCAGTTTCGAACCTTCGAGTTCGGGCCAATTTCGAACCTGAGTTCGGGCCAGTTTTGAACCTTACAACAAGTTCATGGGAAGGGCTTTGGCAGGTAATCCGCATCCCATTACAAGGCCCTCGATCAACGGTTTAGATAGTTGAACTATAGACTCCACAAAAAATCTAACTAGTCAGAACATTTGCATATATTTACATACATTTGACAAAGTATAAAATAAAACATTTTATACAAATTAAATACAGTCATACACGGGTCGGGTCGGGTCGAGCCGGAGCGAGTCGGATTTCGGACCGAGTCGGGCCGAATTGGGAGGTATCCGAACTCGGCCTGAACTCACTTTCGGGCCTAGAAAATTGGCCCGTCCTGACCCGAACTCAGTTCTGGGTCAGGCCGAGTCGGGCTTTTTCGAGCCGGGTCGAGCGAGCTAACCGGGCTAGCCCGGTTTGTGTACACCCCTAGTTACCACTGTTTTATATGATGTGGTATAATCTTTTTCTTTTTTTTTTTAAATAACACACGCGCACACACCCCCACACACACACGCTAGTGGAATTTCACCACAAATGGGTACTCGAGCCCTTGACCGGGAGTTGAAATTCTTAAGAGTCTACCACCCCAGCAAGAGTAAAGACCCATATGATGTGGTATACTTGAGCCTTCGGTCTGCCTCCGTTTTAGGCTCATATCTAAAAAGATCTTTCAAAATGGATGTACAGTTTAGATAAAACACATACACCATGGTGGGCCACACCGAGCCCCTGACAGGAACGTCCGTCCCTAACTAGGTCCTGGTGGTAATAGAACCGAACCCATGGTCCTTAATCCCCATATCTTAGTAATCAGGTATGCCAAACCAAAGGAAAAAAGTTGGGACGAATGCCCGCTATATAGTAGTTTTGTTAGGACCCACCGTAGCGTTTCAGTACGGTATAATCCATTCATTTGATGCGTCTAATAAAAGCATTACTAAAAAATTAGTCTCTTAAAACTTACAGAGGCCATAATACATATATTCGGGGAGCATTAATAACACATTAGTGAGTGTTACCCTCACTGTATGGGGCTCATGAAATTGCAGTATATGTAAGTTGTCCATACATTTTTCCATATCTCATTTTAGGACATGATCCCAAAATTTAAGCAAATCAAAATCACATATGGGCCCACCACTGAAAACTGTTGTGATTGACCATTAAAAGCTTATTGTTAGCAGTAAAAGTTTTGGATCAATTTGATTTTTTTTTTTTTTTTTCAGATCAAGGCAAACAAGCAGTGGTGTATCGTAATGTACTGTTGCGCAGCACGCCAATAACGCGATGAACCGAGATTCAATCTCCGGTCTCACCCACAAAGGATAAGAAAAAAGAAATATAAACTAGAAATAGAATCAAAGCATTCTAAACAAACCACAAGACAAGATATATGTGGAAAAACCCCAATAAAGATAAAAAACCACAAATGCAAACTTCCACTATAAAGAAAATCGAAGATTACAAGGCAATATACTAACATCTCCCTTGGAAGTACATAGAAAACCCTTTGCCCATACCTTAGAATTATTTCTCATACCCTAGAAAAGCCTTATGGATACTTATTTATAGTTTAGGCAACTTCCCTTTTGCACCCTTGCGAAAACCGACTCAAAAATCTACAGTCCGCTTCAAATCCGAAAACGAATCTGCATAACCTCGACTGGTCGAGAATGGGCCTCGACCGGTTGAGTACTGCGGAACCCAAAAAACCTGATTCTCGATGGACTTTGAGTCGAGCTAGTCCTCGACTGGTCGAGTGGGCCCCTTGACCGGTTGAGCAGGGCACTCAACTGGTCGAGCGGCCCTCAGATGTGGCTCCACATCTCGACAATCTCACATTTGGAACACATCGCCATAAACCTTGTCTTCTTCATCCGGAGTGCACCACCTTCCCGTTTTCAAGCCTAAAAACCAATCAAAGCTGAACAGAACTTCAACTTCTCTCATGTGACCGCCTTGGTCAGCATATCCGCAGGATTCTCACTTGTATGAATCTTCTCCAGAATAATCGATCCATCTTCCAGCATATCTGCAGGATTCTCACTTGTATGAATCTTCTCCAGAATAATCGATCCATCTTCCAGCATATCTGCAGGATTCTCACTTGTATGTATCTTTTTTTACCGGCTTTGTACTATTATTTTTAACCGTTTGTTTTTAGCCCATTCAGGGTAGGATCTTTCAACTTCAAACCCTTTACAAAAATCTACTGGAGGCAAATTTCCTACAAGTTGAAGCTTGGTGGACCTCATAGCTAGGTAGTGGTAGGACGTGAGAAAAAATCAGGCCGATTCAAAACTGGAGTGGGCCACATCACGGAAGGAGGGGGGTGGAAACGCCCGCCATTAGAACCCCCCCCCGGGCCCACCGTGAAGCTTATATGTAGAGGTGTACACGAACTGAGCTAGCTCCGGTTAGCTCGCTCGACTCGACAAAGCTCGATTTGACTCAGATCGAAGCTGAGTTCGAGCCGAGTCGAGCTGATTTTTTTAGCTCGAAAATGAGTTCGAGCTGGCTCTAGCTCGACTCGACTCGGATCGAACCCATCTCAAATTGAACTTGGATCGAACTAGTTCAATGACTTGGTTACTTTTTTTTTTCTTTTTTCACACGCACATACACCCCACACATGCATGCCATAGTGGAATTTCACCACCTAATATTGATGTCGCTCACCAAGTGTTTGATGAAATGACTCAAAGAAGTGTGTCTGGTGGCAAGGAAGGTAGGTATATGAAACCAACACCATTTTTTCTTCATTTTTATGTTGCTTAGAAGGTGTTTGATAAAATACATGTAAAACTATTGCTGTTGTCTTAAATACAATGAGATTTTGAAGGTGCAATCTGGGTGTTTGTGAAAATGCTACAATGGTAAACTCGGCTCGATCCTGGCTCGAACTCGGGTCGAAATGGCCCGAGGTACTGAACGAACCGAGCCAAACTTGCCGGTCAAGCTCGAGGACCTAGTCGAGCCGAGTTCGAGCTGAGGTCAGTTAGTGGCCGAGCCGAGTCGAGCTGAGGCTAGCTCGACTCGGTTCGACTCGATGTACACCCCTACTTGTATGCCATCTAGGCCATTCAAAAGATGAGTGCCACCAGGATGAATAAAAAACAAATATTAGCCTCATCCAAAACTTAAGTGGGCCAAAGGAGGTTTCAATGGTGGGTGTCCCCATTCCTACTATTTCAGTATGTGTGGCCCGTTTGAGTCTTAAATTGGCCTATTTTTTTAGTTCGTATCCTATCATGAGCTGACTAAAATGATGGATGGAGTGGATGGAAGCGGATTGTCTCCTACCTTGGGTCCAGCCTTTAAGTGTCCAACTAGATCAATGTGGGCCCACCGTGATGCATGGGCCCAGAAATGAGGCAGACCTAACAATCTAGTGGACCACACCAAAAACTAAGTTTGGGTAGCATTAAATGCTCATTAAATACACCAAGCATTAATGCCAGTTGCATTAAATGCAAGAATCATCTATATAGTTCACCAAAGCATTGGATTTGACTCATTTTTGGGCCATACCCTAATATCATGACATAATTGACGGCCCATCTCTTTAATCTCTATAAGCCTTTGATCCGCGAACTTTGAAAATAGCCCATAAGGGGAGCTCTCCGGTCATCCTCATTTATCTCCACCTAATATATTTACATAATTATCTCTCTCAAAGACTAAGGATAAGGACCTCCTTTGTACTGTGATTGTCCTTTCGGTCAATCCTCCCAAGATGTCTAGCCATGCAGCCATATGCTCCATATCATTTACGTCCACATTATGATCTTGAGTTGTGTGCATTAATTCTACATCATCAAAATTGTACTCTCTTGCCAATTACTCACTCCCACTCCTGAGTTAGACATTGCACTCGTCAGTTGCATCATTCCTTCATTCTAAGCATTTACATCAGTATCTCTTCTTAACCTCCTTCCTGCTACTTATCTAGTGTGTTCAAGTGTATGTTCTGTGACTTGTCAATTCCTTGGATCCTATCATATCGAAAACTCAGATCAAGTGGATTCATTTTCCTTTTTTTACCATCTCTCTTTAGGTAAGTGGGTCCTGCAAATGCCCCATACCAATCCCTCACTTTAGCTCCTGAATTAGACATTGTACCGTTGCTTGAGTACCATTTCATTACATTGTTTAACGCTAGACTAATCAAAGTAGAGACAGTACATTTGGACAGGCAAAAAAGGTCTAAGAATCATTTTTAAATAGGGGATTCTCGGATTCTCTAGTTTTTAAGATTATGCAAGGTTTAGCTGACTGCAGAAATCTGAGTTTATTAGCTAGTGGGGATTCCATGTCAAATATCTAATAGCTAGAGTTATAAATGTATGAGCGGAAAGCCTAAAAAGGCCCCCGTGAGCGTGATATTGTACACACCCTCCTTCAAGGGTTTCATCTCCACGCTGATAGGCTAAGGACCTGCTTTAACACTATCCATCCCTATACCAGCATGCACAATGGTAAATCCAATACAGACTTCCTTTGCAAGTATATATGTTTCATGGCTTTATACACACACACACATAAACGTACAAACAAAGTTTGATGAGTCTAAGATTGAAGCTAGCATAGGCTGTCAAATTCTCGGAGGACTAACATTTCGTCAGTTTTCATGAGAAGATAAGAGTAAAGGTGATTTAGATGGTAGTGACCCAAGAGGCCCTCGGTCTTAGAAATCCCCTTTTAGAAAAGTTATGTTGCCTCTTTTCAGTGCTTAAAGAGCGGGTGTGATGCCTAGTGGGGAGAGGAGAGCGCAATTTCTGGTTTGTTAATTGGTCGGGCCTTGGCCCTCTACTAGGCTGGAGCATCGCCCAAGTTCCTCTGATATATATGTTGCGTATCCAGGTCCATGAAGCTCTACGCCCGGTAGGGTTGCTCCCAAATCACCCAACATTGGACTTTTTACCTTAGACAATATTGGATCATATTAACCAAGAGAGCTTGTGTATGTCTCCGGAGGAGGATAGAAATGTTTGGACTCGGGAACCCTCAGGTGTTTTCTCGGTCAAGTTAGCGTAGGAGTTGATTAGATCGTTTGGGGAGCAGAAAAGCTAGGCCAAATGGGTTTGGCATTCAAAAATGCCACCCAAGATATTTATCTTCAGCTGTAAAGTGATTCAAAGAGCGGTCCCAGTAGATAACAGAGTTCAAACAAAAGGAATCTAGTTGGCATTAAGATGCATCTGGTGCTAATCAAGTATGCACCTGGAGAGGGAATCCCTGGACTACTTATTTGCTTCTAGCAAGCTAGCCACAAAGGTTGGATTCAGCTCAGCCAACTCTTTGATTTTTCATTCGTTCCAAGACAAACAAGGGTTGGACATGCAACTCAATGGTGGCATGCGGCATCTCCATCGAACTGCTTCTCGTCCCTCCATGGCATTATTCCTAGTATCATTTTCTAGAAAATCTGAAGATGTAGGAATGAAACCCGCGATGAAGGTACTCCTATTGATGTGGGGAGGGTCATCCTTCATATTCATAGATGACTAAATCTTATCAGCCTAGCTCTTCCCCCACCCAATGATATCATCCTCTCCAGAAGGTTGGCGTTCCAGACGCTGGGCTGAAGCCAAGGCCAATACACAACTCACCTCTCACCCATTTGAGATGGGAGAAACTGAGTTCAGGTTAGGTTAAAGTGAAGGTAGATGGATTGTCTCGGGGCAACTCAGGTCAATCCAGAGATGGGGGAGTCTGTCGAAGTTCCAATGGCGGCTTCATTTTAACTTTCTTGAATGGGTATGGGCAGGGTTCAAACGTCCGAGCATAGGCAAGAGCAATGTTTGAAGGGCTTTGGCTTTATGTGAAGTGTGGTTTTGAGAAAAACATAGTTGAGAGCTACTATAAGGTAGTCGTGGACATGGTCAACTCAGCTAATGCTGAAAATTGGAATATGTGGTATTGGCAAGCCTGGATTAATTGCCTCAAGGAGAACGTGAAGGTGGAGTTTTCCTATGCCCTAAGGTAAGTAAACTTGGTGGTGGATGCTCCAACAAGGCTTGCTAGCAGCTCCCAACTGATTTTTCAAAGGGAGTTCGATCTTCCCGGCCCTGTTCATGGGTCCCTAATTGTGGACCAGTTGGGCTTTCACCACATTAGAGAGAGGTGCTTCTCAAATGAGTCCTTTTTTTTTTTTTTTGTAAAGACATACGATAGGTGGCCAGTGATGGCCACATTAGAGACAGGTGTCGTGTTGATTGTTGTGGCGAAACAAGTCATTAGGTCATCGATTGTGGGATTTGGGAGAGATAAAGATTCACTAACGAGAGCAAATGCCATGCATGCTGAGACCACATAAATATCAAATGGTAAACAAAGGTATTCATGATATTGAAAGGATTTCTTGGTTACCTTACTTAAGAGCTATGGTCGTGCTATTAGACGTCATTAAAATGGTTACAGTTCATGGGGACATTATCTGCGAAGTTGTTTGTATGCACCCGTTACTTTTTTTCAAATCAAATAACCAGGCGCTCTTGAATTAGATGGTTGAAATCCAATGTCTCCTCCTCTTTCTTCCACTTCTCCATAAGAGTAGCAGTGAGCTAGGCAGCCCACTTAGCTTGGACCGAGCATGGAAGTATTTGTAAGAATTCTATAAGGTGGGCCTTATATCAACAATCTAGATTTCCCCAAGGGTTGGACAATGTGATCGAACATACCAGTTAACCCTACAAAATTGTGATTCATCTAAAATTGTATAAGGCCTACATACTACTAAAGCTTCCATTGTCATCCCAGTGCGTCTCTAAAGGGTGTAAGGTGTGAAAGACTGCAGCATCAAGCCTAGCAATGTGTACTAATCAAGTAGGCCTTCTGTTTTTTAATTTGATCTCCGCACTCATGCATAGTATGGTCCGTTCCAATTCTACATTATAATTTATAGTATTAGCTCTGCCTATGGGCATGACTTGGGCCTGGCATGCATGGCTCAATGAAGATTCGAGCTGGGTTGGTGCTCAAATCATTTTAGTCCAATCCCGACTATTCTCGCCTAACCTAACGTGACTTCATATATCCATGTCTTATATCCTACAAATATGTCATTCTAATCTTCAATCAGACAACTCATGCATATTGAATATAGACGGTTTGATTTTGTTCCTCTTGAGTGTTTATTTCTTTCTGCATGCATGTCCTACTTGATCAACCGACAGATTAGTAAAGTTCAGTCAGGAATTGGGTTTGTAATCAAATTTTAGGTTCCACAAACTCATCCAACTAACGGTTGAGATATTCCGCACATTCACAGCACCACAAAATTTACAACCATTAAAAACTAGGCAAAATCATCCATTTTATTTTGTTCTTTTTAACATTTTCAAGCATCGTATATGTGCACAAAACGATTTTTGTTTCTATTTACGAATGCAAATATTTTAAAAAAACGATTTCTCAACTCATCCAAGTAGAACTCCTGGCCAAATTATAAGATGAAACATGAGAACATATTCTCCAATTTCTTTAAGGAAATTATTAAAACATTCAATTACTCCCTCTTGAATTTGATTATTCATATGCATCCACACAACCATTGTACACATAGCCTACATTCTCAATCTAAACCAACCAAATTATGGGCCCCACTTTCGTTAGATGATCTTAACCTCTGATTAGACAAGACCCATTTGTCAAATTTCAGCAGTTGACTATTTTCAACTGTCCATTCAGTGATCCATCTACAAAAATTTGGCCCATGTTTTCAAAGGTTTTGATTGAGATACATGTATATCACGTGGTATATATACAGTGGTTGTGCAAGGTGTAGACAGTCCTACTCATAAAATAAAAGAAGGAATTCATACTAAACTCTTCCGACTTAATTCCCTACTCTCCCAATCCTCAGAAAAATGGGATGCCTCACAATCTGAGTACTGGTACCCTCTTCTCCCCATGCACGCTTGAAATCTTCCACCACTTCCTCACTCAACAGCTCAATTCCCTTCTCACGCGCTGTCTGATACGAGGACCATGATCGTATGTACGTAAGATACGCATCCAAATTCATCGATCTCTTCGTCTCGAACTCGAACGGTCCAGTGTGGTCAGTTCCCTCCACCGGTTCGAACGGGAAATCAAAACTCCTATACTCATCGTCCACCATCTTACGAGCCGAAGCCCAGTAGGGTGCCGACTCAGCATACAATCGCAAAAAGACGGCGTCGACTGAGTCATTGACTCGTGGCACAGTGTAACACCATACTGCAAGCACTCCATTGGGTTTCTTGAGTACCAAGTTCACTTGTTGGTAGAATGTGGGGTGATCAAACCAGTGGAAGGCTTGGGCTACTATCACTAGATCGACCGTTCCATGTGGGGCCACATCGCGTGTGAGTTCCTCAGCAGATATCGTGGAGGGAGTATGTTGGTAGCGGATGTTGGGGAGCTTTTGTGCGAAAGCGAGCTGTTCTGCGCTTGCATCGGTGGCTATTACGTTCTTGTAGATCCCAGCTAACTGAAAAAGGACACATTCGCGACGGCTATGAGAAAATAGGAAGATATGTTGCGGCGCATGGATGGATGCAGTGGTGTAAATATAGTGAGTGGGCCATCAGGATATGTGTCCTAACCAAGCAAATGTAACTGTGGCACACCATTGAAGCATGAGAACATTGTATTGGATAACTCTCGTTTGGATGCTATCGAATAAGTAGCTTTTTTAACTAATATAAGTTAACTAAGTTACTTTTTTCAAATAAATTAGTTTGGTTATTACACTTAAATAAGTAGTTTTTTCTAAGTAACTTATTTTTATTAGTTATTTTTTATTAATTTTTTACCTCCAAAAATTACTTATTTTCTTTATTTTCATTGTTCACAATGCAACTTATGAAATTATTTTAGAGAATATGCTTTGTGGACATGAAACCCTTATAAGTTCATGAGATTTGAAAATCATCCAAATGAATGGGTAGATGATTTAGTGGGCCCTACATGATGATAGCCCATATTGAGGTGGCACCACATGATGGACAATCCACATCAAAGGTCCGCTCCTGATGATGAATGACCTACATCCAAGGTGAGCCTCGCATGATGGGCAGCCCACATTGAAGGTGGGACCCACGTGATGGGCAACCCACATCAAAGGTGGGCTCCACATGATAGGCAATTAATAATGGTGGGCCCCACATGATAGGCAATTAATAATGGTGGGCCCCACATGATGGACAATCCACATTAAAGGTTTGCCCAATGAAAAGTGGCTCATATCCAGGCGGGTCTTACATGATGGACGGCCCACATCGAAGGTGAGCCCATATGATGGACAATCCACATCAAAGGTGGGTTCCACATGATGGATAGTGGATACTGAAGATGGGCCCCACAAGATAGATGACTAACAACAAAGGTGGGCCCTACCTAATGAACCATACACATTACAGGTTGGCCCCTAATGATGAATGGCTCACAACCAAGGTGGGCCTTGTATGATGGATGGCCCACATCAATAGCACGCCCACATGATGAATGATCCTCATCAAAAGTTGGCCCCATATGATGGACAATAGATGTGAGGGGGACCAAACAAACTTTCGGAATACTTGTGATGTCGCAAACCAAATATGCTTTTTTACTTTTTGGATAATAAAGATGTTGTTTACTAAACATACTTATCTGTTAATTAAGTAAAAATCAAGATAACTTATGGCATAAGTAGTTTATCTAAAGTAACTTACAATCCAAATGCCCCCTTAATTGTGGCAATCGTTGGGTCAACCTGCTTCTGGGATGTGTTTGGACCAAGTTAATGGGTAGTGGGTAGGGCTCGCGTTAGAAAATACAGTCATTCTAAGTAAATGGTTGTGCTTGGGTAGACCTGACCCAATCTGACAGCCTAGATAGCTTATCAGGGGTTGGACAAGATGATATGACCCAACTTACTCGAAACCCATAACAATTTAATAGATAATAAGTATAGGTACATACATGATTTATGTATTGTTTCAATGAGTGTGTGTCGATTCTCAACTGTTGTATATGAGCACACACAGTGGATAGGCTGGATGTCTAAGCAACATATGAGTGGCCCTATATACCATCATGATGATTTCAATGGGTGTGTGTCGACTCTCAACTGTTGTATGTGGTATGGCCCACTTAAGCCATTCATTAGCGGGAACGGATTGGCTACTCCCCCTGCCACCAGCGCCGTGGCCGAGTGCTCTGTGGACGCCACCATGACGTATGTACTTCATCCATTCCGTTCATTCATTTTTACAGATCATTTTAGGGCTTTTTATAAAAAATAATAATAATATAAATCTCAGGTGGACCACACCATACGAAAACAATAGTGATTGGATATCCACCATTAAAATCCTCCTAAGGCCCACTGTAATGTTTATTTGACATCAAATACGTTGATTAAGTCATACAGACTCAGATGAAGGGAAAAAACAAAGATCAGCTTGATCCAAAACTTTTATGCCCCTCAAAAAGTTTTTAATGGTCGAAATTCATTCAACACTTGAGATTTAGATATACCTTTTTTTTTCTCATGCAATAAAATGATCTAGAAAAATAAATGGACGGCATGGATGAAACACATACGTCATGGTGGGGCCCACAGAGCACCGACCACCCGCCATTGGCTGGTGGCGGGCGAGTAGCCAATCCATTTCGTTCATTAGCCTATTTTTTAGGCACGTGAGCCATCATGGAGGAGTGAATGTGATTGATGGGGGTGGAGAGTCAACATAGATTATGTTGAAGTCCATATAGGATAACCTTACGGGAGGCATTCTGCACCACATATTACCCTTACCTTACACGTGTCTGTTCGCATTTAGGCTGTAGCCGGCGGTTGAAAGATAAGGCCATTTTGGTCATTATGCCGTCATAAGTTGAAAATTCAAAATATGTAAGACCTCTGCTAAGTATATATTTTTAGGACTCCGTCCAAATAGATCCACCGGATATATATTAAAAAAATGCTCGAGTCCAACCGAGCTGGACTATAAGCTCCAGTCCAACCAGTGGATAAATTCCAATCTTTCAAGTGTATAGAAAATCCAACCCGTCCAATACCTTGTCCCTATCTCGAAGATCACCTTGACCAAAAATAAACTATAACATATTTATATTTCCCTATCTATCAGTGGCGTTTCATTTTTTTCTATGGTGTGGCGCAGAGTTTCAGCAGATAGCGCTGATAATTACATAATGTCATCATCATGGGAGGACCAACCTGTTGGAAGGTTTGGATTTTAGATACATATAATAGATTGAAAATTTTCCTCTAAAAAGACCGTAACTTGTATTCGAACCAATTAGACTTGAGACCTTCTCATAGGATAAACGGAGAGAGAGAGAGAGAGAGAGAGAGAGAGAGAGAGAGAGCATACGGATACAGCAGCCTGGCCACTACCGGTACCGACGTCCCAAGCAAGCTCGTGGTGAGGCGTCTTTGAGGCAATGAATTGAAAAAGATCCGTTGGGTAACTCGGCCGAGTTTCTACGTACTCTTTTGCCTGATTTTTGAACAAATCAGCCATCTTTCCTTCTCTTTCTCATTTTCTCTCCCTCTTTCTCGCATTTTATAAACAGATATGAGCCGTCAATAACGTATTACGTTTCCCTTTGACGCAATCCGTGACGTTAATTCACATTAAGAATCTTAATGTGCGGCCGCCGGGGTTACTTTCGCAGAACAAGAGTCACGTGGTTGTCACTTTCATTACATCCACTCCGTTCATTAGGTACTCTTCTTTGTTTTAACCATTCATTCCAAAAACCAAATCAAAACCCATTGGGATGAAACACCCACCAGTAGTCTTGTTAGGGCCCACCGTCACGTTTATATGCCATACAATGCATTGAATTGACGTTGCTGATCGATATGAAATCCTTACGCAAAAATTAGGCGGGCTATACTCATAAATTTAAAGGTTTTAAGTATAAATCTTTTGGTGTGACCCACCTGATTGTTGAATTATCATGATTTTTTGGATCAAGGCAAAATAAAGGATGATGTACTTGATGTACGGCGTAGATTACTTTTTCACATGAAGTTGTTTCTCCCAAGTTACTGAAAGTAACCCTGGTAGGTACCTTGCGCGAGGTACTTCAGTATTTTTCTTATTGAGAAAATGACCACTGTCGACAAAACCTTTTACCCAGCGGTTTCTATCAAAGAATACAAACTTTAGTTACCAATCTAGACTAGCACGTGCGGACAGCGACTTTGAAGACGAAACTACCCCTCCTTTTCGCTGCGAAGACGAGCGCTGACGCTCCTCGAACTGAGAGTTGTACGAACGGCTTAAAAGAGATCAAAGTTACATGGCCCACAGCTATATATTTATTATATCCACAACGTTCATCCATATTTCAAGATCATTTCGGAGCATTATCCAAAAAAAAAATTCATATCCAAAGATCAACTGGACCACACCACAAAGAGCAGTGGGGAAATTGATTTTCACCGTTAAAAATTTTGTAGGGTCCACCATAACATTTATTTTCCATCCAATCTATCCATAAGGTCACAAAGGCCAGGATGAAGAGGAAAAACAAGTTTCATAATGATCCAAAACTTCTATGACCCCTAAAAGGGTTTCAATGGTAGACGTTCAATCATCCACAGCTTTTAACATTGTGGTCCACTTGATAGCTAGATCTGTCTTATTTTTCGTCTCAAACCTTAATACGAGTTCGCCAAAAATATGGACGGTTTGGATATAAAACAGACCTTATGGTGGGGCCCACAAAAACAATGAAAATTTTTTAAAAAAAAAAAAAAAACAGAATCTGCGATGAATCGCGGATTCCGCGATTCCACCGCAACTCGCTGTATGATTTGGGGATGGATCGCGGAATCTGCGATTGATCCCCGATTCAAACAAAAGGCTATGGCTACGGATTATAACCGTAGCTATAGCCGTATCCTGTGTACTTTTCTTTCTTTCTTCTGTTTTTTTTTTTTTTTTTTTGTTTTTTTTTTTTTTTTTTTTACATGTAGAATTTTATTCTACCTACATTTTTCTCTAACACAAATTTATATAAATATGTACATATCAGCATATAAAAAAAATTTCTCTCCTTTTTTCATTTATTTCTTTATTTATATAACAAGAATATCTTCTAAACCAAAATTAGTTACTTGACGTACCATATATGATTTTAGGGCTGAAAGTTGGGTGGGTTCAACCCGACCAACATGTGACCCACTCGACTTTGGAAATTGAGCGGGCCAAACTGAAAATTGAGGGGGATAAATTGGAAATTGAGCGGGACAAACTAGAAATTGAGTGGGCCAAACTGAAAATTATGCCCACGGTTTCCGGTGGTATGATCCACTTGATATTTCGATATGCTTCAATTTGGGGCACAACCCCTTAAATTAGATAGAAAAACGGATGAACGGCGTGAATATACTACATGAAACGGATTGGCTACTCCCCTTGCCACTAACCAATGGTGGTGTTCAGTGCTTCTGTGGGCCTCATCAGATTCTATTGAACTTAAGTGGGGAGTTCCACACATCCAAACAACCCTTAAGGCACTTCATCAAAACTAACTAACGGATTGGGTACTCCCCTCCTTTCACGGAAACTGAGCGAGGCAAGCTAGAAAATGAGCGAGGCAACGTAGAAAATGAGCGAGGGAACCTACGATTTGAGCTAGGCAACCTAGGAATTGAGAGAGGGAAGCTAGAAATTGAGCGAGGCAACGTAGGGATTCAGCGAGGGAAGCTAGAAATTGAGCGACGGAAGCTAGAAATTGAGCAAGGCAACGTAGGAATTGAGCGAGGGAAGCTAGAAATTGAGCGAGGGAACGTAGGAATTGAGCGAGGGAAGTTAGAAATTGAGCAAGGCAACGTAGGAATTGAGCGAGGAAGTGTGAAATTGAGCGAGGCAGCGTAGGAATTGAGTGAGGGAAGTTAGGAATTGAGCGAGGCACGTAGGAATTGAGCGAGGAAGTAGAAATTGAGCGAGAGGAACGTAGGAATTGAGCGAGGAAAGCTAGAAATTGAGCGAGGCAATGTAGGAAGGTGAGTGAGGAAGGCTAGAAATTGAGCGAGGCAACGTAGGAATTGAGCGAGGGAAGCTAGGAATTGAGCGAGGGAAGCTAGAAATTGAGCGAGGCAATGTAGGAATTGAGCGAGGGAAGATAGAAATTGAGCGAGGCAAGCTAGAAATTGTGCGAGGCAACGTAGGAATTGAGTGAGGGAAGCTAGAAATTGAGCGAGGGAAGCTAGAAATTGAGCAAGGTTACGTAGGAATTGAGCGAGGAAGCTAGAAATTGAGCGAGGAAGCTAGAAATTACGAGGCAACGTAGAGGAATTGAGCGAGGCAACCACGCAATTTATAGGTTCCTTCACTCGATTCCTATGTTAGCTCGCCCGATTTCTATGTTGCCTCACTCAATTCCTAGGTTGCCTCGCTCAATTCCTGGGTTTCTCGCTCAAATCCTAGGTTCTCTTGCTCAATTTCTAGCTTCCTCACTCAATTCCTAGGATTCCTTGCTGAATTTCTACATTGCCTAGCTCAATTCGTAGGTTCCTTCGCTCAATTCCTAGGTTGCCTCGTTCAAATCCTAGGTTGCATCGCTCAATTTTTAGGTTCCCTCTCTCAATTCGTAGCTTCCCTCGCACAAATTCTAGGTTGTCTCACTGAATTTTTAGGTTCCCTCACTAAATTTATACGTTGCCTCGCTCAATTTCTAGGTTCTCTCGCTTAAATCCCTACGTTGCCTCGCTCAATTTCTAACTTCTCTCGCTCAATTCCTACGTTGCCTCGCTCAATTTCTAGCTTCCTCGGCTCAATTCTACGTTGCCTCGCTCAATTCTAGCTTCCTCCTCGATTTCTAGCTTCCTCGCTCAATTTCTAGCTTCCTCGTCAATTTCTTAGGTTCCTCGCTCAATTTCTAGCTTCCTCGCTCAATTTCTAGGTTGCCTCGCTCAATTTCTACCTTCCTCGCTCAATTTTGAGCTTCCTCGCTCAATTTCTACATTCCTCGCTCAATTTCTACCTTCCTCGCTCGATTCCTACGTTCCTCGCTCGATTTCTAGCTTCCTCGCTCAATTCCTACGTTGCCTCGCTCGATTTCTACCTTCCTCGCTCGATTTCTAGGTTGCCTCGCTCGATTTCTACCTTCCCTCGCTCGATTTCTAGGTTGTCTCGCTCAATTTCTACCTTCCTCGCTCGATTTCAGCTTCCTCGCTCAATTTCTACCTTCCTCGCTCAACTCCTAGCTTCCTCGCTCGATTTCTGGTTTCCTCGCTCGATTTCGAGCTTGCCTCGCTTCAATTTCTACCTTCCCCGCTCAATTTCTTGGTTGCCTCGCGCAATTTCTACCTTCCTCGCTCGATTTCTAGCTTCCTCGCTCAATTTCTAGGTTGCTCCTCGCTCAATTTCTACCTTCCTCGCTCAATTTTAGGTTCCTCGCTCTCAATTTCTACCTTCCTCGCTCAATTCCTACGTTCCTCGCTCAATTTCTAGCTTCCCTCACTCAATTTCTAGCTTCGCTCAATTCCTACGTTGCCTCGCTCAATTTCTAGCTTCCTCGCTCGATTTCTAGCTTCCTCGTCAATTTCTGGGTTCCTCGCTCAATTTCTAGCTTCCTCGCTCAATTTCTAGGTTGCCTCGCTCAATTTCTACCTTCCTCGCTCAATTTTGAGCTTCCTCGCTCAATTTCTACCTTCCTCGCTCGATTCCTACGTTCCTCGCTCAATTTCTAGCTTCCTCGCTCGATTCCTACGTTGCCTCGCTCAATTTCTACCTTCCTCGCTCGATTTCTACCTTCCTCGCTCAACTCTAGTTGCCTGCCTCGCTCAATTTCTAGCTTCCCTCGCTCAATTTCGAGCTTCCCTCGCTCAATTTCTAGCTTCCCTCGCTCAATTTCGAGCTTGCCTCGCTCAATTTCGAGCTTGCCTCGCTCAATTTCTACCTTCCCTCGCTCAATTTCTTGGTTGCCTCGCTCAATTTCTACCTTCCCTCGCTCAATTCGAGCTTCCCTCGCTCAATTTCTAGCTTCCCTCGCTCAATTCTAGGTTCCCTCGCTCAATTTCGAGCTTCCCTCGCTCAATTTCTAGCTTCCCTCGCTCAATTTCTAGGTTGCCTCGCTCAATTTCTACCTTCCCTCGCTCAATTTCTACCTTCCCTCGCTCAATTCCTACGTTCCCTCGCTCAATTTCTAGCTTCCCTCACTCAATTTCTAGCTTCCCTCGCTCAATTCCTACGTTGCCTCGCTCAATTTCTACCTTCCCTCGCTCAATTTCTAGGTTCCCTCGCTCAATTTCTACCTTCCGTCGCTCAATTTCTAGCTTCCCTCGCTCAATTTCTAGGTTGCCTCGCTCAATTTCTAACTTCCCTCGCTCAATTTCTACCTTCCCTCGCTCAACTCCTAGGTTCCCTCGCTCAATTTCTACCTTCCCTCACTCAATTCCTACGTTGCCTCGCTCAATTTCTAGCTTCCCTCGCTCAATTTCGAGCTTGCCTCGCTCAATTTCTACCTTCCCTCGCTCAATTTCTAGGTTGCCTCGCTTAATTTCTACCTTCCCTCGCTCAATTTCTAGCCTCCCTCGCTCAATTTCCACACATTTCACGTTCAATTCGCTTCACTTCACGGTCATTTTCATGCATTTCATGGTCAATTCCGACGATTTTGTTTAGATTCACGGTCATTTCCCTTCACTTCACGGTCATTTCCATGCATTTCATGGTCATTTCGCTTCATTTCACGATCATTTCAAGCGATTAGTTTAGATTCACGGTCATTTTAATGCACTTCACGGTCATTTCCATGCATTTGACGGTCAATCCCGGCGATTCCGTTTCTAAGTTTTATCGGGTTGGTGTTTGTATGGCTCAACCCCGAAGACCAAACCCAATACATCTTGCCCAAGCCCAACCCAATGTCAGGTGGGTCACAAGTTGGTCAGGTTGAACCCGCCCAACTTTTAGCCCTAAAATCATATATATTACGTCAAGTAACTAATTTTGGTTTAGAAGATATTCTTGTTATATGAATAAAGAAAAAAATGAACAAAGGAGAGAATTTTTTTTTTTTTTTTGTATGCTTATATATACATATTTATATAAATATGTTTTAGAGAAAAATGTAGGTAAAATAAAATTCTAAATGTAAAAAAAAAAAATTTTAAAAATTTTTTTTAAAAAAATTTAAAATTAAAAATTTAAAAATTAAAAAGAAAAGTACATGGGATACGGTGATAGCTACGGTTATAATCCGTAGCCATTGCCTTTTGTTTGAAACAGGGATCAATCGCAGATTCCGCGATCCATCCCCAAATCAGTTGCGGTGGAATCGCAGAGTTTGCGATTCATCCCCAAATTCTGTTTTTTTTTGTTTTTTTTGTTTTGTGAAATTTTCGTTACTTCTGTGGGCCACACCATGAGGTCTGTGTTATATCCAAACCGTCCATCTATTTGACGACCTCATATTAAGCCTTGAGACGAAAAATAAGACAGATCTACCTATCAAGTGGACCACATTGTAAAAGACAGTGGGGAATTGAATGTCTACCATTGAAACCCTTTTAGGTTCAGAAGTTTTGGATCATTATGAAATTTGTTTTTCCTCTTCATCCAGGCCTCTGTGACCTTATGAATAGATTGGATGGAAAATAAGTGTTATGGTAGGCCCTACAAAATTTTTAATGGTGAAAATCAATTTCTCCGTTGCTCTTTGTGGTGTGGTCTGGTTGATCTTTGGATATGATTTTGTAGGGTCCACCATAACATTTATTTTCCATCCAATCTATTTTCCAGAATACAAACTTTAGTTACCAATCTAGACTAGCACGTGCGGACAACGACTTTGAGGACGAAACTACCCCTCCTTTTCACTGCGAAGACGAGCGCTGGCGCTACTCCAACTGAGAGTTGTACGAACGGGTTCAACCCGACCAACCTGTGACCCACCCGACATTAGGTTGGGCTTGGGCAGGATGTATCGGGTTTGGTCTTGGGGTTGAGCCATACAAACACCAATCCGATAAAACTTGGAAACGGAATCGCCGGGATTGACCGTCAAATGCATGGAAATGACTGTAAAGTGAAGGGAATTGACCGTGAAGTGCATCGAAATGACCGTGAATCTAAACAGAATCGTCGAAATTGACCGTGAAATGCATGGAAATGACCATGAAGTTAAGCAAATTGAACCCCAGTGTGCTTCTTTGCATCATTATGGACCATGGTTGATTATTTCCATTTCCAACTACAGAGGGCACAACTACGAATGGAGATTTCCTCATTCCGTTTAAGGCGGTGGTTTTCTATCTAAAACGCCTAGAATTTGAGCGAGGATTTGAGCGAGAAACCTAGATTTGAGCGAGGCAACCTAAGATTTGAGCGAAAAGTTAGAAATTAAGCGAAGTAGAATTGAGTTTGAGCGAGGAACCTAGAAATTCAATGGTGAGGCAACCTAAGATTTGAGCGAGGGAAGCTACAAATTGTGCGAGGGAACCTATAAATTGAGCAAGGCAATGTAGGATTTGAGCGAGGCAACATAGGAAATGAGCGAGGGAACCTAAGAAATGAGCGAGGGAAGGTAGGAATTGAGCGAGGCAAGGTAGGAATTGAGCGAGGCAAGGTAGAAATTGAGCGAGGGAACCTAGAAATTGAGCGAGGGAAGGTAGGAATTGAGCGAGGAAGGTAGGAATGAGCGAGGAAGCCAGAAATTGAGTGAGGAACGTAGGAATGAGCAAGGAAGCTAGAAATTGAGCGAGGAAAGAAAGTGAGCGAGGCAACGAGGAACGTAGGAATTGAGGGAAGCTAGAAATTGAGCGAGGCAACGTAGGAATTGAGCGAGGGAAGCTAGAAATTGAGCGAGGCAACATAGGTTCCCTCGCACAATTCCTACGTTCCCTCGCTCAAATCCTAGGTTACCTCGCTCAATTTCTAGCTTCCCTCGCACAATTTGTAGCTTCCCTCGCTCAAATCCTATGTTGCCTCACTGAATTTTTAAGTTCCCTCGTCAAATTCTAGCTTCCCTCGCTAAATTTCTAACTTACCTCGCTCAATTCCTAGGTTACCTCGCTCAAATTCTCGGTTTCCTCGCTGAATTTTTACCTTGCCTCACTCAATTTCTAGGTTCCCTCGCTCAATTTCTAGCTTCCCTCGCTCAATTCCTACGTTGCCTCGCTCAAATTCTTGCTTCCCTCGCTCAATTTCTACCTTCCCTCGCTCAATTTCTACATTGCCTCGCTCAATTTCTAGCTTCCCTCGCTCAATTCCTACGTTGCCTCGCTCAGTTTCTAGCTTCCCTCGCTCAATTCCTACGTTGCCTCGCTCAAATTCTAGCTTCCCTCGCTCAATTTCTAGCTTCCCTCGCTCAATTCCTACGTTGCCTCGCTCAAATTCTAGCTTCCCTCGCTCAATTCCTACATTGCCTCGCTCAATTCCTAGGTTGCCTCGCTCAATTCATACGTTGCCTCGCTCAATTTCTTGCTTCCCTCGCTCAATTTCTAGCTTCCCTCGTCAATTTCTAGCTTCCCTCGCTCAATTTCTAGCTTCCCTCGTCAATTTCTAGGTTCCCTCTCTCAATTTCTACCTTCCCTCGCTCAATTTCTAGGTTCCCTCGCTCAATTTCTACCTTCCCTCGCTCAATTTCTAGGTTGCCTCGCTCAATTTCTAGCTTCCCTCGCTCAATTTCTACCTTCCCTCGCTCAATTCCTACTTTCCCTCGCTCAATTTCTAGGTTGCCTCGCTCAATTTCTACATTCCCTCGCTCAATTTCTACCTTCCCTCGCTCAATTCCTACGTTGCCTCGCTCAATTTCTACCTTCCCTCGCTCAATTTCTAGGTTGCCTCGCTCAATTTCGAGCTTCCCTCGCTCAATTTCGAGCTTCCCTCGCTCAATTTCTACCTTCCCTCGCTCAATTTCTAGGTTGCCTCGCTCAATTTCTACCTTCCCTCGCTCAATTCCTACTTTCCCTCGCTCAATTTCTAGGTTGCCTCGCTCGATTTCTACCTTCCTCGCTCAATTTCTAGGTTGCCTCGCTCAATTTCTACCTTCCTCGCTCAATTTCTACCTTCCTCGCTCAATTTTTACCTTCCATGGCTCAATTTCTACCTTCCCTCGCTCAATTTCTAGGTTGCCTCGCTCAATTTCTACCTTCCCTCGCTCAATTTCTAGGTTGCCTCGCTCAATTTCTACCTTCCCTCGCTCAATTTCTAGGTTCCCTCGCTCAATTTCTACCTTCCCTCGCTCAATTTCTAGATTGCCTCGCTCAATTTCTAGTTTCCCTCGCTCAATTTCTACCTTCCCTCGCTCAATTCCTACTTTCCCTCGCTCAATTTCTAGGTTGCCTCGCTCAATTTCTACCTTCCTCGCTTAATTTCTACATTCCTCGCTCAATTTCTACGTTGCCTCGCTCGATTTCTAGCTTCCTTGCTCATTTCTAGCTTCCTCGCTCAATTCCCACGTTGCCTCGCTCGATTCCTAGCTTCCTCACTCAATTCCTACGTTGCCTCGCTCAATTTCTAGCTTCCCTCGCTCAATTCCTACGTTGCCTTGCTCAATTTCTAACTTCCCTCGCTCAATTCCTACGTTGCCTCGCTCAATTTCTAGCTTCCCTCGCTCAATTCCTACGTTGCCTTGCTCAATTTCTAGCTTCCGTCGCTCAATTTCTAGCTTCCTCATCTGAATCCCTACGTTGCCTCGCTCAACTTCTAGCTTCCCTCGCTCAATTTCTAGCTTCCCTCTCTCAATTCCTAGGTTGCCTAGCTCAAATCGTAGGTTCCCTCGCTCATTTTCTAGCTTGCCTCGATCAGTTTCCGTGAAAGGAGGGGAGTACCCAATCCGTTAGTTAGTTTTGATGAAGTGCCTTAAGGGTTGTTTGGATGTGTGGAACTCCCACTTAAGTTCAATGGAATCGATGAGGCCCACAGAGCACGAACACATGCCCATTGGTGGCCGGTGGCGAGGAAAGCCAATCCGTTTCATGTAGTATATCCACGTCGTTCATCCGTTTTTCTATCTAATTTAAGGGGTTGTGCCCCAAATTGAAGCATATCGAAATATCAAGTGGATCATACCACGGGAAACCGTGGGCATAATTTTCAATTTGGCCCACTCAATTTCCAGTTTGGCCCGCTCAATTTCCACTTTATCCCCCTCAATTTCCAGTTTGGCCCGCTCAATTTTCAAAGTCGGGTGGGTCACATGTTGGTTGGGTTGAACCCACCCAACTTTCAGCCCTAAAATCATATATGGTACGTCAAGTAACTAATTTTGGTTTAGAAGATATTCTTGTTATATAAATAAAGAAATAAATGAAATTTTTTTTATATGCTTATATATACATATTTATATAAATTTGTGTTAGAGAAAAATGTAGGTAGAATAAAATTCTAAATGTAAAAAAAACAAAAAAAAAAAAAAAAAAAAAAAAAAAAAACAGAAGAAAGAAATAAAAGTACACAGGATACGGCTATAGCTACGGTTATAATCCGTAGCCATAGCCTTTTGTTTGAATCGGGGATCAATCGCGGATTCCGCGATCCATCCCCAAATCATACAGCGAGTTGCGGTGGAATCGCGGAATCCGCGATTCATCGCAGATTCTGTTTGTTTGTTTTTTTTTTTTTTTTTGAAATTTTCGTTGTTTTTGTGTGCCCCACCATGAGGTCTCGTGTTATATCCAAACCGTCCATCTATTCGGCGAGCCCTATTAAGGCTTAAGACGAAAAATAAGACAGATCTAACTATCAAGTGGACCACACTGTAAAAGGCAGTGGGAAATTGAATGTCTACCATTGAAACCCTTTTAGGGGTTACACAAGTTTTGGATCATTATGAAATTTGTGTTTCTTCTTCATCCAGGTCTTTGTGACCTATGAATGAACTTAGACGGGGAGGATTTCTCACGAACATCACAGTGGGCCCCCAAAAAGTTTTTAATGGTCGACGCTCATTCAACACTGTTTCCTGTAATGTGGTACACTTGAGATTTGCATATACCTCATTTTTGGTCGTATACCATAAAATGATATGGAAAAATATATGGACGGCATGGATGAATAGCATACATCATGGTGGGGCCCACAGACCACCGACCATCCGCCATTGGCTGGTGGCAGGGGGAGTACCCAATCCTTTTAAGCCGTTCGTACAACTCTCAGTTGGAGGAGCGTCAGCGCACGTCTTCCAGCAAAAAGGAGGGGTAGTTTCGTCCTCAACGTCGCTGTCCGCACGTGATAATCTAGATTGGTAACTAAGGTTTGTATTCTTTCATAGAAACCGCTGGGTAAAAGGGTTTGTCTACAGTGGTCATTTTCTCTTTCTTATTTGATACTCTGTATAGGTGTGACGCTTGATACGTAGGTACTTAGAGCTTTTACACGTGGGAGTTATTTACTCAAATTAAATGACTAAATTGTTAGACTCACCGTATCTAAGTTAAAGTCCTAAAATCAGATTAGTTTGGCAATTCTAACCTCTGATTCATTGACACTTGTTTCTACCCGTTCAATTAATGTCCACCAATCCGATAGTTATATAATTAAATGAGTGTAATTTTGGGTGTCCAAATATTTAAACTACAGTTTATAATTTTGACAGTTTAATCTGAATTACGTGTATGCCACATATGCAATTTCTAAGTGCCTCCATATCATCCATCATACACTATCAGAGTATCGACATTTTACTCCTCCCAAATATCTAGTTCCCAGAAGCCCCCTTGTCACGTTTGGGACCCCAGGGGCATTTGTGGAGGGTGGATGCACATAAAACCTCACTGATTGAATGGTCCTGAGCCCTCACAACAGTGGCCTACGACTGGATGGTTAAAACAAGTAAATAAATGGCCAAAGATTCCATGGCTAGGATTTTCCGATCTAAGGGTGTTTTGGATCTTCTCCCATCCATGGTTAGGCCAATTAGATCAACGGTTTGGATCACGGAAATATCGCTACAAAATGGATGGAATTATGTCCCTTGGATGGCGATAACTACTAAGGAAATTATGGGCTCCATTGGATGGTGGTAACTACTAAAGTATCCAACATTCAAATATCTTTGCCGTTAAAATGTATCTTTTTTTACCGGGCTTTGTACTACTTTTATTTATAACCTTATTGTTTTTAGCCCACTGATCAAAGGGTAGGATCTTCCAACTTCGAACCCTTTACAAAAATCTACCAGAGGCAAATTACCTCCGACCTTGGATCGAGCCTTTAAGCGTCCGATCGGATCTACGTAGGGCTTACCGTGATGTATCTGTCTATCCACGTTATCCATCCCTTTTTTAAAATCATGCTTACGGAATAGGGTATGGGCCTAAAACTGAAGCAGACCCAACAATTAGTAGACCACACCAAAAACTAAGTTTGCTTAAGGAAAACCCTCAAAGAGGTAATGCACCAAGCATTACTGCAAGTTGCATTAAATGCAAAAAAAAATAATAATAATAATAATAATAAATAAATAAATAAATAATAAATAAATAAATAAAAGAAAAAAGAAAAAAGTTGCATTAAATGCAAGAATCATGTACGGCCTAGTTCACTGGATCGTTGGATTTGGCTCATTTTTATGCCATGCCCTAATATCATCTAATAATGAAAAAGATGTGGACTCGTGGATGTTATGGTCCAACCGACAATCCACTTCCCGGAGTGGATATCCTCCGCACACATTCCGGTGGGTCCCCGCAGAGATTTTTTTTTGTTGCTAGGGCTGTTGCGATGTCTTGCACAAACCTTTGGATCTAGCCTCCCTAAACAAACCAGAATTATAGATAATAAAGTAATGAAATAAATCAAAGCATCAATCATACAACACACAAGAGATTTTTACGTGGAAAACCCTCAAAGAGGTAAAAACCACGGGACCTCGTCCAGATCAACAATCCACTATGAAGTAGAACGTTTACAACCTTTTTCACTCATGCAGGAGTGGATGAACAATAACAGAAATAGAGAAAACGAAGAGATCTAACCGATTATGAGGACATAGAAGCGTTGAGATATAAATTGCAAAGTAAAAAAACCTCCGTGAGCAGAACCTCCCTTCTATAAGCTTCCTCTCTCTCTTTCTCCCTCTCTCTCACCTTAGATAGCCCTCTTGTATTTTTCTCATCAACACAACATACGTAGAAAAATCCTAGGGACCCTTTTTTATAGTTTTAGGAAACTCCTTTCCGCATCCTAGTTGCAAAGGACTTGCGCATCCCAGTTGCGAAAGGATAACGGGTCAAAAAAATCCATCAAATCTCCCCCTTTTTTACCCTGGAGGGATTCACCTTCTTTAAGCCAGCCAGGTTTCTACAAACCTCAAACTTCCCCTTAAGCAAGGCCTTGGTCATCATATATAACCCATTATCGTCCGTGTGGACCTTCTCAAGCTGTAACACCTTCTGTTCCAAAGTATCCCTGATCCAGTGATACCGAATCTCTATATGTTTTGACTTGGAATGCTAACTTGGATTCTTGCTCAAGTGTATATAGCACTCGACTATCGCATGATGTAGACCACGTGCTCCTCCCGCTTCGTGAGCTAAGTTCTAAGTTCTGTAGGAACCTCTTCATCAAAGCATCTCTTTACATGCCTCGTGACTCGCAATGTACTCGAAGCTTCGTAGTTGACAATGCTACGACTTTACGTAGCTTGCTGCGCAAGCCGCTCCCACTGCAAACGTGAACATGAACCCCGATGTAGACTTCCTGGAGTCTATGTCACCTGCCATATCTGCATCTGTGTAGCCCTCAAACACAGGTTTACCGTTACCATAGCATAGGCTCAACCTAGATGAGCCTCTTAGATACCGCAGTATCCATTTCACCGCTGCCCAATGCTCTTTACCAGGATTGGCAAGATACCGGCTAACAACACCAACCGCATATGCTATGTCTGAGAGTGTACACACCATAGCATACATCAAACTTCCTACAGCTGACGCGTAGGGTATCTTCTGCATCTCTTCTACTTCTGCCTTCGTCTTGGGACACTGCTTGTTGCTCAATCTGAAGTGACCATCTAGTGGAGTACTGACCAGCTTCACTGCATTCATATTGAACCACTCTAGGACTTTCTCAATATACCGCTCTTGTGACAGCCAGAGCTTCCAGCTGCTTCTGTCACGGGTTATCTCCATTCCTAGGATCTGTCTAGCCGGGCCCAAGTCTTTCATGGCAAAAGACTTTCCTAACTCCTGTTTCAACCTGTCGATCTTCTTGATGTCTTTTCCCATGATGAGCATGTCATCAACGTATAATACCAGAACTAAGAAATCACAATCTGAGAACTTGCTCGTGAACACACAGTGGTCCGACTCCGTTCTGTAATACCCATGTTTCAACATAAACGAGTCAAACTTCTTGTACCATTGCCGTGGAGCATGTTTCAGCCCATACAAGCTCTTCCTCAGCCTACACACCATATGCTCCTTGCCCTTGACTTGAACCCCTCGGTTGGTGCATGTAGATCTCTTCTTCCAGTCACCATGGAGAAAGCGGTTTAACATCTAAGCTGCTCTATCTTGAGATCCATGGTAGCCGCCAACCCAAGCAACACCGTATGGTTGTCATCTTCACCACCGCTTGAGAATATCTCCTCGAAGTCTATGCCTTCCTCCTCGACCAAAACCTTTCACCACAAGTCGGCCTTGAACCTCGTACGTGAATTCTTCTGCTCAATCTTCTTTCTGAACACCCACTTGTTGCTCAAAGCTTTCTTGCCCTTAGGCAATTTCACCATATCATAGGTGTGGTTCTTATGCAAGGATTTCATCTCTTCTTGCATAGCTTTCAACCACTCCCCCTTATGCTCATCGGTTAGGGCCTCAGAATAATCTTCTGGCTCTCCCCCATCAATTAGCATAATATACTCATGTGGCGAGTACCTCTTGGGCGGCTGTCTGTCCCTAGATGACCTCCTCACCTGTGGCTCAACAGGTGGATCAAGTGGGGGCTGCTCCCCTGGTCCATCTTCTGAAGGAACTCTCTCGTCCTCTGCACCTTGTGTACTCCCCCGTCATCAGGCACCACGGGAGGAATAACCGAATCCATGTCCTCTAGCTCACCTGAACTAGGCTGGTTCTTCTCTAGCTTACCAATGTCTTCTATACACTGATCTTTAAAGAAAACCACATCTCTGCTCCTGACGAGCTTCCTCTCGGTCGGATCCCACAATTTATAACCGAACTTTTCATCACCGTATCCTAAGAATACACACTGCCTGATCTTCATATCGAGCTTGGACCTTTCATCCTTTGGTACGTGAACGGTGCCCTGCATCCAAACACCCTGAGATGACTGTATGATGGATCATGTCCAGTCCACACCTTCTCAGGTACTTCTCCATTCAATTGGGCTAATGGAGACCTGTTTATCAAATACAGCGCCGTGTGCATTGCTTCTCCCCAGAACGTCTTGGGCAATTTCGCATAGGATAACATGCATCTGATTCTCTCAACAATGGTGCGATTCATTCGCTCAGCTTCACCATTATGCTGGGGGGTCTTGGGAACTGTCTGTTCATGCCGTATACCCAGGGACTTGCAGTACTCATGAAAGTCGCCAATGTATTCACCACCATTGTCAGTGCGGATGCACTTTAATGATCTACCTGTCTCTCTCTCGACCATAGCATGAAACAATTTAAACACACCAAAGACCTGGTCCTTGGATTTCAAAGCATAAACCCAAACCCTCCTAGATGCATCATCTATAAAAGTAACAAAATACAATGCCCCACCCAAGGTTTTTGTCCTCATAGGACCACAAACATCAGAATAAACCAAATCTAATGCATGCACTTTATTAACATGAGAAGTAGTTTTAACAAATGAAACTCTATGCTGTTTCCCTGATAAACAATCAAGACAGGTTTTGAGAGACATACCTGTCACGTCTGGAAGGAGCCGCTTCCTTGTTAGTAGTTGAAGCGCTTTTTCACTCATGTGGCCTAGACGCCTGTGCCACATGTCAATAGCTGAATCTTCCGCTGCGTTCAATCCACCCTTGCACATACTGACACTTGCCTTGTAAAGGGTGCAACACTTCTTTCCTCTAGCCATGATCAACGAAGCCTTGATGAGCTTCCATCGCCCATTAGCAAACTGACTTTCATAGCCATCATCATCCAGCCTTCCTGTCGACATTAAGTTGAGGCGAAGGTCTGGGATATGCCTCACATCCCTAAGAACCAATGTGCAGCCCACATCGGTTTTCACACAAATATCACCGACTCCCACGATCTTTGATACGCCAGAATTTCCCATCTTCACAGTCCCATAGTCACCTGACTTGTAGTTTGTGAAGGAGTCTATGTGTGGAGTCACATGAAAAGAAGCTCCTGAGTTTATCACCCAGTAGGTGCCCTGCCTCGTAGCCGTGAGACATACGTTATGATCTGTAGAAAGAATAACTACCATGTCGTCATTTGAAGCAACTACAGTGGAATCTGATTCATCTTCCTTCCCTTTTCCTTTCTTGTCGTTCTTTTTACCACGACATTCATGTTTATAGTGACCCTTCTTGCCACAGTTTCAGCAATCAAGATCTTTTCTGTTACTCGACTTGCCTCTTGATTTATCTCGGGCCTTCCTGCCCTTCCTGTTCTTTCCTCTCCCCCGTTCCTGCGTCACAAGAGCCTCTTGCTGAGTAGACCCCTGAGACTTCCTCCTTGTCTCCTCATTGAAGAGACAACTGGTTACCTGTTCCATGGATATCTTTCTGTCTGGCGCTGAGTTCTTAGAGATACCACCAATGTCTCCCAACTGTCAGGAAATGAACTAAGCAATAGTAAAGCTTGCAATTCATCATCCAGGACCATCTTCATAGAGGTGAGTTGGTTCACTATATTGCTGACCTCATTCATGTGCTCGGCCACAGAACCACCATCCTTGAACTTGAGATTCACAAGTCGCCTTATCAGAAATATCTTATTACTGGCTGTCTTCCTCTCATACAACCCTTGTAATTTTAGCCATAGGCTAGCGGCTAAGGTTTCTGTAGACACATGGTGAAATACGGAATCATCCAACCATTGTCTAATAAATCCCACCGCCTTTCGATCCGTCTTCTTCCAATCATCATCAGTCATATACTTGGATTTTGCTGATATGCCTAAGATTGGAGAATATAGGTCCTTGCAATAAAGCAAGTCCTCCATCTTAGCCTTTCATATGGTCCAGTTAGAACCATTGAGGCGGATCATCCTTGACCCACCTTCCATAATTCAAAACCGATCCTACCCGTTCAATGAACTTAGCTCTGATACCACTTTGTTGGGATGCCTTGCACAAACCTTTGGATCTAGCCTCCCGAAACAAACCAGAATTATGGATAATAAAGTAATGAAATAAATCAAAGCATCAATCACACACCACACAAGAGATTTTTACGTGAAAAACCCTCAAAGAGGTAAAAACCACGGGACCTCGTCCAGATCAACAATCCACTATGAAGTAGAACGTTTACAACCTTCTTCACTCACGCAGGAGTGGATGAACAATAAGAGAAATAGAGAAAACGAAGAGATCTAACCGATTATGAGGACATAGAAGCGCTGAGATATAAATTGCGAAGTAGAAAAACCTCCACGAGCAGAACCTCCTTTCTATAAGCTTCCTCTCTCTCTTTCTCCCTCTTTCTCACCATTGATAACCCTCTTGTATTTTTCTCATCAACACAACATACGTTGAAAAATCCTAGGGACCCTTTTTTATAGTTTTAGGAAACTCCTTTCCGCATCGACTTGCGCATCCCAGTTGCGAAAGGACTTACGCATCCCAGTTGCGAAAGGACTTTGCGCATCCCAGTTGCGAAATGACAACGGGTTAAAAAAACCCATCAAGGTCTCCTTGTAACAACGGTTATCAGTCCAGATCTCCCACCCACGCTGGGCCCACTGGATTGCAGTTTGGGTCACTTGATCTTGCATCCCACTTTCACAGATGGGCCATCAGGATGGTAATAAGTCTTGAATGAGTCCAAACCGTTGAATGGAAGCTCTCAACGGTTTAAATTCAACTGTTGAGATTTGTGGTTTTTTGAAAAAATAATTCAAATTTTCAAAATTTTGGAATTTTGCCGCCAAAATGATTTTTGGGAATTTCAAATAGGGAAAGTGCCGTGTGTGCTTTTGTCCCACATTGAAAATGATTGAAAGAGTTTTTGGGTTTATATGTGGATGTGTGTATAGTATTCTTACTTGAAGCTCTGGAGATTGAGACGCTCGGGTTGTGTGTTCCAGTGCCTAGCACTGTAACGAATACACTCACACGCTCGAGCACGAGCATGGGCAGTGTGATTGTAGTGGCGCTATTTGTCACACTTCGCACGTGCGCATCGTATCGTATAGTGGTCGCTCCCTCGCGACCTTACACAAACTGTCGCGAGATGGTGCGAGTGTTTTAGTAGGAGCCTAGGTGCGATAGATTTGAAATAAGCCAGGGTTTTATAGGCGACTGAGAACGGTCAGATCTTTAATCCGAAACAATCAGCCATTTCTGAAAACGGTTAGCTGCCTTGAAAGTCACAACAGTCCAAAAATGGACGGGCCATGATGATCTAACAGTCAGATCTTTCGATCCAACGATTGGAAACGGCTGAAATTAATGATCAACTGTCAGAAACATTTTTCAAATGTTCTGAACCATTGATGGCCACCTCTCAACAGTCCACTCCCTAGTGCCTATATAAACTGGATCATTCCGATCCAAATTCATCATCTCAAACACCAATCTCTCTCATTTTATCTCCAGATAGCATCTCCTTCATAAAATATTGTTATCACATCTACTGTTTGATTCTACCAGAAGATCTACCGCGTTCAATTGTTCCTAAGTGGACCCATCGTGATTGTTGCACGCCAGATCCGGACAGGCTTGTCTTATCCTAGAAGCAATTCGCCTGTAACACGCTGTAAAGACATCGTATATTTTATATGATTTAGCCTAGTGAAACGATATAATTAAACTTTATTTTTTATTATCAGTATATCCAACATTTTTATAACATCAACTCCATAAATTATTTGTCAGGATTATCCTTTTAGTCAAATGATGGGACGGTGGCGCCCCTTCAATCTAGAGCATGATTATATGAATGTATTGCCTCTCGGTTTCAAATTCGGTCAAGTGGTTTGTGGGAGTATAAATGAAATGAATATGCGGGTCAATTTAAGCTGAACAACTAAGACCCCAAGTGTCGATATAGGTAAATATGACCAAGATTGAAAAAGACAGTCACCTATTAGAGCTATACACGAGTCGACTTATTTCGGTGTAACGCCCTGAAAATCGGGGGGTCGAGCAGAAGCTCAACTCCCGAGTTCCAACGGATCACTTATGCAACATAGATAATGATGTTTAAATGTTGTCCATATTAGTGCATTAAACATGAGTGAGATTATACTAAAACAACATATCATACTCCAGAGATAATTAAGTTAAGCAAGCAGAAGACTGAGATAGGTATATAATGTATAGAAGTGTTTCTCAATCCCCAGAGTATGAGTATGTTACCAGGCTAAATATATACATGTGTTGATCCAAAATTTACAAAATACAAAATGTGAAAATCCGACTAAATCATATAATCCTTGTAATCCCATCGATCAGTACATGGTCTATATAGACCCTCCTGATAGCTGAATGTAGGGGAATTCTTCTTCTCGTCCATGAAATCCATTTCAGCTGTATGGACTCCGTCATTACCTGCATATACAATAGAGTCTGGTTGGTGTTTTAAAACACCATCCTAGGTGGGAATGAGTAGCTAATTCAGTAGAACTATAAAGCAAATGTAACATGTTATCAATACAGTCAAGCAATAATGATAAAGCAGTACAACAATCATATCCTAAGTACTCTTGTTAATGCAAGAATGGTATGCGATAATGATGCATGCCCTCGCCTGCACTCCCTCTGCGACATCATCTCACGATCGCGGCATACCCCTTCCTCTGTGCTCAACTCCAACACCAAAGGCACATGCAAATGCGATGCATGAATGTGATTAGCCAAGTTATTAATTAGACTTATTCATACAGTAGGTTTGGGAAGCTAAGGTACATCCCTTTATATCATTTACCTAAACAATGATCCATTTAGGGTCATCAGTCCTAGTTTATCACATACGATAGGCAAGTTATAGGGCAGCGTCACCCCTGATTTAAAAGAGCAGTGGATAGGCAAGTTCAGGTCACTATGAAGAGGCTGGTCACCATCAGTGTAGGCCTTAGTTTATACTCGAGGTCACTACGGGAAAGGCTCGTCACCTTAGTGTAGGCCAATAGCTTGAATACAGTGTCCCACCGTATTCGGCTCAGAATTTGGGTTGCTCACTGGTCACTACAGGGAGGCTCGTGGCCCTAGCGTAGGTCAACAGCTCGACCATGGTGTACCATACCACCATGCCCAGCTCATGAGTCTTAGCGGATTGAGGCACCAAGGTTAAACGGGCTTTTCACTGGTAAGTTTGGTACCTTAGGTTCAAGCAGTAGCGTCCATACATGGTGAACATACATTAGGCCAATCGGGTTGCTTGACAAGATCGACTAGTATGAGCGTACGTTGAATTGATCGACATGGAGTGCGTGAGCATTCCGCCTGGCCTAACCATTGTCGATAATCACCGTACGACTCGAATTCATCGAACGTATCTCGTGTGGCGAAACGACCCCAACCACTATTTCGGGAATCATTACCGATTGCCTGGACTACATCGTAGCCCCAATCATACTCCAAGCGATAACATTCACATGTGATAGTCAAAGACAGCATGTGACAACCAATCTAAATATACATCTCATTCGAGCATGTCAACAAACAATTAGTACACATGTTATCATACATAGTCATTTCATCCGTAAATCACATAGTAGTAAGATAGGTTACATAAAGGAAACCGTAACTATAGATAAGGGAATTGAGAATCCTATCTCAACACCCTCCTTCAATACATTCCAACAAGTATTTTCTCATTCAGGCATTTTATCAAACACTTAGACTCCACATATCATATATACGTAATAAATTAGTTAAAACACATATTATAGTAAATCCTTCCACATAGGAGTTGTCACACGTACAACAATCATGTATTCCCAACAAAAAAAAATCATGGCAAGCACAATCATAATTCCATATTCATTCAGACATTTAAACAAACACATGGACTGCACTTGAATCAACATAGTTTGTATCTATGTGTAATATACGGAAAACGTCGTATCTAAACATATGTGATAGCAATCAAGTCAGTCCTAAATCATTAACTAACATTAAAAGTCTTGAAAACCATAACCTAAACGTTTATAGTCTGCACCTTTCGTCGGTAAACCCATACCGAGCTCGGTTTGAACACTAAGTCCTCGTCTACGGCACAACGACAACCTATAGCATGACATAGGTTAGCTATTCCACCATTTACTTTATTTGTATCCCTAAAATATATTAGGGTTAGGATTTCTTACCTGAAAATAGAATCGAAATCGCCAGTATAGCGACACGAAAGCGGTGGTTAAGCACGTGGAGTGGTGAGATCGAATCCCAGGAACGATTCCTCACTCTCTCTCTCACTTTCTCTCTCTTTCCTTCTCTTTTCTCTCTCTTCTCTCTCATAGGATTTGAAATTCGTATGGAATGAGAGAAGGGTGGGTTAAGGCCCTTATATAGGCCCAGAACTGATGGAAATGGCCCCAGGGTCATGATATACTTACGTTATAGCCAAACAGTAGCCATTTCGGTCCAACGGGGCACATCTGGAGGCCCCTTTTCTGCGTACGATCTGGAGTAAGTCTCCTAACATTGGATCTAGGTCCAGTTAAGTTTTCGGTCCGATCGAATTTACAGATCAACCGCGGAAGATTAGTTTCAGTTCAACGGTCACCGTTACTTGATCAGGGCCACAAGTATACTGACGTGTTGGAAATTTTACCTGATCCAAGGGTGTAATTATGTCAGAATCTAACGGTGTAAAACCTTAGATTTGGTCTGCAAGCGAACGACTCATTTTACTTAAGTTTCAGTTCGCTTTTTAAAGGTATTCTCGTTTCTCACACACTTCGCTCCGACCTCAAGTTATGCGGTTCAGGATACTATTTGGACTTGATTTTCAGGATGGTTATCAAGCTCAATAAGGCAGTCATAACCATATAGTTTCGCGGTAATCGAACTTTCGACGTACGGTACAGGTCTGATACGGAGTTTTAATGTACTCCCGAGAGCAACTAGATTTTGAGATTGATCCTAGATTTCTAGGTAAGGTTGGGTTAGTGATTTTAAAGGTTTTGGGTCTTGTAGTTTGTATAGAAAGTGGTTCAAGCTAATTCTACTGATTATTCAGTTTAGTACTTAACTAAATTATGCCCTAATTATAACAGAATATGGTCCTCAGGCAGTTCTACGCCTCTTGTTGGCAATTTTAATTAGTATACTATTTTAATTATTTTTCTAATAGTTCATCATCAAGTTTACTTCATCTCTACCAAATTTCATTAGATTTTGTATTGTAGAAAAATTCTAAAAGTAGCAGCTGTTCGAACTAATAATTTTTAAATAGTTGTCACAACGACCTATATTTAACTATATTAAAATTTTTATTATATTTTTCTCTTATTTTTATATGAAACTAGACTTATCAAGATTCAATTTGGCTTTTGAATCACCTAAATCAGAGTTATAATGAGGGAAATATGACTTTTTGAAGTCGATCAAAAAGTGTATAAAATCTGCAACGAGGGTCCACCATAACTTGGTGCTCCGGCGGCGCGCCGCCCGCCCGCTGTGGTGTCTGGTGGTGTTTTACCATTGGATTTTGAAATGAGTGTATCTTGCACCCCGGAATGAGTTATTCGACATGCAATATATGATTTTGGGGTAGGAGAAGCTAATATATCCAAATAACCTATTTATTTTGTGAGATTCCATAAGTTTAATGGTAAAAAACTTAATTTATTTATATATTTACTATTTATAGTAAATTTTAGTTTAAGTGTTGTTCATCATCATTTAAACTTTAGGATTAATGTCTAATATGTAAGTACTTAAAAAAATTTAACAATAAGGTAGTGAAAAGTGAGATTTTGAAGGAAGAAGGTTAAAAGGGGATTTTAAAATTTGAGATTTGAGTTCTGAGAAGTTAATAAGGTGTTATGATCGACCCAGTGCCTAAAGACGTCCATCGCCAAGTTGGGAAAAATCCGGGACGTTACACTCGGTCAACTCGCCTCAGCTTAAAATTGATTCGAACTGAGTTGAGCTGGCTTTTAGAGCTTGAAAAAATTCTTAGTCGAGTTCAAGCTTGCCCGAGTTCAACTCGACTCGAACCTCAACTCGGATCGAATCAGCTCGGTGACTCGGTTATTTTAATATTAATGTTGCTCGCCGAGTGTTTGATGAAATGACTCAATGAAATGTGACTGCCCTCATATCTTGATTTCGATGTTGCTTGTCAAGTGTTTAATGAAATACTTGTAAAGTGTTGTTACCGTTTTGCATTTTGTAAGAAAATGAAGATGCATTATACGTGTTTGAGAAGATATCGAACTCAACTTGAACTGGCCCGAGCTACTGACTGAACCAAGCCAAGCTGGCCAGACAGGCTCAAGGACCGAGCCGAGTTGAGTTTGAGCTGCAGTTAGCCACTGGTCGAGTCAAGCCGAGCTGTGCCAAGTTCAACTCGATTCGACTCGTGTACAAATCCATCGCCTATTTAATCACTTGCACAGTGTTGTTTAAGATGATCAGGTGATTAAAGGGTGGGGTTCGTCCTCTAAAGATGGGTTGCACTTTTGCCTTCCATATGAAAGGACTTTTCGATACGAATAAAATAAAAAAGGAAATTCTTATAGTCGGCTGCAAAAAACAACTGCAGAGTATTTTTCTAAATGGAGAACTTGCTTGATATTTGAATTGAGTCTAGTGTATGAGCATAGACATGAATTACAACTAAAGTTAACAACTACTTGATTATTGCTACTGATTATACTAAGGAATGTAAATGACTGATAATGCTAAGGAGCACAAAGTAATTGAAAGATATATTTGATTTGATTTGGTTGGTATGAGATGCTTTCTTCTACTGAATTCTCTTTCTATTTATAGCTATAAATCAACCATCTGGATGCATCCCATGTTTTGACAATTCCTATAACTGTTTCAGTACTATTGACCTTTCAAAGACTTTCTTCTAAGCTTACCACCTGTCCTGGTAACTGTTCTAGGCTTCTTTATCAATTCGACCATATTCCACTCTACCACTCTTGCTTTATGGATGACGTCGCATCGCTCGATAGATGCCAGTTGTATTACCATAAAATCCTCTTTGAGTATCTCTGCATATTTCGAATACACTATGCAACTCTCGTAAAATTACATGTATCCTCTCGTAGGAACAAGCGAAAATAAGGTAGAACATTGCCCCCCACGTTACTTCGCCTTTGGGCAAAGGGTGAAACCGACGTGCGACCCCTCATAAATGCAGTCGTCCTTTAAGCCATATAGTGACATCTCATTTACCACACCTGACTGAGACAATTCTGAATGATGGTCATGTTTTTTTCCTTTTTTCTTTTTTTTTTTTTAAAAAAAATGGAGAGCTACTCCCGTGGCGATGTGTGTGTAAGCATCATTAACTTTCTTACATTTTTCAACTTCTCGTGTTTTCTTCCCTGTTTCTTCATCTTCAAAACCCTCGTTAACTTCTTGTGTTTTCTTCCCTGTTTCTTCATCTTCAAAACCCTCGTTAACTTCTCGTGTTTTCTTCCCTGTTTCTTCATCTTCATCATCATTTGTCTCCCTAACTTTCCACCAAGGTGATTTAATAGATACATTAGACTACTTTTTCGGTATAACTCACTATCGATCATGACATAATTGACAACCAATCTCCTTAGATCTCTATCAGCCTTGATCCGTAAGCTTTGAAGATAGCCCATAAGGGGAGCTCTGTGGTCATTCTCCTCTATCTCAACCTGGCATATTTCCACAATTATCTCTCTCTTAAAGACTAAGGTTCAGGACCTCCTTTATATTGTGATCGTCCTTTCGGTCGATCCTTCTAGGATGTCTAGCCATGCTGCCATCCACACCATTTAATTAGCGTCTGCATTGTGATCTTGAGTTGTGTGCATTATTTCTACCTCATCAAAATTGTCCAGCATGTAAGATGCGAAGGCATAGTATGGTAATAGTATCGAGTTGGTACACTTAAACAGTCATGCCATCTAATTTATCACCAACTATAAATCGCCCACTACTATCACACTTCGCATGCTTAGTTCCATCAGCAATTCTATATCAATTATCATAGCCTTGTACTTGGCCTGATTATTGATATGTTCAAATTCTAATTGGAACACGAATTCTTACCAATTTCCATTTGGTACAATTAAGATAATCCCAGCTACCGAATCTTTATAGGTCTTTGAGTCATCAAAGATCAACTTTTAAGGTGTTAAATATGCATATAATACAAGTATAAAACCTCCGATGAAAGTTGGCCTTCCAAGTCGGATGGATGGTCAGCCAAGAAATTGGCTATAACCTGACCCTTTATTACTTTTTGGGATAAATACCTAAGATCAAACTCAGACAGAGCTAAAACCCATTTGTAGATTCAGCCGCTCAAAATTAACCAGTTCAGCATTATTTTACTAAATCAGTTAATTCTTAACTCTTTCGGCCAACAAATAATGCTTTGCTTTGGTGGCCGTAAATTACAAAGATAAACATAATTTCTTCATCGCAGAGTATTGTCGTATCATCTCTCAGTATCGAGGAGCGTTCGGCTGAGATAGTAGACTGCATGCTGTGTCCGATCATTGTCATCTTGGGATAACAATGCTCCCACTAACTCTGCAGATGTCGCGACATACAGCTTGAGTGGTCGACCTTTGACTTGTGGCACTAACATTGGCAACTTCATCAAATATTCTTTAATCCTTTGGAAAGTCAGTTGATGTTCTGCCTCTAACTTAAACTCAACTCCCTGTCTCATTTTTATCAATGGAGAAAACACGTTAGTTTTTCCTACACAATTAGAGATAAACCTTCACATAAATTTGACTTGGCCGAGGAAACGTTGCAATTCTGATTTGTTACTTGGTGGGTGAGCATTTATAATTGCTTAAGCCTTATTTTGATCTACCTTGATCATTTGCTTATGTACAAGGAATCCTAGAAATTATGGACTTAAGCCCCAAAGGCGTATTTATGGGTATTCATTTTTAAATTTTAAAGCCTTCGCTCAAATGAGAGTAAAATGGTCTCCCACATCGGCCGACTTAATTACCACATCATCAACGTAAACCTCCATGAATTGGTCAATCATATCGTGAAATACGATGTTCATTGCCCTTTGGTATATCACCCTTGCATTCTTGATCCCAAATGGTATAATGTTCACAACCTTAAGTGTAGGGTCGCGATGTAGTGATAATCTTGGTATGACCGAGGTCGAATCCACAGGGACTAATCTTATGTGTCTATTGTAAGAGTAATTAGAATCAAAACTAAGAGAAGATCTAAGCTAAATTAGAAAAGTAGGGAGTAATTGTGAAATGATGAATTTAGAAACTTAAGAATTTAAAGGTAGGAACTAAGGTTTCCAGGGATCCACTTGCAACTATTAGGATGTTTCCTTATTTGATTCAAGGCACTCAATTGGAATTGGAGTCTTATCTTATCCAATTGGAAGATATTCAATAAGATCCGATTTGAACTTCCATTAACCGAACTCTCAACGGATGAAAGTTGTGAGGATTAAAAGTGATTCCATCACCTAACCACGCCCAGGAGACTATGGTAGATAACAGGGTATATCAATCTAATAACCTACATGGGAGAATTGTGAAGAATAGAGAGGATTCCATCACCCATCCATGCCCAAGGGATGATGGAAAACAATTGGATTTCCTATTTTCACAAACTCCAAACAGGAAAAAAAGATACTTCAAGCAATTACAAATCCATTGTAATTTCAGTCACAACAAACTATTAAACCCTAAAAGTATTCCTTAAATATCAAACTATAATCAAAGGAGTTCAACAATAACAAGAATCAAACTAGAAAAATATCTCAATCGTGCCACAAGCTTCACCCCCTTAGCCCTAGTTAAGGAATCTAACCAACCATAGACATGATTGGATTAAAAACCCTAGAAGAAAGCATTAAAAACTAAGGAGAAGGGAAGAAGAACTCTTGAAAAGTGGCTTCGCCCTTTTGCTCTGCTCCTCCAAACCCTAGATATCCTAAAAAGACTTAGGAAACCCCTATTTATAATCAAAATTTCAAAAATCGTAAAACCGGATCAAATTTACGCAGTCCGCACAACGCTTTCAATGTCATCAAAGGGGTTTGAACGTGGAAGTCGTGCCTTTTCTTCTTTTACACTACGTAAGTCTCTGTGTCATCGAACCGTCCTTCGATGTCATCGAGCGAAGCTTCGGTTCATCAAACAGATCTTCGAGTCATCGAAAATGTGACCAAAACAATCCAGCGAGTTGCTTCAATTTTTTTCAATAAATTCAATGTCATCAAGCAGTCTTCGATGTCATCGAGAACCTTCCTTCAAGTCATCGAACATGTCTTTGAGGGATTGAGAAAAGCACCCAATATATCTAGCAACCAACTCAATTTTTTCTCAATGTGCAATTGATCAAGTATAATTTAAATCGAGAATAGAAATTTAAATATCAATGTTCCAATAAATGTCAACTTACTTCCCAAGGAGTACTAATATTTCATAATGTTGGTCATGTTCATCATATCGAAAATAAGACGAAAACTCAAGCAACCAACTCAATTTTTCCTCAATGTCATCTTCTAGTGTTCGATGTCATCAAAAGACTCTTCAATGTCATAGAACGGTTCTCAATGACACAGTCTTTATGATTTCTGCGCTTGTTCTTTCGACTTCCTTCATTTTCCACTTGCTTTTCTTGGATCTTGGAGTCTTGAAATCTTTAATCTTGGTCTCCAAGATCCCTTCTTTTCTTTGGTGACTTTTGAGTATTAAATCCATGCTTTTAACATTCTTTTCAATCCAAGCCTTTAAATTCACCTTGTAACACAAACACATGTAAAATATACCATTAAGCCATATTATGTTTGTAAAACTAAGAGATAAATGGGAGATAATTTACAATATTTGACCCTCAACACAACCCCCAACCATCATTTTGCTAGTCCCGAGCAAAATATGCGAAAAATAATCTTCAATCTCAAGCTCAAAACCTTTTTCAGAAAACAATCTTTTGTGCAATCAAGTATGAATGAGTACGGATAAGATAAGAAGGTGAGATTTTGAAAACTTAGAGCCAAATCAATTATGCAATTGATCAAGTATATTATTTAAATCAGAATAGAAATTTAAATATCAAGTTTTCCAATAAATGTCAACTTACTTCCCAAGGGAGTACTAATATTTCATAATGTTGGTCATGTTCATCATATCAAAATAAGACGAAAACTCAAGTATTAATTCCGAATATACCCCCTTTTTTCTTCTTTTTCTAGTTTTTGATTTTTTTTATCGACAGATACTTTTATTCCTTTTTTTTTTTTTTTAGACAATTCATCTTTTTTAGAGACCTTTTTCATTCTTCTCAGCGATGTTGTCATTTTTTTCATTTTCATGGCCTTTTTGTCGATTTCCTATTTTTTTACTGGTTTTTCATCTTTTAAGGTAGATAAAATTCTCCAGACTCGATTCTCAGCATCTATTAATAATTCACATACTAACAATTAGAAACCCCTAGCATATCCCAAGGAAGCAATTTAAACATGTTTTGTGATCATGATATACAAATTTCTTCTTAATCGTTCAAGAACCTTAGGTGATAATTTACTTAAATGATCAAGCTCCAACAATTTAAAATCCAATCTCTCGTCTCATCATATTCGAAGCATTCTTAATTACACAATTTCTTGCCTTCCAAATAGAGTTCAACTTAAAATATTTTTTAAAAAAAAATTAAAATTTTTGCTCAAAATTGAGAAAAACACTGATTAGGTTACCTAATCCCCCATACCCCCCACAAACATCTACATTGTCCTCAATGTACATGAAAGAGGCATGTAATGCACATGAGGTAATGAAAATAAAGGAAATGGGGATGGAAAGATAGTACCTGGAGGAAGGAAATTTGGAGCTTTTCTATGGATCTCAGCATAAAATGGGTTAGCACAAAACAAAACTCAATAAAGTATAAACAAACTATCCTAAAATAGTACAAGCAAACTATCCTAATCCTAATTTCTATGAAAGCAATAAACCTAACTATACCTCTGTCAGACTACAAGGTCAATCCTGGTAAACAAGATCAATTAAAGGTATGGACATGTCCTCTGAATTAAGTTTCTCAACAAATGGCTTTAATCGATGTCCATTTACTTGGAATTCATTACCATTGTTCAGATTCTTTATCTCAACAACCCCATGAGGATAAACATTGGTAATAGTGAAGGGACCGGTCCAACGAGATCGGAGTTTTCTTGGAAAAAGATGTAATTGAGAATTGTACAAAAAGACTTTCTGTCCGGGCAAGAACGATTTCCGAAGGATGTTCTTCCCATGGAGCACCTTCATCCTGTCCTTGTAAATTCTCGAGTTCTCATGTGCATCATTCTGGATCTCCTCGAGTTCATTCAATTGTAGTTTGCACAACGAGCCAACGTTGTCTAAATCGAAGTTCATATTTTTGATCGCCCAATAAGCCCTATGTTCCAACTCCACAGGTAAGTGGCAAGCCTTCCTATAGACAAGTTTAAAGGGAGACATTCCAATAAGGTTTTAAATGTAGTACGGTAAACCCATAAAGCATCGGTCAATCGAATTGACCAATCCTTTCGATCAAGATTAATTGTTTTCTCCAAAATGTGTTTGACCTCCCTATTGGAAATCTCAGCTTGCCCACTTGTTTGTGGGTGCTATGGAGTGCTCACCTTGTGAGAAATGTCATATTTCTTCATTAAGTTCACGAATGGCCTATTACAAAAATATGAGCCCCCATCACTAATGATGGCTCGAGGCATTCTGAACCGAGAAAGGATGTTCTCTTTTAAGAATTTAATGACCATTTGATGGTCATTGTTCCAGCACGGAATCCTTCGACCCATTTAGTAACGTAGTCTATGGCTAGTAGAATGTATAAATTCCCAAAGGATTAAGGGAATGGTCCCATGAAATCGATGCTCTAGCAATCAAATGCTTCAATGATTAGAATGGGGTTCAAGGGCATCATATTTCGATGGAACATTCTCCCAACTTTTAACAATACTCACAAGCTTTGGAAATCTCATGAGTGTCCCTGAACATAGTGGGCCAGTAAAAGCCACACTACAAAATTTTGGTCGTGGTCTTTTTAGCAAAAAAGTGACCATCACAAGCCTGAAAATGACAGAAGGAGATGACACTCTAATGTTCGTTTTCTGGCACACATCTCCTTAAGATCTGGTCTTGGTAATATTTAAATAAATAAGGATCATCCTAGAAGAATTTGCGTACCTTGGTGAAAATTTTCTTCTTATCTTGTGCAGTCCAATTTGTCGACGTGAAACATGTGGCAAGATAATTAGCAATATTAGCGAACCAAGGTGAGTAGGAGACTTTAAACAATTGCTCGTCAGAGAACATGTCGTTTATGGGTGCCGTCTCAAGGGAATCAGGTAGGTCAGGTCTCGAAAGGTGGTTAGCCACTATGTTTTCTACTCCCTTTTTATCTTTTATTTTCAAATCAAATTTTAGAGTAGGAGGATCCATCTTATCAAGCGGGGCTTAGCATCATTCTTTGGAAGAAGATACATGAGCGCCGCATGATCGGTGTAGATAATGATCTTGAATCCGATCAAGTAAGATCTATATTTGTCCAAAGCAAATACTACGGCCAAGAGTTCTTTTTCCGTAGTAGAGTAATTCACTTGGGTCAAATTTAGCGTCTTACTTGCATAATGAATAATATAGGGCTTCTTTTCTTTTCTCTGGCCTAACACTGTCCCAATAGCATAGTCAGACGCATCACACATAAGTTCAAAAGGAATGTTCCAATCGGGTGACTGTATGATAGGTGCGGTAGTCAACATGCCATTGAGCTTAGAAAAAGCTTCTTGGCATTGTTCAGTCCACTCATATGGAATATCCTTTTGAAGTAGATTACATAAAGGATGAGAGATGTGGCTGAAGTCCTTTATGAATCTTCTGTAAAACCCGGCGTGTCCTAAGAAGGATCGCATGTCTCGTATACTTTTGGGTGGAGGTAAGGTAGAGATAAGATCAATTTTCGCTTTATCTACCTCAATTCCCTTGGATGAGATAATGTTTCCAAGAACAATTCCCTTATGAACCATGAAATGACACTTCTCCCAATTGAGTACCAAATTCTTTTCTTCACATCTTTTCAGCACACATTTAAGATTTTCTAAGCAATCACTGAAAGATGGACCAAAAACTGAGAAGTCGTCCATGAAGACATCTAGATATTGACCCACCATGTCAGAAAAATACTCATCCTTCATGGTAATGCCCCTGCCATCTTTAAAAGGTGGCGGGGGCATTACACAGTCCGAATAGCATCATTTGGTAAGCAAAGGTGTCAAAGGGACATTTGAACGTGGTCTTTTCTTGGTCTTCAAGGGCTATTTTAATCTTATTGTAGCCTGAATATCCGTTAAGGAAACAGTAATAGGAATGACTAGCTAGTCTCTCTAAGATTTGATCAATAAAGGGTAAAGGAAAGTGGTCATTCCTCGTGACAGTATTCAACTTCCTGTAGTCAATGCACATTCTCCAACCAGTAGTAACACTAGTTGGCATGAGTTCATTATTGCCATTAGCTACGATGATGATTCCGGACTTCTTAGGAACCACCTGAGTTGGACTCACCCATTGGCTATCAGATATAGGGTATATGATACTCACATCTAATAGTTTAAGAACCTCGGCCTTAACCACTTCCTTTATGTTTAGATTTAATCTACGTTGTAGTTGCCAGGAGGTCTTCGCATTATCCTCTGGATAAATGCGGTGTGTACGAATTGAAGGGTCAATTCCCTTGAGATCTGTAATTGACCATCCAAGGGTTCCCTTATGCTCAATGAGAGTAGATATGAGCATACTCTCCTATTCTTGCTCAAGGTAGGAAGAAATTACCACCGGATATGTCTCATCTTGACCTAAATTGGCATATTTCAAATCAGAGGGCAAATGTTTTGGGTCAAGCTTATATGCCTTAAGGTTAGACAGTAGAGGCGCTACATCAGTTTGGGACAATTCTTCAAATTGTGGCCTCCACCGGTTGACTTCAAGTATCAGCACGATATCAAGGATGGCCCCCGTCTCCCTAATCATATCATCATCAAAATCATGGGAGTGGGCCAGGCACGCCTTAAGAGGGTCAGAGGATAAAGTCAAGAGTGTTCTATCTTTCACGAAAGAGTCTATCAAGTTACTATCATGGAGATCGTCATCATCCTCTGACTGTTTGCTTGTATTGAAAAAGATATTCAACTCCAATGTCATATTGCCGAATGACAAACTCATGTCTTCATTTATGCAATTAATGATTGCATTGGATGCGGCAAGGAATGGGCGACCAAGAATGACGGGAATTTGAGTGCTCATGTCCACGATGGGTTGAGTATCCAAGACGATAAAACCTACTATGTAGTAGAATTTTTCAACCTAGACCAACACATCCTCAATTATCCCTCTTGGTACACCGACTGAGCGATAGGCAAGTTGTAACATAGTCCGGGTGGGTTTTAATTCACCTAGACCCAGTTGCTCGTAGACCGAGTACGAGATCAGATTCACGCTCACTCCTAAGTCAAGAAGTGCGTGCTCAATATGGTAATTCTCAATTACACAAGCAATGGTTAGGCTACCGGGATCTTTGTATTTTTGTGGCACATCTTTCTTTAAAATAGCACTCACTTTTTCAGTTAAAAAGATTTTCTTTTGAATATTTTGCCGTCTTTTGGTCGTACACAAGTCTTTCAGAAATTTGACATATGAAGGTATTTGTTTTACAACATCAAGTAAAGGAATATTGACCTTCACTTGTTTCAATACCTCTAGAATGTCCTGAGAGTTAGAGAGAGGTTATGGTGCCATCAACCATTGGGGAAATGGAGCAATCGGCTTTCCTTGAGGTTCTGGTTTTAATTCTTGTGGGGCATGACTAAATCTATCATTGTTATCCTCTTTCGGGTCCTTAGGCTTTTCAGACATGACTGGAATGGTTTTATCAATGATATTCCCACTCCTAATTAAGAGTGGTGATAGATTTAGCTTGCTCTATCTGATTTAAAGAGCTCGGGTCACTAACTTCATATTTCAGTTTTGGATTGGGAAGAAGTTGAGGTAGAAGGCTCCCCTTGTTCCCAATTACACTTTTAGTCTCAAGTCCTTGTATGACCTTTGTGAGGTTTTAAAAGACTTGTAGCATACCTGATTGAAAAACTCTTAATTTTGAAGATACTTTAAAACTGGATCCTCTTAAGGTTTCCGTTGATGTGGAATTTGATTAGGGAATCCTTAAGGTGTAGCATTTTGTTCGTTTCTCCAACTGAAGTTTAGATGATTTCTCCAGCTGGGATTGTAAGTATTAGATGTTAGCCCACTAAAAGGTCTTTGGTAATTATTTATAGCATTAGATTACTCATTCAGTACCTCTTGAAAGGCAAGTACTGTTGGATAATTTTCAGTTGTGTGAATGTTATAAGCAGAAAAACCGCAAATAGTTTCCTTACCCTTATCCTTCTTTAATTCCATGGCTTCGAGTTTTCTGGTGAGATTAGCCACTTTAGCATTGATATCATCATCCTCTCTCAGGAGGTACATTCCACCCCTCTCCTTGGATAGAGTCGGCCTAGACATGGTGCTTGATTTTGGGGGGATGTCCCATGATTATGTGTTTTCAGCAAGCTTATCAAAGTAATCCAACACATCATTGACATTTTTATTCATGAATTCCCCATTACACATTGTCTCGACCAATTGGCGCATGGGAAATGTCAGTCCATCATAGAAAAAGTTCGTGATGCGTCACATTTCAAAATCATGTTGTGGGCATGAATTGACAAGATCCTTGAACCGCTCCTAACATTGAAAGAATGTTTCATCTTCCTTTTGGGCAAAGTTCATGATCAACTTTCTAAGGGTGTTCATTTTATGGTATAGAAAAAATTTCTTTATGAACTCCCTTGTCATGTCATTCCATCTACCAATAGATCGAGGACGCAGTGAATGCAACCATGTCTTAGCTTTTTCTTTCAAAGAAAAAGAAAAGAGTTTCAGCCTGACCATGCCATCGGACACGTTTGGAAAGTATAGAGTGGCTATAATCTCATCGAACTCTTTCAAGTATAAATACGGATTTTCATATTCAAGCCTATGAAATTTTGGAAGGAGTTGGATCACCCATGGCTTGATATCCATGTGTCTCATATTTTCTAGAAAACCATTCATGAAGGTGTACTCACCCCCTCCGGTTGTAAATAGTCTCGTAAAGTACGAGGCGAGGGTGCTTAATGCACTTCATTCTCATCCTAGACTTCCTCAACCCGAGGTTGAGGTTGTCTTCCCGGTTGATTGGTAGCCATCACTTCAATTAACTCTGAGGATCTCGAATGGTGTCTAATCCTATGATGGATAGATAACCCCTCAACTAATCCTCCTTCACTAAAAAGACGTCGAGTGTTGTCACGAACCCACTTGGGCATGAAACCCTTTCAGCCCTTAATTTCAGATTCTAACCTAAACCTAAAAAAGAAAGAAGGAAATAAGAATTCTAAAAAAAGAAAGGAAGAGAATTAAAAAGAAGTTACCAAATTGGAAGTTCCTAACTTACGATCCTGCAAAACAAAATAAAAGAAATCAGTTTCTAAAAACAGAAATAGAAAGTTTTTAAAAACAAAAAAGGAAAGTTTCTAAAAAAAAAAACAACCTAGTTTCTAAAAACAGAAAAGGAAAGTTCATAAACCTAGAAATAGAAAGTTAAGTTAGTTTCTAAAATAATTCAGAAAAACCCTAATCCTAAGAATAGAAAATAGAAAAAACCATAATCTTAAATCAATTCCAAAACTATCTAATCTCCAAAAAATGCAACCATTAATCCCCGACAATAGCGACAAAAACTTGTTCACAACCTCAAGTATAGGGTCGCGATGTAGTAATAATCTCAGTAAGACCGAGGTTGAATCCACAGAGACTAATCTTGTATGTCTATTCTGAGAGTAATTAGAATCAAAACAGGGAGAAGATCTAACCTAAATCAGAAAAGTAGGGAGTAATTGTGAGATGATGAATTTAGAAACTTAAGAATTTAAAGGTGGGAACTAGGGTTTCCAGGGATCCACTTACAGCTATTAGGATGTTTCCTTATTTGATTCAAGGCACTCAATTGGAATTGGAGTCCTATCCTATCCAATTGGAAGATATTCAATAAGATCTGATCTGAACTTCCATTAACCTAATTCTCAATGGATGAAAGTCGTGAGGATTAGAAGTGATTCCATCACCTAACCATGCCCAGGAGACTATGGTAAACAATAGGGTATATCGATCCAACAACCTACATAGGAGAATTGTGAAGAATAGAGAGGATTCCATCACCCATCCATGCCCAAAGGACGATGGAGAACAACAGGATTTCTTATTTTCGCAAACTCCAAATAGGAAAAGAAGATACTTCAAGCAATTGCAGATCCATTGTAATTTCAGTCACAACAAACCATTAAACCCTAAAAGTATTCCTTAAATATCAAACTAGAATTAAAGGAGTTCAACAATAACAAGAATCAAATAAGAAAAACATCTCAACCATGCTACAGGCTTCACCCCTTAGCCCTAGCTAAGCGATCTAGCCAACCATAGACATGATTGGATTAAAAACCCTAGAAGAAAGTATTAAAAACTAAGGAGAAGGGAAGAAGAACTCTTAGAAAGCGGCTCCAGCCTTTTGCTCTGCTCCTCCAAACCCTAGATATCCTAGAAAGACTTAGGAAACCCCTATTTATAAGCAAAGTCCTAGAAAATCGTAAAATCGGATCAAATTTACGTAGTCTATGCAACGCCTTCAATGTCATTAAAGGGATTTGAATCCAGAAGTCGCGCCTTTTCTTCTTTTACACTGCGTAAGTCTCCGTGTCATCGAACCATCCTTCGATGTCATCGACTGAAGCTTTGATTCATCGAATAGATCTTCGAGTCATCGAAAATGTATCCAAAATAGTCCAGCGAGTTGCTTCAATTTATTCAATAAATTTGATGTCATCGAGCAGTCTTCGATGTCATCGAGAACCTTCCTTCGAGTCATCGAACATGTCTTCGATGGATCGAGAAAAGCACCCAATATGTTCAACAACCAACTTGATTTTCTCTCATAAATTTGATGTTATCAACCAGTGTTCGATGTCATCGAATGACTCTTCAATGTCATCGAATGGTTCTCGATGACACGGTCTTTGTGATTTTTGCGCTTGTTCTTTCGACTTCCTTCCTTCTCCACTTGGTTTTCTTAGATCTTGAAGTCTTGAAATCTTTAATCTTGGTCTTTAAAGATCCCTTCTTTGCTTTGTTGAATTTTGAGCACTAAATTCATGCTTTTAGCATTCTTTTCAATTCAAGCCTTTAAATTCACCTTGCAACACAAACAAATGTAAAATATACCATTAAGCCATATTATGTTTGTAAAACCAAGAAATAAATGGGAGATAATATGCAATATTTGACCCTTAACATATAACAACCCAACAATAAGCTCTCAAAGGCCTAGGGTACCTAAATGTTGTTTTCAGCACATCATCGAGCATAACATATATACATATATATATATATATAGTTATATCTAGAATGGCCATCCATAAAGGAAATCATCTGGTGGTCGACCGCTCAGTCAATCAACTGATCAACCACGGACATCGGATATTCGTCATTAGGTGTGGCCAGATTTAATTTCCTAAAATCAATATATACCCGCAAGTTAACATTTTTTTATCACTAGGATCACATTCGAGATCCATTCGGCATACTTAATAAGTCTAATGAAATTGACCTTTAGTAACCGTTCGATCTCTTCTTTTATTTTCTGAGTGACCTCTGTTATCATTCACCTGGGTAGTTGCTTGTATGGTCGATACCCTTCCCTTATTAGTAGTATATGCTCAACTAGGCTTTGATTTAGTCCTGATATCTCATGATAGTCCCACACAAAGTAATTGGCAAACTCTCTAAGCAAATCAGTGAGTTCAGTTTTATTTTGTGGTTTCAACAATCCACTGATAAAGTTTGGCTTAGGGTCTCACTCGGTTCCTAGGTTCATCTCAATGAACAAATCCTAAACTTGAGCCTGTGAATCTTCTAGCTTATCAAGGGCTTTCTTTAAGTCCATGTCTCTTTTGTCTCCATCTACTTCATCGGCCGAAATAACCATATCGATCAAATATACGAAGCGACCATTGTCAACATCTTTTAGGCCCTCTTCGAGCCTTCTCATTCTAATCATAAAGTCAATCATTCATTCCTTGTTTATTGGTGTATTACTTATGGAATTTCTTTAATGGTGTAGCATGGGACTGGCCGATAAGTTACAATATCTCTCGACAGGTTATTGACTAAGTTAGTTACAACAGTAATATCTTGCACAATATGTTGAGTGTCAAATATTGTATATTTTTCCCTAATTATATCTTAGTTTTAGGAACATGATAATGCTTAATGATATATTTTATACATGTTTGTGTTGCAAGGTGAATCTGAGAGCTTCGATTGAAAAGAATGTTAAACGCATGGATTTGATGCTCAAGAATCACCAAGGCAAAGGATGGATCTTAGGAGACCAAGAATGAAGAGTTCACATGCCAAATATCCAAGGAAACCAAGTACAAAGGATGAAGAAAGGACTTGAAAGACTACAAAATCCGCAGCAGAAAACAGACAGGTTCGACGAAAATCACACAAAATAGTCCAGCAACTAACGATGAAATTCAGAAGCTAGTTCCAACCGAAACCCAGTTCGGTCCGACTAAAGGGAGGATTCAGTGCGACTGAAAGTGCATAAAAAGCTCCAGCGAAGAACGATGAATGTCGGAGCTAATTCAGTTTGACAGAAGATTAATTCAATCCGACCAAAATTGGGCAATTGCTGAAACAGAATCTTGTCTCATTTTGGATTTGATTTCGGTCCAATCGAAAGTAACCTCGGTCGAACTGATGCGTAACGCAACTGCGTAAGTTGAGGCAGTTTCACGTTTGGATTGTGAAAATTCCAAGGCGGTGCGTAAGATGGAGCTTCACAACTATAAATAGGAGTCCCTAGGACGTTCCTAGATATCTTCTTGGGTTCAAGGAGTGGAGCTAAAGGGTGGAGAGCCGACGCCAATAGTTTTTCTTCTTCTTCCTTAGTTTGTTTTCATGTTTTGTTTAAGAGATTTTGGTTTAATCATGTCCATTGTTAACTAAACCTCTTAGCTAGGGCTAAGAGGTGAAGTTTGTAGCGTGATTAGGATGTTTATCTTGCTTTGATTCTTATTTATATTGAACTTCATTGATTTCTAGTTGATTTTAAGGAATAACTTCAGTTTCCAATGGTTTGTTGTGTCTCAAATTACAATAGACACTGCGATAGCTTTGAATATCTTCTTTTCCTATTTGAGATTGTGGCATTGGTAAATCCTGTTGTTCACCATCGTCTCCTGGGCATGGTAGGGTGATGGAACCCCTTCTAACCATCACAATTCTCCTCCATTGAGGACTGGTCCAATGAAAAACTCAGAGATTTGATTATCTCTTCTTCTAACTGGATAAGATGGGACTCTGATTCCAGTTGTGTTTTCTGAATCAAGTGAGGTAGCATCCTAATAACTACAAGTGGATCCTTAGCACCCTTGTTCCCACCTTTAATTGATAGTTTAAACATTATTCACAATTACTCTATTTATTCTAGATTTATAATTTAGATCTTTTTCTAGTTCTAGTTCTAGTTATTTTCAGAAACGTACAAGATTAGTTCATGTGGATTCAACCTCGATCTCACTTGGGGTTATTACTACATTGCAACCCTACACTTGGGGTTGTGAAAATAATACTATCTGGATTCTTCTTTACGGATATCTCGGTTAGACGTTCATAATTGTTCCTTCCGATAAACCGAATCATCCTTACTTCATCCTCGTAATAGTAGACCGCATTTTCATTTGATGTGGCCAAGAATGGCTTGTTATAGGCCAATACCAACTCGACTTTATCCTTATTCTGAAATATTATACACCGGTACAATGATGATGGAATACAAGAAAAAGAGTGAATCCGATCTCCCCCAAGCTGAGTGTCGTGGCTAGACAAAGTGTCGACTATAAAGAAAGGAGCCAATACTCTTTTAGTTCCTACGGTCAAGTTGGCCAGTAACACACCATGTATATTTGCGACATGCCCGGTAAGTTACTAACTGTAACTTCAGATGGAATCAAATCAGCCTGAGTCTTTTCCAATTTTACCATCATTCTCAGTGAGAGAAGGTTAATGGCAGCCCCATTTTCAACCAAAATTTGGGTGACCAGACAGCCCTTGAGATGGGTGGATATGTATAGCTGTTTAAGGTGTTGCATCATGACATGGGGTGGGCCTTTCTATAACCACTCTTTCAAATGATGCACCTGACTCCACGGTGACAGTGTTTATCTGTGGTATTTCGCTCGTTCTCAATGCTCCTTTAATTGCATCTTTTAAAAGAGAAAAGAAGTGTGTTGTATCACAACAGGAGGATCGAGCTCCTCCACATCACCTACGATCTTACTAGACTAAGATAGCTTGATCTAAAAACTTGATGGGAGAGTGAGTACCATGTTGCAATCAAACACCATGGGTTGCGATTATCCAAAAATAATCTTTGAACCAAACATTGCCTGCCCTTGGTGTTTTCAAACTGTGTTGCTCATCAGTGCTTGCACCAGAACATTTGGCATTCTTATCGGTCGTTGAAAGTCACCCATATCTTATTGAAAGCAAGTGAAGACACTTCCAATGCTTTAATTGTCATCATTAGTTCTTAGATCAACAGATTGTCGCCTACGAACCACTCATCCCTGAGATAATGAGACAAATCATCACGATTGTCAATGTTACCCAATTCTATTATGTTGTTGGGCTGGGTAACTAGAGCTGAGTAGAAACTAGACCGATCCGACGGATCTGACCCGATTCAATTCGAACCGAAGGCCAGGATCTGGTCGGATTGAGTTGGCCCAGTCAAATCTAACCGTACATCGAATCGAGTTCGGATCAATGGTCAATCCAGATCGATCTGATCCGGAATCCGATCTGATTGGATCTGATTTGGACCGATCCGATCTGATCTGTATCGGGTCTATATAAGTGATTTTTTTTAGTTTTTACTTTTTACCTAGCCACATCCAACAACCCTCACCCGAACCCTAAAATCCCTCTTTCCCTTTCTCTACTGAACGAGCGCCGCACCCATCTCGATTTGGACACTTAGCAGCCCGGCCCACTCATCATCACCGTTCATCATCTCCATTAATCAGGTAGGTACCGTAGTTTTCATTTTTATTTCATTTTTTCATTTTATCCTATATTTTAGAGTATTTTAGAGTGGTGGCCCACCCTGTCTTGCTAGTGGACCGTACTGGCTTGCTATGCGGTCGTGGCTCGTCGGCCGGCCATAGCTTGTTGGTGGTCTACCCGCCCTGTCTCACTGTGCGGTCTGCTAGCTCGCTGGTGATCCCATCCACTCGCCCTGGCTTGCTGTGCGGTCCACTGGCTCACTGGTGGTCCTGTCCACCCACCTTGGCTCGCCCCACTGGCTTGCTGGTGGTCCCGTCCGCCCGCCCTAGCTCGTTGATGGTCCTATGGAATTTTTAATGGTGATCCACCTAAGATTTAGATCTGCATAATATGATAAAATTATCCCTTCTTAAAATGGGCTGAAGAAACGAATGGACGGTATGGATATATAAAACATCATCAAGGTGGGTCATACATCAGGGGTAAACTGTTTGTTGAAATAGGATTGTTGACTGTTGTATATGTTGAAATGGTATGGAATTGTATTAGGACTGTTGTATTAGGACTGTTGAAATAGGATTGTTAGAATTGTATTAGGACTGTTGAAATAGGACTATTGTATTAGATGGGATTAAATGGTATGGAATTGTATTAGATGGGATTAAATGGTATGGAATTGTATTAGGTGGGATTAAATGGCAAGATGTCGGTCACTTGTACATGTATATAACTAGACCAAGACACTAGACTTCATAGGACCAATTTAATCTGCATGTTAGCGATAAAATTATTGCTTATTGGCTTATTGGCTATTGCTTACTACTTAATATGTTTGTATAATTTGTAATTAGTAGTTAATTTGTTAGAATTACCATTTACATTGCTTTTTAGTATTAGCATTTACATTGCTTATTACAATTAGGAAATTATTGTGACTTGTGGTTGTGATTTGTAAGTTAGATAATTAGTTACCCATTTGAGGATTTCTATGTGGCCATACATAGATATAGTGTATTTTTGGTGGCATAGAAATCACTCAAATTGTCTCATTTTGGACAGTTCAAGGTTAGATGGATAGTATGCTTTCATATAACTTATTTAAATGTTCATGCCTGATCTGCTGTCCATATCCTCATTTCTCTCTGAATATGTTTCTTCTATTTCATTTTCAATGCCAAATATCTTCACATTTCTTAAATATTTTGCATCGGAATGTAACGAAAAATCAACTTATCTGAAGAGGCATGGGGAGATGCTGTTGAATTTTCGGCGTGGACATTTAAATGGGAATATGAAAATATTACAATCTATCCAACCTTGGATGGGTAACTAATTTAGGATTTAATTGTAACTTGTGATTGCGAGTTAGATAATTAGTTGCCCATTTAAAGATTTCTACATGGCCATACATAAATATAATGTGTTTTTAGTGGAATAGAAATCACTCGAATTATCCCATTTTGGATAGTTCAATGTTAAATGGATAATATGCTTTCATATAATCTATTTAAATGTTCATGCTTGATCTACAGTCCATCTCCTCATTTCTCTCTGAATATGTTTCTCCCGTTTCATTTCCAATGACAAATATCTTCACATTATTTGGATATTCGGCATCGGAATGTAATAGAAAATCAATTTATCTGGAGAGGCATGGGGAGATGCTGCCGAATTTTTGGTGTAGACGTTTAAATGGGAATATGAAAGTATTACAATTTATTTAACCTTGGACGAGTAACTAATTTAGTATTTAGTATAACTCTTTTAGCATTAGATTGTTTGCAACGTCCTAGCCTGCTTAAAGAGGGAGGAGTGTGGGACCCACAGCAGGCCCCACCCTTGATGTATATATTCAATCCACACCGTCCATCCAATTTCCCAGCCCATTTTAGGCGTTGAACCGAAAAATGAAGACAATTCAATCTCTGGGCGGCCATATTGTGGAAACTAGTGGTTTTTGGTGATATAATTTGTTTGGGGCCGCTATGATGTTTTTACACATCGAACATATTCGATATGGGGCTTGTTAGAACTGTCCCGAGTCCAGGAATCCAACCAATGGAATGGATTCTCCTGATGTGGGCCCACCTATGATAAACCGCGAGAAAACAAATAAAAATAAAAAATAATATATATACAGCAGAGGGACTGGGCGTCCCTTGCTGCTGAAGTCCAGCATCCAGAGGACGCTGCAGCATCCTACTGCTAGACGTGGCTTTGGACGATGGGCCCCACCAAAGGCCCCACCATGATGTGTGTTAACCAGCTACACCTTGCACTTGATGGGTCCCCTTTTTGTATGGGGTGCACCCAAAAATCAACCGTACGCAGAACTAAGGTAGCCCACACCACCAAAAGCAGTAGGGTATTGACCGACTACCATTGAAACCTTATTTGGGTCACAGAAGTTTTAGATCTATATGAAATTTGTTTTTCATCTTAATCCAAGCCATCCACCCATGTGAGACCCACACGTGAGGTATATCCATGCCGTCCATGGCCTAAATGGTGGGGACCACCTTGATATATGTGTTTACATCCAAGCTGTCCGTCCAGGCCTGGATCTGGATGTCTGGACGTTGTTACTTTCAAAAAGAAAGAAAGGTAATATTATATATTATATAATATAATATTCATATTAGGTATATATGGGATGGTGGGCCCACGTGGAAACCACCTTGCTGTATTATTATTATTATTATTATTATTATTATATAATATAATATTTTATATTAAATAAATATCTTGGTGGGTCGCATGCCAGGTGCGGCCCCACCATGATGCGTGTGTTGTATCCCTACCGTCCATCTGTGTGTGGACGTGGGGCCACTGTGATGTTTGGGTTTTTGCCACACCCGTCCCATCGCCTGATGGATGTGCTGCATCCAGCCGTCCATCCATTTGGCTAGCTTGTCTCAAGCTTGAGACTGGAGATGAGACAGATCTAGTTATCAAGTGGACCACACTACAGACAACAGTGGTGTTGAATGTCTGCCATTGGGACCCCATTTTAGGTTACAGAAGTTTTGGATTAATATGATATTTGTTTCTTGCCCCTCTCCAGGCTTTGTGACCTTATGAACCGATTGGATGGAAGGTAAACGCTATGGTGGGCCCCTCTAAATTTTAATAGTGAAAATCATTATCACCACTATTATTTATGGTATGGTCCAGATGATCTTATGATCTGATTCATGGTTCGGATAATGTTCTGAAGTGATCTCTATAGATGGATGAATGGTGCGGCCCAAGTAGTGCAGCCCACTTGTTGTACTTGAGAAGCCCAATATAACGTATTTGGGGCCCATGGGTTGAGGCCCGTTGTGATGTATTTGAGGCCCATGGGATAGGGCCCATTATGATGGAATTGCGTCATAGATAGAGAGGCTCATTGTGATGTATATTGGGCCCGTGAGTGAGGCCCGATGTGATGTATATAAGGCCCATATGATGGGGCCCACATGCTTGAATCTAAGGCCCATAGGCAAGGCCCATTATGATGTATTCATGGCCTATGGGCAAGGCCCGTTGTGATATGTATTAGGCCCATTAGTGCGGCCCATTGATGCAACCCAGTTGATATATATGAAGCCCATTGGAGCAGCCCGTGGACATGGTCCACTTGATGAGTATAAGGCCCATTGGTGCGGCCCATGGACGCGATTCGCTTGATGTATATGAGGCTCACTGGTGCGGCCCATGTGATATGACCCACTTGATATGTATAAGGCCCATATGATGCGGCCCACTTGTTATATATGAGGCTCATATGATGTATTCAAGGCCCGTGGGAGAGGCCCATTATGATGTTTTCGAGGCCCATGGGCATGGCCCAATGTGATGCATATGTGGCCCATGAGTGGGGCCCATGGCGATGTATATTAGGCCCTTGTGTGGGGCCATGGGCCTACTATACATATGGCTCTATGTGGACCACTCCTTGGGAGCGATGTTGGTTAAATGTCTACATTGATGGGCAATGATCGTTGAATGTCCACATTGTGACCTTCCCTTAAGCCTTGTTAGGCCCATTCTCATCATTCTCTTAGTAGGTTAACCCAAATAACTGAGCCCCATTCACCATAGACGGATGGTTTCGCACTGTCAGATTTGATATAACCATGGTCAATGTCCGATCTTTATATTATGATTGATCAGTTGTTCATCTATGGACCCCGCCTTGTTTAAAAGCTGATTATCATGACCGATTGCCGATTCCGATTGACGTGACCGGTTTGTCGATTCTAAATTATCGATCGATTCCGATTGTCGTGACCGATTGTCGATTCCGATTGTCGTGATCGGTTTGTCGATCCTAATTATTGATCGATTCCAATTATCGTGATCAATTATCGATTTTGATTGACGTGACCGATTTGCTAATTCTGATTATCGATCGATTCCGATTGTCGAGGCCGAGTATTGAGGTCGATTCTGATTATTGAAGCCAATTGTATAGGCCGATTCCGATTGTCGAGGCCGAGTATCGAGGCCGATTGTATAGGCTGATTTCGATTGTCGAGGCTAAGTATCGAGGCCAATTCTGAGTGTCGATTCCGGTTGTTGAGGCTGATTTCGTTTGTCGAGGCCGATTTCGATTGCCGAGGCCGATTATCGATGCCGATTGTCGATACTGATTATGAGTATGTGACAACATAGCATCATGTACATGCCCATACGCATCATCTACATGTTTGTTATGAGATATGGGTGGCCATTGCATATATCATTTGGCAAGTTGTTATGAGACTCCCTGATAGGTGGAGGTTATCTCATATGAGCGCACGACATGTGCAGGATTAATGCATAACTAAATTGTATGACTCATGCATCTTGCATTATGTTGTGATTACTGTACGCCCTAGTGACATTAGGGTCGTAGCCTCCACAGACATGTTGTAGATGGCTAAATGGGACACTGAAAATTTGTTCTACCATCGGGCTACCATAGATGGCCCTGGGTGAAAATTTCTAAACCCTCTTGGTACCAAAGGACGCCCCAACGTCGAGACCGAGTGAATGTATATGAGCACATGAGGGCCATATACCAGTAGGCCACATCTCCTACTGTGTCGTGGTCGGTTGGGAGGGGGTGTGACCTTACCCACCTAAGTAAGGGTGCAATGTCTAGGTTAAGTTTGACCAGCTTGAGGAATGGATCCGCTATCGACGAGTCAGGCCTGATATTGGCAGACTGATAGTGAGGTCTCTTCCACTTACCTAGTTGTGCGCTTGGATAGGGGCGACAAGCTGGCGTAGAGTGTAATAGACCCGATGATGACTTAGAGAGGAATCATACTGATATGTGGACTTATTGAGTAGGAATTGCATACCCCAGTTATTCATTCATTCACTATCCACTCGGGCTAATGGTGCGCAACTGTTTGTTACGTGTACCTTCGCATGGCCAGGATTTCTGTTGGGCGCGCGACTAACTTAAGATCAGGAGTTTACTACATTGAGTCTGACTATCCAAATTTAAGTACGGGACTGGTTTGGATAGAAGGCCCTTGTGATGGACCTCATAACCTGCGATACTACATACTATCATTCTGACTTCACACTCCAGTATGGTCATTCCATTCGCACCGCATATTGCATTACATCCGCGGCATATGGCATTTTAGGTTACTGTGTTTCTACATTTATATGGTCTAGATACGGTTGACGCTATTCGTAAACCCATCAGGAATTGCGTATTGCATCCCATCCTCGGCATCTGATATTTGGCTCTTTATAACTCCTCATTTACATAGTTGTTCTATATTGTGAATTCTGATATTAACTGACTCATGGACTTGTCTGTATTTTCGTTTACTCTATTATCGTATAATTTATGATCTTGTTAATATTTCTGTTTACTAGGATAATTCATTCTCTTGTCAGTATTTCTGCTTATTTCTGATATTGTATGATTTATGGACTTGTTAGTATTTTTGTTTACTTTGATATTGCTTACTTGGCACTTACCTTGTGTGCACACTTTCACCACCCACTAAGCTTTTTATAAACTTATGCACGATAGATGCATGCAGACGACATTAGGTTGCAGCAATGTTGAGCTTGGAGCATGCAGTGGACCTCTGGAGCTTTGATTTTCGATATATGTATTTCCCTTTCAGCATTGTATTCAACTGGTTATATTAGTGGATATGTGATAATGATGTTGCCTTTGTGACTTGGGTAAACTTGTGGTTATGCTTTTTACGAGATAAAAGTTCGTTAAAAAAAGTCCTCCTTGTAGGATCCCAGGATCGGAATCTGGCGTATGGGCACTGGGAGCCGAGAATGGGATACTACGGAGGTTGTCAGCACCGGATTCAGTGATCGGGATCCCTTTAAGTATGATCTCTGGGTTTGGGGTGTGACAGATATTCGGCGATCGGGATTCCTATGAGTCCGATTTCTGGGTTTGGGGCATGACATTGCTAATGCTAATATGATTTAGTATCTTTCAACTATTATATGGAAAGTGAGGGTTTTTCCAATACCTCGGGTGGTCTGTCAGTTACATCATCGGTGATCCTTGAAGATGAAGGATTAGGTTTAGTGCCTGAAGAGGTGCCTATTAATACTAGTACCTCACAGTCACATATTAGGGGAAAAGTGAAAAAGAGATCAGTAGTGTGGGACGATTTTGAAGTAACTTTGAAGAACGACACCGTGAAGATATAATACAAGTACCGCAAGACTCAGTATGTTAAGCAAGCAGGTGGTTTGACCACAACTCTGAAGAAACATATTTCAAAGTGTTATAAAAAAGTGAGAACTCCGGCATCAGAGCAACAAATACTTTCATTTAGCCAATCTGCAGTGGGTCTGTCGGAGGATATATTGTCCATCTACAAGTATAACAAAGAGCTGGTGAATTAGTTGACGGCCAAATTAATTATTACCAATGAAAGACCATTTTAGATGGTAAAGAGTCCTACTTTTGTCGAATTAGCTAGATGCCTTAACTCCAGATACGAGAAGGTTTCTCTTACAACGATAAAGAGAGTTTGCATGAAGATGTATGAAAGCGAGAAACTCAAGTTGAAAAGAGAATTAAAATCGATTTCCCTAATTAGCCTGACATCAGATTTATGGATGATATTCAATCAACGAAAGAGGTATATGTCACTAATTATGCACTACATTGATGCCAAATGGAGGCTCTGCAAGAGAATTATAAACTTTCTTTATCTTGTACCTCCTTATAGTGGATTGACGATTTCAGACTACATGAATAGATGTCTTGTGGAGTGGGGAATTGAGAAGAAAATCTCCTCAATAACTCTAGACAATACATCTGCAAATGATAGCGTGATAACGAATTTGCGCAACTAATTTAGGGCCACCAGTGACTTGTATTTTAGTGGAAAGATATTTCATTTTAGGTGTTATGTCCACATCTTAAACTTGATTATACAAGATGGCCTTAAAATAATTAATCCAATGATTGAGAACATAAGAGAGAGTGTGAAGTACATACGAGGGTCACCTTCACAATTACATACATGGAATGAGATCGTGAAACGGTGAAATTTTTCAACTTAGAGAACAATGAAGTTTGACGTCATGACACATTGGAATTCAACTTTTAAAATGTTTGATTCAGCGATAGCTTTCAGACATGCATTCTCTTACTATGCTGAGCATGATGGTGCGTATATTTAGTTGCCTTCTGAATATAATTGGTCAAGAGCTGAATCGGTTTGCAAGTTCCTTTCAGTTTTTTACAACTATACGAAGAAATTTTTGAGAAGCAAGTATCCAACAACAAATAATTTTTCCCAGAACTTTGAAAGGTAAAAGATGTCTTGTGCAAAAGCAGTAGTGGATTGGACTTTTTACAATTAATAACCATGGGTATGCAGATAAAGTTTAATAAGTATTGGTCCGATGACCATGGGTATGTCTTGCGCAAAGCAGTATTGCTGTTACAATCGTTCTTGATCCCCGATACAAGATGATGATGGTTGATTTCATATGTAGTAAGTTGTATGGTGCGATGGGTGTCCCTGAAGTCGAAAAGATTCGTGATATAGTCAATGATATGTACAACTTCTATATGTGCACTGCAAAAGACAGATCTCCTCATGTGGGTTCTAGTTTTGTTGTTGATGAACCATAAGAAGAAACGATAAATGATTTCATGTCTTATATGGCACAGCGGAATGAGACTGAAATGCAGATGCCTGTATCAAAACTAAAAATTATCTCATTATTTGAAATCCAACTTATTCAAAAGTTAAAAAAGACATAAGAGAAGGAAAACACAAATATCAGCTTGATCTAAAACTTGTGTGGCCTTTAAGGGCGTAAGTTAAAAAAGACATAAGAGAAGGAAAACACAAATATCAGCTTGATCTAAAACTTGTGTGGCCTTTAAGGGCGTGTTTGGGCAGTGGGATTAGAAGGGATTAGGCAGGATGGGATTCAAAAAACATAATTATTACCCATGGCAGGGATCGTTCCATGTTGCCATGGGATAAGATTAATGTCCTGCTTTATCAGTAATATGGTGGTACATTGAATAGAAATACCCACCATCATTTAAAATTACTGGAAATAACACATATTGTTATATCTAAACCGTTCATTTGTTTTGTAACCATATTTTATGGCATGGGCCTAAAAATGAGGTAGATCCAAAACTTATGTGGCCCCAAAGAAGCTTTCAACGGTAAGTATTCAATCTTGTTTCTTTCTATGGTGGGGTTCACTTGAGCTTTAGATTTACCTAATTTCTTGGCCCATGCTCTAAAATAATCTCGAAAAATGGGTGGACAGTGTGAATATAGCCCACACATCATGGTGGGACCTACACAACTTGCTAACATTGAGTGAAATTGGCACAGACGGAACACAATTCCATCTAATCTAATTCGAAGCTTTTCCAAACATGGAGTGGAATTGGCACAGGACCAGCTGAGTCCCATCCCAATTAATCCCTTCTAATCCCACTGCCCAAACACGCACTAGAGGTTTTTAATGGTGGACGTCACTGTCCCGTCTCCTATGCAGGTGCAATTGAGCTTTTTTAACTCTTCCTTTGGATCTTGCCAAAAATGATATCTCCAAATGATGATGGGACGGCATGAATACAAAACATACATCATGGTAAGGTCACTGAACTTGGTGACGTCACTTCAGTAGCCAGTCTCCTTAGGCAACCTGCCAGTAGATAATCAGCACTCCACTGGATCCCTGACTGTGGACCTTCCTTGATATATGTGCATTACATCCATGCTATACATTTGGGTCTCTACTACATTGGGGCTTTTATAAATGAGAGCAACTTTGTGGATGCTTAACCACCTTTCTTCTAACCCTCCTATGTGATCGACCATTAAAAACTTCTGTGGGCCATAAAAGTTTTGGATGAAGCTGAAGTTTGTGGTATCTTTTCATTCATGTTTTAATGATCTTATCAGCAGGTTGGATGGAAAATAAGCATTTGGGTGGCCTAGAAGTTTTTAATGGTGAGTATTCAATCACCTTGGTTTCCTTTGGTGTGGCCCACTTGGAATTTGGATCTTCTTCATTTTTTGAATCAGTCCCTAAAATAAGATTTGAAAGCGGATGAACAGAATGGATGTAAGGTAAAAATATCACAGAGGGCTCCATGGTCATGATCCACGAGTGGATTCCCGGATCCAGCGTCTCCGGCCACCTCGTGACGGTCCAGGGCCATCATTTTCTACCGCTATGAAATAGAAACGTGCACTCCACGTTGGAGAAATAAAATATGGCGCGGATTAGGTACTACCCACTGCCTCTGTTACGTGGTCGTGACAGGCGGAGGCTCCGACCGGCGGCCGTTATGTATGGCTTTTATCCACACGGTCCATTCATTTTTTTTCATATTATTTTAGATTGTAAACCCAAACGTAAGGTTGATCCAAGGCTAAAGTGGACCACACCATAGAAAGCAGAGGTGCTAAGGACGCCTACCATTGAAATCTGTAGAAATTCGTGAGAGCCATAGAACTTGATGGCGTCAAACACCAGCTATTTATATATAAACAGGAAAAAAAAAAAAAAAAAAGGGATATATCACGGTGGGCCCATCCACAGAACTACCTGTGTGGCGGACGCAGATTACGTACGGAGCAACTCAGCACGCTAAGCGTAATGAGTAAACTCTGTGGGGTCCACCATGATTTACATATTTTATCTACTCTATCCATCCATTTTAAAAGATAATTTGAGTATTCTGGCCCAAAAGCGAGGTATAGTCAAATCTTTAGTGGACCTCACCATGGGAAACAGTGTGAATTGAAACTCTACTGTCAGAAATTTCTAAGGGGCCATGAAAGTTTTTGATCAATATTCTATTTGTGTATTCCCTTCATCCAGGTCTGTGTGATCTTATGAGCAGGTTGGATTACAAATAAACATCACTTTGGACCCTACCAAGGTTTCAACCGTGGAAGTCATTATTCACTCAGTTTCCTGTGGTGTAGTCCACTTGAGCTTTGGGCATGCTTCAATTTTCAGCTCGGCCATTAAAATGAGCTGGAAAAATGGATGGGCAGCATGAATAACCCACACACATTCACAGTAGGCTCAACTGAGTTTACTCAGTGCTAAAAGCATGGTGAGTAACTCAGTACGCAATCGGATTTCATGTCTGGCCAGAGATGACGGGGTCGCGATCCGCATTTAGCTAATGAATTTATTCATACGCGCTAGTGCCAATGCGGGACGCGGATTTCCTGAGAAAGCCTTTGGCAACAGCTTCCTGCTTTAAGGATTCTGAGTGGGGCTTATTGCCATGTTTGTCAGAAATCAAACCCGTTCATCCATTTCTCAACCTCATTTTAAGGCAAGTCACATAAAATGAGGAGAATCCAAAACTCAAGTGCGCCATAGGAGATGAAACTGTGGGGAAAGAAATGCCTACATTTGAAACCTTCTTAGGCTCTACATTGCTGTTTATATGCCATCTAAGCTATATAGAAGGTCATTTTCACTCGGATAAAATGAAAACACCAAAAGATTAGACCGTTACAACAAATTTTATGGCAATATAAATGTTTCAACGGTGGTCACTAAGGGCGTGTTCAGACACGCAGATTAGGTGGGAGTAAGGTGGAGTACGTGGGATGGGGTTTTGAAATCCCACCCCATCCTCCTGTTGTTCTGTTTGGGTGGCGCGGTATTAACGCCGGATGGGAGTGGGATTTTGGCTTCGGGAGAGAATTCGGTGGATTGCAAATCCCGTCGACTGGAGGAGGTCAGTTTGGAGCCGGACGAACCGAATTTGTTTACGCACGTTGTGCAGCGAAGGGAGTATCCACACCGTCCATTCTGACTTCATGGGAAGGGTCATGACCCCCTTTTGGAGATTATGGACGGTTTGGATTAGTGATCCGATCGCCACTAAGATGGCATAATGGCCCACCGAAGTCAGTTTTCACGGACGCAGGGACTTGTGCAATTTCTTGCGTTGTGCTGATGGTGGGCCTCATGATTGATGTCTTCAGGGAAATTCACTCCGTCCACTGAATGCACGTCGAAAAACTAGTCAAAAATGTTTGGTTTCGGATTGAATTCAGTGTAGCCCATAGAATCTTTTACTCCACCGTCCGTCTTGCGTTTGATGGTGAAAATCGTGTTTGCCTGTGCGTGGGAGGATAAAATCTCCATGGGTACGGTCGGCCCCACCTCTTGGACGCATTGGACGGTTCCGATCATCGAACCGTGCATGATGGTGGCCCATTACACGTCCCAGCAGGACCCAGTGCGCGTCCCAGCAGGACTTAGTGCGAACGCTGGCGCTTTTGAAATCTCATCCCGTCCGCTCGTCCAAACATGGCATTAGATGGGCCGATGGATATAGCAATCCAGTGGGATTACATGTAATCCACTGACAAACCCATTTATGATATGGGAAGCCGTGCAATCCATCCTAATACAACTCACTCCCACCTAATCTGCGCATCCAAACAGGCCTCAAATCTCCACTGTTTCCTCTCATGTGGCCCATTGAGTTTAGGATCCTCCTCATTTTTGGTCTCACGCCATAAAATGAGCTTAAAAAATGGATAAAGAGGTTAGATTTCTCACAAACATCTAAGTAGCCCCACACAGAATCCTTAGGTAGTAACTTCTTCCCCAGGAGAACCGCGGCCCCAATGGGATTGGCCTGAGCTCCGGGGAACCGCGGCTCCAATGGGATAGGCCTGAGCTCCAGGAACACCGTGATGTATGGATTTTATTCACACTGTCCATGCATTTTTTTTCATGTCATTTTAGATAAAGAATTAAAAAAATGAGAATGTGCTTATAAGGTAATAGAGACATGGATGAATGGAAAGTACTCATATCATTTTAATCCAAAACTTCTGTGGCACAACTTCTGTGGCACCTAAGAAGTTTTCAATGAAATATATGTATTTAATCATCATTTTGTGGTCCACTCGAGCCTTGGATATTTCTCATTTTTTGGCTCATTACCGACAATGACATAAGTTGAGGTCAAAATCTAGATCACCCTCCACCCCTCGGATCAACCCTGTTCCTACACAAAAAGTGGACAAAGGAGACCCTGGCTAAGCCGGGGGAACCTCCGATGCCTAAGTCAGGTCAAGGGAATCGAGGTCTAAGTTTGAAGGACGGGGAGAGTGCAAGATGTTGCGCACCTGTAGCAATGGTGTCCTCATGTATTTATACTTGATTATAGGATGGTTTGGGTCCATTAATCACGACACGATTCACTCAATCAGGGAAATTTTTGGATCATGGAGATATTGCACGTAATCGAAGGATCATGTACCATATCATGCACATTGTGCGTATCTGCGAGTGAAGTAACTGACCACGTTCACTTATGGTAGTTTCTAAGTTCGGTTCGAGGAGCGCCCGCCTCAAAATATGGAGTCGGCTCGGACCTTCAAGCAGGCAAGGTCTCAGTCGGAGTGGTTATAGATCTTTATCGGATACTGTCCGCTCTCATAATCTGAGCCGAGCTGTTAGTTATTCGTCCGATCGGATCAACATGCCATCAGGCCTCGAAGTTACAAGGGGCTCGGATCTTCCCATAACAGAAGCTCCCTACTCTTCGAGGTCTGCTAAGGACTCGGAGAGTAAACACATGGAAGATCGATCGCCTCATTTGCCGGTTCTCTCAAGCATGCCACGACCATCACGTTTTTGAAACATTATGCTCATAGATTTTTTCGCCTACAGGTCTGCGCGCGGTGGAAGCGCGGCGATGATTAAGATTTTGAATTACCACCCGCCAATGATCTGTTGCCACATACACCTGGAGTAACGTTTTGGACGGAACCTTTCCTTATTCGGACGTCGTTTCGCTTATCCGAAGCACGTCGATTGATGTCAAAAGCACACCGCCCGCCAGAGCCAGAGCCAATGGTGTGTGGCCACATCAGCTCTGAGGTCAGCCCACGACGATTCAGCTGCGGCCATCATTGCTGGTCATTAATGCAGAGATTTGGTTAGGCCTATATAAACCCTCCTTCGAAGATTTCGATTCATTCCATACTTTGTGTTTAAGTTGATACCGGAGGAGGCAATTTCCGACGTAGGCGATTCCGGCCAATCAAGGTTTTTCGTTAGGCGATTCCGACCAGCAAGAGCGATTTCCGGTGATCATCCGGTGAATCCCCTTGTGTCTCTCTGCATTCCTTCTTTTTAAGATGTCGTCCGACCTAGAGACTGTTCAGAGTTATGGTGATGACTCCGAGTCGGGGAGTTCAGGAGACGGGAGAGGGGCCTCTGAAGGACCCTATGAAGCAGTACCCCTCTTTCCTCCACCTCGAAAAATAAGGGAGATGGGCACCCGGACTCGTCAAGAAGGCAAAAAGAAAACCGTTCGTGCCCCCCAAACCACAACTACCGAAGCTGCTGAGATGCTATCGAGTGGGCAGGCCTCGGAGGTAGTCTTAGGAGGCTCCGTACTCTCGGAGTCTCAAATGGAGTGGATCTGTTCGGAGTTTCAGATCCCGGACTCCGTTCGGATAAGGGCCCCGGAACCCCTCGATACCGTTGGCGCGCCTGCTAAGGGAGAAGTTGTTATTTTTCTCTGCACGCTGTAATGTGATGTTCGACTTCCTCTGCACCCCTTCGTCTGGGCCATGACATCCTACCTCGAACTAGCTCCTGGGCAACTCGCCCCCAACGCTTGAAGGGTGCTGATTTCTGCCTTTATCATCTAGCGTCAAGTCGAAAACTCAGAACTGACTCCAGCGGAACTGATGAGTTTGTACCTGGTCAAGCATGATAGTCAAGAACCATGGTACTACTTCGCAACCCGAGGCAGCAAAGGGTCGGGGTTGGTAATGAATCTTCCGTCCTCTAATAAGGACTGGAAGAATAAATGGTTTTGGGCTGTGGGCGAATGGGAGGCACCAACGGCTGAACTTGAGACTTTGACGACTCGGGTTCCGACCCAATTTTCAAAACCAGGTCGGACTTAGTTAATCCCATTTATCTTTATACCTTCCTCTGTTACATCAGTCAGACTGAAACCTTTATTCTTTACCTTTGTAGATTTCCCAAGGGGCACGCCCTTCCTCGATTCCGACCAAAAGAACCGCATTGCCAAGGCTAAGGCACGATCGGGGGAGCTTCACTCCTGGTCGGACTTGATTACTGCCACCAATCTTCATTGGTCTGGACTGTACAAGTCTCAACCTCTCCCGACGTCTTTTAGTAAGTTTTCCTTCTGTTCCTTTTGGAGGGATCAGACTTGTCCATTTAGTCGCTAATTTGTCGTTCTTCATGTAGGCATGGCTGAGGCATCTGGTTCTCGGAGGAGGAAGGTCACCCCAACAGCGGAAGAGCTGTTAAGAAATGAGCCCTGGACGAAGACCACCTTTCGGAGGAAGCAGGCTTCTCCTCACGGAGGCGGCCCCTCAGCTCCGACTTTGGTCGCTCGGGCCCCGGATACAGCTCCATTTCCTACTGTCGCAGCTTCTGCTGCAGCGCCGTCTACTGCTGGTGTCCTGATAATTGTTGTTCCGACTCCAGCAGCAACCCTAACTCCTTCCCCTGCAAACACGACTCCTGCCCTCCCTCTTACCGTTGTTCCCCTTAGTGAAGAGGCTCACCCTGCAACCCCTTGCATAGCTATTCCTTTATCCTCCGAGTAGGAGGATGCCATCCGGATGGCCGATGCAATGATATCCCCTCTTGAGGTAGGGAATGCCCTCGGATCCGAGGCTCAGGCATCGGCCAGTAGCATAACAGGGGCCGCAAAGGAGGGAGGCTTGGCGCATGTGGGGACGGGCAGAGCAAGGTACGAGTCGGGCTTCCATATGTCTTGTTTGGCTCACTAGGCGGCCAAACATGCTCCGGAAGAAGAGATCGTCAATCTGCTTTCCAAGTCGGATGACTCATTTCTGAATGATCTGGCAACGGTCTTTTACAAGGTATTCTCTATCTCCTCGTATTTATTAACCTCCATTTTTTATGTGCGCCTTCTTATTTCCTTGTCTTTTCTTTTATTTAGTCCATTCCGAGGCTCCTCCTAGCCTGGGAGAGAGTGCGCGAGCGTCGAAAAATAGATGTCAAAGTGGAGGCACTCAAAGCTGAGGTAGGACCCTTGCGGGACGAGGAGACTCTCTTTCGACTGGAGCAGGGCGAGTTACGTCGGCAGCTTGAAGATGGGAATGTTAGGGAGCTTCGGCTACAGGAGGTCGCGACTGACCTCAAAGTTAGGGAGCTGTGACTATAAGGGGTCACAGAGGACTTTAAAGTTCGATGCGACGCTGCGACCACCGAGCTGACCCAGGCCAGGGCTCATGCGGACTCGCTGGCTTAGGAGAACGCTCGACTGGGTGAAGCCCTGGATCGAACTAAGGTCAAGGCGATAGAAGAGCAAACCCGAGCTGTCGCTCAGGCAAGGGAGATTCAACGGGCTGAGGACAAAGCTTCTCTGGCCGAGGCGGTGGCCGCAGCAATAAAAGCCTTCAAAACTTCAAAGGAGAGGGACGCCGAGACCACCAAGTTTTACAACCGCGGCTACAATAATTGTATCAAGGCGGTCCAGGGCATGTACCCGGACCTTAACCTTGACTCCTTGTTGTCTGACGAAGATGAACAGATACCTGCTGACGAAATCTGCCCGAATCAGGCCCTCGATGCCCAAGCTCCTCTCCGTCTGCGTAGCTTAGATTATTTTTTCTCCTTTTTTAGAAATAGTCGAAACTTTTTCTTTCTGATTATTCTTTGACCTTCTGGTGAAGGTTTGTGAATGATGATTTTTTATATGTTAATCCGTAGTTAATTTTCGGATGTTGGCTGTCGATTGTTAATTGCAGATTGTTGGTTGCCAATTTTCGCCAAGGCGTGGCCGTGCCGACCCTTTAGTGGGTCAACTTCTTTCAACGCTGCCTTGTAAAGTTTAAGGCCTTTATAGCCTGTTTGTTGAGTCCGGACCCCTAAGGGGTCGGCCCATCCTACAATTGGCGAGAACCTTCCGCTTCACCCGTTAGTTCGTGAATCGACTCTTATGTTGGGAGAGTCGGGTCAGTTTTTTGGCTTTACCCCTGACTTAGAGGGGATGCCATATAGAATTTTTGTGGGATAATGTACTAACCCCTTCTTTAAGGGATTAGTTCATTGAGTCTGCCCCTGCATGTGAGAGGTAACTTTTGCTTAGTAGATAATTCATTCTTGTAGATGCAAAGAGGCAAATTTTATTAAGAGCCTTGAAGGCTTGTAGCTTGGAGGCATACATCTTATTGAGGGCCTTAAAGGCCTGTCGCCCGGGGGTGTACAGTTATTGAGGGCCTTAGAGGCTATTCCGTCACGGGTGATAAACTTTCAGATGCTCGGCATTTCAGGGGTGGGGGAGCTGACGACCCTCGAGGTCTTCCAAGTGGTAGGAGCCTGGTTTGGTAGAGCGGACGACCCAATACAGCCCTTCCCAATCAGGCCCAAGTGTCACAGCCCCCGACACAGTGGTATTCTGGAATACCCGGCGAAGGACTAAGTCTCCTGGTCAGAACCGCCTAGTCTTAATCTTTGAATCATAGAATCACGCCACTTGTTGATGCCGAGCAGCAATTTGGAGCCTCGAGACATCTCTAACTTCTTCGAGCAAATCCAAGTTGGCTGCAATCTACTCGGAATTCTGGTTTTCTTGGTAATTCTCGACTCGCGCTGTGGGGAGACCAATTTCGACTGGCACCATCGCCTCTGAACCGTAGGAGAGTGAGAATGGAGTCTCTCCTGTTGAGGACTGAGTTGTGGTCCTATAAGCCCAGAGGACGAACGGAAGTTCCTCGGCCCAGCAGCCTTTCATTTTTTTCCAACTTTGTCTTGAGATGGTGCTTGATAACTTTATTGACTGCCTCTACCTGTCCATTGGACTGAGGATGTCAAGGAGAGGAGTATGTGTTTATGATGCCAAGTCCCTGACGCATGCTTAGGAATTTGTCGTTGTCGAACTACCGACCATTGTCTGACACGATGGTGCGTGGAATCCCGAACTGATAAATGATGTTTTTCCAAACAAAGTCGACCACCTTCTGTTCTTTAATCTTGGTAACCGGCTTAGCCTTGGCCCACTTGGTGAAGTAGTCGACAGCAATGATGACGAACTTGACTTGCCCTTTTCCTGTAGGCAGAGGGTCGATGATGTCGATTCCCCACTAAGCGAACGGCCAAGGGCCGCTCATAGGAGTCATTTCTTCCGCGGATTGTCTCTGCACGACCGCGAATCGCTGGCACTTATCGCATTTCTAAACGAAGCCTTGGAGTCCTCCCTGATAGTTGGCCAAAAATATCCTTGTCAGAGTATCTTCAGGCCTAAGGCTCGACTACCGGAATAGTTTTTACAGATTCCTTCATGAATCTCCCGTATGACATATTCTACCTCGTCGGGTCGAAGACACCTGAGGTAGGGCTGGGAATGTCCTTTTTTATATAAGATGCCGTCCAGGATGGTATATCGAGCTGCTCGGACACTCAGTCGCCTGGCTTCCAGCCTATCTGAGGGGATCTCGTCGTACGTGAGGTAGTTAAAGATTGGGTCCATCCAGCTTGGACTGGCATGAACCGGATTGACTTCCTTCTCTTTCGACTTGTCGATGCTTGGATGCTATATGAATTCAACGGGGATTACTCGCGGGATCTTCCCTTTTGCGGTCGAGGCGAGCAGCGCTAGGGTGTCAGCCCATGAATTTTTCGCTCTTGGGATTTGATGGATAGTGCAATTCCAAAATCTTTCGATCAGTTTCCTCACCTCGTCAAGATAAGCGATCTTCCTTGTTTCCTTAGTCACATACTCGGTAGAGATGTGATTTACTACCAGCTGAGAATCGCACCGAACTTGAAAAGGACACCCAGACTTGCCGCCAATCTGAGCCTGGCTAGTAAAGCTTCATATTCCGCCTCATTGTTTGAGGCCTTGAACCCGAGTCTGATTGCATACTGAACGGTTGTGGAATCAGGTGTGATCAGGATGATTCCAGCTCCGGCCCCTTTGATATTGGATGACCCGTCCACAGAGAGAATCCATCCTGATTCCGATACCTCTCCTTGGTTGCCCGGGGGGACAGGTGAAATTGTTTCAATTTCAGTGTCGATCTCCTCTGTGCTTTGAGTGGTGAACTAGGCAATGAAGTCGGCCATAGCTTGGCCCTTGATCGCTGTTTTTGGGTGAAACTGCATGTCGAACTCACCAAATTCGATGGCCCACTTAGTCATCCGACCCGATACCTCGGGCCTCTGAAGAACTTATCTGAGAGGGGAATCTGTCAACACAATCAGGGAATGAGCCTGGAAGTATGGACGTAACCTTCGAGCTAACACAACGAGGTTGAGCGTTAGCTTTTCCAGGGGCGAATATCTTGTTTCTGCCGGTACCATAGCCTTACTCACGTAATAAACGGGGTGTTGCGTGCCTCTGACCTCCCTGATCAGGGCCGAGCTGACGGCCGAGGCTGAGACCGCAAGGTAGAGGAACAGAGGCTCGCCTTCTTCAGGTTTGGACAACAGAAGGGGCGAGCCTAGATACTGCTTTAGTTGTTGGAAGGCTTGCTCGCACTCCGACGTCCACTCTACCTTCTTATGACCCTTCAACTATTGGAAGAAAGGGAGACATTTATCCGTTGCTTTGGATATGAAACGTTTGAGCGCCGTAACTCGCCCTGTAAGGCATTATATTTCCTTGATAGTTCGAGGTGAAATCATGTCGAGGAGTGCCTTGATCTTGTCAGGGTTTGCCTCGATACCTCTCTGACTAACTTGAAAATAGAGAAATTTCCCCCAGCCGACTCTGAAAGCACATTTCATTGGATTCAGCTTCATCTGGTATTCTCGGAGAATAGCGAATTTTTCTCTGAAATCAGTCAGATGATCGGATGTTTTAATACTTTTTACTAGCATGTCATCGACATACACTTCCATGGTGCGTCCGATCAACTTAGAGAATATCTGATTCACTAACCTTTGATACGTGGCCCCACCGTTCTTCAGGCCAAATGGCATGACCCGGTAACAGTAGAGTCCCTTGTTTGTGACAAAGGTAGTCTTTTGCCTGTCTGGGGGGTGCATCACGATCTAATTATATTCGGAGTATGTGTCTAGGAAAGAAAGCAATTCGTGTCCTGCTGTGCTATCTACCAGCTGATCGATCCAAGGCAACGGAAAACTATCTTTCGGACAAGATTTGTTTAAATCTGAGTAATCTACATGGACCCGCCACTTTCCATTGACTTTCTTCACAAGGGCCACATTTGTGATCCAATCGGGATAATGTACTTCTTCTATAAATCCAACGTCAAGCAGAATGGAGACTTCGTCAGCTATTGCTTCATATCGCTCGGCATCGAATGACCTTCTCTTCTTCTTGACGGGTTTGTGATCTGGATCCATATTCAGTCTGTGGATCATGACGTTCAGAGAAATTCCAGGCATATCTTAATGGGACCACGCAAAGACATCCCTATGTTGTCGCAGAAACGTTAAGATTTTGAGTTGTTGCTCAGGGTTCAATGATGTCCCGAGCTGAACAGTCCTACTCGGATCAGCCTCATCGAGCGGTACTTTCTCCAAATCTTTCACGGATGAGCCTTCCACAAGCCCTCTGGGGTCTAAAATGTTGATGGTGAGCGCTTGCTTAACTGACCCCTTTTTTACTGTTATCGCATAACATCTCCGGGCTTCTCACTGATCACCTCGGAGGTAGCCTATCCCACCCTCGGCGGGGAATTTCATCATTAGGTGATAGGTGGAGACGACTGCTCTCATCGCATTGAGGGAAGGTCTGCCCAGGATGACGTTGTGTACTGACGGTACATTGACAACTAAGAAGTCCACCATGAGTGTGACTTGATGTTGTCCTTCTCCCGCGGTCATAGGGAGGGAGATGACTCCCTCGGAGATCACTCTGTCCCCGGCAAAGCCGTGCAGGGGGGTCTTCACGGGTCTGAGATGAGACCTCGGAATTCTCATTCTTTCGAAGGCCTCGAAGTAGATCACGTCCGCCGAGCTCCTAGTGTCGACCAAGATGCAGTATACCTTTTGGTTCGCTATGGTCATGGTGACTACTAGAGCATCATCGTGTGGGTGCTAAATTCCGCGGGCATCTTCTTCTGTGAAGGTCAGATGCACGGGCTGATCCAAAGTTCCTTGCTGGGCCGCTCGGCTAAATGGACATAATGCTCTAATTCAGACTTCCGGGAGTGAGCCTTTCGCGCCCTATTTGAATCTCCTCCACCAGATGAGCCCCCTAAGATGGTACAGATTTCGGTTGGCTCTTCCGTAGTGTTATTTTGGTTGCTCTCATTCCCTCTTTTCTTTCCAAGCGATTTTTGCTTCCTTGGTGTATCGACGCAGGTATCCCTTCCAAATAAGGGCTTCAATCTCATCTTTGAGATCTACACAATTGGCCGTATTATGGTCGTGGTCTCGATGGAAGCGACAATACTTGCGCTTGTCCCGTTGATCTGGGTCAGCTCTCATACAAACAGGCCAATTCAACAGCTTTTCTCCTCGGATGTCCAATAGAATCTGCTCGGTAGATGTGTTGAGGGGGGTGTAGGAATGGTATTTTCCCTCCGACCTTCTGTTCGGACGACGATCCCGAAGGATACGGTCATCGACCCCTTTGTTAGGCGGCTGGGATTCCTCGTTCCTAGGCCTCTTCCCTTTACCATTCGGCTCTGTTACTTGGACATTTTTACAAGCATTGGAGAATTCCTCCGCGTTGGTGTACTTCTGAGCTCTAACGACCAGTTCACCTAATGTCTTTGGCAGGTTTTTTCCAATGGAGAAGGTGAATTTTCCTTCTTTTAGGCCACTGAACACAGCAGTGAGTGTCATTTTATCGTTGTAGTCTTCTACCAATAACGCTTCCTCGTTAAAGCGAGCGATGTAATCTTTTAATGACTCCTTCGGCTCTTGCTTGATGGCAAACAAGTGAGTGTTAGGCTTTCGACTCCTCTTACCACTTATGAACTGGGTAAGGAATAGTCGGCTCAACTCTACGAAGGAACTGATGGAATTTAGTTTAAGTTGTTGGTACCAACTCCGTGCGGAACCTGCAAGTGTGATCGAGAACACCCGGCACATCATAGCATCCATCGCTGTCTGGATCTGCATCCATGAGCGATAGGCTTCTACGTGTTCGGATGGGTCTCCCGACCCAGAGTATTGGATGATGAGAGGTATCCGAAACCTCTGAGACATCACCTAGTTCATGATTTTTGAGGCGAAGGGAGGTTCGGTTTCTTCCATCATTGCCTGAACGGCGGCGGGAACTGACGTAGGCAACTGTTTCTTTTCTAGAGCCATGAATCTGTCATTGAACTCTGCGAACCGTTTCTCCCACAGGTCTTTATTTTCTTCCACGATTTCCTAGTTGTTTTTAATTTCTGGAATTCTCCTTCCTCTCCTTCGTTCTAGCCGATGACGGAGATCCATTGGTGCCAGGGCTGAGGTGACTGAGGCATTGGTTGGAGCTCGCGTGACCGTGTTTCAAGCCGAGGTTCAGATTTGGGTCGGAAGAGGATTCTGACCCTAGAGCGGCATCTGGGGGTGTCCGTAAGACCAGTACGCTAGTCCGTACCGTTCCATAGGCTTCCGCTATCCTACCGGTGGAATTCTGGCAATCCTCGACCCGTATCCGACGTTTGTGCGCGATCCTAAGCTGGGTCCTGCATACCGAAGTCGGCTCGAACCAAAACTTATACCTTAGCAACCGCGTCGTCGCCGCGGTTCCAACGCCGCGACTCATGCACCGACCCGATACCCAAGCTAGAAGATGTCGGCTCGCATTTATTTTGAGGAAAAATGCCGCGCGTTGCCAATTACGAGGGAATCTCTACGAAATGTCTCATCAATCAATCAATCACTCATGTCAAGTACAAGTCAAATCACCCCATACCCAAGTACAACCACCCATACCCTATCCTTTCCTCTCTCTTACACAAGCTACCCAAAGTCAACCCTCACATCACTTCATCCAGCACTCAACCCATCACTCCATCACCTCTTATCATTCTCATCACCTCACTCTCTCTCATTTCTTAAATCTCCTAAGCAACCCAAACTCCATCCCACGTCCAAGCTCTCTTCCTCCCAAACAACAAGTGTGGCCCACCTTCCCTACTATCTCATCTCACATCTCAACCATTCATTCATCATCTACCACCATCAAACTTGAAGGCAAGGAGCTAAGGCGGCTAGGGGAGCAAGAAGGAGGCCCAGAGGTGGGTGATCCGCCATTGATTCTTGATTTAAGGGCCCACTTATTGTGGGACCCACTTGATGTATGCATTGTATTTGGGAGGGCCCAATAGTGGCGGGGTCCCTCCCCTTCACGTATATCTCTCTCTCTCCCTCTCTTTTCTCTATGTTTATTATGTTAGAGTGGTCCCCACCAATATGTGTTATACCCACTCCATCCATCAGAAGGTGTGACCCACCATATTGTTGGTGAGGATCTACACCCTACCCCAGATCCATAGCTCAACTCTTAGACTGAGTAGAGATACCTCATTTCAACACTTGAAGTCTTGATAATGATCCCTGGCAAGGGCAACTAGCATGGAGTATCTGTACCGACATCACCAAGCTGGTGAGCGTGGGCCCCACCACATGATGCATGTGTTGTATCAAAACCGTCCTTACACGTGAGGCCCACCATCAGCCAGGACTTTGGGCGCTGATAGCGCTGGCATCTCTCCCTCTTATACGCACACACTCGCGCCCATATCTAAATCTAATATATATTGTTATATATTATAATATAATATATTATAGGCCACTCTCACATAGGACTCACCTTGATGAATGTATATAATCCACGCCGTCTATCCTATTCCTCAATTTATTTTAGTCATTGAACCGAAAGATGAGGCCAATCCAACTATCTGGTGGGCCATAGCATATAAAATTAGTTATTTTGGACCATTAAAATTCACTTTAAGTTTTCTATAAAAAAAAATATATCCAATATTGAGCTTTTTAGGCTCGTCCCGAGCTCAGGGACCCAACCGATGGATTGGATCTCCTTGATATGGGCCCCACCTGGGAAAATCCAGAAAAACTCCCTTTTTTAAAAAAAAAATAAGGTACAGAGCAGGCAGCAACGCCTGCTGCTGCAGTGTCAGCAGCGCAGGACGCTACTGCTGTGGATGCGGTTAAGGCAGGGATGTGGTCCCACTTGTAGGCCCCACCATGATGTGTGAAGGAAATCCACTCCGTGTATTTGGTGAGTCCCCTTTGGGACGGTGGGCCCTCCAAAGATCAGCTGTATACACAGCTCAGATGGCCCACATGGCAGGAAACAGTGTGATTGAACGTCGGCCTTTAAAACCCTTCTGGGTATCACAGAAGTTTTAGATCATTATGAAATTTGTTTTTCCTCTTCATCAAGGTCCATGTGACCTTGTCAAAGGCTTGGATGGAAGATAAACATTATGGTGGGCCCCACATGGGACCCACTTATGTATGTATTATATCCTGTGCCGTCCCATGGTGGGACGGCTGGTGTATCTCACTCCAGCATCCACTGGAGTGGCGTTACCAAGCTCTGTGGCCCCACCTGTGTCATCCACGCCGTTCATTTATGGACCCACCATGATGCATGCGTTGCATCCAAGCCCTCCAACCATTTTGGAAGCCCATTTTAAGGCTTGAAACTAAAAATAAGACAGATCCAATACTAGGTGGACCACACCGTAGAAAACAGTAGTGATGAATGCCTACCATTGAAACCCCATTTTGGGTTACAGAAGTTTTAGACCAATATGATATTTGTTTTCCTCTAAGGTCAGGTCTTTGTGACCTTATGAATAGACTGGACAAAAATTAAATGTTATGGTGGGCCCACTGGAATTTGATAGTGGAAAATGGTACTTGTGACCTTATGAATAGTATGGATGGAAAATAAATTCTAGGGTGGGCCCACTAGAAAATTTGATGGTGGAAATCATTGTCGCCATTGTCATTCGTGGTATGGTCCAGATGATCTCTGGATATGATATATTTTTTTATAATGCTCTAAAATAATCCTTAATAATGGTGGAAGTATGTTGTTGGTACGGTCCATTGGTATAGTCCATTTAATAGGGACCTACTCGATTAGGCCCAATATGATGTAATTGTGGCCCATTGTTGAGGCCTACCTTGAATTGTATAAGGTCGATTGTTGAGGCCCATCTTGATGTATCTCTGGTCCATTGTCGAGGCCCACTTTGACATATATGAGGCCCATTTGATGTATTGGAGGCCCACGGGTCGAGGCCCAATGGGATGTACATAAGGCCCATTGTAGTGTGATTCCACCATAGTTTATATGTTGACCTTTATAGCAGGCTATGCCTTGGGAGCAAATGTTGGTTTGACGTCCACATTGTGCGAATAATGTTGGTTAAATGTCCGCATTATACTCTCCCTAAGGCCCACTGATAGGTCCATACTTGTAGTGGGTAGGCCGTTTAGGCCCATCTTCGCTTTGCTTAGAGCCCATCACTATATAACATGTTTAGTATAGACTCATGATTCATGATCATATGCATCATATGTATGTCTGATATGACGAGTGACTGATCATAGCATATGCCTTCGGGCGGATTGTTTATGAGCTCCCTGATAAGCGGAGTTGTCCTACATGAGCGTGCGGCGCGCGTAGGATTGTTGCATGTTTAGTAGGGTGATTCATGTACTTGCATTTGTGTGATCATGATTATTGTATGCCCTAGCGACATCAAGAACATAGCCTCCACAGACACATTGTGGGTGGCCGGATTGGATACCGGAAATATTTGGTTCTAGCATACGGGCGCCATAGATGTCCCTAGGTGAAAATCTCTAAACCTGATGGTACCAGAGGATGACTCCAATGTCGAGACCGAGTGGATACACGAGCGCGCGAGGGTCATATACCAGTAGGCCACGTCTCCCACTGTGTCGTGGTCAGTTGGAAAGGGGTGTGACCTTACCCGCTTGAGTGAGGGGGCAATTTCCAGGTTGAGTTTGACCAGCTTGTGGAATCAGTCCGCTATCGAAGAGCCAGGCCCGATATTGGCAGGCGGATAGTGAGGTCTCTTCCACTCTCCCAGTTGTGCGTTCGGATAGGGGCGGCAAGCTAGCGTAGAGTGTACTAGACCCCGGTGATTATCCAGACTGAGAACCGTACTAATTTGATGCTCTAGTGAGGAGCTGCATTGATATGTGGAGGTGGATTGGCATGCTTGACTTGCATTATGCATCGCATGGCCTTGACATGGCCGATAGTATTCATATCTTGCATCGCATAGCCTTGGTACGGCTGACTGTATTCATGTACTCATCAGCATGTTTCTGCATTACTTTGACCTTGCATTCTGAGCACGCTCATATTGCACACACACTTATACCACCCTCTAATATTTCTATAAGCTTATGCACGATTGATGCGTGCAGGTGACGTCAGGATGCAGCCGTAGTCTCACCGCAGTTAGAGAGTGCAATCGAGCTGCTGGAGTTTTTGTTATCATCACTATCTTGTATTTTCCTTTCCTATGCATTGTACTTAAAGTTTTTTATCATAGTGAATTTTGTGATGGTGTTCTTGTGGTTATTGTTCATGGGTTATGCTTGTGGTTATGCTCATTACGAATCAAATTGATTATTAGAAATCCTCCTTGTAGCATCCTAGGATTGAAACCTGGTATATGGGTGTCGGGAGCCAAGAAATGGGTACTACGGAAGCTGTCAGCGCCAGATTTGGCGATCAGGAATTTTGTGAGCCCGGTTTCTGAGTTCGGGGCGTGACAGTGTCGAGGCGCCTCGGGCCTCACACTCCTCGGCACGGAGTGAGCTTTCATGACTGGACCGACTGGTTTAGGAACAGGGTTTTCTTGAGCTGGATAAGGTCGCAGCTCCTGTTGTTGCTTTATCCTGTTCACTTCATCCCGTAAGGCTTGTATTTCGCCCTGCATGGCGCGATATTTACTCGCCCGATTGCAAGAATGTTGGAAAGGCCCCGGAGTTAATTCGGCGTGAAGCAGTGAGGAGGAGCGAGTTTGTTCATTTGGCTCTGGCTCCGCAGCTACTGCTTTCTTCTTTCCTCTAGCTATTATACTTGAGAACGAGCCTCTAGCCATTATACTTGAGAATGGGAAACTGACTTTTTGTACTAGATTCCCACAGACGGTGCCAAAAAATGTTGAGGTCAAAATCTGGATCACCCTCCACCCCTCGGATTAACCCTGCTCCTACACAAAAAGTGGACAAAGAAGACCCTGGCTAAGCCGGGGGACCCTCTGATGTCTAAGTCAGGTCAAGGGAATCGGGGTCTCAGTTTGAAGGACAGGGAGAGTGCAAGATATTGCGTACCTATAGTAATGGGGTCCTCATGTATTTATACCTGAATGTAGGATGGTTTGGGTCCATTCATCACGACACGATTCACTCAACCAAGGAGATTTTTGGATCATGGAGATATTGCACGTAATCCAAGGATCATGTACCATATCATGCACATCGTGCGTATCTGCGAGCGAAGTAACCGGCCACGTTCACTTATGGTAGTTTCTAAGTTCGGCTCGAGGAGCACCTACCACGGAATATGGAATCGGCTCGGACCTTCAAGCAGGCAAGGTCTCAGTCGGAGTGGTTATAGATCTTTGTTGGATATTGTCCGCTCTCATAATCTGAGCTGAGCTCTTAGTTATTCGTCCAATTGGATCAACATGCCATCAGGCCTCGAAGTTACAAGGGGCTCGGATCTTCCCATAACAACATGAAAATATTAATGAACAGTTTGGATAAAATTCATACATCAATGCGGCCCTCAGCCCTAGACTGTCCCGAGCTCACGAAGAACGGGGTGGGGAAGTACCCAGTCCGCGCCCGACTCAACGATGCACTACGTAATAGATTGAGAAATCTACGACTATACGACCATTTATAGCCCATTTATGAGACCAAGCCCACCTTATTTTACCTTGCAAAAATAAGCCCCAGTTGCACGGATGCCTTCCCAAAGGTCGAAAATTCCCTTGCTTTTTCCTTCAAGCGGATCAGCCGGTGCTCGAAGACGAGCGCTGACGCTCCTCGAACTCCAAGTTGTACGAACGGTTCAAAAGAGATCAACGTTACATGGGCCCCACAGTTATGTATTTATTATATCCACAACGTTCATCCATATTTCGAGATCATTTCGAAGCATTATCCAAAAAAAAAAATCATATCTAAAGATCAACTGGACCACACCACAAAGAGCAGCAGAAAATTAATTTTAATCGTTGAAACTTTTGTAAGGCCCACCATAACATTTATTTTCCATCCAATCTATTCATAAGGTCACAAAGACCTGGATGAAGAGGAAAAACAACTTTGATAATGATCCAAAACTTCTTAACCCTAAAAGGGTTTTAATGGTAGACGTCCAATCCTACAGTGCCTTTTACAGTGTGGTCCACATGATAGCTAGATCTATCTTATTTTTCATCCCAAGACTTAATATGAGTTCGTCAAATATATGGACGGTTTGGAAATAACACATACCTCATAATGTGACCCACAAAAAGTGGTGGGGATTATAACAGGAAAGAGAAAAAAAATAATTACCCAGCGAGTTGGGGTCGACTGGGTTAGGAGCCGGTCGACCAGGTCAATAGCTACAGCTTACAACTGTAGTGACTCCACACTCTATGCACTTTCTTCTTCTTTTTTTATTTTATTTTATTTATTTATTTACATGGAGAACTTTATTCTACCTACATTTTTCTCTAACACATATGTAATGTCCTGAAAATCGGGGGTCGAGTATAAGCTTCACTCCCGAGTTCCAACGCATCACTTATGCAACATAGATGATGATGATTGAATGTTTTCCATATTAGTGCAGTAAACATGAGTGGGATTATACCAAAACAGCATATCATACTCCAGAGATAGTTAAATAAGCAAGCGGAAGATTGTGTTAGATATTTAAAATATATAAACTGTTGTAAGTCTCCAGAGTGTGAACATGTTACCAGGTTAAATATAAAAGAATATACATAGGTGCTCCAAAAGTGTAAAATAACAAGTGTAATGGCATTTAATCAACATCCCTGTAACCCCGTCGATCAGAACATGGTTTACATAAACCCACCTGATAGCTGCATATAGGAGAAACCCTCCTCATCATCATAAAAGTCCGGCTTCGCTTCGCAAGCATCGCCATCATCTGAAACTAAAACAGGGTCTGGTTGGTGTTTAAAACACTGTCCCGTAATGTGGGAGTGAGTGATCAACTTAGTGAAACTATAAAGCAAAGGTTAACATATTATCAATTCAATCAAGTAGTAATGATAAAGCAGTACAACAATTCAGCCCTAAGTACTCTAATTAATGCATGAATGGTATGTATAAATGATGCATGCCCTCGCCTGCACTCCTTTTGCAAAGTTCATCTCACGGTCGCGGCATGCACCACTCCAAACACATGCTACTTCCTCGCCAAGCACCGTGCAATGCAATGTTATGATCGTATTAGTCCAGTTCTTACTTAGGTTTATTCATACAATAGGATTGAGAAGCTAAGATACCTCTCTCATATCAATTCCCAACAATGATCCGGTCTAGGATCGTCAGTCCTAGCAACTCCCATATGATGTTGTGGTTCTAGGTCACTGCAAAAGGGCTCGTCGCCTTATCAATGCAGACCTAGTTTATACTCTATTGGCTACAGAAGAGGCTCGTCGCCTCAACGCAGTCTCAGAGTATACTCAAGGTCACTACAAAGGGCTCGTCACTTGATCATTGTAGGCTGACAGCTCGAATACAGAGTCACATACCACCGTATTTAGCTTACGAGGCGGTGTTACTCACTGATCACTCCTGAGAGGCTCGTCGCCACAGCGTAGGCCGACAGCTCGATAATGATGTCCCATACCACCATGTCTGGTTCATGAGTCTTAGTGGATCGAGGTACCAAGGTTAACGGGGATTCCACTGGTGGGTCTGGTACCTTAGGTTCAAGCAGTAGTGTCCAAACATGGTGAACATATATCCAGCCAATCGGGTTACTTAACGGGCTCGACTAGCACCAGTGCACGTCGAGTTAATTGACATGAAGTGCGTAAGCACTCCATGTGGCCTAACCACTGTCAACGACCCAAGTATGACTTGGATTCATCGAACACCTCTTGTGTGGCAAAACAACCTCAGCCACCAATTCGAGGCCTATTACCGATTGCCTGGACTATATGATAGCCCCAACCACATTCAGTTACAACAAAATATCCTATAAGATAGTTAAAGTGGTAATGGATCAATACTTCAAATCATACAATCATATGAACATGTTCTAAAATGCAATGTAAACATGAATTCGCATACATTCAATTCATAAACAACCAGAAATCAGAATATGACATACATGGAGGAAATCATACACATCATTGAGGTAGTTGAGAATCATATCTCAACCCGCATACAGGTACACCTTACTAACTACTAACTCATTCAGACATTTTACAAACACTTAGCCTACGCATTCCATCATATATGATATATATTAGTTATCATACGTATTACAGCCAATCCTCTCGTTAAAGGGTTATCACCTATACAACAGTCATATATCCATGACAGTTAGTCATGGCGAGCACGAATGCGAATTCTATACTCATTCGGTCATTTTCACAAACACTTAAGCTACACAATAGAACATATGCAACGTACATTAATATAACATGTACTAGGGCTAATCCTTTCATCAAAGAGTTATTACACATACATCTAGCATGCATAGATAACAATTAATCATGGCAAACTCAAAATTCAAATTCCATACTTATACGATTATTTCAATAAACACATGGATTAACTTAAACTCAACATAGTTCATATATATCTGAAAGACTAAATAGACATCGCATTTGGCATGTGAAATAGCATCCATGTCAGTAATAAATCATTAACCGACATTGAAAGTCTTAAAAACCATAACCTACACGTTTATAGTCCACACCTTATGCCGGTAAATGCGTAACGGAGTCGTTTTAGACACTTAGTCTTTGTCAACGGCGGATTGGCGACCTATAGCATAAATTAGTTAACTATTTCATAACTTACACTATCTGAAACCCTAAAACAGATTAGGGTTAGGTTTTCTTACCTACGAACGGAGTCGGAATCACCGAAATAGCGATGCAGAAACGGTAGCTAAGCCCGTGGAGTGATGTGATCGAATCCCAGGAACTCTCTCCCACTTTCTCTCTTTCCTTCTCTCTTTGCTCTCTTCTCTCTCCTAGGGTTGAAAATTCGTATGGAATAAGAGAGAGAGGGTTTATGGCCCTTATATAGGCACAGAACTAATGGGAATTGCCCCAAGGCCATGGTATACTTAGGTTATAGCCAAAACCCATCTGTTTCGACTCAACGGAGCACTTCTAGAGGCCCTTTTTCTACGTGCAGTCGGACTTAAGTTCCCTGACCTTGGATCTAGGTCGAGTTAAGTTTTTGATTCGATCGAATTTACAGATCGACCGTGGTGGACCAGTTTCAGTTCAACGGTCACCGATACTCGATCAGGGCTACAAGTGTACTGACATGTGTGAAAATTCTCCTAATCCGAGGGTGTATTTGGGTCAGATTCTGACGGTATAAATCCTTATATTTGGCCCGCAAGCGACACGTCTCAGTTTACTTAAGTTTGGATTTATTTCCAAAAATATTCACGTTTCTCACACACTTCGCTCCGGGCTCAAGTTGTGCATTTCTGGATATAGTCAAGACTTAATTTCCGAGATGGGTGTCAAGCCCAACAAGGTGGTCATAATCATTTAGTTTTGCAGTAATCGGACTTTTGACATGCAGTCCAGGTCTGATACGGAGTTTCATGATGCTTCCGAGAGCAACTGGGTAATGAGATTGATCCTAGATTATATGGTAATGTAGCGTCGATGATTCTGCAAGTTTTGGGTCTTACTGTTTGTATTTAAAGGGCCCATTGCACAGAGAATCTAGTTTAGCGCTAAATTAATTCTTGTTTAGTTTCTAAAGGATTTGGTCCTATTTGATTTTTGCCTAAGGTGGTACTTGGGCCTTTGTAGTTTGTATAGAAAGTGATCCAAGCTAGTCATACTTAACTAAATTACGCCCTAATCACAACAGAATAAGGTCCTAGGGTAGTTCTACGTCCAAGGACGTCCATTGCCAAGTTGGTAAAAAAATTCAGGATGTTACAACATATTTATATAACTATGAATATATAAGTACGTAAAAAAATTTCTCGCTTTTTTTCATTTCTTTCTTTATTCATTTATCAAGAATATCTTCTAGACCAAAATTAGTTACTTGATGTACCATATATGATTTTGGGTCATTTCCCTACACTTCACGGTCATTTTCATGCATTTCATGGTCATTTCCCTTCACTTCACGGTCATTTCCAAGCATTTCACGAGGAATTCTCTTCACTTCACGGCCATTTCCATGCATTTCACGGTCATATCCGGTAATTCTGTTTACGTTCACGGTCATTTCGACACACTTCACGGTCAATTCACTTCACTTCACAACCATTTCCAAGCATTTCACGGTCAATTCTCTTCACTTCACGGCCATTTCCATGCATTTCACAATCATATCCAACAATTCCGTTTACATTCATGGTCATTTCGACACACTTCATGGTCAATTCACTTCACTTCACAGCCATTTCCAAGGACTTCACGATCAATTCTCTTCACTTCATGGCCATTTCCATGCATTTCACGGTCATATCTGGCAATTTCGTTTACGTTCACGGTCATTTCGATGCACTTCACGGTCAATTCACTTCACTTCATGGCCATTTCCAAGGACTTCATGGTCAATTCTCTTCACTTCAAGGCCATTTCCATGCATTTCATGGTCATATCCGGCAATTCCATTTACGTTCACGGTCATTTTAATGCACTTCACGGTAAATTCACTTCACTTCACGGCCATTTCCAAGCATTTCACGATCAATTCTCTTCACTTCATGGCCATTTCCATGCATTTCACGGTCATATCCAGCAATTCTGTTTACGATCACGGTCATTTCGACGCACTTCACGGTCAATTCACTTCACTTCACGGCCATTTCCAAGGACTTCATGGTCAATTCTCTTCACTTCACGGCCATTTTCATGCATTTCACGGTCATATCCGGCAATTTCGTTTATGTTTACGATCATTTCGACGCACTTCACGGTCAATTCACTTCACTTCACGGCCATTTCCATGCATTTCACGATCATATCCGACAATTCCGTTTACATTCAAGGTCATTTCGACGCACTTCACGGTCAATTCACTTCACTTCACAGCCATTTCCAAGCATTTCACGATCAATTCTCTTCACTTCATGGCCATTTCCATTCATTTCATGGTCATATCCGGCAATTCCGTTTACATTCACGGTCATTTCGACGCACTTCACGGTCAATTCACTTCACTTCACGACCATTTCCAAGGACTTCACGATCAATTCTCTTCACTTCACCATTTCCATGCATTTCATGATCATATCCGGCAATTCCGTTTACATTCACGGTCATTTCGACGCACTTCACGGTCAATTCACTTCACTTCACGACCATTTCCAAGGACTTCACGATGAATTCTCTTCACTTCATGGCCATTTCCATGCATTTCACGGTCATATCTGACAATTCCGTTTACGTTCACGATCAATTCACTTCACTTCACGGCCATTTTCAAGGACTTCACGGTCAATTCTCTTCACTTCACAGCCATTTCCATGCATTTCACGGTCATATCCGGTAATTTCGTTCACGTTCACGGTCATTTCGACGCACTTCATGGTCAATTCACTTCACTTCACAGCCATTTCCAAGCATTTCACGATTAATTCTCTTCACTTCACAGCCATTTCCATGCATTTCACAATCATATCCGGTAATTCTGTTTACGTTCACGGTCATTTCGACGCACTTCATGGTCAATTCACTTCACTTCACGGCCATTTCCAAGGACTTCACGGTCAATTCTCTTCACATCACGACCATTTCCATGCATTTCACGGTCATATCCGGCAATTCGGTTTACGTTCACGGTCATTTCGACGCACTTCACGGTAAATTCACTTCACTTCATGGCCATTTCCAAGGACTTCACGATCAATTCTCTTCACTTCACAACCATTTCCATGCATTTCATGATCATATCGGGCAATTCCATTTACATTCACAGTCATTTCGACGCACTTCACGGTCAATTCACTTCACTTCACGACCATTTCCAAGGACGTCACGATCAATTCTCTTCACTTCATGGCCATTTCCATGCATTTCACGATCATATCCGACAATTCCGTTTACATTCATGGTCATTTCGATGTACTTCACTGTCAATTCACTTCACTTCACAACCATTTCCAAGCATTTCACGATCAATTCTCTTCACTTCACGGCCATTTCCATGCAGTTCACGGTCACATCCGGCAATTTCGTTTACATTCACGGTCCTTTCAACGCACTTCACGGTCAATTCACTTCACTTTACGGCCATTTCCAAGGACTTCACGATCAATTCTCTTCACTTCACGGCCATTTCCATGCATTTCACGATCATATCCGGCAATTTCGTTTACATTCACAGTCATTTCGATGCACTTCACGGTCAATTCACTTCACTTCACGACCATTTCCATGCATTTCACAGTCAATTCCCTTCACTTCACAGTCATTTCCACGCATTTCACAGTCAATTCGCTTCACTTCACGGTCATTTCTATGCATTTCACGGCCATTCCCGGCAATTCCATGTTGATTCACAGTCATTTCGATGCATTTCACGGTCAATTCCCTTCACTTCACAGTCATTTCCACGCATTTCACGGTCAATTCGCTTCACTTCATGGTCATTTCCATGTATTTCACAGCCATTCCCGTCAATTTCATGTTGATTCACGGTCATTTCCATGCATTTCACGGTCAATTCCCTTCACTTCACGGTCATTTCCATGCATTTCACGGTCAATTCGCTTAACTTCACTGTCATTTCCATGTATTTCACGACCATTCCCGGCGATTCCGTGTTGATTCACGGTAATTTCCATGCATTTCACGGTCAATTCCCTTCACTTCACGGTCATTTCCATGCATTTCACGGTCAATTCGCTTCACTTCACCGTCATTTCCATGCATTTCACGATCATTCCCGCCGATGACTATGTTGATTCACGGTCATTTCCATGCATTTCACGGTCAATTCCCATGACTTCACGGTCATTTCCACGCATTTCATGGTCAATTCGCTTCACTTCACCGTCATTTTCATGCATTTCATGGTCATTCCCATTTGAGTTTTGGATTCTTCTCACTTTTGATATAAAGTCTTAAGATGATATAAAACATGGATTGAAGGAGTGATTTTTTTTACAAAAATCATTAATTGACTCACTTAGTTTCCATCACAGGAACTTTCCCAAGGGAAGGGGATTGCTTACTGAGTAAACCCTGCTAGGTTCACTATGATTTATGTATTGTATCCACTCCGTCCATCCATTTTATTATATAATTTTAGGGCTTGAACTAAAAAATGAAGAATGTCCAAATATCAAATAGACCACACCACAATAAACAATGTGAATTGAACTTTTACCATTGAAAAATTCTTGGGGGCCACTGAAGTTTTGGATCAAACTTATATTTGTTTTTTTACTTCATCCATGTTTGTATAATCCTATGAACATGTTAGATGACAAATAAACATCACTGTGGAGTATATAAAGGTTTCAATTATGGAAATTAGAGAAATCTGTAGCTAAAGGTAGCCCCAAACCAATCGAAAATGCCCCTGCTTTTTCCTTCAAACGGATCGGCCGGTGCTTGAAGACAAGCACTGACGCTCCTCACACTCCGAATTGTACGAACAGTTCAAAAGATATCAATGTTACATGGGCCCCACAGTTATGTATTTATTATATCCACAACGTTCATCCATATTTCGAGATCATTGCGGAGCATTATCCAAAAAAAAAAACATATCCAAAGATCAACTAGACCACCCCACAAAGAGCAGCAGAAAATTGATTTTCACCATTGAAACTTTTATAGGGCCCACCATAACATATATTTTCCATCCAATCTATTCATAAGGTCACAGCCCACTTATTTTGAGCTCCCAAGAATAAGCCCCAGCCGTACGGCCCCATTTCTTAGGTAAAAAATGCCCTGCTTTTTCAGTTTTTTTATTGGTCTGGGGCTACCTTTAGCTACGGATTATAACCGTAGCTATAGCTGTAGCTATAACCATACCCATAACTCGCCGATCACAAAAGGGTGGACAGCGAGTCGGGGTCGATCGGGTTTTGACCCGGTTAACCCCAACTCGCTGGACAGTTACTCGGTCGACCGGGTTGTGACTCGGTCGACCCCATTTACATAAAATTCACATAAATGGGGTCGATCGGTCACAACCCGATCAACCAGGTAACTGTCCAATGAGTTAGGGTCGATCGGGTCATACCTGGTCGACTCCGACTGTTTTCCATTGTGATGGCATTCAATCTCCACTGTTTTCTATCATGTGGCCCACTTGAGCTTCTTATTTCCATGCCAATTTGGAGACGTCATTTTCATCAATAGAGAAAGGGCCAGTTTCATCATCTGGTGGAGGATCTGAAGTGGAGACATCATTTCCATGCCAATTTGGAAACAAAATACCAATGTTTAGATTTGATGGATGGGCTAAGAGCAATTCCTGGGAGGGAGGCAATAAAACTTCAAGCAGAGGCAAGTCAGTTGTCTATATTTTCATAAATTACCATTAAAAATTTCCCCTTTGTTTCACGGTGTTTATGACTGGTGGATTTCTCAGGTAGCATCCATAGCATCCATTGCGAAAAACAAAGCATTGCACCGGATAAAAGAATACTGAAGATTTCAGAACTGGGGATCTCAGTTTAATGACTGAAGAGGATCTAAAGGGCTATAATGGAGGTTTTTGAATTGACATCTCCATGACTAGGCTTGATTAGAGATTGTAATAAGAGAGTGCATTTCTTAGTTTTTGTTCATTTGGAATTATATATACTTCATGGCTGGAAGTTACTCCACAGCTCAACCATGTACCTCCTTTTTTATTTTTCATTACAATATTTTCAAGAGACGACACGTAACGGTGAAAAACTGTCGAAATCAACCGATCCTCCTGCCAGTAGTGATATTTTGGTTGTCGCTCTTGAATTTCTCTTGTAACTTGTAAGGTCCAACACATGATGTTGGACCAAACAATACTGCATTGGCGCCTTTCGTTGAATTGAAAAACTCATCTATTGGATCCCATGACAGATGGGACATTTCCCAGAAATGCGTTCACTCAGATGACCGTGATATGCATGGAAATGACTGTGAAGTGACGTGATTGTACCGCGAAACGCACGGAAATGACTGTGATGTGAAGGGGCATGACCGTGAAATGCACCGAAATGACCGTGAATCAACACAGAATAGTCGGGAATGACCATGATATGCATGGAAATGACCGTGAAGTGAAGAGATTGTACCGCGAAATGCATGAAAATTACCATGAAGTGAAGGGGCATGACCATGAAATGTACCGAAATGACCATGAATCAACACGGAATAGGCGAGAATAACCGTGATATGCATGGAAATGACCGTGAAGTGAAGCGATTGGACCTTAAAATGCACGAAAATGACCATGAAGTGAAGGAGCATGACCATGAAATGCGCCAAAATGACCGTGAATCAACACAGAATAGGCGGGAATGACCGTGATATGCATGGAAATGACCGTGAAGTGCAGCGATTGGACCGTGAAATGTGCGAAAATGACTGTGAAGTGAAGGGGCATGACCGTGAAATGCACCTATTCCGTGTTGATTGATGGTCATTTTGGCCCATTTCACGGTCATGCCCCTTCACTTCAGGGTCATTTTCTCGCATTTCACTGTCCATTCGCCTCACTTCCCGGTCATTTCCATGCTTATCATGTCATTCCCAGCGATTTCGTGTTGATTCACGATCATTTCGGCAGATTTCACGGTCATGTCCCTTCACTTCACGATCATTTTCGCGCACTTCACGGTCCATTCGCCTCACTTTACGGTCATTTCCATGCATATCACAGTCATTCCCGTCTATTCTGTATTGATTCACGGTCATTTCAACGCATTTCACGATCATTTCCATGCATGACCGAAAATGACCGTGAAGTGAAGGGGCATGACCGTGAAATGCGACGAAATGACCGTGAATCAATACGGAATAGGCGGGAATAACTGTGATATGCATGGAAATGACCGTGAAGTGAGGCGAATTGACCGTGAAGTGTGTGAAAATGACCGTGAAGTGAAGGGGCATGACCGTGAAATGCGCAGAAATGACCGTGAATCAACACGGAATAGGCGGGAATGATCGTGATATGCATGAAAATACCATGAAGTGAAGCGATTGAACCATGAAATGTGCAAAAATGACCATGAAGTGAAGGAGCATGATTGTGAAATGTATCGAAATGACCGTGAATCAATACAGAATAGACGGGAATGACTGTGATATGCATGGAAATGACCGTAAAGTGAGGCGAATGGACCGTGAAGTGCGCGAAAATGATCGTGAAGTGAAGGGACATGACCGTGAAATCCATCGAAATGATCGTGAATCAACACGAAATCGCTGGGAATGACCATGATAAGCATGGAAATGACCGGGAAGTGAGGCGAATGGACAGTGAAATGCGAGAAAATGACCCTGAAGTGAAGGGGCATGACCATGAAATGGGCCAAAATGACCATCAATCAACACGGAATAGGTGCATTTCACGGTCATACCCCTTCACTTCACAGTCATTTTCGCACATTTTACGGTCCAATCGCTGCACTTCACGGTCATTTCCATGCATATCACGGTCATTCCCGCCTATTCTGTGTTAATTCACGGTCATTTTGGTGCATTTCATGGTCATGCTCCTTCACTTCATGGTCATTTTCGTACATTTTAAGGTCCAATCGCTTCACTTCACGGTCATTTCCATGCATATCATGGTCATTCCCGCCTATTCCATGTTGATTCATGGTCATTTTAGTGCATTTAACGGTCATGTCCCTTCACTTCATGGTCATTTTTGCGTATTTCACAGTCCAATCACTTCACTTCACGGTCATTTTCATGCATACCATGGTCATTCCCGCCTATTCCGTGTTAATTCACGGTCATTTCGACGCATTTCATGGTCATGCCCCTTTACTTCACGGTCATTTCTGCACATTTCACGGTCCAATCGCTGCACTTCACAGTCATTTCCATGCATATCCCACCTATTCCCGCCTATTCCGTGTTGATTTATGGTCATGTCCCTTCAATTCATGGTCATTTTCGCGTATTTCACGGTCTAATCGCCTCACTTCATGGTCATTTCCATGCATACCACGGTCATTCTCGCCTATTCCGTGTTGATTCATGGTCATTTCGATGCAGTTCATAGCTATGCCACTTCACTTCACAGTCATTTTCGCACATTTCACGGTCCAATCACTGCACTTCACAGTCATTTCCATGCATATCACGGTCATTCCCGCCTATTCCGTTTTGATTCACGGTCATTTCGGCACATTTCACGATCATGCTCCTTCACTTCACTGTCATTTCTGCACATTTTGCGGTCCAATCGCTTCACTTCATGGTCATTTTCATGCATATCACGGTCATTCCTGCCTATTTCATGTTGATTCACGGTCATTTCTGCGCATTTCACGGTCATGTCCCTTCAATTCACGGTCATTTCCGCGCATTTCACAGTCCAATCACCTCACTTCACGGTCATTTCCATGCATACCACGGTCATTTCCACCTATTCCGTATTGATTCCTGGTCATTTCGACGCATTTCACGGTAATGCCCCTTCACTTCACGGTCATTTCAGCACATTTCAAGGTCCATTCGCTGCACTTCACGGTCATTTCCATGCATATCACGGTCATTCTCACCTATTCCATGTTGATTCACGGTCATTTCGACGCATTTCACGGTCATGCCCCTTCACTTCACGGTCATTTTCGCTCACTTCATGGTCCATTCGTCTCACTTCACGGTCATTTTCATGCATATCACAATCATTCCCGCCTATTCTGTGTTGATTCACGGTCATTTCGGAGCATTTCACAGTCATTTTCACACATTTCACGGCCCAATCGCTGCACTTCACAGTCATTTCCATGCATATTACGGTCATTCCCGCCTATTCCGTGTTAATTCACAGTCATTTCGATGCATTTCATGATCATGCCCCTATACTTCACGGTCATTTCGACGCATTTCACGGTCATGCCCCTTCACTTCATGGTCATTTCCGTGCATTTCATGGTCTAATCGCTGCACTTTACGGTCATTTCCATGCATTTCACGGTCATTTCCATGCATTTCATGGTCATTTTCCTACACTTCACGATCATTTCCATGCATTTCATGGTCAATCCCGGTGATTCCGTTTTGATTCACGGTCATTTCCATGCATTTCACGGTCCTTTCCCTACACTTCACGGTCATTTCCATGCATTTCACGGGCAATCCCGGCGATTCCGTTTTGATTCATGGTCATTTCCATGCATTTCACGGTCAATCCCAGCGATTCCGTTTTGATTCACGGTAATTTCCATGCATTTCACAGTCAATTCCCTTTACTTTACAGTCATTTCTATGCATTTTCACAGTCATTTTCCTACACTTCACATTCATTTCCATGCATTTCACAGTCAATCCTAGAGATTCCGTTTTGATTCACGATCAATTCCCTTCACTTCACGGTCATTTCCATGCATTTCGCAGTCATTTCCCTACACTTCACGGTCATTTCCATGCATTTCACGGTCAATCCCGGTGATTCCGTTTTGATTCACGGTCATTTCCATGCATTTCACGGTCAATTCCCTTCACTTCATGGTCATTTTCATGCATTTCACGGTCAATTCGCTTCACTTCACGGTCATTTCCATGCATTTTATGGTATTTCCCGACGATTCCGTGTTGATTCACGGTCATTTCCATGCATTTCACAGTCAATTCCCTTCACTTCACGGTCATTTTCACGCATTTCATGATCAATTTGCCTCACTTCACGGTCATTTCGATGCATTTCACAGTCATTCTCGACGATTCCGTGTTGATTCACGGTCATTTCCACGTATTTCACGGTCAATTCCCTTCATTTCACGGTCATTTCTATGCATTTCACGGTCAATTCACTTGACTTCACGGCCATTTCCATGCATTTCACAGTCATTCCCTGCGATTCTGTGTTGATTCACGGTAATTTCCATGCATTTCACGGTCAATTCGCTTCACTTCACAATCATTTCCATGCAATTCACGGTCAAATCGCGTCACTTCACGGTCATTTCTATGCATTTCACGGTCAATCCCGGCGATTCTGTTTTGATTCATTGTCATTTCCATGCATTTCACGGTTAATTCTCTTCACTTCATGGTCATTTCCATGCATTTCACGGTCATTTCCCTACACTTCACGGTCATTTTCATGCATTTCACGATCAAACCCAGCGATTCCGTTTTGATTCACGGTCACTTCACGGTCATTTCCATGCAATTCACGGTCAATTCACTTCACTTCACGGTCATTTCCATGCATTTCATGGTCAATCCTGGCGATTCCGTTTTGATTCACAGTCATTTCCATGTATTTCACGGTCAAGTCCCTTCACTTCATGGTCATTTCCATGCATTTCACGGTCAATTCCCTTTACTTTACAGTCATTTCTATGCATTTCACAGTCATTTCCCTACACTTCACATTCATTTCCATGCATTTCACGGTCAATCCTGGCGATTCCGTTTTGATTCACGGTCAATTCCCTTCACTTCACAGTCATTTCCATGCATTTCGAGGTCATTTCCCTACACTTCACGGTCATTTCCATGCATTTCACGGTCAATCCCAGTGATTTTGTTTTGATTCACGGTCATTTCCATGCATTTCATGGTCAATTCCCTTCACTTCACGGTCATTTCCATGCATTTCACGGTCAATTCCCTTCACTTCACGGTCATTTCCATGCATTTCACGGTCATTACCGGCGATTTCGTGTTGATTCACGGTCATTTCCCCGCATTTCACGGTCAATTCCCTTCACTTCACGGTCATTTTCACGCATTTCACGGTCAATTTGCCTCACTTCATGGTATTTCGACGCATTTCACAGTCATTCCCAACAATTCGGTGTTGATTCACAGTCATTTCCACACATTTCATGGTCAATTCCCTTCACTTCACGATCATTTCCATGCATTTCACAGTCAATTCGCTTCACTTCACGGCCATTTTCATGCATTTCACGGTCATTCCCTGCGATTCTGTGTTGATTCACTGTAATTTCCATGCATTTCACGGTCAATTCGCTTCACTTCACAATCATTTCCATGCATTTCACGATCAAATCGCGTCACTTCACGGTCATTTCTATGCATTTCACGGTCAATCCCGGCGATTCCGTTTTGATTCATTGTCATTTCCATGCATTTCACGGTTAATTCTCTTCACTTCACGGTCATTTCCATGCATTTCACGGTCATTTCCCTACACTTCACGGTCATTTCCATGCATTTCACGATCAATCCCAGCGATTCCGTTTTGATTCACGGTCACTTCACGGTCATTTCCATGCAATTCACGGTCAATTCACTTCACTTCACGGTCATTTCCTTGCATTTCACGGTCAATCCTGGCGATTCTGTTTTGATTCACAGTCATTTCCATGCATTTCACGGTCAAGTCCCTTCACTTCACGGTCATTTCCATGCATTTCACGGTCAATTCCCTTTACTTTACAGTCATTTCTATGCATTTCACAGTCATTTCCCTACACTTCACATTCATTTCCATGCATTTCACGGTCAATCCTGGCGATTCCGTTTTGATTCACGGTCAATTCCCTTCACTTCACGGTCATTTCCATGCATTTCGAGGTCATTTCCTTACACTTCACGGTCATTTCCATGCATTTCACGGTCAATCCCAGTGATTTTGTTTTGATTCACGGTCATTTCCATGCATTTCACGATCAATTCCCTTCACTTCACGGTCATTTCCATGCATATCACGGTCCATTCGCTTCACTTCACGGTCATTTCCAGGCATTTCATGGTCATTACCGGCGATTCCGTGTTGATTGACAGTCATTTTCGCGCATTTCACGGTCAATTCCCTTCACTTCACGGTCATTTTCACGCATTTCACGGCCAATTTGCCTCACTTCATGATCATTTCGACGCATTTCACAGTCATTCCCGACAATTCTATGTTGATTCATAGTCATTTCCACACATTTCACGGTCAATTCCCTTCACTTCACGGTCATTTCCATGCATTTCACAGTCAATTCGCTTCACTTCACGGCCATTTCCATGCATTTCACGATCATTCCCTGTGATTCCTTGTTGATTCACGGTAATTTCCATGAATTTCACGGTTAATTCGCTTCACTTCACAGTCATTTCCATGCATTTCACGGTCAAATCGCATCACTTCACGATCATTTCTATGCATTTCACGGTCAATCCCGGCGATTCCGTTTTGATTCATTGTCATTTCCATGCATTTCACGGTTAATTCTCTTCACTCCATGGTCATTTCCATGCATTTCACGGTCATTTCCCCACACTTCACGGTCATTTCCATGCATTTCACGAACAATCCCAGCGATTTTGTTTTGATTCACGGTCACTTCACGGTCATTTCCATGCAATTCATAGTCAATTCGCTTCACTTCATGGTCATTTTCATGCATTTCACGGTCAATCCTGGCGATTCCGTTTTGATTCACGGTCATTTCCATGCATTTCACAGTCAATCCTGGCGATTCCGTTTTGATTCACGGTCATTTCCATGCATTTCACGGTCAAGTCCCTTCACTTCATGGTCATTTCCAAGCATTTCAAGGTCAATTCGCTTCACTTCACAGTCATTTCCATGCATATCACGGTCATTCCCGGCGATTCCGTTTTATTTCACGATCATTTCAAAGCATTTCACTATCAATTCCCTTCACTTCATGGTCATTTCCATGCACCTCACGGTCATTCCCATGTATTTCATGATCATTGACCTGATGGAATCTTTGAAAATAACCAGGTTGGTTGGCTAAAGTAGCTTCTCCTACCCCAAAATCATATAAGGTTCATCGAGTAACTAATTTTGGTTTAGAAGATACACTTTTTAAATGAATAAGGAAAGAAATGAAAAAAAAAAAAGAGTGAATTTTTTTTTAATATGCTTATATATACATATTTATATAAATATATGTTTGAGAAAATTGTGGGTAGAATAAAGCTCTCCATGTAAAAAAATAATAATAATAAAATAAAAAATAAAAAATAAAAAATAAAAAATTGCGTAGATTGTTGGCACGGCCGTTTGTCAATGGCTACGGTTATAATCGATAGCCATAGGGGCCACTAGATGGGCGTGGCCCTGCCGGATAGGCCAGCAACTGGCGTGGGGCCGCCAGTTCGGCGAGCCCACCCTGGACAGTCATTTATGGCCAAGGATTTTGTTATCTGTGGCTACGGTTATAATCTGTAGCCAGGGAGAGCGCCAACTTCTTTTAAAAGTTGAAAAGGTGGGGGCATTTTCGACCTTTGGGAAGGCGTCCGTACAGCTGGGTCTTATTCTTGCAAGGTAAAATAAGGTGGGCTTGGTCTCGTAAATGGGTCATACAGTCATAAATTTCCCTAATAGATTGAACTGCATGGTGTGGTGCACACAATAAAACCACGGTGGAGTGTTGACGTTGCAAAGTTACCTGAGCCTTACTATAATGTATTGTGTTATATACACACCGTCCAAACATTTTTCCTAATCATTTTAGGGCATGAGCCCAAAATTGAGGCAAATCCAAAGCTCAAATAGAACACGGAAAGTAGTAACAATCTCATCCACCGTTGCATCCTTCCTGGGACCCATCATGATGTCAAATTGCCATCCAACCCATTCATAAGGTCTCATAGACCTGAATGAATGGACAACACACATGTCAGTTTAATCCAAATCTTATGTGGGCCCAAAGTGTTTTCAATAATAAGCGTTCAATTCCCGCTGCATTGTTTATTGTGGTCCACCCGGCCTCATTTTTGGACTGCACGGATTGGTCTGAACCTGGCCTTTCCCAACCTCAGAATAGGCAGGGCCTCCTAGGGGTCCATCGAGATGTATAAGTTTTATGCAAACCGTGTTTTTCCATATCATTTTAGGATATAATTCCAAAATTGAGATAAATCCAATGCTTAAGTGGACCATATCACAGGAAGCAGTGGTGATAATGACGCCCACTGTTGAAACTTTCGTCAGCCCCACCGTGATGTTTATTTTCCATCCAACCTTTTCATAAGCTCGCATGGTAATAGGGAAAACACAAATATGAGCTTTCAATGGTAAGCATTAATTTCAAAACTTATGTAGCCTCCAAAAAGCTTTCAATGGTAAGCATTAATATATCTCATCTTTGTGCTTATACCCCAGAATGACATGGGAAAATAGATGGACAGTGCGGACAAAACGCATACATTATGGTAGCCCCTTAGAACCCCTGCCTATGCCGGGCTTGGGACTGAATCTGATTGGGTTGTAATCCACGTCCCTTTTAGCTCATGCCTAAGAAAACAGGCAAAATGGATGGACGATGCGGATATAACACATACATCATGGTGGGGCTAAAGAAATTTGCCATGTGGTTGGAAGGTGTGTATATCCATACTATGCATTTATTTCGTCATCTTATTTTAGGGCATGAGCCCAAAAAATGAAGCAGATCCAAATATAAGGTGAATCACACCATAGGAAAGAGTGTTGATTGAATGTCTATCATTAAAAACTTCCTAGGGCCCAACATAATGTTTATTTTCCATCCAACTTTTTGATAAAGTCACACGGACTTGGATGAAGGGTAAAAACAAATATCAGCTTGATCCAAAACTGTTGTGGCGGATAAAAGGCTTTTGATGATTAAGCATCACTGTTTCATGTGTCGTGGTCCACCTAAGATTTGGATATGCTTCGTTTTTGGGCTCATGCCCTGAAATGAGTTGGCAAAATGAATAGACAGAGTGGATATACAATACACACATCAAAGTGGGCCTCACAGTCAGAGTCACACGACCATAAAAAATGTCTGACTTAATTTTCCTAACCCTCTGTGTTATGGAGGCATATTTGCTACTCCCAGAATTCGAACACTTGACCATCCATTCTTATACCATTTCAAATAACCACTTTCTCTACAAGCTCGAGCTTTTAGAGAAAGTGGTTGGTTGTCATGGCATGAGAGCGAAAGGTCTTATATTAAATCCCAAGAGAAGCAAATATGAATTTTTAATATATTCTCCCACGAAGGCCATTTATGGTGTGAGTTATGAGTGTTCACTCTGCACATGTGGGAGAGTTTTAAAGTCTCTTAATATACATTAATACACCGTCCTCTAATGGCTCATGCTTTTAGAGCAATTGGTTGTTTGACGCTCCTTGTAAAAAAAAAAGCATCAAATGACAAACATATCCGATCATCATGGGAGTTCATTTTTCCCTATGGGGACAACCATTATGTATAAATAGTATCCAACCGAGGGGACCAAGTATTGAACTCAAGTTTTTGAGCTCTCATATTTCCAAGTTTTGTGAGATTTATAATGTAATAACTCTAAAGAATAATAGGGGTATCATTTTTTTTTTTCGTTCATCCATGTAAGTAGACATGCATCCGTATGAAATCTAACCATTATTCATGTAAGTAAGCATGCATACATGTATCTACCAATTCAATTATCAATATATCTATCAATTCATTCACTTAGATATTGATTCATCCATTTATACACATATCTAACCATTTATTTAATAATTCATCCATTCATTCACTGTTTGTTTGATGATCAATCCATTCATTCATCCATCCATCCGTTCTTTTGTGTTTCCTATCATTAAATTAACTACCTCATTCATCCATCCAATCATTCAAACAATTAGGGTTCCGGTCCCTTAGGTTATAAGTCCCTAGAGAAAATAGGTAGAGTGATCAAATCTCCTAGGTTGAAAGTTCCAAAAGCATAAATAGGTGGGGCAATTGAGACATTTGGTTTGCAAGTCACTAAAGCCCAATTGGTACCATTTAAAACTTTCATTGATCGAGGCTGGATGAGTTAGCACAGTTGAGAGTGCATTATACTATTTATACAAGCCAGGTGGAGTAGTAGTCTAACCAACTAACGTATGAATCAGTCACCTCCTTTTATACCATTTTTTGACACACTATAATGGGCCAATGAGATGTTGTCATGTGTCGACACTACTCATTAAATAATGGGTGAAATTCTACTCGCGCCCTCTATCATTATTTATACCCAATTTGGCATGGCTAGATCAAACGATTCAGAAGACACCACGTGGCAGTTATGCCATGTGTGGTGTAGATGACTTTAAGAAGAGGAGTTAGAGATGTGCACATATGAGAAAGAGCATTAAATTCTAAAGTTGTATAAAAAAATATTCTCTGTAAAAGCAAAGAGTCTTATTAAAGCAAGTCTCTCTCTCAGCATTAAATGGCAGAATCTCATCAAATTAAATCTCTATTTAGTATTAAATGTTATAGCCTTACCAAAAGAAACTCTCTATCAACGTCAAAGCCAAGTGACATAAGGATCACAACAACTTTCCAATGTGGGAGTTTAAAGACATTAGTACTTCAGTTGACGTACGCAAGATATCTCTTATACGTGTGGCTGTATGCAATAAGCCATGCGAATGTGAAAGAATCAAAGATATGTCTATAATTGATCATCTAAATCCTTCATAATGCTGAAGACTATGCAATACCACCACCTCCTAAAAGCCTATATAAACGGTAATCCACGAAGAGCTCCAGGCATCACCCCAATACAATCAAACAATTTTATTCTTTTTTCCACCATGTATATTTATCTTTTTACTTTATTTTAGTTTTTAGCCCAGCCCCCCACCTTTAATCCACAACGTCTCATTGGATCGCAAGAAAATCACTCAGTTTCAAACAGAAGACTGTGGGGCTTTCCTGCTACCTGTTAGGTGATTCCACTGGCCACCTGGCCACAAAGTCTGGTCCACATAAGATGACGAACTGTAACACTTAAAATTTGGGGGTCGAGCATAAACTCAACTCCCGAGTTCCAACGCATCATTTATACAACATAGATAATGATGATTGAATGTTGTCCGTATTAGTGGATTTAAACATGAGTGAGATTATACCAAAACACTATATCATACTCCAGAGACAGTTAACTTACGCAAGTGGAAGACTGTGATACATAAATAAAGCATACAAATGGTGGTAAGTCCCCAGAGTATGATCAGATTACTAAGTTACATGATTACAAGTAAGGTTCCAAAATTCACAAAATGATACAGTATAATGTTCAACTAGTTGTATTTCTGAAATTTCGGTAATCCCCGTCGATCAGAGCACGGTTTATATAAACCCTCCTGACAACTGCATGTAGGAGAACGCCTCCTCATCATCCTCGAAGTTTGGCTCTGCCTCATAGGCATCGCTATCACCTGCAGTTACGACAGGGTCTGGTTGGTATTTAAAGCATCGTCCCAGAACGTAGGAGTGAGTGATCAACTCAGTGGAGCTATAAAGCAAAGGTTAACATGTTATCAATTCAGTTAAGCAGTAATGATAAAGCAATACAATCAAGCATTACTAAGTACTCTAGTTAATGCAAGGATGATATGTATTAATGATCTATGCCCTCGCCTGCACTCCCTCTACGACTTCGTCTCACAGTCGCGACATGCATACCTTCCACTCTGCTCAACTCCAACGCCAAAGGCACATGCAATGCCGTGCATGAACGTGATTACCGAGTTCTTATTAGACATTTTCATATAGTAGGATTAGGAAGCTAAGGTACCTCCCTTATATCATTTTCCAAACAATGATCCATTCTAAGGTCGTCAGTCCTAGTAAACCTCATATGATGTCGCGGTTCTAGGTCACTACAAAGGGCTCATCACCTGATCATTGTAGGCCTAGTTTATACTCTAGTTGCTACGGAAAGGCTCGTTGCCTCAACGCAGTCTCAGAGTATACTCGAGGTCACTACAAAGGGCTCGTCACCTGATCAGTGTAGGCCGACAATTCGAATACAGTGTCCCATACCACCGTATTCGGCTCAAGAGTCTGGGTTGCTCACTGGACACTACGGGGAGGCTCGTCGCTCTAGCGTAGGTTGACAGCTTGACCACGGTGTCCCATACCACCATGCCCAGCTCATGAGTCTTAGTGGATCGAGGTACCAAGGTTAAACGGGCTTCATTCGTGAGTTTGGTACCTTAAATTCAAGCAGTAGCGTGCATACATGGTGAATGTACATTAGACCAATCGGGTTACCTGACAAGCTCGACTAGTACGAGCGCACGTAGACTTAATCGACATGGAGTGCATAAGCATCAGCGTGGCCTAACAACTATTGTCAAGCAACATACAACTCGGATTCGTCGAATGCATCTGTCGTGGCTAAAACAGTTCAGCCACCGGTCGTAAATCATTACTGATTGCCTGGACTACAACGTAGCCCCAAACACATTCCAAACAAAAACATTCACATATAGTAATCCAAAACAACATGTGACAACTGAAATCAGATATAAATCTTACTTGAGCAATTTAACAAACACATACTACACATATTATCATACATAGACATTTCATCTATACAACACATAGTAGCAAGATAGGTTACATAAAGGATACTGTAACCCTAGTTAAGGGGATTGAGAATCCTATCTTAATACCCTCATTACATGCATTTAAACAAACATTTTTACATTCAAGCATTTCATCAAACACTTAGGCTACACATATCATATACATGTGGTAAGGTAGTTATAACAGGTGTTATAGCAAATCCCTTTACAAGGGTTCACCATACGTACAACAATCATGAATTCTCAGTCAATAAACATGGCAAGCATACATCACAATTCCATACTCATTCACACATTTCAACAAATACATGGAATGCATTATAAACCAACATAGTTTATATATGTACATAATACATGAAAACCCTCATATCTAAGCACATGTGATAGTAATCAAGCTAGTCATAAATCATTACTGACATTAAAAGCCTTAAAAACCATAACCTAAACATTTATAGTTTGCACCTTTCACTGATAAACAAGTATCAAACTCAGTTTGCATACCAAGTCTTTGTCTACGGCACAACGACAACCTACAGTATGAAATAGGTTAGCTATTTCATCACTTACACTATTTGAAACCCTAAAACAGATTAAGGTTAAGCTTTCTTACCTAAGAACGGAATCGAAATCGCCGGGATAGCGACTCAGAAAGGCAGATTCAACCCGTAGAGGGATGGGATTGAATCCCAGGAACAAACCCTCACTCTCTCTCTCTCTCTTCTCCTCACTTTCTTCTTCTCTTTTCTCTCTCTTCTCTCTCCTAGAGTTGGAAATTCGTATGGCCCTTATATAGGCCCGGAACAGATGGAAATGGCCCCAGGGCCAAGGTGTACTTAGGTTATAGCCAAATAGTGGCTGTTTCGATCCAACGAACACATCTGGAGGCCCCTTTTCTGCATGCAGTCGAACTTAAGCTCTCTAACATTGGATCTAGGTCAAGTTAAGTTTTTAGTCCGATCGGATTTACAGATCGACCGTAGAGGACCAGCTTCAGTTCAACAGTCACCGATACTCGACCAAGGCTACAAGTACACTGACATGTGTTGGAAATTTTTCCTGATCCAAGGACATAATTAGGTCAGATTCTGACAGTCTGAAACCTTAAAATTGGCCCGCAAGTGAACGGTCCAAATCACTTAAATTTGAGTTCAATTCCTAAAGATATTCGCGTTCCTCACACACTTCGATCCGAGCTCAAGGTGTACGTTTGTGGATACTATCTGGAGTTAATTTCTGATATGATCGTCAAGCCCAGTAAGGTGGTCATATTCGTATAGATTCACGGTAATTGGACTTTCGACACGCGATCCAGGTCCGAAACGAAGTTTCAAGCCGCTCCCGAGAGTAACTGGGTTTTGAGATTGATCCTAGATTTCAAGGTAACATAGCATTAATGATTCTACAAGTTTTAGGTCTTGCAGTTCATATTTGAAGTGGTTCAAGCTAATTCGACTGATTATTCAATTTAGTACTTAACTAAATTATGCCCTAATTACGACAGAATATGGTCCTAGGGCAGTCCTACACCCCTTGTTGGCAATTTGAGTTAGTATATAATTTTAATTATTTTTTTTAGTAGTTCGTCATTAAGTCTACTTCATCTCTACCAAATTTCATTAGATGTCATGTTGTAGAAAAATTCTAAAAATTCCAGAAGCAATAGCTGTCCAAAATAATGATTTTCAGACAATTGTCACGATGACCTATGTTTAACTACATTAAAATTTTTATTATATTTTCACTTATTTTTATATAAAATGATACTTATCAATCTTAAATTTGACTTTTGAATCACCTAAATCGGAGTTATAGCGAGGGAGATATGACTTTTCGAAGTCGAACGAAAAATTGAAGAAAATGGGGTAACAAACGAGTCGCCCGGCCCGCTGGCCAGGGATGCATCCCCAGTTGCTGGACAGTTGGGGGATGCCTCCCCAATTTAGGAATGCAATCCCCCCCGGGGGACACCGGATGTGCGTGGGAACCACCTCGGATCCCTCCGATTTGTGTCGTTTGGGCTCCCGAGTCCGTTTGACGTGGTTTTGTCACCCGATATTTGAAACGGGTGCATTTTACAAACCAGAATGAGTTATTTGATGTGCAATATATGATTTTAGGATAGGAGAAACTGATCTATCCAAATAACCTATTTATTTTATGATATTTTAAAAGGTTAATGGTCAAAAACCCAATATATTTAGGTATTCACTATTTATAGTAAATTTTAATTTCATTATTATTCTTCATCATTTAATCTTTAGAATTAATGTCTAATATGAAAGTAGTTAGAAAATTTTAAGAATAAGGTGTGAAAAGTGAGATTTTGAAGGAAATGGGTTAAAAAGGGATTTTAAACTTTGGGATTAAGTTCTAAGAAGTTAATTAAGGTGTTATGATCGACTCATTGCCCAAGGATGTCTAACCCCAGGTTGGCGAAAAATCCGGGGTGTTACACGAACGGATAGTAGAATCATGACTGTCTCGCCATGTGCTTGCTTCCTACCAAGCAACAAATAAGCTATCACCTCACCAACTATCTTACCACGAAGTCTAATTCCAATCGAGCAATGAACAGATTCTCATGATTGCCTCACCATGTGCTTGCTTCCTACTAAGCAATGAATAGGCTATCACCTCACCGGCTATCTTAATACGAAGTTTAATTTCAACCGAGCAACGAACAAATTGTCAAAGATTCACCCTCCATCAATCATCTCACCACGAGGCCCGGTTTCGATTGAGCAATGAATAGACGACCATCCCACTATGAAGCTTAGTCCCAATTGGGCAACGAATGGATCGTTGTCCCTCAAGCCGATCGTGAGTGCCATTATTATATTTAAAAAAATTAATAAAAGAACACTTTCGAATGATATCTGAAAAGGAGAGCTTAAGAAGTCCCAGTGGGGGGGGGGGGGGGGGGTGAATAAGACTATGTCAAATAATCTAATAAAGTGTTGAATAATAAATAAATTAGACATCTCAATTGCCTAAGTATTTAAACGTTGATTTCAAATGATTCGTAGGATAACCTTCACCTAAAAGTTTAGGCAGGACAACCTTATTTCACGAATACTTTTAAAATCAAAATTCCAAACTTTATAAGAGTAACAAATAATATAACACAAAGAATTTAGTGGTTCGGTGTGTCAACAACTGTTCTAAAATAGCCACACCTACTCTACTCCCAAAATTATTCTCCACGTAATCTTGACTTTTACTATGAAAAAGGTTTTCTCAGGGTCACCTTAAAACCTGATACAATTGTAATTTTAAGGGGCTATCACAATCAAACCCCTCACTGAGATTTTCAGGCTATCTCAAACAAAACATACACTAAAATTTTCTGGCTATCTCAGAAAAACTAAAATAAGAATTGAAGGTATACTTATCTTCACTGTAGAAGAAGTCGTAGCCGAAGAACCACTTTTTCTAAATGTCGATTGTTCAATGTTCAGTTAGATAGAAAAGGTCAGGGTTCTATTGATTTTAATTAAGTTCAAACCAATGGCTACTTGAGTTAATTCTCTTAAATCTTAAAACAAGAGTAGTATTCACTCTCTTTAGAATCAGAATGACAGAATCTGAGATTAAGAGAATTAAACAAAAGCTATAAAAATAATTTTTAAATGCCATTTAATAGCTTGTTAATAATTGGAGCTTCTCTCTCTCTTGCAAAAGAATTTTAATAATAATAATTGATATTTTGGATTAAAAGAAAACCTCAATTTATAGGCAAAGAAGTTGAATCTTCGACTGGCGCGAGGCAGTCTTCAACTAGCCCGAGCAGCTAATTCTATTTCAACAAATTTCAGATTTGGGCGGGATAAGATTTATCTAATCTTCGACAAGTCCGAGGACCAGTTCGACTAGTCAAATGTGGTCTTTGACTAGTCGAAGATCCCAAAAATCTGAACCGATTTAGTTGTTGGACTTCAATCCGAAATTCCTTGGGTTGGTCAAAGATCAGTCTTCGACTAGTTGAACAGAAAATTTGACTAGTCGGATTTGCAACCATAAATCATTTTTGCTTCGACTTGAACTTAGACTGGCCGAGAAAACTCAAACTAGTTGAACCAAACCTTAGGCTGGTCGAGTTCTGAGCAAACATAAGTATAAAAATCCAATTTAAATAATTTTTGAAAGCACCTAAACCTAAGGTCTTTCTAGGGTTTTAGAAATATATGAACTTCTTTGTTTTGAACTTGATCATTGACTTCATCTTAACTTTTGAGCTTGATCTTGTACTTGAATATAAGTTGATCTTTAATTTGATCTTCTCTTGAGAATGTACCAGACTTGAGCTTGATCTTCTTTTGAGAATGAGTGTAATCTTTTCTTGATAATGTACTGGACACTTGAGCTTGATCTTGAGTTTGATCTTGGACCAGTCTAGAAGATTTCTTGACAAGTTGTTTTGATCATACAAAATTTGACAACTAAAGAGTGTTTTAATCATTTTAGCACTTACAATCTCCCCCGTTGCCAATTTCGTGAAAAAACACATCATTATAAATAAGAGAATAATGAAGTCTAGTAATCATGTTGTAGGAGCTTTTTTGAAGTTTTCAAATGTTACTACTCTCCCACAATTAGTACTTCCTCTGTAACATTTCATGGCATAAAACATTTCATAGCATATAGCATTCCATAGCATAAGGCATTCCATAGCATATAACAATCTTCAATCAAACATGACATGCATTCTACAATTAACTTCATGACATGCAAACTTACATGACATGCAATAACAAATTTTCAGCAAATTTTCAAATTTATTCAAGCATACATGCACATGCAATCATGCATTCTCCAAGCATCTCTCCCCGTTTTTGTCATAACTTGACAAAGGAAGAATGAATTAACTATTAAGTAAACTGGATAGACAATGAAATAACCAGCAAGTAAATTTGATAGGTTAATGAATATGAAGAAGTATATAACTAGGAGATAACTGAAGTAGGAATTAAGCTTAAGAGGTAAGCATATAAAATTGCAAATATTAGGAAAAGTAAAGGACATTAAAGAGTTTCAAGGAGTCTAAAGAAATCATCCAAGCACCATCAAAAGTAAAGTTTAAAGATTACATCTCCATAAACATAAGTTCCATAAAAAGATAAATAATCTCAATCCGATCCAGATAAGGAAGGAGCAGGCATTGACAGGTTAAGTTGATTCAAACTCCAGCTGATGCGATGGAAGTACTTCTTCATATACTTCATTTTAGATTTTTGGGTTTGAACCAAATTTTCATATGAGACATGCAATCCTTCAACCTTCTCTTCTAGAGATTTGAGACGATCATCTACCTGAGAGGGCTGATAATTGGGATCTTCTAGATAATTGGATTCATCCAATTCAACAAAAATATCATCCATGGAAGTATCTTCAGGTTGATGTTCTTCCTCCTCTTCTTCACTTTGGTGAGGAAGATGTTTCAAATTCACTTTATTTAGGTTAGCATTATTAAATGGAAGTTCTGATTATGGTGCCTTAGACGATGGAATATTGACATTACAGTGCAAAGCGAGGAAAGTCATAAGATATGTAAACGGAATCGATCCATGCTTGGGATGCAAGCGAAACTGAATAATGATGTAACATATTAAAGAAGGAAGACAAACTTAAATGCCTGACACAACAGAATGAAGAACTCGAGTCATAAAGGGAGTAAGTTCAGACTTATTCCCTGATCTATGATAAACATTGGAGGTAAAAATTCCATGTAAAACTCGATACTTAGAAAGCATTTGGTTAGCAGGGAAGGCATTACCTGACTTCCATTCAGCATTAAAATGACACAATTTACGTGTTATTGTTCACTCCCCAAGTATAGGGTTGTGATGTAGTAATAAACTCGGTGAGACCGAGGTCGAATCCACAGGGACTGAAACCTGTACGTAATCTGAAACTAACCAGAACTAGAACTAGACTAACATGAAATCTAAATTGATTTGTAATTCGAGGAATGATTGTGAAATTATTATCTAAAACTTAGTAGAAATTCAGAGGAAGGACATTAGGGATTCAGAGGATCCACTTGTAGAGATCAGGGAGATCTTACGCCTGCTTCAAGAATCATGGAAATTAGATTGAACTTATTTGATGTAGTTTTCAAGAGATGAAAGGTATATGAATTAGAATGGATTCCATCACCAAACCATGTCCAGGAGACAAAGCAAATAATAGAATTAAACTAATTACCAACCAATCAACAATGTATGAAGGTGAGGAAGGGTACTGACATCCAACCATGCCCAGGAGACGATGGTGAACAACAAGGCTTCCTGACGTCATAATCATAAGAAAGAAGGAACATGCTCAAAACCATCGCAGACCCATTGTAATTTCAGTCACAACAGACCATTAAAGACTAAAAACATTCCCTTAATAAAATTAAATAAAAATCCATTCAGTCTAAATAAAAGGCACAAGTATAAATCCTCCCATCACGCTACAAGCTTCACCTCTTAGCTAGCTAAGAGGATTTAGCCACACATGATTGGGCTAATCATCTTAAAAGGAATAAAAATAAAAGAATAAAAATATGTTTACTCTTCCTCTCTTCTCTGCTTCACGTCAGCCGAACTTCAAGCTCCTTCCCAAGCCACGATGCTCCAGCCGTTCTCCTTTTCTTCTCTCTTTATAGCCGTGAAGGGCAGTAGGAGGATGCCCTCCTGGAGTCTATGATGTTGCTTGGCTTTTACGCAGCCAGTTACGCAGCAAAAAAAAACTCCCCTGCGTAAGCTCTGTTTACGCACTCACGAAGACAGCACCAAAGATGCCCCTTCTCCTTGCTTTCGTCCAAAAGAATAACGTCCCCTGAGGTGTTTTTGGGTGGCCTACATGATGGACGGTCTGGATTACTGATCCGATCACGGACAGTGGCCCACAATCGCCCGGAGTTTCCACTTTTCACGGGCGTGCGAAAGCTTCCGCACGAGGCTGCGCTGACGAAGCTGGTGGGGTCCACTTCGATGTATATTGGAGAAATCCACGCCGTCCATTTGATCGACGTTGAAAAACCAGGTGGGAATGACTTGTTTCGGATCAAATTCGGTGTGGCCCATGGAGTCTTTTCGTTGCTCCGTCCATCTTCCGTTTCACGGCTGAAATCAGATCTTAGTTATCTTCCGGGACTCCGTCACCTAGGTGATGGTCACGCCTACCCTCTTGAGTGAATGAATGGTTCAGATCATCAATTGACATGACGATGGTGGCCCACAGCGGACGACCGCAACCTCTGTTGCGAAACAGAGGTTCGGGCGTCGCACTGTACTGATCGGTGGGCCCCAGATTTATGCCAGGTGTAAAATCCACTCCGTCCATTCGTTTCCTCTAGAAAAATCGTCCAGGAAGGGTGTATTCTGGAGTGAACTCGATGCGGCCCACTTGATCTTTAGTTCCGCCGTCCATCCTGCTTTCAACGGCCAGGATCTTTCAATAGCTAGTATGGGGGAAAGAGGACACCTAGGTGAGGTTAATACCCCCCCTTTTCACACAATGGACGGTCCAGATTGAGGATGTGGATGAGGAGTGGGCCCCACTGAGAGGAACCGGCGTCGGCAGTAAACGCGCATTGCGTTTTGAAGACGCTGGTCACGGTGGTCGACCTTTGTCAGAGGAATTCGGTGCACCGCAGGGGTGCACCGTCTATGCACTAGCATGCTCCCCTTGTGGGGTCCACCATTATGCTTATGAAAGATCTAATCCATCCATCCGTATTCTAACCTCATTTAAGCCGTTGGGACCAAGTTTGAAGCATATCCAGATATCAGGTGGGCCTAGAATTGACCGTTTAAGGGCTGATTTGTCTGTTGGTCCACTTCCCGAGATCTTCAATGACTGAAATTTAATATGTATGGTTAATTTATGGCTCACATCCCATCTATGGAGTCTCGTGTCAAACGGATGGTGAGAACCCCATGATCTTGCATTCTGCACTAGTTTCGGGCCTCTTTAATGTGAACGGCTTGATTTCCTCGGATCCCTAGTATGTAAATTCTTCAATATTGGTCCTCTGGAGTCCGTCCCTTACATGTGGTGTCATCAGAGCATTAAATCCATGCTTTTAAGCTCCCTGTTTCGGTCCATGCTTGCAACTACACTCTGCATCACAAACATGATTAAAACCGACCATTAAACCGTATCATGCTCGTAAATCCAGGTAATAAATAGGGTCTAATATGCAATATTTGACCCTCAACACAACCCCAACTAGTATTTTGCTAGTCTTGAGCAAAGTATGCGAAAAATAAGTTGACAATTACAGGAGAATTTCTATGAACTCGAGTGATTTTGGAAAACAATCCAGATATGAGAAATCTTAAGATTCATGAATGTTGATTATCAATTTCTCATGGCCTCTCATGCACGGTGAATTTCATAATCAAGTTGAAATATTAATCCATAAACTAGAATAATTTTAAACATTGAGTTCCATGGGTGTATAGTGAAATCTCGGCCTATCATCATTAAGAGATCAAATTGTCGATTTCATGATATCATTGGTAATCAATCAGAAAATTCGTAACTACCATCACCTAAACCAGAACTTTGCCTCACAGATCATTCTTTCATTTTTCTAGTTTTTTTTTTTTTTTAAATGTCAAGATGGGAATCTAATTTTCACATATAGGGAGCAAACCTATGGTGAAACTAGTCGCCCAACTCTTTCTAACTGTTAATCATGGAAAATCGAATCCACACCTATAGGGAACAAACCCATGGTGTAATTCGTTTTATTTTTTATTTTTTTATTTTTTATTTTTTTATACCCTGATGGCTAAATCTTTTAGGCTGGTTTCTTTCATGCTCAGTGATTACCAAATTAACCCTTCAATTTCAAACTGCAATCTTAATGTGTAAGCGAGATGTGACATGTGAAATCATGACTCAATCAATGTTTACAACTTCTAATCATGGATTAATAATTCAAACTTAACTGTGAAATCTAACGAGCAACTGAATCCAAGAGTAGTAAATCACCAACATTTCATATCCTGTAATTCTAAATCAAAGATGGTCGTCAAATCACTTCGAATTCACCAGAACGTCCAAAAAAAAAATTTAAAAATTTTCACAAATTTTTGCTCAAGACAAAGAAAACACTGATTAGGTAACCTAATTTCCCACCCCCAACCGAAAAGCTATATTGTCCTCAATGTAAAAGATATGAGCATGGAATGCACATGGGACATAAAAGTATATGTGAAGTGATGGGAAGATAGTACCTGGATGATGAATCGTGAGAGACTTTCCAAGAGATCTCAACATGAGAGCGGGTGAGCACGAGAGAGAAAGCAACACAAAACTAACAAAAAATAAAATCCTACCTATACCACTTTCGCAGGTGCTCTCGATTGCATTTAGTGTATGCAATAAGCCTTTAAACCCCTAGGTTGCCCTTAGTGGACGAGTTGTAGTCTCGTGAGGGTTTGCAGTAATGTTACCCACAAACATTGAACTAATTAAATAGGAAAATGAAATGAATTGAAATGCTGGGTTGCCTCCCAGGAGCGCTAAGTTTATCGTCTTCAGACAGACAAATAAAGCAACTACCCTAATCCTAAGAAAGCGATAAACCTACCTATACCTCCATCAGACTAGGAGATCAGTCTTGGTAAACAGGATCATTCAGAGGCGTGGACATGTCCTCTGAATCAAATTTCTCGACAAATGGTTTTAATCGATGTCCATTTACTTTAAATTCCTTACCATTGTCGGGATCTCTTATCTCAACGGCCCCATGAGGATATGCAGTAATAACAATGTAAGGGCCGGTCCAACGAGATCAAAGCTTACCCGGAAATAGATGTAATCGAGAATTATACAAAAGGACTTTCTGAACTGGCATGAATGATTTTCGTAGAATATGTTGGTCATGAAACGCCTTTATCCTGTCCTTGTAAATTCTCGAGTTCTCGTATGCGTTGTTCCGGATTTCTTCAAGTTCATTTAATCGAAGTTTGCATAGCGAGCCAGCGTTGTCCAAATTGAAATTTAGATTTTTGATTGCCTAGTACGCTTTATGTTCCAACTCCACAGGCAAGTGGCAAGCCTTCCCATAGACGAGTCTAAAGGGAGACATTCCAATAGAGGTTTTAAAAGCAGTACGGTATGCCCATAAGGCATCGGTCAATCGAATTGACGAATCCTTACGGTTAGGGTTAACCGTTTTCTCCAAAATGTGTTTGATCTCCCTATTGGAAATTTCAACTTGCCCACTTGTCTGTGGGTGGTATGGGGTGCTCACCTTATGAGAGATACCATATTTCTTCATTAAACTCTCGAATGGCCTATTACAAAAGTGTGAACCCCCATCACTAATGATGGCTCGAGGCGTTCCGAATCGGGAAAGGATGTTTTCTTTCAGGAATTTAATGACCGTGCGATGGTCATTAGTTCGACATGGAATCACTTCGACCAATTTAATGACATAGTCCACGGCAAGCAAAATATATAAATTTTCAAAAGATTGGGAGAATGGCCCCATGAAATCGATGCCCCAGCAATCAAATGCCTCTATGATAAGAATGGGATTCAAGGGCATCATATTTCGATGGGACAATGCTCCCAATTTCTAACAACGCTCACAAGCTTTGCAAAACTCATGAGTGTCCCTGAACATAATGGGCCAATAGAAGCCACACTGTAGAATTTTAGCCGTGGTCTTTTTGGTAGAAAAGTGACCACCACAAGCCTGTGAGTGACAGAAGGAGATGACACTCTGATGATCATCGTCTGGGACACATCTCCTCAAGATTTGGTCTGGGCAATATTTAAACAAGTATGGATCATCCCAGAAGAAGTTGCGCAGTCCACAGTGTCGGTATGGAACCTGTGGCAAGATAATTAGCGATATCAGTATATCGAGTAGGGAATCAGATTGATGCTCGCTCCTAAGTCAAGAAGTGTGTGATCAATTCGATGGTTCCCGATTACACATGATATGGTTGGGCTACCGGGATCCTTAAATTTCTGCGGCACGTCTTGCTTCAGGATGGCACTCACTTTCTCAGTTAAGAAAACCTTCTTTTGAATACTCTGCCGTCTTTTGGTCGTGCATAGGTCTTTAAGAAATTTTGCATATGAAGGAACCTGTTTTACGACATCAAGTAGAGGAATGTTGACTTTACTTGTTTCAACACCTCCAGAATATCCTGAGAGTTAGAAAGACGTTTTGATGCAACCAACCGTTGGGGGAACGGAGCAACTGGCTTCTCTAGAAGTTCCGGTTCTAATTTTTATGGGACATCACTAGATCCATCATTATTGTTCTCTTCTGGTTCTTGAGGCTTTTCGGGCCTAACCGGAAGGGTTTTATCAATGATCTTCCCACTCCTAAGAGTGGTGATGGATTTAGCGTGCCCCATTTGATTTGAAGAGCTAGGATCATTTATCTCGTATTGCGGTTTAGGATTGTGGAGCGGTTGTGTAGGAAGCATCCCCTTTCTATAACCGTCATGCGTGAATCTATTTTTTGCATAAAGTCTGTAAGTCCACGCATTGCCTGAGCCAGCTCTTGTATGGAATTTTGAACCGGTTCTTCTTGAGGTTTCCCCTGATTTGGATTTTGATTGAAGAAACTTTGAGGGGTAGTAGTTTGTCCATTCCTCCAACTAAAATTTGGATGACTTCTCCAACCAGGATTGTATGTATTAGAGGTAGATCCATTGAAAGGTCTTTGATAGTTATTTACGGCATTAGCTTGCTCATTCAACACGCCTCAAAAAGCAGATATTGTAGGACAATTTTCAGTTGTGTGAATGTTGCAATTACAGATGCCGCAAACAATTTCATTAACCTTATCCTTCTTTCCTTCCATGGCCTCGACTCTTCGTATGAGATTAGTCACTTTAAAATTTACATCATCCTCTTCTTTCAGGAGATATACTCCACCTTTCTCCTTAGATTGAGTTGGTCTAGACGTGGTGTTTGATTTTGGGTAATGGTCCCATGATTGTGCATTTTCGGCAAGTCTATCGAGGTAATCCCATACCTCATCGACCTCTTTATTCATGAATTCTCCATTACACATTGTCTCGACCAGTTGGCGCATAGAAGATGTCAGTCCATCATAGAAAAAATTTGTAATGCGCCACATTTCAAATCTGTGTTGTGGGCATGAACTGACAAGATCTTTGAACCTTTCCCAACATTGGTAGAATGTTTCATCTTCCTTTTGGGTGAAGTTCATGATTGCTTTTCTGAGGGTAATCGTTTTATGGTATGGGAAAATTTTCTTTATGAATTACCTCTGCATATCATTCCATGTGTCAATGGATCTAGGACGCAGTGAATGTAACCACGTCTTAGCCTTTTCTTTCAAGGAAAAAGGAAAGAGTTTCAGCCTGATCGTATCCTCGGATACATTGGGAAAGTATAAGGTGGCTATGATCTCATTGAACTCTTTCAAGTGTAAGTATGGACTTTCTGATTCAAGCCCATGGAATTTAGGAAGGAGTTGGATAACTCCTGGCTTGATGTCCATCTGTCCTGTGTTTTCAGGAAAAATCATACATGAGGGCGTACTCACCCCTGCCGGTTGTAAATAATCCCGTAAAGTACGAGGCGGGGATGCTTGATGCACCTCATTCTCATCATGTACTTCTTCATCCATATGTTGAGGTAGTGCTTGAGGTTGATTTGCAGCCATAACCTCAATTAACTCAGGGGAATTCGAGCGGTGTCTAGTCCTGCGATGGACAGTCAACCGCTCCACTAATCCTCCTTCAGTCAAGAGACGTCGAGTGTCGTCACGGGCCCACTTGGGCATGAAACACTCACATCCCTCAATCAAGTCCTAAACCTAATCCTAAGAAAGAAAATAAGAATCTAGAAAGAAAGAGAGGGTTGGAAGGAAGTTACCAAATTGGAGTCCCTAAGCTAAAGACCTGCAAAACAAAACAAAATAAGTTAGTTTCTTAAATAGAAGAAGTTTCTAAAGCAAACCAAATCTAAAGAGTTAGAAAATCTAGAAAATCAGAAAGAGTTTACCAAATTAGAAGTTCTATCTTAACAACCTACAGAATAGGAAATAGGTTAGTTCTATGAATCAAATAGAAAACAAAATTAAAATTAGTAAAATCCTAATCTTAAACTAACTCTAAATCCAATTAATTTCAGAAAATCGTAGCCATCAGTACACGGCAACGGCGCCAAAAACTTGTTCACTCCCCAAGTATAGGGTTGTGATGTAGTAATAAACTCGGTGAGACCGAGGTCGAATCCACAGGGACTGAAACCTGTACGTAATCTGAAACTAACCAGAACTAGAACTAGACTAACATGAAATCTAAATTGATTTGTAATTCGAGGAATGATTGTGAAATTATTATCTAAAACTTAGGAGAAATTCAGAGGAAGGACACTAGGGATTCAGAGGATCCACTTGTAGAGATCAAGGAGATCTTACGCCTGCTTCAAGAATCATGGAAATTAGATTGAACTTATTTGATGTAGTTTTCAAGAGATGAAAGGTATATGAATTAGAATGGATTCCATCACCAAACCATGTCCAGGAGACAAAGCAAACAACAGAATTAAACTAATTACCAACCAATCAACAATGTATGAAGGTGAGGAAGGGTACCGACATCCAACCATGCTCAGGAGATGATGATGAACAACAAGGCTTCCTGACATCATAATCATAAGAAAGAAGGAACATGCTCAAAGCCATCGCAGACCCATTGTAATTTCAGTCACAACAGACCATTAAAGACTAAAAACATTCCCTTAATAAAATTAAATAAAAATCTATTCAGTCTAAATAAAAGGCACAAGTATAAATCCTCCCATCACGCTACAAGCTTCACCTCTTAGCTAGCTAAGAGGATTTAGCCACACATGATTGGGCTAATCATCTTAAAAGGAATAAAAATAAAAGAATAAAAATATGTTTACTCTTCCTCTCTTCTCTGCTTCACGTCAGTCGAACTTCAAGCTCCTTCCCAAGCCACGATGCTCCAGCCGTTCTCCTTTTCTTCTCTCTTTATAGCCGTGAAGGGCAGTAGGAGGATGCCCTCCTGGAGTCTATGATGTTGCTTGGCTTTTACGCAGCCAGTTACGCAGCAAAAAAAACTCCCTTGCTAAGCTCTGTTTACGCACTCACGAAGACAGCACCAAAGATGCCCCTTCTCCTTGCTTTCGTCCAAAAGAATAACGTCCCGTGAGGTATTTTTGGGTGGCCTACATGATGGACGGTCTGAATTACTGATCCGATCATGGACAGTGGCCCACAATCGCCCGGAATTTCCACTTTTCACGGGCGTGCGAAAGCTTCCGCACGAGGCTGCGCTGAGGAAGCTGGTGGGGTCCACTTCGATGTATATTGGAGAAATCCACGCCGTCCATTTGATCGACGTCGAAAAACCAGGTGGGAATGACTGGTTTCGAATCAAATTCAGTGTGGCCCACGGAGTCTTTTCGTTGCTCCGTCCATCTTCCGTTTCACGGCTGAAATCAGATCTTAGTTATCTTCCAGGACTCCGTCACCTAGGTGATGGTCACGCCTACCCTCTTGAGTGAATGAATGGTTCAGATCATCAATTGACATGACGATGGTGGCCCACAGCGGACGACCGCAACCTCTGTTGCGAAACAGAGGTTCGGGCGTCGCACTGTACTGATCGGTGGGCCCCAGATTTATGCCAGGTGTAAAATTCACTCCGTCCATTCGTTTCCTCTAGAAAAATCGTACAGGAAGGGTGTATTCTGGAGTGAACTCGATGCGGCCCACTTGATCTTTAGTTCCGCCGTCCATCCTGTTTTTAATGGCCAGGATCTTTCAATAGCTAGTGTGGGGGAAAGAGGACACCTAGGTGAGGTTAATACCCCCCCTTTTCACACAATGGACGGTCCAGATTGAGGATGTGGATGAGGAGTGGGCCCCACTGAGAGGAACCGGCGTTGGCAGCATAAACGCTGTTGCGTTTTTTAAGATGATGCGGGTCAGCGGTGGCTGACCCTTTGTAGGAATTCGGTGCACCGCAGGAGTGCACCATCTATGCACTTGCATGCTCCCCTTGTGGGGTCCACCATTATGCTTATAAAAGATCCAATCCATCCATCCGTATTCTAACCTCATTTAAGCCGTTGGGACCAAGTTTGAAGCATATCCAGATATCAGGTGGGCCCAGAATTGACCGTTTAAGGGCTGATTTGTCTGTTGGTCCACTTCCCGAGATCTTCAATGACTGAAATTTAATATGTACGGTTAATTTATGGCTCACATCCCATCTATGGAGTCTCGTGTCAAACGAACGGTGAGAACCCCGTGATCTTGCATTCTGCACTAGTTCCGGGCCTCTTTAATGTGAACGGCTTGATTTCCTCGGATCCCTGGTATGTAAATTCTTCAATATTGGTCCTCTGGAGTTCGTACCTTGCCTGTGGTGTCATCAGAGCATTAAATTCATGCCTTTAAGCTCCCTGTTTCGGTCCATGCTTGCAACTACACTCTGCATCACAAACATGATTAAAACCGACCGTTAAACCGTATCATGCTCGTAAATCCAGGTAGTAAATAGGGTCTAATATGCAATATTTGACCCTCAACAGTTATCACTTGCCTTTTAATATTGGTCATTTTGTTAGTTAAACTGGCAATAGGAATGTCGTCGTCCGCAACTGTAATTTCAATCAATGCCGAAATAATGTAGCGAGTAACTATGAATGTCCCTTCAACGAATTTAATCATGAATGTGAGATCTTCAAGGGACATATGACATATAGAAGCATACATTCCTTGTGCAATGAAACGGTAAGCCATTCCCCCCAACGAAAAATGCGTTCCCAACCGATTTTGGTGAGAATGGGCACAAGACCAAAGGGATAAATGTGATTAAGATTAACTGATCTCTCAATGATTATATCCCTTGTGCGAAAATCCCTAACGTGCTCCGAATCTCCTTCGGTGGCCTGTAGGGTTCTCACACCTAGTGGAGTCAATTTAGATGATGAGCTACCACGGCCCTTGCGTGTTGCCGTTTTCTTTGATCGAGCTTCATTTTGGTTAGTACAAGAAAGAAATCAAAGAGAGTGAAAGGAATGAACCTAGATCAGAATTTTAAGAAAAACCCACCTCAAAGAGGGTTTCAATTCAAGAATACAACACCCAAATGAGATATACTATCAAAGATTTACCAAATACTAGAAGAAAATTGGAAAAAAAAAACACTTATAACCAAGATTGGGTGATGGGTTAGTCGAGTGAGGTACCGGCTAGTCGAGGAAGATGAAGAAAAATGAAATATAAAAAGCAATTTTTCCCATTTTGAAGTGAAATCGCGTGTTTCTCGTCTGGTCGAAAAATCACAAAATCTGATTTTTTGACTTATTATTATTATTATTTTAAAAAAGAATTGTCATTATTATCATTTTATGCATTTAATAGAAATAAACATAAATAAACAATGTATAAAAAGAAACAAGATGATTATTTAATAATGCACAAACCAATATCATGCTTTAAATTGGAAAATCGATTTCTGTCAAACAGTTTGGTTAGTATATCTGCAAGTTGTTTCTTAGTTTGAATGTATTCAAGCATAATAGACTTGTCTTCAACTAATTCTCGAAAATAATGCTATCAAATATCGATATATTTCGTACAAGAATGTTGGATTGGTTTTTTTGAAATATTAATTGTGCTTGAATTATCGCAGTACATCGTCATTGTATCTTGTGTAATTCCATAATCAACTAGTATTCTTTTCATCCAAATTAGTTGAGTGCAAGGATTTCCTTCTGCAATATATTCAGCTTCATCTGTCAAGAGAGATACTGAATTTTGTTTCTTGTTGAGCCAGGATACTAAACAGTTTCCTATGTAGAAACATCTACCACTGGTAGATTTTCTATCATCAATATTTCTTGCCCAGTCTGCATCAGTATATCTAGCAATTTGTACAGATGTATCATGCGGATATGAAAGTCCTAAGTTAGCAGAACTTGTGACATATCCGATTATCCATTTAACAACAATTAAATGTGATTCCTTAGGATTAAATTGATATCTAGCACATGATCCAACACTAAAAGCAGGTCTACTAGCAATTAAGTATAGAAGACTACCAATCATACTTCAATATAGACGGGAGTCTACACTTTTACCTGATTCATCCTTTAACAGTTTAAGAGTTGTACTCATTGGAGTTTCAAAATTTTTTCTATTCTCAAATCCAAATCTTTTTATAAGATTCAAGGCATATTTGGTTTGTGAGATGAACATTCCATCTTCAAGTTGTTTAACTTGTAATTCGAGGAAATAGTTTAGTTCGCTAACCATACTCATTTCAAACTTGGATTTCATTAGATTTGCAAACTCAATAGATAGGTTGGTACATGTAGATATATAAATGATATCGTCAACATAGATCTAAAATATCAGTAAATGATCATTATATTTCTTGATGAATATGGTTTTATCAATACTGCCCATAATAAAATTATGACTAAGTAAAAATTTAGTCAATTTTTTGCACCATGCCCTAGGAGCTTGTTTCAAACCATAAAGTGTCTTTTTAAGACGGTACACATGATTTGTAAGTTTAGGATCTTTAAAACCCTTTGGTTGTTCAACATATACTTCCTTATACAAATCACCGTTTAGAAACGCACTTTTAACATCCATTTGATAATTTTTGAATTTTTTATGACATGCAATTGAAATAAATAATCTTATGGATTTAAGGCGCAACTGGTGTAAAGGTTTCATCGTAATCAATACCTTCTATTTGAGTGTACCCTTTTACAACTAGTCAAGCCTTATTTCTTATAATATTACTCATTTCATCGGTTTTATTCTTAAAAATTCATTGGTTCCAATTACATGTTTATCAGTAGGTCTAGAAACTAAGTACCATACATCATTTCTAACAAATTGATTTAATTATTCTTGCATGGCAATTATCCAACTTTCATCAGTAAGTACTTCATTTACATTAGCCAGTTCAATTTGAAAAGTGAAGCAGACATAATTACATATATTTTCTAGTTGTCTTCTTTTTTGAACACCAGTACGAGGGTTACCAAGTATTTGATTAGTCAGATGGTCTTTGACTAATCTTATTTCAGTATTAACTGATTTATATAAGAGACAGATATATCAATGACATTGACTTCATCATCACCTTGATTTGGAGTGGGTGTGATTTGTTGATCGTCTATCACAACATTTATAGATTCTTGAATTAACCTAGTTCTTTTGTTAAGAACTCGGTATGCCCGGCTATTTAGTGCATAGCCTAAAAATATTCCCTCATCTCTCTTAGTTTCAAATTTTCTCGGTCGCGTAATATAAAACATTTGCTTCTAAAAGTTCAAAAATATTTAACTGAGGGATTCTTATTAAACTATAATTCACAAATTATTTTATTTTTAGCTTTTCTAATATAAACACGATTTATAATATAACATGCAGTACTAACAACTTCAACCCATAAATTTTTTGGTAGATTCATACTATTTAGTATTACATTAGCCATTTCTTGCAGACTTCTATTTTTTCTTTCAACAACACTATCTTGTTGAGGTGTTTTAGGAGCAGAGAATTCATGCGATATACTATGATCATTGTGGTACTTCTCAAAATTACTATTCTCAAATTCAGTGCCATGATCACTTCTAATTTTGACCAAAGATATCTCTTTTTCAGTCCGGATACATTTTAAAATTTTTCTGACTTCATCAAGAGTATCTGATTTTTCTCTTAATAAGGCTACCCATATATATTTGGTGTAATCATCAACAATGACCAGAAAATATTTTTTTCCACCTCTATTCTCCATTCTAGTTTGACCTACTAAATCCATGTGGATTAGTTCTAGAGGTTTGGCCGAGGCTAAGGAGTTCACTTTCTTGTGACTACTCCTGATCTGTTTGCCAATTTGACATGCGCCACAGACTTTTCCTATCTTTTTCAGTGATATCTTTTTCTCAACTTATATAAATCTCTATATTTATATAAATCTACGTAAGTGATATCTTTTTCTCAATTTATATAAATAAGTGATATCTTTTTCTCACATATATAAACCTCTATAGTTCACATGTCCAAGATGTTTATACCATAGTTCAATCTCGTTTGTTTGGACCATGTAACATGAATGGTTTGATGAATAAGAGTTATCAATTATATAGCAATTCTCAGATGTCCTGCGATCATTTAATATTACACTACCTTTCTCATTTATAATCTCACATCCATGACTGAAAATTTTACATTATGTTGATTATCACAGATCTAAGATATGCTCAAAAGATTATATTTTAATCCTTCAACATAAAGAACATTTTCAAAGAGAGACAAGTTAGGAAGTTGTACATTACCTTGGCCAATTATTTTGCAGTTGCTTCCATCTCCAAAAGTGACTGAGACGCCATTTACTTCTTTGATATTTGTGAATATCGTCTTGTCACCTGTCATGTGTCTTAAACATTTGCTATTCAGGTACCATCTTGAGTGGCTAATGGCTTTGAAAGCTGTTGGGCAACAAAACACTTAACCTTTGGAACCCATTTCATTACGGTTTTAGGTTTAGGAGTATCTCTTGATTTTTGTTGTATTTGCGAGTTAGGATCTCTCTTTTTTCTATTAACTCCAATATCTTCTAAGTTAGATTTTAGAAGCTCTTTAAGCAAGTCCACAATTTTTTCAGCTAAGGGTGATTTATTATTCCTTTGATGTTTATAGCAGACAACATTATTATTTATTTTAGGGATGAAATAGTTTCGAGTTTTTGAAATCATTACAATTGAAATCTCTTAAAGTCTTACCCTTAAAGATCGAGGATTCTCCTCTTACAAAGATAAGAGCAGAATCCTTGGTTTTCAAAGAATTATTTTTAATATAACTTAGACAAGACTTGTCACCACATAGCCTTAATGAGATTAACAATTTTTCAAACTTTTGGTCACCAAGGGCATATTTCCAAGTATCCTTTAAACTCTGAAGGGAAGAAACTTCAAGTTTTAGTTTCTCATTTTCTGTTTTGAGTTTTCGCAATTCAGAAGATTTAAAATTTAAATTTAAATTTGTTTTTTCAAAACAATCGAAAAAATGAGATTTTTCTAAAACTGCTTTTTCAAGTTCTTCTTTTAGTTTAGCATATATTTCTTTTTGAATTTTCAACTTAACAACAATTTTACAACTCTCTCTGTATAGGGCATTATAGGCATCTTGAAGATCATCTTCATTTTCATTTTTAGGATCACTTCTGAGATTTTCATAGTCAGATATATTACAGCCATCTGAAGAAGTGACTCTGGCTATTGTCATAAAGGCTTTTAGTTCATTTGCATTGCATTTTCTTGGTCTAATTCATCAGACTCAAAAGTACTTTCAAAATCAGATGATTCATCCCAAATAGCTATCATGCCCTTTCTTTTAGACTTATACGTTTTAGGACATTTATTAGCCAAGTGCCTATATTCATGACAGTTGAAACATTAACTGTCCTTTGTTTTAAATTTTCAAGAATTAGATTTTCCTTTTCTTTTATCATATGGTTTTTGAAAATCTGTTCTTTTCGTGTTTTCAAAAATTTTATAAAATTTCTAAGCTAACATTGCCATATCATCTTCATTTTCTTCAAAATCAAAATTAGTATTATTTTCTTTTAAAACAGATTTAGAAGATTTAAGAGCAATGGGCTTAGCTTTAGGAGCCTTAAAATTCAACTCATAAGTTTGAAGAGAACCAACTAACTCCTCAACATTCATAATATCAGTATCTCTTAATTCTTGTATAGCAGTAACCTTAGAATTGAACCTATCAGGAAGAGATCATAATATTTTTGCGCAAACCTTGCTTTAAGGATTCCATCTCCTAAACTCCATATGGAATTTATTATGTCATTCAGTTTCGTATAGAAGTCCATGAAAGTCTCATTTTCTTCTATATGAATTTCCTCAAATCTAGTTGTAAGGATTTAAACTTTTGATTTCTTGATAATAGTAGTTCCTTCATGTGTCATTTCGAGAATGTCCCATGCCTGCTTAGCTATATCGCATGAAATAATTCTTTTGAATTCATCAGACGATAAAGCGTAAGTTATAGCATTTAAAGCTTTAGCATTAGTACTACTTTCACTTTTCTGACCAACAATCTATAAATAGAATGCAGTTTCTCTCATAAATTTGGTTCCATCTTCGGTTACTACTTCAATCATAGGAGGTTTCCATTTAGTCATAGTGGCTTGCCACACACTTTCATCTAAGGATTTTAGAAAAACCATCATTATGGCTTTCTAGTATGAATAATTAGAGCCATCAAAAGGAAGTGGCCTGGTAAAAGATAAACTGTCAAAATTTGACATAATAAAGCTCTGGATCTTAACTCAAGGAGGTTAATCTAAAAAAAGAAAAAAAGAGCAATCGGCTTGATACCACTTGAAATCGAGAGCTTAAGAAGTCCTAGAGAGGAGGGGGGGTCAATAGGACTATGCCAGATAATCGAATAAAGTACTGAATAATAAATAAATTAGATATCTCAATTGCTTAAGTATTTAAACATTGATTTTAAATGATTCATAGGACAACCTTCACCTAAAAGTTTAGGCAGGACAACCTTATCTTACGAATACTTTTAAAATCAAAATCCAAAACTTTATAAGAGTAACAAATAAATATTACAATAATTCACCATACTTAAACTGAAATGTAAATACAACCATTCACCATATGAAAGAAAAAAATATTCACCATATAACACAAAGAATTATAGTGGTTCGGTGTGTTGACAACTGTTCTAAAACAGTCACACCTACTCCACTCCCAAAATTACTCTCCACGTAATCTTGGCTTTCACTATGAAAAAAGTTTTCTCAGGGTCACCTTAAAACCTGATACAGTTATGATTTTAACGGGCTATCATAATCAAACCCGTCACTGAGATTTTTGGGCTATCTCAGACAAAACGAACACTGAGATTTTCTGGCTATCTCAGAAAAGCCAAAATAAGAATTGAAGGTATATTTATCTTCACTGTAGAAAAAACTGTAGTTAAAGAACCGCTTTTTTTTATGTCGATTGTTCAATGTACAGTCAGATAGAAAAAGTCCAGGGTCCTATTGATTTTAATTAAGTTCAAACCAATAGCTACTTGAGTTAATTCTCTTAAATCTATATAAAAAAATAGTATTTACTCTCTTAAGAATCAGAATGAAAGAATCCGAGATTAAAGGAATTAAACAAAAGCTATAAAAATAATTTATAAATACCATTCAATAGCTTGCTAATAACTATAGCTTATCTCTCTCGCAGAAGAATTTTGATAATAATATTTGATATTTTGGATTGAGAGATAACCTCAATTTATAGGTAAAGAAGTTGAATCTTTGATTGGCCCGAGGCAGTCTTTGACTAGCACGACCAGTAGATTTTGTTTCAATGGATTTCAGATTTGGGCGGGATAAGATTTATCCTATCTTTGACTAATCTGAGGACCAGTTCAACTAGTCAAAGAGCTCTATTCGACTAGTCGAATGTGCTCTTCGATTGGTTGAAGATCTCAAAAATCTAAACCGATTTAGTTGCTGGACTTTGAGCCGAAATTCTTTGGGCTGGTCGAAGATCAGCCTTCGACTAGTTAAACAGAAAATTCGATTGGTCGAATTTACAACCATAAGTCAGTTTCGCTTCGACTTAAACTTAGATTGGCCAAGAAAACTCATACTAGTCGAACCAAACCTTAAGTTGGTCAAATTCCAAGCAAACACAAGTGTAAAAATCCAATTTAAATCATTTTTGAAAGCACCTAAACCTAAGGTCTTCCTAGGGTTGTATACTACCTGAGATATGTGAAATATTTGAACTTCTTTGTTTTGAACTTGATCACTACTTCATCTTAACTTTTGAGCTTGATCTTGTACTTGAAAATCAGTTGATCTTTAACTTGATCTTCTCCTGAGAATGTACCAGACTTGAGCTTGATCTTCTCTTGAGAATGAGCTTGATCTTTTCTTGATAATGTTCCGAACACTTGAGCTTGATCTTCTCTTGATCTTGAGCTTGATCTTGGACCGTTCTAGAAGATTTCTTGACAAGTTGTTTTGATCATACGAAATTTGACAACTAAATAGTGCTTTAATCATTTTAGCACTTACAATATCTTCTTTCTCTATTTTTACTGTTGAACTATGGTAGTGAATCATGTTGAAAGACGAAGTCCTTAAATCCGTAGGCGCAAGTTTATAGACACAAGGAAAAAATAATCCATTCAGAAGGGTTAACCCCTACCTTTTACAAATCATGTGAATAATTAGAATAAATGGTTGAGAGGATAATTTGATCTTGTATCTAGTCTCCAAGCTGTCTATCTTGATGTGGGAAAACACCAACGATTCAATCAAATCTCGAGTCGAGTAGACTCTAGCATGCTGCGCATCATACCCACATATGATAACTGAATACAGGCTCTCATTCACTCGTGTGGCCTTATTTGATTGAATTGACAACAACAACCTCATTGATTGAGGTCGGGTGAATGAGCATGTCAGGATTGCAACTAGCCACCTATGCAGGTTATGATGCCTCTTAATCCAATTTTTAGTATCGAGGTTTTTTACTATTGGAGAATCGATTTCATAGGATCATTCCTCTCTTCTTTTAAATATCTTTATATCTTATTAGTTGTTGACTATATTTCCAAATGGGTTGAGGCAATTCCTTATAAAACCAATAATCATAAAATGGTTTTATAATTTTTAAAAGAAAATATCTTGTCAAGATTTGTAACACCTCGAGTCATTATCAGTGATGGAGGCACACACTTTTGTAATAGACCTTTCGAAGCTCTAATTAAGAAATATGGTATTACACACAAAGTGGGTACTGATCGACAATTCCAATTGCAGGACTATGATGACTAACTTGGTGAGACTGAGATCGTTCCATAGGGATTTGTGGTTAAGAAAACAATTAGAACTAAATGAATTGTTTGGGTTTTTAATCCAACAGAAGAAAATTAGGGTTTAAACAATAATTAAGAACAATTAAGGATCCAAGAATCCTCACTTAACAAATTCTGAAACTAATTCATCTTCTTCAAGTAGATAACTCAACTAAAAATAACTCTATAAATCCAACCACAAACATCCAACTAGATATATGAATCGAGATAGATCTATCTCTCAAGAAGATCTAGGCAATTGATAATAGGGAATCAAAAACATATATTGTACCCGAAGTTCAAAATAGATAAATCGATTTTACAGATAGACTCATTCTCCAATCTAAAAATTCAATCAAAACAATCACAATTCAACATTCAAAACCAATAATATTTGAATTAAACAATAAAATTCATCAAGAGGTTCATCCCTTAGCCATAGCTAAGAGATTAGTCTAGCATGACTAACATCTCAAACAAAAACATAAAAAAAAAAAAAAATGAACTAGGAATGAAGGATTGAAGAAGAAGGATGGCACCGGAAGAGCTTCACCTTCACTTGAACTCTCCCCCACAACCTAATTTGTCATTAAAAATCCTAAAAACACCTCCTTATATAGGAAAATTCCAAATCGACTTGAAATTTATGTAGTGACGCAAATTGTCTATCAATCGATCAATCAATCGATAATTCTAAAAAATGTCTAGCAATCAAATTAAAAAATTCGTTACACAGTTGATCAATCAACCTCTGGACTTCGATCAATCAAACATTGCAAAAAGTATCCAACGAGTTTAAGCCATAATTCAATTAATTTTGACCTCTTCCACTTAATCGATTGAGACACATCGAGGATTCCTCGATCAATCGAGCCTCTGCTTCAATCGCTCAAACCCTGTTGTTTCTTCGGGCCTTAATTCATCACTTTAAACTTAGTTTCAATTTAGATTTCCAAATTGGATTGCATGTAGAAACTGTATATAATAAAGTCCATTTATCATTTGAATGCAAGGTAAAATAATGCTTAAACAAGGTTGAATATGTAATATTTGAGTCTGATAAGGTATGCCTTATCATCCACAAACAAGTGGTTAAGCTAAAGTTTCTAATAGGGAAATAAAATATATTTTGGAAAAAACTGTGAATCGATACCATAAGGATTGGTCTCTTAGAATAATCGATACGTTGTGGGCTTATCGTACAACTTACAAAAATCTAATTGGAATATCTCCTTATAAACTTGTCTATGGGAAAGCTTACCATTTTACTATGGAGTTAGAGCATAAATCCTCTTGGGATATAAAGAAGTTCAACTTTAATATTCACAAGGCTAGCCCACTTCGTAAGCTCCAGCTTAATGAGTTGGAGGAAATCCGGAATGAAGCTTACGATAATGCCCAAAATTACAAGGAATGTATGAAGGTATTCCATGAAAAAAATATCATTTGGAAGTCTTTTGAACTATTTCAAAAAGTTCTCTTGTATGATTCATGGCTACATCTATTTTCGGGAAAATTAAAATCTCGATGGATCGGCCCATTCATAGTTAAAACTATTTATCCTCATGGGGTTGTTAATATTGATAATCCCTCAAATGGCAATGTGTTTAAAGTGAATGGACAACGTTTGAAGCCATTTTTTTAAAGAATTTTACCTCGGAGGAGAAGTCCCTTCATCTGGAAGATCCAGTTTATCAGGATTGATCTCTTAGCCTAATGGAGATCCCCTTTTATTTATCCCCTTATTTCGTTTTTGCTTTTGGTGTCTTGGCAACTTGAAGAATTTAGGCACCCGTGATCACTCATCTTTTCAGGTAAATTCTCCCATTTTTTCTTTAGTCTTTAGATGTCTCTCATGTAGAATTCATTTTATATATGCATTAATCTTCTTTCAACATTGAAGACAATGTCTTATTTAAGTTGGGGGGTGGGATTCCTGTTGAAAGTTCTTCCAATTTTCTGTCTTTTTGTTATTTTGGGATTTTTTTAAAATGAAAGTTTGATTTCTGTGTACTTGTGAAACCTGAAGGTAGTATGAATATTAAAATGATAAGGCACTTGGTGACAAAAAATTTAAAACCTAGAATCTAGTTGAATTGTAAAATTCAAAATGAGTTCTTTTCATCATTTTTCTATTGGGAATTTACAAACAGTGTTGAATCTTGAATTTCACAAATGCTCCACGATCTCCAATGGTTGTTTTTTAATCACCTTTTTCTCTCTAGTTGCAATCAAACTAGGGTTTTAACTCCCAGGATGCTCCACGATCTCCAATGGTTGTTTTTTCCTCACCTTTTTCTCTCTAGTCGCAATCAAACTAGGGTTTTAGATCCTTCAAACCCAACTCTCTCTCTCTCTCTCTCTCTCTCTCTCTCTCTCTCTCTCTCCCTACCACGTTTTACCCTTTTCTCTCTTTTTAACAAATAGGGTTTTGAAACTCTAAAAGCCTCTCTCTCTCTCTCCACTACCACGTTTTACCCTTTTCTCTCTTTTTAACAAATAGGGTTTTGAAACTATAAAAGCCTCTCTCTCTCTCTCTACCACGTTTTACCCTTTTCTCTCTTTTTAACAAATAGGGTTTTGAAACTATAAAAGCCTCAACCCATGTGCATGTGTGCTTGCAACTGTGTGTGCATGCATGGGTGTGCGTGCATGCGTGGGTGTTCATGTATGCATGTGTGTCTTCCTAGGGTCGCTACACCAGCCCAGTGGAGTTACCTTGAACAAAATAATTTTTTTGAGATTTTTGTTATTGCAATAAAATCCCCTAGCGACTAGCGAGTCTAACTTTGCAATAAATCAAATATTTTTTAGAAATCCAGTGACATCATTCCCAAGTAAAGCCTCCAAACAATACCATTTTCAAAAAATATTTTCTAAGATAAGAGTGTACGGTATAAAAAAGCACTAGAAAGTCTTTCATATTTCTCAGTGGGCACCGGTGTAATAATAAGAACTTGGTTTTTCTAATCTTTTTAATTTTACTAAATTCATATGCATTATAGATTAACTTGAACGCTCAATATCAGTCTGATCGCATTTTATAAGTAATGGAAGTTGTACTTGAGCCACATTTTAATTAGGGCAACCACATGTCATTGGTAGAAGGATCAATAACAACCTAAGTGTCAAAATTAGAAGCTCGGATAACGAAGATAACTCGGTGTACCCAGTCAGTGATACTTGTCGAGCCTAACAATCGCAATGCAATAGTTAGATCCTCGTTAAGTTGTAAAGCATGGAGAAACTACATATTTCAATGACCAAACTCACAAACAATTTCATGAGATGGTGTAGAAAGAGACATCACTGCTCTTGATCTAAGTGCAGTAGTGGATCCACATAAGGTCACAACGCACATGGATGATTACCTCACTAAAAATCATGATTCACATACATCTCTGAAGTAAATACCACATCACATGTGAGAGCCACAGTCGGATCCCCAAGTGTTGCAAAGCACAACAACGATCACTGTACTCTTATGATCCTTGGGTACACTTGAGTTACCTTTCGATGAACAGTTGATTGATATAAACAATTAGGTCAGAATGGACTTGACCACTTTTAAGCCTGATTGGAATGGTGGAATATTTGCTAAAGATGTCGAATATCAAGTTGCGATGCTAGTTATATATGAAAATGTGTGGTTAACACAATTACTAAGGGGGTGTTTGATTTTCGATTTTCACTGGTAAATACACGGAATTACCTGGTTATTGCTTACTACACCTGTTTGAAAGTTGCCAGTAATTACGTTTCGAAAATCGGTCCATACAAACATTTGTATTACTGATTTAAATATGTGGGCCCCATCATGATATATATTAGTTATCCACACCATCCATCCTTTTAAAAAATAAATTTTAAGGCATGAGCCCAAAACTGAGGAAAATAAAAAGCTCAAGTGGACCACACCTGAGAAAACAGGGATCATTAAAATGTCAATGGTTGAAAGTTGTTTTCTCCCTAGGGCCCACAGTGATGTTTATTTATAATCCAACCCGTTAATAAAGTCACACAGGCATGGATAAAGTGGAAACAAAAATATCGGTTTGATCCAAAACTTCCAGGGTCTTCAAGAAGCTTTCAATGGTAGGAGTTCAATTCCCATTATTTCCAGTAGTGTGGTCCACTTGATCTTTGGATCTACATAATTTTTTGGCTTATGCCCTAAAATGAGTTAGCTAAAGGGATGGACGGTGTGGACAATACAAAAACATCAAGGTGGGCCCCACAATTTAACTTTTTTTTTCATCGGGCGACGTGACAAGTGTTATAATATTGGCATCAACTTCGATGTTTCGTGACAACATGAACCACATGGAGGTCTATTATCACTTTATATGTGAGAAGGTCACAATCAAAGCTGGAGAGTTGATGCACGCGTCAGCAAGTGACCAAGCGGTGAATGCAAGTAAGTTCAATCTCTTCGAAAGAAAATTGGGAACGATAGATGCAAGTGGGACTTGCAATGAGTGTTGAGAATCATTGTTGTCTTAAATTTGTTATGTTACTTAGTTATCAAGCATGCTTTGGTTGATTAAATTGTAAAAGTGCTTAGTTAAAAATTTTCCTTCTAAAAGTTATAGTGTTAGTAAAATTAAGAAATCAATAACTATCTTCCGTACAAGGGCCTAGCTAGTATGTACATAACATATGTGAAAGCTCTTTCATCCTTTCTCTCTTCTCTTTTGAATAAAATAAATTTTATTTTTAGCCTCTCTATATATATCTATATGTTTGTACTATCTTCTTTTTTTTTTATCATTGTTCTTGTCCATGAATGCAAAAACGTCTTTTATATAGCCTTGCTTGTGTTTTTGTTTTTTTTTTTTTTTTAACGGAGGCAATTCAGAATTTTGAGCCATAGGCCATATTCTTTCTGGTCTTGGAATATTTTTTTATGATTAAATCACAATAGCAAATATGTATATAAGATAGATGCAAAAGATAGGATCAAGATCAGCTTGGACAAGACCTCTACTAATGCTAAAGTAAGCCATTAGGAAATAACATGATATTGGGAACCCATTAAAGGTAGACATTTACTACACCATTTATCTACCAATCGTACATTTTTATATACCAATTTAATTGGTAGTGATGTGTATTGTTAGTGATATCATTGACATGAAAGCAGATTAAGTGTAGCCCCGGCCCCATCTAATACGATGCGGTCCTAACCATGGGGCCCACCTTGGCCAATTCAGTTTCTGCCATCTGGCCAAAAATAAAGCAAATAAAAATTTCAGGTGGACCGCACCACATGAAATGGTGGTGTTTGATCATTTAAAACTTCTTCTGAGCCATTAAGGGGTCGTTTGGCACCATAGATTTGGGGGGATTTGAGGGGATTTCAAATCCCCTAGTTGTTTGGGAGCATAAAGTAACAGGGGTTTCAAATCCCCTCAAAAAGAGGGTTTCAAATCAACGGTGAGAGCTTGGATTACACCTAAAATCCTTTCAATAGTTGCATGTGTAACATGTGTGTCACTATACTATTATTCTATTGGGCACATGGCCCACTAATGATATTAAAAAATAATCAATTATAGTACCACTATAATTACTTTAATATGATGATCAACACCGTCCAAACATTGTCCATGTACATCGATGACTAAAATTTGTTGGTTAGTCACTTTGATGGGGACATCATGCGCACAGGCACGCCCCCCCACCCTACGCACGTACTCAAGGAGTAGGAAGGTCTCATTATCGATATGGATTAACGATGAAATCTATGGTGGACCTCTTAGCTAGGAGGCTGTGCTATGGATCATTGGAGTGGACCCGATCATCCTGTGGGTTCCACCATTGGATCTCATGATCGTGGGTAGGGGTGTACATCGAGTCGAACCGAGTCGAGCTGGCCTTAGCTCGACTCAGCCTGAAAACTGGCTGACCTCAGCTCGAACTCGGCTCGGCTCGGTCCTTGAGCCTGACTGGCCAGCTCGGCTCGGTTCGATTAGCAGCTCGGGCCAGCTTGGGCCGAGTTTGAGCTAAGATTGAGCTGAGTTCGCCATTGAGGCATGTCGACAAACACCTGAACTGCAACTTCAAAATCCCACTGTTTTACAAATAGGGACAATGGTTTTACAAGTATTTTATCAAACACCTTCTATGTAACATAAAAACGCAAAAAAAAAGGTATTTGTTTCATTGCAGCCCCACCGACACTTCTAGCTCATAATCGTCCGCCACCATGTTGCATCAGGCTGTTGACTTCCCCCTCCGGAATCGATAGCGATGTGCTGCCTACCATCGAACTCTCCATGAACTCGGCCTGGACCTCCATGTTCACAAACTGCTTTTAGAATTGGTCCATCATTTCCGACATCATAAACCTTGCTTGCCACCAGCTGTCACACCCCAGACTCAGAAACCGGGCTCACAAAATTCTCGATTGCCGAATCTGACGCCGACAGCCTCTGTAATATCCCATTCTCAGCTCCTGGCACCTATACACTAGGTTCCGATCCTGAAATCCTACAAGGAGGATTTCCATAACATAAGTCTATTCATAATCAGCATACCCAAGATCATAACCATGGAAAATAACTATAAGAACAATATTACAAAATCCACAAGAAATTAAAACTTTTACAGTACATGACTCGAATTAAGAAAAGGTACAATGATAGATAACAAAAAGTCCCAAAAGATAGCTCCTCAGCAAGCTCCTCCTCCAGCACTAGCTACTGCCTAGCGTCACCTGTACGCATTAATCGTGCATAAGCTTATAGAAAGCTTAGAGGGTGGTGTAAGTGTGTGCGGAACAGGTGTCAAGGATGCAATATCAGAGTATGCGGAAATGCTGGCAAGACCATGAATACCATCAATTTTATCAACCATACCAAGGCTATGCTATATCAAGCATGAATGCTATCAGTCATCCCAAGGCTATGCAATGCAACATATAAGTACTGAGCGTTATACCAAGGCGATGTAATAAGAGGCTTACATAGCCAAATGCTATATACAAGGTGCAATGCAATCATGTCAGTCCTCATATCAAGTCCACATATGAGTACAGTTCCTCTCTGAAAAATCACCGGGGTCAAATACACTACCTGCTGACTGCTGCTCTCCTAGCCGCACAGCCCAGCGAGCGTAAAAGACCTCACTACCCGCCTGTGGACAGCCAACACCAACAAGGCACGACCGTAGCGGACCGATTTATGAGCTGGTCAGACTCAGCCTAATTATTGCCCCCTCACTGATGTAGAACGGGTCGCGAACAGTTTCATGGCCAAGATGGACCAAAAAAGGCCCGATCGACGACAGAAGTGATCCGGACCATCGGACCTTAGATTGGGCGTATCTCACAATTCGGAATGAGTTATCTAGCGTAAAATATATGATTTTGGGGTAAAAAATGAGATACTTTAGCCAACCAACCCGCTACTCTGGGTTGCGCAACACGGAATTGCGAAATACCCCTGGATCGACGGTTGTTTCCTTGTTTTAATTTCATTTTTACTATAAATAGTAAGTTTTAGTTTCGTTATAACTCTTCATCCGCCGGGCTTTAGGAGTTGCGCCCAATGTGAAAAGAGCTTAGAATAATTAGGAGAACAGTTTGGTGAAGCCAAATAGGACACTTACTATTTTTGGCCGAAAACCTTGCGCACTAGTAGACATCACGACCGTCTATAAATAGTAAGTTTACTATTTATAGTAAGTTGCGGATTCTAAGAGTTTTAGTTGTAGTTTGATTATGATTTCTTTCCCATTGCTTGGTACCCCTATTTAAAGGGTTGTGAACTCATTTTTATTAATTAATTAATTAATTTTGAATTTATTAGAATTTATTTCTATTGTCTGCTTTCTTTTCTCATGGATTCGAGAAGTCTCTATGAGGAGTCCAGAGAAGCTCCATGGATTCGGAGTAGTTATCCTCTTGAGGAAGACGGTGATCGACCTCATCACGTTCATCCCTGTGTCACTCACTCAGGCGGGTACGGCCACACCCCCTCCCAACAGACCACGATACAGTGGGAGACGCGGCCTAATGGTAAAGGCACTGGCGCTCATGTTTTACACTTGGTCTCGGCGTTGGAGCATCTCCTGGTACCATGAAGGTTTTGAAATTTTCAACCAAGGACATCCTACGTGCCCACAGTGCTCAAACAAACATTTCTGGTGTCCATATCTGACCACCCATGATATACCTGTGGAGGCTACAGCCCTAATGAAGCTAGGGCGAATATCAATCGTGTTATGCAATGCCAGATGCATGAATCACCCAAATTAACCATGCATCAGTCCTGCGCATACAGTGCGCTCAAAAGGGGCAACTCCGTCACTCAGGGAGTCCCATAATAGCCTGCCCAATAGCATAAACCATGACTAACCACATCTTAACCAAGCACACATATGATGCACATGGGAATGGGTCATGAAGATAACTAAGTATGCGATGAGTTAATGTTGTACTCTCCTCATAACAATGTAGGGTCTAAGTATTTAGACAATTTTACATGGAATGGAAGGAGCATAACTACTAATGGGGGCCAAATAGCATGGGGTATCCCACGAGACTAAGTAGATAATGCCATGGGCCTAAATGATGAGAATGGGCCTAGCAACGGGTCTAAGGTGGACATTCAACCACCAATAGATGAGAATGGGCCTAGAGGGGTCCTCAGTGGGGACATTTAACCACCATTGTCCCCTAACAAGGAGGCCCAACAATAATCTACCTAGAAGCAAGGCCCAAGGACCAAATAGCATTGTGAAAACAAAATGGGCAACCATACATCCACATCTCAACACATAATGGGCCCCAAGAGAATGGCCCAAGGTCCTCATGAATATCATGAACTCAACAAGGGCATAACATGGCCCAAGTACATATCATTATGAGCCAAATGGAGCATTTATAGCCTAACCCTCATATGCTACCGGATCCATGCATTAAACGGATTAAATGGGCAGCCCATAAGCCCAAGGATACAACGTCAAGGCCTAAATTATTTATGTAGGCCTCACAACATCAGCCCATGACTTGGCAAGGCCTAACCAACAAGTTATAAAGTGGGCCTTGCAAGTCAGCCCATACCAGGGGTTTAAGAGTGGGCATTCAAGGTTCATTTGCTCAAGTTGGACTCATAGATATCTCATTAGGCCCATAATATGATAAGGTCAACCCTTGCACTATACTGGGCTCAATTGGAGAATCTCCAGCCCATCTGGGCCTATAGGACCATAAAAATCTGGTTCATTCATGGTCCACAATATACAACATAGGATGAGCCTTTGAAAACATTAATTAAGCCCAAAATATACCTTAAAAAAATAGGTTGATTTGTGTGTACTCAACACTTCATTTGGTGGGCCACACATCCTTAAAATGTCCCACAACAAGTGTCATGCACCCCTTAATACATTGCTGGATTTTCGGCCCACCTAGCTTCCTGGGCTCGCTGAGGTCCAGTAGATATAAATTTTTGGGGGAAAATAAATATGATAGTGTCCCTTAGTCATCATAGTGTGCACCAACAGATGGAGGGTATGAATACAATACACAAAAGGAGGTGGACGGCCTGGACGACCTGAACAACATACAACAAGGTGGGTCCAATGGTGGATATCCACATTAGTGGGCCACCCCAGGGAGGATGGCCAATGAATAAAACACATACATCAAGTGGGCCACAAAGGTGGGACGGCCAGCCCACCCCTTAGGCGTCCCAAGGCTGGGACGGCTGGCCCCTTCCAAAATTCAGGTGGGCCCCACTTTGGGACTTCCCACCAGGGACTAGTCCCCTACTAAGTGGGCCACACAAGGGATGGTGATTAGGATAAAGACGTACATGAAGGTGGGCCTAAGGTGGGGTGAATGGCCAGCCCATTACTAGACATTCAGCCCAACTGGATGTCTAGCAAGGTGCTACTATCCCAGCCCCTAAGCACCCCAAATTATGATCAGATATGTGGCCCATAAGCACCTAGGGTTGTCCCCTACAAGGTGGGCCACAATTGGGTGAATGGGAAGGCCACCACCACACAAAAGCCTGGGTAAACAACCATGGACAACAAGGTCTAAAAAGATATAGCAGAAAAAATAAAATACTGTTGTCCCTGTTTTGAGCACCCCAAAAGGGTGGGCCCAAGTCCTCCAAAAATTGGGAAAAATTATTTTTAACTTCTCCATACAAGTGTACTTCAAGGTGAGGTCCACAAAAGTGGCCAACCATTTCAAAAACTATTTTATATTTATGGTTTTCCAAACTGTAATGTTACTGGACAGTCCAAAAAAATCTAAACTGTCCACCCCACTTGGGTGACACCTTTGAGTCCTCAAACAAGGTTAGATAGGTGTGAAATTTAGTACACATCTAGGTGGGGTCCACACCTCCAAGAAAAGTATATCAAAGGGGTAAAAACAATCCGCCAAATAGTCCACAAATCTGACCCAAAACCATCCAAAAACTGTCTAGAAAATTTCTAGACAGCAACATATACATGAAGTAAACTGAGCATGAGAACCAAAATAAGGGGAAATCCGAAATAGCGGTGAAGACCGCTTGAGTTGAAGTAGGAATATGTCAATATGTCCTAGAGGGGGGTGAATAGGACTTTTTAAAGTATTTACGGTTTATTCAAAATCCTATCACTCTAATCCTATCATGTATGCAATTCTCAGGATTACTCAAATGTAACTCTACTAGCTTCCAAGCCTTGTAGAGGATCCAATCACAACCTACTTGTAAGATAAACAAGTTACAAACAAGATTATGAAGGATATGACTGTGTGTGTGTATAAGGTGTGATCTCAGATAATCAAATATAAAGGCATGTAAGGAAATCACATAAATGAAAGACAATAATCATCTCAAACACAGTCATTTTTATAGTGGTTCGACTACTTGTCTACTCCACTCTCAGCTGTCGCACTCAAACCTTGAGTGTACCGGATTTCACTAGGAGATTTCCCAGGGTTCACCTCAAACCTAAGGTTTTAAATCAGGTTCACCTTCAACCTTTACAGAGGTTTTACGCTGTTCACCTCAAACCCAGAGTTTTACTGGTTCACTCCTAACCAGATGTTTATGCTCTCCATAGAGCAAGGGTCCATACAACGCACCCGAATTTTAGACCTAATAGTTTATGCCCTACACAAGAGCAAGGGTCCACACTATGCACCCACTACGTATACTCCCGCCGGAGGCCTCCTACAAGGGCTTCAAAGGGTGAGAACCACTTAAGACCAAATCCTAGAAAGGAATGATCACAAGTGTCCTCTTGGATTCTAGATACTTACAAATAAGTTGATGAGTCCCGTTAAGCACAACACCGAAGATCTCCTCCTTGTTGATGAAGAGTCTTCTGCTCCCTTGATCTGCAATGCAAGATGATATACCAATGCTTGGCTTCAGGTTGGGTCAAGGGTGAGATGAAATCCTACTCTCTAAAGATTTTCCTATAAGGAAGATAGAGTAGATCCTCTCTTATGCATTCAAGGCATCCCAGCATAAAGATTTTCCGTTAAGGTAGTAGCTGGAGGATCCTTGAATGCGGAAGTTCATTCCCCAATCCACTCTATTGAATATCAATGGTGAGGGTGGATTGGAGGATGAACTCCCTTGAGAGAAAGAACTTTAGGTATAGGATATAAGTTGAAACACTCAAAAGCTCTCTCTGCTTTTTCTCACAGTAACAAAAGACAAGTCCTCTATAAATAGGTAAAGAGTTCCAATGGATATAAAACGATCACATTTATGACAGAGTTCGATATCATCGAGCGGATTCGATATCATCGAGCGTATACTCTCGATAGCATCGATGGTCTGCTCGATGACTCGGACTCGATGTCATATGCTTTTGAAACTCTTTACCAATTGGTCCATGAATCGAAGCCATTGTCGATGTCATCGGATTTCGAACTCCAATTCCATCGATGACACAATCGATCCATCGACACTTAAAAAATGAGAGAAACTTGACTTTGAGATATTTCAGGTTTTCATGAATGATCGGAGGAACCGTCGAGGTCATCGGAATTTGAATGTCGATGACATCGAGATCAGATCGAGGCATCGATAAATCCAGCTGATTTATCTTTGAACTTGCTGGACAGTTTATGGCTTTGTTCGATGCAATCGATCTAGTGTCGATATTATCGATATTTGAATATCGATTAGATCGAAGAGCCCCCGATTATAGTTAAAAACAACCTGAAATAACCGCTATAAGAAATGCGCGTCCACTGTCGATATCATCGATGGACTTCCGATCTTATCGATATTTGATTTCAGATCATATCGGACGGTCATCGATATATCGAAGGAATTTGAAATTTTCATTAAAAAATAGGGGCACAGGAAATCAGTTTGTCGATCTTATCGAGCCACTCTCGATGGTCTCGAGATTTGAATATCGATGATATCGATATATGTATCGATACATCGATAATTCGTCCAGATATATTGTGAAGTTGCTGAACATATTTGTGCTTATTCAATGATATCGATAGGTGTATCGATACATCGATAAATCCGTCCAGATGAATATTTAGTTGCTGGATACTTTTGGTCCTCTTATCGATAATATCGTTAAGGTATCGAGGACATCGACAGAACAGGTCGATCATATTGAGGGTGCATCGATAAGATCGACAAGGCGAGAAAAACTTAGAGATTTTCCTATTTTGAAAAAGTTTTATCACCATAAAACCCTAGGATGTCTATCTTGTTTTAAGGGTTTTAATTACCTGGTGTTTTGGGACATGGGATGTGAGGCTATGATTTACCTATTACAAGCTTCCACACATCCAGTAATAATCTTCCTATCGAGTTCTGCAGCCAGTCTGACTCACCACACACGTAACTTGACAAACCAGGGTACAAGTAGGTGCAATTTCAAAATCACCCCATGAAATTAGTGTTGTGGTCCACCTCAGTGGGCCCCACAAATATCTAAACCTATTCACCACATAAAAATCCATTACATGTGCCCATAAAAGGGTAAACAGATCATCAACATCCATAGAGTGGACAGTCATAGGCGTTCACTCTCTTTGGATGGTCTGGATGCTTCCAGGCCATAAGGTGGGCTACACACATCAGAGAATAAGAGATAATCAAAAGAAAAAAATAAGAATCGGCCACAAGGGAAGGGGCTCCGCCACATTGAGGCCCTTCCCTTTATCACAAACCACACATCCACTAATATTGATGAAGGTACAATGATCTACACACGCATGCATCTTTCTAATCAACATCAAATGGTGGAGATGCCATCTCCACTAAGGATCAAGGGTCTAGATGACCCAAGGATCCTTCTAACTAAGAAAAAAAGACCATGGTGGGGTCTATGGAGAATGGCCCCACCCATGGATTATGCATGCAAGATAGGATGGGCCAATGGCCACACCCAAGAAGACATGAGGCCTCTACCATCATTTGGTGGGCCTCAAATGCTTCAAAACATGAGATGAAGAAAAAAAAAAGACAAAAGGAAATACAAATCTAAGTTCCTAAATACAAAGCACTCACCTAATAGGTCTTTGAGCTACCACCACCAAGAGGTCCTCCAAGCACCTAGGAAGAAGGTTCAAAGGCTAAGATCTTTAGCTAAGGGCTAGATTATAGGGTTATAGGGTGGATGGAGGGCTGGATAATGGGCAAGAGGTGGGACGTTCAAGCGTGCTAGGGAGGGAGAGAGAGAGAGAGAGAAGAGAGAGAGAGAGAGAGAGAGAGAGAGAGAGAGAGAGAGAGAGAGAGATGAGGAGATGAGAGGGAGAGAGAGAAAATGAGATGAAATTGCAACTGGGAGGGGTTTTTACCAAAACCCATGATTGTCTTGCTAGAAAAGAGGGGGAAATGATGACTTCTCTCTCTAGAGAAGAGGAGAAAGTCAAAATTTCAAATTTTGATTAGAGCAAAAAGGAGTTTTCTTGCATGGGAGAGACAACAAGGAGGCTACCTTGGTAAAAAGACCAATGATGACTTGCTAGTTAGGGACCTAGCTAGCTAGCCTAGCATAACAAGTCTAATAATGACCCTAGAGTGATGCAAGCATTACTAGGGATTTGTGCAACCTTAGGTGGACCCCACAAATTGTGATCTACGGCCTAAAACAAGCACAACCCACATTTTATGATATACAACTTGAGACGCGGCGTTGGAACCGCGGCGACGATGCGATCGCTAAGGCACTAGTTTCGGGTCGATCCGGGTCGGATTTATATGATAGAACTTAAGGGTCATCGCAAACGCAATCCGTAGGTCGCGGGTCGCTGAAAATTTGACCGGCAGGACCGACCTGACGGAGCGAAATGGATACTAAGGTTAAGAGTTTTACACCAGCCACATTTAGTTGAGTCATTTTATCAAACAGTTGATGAGCAACATCAATGGCAAAGTAACCGAGTCACTGAACTCATTCGATTCGAGTTGGATTCGAGCTGGATTCGAGTTATATTCATCCAAGTCGAGTCGACTGGGGCATGCTCAAACTCATTTTCGAGCTCAAAAAATCAGCTCGACTCGGCTCGAACTCAGCTTCGAACTGAGTTGAATCGAATTTTTTTGAGTCGAGTTGAGCGAGCTAACCGAGCTAGCTCAGTTCGTGTACACCCCTAATCGTGGCCCACTACCTTAGATGATATAGGATTTTGAGTTTTGATTATTATCGCTATTAGAAACATCATGAACGGTTTTGATTGTGTTGATTGGTTGTTATTTTTGTTACTTCATCTCTAAGTCTTAGTGATTGCATATGGCATGACTTTTGGGTTTTAGGATTTTCTTATAAATAGACAACCCCATGTGGGTTTTTTTTTCATTGAAGTTTGTGAATAAAATTATGTATTTTTTCTTCTATATCCCTCTAAGTTGAAGAAGCAAATTGGATGCGAAACCCTCCCTTGTGGTGTGAAGTCACAACTATCCCAAATCGTCCCCACCTCCTCCACCCCAATCCACCATCTTCCACAGCCCTCCCATCTTCAGATTTATCCTTTTTTTGTACCCAGTTCTCCACTACAGCAGATTTTCAGATTCTAGCCTACCAGAGGGGCTAAAACTTCGGTGGAGCACCACGCACATACCGAAAGGCAGATTGTCGCAAGACTTGGTGTGAGAGTGAGCCTCCCTTGGCCAACCAAGCCCTAGGTGGCCTTTTTCAGTTTCGTGGGCCCCACACACGTGCACTTAGGTGGGCCTGTTGTCCACACGTAGAATCCTTCTCAAGTTCTTCTCTCTCCTCTATTTCTCTCCTCTCTCGTCTTCAATCTCAAACCCTAACCCTAGAAAATCCCAGATTCTAAGTATTTTCAACTTTTGCAAACCCTAGGTTTTCTCCTATTTGAAACGTGGTGAATCTCTTGAATTGGGGAACAGTCCTTCGTAGGAATGGATGAATCTTACACTCCTTTGGGTATTGTTTGGTTTATAATTTTATTTGATCCAGCCCTAACTTGTGTAGGCTTGGACCCCTGTAGATTCCCCTTGTTGAATGTTTGATCATATGTGGGACGTGAATTTTTTTGTGATTGTTTAGAAATTAGTATGATCTAACGCTTGAAATCTTGAATATCATATTTAATTTTATATCCTGCATCACACTTGGACATGATCTTATGCTTGTGGTCCATCCGGGACTTAGAATTTCATTGTTTTCGGGCAAAGCATATATTTCAACGGGCTTATTACAACCATTGTGTCAAACATTACATACATTGCTAATTAGAGATATTAAAGTTGATTTAGTAATTAAATTCAAACCCTCATAAATATACCATGCATAGTTACTTTTGGATTAAAGTTGATTCCCAATTCAGGGTGCCAAACACAAGAGGATTTTAAATCCAGGGGTTCCAAATCCACGCTCTTGAATCAAGATGGAAGCGAATTGCGTAGTAACTTGGTACCCTTAAGCATACTGAGTATCCTCTGTAATTTATTTATTTTATCCACTCTGTTCATCCATTTTAACAAATAATTCTAGCGCTTGATCCCAAAACAAAAGTATACCAAAAGCTCAAGTAGACCACACCACAGGAAACAATGTAATTGAACCTCTACCATTGAAAATTTCTTGGAGGCCACGGAAGTTTTGGATCGAGCTGATCAATGTTTGTGTTTTCTCTTCATCAATATCTTTGTGATCTTATGAATAGGTTGGATGACAAATAAACATTACTGAGGACCTAGGAAGGTTTCAACGGTGGAAATCATTGTTCCACACTGTTTCCTATGGTATGGTCCACTTGAGGTCCATGTGTTCTTTCCTTCATCCAGGGTTTTGGTAACCGCATCAACAGGTTGGATGGAAAATAAACATGAGTGGGCCAGGTAGCTTGTCAGTGGGCTAGGCTCTTGTCGGGAGAAATTGACATTTTAAATCGGGATACTTTAAGATCCGGGCCAAAGCCAACCCCAAGCTCAGCCCGTTGACACCTGGTTGAGGGTTCGAGTACCCATAGGTGGTGAAATTCTACTACGGCGTGAGTGTGTGGTGGTGTGTGTGCGTGTGTTAAAAAAAAAAATGCTCGGCCTGTTGACGGGGCTCAAAGGTGGGGAAACAGATGGGCTACGACCCCTGCCACTGACCAGTGGCTAGTGGTCGGTGCTTTATGGGCCCACCATGATGTATATGCTTCATCCATGCCGTCTATCTATTTTCTACATAATTTTAGGAAATGAGACAAAAAATAAGTTATATCCCAATCTCAAGTGGACCACATTACAGGAAATAGTGTTGAATGAACAATCAACCATTAAAAACTTTTTGGGCCCCATAAAAGTTTTAGATTAAGCTGATCTTTGTTTTTCCCTTTCATCTAGGTCTGTATGACTTAATCAATAGATTGGATGTCAAATAAACAGTATAGTGGACCTTAGGAGAATTTTAATGGTGGATATCCAATAACTATTGTTATCCTGTGGTGTGGTCCACATGAAATTTATATCCCTCTCATTTTTGGGATCAAGCCCTAAAATGATCTGTAAAAATATATGAAACAAATACATCATGGTGGGGCCTAAAGAGAACCGACCATCAGCCATCGGGCTAGTGGCATGGGGAGTAGCCAATCCAACACACCCTCGGACCTCTCCAGAGACAGACAGTCCTGTCAGGTGATTCATGGGGGCTACTTTAATATATGTGTCTTATCCGATCCGTCCATTCATTTTGAAAGATTATTTTAGTGAGTGCTATGGAAAAAGTTGCAAATAAAAGCTTCAAGTGGACCACACCACAGGAAGTAGTTGTGATAATGACCCCACCCTTGAAACCTTCCTACGGCGTAACGTGATGTTTATTTTGCATCCAACCTGTTCATAACGTCATATAGAACCGGATGAAGTCAAAATATAAATATAAGTTGGATTCAAAACTTCTGCGGCCCTAACAGGTTTTAGTGGTAGGCATTTGCTTTAGGGAGTTTTTAATGGTGTCATTTATTCACCATTGTTTCTGATGGTGTGTTCCGCGTTAGATTTGTATATGCTTTATTTTATTTTTTTGCATGAGACAAAAATTGAGCTTTAAAAATAGATGGACAGTTTACAACACATATATCAAAGTGGGCCCATGGTCAAGGATGCAATGTGTTGGGTGTGGCCAGGACCGCACTTAATACTCTTCCCATGGACATTCTCAGACGCGGATTGCATCCTACCCAAGCCCGTCTCTAGCCTCGAACGGGCAGTTCTGTGGGCTGGCCCACCGTGATGTATCTTTTTATCCAAGCCGTTCATCACTTTTCTCGGATCATTTTAATGCATGAGCACTAGGGGTGTACATCGAGTAGAACCAAGTTGAGCTGGCCTTAGCTCGACTCAGCTCGAACACTGGTTGACCTCAGCTCGAACTTGGCTTGGCTCGGTCCTCGAGCTTGACTGGCCAGCTTGGCTCAGTTCGGTCAACAACTCGAGCCAGCTTAGGCCGAGTTCGAGCCAAAATCAAGCTGAGTTCACCATTGGGGCATTTCCACAAACACCTGAACTGCAACTTCAAAAACCTACTGTTTTACAAACAGAGGCAACTGTTTTATAGATGTTTTATCAAACACCTTCTAAATAATATAAAAACCATAATAATAATAATAATAATAATAATAATAAAGAGAAAAAAAATATTTGTTTAATGTACATATCTTACTTGACACCGGCCAAACCTTCTTTACCACCAGCTAAACCTTCCTTGCCACCAGCCACATCTCGTTGAATCATTTTATTAAATAGTTGGTGAGCAACATCAATGGCAAAGTAATCAAGTCACCAAATTGGTTGGATCCCAGTTCAATTCAAGTTGGACTCAAGCTCATTTTCAAGCTCAAAAAATTAACTCAACTTGCCTTGAACACGGCTTCAAACTAAGGACCAGCGAGCCTTTTCCAGTCAAGTCAAGCGAGCTAACCGAGCTAGCTCGGTTCGTGTACACCACTGGGTATGCGCACGATAATGAGCCAGATGAAACGCTCAAACGGACTATTGCATTTAATGCAACTGCCATTATTTAACGCAAACAAGCTTATTATTTGGTGTGGTCCACTTGAGCGTTGGATCTGACTCATTTTTGCTGATATGGCTTAAAAGGATCCTAGAAAAGGGATGGACGGCTTGGATAAACAGATACAACACGGTGGGCCTGCCCACAGAACTGCACGTTCGGGGCAAGAGACGGGCGGGCGTAGGACGCAATCCGCGTCTGACATCCTCATCCACGTGGATGGGACCCACTTGTGGGAGGGTTCTTATCGGTAATAGGAATGTCGTTCCAAGGTCAGTGTATAAACCCTCTCCACAGCAAGAGAGAGAAGACAAACAGAAGCGAGAGAGAGGATGGGAACCCGTTCCTCCGACGATTTCTCAGTTCTTGTATTGGCTTCTGACCTCAACGTTGATGCCCGCTCTCTCCTATCAGCACCAGATGGAAGAGAAGCATCTCCTCAACAACAGCGAGAAGAGGTCTGGCACGACTGCCCTCCTGCTCTCTTCGGCGGTGATGCCGACGATTTCTCCGACCTCGATTCCTTGCAGGCTTTCCGCATCGAGGGCTCTGATAAATCCGGCAACCGCATCTTCCGCATCGTCGGCAAGTTTTTCCCAGGTCTCGCTCCGACTAGCTCTTTCTTACCTTTTTCCTTTACGAATTCCGCATCTTTCTGCATTCAAATATCTTAATTTTGAGATATTTTAATTGGGTTTTTTTCTCTTTTTCTTTTGGGGTAATTTTTTGGTGGAATTCAACTTGGAACATGTAAAAAGATTGGATTTTTTCAATCCTAATCTTGTGAATTTTTAGCACTATCATTGTGATTGCCGCTGCTCAACTTGGAATATGAAAGTTCTCCCGAGGTTGCAGCCTCTATGCTTCTTCCACCATCTCTTTCCCTTCTTTTCCTTTTTTCCAACTTCCGCATCGTTCAGTGTGTGCATATCTTGATTTTGAGATATTTCATTGGGTTTTTTTTTTTTTTTTCTTGTTCTTTTGGGGGTAATTTTTCAATGGAATTCAACTCGGAACATGTAAAAAGATTGGATCGGCACTTTCTCATCTTTTCCTTTCCTGCTTTTTGGATATTTAATTGGTCTCCCCACCCCCCCCCCCCCCCCCCTCCTTTTGGGGTAGTTTTTCAATGGAATTCAACTTGGAATGTGTAAGAAGATCAGAACTTTTTCAATTCTGATACTGAGAATTTCAGTCCTCTAGCTGTAATCACTGCCACTCGACTTGGAATGTAAAAGAAAAGTAATTTGATTTTGTGTCAGTTTTCCTACTTTTCTACTGCTGAAGTCCAAATTATGGGAAGTCTAATCATATTATTTTGCAATTAACTGTAGAATATCTTGATGAAATTCAAGCCTGGCATGGAAACAGTTTGCACACTCATACTCCACCCAAATTTCAGTTTATGATGATACTCCTGTCTTCCTACATTACATTAATCTATAGTTCAAATTTATCTTTCTCCAAGACATGCTCTGTGGGAAGACTTGTAGAGTTTTCATGGTATTAGATATGTATGTTGGTGGGTGAAATGACACGAGGAGAAGGGTAGAGTTCTGAAAAAGAATTAAATGGGGAAATGAGAAAGTGGAACCTGTCTTGGTTCACGAAGGGGATTTCAATGGATCTGTTTTTCCAATGAGAAGTTGGGGGATGCATAATTAACTTTCGGATAAGTGGATTTGTGGATTTTGTGGAGGCTAATGATCTTATGGATTTTCCTTTAAGGGGGATTTTAAATATTTGATCTGGTAATTGGACTAATCCGATCATGGGTGAGGTAGCTTGCTTCTCATTTCTGGGTAGTGGGAGAGGCACTATCAAGATGTTGTTCAGTCAATTCCCCCAAGACCAGTTTTTCATCACATTCAATTGTTCTTGAGGTGGCAGCATCATTCTGAGGCCCAATTACATTCCAATTCAAGAGTTGGTGGCTAGATGTTCCTCAATTTAATCGATTGGTTGCATGGTATTCAAAAAATGATTATGCATCAGCTGTATCGGCCGGTACGTAAAGGAAACAGTCACACTTGATATCGTTCGTTGCTTTCACAAAAAAAAAAGAAAAAAAGAAAAAAAGTCACTGTTGATGCTGGAGTGAATCCCATCATCTATTTTTGTTGTATTTACATGTAACAGCCCTAACCCACCAAATCATGCTTGATTTTTGTTTCATTTGGGCCTATTTGCTTGACTTCCCAACAAACAATGTTCGTACTTTATAAATAAATAAAATAGGAAAAAAAGAATGCATATTTGGGAACTAACTTTTTTATATATATATATAAAGAATTTTACCAATAATTTTGTGATTTTTTCCACAAATAAAGTTTTGGCCATTATAGGAGACAAGGGCCATATTGGCTGATACAACCCATATCGTATTGGCTAGCAAGCTGCCCGATTCTGTTACATGAGACCTTGGTTGGTTGCTAAATGGCGAGTTCTTTTATAGTGGAGGGATGGGTTGGTTTCCATTCGGGGTCCTCATAAGATGAAACAGGAAGAAAGAAATTTTGCAAATGAGGCTCTTAAAGAAGGAAGGGATTGTGCCCAAGATCACCAACATTGACAGGGAAGAGGATATTGGAGCTATTTCTGATGGCTTTAGATTGGAAATGGAGGCTCTTAACCGGAAGGCCTGGAACATTTGGAGATTTTCAGAAGGGATGAGTTTGATTGGAAGCAAAAGCCTAAAACTATGTGGTTAAAGTGTGTGGACAAGAACATTGTGTTTTTAAGAAGATGGAAAATGGGAAGCAAAGAAGTATTTGACTCTTATGGATCAAAATGTGAGGGCTGAGAATGTAACCCAAGTTAGAAGTAATCATTGAGTTCTACAATGGTTTTATGCTAAGGAGGAAATCATTAGACCTTTTTCTTTTGGAAAGGTATGTTAGACCCTTATTTGATGATGTCGAGTCATCTTGCACGAGTCTTCTATATGGCTTGAGAAGACTTAAGGAGAAGTGAGGAATGCAATTCAAAAGGTAGACAACATTGGGACCTAATGATTTTTCCTTGCCGATTCTCAATGCTTTTGGAACATCATTAAGGATGGCCTAATAGAGTTCATGAAAGAATTCTACCAAAGGGCAAGACTAAATATGAACTTAAATCCTCCTATATTATGCTTATTCAGAAGTGAATTGGGCAGTGGAAATCAAGGAGTGCAAGCTAGTCCATTTGGCTGGGAGTTCGTACAAACTTCTTGTAGAGATCCCTCCTTTTGATGTTTAAGAGAATTTTCAACTCTTATCATATCTTAGTTTCAACGGGCATTTATTAAGGATTGTTAGGAGATGGGCCCTCGTGATGTGCAAATGTTCCAACAGTTGAAGGGTTGGGATTATGGGGATTTTGTATAAAATAACATGATGGAAGTGTACAACCACGTTCACTGAGAAATTCTCTTATACTCCATAGGAAGATGGGTAAGAAAAGACTTGGCGACCTTTTTGTCTAAATGAAGTTATGGCCCTGATAGAGTGGAATAGTAGAAAAGGACTCATGTAGCCGACCCCAATTAGTTGGGATAAAGCTTAGATGATAACGATGATGATGGATTACTTGGGTAGAGGAATGCGTCTCCATGCATCTCTCTATTCCGGTTATCCCCTGTTGCTGGTGCTTTTTCGTCTTTCTTTTTATTTTTGAGTTTTTTTCCAACCTTATATCCCACTTTTTGCCCTCTTTTTTGTGCAACCCAAACTTCACTTTCCCAAACTAATACATTGTTTTTTTCTTGGACGAGAAAGCCCCTGCAATACAAGCCCATTTTCTAAAATCTTCTTTCTCCTTCATACGACAATACCTTAACACCAAAAACCCATTTTCTGATTTCTTCTCTCCTCTTCGTGAGAGAATACCCCAACACCAATTTCCTAAATTATTCTCCTCCTCTAGGTACGAGAATACCGTACCACGAAAAACCTATTTCCTGAAATTTTCTCATTTCTTTTTATTTTTTCTTCTGGACGAGAATACACTTGCTACCACATATTTCATTTTCTTCATTTTCCCTCAAACGAGAATACACTTGCTACCACAAACTGTTACTTCATTTTCTTCATCTTTCCAACTCAAAAAAGGACAAAAATGGTGCCTCCATCGAAGAAGCAAGAATTACAGGCATAAAAGGAATCGATAAATTTTGTGAAATGTTGTATTTTGTTGTGAATGATGTCTTTTATAAAATTCATGGTGAACGAAGACTTGTTTATGAATTGTTAATTAATTTAATTGTGAATAGTGATTTCATTGTGAATGATGATTTGTTTGTGAATTGGTATGATTTATCCGAGTTCCTCGGTTAATTTCACTATTTCTCGTTCACTTTCACACAGTTCTCAGTCAATTTCATGAAGTTTTCGGTCAATTTATAATTTCCTTATTCAATATCACGCAGTTCTCGTCAATTTCATGATGTTCTCGTTCAATTCCCTCAATTTTCGGTCAATTTCACTCAATTCTCGATCAATTTCACCCAATTCTCAGTTAATTTCACTCAACTCTCGGTCATTTTCACTCATTTCTCGGTCAATTTCACTTAGTTCTTGGTCAATTTTCCGATGTCCTTATTCAATATCACGCAGTTCTTGGTCAATTTCATGATGTTCTTGGTCAATTTCACTCAATTCTCAGCCATTTTCACTCATTCCTCGGTCAATTTTACTCAATTCTTGATCATTTTCACTCAATTCTCGGTCAATTTCACTCAACTCTCGGCTATTTTCACTCATTTCTCGGTCAATTTGGTGAAATTCTCGGTCAATTTCGTGATGTCCCTAGTCAATATTAGGCAGTTTTCAGTCAATTTCATGTAGTTCTCGGTCAATTTCACTCAAATCTCTGCCATTTTCACTCATTTCTTGGTCAATTTCCGCAAGTTCGCAGTCAATTTCATGGAGTTCTCAGTCAATTTCACACTTTTTTCGGTCAATTTCATGCAGTTCTCGGTCAATTTGACTCAATTCCTAGTCAATTTCACTCAGTTCTCTCCTCTTGGTACAAGAATACCTTACCACCAAAACTTATTTCATGAAATCTTCTCGATTCTTTCTTTTTCTTCTTTTGGACAAGACTACACTTGCTACCACATACTTCATTTTCCCTTGGACGAGAATACACTTGCTACCACAAACTATTACTTCATTTTCTTCATTTCCCCAACTCAAGAAAGGATGAAAACGGTGCCTCCATCGAAGAAGCAAAGAATTACAAGTATATTTAAAAGTGTTGACTTTATTGACCCCACCGTATTATATATGATATATTCGCACCGTTCATCTATTTTATTTAAACATTTTAGGGCATCAACTGAAAAATGAGGCAAATTCAATGCTCAAATGGCCCACATGAAAGGAAATAGTGGCTTTAATTCCTCAATCGTTGAAAGTTTCCTTCACTGGGCCCACATTGAGGGGTTTTTTTTTTTTTAATCATATAACCCATTCATAGGGTCACACAGACATGGATAAGGGGAAAACACAAATATCAACTTGATCGAAAACTTTTAAGGGCCCTAAGAATTTTTTAATGGCAGGCGTTCGATTCCGTTGTTTCCTTTTGTGTGGTCCACTTGAGGTTTGGATCTGACTCTATTCCGGTGGTGGTGCTGTCGTCGTCTGGAGTGGTCCGACGACCTCCCTCCGAGCATTGAATTTGCCTCATTTTTCGGCTGGGGCCCATCATGATGTATGTGACTTATCTACACCGCTCATTTGTTATGTCAGCTGAATTTAGGGTATGAGCAAAGAAATGAGGCAGATCCAAAGCTCAAGTGGACCACACACAAGGAAACAACGAAATCGAACACCTACCATTAAAAAATTCTTAGGGCCCTTAAAAGTTTTCGATCAAGCCGATATTTGTGTTTTCCCCCATGTCTGTGTGACCCTATGAACGGGTTATATGATTAAAAAAACCTCAACGCGGGCCTAGAGAAGGAAACAACTTTCAACGATTGAGGAATTAAAGCCATTGTTTCCTTTCATGTGGGCCATTTGAGCATTTAATTTGCCTCATTTTTCGGCTGATGCCCTAAAATGTTTAAATAAATTAGATGGGCGGTGCGGATATATCATATATAATACGGCGGAGTCCACAAAATGAAGTCAACACTTTCAAATATACTTCTGTAATTTGTTGCTTCTTTGATGGAGGCACCGTTTTCGTCCTTTCTTGAATTGGGAAAATAAAGTAACAATTTGTGGTAGCAAGTATATTCTCGTCCGAGGGAAAATGAAGTATGTAATAGTGAGTGTATTCTCGTCCAAAAGAATAAATGAGAAGATTTCAGGAAATATGTTTTTGGTGGTAGGGTATTCTCGTACCAAGAGGAGGGAACTGAGTGAAATTGACCGAGAATTAAGTCAAATTGACCGAGGACTGCATGAAATTGACCGAGAACTGCCTAATATTGACAAAGGACGTCGTGAAATTGACCGAGAAATGAGCGAAAATGGCCGAGAGTTGAGTGAAATTGACCGAGAATTGAGTGAAATTGATCGAGAACTGAATGAAATTGACCGAGGAATGAGTGAAAATGGATGAGAATTGAGTGAATTGACCGAGAACGAAATTGACAGAGAACTGCGTGATGTTGAATAAGGACATTGTGAAATTGACCGAGAACTTCATCAGATTGACCAAGAAATGAGTGAAAATAGCCAAGAGTTGAGTGAAATTAACCGAGAATTAAGTGAAATTGATCGAGAACTGAATGAAATTGACCGAGGAATGAGTGAAAATGGCTGAGAATTGAGTGAAATTGACCGAGAACCGCGTGATATTGAATAAGGACATCGTGAAATTGACAGAGAATTGCATGAAATTGACCGAAAAATGAGTGAAATTGACCGAGAACTGAGTGAAATTGATCGAGAACTAAATGAAATTGACCGAGAAATGAATGAAATTGACCGGGAACATCGTGAAATTGACCGAGAACTGCTGATATTGAATAAGAACTTCACCAAATTGACCGAGAACTATGTGAAATTGACCGAGAAATGAGTGAAATTGAATGAGAACATCATGAAATTGACCGAGAACATCATGAAATTGACCGAGGACTGCGTGATATTGAATAAGGACATCGTGAAATTGATCGAGAACTGAGTGAAAATGGTCAAGAATTGAGTGAAATTGAATGAGAACATAATGAAATTGACCGAGAACTGCGTGATATTGAATAAGGAAATCGTGAAATTGATTGAGAACAGCGTGAAAGCGAATGAGAGCATAGTGAAATTGATCGAGGAACTTGGATAAATCATACCAATTCACAGTGAAATCACTATTCGCAATTAAATTAATCAACAATTCACAAACAAGTATTCATTCACCACGAATTTTATGCAAGACATCATTCACAACAAAATACAACATTTCACAAAATTTTCCGATTCCTCTCATGCCTGTAATTCGTTGCTTCTTTGATAGAGGCATCATTTTCGTCCTTTCTTGAGTTGGGAAAATGAAGTAACAGTTTGTGGTAGCAAGTGTATTCTCGTCCGAGGGAAAATGAAGTATGTGGTAGCAAGTGTATTCTCGTCCAAAAAAAAAAAAGAGGAAAGAAATGAGAAGATTTTGGGAAATAGGTTTTTGGTGGTAGGGTATTCTCGTACCAAGAAAGAATTCGGGAAATTGGTGTTAGGGTGTAATCTCACGAAGATGAGAGAAGAAATCAGAAAATGGGCTTTTGGTACTAGTGTATAGTCGTATGAAGGAGAAAGAAGATTTCAGAAAATGGGTTTGTATTACAGGGGCTTTCTCATCCAAGAAAGGATGAGAAAAAAAACAGTGTATTAGTTTGGGAAAGTAAAGTTTGGGTTGCACAGAAAAGTCGGTGGGTAATAAGTGGGATGTACAATCTGAAAAAACTCTTTTTCCCCGGTTGTAGTGGAAAAACGTAGGTGTTGTTTGGTAAACTGAAAAATAAAGTCTGAAAATTAATTTAAGTGTTGAAAACAAGTGCTGAATTTTAGTACTTATAAGTACTGAAAAATCTGGTTGGTAATTTGTCTAAAAAAAGTCCTGACATCTAAAATTAAGTGCTTTTTTCACAAAAATCTGTTTGGCAAACACAAACCATAAATGTCTGAAAATTGGCAATCTGTCATATTTTGCCCATGTTGTGTCAATTTCTATGTTATGTAATGTATGAGACAAAACGTTTACGTGCCATGCTACCAAATTTGGCACACCTATGCCCAATTCACATACATTTCACAAACACAATCCTTCTATTGATGGACCATGTACCATATTATTTTTGATAGAATAATCATAACCTTTCGATTGTTATCCTTGAATTGGATATCTAATAAGAGAAACACAACCACATCTCATATTTAACTGATGACGCTGATATGAAGGTTAGGATCATCTAATATTTATTTATTTATTTATTATTATTTCATGGTCCATCAACAATGGGCCCCATGTTGACAATATTATTAATCATGAAACAAATGGGCACACATATACAAACAAAATCCAAAATATGACCCATACTCGGATGGAGTATCATATAACTCCACCTGTCGAGATATGACCCATACTCAAGTGGAGCATCATATTTGTTAAGATTTAATTCTGCAAGTAATGCTAAATTAGTCCAAGCCAAACACATGAAAAACTGTCTAAAAATGAGGCGGTCCACCTTGCTATATTTGTGAAATCTACGCTGTCGCACCATCTTGCCAGCTCAATATTGGGCATGAGCCCAAAAAAATGAGGTAGATCCAAATCTCATGTGAACCACACCACAAGAACAGTGGTAATTGAATGCCCACCACTAAAAACATGTAGGAGCCACAAAATGTTTTGGATCAAGCTGATGTTTGTGTTTTCTCTTCATCCATGTCCTTGTGACCTACTCAACAGTTGGATGGAAAATGATCATTATAGTGGGCCCTTGGAAGTTTTTAATGGTGGATGTTCAATCACCACGTTTCCAGTGTTGTGGTCCACCTGAGATTTGGATCAGCCCTTTTTTTTTTTTTTTTCTAATTTGCCCTTGAATAAGCTAGCAAAATGGATGGACAATGTGGGTAAAATACATACATAATGGTGTGGGTGATTGCGTGTATCTGCAGGGATTAGTCTCACTTAAAAAAAAAAGAGGTGGGGACACCCTGTGTCTTCAAAAAAATATAAAAATAATACATACATAATGGTGGGGCCCACAAAGCACCATGATAGACATAACCTACGTGCGTATGCGATCCCCAAGATACAATACATGTGTATGGAATCCCTAGGATGCAATCCGCCTCAGGATTGCATATGAGTCCTAGGCCATCCTAGAAAAATGAGATGGCCTACCTTAATGTCTATGTTAAATCCACGATGTTCCACCATTTTGCTAGTTATTTTAGGGCATGAGCCCAAAAATGAGGCAAATCCAAATCTCGGTGGACCACACCATAGGAAAATGTGGTAATTGAATGCCCACCATTGAAAACTTCTTGGGGGCCACAAAAGTTTTGGATGAAGCTGATATTTGCGTTTCCCTTTTTTCCAGTACTATGTGACCTAATCAACAAGTTGGATGGAAAATAAACATTATAGTGAGCCATAGAAAGTTTTTAATAATAGGTGTTCAATCACCATTGTTTTCCTGTGGTTTGGTCCGCCTGAGATTTGGATCTAGTTCATTTTTTGGACCATGCCCTAGAATGATCTGGAAAAATTGATGGACAACTTGAACACATAGATCGAGGTGGGCCCCACGGTCAGGGCAACACCCACTACCGTGTTAGCCGGCAACACCTAAGCTACCTAGTGTAGAACTGACACTTAGGTCAATCTGTGTTAGATGTGGGAAAGTTTTGTGGGCCCCACCATGATGTATGTGTTAAATCCACACCATCCATCCATTTTGTTAAATCATTTTAGGTTATGAGTGGAAAAATGAGGTAGATCTAAGGCTCTAGCGGGCCACACCACAAAAAAAAAAACCACCAAGAATTTTTTCATAGTGGCCGTTCAATCACCACTATTTCCTATGGTATGGTCCACCTGAGATTTGGATCTGCATCATTTTTGGGATCATGCCCTGGAATGATATGGAAAAACTGATGGACGGCTTGGATATGCAACACATACATCAACGTGGGCCCCATGGTCAGGAAAACGCCCACTAACGTGTTACTTGTAACAGCTCGTCTTTCATGTTACTCAGACTACATGCCATTCCACCATGATGCATGTTACCCACTACCCACCATGTTGACATGGCAAAGTTCTATGGGCCCAACCATGATGTATGTGTTGTATCCACACCGTCCATCCATTTTTTTCAGGTCATTTTGGGGCATGAAACTAAAAATGAGGTAGATGCAAGGCTCAAGTGGACCACACCACAGAAAACAACGGGGGTTGAATGCCTACCATTGAAAACTTCTTTGGGGGCAGCAAAAGTTTTGGATCAAACTGATACTTGGGTTTTCCCTTCATCCAGGTCTGTTTGACCCTATGAACAGATTTTATGGCAAATAAACATCACGGTGGACCCTAGGAAGCTTTCAACGGTGGGTGACATTATGCCAACAGGTTTCTATGGCGACCATGTGATCCACTTGAGCTTTGGGTCCGCCTCATTTTTTTTGGCTCATGGATGGATGGTGTGGATATAACCCATGCATCATGATGGGTGCCAAAGAACTTTGCCACGTCAACACAGTTTATATCCTACCCGGTTTGCTATTTGAAAGCTTGAAGTCAGAGAAAGGGTAGAGTTATCATTTAGAAAAATAATTCAACTCAAAACCACTTACTGCATTCCGCGTTAAGTGTAAAGTCAAAGGAGGGAAATTTTTTTTTTTTTTTTTTTTTTTTTTTTTTAAATCTTATTTTTTTAGTGAAAATCTGAATTAATTGCTTAAAATTTTCGATTCACCAAATGCTGAATTGAGGAAAATCACTGAAAATATACAATTTCAGCAATAAGTGGTGAAAATAAGTTTTATCAAACAGGCCCTTAGTATCCCTATGGCAAAGGTTCTAGGTCATATATATCGGGGTTTTTGGTGGGCAACGAAGGTATAGCAGTATCACACCTCTAATTCACCAATGATGCTCTCATTCTATGAGATGTGTCTTTGGAACAAGTATATTTAAAAAAAAAAAAAAAAGTCTCCAAGGCATCTTCAGGTGCTTGGAAGCAATTTCAGGTCTCAGAGTGAATCTTGACAGAAGTGCCATGGCAGGGGTTGTATTGAGGGGAAAGTTGTCAAAGGATTAGTAGAATGGATAGGGTGTAAAGCAATGAAACTTCTATTTACTTATCTCATGGTTCGAATGGGTGGTAATATAGAATTAACGGTTCTTTTGGGACCCGGTCATTGAGAAACAAACTAGGCTGATAAGGTGGAAAGAAAGCACATTTCCTTGGGCCACAAGATCAGTCTTATCAAATGCGCATTATCAAATCCTTGGCTGCAAGCAATGTTGTCAAAATTGTTATCGTGTCGCAAATTGTAATAGGGGTTGAATCGTATCAAATCGCAAATTGTAAGATTTTTTTCATTTTTACAAAAAATATATGTAAAAGACATGAAATGATACAAGTAAATCATAAAAGATTAAAAATGCATCAATCATCCGTTTACCATCAACATGTACCAAAAATGTAATACATGTCATGATATTATCAATTGAGAAAATGCATATTGTATACAAATCATGATAGTAAAGGATTCTTGTCTTTTTCCTTTGTTTTCTTTTATTGTCTTTTGAAAAATTTACCATAAAAAACATACAAGAGTCCTTAAAATTTTTGTTTTGTACCTTTCTTGAGTGTAGAATCATGTTAGAAAAAATGGTATTCGATTCCTTTGTGAATCAAAGGATATCTTGATTTCTTTGTTTTGGGTTTTGAAAAATCAAAATCCCAAAATCTCTCTCTCTCTCTCTCTCTCTCTCAAAAGAAGAAATAAGACATTTTTAGTAGGGAAGAGCCTTTTTCATATTTTATGAGCAAAAGGGTACAAGGAAAGGGAAGAAATTGAATAAAAATAATAATAAATTGATATTTTGAAGTATTTTTTGGGCCCCTTTGTGCAGTCTACAATTATCTTACGATTATTTAAGATTTATGATTTGGGTGTACGATTCAAATCATATAACCATACGATACGATGTGAATCGTACAATTTTGATAACATTGGTTGCAGGATCCTTCTAACTAGGTGCCGCTCCTGCATAGAATTCCCACTTCAAGCTCTTGCTCCTGCTCCGCTCTTACACCCGAATTTGTTGCCGCTTCACTTCATGCTTCATGCAACTATAGTCAAATCACCCATTGTGCTTCTTTCCACTATTATCTATGCCAGCTAAGATAAGGAAGGTAGAGCTAATTCACTATTCCACTATTCTATCAACACATTCTCATTCCATCTTTCACTATCTTCTTAATCCTTAAACTCTCCTTATGAATGCTTGTTCTTCTAATCTTGGACTTCCTTTGAAATTCATTACTAATCCTGTTTCTATCAAACTAACCACCACCAACTATCCTCTCTAGCCATTTATTTTCTTCCTATTCTCTATAGTCATTCTCCATAGTCCAAGATCCCTCAAACCTCAACCTCCCAAGTGCATGAAATAGTTGAACATTGATTAGCTACTTCTCTAGCTGGATAACTTCCACCTTAAATGGGGAGATGCTTTCATATTGGCCTCCCTTCATTTTGTGCCATGTACTTATCTTTGGAAACCACCTTTGTGCAAGAATCCAAGGCATGCACATTAGTGCAAAATGATCCCCTATGCATAGAATCTCCCACCTATGGCTGTCAACAGGCTAGGTTCAGACCAAGCCAAGGTTAATGTGAGCTCAGCCTGCACAGTGAGACTTGAGCCCAAGCCCTGACTGGGCTCGTGACGAGCCAAAATAGACAGGCTTGAGCCCAGCCCTTTAAGTTAATAACCAGCCTAGCCTGAGCTTAGCCCAAACCTGTTTACGACCTCTAGGATTGGAATAGTCATCTAAGAGAATAATAATTGCTATTAATAATAATCTAGTAGAATGTTAGTTGCAAGTGGAATTGGTATAGTCATCTGAGAAAATATCAGTTGTTATTAATAAGTTGTCTAATATAGAATGGTCATTAAAATTTTAAAAATACATTGAAAAACAAAAAAGAAAAAGAAAAAAAAAAAAGACCTGAAACTTTTCAATATACCCTTGGGCTGGGCTGGGCTGGACTCGAGCCGGGCAATAAAACATCTCTCTATCTAATATAGATTGGCCATTAAATATTTTAAAAATACATTGAAAAAGAAAAAGAAAAAAAAAAAGGTGAAACTTTTCAATATACCCTTGGGCCAGGCTGGACTCGAGCTGGGCAATACAACACCTCTGTGTGTTTGTGTGTGTGACTCAAATCACCCATTCTTGTTCCGTCTTGCATTATATATTTTTTTAATCCTTCATTTCTTCTCAACTTCTTTTCTTTTCAATCTCTCTTTATAGATACTTCTACTCCTAAACTTCCTTTGAATTACTAATCTTGTTTACATCAAATTGACCACCACCAGCTGTCTTATCTAGCAAATTTAATGTCTTCCTATTCTTCGTGGCCAAGATCTACTTGATTAGGTTAATGGCACCCCTCAACTTTTGTTCTAGATATTTATTTGTTTATAAGAGCGAATTGATTTCGCATTAGGAAAATATGTGATGTGGGACCACATAGAGAGAAGATCGAAGAAGGGATAGATCCATTGGAGTTCCACTAAATCTTTTTGAGAACTTTGCAACCTCGGTGAATTCCAATCATTGGAAGGTTTAAGAAAATCGTTTGGAGTAAAATGTGCATTCAATTTAACCATAAAAGTTTCCACAGATGGTTATTTAAAGAGTCATTAACTTGACCAACAAACTACTAGAAACCACACTATGAACCGACCGCTCTAGAAAGTTCTTAACCAAATAAATAAACAGAAAAACAAAACAACAAAAACATACCGATCATAGGCCTGACCTCATGGTGGGTATCCATATTACCTTATGTTAGTCTGGTCAATTGGCCTGAAGGAATAGGGGTGGCAATTATCAAGCCCATAATGTTCTCATGCTCGAATTTTAAGCTGCAAGTGTCAGGCCCATTAAGTCGGGCTGGTTCAAAATTTCTCGGTTGGTCAGCTCGGTGTGGCCCGCAAACATCTAATTTACTGTCCAATATAATCCTCTGGCAAACCAGCCTTATATTTGCTTTTGTTTGTTTTGATTCAGGCAAGTTGGCCACTCATTTAATCTCCCAAGCTTGGGTTGACTTGACTCAGCAAGTAATTGAACACGTGTTGTTCATAAATGTCTATGTTGATCTACCGGAAATGTTTCTTAGCAATCCATGTGCAATCAGGCAAGAAACTAATCTTCCACCTAATGAGTTACATGTGTTATCCGCCATGCCTAGTCGCTATGATTTAATCATCGAGCACATCTTCAATTGCATCACCAAGTCGCTTGACCACTTGCGGAACCTTAACTTCTTACTCTTCAAAGCAAGGTGTTCCGTATCCGCTATGATATGCCTGTAAAGGCCGATACATATACGTGATGGCTATGACCATTATACGATACGGGGGGTGAAACAGGGCGGTTGGTTTTTTGGGACTGTATTGGCCGTTATAGGGCATAACGGTGGTAACGGTCGAAAAATAACGATTTTTTTTTTTCTATTTAAATTCATTTTTCTCCTCATTTTTTCACTTTTCTCATTCCAAAAACTCCCCTAGATCATTTTATAAAAGATTTTGACCACTCTTACAATAGTTTTTAAGATTAAAACTGTAGATTGAAGTGATTTGAGCAAATAGAAGCTCTCAGGGCCTTTTTTCCAAAAAAAAAAGTAGTATTTATGCTTTTTTTTTTCTTTCTTTTTTTTTTTAATGATTTCTAGTTCTAATGCGTAATTGTAATGTGTAAACATTAAAGACATATAATAATGTTCACAAAGTCACTAATTGTGATGTGTAAACATTAAATACAAATTGGATGTCGTCAATGGTGACAAAGGTCATGATCTTGGAACGAGAGAATGATCGGGTTTCAGCTGGGAGAGACTATTGCTACCATTTGGAGATTAAAAGGCTACAACATCTCCATCCAAATGATGGGGTTTTTTTTTTTTTTTTTTTATTATAATAATAATGGGTTAGAGTTTGTGTTTTGTTTGTTGTCCACTGTGGAGGAAGCTGCATCAAATCTACTTTCCTGTTAGATTTTGACGAGAGCTCTGGCTGCTACTGAGTTCCAGAGATGTAGTGTATGGATTGCCATTTTTCACAGTTTACTTGGATATTGGCAACAAGCAGAAGCTCTCATGGGAAAGAGGGTGGGACATAGGCACCATGATTGATTTTAATGGCATCCACGACTTTGGTGGGTTTTCTGAGGGATTCCCAATTTGGGGAAGAGATTGGAAAGGGAAGGAAGAGGGATTGATGTCTAGTCCTTGTGTGAGAGAGAGATTGAATTTGGTCTTTCAAATGTATCTCAAAAACAAATCTCATTTTTGTGTGCCATGTAGTTGAACAGCCTTCCTGAAGAATAACGCAGCGATATGCGAAGCATTAGACCCCACACATGAAAAAAGGGTGTCGTTTTTGGAACACAAAAAAAAAACCATGGAAATAGTTCACAGCCTAGTCAAGTTCTTCGTAACCTTAGGATGAAGTCCATGACGATGTTCTCCCACTTAAGTTATTTTCTTCACTTATCTTTTAGGCTACCTTTTCATGGCATTTATAAGAAGAGGTCCTGTGGTGCATGTTGTTTGCAGTTTTGATTGATGAGATAAGGGAGGGGTAAACATAAAGCTAGAAGTTGGACTAAAACAGAGTACATGAAACACAATTTTAGTAACAATAGAAGTGGCAAGGAATTGGTGAAGATTGCTGACTAATATGTACTGTATTAGTCAAGGGCTAGAATTAAATCTAGAGTTCTCCATTTTTATTTTATTTTTTGTGTACGTATCTTTTTTTTTTCTTTTTTTTTTTGTGTGTGTACATATCTTGTTACTACTAATACTATATCATTCTTTTTTGCTGAAAATTTTCTGTCGCCTGCTGCTTTTAACTTCTCGAAGTTCTCTTCAAGATATAAAACTACTTCACTTTTTTGGATGATTCTCCTTCTCTATTCCTTTCCTAGTTGGGGGGGTGCGTAGGAGCATTTTGTTGTGTTACAACCTCTTTTGGAACAAATTTATTGTTGAAAAAGCAAGCATAGGGCTTCCCTGAGAGAGAAGCCCGAGCGCAGTGCTTGGCAAGAGCAATCCGCAAGCGAGTGCTAACCAGCAGCCTCTGGCTTTCCGTAGCTCAGTCTGCCGAAGGCGCTTCCCAATTGCGCGCACACGCAGGGGGGTTGTTTTGGAGCTTGTGAGTGGAGGTCAATGGAATCCATTTCACATTTACTCCTGTTTCAAGTGTAAATAAATTACTCAGTTGTGTTTAGATGGGAGGAAATGAAATGCATTGAAATCCAAATATTCTGTTTGGATGGGAGTAAATGGGAGGAATTGGATTGCATTGGAATTTTTCAATATATTCACAAGAACATGTGATATGCATTGATATCCCAAATTAGTGTACATATGTGATATTCGACAAAATGATTGTAATACGCCCATTGAATATATACTTTAGCAAAAAATGAGGAAATTTCGAGCCTCGGGTGGGCCACAAACATAAGGACCTCAAACAAGCAACTTGCCAACACTTTTTAACTGTCTATTTAGATGGATGCCAATGCTTTTTAACCGTCAATTTAGATGTCTGCCAATGCTTTTTAATCGTTTATTTAGATGGCCAACATTTGGACAGTTTGGATCTTTCTATTGGTGTGATTTTAGTGATGTAGCCGATAATTAGATTGTTTTGGAGTATTATCGGCATGCCACATGTACGGTGGACACATGCATAGCAACACCTCTGTTTACTCGTGTGACTCTCCAAGGGAGACCAAAAACACTTTTCACCCCATTTATCTCTCCTCTTCCTCAGGATTTCAAATCAACTCCATTTACTCTCAATTCATTTACTCCCAATTCCATTTACCTCAATTTACTTCCATCAAGGCACCACTTACCCCATTTACTCCCATCCAAATGATCCCTTAGAGAAACTCCAAGTTGTTTAAGAATTTTGTCGAATTAGAGGTTTGATTATACAAACAAGCTCCTGAATTGCACTAGAGTTTGATTGATAATAGAGAACTATTGGCTTTCCACCTTTTGCTTGATAATTGATACTGATAAGCCCCTGACTTGCAAAGTTGCACTCGAGTTTGATTGATAATAGAGAACTATTGGGTTTCCACCTTTTGCTTGATAATTGATAGTGAGAAGAAATCAGTTTTCCAACCCCTTTTCCGCATATTTTCTGCGGTACAACTAGCTCATAATTTTGGCAAATATGATCTTTTTTATGATAAATGGTAATGATAGATGAGATACACATTCATCTATTTGTTGTTTATTTATCTTTGAGTGAGTTTGGGTTCTGAATTACACTTTTCACGGTGTTGTTTTGTGATTTTGCAGCACCGGTTATTAGTGGGGAACGACTGAAGAAGTATATTTTTCACAAGATTGCCAGCGAATTACCGGAAGGACCTTATTGCATCGTCTACATGCATACTACTGTTCAAAGGGACGACAACTCTCCTGGACTGACCGTCTTGAGGTGGATTTATGAAGAACTCCCCCATGAACACAAGGACAGGCTACGTGTTGTGTACTTCCTTCACCCCGGAATCCGGTCTAGGCTGGTTTTCGCCACTCTTGGTCGATTCTTCTTAAGTGGAGGGTCAGTTATTTTTAAAGCATGTGTTCATTATAGTAAACGACCCAACATAGGAAAAACTGTCTATAAAACCTTTTGAACCTTACCACTGCCCAATCAAGATCCAAAGATGAAAAGAGTAAGACTGACATGCTTTGATTTCTAAGGAGCTGTGGGGCTCAAGTTGAACCAGGCTCTTAAGCTTGCTTGATTTGATTCGTATGGGACAAGGTTCCCCAATAGTCGGTTAGTTTTCAACACAGGATTGTTTCCCATTAGTAAATATAAAGTCTTACAATAGTTAGAAACTCTAGGAAAATTTTTGGTACCACATGTGGCTGGCTTTCAACATTGTGATGCTATTTGCAACTATTGCATTCACATCATCATCACATAACCCGCATCCCACCTAATTGGGCTCGGCGAATCATGTTCTACCATGCCATTCTATTAAGGACCATATCATGGTGTGTTATAAAGGCCATTACGTAAAGGTAACTGTGGCAACCATTACACGTTATAGGGTTGTAACAGCCATAACAGTCATTATGGAAAAAATGACCTATAACCGTTGTTAACAGCCCGTTACGCCCCTTGTAAGGGTCATAACAGCCCCGTAATGGTCTGTTACAGGGCAAATACAAGTTTTTTGGACATTACGGGGCAAATACATGTTTTTCTATATATTTTTTTTTCTTTCAATAAAAAAAGAGATCATAACAGCCGTTACAAAGGCCGTAATAGCCGTTACGACCCGTATCGTAAAGGTAACTGTGGTGGCCGTTATGTCCACCATTACCATTACGGAATACCTTGGATCATATCCTTGGTTAAACTGTATGTCACCAAATATCTTCATACTACCTCAACCCAAGCCCTTTCGGGCCTTACCCTTTCCCTTTTAAAGCCTTCAACTTGTATGAACTCACTCCAAATCTATGCAGTTCTTGGCCCCCATTGCACATGACCAAACCATCTGAGTCTACTTTCCCTCATCTTGTTACCTATTGGTGCTACTCCTAAAATCCCTTGAATGTGTTCATTTTTAATATTGTACTTTTTCATCTTGCCACTCATCCATCTCAACGTTTCTGTATTCCATGTGGTAAGAGGAAACCTATTCTCTTGGACTTATCTCTTCTATAGATATTTCTGGAATGGGGCCCTTCTCTCTCTAGACCATGGGCCATCTCTTATTATTCTACTCTTATTTGTATTATTATTTTTCTTTCTTTTCTTTTTTCCTTGGTTCCAAGGCCATTTTATGTAATTTAGGACATCACTCAATATAAATAAGGAGGCTAGGCATCCAGCCCCAGTTAAGAGGTTTTTTCCTCTCCCGAAGGCTTTTCTCTTTGACATCTTTTCCCACTTTGATCCAAAGTGGCATGGGAACCCTTGCCTCCTCTATCCTACATTAGATGTATGCTTTGACAATGTACCTGGGTACTCTGCAGCTGTGCTCAACGTTGAACAATATGACATGTAAACACAGTTACCTTTACGCATCAGCGAGCATATGAATTTGTCCTATGCTAATTTTGGAAGGACATTCCATGTTCCTAGAAGCATAGAAGTTTCAGGTCTCCTCTTTCTATGCTGTACAAATAACATTAATGAGATGATAGAACCAGTTATTCATCATGGCTCCATAAACGGACCGTAGACCAAAAATTACAATGGCTGGACATTCCTAACCATGGAATAAGGAATACAAAGATTACCAACCAATTTGAATGAATTTTGTATACCGTCCTTTTTAAGTGGTTAGTATTTTCTGGTCTCTGTGATTTTTAGTATATGATCCATTTGCAGTTTATTGCCAATGAAGGATTGGGATCGTCATACACGTGCATGGTGAAAAAAGTTGAGGTCGAAAGTTTTGAAGTATTGGATCTCATCCTGCCAAGTTCCATTTGTTTATTTATTGATGTTTTTATTGGTTGGATTCCATGTTTTTACAACTTTAGTTGAACTTCTTGCAGCTTATACTGGAAAATCAAATACGTTGGCCGGTTGCAGTATCTTTGGGAAGACATAAAGAAAGGTCAGGTCGAAATTCCCGAGTTTGTACAAAGTCATGATGATGTTCTTGAGCATAGACCGCTTACGGATTATGGCATAGAGCCAGATCCTCTTCATCTTACAGAGGTTCCAGCCATGGGGTACTCGATGGGTAGGTATGAAGAGAGATGGACGACTCAGTCATTCACATGATGGTTGCTATTGCTTATAGATTCTTTTAGTCAGTATTTGTAGAGATAAACCTCACTTATTTATACTTAGCAGTCTTGTTATTGTGAGGTTGTGCTTGTGACCTATATTCCACCATGTATTAGATATGGTAATCATATGAACCACATCTAATGAAGGCGATATGCTCTCTAACTTACCTGTATTTATCAGGCAACTGTTCAATTACTTGATGGCTGTCTCTCATACCTTTAGCATGCGGATTCTGTAACGTCTTTGGGAAATTCTACAGTGCTCTGAGAGCACTGTAAGTTATAGTGCTCCTAGTTGCATTGAGACACTTGGACAATCTGAATGCTTGGGAATGCTACCATGCAAATATCGCACTTATCTGATAATTCTATCTAATCATTAGCCTTTAATTTGTATGGTCCTGATCATTTACAGATAAATAGGTCTGATCAACAATTTCATCAATCTATTTGTGATCCCATCATAGATTGCTTATGATTCTACATAGTCACTTTTGTCTTGAAATCCTAACCATCCCATCCATGGCTCAGAAAAAGGATGGCTAGAAAAAAAAAAAAAAAAAAACAAATCAGGGATATATTGGATTATGCCATGAGTGTGATTTTTGCATGGTAGCCTATAAAATGTGTTTTGGACTTGGTAACGGTCCATATCGATCGATCGGACTAAGTGACAGATGCAGCTAGGATAACTGGAGCATTTCTCATCTTCTTTACAATCCACGGTTCTACTTTTTACGGTTTATTATTCCTTTGAAGTCAGTTCCATACTCAATTGTATTGTGTGTGTGTGTGTGCGCACGCTCGTGCATGTGTGAACGTGAAATGTTGGAGATTCTTTTTTGCATGGAGTTAGAAAAGTAAGCTGCTTGAAAGACATGCATTGAATGGAATATTGGAATGGTTCAAGAACAAGATGACTCCCCCATATGTTAATAGGACCAATGAACCTTGAACCACTCATCATCACATGGAATACATGAGCCATACACAACCGGTTCCCAACTTCACAATTCTTCCTTTAGTGGAGTGTGATCATGCTATACTCCATACTGGAAGTTATAGCTTGGAATGCGGATTGCTCCGATTCATGATGCGGGAACAAGTGTGCCATATGCTACTTCCTTGAATTAGTGGGTATGCTTATGGTAGGATCATGTGGGTCCTTCCAGTGTATTCACTAAGTATGTGCAATATAGTTCTATAAACAGTACATTCACTAAGTATATGCAACATAGTTCTATCAACAAACTGAATGTTGTAATTTGTGCAGTAGGTGATGAAAGTTATCATTATAGATCCCATATGCACAGTATGACATTATATGTAAGCAATTGCATAAATCAAAGTATAAATATTTACATTCTAATTATAAATTTACATAATTCGACTAGCATCTGGGTTATACAGCCATACTTTCGAGTTAGTGAACATAGCGATCCAGATGGCAAATGACCCATACTTCAGATTGCATGATTTGGAGCGGAGTGTGTAGGGTTTTTGGCAATTTAACAATTAGTCCCGTCTTTTGGCTATGTTGTGACATTCAAAGCATACTTTTGCCTCCCTTAAAGAATCTGCCTACTCTTTTTAGAATTGTTGAATGGCTACCTTCTCATGGGCAGTCATCATCTCAGGTGTGCATCCATCTCAAATCACTTTTAGTACAAGGCAGATTCTTGGTGGAAATAAATATGCATTATAAAGCATAGCTTTGTGATGAATTAGAAGAAATGAAGAAAAAGCTTCTATGGCTAGTGAAGAGAGATTTCCTCTGGAGGTGGTAGAATTGGAACCTTTTGCAAAGGTTAGAGCAAACAGTCCATAGAAGAGTGATGTTCCCTTGTTAGATGTTTGGAAATGAAATTCATTCCATGGAATCTTTATTTTCCTCCATTTGCAGAAAAAGAGCGTGTGGAATATGTTTTTCTTTTCCAAGGTTTTCCAAGAAAACTGTGGAAATTTTCCTTGTCCAAAGTTGTTGAATTGATTTCAAAGGTTGTGGAAGTGTGGAGTGCATCTTCTCATTTTGTTTTCCTTTTTCAAGGTTTTTCATGAAAATCACTCCAAAACAAAGAAATTAACTGTTGTAACTGACGATTTTCCATTTCCAAAGGGATCGTTGTTAGCTTTCCATGTCGTTTTAGTTTTCCTCCATCCATACACAGTTAGAGGTGGAAGAGTTGTGGAGTAGGTGGGACCTTTTGCGACTCGACTCGAAACTAAGCCGAGTCAGCTTGACTTGGCAAGATTACAAGCTGAGTTGGTGATAAACTCAATTTTCTGTCTTTTTACCAAGGAGAGAGTGTTCAGTCCTGCATACTGACTTCATCTCCTGCTTCAAGTGACGGAATGCGAAGCGGAGGTAGGTGAAGAACATGCGGTCCCTAGCAAAAATGGTTATGAAATAGCTTTGTTTGCTTTGCTCATAGAGCTACGGGAAGCGTCACACGTCAAGAAGGAAGGACTAGAAGCCCCTCAGAGTCACTCGAGGATACCATTCTGATAGGGACTTCAGTTCTGTATCAGAACTGTACGAAACAAAGGACTAGAACTTGAAAATACCATTCTAATACTGTATCAGAACTGTATGAAACAACGTGTTCAAAATTGGTAGCACCTATTGAAATGATTCCCCTCTCTATGCGGATTAGGAAAAAAAAAAAGGGATTCTCGACTGCTGCCTCTCCTGGAATTGTTGTTGTCCTGTTCCGATTAAGGACTGGCACGAATGCCAGGTTACTGAATAAAGGATAGATAAGATCAAGCATTTTTAAATTTTTTTTTAAAGACAAAATGTTAATGTAATGAGAGAGAACAAGGAAATTAAACCTGTGAATATGATAATGTTATTGCCTTTTGTTATTTTCTATCTTTTAGAGTATTGTGAATATTTATCAATAACATTAATAAATGGACAGATTCTGGACCATCAGGAATAGGCTGCCAATGATCGGGTGCCTTCCTGATCAGGTTCCAGATCTTTCCGATCAGATTCAGGGCAAACATTGGGTAATTCAGATCTCAGTTTCAAGGAAGGTCCAGATCAAATAAAGACATTCAGATGGCCCTGATAACCTAATGGATGGATTAGATTAGACACAAGTGTGCCTCTTTGATTAATGTGTGGTATATTCATAGGCTTCTGTTTTTTTTTTTTTTTTTTTTTTTAACCCATGCATACACACCCCCACACACTCACGCTGTAGTGGAATTTCACCACCTATGGATACTCGAACCCTTGACCCGGTGTTGAAACTCCTTAAGAGTCTACTCGGCAGTGGTATATTCATAGGCTTGCTTACATGCTTCTACCTTGTAAAATGCTCACAAACTGGTTGGAGATTGCATTTTCGTCTCTTTGATTCGTGTAAATGCTCCCTAATGTAATATTTCCGAACGTCTCCTATTCATGTGCGATGAAAAAAAAATCTCAAAAATCAGAGCCGTTCATAAAGTAGGGCCCACTGAGTAGATGTCATATGCCTAAAATTATTGAATCATATACTCATTAGGGGAGCCAAACATGCATGTTCACAATAAAATTAAATGGACCCTAAATGACCTCAACCCAAAACCCAAATAGACCCGTTTTCAAACCATATTCAAACTACGAGACCCGGACCTGTAAAACCGGGGTTGATGGCTCCTGCTTTCTACTGGACAGGGTTTTATAAACCTCTGCTTAAAAGGGAGCGGATTAAGTGTGGCACTTACCATGGGGCCTATACATATTTATATCCTTGCCGTCCATCCCTTTTGCCGTATCATCTTAGGGCGTGAGCCCAAAAATGCAGCAGATCCAATTCTGAGGTGGACCATACCATAGGAAAAGGTGGTGATTGACCATTAATGGGCCACATAAGTTTTGGATCAAGATGATATTTGTTTTTTCCCCTTCACCCAGGTTTATGTGACCTTATCAATAGGTTGGATGGAAAATAAACATTACAGTGGGCCTTAGGAAGTTTTTAATGGTAAGGCGTTCTATAACCACTCTTTCTGATGGTATAGTCCACTTGAGAATTGGATCTGCTTGGGCTCACGCCATAAAATGATATGGAAAAACGGATGGATGGTGTGGATACAGAATACATATATCAAGGTGGGTCCCATGGTGAGGACTGCACCGTCTTGGGTGAGGGCGGGGCCGCACCTAATCAACAGCCTGCATAAAACTTTCCCATTGCATTCGTAGCATAATGAAATGGAGTTATCTGGATCCTGACTCTTGCTCCGGTGGTAGACTCTTAGGAGTTTCAAACCCGGTCAAGGGTTCCAGCATCCATAGGTGGTGAAATCCCACTACGCGTGAGTGTGCGGGGGTGTGTGTGCGTGTGTAAAAAAAAAAATGGAGTTATCTAATACTTTGGCAGAGCATGATCCGCTATACACAGGCACTCAAAAGTTGTACACTTCACATACATTAACTCGAATTAACCCATGAAATTAAGGAACTCACTGTTTTTAGATCAACACTTGTTTGTTAAAATGGGACCGTTGGATATTTTTTTCTTTTTAGCCCTCACATAAATGTCCACCAAATCCAATGGTCAGTTGATAAAATAAGAGTAAATATCCAAATTGGGCCCTATAATTTAGACATTTTGATTCATAGTTAGCAATAACCTATTTTTAATACCGCTTCATATTTTGGAAAATAGATGGAAAATGGGTGTGGGTGTAGTTAGAGCATTACATGAGTCGAACTGTGTTAAGCTTGGCACAACTCGACTCGGCTCGGCCAGTAGCTGACCACAGCTCGAACTCTACTCGGCTTGGTCCTCGAGCCTAATTGGCCAGCTCAACTCGGTTCGGTTAGCAGCTTGGGCCAATTCGAGCTGAGTTCGAGCCTCTGCGACATTTTCTCGAACACATGGAATGCACATTCAATTTCTCACTGTTTGCAAAACAGCTGCAATCTACAGGCATTTCATCAAACACTTGATAGGCAGCATCAAAATCAAACTACAAGGGTCGCTTTATCATATATATGTGTGTGTGTGTGTGTGTGTGAGAGAGAGAGAGAGAGAGAGAGAGAGAGAGAGAGAGAGAGAGAGAGAGAGAGAGAGACATGCTCCCCTGCGCACCTTTGCACACGTGCCATGGGTGTCTAATCTGAACGGTCCATGTGATGCAGAATCCCATGAAACCTTATGTCACAAATTTTCACCCCGATCTAAAATTCTTGTGGGCCATAGCAAAGAGAAATGCAAATCAAGGGAGGAAACTGTTTTCATTTTTCATGGCCCATCGAAGTCTTAGATCAAAGTAAAACTTGGGATCGGGGGATTTCACGAGGTGCTGCTTCACATGAACGGTTCAGATTTTGGATCCACATCATGTATGATGGGTTCTCAAAAAAGTTCGTACTACGTACGTACGAACTGGTTCACAGGTGAGCATTTCCGTGTGTGTGTGTGTGTGTGTGTGTGTGTGTGTGTGTGTGTGTGTGTGTGTGTGTATAGTGATTTGTTTCGTATCATACATTCCTCGCTACCAGCTGATCCTGCAAAGAATATATGCACCCAATACCCCACTTTGTTGAGTCATTTCATCAAACACTTTGGTGAGCAATGTCAATATCAAAATAACCAAGTCACCGAACTGATTCGATCCGAGTTTGATATGAGCTGAGGTTCGATCCGAGCCCGGACAAGCTCGAGCTCTGCTCCAATTTTTTTTCGAGCTCCAAAAATCAGCTCAACTCGGCTCGAACTCAATTTCGAACTGAGTTAAATCGAGCTTTTTCTAGTCGAATCGAGCTTTTTCTAGTCGAATCGAGCGACTTGACCAAGCTAACTTTGTTCCTGTACAGCTCTAGGTGTAGGTTCAGTAAGTGGGATTGCATCCTGTGCCCCTGCTAAGAGATCTATGGGGCCACCATGATTATGTGTTTTATCCACGTCGTCCATCAATGTTAACAGATCATTTTTAAGGCAGATTCAAGGCTCAAGTAGGGCACACCACTGTTGAAACCTAGGTAGGATTCACTATAATGTTTATTTGCCATCCAACCTGTTCATAAGGTCATATAGATCTCGATGAAGGGAAAACACAAATATCAGCTTGATCTAAACCTTTGTACCCTCCAAGAAGTTTACAATGATAGGCATTCAATCCCCCGCTGTTTCCAGTAGTATGGTCCACTTGATTTTTGGATATGCATCATTTTTGGGGCTCAATGATCTGGCAAAATAGCTGAGCGGTGAGGATAAAACACATACATGACAGTGAGCCCCACGGAGCTCCTGCCAGGACCGGGTCCATCCTGGCAGGGGTAGGACAATTTGAGTCAGATGATTAATTGAGTCTAAGTAATGATATTTGCTTGCCCATGCCCAAACCCAAACCCAAAAAACAAATAATGCTATATGTTACATATTTCCTAAAGCTTTTAAATGGCCTGTGGGGTGATATATCATCCATCACACTCTGCCATAGTATCAAAGTTTTCATCTAACAAATATCCAGTGTGATGTCCAAGACAGGTGGTGCACCTGCCCTGAAAACAGAAAACCTTAGCCATCCTTTCAAATGAGTACCACATGTAAGTTGTCCATCTTGCCTTCGGTCCACCATTATCAGACAAATGAAATAATGAGATTTTTGCAGCATGGTTCATCCATGTTATGGATCTGTATCACTGAAAGACCCCTGCACACATCAATGCTACAACGATCAAAACCGTTAAAATACAGTAATTGTCAGAGTCTAGGATTAGACAGACTTAGGCCTTACGGATCAAGAATTTCCATAAACATGAACAAAATGACACCTTTAGATCACTATTACTAATATAAATTTATTCAACGCCGTTTACAAATACAACTGAGAAAAATACAAAACACCCCACAAATTCATGGGCAGATACTAAGCTCACCCCACAAGCCATTTCCTATGGCCGACGGATTCTGTCGCTTCATGGGTACACTTCACCATAAACCAAACCCAACACTGCCTAACAAAAATGAATATGAATCCACGCCTCTGGACACGTTAGATTGAATCCATCTCTTTCTTGACCTGTCTGAGCCAACTGTACAGTAATGCCAGGCCGTGTTCCGGAGCACAAACCGATCACAATTCCTGTGAATTCCCCACCACAAGGTTCAACTGCAATCTGTAATTAGGGAAAGGATAGAACTCAACAGATTCCATCAAATTCCAAACATCTCATCAAGAGCCTCAGTCAATACTTCTAAACAAGTTCGAACTTGCCTGAACTTGTCAATGCCAATCATTATCTTTGCTCTTCAAAATCTAGGTACTTCCAAATTGATCTTAAACACCTCGTGAACTAGGCCAGCAGCTTCAAAAGCAGTACGTTAGTAAAGCTCTTGTCTTCTCAAGCAGATCTCTTTGGAGGATGACATGCCTTCTTCGGCATCCTTCAGAAGCTCCCCATTTTCACTGCAGAGTCGGGTTGAAAGTGATGGGGACAACACTGCATGCATGCCTGCATATAACAGGAATTCCAAGGGTTAGTTTAAGATTGCATACCTATAAAATGGTGATAGTAAAAGAAAATTACTGAATTTCTCACACACCTCTTGAGGAACTTCTGTCAAAGTCTTTCGTCAAATGCAGTAAGATGGTCCCCGATAGCACAACCACTAAGCCACAGATTCCAGAAACAATGCTTGCCCCACTTTGGTCATCCCAATCCTGAAACATGAGACTAGAGCTGAATGAAAATGCATAGACTCGCTAGCTCTGTATCCACCCAAATTATGCAAAGGGTTGAGAAAATGCAATAGCGAGAAAGAAATAAAAATTATCTGATATTTTACGGTCAGTTCACACAATAAAGCAATATTTCAACTGGGACGTATCAGCGAGTAAACAAGTATAGGAATAAATGCTTGGAAAAGCCACTGGAAACATATCGCAAGGTCAAATGTAGAGAAGAATGTCAGTCATGCATCTGAGAGTGGGGGTCTAGATACAAGCCATTATAAACTAGCCATAAAGTTAAATTGAGAACATAAATAAACAGGAAACGTGAACGCCTAAAAAAGGGGGTCTCTGTCTAGTTTGCGGGTTAAATAAATAATAATAATAATAATAATAATCAAACGGATAACTCGAGACTCCAAAATTCCACCACCAAATTAGATGATGCGGATAAACCTTTGATGAGGGTCGAATGTTGCATATTAGACCCCAATTACTACCTGGATTTACGAACATGACACTGCTTAACGGTTTATTTTAATCGTGTTTGTGATGCAAGGTGAATCTAGGAGCGTGGACTGGAAAGGATGCTAAAAGCATGGATTTAACGCTTAGGCATCACCAAGGCATTGGATGGGATTCCATGGGACAAAGATCGAGGATTTACACGCCGGAGATCAGAGAAAGTCCAGCCACTCACCTTAAACAAGCCTAAAAGACGTCCAGAGTGCAAGATCACAGGGTTCCCACCATCTGATCGGCTCAAAACTTCATAGATGGGTTGAGGATCATAAATAAACCGTACATGTCAAATTTCAGTCATTGGATCCTTGTGGAAGTGGTCCAACGAACAGATTAGCCCATAAATCACCAATCTGGGGCTCACTTGATCTCTGGATATGCCTCATCTTCGGTCTCAACACCTTAAATTATATGGAGAATCAGATGGATGGAGGAGATTTTGTACATACATCATGATGGACCCCACATGTGCACTGCATGTGCACAGTGTAAACGTGCACTAGCCATGCACCAATGCACTCATAGTCGGTCAGCGGACGCTGACCGACAAAAATCCCAGAATTTCCAAAACGGACGCTGCCTGTCTGATTTTTAGTAGTGGGGTCCACCCATTTCGCATTTCATCAATCTGAACCGTTCAACGTGTCTAGAGGGGGGGCGTGACCATCGCCTAACTTTCCTTTTTGGCCCATGCACGTGTATGCACGTGAATCGTCAGAAAAGGCATGATGGATGGCGGAAGTAAAACATCAGTGGGCCGCATCAAAGGATGGCCAAAAATACCCTTTCCCAACCGAAATTTTGAGTAGAGGACAATGGACGGTGTGGATTTCTCAACAGACACTGATCATGGGTCCCACCAACATCACAGCGTAAGTCCAGTTACGCAGGCCCTGTTTAAGCGTTCGAAACCGACCGTTTTTGGGATTATTGCACAATCATGTCCATGATCTGATAGAAAATCTGAACCATCTATCTTGTAGACCGTTCAAAACCGTTCAGAGGGACGCCCTTCTTCAGTTTTTTTGTTTTTTTTGGACGCCACACATACCAACGCAAGCAGAAAATCTGCCGCTCGAGTGTAGCTGCTGCGAAACCGACTCCAACAAGGTCGGTGCTCCAAACCGACTTCTCCACCGCCTCTCCCTCCAGCAGACTCTTCCCTGCTTATAAAAGAGAGGAGAAAAACGAGAATAGGAGGGGAGTAGTTAGGATTCAATTCAAGCTTAGCCAGATACGTGGAGCAGAGCAGAGAAAGAAGCTGGAAAGCTAGGCTGAGTTGGACGTGGAAGAACGAGAAAAAGGGAGATTGGAAAGAAATCAAAGGGATGTGTTTTTTCTCGATTATATTTTTCTTCTTCCCAATTGAATTTCTGTTATACTCCATGAGTTTCTAATTTTTTGGCTAGGGCTGAGATGAAACCCCTAATTTGAATGACTCTTGTTATGTGTTGATTTCATCTGAATTGATTGATTTATTTCTTTCTCTAGTGTGCTTAAATGAAAACTCCGTACTTCTCCATTCTATGAGCTTAACCAAAGTCTAGATGTGGATGTTGTTTGGAATTTTATTCTAGGTGCTTGTGTCCGACCATGAACAGGTTTTCCTATAGAGAAAGAGATAGGAATTTACATCTATTCATGCCTGACCATGGATGGAAAGATGTGATCCTTATGCTTTAAGGGATTACATATTCTGTGTGCCCGACCAAGGACATAGAGTGTGCTTTATTTATTAAATTTATATCAATCTGAATTAGGGTGAATTAACAAGTAAAACAAGGGTTAGGATAATTAGGGGTGGATTCAAAAGTCCTAGTGTTCTCCTTGATTGAATTTTTCTCATTGTTCTCAGTTATTTTTCATTGATTTTTATTAGTTTACTTAATCACTAGCTAAAATATTTGTTGGATTAATTAAGAGGAATCGTAAAATTCGAATTATGACAACCAATCCTCGTGGGAATGATCTCGTAATACGTACCGTATCTACACCTGATTCATATACTTGCGAGTTTAAAATCATTTAAATCAGGTTGGTTTAAATAAAACATCAAGTTTTTGGCACTGTTGCCAGGGACTGTTTCGGTCCAATTGGATTTAGGATTCTCTCTTATCATAATTTATAGCACTAAGATTTTTATTTTATTTTTATTTTATATTTAACAAATTTTAGGAAACTTAATTTATTTTTGTCTTTATTTTCTACAGGAATTAAGGAAGCTGGAAAAAAAAAAAAAAAAAAAAAAAAAAAAAAAAAAAAACACTATCTTCAAAGTAAAGGAGGAGCTCCTAACTCTTCAGATATTAATCATCTCTTTTTCCGGGTTCTTTCTTCAAATTCTTGTTTATATAGTTTCATCTTGTTTTTAGGAATTCATGATTTTTTAGCTCTAGTTTTATTTCTTTTAGGTTGCATCTTAGTTTAGCTTTCTTTCCTACATTGCAGTAACTCGGTTTATGCTAGGACGTAGATCTCTGAACATAGAACTAGCAACTTTTGATCCTGAAATAGAAAGAACATTTCATAGAAGATTGAGAAACATTCTATCTGAAATGGCGGACGAGAATGGAGTTAAAGCTCTTAGGGATTATTCAGCTCTTGTCCAATTTAATGCACCTTCATGCATAGTGTTGCCAGCCACCACGGTAGCACACTTTGAACTTAAACATGGGGTCATACAATTGTTACCCTCCTTCTATGGTTTAGATAAGAAGGATCCATATCATCATGTAAAAGAATTCCTAGACATTTGCTCTACCTTTAGGTTCCAAAACTTTTCAGATGATTCGATCCGTTTGCGCTTTTTTCCTTTTTCTTTGAAGGACAATGTGAAAGAATGGTTGAATTCTTTACAAGTTGGGTCGATCGCTACATGGGACCAACTGTCTAAGAAGTTCTTAAACAAGTTCTCCCCTGTTCACAAAACTAATGCTTTCCGTAGAGAAATTACTTATTTCACACAAAAAGAGGGTGAGCACTTCCATGAATGTTGGGAAAGGTGGAAGGACTTGCTTCTTAAATGTCCACACCATGGTTTTGAGAAGTGGCAACAGGTTCAATATTTCTATAACGGTTTGACACCTTAAAACCGTCGCATGGTTGATGCCACCGGTGGAGGGTCATTCATGACCAAAAGTGATGTCGAAGCTTGGAATTTCTTCAAAACTTTGTGTGAAAACTCCCAACAATGAGACTATTCAAATAGAGGTGAAAGAAATCCCCAGCCACAGAAGAAAGGTGGTATATATGAGATAGGAGTCACACCAGATCTTTATGCCAAGATTGACCGCCTTTCAAAGAAAGTTGATGCTTTGATGCTAAATAATTGACCTTCACAAACAACTCAAATCGAGTCATGTGCCATATGTTCCAGTCCCGCCCATCCTACGCAGTCTTGTCCATCTGGTGCAGCATATCTATAATTTCTCTCTAAACAAGTGCATGCTATGAACACTTTCCGGAGACCTGGGAATGATCCTTACTCAGACACCTACAACCTAGGGTGGGCTAGACATCCAAATTTTTCTTGGGCAGAAGGACCACAACAAGGAGGACCATCTGGAAATCCTCCTATGCAACCTTACCCACAAGTTGGCAATCAACAACTTCAACAGTTTCCGCAATATCAACAACTTCCTTTACAATCACGGAAACCATCTCTTGAAGATACACTCAATCTTTTTATGCAGAGTTCTTTTCAATTTCAAAAAGACACCCAACAAACTTTACAAGCTAACCAGCAAAGCTTACATGCAAATGCGCAATCCATTGTCAAGCTGAAAGTACAGTTGGGTCAACTTGCTACCACATTGAGTGAGAGAGAGAAGGCCAAGTTCCCTAGCCAACCTGTGGCAAATCCAAAGGGACAGTATGAGATTGGCTCTAATTCAAAACAAGAACAATATCATAAGCAAGCCAAATCAATCATTACCCTTAGGTCTGGTAAACAGATCGAGAACAAAGTAGAGATGCCTTAGGAAGAATCAAATTCCAAATCGGAAGACCAAAATGAAGCAGAGAGACATACTAGTGCATCCAAAGTCCAACAGCAATCTGACTCTCCAGGAACCACTCATGCGCCATCTTATGTGCCTAAAGCACCTTTTCCTCAACATCTGACACCAGTTAAGAAAGGAAACAACTTTAATGATATATTGGACATGTTTAAACAAGTGCAAATTAACATTCCGTTGCTTGATGCTATCAAGCAAGTCCCTGCTTATGCTAAGTTTCTTAAAGATTTATGCACTCAAAAGCGTAAGCTGAATGTTCACAAGAAGGTCTTCCTTGCAAAGCAACTCAACTCCATGATTCAACATAACACCCCTCCTAAATTTAGGGATCCAGGAGCTCCCACCATTTCTTGTGTCATAGGAGATCATAGGATTGAGAAGGCATTGCTTGATTTAGGGGCGAGCATTAATTTGTTGCCATATTCTGTATATGAGCAACTAGGACTTGGTGAGTTGAAAGCAGCCAAAATAACATTACAACTGGCTGATAGATCTGTCAAGGTGCCCCGTGGTATTATTGAGGATGTGCTTATTCAGATTGATAACTTTTATTTTCCAGTGGATTTCATCGTTCTAGATACTCAGCCTGTCCAGAATCCTACTAGTCAAATCCCGGTTATCCTGGGACGTCCATTCTTAGCCACATCCAATGCTATCATAAATTGCAGGAATGGAGTTATGAAGTTGTCTTTTGGTAACATGAAGATTAAACTCAATGTTTTTAATGCTGGACAACAACCGTCAGACTCGGATGATATATTTGAAGTGAACATGATTGAGAGTCTAGTGTATGACTCTTTCCTTAAATCTTCTGAAGACGCTCTTGAGACTTGTTTAGCACATTTTGGCATAGATTTTGACATAGAAAGTTCCATCCAAGAAGTTAATGCATTGCTTGACTCTAATCCTGTAATGGACACTACAAAATGGAAAACTAAAGTGGAACTTCTTCCACCATCTGAGTCTAAACTGGTCCCATCTATTGAGAAACCACCCAAACTTGACCTTAAACAATTACCTGAAACTCTCAAGTATGCATTTTTAGGCCCTTCTGAAACCCCGTCTGTCATCATAGCTTCTGACCTTGATAAGGAATAGGAGGGTAAGTTGCTTAATGTTCTTAGAGAATATAAGGCAGCTATTGGGTAAACAATAGCAGACATAAAGGGAATAAGCCCCACTGTGTGCATGCATCGTATTCATCTTGAAGAAAATGTAAAAACGTCGCGTGAAATGCAAAGGAGGCTTAACCCTAACATGAAAGAGGTCGTTCGAACGGAGGTGCTTAAATTGTTAGATGTTGGTATCATTTACCCCATTTCAGATAGCACATGAGTCAGCCCAATTCAAGTTGTTCCCAAAAAGTCAGGGATTACGGTGAAGAAAAATGATGATAATGAGTTAGTGCCAATCCGCATGACTACGGGTTGGCGAGTTTGCATTGACTACCGTAAACTGAACATGCTCACAAGGAAGGATCACTTTCCTCTTCCTTTCATAGACCAGATGCTCGAGAGATTGGCAGCGCATAGCTATTATTGCTTCCTGGATGGTTATTCCAGGTATAATCAGATTCCCATTGCTACCGAGGATCAAGAGAAAACCACCTTTACATGTCCTTTTGGTACATATGCCTATCGGCGTATGCCATTTGAGTTGTGTAATGCGCCTGCTACTTTTCAACGATGCATGATGAGTATTTTTTCAGACATGGTTGAACGTTTCCTCGAGGTTTTCATGGATGATTTCTCAATTTTTGGCTCTTCATTTGATGAATGTTTATACCATCTATCTCGTCTTGGAAAGATGTAAAAAAAAAAAAAAGAAACCTAGTATTGAATTGGGAAAAGTGCCATTTTATGGTTCAAAAAGGGATTGTACTCGGGCATGTTATTTCAAGTAAAGGCATTGAAGTTGATAAAGCCAAGATTGATCTAATTTATAGTCTTCCTCCACCTAGAACGGTGAAGGATATTAGATCGTTCTTAGGGCATGCGGGATTCTACAGGAGATTCATTAAGGATTTTAGCAAAATTTCTCAACCCTTATGCAATTTATTAGCTAAAGATGTTGCATTTGTCCTTAATGATGACTGTCGGAAAGCTTTTGATGAGTTAAAGCATTTATTAACTTTTGCTCCAATCATCCAACCACCTAATTGGAGTTTACCTTTTGAGCTCATGTGTGATGCTTCTGATTATGCTGTTGGAGCCGTCTTAGGACAGATTGAACAAAATGCCTCATGTCATTTATTATGCTAGTACGACTCTAAATGATGCTCAACTTAACTACTCTACCACTAAAAAAGAATTGTTGGCAGTGGTATTTGCTCTAAACAAATTCAGGTCGTATCTCATAGGATCAAAGGTTATAGTATTCTCAGATCATGCAGCATTGAAATATCTTCTTTCTAAAAAAGATGTTAAACCTCGATTGATTCGCTGGATTCTCTTGCTACAAGAATTCGATATTGAAATTCAGGATAAAAAGGGTTCCGAAAATGTGGTAGTCGACCACTTGTCTAGACTTGTCTTAAAGTCCACAATGGATCCTTTGCCAATGAACGAGTCTTTCCCTGATGAACAACTTTTAGTTATTTCTCAATTACCTTGGCATGCGGATATTGTAAATTATCTTGTTACAAGTCAACTTCCTTCTCATTGGACTAAACAAGATAAATCCAAATTTCTTGCTGAGGTTAAACATTTCTTTTGGGATGACCTATACTTATTCAAACTTTGTCCTGACCAGGTTATTAGGAGATGTGTGCCTGAGAGTGAGTTTCATAGTATAATCTCCTTTCGTCATGACCATGCATGTGGCGGTCATTTTGGTTCAAAGAAAACAGCTGCAAAAGTTTTACAAAGTGGATTTTATTGGCCTACATTTTTTCGAGACAGCCATGCCTTTTGTTCTACATGTGATAGATGCCAACGTACGGGTAATATTTCCCACAGGAACATGATGTCACTTACCAATATTCTCATTGTTGAAATATTTGATGTTTGGGGTATTGACTTCATGGGTCCATTTCCCCCGTCATTCGGTTATATGTATATTCTTGTGGCCGTCGACTATGTCTCTAAGTGGGTTGAAGCAGTGCCATGTCAAACGAATGATCACAAAGTTGTAGTCCATTTCTTGAAAGAAAATATCTTTTCTCGTTTTGGTACTCCTCGAGCAATTATAAGTGATGGGGGTACTCATTTTTGCAATAAACCGTTTGAATCTTTAATGAAAAAATATTCCATCACCCATAAAGTTGCAACGCCATACCATCCACAAACAAGTGGTCAAGTAGAGGTTTCGAATCGGGATATTAAACAAATTTTAGAGAAAACAGTTCGCCCTGATCGTAAGGATTGGTCGCAACGTTTGAATGATACTCTTTGGGCATATCGTACGGCTTTCAAAACCCCGATTGGAATGTCCCTCTATAGGCTTGTCTTTGGGAAAGCATGTCACTTGCCTGTGGAATTAGAACATCATGCTTATTGGGCCATCAAAACCTTTAATTTTGACTTAAATAAGGCTGGATCGCACCGTAAACTTCAACTCAATGAGTTAGAAGAAATTCGAAATGAGGCATATGAGAATGCAAAAATTTATAAAGAATGGACAAAAAATTTTCATGACAAATCAATTCTTCGCAAGACATTTGAACCGGACCAGAAAGTATTATTGTATAATTCCCGGTTATGCCTCTTTCCTAGAAAACTACGTTCGGGATGGTACGGTCCTTATCAGGTAGTAAAAGTATTTCCTCATGGAGCAGTTGAGATTAAAAATCTAATGGACGAAAATATTTTCAAAGTAAATGGTCAACGGCTGAAACCGTATTTAGAGGATTTGGTTGATCAAGATGTTGAGGAAATTCATTTGGAAGACCCAAGTTATCAAGATTGATTAATCCATGGTCTTGCTTGTCTGGCTGAAGACGTTAAACTTAGCACTCCTGGGAGGCAACCCAACCTTTCATTACATTTCTTTTTCCTAGTTAGTTAGTTCAATGTTTGTGGGTAACATTTCTGCAAACCCTCACGAGACTACAACTCGTCCACTAGGGGCAACTTAGGGGTTTAAAGGCTTGTTGCATACGCTAAATGCAATAGAGAGTACCTGCGAAAGTGGTGTAGGTAGGATTTTATTCTTGTTATTGTTGTTTTGCTTGAAGACTAGCAAAACTAACCCTATATTAGGTTAGTTTGCTTTTGTTGGTTTCTCTCTTGTGTTAACCTGCCCTCACGCTGATATATTTGGAAGAGCCTCTTGATTCTTTCGTCCAGGTACTATCTTTCCATCACTCCTCTTTTACTTTCGTTGTCCCATGTGCATTGCATGCTTATTTCTTTTACAATGAGGACAATGTAGATTTTAGGTTAGGGGTGGGAGATTATGTTACCTAATCAGTATTTTCTTGGTCTTGAGCAAAAATTATGTAAATTTTAAAATTTTCTAGATTTTCTTGTGAATTTAAAGTGATTTTGACAGCCATCTTGGATTTAGAGAATTAAAAGATACGTGATGTTGTTAATTTATGACTCTTGGATTCAGTTGTTTGAATTATTAATCCATGATTAGAAGTTGTAAACATTCATTGAGTCATGATTTCACATATCACATCTCGCTTACACATTAAGGTTACGGTTCGATATTGAATGATTAACTTGGTAATCACTAAGCATGAAAGGAAGTTGCTTGAAAAAAAAATGTTAGCATCAAGAAGAATTGAAAGGGGTAGTCGAATAATCTTCACCATAGGTTTGCTCCCTATAGATGAAGATTTGATTTCCCAAGGTTGACATTCGGAACAGGTTGGGCTACTGGTTTTCACCATAGGTTTGCTCCCTATAGGTGAAGATATGATTCCCCTCGGCATTACTAAAAATTAAAAATTAAAAATTAAAAATTTTTTAAAAATTAAAAAATTAAAAAGAAAAAAGAAGAAAAAAAAGAAAAAGAAAAAAAGAAGTCAAAATCTGGAAAAAGAAAGAATAATTTGTGAGGCAAGTTTAGGTTTTGGGTGTCCTGAATGCTCTTGTTGGTTACCAACGATATCATGGAAATTGACAATTGGATCTCTTAATGATGGTAAGTAGAAATTACACTATACACTCATGGAACTCAGTGTTTAGAATTCTCTAATTGATGGAGTAACACTTAGAACTTGATTGTGAAGCTTACCATGCGCTTAAGTAGAAAATAATACCCAACATTCATGAATCTTAGAGTTCTAGTATCTGGATCATTTTTCACAAGTCACTCGGGTTTACAGGAATTGTCTTGTATTTCTGAAATTATTTTTCGCATACTTTGCTCGAGACTAGCAAAATGCTGGTTGGGGGTTGTGATGAGGGTCGAATGTTGCATATTAGACCCCAATTACTACCTAGATTTACGAACATGACACTGCTTAACGGTTTATTTTAATCGTGTTTGTGATGCAAGGTGAATCTAGGAGCGTAGACTGGAAAGGATGCTAAAAGCATGGATTTAACACTCAGGCATCACCAAGGCATTGGACGGGACTCCATGGGACCAAGATCGAGGATTTACATGCCAGAGATCAGAGAAATCAGCCACTCACCTTAAACCGGCCTAAAAGACGTCCAGAGTGCAAGATCACAGGGTTCCCACCATCTGATTGGCTCAAAACTTCATAGATGGGCTGAGGATTATAAATAAACTGTACATGTCGAATTTCAACCATTGGATCCTTGTGGAAGTGGTCCAACGAACAGATTAGCCCGTAAATCACCAATCTAGGGCCCACTTGATCTCTGGATATGCCTCATCTTCAGTCTCAACACCTTAAATTATATGGAGAATCAGATGGATGGAGGAGATTTTGTACATACATCATGATGGACCCCACATGTGCACAGTGTGAATGTGCACCAGCCGTGCACCCATGCACTCATAGTCGGTCAGCAGACGCTGACCGACAAAAATCCCAGAATTTCCAAAAAGCAAGCAGCATCTTTACGTCCGATTTTTAGTAGTGGGGTCCACCCATTTCACATTTCATCAATCTGAACCGTTCAACGTGTCTGGAGGGGGGGCGTGACCATCGCATAGCTTTCCTTTTTGGCCCATGCACGTGTATGCACGTGAATCGTCAGAAAACGCATGATGGACGGCAGAAGTAAAACATCAGTGGGCCGCATCAAATGATGGCCAAAAATACCCTTTCCCAACCGAAATTTTGAGTAGAAGACAATGGACGGTGTAGATTTCTCAACAAAATAACAACGATCATGGGTCCCACCAACATCACAAAGATAAGTCCGATTACGCATGAGCCCCTGTTTTTGACGTCCGAAACCGCACCGTTTTTGGGATTATTGCACGATCATGTCCATGATCGATGGAAGATCGATCCGTCCATCATGTAGCTCATTCAAAAAAAATGTCCCGATCGAGGGACGTTGATCTTCTTTTTTTTTTTTTTTTTTTTTTTTTGACGCCACACATTGGGAGTTGGGAGGAAAAATTTGCCACTCGCGTAAGGGTTATTCACGCCGCGAAACCGACTTGGTGGTCGAGGCTCCAAAGACTTCTCCAGCTCCGCCTCTCCCTCTCCACCGACTCTTCCATGTATAAAGAGACAGAGAGAAAAACGAGAATAGGGGGGAGTAGTTAGGATTCAATTCAAGCTTAGCCGAGATACGTGGGAGCGTTTGGAAAGAGAGAGAGAGAGAGAAGCTAGAGAGAGAGAGAGAGAGACGTGGAAGAACGAGAAAAAGGGAGATTAGAAAGAAATCAAAGGGATGTGTTTTTTCTCGATTATATTTTTCTTCTTCCCAATTGAATTTCTGTTATACTCCATGAGTTTCTAATTTTTTGGCTAGGGCTGAGATGAAGCCCCTAATTTGAATGACTCTTGTTATGTGTTGATTTCATCTAAATTGATTGATTTATTTCTTTCTCTAGTGTGCTTAAATGAAAACTCCGTACTTCTCCATTCTATGAGCTTAACCAAAGTCTAGATGTGGATGTTGTTTGGAATCTTATTCTAGGTGCTTGTGTCTGACCATGAACAAGTTTTCCTATAGAGAAAGAGATAGGAATTTACATCTATTCATACCTGACCATGGATGGAAAGATGTGATCCTTATGCTTTAAGGGATTACATATTCTGTGTGCCCGACCAAGGACATAGAGTGTGCTTTATTTATTAAATTTATATTAATCTGAATTAGGGTGAAGTAACAAGTAAAACAAGGGTTAGGATAATTAGGGGTGGATTCAAAAGTCCTAGTGTTCTCCTTGATTGAATTTTCCTCCTTGTTCTCAGTTATTTTTCATTGATTTTTGTTAGTTTACTTAATCACTAGCTAAAATATTTGTTGGATTAGTTAAGAGGAATCGTAAAATTCGAAATGTGTAAACCAGTCCTCGTGGGAACGATCTCGTAATACGTACCATATCTACACCTGATTCGTATACTTGCGAGTTTAAAATCATTTAAATTAGGTTGGTTTAAATAAAACATCAAGTTTACTTAAGTCTTGCATCATATATGATCCTCAGCTTACTCAGATTTCAATCTCGTATATGTTGGGCCCATTCTTCGATGATCTAGATCATTAATCTAAAGGGCCCCAAAGTGGATGGATCATGACACATTTTCTAAATAGATGTGTTACATACAGAAATACAACAGTCCACAATCAATTGAAAATGACCAATCAATGGAGAGCTACAAGCTCCATCCTCCAAAAGTTTTGGGATATGGGCCATCCATATATTAATGGTCTAGACAACTGGACTACCACATGTACAGAACAAAAGGCCGAATGACTACACATATCCTCAAGTTTAAGATCCATATAATTCCAAACCCAAACAAATTTTTGGAAAATGATGAAAAAATGCTCTAGGATACAAAAATTTGAATACCTCAACATTTGTGCTTTTGTTGAAGATGTTTAGAGGACATCTTGTTCACCATTCTTTCACGCTTCCAACAACTGGATACCTCTAGGTTCTTCCCTTGATGATGCCAGTATGTGATGTTCCCAAATTAGACTGCATTAGGCTTTCCCAGCACTAATAATCCCATAGGGCTTGTTTCCCTTAGGGCCTATTTGGATTCATGGTAAGGAAAGGAAAAGAAAGGAAACATCACTTCCCATGAAACACATTTTCTATTATTTGTGAAGACCTTTTTTTTTTTGTGAGAAATGGTGCATCCCACCATTTTTCACATCCTCTTTTTGTTGGAAAATAGACATTTATTTTCCCCTCCCCCTAAGAAAGGCATTTTTCGATGGCTTAAGGAAAATGAATTTTCCAAGAGTTAAACACGTGCCACCACCCATCTCCAATCACCTCACATGTGTCACATATGCAAATATTCTACCATCCATCTTCTATTTCATCACACATGTGCCAATGTGCCACATGTGCCACCATCCATCTTCACTTGGGCCCAACATGTACAAAGCACCTCGCATGTGCCAACTTTCCATTGTCAATCTTCTGTTGTGTGGTACATGTGCCCAGTGTTTCAAATATCGATACTATCGGCCGATATATCGGCCGATATTATCGGTATCGCAGGACGACGAGACGATATAGTCCCGATAACGTCCGGAAGATACAAAAAAATCCCGAATCCAGATATCGGCCGATATTATTGTCGATATCGCGTGATATCGACCGATATCGCGCCATTTCCTCTCCATTATTGTCGGACATCAACGCACGGACAGTCACGGGAGGATTGCAGGGGATTCACGGGTCCCACTGTAGCTAACTACCCACACACACCATAAAAATCGGAGCAGAGGGGAGGAGAAACAAAAATAAAAAAATTGAATTACAAAAAAAAAAAAAAAAAGAAATCGGAGAGTACCTGGCTATAGTGGTGATCGGAGGTGGGCCATTCGACAGGTAAGTGCGATTTTCTTCCCATTTTCTTCATCTTCCCTCTTTCTCGGAGATTCCGGCGAGGAATCAGGCCGGAATGACCTTCCGGAGCGAGATTTGAGGGGCTGGAGAGGATCGGCCTGCGTGGATGGAGAGATTTGAGGGAATGAACCCTAAAATCTCGACGAAACTGAAAAGGGGGGCGGGCGGTGAAATCGGGTTGCGTACTAAGTTACACAGTACGCTCTTATCGTACCGAGTAAATTCCATGGGGCTTTAGATTTGGTAGTTGGTTCATCCACGCCGTCCATCAGTTTTTCTAGATCATTCTAGGGGTTGAGCCCAAAAATAAAGTATATCAAAATCTCAGGTAGACCATACCAAAGGAAACAGTGTAAGTATTGATTTCCACCGTTGAAATATTTGTAAGGCCCAATGATGTTTATTTGTCATCCAAACTATTCATAATATCACAAAGACATGAATGAATGGAAAAAACAAATATCATCTTGATTTGAAACTTCTGTGGACCGCCAAGAACTTTTCAACGGTAGACTTCAATTCAAACTATTTCAGGTGGTGTGGTCCACTTGAGCTTGGATATATGATTTTATTTTTTTTTCAAAAGACCTTAAATTATATGATAAAATGGATGGACGGATTTGATAAAATACATGAATGACAGTGGGCCCCACAGAGTTTACCTTAGTACACAGTGTGCCATCTGCTTCGGCAGATGGAAAAATGACTGCATACTAGTTACTCAGTACGCTTTTATTGTACTGAGTAAACTCATTTGGGTCCACCTTGAATGTATTCGGTTTATCCAATCCGTCCATCCGTTTTTATTGATCATTTTAGGCGTTGAACCCTAAATTGAACTATATTTACAACTCAAGTGGACCACATTACAGGAAACAGTTTTGAATGAACGCTGACCATTAAAAATGTTGTGGGAGCCATAAAAGCTTTGGAACAACCTGATATTTATTTTTTTCATTTGATCTGGGTCTTAAAGACCCAATCAACAGATTGGATGTCAAATAAACAGTACAGTGGGCCTTAGGAGGATTTTAATGGTGCATATGCAATCATTATTGTTTTCCGTTGGTGTGGTCCACCTTAGACTTATATCCCTTAAATTTAATGCATCAATACTTAAAATGATCCGTAGAAATGGATGAGCGGAATGGATGAAACAAATACATTATGGTGGGGCCCATTATGATGTGAGGCCGGTGTCAGGGGGAGTAGCCAATCCGTCTCATGCCGGGACGCGGATTTCCTGCGAAAGGCTTTCGCAGGAAGTTCCTGGGCTGGGATCCCAGGTGGGGCCCACTATGATGTTTGTGAGAAATCCTCCCCGTCCATCCGTCTTTTGAGTGCATTTTAGGATATGAGGCCCAAAATGAGCCGTATCCAAGACTCAAGTGGGCTGAAAACGGGATAATTGAACGTCCATAGTTGAAATATTTGTGGCCCAAAAGAAGTTTTGAATCATTCTAATATTTCTGTTTTCAGTTCATCCCAGTAGGAATGACATTATTAACGGTATGGATGGCATGTAAACATCACTGTAGAACTCAGGGAGGTTTCAACGGTAGTAATTTTCCTAAATACCTTTTCTTTTAGTATGGCCCACTTGAGCCTTGAATTCTTCTCGATTTTGGTCTACTATCCTAAAATGAGCTCATAAAATGGATGGATGGAGCAGATTCCTGAAAAACATCACTGCACGCTCATTATAGGAAAAGTGTTGAATGAGCGTCAACCATTAAAAACATTTTGGGGCCATTAAAGTTTTGGATAAAGCTGATTTTTGTTTGTTCCCTTCATCTGGGCTGGGCCTGTATGACCTAATCAATAGATTGGATGTCAAATAAACAGTACAGTGGGCCTTAGGAGGATTTTAGTGGTGGATAACCAATCACTATTGTTTTCATGTGGTGTGGTCCACCTGAGATTTATATCCGGCTTATTTTTTATTTCAAGCCACAAAATGATCTGTAAAAATGGATGAAATACGGGGCTGGTGTTGGGGGAGTAGCCAATCCGTTTCCTACAGCTGTTGTAGGTACGTGGGACGCGGATTGCGTCCTACCCCCGCCTATCTTTGGCCCCGAACTGGTAGTTCTATGGGCGGGCCCACCGTGATGTACCTACAAATCTAAGTTGTCCATCCCTTTTTCTCAAATCATTTTAAGCATGAAAACAAAAATGAGGCAGATTCAACGCTAAAATGGACCACACACTCTTGCATTTAATGCAACTGGCATTCGATGCTTTGTGCATTTAATGCAACCAAGCTTATTATTTGGTGTGGTCCACTTGATCATTGGATCTACCTCTTTTTTGTGTTCAAGTCTTAAAATGATATGAGAAAAGGGATTGACGACTTGGATGTACAGATACAACACGGTGGGCCTACCCACAGAACTACCCCATCATTGATATGTATATTTCTCAAATTTTACTTCTTCGGTTCTTCTTTTGCTTTTCAATGAATTGGTTGTGTTTTCATACATGACTATGATATATTTATAAATATCATGCATTCAATTTAAATATAGTTGCATTAGTTCAGTTAAACATCGCATAGCTTAGAACCCTATACAAAGGAAATTTATTATGTGCATCTTTTTTTTGAGATGTTATGATTTAAAAGTGTGTATTAAGGGCTTTTTTAACAATCCCCAAAGTTTCATTAAAAAATTCAACCATTTTCCCAATGTTTCCCCATGTTTCCCAAAAAGTGCGATAAATTATGCGATACAAATGATATATCCCATGCGATAACCGATACGTATCTGTATCCCAAGGGTGCGATACATTGTGCGATACCGATATTTCGAACACTGCATGTGCCACCATTCATCTTCACTTGTGCCCCACATGTGCAAAGCACCCACATGTGCCATTGTCCATCTTCAATCGCTCTATATGTGCTACATGTGTCAAAGTGCCACATGTGCCAATGTGCACATGTGCCACCATCTACCCTAAGTGTTGACATGTGTCAATTGTGCTAATGAGTCGCTTGTGTCACATGTGCCGTCATACAACTTCCAGCACCATCATCTCGTGTGTGACACCATTAAGTGCCACAGTCTATCTTCAAGCGTTCCATACGTCTCAAGTGTTAATCTGGCACATGCCAATAAATTGGAAAACATGCCTCAAATTTTCTAGGAAAATCTTATTTAAAAACAAACATGGAAAACAAAGTTTCCTTTCCCACAATTTCATGGGTATAAGGTTTCCCAAGAAACAATGTTTCTTTTCCCACGCTTTCCACAAATCCAAAAAAGCCCTTAGGGACTCAATTTTGTTGATTTTGACCCAAGGCTTCTTGTTTGCAGCACCCCCTACATAGGGGAGGATTCAACTCCAGTGAATCTTCTTTCTCTTCTTGCATGGTGCCCCTCCAACTTGAAAGGTACTTTTGACAGATTTGTGGTTTCTCAACGGATCTTTTACCATGTGGCCATATTCGATGAGAACCCAAGCATTTTAGGAAATAGTATCGAAGTTATTTTTCCTTCATCTGTCAAGAGCATAAACATTCTCCCTTGGTGTATCACATCTTGGTCATATTACAGCCCACTGAGGAGAATGTAGCCTTTATCCAGAGAGGTTGTCACAATTTGGCAATGAAAATCCTTCAAATAGCGTAGGCAAAGGACCCCTGGATACTTAGGAGACACTTGCGTACTACCATTACCCCAAATTGATAGTCTCAATAGAATCTAGACAATTCCAAAGGCACAGGAAAGGAAGGAGAATTGGGGATCTCAAGGTTTTGGATTGCAATTTGCCAAACTAAGCACCTCCTAACACACGAGGGAAAAGACTCAACTATCTTCTCTCAAATTCTTCTTAAATTTCATAGAAATCTCCCAAAACTACCATAACAAAAATGCTTCTCCTCTCTCTCCCTCTCTCCTTTTGGGTAACCCTCAAACAAGGGCAGACTTGAGCACGACTTGAGCGCAAGTCACTCCCTTCAAGAGGAGATGTCCCTACAAACTCCATCACAAAGCCAGAGACATCATTTTCTTTCATTCTTTCAAACCTAGGTTCTTAGAAGTTTAAGCAACCATAGCCTAGCTTTTAGAACTAGGTGCAGTGACATTCTCACAATTAATCCCATTTTGCTACGACCACGAATAAGTTGATTGCGAGCAATCTCTTTACCTCAACCTTGATGCTCCCTTTGCATAAGAGGATTCCTCTCAAATCCCTTTTCTAAATCTTCACAAAGAATTAGCATTTATCATTTTTTAAAAAAAAATTGCTTTTAGTCGCAAAGAAGTTAATTCAAATAATCATACAGATAGCGCTCGGCTCACTTGGCTTCTTCTCCTTTTCTCCTTGACATTCACTTCCACGAAAGAGAGGAAGAAGTTTTTTTTCCTAGGAGGACGAGAAGCCTTTTATCCTAGAAAGTCATTCAGTCAATCATCATTACAATTTTATATTGTAGTGTAGTGGAAATCTCCTATCCAAACACGCACATCAATGTATTTTTCTCAATTGTCTGACATTAAGGTAATGTAGAAGTATCATCATTATGGTTCAAACATGGGAATTTTCGGTACCTATTTTCAGGAGACAAGTATTGTAATTTGTAATCATTGCACTTTTACAGCAAATTACTGATGTAATTTGCAATCCAAACAGGCCCTAATGTTTCAAGGCATCTACAATGTAGTGAAACTCCACCTCGTATGTAGAGTACTTTTATGACTCATTGAGTTTTTCACTGAAAAAAGCCACTGAATCTTCCTTGTTGATTGAGGACACCTCAATGCCTTCGTAGGATGCATCATAGGCAACCTCAAATACCTTTTAAAAATCAGGAAACTTGAGCACTGGATCTTCTGTCATTTTTATCTTAATTTCTTAAAATGTCTTTGTTGCTGCTGTTTTCTATATCGGTATTGATGGATGTATCACACTCTTGGGATACGGAAACATATTGGTTATCGCAGGGGAAATATTGGATGAATCGCGTAATGTATCACTGACTTATTATTATTATTATTATTTTGAAATATTGGGAAAATGGTCAAAATTTTCAATGAAACTACAGGGATGTTAAAAAAGACATCATTACACACTTAAGAACTCATAATATTGCAAGAAACAAAATTGAATAATATGTTTCCTATGCATGGGGTCGCAAGTTATACATTGTCAAACAGAACACAGATGTGATGCAATTATATCCGAAATAAGTTACCTCATTCAAATATCATATAGCCAATTCAAATTAAACCATCCAAATTACGGGTCCCAATTGAGATGTATGGTAAATAAAAAATATGTTTATTTATTTATCTGACTATTAGATGAGTGGGCTAACAATGTGGACAGTCTAGATTGCCGTACAACTATGCCATGCATATGATCAAAGAGTTACCACCATTTTTTTTTTATACAGTGTAAAACTAACATGGCAGTTTATTCTAAATAGAAAAGAGAGAACTTTGATACTCTGGCAGTGTGGTGGATAGATAATATTTGGGCACTTAGAAATTACTTAGAAATTGTAGACGTGGCGTTCAAGTAGTCAAATGAAACCATCCAAATTATGGTAGCCGGTGTAGATGTATCATCAACCGAAAGTTAAGCTTATTTGATTTTCTGATTATCAGATTAGAGACATTTGTTGGATGGTTAAAGGTGAAATATATCCAACAGTTTTATTTCCACAAACAGCTATCCGCAAATAAGAATTTAGGATTCTTCAACCAATCTGATCTTAGGGTTGTGATTTGGCAATAGTGAGCTGCACAATCTAGTCGGTATTATTTGAGTAAATATATGCCACGTGTTCAATTTTTGAGTGCATGTTTATCGAGTGCCATACATAGCCTGAGTATCATATATCTCATGAGAAAAAACTTTGATACTCTATTAGAGTGTGACAAATGATACTCGGCCATTTAGAAATTGCTTAAAGATTGCAAAGTGGCATACAAGTATCAAACTGTCCAGATTATTCTTTTGTAGTTTAGATGTACTATAACCCAAAAATTAGGCCTATTTCATCATCTGACAATTAAATTGGTGGACATTTATTGGACAATTAACAATGAAAATATCAAATGGTTCTGTATCAACAAGCATCCAAGAATCAGACGTTTGGATTGTTCAAACAATCTAATTTGGGACCATGACTTAGAGACAGTGGGTTACATGACTTAATCAGTTCATTATAAGTTAATATATATGCCACGTACACAATTTCTGAGTGCCGGTGTATGAAGCATCATATGCTGCCCAAGTATCATATACAACTCATTTCTAATGATGACACAGCAGAGCATTATCAGGCTCATCGATTTTAAATGACAGAGTGATAGAGAGGGGGGAGCCTTTTCGGGCTCATTTCACAAAGAGAGAGAGAGAGAGAGAGAGAGAGAGAGAGAGAGAGAGAGAGAGAGAGAGAGAGAGAGAGAGAAGAAGAAGAAAGAAGAGGAGAGGGAGGAGCTTTCACAGGTATGTGATTTTTCTCCTTTGGTTTTTTATTTTTTTTTGGAAAATTTTCAGGAAATGGGGCCCCAGCGCTGTCTGATCTTGATGCCTGAACTACAATCCAGATTTTCCTCCCAAAAATCAAATGAGGGTTGGTTGTAAAGGAGTGGAAGAAATCAGGATTTAAATAAAAATAAAATAAAATAAAGGAGGAGGTTTTTGTGATTTTTTTTTTTTTTTTTTTTTTTTTTTTTTTTTGTGGGGGGGGTGGTTTGCTAATGTCACAGAATATCAATGGTATCAAATATTATCATTGATACTGTTTAAATATGTGAAGGAGGACGTGCGATATTTCACGATATATCGACGATATGTATCGATATTATCGGCAATACCAACTATTCCCGCAACTATCCATGGGTTTCGTATTGCATCCCTGCAATACCGGTAATATTGACCGATCGATAAAGTAAACCTTGCTGCTTTAGTCCACTCAAATGGATTGGTCTTCATACATTCAGTAATGGGCATCATGATAGAATTAAAGTTTTGGATAAAACTTTGATAAAATGTCACTAGCCCATGAAAGCTGAGAATCTTATGAATATTAATCAGAGTAGAACAGTCAACAACAAATCCTTCCAAATCAGTGCCAATGTCTTCTGCTAAAACAGCAAACCCAAGGAAGACCACACTGGAACTTATGAAGGAACACTACTTCAAATTGATGGAGAGTTTCTTATAGTGTAACTCTTATCACCTGGAAAAATGGATCAAATGATCATCTTATGAACAGCTCTGGATGAGGATGTCACTGAAGTACGACAATGAAGTTGCCTACAAATAGCCGTAGAATTTGCGTCATCACCCACAAGAACGTACTAGGTGCATTTGTCAAGCAAAAAGGCATAACTAGTTACTCAATCCAACCCTCATCTAAAAGTGGCCTTCCATTCATCTCCAAAATGAATTCTTATATGATGATACCCGCTTTACAAATCAATCTTTAAAAAGATTGTAGTATTCACTATCATGCCCAACATAAAGTTGTACGTGTTCTCACGACCCTTATAAGTCACATCTCTGTCGTATATTCATGGGCGCCCCAGCAATATATGTGTGACTTTCATCTGAATGATGTCACACCAAAGTGCTTTTTTGTAACTATCCAAGCAGAAGTTCACTAAGCACTGCTTGATCATGAGGATGAACATGTCATTCACCCATGCAAGCTTGACCCGCTTGGGATGCTTTTGAGCCTTCAACTTCAACTTGTCCACAATGCTTTACGAGGCCATGTTCATACTTCTGCCTCCATTAATAAAAACCTTAATAGCCTTTCCACAACACGACACGCCGACACTCATGTATGAAAGATGTTGGTTTTAAACCAGTTTTCTTGGGCCCCCTCTTTTAGTGTCGTCAGAATCTTCCTAACCACCAAAGATAACTAATTTTCTTAAGGCCATCTATGCCTCCCTCAAGCTCCTGATCATCACCTTCTGGATTGTTTTCATGTTCACATTCTTCTTGGTCTTCAATGAAGTTCTCTTTGTACCATTCACCTCTTGTTTCTAGCAGAACTGGAGATTGCGAGAAGTACATTTTGTCGCATAATGTCCTTAACCACCACAAACAAGTGTTGGTTGACCTCTCCTAAGTTGGAGTAACAGACTTTTCCTTCGTGTCAATGTTTCGAGAAAGAGATTTGCCTGCTGATTGTGACCAAGAGTGTTAGAGGTAGAGTATTGGAAAATTTTGCAACCCCGAGGAAAATTGCCACAGGGTGAGACCGGTAGTGGAGGTGCTATGGAGCCACTAGCAGTATGGTGGGTGAATGTATAGCCATCAGCTTGACGACTACTATGTTTTGCCACCAACTTCTGCTCCTGCACTTTTTGGCCCATTTGGTATACTTTGTCCACATTGTTGAACCAAACGGTCACTGGTTCTCTTTGAATGTCAAACCATAGTCCATTGCAATAACTCACCGCTTGTTGCTTTCCTATCTCCATTAGGTGGCAATTGATCGCCAATTCATAATAACCCTCTGTTTGTTCCTCCACCGTCAGGTTGTGATGCTGCAATGTGAGGACCTCCTGCAGGGAAATCATCTTATAATCCAGTAGCGGTTACCCCTGCTTCAAACTTGCCTTCATTTTCTCTCAATTGCAAACAGGAGGAAAGCCTCATCATTGCAAATATTCTTCGACAACGTACCACCAATCGTAAGCGGCACCCTTAAGTTTCAGGGTAGCAAAACATAACTTGACGGCTTCTTCCATTTCGTAACAGTAGAAATACTACTCGATTGACTTTAGGTAGTCATTGAAAACCTTAGGATCTAGATTTCCATCATAACCCGGAATCTTAATCTTGACATGCTTGGCAAAATCAACAGTGCAAAGATTTTTCCTTCCTTCAGATTATTTGGATAGTCCTATCTGGGGTTGTTCATCTCTTTTGTTCCTGGTTGCATATGGCAAAGTTGTCGGATCCTATAGCCCAATTCATTCTCATCATGGAAATCGCCATTCCAGCCAAGCTGCCTTGGGTTGACATTCCTGAATTTTAGGTCTCCTAAGGCCATCCATAGATGTTTTGCGTTTCGGATTGATTTCCTTTCTTGCTTCTTCAAGAACAGTATCTTGTCCTTCCACAATATCTACTTTGGTCCTGAAACAAACCTCTGTGTCATCCAACCATTTTGTGAACAAATCAACTACTTGCTACAAGGCTGATACAGTCCCATCCTGAGGTTCAAATTTGGAGAATAGGGAAGGTTTTGGTAGGTCTAGGTTTATGACAGATCATGGGTTGTTTACTGGCTAAACAACGGGCAGGTTTTAGTACTATTTTAGATAGAAATATGATAATGACTAGGTGAGATGGAGGTTGCATATGGTTTATGTTGAAGGGTTTGAAATAACAGTCAGATTTGAACTTTTTGAGGACAGGTTTATCATGAATATTGTGACAATTTTGGTAAAGAAGATGGGGAAGAGAATAGAAAAGAAAAGAGAATCTCCCAAGAGCAGAACTTGCTCTGATACCAAAATAATGCAACTAGATCAAGGAAGAAGCTAATTGCAATGAAGTTCAACATACCAGATTGAAAGTTCAGTCACACGAGAAAAAATGTAATGATTGTGAGCAAGCTCAACAGTCCGCTAGTCTTATACTCGAGATCACCACCTCCCCTCGACAATCTACCATAGAGAAATAAGAGAAGTAGCTCAAAGAGAAATATCATTCAACTGTCTTATTCCATAGTGCCTATGCCTTATTTATAATCAGTGTTTACAAAGTTTCCCTGCGAAAAATCTCTAGCATAATCTAAGGAATCTAAAAGTAAAATTCCTTACTTGTCAAGATATCTAAAATAAGAAAACCCATTAATATGAAAATCTAATAATACTTATTTTCTAGCATAGAGATATTTTTCATAACATACATATATGAAAAAAAGGAAATTAGAAACAATATAAAAAAGGAAATCGGGCCTTTTCTTGTGCACAGGTGTGGAAAGTGCACATGTGAAATGTGGCGCAGCTGCATCAACGGTTTCTTTAAGTACAAATTGGATAGACAAGATTCTCTAATGGGCAAGGTATGCCAAAAAAAAAAAAAAAAAGGTTACGTAAAGGTAATGGTGGCCACTGTTACGTGTTATGGAGTCATAACGGCTGTTATGGAAAAAACAGCCCGTAACAAACCCGTAACGGGCATAACGGCCCCATAACAGTCTATCACAAGGACAATACAGGATTCTTTTCAAAAAAAAAAAAAGATGAAGAAATCGTAACGGCTGTTGCGGGGGCTGTTATGGCCCGTATTGCAACGATAACAGTGGTGGCAATTACGGCTACCATTAACGTTATAGAATACTATGCCAGTAGTTCTTTTGATGTTTTAGACCTTAGTACCACTTTGTGGTGATTTCTAACAACCCTATCTAATATTTATGAGTCGATATATCTCCCTAGGCTGATTTTGTGAGCAGGTCGTAGATTTAGTCATTTTGTTTCGGTTGTTCTTCTTTACTTTCCACTGTTCACAGTGGAAATATTGTCGTATTTTGTTCATTAGCTGCAATCGGATAAGTTGGTTGTTTTCACTCTTTTGTGGATTAGGTGTGCATACCAGTCAACGTAGCAACCGCATTGTCTAGGCTGCACAATTTGCACACACGCCTCTATATAAATAAGACAGAAACTACATTCTGAATTTGCATTCAGATTTTCCATTTCTCTCACAACAAACCAAGATTTAAAGTCCGACTAAAATCAGCTGACAGCCCTGACTTGCCTGCCCTTTAACTTCTAGATTGGCCAGAAGCTACACAACTAAGCCAACTTGTAAATGAGGTGGTTTAATACAATGGCATCTAGAAATGGCATTTCAATCATAGAAGCTGCAATCAGTGAACCAATACAATCTATTCCATAGAGCCAACTTGGAGACAAGTAAGTTTTGTACAATGACATTTTCATCATTTAAGCTGTGATCATAGAACCAATACCTTGAACATTATGACACTTGCAAGAATTGTAAGCGTGGTGAACATGACATAATATATAGGAGACACAATGGCAGTATTAAAGGTGTCTAGGGCCTGAAATATTGAAGAGAACTCAATTAGAGCAGCAAATAATTACACAGCACCAAAGAAAATATATATGATTTTCAACATTTTTTTCATTAAGCAAAAAATCGAAGCATCATTTTCTCCAACAAAAATGAACTAGAAAAATACTAGGGGCATGGCACATGCAATGCACATTGAGTGAGTAGGGGAGAGGGAAAAAAACAGAGAGAATGAGGGAAAGGATGTAGCTACACGAATTCGGGCTACCCACATAGAGAGAAAGAAGGGTTTCAACAGTGGGCAACCCATGCCCACTTTTTCCAACATTGTGACCCACTTGAGCATTAGATCTGCATCATTTTTGGGCCAACATTCCAACATGATCCAGCACAACAGATCGGTGTGTATGTAGCAGAATCATCACAGTGGGCCCCATAGAACTGGCTCCCTTATTAAGTCTTCTAGTAATATATAGAATAGATTTTAACAGATGAATGGAATCAATGCAAGAAAAAGAGAATGAGCCCCAAAAGCTAACAAGGAAATGAAGAATTGAAGGGAGAATCGTCCTGTTATTTCAGCGAATGAGGGGGGTCAATGTCACAAACCCTCTTGAGGGACTTCTTATGAGTTATTTACAGCAAATGCCCCTCCAGGTTTTAATGATAAAACAATGAAAGAGCATGGAAGGATGAGACAAGTATGCCTTGACGACCATAAATATGGGAGAAGTATCCTCTCCAATATTCAAGTTGGCACATGTATTGACCATGCTCTGCTCATCTGCAATAAAATGGAGACAACTCTTGGGAGGAGTCTTGGCTCATCGAACAGAGATCTATTGAGAGAGAGGATATCCTCTCGAATAAATTGGAAATTCACTTGGATACGTTGGGCCCTTACATGGTTAAACCCCTTATGCGGCATGAGATACAACTGGTTGCTTGATTATCAGATCCATCTCCATCTGAGAATGGAACCTCGACTTTGGTATCAACTTCTAACTCAAATGAGATCACATTGTTGCCGTTATGTAACCATTTTTTTAACACCCTCCTCTCCATTGAGTCATCATGCTTATGCATCAAGGTATCCAGCCACTTGCAAGTTGCAACCCACCACGTGCTTTCCTTTTGGCAGCTCTACTAGATCCCAAGTTGCTGTTCTTCCATCTTTGAGTCTGAATAGTTTCCTACTCTAGATTCAGACCCACCAGTAGATCAAATATTTGTTGTTCTTCTATCCTGGCTCTGCGTTCTTTATCATAACAAGGCCTGATGGATCGATGGTGGCTCATCTCAAGCCACAATCCACAGAGTTATGTAATCTTTCACTGATTCACCTTGGAGAATCTAACTGTATCTTTGGTAAGCTGAAATACCCTCGCAACATTTCTTTTTTGAAAGAAGGCTGCAACAGGTTCCAAAATTTCCTTTGCAATCTCAAGATACATGAAAGTCTTACTGATCTCAGGCTTCAAAGAATGGAGCAACAACATGACTCTCATATCATTTGCCTCACAGTCTGCATGGCGTGGATCATCTGCACTTGATTCCACATATTTGCTATCAGAATAGCCTAACTTACGTCTCCCACCATTAAGTATCCTCACCGACCTGGACCACTCTAAGAAATTCTCCAACAAATTTCAGCATAGTAATGTGTAAAACCTGGACGTTCTACGACACCAGAAACTGAAATTCCCTTCGAGTTAGATACCATACCCGAAGTGTGACTTGTATTTGACAACATCCCTTTTGTTGCACTACTCCCCTTTTCCATAAACATAAACCACCAAAATAACAGCAACAAATACTACAAAGGATCAGAAATTAAGCCGACACATTCCCATCATCACATAAGAGGAACATAGACCCCACAATGATAATAGAACATCCCCAAACATCATTCAAACACCTCAGCCACATCAACCACTCCCAAATATCATCAACGCTCCACAAAAAATCAGAAAAACCATCATATAAAATCCACACTTATTTTGGACTTTTAATTTTTGGAAGGTAAACAACAAATAGAGTCAAAAGACATCATGCATGTTTTTTTTTTTTTTTGCCGGGGGGGGGGGGGTGTGGGGGCAGCACTTGTTAAGACGGGCAGAAGGTAAACAACATCCACACTTGATATTATATATATATAAAGAAAAAAAAAAAAAAGTTCAAAAAAAGTTCAAAAAAACTTCTTTTAAAAAAAGGTTAAGCAGAAAGACCCTCATATTAAGAAACATCACTGATCTCCCAATCCTTGACAGAATCAATCAATTCTTGTCTACTGATATAAAAAAATCAACTGATTCTTGTTTCTAAGAGTATAGATTATCAATATACATAGATCAATGGAGTGAACCCCATTTAGTTTAGATAAGGCTGTGATGATGATGACGTGGGGAGATTCGAAAGGGAAAAGCGAAATTCAAAATTTCCATATTTAATCCCTTAGATCCAGTACCCATCTAGATGAAATCAAAATTTCCCAAAACCTAGATTGGATGGTTGAGATCATACCCGTGATCATGTCCTCCTAGTGTCCCGATTCCAATCCCTCTTTAATGAAGAAGGCCTATCCATGATCTATCTCCAATGAAAGGAAGCCCTAAGAATCTTCTCACAAACACACTGTAGGGATGTGATTGGAGGACGGAAGAGAACTATCCACAAGGTGTGCTCCATACTCCTACTGACTTAATATATGCCCTACATCATCAAAAGTTTGTTATCCTGCCTTTTCCATGCACTCAAATTGACCCAAATCCTTCTACCATCTTTGGTGTCCACTCTTGACCCAAAATCCTAAGCAAGTTCAAGAAGTGGAGCACAAAAATCCAACTAACTTCCATCAAGCTAACAATGAAATTGAAAGATTGAACGGTCAAAAACATATAAGAAACCTTTGAAAAACATTTAGAGATGATGGCTAGCTTTTTAAGCTTAATGGATGGTCCAATAAACAATATCTAGCCACATTCCAAGTCCTAGGAAGAGTAGTTGATCCCATGTTGGGGTACTTAGGCTTCTACTGGATCCTAATGCATGTATATGATCACAACCATATGCTAGCCACCAACGTGTCCTTAAAAAGTGTGTAAAAGCCATCACGCTAGGACCATGAAGTCCTTTCGTAACCTAAGGTCCAAGGATTAGTCAAAGCTAGTTCACAATCAAGTCCATCCAATCCAAGCATGATGAGCCTCTCAGGTAGGGGACTTGATGCGATCCTCCAATGCGAGTGTCCAATCAGCCCAATAATAGTGCTCGTTTACAAGTGAACAATCACACTACCATGTGGTGAAGGACGTATGTAATAGGATGCCCAATGGTGGAGATTAATCCATCCCAACTCGTTGTTGGTTCCGCATCACATGGTATAACCATAAAAGTAACCCCGAGTTGCCCAAACCCGTTAGAGAGGTTAAGGATTTTAGGGTACTCAGGAACGGTGAGTAAATAACTCTCCCTTAGCCTTATTGGCCATTGTGTTCACTTCACTCTTTCCCCATTAGCCCACAAAAGAGATTCATTAATTTATCTTTGTAACCCTCAAGTGTAAAGCAGAAAGTTTCCACATGGTTAATAATAAATCCAAGAAAGAAAAAAGTCACTAAAGACTTAATGACAATCAACATAAAAGATCTCTAATGATCAAGTTCCAATACTTAGGCTTGATTGGCTTTCCATGGCACATGCATCCTACAAATGATGATGATGACAACAATGAGACAGATCATTGGGAAAAGAAAAAAAAAAAAAAATCTTAGAAACACTCAGAAAAAAATGTGTAAACCGCACGTAGAAAATGAATCTGTCAATCCTTGACGGATTCAATTGATTGTGTCTACCAATAAAAAAGATCAATCTATTCTTGTTCCAAGAGTTGTAAATGGAGCTGACACCATTTAATTGGGATAATGCTTTGATAATGTTGATGAGACAAATCAATGGAGAAGGAGCTGACACCATTTAATTGGGATAATGCTTTGATAATGATGATGAGACAAATCAGAGGAGAAAACCTTCTCAAAAAAGACCCTCAGAAAAAGAGTACAAACCACACATCAAAAACAATTATTTTTTTCAAAATTTCCCCTAGATATGAGAAATTTCCATCTAAAATATACCCAAAATACTTGAAAAATCACCAAAGTTCTTCTAACATCATCCCCAATCAGACCACATACTTTTTTCTCATTCAAGTGCCCATCTATTTGTCCGCTATTGACGTGAACCGTATAGACTGATGATGTTATCAATCAACCCCACTGCTGTTGTCTTTTTTAGTCCCAAAAGATGCTCTGATACCAATTTGATTTGAAAAGGCTGGAGAGAGAAAGAAGGGGGGGGGGGGGGGGGGGGAGATGGGAATGAATAGAGTAGCACCAGAATGTTGCATTAGTCTTATTAACTAGCACTTCTTATTAAAATAAAAAGGAATCTAGCATAACACTCCCCATGACAACATAATACAGTTGTGAAAAGGTTAATGAAATAAAAATGTGACAATACTCCACATGACTGCACATGAATAACTGCATATCAGCAACATATGGTTCAAGGGAGGAAAGGTTACATTGGTTGTCTACATCGAAGTTCCTTCCAAGAAGTCTATCTTCGGTTGTATTGTGAAGCCCTAGTGGAGCCCATCACTTGGCACAGCCTCACGTGTGGGGCCTATATAACCCCTCTTCCCTCTCTCACTCATTCTTTCTACCTAGACCCCCCCCCCATTTTTATTTTTTTTCTGAAAAGCCAAGCCACCTGTTTTTGGGAGAAGCAGTGCCTTTCCTATTTTGTGGAAAAGTCTTGCCTTCCATGATTTTGGGAAAAGCCGTGCCTTTCCTGTTTCATGGAAAAGTCGCGCCTACCAAGTGATGCAGGACACATGATTTAATGCTAGCATGCAATATGAAGATTATGAAAGAGTCCATAAAGTAATTCAATTAACAAAAGATGCTAACCCACCAAGTAATTAAGAGTAAACAATTGGAAATAAAATCTGATTTAACCTAAATCTGTAACGTCTCGGAAAAATCCGTACTGAGACCCGAGTGCCGCCTCAGCCAAAAATCACTAAGGACTAAATCCTTTAGAAATTAGACGAGTTTAACTAAGTGTTAAACTAGAGTAGTTACGAAATCCGCTCGATCCACTTTAAATACGATCTACAAGACCTAAAACTTGTAGAATCATTGACGCTAGGTTACCCTAAAATCTAGGATCCATCTCATTACCCAGTTGCTCTCGGGAACACAGTGAAACTCCGTATTAGATCTGGACCGCACGTAGAAAGTCCATTACTACGAAATTATATAGTTAAGACCGCTTGCTGGACTTGACAACCATCTCGGAAATCAACTCAAGATAGTGTCCGAGGCTATTCGCTTGAGCCCAGAGCGAAGAGTGTGAGAAAACGTGGTTTTCTTTAGAAATGAATCTAACTTTAAGTAATCGAGACTCGTCACTTGCGGCCCGAATATAAGCAATCGACCGTCGAATCGACTCAAATACACCCTCGGATCAAGAGAAATTTCTCATACATGGCGAGTACTTGTAACCACGATCGAGTTTCGGTGACCGTTGAAGCCAAGCGGTCCGCCACGTGTGATCCGGGAACCCGACTGGAACGAAAACTTAACTTGACCTAGATCCAAGGTCAGTGAGCTTAAGTCTGACCTTTGGCTCAAGGGGGGTTCCGGAAGTGCTCCGTTGAGCCGAAACAGATGGGTTTTGGCTATAATTGAAGTATACCATGGCCCTGGGGCCATTCCCATCATTTTTGAGCCTATATAAAGACCTTAACCCTCTCTCTCTCCTTTCATACGAATTTCCTAAACCTAGGAGAGAGAAGAGAGAAAAAGAAGGAAAGAGAGAGAAGGTGTGAGGGATTGCTGGAGTTTCTTCCTGGGATTCAAACCCACTTATCTACGTGCCTAACTACGGCTACCGTGTCTCTTTTCCGGCGATACCAATCCCATTCTTAGGTAAGAAAACCTAACCCTAATCCGTTCTAGGGTTTCAATTAGTTAAAGTAATGAAATAGCTAACCTATTTCATGAAATAGGTTGCCGTTGGGCCGTAGACGGAGCGTCAGTGAACAAACTGAATTCGTTACGCGTTTACCGGCGAAAGGTGCGGACTTTAAACGTATAGGTTATGGTTTTCAACGCTTTCAATGTCAGATAATGATAGATTCATGATCTACATGCAATTGCACATGTACAAAGTGCTTTCCGTTTCGTTTTTCGGTTATACGTTGACTATGTTGAATATACTATCTTCTCCGTATTTGTAGAAAATACCGTATACGTACAAATTTCGAAAGTGTGTTTGCCATGATAAATGATTGTATGAACATGCTATATACATGTATAATACTCACTCGGCGAAAGGATTCGCCCTAATACACGTTTTTGCTAATATACCTTATGTATATTAAAAGGGTGTATTCTAAGTGTTTGTGAAAATGACCGAATGAGTAAAGAATTTTCATTCATGCTCGCCATGGCTAATTGTCATGGATTTATGATTGTTGTATAGGCGATACCCTCTTTGACGAAAGGATTTGCCTAAATCACGCCATACGGCCAATATACACTATATATGATAAATTGTGTAGTCCAAGTGTTTGTGAAAATGTTCCAATGAATATGGAACTTGGAATTCATGCTTGCCATGATTATTCGTCGTGGGTGCACGTGTGTTATCCATGGGGCAGCTCCCTAGTGAAAGGATTTGGCCTAATACCTATGTGATCAACATACGTCAAGTATGTTAAAGTATGTAATCTAAAGTGTTTGTTGAAATGTCTGAATGAGTAGTAGTTAGTAAATTGTAATGTATAAGGGTGTTGAGATGGGATTCTCAACTACCTTAGAGGTATATATGAATTCCTCCATATTGTTTGTTTAGTTTAACCGCTTACTTATGAAATATATGTGTTTGTATTTCCTGTTTATATTGTGCTTTATAACATGCTTGAATTACTTTGTATATTTTGCTTTACTCTATATGCTTCAGAATAAGGATTGATTGTGTTTGGGGCTATGATTATAGTCCAGGCAATCGGTAACGGGATTGAATTCGTGGCTGAGATTCATTCGCCACATAAGATGTGTTCGACAAACCCGAGTCGTTTTTCGGTTGGCGATAGTGGCTGGCCACACGAAGTGCTTATGCACTTCATATCGTTCAACTTGTTGTGCGCTCGAGCTAGCCGAGCTCGTCAAGTAACCCGATCTATCTTATTTATGTTCACCATGTTTGGACGCCTCTGCTTGAACCTAGTGTACCAAACTTACCAGTGAAATCCCGTTAACCATGGTACCTCGATCCGCTAAGACTCATGAGCCGGGCATGGTGGTATGGGACACTGTGGTCGAGCTGTCGGCCTACGCCGAGGTCACGTGCCTCCCCGTAGTGTCCATTGAGCAACTAGACTCGTGAGCCGATTATGGTGGTATGGGACACTATAATCGAGCTGTCGGCCTACACTGATAAGGTGACGAGCCCTTTGTAGTGACCTCGAGCATACTCTGAGACTGCAGTGAGGCAACGAGCCTTTCCGTAGCAACTAGAGTATAACTAGGCCTGCACTGATAAGGCGACGAGTCCTTTGCAGTGACCTAGAACCGTATCATCGTATGAGTTTACTAGGACTGACGACCTAGAATGGATCCTTGTTTGGGAAGTGAGATAAGGGAGGTACCTTAGTTTCCCAATCCTGTTGTATGAAAATGACTAATAAAGAACTTGGTAATCATGTTCATGCACCGCATTACGTGTGCGTTTGGCGTTGATGGTCAAGCACTGAGGGAGTGTACCATGCCGCGATCGTAAGAAGGAGTCGCTGAGGGAGCGTAGGCGAGGACATGCATCATACATACATACCATACTTGCATTAATAAGAGTACTTAGGGATGTGTGATTTACTGCTTTATCATTTCCGCTTGATTGAATTGATAACATGTTAACCTTTGCGTTATTGTTCCACTGAGTTGATCACTCACTCCCACGTTACGGGACGGTGTTGCGCACACCAACCAGACCCTGTCTTAGATGCAGGTGGTGGCGATGCCTACGAGGCGGAGCCAGACTTCGAGGAGGACGAGGAAGCCTTCTCCTATATGCAGACTTGGGCGGGTTTTGTGGCCGTGGCTTTGGTAGCGGGACTTCTTTCTGGGATTATGAATAGAGAATACTACACCTTTTGTATATTTTGGAACTACACTTGTAATCCTTGACCTGGCAATGCAAACATATGTTGGGGACATACAGTGGTTTATACAGTTATATATATTCGTTTCGGTCTTCAACTTGCGTATTATAAGTGTCCTGGATTATGTTTTGTTGATTTGGCTTAATCTTATTCATGTTTCATGCACTAATACAGACAACATACAGTCATCATTTCATATGTTGCATAAGTGATGCGTTGGAACTCGGGAGTTAAGTTCCTAATCGACCCCCGATTTTCAGGGCGTTACAAAATCACATCCCGCATTCTAAGAAATCACATAAATCAATTAAAATTAGGCCCGATGGAAGGATAAAACTTCCAATTTAGCATAGGCACGTTCCGCATTCAAGTAACAGATTTGTAGGTTTTATGATTAGGTTTAGGAATGGGAAAATATGAAATTTGGAAAATTAGTGATGAGGACATCCAAGCACCATATCGAAGGAGGGCTGAGCCAGTCTCCTAATGGTTAGACAGCCATTACATGGGGCCCACTTGGCCCAATTCACATTCCTAGCCACATTGAAGACCTCATGTGAATGTTCATGCATCTTTGAAGACACTACACTGGGAAGATGCACGTGGGCTACATATAGGAGCTTGATGGGCACATCAACCGTTGGATTAGGAGGACACGATGATCGGACCATTGGATCATCATCATCAGATATCTTGATCGTGGACCCCCATGGGCCACGAAATAATTTAGTTGTTTAAATTATTTGCATGCTTCGTTATTTTTGGTATAGCTTATATTTGTGTTGACATTAGGGAGTTAGGAATAACTTTAACTTTATTAAGCGTCTTTATATTGAGAATCTTATCTGAGAGTGTCTTTTTGTAAAAGATCTTTTCTGAGAATATAAAAGAGAAATACAGGTGTGTGAAGCCCTAATGCCATTATTTTAAAAGAAAAAAGTTGTGTTTTCTCTTCTTCATGTGATTTGAATAATACTCCATGTGATTTGGAGCTTAGGTGTGATGTGATTCCATTCCCCATTCAACGGAGGTGCGAGACTTCCATCTATCATCTTCTCTCTCTTCATTTCTATCTAAAAGAGATATTTTCTCTAAAAACTCCATCTCTCTTCTTTCCTTTATATCCAAGACCATCAAAATCATCTTTCTTCAACTTTTTATCATCCAACTTCAACCCAAACCGAAATCAACCATCGAGGACCTAAAAATCTTAGCCAACGACCCACACGTGCGAGCCCCTAGGCTAACCGTATGAACAACTGTTCAATCCTTTGATTTACCCTTGCTTCCCCCATCAAAACCGCTTGATTCCCCATCCATAACCCTACCCAAAACCATAGATCTCCAATTTCTAAAAACCCTAATTCTAAAATCCCCAATTCACATGAACCCTAATTTTTCAAATTTCAGATCTCCCCATTCCTTACCCTAATTATAAAACCTACAAATTTGTCCCTTGAGTGTGAAACGTGCCTATCCTAAATTCGAAGGTTTTATCCTTTCATCGAGCCTAGTTTTAATTGATTTATGTGATTTCTTAGCATGCGAGCATGTGATTTAGGTTAAATCATATTTTATCTCCTATTGTTTACTCTTAATTACTTGGTGGGTTAGCATATTTTATTAATTGAATTACTTTGTGGACTCTTTCATAATCCCCACGTTGCATGCTAGCATTAAATCATGTGTCCTGCATTGATTAGGGTTCATGGAAATTGGGATTTTGGAATTAGGGTTTTTAGAAATTAGGGATCTAGGGTTTAGGGTAGGGTTATGGATGGGGAATCAAGGGATTTTGACGAGGGAAGCAAGGGAAAATCGAAGGATTGATCAGTTGTCCATACAATCAGCTTATGAGCTTGCACATGTGGGCCGTTGGATAGGGTTTTTGAATCCTCAATGGTTGATTTCGATTGGGGTTAAAGTTGGATGATGAAAAGTTACGATTTAGATGGTGTTGGATAGGAAGGGAAAAAGAGAGACGAAGTTTTTTTGGAAAATACCTCATTTGGATAGAAAAGAAGAGAGAAGGAAGATGATAGATGAAAGCCTCACACCTCCGTTGAATGGGAAATAGAATCACACCATACCCAAGCTCCTAATTGCATAGAGTATTATTCAAATCACATGAAGAGAAGAAAAGAAAACACAACTTTTTTTTTTCTTCAAAATAATGGCATTAGGGCTTCACGCACCCATCTTTCTCTTTTATAGTCTCAGAAAAGACCTTTTACAAAAAGACGATCTCAGATAAGATTCTCAACATAAAGATACTTAATAAATTAAAAGTTGTTCCGAACTCCCTAATGTCAACACAGATATAAGCTATACCAAAAATAACGAAGCACGTAAATAATCTAAACAACTAAACTATTTCATGGCCCATGGGGGTCCACGATCAAGATGTCCAATGATGATTATCCAACGATCTGATCATCATGTCCACCCAATCCAATGGTTCAATGTGTCCATCAAGCTTCTATATGCAGCCCACGTGCATCTTCCTAGTGTGGGGTCTTCAAAGATGCACGAACATGCACGTGGGGTCTTCAATGTGACTAGGAATGTGAATTGGGCCAAGTGGGCCATGTAATGGTCGTCTAGCCATAAGGAAATTGGCTTAACCCTCCTCTAGTATGGTGCTCGGATGTGCTCATCGCCATGTTTTGGGAAAATGCGCGCCATCTGTTTTAGGAAAGAAGTTGTGCCTGCCCTGTTTTGAGATAAGACGTGCCACCCTATTTTAGGAAAAATTGCGCCATCCCATTTTAGGAAAAGTCGTGCCATCATGTTTTGGGAAAAGTTGCTCCAACCTTATTTTGCAGCCATACTGATATATGAGGTGAGGGAACAAGGGGATGAGGTAAGATATGTATGTTATGTGGGGCCCGTCCACTCACAAGTTGAATGGAATCATGTTGTTGACATACCACTTTTGTCATCAGATTGGGGATGTGAATTGGCCTATCTTCCAGCATGTGGTTGATTTGAGCAGACATCGGGTATCGTGTTTCGGCTCCTTGAATCGGTTGTGTAATCGTATCGCTCAATCCATATTAATAATAAAATAATGATAAATGTCATACCGTCTGCTTGCACGCCCAATAGTGGTATCAGAGCAATGCCTAATACCATCCCGACCAGAAGACGACGAAGTGGCTTGCCGATGCACCTTTTATTGCTTCCATTGCAGTACGTGTTGCATTTCTATTAGTGTGGCATGTGAGTGTCGATCACGACACGTGTGCGCAAAGTGGCATCGCGTCCAGTGGTATGACATTGGATCATTGCTTAGTTGTCTAATTTTTATATGCGTGCGATAACATTGCATTCCTTCATAGCGTGGTTGTTTAAATTTGATGTTTGACAAGTTATTGTGGGCGTCACCTGACCATTGCCATGGAGGGATTCTTTTATTGTCCTTCCGACTTTTATTGTTTCTAATACGCCCAATCAACTAAGTGGAACTTTTGGACCAGACCAACAATGACCGTATTGCCCTTGTGTCAATTGGTTTGTGTGATGCCAACTTAGATCTTTAGACCACTAATGACGATTGTGCATGAATGTATAATATTAAGTGTCTCTAATGTATTTCCCGATTGACTTAAATAGAGCCCTTTGTCACTTGATGTGGTGACTAGAAATGGCATTCAAATCCGTTATGGCCGATCTCTTAAAAGGAGAGAAGTTTGACAGGAATAATTTTGATGATTGGCGTAGATCCGTCAAAATATTGTTAGATGAAGAAAATGTATTGTATACGTTAAAAACTATTAAGAAAAGGCAAGAGATAGAAAATGAGGATGTTCCCATAGGCAACATAGAACTCGCTCAATGGAAATACAAAAAGTGGAAGAAGAATAATAGAACTACCAGAAACATCTTACTCGATTCCATGCACAAGGATTTGATCCCCACGTATGAGGTCCATAAGACCGCCAAGCAAATGTGGAATGCCCTAGTTGAATCGTATGGCAAAATATTAGATGCCAAGATTAGGATGTGAAAATGGAATTTGATACATAAAAGATGCCGATTGGGTGCACCGTTAGGGATTGCATCAGAAACATGGGACAAATAATGACGAATTGTGGAATTTAGGCTGCACTCTGACCGAAAATCAGAAAATTATTGCTATGTTTCGATCTCTTCTAAACTCATGGTCCCACATCAAGGATATTTTGAATCATAATGAGGCGATCAAAACTTTCAAAAACTTAGCCCATCATCTAGAATCCGAGGTTAAGTCCAAGGTTATCCACTCTAGTGGCAGTGTTGTTTATGTCGTTGAGAGTAGTAAGAAATCTAGCCGATTGAAGAGAAGAGTTAGGAATTTAGGTAGACAAAAATGGCAAAAAACTCCCACCAATCAACCCAATCTACCCTATCAACCACCCGCTGCTCGCTTCCATCCACATCTACCCCGTTACCAACATCAACCACCCCAATATCATCATTACCCCCTCAAAATCATCCATACCCACTTAGGCATCATCCAATGAAACCTCCGCAACAATCTGAAACCTGTGATGTGTATGCAGAACCCTTGCAATCAAGGAGAGATAATAATGCAAGGGCATTTTCACACCGGGCTCGAGTAGGGTGGCCTGTGGGATGTAGGGGCACACTTGGGGTGGGCAGCCCTTGTGAGGCGGAACCCATGTGATGTGGGGCCCACGAGAGGGGTTCGTCGAGGTCCTAACCCAAGGGATGTGGGGTTTAGGCTATGAGATAAAGGGATTAATTCGTCATACTCTATCAATTCGAACTTTTGGAACAAGTGGTTAATTGTCTTGCATCAAAGATTAATGCAAGGGCAGTTTCACACCGGGCTCAAGTGGGGTGGCCTGTTGGATGTAGGAGTACACTCGAGGTGGGCGGCCCATGTGAAGCGGGTGGCTTGTGTGAGGCGGGTGGCTCATATGAGGCAGAACACATGTGATGTGGGCCCCACGAAGGGTGGTTCGACCGAGGTCCTAACCCACGAGATGTGGGGCTTGGGTTATGAGATAAATGGATTAATTCACAATGCTCTATCAGTTCGAGCTTTTAGAGCAAGTGGTTAATTGTCCTACATCAAAGTGGTATCAGAGCGGGATGTCTCGTGTTCGAGACTCCTCACCGGGGGTGATTAATGCAGGGGCATTTTCACACCTGGCTCGAGTGGAGTGGCCTCTGAGATGCAGGGGCACACTCGGGGTGGGCGGCCCGTGTGAGGCAGGTGGCTCATGTGAGGTGCGCCCCACCCGTGTGAGGCAGAACCCATGGGATATGGGGCTTGGACTATGAGATAAAGGGATTAACTTGCCATGCACTATAAGTTCGAGGGTTCGGCGGAGGTCCTAACCCATAGGATGTAGGGCCTGGGCTATGAGATAAAGGGATTATTTCGACATGCTCTATCAGTTCGAGCTTTTACAGCAAGTGATTAATTGTCCTGCATTAGATAATAGGAAAAGATCGAGGGGACGGGGTGACAATTCATGTTTTGTATGTAGAAAAAAAAAGGGCCACTAGGCCAGGACTTGCCCCAAACATGAAGCGGCAACCTTTTATCCACCTATTAGTTGTGTTTACATAGAAGTATTGATAGCTGACTTGAACTTTAATGAACGGTTTGTAGATTCAGGGGTCACGAGGCATGTGACAAAGCATAAAGAAGGTTTTGTGGATTTTCGGACCATCCCACTTGGAAGTCACAAGGTGTACATGGGAAACAATGCATTGGAGGATGTCATCGGGGTTGGTACTTATCACTTGGAGTAAAAGACTGGACATCCTCTGTTTCTTAAAGACACTCTTTTTGCCCCTAGGACGAAAAGAAATCTGATATCTGTCACGTGTTTAGCAAAAGAGAACTTTAATGTAAGATTTTGTAAAGATAAGGTCTCACTGAGCAAAAACAATACAATACTGGCCTAGGGAGAATTATTAAAAGACCTATTTAAGTTAGTAAATTGTAAATAGCTTTTCGCTAATGCCAAGCAGCTCATCTTTTGTAATTGTATCTAATGCTAGTATCATATCTGAATCTATTAAGTGGTTATTAAGTGGCATAACAAATTGGATCAAATAGGAAAGAATCAAATGACAAGGTGAACGCGATGTGGATTATTAGGAACATTTACTATAATAGAATTGTCATCTTATGATTATTGTGTCAGGAAAAGCAACTAGAGAACCGTTCCTTAAGGCAGCTAGATGTATAGAATTTTTGCAGATTATACATTGATATATGTAGACCTCTAAATGTGAGAGCAGGAAATAGTTGCCAATATTTTATAACATTTATTGATGATTACTCGCAGTATGGTACAGTGTAACTGATTTCTCATAAATTGAAAACCCTCAACTATTTTCAGAAATATAGATCAAATGCTGAAAATCAACTAGATAGAAGGATCAAAGTGTTGAGAACAAATAGAGGTGGAGAATACACATCGGATATCTTTAAAAATTATATTGCGAAAACACCAGCATCGCTCGTCAATACACTATGCTATAAACTCCTCAACGGAATGGTGTAGCTGAAAGAAGAAATGGAACATTGCTGGATATGGTCAGATTTATGATGGCTCATGCAAATCCGCGAACTACCTTCTGGGGGGATGCTCTACTTACAGTTGTTTATGTGTTGAATAGGGTTCCTTCCAAATCCGTTCCCAAAACACCTTTTGAATTGTGGATTGGTAGAAAACCGTCATTGAATGACTTGCGTCCATGGGGTTCGAAGGGTTATGTCTTGATCCATGCTCCGAACATAAGCAAATTGGATAAAAGAACTATTTGAGTGTACTTCCATTAAGTATCTTGTCCATTCGAAAGAATAAGTATTGGTCAATGTTTTAAATAGTGGTAGCGTGTTGCATAGCATTCAGCCCTCTGTAGCGTGTAGCGTAAATAGCGTAGCGTGTAGCATGAGCTACATGATACTTCTATTTTTTAATTTAAAAATAAGAAATACATGATAAATAGTAAGACAGAAAAAAAAAAAAAAAAAAAAAAAAAAAAAAAAAAAAAACAACAACAACAAAACAAAACAAAACAAAACAAAAAAATATAAAAATGACTAAAAGATTATTCATCTTTCAAGTATAAGCATGTTCAAAAAAGTTATTAATTATTACTTATCAAAAGCCAATCCAAATATATAAGGTTATAAACCAAATCAAATAATCATCACGTTAACAACATTCTAAGAAAACTACTTTAATTAATAGTCTAATTGAATTATTGAAACTACAAGTCACAACTCATAGGTATGAAAAAGAAATAAAAACCCCACAAATTAAGAATATCAAGTACAATACAATGTCAGGGATTTTTTAAAACCCTCTTTTGAAACCCTTTCTCTTTTAAGTTTGGTTTTAAAGGTTTTTTAATGTGTGAGTTTCACACCAACTTTAACAAAGGATCACCACCATTTTAAGTGAAAGTAAACAAAGAAGATGTTTGATTTTAACTTCACATTTTAAGTTTTTCATGATGTGAGTTTTACACCATTTTTTTATGGAAGAGTTTTACACCATTGTTCACGAACAAAAGCTGAAAAACAATAAAAAAAAAAAAAAAAAAACATTGTAACATACGCTGCAAACGCTACATGTTACATAGCTGTAGCATATGCTACAAGGGATTTACACTATTTAGCTATGCTACGTAGCGCTACGGCTACACTACGCTACGTAGTGTACGCTACTGCTACTTTATGAGTGCTATTTGAAACATTGGTATTAGTATACGAAGACCATGGCAAACTGTGTGGGGGAATGTGGGGTGTGAGTGCATGGGTTTAAAAAAAATACGAAGACCATGACAGATAGATTGAAGTCGAATCCCATGATGTGACATTTGTAGAAGATAGGTATCCCAGTAGAAAGAAACCCAGAATAGAAATAGAGCTCTATGAAATGCCAGATGCAATTTATGGAAGTGGGAGCAGCTGTCTTAATGGTGATGGTCAAGGCGTTCCTACAGTTCGTGATGATAATGGGAGCATGTCATCTAATATACCTGAGTTAGGACGTAGTTTGCATGGTAGAATCCCTAAAGGCATTTTGAGATAGAAGGTGAGTCGTACTCTTGCATCGCAATTGATGAAGATGAACTTGATTCATATCAAGACCCGTTGGCATCCCCTAATTCTGAGGATTGGATTCTTACGATGAATGAAGAAATTGATTCTATGAAGAAAAATCATGTTTGGGAGTTAGTTGATATTCCCATTGGCCGTAAAGCAATTGCGAATAATTAAGTATTCAAAATCAAGGGGAAGGCAGATGGCTCAATTGATAAGTAGTACAAAGCTCGTATACTAGTAAAAGGTTTTACAGAAGTGGAAGGGATTGATTATGAAGAGACTTTTGCACCCGTGGCGAGATTTACATCAATTCATATGATTTTCGCGATTTTGGCCTATCTTGATTTGGAATTATATTAGATAGACGTGAAAACTGCTTTCCTGAATGGAGATTTGGAGGAAGACATTCATATGCAGCAACCCGTGGGATACATTAAGAAAGATCATGCTAGCAAGGTCTATAGACTCTTAAAATCTATTTACGTGTTGAAACAATCGTCAATACAATGGTATATCAGATTCCATGATGCGATCACTTCCTTCGGATTTTCTATGTGTGAAGAAGACCACTGTGTATGTGTGAAGCGATCTAGGAGATGCTTTCTAATATTATTCCTATATGTTTATGCATCTAATTAACAGGCAATGATATGGGAATGTTGTGTTTCACCAAGGAGTACCTATCTTTAAATTTTGAAATGAAAGACCTTGGTGAAGCAAATTTCATATTGGGGGTTAAGATTATCGGGGAACACAAAGAAGTTCTTGGGCTTATCGTAGGTATCTTGTATTGGGAAGATTCTGGAGTGTTTCAGAATGCACAATTGTAAGTCAGTCGAAACCTCGATCAATAAATACTCCAAGTTAAATAAGAGTATGTGCCCCCAGTTTGATGCTGAGAAACAATCTATGTCAGCTATGCCCTATGCTAGCACAATAAGCAGCCTAATGTACGTGATGTTGTGTATTAGGCCAAATATATGTTATGCCATGGGACTTGTCAGTCGATATCAAAGTAATCCAAGCCAGGAGCATTGCAAGCAATCAAAAGGATTTTTTCCTACCTGGGAGGATTGAAGGAATAGGCGTGTTATTACAGCACCAAGTTAAGGGTTAGCTTATTCTAATGCATCTTGGGTAGATGATCAAGATAAGAGCAAGTCTACTTCGGGTTCTGTATATGATGAATGGAGGTGTCGTCTCATGGTCTAGTAAGAAACAGTCTTTGATTAATCTATCGACTATAAAAGCTAAATAGATTGCATGTTGTGCAATAGTTCAAGGCACACGGATTATGAGATTCTTAAGAGTTTTGGGCGTTCCGACTGCTAAAGATCATTTCCTAATAAAGATGAACAACACATAGGTTATCGATCTTGCCAAGGATCCTAAACAACAAATCCAAACATATTGAGATTAAATATTACTACATCAGAGATCAGGTGAGAGATAGGCATATTCTACTTGAGTACATTCCCACTAGAGAAATGTTGGTTGATCCCATGACAAAGCCCATTGCTAAAGATTTATTTGAAATACATGTTAGGTGGGTAGGACTCATGAGATTTTGATATCCTTTATGTAAGTAGGAATGTGGTATTTTGTCCCCACTAGTTATGATGGCAGAGATCCCAATGTGTAGTATTTTGAGGCTTGCACATGTGAAATGGTACAAGTCCATGTAAACCAGAGTGGGTGATATAATTTGTTGATTTTTGTATGCATAATGAGATGTATCTTTTTATAGCCACAAATTAAATATACATGCACAATCAATATTTCTAGGCCTTGGATCATTAGTGGTAGTTATTTCGTCGGCAGGCCGGTCTTCCCCACTCATACGGGAATTGACCACCCCTGACATGCAAGTAAAAGGAATGTTCAGGATGAGGAAGCACGATGAGGTGCAAACGCCTTCTATAGTGATGCAAAAGATGAGGCAACGCAGGGCGCAACCGCCTCCAGTCACTACTAAATGAATGTATCCCCGACATGCTAGGCATGTTCAGATGAATCTTGCACGTGTTAGTGCTTATTAGCCTGAAATTATCATACTGTGAATAGCTTCGGATGACTGGGGATAAGACTCTTGGGGTCGAATGACATTCACAATAGTAAACAGGGTTATGAGTTGCTGAGCTAGCTCGTGCGATTTAGGCAGGACCTGAGTCTCTTGATGATGTCATGGCCTGTATGGAGTCAGGTTAGGAGTTACCAAGCCAAAACTCACACACTTTAAGCAGGACCTTTATGTGATGAGGTTAGGAGTTGTGTTGATCAGTGTTTTAAATAGTGGTAGCGTGTTGCGTAGCATTCAACCCTCCGTAGCGTGTAGCGAAATAGCGTAGCGTGTAGCGTAAGCTACACGATACTTCTATTTTTTAATTTAAAAAAAAAAAAAGAAAAAAGAAAAATATGATACCACAGTAGACCCCAAGCATGTGGGCCATGGCATATGTTGAGGGTCAAATATTGCATATGAGACCCCAGTTACTGCCTAGATTTACAAACATGATACTATTTAATGGCCCATTTTAATCGTGTTTGTGATGCAAGGTGTAATTACAAGCTTGGACTGAAATAGGTGCTTAAAGCACGGATTTAACGCTCAGAATTTACAAGGCATGGGATGGACCCCAGGGGACCAAGATCAACGGATTTACATGCCAGAGATCCAAGAAAATCGAGAAACTAAAGCTCAAGTGGCCTGAAGGGTGTCCAAAATGCGAGATCTCAGGGTTCTCACCATCCGTTCGGCTCGAAACTTCATATATGGACTGAGGACCACAAATTAACCGTACACATCAAATTTCAGCCATTGGATCCTTGTGGAAGTGGCCCAACGGACGGATCGGACCCTTAAATCCTGATTTGGGGCCCGCCTGATATCTAGATATGCTGAAAATTCGGTTTCAACCGCTTAAATGGGGTGATAAAACGGTTGGACGGAGCGGATTTCTCAAATACATCACCTTGGGACTCACACACGCGATGCATGTGCATAGCATATACACTCCCGCTGCACACCGGTTTTCCCAAGGTCGGTGACTATTTCTAACAAAAACTCAAGACGCAACAGCGTCTTTGCATGCGATCGACGTTTTTTTATTATGGGCCCCACTCATCATGTATTTTGATGATCTGGACCGTCCATTGCATCTCTAGGGTAGGCGTGACCCTCGCCTAGATGTCTGTTTGGACTCATGCAAACGTACACACGTAGATCGACAGAAACCGCAGGATGAACGGTGAGTTGATTTGATAGTGGAACACACCAAAACCTGATAAAAACCAATTTCCTGACTGGTTTTTCGCAAGGAATCCAATGAGCGGGTCGGATTTCTCCAAAAACACCAATGTGGGGCCCACCGAGCATCTCAGCGTATGAATCCTCCTTTTATGCACGTCCGACGCTGCCGACTTCCGTGGCCCGTTCTGTGATCCCGATCACAGTCGGATGGGTGATCTGGACCATCTAATATGTCCATAGGGAGGCCGTGACCCTAGCCAAGATGTCAGAATCAATAGATGAGTTGATTTCGCATCGCAATTCTTCTCCAAACGCAAGAAATTTCCATTGTTTTCTTACACACGTCCGCGTAAAGAGAAGTTCCGCACGTGACTTCTTACGCACCGACTTCTGTTGTGTGTAAACAGCCACACGACTCCAGCACCGCCTCACGCATACTCTATAAAAGGAGATGACAGAGGAGGGGGAGAGCATCGAAATCCAGGGGTTTGAATGTGAGAGAGAGAGAAAGATAGTAGAGTGTTTTTTTCTTTCCTTTTTCTTTTTATTTTGTTTTTGTTTAAGGGATCCAGCCCATTCATGTTGGGCTGAACCTCTTAGCTAGCTAAGAGGTGAAGCTTGTGGCGTGATGGGGTTGATCTTACGGCTTGGATGCATGTGATGAACTATATTTGATTCTAGTTAGATGAAAGAATGCTTTAGTTTTTAATGGTTTATTGTGACTTACATTACAGTAGATCTGCGATGGCTTGAGTATTTCCTTTTCCTTTCTTGTGATTATGAAGCCAGGACGCCCTGTTGTTCACCATCGCCCCTTGGACATGGTGGAATGACGGAACTCTTCCTGACATTCATACATCACTCAGATTGGCTGTGAATTAGTTTAATTCTGTTGTTTGCTTTGTCTCATGGGCATGGTTTTGTGATGGAATCCATTCTAATTTACACCCGTCTGATCTCTTGAAAACTAGATTAAATGAAGTTCAGAATTGATTTTCAGGTTATATCTTCCAACTGGATGAAGATGGGACTCAAAGTCCAGTTGAGTTCATGAATCGACCGTAGATCTCCCTGATCTCTACAAGTGGATCCTCTGAATCCCTAGTTTCCTACCTCTGAATTCCTTAAGTTTTAGATTAGTATTTCACCATTATCCTCAAAATCATTCGATTTAGATTTCATCTTGGTCTAGTTTTAGTTCTAGTTAGTTTCAAATTAAGTACAGGTTTCAGTCCCTGTGGATTCGACCTCGGTCTTACCGGGTTTATTACTACATCACAACCCTATACTTGGGGAGTGAACAGCATAAAACACCACAGAGGACCCCACACATGTGGGCCATGGCATAGAACACCACAGAGGACCCCACTCATGTGGACCATGGCATAGAACACCACAGTGGACCCCACGCATGTGTCCCACGTGATGGTTGGATAGGTCAAATCCATGCCATACACACCACAGCCCCCATGCATTTTTGTTACATAAGAACCAACCTCCTAAAAAGAAAACTAAAATTTTTGAAAAAATAACCACAACTTTTCAGCATAAATAAAATTAAAACTCATTAGCAATGATTAAAGAGCCAAAACCAAGGTATCCCATATCGGTATCAGTTGGCGTAACGGTACCCTCCGATACCGATACGGATACGGGGGTGTAACGGCGATACGCGGGCGTAACGGCCTGTAACGGTGCATTTTTTTTTGTCAAAAAAATATGGATTAAAACCGGAATATTCTAAAATATGCATTCATTTATAAATTGGAACAGGTTTATGGTGGTGTAACGGTCCACTCTTTAGTGAGAAGTTGTATCGGACTGTCTGATGAATTTATGAACCAGATAACTTGAATTTAACTACAAAATTCATATATTTAATTTTATAAATATCTAATTTATATACTTAACAATGTGATATCATTTCTCCCAATAGTTCTTTAAAAAAATGAAATTAAATTCAGGTAGAAGGCGCTGCCAATTTGGGGCTGACTTGGAGGACCAATCCATGCCCCAAATCAGCCTCAAATTCATGCAATTTATTGGCATTATCCCACTTATGAATTGGTGGACATTTATTGGATAGTGAATCATGAAAAAATCAAAAGGCCTTATTTTAAAAAATAAGCATCCACAAATTAACAATTAAAACTATTCAAACAATTTGATTTTGGCATTGTGAGTTAGCAATTATAGTTCATAATTTAATTGGTAAATTTTAAGTTAATACATGTCTCGTGTACAATTTTTTAAGGGCCTGAATTAGGCGGGACCTGAATTGTGAAGTGTAGCACAGGAGTGTCAAAGTTTTTTGGGCCCCACCCATGATGAATGTGTTATATCCACACCGTCCATCCATTTTGCCAAATAATTTTAGGGCATGAGCCCAAGAATGAGGTAGATTCAAAGCTCAGGTGGACTGCACCATAAGAAACAACAATAATTAAACGTCCACCATTAAAAATTTATTGGGGGCTACAAAAGTTTTAAATCAAGCTGACATGTGTGTTTTCCCTTCATCCACGTCAATGTGACCCAATTAACAAGTTAGATGAAAAGTAAACATTACAGTGGACCCTAAGAAAATTTTAATGGTGAGCATTCTATAACCACTATTTCCTATGGTGTGGTCCACCTGAGATTTGGATCTTACTAACTTTTTGGATCATGACATAAAATGATGTGGCAAAATGGATGGACGGCATGGATAAAATATATACATCATGGTGGGGCCACATGGCACGTGTACAAAAGCATCCTACACAGATTTCTTTGGAAGCGGATTGGGTGGTGTACTCACTGACATACCTGTGTTGACGTCAGTAAGTCTTGTAGATTTGATCATGAGGTATGTGTTATATTTAAACTGTCCATTCATTTGGCGAGCTCATCTTAAGGCTTGACACAAAAAATAATACAGATCTAATTATCAAGTGGACCACACTGCAAAAAGCAGTGGGGGATTGAGCGTCTACCATTGAAACCCTTCTTGGGATCACAGAAGTTTTGGATTAATATGAAATTTGTTTTTCCTCTTCATTCAGGTCTTTTTGACCTTATGAACAGATTGGATGGAAAATAAACGTTATGGTGGGCCTACGAATTGTTTAGCAGTGAAAATAATTATCTCCGTTGCTATTTATAGTGGTGTAACGGTCCACTCGTTGGTGAGAAGTTGTATCGGACTGTCTGATGAATTTATGAACCAGATAACCTGAATTTGACTACAAAATTCATATATTTAATTTTCTAAGTATCTACTATCAATGATAGATATATTAGAATGAATGTAATATGAAAATATCTTACATGTGTAGGTGTTTGCAATTATTTTTGAGGAATTTCTGGAACATACCTGTGGCTATGACTGTGATTCCTGTCTGTGACCTGTCATCCTAATATGATTAACACATCATATTCTACCATTAAAACAACAAAACATTCAATAAAAAATGATTTTTCTAAATTTTTTTTAAAAAAAAGAGCAGAAAATAGTGCATAATAGAAAAAAAATTATAAAAAAATATAAAATGAAAACAACAATCTTAAAATGCACATTAACATGTTCTACTATGATTAACACATCATATTCTACCATTAAAACAGCAAAACATTCAATAAAAATTGATTTTTCGATTTTTTAAAAAAGGGCCGAAAATAGTGCGTAAATAGAAAAAAAAATAGAAAACAAAATATAAAATGACATCAACAATCTGTAAAATGCACATTAACGTGTTCTACTATGATTAACATATCATATTCTATCATTAAAACAGCAAAACATTCTATAAAAATTGATTTTTCGAATTTTTTTTTAAAAAAAGGCCGAAAATAGTGCATAAATAGAAAAAAATTATTAAAAAAAAATATAAAATGACATCTACAATCTGTAAAATGCACATTAACATGTTCTACTATGATTAACACATCTTATTCTACCATTAAAACAGCAAAACATTCAATAAAAATTGATTTTTCGAATTTTTAAAAGAAGGCCCAAAAATAGTGTGTAAATAGAAAACAATTATAAAAAAATATAAAATGACATCAACAATCTGTAAAATGGACATTAATATCTTCTATCATGATTAAGACATCATATTCTACCATTAAAACAGTAAAACATTTAATAAAAAGTATAAATACCTATTTTTGAGAAATTTCTGGGAAATGGCCTACGGAGCTTCGAATCAAGATAATCCTTAATATAAGTTGCTTTTATCTGAAATATCAAGCTACGATTGGTCGAAAATAGCAATAGAATGATTTAGGAAGGGTTTGGAAGAAAGAAGTTTCAAAAAAAGTGAAAAAACGGACCTTAAAAAGCCAAAACAACGATAACCATTGTTTTGACTGTTACGCCCAGACCGTTACTGGGCAGTAACGGCCATTACGACTACAAAATCGGTGGAGTGCCCGTTACGGCCCCGTATCGCGTAACGGACACGGCCGTTACAGATACGTAACGGTCGATACGCTCGTATCGTAACTGATACGAGACACCCTGGGTCTGGGCGCACACCTTTGCCAATTACTTGTAATGGTTGAGGAGCCACGTCTCAAGATCTAAGAAGTTTAGGCGCACATTGTAACTAATTACACTAGGAAGATTGAAGGAGTCTTAAATCCTTAACGCATTTTCTTGCTTAATGTGTCATTGTTCCTCTTCTTTTCTTGAAGTAATTTGTATTATCTATAAAGGGCCTTGGTTCTAAAGATAAGGAAGAACCCTCAAATCCTCCTACAAGTAATAGTTTGGGAGCCGCATCTCGAGATCCAAGAGGTCTGGGCACACACCTTTGCCAATTACATGTAATGGTTTAGGAGCCACTTCTCAAGATCCAAGAAGTCTAGGCGCACATTGTAACTAATTACACTTAAGAAGATTAAAAGAGTCTTAAATCCTTAACACATTTTCTTGCTTAGTGTGTCATTGTTCTTCTTCTTTTCCTTCACAACGAAAGCCTCTCAGATGATAGATTTCCTTAGGCTTTCTTTAGAGTTAAAGAAGTGTGAAGAAGGGGAAAAGAGAGGGATAGAAGGGGTGTATAGAATGCGTGAGAATCCAAAGGCGCTTTGTAATGAGATAGAGAGCCTTATTTATAGATAGAAGGGGTGGTTATTTGGTAAAAATGACTTGAGGAGCAAAAGACACGTGGCTCAAAATCATTTGCTTTTGAATGCATGGTACCACTTGGCATACTCTCATAAGGTCTTAGGGTTGGTTTCTTTGGTAATGTTGATAACTTTTTAAGGTGAAGGTATATTAGGTTATGCATGTCATTTTCCCAAAAAATATGAAAATAGATGAGGAAATACCTAAATAGTTTCCTTGGGCAAGCAATAAAAGGAGACTCATGGTACAAAAAGACACAAAAAAAACCAATAACGTGCCTGATGCAAACATCAGTGGTGCACCCTTTAAAGTGTACCAGAGGAGGAGGCGTCGCTGACAAAGTATCGGAGCGGAGGAGTTGATGCGGAAGGATGCCGGGTCCATCGGACCCATTTTCTAACGCACTACGAGTGCAAGAGCGGCATAACCGCGCCCTGACTATAGGCCCATGGGGCAGATTTCACATCCTGTCATGCGGGTGTTTTAGTTTTAGGCGTGTTTTTGTTCTTTTCCTTGTTTTCAGTAGCTTTAGTGCACTTTTTATTTTTTCCTGTGGCTTATATATAGACTGTGAGAAACCCTAATTTATTAGTGAATGAATGAGAATTCGTATGCTTTCTTCCTCTTTTACCAAAGATATTAGGATTTCAAGATTGGCCCTTGAGTACTGAGGATTCCACCCCGGTTTCAAATTTTCCTTCTTTCTAGATCTTTGAGGTACAGAAAAAAGGTAAGAATCAATCGTCTTCTTTTCTTTGATGCCCTATAATTCATACTCTCTTTGATCTCGAACCCATCTCATCTTCTTTTCTTTTACTCCTCTCTGGATATTCCCATTTGGTTTGAACGGAAAAGAGGGATGGCTAGTCAGGAGAATTGAATCCAAACTTGACTGTGAAGTGGCTTATGCTAGATCTGGGATATCCTCATATCCCTAGGTCCTCTCTTTTTTACTATTTATGTGATTTTATGCTAAGGGGCATGATCCTGACGGAATGATTCCATCTCTGTATTGAGATTTGCTTAATCCCCTTGATTGAAAACAACTAGTTGATTAATTTTATTATTTGAATCTCTTCAATCTAATTATACATGCATCTAGGGTTAGGCCATCACATGTCCCTACATCAGTGCCTTTAATTTGTACCCTCCCAATTTAGACTTACCTTCCGCCAGAGCCTTAACCTAAAATAGTCCATAGAGTTCCAGCAAAATTTACCAAAACCTGCCTTTACCTGCAACTCGCACCCAAAAATTGCACACAATTTGTCACTCTTACAGCCCATACCCAATCCCCTGTTAGCCCCTGCAACCAGCACATCACAGCCCATAATCGAAGCCAAATTCCACTCCAGATTCTGTCCTAGAAAAAACATAACTTGCCCAATATCAACCACCCAATTCCAACCTTAAACCAACCTATTCTTTGTTGATGAGATGTCTTCGAGAGGTGGTACGGTTAGTCCTTCCTAGACTCTTGTGATTATTACGGTAAGCCTTACCAATCTTCCAAATCCAATCCAAGTTAGGCTAACTACAACCACCCTACCAATGCTTATTATGCCAGATCATAATACCCTCTTCTTGCTACAAGAGTCCATTATCTAGAAATGACACCTCGTGGTAAGAAACCAGGGTGGGTGCCAGCTAACAATCACAGAGTAAAGTATTTGGAACAAGAGCAGTAGTACATGGAAGAAGTGAATCAATGGAAATAGATTGTCATAAGAAGACCATGGATACAGCATCGAAAAGCCATCCATGATGAGAAGAATACCTATAAATGTCAAATCCATGAAGGATGGAAGAAGGATCATATTGAATCCAATGTGTGAGATTTGGTTGCCCTTCAATTCATTAAAAGAGGAAGGGAAACTATTGACATAGTGACAAAGGCACACCAAAATAATTGAAGCCTATAATGTCAATTTTGGAGTCACCATCTTGTTTGTCATTCAAACATTAAAGAGAGCACTTCAATCAATTTTTGGAAAATTGGCTCCAACTAGGTCTTTTTACCGATATCCCGAGTAAAGACTATGGTTAAGGAGTTGGAAGGGGTTAAGCACCCAACTCCACCCGTAATATCTACAATCTCTACTCAAGGTATGAGATTCCAAAGATGGGAATTTCATCAAATGGTTGGTTGGATCCCAAAGTAAATAAATAAATAAAAAGAAAAAGAAAAGATTGAAGGATAGGAGAAAGAAGTGGGAAGCAGAGAGTGGGGTATGCGGCGAATGCTCTTCCAAGTCATCTTTCTACGTTGGACTTCATGGCTTGTTCTTGGCTTGAATTGAGGTTGAACTCGGCTCAGACACCTTGGTGTTGTGTGCTTGTCTTGTGAAGGATGCTCTTGCCATATGTAGCCTTTAAAGAGAAATGAGGGAGGAAGAACAAGTGAATTCCTCTATCCCTCAAAAGTTGTTGGAGCCTGGACTCACCACTTCGAAGAGTAGAGTTGGAGCAAGGGGTCTCTATTTATAGAGGAGATGGGTGGTAAAGTCGAAATTTGGTAGAACGAAATGGGTGATTTAAGGGGTAGTGAATTGTGGGATGGAAGACAAGTGGCACACTGTGGGCCATTGATTGGGTGGTTGGAGGATAATTAAAAAAAAAATTGAGGGGTAATTGGGCTTAGAAAAGTTTCTAGGAGATATCAAGAGGCTATTGGGATTGAGTGGCTAGGATTGAAACACTTGGAAGCATCTCATGGCTTGGGGAGGGATAGTTATGGGTTTCACTACGTAACTGGGGGGTAGTATTGTAAAAAAGATGGTAGCTTAGGAGCAAACTAAGGCTTTTTAGGATATTTTGGTAAAAATTGGGCCAAAGGGTCGAAGGAATTTGGATTTTGGGTTTTAAAATTCCATACAAGGACATGGATGTCATTTTCAAAATTATTTTTGCATAGTTCAGTACGTGCCCCTCTTGGTTTTTTATCGGATTTGTGCCCACTTGCCTGGGCACCGGAATTAGGTGATCCATAACTTGTGGGAAAGGGGATTTGATGCAAGACACATGATTTAATGCTAGCATGCAATGTGGAGATTATGAAAGAGTCCATAAAGTAATTCAATTAACAAAATATGCTAACCCACCAAGTAATTAAGAGTAAACAAAAAGAAATAAAATCTAATTTAACTTAAATCACATGCTCACATGCTAAGAAATCACATAAATCAATTAAAACTAGGCCCGATGGAAGGATAGAACTTCCAATTTAGCATAGGCACGTTCCACACTCAAGGAACAAATTTATAAGTTTTATGATTAGGGTTAGGAATGTGAAAATCTGAAATTCGGGAAATTAGGATTTATGGGAATTACGGATTTTGGAATTAGGATTTTTAGAAATTGAGAAAAATAGGAAATTGGGGATCTAGGGTTTAGGGTAATGTTATGGATGGGGAATCAAGGGGTTTTGATGGGAGAAGCAAGGGGAAATCAATGGATTGAGCGGTTGTCCATACGGTCAACCTAGGGGCTCACACGTATAGGTCGTTGGCTAGGGTTTTTGGGTCCTCAATGGTTAATTTCGGTTGGGGCTGAAGTAGGATAATTAAAAGTTGAAGAAAAAGATGATTTGGATGGTCTTGAATAGGAAGGGAAGAAGAGAGATTAAGTTTTTGGAAAAATACATCTTTTGGATAAAAAGGAAGAGAGAAGGAAGATGATAGATGGAAGCCTCGCACCTCTGTTGAATAGGGAATGGAATCACACCACACCCAAGCTCCAAATGACATGGAGTATTCTTCAAATCACATGAAGAAAAGAAAACATAGCTTTTTTTTTTTTTCAAAATAATGGCATTAGGGCTTCAATCACCCATCTTTTTCTTTTATAGTCTCAGAAAAGACCTTTTACAGAAAGACGCTCTCATATAAGATTCTCAACATAAAGACGCTTAATAAATTAAAAGTTGTTCCTAACTCCCTAATCTCAACATAAATATAAGGTATACCAAAAATAACGAAGCATGTAAGCAATCTAAATAACTAAACCATTTCGTGGGCCATGGGAGTCCACGATCATGATGTCTGATGATGATCCAACCGTTCGATCATCATGTCCACCCAATCCAACGGTCTGATGTGTCCATCAAGCTCTTATATGCAACCCACATACATCTTCCAAGTGTGGGGTCTTCAAAGACGCACGAACATGCACATGGAGTCTTCAACGTGGCTACGAATATGAATTGGGCCAAGTGGGCCCCATGTAATAGTCGTCTAGCCATGGAGAGACTGGCTCAGCCCTCCTCTGGTTTGGTGCTCGGATGTCCTCGTCAGGATTTGATGGTCTAATAAATGGTTTTAGTTTGGCAGGAAAAAATCCTAGGGTTAAGAAGGTATGGGGTGCGCAAGTTAGGTCAATTTTCCAATTTGTAACATTCAATCAATCATGTGCATTCTCCAATATTTTGATCATACTTCGCACTTATAGATCGGATTAAGCTGAAAGTAGACTCATTGGGAAGGAAATTCGATGGCTTACACGATGGACCTATAGATCATAGAGTTTGGACATCATGAACCATAAATTGGCCTTGGATGCAGAAAAAGTTCCTTACATCCCCGGCCACATTTTTTTGTGGTCAAGCATCTAGGACTTTCCCTTGAAAAAAACAAAGGCAGGGGGCCCAACCTTGGGTTAGGCTAGTCCCAATGTTTGAAATAGCAATAGCGTGTTGCGTAACGTTTAGCCCTCTATAGCGTGTAGCGTAAGTAGCATACATGTCACGTGAGCTGTAAGACCCGAGGCCCCAAAATCTGGTTCGTACACTGGATAGTTGTTGGCTGTAGGTCCATTGGCCCCGAGAATGTTTTGACTTGATCATAATGTTGTTCTGTTATCGAGTCGCAAGCCGTACTTCAATCCGATGTCTGAATTTTAAGATACAGACTTAAAATTAAACAATCTGAGAAATGACAATTACGTCCTTATTTTATCTGGCTGAACCCCACCATCGAGTTTTCAAAATCTGTTAGGTCCAAGAGCCTAACCGTTGCAACCGTAGTCGAGTAACGGAGTTAATAGCGAAAACGGCATGCCAATAGGACACCCGGATTGTAAGTTATGCATAGATATGTACATGTATATTTTGAGAAAATATACTCAAATGACCTCGATGTTTTTAAACTCCTTGGAATACGTTAGTTCCAACTACTTAAATAACATTGTTATATTGCTACTATACGCTTAAACTTTTCAAAATCATCACAAAACATCCCATAACCCTTTAAAACCAATTTCAAGTCCACACATATGAAAACCCTCTTGCAACATTTCATTTTTCAGCACTCTTTCTTGTTGAGTGTGAAGTTGAGAAGAAGAAGAAGAAGAAAAGAAAATAGAAGCTGAGGTTGAAAGCCAAACCTCTGATAATTACAGGTGAGTGCATAGATTAGGAGCACGTATGTGTACGTTGAGGTTTCCTTCAAAACCCTATCACTAGAATTTCTGTTTTAAGGTTAGATAATTGCTGGATTTTCTGTTTAAGGTTAGGTTTTTGCTGGATTTTCATTTAGGGTTAGAAGATTGCTGGAATTTCTGTTTTAAGGTTAGATAATTGCTGGATTTTCTGTTTTAGGGTTAGGTTTTCGTTGGATTTTCATTTAGGGTTAGTAGATTGCTGGATTTTCATATAGGGTTAGGTTATTGCTGGAATTTCTGATGGAGTTGGTTAAGTTATTGCTGGATTTTCTTTCAAAGCCCTATAGAAGACTAGCTTTCCTGATTTAAATTCATTAGGTTATTGCTGGATTTCTTAAGGTTATGGCTGGATTTTCTAAGTTAGTTGACTAGGTTATTAATGGCTGATTAGATGAAAGTAATACGTATTTCTAACGTTAGGTTATTGCTGGATTTTCTTAAGGTTATGGCTGGATTTTCTAAGTTAGTTAACTAGGTTATTAATGGCTAATTAGATGAAAGTCATACGTATTTCTAACGGGTTCTCTCTTTGTCCGTTACAACGTCCACCCACTACCTGTTTGATAATTTGTTTCAAAGAAATATCCTTCATCCTTTTAATGTAGTTACTTCTTGAGAAAAAGCATGCTTGTAGCATGAAGTCTTATAGCAGAATAAATCTCAGATTGGAGTTAGATTGGCTAAGTCATATGCATATCATATGCATATTTCATAGTTGTTGTATCATTTTATGCTTGAGAGTGAATGATTCATATCATGATATGGTGATCATAGTAGGTTGTGGTGCGACACACGATGTGTCTATGATGAGTATGTAAACTGTCTAGATACATGATGTATTACATGAGATCATTATGAGGAACTTAAATGTGGAACTTAAATGTATGAGGAGACCACATGAGGAAGGTCGTCCTATGCTTGCCTTGAAAACCATGACATATTGTGCTTGTATGTGGACTTATGCATATAGTGATTGTAAATGCAATAGTGATTGTAAATGCAATGAAACATACTTTGTTATAACTTGAGTTGGACACTACACCGGAAATGCGTAATTCAACGGGACATGATTAGAGGGTCCGTGGGTGAAAGTCTCTAAACCCCGATTGGTACCATTGGGAGCAACCAATGCTTAGATCGGGTGGAAGAACGGAGCGATGGAATGCTGAAATACCAAAGTAGGCAGCGAGTCCCACCGACGTGTGTCGATTGGTTGAGAGGTTTGACCTGACCTGCTTATGGGCAAGCAAAGATAGGTTGTGTGTGACAAGCTCATAAATTGTCCGTTATTGTTTTGTTAGGCGACTTATTACTTCTCGCTGTTAGGCAGATAGTGAGGTTTAACACAAGTGGGATAGACTAGTTCGGCCCGTGAACTATGTAGTTCCACCTCTGTAGTTGACCACGGTGGAAAAGTCTACACAAGTGGGTAGTAATCATATGCGAGTCCCACCTCTGTTTTAGATCCTGGTGATCCAATTGAGAAATGTGGAAAGTTGTGGAAACGTTGAAAGAGTATGCATTATATCTTTATTTTATTGTTATCGAGCCATAAAGCCTGTGCATTATAGGAGCATAACATGAAACATGCATTTTCACTGCACACACACACTCACTGGGCTTAGTAGCTCAAGCTTTCCTTTCTATTTTGTTTACAGGTGAGAGTAGGGAGCTGCAGGAGTAGAGGCTACAGACTCCAATTGTCCTTTTTTGTTTTGTACATATCAATGTATATATTTGTTTGTAATACCCTAAATATGTACATCAGGTATAGTAAATATGACATGATTTATGCTTTGGTTTTGCCTTGATGTGCTCAGTTGTACACAGTAATATATATTGAATATGATGAAATTTTGAGAAATGATACATGTTTGTCGTCTTTACTTTCAGAAATCCTTCTTGTGGAGCCCCGCTTATGGGACTTAGTATGTGATAGTTGGAAGTCCCAAAATCGGAGTTCTACCGAGGCTGTCAACCAAAATTTGGTGTCTAGTAATCATGGATTACCAACACTAGATTTAGGGTCATGACATGAGCTACACGATACTTCTATTTTTTAATTAACATATATGCGTGTGTGTTGTATGTGTGTTGTGTGTGTGTGTGCGCGCCTAAAAGATGATTCATTTTTTCAAGTATAAGCATGTTCAAACAAGTTATTAATTATCATTTATCAAAAGTCAATCCACATATATAAATCAAATCAAATCATTATCACATCAACAAGTTTTTTAAGCAAACCACTTTAATTAATAATGTTTAATTGAAACCACAAATCACGAGTATAAAAAGAAATTAAAATTCCAAAGGTTAAGAGTATCAAGTAAAAAATACAAAATACAATTATCTTTTATTTATTTTTATTTAAAAAAAAAAAAAAAAAAAAAAAAACATAATGTTCGCTACATATGCTATGCATAAACTACATACGCTACGAACCATGTAGCTTACGCTACATGGGATTTTCGCAATTTGCTAATGCTACGAAGCGTCGTAGGCTCGTAGCTACGCTACGGGCACTATTCAAAACACTGGTTGGTCCTACACCAACTCGGGTTCACTTTTTTATTAAGTTATGGGATTTGGGTGAAGTTTTTGGGTTGCAAGTGAGCTCGAGCATTGTTTGAGCCCGCTATGGATGGGTTAATTAGCCTAAACACTTTGTTAAGTGCTGTGTCTACAGAAACCAATGAAAGAGTCTATAATCAATCACATGGTGGAGAAGAAAGATGAAGAAAATAAATGCTTTGAGAAAGGATTGTGCAAAGACTTGACTCTAACAAACCATAATATCCTTTTCCTACAAAACCCTTTAAAAAAATGTATCGTGCACAAGAGGAGCACCCAAAGACAATACACACTCACCCAATAACATCCCATAAAAAATCCTTCTTCTTTTTTTTTTTGAAATCGTGTTTCTTGGAGTTTTTTAACATCTCCACTTAAGTTCTTTTGCATAAACAAGAATTTGATGGAGAAAAGGTGATTAGAGAGCAGCTTCAGGCCAAAAGAATAAAATTGAGAAAAGTTTGTTTAAATTTGTTTTTCAAAAAAAAAAAAAAGCAAGAAAAGTGGAAATCCATATAAATTCGTAAGTCTCATGCATTGACATGGATTTCAAGCAAGAAATTTCAATTTTAAAGACAGAAATGGAAGGACTTGGGAAAAACCTGAAATTCTTCTGTTTTCATCCATAAAATCATCATGTGTGGAAAAAATAAATGTTAATGGATGCAGATCAATGTATAGATTAGATTGGCCATAATCTTTCATTTACTAGAAAATTCATTTTTTTTAATTAATTAAAAATTACATTTAAAAATGTTTTTATAGAGACACTAGGGGGGCATTGATTTCGAGCCGGCTCGTAACTCAATGTGGATCTAAGACCAATGTATTCTTTTTCTTTTTAGTTTTTTTATTGTATTGTTTGGGTTTTATAGCTTGCATTGTATGACATTTGAAAGATATAACTTATTTTGGATATAGTCACATCATTTTATGGCCAACAGCACATAGTTTTGTTCCCTAAACAATTGACAACTATTAAGCATAGTTCTTTTTTTGTTTTTTTGTTTTTTTTGTTTTTGTAATGTTTTAGGTGTGTAATCATGTGTCTTTTAAAATCTCATGAAGTTTCCCTGATGAATTCCACCATTTTCTTATATTTCCCCATCCTCTGTTTGTGACACATTACCTGATAAATGACATATTTACTAAGGTTTCACACAATATTTATGTACCCAAAGGGTTTGGTGCACAGTGCAATATTAATACTTTGAACATTGGCATTGAAAAACAAATCACATGAAGTAATGGTAATTGAATCTACTAAGTAGCTCATAGCTTATTTTGGAATTCTTAGCCTTAGATGATCAATGGAAATGAGAGAATCTGAGCTTCTTTGTTTATGCCAAGAAGGGTTGCAATACAATTTTCACATCCTTCAATTGCCACTGACATCAGAAAATTTGAAGATCTAAATGAGAGGTCACATGACCTTAAGAGTTTTCCTAAAATGCAGACAGCAAAATCATGAAAAGGGATGATGCACCATCTGCAGCCAAGGAGGTTAACATAATGAACTTTTCTAAATTCCTAAAGACAAATGAAAATGGCAAGAACAACGGCAAGGAGAAGACAAATACATGACAGAATGCAAATAGAGAGCAGATGCCTCCAGATGTTGAAAGGTGCCTTATAGAAATTCATTGAAGTTGTTGCCATTGTCAAAACCAAAATATGCTGACCAAGTGAGTTATTTTCACATTTAGAGTTAATATGAAGTGTGTCTACAAAGAAATATTTCATTGCAAGGCTAGATGAAACGTGTCAGTCTCTAAACTAAATAAAATTGAAACTCCAGAACATTCAATCATAGTTCACCAACCCAGCAAGTTGACCTGCAACTTGAGCAAGTCAACTCAGCCTCTTCAGCAATTAGATGAGTGGGCCGAGATGCATCCAGATGGCATCTAACTCGAGTCTGACTCACCTGGCTTGGGGTAAGGAGGAAGACAAGGAGGAGGGAGGAGGAAGGAAGAGGAAGAACAATGAAGGATGAGGAAAAGAAAGAGAAGTAGAAGGAGAAGGAGAGGAAGAGGAGGAGGAGAAAGGGAAATGAGATAGGAGAAGAAAAATATGTATATTGTTATATATATATAAAGACAATTAAAAATCTGATCGACCTGATCTGGTGACATTCCAAGTTCGAGTCTGAGTCCAAGTTGTTGAACTATGCATTGAATGATAATTCCTCATAAGGGGAAGCAACAATCCTTCACTAACCTTGTTGAGATAATTCATTTGGATGATGATACATGTAAGAACCACCAGCATAAAGAACCATGTCTCAGGATAGATTAACTGATTCTTTCCCTCGAAAGTCAGTTTAAGGGAAGTTCCTAGAGCCTTAACACTCATTACCTGCAAGGAAGTGAAAGATTTTAAGTAGAAAGTGCGGACTCAGGTTAAATGAGAGATTCAGCTCTCACGTTCACCCTATTTTAAGACGAAACTTATCAGAAACTCTAAAAATAAAAATAAAAAAGAAAAGGAAATTTACCGAGAGGGAGCCCATCAAAGAACAAATGCCCGTGAAAACCAACACATTTGTATGACCATAATGTGGTGCAAAATGGATGATCAGAACAAAAACCAACACAATGACTGATGCCACATAAACCAAAAAGGCTGAAATACAACGAAGGGAATCAATCATTGTTCTTCAGAAATAACCAATGAAGGAACCAAAAGAACTTTAAAAAGTGGCAATATGAATAAATCTGCCAACCTGGTTGTGTTGCCATGCTCCATACTTCATGAACAGAAGTAATCAACCTCTCCTGTGGTGCATGGACGACAATTATAACAGAACCAGTAATGCACATCACACAACCCAAAATCCCTAGATCATGCAACCTCTCATTCAAAATAAAGTGAGCCAACACAGCGCTACCCCATGTTGTATTCATCCAGGCCATCACAAGTAATCCCGATGAGGTGGAGTTAGGACCTTAAAGAGATAATTACACAAAACCAAAAAAGAATGCCAAAAATACGAAAGGAGTTTACCTGACAATAATACTCAATGCGCCAAGAGGGGTGACAAGAACTGCCGGGGCGAATGCATATGCCACAAAATTAGCAACCTCTCCCACTATCACTATAGGTCACAATACAAGAAGGAAAAGAAGATGCTCGACCAATCAGCATAATCAAACAAGCCATGCGATTAGCAAAAGGCATTATAAAATCACCAGATTAAATTACCATTTCATACAAGTAACATGTTGTACAGGTGGAGCCCATCTCGTTTGGATCATAAGTTGTTTTGCTTAAGCTACTTATGCCTCAATAGCTTTTCTTGGTTTCTACTTATCCAACAAATAAGTATGTTTGGTAAACAACATACTTATAGTAAAAAAGTAAATAAGTTTATTTGGTTTCCAACATCACATAAGTAATTTTTAAATCTCTTCTATTAATCTCTCTCGTCTTCCAATATTTTTTTAAATATCTTTTAATTTTTACTTATTCATATGGGGTCCACCTTTAATATCCATCATCCATCATGTGGGGCCAACCTCTAAAGTGGACTGTTCATTATGTTGGGCCCTCCTTGGCCCTATCTTCAATGTGAATCGTCCATTGTGTGGGGCTTACCTTCAAAATGGACCATCCACCTTGTAAGGCTCACCTTCGATGTGGGCTATCCATCATGCAAGGCCACCTTGGATGTGGGTTGTCTATCATGTTGAACGTTGGATGTGGATCGTCCATCATGTGGGGCCAACCGTCATGTTGGGCCCAACTTTGAAACGGGCCTCCATCATGAGGGGCCCACCTTGGATGTGGGCCATTCATCATCAAGGGCCAACTTTTGATGTGGACCGTCCATTACGTGGGGCCCACCTTGATGTGGGACATCTATCACATGGGGCCCACTATCAATGTTAATTGTCCATCATGTGGGGTCCACCATCAATGGCCACCGCCCATCATGTGGAGCCCACCTTTGATGAGGACCGTCCATTGTGTGGGCCCCACCTTCAAAGTGAGTCGTCCATCATACTGGGCCCACCTTGATGTGGACCGTCCATTACAAGGGACCCACCTTGATGTGGGACCCACCATCAATGTTAAATGTCCATCATGTGGGGCCCAGCTTCAATGGCCACCACCCATCATGTGGAGCCCACCTTTAATGTGGACCGTCCATTGTGTGGGCCCCACCTTCGAAGTAGGTCATCCATCATACTAGACCCACCTTGGATGTGGGCCATTCATCATTAAGAGCTGACCTTTGATGTGGACAGTCCATTACATGGGGCCCACCTTGATGTGGGTCATCTATCATGTGAGCCCACTTTCAATGTCCATTGCCCATCATGTGGAGCCCACCTTTTATGTGGACCGTCCATTGTGGGCCCCACCATTGAAGTGGTTCATCCATCATACAAGGTCCACTTTGGATGTGGACCATTCATCATTTGGGGCCAACCCATGATGTGGATCATCCATTATGTGGGCCCACCTTGATGTGGGTCACCCATCATGCGGGACCCACCTTTGATGTGGAATGTCCATTGTGTGGGCCATTCATCATGCAAAGCCACCTTTGATATGGGCCATCCATTTCAAGTGGAGAGATGAGAAATAGAAAGATGAAAGAGAGAGAGAGAGAGAGAGAGAGAGAGAGAGAGAGTAAAAATAAGGTCAAAAAGTAAGAATTTCTAATTATGGCTATAAGTTTAAACTAATAAGACAGTTATGAAGGTGGTTACCAAAATAAATTTTTAGCTTATTTGCTACCATAAGCAAATAAATAAATACTAATGGTTATGGGGATGTATCCAAACAGGCTGTGATCCAGATCATTCATCTGCGAGCCCCATGTATATGGTATGCTTGCTATATTTTCTTTTCAACCATCAATTTGCAGGCTAATTATCAAGAGGATTGTGTGATGAGGGCCACCAGATAAATAATCCAGATCATTAAGAAAAAGGGCGCACCAGCATACAATGCAGGCCTAAATTAGACATCCTGATAATTGGGGAGCCCCAGCACCGAAAATCCCCTCGATTAAGTAATATAAAACAATCATGCAAAAAGAAAAAAGAGCAGATCAACTATTGTCCACTGGCCAGCTAACAACTGAGTCAATGTACAAACACAACTCATACAGCCCTTCAATTCACTAAAATTGCCATAACCAGCCAAGCTATGAATTATATCCACACAGTATATAATTCACCACAACGACCCATCTTCTATTCAGTCGAACAAGAGAAATGAAATCCGGTTTTCAGAAAGCTGGTGAAGTTCAAGCACCACAACAGAGAAGTTGAAATGAAAGCAATGAAGCATTAGCTGAAACAAAGAAATTCAGATGAATCTCAATCCATACATCAATTCATAAACCGAAATGAAAAACCATGAGTCCACCATAACCTATACAATGCATAATATAAAAATATGTATGATATGTAGCTGTACATAACAACCGTGTAGGTTTAGATATTAGAGTAGAAAATAAAGAAAATTGAGAGAGAGAGAGAGAGTTCACTTTAAGGGGAACCAGCCTCCTTAGAAACTGAGTTTTTTGGTCATTGCCACCCTCAAAAGAGTTTACATTCAACCTTAAAAAGACTAGTGCCACTTCTCTCTAATAGATAGATCCCTTACTGATACAAAAATTCCAATCTTCCAATTAACAAAGACAAATCAAAATAGAAATTCTAGTTTAAAAGACTTCAAAATTTGGGACAACAACTTAAGAATACTACTACCCTAAGCAACACCATGCTCACCAACTATGGGACAAGATCACGTGTGCTACCCATGTAGCCGTATCAACTCCTCCTCCATTGTAAAATACTTTTCCACGAGGGTTGAGGTCAAAAAATTGTTCTGGTTGCTGGCTCCATCCTGAATGGTATCTTTCGGATCACAAATGTCTAACTCTCCTTCAAATCTAATACGGGGGCATTTTCACACCGGGCTCGAGTGGGGTGGCCCATGGGATGCAAGGGAACACTCAGGGTGGGTGGCCCGCAGAACCCATGGATTTGAGGCCCGTGTGAGGCGGGTGGCTCATGTGAGGCAGAACCCATGGATTTGGGGCCTGTGTGAGGCGGGTGGCTTGTGTGAGGCGGAACCCATGGATTTGGGGCTCACGAGGGGGGTTTGGTTGAGGACCTCACCCATGGATTTAGGGCCTGGGCTACGAGATAAAGGGATTAATTCATCATGCTCTATCAGTTTAAGTTTTTAGAGCAAGTGGTTAATTGTCCCGCATCAAATTGGTATTAGAGCGGGAGGTCTCGTGTTCGAGACTCCTCACCGAGGGTGATTGATGCGGGGGCATTTTCACACCAAGCTCGAGTGGGGATGGCCAGTGGGATGCAGGGGCCCACTCGAGGTGGGTGGCTCCCAGAACCCGTGGATTTGGGGGTCGTGTGAGGTGGGTGACCCGTGTGAGGCGGAACCCATGGATTTGGGGCTCACGGGGAAGGTTCGGCCGAGGACCTCGCCCATGGATTTGGGACCTGGGCTACAAGATAAAGGGATTAATTCGCCATGCTCTATCAGTTTAAGCTTTTAGAGCAAATTATAGATGGTCAGGCTTCGCAGATGTGACCTAGAGAAAATCTCCCATAACTACTATATCAGGGATCCTTTTTCTTACGCTCAGCCATCACAACAGGTGTGGGCATTTTTTAGGTGCCTAGAATCATGGAGGGGCAAAGGACTCACCTTCCTTGCATATTGGAGATATATCATTTTTCTTTTCCTCTTTGCTCTTCATCTCTTCCTCGTGCTGAAGTTTCTCTAAGAATCTTAGGGTTTCTTCTTTTTTTTTTTTCTTGTGCCAGGCCTTTGTAATGGTCAATGTGTGAGAGGGTGTATGTTGTGTTCGTGACCATCAATCTTTTCAAACATTCTTGTAGGTGTACTCTTGTCCATTATTGCAACTCAGTTGTCAAATTTTCATTGATTTGATAACCGGGTTGCATTAGCATAAAGCATTAAGTGAAATGACAACAAGGTCAAGTACGGGAGTAGAGAAGCATCTACCTCAAAATGCTAGTGAGTATAAAAGGCTAAGTGATGTGGACATCCGTGGTGCACCCTTTAGAGTATACCAGAGGAGGAGGCGTCACCGACAGAGTACTAGAGCGGGGGAGTTGATATGGATGGACGGTGGGTCCATTGGACCCACTTTCTAACGCACTACGAGTGCAGGAGCAACATGACCGCACCCTGACCATAGATCCATGGGTCGGATTTTACACCCTACCACACGGGTGTTCACCCCGACCATAGATTCATGAGTCAAATTTCACACCCTACCACACGGGTGTTTTAGTTTTAGACTTTTTTGTTCTTTTTCTTATTTCAACTTTCTTTATTTTTCGTTTTTTTTTTTTTGTTATTTTTCTGGTTTTCAGGAGCTTTAGTGCACTTTTACTTTTTCATAGCTTGTATATACGTTGTGAGAAACCCTATTTTCGTTATTATTGAATGAATAGAAATTCGTCGCTTTTCTTCATCTTTATTCAAGAGATTAGGATTTCAAGATTAGCCCTTGGGTGTTAAGGATTCTACCTCGATTTCAAGTTTCCTTCTTTCTAAATCTTCGAGGTGTAGGAAAATGTAAGAATCATCTTCCTTCTTTTCTTTTGACGACAAAAGGACCAGTACTTTCTTCATCTCGAACCCCTCGTTATTCACCCCTTTCGTTCCTCTCTGGATACCCCCTTTCTAGTTTGAACAGAAAAGAGGGATGGTTAGTCGGTAAGATCAGATCCAAACTTGACCGTGGACTGACTTATGTTAGATATGGGATATCCTCATATCCCTAGGTCCTCCCTTTTTATTGTTTACGTGATCTTATGCTAAAGGGCATAATCCTAACGGAATAACCTCATCTTTGTGTTGAGATTTACCTAATCCCTTTGATTAGAAACAGTTAGTTAATTGGTGTATTTATTTGAATATTCTTTAACCTGATTATATATACATCTAAGGTTAGGTCATCATGTGTCCCTGCATCACTAAGTAGGTGTGAGAGCATGATTTGAAGCAAGAGTGGCACCGAGTTAAAAGGATCCTACAACTAAAGGGGCATCACATTGCATGAGCTTAAGTGATTTAGAGAAAGATAATTGGACTTTGTTCCCATCTGATAATGGAGATGATGTTCATAAGGAGAATCTAAGTTAGAGGCCTCTTAACTAAGGACTTGAATAAGGGTACCAATGTGCCTATCAATTGGGCCCAAAACCTTGCCATACATGTGAATCTAATTGTATAAAACAATACAAGCCTGTGTCAGGCAGAATTTTTTTAGCACAGAAAATCTTGAAAATTTATTTTGAAAAATAGAAAAAGTGTAGAACACCTTAATCTATCATTTTTTGTGATTTTAGCATGTGTTTAATGGTGTATCACACCATTCTTTAATAAAATAGTGTTTGTCAGCTTTTCCTGCAGAAATTCAACCAAATGGGGCGCAATTGAAAACAAACCAAGCATGATTTGGTGGATTTGAGCCATACATAAAAATACAACAAAAAGTATATGAAACAAAAAAAAAAATAAATAAATAAATAAATAAATAAATGATGGTTTGCCCCATCCTTCCAATAGTTCCCAAAGATGGCCCATTCCGCATCGGTTCATCAAATCGTATCCATTTTTTTGTCTTTTGATCCTCAAAATAAGGCTTCAATCTAGTCTGAAATTAGTTTATAAGCTTGGTTCATTACTAAAATGAAGAAAAGAAGTGGGAAATGAGAGAATTTAAAATTTAAAAAAAAAAAAAAAAAATCAAAGTGGAACCTTTATGGCCACAGCAGCCTGTATCGGCCTATACAAGCCAAATGCATGACATTTTTCCAATGGACCGGTTTGCCCCCTTATCGCGTAATGAAGGTGGCTGATGTCCATAACATAACCAATGGTAAAAACATGCACATAGCCCATTTACTATTGAAAAGCAGTTTGACCATGCCGCACAGGACCCAAACCACAGTACTAATCCCGCAACTAGACGTCATACACACATGAGAGCTGAGTGAATGTCTATTATGTCATAAGAAAACAGCAGACACGCAATGAGGAGGCCATTGCACGGAGGATTGGGTCCATAGACGCCAGTGACAGGTAAGGCATTTCCATTTCCATGCTACATTATGGATATGAATCAACTTCCTATGGCTATTGGATGAGCAACTCTAACAGCTACGACACCCATTTGCAGTCATCCAGCTATGGCTATATGAGGCGATCACAAACCATCCAAAATGCACACACTCCACACATGTGCACTAGCACACATGGCTTCTTTCCTTATTCTCATTAGTTCCTATTGTTTTAAATTTTCCTTTTTATTGTTATTTTTTAGGAGGTTATGTCTCATTAGGATTTTGTTTCCTTATTAGGAGAATTAGAGATTACATCAAGTAAGAACACCTTGCAATTCCTTCATAAATAATGCTACAGGCCAAATTATAGAAGCACTCTCTTTATGATATTTGAATACAAGTTGCCGATTTCTCAATTGTAGAAGTATTGGAGAGAGTTTTCACAATCTCTACTTCATGGCCAGAAGGTGGTTTAGCCTGCTCAGTCTCATTTCTTCTTCTATTTGTTGTATGGATCTTCCTATGCTTGTTTGTGATTTTTATCATTTAACATTGTACATAGATTTGCAACTACTTCCATTCTCTTGATCTAGTTGCATTACGATGGTCATAAGTATGCACAAGGATACAAACAAATTATGGCTATGTATAGTTGTATCTAGGATAAAAATGTGGGTATATATTTGAGAGTAAATGGCTTGGTATCATCAGCTCATGAGAAAAGCCGAGTATCGCAGTTATGAGGAGCAGCAGAAACATAGCCACCCCGGTACGAATAGGGACGACAACTTCGAGCTGCCTCATACTTGATGTGGATCTGAGGCCTATGTATGTTTTCAGATCTTCTTGGTATTTGGTTGCATTGTTTGTCTTATTGCTTGTATTGTATGACATTTGATTTTTATTTTTATTTTTTATGACGACAGGGTGCATCAGCCCCTTTTTAAGGCGAGACTAATCCCTACAGATGCACGCAATCACCAGCAAACCACGTGCATCAGGTAAAGCACGGGGAGGGGAATCGAACTTGCATCTGTGGGGAGAAAACCCACGACGCTATGCATTTGAATGATATTAACTCGCTTTGGATATAATTGCATTGCTAGTGTCCGAAAATGCATAGCTTTGTTCCCTAAACAATTGAAAACTAGTACGCACAGTTCTTTATGTAATGTTTTTGAGTTTGAACTGTGTAATCATGTGTTAATATCCCTGAAGTTTAATGAAAAAGAATTTCGCCATTTTCCTAAAGTTTCCCCAATGTTTCCTCAGACTATGAAACATTATGCAATACATGGATAGTTCCCAATGTTTACAATGATATTTCCATACCCAAAACTATGATACAAATTGAGTCGTTGATACTTCGCTCAGGACCTAACAGATCCTAAAGGACACCTTACCTCCTCAAAGGAGCAATCCCTGAACTCAGGTCTAATAAGAGCACAATTAACCGATTCTAGCGAGTCTAGCGAGTTGCACTTGTCATCAACAATTCTTCTATTCCTTTCTAGCCAAAGTCCCCATAAAATGTCATACCAACTAAGGAACACGACCACAAGTGCTACCATGCGCGATCAGGTGCGTGATCAGAACAAATGCTCCAAAAATGTAAATAACTTACTTGTAATCATGCCTACCCACCAGAGAGGCTCCAAGAGATAAGCATACCCACCAACACCTGCAAAAACATTTAAGAAAAAAATTAAAATAACATTAAATGAAACATAATTGTGCAAAAATACAAATAAATAATTGTACAAATTTTGAAGAAAACAATTACACCATTTCATAAATTCAAAAACCCATCAAAGAAAAAGCAAAGTTCCAAAAGTAAATACTACACAAAAAAAAAAGAGAGAGAGAGAGAGAGAGAGAGAGAGAGAAATGACTACCCATTTCAGAGAATTGAAAAACTCATCAAGGAAAGAAATGATCTGGAAAAAAAAAAAAAAAAATCTAGAGAAAGAAAAACTCAAAAAATAGAAAATACTAATAAAACAACAAGATCCTGCCCACAACCAATCCTACAAATATTCAAATAAATAAATATAGAATACCCACTTAAGAGAAATATTTAACCAAAAAAAAAAAACAAATTTACAAATTTCCACTTCCAATCCTACAAAATTTAAACAAAGGTACAATTAAGAAAAAAAAAAAAAAAACCACAGGAATACAAATTCATACCTTCAATCAAACAAAAATTTACAAATTTCCGCCAAAAAAAAAAAAAACCATCTGATAATGTAACGTTTCGGAAAAATCCGTACAAAGACCCGAGTATCACCTCAGGAAGAAATCAGTCAGGACCAAATCCTTTAGAAATTAGATGAAAATTAATTAAGTGCTAAACTGAATTAAACGCTAGATTAGCTTGAACAGCTTTCTATACGATCTGTAAGACCCAAAATTAGTAGAATCGCTAACGCTACATTACCTAAAAACCTAGGATCAATCTCTAAACCCAGTTGCCCTCGAGAGCACGTTGAAACTCCGTTTCGGACCTGAACCGCACGTCGAAAGTCCGATGACCACGAAACTATACGATTATGACCGTCTTGCTGGACTTGACAACCATCTCGGAAATCAAGTCCTAATAGTATTCAGAAATGCACAACTTGAGCCCGGAGTAAAGTGTGTGAGAAACGCGAATATTTTTAGAAAATGAACTCAGATTTAAGTGAATTGGACCGTTCGCTTGCAGGCTAAATTTAAAGCTTCAGACCGTCAGAATTTGACCCAAATACACCCTCGGATCAGGGAAATTTTCCTACACAGGTTAGTGTACTTGTGGCCCTGATCGAGTGACGATGACCGTTGAACTGAAACTGGTCCTCCACGGTCGATCTTCAACCCGATCAGACTGAAAAGTTAACCTGGCATAGATCCATTGTCCAGGAACTTTCCCCGAAACGTATGCAGAAAAGGGGCCTCCAAATGAGCTCTATTGGCCCGAAACAGCCGACTTTTGACTATAACCTAAGTATACCATGGCCCTGGGGCCATTGAGGTCAGTTCTAGGCCTATATAAAGACCTAAACCCACCTCTCTCTCATTCCATACGAATTTCAACCCTAGGAGAGAGAAGAAAGAAGAAAAAGAGGAGAAAAGAGAGAGTGAGAGATTGTTCCTGGGATTCGATCCCACCACTCCACGTGCTTAACCACCGCTTCCGTGTCGCCAGACCGGCGATTCCGATCCTGTTATTAGGTAAGAAATCCTAACCCTAACCTGTTTTAGATATTCAAATAGGAAGATCGGAGAAATAGCTAACAAATTTCGTGATTCAGGTAGCCGTTGTGCCGTAGATAAAGACTCAGTGTACAAACTGAGTTCGATACGTGTTTACCGGCGAAAGGTGCGGACTATAAACGTTTAGGTTATGGTTTTTAAGGCTTTCAATGTCAGTTCATGATTTATGACTGACTTGATTGCTCTCACATGTGCTTAGATACGATGTTTTCCATATATTACATATGTATGTGTACTATATCGATTTTAATGCATTCTATGTGTTTGTTGAAATGTTTGATTAAATATAGTATTATAATTTGTGCTTGTTATAATTGATGTTTGAGGATACATGATTGTTGTACGTGTGGCGAGTCCTTTGTGAAAGGATTTGCTACAACACCTATTATAACTACTTTTTATATGTATGTTAATATGTGTAGTCTAAGTGTTTGACAAAATGCCTGAATGAGAAAATGCTCGTTGAAATGTATGTATAGAGGGTGTTGAGATGTGATTCTCAGTGTCCTTATTTATAGTTACAATTTCCTTCATGTAACCTATCCTATTACTATGTGATTTATGAATGAAATGCCTATGTATGATAACATGTACTCTATGTGTTTGTTGAAATGCTCAAATACGATTCATATTTAGATTTGGTTGTCACATGCTGTCTTTGAATATCACATGTGAATGCTGTTGTTTGGAGTGTGATTGGACTACGATGTAGTCCAGGCAGTCGGTAATGGTTTATGACCGAGTGACTGAGTAGTTTCGCCACAACAAATACGTTCGATGAATCCGAGTCGTACGATGATTGTCGACAGTGATTAGGCCACGAGGAGTGCTTATGCGCTCCATGTCGATCAATTCAGCGTACGCTCGTACCAGTCAAGCTTGTCAAGCAACCCGATTAGCCTAATGTATACTCACCATGTATGGACACTACTGGTTGAATCTAATGTACCAACTTACCAGTGAGAAGCTCGTTTAACCTTGGTACCTCGATCCACTAAGACTCATGAGCCGGACATGGTGGTATGGGACACCGTGGTCGAGCTGTCGGCCTACGCTGGGGTAACGAGCCTCCCCGTAGTGTCCAGTGAACAACTCAGTCTCGTGAGCCGAATACGGTGGTATGGGACACTATATTCGAGCTGTCGACCTACGATTAGATGACGAGCCATTCGTAGTGACCTCAAGCGTATACTTAGTCTACGATGAGGTGACGAGCCTTTCCGTAGTAATCTCGAGTATAACTCAGGCCTGCGCTGAGGTGACGAGTCTCTCTATAACGACCTGGAACCATCTATTGTATGTGACTAGCTAGGATTGACGACCCTAGATGAATCATTGTTTGGGTAAGTGATATAAAGGGAGATGCCTTAGCTTCCCGAACACGCTGTTTGAATAAACCTAAACAAGAACTTGGCTAACACGATCATGCACCGCATAGCATGTGTTTTGGCGAGGAAACGCACGTTTAGGGAGGTTGTCATGCGCGATCATGATATGATGTCGCTGAGGGAGTGCAGGCGAGGGCATGCATCATTATCGCATACCATCCTTGCATTAACAAGAGTACTTAGGATATGATTGTTGTACTGCTTTATCATTACTGCTTGATTGAATTGATAACATGTTAACCTTCGCCTTATAGCTCCACTGAATTGATCGCTCACTCCCGCTCTGGGACGGTGTTTTAAAATACCAACCAGACTCTGTTGTAGTTGCAGGTGACGTCAAGGCTTACGAGATGGAGCCTGACTTTTATGATGATGAGGAGGCGTTCTCCTATATGCAACTCTCTGGCGGATTTATATAGACCTGGAATTGCGCATCGGGGCTACAGGGATATGGATAGACGATATCACATTTTATCATTTTGTTATTTTGGAAATTATACATGTAATTATTTGACTTGGTGACATGTTCATACTCTGGGGACTCACAGTCATTTATATGCTTTATACAACTATCACAGTCTTCCGCTTGCATAATTTAACTGTCTCTAGAGTATAATATACTGATTTGGTATAATCTCACTCATGTTTAATGCACTAATACAGGCAACATTTAATCATCATTATCTATGTTGCATAAGTGATATGTTGGAATTCGGGAGTTGGGCTCCTGCTCGACCCCCCATTTCAGGGATTTACAGATAACCAACAAGCGAAATTCCACCCGAATCAAATTCATCAAAAAAATTTAAAAAGAATTGGAGACATCAGAAAAATACAAACTTCCGCCAGAAATACTACAAAAACCAAACGAGAAATGAAAAGAAAATCGAGGGGAAGAAGAAGAAGAGTAGATATCTTCATGGAATTATCGAGGAAACACAAGAGAGAGAGAGAGAGAGAGAGAGACACCAGCCCGAACTCCAGAAGCCGCTGCTGCACGTCTCAACCCCTTCTTTTTTATAATGAAGCTGGCCCCTACAAACGCACATGAGAGAAGAGCAAGAACGAATCCTTTCGTATTATCATCTCCTGAAAAAACCACGTCTTTCTCTCTCAGAGCCTGAACGACTCCTTCCAGATTATCGCCTGCTGAAAAACCCATCTCTCTCTCTCTCCCGTTCAGATTATCACCTGCTGAAAACGCCATCTCTCTCTCTCTCTCTCTCTCTCTCTCTCTCTCTCTCTGAAGAATTTCTGATCTCCTTCGTATTTCCTCTCTTTCTCTCTCTGTTGGAAGAATTTTTGATCCGAGAATCAGGTAAGAGCTTATGAAGAAATAATCACATACGTATTGTATACTGCCTTGTCTGTGAACAGGTTGGCCCCACTGGGATGGCCACATGGTCTGAAAATCAGAAAATGGACTGGCTATAAATCTCAGGTGGACCATGCCGTAGGAAAAAAAATAGGGATTGGATATCCACCATTTAAATCCAACTATGGCCCACTGTACTGTTTAAGAAATCCAATCTGTTGACTAGGTCATACAGACCCAGATGAAGGTAAAAAAACAAAGATCAGCCTACCCAAAACTTTTATGGCCCAAAAAGTTTTTAATGGTCGACGTTCATTCAACACACGTTTCCTGTAATGTGATCCACTTGGGATAGGGAAATACCACTTTTTTGTCTAATACCATCAAATAATCTATAAAAATAGATGGACAGCATGGATGAAACACATACTTCATGGTAGGCTCACAGAGCACAGACCACCGGCCACTGGGAGTAGCCCATCCGTTTCCTTTCTTATTATTTTTTTTTTTTAGAAATTTGCGACTGTACGACCCATTTATGGCCCATTTGCGAGACCAAGCCCACGTCATTTTTCCTTACAAAAATAAGCCCCGGCTGTACGGACGCCTTCCCAAAGGTCAAAAATGCCCCCTGCTTTTTCCTTCAAGCGGGAAGACGAGCGCTGACGCTCCAAGGACTCCGAGTTATACGGACGGCTCAAAAGATATCAAAGTTACATAGGCCCCACAGTTATGTATTTATTATATCCACAACGTTTATCCATATTTCGAGATCATTTCGGAGCATTATCTTAAAAAAAAAATCATATCCAAAGATCAACTGGACCACACCACAAAGAACAGTAGAAAATTACTTTTCAACGTTGAAACTTTTGTAGGGCCCATCATAACATTTATTTTTCATCTAATTTATTCATAGAGTCAAAAAGACCTGGATGAACAGGAAAAACAAATTTCATGATAATCCAAAACTTTCGTGACCCCTGAAAAGGTTTCAACGGTATGGTATAAGTTCAATCCTCCAAAGCCTTTTACAGTGTGGTCCACTTGATAGCTAAATCTGTCTTATTTTTCGTCTCAAGCCTTAATACGAATTTGCCAAATAGATGGACGGTTTGGATATAACACATACCTCATAATAGGACCCACAAGCGGTGGGATTACAACAGCAAAAAATTTAAAAATAATAATAATAATAAATATAAATAAAAATCCAAAAGTCTATTGAAATGTACTTTGATATATCGAAGGTCTTTCGATTAATCGAAAATGGTCCAGAATTGTCCAGTGAGTTTTCCTCAAAAATCCTACAAATTTCGGTTAATCGAATGTCTTTTGATTTATCGAGAAAAAGGTATTTTACCTTTAGCTACGGATTATAACTGTAGCCATAACTATAACAGGTGTCAGTCTATAAAATTTTTTATTTTTTTATTTTTATTTTTATTTTTTACATGAAGAAATTTATTCTACCTACAATTTTCTTTAAAACATATTTATATAAATACGTATATATAAGCATATAAAATTTTTTTTCCCTCTTTTTTTTCATTTATTTCTTTATTCATTTAACAAGAATATCTTCTAAATCAAAATTAGTTACTTGACGTACCATATATGATTTTGGGGTAGGAGAAGCTACTTTAGCCAACTAACCTTGTTATTTTCCAAGATACCATCAGGTCGATGGTCAAAAATTCATTTCATTCACTTCGCAGACAATTTCAATAAGTTTGCGGTCAATTTCATTCATTTTATGGTCCAATCGCTGCACTTCACGGTCATTTTCATGCATATCACAGTCATTCCCACCTATTCCGTGTTGATTCACGGTCATTTCAACGCATTTCACGGTCATACCCCTTTACTTCACAGTCATTTCGACGTATTTCACGGTCAATTCACTTCACTTCACGATCATTTCCATGCATATCACGGTCATTCCCACATATTCCGTATTGATTCACGGTCAATTCGACGCATTTCATGGTCATACCCCTTCACTTCACGATCAATTCGCTTCACTTCACGATCATTTCCATGCATTTCACGGTCAATCCCGCATATTCCGTGTTGATTCACGGTCATTTCGACGCATTTCACCGTCATAACCCTTCACTTCACGGTCATTTTCGCGCATTTCATAGTCAATTCGCTTCATTTCACGATCATTTCCATGCATTTCACGGTCATTCCCACATATTCCGTGTTGATTCACGGTCATTTCGACGCATTTCACGGTCATACCCATTTACTTCACGGTCATTTCGACGCATTTCCCGGTCAATTTGCTTCACTTCACGATCATTTCCATGCATTTCACGGTCATTCCCACATATTCCGTGTTGATTCACGGTCATTTCGACGCATTTCACGGTCATACCCCTTCACTTCACAGTTATTTCGACGCATTTCACAGTCAATTCGCTTCACTTCACGATCATTTCCATGCATTTCGCGGTCATTCCCACATATTCCTTGTTGATTCAAGGTCATTTCGACGCATTTCACGGTCACATCGCTTCACTTCACGGTCATTTCCGCGCATTTCACGGTCAAGTCACTTCACTTCACGATCATTTCCATGCAATTCACGGTCATTCCCGCATATTCCGTGTTGATTCACGGTCATTTCGACGCATTTCATGGTCAAACCCCTTCACTTCACGGTCATTTCCGCGCATTTCACGATCAATTCACTTCACTTCACGATCATTTCCATGCATATCACGGTCATTCCAACATATTCCATGTTGATTCACGGTCATTTCAACGCATTTTAAGGTCACGGTCATTTCCGCGCATTTCACGGTCAATTCGCTTCACTTCACGATCATTTCCATGCATTTCACGGTCAATCCCGCATATTTCGTGTTGATTCATGGTCATTTCGACACATTTTACGGTCATACCCCTTCACTTCACGGTCATTTTCGCGCATTTCACGGTCAATTCGCTTCATTTCACGATCATTTCCATGCACTTCACGGTCATTCCCACATATTCCGTGTTGATTCACGGTCATTTCCACGTATTTCACGGTCATACCCCTTCACGATCATTTCGACGCATTTCTCGGTCAATTCGCTTCACTTCACGATCATTTCCATGCATTTCACGATCATTCCCACATATTTTGTGTTGATTCACGGTCATTTCGATGTATTTCACGGTCAATTCGCTTCACTTCACGATCATTTCCATGCATTTCACGGTCATTCCTGCCTATTCCGTGTTGATTCGCGGTCATTTCGACCTATTTCACGGTCATACCCCTTCACTTCACGATCATTTTCACGCATTTAATGGTCAATTCGCTTCATTTGACGATCATTTCCATGCATTTCACAGTCATTCCTACATATTCCGTGTTGATTCACGGTCATTTCGACGCATCTCACGGTCATATCCCTTCACTTCACGGTCATTTTCGCGCATTTCACGGTCAATTCGCTTCATTTCACGATCAATTCGCTTCATTTCACGATCATTTCCATGCATTTCACGGTCATTCCCACATATTCCGTGTTGATTCACAGTCATTTCGACGCATTTCACGGTCATACCCCTTCACTTCACGGTCATTTCCGCGCATTTCACGGTCAATTCGCTTCACTTCACGATCATTTCCATGCATTTCACGGTCATTCCCGCATATTCCGTGTTGATTCACGGTCATTTCGACGCATTTCACGGTCATACCCCTTCACTTCACGGTCATTTCGATGCATTTCACGGTCATACCCCTTCACTTTACGATCATTTCCGTGCATATCACGGTCATTCTCACATATTACGTGTTGATTCACGGTCATTTCGACGCATTTCACGGTCAAACCCCTTCACTTCACGGTCATTTCCACTCATTTCACGGTCAATTCGCTTCACTTCATGATCATTTCCATGCATTTCACGGTCAATCCCGCATATTCCGTGTTGATTCACAGTCATTTCGACGCATTTCACGGTCATACCCCTTCACGTCACGGTCATTTTCGCACATTTCACGGCCAATTCGCTTCATTTTACGATCATTTCCATGCATTTCGCAGTCATTCCCACATATTCCGTGTTAATTCACGGTCATTTCGACGCATTTCACGGCCATACCTCTTCATTTCATGGTCATTTCGACGCATTTCCCGGACAATTCGCTTCACTTCACGATCATTTTCATGCATTTCACGGTCATTGCCACATATTCGACGCATTTCACAGTCATTTCAACGCATTTCACGGTCATTTCGCTTCACTTCACGATCATTTACATACATTTCACGGTCATTCCCACATATTCCGCGTTGATTCACGGTCATTTCAACGCATTTCATGGTCATACCCCTTCACTTCAAGGTCATTTCTGCGCATTTCACGGTCAATTCGCTTCACTTCACGATCATTTCCATGCATTTCACGGTCATTCCCGCATATTCCGTGTTGATTCACGGTCATTTCGACGCATTTCACGATCATTTCCACGCATTTTACGGTCAATTCGCTTCACTTCACGATCATTTCCATGCATATCATGGTCATTTCCGCATATTTCGTGTTGATTCATGGTCATTTCGACGCATTTCACGGTCATACCCCTTCACTTCACAGTCATTTCCGTGCATTTCACGGTCAATTCGCTTTTCACTTCACGATCATTTCCATGCATTTCACGGTCAATCCCGCATATTCCGTGTTGATTCACGGTCATTTTGACGCATTTCAAGGTCATACCCCTTTACTTCACGGTCATTTTCTCGCATTTCACGGTCAATTCGCTTCATTTCACGATCATTTCCATGCATTTCAGGGTCATTCCCGCCTATTCCGTGTTGATTCACAGTCATTTCGACGCATTTCACGGTCATACCCCTTCACTTCACGGTCATTTCGACGCATTTTCTGGTCAATTCGCTTCACTTCACGATCACTTCCATGCATTTCACGGTCATTCCCACATATTTCGTGTTAATTCACGGTCATTTCGATGCATTTCACGGTCAATTCGCTTCACTTCACGATCATTTCCATGCATTTCACGGTCATTCCTGCATATTCCATGTTGATTCACGGTCATTTCGACGGATTACACTGTCACACCCCTTCACTTCACGGTCAATTCCGCACATTTCACGGTCAATTCGCTTCACTTCACGATCATCTCCATGCATTTCACGGTCATTCCCGCATATTCCGTGTTGATTCACGGTCATTTCGACGCATTACACCGTCATACCCCTTCACTTCATGGTCATTTTGACGCATTTTACGGTCAAATCGCTTCACTTCACGATCATTTCCATGCATTTCACGGTCAATCTCGCATATTCCGTGTTGATTCACGGTCATTTCGACGCATTTCATGATCATACCCCTTCACTTCACGGTCATTTTCGCGCATTTCACGGTCAACTCGTTTCATTTCATGATCATTTCTATGCATTTCACGGTCATTCCCACATACTCTGTGTTGATTCGCGGTAATTTTGACACATTTCACGGTCATATCCCTTCACTTCACAATCATTTCGACGCATTTCCCGGTCAATTCGCTTCACTTCACGATCATTTCCATGCAATTCACGGTCATTCCCGCATATTCCATGTTGATTCACGGTCATTTTGACGCATTTCACGGTCAAACCCCTTCAATTCACGGTCATTTCCGCGCATTTCACGGTCAATTCACTTCACTTCACGATCATTTCCATGCATATCACGGTCATTCACACATATTCCGTGTTGATTCACGGTCATTTCGACGCATTTCACGGTCATACCCCCTTCACTTCACGGTCATTTCCGCGCATTTCACGGTCAATTCGCTTCACTTCACGATCATTTCCATGCATTTCACGGTCATTCCCGCATATTCCGTGTTGATTCACGGTCATTTCGACGCATTTCACGGTCATACCCCTTCACTTCACGGTCATTTCGACGCATTTCACGGTCAATTCGCTTCACTTCATGATCATTTCCATGCATATCACGGTCATTCCCACATATTCCGTGTTGATTCACGGTCATTTCGACGCATTTCACGGTCATACCCCTTCACTTCACGGTCATTTCCGCGCATTTCACGGTCAATTCGCTTCACTTCACGATCATTTTCATGCATTTCACGGTCAATCCCACATATTCCGTGTTGATTCACAGTCATTTCGAAGCATTTCACAGTCATACCCCTTCACTTCGCGGTCATTTTCGCGCATTTCACAGATCAATTCGCTTCATTTCGCAATCATTTCCATGCATTTCACGGTCATTCCCACATATTCTGTGTTGATTCACGGTCATTTCGACGCATTTCACGGTCATACCCCTTCACGGTCATTTCGCCTCACTTCACGGTCAATTTGCCTCACTCACGGTCATTTCCATGCATATCACGGTCATTACCGCATATTCCGTGTTAATTCACAATCATTTCGGCTCATTTCACGGTCAATTCCCTTCATTTCACGGTTATTTCCATGCATTTCACGGTAAATTCCCTGCACTTCACGGTCATTTCCACTCATATCACGGTCATTCCCGCCTATTCTGTGTTAATTCATGGTCATTTCGGCGCATTTCACAATCAATTCTCTTCATTTCACGGCCAATTCGCTTCACTTCACGGTCATTTCCACGCATTTCACGATCATTCCCGCCTATTCCATGTTGATTCACGGTCATTTTAGCGCATTTCACGGTCATTTCCCTTCATTTCACGATCCTTTCCATGCATTTCACGGTCAATTCGCTTCACTTCACAGTCATTTCCATGCATTTCACGGTCATTCCGTCTATTCCGTGTTGATTCACGGACATTTCGGCGCATTTCACGGTCATTTCCGTGCATTTCACGGTCAATTCGCTTCACTTCACGGTCATTTCCTAAACCCTAAATCTTAAACCTAAACCTTTAACCTAAACTTACAACCTTAACCTAAACCTATTCTCAAATCCCAAAACCTAAACCTTTAACCTATAACCTAAACTTAAACCTTTAACCTATAACCTAAACGTATAACCTATAACCTAAACATAAACCTAAACCTATAACCTAAACCTAAACCTTAACCTATTCTAAATTTTCTAAACTATAACCTAAACCTTAGCCATTTCATGGTCAATTCGCTTCACTTTACGATCATTTTCATACATATCATTGTCATTCCCACATATTCTGTGTTGATTTTTGGTCATTTCGATGCATTTCACGGTCATACCCCTTCACTTCACGGTCATTTCCACGCATTACACGGTCAATTCGTTTCACTTTACGATCATTTCCATGCATTTCACGGTCATTCCCGCATATTCCGTGTTGATTCACGTTCATTTCGACGCATTTCACAGTCATACCCCTTCACTTCACGGTCATTTCGACGCATTTCACGGTCAATTCGTTGAAATGACCGTGAATCAACACGGAATAGGCGGGAATGACCGTGAAATGCATGGAAATGACCGTGAAGTGAAGCGAATTGACCGTGAAATGCATGGAAATGACCGTGAAATGAAGGGGCATGACCGTGTTGATTCAAGGTCATTTCGACGCATTTCGCGGTCATGCCCCTTCACTTCACCCCCATTTCCCTAAACCTTAATATACACCCTAACCTAAACCTATTCTTATAACCTAAACCTATTCTTAAATCCCAAAACCTATAACCTAAACCTAAACCTTAACATAAACCTATAACCTATAACCTAAACCGAAACTTATAACCTAAACCGAAACCTATAACCTAAACCTGAACCCGAACCCGAATTCCTAAACCTAAATCTATACTTATAACCTAAACCTATTCTCAAATTCCAAAACCTATAACTACAACATAAACCTTAACCTAAGCCTATAACTTATAACCTAAACTCAATTCCCTAAACCTTAACCACAACCTAACCTAAACCTATACTTATAACCTAAACCTATTGTTAAATCTAAACCTACAACCTAAACCTAAAACTAAACCTAAACTTATAACCTTAACCTAAACCTATTCTCAAATCTCAAAACTTAAACCTTTAACCTATAACCTAAACCTAAACCTTTAACCTATAACCTAAACGTATAACCTATAACCTAAACTCAAACCTAAACCTATAACCTGTAACCTATAATCTAAACCTAAACCTTAACCTATTCTCAATTCCTTAAATCTATAACTTATAATCTATAACATAAACCTAAACCTAAACCTTAGCCTAAACCTAAACCTAAACCTTAGCCTATAACCTATAACCTATAATCTAAACCTATTCTTAAATCCCTAAACCTGAAATGCATAAAAATAATCGTGAAGTGAAGCGAATTGACTGTGAAATGCACAGAAATGACCGTGAATAAAAACGGAATCACCGAGATTGACCATGAAATGCATGGAAACGACCGTGAAGTGAAGTGAATTGACCATGAAATGCATGGAAATGACCGTGAAGTGAAGGGAATTGACCGTGAAATGCATGGAAATGACTGTGAATCAAAACGGAATCGCCGGGATTGACCGTGATATGCATGGAATTGATCGCAAAGTAAATGAAATGAGCGAAATTGACCGCGAACTGATTGAAATTGACCGTGAAGTGAATGAAATGGATTTTCAACCATCGACCTGATGGAATCTTGAAAAATAACCAGGTTGGTTGGCTAAAGTAGCTTCTCCTACCCCAAAATCATATAGGGTACATTAAGTAACTAATTTTGGTTTATAAGATATTCTTGTTAAATGAATAAAGAAAGAAATGAAAAAAAAGAGAGAGAGAAAAAATTTTATATGCTTATATATACATATTTATATAAATATGTATTAGAGAAAATTGTAGGTAGAATGAAGTTCTCCATGTAAATTTAAAAAATAAAATAAAAATAAAAATAAAAATTCGTAAGCTGGCACAGACTACAGTTATGGACGGTTATAATCCGTAGCTATAGCTTTCGATGCCATCGATGACATCGAACACTAATCGATGTCATCGAGCTCAAGTTGTCGATAACATCGAAGGTCTTTCGATATGTACTTCGATATATCAAATATCTTTTGATTAATCGAAAAAGGTCCAAAACTGTCCAGCGAGTTTGCCTCAAAAATCCTGCAATTTTCGATTAATCGAATGTCTTTCGATTAATCGAAAAAGGTATTTTATCATTAGCCATGGATTATAACTGTAGCCATAATTGTAGTCTATGCCACTCTATGAAATTTTTTATTTTTTTTATTTTTATTTTATTTTTTACATGGAGAACTTTATTCTACTTACAATTTTCTCAAATAAATATTTATATAAATATGTATATATAAGCATATAAAAAAATTATCTTTTTTTTTCATTTCTTTCTTTATTCATTTAAAAAGAATATCTTCTAAACCAAACTTAGTAACTTGATGTACCCTATATGATTTTTGGGTAGGAGAAGCTACTTTAGCTAACTAACTTACTTATTTTCCAAGATTCCCAACTAACCTTGTTATTTTCCAAGATTTCATCAGGTCGATGGTCGAAAATCTATTTCATTCACTTTGCGGTCAATTTCAATTAGTTCGCGATTAATTTCATTCATTTAATTTACTTCACGGTCATTTTCAATCAGTTCGCAGTTTAGGTTTAGGCTAAGGTTTAGGTTTAGGTTTATATTATAGATTTTAGGTTATAGATTTAAGGAATTGAGAATAAGTTAAGGTTTAGGTTTAGATTATAGGTTACAGGTTATAGGTTTAGGTCTGGGTTTAGGTTATAGGTTATATGTTTAGGTTATAGGTTAAAGGTTTAAGTTTAGGTTATAGGTTAAAGGTTTAGGTTTGGGATTTGAGAATAGGTTTAGGTTAAGGTTATAAGTTTAGGTTAAAGGTTTAGGTTAATGTTATAGGTTATAGTTATAGGTTTAGGTTAAGGTTTAGGTTGTAGTTATAGGTTTTGGAATTTGAGAATAGGTTTAGGTTATAAGTATAGATTTAGGTTTAGGAATTCGGGTTCGAGTTCTAAGTTTATGTTTGGGTTTAGGTTATAGGTTTCGGTTTAGGTTATAGGTTTATGTTAAGGTTTAGGTTTAAGTTATAGGTTTTGGGATTTAAGAATAGGTTTAGGTTGTAAGAATAGGTTTAGGTTAGGGTGTAGATTAAGGTTTAGGGAAATGGGGGTGAAGTGAAGGGGCATGACCGTGAAATGCGTCGAAATGACCATGAATCAACACGGAATAGGCTGGAGTGACCGTGATATGCATGGAAATGATTGTGAAGTGAGGCGATTGGACCGCGAAATGCGCGGAAGTGACCATGAAGTGAAGGGTCATGATCGTAAAATGCGTCGAAATGACCATGAATCAACATGGAATAGGCGGGAGTGACCGTGATATGCATGGAAATGATTATGAAGTGAGGCGATTGGACCACAAAATGCGTGGAAGTGACCATGAAGTGAAGGGTCATGACCGCAAAATGCGTCGAAATGACCGTGAATCAACACGGAATAGGTGGGAGTGACTGTGATATGCATAGAAATGGGGGTGAAGTGAGGCGATTGGACTGCAAAATGCGCGGAAGTGACCATGAAGTGAAGGGCCATGACCGCGAAATGCGTCAAAATGACCGTGAATCAACACGGAATAGGTGGGAATGACCGTGATATGCATGGAAATGGGGGTGAAGTGAAGCGATTGGACCGCGAAATGCACGGAAGTGACCGTGAAGTGAAGACGCGGGACCGTGAAATGCGTCGAAATGACCGTGAATCAACACGGAATATGAAGGAATGACCGTGAAATGCATGGAAATGACTGTGAAGTGAAGCGAATTGACCGTGAAATGCGCGAAAATGACCCTGAAGTGAAGGGGTATGACCGTGATGTCATGACCGCGAAATGTGTCGAAATGACCGTGAATCAACACGGAATAGGTGGGAGTGACTGTGATATGCATGAAAATGATTGTGAAGTGAGGCGATTGGACCGCGAAATGTGTGGAAGTGACCATGAAGTGAAGGGTCATGACCGCGAAATGCATCGAAATGACTGTGAATCAACACAGAATAGGCGGGAATGACCGTAATATGCATGGAAATGATTATGAAGTGAGGCGACTGGACCGCGAAATGTGCGGAAGTGACCATGAAGTGAAGGGTCATGACCGCGAAATGCGTCGAAATGACCGTGAATCAACATGGAATAGGCGGGAATGACCATGATATGCATGGAAATGGGGGTGAAGTGAAGCGATTGGACCGCGAAATGCACGGAAGTGACCGTGAAGTGAAGACGCGGGACCGCGAAATGTGTCAAAATGACCATAAATCAACACGGAATAGGTGGGAATGACCGTGATATGCATGGAAATGTGGGTGAAGTGAAGCGATTGGACCGCGAAATGCGCGGAAGTGACCGTGAAGTGAAGACGCGGGACCGCAAAATGCGTCGAAATGACCGTGAATCAACACGGAATATGCGGATATGATCGTGAAATGCATGAAAATGGCCGTGAAGTGAGGAGATTTGACCGTGAAGTCCTTGGAAATGGCCGTGAAGTGAAGTGACTTGACCGTGAAGTGCATCGAAATGACCGTAAATGTAAACGGGATTGCTGGATATGATCGTGAAATGCATGGAAATGGCCTTAAAGTGAAGAGAATTGACCGTGAAGTCCTTGGAAATGGCCGTGAAGTGAAGTGAATTGACCGTGAAGAACGTCGAATTGACCGTGAATGAACACGGAATCGCCGGGAATGACCGTGAAATGCTTGGAAATGATGGTGAAGTGAAGTGAATTGACCGCGAAGTGCATGGAAATGGTCGTGAAGTGGAGTGAATTAACCTTGAAGTGCGTCGAATTGATCTTGAATGAACACGGAATCGCCGGGAATGACCGTGAAATGCATGGAAATGACGGTGAAGTGCGTGGAAATGGCCTTGAAGTGAAGTGAATTGATCGTGAAGTGCGTCAAAATAATCGTGAACGGAAACGGAATTGCCGGATATGACCGTGAAATGCATGGAAATGGCCGTGAAGTGAAGAGAATTGACCGTGAAATGCTTGGAAATGGCTGTGACGTGAAGTGAATTGACCGTGAAGTACGTTGAAATGACCGTGAATCAACACGGAATAGGCGGGAATGACCGTGAAATGCATGGAAATGATCGTGAAGTGAAGCTATTGGACCGCGAAATGCGCATAAATGACCATGAAGTGAAGGGGCATGACCATGAATTGTGCCGAAATGACCGTGAATCAACACGGAATAGGCGGGAATGACCGTGATATGCATGGAAATGACTGTGAAGTGAGGCGAATTGACCGTGAAATGCTCGGAAATGACCGTGAAGTGAAGGGGTATGACCGTGAAATGCGTCGAAATGACCGTGAATCAACACGGAATATGCGGGAATGACCGTGAAATGCATGGAAATGATCGTGAAGTGAAGCGAATTGACCGTGAAATGCGTCGAAATGACCGTGAATCAACATGGAATATGCGGGAATGACCGTGAAATGCATGGAAATGATCGTGAAGTGAAGCGAATTAACCGTGAAATGCGCGGAAATGACCGTGAAGTGAAGGGGTATGACCGTGAAATGCGTCGAAATGACCGTGAATCAACACGGAATATGTGGGAATGACCGTAAAATGCATGGAAATGATCATGAAATGAAGCGAATTGACCATGAAATGCGCAAAAATGACCGTGAAGTGAAGGGGTATGACCGTGAAATGCTTCGAAATGACCGTGAATCAACACGGAATATGCAGGAATGACCGTAAAATGCATGGAAATGATTGTGAAGTGAAGCGAATTGACCGTGAAATGCGCAGAAATGACCGTGAAGTGAAGGGGTATGACAGTGAAATGCGTCGAAATGACCGTGAATCAACACAGAATAGGCGGGAATGACTGTGAAATGCATGGAAATGATCGTGAAGTGAGTCGAATTGACCGTGAAATGCTCAGAAATGACTGTGAAGGGGTATGACCGTAAAATGCGTCGAAATGACCGTGAATCAACACGGAATATGCGGGAATGACCGTGAAATGCATGGAAATGATCGTGAAGTGAAGCGAATTGACCGTGAAATGCGTCGAAATGACCGTGAAGTGAAGGGGTATGACCGTGAAATGGGTCGAAATGACCGTGAATCAACATGGAATATATGGAAATGACCGTGAAATGCATGGAAATGATCATGAAATGAACCGAATTGACCGTGAAATGCGTCGAAATGACCGTGAAGTGAAGGGGTATGACCGTGAAATGCATCAAAATGACCGTGAATCAACACGGAATATGCGGGAATGACTGGAAATGCATGGAAATGATCGTGAAGTGAAGCGAATTGACCGTGAAATGTGCGAAATGAACGTGAAGTGAAGGGGTATGACCGTGAAATGCGTCGAAATGATCGTGAATCAACACCGAATATGCGGGAATGACCGTGAAATGCATGGAAATGATCGTGAAGTGAAGCGAATTGACCGTGAAATGCGCGGAAATGACCACGAAGTGAAGGGGTATGACCCCGAAATGCGTCGAAATGACCGTGAATCAACACGGAATATGTGGGAATGACCGTGAAATGCATGGAAATGATCGTGAAATGAAGCGAATTGACCGTGAAATGCGTGAAAATGACCGTGAAGTGAAGGGGTATGACCATGAAATGCGTCGAAATGACCGTGAACCAGCACGGAATATGTGGGAATGACCATGAAATGCATGAAAATTATCGTGAAGTGAAACGAATTGACCGTGAAATGCACGGAAGTGACCGTGAAGTGAGGTGAATTGACCGTGAAATGGATTTTCGATCATCGACCTGATGGAATCTTGGAAAATAACTAGGTTAGTTGGCTAAAGTAGCTTCTCCTACCCCAAAATCATATAGGGTATATCAAGTAACTAAGTTTGGTTTAGAAGATATTCTCGTTAAATGAATAAAGAAAGAAATGAAAAAAAGAGAGAATTTTTTTTTTAAATGCTTATATATACACATTTATATAAATATGTATTTGAGAAAATTGTAGGTAAAATAAAGTTCTCCATGTAAAAAATAAAAATAAATAATAATAAAAATTTCATAGATTGGCACAGACTACAGTTATGGCTACGGTTATAATCCGTAGCTAATGACAAAATAAATTTTTCGATTGATCGAAAGACATTCGATTAATCAAAAATTGCAGAATTTTTGAGGCAAACTCGCTGGACAGTTTTGGACACTTTTCGATTAATCGAAAGACGTTCAATACATATAAAAAGACATATCGAAATGGCATGGGCGAGAGCTATGGCTACGGTCATTATCCGTAGCTATAGAATGACTTGTAGCGAAAAGTTCCTGGTTTATTTATTTATTATTATTATTATTTTTTATTTTTTGCTGTTGTTATCCCACCGCTATTTTTGGGTCCTATTATGAGGTATATGTTATATCCAAACCGTCCATCTTTTGGGGGAACTCGTATTAAGACTTGAGACGAAAAATAAGACAGATCTAGCTATCAAATGGACCACACTGTTAAAGGCTGTGGAGGATTGAACGTCTACCATTGAAACCCTTTTAAGGGTCACAGAAGTTTTGGATCGTTATTAAATTTGTTTTTCCTCTTCATCCAGGTCTTTGTGACCTTATGAATAGATTGGATGGAAAATAAATGTTATGGTGGGCCCTACAAAATTTTCAATGGTGAAAAACAATTTTCTGCTGCTCTTTGTGGTATGGTCCAGTTGATCTTTGGATATGATTTTTTTTTTTGGATAATGCTCCGAAAAGATCTCAAAATATGGATGAACGTTGTGGATATAATAAATACATAACTGTGGGCCCATGTAACGTTGATCTCTTTTGAACCGTTCGTAGGAGTTCGAGGAGCGTCAACGCTGGTCTTCGAGCACCAGCCGATCCGTTTGAAGGAAAAGGCAAGGGCATTTTCGACCTTTGGGAAGCGTCCGTACAAATGGGGCTTATTTTTGCAAGGTAAAATGAGGTGGGCTTCGTCTCGCAAATGGGCCATAAATGGGTTGTACAGTCGCAGATTTCTCATTTTTTTTATAAGCATGGTAGATGACCTGTATAATGCTTTTTTTTTTTTTCTTCCGTACCTTGAACCTATCTCACTGAAGTCAATTTTTTCCTTCCGTACCCTGAACCTATCTCACTGTAGTCAATTTCTAAGGCACGGATGTTAGTTTCTCGATGAAAATACACCTCCATGTCAGGGTAAGCAGTTGGAAAAGCAAGTTTATTTTCGTCTTTTTAAGTTTGTTAGAATGAGTAGTAGTCTACTTTAATAATTAAGGTTTCTGTCGGGTCGAATGAAATATCATGAATAATCTGTCAGGCCTGTACCAAAATGTACCCTCTTTTTTTCCTCTATCTCATATCTCCGCGCAGTGTGATCGATGATGCATAGGCATATATATTACATATGTGGCTTCGGTGGATCCCTCACGGTAGGGCCTACCGTTATTTATGTCTTATATCTACTCTGTGGATCCATTTATTCAGATCATTTTAGATCACAGGATATAAAATGTAGCAGATTCAAATCTCATATTAACCACATCACGGGAAAAGGCGGTGATGGAAGGATCACCGTTAAAAACTTATTATGGGCTACAAAAGTTTTTGATTAAGCTTGTATTTCTGTGGTCCCTTTATCAAGGTATGTGCTACCTTATAAACAGTTTGGATGGCAAATAAACATTACGGTAGCTCTCGTGAAGATTTTAATGATAAACATTTAATCACTATTGTTTTCCATGGTGTGGTCCACATAAGATTTAGGTTTACTTTATTTATTTGACAATTCACTAAAATGAGCTTCCAAGATATATCGATGGCGTGGATATAAGGCACATACATCACAGTGGCCCTGCCACAATGGGATGCGGATTGCGTCCTACCCCGCCCGGACGGACAGCAGGGATCCGTAGGATCATCTTAAGCTATGATCCTAGGTCCAAGTCTTAAGTGGATCGCAAGGTGGGATTGAACTTCCACCATAAAAATATTTCCTGGGATCAAGATTATAGTTGTGTTTTCACTTCATCTGCGTCTACCTGACCGAGGCTGTATGGTAAACAAACATCCCAGTGACCCTTAGAAAGGTTTCAATGGTGGGTGTCATTATCACAGCAGCTTCCTTTGGTGTGGTCCAATGGAATGTGGACCTGCCTCATTTTTTGGATCATAATGTAAAATGATCTGATAAAAGAAATGAACGGTGTGGATAAAACACTTACATCACGGTGAACCCCACAGAGCCCAGCCCGGACGGATTACCGCCGAGAGGGTAGGACACAGTCCGCGTCCGCCACAATGGATCCAGTGGATGGGATCCGGATCCACCGAAACTGCGTACGCATGCTACAAATGCGGATTGGCTGCGACCCGGATCCAGCCAGGTGGGTGCGACCCTGACAGTGGGGCCACTTCAATGTATTTGTTATATATCCACACCGTCCATCTATTTTTAGAGAATGGTCCTAAAATTAAAGGGAAAAAGAAAAAAAAAAGAAGAAGCAGATACACGCTAGGGATTCAATTTCCACCATGAGAAGCTTACACGGTCCACGTAAGTTTGCTATTTTTGTTTTCCTTTCATCCAAAATGATATTTTTATCAACAGGTTAGGATGGAAAATGACATTACGGTAGACCTAGTAAGTTTTTAACGGTGGTTTGGTCCACCTAAGATTTGTATTATGCTTCAAGTTTGGAGCCATGCCCTAAGATAAGGTTTAAAAACGGATGGATGGTACGGATATAGTCGCACCCAACTGCCTGGATCCGGGTTTCAGCTAATCCGCATCCGTGTATGTGGGACACAAAATACCTAAATTCAGACGGAAAGGGATTGGCCACGCACGGCGTGCCACCAGCCAATGGCTGTGGTCGGTGCTCTGTGGGCCCCACCATGATGTATGTGTTTCATCCATGCTGTCCATCTATTTTTATAGATCATTTTATGGTATAAGACCAAAAATGAGGTATATCCCAATCTCAAGTGGACCACATTACAGGAAACGTGTGTTGAATGAATGTTGACCATTAAAAGCTTTTTGGAGGCCATAAAAGTTTTGGATCAAAATAATCTTTGTTTTTTCCGTTCATCTAGGTCTGTATGACCTAATCAAAAGATTGTATGTCAAATAAACAATACAGTGGGCCTTATGAGGATTTTAATGGTGGGTATCTAATCACTATTGTTTTCCAGTGGTGTGGTCCACATGAGATTTATATCCCCATAATTTTTGGCATAAAGCTCTATAAGGATTTGTAGAAGTGGATGAACGGCATGGATGAAATACATACATCATGGTGGGGCCCATAGAGCGGAGGGGGGGAGTAGTTAATCCGTTTACAATTATGACCGCCCAAGATGTGGACCCATTGCAGGTGGAGCATCAACCAATGCATATTGTAGGTGTTGGGGAGGAATGATCACGTCCACCCCTTGCGCACATGCCAATTAACACTTGCGTACTGTGCTTAAATGGGACCCACCATGAAGATCGCATGGCACAAAAGCACGCAGACACTTTCAACTGATGGGCCATACCTGGACGCCGATTTCCTGTCAAAGCCTTTCGCAAGAAGTTCCTGAGATGAGATGCAAGGTGGGGTCCACTGATTGTTTGCCTTTAAGTGCAGAGGTTCGTAAGTAGTATCCTGTAAACACAGGGTCGATCCCACGGGGAGATGAATTACGAGAATGAGAAAATCAGATGCAAAACAAACTAAGAAATTTCAAAAAAAAAAAAAAAAACTAAATTGATGATTTAATTTTAGGAGTTTTGAATGGATGTAATTCAATTGAATTAAAACAACACCCAAGCTTCAAAGTTCCACACATAGGTTAATGTTCCAAAATCATGATGACTTGGATAACACAACTAGGATCTGAGCATCATGGTCAACCTAATCGGAAAATAAAATAATTTAAATATTTTAATAAATGATGTAAAAGATTAGAAAGTCATGAATTTGCACCATTGATATATATTCTCAAGCGCCAGTGATTTTAATAAATCAATATCAATGAGATAATGAAAATCAAATAAATATAGCAGGTTAAAAACCTCTCCTATCTAAGAAATCTGATTGATATAGGGTAAGCCTATCTATCAATATTGTAACGCCTTGAAAATCAGGGGTCGAGTAGCAACTCAACTCCCGAGTTCCAAAACATCACTTATGCAACATATATGCTTATGATTCAATGTTGTTTGTGTTAGTGCATTAATCATGAGTGGGATTATACCAAAACAGTAATTCATACTCCAAATCAAGTTATAAAACACAAGCGGAAGACTGAAAGACATAAATACACGTATATAAGTCAAAGATCATGATCGGTCTCCAGAGTATGAATATAACACTAAGTCACTGTGTACATGAAGTATTACATGTAATATTACAAAAGTCAAAAATATAAAAAATGGTTCAACTGTAATAAAACCCTGTAGCCCCGCCGAACAGGAGAGCCTAAGCGAAGCCATCTGAGAACTGCATGTAAAAGAACTCGTCCTGATCGTCGTAATAATCAGGCTCCGCCTCAGGGGTCATGCCGTCATCTAAAATCAAGACAAAGTTTGGTTGGTGTTTAAAACACCGCCCCGTAATGTGGGAGTGAGTGATCAACTCAGTGGAATCATAGAGCAAAGGTTAGCATATTATCAATTTAATCAAGCAGTAATGATAAAGCATTAAATCACACATCCCTAAGTACTCTTGTTAATGCAAGGATGGTATGAATGTATGATGCATGCCCTCGCCTACTCTCCCTCAGCGACTTCATCTCACGTTCGCGCATGAACAACACTACCTCAGTGCTTGACCTGTTACGCCTGAACGCACGCGTAATGCAGTGCATGCATATGATTACCAAGTTCTTATTAGTCCTTTTCATATAGCAGAGTTGAGAAACTAAGGTACATCCCTTATTTTATTTCTCAAACAATGATCTATTCTAGGGTCGTCAGTCCTAGTAAATCTCATACGATATTGCGGTTCTAAGTCGCTGCAATGGGCTCGTCGCCAAATCATTACAGGCCTAGTTTATACTCTAGATGTTACGGAAGGGTTGTCGCCCCCCACGTAGACTCAGAGTATGCTCGAGGTCAGTACAAAGGCACGTCTAGGGCTGCCAAGGCTGTTGCACGGAATCGTTACACCACTCCCCCATCACCAATCACGGCTTCGTCATCAAAACATTGTGGGCCGACAGCTCGAATACAGTGTCCCATACCACCGTATTCGACTCACGAGTCTAGGTTGCTCACTGGTCACTACGGGGAGGCTCGTCGCCCCAGCGTAGGCCGACAGCTCGACCACGGTGTCCCATACCACCATGTCCGGCTCATGAGTCTTAGCAGATCGAGGTACCACAGTTAAATGGGATTTCACTGGTGAGTTTGGTACCTTAGGTTTAAGCAGTAGCATCCATACATGGTGAACATACAAGGGCACATCGGGTTACTTGACGGGCTCGACTAATACGAGCGCACATTGCATCGATCGACATGAAGTACATAAGCACTTTTATGTGGCCTAATCACCGCCGACGACCAACACACGACTCGGGTTTCTCAAACACGTCCTACGTGGCGAATGAATCTCAGCCACGACTTCAAAGCCGGCTACCGATTGCCTGGACTATGACATAGCCCCAATCACATTCAATCCTTAACCAGAAAGCATGTATAGTAGTCAAAGTAGAATTAACAAGTAATTCAAACATGTTAACAAGTGTGTTATAAAGCACAATATAAATAGGAAACACGAACACATACATTTCATACGTAAGCGATTAAATTAAACAACTTGCATGGAGGAAATCATACACATCTCTAAGATAGTTGAGAATCCTATCTCAACACCTACCAAAGCACTATCTCCTAAGTACTTACTCATTAGACTACATTTATTTAACATACATAACGTATATTAGCCAAAACATGTATTGGGGCGAATCCTTTTGCCGAGTAAGTATTATACATATATATATATAGCATATACACACAATAATTAATCATGACAAACACACTTCCATATTTTATACTTATACGGTATTTTCTACAATTATACAGAATACACTAAACACCATAATTTGCATACGTAACTGAATCGCAAAACAAACATTGTATTTTGCATGTGAAATAACACCTAGATCATGAATCTATCATTATCCGATATTGAAAGCATTGAAAACCATAACCTAAGCATCTATTGTCCGCACCTTACACCGACAAACGCGTAACGGAGTCAGTTTAAACACCAAGTCTTTAACAACGGTAGAACGGCAACCTATGGCATGAAATAGGTTAGCTATTTCATCACTTTCACTAGTTAGATGTCTAGAACTGATTAGGGTTAGGATTTCTTACCCGAAAATGGAATCAGAATCGCCGAAAAAGTGATACGGTAGTGATGGATAGGCACGTAGAATAGCAGGGATCGATTCCTAGGAATGATTCCAACTTCACTCTCACTTTCTCTCTCTTCACTCACTTCTCTCTCCTAGGGTTTTCTCAAATTCGTATGGAGTAAATGAGAGAGGGTTTAAGGTCCTTATATAGGCCTAAAACTGATGAAAATGGCCCCAAGGCCAAGGTATACTTAAGTTATAACCAAAACCAGCCTGTTTCGGCTCAACGGAGCATTTCCAGAGCCCCCCTTGAGCCAAAGGTCGGACTTAAGCTCATAGACTATGGATTTAGGTCGAGTTAAGTTTTTAGTCCAGTCGGGTTTCTAGATCACATGTGGCGAACCAGTTTCAGTTCAACGGTCACAGAAACTTGATCAGGGTTACAAGTACTCCAGAAGTGCTCCGTTGGGTCGGAACAAGCCTCCTTTGGCAATAACCTAAGTATACCTTGGCCCTGGGGCCATTTCCATCAGTTTTAGGCCCACATAAGGACCTTAAACCCTCTCTCATTCACTCCATACGAATTTGGGAAAAATCCTAGGAGAGAGGAGAGTAAAGAGAGAGAAAGTGAGAGAGAAGTTGGTGCAGATTCCTGGGATTCTTCCCTGCTAATCCACCTGCTAAAACACCACTCCTGTATAGTTCTTCCAGTGTTTCCAACACCATACTTGGGTAAGAAAACCTAACCCTAATCCGTTCTAGGGTTTCAAATAGTTGAAATGATGAAATAACTAACCTAGTTCATGCTATAGGTGGCCCTCGTGTCGTAGACAACGACTTGACTTACAAACTGAGTTTAATACGTGTTTACTGGCGTAAGGTGCGGACTATATACGTTTAGGTTATGGTTTTCAAGGCTTTCAATGTCAGTTAATGGTTTATGACTGACTTGATTGCTATCACACGCTTAAATATGAGGTTTCCCACGTTTTATACATACATATGAACTATGTTGAATATGGTGTATTCCATGTGTTTGTTGATATGACTGAATGAATATGGAATTTGAATTTATACTTGCCATGATTATTAACTATGGATATATGCTTGTTGTGTATGTGACAACCCTTTATAGAAAGGGCTTGCCAGGATGTATGTTATAACTAGTCTATTACATGTGTGTAATATGTGTAGTCTAAGTGTTTGATAAAATGCCTCAATGAGGAAATACTTATTGATATGCATGTAATGAGGGTGTCGAGATAGGATTCTCAATCCCCCCAACAATGGTTATGGTTTTCCTTTCTGTATCCTATATCACTACTACGTAATTATGGTTGAAATGCTTATATCTGTTAACATGTATACTTTGTGTTTGTTAGAATACTCGAATAAGTCTTATATTTAAGTTGGTTGCTACTTGTTGCTTCGGACTAGCACATACGTATTCATGTTGTATTAAAGTGTGATTGGGACTACTGCACAGTCCAAGCAATTGGAAAAGATTTCTTGAGAAATGGCTAAGGTCCTTTCGCCACTCAGGACGTGTTCGATGAATCCGAGCTGTACTTTGGTTGTCGATAGTGGCTAGGCCACACGAAGTGCTTACGCACTTCATGTCGATTAACTCGAGGTGCGCTCGTACCAGTCGAGGTCGTCAAGTAACCCGATTGACTCAATGTATGTTCACCATGTATGGGCGCTACTACTTGAACCTAAGGTACCAAACTCACCAGTGGAAACCCCGTTAACCTTGGTACCTCCATCCGCTAAGACTCATGAGCCGGACATGGTGGTATGGGACACCGTGGTCGAGCTGTCGGCCCACGCTGGGGCGATGAACCTCCCTGTAGTGACCAGTGAGCAACCTAGACTCGTAAGCCGAATACGGTGGTATAAGACACTGTATTCGAGCTGTTGGCCTACGCTGATCAGGTGACGAGCCCTTCGTAGTGACCTTGAGTGTACCCTGAGTCTATGTGGAGGCGACGAGCCTTTCCGTAGCAACTAGAGTACAACTAGGCCTACACTGCATCGTGGTGACGAGCCCTTTGCAGTGACCTAGAACTGTAATATCGTATGAGATTGGTTAGGACTGACGACCCTAGAATGGATCATTGTTTGGGTATTGATATAAGGGAGGTACCTTAGTTTTTTGATCCTGTTGTATGAATAAACCTAAGTAAGAACCTGACTAATCACGTACATGCACCGGATTGCATGTGCTTTGGCATGGAAGAGCACTTTCGGGAGGTTACCATGCGGGCCGTAAGATGAAGACGCTAAGGGAGTGTAGGCGAGGGCATACATCATTCTCACATATCATTTTGCATTAATCAAGAGTATTTAGGACATGTTTGCTGTACTGCTTTATCATTACTGCTTGATTGAATTGATAACATGTTAACCTTTGCTTTATTGTTCCACTGAATTGATCACTCACTCCCACGTTACGAGACTGTGTTTTAAACACTAACTAGACTCTATCTTGATTGCAGATGGAGACGTGACTCCTGAGGCGAAGCCTGACTTTTACGTCGATGAGGAGGCATTCTCGTATATGCAGTATTCAGGCGGGTTCATGTGAGCCGTGTCCTGATTGACGGGGATTTCTGGGATGCTGATTAGTTGACATTACACCTTTTATATATTTTAGAATTTTAAATGTAATTATTTGACCTGATAACATGATCATACTTAGGAGACTTACAATCACGTATATACTTTATACACTTATCTCAGTCTTCCGCTTGCATAAGTTAACTGTCTCTAGAGTATGATATGATGTTTAGGTATAATCCCATTCATGTTTAATGCACTAACACAGTCAACATTTAACCATCATTTAACCTTCGATTTTCAGGGCGTTACAAGTTGGTATTAGAGCATGATTTGGATTAAAACGGACCTGGGTTATGGTCACATGATGCACACTGACGTACTTTGACTTAGGAAGGAGTGACGAAATGTAGAAACAGATTTAGAATTTTTTAAATTCACCGAACGGCAAAACTGACCGAAATTGATCACCGAGATTGGGCTCGTACACACCCATGATCACGCTAAATGATCCCAACCCACTTCTAGACCATCAATCGACGGGTTTAGACCACGTTTTATTCCATCTCAGTCATTTAAAATCAGTAAACGTGAATATACATTAGAATCTATTCGAAATGACCCGAAATGACTCAAAATGGAGTCGAGGCCCAAGCGGGGTACTTCCAGGGGGCCCAGAGTGGACCCCACATATTTTTAGAGTTCAGGGGATAGGAGGACCTCGCCCAAAGGGCGAGCCCTCGCCAGACTGTCCAGAGACCGACGAAGACCTCGCCGGTTTGGCATGGCCTCGCTGACCAACGGGTAGATCGGGCGGGCCGATGCATCCTGGGTGTTGTGTGGCCCACTGACACATGAGGGTTTGATTAAAACCCCTCCTATGTCACCTCTCCTTCACAAACCACTACCCCAAGCTCTCTTTTTTTCCAAAAAACTCCAGATTCCTCACTCAAATCACCTCACCAAGAGCTTTCTTCTTCCATTTTTGTGCACTCTTTCCACTACCCTGCCAAAGACCCTCCTCCACTGCTGCTTAACCTCTCTATTCTCTCTCATTTGAGATCTTAAACCCCCCATTTAAGTCTCAAATTCATGTAAACCCACTAACCCATCCTATTTCGTCATTTTCCCTCTTTATCCCCTTTCATTTGAGCCTTTACACCCTCCTTTGAGGCTCAAATCCATGGAGACCCAAAGATCCCATCCTTTTCCTCCCTTTTCTTCACCCTCCCATGGCTCTATTCAAGCTTATTACGGCCATTTTCTCGATTTCCACCATTCTTTCTCTCATGGAAAAGAAAAGGGCTCCCGTGGAAGAAGCTGGGCTAAGTCGCTCTACTCATTCGAGGAGACCGAGAGGTGCCATCGCGAGTACAAGCGTTAATCGGGAGTTTCAGACTAAGCGGGATCTCGATCTCCAGGCTCCCGTCAGAAGGGCCCTGTTGGCAGAGTTGTCACATGGAGTTTATGAGGGCCGTAGGGTTCTTTTTGAAGCTCATGTGGATGGACGGCTATTTGGGGAATACCTGTTGTTTGAACGCCTGGAAGAGGCCAGGTGGGGTCCGCTTTCGAGGGTGAGCACCGCGCAAATGTGGGCACTGTCCGAGCTTTCCATGCCTACATTCGAGAGCTTATGCTGGAGCCCTTGCAATTCAAGATTCCATTCGGAAGAGATCGGGAGGCCACAACTGACGTTGATATTAATATCTCGGCTTATGAATGTGCCCCTTGGCGAGGTACATGCAAGTGAATAGAATCTGAAGAGTGCACGTGAAAGGGATCGCCGCACACGGTTCCTTTGTGGTCGACTGGTTCAGTGGCAGCCAAACAATAGCCTTCTAGTGACCAATATGACTGACGACTTCCGTCTACTCCATCATATTTGCACGTTCAACGTTTACCCCAGGTGGAGCAATCGCAGCGAGTGTACGCGCCTGATGGTAGATTTCCTATACCAAGTGGGGCAGGGAGAGAAGTTGTGCATGCCTACGTATGTTTTGCGACAGATAGTTCTTACGGCACACTCCAATAGAAGGACTAATTCGCTCTCCTTCGGCCGACTCATATGCAAGATTGCACATGAGTTTGGCTACAGACTTGGGACGGAAAGGCCGATGCTGATCCATAATATCAATGAAACTACTCTCAATCAAATGGACGTTGGCCCACGGCAACAACAAGCCCGACTTAATGAGAGTGAGGAAGAGACGGAGAGTGAAGAGGAAGAGAGTAAGGAAGAAGGTGGAGCTGAAATAGAAGAAGAACAGAAAAAAGAAGAGGAGGCCCAGGATACGGATAAGAGCTCTCCTCCTACGGATCCGGAGCATGACTCTGATCAGGCCGCTAGGGATGCCCATATAGCTCGACTTGAGGAGGGCTAGGCTGTCCTATGACAGGATATAATTGATCTTCGGGCCCTCGTGAAACACAAGTTCAAGAAAGTGACTCACACTTTGAAGTTTATCCTGTGCTGCTTGCAGGATAAGGGCACCCCTCCTCCGTCGCCGGACTCGAATGCCCAGTCATCCATGCCGTCGCCCTGTGGCTTGTTTTGTTGTTGTGTTAGGATTTTTGTGTTTTCATATTGATAGGCCTAGTAGTGTAGTAGCAGGTAGAATGTTTTAAATGTTTGAAGTCTTGGTTGTATTAGCTCACATGCATCTTCTGTCATGATTCATGTAACACTGTGTCTCATGTATTATGATAATTTTGGTAAATGAAATGCATGAAGTTACTTTAATCTGTGTATGAATGCTGCGTAAATAAGTTTGTGAGTATGCTGAATTTGACCTGGGTTGCACCCTATGTTGAATATAGGGAATGCCACCTAAGGCTGCACGGGTTGCGGCGCGTCTCACTTTTGGCGATCCGATTGATGGGGCATCTTCCCTGAGTGATAGCCAGATGGACCCTAGTTTGGGCCTGACCCACACTGTCATGCCGGATTCTCAGCCAGCCACTGGCCCTGCCACTGGGCCGACACCTATGACACCTCTTGTGGTGCCACCTGTTAGACCGTTGGTTCCTGAGTAAAATTGTGCGTCTACGTCAACACCACTCATGCTTTAGCCGGCTCCCCCTACTAATAGGTTGGAGCAGATGATGCTGTTGATGTAGCAGCAGCAGGCACAATATCAGCAGCAGTAGCAAAGTAGCAGTAGTTTTTTACCTCCATGGCTGGTATTTTTGCCCAGAATATGGGGGCGACTCCACCTGCATCACCTATGTACTCTGCTGGGACCTCTAGTGCTAGCTGCACCTTTAAGCGATTCCATCGCTTACGGCCTCCCACTTTCTCGGGTACTCATAAACCCGAAGAGGCTGAATATTGGCTTGACCACATCTCTAAGATGCTAAAGCCGCTGCGCTGCACCGAGGCAGGGCAGGTGAAGTTGGTCACCTTCATGTTGGAGAAGGAGGCCAACTTGCGGTGGGACAGTATTCTCGGCATTGTTGAAGAAGGCTACGTATGGACGTGGGAGGTCTTCTAGGAGCGCTTCCACGAGAAGTATTTTCCTCTCACATACCGCCATGAGAAGGAGAGTGAGTTCCTTCGCCCTCGACAGGGAGGCATGACAGTGGCGGAGTATGAGAACAGATTTACAGAGTTGGGCACGTATGTTCCCCTGATATTGGGGGATAAAGATATGCGGATGTGACGATTTGCTGAGGGTCTGCGACCCGAAATCCGCTCGAAGATGTGCTGCGCTAGCATATCTACTTATGCTGAGCTAGTGGGCATGTCCATGCGAGCTGAGCAGGACGGGGACAGGCAGTCCCGTATGCGAGCACCCGTGGCCCCTAGGCCCCGATCTGATTTCACGGCCAGGCCATTTCTTGGCAAGAGACCACGGGCAGACTCTCCTCCCAGGCTTGCGGCGCCACCGACTCAGATGGGACGAGCGGGTTTACGATGCACTTACTGCGGGAAGGCAGGGCATACAGACCGATATTGTTTTAGCAGGATGAGGGACAGTGGATTCTCGCCACCTCAGAGGATCGACCGCCAGCTTCCTTAAATCATATCAGCACCACCTCTACGGTCAGCACCAGTGCATCCATCTTTCAGTCCGCCTACACCTCGCTTCAGGCCGCCTCAACGGCCATTGGTTCCGCAGCCGAATAGTCAGCAGCAGGCTCATGTGCACTCACTCACAGCTGAGACATCCAAGACAGTAGATGCAACGCCGATGGCTTTTGAGGTCACGACACAGATCCAAGGTACTTCAATCTTCTTGCTGGTGGACACTGGGTCCACTGCTTCTATGATATCATGCACGATAGTCAAGAGACTGGGGTTGGACACTACTCCTGCTAAGGGAGTGAGGGTCATCACCGCCACTGGGACCTTCTCTGACGTTACCAGGATGTGTGAGGGCTGCTCGATAGACTTAGGGGGTAGGACGATACTAGTCGACTTGATCGTCGTCCCCCTATTTCATTACGAAGTTATTTTCGGTATGGACTGGCTCATTGAGTGTGAGCAGAGATCGATTGCGAGACTAGGGTGGTGACAGCCTATGGACCTGAGGGCACAGCCTTTACTTTCCCTGTTCAGGTCAGTCACACTTCCCGGTTGAGGTGTTACGCTTCTTCGTTGAAGGGTATTGATAGTCCGACGCTTGTAGACATGCCTGTAGTTCATGATTTTGCAGATGTGTTTGAGACGATTCCTAGATTGCCTCCTCGGTGCGAGATCGACTTTACCATTGATCTTATGCTTGGTGCGACACCCATTTCATTATCGACTTATCGCATGCCTCCATGTGAGATGGAGGAGCTGAGGAAGCAGATCGATGGCCTGTTAGAAGCCGGGTTCATACGACCTAGTGTGTCCCCTTAGGGAGCACCAGTGTTGTTCGTAAAGAAGAAGGATGAGTCTGTGTGATTGTGTATCGATTATCGCAGACTGAACCAGGTGACGGTGAAGAACAAGTATCCCTTGCCCAGGATTGATGACTTGTTTGATCAGTTGAAGGGGACACGATACTTTTCAAAGGTCAATTTACAGTCAGGGTATCATTAGTTGCGCATCAGGGATGAGGACATGCAGAAGACGGCTTTCAGGACTTATTTTGGGCACTATGAGTTTCTTGTGATGTCGTTCAGCCTCACAAACGCATCGGCCGTATTCATGGACTTGATAAACAGGGTATTTCGGCTATTTCTTTTCCGATTCGTCATCGTGTTTATAAATAACATCCTGATATACTCCATGAGTCGGGAAGATCATGAGGAGCATCTGAGAGCGGTCTTTGATACTCTTAGGAAGAACCAGCTGTTTGCGCAGTACAAGAAGTGCAACTTTTGGGAGGAAGAAGTCAAGTTCCTGAGACATGTGGTGTCCAAGGAACAGATAACGGTGGATTTGGCTAAGGTAGCCGCAGTACAGGACTGGGGGCAGCTCGGTTCAGTTACTGTGGTGAGGAGTTTTCTGGGACTCGCTGGCTACTATCGACGTTTTATTCGGGACTTCTCCAAAATAGCCAGACCTTTGTCTCAGTTGACTCGGAAGGATCTTAAGTTCGCCTGGACTAAGAAAGCAGAAGTAGCTTTTCAGGAGTTGAAGGACAGGTTGACGTCCGCCCTCGTGCTAGTATTGTCAGAGCAAGGGGTTAAGTATACTATATACACCGACGCGTCTCGCGTTGGTCTGGGTTGTGTCCTTATGCAGAAGGACAGGGTGATAACCTATGCGTCGCGATAGTTGAGGAAACATGAGGAGAATTACCCTATGCACGACTTGGAGTTAGCAGCCGTCATCTTTGCACTGAAGCTCTGGAGACATTACCTCTAAGGAGAGGAATTCGAGCTTTTCTGCTACCACAAGATCCTTTGCTATATAGTCACTCAGAGGCACCTGAATATGAGGCAGTGGCGATGGATGGAGACCTTGATGGACTTTAAGTTCGAGGTTTCCTACCATCCTGGTAAGGCTAACCTTGTGGCAGATGCGTTGAGCCACAAGAAGGCTATAGCATTTGCAGCTCCACTGATGATAGCTGAGTAGGATATGGTAGAGTTCGTGAGGGACTTTAAGTAGAAACTCACTGTGGATGAGCCATTTAAGAGTGTCGCGCACATTCGGGTGCGTCCACTATTGATGATAGGATTATTGAGGCCCAGAAGGGCGATAAGCGGTTGTCTGAGCTTCGAGAGCACGCTAGCAATGATAAGGACGCCGAGTGGAGAGTTGGTATGGATGGGGGCTTACGTTACTATGGCCGCCTATGCATCCCAGATCTTCTTGACTTGCGGAAGGAAGTTCTCGGGGCTGTTCACAATTCAAGGATGACAATGCATCCTGGCAGCACTAAGATGTATTGCGACATGAAAAGGTCGTACTGGTGGGATAACATGAAGGCCCACATAGCAGAGTATGTATCGCGCTGTCTCACGTGCCAGCAGGTCAAGGCAGAGCATCGCCGACCTCCTGGACTACTTCAGCCCCTGCCCATAGCTGAATGGAAATGGGATTTCATCTTTATGGATTTCATCTCAGGGCTACCGAAGATGAGGAAGGGACATTACTCTATTTGGATGATCGTGGACTGATTGACTAAGTCGGCCCACTTCCTCCTGACTAAAGTCTCGAACTCTATAGATGAGTTGGCTAGGCTGTACATTAAGGAGATAGTGCGTCGGCATGGAGTTCCCTTGGCGATCGTGTCGGACCGAGACACCCGATTCACATCTATCTTTTGGACTCGTATCCAGGAAGCGATGGGTGTGAAGTTGAAGTTTAGTACCGCGTTCCACCCACAGACAGACGGGCAGATGGAGCGGGTGAATCAGATTTTGGAGGATATGCTGTGGGCTTGTGTTTTGGACTTCAAGGACAGTTGGGATGATTGTCTCTTGTATGCAGAGTTCGCCTACAATAACAGTTTTCAGACGAGTATTGGCATGACTCCTTACGAGGCCTTGTATGGGCGCCCTTGTCGAGCATCGCATTGCTGGGCAGAGGTTGGCGAGGGCAGTTTGATTGGCCCAGAGATAGTACAGGCGACCTCAGAGAAGATCGACATTATTAGGCATCGACTTCTTACAGTGCAGAGCAGACAGAAGAGCTACGCCAATACGAGGTGGCGACGACCACTGGAGTTTGAGGTTGGAAATCATGTATTTCTTAGAGTTTTTCCTATGAAGGGAGTCCTTCGGTTTGGCAAGAAGGGGAAACTTACGCCGCGGTTCATTGGCCCATTCCAAATATTAGACCTAGTGGGTGTGGTGGCTTATCGCTTGGCCTTGCCCACACCACTTGCTGGCGTGCACAACGTATTTTATGTATCAATGCTGAAGAAATATGTTCCTGATCCTACACACCTTATCAGATGGGAGCAGGTACAGTTGAGCGAGGACGCTACATATATACTGTGACCAACGCGTATCCTAGACAGGAAGGAGCAGGTGCTATATAGCAAGGTTATTCCACCTGTGAAAGTGTTATAGACGCACCACACTGAAAAAGAGGCTACTTGGGAGACAGAAGCCGAAGTTCGAAAGAACTACCCTCAGATTCTCGAGGAGTATGAAAAGGTACTAATTTTGAGGATGAAATTTTTCCTTAAGGGGGGTAGATTGTAACGTCTCGAAAAAATCTATACAAAGACCCGAGTACCACCTCAAGTAGAAATCACTCAAGACCAAATCCTTTAGAAATTAGACGAAATTAACTAAGTGGTTAACTAGTTTACCTGTGAAATTAGCACTAATCACTTTAAATACGAACTGCAAGATCCAAAACTTGCAGAATCATCGATGCTATATTATCCTATAATCTAGGATCAATCTCATTACCCTATTGCTCTCGGGAGCACATTGAAACTTTATATCAGACCTGGACCGCGGGTCAAAAGTCCGATTACTACGAAATTTTATAATTAAGACCGCCTTACTGGACTTGACCACCACCTCGAAAATCAAGTCCAGATAGCATCTCGAAGCTATTCGCATAAGCCCAGAGCAAAGTGTGTGAGAAACGCGAATATCTTTAGAATTAAACTCAAACTTAAGTAATCTGAGTCGTTCCGTTTGCAAGCAAGTTGTAAGGATTCAGATTGTCAGAATCTAACCTAATTATACCCTCAGATCAGGGGAAATTTTCCATACACGGCAGTGTACTTATGTCCTTGATCGAGTTTCGGTGACCGTCGAACTAAAACTGGTCCGCCGCGGTCGATCTGTAAATCCGATCGGACCAAAAAATTAACTCGACCTAGATCCATGGTCAGGGAGCTTAAGTCCGACCGCACATAGATAGGGGGCCTTTGGAAGTGCTCCGTTGGATCGGAACAAGACTCCTTTAGCTATAACCTAAGTATACCTTAGCCCTGGGGCCATTTCTATCAGTTTTAGGCCTATATAAGGACCTTAAATCCTCTCTCATTCACTCCATACAAATTTGGGAAAAACCCTAGGAGAGAGAAAAGAATAAAGAGAGAGAAAGTGAAAGAGAAGTTGGTGAAGATTCCTGGGATTCTTCCCTGCTAATCCACCTGCTGAAACACCACTCCCGTATAGTTCTTCCAGTGTTTCCAACGCCGTACTTGGGTAAGAAAACCTAACCCTAATTCGTTCTAGGGTTTCAAATAATTGAAATGATGAAATAGCTAACCTAGTTCATGCTATAAGTGGCCCTCGTGTCGTAGACAACGACTTGACTTACAAATTGAGTTTAATACGCGTTTACCGGCGTAAGGTGCGGACTATATATGTTTAGGTTATGGTTTTCAAGGCTTTCAATGTTGGTTAATGGTTTATGACTGACTTGATTACTATTACACGCTTAGATACGAGGTTTCCCGCGTTTTATACATACATATGAACTATGTTGAATATGGTGTATTCTATGTGTTTGTTGATATGACTGAATGAATATGGAATTTGAATTTGTACTTGCCATGATTATTAACTATGGATATATGCTTGTTGTGTATGTGACAACCCTTTGTAGAAAGGGCTTGCCAGGATGTATGTTATAACTAGTTTATTACATGTGTGTAATAAGTGTAATCTAAGTGTTTGATAAAATGTCTCAATGAGGAAATACTTGTTGATATGCATATAATGAGGGTGTTGAGATAGGATTCTCAATCCCCCCTAACGATGGTTATGGTTTTCCTTTCTGTATCCTATATCACTACTACGTAATTATAGTTGAAATGCTTATGTGTGTTAACATGTATACTATGTGTTTGTTGGAATGCTCAAATAAGTCTTATAATTAAGTTGGTTGCTACTTGCTGTTTCGGACTAGCACATATGCATTCCTGTTGTATTGAAGCGTGATTGGGACTACTCCATAGTCCAGGCAATCGGAAAAGGTTTCTCGAGTAGTGGTTGAGGTCCTTTCGCCACTCTGGACGTGTTCGATGAATCCGAACCATACTCTGGTTGTCTACAGTGGCTAGGCCACACGAAGTGCTTACGTACTTCATGTCGATTAACTCGAGGTGCGCGTGTACCAGTCGAGGTCGTCAAGTAACCCGATTGACTCGATGTATGTTCACCATGTATGGGTGCTACTGCTTGAACCTAAGGTACCAAACTCATTAGTGGAAACCCGTTAACCTTAGTACCTCCATCCGCTAAGACTCATGAGCCGGACATGGTGGTATGGGACACCGTGGTCGAGCTGTCAGCCCACGCTGTGGCGATGAACCTCCCCGTAGTGACCAGTGAGCAACCTAGACTCGTGAACTGAATACGGTGGTATAGGACACTGTATTCGAGCTGTTGGCCTACACTGATCAGGTGACAAGCCCTTTGTAGTGACCTTGAGCGTACCCTGAGTCTATGTGGAGGCGATGAGCCTTTCCGTAGCAACTAGAGTACTACTAGGCCTACACTGCATCGTGGTGACGAGCCCTTTGCAGTGACTTAGAACCGCAACATCGTATGAGATTGGTTAAGATTGATAACCCTAAAATGGATCATTGTTTGGGTATTTATATAAGGGAGGGTACCTTAGTTTTCCAATCCTGCTGTATGAATAAACCTAAGTAAAAACTTGGCTAATCACGTGCATGCACTGCATTGCATGTGCTTTGGCGTGGAAGAGTACTTTCCGGAGGTTGCCATGCGCGCCGTAAGATGAAGACACTGAGGGAGAGTAGGCGAGGGCATACAGCATTCTCACATATCATTTTGCATTAATCAAGAGTATTTAGGACATGATTGCTGTACTGCTTTATCATTACTGCTTGATTGAATTGATAACATGTTAACCTTTACTTTATTGTTCCACTGAGTTGATCACTTACTCCCATGTTACGGGACGGTGTTTTAAACACCAACCAGACTCTGTCTTGATTGCAGATGGCGACGCGACTCCTGAGGCGGAGCCTGACTTTTGCGACGACGAGAAGGCATTCTCGTACATGCAGTATTCAGGCGGGTTCATGTGAGTCGTGTCCTGATTGATGGGAATTTCTGAGATGCTGATTAGTTGACATTACACCTTTTATATATTTTAAAATTTTAAATGTAATTATTTGACCTAGTAACATGATCATACTTAGGAGACTTACAATCACTTATATACTTTATACACTTATCTCAGTCTTCCGCTTGCGTAAGTTAACTGTCTCTAGAGTATGATATGATGTTTGGGTATAATCCCATTCATGTTTAATGCACTAACATAATCAACATTTAATCATCATTTTCTATGTTGCATAAGTGATGTGTTGGAACTCGGAAGTCGAGTGTATACTCGACCTTCGATTTTCAGGGCGTTATAACAAGCAACACAGAAAGCATGAGTGTCTTTAAACATTGTAGGCTAGTAAAAACCGCACTGTAGGATTTTTGCAGTAATTTTCTTAGCAGAAAAATGGCTACCACATGCTTCCATGTGGCAAAAGGAAATAATACTTTGAACTTCATCCTTTGGGACACAACGTATAAAAATCTGATCAGTCCCATATTTATATAAATACGGGTCATCCCAGAAGAAATTCCTAATCTCGGTTTCAAAACGCTTCTTATCTTGTGACTTCCAATGATATGATATTTTTCTCGTTATTAGATAGTTCATTATATCTGTATACCAAGGTAATTTGGAGATCGTAAATAATTGTTAATCAGAGAAAATGTCCTGGATACGCATCTCCTCAGTGGAATCATCTAACACCAATCTGGAAAGGTGATCGGCCACTACGTTTTCTACTCATTTCTTATCTTTTATCTCTAAGTTAAATTTTTGGAGTAGGAGGATTCATCTCAAAAGCCTCGGCTTTGTATCCTTCTTAGATAGCAAATATTTCAAAGCCGAGTGGTCCGTGAAAATGACCACTTTGGATCCCAGCAAGTAGGACCTAAACTTATCCAAAGCAAAAACTACCGCAAGTAACTCTTTTTCAGTTGTTGGGTAGTTCACTCAGGCCAAATTTAAAGTTCTACTCGCATAGTGAATAACGTAGGGCTGTTTATCTTTCCTTTGGCCCAAAATAGTCCCTATAGTATAATCACTTACATCGTACATTAGTTCAAAAGAAAGTGTCCAATCTGGTGGACACATGATAGGTGCAGTGGTAAGGGATGATTTAATTTTATTAAAGGTACTTATACACTCTTCTGTCCACTTAAATGGGACATCCTTTTGAAGAAGATTAGTCAAGGGTCTAGTAATGGCACTAAAGTCCCTGATGAATCTTTTATAGAAACCAGTGTGCCCTAAAAGTGATCTAAAATCTCTAACAGTTTGGGGGATAGGTAGATTAGCTATAATGTCCAGTTTTGAGCGATCTACCTCGATTCCATTTTTAGAGATAATATGACCCAAAACAATTCCTTTTTTAACTATGAAATGACATTTTTCCCAATTTAAGACAACGGGCTTCTCTTCACACATAGATAAGATAAAAGATAAATTGTTGAGGCATTCCTCAAAACTACTCCCAAACATAGAGAAGTTATCCATGAAAACCTCAAGAAACTTCTCAACCATATTTGAAAAAATACTTAACATACACCGTTGAAAAGTTGCTAGGGAGTACAATCCAAATGGCATCCGTTTGAAAGCAAACGTGCCAAATGGACAAGTGAACGTGGTTTTCTCTTGGTCTTCCAGGGCTATCTCTATTTAGTTATATCTGGAATATCCATCAAGAAAACTATAGAAGGAGTGACCTACTACCCTCTTTAAAACTTGATCAATGAATGGTAGAGGGAAATGGTCCTTCTTTGTGACTTAGTTCAATTTTCTATAGTCAATGCAAACACGCCAACCTGTAGTGACACATGTTGGTATGAGTTCATTATTAGAATTTTGCACAATAATTATTCAAGATTTCTTTGGGACTACTTGAGTTGGACTCACTTAAACACTATCGAATATTGGGTAGATGATTCTCACATCTAATAATTTGATCACCTCATTGAACTTGAGCGCTAACGTTTACACAAGGTTCAGTGTCTAGTATAATAAAATCCATGGAGAAGTAGAATTTCTCCACTTAGACTAACACATCCTCTAAAATTTCCCTTGGTACCTTAATGGAGCGGTCAGCGAGTTGGAGTGTAATCGTAATTGATTTAAGCTTTCCTAACCCCATTTGTTTGTAAACCGAATGAGGTACTAAGTTGATACTTGCACCCAAATCTAGCAAAGCATGCTCAATTTGGAAATTCCCAATAATACAAGGAATAGTGAGACTTCCCGGGTCTTTGTATTTGGGTACGGCCCTCTATTTAATGATAGTGCTCACTTTCTTAGTAAAGAAGACCTTTTTGTACACATTTAATTTCCTCTTTACAGTGCACAAGTCCTTGATATATTTAGCATATGATGGAATTTGTCTAATAGCATCAAGCAAAGGAATATTGACGGTTCATTCCCCTTTTGGGAGAATGACAAATGACAAGATTTCCTGTTTAAGTGCATTTGTTTTGTGCTCGGAAAAGAATTTTTTTCAAAAGCGCTCTACTTAAGGCTTGCCATGTAGTGATGGTATTAGGTCTTAGAGAGTTGAGCCATGCTTTGGCCCAATCCTTTGGAGAAAATGAGAATAACCCAAGCTTAAGTGCATCCTTATTGCCATTGTTTACTTGTAATATTCCAATTACTTTCTCAAAGTCCTTGAGGTGCAAGTAGGGGCTTTAAGAATCCAAGCCATGAAATTTAGGAATCAATTGAATCACACCTGGTTTAAAATCAATGTTCCCTATGTGAGCAGGAAACACTATGCAAGATGGTAAAGTTGATCTCTCAGGGTGTAGATATTCACGTAAAGTCCGTGGTTGGTTTAACACATTCGTATGAACTTCATTTTCATCCTCAAGAGGAGGATCAGGTTGATTTTCTTTGTTTTGATTTATAGTTAGATCTGGTAGATTTGGATTTGGATTATCAACTAGGTTTGCCATGGAATCCAAGTGATGTTAAGTGCCTCTTCTAGGTGAATAATCAAGGCCTGACACTAGTTCGCCTTCAGAGGAGAGTCGATTATTTTGATCCCTACTCCAACGAGACATAAACCATCCACACCACACAACTACTACTAATTCGAATAGCAAGTATGATACTTAAAATATATATATAAAAAAAACTTAACCAACAACCCATGCGGCAGGGCCGACCACGAGGGTTCAATCCAAGAAACGAAAATAAATCAACAACCTAGGCGACAGGGCCGACCATGAGGGTTCAATACACAAAGCAAAAATAAATTAACAACCCAGGCGGCAGGGCCGACCATGAAAGTTCAATCCACAAAGCAAAAATAAATCAACAACCCAGGTGGCAGGACCGATCATGAGGGTTCAAACCACAAAGTAAAAATAAAAAATAAATCAATAAAAGTAAATCTAATGCAGAAATTATACTATGCTAATCTGAAAAATAAATTCATCGGATGATCTTTGTGATCAAACAGCAACTGTAAAACAACCGTAGCACTTGGGTGATAAAATCCCAAGCAGGGCAACCTTATGTCATAGTTAGTGCTTGAAAGATCCAACTAAATTTACTTTCAAAGAAAAACAGAAAATCTACAAAAATTTTGAAGGGTTTAGAAGAGAACTTATGTGAGACCCAACCCGAGTTCGCATGTGTGCATATGTGTGTGTGAGTATGCATTTCATTTATCTTGGTCCCGCGGTCCTACCGGTCGAATTCCGGTGACCCGCAACTATCGGATAGTGTTTATAATCATCCTTAAGTCCGGTCACATAGACCTAATTCAAATTAAGCCGAAACCTGTGTCATCTTGTTCGCATCGCCGTTGCAGTTCCGATGTCGCATCTTGTGCATCCATCCGATGTGTAGATCATAAGTTGTGTGCATTTCATTTTTAGCCTTTGATCATGGTCATGTGGCCCACCTAGGGATAGTGTGCACGAATTTTTAGGTATGACTCATCTCTTGGCACTATTTCCAACATACACTACCTAAGTCCTATTCCTACACCACCTACCTCTAAACACTACCCACAAGCCTAGAAAACCCAACCATTGATCTTAAATCTAGGACATGCATGTGATGGATCTTTGTTGTAACATATGAATAGAAGGAATGTATGGTGTGATTGATGAAGGGGAGGGCCTCAATGTGGTGGAGTGTAAGGGTTATGGTCTCATACTCCTTTGGTTGTCAAATTTTGATGTGTCAAAACATCTATCTGTGTCTTGTGCTGGTATGATGATTTTATACTTCAAGATGCTACAAGTTGAAGCACAAGATGTTAAAGTTCAAAAAGCTACAAGTTGAAGCACAAGATGTTAAAGTTCAAAAAGCTACAAGATGAAGCTCAAGATGTTGAAGTTCTCAAGGTTCAAATGTTGATGAAGATCTCAAGACTTCAAGCCTGATATTGTTCAAGACTTCAAGCCAGATATTGGTTCAAACAATCTACATTCGTTGAATGGTTGAAGTTCAATGTCCATACGTCATATTTCAGGTTTGAATGACCTTAGGTTGACCCTTTAAGTAGGTCATTTTGGATACATAAAACAAATGTTTATTCTACATAAGCTTAGTCTGTTCCAAGACTGCCCTAGCTCTTGTTCGACCAGTCCCTAGCATTGGTTCGACTAGTCCAAGAAATTCCACGACGACCCTAATTTGTTGAAGATTTTTCGGATTTTTGGAACGCCACGACCGATCCTGGAGGTCCTTCGACCGGTCGTAGGTTGGCTTCGACTCGTCCACGATCGGGTCGTGGAGCTACGACCGAAAGTCCAAGAACCTATTTCATGGTCCTACGACCGGTCGTAGGTGTCCACGACGGTCGTAGGTGTCCCACGACCGGTCGTAGGGTACACACGACCGGTCGTAGAACGGTTTTCAAAGATCGCGCTCAAATTTTCAAAAATACATTAGAGCTACGACCAGTCCTAGGTTTCTAAGACCAGTCGTAGGAACGATTTTTTCTTCTATAAATTGAACACGAAATTCAGAGTTTTTATATTCAGAACTCCATTCCTTTCAAGAATTTTCAAGTAATCACTCTGAGATAAGTCTGTGTTTATTTTAAGCTAAATTGTGCTTATTTAATATTCCTTTTTGCTAGCTTATTTAATTTGATTTTGTTTCTCTATTCCAATCTTATTTGAAAAGAGGAATTATATTATTCCTTCTTCTTGGAATCAAAATCAAATATAGCTACGCCCAACAAGTTAAAATCTAAAATCTATTAGAAGTTAGAACCCTATGAATGTGAGTATTGGAAATTGAACTTTGATATTCAATCATCTACTCCGATTGGTTCTACCTATGGCTGCTAAAGGAAAAATCCAGGGTATTTTACATTTCAGTAAAATTCATTTATTTTTGGTTTTGTTTGAGGTTAAGCCAGAAAAATCTCATTGTATTGGTTTTGTTTGAGATTGAGCCAGAAAAATCTCATTGTATTGGTTGTCTGAGGAAAACCAGAAAACTCAAAAAAAAAAAGGGGTTTTTGAATTGTGTAAGCCCAAGTGAAAAAGACACAATTGTAAAGGTTTTTGGTGAACCTGTGAAAACCTATTTGATAGTGAACGCTAATATCCCCTGTGTGAGGATATTAGGAGTGGAGTAGCATTCGTGTGGTGTTGTAAAGCAGTTGGTGTAATACATAGGCGAACCACTATGACTCTTTGTCTTGTGGATTGAATGCTTGATTAATTTTCATATCTTTTATCATTTGATTGTGTGGAATGTACAAGTGGATGTGAATGTTGTAACTATTTACATTTTCAAGCAAGTGTGGGGATTGTTGTAATAATTTAGATCTTTATACGCATTTATTTTCAATTCCTTGCTATTTCATTTACTTATATTAACATTGAGTTCTTGATTCAAAAGAGGTTCTAGAAATAAGGTTGTCCTACCATAAGCCCTTGTTTATTATGGTGTAAGGTTGTCCTTAGAAGCTGAATTTGTATCAATCTCTCAATAATTATTTATCAAGGTGATTTATATTTAGCATTGTGAATTGATTCATTATTGTAAGAGTATTGATTTACTTTTGTTCATTGATTTATTTTTAAATTTGGCATAGTCCTATTCACCCCCCCCCTCTAGGACATATAGCTTGGCCTTTTCAAGTGGTATCGAGCCTAATAGCTCATTTTTGTTGCTTTTTATTTGGATTTATTTCTGAGCTAACGATCTAAGCTATATAAAAAGATGTCAAATTTTGATAGCCTTTGATTACTAGGCCTCCACCTTTTGATGGCTCCAACTATGCCTATTGGAAAGCGAATGAGAATCTTTCTCGGATCAATGGATGAAAGTGTGTGGCTAGCCACGATGATGAATGGAATCCTCCTACCATGGAAGTGGCGGTGTTGATGGTTCAAAATCTATGAAAATTACACCATTTTTTCAATGGACCACACTTGAGAAAAATGAGAGTAGTGCTAATGCTAAAGCACTAAATGCAATCATTAGCACTATCACCGGATGAATTCAAAAGAATCATATCTGTGATATCAAAGCAAGCCTGGGATATTTTAGAAATGACACACGAAGGTACTACAATTGTCAAGAAATCTAAAGTCCAACTCCTCACAACTAAATTTGAAGAAATTCATATGGAGGAAAATGAAATGTTTATGGACTTTTACACTAGATTGAATGACATTGTAAACTCTATGTGGGGTCTTTGTGAAAAGATCTCGAGAAAGTAAAGTGTGTGCAAAAATACTACGCTCTCTTCCGAACGGTTCAATTCAAAGGTAACCGCAATCCAGGAACTTCGTGATACTGACAATATGAAGGTAGAAGAATTAGTTGGTTCTTTGCAAACCTATGAATTAAGTTTTAAAGCTCCTAAAGGTAAGTCTATTGCTTTGAAGTCATCTAAAAGTATTACTCAAGAAAATTGATTGAGAAAAGTCTCGAAGATGATATGGCCCTTTTAGCGAAAAAGTTTTATAAGATTTTCAAAAGTAAGAAAAGAGTCGACTTTCAAAAGGCAAATGAAAAGAAACGTTCTAAACCTAAGTCTAAAACTTGGAAATCATTGAAAGATAGTCAATGTTACAATCATCAAGAATATGGGCATTTAGCAAACAAATGTCCTAAAAGGACAGATCCAAAAGGAAGGGTATGTTGGCTACTTGGGATGAATCGTCGATTCTGAAGCCTCTTCGAATCAGAAAATTTAGAAACCGAGTCGGGCAAATGAACTTAAGGCCCTTATGACTCTAGCCAAGTTTACCTTTTCAGATCACGATGATTCAACAAGTGAAGAAAATTTGGATAGTGATCATGAAAATGATGAAGATCTACAAGATGCTTACAATGCCTTATATAAAGAAAGTTGTAAAATTCTTTGTCAAACTAAAACTTCAAAAAGAAAAGTTCTTTAAACTTAAAGAATGTTTTGAAACCCTTGTTTTAGAAAAATCTCAAATTTCAGATTGTTTTGAAAAATCAAAGTGTGATTTAGAATGCAAAACCTCCCTAATTGAAAATTTGAAATCTGAAAATGAGAAACTTAAAAATGAGAAACTTAAAAATGAAGTATCCTCTCTTCTGAGTTTGAAGGACACATGGAGATATGCCCATGGTGATCCAAAATTAGAGAAATTATTATCCGGATCAAGAAATTGTGGTGATCGATCCGGGTTGGGCTTTGATAAAAACACATCTCCTAAACAGAAGAATGCTTCTTCCATTTTTGTGAAAGGAGAGACTTCTAACTCAAAAGGAAAAGGTACTAATCAAGCTGTTTCTAAAAATACAAAAACCTTTCAAAAACACAAAAGCAGCTATATAAATTTCAAAAATCAGATTCGAAACCCGCTAGCTGAAAAAATTATTGATTTACTTAGGAGGATCTGTTAAAATCTAACTCATGAGGTCACTCTTATAACTATAAACAAAACAAGACCAATTATTCTCCTAAACCCAAAACAGTACTGAAATGGGTTCCCAAGGTTACTTGTTTGGTTGCTCACACTGCTTTCAAAGCTACAAGCCATTCAAAATGGTACCTAGGCAAGTGGATGCTCCGGACATATGACAGCGACAAAGCTCTATTCACCGATCTTAATGATATGACTGATGGGGACAGTCACATTTGGTGATGGTAGCAAGTGCAAGATAATTGGTAAAGGTACGGTCCAACTCTATAACCTTCCCTTATTTAAAAATGTGTTATATGTTGAAGGTTTAAAACACAACTTGTTGAGCATATCTCAAATATGCGATAACAACCATAATGTTAAATTTACTAATCAAGGTTGTAAAATTTCAAATGAAAAGGGTTCTGTAATATTAACTGGTCGCAGAACTTCGAAAACTGCTATATAGTAAGCAATGGTAGCTCATCTAATCAAACGTGCTACATGGTCCATACCGATGAGACAGATTTATGGCATAAACGCCTTGGACATGTACACTACAGAAATTTATATAGATTGAGCAAAAGTGAACTAATAAAAGGTCTACCTAAAATGAAAAAAAGTAGACAAGATCTGTGGTGAATGCCAAGTATGGTAAACAAACTAGGAGCTCTCACAAAGGTGAACTCCAATATCACCACAAGACCACTCGAGCTTCTCCATATGGATCTTATAGGACCAACAAGAACGGAAAGTCGAGGTGGCAAAAAGTACATCTTAGTTATTGTAGATGATTATACAAGATACACTTGGGTTTCATTCTTGAAAGATAAATCGAAACCCTTGATGAAGTGAAAAAAGATTATAAAACAGATTCAAAGCTGAAAAATGTTCTCAAGTCAGCAAGATCCGTAGTGATCATGGATCCGAATTTGAAAATAGCGGTTTTGAGAAATTTTGTAGCGATCAGGGAATATCGCATGAATTCTCTGCACCTAAAACTCCTCAACAAAATGGAATTGTCGAGAGGAAGAATAGAGTACTTCAAGAAATGGGAAATGTTATGTTAAATAGCATGAAGCTACCTAGGAATCTCTGGGCTGAAGCAGTGAATACAGCTTGTTACATTATTAACCGTGTTTATATTTGTAAATCTAATAATAAAACGGCTTATGAAATGTGGTTTGAGAAAAAGCCTTCTGTCAAATATTTTCGAATTTTTGGCAGCAAGTGCTATATTTTGCGTGACCGTGAAAATTTGGGAAAATTCGACACTAAAAGTGATGAAGGGATCTTTTTAGGTTATTCTTTAAACAGTCGTGCTTATCGTGTTCTGAACAACAGGACCGGTGTGATTCAAGAGTCAATAAATGTTGTGATTGACGATCTTTTGAAGACACCTGTCCCTAGTTTAGATAATGATGAAGTTCTTATACTTGAAAAACAAGAAACTTCATCAAGTGAAACTAATCCTGAATTAAGGACTGTTAAAGATCATCCAACCTCTCAAATACTTGGAAACCCTCTCACTGGTGTGCGCACTCGTAGACAATTAGAGGACATATGTAACTACGTATGCTTTACCTCCCAGATTGAACCGAGTAACGTAAAAGAAGCACTTTCTGATGAAAATTGGATTCTTGCGATGCAAGAAGAACTTAATCAGTTTGTCAGAAATGATGTCTGGCAACTTGTTCCTAGACCTAAAGATAAACATATTATTGGAACAAAATGGATTTTCAAAAACAAATCTGATGAGCTTGGAAATATTATTCGAAATAAAGCAAGACTAGTTGTACAGGGATATACACAAATCGAAGGTATTGACTATAATGAAACATTTGCCCCTGTAGCTCGTCTTGAATCGATCAGACTTTTTATCTCCATAGCATGTTTTAAGAAAATTAAAATTTATCAAATGGATGTTAAGAGTGCCTTTCTGAATGGTGATTTACATGAAGAGGTATATGTTGAACAACCTACAGGGTTTGAAGATCCTAAATTTACTGATCATGTGTATCGTCTTAAGAAAGCTCTCTATGGTCTGAAACAAGCTCCCAGAGCATGGTACGAAAAATTGACTAAGTTTTTACTAAGTCATAACTTTCAGATGGGGTGTGTTGATAAGACACTCTTTGTTAAGAAATATAACGATGATATTCTAATGGTTCAAATATATGTTGACGATATTATTTATGGATCAACCTGTACTAACATGATTGTTGAGTTTCTGATTTGATGAAGTCTAAATTCGAAATGAGCATGGTTGGAGAATTAAACTATTTCCTAGGATTGCAAGTAAAACAACAACACGATGGAATATTTATTTCACAAATCAAATATGCTCGAGTTTAATTAAAAAATTTGGATTTGAGAAAGGTAAAAATTTTGATACTCCAATGAGTACAATCAGTAAGACTCTCAAAAGACTCTACAGGTAATGATGTAGATCCTAAATTATATCGTAGTTTAATTGGTAGTTTACTTTATCTAAGCAAGCTAGTAGACTCCGATATTGCTTTGAGTGTTGGTATTTGTGCTCGTTATCAATCAAATCCTAAAGAATCTCACTTAGCTGGCATAAGCGGATTATGCGTTATGTCGCAAGTTCTACTAAATTGGGTCTCTGGTATCCACATGAGACTAATGTTCAATTAATAGATGCACGCAGATGATCTTGGTAAAATTTGGAAACATTGATGATAGGAAATCAACCATTAAGTGGTGGTTGTTTCTACATTGGAAATTGTCTTGTTTCTTGGTTTAGCAAGAAGCAAAGTTCTATATCGCTATCAACTGCTGAGGCTGAATACATTGCTGCTGGAAATGCATGTACTCAACTTGTTTGGATGAAACGAATGTTAAGCGATTATGGAATTACTCAAGATTCTATGATTTTATTTTGTGATAATTCCAGTGCAATAAATATCTCTAAAAATCCAGTTCAGCATTCACGTACTAAGCATATTGACATTAGATTTCATTACATTCGTGAATTAGTGGAAGAAAAATTAATAAATTTGGATTACATTCCAACCGAGATTCAACTTGCGGACATTTTCACTAAACCGCTTCGACAAAAGCGGTTTAATAAATTAAAATTTGATCTCGGTATGTGCAATTTAAATTGAGTTTGCATGATTTTGTGTATCATAAGTTTGATGTTTTATTTGCTTAAACTTGAAATTATTTAAAAAAATATAAAAAAAAATTGCAAATTTTTTGTCATACTCGATCTGTCGTGAGAATACACGACAGTCGTACTTACGACGGTCGAACACGTACACGACTTGTCGTAAAGCACGGGATTTCACTTAAAATTGGGGATTTTAGTCTTCTTCTTCATTTCTTCATTTCTTTCCAACCGTCCTAGCTACGGCTGCCCCAACCCATCTTCATTGTTTTTCAAGGTTAGTGATTCTTTTACATTTTTCTTGTAGATTCTTACTATTAGTGCTTCAAAACTCATGTTTGTGGAATCTATTTGATCATTGATTGCAGGATTTGGGGTTTTTCTCTTAAAAAATCTGTTCTATCTAAATCTCATTCCTTCTATCTTGCATTTTGTTGTTTCCTTGAAATCTTTCTTTGAAAATGGATCCTAGAGGTAAAAAGAAAACTACTCGAGGTCCATCTTCTTCTAGATCAACTTCCATTGTTCAACGTCATCTTCGTTCTCCGAAAATGATTCTACTTGATGCTCGAGATTTGCGTATGCGTAATGTAATTGTTGAACGTCATGTTAATGTCAATCACATTGCTTCTTTTGGTATTCCTTCTTTGTTGGAATCTGTGGGATGGGATAACATCCTACATTGGGGTGGAGCTGCATACCAGTCCATTGCCCAATCCATGTTTGCATGTATCTGCGATTTTCTCTTGAGAATTTAACATTTAAAGTTGATACTCAAGAAGGTTTATTTGTTGTAGATCGACATTTGATTGCAGATATTATGGAAATACCTATCAATGATGAAAGCATTCCAATTAATATTTTACATGATAGTCTCTCGAATCGAACGACGAATGCTTACTAGAGACTTATGTAATATGGATGTTCATTGGACTCATAAAGGTCATGTACTTCCCTCAAGGTATTTGTTACCCGGATACGAGTACTTCATAAGATATTCATTTTGAATCTTTATCCACGTTCCAGTAACAAAACCGAACTCACTTCTTTTATGGTTCGTGTTTTGCATTCTCGTTGTCTCTGGTGTTAATATATGCCTCCTTATTTAATCTGTCATTCCATTATTCTGTCACGTCACCATCCTGGACATAGTGATATACCCTTTGGTTATTTCTTGACTAGGTTAGCAAATCATATGCTCATAGCCATGCCTACTAGGAAAAACCCATCCACCATCTTCCTTTTAATAACTCCAATCTTAATAAGATGACTTTAGATTTGGCTAGAGGCCAAGTGGATCTTTGTAGCTTGATGTGGTGGTGAAGCGGGTAATCTTGAAGCTAGTAATCTTCCGAGGACGTGAATATGGATGACTTATTTGAAGAACTTGAGTCGACTCGGTGATGATCCGATTTTTGACCTTCGATTTTGATGAAAGGTTGAATTCTCTTCAAGAGCGGTGGCTCAAATTCGTGTTACTCAAGACACACAATTTTCTTATATGCGTAAATATATGAGGTAATTGCTAAGGGATTACACAAAATTGATCCATCTAATCCTGCACCTTCTTCTGGTTCTGATTGAATTTTTCTTTGGTCTGTAATATTTACTGATATTAGCTTGCATCTCTAATCTTTTTGTTGGTTATGGACTATTTTTTTTTGCTTTAACTCCAAATTGGGTATGCACATTAACTGCTTTTCTTCCTTTGTCATTTTGTGTCAAAAAGGGGGAGAAGTTTGGTGAATGTTACAAATTTTGTTTTGTTGTTGTGCTAGCTATTACTCAGGGGGAGTTAAATTTTGTTGTGCTATTACTCAGGGGGAGTTAAACTTCTCATGAGTTGTGGGAATATGATTATTGCTTATCATGTCTATACATTGCTTATCATCTGTTCATCTGTGCTTGTTCATCTGTGCTTGCTTTGTACTTCTCTTATGTCTATTGGAAGAATTATATACTTGGTGTGCTTTGTTTTGTCACAAATTTGACAAAGGGGAGATTGTAAGGGTTATGGTCTCATACTCCTTTGGTTGTCAAATTTTGATGTGTCAAAACATCTATCTGTGTCTTGTCTTTGGTATGATGATTTTATACTTCAAGATGCTACAAGTTGAAGCACAAGATGTTAAAGTTCAAAAAGCTACAAGTTGAAGCACAAGATGTTAAAGTTCAAAAAGCTACAAGATGAAGCTCAAGATGTTGAAGTTCTCAAGGTTCAAATGTTGATGAAGATCTCAAGACTTCAAGCCCGATATTGTTCAAGACTTCAAGCCGATATTGGTTCAAACAATCTACATTCGTTGAATGGTTGAAGTTCAATGTCCATACGTCATATTTCGGTTTGAATGACCTTAGGTTGACCCTTTAAGTAGGTCATTTTGGATACATAAAACAAATGTTTATTCTACATAAGCTTAGTCTGTTCCAGACCTGTCCTAGCTCTTGTTCGACCAGCCCTAGCATTGGTTCGACTAGTCCAAGAAATTCCACGACCCGGTCCTAATTTGTTGAAGATTTTTCGGATTTTTGGAACGCCCACGACCGATCTGGAGGTCCTTCGACCGGTCGTAGGTTGGCTTCGACTCGTCCACGATCAGTCGTGGATCTACGACCGAAAGTCCAAAGAACCTATTTCATGGTCCTACGACCGGTCGTAGGTGTCCCCCCGGTCGTAGGTGTCCCCGACCGGTCGTAGGGTACACACGACCCGGTCGTAGAACGGTTTTCAAAGATCGCGCTCAAATTTTCAAAAATTGTTAGAGCTACGACCATCCTAGGTTTCTAAGACCGGTCGTAGGAACGATTTTTTCTTCTATAAATTGAACACGAAATTGAGTTTTTATATTCGAACTCCATTCCTTTCAAGAATTTTCAAGTAATCACTCGAGATAAGTCTGTGTTTATTTTAAGCTAAATTGTGCTTATTTAATATTCCTTTTTGCTAGCTTATTTAATTTGATTTTGTTTCTCTATTCCAATCTTATTTGAAAAGAGGAATTATATTATTCCTTCTTCTTGGAATCAAAATCAAATATAGCTACGCCCAACAAGTTAAAATCTAAAATCTATTAGAAGTTAGAACCCTATGAATGTGAGTATTGGAAATTGAACTTTGATATTCAATCATCTACTCCGATTGGTTCTACCGGGCTGCTAAAGGAAAAATCCAGGTATTTTACATTTCTGTAAAATTCATTTATTTTTGGTTTTGTTTGAGGTTAAGCCAGAAAAATCTCATTGTATTGGTTTTGTTTGAGATTGAGCCAGAAAAATCTCATTGTATTGGTTGTCTGAGGAAAACCAGAAAACTCAAAAAAAAAAGGGGTTTTTGAATTGTGTAAGCCCAAGTGAAAAAGACACAATTGTAAAGGTTTTTGGTGAACCTGTGAAAACCTATTTGATAGTGAACGCTAATATCCCCTGTGTGAGGATATTAGGAGTGGAGTAGCATTCTGTGTGGCTGTTGTAAAACAGTTGGTGTACACACAGGCGAACCACTATAACTCTTTGTCTTGTGGATTGAATGCTTGATTAATTTTCATATCTTTTATCATTTGATTGTGTGGAATGTACAAGTGGATGTGAATGTTGTAACTATTTACATTTTCAAGCAAGTGTGGGGATTGTTGTAATAATTTAGATCTTTATACGCATTTATTTTCAATTCCTTGCTATTTCATTTACTTATATTAACATTGAGTTCTTGATTCAAAAGAGGTTCTAGAAATAAGGTTGTCCTACCATAAGCCCTTGTTTATTATGGTGTAAGGTTGTCCTTAGAACTGAATTTGTATCAATCTCTCAATAATTATTTATCAAGGTGATTTATATTTAGCATTGTGAATTGATTCATTATTGTAAGAGTATTGATTTACTTTTGTTCCGCTGATTTATTTTTAAATTTGGCATAGTCCTATTCACCCCCCCCTCTAGGACATATAGCTTGGCCTTTTCATGGAGCCCCTCCTCTTGTGCCGATTCTTTATTTTTCCTTTATGATAGAATTCTGATCTTACATGTGTGGCCCACCTTGTAGGCCAACAAAAATCCAGACCAACCATCGGGCTTGGACGCCCATAGTTGTCCATCCTTAGACATGTAGCCCCAAAATCTACCTAAATGGGACACATGTAAGGGGTATTTGATGATGGGGAAGGCCTGGACATTTGTGGGGCCCATTGGGGTGGTCCACCACAAAAATTCATGGGGTTAAATCTCATGGCAAATAATGTTTATATTTTAATTCTTTCAATTACATGTTGCTGTCCAAATCTGTCTGGACAGATTTTTGGGTCAACTTAAGGCTATGATTTGGGGCTTTTGGTGGGGAATTGTATACCAAGTGAAATATGATTTTTGAAGATGGGTATCTCACCTATAAGCATACCAAATTCCAGCCCCAATTGACCTCATTTGGGTCCTCAAAAGGGTGGGCCAATATGGGTACTTGCTGAGTTTTTTGTTGTCATTCCAACAAGGTTGTAATTTGGAAATGTAAAATTATAAAATAGTTTCTGATCAGGTGGGCCACTTTTGTGGACCCCACCTTGTACTACATATATTATAAAAGGTTTAAATTTAATTCTTCCAATTTTTGGACATCCAGGTCCCACCCTATTGGGTGCTCAATCATGATCTATCCAGAATTCTGCACTTAGCAGAATTTCTGGACAGATTGTAATTATGAATTTAATTAAAATATTTTTAAGTATCTAAAAATCACAAAATTTTGTAGAGGTGTGGTCCAACCATGTTAGGACCCACCTACCAATGTTTGGTACCAACAGACCCCTGTACACACCGTGGCATGGGTTGGACCAGCCCACCACGTTGGGACGTCCAGGTCAGACAGATTTTCTGAACAGACTGTTTTCTTTAAATTAATTAAAATACTTTTAATTATCCAAAAATCACAAAATTTTGTGGAGTTGTCGCCCACCCATGGAAGTACTACTCTGTAAATTTTCAGGGCCATCGGGCCCCTGTACCATCCATGGTGCAGCCTGGAGTGGCCCACCAGGCTAGGACGCCCAGGCTAGGGCGTTCACCCTTGGCTGACCATCCATGCCACTTTGTGGGCCCACCTTAATGTATTTTATATCCCACCGTTGATTTATATGTGATCCATAGGGGACTTGATCATCCTTCCCTTCAGTAGTATCCAATTGGGGCCCATTGGATGAGTTTTTGGGTTAAATACCCATGCCCATAAGACTGCCCACCATAGGACACCCAACCCATTGGGCTGCTGCTGGACGTCCAGTTCAGTAGTATGACCCATCTGATTTATGTGTTAAATCCACTCCCTTCATCTGGTGGACTCCTCTGTGACATGTATGGTCACCGGGAACTAAAATAAACATATAATTTAATTAAAATTTGAATATCCAGTAATGCCAGATTGTGGGTGGGCTGGAATTTCAGCGATAGGCCCATGGTTGCTACCCATAAATGGATGTTTTGGGGCAGCATGGTCCACCAAAATTGGAGACATTTTTACAAATATCTTGCCCCATTTTAATTATATTTTTGGGCTTAATTATATTTCTATGCATTGCCTTGGTAAGGCACCCAATACTCATTGCATCGTATTCATGATAAGCCTTGGTAAGGCTAGTGATATTGTCATCGAGCATTTTTCCCTTCTTATACCTCCTCCTATTCTTCTGTGCACCTTTATCACACACCTTCACCACCCTTTAAGCTTCTATAAGCTTATGCATGATTAATGCGTGCAGGAAATCTTAGGTGGGTGTCGTAGCGGCATAGCTTAGATTAGAGTTAAGCTAAGGACCCCCAGTGTTGCAAATCTTCTTCCTACCTCTTTTGCTATTAGATGTATACTTTTCCTGCTTTGTACTTGTAAAAGTTTAAATTCATAGTAGATTTTATGATGTGTGCCTTTGTTATTCTCAGATATACTTGTTGTGATCTTGGTTATGCTCATATTGAAAATAATTATACTGTTATGGAAATCCTCCTTGTAGGATCTTAGGATCAGAACCTGCCTCAGGAGCCGAGAATGGGGTACTACGGAGGCTTTTACGGCCAGAACCGGCTATCAGGTTCCTTGTGAGTCCAGTTACCAAGTCTGGGGCATGACAGGAGTTGGTATCAAAGTATAACAAGTAATTCTGGAATAACTTGGGATAACATCGCATGTCTACTAAGAGCATAGGATAAGTAGTGTCCCGAGATCCTTCTTTTCGCTCCGTATTCAGCCTGTAATTGTCTTGATTCCTTGCGTCGTCGTTATTTTGTAGATGATGCCGCCTAGACGTAGTACCCGTGGTCTTGGCACCCGTGGTCGTGAAGCCCATGGTCGTGGTGCCTGTTGATGAAGCGCCCAAGATACTCGTTCTACTCGAGCGCATCCTCCTCCCGTTTTAAAGGATCCGATTCCTGAGGTCCTGATTCAGCATGTTCCTCCGGTTGAGCCTGTAGTGCCCGTTCCTTCAATTGCTCCTGTTTCCCCACTGGTTCCCCCTTCTCAGCCTGTTGTTCCTGTTATAGAGGCTCCTGCTCCGTCAGCTACACCCGTGCCTCCGCCCAAGGAGAGTGCTGCTCCTGCTTTTTCGACAGTGCGTATAAGTGCAGAGCATTTTCAGCAACTGATGCAGGTTGTTGTTATCGAGTTGCAGACTCGTCAGCCTGCGGCCTCTCCTGTATCTTATCAGGGTGATTTATCGCGCGCTAGCGCTATTTTCAGGGAGTTTAGACAGCATGACCCTCCGAGATTTAGGAGTGATCCCGACCTTTTTACTGATGAGGCATGGCTTACTGAGATAGCGAGGATTTTCGACAAAATGCAGTGTCCAGCCGATCAGAGGGTATCCCTTACGACCTATCTTCTTAAGGGCGAGGCCCGTCATTGGTGGTCGTCCGTATCCAGGATGGCCGGGCCAAATTTTGTTTAGACTTGGGAGGAATTCGTGGTCTGTTTCGACCAAAAGTTCTTCCCCGAGCATGTTCAGATACAGAGGGCGATAGAGTTTGAGACCCTAGTTCAGGGTGATTTGTCGGTATCTCAGTATGAGGCCCGTTTCTTGGCCTTGTCTAGATTTGCTCCTCATCTCACCAGTGATGAGAAGATGAAGGCTCATCGTTTTGTGATTGGTTTGCATCTTGCCCTTCGTAGCCATGTGGTGGGACATTGTTTAGAGACGTTCGATCAGGTTGTCCATCGGGCGTTGGTTTATGAGGAGGACTGGCCTATGAACCAGAGATCGAGAGAGCAGAGTTCCGATGAAGACATGAAGAGGAGAGCACTAGCCAGCAGTTCCAAGAAGCATCGTCAGCAGTGGAGGAGGGGTAAATCAGGGTTTTGGCAGCCTGTAGCTCAGTCAGCAGGTCCATCATCATCAGAGGCGTGATGAGAGCACCAGCCGCTCCATCTTCCAGCCCCTTTTCCAGTGTTTACTTCCGTTGTGGACAGGCCGGGCATCAGAGGTGTGAGTGCCCTCTTCCATACAGCAGTAGAGGCCACCGCAGTTGCCTCCTCCTCGTCCTCCTCAAGAAGAAGAATGAGCAGCAGCCTTCCACCTGCCGCTCTTAGGGCTCCTCCTCGGCCGAAGCAGAGGGCAAAGAAGAAGAGAGACAGTACCAGCAGCAGAGGAAATATCCGTATGTCCAGTCCCTAGGTCGAGTATGTATTGCAGCCCAGCAAACACACACTCCAGATTCGCAGTCTTACGGTTTGCTTCCCTTACTAGATTAGGGTTGATTTTATCCCATGCAGTAGACGCCAGGCCAGGACCCGCAGTCATTGACTGGCGGAGTCGTCGAGGGTATTCTTCTTATTTCTGCTTGTGTTACTCATGTTTTATTTGATTCCGGTGCCTCCCATTCTTTTATGGTTGAGCAGTTCTGCTGATCAACCGGTATTCCGTTGGAGTCCATGTCTGAGGCCTTAGCATTTCAACTCCCATGGGAAAGTCCGTTGCATTGACCCATCGCTGCCCTTCTTGCCCGGTGTTAGTGGGCGAGATGTTTCTTCCCGTCGATCTGCTCGTAATGTCGATGATAGGCTTTGATGTTATTCTGGGCATAGACTGGCTTACGGAGTATTGTGCCATCTTAGACTATGCCGCGAGGACAGTTACGTTTCACATTCCAGGCTTGCAAGGATTCCAGTTTGTTGCCGAGCCCAGAGGAAAGCCGTTGTCTAGCCTCTTGGCTTCTGTCGTTGAGTATTCTGTGGCAGGATGTATTGAGCAACTGCCAGTTGTTTGCAAGTACCTGGATATGTTCCAGGAGATTCTGGGTTTGCCGCCGGGTCGGCAGATAGAGTTTCAGATTGATCTGGTGCCCGGTACCACCCCTATCTCGAAGGCCCCCTACCGGATGGCACCGTTGGAGTTGAGAGAACTATAGGAGCAGTTGGATGAGCTCCAAAAATTAGGTTTCATTCGTCCCAACAGTTCGCCTTGGGGAGCCTTGGTATTGTTTGTGAAGAAAAAGGATGGCTCATTACGACTTTGTGTAGACTATCGTGAGCTCAATAGAGTCACCATCAAGAACTGATACCTGCTTCCCCGTATTGATGATCTGTTCGACCAGTTGCAGGGTGCACAGTATTTTTCTAAGATAGACTTGCGCTCCGATTACCATCAGATTCGGGTCCAAGAGGAGGAGATTCCGAAGATGGCCTTCCGGATGCGCTATGGTCACTTTTAGTTTCTGGTCATGTCGTTTAGACTGACCAATGTGCCCGCCGTATTTATACAGCTGATGAACGAGGTCTTCTGGCCGTTCCTCGATCAATTCGTGGTGGTATTCATTGATGATATTCTTGTGTATTTGAGGACCTAAGAGGACCATGTTGAGCACCTGCAGATTGTGCTAAAGACCCTCCGTACCCACCAACTGTATGCGAAGCTGGAGAAGTGCGAGTTCTGGCAGGAGGAGGTGAAGCTCCTCGGTCACATAGTAATGAGGGAGGGTGTCGTCGTGGACCCCTCGAAGGTTGATGCAGTACGTCAGTGGGGCCAACCCATGAACACGTTTGAGATCCATAGCTTCCTTGGTCTAGCGGGATATTACCGACGGTTTATCGAGGGTCTCTCCTGTATTGTAGCACCGCTGACCCGGTTGATGCGAAAGGGCATTGAGTTCATCTGGAGTGACGCCTGCGAGGAGGCATTTACAGAGTTGAAGGACTACCTCACGTCCGCTCTTGTTCTCACTCTTCCTGATGAGAGTGAGGGTTTCATTGTTTTCACCGATGCCTCTATAGTTGGTTTAGGTGCTGTACTGATGCAGCATGGGAAGCCAGTGGCGTATGCCTCGCACCAGCTTAAGGTCCATGAGCTGAACTACCCCACCCACCATTTGGAGCTTGCATCAGTTGTCTTCGCACTGAAGGTGTGAAGGCATTATCTATATGGGGTCAGGTTCGAGCTTTTCTCGGATCATAAGAGCTTGAAGTATCTATTTTCACAATCCGAGTTAAACCTGCATATGAGGCGATGGATGGAGCTATTGAAGGACTATAATTTTGATCTTTGGTACCACCCGGGCAAGGTGAACGTGGTGGCGGACGCGCTCAGCCATCAGCCACGAGGCCTAATGGTTCAGATGATGGTGTGTGAGTGGCAGATGCTCGAAGATGTTTCAAAGTTTTACTTTGAGTTCGGTCTGCAGTCTTCCATTGTTCAGTTTTCAAGCTTGTCGATTCAACCCTCTTTGTTGGCTAGGGTGATTGAGGCTCAGTAGATGGACGAGTCACTTCAGGAGTACTAAGCAGAGGCCGCATCCGTGGAGCAGTCAGACTGACAGATTGGTTCCGATGGTGGATTACGCTTCAGAAGTCGATTGTGTGTCTCGGACGTGCTAAAGTTGCATCATGATCTGATGACTGAGGCAAACCGATCGAGGCTTACTATTCACCCGGGCTCCACAAAGATGTATCGTGATATAAGGAGGCAATATTTTTGGCAGTGGATGAAGCGCCAGATTGCGAGTTTTGTGGCCAAGTGTGACACATGCCAGCATGTTAAGGCCGACCACCAGAGACCCCCTGGTCCCTTGCAGCCGTTGAGCGTTCCAGAGTGGAAGTGGGAGCATGTATCGATGGATTTCATCGCAGGTTTGTCGATGACTCAGCGGGGTCACGATACCATCTGGGTTATCGTCAATCGTCTGACGAAGTCAGCTCATTTCATTCTAGTGCGTGCTTCCTAGTCTATGGACCGTCTTGCGAAGGTGTTCATTGAGGAGATAGTGAGACTGCATGGCATCCCAGTTTTGATCATTTCAGACCGAGACTCCAAATTTAAGTCTCAGTTTTGAAGGAGTTTCCAACAGGCGATGGGGACTACTTTGTGTCTCAGCACGACTTATCATCCGCAAATGGATGGGCTGATCAAAAGGGTCAACCAGATCCTTGAGGATATACTTAGAGCTTGTGTGATTGACTTTGCAGACAGTTGGAATGAGCAACTCGCCGAGTTTACTTATAATAATAGTTATCAGGCGACTATCGGCATGGCTCCTTTTGAGGCACTTTATGGCAGACCGTGCAGATCTCCTAGCTGTTGGACCGAGGTTGGAGAGCGTCGTCTCCTAAGTCTCGAGCTTGTGCAGAAGACATCGGAGGCTATTGATGTTATTAAGCAGAGGATGCGCACAGCTCAGAGCCGGTAGAAGAGTTTTGGTGATCGTCGGCGTCGACCCCTTGAGTTCATAGTCGGGGACATAGTATATCTCAAGGTCTCGCCTATGAAGGGCGTGGTTCACTTTGGTGTGAAGGGCAAGCTTGCCCCGAGATTCATTGGATCTTTTAAGATTACCGAGCTCATGGGCATTGTGGCCTATAGGCTTGCCTTACATCCAGAGTTATGCGTGATCCATGACATATTCCATATTTCTATGCTGAGGAAATGTGGGTCGAACACTATTCCTATGATTGATTGGCAGCCACTCGAGGTCTGTGAGGATGCTTCCTACATTGAGCAACTGATTAGTATTCTTAATCAGAAGGAGCAGGTCCTCAGGACCATGGTCATTCCCTTAGTGAAGGTGCAATGAGGTCATCATTCGGAGGCCAAGGCGTCTTGGGAATGCGAGGCCGAGATTAGAGAGCGCTACCCCCATTTGTTCGATAATTGATATATGCTTATTGTATTGCTTTCTCTTTTGATGATTGATATATGATGGTGGTGTTTTGCTTTTCATTTTGTCCTGGATTGATCAATTTCGACGACGAAATTTTCTTGTTGGTGGGGAGGGTTGTGAGACCCAACCCGAGTTCGCATGTGTGCATTTGTGTGTGTGAGTATGTGTTGAGACTCAAATATTGTATAATTTTCTCATTTATATCTTGGTTTTATGAACATAAATCCGCTTAATATTCTATTTTATTCATGTATGTGTTGTAAGGAGAATTTAAGTGTTTGAATTGAAAAAGGGTGTTAAAAACATGATTTTGATTCTCAAGAATTACCAAAGCAAGAGATGGATCTTAGGAGACCAAGATTGAAGAATTCACATGCCAAAGATCCAAAAAAATCAAGTGAGGAATGAAGAGAATCGAAGATTTAAAGTGAAGAATCCTGAAACTGTCCTGAAAATGTGTATTCTGCTCTGAGGTCTATTTTGAAAAACTGCGCAGCAGGAAGTCTGTTTTAAATGAACTATGCAGCGAGAAGTTTATTTTGAAAAAATATGTATATTTAAGGCAATTTCTAGGGTTTTTCAACTTTGTACGAAAATTGGATTTCCCTACTTATAAATAGGGCTTCCTAGGGCATTCCTAAAGATCATTCAAAGCATTCAAGAGCAAAGTTTAGATTTTTTAAAGAGTTTTCAATTTTATTTAAGTTTTATAAATTATTTTTTTTCTTTTAGATTTTTTCTATTTGCATTTATTTTTTCTTGTTTATTTCTTTCTCTATTCTAGTTATGTTTTTCTAAGTTCCCTTTAGCCCAAGCTAGAAGGGAAGCACATGGGTTTAATATTTCTTTAAATTATGATGCTTGATTGTTTTAATGATGAGAAGAATGGTGTATGCATGTTATTTATTATTTAGGTTTTGTTTTTTATCCTCTTGTGAGATCCATATGTTTCCATCATATGAGATCCATATTGATGGATAGGCTTACCCTAAATCAATCAGATTTCCTAGGTAAGAGAGGTTCTCAACATGTTATATTTCTTTGATATTCATTATCTTATAGATATTGAATACTTAAAATCACTGGCGCTTGAGAATATATGTCAATGGTGCAAATTCATTATTTTCTAATATTTTATATCATTTATTAAAATATTTAAACTGTTTTATTTTTCGATTAGGCTGACCATAGTGTTCAGATCCTAGTTGCGTTATCCAAGTCATCATGATTTTGGAACATTAACCTATGTGTGGAACTTTGAAGCTTGGGTGTTATTTTAATTCAGTTGAATTACATCCATTCAAAAATCCCAAAATCAAATCATCAGTTTTAGTTTTTATTACCTAGTTTGTTTTGTTAATTTTTTCCTTCTCGCAATTCATCTCCCTGTGGGATCGACCCTGTATTCACAGGATATTACTTACAAACCTCTGCACTTGGAGGTAATCAATCAAGTTTTTGACGCCGTTGCCGGGAAGAGACTGAGATAGATTAGATCTGTGCAAGATAGCTAAGGTAAGTTCTCTTCTAAACTCTTCAAATTTTCTGTAGAAATTATTTATTTATTTTTCTTTGAAAATAAATTCAGTTGGGTCTTTCAAGTACTAACTATGACATAAGGTTGCCCTGCTTGGGATTTTATCACCCAAGTGCTATGGTTATCCTACAGTTGTTGTTTAATCACAAAGATCATCCGTTGAATCTATTTTCCAAATTAGTATAGTTTAATTTCTGCATTAGTTTTACTTATTTATTATTATTATAATTTTTTTGTGGACTGAACCCTCATGGTCGGCCCTGCCGCCTGGGTTATTGATTTATTTTTGCTTTGTGGACTGAACCCTCATGGTCGGCCCTGCCGCCTGGGTTGTTGATTTATTTTTGCTTTGTGGACTGAACCCTCATGGTTGGCCCTGCCGCTTGGGTTGTTGATTTATTTTACTTTGCGGACTAAACCCTCATGGTCGGCCCTGCTGCCTGGGTTGTTGATTTAAGTTTTTATTTTTATTTTAAGTATCATACTTGCTATTTGAATTAGTGGTATTTGTTGTGTGGTGTGAATGATTTATATCCCGTATAGGGATCAAAACAATTGACTATCCTCTGAAGGGGGACTAGTTCCAGGCCTTGATCATTCACTTAGAAGAGGCACTCAACATCACTTGGTTTCCATGGCAGACCCAGTTAATAATCTAAATCCAAATCTGTCAGATCCAACTATAAATTAAAATAGAGAAAATCAACTTAATCCTCCTCTTGAGGATGAAAATGAAGTTCATAGGAATCTGTTAAACCAACCATGGACTTTACATGAACATTTAACATTTACACCCTGAGAGATCAACTTTACCATCTTGCATAGTGTTCCCTGCTCACACAGGGAACATTAATTTTAAACTAAGTGTGATTCAATTAATTCCTAAATTTCATGGCTTGGATTTTAAAAGCCCCTACTTGCACCTCAAGGACTTTGAGGAAGTAATTGCAACGTTGCAAGTAAACAATGGCAATAGGGATGTACTTAAGCTTAGGTTATTCTCATTTTCTTTAAAGGATCGGGCCAAAGCATGGCTCAACTCTCTAACACCTAATACTATCACTACATGGCAAGGCTTAAGTAGAGAGTTTTTCAAAAAGTTCTTTCCTGAGCACAAAACAAATGCATTAAAACAAAAAATCATGTCATTCTCCCAAAAGGGGAACGAACTATTTTTTCAAGCTTGGGAGCACTTCAAAGACATTCTAATTACTTGTCCACATCATGGTTATGAACTATGGCACGTGATTGATGCTTTCCAAAAGGGGCTCACCATGGATACCAGTCAGTTCATAGAGATGAAGTGTGGTGGAACCTTTCTTGACAAAGATCATAATGAGGCTTGGGATTTTCTAGATATGTTAGCAGAGAATACGCAGACATGGGACATCTCTGCTAATCAGACCAAACTAGACCCATTCCTAGAGAGAAAGCGGAGATGTATGTCATAAGAGAGGAAGACAACCTTAATGCAAAATTCGCTGCATTGGCTAGAAAGGTCGAAGCCTTGAAAATTAGGAAGGTTGATTTAGTTAAAGAAAACACTTCCTTAGGTAATTTTTATAACATTTGTGGTGGTACAGACCATGACACAAAGGATTGTCCAATAATCTCAGTTGTACAAAATATCACGCATGAGCATGATCAAGCAAATGCTATCAATAACTACCAAAGGTCAGTTATGCAACCAATGGGAAACACGTATAATCCAAATTGGCGTAACCATCCTAATTTTAGTTGGAGGAATGGACCACAAATTAGTGTGCACAATGCACCTCAAATGCCTCCACAAAAAAACTTTTTTGAGGCACCTAACAATGCATCATATGTGCCCCTGCCAAAGCGATCATCGGTGGAGGATGCATTGACCGCATTCTTGAACTCTCAAGCTCAAATGAATCAGTCTCTGATCCAATCAAATCAGGAATTAAAGACAGTTGTAGCTAGGATTGAGACTCAACTAAATGCTAGGGAAAAAGGCACCCTTCCTTCTCAACGTGTGTCAAACCCTAGAAACACACATTTTATTGGAGACTCAAATCCAAGTGAGCTACATCATGAACAAACTAAGGCCATCATTACCTTGAGAAGTAGAAAAGAGGTCGATAACAAGATAATGCAACCGGTAGAAATACTGGAGGATGAGCCACTGTCTCAAGAAAATGATGAACCAACTATAGTTCAAAAGTCATAACAATAAAAGGATAAAGAGACTAAGTCATATGAGCCTCCAGTTCCATTCCCATCTAGACTTCGGAATCCGACTGTCCCCATGAAATATCAAGAGGTGTTGGATGTGCTACAAAAGGTTACTGTCAATATTCCTCTTCTTGATGCCATTAGACAAATTCCATCATATGCTAAATACCTCAAGGACTTGTGCACTGTAAAGAGGAAATTAAATGTGCACAAAAAGGCCTTCCTTATTGAGAAAGTAAGCGTTATCATTCAACAAAGGGTTATACCCAAATACAAAGACTTGGGAAGTCTCACTATTCCTTGTATTATTGAAAATTTCCAAATTGAGCATGCTTTGCTAGATTTGGGTGCAAGTGTCAACTTAGTACCTTATTCGGTTTACAAACAAATGGGATTAGGCGAGCTTAAACCAACCACGATTACACTCCAACTCGCTGACTGCTCCATTAAGGTACCAAGGGAAATTTTAGAGGACGTACTAGTCCGAGTGGAGAAATTCTACTTTCCAGTGGATTTTATTATACTAGACACTAAACCATGTGTAAACGCTAGCGCTCAAGTTCCCATTATTTTAGGCCGCCCATTCCTACCAACTTCAAATACAATCATAAATTACAGGAATGGAATGATGGACTTGTCTTTTGGTCACATGACTCTAGAGATAAATATTTCAATCTATGTAAGCAGCCCGTTGATAAGAATGAAATCCATGAGCTGAATTTCATGGACTACTTGATAGAAGAAAAGGAATTGGAACCTAGTCTGACTGAGGAATTGATTCAAGTCATTAGGGACTTGAAAAATTTTGATTTAGAAAAAGTGCTTACTGAAATTTGTGATGATAATGAGAGCACTACCACCCAGGACATTGGTATGTACCAATGGAGACCGCGCACTCAAAATCTATCTATCAAGGACTCACGACTTTTGCCATCACCAACTAATGTTCCAAAGCTTGATTTAAAACTACTACCAAATGAGCTTAAGTATGTATACTTAGGTGAAAATAAAACTTATCTTATAGTGATCTCTTCATTTTTAGACAAGGATCAAGAAATTAAATTGTTGAATGTTCTAAGGGACCACAAAGGAGCCTTGGGATGGACCATTTCTGACATCAAAGTTATAAGCCCTTCCATATGAAACCATCGGATCCACCTCGATGAGGACGCCAAACCGATTAAACAACCTCAAAGGTGTCTCAATCCAAACATGATGGAAGTTGTAAAAATGAGGTGATCAAATTATTGGATGTGGGAATCATCTACCCAATATCCGATAGTGTTTGGGTGAGTCCAACTCAAGTAGTCTCAAAGAAATCTGGAATAACTATTGTGCAGAATTCTAATAATGAACTCATACCAACACGTGTCACCATTGGTTGGCGTATTTGCATTGACTATAGAAAATTAAACCAGGTTACAAAGAAGGACCATTTCCCTCTACCATTCATTGATCAAGTTTTAGAAAGGGTAGCAGGTCACTCCTTCTATAGTTTTCTTGATGGATATTCTGGATATAACCAAATAGAGATAGCCCTGGAAGACCAAGAGAAAACCATGTTTACTTGTCCATTTAGCACATTTGCTTTCAAACGGATGCCATTTGGATTGTGTAACGCCCCAGCAACTTTCCAACGGTGTATATTAAGTATTTTTTCAAATATGGTTGGAAAGTTTCTTGAGGTTTTCATGGATGATTTATCTGTATTTAGAAGTAGTTTTGAGGAATACCTCAACAATTTATCTCTTGTCTAATTTAGGTGTGAAGAGAAACACCTTGTCTTAAATTGGAAGAAATGTCATTTCATAGTTTAAAAGGGAATTGTTTTGGGTCATGTTATCTCTAAAAATGGAATCGAGGTAGATCGCTCAAAACTCGACATTATTGTTAAGCTACCTATCCCCTGAACTGTTAGAGATATTAGATCACTTCTAGGGCACGCTGGTTTCTATAAAAGATTCATCAAGGACTTTAGTGCCATTACTAGACCCTTGACTAATCTTCTTCAAAAGAATGTTCCATTTAAGTGGACAGATGAGTGTGCAAGTGCCTTTAATAAAATTAAATCATTCCTTACCACTACACCTATCATGCGTCCACCAGATTGAACACTTCATTTTAAACTAATGTGCGATGTAAGTGATTATGCTATAAGAGCTGTTTTGGGCTAAAGGAAAGATAAACGGCCTTATGTTATTCACTATGCGAGTAGAACTTTAAACTCGACCCAATTAAACTACTCAACAACTGAAAAAGAGTTACTTGCAGTAGTTTTTGCTTTGGATAAGTTTAGGTCCTACTTGTTGGGATCTAAAGTGATTATTTTCACGGACCACTCGGCTTTGAAATATTTGTTATCTAAGAAGGATGCAAAGCCGAGACTTTTGAGATGGATCCTCCTACTCCAAGAATTTGACTTAGAGATAAAAGATAAGAAAGGAGTAGAAAACGTAGTGGTCGATCACCTTTCCAGATTAGTGTTAGATGATTCCACCGAGGAGATGCATATTCAGAACACTTTTCCTGATGAACAATTATTTATGATCTCCAAATTGCCTTGGTATGGGGATATAGTGAACTATCTTGTAGCAGAAAAAATGTCATATCATTGGAAGTCACAAGATAGGAAGCATTTTGAAACCGAGGTTAGGAACTTCTTTTGGGATGACTCGTATTTATATAAATATGGGACTGATCAAATTTTTAGACGTTGTGTCCCAGAGGATGAAGTTCAGAGTGTTATTTCTTTTTGTCACATGGAAGCATGTGGTGGCTATTTTTCTGCTAAGAAAATCACTACAAAAATCTTGCAGTACGGTTTTTACTGGCCTACCATGTTTAAAGACACTCATGCTTTCTGTGTTGCTTGTGATAGATATCAAAGGTTGGGAAGAGTGTCCCGGCGCAACATGATGCCTTTATCTCCAATTTTACCATTGGAGATTTTTTATTGTTGGGGTATTGATTTTATGGGCCCATTTCCATCTTCTTTTGGATTTCTTTATATATTGGTTGGTGTGGACTATGTTTCAAAGTGGATTGAGGCAGTTCTAAGTAGGACCAATGACAACAAAATGGTCATACGATTCCTCAAGGAAAATATTTTTTCTAGATTTAGAACTCCAAAAGTCATCATTAGTGATGGTAGGTCTCACTTTTGCAATAGGACATTTGAGGCTTTAATGAAGAAATATGACATCAAGTATAAAGTGAGCACCCCATACCACCCACAAACGAGTGGGCAAGCTGAGATTTCTAATCGGAAAATCAAACACATTTTAGAGAAAACTATAAGGCCAGATAGGAAAGATTGGTCCCTCAGACTATCCGACGCTTTATGGGCTTATCAGACTACTTATAAGACCCCGATTGGAGTGTCTCCATACAGATTGGTGTATAAGAAGGCTTGTCACTTGCCTGTGGAATTGGAACATAGAGCCTACTGGATAATAAAGAAATTAAACTTTGATATGCACCAAGCGAGTGGACAAATGAAATTAGAGTTGAATGAATTAGAGGAGCTGAGGAGAGACTCCTATGAAAATTCTAAAATCTACAAAGAGATGACTAAAGCTTTTCATGACAAAAATATCCTGAGGAAGAATTTTGAACCTCAGCAAAAGGTCATATTGTACAATTCCCGTCTCCAGTTCTTTTCGGGAAAGTTAAGATCAAGATGGACAAGACCCTTCATTGTGAAGAATATTTATACTCATGGGGCTGTTGAAATTGAGAATCTGTATAATGGCAATGTGTACAAGGTTAATGGTCAGAGATTAAAGCCTTATATGGAAAACTTTCATTTGGGAGAGGAGTCCTTCCCTCTTCATAAGCCAGAATATTCAGATTGATGCTCCTAGTCTAACGGAGCATTTCTGTAGGATTTGTATCTTATTCAATTCTTTTTAGTGTCACATAGCAGATGAGTTTTTCATGGTAGGTACTATCCACCCTTTCTTTTATTTTTATTGTTCTATGCATTACATTGGGGACAATGTAGATTTTAGGTTGGGGGGTGTGGATAGTCATCCATGTGAGGTTTTTTTTTCTTTTTTGGTTTCAGTTTATTTTATTATTATTATTATTTTTTTTTTAGGTTTCAGTTTTTTTTATTTAGGTTTATGGGGAAATTTTTTCAACATTTTCAAAATAATATATAAAAGAATGTGAACATGATATTATGCGAATTCCAAAGACAAAGTTAATACTTAGTCTAGGTAAATAGTAGTCAGAATTCTGATAACTGAAAATTATATACTTGAGTTTAATTATCTAATTACTAGTTTAAAGTGAGTTGTAATTTGATGTACTAAATTCACAATACACCCTAGCTAACTGAGGAATATGATATGTGAACTAGAATAACAACTTTTGATTCAAACAAGGTTGAATGAACTAGTACCATTGATATATGTTTAAAAGATAGAATATTGAAGGAAAAAAAGTGATGAAAAAAAGAAATTTTATTATAGAGAATGAATGCAATGACCATAACAATCATGTCAGTAATCCGGAGTAAGGATACCTAAGTATCCATTACTGTTACTATTACAAGTACGATACCTTAAGTTATGAAGCAAACCTGGTGGGAATCTTTATCTAAGGGTGGTCTATAATAATGAGGATATGATGATAAAAGAAGAAATATCATGAAGAAAATGAGATAACTAGAGATTTCATATTGTTGGGATGATTGAAAGGAATTAGGATAGAGAACAACATATTTCTCAAAGTTAGACTAGTGTCACGGAGCACCTAAGGATATTGGATCATAACTATTCTAAATTTTGATTAGGTCTCTGAACTTAAGGATGTAATGGATTAAGAAATTGAGATTCTAACTAACTTCAGACTTAGGGTAAATATTGTTTTGTTTTGGAATTCATATGATGAATGGGGGCATAATTGTATAAATTTCTGAGTGTTGAACTATTTTTCATGTTTTCAATGTTTGTGGGTAACATTTCTGGAAACCCTCACGAGACTATAACTCGTCCACTAGGGGAAACCTAGGGGTTTAAAGGCTTGTTGCATATGCTAAATGCAATCGAGATTACCTGCGAAAGTGGTGTAGTTAGAATATATATATATATATATATATCGGTTTAATTTTGTTTCTAAAATTAGTTTTATTTTTATTTATTTTTTCGCTTATTTTGCTCGGGACTAGCAAAATGCTGGTTGGGGTGTGTGTCGAGACTCAAATATTGCATAATTTTTTCATTTATATCTTGGTTTTATGAACATAAATCCGCTTAATATTTTATTTTATTCATGTATGTGTTGCAAGGTGAATTTAAGTGTTTGGATTGAAAAAGGGTGTTAAAAGCATGATTTTAATTCTCAAGAATTACCAAGGTAAGAGATGGATCTTAGGAGACTAAGATTGAAGAATTCACATGCCAAAGATCCAAGAAAATCAAGTGAGGAATGAAGAGAATCGAAGATTTGAAATGAAGAATCCTGAAATCATCCTGAAAAAGTGTATTCTGAAATTATGAGGTCTATTTTGAAAAACTGCGCAGCAGGTAGTCTGTTTTAAACTAACTAACAGCGAGAAGTCTATTTTGAAAAAATACGTATATTTAAGGCGATTTCTAGGGTTTTTCAACTTTGTACGAAAATTGGATTTCCCTACTTATAAATAGGGCTTCTTAGGGCATTCTTAAAGATCATTCAAAGCATTCAAGAGCAAAGTTTAGGGTTTTTAAAGAGTTTTCAATTTTATTTAAGTTTTATAAATTATTTGTTTTCTTTTAGATTTTTTCTATTTGCATTTATTCTTTCTTGTTTATTTCTTTCTCTATTCTAGTTATATTTTTCTAAGTTCCCTCTAGCCCAAGCTAGAAGGGAAGCACATGGGTTTAATATTTCTTTAAGTTATGATGCATGATTGTTTTAATGATGAGAAGAATGGTGTATGCATGTTATCTATTATTTAGGTTTTGTTTTTTATCCTCTTGTGAGATCCATATGTTTCCATCATATGAGATCCATATTGATGGATAGGCTTATCCTAAATCAATCAGATTTCCTAGGTAGGAGAGGTTCTCAACCTGTTATATTTCTTTGATATTCATTATCTTATAGATATTGAATACTTAAAATCACTGGCGCTTGAGAATATATGTCAATGGTGCAAATCCATTATTTTCTAATATTTTATATCACTTATTAAAATATTTAAACTGTTTTATTTTCCGATTAGGCTAACCATAGTGCTCAGACCCTAGTTGTGTTATCCAAGTCATCATGATTTTGGAACATTAACCTATGTGTGGAACTTTGAAGCTTAGGTGTTATTTTAATTTAGTTAAATTACATCCATTCAAAAATTTTAAAATCAAATCATCAGTTTTAGTTTTTATTACCTAGTTTGTTTTGCATTTTTCCTTCTCGTAATTCATCTCCCTGTGGGATCGACCCTGTATTCACAGGATATTACTTACGAACCTCTGCACTTAGAGACAAGCAATCATATGCATCTCGTTCATCTTAGTCCCACGTCCTATCGGTTGAATTATGGCGACCTACAACCATCGGATAGTGTTTGCCGTCATCCTTAAGTCCGGTCACATAGACCCGACTCGGATTGATCCGAAACCTCTGCCATCTTGTTCGCATCGCCGTTGCAATTCTGATGCCGCGTCTTGTGCATCCATCCAACGTATAAATCATAAGTTGTGTGCATTTCATTTTTAGCCCTTGATCATGGTCATGTGAGCCACCTAGGGATAATGTACACGAATTTTTAGGTATGTCACATCTCTTGGCACTATTTCCAACATACACTACACATACACACACACACACACTACCTAAGCCCTATTCCTACACCACCTACCTCTAAACACTACCCACAAGCCTAGAAAATCTACTAACCCTATAACTTTGGTTGTATCTCCCTATTGCAATCATCATTCTTCTCTAACTAAGGCAAGAGAGAAATGATTACTTAGCTTAAAAGAAATTTCTCTCTTATTCTCTCTACTCCTCTCTCTCTTCTCTCCTTCTCATTCCCATTTTCTCTAAGCAAGAGGGGTGGGACGTCCACCCCATTCCACCCCCATTTTCCCTCTAATCTTCTAATTCTAACCATCTAAATCCAATCTCACCCATTGTAACACCCTAGATTTTTCCTAACTTGACAATGGACGTCCTTGGACGTAGAACTGCCCTACGACCTTATTCTGTCATGATTAGGGTGTAATTTAATTAAGTATTAATAGCATGAATCACCTTCTATACAAACTATAAAGACCCGAGTACCACCTCAGGCAAAAATCACTCAGGACCAAATCCTTTAGAAATTAGACGAAATAACTCAGTGTTAAACTAGATTAGCTGAGAAATTCACTTGGACCACTTTAAATATGAATTGCAAGACCCAAAACGTGCAGAATCATCGACGCTACATTACCCTATAATATAGGATCAATCTCATTACCCAGTTGCTCTCGGGAGCATCATGAAACTCCGTATTGGACCTGAACCGCACGTCGAAATTCTGATTACCGCAAAACTAAACGATTATGACCGCCTTGCTGGACTTGACAATCATCTCGGAAATCAAGACCTGACTGTGTCCAGAAATGTACAACTTGAGCACGGAGAGAAGTGTGTGAGAAACGTGAATATTTTTAGAAATAAAATTTAAACTTAAGTAAACTGAGACGTGTCGCTTGCGGGCCAAATAAAAGGATTCAGACATTCAGAATCTGACCCAAATACACCCTTGGATTAAGAGAAATTTCCCACATATATCAGTGCACTTGTGGCCCTGATTGAGTACCGGTGACCGTTGAATTGAAACTAGTCCGCCACGGTCGATCTGTAAATCCGATCAGACCGAAAACTCAGCTTGACCTAGATCTAAGGTCAGGGAGCTTAAGCCCGACCGTACGCAGAAAAGGGGCCTCCAAAAGTGCTCCATTGAGCCAAAACAGAAGGATTTTGGCTGTAACCCAAGTATACCATGGCCCTGGGGCCATTGAGCTCACTTTTGAGCCTATATAAAGGGCTTAAACCCTCTCTCTCCCATGTCATACGAATTTTGCAAACCCTAAGGGAGAAAAGAGAGAAAAGAGAAGAAGAAAGTGAGGAAGAGAGAGAGAGAGGCTGAGAGATAGTCGTAGGGATCAATCCCTGACACTCCACGTGCTTAACCGTCATTCCTACATCGCTATACGGGCGATACCGATCTCATTCTTAGGTAAGAAAACCTAACCCTAATCTGCTTTAGGGTTTCAGATAGTGTAATAGGTGAATGAGCTAATCTATTACCTGTTATAGGTTGTTGTGGTGCCATAGACAAAGACTTAGCGTTTAAACTGAATTCGTTACGCGTTTACCAGTGTAAGGTACGGACTATAAACGTATATGTTATGGTTTTCAAGACTTTCAATGTCGGTTAATGATTTATTACTAACGTGGGTGTCATTCCACATGCAAAACGTGATGTTTGTTTCACTTTACGAATACATACGAACTATGTCAAGTATAGCGTATTCTATGTATTTGTTAAAATAATTGAATACGGATGGTTTTTTTATTTGTGGTTGCCATGATTATTCATCATGAATATATGACCGTTATGCATGTGACAACTCCTTGGTGAAAGGATTGGCCCTAATACATGTTATGCCAACATACGTCGTGTATGTTATAGTGTGCAGTCTAAGTGTTTATGAAAATATCTGAATGAGTATAGGGTTTGTATTCGTGCTTGGCATGACTAACTGGTGTGGGTATATGATTATTGCATAGGCGACAACCCCCTTACGAAAGGGTTTGCCCTGATACATTTTATAACCGACATATGATATGTATGTTGAGATGTATAAACTAGGTGTTTGTAAAAATGTATGAATGAGCTAGTAGTTAGCAAAGTGTACTTGCATGCGAGTTGAGATATGATTCTCAACTACGTTAATAATGTGTATGATTTCCTCCATGTATGTTATCTTATGATGTAATGAATATGTGCGAATTCATGTTTATGTTGCATTTCACAACATGCTCAAATGATTGTAGGATTGGAATTATGTGTTTATTACTGCTTTGACTATTTCATATGAATACTTATTGGAATTGGATGTTTTTGGGACTACAGTATAGTCTAGGTAATCGGTAATAGGCCTTGACAAGGTAGCTGAGGTTGTTTTACCACAAAGGACGTGTTCGATGAATCCAAGTCGTATGCTGCTTGTCGGCAATGGTTAGGCCACACGGAATGCTTACGCGCTCCATATCGATCGGCTCGACGTATGCTCGTACCAATCGAGCTCGTCAAGTAACCCGATTGACCCGATGTATGTTCACCTTGTATGGACGCTACTACTTGAACCTAAGGTACCAAACTCTTCAGTGAATCCCGTTAACCTTGGTACCTCGATCCACTAAGACTCATGAGCTGAACATGGTAGTATGGGACACCGTGGCTGAGCTGTTGGCCTATGCTGGGGTGACGAGCCTCCCCGTAGTGACCAATGAGCAATACCATCTCGTGAGCTGAATACGGTGGTATGGGACACTGTATTCGAGCTATCGGCCTACACTGATAAGGTGACAAGCCCTTTGTAGTGACCTCGAGCATACTCTGAGCCTACGTTGAGGCAATGAGCCTTTTCGTAGAAACTAAAGTATAAATTAGGCCTACACTGCATCGAGGTGACGAGCCCTTTGTAGTGACCTAGAATCGTAACATCGTATGAGATTTACTAGGACTGATGACCATAAAATGGATCATTGTTTGGGAAATAATATAAGGGAGGTACCTTAGTTTCCCAATCCTGCTATATGAAAAGGACTAATAAGAACTTGGTAATCACACTCATGTACCGCACTGCATGTGTCGTTTGACGTTGAGTAGAGAGCACTGAGGCAGTGAGTGACATGCGCGACCGTTAGATGAAGATCGCAGAGGGAGTGTAGGCGAGGGCATGCATCATTTATACATACCATTCCTGCATTAATCAGAGTACTTAAAGATGTTTGATTATATTATTTTATCATTATGCTTGACTGATTTGATAACATGTTAACCTTTGCATTATGGTTCCACTGAGTTGATCACTCACTCCCACGTTATGGGACGGTGTTGTACACACCAACCAAACCCTGTCTTAGTTGCAGGCGGAGGTGATGCCTACGAGGTGGAGTCGGACTATGAGGATGACGAGGAGGCATTCTCTTTCATAAAGTTTTTAGGCGGGTTCATGTGAGTCGTGGCCTGATCGACGGGGACTTCTAGGATGTTGACTAGATGCCCTTACACTTGCTATTTTGTCTTTCTGAATCACACATGTATATTCATTTTTTGTCTATTTTGAGAAGTATACATGTATATATTTAACTTGGTAACATGTTCACACTCTGGAGACTTACAACAGTTTATAGACTTTATATATCTATCACAGTTCTTCTGCTTGCGTAATTTAACTGTCTATGGAGTATGATAGCTGTTTTGGTGTAATCTCACTCATATTTAATGCACTAACATGGACAACATTTAATCATCATTTGTTATGTTGCATAAGTGATGCGTTGGAACTCGGGAGTGAAGCTTATGCTCAACCACCAATTTTTAGGGCGTTATAAGTTAGTATCAGAGTATGATTTGGATTAAACTGTACCTGGGTTATGGTCACACGGCATACGCTGACGTATTTAGACTTAGGTGGGTGCGAAAAAAAATGTAGAAACAAGCTTAGGTTTTTCAGTTTCGCTAATTGGCGAAATTTACCGAAAACGATTGCTGAGATCGAGTCTGTGAACATCCATGATCGCTTGAGATGACCCCAGATCACCCCTAGACCATCAATCGATGGGTTTAGACCATGATTTACCTTATCCCAGCCTTCAACAATCGATAAATGCGGATGTATGACAGAAAATACTCGAAATGATCCGAAACGACTCAAAATGGAGTCGGGGGCCTAACAGAGCATGTCCAGGGGGACCCAGAGGGGGTCCCACATGTTTTTAGGGTCCAAGGGGTAGGAGGACCTCGCCCCACTGGCGAGCCATCACCGGATTGTCCAGAGGTCGGCGAAGCCCTCGCCGGTTCCGTGAGGCCTCGCCGCTTGGCGGACCTGGCCGGGCGGGCCGGTTCTGGCCGACGACCCTAGGGTGTTGTGTGGCCTACCGAATCACATAAAAAGTAATTTTTCAGTTTTGTTTGCCCCCATCCCTAATTTGACACCTCTCCAAGCTCTCTTTTTTTCCTGAAAATCTGGTTTTTCCTTCTCAAATCTCCCCTCCATTCTCATATCTTCTTCTCCTTCTTCTCTACATACCCGTCTCCACCATCTTGTTCACAAACCTCCAAATGTTGAGACATTTAGGGCCCGTTCAGCCAACTGCATTTGGTAAGATTAAGGTGGATGGAATTGTAAAAGTAACAATAAATGTATGTGTAAGGTATTGTCCCTAAATTGGGTGTATCCCATGGTTTCCAACACCATGTTTGGAATGTATGCAATTAAAAGTAAATCCTGGAATTTTCTTTCAAATTACACTTAGAAATTCATCATCATGGGATTTGGAAATCCCATCTCAAACTTTCCAACACAAGGCTTATTTATAAAAAAAATTAATTTTAATCCCATCCCACCCTCCTACCAAACATGCCACTCCCAATCCCGAGGTGGGATTAGCAATGCAATCCCATTTAATACAACTTGATACCACTGGCCAAATAGGCCCTTAGAGTTTTGGACCTAAAGTTGGTAGTCTTAGATTTTGAAAATTTTGACAGTATAGGGAATCCAATAAATTAATAACATAAACTCTAGGACCTCCTTAGATGGTATGGGCATAGGTGAACTGCTCGAGCGTAGTTAAATTCAAGTTCGGGCAACTTAATTCCAATCAGACAACTTTGACCCTAAGTGATGAAATAATTTCTTGTATTAGAAATGGTATGAAATCATCTAGCGTATGAGCGTAGACTTTGGATTACAACTATTAGATTACTGCTACTTATAAGTTAAGATTAGACTACTGGTTATACTAAAGGATGTAAAGGACTAATTATGCTAAGATATTTGAAAGATAGATTTAGTAGTTGACTTGATTAGGTTGGAGTGAGACCTCATTTCTTCGTTGAATCCCCTTAATACTTATAGGCTTCTTTAATAACTCTTAGGAAGGTTGTTTTGATTAGAAACTATTCACGCATAGGGAAAACTTATATATATCCCTTGGATTGAACGTTAGGTCAAATCAACACACCCCTTCGAATTGCCTTCTCAAGGACTTATTACAATCGAGAACACGGAGTAGAGAAACTATATATAAGCAAAATGCTCGCGGTTTGAATCGAATTCCCAATCCTTGTAGCTACCAATGAACTCAATGCTCTGATCAAGAAGAAGATCAAGATCAACAAGGATTAAGAACCGATGCAACAAACTTTCTGTCATAGCTAGGTAGAAGGTCCAAGTATCCGACTCAAACCCACTACACAACTTTCCTTCCGTGTTGGCCCGACCACTTGCAACTAAAAGTTTATTATTGCATCTTTGAGAAGTGTTAAGAACATATAGCCCATAGAGATTTTCTCTTTAGGCCTAAGGAATTTCCCAAATGGGCAACAGACAGTTAGAAATTAGGTCCCAAATCACATGCCATGTTGGCATACATATTGTGCATATGAACTTAGAAAGATAACCTGCCTGTTAAGCTAGACATGATTAAATAAGGTAAGTCGCGACCATGATAAAAGTCCTCCTTTGGTAGGATTAGTCGTCTTGCCACCAACTCACACCCGTCCCTGAAATCAACCAGAAACCCACATCATTTTAGCTCATTTCTATAACCATAGGTACCAATGCTGCAGTACACATCAGTGATGGAAGGAAGACCAATGTATTGAGAGGTCGTTTTCCATTTTATGTCAAGGGTAGGTTCTAAATTACACCTTATTCCGACATACGAATCAGGACATAGATTCTTGAGCCTTGAGAGTAGAAATAATTTTTAAGAGGGGTAGAATATTTTGAGCCTAATCTAGTTAAGCCGGTTTATACATCTTTTTCATCAAAGTGGCGCAGCGAAAGCATAATGGACCCCCGCCCCACTGGCCCGGGATCGAAGGAAATTGATCCAGGTGGTGCGTAGGGATAGGTCACTAAATAGGGTCTAAATCTTCTTTAGAAAGTCAACGTTGAAGTTACTGGAATAAAAGTAATTAGGGTCCAAGTCCTAAACCAATTCATACTAAAGAATTGGCCTAATAATAGGTACAAGCTGAATTATAATAGTCGAGGTCAGTGTATCCACAATCTACTCGTTGAATATGAACCCAATAGAAGTCTTAGCCAATTTCGGGGACAAAATTATTTTTAAGGAGGGTAGATTGTAACACTTCGGATTTTCCTAACTTAACAATGGACGTCCTTGGACGTAAAACTGTCCTAGGACCTTATTCTGCCGTGATTAGGGCATAATTTAATTAAGTATTAATAGCTTGAATCACCTTCTATACAAACTATAAAGACCCGAGTACCACCTCAGGCAGAAATCACTCAGGACCAAATTCTTTAGAAATTAGACGAAATTAACTCAGTGTTAAACTAAATTAGCTAAGAAATTCACTTGAACTACTTTAAATATGAATTGCAAGACCTAAAACGTGCAGAATCATCGATGCTACATTACTCTATAATCTAGTATCAATCTCATTACCCAGTTGCTCTCGGGAGCATCACGAAACTCCCTATCAGACCTAGACCGCACGTCGAAAGTCCGATTATTGCAAAACTAAACGATTATGACCGCCTTGCTGGGCTTGACAACCATCTCAGAAATCAAGACCTGACTGTGTCCAGAAATGCACAACTTAAGCCCGGAGAGAAGTGTGTGAGAAACGTGAATATTTTTAGAAATAAAATTCAAACTTAAGTAAACTGAGACGTGTCGCTTGCGGGCCAAATATAAGGATTCAGACTATCAGAATCTGACCCAAATACACCCTTGAATCAGGAGAAATTTCCCACATATGTCAGTGCACTTGTGGCCCTGATCGAGTACCGGTACCGTTGAATTGAAACTAGTCCACCACGGTCGATCTGTAAATTTGATCGGACTGAAAACTAGCTTGACCTAAATCCAAGGTCAGGGAGCTTAAGTCCGACCGCACACAGAAAAGGGGCCTTCAGAAGTGCTCCGTTGAGCTAGAACAGAAGGATTTTGGCTATAACCCAAGTATACCATGGCCCTGGGGCCATTGAGCTCACTTTTGATCCTATATAAAGGGCTTAAACCCTCTCTCTCCCATGTCATACGAATTTTGCAAACCCTAAGGGAGAAAAGAGAGAAAAGAAAAGAAGAAAGTGAGGAAGAGAGAGAGAGGCTGAGAGATAGTCGTAGGGATCATTCCCTGACGCTCCACGTGCTTAACCGACATTCCTGCATCACTATACGGGCGATACTGATCCCGTTCTTAGGTAAAAAAACCTGACCCTAATATGCTTTAGGGTTTCAGATAGTGTAATAGGTGAATGAGCTAACCTATTCCCTATTATAGGTTGTTGTGGTGTCATGGACAAAGACTTAGCGTTGAAACTGAATTCGTTACGCGTTTACCGGCGTAAGCTGCGGACTATAAACGTATAGGTTATGGTTTTTAAGACTTTCAATGTCAGTTAATGATTTATTACTGACGTGAGTGCCATTTCACATGCAAAACGTGATGTTTGTTTCTCTTTACGAATACATATGAACTATGTTAAGTATAGCGTATTCTATGTATTTGTTGAAATAATTGAATACGTATGGTTTTGGATTTGTGGTTGCCATGATTATTCGTCGTGAATATATGGCCGTTATGCATGTGACAACTCCTTGGTGAAAGGATTGGCCCTAATACATGTTATGCCAACATATGTCGTTATGTTATAGTGTGCAGTCTAAGTGTTTGTGAAAATGTCTGAATGAGTATAGGGTTTGTATTCGTGCTTGGCATGACTAACTGGTGTGGGTATATGATTGTTGCATAGGCGACAACCCCCTGACGAAAGGGTTTGCCCTGATATGTATTGTAACCGACATATGATCTGTATGTTGGGATGTATAGACTAGGTGTTTATAAAAATGTCTGAATGAGCTAGTAGTTAGCAAGGTGTACTTGTATGCGAGTTGAGATATGATTCTCTATGTTAATGATGTGTATGATTTCCTCTATGTATGTTATCTTATGATGTAATGAATATGTGTGAACTCATGTTTATGTTGCATTTCACAATATGCTCAAATAATTGTAGGATTGGAATTATGTGTTTATTACTGCTTTGACTATTTCATATGAATACTTGTTGGAATTGGATGTGTTTGGGACTACAGTGTAGTCCAGGTAATCGGTAATAGGCCTTGATAAGGTGGCTGAGGTTGTTTTGCCACAAAGGACGTGTTGGATGAATCCGAGTCGTACGTTGCTTGTCGGCAATGGTTAGGCCACACGGAGTGCTTACGCACTCTGTGTCGATCGGCTCGACGTATGCTCGTACCAGTCAAGCTCATCAAGTAACCTGATTGACCCGATGTATGTTCACCATGTATGGACGCTACTGCTTGAACTTAAGGTACCAAACTCTCCAATGAATTCAGTTAACCTTGGTACCTCCATCTGCTAAGGCTGATGAGCCGGACATGGTGGTATGGGACACTGTGGTTGAGCTGTTGGCCTATGCTGGGGCGACGAGCCTCCCCATAGTGATCAGTGAGCAATATCGTCTCGTGTACGGTGGTATGGGACACTGTATTCGAGCTGTCGGCCTACACTGATAAGGTGACGAGCCCTTTGTAGTGACCTCGAGCATACTCTGAGCCTGCGTTGAGGCGACGAGCCTTGTCGTAGCAACTAGAGTATAAACTAGGCCTACACTGCATCGAGGTGAAGAGTCCTTTGTAGTGACCTAGAACCGTAACATCGTATGAGATTTACTAGGACTGACGACCCTAGAATGGATCATTGTTTAGGAAATTATATAAGGGAGGTACCTTAGTTTCTCAATCCTGCTATATGAAAAGGACTAATAAGAACTTGGTAATCACGGTCATGTACCGCACTGCATGTGCCGTTTGGCGTTGAATAGAGAGCACTAAGGAAGTGACTGACATGCGCAATCGTTAGATGAAGATCGCAGAGGGAGTGCAGATGAAGGCATGCATCATTTATACATATAATTCCTGCATTAATCAGAGTACTTAGGGATGTTTGATTATATTGTTTTATCATTACTGCTTGACTGATTTAATAACATGTTAACCTTTACCTTATGGTTCCACTAAGTTGATCACTCACTCCCACGTTATGGGACGGTATTGTACACACCAACCAGACCCTGTCTTAGTTGTAGGTGGAGGTGATGCCTATGTGGTGGAGCCAGACTATGAGGATGACGAGGAGACATTCTCTTTCATGCAGTTTTCAGGCGGGTTCATGTGAGCCGTGGCCTGATCGACGGGGACTTCTGGGATGTTGACTAGATGCCCTTACACTTGCTATTTTATCTTTCTGAATCACACATGTATATTCATTTTTTATCCATTTTGGGAAGTATACATGTATATATTTAACCTGGTAACATGTTCACACTTTGGAGACTTACAACAGTTCATAGACTTAATATATCTATCACAGTTCTTTCGCTTGCGTAATTTAACTGTCTCTGGAGTATGACATGTTGTTTTGGTGTAATCCCACTCATGTTTAATGCACTAACACGGACAACATTTAATCATCATTTGTTATGTTGCATAAGTGATGAGTTGGAACTCGGGAGTGGAGCTTATGTTCGACCCCCGATTTTCAGGGCGTTACACCCATTGATATGGATCCCTTGGTTCACTAGGAGCTAGGAGGTCTAAGTTTGGAACAATCTATGGTGGGTGTACTCCTAAGACTTAGGATTTTCATTTTCATGTTCTTAGATTTTTTTTTAACGGGAAGTGTAGGACCCACCAATCAATGGTAGAGATCCTACATCATCCCTTAGTTGTCGCCAAATGGCCTATTTGATGCATGCATGCCCATGCATGGGGTTTTCCCTTTATGGGCCCCCATCATGGAGGATTATTTGGATTTCATGGCATAATAGGTCATCTAGACCTTAGAATTATGGTTAGGATGACATCCCAACCATTGATCTTTAATCTAGGACATGCATGTGGTGGATCTTTGTTGTAACATATGAATAGAAGGAATGTATGGTGTGATTGATGAAGGGGAGGGCTTCAATGTGGCGGAGCCCCTCCTCTTGTGGTCGATTCTTTATTTTTCCTTTATGATAAAATTCTGATCTTGCATGTGTGGCCCACCTTGTAGGCCAACAAAAATCCAGATCAACCATGGGGCTTGGATGCCCATAGTTGTTCGTCCTTAGACATATGGCCCCAAAATCCACCTAAATGGGACACATGCAAGGGGTATCTAATGATGGGGAAGGTCTGGATATTTTTGGGGCCCACTAGGGTGGTCCACCACACAAATTTATTCGACCCCACAATGGAGGATCCACTGATGCCGCCCAATTATTTTCGTCAAACTCCAGTATACTCTCTATAACATTTGAAACGCTCAGGACCATTGTTATCAAATGCGATCGCATATGCACATATGTGATCGCATATGCGCATACTTTTGATGAAATCGCATATGCCATGATGGCATATGCGATCTGGCAAGTATGCCATGGCATACTTTTGTATGCGATAAATATGCGATCGCATATGCAAGTATGCGATCGCATACTGCATATGCGATCGCATATTTCCCAATGCCTGGCAAGATTTTTATTTTTATTTTTTATTTTTTCAAATTGGAAAAACTCGTATCCCCTCCATTTTCACTATTCTTTACTCCAAAGCTTTAAATCTCTTACTCTTTCTCTCTTACACCTCTTTCTTTCTTACTCTAATCTCTCTACAATTATTTCAATTATGTTTATTTTTTGTATTTTATAAGTTGTGCTTACTTTTTGTAAATTGAGTTGTAAGTTATAACTTGTAAGTTGTTTCAAGTTATCCATTTATCATTAAAATTTCTTTCTTCGAAATTTATAATAATTAGTTATCTTTTAATGTAGCTTGTTGATTGTTTTGTTAAAATTTATCTAATATAAGTAATTAAATATATCACTTAATGAAACACATAAACTATAATGAAATAAGTAAAATAACTCAATCCAATCATGTGTACTAATGTTTTTCCCTCTTTTTTTTTTTTTTTTTTTTTTTTTTTGAAAAAAAAAAAATATGCCATGGCATATGCGATTGTGCGATCGCATATGCGAACAGCATATGCTGATCGCATGCAATCACATATGCGATTTGACAACATTACTCAGGACTAAGCGGATTAGCTGAAACACCGGCTGCACTTAAGACGGTGCCGCCCTTACCGTGGGGCCCACCTTGGTCATTTTATTCTATATCCACTCCGTCGTCCATTTTATCAGATCATTTTATAATATTATCCCAAAAATGAAGAATATTGAACTCTCATGTGGACCATAATTTAGGAAACATTTCTGATTGAACACCCTACCATTAAAAACTTTTTAGGGCATACCGTAATGTTTACGTAGTATTTATTTTCCATCCAATCTGTTGATACACACACACACACACACACATGAAAACGCTCACCTGCGAACCAGTTCGTATGTACTACGTACGAACTTTTTTGAGAACCCATCATACGTTATGTGGATCCAAAATCTAAACCGTTCATGTGAAGCAGCACCTTGTGAAACCCCCTGGGCCCAAGTTTTACTTTGATCTAAAACTTTGATGGGCCATGAAAAATGAAAACAGTTTCCTCCCTTGATTTGCATTTATCTTTGCTATGGCCCACCAGAATTTTAGATCGTGGTGAAAATTTGTCACATAGGGTTTCATGGGATTCCGCATCACATGGACCGTTCAGATTAGACACCCATGGCACGTGTGCAAAGGTGCGCACGTGCATAGGTGCGCAAGGGAGCATGACTCTATATATATATATATATATATATATATATATATATATATATATATATATATATCCAAAACGTTTTTGGCCCATTAAAGATCAATCACCACTATTTCCTATGGTACGGTCCAGCTGATCATTGGATTTGCTTCCTATTTTTGGAAAAACATCCTAAAATTATTGGAAAAATGGGATGGACGGGTGGATATAGAATACACACATCAAGGTCAGCCCCACAATGAGGCCGCACCGTTTTGAGTGAGGCCAGGGTCTCACCTAATCCGCTTGGTGGGATTTGGTAGGAAGTTCTTGGGATGCTACATGGGGCTCAGCATGATTTTTTGAAAAATCACTCCACCGTTTTTTAAAAATCATTTTACGGCATTATACCAAAAATCAGTTGGATGCAAAACACAAGTCGTCCACGTGAGAGGAGACCGTGGAGATTTAGTGACCACCGTTGAAGCATTTGTATGACTTCAAAATTTTAGCATAAAGCTAATATTTTGGTGCATTCACTTCATTCCAATGGTAATGAACTTATAAATAGTTTGGATGGCGTATAAACATTAGAAAGGTTTTAACAGTAAAAAAACGAGAAATTTACGACTGTACGACCCATTTATGAGACCAAGCCCACCTCATTTTACCTTGCAAGAATAAGGCCCAACTGTACGGATGCCTTCCCATAGGTCGAAAATGCTCCTTCAAGCGGATCGGCCGCTGCTCGAAGACGAGCGCTGACGCTCCTCGAACTCCAAGTTATACGAACAGTTTAAAAGATATCAACGTTACATGGGCCCCACTGTTATGTATTTATTATATCCACAACGTTCATCCATATTTCGGAGCATTATCCAAAAATAAAAATCATATCAAAAGATCAACTGGACCACACCACAAAGAGCAGCAGAAAATTGATTTTCACCGTTGGAACTTTTGTAGGGCCCACCATAACATTTATTTTCCATCCAATCTATTCAAAAGCTCACAAAGACCTGGATGAAGAGGAAAACAAATTTCGTAATGATCTAAAACTTATGCGGCCCCTAAAAGGGTTTCAATGGTAGACGTTCAATCCTCCTCTGCCTTTTATAGTGTGGTCCACTTGATAGCTAAATCTGTCTTATTTTTCTTCTCAAGACTTAGTACGAGTTCTCCAAATAGATGAACGGTTTGGATATAACACATACCTCACAAAATGACCCACAACGGCCGCGGCGATTACAACAGGAAAAAAAAAAAGAAGCCTGGAGTCCATGGCTACGGATTATAACCATAGCCATAACCGCAGCCCATGCTATCGATGCCATCGATGACATCGAACACTAACCGATGACATCGAGCTTAAGTTGTCGATAACATCAAAGGTCTTTCGATATGTACTTCAATATATCGAAGATCGTTCAATTAATCGAAAAAGGTCCAAAACTGTCCAGCGACTTTGCATAAAAATCCTGCAATTATGGAAGCTATAGCTACGGATTATAGCCGTATCCACAACTGCAATCCGTAAAAGTCTATGCAAATTTTTGTTTTTTTATTTACATGGAGAAATTTATTCTACCTACAATTTTCTCTAATACATATTTATATAAATATGTATATATAAGCATATAAAAAAAATTTCTCTCTTTTTTTCATTTCTTTCTTTATTCATTTAACAAGAGTATCTTCTAAACCAAAATTAGTTACTTGATGTACCCTCTATGATTTTGGGGTAGGAGAAGCTACTTTAGCCAACTAACCTAGTTATTTTCCAAGATTTCATCAGGTCGATGGTTGAAAATCCATTTCATTCACTTTGCGGTCAATTCCAATCAGTTCGCGGTCAATTTCATTCATTTAATTTACTTCACGGTCATTTTCATGCATTTCACGGTCAATCCCGGCTATTCCGTTTTGATTCACAGTCATTTCCATGCATTTCACGGTCTATTCCCTTCACTTCATGGTCATTTCCATGCATTTCACGGTCAATTTGCTTTACTTCACGGTCATTTCCATGCATGTCACGGTCATTCCCGCCTATTCCGTGTTGATTCACAGTCATTCCCGCCTATTCTGTGTTGATTCACGGTCATTTCGACGCATTTCATGGTGAAGTGTAGCAATTGGACCGTGAATGCGCGGAAATGACTGTGAAGTGAAGGGGCATGACCGTGAAATGCACCACAATGACCGTGAATCAACATGGAATAGGCGGGAATGACCGTGATATGCATGGAAATGACCGTAAAGTGAAGCAAATTGACCGTGAAATGCATGGAAATGATCGTGAAGTGAAGTGACATGACCGTGAAATGCGCCGAAATGACCGTGAATCAACACAGAATAGGCGGGAATGACAGTGATTTCCATGCATATCACCGTCATTCCCGCCTACTCCGTGTTGATTCACCATCATCTCGACGCATTTCACGGTCATGCCCCTTCACTTCACGGTCATTTCCGCGCATTTCACGATCAATTCGCTTCACTTCACGGTCATTTCCATGCATTTCACGGTCATTCCCGCCTATTCCGTGTTGATTCACAGTCATTTCGACGCATTTCATGGTGAAGTGTAGTGATTGGACCGTGAATGCGCGGAAATGACTGTGAAGTGAAGGGGCATGACCGTGAAATGCGCCGCAATGACCGTGAATCAACATGGAATAGGCAGGAATGACCGTGATATGCATCGAAATGACCGTGAAGTGAAGCCAATTGACCGTGAAATGCACCGAAATGATCGTGAAGTGAAACGACATGACCGTAAAATGCGCCGAAATGACCGTGAATCAACATGGAATAAGCAGGAACGATAGTAATTTCCATGCATATCACCGTCATTCCCGCCTATTCCGTGTTGATTCATGATCATCTCGATGCATTTCATGGTCCAATTGCTACACTTCACCATGAAATGCATTTCATGGTCCAATCGCTACACTTCACTGTGATATGCATTTCACGGTTATTCCCGCATATTCCGTGTCAATTCACGGTCATTTCGACGCATTTCACGGTCATAATCCTTCACTTCACGGTCATTTTCGTGCATTTCACCGTCAATTCGCTTCACTTCACGGTCATTTCCATGCATATCACGGTCATTACCGCATATTCCGTGTTAATTCACGGTCATTTCAATGCATTTCACGGCCATACCCCTTCACTTCACGGCATTTCAACGCATTTCACGGTCAATTCGCTTCAATTCACGATCATTTCCATGCATTTCAAGGTCATTCCCGCATATTCCGTGTTGATTCACGGTCATTTCGACGCATTTCACGGTCATACCCCTTCACTTCATGGTCATTTTCGCACATTTCACGGTCAATTCGCTTCACTTCACGATCATTTCCATGCATATCATGGTCATTTCCGCATATTCCGTGTTGATTCACGGTCATTTCGGCGCATTTCACGGTCATGCCCCTTCACTTCATGGTCATTTCTGCGCATTTCACAGTCCAATCGCTACACTTCACGATCATTTCCATGCATTTAACGGTCATTCCCGTATATTTCGTGTTGATTCACAGTCATTTCAATGCATTTCACGGTCATACCCCTTCACTTCACAGTCATTTTCGCGCATTTCACGGTCAATTCGTTTCACTTCATGATCATTTCCATGCATATGACGGTCATTCCCACATATTCCGTGTTGATTCACGGTCATTTCGGCGCATCTCACGGTCATGCCCCTTCACTTCACGGTCATTTCCGCACATTTCATGGTCCAATCGCTACACTTCACAATCATTTCCATGTATTTCATGGTCATTCCCGCATATTTCATTTCCATGCATTCACGGTCACTCCCACATATTCCGTGTTGATTCACGGTCATTTTGGCGCATTTCACGGTCATGCCCCTTCACTTCACAGTCATTTTCGTGCATTTTTGTGGTCTAATCGCTACACTTCACGATCATTTCCATGCATTTCACTGTCATTCCCGCATATTCCGTGTTGATTCATGGTCATTTCGATGCATTTCATGGTAATACCCCTTCACTTCACTGTCATTTCCGCACGTTTCACAGTCAATTCGCTTCACTTCACGATCATTTCCATACATTTCACGGTCATTCCCGCATATTCCGTGTTGATTCACGGTCATTTCAGCGCATTTCACGGTCAATTCCCTTCACTTCACGGTCATTTCCATGCATTTCACAGTCAATTCGCTTCACTTCACGGTTATTTCCTTACATTTCATGGTCATTCCCCCATATTCCATGTGATTCACGGTCATTTCGACGCATTTCACAGTGAAGTGTAGCGATTGGACCGTAAAATGCGCGAAAATGACCATGAAATGCATGGAAATGACCGTGAAGTGAAGCGACTTGACCGTGAAATGCGCGAAAATGACCGTGAAGTGAAGGGGCATGACCGTGAAATGCGTTGAAATGACTGTGAATCAACACGGAATAGGTGGGAATGACGGTGATATGCATGAAAATCACAGTCATTCCCGCCTATTCCGTGTTGATTCACGGTCATTTCGACACATTTCACGGTCATGCCCCTTCTCTTCACGATCATTTTCGCGCATTTCACGGTCAATTCGCTTCACTTCACGATCATTTCCATGTATGTCATGGTCATTCCCGCCTATTTCGTGTTAATTCACGGTCATTTCGACGCATTTCACGGTCATGCCCCTTCACTTCACGGTCATCTTCGCGCATTCACGGTCCAATCACTACACTTCACCATGAAATGCGTCGAAATGACCGTGAATCAACACAGAATAGGCGGGAATGACCGTGAAATGCATGGAAATGACCGTGAAGTGAAGGGAATTGACCGTGAAATGCATGAAAATGACCGTGAATTAAAATAGAATCGCCGGGATTGACCGTGAAATGCTTAAAAATGACCGTGAAGTAAATTAAATGAATGAAATTGATCGCGAACTGATTGAAATTGACCGCAAAGTGAATGAAATGGATTTTCAACCATCGACCTGATGGAATCTTAGAAAATAACTAGGTTAGTTGGGTAAAGTAGCTTCTCCTACCCCAAAATCATATAGGGTACATCAAGTAACTAATTTTAGTTTAGAAGATACTCTTGTTAAATGAATAAAGAAAGAAATAAAAAAAAAGAGAGAAAAAACCTTTTATATACTTATACATACATATTTATATAAATATGTATTAGAGAAAATTATAGGTAGAATAAATTTCTCCATGTAAAAAATAAAAAATAAAAAATAAATTGCATAGACTTTTACGGACTGCAGCTGTGACTACGGCTATAATCCGTAGCTATAGCTTCGATAATATCGAATACACTTCGATATGTATCGAAAATTGCAGGATTTTTTATGCAAAGTCGCTGGACTATTTTAGACCTTTTTCGATTAATCGAAAGATCTTCGATATATCGAAGTACATATCGAAAGACCTTCAATGTTATCAACAACTTAAGCTCGATGTCATCGATTAGTGTTCGATAACATCGAAGCGTACTTTTGTTTTTTCCTTACAAAAATTCAGTGAATTCTGTTTTTATAATCGAGTGTCTTTCGATTGATATCAAAATTTCTTCATTTGATTTATCGAAACTATCTCGATATAATCGGAAAATTGTTTTAAAACATTATTTCGTTTCTGGACAGTTTTGGACTAATTTCGATATATCGTCTGACATTCGATATGTCGAAATGCAGCAAATGACGATATATCGTGTACTGTTCGATATATCGAAGGGTAATTTTTACTCTATTTTTTACTAATGTTTTTTTTGTTTGTTTTTCTTTTTTAGGTTAGCTCTTTAGTACACACCCATGTCGGTATACACTCCATGTTACCCACCCCCACCACGGATCGATACGAAGACCTGAAATCGTGTAAATGAACATAAGTTTATTAGAGACTTGTGGAACTTTTTCGATATATCTAATCCTACCTTGTCACACTCTCTCATCCATTAACATCTCCTGCACCCCCATTTGTATGTAAACCGCGCTCCTTGCTAGGCAGAAGGTGGCCCACCTCCTCCACCTGGAATCCTTCACCAGAAAATGATGGCGACCCTTTATCTTTGAATTGATGGAGTAACATACCCTCCAGTACATTACCATTTCCTTCTGCACCTTCACAAAAATTAAGACTCTTGATTGGTGGAGTAACATACCCTCTAAATCACTACCGTCTCTTCCCCCTTCATGCAAATAGAGATTCTCAGTTGGAAGATGGTGGCCCACCTCCTCCACTTCAGATCCTCTACCCGATGATATTGAAAAATGACGATTGATGAGTTCCATCGTGCTTTTAAGATATCGAATGGTCTCTGTATTACGCAATTCACGGTCCCATTTGGAAGCTTGACAAGTTACCATTCCATGACTTGAAATAGTCTAAATTGACTGTGAAGTGAAGGGAATTGACCGTGAAATGCATGGAAATGACCGTGAATCAACACGGAATTTTTTGGAATGACCGTGATATGCATGGAAATGATCATGAAGTGAAGCGATTGGACCGTGAAATGCGCGGAAATGACCGTGAAGTGTAGGGGCATGACCGTGAAATGCGTCGAAATGATCGTGAATCAACACGGAATAGGCGGGAATGACCGTGATTTCCATGCATATCATGGTCATTCCTGCTCATTCCGTGTTGATTCACTGTCATTTCGACGCATTTCACGGTCATGCCCCTTTCACTTCACAGTCATTTCCACACATTTCACGGTCCAATCGCCTCACTTCACGGTCATTTCCATGCATATCATGGTCATTCCCGCCTATTCCGTGTTGATTCACAGTCATTTCGACGCATTTCACGGTCATACCCCTTCACTTCACGGTCATTTCCGTGCATTTCACGGTCAATTCGCTTCACTTCATGATCATTTCCATGCATTTCACGGTCATTCCGGCCTATTCTATGTTAATTCATGGTCATTTCGACACATTTCACGGTGAATTGTAGTGATTGGACCGTGAAATGCGCAGAAATGACCGTGAAGTGAAGGGGGCATGACCGTGAAATGCGCCGAAATGACCGTGAATCAACACGGAATATGTGGGAATGACCGTGAAATGCATGGAAATGATCGTGAAGTGAAGCGAATTGACCGTGAAATGCACGGAAATGACCGTGAAGTGAAAGGGTATGACAGTGAAATGCCTCGAAATGACCGTGAATCAACATGGAATAGGCGGGAATGACCGTGATATGCATGAAAATGACCGTGAAGTGAGGCGATTGGACCATGAAATGCGTGAAAATGACTGTGAAGTGAAGGGGCATGACCGTGAAATGCGTCGAAATGATCATGAATCAACACGGAATGGGCAGAAATGACCGTGATATGCATGAAAATCACGGTCGTTCTCGCCTATTCCGTGTTGATTCACGGTCATTTCGGCGCATTTCACAGTCATTTCAGCGCATTTCACGGTCATGCCCCTTCACTTCACGGTCATGCCCCTTCACTTCACGGTCATTTCCGTGCATTTCACGGTCCAATCGCTACGTATGACCGTGAAATGAGTCGAAATGACCGTGAATTAACACAGAATAGGCGGGAATGACCGTGAAATGCATGGAAATGACCGTAAAGTGAAGTGAATTGATCGTGAAATGCATGGAATTGATCGTGAAGTAAATGAAATGAGCGAAATTGACGGAGAACTGATTGAAATTGACCGTGAAGTGAATGAAATGGATTTTCGACCATTGACCTGATGGAATCTTAAAAAATAAACAGGTTGGTTGGCTAAAGTAGCATCTCCTACCCCAAAATCATATAGGGTACGTCAAGTAACTAATTTTGCTTTAGAAGATATTCTTGTTAAATGAAAAAAAAGAAAGAAATATAAAAAAAAAGAGACAAAAAAAAATTTATATGCTTATATATACGTATTTATATATTTATGTATTAGAGAAAATTGTAGGTAGAATGAAGTTCTCCATGCAAAAAAAAATAAAAAAAATAAAAAAATAAAAAATTTTCATAAATTGGCATAGACAACAGTTATGGCTACAGTTATAATCCGTAGCTAAAGGTTAAATACCTTCGCTATATATTGCATACACTTCGATATGTATCGAAAATTGCAAGATTTTTGAGGCAAACCCGTTGGACAGTTCTGGACATTTTTTGATTAATTGAAATACTTTCAATACATATAGAAAGACCTTCGATACATATAAAAGGATATATTGAAATGGCAGGGGCTGGGGCTATAGCTACGGTTATTATCCGTAGCCATAACTAACTGTGGTTTTATTTATTTTTTATTTTTTGCTGTTGTAATACCCACCGCTTTTTGTGGGTCCTATTATGAAGTATGTGTTATATCCAAACCGTCCATCTTTTTGGCGAACTCGTATTAAGACTTGAGACAGAAAATAATACAGATCTAGCTATCAAGTGGACCACACTGTTAAAGGCTGTGGAGGATTGAACGTATACCATTGAAACCATTTTAGGTGTCACAGAAGTTTTGGATTATTATGAAACTTGTTTTTCCTCTTCATCCTGGTCTTTGTGACCTTATCAATAGATTGGATGGAAAATAAATGTTACAGTGGGCCCTACAAAAATTTTAACGGTGAAAATCAAATTTCCCGCTGCTCTTTGTGGTGTGGTCCAGTCGATCTTTGGATATGATTTTCCTTTTTTTTGATAATGCTCCGAAATGATCTCGAAATATGGATGAACGCTGTGGATACAATAAATACATAACTATGGGTCCCATGTAACTTTGATATCTTTTGAACCGTTCGTACAACTCAGAGTTCGAGGAGCGTCAGCGGTCGTCTTCGAGCACCACCGATCCGCTGAAGGAAAAAGCAGGGGTATTTTCGACCTTTGGCAAGTCGTCCGTACATGTGGGGCTTATTCTTGTAAGGTAAAATGAGGTGGGGGCTTCATCTCGTAAATGGGCCATGAATGGGTCGTACAGTTGTAAATTATCGCTCCCGTTTTTATTCTCGTTACAGAGAAACGGAATGGCCGCTCCACCTGCCACTAGCCCCGTTGCTGGTGGTCGGTGCTCTATGGCACCACCATGATGTAAGTGTTTCATCTATGCCGTTCATACATTTTTACTAACACTTTATGGCTTGATGCAAAAAAAATGAGAGGGACATAAATCTTAGGCGGACCACACCACAAGAAACAACAGTGATTGGATATCCACTGTTAAAATCCTCCTAAGGCCCACTGTACTGTTTATTTGACATCCAATCTGTTTATTAGGTCATACAGACCTAGATGAAGGGAAAAAAACAAATATCAGCTTATTCAAAACTTTTATGCTCCCAGAAAGTTTTAAATGGCCGACATTCATTCAACAATGTTTCCTGTAATGTGGTCCACATGAGCAGAGATATAACTCATTTTTTGTCTCATGCCATAAAATGATCTACAAAAATAGATGGACAGCATGATCATCAGCCATTGGCGAGTAGCCAATCAGTTTCCCAGGAAATCCGCGTTCGCTCCCGTGAGTACGTGGTGTGTCATTCACGGGCGATACCATTCGCTGGCAAGAATAGAGGACCTCACGTAAGACTAGAGAAATTGCAAGACTCGTACGAACAACATGACGTGATTTTAGAATTTCTAGCACGATTTTACACCGTTCTTAATGGTTTTGTACACATAATTTTTTAGTATTTTTAGGACCCATGGTAGAATGTAGGTGCAAATCTGATGCACCCGATCGGTCTGAGGTGCATATTATCCTACATGGTGCTGTCCAACTCAGATTCGGTAATGACCCCTCATTACAGGATTTGTAATGAGGATTGGGTACCAAGCATAGCATGCTATAATTTACTGAGTAAACTATGTGGGGGCAACGGTGATGTATGTCTTATCCATGCTTTCCATCTGTTTCACGAGCTCATTTTAAGACATGATTCCAAAATTGAAGTAGATCCGAGGCTTAAGTAAACTACACCATATGATTATTAAGAAGTGGCATACATTAATTCAAATTAAATAGATTGAATTGTGAAATCGCCGGTAACTAATAAGGGCCTGTTTGTTTTCCAAAATACATGGTATTTAGACGTAAAGAAGTAATAATTACTTATTACATGTATTTCTAATGATTGTTCCAATTCCCGTTGACTGTTCTCACATGTTTGATTTCTATGGTAAAAAGGTGGACTATACATTAATCACCAGCCGTCTGTTTGGTGCCATGGTGTAATAGACATGGCTTACATGGAAAGTATGTTATGGTGTCTAGCACCTCACCTCCAATACACCTGCTCCTGCCGTTTGATTTGCCCTGCCATCCCAAAAAAGGAGATGGAATGTTGACCGTTGCTCATTTCAAACCAGTGGTCAGTGGTCAATCTCTCCTGGGCCCCACATTGTGTACATGCTTCATCCATGCCGTTCATCCATATTCTCATACAATCATGATTCATGGTGATCGTCAGAATGGGCCTAAGAAAGGTATATACAGTCAAAGTCAAACAGCAATAGCCACTCCATCCTATTGAGACCTCCACTAGATTTTTGGATATGCCACATCTATCGGAATCAAGCACTGTATGGCAGACCCAAATTTCAATGGCCTGAGATCTAAATTACTAGATTTTAACCTGATTACTGTGATGTAATCTACTTGAAGAATGAAACTGATACTGCCACTGCAACCTTATGTACTTAGCGAATCAGATTTCACAGTCCATCACAGTCCAAAACATATCAAAAAACGTCCCAAAAAACAGAAAGTAAAACCAGCTACTAATTTGGCCACTGTATCCGGTGAGCTTGATCTTTAGCGACACGAGATTGAGATGAATGGCGAGGATTAAAACCAAGCAACCAAATACAATCTTTATCAGCGCCTCAAGTGAATGCGGCGTTCCATCGACCTCATCTCCCTGTGTGCCGTTGCCATCACTATAATGACAATAATATGATGGTGATCTCGATCTCCCTATAGGATGGTTGCTATAACAGGCGATGCAACCACGTCCATGCGTCGATCCCATAGTGTCATGATCAGCATCCAAGTTGCCCAATGCTGCATTCTGATGTGAGGAAACCTCGCAAAAAGCAGTCCATTGAGTATATGTCTCCGACGCCTATTTGTAGCCACATAAGCAGGCTGAAGAATGTCCCTCAACTTGTTGACGACACTCCTCCCACATATAATAGATGCCGGGTCGCCGGCCATTGAATACCACATATATTTTTTTACCCATCTTCACATTACGATTGAAACTGACCAATGTCAAACCATTTGCGTTTATAGTGGAACATAATGAGATAAAGATTACTATTTGTATGTAACTGCCTATGATAAACGAAGAGATAACGATTGTTAGACGATACTTGAAGAGGAGACTAAATTTGTTAAATCTGAATTATTATCCTATACAGAGTGCAAATATGAGCAGCGTAGACATAATCATAACAAAATTTCCAGCAGATTAAAACAAATAAGGCAGGTTAACATGCATCAATGGATCGATCATTCAAAATACATCAAAATTCAAAAAAGAAATAAAAAAGATCATCCAAAATAACCCACATTCATCCAGCTAGTCAACACAACTAGCACATTTGTCCAAAAAATTGTACGTCCAAAAAATCACTTGGCAAACCAACCAAATAAAACAGAAACCCATACGGTCAGATGGAGGGGACTACACTCAGTCAGATGACTGATCTGGAGCAAGCAGCATTAGCACGAAATCCAACCTTCTATTCTCAAGGAGAGAAAGGAATGAAGCAGAGTGTTGTTTATCTTTAGATAGTATCCTTGTTGCGCGTAAGATCCCATGACCTGTAAGGCCCTCGATCTGCTCCAGAGCAGGTACAACCTGCAACATATGTACCATGTCCTTCCCTTGGTGTATGGTAATAGCCAGTGATTTGATAGCTTCAGCAACGTCACTCATTCCTTTGCCTATGATATCATAAGGGCGTTCCATTCTAAGTCTCTTCCTTAAATTGGTTGTGCTTCCCATGTTGGCCAAGTTGTTTCCATTCACAGTCGGACTTTGATTTGCAATATGAGAACCATCACGACTTCGATACGACCACTGGATGTTAGGCGCATTATCCCCTACATTGTCACTCGATAACACGAGAGTATTGTCATTCAGATCGACAGACAGTGTCAGTGAAATATCAGTATCCCTGGACCTTCTCGATGGCTTACTATTATGCATGTTTCCTATGAAGGCATGCAATCCAGTTACTCGGTCATTACCGAATTAGTATGTTAGGTCATCATAGCTTCGCACCACTTTCCCCTGAACATATTGTGCGTAAGGATGTGAATAGTGACAACAATGAAAAAAATCAATATAAGTAAACATGAGAAGATACGTACAACATAAAAATAAAATAAATTACTGAAGTTATAATATTTTATTTCAAAAATAGTCTCACCCATATGTAATCCTCCCAAACATCATCCGGAGCGGTCACTATCTTCAAGTCATCGTCCCATCCAAAGCCACTAGTGTTCAGAGTATTCCGAACCTCGAAATACAGCCTCTTCGATGTGCGAAGGCGATTCCCAACATGTTTCTCTCGAACTGTTATTCCTATTGCACTCCTCACAGTCTCCATGACTATTTTTTAGGTTTCCTTCTTAAAACCATTGACACTCTTACGACCATTTGCAACAACATTCATCAGCGTATCGATAAGGCAGTCATCCATTTCATCTGTCCACCGCATTACACCACTTGATGATCCATTCCCATCGGGTGATTATAATTTATATTTCCTTGGCGTCCTTCGTGGTGTAACAACCGTTCTTGACCAATTTCTTTTGTCGGGGTGGATTGGTTGTTTGTTTTCGTTGGAGACATTTCCCCATCATTAACTTCAATTATCTACAAATAGTACACCCATGCATACAAATCAACATCCAAGTTTTGCAAAATTTTCACTAGATACACACATTTCAGACATGATACAAAAGTTGAAAGAGAGAATAATCATATTTTCATACATCCAAAAGGATGCCAATCTAGACACATGCTTGTAGGTATTTGAGATTACAATCACATATGTCTATTACCGAGTACAAAAAGACAATTTAGCATGCAATTATCATACTCTACGACTCACAGAAAGAGATTCATTCTACATCATCTTAGCAATATTATCTCTAAACATCGCCCATTCATCCTTTTTACATTGCGTAACATTACATCACATGATGACAGATCTACAATCTTTATTAAATTCGTTGAGGCGACCTTATCTTCGATTAAACCATCTCCTCCAAATAAATGGATAAAGTTGTGTAATACACAATATGCGATCACTATCTTCATTGTGTATTAAGGTTGAATGGTGGAGCTGATTTGAAGATTGGAAATCAAGCTTTGAGTACTCCAAATATCCGCTCAATAACATTTCGTAATTGAGCATGTCGATAGTTGAAAAGTCCTTTCTTGTTCGAAGGATTGCGGCCCGTGCAGTATTCATTGAGGTGGTACCATACACTGCGGTAAGGAGCCATAAATCCAAGTGAATGAGCGTAACCAGCATCAACTACGTAGTAATTACTTATAATTAATTCGAGTAAATATCATTATAAATAAAATTATAAATAATCTTATGAATATGTTTCATTATATATTTGCATTCGAAGTACCCTGGGGGATAGTAAAACGATCAGTGAAATGTGTCAATTTACTTTGTAAGATGCGTATGTCAGAGGCAGATCATTCCCATCCGATGAGCACATATACGAACTTCATATCAAATGTACATGCGGCCATTACATTCTAAGAGTGGATTCCTTTTCTGTTACTGTAGGTTGCACTTTCCAGTGCAGGCACATAGGCAGGTACATGGGTGCCATCAAAGGGTTGCACACACATCGGTAAAGAAATAGGTAATTTGCACAACACAGATTTTGGGATGTTTACATTGAACTCGAAAATAGATATAGTTCTAGAATCTCGACAGGTGTATCCGCACTTGGGAGTTTTACAAACTCTGGATATAGTTCGACAACAGCATCCAGAGCTTTACCAAAAGATCGGCTTACGGTTTCTCCAGACACTATAAACCGATTACTAATGACACGGTTCCTCACATTATGCCCTACTATATGAAGGAACATGACAAGTTGTTCTTCCATACAAGTATGTTTCCCGTCAGGAAGGAGATTCCTATTCTTAAGAAAGGAGCATAGGTTGAAGAATGTGGCCTTGTTCATTCTGAGTTGTGCAATACACTCTTGGTCACCCGCTCTAATTATCCCATTTATTATCTTGCTTCTTTCATAGTCTCCAAATCGTAAGGGTGTCCTAAATAAATAATTTCTGCAGTATTCTCTCACTGCAATAGTTGTTGTTGCTGCAGCTAGTGTAGCTGTAAAAGCAGCCATTTCCTCTTTTATCCATCAATGTCCCTCCATGTCAAGATTATTTCTCGTACAACACACCCAATTTAACTGTTGTCAGTGTCTACCACACAGTATCAAATACCAGTTTCATATCTAGATGTAATAGTAAATATTCTTTGGTATATAACATTCTTCAAACAATCCTATGAATTTACAATACCTATATGTTGTATAATGTGAGACCCGTATCCTAACTCGTATCGTTCCGTAGGCTTCCGCAGTCCTCCCTTTAGAATTTCGGCAACTTTCGACCTTTATCCGAGGTTTGCACGTGATTCAAAGTTGAGTCCTGTTAACCTGAGTCGACTCAACCCGAGACTTGTACCCTGTGACTGCGCCGTCGCCGCAGTTCCGATGTCGCGTCTCGCGCGCTAAGGCAATACCTAAGCCAGGAGATGTGAGCCCGCGTTCAGTTCGAGAAAACGTCGCATATTTGTAATCTCAAGAGAATCTCTACAACATGTCTCATCAACCAAGTGCACATCAATCACCTCATGTCAAGTACAAGAGCAACCTCAAAGTCAACTCTCTCTCTTACACACCCTTACATGTCAAGTATATACCCATCACCCATCCCTCTCTCTCTTTACATCCCATCCTCTCTCTCTCTCTCTCATTCCTTCACTTTCAAGCAAACCTCATGAGAATCCAACCCGTCCAAGCAAGAGCTTCCATGAGAGAGAGCTTTTTGTGTGGCCCACCTTCTTACCTCACATCTCCACCATCCAAAGACCATCTCAACCGTTAGAATTATTTCCTTGGAGCTATAGAACCTATAGGCGGAAGAAGGAAGATGAGATCTAACGATGGGTGTTTTATGATTTAATTTTTATGATTTGAAGGCCCACATATGGTGGGACCCATCTTGATCTATGTATTGCAACCATAGAGGACCCACAGTGGCGGGGTCCCTCCATCACCATCCGATCTCTCCTTTTTCTCTTTTGTTCTCTCTTTTCCTTTTTGTATGGTAATGATGATGATGAAGTGTGTGGCCCACCATGATGTTTATATCCATGCCATCTACCGGTGGAACCCATCCATGTGGGACACACCATGATGTTTGTATGTCACCCCAACCGTCCACCTAGGACGTGGCCCACCCCACGTGTGGGTGGGGCCCTCCTTGATGTATTTATCCACCCTGATCCATAGCTCAAGTGGCAGACTAAGTGAATGATATCTCGTTTTAACATTAACGGTTGAGTGGCTAACAGTGAGGTGTGAATGGATGGTAAGGTCCATGGGACCCACCCACGTCATCCCCCGTTCAGATCGGCCACACCATAATGCGTGTGGGGCATCCATTGTCCCTGGACGGTGGGACCCACCCCACGTGTGGGGCTTCCCTTGATGTACGTATATGTCGAGGCCGCCCAGGGCCTGAAAGTTGTATTATATTAAATATAATATTAATATATTATATAATATAATATATAATATGATATATTATATGTTATATTATAATATAATATTTTATATATATGAGGGTGGGCCCTAGGTGGGACCCACCTCTACTTCTCTTAGAAGGCAGTAAAAGTTGCATGTTATTATATAATATAATATTAATATATTATATTATATGGCTAATGTTATGGTGGGCCCTACGTGGAAGCCACCTCTGCTCCTTTTAAAAGCAGCACAACTGCTTGTATGGCAACTATTTAGCTACACTTCATTTGACGTCAGTAAGGTTCGTGGGACCTACTGCACGTGTGGGTATGATCCACATCATCCAGCTATGTGGACCCCACCACTAGCTACTGTATAGATGACAGCAAGTCCCATGGGTCCCACCTATTCCATCCACGTCATCTATCTATGGGGCCCACCATGATGCATGTGTTGAATCCAACCGTCCAACCATTTGGGATATCATTTTATTGCATGAGTAAAAGAATGGGTCAAATCTAAAGCCCAAGTGGACCCCACCATTTATAATAATAGTGGGGCACAGTGACATCCACTGTTCAAACTTCTAAGGGCCACAGTGGTTCCCACTCAAGCTGATATTTGGTTTTCACTTCATATACCTCTATGTTAACTTATGAATTGGTCAGATCTCAAAAATACATAAGGGTGGGCTCGATTTGATACATATGAGGCCCATCAGTGCGGCCTATTTGATATACATGAAGCGCATTGGTGCGGCCTAAATAATACGGCCCATGTGATGTGGCCCACTTGACATATGAGGCCCATGGGCGAGGTCCATTGTGATATATTCGAGGCCCATGGGCGTGGCCCATTATGATTCGTTTAAGGCCCTTGACAACACCCAGCGCATTATATGAGAGGCCCATAAAGGGGCCCAACGTGATGTATGTGTGGCCGATACGTTGTGTATGAATCCCTTATGTGGGCTACTCCTTGAGAACAATGTTGGTTAGATGTCCACATTGATGGGCAATGATAGTTAAATGTCCACATTGTGACCTTTCCTTAGGTCTTGTCAAGACCATTCTCATCATCTCTTAGTGGGTTAACCCAAACAAGTGGGCCCCCATTCACCATAGACGGATGGCTCCATGTTATCAGATTTGATATAACCACGGCCGAGGGATGGTCTTTATATTATAGTTGATCGTCGGCTGTTCATCTATGCACCCCACCTTATTTATATGCCGATTGTCGAGGCTGAGTATCAAGGCCGATTCTGATTTGTCGAGACCGATTCTGATCTGTTGAGGCCAATTGTATATGCCGATTCTGATTGTCGAGGCCGAGTATCGAGGCTGATTCTGATTTGTCAAGGCCGATTATATAGGCTGATTCCGATTGTCGAGGCCGATTATATAGGCCGGCCGATTATCGATGCCGGCTAATTTTTGATTATCGAGGTCCCGATTTGTCGAGGCCGAGTATCGAGGCCTATTCTGATTTGTCGAGGCCGATTATATAGGCTGATTCTTATTGTCGAGGCCGATTCCGATTATCGAGGCCGAGTATCAAGGCCGATTCTGATTTGTCTAAGCTGATTGTATAGGTCAATTTCGATTGTTGAGGCCGAGTATCGAGGCCAATTCTAATTGTCGAGGCTGATTGTATAGGCCGATTCCGATTATCGAGGCCGATTCATAGTGTCGATTCCGATTGTTGCGGTCGATTTCGATTGTCGAGGCCGATTTTGATTGCCGAGGCCGATTGTCGAGACCTATGTGATGTATAGACCCGTAGTTGAGGCCCATTGTGATGTGTATTCAGCCTGTGTGATGTATATGCGGCCCGTATTTGAGGCCCATTGTGATGTATAATTAGCCTGTGTTTAAGGCCCAATGTGTTGTATATGAGGCCTATGTGATGAGGCCCATTGTGATGCATTTGAGGGCCAGGCGATGGAGCCCATTATGATGTATGTTAGGCCCATCGTGATGTGTATTAAGCTCTTGAGTGAGGCCCATGTTATTGTAGGCCCTTTATGAGGCTATGGGTCCACTATATGTTAGGCTCTATGTGGGCCACCCCTTGGGGGCAATGTTGATTGTCGATGTCGATTATTGAGGCTGGTTATTGATACCGATTATGAGTATATGACAGCATAGCATCATAATATATGCCCATACACATCATCTGCATGTTTGTTATGAGATGTGATTGACCATTGCATATGTCATAGGGTAGGTTGTTCATGGGGCTCCCTGATAGGCGGAGTTGCCCCACATGAGCACACGGTATATGCAAGATTGATGCATGATTGGACTGTGTGACTCATGCATCTCGCATTTGTGTGACATGACCACCATACGCCCTAATGACATCAGGGTCGTAGCCTCCACAGGCATATCATAGATGGCCAAATAGGACACCAGAAATCTATTACTAGCATTAGGCTACCATAGATGGCCCTTGGTGGAAATTCCTAAACCCTCTTGGTACTAGAGGACGCCCCAACGTCGAGACCGAGTGGATACACACACACACACACACACACACATATATATATATATATATATGAACGCATGAGGGCCATATACTAGTAGGCTGCGTCTCCCATTGTGTTGTGATTGGTTGGGAAGGGGTATAGACTTACCTGCTTGAGGGAGTAGGCATAGCTAGGCTGAGTTTGACCAGCTCATAAATAGGTCCGTTATTGACGTGCCGGATAGTTATTGGCTGATTACTGGCCAGGCAGATAGTGAGGTCTCTTCCACTTACCAGTTGTGCCCTTGATGGCGCGACAAGCTGGTGTAGAGTGTACTAGACCCCGATGATGATCTCAGAGAGGAACCGTACTGATATGTGGACTTATTGAGTAGGAGTTGTATACTCATACATTTATTTCATTCACTATCCACTCGGCTGGTGGTGCGCAACTAATTGTTGTGTACCTTCACATGGCCAGGATTTTAGTTGGGGGCGCGACTAACCTGAGACCAGGAGTTTACCACATTAAATCTATCTATCAAAATTTAAGCATGGGACTGGTTTGGATAGAAGTCCCTTGTGATAGACCCCGTAGCCTACGATACTACGTACCATCATCCTGACTTCACTCCAGCTTGGTCATTCATTCACACCGCATATTGCATTGCATCTACAGCATTTAACATTTTGGGTTACTATATTTTTGCATTTATATGACCTAGATAAGGCTGATGGTATTCGTAGCTCTCCCGAATTGCATATTTCATTGCATCTTGATATCTGATATCTGGTTCATTGTATTTCCGCATGACATAGCCGATTTACATTACTTTCTAAGTATATGACATTAACTTGCTATGTCTTTTCATCGCATATCCTGGATGAGTTTGATGATATTCTTATGGACTTGCAATATTTCCGCTTACTCTGATATCATATGATTCATGCTAGTAGTTCTGATATTGTATAATTAAGGCATTGTATTGAATGCTTGGCACTTATCTTGTGCACACACTTACATCACCCTCTAAGCTTTCTATAAGCTTATGTACAATAGATGCGTGCAGGTAACGATAAGACGCAATCGAGCTGAGGCAGGAACGTGCGACAGAGCTTTTGGAGATTTTATTATATGCATGTATTTCCTTTTCAGTGTTGTACTCAAATGATTATATTAGTAGATATGTGGCGATGATGTTGTTCTTATGATTTGGGTATACTTGTGGTTATGCTTCTTATGAAATAAATTCATATTGAAAATTCTCCTTGTAGGATCTCAGGATCGTAATCTGGTGTATGAGTGCTGGAAGCCGAGAATGGGGTACTACGGAGGCTGTCAGCATCGGATTCGGCGATCGAGAATTTTTTTTAGCCCAGTTTTCGAGTTTGGGGCATGACACACAGTTTCTTAAATAATTCAATTTCAAACAGCAAGTCCCATCCAATACACATTGAAACAAGATTAAAACATAATAAAGTTACCCATTAAACACCTCTCATTTGATCATAATCAGCAACTGCACGACACCAAGAATCACCACCCCCATAGACACCAAAGACATATCAGTTTTAACCTAATAACAACGAAATTAAATTTTGTTTTGGTAAGACCTCGTGAATAGAGTACCAGATGGTATTTGTTGTTTTTCAATTCCTTGGTAGCCAAATAGGCCCCACTTGGAAATGGCTCCAGGGTTGAACAGCAAACACAGCCAATGAAAATATCAAATCATTGGGATTAAAAGATGGTATTTGTTGTTGTTAAATTCCTTGGTAGCCAAGTAGGCCCCACTTAGAATTGGCTCCAGGTATGAACATCAATCAGAATTTGAAGCAATCAAAATCCAAAAAAAAAAAATTCAAGTGAATAATGATATTTTTTTGTGATTTTGGAAGTTAATTTTGTGTTTGTGAATGATGTTGAACCCACGACCTTTAAATGGTTGACTCTATGGTTTTAAGCTGAATCTATGGGAAACCAGGCATCCTCCTACCGAGACATGAGTACTCCTTGTGGCATATGATCAATGATTACATATCTTTGGGATTAAAAGATGGTTTTAAGCTGAATCACAACTATCTCATTTCTTTTTTAAGGTTAATGAGATAGTTCTTGGTGACCAACCTAAATTGTATGAAGACTCTTAGCTTTTGATAGAGGGGGCACTTGTTTGTCGAAGTCTAAGCAAGATTATTTCCATTTCTCAGTAGATTTGTAGAGACAAGTGGGGATTACATGCTGGCGGGTGCAATTGGGATTGTGGAGCCCACCTCGATGTGTATCGTATATCCACACCATCCATCCATGTTTACAGCTATTTTAAGGCATGGCCATGCATATCCAAATCTTATGTGGACCATAGCATAAGAAACAATGTTGATTGAACTCACACCATTAAAAACTTCCTAGGGCACACCGAAATGCCCACCATGTTGTTATTTAATCAAACACAAAGCCACATGTGTTAATGAATAGCTCATATTTAGTCAAGTGTGTGCAATTAGAATAGTGCGGGTATGCTAAAGTTGTACTCGACTTGAGTTCGATTGAACACCTACGGCCTTATGCGCTAAATTGGTTGTAAGATTATACTTGTGAAAGTTGATTTCACTGTCCAGCCACCAATGTTGCTGGGCAAGTTAGTAGGGGATGGTTAGTCCTTTTGAAATAGATTATTTTTTCCTTAAGCTAAGGATTTTTCTTTTAACGATGTCATGGGCCTCAGGTTCCTTAGCAGTGTAATAATAGATGAAAAGAATTAAAAAGTAGATGTTAAATAACTGAATTTATTAACTTATGATGAAGACCAGTACATTCAATGAGAAAATAAAATAAGCAGATAATTAAATAAAAGATAAATACTTACGATCTCCTATATTGACAAACAATCGAGGTGAATGGTCAGCAAGATGTAACTGGGGTGTGATCTTTGAAGTGAGGACTCAGTTGATCGAGAATTCAATGATGGGAGGTTGTAGATATTTACGCTACTCCTAAGCATACCGCAGCGATGGTATTGGACAACACCGATCTAAGCTATCCTAGACCGTCGATGTTCTATAGTGGGGCTGAATAGAAGTGGATAAACTAAAAGCTAAAACTATGATAAAGAACGTTATGTTGTGTATAGAGATTATGTGTGTTGGGGAGGGCCCGGAGCTCTTCATCGAGTGCTTCTTATATAGATTTAGCAGGGTGATTTTTCGTATCGGGATATCCTTGTCAGTCTAGCTACATAGAGTCCTTGAATATTACGGATCAGTCCATATCCTAGCTGGACTCATATTCCTCATTGCATCCCTTGTCTCCTTTCCGTTTTAGGATGAATCGACTTCTCAAACCTTCATAGTCACTATGAAAGCTCTAATTATCTCTGAAGAAGTTTTCCATTTTGTCAGGATTGTGTAGGAAAGAAAATATATATCAATGCGGGTCTCACAGTCAGGGCAGTACTGTGTTTTGTGAGGTTGGGGTTGCATGTAATTAGGAATGTGCATCAAGCTGAGTTGAATCAAGGTGGGCCAAGCTTAGCTTGACTCATCCATGCTCTCCTTGAGCTCGCCCTTGAGCTTAACATTGGAGCTGGGCTTGTTTGCCAAACCTTTCAAGGCGAGCTCGAGGTGAGCTAGTGGATCAAGTCGAGATGAGCTTACCTCGAGTTCAGTCGAGCTTGCTCCCACCTCAATTTATTATATTTTTTACTATAAATTACAAATTAAAAGTCAACAACATTAAGTCTAAAATGTCACACATGCCACAATATAAAGATAGAAAAAAGTATCACAAATACTATAAAGATACCATAACATCAAGTCCAAAAAGTGAAAATATATTACAAAATATAAAAGCTTGAACAAAACTTTAAAAGTATACATTCATTGATGCATTTCTTGTTTTAACTTCCATTCTTATCATCATCATCCTCAACATCGAAATGATACCGCCCCAAACAATATGCAACTAATCTTGTGTACATATTAGTGCTTCAACTGTGTTTTAGGCGAGTGAGATTCAATACTTACTGACAACCCGCTCCTCGTGCCAAAAACTGATTCTGATGCCATGGTCGAAATTGGAATTGACAATATGTCTCGTGCCATTACCGAAAGTTTAGGGTATTTATGAGCACTCGACTTCCATCATTACAAAACATCAAAATTATCTTCTTGTAACCTTATAACTGGCTCCTTTAGATGCTTCTCCACTTCTGATTCAATTTTATGCGTCTCTGTTTGTTTTTCATCTAAAAAAGACATAAAATCATGAAATTACTTTCATTCGATAGAAGTATTACACATATATTGAAGAGTAACTATTGTACTGGATGTTGCAGCAAAAGTACCAACATATGAAGTGAACAACTCTTCGACTACAACATGAATAATGGTAGTCTCCGCTGAAACTCTTTCAGAACTGGAATGAAGCAACTTGAAAACATACCTAACCATTGTCATCTTATACCGTGGATATATAACAATTGCAATAGCCATTAATAAATGGCAGTCAACTCAATACTTATCGAATTTCATTTGCATTCCCAGATCTATCACTTGTAAAAAATCTGGACCCTCATCAACACACTTTTTTATAGCGTCCATAATGAAAATAATTTTTTAAAGAAACTAATTTGCCATAGGATACTTATTTTTAGAAAATTCTTTAAGCAGTTGTAAAAAGCTTTGAGAAATTGATGAACATGTTTAGCTTGCGTCAAGTCTTCATCACTATGCCCGTATGTGTACATTTTATCACACACTGCAAGTTTATGGCATGCAAATTTAAATTCTAAAGCAGTATCAAGCATTTCATAAGTTGAATTCCAGTACATGAAAACATCTAACTTCAATTACTTTTTAGATTTTAAATCCAAACGTTGAATTATATCATTCCACGTACTCAGTCTTGAAGGTGACTCTTTTATATATTTAACACTACTCATATGTTGCTGATCATGGAGTCAATTGCTTTCAACCCTTTATGTGCAATAAAATTTAGTATGTGGGCACAACATCTGACTTGGAATATTTTACCCTTAAAGAATAAATTTCCAACTGACTTGAATTGACTTCGTAAGATAAAAATTAAAGTGTCATTGAAAGAGGCATTATCTAAAGTTATTGAAGAGATTTTCTTTTCGATGCCTCACTCAACAAGACAATTGTAAATGCAATCCGACATTACCACACTATTATGAGGAGGAACTAGCGAAAGTTTATAATCTTCTTTTGGAGTTTTCAATTTGCATCAACGATGTGTGCGGTTAATGACATATATCCATGTATTTGATTCGATGCCGTCCACGTATCTGAAGTCAAACTTATTCTTAATACGGATGCTCGAAGAGCTTTCAAGTTTACTTTCTTAATTGCATACATCTTCATGTACTCTCTTTTCACAGTAAGATGAGAGGGCTTCTCACATTTAAGATTAAGGAATTTACAAAATTCCATAAAAACTTTACTTTCTACCATGCTAAACGGCTTCTCATTAACTATTACCAATCTTGCAAACCACTCTTTTGGTTTTTTCCAATCATACTTATAGGCGAAGAGTGTAGCTTGAGAGTCATCATTTTCAGAAATAGTAAATGAAAACAGTTGCTGGACTCCACCCGTCAACATTCTTAGTCTCTTCGTACATGTATCAAGATGCCTCTAATAATGAGTAGTGGAAGAACCAAGATGCTTGCCCTAAAGAGTTTTATAATGCTTATATCTAATCTTAACTGAACCATCTAGTAGCATGATTTCATCAAAAAATTCTCATACCGCTAATGTTTTTTCTTTTTTTCTTTTACTGAACCTAAAGTAGTTTCAACTTTGTTTTCCAATATCTCCTTCCATGATAAGAGGAGATGTGATTAGCGCATCGGCACTAATGGTACTTGAATTTTCCTCACTAGTCATTTATAAATAAAAAAGATAACAAGGGTAAGGTAAGATCAGGGTTTTTATAAGTTGAAGTTATCGGTCAATCACATTTATATGTGAATATAAATATATAGTACAAACAATATCGAGGCCCTTACATAAACTGTAAGACACGAGTGTCTCAAATAGTTCTATAATAAATTAATAAACTGGGGTACATACATATATATAAATATAAATTGTCCCTAATTATTTAAAATTTTATTTACCAATTGTCTCTAAATGTCTCATCTATTCCTACTTATATCTATCTAAAGGTGTTAATTGTCTCTAACCCATTCAGTAACATTCCATATATTGTCCTCATACAGTTTATATGTGAGCCAGAGTTTCAGCAGCATCTCCCTATATTTTCTAGATATATTATCACATGCAATCCATTATACATGGATGGAGGGAACCAATTAATTAAGAACCACGTATCCGGAGAAAATACAGAGAGATATTACTGAAATTCCAACTACATGTAAACTGAAAATGAGGATAACCTAAATACATTGTATAGTACCAAACTATAAAAAATAGGATAATTTAGGAATCCATAAAAAAAACAAGCATTTTTAGTCGAATGACTATACTTGTTCAATATAAATTCCTAAACAAGGGGATACATCATTAAACCACTAGTTGGCCTAAATACTAATTAACAACATCAATTAACAAATAATCATAAGCATAAACATTTAAATAACAAATATTGAAATATATAGGAAAAATAATGAGATAATGATTTAAATATAAGTTAAGTAACTTAACTTAGTGCATTTATAGTAGGCAAGTTAAGTTAGTGAATTTAATCCATATAACTACAAAAAAAAAAAAAAAAAAAACTTAATACATCTTTCATAATTTTAATATTCTCCTTAATAGTCATCTCCTCCATCTGAACCAGGATCGGATCCATCATTTTCGTCGTCCGTGTCTGCGTTGGTAGTGTCTTCTCCGAGATGCTCATTAACCTCCCCTGAATTAGAAGGTATGGAGACTTTTCCCATCATGATCTTACATAGATTCAGTTAGCTTTTTTAAACTCGACCCAACCCGTAACTCAACTCAACCCAGCCACCCGACCCAACTAACCCAATCCACACCTGACCCAACCCTCAAAAAAATATTCAATTATATATATATATATATATAACATTAAATAGAGCCATAAATGATAGAGGTGCCTTTGTGGGTTATCACACCCCAGACTCAGTAACCGGACTCACAAGGAGCCCGATAGCCGGTTCTGATCGCAACAGCCTCTGTAGTACCCCATTCTCGGCTCTTGAGGCAGGTTTCAATCCTGGGATCCCACAAGGAGGATTTCTATAACTGAGTAACCATTTCCAATATGAGCATACCAAAGATCACAGCAAGTAATATCTTGAAAATAACAAAGGAACACATCGCAAAAATCCACTATGAATTTGAACTTTTACAAGTTACATAAGGTCTAAAATGACATACATAAGATAATAGAAGAATGAGAGAAAAGTCTGCAATACTGGGGTCCTCAAGCTCAACTCTAATCCAAGCTCTACCGCTACGATGCCTGCCTAGATCTCCTGCATGCATCAATCGTGCATAAGCTTTTAGAAGCTTAGAGGGTGGTGAAGGTGTGTGATAATGGTGCATAGAAGAATATTAGGAGATACAGAGAAAAATGATCAATGACAATGTCGCTAGCCTTACCGAGGCTTATCATGACTACATTGCAATGAGTACTGGACACTATACCAAGGCGATGCATAAAGAGACTTATACAGCTGATGCGAATGCGATGCAAAGTAATGTCAGTGCTCATATCTAATCCACATATCAAGTACGTTTCCAATCATAAGGAAATCATCAGGGTCTAGTACACTACTGGATGACTGCCGCTCTCCAGACCCACACAGTCAAACGAGCGTAAGAGACCACACTACCCGCATATGGACAATCAATCACTAACAAGGCTCGACGACAGCGGACCCATTTACGAGCTGGTCAGACTCAGCCTAGCAATACTTTCTCACACCAGGCGGCTAAGGCCACACCCTTACCCAACTGACTACATGATAGTGGGAGTCGCGGCCTAACGGTATAAGGCCCTAGTATGCTCGTAGTTTTCACTCAGTCACGGCGTTGGGGCAGATCCTTGGTACCATGGAGGTTTTAAAAATTTTACCCATGGGCATCCTATGCACCCGATATGCTCAAGTAACATTTTCGGTGTCCACACATACTGTCATCCACGAATGTCCCTATGGAGGCAAGGTCCTGATGAAGCAAGAACGGTATCATCATGAAATGCGATGCCAATACATGAGTTACACATACAGATTATGCACTAGCTTCAGGCACTCAATGTGCACAAGGGGAGAAACTCCATCCCTCTATGACCACACACAGTGCAATCCATACACGCAGATAATGCATATGGGTCATAATGGTATAAGTGCGCTACTCGGTAATGATAACGTGGAACATATTCTTCCTTCCCAATGAGGGACAAGGTCTAGGTACATAGACATGTACTCTAAGGAGAAGTCCTCTAGTAGGGGCCTAATACTTTGGAGTAGCCCGCAAGCTAAGAGAGTCATGAAAGTCCAAGGAAGAAATGGTCCTAATAAAGTCCAAGGTGGACTTTCAACCACCTAAAAGGGCCCTATGGGCCTACCTTAGGGCCACCAAGGAGGACATCCAACCTCAACTAGATCCCAAAAGGTAGCCTGTTAACCACACACATGTAAGGCAAGGCCCAAGGCCTAGGCAATCCATATCCTAGTGGGCCATACACAAGGCCCAACACTTAGGCAACATGGTGGGCCCTCAAGTAAGGTTTGGGCCCAACCATAAGGATCATGAGTCCACTCATTGTGGTGGGCCTAATGGGCAGCCCATTATTCCAACCATATGGGCAATTCTTATGTTTAAAACAAGTGAGTTGGGTCTCACTTCTTGGCCCAAGTATGGGGTTAATTTAATGGGCAACTAAGGGCCCAACTACTTGAGTATTTTAGCCCATGAAATCCATCACAATAGTATGCTAGATATAGGCCCAAAGGTCAGGGGCTTATCAAGAAGGTTCTGAGGCCAATGTCTCCCCACCATGGGTCGAAAAGCCTTACTACCAGTGCAAAGGCAGGGGGTGTTTTAGATAATGGGCCTAAGAAACCCAACAAATAACTATAAATATTGGTCCAACAAAACCCAATTGGAATGGGCCTTCGGTATGCACTAATTAAGCCCAAAATCTAATTAAAATAGGGTAAGATATGTGTAATAATATCCCCAAATTTTGTGGGCCATGCTGCCCCAAAACATTCATTTATGGGCAGCAATTTTGGGCCTATTACTGAAATTCCAGCCCACCCACTATCTGGACTTACTGAAAATTCAATATTAATTAATTTATACATTTATTTTAGTCTCTGATGACCCATATATGTCACAGAGGGCCCACCAAATGAAGCTAGTAAATAAAACACATAATTCAGGTGGGCTATGCTGTTGGACTGCCCAATGGGCCTGGGGGTCCCATGGTGGGCAGTCCAAGGGGCCTGAGTAATTGGCCCAAAAACTCCTTTAATGGGCCCCAAATGGATGCTACTGAAGGGGGGAATGATCATGCCCCCTATGGACCCCTCTTGGATGAACGGTGGACACAAAATACATCAAGGTGGGCCCACAAGGTGGCCTGGACGGCCAGCCAAGGCTAGACGCCCCACCAGGCGTCGCGGCATTGGGTGGAGCCACTCAGGCACCATTGTGGGTACAGGGCACAGATGGCCCGATGGCCTGAAGGGGAAAAATTTGGACCCCACTTGGGGTGGTCCTTCCATGGGTGGGCCACACCTCCACAAAAAATTTGTGATTTTTGGATTATTAGAAGTATTTTAATTTAATTTAGAATCACAACCTATCTAGAAATTCTACTGGGTAAAATGTTGTTGTCCATACAATGCTTATCCAATAAGGTGAGCCCGAACTTCATCTAAGAGGGGGGATGTATGATTATTATTTTTTTTCATAAAATACAGTAAGGTGGGGTCGATAAAAGTGGCCCACCACTTAGAAAATCAAGCTAAAAATTGTGTTTTCCCCTCAATCTATAGGGCTGGACGGTCCAGCGAGGTGGACCGCCCACCCCCCCTTTAGGCCTCCTTTTGGGTGCCATTGCATGGGCCATCTGAGGTGTGATCCATCACACTTCAAGGTGAGGTCCACTCCTTCATATTACACCCCACAACCTCAAGAAAAATAGTGGAAATCATAGTCTAAATCCATGCCAAACATTAACTATAACAGTCCATGCAATAGTCCAAATTTTTGGATAGCTATATATGGCTGGACATATCAGCCTATATCTATATATATACAGTAAATAAAAGGATGTGTGGCCTTCCTAAGTGGGCCTCACACATGTCCAGATCAAGAACTTAGGATAGGGCACTTGCATGCATTAAAATGTGGTGCCCAAAAATCATCAGATGTGTGTTAGGGGCGTCCCACCCTTGCTGGATTTTTGGGATGTCCCAGGCCCATCAAGTGGGGCACACACATCACCATCCATATACAAAGGAAAAGAGAAGAAGAAAGATGATCCGGCCATGGGGATAGGGCCCTGCCACTAATGGGCCCTCCCAAGAACAATCAAACACATAGATCTACATTGATTTACACTTGCAATCATAACACTATCACATGCATGGTCAATATCTACAATAGATGGTTGGGATGTCATCCCAACATGATCTTTAAGGTCTAGATAACCTTGAGATGGAGTATATTATGAAATACATCATGATGGGGTCCATAGAGAATGGCCCCATCATGGAACATGACATGCATGTAGGATGGGCCAAAGGGCCACATCCATGGAATCAAATGGGATCCCCACCATGGATTGGTGGTCCAATATGATCCACACAAGAAGAAATAATAAGATTAAAAGGTATGAAATAAGTTAGCAAGATAATAGTCACCCACTTACAATTCAACTCCCAAACTTTTACACCATGAAGATCTTGGATCAAGGAAGAGATTTTGATGGTTGAGATGTATTTTTAGTGGTGGGATTTGAGGGGTTTTAAGGCTTAGAAGGCTGGAGAAAAGGAGAAGAAAGGGACGTTGGGAGAGAAGGGTTGCTAGCAATGGAGGGAAATGAGAAGGAGGGAAAGATAGAGAGAGAGAGAGAGAGAGATCATCATTGTTTTGTAAGAAAGGCAATCATTGCCTAGGGGAGGAGATTACAATGTTGTAGACTAGGATAGGTTTCTTAGTGGTGTGTGAGATAGGTAGTGTTAGTTATGAAGCTTTTATGTGGTGTAGGTAGTGTACTTAGAACTTGTGCCAAGGGTGGTGGTCCACATGCATTCCACCCAAGTGGGCCACATGATTAAGGGTCATACAATGTAATGTTCATAACTTTTGATCCATATATCAGATGGACGCACAAGACATGCTGTTGGAACCGCAACAACGATGCGAACAAGATGACATAGGTCTCAGGTTGGTTCGAGTCGGGTTTATACGACCGAACTTAAGGATGACCGTAAACACAATCTGAGGGTCGCGGGTCGCCGGGACTTGGCCGGTTGGACCGCGGGACCACAAGAAATAAAATGCATACTCACACACACATGCATATGCAAGAACTCAAGTCGGGTCTTACATGGGTACTAAGAGAGAGAGCTTGGGCGAGTGGCCAAGTGCAAGTCGTACGACTGAGATGAGTCAGGCAGACGCTGAGCCATGCTGACTCTAAGTCGAGCTTGGACGAGTGGCTGAGTGTAGGCCGTACAACTGAAATGAGTCAGGCAAACACTAAGTCAAGCTCAGGTGAGTGGTCGAGTGAGGAGGAGAGGAGAAGAGAGAGAGAGAGAGAGAGAGAGAGAGAGAGAGAGAGAGAGAGAGAGAGGATCTTAAGCACGGCTGGTTAGGTAAGGGAAATGGAAAGGGTAAGAAAGGGACAGATGACTGGGTAAGGTAGTGTCTTTTGTTTTGTTTTAACTTTTAACTTTTAATACACACACACACATAATATCTATTTGAGTTGAGCCAGGCTCAAGCTTCAAGCCGAGTTCAAGTCAAGTTGAGTCAAGTTACACTATGCTTGACCTCAACTCATTTTCAAAACAAGCTAGGTCATATGAAGCTTGGCTCACCTCAAGTCATCCTTCAAGTCGAGTCAAGCCGATCTAGATCGAGCCAAGTTGAGCGAGCTTGGCTCGTGTACAGCCCTACACTTAATCCACCCCAACTCAATTATATATAAATAAATAAATAAATAATTATGTGTTTACGTAAATTTTATGTATTAAAATAGTAAACCATTTGGACTAAACTTAGCAAGTGTATAGGAAATGTGTAAAATTTATATACCAAATCAACAATCTCCTTGTAGAATTTACACACCAAATCAAGAGTCATGAAAAAGTGAAGAGTTATTTGATATTCAGGTTGTGTGTGTCACTTCAAAATACAGATACAAAAATTGCACATGTGCAAACAATACTTTAAATTAAACTAAGTTGTGGGAATCATTATCACTAACTAACGGTCCCAAAATTGAATTGATTGAACAAGGTTAAATCCTGATTCATAAACACCTCTTTGTTCATGAAATATGATTGTTAGATATTTTTCATTTTTAGCATCCAAAAAACTTTCACCAATCTAATAAACTGAGAATCAAACAGACCTAACTTTTGGCTCATTCTAGTATTCTACATCTAATTTGAGGCCCACAATTTGGATGGTTTATATTTTAATTTCTACTCTAAGTATGTAATTCACTGTAATAGTTTTTTATATTTTAGTCATGTGACATATTAAACACAATATGAAGAAGAGTTTTTTTTTTCTATTTTTTGTAATCCAAAATCATATGGTATCAAGCTATATATGATTTTCATTCTTTATATAAAATTTAATCTATTAAGTTAATGGGGTGTGTGTGTGTGTGTGTGTGTGTGTGTGTGTGTGTGTGTGTGTGTGTTACTCAAACCTGGCTATTGACACCCCATTATAGTCGTACTCTCTCAAAACATAAGAGTTTTCTTGAAAAGACCCAAAGGGTCCATTAGACACAATTCCTCAAGCAGGAGTCTTCAGTGATGAGTTGGAATGGAATGTCTTCACTATCAAGTTTAATGAAGAGTCATTGCCTACGCCCTATCCTGTTAGAATGGAATATCAGTGAAGATTGTTAGAAAATATTCTGAAACGATAATTTGGATACCAAAAATAAAAATAAAAAATTGATTCAATCAAGCTTAAGCACATATTAGATACAATATCCTTAAAACATGTTTCGCCCTCTCTCCCCTCAGATTAGTGATCCCCGATGGGTTGCAGGCAAATTGCTCCTAGGATACGACAAGCCTTCTTTGGTCCTGAGTGCATCAATCACGAAGGGACCACCATCGGAACTGGGTTAACGCAATTGATCTTTAGCAAACTCAGTAACTTAATGAGTTCTATAACTAGTTTGTTTATTACTTATCAAAAGAAAAGAGAGAGTTGTGTTCTTATATAAAAGTACTGATTTGTTGGTTTTCTTATGCTCAAAATGCAAAGTGCATCATTAATGCCTCTACAACCACTCAGCAAACTGCCTCATTGCCCACGCCCTGGCTAACATCATTGTCATCGTCAAAGTGCGCATATTTGTGTGTGTGTTCCAGTGCTCTACACTGGAACACGCAACCCCAATCTATCTCTCTTCATTTCTCTAGGTAAGTAAACACACTAAAGAATAACTTATAAACCAGAAAAACTCTCCATCTATAAGTTCTTGTATTTGAAGCACACTTGGAGTTGTTAAATTTTGTAGACAAATGTTGGTTAGATTTCAAGTACACTTCAGTCTTCTACAACATCTCATGAAGATCAGCTCAACATCACTAGACTAGAAGACTCCAACGAGTGGCGGATTTTGATGGAGTCTCGCTCATAGAGGAAGAGTACGCGCGCTAGCACGCAGCAAGCCACTAAGGACTAAGGGCCTTATCGTATTATATGAGGGGGCCGAGTCAATGCTGAAAATCTGTATCGCCTTATCTAGCCTATATAGTAATGCACTTCGTGTAACTCCACTTAAAGTCACTTTCAGCGACGTTTCAGAATCACGTACACAAAATATCCAAGTTGACTCAGTACAAGCTGGAGATCATGAGAAGCATTTCCACACAAGGAGGCAGGTGGCTGGGAAGCGAAGTTCGTCGAATGCTGACTACATGGGAAACAGATTAAGGATGACCAATGTATGTGCCAACCACTAGATTGATTGACCCTAAAAAGACCTTAGGTTAGGTCCTTTTAAAAAATGGTTAAAATGTTTAATTTACAATGTGAGTTCACTAAAGTTTGGCCAACTCAACCTTGGGTTCGGCCAGCCAAACCTGACATTGGGCTAGCCTGAAGGTGTCTCGGGTCAAGTTTCCAGCAATGGAATCTCAAATTTTCAAAAGGATTCGGCCAACCAAACCCTGCATTCGGCCAACTGAATTTTGGCTTGGGCCAGCTGAATTGTTTTTTTATCTTATCCCGCGAAATCCAATAGCCATTGGAACAGGATCGTTAGAATATGGCCAGCCAAACTTATTTTTAGGCTGACCGAACTTCTAAATCCATTGACTATAAATTGGGACCTCTCTCATTCATTTAAACAATGAAATTCAATGATAAATCTTTTACAAGTTAGAGAGAAACCCAGATCCTCCTAAAGCTATTTGTGTGGTAATTATTATTCTTATTTAGCTTATTCAATTCTCTTTCTCAAGTTACTTTTAAATACAATTATAGAGTAATTTATACTCTACTTGAGAAATCGATAATTGAATCTGCAGCAATTAGGGTTTATATTCCTTGAAGTATATTAGATCCATATATTAGTTTTGGTTGAGCATATATTGCTTCATCGACATTCAAGAAAAAAGATCTCTGCTCGAAGCCTTCACTACATCTTCAAATCGACATCCTGTCTTCTAAAGATAAGTATTATTATTATTGTTGTTTTATTTGGGTTTTATTGAGATAGCCCGAAAATATTATTAGGTTTTATTATGGTATGCCTGTGAAAATCACAAAGGGGGTTTTGTTGTGCTAACCCATAAAAATCACAAGAACTGTAAGAGGTTGTTAAGGTGAATTTGTGAAAATCTTGAAATAGTGAAAGCCAAAATTATAAGGGTAGTAATTTTGAAAGTGGAGTAGGTGTGTGTTAAACACTGAACCACTATAACTCCTTGTTCATTTATGGTGATTATTTTATTTGATTTTATCTCTTTGTTTTAAAAGTTTGATTTCAAAGATGTCATGATTGAAGGTTGTTTTGCCTAAAATAATAGGTGAAAGTTGTCCTACGAATTAATTGGAATAAAGGTTTTGATACTTTGTGCAATTGAGATTATTATTTTAGCATTTTATTGAAGAAATTTGTATAGTCTTATTTGAAAAGGCCGAGCTAAGAGTCCTAGAGGGGGGGGTGAATAGGACTATGTCAAATTTTTAAAAAAAATAAACTGCGAAATTAAACAAATATTAATAAAGATAGCACTTAAACAATCCACAATGCAGAAATATAAAACAACCTCGAAAATCTAGTATTGAGAGGTGATACAAACTTGGTTCTAAGGACAACCTGACACCAAAAACCAAAGGTTTTTGGCAGGACAACCTTACTAGAACGTGGGTGAGTATTAAAAACTCAACCTGAAGAGGATATAAAAGAAATAAATATCAAAGAAAATAACTAGGCTATTACAACATTCCCACACTTGCATAAAAGAAATTACAACATTCTCCACAAATGCAAAAGGGGAAATTAAACACATCCACAAAAAGAAATATTCAATCAATCACCACAAGATGAGAAATTATAGCGGTTCACTTGTATGTACACCAACTATTTAGAAAAATAGCCACACAACTACTTCACTCCTAATATCCTCACACAGTGGATATTAGCGTTCACTATGAAAATAGTTTTTCAAGGTTCACCTAAAACCCTCACAATTGTGTCTTTCAAGTGGGCTTACATAATTCAAAAACCCCACACTGATTTTTCTGGATCACCTCAAACAAACCAAAATAAAGAGATTTTTCTGGCACAATCTCAATGAAACCAAAAGAATAAATTTTACAAAACTGTAAAATACTTATTTGGATATTCTCCTTTTGATGCAGCCCGAAAGAACCAATTCGGAGTAGATGTTCAATGTTCACACTCACATAAATTGATTTTAAATTAAATCACCTTGGGCTTGCTTGATTTGATTTTGATTCCAAGAAATGGGCAAGAAATGGGAATACAACAATCCCTCTTTCAAATAAAATTGGAATGCAAAAAAGCTAATTAAAGAGAATATAAAATGAGCACTAAATAGCTTAAGAATATCACTAACTTACTCTCAGAACGGTGTATTGATTTTGATTGAATTGGATACCAAACTCTGAAATTCGTGTTCTATTTATAGGTGCAGAAATCACATTTTCGACTAGTTCTAATGCAGAAATCGCATCTTCGACTGGTCCTGAGGCGGCCACGACTAGTCGTAGGACCAACAGATTTTTAAAATTTTGAGCGTGATAAGATCAGACCGTTCCACGACTAGTCGAAGGACTTGCTCAACCGGTCGAGCGGCCTCCACGACCGGTTAAGTCCTGTCCACGACTGGTCGTGCGGGACTCAATTTAGTTGCTGGACTTTGAGTCGAGCCTATAGGACTGGTTGAGCAATGTTCACACGATCGGTTGAGCAGTTTCCAGGACTGGTCGAGGCTTTAACAAAAAATTCTGAAAATAAGTAACAAACTTAGGATTGGTCGAGGATTTCTTGGACTAGTCGAGCCAGTGCCAGGACTAGTCAAACATAACCTAAGACTAGTCGAAAAACAGACTATGCACTTATAAAATGAGCCAATTGAATTATGTATTCAAAATGATCTACCTTAAGGTCAATCTAGGGTTATTCATACCTTGTTAGTGATGTATGAACATTGAGTCTCCTCTTACTTCAGTTGATAGTCGTTCTTTGAAGTCCACGAAGCTTTGAGATATTGACATATGATGAAGCTTGGACTTGAGACATTTGAAGCTTGAATATGACTAACATTGAAGCTTGAGCTTGTGGTTCGAAGTAAAGAATTTTGTTTTGACTTGGACGAAGCTTGAACTATTGAAGCTAGAAAGATTTAATTCTCACTTGATGTTGAGCTTGAACATGAACATGTAATCTTGCAAACATGTAATCTTGCACTTGAAGTTCTTGAGGTAAAGACATTTGTTCTTGTACATGAGAAGCACAGTCTTGAATATGTAGATGCTCTACACAAGACACAAATTCCAAGAGGTTTTGGCACTACAAAATTTGAACCCCCTACAAGACATCGATAGCTCATCTTTCAAGTGGTATCAGAGCGAGGTTGCTCTTTTTGGAATTTACCTCATAGAGATAGATCTAGAGCTATAAGATATCAAATTTTGAAAGTTTATCCATTACAAGTCATTTCCCTTTGATGACTCAAATTATTCATATTGGAAAGCCAGGATGAGGATCTTGCTCAAATCTATTGATGAGAGTATGTGGCAAGCCATTGTGAGTTAATGGATCCCTCCTATGATGGAAGTATTAGCTGCGAATGAAATCACGTCCATGAAAGAAACCATTTATAGTTTTTAGACGACTACTCAAAAAAGTGAAAGCAGTGTTAATGCTAAAGCCTTAATGTTATAACTTATGCTATCTCCATATGAATTCAAAATAATAATTTCGTGTGACACATCAAAAAAAGCTTGGGATATTACATGAAGGAACTAACATTATGAAATAGTCTAAGATCCAAATCCTTACAACCAAATTTAAGGAAATTTGTATGAAATAAAACAAGTCATTTATGGACTTCTATACGAAACTGAATGACATAGTCAATTCTATGTGGGGTCATGGAGATAGAATTCTTGAAAGTAAGGTTTGTGCAAAAATGTTGCGATCACTTCCTGATATGTTTAATTATAAAGTTACTACTATACAGGAATTAAGGGATACTAATACAATGAAGGTTGAGGAGTTGGTTGGATCTCTTTAAACTTACGAGTTGAAATTCAAAGCTCATAAGAACAAGTCCATTGCCCTCAAATCCTCTAAATCTAAATCAAATGATTTTAATGTAAATTCAGATATCCAAGAAAATGAGGATGATATGGTTATGTTGACAGAGAAATTTTATAGAATTTTCGAAAATAAGAAAAGAACTGATTTTCAAAAACCGTTCGACAAAAGAAAAGGAAACTCAGACTATTAGAAATCTAAATCTAAAAACACTCAATGCTTCAACTATTCTGAATTTGGGCATCTCTCTTCAAAATGTTCTAAAAAAGATAAATCGAGAAGAAAATGCATGATTGCTACTTGGGATGAATCATCAGAATCTGAAACTAATTCAGAAACTGACAAATCAGACTAGGAAATTGTAAAAGATCTTAATACCTTTATGACTATAGCCATAATCACTTCTTTAGATAATTGTGAAACATATGATTATGAAACTCTTGGAAGTGACTCTGAAAATGAAGACGATCTTCAAGTAGCATATGATGCCATGTACAGAGAAAAAGTTACAAGATTGCGGGTAAATTGAAAATTCAAAAAGAAAAATATGCCAAATTACAATTATATCTTAAAAATGCTATTTTGAAAAAAAATTCTTATTTTTTTGATTATTTTGAAAAAACAAAATTGAATTTAAGTCTGAAAATTTCTGAATCGCAAAATCTTAAATCTGAAAATGAGAAATTCAAAATTGAAGTTTCTTCATTTCAGAGTTCAAAGGATATTAGGAAATATACCCAATGAGATAGAAAGTTGAAAGATTGTTAACCTCATCTCACCGATGTGGTGACAAATATGAATTGAGTTTTATTAAAGATAACATTCTAAAATATAAGGATTCTGCTCCTACATTTGTAAAAGGAGAATCCTCAAACTCTAAAGCATAAACTCTAAAAGAGTTAAACTATAAAATAAAAACTTCAAAAATACAAAACCCTTTTAAGAAGACTCTAATGTAAAAACTTGTGCCAACAACCACAAATATCAAATGAGAGATAATAGAAATTCTCTCCTTGCTCATAAACTTGTGAACTTATTCAAAGAGACAATGGTAAGAATAGAGTAAACATAAGTAGGAGAAATCCTAACTCCTAAATACAGAGAAAGGTGAGAGACCCTCTGTAACATCCCAAAATTTCACGGCCAAAGTTTGTACTCGTGCCTGAGAAAACCAGGTTTGATTATGTATAATTTAGATGCTTCGAAAATCGCACATTATTTTTTTCTTTCATTTGGATCACATCCAGATACATTCATGAACTTAACATTCAAGAGAATAAAATTGACTGTATTGATTATTTCATCAGAGTAAAAGAATAATCAAATGCCCTCTCAATGGGAGCTTATTATAATTATCGAGTTCGTAGCGGAAGTATAAAACCAAATTATAAATCTATCTTCTTATTCTTTCAACGTATCTTCCATAAGGAGATTGTCCTCTAGGTCTTTAATCTGTACGTCACCTGCATCATCTGTGCGGTTGGAGAGCGTCAACGCCCTACTCATAGTGATGGTTATCCTTTAAGATTAACAATAATTCAATATATTCATAAAAACAGTATAAAGGTTCTAATATGTCTCGTATTCCACTACTACAAGGAGTATTAATATGCGCAAACAATCTACATGAGATGCATACCTAGCAAAGTGTGTGCAGCTCATCATACATAGTGATCATCACAATGTGGAATACGATTCATAGAAAATCCAACTCAACCCGCATCTCATAACTACGGATATTCGTCAGCCTAGCCAACGCTACTGTGAATTTATGTGAACACCTCGAGGCACATAACACATGAGTCAGATGAATTACGTGACATGATTTGTTCATGGAGCGATTATTTACGACATTTAATCTCGAAAGTGATGTGGCACGCATTACGAATTACTTATATCAATTTGTGCACCACTACCCAAAAATCCATGGATTTACATGACGACTAAGAGGGTCTCTACCCAGAGCGTATTACGTCCATGATAAAATATTCGAATCACTAGTTGTGATACCTCTTAACACATCACTTGCACTTATAGAGAATATAAGTTGAGTCATGGGGATTCTGGAATATCAAGACACGTGCCCAAGCCTTAAAGATAAATAGCACGAGGCTTAAAAAGATGAGAGTAGCAAGGACTAACTCAATATAGAGGAGAGTGGCAATGGCCAACTCATCAAAGAGGAGAGTAGCAATGGCTAACTCAACAAATAGGAGAGTGGCAATGGCCAACTCAATAAATAGAGGAGTAGCAATGGCTAACTCAATTAAGAGAAAGTAGCAAGGGCTAACTCAATAAATTAATGAAGGCAAGGGCAAGACTTGTATCCATTGCCTCACGTAAATTCATGAAGATCATGCATAATATCATAGTTCTCAAAGGGTGAATAAATGATGGTAATAATCCATCAATTGAAAGGATAACTCTCGGTAATATGTAAACATGAAAAAGCAAGATAATTCACATCAATTAAATCAAAGTAAGCTTAAAGGATAAAAACCCTTACGTTATACAAAGACATTAAATTTTACCAACTTAAATCAATGCAAGCTTAAAGGATAAAGCCCTCACCTCTCAAGGTGTTGAACTTAACTCAACCCCAGCCTAAATTCAACGATTCAGAGGCCCTGTGGCACGACCGTTGTTTTCTTCTTCTTGCTTCTCTTTTCTTCCTTTCTCTCTTTCCTTTCTTTTTCTTTTCCTTTTTTTTCTTTCTCTCTTTTTTCTTTCCTTGCTCTCTCTTTTCTTGCGGTCTCCCTCTCTTTCCTTCTTTCTCTCTCCCTCTACGTTTCTTCTGCTTTGTAGATGGGAGGGGATTTTATAGACTTTATGAATCTCTCAATCCTTCCTACGTAAACTTACACAGGTTTATATCCATGGAGAAATAACCGTGCGGACACACACTCTGTTTCTGTGTAGCTGGGATCGGATAAGCGTGCAGTCTCCTCCAATCTTATCTGTCAACGTGGGAGGGGTCAAAATCTTCTCCCTAGTGGTTTAGACGGTTTGGATCCTACCATTTTGTCAGGTGGAGGGTCTCATATGCCCTTGAACGTCTCTACTCCGCCTGGATTTCCTGGAGGCGGGAGCATAGAAGGCGGAAGGATTCGTGGACGGTTTCCATTTGGTTACACGATTGGACCATGTGTGGAAAGGCAGGGGTTAGGTCGAGTTTGACCCAGGGTCAAGATGAATGGCTTAGATCTTCCATCTGGATACTGTTGGTGGCCCACGATTCATCCCAGCGGATAATCGTCTGTGCATTACGGTTCGCAACCGGTTGTTGTGATCAAGATTATGCACGTGTGATGACTTGAAAGCACACGGGGAGAGCTAGGTTCTAGTCGGTTTTGACCTATAGACACAATGGACGGCTTAGATCCTCCCATTGGACGATCAAGGTGGGCCACAATAATCATAATCGGACATTGTCCGTTCTAGTTCTTGTTGCTAGAACTTCTTACGACTACTATTGCAGGCACATGTGCGTGCATGGGTGCACGAGGTCAGCATGTTTTGACCGGAACGAGCCCCTCAACATGATGGGCGGCTCGGATCAGTCATGAGGATGATGATGGTGGGCCACGGCAGTCTCAAGCGGGGTGGTCCGTTCGCTGCACGCGGAAGGAAGAAATCCCTCCATTTTCAGGATTTCTCAGGTTAAACTCGGTTTAACCACATTGGCGAGATCGATGCACTGCAGGTGCACCACTCCGGGTGCATGCACAACACCCGTGTGGGGCCTACAGTGGCATTTTTAAAGGAATACACACCGTCCATCCATTTTTCCATCTAATTTAAGGGGTTGGGCCCGAAGTTGAAGCATAGCCTCCGATCAAGTGAATCATACTACATGAAATAGTAAAACCGTTGAAACCTTTCTAGGACCTATAGTGATGTTTATTTAATATCCTACCACGACTACCCATGACCTTTGATGGACGTCGAAATCAACAGTTAAGGGGTTGGTCTGTCAATTGGATCACTTTCACAATGATTTAAGGGCTGAAACTTGACGTGTATAATTAGTTTATGATACATAAGTAAGATATAAACTTTCACATCAAACGGATCGTGGGAATTATGTGATTTAGAATTTAGGAGTCTAGGTTAGTGGCATCTTCATAATTATTGCTGATATAAGAGTTTTGTGAAATCTAATGGTTCTACATGGTTGTAGGCACGTTTCTAAGTAATTCTTATAAAAAAACTTATGTCTGCATCATTATAGATGAAGGGTTAATCGTTGGTTTAGTTAGGGAAATGTACACGCATCAAACTACGTGATCAACGGTCAGATGACTTGATTTATGGGTGGGGACTGTTCTTAAGGGTTAGATTCATATCAAGGAATGTAAGGCCCATATCCTAGACCATACTATTCCTTAGATTTTCGCGATCCTCCCCATCGATTTCCAGCAATCCCCGACCTCTAGTCGGCATTTGCGTGCGACCCTAAGTCGCATCCTGTAGATCTGAGTCGACTCAACTCGAAACTTGTAATCTAGCAACTGCGTAGTCGTCACGGTTCCAACATTGCGTCTTGCGCACCCATGGTTGAGCTGTCTGCCTACGCTGGGTGACGAGGCTCCCCGTAGTGACCAGTGAGCAACCCAAACTCGTGAGCTAAATACGGTGGTATGGGACACTGTATTCAAGCTGTCGGCCTACACTGGCATAACCTGGCTGTGGTCCCCAGTCGGGTCGGTGACGAGCCTTCGAAAATAGACTGTCAGTTGGTAGGGCATTAGTAGAGTGACCCCGAGTATGAAATAAGCCTACCCCGACGCATCCTGGCTATGGTCCCCAGTCAGGTCAGTGACGAGCCTTCGAAAATAGAATGTCAGTTGGTAGGGCGTTGGTGGAGTGACCCCGAGTATGAAATAAGCCTACCCCGACGCATCCTAGCTGTGGTCCCCAGTCATGTTGGTGACCAGCCTTCGAAAATAGACTACCAGTTGGTAGGGCGTTGGTGGAGTGACTTCGAGTGTGAATTAGGCCTAAACAGTGATGAGCCTCTCGTAGCAACCTACAGTATAAACTCGTGAACTTACCTATCGTATATGATAAACTAGGATTGACGACCCTAGATGGATCATTGTTTGGGTAAATGATATAAAGGGAGGTACCTTAGCTTTCCAATCCTGCTGTATGAAAAGGTCTAATAAGAACTCGGTAATCACGCTCATGCACTACATTGCATGTGCCTTTGGTGTTGGTGTTGAGCACAGAGAAAGGGGTGCATGCCGCGACCGTAAGAGGAAGATCGCAGAGGGAGTGCAGGCGAGGGCATGCATCATTAATACATATCATGTTTACATTAAGCAGAGTACTTAGGGATGTTTGATTGTATTGCTTTATCATTACTACTTGATTGAATTGATAACATGTTAACCTTTGCCTTATGGCTCCACTGAGTTGATCACTCACTCCCATGTTCTAGGATGTTGTTTTAAAACACTAACCAGACTCTATTGTAATTTTAAGTGATGACGAGGCTTACGAGATGGAGCCTGTCTTCTATGATGACGAGGAGGAGTTCTCCTACATGCAACTCTCTGGCGGGTCTATGTAGACCTGGAGTTGCATATCGGGGCTACAGGGATATAGATAGATGACATTACGTTTCACCATTTTATATATTTTGGAATTATATATGTAATTGTTTAACCTGGTGACGTTCATACTCTGGAGACTTACAATCACTTATATGCTTTATATACTTATCACAGTCTTCCGCTTGCGTAATTCAATTGTCTCTGGAGTATGATATGTTGTTTTGGTATAATCTCACTCATGTTTAATGCACTAATACGGACAACATTTAATCATCATTATATATGTTGCATAAGTGATGTGTTGGAACTCGGGAGTTGGGCTCCTGCTTGACCCCAGATTTTCAGGGCGTTACACCAGGCTAAGAGATGTGGGCCCACATTTATTTCAAGGAAAACGCCGAGCATTGCGAATTCCGAGAGATCTTTACCATCCACCACATCAATCATCAATCACAAGTCAAGTACAACTCATCCCTCTCTTACCAACAAAGCATGACACCCATCTCTTTCCCATTCCCAAAGTCAACCAAGCCCATCCCTTCCTTACACACACCCATTCACCTCATCCCATCCCTCTTACAGTACCCTCTCCTCTCTCATTCTCTCTACCATTTCCCTAGCTTCCATGAGAGAAAAGCTCTAAGGATAGCATGGAGCCAAGTGTGGCCCACTTCCTACCCTAAGATCTCACCATCCAACCCTTTAATTCTCATCATCCTCTATCAAAGAGGAAGCTTAGGTGCTTGGGAGATCAAGGAGCCTAGAAGAAGTGGAAATCGGTGGGTGTTCATAGCACTAGATCGTGATTTTGATTTAGGATTACATGTAGGACCCACTTGTTGTATGTGTTGTATATGGCCCACTTAGGGGAGCTCATAGTGGCGAAGCTCTCCCACCTTACCGTTCTCTCTTTCTTTCTCTCTCTCTCTCTCTTTTAATGGCGATGATGTATGGTGGCCCACCTGATGTGCTCAACAAATCTGGACTGTCCAAAAATTTCTGGATGCCCAATTTATGGAGCCCACCTTGCTGTTCATTCCGGGTCAGCCATGGATGAGGAAAAATACAAATGTAGGTCGATCACAGGGCCATGTGGCCCACCCTACGGACCCCACCATGAAGTATGTATCATATCCATGTTGTCCATATGTTGGGCCCACTGCCTTTGGACCATCTCAAGCAAGAAGCTGCCGGCTTTGTCCGTCTAGACGGCCTAGATGAAGAGAAAACATAAATGTCAGCTGATCTGGTGGGTCCCACACGTGTGGACCCACCTCAATGCATGTGTTATATGGGACCGTCCATCTGTTGTGGGTCCCATGCAGCAGCAGCTGCTACCCATTGACGTCAGCAAGTTCTGTGGTCCCATCATGAGGTATATGTATATCCCAACCGTTTGTCCATTTTTCAGGACATATGGGGCCCACCTCACATGTGTGGCACGTGTGGGGGTGGGGCCCACCTTGATGTATATATTATGTATTCACATCGCCCACGGCGCTGGGGACGCTCCATGATGTATGTATTTCAGCCACACTTTCATCTGATTGGCTGGACGTGTGGGACCCACCCCACACGTGCTACATGTGTGAGGGGTGGGGCCCACCTTATATGTATGTGTTATACACACATTGTCCCTCCATGGGACCCCCCCTCGATGTATGGGTTCATCCATCCCGTCCGTCCAGATGGGCTGGACGTGGGCCCATCATGATGTACGTGTTTGATCCAAGCCATCCACGTGGGACATGGGGCCACCGTGACATATGTGTTGTACATTCACACTGTCTAAGGCAGTGACGCACCCTGATGAATGTGTTGTATATCCAGGCTACCCATCCGTTTTTCCTGGATTATGGGCTGCCTCACGAGGCCCATTTTGTGGTGTAGCAAGCCCACCTTGATGTATGCATTATAGAACGCCCTGAAAATCGGGGGTCGAGCGTAACTCAACTCCCGAGTTCCAACGCATCACTTATGCAACATAATTAATGATGTTTAAATGTTGTCTGTGTTAGAGCAATAAACATGAATGAGATTATACCAAAACAGTAATTCATACTCCAGATCAATTGTATAAAAGCAAGCGGAAGACTGAACTATATATATATATATATATGTATGTAAAGAAACAAAATAAACGTTTCATTCTCCAGAGTATGAATCCATCTGAGTCACCATATACATGTCTGTTTTATAAATAAAACGTCAAAGATAAAACTAGGTACAATCCCTGTAAAAAAACCAGTCGGTCCTGGCAGCCTAGTCGAAGCCGCCAGAGAACTGCATATACGAGAACTCCTCCTGGTCCTCGTCATAATCAGGCTCCGCCTCCAGAGTCGTCGGCTCGCTTAAACCTGAGATAGAGTCTGATTGGTGTGCACAACACCGTCCCATAACGTGGGAGTGAGTAGCTAACTCAGTGGAACCATAAAGCATAGGTTAACATGTTATCAATGCAGTCAAGCAGTAATGATAAAGTAGTAAATCAAACACTTCTAGTTACTCTTATTAATGCAAGTATGAATGCAGGTATGTTGGATGCCCTCACCGACATACTCCCTCATGCGACACCATCTCACGCTCGCGGCATGCTTTCATCCCACAGTGCTCCACATCTTCCAGGCACATGCAATGCATGATGAGCATGATTACCGAGTTTTTAATTAGTCCATTTCATACAGTAGGATTGGGAAACTAAGGTACCTCCCTTGTATCATTCCCAAACATAATCCATTCTAGGGTCGTCAGTCCTAGTTAATATCAGACGATGGTGTATTTTCTAGGTCACTGCAGAGGCTGCCAGGGCTGTTATGCACAAAGGTTACACCACTCCCCCATCACCCCTTAAACGATTCATCACAATACAGAAACAGGCCTAGTTCATACTCTATATATCGCGGCGAACCCTAAGGCGCACTGCGACTTCAGAATATGCTCGCAAATCACTACAAATGGTCGCCATGGTCGTTACGCACAAAGGTCAGCACCACTCCCCATCACCTTATCAATGTAGTCGACGGCGCGAATATAGTGTCCCATACCACCATAATCGGCTCACGAGTTAAGGTGCTCACTTTGGTCACTACGGGAGGCACGTAGCCCCAGCCGTAGGCCGACAGCGTGACCACGGTGTCCCATACCACCATGCCCGGCTCATGAGTCTTAGCGGATCGAGGTACCATGGTTAACGGGATTCTTACTGGTAAGTTTGGTACTCTAGGTTCAAACATTAGCGACCAAACATGGTGAACATACATAAGACACACGGGTTACTTGACGTGTTCGGCTGGCTCGAGCGCACAACAAGTTGGGCGATATGAAGCGCAGAAGTACCTCGTGTGGCCAACCACTATCGCCAACCGAAGTACGACACGGGTTCGCCAACACATCATGTGTGGCGAAATGAATCTCAACCACAACTCCAAGCCTGATACCGGATGTCTGAACTATAGACATAGTCCCAAACTCAATCAATTCCTAATCATAGCATGTGAAGTAAAGCATGATAAACAAGGTAATTCAAGCACACTAGCAATCATGTTATAAAGCATGTTATAAAGCATGTTATGAAACAAGTTACAAAGCATGTTAAAAAGCATGTCATAGAGCACTATACAAATAGGGATACAAATACATATATTTCATAAGTGAGTGGTTAGAGTAAACAACCACATGAAGGGTATCATACGTGACTCGAAGGTAGTTGAGAATCCCATCTCAGCATCTACCTAAGGCACTAACACTTAAGCATTTACACTCCCAAGCAATTTCACAAACACTTGGAATGCACTATTTCAACATACATGACGTATGTTAGAGGAATGTGTATTAGGACTGTTTCTTTTATCAAACTAATATTTTATACATATATATCATATTCATACAAAGAAATAATCATGACAATTACATCACCAAAATTTATACGTATGGGGTATTTTCTAGGATACCCAATTTCAACATACATAGTGTATACAAGGGAACCGGTATTACGGCGATTCCTTTTTCCAAGCAAATATTTTATACGCACATAATATATTTATACAACAATTAATCATGACAAACACCTCGCTAAAATATACATGTATACGGTGCACTTTTACAATACCGTATTTCTACATACATAGTGTTTATTAGTAAACATGTATTTAGGCGAATCCTTTCGCCAAATAAGTATTTTATCCATATACCGTATATCCATACGACAAATAAACATGTCAAACACATTTCTGAAAAAAATACGTATACGGTATTTTATACGAATACCTAGAGTATGTGAAATTCCATATTCTACAATTCTAATCGAAACAGAAAACGGAAAGCACTTTGTACATGTGCAATTGCATACAGATCATGAATCTATCATTATCTGACATTGAAAGCGTTGAAAATCGTAACCTATACACTTAAAGTCTTCACCTTGCTTCTTGGAATCTCAACGGATCGACAAGGGTTGAGGAGCTTCCGTATTCGAGAGTTTTCTAGCCTAAAGAGTGAAATCGGTTAACTATTTCATAACCTGTAGCCTATACACCTCAAAACAGGTCTATGGTTAGGGTTTATTACCTTAAACGGAGTCGGTATCACGGAAAAGCGTACGGAAAGAGGGCAGTCGGTGATGATCGAAAGCAGTAGGAGGAATGTGCTCCCACAAATCCCAAGCTTTCTCTCTCTTTTTCTCTCTCTCTCTCTCTAGGGCTTTATCCCAAATTCGTATGGCTGTGAGAGGGGCTATTCTAAGGCCCTTATATAGCCTAAAACCTCTCCGGAATAAACTCTGGTTCGAGAGGTACGTCTATTATAAGCATTTCGGCGTTGTTCCAGCTCAAAAAGGGTTTCTGGCGGCCCCCCTTGAGCTAAACGTCAGACTTAAGCTCACAACTCATGGATCCACGTGAGATTACATTTTCGTCTCTGTCGAATTTCCAGATCACACGTGGCGGACCATTTTCAGTTCAACGGTCAGTGGGCCACGATCCGAAATTCCAAGTACATGTAAATGTTCCTGAAATTTTTCCTGATCCGAGGGTGTAATTTGGTCTGATTCTGACGGTCTGGTTGCTTAATACCGATCAAGCGAATGGTGCCGATCACTATTCAAGATATTTATTTTGTAAAGGAAATAGTGGTTTTCACACTCCCTCGTTCCGGACTCAAGCGAATGGCCGTGGGACATCGTCTGGACCTGATTTTCGAGATGGTTATCGAGCCCAAGGAGGCGGTCCTAGTTCCTTAACTTCGTGTCGAATTTCGATGTGCGGTCTAGACCTAATACGAGTTTCAATTCGTTCAGAGAGCAAGTCGGGTAATGAGTTTAATCCTAGACTTTAGGGCAACCTAGCGTTAATGATTCTACAAGTTTTGGGTCTTGCAGATCGTATTTAAATCGATTCTAACGGATTTTATGGCTAATATAGTTTAGCACTTAGTTAACTTTGTTAAATTTCTAAAGGATTTAATCCTAAGTGATTTCTGGTCGAGGTGATACTCGAGCCCTTGTACGGAAATTTACGGGTCATTACAATTTACCCCCCTTAAACAAAAATTTTGTCCTCGAAATTTGTACCTTTTCATATTCCTCGAGAATCTGAGGGTAGATCTTCCTGACCTCGGCCTCAGTCTCCCAAGTAGCTTCCTCCTCTGAATGATGTGTCCATAGTACCTTCACAAGTGGAATGACCTTGCTACGCAGTACCTGCTCCTTTCTGTCAAGGATATGCGTCGGGCGCAACTCATACGTAGCATCCTCGCTCAGCCGTACCTGCTCCCATCTGATGATATGTGAAGGATCAGAAACGTACTTCTTCAGCATAGATACATGAAATACGTTGTGAACAGATGCAAGTGGTGTGGGCAAAGCAAGACGATACGCCACATCACCCACGCGATCCAGTATCTGAAACGGACCGATAAACTTCGGCGTGAGCTTCCCCTTCTTCCCAAACTGAAGGACTCCCTTTATAGGGGAAACTCGGAGGAATACATGATCCCCGACCTCGAACTCAAGCGGTCGCCACCTCGTATCGGCGTAACTCTTTTGCCTGCTCTGTGCTGTAAGTAGTCGACGCCTGATGATGTCGACCTTTTCTGTAGTCGCCTGAACCAACTCCGGGCCAATCAGACTATACTCGCCAACCTCAGCCCAACAATGCGGTGCTCTGCAGGGACGACCATATAGGGCCTCATATGGCGTCATACCAATAGTCGCCTGAAAACTGTTGTTGTAAGCGAACTCTGCGTAAGGAAGACAGTCATCCCAGCCTATCCTTGAAGTCCAACACACATGCCGCAACATATCCTCCAGAACCGATTCACCCGCTCGTCCGCCCATCGGTCCCGAGGATGAAACGCCGACATCGAACTTCAACTTCACACCCATCGCGTCCTGGATATGAGTCCAGAAGATAGATGTGAACCGAGTGTCTCTGTCCGACACGATCTCTAAAGGAACTCCATGCAGACGGACGATCTCCCTGATGTACAATCTAGCCAGCTCATCTGCAGAGTTCGTAACTCTGATAGGGAGGAAATGGGACAATTTGGTCAACCGGTCCACAATCACCCAAATGGAATCATGTCCCTTCTTCGTCTTCGGCAACCCAGATATGAAGTCCATGGAGATGAAGTCTCACTTCCACTCTGCTATGGGCATGGGCTGAAGCAGTCCAGGAGGTCGGCGATGTTCTGCCTTGACCTGCTGGCACGTAAGACATCGAGACACATACTCAGCGATGTGGACCTTCATATTATCCCACCAATACGTCCGTCTCAAATCCCGGTACATCTTCGTGCTACTAGGATGCATCGCAAGCTTCGAGTTATGGGCAGACTCGAGAAGCTCGCGTCTCAAGTTAGGCATGTCAGGAACGCATAGACAGCCACGGAATCGTGGACCCCCATTAGAACCAACTCTCTAATCGGAGTCCTCGGCGTCGCTAGCTTGCTCTCGAAGCTCAGACAGCCGCATATCGCCCTTTTGGGCCTCAATAACCCTATCGTCAATAAGTGGTCGTACCCGGACGTGCGCAACACACTCAAGTGGCTCCTCCACAGTGAGTCTCTGCTCGAAGTCCCGCACGAACTCAACCATGTCCCACTCAGCTATCATCAACGGTGCCGTAAATGCTATAGCCTTCTTGCAGCTTAATGCGTCTGCTACAAGGTTCGCCTTGCCAGGATGGTAGGAAACCTCGAACTTGAAGTCCTTCAAGGTCTCCATCCATCGGCGTTGTCTCATATTCAAGTCTCGCTGTGTGAATATGTACTTAAGGCTCTTGTGGTCATGAAAAAGCTCGAACTCCTCTCCGTAGAGGTAATGTCTCCAGAGCTTCAATGCAAAGATGACAGCTGCCAACTCCAGGTCGTGTGTAGGGTAATTCTCCTCGTGCTTCCTTAATTGTCTTGAGGCATACGAAATCACCCTGTCCTTCTGCATCAGGACACAACCTAAACCAACGCGAGACGCGTCAGTCCCTTGCTCTGGCAATACTAGCACAGGGGCGGACGTCAACTTATCCTTCAGCTCCTTGAAAGCTGCTTCCACCTTCTCATTCCAGGCGAACTTCAGGTCCTTCCGGGTCAACTGAGACAACGGCCTGGCAATCTTCGAGAAATCCCGAATGAAGCGCCCGCCAATACTGCCGGACCAAGAAAACTCCTTACTTCAGAATCGAGCTGGTGCAGCCAATGCCGATCCCGAACCGCGGCCAACAGCAAGGTCCATCACATATCCTATCCTTGGACACTACATGTCCAAGGAACCTTACTTCCTCCTGCCAGAAGTCACACTTCTTGTACTGTGCAAACAACTGGTTCTTCTTCAGTGTACCCAACACCGCTCTCAGATGCTCCTCGTGCTCCTCCCGAGGCTAGTAGAGTATATCAAAATGTCATCAATAAAGACGATGACGAATCGGTACAGGAAGGGCCGAAATACCCGATTCATCAGATCCATGAACACGGCTGGTGCGCTCGTAAGGCCGAACGACATCACAAGGAACTCATAGTGCCCAAAGCACATCCTGAAGGCTGTCTTCTGCACGTCCTCATCTCTCACGCGTAACTGGTGGTATCCCGACTCTAGATCAATCTTCGAAAAATACTTCGCCCCCCTAACTGATCAAATAGATCATCTATCTTGGGTAAAGGATACTTGTTCTTCACCGTGACCTGGTTCAACCTACGGTAGTCAATACATAACCGTAGTGACCCGTCCTTCTTCTTCACAAATAGCATAGGTGCTCCCCAAGGAGACACACTAGGTCGTATAAAACCCTTCTCTACAAGCTCGTCAATCTGTTTCCGCAGCTCCTCCATCTCACATGGAGGCATACGATAAGTCGGCAATGAGATGGGTGTCGTACCAGGCGTAAAATCAATTGTAAAATCGATCTCGCGCCGAGGAGGTAAACCAGGAATAGTCTCAAACACGTCTGTAAATTCTCAAACCACCAGCATATTTTTCAACGTTGGACCATCAATCGGCGCTAATAAAGCAGTATAACAGTCAACACGGCAGCGCCAACTGACCTGTACTGGAAACGTGAAAGCTGCGCCGTCAGATTCATAGGACGTCACGACTCGAGTATCACAATCTATCTCTGCTCTCATCTTCGAGAGCCAGTCCATACCGAGAATAACTTCGTAGTGCCACAGCGGAGCAACAATGAGGTCGACGAACACGGTGCGGCAACCCAAATCCACAGAGCAACCCTCACATAACCGTGCGACATCCAAAAAAGTCCCAGTGGCCGTAGTAAGTCTCAGTCCCTTAGTGGGAATAGTACGCAAAGATAGACGTTTAACTGCCCCACAAGAAATAATAGAAGTAGTGGACCCAGTGTCCACCAATAAGGAAACAAAAGTACCGTGAATGTGAGTTGTACCCTCAAAAGCTGTCGGGGCCAAAAGCGATGTCTCAGGTGCCTCAGCCACGAGCGTATGTACGCGCGCCTGCTGCTGACGGTTCGGCTGAGGGGCTAAGGGCCGTTGCGGCGGCTTGAACCGTGATATAGGAGGTCGGAAGGATGGATGGGCAGGTACAGTCTGTAAAGGTGGAGTCGATAAGGCCTGTGGGCAAGAACGACCCAACATCTGTGGTGGAGAGAAACCACTATCCTTCATCCGCGTGAAACAACTCTCAATAAGATGACCCTGCTTCCCGCAGTACGTGCAGGTCACAATAGGGCGCCTCACCGGAGCCACTGGCACTGCGATCCTGGGAGGTGAGTCAGCACGAAGCCTCTTGCCTAGGATAGGCCTGCTCTGTATCTCCTGTCGTGGCCTCGCAACCATAGCACCATGAGATCGGGCCTGTCGCTGTTGAGGGTCGATCTTCATATTCTTAAGTGTCGCCTCGCTTATGACTCGGACTGGTGCAAGGTCCTCCATGTTCAACCTATAGCCGACATTTCGAGCCATCCTGCAAATCAGGCGGCCAAATGGGAGCGAAAGGTCGTTCCTGGTAGATCGAACAACCTGAACTATTTGAAATAGGATGAATGTGGGCAGGCATATGTTGTCCCCACGTCCCATCTTGTACAGAAAGTCCACCATCAACCGAGTACACTTCGTGCGGTTACCCCACCGTGGGTATACATTGTATGTGAAAATGTTGTGGAGTAAACAGAAGTCTTCGGCCATCTTTGTCACCGCAATACAATTTTCTCGCATCCAAGTAACTCGGCGACCACAAAGGTATCACGTGCGGCGATCCCTTTCCCGTGCACTTCTGGAGAAGTCGTCACTAGGAAGCACTTGACCACGTGGAATCTTCGTGATCCAAACCACCTCATCTACAGTGATTGTGCGCCTTATGCCCCTCACAGAGACAGTGAACTGAAGAGGCTCTAACGATGGATCTATGATGTGGGCGTAGAAAACACGAACCGTGTTCTCACATGTAGGGAACTCACCGTCAAATATATAATTCCATCTGATATCCACCAAGTGTCCATCATCGGGTATAGGCCAAACATTCTCTCATCCACGTGAGCTTCAAACACGACCTTATGGCCAGCAAAACGCCCATATTCAATGCATATCGGATAGGCATTTCTGGCAGGATGTTGAGGATCCAGGTCTCGCTTCGACCTAAACTCTCGAAGAACGGTCATTGTCGGCCCCATCGTCGCCTCTTCTTCCGGAATGGGTGACAATGTTGCTCAGCCGGCGTCATCGATTGCAGTCTTCCTCTTTCCCATGAGAGATAGGATGGAGGAAATGGAGAAGATAGCCGTAACCAACTCAAAAAGAGCCATGGAATGAAGGAATGAGAGAAAAAGGGGTGATTTCTTTGATTCTCCACGAGCAACAGTCCCCACTGTGTGTAGAAGAGACATTAGGGGTAGGAAATGGAGAAGGAACAAGAGGAAATAGGGATGGGTTAGGAGGTTACCCGATTTTGAGCTCCAAATGGGGGAGATGAGAGCTCAAACGTGAAAGGAAGGGGTAGGGTAGGTGGCTAGGGCTGTTGTGATCGATGGAGTGGGTGAGTTATGGACGAAAATGGGGGATTGAATGATTTAGGGGAATGGGTTGAGAGAAAAATCAGAAATGGAGGGGATGGGCGTTTGGAAGGGAAGATGTGAGAGAGAGGGGGGCTCTATCCCTAAAAATACCAAACCCCAGCCCTAACCGCATGCACCACATGCTTGGGGAGGTCGGGCCGACCGTTCCCAGGCACGGCCCCACATCAGATGGCCCACCCGACCGCGGCGCGCCGTGGTGACCGCGGTTCCACCGCTGTCCACCTTGGCTGGCGCCGCGCCGCCGCGGTGGAGCCGTGTTCTCCATGGTCCCAAGGTGCCAAATGCACCTTGGTTCGACCCTGGGTCCCATTGGATTTAAGTGGGGAGGCCCTAGACTCGATTCGGTTCCAGATCGGGCACTTTCGGGCAATTCCAGACACCCACTGATCATTTCTGATTTTTAACGACTGGTTTTGGGTGGATAGCGATCTAGACACGTCAATAGACGGTCTAGAAGTGATTTGGTCTAGACTCGTGTGACCAAGATCGAGCACGGACTCGATCAAAATGCGCATTTTCTACGAACTTCGCCAAATGGCAAAATCGGAAATCCTAGGACTGTTTCTAAAATTTTCTAGCACCCTCCTAGGTTGTAATGCGTCAGTGGACGTCGTGGGAACATAACTCAGGTCCGGTTTAATCAAAATCATGCTCTGATACCAACTTGTAAAGTCCTGAAAATCGGGGGTCGAGCGTAACTCAACTCCCGAGTTCCAACGCATCACTTATGCAACATAATTAATGATGTTTAAATGTTGTCTGTGTTAGAGCAATAAACATGAATGAGATTATACTAAAATAGTAATTCATACTCCAGATCAATTGTATAAAAGCAAGCGGAAGACTGAACTATATATATATGTATGTAAAGAAACAAAATAAACGTTTCATTCTCCAGAGTATGAATCCATCTGAGTCACCATATACATGTCTATTTTATAAAAAAAACGTCAAAGATAAAACTAAGTACAATCCCTGTAAAAAAACCAGTCGGTCTTGGCAGCCTAGTCGAAGCTGCCAGAGAACTGCATATACGAGAACTCCTCCTGGTCCTCGTCATAATCAGGCTCCGCCTCCAGAGTCGTCGGCTCGCCTAAACTTGAAACAGAGTCTGGTTGGTGTGCGCAACACCGTCCCGTAACGTGGGAGTGAGTAGCTAACTCAGTGGAACCATAAAGCATAGGTTAACATGTTATCAATGCAATCAAGCAGTAATGATAAAGTAGTAAATCAAACACTCCTAGTTACTCTTATTAATGCAAGTATGAATGCAGGTATGATGGATGTCCTCACCGACATACTCCCTCATGCGACACCATCTCACGCTCGCGGCATGCTTTCATCCCACAGTGCTCCACATCTTCCAGGCACATGCAATGCATGATGAGCATGATTACCGAGTTTTTAATTAGTCCATTTCATACAGCAGGATTGGGAAACTAAGGTACCTCCCTTGTATCATTCCCAAACATGATCCATTCTAGGGTCGTCAGTCCTAGTTAATATCAGACGATGGTGTATTTTCTAGGTCACTACAAAGGCTGCCAGGGCTGTTACGCACAAAGGTTGCACCACTCCCCTATCACCCCTTAAACGATTCATCACAATACAGAAACAGGCCTAGTTCATACTTTATATATCGCGGCGAACCCTAAGGCGCACTGTGACTTCAGAATATGCTCGCGGTCACTACAAAGGGTCGCTGTGGCATTACGCACAAAGGTTGCACCACTCCCCCATTACCTTATCAATGTAGGCCGACAGCGCGAATATAGTGTTTTATACCACCATAATCGGCTCACGAGTTAAGGTGCTCACTGGTCACTACGGGGAGGCATGTAGCCCCAGCGTAGGCCGACAGCGCAACCACGGTATCCCATACCACCATGCCCGGCTCATGAGTCTTAGCGGATCGAAGTACCATGGTTAACGGGATTCTCACTGGTAAGTTTGGTACCCTAGGTTCAAACATTAGCGACCAAACATGGTGAACATACATAAGACACACGGGTTACTTGACGTGTTCGGCTGGCTCGAGCACACAACAAGTTGGGCGATATGAAGCGCAGAAGTACCTCGTGTGGCCAACCACTATCGTCAACCGAAGTACGACACGGGTTCGCCAACACATCATGTGTGGCGAAATGAATCTCAACCACAACTCCAAGCCTGATACCAGATGTCTGGACTATGGACATAGTCCCAAACTCAATCAATTTCCAACCATAGCATGTGAAGTAAAGCATGATAAATAAGGTAATTCAAGCACACTAGCAATCATGTTATAAAGCATGTTATAAAGCATGTTATGAAACAAGTTACAAAGCATGTTAAAAAGCATGTCATAGAGCACTATACAAATAGGGATACAAATACATATATTTCATAAGTGAGTGGTTAGAGTAAACAACCACATGAAGGGTATCATACGTGACTCGAAGGTAGTTGAGAATCCCATCTCAGCATCTACCTAAGGCACTAACACTTAAGCATTTACACTTCCAAGCAATTTCACAAACACTTGGAATGCACTATTTCAACATACATGACGTATGTTAGAGGAATGTGTATTAGGACTGTTCTTTTATCAAACTAATATTTTATATGTATATATCATATTCATACGGCAAATAATCATGACAATTACATCACCAAAATTTATACGTATGGGGTATTTTCTAGGATATCCAATTTCAACATACATAGTGTATACAAGGGAACCGGTATTACGGCGATTCCTTTTTCCAAGTAAATATTTTATACGCACATAATATATTTATACAACAATTAATCATGACAAACACCTCGCTAAAATATACATGTATACGGTACTTCTTACAATACCGTATTTCTACATACATAGTGTTTATTAGTAAACATGTATTTAGGCGAATCCTTTCGCCAAATAAGTATTTTATCCATATACCGTATATCCATACAACAAATAAGCATGTCAAACACATTTCTGAAAAAAATATGTATATGGTATTTTATACAAATACCTAGAGTATGTGAAATTCCATATTCTACAATTCTAATCGAAACAGAAAACGGAAAGCACTTTGTACATGTGCAATTGCATGCAGATCATGAATCTATCATTATCTGACATTGAAACTGTTGAAAACCGTAACCTATACACTTAAAGTTCTCACCTTGCTTCTTGGAATCTCAACGGATCGACAAGGGTTGAGGAGCTTCCGTATTCAGGAGTTTTCTAGCCTAAAGAGTGAAATCGGTTAGCTATTTCATAACCTGTAGCCTATACACCTCAAAACAGGTCTAGGGTTAGGGTTTATTACCTTAAAACGTAGTCGGTATCACCGGGAAAGCGTCTGGAAAGAGGCGATGCAGCCCGTGTGATGATCGAAAGCAGTAGGAGGAAGGTGCTCCCACAAATCCCAAGTTTCTCTCTCTTTTTTTTTCTCTCTCTCTCTCTCTAGGGTTTTATCCCAAATTCGTATGGCTATGAGAGGGGCTGTTCTAAGGCCCTTATATAGCCTAAAACCTCTCCGGAATAGACTCTGGTTCGAGAGGTACGTCTATTATAAGCATTTCGGCGTTATTCCAGCTCAAAAGAGGGTTTCTGGCGGCCCCCCTTGAGCCAAACGTCAGACTTAAGCTCACAACTCATGGATCCACGTGGGATTACATTTTCATCTCGGTCGAATTTCCAGATCACACGTGGCGGACCATTTTCAGTTCAACGGTCAGTGGGCCATGATCCGAAATTCCAAGTACATGTAAATGATCCTGAAATTTTTCCTAATCCGAGGGTGTAATTTGGTCTAATTCTGACGGTCTGGTTGCTTAATACTGATCCGCAAGCGAATGGTGCCAGATCACTATTCAAGATATTTATTTTGTAAAGGAAATAATGGTTTTCACACTCCCTCGCTTCGGACTCAAGCGAATGGCCGCGGGACATCGTCTGGACCTGATTTCTGAGATGGTTATCAAGCCCAGTGAGGCGGTCTTAGTTCCTTAACTTCGTGTTAATCGGATTTTCGATGTGCGGTCTAGACCTAATACAGAGTTTCAATTCGTTCCCGAGAGCAGTCGGGTAATGAGTTTAATCCTAGACTTTAGGGCAACCTAGCGTCAATGATTCTACAAGTTTTGGGTCTTGCAGATCGTATTTAAAGCGATTATAACGGATTTCATGGCTAATATAGTTTAGCACTTAGTTAACTTTGTTAAATTTCTAAAGGATTTAATCCTAAGTGATTTCTGGTCGAGGTGATACTCGAGCCCTTGTACGGAAATTTACGGGTCGTTACACCTTGCTACCCAATTATTTTCTGGACTATATGGGCTGCCCCACCAAGCCCACTATGAGGTATGTGATGCATTCACTACCCATCACTTGTGCCTAACCCATGGGCCCTTGTGTGTGGTCCATTATGACGTATTTGTGGCCCATTTAGTGAGGCCCATTATGATGTATATATGGCCCATGAGTGAGGCCCATTATGATGTATAAGTGACCCATGTGTGAGGCCCAAAGTGATGCATATTTGGCCCATGAGTGAGGCCCATCGTGATGTGTATTAGGCCCTTTGCGTGAGGCCCATTATGTTGTATATGAGGCCCTTGTGTGAGGCCATGGGCCCACTATATGTTAGGCCCTATGTGGGCCACTCCTTGGGAGCAATGTTGGTTAAATGTCCACATGATGGGCAATGATGGTTAAATGTCCACATTATGACCTTCCCTTAGGCCTTTGTTAGGCCCATTCTCATCCTTCTTTAAGTGGGTTAACCCTAATCACTAGCCCCATTGATAATTGCATGATCCATCTATTCTTATTGGGCTAACCTAAAATGTTTGGCCCCCATTGGTTGCTAGTAGGGTTATTTTTAATCTTGGAGTCCATCTAGGACTTATTTGGCCCCCCTAAGGCATCTAGCGGATCATATGATAGTATGGTGAAAGAAGCCCGTTCCGGATCCTTAGGATTATAGGTAGGCCACCTAGGCCCAACCTTGATATGAGGAGAGTTCATCATCACCGTAGACGGAAGGATCCATGCTATCATATTTGGTATATCCATAGTTGAGGATTGACCCTCATGTAATGGATGTGTTATCCATCTATGGACCCTGCCTTGTGTATAGGTCGATTATCGATGCCGACTATGAGTACGTGCTAGTATATCATCATGATACAAACCATTGAGATGGTATGAGACCTATTGTGATTGTATTAGGCTCATTCTTATTTCCCCTTAGTGGGCTAACCCAAATTGATGAGCCCCTATTATTATTAGTATGATCCATCTCGCCTCATTGGGCTATCCCAATTCTTTGGGTCTCCATTGATGCTAGTAGAAGTACCCAAACCTAGAAGCCCACTCTTAGGCCCATGAGTAGACCATCTAGACACATCCTTGTTATGAGGAGGATGCATCATCACCTCTGGCCATAGGTAGAAGAATCTGTGGTATTAGATTTAGTGTATCTGTCATTGAGGACCGATCCTTGTATTATGGATTAGATCTGCTGTCCTTTTATGGACCCCGCCATATATGGGTCGATTATTGATTACGACTACGTTAGTATACGCACTAAGTATGTGTTAGTATAACATTATAATTGTATAAGGTCATTGCAAGGTTAATTGTTATTGTGATTATAAGAGGCCCATTGTGACCATGTGAGGCCCGTTGTGATTGTTTGAGGCCCATTGTGATTATATGAGGCCCATTGTGATTGTATGAGACTCATTATAATTATATGAGATCCATTGTGATGGTATGAGGCCCGCTGTGATCGTATGAGGCCCATTGTGACCATGTGAGGCCCGTTGTGATTGTATGAGGCCCATTGTAATTATATGAGGCCATTGTGATTGTATGAGACTCATTATGATTGTACGAGATCTATTGTGATGTAAGAGGCTCATCATATGTGTAAGGACCATTATACGCGTGAGGTCCATTGTATGTGTGAGGCCCACCATATGTAGGTGATTATTGTACACCACCCATTCACTTATATGGTACATAGGCCGTCTTATACCGGCCCACTATGATGTATGTGATATAATCATGCTTAGTATACTTCATGATACATACCCATAAGCATCATCTGCATGCTTGTTATGAGGAGTGATTGAGCATAGCATGTGTCATTGGGTTGATTGTTTATGGGACTCACTGAGAGACGGAGTTGCCCCACATGAGCGCGTACTACGCGCAAGTTTGATACATGACTGGATGGTATGACTCATGCATCTCACATTTTGTGTTATGACCACCGTACGCCCTAACGACATCAAGGTCGTGGCCTCCACAGGCATGTCGTAGATGGCCAGATGGGACACCGAAAATGTTGGGTTCTACATGGGGTGCTATGGATGTCCCTGGGTGAAATTTTATAAACCCTCTTGGTACTAGAGGACGCCTCAATGTCTAGACCAAGTGGATATATATAAGTGCGTGAGGGCTGTATACCAGTAGGTCGCGTCTCCCACTGTATCGTGGTCGGTTAGGAGGGGGTGTGGCTTTACCTACCTGAGAGAGTAGGCAATGTTAGGCTGAGTCTGATCAACTCATAAATGGGTCCACTATCGACGGGTCGGGGTGAAATTGGTAGGCGGATAGAGAGGTCTCTTCCACTTACCCAATTATGTGCTTGATGGGGGCGGCAAGCTGGCGTTGAGTGTACTAGACCCCGGTGATGATCCCAGAGATGTACGGTACTGATATGTGGACTTATTGAGCAGGAGTTGCATACTCAGCATTTTATTCATTCATGCATTCATTCATTATTCACTCGGGCTGGTGGTGCACAACTAATTTGTTATATGCACCTTCGCAATGGCCAGGATTTCGGTTAGGGCACGCGACCAACCTGAGATCAGGAGTTTACCACATTGAGTCTAGCTATCCAATTTTAAGTATGGGATTTGTTTGGATAGAAATCCTTTGTGATGGACCCCACAGCTTGCGATACTACGTACTATCATCCCGACTTCACACTCCAGTTTGGTCATTTCTTTCACACTATATATTGCATTGCATCCTCAATATATAGCATTTGGTTTACTATGCTTCTGTATTATATGGCCTAGATGAGGCTGATGGTATTCGTGGCTCTTCAGAATTACATATTGTATTGCATCCTCAGTATTTGATATTTGGCTCATTATGACTCCGCATCGCATAGCCGATTTGCATTACATACTCTAATATTGAATGACTTATAGCCATGCCAGTATTTGTTCACACCCCAAGTATAAGGTTGTGATGTAGTAATAATCTCGGTAAGACCGATGTCGAATCAACAGGTACTGAACTTGGTACGTATTCTGAAAGTAACTCGAACTAGAACTAGGCGGAGATGTAAACTAAATTAGAGAATTTTAAGAGAATAATTGTGAACTATTTATCTAAAACTTGTACAATTTAAAGGTGGGAAACTAGGGTACCAAGGATCCACTTGTAGAGATCAGGGAGATCTATGCTTGATTTAAGAACACAACTGGACTTAGAGTCCCATCTTCATCCAGTTAGAAGATATTTCATTAAAAAGCAATTTGAACATCCTTTGATCCAGTTTTTAATAGATGAGAGGTATGAGAATTAGACTTGATTCCATCACAAAACCATGCCCATGAGACAAAGCAAACAACAGAATTTAGCCAATCCATAACCAATCTAAGGGATGTATGAATGTTGGGAAGCATTCCATCATCTAACCATGCCCAAGAGACGATGCTGAACAACAGGGTTCCCAAATTCACAAACCCTATAATGCTAAGGACATGCTCAAAGCTATCGCAAATTCATTATAATTTAAGTCATAACAAACCATTAAAAACTAAAAGCATTCCTATTAATCAAACTAGAATCAAAAGAAAGTTCAATTAAAACATGAATCTAAGCATTCCTATTGCATACTCTGATATTAAAACATGAAAAACCATTCAGAGATGGACGGTTCTGGATTTTCATTGACGCGGCCCACTTGATTGATCTTGTAGTAAAGATTCTGCCATTCAGTGCATTTGCAACCTCTGTCTAGCATGTTTCAGACCAAGAACAACCAGATCTTGGTCAGGACACTTGTCTGATTCGAATGGATGGCTCGGATTGAGTTGATGGATCTATATGATGGCCCACAGAGATCGTGTGGAGGTCTCCTGTTCGTCCATTGGCGCAGCGAAAGATTTGACTCCGAATTCGTTCGGGATTGCGTGGGTCAAACGCCATTTAACCGGTTTCACTGGCATGGTACACAGCGGGTGCATAACCGCTGTGTACACTAACCACGTAAAGTGGGTCCACCTTGATGATTTGAAAAATCTATTCCGTCCATCCGCTTTTCCACTTTATTTAAGGGGTTGAGACCAAAATTGAAGCATATCCAAGTATCAGGCGAGCCCCAAATCAGATATTTGGTGGTTGATCTGTCCGTTAGACCACTTCCATAAGGATCCAATGGCTGAAATTTGACGTGTACTATTAATTTATGGTCCTCGGGCCAGATATAAAGTTTCGAGCCGAACGGATGGTGGAAACCCTGTGATCTTTCCTTCAGGACAATTTTCAGGCATGTTTAACGTGAGTGGCTTGATTTTCTCCGGTCTCTGGCATGTAAATTCTTCGTTCTTGGTCCCCTGGGATTCGTACCTTGCCTTGGTGATTTATGAGCATTAAATCCATGCTCTTAGTACCCTTTTCAGTCCAGGCTCCTAAATTCACCTTACAACACAAACACGATTAAAATAGGCCGTTAAACAGTATCATGTTTGTAAAAGCAGGTAATAATTGGGGTCTAATATGTAATATTTGACCCTCAACACAATCTCCAACCAACATTTTTCTAGTCCCTAGCAAAGTATGCAAAAAATAATTTAAGAATTACAGGACAATTCCTATAAAACTTAGTGATTTTGAAAAACAATCCAGTTAATAGAATTTTAAGATTCATGAATGTTGGGCATTACTTTCTCCTGGACTCAAGCACACGGTAAACTTCATAGTCAAGTTCAAAGTATTAATCCATCAATTAGAACAATCTTAAACATCAAGTTTCATGGGTGTATAGTAAAACCTAAACTTATCACAATCAAAGACTCAATTCTTTATTTTCATGATAATATTGATAATCACCAGATCATTCAGGATAACCATAACTTAAACCAAAACTTGCCTTCCAGTTCAACTTTTCATTCTTCCAGCTTTTGATTTTTCTATTGATAGCTTTCATGTTATGTCAATCTTTTAAAGGTAAAGCCAAAGAGGGGAAACGATCCCTCACCTATAGGGAGCACACTCATGGTGAAGACCATTTGCCCAACCCTTTCCGAAGACAATTGTTTTACACCCATGAGTATTCATTCTTTTCTTTGAACATGATGGACAAATTTCCCAGGTTGACTCCTTCCATGTCTAGTGACTGTCAGGTTAATAATTCAACATCGAACTGAAGCCTTATTGTGTAAGCTAGTTGTGACATGTGAAATCATGACTCAATCAATGTTTAAAACTCCTAATCATGGATTAATAATTCAAATTTAACTGAAAAATCTAACAGATGGCTGAATCCAAGAGTCATAAATTACCAACATTACGTATCTTATAATCCTAAATCAAGGATGGCCGTCAAAATCACTTCGAATTCACAAAAAATTTCTACAAAATTTTTTAAAAAATTTCAAATTTTTGCTGAAGACTGAGAAAACACTGATTAGGTAACCTAATCTCCCATCCCCAACCTAAAATCTACATTGTCCTTAATGTAAAAGAGATAAGCATGCAATGCACATGAGACAACGAAAGTAAAGGAGAAGTGATGGAAAGATAGTACCTGATGACGGAGTTAAGCAGCTTTTTCTTAAAGAGATTTCAGCGTGAAGGTGGCTCGGCCACAAGAGTTAATCCAACGAAAGCAAACTATCCTAACGGCATAAAGCTGACTAACCTACAACGATAAAAAGTAAACTACCCTAGTCCTATGAAAGCAATAAACCTATCTATACCTCCGTCAGACTAAGAGATCAATCCTGGTAGCAGGATTATTCAAAGGCATGGACATGTCCTCTAAATCAAATTTCTTGACAAATGGCTTTAATCGATGTCCATTTACTTTAAAGTCGTAGCCATTGTCCGGATTCTGAATCTCGACAGCCCCATGAGGATAAACATTGATAACGGTCCAATGAAATCGGAGCTTCCCCAGAAAGAGATGTAACTGAGAATTGTACAAAAGTACTTTCTGACCTGGTGTGAATGATTTTCGCAGAATATGTTAGTCATAAAGAGCTTTCATCCTATCCTTGTAAATTCTCAAGTTCTCGTACGCATCATTTCAGATTTCTTCAAGTTCATTTAATTGAAGTTTGCATAGCGAGCCAGTGTCGTTCAGATTGAAATTCAGATTTTTGATCGCCTAGTAGGCTCTATGTTCCAACTCCACAGGCAAGTGGCAGGCCTTCCCATAGACAAGTCTAAAGGGAGACATTCCAATAGGGGTCTTAAATGCAGAACGGTAAGCTCATAAAGCATCAGTCAATCAGATTGACCAATCCTTACGGTCAAGGTTAACCGTCTTTTCCTAGATATGTTTGATTTTCCTATTGGAAATCTTAGCTTGCCCACTTATTTGTGGGTGGTATGGGACGCTCACCTTATGAGAGATACCATATTTCTTCGTTAAGCTCTCAAATGGTCTATTTTAAAAGTGTGGGCCCCCAGCACTAATGATAGCTCGAGGCGTTCCGAATCGGAAAAGGATGTTCTCTTTTAGGAATTTAATGACAGTGCGATGGTCATTATTCCGACACGGAATCGCTTCGACCCATTTAGTGACATAGTCTACGGCGAGCAAAATATATAGATTCTCAAAAGATTGGGGGAATGGTCCCAAGAAATCGATGCCCCAGCAATCAAATGCCTCGATAATAAGAATGGGGTTCAAAGGCATCATATTTCGATGGGACAATGCTCCCAACTTCTGACAACGCTCATAAGACTTGCAAAACTCATGAGTATCCCTGAACATAGTGGGCTAATAAAAGCCACACTACAGAATCTTGGTCGTAGTCTTTTTAGTATAAAAGTGACCACCACATGCCTGTGAGTGACAGAAGGAGATGACACTCTGATGCTCATCATCTAGCACATATCTCCTCAAGATTTGGTATGGGATATATTTAAACAAATATGGATCATCTCAGAAAAAGTTGCACACCTCGATGAAGAATTTCTTCTTATCTTGCGCAGTCCAATATGTCAGTATAAAAACTGTGGCAAGATAATTAGTAATATCAGTAAACCAAGGTGAATGGGAGACTCTGAACAACTGTTCGTCAAAGAACATATCATTAATATGTGTTGTCTCAAGGGAATCAAAGGGATTAAGGCAGGAAAGATGGTTAGCCACTACATTCTCTACTCCCTTTTTATCTTTAATTTCTAAATCAAATTCTTGGAATAGAAGGATCCATCTTATCAGGCGAGGCTTAGCATCATTCTTAGCAAGAAGATACTTGAACGCCTTATGATCTGTGTAAATGATAATCTTAGATCCAATCAAGTATGACCTAAATTTGTCCAAAGCGAACACTACGGCTAAGAGTTCCTTTTTTGTAGTCGAGTAGTTCACTTGGGCAGGATTTAGAGTCTTACTCGCATAATGAATAACGTAGGGTTTCTTATCTTTTCTCTAGCCTAGAATCGCCCCAAGAGTATAATTAGACACGTCACACATAAGTTTAAAAGAAATGCTCCAGTCGGGTGGCTGTATAATAGGTGCAATGTTCAACATACGTTTAAGCTTAGTGAAAGCTTCCTGACATGATTTAGTCCACTTGTATGGTGCATCCTTTTAAAGTAGATTACATAAAGGATGAGAGATAAGACTAAAGTACTTTATGAATCTTCTGTAAAACCCAGCATGTCCTAAGAAGGATCGCATGTCTCGTATGTTCTTGGGCGGAGGTAAGTTAGAAATAAGATTGATTTTTGCCTTATCCACCTCAATTCCTTTAGACGAGATAATATGTTCAAGGACAATTCCCTTATGAACCATGAAATGACACTTCTCCCAATTAAGTACCAAGTTCTTTTCTTCACATCTTTTCAGCACACATTTAAGACTTTCTAAGCACTCGCTGAAAGATGGACCAAAGACAGAAATCGTCCATGAAGACCTGTAAATATTGCCCCACCATATCAGAAAAGATACTCATCATATATCGCTAAAAGGTGGCAGGGGTATTACATAGCCCGAATAACATCCTTTGGTAAGGAAATGTGTCGTAAGGACATGTAAACATAGTCTTTTCCTGATTGTAGTCTGAATATTTGTCAAGGAAGCAGTAATAAGAATGATCAGCTAACCTTTCCAAAATCATCATCATCCTCTAACCGTCTACCTGTGTTGAAAAAGATATTCATTTCTAATGTCATATTCCCGAAAGACATACTCATGACACCATTCCTGCAATTGATAATTACGTTTGAGGTGGCAAGGAATGGGCAACCAAGAATAATGGGAATCTGAGCGCTCATGTTACCGACGGTATTAGGATGATAAAATCTACAGGGTAGTAAAATCTATCGACCTAGACCAATACATCCTCAATTATCCCTCTTGGTACACGAACAGAGCGATCAGCAAGTTGTGAGTTTTAATTCACCCAAACCTAACTGTTTGAGTAGGGAATCGGATTGACGCTCGCTCCTAAGTTAAGAAGTGCGTGCTCAATTCGATAGTTCCCGATTACACATGATATGGTTGGGGTACCAGGATCCTTGAATTTCTATGATACATCTTGCTTTAGGATGGAACTCACTTTCTCAATCAGGAAGATTTTCTTTTGAATATTTTACCGTCTTTTAGTCGTGCATAAATCTTTCAGGAATTTGGCATATGAAGGTATTTATTTCACGGCATCAAGTAGAGAAATGTTGACCTTCACTTGTTTCAACACCTCTAGAATGTCCTGAGAGTTAGAGAGAGGTTTTGGTGCAACCAACCATTAGAGAAATGGAGTAACCGACTTCCCTTGAGGTTCTAGTTCTAATTCCTGTGGAGCATGGCTAGATCCATCATCTTTGTCCACTTTCAGGTCCTTAGTCTTTTCAGCCCTAACCGGAATGGTTTTGTCTATGATCTTTTCACTCCTAAGAATGATGACGGATTTAGCTTGTTCCATTTGATTTGAAGAGCTGGGGTCACTTATTTCATATTGAGGTTTGGGATTGGGGAGAGGTTGAGCAGGAAGCATCCCCTTTCCTCCACTTGTTAATTGCGACTCTATCCTTTGAATAGATGACGCAAGCGTTCTTAAACCACGTCTTAGCTTTCTCTTTTAAAGAAAAGGGAAAGAGTTTCAGCCTGACTATGTCCTCAAACACGTTTGGAAAATATAAAGTGGTTATGATCTCATTAAACTCTTTCGTGTGGGTACGAATAGATATGGATTTTTTCGACCGACTTTTAAACTCCATGAAATTTATGAAGGATATAAAGTGGTTATGATCTCATTAAACTCTTTCAGGTATAGATATGGTTAGATCACCCCTGCCTTGATATCCATGTGTCCCATATTTTCAGGAAAAATCATGCATGAGGGCATACTCACCCCCGCCGGTTGTAAATAATCTTATAAAGTATGAGGCGGGGTGCTTGATGCACCTCATTCTCATCCTGGATGTCCTCTACCCTAGGTTGGAGTAGAAGAGGATGGTCTGCAGCCATTACTTCAATTAACTCAAGGGATCTCAAGCGTTGTCTAGTCCTGCGATGGATAGTCAACCCCTCAACCAATCCTCCTTCAGTCAAGAGATGTCAAGTTTTGTCACGAACCCACTTGGGCATGAAACACTCGAAGCCCTCAATTCAGATTCTAAACCTAACCTAAAAAGAAGAAAAGAAATAGAAATCTAGAAATAAAGAGAAAAGAGTTTGGAAAGAAGTTACCAAATTCGAAGTTCTTAAGTTAAAAACCTGCAAAACAAACCAAAACAAGTTAGTTTCTAAAAATAGAAAGTTTAAAGTTAGAAAGTTCCTAAAATAGAAATAGAAAGTTTCTAAACTAATTAGGAAAATTCTAAACCTAAGATAGAAATTAAGAAAGTTTATAAAAATAAAAGAAATTCTAGAATTAGAAAGTTTCTAAAAATAAAATAAAGGAAGATGAGTTAGTTTCTAAAAGTAGAAAAAGTTTCTAAAAAGGGAAATAACTAACCTATGTTTTAAAAATTAATCAGAAAAGTCCTAACCTAGAATTAGAAAGTAAATTAGTTTCTTAAAATAATAAAAGAAATCCTAGAATAGAAAATTTCTAAAAAATAGAAAAGAGAACCTAATCTAAAAATAGAAGATGGAAAAACTAGAAAATTAGAAAGGGATTACCAATTTAGAAGGTCTATCTCAGAATCCTACAAAACAGGATAATTAGGTTAGTTTCTGGAAATCAAATAGAAAAACCTAAATATAGAAAACCCTAATCTTAACCTAATTCTGAAACTAGCTAATCCCAGAAAAACGTAACTGTCAATCCCCAGCAACGGCGCCAAAAACTTGTTCACATCCCAAATATAGGGTTGTGATGTAGTAATAATCTCGGTAAGATCGAGGTCGAATCCACAAGGACTAAACCTAGTACGTATTCTGAAAGTAACTCGAACTAGAACTAAGCGAAGATGTAAACTAAATCAGGGAATTTTAAGAGAATAATTGTGAACTATTTATCTAAAACTTGTAAAATTCAAAGGTGGGAAACTAGGGTGCTAAGGATCCACTTGTAGAGATCAGGGAAACCTATGCTTGATTCAAGAACACTACTGGATTTAGAGTCTCATCTTCATCTAGTTAGACGATATTTCATTAAAAACCAATCTGAACATCCTTTGATCCAGTTTTTAATAGATGAGAGGTATGGGAATTAGACTTGATTCCATCACAAAACCATGCCCATGAGACAAAGCAAACAACAGAATTTAGTCAATCCATAACCAATCTAAGGGATGTATATAACAGCCCAAATTTTCACGGCAAGAGTTTGTACTCGTGCCCGAGGAAACTGGGTGTTAATGATGTATAAATTGGATGCTTTAGCAAATCACACTTTTTTTTTCTTTTGGGTCACATCCAAATACATTCATGAAGGTAACATTCATGATGATAAAATCAATTGTATTGATTATATTTCATCAGACTAAAAGAATAATCAAATGGCCTTATAATGGGAGGTCTATTACAACATCAGAGTTCACAGCGGAAGTATAAAACTAAATAGTAAAACCGTCTTCTTAGTCTTTCAAGATAATCTTCTATAGGGAAGTAGTCCTCTAAGTCTTCAATCTGTACGTCACTTGCATCATCTGTACTGTTGGGAGAGGGTCAATGCCCTACTCATAGTGAAGGTTACCCTTTAAGATTAACAATAATTCAAGAGATTCATAAAAGTAACGTAAGGGTGCTGATACGTCTCACACTCCGCTAATACATGAGATATCGGTATGCGCAACAACCTATATGAGATGCATGCCTAGCATAGTATATGCGGCTCATCATACGTAGTGATCATCACAATGTGGAATATAATTTATAGAAAATCCGACTCAACCCGCATCTCATAACTACGGGTATTCGCCGGCATGGCCAACGTTAACGTGGATTTATGCAAACATCTTAAGGCAATACAATACGCAGTTGGCGGATTTACGTAACATGATGTGTTCATGGAGCGACTATTTACAATATCTAATTCCGAAAAGTTAAAGTAACACGTATACTGATTTACATACATCGATTGTGCACCACGCCAATCAACCCACGAAATTAAGTGTCGACCAAGAGGGCCGCTACTCATATCACATTACGTCCATGATAAGATATATGAATCACTAGTTATGATACCTCTTAACACATCACTTACACTTATAAAGAATATAAACTGAATCACGGAGGTTCTGGAATAGCAAGACACTTGCCCAAGCCTTAAAGATAGACGGCACAAGGCCAACATAATAAAGAGAAGAGTGACAATGTCAACTCAACAAAAGTGGCAATGGCCAACATAATAAGAGAAGAGTGACAATGGTCAATTCAACAAAGGAAGAGTGGCAGAGCCAAATCAAATAAAAAGACATGTGGCATAGCCAACTCTAATAAAGAGGCGAGTGGCAGAGTCAACTCAAATAAAATGACGAGTGGCAGAGCTAACTCAATAAATTTAATAATGCAGAGGCAAGGCTTGTATCCATGGCCTCACATAAATTCAGAGAATTCACTTGTATTTGACATCATGTCATAATCCTAAAAGGGAAATGGTTGATATTAACTAAATCAATTGATAGAATAATTTCCAAAAACATATATTCATAAAAGGGAGGATAATTCACATCCGTAAAAGCAGGAAAAGAAAGGATAGTTCATATCGCAAAAGACACAAAAGAGGCCAGATGAAATAATAACAATACAAGTGGAAAGCAAAATAAATAAATCAACTTAAATTATATAAGCTTAAAGGATAAAACCCTCACCTTCATTTATATACTAATAAGGTTACAGGCCTCCAGTAATCCTAAGATTAGAACCCGCTCTCCCGTTGAGCAATAACTCAGAGGCTGACTCGGCGAGTCGACTTAGCACACTCTCTCTCTCTCTCTCTCTCTCTCTCTCTCTCTCTCTCTCTCTCTTTCTTTTCTTTCCTTTCTCTTTCTCTCTCTTTCTTTCTTTTCTTTCCTTTCCTTTCCTCTTTCTACTACGTCCAGCAAGGAGCTGGACGTCGCACTCTCTCTCTCCCACGTTTTTTTATCTCCGTACGTTGCTCTCTCTCTCTCTCTCTGATGTAGAGCGGGTCGCGGACAATTACATGGCAAAGATGGTTCAGAAAAGTCCCGGTCGGCGACAGAAATGATCTGGGCCATCAGACCTTCAATCAGGCATATCTCACAATCCAGGATGAGTTAGCCGACGTAAAATATATGATTTTGGGGTAGAACGAGCTACTTTAGCCAACCAACCCGCTACGTCGGGTTGTGATGCTCGGAATAGCGAGAAACCCCCGATTCGACGGTCGTTTCCCTATTTTAATTTCATTTTTACTATAAATAGTAAGTTTTAATTTGACTATAACTCTTCATCCATCGGGCTTTAGGAGTTGCGCCCAACGTGAAAAGAGCTTAGAATAATTAGGGGAATAGTTTGGTGAAGCCAAATAGGACACTTACTATTTTTGGCCGAAAACCTCGCAAGACTAGTTCGACAGTCTATAAATAGTAAGTTTACTATTTATAGTAAGTCGCAAATTCTAGGAGTTTTAGTTGTAGTTTAATTATGATTTTTTTCCCATTGCTTAGTACCCTTATTTAAGGGGTTGCGAACTCGTTTTTATGCATTCATTAATCTATTTCGAATTTATTAGAATTTATTTCTATTTTCTGCCCTATTTTCTCGTGGATTCGAGAAAGTCTCTGTGAGGAGTCCAGAGAAGTTTCGTGGATTCGGAATAGTTATCCTCTTGAGGAAGACGGTGCTCGACCTCACGTCCTCCCCTATGTCTCTCTCTCTCTCTCTCTCTCTCTCTCTCTCTCTCTCTCTCTCTCTCTCTCTCTCTCTTTCTCTTCATGTCTTTTGTTTTCTGTCTTGCGGACGGCAGGGCGTCCCCTTTTATAGCCTGCCTGAAATCACGAAACTTCTCTGCGTAAGCGAGTTTACGCAGCAGGGATAAGGCGGTACTCTTCTTGCACACGTTCTTGTTTGCGTACGTGGGAAGTTCCAGAATGGAGAGGTCGATCCGATCTGTTCGGCATCCTTGGAGGGAGTCGGACTCTCCTAAGGACCCATTTGGACGGTCTTGATCGCGCCCGGGGATGGGTCGTTGATCACAGAATGATTGAGGTCTTGCCGGTTTCAACAAGAACCGGCTTCCTTTGCGACGGTGGCTGCGCACGCTATGGCTTTCATGGACCCTTCGGACTTCGCTCTTTTAGCTAAAAGGATGTGTTGAATCCGATCGACGGTTTGGATATTTCATGTGAATCGAAATGGTGGCCCAAATCTGGACCGATCGTAACTCACGCGATCGCAGTACGGTTGCTGCGTTCAAAACTGGGATCTCCTGATGGTTTGAAACCTTGTGGATCGAACTAGGGTTTGGACGGAAAGGGTCCCCGAACAGGATGGACGGTCTGGATCATCTATGTGGGCCATGATGGTGGCCCACTGACGTTCTCAAACGGACTGTCTTCCGTCAGTTGCGGGATTTCTTTTCTTCATCTTGGTCGGGCTTTGATTGATGGTGGGATTTTTATGAGGTTTTGGTCGGGGTGGGTTCCGTACGTGATGGACGGTCCAGATCTTTCGTCTGATCAAGCGTGATGGGCCATCAAACGTCCCATCCAGACGTTGTTCGTCCGCAGGAAGGGAGCAAGGAAGAAGCCTTCCTTGGTTAGGATTCCATCAGGTCAAACGCAATTTGACCCGATGGTTATTTTGGTGGGCGTCGGGTGGCCACCCTCTGTGTATGCATGCAATGCAGGGTGGGGCTCATCGTGATGTTCCTTGGAAATCCACTCCGTCCATTTGTTCTTCCATCTATTTTAAGTGTTAAGCCCAAATTTGAGGCGTATCCAAAGGTCGGATGGCCCATGTTTGAAGGAATATTCATTTTAACCCCCGATCATGCTGATCCAGCGGCTGATCTTTATTATGTACGGTTCATTCGTGATACTTATGCCTGGTAAAAGTTTTTACGCCAAAAGGATCGTGGGAATCTTGTGTTCTTGAATTCGGGGATTCCATTTAATGGCATTTTTGTAATTATTGCGGATGTGCAAGTTTTGTGAAATCTCACTGTTCTACATGATTGTGGTCGTGTTTCTAATTATTTCTTATGAAAGAACCTATGTCCAAATGTTTATGGATGCAGGATCATCCATCGATTTAACTTAAGGGAATGTGCGTATACTAATCCACATGGTTAATGGTCGGGTGACCTGTTTTGTGAATGGGAATCATCCCCAACGGTTAGATTTACATCCTACATAGATACATATGAGTTAATTTCTAGGTAACACTTGAGAACTTTCAATACTCGGTATTGAAAAGTTTGGGACGTTACATGTATGAATGTTGGGAAGGATTCCATCATCCAACCATGCCCAGGAGACGATAGTGAACAACAGGGTTCCCAAATTCACAAACCCTATAATACTAAGGACATGCTCAAAGCTATCGCAGATCCATTGTAATTTAAGTCACAACGAACCATTAAAAATTGAAAGCATTTCTATTAATCAAACTAGAATCAAAGGAGAGTTCAATTAAAACATGAATCCAAGCCATAGGCACAACCCATCACGCTACAAGCTTCACCTCTTAGCCTTAGCTAAGAGGTTTAGCCTGACATAGTCATGATCAAGCTAAAAGAAATCTCTAAAAAACAAAAGTAAATAACCAATTAAGAATAAGAGAAAAAGACTCTTGTTAATGTCAGCCGATCCTCTCTCCCTTTCTTGCTCTTCTTCACATGTCTGCCTGGATGCCCCTTCAGTCGAATGGAGAGGTGTTATTTATAGAAAGAATTCGTGTACAAGTCACGTTCTAACCAGGAGTTGGATTTCATTCCTGCGTATCCTTTTTTTTACACAAGGGCGATCGGACACTGGTTGTTGTCTACTGATTTACTTCCGATCCCATTTGTCAACATGGGGACAGACGAAATCCCCTTCCCTATCATCTGGATGGTCCGGATCATGCGTTCAGATCGTATAAGTGAGCCACAACAATTCCCAGCGGAGGCCAGTGAGTGCGCAAACTGGACTGCGCAACTTTGTTCTGCACAGTGAAAATGTGAAAATAGTTCGCGTGTAGTGGCTGTTACGGGGCCCAATGATCAGGCCTTCCTGATCCGACGTCTTGGCCAAGATCGGGACTCACGTCCAGTGATTTTGGGTGGTGTGGATCGTCATCTTGGTTCCTACTTTGATCGTTGATCGAGCCAAATCATCCAGCTGTCACGGACGCAACAGTCTGTGCAATCGATCTTCTTATGCTGATAATTGGTGGGGCGCGTGATCAGAATTTCCAGAGAAATCCACCCCGTCCATCAATTTCTCCTCGAAAAATCGTTCGGAGATGGACGGTTTTGGATTTCTATTGACGCAGCCCACTTGATTGATCTCGCGGCAAAGATTCTGTCGTTCATCACATTTGTAACCTTTGTCTGGCATGTTTCAGACCAAGAACAACCAAATCTTGGTCAGGACCCTCGTCTAATTTGAATGGAAGGCTCGGATTGAGCTGATGGATCCATATGGTGGCCACAAAGATCGTGCGGAGCTCCCCTGTTTGTTCGTTGGCGCAGCGAAAGATTTGAATTCAAATTCGTTTGGGATTGCGTGGGTCAAACGCCATTTGACCGGTCTTGCTGGCATGGTACACAGCGGGTGCACAACCGCTGTGTACACTAACCACATAAAGTGGGTCTCACCTTGATGATTTGAAAAATCTATTCTGTCCATCCACTTTTCCACTTCATTTAAGGGGTTAAGACTAAAATTGAAGCATATCCAGGTATCAGGTGGGCCCCAAATCAGAGATTTGGTGGCTGATCTGTCCTTTGGACCACTTCCATAAGGATCCAATGGCTGAAATTTGATGTGTACGGTTAATTTATGATCCTCAGGTCAAATATAAAGTTTCTAGCTGAACGGATGATGGGAACCCTGTGATCTTTCCTTCAGGACGATTTTCAGGCCCGCTTAACATGAGTGGCTTAACTTTCTCGAGTCTCTGGCATGTAAATTCTCGATCTTAGTCCCCCGGGGTCTGTATCTTGCCTTGGTGATTTATGAGCGTTAAATCCATGGTCTTAGTACCCTTTTTAGTCTATGCTCCTAAATTCACCTTGCAACACGATTAACATAAGCTATTAAACAGTATCATTTTTATAAAAGCAGGTAATAACTAGGGTCTAATATGTAATATTTGACTCTTATCAGTATTTCGCTTATACTGATATTTGTGTGATTGATATTTGTGTGATTGGTACTTATCTTACGTACACACATATACCACCCTCTAAGCTTTCTATACGCTTATGCACGATAGATACGTGTAGGTGACAATAGGACGCAGTCAAGTTGAGGCAGGAGCGTGCGGCAGAGCTTATGGAGTTTTTTTACATTTATCTTGTATTTCCTCTTCATGTATTATACTCAAGTTTTTGATATTAGTGGATATGTGATGATGATGTTGCCTTTGTGATTTGGGTACACTTGTGGTTATGCTTGTCTACAAAAAAATTCACACTGAAAATCCTCCCTACATGATCCCAGGATCGGAACCTGGCGTATAGGCGTTGGAAACTGAGAATGGGGTACTATGGAGGCTGTCGGTATTGGATTCGGCGATCGGAAATTTTGTGAGCCCCTTTTTCGAGTTTGGGGCATGACAGGGAATAGATGTAAGGTTATGATAGTTAGATTTGTACCTTACATACGTACGTATCAGGTTACTTTCCATGGTAACACTTGAGAACTTTCAATACTCGGGTATTGAAAAGTTTGGGGTGTTACACCCTCCTAAGCCTAAAATCGTAATGAAATGGGTTACAAAGGTTAAGTGTCTTGTTATCCATACAACTTTCAAAGTAAGTAGTCATTCAAGATGGTACCTGGATAATGGATGTTCTAGATATATGACATGTGATAAAGTCATTCTATCAAACATTAACTAAATCGATCGCAACTCAGTTACATTCGGAGATGGTAGCAATTGCAAGATCATCGACAAAAGTAATGTACAACTTCCCAACTTACTTATCTTTAAGAATGTTTTATACGTTGAAAGTTTAAAACATAATCTTTTGAGCATATATCAAATTTATGATAACAATCATAGTGTGAAATTTTTGGATAACGGATGTGAGTTAATAAATAATAAAGGACATGTGATATTAAATGGTCATGAAACATCTATAAATTGCTATATCATTGATAACTCTTGCTCAACAAAGCATTCATGTTACATAGTCCAAACAGATGAGATTAAATTATGGCATCAACGTCTTGGACATATAAACTATGGAGATCTATATAAATTGAGTAAAAGAGATCACTTGCGTGGTTTACCCAAACTAAAAAAGAAATAAAACAAAATATGTGGTGCTTGTCAGATATGTAAGCAGATTAGAAGTAATCACAAAAAGGTGAACTCCTTAGCCACTACAAAACCTCTTGAACTAATCCACATGGATTTAGTTGGACTAACTAGAATAGAGAGTAGAGGCCGAAAGAAATATTCCCTAGTCGTAGATAATGACTATACTAAATATTTTTTGGTAGCATTTTTAAGAGAAAAGTCGGATGCTCTTAAGGAAGTCAAAAAGCTTATAAAACGCATCCAGACTAAAAAAGAATTATCCGTGATCAGAATAAAAAGTGATCATGAAACTGAATTTAAGAATATCAATTTTGAGAAATATTGTAATAACCATGGCATATTACATAAATTTTTTAAATCCAAAAACACCTCAGCAAAATGGAGTTGTTGAAAGGAAAAATAGAGTTAGTCATAATAATGGGTTAGTGTAATGCTGATAACATGAAATTGCCTAAATACTTATGGGTTGAAACTGTGTATACTGCTTGCTATATAATTAATCGTGTTTATATAAGAGCTACAAAAAATAAAACAACTTATAAATTATGGTTTGAAAAAAAAATCTACTATTAAATATTTTCGTACTTTTATAAACAAATGCTTTATTTTACGTGATCGATAAAATTTATGCAAGTTTAATGCAAAAAGTGATGAGAAAATATTCTTAAGATATGCTTTAAGCAGTTGAGCAAATCGTGTTTTAAATAAAAGAACTAGAGTTATATAAGAAATTATAAATGTTGTAATTGATGATCAATCAATCATTCCCAGTCTTGACCAAGATGATGGCTACAATGATATTATTTTGGTTATTCAATCTAAACCATTATCTAAATCAGATATTACTGAGTCAAAGTTAGTTAAAGACCATCCGATTGATCAAATACTTGGTAACCCTCATACTAGTGTTTAAATCAGAAGACAACTTGAAAATGTATGCAATCATGTTTGCTTCACTTCCCAGATAGAATCGGCTAGTGTAAATGAGGTACTAGCTAATGAAAGTTGGATTATAGCTATGCAAGATGAACCGAACTAATTTGTAAGAAACGTGTATGGTATCTTGTTTCGAGACCAACTATTAAACATGTGATTGAAACTAAATGGATTTTTAAAAATAAATTTAATGAACTAGGAAACATTATCAGAAACAAGGCACAACTAGTTGTGCAATTTTACACTCAAATTGAAGGAATTGACTATAATGAAACCTTTGCGTCAGTTGCTCGCCTTAAATCTATCGGATTATTTATTTATATTTCTTGTTATAAAAAATTTAAAATATATTAAATGGATATTAAAAGTGTTTTACTCCTGTCACGCCCCAAACTCGGTAACTGGACTTACAAGGAACCCGATGGCTGATTCTGGCGGCAACAGCCTCCGTAGTACCCCATTCTCGGCTCCTGAGGCAGGTTCCGATCCTGAGATCCTTCAAGGAGGATTTCCATAATAGTATAATCATTCCAATACGAGCATACCTAAGATCACAACAAGTACATCTGAAAATAACAAAGGATACACATCACAAAATCTACTAAGAATTTGAACTTTTATAAGCTTACATCAGGTCCGAAAGGCCATACATAAGATAATGGGAAAAGAGAGAAAATGGTCAGCAACACTGGAGTCCTCAAGCTCAACTCTACTTCACGCTCTGCTGCTACGACGCCTGCCTAGGATCTCTTGCACGCATCAATCGTGCATAAGCTTATAGAAGCTTAGAGGGTGGTGTAAGTGTGTGATAATAGTGCACAGAAGAATAATAGGAGATACAGGAAGGAAACATGATTAAAGCCAACACCACCAGCCTTACCAAGGCTGTCATGAAGGCAAGAAGTTATACCAAGGTAGTACAATAATGTGGGAAACCATACCAAGGTTATATAATGCAATGAGTACTAGGCGTCATGCCAAGGCGATGTAATGTGAGGCTTACACAGCCGATGCAAATACAATGCGAAGTAATACCAATGCTCATATCCAATCCACATATCAAGTACATTTCCATCATAAGGAAATCACTGGGGTCCATTACACTGTTGGATGACTGCCGCTCTACGGACCCCGCACAGTCAAACGAACGTAAGAGACCTCACTACCCTACCTACAAATAGTCAATCACTAGTAAGGCCTGAAGGTAGCGGACCCATTCATGAGTTTGTCAGACTCAGCCTAGCAATGCCTCCTTACATCAGGCGAGTAAGGCCACACCCCTATCCAACCGGCTACAAGACAGTGGGAGTTGCGGCCTAACGGTATAAGGCCCTCGTGCGCTCATATATTCCACCCGGTCACGGCGTTGGAGCAGATCCTTGGTACCATGGAAGTTTTGAAAATTTCACCCATGGGCATCCTATGCACCCGGTATGCTCAAGAAATATTTTCAGTGTCCAAACATGGTTATCCACGATGTATCTGTGGAGGCTACAACCCTAATGAAGTAAGGGGCGATAATGCTCACATGTTATGCAATGTCAGATGCATGAATCACACAATCAACCATGCATCAATTTCAAGTATCCAACATGCTCAAGAGGGAGTACTATGTCCCTCAGAAAAGGTAACATGCAATGCCCAACGACACAATATGACCACACACACACAGTGTCAACCAAGTATACAATGATGTACATGGATATGAGGATGAATTTAATCATATTATATGGCGATATATAATGTATATTACATTCATCCTATCCAAGAAGGAACCAAGACTAGGTACTTAGACAATATCCTTAAGGAAATCCAACTTCTAGTGGGGTCCCATTTACCTGGAGTAGCCCACAAGACTAAGTATACAAGAGCAAGAGTCTAAGATGAGTATCCAATCACTCTTAATTACAACCTGGCCTAGAGGGGACCATAATGAGGACATTTAACCACCATTCCCCAAAAAGGTATATCAACCATGAACTATATGGATAGAAGGCCCAATGCCTACATTTAAGATAAAAATAAAGGTAACCACATACATATATTCCTCATAATAGGCCATAAAAAGATATAATACCACTTTTAACAACATGGATTCCAAGAGGAAAATTAAGGCCCAAGGCTCAATTTCCAATGGCCATAGAATCCATGTATTAAGTTGGACTTGGTGGGTAGCCCATGTACACAATATACGGCCCAAAAATAAGTTTAAGTTTGGATGAAATGGGTCCCACGACATCAGCCCAATAACTAGCAATTTAAGTGGGTAACCAAGGGCCCAATACTATCCTTATCTCATCCCACGAGTCCATCAAAATGGTGGAAATCGGCCCAATATATGGCTAGGCCAAGCTGGGATGTCCCAACCCACTCTGGGCCCATGGGATGCCCCAAAAATCTGATCTAAGATGGGGTCCTCATGTGATCACTAAAGGTGACCTAAAAGAATGCACTAATTAAGCTCAAAGATTATAAGAAAACACAAGCATGCAACACGTACACAAGTTCTCGATACGGTGGGTCCCATAGCCAAATAAAGTTTTAACCATAAAATTGTTCATTTAAGGTCCTTTGATAAACTTTTGGCCCGTTTAACTTCCTAGACCTGCTAATGTCCAAAATTTAGTTAACTATGTGGAAATAATCTCATGAAGGCGAACTATACTCATTGAGGGATCCCACCAGATGGAGAGTGTGTATATATATATCATGAAAAGATCAAGTGGGCCTGCTACTAGATTATGAGTCCAGCAGCAACCCAAGGCAGAGAGTGCATCCACAATCGGGTGATCCAAGGCTTGGATGGCCTGGACCAAACATGCGTTAAGGTAGGTTCCACATATATACACATTGAACCTTAAACAAATGGCTCAGGGTCTATGGTGGGCCTTTAACCATTCATAGAAAAACCCACAAGCCTACCTTAGAATCACCCAGGAGGACATCCAACCTCAACTGGTTCCCAAGATGTAGCTTGCCACTACTCGAACATGAACTAAGGCCCAAGGCCTAAGGCAATCTATGGCCTAGTGGGCTTATACTCAAAGCCCAACACATAAACAATATGGTGGGCCCTCAAGCAAGGTTGGGCCCAACCATAAAGATCATGAGTCCACTCATTGTGGTAGGCCTAATGGGCAGCCCATTATTCCAACATATGGGTGATCCTTATATTTAAAACAAGTTGGGCCTCACATCTCGGCCCAAGTATGGTTTACTTTAATGGGCAAGCAAGGGCCCAACTACCTGAGTATTTTGGCCTATAAAACCCATCACAATAGTATATTAAATATAGGCCCAAAGGTTAGGGGTCTATCAAGGAAGTTTCAAGATATTGGGCCTAGGAAACCCAACAACTAACTATGAATATTGTTCTAATAAAACCCATTTAAGGTGGGCCTTAAGAGTGTACTAATTAAGCCCAAAAATTCAATCAAGATAGGGCAAGATATGTGTAATAATGTCCCCAAATATGGTGGGCCACGTTGCCCCAAAACATACATTTGTGGGTAGCAACCTTGGGCCAAATGTTGAAATTCCAGCCCACCCACTATCTGGGCTTGCTGGAAATACAATAAATTTATTTATAGTATATTTATTTCTCTGATGGCCCACACACATCACTGTAGGCTCCACCGGATGAGAGGGGAAATATACAACACATATATTCAAGTGGGCCATGCCGTTGGAATGCAGGCCCAGCAGCCCAAGGTAGGGCCGTCCCATGATGGGTAGTCCTACGGGCCTGGGTATTTGGCCCAAAACTGACCCAATTTGTAGGCCGCACCATGGTCAGCTCGAATGTCCGTTGGATCTAAAATTTTTTAAAATGATACTTTCATAGGTGTGCCATACTTTCACAAAATTTCAGGATTTTTGAATACCTAGAAATATTTTAATTAATTTAAATGAGACGGACTGTCCAGAAAATTAGACTGACCTGGACATCCCAACGTAGTGGGCTAGTCCAGCCCTAGCCACGGTGTGCACAAGTGTTTATTGACCTCAAAATTTTGTATATGGGTCCTACTATGGGTGGTACACCTCTCTGTAAGTTTTCATAATTTTTGGATACTTAAAAGTATTTTAATAAATTCCGGAGTTATAATCTGTCTAAGGTGAAATGTTGCTGGAAATAACTACGCTGAATTTGGGTCATCCAAATGGGTGGGTTCTGGGCCTCCAAAATTCCTGAAATTTGGACCCAAGGTCCTTCATCAAGTTTAAAACAAGTTGAGATCCAGAAATATGGCCCACCTTCTGAGAAAATATTTTTTAAAAATTTATTTTTATGTAACTATGCTGCTGGACTGCACAGCAGAAATTTCTGGCAGCCCACTATATTAGCCAACCCTTTTGGATGCCCAAATGGGGTCCATTGGCACTAAAATTTTATAGGTAGGTCCTACCATGGGTGGGACACCTCTCTGCAAAATTTTAGAATTTTTAGGATAGTAAAAGTATTTTATTTAACTCCTGCAATTTGTTGATAGCAAGGTATTTTATATAAAAAAATCTGTTGCTGAAACAATGCTGTTGCCCCTGACTTGTGCACCCCATTAGAGTGGGCCCAGGTCTGTCAAAATTTGGAAAAATGCAAGGCCAACCTTCCTATAAAAGTATACAGCAAGGTGGGGTCCACAAAGGTAGCCCACCATTTTAAAATCATGCTAATATTTATGTTTTTCCAACAAACAGTGTGGCTAGATAGTCCAGAAAAATCTGGACCGTCCACCCTCCTTGGCCCACCCTTTTGGGTGATCAAACAGGGACAAATGAAGGTGAAACTTAACATGCTTCTAGGTGGAGTCCACACCTCCAGAAATAATTAATTAATGGAGGTAAAACATCCTCCAAATCAGTCCATAAACTATGTCAAAAATAACTCAAAAACAGTCCAGAAATTTTCTAGACAGCAGGGTATGTCTTGAAATAACTGATCATAACCACTGATTAAAGGGGGAAATACCCCTCAAGATTAGTGTTGTGGTCCACCTCAGTGGGCCCTACAAACTTTCAGACAAAACTCCTTCACAAAAACCCATTGCATGCATCCAAATATGAGCAAATAGGGTGTCAACGTCCAAGGAATGGACAGTCATGGGCGTCCACCTTGCTTAAACGGTCTGGATATTCCAGGGCCCCTAAGTGGGCCACAGAAATAAAAAATGAAGGATAGATTTAAAGGAAAAAAGGAAAAATCTGGCCATAAGGGAAGGGCTCTGCCACTATTAAACCCTCCCAAGAAAATCCAACCACACATCATACACCAATATACATCTACCTTATGAATCTCATACATGCATGACTAAAAATTAAAATGGACGGTGGGGATGTCATTCCCACCATGATCTTAAGGTCTAGATGACCTCATCATGCAAGGAAATCCAAGGATCCACCATGATTGTGTCTATAAAGGAAAGCCCCATGCATGGGACATGCATGCATGAGGTGGGCCGTTTGGCCACACCTATGGGGACATGTGGGATATCCACCATTGATTGGTGGGTCCTACACTCTCCTCATGAATTATTTTTTAAAAAAAAGAGATCTTCACTATAGAAATAAGATTTACCGCATAAGGAAGCACCCACCTAAGGATCTTCACCAAACTTGGATCACCAAGCTCCAAATGCTCCAAGGAACCAAGATAGATGGATGAGATGGGTTTTCAATGGGGTGATTGAGAGGAAAAAGGAGGAGAAGGGGCTGGAATGAAGGGAAGATGGGCTGGAGAAATGGAGGGAAGTTGTTAGGGAAGAAGAGTAGAGAGAGAAATGAGAAGGAAAGAGTGAGAGAGAGACTTTTAAGACTTGTAATGATGAGCTCTCTCTCTCCTAGGTAATGATGGTGGCTTATGGTGATATTAACAAGGCTTAAGGTAATGCCTTTCTAGAAATCTCAGCCTAGGGTGAAATGATGGCATGAAAAAACGTGCAACCTATGGTGGGGTCTACTAATCATGCAATCAATGACCCATATCGATCAATGCTCATAACTTGAGAGGTACATATCAGATTAACGCACGGGACGCGGCAACGAGGCGGACACAATGACATAGGTCTCGGGTCAATCCGAGTCGGGTCTATGTGACCTAACTCAAGGATGACTGCAAACACTATCCGAAGGTCGCGGGTCACTGGAATTTGACCGGTAGGACCGCGGGACCAAAATGAATGGAATGCATACTCACATATACGCATGCACACATGTAAACTAGGGTCGAGTCTCACAGTTTTTCTAAATGGTGACTTAAATGAAGAAGTTTACGTTAAACAATCAAAGGGTTTTGAAGATCTCAAACTTTCTGATCACGTATACCATCTGAAAAAGGCATTGTATGGTTTAAAACAAGCTCCTAGATCATGGTATGAAAATTTGACTAATTTTTGCTTAGTCATAACTTTCATATGGATAGTGTTGATAAAACTTTGTTTGTTAAATTTTTAATGATGATATCTTAATTGTTCAAATATTTGTTGATGATATTATCTATAAATTTACGTGCACTGATCTCTCTTTAAAGTTTGCATTATGAAATCAGAATTTGAAATGAGTATGGTCGGCGATCTAAACTACTTTCTTGGACTTCAAGTCAAATAGTTCGAAGACGGAATTTTCATCTCTTGGACTAAATATGCACTGAACTTAGTAAAAATGTTTAGTTTCAGAAATGTTAGGAATTTCAATACTCATATGAGTACAACACTCAAATTATCAAAAGATGAATCAGGTAAAAGTGTTGACTCTCGTCTTTATCGCAGCATGATTTGTATTTTACTTTACTTTGCTGTCAACAGACCTGATATTTCTTTTAACGTCGGTATCTATGCTAGATATCAATCTGACTATAAGGAATCATATCTATCCGTTGTCAAATGGATAATCAGCTACATCGCGAGTACTATCAATTTAGGTTTATGGTATCCACATGATACGTCTGATTAAATAGCAGAATACACTGATACAGACTGGGCATGTAATGTTGAAGATATAAAATCTACAAGTGATGAATGTTTCTATATTGGAAATTGTCTTTTATCATGGATGAGCAAGAAGTAAAATTCAGTATCATTATCCACTGCAAAAGCAAAAATACATCGCTACAGGAAATGCTTGCACTCAACTTATGTAGATGAAACATACATTAGCTAATTATGAAACTGTTCAAAATACAATAAATTTATATTGCGATAACACAAGTGTGATAAATATATATATATATATATATATATATATAAATTTCATTCAACATTCTCGTACAAAATACATTGACATAAGATATCATTACATACGAGAATTAGTTGAATATAAGACTATCATGTTAGAATACATTCAAACTGAGAAGCAGCTTGTAGATATCCAGACTAAGCCGCTTGACAGTGTCAAATTCTCTAATTTAAAGCATGATATTGGATTATGTGTTATTAAATAATAATTATTATGTTTGTTTTTTTTTTTTTTTGCATTTATTCTTTATTGTTTGTTTGACATAGATTGCGAATGAAAGAAAAGAAAAATGAAAAAAAAAAAAAAAAGATTTTTCAACCAACCCAGAATTGATCGAGTTATTCGGCCAGTCGAGTACAAACTTGGGTCGGCCGAATTGCGTGTAGAATCCTTCAAAAGAGGGAAATTTTTATTTTTATTTTTTTCTCATTTCCACTTCTTCTTCTTCGGTCTAACGTTGCTCCATTCGGCCAACCCATCCTTCAAACTTCCTTATAAGTTGATTTTTAGCATTTATTTTCTATATTGAAGTTCCCAGTTGCTTTATAATATTGATTTTGTTAATTTTCTTGAATATAGAAACCCATTTTTATGTGTTTTTCCTCAAAATTTGATCTACTTATTCTCCATCTATATTTTTAATTTCTTGTTGTTCTAATCATGGAACCTAAAGTTAAACGCACCGTACGCAAAGTACAAGTAGGTTTCCCATACTGATCTGGTCCAAGTGATGTGCAGACTCTATGCACACCGGAGGATAACCCTGAAAATCTTTAGGATTTTAAAACAAGAAGTATCATTATAGAGCGTTCGGTTAATCTTAATCACTTTGCTCAATATAGTCTTTTTTATCTCCTATCTGAGGTGGGATGAGAGAAAATCTTATAATGGGACGAGATGGCTTACCAGTCCATTGTGCAAAGTATGTTTGCATTTATTTTTAAGTTTATATGGATGAATTATTTTTCAAAGTTAATTTTTTAGAAGAAACCGTAACTGTAATACCTTACACCGTCTCTTTATTGATGGAAATTGATATGGCAGAAGACGGATTCCTATTTCGACTCTTTCTGACAAAATGTCTAATTCAAAAAAAGAGTCTATATCCTGAGTGTTATGTGGTTTCAATGCAAAATGGAGGTCTGGTAACGCCCTACCTATTAGTAGGTTATTCCCAAAATACCGCTTCCTTCGTTGGATTTTTACCTCGAATGTCTATTTAAGAGCAGGGGAATAAGCCTGATCTTACTCCCTTCATGGTTCGTATTGTTCATTTCGTTATGACTGGTGTTCGTATTTGTCTTCCTTATTTGATTTGTTATTCGACCATATAGTACCGATTGCATCCTAGACATAGTTCGCTTCTCTTTGCACATCTTATAATAGTTTGCTTTCCTTTGCACATCTTATAACTTCGCTTGCTTTGAAATTTCGTGTCCAAATCCTGAGGTACCAGAGTCTGAATTACCTTTTAATTCTTCTAATCTTAATATGACGTAATTATCTTTTCTTCCTGAGCAACGCGACGGTCAAGAAGAAATACAGGAAGACGACATTAACCTTGATGATATTTTTTATGATTTGGAGGAATCATTAGACTCAACATATTCTAACTACCAGCCTTCTCAATTTCATGAGAGATTGTCAGCTTTAGAGTTGAGGATGGATGGTTTGCATGTATCTCAAGAGTACTTGCTTAAACTCAAAAAATAAATATGAAGTACATTAAAAAGTACTTCCATCGATTTAGTAGGAGTTTAAATATAAATGATCATGAGATGCCTACTCCATCGTCGTATGAGTCTGAGTGAAATTTTCTTAATCAATGGTTTTTAATAACTTCATACTTGGATAGTTTGGTGCTACACTGTAACATCCCGAAAATCGGGGGTCGAGTAGTAACTCAACACCCGAGTTCCAGAACATCACTTATGCAACAAAATGAATGATGATTGAATGTTGACTATATTAGAGTAGTGAGCATGAGTGAGATTAAGCCAAAACAGCATATCATACTCCAGAGACAGTTAAATTTGCAAGCGGAAGACTGTGATAGATAGATAAAATATATAAACTATAATGAGTCTCCAGAGTGTGATAACATTATCAGGTTAAATAATTACAAGTACAATCCTAAAATATACCAAATGTGAAAGGTCCTCTAGTCAATATCCCAAAAAGCCTCATCAATACAATACCGGTCTTCATAGACCTGTGAGAGTTACATGTAGGAGAACTCCTCCTCAACATTATAGTAGAGTGCGGCTCGCTTCATAAGCATCGCCATCATCATCGAAACTCAACAAATCTGGTTGGTGTGTACAACACCGTCCCGTAACGTGGGAGTGAGTAGCTAACTCGATTGGAACAATAAAGCATAGGTTAACATGTTATCAATTCACCAAGCAAGATCACGATTTTAAGCCTTATAATCAAACACTCCTAACTATATTAATGCAAGTATGGATGTCATGATGTATGCCCTCACCACACCCTTCCTCGTGCGACACCATCTCACATTCGCGCATGCTTTCATCCCTCAAAGTGCTCCACATCTTCCGAGGCACATGCAATGCATTGAGCATGATTACCGAAGTTTTTAATTAGTCCATTTCAAAACAACAGGATTGGGAAACTAAGGTACCTCCCTTGTATCATTCCCAAATATGATCCATTCTAGGTCGTCACCCTATTAATATCAGACGATATGTTTTCTAGGTCAGATGTAATTCATTACGCACAAAGGTTACACCACTCCCCATCACCTCTTAAACGATTCATCACTATACGTATGGCCTAGTTCATACTCTATATACCGCGGCAACTCTAAGGCTCACCGCAATTTTGATATGCTTGAGGTCACTACAAAGGGCTAACATTGTTTCGCATTCGTTGCACCACTCCCCCATCACCTTATCAATGTAGGCCGACAACACGAATATAGTGTCCCATACCACCATAATCGGCTAGTTTGCTCACTGGTCACTACGGGAGGCACGTGGGCCAGAGGCCGATACTCGACTACGGTGTCCCATACCACCAATGAGTCTTGCGGATCGAGATACCATAGTTAAAAGGGATTTGTTGGTAAGTTTGGTACCCTAGGTTAGCGACCAAACATAGTGAACATACATTAGACATATCGGGTTACATGACGACTGACTAGCTCAAGCGCACAATCAATTAGACGACATGAAGTGCATAAGCACTTCGCGTGGTAACTGTCGCCTAACCGATGTATGACTCGGGTTCATCAAACACATCTTACGTGGCGACATAAAACTCAATTAGATCTCAAGTCTAGATGACTGTGACTATAGATATAGTCCCAAACTCAATCAAACCATATTAGTAGCAGGTGGAGTAGAGCATGGTAAATAAAGTAATTCAAGCATATTAGTAAGCATGTCATAAAGCATGTTATAAAGAATGTTATAAAACATGTTGTAAAGCATGTTATAAAGCATGTTGTAAAGCACTACATAAATAGAAATACAAACACATATATTACAAAAGTAAGCGATTTAAGTAAATATCCTCATGGAGGTAATCATACATGTCTCTAAGGTAGTTGAGAATCTCATCTCAACATCCTCCTAAGGCATCAACATCCCAACACTTATTCACTCAAGCATTTCCACAAACACTTAACATACACTATTTATGTTAACAAACATAGTGTATGTTAACAAACATGTATTAGGGCGAATCCTTTCGCCAAGCAAGTATTTTACGCATGCACAATATACTTATACAACAATTAATCATGGCAAACACATCTCTAAAATATACATGTATACGGTACTTTTTACAATACAATATTTCTACATACATAGTGTATATTAGTAAAACATGTATTTGAATCCTTTCACCAAATAAGTATTTTATCCATATATCGTATATCCATACAACAAATAATCATGTCAAACACATTTCCAAAAATATGATACGGTATTTTCTACGAATACCTAGAATATGTAAAATTCCATATTCTACAACTTTAATCGAAACAGACGAAAGCACTTTGTACATGTGCAATTACATTGCAGATCATGAAATCATTATGTGAAAGCTTTGAAAACCATAACCTATACACCTAAAGTCCGCACATTTTATCGTAGAATCGAAACTGAGTCGATGAATTGCTAAGTTATGTATTATGTACTGGCAACCTAGAGAACGAAATAGGTTAGCTATTTCATAACCTACAACCTATGCCCCAAAATAGATTAGGGTTAGGTTTCTTAGAAAGAATGAAATCGCCGAGGAAAGCGATTAGAACGGAGCGGTGGAGCTTAGCAAAGCGGCACGGCGGGGAGATTCTCCCACATCTCTCTCACTTTCTCTCTTTCCGTGGTTTTTCTCAAATTCGGATGGCTAAAATGGGAGAGGGTTTAAGGTCCTTATATAGCCTAAAACTTCACCGAAATAGACTTGGGAAGAAGGTATACTTGGGTTATAGCCAAAGCGGCGCTAATTCAGCTCAAAGGAGGGTTTCTAGCGGGCCTCTTTGAGCCAAAGGTCGGACTTAAACTCTCTAACCTTCGATCCACGTGGAGATTGATTCCCAGATCACGCTGGCGGACAATTTCGATTCAATACAGATCTCGATCGGAGATTTCGAGTACATGTAAATGTGTATAAAATTTTTCCTGATCCGAGGGTGTATTTGGTCTGATTCTGACGGTCTGGTTACTTAAAACTGATCCGCAAACTAGAGATGTCAGATTACTATTCAAGATATTTATTTTGTAAAGAAACAAGTGTTTTCACACTCTCTCGCTCAGGACTAACAAATTGACCGGTGGAACACTGGCTGGATTTGATTTCCGAGATGGTTGTCAAGCCCAGCGAGGTAGTCCTAAGTCCTTAACTTCGTGTTAATCGGACTCCCGATGTGCGGTCCAGACCTGATATGGAGTTTCAAAGTGCTCCCAAGAGCAGTCGGGTAATGATTTGATCCTAGGTTTTAGGGTAACCTAGCGTCAATGATTCTACAAGTTTTGGGTCTTGCAGATTGTATTTAAAGCGATTCAAACGGATTTCGTAGCTAATCTAGTTTAGCACTTAATTACTTTGTCTCATTTCTAAATGATTTAATCCTAAGTGATTTCTGGTCATGGTGGTACTCAGGCCTTTGTAGTTTGTATGTAAAGTGATCCAAGTTATAATACTTAACTAGTTTAAGGTAGTGTCTATGGTGAAAGTACTTAGAAAAATTGAAAGAACAAGGTGGTGAAGGGTGGGATTTGTGAAGGAAATGTGTTCAAAGGCAGCTTTAGACTTTGGGTTTGAGTTCTGACAGGTTAATAAGGTGTTAGGAGCGGCCCATTGCTTAAGGACGTCTAATTCCAGGTTGGCAAAAATACGGGCTGTTACATACACTTGACTTGAATTTATGATGTTTATATTATATTAAAATAGTTTATTCTCTTTATGCTTCATTCATCTGCCTATTTGATAATGTTTTATTTTTTATTTTTTATTTTAATTACATCTTTTGTCAACTTGTGACGAAAATAAGGGGAATGTACTCATATACATGTGTGATGCGATGCGATGCTATATGCAATGATATAATGATGTTGCTTTGCTTAAATACATATGTGATGATGCGATGCTTAGATGTTTGTAAAAATTGCAAATTTTCTTCATCTCAAGCATGAATATATCTTGCGTATATGTTTGGATGGAAAACAACTTGAGTATATTTCTCAGGGGGAGCAACAGATGGTGTACAAATGATTTTTAAATCAACAGGTGGTGTACAAATGATTTTTTAAATCAACAAGTGGTAGCCAAATGATTTTTTTAATCAATGGGTGGTGTACATATGATTTTTGAATCGAAGCTTCAAATTGATGGATGAGTCCATGAGATGTGTATGTTTTATGTAAATGTCTATGATATAATGTGATGTGTGTGTATGTATATGTATTTTGTCACAAATTGACAGATGGAGAGAGATTGTAAGTGCTTGTATTTAAAGCACACTTGGAGTTGTAAAAATTCGTAGATAAAATATTGGTTAGATATCAAGTACACTTCAGTTTTCTACGACATCTCATAAAGATTGGCTCTATACCACAAGCATAGATGACTTGACATGATTTTAAGATAAAGATCAATGTATGTGCCAACCACCAGATTGATTGACCCTAGAAAGACCTTAGGTTAGGTCCTTTTAAAAAAGGGTTAAAATGTTTAATTTACTGTGCAAGTTCACTAAAGTTCAGCTAACCCAACTTCAGATTCGGCTAGCCCAACTTACTTTAGTTAACGTAACCACAAATTCAGTTAAGTTTTCAAATTCAAAAATTCAGAAATTCTGTTGCTAGTTCGGCCAACCCAAGTTTAGGTTTGGCCAGCCCAACTAATATTGGGCTACCCCAAAGGTGTCTTGGGTCAAGTTTTCAGCAATGGAATCTCGGATTTTCAACGAGATTCACCTAGCTAAACCCTATATTCGCCCAACCGATTTTTTATTTTTTTTGGTCAACCGAATTTTGTATTTATCTTATCTTGCAAAATCTGATAACCGTTGGAATCCAGCCGGCAGAACTTATTTTTAGACTGACCGAAATTCTAAATCCTTTAGCTATAAATAGGGACATTCTATTATTCATTTCAACAACGAAATTCAGTTATAAATCTTCTACGAGTTAGAGAGAAACTCAGGTCCTCCCAAAGCTATCTGTGTGGTAATTATTATTCTTATTTAGCTTTTTCAATTTCCTTTCTCAAGTTAGTTTTAAATACAATTATTGAGTAATCTATACTCGAGAAATAGATAATCGAATCTGCAACAGTTAAGTTTTATATTCTTTGAAATACATTAGATCCCTATATTATTTACAGTTGAGCATATACTGCTTCATCGACACTCAAGAAAAAAAAATCTCTGCTCGAAGCCTCAACTACATTTTCAAATTGACGTCTTGTTTTCTAGAGACAAGCATTGTTGTTATTATTATTTTATTTGGGTTTTGTGGAGATAGTCTGAAAATCTCATTGGGTTTTAATGTGGTACGCCCGTGAAAACCACAAATGGGATTTTATTGTGGTAAGCTCGTAAAAATCACAAAAACTGTAAGATGTTGTCAAGGTAAACTCATGAAAACCTTGAAATAGTAAAAGCCAAAATTACAATGATAGTAATTTTGGGAGTGGAGTAGGTATGTGTTAAATATCGAACCACTATAACTCATTGTGCATTTTTGGTAATTATTTCATTTGATTTTCTCTATTTTTATTTTGAATGTTTAATTTCAAAGACGTCCTGATATAAGGTTGTCGTCCTGCTTAAAATAATAGGTGAATGTTGTCCTACCAATTAATTGGAATCAAGGTTTCAATACTTTGTGCGATTGAGATTATTATTTTCGTATTTTATTGAAGAAATTGGTATAGTCCTATTCACCTTCCTGTAGGACATCGATAACTTTCACCTTCTCTAAGCGATGTGAAATAAAGCTTTTTTGTTTTTTTAATTTTTCAAAAATTTTAAGAGAAAAATGAAATTTGATTTTTATTTTCAAAATTTTGAATATTTTATTTTTAACTAAAAACTCAACAATCCCCCACTTGGTTAAAATAATAGAAAATTTTGTCAAAGAAAAAAATAATTCTTACACATAAAGGAAGATACATTTTGATTTGAATCTTCTCTTAATGTAAATATTTCAAAGTTTTATCAAAATCTCTAGTAGCCGCAGGCTTGAACCAATTATTCCTTAGTGAAAGAAGCGGTTATACTACACACATAATCACATGTGTTATATGAGTTCTCTTATATTACCCGCTCAAAAAATTTAACAGCCATGTGCTTATTCTATTATATGAATGATCCCAAGAAAAACTCCAACTCTCATGAGAGGCAGCACCACCTCTATATTCATATAGGTGGAATCCTTCTAGTGTCCCTATTACTATTAAAATACTTGTCATTTAGATTAAATTTCATTAAGAGTTATACGACTCAACCCTTTATTTATAATGTCCAGCACTATTTATCATGGATGGGGTTACTGATTATACTTTATGTTGAAACTTTTACTTATAAACCCTCTACGACTCAACCATCTAAAACTTTTATTGCTTCTAATAAATTTTCTACAATAGGTAGACATTTAATTCAGACTATCCACTTGAGCTTTGGATGCGTTTCATTTTTGTGATAAAGCCTCAAAATTATTTTGTATAATGAATGGGTAGTGGACAAAATACATAAATCATGGGGGGGGGGGTTTTCACAGAGTTTAAAGCATACAAATTTCTAGATGGGCCCCACTTAGCTTCCCAACGCGGTAACTTTGAGTGAAAGGCTTTATATTTATCTGGAGGAAGATCAAATCTTTACCATTTTGACTCCTAGTGAGGAAGATCATATCCGAAGGAAGTTGGGGAAATGAGTCATAAATCCTAGCTTATTCGTGCAAGTTCTCATTCTCTTAAAATGGTTGGATTTTCGTTCTCCAAACCCGTGTACGGCTCTCTCTACACCATCCATCTAGTGGGACATACCCTCGATCTATCACAGTTCAAGAAAGCGCAAATGTGTGTTTCCCCATCTTTCATTCTTTTTGAAAAATTAGAACATTGGCCTGTAAGCTACTTAGGATGCATTTAAATACTTGTAAGTTTTTTAAGTTATAAGTAAGTTTCAGATAACCTACTTATAGGTGAAAGAAAGTTATAGGTAATCCTATTTGTGTATAAGCTATAACTTACATGTAACTTAATTTATGTGCTTAGATAATCTGTAAGTTAGTTATAGTTAAGCTGTTGTCTATTCACACAAACTTGATTTTAGAACATGGAATTGTTTAAAAATCAAATTGACATATAGAAAAGCTCTGATAAAAGTATGTAATTTTATCGAGCCATTTAGTTTGAGTTATAGTGAAAATATATAATAATTACTAAGTCCTGTTTACTTCTATTCACACAAACTTGATTTTAGAACATGTGAATATGTATCTAAAAATCATGCCCCATGAATTATAGTATGAACCAAAAAACAAGGCATATCAAAAGCTCAAGTGGACCACACAACAATAAAAGAAATCAAACACTTACCGTTAAAAACCTCTCAACTCTTTGTTTTTTGGTGTGGGCCATTTGAGAATTCATCGTAGCTCATTTAGATGAATACGAATGGATTTATCATATACATCATTGGGGTCCATAAATTTAAAATAATTCTTTTAAACCGGTTTTCGAGGTGAAAACTGCCGTGATTTTTCAAAGGAAATTCAAACGGGCGAAATGGTAATAATTACCAATTTCGCGGGTATTTACCCCGCCCCTGAAAATCAAACAGGCCCTTAGATGAATAGTTGGACCGATTCTTAAATTAAACTAATCATCAGGCAGGTACTAAAAGTAAGCCTACGTGTTTAAAAACATGTAAAAGTGAGCCCACTTATTTTTAAAAACTTTTTGGGGCCACAAGTTTAAAATTAAACTAATAATTGTTCTTCCCTTCATCCAGATCTTTATAACCTAATCATCAAGTAGGACATCAAATCAACATTACAATGGGTCTTAGGAGGTTTTTAATCATGAACATTCGATCACTACTATTTTCCTATGGTGTGGTCCATCTAAGATTGAGGCTAGGAAAAAATTGATGGATAACATGGATAAAACACATGCAACATGGTGGGGCCCACAAAACACCAACCAGTACCGATCTAGCCATTGGCTAATGTCATTAGCTAAATTGGAGAGGATCTATTGAGGTATGTGGATTCGCAAATTGTGAAGCCCATGTATTTGCCTCACATCTACTTCATTCATTCGCATTAAAAGCTCATTTCAAGACATGATAAAAAAAATGAGAAGATTTGAATATCAGGTAGACCATAATATAAGAAATACCAGTAAAAACTATTAAAAACTTCCTGTGGACCACAAAAGTTTCTAGATCAAGATGATATTTGTGTGGTCTCATCGTCAAAGTCCTTGTTATCTTATCAACTAAGAGGATGACAAATAAATATTCCAGCTGTCCCGTGAAGTTTTTAACGGTAGGAATTTAGTTAAGATTATTTCTTGTGGTGTGGCCCACTTGAGATTTTTATAAGCTTCATTTTTTTAATCACACCGTCAAATGAACTTTAAATACGGATGGACGGTGTGGATGTAAGGAAAGTTCATCACGGGGTCCCCGCAGTTAGGGATCCGAAACCGCCCATGGCTAACCAGCGGCCGTTCCGCATTGACGCAAAAGGAAAAAAAAAAAAGACGAAGGAAAAAAGATATAAAAGAAAAGAAAAACAAATAAGGGTTAGGGCTTACCTCACTAGAGCAGAGAGAGGGAAGGAGACGCCGAGGGAGAGAGAGAGGGAGAAGGAGACGCTGAGACGCTGAGAGAGGGAGAAGGAGACGTTGGGTCAGAGCAGGTAGGTGCACTTTCAATGCAGCTGCGTTTTCACCTCCCTCCCCCAACTTCGAAATGGATAGCCGTTGCGTGTAACAAAGTAACCTGTGACTTGAAAAACACCTAATTCCCCTGTTACATTTCTTGCAATCTTACCTGATAGAAAGTTACAGGTTGAGACTCTGTTACCTGTAACATTTCTTCCCCAAACACTACTGTAAGAAAGTCACCTGTAACTTTCATACATTTTACAGAAGTTACAGGCATCCAAACGGCCTCTAATCTGTCCAATAGGCTGGCCCCACGAGGAGGATCACCTTATGCAAAAATCAGCCACATCCACTATTGAGTGGACCACACTTATATTTTTCTATTTATTGATGGCCAGGCATTATTTTCTATGGTGTGACCCACCTGATGAGTGGATGAGATTGATCTTGGCAGTTGGCAGTAGGTGATTCTCATTATGGGGCCAAACTATTGGAAGGGTTGGATTCTGCATTCACTCAATAGGTTGGAAGTTATCTGCTGGGTGGACCATAATTCGAGACCTTCTCTTTCCAATTCATAAAGAAAATGACTTCATTCTACTGGCATTGCACTTGATTGTTATTGTAAAGGTCTTTATCCTGCCATCCATTTGTGATGGATCGTCATTCATTGGGTGGATAACGATCACTGTCTATCACACGCAAGATTGTAGGTGTTGGTGAGTCCTAGATGTTTCACGTGGCGATCATACATCCAAGGATCGCAAAGTAGAAGGTGGTGGGTTGTCATGGGAATGACGTCACATCATACTGACTTGCTATAATATCTAATCACTAGGCCTTGATGGGTCACTCACGTTATCTCGCCCCTTAAATATTGTCTGATACAATGTGATATCGTTTGAGTTCTAGGATCAGTTTCGGTCCAAAATGATACGAGTCGTTCCATTGATACGGGAACGAGTTAGACCAAGTTGGGGCTAATTGTATCGGTTTTGGTCCCCATGTGAGTAGCACTCTGAAACTAGTACTTAAATCCATGGTTGTTGGTACTCTTTTCACTCATGGCTGCAACTTATCAACTGCTTTCTACGAAATAATATTAAAGTTGCTGCTATTGTTGATGATGGCTTTGATGGGCAACCAGATCTCAATTGTTTTCTCCGGAGTTGCCATCTCAATCTGCATAGTTATTAGCAAGAGATAGAAGATGCCTTTGTCTTCAATACCACTTGCTTTCATTGAGTTCCTTAGTGACCTTATTTTCAATTCTTCATTTTGTTTCGACCTTTTTCTTTGAGATGGTCATGATAGTTGTTGAGGTTCTTCTTAGGACACATTCCTACAAGATGTCCTTTACCTCCACGCTTGTAGCAAAAAAAAAAAAAAAGAAAAAGTAAAAAAAAAAAGAAAAGAAAAAAAAAGAAAAAGAAAAAGAAAAAGAAAAGAAAAGAAAAATCCATGATCTCATTCTAAAGTCTCCCTTGTTTCATGAGGGGACTTAGAGCCAGTAATGCCGATAGCCCTGGAGCTGTCTGTGTTGGTGACAGTAGGGGATCGTTGAAATTCCTTTGCATGTGGTGCAATGATGCAAATAGAGCTACTCATATGGGATAGACGTTGGATATTTAATGTGGGGGCATTTTCACACCGGGCTCGAGTGGAGTGACTTGTGGGATGTAGGGGCACACTCGGGTGGGTGGCTCGCGGAACCCATGGATTTGGGGCCTGTGTGAGGCGGGACGAGGGTTCGGCCGAGAACCCAACCCATGGATTTGGGGCTCGGGCTATGAGTTAAAGGGATTAATTCGCCATGCTCTATCAGTTCGAGCTTTTAAAGCAATTGGTTAATTGTCTTGCATCAATATTCCCGACTGAGAAAGTCTATGTCTAGTCATCATGCTTTTGTCACGCTTTCATTCCCTGCTACCTAAGCTTCATAAGCACACTGAAAATTCACCAGCTCAATTTGGATTGCCTGCCCTCAGTCCGTTATAATATCAGGCAACTTGTTGCTTGGTTGTCTCAACTCTCAGATAGTCGACATCGGACTGTCAACTCATAATACTGTTGTGCGTACTTCCCAATGGTCAGGTTATCAGGTCTCTGGGAAAGGAGTTATCTACTTAAGTCTCACCTTCATTTCTTCCCAGTTTCCCTCGGGAGGAAGACCACAACGTTGAAAGAACTAGTCTTCTTTAACCATGTACCACCAATCCTTTGCCATGCCCTTATTTTCAGAATTGTGAAAAGCAGCTTAATTGACTTTGTGATCTGGTTAGCATTCCAGTGATTTCAACCAACCATTGAAGATTTTGATCTTTATGCACTTGGTTGATCCTAGCCACAGTAGTTCTATCCTCCCTCTGGATAGATTGGGTTATCTTGTTGAGTGGGCACACAAGTGCCCTCAGACCTTGTCGTGGGTAGCAGGGTTGTAGGCCTCACAGGTTTACTTCACGATCATCAATTTAGTCCTTGTTATTCAGTCTAAATTATATGGGGAGGGCATTACTTGATCCCATATTCACCTCTAGTTTGTTGCTAGAAGATTTGAGGGTAGAGTTGTTCTTCATACTGACCTCCTTTATAGAGTTGACCCTGCATTTTAGAGTATTCAATTAAGTTGTGAAGCCCTTGTTCATATCACTAATTTGCTTTAATAACATACTGCAGAGGTCCTGGCTATCATCTAAGTTCTTGTTTGCCATCTTTTGATAGTAGAATGTTACGCTTCCAGTGCACATGCATTGGCAGATCTGAACACAGGTCACAAATCTCTCCATTTAACAGTCACAATGCTATGGAGATATAATTTTTGGGTCAAAACTACATGGACAACATATGTACACCGATCTTCAATCAGACAGATCTGACTGTTTATTTGGTCAGATATCAATGGTTCCATTATATGGAAAGCATATGAATGCTGATCTTTAGTTAGGAACAGATTGACTCTCCAATTGATCATGGATCAATAGCTCTGTTATATGGACAACTTATGAATGCAGATTTGCAGTCAAGGAGAGATTCGATTGTCGAACTGGTCATTGATCAATGGATCTACCATATGGAGAATGTGTGGATGCTTAGTTTCAGTGAGGGAGTGATTGAATACTGGATTGATCACGAATCAATGAATCTGCTATAGGGAAAATGTATGAATGCCCTTCAATCACAAACCATGGTATTAGAAAATGGTTATGCATCGGTAGTATCAACCAATACCCAAGGGAAACAATCACCCCCGTTGCATGATACGGGGTTGAATCAGTCTGTTATAAAAACATGCAGCTAGTATCAGCCAATATGACCATTACAGGTCCCTACAAGCATAAAAGTTCCATTTTGATTTTTTTTTTTCAGACTCTCTCAATTTTCCACTTCATTCTTCATTTCAACCATAAAGGAAGCTTAGAAACTAATTTTGAAATAGATATGGGCCTCTTTTGAGGATCAGAACACAAAATTTGAGTAGCATTCAATGAATCAAAGAGTGTGGTCTATTTTTTAGAAAACATCGGAAGAAGGGGTAAACAGTCACCTTTTTTTTTTTTTTTTTTCCATTTTTCTATCATGTTTTTGTTATGTTTATATGCAACTGGGAGGTGCAACTGGGAGGTGCAACTCGGGCGGGTTGGGGTTGACCCGCAATCAACCCAACCCAAACCCAACCTGAAGTCTTGTATGCTCAACCCAACCCAACCCAACCCAACCCAACCCAATACAGGTGATCATTCCCAATTTGACCTAACCTGAGCCAAATTTGCTCAACCCGAACACAACCCAAATTCAATTCGGATTCGCGTTTTCCAACCTGAACTAAATCTGAGAGCCTTGACAGCACACAACCCAACCCGAACTCGGGTTGGGTCAATTGGGTTCAGGTTGACCTGAATCAAAGTTGCGGCCCCATTTGTAAGGGACTCTAATCCACCAAATCATGCTTGATTTGTGTTCGATTTGACGTATTTGGTCAAATTTTAATAGGTCAAGCTAAAATTGCCTGACCGATAGGATTCTTAAAAAGAATGGCTCGTTACACCATCAAATACATGTCCAAAAGAAAAAAGAAAAGAATACATATTTGGGATCATCATTCATCACATTTCTTAGAATTTTACCCATACTTTTTGAGTTGCCCCCAGGGAAAAGGACTGTTCCAAGTTACAGGGCTGTATTGGCAGGTATGAGGGCATCTTGCTGGCCGATACCATTACATTACATAATAATTGACTGCCAAACTGACCATTTGGTAGTCATCAAGTGATTTCCAGTAGCATCTGCTTCTGTGAATGATTATTGTGAAGGGGTTGATACAATAAACATATATTTCTTTTACATTATTTTCAATTGGATGTAGTAGTATATTTTTATGTGCTTGTTTCTTCCAAAACTTGTGGTTGATTAATAGTAAATGAACCCTCCCTCAGCAACTAAGTTGACTTAGACGTGTTGTCTTAATTTCATTGGTGAATGAGATGAGTCACCAGACTGAAAGCTACCAAAATATAACTGAAATAGACGGAAAAACAATGACCGAAGTGGAGCAAGTCATACCAGTTTTAGTCTCCATGCAAGTCAATACTCAAACCTGCTATTTAACACCATTTTTGTGGTGATACAAACTATTTATTTCTGTAGTTCGTTTCATAAGAAGGATTACTTTTGCCTTTTCATGAGAAAGCCATTTATTTTTCTCTATCCTTTTCCTTGGTAAGATGAAACTGGGTTTCTTTCTTTTTCTTTTACCTTTCTTTCTTTTATCTTTTTCAAACTTTTCAGTGCAATGGGGGTAAAGGCTAAGAAAGCTTTGAGGAAGAAAATAAAGAAGAGTTCTTCTGATTTAGTTGTTTCGGGTAGAGATGAAGTGTCGGACTTTTTGGTATGTTCTTTGCTAATGTACAGTTTCTGAATGTTCCCTTCTTTCCATGTAATTCTATCTATCTCTCTCTCTCTCTCTCTCTCTCTCTCTCTCTTTATATATATATATATATATATATGTTTGTTAAGTTGTTCCAAGACTTATTATTTTATTATTATTATTTCCAGCCACTAGAAGGTGGTCCTGGGAGAAAACTACCCAAAAGCCGGGAAGAACCTGTGAAAGATACTGCCACAGTCTTATATATAGGTCGCATACCACATGGGTTCTATGAGGATCAAATGGAAGGTGCCATTCACCCATTCCTTTCTTTCAGTCTGCAAGTGCTGTAATTTTGCTGTTCTTCTAATCTAGTGTTATTTATTTATTTATTTATTTATTATTATTTTTTAACAGGTTTTTTCAAACAATTTGGCAAAATCAAGAACTTGAGAATTGCGCGAAATAGGAAGGTTGGACTTTCCTTTGTTTTTTCTTTTTTCTTTTTTTCTTTCCCTTATTTTCTTTTTTCTTTTTTATATCATTGGTAGCGATTATTAAAAAGGAATATTTCAATTAATGTGTTTTTACATTTGTTTGCCTCTTGGGTCAAATTAATGGAAGATGATTTTAAGTCTTGTGCTACAAGTGGTGTAGGTTATGGTATTCTCGAATTTTATTGTGATACTTTCACTCTTCTATTTACGTTCTTTCTAGGGCTGGTGCCCAACCTTCTGTTCGCTAACCATATTGTAAAACTGCGAGAGAGTGTATGAATCTTGAAATTTAAAATCAGAATAATAGTCATAATAATAATTTTTATTATAATAGCAACAACAACAATAATAAATGAATCATTTGGTGGAAATTTCATTATGGGTGTTTCACAAAGAGTCATTTTCTTCAACGAGTAATGATCAGCAAGAACTATCTGTAGGGCTTGAGAAACAATCTGTCTCATTTGTAAGCAACTCATGGGTAGGACATTGTAGCTGTGGAACATGTGTACCCCACCATGCCTGGCGCATGATGGGGACAACTTGTGTATAGGACACCTAAGACATGCAAAAGGTGTGCCCCACCATGAAGATCACCTGGCACAAAATCAGGCCTGCCCACGCATCATACAGGCCACCTTGACTATTTAGACAAGACAGCCAAATGGTCAAATAACATACTTGTGTGGCCTATCTGAAGACAACTGATTTCTGTGCCTGGGAATCTTCATGGTTGAGCTTACCTTTTGCATGGCATGTATGTCCTACATATGTGGGCACATGAGATGGGGTGGTATGTTAAATCTGATCTCAATTAACTAAGGTCAGCTGCATGAATCCTGTTTTGCCAATCCACTCCATCACAGACCATATCCTTGGTTAAACCATAGGTCCTTAGGTCTCTCTTGTTACTCTCCTCTGATGGAAAGAGAAAAGAGTTTTGCCTTTGTTTTCCCCACCCTCATGCATTCTTTTGAAGATGTGTGTGCGTGTGCGACATCTTGGTTTTGCTTCACACCTTCCTTCCATGACTTCAATACCAAATTGAGGGCATCCTTGCACCGCAGTGTTAGTTCAATGGTTCAATATTGTATTTCTCTGATCGTCTACTGTAATCAAGGATTGGGGCATCATGATTTAGTATCACATTCTTTGATCACTGTCTCACATTTCACTGCCTTTTTCCACAATGTCTAGTTGTGCATCATCTCTAAATTGTAAAGGGATATCTTTGTGGAAGTTTTGTTTGAGAGTTATGCTTTCCGTTCAATGAAATCTGGTCTCTTGCCCCGAAGCCAAGCATTTCGTTTGCCCATATAGGTTTGAGTCATCAGGTTGTCATATTGGGAACTTGTTTCCCTCTTCGTAATGTTCTTTTTTTTAAAATGAAAATTCTCTTTCTTTGAAAAACAAAAACAAGAAAGTGCTTATTGTATTCAATTACCCTTCTTTAATACAACAATCCAGGTACTCAAACTTGAATTCTTTTGCTTATGATGCTAGATTGCTAAAGGTGGCAATGGGCTGGTAGCCCTCCAGACTGGATGAGCTCAACCTGGCTTTGGGCCAGGATTGGGCCTACTAGCTTGGCCTTGCATGCATGGTCTGACTAGTTTTGAGGTCAAGCTTGGGCTCAAGTCATTTTAGCTCGAGTCCGTCTGGCCTAGCCTGACATGACCCATCTTTATATGTTCATGTTGCATCTCACAAATAATTTTGGCAATGAGTGGGGTTGCCTCTCCGACCCGACATGCTTGACTTGTCTTTGGGCCGGGCTTGGACCTACGAGCTTCGCCTGTGGACTAGACTTGGGTCCTACATGTATGGCTCAATCAATTTTTAGGACGGGCTTGGGCCTTGCATGTGTGGCTCAATCAATTTTTGGGACGGGCTTGGGCTCAAGCCATTTTAGCCTGACCCGACTTTATATATACATGTGTTAAATACTAAAATTATGTCATTCCCAATCGTTAGTTAGGCAAGCTATCCATCTTGAATGTAGATTGTTGGTTTCATTCCTCTAAAATGTCTATTTCTTTGTATGTGTGTGGCCCACTTATCAATGGATAGATTTGAAACATTCAAACGGGAAATAGGGATTTTATCCGTTTTTGGGCCCGGGCCCAACAAAAATTTCCAGGCTTTAGGCCTGCTATGATAAACTTTTGTTAGGCTTGGGCCTTGGGTATAAGTGTCGGGTGGGCCCAGGCCTAGCTTGGCCTGGCCCAAAACCAACCCATTCCCACTCCTACCTGCAAGTGCACCCTCTCAATCCTCAGGCAATCAATCCATCTTGAATGTAGACTGTTGGTTTCATTCCTCTAAAATTTCTATTTCTTTGTGCATATGTGGCCTACTCGGTCAATGGATAGATTAGGGATATTCAAGTAGGAAATAGGGATTTTATCAATTTTTGGGCCAGGCTGGGTTAGTTCGGGCTCACCCCAACCCCTATTTCTCTGTGTATATGTGGTCTTAAGTGTCGGGCTGGACCTGGGCCTAACCTGCAAGCGGATTGCGTACTGAGTAAGCCCTGTGGGGTTCACTGTGATGTATGATGTATGCATCTTATCCACGCCGTCCATACATTTTACCATCGCTTTTTAGGGCATGAGCCTAAAATCGAAGCATATCCAAAGCTCAAGTGGACCACACCACAGGAAACAGTTTGAATTTACCGCCTACAGCCGAAAACTTCTTGGGGACCACAAAAGTTTTGGATCAAGCTGATGATTGTGTTTTCCCTTCATCCATGTCAACCTTATGAACAGGTTGGATGACAAATAAACATCACTGTCAGCCCTAGGAAGATTTCAACGGTGGGCGTCATTATCCCCATTGTTTCCTGTGGTGTGGTCGACTTGAGCTTGGCATATGCTTCAATTTTGGGTTCATGCCCTGAAATGAGCTGAAAAGACAGATGGATGGCGTGGATAAGACACATACATCCACAGTGGGCCCCACGAAGTTTCCTCAGTATGCAATCCACTTCCGGCCTAACCTGGCCTAGTCCAAAACCAGTCCATTGCCACTCCTGTAGACTGCTTACCACTCAGACATCATTTGTAGCTAATCATTGATTGTTTTATAAATTAAAGAATGAAAACATGTTTATGACAATTATCACTTGTAAACACTAGATGAGAATGGTGTTCCATTTCCCCCTTTTGGATAGGGTCTTTGGAGCTCTTTGTTTTTTGTTGATAAACACTGACCCCTCTTCTGCTATGTGGCTCTAACAGACAGGGAAGTCAAAGCACTATGGCTTCATTGAATTTGAGTCTCCTGAGGTTGTATTTTTTTTCACATGTTTTTTAACATTAATTGCTCAATTTCAATTTCTTCTACTATATTTACTGGTGTAATTGTCTTAACAGTATATTATGATGGTTGCAGGTGGCCAAAATTGTGGCTGATTGTATGCACAATTATTTAATGTTTGAACACATGTTGCAAGTCCATCTTGTCCCTCCTGAACGAGTTCATCCAAAGCTGTAAGCAATTTATTTCATTAGTCAACCGTCCAAGTGTTTCAATAGCTCAATTAATAAATGATCTTCTGGACAAAGTTAAATTAATTAAAGAATTATGTTAATTGCATGATTGATGGAAGGACAATACTAGATGACTTTTCCTTTATTAATCATTTCTGAGTCCTACAATGCTGCATTGTTTCTATTAGCATAAGTAGTTTATTGCATGTATTTGCTTTAAGTTGTAGACATTAATGTTACTGCTTTTTGTATTACATAGGAAAGGCAAAGACATTAAGAAAATGATTCCACGACCTTGTATCCACCTTCTAATAAAAGGATAGTTTGTCCACAATCCTACTGTGCTTTCTTTCACACATGTTTGATATCTGCCAGTACCATCTAATGAAATGCCTACACAATTGGTTTACGGGGTTTATCATTCTCTAAACAAGCCGCCACCCTTCTTAAAAGTAATGGAAGACGATCCAAGATATCAATTTTTAATTGTCAGGTCATTATGTGCTTGTAGAATACGCAGGCATGCTATTGGATGTGTCCATGTTGTTCACTGTGTGCATCTAGCACAACAATTTGTTGAATGCAATAGTGTCCTTGTATCAGAAGTTCTGGATGACATCTAGGGTCATCCAGAACTCGGTTCAGGGTTTATCATGAATCGAGTGCAGTGCATTATTTGATTTCCATCCAAAATTTGGCCGGAGCCCTAACATCCATAAATGGGCTTGAATGAAGGTCAAGGTGTGCTTCAATAGAAAAAACTATCAAATCTATGGTAGATCTGTGCCTGGGTCTGCCTGTCTGTTTATTAAATGGTCCTGAAAATTTAAATCCAGGCTTGACAGGCAGGCAATGGAAATTGGCCCAAGCTCAGCCTGCGGCTGGACCAGAAACTTGATGAGCTGTCCCAGACTCCGAGTTCTTTGCCAAATGTAAGAGCATCAAACCCTTGGCTTGTCAATTTACTCCACCAGTTGTTTCACATTTAAGTGAGCACATCTGCATTTACCTTTAAAATCTTGTAAATGGATGCCAAGGAGAACGCCTAAAGAATATATCTATCATATGGAGGCACTTTATATTTTATTATTTGAAGGGTTCCAAAGTTTCATTGCAAAAACAGAATGACAAGGAGTCATCCAGTAAACAGATCAACAGGCTCTACAGGCTTACAAAAATGTCCCTTACGCAATAATATTTTCTGACTTGCCCCAAACCAAATGGTTTGCCGTAAGGAAAACTACATTCAGGAGGTTTGTAAAGTTTTAAAGATCCTGCTATTCCACTATAACCACTGCAACCAAAGCACAACAAGCATGAATAAACCCCAACCCTACCCCCCCCCCCGAAAAAAAAAGAAAGAAAGAAAAGAAATAAAAATAAATAAATATAAAAATTTGAGGCATCACCCACTCTTCCCTAATCAATGAGAAGACTTAACCCCAAAGATACAATGGACACCAATTGATTAGGGCTAGACCTCCTTTCCTTAGGTTGTTAGTAATTGATTAGGTTACAAATGCTTCACAAATTTATTCTTTATCATCTACTCTTACTGTTGTCCATCATTAGAATAAGGATTCAATTGGCCCTTTAGCATTAAGCAATTACATGAAAAAACTTTGTATTCTTGTCATCTTCTTTAAGCCCAAACCACTCTTGATCTTTGTTAGGTTTGGCATTGGGCCGGGCTGCTTGGCCCGACCAGTTATGGCTTGGACTTGGGCCCTTAAAATTTACCCGACGGTCAGGCCTAGGCTTGAAATCTAGGCTTGGCATATGGGCTAAGCTGGGCTAGGACCAATTTGAATAGCCCAACCTACCGGGCTCATCCTATAACTATCCAACCTTAGGTTTTTTTTTTTTTTTTTTTTTTGTAACTATCCCACCGCATGCGTTATTGATTTTGGTTAAGAGAATTATTTGTTACTGTTGACTGTGTACGCTTGATATACATGCACTTAGAAAGGGTCATCATTAGAGGTGGGCATCGAGTCGTGTTAGACCGGGTTAGGTCCAACTTGACTCGATTTGGTTTTGCCAACTCCCTGACCAGAACTCAATCCGACTTGGGACCGAGTCCAGCAGGCCTGACTCGAACCGAATCTTGGTTGGGCTGACCCGAACCGAGTCTGACTCGGTCAGAGAAACTGAGTCGGATCGAGTTGGCTACAATTTAAATCGGGTCAATGGATCATTGACTCATTTTATGTTGGGTCGGGTCCAATTAGGAATAATCACAAAATACTTAGCCTGTGTTGGGTTCTTATGGTGGGTTGAGCAAAAAAGAAATTTAGGTGGGGTTAGGGTTAGAAACCTTGGGCCGGATTTCCAAGCTGGGTTGTATTGAGGTCGGATTAGGCTCAAGTTGACCTCAACTCCACCCAACACGCTGGATTTCCAAGTTGGGTCGTATTGAGGTCTGTCTTCGGAAGAATCGGTGGATCACTTACTCATCCACTGTTCGCTTGCCTATTCTATTTGGATAGCCGTCCTATCTTGTTTCAAGGTTTCTTAGTGCTTTCCTAAAGATGTTGACACGCTTCTCAAAGCCTAGCACGGCGTTAGACTAGGCAAACCAGCTACTCGGGTCTGGCGGATGGCTATCTTAGCGGTTTGGTGGGCTGTTTGGAGTGAAAGAAATAATCGGTGTTTCCGGAATAATGCGAAGCCTTCCCACTTTGTGTCTTCTTTTGTTAAATGCTTGATTGCTGAATGGGTTTCCCATAGAGACGGGCTTAATGTAGATCTGACTTTTCTTGAGGATTAGGTGGTTCTACTATCTCAGCAGTCCCCCCCCCTGTTTCTTTTTGGTTTCCTTTTAATTCAAGTTATCTTGCAAAAAAAAAAAAACTCCACCCAACACGCCCGAGTTGCAACCCTAACTATGGCGCCAGGGTGGGCCACCAACGAGGTCCCGAGCGAGGCGGGCCACCACCGAGGTCCCGAGCTAGGGCGGGCCACTAGCGAGGTCCCGAGCTCGGCCGGACCACTAGCGGCTTGCACCCGAGGTCTCGAGCCAGGGCGGGCCACCAGCGAGGTCCTGATCTCAGCCGGACCACCAGCGAGATCCCGAGCCTGAAAAACCATAGAAAAAAAAAATTAAAAAAATTAAAAATACCTGATGAAGGGATGAGGATGAGTGGTTCCGATTGGGTGCTGGGCTGCTAGCTGGCATGGATTCAAGGTTCCGATCGGGTTCGGTGCGGTGCCGGCGCGAGTAGGGTTAGGTAGATGAAAGGGGTAAAAGTAAAACTAAAAAAAAAATTGTTTTTATAGTACTCGATTCCGGTCCGAGTTGAGTTTTGGATCGGATCCGACCGGATCAGATTTCGGATCAAGTCGGATCGGGTTACTGTATACCTGAACCCGACTCAGTCGGGATTCGGATACGGGTGGGTCTACTCGATCCGAACCCGACCCTGTCATTCGGTTCGGGTCGAGTCGGATCCGCCGAGTCGAGTTGGGTCCTGCCCACCTCTAGTCATCATCATCTAAGCCTTAACCCAATTACTTGGGGTCAACTACGTGAATCATTTTCCAACATTCATAATGAAATTTATGTCATAAGTTGATGCCAACTGCCAACCCGATGCAAACCCCCCGGGTGGGACCGGCAATGAGCACAATACTTCCATAGGCGCGACGTGATAGACTATTACATGGGTTTATTACAATCAAGCACTATCTAGTAGTCTTTTACATAGATTATTTACAATCAACGAGTTTAGAAAGGGCACACGTGGAATATATTTACTCAAATTAAACCAATTAAAATTTGAAACTCACTCTGGATAGGTTACTCTTCAATAATTTGATTGGTTGAACAATCGTAACTTCTGATTCTTGGACGCTTGTTTGTTGAAGTAAGACTATTGGATATGTTTTAATTTTAACCATCCAATAAACGTCAACAAATCTGAGAGGTGTAACTTTTGGTTCAGGGTACATCTAAACTGATAGCTATAATTTGGACAGTTTTATTTGATGCCATGTATGCAGGTTCTAAGTAATTTCGAAGTGTCTGCATATCATCTGTCACACTCTGCCAGAGTATCAACTATCTATATCAGTATCAGGATCACAGCTGTCAGATTGGCTGAGTCAACTAGGTGCCTTCAATGTAGAGGCCCGGTTGCTCTTCAAGTCACTGTAGAAGCAACTTAACAAGTGTTGTGCGTAGTAGTGTCCACAAAGTCCTGTGTGGCATACAACCTGTTCATCAGCATTGCCCTACCATGAAGGTTGGATGCCCAAAAATCAGGCTGATCCAACCATCATGTTGGCCAACACTTGAATTTGAAGGTTTTGAATGGTTGCCAATTGTTTTATATGGTGTGGTCCACCTAATAATTAAGTAGGATTGATTTTGGTTCATCCCGGCATCATGACGGGGCTCATGTAATTCACGGGTTAGATGGCAGATAAACAAAATGGTAGGCCCCACCGCAGAAAACAATGGCAACCATCCAAACATATCTATATTCACCCAGTGGCCCACATGATGGTTGGATTGGTCTGCTTTTTGGGGCATCCAACTTTCATGGTGGGGCAACCTTGATGGACAGGCCAGATGTAGCACACCCCAGTGGACCCCGCATGCCACACTTGTAGAATAAGCCTTTTCTACAAGGACTTGGAGAGAACCATCCTCTTCAATGCAAGCCTCTCAATTTTCCGAAAGAGAAACACATTGAAATGCAACAATTCACATCCCTTCCTTTCCTGCCCTTTTCCTAAGTTTAAACTAACTTTCAGGCCCGGCCCGAGCCCAGCTTGACCCTGTAGGGCTAGGGTGAAGGCCTGGCCCCTTTTCTTGATTAGGGTGCCTGGACTGAACAAACTGTCACTCATCCATCATTTTGAGCACATCCTCCAATGTTTCTGATAATGGGTTCATAGGAAAGTTAGAAACAAACAGTCACTTGTCAATCTAGTGTGTTGATTCTTCCTTTGCCCTTCTTTGCTGCTGTTCTCCGTTCTACTTCCTCCCCTCTGTTCTCTAGTCATCCATTAAGGAAGTACTTATCATTGTATTATCAGCCATGAGAATTGCATATTGGGTCTATTAGTGTTGGTGGTCACACTGATGGGGTCAATTTATGTGGATGGCTGATCATTTCTTTGTTTTCAGATGGAATGGAGTAAACCACCGATACCAGCCATTGGATTCGATAAAAATCGAACGCAAGCGGCATGACAAGGTATGTTTTTTTTTTGAAAAGAGACAACGAGGCACTGCCGATAATATAGTAAGAGAGCATTTATTGTAGTTGATCATTCATAATTTCATATGTAATGCTTTATTCAGCAAATTCTCTCTCTTATGTATTGCTTTATTCAGCAAAGTCTCTCTCTCTCTCTCTCTCTCTCTCTCTCTCTCTCTCTCTATTATTCAGGAAAGAACGGTTGAAGAACACCGGAAGTTGGTGGAAGGAATCTTGAAACGAGACAAGAAGCGGCGTGAGAGAATAGAGGCTGCTGGTATTGATTACGAATGCCCGGAAATTGTGAGAATGCACACTCTTTTTGTTTTATTTTGTTTTGTTTTTGTGTTATATTCATAAATTTTGAATCCTGAATCTGACTCGTGAGAACTGATCACCTACAACCAGTTGTACATTACAACCCTTTTTCACACCTTCAGGAAAACTGCTTCCCCTTTTCAAGGGCAAAACGCTTGTAAAAATGGGTTGTAGATGATCGGTACTCCAAATAAAATAATTTAAAAGATTAACACAATCAGGCCAAGTCAGTCGAATTTTACTAAAGTCAGGCTCAAGTTCAGAACTGAGCATCCAATTCACCACTTGCCCAAGCCATGTAATGTAAATAGGGACCGACTTCAGCAGACACCAGATGCATTGATGTTCTTAAATGTGCCCACCTAGTGCTCTTATATGCATCAGTGGTCAAATCATCCATCTGTGCTGTCCGTTAGATTCACCCTAGTTTTATGTCATGATGATTGCTACCAGACAGCGTGGGCCACTTTGATCAAAGGTACAATTATTGATATGTGTAGTCCATTATGCAGAAGCAGTCCACTTTGATAGTATTTGTGGGAGAATCCATTTTGATCAGATGACCATAACCATCTCTTCCATAACTTGGTTAATCAGCAGTTATAAAGACTCCGGCTCAGATTACCTATCATGTCTAAAAGCTGCCTGGGACCTTTTAAAAGATGGTGCCTTTGGCCATTGCTTATGTTTTTTGTGGGTTTATTTATTTATTTATTTATTATTATTAATGCAGGTGGGGAGTATTCAGCCCATTCCAAAGAAAATCAGATTTGAGGAGGAAGAAGAAGATTAGGCACTTTTTGCAGATACCGTGCTCTTTATTTATCATCACCTTACTGTTATTTTCTAGAGCATGATATAACAAGGTTGTGTCGTTTTTTGATTGCATGGCATTTTGTCAGATGAAGCCTCAGGTCCAGCCGAACTGTTTTTCCAGCCTAAGTCAAACTGAGGTTGGCCTTGGCATATGCCAGTCCAGCCCAAAGCAAAAGACAAATGCTCACATACAAATGCTATATCCAAAACTTTCACATACAATGCTTTCTTTTGTGCCAATCATGTCACATGTGTAGAACATCTGATCTAAGCCAAATGTGGGCTGCACACCATAAAGATCACCTTTGGGTGAAAGCCATGTTAGTCCACTGATCAGATGGCCTACTATGTCTAAATATAGTTGAAGAAACATGAAAATTCGGACTCCTCTCAATGGCCATCCGGGTTTGGTTGACTAGAAGAATCGACTAGACTAAAGCAGAAGTATATGAAATAGTTACTTTGTATGAAGATTATAAGTAGCAATGATGGACAATTGTAATCAACCTGTAATAGACTATTAGATAGTGCTTGATTGTAATCAACCTATATAATAGTCTATGCATTAGGCCTGACGGAGTTTTATGCTCTCGTTGCTGGTTCCTTGCACGGATAGATTGTGTCAAGTTGGCTGTCTGCCTCAAACTCATGCCACAATTGTGCTAAGGCGTGTTATGGCCCATGATAGAGAGGAATGGCCGAAGATTCATGTAACTAACTACAATTAGTTGGGAAAAGGCTTAGATGATAATGGTGGTGGTGGTGGTGGATGGTTAGTCTGTGTTGCACTGGTATTAAGCCTACCCTGTGAAAGGTTTGCCCTTGTTGCTCGATATTTGCCGTCATGTGCAGATTGTCTGCAACAGAATTATTGCAGCATCCAAACTTGCCCTAAGGAGTCAAAATATCACTGTTGGAAGATGATTTACAGCCCTCATTGGTTTAAACTTTTTAAAAAATTATAATAGTTGCTTGAAATTCATTTACCTGTAGTTTGAAACATAATTTTATTTTTTATTTTTTCTCAAGTTTCAGGTTACAGATAAAAGTTGTAATTGGATTATAACCTACAATTTGTTTACAAGCAAATATACCCATCCAAACGACTTCGTGTAATTTGATTACCAGTAAACAGATTCCTACTTAAGGACTTTACAGGCATCCATATGAGTACGACCATGATTGATATCAGGTTGGGAACAGATTTGTTGTTACGGGATAACACGTTAGTGGGTGATTCCTTTGCTGTGGGGCTCACCTTAATGATGTGTTTGTATATCCATCCATTTTTGCAGTCCAGTTTAGGATGAATTTGAAAAAATTAAGTAGATTCAAATCTCAGGTGGACAATATCACAGCAAACGGTGGTGATTGAACGATCACCATTAAAAACTTCCTAGGGCCCATAGTAACGCCTATGGTAATGTTTATTTTCCATCAAACCCGTTGATAAGGTCAACCAGACGTGGATGAAGGGAAAATATAAAGATCAACTTGATCCAAAAATTTCCTGACCCACAAATAGCTTTTAATGGTCATTCACCACTGTTGTTTCCGGTGGTGTGGTCCACCTGAAATTTGGATCTTCTTAAGTTTTGTGATTACATCCTAAAATGATATGGGAAAGCAGATGGACAGCATGGATATATAAAAAAAAAACTCACCAAGTTAGGCCTACACTGTAAGGGTAACACACAAAATTTGCTCCCAAAAATCCACGGACAGCCTCCTTTAAAAACGAAAAAGAAAAAGAAAAAGGAGGCTTTTCCATGTAACAGCCTGTCTTTAGAGTCATCAACCTATAATCACCCAATTTTAAAATATTCAAATTAACAAGCTTTTGCTTAGCACCCTTAGTCATCTCACGTCCAATGGAGTTAGTATTTTATAATTAGTATTTTCAAAAATGACGAACTGCCGTTCAAGTAAACCATCTCTTTTACGAAGAGGGCAGGCGCGACTTGGGTGGATTCGGGGTGGGTGGGATCCCTAATTGTGGTACCTACCTTGATGTTTGTACCTTACATCCGTATTTAAAACTCGTGTTAGGGCATCATCCAAAAATAAAGCACATCCAAATCTCAAGTGGACGATAGTAAGGAAACAATAGTAACTGACTATTAAAAACATCCTGTGGGCCACAAAAGTTTTGGATCAAGATTATATTTGTGTGGTCTCTACATCCAAAGTCTTTATGACTTTATCAAAAGATTGGATGGAAAATAAACATTCCCATGGACCCACGACGTTTTTAATGGTGGGGATTCAATCACAACTATTTCCACCTGAGAGGAGATTTAGATCTGCTTCATTTTTTGAACCACACACTAAAATGAGTTTTCAATACAGATGGATGGAGTGGATGTAAGGTATGGTACACATCAAGGTGGGCCCCATAGTCAAGATCCCACCCACCACGGTGGATCCAAGAGTTTGTCGGCTAAGGGTGCAGATCATTTTTGTTGAAGGTACATGTAAATTCAATGACGTAGCTTCTCATTGGTCCATGTCATCCTCGACGACTAGTTCTCAAAACATGTCGATTTTCTCTCTCTAATATTTTGTGTACTACACATCTATGCCATCCATCCATTTTTTTTCGTATCATTTTAGGCTATGAACCCCAAAACAAGGCAAATCCACATATCAGGTGGACCACGGGATAGGAAAACATTGGAAATTGGGCTCTAGTGTTGAAAACTTCTTAGGGCTACATCTGATAGTTGTGTTTTACCTTAATCCAGGTCTGTGTAAGCTTATGAATAGGTTATATGGGAAATAAACCTTATGGTTAGCCTTACAAAGTCTTCAACGATAGTTTATTCAATTCCCACTACTTTTAGTGGCGTGGTCCAACTGAACTTTGGATTTGTCTTATTTTCGGACTTATGCTCTAGAATGATTTGGAAAACTTGATGGATGGTGTGATCTAATACATAGATCATGGTGGGCCCAAAGAAGCTCCTCATGTTAAAAGTTGTGTTGTTTAGTAGTCTATTGGGGAGGGAGAATTAGCATGTTTTATAAGGCAGACAATGACTTGTACTAATGAGAAGTCACATACTCGTGATAGTTCCTGCATTGGGATGCTAGGTGGGGCTCACCATGATGTTTGTGAGAAATCCTCTTCATTCAAATATCAAGTGGACTATACCAAATAAAAGAATGGTCACGGAAACATGCACCACAAAGATCATTAACCCTTTAATCCTCGGCTTTGAAAAATCTGTGGGCCCGTTATGATGTATGTGTTATATTCATGCCGTCCACCAACTTTTCCATCTCATTTTAGGGCATGAGCCAAATTTAGAAGTAGATCTATATCTTAGGTGGACCACACCACACAAAATAGTGGTCATTGAACATGCACCAATAAAAACTTTAAAAGGTCCACAATGATATTTATTTATCATCCAACTTATTCATAAAGCCACGTAGACATGGACGAAGGAAAAATATAAATGTCAGCTTGATCCAAAACTTTACTGGCCCAAGAAGTTTATAATGGTGGGTGGACATTCAATTACCACCATCTCGTCTGGTAGGATCCACATGCGATTCAGATCTTACGATTTTTTTTTTTTTTTGGGCTGATGGCCTAAAATGACTTGGTAAAATGGATGAACAATGTCAAATACACATGTAGATTAAGGTGTGGGCGCATCAAATCTTCTGCACACCAACTCCTTATAAATAGAGTGTAACGGTAAATACCGAAGGGAGTAAGTGACTATTTCGACTGATTTGCAAAGGATAAGTTTGTTAATTTAAATATTTTAAATTGGGCGCTTATAGGTTGATGGCCCTAAAGTCAGGCAGTCATATGTAAAAACTCTCATTAAAGGCCAAAAAAGAAGAAGAATATATATAGGAAAGTTAGGTTAGGTCACAACGCCGCCTTCCTTCCAAGAAAATCACCAGCAGCTTCCTTTCTTAAAGAATGCACATATATAGGCAATAGCTGAGGAGAACGATCTCGTATTTCATCTTGAAATCCTTCCCTTTCCCTTTGAACATCTCTAGTTTGTTCTTGTGATTTCCCTGTTAGGAAGAAGATATGGCAGAAGCAGTTGTTTCTGACCTTCTTCAAGTAGTTTTCGAAAAACCAGCCTCCCCAATCCTAGAACAGTATGGATTGTTGTCGGTTGTTCGCAAGGAGATGGAAAATCTAAGGAGTACGTTATCAATGATACAAGCTGAAGACGCTGAGGTGGAAAATCTAAGGAGTACGTTATCAATGATACAAGCTGAAGACGCTGAGGAGCGGCGAGTAAAGGACAAGGCGCTGCGGAATTGGCTGGGAAAGCTTAAAGATTCAGCTTATGATGCTGATGAAATATTGGATGAATTCACGGCGGAATCTCTACGCGGACAAGTGGAGATTCGGAGGCGTGTTACGAACAAGGTACATGATTTCTTTTCGCTATCCAACCCGCTCACGTTCCATCTAAATATGGGGCATAAGATAAAGGAGATCTCAGAACAAACTGACTCCTTCGTAATTGAGTCGGATGTTTATGGGAGGGAGGAAGATAAACAAAAGGTAATAGAATTACTGATTAGTGAGGATAACAGAGGGGATGTTACAATCATTCCTGTCGTTGGCATGGGTGGAGTTGGAAAGATAACGTTTCATCAATTGACAGACAATGATGTGAATGTAGAGAGACATTTCGATCTGAGAATGTGGGTTTGTGTGTCTGATGATTTTGATGTGAGGAGGCTAACTAAAACAATTTTAGAGTCTGCTGACGACAAGAACAGCCAAACCTTGTAATGCTTGGAAAGGAAATTGTGAAGAAGTGTGGGGTGTACCTTTGGCAGTGAAGGTGCTCGGAAGCCTGATGCGCTTTAAAACAGAGGAAAGAGAGTGATTCTTTCTTAAAGAAAGTGAAATTTGGAATCTACCTGAAGAAGAGAATCACATTTTACCTGCTCTAAGGTTGAGTTATTATCATCTGCCATCACATTTGAAGCAATGCTTTGCATATTGCTCAATATTTCCAAAAGATCACGAAATTGAAAAGGAGAAACTGGTCCAACTTTGGATGGCTGAAGGTTTCATTCCATCGTCATACAAAAGTAAACAAATGTAAGGCATCGGTGGGGCGGTCCTTCTTTCAGGATGTTGGTGCAAGATGTATCGACAAGTTGAAACACCTAAGATACCTTGACTTGTCTTATACTCCAAAACGAGCCAACATAGCTCGACTTGTCTCATACTCCAATACGAGCCCAACATACTTTACCATTTACAAAGCATCCTTCACCATTTGCAAACCTTGAGACTCTTAAAGTGTTGTAGTCATATCCAATACGAGCCGATTCTAAATCTATCAGCATCCTTCACCATTTACAAAGCATCCTTCACCATTTGCAAACCTTGTGACTCTTGAAGTGTTGTAGTCATACTCCAATACCCGTTTCTAGATCTATCAGCATCCTTCACCATTTGCAAACCTTGATACTCTTGAAGTGTTGTAGTCATACTCCAATACGAGCCGTTTCTAAATCTATCAGCATCCCCATTTGCAAACCTTGAGACTCTTGAAGTATTGTAGTCATACTCCAATACGAGCCGTTTCTAAATCTATCAGCATCCTTCACCATTTGCAAACCTTGAGACTCTTGAAGTATTGTAGGAACCAACATCCTTCACCATTTATACTCCAATACGAGTCATTTCTAAATCTATCAGCATCGTTCAGCATTTGCAAAGCATTCTTCACCATTCTCAAATCTTGCCCTTTTTAAATCTATCAGCATCCTTCACCATTTGCAGAGCATCCTTCACCATTCTCAAACCTTGAGACTCTTGAAGTGTTGTAGTCATACACTCCAATAGGAGCCCTTTCTAAATCTACCAACATCCTTCACCACTTGCAAACCTCATATTCCAAATCTATTAGCATCCTTAACCATTTGCAAAAATCATACTCCAAATCTATCAGCATCCTTCACCATGTGCAAACCTCAAACTCCAAATCTATCAGCATCCTTCGCCATTTGCAAACCTTGAGACTCTTGAATTGAGAGTCCTTTCTAAATCTATCAATATCCTTCACCACTTGCAACATACTTGCAACATGACTAGCCTAAGACATCTTAAAATCAGTACGTATTCTCCATATTATCATGAATCATTGATCCATATGCCAGTTAATATCAGAGAATTAAAGTTACTTCAGACCTTGTGATAAATTGGCATGTTTGCCATCCGGGTTGCAACTGCTAGCAAACCTCCAAAGTCTGATAATCAGAGGTTGTCTACATTTTGAGAAGCGATGCGAGAAGGAGAAAGGTGAGGACTGGCACAAGATATCACACATCCCATATATTCAGATTGCAGATACCGAGTCTGGATCAAAATCTCTGAGATGAGGCGAAGGGCATGGACGTTTCCTGGAGTTGAAGGCGAGATGCATCAATGCTCTCCTTCCTACCTCTTCGTCCCATTGTAGGTACCCCTTCTCACTCAACCCTGTCTTTACTTTATAATTTGGGGATTTTTACGGCCATGCTTCTTACTTTTATGATTTTACTGCCTTTACTAACTGTTAGTACCGGGAAGTGATTTTTGTGAGCTAAAATGGCCCAAGTACTTTATCTTTTTCTTTTAAAGAAAAGAGTGGTGACATTGAGTGTTCGTGGGGTCCACGTGGTATTCCGACCCATTCAATAGTTGCATCCTACCATTTTTATTGTACAAACGAAAGATCGGGCCAATCCAACCATCCTGTGGGCCTTGCCATGAAAAACAATGGACACCACCCCAAATACTCCAAATTCATGTGTGGCCCACCTGATGATTGTATCAGCATAATTTCATGTTTGCTGATCATCATGGTGGGATTCACCTATTTTACACAATGGATGTCATACATACCATGTGGACTCTGCAATGCATGAATTCAAATTTTTTTTTTAGAGATGCAATGCTTGAATTCATTGCTTTTTAGTAAAAAAAAAGAAAAGAAATTAAGGAGGGTACTTCATTCCAGCTGATTAAAAGTCAAGCTCGTGTGCTTCCCTTTAGTGTCCAGTGAAATCAGAATTCTTGAGGAACTTTGCAATAAAAAATGTCTTACTTACTCTGTAGATTATTAACATATTGATTAATTGTACTTTAGGAGTGAGACGATACAAATGGGTATTAAACACCGTAGACAATTCAGGAGCTCATAATAATCTAAGGGTAATTCTACCTTGAATGCTTCCATGGTTGAAGTAACACTGCAGATAATCAGTTTCAAATGTAAGCTTAATCAGTTTCAAATATAAGGTAATTGACTTTAAGATTATTCATTTAAAATATTGTTAGAGTGAAATTAAGTCACTAATTCCTAGGTCTGATATATATATATATATATATATATATATATATATATATATATATATATATATATATATATATATATAAAAGAAGAAATAATTGTGAAAAATCGTGCAAGTTATAGTCTTTTTGTTATATTATTTGATTTGACTATCATGTAGGCTAGTCATAGTTTTACAGCTAGAAGTTGTATTTTAGGGCTTGTTTGGATTGGTGGAATCCAAGAAGTAGATTTGGAAAGGAAAATGTCACATCTGAGAAAAATGATGGATAAGGAAACCTGTAAAAAGAGTTCTAAAAAGGTTGTTTCTTTTAGTCTTCATATTTTCAAGGAAATGTGGAATGGTCAATGGTCAAAAAAGTAATATTTGTTTATCAAAATGTGTGTAAATGTGGATTATCAAGGTTTATGGAGGAAAAGGAAAATGCCCTTTTTGGAAAATTTCCTTTTTTTGAGGAAAACTGTGGAATGTAAAATAATTTCCCAACGTCACATTAGTAGAAAACTTTTTTTTTTCTACAGTTGCTTTTTAAATTCAACCAATCCAAATAGGTAGGCATAACATCTTTTTATGGACATTGCCTTATTCAGGTTGTTGGATCTGCCAAAATCATGCTCAATAATCATATGTAAGGGGTAACTTCTTCAATTTATTCAGGGTAGCATGGGTATCGCTAGGATCTATTGATAATTTCTTTCTAATGTGACATGGTGGGGGGATAGGGAATATTGGGACTAGAATTTGACATCTATTCTTGTTAGCAGGTATTTGGGCTTTATGGTTTGAGAGGAACGATCGATGTTTCAGAAATCGTAAAGGGCAGGTGTTGGAGGTTTTCTGTAGGGCAAAATCTCATGTGATGGAATGGGCGCTAGCATCAAACATCATTCCTCACTTTCCGGAGTGCTGGTGGGAATTGTAAATCTTTTTGTTTTTTATACTTGTATATTTGTGGCTTCGGCCTTTAAGTAATACAATCATCAATGTTAAAAAAAATCATACATTGAAGGATGTTATTATCCAATAATACACTTACTGTGATTATACATACCCTATAATGAAGTAAATTCCAAAGAACTATGGGTCCCATTTATGCAAATTGAATACCAGCATGCAGCGTTCGAAGTATCGGTATTGCTACATGTTTCACTGGCCAGTGATGTAGAAACAATATCGTTATCGCCGATAATATCACCGATTCTCGGAAATGCTGGGAAACATTGGGGAAACGGTGCACCTTTTCAACAAAACTTCAGGATATGCTAAAATACATATACTTGCATATTTAAGAATTAAATAATAGCGAAAAAGACACATATTTGCATATTTAGGAATCAAATAATAAGTTTCCCTTTAATGGGGCCTTTAAAGCATGTATCCTTTAGTCAGGGAAACATTGGGGAACCTTGAGGTAAGTGGCAGATCTTTCCATCCATCCAACCATGCATGCACATACTTACATCCATCCATACAGGCATACATATACACACATACAAACATGCACCTTGTCATACAACCATGCACCCATAAAAAAAAATTGAAATGAGCTTTTTTTTAATCAACAGATTTTTGGCTATATCGATAAATTGGTGATATTATCAAAATATCGTTGATGCACTGGCGTTACAAAGCGACGCTTACACAGTCTAAAATATCGGCGATACAAGAGACTTGGAATTTATACAGTAAAAAATATTGGTGATATAGATACATTGACGATACTTCGCTATATATCGTTGATTCCTGGAATTTATGATACTCCCAGCGTGCCATATAAATTTTGTCTGAGCATTGTCAACTACCTCCTTTTTTGATAGATGCATTGTATGGTTCCTGGATTGCTTTCTATAGTTAGCTGATTTATTTGGCAAACAGAGCATTTAAACACCATAGTTTTATCGAGGACTGCGAGTTGGACTCAAGCAAATGAGATGGAGAAGGGGCCTAACGGCACATGTGCCAACGTGGTACACTTGTGGGAGACTTAGCAATGCCTGCTGATGGTTGAACCAAAAATCAGGCCGGTCTGCTTATCAAGTGGGCGTCAAGCGTCCATTAAATCTGAATACATAGTTTCTTTGCAAACCTTCCTTATTTGTTTTACAAATGTGGCGCAACCAATGTGTGGACGACACTGAGTTTCAACAGTTCGTGTTGGTAGTGGGACTTCATGTTTACATAGCTTCATGTTTGCTAGCAGAGCTCTAACCCCTTCTGCCCCACCATGTGATGATTCGGATTGTTCATCCAAAAGTTCAAATTGAAGATGGTCCATATGTAGAAAGTCTTATCTCAAAGAAACTTGAAACAATGTTCCATATGTTATGGGAACTTGAAGATGTCAGATCAGTTAGATTTCTCTCATGGGGGCCATACGTTGTGGGACCACCTAGATTTATGGCTTGGAGCATCACATCATGGGTGAAAGGGCAAGCCTAGCTAGCAAATCTCATTTTAAATAGTCACTGGATTAAGAGTAAACTTCTCTACTCTTCTTTCTTTATTTTTAACTTGATTTTTTTTTTTGCTGATATGTTTCTTAGACATGTTAGAATGCTTGTCGTATTCTCTTATAAAAAACTGATGCAGGCTAAATTGGGCTTAAGATTCATGGGCTAGGCCCATTAAACCTAAGCCCAAGCCCTATAGCTGGCCCATTAATAAGGAGACCTAAGCCTCCTATTTAGGTAGCTATCTACTCAAAATCAATAATCTAGCTATGAAATAATCAACAACCAATTCTTCTTAAATTCTTAAGCATTTTTTTTTATTAGTTTTTCATTTTTATAATTAGTCATTGGTTGTCAAAGACATTTAAAGACAGCTAAAACATCCTGATATATAGACTGGGATGGCTTTTGGGCCAAGGCATCTACTTAGTGGGGATCACATGATGGAAGGCTTGGATATCTAAAACATGGGCTGGATTTGCACACGTTTTTGCACGTGTGATTAACAAATCTCTTATCCTAACAGCTTACAATCGATGTAAATAAATAGAATCAAAACATACATCTACATTACCTGAGTTCCTATTTAGAGGTTTGCTAAGCATGCCCAACTACATGCCACCCCACTTGCTAACATGGCAAATGTGTTTGACATCTGATCCATCCTTCCAGCTGCTATGTTCCACTGTGTAGATGCCCTGCCTAGACATCAGGCAAATCTACTGCTCAAACAGGCCAAGCTGTTAGAAACAATTGATGGACAGGCCCAATTTTGGAGAAAGGCATTTACATGGTGGGACCATCTGAAGATGGCTTGGATGTTGCATCGTGTGCCACATTGGCATATAAGTGGCATGTAGCTATATCCTTTTGTTGAGTTAGAAATCCCATGTATACATGAATATTTGAGTAAAGGATCCTCTTGGACAGAGCACCTATAACATATAATGATCTTTTCAGGGTAGAGCACCTAAACATAAACGTTTTCTATAATATGTAACAATAATCAAATACTTAATGAATAACATCTCCACAAGAGCGGCACAAAACTAAACTGCACTGATATCCATTCAACATCATGATCCATTTAATGACTTGATTTAAATCAAATATGCTACCATCGAAGAGACGATAACACATGCTAACAAAACCAAACCCAATACATCCATGACATCAAGTGAAGCAATAACACATCCTAAACATGATATAAATCACTGCACCCACAACATCAGTCATATTGAACATGAATTAAACCAACATCAATATTAATCAATGCACCCACAACATCAGTCATATTGAACATGAATTAAACCAACATCAATATTCTACATCAGTGTGAACCAGTTTCATCTGCTTCAACTTTAGAGTCATTTTGATCTTTGAGAAGCTGACCTTCCTTTGTTGGCAATAAACATAATCTTCACAAAAATTCAGGTCAATAGATTTCAACTCTAGTAGCTTCTTTTTTTAAAGTAGAACCTTCATCCTCATTTTCTCTCATGTGCCCAAGTTTGTGAGGCCATTTACTCGTGTCCACCCCTGATGATGCAATTATAATGAAACTATTAGAGTTGAAAATCAAGTAAATAGTATCTTCCTTCTTACCACTAGTAATTACCATTGCCCCCCATTCATAATCTTCCATGAATCACACTAGTAATTACCATTGCCCCTTCATAATCTTCCACGAATCACTAGTGAAAGTCGTCATGTGTCTAAAATCTGCAAGTTGGCCAACCAAAATCAAATTCCTTTTCAGATCTGGAACATATCTGACATTTTTCAGCTTCAACATTATTCCATTTGATTGTTTATCTGAATGCCCCCATTTCCAATGATACAATAGGTTTTATCATCTCTTAAGTAGACTTTTCTGATGCTATGGCTTGTGGTAAACTCATATGAGTTTCAAAATGAGGTCATGGGTTTGAGCACCCATTGTGGTGTGAGTGCATGGGCATGCATGGGGTGTGTGAGTACGTGTGAAAAAAAATAAAAATTACACTGCACATAGTTATGAAGAACGTTCCTACTCAAAGTAAGATGAAATAAGGTACCAAAATTTATTACCCAAGATTACAAGTATCCAAAGGTAGAATTAGGGCATCAAAAATACTATCTTCAGAAATGTTTACAAAATCTTTACCATCATAATTATTATTTTCTTGTTGTTTCTTTGAAGCTTTACAATCCTGCTTCATTTGCCCCTTTTTACTGCAATTCCAATAACCATCTCCCTTTCCTTGCGGAGGCTTGAATTATCTGTTCTTTCTTAATTTTAATCGATCATGATTTTTATTTCTTTTGTTTAGTGTTTTTCTCCTTTTTCGACATTCAAAGCACTTCTTGATGTTTCACTCAAAGATCTCGAAGCTTTCCTTTGAGATTTCTCACTTAGAATAGAGCTTACAATATCATCATACTTTAACTTAGCTGATCAAGAAGAATTTCTCATGACTTCTACTAAATTGTCCTAACTTTGTGGTAATGTTAATAAGATCATATGAGCTCTGATTTCATCATTAAAATTAAGGCCTATATACTCCAATTGGCTCGTGATTGTATTAAACTCATCGAGATGCTCAACCACGCTTCCTCCATCAGACATCTTCATATCAAACAATCTCTTCGTTAAAAGAACCTTGTTGGAAACAGATGGTTTTTTGTACATCCTTGATAGGGTTGCCATCAGATCCTTTGTGGTCTTCTCCTTCAAGATGTTGAACACAACATATTTCGCCAAAGAAAGTCAAATCGTTCTCAAAGCCTTTTTGTTTAGCACATTCCAGTCACTATCAGACATCTTTTCTAGTTTCTTTGATTTTTTTCTTCAAGAGGAAGATAGAGATTCTTCTGATAAAGGTAATCTTCTATTTGCATATTATAGAATGCAAAGTTTGAACCATTGAATTTTTCAATCTCCACATTTCCTTCTAACGTTGCTCCCACTTAAACTAGAAGCTTTGATACTAGTTGTTGGGAGAAAGATCCTTTCTCGACCACACACACAATAATATTGAAATAGAAAGAAAGTAAAAAAAAGTTGCAAACCACAACACATAGATTTACGTGGTTCCCTTTCGGTACGTCCACGGATTCACACCAATCTACTATGCTTAAAGGCAAAAACGAAAAAACAACTCTGAATACAATAACGACGCTCTCTTTCTCTCTCATAATAGAATATATATTACCTCAAATGAACTAGGATTTTACATAAAACTCCATGTGAAATTATAAAATTTTCTTAATGATTGGGTTCCATAAATCCTAACATCTCTTACCAAAACAAGTTATTTGGTCCATTATACGCATGTTTAAAACCTTATGATTTATGCCATGCTTTTGTCTGAAATGTTGTAACTCGTAAGGTCCCTGTTCTAGTATTCAACATGCATGCATTGATCCAATCCGTCCATCTAGTTGATTACACCGATCAATAAGAAATGTACAGCAACCATCATATGATGTTCGAAATTCCAGCAGTCAGGGTGTGGTTCCATCTAGTTGGTAAGATATTTTCATCTCTCAATTGCGATAGGCCCTGCAGGGTTGATGACTGTCCGTGTCACTTTTAAATTGCTGCAAGTGGACTAGGAATCACAGGAAGAGAGTTTTTCCAGGTATTTTGATCGTCTATCCTTTCTTGTAAAGGTTAGCAAGTCAAGTCAATAATATGCCTTTCATGCGTACTTAAAGAAAATCACCATCAACTTCCTCTAAGAAAAAGATGCATATAGAATGAGATTTTATCAAAGTCATCAAATCAAGTCAGTATTTGAGAAAATCAACAACAGCTTCCTTAAGTGAAAAATTGCACATATCAAGCAATTAGGACCTCTACATAATGGTCCACCAGACCAACAATCCTAATCATTGCAGATGTGCCACATGTATGGTAATTATCCATTTATGTTGAAGAGAGGCCACATATCAGATTATTAGGATTATTTGATCATTGAGGCTTTTGGGCCATGACTTATTCCCTGGTTGGGCACATAAGATGAAGCATGCATGGTGGTACCTCTAATTGTGTCCCATCACCAAACCAGTGGCATAAAACCAAACTAGATGGCCCCCATTAAGCGAGCAATTGTAATCATAATATCTTTACATCTATGGTGGTGAGTAATTGTAATCACAATCGCTTTACATGTCTATGGTGGTGATTGAAGCAAACACAATTTGAGGCATCCTTTAGGGCGTGTTTGATTTTCAGTGGCTGTGTAAATACCCGTGAAATGAGTAATTATTACCATTTCACCCGTTTGAAAATCATCTGGAAATCCACGGTACTTTTTACCTCGGAAACCGGTTTAAAAGAGTTATTTAAATTTTTTGGACCCCAACGTAATGTATATGATAAATCCATTCTATCTAGTCATTTTAACACAATATTTTAAGGTATGAGCCAAAAAATGAGGCAAATTGAACACTCAAATGGCCCACACCAAAAGAAACAATTGGCCTGAGAGGTTTTAATGGTAAGTGTTTGATTCTCTTTTTCTAGTGGCATGGTCCACTTAGGCTTTCAATATGCCTCATTTTTTGGCTCGTGCCATAAATTCATCAGGCATAATAGATTAACGGTGTGAATAAGCAATACACATCATGGTAGGACCCACGAATATGTTGTGGCGTTCTTGATTTTTGTGTCAAAGATACAGGTCGTCAAATCAAACATCGAAAAAAGTGAGGTAAATACAAAGGAAATAATTATTATATATTTTCATGGTATTTACTATTGCACTGGAAAATCAAACAAGCCCTTAGGGATAGCTTCTTTTCCCATTTAAATATGAGCAATTAAAGTATCTTGCATTATTAGGGAAAGTGTCCCACCACATTGATGTTATGAAAACAACAACATTGGTAGCTTCTTGATGCTTTCCATGTGCTTCTTTATCCTTACCTAGTGACTCCTTTTAGCATATAGGCCTCAGTTTTATTATGTTTCATTCCAGATTATCACCATTTTTAGCGGTTGGGCATTTTCACAATATTAAGAAAAGATAGTAGAAGTAATTCTCTCTGTTTCTGTTGAAACAATGTTAGGGAACTCGAATTCTCTACTTCTCTAAGAGCAATCTGCATGGATGGAATGAAAATGCAAATTAAAGCAAAGACTATCTTTGTCGCAATTGATGGCATGCCACCTATTGTTTAGTCCATGCATAGATGGAGCCCACTTGATGGCATGATTAGATTATCAAGACCACCTATTCGTTCATCCTAAAAAATATGGCAATGACGGAATCCTAACTACTTGATATTCTTTGTTAAATGTAGACTTTAGGATGATTTTAATCATTACCTATTTGTTTGAAGGTTGATACTTGGACGGATTATAAACTATATATTGCGAAATTGAAAAAGATCGCGCTATTCATCAAGTATGGAGATAATTGCGTACCTAATTGGGAAGTCATTGCTGAATAGGTTTACCGAAATCTTCCGCACCTTACACCCTTTAGAGAATCACTTGGATGGGAAGAAAAGCTCTTAATGTGTGTATGTTTGGGGACCCAACCTTGTTTATGTAATTGTAGGAGAAAGGAGTTTGAAACCCATTGAAACTCCTCAAAGGCTCCACATATTTTTAGGATTCTAAGTCCATTAAGACAATGTGTGTGTATCATAGTTTATATGTACCACCCCTATATGAATTTGAGACCGATCACAACTATAATGAGGTCCTCAATTGCTAAGGTTAATTAGGGTTATTACGAATGTCTCTTCACCATCGGGCTAAGTAGGACAGTCATGTAGACCCACATTAGTCCTATTGCCGAGGTTAGAATATGTGTAACAAGCCTACCATATGTATCTTATCTAAAAATGTTTACCATCGGGCCATATGGATGAGCACTTTCAATGCATAGATATCCCATTTGCCAAGGTAGGATAGTGGTAGGAGATCTGGGCTACTTAGGAGGAGATAACCCTCTGGTTTCAATCATATTTACAGTACTTGGATATGGTGGACATGACCTTCATACGCATTGCATTCATATATGTATCACATTCATGGCCCACCGCATTAATGACTGATGTCATGACAATGTATTATATTCTGTTTCATCTTGATTATTATGTTTACTATACTTCCTTTATTATCGCTTATTTGAGATGCATCCATTAGACTTTTAAAGTTCACTCTACTTACTGTTTAACTTTCAGGAAACTCTGGCATTGAATGTTATGAATGTAATAATGTATTTAAAATGGATGTATATTTTGGATGCTGATATATCATATTTTGAATATAGTTATATCTTATTTGGATGTTGTCATATCATTGTCAGGATGGATCCTACTAAAAGAACCATAAAAATAAAAATAAAAAATCCCCAGTCACACCTCAAGAGTGGAGTTAGGGGCTCAGGTACCACTTTCAAGGCATGACACACATGATCTCACATATGGGTTTCGTGAATTGGGTGCGAGTTTTACTTGCTATAGATTTGATTATTTCTAACTTTTGTACTTGAATTCTTGAATTGAGTTTTGTTTTTTAGGATTCCAATTATGTAGATTTTGAAATGTTTATAGTTGGATATTTCAATTATGTAGATTTTGAAGTCTTTATAGTTGGTCATTCAATTTTTTCTATATTTCTATTTCTATTTTTTTTCCTTTTTAAATCGAGATATGGATGAATATGAATTGCTGAAAAGAATAGAGCTCATTTGTGATTCTTATACTTTTCCTTTTGAATTGTGAATTGGGTTTCATATATTGTGACCTAATTGGATTGATTATATTATGATTGTTCTCTTTCTCTTAGGAAGGACAAATATTTCAATGAACATCCATTTCGTATTTTTGTTCACTTTGTAATGCCTCGTTTTGAAGGTCGGCATTTCTAACAATTTGATTGGTTGTCCACAATACCTCATTAGATTGTTAGGATTGTTTGATCATCGACGCTTTTGGACTGTGTCTCATATAGGCACATGAGAAAAAGCTATATCGAATTAGATAGCTCCATTAGGTAACGAGTTGCAACCTTTATCACCATACATGTCTACGGTGGAGATTAGAGTGAACGTAATTTGAAGTTGTTTGCACTCGACTTGTTATAACTAGGTCTAACAAATAAGATGTCGCCACGTGTCGGCAGACTTATAGAGGAAGCTGGAAAAAAGTATTCATGAAGCGTAGAGAGATCGTAAGATCCGAAGGACACCACCACTAGAGACGTGTCACAATAAGAGTTCTATAACACTTAGTTATGTACGCCCGACTGAAGCCCTATAGGTAGTCATTCTCTTAGCAACACAAGGCCAAAGGTTATTAGTTATGCACAAGTAGAGTATTTAGACAACACGCGTAATCCAGCGTAACGTTAAGGTGGTGATGTGCACCAATACATGGTAATATTTGATTGGCCATGTACATTTATGAATCTGTAAGCTATGCAATAAGAAAAGGAAGCCATTAGGAAAGAGAAATACAAATAGATACGGTAACACATTGGCAAGCTAGCCACGTCTTGAATTAGAAACTTAGTAGGCTAAGGTTTCTAATTGATTAATCCTGAAAGCTAAAGAGAGTGTACCCAAGGCCACTGCCACTCCAAGTCTATAAAAGCAATAAAGAATGAAGAGCTCCGGGTCCTCGTCAATTCAAATATACAAATATCTTATTTAGCTTAAAGATGCATATCTTAGCTTTTCATCCCATATGAACACCTATCTTTGTTTTGCTTAGTTTAGTTTAGCCCTTCTACTTCTTTCCAATGCCATTTTGCATCAAGTTCAGATCGATTAACATAACTTTAGTTTAGTCTCCCAACTTCTATCCAACGCGTCACTGCAACAAGTCAGAATTAGTTTAGTTTCTTGTCCACGACCTTATCATTGGACCTCAAATCTTTAAGCCTTAGTGATTCCTCATGCTTCAACTTGTTGACCAAACCATGACTGTCTCATGATTGTCCAAGTTTAGATGATCGTCTCTCAATTATTCAGGTTTAAAGGACTATCAACTATCCACGACTATTTTGCCCACTCGAATTATCGTTAGTAATTCCTTTTACTTATTTACTTCCTTACCGATTATACTGTATTCTTATTTAGTTTAATAAAATTGGCACTTGACTTTATATTTCTTACTTTTCTCTTAAGTATTTACTTTCTTAATAAACAACACAAGCTATCACTGTCGTAATAAAAAATTCATGCATCCGAGGAAAAAAGAACTCATTCGAAGGACCAATCCTCCCCTTCGTAAATTGCCCAATTCCTTGTTAATTGGTGATTGAGTAGTCGGCCGATCTTCTCCAATCCAATATTAATCAGTCTATTTCAACGCTTGGGGTCACAAGATATTTGGTTTGATTTGACTCACATACAACTTTGGCATGCCCGACACATACATACACGCACACTTGCAATCAAATCCCCGCCAATCATTACACGTGTCTATGTGTCCTAATTAAAGCCCAACATAGGTTGCCTTGAGGGAGAGCTTGCTTTCGTATTGAAATATGAGCAGTTGTAATCAAATTGCAATCACCATATATGGTGTATATATATAGCACCATCCCATGTTCAATGAGAAACTGCCAAAGATTGACAGATACGATCTTTCAGTGAGGGAGATTGTTTAGGCATGGTCCATACATTGCGGGGGTCATCAAATAGATGGCTCTAGATCATTAAACCATGACTCACTTCTACAAATTAAAAGTTTCAAGTCGGGGCTAGAGTCTTTATATTAGTCTTGCACATTTTTCAAAATGGTGAAGTCTCTTTGAACATACACATGATATAATTGTATGGCCTAGACTATTGTTCAAATCACTAATAAAACTGCGGATAGAGCATAACTAAATAAATTTTAATGGATGAGTGTTTATGTTTAATCTGACTATGTGATATCTAGTAACGCGGATCATGCCACATGGCAACAGAATTTCAATAAAAAATAAATGGAAGATCTTTTTAGCTGTTGGTTGAATGTGATCAGAATCCAAAAATGTGATAAGTAGCAAAAAAAAAAAGGGTAAACTAAATTGGTCCTATCACGGAAGGTGTGTTATATATCTCGCTCACGTGATAGGGTTGGCTACTCAGATGGCTGATAATGGGTAACTACCAAAATATGTTCATAGCAAATGACGGATTCGGTCGATGCTCTATACATCATGTAAAAGAGACTCTTATGGATGAAACCACTCAAGAAGCTATGAAGTAGCATTACTGCAATGCCAAGTTGGCCAATGTTTATAGTGTGTGCACGTTTAAGCGGAAGAGAAAATAAATACCTATACATGGCAACATATAAAGAATTCTCACCCATTTAGTGGACTGAAAATGTATACACAACCAATGGCCAACTCATAATAAACAACTGATATGCATGACATTTCGTGATATGCCACAATTGTTTACTGGCTAAATAGTTATTTACACATCAGTATACATGAGGAGTGGCTATAAAAATCTCTCTCCAACAACTACCCGGGATTTCTATAAATTGGAGGAAGTCAAAGAGCTCTAGGCCCTTGCCAACCCAACATAACACAACTCTACAGTATAATGTTACTTTTCTTAGTCTAATTCTTAGTTTGGCTCTTAATTAATCAATCCGTCTACGTTCCCATGCTAGATCAACTTTAGCTTAGGTGTAGTGTAATCCAGTCCGTCTACATTGCTACACTGAATTAACTTTAGCTTATTATGTAATCTCCTTCATTAACAACCAAGTCGTTAGACTAAGAACAACCTTACCTTTAGGACCTCACTATCTATGCCACAGCCACTGGATTCCTAAGAATTTCTCTTTAATTTGTAAGTGTTTATCTTTAACAACATTTATAAATGCAATTTATCTTTATTTTGCTTATTCTCATGTGATATTATTAATTAATCAATTATTACTATCGCAGTGAGAAAAAATCCTTTTGTGTAAAAGGCAAAAAGAATTCATTAAAAAATGAATATTTTCCTTCATAAATCTCTTGTTTTTATTACATGTAGTTCAATGGATGACCAAATTGTTAAATTTATGATCTCTAGGTCTACCTAGACGCTTAGAGCCAAAAGCGTTCAATTCAGAGCCTGCCTAATACTGCACACAAGCATCATACGAACGAATTCAAGCTAAATAACAAGATAACAAAAACCATCTAATTTTTCCTTTGAATTGAACCACTCACTATTTTACTTTTAACCATCCGTTTGATAGAGCCATTATTTGGATGGCCAGGATTGCCTGATCAGTATGATTTTAGAGACACGCTGCATCCACGATATGACCCACAATTTGGATGGTCTGGATAGCTATACATCAGCGCCGCATGTGAGGACAAGTCAGCTGCTCACGTGAGAATCTGCCCCTGTTTATAGATTATCGAACCATAAAATTTGAGCTTAGGCAATGATACCAGGCAGAGGAATCAGGTATTGGTGTACGTGGATGACATCTGGACCATTGATTTAGAAGGTGGAACAGGGAATGTTCCATAGTAAAAAAAAAGTTATTAGCCATTTAATTGGTGGCTTACGGATGGGCAATAGAAGACAGGTAGAAATGCTGCCCATTGAGAAAAATGTCAATGATCAACGGATAGGATTGCCAAATAAAGACGCGTTTTGGTCAGTGGTCGGTTAAAAAAATGGCGAATCTCGGGGGTTGGGTGGTTTGGATCTCATCTGATCTAAGTCATGTGTCCCGCAAATAGTGTGAAAGGTTGGTGGGTCCGGCACCTCTATACAGGCATTGGATAAAAACATGTATAATATTTCACGGGCCGATCGGATCCATGAACGCAGCAGAAAAGGGAGGCCCAATCTAGTACACGTGTACGATCGATGAACAACTTACTCATGCAAGGTGTAAATAGCTAGGCCTGCAAATTTGAGAGTTCCTAGCCCAATGGACCGACCTCGATCAGTTCAAGACAAGGGTGGCAATGGGTGGGGGCGAGTCATGAGATCGAAACAGATCGGGTCTCACTGTGTCATAGACTCGTCTTTAAACCTTTTAAATGGCACATGGGGTGACCTAATGTTGATCTAAACCGTTAATTCGTTCATACAACTAGGATTAAGTCATGCGGCAAAAATCATGCCGATCATATGATCCTAAGTGATAGCATGAAAATGTATAGCATGGACAGTCAAGATTAACTGGAGAAACAAACTAGAATCATCATCTTGAAACATCCAGTGGATAGATCTTTTTTTTTTTTTAATAATTTATTTTTATTTTTCAAATGATTCTAAAGTAACACTTTGATTTGATGATTCTAACAATGTAATTTATGGCTAGTAAATAATGGATGGTTGTTAAAAAATTGGCTCATTCAGAGGAGGGTTAGGATCATTCGATCTCTGTGTGATTCTTGCGTGGTGGCTTGCTCGTAGTTGTATGATTAAATAAATGGTTCAAATTTATAATAAGTCACACTGTTGTGTATTTGAAAGGTTTTGGATGGTTGTAAAACCCAATAAATTAAAGATGTTAAGGATAGTAATTAATATTTCGGGAAGGCAGATTTACCTACTCAATAAACTCATCAGGTTATAGCGTACTGAGTAAACTCTGTGGAGGCCCACCATGATGTGTGTCTTATCCACGCCATCTATCCCTTTTAACAGATCATTATAAGGCATGTCACCAAAATTGAACCATATCCAAAGCTCATGTGGACCACACCACAGGAAACAGTGGGGTAATGATGTCCACCGTTGAAACCTTCCTAGGGCCCACAGTGGTGTTTATTTATCATCCAACCTGTTCATAAGGTCACACAGACATGGATGAAGGGAAAACACAAATATCAGATTCATCCAAAACTTCTGTAGCCTCCAAGAAGTTTTCAACTGTAAGCGTTCAATTCCCACTGTTTCCTGTGGTGTGGTCCACTCGATCTTTGGATACACTTTAATTTTGGGTTCGTACTCTAAGATGAGCTTAAAAAATGGATGGACGGCATGGATAAGACACATACATTACGGTGGGTCCCATAAAGTCTACACAGCGCGCAATCCGCATCCATATTTAGCACGGATAAAAACTAAAGCATGGAAATCTGTATTCTTACTAAAGCGTCGAATTCCGAAAGTAATCTTTCAAGAAATATTTTTTTCTACTAAAAATCTTTGAATAGAGAACATTTTTTTATACAAAATTTCGGATTATTCAAATTTCTAGCAACCCATTTTCGGGAGCGGATTAGGTGATACCCGGATCCACCCAAATGGGTGCGACCCCTGACTGTGAGGCTCAGAGTGATGTATATGCCTTAAATCCACACCGTCCAACCATTTTGAAATCTCATTTTGGGCCATGACCCAAAAATGAGTCTGACTCAAACCTTAGGTGGACTACACCACAGGAAACAGTCATGATCGAATCCCCACCATTAAAAACTTCACGGACTCCACCAGAATGCTTATTTGCCATGCGACCTGTTGATAAGGTCACAAACACCTAGATGAAGAGGCTACACAACAATAATATTGATCCAAAGCTTTCGTGGTCCACAAGAAGTTTTGAATGGTCAATCACCACTGTTTCCTGTACTATGGTCCATCTGCGATTTGGAACTGCTTCATTTTTTTGCATCATTCCCTAAAATGAGCTGTCAATATGGATGGATGGCTTTGATGTAGTCACATACATAACTGTAGGCCCCAAAGTCAGGGGTTCCACCCACCTCGGTGGATCCGGGGTATCATCTAATTAGGTTATTCCAAAAGCATGAAAATTCCAGAGTCAAATATTCAAAAATCGGATTCACCCAAAATTTTAGTATGATAATATAATCCTCGTATCAAAGAAGAAATTTCCACAAATTTGTGGCTAGATCCAACTCCCAAAGACCCATATTTATTTAGTCCGAAGGAATATTTACAAGTTCTTCGTACTCAGATTTTCTGAACTAGACAACAACCATACAGGCCGTTTCTTCATGATTTGATGACCATTTAATAATTAAAAAAAATCAAAGGCTCATATTTTATGGGCACTCTCAAGAACTTCAGATTCACAACTTACAAAAAAAAGAAAAAAAAGAGGGAACCCTCAAAACCTCGCGTCCTCGATGGAATACCCAATCAAGGAGTGTTTTATTTATTTATGCATCATGCAAGGGTTCCGAACACATGAGATGTGAGTCTGCAGCTCAAATTGCATGAGATAATCAGGTACCATGACAACCTTACACATGTACTACCCTAGTACAACATCGGTTCTGAACACAAATTTCATGGATAAGGAACCTCAAGTCAGTCTCCTATGACATTGCCTGTCCACAGGGGCAGGGCTTATTTCATTACAATGATGGACTACATGGTCTATCCATAATACGCATTCAAATATAACTTCTTAAGATGCGTTTAGCACCTAAGATAGTAATCAATGCCTTAACTAGGGAACGGGTTGACTTTTAAGGGCAAAAAAACTAACACCGATGCGTAAAATGTGTATATTATCAGAGCTTTCCATTAGGTGAGGCCCTAAGGGCCAATATGAGGCCATAACGGACCATTACAGGGCTGATACATTTTTTCCTTTGAAGAAAAAAATCAACAGTAAAGAGGACTGTAATGGCAGTTACAGCCTCACAACAGCTGTAAGGCTGGCCGTCATGGTTACTGTTACCGTTATTGAATACCTTGAGGTAGATTATTTACGCTAAAAATTGGGATGTTTTACACTTCAGCTTGGAAACGGCCTACAAAACATATTTAAAGACAGAAATTCTCCTAATGTCTAGTTTGTTTCTTGCAAACATGCAAGTTGGTGAAGTGAGACATAGTAGCCTCCTCGAATTGGGTTGGAATCAATGATGGAACCACCTTTAACGGAAAATAGAAAAGATGAAGGCTTTGGTCTTAAGAGGCTTCTCATGATCGTCTGCATTCCATCCATTAGCATCAAGGGAATCCTGGGCTATCTTAATGAAATTCTCTGCAGTCCTGGTGTTAACTTAAGAATACCATAAGATTGATTTTTTACATTCAAGTCAATATCTAAAAATTCAAGATGAAGGTTTCAAGTATTCAAGCATGCCCTGACTTAAGACTTATGTTCTGGAGTGAGTTGAAGTCCCCAGCTGCACAGCAAGAGACTGTCCCCTGAAGCTGTCTTTAAGCACAGACAATAAGGTCCTTCCAGAGGTGTACTTATTGGAAGCATAGATTGCTGAAAGAGCACTGATCAAGAAACCAATCGAATCGAACTTCAAGGTGAATAAGTTGGTTGGAAGAATCTTTTTGCACGAGGGACCAGTTGCAACACGATTAAGGAGATATCCAAATGGAGTTAGAGAGTGAAGAGGAAGGATTAGAAAAGAGGGTCATAGTTTTAAAATGGCTGATTCAACTTAAAACTTCGTCGAGTAAACTCGAGGAGATTTCAAGCTGAATCCTTAGGAAACTCAGTCTGGAGATTGACTCGAACGGGGCTTGGGAAGATTCGTCAAGTCAACTGGACGCAACTTGAGGTGAGTCAAGCAGAATCACTTAGCTTGTGAAACTGGTATTCTTAAAAATGAAAATGCACAAGACAATTTGAATACATGATCTCTGTTAGAAGTAGAAACATCTACAACTGGGCTACGCGTTCTCTGATGCTAGATCTCTCATTGTATAATTCTTACATTGAAATATTCATTTTAAACATTCTTTATAATCACAAATATAATAATTTATGACTTAAATATCGAGTCAAGTCAGGTCAAGTCCTTGAGCTGACCCAACCTGAATGAACATCAAGCCGAGTCGAGTTTTCAGGTTTTAGACTATAAAGAGGAAATCAAAACCAAATCTGTCTAGATTGAGCAATTGAAAAGAAGGAAATGTACATTTAGATTCACAAAGAACGACAATGCCCATGATGTAAGAAGAAACCAAATTGATCAATTGATGTTTGGAGAAGGGCATTGCTAATATTCCAACAGAGGAGACTATTTTTAACCAATGAAAAAGAGGACAGAAAAAAAAAAAAAAAAAAAAAAAACCAAGGTAAGTATCACAGGAGAACACGAGGAAAGAAAAGGGTTGCCTGAAAATCACACTGATGGGATGGAAATGTACATGGAACTCTAGCCCGATACCTACAAAACCATATTAACACATTTGCGATGTAGGGAGAGTGTAGGGTAGGCTACAAAGCTAATCAATCTCATCGACCTTCAGTGCCTTGAAAATTTTCTCAAACCTATAAGAAAATTGGGACTGCATTTTTACGGCAATGCTTAGAATGCTGTCACTTCATATTGTGATTTTATTTCCAATCAGTCGGTGGTCTGTTAATAGAAACAAAATCACCACACTACACTAAATCAAATGAAAATTATCCATGAAATAATACATACAATGGAAAAGAAAGAAATCAGAAAAACATGGCCCCTGCGGCATCAGCACTCGAACACACCCACCTTTCCAAATGCTCTATATATGATTTTTAGATTTTGCTAAAAACCAGACCTTAGTGATCAAGCAGAAACACATTTTACAATCAACAATATCTGGTGTCGGCTCTTCTCAATATGGATAGAAGATAACAAAATCATACCATACACGTCCAGATCTGAAATCACTCGGCCGAACCTGCAAATTCAAGAGGAAAGCTGAAACCTGCCACTAGGTTTTCTCTTTTTCCATCCCTGAAAACAAAAGAGCAAAACAAATCCCAATGTGATATGGCTGCATATACTTGAACAAGTAAGCAAGACAAATTCCTCCTTTTTTAAATGAATAAATAACCAATTCTAAAGAATTAGTTACCTACTAGCAGTTTCCAAAATAAATAGATTGCAATCTTCGTACAAAAGATAAAGACAAATTCCAGAAAGATAGGATTGCATCATATTCTTCAAATCTACACCAATCTTAAATTATATACTGTGAAGAGTGAGAAGCATAAAACTTACAAATGCTGCATAGTACACAAATGTGAGTCCCGCAAAAACAATAAATGCAATCTGAAACACATTATACCTGTATAACAAGAGAGAGATCCATTGTAATGAGTCACAACTACAAGATCTTGAAACAAGTGCAGTGATATCATTTCAAGCAGTATTTCAATCAATGCCACAATCATCATTGGAAACATCAATTGGCAATTTATACAAGAAGCAGGGCAGTTGTAAGTTGTTAACTTACTTGTACAGATACTTAATTCCACGAAGGGACTCCAATGTGTGACCAAATATCTCTTGAGCCGCGGTTGCTTGTGAGTAGTAAGCAAATGCTGTTGCGCAGAATTGAATTACACTGCATAGTTGAACACAATTATATCACATAATAATACCAACCAAACATTCAACTTTTGATTCAATCAATACTTATGTATGCTTTACTAGTTATTCTTCACAGACTTAAGTTCCAACCCTATGCCGTTCTGATAAGCTCCCAACACTACCACAAGAGGGATATAAGGTCAAGCCAACAACAAGCCAAGCACAAACACAGAACACTGGATGGTGTGCGCACTCTTGGTGCATGTGCATCTCTCACCATCAAAAAGGGTTTCAGGAATGTTGTGGGATTTTTTTGAAAGAGAGATTGAGACAGTGCAATCATTGATGTGGACTGTTTGTCATTCCATGCACTATTGCAGGCCATAATGCAAGAATCGCAAAGATCAGATGATTCTGACCCTTTTGAATGTGGGTTATTTTCTTATAACCATCCATCTGTATGAGCAGTAGATCGGATTTTTGTTAGCATCATCAAAACAAAGTGCTTTGGAATCATAAGCATGGAAATTGGATTGTGTACTGAGTAACTCAGTACACTTTTATTGTACCGAGTAAACTCTGTTGGGGCCACCGTGAATGTATGTGGTTTATCCACGCCGTCCATCCGTTTTTCCAGCTCATTTTAGGGCTTGAGACCAAAAGTGAAGCATATCCAACGCTCAAGGGACTGCACCACAGAAAACAGTGGGAATAATGATTTCCACCGTTGAAACCTTCCTAGGGGCCACAGTGATATTTATTTGTCATCCAACCTATTCATAAGATCACACAGACATGGATGAAGGGAAAACACAAATATAAGCCTTTTTTAAGAGCTAACACATATAAGCTTGATCCAAAACTTTTGTGGCCCCGAAGAATTTTTCAATGGTAGACATTCAATTCAAAACTGTTTCTTGTGGAATGGTCCACTTGAGCTTTGGATATGATTCATTTTTGGGTTCAAGCCTTAAAATTATCTGGTAAAATGGATAGACAGAGTGGATAAAATATATAAATCATGGTGGGACCCACAGAGTTTACTCAGTATGCAATCCGCTTCCATAAGCATTACCATGGTGGGGTCTATCAAATAGATGTCACAAATCCACTGCAGGGTCTATCAAATAGATGTTAGAAAGATGATGGTTGGACCTATTTTTCTACCTGCTCAATTTTGAGTGCCTATTTGTGCAAGCTATTGATTGAATGGTTAGATTCATCCAAGTGGTGTGATTTTTTGCATCGTAGCCTTCCAGTAGCAGTATGGAAGGGCTGGAAAGTCTGGATTAATAATTGGACTGTCCCATGTGTCTCTTAAATGCTTTGGGAACAATGCTACGGAGACGGAAAAATTAGCATTCTCCATTGCATGTGTATGTGTGTGCACGTGCGTGCATATGTAGATATTCATACATATGTAATTATTCCACTTCCCAAAGACTCAGAAGACCAATGAATTGTTTCCAAGGTCTCGTAGAGACAATTTCAAAAGTTGCCATTTCATTAGCCAGAAAAGAGTAGATAATCAAAAGTACAAACCTGATGGAGCAAAGGAGAATGAGTCCCACGTTGAAAAGAAAAGAGTTCATCAGAGTTGCTCCCCACCTGGAACCAAAAAAGGTTAAATGGCAAGCAATCAACAGATGCCAGTTCTCAAAGGCAATCATGGAAGTCAATGTGGCAAGGTTCATTACTTCATGGGATGAATGGTTATGAAAACTAATCGCAGACCGAGCATCATTGCCCCTGCAATCACAGCTAGCAGAAGGTAGAAGCAGAAGAAGGCAAATGCAGCAGTACCTAGAAGACCTGGTTAATTGGCAGAAGTCAGAGAGAATCCTTGGGAAGGAAAAGAAAAGACTACATAGTTTTTCTCATCACATACCCCATACATCGTCCAGTTTGATAAAAACCTCATTCAGGAAGGGCGAAAGAGGAGGATCAATCAGCAAATATATAACAATATGTGCAACCCAAGCCACTGAAACAATGAACCTGGAGGACAAATAGGGTGACTAAATTAAATCCATTGTCCTTCGTGGAATACCATCCAAAATTCATTCAGATAACAACTCAGCAAGATGATAACTAATTTGGTAAAGTTATTAGATGCTACTAGGGAACAATTATTTTTTTTTAAAAAAGGAACGAGAAAAAACAAAAGCATAAATAGATAAACCAATTCAACTGCTAGGAAAAACAAATGCATAAATAGAGAAACCCAATTCAACTGCTTTAACCCTCAGTTCAAACAGGGAGGGTGCCATAGATGTTAAAATCAAGGTTCTTAAATCATTAATTTTAGTTATTTTGTTAGTAAGACCAAAATAATTACAATTTCGGTTTATTTCACCTGAAAAATTCTGCATTTTTAAAATTAAATATTTATATAATTATGGAAATATTTCTGTCCAACTTACAGCTTTTTCAGTATGCCTGTCGGTAAAATATATTTCTTCTGAAATCATTGAATTTCAGTAGAAATCTCGCCTCAGAAGAAGAAGCTGCAGGTGATTGCGTGCATCCGCAGGGAATAGTCTCGCAAAATGGGGCAGGGAAGAAGAAGACTATCTATTTAGCCATAAAAAGTTTCAGTCTCTATTGTTTGTTCCATCACAAATCAAATTCACCGCATGGATTGTAAATCCCTTCCCATTAGACCTTAGGAATTGGAGAAAGTCAGCTTCATCTTGTACCAGTCTAGGCTATTGGAAATGAATAGGTAAGAGTCTCAAATTGACACCACCATTCACATGCCAACATAGTCTCACACAATATTGAACCCCAGCCCAACTACTACATGATTACCAACATGAAAGGGAATTAGACTGGCGGCTATTTATAAAATGTAGTTTTTAAAATGTCTTTTCATATATATATATATATATATATATATATATATATATATATATATATATATATATATATATATAATTGGAAAATCCCACCAAATTAAAGAAAAAAAAAGAGGCACAAATTCACTTTGATATAACCTCCTATAAATTGAGAGTGCAAGGGTTGAAGGTCATGGAGGGAATTCACAGCCCATATAGCTGATATGGCATACTCGAAATATTTGAGCTTTTCACCAAGTGGGGGCCACCACAAACAAGCCATGGCCCAAAATTCAGACCAGCCCACCCATCAAGTGTGTGGCCAATGTATTCCGGACCTTCTAATGCACTTCCCTCACTCTCGCTACCCTTGCTCTCACCTCTTCTTCTTTTTCTTTTTTTTTTCCTCTCTTTCCTTTGAGAAGATAACGAAATGTTATTAAAGACGAGGGAATAGAATATCTAATACAAAAAGATGTGGCACGCCAGCGGGCCAACTCATAAGGCTGGACCCAGGCCAAGAAAATTCAATTTTTTTTAACAAGGCTGGTGATGGAGACATGAGAGGACCTACTCAGGTGTACTAGAGACGGAGACGACCACCTACATCAGTGCAGCTTTCTTTGTGGATGAGAGATTTTGAATTGTGGAAGAGTAGAAGCTTGTTTGGTTGTGGATTCTTCAAGGTACATTATTCATTTCTTCTTCAAATGTATTCTTCTTCTCGTCTTCCTCTTTCCCCTTCCATTACAACCTTCTAAACACATCAAAACCCCACTCAATCCTCCCTCTCTTTCTTCTCCTTTACCTGGACATGTGAGGACTCGCATGTGCACATGCACGCACGCATGTGTGTCCATACGGCCAACCACATGTGGGCCCCCGTTTGGGGTTTTCCCTCTTTGATTTTCCTCCAAAATTCCTTAATCCCTAGATCCTTTGAATCTCTTAAAAAAAAACCTCAATCCTCAATCTCCATCCATGAACCCAAAACCCTAATAAAAATCTGAATTTTTGTGAAACTTTCCCCAAATCAAAATTTTGATTGCATCATCGTTTATTCACGTGGTTGTTGCACTACCCACGCTAGATTGAAAATCCCTACTTCCAAGTGGGCCACTCTTAAATTATTTTATATTTTCGTGCACCGTGTATGTGATAACATAGGATGAATTTCCAAATCTATTATGTAGATATATTTGATTTTACATGTTGATTGCTAAAATTAATGTGTAAATTGATCTCTCATCTTGCATTCTAGGATAGTTCCATCAAATATATCCAAGCCAAGCCAATTCAAAATCCAAGCCAAAACCAACCGTAGACCCACCTGTTGTCAGGCCTAACAAATCATTTGCATGCAAATTAGCCCCTTGCCATTGTGGGAAAACTAAGTGTTTAACCCCGCAACAAGGCCTCTAATTTCATTGAGTACAACATTCAAACCCCATGGGTGAGATCCTGAATGGTCCTTCAAATTCCTATGAATGGTCTAGATCAAATCCCAACGAGTTAAAGCTTCGGCAAAATAAGTAACACCTCTTGGGAAAGGTCATAAAAAAGCAACATGCATGCATTGCTTCTGTTGTTTATCTCTAAGAACACCCCCCATACCTGAACACGCTTTTAGAATTAACATTCAAGATATTCTCAAGGGGGAATACAATGAGTGATAGTCTTAATCTTAGCCAATTTGTTCCATGGTATTAAAAAACGGTTACGTAACAGTCATAGTGGCTGTTATGTAATGGTAATGGTGGGAACTGTTACGCATGCAGGGCAGTAACACCCATTCTAAGAAAAAGGACCCATAACGGGCCTATAATGGTCATAATAACCGATATGGAGCCGTAACGGGCCAATACATTTTCTTCTTTAAAATATATTTTTTACTGTTCTAGGGCTATAACGACCATCATGGCTTGTATTGTAATGGCGGCAAAGCTAACTGTCACATCCACCATTACCGTTATTGAATACCTTAGTTTGCCCCTTGCAATTGACAGATAATTCCTACATTGGTCATCTGCAGCAACCCCTTTGAACGCAAAAGGTATTGAGAACCTAGATAAGAATGTTTTCTTTTATTCCAATTAATTGCAGTCAACTACATGAATCTTGTTCCTCCATTCCACTCTATCAAGGGCCATACCTTCGATTAGACCATAGGTCACATTAAGTCTTTTTTTACAACCTCCATCCACACCCTTTTCGGCATTCCCCCTTGCCTTTTTAGAGCCTTCAACTTGCACCAACTCACTCCTAATTAGAGCACTTCTTTTTCCCCATTGCAATTTGCACATGACCAAACCATCTAAAAGTCTACTTTCCCTCATTTTATTACATGGTAGTAGTACTCCTAATTTCCCATGAGTGCATTCATTTCTAATTCTATCCTATTCTTGAAATTCAGAAGAACTCACGCGGAGGAGCCCTATTGTCCTATAATGTGTGGTTGGTCTTTAGCTTTAGATATCCTACTATTCGAAATTCAGAAGAACTACGCGAGCAGCTCGAAAAAGCCCGGGCTCGCTTACGGAAAGTGGAAATAGAAGCAGATGAGTTTCGAGTGAATGGATACTCTGAGATAGAACGAGAAAAACAGAATTTGATTAATGCCACTTATGAGAATTTGGAACGATTAGAAAATTACAAAAATGAAACCATTCATTTTGAACAACAAAGAGCAATTAATCAGGTCCGACAGCGAGTTTTCCAACAAGCCTTACAAGGAGCTCTAGGAACTCTGAATAGTTGTTCGAACAGCGAGTTACATTTACGCAATATGGCTTATAAGTTTAATCCCACGATAATTAGTGCCGCTCTATACATTCCTTTATTCCTATAAAAGTTGCCATGGTACTTTTCTTCCATTCGTTCAGCATTTTCTTCAATTTTTCAATCTTGTTGAACAATTTTGTCAACCAAAATAACCTAGCATCTCCCACATTTCCAAACCTCTATCGGTACATCATCCGAGTCCGTCCATGGACCTTTTCCGTTTTCATCTTTCTCAAAGCTTCTTTTACTTTAGATGTACTAATCCTATGAAAGTATCTATGGTCTTCATTGTCATTTGAGTTTATGGTTCCTTTATCCCTTTGCTTTTAGAGTGGTTGTTGTTTAACAAGTTCTAAAAATAGCTTTTCCACCTTTCATCGATCTCATTGTCCTTTACTAGTATTCTCTGGTTATCACTCTTAATGAATCTAACATGATCTAGGTCCATGGTGTGCCAAAACAGTACCTGGGGAACCGGTTCTGCAATATGGGGTTGTAATGGATACCCCTAAAAAATTTACTTCGTAATGGCCATTACGAGGTGTAACAGCAATTACCCCCATCACAATTATATGTATACCAGTTAAAAAAATGGTTGATTTTTTTAATTTTTTTTTAAAAAAAATAAATTTAGAACTAGTGTTGTGAGCTAAAAAATTAACCTTTCTTCCATTTCTTTTCACATTTCTGGTTTTGAGACTGATCCTTGGCCAATTTCGACACACCTTATACATTTGGTGGATTAAAACACAAAATTGAAGCGATTTGGACGAATCGAAACTCCGATGGGCCATTGGGGGGGGGGGGGGGTAGTAATAAGCGTGTTCGAAATATCGGTATCGCACAATGTATCGCACCCTTGGGATACGGATACGTATCGGTTATCGCACGGGATATATCGTTTGTATCGCATAGTTTATCGCACTTTTTGGGAAACATGGGGAAACATTAGCAAAATGGTTGAATTTTTTTATGAAACTTTGGGGATTATTTAAAAAGACCTTAATGCACACTTTTGAATCATAAAATATCAAAAAAGAAGTGCATATAATAAATTTCCTTTGTATAAGGTACTAAGTTATACGCTATCTGATTAAACTAAGGTAAATATATTTAAATATGATGCATACCATTTATAAATGTATAAAGATATGTATAAAAATGAGTCACATCCAAACATCAATTGGAATTCATTTTAACATGTCATTTTAGTGCATGGGCCGAAAAATAAGGCAGATCCAAATCTGAGGTGGACCACACCACACAAAATAGTGTTCATTGAATGATCACCATTAAACTATATTGGGGCTATAAATTTTTTGGATAAAGCTAATATTTATGTTTTCCCATCCAGGTTTGTCAAACCTCATGGATAGATTGGATGGCAAATAAACATTATGGTGGGCCCTAAAAAGCTTCAATAGTGGACATCATTGCCACCACATTTTCTTGTAGTATGGTACACTTGATCTTTCATCTGTCTCCTTTTTGGGCTCATGCCTTAAAATTACTTATGAAAATGGATGGAGGGTATGGATTGGTTAGTGTACCACACAAGGTATGGGCATGTGTCATGCGAAGATGGGATGCGGATTTCCTACTAAATCGTTTCGCAGGAGTGGGGCACACCGTGATGTTTGTGAGAAATCTACTCCATCCATCAGTTTTGTGAGCTTATTTTAAGACTTGAGGGAAAAATTGAGTTGGATCCAAGACTCAGGTGGGCTTATTTTAAGACTTGAGGGAAAAATTGAGTTGGATCCAAGACTCAGGTGGGCCGCACTAAAGAAAAAGGTGGGTAGGGAAATTCCTACCGTTGAAACCTTCCTGGGTCGACAGTGATGTTTACATTCCATCCATACCGTTCATTACGTCATTACTACTGGGATGAATTGAAAACCCAAATATTAGATTGATTCAAAACCTGTGGCCCCATGAATATTTCAACTATGGACCTTCAATCCTCATGTTTTCGGCCTACTTGAGTGTTGGATTCGGCTCATTTTTGGCCCTATGTCTTAAAATGTGCTCAAAAAACGGATGGACGGAGTGGATTTCTCACAAACATTACGGTGGACCCCACCTAAGTTTCCAGCACATGAACTTCATGCGAAGCCCAGACGAGCATGCAATCGTCCACCAAATCGGATTGCGTACGCTTTTATCGTACTGAGTAAACTCGGTCGGACCCACTGTGAACGTATGTGGTTTATCCACACCGTCCATCCATTTTTACTGCTAATTTTAGGGGTTTATACCAAAATTGAAGTAAATCCAAAGCTCAAGTGGACCATTACACAGGAAACAATGAGGAATAATGATTTCCACCGTTGAAACCTTCCTAAGGTCCAAAGTAATTTTTATTTGCCATCCAACCTGTTCATAAGATCACAAATACATGGATGAAGAGAAATCACAAACATCATCTTGATCCAAAACTTCTTTGGCCTCCAAAAAATTTTCAATGGTAGAGGCTCAATCAAAATGTTTCCTGTGGTGTGGTCCAGTTGAGATTTTAATTTGCTTCATTTTTGGGATCAAGCCCTAAAATTATCTTTTAACATGGATTAGCGGAGTGGATAAAATAAACAAATAACAGTGGACCCCACACAGTTTACTCAGTACGCTAAGGGTACTGAGTTACGCAGTTCGCAATCCGCTTCCACCGTCCACGTGTGCAAACAGTTCAAAGGAGATCAGAGTTGCATGGCCCCACCAATAATGTATTTATTATATCCACACCGTTCATCCATTTGGAGAGATCATTTTAGATCATGAATCCAAAAATGAGTGACATGGAAACCTCAATTGGACCACACCACAAATGGCAGTGAGGACAATGTTTCTCACCATTATAACATTCGTAGGGTCCACCGTAACATTAGTTTTCCATCCAATCTGTTCATGAGGTCACAAAGACCTTGATGAATAGGAAAAACAAATATCATACGATCCAAAACTTTTGCGACCCCAAAAGGGTTTCAATGGTGGACGTTCAATATCCAGCTGCCTTTTCCAGTGTGGTCCAGTTGATCTTTGGATCAGTCTTATTTTTCGGATAAAGCCTTACGACGAGCTCGCCAAATGGACGAACGGTTTGGATATAATATATACCTCATGATGGGACCCACGTAACTTGGTGTCGTCAACACAATCGGTGATCACGTGCGATGCACCAGTCGTTTGCCTCCTCTGAAATAGGGCTCGGGGCCCTTTTTCGAAAAGAGGGTTCGGCGCCGAACCCTAAAATCTCTCCCAAATAACGAAGATTTTGGGATTTCGACGGATTTCGCGCCCGATCTCTCCAAATCAAAGGCTTCTATTCGAATGGCCATCAAAAACAGCTTCCGATCAGGGCGATCTTCTTCACAGGTACCGAAATCTACCGTTGATATTTTTTTTATTTTTTTTTCATTTTTTTCGGATAATGATGCTCTCCCAGGTGCGATATCGACGATAATATCGGCCGATATCTAAAGTTTTGAATTTTCCGTATCTTCCGGGGGTTATCGGAGGAGTTTCGTCTCGCTAGGGCCCGATACCGATAATATCGGCCGATATATCGGCTGATAGTATCGATATTTCAAACACTGGTGATAAGACTTCAATTTGTTTAAATATTTTTTGTTGGAAACAATTAGTTTGAAGATGAAAATATCAAATCGACCATATCTTGCTAGATTTGTGGCTGATTTGGTGTTATTTTTATTACTTTTTCAATTTTTGTTGCCATTTGTTACATTAAAATCAGAAGAAGAAAAAATTGTTTGATTTAAATTTTGTTTTTAGTGTGGATGGTTGGAATGCATGTAGAATGAATAGATCTACAAATGCATGTCTTATATCACTCTTTCCAATGTAATTTGATTTTTTTCCTTAATTTTTTTTTTTAATTTCAAGTAAATTTTGGATGAATAGTGACAGTTAACAAAAATTAGCTACTTTATTTTTTATTTTATCTTGTGTGGATGGTTGGAATACATGTAAAATGATTACATTTACAAATGCATTCCTCAAATCACTCTTTCTAATGTCATTTGGTATTTTTACAATTTTAAAAATTTTAGGTAATTTCGGGTGAATAGTGACAGTTTGCAAAAATCAGCAAAAAATGTTTTTTATTTTATTTTATCTTGAGAATAAATGGTAGGAAAACATGTATAATGATTAAATCTACAAATGCATTCCTTAGATCACTCTTTCTAATATCATTTGATATATTTTTAAATTTTTTAATTTCAGGTAAATTTCATCGGAAGAGTGATGAGTGATCACAAAATTGTAGATTTAATCGACAATTGTAAATTTTTGTTAGGAAAAATCAACCAAATTTGTTTTTATTTTATTTTATCTCGAGTGCGGATGGTTTGGAATACATGTAGTATGATTAGATCTACATGGTTTGGAATACATGTAAAGTTACATTGAATTTTTATTTTTTTTGAAGAACGTTGAAATTTTATTAAGAACATGGCTAGCAACAGCTAAACAGGAAAAGAACGACTAGAGAAAAAGGAAAAGCCTTCACCTGCAAGGTGGGGGAGAAAAAATGCAAAAAACCCCACGAAGATGCTACAACTCAGTCCAATTGGACAACAAAAGGTTAACCCCCAACACGACCGCCTAAAGAGGCCAGGATTGATTACAAAAGCATCAACAGTTCCTTTCCCCCCAAATTGACCACCAGATCGCTGGCAGCATCAAATGCCATCTCAATCGAGCTTGCTTCCCCCCATCGCCACCATGCCAAGCCTAAAGAAGGTCCCGCACCAACCCTAGCATCACCCAAGCGGTACCAAAGGCAACTATGAAATGATTCCAAACCTCTTGAGTGAACGAGCAGGAAATAAATAGATGGTCACCAGTTTCAGCGTCATGGCAGCACATGCAACACATTTGGGGGGTCATCAAAGACCTCTTCTGAAGATTATCAATTGTCAGGACCTTCTTTCTACCCACTATCCACGTGAAGGAGGCAACTATAGGAGGCTCTCCATAATAAAACCAAGTGGAAAGAATGTTGATCCTGAGGTTTGGTACCACCGGGCTGAATCATTTTTATAAAACAACTTGACCGAGAAGCAACAAAAACCATGCATCTGCCAGATCGAGTTAGGACTTAGGACCCCCTGCCAAGAAGACAATTTGCAAGTGGCCTAACAAGGCAGCAAAATCAATTGTCCCATCATCCGACAAGTTCCTCCTACAAGGAGCAGCCCAAGTGACTGGCGATCCGCGGCGAGAGAAGCAATCCGCAACCGTCAAATCCACGGAAGGGGCAAGACAGGACAAAGAAGGAAAGTCGTGTTGTAGAGGGGCTTCACCGCACCAAGTGTCCACCCAAAATCAAACTTTGGTACCATCCCCCACTAAAAAGGACACCTTTCTAGAAAACATCTCTAATCATCATAACCAATTTCCAGATATAAGAGACCCTGTATAAGGAAGACCTCTTAGCTTCCCAACCATTGCATTGAAGACCATACTCATATGAAATAATTTCGTGCCAAAAGCAAACTTCTTCCGATCCAAACCACCATAACCATTTCCTGAGAAGGGTCAAATTCATATTGCTAAAAACCCACAAACCTACCCCACCCTGAGTGACAGGCTACCTTGATCAAGGTGAGACAACCACCCAGAGAGATAATGGCTCTTTCACTTCGATAATTTTCTCTCAATTCTTTCTATCACCCTATCCCATATGCGAATTGTCGATTTCCCAATATAAAGTGGAAGTCCCAAATATGTAGAGGGGAAAGAACATGCCTTGCATTTGAAGGAAGAAGCCAGATGGGAGGGTTCATCTTTTGACAAGTGAATTCCCAATAATTCACTCTTCCCCACATTAATCTTCAAACCATAAACCGCCTCAAAGCACATCACCACTTTCCTCATGTCTTCCACCATAGTCAAGTCTGCTTTGCAAAAGATTATCGTAACATCAGCGAACTGGAGATGAGAGACCGAGTGTATTGTCCTACCCACCTGAAAACCGCTTAAAAAATCGGCTTCTTGGCCTTTAGTTAATATCCAACTAAAAGCTTCTGCTATAACCAAGAAAAGATATGGAGACAAGGGATCCCCTTGCCTGAGGCCCCTGAAGAATTTGAAAAAACCATTCGAAGATCCGTTCTTGAGCACAGAGAAAGGAGACCCAACCACTCTGGATCTGTTTCCACCATTTGGCACCGCAACCCAACCTCCCCAACATATAGCCCAGAAATCCCCACTCCACGTGATCATAGACCTCTACATCCAGCTTGCATACCACCCCCAGCTTCCTTTGCTTAAATCGAGCATTGATACACTCGTGCACAATTAAGGCCATGTCCAAAATATGCCTATCCCCAAATAAAAGTTTTGTAGATTACCATAAGATGATTGACAAGTGTTGGACGAATCAGCTTCACCACGACCTTCATGCAGCAGGTAAAGTGTTTGTTATTATGCACTTGTTGCTATTAGTTATTACAAAATTATTTTTATGGTTTAATCATTAAAGTCTTTGTTTTCATCACTGTAATGTACAATACTATTTAAATCTGAGATACAAATATGCCGCATTATTTGGTAAGGATGATGATGTTCATGTCAAGCTAAAGAACGTGATAAAGAGTACATGATGAGATCGACTTAGATATGCAAATAAAGGCGTTGAACGAAGTGAGTACAAGCATTAACTTATTGGTCTTTAATTTTATTAATTTGATGTTTAAAACAATATAAATGTTTTGGCCTATTAATTATTGTCCACAGTTGGAAGTATATGCACTTTATCAAGGCAGCTTCTCCAATGCTCTTGCACAAAGGGCAATCTCTCGAACAGCTCCGAGTAAGAAATAATTTTTATTACTATTATTATAGAAATTATTTTATTAGTGATGTAGAATGGATTTGACAATTTACTATTATGTGCACAACATAGTTTTTTTTTTTAAATATAAATTTCTATGCAGCTGATTAACATAGTTTTTTTTCTTTTTATTTCTATACAGCTGATTGGTTGATGCATTTTAGAGAAGTGCAAAGCCTTTTAAGGCAATTGTGATAAAAAAAATTTAAGCCAAACAACTTCTTCCACTTGCAGAGCTATTTTGCACTCGTCAAGTCGAAGAGTAGTAGGCTGCAGGCTAGAACATTAGATTGACTTGTCTACATGCACTACAACATAGAGCTATGATTATGGAATTCAAGGTGTATAGCAAGTCTGGTTGAAGAATGTGACTTTTGTTCGATAAACTGGGACAACATTAACAATGAAGACCCACATCGACCTTGGTTGGAACAAAGGGAGAAACAGGTAGAAGAGGCTGGTGATTGTTTCAACCAAGGTAGAAGTGGGTCCTGCTCAATATAAATGTTATCCAAGTTTATTGGACGTAAGTCGCATTCAACCATATAGAAGTCCAGGTGTATAATCCAGTGTTATGCATGGGGCAACAAGAGAGTCGTGCAATTGTCTGATAGGACCCAAAGAGAGTTATGGAAGATTTAACCCAACAAAACAATATTTTTTTTACGACGACTAGGTGTCCTTGCCCCTTTTTAAAGGCAAGACTAATCCCTGCAAATGCACACAATCACCCGCAAACCACATGCATTGGGTAAAGCACGGGGAGGGGAATCGAACTCGCATCTGTGGGGAGCAAACCCATGACGCTAGCCATGCGCCCAAAGCTCGGGTGGGTCAACAACAGTAGAGAAATAGAGACATAGGCTCATGATGGTGATGATGATGATGATGCACCTGCTGATCCTAATGATAATGTTGCTCGACACATTGTACAACCGTTTACAGATCGCAAGGCCGATCAACATCAATGCATTATGAGTGTACCAAGTCACGATATGACCAGCTAGGGAGGTAGCATCATGGGGAGGCTAGCACTGGTGGTACTCGAGGATGTCAAAATGCTTACAGATATGGATATAGATATGACCATGGACAGTATACAAGCCTATTGAGCCATTTTAAACTTGGGCTAGTCCCAATCGATATGATCCATATGGAGCATGTCAATATGGGGTACACACATTCAGATTTATATCCGAGTTATTCATCTTTGCACTCGCTCTCCACAGTACAAGTACGAGCAACAGTACTAGGGCAAGCTGCGGTACGGGTACGGACTGTACAGCTATGTTGGTGGGCCTGATGGGCTCTGATTAGAGGTGGGCAGGATCCGACTCGACCAAACCGGTCGGATCCGAACCGAACCGAAAGCCATGGTCGGATCGGATCAAGTAGACCCACTCGGATCTGATGCCAAAGGGGCTCGAGAGATGGAATAGATAGGGTCCCACAAGTTGTTAATTTGCGGCTGGGGAATTCACACGAAAGGGAACGAGGAATTCTCAACGCACACTTGTTGGGCCAGGAGACGAGTGTTTGGACTTGCTTTCGGCCTCTGCTCATTATAGTAAGGTCCCTTTTGGATCTAGTGGAGGATTGTCGCCCCTCGAAAGGGGGATCTGATAGTGACAATCTCGAGTCGGATCGAGTAGACCCACTCAGATCCGACGCCAAACCGAGTCGAGTTCGGGTCATGTAGCAACTCAATTCGATCAGATCTGGACCGAAATTGGGTAGTATAAAGTCAGATTTTACTCTCTTTTTTACCTTTACCCTTCTTCTACCTGAACCCTAACCCTACCCGCAGCCCGAGCCGACTTCCTCTCCTTCCCTCCTTTCTCTCCTCCTTTCTCTCCCTCTTTCTCTCTTGATTTCCCTCCTCTCCTCCTTTCTCTCCATCTCTCTCCCGATTTCCCTCTTGTTTCCTTCCTAGCACCAGAGTCTCCAACTTGGCTTAACTCAGCCTAGTCCGAATTGACCGGACAAACTCAACTCGATCCGACTTGGTTCGGGTCAGGTCAGCAAGGAATCGGTTCGGATCGAGTCAGCCCTGCTGGACTCAGTCCCGAATTAGATCGAATTCGGGTCAGGTACTTGCAAAAACCGGATCAAGTCGAGTTGGACCTAATCCGGTCTGACTCGACTCGATGCCCGCCTCTAGCTCTGATTATGACTATGGGTCTTTGCCTGGCACAGGTGGAAATCTTACTCGAGGTCAACACAACAACTGCACTATGGCAATGAGGATCGTAATCAGTCATCCTTGGGTTTTATTGACATAGTCTTTCCCTCCAACTCAGGTTATTATAGATATGTCGCATATGTTCACAGCTACAGCCCGATAATGACAACGTTGAGGTCAAGCAACCACAAGCAGTAAGATTTTCATTCTGGTGGCAATTGGTGAATTCGTGTGTATAAATTGTATGCAGGTGATTGTGTGCATCTGTAGGGAATAGTCTCACCATAAAAATGGGGTGGGGACACCCTGACGTAATAATTTTTTTTGTAAATTTGTATTATTTGCATTTATTTGTAATATTATTTTCATATTTAATGACTTATGTTTTGAGTTTATCACATTGTCCATAGTTATATAAATATAATTAATCGTCTCATTATTACATCCATGCACACATAATCTTATTTATATTGAATCATTGATGTTAGATATTTAGAAAATTAAATATAAGAGTTTTATAGTCAATCTAAGCCTCTCAGGTTCATAAAATCATCAAGCAAGCTAAAACAACATTCTTATCAAAGAATGGATCGTAACACCATTATAAACATGTTCGGGAGAAAAAAAAAAAAGGGAAATACATATTAAGAATCCTCTAAACATTTAGGATTTTTTTATATTTTTCTAGATTTTTTTGGCAAAAAAAAAAAAAAAAAAAAGAACGAAAAAAGGAAGAAAGCTAACGATAACGGGGGGACCATTACACCCACCATTAACGTTACAACACACCTTGACTAGGTCCCTACTCTTCCTCTCTTTCATTTTTACAAGTTCGAAGACATCTTTCTCACCTTCTCTTGTCCCTAATCTATTGAAAAGATCATCATAAGCCTTAAGTTTAGCCTAACCACGCTTAATAATCTTGTTGTCAATTCTATATTGTTCAACATTTTCTTTGTTTTTAGTCCCTTGCCAAACTTTGAAACATATATGTTTCTCATGAATAGTTTTTTATAGATCAGCGTTCCACCACCAAGTCTCCTTATATGATTGGTTTTTGCCTTTAGATACTCCTAAAACATCTTTTGCTACTTCTCAATCCACATAACATTTACTTCCTCATTGACATTCAAGTTTCATTCTTCTATCATTACGAACAACATTGTTCTCTCTTTTCAAATTCCACCACTTAGTTTTAGGATGCCTATTAATTTCACTACCTTTTCTTTCATCTCTTAATCTAAACAACCATAACCATTACCCTACGCAATCAGACTCTCAAGGTAAACCTTGCAAACCTTTCATATTTTTCATTCTGCTTTCCCGAGTACAAAGAAATCTACTTGGCTTGTATATGATCCACTTTTTAAAGTCATTAAATGTTCAATAATCTTGTTAAAGTACGTGTTTGACAGAGCTAGATTGCATGCCATAGCGAAATCAAGGATAACATCCCCCGTCTTGTTTCTTCTGCCAAAACCATATCCTCCGTGTACAGTCTCAATGTCTCATATCCACTACTTTTTTTCCCACATGACCATTTAAGTCTCCTCATACAAATATCTTCTCTCTGTTCAGAATTCCTTACATTAGTCCATCCTTATACTCCCAGAACTATCTCTTGATTCTATCCTTTACCTAGGGCACATATGCACCATAACATTGATCATCTCCTCTCCTAATACAAGTTGTATTAATAAAAACCTACAACTTCTCTCTTAGCATCTACAACTTTATCATTTAAATCTTTATCTACCACTATCCCTGCTCATTTATATTATTGTCGTTTCCTATATACCAGAGTATCACATCTATCAATTTCTCTAGTTTTGGCCCCCTTTCTACTTCCGTCTCTTGAACACAAGCTATGCTAAATCTCCTCCATTTCATCGTATTGACTAACTCCATACTCACTTATCAATTTTCCTATATTCCATGTGTCAATGCTCTTGAACTAGCCTCTTTACTTGCACATGTCCAGAATGGATTTTTGCGATGTCACTTCTACGGCCAACCAAAAAGAAAGAAACTTCGCTTCTTTAGATCAAACTTGAATCTTAGTAATTGGTAATCGTTCTTGAATCGGATCGAGTGGCGTTTCAACCAAAACCGCAACTCATCCACTGATTCTTCAACATTAGTTGGTTCGGACCTCCACTTAGTTTCACCCAAGCTTCCATTATTTGTAACAATTCTTTACTTGGGCGGATGGAATCTCTCTATTCCATACATATACATCCCCGAACTTTTTGGAATAAATAAAACAGGTGTATCCAACTGTTGCCCATTCTCACAATACTCGGCTTCCGATGGAGAACCCGTTTATAGGGAACACCCTAGAATGAGTTTGGAATGTCATATTGTTCAAAATCATGGTCAAAGGTATGGCATAAGTTTGATGTCGACCACCAGACTAACGTAACCCACCTCTTTTATCCGAGCCAAGAGCCAACAATGAGAGCACATAACTCCCACAGGCACAAGATAATCAACTATTACGTAGGTTGATTACAATCAAGCACAATCTAATAGTCCATTACATAAGTTGATTACAATCAATGAGTTACCATCTTCCCTCCTATGATTTCACAATTCTCTTCAACCATCGAGTTTCTATTTGATGCGACCCTAAAAAGTCTAGAAAATTTATCGGCCAATAGCTTCTCCTTGAGCCATTCATCGAACCAAATGAGAAACATATCTGCATTATTTACTTTGAATCTCATTCTTGCTATCAAACAATTTTCCACAACTTTGACGGGGCCACCACAATATGATGCCTTTCCATGTATTTGAACATTTCCCATATTTAGCTCTTCCAAGGTCTCACCCTCTATTTGAAGTGCCATATTTATTGCATATGGCTTCTCCATAATGCCAACTTTCCACACTGCTGAAACAATGGGCAGGAAAACAAAACATTCTGAAACACAAACACCCCCCAGCGCCGCACACCCCCCCCAAAACCTTGTTAGCCACAACTACGCTATAACCATAGATCCAGGCATTTACCAAGCATCAACACCACCAAATCTTTCTGAAGAGCGAGACCTGTGAATGAACAAGTGATTCACACTTTCAGCATCCTTCATACACATGCAGCACCCATTTCACAAGTATCATCTGCCTAAATGAAGATGATTAATCATATGCACCTTAACATGGCTCACCAACCACCTGAATAGGACAATTCTAAGGGCTTGTTTGGGAAGCAAGAAAATATTTGAGTGGAAATTTTTCCTAGGAGTGCCATTTTCACTAGTTTGTTAATGAACTTTTAGAGTGGATTTTTTTTAGAGAGAGATGGTCCATGTCCAACCCATCTCTCTCAAAAAATGCATGGACCATCCAAAAAATGCTATGTTTTTCAGAGCATAAATGTTTCTCCAATAAGGGCCTGTTGGATTCATGGAAAGGAAAGGAAACACTATTTCCCATTTAACTAATTTTCTATTTTTTGTGAAGACCTTTTGTTTTGTTTTTTTTTTTTTTTTTTTTGAGAATTGGCGGAAACACCATTTCTCTCTTCCTCTTTTTGTTGGAAAATCAACAAATTTATTTTCCCACCTCTCCCTCCCTAAGAAAGGCATTTTCCCACAATTGAAGGAAAATGAAATTTTCAAGATTTAAACACGTGCTACTGCCCATCTCCAACTGCCTCACATGTGTCACGTATCCAAATGTTCCATTGTCCATCTTCTATTTTGTCACACGTGTGCCAATGAGCCACATGTGCCACTATCTATCTTTACTTGGGCCCCACATGTATAAACCACCTCAAATGTGCCGCAGGTGCCAACTTTCCATCGTCATCTTCTTTTGTGTCACATGTGCCACCATCCATCTTCACTTGGGCCTGGCATGTGTCAACTTTCCACTGTCCATCATCTTTTGTGTCGTACATCTGCCACCATCCATCTTTCGCATACGCCCCTCATGTGCTACATGTTCCATTGTCCATCTTCAATCACTCTATATGTGCTACATGTTGCAATTGGTCGTGTGCACATGTGCTACCATCTACCTTTAACTGCTCACATGTGTCAAATGTGCTAATGTGCCACTTGTGTCACATTTGCCATCATACAACCTTAAGCACCCCTCATGTGTCATGTGTGACACCATTAAGCTTAAACACCCACAAGTGCCATCGTCTATCTTTGAGCATTCCATATGTGTCACATGTTAATCTAGCATCCAATAACTACTAGGAATTTTTTTTATTCAACCAAACAATAAAATGGAAAACATGCCCTAAAATTTTTAAGAAAATCGGATTTACAAACATGGAAAACAAAGTTTCCTTTCCACAATTTCCTGGAAATAAGGTTTCCTGAGAAACAATGTTTCTTTTCCCACACTTTCAAAAAATGTCTCTTTTCCCACGCTTTTCACAAATCCAAACAAGCCCAAAGTGGATTTTATTGGAAAGTGGCAACAAAAACTTTCTCAGCACCCCCCAATTATTTTATTTTTCAAACAAAATATTCTCCCCTTGGCAACAAAAACTTTCTCATCATGACTATGGTGACGATCATGATGGACAGTCCAAACCAATGATCGAACATTTTTCAGTATAATATGGGTCTCCCAACCATTGACTAGATGGTTAGAGCATCCAATGAAATTTATTTTGAGAGGGATGAGCCATCAAAGGTGGGCCGGCTACAGACCATCCAAATCAATGATGTCACCTTCTCTAGTATAATCAACATGGTCCATCAATTTTCCTAATGATTAATCAGATGGTTACAATAATGAACCATCTAAGGTTAACCATACATGACGGACGATCTAAATCAATGGTCAGACTCTCTACTACAACTAATATGGACCATCCTCCTAGTCATTAATTAGATGGTTAGGATCATACAATCAAAGTGATGAGACAAGTGCCATCAAAGGTGGGTGACACATGATTGACAGTCAAAATAAATTATTGGACTTTCTCAAGTACAATCAATATGACGGTCTCCTCTAAATCATTCATGAGATGGTAAGGATCATCTTATCAAAGTGATTTTTTTAGGGAGATGATCATTAGAAGTGGGCCACACATGACAGACAATCCAAATCAATAATTGAACCTTTTCTAGTATAATCAATATGGAACATACATTCTCCTAACCATTGATGAGATGGTTAGGTTCATTTAATCAAAGTGATTTTTTAAGAGAGATGGGTGATTAAAGGTCGGCATACACGATGGACAGGCCAAATCAATAACCGAACCTGTTCTAGTACAATCAATATAGACCATCTATTCTCCTAAGCCATGGTTAGATGGTAAGGATCATCCAATGGAAGTGATTTTTGAAAGAGTTGGGCCATCAAAGGCCATCCAAACATGATAGATGGTCCAAGTCAATGATTAGACCTTTTCTAGTATAAACAATATGTTACCTATTGGCCCATAGGGGCCAATGTATGTCGTGGAGCCAACGTAGCAAGGGGGGTGGTGTATTGGTACCATCCTAGCCTTCTAATACATAATGCACAAGAACAATTTGCAAAGTACACCATTTAATTTATAATCTAGATTCCTAGAAAATAACTCCCAAACATCAAAAGGGGGAAAAGAAAAGAGTTTCCACGAAAATTCTGTAAACTCCCACACAGGTGAAAGCAATTACCTTCCACCTGTTTTTTTCTTGGAAAGCTACTTTTTAATAAAAGTCACTTTCTGCCCAAATATTTTCCTGCTTCCCAAAAAAGCCTAAGGAGCCAATCAACATAATCTTCATCATCATCTTCCCGCAAGAAAATGCTCAGACATCTCTCATCTCCACAATCTTCTATCTTGCATGACTGGTCACACATCAGTCCCTCAAGCATCCAAAACATCCCTGCAAGCTCATTTCAATTTTTGTGAGGTCCATGTGAAAGGTGAAGGTCCATTGACCTCTCACATCTACATTCCTTAATTGTTGATAGTTAAATGGACAGAAGTACATGAAGACCTCCAGGAAGTGAGGAAAATTCAAATTGGATGGTCTCCCCCATGATCAACTCCCTATTGGGAATAAAGTTTGGCCTGGAAAAAATTTGAGGAAGAGGCAGAGAGGTGGTCTTCGGATGAATAGGATTGATAAGGTGTTGGGTCTGGAAGGGTCACTATAGCTTCCTTTCACAAGTATTAGGGAGGTGATTAAACTGGAATTGGAGGCTATCATCGAATTACATGATTAGACCACTTCAATGAGGGGTCCGCACTACTCTCTCCCTTTAATTACTAACATAGGGCAGTCAAAACTGAGGACTTCATGCCAAGTACCTTAGTTATTAGTGTGTAATGTTATTGAAAGAATGACAGGTGCTCTTTATGGTGTTGGGATTAATCATCTCTCAGTACCGAGGTGCTCTTGTGAATGCAATGCCAATCCTTGACAAGTCATTAATTGCAAATGAGTGCTTGGATTCAAGATCTATGGCTGATGAGTTCTGTGTGAAATGGAAGAGGAATCTCCACGATGAAATAATCCAATCCTCAACAGGCCAAGACTTCTCTAGAAGAAACATAATTCTCCTTGTTACACTGTTAGGAAGGTAACAACAAGAACGCAGTAAAAGATGACATTGAAGGGAGAGACCCGTTAACCATCTCCAACCAAGGTAGAGTCACCGCGAACAAGAATTCACTATGGTATTGCGAGTGGTAAAAATAAGAACCAATCCCTGGCAGGCCTAAACTATCGCTAAGAAATGTCTTTGAGAGCTTGTTATAATAATCGACGAACGTGTAGGGAGGGAAGAAGAAGACACTGAAAGGTCATCACAGGGTGATGGCACGTGTTTGGCATACAACAGACAGCTTTGTTACAACTATCTTCAAAAGAGAAACAAATCCTACAACAATTGTCACAGGCCATTGCAATTTACGGCCCAGCTCTGAATACCATCTTTGCCCTCTCCACTACCCAAGCCATGTTAATGGTCTTGGTACACAAGAGAAACAAATCCTACAACAATTGTCCATCAACGCATCATCAACATTTCCTACATACAGTATCACTCTCTCACAGTGTTCTCAAATTTATGCTACTAATTGTGTCAAATTTTGGAAACAAATTGAACAGTTATTCAACATTGTTGATTCTCCTGTACCTCATTTAGTAGCCTTCCCAAACCAGTGCATTGTAAATTTAAAAAAACAAAAACAAAATAAATGAAGCAGTAACTTACAATTTCCACTAGCATAAATAACGAAAAATAAAGATCAATGCCATAACTTTACATAGTTAGCAAAACAATGTCAGCCGGAGGTCAAGAACATACCCAACAACTCCTAATACAAGCTTTGCCAAGTAGCCTAGAACAGTGAAAGCCCATGTGGCCTCTGCCTAGAAAAAATTATGCCAAAGCACAAGAAGAAAAAATCACTAACAAACATGATTGACTACCTACAACAAATCATGCCATATATAATACAGTAATCACCTTTTCTCCCTGAGGATACATTTCCTCCAAAGCCGTCACATCTTCTTCCAAGAGGAGCAACTCCTGCACCATTAAGCCATCACTTCATAAATTAGACAATTTTCAAATGGACCAAAGAGTAAATGTGCAATACTCCTATCGTACACAACTCATTTAGTAATGACTGGAGAACTCATTAAGACTGTATGGATTGAACTAGGTCCTAAAGGACCAAGAATGTGTTAGATGGATTTACACAAGACATGATATTTATAGTATAGGTGGCAATGATAAAATGTGGTCTTGCAGATTTTTTGTTCTTCTTTTCAACATAATATAACTCATCCATATCACTCCACACATGCAAATAATGAAGAAAACACCCTTTGATTTGGAGGTTTAGATACTTCATTCCCAGCCAATACCATCATTAATTTCTTTAGTTTTGCCTCTATCCTCCTCCAACGGTTGAAGATAAGTGTTTGAGTACAGTAAGGCCAACCCCAAAGGTACTCAGTTTTATACGCTGAATCAACCATATCTTACTGAAAAAACATACTCTTTCCCATGTAAGTCCCTAAACCTACTTTTTCTACCTTCCTCTTTAAGAGCCTCAAATCCCACGAAGACATGGCAACAACGTAACACATCAAAGAAATCAGAAAGAGACGTGTTCAACAAAATAGCTAAGTTTTCAACACGTGACCTATCATGCAAACAAATGCCTTCAGAAGTTCAGAAAATTTCAGCCATGCCCCTATGCAATTGTAAGAAATGGCCATTGTATGTTTTGAACATACAAAACTGCAATATTTGACCTATGCTTGGGCAATAGTAGTACTAGGATGGTTGACTCCTTCAGAAGATTAATCATATTAAGCTTTAAATCTCTCGATATATATCTTCGGTCATCCAAAGCATACTAATGCTCACCACTCAATGGGTAGAGTCAATACATAAAATAGACTCACCTACACCAGGGTAGGACCCATACACGGTTAAACGAACCACTACAAGACAGCCTTATCCTGCCTTATGGTGAGCCCTCCAAACACTTGTTTTATTTGCCTAGTATTCAAGGAGCATTTATATATCTCAATGATCTTTTCCTATTACCAAAATTTCAGAAAGGACCTCACCCATCTTCTTTTCATATGTGGTTCGTTTTAGATGGCCAATCAGGCTACAAATGGCAAACCATTGTATTTGGAAAACACACATAGGGATTGAGGTAAATTGAAGTACCAAGACTTCTTCTTCTTCTTCTTCTTCTTCTTTTTTTCTTTTTTTTTTTTAGGGGGGGGTGGGCAGCTATAACTTTCTTAGGGCGTGTTTGATTTTCGGTGAAATGGTAAATCCCGGGTAAAAAAGTAATAATTACTTCCCCATGCATTTACAACTTGCCTGATTTGACCGCTTACTTTTTACACGAAAACCAAAAATATTACAAAATATCTGTGGGTCCCACTGTGATGCATTCCGCTTATCCACACCGTCCATCCATTATTCCATTTGAATTCATAGCATGAGTAAAAAATTGAGACATATCCAATACTCAATTGGACCACGTCATACAAAAAAGGGAATCGAATACTTACCATTAAAAACTTTGTATGGCCACTGTTTCTTTTTCCGTGGGCCACTTCAGTGTTGGATCCGCTTCATTTTTTGTCTCATGCTCCAAACTATCGTAATAAAACAGACGGACGGAATGGATATTTCATACACATTACCCTTAAGTTCAAAAATTAAAATTACATCTTTTGAGCTAATTTCACTGGCACAACTTCCTATGAAATTTCAAACGCAGTGAAATCGTAATAATTACCATTTCCCTTGCATTTCCCATTGTTCTAAAAAACAAACAGGCCCTTAATGAAGGGGCGTCAACACCCCTCGATGGGTACCTTTATAAAGCTTTTGGACTGGCTGCAGGGCTGTCCACACTCCCTGGGTGAGAAGGAATCAATGATCATGCGCATAGTCCGGGTCACTTCATAAGTTCGCTCTTCCTCTTTCTACAATTTGATTTGGAAGACACAGTCAGAAAGGAAATCTTGACATGCTTTCTACTCTTGGTACTATGGTGTCCCATCCCCCCAAGCGAGGAAAATCAGAAGAGATGCTGGGATGGAGAAAGCTCGTGGAAAAAGAATAATCGGGGAAGAAAACAATCGCTGCACAAACCTTCAGCTGGATGCAGAGGCTAGTACAGGACAAGGAGAGGAAAACTCAATACATCAGGATTCTAGGTAGCAGCAGGTTTGTCAGAAAACAACCTCCTCAAATAGAAAAACAACTACTGGAAAGATGCTTACGGAGTGTCCAACTCTTTTCGTTGTCAGATTTCCTAAAGGGTGGCTTCTGATCAACTTCTCCAGAGTATTTGGTAAGGCCGGAATCATCATGGATGTTCACATTCCCCGGGATAGGGAGACAAATCATCATAACAGATTCGCTTTCATCAGGATGAGTTCTGAGGAAGAAGGGGAAAAGGTGATCGAATTGATGCGTGGAAAGAGCTTCGGGTGTCTGGAACTTCGAGTTCAGCATGCTCGGTTTGGCACAGATGTGAGAAACAGGGAGGGAGGGCAAATCCAAGTTGATCGATAAGGGAGACAGACAGAAGGAAGATATCGGCCAGTAAGCAAACCCCTCATCTAAAAAATCAGAACGGCACAGTCCAAAAGGGTGGTTCTACCTCTTTCAGAGATGCAGTGATGGGTAACCATCAGTCAGTATCCAGTCAGATTGGCGTTGGAGTTCAGGAGGATGGTGACATTTAGAAGCAGGACCCAAAGCTTGTAAAAGGGCAGTAGACTACTCTTGACAGAGTGGAAGTCGCTGACGAGATAAAATGGATCTAGACAGATGCCGGCAGCGATATTCCGACAATCCCGATAAGACCAAAGGTGATCGAGAAGTCACTTCATATCCTTCAGTGGTCTTTACTCGCAGAGACTTTGTCACGCACATCCTTGGCTCAAATTCAGTGGTGGCTCCAGGGTTTCGTCATTCCGGAAACAGTTTTCAGTGAGACCCGTTGACGTTGATGAAGTTTGGATTAACTTCAGATCCAGAGATAACTTTGAGAAAGCTCTTATGGCGAGGACAGTTTGTATGGAAGGCCCTATCAAAAAACTAAAAATATGGGTGGAAAACACACTTTGAAAGGGAAGCCATCTGGATTTTAATCGAGCAAATTCCAATGGAACTTTGGTTCTGAGATATCTTCCTCGTGTTAGGCTCAAGCTTCGGTGAAGTGCTAGCCATTGATCCGTCGAAGGAGGCCGGAGAGGAAGTTAGTGTGGCATGGGTGTGCATCGGGAAGAAGCAAAGCTCTACCATTCCTGAATTTATCAAGGTGATAGTCAAAGATGAGGAATTGGCACTGAAAGTTCAAAGGGAAGAATCGTGGGGGACTTCGCAGCGATGGGGAGACATTTGGAGCAAACGAGCAGGAGAGACTTCAGCAAAGATCTGCAACAATTGGCATGTTGATGGCAAAACACCATTTCTATGCTCCCGCGACGTTTCGGACGTTTCTCCTAACGAGTGTCAGCATCTCAATGGCTTACTGCTGGTAGGTGAGGAACGGGCAAATAATAATCCATTTCCAGACATCCCGTGCTCCACGAGAGAAGGGAGAGAGTTATGCTCCAGCCCAATCCACGGTTCAAATCCAAGCCTGGTCGTCCAGAGATCAAGCTCAAATTCTGTTTTCAGCTTTGAACAGACTCGAAAGTCAATTGGGGATATGTGGCGTGAAGAAAGTTCTTCCCTACCTAAGACGTTGGTTCGGAGCAACCCCGAGGCTCCTACCAAGCCTCCAATTTCAAACAGTGTAATCAGTTCGGGAATCGATAGCTCTTATGCCAACACATGTACTCTATCCACACATGCGAATGACAATGAACACTCCCTATTGTCGACACGTGGAGAAGGCCCAGATCTCAAACTTGCACTAGTGTGTCCTCCCACACACGTGGATAATCCAGCAACGCGTGCCCCTACTACCACATGTAATCATTATGAGTCGATACAAAAAAGATACCTTTCCTCCCAATGTTATTTGTGAAACTATTGTGAGACCTAGTTTTCCTCCCAATGTTATTTGTGAAACTATTGTGAGACCCCTTAACTCCACGGAAGCTAAGGTGCTCTGCCGTGGCGATTTGAAGACTCTCCTGAGGCTGCAAACTTCTATAGCTATGGCTCCACAGCTATCGAAGGGCAGCCGGGAGAACCAGGCGATCAAGAAGAGATATGGGATGATGAAACAAGAAGCGATGAAGACTCAATGCTCGATGAAATGTCAAAAGAGAACAATGATGAGTCCCTTGTGGTGGAAGTGGTGGCCCAAGAGGATCGATTACTGGAGGATGCCTTAATAGTCACCCCACTACGTGCTACGAAATATCTTCATCATCCCATTGTAAATCTTCAGCTACAGGCCGCAAATATATTCGTCGGCCAGCAAGCTCCCTTTGAAGATCTTAATTTGTCTAACGCACAGATAATTGGTCCAAAGACATACTCAAAAGAGTAGGAGGGATGGTCAACATGTCTTTCGGCATGAACAAGGAAGACGTTTACTTTTTTCAATTTGTCAAAGGGAAAGGCGCTCAAAGGCTTTACAAAGAGCAGTTATCAAAGGCAAAAATAAAAAATAAAAAATCCCCATGGGGTTGGAGGGAACTTCTCAGCTTGGAATGTTCGATAAATTACGATTCTTCGATCAAGACTAACGGCAACAAAAGGGTCAGAATGGGTAGAGTTGGTGATCAATGTTAGTTCTCCCTTGGAACATTATAGGGTTGGGCAGCAAGTTGAAAAGAGCCCGAGTTAAAAAGGTCTGTAGTAAGTCTAAGGCAGAAATTATAACTCTCCAAGAAACAAATTTGTAGGCTACCAATAGAGGTATGTTATCTTTTGTCTAGGGTATTTCAAATTGATTGACGATTTCTCCGGCTCCTTCTCAGTGTCAATTGTCTTGTGCGACTGTGCTTCTAGTTTTTCATGGGTATTTTCTTTGGTTTATGGCCCCTATCACCCTTCAATGTGTGATCAGTTATGGGCAGAGCTCTCCTCAGTCAATCAGAGATGGGATGTCCCATGGTGCATCAGAGGAGACTTCAATGTCGTTCGGTTCTCTTAAGAAAAATCAAAAGGGGGTCAGGTGACCAGTAGCATGCAGAAATTTTCTGGCAAGGTTGCTTCTCATGATCTTATCAATCTCCCTTTAGGGGGTGTTACATTCACTTGGTCCAACAATCAATCATATCTTATGATGTCGCGTTTGAATAGATTCCTAGTTTCCCAAAGTTGGGTTGGAAAATTCCCCCTAGTCTCCCAATGGGGTCTTCCGAGAATCTTCTGTGATCACGGATCGATTATTTTAGAAGTTAATAACAATAATTGGGGTCCTCGTCTATTCAAATTTGAGTTGGCATGGCTGGAAATCAAAGCTTCAAGGACTTGGTATTGGACTGGCGATCTTCCTTTCAAGTTATAGGTTATGTTGGGTTCAAATTGTACAGTAAGCTCAAATTACTTAAAGAAAAAATTAGATGTTGAAAAATGAGGTTTTGGGTGCTCGAGAGACAAGAGTTTGAATCAATCTTGGCAAAAATTCATGATTTCGATTTGAAAGAAGAAGCGTGTGACTTGTCAGAAGAAAACAGACTAGAGAGCAGATTTGAATGCAAAGTAAATCTCTTTCTCCAATGAGGAAATCAAATGACAACATCGGTTTAGAGCCTTGTGGCTAAAGGAGGGGGATAAGAACATGAGTTTCTTTCACAATATGGCTAGTGCATGCGCCTGGGTTAATAAAATAAGCAATTTGGTTGTGAATGGTGTTAGAACCACGAAAAAGGACCAAATTTGTAATGCAATTGTTTGCTTCTACAAGACTTTGCTCTCTTGCGAGCATTGGAGGAGACCGAGGCTGGACAATCTGCCTTTTCCCTTCCTCTCATCTAAGGAGCTTGGAGAAACCTTTGTTACCCTTATTCCAAAAATTGAAGGAGCGGAATCTTTGAAAGACTTTAGACCTATAAGTCTACTTGGTAGTCCTTATAAAATCCTTACCAAAGTTCTCGCTTCAAGATTCAAGAGAGTTTTACCTTTAGTAATTTTAGAAAATCAAGGACCTTTCATAGCCGGCAGATGGATCTTTGACACTGCTCTCATAGCACACAAGTGCATCGATTCCAAAAAGACATAGGACAAGGAAAGAGTGGAATTGTCTGCAAGCTAGATATTGAGAAGGATTATGATCACATAGATTGGAAATTCATGGATTATATGTTCGAAAGAATTGGTTGTGGAATTAAATGGAGAGGTTGGATTCAATCTTGTATGTCCCTTTTCAAATGTCCAAAGTCAATGTTGGATAGACTCGAGAAATTCTGAAGGGATTTCTTTTGGAAAGGGACCAGGGACAAGATGAAATTCAACTTGCTTAAATGGGACGAAGTGTGCAAGACGACTTCTAAGGGAGGAGCAGGTTTGAAAAGATTGGATCTTATGAACATTTTTCTTCTTGGAAAGTGGCATTGGAGATTCAGTTCTGAAGCAAGCAGGATGTGAAGGGAGCTCCTTATTTCCAAATATGGTTCTTAGACGGGCAGATGGGGCATAAAAACTTCTTTATATCATGCATCCTATGTTTGGAAGGCTATTGCCACCATCGAGCATCTCTTCCATACGGAAATTTCATTTACCCTAGGAAAGGGAAACCATATTCGCTTTTGGACCGACATTTGTTGTGGGGGTAGACCTTTACAGGATTTATTCCCAGGATTGACCCTTCTTGCCTCCGATCAATTCATTAGGGTGGATCGATGCTTCTCATTTATCTACAGGTTCGTTGATTGGACTCCTTGTTGGCGAAACCTCTCGGACATCAAATTAGATGATCTCCTTAAGTTGCTTGACCACATGAAGCTTCATTTGCCCTCGCTTTAGGATGAATACTCATTGATTTGGAAAGCCCATGCTTTAGGTCTTTTCTTCGTGCGCTCCTTCTACAAGTTGATCTCTAAGCCGCCTACAATTGATTCCTTTCCCTTCCTTCAGTGGTCTTATGGTGCTCCTTCGAGGATCGCGGCATTTGTGTGGCTTGTTGGAAAGAAAATAGTCCAACCATAGACAATCTTCAAAGGAGATCTCTCATCCTCCCAACCATCTGTTTGATGTGCATGAGGGATGAGGAATCCATTAACCATCTCCATACATTGTCCCTTCGTTCAAAAGGTATGGGAACACTTCATCAGTATTTTCCATATTTCTTAGGTGATGCTGAAGTCAGTAGATCAGCTCTTATGGTCATGGCATGGAGGTATGGTGGAAAAATCTTGGAAAGCCGTTTAGAGACTAGTGGCGATGGGGGTTCTTTAGCATATTTGGAGGGCTCAAAACAACTGTTGTTTTGAGAACAAGATCTTTTTTGTTGCAAAAATCATACGTATGGTCAAATTAGTTGTTTCGAACTGGGCTCTCTATGTTAAATCAGCTTTGAACGTTGATCTTTCTTTGTGGTCATAGCATGGAGGTATGGTGGAAAAATCTCGGAAAGTTGTTTAGAGACTAGTGGCGATGGGGGTTCCCTAGTATATTTGGAGGGCTCGAAACAGCCATTGTTTTGAGAACAAGATCTTTTCTACTGTGGAAATCATACGTATGGTCAAATTAGTTGTTTTGAATTTGGCTCTATGTTAAATCAGCTTCAAACGCTGATCTTTCTTTGTGGTTCGAGAACAAGATCTTTTCTGTTGCAGAAATCATACATATGATCAAATTAGTTGTTTCGGACTGGCCTCTCTATGTTAAATCAGCTTCGAAACTCATCTTTCTTTGTGGTTTTTTCCTTAGCTCTTGTATTCTTTCCCGCTTTAGCGGTTTTTTAATAAAAATTTAAGTTCTCTCAACAAAAAAAAGGTCAATGGTCCTCCCCAACATGCATTATGTGCATGAATGATGTCGAGTCAATTAATCACATTTTCATCCATTGTCCTTTCACTCAGAAGGTGTGAGGGTGCTTCCTCACTACCTTCAACATAATGTGGGTGATGTTGAAGTCTATTGAAGACCTCTTGTGGGCTCGGCACGACGGAAGGATAGGGAAGGAAGGGAAGTCGGTGTGATGTCTTGTTTTAATGGTAGTGATGTAGGCTATTTGGGGGGAAGAGAATGGTGGCTCTTTTCAAAATAGATGTGGATCAGTAGAAGAGGTGGTGAGAAAGATAAAGGTGGAAATAGTGGGATGGGCTTCCGTTTGAAAGTCGTGGACATCTGCAACCTTTAGTCTTTCTTTGGAATGTAATTTTTTGGTTTGGATTCTTTTCCTACATAGCTTTTGCTTTAGTGGGTTCTTTATGAAAATTTTGTTACCTTTATAATTTATATTAAAAAAATAATAATAAATAAAAATAAATAAATAAATAAAATCTAATGTAAGGGAAACTAAACAAAGACTACAACGGCCAAGGATAGATAGTGACCCACTTGTAGTCGTCGCCCCATCTTCTTTTCAAAGGTGACTCATTATAGATGGCCAATCAAACTAGATATGTCAAACCATTGCATTTGGAGAAACACATCGGGATTGAGGCGAATTAAGGTGCCATGACTTTTACTTTTTTTCCAATTGATGATTTTATTTAAGGAAGAGTGCAATAACTAGGAACCAGTGATGACCCTCTCGTTTAGTTGGCAACCAAGAAAACAAAAACATGCACTATACAAGAAGGGGACCCCAGGGAGATAATAAGGTCTCAGAATTCCATAATCCCAACCCAATCCCCCAATGACCCATGGAATTCCTATCTTGGGAATGCCCAATTTTGATCATTTGAAAAATTCTTCTTTGCCCCAGAACTCCCAGTAAACAATTCCACAAATCCATCAGCAACAGAGAACTTCTAAGCCTTCAACCGAGTCCGGGTCTGCCAGCTGCCTCTAGCTCGAGGCAAGGGCATAAGGGAAATCGGGGAAGTTCGGTGCCCCAATGAGAATCATTTCTTGGAACGTGAGAGGGTGGGATCGAGACAGAAAAGGTGCCTGATCAAGGAATCTATCAGCAGAAAAGATCCGGACGTAATTTGTCTCCAGGAAACGAAAGTTCCCACTTTCAAAGATGGTCTTCTGGCTACTCTATGGAATGCTAAGGACGCTAAATGGACATCTCTGGACGCTTTTGGTTCGTCGGGAGGCATTTTAATTGCTTGGAAATCTTCCAAATGGGAAGTCTAGACAGTTTCCAAAGGGGCCTTTTCGGCGTCCATCATCATCCAAGACAAGTCTTCAAATTTTTGCGGTCTCATTGTGGCAGTATATGGCCCTAATGATGACTCCCTTAGATCTGTTTTTTGGGATGAATTGTCCACTGCTAGACAGTCCTTCATGGGCCCCTGCTGTTTTGTAGGTGATTTCAATGTGATCCGATTTGCGGAGGAGCACTCCCGCAGCAGAAGAGCTTCTGCTGCGATGAACTCTTTCTCTGATTGGATCCAATCTCAGGAGCTTGTCGACCTTGTGCTGTCGGGGGCTCGTTTCACCTGGTCCAACAGTCGCAGAAATCAAATCCAATGGAGGCCGGATAGATTTCTCATTTCTCCCGACTGGTTGGAGTCCTTCCCATCTGCTTATCAACTGGCCCTTCCCAGGGCCACATTGGACCATCACCCTATCATGCTGATGCTGGAGGACTTAAACTAGGGTCCGAAGCCCTTCAGGTTCAATGCTTCATGGCTCAAGATCAAAGGCTTCCATCAGAAAGTTGAAGAGTGGTAGTCCACCTGCCAAGCTGAAGGTTTTGCTGGCCATAGACTATTATGTAAGGTCAAAATGCTCAAGGAGAAGATCAAAGACTGGAAGGAAGTCGAATTTCGCAAACGGGAAGCCAAGACGGAAGCTCTATTTGTTGAGTTGCAACGCATCGACTCTTGAGGCCGAAGGTGGTCCCTTGACCGCAGAGGTTCTATCTAGGTGTATTCAAATCATCCAAGCCATCTCTGTCAGGGCCCTCGAGGATGCAATCTCCTGGAAACTCAAGTCCAGGACCAGTTGGATATCAGAAGGGGATAGAAACACCAGGTATTTCTATACCATTACTAACGTGCAGTCCCATGCCAAAGCCATTTTATCCATTTCCATGGACGGAATCCGTACTGAAGATAGACAGGAGATTAGGGAACACGCGGTTTGACATTTCAAATACCTCCTCTCCGCGGAAGATTGGATCAGACCCAATTTAGATGGCCTTGCTTTTAGCTCCCTCGAAGATTCAGACGTGTCGCTCCTTGAAGCCCCATTTTCTGAAAAAGAGGTTAAAATGGCCATTGGCTCGATGGGAGGAGATAAGTCCCCTGGCCCTGACGGTTTTCCTATGGCGTTCTTCCAATCTTTCTGGGACCTCATCCGTCAGGACATTATGGATTTCCTTCACGAATTTTATCTCAAGGGCAGACTTTCAAAAGGCCTAGGCGCTTCCTTCATTGCGTTGATCCCCAAATAGCAGGCGCGAGCTCCTTTTCCAACTTTAGGCCTATCAGCTTGATCGGGGGGGCCTTACAAAATTCTGGCTAAAATTCTGTCTATCAGACTCTCGAAAGTTATAGGAAAGCTTATCTCCAAGTATCAGCATGCGTTCATCAAGGGCGGACAAATTATTGATTGTGCCTTGATCGCTAATGAATGCCTACATTCCTGCCACAAGACCGGTTTGAAAAGCATTTTTTGTAAGCTGGATATCGAAAAGGCTTACGATCATGTGGAGTGGGCCTTTCTTCAGTACATGATGGGTCGCATGGGATTTGGAGAAAGATGGAGAGGCTGGATCAAGGCGTGCTTAAGATCAGCCCACTTTTCTATTCTCATTAACGGTTCCCTGCACGGTTTCTTTAAAAGCTCGAGAGGGATCCGTCAAGGCAATCCTTTATCTCCTCTCCTCTTTCTTTTGGTGGGTGAGGCACTATCGCAGATGCTATCTCGAGGTCAAAAGGTTGGAATCCTTAAAGGAGTTTCCATGCCGAGCGTCACAGCTCTTATTTCCCACATTCAATTTGCAAACGACACGCTCATCTTCTCTGAAGCGGTCCCATCCTACATCGACAACTTGCGCACAACCCTTATCTGTTTTGAGGCTGTCTCGGGGCTGAGAGTTAACCTCTCTAAATCAAAATTTTATGGTGTCAACATCTCAGATTCAGAGTTGTCCTCCTGTGCCAAGATCCTTGGGTGTTCAGCAGCCCTCTTCCCCTCCACGTTTGTGGGTCTCCCCCTTTCCATTGGTCCTTCGCCGAGGAAAATGTGGGAAAGAATTGTCAACAAATTCCAGAAATACTTAGCCAGGTGGAAGTGTCAATACCTATCTATGGGTGGTCGCCTCACGCTCATCAAGTCGGCCCTATCTAATATGCCAGTTTATTTCATGTCTTTGTGTAAGACCCGACCCGAGTGCATGTGTGTGTATAAGTGTGCATTTCGTTTCTCTTGTTCCCGCGGTCCTACCGGTCGAATCCCGGCAACCCGCGACCCCCGGATAGTGTTTGCGGTCATCCTTAAGTCCGGTCATGTAGACCCGACTCAGATAGAGCCGAAACCTGTGCAATCTTGTTCACATAGTCGTTGTGGTTCCGACGCCGCGTCTTGTGCGTCCATCTGATGTGTGGATCATAAGTTGTGTGCATCTCATTTCTAGCCTTTGATCATGATCACGTGGCCCGCCTGGTGTGGAGAGCACATTTTTCAAGGTGGCCCACTCTCGTACCATCATCTGTGCCACCAGGCCTCGTGGCTGACGGCTGAGCAAGTCCGCCACCACGTTCGCCTTACCTGGGTGGTACCAAAGGTCGAAGTCATAATCTTTCAACAACTTCATCCATCACCTCTATCGCATGTTCAACTCGAACTGCCAAAATAGATACTTCAAGCTCTTATGATCTGAAAAGAGCTCGAACCTAACCCCATATAGATAATGCCTCCACACCTTCAGTGCGAAGACAACCATTGCTAACTCCAAATCATGGGTGGGGTAGTTCAGCTCATGGACCTTGAGCTGGTGCGAGGCATACGCCACTGGCTTCCCGTGCTGCATTAGGACAACACCCAAGCCAACTCTGGAGGTATCGGTGAATACAACAAAACCCTTACTCCTATTAGGAAGAGTGAGAACAGGCGCAGACGTGAGGCGGTCCTTCGACTCCATAAATGCCTCCTCGCAAGCGTCACTCCAGACAAACTCAGCGCCCTTCCACGTCAACCGGGTTAGCGGTGCTACAATACGGGAGAAACCCTCAATAAACCGTCAAAAATATCCCACTAGACTAAAGAAGCTACGGATATCGGACGCGTTCGTGGGCTGGCCCCACTGACGCACTACATCAACCTTCGAGGGGTCCACAGCGACACCCTCCCTCGTCACCACGTGACCGAGAAACTTAACCTCCTCCTGCCAGACTCGCACTTCTCCAGCTTCGCATACAGCTGGTGGGCACGAAGGGTCTCTAGCACAATCTGCAAGTGCTCTACATGGTCCTCCCAGGTCCTCAGATACACAAGAATATCATTAATAAACAGCACCACGAACTGATCGAGGAAAGGCCGGAAGACCTCGTTCACCAGCTGCATAAATACAGCGGGCGCATTGGTCAATCCGAACAACATGACTAGGAACTCAAAGTGACCGTAGCGAGTCCAGAATGCCGTCTTCGAAATGTCCTCCTCTCGGACCCGAACGTGATGGTAACCGGAGTGCAAGTCTATCTTGGAAAAGAACTGTGCACCCTGCAACTGGTCGAACAGATCATCAATGTGGGGAAGCGGGTATTGGTTCTTGATAATGACTCTGTTGAGCTCGCGGTAATCCACAAAGAGCCGCAACGAGCCATCCTTCTTCTTCACGACAATAACGGGGCTCCCCAAGACGAACTGCTGAGGCAAATAAAACATAACTCCCGGAGCTCATCCAACTGCTCCTGCAATTCCCTCAACTCCAATGGTGCCATCGGTAGGGGGCCTTTCGAGATAGGCGCAGTACCGGGCACCAAATCAATCTGGAACTCAATCTGTCAACGCGGTGGCAAACCCAGGATCTCCTGAAACACATCCGGGTACTCACAAACAACTGGCAGCTGCTCAATACACCCTGCCGCAGAATCCTCGACGACACAAGCCAACAAACTCGACAACAGCTCTCCTTGGGGCTCGGCGACGAAATGGAACACTGGCAAGCCGGGAATGTGAAACATGACTGTCCTCGCGGCATAATCCAAGAAGACATAATACTCCGCAAGCCAGCCCATACCCAGGATAACATCAAACTCCGCCATCGGCAATACAAACAAATCGGCGGGAAGAAACATCTCACCCACCAGCACAGGGCAAGAAGGGCAACGATGACTCAACACGACAGACTTCCCCATGGGAGTCAAAACGGCCAAGGCCTCAGACGCGGACTCCGATGGAATACCGGTCGATCGGCAAAACTGCTCGGCCACGAAGGAATGGAAAGCACCAGAATTAAACAAAACATGGGCAATGCAAGCAGAAACAAGAAAAATACCCTCGATAACTCCGCTGGTCGATGACTGCGGGTCCTGGCCCTGCGCCTGCTGCGCAGAATAGAATCTGCCCTGAGCTGGCAAAGGAAGCAAGCTTGAAGACTGCAGATCCTGAGTCTGCGCCTACTGAGCGGCAATGTATACTCGTCCCAAAGACTAGGGAGGTCTGTTGTTGCTGTTGTGGCCGTTATGGAGGCCTCGCCGACCGCTCTGCCGCCGAGGAGGAGAGCCCAGGAGCGGGAGCGGAAGGCGCGCTCGCCGCCGATGCGATGTTGATGCCGCCGACTCGAGGAGGAGGCAATTGTGGTGGTCTCTGCTGCTGCAAGGGGAGAGGGCAATCGCGCCTCCGATGCCCAGTCTGCCCACAACCATAGCAAACGTCGGAAAAAGGGCCAGAAGATGGAGCGGTTGGCTGCACTGATGATGATGAAGCTGCTGCCTGAGCCGCAAGCTGTCTAAACTCGGATCTGCCCCTCCGTCTCTGTTGTCGATGTTGACGGGAACTGCCAGCCGGTGCTCTCCTCTTCCAGTCTCCGCCAGAACTCTGCTCTCGCGATCTCTGGGTCATAACCCAGTCCTCCTCGTACACCAAGGCTCTATACACAACCTCATTAAACGTCCTCAAGCAACGACCCACTACTCGACTACGGAGCGCGAGACGCAAGCCGTTCTGGAAATAGGGAGCCCTCATCTTCTCGTCGCCGACGAGATAAAGAGCAAACCTAGACAAAGCCAAGAAGCGGGCCTCATACTGCGACACCGTCATATCACCCTAAACCAGTCTCAAACTCCATGGCCCTCTGCTCCTGAACATGCTCAGGGAAGAACTTCTGGTCAAAGCGGACCACAAATTCCTCCCACGACCAAACGAAATCGGGCCCGACCATCCTCGACACAGATGACCACCAATGATGGGCCTCGCCCTGAAGAAGAAAAGTCGCCAAGGAAACACGTTGGTTAGCCGGATATTGTATCGTGTCAAAAATCCGCTCTACCTTTATGCGCCAAGCCTTGGCGGCAAAAGGGTCAGGCTCACCCCTGAACCTGGGAGGATCTGCCGCCGAACTCTCTAGAAATAAGCAGCAATGGGGGCAAATCGGTCTGCTCGGGAATCGGAACGGCTGCAGGCTGACGAGTCTGCAACGCAGCAACGACAAGCTGCATCAACTGCTGAAAATGCTCGGCACCGGCTGGCACCGTCGAGAATGCAGGAGCGGCACTCACCTCGGGCAGAGGCACGGGTGCGGCTAACGGAGCTGGAGCCTCTGTAACCAGGACAGCAGGCTCAAATGGGGGAACTGTCGGGGGAACCGGAGCAACTGGGGGAACAGGCGCAACAGGTAGCTGAAACAGGACCTCAAGAATCAGATCCTCTAAGACGGGAGGGGTGCGCTCGAGTTGAACGGGTCGCCGGAGCAGGATGAGAACCACAGCCACGGGCACCACGGCCACGAGCGCCCCGCTTCGGCGGCATCGTCTACAGAAAAACGAGGACAAAGACGCATAGGGTCAGAATATTGCAAGCTCAAACGAAAGAAAAGGCTCTCGAGACACTTGTCCTAGGCTCAAAGCAAATATGCGATGTTATCCCAAGTTATTCCAGATTCACTTGCTATGCTTTGATACCAACTCCTATCACACCCAAACTCGGTGACCGGACTCACAAGGAACCCAATAGCCGGTTCGGGCCGCAACAGCCTCCGTAGTACCCCATTCTCGGCACCTGAGGCAGGTTCCGATCTTGGGATCCTATAAGGAGGATTTTCATAACCGTATATCTATTCCAATATGAGCATACCCAAGATCACGGCAAGCACATATCAGAAATAACAAAGGCACACATTGCAAAATCCACTATAAATTTAAGCTTTTCAAGTACAAGGTTGAAAGGAAATACATCTGATGACAAAAGAAGGAGAGAAGATCTGCAACACTGGGTCCTCAACTCAACTCATATCCAAGCTCTGCCGCTACAAAGCCGACCTAGGATCTCCCGCACGCATCAATCGTGCATAAGCTTATAGAAAGCTTAGAGGGTAGTGAAAGTGTGTGACAATGGTGCGCATAAGAATAATAGGAGATACAGAAGGGAAACATGATCAATGCCAATATCACTAGCCTTATCAAGGCTAAACCATGAATGCAGGAAGCCATACCAAGGCTATGCAATGCAATAAGGCTTATATAGCCGATACAAATGCAATGCGAAGTAATGTCAATGCTCATAACCAGTCCACATATCCAATACAGTTCCATCATAAGGAATATCACTGGGGTCTAATGCACTACAAGATGATTGTGGCTCTCAAGACCGCACAGTCAAAAGAGCGTAAGAGACCACACTACCCGCCTGTGGACAGCCAATCACCAGCAAGGCTCGACGATAGTGAACCCACTCACGAGCTAGTCAGACTCAGCCTAGTAATGCCCACTCACTCAGGCGGATAAGGCCACATCACATCTCAACCGACTACACAACTGTGGGAGACGCGGCCTAACGGTGGAAGGCACTCGCATGCTCAAAATTTCTACTCGGTCACGGCGTTGAGGAGTCCTCTAGGTACCTTGAAGGTTTAGGGGCTTTCACCCAGGAATATCCTATGCACCCCAAATGCTCAAATGATATATTTCCGGTGTCCACATATGGCCATCCACGAATGCCCCTGTGGAGGCAAGGCCCTGGTAAAGCAAGGGCAATAATATCCATGAGATGTGATGCCAAATGCATGAATCACGCATACCAATCATGCACTAGCTCCAAGCACTCAATGTGCACAAGAGAGGAACTCCATCCCTCTATCATATTAACCCAATGACCACACACAAATGCAATCCAAACACTCCATGATGCATATGGGTCATGAGGGTGCGTCATACGGTGATTTAGAACATACTCCTTCCCAAGGAGGGAATCAAGCCTAGGTACTTAGACAATTAATCTAAGGAACAATCCTCTATTGGGGGCCCAATACTTTGGGGTAGCCCACAAAGCTAAGGAGGGCAATATATAAACCTAAAGGAATAAGCGGTCCTAATGAGGGCCTATAGTGGGCCTTAAACCACCCATAGCAACCCATGGGCCTACCTTAGGGCCACCAAGGAGGACATCCAACCTCAACTGGGTCCCTAAAGGTAGCCCAGCATTACTCGAATAAGAAACAAGGCCCAAGGCCTAAGCAATCCATGGCCTAGCGGGCTATACACCAAGCCCAACACATAGGCAATATGGAGGGCCCTCAAGCAAGGTTTGGGCCCGACCATAAAGGTCATAAACCCACATAGTGGTGGGCCTAATGGGCAGCCCGGTAATCCAACCATAAGGGCAATCCTTATACTTAATTCAAGTGAGTTGGGCCTCACAACTTGGCCCAAGTACAATGGTCATTTTGGTGGGCAACCAAGGGCCCAACTACTTGCATATTATGGCCCACAAACCCATCATAATAAGTAGTAAATATAGGCCCAAAGGTCAAGAGGCCTATCTAGAAAGTTCCAGGACAAATGGGCCTAGAAGTACAACAATTCGCTAAAAATATGGACCTAATAAAACCCAACTGGGGTGGGCCTCAAATGTGCACTAATTAAGCCCAAAGGCACATCAAGAAATGGCAAGATTATGTGCATAAACATCCTTAAATCTGGTGGGTCATGCTGCCCCAAAACATGCCTTTAAGGGCAGCTAGTTTGGGCTTATTGCTGGAATTCCAGCCCAACCTGTTTCCTGGGCTTGCTGGAGTCCAGCAATAATTACTTTATTTAAGTATATTGTTCACTGGTTACCCACACACATCTTTGTGGGTCCCACCAGATGAGAGTGGATGATACACATATGGCAAGGGAACCATGCTGCTGGACTGGACGTCCAGCAGCAGCCCAGTGGGCCTGGGCGTCCCAAGGTGGACGTTCAAGGGGCCTGGGCGGCACCCCCCTGATGGACATCAAAGTGGGCCCCACGTGACGTCTCCTAGGGAAGTGGGCCACTTCCTATGTGGACTAGGATGGATGAACGGGTGGATACAAAACACATCGAGGGCTGTGTGGAGGGTGGACAGCCAACCCATGCTAGACGTCCCAGCCTTGGGTGTCCAGCTTGGTGTGCCGGTTCAGCCCTCGCTGAAGGCCGCTCAGGGGTCCGTTGGCCCCGAAATTTGGTAGGTAGGTCCTATCATGGGTGGGCCACCCTCTCACAAAATTTCAGATTTTATCGAATTAGGTAAGTATTTATTTGAATTAAAGGAAAACTGCCTGCCCAAAAATCTGTTTAGAGCAAAAATTATGGTTGACCCTGTTGAGCACCCAATGGGGTGGGCCCAAGGTCTCCAAAAATTGGGAAAAATTGATTTTAACATCCCCACATATGTATAGTACAAGATAGGGTCCACCAAAGTGGCCCACCTATTCAAAAACTATTTTATATTTTTAAGTTTTCTAGACTGTAATGTTACTGGAATTTACAGCAGAAAATTTAGCAATGTCCACCTCACTTGGGCCACACTTTTGGGACCTCAATCAAGGTCAAATGGGGCTGAAATTTGAGGGACATCAAGATGAGATCCCCACCTCTCAGAAAAGTATAATTGATGGGTATGAATGGTCCCCCAAACAGTCCCAAAATCAACCAAAAACTGTCCAGAAAATTCTGGACAGCAACATACACTTGGATTAAATTAATTGTATGAGTTAATAACAAAGGGAATTACCACAAAAACTAGGTGTTATGGCCCACCCTAGTGGGCCCTACAAATGTCCAAATCAAATCCTAAAGTTACCACACTTGCATGCATCATTAATAGTCAGCAAATGGGACACCTAAAACCATAGAGTAGGTGGGTATGGGCGTCCCACCCTAGCTGAACTTTCTGGACTATCTAGGCCCACCAAGTGTGCCACACATCATCATCGGAAATAGAAGAAAAGAGAGGAGAGGAAGAACATCTCGGCCATAGGGAGAAGGCTCTGCCACTATTGAGCCTTCCCCAACACAATCACACCCACACATTTCATTGATTCATACATACAATCATAAATCCTCACCATGCATTATCTATATTTAAGATGAATGATTGAGATGCCATCCCAACTATGATGCAAGGGTCTAAATGACCCATCATGCTATGAAATCAAAGGAAACCACCATGATGGAGTCCGTAGAGGAAAGCCCCATGCTTGGGACATACATGCATAAGATGGGCCATTTGGCCACATCCAAGGGATTGTGTAGGATCTCCACCATTGATTGGTGGGTCCTACACTTTCCAAATGAGAGAAGAAGAAGATCTACACTATGAAAAGAAGATTGCATGAAATAGAGAGCACCCACCTTAGATCTCCACCAAAACTATATCTTCTAGCTCCTAATGCTCCAAGGAAGCAAGATCAATGGGTGAGATGGGTTTTCAATGGAGGGATTGAGAGGAAAAAGGAGGAGAAGGGGCTGGAATGGTGGGGACGTCCCACCCCTTGCAATGGGAAAGAGAGGAATGAAATGAGAGAAGGGAGAAATGAGAGGGAGAGAGAGAGAGAGAGAGAGAGAGAGAGAGAGAGGGGGGTTTGTAGGAGTGCAATCATCACTCTCTCTGCTAGATAAGAGAAAAGTCATCATAGCCTATGGTGATATAACTTATGTTGCTAGGCAGTAAGGATAGGTTTAGGTTTTAGGTTGAGGTTAAGGTTATAGGTTTAAGTTTAGGTTATAAGTGTAGGTTATAGGTTTAGGTTTAGGTTAGGTTATGTTATAGGTTAAGGTTTAATTATAAGTTTAGGTTACAAGTCAAGGTTTAGGTTATAGGTTATAGGTTTAGGTTAAGGTTTAGGTTTAGGTTAAGGTTTAGGGATTTGAGAATAGGTTTAGGTTATAGTACTGTGTTTAGGTTAATGTTGTAGGTTATAGGTTTAGGTTAATGTTGTAGGTTATAGGTTATAGGTTTAGGTTTAGGTTGTAGGTTTAAGTGTAGTTATAAGTGTAGTTAAGGTTTTATAGGTTATAGGTTAAGGTTTAGGTTTTAGGTTTAGGTTTAGGTTTAGGTTATAGGTTTTGGGATTTGAGAATAGGTTTAGGTTATAGGTACAGGTTTAGGTTAATATTGTAGGTTATAGGTTTGTGTTATAGGTTTAGGTTAATGTTGTAGGTTATAGGTTTATGTTAATGTTGTAGGTTATAGGTTATAGGTTATAGGTTATAGGTTATAGGTTATAGGTTTAGATTTAGGTTCAGGTTATAGGTTAAGGTTTAAGTTATAGGCTAAGGTTTAGGTTTAGGTTATAGGTTTAGGTTTATAACCTAAACCTATAATCTATAACCTAAACCTATAACCTATAACCTAACCTAAACCTAAACCTATAACCTACACTTATAACCTAAACCTAAACCTAAACCTATAAATCTAAACCTTAGCCTATAACCTATAACCTAAACCTAAACCTAAACCTAAACCTAAACCTAAACCTATAACCTTAACCTAAACGTATAACCTATAACCTACAACATTAACCTAAACCTGTACCTATAACCTAAACCTATTCTCAAATGCCAAAACCTAAACCTTAACTTATAACTAAACCTAAACCTTAACGTAAACCTAAACCTTAACCTATAACCTAAACCTATAACCTAAACCTATAACCTAAACCATAACCTATAACCTAAACTTATAACCTAAACCTTAACCTATAACCTAAACCTAAACCTATAACCTAAACTATAACCTATAACCTAAACCTATAACCTATAACCTATAACCTACAACATTAACATAAACCTACAACATTAACCTAAATCTTAACCTATAACCTAACCTAAACCTAAACCCAGAACCTACACTTATAACATAAACCTAAACCTATAACCTTAACCTAAATCTATCCCTACTGCCTAGCAACATAATTTATATCGCCATAGGCTATGATGACTTTTCTCTTATCTAAGAGAGAGAGTGATGATTGCACTCCTACAACCTCATTTCTCCCTTCTCTCCTTTCATTCCTCTCTTTCCCATTGCAAGGGGTTGGACGTCCCCACCATTCCAGCCCCTTCTCCTCCTTTTTCCTCTCAATCCCTTCATCGAAAACCCATCTCACCCATTGATCTTGCTTCCTTGGAGTACTAGGAGCTAGAAGATATAGTTTTGGTGGAGATCGAAGGCGGGTGCTCCTGTATTTCATGCAATCTCCTTTTCATAGTGTAGATCTTTTTCTTCTCTCATTTGGAAAGTATGGGACCCACCAATCAATGGTGGAGATCCTACACAATCCTTTTGATGTGGCCAAATGGCCCATCTTATGCATGCATGGGGCTTTCCTCTATGGACCCCATCATGGTGGTTTTCTTTGATTTTATAGCATAATGGGTCATCTAGACCCTTGCATCATGGTTAGGATGGCATCCCAACCATCATTATGATTGTGAGGATTTATGATTGTATCTATGAATCAATGAAATGTGTGGGTGTGATTGTGTTGGGGAAGGCTCAATAGTGGCGGAGCCTTCTCCCTATGGCCGAGATGTTCCTCCTCTCCTCTCTCTTTTCTTCTATTTCTGATGATGATGAGTGTGGCCCACTTGGTGGGCCTGGATAGTCCAGAAAGTTAGCTACGGTGGGACACCCATACCCACCTACTCTATGGTTTTGGATGTCCCATTTATTGACTATTAATGATGCATGCAAGTGTGGTAACTTTGGGATTTGATTTGGACATTTGTGGGGCCCACTAGGGTGGGTCATAGCACTTAGTTTTGGGGGTAATTTACAATTAATTTAATCCAAGTGTATGTTGCTGTCCAGAATTTTCTGGACAGTTTCTGGTTGATTTTGGACTAGATTTTGGGACTGTTTGGGGGACTATTCATACCCATCAATTATACTTTTCTGAAAGGTGGGGATCTCATCTTGATGTCCCTCAAATTTCAGCCCCATCTGACCTTGATTAAAGTCCCAAAGGTGTGGCCCAAGTGAGGTAGACATTGCTAGATTTTCTGCTGTAAATTCCAGCAACATTACAGTCTGGAAAACTTAAAAATATAAAATAGTTTTTGAATAGGCGGGCCACTTTGGTGGACCGTATCTTGTACTATACGTATGTGGGGATGTTAAAATCAATTTTCCCAATTTTTGAAGACCTTGGGTGCTCAAAACAGGGTCAGCCATAATTTCTGCTCTAAACAGATTTTTGGGCAGGCAGTTTTCCTTTAATTCAAATAAATACTTTCCTAATTCGATAAAATCTGAAATTTTGTGAGGGAGTGGCCCACCCATGATAGGACCTACCTACCAAATTTCGGGGCCAACAGACCCTAAGTGGCCTTCAGCGAGGGCTGGACCGGCCCACCAGGCTGGACGCCCAAGGCTGGGACGTCCAGCATGGGTTGGCCGTCCACCCTCCACACGGCCCACCTTGATGTGTTTTGTATCCACCCATTCATCCATCCTAGTCCACACGGGACGTGGCCCACTTCCCTAGGGGACGTCCACATGTGGGGCCCACTTTGATGTCCATCAGGGGGGTGCCGCCCAGGCCCCTTGACCGTCCACCTTGGGACGCCCAAGCCCACTGGGCTGCTGTTGGAGCATGGTTCCCTTGCCATATGTGTATCATCCACTCCTCTCAGCTGGTGGGACCCACAGAGATGTGTGTGGGTCACCAATGAACAATATACTTAAATAAAGTAATTATTGCTGGACTCCAGCAAGCCCAGAAAACAGGTTGGGCTGGAATTCCAGCAATAGGCCCAAACTGGCTGCCCTTAAAGGCATGTTTTGGGGAAGCATAGCCCACCAGATTTAAGGATGTTTATGCACATAATCTTGTCATTTCTTGATATGCCTTTGGGCTTAATTAGTGCACATTTGAGGCCCACCCCAGTTGGGTATTATTAGGTCCATATTTTTAGCGAATTGTTGGACTTTTAGGCCCATTTGTCCTGAAACTATCTAGATAGGCCCCTTGACCTTTGGGCTTATATTTACTACTTATTGTAATGGGTTTGTGGGCCATAATATGCAAGTAGTTGGGCCCTTGGTTGCCCACCAAAATGACCATTGTACTTGGGCTAAGTTGTGAGGCCCAACTCACTTGAATTAAGTATAAGGATTGCCCTTATGGTTGGATTACCGGGCTGCCCATTAGGCCCACCAAAATATGCGGGTTTATGACCTTTATGGTTGGGCCCAAACCTTGCTTGAGGGCCCGCCATATTGCCTATGTGTTGGGCTTGGTGTATAGCCCGATAGGCCATGGATTGCTTAGTTGGGCCTTGTTTCTTATTCGAGTGGTGGCGGGCTACCTTTTGGGACCCTTTTGAGGTTGGATGTCCTCCTCAGTGGCCCTAAGGTAGGCCCATGGGTTGCTATGGGTGGTTTAAGGCCCACCATAGGCCCTCGTTAGGACCGCTTAATCCTTTAGGCTTATATATTGCCCTCCTTAGCTTTGTGGGCTACCCCAAAGTATTGGGCCCCCACTAGAGGATTGTTCCTTAAATTAATTATCTAAGTACCTAAGCTTAATTCCCTCCTTGGGAAGGAAGAGTATGTTCTAAATCACCGTATGGCGCACCCTCATGACCCATATGCATCATGGAGTGCTTGGATTGCATTTGTGTGGTCATTAAGTTAATATGATAGAGGGATGGAGTTCCCCTCTTGTGCACATTGAGTGCTTGGAGCTAGTGCATGATTGGTATGTGTGATTCATGCATTTGGCATCACATCTCATGGATATTATTGCCCTTGCTTTACCAGGGCCTTGCCTCTACAGGGGCATTCGTGGATGGTTGTATGTGGACACCGGAAATATATCATTTGAGCATTTGGGGTGCATAGAATATCCCTGGGTGAAAGCCCCAACACCTTCAAGGTACCTAGAGGACGCCTCAACGCCGTGACCGAGTGGAAATTTTGAGTGCTCGAGTGCCTTCCACCGTTAGGCCGCGTCTCCCACTGTCGTGTAGTCGGTTGAGATGGGATGTGGCCTTATCTGCCTGAGTGAGTGGGCATTACTAGGCTGAGTCTGACCAGCTCGTGAGTGGGTCCGCTATCGTCGAGCCTTGCTGGTGATTGGCTGTCCACAGGCAGGTAGTGTAGTCTCTTACGCTCATTTGACTGTGCGGTCTTGAGAGCCACAGTCATCCTGTAGTGCATTAGACCCCGGTGATATTCCTTATGATGGAACTGTATTGGATATGCGAACTGGTTATGAGCATTGGCATTACTTTGCATTGCATTTGTATCGGCTATATAAGCCTTATTGCATTGCATAGCCTTGGTATGGCTTCCTGCATTCATGACTTAGCCTTGGTAAGGCTAGTGATATTGGCATTGATCATGTTTCCCTTCTGTATTTCTTATTATTCTTCTGCGCACCATTGTCACACACTTTCACCACCCTCTAAGCTTTTTATAAGCTTATGCACGATTGATGCGTGCAAGAGATCCTACGTCGGCGTCGTAGCGGCAAAGCTTGGATAGGAGTTAGAGTCGAGGACCCAGTGTTGCAGATCTTCTTTCCTTCTTTTGTCATCAGATGTATTTCCTTTCAGCCTTGTACTTGAAAAGCTCAAATTTATAGTGGATTTTGCAATGTGTGCCTTTGTTATTTCTAAGATGTACTTGCTATGATCTTGGGTATGCTCGTATTGGAATGGATATACGGTTATGAAAATCCTCCTTGTAGGATCCCAGGATCAGAACCTACCTCAAGAGCCGAGAATGGGGTACTACAGAGGCTGTTGCGGCCAGAACCGACTATCGGGTTCCTTGTGAGTCTGGTCACCGAGTCTGGGGCGTGACACCTTATCTCGTTGCCCTCCTTCAGTTCTAATTCAGATAGACAGGTTCCGTCGTGATTTTCTTTGGTGTGGAAAAGACTCCTAGAAGAAATTACACCTTCTGGACTAGCATGAAGTTTGCAAACATTTTTAGGAGGGGGGTGCTAGTATTAGAAACCTGAAGATCACGAATCTCACCCTGCTTGGTAAATGAACATGGAGACTGGCCACCGATAATAATGCCCTTTGGAATTCCATCATCAAAGGCAAGTACGGTACTTGCGCTGGTGGCTGGTGGACTAAGGATTTCACGTTATATAGGGCCTCGTTCATTTGGAAAGGGATCTTGAGATCCAAGAAGGCGGTTATTGATAACATCAGATTTGATCTTGGCAACGGCGCTGATATAAGATTCTATGAGGATATTTGGGTAGGCGAGGAGCCCCTCAAAAACAGATTTCCGACCATTTACAATTTGAGCCCTAAGAAGAACATCTCGGTCGCTAGCTGTTTTAAAACCTCTAATTCCAGTTTCGTTTGGTCCGTGAAGTGCATCAGGAATCTCCATGACTGGGAAGTGGAAGAATTTGCGAGGCTGCTCGATCTAATCTCTCAGGCGATCCCTGATCCCACTGCTCCCGACAGACCAATCTGGGCCAAGGACAAAACCAACATGTTTTCGATGAAATCGCTCTACTCTCTCCTTACCCCTTTGTCCATATCAGTTGGCCCTACGGCCCCTTTTATATCAGAAAGCGGATTCTCACAGTTGATAATCTTCGGAAAATAGGCATGCAAATAGTGAACATTTGCCTCTGCTGCATGCAAGATGAAGAATCCGTTGATCACCTCCTCATTCATTGTCGGTCATCTCTCAGATTTGGGCGGAATCGTTCAGAAGATTTAATATCAACGGTCGTCTCCTGAACTCCTCCGTCAATATGTTGTCATCTTCGCACGGTTTTAAGTTGGGTAAATGCAAAACTCAGGTTTGGAGAATGGCGCTTCTTGTAATCTGGTGGTTAGTATGGGAAGAAAGAAACAACAGATGTTTTAACGATAAGCTCTCCTCGGTTCAAGTTGTTTGGGATAGGGCCAAAAGGCTGATTGTCAAATGGGTTGTCTTAGTCAGTGTTCGAAATATCGGTATCGCACAATGTATCGCATCCTTAGGATACAGATACGTATCGGATATCGCACGGGATATATCGTTTGTATCGCATAGTTTATCGCGCTTTTTGGGAAACATGGGGAAACATAGGGAAAATGGTTGAATTTTTTAATGAAACTTTGGGGATTTTTAAAAAAGACCTCCATACACACTTTTGAATCATAAAATCTCAAAAAAGAATGGCACATAATAGGTTTCCTTTGTAGAGGGTCCTAAGCTCTGCGTTGTCCGATTGAACTAAGACAACTATATCCAGTATCCACCCATCTATTTGTTTTTCTATATCATTTTAGGACATTATGCAAAAAATTAAGCAGATCCAATAATCAAGTAGACCATATCATACCAAACAATGGTGATTGACCATTAGTGGGCCACTTGAACTTTGGACGTGCTTCACTTTTTGGGCTAAAATCATAAAATTATACGATAAAATCGATGGACGGAAATATATGAATTATAGTGGCCCCACAGTGTTTACTCACAACATGGTTCCCACCCCAGACGAACGCGGATTTACTGCGAAAGCCTTTAGCAGGGAGTTCCTGCGCTGGGAACCTAGATGGGGCCCACTTGTGATGTTTGTGAAAAATCCTCCCCTTCCATTAGTTTTGTGAGTTCATTTTAGGATAATATGCAAAAAATAAACCGTATATAAAGCTCGAGTGGGCCGTGCTAAAGGAAAATGTGGTTAGGGAAGTACCTACCGTTGAAACCTACCTGGGTTCGACAGTCATGTTTACATGCCATCCATACCGTTAATAACTTCATTCCTATAGGGATGAACTGAAATCACAAATATTAGCATGATTCAAAACTTTCACGGCCCATGAATATTTCAACTGTGGACATTCAATTATCACGTTTTCGGCCCACTTGAGCTTTGGAAACGGTTCATTTTTGGCATCGTCTCCTAAAATAAACTCACAAAATGGATGGACGGATAGGATTTCTCACAAACATCACAATGGGCCCCACCTGAGTTCCCAGCGCAGAAACTTAATGTGAAAGTGACTTTCGCAGGAAATCCCCGTCCGTCGCAGAAGCTACTCCGCTCAAGTTGTTTGAACGGTTCAAAGTTAAATGGGCCCCACTGTAATGTATTTATTATATCTATACCGTTCATGCATCTGGAGAGATCATTTTAGATCAAATGAGTAATATCGAAAGCTCAAGTGGACCACACCATAAATAGCAGTGGGGACTGATTCTCACCGTTAAAACATTTGTAAGGCCCACCGTAACACCCACCATAACTTTTATTTTTCATCCAATCCATTCATTAGGTCACACAAATATGGATGAGGAAAAACAAATATCATATCGATCCAAAACTTTTGTGACCCCAAAAGGGTTTCAATGGTAGAACTTTAATCTTCCACTGCTTTTTCAGTGTGGTCCACTTGATCTTCGGATCCGCCATATTTTTTGGCTCAAGCCTTACGACAAGCTCGCCAAATGGTCGAACGGTTTGGATATAACACATACCACATGATGGGACCCACAGAACTCAGTGACGACGTCAACACACGAGTCGGTGGTGTGCAGTACACCACTATTCCAAAAAAAAAAAGGGTCTGACGCCCTTTTTTTCTAAGCAGAGAGGGTTCCAGCCCCAAATATCTCCTAAATCTTCGGATTCCGACGAAGATTCTCCAAATTTCCACCAGGATTTCCCCCGATGTCACCCAAATACCCGGATTTCTTCGGATTTTGACGGATTTCTCTCCCAAATCGAAGATTTGGCTTGCACTAACCTACGAAAGAAGCTTCAATTGGAATGGCCCACCAAATGGAAGCTTTCGATGATGACGATCGCTTGTACAGGTACCGAAATCCAATTTCTTTTTTTTTTCGATTTTTTCAGATAATGATAGTTTCGATTTTTTTTTCGAGGAAATCGTGCGATATCGTCGAAATATCGTGCGATATCGACGATATATCGGCCGACATCTGAATTTGGGATTTTTTGGTATCTTCCGGAGGTTATCGGGGGTGTATCATCTCGCATGGGTGCGATAACGATAATATCGGCCGATAGTATCGATATTTCGAACACTGGTCTTAGTTAATTGTCTCAAGGACTATGATCTTTTGTTTCTAGATTTCTAGTTTTGCTGCTATCTCAGCAATCTCTAATTGTATTTCTTTTTTTCCTTTAATATATTCCTGTTATCTTTGAAAAAAAAAATTATTTCTTCCTGAGTCACTTTCCTTCTACAATTCCCAATGAAACCCAAAACATACCACCTTCCATGGGACCTTGAACGATCCCCACCCCATCCAAATTCACAAGTAGAATCACTGAAGCTCCATGAGATCCAAAAGCAAAAACAAAAACAAAAACAAAAAAGAGAGAGAGGAAATAATTCCAAACCTGTCTCGTCAAAATGCAATGAATGAAGAGGATATGTGCGAGGCCATTGTGGATTTTTTACTTTGATCTTTCATTAGATGACGGATGGAAACAACACAATCTTAACAATCTCCAGTTTGACAAAATTAATGATGAAGACACCAACTGGTGTTACTGGTTAAAATACCTGGTTGGGATGATGTTAAGCAAGTAGTATTGGACCTTGGAATGGACAAGGCCCTGGGATCTGATGGGTTCCCCATTGCTTTCTTCCAAGTATTGGACCTTGGAATGAACACTTCATCTTAAAGTTCTACCCTAGAGGAAAGGTGTCCAAGGAAATTAGGGCTACATTAATGTGCTCATTCCCAAAAAAGAGGTTGAGGAAGGCTTTAGTAGCCTCATTGGAAGCCGTTAGAAAATTTTGCCCAAGATCTTAGCAAGCATTCTTCGAAAGGGTGCTCAGTGAAGTGACTTTAAGTACCAAGAGGCTTTCGTTTTCAAAAGACAAATCATTGTTGGGGCTCTAATTACACATGACCCAAGGTACAAAGAGGATAAACCAGGATTAATATGTAAGTTGGCACAAAGAAGCATAAGATAGGAACTAGATTTTCTGCAATACAAGCTTCAAAGAATAGGTTTTGGGGTAAAGTGAGGATAGTGGATTTCAAATTGTATATTTACGCACTACTCATTCTCAATTTCTCATTAATGGTACTCCTAAAAGCTTTTTTCTGGAGGTGTACAGGTGTTTGCAAGGGAGATCTTCTATAGAAGCTCTTAATTGAATGATTGCATTGCCACAATGTAATGGTTAAACAAGGCTTTAAGTTTAAGGTGAGAAATATAGTTTTCAAATCACCCATCTATAGCATGTTTCCAGTACGCTTCTCTTCTCTGACACTGCAGTTGATCAAGTGGCAAATTTCAAGGGGGTTATCAGATGTTTCCAAGCAATCTCAGTCAGAAAATCGATTTGCTAAGAGGCAAGATTCTTGGGGTTTGTCTGATTCGAAAAGGGTTGAAAGTTATGGCTAAGGAATTCAGTTGCTTGGTTGGTTGCCTCCCATCATCTTATATTGGGTTGTCATTATGTGTGGCCAAACTGGCAATGCTCGATTGGTTTTGGTGGTAGAAAGAATTGGAAGGAAATTAACAATCATCTATCGTGAGGTTGTCATTATGTGTGAGGAAACTAAGTGCTTATGGGATTCAGTGGTAGAAAGAATTGAAAGGAAACAATCTGTCTAGAGGAAACCTTCTCTTCTCACATAGGTGGCTCATTTCTTTTGCTACCTTCAACAGCACCCTTTAAGGGCCAAGGAGCTATTAAAAGCATTGTGCATCATTATCACATGAAGAAGGGGATTTCGGCACCTATATAGACTCGTCCCTATACAGAGCCTCTAGAATATGGAAGGGGATCTCGACGCTCAAGGAGGTTAGAGACAAGGTAGGCTTCTAATTCGGGAATGGTGAGAGAATCTTTTTTTTTTTACTGGTGATTACCCTCCCCAGGTCATGTTTCCAAGAACTGCACAGTTCTCCTTGGTAAAGGACATTAAAGTATCCGAGTGTTATTTTGTCGTGGGAAACAATATTGTTTGGTGTCCTCCTTGTCATCGAGACATGAATGATGAGGAAGTAAGAGAGTTTGTAAGGCTTCTAGACAAGCTTATTCTGTTTGCTCCGGATAGAAATGAGCGGGACAAGTTGCTTTGGCTCAAGGATAAGTCAGGTCGTTTCTTGGTTTGGTCATTCTATGGATGCTTGAGTTCCTCTCTTGTGGTTAAGTGATGTGATTATACATCCCGTGGGGTACTATGCGGCCCCTCTGAAAGGCGTGTCATTCAGTTGCTTCGTGGGAAGGAAGAGAGTTCTCACCATTGATAACCTTCAAAGAAAGTCTATGGTTCTTCCAAACGTGTGTGTGGTGTATATGAGGATTGCGGAGTAGAGGATTGCGGAGTAGGTTAATCATCTCTTTATTTGCTGCATGGCCACTGCAGAATAGTAGAAGCATGGTGTGAGGATCAGGAAGCACAAGACCACGGTATAGAGGATGACAATTTTAGCTATTTGGTGAGAGATTTAGGGTGAAAGAAATAATCGATGCCTCCATAATGCCTCTAGCAAGGAAGCGGATGTTCTACTAAGGGTAAATCCTTTGTTTTGGAATGGGCTTCTAATGTAAATTTTGTTAGAAGGATTGTAATTTTGATTTTCTGCTTTGTTTGTAATTTGTGGCGCCAGCTCGACACCTTTTGAATAAAAGCTCTTGTTACACTTCAAAAAAAATCATTATCACATGAAGAATTAATTGTTCGATGCTACTATAAGGATATGGATCCTGTGGGGATCATATCTCCAACAAAACAGGCCTACTTAATGAAGTCACAAACAATGTTTTAAATATCGGTGATATCAGCCGATATATCTTGTATCCTACCTGTGCAATACAAAACACATAGGTAGTGCTGATATATCCCACATGTTCGATCTGGTGAGCATTTTCAATTTCTTATCCCTTTTTGTTGAAATTATGTTAAATCAATGTCAAATGGTTACAAATCAATTAGTTCTTCATGTTTTGCATGAAAAATCATGAAATTGGAGCTTTGATTTCGATATCCATCAGTTTTTCATGTCCTCCATTTTTGTTCGTAATTTTCCTTCAACCAACTGTCAATTGAGACTAATTTCAAAGTATTTAGGAGTATTTGATTAAATGATCATCACGCACTCTAATTTCGAAATTTGAGTGTAGGTGGTCCAATTTGGGGGAAACTGGGGAAAATTCAAAATTTCCCCAATTTCTCCTAAATTGCTTGCAATATTGCACTCCAAACATGAAATCAAGCATACATGAGGGCTGATCTACTGATTTGTTAAGTCGTTGTCATTTTAAATTAAAAATTTATTAAAATATTATTTTTTTTCAAAATTTCCCTTCAACCAACTGTCAATTGAGACTAATTTCAAAGTATTTAGAAGTGTTTCACGAAATGATGATCAAATACACTCTAAATGTTATGCATTCAATTTCAATATAGTTGCATTAGTTCAATCAGACAGCGCATAGCTTAGGACCCTGTACAAAGGAAACCTATTATGTGCACTTATTTTTTGAGATGTTATGATTTGAAAATGTGTATTAAGGTTTGTTTTTTTTTTTAACAATCCGTTAAGTTTCATTGAAAAATTCAACCATGTTCCCAATGTTTCCCCATGTTTCCCAAAAAGTGCGATAACTGATACATATATGTATCCCAAGGATGCGATACATGATGCAATACCAATATTTCGAACACTGGTCACAACGAAACACCTATCCAGACTCACTACCAGACCAAATGTCAGGCAAAAAAGGCACCCCTCTACATTTCCCCACTTGACAATGACTGGGTGGTCAAAAAAGTTGGAAGGCCTAACACTAACACGTCCAAAAGATGAGACCAACCCCATCTCCACAAACTGGAAGACCTTATCGTGCTCCACAGAGAACCTAGTGTAACATTTAAAAGGAGGCATACTAGCTAATTATAGAGCTACCCAACAGAAGCATCCATAAAAAAAGTGATAGCATTTCCAACTCAACAGAAAAAGCATACAAATCGGTTATAACCAAATTGTAAAACTAAAAAAATAATGTTACAAATTCCGTGCAATGTGAGATAGCCAATCTAAATAAAAAGCTAATGCTGTATGGTAAGCAATGTAGATGACTATGATGCAAACAAGATGAAATGAAGAAGAGGTCTGAACAGGCAAAGAAGGATCAAGAGATCTATTCTACATGAATTGAACCCTATACAGAGAATTCCTCTGACGTCTAATTTCATAAATGGAAGAATACATTTAAAGAAACTGTCCGTTTGTTCTCCTTTAAGTTATAAGTGCAAAGAAGTATTACACAACTTCTAATCCCAACTGCTGATCCTTCCCAGCCTGCTAATTCTAATCCTGACGACAAGTCATTTAAAATACTCAAGATGCCCCAAGAAACCAAAATCTCACCATTTATCCGTAATACCGTACTGAACTCATAACATAATTTGTCAGATGACAAATCTTGCAAACTCAAAAAGGATAAATCTTGCATAACATAAATCACTTCATTTTGGGAGCTTCTTTTTAAATCACTTCATTTTGGGAGCTTCTTTTTTTTTACTCCAACAAGTCCACATCAGACCCATAAGCCCTGATATTGTCTGCATCAATATCCCTAGCATATCTTCATCATCATAGCCTTATCCCAACTAATTGGGGTCAGCTACCTGAATCTTGTTCTACCATTCCACTCTATCAAGGGCCGTAACTTCAGTTAGATCATCAGCCATAATATGAATCCTTCCCACACCTAACATATGACTTTATTAGGGAGTGACTGAAAGTCACAGCCAAATGGTTGAGATTCTTGATCTAAGAAAAACAGAGAAGGCTGAGTTGTCCTTTTCTAAATGGGTTACAATAAGTGACATGCCTTCCTATGCAAACTATAGTCAGATGTAACGAAATTTTTCAAAGAAAGCAGCTTTTTAACAATAGGCAGTATTCAAGTTGTGGCTAAGGATTGAGCTCGGTTATATCTTAGAATCAACGTGTGTTTATCGCAGGAAGGCAACTTCTGGATAGTGCGTTGATAGTGCATGAGTGCATCGACCCCTGATACAAGGAGAGGGGGAAACGGGTTAGGTTGCAAGCTGGACATCAAGAAGGCATACGACCACATGAATTGGAATTTTTTTGATTAAATGATGGGTTGAATAGGATGCAGGTTGAAATGGAGGGGTTGGATGAGGGAGTGTATCCGATCAGCTATGTTCTTGGTTTTGATTAATGGCTCTCCCAAAGGTTTCTTCAGTTCGTCGAGGTGTATTCATTAGGGGGATCCCCTTTCAACCCATTTGTTCGTAGTGGTCACAGACGCAGAGGCTCTTGGTAGGATGCTTGTCAAAGGCCAGGAAGCAGGTATTATTTGCGGGTTCAAGCCAAACAGAACAAGTATTCCCATCTCCCATCTTCAGTTCACAGATGATATCTTACTTGTTTTTGAAGCAAGTGAATCTATGTTGGACAGGTTGAGAATGGTTATTCTTTGTTTTGAAGTGGTCACGGGACTAAAGGCAAATCTTGCTAAAAGTGAGTTGTTGGGGGTGTGCATGGCTAGGAAGGACGTCGATGGGATAGCTTCGGTGTACGGGTGTAGGCCAGGAGTCTTCGTACCTTGAGATTCCTTTTTGTATTGGAAAGCCGGCTAAGCATCTTTGGGATACGGTTGTTGAGAGGTTTGAGAGGAAACTTTCTAATTGGAAGTCTTGATATCTTTCCTTGGGTGGTCATATCCCCCTCATTAAATCGGCTGCGTCAAATCTCCCATTGTACTTCATGTCCTTGTTTAAATGCCCAAAGTCCGTTTTGGAGAGATTGGAAAAGTCGAGGCGCAATTTTTTTTATGGAGAGGAGTAGATGTGATGCAGGACAATTAACCACTTACTCTAAAAGCTCGAACTGTTAGAGTTTGGCGAATTATTCCCTTTATCTCATAGCCCAGGCCCCACATCTCATGGGTTTTAAGACCTCGGCCGAACTCCCTTCGTGGGCCCCAAATCACATGAGCCGCCAACCCAAGTGTGTCCCCGCATCCCATGGGCTACCCCACTCGAGCCCGGTGTGAAATACGCATTAATCACCCCTGGTGAGGAGTCTCAAATATGAAACCTCCTCCGTGGGCCGCACCCACCCCGAGTGTGCCCCTGCATCCCACAAGCGACCCCACTCGAGCCCAGTGTGAAAATGCCCCTGCATTAAGATGACAAGAAAAGATTTCACCTAATGGGGTGGAAAGTTATGTGTAGGCCATATAAGGAGGGAGGGGCTGGTATTAGGGATTCGGAAAAGATGAATTTAGCACTTTTGGAAAATGGTTGTGATGCTTTCTGGTTGAAGATAATACTCTTTGGCTTAAAACGATAGCTGAAAAATATGGTTGTCAAGGAGGATGGGAGGGTGAAAGCTTCCTCTAGGGCCTCTTGGATTTGGAAAGGGGTATCTATGGAAGCACATTCTCTTCTGGTATAGGCTTTGCTATTGGAAATGGGGAGACGGTTCGCTTTTAGGAAGATGTGTGGGTCAGGGATGCCCTGCTCCAATTGGTGTTCCCTAGATTAGCCCACCTCTCCCCTTGAAGAACGCAATGGTCTGTAGTTGTTACTCTATTCTTGGAAATGTGGTGGTTTGAGCTCCTCCTTGCCATAGGAATATGATGGATGAAGAGGTGGAGTTTGTGAGGCACCTTGAGTCTCTCAAATTTTGTTTACTAGTGAGAAACAAGTCGTCTCGGAGTTGTTCCAAGCCTCATCCCGAGCCTCATTTTTCAAATTTTCCAATCGTTACGCCCAAAGAAAGCTCATCTTCAACCAACACGTGTACCCCCACACGTGTTCAATAAATCATCACAAGGAGACAAGTTGAACCTTGATCTAGCGCTCGTGTGCGTTGTTACCGTGTGGACTACTTAAATATCCAGCCACATGCTCCCTCTTACCACGTGGGATCCTCGAGCCACATTCTCACAGTTTATATCCCCTTCAATCCAAAAGCTCTAGATTCCCCGGACAATGAGCTTCCAAACATTTCATCGGCCAGTGCAAACCGGCAAGATGAGGCCAAAGACCATGACAGCGACTGTGTTGAGGAAACTGACCGGTACGAACAAACATGCCGTGGAACCCCAAACAAGGGTAACAAATATTGCCGCCTACCAAGTTATCCCCTCAAATGATATCAATCTGTCTGAGGCCCAGATCAGATGGTCAAAGGACATTCTCAAAAAAGTGGGAGGAACGGTTTACATGTCCTTTGGAGTAAAAGATGAGTACGTCTGCAACTTCATTCAATTCATTAAAGGGAAAGGCACTCAGAGGCTCTACAAAGAGTAACTATCGAAGGCTAAAAAATCCCCAAAAGGCTGGAGAGAACTTATGAGTTTGGAATGTTCGATTAATTACGATTCTTCAAGCAAGTCGAAGGGCAACAAAAGGGTTAGAATGGGCAATGCAAGAAATCTAAGGCAGAGATTATAGCGCTTAATTGTAACGCCCCAGATTTTTACCAACCTAGAGTTAGATGTCCTTAGGTAAGGGGTTGATCCTAACTCCTAATTAACCTCTCAAACCTCAAATCCTTTAGAAATTAGACAAGTTTAACTAAGTGCTAAACTAGATTAGCTGTGAAATCCGCTTGAATCACTTTAAATACAATCTGCAAGACTCAAAACTTATAGAATCATCGACGCTAGGTTACCCTAAAATCTAGGATCAATCTCATTACCCAGTTGCTCTTGGGAGCACATTGAAACTCCATATCGGATCTGGACTACGTCGAAAGTCCGATTACTACAAAATTATATAATCAAGACCGCCTTGCTGGGCTTGACAACTACCTCAGAAATCAAGTCCAGATAGTGTCCCGAAGTAATTCGCTTGAGCCCGGAGTGAAGTGTGTGAGAAAACGTGGTTTCCTTTAGAAATTAATTCAAATCTGAGACTTGTCATTTGCAAGCCGAATATAAGCAAGCAGACCGTCAGAATCTGACCCAAATACACCCTCGAATCAGGAGAAATTTCATACACAGGTCAGTGTACTTGTGACCCTGATCGAGTTTCGGTGACCGTTGAACTGAAACTGGTCCGCCACGTGTGATCTGGGAACCCGACAGGAACGAAACCTTAACTCGACCTAGATCTAAGGTCAGTGAGCTTAAGTCCGACCTTTGGCTCAAGGGGGGGCTCCGGAAATGCTCCGTTGAGTCAAAACAGACTGGTTTTGGACATAACCGAAGTATACCTTGGCCCTGGGGCCATTCCCATCAGTTTTGGGCCTATATAAGGGCCTTAAGCCCTCACTCTCTCATCCCATACGAATTTGGGAAACCCTAGGAGAGAGAAGAAAGAAAAGAGAGAAAGAGAGAGAGAAAAGTGGGGATTCTTCCCTGCTAATCCACCTGCTGAAACACCACTCCCATGTAGTTCTTTCGGTGTTTCCAACGCCATATTTGGGTAAGAAATCCTAACCCTAACCTGTTTTAGAGATTCAAATAGAACAGTTGATAGAATAGCTAACATATTCCCTGTTATAGGTTGTTCTGGTGCCGTAGACAAAGGCTCAGTGTTTAAACTGATTTCGTTACGCTTCTACGGCGTAAGGTGCGGACTATAGACGCAGCAGGTTATGGTTTTCAATGCTTTCAATGTTAGATAATGATAGATTCATGATCTGGATGCTATTGCACATGTACAAAGTGTTGTCCGCTTCGTTTTTCAGTTATACGTTAATTATGTTGAATATATTGTATTCCATGTATTTATAGAAAATACCGTATATGTATAAAATTTGAAATTGTGTTGGCCATGATTAACTGTTATATATGTATGCTAGACTTACTAGTATTAACTTCTGGGTGAACGGATTTGCCCTAAGGCATGTTATATCAACATACGTTGTGTATGTTATATTGTGTAGCATATGTGTTTGTGAAAATGACTGAATAAGTATAGAATTCGCATTCGTGCTCGCCATGACCAACAGTCATGGATATATGATGATTGTATAGGCAATAACCCTTAGCGAAAAGATTTGCCCTAAATCACGCCACGGCTAATGCACGTATATATGTCTAAGTGTGTAGCCCACGTGTTTGTGGAAATGATTGAATGAGTATGGAACCCGAATTCATGCATGCCATGATTATCTGTCGTGGGTATATGCATGAGGTATACAAGGCAACTCCCTAGTGAAAGGATTTGGCCTACTACCTGTGTGATCAACATACGTCATGTATGTTGATGTACGTGTAGTCTAAGTGTTTGTTAAAATGATTGAATGAGTAAGTGGTTAGTAAATTAAAATTTATATGGGTGTTGAGCTATGATTCCCAACTCTCTTAACTATGTGTATGATTTCCTCCATGTACCGTATATTATAGCGTCTGTTTTATCTATGGAATGCATATGTGTGGATTTATGTTTAAGTTGTAGTCCATAAAATGCAGAAACAAATCCGTGACAGGTGATGGGGGAGCGGTGTAACGATTCCGTGCAATAGCCCTGGCAGCCCTAAAGTGGACATTATTGGACCTTTGATTATATGATTTGCAATCTTGATTCATAACTGCTTTAACTATCTTCTAGGATATTTTGTTGTAATTAAATGTGATTGGGGCTATTGTATAGTCCAGGCAAGCGGTAACAGGCCTTGATGTTGTGGCTGAGGTCATTTCGCCTCAAAAGACACGTTCGATGAATCTGAGTAGTACGATGGTTGTCGACAGTGGTATCTTATCGGTTACTTCAGCGTACGCTCGTACCAGTCGAACTTGTCCAATAAACCGATGGGCCTATTGTGTGTCACCATGTTTGGACGCTACTGCTTGAACCTAAGGTACCAAACTTACCAGTGAAACCCCATTAACTTTGGTACCTCGATCCGCTAAGACTCATGAGCCGGACATGGTGGTATGGGACACTGTGGTCGAGCTGTCGGCCTACGCTGGGGCAACGAGCCTCCCCGTAGTGACCAGTGAGCAACCAGACTCGTGACCTGAATACGGTGGTATGGGACACTGTATTTGAGCTGTCGGCCTACATTGATCAGAAGACGCGTTGCGAGTGAGCCTCGTGTGGGCCATTGCCAAACAAAACCACTGCTGCGCACTTTGATACCTGTTGGTTGGACAATATTTGAAGGGGTGTTGCGATTGCGTCAGCCCCGGATGACGCGTTGGTGTAGTGACCTCGAGCATATTCTGAACCTGTGTTGAGGCGACAGCCTCTCCGTAGTAACTAGAGTATAACTAAGCCTGCATTGTTAAGGCAACGAGCCCTTTGCAGCGACCTAGAACCGTATCATCGTATGAGATTTACTAGGACTGACGACCCTAGAATGGATCCTTGTTTGGGAAGTGATATAAGGGAAGTACCTTTGTTTTCCAATCCTGCTGTATGAAAGTGACTAATAAAGAACTTGGTAATCACGTTCATGCACCGCATACGTGTGCGTTTGGCGTTGATGGTCAAGCACTGAGGGAGTGTGGCATGCCGCAAACGTAAGGAGTCGCTGAGGGAGCGCAGGCGAGGGCATGCATCATACATACATACCATTCTTGCATTAACAAGAGTACTAAGGGATGTGTGATTTCCTGCTTTATCATTACTGCTTGATTGGATTGATAACATGTTAACCTATGCTTTCTTATTCTACTTAGTTAGCTACTCACTCCCACGTTACGGGACGGTGTTGTACACACCAACCAGACCCTGTTGTAGTTTCAGATGATGGCGATGCTCGTAAAGTGGAGCCTGACTTTTATGATGGTGAGGAGTTCTCCTACATGCAATGATCTGACGGGTCTATGTGGACCTGAAGTTGCGTACCGAGGCCACGGGGATATGGATAGTTGAACATTACACTTTATCATTTGGTAAATTTTGAAATTTTACATATAATTATTAACCTGGCAATGCATACATGCTTTGGGGACTTGTACTGGTTTAGAAGGTTTTATATACTCATCTTGCGTATCACAACTGTCCCTGAATTATGTTTGCGGTTTTGGCTTAATCTCATTCATGTTTCATGCACTAATACAGACAACATACAAACATCCCTTCATTTGTTGCATAAGTGATGCATTGGAACTCGGGAGTCGAGTTTCTACTCGACCCCCGATTTTCAGGGCGTTACGTTAATCAAACAAAACTCCAAGCAATCGACAATGGAAAGTTAAAATATGTTTGTGGTATTTCAAATTTTGATTGGGTTGCCTTGAATGCTTTTAGAACTGGGGTTGTGGCATGGAATACGGATATCTGGAATCAGGCGGACAACTATTCCGCTTCTTATTCTATTTCAGTTGTTCTTCATTGTTGTTTTTCCGATTTCACCTGGGTTTTTTTCTATGGTTTATGGACCATGCTCTCCCTCCCTGCGTGATCATATGTGGGCAAAACTCTCTTCTATTGGACAGAAATGGGATCTCCCATGGTGCATTGGAGGGGACTTCAATGTCATGCGCTTCTCTTACGAAAAATCTAAATGGGGTCAAGTAACCGGCAGCATGCAGAAATTTTCTGATTGGGATGCTTCTCGTTATCTTATCGACCTCCCTTTGGAGGGTGCCAAGCACACTTCGTCCAATAATCAGACAGAAGTTACTTCGTCTTGCTTGGACAGATTCCTAGTTTCTCATAATTGGATTGAAAACTTCCCCTTGGTTTCTCAGAGGGGTTTACCAAGACTTATATCTGACCACAAAGAGATTGTTTTGGAAGTAAAGGCTGATAACTAGGGTCCTCATCCCTTCAAATTTGAGATAGCTTGGCTGGAAATAGAGGGCTTTAAGGAGCTCATATCGGAATGGTGGAAGGCTTTGATGGGTTTAGATTAAGCTGCAACCCAAAATTGCTGAAAGAAAAAATTAAGCTTTGGAAGAAAGAGGCGTTAGGGCTAGAGAGGCTAAGTTTGAGTCCATTTCAGCAAATATTCATGATCATGATTTGAAAGAAGAAGTCGGCTACTTATCGGAAGAAGAAAGACTTCAGCGAGCATACTTAAATGCAAAGTACAAATCCTTTCAACAGAGGAGGAAATTCGATGGCATCAAAGGTCAAGAGCTTTATGGTTGAAGGAGGGGGATAAGAATACGCAATTCTTTCATAATATGGCGAGTACTCGAACAAGGGCTAACAGGATATCCAGTTTGGTGGTGGATGGCATTAGAAGCACGAATAAGGACATACTTTGTGATTCCATCGTCCATTTCAATAGCAGCTTGCTCTCTTGCAATGACTGGAGAAGACCAAGCCTAGATAATTTTACTTTCCCCATATTTCTGTATAGGACGATGATTCTCTTGAAAAGCCTTTTTCAAAGGAAGAAGTTAAATTCGCCCTCGATTCTGTGTGGTGATAAGGCTCCTAGCCCCGATGGCTTTCCGACGATATTCTTTCAGAAATTTTGGTCAATGGTTAGCAAGAGATATTATGGATTTTATATTTGAATTTTATGACAAAGGCCACCTCTCTAAGGATCTTGGAGCCACCTTCATTGCCCTTATCCCCACAATTGAAGGAACATGATCGTTAAATGACTTCAGGCCCATAAGTCTAATAATAGGAAGCCCCTACAAAATCCTTGCCAAAGTCGTCACCATAAGAATTATAGTCTTATCCTCGGTGATAACGAAAAATCAAGGTGCTTTCATAGCAAGTAGACAGATCCTTGACACTACCCTAATAGCCCACAAATGATCGACTCCAAACATAGAGAAGGGAAGAGTGAATTAATATGCAAGTTGGATATCAAAAAGGCCTACGATCATGTCAACTGGAACTTCTTAGACCATATGCTAGAAAGACTCGACTTTGGTCTCAAGTGGAGAGGTTGGATTTAGTTCGGTATTCAATCCTCATTTTCTCAATTTTGATTAATGGTTTGCCTGTTGGTTTCTTCAAGGCTTCATGCGGTTTAAGACAAGGTGACCCTTTATCTTCATGTCTTTTTGTTCTTATCGGAGAGGCTTTTAGTACGATGCTTCAGAAAGCAGAGGAAATTGGTTTAATCCGAGGTTTTAAGGTTGCAAAGGCAGGGGTGCAAGTGAGCCATCTTCAGTATGCAAACGGCACAATCCTCAATTGTGATGCAAATCTCAATTTAGTTGATAATCTCCAGAAAATCGCGGTTTGCTTAGAGCGGTGTCGGGTTTAAATGCTAATGCCTCCAAAAGCAAATTGTTGGGGATTCCCCTACCTCGTGATGCCCTCATCCAAATGGCAAATATTTTCAGGTGCAAAACGGGATCCTTCCCATCATTTCTCGGTTTGCCTCTTTGCATTGGAAAGCCAGTGAAACATCTATGGGACAAGGTTATCGAGAGAATCGAAAGAAAGTAATCAAGATGGAAGCATCGTTATCTTTCCTTAGGAGGGCAACTGACTCTTATCAAAATGGCTTTCCCCAACATGCCCATATATATTCTCTTTTCAAATACCCAAAGTTGGTTTTGGATGGATCTGACAAGCTGAGAAAGGACTTTTTAAGGAAGGGGGTCGATGATTAAACGAAGTTCAATTTGCTAGAATGGGATGAGATGTGCAAGCCAATCTCTGAGGGAGGCGCTAGATTGAAAAAACTAGGTCACGTGAACATTGCCCTTCTTGGAAAATGGCACTAGAGATTCGATACTAAAGTCGTTATACTTTGGAGGGAACGTCTCGATTCCAAATATGGTATTCAAACGGGGGGATGGAACACTAAACCTTCTTCTCTCTATCGCGCATCCCATGTATGAAAAGCTATTATTAATTTATTATGTCCACTAAGGCATCTTTTCCATGCAGGAGTCTCCTTTTCGCTTGGAAGGGGAGATCGTATTGATTTTTGGATCGATACCATAGGCCTTTACAAGACATCTTTCCAGCTTTGGCAAACCTTGCTACTGACAATTTTATAACAATGGATTGTTGCTTCTTGTGTACTGGCGAAGCCAGTGTTTGGTCTCCTCCTTGTCGATGAAATTTATCAGACGATGAATTTGAGGAACTCCTTAGTATGCTCGATTTTCTGAAGCTTCGCTCGCCTTCGCCCCTAGAAGATGACTCACTGGTTTGGAAAGCTCACAGCTCCAGTGTCTTCTTAGTGCGTTCGTTCTACATATTCATCTCCAATCCATCTTTGCCCCCATTCATTTCCTTTCCACTAATGGTCTTATGGGGCCCCTCCGAGGATCGTGGCTTTTATGTGGCTAGTAGGAAGGATAAGGGTCCTAATTATTGATAACCTTCAAAGGATATCTCTTATTCTCCCAAACATTTGTTTGATGTGCATGAGGGATGCGGAATCGATCAATCACCTGTTAATTCATTGTCCTTTCACTCAGAAGGTTTGTGAACACTTCTTTACCATCTTCCATAGCTCATGGGTGATGCCAAAGTTGGTCGATCAACTATTGTGGGCTTGGCACGGAGGCATAATGGGTAAACCCAATAAACAATATGGAGGCTTGTTGCTATGGGGGATCTTTTGGTATGTTTGGTGGGCCCGAAACTGCTGGTGTTTTCAAAATAGGGACTTCTTAGTTACGGAAATTGTTCATATGGTCAAACTAGCTGTTTCGGAATGGGCTTTATATGCTCAATCAGCTCTCCATGCTGATTTTTCCTCTTGGATCTTTTCTTAGCTCTTGTATTTTTCCCGCCTTGGCAGCTCTTGAATAAAATTCTAGTTATCTTTCAAAAAAAAAAAGGAGGGGGATAAAAATGCTTTGTACTAAGGGTTAATCAGGTCTGTTTTCAGTACGGTCTCTTTATGGGTTATTAAGGCATTCAGATGAGGCTGGGCCGAGAGTGGCAATGGCGAAGGTGTGGTGCTATGGAGCTCTCCTGAAGATAAGAGGCGTTTTGGTGGCTAGTTGGAAGAGGAAGAGTTCTAACCATTGATAATCCCCAGAAAAAGGTCAATGGTGTTACCCAATGTATGTGTGATGTTTATGGCAAATGCAGAGATGGTTGATCACCTTTTCATCCGTTGCTTTTTCGCTAGACAAGTATGGAATAGGTTTTTTAGAGTTTTTGATACCTCATGGGTTTTGCCAAATCAGTGGGGGTCATGTTTTTTATTTGGCATGGAGTGAGGCCAGGAAGGGAGCTCTAGTATTATGGAGAATTGAATCTTCTAGCTTCCCTATGGGCTATTTGCAGAGAAAGAAATGGGAGATGCTTCCAAAATGAAGCTTCTAAGATGGAGGTCTTTTCAAGGCTCATCTTTTTGTGCTAGAATGGGCCTCTTGAATTAAATATGTGGATGATCTTTCTTTTTTCTCCGCTTGTAATCTTTGCGCTATCTCGGCACTTTTTTAATAAAATCTTGTGTTATTCTTCAACAAAAAAGAAAAAAGCTGTGTTGAAGGATGTGCAAACCATGGACAGTTCTCAATGAGGTTCAAACTGGCAACACGTTAAAGAAGACATACTGCAAGCTTTAAGCTGTAAAGATTTCCTTAAACAAGTTATCGTTTGGGGGGGGGGGGGGGGGGGGGTCCTTCTCTTTCGCAACAAGAAAACCTTGAGTGTTTTTTTTTTTTTTTTTTTTGGAGAGATAACAAAGAATATTTATTGAAGACCACCAAAGCAGGAAAATTTTTGAAGTGAAGCATCTAAGTATGGACCAACTGGCACTGCATTAGGAAACTTGGAAAACAAATTTGAAGAGCAGCATCTAAGTATGGACCAACTGGCACTGGATTAGGAAACCTAGAGTACTGGGAGACCATTAAGGCAGTGAAGGAGCAACACGCAACATAGAAGCAACAAAACAGATGAGATACAAGTTAGTCACTGCATGCAGCCAGAAATAGATCCAAAGCTTCAACAACCAAAACATCAGACGAACCTTTTCAACAGCCTTCACATTTTTGCGCCATTTTCGCCCCTTAGACCCACTTCTCTCTTCCTGATGAAGTGCATCGGCTGCTTTCTTCAATTCTTTTGCTTTCTTCCCCAGTTCAGTTGCCTCCTGCATGATTTCATTTTCAGTGCCAATTCTTTGTGAGTAATAACCGTGGATTAGCTATTAAATAATCAAAAAAACACGCACAAAACAAGCAACTTTCTGGAACTATAGACGAATGAAGCACCTTGATATACTGTGAGCGTGTAATGACAGCCTTGGGACGCCGAATAAATGAAAATATAAGCCCCAAAGGCAGGCAGGCAATTCCAACACCTCCGAATATCTAATGGAAAAATCACAAAGACAGTTTACAAGCCTTGCATTCACATTGAACGTATAATACAAAGTGATAAAGAAGCTTGAAGTTGCATAGAGAAAACATACAGAGAAAAGCACGGAGCCAACAATTGTGGCAAGAGCAACCACATATTCTGGAAAGCTAGTGCGCATAGTCCAAGTTGTTTCTGATGAAGCACTTGCTGAGTATGCAGAGCACTAAAAAATAAAAGCACAAGAAATGTTCAACACAAGAAAGAGATTAGGAACGTGCACAGCAACAGTATGCATACTAATTTAGAAAGATCTAACAGAGAAAATCTCATAAAGAACAAGTAGAAAGGAAATGAAAGAATTACAAGCATGCCTAAATTGCTAAAATAGAAAAGTGTGACACAAATGAAGTGAAAGAACACAGTAATGGAAAGAAACCAATATAAATGGAAGCACTTCATCAACAATTTAGCCATATGAACTACAGATGTACTTTAAATGTTTGCATGATTATAAACAATCTTTTGAAAAAATTAGACAACTCAGTGGAACTAGAAAACGGGATAAACATGAATGGACAGGAACAGACCTGATGAAGATTATTACCAACACATGGTTGAGTGCTTGTGAAATCTGTCCAAGTACTTGGGAAGTTTGTAGTGGAAGAAGAAAGATGCCTAACTGTGAAGTCCACCTTTCCAACTAGCGCTGGTACCATCAAACAAAACACACAAATGAGTGAAGCACATCATCATCATCATTTAAGCCTCATGCCAACTTAGTGGGATCGACTAAAATGACTGAAGCACATGAGTGTATAATAATCACATAGGGGAGTTGATATGTGCTCCATGTAAAAGTTCCTGACGAGATTAACCTATTTTTCCCATTTTCCAAGACACATAGGGATGAATTAGGAGGAGCAAATGTTACAAAGGCATTAAAATTAATAAGAGAAATGATAAAGATACAAAGAAAAATGAAAAATGAAAAAGAAACATTTAGTCCCCCCTTACCAACATCTAAAGGGAAGATAGGAGAGAAGTTTGATGTCAGGGTGATAATAATCATCATCATCCAAGACTTTTCCAAACTAATCGGAATCGGCTACACGAATCTTGTCCCATCACTCCACTCTATCAAGGGACATAACTTCAATTAGACCATAGGTCATGAAGTCTTTTCTTAGTACCTCCACCCATGTCCTTCTGGGAATTGGGCCTTCCCCTTGCCCTTTTAGGGCCTTCAACTTGCACCAACTCTCTCCTAATTGGAGCAACAGTTGCACATGATTAAACCATCTAAGTCTACTTTCCCTCATCTTATTAGCTATTGGTGCTACACCTAAGTTCCGTGAATGCATTAATTTCTAATTTTATCTTTCCTCGTCTTGCCACTCATCCATCTCAAATGACTCGCCCACATTAACAATCTGACTTGCCACATTAATATCAGGGTGATGCCAAGCAAATGAGGCTATCAAAACAATTGGCAATTTGACTAGCCACATTAACAAGTTAGTGCTAGCAACGAGTTAGTTCCACAAGAGAAACTAACCACTTTCTTTTAGGGCCTGTTTGGAGCTTGGAAGGTATTTGGGTGGAAAACACTTTCCATGAAAAGACATTTTCCCTTATTGGGAGTTCACTTTTTTGGTGGAAAACATTTTCCAAGAATGTGTTTTCATAGAAAAGTCCTAAAAAAATTCCCCCAACCACCCCCTTTCTCTTCAAATGCTTTCTTGGAAAATAACTTTTTTTTTAAATGCCACTTTATCTCCTTATATTTTCCAAGCTCCCAAACAAGCCCTTAAGGAAAAAAAAAAAAAAATGGATATTAGCTAATGATAGCATGTACTTCAAAATGGTTAAGGATCCATATTGATCCATGCACAGCACAAGTATGTTAAAGTGTAGAAGCTACATTTAAATGCCCCAGCCTAGCACTCTCCATCTAGTTGTAAAGGAATTCCCCTAAAGTATGCAGAGGACAGACAAGTGCATAGCTTCCCAAAAGCAAGCATTTTGAAAATAAGATAGTTGAATCCCTTGAGGCCCGGACCTTCGTCTATTTTACAGCCCTTACCATCAACATTTGCCATTAGCTTGACCGACAAGTGCATACCTCCCCGAGAAAAGCATTTAAAAAATAAGGTGGCTGATTCCCTAAAGGCCCTGGCCTTCATCTATTTACAGCCATTGCCATCAGCCTTTGCCAAATTGCCATCAGCCCAACATCCTCAGTCTTACTCATCCATCCCAACCCATGTCTATGACAGCAACAAAGAAGTATATCTTTTATACTTTGAAAAATAAATCCTATAAATATGGGAAAACAAACTTACCATACAGGATGCCGAGCACAAGCCCGCAAACAATGGCACTCGTAACGACCCACATCAATGCACTCTTTATGCGTTTTCCTATGCTCCTGCCACCACCATCAACATTATAACAGGAGAGAAAACTCAATACTCTGGCAGAGTATGATAGATGATATACTTACAATTTGCATGCGTGGCATACAAGTGATCAAAATTAAAGTGTCAAAACCAGGCTCACTAGTTTAGTTCTATAATGAATGAAATTCTATGATTATTTCATCATCTGACGATCCGATTGGTGGGCATTCATCGGATGGTTAAAAATGGAAAAAAAAAAAATGCAATGGTCTCATTTCAATAAACAAGTGTTCTGGAATCAGAGTTACGGTCTTGTGTATATGCCATCCAATCCACTCATCTAATACACCACACCATAATGAATGGATTACCCAAAATCAGGACATTCAAATACTCGTGCAGGCCACACCATGTGAATTTAAAGTTTTTAGGCAAGACTTCACACCATTCCCGATGGTGTGGCCCACCAATCGCTTGGACTGGACTGATTTTAAGGATCCATGGTGAAAACGTAACACATGATCGATGGGTGGATCTGATGCATATTCTCCCCTACATAGTAGACCCCAAGATGGAAAAAGGGAGTATACGTACTTGTCTTGATCGCCCTCGTAGTAGAACATGGCGAAGGGGATGATGAAGAAAACGAGAACAGCGTCGGCAATGTAGACGGCAAGCCAGAGATCTTTCATGGGGAGAGTGAGATTGCAGGCTCCATTGTAGATGGCGCGGCTGCAGGCCTGGCGATTGGCAACGTCCGCCGGGAGCATCAAGATGGAGAGGATGGAGATGGAAAGGCCGATGATGACGACAAACTTGGGGAAGTAGGCCTGATTGACATCGTCGGGATGCTGGTAGTTCACCAGCAGGTATATGCTCACCACGAATACGATCACGGTCACCACGACCGCAACGATCACCAGCGCTAGATTGAAATCCCCCATCCCTTTTTTTTTCACTTCAACAAAGGAGAGGAAAAAAAAAACCCTAGGTTTCTTGATCGAGATCTCTCAAAAGAGGAAGAATCGAAGGACATTCATCTCCTCTCTCGTAGATCAGGCATTTCTATTGATCCTCCGATCTTTTGAGAAAAGAGGGAAGAAATGAATGAGAACTTTGTTAATTTAATACTTTTTTGCAGAAAATACCCTATAATTTTTTTGTACAACAAAAACCCCCCACGTTATCTCATTTGTATATAACACCCTACCTTTTGCATATTTGTCCAAACTCCTACCTGTGATTGAATTAAGGGTGGCAATGGGTCTATGGCTCCTGGCCAGCCCTAGAGCCCTGGACCCTGGCCTTGGCCAACCCAAGCCTAACAAACTAAAGAGGCCCTAACCTTGGTCCTCGCCCTGAAAGCTCGAGTTAGACTAAAGGTTAGGATGCAGAGTCGAAATAGGGTTAGCATTATGAGTTTTAAATAAGTTAGATATGATATGTGTACAATTGCTTTATTATTGATGAAGGTGTGTTTATGAGTCATTAAGCTCTTTGAAAGTATCTAAGTATTTTCTGTGGCACACCTATGTTGAATAAGATTATTAATTGACCAGGTGTATGCCCCACTCAATTATATGTTATATGCTTAAACTAACATAAGTGCATCAATGCATACTTTGCCATCTAAATGAGGTCCACAAATTGGAAAATTTAAATGTGCTTACATATCCTCTATCATACTCTACCTTTCATGTTACTAGGCACACATGACAACATATAGACTCTATAGTATATATAAATAATACTCAATGTACAATATGGTATACGCGAGCTTGTTTGGAACATGGGTTTATGTGATGCCCCGAAAATTAGCACCCAACCTGAGTATGGAAACTCCGATCCTGAGTTCTTGGGTGTGAACCTAGTAAAGATGCACGTGGGCGGGTTCTCACGTGCTTGCATGGTCCGGTTAACACTCACCATTCATAGTAGTTTTAAATCATCGGCATCAAAAGTTAAGTATAGATAATTAAGCTCATAAATAAATGGCTAATATTTAAATTGTACAAATCTAAGAGTGATATTTGCCCAAATGAGGATTATACAAGCCACAATATACATACCCAAAATGATTAAAATGTAAAGTTTTCAGCTTTGGCTCAACCTTTCAAAATCTAACGGCAATGATATAAGCTGATCTAAGCCTACTGGTCTAAGATCTCGATAGTACCTGCATTGATAATATTGTTTGGTTTGTGTTTTAAAATATCGTCCTAAGTGGGAGTAAGTAGCTAACTCAGTAGTTATATTAATATTAAGTTATACATGTTATCGACTTAATCAGCGTAGGTAATGATAAACAACACAAAACAAATAATTCTTAAGTTAGTTATTTAATGCATAGTGCGATATTATGCACAATGGTTGGCCCATAGCACAACACAACAATAGTTTCCATGATGATATACGCAATGGTTGACTCGAAGTATAACCCACCACTATTGTCATGATGTTACGCATGATTAGTCAAGTTGTTATTACTCTCGATTCAAACTGCATGTTGGTGAAGCTAGGATATCAACGTTATATTATGAGTCCTTATCTAGATTATGTAGCTCGTTACGGCACATGACAGCTTTTCACCATTGTCCCTTGATCCAAATTTAGGTATCACCCATTATATCTCATAAATCAACAGTTCCAAAAGTACAACATGATACCCAAAAGTATGAAGATCAACCCGAGATGGGTCGTCACCCAAACACCGAGTATGATATAACTCAGTTCATAGGTGTGAGGTTGTCATATAAAACTAAATCATCACAAAGGAAATGGCTCGTCACCAAATTTCACTGGGTCGTTTAAACGGTTCTCTGGTATGAAACCATCGACCGGATATTTATGGAGGTCGTTCGAACAATAATCTATCACCTCCATTAGTGCTCATCGGTCATTACAGGAAGGCTCGTCACCCAATGTTTGACTAATATGTTAGGCTTGTCACCCAATGTTTTGCCTATGTGGTAAGCACGTCATCTCAGCGTGGGCCGACAGCTCGGACACGATGTCCCATACCACCATGCCTGGCTCATGAGCCTTTGTATAATCGTATCGCACTAACGGTTATGAATGAATTCATTTATCCATCAAGAACAAAATATCTTATATTCAATTTGGTCGTGTCATACACTGTGAACATAATAATCAATTGGTTGTTAAACTAATTTGATTGACCCGAGAGAACCACAGCACAACCGGCATTAGGTGTAAACATCTTGTGTAGTTTGGTTATTGTCAGTCATTCGTGTTTAGCCTAGGTCGATCGAATAAGCCCAGGGTGGTCGGCTTAACTCGGGCTACCCTTTAGTTCGGGCGATTTACCGATTGACCCAGCATCGTAAACAATCCTAAACATTGCTAAGGACTAATAATTCATCAGAAAATCATAACAATATTTCATATGATGCATAAATTCAATGACACTACTACTTGGGCATTTCATTAGATATGTGAGCATCAATAAAAATAATACACTCACTTGAGCATTCATCAAACATGTGAGCACCAATAAAACTATATGTTCACCTAAGCATTCCATCAAATATGTGAGCATCAATAGAACAACACATTCAATCAATTAGGCATTTTATCAAAGATGTGAGCATCAATAAACAAGCAATAACACATGTTGCCATCAAATTGAAATGTGAATATGTTAGCATACAATAAGATATCTACAAACAATAAATTATTAACTAAGACCTCAAGGGTTGATAAATGACAACTTAAGAATAATGGTCTACACCTTTAAGAAGATATCTATAATTTTGAGCTTATAGGGTTAGGGATTTGGGAGAAAACGACTCTTACACCAATTTCGAAGTAACTAAGTGAGATTCATGCAATTCCAACTATAAAATTTGAAGTTTGAAGGTAGGGTTTGTTTCTTACCTCTTGATCACGAATGTAATGGATTCGGTGGAGGAGAACAGTCGAGGCTAGGGCTTGATCGAAGTAAATCTATCAAGAACACTCTAAGATTTTCCTCATTCTCTTTTTTTCTCTTTCTTTTTAGGGTAAAATTCGTATGGGGAGAGGGGATGCCCATATGACACTTTTATATAGTGCCAGAAGTTGTGCAAATGGCCATAAGGGCTAGGTTTTCATTGTATTAGCCCAATGGGAGGGTATTTTTAACCTTAGGGGCCCCCTATGGAGTATAGGGGTCGATATACACTGTATGATAGTTTGCCATAATGATGATGTATGTATGAATATGATCGACCCACCATTTGAATGCGTCGATCAATGGGTATGATCAAAAGTCAATTCGACGGACACCGATGGTTGATCGGGGCCGCAGCTACACAGATATATGCAAGGTATTAACTTAGGTTGGTACCCTAAATTTGGTCACAATCTAGTAGTCAGAAAGCCATAACTTTGGCAAAAACAGGATACACACAACTAACTTAAGTTCTTGATTAATTCTGAAAATATTCACACATATCATGCACTAGCCTTGTAAGTCCAAGTTAAGCGATTCGAGACACGATCTCAGCTCGATGTCCTGGGATGGAAGTCGAGTTTGTTAACTTGAACGTTTTTCTATAGCCTCGGGTTTAGTGGCCCCTGTTGAGACTAAAATATTACATATTTTTCCCCATTTATATCTTGGTTTTATGAACATGATGATGCTTAATGGTATACTTTATGCGTGTTTGTATTGCTGCAAGGTGAATCTGAGAGCTTGGATTGAAAAGATTGTTAAAAGCATGGATTTTATGCTCAAGAATCACCAAGGTAAGGATGGATGTTAGGAGAGCAAGATTAAATAATTCACGTGTCAAATATCCAAAGAAACCACGTGAGGAATGAGGAGAATCCAAGATTTGAAGTGTCTGTCGGCTAGCCGGAGTTTTGGTTCGGCTAGCCTGAGAAAGTTTGGCTGAAAATCTAGCGACATGATCTTCTAGAACTTGCGGAAGTTTGGCTAGCCCGAGTGTCGGTTGGCTAGCCGAAGCTCTGCTTAGGCTAGCCTAAGGTTACACAAATTCTGCGCGAACTGCATAAATTTTAGACGGTTTCCGGATTCTTCCAACTTGGTGCCAAAGTTTGAGTTCCCCAACTATAAATAGGAGCTCCTACGATGTTCCAAAGCATCTTTTAGGGTTTGGGGAGAGAGAGAGGACTAAGGCGGAGTGCCAACAATATTCTTCTACTTCGATTTCTTCATGGGTTCTAGTTGGTCTTTTTGTTTAAGAGTTCTTAGTTCAATCATGTCTATGGTTGGCTAAACCTCTTAGCTAGGGCTAAGAGGTGAAGCTTGTAGCGAGATTGGGATGTCTACGTTGCTTTGATTCATATTTTGTTAAATAAAATTGATTTCTATTTGATTTTAAGGAATATTTTCAGTGTTCAATGGTTTGGTATGACTCAAATTATAATAGATTTGTAATAGCTTTAGATATCTTCTATTCTTAATTGAGATTGTTGGATTGGTAAATCCTTTTGTTTGTCATCGTCTCCGGGGCATGGTTGGGTGACGGAATCCCTTCCAAATCCTCACAATTCTTCTCCTTTGAGACTGGATCAATGAGAAGTTCAGAGATTCGATCATCTCTTTCTCCAACTGGATAAGATAGGACTCTGATTCGAGTTGGATCTCTTAAATTAAGCAAGGTAACATCTCAATTGCTACAAGTGGATCCTTGGTACCCTAGTTCCCACCTTTAAATTCACAAGTTTCAATTACATCATTCACAATTACTCTCTCTCTAACATTCAGATTTAGATTTAAATCTTCTTCTAGTTCTGATTCTAGTTAAATTTAAAAACATACAATATTAGTCCTTATGGATTTGTAACGCCCTGAAAATCGGGGGTCGAGCAATAGCTCCACTCCCGAGTTCCAACGCATCACTTATGCAACATAGATAATAATGATTAAATGTTGTCCATGTTAGTGTATTAAACATGAGTGAGATTATACCAAAACAATATATCATACTCTAAAGACAGTTAAATTACGTAAGCGGAAGAACTGTGATAGATATATAAAGTATATAAACTGTTGTAATTCTCCAGAGTGTGAACATGTTACCAGGTTAATATATGCATGTATACTTCCCAAAATGGACCAAAATGAATATACATGTGTGATTCAAAAGACAAAATAACGAGTGTAAGGGCATCTAGTTAACATCCCAAAAGTCCCCGTTGATCAGGCCACGGCTCACATGAACCCGCCTGAAAACTGTATGAAAGAGAATGCCTCCTCGTCATCCTCATAGTCTGGCTCTGCCTCGTAGGCATTGCATCCACCTGCAACTAAGACAGGGTCTGGTTGGTGTGTACAACACTGTCTCGTAACGTGAGAGTGAGTGATCAACTCAGTGGAACTATAAAGCAAAAGTTAACATGTTATCAATTCAGCCAAACAGTAATGATAAAACAATACAATCAAACATCCCTAAGTACTCTGATTGATGCAGGAATGGTATGTATAAATGATGCATGCTCTCACCTACACTCCCTCTGCGATCTTCATCTAACGCTCACGCATGTCAATTACTTCCTTAGTGTTCTCTACTCAACGTCAAACGGCACATACAGTGCGGTGCATGAGTGTGATTACTAACTTCTTATTAGTCCTTTTCATACAGCAGGATTGAGAAACTAAGGTACCTCCCTTATATCAATACCCAAATAACGATCCATTATAGGGTCGTCAGTCCTAGTAAATCTCATACAAAGTTGCGGTTCTAGGTCATTGCAAAAGGCTCGTCACTTGATCAGTGCAAGCCTAGTTTATACTCTAGTTACTACAGAAAGGCTCGTCGCCTCAACGCAGTCTCAGAGTATGCTCGGGGTAACTACAAAGGCCTCGTTGTAAGTGCTGTAGTTTATATCCCTGTCTGTTGTCAAATTTGTGGTGCCAAAATCACTGTTATATAACTTGCATAAGTGTAGCTCTCTCAAAGATCAACATTCATGAACAAGCAAAGCTCACAACAAGCAACAAGTACAAAGATTCACTCAAAGATCAACCTTGACTGCAAGTATTGCTCACAAGACAAGTCTCAAGAATGCAAAACTTCAAGAAGTGTACAAGTCCGTTCGTAAAGAATTCAAGACACTTTCAAGGTTGAGCTACATTAAGCATTCAAGATTGAACTACATCAAGACTTCAAGGCTTAAACTTCAAGGTCACTTATTCCTAATGTTTCAATGTCCTTACTTCACGATTGGGGTTTAATTGACCTTAAGTTGACCTTATGAGTAGGCCATTTTGGATACATAGTCATATGTTTAAGTTACATGAGTTTGAGCAGTTCTAAGACTTGTCTTAGGCTTTCTTTGACTAGTCTTAGCTTTACTTCGACCAGTCTAAGAAATTCCTCGATCAGTCGTGAGTTTGTTACAAATTTTGAATATTTTCTGTTAGGCTTTGACTAGTCCAGGAATCTGTTCGACCAGTCAAAGGAACAATGTCGACTGTATCTTCGACCAGTTGAAAGTCTTCGACTCAAAGTACAGTGATGAAATTCAGGTTCTTCGACCAGTCGAAGGAGACCTAGTGACCTACGACCAGTCGAAGGAGACCTTCAACTAGTCGTAGAACGGTCAAAGCTTATCGCGCCCAATTTTTTCAAATATCTCTTAATTCTTCGACTAGTCGAAGAGCTCCCTAGACCAGTTGAAGACGCGATCTGCTCACCTATAAATAGAGCACGAATCTCATAAGAATTAATGGAATTAATTAATCCATTCAAGCCAATCTTCGTCAAACTTCTGAGAGATAATTCTGTGCTCCATCTAAGCTAAGTGTGCTTATTTGATATTCTCTTTCTTTAACTTTATTTAATTGATTTTGTTTCTACTATTCCAATCTAATTTGATAAGAGGAATTGTTATTCCCTTTCTTTGGAATCAAAATCAATTAAGGCAAGTCCTATTTGGTTTAATTTAAAATCTATTAGAACTAGAATCATTGTAATTGAGTACTGGACATTGAACTTGGACATTCAATTATCTACTCTGACTTGGTTCTACCGGGCTGCTATAACGAAGGAGATAATCAAGTATTTTACATTTAATTGTAAATTCCTTTCTGTTTTGATTTCTTTCAAGATTTGCTAGAAAAATCTTGTTGTATTGGTTATCTGTGGAGAGCCAGGAAAACTCAGAAGTGTAGTTTTTTAATTGTGTAAGCCCACAGACAAAGACACAATTGTAAAGGTTTTAGATGAACCTGAGAAAACTTATTTTGTTAGTGAACGCTAATATCCCCCGTGTGAGGATATTAAGAGTGGAGTAGCATTTTGTGTGGCTGTTGTTTAACAGTTGGTGAACACACAGGTGAACCACTATAATCCCTTGTGTTGTGGTTGAATGATTTATACTTCTAATATTTAATTATTTATTTGTGGGATGTATGTATGGTGGTGAATGTTGTAATCATTTAATTCAAGCATTGTGGGAATTTTGTAATAGTTTAGAATTTATTTTCTGTTATTCCTTTATCAGCTTGATATTTAATTTCCTTTAAAGTTGTTCCAAAGCAAGGTTGCTACTTGCCATTTTATGGTGTATGGCTGTCCCTAGAACAATACATTTGTGATTACAATTTATTTCAGTTCAGTTTGTGTTTATTTATGTATGCCTCTTTGGTTTGAAATTTGATACAAAGATCTTTCTAGAAATAAGGTTGTCCTACCATAAACTCTGGTTTTTGGTGTAAGGTTGTCCTTAGAACAACATTTGTATCAACCTCTCAAGATCTGAATTTTGAGGTTATTTTACTTTCCTGCATTGTGATTTATTTTGGCTATTATATTCCTTTTAATTTCGCTGTTATAAGTTTTATTTGGCATAGTCCTATTCACCCCCCCTCTAGGACATATAGCTAGGCCTTTTCAAGTGGTATCAGAGCCAGATAGCTCTTTTTTAATTCTTGGATTTAATTCTTGAGCTAATGATTTAAGCTATTTTAGATGTCAAATTTTGATAGCCTTTCAGTCACTAGGCCTCCACCATTTGATGGCTCCAACTATACCTATTGGAAAGACATAATGAGGATCTTCCTCAAATCAATGGATGTGAGTATGTGGTAAGCCACAATGACTGAATGAAATCCTCATATCATGGAAGCTACTAGGGTTGACGGTTCAAAATCTATGAAAGTCACACCATATTACCAATGGACAACACTTCAGAAAAGTGAGAGTAGTGCAAATGCTAAAGCACTAAATGCAATCACTTGCACACTATCACCGAATGAGTTCAAAAGAATCATTTCCTGTGATACTGCAAAGCAAGCTTGGGATATATTAGAAATGACACACGAGGGTACTACAATTGTCAAAAAATCTAAAGTCCAACTCCTCACAACCAGATTTGAAGAAATTCATATGGAGGAAAATGAAATGTTTATAGACTTTTACACTAGATTAAATGACATTGTAAACTCAATGTGGGGTCTTGGCGATAAAATCTCAGAAAGTAAAGTGTGTACAAAAATATTATGCTCACTTCCTGAACGGTTCAATTCTAAAGTAACCGCGATCCAAGAACTTCGTGATACGGATAATATGAGGGTAAAAGAACTAGTTGATTCTCTACAAACCTACGAGTTAAACTTTAAAGCTCCTAAAGGTAAATCTATCACTCTAAAATCTTCCAAATGTAATTCAGAAGAAAATTATGATTCAGAAGATGATATGGCTCTTTTAGCTAAGAAATTTTACAAGATTTTCAAAAGCAAGAAAATGGTTGATTTTCAAAAATCAAATGATAAAAAGAAGTTTAGACCCAAATCTCGAAAATCTTTGAAAGATAGTCAATGTTACAACTGTCAAGAACATGGGCACTTAGCAAATAGATGTCCTAAAAAGGACAAACCCAAGAAGAAAGGTATGTTGGCTACATGGGATGAATCATCTGATTCTGAAGCTTCTTCTGAATCAGAAGATTCTGAAACTGAGTTGGGCAATGAAGTTAAAGCTCTTATGACTCTAGCCAAATTCACATTTTCAGATAATGACTCAACAAGTGAAGAAAATCTAAGTAGTGAATGTGAAAATGAAGATGATCTTCAAGACGCTTACAATGCCCTATATAAGGAAAGTTGTAAAATTGCTGTTAAACTTAAACTTCAAAAAGAAAAGTTTTCTAAACTTAAAGAATGTTTTGAATCACTTGTCTTAGAAAAATCACAAATTTCAGATTATTTTGAAAAATCAAAATGCGATTTGGAATTCAAAAACTCCCTAATTGTTAATTTGAAATCTGAAATTGAGAAACTAAAAAATGAAGTATCTTCTCTTCTAAGTCTAAAGGACACATGGAAATATACTCAAGGTGATCCAAAGTTAGAAAAACTTTTATCCGGATCAAGAAAATGTGGCGATCTATCCGGGTTGGGCTATGATAAAAATTTATCTCCTAAACAAAAGTATACTCCTCCCATGTTTGTGAAAGGAGAGTCCTCAAACTCAAAAGGGAAAAGTACTTATCAAGGTTTTTCTAGAAATTCAAAAACTTTTCAAAAACCTAGAAGTAGCCATGTTAACATTAATCAGAAACGAAATCCACTAGCTGAAAAGATAGTTGATTTACTCAAGGAGCTCTTCAAATCTAACTCTATAGGTTATTCTTATAACTATAAACAAAAGAAGACCAACTATGTTCCTAAACCCAAACAGTTATGAAATGGGTTCCTAAAGTTGCCTGCTTGGTTACTCGCACTGCTTTCAAAGCAACAAGTCATTCAAAGTGGTACCTAGACAGTGGATGCTCCAGGCATATGACAGGTGACAAAGCTTTATTCACAGATCTAAAAGATATGACTGATGGTTCAGTCACATTTGGTGATGGTAGCAACTGCAATATTATAGGCCAAGGTACGGTTCAACTTTTTAATCTTCCTGTGTTTAAAAACGTTTTATATGTTGAAAGCTTAAAACATAACTTGCTTAGCATATCTCAAATATGTGATAATAACCATAGTGTTCGGTTTTCTAATCAAAGTTGTGAGATACTGAACAATAAGGGTTCTGTAATATTAACTGGACGTAGAACGTCTGAAAATTGCTATATTATTAGCGAATCCAGCTCATCTAATCAAACATATTACATGGTCCATACAGATGAGACTGATTTATGGCACAAACGTCTTAGACATGTACATTATCGAAATTTATATAGATTGAGCAAAAGAGAACTTATAAGAGGTTTACCCAAACTTCAGAAATTAGATAAAATATGTGTGAGTGCCAGATAGGCAAACAAATAAGGAACTCACACAAAAAGGTGAATTCAAATACCACATCAAGACCACTCGAACTCCTCCACATGGATCTAATAGGACCTACCAGAACGGAAAGTCGAAGTAAGAAAAAGTATATCCTGGTAATAGTTGATAACTTTACCAGATTTACATGGGTAGTCTTCTTAAGGGATAAATCTGAAACCCTTGAAGAAGTAAGAAAAGTTCTCAAAAGGATTCAAACTGAAAAATCTTCTCAAATCAGTAAGATTCGTAGTGATCATGGATCTAAATTTGAAAATAGCAATTTTGAGAAGTTCTGTACCGACCAAGGAATATTACATGAATTCTCAGCACCCAAAACTCCACAACAAAATGGAATTGTGGAAAGAAAGAATATGGTGCTTCAAGAAATGGCTAATGTCATGTTGAATAGCATGAAGCTCTCTAAAAATCTTTGGGCTGAAGCAGTCAACACAGCTTGTTATATTATTAACCGAGTTTACACTAGCAAAGATAATAATAAAACGGCTTACGAATTGTGGTTCACTAAAAAGCCTACTGTCAAATACTTTCGAGTTTTTGGCAGCAAGTGCTATATTTTACGAGATCGTGAAAATTTGGAAAAATTCGATACGAAGAGTGATGAAGGGATTGTTCTAGGATATTCCTTAAACAGTCAAGCTTATAGGGTTCTGAACAAAAGAACTGGTGTGATTCAAGAATCCATCAATGTTGTCATTGATGATCACTTAAACACGCAAATCCCTAATTCAGATAATGATGAAGTTCTAATCATTGATAAACCCGATACTTCATCGAATCAGACTAATTCTGAGTTGAGGACTGTTAAAGATCATCCAACCACACAAATTCTTGGAAACCCTCTCACCGGTGTTCGCACCCGTAGACAACTTGAGGATATATGTAATTATGTATGTTTTATATTCCAAATAGAACCATTTAACGTAAAAGAAGCTCTTGCTGATGAGAACTGGATTGTTGCGATGCAAGAAGAACTCAACCAATTCGTAAGAAATGATGTTTGGTATCTCGTACCAAGACCTAAAGATAAACACATCATTGGAACAAAATGGATTTTCAAAAATAAGTCTGACGAGCGTGGAAATATAATTAGAAACAAGGTTAGACTAGTGGTACAAGGTTATACTCAAATTGAAGGAATTGATTTTGATGAAACTTTTGCACCAATAGCACGTCTTGAATCTATCAGACTATTTATATCCATTGCATGTTTTAGAAAGATAAAGATCTATCAAATGGATGTGAAAAGTGCTTTTCTAAATGGCGATTTACATGAAGAAGTCTATGTTGAACAGCCAATGGGTTTTGAAGATCCCAAAAATACTGATCATGTGTATCGGCTTAAAAAGGCACTTTATAGATTAAAGCAAGCATCTAAGGCATGGTATGAGAAACTAACAAAATTTCTTTTAAGTCATAATTTTCAAATGAGATCTGTTGATAAAACTTTGTTAGTTAAAAAACATAATGATCATATCTTAATGGTACAGATTTATGTTGATGATATCATTTATGGATCAACTTATACTGACTTGACTACTGAGTTTGCAGATTTGATGAAATCACAGTTCGAAATGAGCATGGTTGGGGAATTGACTTATTTCCTTGGATTGCAAGTAAAGCAACAACCTGAAGGAATATTCATTTCTTAATCTAAGTATGCTTTGAATCTAATCAAGAGATTTGAATTTGAGAATGGCAAGAATTTCGATACTCCTATGAGTATTACCCTGAAACTCTCAAAAGATTCTAATGGTAAAAATGTTGATTCAAAACTTTATCGGAGTATGATTGGCAGTTTGTTATATTTAACTGCTAGTAGACCTGATATTTCTCTAAGTGTTGGTATTTGCGCAAGATATCAATCTGATCCAAAAGAATCTCACTTGATTGCTGTCAAGCGGATTATTAGATATGTCGCAAGTACTGTAAATCTCGGTCTCTGGTATCCTCATGAGACTAGTGTCCAATTAGCTGGGTACTCGGATGCTGACTGGGCTGGTAATCTAGATGATAGAAAATCAACCAGTGGTGGTTGCTTTTACATTGGAAATTGTCTAGTTTCCTGGTTTAGTAAGAAACAAAATTCTATATCACTTTCAACAGCTGAAGCTGAGTATATCGCAGCTGGTAATGCATGTACACAGCTTATTTAGATGCAACGAATGCTAAGTGATTATGGAATTAAACAGGATTCTATGTTATTACATTGTGATAATTCCAGTGCTATAAATATTTCAAAAAATCCTATTCAGCATTCTCGTACTAAGCACATTGACATTAGATTTCATTATATTCGGGAATTAGTAGAAGAAAAAGTTATATCTCTGGAATATATTCCTACTGAAGATCAATGAGCTGACATTTTCACAAAACCTCTCGATAAAAGCAGGTTCAAAAAGATGAAATTTGATCTTGGCATGTGCATTTTAAAATGATTATTTATGCCTACTTGTATCATAGTGTATATATTTGCTAGGTTGAATTCCAATTTTTGAATAATTTGCAAGAAATATGAATTTTTGGACATTCTTCGACCAGTCATGAGTATACTCGACCAGTCGAACTTCGACCGGTCGTAGATATCCACGACTAGTCGTAGTTCTCGGGAATCACTTAAAATTTGGGGATTTTGCTTTCTTCCTCATTCCGTTTTTTTCTCTCTAAGGAGCCGAGCTTCGACTTGTCGAACCCACTGTTCTTGTTCTTCAAGGTTAGTGTTCCATATACATTTTTCTTGTAGATCTGTGTCTAGATTGTTTCCTTTTGTAGCTTGAAGCTTTCTATTTTGGATTTTATTGAGATTTGGGGTTTGGATTTTGAAAAATCTGTTTTAAGTAAATCCACTTCTCAATCCTTTGCAACTTCTTATTTCCTTGTTATTGTTGTTGCAAATGGCTTCTAGAGGTAGAAAAACTACTTCCCGTGGTCCTTCTTCTACCTCCAGATCGACCATTATCACTAAGCGTCATCTTCTTGTTCCTAATGACGATCCATCTTATGTTAGGGACATTAGATTACGTAAAGTTATTGTTGAACATCCTGTTGATGTTAATCATATTGCACCTTTTGACATCCTTCCTATGCTTGAAGCTGTAGGTTGGGTTAAGTTATTACATTGTGGTGGGCCAGCATACCGGTCCATTGCCCAATCCATGTTTGCATGTATTAGTACTTTCTCACAGGATGATTTAACTTTTAAAATATCTACTAGAGAAGGACCTTTTAACATTGATCGTCATTTAATTTCAGCCCTTATGGATATTCCTGTGAATGATGAGGGTATTCCTATCCATAACCTAACTGATAAACTCTCAATTTCTGAAAAACGCATGCTCACTAGAGATTTGTACAACATGGATGTTCACTGGACACAAAAAGGGAATGCGCTTCCCGCAAGGTATTTGTTACCCAAATACAGAGTTCTCCACAAAATCTTTGTATCTAATCTGTATCCTCGTTCGGGTAATAAAACTGACTTGACCTCGTTTATGGTTCGTGTTATCCATACTATTGCCAGTGGTACTCAGATTTGTTTACCATCCTTAATCTATCATTTCATTCTTCAGTTTAGACTCCATCCTGGTCATAGTGACATTCCTTTTGCCTATTTAATGGCCGTATTGGCTACACATATGTTAGTCGATATGCCGGTTGATGAGGCACCTATCTATCATCTGATTTTTAACAATACTAATATCAATAAGATGAAGCTGGAATTACTTCCTGAACAAGGTGATGGTGGTGGTGGTCATGAAGAAGTTGGTGATGACATTAATATGGATGATATTTTTGAGAAACTGGATTCTGATTCAATAAATGATCCAGATTTTGAACCATCTGATGTTGATGCACGTCTGAGTGCATTGGAGGATAAAGTTGAGAATATAAATGTAAAGATGGAAAATATGTCTGTTGCTCATGATTTACAATTCAAGTACATGCGCAAATATCTTAGGCGATTGAACAAAGGCATGCACCAACTTGATCCCTCCATTCCTACTCTGTCATCTGGTTCTGGTTCTGATTAGTTTATATGGGATTTCTGGTCTGTAATAACTTTATAACTTAGCACTAGGTTGACTGATTTTGAGTTGGATACTATCTTTGTTTTATGTTAGGTATTTGTTCTATGTGAAACTATGCTGAGTATCTCTATCTCTGGTTTTTGCTATAATCTCATAGCTCCTCATGTTTACTCTCATATATCCCTTTATTTAGTTCTCCTTTATTGTTGTTTCCTTTGTCATATTGTGACAAAAAGGGGGAGAATGATTTGTTCTTAACGATGTGATTGTGAGAGGAGTAGCATTGATTATGTTACTCAGGGGGAGTATGTTTGAACTAGTTGAATGAACTGGTTGAATGTTGAATGCTGAATATTGAATATTGATTTGCAGGTAAGCCAGTTGATATTAACTGGTTCATGATTCTTTAACCAGTTGTTTTACTTTATGTTTATCTTGGTTATGTGTTTTGTCACTAATTTGACAAAGGGCTCGTTGTAAGTGCTATAGTTTATATCCCTGTCTGTTGTCAAATTTGTGGTGTCAAAATCACTGTTATATAACTTGCATAAGTGAAGCTCTCTCAAAGATCAATATTCATGAACAAGCAAAGCTCACAACAAGCAACAAGTACAAAGATTCACTCAAAGATCAACCTTGACTGCAAGTATTGCTCACAAGACAAGTCTCAAGAATGTAAGACTTCAAGAAGCATATAAGTCCGTTCGTAAAGAATTCAAGACACTTTCAAGGTTGAGCTACATCAAGATTTTAAGATTGAATTACATCAAGACTTCAAGGCTTAAACTTCAAGGTCACTTGTTCCTAATGTTTCAATGTCCTTACTTCACGATTGGGGTTTGATTGACCTTAGGTTGACCTTAGGAGTAGGCCATTTTGGATACATAAGTCATATGTTTAAGTTACATGAGTTTGGGCAGTTCTAAGACTTGTCCTAGGCTTTCTTCGACTAGTCTTAGCTTTACTTCAACCAGTCTAAGAAATTCCTCGATCAGTCGTAAGTTTGTTACAAAATTCAAATATTTTCTTTTAGGCTTCGACTAGTTTAGGAATCTGTTCGACCAGTCGAAGGAACAGTGTCGACTGTATCTTCGACCAGTTGAAAGTCTTCGACTCAAAGTCCAGTGATGAAATTCAGGTTCTTCGACCAGTCGTAGAACGGTCAAGGCTTATCGCGCCCGATTTTTTCAAATATCTGTTAATTCTTCGACTAGTCGAAGAGCTCCCTAGACCAGTCGAAGACGCGATCTGCTCACCTATAAATAGAGCACGAATTTCAGAAGAATTAACGGAATTAATTAATCCATTCAAGCCAATCTTCGTCAAACTTCTGAGAGATAATTTTGTACGCCATCTAAGCTAAGTGTACTTATTTAATATTCTCTTTCTTTAGCCTTATTTAATTGATTTTGTTTCTGCTATTCCAATCTAATTTGATAAGAGGAATATTTGTTATTCCCTTTCTTTGGAATCAAAATCAATTAAGGCAAGCCCTATTTGGTTTAATTTAAAATCTATTAGAACTAGAACTATTGTAATTGAGTGCTGAACATTGAACTTGGACATTCAATTATCTACTCTGACTTGGTTCTACCGGGCTGCTACAACGAAGGAGATAATCAGGTATTTTACATTTAATTGTAAATTCCTTTTTGTTTTGATTTCTTTCAAGATTTGCCAGAAAAATCTTGTTGTATTGGTTATCTGAGGAGAGCCAGGAAAACTCAGAAGTGGGGTTTTTTAATTGTATAAGCCCACAGACAAAGACACAATTGTAAAGGTTTTGGGTGAACCTGAGAAAACCTATTTTGTTAGTGAACGCTAATATCCCCTGTGTGAGGATATTAGGAGTGGAGTAGCATTCTGTGTGACTGTTGTTTAACAGTTGGTGAACACACAGGTGAACCACTATAATCCCTTGTGTCGTGGTTGAATGATTTATACTTTTAATATTTAATTATTTATTTGTAGGATGTATGTATGGTGGTGAATGTTGTAATTGTTTAATTCAAGCATTGTGGGAATTTTATAATAGTTTAGAATTTATTTTCTGTTATTCCTTTATCAGCTTGATATTTAATTTCCTTTAAAGTTATTCCAGCAAGGTTGCGCTGCCATTTTTATGGTGTATGGTTGTCCCTAGAACAATACATTTGTGATTACAATTTATTTCAGTTCAGTTTGTGTTTATTTCCGTATGCCTCTTTGGTTTGAGATTTGATACAAAGATCTTTCTAGAAATAAGGTTGTCCTATCATAAACTCTGGTTTTTGATGTAAGGTTGTCCTTAGAACAACATTTGTATCAACCTCTCAAGATCTGAATTTTGAGATTATTTTACTTTCCTGTATTGTGATTTATTTTGGCTATCATATTCCTTTTAATTCCGCTGTTATAAGTTTTATTTGGCATAGTCCTATTCACCCCCCCTCTAGGACATATAGCTAGGCCTTTTCACTCGTCACCTGATCAGTGTAGGCTGACAGCTTGAATACAGTGTCCCATACTACCGTATTCGACTCACGAAGCAGTATTGCTCATTGGTCACTATGGGGAGGCTCGTCGCCCCCAGCGTAGGCCGACAGCTCGACTACAGTGTCTCATACCACCATGTCCCGCTCATGAGTCTTAGCGGATCGAGGTACCAAGGTTAACAGGGTTTCTACTAGTGAGTTTGGTACCCTAGGTTCAAGCAGTAGCGTCCAAACTTGGTGAACATACATCAGGCCAATCGGGTTACTTGACGGGTCGACTAGCACGAGCGCACATCAAGTTGATTGACATGAAGTGCATAAGCACTCCGTGTGGCCTAACCACTATCGCTAACCGAAGTACGACTTGGATTCGTCAGGCACGTCCCGTGTGGCGAAACAACATCAGTCATCTAATCGGGATCTATTACCGATTGCCTGGACTATACTGTAGTCCCAAACACATCCAATTCCCACAAGTAATTATATGACATAGTCAAACCGTAATGAATAAATAATTCCAATCCTCCAATCATTTGAGCATGTTGTGAAATGCAACATAAACATGAATTCGCACATATTCATTCCATAAATATAATAGACATCATAATATAACATACATGGAGGAAATCATACACATCATCAACGTAGTTGAGAATCATATCTCAACACGCACACAAAGTACAATTTACTTAATACTAGTTCATTCAGACATTTTTACAAACGCCTAGTCTACACATCCCAACATACATATTGTATGTCGGTTACAATATGTATTAGGGCAAACCCTTTCGTCAGGGGGTTGTCGCCTATGCAACAATCATATACCCACACCAGTTAGTCATGCTAAGTATGAATACAAACCCTATACTCATTTAGACATTTTCACAAACACTTAGGCTACACATTATAACATATACGATGTATGTTGGCATAACATGTATTGGGGCCAATCCTTTCGCCAAGGAGTTGTTATACATACATCTATCATATATACATGACAATTAATCATGGCAAGCACAATTTCAAATTCCCTACATATACGATCATTTTTACAAACACATGGAATACTCTAAACTCAACATAGTTCATATATATACAAAAAACGAAACAAACATCGCATTTGGCATGTGAAATGGCACCCATGTCAAACATAAACCATTAACCGACATTGAAAGCCTTGAAAACCATAACCTATATAGTCTGCACCTTACGCTAGTAAACGTGTATTGGATTCATTTTAGACACTTAATCTTTGTCAACGGCGGATTGACAACCTATAGCATAATTAGGTTAACTATTTTATAACTTACACTATCTGGAACCCTAAAACAGATTAGGGTTAGGTTTTCTTATCCAAGTACATTGTTGGAAACACCGGAGTTGTGAGACAGATAGGGTTGCTAAGTGCGTGGAGCTACAGGATCAAATCCCAGGATGAATCTCTAACCCTCTTTCTCTCTCTCTCTCTCTCTCTTTCTCTCTCTTTCCTTTCCTTTTCTCTCTTCTCTCTCCTAGTTCCCAAATTCGTATGGGATGAGAGAGTGAGGGTTTAAGGCCCTTATATAGGCCCAGAATTGATGGGAATGGCCCCAGGGCCATGGTATACTTAGGTTATAGCCAAAACCCCTCTGTTTTGGCTCAACGGAGCACTTCTGGAGGTCCCCTTTTTGCGTGCGGTCAGACTTAAGCTCCCTAACATTGGATCTTTGTTAAGTTAAGTTTTCAGTCTGATCGAATTTACAGATCGACCGTGGCGGACCAATTTCAGTTCAACGGTCACTGGTACTCGATCAGGGCCACAAGTGTACTAACATATGTAGAAAATTTTTCCTGATCCGAGGGTGTATTTGGGTCAGATTCTGATGGTCTGAATCCTTATATTTGGCCCGCAAGCGACACGTCTCAGTTTACTTAAGTTTGGATTTTATTTCAAAAAATATTCACCTTTCTCACACACTTCGCTCTGGGCTCAAGTTGTGCATTTCTGGGCACAGTCAGGTCTTGATTTCCGAGATGGTTGTCAAGCCCAGCAAGGCGGTCATAATCATTTAGTTTCACGGTAATCGGACTTTCGACGTGCGGTCCAGGTCCGATACGAAGTTTCATGATGCTCCCGAGAGCAACTAGGTAATGAGATTGATCCTAGATTATAGGGTAATGTAGCGTCGATGATTCTGCACATTTAGGGTCTTGCAGTTCGTATTTAAAGTGGTTCAAGCGAATTTCTCAGCTAATCTAGTTTAACACTGAGTTAATTTCGTTTAATTTCTAAATGAAAGAGACTAATAATAACTCGGTAATCACGCTCACAACATCGCACTGCATATGCCCCGGGTTGAAGAGCACAGAGGGAAGAAAGAATGCTGCGACCATAAGATGGTGTCGCACAAGGGAGTGTAGGCGAGGGCATGCATCATGAATACATTCATTCTTGCATTAATAAGAGTATCTAGGAATGTTTGATATGTCTGCTTTATCATTACTGCTTGACTGAATTGATAACATGTTAATCTTTGCTTTATGATTCCACTGAGTTGATTACTCACTCCCACGTTCTGGGACGGTGTTCTGAACACTCACCAGACCCTGTCTTAGTTGTAGATGCCGACATGATTCTGGAGGCGGAGCCTGATTACTATGACGATCAGGACGAGTTCTCGTATATGCAGTTCTCCGACAGTTTCGCTTAGGCCGTCCAGATCGACGGGTCTACAGGGCTTATCATTATAGTTGAACTATTTTTTGACATTTTGATTTTTGAACTATTACATGTATATGGTGATGCAGTGATGTATTTATACTCTGGAGATCGATCGTGAACTTTTAGCTCATACACGTCTATATTTTCATCTTTTAGTCTTCCGCTTGCGTTATATTAATTGATCTGAAGTATGAATTACTGTTTTTCTATAATCCCACTCATGATTAACGCACTAACATGGACAATATTCAATCATAAGAATATATGTTGCATAAGTGATGTTTTGGAACTCAAGAGTTAAGTTGTTACTCGACCCCCGATTTTCAGGGCGTTACAAGTTAGTATCAGAGCATGATTTGGATTAAACCAAACCTGGGTTATGGTCACACGACGTACACTGACGCTTTTCGACAAAGTTGGGTGGAAGAGAAATGTAGAAACAAGCCTAGGTTTCCCTGATTTCGCCACTTGCAAAGTTCACCGCAATCGTTCGCTTTGTTCGAGTCCGTACACCTCCGTGATCGCATGAGACAATCCCGGATCACCCCTAGGCCGTCAAGCGACGTGTTTAGACCATGGTTGACCCCATCCTAGCCTTCAAAAATCTCCATGTGCAGCGGTACCTCAGAAACATACCCGAAAGGACCCGAAACGACTCGAATCAGAGTCGGGGGCCAAACCGAGTAAGTCCAGGGGGACCTAGAGTGGGCCCCACACATTTTTGGACCAAGAGGGGGGGGGGGGGACCTCTCCCAAAAGGTGAGCCCTCACCAGAAGGTCCAGAGACTGGCGAGGGCCTCGCCCGGTTTGGCAGGGCCTCGTCGCCAAACGGGCCTGGCCAGGAGGGCCGACCCGGCCGATCGTGTTTAAGGCATTGTGTGGCCCACTTGTGCATGAGGTTTTGATTTAAACTTCTCCTTGGTCGCCCCTCCTTCACAATCCACCCCTCCGAGTTTTCTTTTCTTCCAAAAAGTTCAGATTTTCTCACTCAAATCGCCCCTCCACGCACTTCTTCCTTCATTTTCGTGCACCCTCTCTACTACCCTGCTGTAAATCCTTCTCCATTGCTGCCTACCCTCTCCATTCTCTCTCATTTGAGTTCTTAAACCCCCCCATGTGAGCCTCAAATTCGTGTAAACCCACTAACCCATCCCATCTCTTCATTTTCCTTCATTAATCCATGTCATTTGAGCCTTGACACACCCTTTGAAGGCTCAAATCTGTGGAGACCTAATGTAATGCCCCGAACTTTTCAATACCGAGTATTGAAAGTCCTCGAGCGTTACCTAGAAATTTACATGTGTACGATACCCACCAAACTATTCTAGCCTTACATCTTTGACCTGACATGTATCTTACCCTTGAAAACAATCCTCACCTATAAACCGGGTCATTCGACCACTGATCACGTGGATTAGTACGTGCACACCCCCTCAAGCTAAATCAATGTGTGATTCTTCATCCACAAGGATTTAGACATAAGTCCCTTCATATGAAATACTTAGAAACGTGCCTGTAACCACCTGGAACCGTTAGATTCCACAAAACCCTTGGATCACTAATAATTACGATAATACCACTGATCTAGACCCTTGAATTCAAAGAGCACATGATTACCACAATCCTTTTGGTATGAAACCTTGTATAACGCCTAAGTATTATAAATCAACCGTACATTTAAAGTTTCAACCATCAGATCAGTGTACAAGTGGGACAGATAGACATCAGCCACTAAACACCACTTTGGGGCACACCCAATCCTTAGATGTGCTTCAAATTTTGGCTCGACCCCTCAAATTAGATGGAAGAACGAATGGACAGAATAGATTTTCCAAAAACATTATGATGGGCCCCACCTTGATCAGTGTGCACGCCCAACACAACCCCACTCACAGTGCACCGGATCCGTAGCACGGTCAAAGAAGGGAAGACCCGTGCTTTCCACGCTAAGAGGAAGAATCCTCTCTCCAAACGGATTTCCCGCGGCGATAATGCTTAAACAGAGGATGCGGACGAGGCTGATGGGCCACCACCCCAACCCAAACGCTGGATCCAGACCTTCCATTATATCGGGGAGAGGTTTTCTAATAAAACCATGCTTCCTATACGTCTCTATGCACGCAATTGAACTCACCATAACGAGGAACACAATGCTACGTCGGTTGATGGTGCGGGCCATCCAAAGTCTAGATCTATTTCAAACTTAGGCCCACGATCGGACGCTAATATGAGAACCTGAAGGAGGGAGTGGATGGCCCTAAAGGATGGTTGAAGTGGACCCCACCAACTCCCACAAAGAATGAAAATCAGGAAGCTTCCTCAGTGCGAATAGTGCATGTCTGTTTGGGATCATTGTCGCCCATGACTGGTTGATTTGGGAAATCCAATCCAACCATCTTGTGGGCCACCCAAAACCGAACAAGACCCTAGCTGTGGCATCAAACCGTGACGTGAACCAAGAAGTGTATACAACAGACGGCCTTTCGCACCCAACCTGCGCAACTACGCAACCGGTTCGCACCCCAGTTACAACCGGAATCGAAAACTCCCTTCGATGCGAGAACCATGTCTCGAACCTTATATAGACGCGTCTCCATAGGCGTTCCATCCGAGCAAATTGGAGAGAAAGAACAACAAGAAAAACATGGGGGAGAAAAACAGGAAGATAGAGAGAGTGAAATCGGGCAAGAAGAGTTAGCAGCACTGGACACCGTCATTCAAACAGAGGAAGAAAGAAATGAAAAGGAAAGGAAAGGAAAGAAAAGAAAGAAAAGAAAAGAGAAAAGAGAAAAGAAAGAAAGAAAGAAAGAAAGAAAGAAAGAAGGGAGAAGAAGAAGGAAAGGAAGGAAAGTTGGGCCGAGTTGACTCAGTGAGTCGACTCAACCGAGATGTTTTGTCAAGTTCGGGCTGCACGGGGAGAGAACGACAACTGAACAAGGTAAGTTGATACCCAACCCAAGTCCTCCTAACAATGATCTTAAGCCTACACTTATGGTTCAACCCCAGTATTATGACGATCTAACCGTGAGGATCACATTAACTATACTAGAATTGGGAACTACAACGCATCCATTCGAGTCTAGCAACGTAGAGAGCGATTGAATTCAAAAGGTGAGGGTTCTATCCTTTAAGCTTACAACAATTTAAGTTGATTTATTTATCCTGTTGTATTTTATCTGTCTTCATACTAGTTTATTTTGGCTTCTATATATGCTTTCATGAATTTGATATTGCCTTTACATGTATTCCTTTTATACATCAATTTGAATCTTCCATGTTATTGTATGTTTCACCAGCAATTATGGCCTTTTCATGCCTTTTACGATATGAATTATCATGTATTCCATGTTTACATGTTCCTCGGGAATTATCTTATCAATTGATTTATTGGCCCTTTTGGGATTATGATATGATGTCAAATACAAGAGAATTTCTCTGATTTTATGTGAGGCCATGGGTACAAGCCTTGCCCCTGCCTTATTCATTATTGAGTTGGCTCTGCCAATTGTCCTTATATTTGAGTTGGTAATGCCACTCGTCGTTTTATTTGAGTTGGTTCTGCCACTCTCCTTTTGTTGAGTTGACCCTTGTCACTCTTCTCCTATTTGTTGGCCATTGCCACTTTTGCTGAGTTGACCATTATCACTCTCCTCTTTGTTATATGGGCATTGTGCCGTTTATCTTTAAAGGCACGGGCATGAGTCTTGTTATTTCAGAACCTCCATGATTCAGTTTATACTCTTAATGATTCATCTATATTCTCTATAAGTACAAGTGATGTGTAAGATGTATCACAACTAGTGATTTCAAATATTCTATCATGGACGTAATGCGCTCTGGGTAGAGACCCTCTTGGGGTACGTAAATCCTTGGGCCTTCGGGTAGTGGTGCACAAATCGATGTGTGTAATTCTCTACTGTAGTGTCACATCACTTCGAGATTGGATGTCGCAAATAGTCGCTCCATGAACAAATCATTGCACGTAATTCACCCAGCTCATGTTGTTGTGCGCTCTGAGGTCCCCTCATAAATCCACGGTAGCGTTGGCCATGCCGGCGAATATTCGTAGTATGAGGTGCGGGTCGAGCCGGTTATCTATAAATTTTACTCCACATTGTGATGATCACTACGTATGATGAGCTCCACATACCTTGCTAGGCATGCATCTCATGTAGGTTGTTTATGCATGCTGATACCTCGTGTTAGTGGAGCACGAGACATATCAAACCCTTTACTTCTATGAATCTCTTGAATTATTGTTAATCTTAAAGGGTAACCTTCACTATGAGTAGGGCATTGACCCTCTCCAAACCGTATAGATGATGCAGGTGACGAACAGATTGAAGACAAAGAGGACTACTTCCCTATAGAAGATTATCTTAAGGGACTAAGAAGACAGTTTTACTATCTAGTTATATACTTCCGCTGTGAACTCTAATGTTGTAATAAACCTCCCATTATGAGGCCTTGATTATTCTTCTACTCTAATGGTATATAATCATTACAGTTGATTTTATTCTTGTGGATGTTACCTTCATGGATATATTTGGATGAACCAAAAAGAAAAAAAATAGGGTGTGATTTCAGAGCATCCAGTTTTACATTATTAACACCCAATTTCCTCGGGCACGAGTACATATTCTGGCCGTGAAAATTCAGACTGTTACAGTTGGTATCAGAGCCCAATAATGAGATTAACTGGGCCTGAGGGGAGTGGACCACCATAAACTTTACATGATTAGGATATATGATAAATTTGATACATCCACTAAATTGAATTCCCACAGAAATTAACTAGGGAGTTGTGGAATTAGAAACTCATACTCTGATTCCCCATTGGAAATATTAAGTTAGACGGGGAATATAGAAACTGCAACTCTAGGTCTCCATCAACCTTCCTAAATATATATATATATATATATATATATATATATATATATATATATATAAATTTTCAAATCCATTGTTGTCTAATTCGGTTAGGACACCTGGCTTTTATCTAGATGACCCAGGTTCAACTCCCAGTAACTGAACCATAATCAGGAAAGGTAGAAGGGGACTAATCCAAATTATCAAATCTCAAGGTCGAGATTTTGTTTAAGGGGGGTAGAATGTAGCGTCCCAAATCATATAGACAATTATACACACATCTAGACATGTATGGATCCGTTCCATGAAGAATACATTGAAAACTTAAACAAAATGGATAGGTGAGAATGTTAAGAATAATTAGCTTAAAGGTAGTATCTTAAATAATTAGGATACGCAGTGGAGGCGTGTGGGCCACATAAAATTACCCCTTATGAGAATATAAGATTTTGGGATATTTCGTGATATCCCCATGAATTTAAAACAATCAATGATTTTGACGGATGGAACTATATTAATGTGAAAGTTACCAGGTTTGACTCAAATTCTAAGTCCTAGAAAATCTCAAAAGATTCTAATGCTCTGATCAAGCAAAGGATCGAGATTCGACGGGACTATGAATTGATACCAGTAAATCCTCTGTACTGCGCAGGCAAATGATCTGTGTATCAGGCTCGAACCTACTACAACCATCTATCCGTATCGCCCAAAAAATAGGATATAGGGAATCCTTAGAGATATAGTAAATGACTTGTATAATGGAAGTACTAAATTTCGGGGGCGAAATTATGTTTAAGGGGGGTAGATTGTAACGCCCCGAACTTTTCAATACCGAGTATTGAAAGACCTCGAGCGTTACCTAGAAATTTACATGTTTACGATACCCACCCAACTATTCTAGCCTTACATCTTTGACCTGACATGTATCTTACCCTTGAAAACAATCCCCACCTATAAACTGGGTCATCCGACCACTGATCACGTGGATTAGTACGTGTACACCCCCTTAAGCTAAATCAATGTGTGATCCTTCATCCACAAGGATTTAGACATAAGTCCCTTCATATGAAATACTTAGAAACGTGCCTGTAACCACCTGGAACCGTTAGATTCCACAAAACCCTTGGATCACTAATAATTACGATAATACCATTGATCTAGACCCTTGAATTCAAAGAGCACATGATTACCACAATCCTTTTAGCATGAAACCTTGTATAACGCCTAAGTATTATAAATCAACCGTACATTTAAAGTTTTAACCATCAGATCAGTGTACAAGTGGGCCAGATAGACATCAGCCACTAAACACCACTTTGGGGCACACCTAATCCTTAGATGTGCTTCAAATTTTGGCTCAACCCCTCAAATTAGATGGAAGAACGAATGGACAGAATAGATTTTCCGAAACCATTATGATGGGCCCCACCTTGATCAGTGTGCATGCCCAGCACAACCCCCACTCACAGTGCACCGGATCCGTAGCACGGTCAAAGAAGGGAAGACCCATGCTTTCCACGCTAAGAGGAAGAATCCTCTCTCCAAACGGATTTCCCGCAGCGATAGTGCTTAAACAGAGGATGCGGACGAGGCTGATGGGCCACCACCCCAACCCAAACGCTCGATCCAGACCTTCCGTTATATCGGGGAGAGGAATTCTAACAAAACCATGCTTCCTATACGTCTCTATGCACGCAACTGAACTCACCATAACGAGGAACATAATGCTACATCAGTTGACGGTGCGGGCCATCCAAAGTCCGGATCTATTTCAAACTTAGGCCCACGACCGATCGGACGCTAATATGGGAACCTGAAGGAGGGAGTGGATGGCCCTAAAGGATGGTTGAAGTGGACCCCACCAACTCCCGCAAAGAACGGAAATCAGGAAGCTTCCGCAGTGCGAATAGTGCATGTCTGTTTGGGATCATTGTCGCCCACGACTGGCTGATTTGGGAAATCCAATCCAACCATCTTGTGGGCCACCCAAAACCGAACAAGACCCTAGCTGTTTCCCTATGGCATCAAACCGTGACGTGAACCAAGAAGTGTATACAACAGACGGCCTTTCGCACCCAACCTGCGCAACTACGTAACCCGTTCGCACCCCAGTTACAACCGGAATCGAAAACTCCCTCCGATGCGAGAACCATGTCTCGAACCTTATATAGACGCGTCTCCATAGGCGTATCATCCTAGCAAATCAGAGAGAAAGAACAACAAGAAAAACGTAGGAGAGAAAAACAGGAAGATAGGAGAGAGTGAAATCCGGCAGCAGTCGCCAGACTGCCTTCCAGCAGAGGAAGAAAGAGAAGAAAAGGAAAGAAAAGAAAGAAAAGAAAAAAAGAAAAGAGAAAAAAAGAAAAAGAAAGAAAGAAAGAAAGAAAGAAAGAAGGGAGAAGAAGAAGGAAATGAAGGAAAGTTGGGCCGAGTTGACTCAGTGAGTCGACTCAACCGAGTTGTTTTGTTAAGTTCAAGCTGCACGGGGAGAGAACGACAACTGAACAAGGTAAGTTGATACCCAACCCAAGTCCTCCTAACAATGATCTTAAGCCTACACTTATGGTTCAACCCTAGTATTATAACGATCTAACCGTGAGGATCACATTAACTATACTAGAATTGGGAACTACAACGCATCCATTCGAGTCTAACAACGTAGAGAGTGATTGAATTTAAAAGGTGAGGGTTCTATCCTTTAAGCTTACAACAATTTAAGTTGATTTATTTATCCTGTTGTATTTTATCTGTCTTCATGCTAGTTTATTTTGGCTTCTATATATGCTTTCATGAATTTGATATTGCCTTTACATGTATTCCTTTTATACATCAATTTGAATCTTCCATGTTATTGTATGTTTCACCAGCAATTATGGCCTTTTCATGCCTTTTACGATATGAATTATCATGTATTCCATGTTTACATGTTCCTCGGGAATTATCTTATCAATTGATTTATTGGCCCTTTTGGGATTATGACATGATGTCAAATACAAGAGAATTTCTTTGAATTTATGTGAGGCCATGGGTACAAGCCTTGCCCCTGCCTTATCCATTATTGAGTTGGCTCTGCCACTTGTCCTTATATTTGAGTTGGTTATGTCACTCGTCGTTTTATTTGAGTTGGCTCTGCCACTCTCCTTTTGTTGAGTTGACCCTTGTCACTCTTCTCCTGTTTGTTGGCCATTACCACTTTTACTGAGTTGACCATTGTCACTCTCCTATTTGTTATATTGGCATTGTGCCATTTATCTTTAAAGGCACGGGCATGAGTCTTGTTATTCCAGAACCTCCATGATTCAGTTTATATTCTTAATGATTCATCTATATTCTTTATAAGTACAAGTGATGTGTAAGATGTATCAGAACTAGTGATTTCAAATATTCTATCATGAACGTAATGCGCTCTGGGTAGAAACCCTCTTGGGGCACGTAAATCCTTGAGCCTTTGGGTAGTGGTGCACAAATCGATGTGTGTAATTCTCTACTGTAGTGTCACATCACTTCGAGATTGGATGTTGCAAATAATCGCTCCATGAACAAATCGTTGCACGTAATTCACCCAGCTCATGTTGTTTTGCGCTCTGAGGTCCCCTCATAAATCCACGGTAGCGTTGGTCATGCCGGCGAATATCCGTAGTATGGGATGCGGGTCAAGCCGGTTATCTATAAATTGTACTCCACATTATGATGATCACTACGTATGATGAGCTCCACATACCTTGCTAGGCATGCATCTCATGTAGGTTGTTTGTGCATGCTGATACCTCGTGTTAGTGGAGCACGAGACATATCGAACCCTTTACTTTTATGAATCTCTTGAATTATTGTTAATCTTAAAGGGTAACCTTCACTATGAGTAGGGCATTGACCCTCTCCCAACCGTATAGATGATGCAAGTGACGAACAGATTGAAGACAAAGAGGACTACTTCCCTATAGAAGATTATCTTAAGGGACTAAGAAGACAATTTTACTATCTAGTTATATACTTCCGCTATGAACTCTAATGTTATAATAAACCTCCCACTATGAGGCCTTGATTATTCTTCTACTCTAATGGTATATAATCATTGCAGTTGATTTTATTCTTGTGGATGTTACCTCATGGATATATTTGGATGAACCAAAAAGAAAAAAAAATAGGGTGTGATTTCAGAGCATCCAGTTGTACATTATTAACACCCAATTTCCTCGGGAACGAGTACATACTCTGGTCGTGAAAATTCGGGCTGTTACACCTAAAGACCCCAACCCTTCCTTTTCTTCACTTTTTCATGGCTCTATTCGAGCTTAATACGGCCGTATTTTCAATTTCCACCTTTCTCTCTCTCATGGGAAAGAGAAAGGGTGTCGTGGATGAAGCCTGGCTTAGTCGCCCTACTCGTTCAAGAAAAAAGAAAGGCGTCACCGCAAGCACGGGCATTGAACGTGAGATACGGACTAAGCGGGACCTCAATCCCCAGCCTCCTCTCCCAAGACCTCTATTGGTGGAATTATAGCATGGAGTTTATGAGGGCCGTAGGGTCCTTTTTGAAGCACACGTGGATGAGAGGATCTTTGGAGAGTATCTGTTATTAGAGCGCCTGGGTGAGGCCGGTTGGGGCCCTCTGTTTGAGGGAAAATATCGTGCAAATATAGGCACTGTCTATGTATTCTTTGCCCATATTTGAGAGCCTACACTGGAGCCCTTGCAGTTCAAAATCCCCTTTGGAAGAGATCGTGAGACCATAATTGACGCTGGCCTGATATCTCGACTCATGGGAATACCGCTTGGCCAAGTCCATGCGAGCGAGAAGAATATGAAGAGTGCACGTGAAAGGGATCGCCGCACACGGTTCCTTTGTGGCCGACTGGTTCAGTGGCAGCCCAACAATAGCCTTCTAGCAACTAATATGACTGACGATTTTCGTCTGCTTCACCACATCTTCACGTTTAACATCTACCCCAGGTGGAGCAACCACATTAAGTGCACGCGCTTGATGGTAGACTTTCTATACCAAGTGGGGAAGGGAGAGAAGTTGTGCATGCCTACATATATTTTGCGACAGATAGTTCTTACCACACGCTCTAATAGAAAGACTGATTCGCTCCCCTTCAGCCAACTCATATGCAAGATTGCACGCGAGTTCGGCTATGAACTTGACGTAGAGCTCCCAGTGCCACAACATTTCATCAATGAAACTACTCTCAATCAGATGGAAATCGGGCCACGACAACGACAAACCCAACTTGAGGAGAGTGAGGATGAGACGGAGAGTGAAGAGGAAGAGAGCGAGGAAGAAGGTGGAGCTGAAATAGAAGAGGAAGAGAGCGAGGAAGAAGAGGAGGCCCAAGACACGGATGAGAGCTCCCCTCCTACGACACCGGAGCAGGACACTGATCGGGCTGCTAGGGATGCCCATTTAGCTCGACTTGAGGAGGGTCAGGCTGTCCTACGGCAGGATTTAATAGATTTTTGGGGTCTCATGAAACATAAGTTCAAAAAGGTGACTCGCACCTTGAAAACTATCCTGTGCTGTCTGCAGGATAAGGGCACCCCTCCTCCTTCGCCAGACTCGGATGCCTAGTCATCCACGCCGTCACCCTGTGTGTTTGCTTGATGCTGCGTTGGGATATTTGTGTTTTCATGTTGATAGGCCTAGTAGTGTAGTGGTTGGTAGAATGTTTTAAATGTTTGAAGTCTTGATTGTATTAGCTCACATGCATCTTCTGTCATGATTCATGTAACATTGTGTCTCATGTATTATACAATTTTGGTAAATGAAATACATGAAGTTGCTTTAATTTGTATATGAATGCTGCGTAATAAGTTTGTGTGTATGCTAAATCTGACCTGGGTTGCACCCTATGTTGAATATAGGGAATGCCACCTGCGGTCACGTGGAGCACGGCACGCCTCACACTTACTGATTTGATGGACCGGGCACCTCCCCGGAGTGATGGTTGTACGGACCTTGATTTGGGCCCTATTCGTGAGACTATGCCTGAGTCTCAGCCATCTACTGGTCCTACAGTTGGGCCGCCACCTTACACACTACCAGTTCGTGAGCAGAACCGTGCGTCTTCTTCGACACAGCACGTGCCTCAGGCAGCCCCACCTACGGATAGGTTAGAGCAGTTATTGATGGTGATGCACCAGCAGCAGGTGCAGCACCAGTAGCAGCATCAGCAGCAGCTTTTGGCCGCTATTGCAGGGGCCCTAGCTCAGGCTGGGAGTGCGACTCCACCTTCACCATCTGTACAGCCTGTTGAGACCGTAGGGCCTTCCGCTCAGGATGAGGGTGTGACTTTACCTGCTCCTGCTGTATACCCTACGAGGAACTTGGGTACTAGTGGCCTTTTTGAACAACTCCAGCACGTGTGGCCCCCTACCTTTACGGGTTCTCACAGACCCGAGGAGGCTGAATATTGGCTAGACCACATCTCCAAGATGCTGAGGATGCTACACTGTATAGAGCCAGAACAGGTCGAGTTGGTAACCTTCATGTTTAAGAAGGAGGCCAGCTTGTGGTGGGATAGTGTCCTACAGACCGTTGCAGTTGACTATGTATGGACGTGGGCAGCATTTGAGAATCGCTTCCATGAGAAGTACTATCCCCTTACGTATCAACACGAGAAGGAGAATGAATTCTTACACCTCAGACAGAGAGGCATGTCAGTGACAGAGTACAAGCACTAGTTTACGGAGTTAGGCCGATACGTTCCTACTATACTTGCTGACGCACAGATGTGGATGCAGCATTTTTTTGAGGACCTGCAACCTGATATTCGCTCAAAGATGTGTTGTGCTAGCATACCCTCCTATGCTGAGCTAGTACACATGTCTATGCGAGCAGAGCAAGAAGGGGATCGATTGTCACGTTCTCGTGGGTCTATGATCCCTAGGCCACGACCAGATATGCTGAGCAGGCCATTCCTCGGCAAGAGGTCCCGTACCGACTCTCCTCTCAGGATCGCGTCGCCACTAGTTCCGATGAGGTGACCTGGTGTGACCTGTATGTATTGTGGGAGACCAGGTCACGCTGCTGAGAGTTGTTTCACACGTATGAGAAACAATGGGTTCTCACCGCCGCAGAGAATCGACTGCCCTCGTCCTCGGGTTCTATCGACTCTACCCCTACGACTGCGCCTTCACACCCCTTGTTTCAACCGCTAGCACCCCGATTTAGGCCGCCTCAACGGCCCATGGTTTCACAGCCAAACCGCCTGCGGCAGGCTCGTGTGCACTCACTTATAGCTGAGGCATCCGAGACAGTTAATGCAGCGCCGGTGGCTTTTGAGATCACGACACAGATCTAAGGTACTTCAATCTTTTTGCTGGTGGACACTGGGTCTACTACCTCTATGATATCATGTACAACAGTCAAGCGTCTGGGGTTGGACACTGCTCCTACGAAGGGAGTAAGGGTCATCACCGCCACAAGGACCTTCTCTGACGTTACCAGGATGTGCGAGGGCTGCCCGATAGACTTAGGGGGCAGGACGATATTAGTCGACCTGATCGTCGTTCCCCTATTTCATTATGACGTTATTTTGGTATGGACTGGCTCACTGGGATGCAAGCAGAGATCAATTGCGAGACTAGGGTGGTGACAGCCCATGGACCTGAGGGCACAACATTTTCTTTCCCTGTTCAGGTCAGTCACACTTTCCGGTTGAGGTATTACGCTTCTTCGTTGAAGAGTATTGATAGTCCGACGTTTGTAGACACGCCTGTAATTCAGGATTTTGCGGATGTGTTTGAGACGATTCCAGGATTACCTCCTCGGCGTGAGATCGACTTTACCATAGACCTTACGCCTGGTGCAACACCAATTTCATTGCCGACTTATCGCATGCCTCCATGTGAGATGGAGGAGCTGAGGAAGCAGATCGATTGTCTGTTTGTAACGCCCTGAAAATCGGGGGTCGAGCAAAAACTCGGCTCCCGGTTCCAACGCATCACTTATGCAACATAGATAATGATGATTGTATGTTGTTCATATTAGTGCATTAAACATGAATGGAATTATACCAAAACAACAGATCATACTCCAGAGACAGTTAAATTATGCAAGCAGAAGATTGTGATAGATATATAAAATATATAAACTGGTGTAAGTCTCCAAAGTTTGAGCATGTTGCCAAGTTAAATATATACCTGTATACTCTAAAAATGAACAAAATGGATATACAAGGGTGTTTCAAATGTGCAAATTAACAAGTGGAATGACATCTAATTAGCAATCCTGTAACCCCGTTGATCAGAACACGGCTCACATGAACCCGCCTGAAAGCAGCACATACGAGAAACTCTCCTCATCATCATAAAAGTTAGGCTCCGCTTCACGAGCATCGCCATCATCTGAAACTACAATAGGGTCTGGTTGGTGTGTACAACACCGTCCCATAACGTGGGAGTGAGTAGCTAACTCAGTGGAACAATAAAGCACAGGTTAACATGTTATCAATTTAATCAAGCAGTAATGATAAAGCAGTAAATTACATATCCCTAAGTACTCTTGTTAATACAAGAATGGTATGTATGTATGATGCATGCCCTCGCCTGCGCTCCCTCAGCGACTCCTTCTTACGTTCGCGACATGCTACACTCCCTCAGTGCTTGACCATCAACGTCAAACACACACGTATGCGGTGCATGAACGTGATTACCAAGTTCTTTATTAGTCCTTTTCATACAGCAGGATTGAGAAACTAAGGTACCTCCCTTATATCACTTCCCAAACAAAGTCCATTCTAGGGTCGTCAGTCATAGTAAATCTCATACGATGATACGGTTCTAGGTCGCTGCAAAGGGCTCGTCGCCTTATTAATGCAGGCCTAGTTATACTCTAGTTACTATGGAGAGGCTCGTCGCCTCAACGCAGGTTCAGAGTATGCTCGAGGTCACTACACCAACGCGTCATCCAGGGCTGACGCAATCGTAACACCCTTTCAGATATTGTCCAACCAACAGGTATCAAAGTACGCAGTGGGAGTTTTATTTGGCAATGGCCCACATGAGGCTCACGCACAACTCGTCTTCTAATCAGTGTAGGTCGACAGCTCGAATACAGTGTCTCATACCACCGTATTTAGTTAACGAGTCTGGTTGCTCACTAGTCACTATGGGGAGGCTCGTCGCCCCAGCGTAAGCCGACAGCTCGACCACAGTGTCCCATACCACCATGTCCGGCTCATGAGTCTTAGCAGATCGAGGTACCAAGGTTAACGGGGTTTCACTGGTAAGTTTGGTACCTTAAGTTTAAGCAGTAGCGTCCAAACATGGTGAACACACAATAGGCCCATCGGTTTATTAGACAAGTTCGACTGGTACGAGCGTACGGTAAAGTAACCGACAAGGTACCACTGTCGACAACCATCGTACGACTCAGATTCATTGAACATGTCTTTTGTGGTGAAATGACCTCAGCCACAATATCGAGGCCTGTTACCGATTGCCTTGACTATACAATAGCCCCAATTACATTCAATTACAACAAAATATCCTAGAAGATAGATAAAGCAGTTATGAATCAAGATTGCAAATCATATAATCAAAGGTCCAATAATTTCCGCTTTAGGGCTGCCAGGGCTGTTGCACGGAATCATTACACCGCTCCCCCATCACCCGTCACGGATTTGTTTCTGCATTTTATGGACTACAACTTAAACATAAATCCACATATATGCATTCCATAGATAAAACAGACGCTATAATATATGGTACATGGAGGAAATCATACACATAGTTAAGGGAGTTGGGAATCATAGCTCAACACCCATATAAATTTTAATTTACTAACCACTTACTCATTCAATCATTTTAACAAACACTTAGACTACACGTACATCAACATACATGACGTATGTTGATCATACAGGTAGTAGGCCAAATCCTTTCACTAGGGAGTTGCCCCGTAACTACACGCATATATCCACGACGGATAATCATGACATGCATGAATCCGGGTTCCATACTCATTCAATCATTTCTACAAACACGTGGGCTACACACTTAGACATATATACGTGCATTAGCCGCGGCGTGATTTAGGGAAAATCCTTTTGCTAAGGGTTATCGCCTATACAACCATCATATATCCATGACTGTTAGTCATGGCGAGCACGAATGCGAATTCTATACTCATTCAGTCACTTTCACAAACATATAGGCTACACAATATAACATACACAATGTATGTTGATATAACATGCCTTAGGACAAATCCGTTAACCCAGAAGTTAATACTAGTAAGTCTAGCATACATATACAACAGTTAATCATGGCCAACACAATTTTAAATTTTATACGTATACGGTATTTTCTATAAATACATGGAATACAGTATATTCAACATAACTAACGTATAACTGAAACGAAGCGGACAACACTTTGTACATGTGCAATAGCATCCAGATCATGAATCTATCATTATCTAACATTGAAAGCATTGAAAACTATAACCTAAGCGTCTATAGTCTGCACCTTACGCCGTAGAAGCGTAACGAAATCAGTTTAAACACTGAGCCTTTGTCTACGGCACCAGAACAACCTATAACAGGGAATAGGTTAGTTATTCTATCAACTGTTCTATTTGAATCTCTTGAATCTCTAAAATAAGTAAGGGTTATGATTTCTTACCCAAATACGGCGTTGGAAACACCGGAAGAACTACACGGGAGTGGTGTTTTAGCAGGTGGATTAGCAGGGAAGAATCCCCACTTCTCTCTCTCTCTTTCTCTCTCTTTTCTTTCTTCTCTCTCCTAGGGTTTCCCAAATTCATATGGGATGAGAGAGTGAGGGCTAAAGACCCTTATATAGGCCCAAAACTGATGGGCATGGCCCTAGGGCTAAGGTATACTTAGGTTATGTCCAAAACTAGTCTGTTTCGACTCAACGGAGCATTTTCGGAGCCCCCCCTGAGCCAAAGGTCAGACTTAAGCTCACTGACCTTGGATCTAGGTTGAGTTAAGGTTTCGTTCCAGTCGGGTTCCCTGATCACATGTGGCGGACTAGTTTCAGTTCAACGGTCACCGAAACTCGATCAGGGTGACAAGTACACTAACTTGTATATGAAATTTCTCTTGATCCGAGGGTATATTTGGGTCAGATTCTGACGGTCTGATTGCTTATATTCGGCCCACAAATGACAAGTCTCAGATTCGAATTAATTTCTAAAGGAAACCACATTTTCTTACACACTTCACTCCGGGCTCAAGCGAATTACTTCGGGACACTATCTAGACCTGATTTCTGAGGTGGTTGTCAAGCCCAGTAAGGCGGTCTTGATTATATAATTTCGTAGTAATCAGACTTTCGACGTATGGTCCAGATCTGACACAGAGTTTCAATGTGCTCCCGAGAGCAACTGGGTAATAAGATTGATCCTAGATTTTAGGGTAACCTAGCGTCGATGATTCTACAAGTTTTGAGTCTTGTAAATTGTATTTAAAGTGATTCAAGCGGATTTCACAGCTAATCTAGTTTAACACTTAGTTAAACTTGTCTAATTTCTAAAGGATTTGAGGTTTGAGAGGTTAATTAGGGGTTAGGATCAACCCCTTGCCTAAGGATATCTAAATTCATGTTGGCAAAAATCTGGGGCATTACACTGTTGGAGGCCGGTTTCATACAACCTAATGTGTCCCCTTGGGGAGCACCAGTGTTGTTCGTAAAGAAGGAGGACGGGTCACTGCGATTGTGTATCGATTACAGCAGACTGAACCAGGTGACGGTGAAGAACAAGTATCCCTTGCCCAGGATTAATGACCTGTTTAATCAGTTGAAGGGGGCACACTATTTTTCGAAGATCGATTTACAGTCAGGGTATTATCAGTTGCGCGTCAGGGATGAGGACGTGCAGAAGACGGGTTTCAGGAACTATTTTGGACATTATGAGTTTCTTGTGATGTCGTTCGGCCTTATGAACGCACTGCCCGTGTTCATGGACATGATGAACAGGATATTTCGGCCGTTCCTTTTTTGATTTGTCATCGTGTTTATAAATGACATCCTGATATACTCCACAAATCGGGAAGATCACGAGGAGCACCTGAGAGCGGTCCTTGATACTCTTAGGAAGAACCAACTGTTTGCGTAGTACAAGAAGTGCGACTTCTGGCAGGAGGAAGTCAAGTTCCTGGGACATGTGGTGTCCAAGGAAGGGATAGCGGTGGACCTTGCTAAGGTAGCCGCAGTTCAGGACTAGAAGCAACCTGGTTCGGTTACTGAGGTGAGGAATTTTCTGGGCCTAGCAAGCTATTACCGACGCTTCATTCGAGATTTCTCAAAGATAGCTAGACCTTTGTCTCAGTTAACTCGAAAGGATCTAAAGTTCGCCTGGAATGAGAAGGCGGAAGCAGCTTTTCAGGAGCTGAAGGACAGACTAATGTCCGCCCCTGTGCTAGTATTACCAGAGCATGGGGTCAAGTATACGATTTACACCGACGCATCTTGAGTTGGTTTGGGTTGTGTCCTTATGCAGAAGGACAGGGTGATTGCATATGCCTCGAGACAGTTGAGGAAACACGAGGAGAATTACCCTATGCACGACCTCGAGTTGGCAGTGGTTATATTTGCATTAAAGCTCTGGAGACATTACCTCTACGGAGAGGAGTTCGAGCTCTTTTGAGACCACAAGAGCCTTAAGTATATATTCACTCAGCGGGACTTGAATATGAGGTAGCACCGATGGATGAAAACCTTGAAGGACTTCAAGTTCGAGGTTTCCTACCATCATGGCAAGGCTAACCTTATGGCAGATGCATTGAGTCGCAAGAAGGCGATAGCATTTGTGGCTCCACTGATGGTTGAGGAATGACACATGGTGGAATTCATGCGTGACTTCGAGCAGAAACTCACTGTGGAGGAACCGTTCGTGAGCGTCGTGCATATTCGTGTACGGCCACTTATTGATGATAGGATCATTGAGTCCCAGAAGGACGATGGACGATTGTCTGAGCTTCGGGAGCAGGCTAGCGACGATGAGGACGCTGAGTGGAGAGTTGGTACGGATGAGGGCTTACGTTACCGTGGCCGCCTATGTGTACCAAATCTTCATGACTTGAGACAGGAAGTCCTCGAGGCTACACATAGTTCGAAATTGGCAATGCATCCTGGAAGCATGAAGATGTATCAAGATATGAAGAGATCGTACTAGTAGGACAATATGAAGCTCCACATAGCAGATTATGTGTCCCGTTGTCTCACCTGCCAGCAGGTCAAGGCAGAGCATCGCCGACCTCCTGGACTACTTTAGCCCATGCCCGTAGTAGAATGGAAATGGGATTTCATTTTCATAGATTTCATCTCAGGGCTACCAAAGACGAGGAAGGGACATGATTCTATTTGGGTGATTGTGGACCGGTTAACGAAATTAGCCCATTTCGTCCCTATTAGAGTTTCGAACTAAGTAGACGACTTGGCTAGATTGTACATCAAAGAAATAGTGCGTCTACATGGAGTTCCTCTGGAGATCGTGTCGGACTGAGACACGCGATTCACATCCATCTTCTAGACTCGTATTCAGGAAGTGATGGGTAGAAAGTTGAAGTTTAGTACCGCGTTCCACCCGCAGACCAACGGGCAGACGGAGCGACTGAATCAGATTTTGAAGGATATGCTGCGGGCTTGTGTTTTGGACTTTAAGGACAGTTGGGATGACTGTCTCCCATATGCAGAGTTCGCCTACAATAACAATTTTCAGGCGAGTATTGGTATGGCTCCTTACGAGGCCTTGCATGGGGGCCCTTGCCGAGCACCGCATTGCTGGGCAGAGGTTGGCGAGCGTAGTTCAATTGGCCCAGATTTAGTACAGGCGACCTCAGAGAAGATCAACATTATCAGGCGTCGACTTCTTACAGCGCAGAGCAGATAAAAGAGCTATGCCGATACGAGGCGGCGACCGCTAGAGTTCGAAGTTGGGGACCATGTATTCCTCCAAGTTTTCCCCATGAAGGGAGTCTTGCATTTTGGCAAGAAAGGGAAACTTACGCCGTGGTTCAATGGCCCATTTCAGATACTTGATCAGTGGGTGTGGTGGCATACCGTCTTGCTTTGCCCACACCACTTGCGGTCATGCACAACGTATTTCATGTCTCTATGCTGAAGAAATACTTTCTTGACCCTTCCCACATATCAAGTGCGAGCAGGTACAGTTGAGCGAGGATACTACATATGTATTGCGTTCGACGCGTATTCTAGACAGGAAGGAGCAGGTGTTGCGTAGCAAGGTTATCCCATTTGTGACGGTATTATGGACGTATCACACTGAGGAAGAGGCTACTTGGGAGACAGAGGCCGAGATCAGAAAGAATTACCCTCATATTCTCGAGGAGTATGAAAAGGTACTAATTTTGAGGATGGAATTTTTCTTTAAGGGGGGTAGATTGTAACGTCTCAAAAATTTCATACAAAGACTCGAGTACCACCTCAGGCAAAAATCACTTAGGATCAAATCCTCTAGGAATTAGACAAAATTAACTAAGTGCTAAAATAGAGTAGCTGTGAAATCCGTTTGAATCACTTTAAATATGATCTACAAGGCCCAAAACTTGTAGAATCATTGACGCTAGGTTATCCTAAAATCTAGGATCAATCTCATTACCCAGTTGCTCTCGGGAGCACATTGAAACTCCGTATCGGATCCGGACCGCACGTCGAAAGTCCGATTACTACGAAATTATATAATCAAGACCGCCTTACTGGACTTGACCACTACCTCGAAAATTAAGTCCAGATAGTGTCCCGAATTCGCTTGAGCCCAGAGTGAAGTGTGTGAGAAACGTGGATATCTCAAAAATAAAGATATAAATTTAAGTAATCTGAGACTTGTCACTTGCGGGCCAAATATAAGGATTCAGACTGTCAGAATCTGACCCAAATACACCCTCAGATCAGGAGAAATTTCATACACAGGTCAGTGTACTTGTGGCCCTGATCGGTGATTGTGGACCGTTGAACTGAAACTGGTCCGCCACGGGCGATCTGTAAATCTGATCGAACTGAAAACTTTACTCGACCTAGATCCATGGTCAGGGAGCTTAAGTCTGACCTTAGGCTCAAGGGGGGGCTTCGGAAGTGCTCCGTTGAGCTGAAATAGACATCCTTTGGCTATAACCTAAGTATACCTTGGCCCTGGGGCCATTTCCATCAGTTTTAGGCCTATATAAGGACCTTAAACCCTCTCTCATTCACTCCATACGAATTTGGGAAAAACCCTAGAGAGAAGAGAGTAAAGAGAGAGAAAGTGAGAGAAAAGTTGGAGTCACTCCTGGGATTCGATCCCTGTATTCTACGTGCCTATCCATCACTACCAAATCGTTATTCCGACGATTCTGACTTCGTTCTTAGGTAAGAAAACCTAACCCCAATCTGTTATAGGGTTTCAAATAGTGAAATGATGAAATAGCTGTGAGGCCTGTATCCTAGCCCGTACCGTTCCGTAGGCTTTCGCGGTCCTCCCGGTCGAATTCCGGCGACCCGCGATCTGTTATTAGCATTTACGAGCGATCATGAGCCGTGTCTCGTATTTTAGAGTCGGCTTGATCCGAGACTTGTACCTTTGCGACCGCGCCGTCGTTGAGGTTTCAACGCCACGTCTCGTGCACTAAGGCGATACACTAGCTAGGAGATGTGGGCCCACATTCAGTTCGAGGAAAACGCCGCACGTTGCAAATATCGAGGGAATCTTTACGACACATCACATTGGTCTCATCAATCAAGTACACATCACTCCCATCACTCACACCCATACCAAAGTACAACCACCCTCCCCAAAAGTCAACTTCTCTTATAACAAAGTACCCCCTTAAATCACTCACCATCCCTCTCATCCCATCACTCCACCTCACCACTTCTCTCTCTCATTTCCTCTCTCTTCAATCCAAGAAACTCTCATGGGAGCAACCCACGTCCAAGCAAAAAACTCCATGAGAAGCCATGTGTGGCCCACTTCCCACCTCCTATCTCCACCATCCTAAGAACATCTTGACCGTTGGAATCGTCCCCTTGGAGCCGTAGATCATGCTGGCAGTGGAAGGAAGAATCCATGATCAAGGTGGGTGCTTCTTTCTCTCTCTCTCTCTTCCTCTCTCTATCATTTTGTACGATGATGTGGCTGTGTGGTCGCTGGGATGGACCCCACCCTGATGTATGCCTTATTCATACCATCCGACCATTTGGTGGCCCACCTTAAATACATCTGACCCAACCGTCTAGCGTCCAGCGACGCTGGACGTTGCAAACAGTGAAGTGCGAGCTTACAATGGGTGTACTACCGGCAGCAGCAAAAGAAAAAAAAATGTGAGAAGGGTTGTACATGTAGGCCCCACCTTGATGTATGTTTCAAATCCAAGCCGTCCATCCCCTTTCCTACCTCATTTTAGGCGTTGAACCGAAAAATGAGGTTAATTTGACTCTCAGGTAGGCCATAGCATAGCAAACAGTGTGTTTGCCATTGAAAACCACCCCGACGTTTCTATACGCCAATAACACATTACATATTGGTCTCCTTTGGTCGATCTTAAACTATAGAATGTAATGGACGGGGCAGATTTCCCTGATGAGGGCCCCACATACGAAATTCCTCAAAAAAATGCATTTTTCAAAAAAAAATCATCTAAACAAATGTACGGGCGGCTGGCCGCTTACGATCGATGACGCTTAACTGGCGTACGCTTGCAGCCGAGGACGGACGCGGGCAGGGAACGTGGGCCCCACCACATCATGTGATGCACATACAGTCGTGCATTTGGTAGTTCCCCTCTGGGACGGTGATTCCCCAAAAATCAGATGTATTTGGAACTCGGGGGGGGGCACATCACAGTGAACACTGAGGATTTAACGTCTGCCATTGAATCTTTCTGGATGTCACAGAAGTTTTGGATTATTATGAAATTTGTTTTCCCACTTCACCTGGACCCGTGTAACCTTACCAACGGGTTGGATTACAAATAAGCATTATGGTGGGCCCCACATGGGACCCACAGTGATGTATGTGTTTAGTCACATCGTCCACCACCGAGAACGGTGGCACCCACGGTGATGTATGTGTTTACTCACATCGTCCACCACTGAGAACGGTGGCACCCACGGTGATGTATGTGTTTTAGTCTGACCGTCCACAGCAGTGGACGGTGGACCACCATGGTTTATGTATTTTATCCACCGTCCACACCTAGACAGTGGGACCCACCATGATGCATGAGTTGCATCCAAGCCCTCCAACCATTTTGGAAGCCCATTTTAAGGCTTGACACTAAAAATAAGACAGATCCAATACCAGGTGGACCACACCGTAGAAAAACAGTAGTGACAAATGCCTACCATCGAAACCCCAGTTTAGATTACAGAAGTTTTAGACCAATATGATATTTGTTTTCCTCTAAGGTCAGGTCTTTGTGACCTTATGAACAAACTGGACGAAACTTAAATGTGATGGTGGGCCCACTAAAAAATAAAAAATAATAAAAATAAAAATAAAAATTTAACGATGGAAATCATTGTCGACATTATCATTTGTGGTATGGTCCAAATGATCTCTGGATATGAATTTTATATAATGCTCCAAAAGAATCCTAAATAATGGTGGAAGTATGTTGTTTGTACGGTCCATTGGTATGGTCCATTTAATAGGGGCTCACTCGACTAGGCCCGATATGATGTATTTGTGGTCCGTTGTGGAGGCCCACTCTGATATACATAAGGCCCATCTTGATCCATTTGTGGCCATCTGTTGAGGCTCACCTTGATGCGTATGAGGGCCCGTTATTGAGGCCCACTATAATGCGCATGAGGCCGTTGTTGGGGCCCACCTTAATATGAATGTAAGGCCCATGTGATTAGGCCCATCTTGATCCATTTGTGGCTATCTGTTGAAGCTCACCTTGATGTGTATGAGGGCCCGTTATTGAGGCCCACTATCATGGGTTGAGGCCCATTATGATGTATTAGGGCCCATGGGTTGAGACCCATTATGATGTATAAAGGCCCGTGGGTTGAGACCCACTGTGATGTGTATAAGGCCCATGGGCTGAGGCCCATTGTGATGTATTTGGAGCCCATGGGTTGAGGCCCATTGTAATGTGATCCCAACGTGGTTTATGTGCTGACCTTTATGGCGGACTATGCCTTGGGAGCAATGTTGGTTTGACGTCCACATTGTAAGTACAATGTTGGTTAAATGTCCGCATTGTGACTCTTCCTAGGGTCCAATGATAAGTTCATACTTATAGTGAGTAGACCGCCTAGGCCCATCTTCGTTATGAACAGAGCCCATCACCACAATACATGTTTAGTAGAGATCCATAATTCATGATCATACGCATCATATGTATGCCTGATGTGAGAAGTGACTGATTATAGTATACGCCATTGGGCAGACTATTCCTGGGACCCACCTTGATGATGTGTAGTATATCCACTCCGTCCATGGCAGGTGAGACCCACCTCGACGTACATGCTCTATATTCGACTGTCCATCTGGATGAGTGGCGTAAGGCCACCATGATGTATTGTTATATCTAACCGTCCTTCTGCTTGAGGACATGGACCCCACTTGAATGTATGTGGTTCTCCAGCAGTCCATCTATCCAGGGTAGTGTGGGAACCCGCCATGATGTATGTATTCACCATGCCACCGATCGACATGGGGGGGACACTATGATGAATATGTTTTAACCACGCTGTCCATTTGTTTTGCTAAACCATGGACTACCCCATTTGGCCCACTTATAGTATATGGGGCTAACATGTTTAGTATTTGAGGCCCATGAGTTGTGGCCTATTATGATGTATTCGGGGCCCATGGGTTATGGTCCGTTGTGACACATTCGAGGCCCAGGTGGTGCGACCCATTATGATGTATTTGAGGCCCATGGGACATGGCACATTGTGATATAATTAAGGCCCATAAGATGTGGCCCCTCATGATGTATATTAGACCGGTGTCAGAGGCCCATTGTGATGTATTCGTGGCCTAAGGGCAAGGCCCATTGTGATATGCATTAGGCCCATGATGTGTGGCCCACTTGATGTATTTCGAGGCTCAGGTACGTGGCCCATTTAATGTATATGAGACCCATTAATGCGATCCAGTTGATGTTTATTGAGGCCCACGGGTCGTAGCCCATTATGATGTATTTGAGGACCATGGGTCATGGCCCATGGTGATGTATATTAAGCCCGTGTATCCGACCCACTATGATGTATATTACACCATATGAAGAGGCCCATTATGATATATTTGAGGCCCATGGGATACGATCGATTGAGATAGTATGTGACCATTTAATGCGGCCCATTGGATTTCTATGAAGCCCATTGCTGCGGCCCAGTTGATGCGACCCACTTGATGTATATGAGGCCCATATGATGAGGCCCATTGAGATGTATTTCTGGCCCATGTGATGCAGCCCACTTGATGTATGTGGCCCTTGTGTGAGGCCATGGGCCCACAATATGTTTGGCTCTATGTGGCCATTCCTTGGGGGTAATGTTGGTTAAATGTCCACATTGTCGAGGTCGATTGTCGATGCCTGTTATTGATACCGATTATGAGTATGTGACAACATAACATCATGATACATGCCCATACGCATCATCTGCATGTTTGTTATAAGATGTGGTTGATCATTGCATATGTCATTGAGCATGTTGTTATGAGATTCCATGATAGGCGGAGGTTATCTCACATGAGCGCTCAACATGCGTAGGATTGATGCATGACTGGATTGTATGACTCATGCATCTTGCATTGTGTGCTGTGATTACTATACGCCTCAGCGACATCGGGGCCGTAGCCTCCACAGGCATATCGTTGATAGCCAGAGGAGATACCAGAAATATTTGGTTCTAGCATACGGGCGCCATAGATGTTCTTGGGTGAAAATTCCTAAACCTTCGTGGCCAGGAGATGCCCCAACGTCAAGACCGAGTGGATATATATATAAGCGCGTGAGGGCCGTATACCAGTAGGCCGCGTCTCCCACTGTGTCGTGGTCGGTTGGGAGGGGGTGTGACCTTACCCGCCTGAGTGAGGAGGCAATATCTAGGTTGAGTTTGACCAGCTTGAGGAATGAGTCCGTTATCGATGAGCCGGGCCCGATATTAGCTGACGGAGAGTGAGGTCTCTTTCACTTACCCAGTTGTGCTCTCCGATAGGGGCGACAAGCTGGCTTAGAGTGTAATAGACCCCGGTGATGATCCCAGAGATGAACCGTACTGATATGTGGACTTATTGAGCAGGATTTGCATACTCATTCATTCATTCACTCACTATCCACTCGGGCTATTGGTGCACAACTATTTGTTATGTGTACCTTCACAATGGCCAGGATTTCGGTTGGGGTGTGTAACTAACCTGAGATCAGGAGTTTACCACATTGAGTCTGACTATCCAAATTTAGGTATGGGACTGGTTTGGATAGAAGACCCTTGTGATGGACCCCATAGTCTGCGATACTACGTACTATCATCCCGACTTCACACTCCAGCGTGATCATTCCATTCGCACCGCACATTGCATTACATTAGCGGCATATGACATTTTAGGTTACCTGTGTTTCTGCATTTATATGGTTTAGATACGACATCTGATATTTGACTCTTTATGACTCCTCATTTGTATAGTTGATCTATATCGCGTATTCTGATATTGTTCCTCATTTGTATAGTTGATCTATATTGTGTATTCTAACATTGTTCATCATTTGTATAGTTAATCTGTATTGCGTATTCTGATATTGTTTGACTCATGGACTTGTCAGTATTTTCGCTTACTCTGATAATATATGATTAATGACCTTGCGCTTATTTCGATATTGTATAATTATGACATCGTGTTGAATACTTGGCACTTACCTTGTGCACACACTTACACCACCCTCTAAGCTTTCTATAAGCTTATGCACAATAGATGTGTGCAGGTGATGTTAGGTTGCAGCAGTGTTAAGCTTGGAGCGTGCAACGGTCTTCAGGAGCTTGATTTTCGATTTATGTATTTCCCTTTCAGCATTGTACTCAAATGTTTATATTAGTAGATATGTGGTGATGATGTTGCTTTTGTGATTTGGGTAAACTTGTGGTTATGCTTCTTATGAGATAAATATACAAAAAAAATCCTCCTTGTAGGATCCCAGGATCGAAACCTGGCATATGAGCACTGGGAGCCGAGAATGGGGTACTACGGAGGCTGTCGGCACCAGATTCGGTGATTGGGATTCCTGTGAATCTGATTTCTGGGTTTGGGGTATGACAGAAATAGCTAACTTAGTTCATGCTATAGGTTGTCATTCTGCCAGTGACAAAGACTACGTGTTTAAAATGACTCCGTTATGCGTTTATCGGTATAAGGTGCGGACTATAGATGTATATGCTATGGTTTTCAAGGCTTTCAATGACGGTTAATGATTTATTCTTGACGTAGGTGCTATTTCACATGCATAAAGTGATGTCCGTTTCGTTTTTCAGTTATACGTTAACTAGGTTGAATATACTGTATTCCTTGTATTTGTAGAAAATACCGTATATGTATGAAATTTGGATTTGTACTTGCCATGATTAATTGCTTTCTATGTATGCTAGATGCATGTGTATCAACTTCTGAGTGAACGGATTAGCCTAATATATGTTATATTAACATACGATGTGTATGTTACAATGCGTAGCCTAAGTGTTTGAGCAAAAGACTAAATGAGTATAAACCTTGCGTTAGTGTACGCCATGACTAACTATCGTGGCTATGCGATTGTTATATAGGCGGTAATCCTTTGACGAAAAGACTTGCCCTAATACGTATGCTAATCAATACATGCCATGTATGATATAATGTGTATGCTAAGTGTTTGTAAACATGTATGTATGAATAAATACTTATAAACTGTTCTTTAAATGGGTGTTGAGATAGGATTCTTAGCCACTCTAAAGATGTGTACGATTTCCTCCATATGCCTTGTTTCATATTCACTGCTTTTACCCCGAAATGCATAAGTGTGGATTCATGTTTATGTTGTACTTCATAACATGCTCAACTGATTGTATGATTTGAATTATTGCTCCATTACTGCTTGAGTATCTAATATGCTAGATCGTTGTAATTGAATGTGTTTGGGGCTATTATATAGTCCAGGCAATCGGTAATAGGCCTCGAAGTAATGGTTGACTTTGTCCCGCCACATGAGACGCGCTTGATGAATCCGAGTCGTATATCGATTGGCGACAGTGGTTAGGCCACACGGAGTGCTTATGCGCTTCATGTTGATCAGCTCGATGTGCGCTCGTGCTAGTCAAGCCCGTCAAATAATCCGATTAGCCCGATGTATGTTAACCATGTTTCGGCACTACTGCTTGAACCTAGGGTACCAAACTCACCGGTGAAATCTCTGTTAACCTTGGTACCTTGATCCGCTAAGACTCATGAGCCGGACATGGTGGTATGTGACACCGTGGTCGAGCTGTCGGCCTACGCTGGGGTGACGAGCCTCCCCGTAGTGACCAGTGAGCAACCCAGACTCGTGAGCCAAATACGGTGGTATGGGACACTGTATTCAAGCTGTCGGCCTACACTGATAAGGTGACGAGCCCTTTGTAGTGACCTTGAGTGTACTCTGAGTCTACGTATAGGCGACGAGCCTTTCGTAGCATCTAGAGTATAAACTAAGTCTACACTGATCAGGTGACGAACCCTTTGCAGTGACCTAGAACCGTAACATCGTATGAGATTTACTAGGACTGACGACCCTAGAATGAATCCTTGTTTGGGAATGATATAAGGGAGGTACCTTAGATTCTCAATCCTACTGTATGAAAGGGATTAATAATAACTCGATAATCACGCTCATAACATCGCACTGCATGTGCCCCAGGTTGAAGAGCATAGAGGGAAGAAAGAATGCTGCGACCGTAAGATGGTGTGGCACGAGGGAGTGTAGGCGAGGGCATGCATCATGAATACATTCATCTTTATATTAATAAGAGTATCTATGAATGTTTGATATGTCTGCTTTATCATTACTGCTTGACTGAATTGATAACATGTTAATCTTTGCTCTATGATTCCACTGAGTTGATCACTCACTCCCACGTTCTGGGACGGTCTTCTGAACACCCACCAGATCCTGTCTTAGTTGCAGATGACGATGCGACTCTGGAGGCGGAGCCTGATTATTACGATGATCAGGACGAGTTCTCGTATATGCAGTTCTCCAGCGGTTTCGCTTAGGCCGTCCGGATCGACGGAGCTACAGGGCTTATCATTATAGTTGAAGTATTTTTTGACATTTTTATTTTTGAACTATTACATGTATATGGTGACTCAGTCATGTATTCATACTCTGGAGACCGATCGTGAACTTTTGGCTCATACACGTTTATATACACATCTTTTAGTCTTCTGCTTGCGTTATATTAATTGATCTGGAGTATGAATTACTGTTTTGGTATAATCCCACTCATGATTAACGCACTAACATGGACAACATTCAATCATAAGCATATATGTTGCATAAATGATGTTTTGGAACTCGGGAGTTGAGTTGTTACTCGACTCCCGATTTTCAGGGCGTTACAACAACCTTACTAGAACGTTGGTAAGTATAAAAAACTCAAACAAATAAAGAGGCAAAGGAAATAAACTAAGTTATTACAATATTCACCACAAGTGCATAAAAAAAATTACAACATTCATCACCACACATACATCACATCCATCATCCAAACTCCGAGAATTATAGTGGTTCGTGTGTGTATACCACTTGTTCGCAAACCTCCATACAACTACTCCACTCCCAATATCTACACCCACGAGATATTGACTTTCACTAAGAAATAAGGTTTTCGAAGGTTCACCTTAAAACCTTCACAATTGTGTTTTTCAAATGAGCTTACATAATTACAAAAACCCCACAATGAGTTTTTCCTGGCTGAATCTCACAAACAAAAAATGCAGAAAATGAAATTATACTTATCTGAAGATTCTTCTTCCGATGTAGCCCGGTAGAACCAATTCGATGTAGACGTAGATGTTCAATGTCTAATATCACAAATGAAAATATTCTAAGTCTAAATGATTTTTAATTAAATTAACTTGGACTAGCTTGATTTGATTTTGATCTTAAAAGGGTAAATCATAATTCCTCTTTTTAATACAATAGAGTTGAATACAGAGATCGCAAAATCAAATACAAAAAGTTATAAAAAGAATCTAAAATGAATAAGTAATAGCTTCACAATTGCAGGAACTTATCTCTCAGAGTGATGACTTGATTAGGTTTAGAATGAATGAAAAACTCTGAGATTCGTTCTCTATTTATAGGTAAAAGATTTGTTCCCTCGACAGGTCTAAGGGTCTGTTCGACTGGTCAAAGCACCAGCCAATTTTCAAAATTTTTGGCGCGATAAGATAAACCTGTTACTTGACTGGTCGAGTGGCCTGATCGACTGGTAGAGTGGCCTGCTCGACTAGTCGAGCAATACACTCGACTAATCGAGTGGGACCAGAAAAGCTTGCTAGACTTTGAGTCAAGCACTGTTCGACTGGTCGAAACTGTTCATTCGACTGGTCGAGCCACAACTAAAAATTCCTGAAAATTCTCAATAAATCTTGGGCTGGTCGAGAAACTTCTTGAACTAGTCGAGCCAGTGCCTGGACTGGTCGAACAATGACTAGAACTAGTCGAAGAAAAGCCTATAAACTTATATATTGACCCAAATTCAATATGCAATTAATATGACCTAACCTATGGTCAATCTAGGGTCATCCATACCTTGAATGTGAGTTTGAAACATCGAAACATCGATCGCTTCGGTAACTCGATTATCTTGTAGTGCGTGAAGCTTGACCTTGTAATATTGAACTTGAGCATGAGCTTGTGTTCATGAGACTTTAAGCTTAAGGTAGTGATCTTCTAATATGAGCTTGAGTACTTAAAACTTGAGCTAGAGGTAAAGAACTTGAACTTGAGCTTTGAGTTTATATTCTTATATTTGAGCTTATGTTCGACCTTTGGTAATGTTCTTCAACTTGAAAATGTAGAAGAGTTGATGATGACTTGAAGGTGAACTTTCCATCTTATCATAATAAGATACTGACTCCAAGTGGTTTAGCACAACAAAATTTGATAATATCGGGTGCCAGAATTACAACATAGCACTTACAGATTTCACTCATGATCATTCAATAGGCCTTATAGAAGCTGTGCGAAGAGCTTTTTGTAGGCCCTACCGTAATAGAGGGTCATTTGTCTAAAGAGATTGTACTTGTGCTCTATGTGGATTGCACTTGAAAATGAGAGCGAGAGAGACCCCATGAAAATAGTCATAATTTCTTAGGTTCGATTGGGGTGGTCTTATGCTTGTTGGAATGATAATTTAATAAACTTTCATATAGCTTTGAAATCATATCATTTTGAATACTATTTGACAGTTCAAAAGTAAGTCTAAAGTTCATCATGTCATGAATGACAAATGTGAATCGCACGCATAAATGAGAGCAAGATCAATCTCATGAAAACGATCATATTTCTCTCATTATAAGTGTAACTGGAATGAACTTCCGCTCATTGAAAAAAATAATTTGATAAACTTTAAAATGACTTTAAAATCATCTCATTTTGATACTGTTTGACTGCTTGAAAGTAAGATACTTAAAAAAGCTTGATATACATATATTGTCATATCAAGACGGTATGAATCAATTGTCTTAATCATCTGAATTTAGCACATTGAATCTAGGCTGTATGTTATTTAAAAAAAAAAAAATCATTCGTTGGATGACCACATAGATAAGTCATGCTTCAAAATTATCATGACTTTTGATCTCAAATTGAATATAAACCATTAAAAATGTTGTTTTCAATTTTCTATATTTGCGAGGTGGTAAAAAAATTACATTCTGCATAAGCTTCTTACTGTGGCCGGTATACTGCAGCATATATAACATGGATGACTCAGATCATCAGACCATCAAAGCATGTGCCCGGAGGCATTCTCACAATCTCTTTCTATCGATTCCACACTTGTTTTTGCGGGCATGCCCAAGTTCTTTGGAGCCCACCATGTTGTATAGGTGAAATCGCTCCCTCCATTAGGTGGGTTCTTTGACTTCAGGCCCTGATACTAAAAATCAGTTATATAGTAAACTCAAGTGGGCCACACCAAAGGGAACAAGGGGATGGGATGACAACCATAGATTTGTTAGTTTGGGCAGCATGGTGTTTGCATTTCACCAAACCTCTTGATCATGTTTTCATCATTCAAAAATCAATTCTCATACAGAACTTAGGTGAGCCACAACTGATGAACTCAGAGGTTTTAGGCGCAATATTACTTTTCCCTTTGGTGTGGTACATATAAATTTCTTATCAGGTTGATATTTTATATGTATGGTGAAAATAAGGGCTATCACATGATGAACGGAGTAGATTTCATATATACCTCATGTTGGGACCAAGAGTGCATAAAAACATGACAACTTCTTTGGATCCCTGATTGTGGGCCCCACCATGATGTATATGTATTATATCCATCCCATCCAACCATTTCTCCATATCATTTTAGGGCATTAGCCCAAAAATTCGGCAGATCCAAATCTGAAGTGGATCACACCACAAGAAACAATATATGGAACGCCCACCATTAAAAACTTGTTGGGGGCCACCAGAATGGTTATTTTCCATCCAACCTGTTGAATAGGCCACAAAGACCTGGATGAAGGGACCAGACAAATATCATCTTGATCCAAAACTTTTATGGCCCACAAGAAGCTTTTAATTGTCAGTCACCACTGTTTCATGTGGTATGGTCCAACTGAGATTTGGATTTTAGGTTTGTGCCCTAAAATGAGCTGGGGAAAAGGATGGACTGAATGGATACAAGACACATACATCAAGGTGGGCCCTACAGGGATACACCGATTGCTTGAGTAAAAACAGGGGTTGGAGACGATTCCAGTTATCAGGAACACGTTTCTCTCCTCTCCCTACTGTCATGTAGAATGGTTATTTACCACCATTTAAAAAAATGTAATCAATCATCCTTTCCACACGTGCCACTCATGTACAGCTAGCCTGAGCATTCATATTTCAGGCCATATTGTGGTTTGGACTACATCTCTAAATTCTCAGTGATCGACCAATCCAAGCCATCTAATTGATGGCCAGCAAATGGACGGTTCAAAGTAACACAATGAGTGGTCCAAATTCAAAAGGCATAGTGAGATGACTACTGTCATATTCTCAGCGCAGTTTACTGTCATTATGTATCCATTGTATGCTCAACCTTTTGGATGGTCTAGATCTAATTTTAACGGTATTGAGTCCCATCTCAACTGTTCCCGTACTGTAGCCCACTTGAGTTATAAATACGCTAGATTTTTGGGCCCCAGTCCAAACTCAAGATGCTGAACCTGATGGAGGGTGTAGATCTCATCCACATGAAGTCGTCCTATTCACTTTAGGGAAAGTAACGCTCCTTGTTCAAGAAATCACAGTAGGAACATAGGATACTTGGGTACTTTTGAGGGTACTTTGGACATGCAAAAGTGGACGCGAATTGCTTGCAAAGCCTGCCATAACCTTCTCCCTTGGTAGGGCCCACGGTGATGCTTGTGAGAAATCCATCCCGCTCATTCATTTTTTTCGGATCATGTCACAACATGATCTCAAAAATAAGAAAGATCCAAAACTCAAGTGAGCCGCATGACTGAAAACAGTGAGGATTGAATGCCCACCATTGAAAGATTAGTGTGACACATAAGTTTTGGATCCAGTGAATGTTTTTATATTTTCAGTTCATTCTAAATGATTTTTTGTTTTCATATTTTCAATTCTCCCAAATGAATTTTATTTTTTTCTTTTTTACTTACACATGCACCCTATATAGACCCATGCACGCAGTAGTCGGATTTCACCACCTATGGATATCGAACCCAAGACCTCTTGTTGAAACTGCTCAGGGTCTACCACTGAGGCAAGAACTAGAACCCACTATGGCAAATAAAACATCACAGCCGACCTTAGGAAGGTTTCAACCCTAGGTATTTCCCAACCCACATTATCATGTCACACCACACACTTAATTTTGTGAATTTCCCACGATTTTCACAATGGGCCCCACATGGCTTGGCCATGTCCGATGTGAAAAAATGGATGAACATAATGAATTTCACATAAACATGATGGTCGCCCCACCTAGCTTCCAGTGGGAGGAAGTTCTTGAGAAAGACTCTCACATGCAATCCGCGTCGTAAGGAAAAAGAATAAAAAAGCAGCTGTGCTTGCTTTTTTATAGTATTATAAACAGGTATCATTTTATATATTAGAATAGAGTAAGTAAACATCTGTAATAGTTGTTTATGAGTTGTAACGTATTGGAGAAAAGTTTATTTATTAACTTCCGTTGGGTAAAAGGACTTCATGATTGCCATTATAGTGTGTGGGGTCCATCAATGATGATGGAAGGAGACATCCACAAATAATTATTGTCGTTGTCATGCAGAGTCCATCCATCATGTTGCAACCAAATGTAAATGAGGGTCTAACTAGGGGCTTGACCCTGCTACTCAAAGGATGCTATCCACTGGTCCAACCATAGTGTCAATTGGGTTCCTTACATGTGGTGTCAACTGGACCGGCTTGGATTCAGGAGTGACCCCTTCACTACCCAAGTGGATTGGGTACTGAGTAAACTCTGTGGGGCCTATCGTGATTTATGTATTTTATCTACCCCATCCATCCATTTTATTAGATAATTTTAGGGTTTGAGTCCAAAAAATAAACATATCCAAAGTTTAAGTGGATCACACCACAGGAAAGAGCTTGCATTGAACGTGTGCCATTGAAAAACTCTGAGGCCACAGTGGTTTTAGGTCGAGCTGATATTTGTGTTTTCCCTCCATCCATATTTGGGCCACGGAGGTTTTAGGTCAAGCTGATATTTGTGATTTTCCTTCATCCATGTTTGTGATTGTATAAACAGGTTGGATGACAAATAAACATCACAGTGGACTACAAGAAAGTTTTGTCCGTGGGAATCTTTGTGCCCACTGTTTCATGTGGTGTGGTCTACTTAAGCTTGGGATATACTTCAATTTTGGGCTCAACCCCTGTAATGAGCTTTAAAAAAAAGGATAGGCGACATAGATAAGCCACATACATTCACTGTGGGCCCAACATAAAAGTGCACCAAGTTACCCAATATGCAATCCAACTTCCTCCGGTACTTGGTGCTGAAAAAGCTTCGTGGCTCACCAAGATGTATGTGTTTTATCTACACAGCCCATTTTAGGGCTTGAGCAAAAAAATGAGGCAGATCCCAATCTTAGGTGGACCACACCACAGGAAGCAGTGGTGATTGAACGCCCACCATTAAAAACTTCTTGGGGAGTAAAAGTTTTGGATCAAGCTGATGTTTATGTTTTCCCTTCATCAAGGTGTTTGTGACCTAATCAACAGGTTGGATGGCAAATAAATATTATTGTGCACCTTAAGAAGTTTTAACAGTGGGTGTTCAAACACCACTATTTCCTATTGTGTGGTCCCACCTTAGATTCAGATTTACCACATTTTTGGGATCATGCCCTAAAATGAATTGACAAAATGGATATATAACATGGATAAAACACATGCATCATAGTGGGTCCTCATAGCAATGACCAGTACTGCCGTGAGTACTGGAGGGGTACCACCTAATTAAAGTTCCAATTGGACTAACTCGAACTTGCATGGTGGTTATACGTGCCTTGCCATGTGATTGTAGTTTTTTTTTTTTTTTTCTTTTTACGGTTGGAATAACCATCCTGTCTGAACAGGACAATAAAATAACTACAGAGTGAAAAGGCGTGAAAATGCCTTGAACATGCACGTGAATGTCTTTCCAAGAAAGACACAATCTCTTTCTAGGTCAACAAATTCAAGATATCATATCAATGAGAATCAATTATGAATGAGCTCTAGGCCTAGTTTCTTTAACCATCACTAATTGTACTTTTGCCCCCATCTTTTCTCACGTTTAGGGGGTGTTTGGATCGTAAGTTACTTATGCCACAAGTACCTTATTTTGGTTTCTCCTTATTAAGAAGATAAGTGTAGTTGGCAAACATTATACTTATCAGATAAAAAGTAGAAAAGCATATTTGGTTTTCAACATTACCAGTACTTATTCCTTAAGTATGAATGGTCCCTCCTATATCCACTATTCATCATGTGGGCCATCCATTATGCAAGGCCTATATTGGATGTGGGCCATTCATCATTAGGGTCCGACCTTTAATGTGCACCATCCTTTATGTAGAGCCCACCTTTGATGTTGGTCATCTGTCATGTGGGGCCACCTTCAATATCCGCTGACCATCATATAGAGTGCACCTTTGACGTGGACCATCTATCATGTGGGCCCCACCTTCAATGCAGGCCATCCGTCATGTGGGGCCTGCCTTGGATGCAGGCCACTCATCATTTGTATCAATGGATTAGTCAACTGTAAATCTGCAATGTGACAGTGCCAACATGGCACAAGTACATATCCCATCCATTCATCCATCTGAACTTTTGGTGGGACTCAACCAAGATGTGCAAGATCCTCACCATTCATCAAGGAAGCCCCATCATGTGCCCTGGCCCTTAAAATCAGGCTGGTCCACTGCTCACATCAATGCACATGTGTGGGCCACTCTATGAAAGTACCAACTTTGTTTTGGGCCGTTGATCTAATGGACCGAATGTGGATAGATTATAGTGCCTATTGGTGTGTTTTTTATGTTGCTTCTTGACTATTACTCTGTTGTTTGCTAAACTATGTCAATTGTCCAATTACAGTCCCCACCAGTTGGACAACCATCATAGTTCGATTGCCTTTTTTTTTTTTTTGGGCCTGTAGCACATCCACATGATAGCTCTCCAGATTAATGGTCCTAGTTAGCTCATGTATGTGCCACATGTAGAGAAAGTTTTCTGGTCGGCACTTTGTGGAACTCATGATGCCCATAGAAAGTTTCACATACAAATGAATGGCCCTTACAGTTCAATGGCACAATTTTCATAAATGGAATGATCTTGTGTGCCCCACTCGGGAGTTGAAATGCATTGATCAGACAGTCTGATGACTCTTTTGACCCTACCATCCTTGTAGGCAATGGTTAGTCCCCCTATATATTATACCCACACGATTATCTACCCACCTAAAGTATGAATGAGAGGGGCTCATGGCCATAGATAGCATATTCCCTTAAAAAATCCCTAAGCTACTGTGTCACCAATAAAAATGAAAGAAATAAACTACTTTTGAAAGTTGAAAAGCAATCAAAAAAGATTGAAATACATAAGTTACTTTTCTTAAAAGCTACTTATTTAGATTTAATAAATAAACTAAATTAAGAAAAGTAACTTGTTAACTTGCATAAGTTAAAAAAGCTACTTATTTGGTAGTATCCAAATGAGCGCTTAGAGTTAATTTATTAATTAATTATTTATAATTCAACACTTAAATGTACAAATCTTCATGTTGAAAATCAAGCTATCTTGAGAAATTGACTATTCAAGTCGAAGGTTTAAACCTATAAATCTATCTTCATCTTAGGTCTCCTAATTTCCTCTATTGCATGCTACCTTGTATTATTCTACAACTTGTTGCGAACCAACGATACTCTTGATCATAACTGCAAAATCCAACTAGAGGGAGATCTACAATTTGATCAACAAATGGTTGGGAAACTAGTTTATTGGACTATCATCAAATAACTTATTGCTCATGAGGTGAGGGTGATTAGCCAATTTATGCATGCTCCTGGAACAACACAACATTAAAGGATCACCAGGTCATAGTCTTCTCTACATTCATCATGAGCACTTACAAACAATGACATACTCAAATGCAGATTAGGCTAATCCTTTTGCATATCGTACTTTTGTTGGTGCAATCTAGTAGTGTGGAAGAGTAGAAAACAAACCATGTACAAATTAGTCCAGATGGTGAATATCGAGCCATGACACATCCAATGAGTTATTATGGTTAAAGAAGTAAGCAGAATTAGGGTGTCCAGTTACGAAACCTTTGGAAATGGCATGTGAAAATCAAGCAGCCATTCATATATCTAAAAATTCCATTTTCCATGAGCACATTAAACACATTGAAGTCGACTGTCACTTCTTCAAGGAGAAGCTCGCTGCAAAAGAAATTATGACTCCTTATATCAAGTCCAGAGAGTAGTTGGCATGTGTTCATCAAGTCTCTCCAAAGCACAATTGCATGATATCACAGTCAAGTTGGGCATGGTTGAGATATGCGCCCCAGCTTGATGGGAGTGTTAGAAGAGTATAGCAATTCACCATACTGCCAAGGCAGATTACCATTCATTTGTACATGACACTATGTTTTTGTTGTATCTTGTAGGATCTTATAAGATAAACATCAATTTATATTTAAAACATGCAAATTTGACAAGACCTCTTGTAAATTCTACAGTAACATTTTCAAATTTCACAAACCTTTTGGTTGAACATCCTGATCTGGTTTTGAGCAACTGGTTCAAAAGAGAAAAAAGAAAACCGAAAAAAAAAAAAGAAAAAAAAATCTAATGAGCCCAACAGAACACATTGATCAAGCAGTCTAATCGATTGGTCAATGAACTACATCCCACTGGGACTCGGGGCAGACAAATAAAGTCCATTAAATTAGGAATCTCAAAATTGGCAATTGAGAGGACTTTACATTAGAATGCCAAGATTCTCCTGATCAGCTTATGTAAAATGGAGGACCAAGAATATTTACAGTGAAGCTAATGTGGCCCGCTCCGCACATGCCAAGACTCTGATGATGACAATGTTCTGTTGCTATGCAATTACAGAACTCTACAAGTTGAAGCTTATACTGTTGGGTTATAAAAAATAGCCATCAAGATAAAAACAAACACATATATACATGCATGCATTCATTTCCTAGCATTAACAAGGCTTGTCTTAGAGGGACTCTGAAAACTGAGGGGCCTCAAAATCAAGCACTTGCCTCATAACACAGCTCATTAACCAGTCGCTACTGAAAGTCCATACTCCTCTCTTTGCAGCTACCAATGCCTCATCCATATCTTCTTCGCATGCCACAAAGATTGTTTTCAATGGCTCCTTCACTTCATGCAGCCCACGAAGAATCTGAAAACATTTACACACTGATTGTTCAGTTCATTGTATTTAGACAAAAAGTGCTTGGAATATAAGGCAAAAATCCCGATACAATATCACTTGCAACAGCCACTAATTGCATATTAACGATCTTTTAATTGCCATCACTGACCGTATAAATGACAATTGAATGCCAGATATAATAATAACATGTACTTAATATGTTGTTGGATGATCATCTAGTTTTTTAGCAGTTGGATCTCAACTTCTTACAAAACATATTCAAATTATAGTTTAAAAACCCAGAAACTCGACTCAATGTTCAACTGGCTCAGGTTGACTCAAAGACTTGACATGACTCAACTCAGTACGTAACAAATATAAATTAAAACTTCTAGGAATAGTAATAAAGATTTAAAATAATTGCATGTTTATAAGTATTAAAAATTCAAAATGAGAAAGCAAAGCTGCATTTGGCTTGTTGGTGGAGAGCATGTGTGATCAAAGAGGTCAGGGTTTGATGCCCTTGTTCCTCATAATAATATTTTTTTTTATTAGAAACCCCTTCATAGGGTGAGTGACTTAGCCCAAGTCAATGCAAGTTGCGCCGGATGGACCGAGTTGTCAAGTCAACTTGATAAGTCTTCCTAAGTGAAGGATGAGTTGGTGCCAGAATTGAGTTTCCTAAAGACTCGGGCTTGAAATCACACTGAGTCAAGTTGAATCTGCTGAGTTTTGAGTCGAGCAGCAAGTTTCAGAACTCTGATTCAAATTCAAAACCAGCCAACTGTTATTTGTTGTGGAAACAATAGAATTCAATCGATACTTGGAGGGAGAGACAAGCGCCAAACCCAAGTCGCCATAAATCTGCCCCTAGTATCTTTCTGAACAAGAAAGCTGAAGATCAATTAGAAGGGTAGGAACCAGTTTGTACACCAGACATTCATGAGAACGGTGTTTGCTAGTCAGATAATTTATAAACTAGTTTGGAATGTGTTCATTGATGCCATAACATGTGTGCAGGACATACGGACATCCAAGAAGTGAATCGGTTGGTTCCAGCTGAGTAGATTACACAGGCCAAAAATCAGGCTGGTCAACTCATCAAGTGGGTCACACGTGTGCAAAAGACATTGGGCAGTTCAAAAGATTGCCAATGGTCCACATTTGACGTACATGTGCTACCTACATATGAGCGGGCAAGCCTAATTTTGGGCCAGGTCATCAACAAGTTGGGGCCCACCCAAATCAACAGCTCGATGCCCCCATACTGTGTGCAGAGGTGCATGCATGCTTAGAAAGGCCCTGCCATAAAGATGCTCTTAACTAATCACCATCATGAAAGGCTTGAAGTGTCCAGGAATTGCAATATTTTAAATTGGAAGCAGCAGCCTAAGTGGAATACTCATGCAATCGTTGTTAAGAACATAGAATCATTCATATTTTCAGGGTGGAAAAGCTTACTAGTGGAATTGGTTCACAATTAAGGGGCCGTTGGAACTTGGAACCAATTGGGAATATATACATGGGCATAAAACACCCAACGGTTAACAACCATCATTACCTGACATGTCATCTTTTCCACATCATGCAGTGGAAGAAAAGGTTGAAGTCTATGATGGAAAGCTTTTACGAGAGTTGAAAATCTTGAAATCGAGATAATCAAAGTTTGCAAGATGTGAATTTGCAATTCCCCAACTAATTCCAAAAGGGAATGTTGATTTCAGGTGAGAAAAAGAAAAGAGAGGCACCCTGTTTGGGATTTTTATTCAATCATAAAAATCATATTTATGTTTTCTCTAGAAAATTACCAAGTAATGCAAATGAATTAATGAAATATTGCCATGTACAAGGGAGACGACCCCAATTAGTTGGGACAAGGCTTAGATGATGATGATGGTGTTTTTTTTTTTTGCATGCACACACGCTCACGCCCACACACACCACAATGAGCACTCAAACCCATGACCTCAGCGCTGAAACTCACAGTGTCTACCACTGAGCCATGATGATGATGATTACCATCTACAAAGGAATGGCATTCACTTACATTTCCACCAGCAGACTTGACAATGGCTGATAGGATGCGGACAGGTGGTTGGATATGCACGGCAAGGCAGGCATCATATCCTTTGAACAACGCACAGGGGCTAGCTCTTGCTTTAAGGACAGCATCTTTCAACTCTGACCTATATCTCAACATGTAATCTTCATCTTTTAAAATAAATGGCAGTTCACCTGAAGAACAAGGGGAAATAACCAGAGCAAGATTATAATGCTTCTTTAATTGTAAGTTGTAACAAACTTACAAAGTGATGCAAGTATAGGTGTTGTGACTTGCCTACAAATTTGCCTTCCCTGAAGCTTACTTTTAACCAATTGGGTGAGACGATCCATGCTCTGGATATTTGCAATGACTCCCATGTTAGAATGACTACTTGGTGATGAGATGTTAATTTTCATAAATAGAAGAACATCATTGAAACATGAAGACTAGAAAGAGACTCAAGGGCCATATATACATTCCTCTATTGATAGAAAATAGAGTACAAAATTTTAAGAGAATAATTAGTTCATTGCTAACTATAACTATCAAGGGAAAAATGAAACCCACAAAAAATAGTGTGGTAAGACTGGAAATGAAAATTATTGATCTGTTTAAATGAGCTAATGCCTGCCTCCAAGGTATAAAAACTTGTCAATCGCAACTCAACCTGTTCATGTTCCCAGATAAATGTCAAAGCTGTAGGAAATCTGTGAGGTCATCCAAGCCATTTCCTACAATAGTTCTAAAACTCGGTGACTCGACTCGAAACTCGGCCTAGTCAACTCAACTCAAAAATCAGCAAAGTCAACTCGACTCAACAAGAAATCCAGTCAAGCCACCATGCAAACTGCTTAGTTTGACTCGGTTCAGACTCAGCTTGACTCATCAGTCAGCTCACCAATTTTGAGTCACTCGCCTGAGTGAAGAGACTAATAAAGTAGATGGATATGCAGTTACGTCACATGAGGCTTGCTCAAGACCTTCATCGAACTAGCAAACAGCATCTAACAGTTGATCACACATTTTTTTGGTGTTTTAAGTTGCATATTTTTATACTCATACTATTCTAAGTCTCTTACGAGTGTAATTAAAATCGTAGTTGAACTAAAATATTTTTGTACTAATACATATTTTTATACTCATTTTCCCCCTTTAAGATCCCTAGAACTAAGACTAAAACCCTTAACCCAATACCCTAGCTCCCAAAACCCTATTTCTCCACAAACCCTAATTCCCAAATCTCCAAATTTCCTAAACTTAGAATTGCCACAAATCCACCCCTTGAATTAGAACCATGCCTATGCTAATGTGAGAGTTTTAATCTCTCATTAGGCCTTAAGTTTTCATGCTTACATGATTCATGCTTATGTGGGATTGTGAAATTAACTTAAATCTGAATTTTATTGCCTCTTTGGTATTCTTTTAATCATGGTAGAATAGCATGTTATCATATTTGATTTACTTTGATTAATTTGTTAATAATCTCCCGCATTCAAATAGTTGGATCACACGTCCTGCATCGGCATATCTTAAGACCCTATGCAAAGGAAACCTATTATGTGCACTTCTTTTTTAAGATGTTATGATTTAAAAGTGTGTATTAAGGTCTTTTTTAACAATCCCTGAAGTTTCATTGAAAAAATCAACCATTTTCCCAATGTTTTCCAAAAAGTGCGATAAATTACCCAATACAAACAATATATCCCATTCGATAACCAATACGTATCAGTATCCCAAGGATGCGATATGTAATGCGATACCGATATTTCAAACATTGCTTACTGCTGTTTCTAATTAATTGCATTCCATTTCGAATATTGTCTCACAAGTCTTCATTTGAAATTTTGCATCCGCATGATAAACCCTTTTTCTTTACCTCCTAAAGTTTTTGGATGAACATGTTTTGTTCAAATTGTTAATGAAAACAATGACAAGTTGAGCCCACGGACCACAAAGTGCATCTTCTTAGGTTACTCTCGCTCATAAAAGAGGTACAAATGCTACGACCCTCGGACCGATATGATATATGTATCCGCTGATGTGACATTCTTTAAAGACATTCTGTACTTCTCTGATGAAGGGAGATCTTTACATAGTCCTCTTACGAATCAGGGGGGGCACGTACAATCTAACTCTATACCCCTTCTAGTCTCTTGTCTTGATGACGCTACCATTTCGTCTATCTCAAAGCCCATCCTTATGTATCATCGATGGACGAAATCTTCTACTGATCAGCCGCCCATCATCTCATCTGCTTTTGCTAGTGGTTTAGGTATAAGGTCTTTATCTCCTAATGATCTTCTCATTGCCTTGTGCAAGCCTCCCCGCTCATGCATTAAGCATCCTACTAGCAATTTTTTTTCATATCGCCATTTTCACCTTTATTCCAGTCTTTTACAGCTTCCATATCCTCCACAGTTCCTGCGTAACTTGAAGGAAGTTTTGAGTAGTCCTGACCGGACTAAGGCTATGATGGACGAAATGCATGCGCTGAAGAAGAACAATACCTGGGAGTTAGTTACCTTACCTGAAGGCAAACAGACAGTTGGATGTTGACGTGTTTATACCATCAAGTATCTTCAAGATGGTTCTATTGATCGTTATAAGGTGCGGTTAGTCGCAAAGGGTTATACTCAAACATATGGCATAGACTACCTTGAGACATTCTATCATGTGGCCAAGTTGAACTCTGTTTGTGTGGTTATCTTCTTAGCGGTCAATTTATCTTGTCCCTATTTCAACTCAACGTGAAGAATGTGTTCTTACATGGTGATCTTGCCGAGGAGGATTATATGGATCAACCCCCAAGCTTTTCTCTGTCTTTTAACAAACAACTTGTTTGTTGTTTGAAGAAGTCCATTTACAGTCTTAAACAGTCCCCAATCCCCATGAACCTAGTTTGACAAATTCAGTCGTGCTCTTCTAAATTTTGGATTTATTTGCAGCCGAGACGATCACTCCCTATTCATCTGTTGTCAGCCCATAGGGATTATGGTGTCGATTGTCTATGTAGATGATATAATGTTGTCAGGCGATGATACTGAGGGAATGGTGCAAATTAAACCTTTTCTCAAGACTCGATTTGATATCAAAGATCTTAGGACTCTTTAGTATTTTCTAGGCATTAAAGTTGCTCAATCTAAATATGGAATGTGCTCTCTCAAAAGAAATATGCCCTTGATCTTCTCTCCGAGACTGGGATGCTAAGATGTAAGCCCACTAACATGCCTATAGATACTACTTCCAAAATTAGTCCTGATGATGGTGAGCTCCTCTCTGATCCTGGGATGTATCGGCAGTTAGTTGGCCGACTCATCTATCTCACTATTACTCGACCGGATCTTTCGTATGTTGTAGGGGTTGTGAGTCAATTTGTACATTGTCCTCATACCAAACATTTGACCATTGTATCATATCCTTCGGTATCTCAAATCTTCCACAGGCAAAGGTTTACTTTTTAACAGCATGGCCACTTTCATCTATCCGGTTACTCGGATGCCAACTATGCTGGAAGTTTACATTATCGACGGTCTATATTTGGGTGCTATACGCTTATAGGTGGCAACCTTGTCACTTGAAAGAGTAAGAAACAGTCCTTTATGGCGCAATCTTCTGTCGAGGCTGAATTTTGAGTGATGGCTCATGTGATATGTGAACTTATTTGGCTTCGAACCCTCTTACATGAACTCAATTATAATCATTTGATTCTCATTCCTTTGCATTGCGACAATCAAGCTACCATTCACATTGCCTACAATCCGACGTTCCATGACCACATGAAACACATTGCGGGAAAAAGTTGCTAACAAGGAAATTGCAACTCCTTTTGTTCACTCTGGGGAACAATTAGTCGATTTTCTTATTAAGTCTCTTTGTCGGGATACTCTTCTTTGTATCACTGACAAGTTGGGCATGATGAATATCTATGCTCCAATTTGAGGGGGGGTATAGGGAGTGCAAGTGATGTATTTATAGTAATGTTCTTTTATGTGCTTTTTAATGGATGCATGTACACAGTGTTGGGAACTCATGTGGAGTATGTTTTTTAATCTCTAGTTTTAGGGATTTTGCGTCGTATAGACCCAACGTACTACCCACCTTTTTTCATTGGACTCAAAAAAAACCTCAAGCACCAAAGTAGACCTCTATTCGTATGGACGAACCCAGAAAGACGAAAATACCCCTGCTTTTTCTAGCTGCTTTACCCTAACAGGAGGAGTATTTTCGTTAAAAAAACCAACGTCCGTACCCTAAAAATCACCTTTGGTGAGATAAGTTTTCGGGCGGCGGAAAAAAAGAAGAAAAAAAAGGGTGTTGTATGGACTCGTCTACAGTGCTAATTTTATCCTAGTTTTATAATAAAAGGGGTGTGTGTGTGTGTGTGTGTGTGGGGGGGGGGGGGCTAACACTAGGGTTTTCAACGGGTCGAGCCTAGGGTTGGTCTTGGCCCGGATTTTGAACTGTTTCGGGCCTGGCCGTCGAGCCAGCCCTATTCAAAACTTTGATTTTAGAGGCTCGAGCCTGGCCCATTGACACCCCTACCTAACACACATACGAGTATTCTTCCAAACTTCTCTCTCTATCTCAATCTCCTCCATTTCTTTTATCTTCTTCTATAAATCTGTGCAACTCTACTGCAACATCAGTTAATGTTTTGAAAGGGTTTTATAAAGAATTTCAATTGTTGGATCTTTTGTTTTCACCATATATTTACTTTTATTAAGCTTAATGAAAATCTAACAGTTAAATTTTTTACATTCATTCTAGAGCCTTGTGGTGGGTTTTAGAGGCCTAGATTCGATGCCACAGTTAAGTGGAAGGACAGATCTATTTGGGTGTGGATTACATAGGATGACAAACTTTTAATGTCGTAGGGAAATACCGAAGTTTGCAGAGTAGCGGAACACCAAAACAAGTTATATACATGAAAACCTAGAGGTCATACATGTCTATCCTTTTTCCAAGGGAATGGGACCAAGCCCGAAAATGTTCTCCCCTAGGAGGATGTCCACAGAGAGAGAGAGAGAGAGAGAGAGAGAGAGAGAGAGAGAGGAGAGAGAGAGAGAGAGAGAAGAGACTTCTTTCATCCCCTCCCTTTCTTTCTCTTGAAGGTCCATTTGATTGACAACTCTTATTCTTCAACCATCCTCTACAACCTTACAATATAGAGAATTGGAAGGTTTAGTTCTAATTCTCCTATTAGGGATAGAGAAGGGAGAGGCCTTCTAATTTGAGAAAGAACTCAATTGAATTATTGCATCAAAATCTAACAGCCTTAAGGTATGATCTAAACTATTTAAATTATGGTTGAAATCTTTTTATATCGAGATGGGATTGATTATAAAATACTAAGAAAAAGTTTTTACGCTACCACCTTTCAAAAATCACAACACAACATCCTTCTTATTCTCTCCACTCATGAATTATCAACCCAACATAATGAAAATGGTCATTTTGGGGTACTTCCTCATCAATGAGCTTAACTAATTCATTGTTTCCACTCCTATTGTTACAAAACTTGCATTCCATATGCTACTTTTTCGTCCAACTGATTTTAAAACTTTTAGATTCTAAAGATGCCAAGGCAAGTTGATTCAATTGAGCCACTTCAAAATTGGTTGTTGAATGAATCAATGAATCTTGGTAAAATATTTTCTTTTCTTTCTTTCTATCTATCCTTTTTTTTTTTTGATAGGTGTCATGGTAAACCTTGTTTGCAAACCAAAAAAAAAAAAAAAAAAAATTTGAATCTAATAAACATATAACAAATTGAGAGAGACACTTATAGCAGACAATGAAGATGGAAAAGAAAAGCCGTAGACCTAAATAAAGAAGAAAATGAAAGAATATGGGTTACAAAAACAAGATTGAGAGAAAGTGGTGGGTAAAGCCGACGGATATAAAGAAAGAAGTGACCAATAGTAGGAAAAGAGGGAAAGTCTTGAAAATGGACTTGGGTTCTCTAGATAAAGAGAAACCTACTCTAGAGTGCTAAAGGATTTTCAAGAAGAAATGTCCTTACTGAAAATTGGAAGTTCTGCATTAGGATTTCCTGGCTAGAAAGTCAACAAGTCAAGCATTGAAGTAACCAAAAGATAATTCAAAATGGTATCCAAGAATAGCTTTTCCTTTTCAACTTTTTCTTCTTTCTCCCTACTGTATTTTAATGTCTAACCAGCAAAAAGCCAAACCAGCTAGTTGTTTTAAGAATTATCCAATTGTGCAACATTCATATTCTCCCTGGTTGAAATAGACAAATAAAAAAAAAAAAAAAAAAATCTATGATAATTAGTACAACATAGTTTAGCATCATTCCAAAGTGATGTAGCTAATGAACAAAAAAAAAAGGTTTGACTTTTTTTTAACATACACAGAAGTAAATGAATACAGATCTAAGAGAACTTTACAAATGAATGAGTAACTGAAAAACTATAATAGAGGCAATAATGTATTAAGTGTTATAAAACAATGGAAAAGATATGATCAGAATTCACTTAATCCATCTTATTAACCAATGTCAAGAAGAATTTTCATTGTCATCCAAGCAGTAGATAATAGCACTAACCCACTACACAAAGCATTGCAGAAATTGAGAGTTCTTCTTGCTTTTCCTGTGATAACATGTGTGCTAGTACTTCCATTTGACGTAACAACTCCCCCTAGCTCTTCAACAATCTGCATTTGCGACATCAAAAGTAGTTTAAAATTGGTATTAAAAAAAAAAAAAAAAAAAAAAGAAGAACCAGAAACTGAAAACACAACACAATTGTGTAAACATTTTATGCCAATGTAGTAAGGGGCATTGCATTCAATGACCAAGAAACAACTAATTAATTGTCACTTACTAAAATAAATTTCCTAATATATTAGGTCTGTGGCAACAAGTTCAACCACCATCCCATCTATACACGCAGACAAATATCTACCTCATAAATATAGTTTTGCGGACGACCTGGAGAATCAAAGATCCATTTACTTTTTATGAGACCATCATAGACCCGTGATTCTCCATATTATCTCATGACAAGCCAAACAATACAGATTTATTACTAAGTTTCTCCAGTCTGATGAGATCTCTTCAATCAATTCAATCCACTAATTGTGCTCTTATTTGTAGTCATAGGCTCATAAAAGAACAATTATACATAGTTCCAACAAATGCAAATATTCTTTCCTATCTACACCCAAGGATCTGAAAATTGGTATCGTATCAACTAATACTGCCATATCATATCCATATCAGCTGGGATGGATACAGCCATATCAAATATTCTTTCAATATGGATATGGCCACTCCATATCAGTTGTGGGCAGAGATGCCTAAAAAAACCAATTCTCGGCTCATTTTCCTTTTTTTTTTTTCTCTCGGATTTCTCCTTTCTAGTGCATTCAAAGTAAAGTGGACCGTTTTGACAAAATTGAATAGGGGCCAAACCATCACTTTTTATTTGTGTTTCTTCTTTTTGTTCTATGTCAATGTAATGGCCCACAATTAGCCAAATCATGCTTGACTTCTGTTCTATTAGGACGTATTTGGCATATTTTCTCAAGGTTTTAACTTTTTAACCTTTTTTAGTGATTTTTTAACACAGTAACATACCATATATTACAGGGTTTTCTATGAAAACCCACCCACTTTTTTGGCCAAATCATATATAACGACAAAAGAAGAAAAAAATAAAGAAAAAAGAAAAGTCAGCACCCATATTTTGGATTGATTTTATTTACCACCTTCTTTTAGTTTTTGCTAACGTCTGTCACCATACTATGTTAAAATGACAAAACTACCCCCTAACTCTTCTCGCTCACGATACTCGTACATCGGAAAACCAATGCTTACATTATAGATCTCGTTTTCATCATAGTGTGACTCTTTCATTCACGTCATGTGTGTGGAACTCAACAAAATGGGATACTTGTATGGGTTAATGAAAGGGGTTCCTTTGGTTGTCCTTGAGAACTTGAGATTGGACACCACGGCCATGTGCTAAGGGAGAGTTGCGGAACATAAATCTCAGTACCCTATGTAACTATGACCACTTAGTAGGTTGCAAGAACAAACATGTAGTCATTTACTCTTGATATGGTCATCATGTGTGAGGGGACCAATGACAAGTCAGGATGAATATTCTCCACCAACGGGCACGGCAAACAGTAGGTATGTCGCACCCTACCCCACATAAGAGTGTAAATGTGCCATGGGAATAGGCTCCTGATGATGGACTTGCTGGATACATGCATTGGTGGATCAGTTCAAGTCAACAGACCGGGAGACACATCACGGCTAGACTAGACTGTAACACCCCGGATTTTTCCTAACTTGGCAATGGACATCCTTGGACGTAGAACTGCCCTAGGACCTTATTCTGTTGTGATTAGGGCGTAATTTAATTAAGTATTAATAGCTTGAATTACCTTCTATACAAACTATAAAGGCCTGAGTACCACCTCAGGCAGAAATCATACAGGACTAAATCCTTTAGAAATTAGGCGAGTATTAGCTAGTGCTAAACTAGTTTACTTGTGAAATTCGCACTAATCACTTCAAATACGATCTACAAGACCTAAAACATGTAGAATCCTTACCGCTACATTACTCTAAAACTTAAGAACAAACTCTATCCCCGGTTGCTCTCGGGAGCGCACCGATACTCCGTATCGGACCTGGACCGCACGTCGAAAGTCCGATTACCGCAAAGACATACGAATATGGCCGCCTTGCTGGGCTTGACGACCATCCCGGATCAAGTCCTAACAGTGTCCAGAAACGCACAACTTGAGCCCGGAGCAAAGTGTGTGAGAAAAGTAAATATCTTTAGGAATAAAATTCAAACTTAAGTAAACTGAGTCATGTCGCTTGCGGGCCAAATATAAGGATTCAGACCATCAGAATCTGACCCAAATATACCCTCGGATCAGGAGAAATTTTCCACACACGTTAGTGCACTTGTGGCCCTGATCGAGTACCGGTGATTGTTGAATTGAAACTGGTCTGCCACGGTCGATCTGTAAATCCGATCGGACCGAAAACTTAGCTTGACCTAGATCCAAGGTTAGGGAGCTTAAGTCCGACCGCACGCAGAAAAGGGGCCTCCAGAAGTGCTCCGTTGAGCTAGAACGGAAGGATTTTGGCTATAACCCAAGTATACCATGGCCCTGGGGCCATTGAGCTCACTTTTGAGCCTATATAAAGGGCTTAAACCCTCTCTCTCCCATGCCATACGAATTTTGCAAACCCTAAGGGAGAGAAGAGAGAAAAGAAAAGAAGAAAGTGAGGAAGAGAGAGAGAGGCTGAGAGATAGTTTTAGGGATCATTCCCTGACGCTCCACGTGCTTAACCGTCATTCCTGCATCGCTATACGGGCGATACCGATCATGTTCTTAGGTAAGAAAACCTTATCCTAATTTGCTTTAGGGTTTCAGATAGTGTAATTGGTGAATTAGCTAACCTATTCCCTGTTATAGGTTGTTGTGGTGCCATAGACAAAGACTTAGTGTTTAAACTGAATTCGTTACGCGTTTACTGGCGTAAGGTGCAGACTATAAACGTATAGGTAATAGTTTTCAAGGCTTTCAATGTCGGTTAATGGTTTATAACTGACGTGGGTGCCATTTCACATGCCAAATGCGATGTTTGTTTCGTTTTTCGTATATATATGAACTATGTTGAGTTTAGAGTATTCCATGTATTTGTAGAAATGATCGTATACGTAGGGAATTTGAAATTGTGTTTGCCATGATTAATTGTCGTATATATATGCTATATGTATGTATAATGACTCCTTGGCGAAAGGATTGACTCTAATACATGTTATGCCAACATACGTCGTATATGTTATAATGTGTAGCCTAAGTGTTTGTGAAAATGTCTGAATGAGTATAGGGTTTTTATTCGTGCTTGGCATGATTAACTGGTGTGGGTATATGATTGTTGCATAGGTGACAACCCCCTGACGAAAGGGTTTGCCCTAATACGTATTGTAACCGACATACGATATGTATGTTAGGATGTGTAGACTAGGTGTTTGTAAAAACGTCTGAATGAGCTAGTAGTTAGCAAGGTGTACTTGTATACGAGTTGAGATATGATTCTCAACTACCTTAATGGTGTGTATGATTTCCTCCATGTATGTTATATTATGATGTCTATTATATTTATGGAATAAATATGTGCGAATTCATGTTTATGTTGCATTTCACAACATGCTCAAATGATTGTAAGATTGGAATTATTTATTCATTACTGTTTGACTATGTCATATGATTACTCGTTGGAATTGGATGTGTTTGGGACTACAGTATAGTCCAGGCAATCGGTAATAGATCCTGATTAGGTGGCTGATGTTGTTTCGCCACATGGGACATGCCTGACGAATCCAAGTCGTACTTCGGTTGGTAACAGTGGTTAGGCCACACGGAGTGCTTATGCACTTCATGTCGATCAACTCAATGTGCGCTCATGCTAGTCGAGCCCGTCAAGCAACCTGATTGACCCGATGTATGTTCACCATGTTTGGACGTTACTGCTTGAACCTAAGGTACCAAACTCACTAGTGGAAACCCCGTTAACCTTGGTACCTCAATCCACTAAGACTCATGAGCCGGACATGGTGGTATGGGACACCGTGGTCGAGCTGTCGGCCTACGCTGGGGCGACGAGCCTCCCTGTGGTGACCAGTGAGCAACCCAGACTCGTGAGCCGAATACGGTGGTATGGGACACTGTATTCGAGCTGTCGACCTACACTGATAAGGTGACGAGCCCTTTGTAGTGACCTTGAGCATACTTTGAGCCTGCGTTGAGGCGACGAGACTTTTCGTAGCAACTAGAGTATAAACTAGGCCTACACTGCATCGAGGTGACGAGTCCTTTGTAGTGACCTAGAACTGCAACATCGTATGAGATTTACTAGGACTGACGACCCTAAAATGGATCATTGTTTGGGAAATGATACAAGGGAGGTACCTTAGTTTCCCATTCCTGCTGTATGAAAAGGACTAATAAGAACTTGGTAATCACGCTCATGCACCGCACTGCATGTGCCGTTTGGCATTGAGTAGAGAGCACTGAGGAAGTGATTGACATGCCCGACCGTTAGATGAAGATCGCAGAGGGAGTGCAGGCGAGGGCATGCATCATTTATACATACCATTCCTGCATTAATCAGAGTACTTAGGGATGTTTGATTGTATTGTTTTATCATTACTGCTTGACTGAATTGATAACATGTTAACCTTTGCTTTATTGTTCCACTGAGTTGATCACTCTCCCACGTTACGGGATGGTGTTTTAAATGCCAACCAGACCCTGTCTTAGTTTCAGATGATGGCGATGCTTGTGAAGCGGAGCCAGACTTTTATGATGATGAGGAGGGTTTCTCCTATATGCAGCTATCAATCAGGTCTAAGTAGACCATGTTCTGATCGACGGGGTTACAGGGGTGCTGATTAGACGCCATTATAGTTGTTATTTTGCACTTTTGGAACACCCATGTATATTCATTTTGTTCATTCTTGGAGTATACATGTATATATTTAACCTGGTAACATGTTCACACTCTGGAGACTTACAACAATTTATATCTGTTATATATCTATCACAGTCTTCCGCTTACGTAATTTAACTGTCTCTAGAGTATGATATGCTGTTTTGGTATAACCCCACTCATGTTTAATGCACTAATACGAACAACATTCAATCATCATTATCTATGTTGCATAAGTGATGCGTTGGAACTCGGGAGCTGAGCTTCTGCTCGACCCTCGATTTTCAGGGCGTTACATAGACTGACTTATGAGTGTATTGGGGTTGATAAATCTAATCCTTATACCTACAGATATGTGAGAAGTTCAAGGTCCTAGTGATGTGGTTAGGCTCACTTTAAGATGGTACATTGGTGGCCAACATGTGGATGATACTGGATGCATGCATTAGGGTCCAATCGAGGCTCACACGATTCAACATGTAATACATAAACACATATATGTACATACCATTGTTTTAAATAGCTTTACAATGTATCGTGTAGCATATGCTACGTAGTGTAGCTTAGACTTAGTGCCAAGTAGATCGTGTAGCCTACACTACATGTTACATAGCCCACGAGATACACTATGTAGCTTTTGCTACATGTTATTTTTCACTAAAATCAATTAATATTTTCAATGGTTTGTTATATTTTTCATTTTTAAATAAAAATTAGTTGATCATATCAATTTGAACGATCAGTTGGGTTGCTCTTTCTTTACCTTTACACTTAATCTTTGCCTACTTTTCCTATTATTTTAGGCTATGTTTGGTTGCACCAAATGTCATTAAATTTCATTATTAATCAGATTATTTTGACGCAAAATATCATGATATTTGGCGCAACCAAGTACAACCTTAACTAAAAATCTAGAATAGCTTAAGCCTCACACTTCAAGAGGGGTGAACTCTATGCTACACGCTATTTAAGGCCAGTGTTTTGAATAGTGCCCGTAGCGTAGCGTAGCTACAATGCTACGTAGCATTAGCAAATAGTGTAAATCCCCTGCAGTGTACGCTACAGGGGTCGTAGAGTCTGTAGCATGCGGCGTGCGCATTGCGTATGTAGCATACGCTATGCCTTTTTTTAATAAATGATTATTATATTTTGTATTTTTTAAAAAAGGTATATCGATCATGCCCAACTTGGAAATACATATAAAGAAGATAGTGATGATGAGCATGGATTCTTGCTCCCCCTCAAACATAACATGGCAGGATATAGACTGTAGCTTAAACTTCCTTCGTTTGTTTAGTCTTTGATGCAGGACAATTAACCACTTGCTCTAAAAGCTCGAATTGATAGAGCGTTGCGAATCAATCCCTTTATCCTATAGCCTAGGCCCCACATCACATTGATTATGACCTCAGCCCAACCCCCCTTGTGGGCCCCACGTCACATGGGTACCGCCTCATACAGGCCACCCCACTCGAGCCCGGTGTGAAAATGCCCCTGTATTAGTCTTCTCTTCAAGTACTCGGTCATAACTAAACTCGACAACTATCGAGTCACAAACTTGTCATCCACATGCAAATTCTCTCACAACAAGTGCAACTTACACAATAAATGAGTAAACTACACTCACACACTTGAGAGAACACACACATAATAGCATGTGGAGACTTGTGTGCATCACGTGCAATACAAAATGCAACACAAAGTGAGTGAACTACACTCACAACAAACAATAAGGGCTTGATAATCGAAGAGATGATGAATTGAGAAGAAGTAAAAACCTCCCATGTAAAGTTGAGTGAAGCATTTTGTTGAACACCTTATGTGTGCAGTATACTTCTAGTCACGGAACAAGAACTTTAACTTCGCAATCCCATCAACATGATTTTACACCACAACCCCATAACATCGGAACAAGAGGGAATAAGAAAATCCTAGTGAAAGTTCTAAAAACAAGGGTTGATAGCACCTGCTTCTCATGAAACATGTCATAGCACACCCAAAATCTTGATAAAGCTTCGTGATACTTGTTGATTGGGTGCCTTTAATCTGGTGCAAGTGCAGTTGGGTCGACCGAGGTTTGTTTCAATTGACCGATAGTCCCTATTGATATCTCAGTCGACCGATGGAACGCATAAGTGCAGGTTTTGTTTCTAATTACATATGAAAGTCTATATAAGCCTTTGTAATATGGAATTAGAGTTAAGAAACGAGTGCCTCATGTTGTCAGACATTGATGTCTTCAATGTTTTGGGCTGCTCGACCGGTCGGGGGCCTAGCTCGATGGGTCGAGGCCCACTCGACTCGAAATCCAGCAAGCATAGTTTTTGGGTGTTCGGGACGCTCGACCAGTCGAGGGTCAGGCTCGACCGGTCGAAGGAGTCCTTTGACCAGTAGAAGCCCCGGCTCGACTAGTCGAAGGTTACGCAGATTGTGCGCGGACTGCGTAAATTTGATGCGATTTCTGGAATTTTCCAAAGAGGTGCATAAGTGGACTTTCCTAAACTATAAATAGGGTCCCTAGTGCTAATATATAGTATTCTAAGGTTTTTTAAAGGTATTCCAAGGGTTCTTAAAAGGGTTTTAGGGTTTCTAAATGGTGGAGCAAGGGTGAGATTCGAGGTTGTTCGAATCGGGTAAGTCCTTTCTCTTTGTAATTTCTATTTTCATAGTGGAATTCTGTCGCTTTGTGCCGTGTTTTTTTCCCGCAAGGGTTTTCCACGTTAAATCGTTGTGTTCTCTTGTGTTTGCTTGGTGCCATTAGATTGTTATCCTAGATCTAGATCTGTGTGATTTCGCAGCACAAATCCCAACAAGTGGTATCAGAGAAATCGTTGGGGCACAAATCTGAATCTGAGGGATTAACATCAATGGGAAGCACTAGGTATGAGATTGAGAAGTACTCAAGGAAAAATAATTTTGAGTTATGGAAGATCAAGATGATCAGTTTCTTAATCAAGCAAGGCGAAAATGGTGCTCTTGAGGAGCGAAAGTCTACTACGACTGATGATGTTTGGAATACTCTTGATAAGAAGGCCTTATCATCGATCCGTTTATGTCTCACGGATGACGTTCTCTACAATGTCATGAGGGAAAAAACTGTGGCTAAGTTATGGGCAAAGTTAGAGGATGTCTATGCGAAAAAATCCTCTGAAAATCGCCTACACTTGAAGCGGCAATGGTATAACTTCAAGATGGCAAAGGGTGGAGATCTGGAGGCTCACATCAGCAACTTTAATAAATTAGTTTGCAAATTGCTGGATATGGAGGAAGTGATGAAAGATGAGGAACAATCATGTATGTTGCTGAATTCTCTTCCAGCGTTGTATGAGTCATTCAAGGACACAATGTGCTCCATGAATAAAACCCTGAGTGTCGACACCGTTATCTCAGCCCTTCAAAGGAAGGCTATGAGAAAGCTCAACGTCGACATGGGGATAACTTCTGATACACTGCTTACAAATGATAGGAATTCTGAACAAGGTATAGGTTCTTCAGGTTCTAGATCCTAGTCCAAGGGCAAGGGCATAAAGTGCTGGAATTGTGGGATGGAAGGACATGTGAAGAAGGATTGTACAAATCCTAAATCTAAGAGAAAAGAATCTGAGGCTTCGTACAGGGAGGCCAATGCTGCCACGTCGGATGAATCGATTGGATGTAATGGTGATGTTTTGTCTGTATCTACAATCAGACGCCCATATGATGATCGTAAGGGCGAGTGGATGCTAGACATAGGGGCATCCTCTCACATGACTCCTCATCGAAGTTGGTTCACCAGCTAAAGGGAGTGCGATGGTGGACAGGTATTTATGGGCAATGACAATGCTTGTAATGTTGTGGCTGTTGGTACGGTGCGTGTCAAGATGTTTGATGGGACAGATCGTACCCTGACTAGGGTGAGGCATGTTCCTGACATGAAAAAGAGCCTAATTTCTCTTGGTGCACTCGAGGCTATAGGGTGCAGGTTCACAAGTATTAATGGTGTCCTTAAAGTATCTAAGAGGGCACGAGTAATCATGAAAGCACAACGACTCGATAATGTTTACAGGTTGATCGGGAGCACTTCAACAGGTGGAGCTGCAATGGCTGTAGCGAATTCCACCTTTGCACGTATGTGGCATATTGGGCATGGCCACATAAACGAGCAGGGCAGGAAGGTTGAGATGCGTGGACAGGCATACAGAGCAGGTGAAGCAGCCACCTGTGAGAAGAATCACATGGCATAATCGCAGGATATCGGCGAGGTACATGGACGACCCCAATATCGCAAGGGATCTGTCCTCTATTTGGATGGCTCTAGGTGAGCCTGGTGCTGAGAAGTGGAAGGTGACTATGGGCGATGTGATGAACTTGATCAGAGGGCAATTAGCACAATCCAATCATACTTGGCCGATGAAGTCCTTTACAATGTCATCAATGAGACGACTACCGCGGGGCTATGAGTGAAGTTAGAGAGCATTTACATGACGAAGTCACTCTCCAATCATCTATATCTGACGAGACAGTTTTACAATCTAAAGATGGTGGAAGGGTTAGATGTGAGCACATTAACGTCTTCAACAAGCTAGTTTGTAAGTTGAAAAGTGTAGAGATGAAGATCGATAAAGAAGAAAGGGACCTAATTTTGTTAACATATCTCCTAGAGTCCTACGAGTATCTAGTTAATACTCTTTACCATGGTAAGGATACCTTGGATGCTAATACCATTATCTCAGTCCTTCAGTCGAAGCAGTTGAGAATGAATAACGGAGGGGAAGGTACATCTATGAGTGTATTGGTTGCTTAGGGAAGATCTTCTAAGTGAGAGAAATGAAAGTCACAATCGAGGTCCAAGTCAAAGGGCAAAGGAAAGTTGAAGTGTTGGAATTGTAGTAGGATGGGGCATATGAAGGACTGTCAAAATCCCAAAATCCAGAAGGAGGAGAAATCAGATGATTCGCTGAAGCAAGCCAATTCAATAGAATCCAACGAAAGGACAAGTGGTTGTGACGTGTTGTTTGCATCCAAGGTCGGACTCTTGTATAACAAGTGGATTTAGGATACGAGGGCATCGTACCACATGTGTCCTCATTGGAGTTGGTTCACCACATATAGTGAGTATGACCAAGGCCTGGTTCTTATGGGCAATGATCATGCATGTAAGATGATAGAAATTGATTCGGTTCACATTAGAATATATGATAGGGTGAAGCACATTCCAACCGATGTGAGGCACGCTCTAGATTTAAAGAAGAATATAATATCTTTGGGAGTTCTTGAGGCACTAGAATGCAAGGTGTTCCAAAACGGTAACAGTGGTCATAACGGCCACCACTGTTACCATAATGATATAGATCATAAAGGCCATTATAGCCCCCGTATTAGCCATTACGAACCTTTTTTTATTTTTTGAAAAAACTATAACAGGACCATTATGAGGCCGTTACGGGACTGTTACAGGGCCTTTACGACTTTTTTTTTTCCCTATAACGGTCGTTTTAACCCCACAATTCATAACGGTTATGACTATTACCATCATGTAACCGATTTTGAAAACCTTGCTCGGATACAAATTCGTCGGTTACAAAGGTGTCCTGAAAGTTTTTAAAGGGGCAATCACAATTATGAAGGCACAACGAAGTAGAAACAGTTATAGGTTGATCGGGAATATTATATCGAATGGAGCTGCAACGTCTGTTGCAGATTCCACGTAAGCACGTGTATGGCATGCGCTCTTAAGCCACACGAGCAAGCGCAATATGAAAGTACTTCTCGATCGTGGTTTGATTCCTAGTCTTAAAATTTTTGATTTAGATATATATATATATATATATGAGCATCGCATATACGAAAAACAATGAAGGTTGAGTTTTAAAACTGGGAAACATGTTAGTAAAGGAAAACTTGTTATGTGCATTCGGATGTGTGAGCGGTCGTTGCCAATTGTTTTTGGAGGAGGATTGTCATTCTTTATCACATTCATTGACGACTTCTCTAGAAACGTGTGAGTTTATTTCATGAAACATAAATCCAACATTTTTGCCACTTTCAAGGCATGGGAGGCAATGGTTGAAAAGTAGACATGGCGAAAATTTGAAAATTCTAAGGACAGACAAAGGCAAAGATTTACTTCTAGGAAATTTAATCAATATTGTAAGGATTGGGGGATCGTGAGGCATACACCAGAGCAGAACGGTGTAGCTGAATGTATGAATCAAACTCTTTTGGAAATAGCTCGAAGTATGTTAAGTAATGCTGGGTTGGGCAATTAATTATGGGTTGAGGGCATAAACACGGCTTGCTATTTAGTGAATCGATCTGTCTACACCGATTGATTATAAAATTTCAGAGGATGTATGAAGTGGTCATGAAGTTAATTACTCGAGGCTACACATATTTGGTCGTGCTGCTTACTCTCATGTATCGCCAATTGAGAAAGATAAGGTAGACCAAAGGGCTAAAAGGTGTACTTTTGCCGGCTATGGTGATAAGGTGAAAGGATACTGACTGTGTGACCAAATTTCATGGAAGATCATATTTAGCTGGGACATTAAGTTCGATGAGGGTTCCTTATTTTAGAAGTTGGAAGGATGATCACAAGGAATCGACAAAAATCAACGATTGATGTTGAAATAGATAAAGTTGAAACACTTAAAGAAGCTTAGCCGCAAACAAAGGTACAAGAAGATGTGGTGCCACCACCTGTCAGGAGAAATCTACTGAGGGATCGCAGAATACAAATGAGATATAAGAATGACTCAAATGTTGCATTTACCCTCATTACGGATGTAATGCCCTGAAAATCGAGGGTCGAGCAAAAGCTCCAACGCATCACTTATGCAACATAAAAAATGATGATTAAATATTATTCGTATTCGTGCATGAAACATGAATGGGATTATACCAAAACAACATATCATACTCCAGAGACAAGTGAAATGTCAAGCGGAAGACTGATAGATATATAAAATATATAAACTGTGGTAAGTCTCCAAAGTATGATAATGTTACCAGGTTAAATAATTTTAGGTGTAATTCCAAAATATACAAAAGGTGTAATGTCATCTAGTCAACATCCCAGAAATCCCCGTCGATCAGGACACGCCTTACATGAACCTGCCTGAAAGCTGCATGTAAGAGAATGCCTCCTCGTCATCCTCGAAGTCCGGCTCTGCCTCGTAGGCATCGCCACCACCTACAACTAAGACAGGGTCTAGTTGGTGTGTATAACATCATCCCGTAATGTGGGAGTGAGTGATCAACTCAGTGGAACAATAAAGCAAAGGTTAACATGTTATCAATTCAGTCAAGCAGTAATGATAAAACAATACAATCAAACATCCCTAAGTACTCTGATTAATGCAGGAATGGTATATATAAAAGATGCATGCCCTCGCCTGTACTCCCTCTGCGATCTTCATCTAACGGTCGCGTATGTCAGTCACTTCCTCAGTGCTCTACCCAACGCCAAACGACACATGCAATGCGGTGCATGTGCGGGTTATCAAGTTCTTATTAGTCCTTTTCATGTAGCAGGATTTGGAAACTAAGGTACCTCCCTTATATCATTTCCCAAACTATGATCCATTCTAGGGTCGTCAATCCTGGTAAATCCCATACGATGTTGCGGTTCTAGGTCACTGCAAATGGCTCGTCACCTCGATGCAGTGTAGGCCTAGTTATACTCTAGTTGCTATGGAAAGGCTCGTTGCCTCTCCGCAGGCTCAGAGTATGCTCGAGGTCAATACAAAGGGCTCGTCACCTTATCAGTGTAGGCCGACAACTCGAATACAGTGTCTCATACCACCGTATTCAGCTCACGAGCTTTGGTTGCTCACTGGTCACTACAGGGAGGCTCGTCGCCCCAGCGTAGGCCGACAGTTCGACCACGGTGTCCCATACCACCATATCTGGCTCATGAGTCTTAGCGGATCAAGGTACCAAGGTTAACAGGGATTTCATTGGTGAGTTTGGTACCCTAGGTTCAAGCAGTAATGTCCAAACATGGTTAACATACATTGGGCCAATCGGGTTATTTGATGGGCTCGACTAGCATGAGCGCACATCGAGCTAATCGACATGAAGCGCATAAGCACTCCGTGTGGCCTAACGACTGTCGCCAATCGATATACGACTAGGATTCATCAGGCACGTCTCATGTGGCGGGACAAAGTCAACCACTACTTCGAGGCCTATTATCGATTGTTTGGACTATGTAATAGCCCCAAACACATTCAATTACAACGATCTAGCATATGAGATACTCAAGCAGTAATAGAGCAATGATTCAAATCATACAATCAGTTGAGCATGTTATGAAGTACAACATAAACATGAATCCACACTTATGCATTTCTAGGTAAAAGCAATGAATATGAAACAAGGCATATGGAGGAAATTGTACACATCATTAGAGTGGCTGAGAATCCTATCTCAACACCCATTTAAAGAACAGTTTACAAGTATTTATTCATACAGACATATTTACAAACACTTAGCATACACATTATATCATACATGGTATGTATTGGTTAGCATACGTATTAGGGCAAGTCCTTTCGTCAAAGGATTGCCGCCTACACAACAATCGCATAGCCACGATAGTTAGTCATAGCGTACACTAACGCAAGGTTTATACTCATTTAGTCTTTTACTCAAACACTTAGGCTACACATTGTGACATACACGACGTATATTAATATAACATGTATTAGGCTAATCCGTTCACCCAAAAGTTGATACACATGCATCTAGCATACATAGACAGCAATTAATCATGGCAAGCACAAATCCGAATTTCATACGTATACGGTATTCTCTACAAATACGAGGAATATAGTATATTCAACCTAGTTAACGTATAACTGAAAAACGAAACGGACATCACTTTATGCATGTGAAATAGCGTCCACGTCAGTAATATATCATTAACTGACATTGAAAGCCTTGAACATCATAACCTATACGTTTATAGTTTGCACCTTACGCCGATAAACGCGTAACGGATACGTTTTAAACACGTAGTCTTTGTCACCGGCAGAATGACAACCTACAGCATGAACTAGGTTAGCTATTTCATCATTTCAGCTATTTAAAACCCTAGAACGGATTAGGGTTAGGTTTTCTTACCTAAGAACGGGATCGGTATCGCCGGTAGAGCGATATGGGAGTGGTGGTAAGGCACGTGGAGGAGCAGGGATCGAATCCTAGGAGTGACTCCAACTTCTCTCTCACTTTCTCTCTCCTAGGGTTTTTCTCAAATTCGTATGGAATGAATGAGAGAGGGTTTAAGGTCCTTATATAGGCCTAAAACTGATGGAAATGGCCCCAGGGCCAAGGTATACTTAGGTTATAGCCAAAGGAGGCTTGTTCCGATCCAACGGAGCACTTCTGGAGGCCCCCTTTCTATGTGCGGTCGGACTTAAGCTCCCTGACCATGGATCTAGGTCGAGATAAGTTTTCAGTCCGATCGGATTTACAGATCGACCGCGGTGGGCCGGTTTCACTTCAACGGTCACCGGCACTCGATCAAGGCCACAAGTATGCTGTCATGTATGGAAAATTTCTCTTGATCCAAGGGTGTATTTGGGTCAGATTCTGACGATCTGAATCCTTATATTTGGCCCGCAAGCGACAAGTCTCAGATTACTTAAATTCGGATTTCATTTCTAAATATATTCACGTTTTTCACACACTTCGCTCTGGGCTCAAGTTGTCCGTTTCCGGACACTATCTGGATTTGATTTCCGAGATGGTTGTCAAGCCCAGCAAGGCAGTCCTAAGCGCTTAGTCTCGTGGTCATCGGACTTTCGACGTGCGGTCCAGGTCCGATACGGAGTTTCAATGTGCTCCCGAGAGCAACTGGGTAATGAGATTGATCCTAGATTATAGGGTAATGTAGCGTCGATGATTCTGCAAGTTTTGGGTCTTGCAGTTCGTATTTAAAGTGGTTCAAGCGAATTTCACAAGTAAACTAGTTTAGCACTAGCTAATACTCTCGCTTAATTTCTAAAGGATTTAGTCTTGTATGATTTCTGCCTGAGGTGGTACTCGGGCCTTTGTAGTTTGTATAGAAGGTGATTCAAGCTATTAATACCTAATTAAATTACGCCCTAATCACAGCAGAATAAGGTCCTAGGGCAGTTCTACGTCCAAGGGCGTCCATTGCCAAGTTAGGAAAATCCGGGGTGTTACAACGGATGAGGGGGATCCGTCTACCTTCTAAGAAGCATTAGAAGACACGGATGCAAAGAAGTGGATGACAACCATGTATGATAAGATGAACTCTCTATACAAGAACGAAACATGGAGCTGGTGGAGCTTCCTATTAGGCGGAAAGTGATCAGGTGCAAGTAGATTTTTCAAAAGAAACTGAATAGGTACAAGGCCAGATTGGTAGTGAAGGGTTGTGCTCAGAAGAAAGGTGTCGACTTTGGTGAGATATTCGCACCTGTAGTCAAGCAAGTATTTATCATATTCATATTGACATTGGTTGCCTAATACAATTTGGAATTATAATAGTTAGATGTGAAGACTGCGTTTCTATATGGGGAAGTAGAAGAGCATATCTACATAAAGCAACCTAAAGGGTTAGAGGTCTAGGGAGCAAATAATAAGGTTTGTAGGTTAAAGAGATAGTGGTAACGGCCAGAAACAATTGCCTAAGCAGTAAGCAGTGGTACAAGAAGTTTGATTCTTTCATGTTGAGCTAGCAGTTTATCAGAAGTGAGTTCGATCATTGTGTCTACTTTAGATCACCGAGTGATGAGAAATTCATTATTCTAGTATTATATGTTGATGATATGCTTATCGCCAACCATAACATGTCTGAAATCAACATATTGAAGGCTCGATTATCCAGGACATTCGAGATGAAGGATCTAAGGGCTATAAAAAAAGGATTCTCAGTATCAATTTACACAGAGACAGGAAAAGGAGCATGCTATGGTTATCTCAGGAGAAGTATCTAGAGGTCTTGATCAAATTCGGATTGAAAAAGAATAAACCTGTTAGCACACCCCACACTGCTCATTTTCGACTTTCTTCAAAACAATGTTATACGTCAAAAGAAGAAAAGCAATATATGTCTCATGTGCCCTACTCAAGCGTAGTTGGCAGTCTTATGTATGCCATGATTTGTACTAGACTAGATATTTCACATGCAGTGGGTATTGTGAGCAGATGCATGTCAAACCCCGGTAAGAAACACTAGGAGGCAGTGAAATGGCTATTTCATTACATACGAGGTACGGCAGACTACGTCTTGACATTCAGAAAATCTGAGGAGAGACTTGTGGGCTATGTGGATGCAGATGATGCTGGTAATGTGGACAATAGAAGGTCGACTTCTGATTACTTGTTTGTGTTAACCTGTGAAGCAATTAGCTGGATGTTGAAGCTACAGTTTGTGGTTGCACTTTCCACAATTGAAGCGGAATATATGGCAGTAATATAAGCATTCAAGAAAGTTGTTTGGTTGAAAGGAATGATGAATGAGTTGAGGCTTCAGCAGGAAGTCGTGCCTGTGCATTGTGACAACAAAAACACAATCAATTTGGCAAAGAACTCAGTGTACCATTCCTAGACTAAACATATTAACGTTCGTCATCATTTTATCCGGTATACGTGAGAGGAAGGCGGTGTTACTCTTGAGAATATCCACACTAGTGAAAAAATCTGGCAGACATGCTTACAAAGGTGGTTCTAGCAAAGAAGTTAAGGTTTTACTTGACTTCTTTAGGTTAGGAAAGAAGGAATGGAGATGGAGTATGCATGAAAAGCGACAATGATGGTGCTAGTATGAAGGAGAGTAGAGATGGTGATAGAACTTAGAGCAGTGGAGATGGAGGATTAAAGCCACAGTGGAGATTGTTGATCGAGTGCCTTTAATCTGGTGCAAGTGCCGACTGAAGCACGTTGTGATGTTCCTGGTTGACCGAGGTATGTTTCGGTTGACCAATAGTCCATGTTGATATCTCGGTCAACTGAAGGCCTAGTTGGTCGACCGACGAAACACGTAAGTGCGCACAAGTCCTGTATAAGTGCAGGTTTTGTTTTTAATTATGTACGAAAGTCTATATAAGCCTTTGTAATACGAGATTAGGGTTAAGAAACGTGTGCTTAACGCAGAGAGAGGGTTTTGAAGGGGGATCTAGGGTTTCGAATTTGTAAGACGTTCCAGCTCTAGTAACTTTCTGATTATAGTGGATTGTTTGTTGCTTTGTCCCGTGGTTTTTTCTTGCAAGGGTTTTTCCACGTAAAATTCATGTGTTCTTTGTGGTTGCTTAAAGTTCCATTCTCTATTTCATTGTTTGATTCTGATTGAGGTTTCTTCCACGCCCAACAAGTCGTGTTAGGGCTTGTTGCGTTCCCAACAATACTTGTATCTAGTGATTGCTCTTGATCAACCGCACCTACTGTAACGCCCCAGATTTTTGCCAACCTGGAGTTAGATGTCCTTAGGCAAGGGGTTGATCCTAACCCCTAATTAACCTCTCAAACCTCAAATCCTTTAGAAATTAGACAACTTTAACTAAGTGCTAAACTAGATTAGCTGTGAAATCCGCTTGAATTACTTTAAATACGATCTGCAAGACCCAAAACTTGTAGAATCATCGACTCTAGGTTACCCTAAAATCTATGATCAATCTCATTACCCAGTTGCTCTCGCGAGCACATTGAAACTCCATATCGGATCTGGACCGTATGTCGAAAGTCCGATTACTATGAAATTATATAATCAAGACCGCCTTGCTGGGCTTGGCAACCACCTTGGAAATCAAGTCCAGATAGTGTCCCGAAGTAATTCGCTTGAGCCCGAAGTGAAGTGTGTGAGAAAACGTGGTTTCCTTTATAAATTAATTCGAATCTGAGACTTGTCATTTGCGGGCTGAATATAAGCAATCAGACCTTCAAAATCTGACCCAAATACACCCTCAGATCAGGAGAAATTTCATACACAGGTCAGTGAACTTGTGGCCCTGATCGAGTTTCGGTGACCATTGAACTGAAATTGGTCTACCATGTGTGATCTGGGAACCCGACTGGAATGAAACCTTAACTCGATCTAGATCCAAGGTCAGTGAGCTTAAGTCCGACCTTTGGCTCAAGGGGGGGCTCCGGAAATGCTCCGTTGAGTCGAAACAGACTAGTTTTGGACATAACCTAAGTATACCTTGGCACTGGGGCCATTCCCATCAGTTTTGGGCCTATATAAGGGCCTTAAGCCGTCACTCTCTCATCCCATACGAATTTGGGAAACCCTAGGAGAGAGAAGAAAGAAAAGAGAGAGAAAGAGAGAAAGAAGTGGGGATTCTTCCCTGCTAAAACACCACTCCCGTGTAGTTCTTCCGGTGTTTTCAACACCGTATTTGGGTAAGAAATCCTAACCCTAACCTGTTTTAGAGATTCAAGAGATACAAATAGAACAGTTGATAGAATAGCTAACATATTCCCTGTTATAGGTTGTTCTGGTGTCGTAGACAAAGGCTCAGTGTTTAAACTGATTTCGTTACGTTTCTACGGCGTAAGGTGCAGACTATAGACACTTAGGTTATGGTTTTCCATGCTTTCAATGTTAGATAATGATAGATTTATTATCTGGATGCTATTGCACATGTACAAAGTGTTGTCCGTTTCGTTTTTCAGTTATACGTTAATTATGTTGAATATACTGTTTTTCATGTATTTATAGAAAATACCGTATATGTATAAAATTTGAAATTATGTTGGCCATGATTTACTGTTGTATATGTATGCTAGACTTACTAGTATTAACTTCTGGGTGAACGGATTTGCCCTAAGGCATGTTATATCAACATACGTTTTGTATGTTATATTGTAGAGCCTAACTGTTTGTGAAAATGACTGAATGAGTATAGAATTCGCATTCGTGCTCGCCATGACCAACAGTCATGGATATATGATGGTTGTATAGGTGATAACCCTTAGCGAAAGGATTTGCCCTAAATCACGCCACAGCTAATGCACGAATATATGTCTAAGTGTGTAACCCACGTGTTTGTGGAAATGATTGAATATGGAACCCGGATTCATGCATGCAATGATTATCCGTCGTGGGTATATGCGTGTGGTTTACGGGGCAACTCCCTAGTGAAAGGATTTGGCCTACTACCTGTGTGATCAACATACGTCATGTATGTTGATGTACGTGTAGTCTAAGTGTTTGTTAAAATGATTGAATGAGTAAGTGGTTAGTAAATTAAAATTTATATAGGTGTTGAGCTATGATTCTCAACTCCCTTAACTATGTGTATGATTTCCTCCATGTACCGTATATTATAGTATCTGTTTTATCTATGGAATGCATATGTGTGGATTTATGTTTAAGTTGTAGTCCATAAAATGCAGAAACAAATCCGTGACGGGTGATGGGGGAGCGGTGTAACGATTAACGTACTGTGACCACAGCTGATTTCTAAAGCGGACATTATTGGACCTTTGATTAAATGATTTGCAATCTTGATTCATAACTGCTTTAACTATCTTCTAGGATATTTTGTTGTAATTGAATGTGATTGGGGTTATTGTATAGTCCAGGCAATTGGTAACAGGCCTTGATGTTGTAGCTGAGGTCATTTCGCCACAAAAGACACGTTCGATGAATCCGAGTCATACGATGGTTGTCGACAGTGGTACCTTGTCGGTTACTTCAGCGTACGCTCGTACCAGTCGAACTTGTCTAATAAACCGATGGGCCTATTGTGTGTTTACCATGTTTGGACGCTACTGCTTGAACCTAAGGTACCAAACTTACCAGTGAAACCCCGTTAACTTTAGTACCGTGATTCGCTAAGACTCATGAGCCAGACATGGTGGTATGGGACACCGTAGTCGAGCTATCGGCCTACGCTGTGGCGATGAGCCTCCTCGTAGTGACCAGTGAGCAACCAGACTCGTGAACCGAATACGGTGGTATGGGACACTGTATTCAAGTTGTCAGCCTACACTGATCACAAGACGCGTTGTGCGTGAGCCTCGTGTGGGCCATTGCCAAACAAACCACCGCTGCGCACTCTGATACCTGTTGGTTGGACAATATCTGAAGGGGTGTTGCGATTGCGTCAACCCCGAATGACCCGTTGGTGTAGTAACCTCGAGCATACTCTGAACCTGCGTTGAGGCGACGAGCCTCTCCGTAGTAACATGAGTATAACTAGGCCTGCATTGATAAGGCGACGAGCCCTTTGCAGCGACCTAGAACCGTATTATCGTATGAGATTTACTAGGACTGACGACCCTAGAATGGATCCTTGTTTGGGAAGTGATATTGAAGGAGGTATCTTAGTTTCCCAATCATGTTGTATGAAAATGACTAATAAAGAACTTGGTAATCATGTTCATGCACCGCTTACGTGTGCATTTGGCGTTGATGGTCAAGCACTGAGGGAGTGTGGCATGCCGCGAACGTAAGAAGGAGTCGCTGAGGGAGCGCAGGCGAGGGCATGCATCATACATACATACCATTCTTGCATTAACAAGAGTACTTAGGGATGTGTGATTTACTGCTTGATTGAATTGATAACATGTTAACCTGTGCTTTATTGTTCCACTGAGTTAGCTACTTACTCCCACGTTATGGGACGGTGTTGTACACACCAACCAGACCCTGTTGTAGTTTCAGATGATGGCGATGCTCGTGAAGCAGAGCCTGACTTTTATGATGATGACTCTCCTATATGCTGCTTTCAAGCGGGTTCATGTGAGCCGTGTTCTGATCGACGGAGTTACAGGGTTGCTAATTAGATGTCATTCCACTTGTTAATTTGCACTTTTGGAACACCCTTGTATATTCATTTTGTTCATTTTTGGAGTATACATGTATATATTTAACCTGGTAACATGCTCACACTCTGGAGACTTATAACAGTTTATATATTTTATATATCTATCACAGTCTTCCGCTTGCATAATTTAACTGTCTTTGGAGTATGATCTGTTGTTTTGGTATAATCTCATTCATGTTTAATGCACTAATATGAACAACATACAATCATCATTATCTATGTTGCATAAGTGATGCGTTGGAACTCGGGATCCGAGCTTCTGCTCGACCCCCGATTTTCAAGGCGTTACACCTACCCCTTGTAGAAGATCTACTCTAAAGTCCTTCAAAAAAACAACACAATAGAAAGAACAAAATCTGGACTTTTTCGAGTTTTCTTCATTTTCATTGTAACACGATGAAAAACTTCTGCAAAAAATGTAGAAATATCTCCATTATTCCTCTAAAATCAAGATCTAGTAGATCCCATACTTTCTGCTCCAAAAGATGGCCAAGCCATACACTGCTAACGTCACCCGTAAGTATGGATGACGCCAATAGTGGGCCCCACTATTGAAGGTTGTGATCAGGTCACGAATCGCACGCTTTGATACCAAGTAAAAATATAATGTAGAAGAAATACAATAGAAGGGAAGAGAAAAAGGGAGAGAGGGAGAGACAACTAGGGTAACAAGTGTTGTGTATTAGTTTTTCTAATGAGTAACACACACACACACACGTATTAATTCTGAAGGAAAGTTACAATACTCCACAGGATTACACTATAGACATACACGCACACACAAAATTGCATATATTTCCACACAGATTAGCAAGGAAAGCCATTTATTTTGTTATATTATGGATGATTAATTTCTCACTGTTCATGGACAATCCAACTGGCAACTTAACTTCCACATAAGAGAAAGATGGAGACCTATGAAGCGGAGAGAGTCAAAGAAGATGGACCGATTGGATTTCTGTGTGGGGGCCACCCCATGGCCCACCTCAAGGGTAGTTGTACAACCGTTCAGCCATCCACATTGACGTTTGTACGACCATGGAGAGGGAAGTTCTCTCCCTCTCACTTTCCTTATTTCTCCCTCATTTCTGTATTCTCTCTTAAAAATCCTATTTGGAAATTAGTTCCTCACCACTCTTTCCTTGCCGAGAAAGCATAGTAGGAAAAAAGTTTCCAATTGCTGAAATTTTCTAAACCTCGTGTTTCTAATTAATCTTGTTTCTTAATTTGTTCATCAGTGGGATTTTACCAAATCAGAAAGTCTTGACGCAATTTGATGTTCAAATGCATGGGGTGCATGGCTCCATTCAAAGGCTGTATCAATGCCCCAAGTTCACCAAACTTGATGATCATGTGGCCTACCACATGAGACTCACTTGATCAAACCATTATGGACTGCTTCAATCAGTGTAAACCACTTGATCATGTGGCTACAGGCTTGGCCAGGCCATGAAAGTCCAGTGGTGCATGATCTAATGCTGGACATTATCTGATGCAAACGCCCAGTTTGCGTAACGTACAGATAGTGTGCAAATTTGGATAGTCCTGATTGAACGAAACTTGATTGGGCCATCCGGCCATATCTCCCTCATCCTAGGTCAGTTTGACCTGCAATTTGACGTGTCAATGTTTTTCGAGGTGATGAATCAAATGGTCAGAACGGATATGATGTTTGGACATAGATCTATCCAAGTTCAATCTGAACCATTATCTCACATGTCCAATATTAGACTGAGTTGAACTTTATTTCTAGCTCAAGGGTATGGTGTTGAATGCATCTGTCGGTTCAGATTGGTCAATGGGAGGCTCGATCTAATGATTTTGATCAGATCAGTCCATGATGCACACTTGCCGATATCCGTGCCATTTGGTTATTTCCAATTGGGTTGGACCTCTTAGCATGCATAATCCTATGCATATGATTTGACTGTCTTATGGCTTTACAAATGTCAGGGGTATCCTAGTCATGTACATAGATGCATGGCTTAATGCATGAGATGGGACACGACAGTTCCATAAATAAGGTTACGCTTATAATGAGATAATTTCAAACCATAGATTCCTATTAAGACATCTAATGATGGCTACTTAAAATAAACAATGTCAGGATATAACCTTTGTAAGCCACATCTTCTTAGTATCATCAGCAATATTCATCAACATGATTACTGGACGTTCTCCTTTTAAGGACAGTTCCTCACTGGCATGATCTTCGGTTGATGTAATCCTTGCTGCTCTATTTTCTTCAGCATGAACTGCCAGACAACCAAGGTGTGGAAGATCTATAAGAGTCACATCCACCAAAGATTTAGCCTTTGAAAAGCCCAACAAGCAACCACCACAATCATCAAGATATCTGGTACCATTTTTGTTAGTGAGATCCCAACTAGATTCCAGATGGCAGTCACTATGATGACCACCCTTGACCTTCTTTGACTTTAACGAAGAGCAAGAAGCTTCCCAAATTCTCCGTTTTGCACTTTGTCGAGAACAGGTACAGCGTGTTGCTTCAGCATCACATCCGTTTTCTGCTACCTCCAAATCAATGGCATCATGATGGTTATCCACACCATTCAATGGAACCACATCTGTGCAGCCCTCTATTCTATCAGGGCTAGAGGAAAAACCTGCCAAAATAGAAAGGGTTGTAATCTATGCATATTAGACACAACAACATTTGCTTGAAGATGTGAATCCATGGGAAGGGTATGTTCTACCAAATTGATATTTAGCATGTTTGAAACAGGCAAATTTATTATTTTGGGGTAGGAAAACAGAAATCTAATTACTCACCCAGTTGCATTGCCCCAAAATGCAAGTTCAAAACAAAGTTACAGCACCAACATCAGCATATCCAACCAAATGTTAATTTGCAGGTACTTCCAAGCACATCCCAAATGCTTGAGCATCACAGAGCTTTGCTAAACCCCACATAGTGTGTAATAAAGTTCATGTACAACACCTATCCATCAGAACAACATCACTACATTGATGCACTAGCCCAAGAATCAGGTTGAGCCAGTCTCGAAACAGATGTACGGGGAAAAAAAAAAAAGATGTACGGCTCTGAAAAACTCGGTTGAAGTTTTCAAACCCATCCATGTGTTTCCAATATTGGGGCCCATGGGCTAATTGGGTCAGATTTTATTTTGGGGAAAACATGTAGAAGGTAATACCAACCTGATGGATGGATCGGGTCTCGTACGTTTGTGCCAAGCTGGCAAATGTGTTGCATGTACACGAGCTTTATTGCGCAGGCATATGCGCTTAGCAAAGCTCAGCATCATAATAATCATAGATGATTTAATAGAAGTGGAAGAACATGGTTTGTAAACTATTTGTGTTACTTACTATTGACTTTTTGTTCCCCCGCCAAACTTCCATCTTCCTGTATTCCTTGGGGCTGAGAATTTTCAATTTGGTTAGTAATTGGATACAGTGCACCTTCCTTGCTTGTCACTACAACATAATATTCACTTGTTTTCATGAGCTCTGGAGTTCTGTCAGGAACTAATGAAGGTGACTTGCCATGAGGCTGTACAGAGGAGCACAATTTGGCAGTTTTTGGAGGGATGGCTGGAACAGCATGATCCTTGTTTAGATGAGAAACCATAAGGGTGGAACCCCCAGGAAAGCATAATGCCCTCCGGATGTCAGCTTTAATTGGTAGCTTGCGCACTCTACCTTTGCTATCTACCTCTGCTATTGATACAAAGCCCTGCATTGCAATCCATTTACAAAATTAAAAAATAAAATAAAAAATAACATTCCAAGTCCCCTGATTTACAAAAGATGCAGCAATCTTTGGTTTTTGAAGCCGACACGCCTGTATAGCCTCTGCTCAACTACACACCAGCATACATGCAAATATGGCACATGTGTGCGAGCTCCAAACTTTCCATGAAGTGACCCACACTGTCCAGATCATTTGATCTAAAAAACAGGTCCATTCACTCCTAAGGTGGGCCATGGTGCATAAAACAAACAGGCAGCTACAATCGTTTAGTCTGAGCATTTTTCTGTACACTGCTCAACCACCTGAGGAAGAACCCGTCTGATTTCTGTGCCAGATGATCTGGACAGTGTGGGCCACTTCATGGAAAGCTCAGATATTGCACACATGTGCTGAATTGGCATGTGGGCTGGCCTTTAGATGAGCAGGGCCATGCGCATGTGTGGGCTTAGAAAACCTCACGCTTTCATGCATTCATATATAATATTTCCTACCAAAGGTCTTCATAATCAAGAATTTTCAAGCATGAAGAGAACTACTCCCAAAATACAATAGGAAGATCAAGGGAATGTTTATCAGTGGAAGTTTGACCAAAAATGGGCTGTTTCATATTAAAAATAATTTTATATATATATATATATATATATATATATATAAACAGGCTTATGTCAGATCCTGGTGCACTGGAAACTGAACTAATTTCAAAAGAACTTTGTTACCAAAAATATAAGAAAAGAAAGAAGAAACGAATGGCAAAGGCACCTTTTCTTCTTCTTCTTCTACCTTTTATTTCCTTTTTTTTTTTTTTAAATGGCAAAGGCAACTTTGGTGCTGAAGGTTCGGTTTGCCTAAAAAGATTTAGATTGCAGAGTTTTGATGCAGAAAATGTGGGGGCTCTTCCTCACTTAATGAGAAAGCTGCAGCCATTTGTGAAAATTGTATTACATTTACAATTAACAGATTAAAAACTCAAAATTATACATAGGCCACCAGTAAAACTGATTGTATTTTGAGTGTGACAACAAAGACCATCACCATATAAACTCTCCCATCGCTGCGCAAGTTATTCAAGTACCTGCTTAACCCAAAATCCTTCAGATTCCTTATCTCCCCAGCAGAAGAGTGTTAAAACACCAACATTCTGAAGTCTCTTTCTCAATTCCATGTACAAGAAGCGACCAATCCCCTGAAATTTTCTTAAACTCATCAATAAACTCAAGAAAAAATGGCTAACATGGCTGGATCTGTTTTCACATGACACCACACAAGGTGAATGCACAAAAGATTGTGAACAGTAAATTCATTCCATATGATGCAGAAATTAATGTAGCCTGATCATTTTGGAGAAGGCATCCTAATGTTATACTTGGAAATATGACAGCAATCATGTTTTCTCTTGCATCAGTTGAGGTCGAAGCATGTAAATTTCAGTTCGATGCCTTTACAAGGAAAAGCAAGCATATAAAAAGTATAAAGAAGAGATGTCATCAGTGGCATGCCGCATGCCAAGGAATTACATGTCGTACCTAGTCATGGACTCATGTCAGAAGAAGACTTCATTTCCAGTGTCTATGACTATGACCATTCCTTTTTGAACCATCATCATCATCTAAGCCTTATCCCAAGTAATTGGTGTCAGCTACACGAATCCTGTTCTGCCATTCCACTCTATCACAGACCATATCCTCAATTAAACCACGGGTCCTCAACTCTTTTCTCACTGCCTCCACCCACATCCTTATGGGCCTTCCCCTTACCCTCTTTAGTCCCTTCAACTTGAATCAACTCACTCCTAACCGGCCCAGTTCTTGGATATGTTGCACATGGCCAAACAGTGCTCTCATTGATGGTCCCAAGCCTGGATGGAGGAGGTTTGTGTCAGGTTGGCAGCCAGAATGAAACTTTTACTACAAATATATCATGAATCCTTTTTGAATCATCAGAAAGGTAATATGCACAAGATAGAATAGAAGTGGTCATGGCACTACAAACTCCAGCTTCAAGGATCATGAATGAGTTGCTCAATAAACCTTTTTCAAAATAGTACAACAGGCATAATCTGAGGTTTTGAACTACTGAGGTTTTAGGAATATTAAGGGCAGATGGAACAGATCAGACCAAGGTAACCTGGATAGCGGGTCATCAGGTACGTGTTCCAAGAATGGGTACAGAGTATGCTACTACATCCAATGCGTGGTACGCGCTAGGGTTAGGATCATGTCGATCTCCAATACATACACAAAGGATATGAAGTATAGTTTACGGCATCATCAGCATAGCCTTGTCCAAGGTATTTTCAAATGGCTTGCATGATTTCTTAGCAAAAGTTTTGTGCCTTGCTGCCTGCCTGACATCAACCCTATGTTTACCAGGCTTGGGACCACCAGATCGCACATTGAGGAGTTTGTCATGCTGAATATTGTACTTATGACACAATGACTGTTAGTTTTACAGATCCCGCATGCATAGTATTATATTATGTGCAGTGTATTGCACAAATCAAGGTATAAATCTCTCATCATCATCTAAACCTTATCCTGGTTAAATAGGGTTGGCTATATGAATCATGTTCTGCTATTCCACTCAATCAAGGGCCATAACTTCAGTTAGACTATGGGACAAATCAAGGTATAAATCTGAAAATTCTAAAAAATAATGCCAATAATTAAAATGAATGTCAAAAGTACTATCTGTTGGTAGAGCTGGAATAGGTGCTGGTACCTGGGGTCTGAATGGAAGGTACATTTTGATAGCTCTTCATAGGAAAACCCAGGCAGGTCCCTGATTGGGTTGGTTTTCATTAGAGATGAGGTTGGCTCTATATGTGTGTAGTTCTCAGGGCCTGCTACAAGTGGTGATTCCAATATCACAAAGGTGTTAGGCACCACAAAAGGAGATGAGAACTTTTCGTCTATCTCCGGGGAGGTTATTGTGGAAAGTGATTTATTATTGGGTGGACATCTAATTTGGACTCCGAGCCTATAGGCTCCATTTTACGATGTCTGTGACCTCTTGTTTTGGTAAATATTCATTTAAGCATGTTTGAGGGAAGACCAACAAGAATGAATATTCGCTTGTTAAATAGGGAAATTTAGAGCTCAGCTTCTTATTGGGGATTTGTGGCCCTAGTTTGATGTTTTCCATTTTGTCTTTTTAATGAATCTTAACTTAAACATTAGGAAAGGGTATGAGTCATTCTTACATACTTCTATTCAAATTTTCTATTTTACATATTTTGTAGATATTTTCATGGAATTTTTAAGACTATATAGTTCAGTTATTTAGATGAGCTTTTTTGGGAGAATTTAATCACTTTGGTTTCCTATTTAATTGTAGAAGCTTAAGTCAGAAGCTTAGTTGGCACTGGTTTTTTTAAACAAAAAAGAAACTTGATGGATACTAAAAATGGAGGACCACAACCACCCAAACAAGATAGAAAGACCAGCTTAAGGCTTTAGGAGGTGCATTTTCTTCCAACAGTGGACAGCAACCTCGCAAACAAGGATTTGTTAATATAGCATGTGATTTCACAGAAAATGAAATCTCCTAAGAGGAGAAACATCACTGACAACAAATAGTGCACGGTAAAAAATGCGAAGAATTTGCCAAAGCTTGAACATTAAGTTTGTAGACTCTACCAATATAGAACTGAATGCCCCACTACTCAGTTCAAATGAATGTGACTTCAAATTCATTTGAAATGAAATCTCCTGAGAGGAGAAACATCACTGATATTAAGTCTTGTGCAACAAATAGTGCACAGTAAAAATGCAAAGAATTTTCAGAAGCTTGAACATTTACTTAGACTCTACCAATATAGAACCAAATACCCCACTACTCAGTTCAAATGAATGTTATAAAAAGCTAGTTTCAGTCATTAAAATATTAAAAACAATAATCTCAATGGAAATGTCCCAATGGGTAAGAAAAAAATGCTTTAAGACAATGAACTCAAAATATTATTAAATGGTTTGGAAGAATGAAATAACATCTCTAACCTGGCCTTGGTAGCTTGAACTGACAGCAGCAACAGGAATTTCAGCATATTGGGTATCAGCAGGGATCATTTGATATGATACTGCAGCTATAACCTATACAGAGCACACTAGGAACAATCAGGAATCCAATAGACAAGCACAAGCAGTGGCATGCAAGCAACAACTCAACCACAATTAGAAGGGAGAGAATGAGAAGATAAGTCAGCAATAATACTTACCAAAAAAGGTCACCAAATCCAACAAAAAGAAGCTGAATTCAGAAGAGATTTCTAGGACAAATAGATCCTAGCTGTTCTTCACTTTATTGAAAAACAACTGCTACCCATGGTAGAATGTGCGCTACATTTTGGTAGAGTGCCAAAGATCATTGGACACACATCTGTACACACAATAGTCTTATCCCTAGTCCCGGGATATGCATTGATAATGCATATTACAAACAGTGAAATCCTCTCTTTTAATGTCTCCACTATGGATTCAATACTGTTTTTTTTTTTTTTTTTTTGCTATATTAACTTACACACTCATCCCTAAGTAGCACAACCTCCTTTGTAACAAATCAAAGCCTGTTCCAGTTTTGTTTTCATATTTTTAGTTGAATCTCTTATATTATTCTCAGCAAAAGCCTCCTTAATGTTTTCTTTCTTAAAGCAAGGCCATATTTTCTCAAAATGTTAGTTTAACATTCCCAAAGTATGAAGTTCTAGATAATTTACAAATATGCACCCACACACATGTGCACACATGGAAAGAAAATACTTAAAAGAGATTTCAGACAACTACTTTCAATATTTGCTATAGTATGTCTTTTTCTTTTTAAGATTCCAATATATATGTGAACGAACATCGCCAAATACAAAGGTTTATTTGTTATTCTAGGACTTTGAAAAAACAAATTAAACCACTTTCATCCTTTTCATGTGTAATGCTTATTTTGATCATTGTAACAAAACGCAATCCTCAAAGACGATAAGAAAATGAGAAGAAGCTCACACATACAGACATGCAACCAGTTACCTCCTTATATCCTTTGATGCCATTTCTTTTCAAAACCAATGTCCGATATTTCCTGTACAATTTACGAGCATAATAAATCTTGAGATAATAAAAAACCAGATAGTTGATCTATATATCAATACAATCAATGCTGCCATACTATTAAATTTGTTCCTTGAGTTAGATTGAGTTGAGATGGAGAAAGAGAGAGAATATGAGAAGAAGAAAGAGAAAAAAGAGTTATCATTAGGGCTTTCACAATCAACATAAGTACAAAAATATCCCCGTGCTTAAGTTAATCCATAATCATAGTCCATATGCTTAAACTCTATGCTAATAGATCACCTTAAGGACTATAAAAGAGGAATAACGAAATGAAACAATAACCATAAGGCCACATGCGGGATCATCATCATCTATCACAGTCCATCAACACTCCCCTTCAAGCTGGAGTATACATATCATGAATACCTAGTTTGAAGAAGAGATGACCCAAATGAGTGCCAGCAAGAGCCTTGGTGAAAACATCTACCAATTGATCCTGAGACTTGACGAACAACATGCAAAATTCCTTACTTGCAAATTGTTCTTTGATGACATGACAATCAACTCTGATGTGCTTGAATCTCCCTTGATAAACCAGATTATTAGCAATTTAATAAGAAGCTTAATTCTCACAATATAGCTTCATTTTGAACATCAACCATAAGCTGCAACTCACTGATCAACTTCTTCAGCCAAACAAGCACACATGTAGCATGAGCCACTGCCTTATACACTGCTCTAGCCAATTAATACAAACACTTAAGCCTCTAGGCCAAGTAGGACAAGAAACATAGACTAAAACGATACAACTATATGTGCAACACGTCTATGTGGTGAGATAGATATATTTAATGTGTACAATGGATTAAACACCTAGCATACAATCTATTTATGCATAATATAAACAATTCAACTCATGAGCATAACTAAAATAGTATACACAAATCAACAATCGCAAACACAAGGATATATAGCGGTTCGGTTAAATCCCTACTCCACTCCCAGATGACAAACTCAAACTCAAGTTTTCTGGATTTCACAATCTCAATGGTTTTGTATAGTTTCACCATTAACATTTACACTAGTTTTTTATAGGTTCACCACTAACATTTACAATGGTTTTCTATAGGTTCACCACTAACCTACTCACACAGAAACTTACAAAGGTTTTCTATAGGCTCACCAATAACCTATACGTACACCCGTGTCGGTGGCTCTGTGTACGTAGTCTTTGTGTGAGCCACCAGTGTTGTCAAATCGCATATGCGATTGTATGCAATCAACATATGTTGTTCGCATATGCGATTGCACAATCGCATATACCATGGCATATTTTTTATAAAGTAATAAAAAATTTTAATTAAAATTTGAAAAAATTCTAAAAAATTAAGAAAAACTTGCCTAATTAGTACACATGATAGCCCTCCCCACGTCGACATGATGCTATATGAGTTATTGTAGACCATTTGACAAAGACAACCCACTTTCTTCCTATTTGTATTTCTTGGTCTACAGATCGACTCGCAACTTTATTTATAAATGAAATTGTTAGATTACATGGTGTACCTGTGTCGATTGTATCTGACCGAGATCCGAGGTTTACATCAAAGTTTTGGAAGAGTTTTCAAAAAGCAATGGAGACGGCTTTAAAATTTAGCACAGCATATCATCCACAAACAGATGGGCAGTCCGAAAGAGTTAACCAGATTCTCGAGGACATGCTTAGATCATGTGCCTTAGATTTCTCTGGTAGTTGAGACGACCACTTGCCGTTAGCAGAATTTGCGTATAATAACAGTTTTCAGGCTACTATTGGCATGGCACCCTATGAAGCGTTATATGGTAGACCTTGCAGGTCCCCAAGTTGTTAGACTGAGATTGGTGAGCGATGTCTTTTAGGTCCTGATATTGTCCGGCAAACGTCTGAAAAGATTGATCTTATTCGACAACGTATGCTTACAGCTCAAAGCCGACAAAAGAGTTCTGCAGATCAACGGCGTAGACCCTTAGAGTTTGTCGAGGGAGACTGTCTATATCTTCGAGTTTCACCAGTAAAAGGTGTAGTACGATTTGGTGTTAAGGAAAAGTTAGCCCCGAGGTTTATAGGGCCCTTTGATATTGTTGAACGCGTTGGCACTATAGCTTATCGTCTTGTTTTGCCACCCCAATTATCTGGAGTTCATAATATTTTTCACGTCTCGATGCTCCATAAATGTGATCCGAAGATAATAGTACTTGTTATTGACTAGCAATCCTTAGCAGTTCGAGAAGATGCATCCTATATCGAGCAGCCAATTTGTATCGTGGATAGAAAAGAACAAGTTCTTCGTACGAAAGTCATTCCCTTAGTTAAAGTCCAATGGGGTTATCATTCTGTAGAAGAAGCAACTGACACGGGAACGGGAAGCAGAGATACGCAGTCGTTACCCTCATCTATTTAATTCCTAAGTACGTATAACTCTGATATGGTTATTGTTATATTGTACTGTTATGATATGTTTTGAAATAAATTTCGAGGACGAAATTGTTTTAAGGAGGGAAGAGTTGTAAGACCCGATACCCCAGAAATCTGGTTTGTACACTGGATAGCCATTGGTTGTAGGTCCATTGGCCCCGAGAATATTTTGAGTTGATCATAATGTTGTTCTATTATCGAGTCGTAAGCCGTATTTCAACCCGATGTCCGAATGTTAAGATACGGACTTAAAATTAAACAAAATTAAACAATCTGAAAAATGACCATTATGTCCTTATTTTAGGTAGGGCTCCGCCAACATCGAGTTTTTAAATCCGTTAGGTCGGAGAGCCTAACCGTTGTGGTCGTAGTCAAGTTACGGAGTTATTGGCGAAAACAAGATGTCAATAGGACACCCGGATTGTAAGTTACGCATCGATATGTACATGTATAGTTTAATAAAATAATTCAAATGACCTTGGGTTTTTTTTTAAATCCTTGGAATATTTTTTGTCAAATCATTTACATAACATTTTGTTTATTGCTACCATACATTTAAACTTCTCAAAATTTTCCTAAACCATCCCATAAACTTTTTTTAGCTAAAAGCCACTTTAAACCCTTTTTAAGCCCATAAATAGACAAAACCCACTTTCACACATTTCATTTCCAGCACTCTAGCTCTAGTTGGGGAAAAGAAGAAGAAGAAGAGGAAAAGAAGAAGAAAAAGAAAAAGAAAGAGAAGCTGAGGTTGAGAGCCAAACCTCTGATACTTTCAGATGAGTGCATAGATTAGGAGCACGCATGTGTACGTTGGGGTTTCCTTCAAAAACCTTTTTGCTGGAGTTTCATGTAGGGTTAGAAACTTGCTAATTTTACTGTGTGAGAATTAGGGATTGTATTGCTGGAAGTAGGTATTGTTGTATTAGGGTTAGGTATTCTGGAATTGTTGTATGAAGGTTAGAATATTGCTTTGGAATTAAGGATTGTTGGAATTAGGTATTCTTTGAAATTAGGGATTGTATTCTTTGGAAGTAGGTATTGTTGTATTAAGGTTAGGTATTGCTGGAATTGATGTATTAATGTTAGGTATGGCTGGAATTGCTGCATTAGGGTTAGGTTATAGCTGAATTTCATTTAGGATCATATTCTTACTAGATTGATTGCTAGAATTGTTGAATTTAGGTTCAAATATTGCTGGATTTTCATTTGGGTTATGCTCTCATTGGATTTAGGTTCGCATATTGCTAGATGTTCGTTTGGGTTATGTTCTCGTTGGATTTTTCTGAAGATTATTGCTGGATTTTCCTGATTTAATTAGAGAGATTATTAATGGAAGGTTGGATGATAGAGATGAGTTAGTTTTGTTTAGTTGTCCCTTACAAAGTCTTACAAAGTCCGCCCACTACCTGTTTGACAAAATATTTCAAAGAAAGATCCTTCATCCTTGTAATGTAGTTACTTCCTGCGAGAAAGCATGCTTATGGCATGACGTCTTATAGCAAAATGAATTTTTAGATTGGAGTTAGATTGGCTAATTTATCTGCATATCAAATGCATGGTTCATAGTTGATGTATCATTATATGATTAAGCATGAATGATTCATACCATAGTATGGTGATCTTAGTGGGTTGTGTTGCGATAGACGATGTGTAATCTGTAAACCGTCCGTGAACCGTCTAGATACAAGATGCATTACAGGAGACCCCTATGGGGAACTTAAAGATATGAGGGGACCTCATGAGGAAGGTCGTCCTCTGTTTGCCTTTAAAACAAAAATGAAATGATCTGTTATGCTTATGTGTGGGCTCATGCATACATACCTACGGTGATTGTAAATACGATGAAACATACTTTATTACAACTTGAGTTGGACACCACACCGGAGATGTGTAATTCAACAGGACATGATTGGAGGGTCCGTGGGTGAAAGTCCCTAACCCCGATTGGTACCATTGGGAGCGACCAATGCTTAGACCGAATGGAAGAACAGAGCCCTGAAATGCCGAAATACCCAAGTAGGCAGCGACTCTCACCGACGCGTGTCGATCAGGGTGTCCCAAATGACGTATCTACCGTAAGGCCGATCATACGGGTAACGTGGGAACGCGATACGGGTCATATCGGCCGATGCCCGATTTTGCAATCGTAACGGCCGTTACGGGTCCGTTGAGATAACGGGTTGCGACCCGTAACGGTGACAATGACCCGTTATGCCGGCTTGGCAAAAAAAAAAAAAACAACATACCTCTTCCTTTCTTTTCTTCTTCTTCTTCTCTTTCTTCTTCTTCTTCTTCTTCCTCTTCTTCTTCTTTCCCTCTCTCGGCCTTTATTTTTTTTTTGAATCATTTCAGACGTCAGAGTACGTGTCACGCCGAGCAAGCGCCGACACTCCTCGAGCTCCAAGTTGTACGTAGGAACGGTTCAAAGGAGATCAAAGTTATAAGTGATGCATTTATTACATCTACACCGTTCATCTATTTTCGGTGATCATTTTAGAAAGTACTACCCAAAAATGTGAGTGGACTGACAGAGATAATATTTTCACCGTTAAACAATTCGTAGGGCCTAGGGTAATGTTTATTTTTCATCTAATTTGATCGATCAAACATGAGTGGCCCCACCATGATGTATATATTTTATCCATGTCGGCCATCCATTTTGCCACGTCATTTTAGGTAGGATTTAAAAATTAATAATATCCAAATCTGTGTGGACCACACCACCAAACAACAGTGATGTTATAGAATGCTCACCATTAAAATTTTCTTTAAGGTCCACTTTAATGTTTATTTTCAATCTAACCTATTAATTGGGTCACACCGACGTGGATGAAGAGAAAACACCGAAACTGATCTAAAACTTTATAGCCCCAATAAATTTTTAATGGTGAACGTTTAATTATTGTTGTTTCTTATGGTCTTGTCCCTGAGTTTTAGATGTGCCTCATTTTTGGGCTCATACCCTAAAATTATTTGGCAAAATGAATGGACGGTGTGGATATAACACATTCATCAAGGTGGGCCCAAAAAAATTTGACACATGTGCTACGCTTCACAATCCAAGTCCTAATTCGAGCCTTAAAAAATTGTACCTAAACATATGTTAACTTAAAATTTAGCAATTAAATTATGGGCGAATTGCTAACTCACAATGCCAAAATCAAATTGTTTAAATAGTTTTAATGTTAATTTCTTTTTGTTAATTTGTGGACTTTTATTTTTAAAATAAGGCCTTTTGAATTTTTTTCATGATTCACTATCCAATAAATGTCCACCAATTCATAAGTGGAATAATGACAATAAATTGCATGAATTTGAGGTGATTTGGTGTATAGATTGGTCCTCCAAGTCATTTCCAAATTGGCAACGCCATCTACACGAATTTAATTTAATTTTTTTAAAGAACTATTGGGAGAAATAATATCAAGTTGTTAAATATATAAATTAGATATTTAGAAAATTAAATATATGAATTTCGTAGTCAAATTCAAAGTTAATGTTCATAAATTCATCAGACAACGATACAACTTCTCACCAAAGAATGGACCGTTACACCACCATAAATATGTTCCAATTTATAAATGAATGCATATTTGGAATGCTTAGAATATTCTGGATTTAATCCATATTTTTTCATATTTTTTTGACAAAAAAATAAATTCATTCTGCTACGGGCCGTTACCTCCCCAGGTTACTAGTATTACGCACCAGATCCGTCATCGGTTTCGGAAGGCACCACTACGCCAACCGATACCGATAAGGGACACCTTGGTGTCGATTGGTTGAGAGGTTTGACCTGACCTGCTTATGGGCAAGCAAAGATAGGTTGTATGTGACGAGCTCGTAAATTGTCCGCTATCGTTTTGTCAGGCGACTTATGACTTCTTGCTGTTAGGCAGATAGTGAGGTTTAACACAAGTGGGTTAGACTAGTTCGGCCCGTGAACTATGTAGTCCCACCTCTGTAGTTAACCACGGTGGAAAAGTTTATACAAGTGGGTAGAAGTCCCACCTTTGTTTTAGACTTAGGTGATCCAATTGGGAAATATGGAAAGTTGTGGAAATGTTGAAAGCGTGTGTATGTTACAAGTGGGTAGAAGTCTCACCTCTGTATATAAAAATGATTTGGAAGCCTGTGCATTCATGTGCATTAAATGAGCATGACATGAAACATGCATTTTCACGGCACACACGCACTCACTGGGCTTAGTAACTCAAGCTTTCCTTTCTATTTTTTTTCAGGTGAGAGTAGAGAGCTGCAGGAGTAGAGGCTATAGACTCCAGTTGTCCTTTTTGCTTTGTACATATCAGTGTGTATATTTTTTTGTAATACCCTGCATATGTACATCAGATGTAGTAAATATGACGTGGTTTATGTTTTAGTTTTGCCCTAATGTGCTCAGTTGTACACAGTAAGATATGTTGAATATGATGAAATTTTGCCCTGATGTGCTCAGTTGTACAAAGTAAGATATGTTGAATATGATGAAATTTTGAGAAATGCAACGTGTTTGTTGGTTTTACTTTCCGAAATCCTCCTTGTGGAGCCCCGCTTATGGGACTTAGTATGTGCTACATGAAAGTCCCAAAACGGGGAGTTCTACGGAGGTTCATAACAAAAATGTGGTGTTTAGTAATCATGGATTACCAACACTAGATTTAGGGTTGTGACAGGGATTCACCTAGATGGGCATTCTAGAGGATGATGACAAAGGGTTTATCTATAAGATTGGTGTCTAACCTCTAGAGAATGCAAGAGTGCATGTACATCTTCAAATGGAGCTTAGAATGCTTATTAGAGTGATGAATCACAAGGAATATGACATGAATCTCTTTGGATTAGAGCCTAGAAAGTGTAGTAAGGAATTATATGCACTAAGCCTCTAAAACATCAAAAACTCATCTGATTTGCAAAGTTTGAATGCCACTTTTATAGAGAAAAGGCTCAAACGAATCTTTAATGGCTAATTGTCAATTCAATCAACTCGAATCAATAGTTGTCGATTGGAGTATCGATTCGATCGAAAAACCCCTGATTTACCTGTTTTGCTCACTAGATGGTTTTAGTCACTTACGATTTGATCGAAAGATCTGTCAATTCAATCGACTTAAATTGATGGACTGTCGATTCGATCAACAAAGCTCTTATTTATAATGTTTCATCAGCAACTTTGATCGTCTATTAGCCTAGTTGATCTTTGTTCATTTTTAGGCCTTAGTTTGGGGATAATAAAGCAAAGGTTTTCTTATTAAAGGTTTATCATCTAGAGGTAGTTTGTTTTAGAACTAAAGGTGTCTTTGGGGCTAGGTTTACCAATGCACCTCAATTTACCTATGTCTTCAAGCCTTGATATTGTAAGTCTTCAAGTCTTCAGTTGTCTGTCTTCCAATGGAGGCTCAACCGACTCAAGACACACAGACTCATGTTATTGACAAATCGAGGCACTAACACAATAGCCTATAGTAGATCGTCCATCAAATACATAATCAGCCCAATCCGCATTTGAATAACCTTTTACTTGAAGATGACATTGCGCTTATCTGGAATGCCACAACCAGGAGCTCCCTTTAAGTATTTGAGCATACGAAACACGATTTCCATACAAGAAAACCAAGAGCTTGCATAAATTGATTGATCACACTTACAAGAAAAGTGATATCAAGTCAAGTGATTTTTAAGTTAATTTTTCAATGAATAGATGATATCTTACTGGATCATCATTCAACTCTCCCAGATCCACACTAAACTTCTGATTTGGATCCATAGGAGTTTCGACTGGTTTGGCTATTAGAAGACTAATCTCGACCATTAAACCCATCACATGTTTAATATTTTCAATGCGACAACTTAATGCACACCTTAGATCTTGTTACTTCAATACTTTAAGAAGTATTGAAGACAAGCCAAGTCCTTTGTATAAAATTGTTACTGCAAAATGTCTTCAACTTGTTAATACTAATCATTTCCAGTTCAATGATATCATCCATATACACAACCAACACAACACTTGCCTCGCTTTGCCTCCCAAAGATAAAGTAGTCAGCCCGATTCTATTTCATTCCATATCCAAACACCGCCTATACTCAATTTATAGAATCAAGCTCTTGGAAATTGTTTTAGACCATAAATGAACTTCTTAAGATGTATTAGTTATCAACTGATTCATACTTGTGTGGGGGAGATCATTAACCCATGCTCTCTTGAAGCAATCATTGGGTGAGTTCAAGTTCTTACCTTCTTTTTCTTTTCCCTAAATATAGATGTCAAGAATGATTTAAGAATAGTCTTCCACCTCTATCTGAGTCAATAAATCTTAAAATTGCAATGACCAAACTTAATGGTGCAAATTATTTATAATGGGACACATTGAAGAAGAAGAAAATAAAGTATCTGACATCCCCCAGCTGAAAATTCAACTGATTAAGAAAATTGGGTAGCAAAAGATGCTCAGAATAAGGCCTTATTATGGAATAGTATGGAACCGCATATTGGTGCAAATGTTATCTTTTTCAAAACAATAAAAGTTTTTTTTTTTTTTAAATGAAAGAGATGTATTCAGGTGAGAAGAATCTAGCTCATATATACAAGTTGCTTTAAAACACCTTTGTAATTCGACGAGATAAAAGTGTAGGCAAGTATTATTCGGCGTTGCAAGGTATGTGGGAAGATCTATAGATATATCAACCCCTGTCAATTGAGTACGAGACCATGAGATAGCAAAGAGAGAAATTTTGCAGTGTCAAATTCCTCTAAACTTCATCCTAAGTTTAAACTTGTACAAGCTCAAATTCTTAGAGGGAGTGAAATTTCATCTACAACAAAGTCATCTACTCATGTTCAGCATGCAGCTAGCGTAAACATACCAAGTTCATCTATATCTAATCGCTTGGTATTTATTTCTTCATCTAATAGGGGAGATGTAGGAAATTGTGGTAGTTGTAGTTATGGCAAATGATTTGGCAGTAGAGATTCAGGGAGAGGTCGTTATGGAGGTAGGAATACTTCGGGAGGTCATGGTCATGGTAATCAGTAGTGCTCTAATTGTGGTCTTTCTAACCACACTATCTATATATGTTGGGACCTCACTACTAGGCCGGCTTGAACAAATCAAGTTTGACCTTCTAATGATAGTTACAAAACTGTATCTCCAAGTCCATCTCAGCTCATTCAAATCAAGTACTACATTTGATACAATTACGTTGTCCAAAGATGAGTATGTAAAACCACTCAAAGATCATTTCAACCATGCATTATCTTCCACTACTACTCTTGCTCAATCAAGTATCATATGTCTTGTGTCCTCTAAAAATATTCATTGGATTATTAATTCTAGAGCTTTAGATCATATGATTGGTAAACATAGTGTTTTGCCTCAATTTGATAAGTCTACTCCCATTTCCTCTATAACATTAACTCAAGGCATTACAATCCATGTGTCTGGGTTCGGTATTACTTATCATCCATCTCTCCCATTGACATTAGTGTGATATATTCCTACATTTCCTTTGAGCTTGTTGTCAGTAAGCTAACTAGATCTTTAAATTGTTTTGTTACATTCTATCCCTCCAATTATGAATTTCAAGATCTAAAGACAGGAAGGACAATTGGTGGAGGAAGTCTTTATTCTCTCAACAATGAAATAATTGGAGCACTACGAATAGATGTCTCACCTCATCAATGACATTACAGGCTTGACCACCCTTCATTGAGTAGTTTTAAGAGTCTTGTTTCGTCGTTGTCTTATGTGTCAAAGTTATATTGTAAAGCTTGCGAGTTAAGCATCATAGTCTCGTTTCCCGCTCGTGCGGATAAAATGAGTTATATTCCTTTCTCTTTAGTGCATTCTGATGTTTGGGGTTTAGTTCGTAATACTAGTTTATATGACTTCAAGTACTTTATTATCTTTGTGGATGATTATTATCGCATAACTTGGTTATATTTAATGACAGATATCTCTAAAAAAATAATAATAACAAATCCCTTCGAACTCGCATAATTTGGTTATATTTAATGACAGATATCTCTAAAAAAATAATAATAACAAATCCCTTTGAACTCTGAAGTGTTTTCTTACTCAAAGAAATTGTACATGGAAGTGCAAACACAATTCAATGCTAAGGTGTGGATTGGACAATCAGATAATGCTAGGGAATATTTATCTCATGAATTTAATTCATCTCTCTCACCACACGGCATTATTCATCAAACCTCGTGTGTACAACGTCGCAACAAATAATGTAACTAAATGTAAGAATTGACACTTAATTGAGGTTGCTAGGGTGTTTTTATTGTATACGGGTTTCAAATTTTTTTTACAGTATGGTTTTAACTGTATGCCATTTCATAAATTGGATGCCTTCATCCATTTTAGATGGTAAATCACATTTTTTTTGCTCTATGTCCCTAGTATTCTTATGTTTTCCTTTCCTCCTAAGTGTTTGGATGTATATGTTTTGTACATCAATTAGATCATGTTCTTAGCAAGTTTGAACCAAAGGCCATCATGTATCTTTCTTGGATACATAGGTGCTCACCAAGGATACAGATACTACAATTCGGTCTCTCCTAAACATTATGTATCAACTAGTATCACATTCTTTGAAAATACTCCGTATTTCTCTGAGGATGGTAAGTCCTTGTAGTTTAGGGAGATTTCTGCTACTCTTCCCATTAGGCCTGACATAGAACCTTCAATGGGAGAATGCTTGTACAACATTTAGCCTTGCCTTTACATGTCTAATTTTGACGTTCCAAGCATGGTAACAAAGTTCAAACAATCATGGCCCCCACCAATCCTCCTACTTTGTCCAAAGATCATCATCCTCCTGAGTCTCACTCCTTTAGAATTTAACGAAGGCAATTTACTCATCGCTCTTCGCAAAGGTATACATTCTTACAACCGACATCCTATTTCTAATTTTATTTCCTTTATTGAGTTATCTCCTTCCTTTCAAAAATTTGCTTTGTCATTGTCGTCTATGTATGTTCATCGCTCTTTCCAAGAAGCTCTCAGTAATGATGGAGGAAAACGAGCTATGGAAGATTAGATAGTTGTTCCATATCATAATCAGAATTAAACTCTTGTTGACTTACCTACTGGAGAACATGTGGCTGGGTATAGGGGTGTACATCGAGTCGAACCGAGTCAAGCTAGCCTCAGCTCGACTCGGCTCGGCCACTAGCAGACCTCAGCTCGACTCTATCCTCGAGCCTGACTAGCCAGCTCGGCTCAGTTCGGTCAGCAACTCGGACTAGTTCGAGCCAAGATCGAGCCGAGCTCACCATTGCAACATTTTCACAAACACCTGGACTGCAACTTCAAAATCCCATTGTATTTGAGACAGCAGCAATGGTTTTACAGGTATTTTATCAAACACCTTCTAAGCAACATAAAAATCAAGAAAAAAAGGGTGTGTTGGTTTCATATACATGCCTTCCTTGCCACCAGCGACACTTCTTTGAGTCATTTCATCAAACACTTGGTGAGCAACATCAATATCAAAGTAACCGAGTCATCGAACCAGTTTGATTCGAGTTCGATTCGAGCTAGGTTCGATCCGAGTCGAGTTGAGCTGGGGCCAGCTCGAACTCATTTTCAAGCTCAAAAAATCAGCTCGACTCGGCTCGAACTCAGCTTCGAACTGAGTTAAATCAAGCTTTTTCGAGTCGAGTCAAGCGAGCTAACCGAGCTAGCTAGGCTCGTGTACACCTCTAGCTAGGTACTGATGGGTGAATAAAGTTAAGTACAACCACAATGGTTCAATTGATCGTTTAAAGGCTCGATTAGTCACTAAAGGATACTCTCATACCCTGGGAGTCGACTATTCAAAGATTTCTTTCTCATGTGGCAAAGTTTAACTCCATGCGGGTAGTTGTTTACACTGCCACAAATTTAGATTGACCCATATGCCAGCTTGATGTGAAGAATGCATTTCTTCGTAAGGATCTTATTGAAGTAATAAAGATATAGAGCTTTGTTGTTCATGGGGAGTTAGATAAAGTGTGCAATCTTAATAAGTCAATTTATGGCCTAAAACAATCTCCAAGAGCTTTGTTCGATTTAGTAAAGTGGTGTTTGAATAAGGGATGAAATGTAATTAGGCTGACCACCATCTTTGTGAGCAAAGTGAGGCATGTTTCATTACATTGGTCACATATATGGATGTATCATTGCCACCGGCAGTGAAAATGTGGGTATTGACAAGTTGAAGACATTGGTACAACAATATACAAAGGACTTGAGCCATCTTCTATACTTTTTGAGTATTGAGGTAGTAAGATATAAGGTGGGTATTAATTTGTCGCAACAGATTTATTGGACGAGATGGGTCTTTCGAGAGTCAAGCCAATCAAAAACCCTATAGACCCTAATCAGCAGCTTAGTGTGGATCAAGGACAATTAATTGATGAACCAAGAAGATATCGTCGACTCATTAGAAAATTGATCTACTTAACAATCACTCAATCTTATATCACTTTTCACTCAACCCAATATCACTTTTCACTCAACCTAATATCACCTTTCATCAAGTCTCAAGATCGGTTGGCAAATATGTTCGCTAAGGCTCTTGGTCGCACTCGTTTGGATCGTTTCTTCGTCAAGCTAGGCGTCCATGATATATATGCTCCATAATGATGAAGCATGATGATCTCACAAGGTGGATAGTGATGGTTTCACACGTGGCCCACTTTGCATGGGTATTATGGTTTCTAGTGTTTCACATTATTATATCTCCTTTGTCCTTAAGATGACGTGTTAGAATAGAGTTTTAGTTCATAGGGTTTGTTTTATGTAATAACTTAGTATGGGGTGTATTTTGTACTTCCATATTTATTATGAAAGCTGTAATAAAATATGGAGAGGCTAGGGACGTCACCCCCATTGTACCCTCTTCTCTCTTTCGCTTGCTCCTCATATTCTCTCTTTCTCTCTATCAATATAACTTACAAACATATGTGAAAACATAATTTAAAAAAAACACCCCAATGCTTAAGTTAGTCAATAACCAAAGCCCAAATGCTTAAACTCTATGCTAACACATCACTCTAAAGGCTAAACAAAATGAATAATGAAATGAAACAATATAAACCATAATATCCATGTTAAGTGGGCCACACGTGTGATCATCACCATCCATCACAGTCTGTCAACAAATCCTATCGAAGGGACATTGTCCTTGACTAACCAGCTTAGAGCCCATTAGGAGCTTCTAGCAATATCTAGCATATGCAACAGCTCACAAAATCCAAAACAAAGCTTTTAAATTTTATTTTATTTTTAAAGGGAAATTTTGCACTCACCCATTTGAAACGCATCTTTCAAGGAACAACGATTCCTTTCCAGTATTTGCAGCATAATTCATTGCAGGCAGCTCCTTCATGTACAGCTTCAATACATCCTGCAAACCCATGTACAAGCTCCAATGTCATATTCACTAGAAAGAAGGGATAGTTTATGGAAGTAATATGAAAAAAGAGACAACTATCACATGATAACTAAATAATAAGAAAAAAGCTGAAAGAACAAAAGAAGCAGCTCTTCTTGTTTCCGAAAAGTGAAGGTCATTATTGACATGTGTTCTTTTTTCTTTTTCTTTTTTGAATAGGTAACCTAGGTTCAAACCGAGACCTTGATGTTGAACTGCAATCTTTCTACCGCTAAGCCATAGGATTGAGGTATAGGCATTTATCAGCATTTCTGCAAAGATGAGCAACAGGATGTGTATCCATTCGAGGACTTTTTCTGGCGTGATCGAGTAACAGAACAAAATTAACAAAAACTAGCAGTAGAAAATCCCCATTAAATTGCACTACAACCTTGGTTGATTTGTCATTGCATTATTTTCTGTGTTTTGAAACATTGCCATCTAAAATGACATCTAATTATCTGTCATCTGATATAAGCCAAAAATGACAAATAAGCAAAATGCCCATTTGGTGTAGCTAACAAATGAGCATCATTAACCGCGTACAATTATATCAAACCCTAGGACCAAATCATATATGAACATACCTAATCCAGAGAGAGAGAGAGAGAGAGAGAGAGAGAGATTCCTCCACTTGAAAAGAAAGGAAAAACAATGTAATATCTAGTGAATAATCGAAGCTCTCAGCAATTTTAATGGCATAGATCATATGCCCCAAACGTGAAAACATGAAATTGCACATACCCTAGCCCAAGGCTTGTAGTAAAGATAAAAATGTCCCAAAAGTTGTTAGACTTTTTTGGTTTGTTGAGTTTTTATATGAAGAAAAACAAAAGAGAAGCCCTAGCACTAATTTGAGCCTTACATCAAGCATAAACTATGGGCTAGATATTATAATCTTAGCCCTACACTCTTTATTCATGGGAAAAGCACTAAAATACTCATCTACTTAAGTGAGACATATGCAAAGCAAAATAAATAAATAAACTAAATTCATCCAAAGATAACCCAAAATTCGGAACTAAAGGGAAATGCCTCCCTTTTGTGGACCCAAAAGTGTATCACGGATTCACGGGTGTCACAATGCGTAGTATTGATGGGTATGTGGATTTAGCCCATTATGGGAAATATTTGGGCACCTTTCCACTCTCTAATCCATCCCAAAACTCCTTGGCAAGTACGTCAACCTGATCCATCAACATTGGATCAAAATATACATGAGTTTGGCACATCCTATTTCTAGAAACAGCATTATCCAATCTTTCATGAGAAAACCAACAAACTTATTCAATAGGTGTTTTGTGATACAGTGCAACAATTGGGGTCTTAGTTTTTTATCCTATGTTGAAAAGTGTTATAAGATAACAACTTCCTCATTTAATAGTAGATAACAACATCACCAATGCCCTACCATTATCAACTCCAAAAAAACAAACTGTGGTTGCTCAAAAGGACTGATAATTTATTTACCATGATTGTTCTATTCTGCTAAACATCTAATGAGAAAAAATCATTACTTCCACCCGAGTAACACCCTCACATCTAAAGTTGTGTAGCTCATGTATTTCAAGGAATCAAACCATGCACTGGAACAAGGCTATGATTATAATAATGACGAAACAATATATGACAGTGTAGACACCCCACTCAACAAGAGTGTTTCAACAACAGAGGAGGATCTTGCATTTTCTCGAAATGAAGAACTTGCAGAATTTCTTTAGGTATTCACCTCTAAGCCAAAGCCCAAGCCCAATGTTGTCAAGAGCGATCGCATAATGCCATCCATATGGATGGTATGCGATCGCATATCGCATAAACCGGTGACATAATGGCATATGTGATCGCATATTTTTCCAATTTTTTTTCAATATTTGTATTTAAAAAAAAAAATTCAAAAAAAAAAAATTGTGCAGGATCACTTATGCCATTTGACAACATTGCCCAAGCCCAAACATAACCAAAGTCGACGTTCAACCCAAAACCCTCTCAAACTCATGTGAAATTGCCTAGAAAGATTCAAGAGGTGTGGGACCCAACCTAGACTACATTTGGGCCACACCCTTTTATTTTTTATGTGATTTTCTCATACGCATAAAACATTTTCCACTTTTTAGGTTTATCCGCCTAGTATCATCCCACATCTTCTCTCCACCTTGCAAAAACATAAGAAACTATGGGGGGAGGGGGAGGGGGAGGGAGGAACTCTCCCCTTATGAGAAATCTTCTCTCCATCTCTCCTCTTCATCTTGCTAATACAACCACCAACGGATGACCCTTCTAAGCTCCAAAGACAAAATGTCATCTCCTTACCCTTTATAGCATGACTTAACTTAAAGATTAAAAAATCATAGGTGAAAAGACCCCTTTGCCCAAAAAAGATGTCCCTTACCTAACATGCAAAAATGACATTCTACCCTTTGAAAATGCCCCTCACATAAATCCAAGACAATAGGCCTTTACCCCCAACATTTCTGGAAAAAAAAAAAAAAAGATATATTATTAAAAAAATAATGAATAACATCTTTGTCTACTTTAAACATTATAAATTGATAAAATAGACATAAATACCATTATAAATGCACTATAACCACCTATTGTTAGTTTTGTTTCGAATTAAAAATAATTTAAAGACAGATTCACATCTCCATTATTAGTCTCAATCGGTAGTGAGGTCTATTCCAGAATCACCTATGATCGAGATGTTTGATGGAAGGAGGTTATTAATTATGAAATAGACTCTATCATGCATAACCACGCATGGAAACTAGTAGACCATCCTCAAGGTAGTAAACCTATAAGACGTAGATAGATTATTAAAAAAAAACTCATACATGATGGGTCCATTAAGAAATTTAAGGCTCGATTAGTGACCAAAAGGTATAAACAAAAGGAAGGTATCGATTTTTTTTTTACACCTACTCTCCAGTTACAAAAATTACAACTATTCATGTATTAATTGTAATCCCTAATATTCACAACCCTACAATTCATCAAATGGATGTTGAAACCACGTTCCTATATGGTAAGGAGATCTTTATGGGAAACTCTACAAAAACCATGGTTGTGAGAAAAGGTCTTAGCTTGAAAATTTCATCTGGAAAAATCTGAACGTTGCAAGAGGTACTTCATGCTTAAGATATCCGTAAGAATTTAATTTTTAGTTCTATGCTAGATAAGAACAATTTTAAATTAGTTTTGAGTCCAGACAATGAGTAACGTGCCTTAGTTCTCCTAATTCTAATGTTATTGTTTTGTGTAATTCATTCCTTTCAATAATTATGCTAATTAGATTTATTGATTCAAAAGTTATTTGTTTATCACAAATTTCTGTGCAATCTCTTAAATTTCCCAATAACAGTTTAAAGACAAACTTACCCCCACAATAAAATGCACTGGGTCACAGCTTGTTTGTCTCAAGGATACAACAGCCCTCCACCTGACTGAACGCCTTTGATTGAGTACAAGCGCAACTAAAACCCCTTGAACATAGACTTGATGAAGCTGTTTATCCAAAGGAAGCAAAAACAAAAGAAAAAATGGCAACCAATTTTTTTAATCCAATTTTTTAAAAATTTATTTGTCTAAATATACTCTTATGTTCTGGATAAATTGTAACTTGCAAGAGATTTTAAAATACCAGAGAGATGGAATGGTTTAGAAATTCAAATTTTGATTGAACTCGAATTTCAACTATTGTGAATCAGTCAAACAAGGGACACGTGGCTAAAGGATAAGCAACAAAACGACGTGTCAAATCCCTTAAAACCAAAAACAATTTGAATTTTTGAATTTTTAATTCAAAACTTAAATATTTTGAGGGTACAAAATAATAATCCAATGACACACTTACACTCACACGCACGTGCACCACAACCTGGCCCAACATGCACACATGACATAGTGCCAAAGATCCTATAAAGCCTCCTCTCTATGGTTTGCTACAAAAACCTAAGGAAAGGAGTCATTTATAAAGGGTTTTCAAAGTTAGAGACAATCCAACGTACAACTAAAGCTCTCCCACGAGAAGACAAAAGAACAAATGTTCCACAAGGAGAAAAAAAAGGCTGCCTCCTTATTCTTTCTCCATCTACATTTTATATTGTTTTTAATTGTGGGGGATTGTTAGCTTTGCTTTGAATTAAAAATAATTTAAAGACGGGCTTGTATCTCCATTATTAGTCTCGATCAGGTACCGGCATCTATTCCAGAATCGTCTAAGAACGAGATGTTTGATGGAAGAGGCTATTAATAATGAAATGGACTCTATCATGCATAACCATACATGGAAAGTAGTGGACCTTCCTCACAAAAGTAAACCTATCGAATGTAAATGGATTTTTAAAAAGAAACTCAGAGCCAATGGATCTAAACAAAGGAAAGGTATGGATCTAAATGGATTTTTAATTAAAAAATTTAAGGCTCCAATAGTGATCAAAGGATCTAAACAAAGGAAAGGTATTGATTTTATTTTTTTACACCTACTCTCCAGTTACAAAAATTACAGTTATCCATGCATTAATTGCAATTGCTAATATTCACAACCTTATAGTTCATCGAATGGATGCTAAAACCGCATTCCTATATAGTATGATCTTTATGAGAAACTCCACAAAAAACAAGGTGGTGGGCAACGGGAAAGTTAGCCCGAAACTTTCATCTAAAAAATTTTAACGTTGCAAGAGGTACTTCATGTTCCAGATATCCGTAAGAATTTAATTTCAGATCCTATGCTAGATAAGAACAGTTTTAAATTAGTTTTTGAGTGTGAACAGTGAGTAATGTGGCTCAGTTCTCCTACGATATTATTGTTTTGTACAACTCATTCCTTTCAATTATTGTGCTGATTAGATTTATTCAATTCAAAAGTTATCAGTTTATCACAAATTTCTGTACAATCTCTTGAACTCCCTAATAACAGTTATAACAGTCCATTGCACTATTGTGGCCCTTACAACTGTGACTTGCAGCCTTGGAAACCAGAGAGAGAGAGAGAGAGAGAGAGAGAGAGAACCTGCAGTAGTGACTTGCTACGACTATCAATGTCTTTCGGGTTCACAAGAACAAATGAACAATCCACAAAAGGGGAATCCCTCCCTCCTTCAATTGGAAGAAATTGCAAATTCATTACAGAAAAGCAAAAAACAAATAAATAAATGCACAGAAATATCAAAAAAGAGAAACAATCGATGTAAAAAATAAAATAAAAATAAAAGACCGCATACCTCCGTCTTCTGATCTAAGTTTTAACAAACAATCACTGCATGATTTCTGAAACGTATATTTAATTGAGGCATCCACTGCTCAATAGAAATTAAAAATAGTAAATTTTAACAGAAAAAGAAAGACTTCCAATAAATTGAAAGGGGGAAAAAACACAGCAGGGGGGGAGATGATTTTACGTGAGATTTTGATCTTTGCGGCATCAGAGACTGAGATGAGGAGTTGGTTTGGGCTCGATTCGTAGTGGATGTCCTTGCCAAGAATCTCAACCTTGCAATTCCCTGCAAACATGGTAAAAGCGGGATGAAGGGAATGAGAGAGTGGAAACTAGGGTTTTCTTTTAGGGTTTGGTGTTACCGATTGAAATGGGTGAGTGAGAAGAAGAGATGCTGCCTCCCGCCATTTTTGGCCTTTCTCTTGAAAGAGAGGATTTTGGACTTAAAAAGGGGTGCCATCGGAGGGGGAAACGAGAATTTTAGAATTTCAAACTCGGAGCTCTCGTGAGCCCACACGAATGTACACGTGTGACCGTAGCAAGTGGATACAAGATCCAAGCCGTCCATCAGGTAGGTCTTACTATGGATATGTCTTGTCCCATAGATAAGAATACTTCACATGTCAGGGCGGACGAAACAAATGGACGGTTGTAAGAAACTTTAGCAAAGTTTTTCTGAGCCATCGGGCTGTTTCTAGAATTATGGCCTACCTAAAGAGTGGACCAGCCTGATTTAACTGTATATATCATCAACATTTGCGGATCTATTGATGGCCGGGTTGGATGGTTCTAGGGCTATCAACAGGCCGGGTCTGAGTCAGGTCTTTAGGTACCCGCACCCGAGCTAATAGGGTTTGGGTCCAGGTCTCGTTTTTTTTTATTTCCATGTTTGGATCCTAACCGGGACCTGTCGGTACCCATCAGGTTTTCGAACCTTGCTTTCAGGTTGCGCACCGGTTAGGTCCAAGGCAGGCATCATTTCGAGCCTTTTCCAACTTAATGCCTCACTTATAAGCCACCGACATTTATCCGCCTGTCTAAACTTATTTTACCAAACTATGCTCATGCTGTATGAGCGACTTTTACTAACCAAAATACTCCTACTATATAGGCAACTTTTTGCTAAATCAAAATGCCTCTGCTTTATAATTTGCATTCCTTTTACTCAAAAAATAAAATAAAATAAAAATAAACCGTTGGAACTCCTATATCAAAATATTACTTATTTTCATCTATTTTCTTCGTTAAATCTTCATTGAATTTCCGTATACTATCATTGTACATTTTCCATCTTCCATCTTACTCAGGGTTAGGTTCATTCTCTCAAACTGGATGCATTCATAAACATGAAATCTTGAAGGCTTTTTTCTATAAATCGTGTTTTACTTCAACGCACTCTTCTTCTTCTTCTTCAACACAGATTTCACTGATACGGCAGTTGTGGGAGGTAAGGATGTTTAAAATTTGAAGAATTTACCTAGATCTCGGGCAATTCCAACCGAGAAGTCGGCGAAATACTTGCTCAAATTCACCGGAACTCGAGCAACTCATGAATTTCTTAGTCAAATTGTCTGAGTTCTCTGTCAATTTAATAAATTTCTCGTTCATTTTCATGAAATTCTTGGTCAATTTCACTCAGTTCGCAGTCAATTTCGTAAATTTCTAGCTCAATTTCAATAAAATTACATGAAGTTCTCGGTCATATTCGTGAAGTTCCTAGTCAAATTCAAGACGTTCTCGGTCAATTTGACGAAGTTCCCGGTCAATTTAATGAATTTGTCGATCAATTTCATACACTTCTTAGTCAGTCATTCTCACGCAGTTATCCATCAACGTCAAGAAGTTCGTTGTTAATTTCACGAAGTTTCGCGGTCAATTTCACGAAGTTCCCTGTTAATTTAATGAATTTTTCGATCAATTTCATGCACTTCTCAGTCAATTACACACAGTTATCTATCAATTTCATGAAGATTCGTAGTCAATTTCACGAAGTTCCCGGTAAATTTAATGAATTTCTCAGTTAATTTCATGCATTTCTCAGTCAATTTCAAGCAGTTATCCGTCAACTTCAAGAAGTTCACGGTCAATTTCCATAAAGTTCTCGGTCAATTTAGTGAATTTCTCGTTCAATTTCATCGAGTTCTAGGTCATATTCAATGGCTTAAAACTCGATTTCACTCAGCTCTCAGTCATTTTCATTATGTTACTGGTCAATTTCACTCAGTCATTGGTCATTTTTAATAGGTTATCGGTCAATTTGGTGGTCACTAAAATGCACCGATAAGTCAGCCATATTGACCATGAACTTCATGAACTCCCTGCAATTGATTGATTGAGAACTTGGAAAAATTGACCGATAACTTGGTCATATCTGACCGCAAACTAATTTAAATTGATCGCAAACTGATTGAAGTTGACCGCGGACTAAGTGAAATTGATCGGAGACTAAGTAAAAATGACCAATAACTGCTTGAAATTGACCGCGAACATCTTGAAATTGATTGCGAAGTGAGTGAATTAAAAGAGAACTAGCTTAAGTTAGTGACATTGACCACGAACTGAGTTAAATTAACCGTGAACAAAGTGAAATTGACAGCGAACTGAGTGAAATTGACCGCGAACTGAGTGAAATTGACTGAGAACTTGCTTAAGCAGTTATCGATCAATTTCCGCAAGTTCTCGGTCAACACGATGTCTATTTCAATAAGTTATCGGTCAATTTGACTTAGTTCTCGGTCAATTTCACACAGTTCTTCGTCAATATGTCAATTTCAAGTAGTCCTCGGTCAATTTCACTCAATTTGCGGTCAATTTAACTTAGTTCGAGGTCAATTTAACTCAGTTCGTGACCAAGTTAACTCAGTTCGCTGTCATTTTAACTTAGTTCATAATCAATTTAACTCAGCTCATGGCAATTTTAACTTAGTTCGCGGTTAATTTAACTCAGATCATAGTCATTATAACTTAGTTCGCAGTCAACTTCAGCGGATCTTCGGTCTATTTCACTTGGTCTTCGTTCTTTGTTAAAAAATTCTCAATGTGGGCCATTTGAGCATTGATTCTGCCTCATTTTTCCGGTCATGATCTAAAATGTTTAAATAAAATAACTAGATTGTGGACGGTGCGGATATATCATATAAAATAAGGTGGGGTCCACATAATAAAGTCAAGAATTTGAAATACATCTGTCATTCGTAACTTCTTTAATGGGGCACCATTTTCGTCCTATCTTGGATTGGTAAAACTTAAAAATGACGTATGTGGCAAGTGTATTCTCGACCAAAAGAAGAGATAAAAAGAAAATGGAGATTTTACTGTTAGGGTGAACAATCACAAAAAGGAGAGAAGAAATAAGAAAATGGGGATTTTACCGCTAAGGTGGACAATCACAAAGAGAAGAGAATAATTCAGAAAATGAGGGTTTTACTGCTAGGGTGGATAATCACAAAGGGAAGAGAAGAAATCAGAAAATGAGGTTTTACCGCTAGGGTTAAACTGTGTGAGGAGAACAACAACTTTCAGAACTTGTGTTTCTGATAAAGCAAGGGCATTTTGGTCTGGTGAAAAGTCACCCGTACATCAGGGTCATAGTTTGGTAAAGTAAGTTTAGACAGCAGAGAAATGTCGGTTGCTTAAAAGTGAGGCGTACAATCGAAAAAAGCTCATCATATACGGAAATGGATTGGCTACTCCCCTAGCCACTAGCCTAGTGGTTGGTGGTTGGTGCTCTGTGGGCCCCACCATGGTGTATGTGTTTCATCTATGCCATTCATCCATTTTTACATATCATTTTATGGCTCAATCCTGAAAATGAGAGGGATATAAATCTCGGGTGGACCACACCACAGGAAAACAATAGTGATTGGATATCCACCATTAAAATCCTCTTAAGGCCCACTATACTGTTTATTTGACATCCAATCTACTAAGTAGGTCATACAAACCTAAATGAAGGGAAAAAACAAAGATCAACTTGATCCAAAACTTTTATGGCCCCTAAAAAGTTTTCAATGGTCAATGTTCATTTAACATTATTTCCTTTGTAATGTGGTCCAATTGAGATTGGGATATGGTTTCATACCCAAAAATGATATAGAAAAATAGATGGACGGCATTGATGAAACTATAACGCCCTGAAAATCAGAGTTTGAGCATAAACTCAACTCCCGAGTTCCAACGCATCACTTATGCAACAAAAATAATGATGATTATGATGAGTGCATTAAAACATGAATGGGATTAGACCAAAACAACATATCATACTCCAGAGACAGTTAAATTATGCCAGCGGAAGACTGTGATAGATATATAACATATATAAACTGTTGTAAGTCTCCAGAGTGTGAACATGTTACCAGGTTAAATATATCAATGTATACTCCAAAAATGAATATACATGGGTGTTCCAAAAAAGCAAACTAAAGTGTAATGGCATCTAATCAGCAACCCTGTAACCCCATCGATTAGAAGATGGTCTACATAGACCCGCCTGATAGCTATATAAGGAGAAGCCCTCCTTATCATTATAAAAATCTAGCTACGTTTCGCAAGCATCGCCATCATCTGAAACTCAAACAGGGTCTGGTTGGTGTGTACAACACCGTCCCCTAACGTGGGAGTGAGTGATCAAGTCAGTAGAACAATAGAGCATAGGTTAGCATGTTATCAATTCAATCAAGCAGTAATGATAAAGCAGTAAATCACACATTCCTAGTACTGTTGTTAATGCAAGAATGGTATGAATGTATGATGCATACCCTCGCCTACGTTCCCTCAGCGACTTTATCTCACATTCGCGCATGACAACACTGCCTCAGTGCTTGACCTGCAACGCCTGAACGCACGCGTAATGCAGTGCATGCATATGATTACCAAGTTCTTATTAGTCATTTTCATACAGCAGGATTGGAAAACTAAGGTACCTCCCTTATTTCATTTCCCAAACAATGATCCATTCTAGGGTCGTTAGTCCTAGGAAATCTCATACGATGGTATGGTTCTAGGTCGCTGCAAAGGGCTCGTTGCCAAATCAGTGCAGGCCTAGTTTATACTCTAGATGCTACAGAAAGATTGTCACCTCCACGTAGATTCAGAGTATGCTCGAGGTCATTACAACACGTCTATGGCTGTCAGGGCTGTTGCACGGAATCGTTACACCACTCCCCCATCACCCATCACGGCTTCGTCATCAAAACATTGTAGGTCGATAGCTCGAATACAGTGTCCCATACCACCATATTCGACTCACGAGTTTGGGTTGCTCACTGGTCACTACGGAGAGGCTCGTCGCCCCAGCGTAGGCCGATAGCTCGATCACGGTGTCCCATACCACCATGTCCAGCTCATGAGTCTTAGTGGATCAAGGTACCAAGGTTAAACGGGATTTCACTGGTAAGTTTGGTATCTTAGGTTCAAGCAGTAACGTCCATACATGGTGAACATACATTGGCACATCGGGTTACTTGACGTGCTCGACTAATACGAGCACACATTGCATCGATCGACATGAAGTGCATAAGCACTTCGTGTGGCTTAACCACTGCCGACAACCAACACACGACTCGGGTTTGTCGAACACGTCCTACGTGGCAAATGAATCTCAGCCACGACTTCAAACATATTACCGATTGCCTGGACTATAACGTAGCCCCAATTACATTCAATCCTTAACCAGAAAATATGTATAGTAGTCTAAGCAGAGTTAACAAAGTAATTCAAACATGTTAACAAGCTTATTATAAAGCACAATATAAACAAGAAATACGAACACATAGATTTTATAAGTAAGCGATTAAATTAAACAACTTATATGGAGGAAATCATACACATCTCTAAGATAGTTGAGAATCCTATCTCAACACCTACCCTAAGCACTATTATCTAAATACTTACTCTTACAAGCATTTTCACAAATACTTAGAATACACTTATTAACATACATAACGCGTATTAGCCAAAACATGTATTAGGGCGAATCCTTTCGCCTAGTAAGTATTACACATATATATAGCATATACACACAGTAATTAATCATGACAAACACACTTTCATATTTTGTACGTATACAGTATTTTCTACAAATATACAGAATACACTAAACGCCATAATTTGCATATATAACTGAATCGCAAAACGAACATCGCATTTTACATATGAAGTAACACTCAGGTCATGAATCTATCATTATCCGACATTGAAAGCATTGAAAATCATAACCTAAGCATCTATAGTCCGCACCTTATGCCATAGAAGCGAGTAATGGACTCAGTTTAAACACCAAGTCTTTATCAACGGTAGAACGGCAACCTATAACATAAAATAGGTTAGCTATGTGATCACTTACACTAGTTGGATCTCTAGAACTGATTAGGGTTAGGATTTCTTACCCGAAAATGGAATCAGAATCGCCGGAAAAGTGATACAGTAGTGATGGATAGGCACATAGAATAGTAGGGATAGATTCCTAGGAAGGACACCAACTTCTCTCTCACTTCGTATGGTGTGAATGAGAGAGGGTTTAAGGTCCTTATATAGGCCTAAAACTGATGAGAATGGCCCCAAGGCCAAGGTATACTTAGGTTATGTTCAAAGGGCATCTGTTTCAGCTCAACGGAGTACTTTTGGAGCCCCCTCCTTGAGCCAAAGGTCGGACTTAAGCTCACTGACTATGGATCTAGGTCGAGTTAAGTTTTCATTCCAATCGGGTTCCCAGATCACACGTGGCGTGAAAGTGCACCTACTTGTGCCCTGGTTTGTCAAGTTACGTAAATGATGGGTCAAACTGTCTACAGAGCTCGATAGGAAGATTATTTCAAGCGTCTGCCTCAACCGGATGTGTGGAAGCTCACAATAGGTAAATCATAGCCTCACATCCCATGTCCCAAAACACCAGGTGATTAAAACCCTTAAAACAAGATAGACATCGTAGGATTTTTATGGTGAGAAAACTTTTTCAAAATAGGAAAATCTCTATGTTTTTCTCGCCTTGTCGATCTTATCGAAACACCCTCGATATGATCGACCTGCACTGTCGATGTCCTCGATACCTTAACGATATTATTGATAAGAGGACCAAAAATGTCCAGCAACTAAATATTCATCTGGACGGATTTATCGATGTATCGATACACCTATTAATATTATCGATAAAAACACTAAATATGTTCAGCAACTTCATAATATATCTGGACGAATTATCGATGTATCGATAAATATATCGATATCATCGATATTCAAATCTCGAGACCATCGAGAGTGGCTTGATAAGATCGACAGGCAGATTTCCAGCGCCCCTGTATTTTTAAAGAAAATTGTAAAATTCTTCGATAGCATCGATGCTCTTTCCTTTGGTGTGGCCCACTCAAATCACTTATGGGCCTTTTTTTCTAGACCTAATATTTGGTATGGCAGTAAATTGTTGGATTAGATTTCATCACTCTCATGGACTTATTTAGCTTGTCTGTATGTGGTTTTACAAATAATTTGGAGCAGAACTCATTGAATCTATCCCAACGAATATTGATTTTACTTCATTCGGCCATCGCAACATTCTTTGCTTCATGATTAATTATTCTTTTGCCGAATGTATGGATTTCTTTCTTTCTTTCACCTTTAACAAGTCCAGTTATACATTTGCACTTTTAATAATAAAGAGTTTTGTCCGATATGATTCATTAAAGAATATAAATTGAACGACACCGAAATGACGAAACTCAGGAATGCAGTTTGGAAAGGCTATTTGATCTGCAGAGACTTATCATATAGTGGCACCATAAACATGGGCGTTAATGCCAATAATAGCATTGAACAATATTGCCATAATCTTCTTTCACACCAATCTGGTCTAGCTCAAGGTATCCATTTCCCTTTCATTCACCGAACTTGTAACCAACCTTTAACTCATCGGCCGATTACAGACTTGGTTGTCATCTTTCAAACTTTTCATAAAGGATTTGAGTCTCTAAGCTCTTCTTTCACACTTCCTCTCTTCACCAATTATCTGTATCAATTAGAATCATTTCATTATTGGTGGAAGAATTATTATGGGACTTTGATAAGCGGATCTCATAAATTAATAGTCGGTCAGCTTTCTTCTTCATCGAAAGTAGAGAAACCCGTGGTTGAGAAAAAGAAAAATAAAGAAAATACCAAGAAGTCGACCACTATGCAGTCAGTCATGCCTCCTATAAAGAGAAAGACACCATTAAAGAAGGCAACCTCGATCACATCAATTACCCTATCTCCAACATCAATAAAAACAGTCGCTCCTTTTTCTTCAATACAAACGGTCGAGGCAATTCAACTTGAGCTTAAGCATAAGAAGACTGCAGCAGTAGATCCAACTACTACTTCAATCTCAACGCTCACAATTCCTCTGACCAATTCAAAGATCTTGGAGCTTGGACCTCTTGTGACGTCTTGCCCTGCTCTGCCTACAATATCTAATTAAACTACTTCAGGTATTTCCTCTTTGGCCAAATCTACTGCAAACTTTGAAAAGTATTGTGGAACTAAATTCTTGTCAGGTGTCTCTCATACTAAATACTATTGAGAGATGAAAGATGCGATTAAGAAACATAAAGATGCTCATCTTAATAAGGCATTTAATAAATGGCAACATGAAAAGGAAATATTAAACAATCCTAAGTTTCCTTTTCACCAATATCTCAAGCCATATCATCCTAAACCTCATTCTTTTCCTCACTCCAACCGATCTTTGGCTTTGGCCCTCAATACTGCCAAAATTTCACCAATGGACGATCGATTCATTACTGTTGTTGTTCGGTCAGATTTAAGTGGATGTTATTTCAACATTACGGCCTTTTCATTTTTGTAATGATTGTGCAGTTCCCTTTATTGACTTCCTTTCTTTTCCATGGTAACCAGGGAAATCCGGGCCACTAAAAATTCAATTGTTGCATCAACTCTTCAGACTGAGGTGTCTACTCTAGACATCCCTACCGACGCTGCTCAATCTCAAGCCAAAACACTTAAGTTTCTAACTTTGAAAGGATTGCAAACGACATTTGGCAACCAATAAATTAAATTGAAGGACAAGAGGATGTAATAATATACCAGCCTGTGGAGTCCTTCAATCTCATTTTACAATCAATAAATGTGTCACTCGCATCTGATCAGGATAAAAAAGTCACAGAGTCAGTTGCGCCAACGCGCTTACCTTCCATTCAGCCTATTTATTCCTCAAAACCGACTAACCAAGCAACTGTTCTTGTCAATGAACATGAGATTGTTCTTTTGGACGAAGCAAAAACACTTGAGAAAGAGATACTTCAACCAACTAAAACTGCTCCTGGTCGAGGTACGGATATTGTAACGGCTAATGTCTTCACTCCTCTGATTCAATCTATCATGCTCCAAAATCTGGGTACAGAGTGTGCACCCTCATACCTGAGTTTCAGTTTGTAACTTGTATACAAAGTGTACTAATTTCATCTGTTGATCAATTTAATATGAGATGGGAATTATGTTCATTCTAAGTTCCACTCAAGTTTGTCAAATTCCAATCACGCATACACAACACTTAGCATCAATCAACTAGGCATATATAAATCTTCACGACCATTCAAATAATATAAATCTCAAACATCATTCACTTGTTATAGCATCTTACTATAAATATGTTTATTCTAGACTTACAATGTCTCAATCGAATATATATAAATAATTGTTTAAAATCATACAATCATTGCCAATATACATTGTATGCCAATTAAACTATCCCAACAAATAAATCAAATATTCAGGAATGGTCTAATGCTGACAATTCATCTACAGACAAGTATGGCCACATTTCATGTGGGTCGTGTTCAGGTTCAGTGGCCCCTTCTGGTTCCTACACCAAATCATCTATTAATGACTCATATGTATGGTTTTTTCATAAATAAAAAGGTATGTATGCATGTGATGTATGAATGTGTCAGATAGGGTGATCATCCATCAACTTAGGTTGGAGATTGTCAACCCGCATCCACCCGTTGGGTAGGCTTTCACCTTTCAGCAAGCATGACCATGACCCGCATCTGGTAACACTCTACTAAAATCAACATTTCTTCCAAGGAGGCCCCCCAAGATCAACCATGCGATATGAGAATGTGATGAATGATGTATGATTTCATCATTTTATAAACACTTGTGTTATTTCTAAATGTAAGCATGTGATTTTATCATTTTTATAGAAATTAAATGTGAGAATATAAATTAGAATGTGACACATTTCATGAATCAACATCATTTAGACTAAAACATCAATCAATCAATACACGATTAATTCCATTTTAATTTCTATGAACACGAGACATGTTGGGTTACTCACCTGAGTCTAGTAGTATAAAATCCACAAGCTCATCAGGCTGGTTTGATTTCGAAAAATCCTAGCAATTACATCCACAACATTGTTATTCATCTGGTTATACTACACAGTGGGGCCCACCTTTGATTAAATATTCTAGGTGGTCAATCACTACTCAGCAAACCCCAAAATGATCAAATAATTGAAATTTTCATATAATATGTTCATTAAATTCAATTATCAAAATTCATATTTTTGAAAATTCAGTTCATACAATTGTTGATTGATGCCGTCGAATCGAAAAAATACACTTTAAGGTAGACAAATCGCTGGATGAAATTTAGCACCTTGATCAATTGATCGATGGTACTTAAATTAACTTGATTAAAATAAAAAAATGGGGATTTTTTTTGTTAGGGGTCTTGGGTCTAATTAATCAATTTAGATAGATCTACACCCTTCATTACTCACTCATTGATCAAACACCAATGAAGACCTGTTGATTTGTAAATCTGAACCATTCATATGCTTATTTATATATAGATTATGAAATTAAATGGTAAAGGATAGATAAGATTAGTATGGTCCATCGATTGATTAATTTGATTAGGTGATTGGGGATCTTGATATAGTTTGATTCCAATTATTAATTGGACCAATTTGATCTGACTGATCTTACATATTCAAGAGTTTTAACATGATTCAAGATAATGATAGATCTATCATACTATTCTGATCGGTATGACCCACTAAATGATTGAATCATCTAGATTCTCGAGGACCCTATATATTTTGTCTCTATAATTTGGATGAACGATGTGGATCTAACTACACATTTTGAAGATCCAACTCGACCTCCTGCACCAAGTGATACTAACACTAACGCATAAATCCAAGCTTTATATAATAAATGCTCCAAATCTGACAACGTAATGATTGTATAGTCGATTTGGCCCGTTCATTGTGTTGTCCAGATAGGCTTTACCTTGCTCATCAAAATTTATTATAACTTAACCTGTTTTGAAACCACAAATTGAATTATTTATTATTGTAGGAAAATAAAATTTCTGCACATAGGCTAAATTGCGCGGAATATAGATCATTCTCATCAAGGCATGTGCGATGGCCATAAGGACAATCCAAATCATCCATCGCACTGCTCTGGTCACTAACATTAAAAAAGAATTGAATGTACTAACCTGAAATTGCTTTCCCACAAACTCTCTCTCTCTCTCTCTCACTCAGTTGTACGTAGGGTGTCTTTTTATTAATATTTGAGTTAGAGTACTCTCAAGTCATATTCCTTAAAAGGAAAGGCTCATTGGGAGGTTGAGAGATACGGGGAGACAATTAAAGAGATAAAAAGGATTGAGATTAGGGATAAAGATAAGATAGGAGATTGGGATTAGATAAGAGATTAAGGGTTATGTTTGGATAAGAGAGAGAGTGAGAGAGAAAGAGATGAGATACGGAATCTCTCTCTCAAATTCAATTTTTTTCATGGGTATTACACCATTGACTGATAATTCTCATGCCTTGTCTTCTTCGAAGGAACTGCTTCCTGTATAAGACATATTATCTTCCTTCGACCAAGCCTTCCCGTGTGACATCCTGGTTGCCGAGTTACCTGCACTTTCAGAAATTCAGCAATTACAAAAAGAATTACAAATCCACATTCAATTCGGTGCTACTGACATCATTGCATTAGGATCAATCAGGAGACTGAACTTCCTTGTTCACCGATACCAAACTCTTACTCGATCGGATGAAACTTTGTTGGTTAAGCCGCCTGCATTGTGTGACTTTCTAGGCTTGATTTATGAACGCTGAGATATAATCATTGCGGTCGACAGACTTTAAGCTGAGCATTCGGTTGCCTCCCTCAAGATGACTACAATCATATCCACTAGGGAGTAACTTGCCGTAACATATAACAACCTGCCGTAATATATAACAACCTGAAGGAGTCAGATACTTCCTTGATAGATCTAAAAGCTCAAATCTCGGTCATGGATTATAAACTGAGATTGCTGAAGGAATAACAAAAATCTTTGACTGAGAGCATACAAGGTTAGAAGGCTAAAATTAATTAACCAGGGTACCTTCATGCAAGAGCATACTCCATTGATTGGCGAGATTACATACACAAAAGCCAAAATCAAAGTTGCTCTCAATCGACAAGAATTTAAGTGGTTAAATCTTCAAGAAGCAATTGGATATTTCTCATATTTCAATTTTTAATTGCTTTGTACTTGTCTACTATCGGTCATGTGACTTCTTTATCTTTAATATAATTGGCTAAAAAACTTACTCCTCATTTGTATTGTGTTCTCTAGTACTTAGCTTTTTCTCCTGTGTACATAACTGTATTAATGACAAGCTATTCATGAGAGTCGTGCACCTGTTCATTTCTGCTTCCTATAAAATGTTTCATAGCATTAATGAGGCACTTCAACCAACACGGTGCCTTGTCTTTGAGTGTGATTATTCATCCTGAATGCTTACTTAAAGGAATCGTTGGTAGGGGTGTACACAAACCGAGTTAGCTCAGTTAGCTCGCTCGACTTGACTCGAAAAAACTTGATTCGACTCGGTTCGAAGTTGAGTTTGAGTCGAGCCAAGGTGATTTTTTTAGTGCAAAAAATTTTTGAACTAAGTTCAAGCTTGCCCGAGCTTGACTTGATTCAGATTGAACCCCAACTCGAATTGAACTCGGATCGAACTAGTTTGCTGACTCGGTTACTTTGATATTAGTGTTGCTCACCAAGTGTTTGATGAAATGACTTAATGAAGTGTCGGCTAGTGGCAAGGAAGGTATGTATATGAAATAAATACCATTTTTCCTTGATTTCGATGTTGCATATAAGGTGTTCGATGAAATAATTGTAAACAACTACTGCTATTTTACATACAGTGAGAAATTGAAAGTGCATTGCATGTGTTTGTGAAAATGCCGCAGAGGCTTGATTTTGGCTCGAACTCAGCTCGAACTGGCCCGAGCTGCTAACTGAACCGAGTTGAGCTAGCCAGTCAGGCTCGAGGACCGAGCCGAGCCGAGTTTGAACTGGGGTCAGCTAGTGGCCGAGTCGAGTCGAGTTGAGGCCAGCTCGACTTGGTTCGACTCGATGTACACCCCTAATCGTTGGTGCTTATTCTGTTGCACACCTAATTTCCTTTTTTTTTTCTCATCTTCGAGCATTCTTTCATTCTTCAATGGTTGGTAACCCCACATCTACTGTTGATTGGGCTTAGAGATTTCTAAGAGAAATCTTGACCATGGATATAGAAACCCTTTCTTATTCCACCCTTCAATATAACATATATACATTCATTCACAGCATTCGCTTCACTGCCAAGGATAATACTCCCTTAATTGATCTTTTGGATTCTTTGACAAAACTCCAAAGCATCGATGAGGCATACTTCGTTGCTAAGAAAGATCTGGAATAATTTGATGCTCATATGAACGAACACACTGCCATTCACAGGGAAGCAAACATACTTTCTGATCAGTACGATTGGGCTTGGTACAACCACATGCACTGGACTGGGCAACATGACTTTAACAAAGTGATGTTGAGAACTCTGCAAGTTTAATGTAGGAAAATCAGTGATGACCCCTAGGAGATTGAATGAATCTATCCTAAAAGATGTCTAGAGTACTCCCATACCCTCCTGAACTTCATTAACTCTCAGGTCGACCTCTATAAAGCAGTCACGTGAAAGTAGTGAACAAAAGAGAGAAGCATATCACAAAGCTGACGTCATTGGTCGCCGAATCCTAATTCGTGTTTAGAACTCTTAGAACTCCTTAAAGAACCCAAATATACAGGCTTTGTTTGGCTGACTTTGAAAACCGCCTCAAATTTATGCACTTTGCGTAACGCCTTCGATGTCATCGAACAACCTTCGATGGCATTGAAGGTGAAATCACAGTTTAAATCGAATTCAGAAGTCGCGCCCTTTCGCACTGCATAATTTATCGATGCCATCAAACATGCTTCGATGGCATCGAAGATACCTTTGATTGCATCAAAGGGCTTTTGATGACTCGAAAAACGTATAGAAACTGTCCAACGAGTTGCTCCATAAATCATCGAAATTCTCAATGCCATCGAATAAGTTTCGATGTAATAGAATTGAACTTCAATGGATCGAAGAATTGTACCAATTAGTCCAACAACCAAACTTGAAATTCCTGTAAATCTTAATGCAATCGAACAGGCTTTGATAACATCAAACACTTACTTCGATGGGATCGAAGGGCGTTCAATGTCATCGATAATGAGTTCAATAGTTTCTGTTTTTCTGCACTTTGCACTCGTGACTTCGTTCATTCTCCACTTAGTTTCCTTGAATCTTGGGGTCTTAATATCTTCAATATTAGTTTCCTAAGATCCATCCCTTACCTTGGTGATTCTTGAGCATCAAATTCATGCCTTTAACATTCGTTTCATTCCAAGCTCTCAGATTCACCTCACAATACAAACATGTATAAAATATACCCATTAAACATTAGCATGTTTATAAAACCAAGATATAAACAGGGGTAAATATTCAATATTTGACACTTAACACTTACCATCCATGTCACGAAGAATATAAGTTCCTCCATGAAGAACCTTTACCACTGTGTATGGTCCATCCCATGTAAGTTACCATTTACGGAATATAACATTTTTAGATGCAATAAGCAATATTAATTTCCAAACCATATTGAATTCATTGAAAGATTTCTTTTTAACTTTCTTACTGTATGCTCGAGCAACTTTGGCCTTGTTTATCATAATAGAATCCAAAGCCTTCAGCCGAGTCTCATTTAAGTCCTCAAGTTCAACTAGCATAGCTTATGTGAACTCGGCCAGGGTCAAATTCACTTGATATGCTACCCACAATGCTGCGACAATCACTTTCAATGGCAACACAACACCATGTTCATATGCCGTTCTAAATGGACTCAGACATGTGCTTGTTCGAACCGAATTACGATACACCTAAAGTGCCTCTGATAACTTCACATGCCATTGTTTAGGATTTTCACAATCATTTTTCATAAAATATTCTTTATGACCTTATTACTAGCCTTGGCCTAACCGTTAACTGTGCATAATAAGGTGACGAATGCATCAACTTTATCTTATACCGATTGGCCATCGCCTTGACCTGCTTGAATGAAAATGTCGCTCCTCGATCCATCGTGATCATTTCAAGAATTATAAACTGATGAATTATATGAGTCTGAATAAAGCCAATAATTTCTCGATAATATGTTCCTAACATTAACTTGCTTCTACCCACTTGGTCAAATAATCGGTCGCCACAATTATGAAACCGTACCCCTTAGATGATGGAGTGTAAATCTTCCTTACCAAATTAATAGTCCATCCTCAAAATGGCCAAGGTTTGATAATAAGATTGAATTCAATCACAAGCACATGTTGTTTCGGCCCATGTTTCTGACATGCTTCACATCCTTTAGTATATTGGTCATAATCAACAGACATGCTCGGCCAGAAATAACCATAGCATCGAAGTATAAGTCTTATCTTTCTTTTAGCCTGGTGTACTCCACAAATTCCTTTATGTACTTCACCCATGGCTAGTATAGATTCTTTTTTCCTCAAACATGCATTGCAATAATATGTTATTGGCCCCTTTTCGATAAACTCATCATTGATCAATATATAGTTTATAGCTGACCTTCTAATATCCCAGTCGACCTTCGTCTATGAGGACCAAAGATATTTTATAACTGGAGCTTTCCAATCATCGTTACTCACCTCGACGAGGAAAATTTCATTGGTCGATTCCCTTTGAAAAACTGAGGGTAATGATTTTCTTTAAACCGTCATTGTTCTTTCTTTATGTAATGCCCTGAAAATTTGAGGGTTGAGTAGAAGCTCAGCTCCCGAGTTCCAACGCATCACTTATGCAACATAGATAATGATGATTAAATGTCATCCGGTTTAGTGTATTTAAACATGAATGAGATTATACTAAATCAACATATCATACTCTAGAGACGATTAAATTAAGCAAACGGAAGACTGTGATAGATATATAAAGCATATAAGTGGTTGTAAGTCCCCAGAGTATGAACGTGTTACCAGGTTAAATAATTAGATGTATAACTTCAAAATGTACAAAATGATAGTGTAATGTTATCTAATCCATATCCCTATAGCCTCGGTGACGTAACTCCAGATCTACATAGACCTGCCAGAGAGTTGCAGATAGGAGAACTCCTCATAGTCATAGAAGGAAGGCTCCATCTCTTAAGCCTCGCCACCATCTGAAACTACAACAGAGTCTGGTTGGTATTTTAAAACACCATCCGAGAGTGGGAGTGAGTGATCAACTCAGTGGAGCTATAAGGCAAAGGTTAACATGTTATCAATTCAGTCAAGCAGTAATGATAAAGCAGTACAATAATCATGTCCTAAGTACTCTTGTTAATGCAAGAATGGTATGCGATAATGATATATGCCCTCGCTTGCACTCCTTCAGCGACATCATCTCATGATCACGCTTGCAATGCTCTCGGTAAACGTGGGCTTCCTTTCCAAAGCACATGTAATGCAATGCATAATCATGTTAGCCAAGTTCTTATTTAGGCTTATTCATATAGCAGATTTGGGAAGCTAAGGTACCTCCCTTTATATTATTTACCAAAATAATGATCTATCTAGGGTCGTCAGTCCTGGCTTGTCACATACGATAGGCAAGTTCAGGTCGCTACAGAGAGGCTCGTTACCTCAGCGTAGGCCTATTTTATACTTGAGGTTACTCCACCGACGCCCTATCAACTGGCAGTTTATTTTTGAAGGCTCGTCACCAACCCGACTGGGGACCACAACCAGGCTGCGCCGAGGTAGGCCGACAGCTCGAATACAGTGTCTCATACCACCGTATTCGGGTCACGAGTTTGGGTTGCTCACTAATCACTACGGGGAGGCTCGTCACCTCAGCATAGGCCGACAGCTCGACCACAGTGTTCCATACCACTATGCCCGGCTCATGAGTCTTAGCGAATCGGTACTATGGTTGAAACGAGCTTTACGTTGGTAAGTGGTACCTTAGATTCAAGCAGTAGCGTCCATACATGGTAAACACGGAATAGGCCAATCAGTTTATTAGACAAGTTTGACTGGTGCAAGCGTACGCTGAATTAATCGACATGGTACCAATGTCGACGATCATCGTACGACTTGGATTCACCGCATGCATCAAATGTGGTGAGACTAATTCGGCCACCCAAACAGGAATTGTTACCGATTGTCTAGACTACGCAATAGTCTCAATCATATTCACACACAATAGACATTCATATGTGATAGTCAAATAGCATGTGACAACTAATTTCAGTATAAATCTCATTTGAGCATTTTAACAAACACATCGTACACATATGTTCATGCATAAGCATTTCATCTATAAAGTACGTAGTAGTAAGATAGGTTACATGAAGGAAACTATAACTATAGATAAGGTAATTGAGAATCTTATTTCAACACCCTCATTAAATACATTTACACAAGCATTTTCTCATTTAGGCATTTTATGAAGCACTTAGACTACACATATTAACATACGTGTAATAAATTAGTTATAACGTATATTATAGCAAATCCTTTCACAAGGGAGTTGCCACATGTACAACAATCATATATTCTCAAACAACAATCATAGCAAGCACAAATCATAATTCCATATTCATACAAACATTTCAACAAACACATGGAATGCATTAATTTCAACATAGTTCATATACATATGTAATACGCAGAAAACATCGCATCCAAACATATGTGATGGCAATCAAGTCAGTTATAAATCATTAACTAATATTAAAAGCTTTGAAAATCATAACCTAAACGTTTATAGTCTGTACCTTTCGTCGGTAAACTTGTATCGAACTCAGTTCGAACACTATGCCTTTGTCTAAGGCACAAAGGCTACCTGAATCACGAAATAGGTTAGCTATTCCGTCGATTCATCCACTTGGATACCTAAAACAGATTAGGGTTAGGATTTCTTACCTAAAAACAGAATCGGAATCGCCGGTGTAGCGACACGGGAGAGGCGATTCAGCACGTGAGGTTGTGGGATTGAATCCCAGCAACTATATCTCGCTCTCTCTCTCTCTCTCTCTTCTCCTCACTTTCTCCTTCTCTTTCCTATCTTCTCTCTCTTAGGGTTTTGAAATTCATATGGAATGAGAGAGGGGTGGGTCAAAAATGATGTCAATGGCCCTAGGGCCATGGTATACTTAGGTTATAGCCAAAGAGTGGCTGTTTTGGGCCAATAGAGCTCATCTGGAGGTCCATTTTCTGTATACGGTCCGGTGAAAGTTTCCTGACGATGGATCTATGTCAGGTTAAGTTTTCGGTCCGATCGGGTTAGTAGATCGACCGCGGAGGATCAGTTTCAGTTTAACGGTCATCATCTCTCGATAAGGGTCACAAGTGCACTAGCATGTGTAGGGAAATTACTCTGATCTAAAGGTGTAGTTGGGTCAGATTCTGACGGTCAGAAACCTTAAATCTGGCCCGCAAGTGAACGACCCAATTCACTTAAATCTGAGTTCATTTTCTAAAGATATTCGCGTTTCTCACATACTTCACTCCGGGCTCTAGTTGTGCGTTTCTGGATACTATTTGGACTTGATTCCCGAGATGGTTGTCAAGCCCAGAAAGGCGGTGATAACCATATAGTTTCGCGATAATCAGACTTTCGACGCGTGGGTCAGGTCCGATATGGAGTTTTAAGATGCTCCCGAGAGAAATTGGGTTTTGAGATTGATCCTAGGTTCTTAGGTAATGTAAAGTTAGTGATTCTACTGGTTTTAGGTCTTACAGTTCATATTGAAAGTGATTCAGGCTAATTCTACTAATTAATTCAGTTTAGTACTTAATTAATTTTCATCTAATTTCTAAAGGATTCAGTCCTTAGTGATTTCTGCTTGAGGTGATACTCGGGTCTTTGTATAGATTTTTCCGAGACATTACACTTTAAATCCTTATGCGATTTGAAGTCCAAATGTTAATTTTGCCATTTCATTGACATAAATATTACTTTCTTGAGATATATATTTTAACTCAATCTCATCAAATCTACTTAACAATTGTCTTGCCAAAATATAATATGACTATAAAGTCATACTTGTATAATTAAACAAACTAGTGAGTTAGCTTATTACTAATAAAGAATCACCCATATCAATACATTTTTTACTCCTAAATCGGTCAATAATTCTAGACCAATTATCAAAGCCTCATATTTAACTTGATTATTGGTACAATCAAACTTAAGTTGGAATGCGAATTCTTGTTTTCTACCAACTGGATCAATTAGAACGATCATGCTCTTGATCCTTTGTCGGTCCTTAAATAGTGAAATATTAGTTTCTAGGGTGACCGATAAATCACATAAACACCTAAGCCTCATAAGGAAGTTGCCCTTCCATATACGAAGGATGATCAGTAAGAAAATTTGATATGGCATGTCCTTTTACAACCATATGTGGAACATGAACAAAATCAAACTCGAACAATGCGAGAATCTATTTACTAATTTGGCCATTCAAAATCAGCCAATTTAACATATATTTTATTAGACCAAATACTCTATCACATTGACTGTCTTGGCCAACAAATAATGTTGTAATTTTGTAGCCGCAAAGTACAATGATAAAACGTAACGTTTCCATAGTAGACTACTGCCTCTCGGTATCTAACAATGTTCGACTAAGATAATAGACCACACTCTTTTCGATCATCGTCATCTTGCACCAACAAAGCTCCAATCAACTCTGTAGAAGTTGAGACATACAACTTGAGCGATCGACCTTTTATTGATGGCATTAACACTGGTGGCTTGGACAATTACTTTTTAATGCAGTCAAAAGTAAACCGATGCTCTGCCTCCCATTTGAACTCATCCCCTTATTTTAGCTTCAATAAAAAAGAATGGACATTAGTTTTTTTAGCGTAATTGGAAATAAATTACTGTATAAAGTTAACCTTGCCAAAAAACATTTGTACTCAACTTTAGTTTTTTACGGCCAAGCTTCTACTATTGCTCACGTTTTGTGTTGATTAATCTCAATTCCTCTTTAATGTACCATAAAGCTAAGAAAATTTTCGACCGATACTCCAAAAATATATTTAAGAGAGTTCATTTTCGATTTATGAATCCTCATTCTCTTGAACGATCTTCATAAATGATCGATATGCTCAGTCACACTAGGCGATTTGACTACTATGTTATCGATATAAAATTTTATGAACTGGCCAATCATATCATGAAAGATGTCGTTTATAACTCTTTAATAAGTAGCTCCAGCATTCTTAAGCCTAAAAGCCATTATAACACAAAAAAAAAAAAAATAAATGATGGATCATGACATCTAAAGGCTATCTTTGAGACATCCTCTACTGCAAGATTTATTTGATTATATCCTGAATGACTATCCATAAAGGATACCATCCTGATTATATTGATCAACTGATCAGCCATAGGCATGGGATACTCATATGTTGGTATGTCTCAATTTAAAACTTGAAAATCAATGCACACTCCGAGCTTATTGTTCTTCTTGATAATTGGTAGTATATTTGAAATCTATTTGATATATTTGATGGGTTTAATGAAACCTTGTCACGCCCTAAATCTGCGGACGGATACCTTCTGTGATGCCCCGAATCTGACACTCGACTTCCTACACCAAGTCCTGAGTTAGGCGCACCACAAGGAAGATTTTTGAGTGATTTTTTTTAAAAAATTTATAATACCTAGGCATAATGATCTATAATCAGAATATAAAGTAACAACCTCCATTATAAATCCTGATGGTTACAAGTACAATGCTTTCCAAAAGGTACATAACGTCAATATTGCCAAATCACAAAATAGATACAATGCATCAAGATAGCTCTGTCCTCCAAGTTACTCCTGCCCTGAAAAAAAACGGGAACTAAGAAGCTTAGAAAAAAAGCCTAGTGAGTACACTCTTGTGTGCATAGTGTACAAGCATGCAGTAACAATCAAATATCAGAGTACACAAGCTGAAGCATAGTGACCAAGTAATGCTACATAAAGCTAAGAGGATAGGATGCAATGCAAGTGATGATATGCAAAGGTATGCTAGATATATGTATACATGCAGGTCCTCCTCTAAAAATCCATATCACAATATATTTATCATCATTGGGAATCAGCATGGCCTAATATCTAGAACAAGTCCAAAACTTGTTGAATAGAGGCCTCGCATACCCGCCCTGTCAGTGGGGGTCCTATAGTCTTACCAATACCCACCCGGCACGTCGGTAGCTGACCCATTTCGGGGGTTGGTCAAACCCAACCACATTCACTCCAACTCTTCAGCTAGGCATGGCCTAACCTCTTCTCACCCAACTGCGTCAATGGGAGTCAGGCCTACAATGGTCTTCGACACCAGGTGACCCATGACATCCGCTCAGTCTTGACGATGAGGCTCGAGGGTACCAGTCGAGGTTTAGGGAGTTTCACCCAGGGGTTTGGGATCCAGTATAAGAAACCCAAATTTCTGGTGCCCACAAATCCCAACCACGATGTCGCTGTGGTGGTCTCATCAGTATAATCACGATGTCGCTGTGGTGTTCAATCCATCTCATGAGGATGCTATGTAAAATGTAATGATAATCCACAATCACGAAATGCAGTATAATTACACTCAAGCAATGCTATGCATGTAAACCACATATGCATACGAGGCAACCCTAATACTAATCGGACTCCTCTGCTAACCACATCCGATCTGCAATCAACAGTCATCGTGGAAAGATATACATGTAATATCAGCATCGACAGAAACATAAATTACAATGTAACATCAAGTGAGCTTTAGGGACTTCAACCCAGGGACCGTGCCCAATATATTCGCTTAGGGACTTCAACCTAGGGACTGTGCCCGCGGTCTCTCGGACCAGATAACATCCGCACATACTCCATCATGTGCAATCGCACCAACATCCTCTACCACATACTCCATCATGTGCACCCCGCACCAACATCCTCCGCCACATGCATATGATCTCCGTATGATCAAACTATGCACACCATGCACTCCTCATCCATGATGCATGTACATGTATATGTGCATGCAGATGCAATATGCACAAATATCATCAAACCAATAGAAAATGATCACGACACCAACATGACAAACAATGGTATAATGTGCACTCTCCCTCACGATCATGGGGCTATGCTAGTGTCCACACTTCCACGTCACAGGTGTGCACCAACTACACAATAGCACAACTAGGATCAATCCATCACTTGACACCAATCACATGGTTGAAACCTCATACAGTGTCACCATAACAAACTGTATATCAAACATATGAAAGGAATACGCACATACCATAACATGTATCAAATGCACATATAAAGATTTATAGCTATTTAAAAGCTAGGTCGTATCACCAACATACTCATTCACGGTTAAGAGTTAAGTGGTTCACCTCATCAATTCCATAGGAAGTGGGTACATAAGTGTCACGTCATTATACGACGCTAGGTGCACTATCTATGACTCGAGGTAATACATACGGTGGTCCACTTAGTCCTTACGTCTAATTGAACTCCATTCAAGCATATAAACATAAATTAGCATTACCATACAATACAATCATCGCATCTAACTATACACGCATCATCATTACCACAAGTATCACATCAATCACCGCACATGTGTCATCACCACATGCATAATTAAATTTCAATCCAACATCTCAACAAGTCTAGTTATGATCTCAAGTGGACTAAGGCCCAGTTCATTGACACACTTGAATGGGCTGGTTAGTGAGTTGCTACATCCCATTCTTCTGGCTTGTTGGGTGGTCCCTTTTGTTACCACAAACGGTTCATTCGAGGATTCAATCATAACTTATTCACAAGGCCCAAATGGGACTTGGTATACATACATCACAAGGAGTCTCATGCACTTACCAAGAAGCCCAAACATAGGCCCAATATGCACTTCTCATGGAGTCTTACATTCTTTGTAAGAGAAAGTAACCTATGGGCCGATAGGTTTATCGCTAATGGGCCCTCAAGGCGTCCACTCAAGGTGAGTTTTAAGGCTAATAAGCCCACCACTCTAATGCCATTGTGAACATATTAGTGGAGTCCACAAATCAAGCCCAATACTATTAATACGATGGGTCTAACAAGCAATTTAACACATGTTCTAAGTTCACATACCCAAGTGGTTACACCATCAGCATAGTTCACATGTCTGAGTAATCACACAATTCTCATATGCCCACATGGTCTTATGGTCACTTCATTATCAGAAGTCCATATGGTTAAGAGGCCACACAAATGTCACTTACTTGTTATAATAAAAGACTTAAGGTTAGATGGTTGCGTACATTCATTACATCATAGCTCACATAATGGGGCAACCGCTTTATTAAACTTTCTCATGGTCAGGCAATAAGTACCACAATTTCACATAGTTTAGTATGTATATGATTACTATCATGATCTAGTATCCATGCATAATTCAAAATATCCAAACATAGTTGAACAATTACAATCGTACCCACCATTCATGGCTACACTACGTTACACTAAGTCTTATACTACAACCACTTCACACGTCACATAGTTATTGACTCATATTCGGTGTCACATGGTTAAGGGCTAAGGGCCACATTTCATCATACCATTTACGGTTTAGAGATCAAATCACATAGAATCCAGGACCTTGATATCATTAGCTTGGGTAACATAACCCTACATCACACTCGGTCTAATGTACAACTTGGTCTTACATGATTCACGTGGCAGTATCTATGTCGATAAGCACAAACCCACGTTGTTGAATGGCCATCAATGCTACTTGATTTCATACGCTTAGGTGGCCTTGTGCGTATTTCATATTCGTACGATTAGATGGCTACATATACACCACCCTTATACATGATTAGGTGGCCATACTTGCACTAAATGACCTCATGATCAAGCGGTTAGCCCCAACTCACTACGTCGCATTGTTCATAGCCAACCACTCCATCACACCCTCACATAAACATTGTTCACACACAAGTTATAATCGAAAATGTTCCAAAATGTAAACACAAATCTATGACTTAGGTCCACACTCCAATTACAATTCCACGTAGTCATGGGTTGTCTACACATTAGATAACTACTTAATTAAGGGTCGGAACTTAATGATGCACGATTTATAGCAACAACACAACACATGATCTCATGGTGGTGGATCTCACCTGAGATTAGAACGACTTGCCAGATAGAGAAGGTAAATGAAATCCATTCATCATGGTAGTCCCAGATATGGGACCCATTAGATTAACGGCATGGATATGACATACATCATGGTGGCGCAACCCTTAGCATTCTTTTAATTTTTTTTATTTTAATAATATTTTTTTATGAGTCTCGACCATCACAAGAACTATGGCAAATAAACATTGCCATGGACTTAGGAAGGGGAGTCAACGGTAGGGATCAATCTCCACTATTTCTTATGGTGTGGCCCACCTAAGGCGTGGATTTGCCTCATTCTTTTAATCATGTCTTAAAATGGTCTGAAGGAGTGGATGAATGGCTCAGATATACTTTTCATCACCAAGGTGGGCCCTAGAAAAATCTTGACATTTGAGAATTCCCACTGTCCAAGTGGTATGGCTTGCATGAGCTTCTAATGGGCCTGATTTTTTATACCATGCAATGGATGGGGCTGGTAAGTTGGATGAACGGTGTCGATTTAGCACATACATCATGGTGTGGCCATGATCAGCCCCATAAAACTTTGGTCCACAAGTGGATAGGGACCTCCCTCTCTGGACGTACAACATCGAGGGAGGACGTCACCTCCTCCGTATTCCTTTCTTTTCTTTTATTTTCTATTTTAGTTTTATTTTAGTTTTATTTATTTTTATTTTTATTTTTTGTCATCAAGGTGGGCCACTAGAGAGATCCAGTCCATCCATTGTGTGTATCCCACTTGGTTGAGGGGTCATTCCAAGTCTCATATGTAATAAAATTTCAGGTGGACCCCAGCAAGTGCTTTTATATGTATAACCCAGCCTTTATATGATTTTAGATGGTGTGGGTCACCTGAGTTCCGTTTACGGGTGATTTTCAGGTTAACCCATTATCTAAAGGGGACCCATCAAATGCACGATGTAGATGCTCGACATACATCACGGTGAGACCTATGGTGATACCCACCGCCCTTGTCCTCTCAAGCAGTGGGACGCTGCTTGCTGTAGCTCTGGATGCTTGGAGCAACAACGTCTAGCCTTCTATTTTTTTTTTAAATTTCTTTTTTATTTTCTTAACGTTTTTCATAGGTGGGGTCCACATCAAGACGATCCAGTCCTTCCGCTGGGTTCTCCGGCTTGTGGTAAGCCCAATGAGCCCAATATTCAATATGTTTAGGCGTATAAAAACATTACAGCAGGCCCCAACAGGTTTGATAATAAATATTACTATTAAAACATTTTTTTTATGGTGTGGCCTACCAGAGATTTGATTGGCTTCATTTTTCGGCTCAAGGCCTAAAATGAGCTGGGGAATTGGATGGACGGTGTGGATCAGATACATACATCATGGGAGGTGGGCATTGTGGTCCCATAGCCCCTCCCCTATTTAAAGCAGCTGGGACGCTGCTTGCTGCAGCGTCTCTTCCTGTATGTATGTATGTATGTATATATATATATATATATATATAAAATTTTATTATTATTATTATTATTGGAATGTGGTGTGTGTGCACGAGTGTGTGTGTGGCCAGCCCAATGGGCCACACTTGGACTATTTTGATGGCATACAAATATTACAATGGGCCCATGGTGGGGCCCACCCATTCTAATCAAGCTGACATTTGTGTGATCTCCCATCCAGATCTTTGTGACCTTATGAACAGATTGGATGGTTGACCAACATCTTGGTGGGGCCATGATCAATGCTCCCACACAACTTCCAAGTTGTTGGATGGCTCATCATCTTCACTTGGGGGTCCTCTCTTTTGTGGGTCCTTACACCTACACTACATGGAAAAGAAATCAAGGAAACAAAAGAAGAGAAATGTGAGGGAGTGTACTCACCTTGATGGATTAGATGGATGGTTGAGATGGATGGAAGGGATGGAATTGATGGCCCACCAAGATTACTCCTCTCTCTCTCACATGGTAGGAAAATGGTGAAAATATTATGAGATGGAGGAGTGTGGTTAGGTTAGGTTAATGTGATTATGGTTCGCTTAGGCTAGGATTATGAAAATTTGTGCATGATTAGGACTTAGAGGTGTATTAAAGGGACATAGGGTGTTATGGTGTGATGAGGTCATGCATAGGATATGGTATGGAGATGAGTTGACTTTGGGGTACACATGAGAGATGGAGGTATGAGTGTGTGACATCACACATATGGGTAGAGATTCTCTCACCCATGTGTGGCATGGTGCATATGTGCATGGCATTTGTTATGCACATGTGTGGATTAGAATATATGGCGCCATGCGCATATGATACACCAACGATTCTTCATGGCGTATCTCACTAACGGAGCATTGTACAGATGCACGGGTGGTACCTCCGCGATCGCGGCGATGGGACGGTCGATATGAAATAGGTTTTGAGGACTTGGGGTTCCGGTCAGTCGGGTGTGTACTATGCATGGCTAGTTCAGGTTTGCCAAGGACATTGATCGTCATGCACATAAGCATAGAAAATGTATGGAATGGACGGGGTCTTATAGTTTCAAAAGCCGCTGGATTTCCTCCTTGATCTTTTACATTATCTCGGCCATTATCTGCCTAGATGACTGCTTATGTGGCCGATATCCCTCCTTCATGGGTAACTTGTGTTCGACCAGATGTCGGTCTAGTCTAGGCAACTCATGATAATCTCAAGTAAAGTAATCGATAAATTCTTTAAGTAAATTAAGGAGTTCGGCCTATGTCTGGGAATCTATCAATCTAGTAATAAAAATAGGTTTGGGATGTTGTTTTATCTCGAAATTTGTTTCTAGCAAAGGTCTTGAACATGAGCCTGAGAATCCTCCAATTTCTCTAGAGTTGGCTTTAAATCCTTTATTTCAATATCATCTTTAGTTTTCTGATTGACTGGTACAACTATGTCTGCCATATCAACAAAATATTCAGTATTATGATTTCATAAACTCTCCTTGAGCTATCGTACTCTAGCCTTGAACTCGGCCCTGACAGATGATTGTTTCATCATGAAATTTCTTCAATCGTGCACATTGTAGTCACATGGAAGGGAATTATAGTCTTCGGCAGTAGTAATATCATGTACGATATTATCACGGTGGAGTCTAGCATCAATTTCGGCTGATTTACCATTCTTGTCCCGCCCGATAAATCATATAGGTCTGATTTCATCTCCATAAAAATAAGCCACTGTTGCATTAATCATAGCTAAGGACGGTTTATTATTAGCCAAAACCAGTTCTACTCTGTCTTGATTCCAGAAAATCACGAATTGGTGCATGATGATGGGATGCACGAGAACGAATATATCAAATCTCATCCAATCAAACCATTGTAGTTTGATGAAGCATCGACCACAAAGAAAGCGACAAACACACTCTTAATTCCCACCGTTAATTCAACCGATAAAACACCCTATGTTTGTTTTATTCCTTAAGTGAAATTACTCATTACGATCTTGGTCGAGATAAGGTCATCTTGAGTATTTTCAAGTTTAGCCATTATTCTGACTCGTAAAATGTAACACCCTGAATTTTTGCTATTTTGGATTGTCAAAAGTCCTTAAATTTTTATTTTTATTTATATAACTAGCCACATTGTCACTTATTGACCCTTGATGCTCGAGATGAGCTTATACGCGGCTGGTACTGATAAAGAACCGTACAAATAAGATTGATCAACCATAGAAAACCAATGAATCGAGCCGATCACTTAAACATTAGTTTAGCCCTATGATTTGTTCACATAGGGCCTAAATCTCACCGACTAATCAAACAACCATAACTAAATTAGAGATCTACCCAAACCTAAGCCAATTATGGGTCAGACCTTAATTAATAAACTAAATCAACCCAATTACTCTTTTAGCCTAAAAATGACGGTTTACAGTGATTATGACCGAATCACCATTTTCACTAATTTCGAATAGGCCATACTATGAACTTAGTTAATCTATATCTCAACTACTGTGCCCAAGAAATCTCCCTACCCAATTTACTCCAGCAATGCCTCAATTACCCGAACAAGCTCTAGACCACTCATTAGTAGGCCACTAGTTTCGAAATTATAGAGTAATGACCATCTCGCTGGGCTTGTGGTCTATCGCGGGCAATGAACTAAAATGACGACTGAAAATAGACGATTCGCGCCTTCCAGTCGGCACTGGTAAAGTGCAACTCGTCCTAACTTTGACTTAAATTCTGAAATTTTAAAGCAAATCGCCCCACTACTTAGGACAGTGAATTGGGGCATTTCAGCCATCAAATTTCACCCAAATTTGCACTGTAGGTTGAAGATATTTTCTTGCACTCGTTCGCCAAATCTAACCCTTAATCGAGGAACAGTGACCATTAATCACAAATCGGACCCTTGTGATAAATCCCGACATCCGTTTACCATCAAACCTTGGACAACCCCTCATCGGACCATGAGGCACCCATCCCATAATTCAGATGGGCCAGGGGGCCATCAGGGTAGTCCCGAAGGCCATAAGTGGGCCCTAAATGGTCACTTGAGGAAGAAATTAGCACCTAGGGCCAATTGAACAAAACTCCAGGTTATAAAAACCTTTAAACCCCTCTCTCCCTCACTCCCACAACAAATTTCAACAGCTGAGAGAGAGAGGAGAGAGAAGAGAGAGAGAGAGAGAGAGAGAGAGTGTGTGTGTGTGTGTGTGTGTAAGAGCAAGGGGAGCCAGGAAATTGGAATTTTCACACTCCTACCTCCATCATTCCCCAGAGACCGCAGCCCTATCACCATAGAGGCGAAGTGTGGCTGATAAAATGTAATGAATTCGACCTCTCCTCCATTTTTCTTAGCTAGGGTTGCGTGCATGTGTCCTGACATGCGATTCCTTTGGCATAGGGCCTCGAAACATTAAATTTGCGAACCCGACGCTGCTAGAGATACTACAAGAACTTCTGATCGACGATAAGTGCAGACCATTACCTTTAGGTAGCCTGTTATCATGCCTAGAGAGAACTCTAGTGATTATGTGTGGAGATTTTGCTTTGCATGTTGCTAATTTTATGATGACATGGCTGAATTTGAATTTATGCATGAAATTTCCCTAATTGGGGAAAGAAACCCTTGATACATGTATTGATTGAATTCTTTGTCAAATTGTGAAGTTGCATGTGTACTATCCCCAATCTTACTGATTTCATAGGTTAAATTCTGTTGCATGTAACTAACTTGTGTAGATTAAGTGCACAGCTGGTTATATTGTTGAATTGCTAAAATTTGTGGAACCCATTGTTAGGAATGTCCTTGATTTTGCTAAATTATCACCATGGATTCATGCGCATGTCACTCGTAGGTTTGAAATGGGTGAATTTGCTACCCACACCCCACCACGTAGGGTTAATTCTCCCTATAGTTGGCTACGGTGCTCATTCCCCTTTCTGTTGATCTCTTGAAACTTAGTCTCATGTACTAGTATAACTAGGAATTCCCTGAATTATACATTACGATGGCTTGTGCCCTGATTTCAAATGCGGACTATAATTACACTTGCCTTATTTGCCTCACAACTACGAGTAGATCGACTTTTACTTGTTAGTATTGTATTTTTACATTGTGCCCTTTTTGGATCGGCCAACCAATTGGAACTTTCTTAGGCAGCCCTTCTGTTAGCTCAGCCCATGGGTAAGCTTGGATCGACTAGCCAAATTATGTGTTGTCGGCTGTAGTTGGACTACGCGAGACGTTGCTCTCAAGTCGTACAGTCCATGGTTCGTCTCGTGGGGGCAAATTGACCCACTGTTGGCTATCCTTATACGTTAACCATGTTTGTACATGCCTGCTAGAATTTGAGGCACCCTGCACCCATTTGTGCCCACTGACAGCCATTAATTGCGGCTCACAAGACTCATGAGCTAGGGATGGTGGAATGGGATACTATGCCTGAGTCGTTGGCCTACACTGGGGTGACGAGCCTCCCCGCAGTGACCAGTGAGTAACTAAACTGTGAGCCAGAGATGGTGGAATGGGACACTATGCTCGAGCTGTCGGCCTATGCTTGGGTGACGAACCTCCCCATAGTGACTGCGAGTAAGACTTTAATTGTCTTAAATGCCTTCGTATGACACGAGCCATATAGCCACGGTCGCCAGAACTGTGCGATCGGATTAGGGCATTGATCTGTCGGGGTATCTCGATTTTCCCAAATTGTTGGATGAATGGACATAATTAATTAACTCGGCTAACATTTATGTTACATTGCATTGGTTATGTTGGCAATTTGGCAGTCGTGGTGGCATTGAGGAAGTGTTGGTCCTTCGCGATGTTAGATGTTGTCGTTCGAAGGAGTGTTGTGGTGAGAGCATGTATCATATCATTAAATTATGCATTTGCTTTAACCAGAGTATTTAGGATTCTGTGAATAAATGCCTTTCACTAAATTTATTCCTTGTATGATAATTTATGTAACTTATTGTTAATGGTACCACTGAGTTGATCACTCACTCCCACTCTGGGTTGGTGTTTTAAAACACCAACCAGAATCTGTCATAGATATAGGGATGATGGAGTTGGACGTGTTGGAGGATGCCAGCGTGGACGATGAAGAGGAGCGGACGTATTACTAGACCTTCAGCGGCTCCTTCTAGCCTATGTATGGACGATCGCAGGGTATGGGACAAGGCCCTAGTCATTTCGGGACAATTGCATGGGTGGGACTAGTTCCCTGTCCTGAATTTTCTTGGGATTGTATTTTAGATATTCTATATATTTAGTGGCACTTGTTACTGTTTTATGACTTATTCATGCTTCATGGTTCGCTAAAATCCCCATGGCTTATGAGAAATCCAAATGTAATTGAAATCTGAAGCCCATGAGGGCACATGTGTCACCCGGGAATTCGGGAGCCGAGTTCCTACTCGGTCCTAAAATTTAAGGCGTTACAGGTGGTATCAGAGTATGGCTCGATTTAAGTTGGGCCTTGGGCAGTGGGTCTATCACAACGCCATTTTGACTTAGGAGGGACCGATCGAACTTAGTGACATTAAAGGACCCTAGGACCAAGCCATCCGGGTAATCTGAACGTTGAAGCCTTAGCCTAGGGTTCAGGTATAGAAGGGACTTAGGCCATGAGAAGTGATCTAAATCACTTGCAGTTGGAAATTCGAAGATTGGAGACAATACGACCCAATGTCGAGGAGTTAAGCAACTAAAGTAGCATGCATGCCCCACCACGTGCACTGCGCGTCTGATAATTCGATCCAAGATATGACATACTCTCGTTTCGGTTTTGGCGGGCCAAGTCATCTCTACCTTGAGCATGAGAGACCTCTGGCCTACCTGGACCACCTAATGAACGGTCCCTTGAATCCAAAAAGGGCCGCTGTCAACGTGAAGTCAACCCTCTCTTCCAAATCCATTTTTTCCATGAGAAGTTCCCTCTCCAAGCTGGTTTTTCAAATCTCATTCCCTCCCAGATCCATTAACCTTTAGGATCTCCCCTTCCGACCCATCTCTTTCAAAAATCTCACCTTCCACCACTTTATTCTTCTAATTTTTCTAAGTACTTTTCATATTAGACACAACTAAAGCTCAAAGGATGAAGAGCTATAATTAAACTAAAATTTACTATAAATAGTAAAAATGTAAATAAATTGAATTTTTGATCATTAATCTTATGGAATCTCACAAAATATCCTCTTACCCCAAAATCATATATGGCACATCGAATAACTCATTTCGGTTTGCAAAATACACCATTTTCCAACAAAGGGTGACAAAACTACCACCAAAATGGTGGGCCACCGCCAGACACCACAGTGGGCAGCGGGGCCACTGTCAGACCGGTGGGCTGCCGCCGACCACCAGAGGGGTGGTGGAGCCACTGCCGGAATTTGCTGCGATTTCTGTCCTTTTGGACCAATTTCAAAAAATCATATCTCCCTCAATATATTTCTGATTGGGGTGATTCAAAATCTAGATTGAAAGCTTGATAAGTCTAGTTTTATATAAAAATTTAAAAAATAAAATAAAAATTATAATATAGTTAAATTTAGGATGATTTGACAACTGTCCAAAAATTATTAGTTTTAGACAGTTGTTACTTCTAAAATTTTAGTAATTTATTTACAACTCCAAATGAGATGGAATTTTATGGGATGGATTTAAACTTAATGATAAATTATTATAAAAATTTTAAAAATAAGTTAGGAGCTAAAAGTATAAGAAACATTACAAGAAATAGAGACGTTTCGTAATCATATAAAAATCTTTAGTTTCAGTCAACTGTCACTTCTAGAATTTCAATAATTTTTTTACAACTCAAAACGAGATGAAATTTTATAATATGAGGGTAAAATTATTGATAACTCTCTAAAAAAATTTAAAAAATAATTTAGTTACTTTAATTATGAGAAATGTTACAAGAAATAGAGGTTTTAAGAAACAAACAGAAAATTGTTGGTTTTGGACAACTAGTACTTCCTGAATTTTTATAATTTTTATGGAACTTCAATTGAAATAAAAATTTATGAAATAAAAGTAAGCTTAATGATGGATTACTATAAAAATTATAAAAATATTATAGTAACTAAAGGTGACAATATGTTACAAATAATAGAAGGTTTGAAACTAAAAATTTCTGTAACTTTGAGTTGCCAAATGACTAGTCATGTCTGTTCGTATTAAAGTTTAGTATTTGGTGTCTATTTAGAAATTATTTATAATCATACTAGGAATCATCTCATGATTAAATTTGATTATATATATACACATATATTTTTTATTTAAGTTGTTTTGGTGTAATTAAGTTAGGACCCTTGAGTAGGATTGAGTTTCATAGTTCAATACTCTGTAAGCTCATATTAGATGCGGACTACAGTAAAATATTTTGAGTTTTCTTATTCTCTTATGGACTCGAGGTTCAAATAACATCGAGAAGACGATATTCTTCATTTTTCCTTTTCTGTATCCTTATTAGCGTTATTAGCACTCTAAACCTCCAGAATATCTTAGAACTCTCGATTCTTCATTCCCTCTCGAAGTTAACGAGACTGAAGTACAGTTGCTCATAACTCATGAGCCATAAGATCGAAATAACAACATACATATAAAATTTTATGCCATTAGAAACCTTTTTAGGATGATCTTTGATCATAGACACAGTGAGAGATTTATTAACCCCAAATTTGGACATAAATTAAAACGAGAACTCTCTTATACCAAGACCCAAAGGACAACCTTATAAATATGACATTTGAACTTTTCAATGATGAGTATTCCCTAAACATTTAGGTTGATCGTACTACAGAATTACGAAACTATACACTTGTGAAGCATTCGCAGCCTGGCCCAATTCTAAATCCTGGACGACTACTAATGGACTCACTGCTTTGACAGAGCAGAAGATCGGGATCCACCCAGACTAAGAAGGGATACAATGAACCTTCTACCCTGGCCAGGTAGATGATCGACATATCGGGTTTAAGCTCACTACAACCGTCTCTCCGTGTTGGCCGAACATTGAAAGCATATATTTTTACTTTAGATAGAGGGGAACCGTCGTCATGAACTCAAATCTTACGAAAAAATAAAAATAAAAATTGTAGTAAACCATCAGGGTGAAAAAGATTTAAGGGGGGTAGATTAAAATAAGCTAGACTAGAATAGATAGATGCACCTTACCATGCACATGAACGTGAAATTAATGAAACTTAGGCGTACAGAATTAAAATACCTTTACCTATTTCCATTAGGCAATTTCGAGGACGAAATTATTTTAAGGGGGGTAAATTATAACACCCCCAATTTTTGCTATTTTGGATTGCTAAAAACTCGTTAAATTTTATTTTTATTTATATAACTAGTCACGTCATCACTTACTAACCCTTGATGCTCGAGATGAGCTTATACGTGACTGCTACTAATAAAGAGCCAGACAAATAAGATTGATCAACTGTAGAAAATCAATGAATCCAACATATCACTTAAACATCGAGTTTAACCCCATGATTTGTTCACATAGGGCCCAAATCTAATAAACCTGCCACTGACTAATCAAACAACCGTAAGTAAATTAGAGATCTACCCTAAAACCGAGCCAGCTATGGGTCGGACCTTAATTAATTAACCAAATCAATCCAATTACTCTTTTATCTTAAAACCGATGGTTTAGAGTGATCAAGACTGAATCACTATTTTCACTAATTTTGAATAGGCTATACTGTGAACTTAGTTAATCCATACATTAACAACTACGCCCAAGAAATCTCCCTACCCAATTTACTCCAGAAATGCCCGATTAGCTGAACAAGCTCTAGACTGCTCATTAGTGGGCCACTAGTTTCGAAATTATAGAGTAATGACCATATCATTGGGCTTGTGGTCCATCGTAGGCAATGGGCTCAAACGACGCCTGGAAACAGACGATTCCCGCCTTCCAGTTGGCACTTGTAAATTGCAACTCTCCCTAACTTTGACCTAAATTCTGAAATTTTAAAGCAAATGGCCCCACCACTTAGGATAGTGAATTGAGGCATTTTAGCTGTCGGATTTCACCCAAATTTGCACTGTAGGTTGAAGATACTTTCTTGCACTCGTCCACCAAATCTGACCCTTGATCGAGGAACGGTGAGCATTAATCATAAATCGGACCCTTGCGATAAATTCCTTCATTCGTTTACTGTCAAACCTTGGAAAACCCCTCATCCGATAATTCAGATGGGCTAGGGGGCCATCAGGGCAGCCCCAAATTCCATAAGTGGGCCCCAAATGGTCACTTGAGGGAGAAATTAGCACCTAGGGCCAATTGGACAAAACTCTGGGTTATACAAACCTTTAAACCCCTCTCTCCCTCACTCCCACAACAAACTCCAACAGCTGAGAGAGAGAGAAGAGAGAGAGAGAGTGAGCGAGAGAGAGAGTGTAAGAGCAAGGGGAGCCAGGAAATTGGAATTTCCACACTCCTACCTCCATCATTCCATGGAGACCCCAGCCCTATCGCAGTAGAGGTGAAGTGTGGCTGATAAAATGTAACGAATTTGAGCTCTCCTATATTTTTCTTAGATAGGGCCGCATGCATGTGTCTTGACATGCGATTCCTTTGGCACAGGGCCTCGACACATCAAATTTACGAACCCGTCGCCGCTAGAGCGACTACAAGAACTTTCGATCGATGATAAGTGTGGACCATTATGTTTAGGTGGCCTGTTATCATGCCTAGAGCGAACTCTAGTGATTACGTGTGGAGATTTTGCTTTGCATGTTGTTGATTTTATTATGACATGGCTGAATTTGAATTTATGCATGAAATTTCCCTAATTGGGGAAAGAAATTTCGAACTTAACACCCTTGATGCATGTTTTGATTGAATTGCTTGTCAAATTGTGAAGTTGCATGTGTACTATCCCCAATCTTGCTTATTTCATAGGTTAAATTCTGTTGTATGTAACTAACATGTGTAGATTAAGTGCACAGCTGGTTATATTGTTGAATTGCTGAAATTCGTGGAATCCATTGTTAGGAATGTCCTTGATTTTGCTAAGTTATCACCATGGATTCATGCGCATGTCACTCATAGGTTTGAAATGGGTGAATTCGCTAATCACACCCCACCACGTAGGTTTAATTCTCCCTATAGTTGACTGCGTTGCTCATTCCCCTTTCTGTTGATCTCTTAAAACTTAGTCCTATGTACTAGTATAACTAGGAATTCCCTGAATTATGCACTACGATGGCTTGTGCCCTGATTTCAAATGCGGACTATAATTACACTTGCTTGATTTGCCTCACAACTACGAGTAGATTGATTTCTACTTGTTGGTATTATATTTTTCCGTTGCGCCCTTTTTGGATCAGCTAGCCAATCAGAACTTTCTTGGGCAGCCCTTCTATTAGGTTAAGCTTGGCCCGACTAACCAAACTACTAGTTGTCGGCTGTAATTGGACAACACGAGACGTTGCTATCAAGTCGTACAGCCCGTGGTTCATCTCGTGGGGGTAAATTGACCCACTGTTGGTGATCCTTGTACGTTAACCATGTTTGTACATGCCTGCTGGAACCTGAGGTACCTTGCGCCCATTTGCGCCCACTGACAATCATTAATTGCGGCCCACCAGACTAATGAGCCGGGAATAGTGGAAGAGACACTATGCCTGAGTTATCAGCCTACGCTGGGGTGACGAGCCTCCCCATAATGACTAGTAAGCAACTAAACCCATGAGCCAGGGATAGTGGAATGGGACACCATGCCCGAGCTGTCGGCCTACGCTGGGGTGACGAGCTTCCCCGTAGTGACCTCGAGCAAGACTTTTAATTATCTTAAACGCCTTCGTATGTAACGTACTGAACTTTTCTCAACTTGACGATGGACGTTCTTAGGCACTGGGTCGATCATAACACCTTATTAACTTCTCAGAACTCAATCCTAAAGTTTAAAATCTCTTTTTAACCCATTTCCTTCAAAATCTCACCTTTCATCACCTTATTCTTCAAAATTTTCTAAGTACTTTCATATTGGACACGAATCCTAAAATTTAAGTGATGAAGAACAATACTTAAACCATAAGTTACTATAAATAGTAAATAAATAAATAAAAAGGGTTTTTAACCATTAAAATTTTGGAATTTCATGAAATAAATAGGTAATTTGAATAGGGCAGCATCTCCTACCCCAAAATCATATATTGCACGTTAAATAACTCATTCCGATTTGTAAAATACACCCATTTCAAATATCATGTGATGAAACCACTAGTTGATAGGACAGCGAGGGGTGATGGCATCGCTGTGACGGCGATGCGTTGTGGTCTGGCTGGACGGGGGGGGGGGGGGGCACTGGCCGGGCCCGACGGCCCATTTTCTATAGTTTTTCATTCGACTTCGAAAAGTCATATCTCCCTCGATATAACTCCGATTTAGGTGATTCAAAAGCCATATCGAAGCTCGGTAAGTATAGTTATATATAAAAATAAGTGAAAAATATAATAAAAATTTTAATATAGGTGAATCTAGATTAATGTGACAATTATTCAAAAATTATTAGTTCGGACAACTGCTACTTCTAGAATTTTTAGAAATTTTCTATAACATGAAATCTAATGAAATTTCTTGGAGATGAAGTAGACTTGATGAAAAACTACTAAAAAAATAATTAAAATAATATACTAACAAAAAAATGCTAAAAAGGGACATAGAACTAACATAGGACCTTATTCTGTTATAATTAGGGCATAATTTAATTAAGTACTAAACTAACTAATCGATGGATTTAGCTTGAACACTTTTTATACAAACTACAAGACCCAAACCCATTAAAATTACTAACCCAACATTAATTAAAAACCTAGGGGCAATCTCAAAACTCAGTTGCTCTCGGGAGCACATTGAAACTCTGTATCGGACTTGGACCACATCGAAAGTTCGATGATGGTGAAACTATATGGTTATGACCGTCTTATTGGGCTTAACAACCATCACTGGAATCGAGCCTAACTAGTGTCCAGAAACGTACAAATTGAGCCCCAAGTGAAGTGTGTGGAAAACGCGAATATCTTTAGAAAATGAACTCAGATTTAAGTGATTTGGGCCATTCGCTTGCGGGCCAAATTTAAGGTTTCAGACCGTAAGATTCTGACCTAACTACACCTTTGAATTAGGGAAATTTCCCTACACAGGTCAGTGTACTTGTGGCCCTGATTGAGTGACGATGATCGTTGAACTGAAACAAGTCCTCTGTGGTCGATCCGTAAATCCGATTGGACCGAAAACCTAACCTGGCATAGATCTAATGTTAGGAAACTTTTCCCAAACCGTATGCAGGAAATGGGCCTCCAGAGGAGCTCCGTTGGACCGAAACAGCCACTCTTTGGCTATAACCTAAGTATACCATGGCCTTGGGGCTATTTGAACCAGTTCTGGGCCTATATAAGACCCTTAACCCACCCCTCTCATTTCATACAATTTTCCTAACCCTAGGAGAGAGAAGAGAGAAAAGAGGAGGAGATAGTGAGAGAGATCTGGAGTTAGTAGCTGAGATTTGTTCCCACCACTCCACGTATCGAATCGTCTCTTCCATGTTACTACACCATCGCTTTCAACTCTATTTTTGGGTAATAAATCCTAACCCTAATCTGTTTCTAGGTATCCAAATAGGTAGATTGGTAAAATAGCTAACCTATTTCGTGATTCAGGTAGCCGTTGTGCCGTAGACAAAGACGCAGTGTTCAAACTGAGCTCGGTACGAGTTTACCGGTGAAATGTGCAGACTATAAACGTTTAGGTTATGGTTTTGAAGGCTTTCAATGTTAGCAATGATTTATGACTGACTTGATTGCTATCACATATGCTTAGATGCGATGATTTCCGTGTATTATACCTATATATAAACTATGTTGATTTTACGACATTCTATGTGTTTGTTGAAATGTTTGAATGAATATAGAATTATGATTTATGCTTATTATGACTGATGTTTGAGGATACATGATTGTTGTACGTATGTCAACTCCCTTGTGAAAGGATTTACTATAATGTACGTTATAACTAATATATTACGTGTATATTGATATGTGTAGTCTAAGTGTTTGATAAAATGCCCGAATGAGAAAATGCTTGTTGAACTGTATTTAATGAGGGTGTTGAGATATGATTCTCAATCCCCTTATCTATAGTTACAGTTTTCTTTATGTAACCTATCTTACTACTACGTGTTTTGTGTATGAAATGCCTATGTATGATAACATGTGTATTATGTGTTTGTTGAAATGCTCAAATGAGATTTATATTTAGATTGGTTATCACATTCTGTCTTTGATTTTCACACGTGAATGCTATTGCTTGGACTGTGATTAGGGCTACGATGTAGTCCAGGCAATCGGTAATGGTTTACTATCGGTGGCTGAACTATTTTAGCTACGACGAATACGTTCATGGAATCTGAGTCGTACGATGATTATCGGCAGTGGTTAGACCATGAGGAGTGCGTATGCATTCCATGTCGATTAACTCAACGTGCGCTCGTACCAGTCGAGCTTGTCAAGTAACCTGATTGGCCCAATGTATGTTCACCATGTATGGACGCTACTGCTTGAATCTAAGGTACCAACTTACTAGTGAAAAGCCCATTTAACCTTGGTACCACGATCCGCTAAGACTCATGAGCCGGGTATGGTGGTATGTGACACCGTGGTCGTGCTGTCACCCTACGTTAGGGTGACGAGCCTCCCTGTAGTGACCAATGAACAACTCAGACTTGTGAGCTGAATACGGTGGTATGAGACACGGTATTCGAGCTGTCGGTTTATGCTAAGGTGACGAGCCTTTCTCGTAGTGACCTCGAGTATAAACTAAGGCCTACGTTGAGGTGACGAGCCTCTTCATAGTGACCTGAACTTGCCTGTCCACTGTTTTTAAATCAGGGGTGACATTGCCCTATAACTTGCCTATTGTATATGATTAACTAGGATTGACGACTCTAGATGGATCATCGTTTGGGTAAATGATATAAAGGGAGATACCTTAGCTTCCCAAACCTGCTGTATGAATAAGTCTAATTAAAAACTTGGGTAATCATGTATATGCACCGCATTTGCATGTGTCTTTGGCGTTGGAGTTGAGCACAAAGGAAGGGGTGCATGCCGCGATCGTGAGATGATGTCGTAGAGGGAGTGCAGGCAAGGGCATGCATCATTATCGCATACTATTATTGTATTAACAAGAATAATTAGGACCTAATTGTTGTACTGCTTTATCATTACTGCTTGACTGAATTGATAACATGTTAACCTTTGCTTTATAGTTCCACTGAATTAGCTACTCATTCCCACCTGGGATGGTGTTGTAAAACACTACCCAGACTCTGGTTTAGATGCTGGTGATGGTGAGGTCTATACAACAGAATTGGACTTCGTAGGCGAGGAGGAAGGATTCTTCTACGTTCAACTATCGGGCAGATCTATGTAGATCTCATACTGATGCGCAGGGACTACTGGGATACTTGTTTAGTTGAACACATTTACTTCCTTCATTTTATATGGTTAGAAACAACACATGTACATATTTAGCCCGGTTCCATACTTATACTCCAAAATTTGTGAAACATTTTCATAATTAAATGCATATATTTCAGTCTTCCACTTGCCAAATTACATTAACTCTAGAGTATGATATGCTATTTTAATATAATCGCACTTATGTTTAAATGCACTAATATGGACAACATTTAATCATCATTATCTATGTTGTATAAGTGATGCGTTGGAACTCAGGAGTAGAGCTTTGCTTGACTCCCGATTTTCAGGGCGTTACATCGTATGATTCAAATTATGGGAATGATGAACCCAAACGGGCCAAGGATCGAGAAAGTCATACGACTACAGTCACTAGAGCCGCGTGATCGGATTAGGGCATTGATCTGTCAGGGTATCTTGGTTTCCCTAAACTACTGGATGAATGGACATAATTAATAAACTCGGATAACATTTACGTTACATTGCATTGGTTACCGATTTGGCAGTCGTGGTCGCACTGAGGAAGTGTTGGTCATTCGCGATCGTTAGATGTTGTCGCTCAAGGGAGTGTTGTGGTGAGATCATGTATCATATCATTGAATCATGCATTTGCTTTACCAGAGTATTTAGGATTCTGTGAATGTATGCCTTTTACTAAATTTGTTCCTATGTATGATAATTTGTGTAACTTATTGTTAATGGTACCACTGAGTTGATCACTCACTCCCACTCTGGGATGGTGTTTTAAAACACCAATCAGAACATGTCATAGATGCAGGGATGATGGAGCTAGACGCCCTAGAGGATGTCAGCATGGATAATGAGGAGGAGAGGGTGTATTACTAAACCTTCGACGGTTCCTTCTAGCTTATGTATGGACGATCGCAGGGTATGGGCCAAGGCCCTAGTCGTTTTGGGATAGTTGCATGGGTGGGACTAGTTCCCTGTCTTAGATTTTTTTGGAATTGTATTTTAGATATTCTACATATTTAGCGGTACTTGTTACTGTTTTATGACTTATTTATGCTTCATGGTTCGTTAAACTCCCCATGGCTTATGAGATAATCCAAATGTAATTGAAATCTGAAGCCCATTAGGGCACAAGTGGCACCCGGGAATTCGGGAGTCGAGTTCCTACTCGGCCCCTGAAATTTGGGGCGTTACATAAAATGTTAATAGAAGCTCTGTTGTCGACTAAAACCTGAGTGATTGGACATTCTTCCAAGTGAATAGAAATATACAATGACTTTAAATGTTGTATCATTATAAGAGCCAACCTTTTAATAATGATTTTTCAGAAGGGGGTCGTGGTTTGACCGTCACGGTCGACACCTTTTTGGCTTCCTCCTTGGAGTAAAAAAGTCTATGTTGTATAATTATTGGCGAGCCCAATTCTTCCACATCTCCTTTTGTCGTACTTGGTTGAGATGATTTCGCCTGGAAACATAATAATAGAGTTAGCACCATATTATAATCTAATATAATCGATGGCAATGAGCCAAACTGTATGACTGAATTCTTATACCGCCCCCCAGGTGTTTCCGAATTTAGTTGAGTATCCACTTCATATGTAACTTCGTTCATGCTCTCTTTGTTCAATTTAAAAGACGATTCTAACTCTCTTACTTTAACAAGTAACTCTTCAATCAGAAGATCATTCGAGATTTCCTTATTGTTGAAGTATTCAGTCGATCATTTTATATTCATCCTTATCTTATTGTAACTAGGATCTTTGATCCAGTCATGATTCGTATGAAATTCGGTCGATTCTTTCATATTGGCCAATATATGTTCTTCTCCGACTAGCCTTGATCGAGTTGGCTGGTACTTCTGGGATTGATCTAAAGAAACGGCTAACTGCCTTCTCTTTGCAGCCCGTTGCCTTTGTCAATGTCGCTTCTGAGTACTAGTCATCTCCTCGGGTATCACTGGAAATTTTGGATGACTCAACATTTTCCAAACTCCTTCTCAGCCAGATTGAGGTTTAACCATCCTTAGCCCTTGAAAAATCTGAGAGTAATCGCTGATGTATTTGTCCTTCTGAGAGTAGAAGACATTTCTTTCCTTATAATCTTGATTGGTCAATTATCTCACTGCATATTTTGGTTGATAAAATCTCCCATTCAACTAAATCGGCTTCGCACATTTCTAACAAATGTGTTGATATTTTGACATTATTGTGCATGAATATGGTTTGGTCTGATCGATCATTGTTTCAGGCCCCACCTCCATCATGCCATTTTTCTCATTAGGCTAATTCATATGAACTTCAAGATTAATCTTTTGTCACAGCTGAACCATCCTTTGAGGATTGATAATCATCATATTGATCTTCATTTTTTATGGGAATAGATCAGTATCGATCAACATTACTTCGTTTTCTTTTTTAGAAAATTTTAACAACCCTTTATCGATATTAACCTGAATAACATTATCGAAAATAATATATTTGTTAGTGAAATATGACTGAATTCAATGCCATTTACAATAATTCATTTTCTTCAATATATCGAGTGTCAGAAACTTATGATTAATCAGAATTTTGATAAATTTGCTAGCTAATATAATATTAAAGATTTCAACAGCATGAAAAATATCAAAGATGTATGATCTTTGAACTTTATGATTAGAAGCTGTCACTGTCCCAGCTTTAACAGAAGCCAAACATGTGAATGGATATTTACCCACTATTTTAGACACCATAACATCATAATTATGGTCATAATAATATGCCCGTGCGGATGAATTCTTTTGCCTAATTTACTTAAAGCCTCATATCAAGATATATTCATGATCAAATCATAAAGATTTGTGAATTCTGTTTCATTAATTTCTTTTGAAACTTGAATTCTGACCCATATTGAGCTAACTGGATAAATTCTACTTCGGTCATAACTACCTGACATTACCTTTTTGCTCTTTCGAATCGAGCAATGTAATTCTTGACCGATTTCCCTGGTAGTTGCCAAACACAAGTAAGATTGGCCATGTAACTTTCTTTGTCCTTACAAAAGAATTGGGTATGAATTTTTTTTTCAATTTGTTACTAATTCTTTATGGAATTCAGTAGCAAGTTGGCTACCCTAATGAGTGAATGACCAAATAAATGTCATTTATAATACTCATTATTAGCCAATTCTCCACATTGTATAGTAAATTAACCAATGTGTTATGTGGTCGATTGACTCGTATCACCTGTAAACAATGTAAATTCAGGTCGATAGTTCCTCGGTAATAGATATTGCCGGTCGATACAGTTAGGAATATTGCTTATGATGAAATGGAGTATTAGTTCAGCTAAGAACTTGGCCTGCTAATTCTTGAACTAGTTGAACAATTTGGTTACACTCAAAGTATTGTTGTGCATTAACTGGAGGTATGTAATGCCCTGAAAATCGAGGGTCGAGCATAGACTCAACTCCCGCATTCCAACGCATCACTTATGCAACATAGATAATGATGATTAAATGTTGTCCTTATTAGTGCCTTACACATGAATGAGATTATACCAAAACAACATATCATACTCCAAAGGCAATTAAAGTACACTAGCGAAAGACTGTGATATGTATATAAACTATTCAAAAGTAATAGCAAGCCCTCATAGTATGAATGTCACTAGATTAAATAATTATAAGTTTAATTAAAAAATGTACGAAATAAAAAAGTGTAATGTTCTCTATTCAAAACCCTGTAACCCCATCAGCGCAACTCTAGGTCTATGTAGACCCGCTAGAGAGTTGCATATAAGAGAAATCCTCTTCGTCATTTTAATAGTCCGGCTCTGCCTCATAAGCATTGCCATTACCTGCAGCTAAAACAGAGTTTGGTTGGTGTTTAAAACACCGTCCCAGAACGTAGGAGTGAGTGATCAACTCAGCAGAGCTATATGGCAAAGGTTAACATGTTTTTAATTCAATCAAGTAGTAATGATAAAACAATACTATCAAACATCGCTAAATACTCTGATTAATGCAAACATGATATATATTAATCATGCATGCCCTCGCCTGCACTCCCTCTGCGATCTTCCTCTTACGGTCGTGGCATGCACCCCTTCCTCTGTGGTCAACACCAACGCCAAGGCATATGCAATGCGATGCATGAGCATGATTACGGAGTTCTTATTAGACCTTTTCATATAGCAGGATTGGGAAGCTAAGGTACCTCCCTTATATCATTTCCTAAACAATGATCCATTCTAGGGTCGTCAGTCCTAGCTAGTCTCATACGATTTTGCTGTTTCAGGTCTTTACAAAGGGCTTGTCACCTCAATGCAGGCCTAGCATAACTTTAGTTATTATGGAAAGGCTCATCGCCTCAGCGTAGTCTCAGAGTATGCTCGAGGTCACCACGAATGACTCGTCACCTAATCGTAGGCCGACAGCTCGAATATAGTGTCCCATATCACCGTATTCGGCTCACGAGTCTGGGTTGCTCACTGGTCACTACAGGTGGGCTCGTCGCCCCAGTGTACGCCGACAGCTCGACCACAGTGTCCCATACTACCATGTCCATCTCATGAGTCTTAGCGGATCAAGGTACCAAGGTTAACGGGTTTTGCACTGGTAAGTTGGTACCTTAGATTCAAACAGTAGCGTCCGTACATGGTGAACATACATCGAGTCAACCGGGTTGCTTGACAAGTTCGACCGGTACAAGCATACGTTGAGCCGATCGACATAGAGCGCGTAAGCACTCCTCGTGACCTAAGTACTGTCGACAAGCAGCGTACGACTCGGATTCATCGGGCGTGTCTGTCGTGGTTAAGCGGTTCAACCACCGTTCATAGACATTTACTGATTGCCTGGACTACATAGTAGCCCCAATCACATTTCAAACAATAGCATTCACATATAGTAATCCAAAACAGCATGTGACAACTGAAATCATATATAAATCTTACTTGAATAATTTAACAAACACATACTACACATATTATCATAGACATTTCATCCATACACCATATAGTAGTAGGATAGGTTATTTAAATGATACTATAACCATAGTTAAGGCAATTGAGAATCCTATCTCAACACCCTCATTACATGCATTTAAACAAGCATTTTCGCATTCAGGCATTTTATTAAACACTTAGGCTACACATATCATATACATGTAGTAAGGTAGTTATAACAGGTATTATAGCAAATCCCTTTACAAGGGTTCACCATACGTATGACAAATCATGAATTCTCAGTTAATAAACATGGCAAGCATCAATTACAATTCCATACTCATTCACATATTTCAACAAACACATGGAATGCATTATAAATCAACATAGTTTATATATATACATAATACATGGAAACCCTCATATCTAAGCACATGTGATAGCAATCAAGCCAGTCATAAATCATTACTGACATTGAAAGCCTTGAAAACCATAGCCTAAATGTTTATAGTCCATACCTTTCGTTGGTAAACGAGTATCGAACTCAGTTTGTACGCCAAGTTTTTGTCTATGGCACGACGGCCACCTATAGCATGAAATAGGTTAGCTATTTCATCACTATACTATTTGAATCTCTAGGGCATGCTAGGGTTAGGATTTCTTACCTAAGAACGGGATCGGAATCGTCGGAATAACGATACAGAGGTGATAGTTAAGCACATGGAGTGGCGGGATTGAATCCCACGAACAAACTCCAACTCTTTCTCTCACTTTCTCTCTCTTTCCTTCTCTTTCTTCTCTCTCTATGATTTGTAAATTCGTATGTGAAGGGAGTGAGAGGGTTTAAGGCTCTTATATGGGCCCAGAAGTGATGGGAATGGCCCTAGGGCCATGGTATACTTAGGTTATAGCCAAAAGCCGTCTGTTTCGGCTTAATGGAGCACTTCTGGAGGTCCCTTTTTTGCATGCGGTTGGACTTAGGCTCCCTAACATTGGATCTAGGTCGAGTTAAGTTTTTGGTCCGATCGAATTTATAGATCGACTGTGGCGGTTCAGTTTCAGTTCAACGGTCACCGGCACTCGATCAGGGCCACAAGTATACTGACATGTGTTAGAAATTTTTCCTGATCTGAGGGTGTAATTGGGTCAAATTTTGACTGTCTGAATCCTTATATTTGGCCTATAAGCGAACGACTCAATTCACTTAAGTTTGGGTTTAATTTTTAAAGATATTCGTGTTTATCACACATTTCGCTCCGGGCTCAAGTTGTACATTTCTGGATACTGTTAGGACTTGATTTCCAAGATAGTTGTCAAGTCTAGTGAGGCGGTCCTAACGGTATAGTTTTGTGGTCATCGGACTTTTGAAGCACAGTTTAGGTCTGATATGGAGTTTCACGATGCTCCCGAGAGCAACTGGGTTTTGAGATGGATCCTAAGCTTTTAGGTAATGTAGCATTAATGGTTTTACTCGTTTTAGGTTTTACAGTTCGTATTTAAAGTGGTTCAAGCTAATTTCACAGTTAATCTAGTTTAACACTTAGTTTCATCTAATTTCTAAAGGATTTGGTCCTGAGTGATTTCTGCCTGAGGTGGTACTCGGGTCTTTGTACGAATTTTTCCGAGATGTTACAATCTACCCCCCTCAAAGAAAAATTTCGTCCTCGAAATTAGTACGTTTTCATACTTCTCGAGAATTTGAGGGTAGTTCTTTCGGACCTCGGCTTCTGTTCCCAAGTAGCCTCTTCTTCAGTGTGGTGTGTCCACAACACTTTCACAAGTGGGATAACTTTACTGCGCTACACCTACTCCTTCCTATCTAGAATACGCGTGAGTTGCAGTATATAAGTAGCATCCTCACTTAACTGCACCTGCTCTCATCTGATAATGTGGGAAGGATCGGGAACATATTTCTTCAACATAGATACATGAAATACGTTGTGCACGCCTACGAGTGGTGTGGGCAAAGCAAGGCGGTACGCGACCACGCCCACTCGGTCTAGTATCTGGAATGGACCAATAAATCTCTATGTGAGCTTTCCCTTCTTTTCAAACTGAAGAACTCCCTTCATGGGGGAAACCCTAAGAAATACATGGTCCCCAACCTCGAACTCCAATGGTCGCCGTCTCGTATCGGCGTAACTCTTCTGTCTGCTTTGCGCTGTCAGAAGTCGACGCCTAATAATGTCGATCTTCTCTGAAGTCGCCTGAACCAACTCTGGGCCAATTAAGCTCTTCTCGCCAATCTCTGCCCAGCAATGTGGTGCCCTACATGGGCGCCCATACAAGGCCTCATAGGGAGCCATGCCAATACTCGCCTGAAAACTGTTATTGTACGCAAACTCTGCATAAGGGAGACAGTCATCCCAACTGTCCTTAAAATCAATCACGCAAGCACGCAACATGTCCTCTAACACCTGGTTTACCTGTTCCGTCTGCCCGTCAGTCTGTGGGTGGAATGCGGTACTAAACTTCAGTTTCACACCCATTGCTTCCTGGATGCGAGTCCAGAAGATGGATGTGAATCGCGTGTCTCGGTCCAATAAGATCTCCAGAGGAACTCCATGTAGACGCACAATCTCCTTGATGTATAACCTGGCCAACTCGTTTGCTGAGTTCGAAACTCTGATAGGGAGAAAATGAGCCGATTTCATCAACCGGTCCACGATCACCTAAATGGAGTCATGTCCCTTCCTTATCTCCGGTAGCCCTAATATGAAATCCATAGAGATGAAATCCCATTTTCATTCAGCTATGGGAATGGGTTGAAGTAATCCAGGAGGTCGGCGATGTTCAGCCTTGACCCGCTGGCACGTGAGACAATGTGATACGTACTCTGCTATGTGGGCCTTCATGTTGTCCCACCAGTATGAGCGCTTCATGTTACGGGACATCTTCATACCGCCATGATGCATTGCCATCCTCGAATTGTGAATGGCCTCGAGAACTTCTTTCCTCAAGTCAGGAAGATTTGGGACACATAGGCCGCCACGATAACGTAAACCCCCATCCGTATCGACTCTCCATTCTGAGTCTTCACTATCGCTCGCCTGCTCTCTCATCTCAGCCAATTGCTCACTGTCTTTCTGAGCCGCGATGATCCTATCATCAATAAGTGGCCGCACACGAATGTGTACGATGCTCTCAAATGGTTCCTCCATCGTGAGCTTCTGCTCAAAACCACGCACAAACTCCACCATATTCCACTCAATCATCAGCGGTGCTGCAAATGCTATCACCTTCTTGCGGATCAACGCGTCTGCCACTAGGTTGGCCTTGCTAGGATGATAGGAGACCTCGAACTTGAAGTCCTTCAAGGTTTCCATCCATCGCCGCTGTCTCATATTCAGGTCCCTCTGCGTGAATATGTACCTGAGGCTCTTGTGGTCGTAAAAGAGCTCGAACTCCTCTCCATAGAGGCAATGTCTCTAGATCTTCAAAGCAAAGATGACGGCTGCTAACTCTAGGTCGTGCGTAAGGTAGTTTTCCTCGTGTTTCCTCAACTGTCGCGGTAGGTAGGTAATAACCTTGTCCTTCTGCATCAAAACACCACCCAAACCAACATGAGATGTGTCGGCATATATCATGTACTTGACCCCTTGCTCTGACAATACTAGCACAGGGACGGACTTCAACTTGTCCTTCAGTTCCTGAAAAGCTGCTTCAGCCTTCTTAGTCCAGGCAAACTTGAGATCTTTCTGAGTTAGCTGAGACAACGATCTGGCTATCTTGAAAAAATCTCTAATGAAGCGTTGGTAGTAACCTACCAGGCCAAGAAAACTCCTCACTTCAGTAATCGAACCGGATTGCTCCCAGTCCTGAACTGTGGTTACCTTGGCAAGGTCCGCAGCTATCCCTTCCTTAGACACCACGTGTCCCAGGAACTTGACTTCTTCTTTCCAGAAGTCACACTTCTTGTACTGCACGAACAATTGGTTCTTCCTGAGAGTATCGAAGACTGCTCGCAGGTACTCCTTGTGATCTTCCTGACTCTTGGAGTATATCAGGATGTCATCTATAAACACGATGATGAATCGATATAGAAATGACAGAAACACCCAGTTCATCAGGTTCATGAACATGGCTGGTGCGTTCGTAAGGCCGAACGACATAACGAGAAACTCATAGTGTCCAAAACTGGTCCTGAAGGCCGTCTTCTGCACGTCCTCATCCCTGACGTGCTACTGGTGATATCCTGACTACAAGTCGATCTTCAAAAAATATTGTGGCCCCTTCAACTATCAAACATATCATTTATCCTGGGCAAAGGATACTTGTTCTTCACCGTCACTTGGTTCAACCTGCGATAATCAATACACAATCGCAGAGATCCATCCTTCTTCTTTACAAACAACACGGGTGCTCCCCATGAAGACACGCTAGGTTGTATAAAGCCTGCCTCCAACAGATCATCAATCTGTTTCCTCAGCTCCTTTATCTCACATGGAGCCATGCGATAGGTCGGAAGAGATATAGGTGTTGTACTAGGCACTAGTTCGATGGTAAAATCGATTTCGCGCTGAGGGGGTAATCTAGGTATCTTTCTGAACACATCTGAGAACTCTTGGACTACAGGAGTATCCTCAAGTGTTGGACCATAAACATCCTCTAGCAAGGAAGCGTAACAACTGATGCGATAGGACCAACTGAACTGCACTGGGAATGTAAAGGTCATGCCCTCTGGTCCACAAGCTGTTACCACTCTAGTATCGTAGTCGATCTTTGCCTTCATCTCTGTGAGCCAATCCATACTGAGGATGATACTGTAATGTCACATGGGAGCAACAATCAGGTCAATAAGCACTATCCTGCTCCCTAAATCTATCAAGCAACCCTCACAGATTCTGCTAATATCTGAAAAAGTCCCTGTAGCTATAAGGATTCTCACTCCCTTCGTAGGAGCTGTATCTAATGCTAGCCGCTTGATTGCCGCACATGATATAATGGAGATAGTGGACCCAGTGTCCACCAATAAGAAGACGGGGATACTTTGAATATGGGCCATGACTTCAAAAGCCAGCGCTGCTGCAACTGCTGACTCGGATGCCTCAGTTGTAAGTGAGTACACACGAGCGTACTAAGAACGGTTCAGCTGCGGTACCATAGGTCGCTGAGGCGGCCTAAAGCGAGGTGCAGGTGGCTAAAATGATGGATGTACGGGTGCTGACCGCAGAGGTGGGGCTGTAATAGCCTGAGAAGCTGGCGGTTGATCCTCTAAGGTGGCGAAAAGCCGTTGTCCCTTATCTTGGTAAAACAATAGGTATCTGCATGGCCTGGCCTCCTACAGTAAGTGTACCATAAGTCTGGTCGCCTCATAGGGGCCGGTGGACCCGCGATCCTGTAAGGTGAATCTGCATGGGGCCTTTTGTCGAGGAACAGCCTGCTCGGTAACTCGGGTCATGGCCTAGGAACCATAGGCCCACGAGTGCGGGATAACCTATCCCTGTCCTGCTCCGCTCACAAAGACATGTTCACTAGCTCAACATAAGTAGGTATGCTAGCGCAGCACATCTTCAAGCATATTTTTCACCACACGACATTCCCAGGAGCTGAGATATCAGACGGACGTCTACAACCGCCTCCTGCCTTGCCACAGAGATCTTAAATTATAGAGGCTCCAATGACGGGTCTCATATGTGGGCATAGAAGGCTTGGACAGTATCTGCAGTCGCTCATGACTTACCTTCAAAGATGGGCCGCCGTCTATCATCAGACAGGCGGCCCATCAATGGATAGAGCCTGAACAATCTCTCCTCTACATGCGGCTCAAGAGAACCCTACAACCTCGAAATTTTCCATGTGACAGGTCCGTTAGTAGAGTGCTTGGGAGAGGAGCCTGGGGATTGAGGTCCCGCTTTGTCCTTATCTCTCGATCAACGCTTGCACTTGCGGCGACACCCGATTTTCTCCTTGGACGAGTAGGGTGGCTAGGCCCAGCTTCATCTGTGGAAGCCCTCTTCTTCCCCATGAGGGAAAGAAGCGTGGAAAGTGAAAAGATGGCCGCTACGAGCTCAAAAAGAGCCATGGAAGTGAAATAAAATGGAAGGATAGAGTGGGTTGTTGGATTTGAAGATGTATGAGACACAAATGTGACTTTGTGTCCCCAAAGAAAAGGGGAAATGAAGGAGATAAAAGATGGGTTTTGATGAAGATAGTAGAGGGGTGTATGTATTAAAGGAAAAGAAGAAAATGTGAGGATGGAGGAGAGATTTGAGAGAGAAAATTGGGATTTTTGAGAGGTTGGTTGGGAGGCTTGGAGAGGTGGGAATGGGAGCAATGAAGCTAAAGAAGGGATTAAAAGGGGCCCCACACGATTTTGTGGGCCCCACACGTGTTGAGAGGCTGGCCTGACGATGGCCAGCTGTGGCCTGACAGGCCCGAACAAAGGGGGTGGCAAGCTCTCGCCGATCCGACGATGGCAACGCTAGGTCGCTGGAGAGGCCAGCGAGCCCTCGCCGATCCGGCGATGGCATCGCCAGTCCCTGGACCTTTTGGCAAGCCCTCACCCCATGGGTGATGACATCCCACCTGGGATGCCGTGTGGGTGCGGGGTCCACTCTGGATCTCCCCGTTTTACATCATTTGGGGCCCCTAGTCCGTTTAAGTCGTTTTGGGTCCCATCTCGAGTATAATTGCACTTTTCTGTTCGTCTGAGTGTGGAATTGGTTGAAGTTTCATCTAAACCTGTCACTTAATGGTCTAGGAACGATCTGGGGTCACCATGCATGATCACAGGTGCGTACGGGCTTCGATTTTGATGGTCATTTTCATCTATGAATGATCAGTTTCGTCGATACGCGAAAGTTGGAGATCTTAGGACTGTTCCTGCATTCATCGCACCCTCCTAAGTTAAAGTACGTCAGTGTGCATCGTGTGACCATAACCCAGGTCCAGTTTAATCCAAATCATGCTCTGATACCAACTTGTTACGCCCTAAAAATCGGGGGTCAAGCATAGACTCACTCCCGAGTTCCAACGCATCACTTATGCAACATAGATAATGATGATTAAATGTTGTCCTTATTAGTGCCTTAAACATAAATGAGATTATACCAAAATAGCATATCATACTCCAGAGGTAATTAAAGTACGCTAGCGAAAGACTGTGATATGTATATAAACTGTTCAAAAGTAATAGCAAGCCCTCGAAGTATGAATGTCATTAGGTTAAATAATTACAAGTTTAATTAAAAAATGTACGAAATCAGAAAGTGTAATGTTCTCTATCTAAAACCCTGTAGCCCCGTTAGCACAACTCTAGGTCTACGTAGACCTGCTAGAGAGTTACATATAGGAGAACTCCTCATTATCGTAATAGTCTAGCTCTGCCTCATAAGCATCGCCATCACCTGTAGCTAAGATAGAGTCTGGTTGGTGTTTAAAACACCGTCCCAGAATATGGGAGTGAGTGATCAACTCAGTGGAGCTATAAGGCAAAGGTTAACATGTTATCAATTTAATCAAGCAGTAATGATAAAGCAATACAATCAAACATCCCTAAGTACTCTGGTTAATGCAAACATGATATGTATTAATGATGCATGCCCTCGCTTGCACTCCCTCTGTGATCTTCCTCTTACGGCTGCGGCATGCACCCTTCCTCTGTGCTCAACACCAATGCCAAAGGCACATGCAATGTGGTGCATGAGCGTGATTACCGAGTTCTTATTAGACCTTTTCATATAGCAGGATTGGGAAGCTAAGGTACCTCCCTTATATCATTTCCCAAACAATGATCCATTCTAGGGTCGTCAGTCCTAGCTAGTCTCATACGATTTTGTGGTTTCAGGTCTTTACAAAAGGCTTGTCACCTCAATGCAGGCCTAGCTTATACTTTAGTTACTACAGAAAGGCTCGTCGCCTCAGCGCAGTCTCAGAGTATGCTCGAGGTTACTACAAATGGCTCGTCACCTAATCGTAGGCCGACAGCTCGAATATAGTGTCCCATATTACGGTATTCGGCTCATGAGTCTGGGTTGCTCACTGGTCATTACGGGTGTGCTCGTCACCCTGGCATAGGCCGACAGCTCGACCACAGTGTCCCATACCACCATGTCCGCCTCATGAGTCGTAGCGGATCGAGGTACCAAGGTTAACGGGTTTTACACTGGTAAGTTGGTACTTTAGATTCAAACAGTAGCGTCCATACATGGTGAACATACATCGGGTCAACCGGGTTACTTGACAAGCTCGATTGGTACAAGCATACGTCTAGCCGATCGACATGGAGCGTGTAAGCACTTCGCGTGGCCTAACCACTACCGACAAGCAGCGTACGACTCGGATTCATTGGGCGTGTCTGTCATGGTTAAGCAGTTCAACCACCGTTCACTGACATTTACCGATTGCCTGGACTACGTAGTAGCTCCAATCATATTTCAAACAATAGCGTTCACATATAGTAATCCAAAATAACAGTGACAACTGAAATCAGATATAAATCTTACTTGAATAATTTAACAAACACATACTACACATATTATCATACATAGACATTTAATCCATACGGCACATAGTAGTAGTATAGGTTATATCAAGGATACTATAACCATAGTTAAGGGAATTGAGAATCCTATCTCAACACCCTCATTACATGCATTTAAACAAGCATTTTCGCATTCAGGCATTTTATCAAACACTTAGGCTACACATATCATATAAATGTAGTAAGGTAGTTATAACATGTATCATAGCAAATCCCTTTACAAGGGTTCACCATATGTACGACAAATCATGAATTCTCAGTCAATAAACATGGTAAGCATATATCACAATTCTATACTCATTCACACATTTCAACAAACACATGGATTGCATTATAAATCAACATAGTTTATATATGTACATAATACATGGAAACCCTCGTATCTAAGCACATGTGTAGCAATCAAGCCAGTCATAAATCATTACTGACATTGAAAGCCTTGAAAACCATAACCTAAATGTTTATAGTCTGCACCTTTCACCGATAAACGAGTATTGAGCTCAGTTTGTACGCCAAGTCTTTGTCTATGGCACGACGGCACCTATAACATGAAATAGGTTAGCTATTTCATCACTTACACTATTTAAATCTCTAGGGCAGGCTAGGGTTAGGATTTCTTACCTAAGAACGGGATCGGAATCACCGGAATAGCGATATAGAGGTGATAGTTAAGCACGTGGAGTGGCGAGATTAAATCCCACGAACAAACTCTAACTCTTTCTCTCACTTTCTCTCTCTTTCCTTCTCTTTCTTCTCTCTTCTCTCTCTAGGGTTTTCAAATTTGTATGTGATGGGAGTAGGAGGGTTTAAGGCCCTTATAAAGCCCCAGAAGTGATGGGAATGGCCCCAGGGCCATGGTATACTTAGGTTATAACCAAAAGCCTCTGTTTCGGCTCAACGAAGCACTTCTAGAGGCCTTTTTCTGTATGCCGTCAGACTTAGGCTCCCTGGTATTGGATCTAGGTTGAGTTAAGTTTTTGGTCCGATCGAATTTACAGATCGACCATGGCGGACCAGTTTCAGTTCAACGGTCATCAGCACTCGATCAGGGCCACAAGTATATTGACACGTGTTGAAAATTTTTCCTAATCTGTGGGTGTAATTGGGTTAGATTCTGACGGTCTGAATCCCTATACTTGGCCTACAAGTGAATGACTCAATTCACTTAAGTTTGGGTTCAATTTCTAAATACATTCGCGTTTCTCACACACTTCACTCTGGGCTCAAGTTGTGAGTTTCTGGATTCTGTTAAGACTTAATTTTCGAGATGGTTGTCAAGTCTAGCGAGGTGGTCCTAACAGTATAGTTTCGTGGCCATCAGACTTTCGACGGGCGGTCCAGGTCCGATACGGAGTTTCACGATGCTCCCGAGAGCAACTGGATTTTGAGATGGATCCTAAGCTTTTAGGTAATGTAGCGTTAACGGTTTTACTTATTTTGGGTCTTGCAGTTCATATTTAAAGTGGTTCAAGCTAATTTCATAGCTAATCTAGTTTAACACTTAGTTAATTTCGTCTGATTTGGTCCTGAGTGATTTCTGCCTGAGGTGGTACTTGGGTCTTTGTACCAATTTTTCCGCGATGTTACAAGGTACTTCAAAGCCATCATTGTATTGTTCTTTATTATATGATTGATTTCTAAGCAAGGGATGCCCCCTAGTCATCCCTTGATTCTTGGCTTCATAAACCATGTTCCTATTTTTATGTTCAAGACATCAGAAATCTATTGGTGATGGTAATTTTTGCACGTCCTGGACATGAATTCGTTCAAGACGCATGAAATCTACCAGTATCGGTGAATTTCACACATCCTGTATTGGACCAGGGATAAAGAATAGGTGGTATATGCTTCATTGTGATAGAAGTGTCTGTGACATTGGTTGAACTGGTGGTATAGGTGCCCAATTTTCAATAGAACTTGCATTGGCCTGTTGTTGAGGTGTAATAAATACTTTATTTATGAATAAAGTCACCAACTGATTCATTCTCGCTGTGTGGCCGACGATCCACTTATTGAAAGCCTCGACCTGAACTCGTGAGTGTTTCGGTTAAACTCGCGATAATTCTGCAATGTGCTAAATCCCCCTTTGCCTATCAACCATCCCGACTGACATAATTTCAAGAGGTTCAAGTCAAGATGTCGATGGTTTGTTTGGATTTGGAGGAACAAGCACCAGACTAGGTGATAGATCTCATTGCTCACTGTTCAGGCACTTGTTGGACTTGCACCTCATTTTTGTGAGTAGGAGGCTCGATAGCCACGACATCAACGGTTGAAGTATTATAACCACCCAATTGGCTTATAATTTCGAATGATTACTGCATTGACAAATATACTTGAGTTAACCAAACATTATGGCGACCAAGTAATTTGAGTCCCACAGGGCATGAAAAAAATGTTGGCTTTTTGCACATTTGATGCACAACAAATATTTATGGCAGCCTAGTGGTTGTGAGTTCCACCGGGCATGCCAAAAAATGTTGGTAGCTCAATTTGTTTTCAATTATGCGGCATGCCATAATCGATACAATAGCTCAATCCAAATAGATCAACTTTGACCCCAAGCACCAAAATAAGCAGATACATCCAATATAAACATATATGACCAGATTCTGAGAAGATCAATCGCTTATTCAAGCACTTACAAAATTTTGGTAATGATTAAGCGATAATCGGGGGGTGGGGTTCTTTCTCCGAAGATGGATTACTTTGTATCTTTCACAAGAAAGGACTTTCAGGATACTAGTGCAAATCAAACAATAAGAAAAACTCACAATCAGTCATTAGGAACAACTACAAGAATTCATCTCTTAGAAAGAACTATTTGATATTGGATAAAAAATAAATCCAATGTATAAGCATGAACTTGATTTATAGCTAAAGATTAACATGACTAAGAATTGCCACTACCGAATTATCACTAATCTTACCTTACGATAAACCGAGATAAAAGATAAATTGATAGATTTGATTAATTAAAAGTATATTTTTTTATCACAGCCTAATTCATAAATTATGCTCTAGCTTATAATTCCTCCGTATCCTGATATCATATAACGGTTACAACCGTTAAAAGCCTTTCTAAATTCTTTAGAATTTATTTTAAGCCCGTTTCTCCTTACCAGAGTTCTACTTTTAAGTTTTAAAGATCTCTTATTTCACTTTTGTTGGCCATTTGTTGCTTTTTATATGTTAAATAACGGGAAATTAACCGTACTCGCCTCGAAGTTTGGGCAAATTACCTCGATCGCTATGATACTCCATATATTACCTAAAGGGCCTTCTAACACCTTTTAAAGATTGTTTCGAACAAAAATGCCCCTGACCTTGGTTCAGGATTTGTACGGTCCTAGAGTGAAGCGGAAGTCACCCGCTATGGCAACCCCCGAGAAACGGACGGATCGGCTACTCCCCGGGACACCAGCTAATGGCGGGTGCTCGGTGCTCTATGCGCCCCACCACCACGTACGTGTTTCATCCATACCGTTTATATATTTCTACACATCATTTTATGGCAGGAGAGAAAAAACGAGCATAATCCAATCACGGTGGGCCGTAGGAGAATTAATTCAGTGGATATCCAATAAATATAATTTTGCTGCAGTGTGGTCCAACCGAGAGCTGTATCACTCTCATTTTTGGGTTAAAGCCATAAAATGATATTTTAAACTGGATGAACGGCCTGGATGAAGCACATACATCATGGTGGGGCCCACGGACCACTGATCACGTGCACCACGAGCTTCAGAAGGGGCAAATGTCGCACTTATGTACATTTGAAAGACCCTCTCCTTCCTCCTCTTTTGTGAAATCTTAGAGAAGCCAAGATCTAGGGACCAACAGCCAAAGATCGACGCTGTTTCTCCTGGTCATTTCGCTCGTCTGAAAGCCTCTTCCACTACGATTAGTTCTTTACAATGACATGCAACTACTTAGCTTCTCCTTAGAATCAGCGTGACCATTTGGAATCAGTGCGTCGCATAATAAATTAAAATTTTATCATGGTGCCCTGAACATCGAGCGGGTCGTGGCTTGCATACTAAATGTGGCACTGATTCCGAAGGGTCGCATTGAATTTGATGTGGAAAGAATAATAAAGTATGATGATATCCCCATTTGCATTCTTAAGTGGAAGAAACTTGTAGAGTCTTGCGCATCACTGAGTTTTCTTCTGGCAGTTACTGTGTTAAATGTGTCATCATTACAATTTTGTAAGGGTCGCTGATTTCATGTTATATGGTTCGTGACTATAATTCTATATGGTTGCTACTTGCCATGTTATATGGATCATGATTGTTGCATTTTCTTGATCGTGCTTGTAGCTTTTAACCTGTTCTCTTCCTGTTCTACTTAACCATTTGAACCGATTCATCCATGTAACGCCCCGAACTTTTCGATACTCGAGTATCGAAAGTCCTTGAGCGTTACCATAAGATTTAACATGGGTATAATACTAATTCGAACATGGGTATAATACTAATTCGACTATTCCAACCCTTACACACTTGCCCTGACCTAAACCTAACCATTAGGAATGATCCTCATTCATAAATTAAGAGATCTGACCGTTCATGTTAGAGACAGGACCAACCATCATACGATTTGATGCACGTACCTTCCTTTAAATAAATTGAGGAATAATTCCCTACCCATAATGATTCGGATATATGTCCCTTTGTAATAATTTCTTAGAAACATGTCTATAACCATGTGGAGCCATTAGATTTCCTAAAACTCACATATCAACAATAATTACGAAAATGCCATTGACGTATACCTGTGAATTCCAATTCACATGGTCCTCATGATCCGTTTCATATGAAATTTTATACCATGCCTAATTATCATAAATTAACCATACACGTCAAATTTTAGCCCTTAGATCACAGTAAACCAGCTACTTGACCTTTGCATCTGTCCGTACACTTATCAGATCAAGACTTTGATCTGTTCATCTTTTTCACCCCATATAAATATGCTTAACCCACCATTGGAATTACAATCTAAGGAACTTACACATGTGAATAAGTCACTCAAATCTAACGTTATACATGTCCTACCCTAATTACTCCAAGAACCTATTTTCTGTCCATCCATTTACATCGATCATCCACCGGGCCAGGGTAGGAAGCTCATCGTATCCCTTCCGAATCCTGGTGGATCCTGGTCGTCCGCTCGTCAGCAGAGAGTCCATCGGTAGTCACCCAGGATTGGGAATTGGGTCAAGCCGCGAAAACTTCGCAGTTATAGATGTCAGTAACTCCGTAGTCCGATCACTCTCTAAAAGTAGGGAATGTCCATCATTGAAAGGCTCAAATTGTTTATTCTAAGGTTGCCCTTTAGGTCTTAGTCTAAGAGAGTCCTCGATATTATCTATGTCCAAGGAAAGGGTGAATCAAGTCTTACTAAATCATCTTAAAACGGTTTCTCATAGTAGAACTTACTAGGGCTTCTATAATGTTCGTATTTATCGAGCACCGTTTCGATCCTGGGCCAGTGGGGTAGGGTCCACCACGTTTCCGCTGCGCCACCCAGGTCAAAGAGGTGTATTAGGTGACCTAACTAGAGCGGGTTCATCATGTCCTACCCCCCTTAAAATTTATTTTCGCCCTCAAGGCTCAAGATTTATGTCTTGCTCCGTATATCCGAACAAGGTGTAGTTTAGGATCTATCCTTGACATGAAATGGGATGCGATCTCCCACTACATTGGTCTTCTTTTCATCAATGTTGTGTATTATGGCATTGATACCTATGGTCATAGAAAGGAGCTAAAGATGAAGGGTATTGTGGTTGATTCGGGGTCGTGTGAGTTTGTAGCGAGATGCCTAATTCTACCAAGAAATTTTGTCGCGGTCCGACTTATCCTATTTAATCATGTCTAGCTTAATAGGCGTGCTATCTTTTTGCGTTCATAAGCACAATATGTATGCCGACATGGCATGTGATTTAGGACCGATTCTTAAGCGTCTCGTTGCTCACTTGGGAAATTCCTTAGGCCTAAAAGAAAATATTTCTATTGGCTATATATTCTCACACTTCTCAAAGACAAAGTTATAAACTTTTGGTTGTAAGTGGTCAAGCCAACACGGAAGAAAGTTGCGTAGTGGGTCCGAGCGGATACATAGACCTTCTGCCTCGCGAAGACGTAAAATCATCGTATCGGTCCTTAATCCTAGCCGATCCCGACCTTCCGCTTGATCGAGCATAGGGTTCATTGGTCACTACCAGATTGAGAATTCGATTCAAACCACGAATACCTCGCTAATGTGTAGTTTCTCGCCCGTGTCCCCGATTGTACTAAGTCCTTGAGAAGGCAATTCGAGGGTGTATTGATTTGATCTAACATTAAATCCAAAGGATATATAAGTTTTCTATGAGCGTGAATAGTTTCTATGTCATATAACCTTCCCATGAGTTATTAAAGGAGCCTATGAGTATTAAGGGGTCCGACGAAGGAGTGAGGTCTCACTCCAACCTAATCCGACCCATTAATTAAGTCCATCTTTCAACTATCTTGCAATTATCTTAGCATAATCGGTCTTTTTACGTTCCGTAGTAGAACCAAAGTAGCCTAGTCTCAATTTATGAATAGTGGTAATCTATTAGTCTATACTTACACACTAGATGATTTCGAGATCATTTCTAATACAAGAAATTATTCATCGTGTAGGGTCAAACGTTGTCTAAGTGGAATTGAGTTGTACGTACTTGACGCTCGAGCCTTTCACACATGCTCACACCGGTAAGAAGATCCTGGAGTTTGTATTATTAATTTGTTGGATTTCTATATGGTCAGGTCTGTCAAGACTAGGAGTATCGCTCTAGGTCCAAACTCTATGGGCCTATCTATCAAACAACCATTTACTCCAAAAGCTTAAGCTATCAGAGTGCGGTGGGTTAATGTATATCAAGGGACTTTATCACTTCAACACAATTTGGCCAGTGGCCTTAAGTTGTATTAAATGGGACCGCATTACTAATCCTACCTTGGGATTGGGTGTGACATGGTTGGTAGGAGGGGATTAAATTTACTTTATAGGCTTTGGAAAATGAGCATTGTGTTGGGAAGGGTGAGATGGGATTTCCAAATCCTAGGATAATGAATTTCTAAGTGAAATTTGGAAGGACAACTCAGAGTTACGTTTAATTGCATACATTCCAAACCTAGTATCGGAAACCATGGGATACACTCAATCTAGGGACCATACCTTACACATATATTTATTATTACTTTTACAATTCCATCCACCCAATCGTACTTAATGCAATTTGGCCGAACGGGCCCTAAACGTCCTCAAACATCTAAAACATCCTACCAACTACTACACCTATCAACAGGAAAACATAACCACCCTAAGATAGTAGCCCATGCAAACTACAAGACAACATATGGATGAGCTCGGATAGAGCCATGGAAAATGAGGATAAGGGAAAGGGGGGCTAGAGTTTTGGTTCTCCATGGACTTGAGCCTCAACAGGGATTGTAAAGGCCAAAAAGGTAGGGATTGAAGGAGGAAAATGAGTTGATGGGATGAGTTGAGAGCTTACCCGAATTTGAGCTCCAAATGAGGCGTGTAAGTGCTTAAATGAAAGAGAATGGAGAGGGTAGGGGGTAGGTTATGTTGTAAACGTTAGAGGAGGATGTATGGTTGGATATGAAACAACAAAATGGGCGATTGGAGTGGAGGTTTGAGAGAGAAAAATCAGAAATGGAGGTTTGGGCGTTTGGAAGGGACGAAATGGGAGAGTGGGGTGCTCCAGCCCTTTAAAACCCAACCATTTGCCAAAATGGCACGTGCCAGGGGGTAGAGGGGGGTAGGCCGACCAACCCCATGCTTGGAACCTCGCCGGAAAAGCGACCAGGACCGCGGTCCGCTGGCCGGTGAATGTGCGCGCGCCATGGCCGGACTTGGCCGAACCGCGCCGCCGCGGTGGGGCCGTGTTCTCTGTGGTCCCAAGGTGCCAAATGCACCCTGGTTTGACCCGGGTCCCATCGGATCTAAGTGGGAGGCCCCGAATCCGATTTGCTCCATTTCAGGTAGTTTCGGGATAATTGGACGTAACTTGCAATCCGGAATGAGTTATCTGATGTAAAATATATGAATTTGGGGTAGAACGAGCTAATGAAGCCAACCAACCCCACTACGTCGGGTTGCGCAGCCCGGAATTGCGAGAAAACCCTCCAATTGGTGGCCATTTTCCCGTTTTAATTTTGTTTTACCAAAATAGTAATTTTTGTTTGATTACTCTTCATCTGTTGGGCTTTAGGAGTTGCGCTCATCGCGTAAAGAGCTTAGAATAATTAGGAGAATGATTTGGTGAAGTTAAATAGGACACTTACTATTTTTGGCTGAAAGCCTTGCGCACTAGTAGACACCATGACCTTAGTAAGTCGCGAATGCTAGGAGTTTTAGTTGTAGTTTGTTTCTGATTTCTTTCCCATTGCTTGGTATTCCTATTTAAAGGGTTGTGAACTCATTTTAGTCATTCATTAATCAATTGTGGATCTATTAGAATTTATTTCTAGTTTTTGCTTTCTTTCCTCATGGATTCGAGAAGTCTCTGCGAGGAGTCCAGAGAAGCTTCGAGGATTCGGAGTAGTTATCCTCATCACGCCTATCGCACATTTTTGATTCTCAATGATTGGGATGAGGTGGATTATGATCTAGACCCTTCACTAGACAACCTAGAAATGTTTTAAGGTCGACCCGTGCGACCATGGTTGAATACATACTCGATTTCGGCGTTCGTTTTCAATGAACTTCGCCAATTGTGAAATCGGGATACCTATGATTTGTTTCTACATCCCGTCGCTCCCTCCTAAGTCAGAGTGCGTTAGAGTGCGTAGTGTGACCATAACCCAGGTCCGGTTTAATCAAAATCATGCATTAATACCATCTTGTAACGCCCTGAAAATCGGGGGTCGAGCATAAACTCAACTCCCGAGTTCCAGAACATCACTTATGCAACAAATTGAATGATTATTGAATGTTGACTGTATTCGTGCATTGAACATGAGTGAGATTAAGCCAAAACAGCATATCATACTCCAGAGACAGTTAAATTTGCAAGCGGAAGACTATGATAGATAGATAAAATATATAAACTATGATGAGTCTCCAGAGTGTGATAACATTACCAGGTTAAATAAATACAAGTACGGTTCTAAAATATACCAAATGTGTAAGTTTAATGTCTTCTATCCCAAGTACCATAACCCCGTCAATACAGTATCAGGTCTTCAGAGACCCGCCAGAGAGATACAGATAGGAGAACTCCTCCTCATCACCATAGAAGTAGTCCTACTGCTTCACAAGCATCGCCATCACCTGAAACTCAACAAATCTGTTTGGTGTGTACAACACCATCCCGTAACGTGGGAGTGAGTAGCTAACTCAGTGGAACAATAAGGCATAAGTTATCATGTTATCAATACAGTCAAGCAGTAATGATAAAGCAGTAAATCAAACACTCCTAGTTACTCTGATTAATGCAAGTATGAATGCAGGTATGATGGATGCCCTCACCGACATACTCCCTCATGCGACACCATCTCACGTTCGCGGCATGCTTACATCCCACAGTGCTCCACATCTTCCAGGCACATGCGATGCATGATGAGCATGATTACCGAGTTTTTAATTAGTCCATTTCAAACAGCAGGATTGGGAAACTAAGGTACCTCCCTTGTATCATTCCCAAACATGATCCATTCTAGGGTCGTCAGTCCTAGTTAATATCAGACGATGGTGTGTTTTCTAGGTCACTGCAGAGGCTGCCAGGGCTGTTACGCACAAAGGTTGCACCACTCCCCCATCACCCCTTAAACGATTCATCACTATACAGAAACAGGCCTAGTTCATACTCTCTATACCGCGGCAAACCCTAAGGCTCGCTGCGATTTCAGAGTATGCTCGAGGTCACTACAAAGGGCTGCCAGGGCTGTTACGCACAAAAGGTTGCACCGCTCCCCCATCACCTTATTAATGTAGGCCGACAGCACGAATATAGTGTCCCATACCACCATAATCGGCTCACGAGTTAAGGTGCTCACCTTTGGTCACTACGGGAGGCACGTAACCTTGACGGCGTAGGCCGACGGCTCGACCACGGTGTCCCATACCACCATGCCGGCTCATGAGTCTTAGCGGATCAAGGTACCATGGTTAAAAGGGTTTTCACTGGTAAGTTTGGTACCCTAGGTTCAAGCAGTAGCGACCAAACATGGTGAACATACATTAGACAAAAACGGGTTACATGACGAGCTCGGCTAGCTCGAGCGCACAACAAGTTGAACGACATGAAGTGCATAAGCACTTCGCGTGGCCAACCACTATCGCCAACCTAAGTACGACTCGAGTTCGTCGAACACATCTCACGTGGTGACATGAAACTCAACCACGATCTCCAATCTAGTACCGATTGTCTGGACTATAATCATAGCCCCAAGCACAATCAATTGTCATCCATAGCATGTGGAGTAAAAGCATGATAAACAAAGTAATTCAAGCATGATAAATAAAGTAATTCAAACATGCTAGTAGGTATATTATAAGCATGTCATAAAGCATGATATAAAGCATGTTGTAAGACCCTACATTAATAGGAATACAAACACATGTATTGTAAGTAAGTGGTTTAGGTGATCAACCTCATGGAGGTAATCATACACGTCGCTAGGATAGTTGAGAATCCAATCTCAACACCCTCCTAAGGCATCTATACTTAAGCACTTACACTCACAAGCGATTTCACAAACACTTGGAAATGCACTATTTCAACATACATGACGTATGTTAGAGGAAAGTGCACTAGGGTTGTCCCTTTACCAAACTAGTATTTTATACATATACATCATATTCATAGAGCAAATAATCCTGACAATTACATCAGCAAATTTTATACGTATAGGGTATTTTCTAGTATACCCAATTTCAACATACATAGTGTTTACAAGGAAACTTGTAATACGGCGATTCTTTTCGCCAAGCAATTAATTTATACACACATAATATATTTATACAACAATTTATCATGACAAACACATCGCTAAAATATACACGTATACGGTACTTCTTACAATACCGTATTTCTACATACATGGTGAATATTAGTAAACATGTATTTAGGCGAACCCTTTCGCCAAATGAGTATTTTATCCATACATCATATATTCATACGACAATTAAACATGTCAAACACATTTCCAAAAAAAATACGTATACGGTATTTATACGAATACCAAGAGTATGTGAAATTCCAAATTCTACAATTCTAATCGAAACAGAAAACGGAAAGCACTTTGTACATGTGCGGTGCATGCGAAGATCATGAATCTACCATTATCGACATTGAAAGCGTTGAAAACCGTAACCTATACACCTAAAGTCCTCACCTTTGCCTTTTGAAAGCATAGCGAATCGGCAAGGGTAGCAAATCTTAGGTATACGGGAGTTTTCTAGCCTAAAGAGCGGAATCGGTTAGTTGTTACACAACCCACATCGATCCCACCTCAAATCGGACCTAGGGTTAGGGTTTCTTACCTTCAAATGGGATGGAAACCGCTTGAGGAAAAACACACGGAATGAAGCGGTGTAGGGCGTAATGATCCAAGCGATAGGAGGAAGATCTAAAGAAACCCAATCTCTTCTCTCTCTTTCTCTCTCTCCTCTAGGGTTTTTTTCCAAAATTCGTATGGCTGTGAGAGGGGCTGTTCTAAGCCCCTTTTATAGCCAAAACATTCGAAATTAGACTCGAGGTTCAAGTCTTGCTAATATAGGATTTTCGTCACTTTTCCAGCTCAAAAGGGAGGTTCTGGTGGCCCTACTTGAACCAAACGTCAGACTTAAGCTCTCCATCGATGGATCTACGTGGGATTTCATTTTTGACTCGATCGGATACCCAGATCGCACGTGGCGGACCACTTTCAGTTCGACGGTAAGTGGGCCACGATCAGAAATTCTAAGTACATGTAAATGTTCCTGAAATTTTTCTTAATCCAGGGTGTAATTTGGTCTCGATTCGACGGTCAGTTGCTTATCTTGACGCGTCAACGAATGATGCGAGATCACTATTCCGGATATTTATTTTGGATGAGAATAGTGTTTTCATACACCCTCGCTCGGATCGAAGCGAATGGCCGTGGAACATCGGATGGAGCTAATTTTGAGATGATTGTTAAGCCCGGTGGGCGGTCCTAGTTCCTTAGCTTCGAGTTAATCGGACTCCGATGTGCGATCTAGACCTAATCTGAAGTTTCGTTTCATTCGAGAAGCAGACGGGAAATGAGTTTGGTTCTAAACTTTAGGGTAACCTAGCGTCAATGATCTCTGCAACTTTTGGGTCTCTTGATCGTATTGAAAGCGATCTAACAATTTCATGGCTAATCGAGTTTAGTACTTAGTTAACTTTGTTAAATTTCTAAAGAATTTAATCCTACGTGATTTCTGGTCGAGGTGGTACTCAGGCCTTTGGAGTTTGTTATGAGGTGATCCAAGTTATGATACTTAACTAGTTTAAGATAGTGTCTAGGGTAAAAGTTCTTAGAAAAATTGGAAGATCAAGGTGGTGAAGGGTGAGATTTGTGAAGGAAATGGGTTCAAAGGCGGCTTTAGACTTTGGGATTCAGTTCTGACAAGTTAATGAAGTATTAGGATCGACCCATTGCCTAAGGACGTCTAATCCCAGGTTGGCAAAAATCCGGGGCGTTACATAAGGCATTTGGACGGTGCACTCTAACATAATTGACGCGAGAAGGTGGTTGAGAAATTAATGACAATTTTGTAAATAAAACTAACTCTATGCATGGCACTGTTCAACTTAACGGTGAGTATAAATCTCCACATATTTAGATGGTGTGGCCCATCTGGTTTACGAAACTTCCCCATATTTTACCCCGTATCCTAACATAAAGGGGCAAAGACGGTGAATGGAGTGGATTGTTCATCAAACACCAACATGAACCCCAACTAATGCCAGGACCAATACGCATAAACATTACGTTGCTTCGACAGACACGTTAGAGCGTTGGTAGGATCCAATTGTGAAATGTGTTGTGGGCCACACAGAACTCGGATCTACCTCATATTTTGGGTACTAGCCTAACATAACCATACAAGAATGATGGAGGGAATGAATTTTATAGAAACCATGATAGTGGGCCCCACCAATTCATGGAAATTAGCCCATAAGCATAAGTTAGCCGCGGTAACAATAGCGCCCGATGAAACCAGTTCGAAAGAGCGAGTTCCTTACTAGGAAACTCCCTACGATTAATGAGATCTGAACCATTCAATCCCCACTTAGGAGAGAACTGACTCCAACTTGGAAACAACGGGAGTGCGGAAGAATCCCGATGATGCTGGGATTTTAAGTGAAAGCTGCGTAAACTCACTTACGCACAGAAGGTTCTAGGTGCGGACTGGCTATAAATAGGGAAAATGAGAAAGAGAGAGAGAGAGCTCTGTCCGTACAACAGAGGAAGAAAGAAACAAAAAGGAAAGGAAAGGAAAGAAAAGAAAGAAAAGAAAAGAGAAAAGAGAAAAGAAAGAAAGAAAGAAGGGAGAAGAAGAAGGAAAGGAAGGAAAGTTGGGCCAAGTTGACTCAGTGAGTCGACTCAACCAAGATGTTTTGTCAAGTTCGGGTTGCACAGGGAGAGAACGACAACTGAACAAGGTAAGTTGATACCCAACCCAAGTTCTCCTAACAATGATCTTAAGCCTACACTTATGGTTCAACCCCAGTATTATGACGATCTAACCGTGAGGATCACATTAACTATACGATAATTGGGAACTACAACACATCCATTCGAGTCTAGCAATGTAGAGAGCGATTGAATTTAAAAGGTGAGGGTTTTATCCTTTAGGCTTATTTTAATTTAGTTTGATCTTTACACTCTGTCTATTCACGTTTTCATGTACATGATGTTGCCTTTTATGCTTTTACCTATTTTTGACTTTTCCTGTTTTGAGGATGAGGATTATCCTGCCTTCATTCTGGGTTTTATTATTTATCTAGCCTTTTCGTGCCTTTGATGTTATGGATCATCATGCCTTTCATGATTACATGTTTTTGGAATTATCCTCTCAATTGATTTATGTAATACTATTGGTCCTTTTGGGATTATGACATGATGTCAAAGACAAGAGAATTTCTCTGAATTTATGTGAGGCCATGGGTACAAGCCTTGCCCCTGCCTTATCCATTATTGAGTTGGATCTGCCACTCATCCTTATATTTGAGTTGGTTATGCCACTCGTCGTTTTATTTGGGTTGGCTCTGCCACTCTCCTCTTATTGAGTTGACCCTTGTCACTCTTCTCTTGTTATGTTGGCCATTGTCACTTTTGCTGAGTTGACCATTGTCACTCTTCTCTTATTATATTGGTCTTGTACCGTCTATCTATAAAGGCATGGGCATGTGTTTTGTTATTCCAGAACCTCCATGATTCAGTTTATATTCTTCATGATTCAGCCATATTCTCTATAAGTGCAAGTGTTGTGTTACGAGGTATCACAACTAGTGAATCGATTATCTTATTATGGACGTAATGCGTTACGAGTAGTGGCCCTCTTGGTCGGCACGTAATTCCGTGGGTTGGTTGGCGTGGTGCACAATCGATGTATATAAATCGGCATACGTGTTACATCAACTTTTCGGGATTGGATGTCGCAATTAGTTGCTCCATGAACACATCGTGTTACGTAAATCTCCCAACTGCGTGTTGTGTTGCCTTGAGATGTTCGCATAAATCCACGTTAGCGTTGGCCATGCCGGCGAATATCCATAGTTATGGGATGCGGGTCGAGTTGGGTTTCTTATAAATTATATTCCACATTGTGACGATCACTACGTATGATGACCCGCACACACTATGCTAGGCATGCATCTCATGTAGGTTGTTTGTGCATGCTGATACTGTAACGCCCTGAAAATCGGGGGTCGAGTGTAACTCAACTCCTGAGTTCCAACGCATCACTTATGCAACATATTTAATGATGTTTGAATGTTGTCTGTGTTAGAGCAATAAACATGAATGAGATTATACCAAAACAGTAATTCATACTCCAGATCAATTGTATAAAAGCAAGCGGAAGACTGAACTGTATATATATGTATGTAAAGAAACAAAATAAACGTTTCATTCTCCAGAGTATGAATCCATCTGAGTCTCCATATACATTTCTATTTATAATCAAAATGTCAAAAATAAACTAGGTACAATCCCTGTAGAACCTGTCGATCCTGACAACCTAGTCGAAGCCGCCAGAGAACTGCATATACGAGAACTCCTCCTGGTCCTCGTCATAATCAGGCTCTGCCTCCAGAGTTGTCGGATCGCCTAAACCTGAGACAGAGTCTGGTTGGTGTGCGCAACACCGTCCCGTAACGTGGGAGTGAGTAGCTAACTCAGTGGAACAATAAGGCATAAGTTATAATGTTATCAATACAGTCAAGCAGTAATGATAAAGCAGTAAATCAAACACTCCTAGTTACTCTGATTAATGTAAGTATGAATACAGGTATGATGGATGCCCTCACCGACATACTCCCTCATGCGACACCATCTCACGTTCGCGGCATGCTTACATCCCACAGTGCTCCACATCTTCCAGGCACATGCGATGCATGATGAGCATGATTACCGAGTTTTTAATTAATCCATTTCAAACAGTAGGATTGGGAAACTAAGGTACCTCCCTTGTATCATTCCCAAACATGATCCATTCTAGGGTCGTCGGTCTAGTTAATATCGAACGATGGTATATTTTCTAGGTCCTGCGGAGGAAATTTGCCCGAGAACATTACGCACAAAGGTTGCACCACTCCCCCATCACCCCTTAAACGATTCATCACTATACAGAAACAGGCCTAGTTCATACTCTATATATCACGGCGAACCCTAAGGCGCACTGCGACTTCAGAATATGCTCGCGGTCACTACGAAAGAGGCTGCCGGGACATTACGCACAAAGGTTACACCACTCCCCCATCACCTTATCAATGTAGGCGAAGCGGCGCGAATATAGTGTCCCATACCACCATAATCGGCTCACGAGTTAAGTTGCTCACTTTGGTCACTACGGGGAGGCACGTAGCCCGGCGTAGGCCGACGGCTCGATCACGGTGTCCCATACCACCATGCCGGCTCATGAGTCTTAGCGGATCGAGGTACCATGGTTAACGGGATTTTCACTTGGTAAGTTTGGTACCCTAGGTTCAAACATTAGCGACCAAACATGGTGAACATACATAAGACACACGGGTTACTTGACGTGTTCGGTGGCTCGAGCGCACAACAAGTTGGGCGATATGAAGCGCAGAAGCACCTCGTGTGGCCAACCACTATCGCCAACCGAAGTACGACACGGGTTCGCCAACACACCATGTGTGGTGGAACGAATCCCAACCACAACTTCAAGTCTGATACCGGATGCCTGGACCATGTACATAGTCCCAAGCTCAATCAAGTCCTAACCATAGCATGTGAAAATATAGCATGATAACATGGTAATTCAAGAACACTAGCAATCATGTTATAAAGCATATCATGAAGCATGTTAATAAACAAGTTACAAAGCATGTTCAAAAGCATGTTATAAAGCATTATACAAATAGGGGTACAAATACATATATTTCATAGGTGAGTGGTTAGAGTGAATAACCACATGGAGGATGTCATATGTGACTCTAAGGTAGCTGAGAATCCCATCTCAGCACCTACCTAAGGTTCTAACACTTAAGCACTTACACTCACAAGCGATTTCACCAACACTTGGAATGCACTATTTCAACATACATGACGTATGCTAGAGGAAAGTGCACTAGGGTTGTCCCTTTACCAAACTTGTATTTTATACATATACATCATATTCATACAACAAATAAACCTGACAATTACATCAGCAAATTTTATATGTATAGGGTACTTTCTAGTATACCCAATTTCGACATACATAGTGTTTACAAGGGGACTTGTAATACGGCGATTCTTTTCGCCAAGCAATTAATTTATACGCACTTAATATATTTATACAAAAATTAATCATGACAAACACGTCGCAAAAATATACTCGTATACGGTACTTCTTACAATACCGTATTTCTACATACATGGTGTATATTAGTAAACATGTATTTAGGCGAACCCTTTCGCCAAATGAGTATTTTATCCATACATCATATGTCCATACCACAATTAAACATGTCAAACACATTTCCATACAAAATACGTATACGGTATTTTATACGGATACCTAAAGTATGTGAAATTCCAAATTCTACAATTCTAATCGAAACAGAAAACGGAAGGCACTTTGTACATGTGCAATTGCATGCAGATCATGAATCTACCATTATCTGACATTGAAAGTGTTGAAAACCGCAACTTATACACTTAAAGTCCTCACCTTTGCCTTTGGAATCACAACGAATCAGCAAGGGTCGTTGAGCTTTCGTATACGGGAGTTTTCTAGCCTAAAGAGCGGAATCGGTTAGCCTTTACGTAACCTACAATGATCTTACATCAAATCAGACCTAGGGTTAGGGTTTCTTACCTTCAAACGGAATGGATACCGCCGAGAAAACACTTGGAAAGGAGCGGTGTAGGCCGTGCGACAACCGAAAGCAGTAGGAGGAAGATCTCCCACAAATCCCAAGCTCTTCTCTCTCTTTTCTCTCTCTCTCTCTAGGGTTTTAATCCCAAATTCGTATGGCTATGAGAGGGGCTGTTCTAAGCTCCTTTTATAGCAAAAAACATTCCGAAAATAGACTCAGGTTCAAGGGTTACTGCTAATATAGGATATTCGTCACTTTTCGGCTCAAAAGAGAGGTTCTGGTAGCCCTCCTTGAGCCAAACGTCAGACTTAAACTCACCACCTATGGATCTATGTGGGATTACGTTTTCGACTCGATCGGATTCCCAGATCGCACGTGGCGAACCACTTTCAGTTCGACGGTCAGTGGGCCACGATCAGAAATTCCAAGTACATGTAAATGTTCCTGAAATTTTTCTTAATCCGAGGGTGTAATTTGGTCGGATTCTGACGGTCAGGTTGCTTAATACTGACGCGCAAGCGAAAGGTGCCAGATCACTATTCCTGATATTTATTTTGGGATGAGAATAGTGTTTTTCACACACCCTCGCTCCGGATCGAAACGAATGGCCGTGGAACATCGGATGGACCTGATTTTTGAGATGATTGCCAAGCCCAGTGAGGCGGTCCTAGTTCCTTAACTTTGTGTTAATCGGATTTCCGATGAGCGGTCTAGACCTAATACGAAGTTTCGTTTCATTTCAGAAGCGGTAGGAAATGAGTTTGGTTCTAAACTTTAGGGTAACTTAGCGTCACTTGTTTTGCAAGTTTTAGGTCTTGCAGATCATATTTAAAGCGATCCCAACGGATTTCACGGCTATTCGAGTTTAGTACTTAGTTAACTTTGTTAAATTTCTAAAGGATTTAATCCTAATTGATTTCTGGTCGAGGTGGTACTCGAACCAACGTACGAAAATTTACGGGTCGTTACAATCTACCCCCCTTAAACAAAAATTTCGTCATCGAAATTTATACCTTTTCATATTCCTCGAGAATCTAAGGGTAGTTCTTCCTGACCTCTGCCTCAGTCTCCCAGGTAGCTTCCTCCTCGGAATGATGTGTCCAAAGTACCTTCACAAGTGGGATGACCTTGCTACGCAGTACCTGCTCCTTCCTGTTAAGGATGCGCATTGGGCGCAACTCATATGTAGCATCCTCGCTCAACTGTACCTGCCCCATCTGATGATATGGGAAGGATCAGGAACGTATTTCTTCAGCATAGATACATGAAATACGTTGTGTACAGATGCTAGTGGCGTGGGCAAAGCGAGACGATACGCCACATCACCCACTCGATCCAGAATCTGAAATGGACCGATAAACCTCGGTGTGAGCTTCCCCTTCTTCCCAAACCGAAGGACTCCCTTCATAGGGAAAACTCGAAGGAATACATGATCCCCGACCTCGAACTCCAGCGGTCGCCGCCTCGTATCGGCATAACTCTTGCACTTTGCTCTGTGGCTGTAAGTAATCGACGCCTGATAATGTCGACCTTCTCTGTAGTCACCTGTACCAACTCCGGGCCAATCAGACTACGCTCTCCAACCTCGGCCCAACAATGTGGTGCGTTACAAGGACGACCATATAGAGCCTCATATGGTGCCATGCCAATAGTCGCACAGGAAAGGCTGTTGTTGTGGCGAACTCGCGTACGGAAGGCAGTCATCCCGGTGTCCTTGAAGTCCAACACACATGCTCGCAACATATCCTCCAGAATCGATTCACACCGCTCTGCGCCCATCGGTCCGAGGATGAAACGTCGTCTTGAACTTCAACTTTACACCCATCGCCTCCACGGATACGAGTCCGGAAGATGGATGTGAACCGCGTGTCTGCGTCGACACGATCTCTAATGGAACCCGTGCGGACGGACGATCTCTCGATGTACAATCTAGCCGGCTCGTCTGCGAGTTCGTAACTCGATAGGGAGAAAATGGGCGATTTGGTCATGGGTCCACAATCACCCAAATGGAATCTGTCCCTTCCTCGTCTTCGGCGGCCGGATATGAAATCCATGGAGATGAAGTCCCACTTCCACTCTGCTATAGGCATGGGGTGAGCAGTCCGGGAGGTCGGCGATGTTACGGCTTGACTGGCGGCACGTCGGACATCGAGACACATACTCGGCAATGTGGGCCTTCATATTATCCCACCAATACGTCCGTCTCAAATCTGGTACATCTTCGTGCTACCGGGATGCATCGCAAGCTTCGAGTTATGGGCGGACTCGAAGCTCGCGTCTCAAGTCGAGCACATCGGGAACGCATGGCGGCCACGGAATCGTAGACCCCCATCGGAACCGACTCTCCACTCGGAGTCCTCGGCGTCGCTAGCTGCTCTCGAAGCTCGGACAGTAGTATATCGCCCTCTTAGGCCTCAACAATCACTGTCGTCAATAAGTGGCCGCACCGAACGTGCGCAACACACTCATATGGCTCCTCGACGGTGAGTCTGCTCGAAGTCCGTACGAACTCCACCATGTCCCACTCGGCTATCATCGGTGGTGCGCAAATGCACAATCGCCTTCTTGCGGCTCAAGCGCGTCTGCCCAAGGTTCGTCTTGCCGGGATGGTAGGAAACCTCAAACTTGAAGTCCTTTGAGGTCTCCATCCATCAACGTTGTCTCATATTCAAGTCTACATTTGTGTGAATATGTACTTAAGGCTCTTGTGGTCGAAAAATAGCTCGAACTCCTCTCCGTAGAGGTAATGTCTCCAAAGCATTAATGCAAAGATGGCCATTTTTGCCAACTCTAGGTCGTGTGTAGGGTAATTCTCCTCGTGCTTCCTTAATTGTCTCGAGGCATACGAAATCACCTGTCATACGCATCTGGACACAACCTAAACCAACGCGAGCAGCGTCGGTATATATCGTGTATTTCTCCCCTTGCTCTGCAATACTAGCACGGGGCGGACGTCAACTTGTCCTTCGGCTCCTTGAAGGCTGCCCAGCCTTCTCATTCGGGCGAACTTCAGGTCCTTCCGAGTCAGCGAGACAATGGCCTAGCGATCTTCGAGAAATCCCGAATGAAGCGTCTGTAATACCCAGCCAGACCAAGGAAACTCCTCACCTCAGTAACCGACTCAGGCTGCTGCCAATCCTGAACCGTAGCTACCTTAGCAAGGTCCACTGCTATCCCATCCTTAGACACTACATGTCCCAGGAACTTGACTTCCTCCTGCCAAAAGTCGCACTTCTTGTATTGTGCGAACAGCTGGTTCTTCTCCAGTGTACCCAGCACCGCTCTCAAGTGCTCCTCGTGCTCCTCCCGACTCGTAGAGTATATCAAGATGTCGTCAATAAAAACGATGACGAATCGGTATAGGAAGGGCCGAAATACCCGGTTCATCAAATCCATGAACACGGCTGGTGCGTTCGTAAGGCCGAACGACATCACCAGGAACTCATAGTGCCCGAAGTACGTCCTGAAGGCTGTCTTCTGCACGTCCTCCTCTCTCACGCGCAACTGGTGGTACCCCGACTGAAGATTAATCTTCGAGAAATACTTCGCCCCCCTCAACTGATCGAACAGATCATCTATCCTGGGCAAAGGATACTTGTTCTTCACTGTGACCTAGTTCAACCTACGGTAGTCAATACATAACCGTAGCGACCCGTCCTTCTTCTTCACAAATAGCACAGGTGCTCCCTAAGGAGACACACTAGGTCGTATAAAACCCTTGTCTACCAAATCATCAATTTGTTTCCACAGCTCCTCCATCTCACATGGAGGCATACGATAAGTCGGCAGTGAGATGGGTGTCGCACCCGGCGTAAGATCGATTGTAAAATCGATCTCCCGTCGAGGAGGTAAACCAGGAATAGTCTCAAACACGTCTGCAAATTCTCAAACTACTGGCGTACCCTCTATTGTCGGACCATCAATCGGCACAAGTAAAGCAGCGTAACAATCAACACGGCGAGAATGGCCCGGCCGTCTTGGAAACATGAAAGCTGTGCCATCAGGTCCATTGGCAGTCACGATTCGAGTATCACAATCTACCTCCGCCCTCATCTTGGCGAGCCAATCCATACCAAGGATAACGTCGTAGTGCCATAGTGGAGCAACAATGAGGTCGACGAGCACTGTGTTGCTACCCAAAACTATCGGACAACCCTCGCACAACCGTGTGACATCAGAACAGGTCCCAGTAGCCGTAGTGAGTCTCATTCCCTTTGTGGGAATCGTAGGCAAAGATAGACGTTTAACTGCCCCACAAGAAATAATAGAAGTAGTGGACCCAGTGTCCACCAATAAAGAAACGGGAGTACCATGGATATAAGCCGTACCCTCAAAAGCTGTCGGGGCTGCAAGTGACGTCTCAGGTGCCTCAGCCACAAGCGTATGAACGCGCGCCTGCTACTGACGGTTCGGCTGAGGGGCCAAGGGCCGTTGCGGTGGCCTGAACCGTGATGCAGGAGGTTGAAAGGAAGGATGTGCAGGTACAGTCTGTAAAGGCCTGTGGGCAAGAACGACCCAACATCTGTGGCGGAGAGAACCCACTATCCTTCATCCGCGCGAAACAACTCCCAATAAGATGACCATGCTTCCCGCAGTACGTGCAGGTCACAATAGGGCGCCTCACAGGAGCCACTGGCGCTGCGATCCTGGGAGGTGAGTCAACACGAGGCCTCTTGCCTAGAATAGGCCTGCTTTGTATCTCCTGTCGTGGCCTCACAACCATAGCACCACAAGATCGGGCCAACCGGTCCACATCCTGCTCTGCCGTCATAGACATGTGAACCAGTGCTGCATAGGTAGGTATACTGAGGCAGCATATCTTCGATCGTATCTCCGGTCGCAAACCCAAGGAAAAACGACGCATCCGCATCTGCTCATCCACCAGTATAGTTGGGACAAAGCGGCCCAACTCTGTGAAGCGGTGCTCGTACTCCGTAATCGTCATGACTCCCTACCTGAGGTGTAGGAACTCATCCTCCCGCTCATGTCGATAAGTTTGCGGGTTGTATTTCTCATGGAACCGGAACTCGAAAGCCTCCCAGGTCCAAACGTAATCTGCTGTGACAGACCGCAACACGCTATCCCACCATAAACCGGCCTCCCTCTTAAACATGAAAGCGACCAGCTCTACCTGCTCTGCCTCTGAACAATGCAGCATCCGAAGCATCTTAGAGATGCGGTCAAGTCAGAACTCTGCCTCCTCGGGTCTGTGAGAACCCATAAATGAGGGAGGCCTCAAGCGCTGAAATTGCTCGAGTAGACCGCGTGTACCTGCATCTCCAGTAGGAGGTGCGACGGATGTGGGCAGAGGCGCATCCTTACACTGAACAGGAGGCTCCGAGTGCCCGGCAGGACAAGCAGATGTCGTAGGTAGAGTCGCACTACCACCATGAGACAAGGCCTCAGCGATAGTGGCCATAAGGCTGGCTTGCTTTGGTCTTCTTCTGTCTTCTTGTATCTTCCGATGCATCATCAACATCGGTACTCAAACCTATCGGTCGGCGGAGCGACACGGGAGTCATCTTTGTGTGAGAAGAAGAAGACGGCCGATACTGCTCACGGACCGGGGGCGTGTAAGGTGGCAATCCACCGGCAGGACCAGCAGGAGGCTGATTAGAACCTAACCCACGGTCCGCAGGACCACTACTACCAGAAGGAGTCTGGTCCATAGAGCCAGTCAGACGGAGATGTGCCGTGCTCCGCGTATACTGTCGCGGCATGCCCTATACAATATAGGGTACAACATTTGTGAGATACAGCATAACACACATCATAAAGCACTTTAAGCATTCCACAAATCATCAAAACAAAGGGGCTACATGCCTTTCATTTACCCAAAATTTGTCATAATACATGGAATACAGAGTTACATGAATCATGACGGAAATCACATGATAGCCAATACATCCACAACATTAAACACTTAGAACACGCTACTATCTATTACATCAACTACATGAAAACATAAACCGCCTACCGCGACAACCAAAAACAAACAACAACCACAACAACGTGGATGACTAAACATCCAAAACAGGCGGTGGAGGAGGAGCGTTCTTGTCCTGCACACAGCACAAAATGACTTTCAACGTACGAGACACCTTCTTAAAGCTCCTCTTCATGTAGGCTTCGGTCTCTTCCAGTTTGGCTCGAGTCTCACCAAGCTCAGCCCCAACTTGTCCAACCTCTTGCTGCAGGGCGGCTTGACCCTCCTTGAGATGGGCCAAACGTGCATCAAAAGCATCCCGATTCACACCCTGTTCCTAAGCCGCAGGAGGTGAACTCTCCTCAGTGTCCTGAGCCTCAGGTTCTTCTTCCTGTATGTCATCACCGCGCTCCTCATCACTCTCAGCCTGGAGGTCAACACTCTCCTCATCGGCGCTATCCGACTCATCTCCAGACTCGTCAAGTCGTGCTTGCCGCTGTTGAGGGCCGATCTTCATATTCTTGAGTGTCGCCTCATTTATGACTCGGACTGGTGCAAGGTCTTCCATGTTGAGTCTATAGCCGACATCACGAGCCATCCTGCAGATCAGACGGCCAAATGGGAGCGAAAGATTGTTCCTGGCAGAACGAACAACATGAACTATCTGGGATAGGATGAATGTGGGTAGGCATATGTTGTCCCCGCGTCCCATCTTGTACAGAAAGTCCACCATCACCCGAGTACACTCCGTGCGGTTACCCCACCGTGGGTATACATTGTATATGAAAATGTGATGGAGTAAATGAAAGTCTTCGGCCATCTTTGTCGCTGCAATACAATTTCCTCGCTTCCAAGTAACCTGGCGACCACAGAGATATCGCGTGCGACGATCCCTTTCCCGCGCACTTCTAGAGAAGTCATCACTAGGATGCACTTGACCAAGCGGGATCTTCGTGATTCGAACCACCTCATCCACAGTGATTGTGCGCCTTATACCCCTCACAGAGACAGTAAACTGAAGAGGCTCTACTGATGAGTCCACGATGTGAGTGTAGAAAGCGCGAACCGTATTCTCACATGCGGGAGACTCGCCTTCAAATATAGAATTCCATCCGATATCCACCAAGTGGTCCATCATCAGGTGTAGGCCAAACATTCTTTCATCCACATGAGCTTCAAACACAACCTTGCGGCCTGCGAAGTGCCCGTATTCGATGCCTATCGGATAAGCATTTCTGGCGGGATGGTCAGGATCCAGGTCTCGCTTCGACCTAAACTCCCGAACGGTGCTAGTGCCGGCCCCAATGTCGGATCTTCTTCGGGAATGGGCTGGCCTACTTGGGCCGGCGTCATCGGCCGCGGTTTTCCTCTTTCCCATGAAAGATAAGATGGAGGAAATGGAGAAAATAGTCGCCACCACACCAAAGAGGGCCATGAAAAATTGCCAAAATGGGGGAAAAAGGGGCTGATCTCTTTGATCCACCACAAGCAACAATCCAATAGGTGTGGAAGGGGCACTAGAGGTAGGAAATGAAGGAGAAACAAGAAGAAAATGGAATGGGTTAGGAGATTACCCGATTTTGAGCTCCAATGAGGGGTATGAGAGCTCCAACTTGAGAAAATGGGGAAAGGAGGAGGCTAGGGCTGTTGTGGAAGGTTGGGGTGTGTGGGTTATGGAAGAAAATGGAAGATTGCAAGGTTTGGAGGGATGAGTTTAGAGAAAAATCGAAAATGGGGTTTGGAGGTGCTTGGAAAGGAAGAAATGAGGGAGAAGGGTGCTCCAACCCCTTAAATCCTAAACCCATGCCAATTTCGCACGTGCCAGGGGGTAGAGGACGTCAGGCCGACCAACCCCACCCCCGGCCCCACTCGAGATGGCCCACCGGACCACGGTCCGCCGCCGGTGCCGCGGCTCCGCTGCGGTCGGACTTGGCCGGAACCGCGCCGCCGCGGTGGGGCCCTGTTTGCCATGTGTCCAGGGTGCCAAATGCACCCTGGTTCGATCTGGAACCTTAATGGATTAACGTGGGGGGCCCCCGAACTCAGTTCAGCTCCAGAACGGTTAGTTCCAAAAATTTTCTGAACTAATCTGATTTTTCCTGATTTTTGAAGACTGATTTTGGGTGGATAGTGACCTGGACACGTCAATAGATGGTCTAGGAGTGATTTAGAGTCCGTATGTGCGGTCAGGATCGAGTACAGACTCGATCAACGCGTTCATTTTTAATGAATTTCGCCGAACGGTAAAATCGGGAGACCCTAAGACTGTTTCTACATTTTTACGCACCCTCCTAGGTTGTAACACGTCAGCGTACGTAGTGGGGACATAACTCAGGTCCGGTTTAATCAAAATCATGCTCTGATACCAACTTGTAACGCCCTGAAAATCGGGGGTCGAGTGTAACTCAACTCCCGAGTTCCAACGCATCACTTATGCAACATATTTAATGATGTTTGAATGTTGTCTGTGTTAAAGCAATAAACATGAATGAGATTATACCAAAACAGTAATTCATACTCCGGATCAATTATATAAAAGCAAGCGGAAGGCGAATCTGTATATATATGTATGTAAAGAAACAAAATAAACGTTTCATTCTCCGAGAATATGAATCCATCCGAGTCTCCATATACATTTCTGTTTATAATCAAAATATCAAAAATAAACTAGGTACAATCCCCGTAGAACCCGTCGATCCACGGCAACCTAGTCGAAGCGCGAGAGAAGCGCATATACGAGAACTCCTCCTGGTCCTCGTCATAATCAGGCTCCGCCTCGAGTCGTCGGATCGCCTAAACACGAGACAGAGTACGGTTGGTGTCTTGCAACACAGATCCCGTAACGTGGGAGTGAGTAGCTAACTTAGTGGAACAATAAGGCATAAGTTATCATGTTATCAATACAGTCAAGCAGTAATGATAAAGCAGTAAATCAAACACTCCTAGTTACTCTGATTAATGCAAGTATGAATGCAGGTATGATGGATGCCCTCACCGACATACTCCCTCATGCGACACCATCTCACGTTCGCGGCATGCTTACATCCCACAGTGCTCCACATCTTCCAGGCACATGCGATGCATGATGAGCATGATTACCGAGTTTTTAATTAATCCATTTCAAACAGCAGGATTGGGAAACTAAGGTACCTCCCTTGTATCATTCCCAAACATGATCCATTCTAGGGTCGTCAGTCCTAGTTAATATCGAACGATGGTGTATTTTCTAGGTCACCGCAGAGGTGCGCGAGGCATTACGCACAAAGGTTACACCACTCCCCATCACCCCTTAAACGATTCATCACTATACGAAACAGGCCTAGTTCATACTCTATATATCACGGCGAATCCTAAGGCGCACCTGCGACTTCAGAATATGCTCGCGGTCACTACAAAAATTTCGCTGTGGGGCATTTACGCACAAAGGTTGCACCACTCCCCCATCACCTTATCAATGTAGGCCGACAGCGTGAATATAGTGTCCCTTACCACTATAATCGGCTCACGAGTTAAGTTGCTCACTGGTCACTACGGGGAGGCACGTAGCCCCGGCATAGGCCGACAGCTCGACCACGGTGTCTCATACCACCATGCCCGGCTCATGAGTCTTAGCGGATCGAGGTACCATGGTTAACGGGATTTTCATGGTAAGTTTGGTACCCTAGGTTCAAACATTAGCGACCAAACATGGTGAACATACATAAGACACACGGGTTACTTGACGTGTTCGGGGTGGCTCGAGCGCACAACAAGTTGGGCGATATGAAGCGCGAGAAGCACCTCGTGTGGCCAACCACTATCGCCAACCGAAGTACGACACGGGTTCGCCAACACATCATGTGTGGCGGAACGAATCCCAACCACAACTTCAAGTCTGATACCGGATGCCTGGACCATGTACATAGTCCCAAGCTCAATCAAGTCCTAACCATAGCATGTGAAAATACAGCGTGATAATATGGTAATTCAAGAACACTAGCAATCATGTTATAAAGCATATCTTGAAGCATGTTAATAAACAAGTTACAAAGCATGTTCAAAAGCATGTTATAAAGCATTATACAAATAGGGGTACAAATACATATATTTCATAGGTGAGTGGTTAGAGTGAATAACCACATGGAGGATGTCATATGTGACTCTAAGGTAGCTGAGAATCCCATCTCAGCACCTACCTAAGGTTCTAACTGTAACACCCTGAAAATCGGGGGTCGAGCATAAACTCAACTCCCGAGTTCCAGAACATCACTTATGCAACAAAATGAATGATGATTGAATGTTGACTGTATTCGTGCATTGAACATGAGTGAGATTAAGCTAAAACAGCATATCATACTCCAGAGACAGTTAATTTTGCAAGCGGAAGACTATGTTAGATAGATAAAATATATAAACTATGATGAGTCTCCAGAGTGTGATAGCATTACCAGGTTAAATAAATACAAGTACGAGTTCTAAAATATACTAAATATGTAAGTTTAATGTCTTCTATCCCCAAGTACCACACCAGTCAATACATGCACAGTCTCGAGAGACCCCCGAGAGAATTTCATGATAGGAGAACTCCTCCTCATCACCATAGAAGTAGTCGAGCTCGCTTCACAAGCATCGCCATCACACGAAACTCAACAAATCTGCATTTGGTGTGTACAACACCGTCCCGTAACGTGGGAGTGAGTAGCTAACTCGGTGGAACAATAAAGCATAAGTTAACATGTTATCGATGCGGTCAAGCAAGAATGATAAAGCAAGAAATCAAGCACTCCTAGTTACTCGATTAATGCAGTATGAATGCGGGTATGATGGATGCCCTCACCGACATACTCCCTTATGCGACACCATCTCACGTTCGCGCATGCTTACATCCCACGGTGCTCACATCTTCCGGGCACATGCGATGCATGATGAGCATGATTACCGAGTTTTTAATTAGTCCATTTCAAACACGGCGGGATTGGGAAACTAAGGTACCTCCCTTGTATCATTCCCAAACATGATCCATTCTAGGGTTGTCGGTCCTAGTTAATATCGACGATGGTGTGTTTTCTAGGTCATCTTGCAGAGGTCGCTGTGGCCGCATTGCGCACAAAGGTTACACCACTCCCCATCACCCCTTAAACGATTCATCACTATACGAAACAAGCCTAGTTCATACTCATATATCGCGGTGAACCCTAAGGTGCCGCAACTTGAGAATATGCTCGTGGTCACTACAAAGGAAATTTGTCGGAGCATTACGCACAAAGGTTGCACCACTCCCCATCACCTTATCAATGTAGGCCGACGGCGCGAATATAGTGTCCCATACCACCATAATCGGCTCACTAGTTAAGTTGCTCACTTTGGTCACTACGGGGAGGCACGTAGCCCCAGCGTAGGCCGACAGCTCGACCATGGTGTCCCATACCACCATGCCCGGCTCATGAGTCTTAGCGGATCGAGGTACCATGGTTAAAAGGGTTTCACTGGTAAGTTTGGTACCCTAGGTTCAAGCATTAGTGACCAAACATGGTGAACATACAAAAGATAGATCGGGTTGCACGACGAGCTCGGCTTAGCCCGAGCGCACAACAAGTTAAACGACATGAAGTGCATAAGCACTTCGCGTGGCCAACCACTATCGCCAACCGAAGTACGACTCGAGTTCGTCGAACACATCTCACGTGGCAAATGAATCACAGCCACGAATTCAATTCTAGTACCGATTGTCTGGACTATAAACATAGCCCCAAGCACAATCACTTGTCATCCTTAGCATATGGAGTAAAGCATGATAGACAAAGTAATTCGAGCATGATAAATAAAGTAATTCAAACATGCTAGTAGGCATGTTATAAGCATATTATAGAGCATGATATAAAGCATGTTGTAAAGAACAACACAAGCATGAGTTTGTATATATTCAATTCCTAATCACATAGCTATTCAAGGAAATCATACACATAGTTAAAGGAGTTGAGAATCATACCTCAACACCCTTAAACATTACAATTTACTAACTACTACTCATTCAGACATTTCAACAAACACTTTAAAATACAGGAATCAACATACATGACATATGTTGATCACAGAGGTATAAGGCCAAATCCTTTCACTAGGGAGTTACCCCAATCATAACACGCATACACCCATGACGGATAGTCATGGCAAGCAGGAAACCAAATTCCATATTCATTCAGTCATTTCCACAAACACTTGGGCCACACATTTTAGCATATATAGTGTGTATTGGCCGTGGCGTGATTTAGGGCAAATCCTTTCGTCAAAAGGGTATTGCCAATACAACAATCAATTATCCATGACAATTAGTCATGGCGAGTACGAATGAGAATTCTATACTCATTCAGTCATTTTCACAACACTTAGAATACACTATTACAACATACATGGTGTATGTTAGCAAAACATGTATTAGGGCTATCCTTTAGCCAAGTGAGTATTTTTATCCATGTATAATATATTACTACAGCAAATAATCATGATAAATACATCTCCAAAATTTATACGTATACAGTGTTTTCTAGAATACGCATTTTCAACATACATAGTGTATACAAGCAAACATGTATTACGGCGATTCCCTTCGCCAAGTAAATATTTTATATGCACATAATATATTTATACGAGAATTAATCATGACAAACACATCGCTAAAATATACATGTATACGGTACTTCTTACAATACCGTATTTCTACATACATAGTGTTTATTAGTAAACATGTATTTAGGCGAATCCTTTCGCCAAATAAGTATTTTATCCATACGCCATATATCCATACGACAAATAAACATGTCAAACACATTTCCATAAAAAATACGTATACGGTATTTTATACGAATACCTAGAGTATGTGAAATTCCAAATTTCACAACGTTAATCGAAACAGGAAACGGAAAGCACTTTGTACATGTGCAATTGCATGCAGATCATGAATCTACCATTATCTGACATTGAAAGCGTTGAAAACCGTAACTTATACACTTAAAGTCCTCACCTTTGCCTTTGGAAACGAAACGAATCAGCAAGGGTAGAAGAACTTCCGTATACGGGAGATTTCTAGCCTAAAGAGCGGAATCGGTTAGTCGTTACACATCCTACATCGATCCCACCTCAAATCAGACCTAGGGTTAGGGTTTCTTACCTTCAAATGGGACGGAAAACGCCGGGAAAACGCCTGGAATGAAGTGGTGTAGGCCGTGTAACAGGCCAAAGCAGGAGGAGGGAAATCGGCAACAATCTCCAAGTCTTTCTCTCTTTTCTCTCTCTCCCTCTAGGGTTTTCTCCAAAATTCGTATGGCTGTGAGAGGGGCTGTTCTAAGCTCCTTCTATAGCCACAAACATTACGAAATTAGACTCAGGTTCAAGGGGTACTGCTAATATAGGATTTTCGTCGCTTTTCCAGCTCAAAAGGGAAGTTCTGGTGGCCCTCCTTGAACCAAACGTCCGACTTAAGCTCACCATCGATGGATCTACGTGGGATTACGTTTTTGACTCGATCGGATTCCCAGATCACACGTGGCGGACCACTTTCAGTTCGACGGTCAGTGGCCACGATCAGAAATTCCAAGTACATGTAAATGTTCCTGAAATTTTTCTTAATCCGAGGGTGTAATTTGGTCTGATTCTGACGTCAGGTTGCTTAATACTGACGCGTCAACGAATGATGCCAGATCACTATTCCAGATATTTATTTTTGGATGGGAATAGTGTTTTTCACACTCCTCGCTCCGGCGAAACGAATGGCCATGGAACATCGGATGGAGCTGATTTTTGAGATGATTGTTAAGCCCAGTGGGGCGGTCTTAGTTCCTTAGCTTCGGGTTAATCGGACTCCCGATGTGCGATCTAGACCTAATACGAAGTTTCGTTTCATTCCCGAGAGCAGCCGGGAAATGAGTTTGGTTCTAAACTTTAGGGTAACCTAGCGTCAATGATTCTACAAGTTTTGGGTCTTGCAGATCGTATTTAAAGCGATTCAAACGGATCTCGTAGTAAATCTGGTTTCGCACTTAGTTACTTTGTCTCATTTCTAAAGGATTTAGTCCTAAGTGAATTTTGGTCGAGGTGGTACTCAGGCCTTTGGAGTTTGTATATAAAGTGATCCAAGTTATACTACTTAGCTAGTTTAAGATAGTGTCTAGGGTGAAAGTTATTAGAAAAATTGGAAGATCAAGGTGATGAAGGGTAAGGTTTGTGAAGGAAATGAGTTCAAAGGCGGCTTTAGACTTTGGGATTCAGTTCTGACAAGTTAATGAGGTATTACGATCGACCCATTGCCTAAGGTCATCTAATCCCAAGTTGGCAAAAATTCGGGGCGTTACACTAACACTTAAGCACTTACACTCACAAGCGATTTCACCAACACTTGGAATGCACTATTTCAACATACATGACGTATGCTAGAGGAAAGTGCACTAGGGTTGTCCCTTTACCAAACTAGTATTTTATACATATACATCATATTTATACAGCAAATAAACCTGACAATTACATCAGCAAATTTTATACGTATAGGGTACTTTCTAGTATACCCAATTTCGACATACATAGTGTTTACAAGGGGACTTGTAATACGGCGATTCTTTTCGCCAAGCAATTAATTTATACGCACTTAATATATTTATACAAAAATTAATCATGACAAACACGTCGCAAAAATATACACGTATACGGTACTTCTTACAATACCGTATTTCTACATACATGGTGTATATTAGTAAACATGTATTTAGGCGAACCCTTTCGCCAAATGAGTATTTTATCCATACATCATATGTCCATACGACAATTAAACATGTCAAACACATTTCCATACAAAATGCGTATACGGTATTTTATACGGATACCTAAAGTATGTGAAATTCCAAATTCTACAATTCTAATCGAAACAGAAAACGGAAGGCACTTTGTACATGTGCAATTGCATGCAGATCATGAATCTACCATTATCTGACATTGAAAGCGTTGAAAACCGTAACTTATACACTTAAAGTCCTCACCTTTGCCTTTGGAATCACAACGAATCAGCAAGGGTCGTTGAGCTTCCGTATACGGGAGTTTTCTAGCCTAAAGAGCGGAATCGGTTAGCCTTTACGTAACCTACAACGATCTTACATCAAATCAGACCTAGGGTTAGGGTTTCTTACCTTCAAACGGAATGGATACCGCCGAGAAAACACCTGGAAAGGAGCGGTGTAGGCCGTGCGACAACCGAAAGCAGTAGGAGGAAGATCTCCCACAAATCCCAAGCTCTTCTCTCTCTTTTCTCTCTCTCTCTCTAGGGTTTTAATCCCAAATTCGTATGGCTGTGAGAGGGGTTGTTCTAAGCTCCTTTTATAGCCAAAAACATTCTAAAAATAGACTCAGGTTCAAGGGTTACTGCTAATATAGGATATTCGTCACTTTTCCAGCTCAAAAGAGAGGTTCTGGTAGCCCTCCTTGAGCCAAACGTCAGACTTAAACTCACCACCTATGGATCTATGTGGGATTACGTTTTCGACTCGATCGGATTCCCAGATCGCACGTGGCGAACCACTTTCAGTTCGACGGTCAGTGGGCCACGATCAGAAATTTCAAGTACATGTAAATGTTCCTGAAATTTTTCTTAATCCGAGGGTGTAATTTGGTCGGATTCGACGGTCGGGTTGCTTAATACTGACGTGTAAGCGAAAGGTGCGGATCACTATTCCTGATATTTATTTTGGGATGGGAATAGTGTTTTTCACACACCCTCGCTCCGGATCGAAACGAATGGCCGTGGAACATCGGATGGACCTGATTTTTGAGATGATTGCCAAGCCCAGTGAGGCGGTCCTAGTTCCTTAACTTTGTGTTAATCGGACTTCCGATGAGCGGTCTAGACCTAATACGAAGTTTCGTTTCATTCCCGATAGCAGCCGGGAAATGAGTTTGGTTCTAAACTTTAGGGTAACCTAGCGTCACTTGTTTTGCAAGTTTTGGGTCTTGCAGATCATATTTAAAGCGATCCCAACGGATTTCACGGCTACTCGAGTTTAGTACTTAGTTAACTTTGTTAAATTTCTAAAGGATTTAATCCTAATTGATTTCTGGTCGAGGTGGTACTCGAACCAACGTACGAAAATTTACGGGTTGTTACAGATACCCTCATGTTAGTGGAGCATGGGACGTATCAGACCCTTACTTTATCTGTTATGAATCTCTTGAATTATTGTTAATCTTGAAGGGTAACCTTCACTATGAGTAGGGCATTGACGCTCTCCCAACCGTACAGTTGATGCAAGTGATGTATAGAGTGAAGACTTAGAGAACTACTTCCCTATAGAAGATTACGCTGAAAGAATGTGAAGATAAATTATTTACTTAGTTTTATACTTCCACTATAAACTCTGACGTTGAAATAAACTTCCATTATGAGGCCTTGATTATTCCTTTTACTCTAATGATATGTAATCAATACAGTTAATTTTCCTCTTGTGAATGTTACCTCTTGAATGTATCTCGATGTGATTAAATAAATGAATAAAAAAAAGGGTATGATTTCAGAGCATCCAGTTTATTCATTATTAACACCCGGTTTCCTAGAGCACGAGTACAAACTCTGGCCGTGAAAATTCGGGCTGTTACAATCCATGATCGACCCATTTAGAGTAGCAACTGCTATCTATATAACAAAACAACCACGACCCTTGTAACACAATAGTCGCAACCGCCAGTCTTTTTAGGAAATCGCGTTAATATCGCTTCCTCCCCACAATCCGTTGGGAACCAGCAACCGTTCAGAATCATGCGCGACCCTTCGGAATCAGAGCCTTGACCATTGAATGACAAGACAGAGATGAGGTAATTGGGTTTCGAGCCTATTCAGACCAGAAACCGAACCGATCGTGGTTCACATGCACAATGGATCGTGGTTTTTATCCTTTATGCATCGCCGTTGTCTTCCAAATCTTGATTGTGGATCGTTGAAAAAAATGGTAGCCACGACCCATATAAGATCATAACAATGACTAATACAACACGAGCACCACGAACCATGTTATATGGATCATGGTTGTTACTTTATATGTATCGTGTTTTATAAACATCCCTGACTCATATAACGTAACAACCACAATCCATATAACATAACAACAATGACCTTGTAGCAAAGTAGCCACAACCACCACAGTCATTTCAGGAAGTCATATTAAAGTCGCTTCCTCCACGCAATCAGTTGGGAACTGAGCGCAACCCTTTAGAATCCCTACGACCGTTCAGAAAATGCGCGACCCTTCTGAATCGGCACGTTGATCCATCTATCTGACCAGCTTATAAAAGTGGTACTTGGGTTTCAAGAATCCAAAAAAATCATGAAGGAGATATTCAAAGAAGGTATCGAGTCTTTCTGGCGTTCTTCATTTACGTGTGATCCCTTCCCTTTCCTCAGGGATGTTTACGATCTTCCTGATGCTTAACGGCTTCCACAGGAAGTTCTGAAGACATCTTCCAAACTCTGGCATCTCCACAATATCAACGGGCACCCAGCCAGTGGAAAAGAAAACATTTCCTTTGGAGATATGCAGCGAGGGAAAAGGAAACTTCGCTATATAAAATTCTTCATTGGATTTAGAAAGTGAGTAACTAAAAGTGGAGCTTCCATACTGTAACACCGAATCTTCAGGACCCGAGTATATGACCTGTGTCCTAAAAACCTGAGTGTTAACCTTAAGGGATGGTCAGATATAATATTTTTCTTTAATCTTTCGTCAGAGTAAGCAGATGAGCATAGAATGGACAAGTAAGCATAAAAGAAAATTTTTAAATTTTATTTAGAATATACAAGTGCTGCCCATAATGACTTATACAAACCAATGTCCTCATTCTTACAATTATAAAATGAAATAATATTACATGTGAAATAAAGTAAATTACAATAAGTTTGATATATGAAATCCTGTAGCAACTCTTAGCAATCACAATCATGCATCCCTGCCAAATGTAGCTTGCTCCTCGATAATATAAACATGAATTTCACTTGGGCCACCTGTGCTACATGTACGGTTATATATTTGATGGATGAGTGGCCAACTCAGTGTGAACTCTCCTCAAGATTATACATCACTGCATTAGGTAAGAAATAGTATAAAACATTCAGACAACCAAAACAGAGTAAATGCAGTCTTATTAGATGCATGAATGTATGAATGCAATTGTCAGCTCGCATAAAACATCCAGACGACCTATGTCCCAGAAAAAACATCCGGACGGATATTGGGGTCGTCACCCAGAGATAAGACTGGTTATCAGTACAACACGCAGCGTTATCGCAGGGCATGATAATCTGAGTCAATATCATAATCGAATGACTGGTTATAAGCGTAACACGCAGTGTATTTGTAGAGCAGAGTGATCCAAGTCATCGAAATATGCCATGTATGCATGACTTGTCAGCCCATTATTAGTCCATTTGCAACCAGCCAATTTAAGTAAGCTCACGGTCACTACGGGGAGCACATGGCCCAGCGTATGCTGACGTCTCAAGCATAGTGTCCCATGACCACCATCCCCGGCCCATGAGGCTACCACCTTAGGATGTTTAATGGTACCCTGTTGACTAGTGACCAATCGTATTACAATATATGGGGCTTACCATCACATGGTTGTACAATATAAAACATTCAACTCATATAGGGAAAATACTATAACAAAGCCACATAGGGCAATGTCAAGTAGGCCACATAGGGCGAGTATCAGAACCATGCGATAAAAGACTATCCTTGAAATCCATTGAACACAACCCTGAATGATAGGCCCACATCAATGATCCGTCTAGACCACACTCAGTAACCACCAAGTCGAAGGTCCATTACAATCACAACTAGTCAAGTTACATCTCAAGTATGGGTATACATTCATATGTGGGAATTCCCACTAATGTACCAGTTTAAGTTCCATAAGCAATCTATAAAAAGGAATCCACAAGCATGAACAATTACACAGGATAATCATAAAGCATGTAATACAACAATTCAATTTCCATCAGCTAACACATATGATTATAAAGGGAGATGTCAATTATGAATTTAAATAAAAACTATAAGTTAAGCTAATGAGAAGATGGAAAGCTCAAGGGGAAGGATCATCACCTGATATGTCGGGTCGTCCATAAATGTTGCTATGAAACGTGCACGACCTTAGACTTGGATCCTACCATAAATTGTATCATTAGATCCCAACTTAACTTACTGTTTACGTTTAAAGTATCGACCTAAGGTTTAGGTTACTTAGGTCTTAGGGTTTCATCCTAGAGTTTTGGTCTAGGTTAGGTTTTTAAGGTTGAACCCTAGTGGTGCGTAATTAATTATAATATTAATTTAATAGTTATAAAATATTTATTAATATCAATGTTATAATTGATGCTGAGTATCGCAGCAACGATAATCATCGTGATGATATTAAATTGTACAATCTGCTATCAATGATAATATTTAAACATGATAAATAAAATGCTAATATTTAATAATCGTAAAATTTTTTATTTATTTATAATAACTAATATAGGCATGGATAATCTTCTAATAGTTAATCATGCTATATAATTGCAAATATCATAGTAATACAAATGATAATAAATAAATATCAAGACCTATTATCTATGGTGACAGAATACTAATTGTCTATTAATGCTAACAATACTAGTGTTATAGCCAATGATGAAATAAGAGTAGCATTAATAATGAAAATTGTTAATATCAAGTTTTTGTAGTAACTATTACTTAGCAAAATTATCCTACTAATAGTTAACCATATTGTAATAATTATAGTAACACCAATGATGATGGTAAATCATGAAACTTACTTAGGGAGAGGAAGTTTACTCACATGCATCGAGTCGGTTGACTCGGTAGTTCAATCCGGCTCACCACCACTCGCCTCACCCTACTTTCTCTCACCCACCTTCTTCACTCAGCCCATACACCGCAAGCTTGCTGGACCAAATCAGGCCCAAACACGACTCGACTTGACTGAGTCAAACTCGATTTTAGCCGAGTCAACCCAACAATCATTAACATTTCCCCTTCTCTCACGACTCTCCTTCTATCTTCTTCTTTTGCTTTTCTTTCTTTCCCTTTGCTAAGAACTCAACATGGTTCTGAACTAAGCCCGACTCGAATCGTGACTCGACCAAGTCAAGCTGGTGCATACTCACGGCAGTAGCAATCTCTCTCTATTTCTTCTCCTCTCCTCCTCCTTTTCTTTCCCCATTTCCTTCTTCCTGGCTCTTCCCTAACTCCGTGAACCGGCAACGAAATGACCAACAACTTGCTGGAGTTTGGTCAGTTCAGCGAGCTGGTGTAACCCCCAAACTCGTCTCGGTTTTGAGTTGGTGCAACGTGCCCCACCTCTCTCTTCCTCCCTCTTTTCACTCCCGTTTTTTTTTCTCTCTCCCTCCATTTTCTTTCTTGTTCTCTCTCTCTCTCTCTCTCCTTCTAGCCGGTAGTAGCAGGACTGAACCCAGCCCAAACCTGACTGGACCGAGTTAGCAACTCGATGGGTCGAGTAGCATCATGGTGCAACTGCACCACACACACCCTCCCACCCTCTGATTCTCTCTTCTTTCTTCTCTCATTTTCTCTCCCTCATTCCTAGCTACTAGAAGTATCCATCAACGGTTGACAAACATGGCCTGGCTCGACTCGAACTTGGCTCAGTTCAGACGGGAGTGCGGCACGGTGGTGCGGTGCAACAGCCGCACCACCTCTTTCTTCCCTCTTCTTTCTTTCTCTCCATATTCTTCTTCTTTTCTCCTCCGACCTACATAGACCACTATAGAGATGGCCCACCTAGCAACTATTCTGAGATCAGGGGTTGCAACAGGAACGAACGGCAGAGCTTCCAACAAGGAAAACGACCCGGACTGCAATGATAGGTCTTGAACGGAGGTTTCCACCTCCAATCCGCTCCGTACAAATGATTTCTATGGGTCCTAGAAAGCTTCTTGATAAGCTCTTTCAAAGCTTGGAGAAGCTTCAGTCGGTGGGTTTGCTAACAGAAGGAAATGATGGTTTTTTTTAATTTTTCTCAAGCGGCTGCAATAGGTGGAGAGAGAGAGACGTTGCTCGATCCTCTCTTTAATATCACTGCCCTAGTGTTCCCAGACCATTGGATCTTCACGAATGCCCCAGATTAGATCTGGTGGAAACCGTTTTCAAAAAATATGGTGGGCAAAGAAAACTGAAACCGGCCATGGTTTCATTTGGAAAACCCTAAGCGAGGTAGATGGCTGAGATGGCTTCCATTGGGACGACTAGGATGGGCGGAGAGGAGATCATGCGGATTGCCCTCGTGGCAAGGAGGATAGTTGCCAATTTTGGAAATAAGGTTTTGTAAGGTCTATTTTCAGCGAGGACTGTGTGCATGTACATGTGTGGAATCACTTGGGACTTAGGGGTTTTGGTCAGCTTTACCATCTTGATCAGATGGACGGTTTTGATCATCGGGATGGCCCCTCAAGGTGGGCCACAACACGTCCCAAATGGACGGTCGACCGTCGGCTGGCGCAAAATGAAGACAGAGAGAGAATCTCTCCTTTTTAAGTAAAACACAGGTCAGCTCTTGCTGACCGTGTTGACAGGTCGGGTGCACCTCGAGTGCCTGACCACTATGCACATGCCTGCCACTAGGTGGGGGCCTTCATGGTGTTTGTGATAAATTCACACTGTCCATTCTTCTTGGAAGCATCAGTCAGGTCTTTTGACCCCAAAATTAGGCAGATCAAAGGTCCAGGTGGGGCCCACAACTTGATTTAGGTCATGGTGGTGGGTTTCTCATCATTATAGTGGTTGGATGATTCTGAAGTTGGACGTCAACGGTTAAAAGATCTTAATGGGCCATTTGTAAGGCTTTCGTCATATATTACTAACCGATACTAATATTAATATAATTTTTATTATTTTTTTGTATATTACTTATAATTACAATATTTAAAATCTCATTCATATATATAAATATAATTTTAATATTAAGATACCACTAATTACATGCTGATGTTCACAATATACAATATCATATTTAATTAAAATTATATTTATATTTAATAATATTGTTAAATATAAAATTTCATTAAAGTATCTAATGATTTTTTTATATACATACTTATAAAAGATTTTTAATACTACCTTAATACTTATAATTCAACTATATATTGTAAGACCATTATTCATTATGTTTATTTAACACAATATTATTTTCATAATATTTTATATACGTTAGTTATATACGTATCACTCTACTACAAAACATTTTCATACATTATTTATATGATAAATAAATTACCAAATACGTCCATAATTCTTTTGATCCACGTTTGTGTAAAATTTATTATATAATGAATAGATAAGATAATATACTTAGTATGTTTCATTTGAATACTAGGTGGTTTGATATGTGGATGGGAATCACCTTCGACGGTCAGATTTAAACTAGGATGCTTGTGAATGTTCACTAAGCTAGGTTTGCATTTATCCTAAATCTTGGTTATACGGTAACACTCGAGTACTGAAAAGTATGGGGTGTTACAATCTATGCCCCTTAACAGAAATCTCGTCTCGAGATTTGCTAGGTGTACCCCCAATGTTAACATTACAAGTAGTCATTGCATTTCAATAGTGGACTCTATTTCTCATTTGAGCAATCACGTCCTGCACTATCAACAAGCTATATTTGAATGTACCACATCCCTAAGCATCTAGTCTAGCATATCAATTTCTACTAGACATTTGGGACCGTTTTAGCGTTAACCGATACTAAGGATTTGTTTAAAGGTTTACCTACATCAAATATCTCATCGCATCCACTAAGAGTTAGGCGACCACTAATGACAATATTTTACCTTTCTCTTTATTTTCTTTTACTTCTAATGATAGTCCTTAGCTGTCCAAAGTGTATTATCAATTTCTATCTTTCAACATTCAGGGTAGCACGAATAGATGGTCATAGTAGGTTTGAGCTCGATTCATCGATCCTTTGCCTACGTAAAACAGAGGATTTTCCTGTATCAATCCCTAATCCTGGTAAATCTCAAACTTCTGCCTGATCAGGGCATTGAGATCATTAGAATCTGCTAGGATATGGGGTTCAGATCAAACCGCGTACACGTCGCATACACATGATTACATCAGTTCATGATCCCGATTATTCTAGACTCATGGGGAGCATCCTATAATCATCTAATGAAAGCATCCAAAATTTACGTGAATAGACGCGAGCGACCATCACGCTTCCAGTGCGCACTCTGATTATTTAAGTACTACTTGGGAATTTCAAGGCAAGGTAATGAAATTCTAATATGCTTGACCTAGGGTTGAAATTTTACCTAAGATCATGTAACTTCTCCTCTAATTAATTCTCGCGTGTCGAAATTTGTGGAAAATGTTATTTTCAAGTGAAAGATGTATCGAGAGTTCAAATAACAATTTCTGACCAAATTCCTTAGATTTAGGAAGTGCTTATGTTCAACCTAACGTACAACGTGGTGGATCATATGAAGTCTAAGTTCGATCCATTTGATTGATGATTACGATAGCATTATCTCTGACCATGAAATCTTAGGAAAATTCATATTTTGAATTTCTAGAAAATTTTCATTTGGAAGTTAAGTACAAGAAATGTCCTTGTTTAGCCTTACGTACACCGTAGTAAATATTCACATAATTAAATTCTAAGTTCAAACAACCATGTTGCAGTTTATAAGGGAACTAAAGTTCTTGTTTCTAAGTTCAAATGGTCGATTTGTCAATTTTCATGGGAACCAAAGTCCTTTTCCTTGAGTTCAAATGGCTCATCCTAAGAATTTCAAAGGGCTAAGGTTTTGGATATCTATGTTCTCAAGTTTTTCTTAACTCTAAGGGAATTCCATATAAGTCTAAGGTCTAAGAGTCTATCTTAAAAGTCTCAATGGAGTCTAAAGTTTGGAATTCCTATGTTTAAAATTTTCTCTTATTCTGAGGGAATTTCTCATACATCTAAATGACTAATCCTTTAATTCTAAGGGAACCTGAGTTCACTTTTAAGTTCTAAAATTATCCAAACAATTTTTCTAGGGAGCCTAGAATTTTTGAGTTTCTATGTTATCAATTTCTCATCAACTCAAATGACTATCTTGATCATTTATGAAGGACCCTAAATTTGGGTTTCTACATTCACAATCATTTTCTAAGCCTAAGGGTGAAGTTACCCTAAGTTCAAATCTCTAAATTTAAACACCCTAACTTGAGACATTTAAGGCTTGTATAAGATCATTCCTCAAGGCCAAGTTTGTCTAAACTGTACTCTAATACCAACTGTAACGCCCCGAATCTTTAAGACCTGAGTATATGACCCGTGTTCCAAAAACCCGAGTGTTAACCTTAAAGGATGGTTAGATATAATATTTTTCTTTTATCTTTCATCAGAGTAAGCAGATGAGCGTAGAATGGACAAGTAAGCATAAAAGGAAAATTCTAAATTTCATTCAGAACATACAAGTGCTGCTCATAATGACTTATAGAAACCAATATCCTTATTCTTACAATTACAAAATGAAATAATATTACATGTGAAATAAAGTAAATTATAACAAGTTTGATATATGAAATCCTATACGTAGTAACTCTTAGCAATCACAATCATGCATCCCTGTCAAATGTCGCTTGCTCCTCGACAATATAAATATGAATTTCACCTGGAGCACCTGTGCTACCTGTACGGTTATATATTTGATGGATGAGTGGCCAACTCAGTGTGAACTCCCCTCAAGATTACACACCGCCGCATTAGGTAAGAAATAATATAAAAAATTCAGACAACCAAAACAGAGTAAATGCAGTCTTATTAGATGCGTGGATGTATGAATGCAATTGTTGGCCCGGGTAAAATATCCAGACGGCCTATGTCCCGGGAAAAATATCTGAACGGACATTGGGGTCATCACCCAGGGATAAGACTGGTTATCATCGCAACACGTAACGTAATCACAAGGCATGATAATCCGAGTCAATATCATAATCGAATGACTGGTCATAAGCACAACACGCAGCGTAATCGCAGGGCAGAGTGATCTAAGTCATCAAAATATGCCATGTATGCATGACTTACAAGCCCATTATTAGTCCATTTGCAACCAACCAAATTAAGTAAGCTCACAGTCACTACGGGGAGCACATGGCCTAACATAGGCCGACGGCTCAAGCATAGTGTCCCATGACCATCATCCCCGGCCCATGAGGCTACCACCTTAGGATGTTTAATGGTACCCTGTCGACTAGTGACCAATCGTATTACAATATATGGGGCTTACCATCGCATGGTTGTACAATATAAAACATTCAACCCATATAGGGAAAATACTATAACAAAGCCACATAGGGCGATATCAAGTAGGCCACATAGGGCGAGTATCAGAACCATACGATAAAAGACTATCCTTGAAATCCATTGGACACAACAACCCTAGATGGTAGGCCCACATCAATGATCCGTCTAGACTACACTCAGTAACCACCAAGTCGAAGGTCCATTACAATCACAACTAGTCAAGTTACATCTCAAGTATGGGTGTACATTCATATGTAGGAATTCCCACTAATGTACTAGTTTAAGTTCTATAAGCAATCCACAAAAAGGAATCCACAAGCGTGAAAAATTACACAGGATAATCATAAAGCATGTAATACAACAATTCAATTTTCACCAGCTAACACATGTGATTATAAAGGGAGATGTCAATTATGAATTTAAATAAAAACTATAAGTTAAGCTAATGAGAAGATGGAAAGCTCAAGGGGAAGGATCATCACCTGATGTGTCAGGTCGTCCATAAATGTTGCTATGAAATGTGCACGCCCTTAGACTTGGATCCTACCATAAATTGTATCATTAGATCCCAACTTAACTTACTGTTTACGTTTAAAGTATCGACCTAAGGTTTAGGTTACTTAGGTCTTAGGGTTTCATCCTAGAGTTTTGGTCTAGGTTAGGTTTTTAAGGTTGAACCCTAGTGGTGTGTAATTAATTATAATGTTAATTTAATAGTTATAAAATATTTATTAATATCAATGTTATAATTGATGCTAAGTATCGCAGCAACGATAATCATCGTGATGATATTAAATTGTACAATCTGCTATCAATGATAATATTCAAACATGATAAATAAAATGCTAATATTTAATAACCGTAAAATTTCTAGTTTATTTATAATAACTAATATAGGCATGGATAATCTTCTAATAGTTAATCATGCTATATAATTGCAAATATCATAGTAATACAAATGATAATAAATAAATATCAAGACCTAATATCTGTGGTGACAAAATACTAATTGTCTATTAATGCTAACAATACTAGTGTTATAGCCAATGACGAAATAAGAGTAGCATTAATAATGAAAATTGTTAATATCAAGTTTCTGAAGTAACTATTACTTAGCAAAATTATCCTACTAATAGTTAACCATTTTATAATAATTATAGTAACACCAATGATGATGGTAAATCATGAAACTTACTTAGGGAGAGGAAGTTTACTCACATGCATCGAGTCGGTTGACTCGGTAGTTCAATCCAGTTCACCACCACTCGCCTCACCCTACTTTCTCTCACCCACCTTCTTCACTCAGCCCATACACCAGCCAGCTTGCTGGACCAAATCAAGCCCAAACACAACTCGACTTGACTGAGTCAAACTTGGTTTCAGCTGAGTCAACCCAACAATCATCAACATTTCCCCTTCTCTCACGACTCTCATTCTATCTTGTTCTTTCTTGTTCTTTCGCTTTTCTTTCTTTCCCTTTGCTGAGAACTCAACATGGTTTTGAACTAAGCCCAACTCGAATCGTGACTCGACCGAGTCAAGCTGGTGCATACTCACGGCAACAGAAATCTCTCTCTATTTCTTCTCCTCTTCTCCTCCTTTTCTTTCCCCATTTCCTTCTTCCTGGCTCTTCCCTAACTTCGTGAACCGGCAGCGAAATGACCAACAACTTGCTGGAGTTTGGTCAGTTCAGCGAGCTGGTGCAACCCCCAAACTTGGCTTGGTTTTCAGTTGGTGCAACATGCACCACCTCTCTCTTCCTCCCTCTTTTCACTCCCGTTTTTTTTCTCTCTCCCTCCATTTTCTTTCTTGTTCTCTCTCTCCCTCTGGCCGACAGTAGCAGGACCAAATCCAGCCCAAACCTGACTGGATAGAGTCAGCAACTCGATGTGTCGGGTAGCATCATGGTGTAACTACACCACACACACCCTCCCACACTCTAATTCTCTCTTCTTTCTTCTCTCATTTTCTCTCCCTCATTCCTAGCTGCTAAAAGTATCCATCAACGGTCAACAGACATGGCTTGGCTCGACCCGAACTTGGCTCAGTTTGGACGGGAGTGCGGCACGGTGAGGGCAATGCAGGTTGCACACCACTTAGCAATAAGCTCTTTCAAAGCGTTCCTCTCGAGATCGGTGGGTTTTAAAAAAATATGGTGGGCAAAGAAAATCAGAATGAAGCGAGGTAAATGGTTGAGCTTCCAATAAGGAAGACGACCCAATTTTGGAAATAAGGTTTTGTAGGGTCTATTTTCGCAATGGTAGGTCTTGAATAGAGGCTTCCACCTCCAATATGCTCCCTACAATGATTTCTATGGGTCATAGAAAGCTTCCAGATAAGCTCTTTCAAAGCTTGGAGAAGCTTCATGGTGTTTGTGATAAATCCACACCATCCATTCTTCTTGGAAAGCGTGGGTTTGCTAATAAAAGGAAACGATGGGCCCACAACTTGATTTTTTTTTCAAGCGTCAGTGGTGGGATGATTGCAATAGGTAAAAGAGAGAGAGAGATGTTGCTATAATCCTCTCTTTAAGTATATTACCTCTAGTGTTCCCATATATATAAATATAATTGTTAGATCTTCATGAACGCCAATATACATATCATAAATAAAATTATATTTGTATTTAATAATATTGTTAAATATAAAATTTCATTAAAGTATCTAATGATTTTTTTTATAAAAATATGGTGGGCTAAATACTTATAATTCAAAAATTGTAAGACCATTATTCATTATGTTTATTTAAATAAGCGATGGTAGTTATATATGTATGGTAAAATTTACATTTAATCATGATAATATACTTAGATTTAAACTAGGACATTTATTTATATGATAAATAAATTACCAAATACATCCATAATTCTTTTGATCCACGTTTGTGTAAAATTTATTATATATAATGAATAGATAAGATAATATACTTAGTATGTTTCATTTGAATACTAGGTGGTTTGATATGTGGATGGGGATCACCTTCGACGGTCAGATTTAAACTAGGATGCTCGTGAATGTTCACTAAGCTAGGTTTGCATTTATTATAAATCTTGGTTATATGGTAACACTTGAGTACTGAAAAGTATGGGGTGTTACACATACACTTCTTGCTCATAAGATAATTTTTCAGCCTATCTTTCTGTAAATACGATGTCGGGGGAGGAAATTGTACTAGAAACAGACATTGGATTGGAAAGTGAGCGAGGCAACATAGAACACATGGGTTGTGGTTTCATGTTATATGTGTTGCGAGTGGTTCTCACACGATTTCTGATTCTTGTCCTCTCTGAATGAGTAGTGTAATATATACTTAATTTACCTTTATTACAATCGTATGTATGTGCACGTTACATTTGCTGATTTGTATAGTATGGTTCGGGGTACACGCGAAGCATTGGCTAGGATGTGGTTGTCATGGTAAGATTGGAGATCACCCTTGTAATGGATTGCCCTCGTGCATTCATGTTGGGTCATTATTGACAACCAATTTTGGAAATAAGGTTTTGTTGGGATTTACATTGGCATAACAATGACACATATAACATTCGCCATTTCAGACCATGACGAGGATATTTGTGTGTATGTACATGTGTGGAATCACTTGGGACTTAGGGGTTTTGGTCAGCTCTACCATCTTGATCAGATGGACGGTTTTGAGCATCGGGATGGCCCTCAAGGTGGGCCATAGCACGTCCCAAACGGACGGTCGACTATCGGCTGGCGCAAACGAAGATAGAGAGAGAATCTCTCCTTTTTAAGCAAAACATGGGTTAACTCTTGTGAGCTATGAGTAATGATATTAACAATTGGATGTGGTCATGGTGCACCATTTTAACACTACAAACACGAGTGATCAACCGACCAACCGTGCACATGTGTGCCACTAGGTGGGGTCCTTCATATGTCTCTCCTAGTCGACTGGGCAGGAAATCAATCGCCGATACTATTAATTGCCTTCCCGAGTCGTTCATCAATGACTACGCCATTTCAAAATGACAACTACGATCAGTGCTTCACATCAACTACGAACCATATACACGAAAACCATGGTCCGTATGACAGGACAATCATGACTGTTTCATAATTACATTAAGGATCCAATTCATTGATTTGATACAACGACCCATGAAAATTTGATCGATAATGGGTCATTATTGTGCATTGCTCGATTGTTGACCAATTGTTCATTTTATACTGCCATGTAAACCACGGGCAAATCTTTACTAACTCTTTTCTTTGATCGGGCGTATGCCGATGTTTCTAGTCGATGGAAATCAATCGCCGGAGAGGCTAAAGGCGATGACTAAGATTGAAAGGAGAAGGCCACGCTAGAAGAGCTCCTGACGACTTCTGCCAAGGAATAGGAGAAGTTGAAGGGCCTGGTAGGAGAAGGCGAAGTAAGGGAGATGATGCTCCAGGAGATGGCCAGTTCAGTCAAGTTTGAACTCGGCTAAGACAGAACTGACAACCACAAATGCTCATCTTCAACCTGGCGGAGGAGGACAATACGCGGCTGGCGGTTAAACTGGGGCAAGCTACGCTTGACCCATATAACCTGAAAATCAGGATCCATTGTAAAATTAAACAAACGATCTATGACAACTACAATCCATACAACATGACAACAACGACCCATATAATACAGAGACTTTCAGAAGAGAAGCTCGGCATGCAAGCCAAGGCTCTGCAAGTTTCTTCCACCTAAGTTTACCAATGGGGATATTATCATCCTCCTCACTATCATCTTCGGTGGTTATAAACTATGACCCTTTCCTTCTGATTTAGAGCGAGTGTCCGGAGTAAACGCCACATTCAGCATGTAAGCCATGACCCATTTAACATACAGTAGGGAATGTAGCTCCACTGTTCTTATTTCTGCTATATAAACAAAATCTCCATTGTTTAATTTCTGCTATATAAACAAAAGCCACGACCGATTTACCATGACAACTGCGACCATGATGACATTTAGAGTAGGAAGAAGATCTCTCTCCAGTGGCAACCAGCGATGCAGAAAAACACTGTAGACAATGACTTGTTTTACCCGAACAAAACTATATTGAGAAGGTCAGGCTTAAACAAGACATACTCGCAAGTGTTCTTTAGTGGATCTCCCTAGGTCTCGTTGAAGGGACTAGTCATGGTCTTGCAGTCATGTCACGGGGATCGTGGTTGTCATGCAGTATGGGGCGTGACAGGGGTCGCACGATGATTCCAAAGAAACGCTAATATTTTTTCGATGGCTGGGTGCCCATTGAAATTGTCGAGTTGGCAGAGTTTGGAAGTTGTCTTCAAAACTTCCAGTGGAGGCCGTTGAGCTTCAGGCAGATTGTGAACGTCCATGAGGAAAGAGAAGGGATCACGAATGAAGGAAGAACGCGATAAGGGCTCTATTGTTTCTTTGGATATCTGATCCTTGATTTTGAATGAAAGGGTAAAAAGATGCATGAATTTGATTGTGGAAGTATCACCAAAGTACCACTCTTATAGGCTAGCCATTCAATGGTTAAGACATCAATTCCGAAGGGTCCCCGTGATTCGGTATGGTCGCATGGAGAACGAAGGGTCGCGCTTGGTGCCCAATGGATTATGGGGAAGTAGCGACTTCAGCGTGATTTCGTGGAGAAGAAGATTGGGGCATTGTTTCCGGAGGGTCGCGTGAAATTCCAAGGGAATGGTCGTGGATGGGACGTACAAAGAGTCGAGGTTGTCTTCCACATCGATAGTGGTTAGGAATCACGACCCAATGTATATGACAACAACGATTGTTCCGTGTGATTGTGATTGTGTTACATGGATCATGATTGTAAGAAGAACACTTGTCATTAAGCGGTGGGTCATAGGGCTTATGTTATATGCCTCGTGATTTTCCATGTTATATGGGCCATGGGTTGCTTGGGTCGTAGTCCAATGTTGCATGGAACGTGTTTATCATGTTATATGGGTTGTGTTTGTCTTGAACAATCGGGTCATGTTTGTCATGTTATATGGGTCGTGATTGTAATATTGTATGGATTATGTACGTTATGGATGAAACACATAAGCACGATCCATATGAGCCATGTCATGTACACATATCATGTAGGCTTTTCAAGGGACAGGATTAGGGTTGTGGTTGTGAACCAAGAATGATCGTGGACAATAACCATGATCTAACATGCGCATGAACCACGGGATCAGATCACATGACAGTTTCATGGTTGTCATATCGACTGTGGTGTTGTTGTTATGAATCGTGGTTTTTGTCTCAGCCGGGTCGTGGTTATGATGTTCGACGGATCGTTGTTGTAAGATGATATGTATTATTGTTATAGTGTTACAATGGTTGTCATGATATATCGATCGTGTTTGCCATCCACGTTCAACTACATATATACAACAACGATCCCTTGTGCATGTCAACAAACGTGGATGACAACCACCAGCCTTGGAAAACCAATAGTCGCATGACATCTTACTCACATTAACGACTTGTTCACAAGCTTATCAAAGTGGTACTTGGATTCAATTACTTTCTTTAATGTCGCTACTTCCCCTTAATCCCTTTGGAATCAGGGAGACCATTCGGAATGTTTGACCAGCCTATAAAAAAAGTGGTACTTGGGTGAAACAAATTATCACATGACAATCCGACCCAGAATCCTTATTGTAACAACTTAAGCGTTCATGGATTTGGTTGCTCTTTCAATCAAAATAGTGGAGGAGACATTCGAAGAAGGCATCGAGTCCTTCTCGGTTCATCCTTTATGAGAGATTCCTTCCCTTTCCTCAGGAATGTTCACGATCTCTCCGAAGATCAACGGCCTCCATAGGAAATTCTGAAAACAATTTCAGAACTCTGGCAACTCGCAGAGAATTTTTCTGTGATGGACAGAGAAATCAAGTGGTGTCATTCAGCTAGGTCTCGCGATCAGGACTTTAACAAGAAAAGGCTGCATTGGATCGAGAGATATGACGTGGCAAATAAAGCTAAAAGTAGGGCCGCTAAAAGATTTGAAGAGCTCAAATTGGCCAACCTGTAGCACCAATTCAATCACTATTCTTCTTCCTTGTCCAGCTATTCTTATAATTAAATGAAAGTTCACTTGTTGATTTTATAGTCATCATGCGAAGTTCACGAATGATGTGATTTTCTGGTGCAGTCGAATGGCATGTATGGACAACCAGGATTAATAAGGGTCGCGGTGTTCAGGTTATATGGGTCGTGATTGTAATGCTATATGCCTTGTAGTTGCAATGTTAAAAAGGTGGTATTTCTAACATCGGAAAACCAATAGTCGCACAACATCCTACTGACATTAACCACTCGATTGTCAAATTCGAAGTTGAACAAAGCGATAAAATATATATATATAATGCAAAATTTACGATTACAAAAACTTCCATAATTTCATATTTACATTATTCAAAATGACAATTTACAACTAATAACCTCTTGTATTGTCATCTGATCCATCAAAACTGCTATTGGAGGAGTGCCTTCCTGTATTGTCATCTGATCCATCAGAATTGCTGTTGGAGGAGTGCCTTCTTGTATTATCATTTGATCCATCAGAACTGCTATATATTTTTTCATAAACATATTGGTTCACTTCATCTGAGTTAGAAGGGGAAGAGATATTTCTTTCGTGCTCTTTTACACTTTGAACTAGATTGTTCAAACTTTCTTTATGTGAATAATTGTATGTAGTACCCAATGCCCTATAAAATTCACCGAGACGGGTCAGGAATTTGAATTTGTTACTCTTTTTCTTCTTCTTGTTTGTCGCACTCGATCCGGCTTCAACATCGTGTTGTCTTTGACTCGAATATCGCTGAGGTCTAGAAACTTCTTCCATACTGCGTTTTAAGGCGAGTTGGACTTGTTTTTCCTCCAAAGCTATTAATCTGTCATCCTCCTCTGTGTCTTTTGTGATTGCTATTCGTGTACTATATCCGGAAGCACATGGATTGGATGGAGTGGAAGGTTTTCTATTTGAATCTAACAGGGCTTGAAAAAGTTTTCGGACATCGTTAGGGGCATTGGGGCATGTTTTGCATCACCACCTTGACATGATAAGTGTAACCAAAACCGATTAGTATTATTCACAAACTTTGCACCACACAAACCACACTTGATCTTTATTTTTCCAAATCTTGGTGGTGATTCAACAAGGGAAGTGTAGACCCAAATGTTTGACGATGGGTAAGATGACGACCTATCTGAACTCAGTTTTTAACAAAAAAATTCAGAATATTGATAAATAATTACAACAACGATATTGTGGTTGTTATTGTGATCTATGTTGGCATAACCACGACCCATATAGCACTACTACTATGATTCATAGCCACGACCCACAGAAGATGGGACAACACCCAAATGCTCTAGATGCGAACAAATAGGTCACAACCAACGTCGATGCACTTTCGTCCCTACTGGTTGAGGCCGAGGCTGATGATGACTTAATATGTTGGTTTAAAATTTACATTGTTTGCAAAATATCATTTGAACTGTAATACATATACTTCATATTACATATATCGTGCAGGCTTTTCATGGGACCAGACTAGGGTCGTGGTTGTGAACCAAGAACCAATGTGGACAATAACCACGGTCCAACGTGGACAATAACCATGATCTAACATGCATGTGAACAACGGAATCAGATCACGTGACAGTTTCGTGGTTGTCATACAGACTGTGTCGTTCTTGTTATGCACCATGGTTTTCGTTTTAGACGGGTCGTGGTTATGATGTTAGATAGATTGTGGTTGTAAGATGATATGCGTCGTGGTTCTAATGTTACAGGGGGCGTGGTTGTCACGATATATGGATCTTGTTTGGCATCCACGTTCAACCACCCATATACAACAACTATCCATTGTGTATGTTAACCAACTTCCAATTGTTCACGAACAATTACGACCCATCTCATTCACCAACCCATTATAGACGATAATAGTAAGCAAAAGAAACATCGAATGCAACAAATTAATTCATCATTCAACGTCAAATTAGTGTTTGGCTTTCTTCGCTGGTGTACTCAACGCCTCGTCTGTCAACCACGATCCATTATGCAAAAAACCATGATGACTACCATGATCGTAGTTGTCATACCATACATATCGTTCATGTCATATACATTGAGGCGTGATTCATAGACACGACGCACATAACATGTTGGCCACGATACACTGACCGTGTCAACCAAGATCCATTGGGTGTTGATTGTCATGCTATACATTTCGTTATAATCATATGCATTGGGTCATGGTTCACACACACGGCCTACATAACATAATAACCACCATACACCGACCTTGTCAACTATTACCTTGCTTTGCACTGAGATGCACTGAACTTGTAGATGTTCTCGTTGACTGGTGATAAGGGGCCCAGCGAAGAAGATTCAAAACCAGTAAAATTCAGAAAACAAGGATTATGCATAAAAAGTGAAGGGATAAAGTGAAGGGGTCCCAGAGAAGAAGCTCTAAGATATAGTAGGTGATTCGCATGGGGACAACCTGTTGATGTTCTGGGTTTAGAAATGTAAGCGTCCGTAAAAGCGTCCAAGATATAGTCGGTTCCATAAGTCACATCGAATTGCAGATATTATTTGATCCGCACCGTTCATTTAATTTGTAACATCAAGAAACCCAAACAATGGTCAAAATATTCGAATCCAATGGACCACAACGGTCAAACCAATAGTTTCCATAAAAGCCCATGATTTGTCATCTTTACGCAGTGTGGGCCACTGATGGCTCAATATGTGCCACTATAAAATTTTCCATAGAAATCCATCATCCATGAACAATTCCAACGGATTAGATTTGATTTATGATGGGCCCATAGACTTGAACCAGGTGATCGACGATTGATCTTCTGCGTTTGGAACTGTAAGCGAACTTTCGCCTTTTTAGCACGCATAATATGTACATGCGTCATATTCGGTACGGACTAAGATGTATGGGGTCCACAGTGATATATATGTCATCTAAACTGACCATCATATGTAATGACTGTGTATAAAGGCATTATCATAAAAATAAGTTTGACCAGGCTGATGTACGACCCACGTAGTTCTCAATGCCTTATAATGGTTATTTCGGTGTGATCAACTACGCTTGTAAGGTTCAAAATTTTGGATAAAGATTAGTACATACTCTAACAACTAACAATTGGTGTAGATCGAAAATTTACATAAGATCTGTCCCACAGCCGAGTGATAACCAAAATCTTATGAGACATATAAGTACAACACAAATACAGCGCCGACTTCACCTTTCATCGTTACCTTTGTTTACGTGTCGAGGGCATACTGGTCCATAAAATTCGAATACAACAATTCATATACAATAAAAATGACGATATATATCGTCATGTCAACTACGACACATTGAACATTAACACAACGACCCGTATAACATAATAACCACGATACAGAGTTCTGGGCCAAGGACTTGGGCTTCAAATAGGATATGATGAGGGCTTTCATTATCACAACCTACTTAAAGTCATATCTACCTTGTATAATGACAAACACGACCCTTCGTAGATGACAACCACGATCCTTCACGTGGGCAAGAAACGACCCAGGAACATGATCGTTGTTGACTCTGTTTTTTTTTTTTTTCGTGTTTTTCATGTGAAATGGATTGTGGTTATTATGATATATGGATCGTGGTTATCAAAGTTACATGGGTCGTGGTGTCGGTTGCTATTGGTCATGGTTTTCATATTTTTCGGATCATTCTTGTCGTATTATATGGATAGTTGTTGTCATGCTACAAAATAACGAGTTCTTTTGTAGAGCTTTGACGTCAGCCTGGAACTCAGAAGAAGCCAGGTTACATCAGCTTGGAATCCCGAAGAAGCCATTACACACCAGGTCCGCCGACACCAAGTAGGTGCTCATCCACAAGATATCAAGTTCTTTTGAAGGCCTTTTACATCAGCCTGAAACTCAACAAAGCTAAGACAGAAGCATTCAGACTATAAGGTCGTGGTCAAATAGATACAAGCCCTATGATCGCGGTCGAGGAAAGATATATGGGTCGTGGTTGTAATGTAGTAAAGGTCGTGGTTGTCCTGATTTATGGATCCTAAATGTAATGATATATGGGTCGTGGATGTCGTGTAATAAAAATCGTGTTTGTCGTGTTATATGGTTCGTGGTTGACGTGAAGCGTTGACTGTAGTTGTCATTCGATATGGTCGTCATGTTATACGAATCGTGGTTGTCGTGTTACATGGGTTGTAATCGACATTTATAATGCGTCGACTTGTCATTGTTTGGGTCGTGTTTTAAAAAAGGCACTGACTGAAAGCAAGCAAGACGCATTAACATGACAATCACGACCCATAAATCACGAAAACCACAACCTATTGTTATATACACTATTTTCATATTTAGGTCGTGCTTCAAATGCATAAATGCTAGTGATAATCATCAATATTTGGGTTGTGATTAACATGATACATGGGTCGTGACTGTCATTGTATTTGGGTCGTGAAAGCATGACCCTGAATGATATATCATATGGGTCGTTGTTGTTGTGTTATCTGGGTCGTGTTGTCATGTTGTTAAATTTATCATGGTTCACAGTTGCAATGGATCGTGGTTCTTGTCCATGTTGAATCGTATTCGACAACCACAAGCGAATGAGGATCACGACCATCCAACATAGAAACCACGATCAATCTGTCATGAGAACCACGATGCGTTGGTAGGTTTATGATCCATTGTTGATGACAACCACGACCCATCAACTTGCAGAGCCTTATGCACCACAACAACTATCCAGGCTTGTCAATGGGTCGTGACGCTCATGACAGGTAGACCGTGGTTGTCATGTTATATGGTTCGTGTTTCTCATTCTATCGTGGTTGTTTGTGACGATCCAACACTGATGACAACCATGAACCATATTAATGACAGTGAACCACGACAAAGTTAACGTGACAACCATGACTCAGATAAATTACGATCATTGCTTCACGTAAACCACCATCAGAATTAAACAGCAACAACGACCTATGTATCAATCCATTCAGGGTCTATGTATCATGACAAATAAGACCTATATAATGACAGTCACGACCCATGTTTCATGTCAACCACGACCCAACGTGGACGATAATCACGAGCCACGAACAGGAAGATGGGTAGTGCAAAAAATCAGTTCAAGAAACTAAGATCTTAACATATCAAATGACAATTATGGTCGATGCTTCACATCAACTATGAACCATATCAAATCGAATTCAACCGACGCAGTCTTCGTAATCTTATGGTAATGAAGCACACTGGGTCGTAATCGTATGGTAATGAAGCATAGTGGATCGTGGTTGTCATACATGTTGGGTCGTGGTAATAAATCACACTGGGTCGTACTTGTATCCAGTGCCATATCCCTGACGAGCACGATCCATATAACATCACAACTGCGATCCTAACAAGTGGCAGCCACAATCCAAATACCGTCACAAACATGATGCCGTGGTTGTCTACCATCCAATGGTGGAGGTTTGATCAAGGTGTGCCCTACGTTACACTCCCTTTCGTGTGACCACCAAAGTACATCGGCTTGTCGACTCTGTTCTTCCTTTATCTTGGCAGATGCCTACCTATAGTTGAAACAAAATAAAATACAAACCTCGTAGTGGAAGAGGCTTTAGGACGAGCGAAACGACGATGAGAAATAACGTCGCTTTTTGGCTGTTGGTCCCTGGATCTTGGCTTCTCCAGGAAAACAAAGGAAGAGGAAGGAGAGGGTTTTTCAAATGTACATAAGTGTGACATTTGCCCATTCCGAAGCTCGCGGTGCACGTGATCGGTGGTCTGTGGGCCCCACCATGATGTATGTGCTTCGTCCAGGCCATTCATCCAGTTTAAAATATCATTTTATGGCTTCAACCAAAAAACGAGAGTGATATAGCTCTCGGGTGGACCACACTGCAGGAAAATTATATTTATTGGATATCCACCGAATTAATTCTCTTACGGTCCACCGTGATTGGATTATGCTCATTTTTTGGTCTCCTGCCATAAAATGATGTGTAGAAATATATGGACGGGATGGATGAAACACATACGTGGTGGTGGGGCCCGCAGAGCGTCGAGCACCTGCCATTGGCCGGTATCCCGAGGAGTAGCTGATCCGTCCGTTTCTCGGGGATTAAGACAATGGGTGACTTATGCTTCACGCCAGGACTGTACAAGTCCTGAACCAAGGTCAGGGATATTTTCGTTCAAAAAGGTGTCCAAAGGCAGTTTAGGTAATATATGGAGTGTCAGTGATCAAGGTAATTGATCCAAGAGGTGAGTACGGCCAATTTCCATTTCTATAATTTACTCCCCAAAATGCACCTCATCCCTGTCATGTCTGATCCTTCCAGGCATTAAAAATCTCAGTTTTTAATTAGATTATACTCTGCATGTATGCATGATCCAAATTATGTTTTTCACTTGATGAATGAAGTGGATGTTACACGTACAAAAGGGTGGACACCAAAGACCGACCGTACGTGCCTGTAAAACGCCGATGTAGTCGATCCCGTGCAGAGACATACAAAATGTACGATCTCGACATGCGTCGGCCTCCTGCCAACTTCTCAATCAAAACGCCTGCAATTGTTGCACGTAATCTGTCTATCAAAAAAGACTATTATACGTGTCCTATCACATATCCATGCACCATACAGCATCAAGACACGTGGCTCTTGAAAAGAGCCTCAGGCCCATCATATAACCCAAGTGCGCTGTTGGTGCAAAAGACAACAATGTCTTCTTCTTCTTCCCCATTGTTTTCAACACTCTCTCCCGCCAAACACCCTTCCAACCCTCTTCTTCCATGGGAAGTTCTTCTCCTCATCTCTCAGCACCTTAACCCAAAGACCCTAGCGATAGCCTCATGTGTATGCAAGCCATGGTTTATCTCCATGTCCCATGACCATCTCTGGAAGCCCATCTGCCTTTCCCACTACCCTTCTCTCTCCTCCCTCCATCTCGTGGACCCCACCATCCCCTATCGCCGTCTCTTCGCTCTCGGTTACTTGGCATCTATGCATCGATGCCGCGACCCTCCAGAACCCCGTATCTCCCTCCATGATCTCATCTTCACCGTTGATGTCTTCTGCAACGACGCCCGCTTGGTGTCTATAGCCAAGGCTGGCGAGGAACTCGACGATGGACGAAGTGGGGTTTTCCGGTTCGACGTATGCATCTCTGATGATGATGATGGTGTGGCGACGATAGAGAGGGAAGATGGGCTGACGGTGGCGTGGACGGTGGTATCGAAAGGGTGGAAAGCGGCTTTCTTTATGATGGAAGGTAAAGGGAATGGGAAGTTGGTTGGGAGGAATGAGAGGTGGTTTTCAGAGGAACTTCCATCGCCGAGGTGTTGTTCAACGACGGTGACAAGTGGTCTGGTGGCAGAACTAGGGTTAGGGTTTTGTGGGGGTGATGGGAAGAGAGTGGTGGAGAAGGTGAGTTTGGGTTTGATGAGTGTATTGAGTTGGAGGTATGTGAGTGTGGATGATGGTCTTAGGTATTTACAGCATTTCCTTCTGCCATCCAATGCCTAGAAACTTTCTATCTTTTGTTGCGAGAAGATATGGAGAATGTGGTTATTGTTAAGAGATGGTATATTTTGAAGTTTGCTGATCATTTGTATTTTTAAAAGTTTTGCCAATAGATCCAATCCAGTCCATCCATCAAAAAGGAACTCCTATATGGATGTCCTGGCTCAAGAATCGGGTCGATCAGGTAGACCACTGGCCATTTGGGGTAAGGTTTTTTTTTTTTTTTTTTTAAATGCACGGCTTTCTGGAAGACTTTGGCTGAAGTTTTCTAACGCAAACCCGTCCACCTGCTTCCTATATTGACCCTACATGCTGAGTGGACCTGATTTATTTTTGGGACAACGTAAAGGTCGGACGAACCTGATGTGCGGATTGGATCAAGCACCAATGTGCCATGCGCGGGACGCGGATTTCCTGAGAAAGCCTTGCGCGGGAAATTCCTGCGCTGGAAACCTAGGTGGGGCCAACGTGATGAAAACCACCCGTCCATCACAGAGACCAAAAGGGAGAAGGATTAAAACCGAAGTGAGCCGCACTAAGGGAAATTCCTACAGTTGATCGCAGTGATGTTTACATGCCCATCCATACCGTTCATAACGTCATAAGTAACGTCATCCGTACCGGGCCGCACTAAGGGAAATTCCTACAGTTGATCGCAGTGATGTTTACATGCCCATCCATACCGTTCATAACGTCATAAGTAACGTCATCCGTACCGGCCGGGATGAACTGAGAACACAAATATTAGCCAAACTTTCGTGCCCCGTGAATATTTCAACTGAGAAATTTCAATCCTCACGTTTTCGGTCCAGTTGAGTATTGGATCCGGATATTTTTGGCGTTTCATTTTACAATGATCTCACAAAACGGATGGACAGGGTGGATTCTCAAAAAATCAGTGGACCCATATAGGTCCCGGGCAGGAACTTCCTTTCACAGGAAATCCGCCTCCCATGCGTGATTGTACGTGCACGCGCGTGCGATTGGCCAAAAAATTTCTTGCCTCAAAAAATAGGCGGTGTGGCTGCTGTCAAGGATATATGACCCCACCATGACGTGTGTTTTTCATCCACGCTGTCCATCCATTGGGATACAGATCATTTTAAGACGAGCCCAAAAATTAGGCAGATCCAACGCTCAAGTGGATCACATCACGGAAAAAAAAATGCAACAATGACTTCCATCGTTGAAACCTTCATGGGCACAAAATAATTTTTATTTGTCATGCAGCCGCGTGGTCACAAATAACTGGATGGTCCACCGTGGAAACCTTCATAGGCCGTACATAATCTTTATTTGTTATCTAACCTGTTCGTAATGTCACATGGACTTGGTGTCGACTGGAGTATGCTAGTCGATCGATGTACGGAAACGTGGTGGAGTTATTTAAGGAAAATTGAGGCTACTTGCCTCGAAGTGTGGGTAAATTACCTCGATCGCTATAACACTCCCTATATTTTTTAAAAGGCCTTACAATTTTAGAATTTCTTTCAGATGAAAATACTCCTGACCTTGGTCCAGGACTTGTACGCTTCTGGCGTGAAGCATAAGTCACCTGCTGTCTTAACCCCCGAGAAACGGACGGATCGGCTACTCCCCGGGACACCGTCCAATGGCTGGTGCTCGGTACTCTGTGGGCTCCACCACCAGGTACGTGTTTCATCCATGCCGTCCATATATTTTTATAGATCATTTTATGGCACGAGACCAAAAATGAGCATGATTCGATCACGGAGGGCCTTAGGGAGATTTTAATGGTGGATATTCAATAACTATAATTCCCCGCAGTGTGGTCCACCGGAGAGTTCTACGCTCTCTTTTTCCGGTTCAAGCTATAAAATGATATTTTAAACTGGACGAACGAACTGGACGAAGCACATACATCATGCTGGGGCCCATAGATCACCGATCACCTGCACCACGAGCTTTAAAAGGGGCAAATGTCACACTTATGTACATTTAAAAGACCCTCTCCTTCATCTTCTTTTGCTCTACTAGAGAAGCCAAGATCCAGGGACCAACAGCTAGAGAGCGACATTATTTCTCCTCATCGTTTCGCTCGTCTGAAAGCTTCTTCCACTACGATGTTTATATTTCATTTTATTTCAACTGTAGGTAGGCATCTTCCAAGGTAAAGGAAGAACAGAGTCGACAAGCCAAGGGTTCTTCTGTGGTCACGCGAAAGGGAGCCAATTACCGCATTCATGCATTTATTTGCTCTTTCATTCAAAATGATGGAGCAAATAATCGAAGAAACCACAGAGCCCCTATCGCATTCTTCCTTTATTCGTGATCCCTTCTCCTTCCTTAGGGACGTTCACGATCTGCCTAAAGCTCAACGGTCTCCATTAGAAGTTCTGAAGACAACTTCCGAACTCTGCCAACTCGACAATTTCAACGGGCACCCAACCATCGAAAAAGGGTTAGCTACTTCCATTTCCTTCTGCCTTGTCCTTCGCAGCTCTTGCATTTCTTCGAAATCATCGCTGTTGAGCTAAAATACTTCTCATACAACATGACAACCGCGACCGCTGTTCCTAAAATGTTCCCGCATGCAATCCATGGATATTGTGCTTATCATATACTTGGAAATATGAAGAAGGCATGTTCGGACAATTCTATGAGGGAATACTTTTGGAGTGCTGTTAAGACATATCAGACATCCACGTTTTAGGAGATGATGCGATGCATTCAAATGTTGAATCTCATGGCGTATCAGTTCCTCAATGGTATAGAAAAAGAAAGATGGGCAACCGTTTTCTTTCCTGGTATGCGGTATAACATCGTCACCACCAACATCGTGAAAAGCATGAATGCATTGTTCGTAGATGCACGAGAGTACCCTGTCACTAAACTTCTCGAATCAATAAGGAGTAAAATCCAACACTTCTTCCTCTGCTGACGGGATGAGGCCTTGGCTTGTAACGAAATTTTAACTCCTTGGGCATCAAAAAGACTATTTGAACTTTATCACTCGGAGGTGCGAAAGATGCAATGTATTGCAATTTCAATGGATGAGTTTCAAGTGAATGCATAGGGAATGACCGATATAGTGAATCTAAGATAAATGAAGTGTACGTGCAATGAGTTTGGAAAAATGCTGCTGCGTTATGTTCATGTGATAGAGGCATGTGATAAGTATCAGCTTTATATGTACAAATACTGCTCTCCATTCTACTCCAATGAAATATATTGTAAAAAATACCAAGAGTCAGTTTACCCGGTGCTTGACAGAACACAATGGAACACTCCGGAAGAAGTGAATATTTTATGCGAGAATATGAAGCCTCCGGAAATGAGAAGATCTGCTGGGAGACCGAAAAAGGTTCGTATTACATCCTAGGGAGAAGATAAGATAGCACCCAAATGCTCTAGATGCAAGCGAATAGGTCACAATCGGCGTCGATGTACTTTTATCCCTGCTGACTGAGGCCGAGGCTTAATTTGTTGGTTGATTTTAAAAATTAATGCCCGCGATAATGTAATTTGACCTGTATATGTACCTATTGAGTCATCAACCTTGGCGCATGTTAACCAAGATCCAATGTGGAGAATAACCACGAATTCTTGTGTTTTTGAACCATGACCCATAGAGGAAATGGTGAACGTTACCGATCATGGCACTATAATATATATGCCTATTGATTCATGAACCGTGGTGCATGTTAACCACGATCCATAAATTATTGAGCAGAACCACGACCCATAGATGACAGGGTGAGCTTAACAACGGGTGGTGGCGCTCATGACAGGTGGACCGTGGTTGTCATGTTGTATGGGTCGTGTTTCTCATTATATTATGGTTGTTTGCGATGATCCAACATGGACGGCAACCACGAATCATAACAACTATGAACCACGACCGATTTAACGTGACAACCATGACCCAGATCAACTACGACCATTACTTCATGATCAGTGCAAGAAACCAAGATCTTACCAAATGACAATTATGAACCATATTACACGACAACCACGTTCGGTATAACAGGACAACCACGACCCTATAACACTTACATGTAGGATCTAAATATCATAATAGCCAAGACATAAACAATATTATAACAACGAGAAGTACAGAGTTGTTCTCTGCCGGAGAGGAGGTAGAAGGAAATGAAGTAGTTAACATTTTTCTGCTGGCTGGGTACCCGTTGAAATTGTCGAGTTGGTGGAGTTCTGAAGATGTCTTCAGAACTTCCAGTGGAGGCCGTTGAGCTTCAGGAAGATCGTGAACCTACCCTAGGAAGGAGGAGGGATCACGAATAAAGGAAGAACGCGATATGGGCTCCATTGTTTCTTGGAATATCTTCTCCATTATTTTGAATGATAGGGCAAAGAGATGCATGATTTGGCTTGTGAAAGTACCACCAGAGTACAACTCTTATAGGCTGGCCATTCAGTGGTCAATGTGCCAATTCAGAATGGTCGCGTTGATTCGGTATGGTGGCACGGATAACGAAGGGTCGAGCTCGGTGCCCAATGGATTACGGGGTAGTAGCGACTATAGTGTGACGGTAAGAAGAGGAATAAAGTGGCGCTGTTTCTGGAGGCTCGCGCCAAATTCCAGGGGATGGTCATATATGGGGCGAGCAAAGGGTCGTGGTTGTCTTCCACATTGATCGTGGGTGGGAATCCAACCCAATGTGTATGGCAACGATGATCGTTCCGTGTAATTGTGGTTATCTTGCACATTGGGTTGTGATTGTGTTACATGGATCGTGATTGTAAGAAGATAGCCTGGAATTAAGCGGAAGATAATGAGGGAACATTGTCACGCCCCAAACTCGGAGATCGGGCTCACAAAATTCATATTTTCGAACGGCGGCCGACAAATTTCCATAGGACCCCATTCTCGGATCCCGGCGCCCATACGAATAGAGTTGATCCGGGATACTATAAGGAGGATTTTTAATGATCCATTTGATTCGTAATGAGCATAACCACAAGCATAACCCACGAACAATAACCACAAGAACACCATCACAAAATCCACTATGAACAAAAGCATTTGAGTACAATGCGTAAGAAAGGGAAATACAAGATAATGCTAATAAAAACTCAGAAGTTGCATGCTTATCACGACGGTGAGACTACGACTACGTCTGAAGCGTCACCGCACGCATCAATCGTGCATAAATAGAAAGCTTAGAGGGTGGTGTAAGTGTGTGCCCAATATGAGCGTGCAGAATGCAGGGTCGAGTAATGTGGAATCGTGCCAATGAGTACATGAATGTTTAACGCCACCAGTATTAAGGCTATATGACAAGATATGAGTAATCGGCCATACCAAGACCATGCGATGCAAGATGCACTCAAGCATGCCAATCCTCATGTCAATAAGTTATCAGTATGGATAATCACCGGGGTTAAGTACACTCACCACTTGCCGTCCCTATCGACGCACAACTGTTGGAAGAGCGAAAGAGACCTCACTATCCGCAATAAGCGCCACATGTAGCATGCGGACCGATTCCCCAAGTTGGTCAAACTCAACCTAGAAATTCCCCCTCACTCGGGCGGGTAAGGTCACACCCCTTTCCAACCGACCACGACACGGTGGGAGACGCATCACTTATACGGCCCTCGCGCACTCGTGTATCCACTGGTCTCGACATTGGAGTCATCCTCTGGTACCATCGGGTTTAGGGATTTTCACCCAGGGACATCTATGGCGCCCGTATGCTAGAACCAAACATTTCCGGTATCCAATCCAGCCACCAATGATGTGTCTGTGGAGGCTATGGCCCTGGTGTCGCTAGGGCATACAAGAACTACAATCACACAATGCAAGTGCATGAGTCACACTACCGGTCATGCAACAATCTGCGTAAACCATGCGCTCATGTAGGGATAACTCCGCCATCGTGGAGCCCATAAACATGTTCGCCAGAAGGCATATATGATCAGTCACTCCTCATACACCATACATATGATGCGTATGATAATGAATCATGGATCTATACTAAACATGTATATAGGGATGGGCTCTGCGTATCACAGAGATGTGCCTAGACGGCCTGCAGAGTACAAGTATGGACCTATCAGTGGGCCTTAAGGAGTGTGACAATGCGGACATTTAATCAACATTATCCTTACAATGTGGATGTCAAACCAACATTGTTCCCAAGGCATAGCCCGCCATAAAGTACCATTACACAAACCATAGGAAATCACACATTGCAATGGACCAATATACATCTCATTAGGCCTCGACCCATAGTCCTCAGATACATCAAATGGGTCATCTCATATGGGCCTTATATAAATCAAGTGGGCCGCATTAGTGGGCCTTATGTATATTGCAATGGGCCATAACTCATGGGCCTTTAAATACCTCAAATGGGCCGAATCACATGGGCCTTATGTATATACCAAGGTGGGCCTCAACAATGGTCACAAATACATTAATATGGACCCCATTACATGGGCCTCACATATGCACTAAGGTGGGCCTAATCACATGGGCCAAACCACCATTAAAATTCCCAAGGCCCGCCATAATGTATACAATATATAATATAATACATAAATGATAAATATATAGATATAATATATATAATATCTACACACACACACACACATATATATATATATATATGTATATATATATATATGTATATATATATATATATATATATATATATATATATATATATATATATGTAGGAGAAGACTACAGGTGAGCTCGAGTTAACAATTAAGCTCCCATGAGCTCAAGCCGAGTGGACCCCACGACCGATGTTTGTCAAACATCTAACCCATCATCGGATACATTATTCAATGGTGGGCTAGATCTCAAAAATCAAATCAATCGTGACTTTTCGAGCCACACCACATGCGAAGTGGAGAGGGCCGTGCACCATTTAAAACATTCATAACCATTTTGAGGGCCACCGAGATGTAGTTTTGCAAATAGGCCCATCCATTAAGGGTGTCCTACTTGATTGAGGGTTCGGACTCAAGTTTCGGGTGCATATCAAATCTCGGTGGGGTCACTACAACGCTGGACGGTGTGAAACACATGCATCGATGGGCTCCACCGTCCATTTGGACGGTGAAGTAAAACACATACATTACGGTTGGGTACCACCGTCACTGGTGGTCTGCGATGGTACAAGAACATCGCATCTTTGTGGGCTCCACGTGGGGCCCACTCATAACATTTATTTTTCATCCAAACCATTGAAAGGGTCACACAGACCTGGGTGAATAGGAAAAATAAATATCAGATTGGTTCAAAACTCCCATGGGCCCAAAAAAAGATTTCAATGGTAGAGTTCAATCATCACTGTTTCTTATGGTGTGGGACACCTGAGGTCCGGATCAAGTTGATTTTCGAAGGGGACCCACCTCAGGGGGTGGTCCACCTCATGGACGGCGTGGATTTCAAATAAACATCAAGGTGGGGCCCACGGGATTGGGCCGAGTGGGTCTCGACCGTTTCATGCCTGGCCAGCCTTAGCGTTCAGCGGTGGCAATACCAGCTTTTTTGCTTGTTTTTTTTTTTTTTTTTGAAAATAAGAAATAACGTGGTTTTTCTGTGTGGGGCCCACATCAGTTGGATCCACCCAACTATCGGTTGGTGGGGCTCGAGACAAGCCAAATGAGTCTAATATTGAGCATATTTCAAAGTACCAAAAATATGAGTGGATTTTTAATCAACCACTATCTTTTATATTATGGCCCACCAAATGATCAAACTAACTTTATTTTTTGGCTCAACGCCTAAAATGAGCTAAGAAAAAGGGATGGACGGCTTGGATTAAAAAACATACATAGGGTGGGGCGTACATGGGGACCCTTTCCAAACCACTTTCTTTCTCATTTCTCTACCTGGCGTTAATACACCCACCGTCACACTCGTTAAGCAACGTCCGGCGTGCCGGACGATGTGACATATAACACATGTATTTAAGGTGGGCCCCATTTGACATTTTATCGGGTGGGCCACAAATGGTAATGACGTGCATAAAGTACACATCAAGGTGAGGTCCATTTAATGGACGGTTTGGACAAGGTGGGCCATACAATCAAATCATCACACATAAAACAAATGGTGAAAGAGAGAGAGAGAAAGAGAGAGAGAGAGAAGGTGGGACACACGTGTGATGGAGGGACCCCGATACTATGGGCCCTCCTTGCATTCCATTATACATCAAACAAGCATTTCCTCAAGTGGGCCATTTATCAAACATCTTAGGGTCCCAAGTGAGATCCATACCATTGATCAGGCCTCACATGCCCATCATAAAAATACAAAGCTAGTTATAGGAGCACCCATAGGTTGATCTCTTCGGTCGTTGGAACGCCACCCTCCTCGTGCTCCTCTTTGATGGTGGAGATGGAAAATGGATGGCTAGGATGAAGGTTCTTTGGGATGGGAAGGTGGGCCACCAAAAATTACATTTTCCCTCACTGGGATGGCTGGACGTGCACATTTTTTTTATTCTCTTGGTGTATGCTTTGAAAAAGTGTTGAGAAAGAAAGGAGAGATGGGATGTAAGGAGAGAGAGTGATGGATGTGAGTGATGGGTGAGGTGATGTTGTACTTGACTAGGTATGGGTGTGTAAGAGAGAGGGTGAGAAAGCATGGGTTGCTTGTACTTGACATTGAAGTGATTGATTGATTGATGTAATTGATTGATTGATGGGATTGATTTGACATTGTGTAGATTCTCTTGGGATCGAGAAAAGATGAAAGGTATTGAAATAAACATGGACTCACATCACCAATCGGACCATGCGTGAGTCAAAGCGTTGGAACGCGGCGACGGTGCGGTCGCAATGATATAGGTCTCGAATTAAACCAACTCGAATCTAAAGGATACGACTTACGATCGATCGCAACATCAATTATCCGTGGATTGGGACTTGACGGAAATGATCGAGATTCAACGATGCGAACTATGATACGGGTCTTACAAACATGTTTATATAAGATCCATTCCATCCATCTGACAAGGAATCATATTTTCACCATGTATCATAAATTTCATCGAGTACTTCAATGAGAAGAATAGAGTTGTCCTCCACATCCATATTTATAATACAATATGGGTCGTGGTGAACATGCAAAAACCGCGACCCATATTACATTACAACAACGACACAAATTACATGACAACCACGACCCATTACAATCACGACCTATGAATATAAAGTTGCACTCTTATCACGACCTATGAATATGAAGTTGCACTCTTAGATTTGTAAACAAAATAAAGAAATAAAAATAAAACTGAAAAGAAAATATAACGTCACAACAACGACCTGTTTAACCTGACAATTATGAACATTGTAAGATAGCCATGACCGATTTAACTGAAAATCACTCTCACTCTCATCATCGTGGTTAAAAACTACGACCTTTTCCTTCAGAGTCAGAGCGAATGTCCAGAATAAGAGCCACATGTAGCATGCAAGCCACGACCCATGTAACACCTTGAAAATTGGGGGTCGAACATAAGCTCCACTCCCGAGTTCCAACGCATCACTTATGCAACATAGATAATGATCATTAAATGTTGTTCGTGTTAGTGCATTAAACATGAGTGAGATTATATCAAAACAGCATATCATACTTCAGAGACAATTAAATTACGCAAGCGGAAGACTGTGATAGATATATAAAATATATAAACTGTTGTAAGTCTCCAGAGTGTGAACATGTTACCAGGTTAAATATATACAAGTATACATAAAAAATGAACAAAATGAATATACATGGGTGTTCCAAAAGTGCAAAATAACAAGTGTAATGGTATCTTATCGAAGACTTGGCCCATGAACCCCATCGATCAGAACATGGTTACATAGACCTGCCTGATAACTGCATATAGGAGAAACCCTCCTCGACATCATAAAAGTCCAGCTCCGCTTCGTAAGCATCGCCATCATCTGAAACTAAAACAGGGTCCGGTTATTGTTTAAAACACCGTCCTGTAACGTGGGAGTGAGTGATCAACTCAATGGAGCTATAAAGCAAAGGTTAACATGTTATCAATTCAGTCAAGCAGTAACGATAAAGCAATACAATCAAATATCCCTAAGTACTCTGATTAATGCAAGAATGGTATGTAGTAATGATGCATGCCCTCGCCTGCACTCCCTCTGCATCTTCATCTCACGGAAAACGGGGCATGAAAGGTCACTTTTTTCTACCCAACGCCAAATGGCACATGCAATGCGGTGTATGAGCGTGATTTCTAAGTTCTCATTAGTCCTTTTCATACAGCAGGATTGGGAAACTAAGGTACCTCCCTTATATCATTTCCCAAATAATGATCCATTCTAGGGTCGTCAGTCCTAGTAAATCTTATACGATGTTGCGGTTCTAGGTCACTATAAAGGGCTCGTCACCTGATCAGTGTAGGCCTAGTTTATACTTTAGTTACTATAGGAAGGCTCATCGCCTCAACGCAGTCTCAGAATATACTCGAGGTCACTACAAAGGGCTCGTTACTTGATCAGTGTAGGCCGATAGCCTGAACATAGTGTCCCATATCACTGTATTCAGCTCACGAGACGGTGTTGCTCACTGGTCACTACAGGAAGGCTCGTCGCCCCAACATAGGCCGACAGCTCGACCACGGTGTCCCATACCACCATGTCCGGCTCATGAGTCTTGCGGATCGAGGTACCAAGGTTAACGGGATTCACTGGTGAGTTTGGTACCTTAGGTTCAAGCAGTAGCGGCCATACATGGTGAACATACATAAAGCCAATCGGGTTACTTGACGTGCTCGACTAGTACGAGCGCATCTCAAGTTAATCGACATGAAGTACGTAAGCACTTCGTGTGGCCTAACCACTGTCGACAACCAAAGTATGACTCAGATTCATCGAACACGTCCTGTGTGGCGAAACAACCTTAGCCACCAAATCAGGGTCTGTTTCTGATTGCATAGACTATACCATAGTCCCAAACACACTCCAAAACAATTCCATACACATTGTAATAGTCAAGTGCAACATGTGACAACCAAACCACATAAAGATCTCATTTGAGCATTTTAATAAACATGTAATATTCGTGTTAACATATATCGACATTTCATCCATAAATCACGTAATAGTAAGAGGAGTTACATAAAGGAAATTATAACTGTAGGTAAGGGGATCGAGGATTCCATCTTAACACCCTTCTATCATACGTTTAAACAAGCATTTCCTCATTTAGGCATTTTATCAAACACTTACTCTACAAATTTCAACATACATGTATTAGGCTAGTTATAACACATATCCTGGCATGACATGCCCTTTTACAAAGGAGTTGCCATATACACAATGAGCATATATTCATAGTTAATAATCATGGCAAGCACAAATCTAAATTCCATATCCATTTAGACATTTTTACAAACACTTAGACTATACACTACAACATACGTAACGTATGTTGGCGATAATAGAAATTAGGACAAATCCTTTCACTAAGGAGTTATCACACGCATAACGACCATATATTCACGACGAATAATCATGGCAAGCACGAATCCAAATTTCGTACTCATTCAGTCATATCAACAAACACATGGAATACACTATATTCAACATAGTTCATATATATCTGTAAAGTGAAATAGGCATCGCATTTAGCATGTAAAATGACACCTATATCAGTTATAAATCATTATCGGCATTGAAAGCCTTGAAAACCATAACCTAAACATTTATAGTCTACACCTTTCGCCGGTAAACTCGAACCGAACTCAGTTTGAACACAACGCCTTTGTCTACGGCATAACGGCTACCTGAATCACGAAATAGATTAGCTATTTCATCGATATCTCTATTTGGATTTCTAAAACGAGATTAGGGTTAGAATTTCTTACCCAAATTGGAATCAAAATAAGTTGAGTAGCGAAGTAGAGAAGCGAAATAGCATGTGGAGTTGTGGGAAAAGATCTCAACAACAATCCCCAAGAATCTCTCCTCATTCCTTCCTCTTTTCTCTCCTTTTCTTTCTCTCTCACCTAGGGTTTTTAAGAAATTCGTATGGATTGGGAGTGAGGGGGTTTAAGGGCTATTTATAAGCTTAGAATCGATGTCAATGGCCCCAGGGCCATGGTATACTTAAGTTATAGCTAAAAGGTGTCTGTTTTGGTCCAACGGAGCACTTTTGGTGGCCCCTTTCTGCATGTGGTCGGACTTAAGTTGCCTAGCATTGGATCTAGGTCGAGTTAAGTTTTCGGTCCGATTGAATTTTCAGATCGACCGTGGCGGACCAGTTTCAGTTCAACGGTCACCGCCACTTGAGCAGGGCCACAAGTACACTGATATGTGTATGAAAATTTTCCTGATGTGAGGGTGTGTTTGGGTCAGATTCTGACAGTCTAAACCTTATAATTTACCCGTAAGTGAACGACCCAGTTTACTTAAATCTGAGTTCAATTTCTAAAGGTATTCGCGTTTCTCACACTCTTCGCTCCGAGCTCAAGTTGTGCGCTTCTGGGGTACTATCTGGATTTAATTTTTGAGATGGTTGTCAAGTTTAGTAAGGTGGTCATAACTGTATAGGTTCACCGTCATCGGACTTTCGACGCGCGGTCCAGGTCCGATATGGAGTTTCAAAGTGTTCTCGAGAGCAACTGGGTTTAGAGATTGATCCTAGGTTTTAGGTAACATAGTGTTAGAGATTCTACTCATTTTGGGTCTTACAGTTCATATTTAAAGTGTTTCAAGCTAATTCTACTGATTATTCAGTTTAGTACTTAACTAAATTATGCCCTAATTACGACAGAATAAGGTCCTAGGGCAGTTGTACGTCCCTTTCTGGCACTTTTAAGTAGTATATTATTTTAATTATTTTTATAGTAGTTTTTAATTACGTCTAATTCATCTCTACCAAATTTTATTAGGTTTTGTGTTGTATAAAAATTCTAAAAATTCTCGAAGCAGCAGCTGTCCAAGCTGATGATTTTCAGATAGTTGTCACAACGACCCATATTTAACTATAATAAAATTTTTATTATATTTTAAATTATTTTTATATGAAACTAGACTTATCAAGCTTTAATATGACTTTTGAATCACCTAAATCAGAGTTATAATGATGGAGATATGATTTTTTGAAGTAGAACGAACAATGCAAAAAAATTGTAGAAAACGGGCTGCCCGACCCACTAGAATGGCTAGGCCTGGCCGATCTAGCGATGCCATTGCCAGTCACTGGACCTTGGGGCTATGGCTCACCCCAAGGGTGATCTATCCCCCTGGAGGTGTCGGAAAAGTGCGGGACCCACCTCGGGTCGCCCCGATTTGCGTCATTTGGTCCTCCGAGTTCGTTTGATGTGGTTTCGCCACCCGATACTTGAAATGGGTGCATCTTTCAATCTGGAATGGGTTACGTGACGTACAATATATGATTTTGAGGTAGGAGAAACTGATATATCTAAATAAGCTATTTATATGGCAAGATTCTAAGAAGGTTAATGGTAAAAGCCATTTTATTTATGTACTTACCATTTACAGTAAGTTTTTGTTTAATTCTTCATCATTTAAACTTTAGAATTAGTGTCTAATGTGAAAGTACGTAGAAAATTTGAAGGACAAGGTCGTGAAAGGTGAGATTTTGAAGGAAATGGGTTAAAAAAGGATTTGAGGCTTTAAGATTGAGTTTTGAGAAGTCAATTAAGGTGTTATGATCGACTCAGTGCCTAAGGATGTCTATTTCCAAGTTGGCAAAAATCCGGGGCGTTACAACCCATTTAACATACAAAAGGGAACATAACTCCATTGTTCTAATTTCTGTTATATAAACAAAATAACAACGACCGATTTAACATGACAACTACAACCATGATGAGATTTACAGTAGGAAGAAGATCTCCCTTCAACCGGCAATCTTGCGCCGAACCTCCGTTTGTAGATATTGCTTTCTTAATTGCTCTGATTTGCCTTGCTGCTGCTCCTCTTTTGTGCTTCTCGGCCAAAACTAATCTCTCTACTTCATCATTCCAACACTGACATGCCAAAAGATCAGAGCACAAGGACATGTAACAAGGACTAGGCCAAAACTATTGGCTCATCTGAAAATGACTAATTCTTACTTGTCGGAAGGTCTTCAATCTGTAGAGGTTATAACCCTTCACGATTAAAGGAAATAGTGGTGGCAGTGTCATGACTCCTTTGATCCACATTATCTCTACATTCTCAATCACAGAAATAATGATAACCAAATGAATATGGGATCATATATTTGGCTCAGTGTAATCAGACCTATAGTGAAAGTGTGTTGCTGGCTACACCATATTGGATTACTGTCCCTTGTAATGATAAATCAACTCCGTCCATTCATTTTGAAAGACACGCCTATCGTTTATTTGACTGGAATAACCCTATGAACAGTTCAGATTTCCTATAAACATCATTGTCAGCTTCGAGAAGCTTTCAACGGTGGATGTTTCTATTCCTAGTATTTCATTTTATGTGGCCCACTTGAGTTTTATGTAGCCTATAATGGTTTTACATTGAGTTCCCCCATTCTTTTGATCCAAATTGATGCATGGCCAATGAACATCTCCTCAAAAACCTACAAGGCAAGGAAAGGTTCCCCATGAGTTTTTTTTCTTTTCTTTTCTCTCCTCTTTTTTTTGTTTTTTGTTTTTTGGTTCTTCTAGTAAATTTGAACAAGCTGAACTCTATTAGATACACAACAAATTACATAATTACTTGTCGTTTCTAAAACTAAATGTACTTCCACACACACACACACACACACATATATATATATATATATATATATCTACACACACACATGGGATTTTTGATATCCACGTATCGATGTCCTAACCGTTTTTCTGATGGCTAGGTACCCGTTAAAATTGTCGAGTTAGTGGAGTTCGTGATGTCTTCAGAACTTCCAGTGGAGGTCGTTGAGCTTCAGGAAGATCAGGAACGTACCTGAGGAAGAAGAAGAGATCACGAATAAAGGAAGAACGCGATAGGGGCTTTATTATTTCTTCGAATATTTGTTCCATTTTGAATGATAGGGTAAAGAAATGTATGATTTGGCCTGTGGAAGTATCACTAGAGTACCACTCTTATCGGGCTGGCCATTCAATGGTCAAAGCGTCGATTCCGAAGGGTTGCGCTGATTTGGTATGGTCGCACAGATAACGAAGGGTCGCGCTCGGTTCCCAATGGATTATGGGGAAGTAGCAACTTTAGTGTGATTGCGTGAAGAAGAAGAATGCGACGCTGTTTTCGAAGGGTCGCACCGAATTCCAAGGGAATGGTCGTGGATGAGATGAGCAAAGGGACGTGGTTGTCTTCCACATTGATCGTGGTTGGGAATCACAACCCAATGTGTATGGCAGCGATGATCGTTCTGTGTAATCATGGTTCTCTTACACATTGCGTCGTGATTGTGTTACATGGATCATGATTGTACGAAGAAAACCTGGAATTAAGCGAAAGATAACGATGGAGCATGTTTATATAGGATCCATTCCATCCATCTGACAAGGAATCATATTTTCACCATGTATCATAAATTTCATTGAGTAGTTCAATGAGAAGTACGGAGTTGTCATCCACAACCATAATTACAATACAATATGGGTCATGGTGAACATGCAACAACCGCGACCAATATTACTTTACAACAGAGACACGCATTACATGACAACCACAACCCATTACAACCATGATCCATGACAAACACGACCATATAACATAACAACAACGATCAATATAACATGACAATTACGACTCATGCAAACCATGATCCATAAAACATAGTCACAACCAGATGAGAAGGTAACATTGCACTCTCACTTCTGTCACTGCCAGAAGAAAAGCCAAAGCTGCTGACAAACACGACCATATAACGTAACAACCACGACCCATGAACATGCCAGATGAGAAGGTAACGTTTGAAATAGAAGTATCACTTTTATAGGCTGGTCAAATATTTCGAATGCGCTTGTTGATTCCAAAGGGATTATGGGGAAATAGCGTAATGCGATTTCCTGAAAAAGAGTGTGGCGCTGATTCCAAAGGGTCGCTCTGATTCCAAAGAGAAGGGTCGTGGATATGAGGACACATATAACACGGCCCAGTGTGTATGACAATTACGACCCTGTCTTGTGTTCATGAATAACATGCACAGTGGATCGTGGTTTTTATCCACGTTGGATCGTGAATAAAAGCATGAGAACCATGACGCATATGACCCTAAAACACCGACCCATAGAACATGAGCACCACGACCCATATAACACCATAACCACGATCCATATACACATTAAAACACCATGATAATAATATACTTGTTAAATTCGTCGTGGTGCACAGTTGTCGTAGATCGTGGTTGTCATGAGTGTTGGATCATATTCGACCATCATGAAACTAAGAGGAACACGACCCATACAACATGAAAACCACTCCAGGTGTCATGAGAACCACGACCCGTACAACTTGCAGAATCTTGTTCACCACAACCACGATCAAGTTAACATGATAACCACGATCCATACAACATGGAAACTACAGTCCATATAACATTACAATCACGACAATATAACATGGAAACATCAATCCTTATAATATTACAACTACGACCCATATAACACTGTAGCTACTAGAATTGAAGCTTAGTGATGCGCAAGACTATGCTAGTTTCTTCAACTTAAGTTTACAGTATAATAAGAAAATGCGGCCCTTATAACCACTTTAACGGGTCATGGTTGCTATGACATAGGGATCGTAGCTGTCATGAGGTATTGATCGTGCTTTCCATGACGTATGGATCATGTTTCTCTTAGTTTCATGGTTGTCAACGACGATCCGAGATGTATGACAACCACGAACGATTACATATGTAAACTACGAAAATATTAATACGACAACAACGACCAATATTAACACGACCAACGATCGATTTGTTGTTTTTGCAAATTTCTTAAATGACATTATATACACACACACACACACACACGCATGGGAATTTCGATATCTACATATGCCATGTCTTAACTTTGATGGGCAGATTTCCATACACTTCAACGAGAATAGATCAAAATATATGCATGGGCAGATTTCCATGTACTTATAGCTCATAAGTTAACTACTCAATCACACCTCTCTATAAATAAATACGACAGAGGGTAGAAAACTCTCCACCCCTTCAGAGGGAGAGGGAGAGTAACCTTTATGTGTTATATGGGTTGTATTTGCCATGTTATATGAATCGTGTTTGTCATTTTACCTGGATCACTATTGTATTTTCAACGTGTATGGCAGGGCATGGAATATGTACAACATGGATGAAACACATAAGCACCAAGCCGTCCATGAGCCATGCCCGCTTACATGGCCATTGTTGTGACGGTATATGGATCATGGGTTGAAGGCTGTTATGGATCATCGTTCTCGTGTCATATGAGTCTTGGTTTTCATTCTTAGGAGTCGTGGTACTGTACTCAGTTGCATGACTTCCATAATGTACATATATCATGCAGGCTTTTCAGGGGACCAGATTAGGGTCATGGTTGTGAACCACGAACAAACGTGCGTGACAACCACGATCCAACATTGTCAATACTTACGATCTAACATTTGTGTGAACCACGAGATAGGATCACATGACAGTACTGTGGTTGTCATACAGACTGTCGTTGTTCTTATGGACCGTGGTTATTGTTTTAGACTGGTCGTGGTCATGATGTTAGAAGGATAATGGTTGTAGGATGATATGTGTCGTGGTTCTAGTGTTACAGGGGTCGTGTTTGGCATGCACCTTCAACCACACAAATATAACAACGATCCATTGTGCATGTCAACAAATATGGCTGACAGCCAATGTAACGTCTCAGAAAAATCCGTATAAAGACCCGAGTACCACCTCAGGCAGAAATCACCCAGGACCAAATCCTTTAGAAATTAGACGAAAATTAATTAAGTGCTAAACTGAATTAAACGCTAGATTAGCTTGAACAACTTTCTCTATGATCTATAAGACCCTAAACTAGTAGAATCGCTAACACTACATTGTCTAAAAACGTAGGATCAATCGCAAAACCCAGTTGCTCTCGGGAGCAGCTTGAAACTCCGTTTCGGACCTGGATCACGTGTTGAAAGTCCGATTACCGTGAAGCTATACGGTTATGACCTCTTTACTGGACTTGACAACCATCTCAGAAATCAAGTCCAGATAGTATCCAGAAACATACAACTTGGACCCGGAGCGAAGTGTGTGAGAAACGCGAATACCTTTAGAAAATGAACTCATATTTAAGTGATTTGGGCCATTCACTTGCGAGCCAAGTTTAAGGATTCGGACCGTCAGAATCTGACCCAAATACACCCTTGGATCAGGAAAATTTATCTGCATAGGTCAGTGTACTTGTGGCCCTAATCGAGTGACGATGACCGTTGAATTGAAACCGGTCCGCCATGGTCGATCCATAAATTCAATCAGACTGAAAACTTAATGTGACCTAGATCCAATGTCAGGGGACTTACTCCGAACCGTACGCAGAAGGGGGGCCTCTAGATGTGCTCCGTTGGACCGAAACAGGCGACTTTTGTCTATAACCTAGGTATATCATAGCCCTGGGGCCATTCCATCAGTTTTGGGCCTATATAAGGGCATTTACCCACCGCTCTCTCATTCCATACAAATTTCAAACCCTAGGAGAGAGAAGAGAGAAGAAAGAGAAGGAAAGAGAGAGGAAGTGAGGGATCGCTGCAGGGATCTAACCCTGCCACTCCATGGGCCGAATCGCCTCATCCGTGTCGCTATACTGGAGATTCCGACTCCGTACTTGCGTAAGAAATCCTAACTCTAATATATTTTAGGGATTTAAATAAAGTAAGTGGTGTAATAGCTAACCTATTTTATGCTATAGGTTATCATTGTACCGTAGACGAAGACTTAGCGTATAAACTGAGTTCGTTACGAGTTTACCAGCGAAAGGTGCGGGCTATAAATGTTTAGGTTATGGTTTTCAAGGCTTTCAATGTCAGTTAATGATTTATGACTGACTTGATTGCTATCACATATGCTTAGATACGATGTTTCCCGTATATTACACATATATATAAACTATGTTGATTATAATGTATTCCAAGTGTTTGTTGAAATGTTTGAATGAATATGGAATTATGATTTGTGCTTGCCATGATTATTGATTACAAATAAATGATCGTTGTATATGTGGCAACTCCTTTGTGAAAGGATTTGCTATAATATGTGTTTTAACTAATTTATTACATGTATGTAATATGTGTAGTCTAAGTGTTTGATAAAATGCCTGAATGAGAAAATGCTTATTTACATGTATGTAATGAGGGTGTTGAGGTGGGGTTTCGATTTCCTTACCTATAGTTACAGTTCCTTCCTGTAACTTATCTTACTACTATGTGATTTATGGATGAAATGCCTATGTATGTTAACATGTACATTATGTATTTGTTAAAATGTTCAAATGCGATTCATATTGGATTTATGGTCACATGTTGTCTTTGACTATCATATGTGAATGCTATCTAATGGAGTGTGATTGGGGCTTGATGTGGTCCAAGCAATCGGTAATGATTCCCGAAATAGTGGCTTAGGTCATTTTGCCACGCGAGATACGTTCGATAAATCTGAGTCGTATGGTGATTATTGATAGTGGTTAGGCCACGCGGAATGCTCACTCACTCCATGTCGATCAATTCAATGTACGCTCGTACCAGTCGAGCCTGTCAAGAAACCCGATTGGCCCGATGTATGTTCAGCACGTATGGACACTACTGCTTAATCTAAGGTACCAAACTTACCAGTGAAAAACCTGTTTAACCTTGGTACCTCGATCCGCTAAGACTCATGAGCTGGGCATGATGGTATGGGACATCGTGGTCGAGCTGTCGGCCTATGCTGGGGCGACGAGCCTCCCCATAGTGACCAGTGAGCAAACTAAACTCGTGAGCCGAATACGGTGGTATAGGACACTATATTTAAGCTGTCGGCATATGCTAAGGTAATGAGCCTTTTTCGCAGTGACCTCGAGTATAAACTAAGGCCAATGAGGACGGTGACGAGCCTCTTCATGGTGACCTGAACTTGCCTGTCCACTGCTTTACATTCAGGGGTGACGTTGCCCTATAACTTGCCTATCGTATGTGATAAACTAGGATTGATGACCCTAGATGGATCATTGTTGGGTAAATGATATAAAGGGAGGTACCTTGGCTAATCACGTACATGCATCGCATTTGCATGTGCCTTTGGCGTTAGTGTTGAGCATAGAGGAAGGGGTGCATGCCACGATTGTAAGATGTTGTCACAAGAGGGAGTGTAGGCGAGGGCATGCATCATACTAACATATCATCCTTGCATTAACCAGAGTACTTAGGATTGCTTGCTGTATTGCTTTATCATTACTGCTTGATTGAATTGATAACATGTTAACCTTTGCCTTATAGCTCCACTGAGTTGATCACTCACTCCCACTCTGGGACTGTGTTTTAAAATACCAACTAGACTCTGGTTTAGTTGCAGATGATGGTGACGCTTGTGAGGTAGAGCCTGATTTTTATGATGATGATGAGTTCTCCTATATGCAGTTATCAGGCGGGTCTTTATAGGTCATGTCCTGATCGACGGGGATTACTGGGATGCTGATTAGATGACATTACACATTTTGTATATTTTAGAATTTTACATGTAATTAATTGACCTGGTAACATGATCATACTCAGGAGACTTATAATCACTTATATGCTTTATATACTTATCACAGTCTTCCGCTTACGTAATTCAACTGTCTCTGGAGTATAATATGCTGTTTTAGTATAATCCCATTCATGTTTAATGCACTAACACGGTCAACATTTAATCATCATTATCTATGTTGCATAAGTGATGAGTTGAAACTCGGGAGTTGGGCACCTGCATGACCCCCGATTTTCAGGGCGTTATAGCCAAAGTGTAATACAACTTCGAATTGTTCACGGATAATTACGACTCATCTCATTGACCAACCCATTATAGATCATAATAAGAAGAATAAATATCAAATATAACAATCCATTCATCATTCAACATCAAATCAGTGTTTAGCTCTTTTCGCTGGTCGACCTAACGCCTCTTCTTCTTGATTTTTTGGGAAGGCAACTGCATCTGCTCGTGTCTGCCACAGATAGTCATATGCAATCATCTTTCTAAATTTTAAAATTTTCTCCTACAGAATCAGAATGAACTAATATTAAAATAAAGTACAAAGCAATCAGGATTGAATGTAAACAAATAAATAAATAAATTTATATATATATACACACACTTACATGCGTAAAGTCAATTACACTCATACTGCACAAGAAGTCTATATATTTCAGCATGTATATGCCACAATCGTTCGAGTTAGGTTGCATAGGCCTGTCAATGGATAGCTTCACATTCCATGGCTTCTCCCACATAACTGATCCATCATCAAGAACATGGAATAACCACCTTAGTCCGTCCGTGACCTGCGCGACGACCAGCTCATTTTTCTCTTCCAATTCGGTACTCAAGTTGTTGTACAAAGTGACCTCTTTCTTCCTCGGATAAACAACAGCCATCAGTCAGTGCTGCCCCCTCACATTAAGAGGGATGTACACCTATGAAGCATAAGAAATACGACAACAGTTAAAGCATTGCCCTTCCAAAATTGGATCTAATCATTTAAGTCCATGTACACGTGCAAGAAACTACGATCTTACCACATTATACTTTCATAGAGGTTTCGGGTTACAGTCGACTATTTCTATAATCACTTCACACAACCTTTCAAAGTTCATGGTCCCACGATCCTTATGGTTCTCAGCACCATAAGTTCACAGCAGGTCAAATTGTTGCTGTATGTATTGCTATTGATACGTTGAATATTATTAGAAACAGAAATGATTAATGACGTTTTAAAGATAACTATGGTCTTCAAAATCACATTACCGTAAATATCGATGAGACGAATGTGTAGTCCTGTTTACCTCATGGTCGATCGTCCTGACGCGCTGATAGGTATCTTAGGTATAGGTCTATGGCCTACGTAACAAGGAAAATGTATGATATAACTATAATATTCATACATTGATATAAAACAATGAAGAAAAAAGGGTAGAAACTTACCTCAGAGTCGACCCATGAATTTAGGTCATAGACACTTTTCAACCAGACGAGTGAACCTGACTCTCTGACGAATCTCAACTCGTCCTCTTCAGCATCAGTTAGAGCTCGATGAAGTTCACTGAGCCCCCGACAAGGCTCTGTTATAGTCAGAGCTCTGTCGGGATTTGCTGTATCGCGACGTGGTCTTCTTCCTTACTCAGTTGTGGGGTAACAATGTTGAGTTGTAATAAAATGACATATTATCTATGGAGTTCATATTATAATGTCTGAATTAAACCATGATCCAAATGTAATTTCACGTACAATTGTTTTATTAACTTCATCCTTTAACAGGTTCATATCCTGCTTCATTTGCGCCCATAGCGCAGCATTCTCATCTTTAAGATGGGTCATCCCAGCTTCAAAACTAGAGAGCTGGCGGATCCCAGCCTCAAAATTGGAGCTGTTGACCTGTTATAATAATCATATTATTATATTATTTTCTAGAAAGACATTACATACATAATGACTTGTTAACTATTAAACCAAAGACAAATAACGTACATATTTTGTATGTATATCCTATCTCATCCACATTGGGTCATGCGTCTACTCGACCCATGATGGATGATAACCACGACCAATCACACATGATTACAATGATCCAATATTGACATTAACCACGATCGAAGGTGGAACACAACAACGACCAAATTTTTATTTCATATACAGTTATTGCTTCTACCTCCTCTCTAAGCTTCATTCAAGTAAGCATTCTCATGCTTGAGAGGACTCGTTGAATGGCCAATGGCATGTAACAGCGACCCTCACTAGATCATGACCATGACCTAAAAAGGAATACAACAACGACCAAATATGACAAGGGAAAAATTCAATGTTATATACCTTTATTCCTTGTATTTCCTCCCCAAGCTGCCTCATCTGCTCCAGTAGTGAAGCATTCTCTATGATCAGAGGGTTGGTTGAAGGAACATTGTCCTGTAATGAAATCGTATATCATATATGGTTATTATGGCCACTAGACCCTTGTTGTCATCCTTGGTGGGTCGTGGTTCATGTCCATGGAGGTTCGTGGATATTAGCAATGATTCACTATGTATGATAATCACAATCCACATTGGATGGAAATAACGACCACGACGGATGATAATAATAATCCACACTGAACGATAATCACGATCCACGTTTCGTAGAAAACACGTCCATTGTCTAGATAGAAGACTATCATGTTATATTGATCGCGACTCATCCACAATTCAGTGTGCATGTCAACCATGACCCCTGGTGTATGATAACAATGATTCAGGATAGATTCAACTTCATATACCTTCATTGCCTGGATCTTCTCTCTGAGTTGCTTCACCCGCTCCTGTAGTGAAGAATTGATGTCTTCTCTAATTTGCTTCACCTGCTCCTGCAGTGAAGCATTGATATTCTCTCTGATTTGCTTCACCTGCTTCTGCACTGAAGCATTGATCTCCTCCCTGAGTTGCTTCACTTGATCCTGCAGTGAAGCATTGATCTCCTCTCTATGCTACTTCACCTTCTCCTGCTGTGAAGCACTGATCTCCTCTATGTGTTGCTTCACCGGCTCATGCAGTGAAGCATTTTCTGCATTGAGAGGGCTGATCGACGAGATAATGTCCTGTAATAAAATTGCTATTATTATGTATTTCAATATGTCTTTCTATAAAGAACCCAACCATAATATCATGTATGTGAACACGACACACTGTGGATGACAACAACGATGAACTAAGTGTCGTGGTTATTACAAATAGTGGATCGTGTTTCTCGACGTGTTGGGTCGTGGTTGAAAGATAAGTGGGTCAGAGCTACGATCAAGAATAGGGTCATGGTTATTACGACCAATGAGGCGTGATTGTCGTCCATGTTAGGTCATAGTTCAACCACACGAACCATCATGGATGAAAACCACGATCCACTGTGTGTGATAAGAACGATGCATATTTCATTTAAACCACTAACCACGTTCCACGGAAACTGCGACCCTAGGCCATCAATGTTGGGTCATGGACCCTAGGTACCTGAAAACCACGACCCTTTCTGTATGATAATAACGATCCTGTGTGGATGACAACCACGATCCATTTTTCATTTTCCTTTACAGTGAGCTATTAACAAATGAGTTAGATGAAGCAAGGAGATTTCACGTATGTGTTTTGTATTCATATCATCTCTCGTTGATGTCACTTCTCGTAAAGAAGCATAATCCTCCTTGAGGTGCTTTAATTCTACTCCAATCTGCTTCAATTCACCCTTTCTTCCTTACACCTCAGTGGCAAGGAGATTAATCCGCTTATTAGATTTCCTTACTTCGGATCTTGTTTTTTTATTATCTTTTAATACATTCTCAAAATGGACAGATTTCCCATCAAGCTTAGTTGTTTTTTTTCATTTCCAAGAGGGAGGCTGTAAGATCAGCCTCAACTTTATTTCTTTCGTCATCCTCCATTGTCTCTTCCGTGGGTGCTGACCACAGAGCCTTGTCCTTCATATGAATGTCGTCGGCAGTTATACTCCTAACAACCTCGGTCTCTGCTTCTTCGACCGTTGGTCGAAGCTCTAGAGCTAGCATCGCCTGGAAGAGCGAAATTGATTTATTAATTATAAACATACTGCATGATTCAAATTATAATACTAAATGAATAAAACTTACTGGCACAGCTGTGGATATGATGGATATAGTTTCATATCTGCCTTTTTTCTTTTGACCCCAATTTAAGAATCAAGGAATCCTTTTAGGCAGTCTTCTAACGGCCCAGCTACGGTCACCAGTGAGTTGAGGGAACCATTTGTATGTCCAAATCTATATAAGAACAATTATCATGCATTACATATTGGTTGACATGTATGGTGGAAAAGGGGAACAATTCGAACTCAAAGTATGAATCAGGACAAGAATGACGTACTTAAAGGGCATATGCGTATCCGCATATGTTGTATGATTTGGGGTACTGGCCAGTCGCCCTTTTCCCTTGAATAATGCCAGATGCATCGTTAACCCCATTCTTCAAATAATCATACCCCACACTGCTCCAGGGGTAGTTATTAAAATATTCTAAGTTATCAACCATGTCGATATACGTATCAACACAGTTATTTTTTTGCGGAGATCCCACCAATAAACTTTCAACGCAAATTATTAGAGCCAGCTTAACCGCGTCCATATGTTCATCTTTATCAGCGAGTGATAAATAGGCTTCTTTCAATTTTTGTTTACTAATACCTCCTGCTCTCATGTAGGTCTCCCTAATGCATTTTCCTGCCTCTGCTCTTCCAGCCACGGAACGACCGCCACCATCTATGCTAAGTGGTCCAAACTTAAGACCCATTATTAGTGAAAACTCGAGCTCTGTGAATCTTATCTTGGTGCCTTGAACATCGAATTTCATATCACCAACATGCCTTTGCATCAGGCAATGCATGATCTGAGACTGTGCTGTCCACTCGGCTAGTGGAAGGTCTAGCAGAAATCCAAAATAGGTGTCTCTAAATAGTTTCTTTCTATTGGGTTTTTCTCCATATCTTCAACTAAGACTTTCAGAAAACGGATGGAGCACTTGGGAGAGAGGTGTGCCTTTTCAAAGTCTAAGCATGTGGTCATGGTTGGCTTGTTTCGACCTGCATTCCAATATGGTTGTGGATTGTTAATTAATATAAAGTAGGATGGTCTTGCAAAATCTAACATGGGTCGTAATTGTACTACACGGTGGATTGGGATCGAAATCCACGAAGGGTCATGTTTATAACGAGTTTTAAAGGAATGTGGTTATCAAGCTACATGGTTCGTTGTTGTCATCTACGCTGGATCGTGGTTGTCATCTATGCTAGGTCATGGTTGACAGTCACCACAAGAAAAGTTACTTTTATCAACAAAATTTTTTGTCGCTAAATCCAAATTTTTTTGTAGGTAAAAAGTTTTACCGACGAAAATTTCGTCGGTAAAAGACTGAGGGTAAAGGCTTTTACCGTCGAAAAAAAATTTTGTTGGCAAAGGTAAGACTTTTACCAATGAAATTTGTCGTTGGTAAAAAACTTTTACCGACGAATTTTTTGGGAGGTAAAAAATTTATAAAACTTTTACCGACGAGTTATTTCGTCAGTAAAAAAAAGTAAAAAACTTTTATCGACGATTTTGTTTGTAGGTAAAAATATTTACAAAAATTTTCCCTACAAAAATTACCATAAGTAAAAACATGGATGAGACTTTTACCTATGAAAATTTTCGTGGGTAAAAAAATGTGGATGAGACTTTTCCCCACGAAATATTTCGTAGGTAAAGTCCCCCCCCCCCCTTTTGTTTTCAATATTCTAGTACAAAATTCCTGATATACACATCATAATATATTTCATCATATTCTTCCTGGTATATGCCTGTTATATAATATATTTCATCATATTCACATTCACATCCATCTAAACCCAAACTACGTAAATCCATCCAAACATAAACTACATTCATCCAAACATAAACTACATCCATCCTAACACAAACAATCTTATCCACATCACATTCATCCATGCATAAATATATATAAGTTTAACATCATAAATAAAATACAAAAAATTATTCATAGCCTATTTCTTGGTGGGGCTCACAAAATTCAGTGTGGTGAACACATCGTCGACTCTGCACACACACCTAAGTCCTTACTCATGCCTTCATGGTAGATTCAAAACAGTTTCAATACAAGGTCATGAGTTCAAGTACCCATTGTGGCCATAAGCAACTCTGGTGTGTGAGTGTGTGTTAAAAGAAAAAGAAAGAAAGAAAATGCGCGCTGATTTATCTTTTTGGGTTGAGCCTAATGGTACTTGGTGATTTCTCATCAGGTAAAAATTATTATTAGTTGTTTTTAGAAAGGTGAGATTAGGCCACTTATAATTATATTAACATGATAAAATGTTGTACGTGAGCAGACACCACAAAATAAACAATCCTATGGAAAAAAACAAATGAAAAGAGAAAGAACATATGGGAGGTGATCCTTATCTCTTTTGATGGATTCAAGCTACATGTGCCCTACCGAACTTCCTATAAGGAGAAGTTATATGGGTCTTGGAATAATGTTGGTGACAAATCCACCTTGTCTATTAATATTATCATATTGTGTTAGGACATGACTCTAAAAATGAGATAAATCCAAATCTCAAATAATCTATGTTATAAGAGATAATGGAGATGGAAATAGATGCATTGTGATACTTGAGTTCGAGTATGCTTGCCAACAAAGCAAGATTTTCTTGTTTGTTGCCATGTGATTGGGCTACATTATTACATCAATTGGGTTCTGGTTCGGGATCGGGTTTAGGTTTGGGTTTTCAAGTTTAGGTTTAAGTTTAGGTTAGAGAGTTGACATTAGGATTAGGTGTAGGTTTAGGTTTAGTGATTTGAGAATACATTTAGGTTTTAGGTTTAGGTTTAGGTTTTAGATTATAGGTTTAGGTTATAGGTTTAGGTTTAGGTTTTAGGTTTAGGTTTAGGTTAAGTTATAGGTTATAAGTTTAGGTTATAGGTTATAGGTTAAGGTTTAGGTTTTGGTTTAGGTTAAGGTTATAGGTTTAGGTTTAGGTTAAGTGTAACATTCCAGAAAAATTCGTACAAAGACCCGAGTACCATCTCAGGCAGAAATCACTCAGGACCAAATCCTTTAGAGATTAGACAAGTTTAACCAGGTGTTAAACTAGATTAGCTGCGAAATCCACTTGATCCACTTTAAATACGAACTACAAGACCCAAAACTTGTAGAATCATTAGTGTTACATTACCCTTAAATCTAGGATCAATCTCATTACCCAGCTGCTCTCGGGAGCACATTGAAACTTCGTATCGGACCTACACCGCACGTCGAAAGTCCAATTACTGCAAAATTATATAATTAAGACCGCCTTGCTGGACTTGACTACCACCTCAAAAATTAAGTCCAGATAGTGTCTCAAAGCTATTCGCTTGAGCCCGGAGTGAAGTGTGTGAGAAAGGTGGATATCTTAGAAATAAAAATTTAAATTTAAGTAATCTGAGGCTTGTCGCTTACGGCTAAATATAAGGATTCAGACCGTCAGAATCTGACCCAAATACACCCTCGGATCAGGGAAAATTTCATACACAGGTCAGTGTACTTGTGGCCTTGATCGGTGACAGTGGATCGTTGAACCGAAACTGGTCCGCCACTGGCGATCTATAAACCCAATCGGACTGAAAACTCAGCTTGACCTAGATCCAACATAAGGGAGCTTAAGTCTGACCTTAGGCTCAAGGGGGGCTCCAGAAGTACTCTGTTGAGCTGAAACAGATGTCCTTTGGCTATAACCTAAGTATACCTTGGCCCTGGGGCTATTTCCATCAGTTTTAGGCCTATATAAGGACCTTAAACCCTCTCTCATTCACTCCATACGAATTTGGAAAAAACTCTAGGAGAAAGAAGAGAGTAAAGAGAGAGAAAGTGAGAGAGAAGTTGGAGTCACTCCTGGGATTCGATCCCTGCTATTCTATGTGCCTATCCATCGCTACCAAATCGCTATTCCGACGATTTTGACTTCGTTCTTAGGTAAGAAAACCTAACCCTAATCCATTTTAGGGTTTTAAATAGTGAAATGATGAAATAGCTAACCTAGTTCATGCTATAGGTTGTCATTCTACCGGTGACAAAGTCTACATGTTTAAAACGACTTCGTTATGCGTTTATCGGTGTAAGGTGCAGACTATAGATGTATAGGTTATGGTTTTCAAGGCTTTCAATATCATTTGTTTCGTTTTACGATTATATATGAGCTATGTTGAATATAGTGTATTCTATGTACGTATTGAAATGTTTGAATATGTATGGAATTTGGATTTGTGTCTGACATGATTATTTGTCGTGACTATATGCTTGTTATGTATGCATTAACTCCCTAGCGAAAGGACTTGCCCTAAATCACACCACAACCAATATACGCTACATATGTTAAAGTGCGTAGCTCACGTGTTTGTGGAAATGATTAAGTGAGTATGAAACCCAGAGTCATGCATGCCATGATTATCTACCTTGGGTATATGCATGTGGTATACGAGGCAACTCCCTAGTAAAAGGATTTAGCCTAATACATGTATAACCAACATATAACATGTATGAAGATGTGTGTAGTCTAAGTGTTTGTTGAAATGACTGAAGGAATATGGGATTATGATTAGTTCCTGCCGTATCTATGGAGTGCAATTACACAACTGTTGTATATGTAACAACTCCTTGTTGGAAGGATCTGTCCAAATATAGGTTATAATTAACATATGTTACGTATGTCGATATATGCAGTCTAAGTGTTTGTAAAAATGTATGAATGAGTAAGTAGTTAGTAAATTGTAATTTATATGCTTGTTGAGATAGGATTCCCAACAACCTTAATTATGTGTATGATTTCCTCCAGGTATGTTTACATTATAATATCTATTTTATTTATGGAATGAATGTGGGTGAAATCATGTTGTGTTGCACTTCACAACATGCTCGTATGATTGTAAGAATGGAATTATTCGTTCATTACTGCTGTGACTATCTCCTATGAATACCTGTTAAAATGGAATGAGGTTGGGACTATGATATAGTCCAGGTAATCGGTAACCGACCCTGATTAGGTGGTTGAGGTTGTTTCACCACACGAGACGTGCTTAGCGAATTCGGGCCGTACTTCGGTTGACGATAGTGGTTAGGCCACGCGGAGTGCTTATGCACTTCATGTCGTTCAACTTGTCGTGTGCTCGGGCTAGTCGAGCTCGTCAAGTAACCCGATTGACCTGATGTATGTTCACCATGTTTGGACACTACTGCTTGAACCTAAGGTACCAAACTCACCAGTGAAAACCCCGTTAACCTTGGTACCTCGATCCGCTAAGACTCATGAGCCGGACATGATGGTATGGGACATCGTGGTCGAGCTATCGGCCTACGCTGGGGCGATGAGCCTCCCTGTAGTGACCAGTGAGCAACACCGCCTCGTGAGCTGAATACGGTAGTATGGGATACTATATTCCAGTTGTCGGCCTCCATTGGTGCAGCCTGGCTGTGGTCTCCAGTTGGGTTGGCGATGAGCCTTCAAAAATAGACTGCCAGTTGGTAAGGCGTTGGTGGAGTGACCTCGAGTACAAAATATGCCTACCCTGGCACAGCCTGACTGTGGTCCCCAGTCGGGTTGGTGACGAGCCTTCGAAAGTAGACTGCCAATTGGTAGAGTGTTGGTGGTAGTGACCTGAACTTGCCTATCGTACGTGATTAACTAGGATTGATGACCCTAGATAGATCATTATTGGGTATTGATATAAGGGAGGTACCTTAGTTTTCCAATCCTGCTGTATGAAAAAGACTAATAAAAACTTGGTAATCACGTTCATAACATTGCACTGCATGTGCCCTGGTTTGAAGAGCACAGAGGGAAGAAAGCATGCCGCGACCGTAAGATGATGTCAGACGAGGGAGTGTAGGCGAGGGCATGCATTATTATTCATATCATTCTTGCATTAATAAGAGTATTCAGGGATGTTTGATTTTAATGCTTTATCATTACTGCTTACTGAATTGATAACATGTTAACCTTTGCTGTATAGTTCCACTAAGTTGATCACTCACTCCCACGTTACGGGACGGTATTTTAAATACTAACCAGACTCTGTCTTGATTGCAGATGATGACACGACTCCTGAGGTGGAGCTTGATTTCTATAATGATCGGGACGAGTTCTCGTATATGCAGTTCTCCGGTGGTTTCGCTTAGGCCGTTCGGATCGATGGGGCTACAGGGCTTATCATTGTAGTTGAACTATGTTTTTGACATTTTGATTATGAAATTATTACATGTATATGGTGACTCAGTGATGTATTCATACTCTGGAGACTGATCATGAATTTTTGGCTCATATACGTATATATATATATCTTTTAGTCTTCCGCTTGCATTATATTAATGAATCTGGAGTATGAATTATTGTTTTGGTATAATCCCACTCATGATTAACGCACTAACACGGACAACATTCAATCATAAGCATATATGTTGCATAAGTGATGTTTTGGAACTCGGGAGTTGAGTTGCTACTCGACCCCCGATTTTCAGGGCGTTACATTAAGGTTTAGGTTTAGGTCATAGGTTATAGATTTAGGGAATTGAGAATAGGTTAAGGTTTAGGTTTAGGAAATTAGGTTCGAGATCAGGTTTAGGATAGGGTTTTCAAGTTTAGGTTTAAGTTTAGGTTAAGGAGTTGAGATTAGGATTAGGTGTAGGTTTAGGTTTAGGGATTTGAGAATACATTTAGGTTTTAGGTTTAGGTTTAAGTTATAGGTTATAGGTTTAAGTTTAGGTTATAAGTGTAGGTTATAGGTTTAGGTTTAGGTTAGGTTATAAGTTAAGGTTTAAGGAATTAGTTTAGGTTATAGGTTATAGGTTATACATTATAGGTTAAGGTTTAGGTTATAGGTTAAGGTTTAGGTTTAGGTTTAGGTTTAGGTTAAGTTTAGGTTTAGGTTATAGGTTTTGGGATTTGAGAATAGGTTTAGGTTACAAGTATAGGTTTAGGTTAATGTTGTAGGTTATAAGTTTATGTTAATGTTGTAGGTTATAGGTTTAGGTTTAGGTTTAGGTTTAAGTTTAGGATTTGAGAATACATTTATGTTTTAGGTTTAGGTTTAGGTTTTACGTTTAGTTTAAGGTTACATGTTTAGGTTTAGGTTTAGGTTTAGGTTATTAGGTTATAGGTTTAGGTTTAGGTTAGGTTATGTTAAGGTTTAGGGAATTGAGTTTAGGTTATAGGTTTTGGGATTTGAGAATAGGTTTAGGTTATAAGTATAGGTTTAGGTTAATGTTGTAGGTTATAGGTTTAAGTTATAAGTTTATGTTAATGTTGTAGGTTATAGGTTTAGGTTTAGGTTTAGGTTTAAGGATTTGAGAATACATTTAGGTTTTAGGTTTAGGTTTAGGTTTTAGGTTTAGGTTTAGGTTACTGAGTTTAGGTTATAGGTTTAGGTTTAGATTATAAGTGTAGGTTGTTTAGGTTTAGGTTTAGGTTATAAGTGTAGGGTTTAGGTTTAGGTTTAGGTTAGGTTATAGGTTAAGGTTTAGGTAATTGAGAATAGGTTAAGGTTTAGGTTTAGGAAATCGGGTTCGGGTTTTCAAGTTTAGGTTTATGTTAAGGAGTTGAGATTAGGATTAGGTGTAGGTTTAGGTTTAAGGATTTGAGAATACATTTAGGTTTTAAGTTTAGGTTTAGGTTATAGATTTAGGTTTAGGTTTTAGGTTATAACTTTAGGGAATTGAGAATAGGTTAAGATTTAGGTTTAGGAAATCGGGTTCAGGTTCTGGGGACCGGGTTTAGGTTTGGGCTTTCAAGTTTAGGTTTAGGTTAAGGAGTTGAGATTAAGATTAGGTGTAGGTTTAGGTTTAGGGATTTGAGAATACATTTAGGTTTTAGGTTATAGGTTTAGGTTATAGGTTATGGCTTTAGGGAATTGAGAATAGGTTAAGGTTTAGGTTTAGGAAATTGGGTTCGGGTTCGGGATCGGGTTTAGGTTTGGGTTTTCAAGTTTAGGTTTAGGTTAAGGAGTTGAGATTAGGATTAGGTGTAGGTTTAGGTTTAAGAATTTGAGAATACATTTAGGTTTTAGGCTTAGGTTTAGGTTATAGGTTATAGTTTATAAGTTTAGGTTATAGGTTAAGGTTTAGGTTATAGGTTATACGTTATATGCTAAGGTTTAGGTTATAGGTTATAGGTTATACGTTATAGGTTAAGATTTAGGTTATAGGTTATAGGTTTAAGTTTAGGTTAGGTTAAGGTTTAGGTTTAGGTTATAGGTTTTGGGAATAGGTTTAGGTTATAAGTATAGGTTTAGGTTAATGTTGTAGGTTATAAGTTTATGTTAATGTTGTAGGTTTAGGTTTAGGTTTAGGTTTAGGTTTAGGTTTAGGGATTTGAGAATACATTTACGTTTTAGGTTTAGGTTTAGATTTTACGTTTAGGTTAAGGTTACTGGTTTAGGTTTAGGTTTAGGTTATAAGTATAGGTTATAGGTTTAGGTTTAGGTTAGGTTATAGGTTAAGTTTAGGGAATTGAGTTTAGGTTATATGTTATAGGTTGTAAGTTATAGGTTGAGGTTTAGGTTATAGGTTAAGGTTTAGGTTTTAGGTTAAGGTTTAGGTTTAGGTTTAGGTTATAGGTTATAGGTTATACATTATAGGTTTAGGTTAAGGGATTTGAGAATACATTTAAGTTATAGGTTTAGGTTATAAGTTATAGGTTATACGTTATAGGTTAAGGTTTAGGTTTAGGTTATAGGTTTAGGTTAAGGTTTAGTTAAGGTTATAGGTTTAGGTTGAGATTAGGATTAGGTGTAAGTTTAGTTTATAGGTTTAGGTTATAGTTTATAGGTTATAGGTTATAGGTTATAGTTTAGGTTATAGGTTAAGGTTATAGTTTATAGGTTAATGTTAAGTTTATAGTTTAGGTTATAGGTTATAGGTTAAAGTTATAGTTTATAGGTTAAGGTTAAGGTTATAGTTTAGGTTTATGTTATAGGTTAAGGTTATAGGTTAAGGTTAAGGTTATAGTTTATAGTTTATAGGTTATAGGTTATAGTTTAAGTTATAGGTTAAGGTTATAGTTTATATGTTATAGGTTAAGGTTATAGTTTATAGGTTAAGGTTTAGGTTATAATTTATAGGTTATAGGTTTAAGTTATAAGTTTAGGGAATTGAGTTTAGGTTATAGGTTAAGGTTTAGGTTATAGGTTAAGGTTTAGGTTAAGGTTATAGGTTTAGGTTTAGGTTAAGGTTTAGGTTTAGGCTATAGGTTTTGGGATTTGAGAATAGGTTTAGGTTTAGGTTTTGGGGTAGATCCAAAGCTCAAGTAGACCTCGAAACGAATTGGGGCCACAAAAGTTTTTGATCAAGTTGATATTTGTGTTATTCCTTCTTCAGGTCTAGGTCTATATGAACTTACCAATAGCTTAGATCTCAAATAATCACCATGGTGGGTCCCAGGAAGGAATCAACGGTCGGGGGCACTGTCCCCACCATGATGTTTAGTTTTAGGTGTAGGTTTAGGTTTATGGTTATACTAGGGTCTGCTCCAACAATTTCAAGCTAATACATAAACACGGCCTGTCCAAATGATCAAGCCACTCCAATGTTGTCCATAGAAAATGAACAGCTTCATCATGGTCATAACAACGGTTCTCACCTTCCAGGGACCCTCGCTCAACATCCGAATAGCTCCGACGCACATCTGAGTCTGCTCCATCAATTTTGAGCAAATAAATAAACACGACCTGTTCAATTGACCAGGCCACTCCAATACTGTCCATAGGAAATGGACAGCTTCATCATGGTCATAACAGCGGTTTCCAACTTCTAAGGACCCCCACTCAACATCCGGATAGCTCCGACGCACATCCGGGTCTGCTCCATCAATTTCGAGTTAATACATTTAAAAACAACATAAAAGGTAAGTAAAGCAAGAAACATCCATATGAAGATATTGAGGGGAATTACTAGTGTATCTATATTCCTTCTATGTGCTAGGTTAATTTTGAGTTAATTATGACTAAGATGTTGATATTACATTATATGTGATGAGGGTTACATTACTAGTGTATCTATATTCCTTCAAAGCGATCACTTGGACAGTTACGGATCACTAAATGGCATGCCAACACATGTACCAAATGACAGTCAACACATGTGTATATTCAATTAAATAGCCCAAATTAGATGCTAGAACATGTTATAATTAAAAATTCATTATGAAAGAAATTCAAATATCCATAGGCAAGTTGATAAGAGTCACTAGACAGACCAAAAACAATAAAAAAGATCCAGCCAAAACGCTGGGAATGAACTCCCGAAACTTCACCTATATAGGAATGACAATATGAGTGCCAGAATAGTCAAAACCGACAGCACTATTAATGCTCAAGATATAATTCATACATCATGGTGGAATGAGAGGTATATATATGAATAACAAAGGAATCTTTTAATAGGCACCTGTTGATGGACATCAGTCATGGACATTGTCAAATGTAGAAACACCTTGGTTGTTGCTAAAACAACAACACCATTTACATGCTGAAGCCTATCCTCAAGGAGATTCATTATGTCAAATATCTCATTGCTATCTGAGGGGATATATCTGGAGACCAAGTCAAGTAAAAGACACTGAGCCCATTCAATGAAGTCCCTAATCCTGTGAAAACACTAGGTAATTTAGATGGTGTTAGTATATTTTGGTGAACTATTTTATACATGAAGAATACTTTATTATATAACTCAATCTGAATGATAGAAGATTGAAATCCAAAATGACCTATACTTTTGCAGCAAGAAATTAGCAGGAATGGCAGCTTGATAAATCCTACTTAAAAAGAATAGAAAGAATCTAATTTCGTAATCACCTTGACAAAATCAAGCTCGTAAATTACGATCGCAATCCAAAAATAAAACTGGGGCCTACAATCGCCAACATTCGTGCATAAAACACATGCATGGGGCATCTTTGAGTGAATCCAAACTGCACAACTTGAGACCAAAATCACTCTTTCAAATCTGGAAGGTGAAATCCCTAATTTTAAAATTCTTAAATTCCCAAAATCCTAAAATCCCCGAATCCCCAATTTGAAAAATCAGAAAAACCCAAATTCAGGGTCCACATTCAAATCTGTAAGCCCTAAAATCCCCAAATCCTTAAATGAGGGTTCACATTTGAATTGGAAATCCACAAATTACTAAATCCCCAAATTCATAAATCAACATTGAGATTGAGAGAGATTAAGAGGGAGGGAGGGAGAGAGAGAGAGAGAGAGAGAGAGAGAGAGAGAGAGAGAGAGAGAGAGAGAGATCATGATTCGTGAATCTAATTCAATCGAGAGAGAGAGAGAGAGAGAGAGAGAGAGAGAGAGAGAGAGAGAGAAGGGGAGGTCGTGATTGAGAGAGGAATGAAGGTGGTGCGTGGATAGGGAGGGACTTGGACCACCGCTCGGCCCAAATGAGGATGGGCGGGGGCAAGAGATTGGGAGTCGAGGATGAAATTTGTTTTTGTTGGGAGTCGAGATGGAGAGAGAGAGAGAGAGAGAGAGAGAGAGAGAGAGAGAAGTGGGGAGAAGATGAGAGAAAGGAGCGAGTGGGCTATTTTTGTGGCGCTGGAATGAACCGTGGGCGCGAGAATGAAATGGGGTGTTTTTTGTGCATGAGGACACCCACTTGAGACGAACATTGATGTGTTGGGGGCTACGTGTGGCCCCACCCTAATATGTGTCATTTATCTGTGCCATCCATTAAATTCAACTAATTTTTTAGGGCTTTTCCCAAAAAAATTGAAAATAGAAGGCTCACATGGACCACACCAGAAATCAATGAAAGGCACTTAATCTCCACTATTTCCCATGGTGTGGTCCACTTGAGCTTTTAATTTACCTACTTTTTGGGGCTAATGCATTAAAATTAATGTCAAAATGGATGGACAGCTTAGATTAAATACAAAAATTGTGGTGGGCCCCATAGAACTTCTAACGGATGTGCCTTTGCCATGAGTGGTGTTTTGCGAGTCGCTGCAACGAGTAGGCGTCTCTTGGACCAACGTCACCATTTTTTGTCGGCCCCACTATGATGTATTTGTTATATCCACACCGTTCATCCATTTTGAGATATCATTTTAAGTCATGAGCCAAAGAATGAAGCAGATATAAATATGTAGTGGACCCCACCACAGAAAACAGCGGGGAGAGTGATTCCCACCGTCGAACCTATCTTAAGGCCCATTGTAATGATTATTTGAAATCCAACCTGTTCAAAAGTTAAAAAATACATGAAATAAGGGAAAACACAAATATCATCTTGATATAAATATTTTGTGGCCTTTAGAAGTTTTTAATGGTGGGCGTCACTGTCCCACCGTTTTTTGTGCTGGGTCCACTGGAGCTTTGGATTTAACTCGTTCTTTGGATATTGCCCTAAAATGATCTCTCCAAGTGGATGGAAGGTGTGGATATAAAACATACATCATAGTGGAATGAGAGGTATATATATATTAGGCGGACCACACCACATGAAAACAATAGTGATTGGTAATCCATCATTAAAATCCTCGTAAGGCCCACTGTATTGTTTGTTTGACATCCAATCTATTTATTAGGTCATACAGGCCTAGATGAAAGGGAAAAACAAAAATCATCTCGATCCAAAACTTTTATGGCCCCTAAAATGTTTTAAATGGTTAACGCTCATTCAACACTGTTTCCTGTAATGTGGTCCATTTCATATTGGGATATGCCTCATTTTTTTTGTCTCATGCCATAAGATGATCTTTAAAAATAGATGGACGACATGGATTAAACACATACATCATGGTGGGGCCCGCAGAGGACTAACCACCAGTCATTGGATGGTGTCAGGGGGAGTAGCCAATCTGTTCCCCTTATTTGTGGTGTGGTCCATTTAATCTTTGGATATGATTAATTTTTTGGAAAATTCTCTAAAATGATCTTGAAAAATGGATGAACGGTGTGGGTTGATCTCGAATTTTTGGTAAATCCGAAAGTCAAGTGGACCACGCCACTTGAAACAGTGTAGAATAATGATTTCAACTGTTGATACCTTCCATGGGTCCATAGTAATTTTATCTGACATCCAACATGTTAATAATATCAAAAAGATATGAATGAAGAGAAAACACAAACACATCAGCTTGATCTAAAACTTCTATGGCCTCTAAGAATTTTTCAATGGTAGGTGTTCAATCACACTATTTCCTGTGGTGTGGTCCACTTGGGCTTTTGATATGCTTTCTATTTCTTCTTTATACCTCAAATTATCTGTTAACATAGATTAATGGAGTGGATAAAATAAATAAAAAATAGTGGACCCCATAGAGTTTACTTTAGTTAGGGTAATGAGTAACTCACCTAAGGGCTTGTTTGATTTCTCATTGCAAATGTAAATACCGGGTGAATGGGTAATTATGACCCTTTCACCAGTTTGGAAAATTTTGGAAATTCCTGCCTTGGAAACCGTTTAAAAGTGCTAGTTGAAAATTTTGGACCTCACTATGACATATATGACATATTTGTTCCGTCCATCTGTTTTACCACAACATTTTGAGACATGAGCTGAAAATTTATGTAGATCCAATACTCAAGTGGCCCACATCAAAAGAAAAAATGGCCTTAAGAAGTTTTTAATGATAAGTATTTGATTCACTTTTTTCTGTGGTGTGGTCCACTAGAGCTTTAGATATGCCTCATTTTTTGGCTCATGCCATAAATTCATCTGGCATAATGGATGAACAATGTGGATAAGCGACATGCATCACGGTGGGAAATCAAACTGCATTTACACTGCATTTACCTCTGAATTGGAAAATTCAGGGAATAGTGCCGTAAATACACAAGGAAATGATCATTATGCTGTTACACTACATTTACCTCTGAATTGGAAAATCAAACAAGCCCTAAATGTGATTCACATATCCAACCCACTCATTATGTGTGTCCCACTTGGATGAGGGGTCAGACCAAGTTTCAATCGCATCCAAAACTCATGTGGGCCCCACCAAGTGCTTTTATATTTTTTAGGGTGTCTTCACATAGTTTTAGATGGTATGGCCCACTTGAGTTTCGTATACAGATGATTTTTGAGATATCTCATAACCTAAAGGGGAAACATCAAATCCATGGTGTTGTTGTTCGACACACATCATGATGGGGCCCACAAAACTTAATAACATCAATTCTTAGGTTCTCACGAGGTCAATAAGTTGAGTCACAATTTTGACCAGAATATTTGGTCCAGTTTACATGTCTGGTCCATTCACTCTATTTTACTGATCAATACTCTCAATTTGACTAGTTACTCGCCTCAATCAGACTATAAGAAACAATGCTTTTACTAGTAAAAGTACATTTCTTGGTATGCCCAATATCTTTTCTCATATGTAGCCTGATTGAGGTGAGTAACTAGTCAAATTGAGGGTATTGATCAGTAAAATAGAGTGAATGGACCAGACATGTAAAATGGGCCAAATATTCTGGTAAAAAATTGTGACCCAACTTAATGACCTCGTGAGAACCTAAGAATTGATGTTAATAAGTTTTGTGGGCCCCATCATGATGTGTGTCGAACATCAACGGTGGAAATCATTATTCCACATTGTTTCGCGTGGCATGGTACACTTGAGTTTTGGATTTACTGAAAATTTGGGATCAACCCACATCGTTCATCCATTTTTCGAGATAATTTTAGAGAATTATCTAAAAAATGAATCATATCAAAATATTAAATGGACCACACCACAAATAAGGGGAACAAATTGGCTACTCCCCCTGACACCATCCAATGGCTGGTGGTTGGTGAATGTGTTTAATCCATGTCGTCTATCTATTTTTAAGGATCATCTTACGGTATGAGACCAAAAATGAGATATATCCAAATCTTAAGTGGACTACATTCTAGGAAACAATGTTGAATGAGCGTCAACCATTAAAAAACATTTTGGGGCCATAAAAGTTTTGGATCAAACTAATTTTTGTTTTTCCCCTTCATCTGGCCCTGTATGACCTAATCAACATATTGGATGTCAAATAAACAGTACAGTGGGCCTTAGGAGGATTTTAATGATGGATATATAATAATTTTAATATATATATATATATATATATATATATATGTATGGGAAAAGATTCCATACGGTCGAGCTCATGGGAACTTCTCATACGGTCGAGTTGTGTGGGCCCCACCGTGATGGGTGTAGAACATCTACCCCATCAGCCAGATGCACCATTCCATGGTGGGCCTGGGGCTTAAAAATCAAGTCAATCCATGACTTTTTTGGGCCACACCACATATAAAAGTTGAGAGGGGTTACCCTCCATTAAAATATTCATAATCATTTGTTGGGCCCACCGAGATGTGGTTCACAAATCTAGCCATCCATTATGTGTGTCCCACTTGGATGAGGAGTCAGACCAAGTTTCATATGCATCAAAATTTCAAGTGGGCCCCACCAAGTGCTTTTATATGTTTTAGGCATTTCTTCACATGATTTTAGATGGTATGGCCCACCTAAGTTCCGTATACGGCTGATTTTAAAGGGGGCCCATCAAATGCATGGTGTTGATGGTCATCACGCATCACAGTGGGGCCCATTTAACTTTAATATCCTTTAAACCGTTCGTACAACTTGGAGCTCGAGGAGTGTCAGCGCTCTCTCGACCCTCTCTCTCTCTAATCCTCTCCATCCCCTCTCTCTCTCTCGTGCCCTAACCCTCTCCATTCTCTCTCTCTCTCTCTCTCTCTCTCTCTCTGTTTGATCCAGAAAAGGGAGGGAACCGAAATGATGCCCTCCCTGCCCATGCTCGCCCTTCTCTCTCTCTCTCTGAGCTCAATTGAAGACTCAATCACGAACGTGAGGTATCTCTCTCTTTCATTCTCTCTCAATCTTAATGTTGATTTAGGAATTTAGAGATTTAGTAATTTGTGGATTCCTAATTTGATGTGGACCCCCATCTAGGGATTTGGGGATTTTATGGCTTACAGATTTGAATGTGGACCCCAAATTGGGGTTTTTCTGATTTTACAAATTAGGGATTTGGGGATTTTAGGATTTTGGGGATTTGAGGATCCAACCAGAATTAGGGATTTCTAATTTTACAAATTAGGAATTTTACAAATTAGGGATTTTGAGGCTTACAGATTTGAATGTGGACCCCGAATTGGGGTTTTTCTGATTTTACAAATTAGGGATTTGGGGATTTTAGGATTTTGGGGATCTGAGGATCCAACCAGAATTAGGAATTTCTGATTTACATGGATGGATGGTTAGACATGTACATATGCATGGATGGATGATTGGATTGGATGCATTTATATTATACAAACTCATTCTAGTTACTATTGCACTGATATTTTACAATGACACGTGCTTTTAAACCCCCATAAAATGGGAACTTATCATGTATGCCTCTTTTTGCAATTATTTGGTTACTAAATGTCCCAAAAAGTCTAACCAGTTCAATTATAAGGCCCGAACCAACCACATGCTAACCAGTTTCCAAGGCCTAATCATTTCAAAGTATTACAATTGGCCTATTTGAGTTAGGTGCAAGGGTACTAAAACCTATATCTGTACTCATGTTGGACCTGAAATGAATGCCCATATTTATACCTATCAAAGTGTTGGGTACCATCTATGATTTCAAATCTTTGAAAAAGATTTAATCATTTACTCGAACTGTTGGAATTTATTGCTGGATTAGGATTGTTGGTGTTTCTTCCATGGGATAAAAAGTAATATATGCCATGTAAGATTTACAAAACTTAAAAAAAAATGTGGTTAATGGTGTGAATGGTGTATACACTTTGTACACCAGTTGATGAGTCAGGTGGTATGCACCCAACTCATTGACTACAATGTAGAATGGTTTGTGGATGACTTCATGGAAAAGCTTGAATCAGTAGAAATTTAGTACCACTATAATATGCAAGTACTGCTATGTTAGTGGTCTACTAGCATGTGAAGTGCATATTCCATTTAACATCACCTAATGATATTCTCCAACCTGATAGTGAGGTTTGGACCAATTGTAGGGCTGAAAATGAGGTTCAAGCCCAGCCCATGACTAGCACTTAACCCACTTATTTCCCGAGCAATTAGACCAGGACCCGGATGTGCGTCGGAGCTATCCAGATGTTGAGCGGGAGTCCCTAAAAGGTGGAACTGCTATTATGACCATGATGAAGCTGTCCATTTCTTATAGATAGCATTGGAGTGGCCTGGCTATTTGGACAGGTCGTGTTTATGTATTAGCTCGAATTTGTTAGAGTAGACCCGGATGTGCATCAGAGCTATCTGGATGTTGAGCAAGGGTCCCTAGAAGGTGGGAACCTCTGTTATGACCATGATGAAGCTGTCTATTTCTTATGGACAGCATTGGAGTGGCTTGGCCATTTGGACAGGCCGTGTTTATGTATTAAGTCAAATTTGTAGGAGCAGGCCCGTGTTTATGAAAATCTTCGTTTATGCTCAAGTTAATTTTGTGTAATTTGAAATGAGCGCAACTGTAACGTATAACCTAAACTTTAACCTAAACCTATAACCTATAACTTATAACCTAAAACCTAAATCTAAACCTATAACCTTAGCCTAAACCTAAACCTAAACCTAAACCTAAACCTATAACCTTAGCCTAAACCTAAACTTATAACCTAAACCTAAACCTAAACCTAAACCTAGACCTATAACCTAAACTTAATTCACTTAACTTAAACCTACACCTAAACCCAAACATATAACCCGAACTTGAACTCGACCTTGAATTCCTAAACCTAAACCTAAAACTAAACCTAAACTTATAACCTATAACCTTAACCTATAACCTTAACCTAAACCTATAACCTATAACCTAACCTAAACCTAAACCTAAACCTAAACCTATAACCTATAACCTTAACCTAAACATATAACCTATAACCTATAACCTAAACCTAAACCTAAACCTAAACCTATAACCTAAACCTGTAACCTTAACCTAAACGTAAAACATAAACCTAAACCTATAACTAAATGTATTCTCAAATACCTAAACCTAAACCTAAATCTAAACCTAAACCTATAACTTACAAAATTAACATAAACTTAAACGTATTCTAAAATCCCTAAGCCTAAACATAACCTAAACCTGTAACCTTAACCTAAACCTAAACCTAAACCTAAAACCTAAACGTATTCTCAAATCCCTAAACCTAAACCTACACCTAATCCTAATCTCAACTTCCTAAACTAAACCTAAACTTGAAGACCTAAACCTAAACCTGATCTCGAACCCGAACCCAAATTTGAATCCCTAAACCCTTAGCCTATAACCTAAACCTATAACCTAAACTTAATTCACTTAACTTAACCCTACACCTAAATCCAAACAAATAACCCCAACCCAAATTCCTAAACCTAAACTTACATCTAAACCTATAACCTAAACCTAAACCTATAACCTAAACCTAAACCTATAACATAAACCTATAACCTATAACATAAAACCTAAACCTATAACCTATAACATAAAACCTAAACTTATAACCTAAACCTATAACCTATAACATAAAACCTAAACCTATAACCTAAACCTATAACCTATAACATAAAACCTAAACCTAAACCTAAGCTTGAAAACCCAAACCTAAATCCGATCCCGAACCCGAATATGAATCCCTAAACCCTTAGCCTAAACCTAAACCTATAACCTAAACTTAATTCACATAACTTAAACCTACACCTAAACCCAAACATATAACCTCGAACCTAAGTTCCTAAACCTAAACCTAAACCTAAACTTATAACCTATAACCTTAACCTAAACATATAACCTTAACCCATAACCTAAACATTAACCTATAACATATAACCTATAACCTAAACCTATAACCTATAACCTAAACTCAATTCCCTAAACCTTAACCTATAACTTAACCTAAACCTAAACCTATAACCTACACTTATAACCTAAACCTAAACCTAAACCTAAAACCTAAATGTATTCTCAAATCCCTAAACCTAAACCTACATCTAATCCTAATCTCAACTCCTAAACCTAAACCTACACCTAATCCTAATCTCAACTCCTTAACCTAAACCTAAACCTAAACTTGAAAACCGAAACCTTAACCCGATACCGAACCCGAACCCGATTTCCTAAACCTAAACCTTAACCTATTCTCAATTCCCTAAAGCTATAACCTATAACCTATAACCTATAACCTAAACCTAAACCTATAACCTTAACCTAAACCGAAACCTATAACCTAAACCTAAACCTTAACCTATAACCTATAACCTATAACCTATAACCTATAACCTATAACCTAAACCTAAAACCTAAACCTAAACCTATAACCTAAACCTAAAACCTAAAACCTAAACCTAAACCTAAACATATAACCTAAATGTATTCTCAAATCCCTAAACCTAAACCTACACCTAATCCTAATCTCAACTTCCTAACCTAAACCTAAACCTAAACTTGAAAACACAAACCTAAACCTAAACCCGATCTCGAACCCGAACCTGAACTTGATTGATGTAATAATGTATAGCCCAATCACATGGCAACAAACAAGAAAATCTCACTTTTTTGGCAAGCATACTCAAACTCAAGCATCACAATGCATTTATTTCCATCTCCACTCTCTTATAGCATAAATTATTTGAGATTTGGATTTATCTCATTTTTAGAGTCATGTCCTAACACAATATGATAATATTAATAGACAAGGTGGATTTGTCACCAACATTATTCCAAGACCCATATAACTTCTCCTTATAGGAAGTTGGGTAGGGCACATGCAGCTTGAATCCGTCAAAGGAGATAAGGATCACTTCTCATATGTTCTCTCTCTTTTCATTTATTTTTTTTTCCATAGGATTGTTTATTTTGTGGTGTTTGCTCTAATATACGTACAACATTTTATCATGTTAATACAATTATAAGTGGCCTAATATCACCTTTCTAAAAATAAATAATAATAATTTCTACTTGATGAGAAATCACCAAGTACCATTAGGCTCAACCCAAAAGATAAATCAACATTTTCTTTCTTTCCTTTTCTTTTAACACACACTCACACACCAGAGTCACTTACGGCCACAATGGGTACTTGAACTCGTGACCTTGTATTGAAACTATTTTGAATCTACCATGAAGGCATGAGTAAGGACCTAGGTGTGTGTGCACAGTCAGCAATGTGTTCACCACACTGAATTTTGTGAGCCCCACCAGGAAATAGGCTAGGAATAATTTTTTGTATTTTATTTATGATATTAAACTTATATGCATTTATGCGTGGAAGAATGTGATGTAGATAAGATTGTTTGTGTTTGGATGGATGTAGTTTGTGTTTGGATGAATGTAGTTTATGTTTGGATGGATTTACATAGTTTGGGTTTAGATGGATGTGAATGTGAATATGAATATGATGAAATATATTATATAACAGGTATATATCAGGAAGAATATGATGAACTATATTGTAACAGGTGTATATCAGGAATTTGGAGCTGGAATATTGAAAAAAAAAAGAGACTTTTACCTACGAAATATTTCGTAGGTAGAAGTCTCATCCACGTTTCCCACCTTAAAAATATAACACTTTTACCGACGAAACATTTCGGGTAAAAGTGGTTTTTTGGTTTTTTACCGATGAACATTTTCGTCGGTAAAACTTCATGCCAAAATTTTCGACCGTAAAAATATAACATTTTTACCGATGGAGATTTTTGTCAGTAAAAACATTATTCCCGACGGTTTCAGTTCGTCTGTAAAACTCAGAGTGAAAATTTTCTAAGTTACAAAATATAGCATTTTTACTGACGAAACGTTTCGTCGGTAAAATTTGTTTTTCAGCGTGAAAATTTTTTATTTGAAAAATATAAGAGTTTTATTGATGAACATTTTCGTCGGTAAAAATATTATTCCCGACGGTTTTAGTTCATTGGTAAAACTAGGGCACTTTTACCAATGAAACTTTTTGTTGGTAAAAACGTTATTCCTGATGGTTTTAGTTCGTCGGTAAAACTTAGGGCGAAAATTTTCAAAGTGAAAAATATAACACTTTTACCGACGAAAATTTTCGTTGGTAAAAGTCTTACCGTGAACTTTTCAAAACAGCGGTAAAATTTTATATCTTAAAAATTATTATATTTTTACCGACGAAACTTTTTATTGGTAAAAACGTTATTCCCGACGGTTTTAGTTCGTTGGTAAAACTCAGGGCGAAAATTTTCAAAGTAAAAAATATAACACTTTTACCGATGAAAATTTTCGTCGGTAAAAGTAGTTTTTTGCTTTTTACCGACGAAACTTTTCGTAGGTAAAAGTCTTACCACAAACTTTTCAAAATAGCGGCAAAACTTTCTATCTTAAAAATTATTATATTTTTACCAACGAAAATTTTCATCTGTAAAAAAGATTATTACTGACGAAAAAAAATTTCATTAATAAAATTTCTGTTTTATCAACGAAAAAAATTTCGTCAAAAATTTTGTCGGTAAAAGCGATATTTCTTCGTTGATGTCATCTATGTGCCTGTCACCAATGATCCATTAGGCAAACCAACCATGATTGCAACAACGATCGTGGTTGTTATAGCATACAGATCGTTGTTGTCGTCTACATTGAATCATGGTTCACAGGCACGACCCATAGAAGATGTGATCTACGATCCAGTTCAACTGTCAACTATGACCCATTATGCAACAAACAACGATCAGGACCATGATCGTGGTTGTCATGCCATAGATATCGTTGATGTCATCTGCGTTGAGTCGTGGTTCAAAGCGATGACTCACATAACACGTGGGCCACGATACACTAACCTTGTCAACCACGACCCATTCGTCATATCAACACCGATCACAACAACGATCGTGATTGTCATGCTATACATATCGTTATGGTCATATACATTGGGTCATGGTTCACAGCCACGACCCACATAACATACACCATGAGATATATACATTGGGTCATGGTTCACAGCCACCACCATACACCATCCATGTCAACCATTACCTTACTTTGCCATTTATATTGAGCTGCACTGAACTTGTAGATGTACTCTTTGAGTGGCGATGGAGGCAGTGAAGAAAATTTTTTAAAAAAAAAAAAAAGGAAAAGGGTTAGGGATGATAAAAAGTGAAAGGTTACAGAGAAGAAGCTCCAATATATAGTTGGTGTTCCGTATGGGGATAAGCGGTTGAAGTTCTGCGTTTGGAATCGTAAGCGTCCATTAAAGTGTCCGTTGATGGTCTGCGTTTGGAATCGTAAGCGTCCGTAAAAGCGTCCGTTGATGTTCTGTATTTTGGAATCATAAGCGTTCGCTGATGTTTCGCATTTGGAATGGATTCGTAAGCGTTTGTAAAAGCGTCCGTTGATGTTCTGCATTTGGGATGTAATTGTATGTGTCCGTAAAAGCATCCGTAAGCGTTCAAGTTATAGTCGGTGCTCCGTAAGTCACATTGAAGTGCCTTTTCTCTGATCCGCACCGTCCATTTAATTTGTAATATCAAGAAACCCAAAGAATGGTCAAAATATTAGAATCCAATGGATCACAACAGTTCAACCAATAGTTTCCGTAAAAGCCTATAATTTATCATCTTTATGCAGTGTGGACTACTGATGGCTTGATACGTGTAAGTAAAAAATTGTTCAAAGGATTCCATCATCCATGAACAATTCCAACGGATTAGATTTGATTTATGATGGGCCCATAGACTTGAACCAGATGATCCACGATAGATGTTTTGTGTTTATAAGTGAACTTCCTGCCTTTAGTACGACATATTAATTCTGTACAAACAAAGATATATGGGGTCCATAGTGATATATATCAATGTCATCTAAACTGACCATCGTATGTAATGAACGTATATAAAGACGTTAAAAATAATAAGTTTTATCAGGTGGATGTACGACCCACGTACTTCTTGACACCTTCTAACCGTTAATTTCGGTGTGATCAACTACGCAATATATATACAATGACAACCATGATATATATCGTCATGTCAACTACGACCCATCAAACATTAACACCACGACCCATATAACATTATAACCACGATACAGAGTTGTAGGCCAGAGGCATGAGCTTCAAACTAGATATGGTGAGGGCTTTCGTTGTCACAACTTGATTAAAGTCATCCCTACTTTGCACAATGACAACCACGACATTTCGTAGATGATAACCACAATCCTTCACGTTGTCAATACATGATTGAGGCAAAGGATCATTGTTGACTCTTTCTTTTTTTTTTTTTTTTTTTTTTTTTTCGGTTTTCCTATAAAATGGATTGTGGTCGTTATGATATATGGATCGTAGGTTGTCAAAGTTACATGGATCATGGTGTCGGTTGTTATGGGTCATGGTCTTCATGTTTTATGGATCGTTGTTGTCATAGTTTACCGATCGTTGTTGTCATGTTACAAAATATTAAGTTCGTTTGACTGGAAACCAGAATAGGACATTTCACATCGGACTAGAATATGGATTGTGGTTATAATGTTGTATACGTCATGATTATCATGAAATATGGATCTTGGTTGTCATGTTATATGGTTTGTGGTTGATGTGAAGCATTGATTGTAGTTGTCATTTGATATGGATTCGTGGTTGTCATGTTATACGGGTCGTGGTTGTCGTGTTGCATGGATCGTTGTTGACGATTCAAATGCATCGTGGTTATGATCCGTACCGGATCGTTGTTGGCAACCACGACACTGAGTAAAGCACGATCGATTATCATAACAACCACGATCCGTATATCACGAAAACCACGACCTATGTTATGTACACTATTTCGATCTTTGAGTTTGTGGTTCATATGCATAAAAGCTCTTGATTATTGTCCACATTGGGTCGTGTTTGTCATGATGGGTCCCCACTGTCATTGTATATGGGTAAGGGTTGTGAGGTTGTATAGGTCGTGGTTGTCATGATCCATGGACCCTGACTGGAATGATATGTGGGTCGTTGTTGTCGTGTTATATGGGTCGTGGTATACGTGAATCATTGGTCGTAGTTGATATGGGACGTGGTTGTAATGTTAAATGGGTCGTGGTCATAGTTGTAATGGATCGTGGTTGTCATCCTTGTTGATCTAGCATTGACAACCATGACTTAATGAGAAAGACGACCCATATAACATTTCAATCACGATCGTATTGTCATGATAACCACGACCCCTTGTTAAGTTCAAGTTTTCTTATATGGGTCGTGGTTCAAATGCTACACATTGGAAAGTAGTTAACATGCACTAAAGTTAATAAATCAATAAATAGTAAGTATATATTACAATTCACATTACATTATCACAAGCAATAAAAAAATAATAAGTCATCACCAGCCTCGGCCTCATCCTCAGCCAGCAGGGACGAAGGTGCATCGCGATGATTGTGACCTATTCGTTTGCATCTCGAGCATTTGGGTGTTAGCCTATCTTTTCGTTGGGATGTAATTTGAACCTTTTTGGATCTCCCATAAGATATTCTAGTTCCCGGAGGCTTCATATTCTTAAATTAAACCTTCACTTCGTCTGAAATGTCTTGTTGTGTCTTGTGAAGCACTTTGTAAACTGACCGCACGTACACTTCGTTTCTCTTAGATTCACTCCATCGATCATTCCCTGTGCGGTGATGCACTTCCGAGTTGCATCACCATACACAACTTTAATTATCAAATCGAATTCAACCGATACAGTCTTCGTAATCTTATGGTAATGAAGCACACTGGGTCATAATCTTATGGTAATGAAGCACAGTGGATTGTGGTTGTCATATACGTTGGGTTGTGGTAATGAATCACACTAGGTCGTAGTTGTATCTAGTGCCATATCCCTGACGAGCACGATCCATATAACATCACAACCGCGGTCGTGACAAGTGGCAGCCACGATCCAAATACTGTCACAAACATGATGTCGTGGTTGTCTACCATCCAATGGTGGAGGTTTGACTAAGGTGTGCCCTACGTTACACTCTCTTTCTCGTGACCACCAAAGTACCGCAGCTTGTTAACTCTGTTCTTCCTTTACCTTGGCAGATGCCTACCTATAGTTAAAACAAAATAAAATACAAACCTCGTAGTCGAAGAGGCTTTAGGACGAGCGAAACGACGAGGAGAAACAATGTCGCTCTCTGGCTGTTGGTCCTTGAATCTTGGCTTCTCTAGGAAAACAAAAGAAGAGGAAGGAGAGGGTCTTTCGAATGTACATAAGTGCGACATTTGCCCCTTCCGAAGCTCGTGGTGCACGTGATCGGTGGTCTGTGGGCCCCATCATGATGTATGTCCTTCATCCAGGCCGTTCATCCAGTTTAAAATATCATTTTATGGCTTTAACCGAAAAACGAGAGTGATACAGCTCTCGGGTGGACCACATTGCAGGAAAATTATATTTATTGGATATCTACCGAATTAATTCTCCTACGGCCCACCGTGATTGGATTATGCTCGTTTTTGGTCTCCTGCCATAAAATGATGTGTAGAAATATATGGACAACATGGATGAAACACGTACGTGGTGGTGGGGGCCATATAGCGCCGAGCACCCACCATTGGATGGTGTCCCGGGAGTAGCCGATCCGTCCTTTTCTCAGGGGTTAAGACAGTGGGTGACTTATGCTTCATTCCAGAACCGTACAAATCCTGCACTAAGGTCAGGGGCATTTTTGTCCGAAACAATCTCCAAAAGGTGTCAAAAGGCCCTTTAGGTAATATATGGAGTGTCGTTACGATCGAGGTTATTTGCTCAAACTTCGAGGCAAGTACGTTCAATTTCCCTTATACAAATGCGTTTCATCTTTTTTCTTTAAAAATGAGTGAAAGTTCAGGTTTGTGGGTCATCACATTGTATGTGTATAATATACAGAATTTTGAATATGGTCGGCTTGATGGGCCGACCCAAAACAGTTCAAAACCTGGCACGAGACCTACCCCTGGCCTGGCCCATTGACAGACCTACATCTAAGCCATCCAACGTATATAACCCACCATGATGAGAACACAAATGAAAAATCAGGCTGATCAAATCATCAGATGGGTACAAATTCATTTAGATGTTTTGAACTATGTATATTATTTTTTATGGATTAGTCTAATTTATGATTCAATCCTTTGTATTCTTTGTTCGCCTAGTAATTATGTTGGTGTGCATATGTGGGATGGGTTAGATGTTAAATATGGGTGCGGATTAGGTGTTATCCAGGTAACAGCTTAGTAGGTGTTACCCTTGTAGGGCCTACCTTGATGATATATATATTGATATGTTGTATATCCACCCTGTTGATTCGGATTTATAGCCTATTTTAGGATGCAGTCCCAAACGTCGAAGGACATCCAAATCTCAGGTGGACCACACCATAAAACATAGTGATGATTGAACACTCACCATTAAAAACTTTCCAAAGCTTATTATAAGCAGATCAGTAATGTTTGTCTGTCATCCAACTCGTTGATAAGTAATTGCTTATTTGTCATGTAACTCGTTGATAAGGTCGAATAGAGCTGAATGAAGGAAAAATATAAATATTTGCTTGATTCAAAACTTTTGTAGCGTAGAAAAAGTTTTTAATAGTCATTCACCAAATTTTCTAATGGTATGGTCCACCAAGATTTGGATCTGCTTAAGTTTTGAGATAGCATACTTAAATGCACTGAGTGGATATGAAACACAGTAATAAAGGTGGGCTGCGTATATATGAAACACATTTATCAAAGTGGGCCCCGAAGAATAAGGATAGCGCGCTCTAAGCTATAACTGGGGTAACAACTAATCCACTCCCGTTAGACACTTACCAAGTACAACAGTTCTGAATGCTCAACTTTATAAAGGAAAAACAAAAACCGAAGGCATAATTTCCCATATGAAAAGGGCAACTCCGGGAATATCGGTGGTGGAGGCACTATTTGGTAAAATCCCAATTGTGAAAGCATTTTCAAGTAAAAATTCTTATACAGGTCATATCACCCACAACAATATAAAAAGCACTTCTAAAACTTATAAAGGGTCATTTGGCAGGATGAATTTAAGTGTATTATAGTGTATTCAAAATCTAAAAGCTATTTAGCCACGTGATTTAGTTTGGATTCTACTTTTTTTTTTTTGGAATCAAAGGTAATACAAAATGTATTTTTAAATTTGCGCGGCATGTGTAACAAAGGTGTTGCTAGGCAATAATTTATTGTACATACGGCATGTTGATGATACCCTAAAACAATTAAATTATTAGTTACATCACTAAAATTATGTCAACGAAATGATCCAAACATTGGCCATGTATATGGATGGTGAAAAAAATGTTGGTGAGTCATTTGTTTGTGATCTTTTGCTTATGGTGTAGGTGAGGCTCAAAATTTTGTCATTTTTTATTGAGGTATATATTTCAATTAGCTTATTAAAATAATTATATCAAATATCACACATATGTACTAACTAAGGATATTAAAGTTGATTTAGTAATCAAATTCAAATTCTTATAAATATACTATAGAATTTCAAAATATTTCTATTTTATTTCTATTTTTGGATTACAGTGCAATCTGAATTAGGGTAGAAAGTCAGGCAGGTTGGTGCTCAACCCTAGCGCAATCTAAGGTTCCTATACCTCAACCCTAACTCAACCCAACCCAACCTCGGGTTGGGCTGCGCAATCCAAGGTTCCTATACCTCAACCCTAACTCAACCCAACCCAACCTTGGGTTGGGAATTCTCAACCCAAGCCCCACCCAAGCAGGCTTAGATGGGTTGGTTGGGTGGATAAATGCTAATATTTTCGTTATTATATTAGTTTATTAATTTCAATACACAGCTTATTTTTTTGTAACTATGATTTTATTAATTATATATGTATTTATTTATTATAAAGAACTTCATCTTTTTAAACAAACAAGTTAAAATATAGGGAAACTACTTTAAAAGTGATGTTGCGTAGCACACAATCTATTTGGGAGAGAAATCCAGCGTATCTTGTTAGCTTGAGTCATCGGAAATGACATGGACCAATGAGACCTGACGACACTAGACTTTCTTGTGTCTTCAACATAGACGATCTACACTCAATTATAATTTATAAGTAACTTATATATCGATCGGGTTCGGGTTGGGTCGGAAAACTCGAGACCTCAACCTAAACCTGACATAAGTTTTATCGAGTTAGTGTTTGTATAGCCCAAGCCTGAGACCGAACCCAATACATCCTACCGAGCCGAACCCAATCTCGGGTCGGTCAGGTTGAACTGGCCCAACTTTTAGCCCTAATCTGAATACAAGTTGGCAAACACATGCAATTGAAGATTCTGAATCACCTTGATTTGTGATTTGGATTCTAATGCATTCCAAATACAAGCTCCCAAATAAGCCCACACAAGTTTATATCACTATAAGAAATCGGGCTTTAGCCGACCGATGGGGCTACCCTTTGCCGGTGGCCAGTTTTAATGGCCTCGGGCAAAGGGTCCCTATTATATATATATATATATATATATATATATATATATATATATATATATATATTATATATATATAAAGCTCTAAGCGCTGACTCTCTCTCTCTCTCTCTCTCTCTCTCTCTCTGCCTCTTGCTCTCCCTCTCCCTCCCTCTCTCTACTGCTCCCTCTCCCTCTTGCGCGCTCTCCCTCTCTCTCTCTCTGCCTCTCCTTCTCCGTCTCCGACCCTCTCCCTCTCCGGCGCTCTCCCTCTCTGTAACACCTTGTACCTTTGATACACAGGTGTTACCTCTTAAACCCACGTTTATGGGAACTAAGATTGATTAGCTAGGTGACTTGAACTTCACACGTGCAGGATGGGACTTCCAGTCGCCATTAAAGCCATCCATCGAGGAGCGTAGGAGCCAAGCTAAACCTGACACCAGTCAGAGAGGTAAAATTCAACAAATATTTCAAGTTAATACAACTTATAGATAAATTAATTAAGTCATGTGGGACAATGCACCCACTAACGACTCGTGGGGATTTATTTGCAGCCTTCGAAAACCCCACTTAACCATCGAAACCAACCATCATGCCTATCCAACCATTGGATCAACGTACACTAAACAAATAGTACCTGAAACATATAATACGGCCCCTTGGGCTCAGTTGCGCCCCAAAATGGACCAGGACCCTTAGGCGGGGCCCCCAAGATAAGTGGATAGAGTAGATTTAATACAACCATCATTGTGGACCCCACACGCGATGCATGTGCAACATGTACCACTGTGCGTGAGGTGCACCAAACCAAGCATGCTCGGTCAAACAGCCTTGTTTGAACAAAAACACAAAAAAAAAGCAAAATATCTCTCCCACCATTTGAAGTTTTTAAACTTGGAGATTTCAAGCCCCAAAGTGGACCACCCTGTCTACTTTCTAGATGATCCAAACCATCCATTTTGCTCGTGGGGTCCGCCCAACCAAAACGGTATAGGGATTTGGATCCATGCATAGGAATGGAGGATTTTGGTCTGGACCGTCCATTTCTTTCACGTATGGCTAGGATTCAAGATGAGGGACCATTAGGTAGCTTGATATGTAAGCCAACATCCCTTTATCCATGGGGTTATAGCCACCAACGAGCCAGCTATGGGACAGTCTTCTCATAGCCAAAAATGGCCAAGCAAACCATAAGGGAAGAAAAAGGAGACTCCTCATTTTTAGATAAGGGAGACTGGCACGATTGTGACATTCCCTGAGGCCATGTGGCATGATCCCAGCCCATCCTTGTGGGTAGTACGAGATGAGAAACTGGGATATCTCATCTCATGAGAAAATGGAGAAAAATCGGATCTTCTCATGAGACAAACCGGAACTTGTGTTTGTTGTAAAAAAAGTGGGCCCCACACTGATCAGGGGACCCATCTAGTCCACTCAAATGGACCAGATCATGTCGAAACACATGGAACAGTGATCTACCATTAGTTATTGGGCCATCTTCCTTGTTAACCCATCCAAGCCTGATCACGAGATGGGCCCCACCAGGCCGAAAAATCTACTTTTTTGATAGATCAGGGCATCAGCAACTCATCCCTGGGATCGGATTGCTCCCATACATGGCCATCACAGTCGTTGCTAGGGAGTTCTTTCTCAACCATTGGTGGCCCTTCTCCCTGCCTATAAATAGGACCACTCTTGGTTTAGGTTTCATACCAGAAAGAGAGGGAAACAAAGAGAAAAGAGAGAGGGAAAGGAAAGAGAGAAGGAGAGAGAAAGAGAGAAACAAAAGAAAGAGAGTGAGAGAAAGGAGTGTGGGTGTGTGCGTTCCATCCTAAGACCGGGTCAGGCTCGGCTGAGTCAGGTAACCCTTCCCTTCACCTCTTTCATTTACAAGCTAAGCTAAAAACCACCCCTCTGCAAGGCCTTTCTTTGGACTGAAAGTAGTCTCCAAAGAGAGAGATGATCCAAGCTGAAAATGGCTTTCAGCTGGGCCTCCAAACTAAGTTAAAACCAGGACACTGGCTGGATTATTATCAAGTTGAAAACGTCCTTCAAATTAACCCTCAAACAAGCCTAATATCACGCTGAAAATGGGCCAGAAACTAGGCCTGAGTTCACATAGAAACAGGCTGGAAATCAGGCCTGATATCACGTGGAAAGCAGGCTGGAAACCAGGCTAGATAATAGCTGGAAATTTGACTTGTGAATGGCTGAAAAATCAGCCTGATAATAGCTGAAAATATGACTGGTAAATAGCTAAAAAATCAGCCTGATAACAGCTGAAATTCTGCCTTGTAAATAACTGAAAACCATCCTGACAACAGCTGAAATTCTGGCTTGTAAATAGCAGGAAACTAGGCTAAATAATGACTGTACTTCGGGTGGAAATCAGACCTAAAATTGTGCTGGAAATGAGCCCCACCTGGGCCATGTTTGGTGCTAACAACGAGCCACAGCTGGACCTTAAATCCAAGCTAAAATCATGCTGGAAAACCATGCTTGAGTTGGGCCGATGGCAGCCACCTAAACCGGTCTGGAAACTAGCCCAGAACTGGGCTAAAAACAGCCCAGTAGAAGCCACCAACAGGCCGTGCAAACGGGCTGGGGACAAGCCTGCATCAGGCCATGTAAATTGCCTGAAATCTGACAATCCCCAGGCCATGGAAACATAGAAAAATGGGCCCACCACTGGGCCAGAAATCTGGAAGAAAGAAAGCCTCTGTTTGGGCTTTAAAATGAACTCAAAACAGCTGTAAGGGGGTTTAATTTTGGCTAGAACCAGGCCTCAAGCAGGCCCTAATTCAGGCTGAACTGCGGGCCTGGCATATGACAACATTTTGGGCTGAAAACGGCCTAGAAAATGGACCTCAATGTGGGCCCAAACGAACTACAAAAGCAGGTGGACTTCACACTACTGCAGGTAGGCCGCATCTTATAAAATCAGGTGAGCCGCACCATGTGAAGCCTGGTGGGCCGCACCCTATGTGAATCAGGTGGGCCGGGCGAGCAGCCTAGCCTCAGAAGTGGGCGAGACGGTCTGCCCAGCCCAGAAGTGGGCCCCACCAAGCCAAAGTTCAGCGGTCCTTTGTGTCATGGATCTCACCATATAGTGCAGTGGGCCAGCTCCATTTGCGTTTGGGTTTGGACCCAATAACCGGGCCAAAATGGGCCCAGTCCAACCCTTAGTTAAATATAAGCTTGGGCCCAAATAACCTTATTATGGGTCCTTTAACCCCCCCCCACAAACCTTCAATATGTTTAGAAGCTATTATCTAATGTAAACAAATTCCCTAGGGGACTATTCGAGTGACTCTTGGAGCCACTAACTTCACGTGGGAAATTGAATCAAGGGGTGTACTACAATTTTTTTGGTGATGACTTTTCCCCTTAGGCTTTCCATCTCTAAGTTAGTCAAACATAGTATACATCAAATTACTATCATTAGATTACAGTCCTAATAGTTGTTGTAAAATTTTAAGTTCTGTTAATTGCCCTATCTTTAATTCATGATTCATGTAACATGTTAGGCTCATATGCTAATTAATGGTTCATGAGTACTATTCACCAGTAATGATCATTATTCCCATGTTTTAGTATTATATTGCTTGATAGTTAGTGCTTAGTTCCATAATGACACATTTTACCACCATTAAGTAATCATATGTACCTTCATATGTTAACAAATGTTTGTGAGTCACCATAAAATTAAATTCACAGCCATCCACGTGGAGGGAATTTCACTATTGCATGTGAGCCACACTTAGGATGCAACCGGACAGATGTTGTGAGAAATAGGACCCTCGACTTGTAGTTATTTTGATCGACCACTCGTGGAGGGACCCTATTGAGCATACTAAGGTGGAAAGCCTCAAGAGCCGGGGATGGTGGTATGGGACCTATGCTCGAGCTATCGGCCTACAGTGGTGACAAGCCCCCATAGTGACCTTGAGCTTACTTAAATTGTCCAATTGTAATTGGAATAATAATGATTGGCTAATCATACATTCATAGTATATTGGCGATGATAGATGGCCAATTCTGGATGTTGTAGTACGTGCCCTTTTATTGGGTATCGTTTCGCTAGCTCCCAGACCACCGACTATCGACCCTTGACACTATGTTGTATGAGATACGCTACGCTAGTGACCTACGTATGAGATATGTACGACGACTTGGCGCTATGTTGTACGAGATATGCTACGCTGGTGACTGATCTTATGCATGGGTGATGAGCCCAAGTTTGACTGGATGAGCATCCCCGGGTCGATTTGCATTAATCCATCCATGCATTATAATAAGATCGCATCCTGCCTGTTTATATGTATCATTGCTTTTCTTTACACTATGCTTGATAAGGCGGCCGTGTGAAATCTTGAGGGGAATTCACACTAAGCTGGCCACTTATTCATCAAATATCCAACCATATAGAGGATATAGGTACAGGTGCTGACAGATGCGTAGTGGACCCGGAGTCAGCAACAGTTGAAGAAGAATTTTATGATGAGGAGTCACATTAGGAAGCAGTTGCATATTATGGCTTGAATCAGTAGGATTAGTTGTGATAGTTTGTTTTTGAACAATTACATTTTGAAATCTTGTATATGGGCCCTAGCTGTGTGGCTCAGGATATTACTTTAGTTTGAGCTTGCATCTATACTACACTTTGCTTCTATTAATCAGACTTTAATTTGATTGAATTATCTATTGATCACTAGTTAACACCGGGATTTCAGGAAACGAGTTGCATACTTGGGTCTCGAAAACCGAGGTGTTACAAGTTGGTATCAAAGTGGAGTCTGAGATAACCTGGTTGTGGGATCCATATACAAAATTCTTAAGTGATTAACTCAGGAGGAACTTAGGAACTTCCCCTTAGGAAGTAGCTAGGATGAACAAATATAGAAAAAAAAATACTTAGGGTTCCATAGGTATTGATAGGATAAACAAATTAAACCTATGTAAAAACTTCCACTAGCTGGAAGAAATTTAGAACATAGACTGAATTCCTAGGTCCCCTAAAAAAGAACTCAGGTCCCCTTGAGAAACGTCAAGTTTTTCGTCTGGGCTTAGAAAAAGAAACCTTAGCCACCTTGGAATTTCAACTAGGAATATCACTTAGGCTTAGGAACTAAACTTGTTCACCACGCGATAGGCAAGGTGACAAGATCTCTAACTCTATTATTACTTCGTAAAAGCATTTTCCCAATACCTAAATCATAAAATTTTGATCCCTTAGGAATCCATGTCGCCCATGTTACGGTCACAACAGACTAATACGATTGATATTCATCCCATCCCATCAACCGAACGCCAACGAGAGCGCAGCCCCGAATACACACCGGGCCTCTCGCCTGGAGTTGCAAGCATGCATAACTGTTCGAAAGTAGTAGGAGATTCTCCTTCCCTCTAGATCCTTACATCAGGTCTGCTGTCACGATATTTTGAACGAAGGATGCCTACCGTTAAGGCATCTGCCGGGGGTCAGATTGGGGCTGCAACTTTTGTAGTGGTTGAGCAAATGGCTGCAGCCATGCAGCAGCAACAAGATGTGTTCATGCGACAGTAGTAGGACATGCATGCACTGGTGATAGAATTCTTGTAGAGTAAGGACCGCAAGGAGACGTCTTGGGAAAGACATGGCAGGGGTGCGGATATTTACAAACGATTCTAAAGGCTTCGATCACCAACGTTTGAAGGGGTGCTAGATCCAGTACAGACGGAATACTGGTTGGCAAGAATCACCAAGTTAATGCAGCCTTTGAAGTGTTCTGATACACGGATGGTAACCTTGGCTACCTACCTGTGAGAGGACGAAGCAGAAAACTGGTGGCAGAGTATGCAGCGAGGTGTTCCAGCTATGTATGCCTAGATATAGGCAGGCTTCTGGGCAAAGTTCCTGAAAAGTACTTGCCCAGGTCATGTACGAGCGAGAAAATAGCCTAGTTCTTGAATCTGGAACAGGGCAGTATGACCATTGCCCAATACGAGGCCATATTTGACGAACTCTCTGGCTTTGTACCTAAGGCCTTGGAAGACACAGAATATAAACTGCAAAAGTTCAAGGAAGGTCTCCGGCTAGGGATCCAATCGCGATTATGCACCTTAGACTTCGAAGACTTCACAGAACTGGTAGACAAGGCCATGAGGGTGGAGAAGGACTTTGAGAGCACCATGAGGACTTTCCCTCTAGTTAGGGACACCCTGGATAGGCCTAGACAGGCGCCTCCTACCCCACTAGTACCGGAGAGAAGAGATAAGGTTATACCTGCAGGCGCTCCACCCATGCCTCTCAGGAGGAACTGCGACTACTGCCATAGAGGTGGCCATGATGTGCGGAACTACTTCAAGAAAATTAGGGACGAAGGCATCTCGCCTCTTGCAAATTGCCCCCAGTCGAATCCCGCAGCAGCCAGGGCAGTACCTAGGCCACAACCACCTAGGTCGGGACCACTAGTTCAGCAAAGGGTTCCCCTCGCTCGCATGTTTGACGTGGTCACTACGGAAGCTGAAGAGGACCCCCATCAGACAATCCATGGTACAACCCATGCCCACGGTACTCCTGTTTTCCTCTTATTTGATTCCGGTGCAACATTATCTTTTATCGACTTTGTCGTTGCAAACAAACTAGAATTGAACATAACCCAAATACATGCTCCCTTAGTCATAGCATCCCCCATGGGGAAATTCATCGAAACGAATAAATTATGCCAAGCTTGTCCCCTAACTCTTGCAAACCATGAAGTGGCTGTGGACCTGGTCATGATGCCTATAAAACGGTTCGACATCATCCTAGGTATGGACTGGCTTTCTCAGGTCCAGGCAGTGATGGACTGTCGCAGTAAAATGGTCACTGTAACAGTCCCTAGGCAGGCCTCCTTTACAGTGAAAGGAAGAAATAGGCGTGGTATGCTTGAAAGCTTACAAGCCCTAGACGAATCAGAATCAGTCGAGTCCACCATCAGCCAAATCCCAGTAGTGTGGGATTTCCCTGAGGTATTCCAAGAAATACCGGGGCTACCCCCAAGATTTCTACATAAATCTTAAACTAGGAACTGCCCCCATATCATTACCCCAGTTTTGCATGCCCCTTGTGAAATGAAAGAACTTAGGAGATAGATAGATGAGCTGTTAATCCAAGGTTGCATCCGCCCCAGCGTCTCTCCATGGGGAGCACCGGTCCTTTTTGTGAAAAAGAAAGATGGGTCAACGCGTCTCTGCATTGATTACCGACAGCTAAATGATGTGACGAGAAAGAACAGATATCCTCTACCACGTATCGATGACCTGTTCAACTAGCTCAAGGGCGCCAGATACTTCTCCAAGATTGATATGAGATCGGGGTACCACCAGTTGAGAATCAAGGATGAGGATATCCCTAAGATGGCATTCAGGACTCGTTGTGGGCACTACGAGTTCCTAGTATTGTCCTTTGGCGTCACAAATACTCTGGCAGTGTTCAAGGACCTAATGAACTGAGTTTTCATGTAGTACCTAGACCAGTTCATAATCGTGTTCATCGATGATATCTTGGTTTACTCCAAAAGCTAGGAGGAGCATGAGTGACACTTGCACACAGTCCTGAGTACCCTAAAAGAAAATCAGCTGTATGCTAAGCTATCTAAGTGTGAATTTTGGGAAGAAGAAGTGAATTTTTTAGGGCATGTGGTAAAGGCGAAAGGTATAGCGGTTGATCCCGCTAAGGTAGAAGGGGTGTCTAAGTGGGAGCAGCCCATTGCAGTTACTGAGGTTCGAAGCTTTCTCGGCATTGTAGGATACTACAGGTGCTTCATCAAGGAGTTCTCCAAGATCGCGCAGCCGCTCACGCAACTAACAAAGAAGAACAACCAGTTTACATGGGATGAGAACATGGAAGCGGCTTTCCATGAGCTGAAGATGAGATTGACTTCCACGCCAGTACTCACTCTTCCACAAGAAGGAGAAAGTTTGTAGTATATAATGATGCCTCGAAGTTGGGTCTAGGCTGCGTTTTGATGTAGAACGAGAGGGTGATCGCTTACGCCTCTCACCAGTTGAAGAAGCACAAGGAGAATTACCTGACTCATGACCTAGAGTTGGCAGCTGTGGTCTTCGCTGTAAAAATACGCAGGCATTATCTCTACGGGGAGGACTTCCGATTGTTCTGCGACCACAAGAGTTTGAAGTATATATTCATACAGAAGGATTTGAATATGCGTCAGTGTCAGTGTATGGAGACGCTTAAGGACTTTCGCTTTGATATATCTTACATCCTGGTAAAGTAAACTCTGTGGCCGATGCTCTAAGTCGGAAGAAGAAGCATGAACTGATATCCAATCTGATGATCAAGGAATAGGAGATGATGGAATTTGTCTAAGATTTCAACATCCAGCTCACCCTCGACGAGCCAGATGCTTACGTGGCTCTCTTAACTGCAGAGCCAACCCTGGTTTGCTAAATAATTTCTGCCCAAGATCAGGACGAGTGACTTATCAAGATGAAGGAGAGGTGCAGGAGCGAGGAGGTGCCCGACTAGAGAATTGGTAATGATGGCAGTCTCTAATATCATGGGGAGTATGCGTGCCCGACAATGTAGATCTAAGGAAAGAAGTAATTGTAGAAGCGCATCATTCCAGGTTGGCCATACACCCTGGGAGTACAAAGATTTACAATAACGTGAAGAGACAATATTGGTGGGGCAACATGAAGAGAGACATAGCCGGTTCGTAGTAAGATGTATGGTGTGCCAGAAGATAAAGGCCGAGCATCGCAAGCCTGCAGGCCTTCTTCAACCACTACCTATGGCAGAATGGAAGTGGGACAGTATCTTTATGGACTTCATTGTTGGACTTCCTAGGACTCAGAGGAAACATAACTCAATATGAGTCATTGTGGATAGACTGAAAAAGTCTGCTTGGTTCCTCCCTATTCGGACGACAGATTTGACTAACAATCTGGCAAGGCTCTATGTCTGTGAAGTGGTTCAGTCTTACGGGGTTCCTTGGGAGATCATATCAGATCGTGACTCCTGATTCACATCCACCTTTTGGAGAAGGTTGCAGGAGAAACTCGGCATGGAAATCAAGTTTAGTATAGCTTTCCACCCCCAGACAGACGGGCAGATGGAAAAGGTAAATTAGATTTTGGAAGACATGCTGAGAGCGTGTGCCCTCGACTTCAGGGGAAACTGGGACGACCACTTGGCCCTCGCAGAGTTTGCATACAATAACAGTTTCTAGTTCAGCATAGGCATGACATCTTACTAAGTTCTTTATGGTCGCTATTCACTCCCCAAGTATAGGGTTGTGATGTAGTAATAAACTCGGTAAGATCGAGGTCGAATCCCACGAGGACTGGTTGTCACAATTCAAATCTATGATTCTTCTTAACTAATCCAATGAATAATGAACTAAACTACTAAGCCCAATTTTAGGAAAAACAATTAAGAATATGGAAGAAAATTCAATCAGAGAGAAGGCACTAGGACTTTCGAATCCACCCCTAATTATCCCAACCCTTGTTTTGTCTGTTGATTCACCTTGATCTATATTGATACCACTTAAATAGAGAAAGCACAATCTGTGTCCTAAATCGGGCATACAGACTGTCTAATTCCTTTAAGCAATGCCATGAATAACAAATTCCATGTCCTTGGTCGGGCACATGGAATGTACATTCATTAAAGCATCCTGTTTCTTCCTCTATAGGAAACCTGTTCTTGATCAGACATAAGCACCTGTAATAAGCATCCAAACAACATCCATCTATATACTTTGATCAAGTTCATAGATGGAGAAGTATGGAATTTAAACCCATAAAGCCCACTTAGAGAACAAAAACAAATTAAATAAAATTCAAAGTAAATCAACCAATACAAGAGCTGATCAAATTAGGGGCTTCATCTCATTCCTATTGAGAGATTAGTTACCCATAAAATCCATAAAAAATATTAAATAAAATTCATAAATTAAAACTCCAAACCGAACAATCTCTCTCTCTTTCTCCTTCTCTTTCTTCTCTCCACGGCTCGGATCTCAATTTCACGGATCTGAATGCCTTCCCCACGTCCAAAACTTCCCTTTTATAGCCGCTGGATGGTGGAATCGGTGGCAGAGTCGTGAGACGGACTCGAAGTGCGATTGATTTTCACAACCGTGATCGGTGGGCCCCACAGAGGTGTTTTCTGGAAAATCCACCCTGTCCATTGGATTCAAGACGAAATTTCAGTCAAGAATGAGTAGTTTTGAAGGTCCATTGGCGTGGCCCACAGTAGAAATCTCAAAAAGATCAGATTTAAACGTCGCCGAGTAGCCCTTTTGTGGCCTCTGTACCGCACACGTGTGTACGCATGGGAGTGAAATATCAGCATGGGTTTGTAGTGCTCGCGGCCCTCTACAAGATGGACGGATCAGATCAGCCGGACAAGTGACGGGTGAGACCCACTGCCGTTCGCAAAAACGGCCAGCGGCCGTTCCTTCGCTGACGCGGAACAGGGACGCGTAGGATCTGCGGAAATGGTGGGACCCACTGTGATGTTTACTTGGGAAATCCACTCCGTTCATTCGACTCCCAGATAAAAACCGTCCAGGGATGTCCGGTTTTAACTGTTTTCGGTGTGCCCCACCGAGTTCTAAACTCACCGTCCAACTGCGTTTGGATGGATGGATTCTGATCTTCGCTCCCTCTCGCAATTTCGCCACCTAGGCGAAGGTGATTGCCGCCCCAGGGAGCGGATGGACGGTCCGGATTATCGGATGGAGGGATGGTGTGGACCCACAACCAAAACCCATCTCACCAGCGTCCGTCCGCTGGACGCTGGTGCGTGAGAAGGAGGGAGGCTGCGGGTCAGCGTCCCGCTGACCGCCTCAGCCGGTCCGGTGCACGACCATCATGAGTGCATGGTGCACATGCACCACACATGGGGCCCACTTATGATGTTTATGAAAAATCTGTACCGTCCATCCTCTTTCTCATCTTCATTAAACCATTGGGACTAAAATTGAGGCAGTTCCAGATATCAGGTGGGTCCAGAATCGGAGATTAATGGGCTAATTTGTCTATTGGACCACTTCCCGAGATCTTCAAGGGCTGAAATTTAATGTGTACGGTTGATTTACGGCCCCCATCACATGTATGAAGTTTCGAACTGATCGGATGGCGGAAACCATGTGATCTTGCATTCTGGACCCTTTTCGGGCCCCTTTGGCTTGCTTTCCTCAAATCCCAGGCGTGTAAAATCTTCATTATTGGTTTTCTGGAGTCCATCCCGTGCTCTGGTAATTTTGGAGCGTCAAATCCATGCTTTTAACATCAAATTCCAATTAACGCTCCTGATTTCGTCCTGTAATAAAAACACGAGTAATATACTCCATTAATCCTTATCATGTACGTAAAATTAGGCAATTGCTGGGGTCTAATATACAATATTCGACCCTGATCACAACCCCCAACCAGCATTTTGCTAGTCCCGAGCAAAACATGCGAAAATAATTTCAGAAATAAAAGACAATTCCTGTAAACTCAAGTGACTTGTGAACAGATAGCTGAGATGTGAAAATTCTAAGATTCATGATTGGTGTGTGGAATATTTCTCTTGGAATCAAACTTTCAGCAGATTTCATAATTAATTTCAAACTATTAATCCATCAAATAGAGCATTCCTTAAACATTGAGTTCCACGAGTGTAAAGTATAATCTCGACTTACAATCAACAAGAGATCCAATTGTCAATTTCATGATATCATTAGTAATTCGTGACAACCAAGCTTGAAACCAACACTTATCTCACAGATTAGCGTTTCATTTTACCAGCCTTTGATTTTCTTTATGAGCAGTGATGCAAATGAGGGGAATCAAATTCTCACCTATAGGGAGCAAACCTATGGCGAAAACTTGTCTCCTAACTCTTTTTTTTTTTTTTTTTTTATATGTCAACTATGGAGAATCAAATCTACACCTATAGGGAGCAAACCTATGGTGAAGATTATGCGACTAACTCTTTCAATTCTTCTTTATAAACTGACGTTAACAAATTTCTCAGGCTGGTTCCTTTCATGCCTAATGATTACCAAGTTAACATTTAATATCGAACTGAAAACTTAATGTGTAAGTGAGATCTGATATGGGAAATCATGGCTCAATCAATGTTTACACCTTCTAATCATGGATTAACAATTCAAAATTGACTGTGAAATCAAGCAGATGGCCGAATCTAAGAGTCATAAGTTACCATCATTACGTATCTTATAATGTTAAAATCACAACTATCCTTCAAAATCACTTTGAATTCAATAGAAATTCCAGAAAAATTTTAAAAATTTTCACAATTTTTGCTCAAGACCAAGAAAATACTGATTAGGTAACCTAATCTCCCACCCCCAACCTAAAATCTACATTGTCCTCAATGTAAAAGAAATAAGCATGCAATGCACATGGGACAACGAAAATAAAAGAGGAGTGATGGAAGGATAGTACCTGGACGGAGAATGAAGAAGCTTTCTCAAAAAAAATATCATCGTAAAACAGGTTAGCTCAAGAGAGAAATCAACATAAGCAAAAATAACAAAAAGAAAAATAACAGAAAATCCTACCTATACCACTTTCGCAGGTGCTCTCGATTGCATTTAGCGCATGCAACAAGCCTTTAAACCCCTAGGTTACCCCTAGTGGACGAGTTGTAGTCTCGTGAGGGTTTGCGATAATGTTACCCACAAACATTGAAGTAACTAACTAAGAAAAGTAAATGGAATGAAAATGGGTTGCCTCCCAGAGCGCTAAGTTTAACGTCTTGACCAGACAAGAACGGACCATAAATGAAATAATCGTTATAACAGTGGTCCGCCAAAGAAATTACCTCAACACCTTAATTAACCGATCCCGGACAAGTGATGTGAGTTCCCATGAGCGTGTGCTATCTCGCAAGGAGGTAATTGACACTGTCGTCAAATAATTTAAGAACTGCTCGCACGACTTCTTCCATATGAGGATCACGCTTCCTTTGTATTTCACGCGACATTTCCACGGCATGATCCATGCATATCGTGGGGCATACTCCCTGTATTTTCACTATCTTCCTTTCAATTGCTGCTTTATATGTTCTAAGAAAATTAAGCAGCCTGCTCGCCTTTGTCTTCTCAGAGTTCGAAACTGTGCTGTCAGGAGGCGTCTCAGAGGGATGAAGAGGTTCCACTTTGGCTCTCCATTTTTCAGTCTCCAAGATAGGAGTAGAGTCGAGCAATGCATTGACTTCGTGGATGGGACTATCGATGTCAAAGTCCATGCCAGCTTGTGCTAAGCAGGTCTCAAGTGGATCTTCATAAGATGTACGGAAGGAGTCCTGCACAAGGCTCTCGATCATGTCCACTTCAAATATGTCATCCAAATCTGCGGATTGTTGTCCTGCATTAAAAACATTGAGTTTAATATTCATGTTACCAAAGGACAATTTCATAACTCCATTACGGCAATTTATAATAGCATTAGATGTGGCCAAAAATGGACGACCCAAGATGACTGGATCCGATTTGTGAAGATTCTGGACGGTGAGTATCTATAACTATGAAATCCACTGGAAAATAAAATTTATCAACCTGGATTAGCACATCTTCAATAATACCCCGGGGAACCTTGACAGATCTATCAGCCAGTTGTAATGTTACCGTAGTCGGTTTCAACTCACCAAGTCCTAGCTGCTCATAAACCGAATAAGGTAACAAATTAACACTCGCCCCTAAATCAAGCAATGCTTTCCCGATCTTATGATCTCCTATGCCGCAAGAAATGGTGGGGGCTCCTGGATCCCTAAATTTAGGAGGGGTGTTATGTTGAATCATGGAGCTGAGCTGCTCTGCAAGGAAGACCTTCTTATGAACATTCTGCTTACGCTTTTGAGTGCATAAATCTTTCAGAAACTTAGCGTAAGGAGGGACTTGCTTGATAGCGTCAAGCAACGGGATGTTGACTTGCACTTTTTTGAACACATCCAAGATTTCATCAAAGTTATTTCTTTTCTTCATTGGTGCCAGACGTTGAGGAAAGGGTGCTTTGGGCACGTAAGGTGGCACATCAGTGGTTCCTGGAGAGTCAGAGAGCTTTTGAACTTTGGATGCATTGGTGTGACTCTCTGCTTCATCTTGATCTTTTGTTTTAGAATTTGATTCATCCCCAGGCATCTCTATTCTGTTATCAATCTGCTTGCCTGACCTAAGGGTAGTAATCGATTTGGCTTGCTCATGATATTGCCTTTGGTTGGAATTAGAGCCAATCTCATACTGTCCCTTTGGGTTAGCCTCAGTTGGCTAGGAACTTGCCCTTTTCTCTCTCACTCAATGTGGGCTAGTTGACCCATTTGTATTTCCACTTAGCAATGGATTGTGCATTTGCATGTAAGCTTTGCTGGTTGGCCGAAGGTTTGTTGGGTATCTTTTTGGAATTGGAGAGAACTCTGCATGAAAAGATGAAGTGTATCCTCAAGAGATGGGTTCCTTGATTGTGTAGGCAGTTGTTGATATTGCGGAATTTGTTGACTGCCAACTTGGAGGTGCGGTTGCATGGGAGGATTTCCAGATGGTCCTCCTTGATGTGGTCCCTTTGCCCAAGAAAAATTTGGATGCCTAGCCCACCCTGGGTTGTATGTGTTCGAGTAAGGATCATTCCCAGGTTTTTGAAAAGTGTTCATAGCATGAACTTGTTCAGAGAGAAGTTCTGGGGATGCTGCCCCAGATGTACAAGACTGGGCAGGACTAGAACATGTGGCACATGCCTCCACTTGAGCTGTTTGTGGAGGTCCATTATTTAATACCAGAGCATCAACTTTCTTTGTCAGGTTATCAAGTTTGGCGCACAACTCTGGCACGACTCCTATCTCATATATACCACCTCTCTTTTGTAGTTGGGAACTTCTTTCACCTCTATCTGAATAGTCCCATTGCTGGGAATTTTCACACAAGGTTTCAAAAAATTTCCATGCTTCGGTATCGCTTTTGGTCATGAAGGACCCTCCACCGGTGGCATCAACCATGCGACGGTTCAGGGTGTCGACCGTCATAAAAGTATTGCACTTGTTGCCACTTCTCAAAACCATGGTGAGGACATTTAAGAAGCAAGTCCTTTCATCTTTCCTAACATTCATGAAAGTGCTCGCCCTCTTTTTGTGTGAAGTTAGTAATTTCTCTACGGAGGGCATTGGTTTTGTGAACGGGGAAGAACTTATTTAAGAACTTCTTGACAGTTGGTCCCATGTAGTGATAGTTTCAACTTCTAGAGAATTGACCATGCTTTCGCCTTATCCTTCAAAAAAAAAGGAAACAGACGTAGGCGGATTGAATCGTCTCGAGAAGTTTTGGAACTTAAAAGTGGAGCAAATGTCTAAGAATTCTTTCACATGATGATATGGGTCCTCCTTGTCCAATCCATAAAAGGATGGCGACAATTGTATGATCGCAGGTTTAAGTTCAAAGTGTGTGCCGTAGTGGTTGGCAACACTATGCATGAAGGCGCATTAAATTGGACAGAGTGAATAATCTTTGAGAGCCTTAACTTCGGTCTCATTCGCCATTTCAATAGAATTATTTCTCAATCTTTCACGCAGTGTTCTTTCTATTTCAGGGTCAAACGGTGCTAGTTCTATATTCAGAGATCTACGTCCTAGCATAAACTATGTTATTGCAATGGAAGGAGGAAAACTAAACTAAGATGCAACCAAAGAGAAATAAAACTAGACCTAGAACTATGAGATTTTAAAACAAGTTAAAACTATGTAAGTAAGAAAGGGAAGAAAGAACCCGGAAAAGGAGATGAATGATGTCAGAAAATTTAAGATGTTCCTCCTTCACTTAGTAGCTTCCTTCCTCAATTCCTGTAAACAACAAAAAAACAAATTTAGGTTTCCTAAAATAATGATAGAAAAATCCTAAGCAACGGTTAATTTCTAAAAATAAAATAAAATTAAAATAAAAACTTTAACCTAAGTTAGTAAAATCCTAAGACTATGAATTATGATAAGAGAGAATCCTAAATTCAATTTGGAACGAAACAGTCCCCGGCAACGGCGCCAAAAACTTATTCACTCCCCAAGTATAGGGTTGTGATGTAGTAATAAACTCGGTAAGATCGAGGTCGAATCCCACGAGGACTGGTTGTCACAATTCAAATCTATGATTCTTCTTAACTAATCCAATGAATAATGAACTAAACTACTAAGCACAATTTTAGGAAAAACAATTAAGAATATGGAAGAAAATTCAATCAGAGAGAAGGCACTAGGACTTTCGAATCCACCCCTAATTATCCCAACCCTTGTTTTGTCTGTTGATTCACCTTGATCTAGATTGATACCACTTAAATAGAGAAAGCACAATCTGTGTCCTAAATCGGGCATACAGATTGTCTAATTCCTTTAAGCAATGCCATGAATAACAAATTCCATGTCCTTGGTCGGGCACATGGAATGTACATTCATTAAAGCATCCTGTTTCTTCCTCTATAGGAAACCTGTTCTTGATCAGACACAAGCACCTGTAATAAGCATCCAAACAACATCCATCTATATACTTTGATCAAGTTCATAGATGGAGAAGTATGGAATTTAAACCCATAAAGCCCACTTAGAGAAAAAAAACAAATTAAATAAAATTCAAAGTAAATCAACCAATACAAGAGTGATCAAATTAGGGCTTCATCTCACCCTATTTGAGAGATTAGTTACCCATAAAATCCATAAAAAATATTAAATAAAATTCATAAATTAAAACTCCAAACCGAACAATCTCTCTCTCTTTCTCCTTCTCTTTCTTCTCTCCCTGGCTCTGGATCTCAATTTCCCTGGATCTGAATGCCTTCCCCACGTCCAAAACTTCCCTTTTATAGGCTATTTGGATGGTGGAATCGGTGGTGAGTCGTGACGGACTCGAAGTGCAGATTTTCGCAACCGTGATCGGTGGGCCCCACAGAGGTGTTTTCTGGAAAATCCACCCTGTCCATTGGATTCAAGACGAAATTTCAGTCAAGAATGAGTAGTTTTGAAGGTCCATTGGCGTGGCCCACAGTAGAAATCTCAAAAAGATCAGATTTAAACGTCGCCGAGTAGCCCTTTTGTGGCCTCTGTACCGCACACGTGTGTACGCATGGGAGTGAAATATCAGCATGGGTTTGTAGTGCTCGCGGCCCTCTACAAGATGGACGGATCAGATCAGCCGGACAAGTGACGGGTGAGACCCACTGCCGTTCGCAAAAACGGCCAGCGGCCGTTCCTTCGCTGACGCGGAACAGGGACGCGTAGGATCTGCGGAAATGGTGGGACCCACTGTGATGTTTACTTGGGAAATCCACTCCGTTCATTCGACTCCCAGATAAAAACCGTCCAGGGATGTCCGGTTTTAACTGTTTTCGGTGTGCCCCACCAGAGTTCTAAACTCACCGTCCAACCTGCGTTTGGATGGATGGATTCTGATCTTCGCTCCCTCTCGCAATTTCGCCACCTAGGCGAAGGTGATTGCCGCCCCAGGGAGCGGATGGACGGTCCGGATTATCGGATGGAGGGATGGTGTGGACCCACAACCAAAACCCATCTCACCAGCGTCCGTCCGCTGGACGCTGGTGCGTGAGAAGGAGGGAGGCTGCGGGTCAGCGTCCCGCTGACCGCCTCAGCCGGTCCGGTGCACGGCAGCCATCATGAGTGCATGGTGCACATGCACCACACATGGGGCCCACTTATGATGTTTATGAAAAATCTGTACCGTCCATCCTCTTTCTCATCTTCATTAAACCATTGGGACTAAAATTGAGGCAGTTCCAGATATCAGGTGGGTCCAGAATCGGAGATTAATGGGCTAATTTGTCTATTGGACCACTTCCCGAGATCTTCAAGGGCTGAAATTTAATGTGTACGGTTGATTTACGGCCCCCATCACATGTATGAAGTTTCGAACTGATCGGATGGCGGAAACCATGTGATCTTGCATTTTGGACCCTTTTCGGGCCCCTTTGGCTTGCTTTCCTCAAATTCCAGGCGTGTAAAATCTTCATTATTGGTTTTCTGGAGTCCATCCCGTGCTCTGGTAATTTTGGAGCGTCAAATCCATGCTTTTAACATCAAATTCCAATTAACGCTCCTGATTTCGTCCTGTAATAAAAACACGAGTAATATACTCCATTAATCCTTATCATGTACGTAAAATTAGGAAATTGCTGGGGTCAAATATACAATATTCGACCCTGATCAGTCGCCCCTGTCGAGCTCCGCAATGTTAAGCAGAAGAGGGGAACGAAGTTTGTTAGGACTTGAGCTCGTCTAGGTTACCACTCAGGTAATCGATGTTATTCAGAAGCGTTTATGCATTGTCTATAGCAGGTAGAAAAGCTATACAGACAATCAATGACACGATCTGGAGTTTGCGACTGGCGACCACATATTTCTAAAAGTTTCACCTATGGAGGGTTTAATGAGGTTCGGACAGAAAGGGAAGCTAGTGAAATTGCGGTGAAGACTACTTTAGTTGAAGTAGGAATATGCCAATATGTCCTAGAAGGAGGTGAATAGGACTTTTTAATAATTTTATACTGATTTAAAATCCTATCACACTAATCCTAACAATAAGCATATATTATGATTACTCAAGAGTAACTCTATTGGCTTCCAAGCCAGGTAGAGGATCCAATCACAAACTATTTGAGAGATGAATAATATACAAACTAGTTTATGATGGATATGACTGTGAGTGTGTGTGAGGTGTGATCTCAGATAATCAGATATGAAAGTATTTAAGGAAATCACATGAGCAAATGGAAGAAAATAATAATTTCAAACACAGTCATTTTTATAGTGATTCGACTACTTGTCTACTCCACTACCGGTAACCGCACTCAACCCTTGAGTGTACCGGATTTCACTAAGGAGGTTTCACACGGTTCACCGCAAACCCAAGGTTTTAAATCAGGTTCACCTTTAACCTTTACAACCTAAACCTAGGTTGACTGTTTATGCTCTCACTAGCAAGGGTCAACACAAAGCACTCACTTTTAGGTACATCGGCCAAGGATCTTCCACGAGACCCTAACTGTTTATGCTCTCACGATTAAGGGTCAACACAACGTACCCACTTTTAGGCACACTGGCCAAGGATCTTCAACAAGACCCTAACTGTTTATGCTCTCCATTGAGCAAGGGTTAACATAATGCACCCACTACGTACACTCCCGCTGGAGGCCTCCTAGAGGACTTTTAAAGGGTGAGAAACACCTTAGACCCAATCCTACAAAGGAATAATCACAAGGGTCCTCTGGACTCTAATAACTTACAGATAAGCAGATGTGTCCCTTTTAGCACATTGTCGAAGATCTCCTCCTTTGTTGATGAAGAATCTTTTGCTTCCTTGATCCGCAACTCAAATGATATATCAATATATGGCGATGGGTTGGGTCAAGGTTATGATGGAATCTTACTCTCTTAAATGTTTTCCTATAAGGAAGATGAGTGATTTCAATCATCTATGCATTCAAGGCATCCCAACTTAATGATTTATCATTAAGGTAGTAGCTGGAGGATTCTTGAATGTGGAAGTTCATTTCCCAATCCACTCTATTGAATATCAATGGTGAGGGTGGATTGGAGGATGAACTTCCATGAGAGAAAGGGCTTTGGGTATATGATCTAAGGTTAAACACTCAAAAGCACTCTCTTCTTTCTCTACTAGCAACAATAGACTAGTCCTCTTTATATAGGCAAAAGGTTCCAACGGATGTAAAACAGTCACATTTATGAAAAAGTTTGATATCATCGAGCGGGTTCAATATCATCGAGCATATACTCTTGATTGTATTGACGGGCCACTCGATGACACAAACTCAATGTTATACGCTTTTGAAACCTTTTGCTAGCTGGTCGATGGAATCGAAACAAGTGTCGATGTCATCGAATTTCGAACTCCGATTTTATCGAGACAAGGATCGATTCTTCGATATTTGAAAATGAGAGAGACTAGCCTTGAAATATTTCAGGTTCAAAGGAATGATCGAAGGACCTTCGAAATCATTGAAATTTAAATGTCAATGATATCGATAGCTGTGTCAATACATCGATAAATCTAAAGGATTTTCCATTAACCTTGTTGGACAGTTTATGTCCATGTTCGATGCAATCGATACCTATCGATATCATCAATATTTGAATATCAATTTTATCGAGTGACCCTCGATCAAAGATAAAATAGCCTGAAAGATTTGTTGGATATTTGTGAGTCCAAGACTAATATTATCGAAGGCCTTTCGATATCATCGAGATTTGAATTCTGATGATATCGAGGAGGACCTCGATATATCGACGATCTTATGATTTTTCTTAGTAAAAATAGGGACTCGTTTTCTCTGTTGTTGATTGTATCAAGTCAACTTCGATACACTCGAGATTTGAATATCGATGATATCGATAGGTATATCGATACAACGATGATTCCGTCCAGATGAGTATGTGGTTGCTGAACATATTTTGTCCTCATTTTGATGATATCGTTTAGGCATCGAGGACATCGACAGTGCATGTTGATATTATCGATCAGTATATCGATAAAATAGACAAAGTTAAAAAACTTAGAGATTTTCTGAATTTTGAAAAAGTTTTCTAACTCAAAAACCCTAGGATATTCTAACCAATTTTAAGGGTTTTATTCACCTGGTGTTTTAGGACATGGGATGTGAGGCATAGATTTACCTGTGGCGAGTTCGGGCGCACATCTGGATGAGGCGGACAATTGATTGATCTTCCTATGGAGCTTCTCTGTCTCGACGACTCAACACTCACGCTAATTAAAAAACTAGGGCACTTTCAGTTAGCACCTTGTTTCATTAGACCTTTCAAAATCTTGGATCGCGTGGGGGCTGTAGCATACCACCTTGCGCTACCTACAACATTGACGGGTATCCACAACATCTTCCACATATCCATGTTGAAGAAGTACATATCGGATGAGTCGCACATTGTTAGCTGGGAGCAGATCGAACTTACCCAGGATGCTTACTATACCGAAGAGCCTATTCGCATCCTGGATCATAAGGAGCAAGTCTTACGGACGAATACGATACCACTGGTCAAAGTTCTCTAGTTACATCATGGTGAGGAAGAAGCAACTTGGGAACGAGAAGCGAAGGTTATGGGGAAGTACCTTCACCTGTTCGGCGACACACCACAAGTAATTTCGAGGGTGAATTTTTTTTAGGGGGTAGACTGTAACACCCCGTACCTTTGATACACGGGTGTTACTTCTTAAACCCACGTTTATGGGAACTAAGATCGATTAACTAGGCAACTTGAACTTCACACGTGCAGGATGGAGCTTCTAGTTGCCATTAAAGCCATCCATCGGGGACCATAGGAGCCAAGTTGAACCTGACACCAGTCAGAGAGGTAAAATTCAACAAATATTTCAAGTTAATAAAAGTTATAGATTGAAAGTGCACTGGTTTGTCAATTAGCGTGAGTGTTGAGTTAGCAGCCCCATAGGGAGATCATTCGAGCGTCTGCCTCAACTGGATGTGTGCTCCGAACTCGTCAAAGGTAAAATTAGCCTCATATCCCATGTCCTAAAACACCCAGGTACATAAAATCCTTAAAATGGATAGAACAACATAAGGTTTAAAGTATGAAAACTATTTTGCCAAATAGGAAAATCTCTAAGTTTTCAGCTTTTATCGATATGTCGAAACCACCTCGATGAGATCGAACACCAGTTTCGATGTCCTCGGAATACAATCGATATCATCGAATTGAGGACTACTTGTGTCCGGCAACCAAATTGATCTCTGGACTAAATTATCGATGAATCGATGGAACATTCGATATCATCGACATTTAAATTTCAAGATCATCGAGACGGCTTGATATAATTGAATTCTGGTCTATTTGTGTCCAGCAAGCTATTAAGACAAATCATACATTATCGATGACTCGAAGGAAGCCTCGATATCCTCGGAATTCAAGCTTCGATGATATCGATGGACTTCGATGTTATCGATTTCTGACCAAACTGTCCTGCAAGCTTTTTAGGAAAAACCTCTCTAAATGATTCGAGGAATCGACACTCCCTCGATACAATCGATGTTCAAATATCGATCATATCGAATCTATGTCAATATCATCGAATTCAGATAATGGAATGTCAAGCAAGCTTATAGGAAAATCTTCTATATAAGATCGATAAATCGAACTAGTTATCGATATTATTGACATTTGAAAATCAATGACATTATGGGAGGATCGATAATATCGAAGCCTGCTTTCTCAAGTCTTAACTTGCTCTCTTATTTTTCATTGTCGAGGAATCAAACCATGGGTCGATGAAATCGGAGTTCAAAATTCGATGACATCGAAGCATGTTCGATATGATCGATCTGGGTATAAGAGTTTCAACGGTGATTGTCAGAAGAGTTCATATCATCGATTCGTCCCTCGATGTCTTCGAAAGTATACGTTCAATGATATCGAAGATGGGTCGATTGTAATGCCCTGAAAATCGGGGGTCGAGTAGTAACTCAACTCCCGAGTTCCAAAACATCACTTATGCAACATATATGCTTATGATTGAATGTTGTCCGTTTTAGTGCATTAATCATGAGTGAGATTATACCAAAACAGTAATTCATACTCCAGATCAATTAAATAACGCAAGCGAAAGACTAAAAGATGTATAAATATACGTGTATGGGCCAAAGGTTCACGATCGGTCTCCAAAGTATGAATACATCACTGAGTCACCATATACATGTAATAGTTTAAAAATCAAAATGTCAAAAAAAAGTTCAACTATAATGATAAGCCTTGTAGTCCTATCGATCCGGACGGCCTAAGCGAAATCGTTGGAGAATTGCATATACGAGAACTCGTCCCGGTCGTCATAAAAATCAGGCTCCGCCTCAGGAGTCGCATTGTCATCTACAATCAAGACAGAGTCTGGTTGGTGTTTAAAACACCGTCCCGTAATGTGGGAGTGAGTGATCAACTCAGTGGAACTATACAACAAAGGTTAACATGTTATCAATTCAGTCAAGCAGTAATGATAAAGCAGTAAAATCAAACATCCCTGAATACTCTTATTAATGCAAGAATGATATGAATAATGATGCATGCCCTCGCCTACACTCCCTCGTGCGACACCATCTTACGGTCACGGCATGCTTTCTTCCCTCTGTGCTCTTCAACCCGGGGCACATGCAGTGTGATGTTATAAGCATGATTACCAAGTTTTTATTAGTCTTTTTCATACAGCAGGATTTGGAAACTAAGGTACCTCCCTTATATCAATTCCTAAATAATGATCCATCTAGGGTCGTCAATCCTAATTAATCGCATACGATAGGCAAGTTCAGGTCACTACCACCAACACCCTATTAATTGACAGTCTATTTTCGAAGGCTCGTCGCTAACCTGACCGGGGACCACAGCCAGGCTGTGCCGGGGTAGGCCTATTTTGTACTCGAGGTCACTCCACTAAGGCCCTACCAACTGGTAGTCTATTTTCGAAGGCTCGTCACCAACCCGACTGGGGACCACAACCAGGCTGCACCAATGGAGGCCGACAACTCGAATACAGTGTCCCATACCACCGTATTCAGCTCACGAGTTTGGGTTGCTCACTGGTCACTACGGAGAGGCTCGTCACCCCAGCGTAGGCCGATAGCTCGACCACGATGTCCCATACCACCATGTCCGGCTCATGAGTCTTAGCGGATCGAGATACCAAGGTTAATGGGGTTTTCACTGGTGAGTTTGGACCTTAGGTTCAAGCAGTAACGTCCAAACATGGTGAACATACATCGGGTCAATTAGGTTACTTGACGAGCTCGACTAGCCCGAGTGCACGACAAGTTGAACAACATGAAGTGTATAAGCACTCTGCGTGGCCTAACCACTGTCGCTAACCAAAGTACGGCCTGGATTTGCTAAGCACGTCTCATGTGGTGAAACAACCTCAACCACCTACTCAGGGTCGGTTACCGATTGCCTGGACTATATCATAGTCCTAACCTCATTCCATTTCAACAGGTAATCATAGGAGATAGTCACAGCAGTAATGAACGAATAATTCTATTCTTGCAGTCACATGATCATGTTGTGAAGTGCAATACAAACATGATTTCACCCACATTCATTCCATAAATAAAGTAGATATCATAATGTAAACATACATGGAGAAAATCATACACAAAATTAAGGTGGTTGGGAATCCTATCTCAACACCCATATAAATTACAATTTACTAACTACTTACTCATTCATACATTTTTACTACTGCATATATCGACATACATAACATATGTTAATTATAACCTATATTTGGACAGATCCTTCCAACAAGGAGTTGTCACATACACAACAGTCGTGTAATTGCATTCCATAGACACGGCAAGCACTAACCATAATCCCATATTCCTTCAGTCATTTCAACAAATACTTAGACTACACACATCTTCATACATGTTATATGTTGGTTATACATGTATTAGGCCAAATCTTTTACTAAGGAGTTGCACCGTATACCACACGCATGTACCTAAGGCGAATAATCACGACATGCACAAATCCAGGTTCCATACTCATTTAATCATTTCCACAAACACGTGGGCTACACACTTTAACATATATAGCGTATATTGGCCATGGAGTGATTTAGGGTAAGTCCTTTCGCTAGGGAGTTGACGCATACATAACAAGCATATAGTCACGACAAATAATCATGTTAGACACAAATCCAAATTCCATACGTATTCAAACATTTTAATATGTACATAAAATACACTATATTCAACATAGCTTGTATATAATCGTAAAGCAAAACAAAAGACACATTTTGCATGTGAAATAACACCCACATCAAGAATAAATCATTAACCAACATTGAAAGCCTTGAAAACCATAACTTATATGTCTATAGTCTGCACCTTACGCCGTAGAAGTGTAACTAATTCGATAGAGACTCTTAGTCTTCGTCAACGATGGAATAACAACCTATAGCACGAGTTGAGTCAGTTATTTCGCTACTAGTGACCATTGAAACCCTAGAACAGATTAGGGTTAGGTTTTCTTACTTAAGAACGAAGTCAGAATCGCCGGAATAGCGATTTGGTAGTGATGGATAGGCACGTAGAATAGTAGGGATCGAATCCCAGGTGTGACTCCAACTTCTCTCTCACTTTCTCTCTATTTACTCACTTCTCTCTCCTAGGGTTTTTTCCAAATTCGTATGGAGTGAATGAGAGAGGGTTTAAGGTCCTTATATAGGCCTAAAACTGATAGAAATGGCCCCAGGGCCAAGGTATACTTAGGTTATAGCCAAAGGGCGTCTGTTTCAGCTCAACGGAGCACTTCCGGAGCCACCCTTGAGCCTAAGGTCGGACTTAAGCTCCCTAACCATAGATCTAGGTTGAGTTAAGTTTTCAGTCCGATCGAATTTACAGATCGACTGCGACGGACCAGTTTCCGTTCAACGGTCCACGATCACTGATCAGGGCCACAAGTACATAGACCTGTGTATGAAATTTCTCCTGATCCGATGGTATATTTAGGTCAAATTCTGACGGTCTGAATCCTTTTATTCGGCCCGTAAGCGACAAGTCTCAGATTACTTAAATTTAGATTTTTATTTCTAAGATATCCACGTTTCTCACACACTTCACTCCGGGTTCAAGTGAATAGCTTCGGGACACTATCTGGACTTAATTTCTGAGGTAGTGGTCAAGTCTAGCAAGGCGGTCTTAATTATATAATTTCGTAGTAATCGGACTTTCAACGTGCGGTCCAGATCCGATACGGAGTTTCAATGTGCTCCCGAGAGCAACTGAGTAATGAGATTGATCCTAGATTTTAGGGTAACCTAACGTCAATGATTCTATAAGTTTTGAGTCTTGCAGATCGTATTTAAAGTGGATCAAACGGATTTTGCAGCTAATCTAGTTTAGCACCTGGTTAAACTTGTCTAATTTCTAAAGGATTTGGTCCCGAGTGATTTCTGCTTGAGGTGGTACTCGGGTCTTTGTACAAATTTCTCTGGGATGTTACATCGATGATATCGAACTCTATAAAAAAATCTGACTATTTTATTACCATTGGATCTCTTTGCCTATTTAAAGAGAGCTTGCTATTAGTTGCAGTGGTGAAAAAAATAAAGAGAACCTTGAGAGAGTCCTGCATACTATTTACCCTAAGCTATTTTTCTCATGGGAGTTCATCCTCCAACCCACCCTCATCATTGATATTCAATAGAGTGGATTGGGGAATGAACTTCCACATTCAAGGATCATCCAACTATCACCTTAATGGCAAATCATTGAGGTGGGATACCTTAAATGCTTAAATGCTTGGAATCACTCTGTCTCTAAAATAGGAAAACATTAATAGAGTAAGATTCTAACATAACCTTGACCTAACCTGTAACGCCCTAAAAATCGGGGGTCGAGTAGAAACTCAACTCCCGAGTTCCAACGCATCACTTATGCAACAAATGAAGTGATGTATTAGTGCATGAAACATGAATGAGATTAAGCCAAAATTGCAAACATAATTCAGGGACAGTTGTGATATGCAAGATGAGTATATAAAACCTTCTAAACCAGTACAAGTCCCCAAAGCATGTATGCGTTGCTAGGTCAATAATTACATGTACTACCAAATGATAAAGTGTAATGTTTAACTATCCATATCCCTGTGGCCCCGGTACGCAACTTCAGGTCCACATAGACCCGCCAGATCATTGCATGTAGGAGAACTCCTCACCATCACAAAAGTCAGGCTCCGCTTCACGAGCATCGCCATCATCTGAAACTACAACAGGGTCTGGTTGGTGTGTACAACACCGTCCCGTAACGTGGGAGTGAGTAACTAACTCAGTGGAACAATAAGCACAGGTTAACATGTTATCAATTCAATCAAGCAGTAATGATAAAGTAGGAAATCACACATCCCTTAGTACTCTTATTAATGCAAGAATGGTATGTATGTATGATGCATGCCCTCGCCTGCACTCCGTCAGCGACTACTTCTTAAGTTCGCGGTATGCCACACTCCCTCAATGCTTGCCATCAATGCCAAACTCACATATATGCGGTGCATGAACGTGATTACCAAGTTCTTTATTAGTCATTTTCATACAACAGGATTGGAAAACTAAGGTACCTCCCTTATATCACTTCCCAAACACGGATCCATTCTAGGGTCTTCAGTCCTAGTAAATCTCATACGATGATACGGTTCTAGGTCACTGCAAAGGGCCCGTCGCCTTATCAATGCAGGCCTAGTTATACTCTAGTTACTACGGAGAGGCTCGTCGCCTCAACGCAAGTTCAGAGTATGCTCGAGGTTACTACACCAACGCGTCATCCGGAGCTGACACAATCGCAACACTCCTTCAGATATTGTCCAACCAACAGGTATCGGAGTGCACAGCAGTGGTTTTGTTTGGCAATGACCCACACGAGGTTCACGCGCAACGCATCTTCTGATCAGTGTAGGCCGACAGCTCGAATACAGTGTCCCATACCACCGTATTCAGCTCACGAGTCTAGTTGCTCATTGGTCACTACGGGGAGGCTCGTCGCCCCAGCGTAGGCCGATAGCTCGACCACAGTGTCTTATACCACCATGTCCGACTCATGAGTCTTAGCAGATCGAGGTACCAAGGTTAACGGGGTTTCACTAGTAAGTTTAGTACCTTAGGTTCAAGCAGTAGCGTCCAAACATGGTGAACACACAATAAGCCCATCGGTTTATTAGACAAGTTCGACTGGTACGAGCGTACGTTGAAGTAACAGACAAGGTACCACTGTCGACAACTATCGTACGACTCGAATTCATCGAATGTGTCTTTTGTGGTGAAATAAACTCAGCCACAACATCAAGGCCTGTTACCGATTGCCTGGATTATACAATAGCCCCAATCATATTCAATTACAACAAAATATTCTAGAAGATAGTTAAAGCAGTTATGAATCAAGATTGCAAATCATATAATTAAAGGTCCAATAATGTCCACTTTAGGGCTGCCAGGGCTGTTACACAGAATCGTTACACCGCTCCCCCATCACCCGTCACGGATTTGTTTCTGCATTTTATGGACTACAACTTAAACATAAATCCACACATATGCATTCCATAGATAAAACAGACGCTATAATATACGGTACATGGAGGAAATCATACACATAGTTAAGGAAGTTGGGAATCATAGTTCAACACCCATATAAATTTTAATTTACTAACCACTTACTCATTTAATCATTTTAACAAACACTTAGACTACACGTACATCAACATGCATAACGTATGTTGATCACATAGGTAGTAGGCCACATCCTTTCACTAGGGAGTTGCCCCATATACCACACGCATATACCCACGACGGATAATCATGGCATGCATGAATCCGGGTTCCATACTCATTCAATCATTTCTACAAACATGTGGGCTATACACACTTAGACATATATACGTGCATTAGCCGTAGTGTGATTTAGGGCAAATCCTTTTGCTAAGGTTTATCGCCTATACAACCATCATATATCCATGACTGTTGGTCATGGCGAGCACGAATGTGAATTCTATACTCATTCAGTCATTTTCACAAACATATAGGCTACACAATATAACATACACAACATATATTGATATAACATGCCTTAGGGCAAATCCGTTCACCCAGAAGTTAATACTAGTAAGTCTAGCATATATATACAGCAATTAATCATGGCTAATACAATTTCAAATTTTATACGTTTACGGTATTTTCTATAAATACACGGAATACAGTATATTCAATATAATTAACGTATAAATGAAAAACAAAGCGGACAACACTTTGTACATGTGCAATAGCATCCAGATCATGAATCTATCATTATCTAATATTGAAAGCATTGAAAACCATAACCTAAGCGTCTATAGTCCGCACCTTACGCCGTAGAAGCGTAACGAAATCAGTTTAAACACTGAGCCTTTGTCTACGGCACCAGAACAACCTATGACAGGGAATAGGTTAGCTATTCTATCAACTGCTCTATTTGAATCTCTAAAATAGATTAGGATTAGGATTTCTTACCCAAATACGGCATTGGAAACACCGGAAGAACTACACGGGAGTGGTGTTTCAGCAGGTGGATTAGTAAGGAAGAATCTCAGGAAGAATCCCCACTTCTCTCTCTCTTTCTCTCTCTTTTCTTTCTTCTCTCTCCTAGGGTTTCCCAAATTCATATGGGATGAGAGAGTGAGGGCTTAAGGCCCTTATATAGGCCCAAAACTGATGAGAATGGCCTCAGGGCCAAGGTATACTTAGGTTATGTCCAAAATCAGTCTGTTTCGACTCAACGGAGTATTTCCGGAGCCCTCCCTTGAGCCAAAGGGCGGACTTAAGCTCACTGACCTTGGATCTAGGTCAAGTTAAAGTTTCGTTCCAGTTGGGTTTCCAGATCACACGTGGTAGACCAGTTTCAGTTCAACGGTCACCGAAACTTGATCAGGGCCACAAGTACACTGGCATGTGTAGGAAATTTCTCCTGATCCGAGGGTGTATTTGGGTCAGATTTTGACGGTCTGATTGTTTATATTCGGCCCGCAAATGACAAGTCTCATATTCGAATTAATTTCTAAAGGAAACTACGTTTTCTCACACACTTCACTCCGGGCTCAAGAGAATTACTTCGGGACACTATCTGGACTTGATTTCTAAGGTGGTTGCCAAGCCTAGCAAGGCGGTCTTGATTATATAATTTCATAGTAATCGGACTTTCGACATACGGTCCAGATCCGATACGGAGTTTCAATGTGCTCCCGAGAGCAACTGGGTAATGAGATTGATCCTAGATTTTAGGGTAACCTAGCGCCGATGATTCTACAAGTTTTGGGTCTTACAGATCGTATTTAAAGTGATTCAAGCAAATTTCACAGCTAATCTAGTTTAGCACTCAATTAAACTTGTCTAATTGCTAAAGGATTTGAGGTTTGAGAGGTTAATTAGGAGTTAGGATTAACCCCTTGCCTAAGGACATCTAACTCCAGGTTGGCAAAAATCTGTGGCGTTACATAACCCGTCACCATACATTGGAGCATCATCAGTATTGGGGTTCAAGGGAGCTAAAGATTCTTCATCATCAAAGGAGGAGATCTTCATCAACGTGCTTAATGGGGCTCATCTACTTATCTGTAAGTCAATAGAGTCCAGAGACTTTGTTGATCATTCCTTTGTGTAGGATTGGGTCACAGGTGATTCTCACCCTTCAAGTCTCATAGGAGGCCTCTGACGGGAGAATACGTTTGGGTGCTGTGTGTTGATCACCCTTGCTCTTGGTGAGAGTAAACCTAGGTTCTTAGTGTAGGTTCTTGGCCTGTGTGGCCTAAAACCTAGGTGCTGTGTGTTGACCTTTGCTCTTGTGTAGGGCATAAACTCTAGGTTCCTTGTGTGGATCCTTGGCCTGTGTGGCCTAAAACCCTAGGTTCCTTGTGTGGATCCTTTGCTCTTGTGTAGGGCATAAAACCTGAGTGTTGTATGTTGACCCTTGCTCCTATGTGAGGTATAAACTTGTGTCTCGTGGAGACATGTTAAGTACCTTGTATAGGTCCTAGAGTCAGCCTTGTGTAGGTTGCACTGGTTTGAGGTAAACTTGATTTGAAACCTCTGTTAGTGAAATCCGGTATACTCAAGGGTTGAGTGCGTCCATCGGGAGTGGAGTAGGCATATAGTCGAACCACTATAAAATGACTGTGTTTGATATTGTTATTTGCATATTCTTTTATTGTGTATATTTTGAATGATCACATGATGCACGAATATTTAGAATTGATAAGTATCACATCTCACACACAGTCACTCTGTCCATCCATCATAGACTAAATTTATGTATTGCTTAGATATTGAATAATCTTGTGATTGGATCCTCTATTTGACTTAAAAGCCATTAGAGTTAAGATAAAAATATCTTGATAAATTAATTGTCATATTAGATCAAGATAATGATGATAGGATTTTAAACCGTCATAAAATTTTATAAAGTCCTATTCACCCCTCTTTAGGATACTTTGACCTATTCCTACTTCTACTAGAGCGGTCATTACCACAATTTCATAGATAAATTAATTAAGTCATGTTGGACAATGCACCTACTAACGACTCTTGGGGATTTATTTACAGCCAACCAAACAATTAGTGTGTTCGAAAACCCCACTTAATCGTCAAAACCAACCATCACGCCTATCCAACCATTGGACAACGTACACTAGCCAAATAGTTCTCGAAACATATAATATGGCCCACCTGGGCCTCAGTTGCACCCCAAAATGGACCAGGACCCCAATTGGGGCCCCCAAGATAATTGGACGAAGTAGATTTAATACAACCATCATTGTGGACTCCACGCACCATGCATGTGCAACATGTACCATCGTGCGTGAGGTGTACCAAACCAAGCTTGCTCGGTCAAACAGCCTTGACCGAGCAAAAACGTAAAAAAAAAAAAAAGCAAAATATCTCTCCCGCCATTTGAAGTTTTTAAACGGGGAGATTTTAAACTCCAAAGTGGACCACCCTGGCCACTTTCTGGATAATCCAAACCATCCATTTTGCTCGTGGGATCCGCCCAACCAAAACGGTATAGGGATTTGGATCCATGTATAGGAATGAAGGAGTTTAGTTTGGACCGTCCATTTCTTTCATGTATGGCTAAGATCCAAGATGAGGGACCATTAGGTAGCTTGATATGCAAGCCAACATCCCTTTATCCATGGGGTTACAGTTACTAACGATCCAGCTATGGGAGGGTCTTCTCTAGCAAAACATGGCCAAGCAAACCATAAGGGAAGAAAAAGGAGACTTTCCATTTTCGGATAAGGGAGGCTGGCACGATTGTGACCGTTCCTTGGGGCCACATGGCATTATCCCAGCCCATCCTTGTGGGTAGTACGAGATGAGAAGCTGGGATATCTCATCTCATGAGAAAATGGAGAAAAATCGGATCTTCACATGAGATAAACCGAAACTTGTGTTTGTGGCCCAAAAAGTGTGCCCCACACTGATCAGGGGACCCATCTAATCCGCTCAAACGGACCAGATCATGTCGAAACACATGGGACAGTGATCTGCCATTAGTTGTTGGATCATCTTCCTCGTTAACCCATCCAAGCCTGATCACGAGATGGGCCCCACCAGGCCAAAAAAAATCTGCTTTTCTGATAGATCAGGGCATCAGCAACTCATCCCTAGGATCGGATTGCTCCCATGCATGGCCATCACAGCCATTGCTAGGGAGTTCTTTCTCAACCATTGGTGGCCCTTCTCCCTACCTATAAATAGGTCCACTCTTGGTTCAGGTTTCATACCAGAAAGAGAGGGAAACAAAGAGAAAAGAGAGAGGGAAAGGAAAGAGAGAAAGAGAGTGAGAGAAAGGAATGTGGGTGTGTGCGTTCCATCCCAAGACCGGGTCAGGCTCGGCCGAGTCAGGTAACCCTTCCTTCCACCTCTTTCATTCCCAAGCTAAGCTAAAAATCACCCCTCTGGAAGGCCTTTCTTTGGACTGAAAGTGGTCTCCAAAGAGAGAGATGTCCAAGATGAAAATGGCTTTCAGCTGGGCCTCCAAATTAAGCTGAAACCAGGCCACACTGGCTGGATTATTATCAAGCTGAAAACATCCTTCAAATCAGCCATCAAACAAGCCTAATATCACGCTGAAAATGGGCCAGAAACCAGGCTTGAGTTCACGCTGAAACAGGCTGGAAATCAGGCCTAATATCACGTTGAAAGTGGGCTAGAAACTAGGCCTGATAATAGCTGGAAATCTGACTTTTGAATGGCTGGAAAATCGGCCTGATAATAGCTGAAAATCTGACTGGTAAATAACTGAAAAATCAACCTGACAACAGCTAAAATTCTGCCTTGTAAATAACTGAAAACCAGCCAGACAACAGCTGAAATTCTGGATTGTAAATAGCAAGAAACCAGGCAAAATTACGACCGTACTTCAGGCTGAAATTAGACCTTAAATTGTGCTGAAAACAAGCCCCACTTGGGCCATGTTTGGTGCTAAAAACGAGCCACAGCTGGACCTTAAAACCAAGCTAAAACAAAGCTGGAAAACCATCCTGGAGTTGGGCCAATGTCAGCCACCTATACTGGGCTGGAAACCAACCTAGAACTGGGCCAAAAACCGCCCAGCAGAAGCCACCAGCAGGCCGTGCAAATGGGCTGGGGACAAGCCTGCATCAAGCCATGTAAACGGCCTGAAATCTGACAATCCCCAAGCCATGGAAACATAGAAAAATGGGCCCACCACTGGGCCATAAATCTAGCAAAAAGCAAGCCTCTGTTTGGGCTCTAAAATGAACTGAAAACAGCCTGTAATGGGCTTCGATTTTGGCTAGAACCAGGCCTCAAGCAGGCCCTAATTTAGGCTGAAGTGTAGGCCTGGCATAGGATAACATTTTGGGCTGAAAATGGCCCAGAAAATGGACCTCCATGTGGGCCCAAACGAACTTCAAAAGCAAGTGGGCCGCACACTGCAGCAAGTGGGCTGCACCTTATAAAATTAGGTGGGCCGCACCATGTGAAGCCTGGTGGGCCGCACCCTATGTGAATCAGGTGGACCGCGCGACCAACCCAGCCTCACAAATGGACCAGACTGTCTGCCCAGCCCAGAAGTAGGCCCCACCAAGCCAAAGTTCAACGGGCCTATGTGTCATGGATCTCACCATATAGTGCAGTGGGCCAGCTCCATTTGCATTTGGGTTTGGACCAAATAACCGGGCCTAAATAGGCCCAGTCCAACCCTTAGTTAAATATGAGCTTGGGTCCAAACAACCTTAATTATGGGTCCTTCAACCCCCACAAACCTTCAATATGTTTAGAAGCTATTATCTAATACAAACAAATTCTCTAGGGGACTATTCGAGTGACTTGGAGCCACTAACTTCATGCAGGAAATTGAATCAAGGGGCGTACTATGATCTTTTTGGTGATGACTTTTCCCCTCGGGCTTTCCATCTTTAAGTTAGCCAAACATAGTATACATCAAATTACTATCATTAGATCACAGTCCTAATAGTTGTTGTAAATTTTTAAGTTCTGTTAATTGCCCTATCTCTAATTCATGATTCATGTAACATGTTAGGCTCATACGCTAATTAATGGTTCATGAGTACTATTCACCAGCAATGATCATTATTCCCATGTTTTAGTGTCATATTGCTTGATAGTTAGTGCTTAGTTCCATAACGACACATTTTACCACCATTAAGTAATCATATGCACCTTCATATGTTAACAAATGTTTGTGAGTCGCCATAAAATTAAATTCACAACAATCCACGTTGAGAGAATTCCACTATTGCATGTGAGCCACGCTTGGGATGCAACCGGACAAATGTTGTGAGAAATAGGACCCCCGACTTGGAGTTATTTTGATCGATCACTCGTGGAGGGACCCTATTGAGCATACTAAGGTGGAAAGCCTCAAGAGCCGGGGATGGTGGTATGGGACCTAAGCCCGAGCTATCAGCCTATGGTGGTGACAAGCCCCCATAGTGACATTGAGCTTACTTAAATTGGTTGATTGTAATTGGAATAATAATGGTTGGCTAATTATGCATTCATAGCATACTGACGATGACGGGTAGCTAATTCTGGATGCTGTAGCACGTGCCCTTTTATTAGGTATCATTTCACTAGCTCCCAGACCACCGACTATCGACCCTTGGCACTATGCTGTACGAGATATGCTACGCTAGTGACCTACGTACGAGATATGTACGATGACTTGGTGCTATGCTGTACGAAATATGCTACGCTGGTGACTGGTCTTATGCATGGGTGACGAGCCCAAGTCTGACTGGATGTGCATCCCCAGGTCGATGTGCATTCATCCATCCATGCATTAGAATAAGATCGCAGCCTATCTATTTTATATGTATCATTGCTTTTCTTTACACTATGCTTGTTAAGGCGGCAGTGTGTAATCTTAAGGGAAATTTACACTGAGCTGACCACTCATTCATCGAATATCTAACCATACAGAGGATACAGGTATAGGTGCTAACGGATGTGCAGTGGACCTGGAGTCAGCATTAGTTGAAGAAGAATTTTACGATGAGGAGTCGCATCAGGAAGCGGCTGCATACTATGGCTGGAATCTGTAGGATTAGTTGTGATAGTTTGTTTTTGAACAATTACATTTTGAAATTTTATATATGGGCCCTAGGTTTGTGGTCCAGGATATTACTTTGGTTTGAGGTTGCATCTATACTACGCTTTGCTTCTATTAATCGCACTTTGATTTGATTGAATTATCTATTGATCACTAGTTAACACCGGGTTTTTAGGAAACGAGTTGTATACTCAGGTCTCGAAAACCAGGGTGTTACACTCTCCCTCCCTCTCTCTGCTTCTCCCTCTCCCTCTCCCTTTCCTTCTCTCTCTCTCTCTCTCTCTCTCTCTCTCTCTCTCTCTCTCTCTATATATATATATATATATATATATATATATATATCTCCTCGGCCCTCTGTCGCAGTTCGGCCTTCCACTGCTCGGGAATCTTGGATTCTCGGGTATGATGTAAGGCTTTTCCCTCTTTGTTGTTACTTTCTGCAATTTAGAATACTTGATTAGGAATATGCATTGTCAAATCCCTAATTAGGGATTTGCATTGTCGAATCCCTTTTTAGGGATTTGCATTGTTGAAACCCTTTTTAGGGTTAGCATGCACTTTTTTAGTTTCATAGGCAATCTAAAACTTACTGTTACTGCGGATTGAGTAGTTTGTAAACTGTTTTTGTATTGATTTCGATTATGCAAACATAGATTTTCAGAATGCCATCTTTGTATACCTGCTCATTTGAATGATGTGAACCATTCAAATCTTTTTTTTTTTTTTTTTTTTTTCTGAACTCAGATGATAAGTGATGGAGACTCAACAAATCGGCAAACATATCCCACTTTAGGAATATTGCTAATAGTGCTTGCATATCATTCCTGACTAGATGTACATAGCAAGGATTGAAAAAACTGGATCGCATTGCACTGTATTGGGTTGTTTCGGGCTTGCATCGAAATGATTTGACTTATGTTATGCTTTATGAACTGCATGCTGACAGATTGTGAAGCCATGTTAACCCTGATGAAGCAAAATTGAAGGTTAAGATTGTATTTAGTAGCCTATTTCACTTTGGCAGATAACATGGCTACTGAACAGGGAGAGACATGGTTGGGACAGTTTCTATGGGAATTGTATTGTTGATGTTGACTGTGTTTGTTTTGAGAATGTAATTGAATCATCGAATAAGAAAATTTAATATGTGAACTCTGCATGGTAGTTTGAGTAGAGCCTTTTTTTGGATGTTTTGGTTGGAAGCATGATGATTTTTAGTTATGACCCACACCTAATGTTGTTCCCACATCATTGCTAACCAACTGCATAATGCTTGGGCGTCTGGACCTGGACCCGCTCTTCTAAACTAATGGTGTCGATGTTCATGAAGAGTGCATCCAAATGCATCTATTATCTTTTTCCTCTTTTATTTTTTTAATATTTATTTTTCTGGTTTCTTCCCTTCAATTGTGACCCAAAGAAGTGAAATGATTCATTAACCATTTCAAAACATTTAAGGGCATGTTTGGATACGAGGAATCTGACGGGAAAATATGGAAAAATAATTATCCAATGATTATTTCCATGAACACTGTTGAAAAAGAATTTCCATATTTAGGGTCCTATTTGGACAGCAAGTGGAATCCACATACTCACTAGACTACAGTCACTTAGTTTCTTGTGCCACAAAAATCCTGTGGATAAAGTGTAATGAGTACTTTGTGAAACTACACATCCAAACAGCCCAACTGTCTTTTTAGTGGAAAAAATTTCCAAGCACGCATGGATTTTGTGTATCCAAAGATGCCTTAAAAAGCAAAACCCAACATCATTTACCAATTTTCAATTATTCCTTAATCATGGGTTCTCACTTTCCATTAGTCTTACTATTCTTTCTACAGGTTGCGCCATACAAGAAAATATGATGAGTAGTTTTCATAAACTCGATACCAAAATCCGCTGCTGTAAAGATCTCGAGGAGGGAGTTGGTGTTTATTTTAGGGTGGGTTTGTTACCATTTTGTTGCATTTCTATTTGCTGTTGTTCTCCTTTTTTTGTCTCTATTGAATTATTGAATTTGAGTTGTATTCCTTTTTCTTTTTTTTGCATGCCATTTTTAAGTTGTTCTAATGGTTGTTTATTATTATTAATATTATGGACTTTTAGTGGAGAACTTTTAGGACTTGATCAGGTTGATTAATGGTGCTACTTCTTTATTTAGTTAACTTTAGTAGGAAACTATGCTTATCATGATATTTCTATTGGGTTGATACTCATTTTTAGGATTTGTATTATGCTCATGAGTTTATTCTCTTTTGAGTCGTCTATTGAGAGTTCATGTTCAAAATACACTTTAGTAGTGTCCAAGCATTTATTTGTGTGTTTCATGTTTAAATTGATAAAAAGAAGGAAATCATGATTAAGTCTTATTTTTGCTTTTTTAAGTTAATGGGTCTTAGTCCAACCTTGTTTATAGGAGTTGGAGCTATCTTTTTCCTAAATAGAGGACCATTATGTAGAGAAGAGTCAAGACATAAGATACCAGAAATGTTTTGTTCTCTGACTAAGCTTTATTTTTTTTTTAACAACAACAATAGTGGAAGAACTGGTGTTTTGATTTGATCATGTCAATTTCAAGGGCCTAATTGGTTGGATGCAAATTGTGTGTCCAGATAAGGAGTTGTCCATTTTCTACCCTAAGTTTTGTATCTTTATGATATCCTTTTTTTGATCCATGAGCAAAGTAAAGGAGTAGACCTCCTTGAGCAATTGAATAAACCTTAAACTTTAACCTAGAAAGCTATCCCTAACTTCAGAGTAAAAGAAATGCCTTTTTTTGTCTATTGGAAACATATACCAAAATCTGGGAAACAACAGTTACCACAATTCCCTAGACCCTGGAGGTCTAATATCACAGTTTTTAATACGTAGCAATGGATGAGGGTTTAGTCCACAACTCAAAATTTAGTAAAACAAAACCTTTGGGTTGTAATCCTAAAGCTTCTATTAATGTATTGTTCAATTAATAGAAGTCACTATATATTTTTGCTTAACCAGATCTTGTTTGAACTAGAGAAACATGATTTTTCTTATTTATGGAATTGAAATTGTAGAGTAAGAACTAACAATGTCCAACAAAAACAAAATAGACATTACAAGTCAGCATATTTGTCAAAATCCCATGATTTACAATTTACTATTTGAGTCAAATCTTAGGCAAAACTATTTGAATCCCACCTTGAATCCCTTTTTAAATGAATGCTATGATTTATGATTTAGTTATACTTGTTTCTCATCTTTTTTAGGATGTGTTTCGTGGCAACGAATCCCTTTTTTGTAATTTTTTGTTTGATCTTGTAATTCATATCACACCCTTTCCTTTCATGTTGGCTTCAAATCTCAACTTATGTGATTTATGTGTATGGCAGGAACTCTGTGCTTTGCCTCCGGAATGCTTGCAAAGAAATGGATGTATTGGGGTCGAAGCTACTGACCTCCTTTTTGTTGTAGGTTATCTGATGTTGAGGTATTTATACGAGCACAAGTACATTGAATTTTTACTGTATGAAATTCTCTATTTTTAGGCATCCATTTTCTAATATAGAATTGGAGAAATGGACTTAAAATGGATATTTTTTATTTTCGTTTTCATGAACATATGGGGTTTTAGCTCGAATTTCAAAATTAGTAGGCTCACTTTGTTGCCCAGCTGATGATTGGAATTGCCAATTTTTTTAGCCAACGCTACCTACCTTACCATGGGCCCAACCCAATGATTGTCTTGTACGCCACACATGTATGTGGCGTTGGCATAATTGATGAAAATTGCCACTTCAAGCTCACCCTACTGTGAATATAGACAGTAGAATTCAAAGTAATTCTTTCCCACCATCCAAACACAATTTCTGGATTCCACATAAATTCCAGATTGTCAAGTATGATTGATAGAATGAAATTCTCAGGGAATCGAATTCCTGGAATTGAATTCGTAAGTAATTTCCAGATTCTAGGATGCCAAATGACACCTTGTGGTGTTCTGAAACATACAGGACTGAAACTTGTAAAACTTATATCTCTTTTCTAGGCTCAATCTGTCGAACTCATGAGGGATCCATTTCGAAGGCCGAAAGGAACCATTAGAGCACTATACTACGAAGCTATAGGGATAATTGATATTGGGATGTTTGGTGGAGATTTGAAATAAAAACTCCACCATAGTTTACCAACAAAATCCTAATAAGTCATTCTGGTTTTTCTTTCAGATTTTTTCACCACATATGAAGTTAGGGGGTTTAAAGGAAACATAAGTTGTTCTATTCTGCTTTTAATTGAACTCATCCATTTTTTTTTTTTATACCATAAACTGCTTTTTTAGGACAAATTTCATGTTACTTTGGATCTTATGTAGTTGAATTTCAAACTTTTTTGGATTTTTAGTACCCATCTACTTAAACCCAGTTCATATCAACCGTAGCTATGGACCTGCATAAGTTTTTTCTTTCCTACTGTCCATTTTAATTTTTAGACTAAATTCATTTTAAATGATGTTTTTCGATTCGTTTGTTTCTGACACTACATTTTGTTAAATGATTGAATATCATCGTCAAATAGACATTGCGATTTGCAAATGTACATTTAAGGTATTTGTCTCCCTGGAATCTGGGAGACATTCCTAAGAAAAATACTATTTCTATTGTGTTTTGGTACTAGGAAAGATTAACAAATAAAAACAAAAAACAATGTGTCTCACTTTTAGACTCAACGGACAGATCTGGTAGTTCCATGCTAGGACCCTTAGGTCGACATGAAAGCGGACTCCAAAGGAGCCACTGCTTAGACAGCACGGCTAGAGGTGCTACCTATTCTACCAAATGGGCTGTTGTTCTAAAGAAATCAAACTCTCTTTAGAAATCTCATAAAGATCTCATAATAGTCAACTCGTGCATGAGAATTTGACCATAGTTTCTGAATTCCTTAATTTAATGGATTTGATATTGAATTTGGTATGCTTATAGGAGTTGAGGCTAGGGGCTTTATATTCGGCCATCCAATTGTTTTAGCGATTGGTGAAAAGTTTGTTCCATTAAGAATCAAGAAAATTGCCAGGTATTATTCATCAATCTCTTGCTTAATTTATTTTCGAGAATTTTACATATAATTACCTCTTTAATATAGATTGGCAAATATACTCAAAGAGAGTTTGATTTCTTTAGAACAATAACCCGTTTGGTAGAAGAGGTAACACCTCTAGCCGTGCTCTCTAAGCAATAGCACATTTAGAGCCCGCTCTCATGTCGACCCAAGGGTCCTAGTGTGGAACTATCAGATCTTCCCGTTGAGTCTAAAAGTGAGATGCTGTGTTTTTTTGTTTTTATTTGTTAATCTTATTTTATGTTTATACCTATAATGGCACTTAATTTAATAGATTTGATATTGAATTTGGTATGCTTACAGGGTAAGTTACAAGTTATTAATTTAACGGATTTGATATTGAATTTGTTATTAGTTAGCTAGATAATGAATGTCAATTACGATTGATTATGGAATTGTTTAAGTATAGAACAATCAGTTGTCCATTTGAAAATTTCTATGTGGCCAAGCATAGATATAGTGTGCTTTTGGAGGCATAGAAATTCTTAAATTGTCCCACGTTTGGACAATTCATGGTTGGATATATTATAATGCTTTCGGTTCCTTAATTTAAATGTTCATGCTTGTTCTGCGTTGTATTTCTTCATTTCTCTCTGGTTACGTTTCTTACATTTGTTTCTAATGTCAAATATCCTTACATTGTGCGGATACTTGACGTGGGAATAAAATGAAAGATCAACGTATCTGGAGAGACATGGGGAGATGCTCCCGAAATTTTAGTATAGGCATTTAAATGGGAACATTAAAGCATTACAATCTATTCGGTCTTGGATGGGTGACTGATTTAGTCAATTAGTTAGAGATGTCATTAGGGATTCTATTGGATGTCTAAATCTTTGACAATATTGAATCATCAAGTGAGTCATTCTAGATAAAAAAGAGAGGCCACATACGATGCCTCGAAGTTTGGAAGATACGTAAAGGACAACGAATTCCTATTCCCGTCAACACTAAAGGACAACCCGTTGGTGACAATGTTAACAAGTTGACAAACTTCCTGGGGACAATAGCACACAATGGGGAATATGCACCCCTTACATTTACTGATTTGAGGGCAGTGCCAAATGAGAAGAAGGATGATATGTTTGGACTTGTCATGGTAATGGTGACAATGTTTTCTTTTTTTCGTTTTTCATTTTTTCATTTTTTGTTCATTATGTGATTGTCTAGTTTTAACATGTGATGCAGTCCAAGTTTGAGTTTGACGCAAATGTAAAGAGGTGGGTGTTACAATCAATTGGTAAGAAATGGAAGGATTGGAAATGTGATATGAAAAAGCTCCACTAGTCTCCTCATGAGACTGACAAGGAGCGGCTCGCGGATCTTGATGAGTGGGCCAAAGAGGATCAGTGGAAGGCCCTTATTTAGTTTTAGAACTCTGAAGAGGGGAATGTATGTGATGAGTAACTATTGATTGCTTTATATTTTAGAATTACACAACAATCTTTCATTGATATCTTATAATTACACAACAAACTTCTTGCATTACCGGTCCCAAGCCCGGGTAAAGGAGGAGGGAGAAGGGCGTCAAGGTGAGTTGTGTCCCTTTCTTCCATTTTCTTTTACATACAACGTTAATTTATTTTTCTGATCGATGTTTTAAATATACGTCACTTCAACATTTGTGTTTCTTTTTTGTTTTACATGATCAAGTTTAGGGTTATTACATTTATCTAGGTTGTTCATTAGAAAGATGCAGAAGTGTTGAAAGATGCAAAGGCCTTGGTTGACGGAAATTTGGTAAAGACCTTGCACGCATAGGTTCTATGGTTGACGGCATTTTTGTTCTTCTTATTTTGTAGAGTTAGTACTTTAATTCTATTTATGATGATTGTAAGCTTATAAGCTTTTTTTCCATTATTTCACACTTTTTACTGATAGATAAATATAGCAGGTTACATTTTTATTGGTGAATGAGATATGATCCCTTAAACAAAGATGAGCCAGCAGTAATTAGAAAAGTCTCTTGCAGTAGAGAGTTAAACTACTAATACTCATTCCTTTCCTTATTTAGAATCATGCCTGAAAGGGTGGTGCTAAAATTTTACTTTGACAGATGATGTTGGCCTACAGGTCTATGCCATAAATATACTTGGTTATTCTGTTCCGTGTCCTAACTTTCTGTTTATTGGTTTCCATGAGAAGAGCTTTTCATTAATATTTTGTGTTGATATTTTTCTTTAAATTTGATCTTTTGATTTTTGGCATTGCAAAATTTTCAGGTCAATGGAGACTCAATGTTTATGACTAGTAACTTAAGAATTTAAGGTAGAAAACCAAGCAAAAGATTCATGGGACGAGCACAATGCCATGACCAGTACAACTGTGTGTATTTCTGTGATTTCAATAAAAAAAAGGCTGGAATTTGTCACTCTGATGATTATGTCAACAATCACATTCATGAAATTAATGATGTTCTTCTTCTTCCTTTTAAGGCTATCTTGCTATCATTGACAATGCAACACCAGAGGGTTCGAAGTTAAAGTACATCTTTAGTATTTTGCCTATGTTTAGTTGTGTGTAAGTTTGATTCATAGATTGTGTCCCGGAACTGGTTACCACGCAGATGAACACAGCCCTTTTGAGACCTTTATCGATGTAGGAAGTCAAGGAGGCGGCCTTCTCCATCCCCCTGGATAGTGCTCCTGGTCCAGATGGGTTTGGAGGAGCATTTTTCACTTCCTACTGGGAAGTTATTGGAGTAGATTTATTTGAGGCAGCGAAAGATTTCCTCCAAGGAGGCCCGATCCCTAGAGCATTTCAATGCATGCAGATTTGTCTAATCCCCCAAAAAAGAAATCCAGTCAATATCAGAGACTACAGACCCATCAGTCTCTGTAACTGCATCATGAAAGTCTTCTCCAAAATTTTGGCAACCAGATTAGCTCATGTCCTCCCAGCTCTGATTTCTGAGGAGCAAGCAGCTTTTGTCAAAGGTCGATCGATCACGGAGAACGTGTCCATTGCCAGGGAAATGGCCCACGAGATGGAAAGGAAAGTTTTTGGGGGGAACCTGATTATCAAGCTTGACATGGAGAAGGCTTATGATCGGCTCAAGTGGGATTTCCTCACCCAGGAGTTGCAGAAAATCGGGTTCAGCTCTTTATGGATCTCCCAGGCACAGCGGTGCTGGAGGGACGTGTGGTTCTCAGTACTCATTAATGGAAGAAGCTTTGGTTTCTTTCAAGCAGGGAGAGGCCTTAGGCAGGGGGACCCACTGTCCCCATCTTTGTTCATCCTTACTGCAGACGTATTCAACACGGCTCTTTCCCAACTCTTCTCGTCTGGGAGATGTCAATCCTTTAAGCTCCCCCAAACCTGCTTTCCTATTACTCACTTATTTTTTGCTGATGATGCGATCCTCTTCTTGAATGGCAGGATTTCTAATGTCCGCTCGCTCCTTGAACTGATTAGTGACTATGGACAAGCCTCGGGCCAAAGGGTTAACGTAGAAAAATCCTCCTTCGTCCTGTCAAAGAAAGCGACTAGAAGCAAGGTGAGGAAGCTTTGCCAACTGACGGGCTACCGTCAAGCCTCCCTTCCAATCACGTATTTAGGGATTCCAATCACCAAAGGGAGGATACACAGTTCGCTATTGCAACCGACCGTAAGCAAAATTACCTCCAAGATCGATGGGTGGAAAGCGAAGCTGCTCAACCAAGCTGCGAAACTAGTTCTCATCAAACATGTTCTCACTAGCATCCCAATCCATCTCTTATCGACCATCAACATCCCAATTAGGGTGTGCAGATCCTTGGAGAGAGCCTTCGCCAATTTTTTCTGGGGATCCTCAGAAGTCGGCCTTAAAAGACATTGGGTTAAATGGCCTAAGATATGTGCCCCTCTTCAAGAGGGAGGTCTGGGGGTAAGGAGTATTGAAGATGTCATGCGAGCTTTCAGGGTGAAAATGGGTTAGAATCTGATGAAAGGGAACTCCCTTTGGGCCCGATTTACAATGGTTAAACACCTATCCAAACTGCTCTCTAACCAGGGGAAAATTGGATCGGTGACTTCCTCCTGTTGGAAGGAGCTTCTCAAAGTGCTGCCAATTGTTCTTCAGCATTCAAGGTGGCTAGTTGGGGAGGGAAAGATCAGTTTTTGGTATCAAAACTGGTCCGGTGGAGGGATTCTGTCAGGGGCTCTGGCCAGGCCCATCCCGGTGCACCTCAGAAATGCGATGGTAAGTGATTTCAACCCTCTAATAGGGAGATGGAAACTCGACGATGTCCAGGAAATTATCAAAACGGCAGCTTTGCAAGCTATTAACGTGTCAGGAGTTGGGCTGTCTAACAGAAGAGATAGATTCATCTGGGACCTAACGCCTAACAGATCTTTCTCGCTGAGATCTTCATGGAATATCATCAGAGCTCATGGACAGAATCACCTCTTGTCCAAATGGATTTGGAACAAATACATCCCTCCCAAGTTGGCTGTCTTCTGCTGGAGAATCACCTAGGATGCAATTCCTATTGATTCTGCGCTGCAACGGTGCGGCATTCCCTTGGCATCAGCATGTGAATCATGTCTATGATGCATTCCGGGGAGTGGCGTCAGGCAGCAGGGTGCAAACCAATTTGATTTCACATTCTTCTTAGCGGGACAGGTATGGGACCAATGCTTCGGATCAGCACATCAGGGGGCCAAACCACGACAGCGCCTTCTTACCCCACTCGCTGGGGGCGATAGAGACGCTGGACCATCTCTTTAGCTCTGGCAGGACGGCTTCCCAGGCTTGGGACTATTTCAGCTCAATCTTCGACATCCCGGTGATCAATAACTCTTCTCTTCGGCAACGGATTAATCAATGGACTGCAGTAGCCAATGGAAAATCAAGAATCAAAATGCTTACCGGATTCTTACCCTGCTTCCTTATCTGGGAATTATGGTTGAGCAGAAATGCTGCGCGTTACGAGGGCCGTAGGATGTCCCTGGAAAACATCATCTTCAAGGTCAGCAGTTGGCTTTGGCAGACTGGAAATCTGCTTCCAATGGAGGATAAAACCTCAATGTCAGAGGACATTTCTTCTCAAATCTTATGGCTCCAACCTGTGCGTAGTTCCCCAGCCCCAGCTCCGCAGATTGTGAGATGGGCCCCTCCTCAACATCACTGGTTGAAACTTAATACTGATGGATCCTCAAGAGGCAACCCGGGAGAGAGTGGCGGAGGCGGAGTCTGTCGCGATCATTGTGGCCGTTTTCTTTTTGCCTTCCACAGATACTATGGTTCCTCTACCAATAGTAACGCCAAAGCTAGAGCTATGTTAGATGGGATCCGCATTTGCTCTAATCTTGGCCTCACGAATATTATTGTAGAAATTGACTCTAAAATCATTGCGGATGCAATGGTGGACCCTGAATCGCCCACCCCATGGAATCTTTGGTACTACTTGGGTATCATCAAGGCCACGTCACAAAGCCTCAATCTGGTTTTTACTCACACCTTAAGAGAAGGCAACTCAGTGGTAGATGCCTTAGCAAAATTAGCAAGCGATGGTCAACCCGATAGGATCTTCTCCCATTGTTCCCAACTCCCGAGGACAGTTAGGGGAGCCCTCCTCTTGCATAAGGTAGGGATTGGTGCAATCAGACGTCGGGGGTCGAGATCCTAGTGTTCCTTTTGCTTTAGTTCTCCCCTGTACAGTTTTTTTGTCCATAAGTTGTCACATGATAGGTGAGGCTGCAATTCTTTTTCTGTTGAGCCCACCCGAAAGTTTGTAATTCTCATTTGATCAATATATCCCATGGCTAATGCCCTTAAAAAAAAAAAAAAAAAGTTTGATTCATAGATTTTTGTAGTAATCTGGAAAATCCGGAAAATAGTAGTATTTCTTGGAAGATGAAATTGTTGCCCATTGGTTGATAATAGCTTTTTTTTTTTTTTTTTTTTTTTTTTTTTTTTTTTTTTGTGAAATCTGGTGCTGATTGGCATGCATTCCTCTGATGTACCCATTGGTTGATAATTTTACCTTTTGTTATTTTTAGAGTAATGTGCACATGCACTAAAAGTGGCTTTGGAAGCAAAGAAAATGCATGTAAAACGCTGGGTTTTATTTTGTGCTTTGGCCTGTTCTCCTTTGTTTGTTTGTCCTTTGGGTGTGCTTGTATTAATTTGGGGTTAGTACTGGGTGGGACTGGCAGTGGGGCAGGTCTAGGCCCAGAAAAATAAAATTTTTGAATAGCTGCCCACAGGCTTCTCTCGACCAGTTCAAAATCCAGGTGCAAACCCAGCCCGTTGCCAGAACTAGACTAACTTCTTGATCTTGATAAAGCTCTTTTCTTCTGATTGTTTAAGTTATCTAGAAACTGAAATGCTTGCAATGGCTCTTGTTTTAGTGATATGTTGGGAATGAGATTCTTTTGAATATCTAATCTGAATCCTTATTTCATCATTGACAGTCGACAGATGTATTTGCATGTGTTATGACATATTTCTTTTTTGGAAAGTAACCTTACTGGGGATTGAACCCTGGATCACTCACCCACGCTTCTTAATATTGTTATGACAGATAAAGAAGGACGAACTTACAAAGCTTGTTGTGCTACCACTTTATCCCCAGTATTCTATCTCCACAAGTGGGTCAGGCATCCGCCTTCTCCAAAGCATCTTCAGGTGGAGATTTTTATTTTATTTTGATTACAGTAGACACAATTTGGTTTAGATTAACAGAACTTACATCAACTTGTATTGTAAATCACCAAATTGGCATGTGTAGGAAGAGTAGGATTCAAAATCCTTTGCCCCAAATTAGGCATAATCAAGCTATGCATGTACTATGCTAGTAGTATTGTAAATCCATTTTCTTTTACATACAACATTTATGCATCTTTCTGATGTTTTGAATATACGTCACTTCGACTTATGTTTTTCTTTTGTGTTTTGCATGATCAGGTTCAGGTGAGATGTAGGAGGGCTTGATGCGCTTAGTGAAAATCTTGCACTGGTAGATAAAATCTTGCACTGACGAAATATGCATGGCACAATACCGATATGTATTATTTCCTAATACTGAACTTTAAGTTAAATGCTAGGTCAGACATGTTTATACATGAACTTCATATGCTATTCATGCTTCACATGCAAAGGCCTTAATATCATCTATAAGCTTTATAGGTCAATGTCAACACCAAAGCTTAATTATCCATTTTTTTTAATTCTTTCATTTTTACGGAAAAAAATTTCCTAGTTCACTGCATTCCTTTTACCTAAATAGTTTGCTATCATCTTCATGAGGACCCAAAGACTTTGAAGGTGTTTCCCATTCCACTTCATGATGCCGGTGGCTCAACTCTGTATTATGACTGGCTTAGGATTTCACCTGATGGAAAGATATTGGCAGCAACCCATGGTTCCACATTGCAATGGTCATGTGCTGAAACTGGAAAGGTTTTGGATACAGCTGAAAAATCACATGAAGGTATAAGCGTTTTCCATTATGTCCTCGCTTTTTTTTCCAATCCAATTCACCGATTATTGTATCTGTGGTTAGAATTGATGTTCCAAAACTTGTTGGTAGATATCGGACTTGGCCTAGTCGAGTAGTTTGGTTAGGCTACTAGGACTCTGTCTGAAGTACATTTTTTGCCATGTGTATAATTAGTTATTAGCCATATAGAGCAAACTTACTGTGAATCAGTTACATATGATTGAAGTGGTGCATGACTCTATGTTGGTTTGCTCAGTGCTTTTGTCTTTGAAATGATATATATTTTCTGCATGAGGCTGGATCCACTACAGATGTTTATAGGATAAGCTTAACCTACAATTCGATTTTTGTGGCTCAGCAGGCTCGTTCAGTTCTGTCTATTTTTCACATGCATGCATGTGCGCATACATCTTCACTCACCTTTTATCGTTCACCATGCTTTCAAATTGCAGGATGATCTGCAGGTTTTATAGTCAATAGAATCTCCACCTACAAAGCTAATGAGAGTTGCAACAAATGTCTTCAACTTTGTGCTTCTGCGTATCACTCTTCTTATTATTATTTTTCAATCTTACTACATAAATCAAGAGTAGCCTTGTCATATCTCCTTTCTGGTTTTCTTCTGCTTGCCAATAAATGTTTTAAGGAAAGTCACTTGCTTTGCAGCATTCTCAGTTTCTTGTTCTTAAAAATGCATGCACTGTCTTATCTGCTCTCTCCAATATCCTGTCTGCATTTTGTATTAATCTGTTTAAAAAAGTTTTTCCTAATGTAGGAATAGTTGGGAATCGATTTTAAATTTAAAGGTCTTGTTTTTTGTTCGGATTTTACGTGTCCATGCTGAAACGCAATTCTTGTTGCAGGTATATTTGGGTGGACAATACGTAAACAATCTTACATTGTCAGATGTTATGTTTCTAGTTGAAGGGTGTAAATCATTCTTGTCTGAATCAATTTGGTAGTCTATATGCTTTCATTCTTTGGGGCTTTAGATAGAAATGTTGGAGTTACAATTTGCCTACTAGAAAGTCCCAAAATTTATATGGTGAAAAAAGGGCATTCTAAATGCTAACACTTCCTTTTCCAGGTAAACAGTTCTATGCCCACATAATTGCTTTGCTTGCTTCTTCAGACGCATTCCGTGCAATGTTTGACGGTGGTTATCAGGTGAGTCTAGCCATATTTTCACATTCAACACATGGTACATCAGTACATTGTCATACATCTTCACGCAAGGTGATTTGCAAGCTTTCTAGTCAATAGCATCTCCACCTACAAAGCCATGGCATGTTAAGTTCACTTGTTTACTTGTAAGAATCAAACCTCCTTTCCCGAATTTAATTTCCTTTGCATAATTCTCTTTGATGTATGTATTTCATCATCGCGATTTTCAGGTTTCTTGGAAACAATAGCTTGTCCGATACACTGCCATCTCAAAAAAGCTATAAACTTCTTAATGTGTATATTCATCTGACTCATTTGTACTGAACTTGTAGCTTTAATATGTATTTTGATGCAATATTGAGTTGAACTCCAATCTCTAACTCTGATACCAATTAATTTCTTTTTGCTATTTTGTTTTACGGGTTTTAGGCATGGATGAATGTGAGCTAGATCGATGGATTTTATTTTATTTTATTTATTTATTTATTTATTATTATTATTTTTAAACTATTCAATTTATTATTGTAAATATTATTTGCTGCAACTCTAGTAGAGAAGAGAAGGGAAATAGCTACAGCATTAAGCAAAGAAGCCTCCATCTACTTGCTTATAAGTTGCTTTGTAAGCCATAACCCATCCTACCAATGCAACAGCCAATTTTTTTGGCTTGCACATGCATGCCACATCAGCACATAAGGTGGCATGCCTAATGCTAACCTTTCACTTAGTGGCATCATATGAATGGCTAAGATGAAAACTTTTAACAATCTATGTCCAGATCACCCGCTCTTATGTGATTTTCATGCTACACTATCCAAATGTGTCCATTGTCTTGGATATGCGGCTTTCGTTGAGTAATTGTCATGCATGTGGATGTACTAATTTCTAACAAATGCATACATAAGTCTAAAATGCATGGGTGGATCCAAAAATTCGAATACCACAACGTACCATAAATAAACAACCGTTGGGATGGGGATGCCCCCACCATGGTGTTGATATGCTTTACAGAATCTGTGTCACCAATTTAGAGATCGATACTAGCGCTAGAAATACATTTACTGATGCGGCGACCAGCACAACTGCCAACAAAGGTGTATAAACTGCCGGCAAATCCCACATGAAGCGGCGGCCAGAACAACCGCCAGTAAAGGAAGCTGACCGCCGATAAAGCGAGGCTTTACCGGCGCTTTCCTGATCGCCGGAAAAGCATTTTTCTGGGAGTGTATATGTTATGACCCACATTTTTTTTTTCCCTCTTCATTCTCATTTCTCTCATCTGGAGTTTTACTGATTATTCAACATTAAAGTATTTAAAAATTGTTCCCAATGTTGCCAGTCAGATATGGGAGTTCCATGAAATTCCAAAATATTAGCTAGTGGCAACCTCATTCAAGGGCTAAGAATTGGCATGGAGGGAGTTGATCCGTCATATATGGAATCGCCAAGATGAACCCAAGATCACCAAGTGTTCAAAAATGCATTGTTTGATAGTCATATCATTCCTTCCTTCAGACTGTGTATCCCTAGTCTTCTGCCAAGCCTCTAGATAGAAGTTGCAACTAGCTCAAGGCAAATCTTGGTTCAACCAAGGAGATCGATTGGCTCTTGTAAGCTTGATATGGTACAAGATCAGCAATTCGAAGATTAAAAGAAGCCTATGCGTTATGACAATGGAAGAGGTCATTTTCAATGAAATAAACGTAGTACAATTTCTAGCAATTCGAAGATTAAAAGAAGCCTATGTGTTATGACAATGGAAGAGGTCATTTTCAATGAAATAAACGCAGTACAATTTCTACAATGTAGTCTCTTATGGAATAACATGGTATCAGTAAAGGCGATCCACTTGATTTCTCTTTTACTCATAATTTGTTTTTAGATCCTTCAATCACTTACTATTGCAACCTGTCACGGAATCAGATCCCACCATCTCACACTTAGGGGTGTACATCGAGTCAAACTGAGTCGAGCTGGCCTTAGCTCGACTCGGCTCGACCCCTAGCTGACCTCAGCTCGAACTCGGCTCAGCTCGGTCCTCGAGTCTGACTGGCCAGCTCAGCTTGGTTTGGTCAGCAGCTCGGGCCGAGTTCAAGCCCAAGATCGAGCCGAGTTTCCCATTGAGGCATTTTCACAAACACTTGGACTGTACCTTCCAAATCTCACTATATTTGAGATAGCAGCAATGGTTTTACATGTATTTTATCAAACACCTTCTAAGCAACATAAAAATCAAGAAAAAAAGGGTGTTGATTTCATATACATACCTTCCTTGCCACCAGCCATACTTCTTTGAGTCATTTCATCAAACACTTGGTGAGCAACATCAATATCAAAGCAACCGAGTCACCGAACTGATTCGATCCAAGTCAAGTCAAGTTAGGGCTAGCTCGAACTGATTTTTTAGCTCAAAAAATCAGCTCGACTCGACTCGAACTCAACTTCGAACTGAGTCGAATCAAGCAATTGAGTCGAGTGAGCTAACCGAGCAAGCTCGGTTCGTGTACACCCCTACTCACACTGCCTTCCAATCCAAACCCATCGCAGCCACTTATACCGCCGCTACACACAACCACTTTCAAATATGTTGTACTCTCTAGATCCACGACATCTGAAGCCACATCTCTGACCGCACCATCAGCGTTGTCCCCATTGTTGAACATATAATTTGAAAATAAATGATACTTTAGAATTATCTAGAATGTTTCTAGAAAGTGTCTAGAAAGTACCTAGAAGAAAAATCTAGAGAGTGTCGTTTGGGTTTCCTAGGTAATTAATGAACTTTATAGAAATTTGTAGAGCATTTACTCTTATGGGTAGATCATTCCTCAAGACTCTATAAAAAGTGACTTGATGTATATTGAACAACAACAAAAATAAGAAGAAAAATCCTCATTTCCAACAATTCAAAGCATTGTAATATCTACTTTCATAATACAAAATATACAAAAAGCAACTTGCTATACTCTTAAGTCTTAAAATTTTTTTTTTTTTTTTAAAAAAATCTCTTTTTCCTCTCCTCTTCTCTAACAAATTTGGTATCAGAACAAGGTTCAAGAGACATATGGCAACAATTTCCAGCAACACCATCTTCAACTATTCACAAAATATGGTGCCGATATTTGAAGGAGAAAGACTTGTGGGAGTTGGTGGAAGACGGATATGAAGTACCAGAAAATGCGACAACATTAGCAACATGGACAAATGCAAGAAAACAAGCATTTAAGGAGAATAAAAAGAATGAGCCAAAGCCCAACTTTACATCCAATAAGGAGTGAGCAAAAACAGCTTTCCCAAACTCATTCCTGTAGCAACTTCAAAAGAAGCATGAGAAATTTTGAATACAGAATTTCAAGGATAAGAAAAGTGATCACTATCAAACTTCAATTCCTTTGTAGAGATTCAATAATTTACAGATGAAGGAAGGTGAGTCAATTTAAACTTACTTTTCTCGTGTTTCTGGCATCATTAATCAAATCAGAAGTTATGGAGATACAATCCAAGATTTTTTTAAAAAAAATTGTGGAAAAGATTTAAGAACTCTTCCGATAAAATTTGATCATGTAGTAGATGCCATATAAGAATCTAAAGATTTATCTAAGTTAAGTTTACATGAGCTAATGGGTTCTCTTCAAGCACATGAACAAAGGATGAGCAAGTTCGTGGAGTAAAGCATAGAACAAGCTTTTCAGTTCAAAATATATATATCAGAAAAGAAGAATATGGAAGTAGATAAGAGAAGTCAAGAGGCATATTCAAATCAAAGATGGAAATCTGAAAGAGGTCGCGGGAGGACAAACTTTAACTGTGGCTGTGGAAGAGGCAGAGGAAGGTCTAATTTCAACAATCAAAGAAATCCAAGAGGTAACAAGCAAAATGATTCTCAATACTCTATTTGCAAAAAGTCTAATCATATTGACAAGGATTGTTGGTACAACAAATGCAACATATGCAAAAAATCGGGCCACATAGATAAGGATTGTTGGTATAAGACAAAGAATGAAGCAAATTTTTCTGAAAAGACAGAAAAATCAAAAATTTTATTTTATTCTTATTTGAATACTTAAGAAGAATCAAATAATATTTGGTATTTGGATAGCGGTTGCAGACTTGCAGTAACCGTATGATAGGAAATTTGAGTTGTTTTGTTGATTTGAAGGAAGCGGTACATTCTTAAGTAAAGCTTGGAGATGAAAAGTTTCAAAATATTAAAGGAAATTAAGGGATTCGCAGTCGTGCAAACAAAATGAGGTAATTCTAAACTTATCCATGATATTCTTTATATTCCTGTATTGGTTCAAAATTTGTTAAGTATTGGACAATTAATTCAGAAAGGACATTAGGTCAATTTTGATAAAGATGAATTCATGATCTTGGATAAGAAGAATAAGTAAATCGTGACAAAAGTAAAAAAGATACCAAACAAGGTTTTCCCTCTCAACATGCTACTAAAAAGAAATTTTGCATTAAAATCTGAAGATGTTGATGAAACTTGGATATGGCATTTGAGATAGGGACATTTAAATTTCAGAGGCCTAAAATTGCTAAAACAGAAGAATATGGTGATCAGTCTACCTTTTATTAACAAAGAAGATAAAGTTTGTGAAGGTTGCATCTATAGTAAATTTCACAGGCTTCCATTTACGAGTACATCATGGAGAGCAAAAGCTCCTCTTGAACTTGTACATGCTGATATTTGTGGTCCAACACAGACAACGTCTCTTAATAAGAAGAAATATTTTCTACCCTTCGTTGATGATTATAACAGGATGGATATATTTTCTTGAACAAAAACTAGAGGCTTTCACAATTTTTCTTCAATTCGAAGCATTTGCAGAAAAATAAAGTGGCCAATTCTTAAAGGTTCTAAGGACAGATCGTGGTGGAGAATTCACATCAAAATAATTTTGGAATTTCTGCAAGTCAAATGGCATTAAAAGAGAGTTGACAACCAAATACACTCCTCAGCAAAATGGTGTGGTGGAAAGAAACAACCGGACTTGTAGAAATGGCTCGGAGCACGCTAAAAGGCAAAAGACTTCCAAATGATTACTTGGTGGAAGTTGTGCACACGACAGTGTATGTCCTCAATAGATCTCTAACAAAAGAAGTAAGGAATATGACTCCATATGAAGCATGGCATTAGAAAAAGCCATCGGTAAAATATTATTTCTAAGTTTTTGGATGCATTGCATATGCTTACATTCCATCACAAAAAGTTAAAGAAAAGTTCGATGAAAAGGAAGAAAAATGCATATTTATAGGCTACAGTGAAGACTCTAAAGCCTTACCATCTTTATAATCCCACTTCTAGTAAATTGGTGATTTCTAGAGATGTGGTATTTGATGAAATGACAGGATGGAAATGGGATGAGAAACAAAAACATGTTCGAAAGACATTTGAAGAGCATGAAATTATACCAAAGGTGACCACAACTCCATGTTCTTCTCCACAAAGCCTCACTACGCCAAATTCAAGCTCAAGTAATTCTTCAAGCCCATCAAGTAGCTCTTCATCAGATTTTGCTTCACCTCCAAGGAAGGTACGTTCTCTAAGAGAAATTTATGATAAATGTGATGTTGCCTACTTTGCATGTGAGCCACAAATATTTGAAGAAGTAATAAAACAAGATGCTTGGATTAAGGCAATGGATGAAGAAATTGTAGTTATTGAGAGAATCGCACATGGGAGTTAGTTGATTTACCTAAAAGAAAAGATGTTATAGGCTTTACATGGATTTACAAGACCAAGTATAATGAAGATGGCTTGATCTAGAAGCACAAAGCTCGATTGGTGGCTAAAGGTTATTCTCAACAACAAGGTATAGGATCTAATTTAATGAAACATTTGCTCCTGTCGCTCGTATGAAAACTATAAGGATTTTTTTGGCGCTTACGGCTCAATTAAAACTACAAGTCTTTCAATTTGATGTTAAATCAGCCTTTCTCAATTGAGAAATCGAAGAAGAAGTATATGTTGAGCAACCACAAGGATATGTGGTGAAAGGAAAAGAAGAAAAAGTATATCGACTCAAGAAAGCATTATATGGGTTAAAGCAAGCACCAAGAGCATGGAATAGCAAGATCGACAAGTACTTTCATCAAAATTGCTTCAAAAGAAGTCCAAGTGAGCCATCCTTATATGTGAAGAAAGAAGGTATGCATGATTTTCTTATTGTCTACCTGTATGATGATGACTTGATATATACTAGCACCAGTCCAAAGATGATAGAAAAATTCAAAAGGGCAATGATGAAGGAATATGAGATGATTGATCTTGGCCTTATGAGATACTTCGTTAGCATCCAAGTAAGGCAAAACCATGGTGAAATATTTATTTCCCAAGAAAAGTATATCAATGATCTCTTAATAAGATTCAACATGTCAAAATGTAAATCCATCGCAACTCCAATGGTTATAAATCAGAAGTTGTCAAAGAATGATGGAGCACAGAAGGTCGATGTCTTAATTTATAGAAGCTTCGTTGGTTCGTTGATTTATCTTTCAAATACTAGGTTGGATACTGTATATGCAGTCAGCCTGATCTCGAGGTTCATGAGTGAGCCTAACAAGAATAATTTTGAAGCTGCAAAAAGAATTTTAAGGTACATCCAAGGGACCAAAAGTTACGACATCAAATATCCGATAGAAGAAGATAATGGGCTTATTGGATTCACAGATAGAGATTGGGCAGATCAGTTGACGATAGAAAAAGTACTTCAGAATATGTATTTTGTATGGGATCAAAGGTTATCTCATGGACGTCAAAGAAGCAGAAGACAATTGCGTTATCATCCGCCGAAGCAGAATATATTTCAGCTACTGGAGCAGCATGTGAACCAATTTGGATTAAAAGGATTTTGGGTGATTTACAAAATGAACAAAAATTGCCTACTATTATTTTTTGTGACAACATGTCAGCAATTGCCATAACAAAGAATCCAGTCTTACATAGTCTATCAAAGCATATTGAGCTTCACCATCATTTCATTAGGGAGTTAGTTGAAGAAGGACAAATTGAGCTGAAGTTTTACAGGTCAGAAGATCAACTCGCAGATATTTTCTTTAAGGCTGTGACTATAGAAAAGTTTATCAAATTCAAAAAAATGATGGGAGTGCAAGATTTTCAAATTAAGGGGGAGTGTTGAAAATATAATTTGAAAATAAAAGATATTTTAGAAATACCTAGAATGTTTCTAAAAAGTGTCTAGAAAGTATTTAGAATGTGTCTAAGAAAAATCTAGAGACTGTATTTTGGGTTTCCTAGGTAATTAATGAACTTTATAGAAAGTTATAGAGCATTTACTCTTGTGTGTAGATTATTCCTCAAGAGTCTATAAAAAGGGACTTGACGTACATGGAACAACAACAAAAAGAAAAATCCTCCCTTCCAACAATTCAAAGCATTGTAATATCTACTTTCATAATACAAAATATACAAAGGCATTCTTCTAAAAAAAATCTCTTCTTCCTCCCCTCTTCTCCAACACCCATCATCTTTGTCATTTTTCCACTTGATCCTAGCCGTCTACAACCTTGGTGGCATCCTCAAATTTAAAATCCAACTTTGGATCTAGTCACCTTTTTTCTTCCCCATCACTCACCATAGCAATCACTGCCCCCGTTTCCAATGTCTTTGACATAGAGATCTCCACTACTATTGTCATTGCCATTGCCTCCATCGCTCATGTCTAAAACTTGTTGCCACATATCAAAGAACCTATCTTGTCATTACTACTGTTAATAACATGTTGTTGTGCCAGCCCTTTCATCTGCCATTGGCCACCCACTAACCATTGTACACCACTATCCACCTTCCATTACCATTTCTGCCTGCACCTAAACTAAATGAACCCATAATACAACTAGGGAAGAAACTAATTGTAATAAGATTATATGTACTAGATTGAAGTTCAAATTACAAAGAGAAAAATAATGCAATGACTATGAGAAAGCTAAGTCCTCTACTGTTAAACAAGAGACCACTTCCCCATTTAACAACTACCATAGAAAAACATGAGAATTTGCTCAAAGAAAATACCATTCAACAATGTCTTATTCCATAAACCTAAGCCTTACTTAGATGAGTGCTTACAATCTTTAACATAATATGTGGAATCTAAACATATGATTCCTAGTCAGCCAAGATCTCTAAAATTGAAAAGTCTTTAAACAAGAAAATTGAATAATGCTTAATTCTTGATATATATAAATCTCTACAATAAAAAGTACTTAAATAAGAAAATTTTAAAACTATTTATTTCCTAACATAGAGATGAAGAAGAAGAAGAAGAAGAAGAAGAAGAAGAAGAAAAAAGAATAGACTAAAATAAGAAAGTAGGCATTTTCTTGTGCACACCCGTGGAACATGCATATGTAGGGCTGTCAATGGGTCGGGTAGTCCCGATGGGCCTTCGGGTTTGCCTATATTGGGCCTGGTTTGGGATGGTGTATCAAGCCCAATAGTTGGGCTTGAGCTTGAATCAGGAGTCCAATTGTAAATTGGGCCAGCCTCAGGCTTAGCACCCCAAAAGCCCATAAGCCCGGCCTGCGCCCTATAGGTCTCTCTCCCCCCCCCCCCCCTTTCATTTTCTCCCTCTCTCACACATGAGGCACACCAAAATATCATTTATCCATACAGATATTCAGAGCTCGAGCTTGGGAGGACTCGGGGTTTGTGTAAATGTCCTAGGCCGAACTTGGGTTGGACTATTTCAGCACATCATCGGCCCAGGTTGGGTGGGCTGGGCTTGGACAGAGCTCAGCCTAGCCCTAACCCAGCCCATTGATAGCCCTATGCATGTGTGAGATGTGAGGTGATTGCATCAATTCTCTCTAGATTGAAAAACACTGACTCCGTCAAGTTAATGACAATGTACTCCTTGTAGAGCTCGATTGATATGCTTGAAATCATTGGTTGAGATCCCTGTGCTATTATATCTCAGTCGGCCATTTCACTTAATGAGAAACTTTTAATAATACCCTCAATGTGTAGAAACTATTTGATCATCCAACACATACTTAATGATTTCTTCACGCTTGTTTCGAGCTGTAATGGTTCCTTACTGAAGCATGCCCAGTCACCCACCTATCTGATCAAGTAACCCACAACATGTCGCTGGCAAGGCCTCAATCTCTGGCAGATGGCATAGGACCACCTCGGGCGATTGCTAACCGTTAATATCCATCCAATCCAATAACATCTCCCTCCTCCTCTCAAGTTGTAACAGTTGGAAATATGACTGTTGGCTGTTGCAATGATTGGACTTTGTGTAGATAATGGGCTTGTTTCTATTATGAGTCTGTCTCCTTTTTATGCCAAGCCTTCTAATTCTGGTAACCAGTCGATCTGGGCTTAGGCCCGGGAATCTATCCAGGTTAAATTCTCCCCCTATCTCCGCTCTTGTGTGCAAATCCAGGTTGTTGATGCTGTTAGGCCTACAGTTTGTTCCCCTGGATAACAGTCTTTCACTGAGAACAGGCATGGGTCTAAACCTAGAGAATCAACCAGATCTTTGTCTTATCCACTTCTATTTCTCCTAACCAGGCCCAAGTTGCTACGGTTGATCACCTTGGATTGCTAGTCAACAGGCTGATGGGCATGTATATGCCATTAGTGCTAGTGGGCCTGGATGTGCTGAATTACAGGTGGGCCTCACACTTGCGACTTTAGTCCCAATTTCAATATCTCTAAAGAATATTGCGTGGAAGGAAAAATATGGTATCGAATTTATCATGCTTGAAGATGATTTTTATCTTTTTAAATTTTATAACTTTAAGAAAAGCCAAGAGGTTATAGAAAAATGGGCCTTGGTGGGTGATGGACATCATTGTTGTTGTCAGAGATGTCTTTAATCTGACATGAGGATTTGATGACATCGAACCAGCCTCGATGACATCGAAGCCGGTTGATACCATTGAGTTTTTTCAGGATTTTTTGCCCTGGTCACTGGACTTTTTTGTCATTTTTCGATGACATCGAACTAAGTTCGAAGTCATCAAAGGTTTACGCGGATTCTGCGAATTTTGTTTCCTATTTCGTTTCCTCTTGTTTCTAAGTTTATAAATAGGGGTGATATGAGACTAGGAGGTATTCTAAGAGGTTCTAAGTATTTCTAAAAGGGTTCTAGGGTTTCTAAAGGGGCTCTAGGGTTTCAAGGGGTGGAGAAAAGGTGAGGTTTGAGGATTGCTCAAGTCGGGTAAGTCCTCTATCTTTGTACTTTGTGCTTTCATAGTGGAATTCTCTGTCGCTTTGTGTTGTGGTTTTTTCCTGCAAGAATTTTTCACGTTAAATCTTTATGTTTCTTGTGATTGCTTGGTGCTCTTGGATTGCAATCCTAGATCCATATCTGTGTGATGTCGTAGGCCAAAACCTCAACAAGTGGTATCAAAGCAATCGTTGGGGCACAGATCTAAATCTGTAGGATTAGTAATAATGGGAAACGCTAAGTTTGTTATTGAGAAGTACTTAGGAAAAAATAATTTTGAGTTATGGAAGATTAAGATGAAAAGTTAAAGCTCTTGAGGAGAGAAAACCGGCTATGAAAGATGAAGAACGAGTGACTCTTGATAGTAATGCTTTAACCTCCATCTGTTTATGTCTCATGGATGAGGTTCTCTATAGTGTCATGAGGGAGAAAACCGCGGCTAAGTTGTGGGTGAAGTTAGAGGATGTCTATGCAAAAAAATCCTCTGAAAATTGCTTACACTTGAAGTCATAGTGGTATACCTTTAAGATGGCAAAGGGTGGAGATCTGGATGCTCACATAAGCAACTTTAATAAACTGGTTTGCAAATTGCTGGATATGGAGGAAGTGATCAAGGATGAGGAACAAGCATGTATGTTGTTGAATTCTTTTTCGACATCCTATGAGTCATTCAAGGACACGATGTGCACCGTAAATAAAACTCTAAGTGTCGACACCATTATCTCAGCTCTTCAAGGGAAGGCCATGAGAAAGCGTAACAGTGACATGGGGACATCTCTCGATGCATTGATTACGAGGGACAAGAATTCTGAGTAAGACACATGATCTTCGAGCTCTAGGTCCAAATCCAAGGGCAAGGGTAAAGGCAAGTTAAAGTACTGGAACTGTGGGATAGAAGGAAATGTGAAGAAGGATTGTACAAATCTTAAATCTAAGAGAGAAGGCTTCGAGGCTTCATACAGGGAGGCCAACACTGCCACGTCAGATGGATTGAGTGGATGTGATGGTGATGTCTTGTTTGTGTCTACGATCAAATGCCCATACGATGATCGCAAAGGCGAGTGAATTCTAGACATGGGGGCATCTTTTCATATGACTCCTCATCGGAGTTGGTTCACCAGCTACATGGAGTGCGATGGTGGACAGGTATTTATGGGCAATGACAGTGCTTGTAATATTGTGGTTGTTGGTACGGTGCATGTTAAGATGTTTGATGGGACAGAGCATACCCTGACTGGGGTGAGGCATGTTCCTGACATGAAGAAGTGCCTAGTTTCTCTCGGTGCACTCGAGGCTATAGGGTGCAGGTTCACAAGTATTGATGGTGTCCTTAAAGTATCTACGAAGGCACGAGTGATCATGAAAGTGCAATGACTCGATAATGTTTACAGGTTGATCGGAAGCACTTTACAAGGTGGAGTTGCAGTAGCTATAGCGGATTTTACCTCTGCACGTGTGTGGCATGTTGGGCATGACCATACGAGCAGGCAGGGCATGAAGGCCGAGACGTGCAGAAAGAGATATAGATCAGGTGGAGCAACCGCTTGTGAGAAGAATCACACCACATAATCGAAGGTGATCGACAAGGTACATGGACGACTCCAATATTGCAAGGATTACATTTTCTATTCAGATGGCTCTAGGTGAGCTGGTGCTGCGAAGTGGAAGGTGACCATGGACGATGTGATGGACTTGTTGTACCAGATCGACACATGGGAGCTGGTGGAGCTTCTAGTTTTTTTTCAAAGTGATTGGATGCAGGTGGATTTTCAAAGGGATACAACATAGATACAGAGCGAGGTTGGTAGCGAAGGGTCATGCTCAGAGAGAAGGGATCAGCTTCTCAGAGATATTCGTGAAGACAGTATAACAGGTGTCTCTAAGTTTCGTATTAGCGCTGGTTGGCCAATGCAATCTTAAGCTGGAAAGGATGGATGTGGAGTCTGAACTTCTGCAAGGGAAATTAGAAGAGCATATCTACATGAAGCAACAATGGGCTTAGAAAAAAGTTTGTAGGAGGTCGTGGTTTGATTTGTCACCTAGGCAGTGGTATGAAATTTGATTCCTTCATGGTGATCAGGAATTCTATGTTAATGACATGTAAATCGCCAATTATGACATATCTGAAATCAATGTACTGAAGAGTCGATTAAGTGGGACATTCAAGATGAAGGATTGGGGGCTGCAAAGAAGGTTCTAGGCGATGATATTCATAGAAACTGGAAGAGGAGCAAGTTTTAGTAATCATAGATATAATACCTTGTGTAGGTATTGATCAAGGATGTGATGGACTAGGAAAAGCTGGTGAGCATTCCCTATGCGGTTCAATTCAAGGCTTTCCTTAGGACATGTCCTAAAACAGATGAGGAAAAACAAGATATGTCTCATGGGCCTTATTCGAATGCGGTTGACAATGCATGCCATGGTCTATATTAGACTGGTTAGTTCATTGGCAATCGGTGTTATGAGTAAATACCTCGGCTAGCAACATTGGGTGGCGGTGAGATGGTAAGAAAGACCACTTCTTAACTTTTGAGAAGATAAGAGCAAAGGTGGTTAGGCATGTGGATTTATATCCGACAGACATACTCACCAAGGTCATTCCTTCAGAGAAGTTTAAGTTATGTGCAACTTCTCTAGGCTTGGTGATGGCATAAAAGGAGGATGGAGTATGCACAAGAAACGTTGCTGAAAGCTATGATGAGATGCAAAGATAAGAGAGGAGGTCAAGAAACTACATGTTTGAAGATTGAAGACATGGTGGAGATTGTTGTTGTCAGAGATGTCTTTAATCTAACATGAGGGTTCGATGACATCGAACTAGCCTCTATGACATCAAAGCTAGTTCGATGACATCGAAGCCAGTCGATGCCATCGAGATTTTTTTAGGATTTTTAGCCCCGGTCGCTGGACCTTTTTTGTCATTTTTCGATGACATCAAACTAGGTTCAATATCATCGAAGGTTTACGCAGATTTTGTGAATTTTGTTTCCTGTTTCGTTTCCACTTGTTTCTAAGTCTATAAATAGGGGTGGATATGGGACTAGGAGGTATTTTAAAAGGTTATAAGTATTTCTAAAAGGGTTCTAGGGTTTCTAAAGGGGCTCTAGGGTTTTAAGGGGTGGAGAAAAGGTGAGGTTTGAGGATTGTTGAAGCTGGGTAAGTCCTCTATTTTTGTAATATGTGCTTTCATAGTGGAATTTTTTGTTGCTTTGTGCCATGATTTTTTCCCACAAGGGTTTTTCACGTTAAATCTCTATGTTTCTTGTGATTGCTTGGTGCTCTTGGATTGTTATCCTAGATCCATATCTGTGTGATTCCTCAGGCCAAAACCCCAACAATCCTTTTATGCTCAAGCAATGATCCACTACTACATCCCTTCAAAAGTAAGATCTAAACATCATTTCTCATTGGATCAAATTTCCTAATTTGAACTTCATGACCTAATGCATAAATGATGGCTTAAGTAGGCTTACTAACTTGATTGGACAACCATTGTTTATTGACAAGCCTACCGCTAACGGGACTAGACTGGCGTTTGCTAAAGTTTGTGTGGAAGTAGGGATGGATTCACCATTGGTTGCCTCTATTGAAATTGAATGTAGGGATATGGTTTTGGAAGCTTTTAATGTGCAAGAAATGTTAGGAGTACTGCAAAAGTAAACTTGAAATATTCGACATAAAGGAATCTTTGCTTAGTAACCCCACACCTGTTCTGCAGATCTTTATAGGTAGCACAATCATATCAACACTTGGTTGAGGCACGTATGTGTCGCTAACTTTGAGATAGTTCGTGCCCCTCGGTGTAGAGTACCGATGCAAAAGGTCGCTGACACCGCTATCTCCTAGGATACTTCCCAGTAATGTTTCTACACAACATGCACTCACTGGTAGAAAATCAACACCAGTAGGACACCACACAACACTGTACAAATTATTTCTTTTGCCCACTAAGAAGCCAGTTTTGTTTTAAGATGAAAATGGAGAATAAGATCTTGGAGAAGGGAGGAAGGTTTTTCCTTTTTGGCAATGCAGAAACCTTAATCATAATCCCTCTTTTAAAGACTTGAAGCTACGTCTCGAAAAAGACTCGTTAAAGAGAAACAGCCGCGACGTTTAACATGCCCGAATAACAGAGGCACATTTCACACTATGGAAATGGCCTTATTAAGTGGGCCACATCCAATGGTCACGATCAAAACAACGGATAAAAAAATATTTTACAAAATTGGGCAAAACATAGCCCATCAAGACTCTAATCAAGGAAGTCATGCCCGGTTAAAGGTTTCCGAGTCAAATTTCTCACTAGTTACACCCCCTGCACACCCATATGGGCTTAGGCATAGTTCAACACACTTAACAAGAGTCTATGTTGAGCAAAGATATATAAACTAATTTTCTTCTCCCATTCTATTCAATATGGGACTAAAGAAAAGCATAAAAGGACAAAAAATAAATTAACACTTTAGCTCTTTAAAGAAAACTCATAGGTTTGTCGAAATACACATAATAAGAAATGCCACACTTTCAACCATTCTAATGTTTCATATCCACGTGCAACCATGTCGAACTCACTGCCTTCTCGACGAAGAAGCTCCTCTTCCACTTCGGTTCAAAATAGTAGTTTATCGTAATAAGCTTGTCTAGGAGTCCAAAAATAAGTTTAGATTGAGAAATCTTCTATTCCTAATGATTCATCGGTGCATCCTCCCATGAAGTCTACCCCAGTGGTTGAACACACCTTCCCCCCCATCCTTTAGGTTGCCAAGGAAAAGTGCCTTGGGGTATCAAAGGTCTCAATGAATGCATTTTCTAATACCTCTAGGGCCTATTTGGATTCATGAAAAGTATAAAAAAGTAAATAGTATTTCTTGGGAAACCTTATTTCCAGGAAACTGTGGGAAAAGAAATATTGTTTCCCTTGTTTGTTTTTCAAAAAGATTTTTGTAGGAATTTAGGATCTAATTTCAAGTTTTTTGTTTAGCAAAAAAAAAATCTTGGAAAAATATATAGGTAGTCACTAGCATGTGCCGGATTAACACATGTGGGATGGTTAGTGATGAATAGTGGCATGTGGCATACATGTCATATGTGAGCACCTGAAGTTAAATTGTAACACGCATGGTACATGTGAAGTACTTGAAGTTGTATGGTGGTACATGTGGCATAAGAAACACATTAGCACATTTGACATGTGGGTGCTAAAACTAAATGACAACTCTTGTGCACATTGGCACCATTGGCACGTGGCATATTTGGAGGTTTGAAGATGGACAATGGCACGTGTGGCACATTGGCATATGTGGGGTGCTTTGTGCATGTAGCACAATAGCACAGGTAGGGTGTAAGAGAAGATGGATGGTGACACATGTGGCACATTAGCACATTGGGGGCTTTTTACATGTGGGACACAAGATAAGATTGATGGTGGCACATGTGGCATAGTGTCACATGTGGAGCATGACCGAAGATGGACAATGTCTCATTTAGCACAACGTGGCACATGTGAGGCGAATGAACATGGATGGTGGCATATTTGGTCTTCAACCATTGAGATACCCAATTTTCTTCCACCATAGGAAAATACATTCCTAGTAGTGGAGGTGGTAAAATAAATTTATATATTTCCTATCAAAGAAAGTGGGAAATAGTGTTTTCCACAATTTCTCCAAAAAAAAAAAGGGCTTAACTAACAATGGAAAGTTAATTTTATGCGAAACACTACTTCCTTTCCTTTGCTTTCCATGAATCCAAACAAGTCCTAAAGGTTCTTTCGAACTTGGATGAAAACATGGATATTGTTGATGCAGAAATCTAGACATCCTTCTTAGACCACTTGAGACCTGTAAGAGAAGACAAAGATGGAGACCCTGGCTGCAGCAGGGAACCCTCCGATGCCAAATCAGACAGGCAATCTAGGTCTAGTAGAATGTAGGGTTTTTGGGTTTGATTTGTGTATAACCTTCATCATTGTGAGTGCTCCTATTTATAGTTAATGAGAAGTAGTGGCATAGATGGAGATCTCCCTGTTTAGTTAGTACATATTGTAGAGGGACTCGTATCCCAAAAGTGTCGTGAGTATCTCCTGAGATCCTCGGCAGAGATCTCGGGCAGATCCGTGTTGCGATCATCTTCCAAGATCCTCGGCTGGGATCTTAGGTAGTTACGGTCAGAACCAAGTTGGGATCAGGTAGAAGCGCTAGTAGGAGTCTGAGGTGGATGGTCGCTCCTAAGAGAGAGTTTTGTTGACTTGGATTCTCTAGTGACTTGTGGTTGAGTTTTCCTATGGCATTGAGCAGGTTACCGACCTGCTGACCTGTCCTTAGAAGTCATGTCAAAGGACCAAGACTGAGCTCCTTTCCTTAGTAGAATATAGGCGAGACATCGGGGATGACCATCCTCTTCATTTATTCATATGAGGTAGGGTATTTCTGAGTGCAGTGGTTCAAAGTTTTGCCTCACGCGGGGCCGTGCCTCAGGAGGCCTTGTTTAAGAAATGTTCCGAGTAGTAGCTCAGAAATGTATGAGTCTGTGGAAGGGCTCGGCATCTGACGGAAGTGGAAAGACTTCATCTCCTAATGGCCGAGCTCAGGGTAGTTCAGTGAAGTACAACAGAATGTCTTTCCTAACCATTGAGGATCTCCTTGGTCATGACTAACATTGGCCGACCTCCTCGTGTTGTGCATATATGTCCAAACTGGGCCCTCCTTAGTGGCCAATCCATTTTTCCCATGATAGATACAGATGCCACAGTTTTAGCCGAACTAAATAAATTTTCAAGGCGAGCAATTCTGAGCATTTTAACCTTTCCATCTACCACTCCTAGATTCTTAATGGTTCATAATGAAGATGCAAACTTGGAATATGAGGGGTTGAATATATTCTCTATGTAGAAGGAAATTAAGGATAGTATTATTAGCCCTAATTTGTCCCTTATCTGCATAATTGAATCTCGAATTCTCATGTCCAACTTATATGGTATTTGCAATTTTATTTTGCCTGGTTGATGACAGTATGTTTCGAATGTCGATCATTGCTCCTATAGAAGACTTATTATTGCTTGGAATAATACTATAACTCTAATGTTCTTAAACCCACCTCTCTTCATTGCTCTTTCAAATCTACTTCTTTCTCTGGGCTTCTCTATTTTACCGGAGTTTATGTCTCCAATGATGCGATAATTAGAAAGAAATTATGAGATGGCATCGTCTTTGTTGGAGGGGCAACCAATCATCCTTGGTTTATTGTGGGTGGCTTAAATTGTATTAGATTTATTGACAATAAGCAAAGTGGAGCCCCTTTTAAAATAGCTTAAATTGAAGAGCTTAATGATTGTTTAAATTTAGCAGCTGTTGATGATATCACTATCAGTGGAAACTCCTCTTGGTCTAACTTGAGCCTCTAAAAAGATAGAATTTGTTGTAGATTGGATAGAGGAATAAAAAACTTATTTCTCTTTGGTCCTTTCTCAAACTATAAAGCTACTTATGTTATTTTGGGCCTTCCAGATCACTCACCTATTTTAAGTGATCATAACAGTTCCCCCTTAATCCTAGATCTCCCTTTAGATTCTTTAACCACTGGGTTAAATGGAAAACTTCTACTTCGTGGTCATGGAACTTAGAATAGTAAGGTTATGGGAATATTTATTTAAGTGGTTGCTACTAAGCTTGGGGTATGTGAAGATGGCTCTTAAGAATTGGCTTAGGGCAAGGCCATCATTATTATTCAAATTCAGAATGCTAATTTTTTTGACAATATTTAATTTGTTATTCAACATGATCCCTCTCCCTCCAATTTGAATTGTGAGAAGGATGTGAAAGCCCATCTTGCTCATCTCTAAGCTCTTGAGATATTTTGCTATTAAGTAAAACATCCTATGGCTATTATGATCCGCTCTCTCCTTGTCTGATTATTATTGAGGAAGAGGTTCTTAGTCATGGACTCAAGAATATTTTATGAAGGATGGATTCACTATTATGCTTGCTCGAGGAATTGTGCTCCGATGACTAACCTATGATTTAGAGATGATCTCTTGATATTCTTAAACAGGATAAAAAAAGATCTCTTAAAAATCTTCTAAATTTTCGCTCTATATATGAGGATAGGGATTCACTTTATTAATGTTGAAAAGAGTTGAATCTTTACATTTGAAAAGCTACCTCTGAACAACAATTTCCTATGGTGTGGTCCATCAGAGATTTAGATTTGCCTCATTTTTGAGCTCATGCCCTAAAATGAGCTTGTAAAATAGATGGACGGCATAGATAAAATGCATACAATAGTGGGGCTCATAGAGCACTATCGAGTAGTGATTCACTACTGGTAGTATCATTATGCAATCCACGTTTGTTCATGGGATTCACCTAGATTCTAGGCCCATAAGGATATGCATTAAATTTGATCTCATAAGGTCCTTGATGGTGTTAGTTGGGATTTCTCTTTTAAGTCCTTTAAAGCTTTGAATTTTTCGAATCAATGGGTTAAGTGGATTAAAGCTTGCATCTTACATCAATCCTTCTCAATTATTGTTAACAGAGAAGCTTGTGGGTTTTTTGAAAGAGCAATAAAGGTTTGCCTTAAGGGACCCTCCATCCCTTTTTCTTGTATCTATTCTTATGGAAATGTAAGAGCTTTATTTATCAAATGCCACAACAATAGGTTTATTAGGTCTCATTTTATGTGGGTGAGGTGACTATTTCTCATATTATTTTTGTAGATGATTTAATAATTTTCTCTTATGCTGACCCTATCATCCGCTTGATAATTTTAGTTTCCACTTGGATTTGCATATTAACTTAGATAAGAGTGAAACCATATTTTTTTTTGCTCTTGCAATTACAATGAAATTATTTCTATTATCTCTGTATAAAGGAATGAGTTTCCAATCAAATATTTAGGTCTCCTTTTTATGCTAGGCTTGATTTGAGAGATTGTCAACCTCTTATTGATAATTTTAATATGACATTGTGGTCCACTTGCGACTTGTATCTACTTCATTTTTTGGGACCATTCCCTAAAATGAGTTAACAAGATGGATGGTGGTGTAGATAGATTACAAATACATTGAGGTGGGCTTCAAGGCCACGGCCGCACCCACCTGGTTGGATTGAGGTCGCAAGTCCACATCCAACATTCTCATGGAACAATTCATTAAATTGTTGTACACTATTGGAACTCAACCACCAAAGTGGCTGTTGGGTTTTGGACTGCGGAATCACACAGAGATGGATTTAGGATTGTTCACAACCCCAAGTGTAGGGTCGTGATGTAGTAATAACTTGGTGAGACAGAGGTCGAATCCACAGGGATTATTCTTATGTATATTCTAGAAGCAACTAGAATTAAATGTAGACTAATATCTAAACCTAAATCTGGAATAAAATAGTAATTGTGAGTGATTGTGAAAACTATCAATTCAAAGTGGGAACTAGGGTGCCAAGGATCCACTTATAGGTTCTTGGGATGCTACCTTGCTTGATTCAAGGATAACAATTGGAATTGGAGTCCTATCCTATCCAATTGGAAAAGAGAGATAATCAAATCTCTGAACATCTCATGAATCTAGTCTCAACGGATGAGAGTTGTGATGTTTGGAAGTGATTCCATCACCTAACCATGCCCAGGAGATAATGACAAACAATAGGATATACTAATCTCAAAACCAAACATAAGAGAATTGGGAAGATTAGGAAGGATTCCATCACTCAACCATGCCCATGGGACAATGGTGAACAATAACAATTCCTAACTTCTCAATCTCAAAACAAGAAAAGAAGATACTCAAAGCTATCACAGATCCATTGTAATTTAAGTCACAACAAACCATTAAAAACTAAAAGTATTCCTTAATAAAGAACTAGAATCCATGAGGTTCAATAAAAATATGAATTAGAGCAAAGAAAACATCCTAATCATGCCACATGCTTCACCCTTTAGCCCTAGCTAAAGAATTTAGCTAACTATAGACATGATTGGAATGAAAACCCTAAAAGAAAGCATTACAACCAAACTAGGAAAGAAGAAAAACTCTTGAGAGGCTTCTCCACCCTTTGGCTTAGCTCCTTGAAACCCTAAATATCCTAAAAATCTCATGGAAACCCCTATTTATAGCCTTTCGTCCGCAAAATCGCAAAACCGCCTCAAATTTATGCACTTCGCGTAAAATCTGTGTAACCCTTGGCTGGTCGAGGACCACCTTCGACTGGTCGAGGGTCACCTTCCACTAGTCAAGGACCACCTTTGACTGGTCGAAGATCGCGCAAATTAAAAAGATCATGTTGTTGGAGTTCGAGTGAATGTTTTCTTGACTAGTTGAGCAGGAGCTTAGACGAGTCGAAGCAGAGCTTAGACCAGTTGAAGCATACGCAAATTTACTTCAAATCTTCGATTTTCTTCATTTTTTACTAGTTTCCTTGGATCTTGAGGTCTTGAAATCTTCAATTTTGGTCTCCAAAGATCCATCCCCTGCCTTGATGATTCTTGAGCATTAAATCCATGCTTTTAACATTCTTTTCAATCCAAGCTCTCAAATTCACCTTGCAACACAAACATGTATAAAATATAATATTAGGCAGCATCATGTTCATAAAACCAAGATATAAATGGGAAAAAATATGCAATATTTGACATTCAACAAGGATAGCGATCCAAGATCACCAAGCAAACACAAGAGAACACAAAGATTTAATGTGGAAAACCCTTTTGGGAAAAAACCACGTCACAAAGCAACATATCTTAACTTTGAAAGCAGAAATTACAAAGAGGAAGGACTTTCTAAACTTGAGTAATCCTCAAATCTCTCCCTTGCTCCACCCTTTTAGAAACCCTAGAACCCTTTTAGAAAGCCTTATAATCCCTTCGAATACCTCTCAATGCCGTTTACACCCATATATATAGTTTTAGAAAGAATTATAAATGAAATTGGAAACAAATCCCACACTTTCGTAGTTGTGCAAAAAATCTGATTAGATTTAAGACATTAAATACAACAATCTCTATCATGTCTTCAATCTTCAAACGTGTAGCTCTTTGTCCTCTACTCCTATCTCTGCTTCGCATCATAGCTTTATCAATGCTTCTCGTGCACACTCTGTCTTCTTTTTACGCCATCGCCAAGCCTAGAGAAGTTGCACAGAACTTGAACTTATCGGTAGAAACAACCTTGGTGAGCATATCCGCTGGATTCACACAGGTGTGAATCTTCTCCAGAGTTATGCCTCCTTCCTCAAGCACCTGTCGTATAAAATGGTGACGAATATCAATGAGTTTAATACAAGAGTGATAAGCATAATTTTTAGCTAAATTGATAGCGCTCTCGCTATCACAATTAACCGGCACGGCCTCCTGCTAAAGTCTCAACTGATTTATCATGCCTTTTAATCAAATACCTTCCTTAAACACTTCTGTCACTACTATATATTCTGCTTCGGTCTCGGAATGAGCCAGCACAGACTGAAGCTTCGACATCCAACTAATTACTCCACCTGCTAATACAAACGAGTAACCTGAAGTTGACTTTCTGGAATCCACATTGCATGTGTAGTTTGAATCCACATACCGTTCCAACTTTGTTCCTATCTTCTCAAAAGTTAAGACGTATTCTTTTGTACCTCGAATATATCGAAGTAGTCATTTCACCGCTTCCCAATGTTGCTTGCCGGGGTTTGACATATATTTACTCACTACACCGACTACCTGTGAAATATCTGATCTTGTACAGACCATGACATACATTAAACTGCCAACCATATTCGAATAAGGCACATAAGACATAACCTGTTTTTCCTTATTTGATTTAGGACATTGTTCTAAGGAAACCTTGAAGTGAGCCGCGTGGGGAATGCTCACAGGCTTTGCCTGGTCCATCTCATACTTGGACTACAGAATCACACAGAGATGGATCTAGGATAGCAATTCAAGAGCACCAAGCAAACACAAGAGAACATAAAGATTTAATGTGAAAACCCTTTCGGGAAAAAACCACGGCACAAAGCGACAGATCTTCACTATGAAAGTAAAAATTACAAAGAGGAAGGACTTACCAGACTTGAGCAATCCTCAAATCTCTCCCTTACTCCACCCTTTTAGAAAGCCTTAGAATCTCTTTAGAATACCTCCCAATCCCATTTACACCCATACATATAACTTTAGAAAGAATCATAAACGAAATCAAAAACAAATCCCGCACTTTCGTAGTTGTGCAAAAAATCTACGCAAAATTTGATTAGATTTAAGACATCCAATACAACAGTGTCCTGGGCCTTTTAAATCTTGCCTGACTAGATGGAAAGCCAATGATTAACTCTTTTAAAATTGACCATGAAATTACGGTTTGCACCGCACTAATAGAAGTATGGAATTGTACTTATAGTCCTAGAGCGGGGTGAATAAGACTTTTCAAGTGATTGTACCAAATAAAAACTTATTTTGCCTTACTTAAACAATTTACAAATAAACTTAGCAAGACAATGTAACTCTAATGGCTTCCAAGCTAGTTAGAGGGTCCAATCACATAGGCAACTTGAGATATTTCAATAAAGCAACTAGCCTATATCATAGTGAGCTTGTGTGTGGGAAGTGCTTCCTATTAATCAAATAACATTCATTCAATCATGTATAAGAATTTAAACATTTAAGCATATTTAAGCATGATTAAACAGATGCGTAAATGACAATCCCAAACACAAGCATGTATAGTGCTTCGGCTACATGCCTATTGCACTCCCGGCATCCACACTCAATTTCAGAGTGCACCAGATTTTACTATTAATGGTTTTAAAATAGATTCACCAGCAACCTTTACAGTCCTACACTAAGGACACATGTTTTGGCCCAATGGCCAAGGTCCCACACTAGGCACCTACAGTATAAGCCCACCGGCCAAGGTCCCACATAAGGCACCTATTGTTTAGGTCCACCGACCAAGGTCCCACACAAGGCACCTAACGTTTAGGCCCACTGGCCAAGGTCCCACACAAGGCACCTACCTTTAGGCCCACCGGCCAAGGTCCTACACAAGGAACTTAATCGAGTTTGTTGATAGTAAACTCTTAACCTCAATGTTACATGAGGAAAGAGACTAAACTTTGAACTCTTAACTATGACACTTACTTATCAGATTGAGTTCACTTTTGTAGCTCATCTTAGACTGCTTGAATCAGCTTCCCAATGCTCCCCCGATTGTGTTGCCTGAATTTACCTTTTGGCTCAGATTCATGATAAAAAACCTTGCATATGATATACCTATAAAGGTGACCAAGGTTATGAGAGTTGGTTAAATCTCTAACGGAGGTTATGCATGGGTTTCTTAAGAGATTTAACTGATTAATACACTAGAATATGATTGAGATCAAGGATATACCTATAGGTTTAGTCTCAATACTCCACTGAAGGCTTGAGATCACGTTCTTCATAAAATCGAGCTTTGAATCACAATGAAGAGAGTATGAATCTCATATGGATAGAGCCTAGTTAGGTTAAGATAAGCTTGGGTTACTTTAGGGACTCTCATTAGCCTTAATTCATGCTTTTTGCAAGTTCCTACAAGCCATATTTATAGATAAAAGCTTATAAATAAAAAACTGCTATAAAATGGCTAGTTTACAGTGCTACCGAAGTGACCTTCGGTACCACCGAATTACCTATGGGTAGTACCAAATTAAATACCCAAGTTGCTGATCAAAAATAGTTTCTTTCAGTGGCACCAAACTTTGTTCGTCAGTGGCAGTCAGTGTCATCAAAATATTCAGTCGGTGAACAGAATTATCGTTGTAAGCTTGTTGGACTGTTTTAAGCCCCTTCGGTAACACCAAAGGTGTCGCGCCCCAAACCCAGAAATCGGATTCACAGGAATCCCGATAGCCAAATCCAGTGTCGACAGCCTCCGTAGTACCCCATTCTCGGCTCCTAGAGTCCATATGCCAGATTCCGATCCTGGGATCCTATAAGGATTTTTTTTTTGTGTATATTTAACTCATAATAAGCATAACTACAAGTATACCCAAATCACAAAGGCAACATCATCATCATATATCCACTAATATAATCATTTGATTACAATACTGAAGGAAAATACATAAATTGAAAATCAAGCTTCAGAAGACCGTTGCATGCTCCAAGCTCAACACTGCTGCAACCTAACATCACCTGCACACATCTATCGTGCATAAGCTTATAAAAAGCTTAGAGGGTGGTGTAAGTGTGTGTACAAGGTAAGTATCAAGTATTCAATACAATGCCATCATCATATAGTACCAAAAATACTGGTAATCCATAAATCGTACAATATCGTAATAAGCAGATTACTAACAAGATCATGAATTACCAGAGTAAGAAGAAATATTAACAAGAGCAGGAATTATCAGAGTAAACAGAAATACTGGCAAGATTATAAATTATATGATAACAGAGTAAGCGGAGATACGGACAAGTCCATGAGTCAATTAATATCAGAATACGCAATATAGAACAGCTATGCAAATGAGGAGTCATAAAGAGCCAAATATCAAATGCCAAGGATGCGATGTAGTATGTAATTCCTGATGAGTCCACGAATAGCGTCAATCGTATCTAGACCATATAAATACAGAAATACAGTAACCCAAAATACCATATGCCGCAGATATAATGTAATATGCGGTGCGAATAGAATGACCATGCTGGAGTGTGAAGTCGGGATGATAGTACATAGTATCGCAGGCTATAGAGTCCATCACAAGGGACTTCTATCTAAACCAGACCCATATCTAAATTTAGATAGTCAGACTCAATGTGGTAAACTCCTGATCTCAAGTTAGTCGCACGCTCAATCGAAATCCTAGCCATGCGAAGGTACACGTAACAAATAATTACGCACCACTAGCCCCAGTGGATAGTGAATGAATGAGTATGCAACTCCTACTCAATAAGTCCACATATAAGTACGGTTCATCTCTGGGAATATCACCGGGGTCTATTACACTCTACGCCAGCTTGCCATCCCTATCTGAGCGCACAACTGGGTAAGTGGAAGAGACCCACTATCCGCTTGCCAATATCGGGCCTGGCTCATTGATAGCGAACCCATTCCTCAAGCTCGTCAAACTCAACCTAGATATTACCCCCTCACTTAGGCGGGTAAGGTCACACCCCCTCCCAACTGACCACGACACAGTGGGAGACGTGGCCTACTGGTATACGGCCCTCATGCACTCATATATCCACTCGATCTTGACATTGGGGCATCTCTTGGCCACAGAGGTTTAGGGATTTTCACCTAGGGACATCTATGGCGCCCGTATGCTAGAACCAAATATTTTCGGTGTCCCATCTGGCCATCCATGATATACCTGTGGAGGCGACGACCCTAATGTTGCTAGGGCGTACAATAATCATAGTGCAAGATGCATAAGTCATACAATCCAATCATGCATCAATCCTGTGCATGACGTGCACTCATGTGAGATAACCTCCACCTATCAAGGAGTCTCATATCATCCTGCCCAATGACATATGCAATAGTCAATCACATCTCATAACAAACATGCAGATGATGCGTGTGGGCATGTATCATGATGTTATGCTGTCACATACTCATAATCGGTATTCATGATCGGCCTCGACAATGTGGACATTTAACCAACATTGTCCCCAAGGAATGGTCCACATAGAGCCAAACATATTATGGGCCCACGGCCACTCACAAAGACCTAATATACAACACAATGGGCCTCGCTCAAGGCAACATATACACAGCAGATGGGCTCTACTCATGGGCCTCGAATACGACAAATGGGTCATGCCTCATGGGCCTATTACATATCATAAGGGGCCTCGCCCATGGGCCACGAATACATCACCATGGGCCCCATCACATAGACCTCCTACTCATCACATTAGGATTTAAACACGGGCTTCATATACATTACACAGGCCGAATACACATCTCAATGGGCCTCAACTATGGGTCACATATACATCATAAGGGTCTTAACAATAGGCCTTGACAAATGAAATCGACCTTAACAATCGGATTCGACACTAGGAACCGGCCTCGATACTCGGCCTCGGTAATCAGAATTGGCCTCGACCAATCAGTCTATACAATCAGTATCGATGGGAATGGGCCTAACTAGGCCTAAGGGAAGGTCACCATGCGGGTGTTTAACCATCATTACCCAAAAATGTGGACATTCAACCAACACTAATCCCAAGCAGTGGTCCACATAGAGTTAAACATAAGGTGGGCCCAAATATCCAACAAGTGGCCTCAAATAATCATCATAGGTGGGCCTTACACATGCAACACATGGGCCTACACATCACGGCAGGTCAATACATTGGGCTGCACCATTGGCCTAATATACACAACACGGTGGGTCACATCATTGGGTCGCACCAATGGGCCTCGTATCCAACAAGTGGGCCACATCAATGAGCCGCACTAATGGGCCTTATACACATCAAGCTGGGCCTCGATAGTTGGGCTGGGAACATGTCACAATGGGCCATGACATACGGGCTAGAAATACATCATAATGGGCTTTGACCTATGGGCCTCTGACATATCATAACGGCCATAACCATGGGCCTCAATATACATCGCAATGGCTCGCAACCCATGGGCCTCACATACATCATGCGAGCAGCAATACATGGGCCTCAGATACATCTCAATGGGCCCCAACACCTAGACCGGGTATACATCATATGAGGCCACGAACATGGGTCATATATACATCGTATTAGGCCTCGTCATCTGGGCCTTAAATACGTACATCACATGGGGGCCTCATGAATGGATGGTGTGAATATACAACATATATATCACAGTGGGTCTCACTATGATATGGGTCTCCCAGGAAGGTGGAGGGTTTGTAGATCACGATGAGAGCTAGGATTACATTTAAAATCATTTCAATAGTTGTAGGTGCAACATGTGCATCATAGTACACAATCACTCTATGGGGGGGGGGGGGGTACATGGCTCACTAATGGTAATCAGCATTGTTCAAATTTGCCCATGTGAAATCAACACCTTCCAGACATTGCCCAGAACCATCTAAACACTCTAGACTGTGGGGATACAAAAAATACATCGAGGTGGGGTCCGCAGCACCGCCCAAACACTATTTGTCACCGTCCAAGCATGTCCAACACCTTCCAGATCATCTGGACGGTGTGGATGAAACAAATACATCACTGTGGTCCCCACATGGGACCCACAACATATACATGTATATATGTATTATAATACATATATAATAATAATAATAATAATGATAATATAATAATATCACAATACTATGATTATATCTGACCAGCGCCTAGCCCTGAACGGGCGGCTTGGATACAAAATATATACATCACGTGGGCTGAAAATACATCATATCGAGTCTTATCAAGTGGGCCCCAAATATATCAAATCGGCCACATCAAATGAGCCCTTATAAATATCCAGGTGGGCCTCAACAACGGGCCACAAATATATCAAGGTGGGCCTCCTCAAATGGGCCTCAAACCATGGTCTCATATATATCAAAGTGGGCCTTAGTGGGTGGCCATAAATACATTAGATGGGCCTCATCACATGGCCTTGAAATAATCTCCAAAATGGTTGGACGGTTTAGATGGAACTCATGCATCATGGTAGGTTCCATAGAGATGAAAGGCATAGATGAATCACATACTCCATGGTGGAGGTCCATACTGATGAAAGATGTGGACACAATACATACATAAGTGGGTCCTAAGTAGGACCCACCATAATGTTTATTTTCCTCCCAACCTAGGGCCCACCATAATGTTTATTTTCCATCCAAAATAGGGCCCAACATAATGTTTATTTTCCATCCAAACTATTCATAGGGTTACATGGGCCTAAGGCCCACCTGTAATGTTTATTTACAATCCAAACTGTCCATGAGGTCACGTGGGACCTAGAGCCCACTGTACCGTTTACTTACCTCTAATCTATTCATAAGGTCACGCGGACCTGGGGGCTCACTGTAATATTTATTTGTAATCCAATCTATTCATAAGGTCACGTGGACCTTGGGCCCACTGTGATATGTATTTGCCATCCAACATATACATGGGGCCCACCGTAATATCTATCTATCATCCAAACTGTTGATAGGGACACTCAAACCTAGGGCCCACCATGCTGTCTATATGCCATCCAACCTGCGGATGAGGTCACGTGGACCGAATGAAGAGGAAAAACAAATATCACATATGATCCAAAACTTTTGCAACCCAAAAAAGGGTTTCAACGGTAGGCGTCCAATCCAACTGTTCCATGTGATGTGGGCCACCTGAGGTCCGAATACGGCTGATTTTTGGGTGGCCCACAGCTGGGAGGAGGGCCCACCAAATGCAAGGTGTTAATGGTCGACACACATCAAGGTGGGGCCCATGGCTAGGACTGTGGGTCCCTGCCAGTCCGTCCGCTCGTCCACTGTCAGCGGCAGCAGCAGGTCTGCTTTTTGTTTTTTTTTTTTTTAATCAGAAAATTCACGGTTTTTCCCATGTGGGGCCTACATCTAAAAAATTCAACCCGGCCATTGGATTCTACAGCCCCTAATTGATCAAATGAGACCAATATGAGACGTGTTTTTTGGCGAATAGAAGGATCAAGGTGGGTTTCAATGGTAATACTGTTATTTCCTATGGTATGGCCCGCCCGAGAATCGGATTGGTCCCAAATTTCGGCTCAACGCCTAAAATGGGCTTAGAAATGGGATGGACGACGTGGATTAAATCAATACGTTATGGTGGGGCCTACATAAGCAGTACAGTTAAAGGTTTTGAACCAAGTTAGTTTTGTGGTTGCACGTCATTGCACCTTTGCCTTTTTTTTCTTTTTATAATTTCAACCTGGCCACGTCCAGCGTCTCTGGACGCTGGACGGTTTACAATCAACACAGGCCTCATGGTGGGTCCCACATGGACGTGGTCCACCATGCATGCATATATACATTTTATTATATTAATATAAATAAATATAATATATAATATGTCATTTAACCCATCATGTGGGACTTCCCACTGTCCTAACAGTGAACCTCACCTGAAACGTGGTGGGCCACTCCATTTGATGGATGGAGTAGATTAATCATGATTCAGTGGGGCCCATTTCATTTTAGGGGAGGATAGAGAGAGAGAGATGCGTGAAGGGGAGGGACCCGCCACTATTGGACCCTCCCTTATACAAGGCGTTCATCAAGTGGGTCCCACGATAAGTGGGCCCCTAAATCAAGAATCAACGGTAGATCACCCACCTCTAGGCCTTCTCTTTGATCCTAAGCCTTCTGAGCTCCTCTCCTCCACTTTTGATGGTGGTTGATGGGGTTTTGATGGTGGGGTGAGAGATGAGAGGGTAGGGAAAGTGGGCCACACTTGTTGCTCTTGAAATGCTTGGACATATGGAGCTTGGGAGAGTGGAGATAGAATGAGAGAAGGAGAGAAATAAAATATTAAAGGGGATGGGTGTTGTAAGGAAAGGTGATGGGAGGTATGGGCTTAGTTGAAAATGGGGTAAAAGAGGGATGGTGAGGGTTGAGAGAGGGTTGACTTTTGAAAAAGGAGGGATGGGTTGTTGTACTTGAGATATGGTGTGTACTTGACATTGATTGATGGGACATATCATAGAGATTCCCTCAAAATCCGCAACACGCGGCATTTCTACGGAATGAATGTGGGCCCACATCTTCCTGCAAGGGTATCGCCTCGGTGTGCAAGATGCGGTGTCCAAACCGCGGTGACGGCGCAATCACAAGGATACAAATCTCAAGTTGAGCCGACTCTCAAAAATGGGATACGACTCAGGGTTGCGTGCAAATGCCGATAACAAATCGCAGGTCGCCGAAATTCGACCAAGAGGACCGCAGAAGTCTAAGGAATAGTATAGGCTAGAGTACGAGTCTTACAAAAGGTGACATTTGGTGACACCTTCTTCCTACAGAAGGTGGACAAATTTTACTATTTTTATCCTTTTGATCATTCAACAACTTGGGTTTTGCTTAAGCCAATACTATAGGATAAACTATGGATTTGGGATTGGTTTGAAATAGATGACCTAAGTAGATATTTCCTATTTGGGTTGGGATCATCTATTTATAAAGTTATGATCGCAGAAGCTGTTCTTTGTCTTCAATGTGGCTTTGATGCTTCTGATCCAGTTGCATCACCGGTCTTAACTTACCAAGAACTCATCCGACTATAAGACACAACTAATCACGTAATTGACAAAATGGGTGCAAATAAGTGCACTAACAATCTCCCCCTTTGTCAATTACGTGACAAAAAATAACCTAACGTACAACCATATCATGGTCCACACCAATGACATACTAAAACAATAAAGATTACATATCAAAAATAAAATTTACAACTCCAGACTTGACATGTAATACAAAATCATGCTGCTCCCCCTTAGTGTTTATCAAGAATAACCTGCAATAAGGGAAACAAACAATTTCTGCAAGAAATAGTATTATTTTGGTGGGTAGGTTTCTTCTTCCACTTTTTGTCAGTTATTGCAAGGAGTTAATTAAGAAATATTCCAATAACATTTGAGAATGGATAAAACAGAGGGTAAGAGAATAGAACAGTCAGGTCATATAATGACATAAGTTATAAAGATCTTCATTTAGACAGTGAAATATATATCATCATAAGCAGTTAAACCATACGTTAGATAGAAAAGATAAATGTATAAGGAGTATCTAACATGCGTAGAAAGGATATTACCGTAAATTCATCAAAATTACTACCCCAAGGTTGGGTAGATTAATCCATTATCCAAAAACCAAAGAAAAGGGAGAGCCCTTAAGGGCATAAATATCCAAAAAGGAAATGTACTATGATTCAGTAATAACACAGTAAAGATCATAGGGACAATCCACCCTCATACGAAGGGATATAAGAGCAGCGAGTCAGTAGCAATTCAGTGATGTGCTCCCTAGTATGCTGAAGAGTATCAAGACGCAGTTCAATCCCAGAGAGTCATTTTTTGCACTACCGAAGGCGAGCTTCTATATTTGATTGCCCTTCAAGAAGTTGATGCATTGGATCATTCTAGTGAAGGAGGCGCCCAGTGCTGACAAATAATGGACTTAGAGCAGGGATTGGGGTGTGACAGGAGTCCCAACTAGTGGCCATGGGAGCTTTTTAAGCTTCTTCATTGCTCCTACATTCCTGATTCTCCTTAAATGTAGTTGCAAAACATTTAGTTGAATTAGAGTTTCCTTAGTAAAGCATATAGCAAGATATACCATATCATGAGTAGATACAAATCTAAGGAATTTTGAGAGTTTGTAGATAACACTTGGAAAGGGAAGGCTAGTACAATGAACACCTTTGACGAATAGGATCAATTGTTTCAAGATAAGGATTGGTAGGCATATTTCAATCCCCTGAAAGATGTCATACAGAATGTTTAGAATAAATAGAGAGATCATATCTCCAGACATTTCATATGGGTACGCATTTGTACTCAGAATGTTATGCAATACTTTAGTGGTTGAGTCCAAATGCGATGATGAGAGGAAGTTTCTTTTGTTCCTGGGGATTGTGGCACCATTACATAGTACTCAAGTTATTTCACCCCAAACTCCGAGATGATTGAGAGAACGATCATTTGGGGGAGTTTATGTTACTCTGAGGTGCAATAGTTGACTCAGCACCAAAGGAGTGACCTCCTTGCTTTGGTTCATGAAGTTGATGCTGATGGATGGAGGATCATCATGAGTGTGATGACAAGAATTTAAAAATTGATGAATGAGGTCATGCTGAACCTCTCCTCCAAAATACAGTAGATTGTCCCAGCCAATTGATCCTAAGTATAGATCAGTCCCATATAGTTCGATGATTATGGATCTGATCAGTCTGTCAAAGATTATTTTGTTTGACATAGCCATTTCAGTGGGGTTAGAGTAAGGAGAGTGACAAATGTTAATTCGTCCACTGGAGTGTTCTCCTTTTACAGTAGCCTTGCCTTTTTCTTTAATCATTGTTGTGTTGTAATCATATATAAAAAATATTAATGGGAGGGTTAACAGTATGCATATGAAGTTTCCTATTTTTCAGATATACCAGGAAGAGCAAATGAAATATTGCAGAAGAATTAGTTATGCATATGCAACTTTAGATTAAAAAAAAAATAAAGTAACAACTATGACTCAATAAAACAAAAGGCTTATGACTTCTAATTTCCTTAGAAAATCAGTTATCAGGGAAATGAATAATTGATGCATCAATATACCAAAATAAGTATCGAGCTAAAAAAGAAGGAAAATACACACAACAGAAATAGTCCTAATACATAGTAAATCTTAAGAAGATCTATCCGCAATATCTTCTTCAGGGTATGACAAATGTGCCGCAATATGTTCCACTGACTGTTGAAGTGAGGAGAGGTTTTCTTCCATTGACTTCATCATCTCACCAAGTTTTGATTGATCCTCCAAAAGTTGCATGAGAGCATTCTTCTGAGGAGTAGAAATTGTAGGAGCTAAAGTTGGTGAATGGGTATCTAGGCCTTCTTTAATCATATCATCTTCCTTCCTCGGAAGCACTTCTTCTGCCGATATTGGAACATTAGTTTCATTCTCAGAAGAGAGATTCATTTTCCAAATACTATTCTCATTGATTTCTAGAGCTGATATGGATTCTCCTTCAAGCGCCCTGAATCCACATTAATGGGCCAACTTGCACAGCAGATAATCGAAATGTATTACTGTGAAGTTAGACTCAAGACTTGAAACTATTTCATCGTATATCAGGGTAGGTAGACATAATGGTTCCCTTTTATTGATGTGATATAAAGTCTCTACCATGAATGGTGTAAGCTCAATGTGATTTCTGTATCTAAGATAGATGTTAGAAATATAAATCAAATGGAGTATACGATAATCATTTGACATATTTGTAGCCCGTAGTGCGTTCTGTTGATTCCAAGGGACATTCTTCCCATTGCAAATTTTTTTTGTCCAAACAAGTCTTTTTGCTTTAGTAGGTAGGTTTAATTCAGTGGGTTGTTTGGAGTACAATGGTATTCCTATAAGGGTTGAAATGCGATATGGGGTGATTTTGATTTTACGGCCATCGTAGTCAACTTCAAAACCCTTAGATATAGTGCAATGAGACAAGAATGATCGGACTAAGGTTTCGTTCACTGGCCTTCCAAATGATAGAACTTTCATCAATCCTTGTTGTGAAAGAATTTCTTGAACTTTGAATTTTTAAAGATATTTTACATTTACTTTCCTTTCATAAACAATTCTTCTCTTCAAAAATCTAGCTGTAATGGGGCTCATAGAATCAGGATTTGAAGAAGATAAAGGTCTAGATGATTGGTTAGAAGATCATCCACGCTTTGGAATGCAAAGTTTTTGCCTAGTTCTAGTTGGACCTTTAGTGTCATGCTTCCTCTTGGATTTGTTTTCTCTAGGAGTGATGATTCCATTTGGGAAAATGAAGTGAAATGAAGGATGAACCTGTCAAGATAAGACAAACCTAAGACAAATGAACCAATTTTTAGAAGCATTGAGAAAGAACTAGAAAGTACCTCTTTGTTCAGCCCTCCAACCGGACTTTGGGAAGAAACATGAATAGTCACAGTCTAAACAAAAGTGGGCATTGAGGGTTTTAAGTACTTTGATATAGCTCGATTTCGGTAGCACCGAAGGTAGGTTCGACGTTACCGAAATATTTCTGAGATTCAGAATTTGCTACAACAAATTTCCTAGTATACATTATTTTTAAGAAATGATAAGCATGAATTCACCAAAAAATATTTAGAGGCCAGGAATCCTCAGATTTATTAGTTTGGCCAATTATCAGGCTTAGTCCTTTGATTTGACTCTAATGCTCATATGGGAGGCATGATCCTCAGATGTAACAATTTCAGCTCAAGTGGACCCATGGGGTCACAATTCAGAATTCCTGAGAGGATGATATGGTGTGAGCCAATGTACTACTCATTTGTCTCTTACCCTTCATTTCAGTATTCTTATCTTTTATCTCGTTCTGCATTTTGGAAATGACAGTAATTGTAGATTTCATAAGTATTTTCAATGACTTATGGTCATCATCACTTTTGGACTCACTGTTTTCAGAATTGGAGTCATCTGTGTCATCCCGTGTGGCTGTCATGGCTTTTCGTTTTGATTTCCTAGTCGGACATTCAGTTGATGTATGTTCGTACTTTTGGCAATTGTAGCATTGGAGTTCCTTGGACTTTCTGAAGGGTTTTCCCATTTGGCATTTGTCATCCAGTTGTTTCCCCTTAAAGGGTCTCCTGTGATTCATGATGAAAAATCATTTGAACTGTTTAGCCAGGAGAGCCACTTCCTCATCATCATTTTCATTTTCAGATTCTTCCTCCTCCTTTACGGTTTTGGAAGTTTTCAGAAAATTGAGTTTAGATTTTGTGGGTGGTTTGAAGTGTAGTTCAAATGTTTGTAATGATCCCACAAGTTCTTCAACTTTCATCTCATCAATGTTCCTACATTCTTCTATTGTGGTGACTTTAGAGTTGAATCTTTTCGGTAGAGATCTTAAGATTTTTCTGCTGATTTTGGGTACCGAAAATTTTTCACCTAGACCACCCATGGAATTACATATAATATTTAATTTTGTGAAAAATTTCATGAATGTCTCATGTTCTTCCATTCTTATGCTTTCGAATTAGAAGGTTAGCAGCTGCAGCCTTGATCTTTTTACTGTGTTGGTTCCTTCATGGGTGATTTCCAATAAATCGCATGCTTCTTTCGAAGTTCCACACATACTGATTTGATTGAATACTTCTTGTGAAACTCCATAGTAAATAGCATTCATGGCTTTAGCTTCATGTAATTTCATTTCTTTATCATAAGTAGTCCATTTCTCTTTTGGTTTTGGTTTGGAGACAATTGTATTATTGTCTAGTACCACTTGTTCAGTTGGAGGTACACATCCATTCTCAACAACTTCCCAAACTTCAAATCCACATCTTATAGAAAATATGACGTCCTGGACTTCCAATAAGAGTAGTCTGAGCCATCAAAGAGAGGAGACCAAGAGACAGCTGGTCCCTTTTTGTTCATTGTTCCAACTTCTGTTTAGGATCTCCCTTTGGATTGTTAAGCCCTTTAAGAGGAACCTGCTCTGATACCAATTGAAATTGTGATTTGCACCGCACTAGCGAAAGTATGGAACTGTACTTATAGTCCTAGAGGGGGGTGAATAGGACTTTTCAAGTGATTGTACCAAATAAAAACTTCTATTACCTTACTTAAATGATTTACAAATAAACTTAGCAAGGCAATGTAACTCTAATGGCTTCCAAGCCAGTTAGAAGGTCCAATCACATAGGCAGCTTGAGATATTTCAATAAAGTAACTAGCCTATATCATAGTGAGCTTGTGTGTGGGAAGTGCTTCCTATTAATCAAATAACATTCATTCAATCATGTATAAGAATTTAAACATTTAAGCATATTTAATCATGATTAAATAAATATGTAAATGACAATCCCAAATACAAACATGTATAATAGTTCGGCTCCACACCTACTCCACTCCCGGCATCCACACTCAATCTCAGAGTACACTGAATTTTACTATTGATGGTTTTAAAATAGGTTCTGTGGGATTCCGGTCTTTTGCAACATCACTCGTGTGCACACGTGTCCCAACTCGCACTGTTGATAAACCATACACTGCACCCTAGTGCACCTAGAAAACTCACCAAAGTGATTTATTTTAGATGACCTTGAGACATCTATCATGTGGACCACGTTGTCGTTGCAGTCGCAATGGTGAAAACCGTGTGTCAATCTAACGCTCCGTTAGTGAGATATGACCCATTGAATGTACGACCCAAATTATGTATCCAGTAATACAAGTAACCTTTATTGTGCTAGGCCCATTAGACTTATGCCCATGTGGGCTTAAAGCCCACTTTTAGAACATAAAAATTACCAACAAATAGAATAATTGCTACATGACAAAATAAGAACCTGACACATATAAGACAAAATTGGATTTTATCCCAAAACTCATCATTAGCTCTCTCCCCATGCCTTAGAAACTAATTATGGCTCATGTCCACCTCATCTTATACATGCATCTAATGCATGTCTTGATTTGTGCCACATCACTTCAAACAACCAATTGCAAAACTTCACTTCATCATCCACCATGCATCACCTACAACCCATAACCCTTATCCATCCATTAGCCAATGCATGTCTAAATTTCTTCCACCTTGGCCAATGCATGCTTAGCACCATCCACCTCATCCATCCACTACCCATATCATACATCACATTCCACCTCACTTTTAGCACCAATGAAATCCCATGAATTTGTCACATTATTTTGCCACCTCAACCCCTAATTCCCTATATAAGAGTAGGAGCTCTCTTGCACTTATTCTTTTCCTATACTTATAAAAATTTTGAGATTTTAAGAGAGAGTGGGGCTAAGGTGTGGCCCACCATTGATCAAGAGGGAGTAGACCACACATCATCATCCAACCATCCATCCATTAAAGTGAGTCTACACCCCTCCTTCCATCTTCCTCATCCTCCTCTTTCTTTCCCTTTTTATTTTCTTGATATGTGTGGGCCCCACTAGTGTGGAGGTATTGTATGTGTATATTTATATCTATGGTGGTTAGCAAAGTGGCCCATGTCAATATGGTCCACCATGATGAACATCATATCTACACCCTTCATTTGTAATCCTGTTTTTGTTTCTAAACAGCAAGTTCTAAAAATCATATAAAATCAATCATACTAAGATCGGAGTTGAAACTTGGGGATATTATGAATAACAATATGAACTAACTTTGGACCAACTTTTGTATCCATCCAACGGTCCAATCATCCGTAACATCAAGTTTACTTGGCTGCTATCTAGCAGCACATGCAGGATTCCTATTTGATTAAATGGACCCATTTTTATCTCTTTTAATGAACTTATTAAAAATTTACGTTCTATTGGATTCGTAGAAAATCAAACCAGCTTTCCAACGATATATAATAAGCCTCAATCGGAGTTTGAACGGTTGAGATCTTGGCCTTATACGAAAGATGTATTGGGGAGCTTATTATGACTATTCTTGTTTGGGCCATATCTGTGATTCCAACGGTCAGATGTATTTGATATTTGCTTTTAACTTACTTAAGATAGTTAATAATCATATGTATGGTCCCTATAGTCAGATTCTTTCATGATAAATTTATAAAATTTTGGACCGATAGATACTTCTGTAAGGACAAATCTTGAATTTCTATGTGTGGTCCAAATGGATCCAAGGCTCTATATGGTTGAAAACCTATAAAAGGCCTGAATAATATGTTCCCAAACCATCCATTGGATCAAATCTTCCAACAGAGAACCTGATCATAGAGATTTCATCAATATATATATATTTGATGTGTTACTTGATAAATATGTTGGATCTATGTTATACATAACAATTATCCCCTCATTGACCCACTTGGGTGTGGGATCACTTATGATTTATGCATTTTATTAATATCTGGGAACTTATGTATATTTTTATGTGCCTCTTATCTATGGTTTGCTAGTATGTGGGCCCCACTTGTCATTGGATCTATTTCGTTCCTTTTACACTTTCTGTTTGCTGAAAATTTTCTAAGTACTTAACTATATTGCATGTAGGCCTCTTTGACACCTTGTACTGGGCCCCACACTCTGTAGTTAAGGGTCTCACTTTTGGGGATGTTTAATCCTTATATAAGTGAGCTAGGATGTCCTATGTTTTTGTTAGGAATGATCCCTAAGTGTTTGGAAATTGGGCCCTAAGTTGTGACAGACTCCATTTCTGAAAACTATCTGATTATTTGTGTTTTGTACCAACTTTGGGCCTCTGTAGTGGACCACACGATGGAGGTTTGAATAAGCCACCACTTGGAACCTCTAACCTATACTAATGAATAGATAAATAATATTTTAATTGGGTTAAATCAGACCCCACATGATCAGGGAGTGGATCCCAAAATGTGGTCAGGCATGGTTGTGCAGAAAATTATGTGAGAAAATCATAATGCATATGTTTGGCCCTATACCAAATATTACGTATGCACAACTAGTTGGTCCCAACTTATAATTTTTGAAGTGCATATATATTACAACCAAGGGCACCTGACAGCACACTGAAACGTGGTCCCTTGTGATCATGGGATATACTTAAAATTAGGCCAAAACTAATTCTGCACTATATTTCTTGCACAGTTTCTCCAAGTACCCATGTTTGGGCCATCACCGTAAATTGTACTCACCCAACCAATGAGGCCTGTCTTATAATTTGTAAAGCCCATACATAGAGCTACTAGCTGGTTATTCTCTTTCACCATATGTAGGCCCCACATGATCATGAATCTGACTCTAAAATGGCCCAGAACCAACATTGCACAAGAATCTATTTGATGTAAAATTTATGTGGGGCCACGTCAGTAGGGTCCACCACCTTCCCAAAGCATTTCATGCAGTATCTAAACTCTAAAAAATAACTTTCAGGTATTGTTGGGCTTAAAACCTTAAGTGGACCATCTAGTATGGGCTATCTTATATGGGTCTTACCTTCCATGTGATGAGGCTCGATGAGATGTATGTGAGGCCCTTGTATGAGGCCTACTGTGATGTATATGAGGCCCAATGTGATGTATGTGAGGCCCTTGTATGAGGCGCATTGTGATGTGTAAAAGGCCTATGTGGTGAGGCTCATTGCGATGTATATAAGTCCCCTGTGATGAGACCCATTGTAACATATATGATGCCTATGGGATGAGGCCCATTGTGATGTATATAAGGCTTATGTGATGGGGCCCATTCTGATGTATATGAGGCTTATGGGATGAGCCCCATTGTGATGTGATGAGGCACATGTGATGAGACCCATTGTGATATATGTGAGGCCCATGTGATGAGGCCCATTGTGATATATGAGACTCATGTGCAAGGCCCAATTATGATATTGATCTCTCCATGATGTATATAATAATGTTTATGATGCCCATCCATTTTTCTAACTACTTTAAGGGCCATGGGCCCCATTATGAGATAGTCACTATAGCGGGCCGCATTTTAGGAGACAATAGTGGTTAAATGTCCACATTGTAAACTCCCTAGGGCCCATTGCTAAGCTTATTCTCCATTGTAAGTTAGAATTTAAGGCAGACCGCACTTTAAGAGGAATGATGGTTAAATGTTCACGTTGCAAACTCTCTAGAGCCCATTGTTAAGCCCATTTCTATTTTTCCTTTATTGAGCCCTCACTGAGAATAATGTTTTCCACCATATCCTGTAGTACTACTCAAACCTTAGAACTCATTTTGTGGCCATGATATGTAGGCCTGTTGTGATATGTAGGCCCATTGTGATATGTAGGATCGTTGCGATATGTAGGCCCATCGTGATTATATGAGGCCCATTGTTCGAGGCCCATTATGATTGTATGAGGCTCATTATGATTGTATGAGGCTCATTATGATTGTATGAGGCCCATTGTGCGAGGCCCATTGTGATTGTATGAGGCCCATTGTGATATGTGAGGCCCATTGTGATTGTGTGAGGCCAATCATTGTTATGATTAATAATCATGCATGGCATATACCATGATTCATGCCCATACGCATCATTTGTATGCTTGTTATGAGATGTGGTTGATCATTGCATATGTCATAGGGCCGATTGTTTATGGGACTCCCTGATAGGCGGAGTCGTCCCACATGAGCGCACGGTATGCGCAGAATTTATGCATGATTGGATCGTGTGACTCATGCATCTTACATTGTGTGTTGTGATTGTTGTACTCCCTAGCGACGTCAAGGTTATAACCTCCACAGGCATATCATGGATGGCAGGTTTGGACACCAAAAATCTTCTCTTTACATGGGGTGCAAAGGATGTCCCTACATGAAAGTCCCTGAACCCGATGGTACCGGAAGATGCTTCAACGTCAAGACCTAGTGGATACATGAGCGCACGAGGGCCGAATACCAGGAGGCTGCGTCTCCCACTGTGTATGGTCAGTTGGAAGGGGGTGTGGCCTTACTCGCCCGAGGGTAGGGGCAATTGCTAGGCTAAGATGACCAGCTCATAAATGGGTCTGCATCAAAGTGTCGGATAGATATTGGCTGACTATTGGCCAGGCAGATAGTGAGGTCTCTTCCGCTTGCATGATTATGCGTCCAGTGTAGGGCGACAATGTGGTGTATAGTGTATTAGACCACAGTGATTGTCCGGAGAGGAACTGTACTGATATGTGGATTCAGATGAGGATTGACATGACTTGTGATTACACCTTGCATATGACATTAGCCACGTAAGCCTTGCATCACATAGCCTTGGTATGGCTGACAGCATTGTGCTAAACCTCGGTAATGATCCCAGAGATGTACGGTACTGATATGTGGACTTACTGAGCAGGAGTTGTGTACTCAACATTTGACTCATTCATTCATTCATTCATTATCCGCTTGGGGTGGTGGTGCGCAACCAAATCATTGTGTACCTTCGTAATGGCCAAGATTTCGGTTGGAGGGCGCGACTAACCTGAGATCAGGAGTTTACCATATTGAGTCTAGTTATCCAAATTTAAGTATGGGACTGATTTGGATAGAAGTCCCTTGTGATGAACCCCATAGCTTGTAATACCATGTATTATCATCTCGACTACACACTCTAGCCTTATCATTTCTTTTGCATTGTATACTGCATTACATCCTCTGCATATGACATATTGTGACGGCTCATCGCTGTAGTCACATGTGGGTAGGTATGTGTAAATGGACGCTGATGTGGGAGTTGCCTAGCAGACCTGGGCAAGCTACCAATGGTTGGCAGGCTACTGTGCACACAGTGTAAGCAAGACCTTGTCCCACATATTCGTGGATTCGTCAAGATTTATATATTGCATTGCATCCTCAGCATATTATATTTGGTTTATTATGTCCTTATACTCGAACAATTACACGTCAGCCTTGCTATTGCCTTTCCATCGTATGCCATATAGTAGAAAATGAAATTTAATTATCTTGTTCATGATGATTGGCTATTTTAATGATCCATGGTCGCTTGTTGAGTGACATGCCTATTATTGATGTCATGTTCATGATAACCTGTATAGTTATACGACATGCTTGATTGATAACTCACTCATCTATGATAATATGATTGGTTGATAACATGCCTATAGTTGTTTTGGATGTCTTTACGGGAGCGCCCTGATAAGATGTGTTTTACTCCCGGCACGCAGTAGACTCACGAGCTATGGTTTGCTCATACATATGACTTACACTTTTCAGGATACATACAAGAGTTGTTGGAGTTTGTTATTGTTTCCTTCATTACTATTGAGCTAATGCACCATATCATGTGTGACATGTCGAACAGGTTCGTCTCTTCGATATGCGTTGATACCATGTACAAAATGTGTAACCGCCTAAACAAATTAATCGTTTAAAAAAAATCACACTGAAAAAATCTTCCTTGTAGGATCCCAGGATCGAAATCTAATATATGGGTGTCGGGAACCAAGAATGGGATACTATGGAGGTTGTCAGTGCCGGATTCGGCGATCGGAAATTTCGTGAGCCCAGTTTCCGAGTTTGGGGCGTGACAGGTTCACCAACAACCTTTATAGTCCTACACTAAAGATACACGTTTAAACCCATTGGCCAAGGTCTCACACTAGGCACCTACAGTTTAGGCCCATCGGCTAAGGTCCCACACAAGGCACCTACCGTTTAGCCCACTGGCCAAGGTCCCACACAAGGCATCCAATTTTTAGGCCTACCGGCCAAGGTCCCACACAAGGCACCTATCTTTAGGCCCACCGGCCAAGGTCCCACACAAGGAACCTAATCGAGTTTGTTGATATTGAACTCTTATCCTCAATCCTACACAGGAAAAGAGACTAAACTTTGAACTCTTAACTATGACACTTACTTGTCGGATTGAGTTCACTTTTGTAGCTCATCTTGGGATGCTTAATCTTTGTGCTTCCATGCTTGAATCAACTTCCCAATGCTCCCCCGATCGTATTGTGGATTTACCTATTGGCTTAGCTTCACGATAAAAAACCTTGCATATGATATACCTATAAAGGTGACCAAGATTATGGGAGTTGGTTGAATCTCTAACAGAGGTTATGCATGGGTTTCCTAAGAGATTCTACTAATGGATACATTAGAGTATGATTGAGATCACGGATATACATATAGGTTTGGTCTCAATACTCTAGTGAAGGCTTGAGATCATGTTCTTCATAAATTCAAGCTTTGAATCACAATGAAAAGAGCATAAATCTCATATGGATAGAGTCTAGGTAGGTTAAGATAAGCTTAGGTTACACTAGGAACTCTCATTATCCTTAATCCATGCTTTTTGAAAGTTCCTACAAGCCATATTTATAGATAAAAGCTTCCAATGGATAGAAAACGGCTAGTTTACGGTGCTACCGAAGTGACCTTCAGTACCACCAAACTTGCTTCGGTAGCATCGAATTATCTATTGGTAGTACCGAATTAAATACCCAAGTTGCTGATCGAAAACAGTCTCTTTCGGTGGCACCAAACTTTATTCATCGGTGGTAGTCAGTGTCACCGAAATATTTAGTCGGTGACACCGAATTATCGTTGTAAGCTTGCTGGATTGTTTTGAGCCCCTTCGATAACACCGAAGGTATCTTCGGTGGTACCGAAGTTGACATTCGGTGACACCTTCTTCCTACCGAAGGTGGACAAATTTTATTGTTTTTGTCCTTTTGATCATTCAACAACTTGGGTTTTGCTTAACCAATACTATAGGATAAACTATGGACTTAGGATTGGCTTAAAATAGATGACCTAAGTAGATATTTCCTATTTGGGTTGGGATCATCTATTTGCAAAGTTATGATCGCAGTAGCTGTTCTTTGTCTTCAATGTGGCTTTGATGCTTCTAATCTAGTTGCATCGCCAGTCTTCACTTACTAAGAACTCGTCCGACTATAAGACACAACTAATCACGTAATTAACAAACATGGGTGCAAATAAGTGCACTAACAGACCATTGCCTAAATTCTTATTTATCGCATATGGGTTTCCTGTCTCCCGAAAATTGTAATGGAAATTTCTCTGTCACTTGAGAGAAAGGGAATCCATTAGAGGTTGTCTTGATGCCTACAAGTTTTGTAAGTGGGAAGTGACTTATAGGTGGTATTTAGGGGGGAAGAAATTCACCAACAAATAACTTTCAATTATAAGTCACTTGTAGGCAAAACTGTTAGGAAACTTTTTGGAGCTTCACGTAAGAAGTCACTTCCCTGTAAGTGACTTAAAGCCGAAAGTCACTTTTAAGTGAAAGTTACTTACAACTTATGGGATATTGGTATTAGGGATCTCAAACTCATGTGCCAAGCTCTAGGATTTCCATGAAGCCATCATCCTCGCTCAGGAGAGGAATCCTCTCAATTCACAAATTCATTAATATGGAAAACATATATCCAATTGGAGATGGCTCTCAAATCTACATATGGTGGTGACTCTGCCATTTCTCCACCCTAAATTACCTCCAATCAAGGGAATCTGTTAGAGGTTTTTTTGATGCCTGCAAGTTTTGTAAGTGGGAAGTGACTTACAGGTAGTATCCGGGGGGAGCAAATTCACCTACAAATAACTTTCAATTATAAGTCAGTTGCAGGCAAAACTGTCAGGAAACTTTTTGGAGCTTCACGTAAGAAGTCACTTTCCTGTAAGTGACTTAAAGCCGAAAGTCACTTTTAAGTGAAAGTTACGTACAACTTATGGGATATTGGTATTAGGGATCTCAAATCCATGTGCCAAGCTATAGGATTTCCTTGAAGCCATCATCCTCATTCAGGAGAGGAATCCTCTCAATTCACAAATTCATTAATATGGAACACATATGTCCAATTGGAGATGGCTCTCAAATCTACATATGGTGGTGACTCTGCCATTCCTCTACCCTAGATTACCTCCAATCAAGGGAATCTGTTAGAGGTTGTTTTGATGCTGCAAGTTTTGTAAGTGGAAAGTGACTTACAGGTAGTATTCGGGGGGAAGAAATTCACCTACAAATAACTTTCAATTATAAGTCACTTGTAGGAAAAACTGTCAGGAAACTTGTTGGAGCTTGATGCAAGAAGTCACTTCCTATAAGTGACTTAAAGCTAAAAGTCACTTTTAAGTGAAAGTTACTTACAACTCATGGGATATTGATATTAGGGATCTCAAACTCATGTGCCAAGCACTAGGATTTCCTTGAAGCCATCATCCTCGCTTAGGAGAGGAATCCTCTCAATTCCTCCACCCTAGATTACCTCCAAGCAGCAAGCCTTACATTTGGAGATGGTTTAGGACCTAATGACTTCTAATTGGCGACTATGGAATGAGAAATTAATCTTCTCTATTTGGACGCCTCCCATTGCATGTAGGATCACCCAAACTCCAATTGACCAAGCCCTAAGAATGGACCATCACCATCCAAAAGTTTCACCGTTAAGTGTCTGCATACCAATTCTTTTATTCAAACTCCCATCATTATTGGTTATGGATGGCAGTATGGACAACTCTAGCAATGCCCAAAGCTTGTTATGCATGCATAAAAGATGTTCACAAAGGATCACTTAACCAATTTATGTTTGTGGATGCAACCACTATATTCTTAATGAGCCTTATCCCAAATAAAAATATGGAGATACTTAACCGAAAGCCCGGATGGGTGGGCCCGTAGGATCTAACGGTATTAATACACAATCTTATGGACCTTCATACAAAGCCGATGATAGATGGCCTATGTCTAGCGGTCCGCCGTACTACTATGGGATTAAAAAGATCCACTCACCCCTCTAATCCTCCATCCAGGATGGCCCTTAGACTTTGATGAATGGTTTAGATAGTCTAGAGGCAACCCTAATGGACAATGTATATTTTTCCTCTCTACCTATTTTCTCTCTACCAAGGTGTTTCGTATTTGTTATGATATGCTCGTAAAAGTCAATACGTATAGGTAATGGCCATAACCGTTATGCGATACGGGGTGAAATGGGGCAATTAGTTTTTTTTTATGACCGTATTGGCTGTTATAGTGGCCGGAAAGGCCGTTATGGGGTATAATGACCATTACCCCTGTAATGGTTGAAAAATAATTACTTTTTATTTCTATTTAAATACATTTTTCTCATTTATTTTTTTTTCACTTTTCTCATTCCAAAAACTCTCCTAGATTTTAACCCCTCTTACTACAACTTTTAAGATTAAAACCATAAATTGAAGTGATTTGAGTGAATAGAAGCTTCGAAGACCTTTTTTTTCAAAAAAAAAAATTTTAAATATTAGTATATATGCATTTTTTTAATGATTTATAGTTCTAATGCTTGATTGTGATGTGTGAGACATATAATCATGTTCATAAATTCACTAGACATCTTAATACAACACTCTCACCAAAGAGTCCCCGTTACACTAGCATAAACATATCTAAAACAAAAAAATGAATACGCGTTTGGAATATTTACATTATTATGGATTTTTTAATTATTTTTTTCAAAATTTTTTGGTTAAAAGTAAATTTTCAACCGTTACGGGGATCGTAATGGTTGTTACGCCCCCATATCAGCCTTTAAGGCTGATACCCATATCAGTAATGGTGATGACTGTTATGGCCACTGTTACTGATATAGAATATGAGAGAATAGGTCCCTTTGGATCGAGAGAATATGAGAGAATAGGTTCCATCTCTCCCATATTTCAATCCTTTAACTGTCGAATTTAAAATTTAAAATTTTATTTCTTATTGTATTTGATGTCTTAAATCTAGTCAGATATAGGGCTTGTCGATGCTATCGAAAGATTGTTCGATGTCATTTTTGATGGTATCGAACAGTGATCGATGTCATCGAGATTTTTCAGTTTTTCTCCAGTAGGTCGTTGGACTAACTGGGTGTCTTTTTTATGCCATCGGTATGTGTTCGATGACATCGAATGTATGTACGATGCCATTGAACAAGGCTCGATACAATCAGAGAAAATTGAATTTTCCAGTTTTGTCTCTGGACAGTTTGGGTGTTAGTTCGATGCCATCGAAGGATAAGTTTCGATGACATCGAAGTGTGTTCGATGCCATCGAACTATTCAATGTAGATTTTTGTAGAACCGCGATTTTGTGAGATTTGTTTTCGATTTTACTTGGGATCCTTCTATAAGCTATATATATGGGTGTAAACAGGATTGGGAGGTACTACTAGGGTTCCAAATTCGTCCAAGGGTTTCAAAGGATGTAGAAAGAGTGAAATTTGAGGTTGTTTAAATCGGGTAAGCTCTCTCTCTCTCTCTTTATAATTTCTGCTTTTATAGTGATCATTTGTCGCTTTGTGCCGTGGTTTTTTCCTAAAAGGGTTTTTACACATTAAATCATTATGTTCTTGTTGTGCTTGGTTTGTGCGATTGGATTACTATTGATTCTACTTTGTGTGCTTTCACAGTCTCCCAACAAGTGGTATTAGAGCTAACGTTGGGGCTTAGACTTGAATATGTAAGGAGAAGTATCAATGGCTGGAAATCCAAAGTATGAAATTGAGAAATACTCAGGCAAAAATAACTTTGAGTTATAGAAGATTAGGATGATTAGTCTATTAACTCAGCAAGGGTAGATGAGGCTCTTAAGGAGCGATGTGAGTCTATGAATAATGATGATTGGAAGACTCTAGATAAAAAAGCTAAATCATCAATCAGATTATGTCTAACAGATGAGGTTCTCTACAATGTTATGAGGGGGAAAACCGTAATGGAGTTATGGGAGAAATTAGAGGACTTTTATGCTAAAAAGTCTCAGGAAAATTGCCTACACTTGAAGTTGCAGTTGTTCAACTTTAGGATGACAGAGGGTGGAGATGTGGAGGCTCACATCAGTAATTTTAACAAATTGATTTGCAAGTTGCTAGACATGGAAGAAGTGGTCAAAGATGAAGATCGGGCATGTAATTTGCTGAATTCTCTACCGACATCATATGGTAAAGAAACAAAAATTAGAGGCTTCTTCTAAGGCGGCCAACATGCCACCTCTGATGAAGAGACAAGTAGAGGTGATGTGTTATTAATGTCTATGATCAGACAGTTGTACGATAATCATAAAGATGATTGGATCCTTGATACAAGGGCTTCATATGACATGACTCCTCATCGGAGTTAGTTCGTCACTTACAGGGGTGCGATAGTGGACATGTATTCATGGGCAATGACAATGCCTGTAACGTTTTGGCTATTGGTATGATGCGCATCAAGATGTTTGATGGGATAGAGCGTACCTTAACTAAGGTCAGGCACGTTCTTAATATGAAGAAGAACTTGGTTTCTCTCTGTGCACTTGAGGCAATAGGGTGCAAGTTCATCGATGTTAATGGTGTCCTTAAAGTATCAAAGGGGCACTCATGGTTGTGAGAGCCCAGAGGCACGATAACCTTTACCTGTTGATCGGGAGCACTTCAATAGGTGGAACAGCAGCGGCTATTGTGAACTCCACGTATGTACATATGTGGCATGCTCGTCTGGGCCATATGAGCAAGCGGGGCATGAATGTACTTTCCGATCGTTGTATAATTCTGTTCTTTAAGAATTCAGATTTAAATATACGTGAGCATTGTATATATGGTAAATAATCTAGACTATCCTTTAAAACTAGTAAACATGTATGTAAGGGAGTGTTTGATTATGTGCAATTTAACGTACGGGAGCCATCGCCCAAGGTTTCCGTTGGAGGGTCCTTATAGTTTGTCACATTCATTAACGACTACTCTTGGAAAGTTTGGGTTTATTTCATGAAACATAAATCAGAAGTTTTTACTCAATTCAAACAATGGAAGACCATGGTGAAAAAACAGTCAGGGTGAAAAATAAGAGTTTTAAGGACTGATAATGGTGGTGAATTTACTTCTACTAAGTTTAATGAATATTACAACAATGAAGGGATCGTTAGGCATAACACAGTGCGCCACACACTTGAATAAAATGGTGTGGTTGAGTGGATGAATCAGACACTCTTGGAGAGGGCCCGAAGCAAGTAAAGCTATGTTGGACAAGGATCTATGGACTGAGGTCGTTAACACGGTTTGCTATTTGGTGAACCGGTCCCCTTCTATGATAATTAATTGTAAGATCTCAGAGGAAGTATGAAGTGATCATATAGTTGACTACTCAGATTTGCACATATTTTGTTGTGAGGTTTACTCTCATGTACCGTCAGTTAAGAGAGATAAGCTTGACTAAAGAGCCAAAAAGTACTCTTTATTAACTATGATGTTAGTGTGAAGGGATATAGGTTGTACAACAAAGTCACACGCAAGGTCATCACTAGACGCGACGCTAAATTTAATGAACACTCACTATTCCGCAAGAATGATCAGGAGGAGCGAAATGAACCAAAAAGATTGGTCGTAGATGTTTAGATTGACATAGATGAACTTGGGCTGAGATAGATGTGCAGACAGAGGTACAAGAGCAATTGTAGCATCCACCTTTGAGAAGAAATCTACCGCGAGATCACAGGTTACCGGCAAGATACATGGATGATTCTAATATCGCATGTACCCTCACTACGGATGATGGGAGACCCGTCTACTATTCAGGAGGCTCTTGATGAGCCAAATGCAAAAAAGTGGAAGGCGGCAATAGATGATTAGATGAACTCATTGCACAAGAACAATGCATGGGAGCTGGTGGAGCTTGCAGTGGGCTGAAAAGTGATTAGATGTAAGTGGTTATTCAAAAGGAAACAAGATAAATACAAAGCAATGTTGGTAGCGAATGGTTATGCTTAGAGAGAATGAATCGACTTCACAGAGATATTCGCGTTGGTGGTTAAGCAGGTGTCTGTCAGATTCGTGTTGGTGTTGGTTGCCCAATACGATATCGAGTTGGAACAGATGGATGTAAAGACTGCATTCCTGCACGGGGAATTGGAAGAATAGATCTACATGAAGCAATCAGAGGGCTACGAAGTTAAAGGGGCGGAGAATAAGGTTTGCAGGTTAATGAGGTTGTTTTACGACCTAAAATAGTCGCCTAGGCATTGGTATAAAAATTTTAATTCTTTCATGTTGAGTCATAAATTTACTAAGAGTAAATATGATCACTGTGTCTATTATAAGATAGTGAGTGATGGCAAGTTTGTCATCCTAGTTTTGTATCTTAATGATATGTTGATCGCTAGTCATGATATGTCTGAAATCAATGTACTGAAGAGTTATTTATTAGGGATAATTGAGATGAAAGATCCAGGGGCTACAAAGAGGGTTCTCAGCATAGATATTCATAGAGATGGGAAGAGGAGTAGGTTTTGGTTATCACAGGCAAAATACCTTTAAAATGTGTTGATTAAGTACGTGATGGACAAGGCAAAGCCGATGAGCGTTCCCCACACGGTTCACTTCAAGCTTTTCTCAAATTAATGTCCTAAAACAGATGAGGAAAAATAGAATATGTCCTGTATGTCTTATTCGAATGTGATTAATAGTTTAATGCATGTCATGGTCTATACAAGACCAGACATTTCATAGGCAATCAGTGTTGTAAGCAGATACATGTCAAACCCGAGCAAGCAATATTGGGAAGCGGTGAAATGGCTACTTTGATACATTCGAGGTACAAAAGACTTTATCTTAACTTTTGAGAAGACGAGGGCAAAGTTGGTAGGGCATGTGGATTCAGACTATGCAAGCAATGTGGATTCTAGAAAATCGACTTCAGGTTATGAAAAGGCCTAGCTATATGTCCTAGAGGGGGGGGGGGTGAATAGGACAATGCCAAATAAAACTTATAACAGCGGAATTAAAAGGAATATGATAGCCAAAATAACTCACAATGCAGGAAAGTAAAACAACCTCAAAATTCGGATCTTGAGAGGTTGATACAATTGTTGTTCTAAGGACAATCTTACACCAAAAACCAAGTTTATAGTAGGACAACCTTATTTCTAGAAAGATCTTTGTATCAAATCTCAAACCAAAGAGGAATATAGAAATAAACACGAACTGAACTGAAATAAATTGTAATCACAAATGTATTGTTCTAGGAACAGCCATACACCATAAAAATGGCAGGGTAACCTTGCTGGAACAACTTTAAAGGAAATTGAATTTCAAGCTGATAAAGGAATAACAGAAAATAAATTTAAACTATTACAAAATTCTCACAATGCTTGAATTAAATGATTACAACATTACATCCCACAAATAAATAATTAAAGATTAGAAATATAAATCATTCAACCACAACACAAGGGATTATAGTGGTTCAAATCTGTTAAACAACAACCACACGAGAATCGTTACTCTACTCCTAATATCCTCACACTGAGGGATATTAGCGTTCACTAACAAAATAGGTTTTCACGGGTTCACCCAAAACCTTTATAATTGTGTCTTTGTACGTGGGCTTACACATTTAAAAACCCCACTTCGAGTTTTCCTGGCTCTCCTCGGATAACCAATACAACAAGATTTTTTCGCAAATCTTGAAAGAAACCAAAACAGAAAGAAATTTACAATTAAATATAAAATACGATTATCTCCTTCGTTGTAGAAATTTCCAAGAGAACAAGTCGAGTAAATGATTGAATGTCCAAGTTCAATGTCCAGTACTCAATTACAATGGTTTTAGTTCTCATAAATTTTAAATTAAACCAAATAGGGCTTGCCTTAATTGATTTTGATTCCAAAGAAAGGGAATAATAATTCCTCTTATCAAATTAGATTGGAATAGCAGAAACAAAATCAATTAAATAAAGCTAAAGAAAGAGAATGTAAAATAAGCACACTTAGCTTAGATAGAGTACAGAATTATCACTCAGAAGTTTGACGAAGATTGGCTTGAATAGCTTAATTAATTCCTTGAATTCTTCTGAGATTCGTGCTCTATTTATAGGTGATCAGATCGCGTCTTCAACTGGTCTAGGGAGCTCTTTGTCTAGTCGAAGAAGTAACAGATTTGAAAAAAATCGGGCGCGATAAGCTTTGACCGTTCTACGACTAGTCGAAGGTTTCCTTCGACTGGTCGTAGGTCACCTTCGACTGGTCGAAGGTCTCCTTCAACTGGTCGAAGACCCTGTAAATAATCGCTGGACTTTTAGTCGAAGATTTTTTACTGGTCGAAGATGCAGTCGACACTGTTCCTTCGACTGGTCGAACAGATTCCTGGACTAGTCGAAGCCTAACAGAAAATTTCTGAATTTTGTAACAAACTCACGATTGGTCGAGGAATTTCTTAGACTGGTCGAAGTAAAGCTAAGACTAGTCAAAGAAAGCCTAGGACAAGTCTTCGAACTGCCCAACCACATGTGACATATACATATGACTTATGTATCCAAAATGGCCTACTCCTAAGGTTAACCTACGGTCAAACAAACCCCAATCATGAAGTAAGGACATTGATACATTAGGAATAAGTGACCTTGAAGTCTTGATGTAGCTCAACCTTGAAAATGTCTTGAGTTCTTTACGAATTACCTTATACTCTTCTTGAAGTCTTGCATTCTTGAGTCTTGTCATGTGAGCAATACTTGCAGTCAAGGTTGATCTTTGTACTTGTGATCTTTGCTTGTTGTGAGCTTTGCTTGTTCATGAATGTTGATCTTTGAGAGAGCTTCACTTATGCAAGTTATATAACAGTGATTTTGGCACCACAAATTTGACAACCGACAGGGATAAAGACTATAACACTTATAGGTTACTCGTTTGTACTAGCGAGTGGAGCAATTAGTTGGATGTTGAAGCTTCAGTCCATGGTGGCTCTTTCTATGATTAAAGCAGAGTATACGACAGTGACAGAAGCATTCAAAGAATATGTTTGGTTTAGAGGCATGATAAATCAGTTGGGGCTTCAGCAGGAGGTCATGCCGATTAATTGTGACAGCGATAATACTATCAATTTGGCTAAAAACTTTGTTTATCATTCATGTCACGCCCCAAACCCGGAGATCAGACTCACAGGAATCTCGATCACCGAATCTGGTGTCGACAGCCTTTGTAGTACCCCATTCTCTGCTCCCAGCACTCTTGCGCCAAATTCCGATCCTGGGATCCTACAAGGAGGATTTTTAAAAAAAAACATACATTTATTTTGTAAAAAGCATAACCAAGTTTACCCATATCACAAAGGCAACATCATCATCACATATCCACTAATATAATCATTTAAGTACAATGCGGAAAGGAAAATACATAAATCAAAAATCAAGCTCCAGAAGACCGCTGCACGCTTCAAGCTCAACACTGCCGTGACCTAACATCACCTGCACGCATCTATCGTGCATAGGCTTATAGAAAGCTTAGAGGGTGGTGTAAGTGTGTGCACAAGGTAGGTGCTAAGTAAGCAATATAAGAGAAATCAGATTAAGCGGAAATACTGACAAGCTCATAAATCATACAAACTCAGAGTAATGTGAAAACATACTGATAGGCCCATAAATACCAGTATCCTTATCTAGGCTATACGATGAAAAAATATAATAAAAATAATATCATATACTGATGAAGCAATGTAGATCAGCTATGCAATGCGGATACAGCAAGTCAAATATCAGATGCCGATGATGCAATGCAATATGCAAATCCTGATGAGTCCACGAATACCGTCAGTCGTATCTAGGCCATATAAATGCATAAACAAAGTCACCCCAAATACCATATGCTGCGGATGTAATGCGATATGCAGTGCAAATGGAATGAACATACTGGAGTGTGAAGTCGGGATGATAGTATGTGGTATCACAAGCTATGGGGTCCATCACAAGGGACTTCTATCCAAACCAGTCCCATACCTAAATTTGGATAGTCAGACTCAATGTGGTAAACTCCTGATCTCAGGTTAGTCGCGCGCCCCAACCGAAATCCTGGCCATTGCGAAGGTGCACGTACAATTAGTTGCGCACCACCAGCCCAAGTGGATAGTGAATGAATGAATGAATAAGTATGCAACTCCTGCTCAAAAGTCCACAGATCAGTATAGTTCATCTTTGGGATCATCACTGGGGTCTATTACACTCTACGCCAGCTTGCCGCCCCTATCTGAGCACACAACTGAGTAAGTAGAAGAGACCTCACTCTCCGCCTGCCGATATCGAGCCCGGCTCGTCGATAGCGGACCCATTCCTCAAGCTGGTCAAACTCAACCTAGACATTGCCCCCTCACTCAGGCGAGTAAGGTCACACCCTCTCCCAACCGACCACGACACAGTGGGAGACGCGACCTACTGGGTATACAACCCTCATGTGCTCATATATATCCACTCGGTCTTGACGTTGGGGCGTCTCCTGGCCATGAAGGTTTAGGAATTTTCACCCAGGGATATCTATGGCCCCCGTATGCTAGAACCAAACATTTTTGGTGTTCCATCTAGCCATCCACGATATGCCTATGGAGGCTACGGCCCTGATGTAACTAGGGCGTACAGTAATCATAATGCAAGATGCATGAATCATACGAACCAGCCATGCGTCAATCCTGCGCATACCATGCACTCATGTGAGATAACCTCCGCCTATCAGGGAGTCTCATAACGACATACTCAATGACATATGCAATAATCAGCTACATCTCATAACAAGCATGCAGATGATATGTATGGGCATGTATCATTATATTACACTGTTACATACTCATAATTGGTATCGAATGATATACTCGTAATCCGTATCGATAACCGGCACCAATAATCGACCTCAACAATTAGCGTCGATAATGTGGACATTTAACCAACATTGCCCCCAAGGAATGACCCACATAGAGCCAAACATATAATGGGCCCACAGCCTTACATAAAGGCCTAATATTCAACACAGTGGACCTTACTCACAGGCCACATATACACAATAGGTGGGCCCTGCTCATGGGCCTCAAATACATGAAATTGGTCATGCATCATGGGCCTAATATATATCACAATGGGCCTTACCGATAGGCCACGAATACATTATAGTGGGCCTTACCCATGGGCTATGAATACCTCACGATAGGCCTTGCCCATGGGCCTTAAATACTTGACAATGGGCCTCGACAAATCGGAATCGCCTCGATACTCGGCCTCGACAATCGTAATCGGCAAATCGGTCACGTTAAGCAGAATCGATCGATAATCAGAATTGGCAATCGGAATCGATCGATAATCAGAATCGACAAATCGGTCACCGATTGGAGTTGGTAATCGGTGATAATAGATCTAACAAGGTTTAAGGGAAGGTCACAATGAGGACATTAAACCATCATCGCCCGTCAATGTGGTCATTAAACCAACATTGCTCCCAAGGAGTTGCCCACCTAGAATCAAACGTATAGTGGGCCCATGGTCTCACACAGGGACTTAATACACATCACTATACTATGGGCCTCACTCATGGACTGCATATACATCACGATGGGCCTCGGCACATGGGCCATAAATACATCACATCAGGGCCCCAACACATGGCTCGGGTATATATCATATTGGGCCTTAAACATGGATCTCATATACATCAAGTGGGCCGCATTACATCAAGAGGGCCGCATCCATGGGCCACACCAATAGGCCCCACTAAACGGGCCACAAATACATAACGACGGGCCTTGGCACGGGGGTCATAAGTTCATCACATCAGGCCTTGCCCATGTGCTTCGAATACATCATAACGGGCCTCGCCCATGGGCCTCGAATACATCACAATAGCCACAACCCATGAGCTTCAAACACATAATAGGTGGGCCCTACACATGGGCCTAATATACATCACAGGTAGGCCTTGTACATAAGCCTCATACATGTCAAGTGGGCCTCATCAATGGGCCACACTAATGAGCCTCATACACATCAAGTGGGCTTCATCAATGGGTCGCAAAATACATCAAGTGGGCCTGACGAATGGACCATAAAATACATCACGGTAGGCTTCACAGATGGGCCACAAATATATCAAAGTGGGCCTCTCAAATGGGCGAAAAGTGGGAGCTTGGACTACATCTAAAATCATTTAAAAAGTTGCAGGTGCACACGTGGACCACTGTACACACCATTCCATGGGACACATGGCCACTAATGATGATCAGCATTGTCCAAACATTGTCCAAGTAAATCAGTACCGTCCACACATTATTCATGTAAACCGGCGCCATCCAAACATTGTCCAGCACTGTCCAAACATTGTGGACAGTGTGAATATGGGACATACATCAAAGTGGGGTCCACAGCACTGTCCAAACATGATCCAGCACTGTCCAACAATATCTGGATGGTGTGGATCAAACTATACATCATGGTAGGCCATACTCGTCCAGCAAACATGGTGAATGGCATGGCTGACATCACGTACATCAGGGTATGCTCCATGGTGCACCATGCAGGGACAGACGACTTGGATATACAATGCATAAATCAGGGTGAGTTTCCATAGATGGATGAATGGTTTGGATCTAACACGTACATCAAGGTCTGTCCCACATGGCAAAACAGATGAACGGATGGATACACATACATTAATGCAGGGTGGGCCCCACATGCTGTCGTCCAATGGATGGATGGTTTAGATATAAAACATATACATTATGGCGTGCCCACACCACACATATGAAGGTGGTGACGGTGGGGATTTGAAATAGATACAGCAAGGTGGGTCCCACCCCACACGTATCACACGTGTGGGGTGGACCATAACTCCAAATGGGTGGATGGTGTTAATAAAACACATACGTGAGGGTGTGGCCCACCGTCCAACAATCTGGATGGTGGGGAAATACATACATTGAAGGTGGGTCCACGTGGTGGCCCACCCAATCTGTTGATAAGGTCATGCAGACCTGGATGCAGGGAAAAAAAAATTTCATAATATGGGACACCCATGAGGGTTTCAATGGCAGACATTCAATCCATACTGTTTCCTGTGATGTGGGCCATCTGAGCACCATCTACAGCTGATTTTTGGAGGGTCCATCACCTAAAAAGGGACCCACCAAATGGACGGTGTTGATCACCAACACACATCACAGTGGGGCCCACATCTGGGACCCACGGTCCCTGTCTTTGAATCACGTCACAGGGACGTCAGCAGGTGTTGCTGCCTATATTTTTATATTTTTATTTAAAAAAAAAAAAAGGTTTTTGTGAGGTTTTCACAGGTGGGGCCCGCATAAGCTGAATCCAGCCCAGCCATTGCACTCTAAGGCCCAAGACAAGATAAACAAGCCTAATATTGAGTATTTTTCGGCGCATAGAAATATCAGGAAAGATTTCAACAGTGAAAACCATCATTTGCTATGCTATGGCCCGCTAGAACTTCGGGTTGACTTCATTTTTCGGCTCAACGCCTAAAATGAGGTAAGAAAGGGGATGGACGGCTTGGATCAAAACATACACCAAGGTGGGACCTGCATGAGTGGCCTTCCCAAAAGTTTTGAATTGAAGCTAGTATTTGTGTTTTCAGTTTAACGTCCAGCATCAGAGACGCTGACCCACGTGTGTAAGGTGGGCCCTGCCCAGGTGGGCCACAAAACGGTGGATGGTGCGTGTACAACACATATATAAGGTGGGTCCCACTTATTGACGTACTAAGGAGGGGTGGGCCCTACCCAAGTGGGCCACCAAATGGCCGAATGGTATGGATAAGGCAAACATCAAGGTGAGGTCCATTCGGGCGGCCACACAGTCACATCATCACACAAAATGATAGAGAGAGGGAGAGAGAGAGAGAGAGAGAGAGAGAGAGAGAGAGAGAGAAAGAAGCACCCACCTCAAGATCTCCTCTTCCTTCATCCACCTATAGCCTCTAGAACTCCAAGGGGACGTTTTTAACGGTTGAGATGGGATTTGGATGGTGGGGATGGGAGATAGGAAGGTGGGCCACACCAAACTCTCTCTCTCATGAAGGTTGGGACGTGATTTGCTTGGGAGAAATGAGAGGTATGAGAGATAGAGAGATGGGAGATGTGATGTAGAGAGAGAGAGAGAGAAGGATGGGTGAGAGAGTGATGGGTGATGGAGAGGGTTGACTTTGGGGAGGGTAGTTGTACTTGGGGATGGGTATGAGTGATGGGACTGATGGGGTGTGTACTTTGATTGATTGATGAGATTGATTTGATATTTGGTAGAGATTCTCTCGATGTTTGTAACACGCGGTATTTTCCTCGAACTAAACACAGGCCCACATCTCCTGACCTAGGTATTGCCTCGACGCATGAGACGCGGCATCGGAATCGCGGCGATGGCGCGGTCGCACTGCTAAAGGTCTTGGGTCGAGTCGACTCAGGAAAATGGGATACGACTCGGGGTCGCGCGCAACTGCCAATTATATATCGCGAGTCACTGGAATTCGACCGGGAGGACTGCGGAAGTCTACGGAATAGTTCGGGCTAAGATACGGGTCTTACAATTCACGTACTAAACACATTGATGTTCGTCACCATTTTTTCTGACAGGTGCTTGAAGAAGGAGGCATGACTCTAAAGAAGATTCACACCAGCATGAATCCGGCGGACATGCTCACCAAGGTGGTTCTTGCAGAGAAGTTCAAGTTTTGTGCAACTTCTTTGGGCTTGGCGATGGGGTAAAAAGAAGACAGCTTGTGCATGAGAAGCATTGATGGAGCTATGATGCAAGGCAGAGATAAGAGAAAATGTCCAAAAGCTACACGTTTGATGATTGAAGACATTGTGTAAATCTAGTTAAATGAAGGCAGGGCCTGTCGATGCTATCTGTAAGACCCGTATCCTATCCCGTACTGTTCCGTAGGCTTCCGCGGCCATCCCGTTCAAATTCTGGCGACCCTCGACATGTATCTGACATTTGCGTATGACCCTAAGCCGAGTCCTGCATATCAGAGTTGGGTCGATTTGAAACTTGTATCATTGCAACCACACTGTCGCCGTTGTTCCGACGCCGCATCTCACGCGCTGAGGCGACACCTGAGCCAGGAGATGTGGGCCCGCGTTTAGTTCGAGGAAAAACACAGCGCGTTGCAAATCCCAAGAGAATCTATCAAATCAATCACATCAATCAAGTCAAGTACAATAAGTACAACATCCATACCTCTCTTACTAACAAGGCATGGCCCCCCTCTCTCTCCCATTTCTAAAGTCAACCCTCCTTACAACAACCCATCCCTCTCTCCTTACAACATCTCTCTCTCATTCCCTCTTTTTCATTCTCTCTTTCATCCTCCAAGCAAGAAACCGTCCATGACTTCCATGGAGAAGCTAGGTGTGGCCCACCTTCCTACCACTAAATCCAACCCTTAGATCATCATCTCAACCATTGAAAATGTTCTCTTGGAGCTCTAGAGTGCATAGGCAGAAGAAAGAATAGGCGATCAAAGGTGGGCGCTCTCTCTCTCTCTCTCTCTCTCTCTCTCTCTCTCTCTCTCTCTCTCTCTCTCTCTCTCTCCTTCCTTTGAGTATTTGGTGGCCCACATGATGAGTGTATGTGGTGTCCCAACCGTCTATCAAGTGGACCCATGGCCAACCAAATCATATGGGCCCTACCCTTTGATGTTGGGAAAACACAAATATCAGATTGACCCAACCAAGTGGGTCATGTCCAGGCGTGGGACCCCTCCAACCGTGGTCCATAGGCACTGGACCCACTTGATAAACAAGCTCCCATCCACTGTCCCTGACGCTGGACGTTGCGGGGATAAGAACCGCCAGTGGGTGTACTGACAAGTAAAAAATATATATATTTTTATATTAAAACCTTATTTCTTATGGAGAGGACTGCTCACGTAGGCCCCACCTGGATGTATGTATTCAATCCGCGCCATCCATCACATTCCCTAGACCATTTCAAGCATTGAGTCGAAATTTGAAGTCAATCTGAATCTTTAGTAGGACACACTAGTGAAAACAACAAATTAACTGTCAAAAACTGTTACGGATTGCTGTGATGTTTCTATGCCTCAAATATATTGAATATTGATCTCGTTGTGTATGTCACGAGCCTGGGAATTGAACCAACGGACTAGATCGTCCGGATGTGGACCCCACCAATGAAAAACTATCGATTAAAAAAAAAGGGTCGACGCTGCTTGCTGCTGCGTCTAGAGGACGCTGATAGCAGCAGCGTCCTGCTGTTGTAGTAAACGGGCAGGGAGAATGGCCCCACCTCAGGTCCCCACCATGATGCATGTGGAGCATCCACACCGTCTATTTCATAGGACCTTAGGACAGTGGGCCACCCTCCAAATTTCATCCGTATACGTGGCTCAGGTGGCCCACATCATGGGAAATAATGGTGATTGGATGGCTTCCATTAAAACTCATTTTTTTTGGTTTACAGAAGTTTTGAATCAATATGAAATTTGTTTTTCCCCTTCAAACCAGGTACGTGTGACCTTTGAACGGTTTGGATGGACCCTAAACATTAGGGTGGGCCCCACGTGGGACCCACAGTGATGCATGCGTTTTACTCCCACCGTCCAGGCAGAGGGTGGAGCCCACCCAAATGTATGTGTTTATTTAGCGTCGTCCAGCAGCAGCTAGACGGAGTGGATCCAACCATGAGTATGTGTTATGTCCTCACCGTCAACTGTTTGGACAGTGGGACCCACCGTGATGTACGTGTTCTATACATGCAATCCACCTATTGGTCAGGTGGCCCACACTGCAAAAGCAGTGAGGGTTGAACATCAGCCATTGAAACCTGTTTGGGGTAGAAGTTTTGGATTAATATAAAATTTGTTTCTCCTTCATCCAACCCGTTGGTTTGCAAATAAACATTTTGGTGGGCCCTAGGTCTATGTGACCATACAACAAGTTGGGTGGGAAGTAAACATTACAGTGGCCTGGGTCCGCATGACCTTACCAATGCATTGGATGGAAAATAAATGTTATGGTGGGCCACACGTGTGGACCCACCTTATGAAGCGGAATGGTTGGCGTGCTGCACACCAGCTATACAGCTAGTGTATGTGATGTCACCAAGCTATGTAGGCCCCACCTATTTCGTCCACGCCGTCCATCTACGGGACCCACCATGATGCATGTGTTGCACCCAAGCCGTTTAACCATTTTGAAAGACCGCCTTAAGGCTTGAGACTAAAAATGAGATAGATCCAGTTGTCAGGTGGACTACACTATAGAAAACAGTGGAGTGAATGCCTACCATTGAAACCCCTTGGGGTTACAAAGCTTTGGATCAATATGATATTTGTTTCTCCCTAAGACCTTGTGACCATGAGAGTAGTCTAGATGGAAATTACATGTGGTGGGCCCACTGGAATCTGAAAGTGGGATATTAACATCACCACAGTTAGTTGTAGTATGGTGCAGATGATCTTTGGATACGATATATATATATATATATATATATATATATATATATATATATATATATATATAATATTCTAAAATAACCTCTAATAGTGGTTGAAGTAAGTAGTTGGTTCGGTCCATTTAATGGGGGGCCCATTTGATGAGGCCGATTTGATATAATTGGGGCCCACTTGATAAGGCCCGATATGATGTATTTTGAGCCCACTTGATGTAACCCATTTAATGCATGATTGACCCATTGGAGCGACTCATATGATATGGCCCACTTGCCATTTGTCGGGCCCACTTTGATGTATTTTGTGGCCCATTTGTCGGGCCAACTTTGAAGTATTTTGTGGCCCCGTTGTCGGGCCCACTTTGAAGTATTTTGTGGCCCATTTGTCGGGCCCACTTTGATGTATTTTATGGCCCATTTATCAGGTCCACTTTGAAGTATTTTGTGGCCCATTTATCGGGCCCACTTTGAAGTATTTTGTGGCCCATTTGTCGGGCCCACTTGGATGTATCTTATGGCCCATTTGTCGGGCCCACTTTGAGGTATTTTATGGCCCATTTGTCAGGCCCACTTTGATGTATTTTATGGTCCATTCGAGGTGCCCACCTTAATATACTTGTGACCCATTTGCGAGGCCTACCTTGATATATTTGCGGGGCCCATTGGTGCGGCCCATTGATGCGGCCCACTTGTTATACCTGAGGTCCATTAACACGGCCCAACTCAATATGATGAGGCCCGTGTGCAGAGTCCACATGTTATGAGTATTGGGCCCATGTGCAGGGCCCACCCGTTGTGTATTTGTGACCCTTTTTGGCATGGCCCATTGAGTTGTATATAAGGCCCAATATGATGTATACCCGGCCCATGTGTTGAGGCCCGATGTGATGTATTTATGGCCCATGTGTCGAGGCCCGATGTGATGTATATGTGGCCCTTGTGTGTGAGGTCATGGGCCCACTATATGTTTGACCCTATATAAGCCACTACTTAGGAGCAATGTTGGTTAAATGGCCACATTGATGGGCAATGACTGTTAGATGTCTTCATTATGACCTTTCCTTAAGCCGTGTTAGGCCCATTCTTACCGATTCCGATTGTTGAGACCTATATGATGTACGTGCGACCCATAGTTGAGGCCCATTGTGACACGTATTAGGCCCGTGATGCATGGCCCATTTGATGTATTCAAGACCCATGTGTAGGGCCCACATGTCATGTAATTGAGGCCCATGGGCAAGGCCCATTGTGATGTATTCATAGCCCGTGGGCAAGGCCCATTGTGATGTATTCATGGCCCATGGATAAGGCCCATTATGATGTATTCGTGGCCCATGGGTAAGGCCTATTGTGATGTATTCATGGCCTATGAGCAAGGCCCATTGTGAGGCCCATGAGCAAGGTCCACAGTTGTGTATATGTGGCCCTTGAGTAAGGCCTATTGTGTTGTATATTAGGCCTTTGTGTGAGGCCGTGGGTCCATTATATGTTAAGATCTATGAGGGTCGTTCCTTGGGGGCAATGTTGGTTAAATGTCCACATTGTCAGGTTGATTGTCGATCCCCGTTATTTATACTGATTATGAGTATTTGATAACATAGCATCATGATACATGCCCATACGCATCATCTGCATGTTTGTTATGAGATGTGGTTGATCATTGCATATATCATTGAACGTGTTGTTATGAGACTCCCTGATAGGCGGAGATTATTTCACATGAGCGCACGGTATGCACAGGATTGATGCATGTCTGGATTGTATGACTCATGCATCTTATATTGTGATTTTTATACGCCCTAGCGACATCAGGGTTGTAGCCTCCACAGGCATATCGTGGATGGCTAGAGGGGACACCGAAAATGTTTGGTTCTAGCATATGGGCGTCATAGATGTCCTTGGGTGAAAATTCATAAACCTCCGTGGCTAGGAGACGCCCCAACGTCGAGACTGAGTGGATACATGAGCGCTCGAGTGCCAAATACCAGGAGGCCGCGTCTCCCACTGTGTCGTGGTCGGTTGGGAGGGGGTGTGGCCTTACCCGCCCGAGCGTGGGGGGCATTGCTAGGCTGAGTCTAACCAGCTCGAGGAATGGGTCCGCTATTAATGTGCCAGATAGGTATTGGCAGACTATTAGTCAGGCGAATAGTGAGGTTTCTTACGCTCACTTGGACTATGCGGTTGGGAGAGCGGCAGTGCCATTTAGAGTATACTAAACCCCGGTGATGATCCCAGAGAGGAACCATACTGATATGTGGACTTATTGAGCAGGAGTTGCATATTCATTCATTCATTCATCCACTATCCACTCGGGCTAGTGGTGCGCAACTATTTGTTACGTGTACCTTCGCAATGGCCAGAATTTCGGTTAGGGCGCGTGACTAACCTGAGATCAGGAGTTTACCACATTGAGTCTGACTATCCAAATTTAGGTATGGGACTGGTTTGGATAGAAGTCCCTTTTGATGGACTCCATAGTCTGCGATACTACGTACTATCATCCCGACTTCACACTCTAGCATAGTCATTCCATTCGCACTGCATATTGCATGACATTCGCGGCATATGACATTTTGGGTTATTGTGTTTCTGCATTTATATGGTCTAGGTACGGCTGACGTTATTTGTGTTACTCATCAGGAATGTATAGTGCATTGCATCCTCTATATCTGATATTTGGCTATCTATGATTCCTCATTTGTATAGTTGTTCTATATTACTTATTCTGATATTAATTTACTCATACACTCATCCGTATTTCCGCTTACTCTGTTATCGTATAATTCATGATCTCGTCAATATTTCTGCTTACTTTGATAATTCATGATCTTGCCAGTATTTCTACTTATTCTGATATTGTACGATTTATGGATTACCTGTATTTCCGGTATTGTATGATGATGACATTGTATTGAATACTTGGTATACCTTATGCACACACTTACACCACCCTCTAGGCTTTCTATAAGCTTATGCACGATAGATGCGTACAAGTGATGTTAGGTTGCTGCAGTGATTAACACTGGAGCGTACAGTGGTCTTCTGGAGCTTGATTTTTGATTTATGTATTTCTCTTTCAGCATTGTACTTAAATGATTATATTAGTAGACATGTGATGATGATGTTGTCTTTGTGAATTAGGTAATCTTGTGGTTATGCTTATTATGAGATAATTGTACAAAAAAAAAATCCTCCTTGTAGGATTCCAGGATCGGAATCTAGCACATGGACACTAGGAGCTGAACTTAGGGTACTCGGAGGCTGTCGGCACCGAATTCGGTGATCGGGATTCCTGTGAATCCGATTTCTGGGTTTGGGGCGTGACACTATCGATAAACTGTTCGATGTCACCTTCGATGGCATCGAACAATGCTCGATCCCATCGAGATTTTCCAATTTTTCTGCAGTTGGTCGTTGGACTAATTGGGCATCTTTTTATGCCATTGGTATGTGTTCGATGACATCGAAGGTTTGTTCGATGCCATCGAACAAGGTTCAATGTAATCAGAGAGAAGCGGATTTTTCAATTTTGTCTCCAGATAGTTTGGGCATTAGTTCGATGCCATCGACATACATGGCTTTGATGTCATCGAAGGATAAGTTTCGATGAAATCGAAGTGTGTTTGATGCCATCGAACTACTCGACGCAGACTTTCACAGAACCGCGATTTAGCAGGATTTGTTTCTGATTTTTCTTGGGATCCTTTTATAGACTAATATAATATGTGTGTAAGCGAGATTGGGAGGTACTACTAGGGTTGTAAATTCGTCCAAGGGTTTCAAGAGTGAAATTCAAGGTTGTTTGAATCGGGTAAGCTCTCTCTCTTTGTAATTTCTTCTTTTATAGTGATTATCTGTCTCTTTGTGCCGTGGTTTTTTCCGGAAAGGGTTTTTTCACGTTAATTTGTTGTGTTCTTGTTGTGCTTGGTTTGTGCGATCGAATTACTCCTGATTCTACTCTGTGTGCTTCCGCGGTCTCCTAACATTTTTTAGAATTAGGAAGAGGAAAATCGAACTGAAAATCACATGGGACTCACGCACAAGCCGTTTCCCACAAGTGGGCCCGTGGGATACCAAATCCAACATTAATCATCATCTATTCTTGAAATGCCCACATTGGTAATGTTCTGTAATTGTAGTCCATTCCACATGGCAACAACAACAAGTGATCCGAGGTCACTTACAGGCAAGGTATTCTGTATCAGTATCTGTTGGTGTAACGGTGCCCACCGATACCGATACGGATACGGGGGTGTAACAGCGATACGGGGGGAATAATGGCCTGTAACGGTGCAATTTTTTTTTACCAAAAAAATATGAAAAAATATGAATTAAATCCGAAATATTCTAAGCATTCCAAATATGTGTTCATATATAAATTGAAAATGTTTATGGTAATGTAACGGTCCACTCATTGGTGAGAAGTTGTATCGGACTGTCTGATGAATTTATGAACCAGACAACCTGGATTTGACTACGAAACTCATATATTTAATTTTCTAACTATCTACTATCAATGATACATATATTAGAATGAATATAATATGAAAATATCTTACATGTGTAGGTGTTTACAATTATTTTTCATACCTGTGGCTGTGACTGTAATTCCTGTCCTATGACCTGTCATCCTCAAGTCAAGAATATTTTTTTAAAAAAATTAGTAGTGTTCGATATACTCCCCTGCAACTTGATTAAGGATTACTTGATTGGTTGTCAGGATAGCTATTTTAAGTACAAGTTCAGCAGTGTCAAGTGTGTACTTGGCTGCTTGTAATAATACTATTGTGAGCTGTCTACTGCAAAATACTTACCTTAATACAAATATATACTATTGATATTATACTTACAATCACAAGTCACCACCAAAATGAAAATCTGCCTTTTATAGTTTCTTGACCTCCACATCATCGTCATCGTCATCATCAGGCTGAGGTTGTCTAATAGGTGGAGGTGTTGCATATCCATAATATCCAGTGCCAGAAGGAAATACTAGATCAACGAAACCAGAGGATGACCGATCCTGACTAGGTAACGACTCCGATCCCGAGTAAAGATATCCATCAGTGCTCATCGAATAGCCATACTGGTGCCCGCACTCAGGCTGTTGAGAATCTTGAGATTAAGATTGTATCTATGATGAGTGACTTGGATTTGGATTTGGATCTTGATATCTATAATCTATGGATATGGATCGGGAGGACTACTCCAACATGAATGTGATGGAACAGACTCAGTATAACTATAATCATAATCCAATTGGCCAGATCTAGACATTTCAGGTAGATAGATACTACGTATAGATTAGATATGACCATGTCTATGTGAGATTGTGAGTCTACTCGCTATTCTAAATTTATATGCAGTTTTCAGAATCTAATCAATAAAGATGATTTTATGTTTTAAACCCTAAGAAGCTCTAAAACCTGTCTAATATAAGAAAATAAAAAATCACAATAAGAATCTGTAAAAATGGACATTAATATATTTTAATATGATTAACACATCATATTCTACCATTAAAACAGCAACACATTAAATAAAAAAATAATTTTCAAATTTTTTTAAAAAAAAAGGGGTCGAAAATAGTGCACAAATAGAAAACAATTATAAAAAAATATAAAATCACATCCAAAATCTGTAAAATGGACATTAATATGTTCTAATATGATTAACACATCATATTGTACCATTAAAATAGCAACACATTAAAAAAATAATTTTTCGAATTAAAAAAAAAAAGGCCGAAAATAGTACGTAAATAGAAAAAAATTATACAAAAATATAAAATCACATCCAAAATCTGTAAAATGGACATTAATCTGTTCTAATATGATTAATACATCACATTCTACCATTAAAACAGCAACACATTAAATAAAAAATGAATTTTCAAAATAAAAAAAATGGCCGAAAATAGTACGTAAATAGAAAAAAAATTATTTTAAAAAAAATATAAAATCACATCCAAAATCTATAAAATGGACATTAATATCTTTTACTATGATTAACACATCATTTTCTACCATTAAAAAAACAACATATTAAATAAAAAATGATTTTTGGAATTTTAAAAAAAAAAAAAAAGCTGAAAATAGTGCGTAAATAGAAAAATATTATTAAAAAAATATAAAATCACATCCAAAATCTATAAAATAGACATTAATATGTTCTATTATGATTAACATATTACGTTCTACCATTAAAATAGCAACACATTGAATAAAAAGTATAAATACCTATTTCTGAGAAATTTTTGAAAAATGGCTTACAGAGCTTCGAATGAAGAAAATCCTTAATATAAATTATTTTTATTTGTAATTTCAATCTAAGAGTAGTTGAAAGTTGCTATAGAATGATTTAGGCTATGGCCAACACGTAACCAATACTGCACTCCCTGCGTACAGGTGATTTAGAACATGGTATCTGCTTATTACATTCCACGAGCCTTCACTTTGTGGCAACAACAACAAGTGGGACAAGGTTGGCCACAAGTGATTTGGAATGCCATATTTGCTTATTTAATCTAGAAGCCTACTCTTTGTGGCACCAACAGCAAGTGGGGCATCTAGAATGCCATATTTGCTAGTTATTTTGTAAGCCATCTCTTCGTGGCACCAACGGCAAGTGATGTGAGGTCGCTTAAAGGTGATTTGGAATTGTAGACACCCCACCCAAAAACGAGATTAAATCCACTCTTCCACTTCAATCAGGCTTCGATAAAACACACATCTATACGGTTCGATACCCATCGAAACGACTATATAAGTTAAGCAGTATACGTCTCAGGCAGGTCTCAGGAATAATTGATGAATCGGATCGAAGATACAGAGGGCCAACCAACCGACTCCAACCAAAATACCAAACCCTTGAAAGACTTAAAATTACCTTTAACGCTAGACAGGCTGGTCAGTAAGGGTTCTCGACATGAACCTGAGATGACCAACGGATTGGATTTGGTCATTCGAGGTATCCAGGTCAAATTAATCAAGTCAAATTTGCGAAACTCCAACGGTGCTGGGTTCCCAACACATTCTAAAGACAAACCACCGGACCCGATCGGTTGAAGCCGGACCGGACAAGCACGAAGCAGGGCTGTGGACCTCAACCACTGGACATACTCAGGACCCTTTACATGCAAAAGAAAAGCAAACCCCACAACTAGCCCTTTTAAGGCCGGTTGAGAAAAGGTACCAATTGTGACACAAGAGATGGATAGCCTGAGCTAAAGAGAGCTAAGGGCACAGAAAGAAAACCTATGGGCCTAAAATCAGCTAATGAAGCTACTAAAGGTGACAATAGCAGTGAGCCATTCGGGAGGGTAATGGCTGAGAGAGGTACATAGGCCTTGTGAGAGGGTGTTATAAGTCGGCTAGCTGTGCGCCAAGTCGAGCTGAAGCCAGTGCATCGTCACCAACTAGCAGTTGCACGTGTTAGAATTTGCCTCGACCCTGGCTCAGTTCAGAAAAGACCTGACTGCGCCATTACTTTGCCCAACCGAGAGCACAAATAGTAAAATCAGGGAAAGGGGTCAAAAGAGTAAGGGTTGAAATCAGGGACATCCAACCATGAGAAATTTCCAACTGTACGACCAGTATGTGGCCCACAACCTTTTTAAGTCCACTTGCTTTTTTACTTCCAAGAATACGGGAACGGATTGGCTACTCCCCCCGACAATAGCCATTAGCTGATGGTCGGTGCTCTGTGTGGCCTACCATGATGTATGTGTGTCATCCATGCCGTCCATATGTTTTTATATATCATTTTATGATATAATAATAAAAATTAATACATATCTATCTCAATTGGACCACATTATAGGATACAGTTTTTAATGAATTTTGACCATTAAAAGCGTTTTAGGGACCATAAAAGTTTTAGATCAAGCTGATATTTATTTTTTCCCTTCATCTGGGTCTTTATGACCAAATCAACAGATTGGATGTCAAATAAACAGTACATTGGGCCTTAGGAGGATTTTAATTGTGAATATCCATTCATTCTTTTTTTCTTGTGGTGTGGCCCACCTAAGATTTATATCCCTAACATTTTTTGTATCAAGACCTAAAATGATCTGTAAAAATATATGAACGGATTGGATGAAACACATACATCATGGTGGGTCCCACAGAGCACCGACCACACCCACGGGGCTGGTGTCAGGGGGAGTAGCCAATCTCCGCTCCCCAAGATTACTCCCCAGCTGTACGGCCCCATTTCTCAGGTCGAAAATGCCCCTGCTTTCCTTCCTGAGGCGGATCGGCTGGTGCTCGAAGACGAGCGCTTACGCTCCTCGAACTCCGAGTTGTACGAACGATTCAAAGAGATCAACGTTACGTGGGCCCCACAGTTAGGTGTTTATTATATCCACAACGTTCATCCATATTTCGAGATCATTTGGGAGCATTATCCAAAAAAAAATCATATCCAAAGATCAACTGGACCACACCACAAAAGAGCAGCAGGAAAATTGATTTTCACCGTTAAAAATTTTGTAGGGCCCACTATAACATTTATTTTCCATCCAATCTATTCATAAGGTCACAAAGACCTGGATGAAGAGGAAAAACAAATTTCATAATGATCCAAAACTTCTATGACCCCTAAAAGGGTTTCAATGATGGACGTTCAATCTCCACAGCCTTTAACAGTGTGGTTCACTTGCTAGCTAGATCTGTCTTATTTTTCGTCTCAAGCCTTAATACGAGTTCGCCAAAAAGATGGACGGTTTGGATATAACACATACCTCACGATAAGACCCACAAATAGCGAGAAAAAATAAAAATAAAAATAATAATAATAATAATAAATAAATAAATCAGGAACTTTTGGCCACAGTCATTTTATAGCTATGGATAATAACCGTAGCCATAGCCCTCGCCATGCCATTTCAATATGACCTTTTATATGTATCGAAGGTATTTCAATTAATCGAAAAAGGTCCAAAACTGTCCGGAGAGTTTGCCTCAAAAATCCCGCAACTTTCGATTAATCGAATGTCTTTCAATTAATTGAAAAAGGTATTGTATCGTTAGCTACGGATTATAACCATAGCCACAATTGTATTCTGTGCCAATCTATGAAATTTTTTATTTTTTTTTATTTTTATTTTATTTTTTACATGGAGAACTTTATTCTACCTACAATTTTCTCAAATACATATTTGTATAAATATGTATATATAAGCATATAAAAAAAATTCTCTCTTTTTTTCATTTCTTTCTTTATTCATTTAATAAGAATATCTTCTAAATCAAAATTAGTTACTTGATGTACCCTGTATGATTTTGGGGTAGGAGAAGCTACTTTAGCCAACTAACATAGTGATTTTTCAAGATTCCATCGGGTCGATGGTCGAAAATGCGGTAAATTTCAATAAGTTCGTGGTCAATTTCATTCATTTCATTTACTTCATGGTCATTTTCATGCATTTCATGGTCAATTCGCTTCATTTAACGGTCATTTCCATGCATTTCACGGTCATTCTCGCATATTCCGTGTTGATTCAGGGTCATTTCGAGGCATTTCACGGTCATTTTGATGCATTTCACGGTCATCTCCCTTCACTTCACTGTCATTTTCATGCATTCACGGTCATTTCGATTCATTTCACGGTCATTTCGATGCATTTCACAGTCATTCCAAACAATTCCGTGTTGATTCACGGTCATTTCGATGCATTTCGAGGTCATTTCCTTCACTTCGCGGTCATTTCCATGCATTTCACGATCATTTCAATGCATTTCACGGTCATTTCCATGCATTTCACGGTCATTCCAAACAATTCCGTGTTGATTCACGGTCATTTCGACGTATTTCGCGGTCATTTCCCTTCACTTCGCGGTCATTTCCATGCATTTCACAGTCATTTCGATTCATTTCACAGTCATTTCCATGCATTTCACGGTCATTCCAAACAATTCCGTGTTGATTCACGGTCATTTCGACGCATTTCGCGGTCATTTTCCTTCACTTCGCGGTCATTTCCATGCATTTCATGGTCATTTCGATTTATTTCACGGTCATTTCTATGCATTTCACGGTCATTCCAAACAATTTCGTATTGATTCACGGTCATTTCGATGCATTTCGCAGTCATCTCCCTTCACTTCGCGGTCATTTCCATGCATTTCACGGTCATTTCGATTCATTTCACAGTCATTTCCATGCATTTCATGGTCATTCCAAACAATTCTGTGTTGATTTATAGGCATTTCGACGCATTTCGCAGTCATTTCCCTTCACTTCACTGTCATTTTCATGCATTTCGCGGTCATTTCCATGCATTTCACGGTCATTTCCATGCATTTCACGGTCATTCCAAACAATTCCGTGTTGATTCACGGTCATTTCGACGCATTTCGCGGTCATTTCCCTTCACTTCGCGGTCATTTCCATGCATTTCACAGTCATTTCGATTCATTTCACGGTCATTTCCATGCATTTCATGGTCATTCCAAACAATTCTGTGTTGATTCACGATCATTTCGACGCATTTCACAGTCATTTCCCTTCACTTTGCGGTCATTTCCATGCATTTCACGGTCATTTTGATTCATTTCACGGTCATTTCCATGCATTTTATGGTCATTCCAAACAATTCCGTGTTGATTCACAGTCATTTCGATGCATTTTGCGGTCATTTTCCTTCACTTCGCAGTCATTTCCATGCATTTCATGGTCATTCCAAACAATTCCATGTTGATTCACGGTCATTTCGACGTATTTCGCGGTCATTTATCTTCACTTCGTGGTCATTTCCATGCATTTCACGGTCATTTCAATTCATTTCACGGTCATTTACATGCACTTCACGGTCATTCCAAACAATTTTGTGTTGATTCACGGTCATTTCGATGCATTTCGCGGTCATTTCCCTTCACTTCGCGATCATTTCCATGCATTTCACGGTCATTTCAACGAATTTCATGACCGTGAAATGAATCGAAATGACTGCGAAATGCATGGAAATGACCGCGAAGTGAAGGGAAATGACCGCGAAATGCGTCGAAATGACCGTGAATTTTGTTTGGAATGACCGTGAAATGCATGGAAATGACCACAAGTGAAGGGAAATGACCGCTAAATCGTCGAAATGACCATGAATCAATACATTGTTTGGAATGACCATGAAATGCATGGAAATGACCGATGAAATGAATCGAAATTAACGCCGAAAATTTCCGTACATTGGGTCAGTACCACCTCGAATTTAAATCACGTAGATTAAATCCTTTAGAAATTTAACAAAGTTAACTAAGTACTAAACTCAATTAGCTATGAAATCCGTTAGGATCGCTTTAAATACGATCTGCAAGACCCAAAACTTACGAGAACAAGTGATTTAGTTACCCTAAAGTTTAGAACCAAACTCATTTTCTCGGGAATGAAACGAAACTTCAGTATTAGGTCTAGGTCGCACATCGGGAGTCCGATTAATTAAGGAACTAGGACCGCCCCACCGGGCTTAACAATCATCTCAAAGATCGGCTTTATCCGACGTTCCACGGCCATTCGTTTCGAATCGGAGCGAGATAGTGTGAAAACACTATTCATATGCCAAAATAAATATCGGAATAGTGATCGCATCGTTCGTTTGACGCGTCAAGATTAAGCAACCCGACCGTCGAATCGGACCAAATTACACCCTCGGATTAAGAAAAATTTCAGAACATTTACATGTACTTGGATTCGATCGTGGCCCACCGACCGTCGAATCGAAAGTGGTCCGCCACGTGCGATCTGGGTATCCGAATGAGTCAAAACGTAATCCCACGTAGATCCATCGATGGTGAGCTTAAGTCGACGTTTGGTTCAAAGAGGGCCACCGAACTTCCCTTTTGAAATGGAAAAGCGGCGAATATCCTATATAAGCGATGACCCATGAACCTAAGTCTATTTTCGTAATGTTTGTGGCTATAAAAGGTGCTTAGAACAGCCCCTCTCACAGCCATACGAATTTTGAAGGAAACCCAGAGGGAGAGAGAGAAAAGAGAGAGAAGGACTTGGAGATCGTTCGATCTTCCTCCTCTGCTTTGGCTTGCTACACGGCCTACACCTCTCTATTCTAGACGTTTTCCCGGCGTATTCCGCCTCATTTGAAGGTAAGAAACCCTAACCCTAGGTCCGATTTGAGGTGGAATTGATGTAGGATTGACTAACCGATTCCGCTCTTTAGGCTAGAAACGCCGTAGACGGAAGTTCCATTACCCTTGCGATTCGTTCCGTTTCCAAAGGCAAAGGTGAGGACTTTAAGTTTATAAGTTACGGTTTTCAACGCTTTCAATGTCAGATAATGGTAGATTCATGATCTGCTTGCAATTGCACATGTACAAAGTGCTTTCCGTTTCCTGTTTTGATTAACGGTGTGAAATATGGAATTTCACATATTCTAGGTATACGTAGAAATACCGTATACGTATATTTTTTGGATAAATGCTTGACATGTTTATTTAATGTATAATTATATAACATATGAATAAAATACTAGTTTGGCGAAAAGAATCGCCAAAATATATGTTTACTTGTAAATGTGCCGTATGTTGAAATTACGTATTGTAGAAATACCGTATACGTATTTCTTTTGGAATAATGTTTGACATATGTATTTAACGTATGATTATACAATACATGATTAAAATACTAGCTTGGCGAAAGGAATCGCCGAAATCTATGTTCCTTTGTAAACACTATGTATGTCGAAGTTGGGTATACGTGAAAGTACCCTATACGTATAAAATTTGCTGATATGTTTGCCATGTTTAATTGCTGTATGAATATGATGTATATGTATAAAATACTAGTTTGGTAAAGGGACAACCCTAGTACACACTTCCCTAGCATACGTCATGTATGTCGAAATACTGCATTCCAAGTGTTGGTGAAATCACTTGTGAGTGTAAGTGCTTAAGTGTTAGAATCTTAGGTAGGTGCTGAGATGGGATTCTCGGCTACCTTAGAGTCACATATGACACTCTCCATGTGGTTGTTCACTCTAACCACTCGCTTACGAAATATAAGTATTTGTATACTTATTTACATAATGCTTTATAACATGCTTTTGAACATGCTTTGTGACTTGTTTATTAACATGCTTCATGTTATGCTTTACAATATGCTTGCTAGTGTTCTTGAATTACCATGTTATTATGCCGTATTTCACATGCTATGGCTAGGATTTGACTAAGCTTGGGACTATGTTCGTAGTCCAGGCATCCGGTATCAGACTTGAAGATGTGGTTGGGATTCGTTCCGCCACTCACGATGTGTTGGTGAACCCGTGTCGTACTTCGGTTGGCGATAGTGGTTGGCCACACGAGGTGCTTCTGCGCCTCATATCGCCCAACTTGTTGTGCGCTCGAGCTAGCCGAACATGTCAAGTAAACCGTATGCCTTATGTATGTTCACCATGTTTGGTCGCTAATGCTTGAACCTAGGGTACCAAACTTACCAGTGAAAATCCCGTTAACCATGGTACCTCGATCCGCTAAGACTCATGAGCCGGGCGTGGTGGTATGGGACACCGTGGTCGAATGTCGGCCTATGCTTTGGGGCTACGTGCCTCCCGTAGTGATGAGCAACTCAACTCGTGAGCCGATTATGGTGGTATGGGACACTATATCGCGCCGTCGGCCTACATTGATAAGGTGATGGGGAGTGGTGCAAAAATGACCACAGCGACCCTTTGTAGTGCCGCGAGCATACTCGAAGTTGCGGCGTGCCTTAGGGTTCGCCGCGATTTATAGAGTATGAACTAGGCCTGTTTCGTATAGTCGTATCGTGATGAATCGTTTAAGGGGTGATGGGGAGTGGTGCAACCTTTGTGCGTAAATGCCACTGCAATGACCTAGAAAACACACCATCGTCGATATTAACTAGGATCGACGACCCTAGATTGGATCATGTTTGGATATGATACAAGGGAGGTACCTTAGTTTCCCAATCCGCGTTTGAAATGAACTAATTAAAAACTCGGTAATCATGCTCATCATGCATCGCATGTGCCTGGAAGATGTGGAGCACTTGTGGGATGTAAGCATGCGCGAACGTGAGATGGTGTCGCTTGAGGAGTATGTCGGAGAGGGCATCCATCATAACCGCATTCATACTGTGCATTAATCGAGTAACTAAGAGTGTTTGATTTCTTGCTTTATCAATCGCTTGACCGTATTGATAACATGATAACTTATGTCTTATCGTTCCACCGAGTTAGCTACTCACTCCCACGTTATGACGGTGTCGCGCACACCAACCGTGACTGTCTCGTGTTTAGGCGATCCGACTATCGGGAGGCGAGCCCGATTATGACGAGGACCAGGAGGAGTTCTCGTATATGCATTAGACGCGCCGACTAGTCAGCTTCGGGGTGATGGGATTTAAGAGATTGTACCTAGTATTTTGACATTTTGTTTATATAGACGGACATGTATATTGTGACTGAATGATTCATACTGGATAATGAATCGTTTATTTTGTTTCTTCACATACATATATATACTGAAGATCTTCCGCTTGCTTTTATATAAGCTGATCTGGAGTATGAATTCTTGCGGTATAATCTCATTCAAATGCTCTAACATGACAACATTCAAATATCATTAAACATGTTGCATAAGTGATGCGTTGGAATCTCGGGAGTTGAGTTACACTCGACCCCCGATTTTCAGGGCGTTACAGAAATGACCGTGAAATGCATGGAAATGACCGCGAAGTGAAGGGAAATGACTGCGAAATGCGTCGAAATGACCGTGAATCAACACGGAATTGTTTGGAATGACCATGAAATGCATGGAAATGACCGTAAAATGAATCGAAATGACCGTGAAATGCATGGAAATGACCGCGAAGTGAAGGGAAATGACTACAAAATACGTCGAAATGACCGTTAATCAACACGAAATTGTTTGGAATGACCGTGAAATGCATGGAAATGACCGTGAAATGAATCGAAATGATCGTGAAATGCATGGAAATGACCGCGAAGTGAAGGGAAATGACGGTGAAATCCGTCGAAATGACCGTGAATCAACACGGAATTGTTTGGAATGAATGTGAAATGCATGAAAATGACCGTGAAATGAATCGAAATGATCGTGAAATGCATGAAAATGACCGCGAAGTGAAGGAAAATGACCGCGAAATGCATCGAAATGACAGTGAATCAACACGGAATTGTTTGGAATGACCGTGAAATTCATGGAAATGACCATGAAATGAATCGAAATGATCGTGAAATGCATGGAAATGACCGCGAAGTGAAGGGAAATGACCGCGAAATGCATCGAAATGACCGTTAATCAACACGGAATTGTTTGGAATGACCATGAAATGCATGGAAATGACTGTGAAATGAATCGAAGTGACCGTGAAATGCATGGAAATGACCGTGAAGAGATGGGAAATGACCGTGAAATCCGTCGAAATGACCATGAATCAACACGGAATTGTTTGGAATGAATGTGAAATGCATGGAAATGACCATGAAATGAATCGAAATGACCGTGAAATGCATGGAAATGACTGCGAAGTGAAGGGAAATGACCACGAAATGCATCAAAATGACCGTGAATCAACACGGAATTGTTTAGAATGACCATGAAATGCATGGAAATGACCGTGAAATGAATCGAAATGACCGCGAAATGCATGAAAATGACCGCGAAGTGAAGGGAAATGACCGCGAAATGCGTCAAAATTACCGTGAAATGCCTCGAAATGACTGTGAATCAATACGAAATAGGCGAGAATGACCGTGAAATGCATGGAAATGACCGTTAAGTGAAGCGAATTGACCATGAAATTCATGGAAATGACCATGAAGTAAATGAAATGAATGAAATTGACCACAAACTTATTGAAATTGACTGCAAAGTGAATGAAATAGATTTTCGACCATCGACCCGATGGAATCTTGAAAAATAACTATGTTAGTTGGCCAAAGTAGCTTCTCCTACCCCAAAATCATATAGGGTACATCAAGTAACTAATTTTGGTTTAGAAGATATGAATAAAGAAAGAAATGAAAAAAAGAGAGAATTCTTTTTTATATGCTTATATATACATATTTATACAAATATGTATTTGAGAAAATTGTAGGTAGAATAAAGTTCTCCATGTAAAAAATAAAATAAAAATAAAAATAAAATAAAAAATTCCATAGAATGGCACAGAATACAGTTATGGTTACGGTTATAATCCGTTGCTAAAGATACAATACCTTTTTCGATTAATCGAAAGACATTCGATTAATCGAAAATTGCAGGATTTTTGAGGCAAACTCGCTGGACAATTTTAGACCTTTTTCGATTAATCGAAAGAACTTCGATATATCGAAGTACATAGTTGTTGGGCTATAGCTACGGCTATAGCTACGGTTATAATCTGCCGCTAAACGTAGCCCAGCTCTCACATATTCAAAAGCAGAAAAGCAGGGGCATTTTCGACCTGAGAAATGGGGCCGTACAGCTGGGGAGTATTCTTGGGAGGTGAAAAGCGAGTGGGCTTCAAAAGGTTGATGGGCCATATATTGGTCGTACAGTTGGAAATTTCTCTCCAACCATCCTTGGTTGTTAGAAAAAAGTGTCAAAGAGTAGGGGGGTTGAAATCAGGAATCGATCATCACTATTTGCAAGAAAAGGGTGTCTGGTTTTTTTTTTTTTTTCTTCTCATATTTCGAATCAATCCATACTCAACTCCACACATTTCTAGGACACATGCACTATTTGTGCACCTATCTATCTTATATACTTTCTGTTTTTTTAAAAACAAAAAACTTTTTTTATTTCGCTTACCTGAGTCCGCTCAATATATAAGATACGCGTACTTTTTTCCTTTTCTTTTTTTTCTTTGTTTTTTTTTTTGTACATTGAAGCCTCGTTGAGTCCCCCAAAAACCGTAAATTCACATAGAGACCGCACATATTTAGCAAAAAAGAGTGCCTCCTTCGTAACCTTATCCGGAATCTACTGTGCGGATAAGGACCATAGGAGTCACAAAGGAAGGGAAATCTTGATCTCCTAACTTATGAATATTCTATAGTTTTTAGCCGACTGTAGATTCTGAAAGTTCCTTTTACTAGTGGCAACTTCAATGTCAATATCACACTCCATTTTGCATAATCAAATGCATGCCATGCGTAAAAGGACGGGGAGAGTTGGATGCATGATCCCCGTGAAAAGCACTAGAATGCTATATTTGCTTATTCATTCTGCATGCCACAAGTGGCGAGGTCACTTTACAGGTGATTTGGAATGCCATATTTGCTTAATTCATTTCTCAAGCCTTCTCTTCGTGGCACCAGTGGCAAGTGGGGCAAGGTCACTTACATGTAATTTGGAATACCATACTTGCTTATTATTCTGCAGCAAGCCTTCTTTTTGTGGCGCCAACAGGGAGGGTCACTTATGAGTTATTTGGAATGCCATAGTTGCTTGATGATTGTGCAAGCCTTCTTTTTCCAGCCTTACCCACTTGCCACATGATCCCCGTGAAAAGCGCTAGAATGCTATATTTGCTTATTCATTCTGCATGCCACAAGTGGCGAGGTCACTTTACAGGTGATTTGGAATGCCATATTTGCTTAATTCAAGGCACCAAGTGGCAAGTGGGGCAAGGTCACTTACATGTAAGAATACCATACTTGCTTATTATGCATGCAATCCTTCTTTTTGTGAAAAGCAGGGTCACTTATGAGTTATTTGGAATGCCATAGTTGCTTGATGATTGTGCAAGCCTTCTTTTTCCAGCCTTACCCACTTGCCACATGATCCCCGTGAAAAGCGCTAGAATGCTATATTTGCTTATTCATTCTGCATGCCACAAGTGGCGAGGTCACTTTACAGGTGATTTGGAATGCCATATTTGCTTAATTCATTTCTCAAGCCTTCTCTTCGTGGCACCAGTGGCAAGTGGGGCAAGGTCACTTACATGTAATTTGGAATACCATACTTGCTTATTATTCTGCAGCAAGCCTTCTTTTTGTGGCGCCAACAGGGAGGGTCACTTATGAGTTATTTGGAATGCCATAGTTGCTTGTTGATTGTGCAAGCCTTCTTTTTCCAGCCTTACCCACTCGCCACAAGTGGCGAGGGAATGCCATATTTGCTTAATTCTATCTCAAGCCTTCTCTTTGTGGCACCAGTGGCAAGTGGGGCAAGGTTACTTAGAGGTAATTTGGAATGCCATACTTTGCTTATTATTCTGCAAGCCTTCTTTTTGTGGCACCAACAACAAGTGGAGAGGAGGGGCCTTAGGGGTGATTTGGAATGCCATATTGCTTATTTTACGGATTCTACAAGCCTTCTTTTTGTGGCACCAACAGCAAGTGGAGCGAGGTCACTTACGAGTGATTTGGAATGCCATAGTTGCTTATCAATTCTACAAGCCTTCTTTTTCGTGGCACCAAAACAGCAAGTGGGGCACAAGGTCACTTACAGTTGATTTGGAATGCCATAATTTCGGCAACTCATTTTTTAGACTCAAATCAGAATACACTTTTTCTTCATGATAGGTGATGGATAGGAGCTCAAAATTTGGATGCAGTAGGTCGGCGTGCTGCCGCATGCTGCACCTTGCTGTGTTGGAAAACTAGGAGGAGCCAGAAGAACTCTTTCACCAGAGCAGTCAATGAAGTTTGGGCACAAGGTCACTTACAGTTGATTTGGAATGCCATATTTTCCGCAACTCATTTTTTAGACTCAAATCAGAATACACTTTTTCTTCATGATAGGTGATGGATAGGAGCTCAAAATTTGGATGCAGTAAGTCGGCGTGATGCCGCATGCTGCACCTTGCTGTGTTGGAAAACTAGGAGGAGCCAGAAGAACTCTTTCACCAGAGCAGTCAATGAAGTTTGTCGAAACCCGCATTACTGATATAGACCCTGGAATGGTGCATTTGTCCAAGGCAAAAGAGAAACTTCAGCCTCAATGCTCATTTTAAAAACCAGCTTAATTGTGCAAGAATTCTGTAACCTTTCACACCCTCATGACGTGTCCACAGTTACAGAAGCAAATCCCACCACCGCACAGAGAATTCCCATGGCTCTTGGTCAACTTGGAAGCTAGAGGCTCACAACTTCTCTCTCACTGCATTTCTGGCCTGCGGGGTAGACATGTTAACTGTCCAGGCTATCTCCTAAACAAAGTAGTCCAGCTAGAGGATCGTGCCTCTGATATATCTTAGTCATCCTGAACTTGGCAGTGCATGTCCGTAAAAAATCAGTTTAATGAAATTTTTACAGATAGTCGCCATCTCATGACAGCCAAAGTCACCAATCCATACTGCCCCCCCATTGGCAAACTATGGTGCACAACTCACGCTGATCCGTTGATTCCAACCCTCGTATCATCTCTCAAGTCTCGCCTGTTGGGTCTTGAGATCCTTTCAATCCATTCACAGTTGCTGGGAACTAATGTCATCTGTTAATTGATTTCTAGATCAATGATCGATTAATTGTTTGTAATGAAACATTCTGACTGAGAAATGGGTCTGCCATACCAACTTATAACCATTGATCTATGAGAGAGAGAGAGAGAGAGAGAGAGAGAGAGAGAGTCCTCTTGTTGACAACTTTATTATCTCCAAAATGAATGGGAGAGAGAGAGTCCTCTTGTTGACAATTTTCTTGTCTCCAAAAATGAATGGAATGAATGGGCAGGGTTTCACTAAATCTATATGATGAAACAGAACATGGACCTTGTATGCAAGATAATTTCTTATTTTGAAAAAATAAAAATAAAAACCCACAAAGAACAAAACTGCTGCCACCCCATTCCCTTCTAGGTAGGCTTGTAAAGCTTTTCCACCATTTTCCTGAATTCTGCAAAAGATGGAAAACCAGTACTGTCATAAAATGTTCTAAGTTTCTCTCTTCTAGTGGCAATAACCATGCATGCATGCACGTACCAACCTTGTTGATTACTCCAAAGTGCCGCAGCCTGAGTGTTCAAAGGTGAGCTATTGTTTGGTTCTGAAATCAAAAGACAGACAAAACAAGAAATGTTCTTCAGTTTAAGCTGCACATATATTGGATCAATTTGAGAATGTTGATCTTATACATTACCTCCCAATAGACTTTGAATTGAAAGCAGCAATGTTCTCACATCATAAGCAGACGACCACTTATCCTAACATCACAAACGAGAAAAAGTTAAGTTTCTTCTCAAATATGATCAATAGATGTATTGTAGAAATCATCTTGAAATATGACAAAATATATGAAATATGGGAAAGTATACAAATACTACCAATCAGGGTTATACAAGAGATTCATAAGAAATGTAATTTTGTAAAGATATCTTAAATAAAATAATATCTACACTACTAAATGTACGTTTTCAGCTTATAATCTTAACAATCCTAAAAAAGATTCTCCCTGATTATCAGACAATCAAGATTCTCCCCGATTATCAGACAATCAAGGCCATTGAATCATGGCTTGGATCAGATTCTAGTCTCCTGAGCTGTTGTCCCAGTCTCTTCCTACTAGTCTATTTCATAGCCAACAACTGAATGATTAAGATTCTTCCCTGATAATCAGACAAACAATGCCATCGAATCATTGCTTGGACCAGATTCTAGTCATATAAGCTGTTGTCCTACTTGCTTTCCTACTGGTCTATTTCATAGCCAACAACTGAATGATTAAGATTTTTCCTAATGGGAGATTTTTGGTGTACATGAACTGTTGTTCTGCTTCTTCCCAATTATCAGACAATCAAGGCCATTGAATCATGTTCTAGTCTCCTGAGCTGTTGTCCCAGTCTCTTCCTACTAGTCTATTTCATAGCCAACAACTGAATGATTAAGATTCTTCCCTGATAATCAGACAAACAATGCCATCGAATCATTGCTTGGACCAGATTCTAGTCATATGAGCTGTTGTCCTACTTGCTTTCCTACTGGTCTATTTCATAGCCAACAACTGAATGATTAAGATTTTTCCTAATGGGAGATTTTTGGTGTACATGAACTGTTGTTCTGCTTCTTCCCAATTATCAGACGATCAAGGCCATTGAATCATGTTCTAGTCTCCTGAGCTGTTGTCCCAGTCTCTTCCTACTAGTCTATTTCATAGCCAACAACTGAATGATTAAGATTCTTCCCTGATAATCAGACAAACAATGCCATCGAATCATTGCTTGGACCAGATTCTAGTCATATGAGCTGTTGTCCTACTTGCTTTCCTACTGGTCTATTTCATAGCCAACAACTGAATGATTAAGATTTTTCCTAATGGGAGATTTTTGGTGTACATGAACTGTTGTTCTGCTTCTTCCCAATTATCAGACAATCAAGGCCATTGAATCATGGTTTGGGATCAGATTCTAGTCTCCTGAACTGTTGTGTCCTACTCACTTTCCTACTAGTCTATTTCATAGCCAACGACTGAATGATTAAGATTTTTTCAAATGGGAGATTTTTGGTGTACATGTACATGAACTGTTGTTCTGCTTCTTCCCAATTATCAGACAATCAAGGCCATTGAATCATGTTCTAGTCTCCTGAGCTGTTGTCCCAGTCTCTTCCTACTAGTCTATTTCATAGCCAACAACTGAATGATTAAGATTCTTCCCTGATAATCAGACAAACAATGCCATCGAATCATTGCTTGGACCAGATTCTAGTCATATGAGCTGTTGTCCTACTTGCTTTCCTACTGGTCTATTTCATAGCCAACAACTGAATGATTAAGATTTTTCCTAATGGGAGATTTTTGGTGTACATGAACTGTTGTTCTGCTTCTTCCCAATTATCAGACAATCAAGGCCATTGAATCATGGTTTGGGATCAGATTCTAGTCTCCTGAACTGTTGTGTCCTACTCACTTTCCTACTAGTCTATTTCATAGCCAACGACTGAATGATTAAGATTTTTTCAAATGGGAGATTTTTGGTGTACATGTACATGAACTGTTGTTCTGCTTCTTCCCAATTATCAGACAATCAAGGCCATTGAATCATGTTCTATGGTTGTTGTCCCGGATCTCTTCCTACTAGTCTATTTCATAGCCAACAACTGAATGATTAAGATTCTTCCCTGATAATCAGACAAACAATGCCATCGAATCATTGCTTGGACCAGATTCTAGTCATATGAGCTGTTGTCCTACTTGCTTTCCTACTGGTCTATTTCATAGCCAACAACTGAATGATTAAGATTTTTCCTAATGGGAGATTTTTGGTGTACATGAACTGTTGTTCTGCTTCTTCCCATTATCGACAATCAAGGCCATTGAATCATGGTTTGGGATCAGATTCTAGTCTCCTGAACTGTTGTGTCCTACTCACTTTCCTACTAGTCTATTTCATAGCCAACGACTGAATGATTAAGATTTTTTCAAATGGGAGATTTTTGGTGTACATGTACATGAACTGTTGTTCTGCTTCTTCCCAATTATCAGACAATCAAGGCCATTGAATCATGTTCTAGTCTCCTGAGCTGTTGTGTCTCTTCCTACTAGTCTATTTCATAGCCAACAACCGAATGATTAAGATTCTTCCCGATAATCGACAAACAATGCCATCGAATCATTGCTTGGACCAGATTCTAGTCATATGAGTGTTGGCTTTCCTCTTGGTCTATTTCATAGCCAACAACCGAATGATTAAGATTTTTCCTAATGGGAGATTTTTGGTGTACATGAACTGTTGTTCGCTTCTTCCCAATTATCAGACAATCAAGGCCATTGAATCATGGTTTGGGATCAGATTCTAGTCTCCTGAACTGTTGTGTCCTACTCACTTTCCTACTAGTCTATTTCATAGCCAACGACTGAATGATTAAGATTTTTTCAAATGGGAGATTTTTGGTGTACATGTACATGAACTGTTGTTCTGCTTCTTCCCAATTATCAGACAATCAAGGCCATTGAATCATGTTCTAGTCTCCTGAGCTGTTGTCCCAGTCTCTTCCTACTAGTCTATTTCATAGCCAACAATTCGAATGATTAAGATTCTTCCACGATAATCGGACAAACAATGCCATCGAATCATTGCTTGGACCGATTCTAGTCATATGAGCTGTTGTCCTACTTGCTTTCCTACTGGTCTATTTCATAGCCAACAACTGAATGATTAAGATTTTTCCTAATGGGAGATTTTTGGTGTACATGAACTGTTGTTCTGCTTCTTCCCAATTATCAGACAATCAAGGCCATTGAATCATGGTTTGGGATCAGATTCTAGTCTCCTGAACTGTTGTGTCCTACTCACTTTCCTACTAGCCTATTTCATAGCCAACAACTGAATGATTAAGATTTTTTCAAATGGGAGATTTTTGGTGTACATGTACATGAACTGTTGTTCTGCTTCTTCCCAATTATCAGACAATCAAGGCCATTGGCAGAACAACAGTTCATGTACATGTGTCCTACTCACTTTCCTACTAGTCTATTTCATAGCCAACGACTGAATGATTAAGATTTTTTCAAATGGGAGATTTTTGGTGTACACAAAGTGTTGTTCTACTCCCTAAACCCATCTATTTCCGGTTACCACTTAAGGGTTAGGATTTTCACATACGAGAGATTTTATTTTATTTTTGGTATCTAGCCATGCGCTTCGTCATGCTTCTATGATCCATATTCCATACACACTTACATTCTAGAAACTGAAAAGTGGAAGTTAGCACTGGACTTTTGCCTCTAACATTTATCCACCAATCATCAATACTATGTTGTGGAAGATTATTTTATTAATCTTATGTTTTTTTTGCAAAAATAAAAAAATAAAATGAAAATGATCAGGTGCAGTCCTACAATAGGAACTCTTTGTCACAGTATGATATTTCCATATGGGCAGAGATCTTTGGTGCACACGTGTCATTATGGCACACATGTTTGAGATCCGAGCTCACCTGATAGAAAAATCGAATCTTACGTGGGGGGGAGGAGGTCCTTCTGGCTCAAAATCAAGTGGTTTCTAATGTGGTTCAACAGGGAGCCCTGCTGTGACTTGGCTGAACCTCTTTCAATGGAGAGGTTTGCTAACCATGCTCAACAGGTTGGATCCAACACTTGGATCTTCTGGTTCCAAAATGAAGTGGTTTTAATGTGGTTCAACAGGGAGCCCTGCTGTAACTTGGCTGAACCTCTTTCAATGGGGAGGTTTGCTAACCATGCTCAACCATGCAGGGTGGATCCAACACTTGGATCTTCTGGTTCCAAAATGAAGTGGTTTTACTCAAATATGTCATTATGTACAAAACAAACTGATGGTTAAACCTTTTTTTTTTTTCCTAGCCATCCATGTTTTTAATATAGTGGCTCAAAATTTACTTGGATGGCTCATGTCTCAAAAATCCATGTTTTACATACTGCTAGGATTCACCAACTATATCTTCTAGCTAATACATCAAGCAGTTTAACCCTCAAATATGCCACAATGTATGAAACAAACTGATGGTTAAAACATTTTTTTTTCCCAACACTCACATTAGGAGTGAAATAATCTGATTTTTGGTTCACAACTCTGAGTGTGGCCCTCATGTTAGAGTGTAAATACCATTCTTGCATTGCATGTTTATGCCATCTTGGCACATAAGTGATTTCAGCAGATCTCTTGGAATTTGAATGCAAACACTCTTCCAAAGGCAGAAGGCAAAAGAATGGATATGGCACTACTCTGGTGGGCCACAATGTACTAACATTTTGTTTTACATACTGTGGCCCACTTGAGGAGTTAAGTGACCCGATTTAGATCTTCTAGCTCAATAAATAAATAAATAAATAAAAATCAGGCCATTTCATTCCTCTGGCAGGTGACAATGTACTAAACAAAATTGTTGGTTGAAATGAATTTTTTTTTTTTTATTTTTTGTTTTTTTGATTTTGTTTTTCTAGTCATCCATTTTGTTTTACGTATTGTGGCCCACCTGTGGAGTGAAATAACGAGTTTTGGTTCATGAGATAGAATGTGTGGCCCACTGATGGAAAGCTCGACTCTTTCGTACTTGTGCCATATTGACACATCTTGATTGAAAGCTCGACTCTTTCACACTTGTGCCACATTGACACATCTTGATGGAAAGCTCGACTCTTTCACACTTGTGCCATATTGACACATCTTGATGGAAAGCTCGACTCTTTAGCACTTGTGCCATATTGCACAACACACTTATAATTTTAGCAAATATCTTGGAATCACATGCAGGTATTCTTTCAAAGGAAGGAGAGGAAAAAGAATGATTTTACCAAATATCTTGGAATCACATGCAGGTATTCTTTCAAAGGAGGGAGAGGAAAAAGAATGGACGGATACCTGCAAGATGTCGAGGCAGATATTGCCATAGATGTCTACATTGGGATGGAAACACATGGTCTCGAATTTCACCTTTGGAGACTTAAATGGATAGTCAGAAGGGAAAGAGAGACACAGCTTGTAATCCATTCCTTCATAGACGGTACCTTTGCTTCCACTAATGGTACCTCTCCAACAGAAGATGTTATCCCCCTCAGGGAATGCAGATATTCCAGGATCTCCACACATCTGAGGCATCCAAAAAAATAAAATAAAATAAAATAAAAAAACAAGGAAGAAGAAGAAGAATAAGAACAAAATAAGATCAATGGGGTAGAAATTCCGTAGAAAGAAGAAACAAGGAATCTTATAGAGAATTTTTTCAGTAAGAAAGGCAATGTTCATACCATTAAGGACATCAGTTCTGACTGCAGCCTGTTTACCATAGAAAGGAATATCCGTTAGAAACAATAAAAACCAGAAAAAGGTCTAAATCTGAAAAGCCAAAATCTGTTGAGTTAAAAACCCAAATTCTATTAGGCTGTAGTTTGGAAAAGATAGGTTTGAAAATCCAAAAAAGAAAGCTCATATAATGAAATGAATTAGAAATGCTAAAATACAAAGAACCAATTCAATCAAGTCACCAGTTCAACAAACCCGATTCAAGTTATACACAAAAACCCAATTCAAGTGAGAGATCAACACCCAAATTAATCCAAGAGGGTGAAACAGATGCCAAAAGGCTGGAACAGAAAAGTCCAATTCTGAAAAGAAAATCCCAACCAGAAAGGCTACCACTAGAACCCAATTGAACAGATTACAAAGACTAACCCAAACAAAGAAACGAACTCATACAATGAAAAGAAGAATGAATTAGAAATTGTAAAATATGAAGAACCCAATTCGAATAAATCACAAATTCAAAGAATCCGACTCAAGATATAACTGAAAACCCAACGTGTGTGTGTGTGTGAGAGTGAGAGAGAGAGAGAGAGAGAGAGAGATCAGCTCTGAAATTAACCCGAAAGGCTGAAACAGATAACACCCAATTCGACCTGAATAAACAGGAAAGGATGGAACAAAAAACGTCCAATTCGGAAAAGAAAATCCTAACCAGAAAGGCTATAACTATAACCTAATTGAACAGGCTCCAAAGGCTAACCCAAACAAAGAACAGAACCAAAAAAAAAAAAATCCATATCAAGAAATCATATCTGACAAAAGAAACAAAGAATCCCAACAACGAAAACCAGCCTGAGAAGCCCAAACGAAGAACCAAAACAGACAAACAACCCAGGAGCCCAAATCATCAAACCCAAAGACTCGGAATGTGAAAACCCGGTTTGGAGACACTGATAAAGGAATGAGATGAAAATATGAGAACCTTTTCAGAACGGATTGGCTGTCGACTGTCTTGGCCATTGGAGGCTGCTGTTTTGCAGTCGTTGCAGCTGGAGCCGTAGCCTGCACAGGCGTATTGCTTTGGTAGTGTTGGGCTTCTGAAAATCCGGTGGGAGCCATCCCTTGTCGTTCTGATTTTCGGGAAAGGAAGAAGATCTGGAATGCAGCGCACGCCAATGAGAGATGGGTAGAGGGGGATGAAAGATCTCAGATGAAAATGATGGATTTCAGAAGAAGGAGATCTCCTTCTTCCCCACGAGAGAGAGAGAGAGAGGGAGAGAGAGAGAGAGGATCCTTTCGCTGCGCAAGCGGGTTCGTTTTAAACGACGTTTTCGAGAAAGGAAATCAACGAATGGACGGAGGAATATTTTCGAACGTTGGAAATTGGACGGTGCGGATTGGCTTATCTCCCAACGGCTATATGTTAAATAACTTTTCTTGTCTTTTTTTCTTTGAGTTCACAGATTTTCTCACTCAGCCTCTTTTGGTGCGAGCGGGGCGTTATGATCCACGCCATCCATCCGTTTTGCCAGTGAGACCGAGGTGGGTGGGACCCCTGACTGTCGTGCTCACAGTGATGTATGTGCCCTAAATCCACACTGTCCAACCATTTTCAAAGTTCATTTTAGGGTATAATCCCAAAAATGAAGCATGCCCAAATCTTAGGTGGACCACACCATACAGGAAACAGTTGTGATTGAATCCCCACCTTTAAAAACTTTGTGAAGTCCACCGGAATGCTTATTTGCCATCCAACCTGTTGTGGGCACAAAGAACTATATGAAGAGACCACGCAAATACCATCTTGATCCAAAGCTTCTGTGGCCTACGGGAAGTTTTTAATGATCAATAACTGATGAACCATGGCCCATCTGAGATTTGGATCTGCTTCATTGTTTTGGATCATGCCCTAGAATAACTTTCAATACAATGGATGGTGTGGATGTAGTCCCATTTTTCAAAGTGGACCCCACTCAATGCAACTCAGTGGATCCCAAGCCGCGCCCTGAAGGGTATGGTCCTAAAATTGAAGCAGACGTAAATCTCACGTGAACCACTCACGGAGATATGCTAATACCTTTCTATGCATCAATTAAAGATACCAAGGAATAACCAGTACAACAGCTAGCGCATAGAATTTTGCAGTTACTTTAATAGCTTTACTAAGGATTTTTTTTTTTTTTCCTGTCGTTGTGTGGTTTAACTTAGGATATGAAATATTTAATTGAGTGTTTCCACTCGCCAATTAACTTAGATTTCCACACTCAACTAAACATTATAGAATTTTTAGAAATGAGAAAATTCCGAGATTTTCTATTTTAAAATTACTATTGATATGTAACATAGGATTTAGGGCGTGTTTGGACAGGCCCATCTCATGGGATTGGATTGTATCAAGGTGGATGGCAAGTAATGATGGCTGTGTCAGTGGATTGCTGGCAATCCCATGGGATTGCTATATCCAGGGAATTCACCACCGAGTATGTTTGGCTCGCTTAGCCAATCCTGGGATTACGTCAGCCAATCCCCAGATTGCTCTGCCTAACCAAACATGTCCCCCGCAGAATAGATGGGATTAAGAGGGATTGGGTAGATTTCAAGGTAATGATGGTGATGTCAGTAGATTGCTGGCATTGCCATATCCAACTGCTGCCTGTTTGGCACGCCGGGCCAAATCCCGGAATTGCTCCTTCCAATCCATCCTAATACAACCTAATCCCATCCACCCTGCCCGGCCAAACAGGCCCTTAAGGGAATATAATGATAGAGAAGGAAAGTGTTATACACTTTTTCTTTTTACTGTGTATGGATATACTGTCCCTACTTTGTGAAACCTGGCAAATTACAAGGGATTTGATTAGTCTGGCATCGATTAATGCAATGAATAGATTGACATGCAATGCAAAGTTGCAATGTTCAACTTAGGGCCCGTTTGGCCGGGTGGATTGGAACGGATTGAATGGTATTAAGGTGGATGGCATGGATTTCTAGGTAATGATGGTGTTGTCAGTGGATTGTCTTGAGATCCATGGGATTGGATATATCCCATTGCTATACGTTCACCTGAGACGCCCGCCAATGGATTCAACCTTCCCATCCCTTCCAATCCCACCAACCAAACACGTCCCAGGCAAATTTCAATGGATTAGGGTGAATTGGATGGGATTTAAAGGTAATGATGGTGTTGTCAGTGAATTGTCTGAGGATCCATGGGATTGGAATCAGATCACCGACTGTGTTTGGCAGGCCCGGCCATTCCTGGGATTTAACTTCCAATCCCTTCCATTACCATCCAATCCCTTCCAATCCGACCGGCCAAACGGGCCCTTAGGAATAAGAGTGAGCGATTAGTAAGGGCAATCCACATGATCCGTTCACCCGAGAGAGATGGTAAATAAATTGAAAATGACTCTGTTTGGCAAGAGTTTTTGAAGTGGTAAGATTCGAGGAATCGGCATGCCACAGAGCATACACATAAATAGAGTAGAGTAGAATGGAAGTTGATGAGAGATATACTAATGATGATGCTCAGAGTGCAGGTATGATGCGAATGAGGGATGCAATGTCTAACTCAAGAGTGAGAGTGGGGGATCCGCAAGGGCAATCTGTCAGGACCATTTGCCTAAGAGGGATGGTAAAGAAATAGAAAATGACCCTAGTCAGTTTACATTTTTTATTAGCAAGATCCGAGGAACTCGACAAGCCGCTAAACATACACTTAGATTGACTAGAGAAGTATGGGCTTTGTAAAGGAATATGATGAAGCAAATGCAAATGCAAGGATGAACGCAATCAATTGGTGGCACTTTAAAAGAGGTAGATGGGTGGATAAATTGTCACAAGGGTCGACTCGAGTGGGTTAGGTTGGCCTTTTGAAGGCTTAGGCAACCGGGATTTGGGCTTGGATGGCGGACTTAGGCTGAAAAGGGTAATCTCCTTACACACTCTCTCCGTACTGGATGGGTTAAGGCTCTCTCTCCCTTACTCCCCCTCTCTTAAAAATTAGTGTAGGTAAATGAAAAGGAGGAGGTATTTATAGGCGTAGAGGGTGGTATTTTGGAAATTTTAGTGAAGTTTGGGGGATTAAAGATGACTAGAAAGGTTAAAGGGGATGAGTGCACCACATGACATCTTGTCGTTGGTTAACAGAGAGGTAAGAGGTGTAGTTTTGTGAAAACTTAAGTATAGAGTGTTTGTTTTAGTCTTAACGATATAACCAAGAAGAGGGGGCCTCCACCTCATCAGGTCTCAAATTTTGCAATCATTCACATGGCAGATGGCTCATGATGACTGACGTAGGGATGGATGTGATTATGTCGAGCACTGTCTTCCTCAAGGATAACTGCTCCTAATCCACGGAGTTTATATCTGGACTCCTCATGGAGATTCCTCGAATCTACGAGGGAAAATGAATAAATTCCAATAAAACTAAAAATAACTTAATTGATGGTAAAAGTGAGTTTACAATCCTTTAAATAGTGATATCAATCTTAGGAAGAAGTTTCAAAATCAAACTCCAGCTCAAACTCTCTAAAATCATGATTTACTATAAATAGTAAACTTAAATGGTCATGATTTCTACTAGACTTCATGGTTTTCGGCCAAAAATAGTAAGTGTCCAATTTGGCCTAACCACGTTATTCCCCTAATTTTTCTAAGCCCTTTTTTATGTTAGGCCCTACTCCTAAAACTCAAGGGATCAAAAGATATGACCAAACTAAAACTTACTATAAATAGTAAAAACGGAAATAAAATGGATTTTCGATTGTCGATCTGATGGAATCTCACGAATTCAGCGTGGGAAACCCTGGTTAGCTAAAGTAGCTTCTCCTACCCCAAAATCATATATGGTACGTCGAATAACTCATTCTGGCTTGTAAGATATGTCTGCTTTAAGGTTCTGACGGTCCGGATCACTTCCGCCTTCGATCGAGCCTTCTCTGGTCCATCTTGCCCATGAATTGTCGGCGACCCTCTCTACATCAGTCCCCTCCACTTCAAAAGAACTTGTCCTCAAGTTCTCATCCTGCTTCGGTTCATGATACTCAGTCAGATCTGTGACATTGAAAGTATGCGAAATCTCCAGGTTATTTGAAAAATCAACAACGTACGCGTTTTCATTGATCTTTTGAAGGATCGGTATCGGTCTAATATTCTTGTTCTTCAACTTGTTGTAAGTCTCGGTCGAAAATCTCTCCTTACGTAGGTGGACTATAATCTAGTCACCCACCTCGAACACCTTTTGTCGCTGATACTTGTCGGCTTGCTCCCTGTACTTGTCGTTCAAGGCATGTAACTTAGCTTACACCTCTACATGAATGCCCACGATTCGGTCCTTCATATGTTCTGCTACAACGCTCATGCCTGGGAGCTTGGTTAAAGGGATCAAGTCTAAGTTTGTGGCGATGCACTCAAACGTAAATGATCTAGAACGGGGACTTCCCTATCGAACGGTTTACCATGTTGTTGAATGCAAACTCTGTTTGAAACAATGTCAAATCCCACTGCATCGGTATTTATAAGTGCTTATACTCAAGCACAATTTAGTTGTCAAATTTCGTAGTCATGAAAGGATTGCAAGCTCTCATGAAGATTCCCTTCGACAACTCATGAAGATATATTATTGACTCGATCGAGCGTCTCAGGGAAGACTCAACATCTCAAGTCATGAAAGTACATGGTTCGAAGATCGGAATACTCCGTATAAGTCAACCATCAGGTGGTATAACCTTCGATTGACCTTAGGTTAAGTGTATTTCACATAGCATTATAATGATAATCTTTTATGTAAAAATACACTCAAGTTGGGCCAGCTCGATATCTGGTTCGGCCAGCCTAATTGTCTTCGGCTAACCCTACATGATTTGGGTAAATTTACAGATATCATAAGATTTTCCATGTTCGGCCAGCCTGACCTTGGGTTCGACTAGCTGAACATGACCGTTTGGCCAGCCCGAACTTGTTCGGTCAAGTTTTCAGCAATGACAAGATTTCAGATTTCAGGCATATTGGACCAGCCGAACTTGGGCTTGGACCAGCTGAATTTTTGAAAGATTCTATCCTATGAAATTCAAGTGTCGTTGGAACAAAATCGTTAGAATCCGGCTAACCCAATTAACACTCAGGCTAGCCGAACTTTTAAATTCTTTGACTATAAATAGAGGGCTTCTCTCATTCATTGATATAACGAAAGTTAGTGAGAAAATCCATCTTTTCAAGAGAGAAAGTCAAACTCCTTTTAAGCTTTTTAAGCGTAATTCTAATATTCTGCATTAACTTATTTTCATTCTCTTTCTCAAGACGCTTTAACTGTCTTTAATAGAGTAATCCATACTCTAACTTGAGATCTAGAGAATTGAATTTGTAGCTCCTAGGGTTTTTATTTTATTGAATACTTTATAAATCCTTATATTCTTTTGGGTTGAACTCATGCACGACTTCATCTATATCCTAAGAAGAAGATCGCTGCATTCAAGCTACAGCTACGATTTCGACTCGCCAATCGAAGATAAGTACTGTTTTACTTTCATTTCAGTTTAGGTTTTTCTGAGATAGCTCGAAAATCGGCGGGTTTGTTTGTAGTGATCCTGTGAAAATCACAAAGTGGGTTTGTTGTGATAGCCCGTGAAAATCGCAATAATTGTATCAGGTTGTTAAGGTAACCCTAGGAAAACCTTCAGATAGTGAAAGCCAAAATTGCGAGAGTAGTAATTTTGGGAGTGGAGTAGGTTGCGTTTATGTACCGAACCACTATGATTTCTTTGTGCATTATGGTGATTGATTTTATTACTTGTATGCCTATCTTGTGTTTCATTTGTTCTTGCTAAAGTTTGATATTTTGATTTCAAGAATGTCTTGAAATAAGATTGTCATGCCTAAATCCTTTAAGCGAAGGTTGTCCTACGAACTTTTGATATCAAGAATTCAATAATCTAAGTGATTGAGTTTAATTGTTTTATTATTCCGCGTTGTATCGAAATATTTGGCATAATCCTATTCACCCCCCATCTACGACATCTATAACTCGTCCTTTCAAGTGGTATCAAAGTAAGGTTGTTCTTTTTGGGATTAACTTCCTAGAGCTAGATCTAAAGCTATTGGAATGTCAAATTTCGATAATCTATCCATTTCCAGGCCGCCTCTCTTTGATGATTGAAACTATTCTTACTAGAAAGCAAGGATGAGGATTTTCCTCAAGTTCATTGATGAAAGTGTGTGGCAAGCCACCATGACCCAATAGATCCCTCCAATGATGGAAGTGGTGGCTGAAAATGGAACCACGTCCATGAAAAAAAGTCGCTTATACTTTTTGGATGACAGTTCAGAAAAGCGAAAGTAGTGCTAATGTAAAAGCCCTTAATGCTATTACTTGTGCTCTATCACCGTATGAATTTAAGAGAATCATTTCTTATGATACAGCAAAACAAGCATGGGATATTCTCGAAATGATGCATGAAGAGACAAACATTATCTAAAGTCTAAGATTCAAATTCTCACTACAAAGTTTGAGGAAATCCGTATGGAAGAAAATGAATCGTTCATGGATTTCTATATTAAACTAAATGACATTGTTAACTCTATGTGGGATCTTGGAGAAAAAGTCCCTGAAAGCAAAGTGTGCACAAAAATATTACGATCACTTCCTGACAGGTTCAATTCTAAAGTCACTGCGATTCAAGAATTAAGTGATACCGATGCAATGAAGGTAGAAGAATTAGTTGGATCTTTATAAACCTATGAGCTGAATTTCAAAGCTCATAAGAACAAGTCCATAGCCCTTAAATCTTCTAAATTTAAATATAAATCTAAAGACCCAGATTTTGAAAATGATGAGAATGAAGATGATATGGCTATGTTGGCTAAAAAGTTTTATAAAATTTTCAAGAATAAAAATATATTAGATTTTGAAAAAACTTTTGACAAAAGAAAATGAAACTCAAATGTTTGGAAATCAAAATCTAAAGACACCCAATGCTTCAATTGTTCCGAATATGGTCATGTAGCTTCCAAATGTCCTAAGAAGGATAAATCCAGAAGAAGAGGTATGATTGACAATAAGGATGATTCATCAGAATCTGAATCAAATTTAAAAACTGACGAATCAGACCAAGAAACTGAGAAAGAACGAAAGGCATTCATGACTATAGCTAGAATCACTTCCCCAGATGATTGTGAAATTTCTGACTATGAAACTCCTAAAAGTGATTCTGAAAATGAAGAAGATCTTCAAATTGCTTATGATGCTCTATACAAAGAGAGTTGTAAGATTGTGGCAAAACTAAAAAATCAAAAAGAAAATTTTATTGATTTGAAATTAGAACTTGAAAAATCCATTTTGGAAAATTCTCATTTTTCTGATTGTTTCGAGAAAACCAAACTAGATTTAAGTCTGAAAATTTCTGAAATTTAAAATCTCAAAATCAAAAACAAGAATTTAAAATTAGAAGTTACTTCTCTTAAAAATTCAAAAGAGACTTATATATACACCCAAGGTAACTAGAGATTTAAAAAGTTATTAACTGCATCTCAACAAATCTGGCTTGGGATATATCAAGAATTGCACAGAAAAATGTAAAAATTATGATCCCATATTTGTAAAAGGTGAATCTTCAAAATCTAAAGTAGAAATTATAAAGGAAATAAAGAAGAATGAAAAATCTTTTCAAAAAACTTCTAATCCAAAAACTAAGGTCAACTATTACAAATATCAAAGGAAAAATAATAACCCTTCTCTAGCAAATAAGATAGTGGACTTACTTAAAGAGCTCTTGAAATCCAACTCTAGAATTAACAAAGTAAGTAGAAACAAGAACAACTCTTACTCTCAAACACAGCGAATAGTAAGAGATCATCTTAAACCCAAAACCATATTGAAATAGGTTTCAAAAGATAAGTGTCTTGTTATCCACAAAGCTTTCAAAGCAAGTAGCCATTCAAGATGGTACTTGGATAGTAGATGTTCTCGACATATGACAGGTGATAAGGCGATACTATCAGGCATCAATCAAATCGACGACGGCTCAATAACACTTGGAAATGGCAGCAATTGCAAAATTATCAGAAGAGGTAATGTAAAACTCCCTAACGTACCTATTTTTAAAGATGTCTTATATGTTGAAGGTTTAAAACATAATTTGTTGAGAATATCTCAAATCTGTGATAATAATCATAGTATTAAACTTTCAGATCGTGGATGTGAGATAACTAATAACCAAGGGCATATAATATTAAATGGTCGAAGAACATTTGAAAATTGTTATATCATTGATGAATCTTGTTCTTCAAATCACTCTTGCCACATGGTCCAAACAGACGAAACTGAATTATGACATCAATGTCTTAGATATGTAAACTATAGACACATATACAAACTAAGCAAGAGAGATCATCTTTGAGGCTTACCCAAGTTTTTAAAAAAAAAATAGAGAAGAAAGTATGTGGTGCCTGCCAAATAAGCAAACAAATTAGGAGTTCTCACAAAAAGGTGAACTCCTTTGTTACAACTAGACCTTTTAAACTACTCCATATGGACTTAGTTGGACCAACTCGAATGGAGAGTAGAGGCGGTAAGAAATACTTTCTAGTTGTAGTTGATGACTACATGAGATACTCTTGTGTAACAACCCGAATTTTCAGGACCCGAGTACACGACCCGTTTCCCAAAAACCCGAGTGTTAACCTTAAAGGATAGTCAAATATATATTTTTCTTTTCTTCTTTTATCAGAGTAAGCAGATGAGCGTAGAATGGACAAGTAAGCATAAAGGAAAGTTCCATTATCATTTAGAATATACAAAAGAGTGCCCATAATGACTTATACAAACCAATGTCCTCATTCTTACAATTACAAAATGAAGTAATATTACATGTGAAATAAAGTAAATTACAACAAATTTGAGATATGAAATCCTGTAGCAACCCTTAGCAAATATAATCATGCACCCTTATCGACCATAGCTTGCTCCTCATCAATATGAACATGAATGTCGTTGGAGCCATAGCTAATGCGGTTATATATTTGATGGATGAGTGGCCAACTCAAGTGTGAACTCCCCTCAAGATTACACACCGCCGCATTAGGTAAGAATAGTTATGAAATAGAGCATACAAAACAATACATGATGCAAATCTTATTATGTGCATGGATGCGTGAAGTATGCAATCATCGCCCGGGGATGCTCATCCGTGCGATCATCGAACACAGGAAACATCATCCGTCGGGTCCCCATGCAATCGTCGACCCGGGTAAAACATCCGGACGGTCGGTGCCCCGGTAAAACATCAGACGGGGCGATGTGGTGGTCATGCGCAACATTTGTCGCGGGGCATGAAGATCCAGGTCATCATCATAATCGAATGACTGGTCATAAGCGCAACATTCGTAAGTCATCGCGGGCAAAGTGATCCAAGTCATCGAGATATGCCATGTATGCATGATTAGCCAATCCGTTATTAATTCAATTACAACCGGCGGGTTTAATAAGCTCAAAGGTCACTACGGGGATAACGAGGCCGCGGCTCGAGCATAGTGTCCCATTCCACCATCCCTGGCTCATGAGGCTACCACCTTAGGATGTTTAATGGAAACTCATCGACTAGTGGCCAATCATATTACAATATGTGGGGCTTACCATCGCATGGTTGCACAGTATAAAACATCGAACCCATGTAGGGAAAATATCAAATAAAACCACGTCGAGTATCAAAATATGCCACATAGGGCGAATATTAAAATCATACGATAAAGACCATCCTTAAAAACCATTGGGCACAACAACCTTGGATGGTAGGCCCACATCAATAATCCATCTAGACCACCACTCATAAACCACCGAGTCGAAGGTCCATTACGATCACAAAGAGTCAAGTTACATCCCAAGTATGGGTGTACATTCATATGTGGAATTTCCCACTAATGTACCAGATTTAGGTTAAAGTAAGCAATCCACAAATAATCCACAAGCATGAACAATTATACGGGATAATCATAAAGCATGTAAGACTGACAATTTAATTTCTACCGCCTAACACATGTGATTATAAGGAGAGATATCAATTATGAATTTAAATAAAAACTATAACTTAAGCTAATGAGAAGATGGAAAGCTCAAGGGGAAGAATCATCACCTTATGTTTTGAACCGCCTACCAATGTTATTAGAGAACATGTGTTTCCTTAGAATCAAACCCTACCATCAATTGTAAAGTTACACTGTTAGGTTCAAGCTTTATACGATATTCTTGGTCAAGGTCTTAACCTAAAGTTTGGATTACCTTGGTTTTAGGGTTTTAATGTAGAACTAGGTTTTCATCCTAGAATTTAGGTATAGGATAGGTTTTAAGGATTTGGATTGTAGTTAGCGTATGATAATTTTAATAATTGAAGAGTAATTGTTAACATTAGTGTTATAATTAACGTTAGTCAATTTATTAATAATAATCATTATAATGCTAGAAATGGTATGATTTACTATTAATGATTGTACCAAAGAATGATAATTAAATTACTAATATATAATAATGATAGTTATCAAGCATCAATAGTGGATTCAATCATGATAATATATACTAAAATCTACCATTAAAGTATTTATAATCATTTGTTTGGCTCACCACATTGTGTTTCACAAATCCAACCCATCCATTAAGTGTGTCCCGCTAGTTTAAGGGGTCAAACCAAGTTTCAGGTGCATCCAAATCTCAGGTGGACTCCAGAAGTTGCTTTTATATGATTTAACATGTCTTCACAAGGTTGTAGGTTGTGTGGGCCACCTGAGCTCTATGTATGGTTGATTTTTGGAGGCACCTCATATAAAAAGGGGACCCATCTAATGTACGGTGTTGATGTTCAACACACATCATAGTAAGGCTTGTGGTGGGGCATTGGTTCAAGCCAAACTTTGAAGTAAAATGAGGCAGCGTCCTCTGGACGTCAACATGCATGTTTCTTGTATTATCTTTTTTTTTTTTTTTTTGATAGGTGGGACCCGTCTAAGGAGGATCTACTCCGTTGATTGGGTTCCAGGGCTCAGGAAAGGTGTAATATCCAATTTTGGATATGTTTTGATGCTCCTAAATATCACAGCGGGCCTTAATGATTTACTACTATTAAATCAGTCTTTCTACTGGTGTGGCCTACCAGAGAGTTGGGTTGGCTTCATTTTTCGGGTCAACGCCTAAAATGAGGTGGGAAGTGGGATGGACGGTCCTGAATGCAATCCCTACCCACCATGCTTCATGCATTAGACGTGTAATATAATACTTTATAATTTTTATGCGTGCACGGATGCATGCATATATACTAACATATATTTTTTATTTTATTTTATTTTATTTTATTTTTTGAAACAAAAGTCCAGGGTCCGATGGCCTTTGATGGACGGCCTGGACGAGCCACATCAATTAGGTGGGGCCACATACATGGCCCACCAGCCGAGGTAGGGTGGGGTCCACCCGCAGATACAGGGTACGGCCCGCCTGTACTTGAGCAGGGCCCACAACTTGGGCGTTCCATGGATTTTGGGTGAGGCCCACCCTGCAGCCCATCTGCGTTTTTCAGGGTCCATGTGGGTAGGATGTGGCCCACCTCGTCTTACATGGGGGTGGCCCACTTGGCCTGATAAGAAGCCCCGAACGACCTTAGGCTGATGCAAGGTGCGGCCACACCGCAATTTTCGCAGGCCCATGAGTGGCTCACCACCCTTATATGTGAACAGTATCATCTTCTCGCATGGATGTTCTCAAACCTTCTTAAATTTGATTTAGGTCCGGTTTGGGACCCACTCACGGCCCACCTTTGAGGTCAGATGGAAGCCGATCAAGGGCCATTTTGAGAGCTCCTAACCAGCGTCCATTACTAGCCTAAACGAAGCTCGAAACAGGGCCGTTTGATGGCCTGTCGGACAGTCTGGATTCATCTCCAAACGGAGCTCCAAATAGGCTTGTTTTCTCAGCCTTATCCCAGGTTTGATTTTCAGACTTAAATGGAGCCGTGGATTTGCTCAGCTTTAGTCCCAAACGGGGTCCCTTGTCAAGCTGATATCCCAGTCCATATCAGAGCCATCGTCTGGCCATTTATCCTTGCTCAAAACAGAGTCTCGTTTGTCTCAACTTTTGGACTGATGCTCGGCCATTGTTTGGCCTGTGTTAAGCTAAGAGTCAAGGCCATTAGTTGGCCTGGCTCCTACCTGAAACAGGGTCCAAACGCTGCTCATCTTCGGCCCTATGCATGGCCAATTTTTCTGCCATAACTCAGTCCAGAACAGAGGCATCTCTTGGCCTGGTTCATGGGCTGGAATGGCTGGGTTTGGAAAACCCAACATCACCTTCACAACCTTGAAATGAAGTTGATGGGAGACGTTACCTGAAATGGGTGGATATCTCCTTCTCTCAAGCTGTAACAGAGGCTCGGCCTTCTTCCTCACTTTCTCTCTCTTTCTTTTCTCTTGGCGTGAGTTTCCTAGGGCAACAGCGCCCTCTTTATGCCACCGAGGGAGAGGGACGGACGGTTGTGATCTTCCTCACCGTGGATGGATGAGATTCGCCCTTCCTAAAAAGGAAAGTCGGTCTCTCTCTCCTTCCCTTCGCAGAGTTGGGCCGGGCTATATTTGGCATGGATTGGATGGCGGCATTCAATCTCTTTCCTCCGCTTACCAATGCCCAAACGGCTACGTCGTTATGTTAAGTCGGGCCTCACAGAGAAATTCAACGGATCAGATGGCCCGGAAAATGATCATGGTGGCCCACCTAGGAGCTCAAAGAGAGTCGGTTTAAATCTCCAGGTGGCGGGAGATATTTCTTGTTTGCAAACTGGTCCGGTGTGGCTCGTGTACCAGCGTCCTTAGTACACATGCACCGTGTAGGGGCCCGCTGAGATGTCAGTATCATAATCCATACTGTCCATTCGCATTGGGAACCCTTCATAGGGACCCGACCCATTTTGGGTTGACGGGGAGACCTAGGCGGGCCATACAAGCTAATTCTTAGCCCCAACGGTGGTTTCTTTTGATCTAACGGCCGGATCTTCCCAAAATCAAAAGTCAATGGTTAAAAGAATCCAATGGACCATTCAGGCTAGAAGTTAATGGTTAGATTGTGGCTTATGTGACCTATCATGCATTAACTATCATGCTACCGTACTTGTAATATCATTATTTACTATTATTATTATTAGAAACTATTTTCCTTATATATTTTGTCATTTATAATTTATATTATCACAAATCGTTAATACATGTAAATTATATGAATGTCAGTAAGCATAGATTAAAGTATGTATATATATGTTTTTTTTTTTTTTTTTATGTATTACAAAATTTATAGTTTGTAATTTATACTAATGATATTGTAAGTATATGCATATGATATGGATTATAGTTACATATCCCTTTTACATGAAACTTCAATTATTTATAAATTATGTAAGTATCATTTCATAGTATATTTTTAGGTTGTACTATATTTATTTTTTTATTTTTTTGTATTAAATTAAATCACGTGGTAACACTCGAGTACTGGAAAGTACGGGGTGTTACATCTTGGGTAACCTTCTTAAGAGAAAAGTCGGATGCTTTTGACAAAGTCAAAAAGTTATTTAAATATATCCAGACAAAAAAATAACTATCTGTGAAAAGAATAAGAAGTGATCATGACACTGAATTTAAAAATAGCAATTTTAAGAAGTTCTATAATGATCATGGAATATTACATGAATACTCTACTCCTAAAACCCCTCAGTATAATGGTATTGTCAAGAAGAAAAACAAAGTACTACAAGAAATGAGGAGTGTTATGCTTAACAGTAAAAAATTATCAAAAATTTTATAAGTTGAAGCCTTTAATACTGCTTGCTATATTATTAATCGAGTTTATGTAAGAGCATGTAAAAATAAAACTGCTTATGAACTCTAGTTTAATAAAAAAAAAAAAAAAAACATTCGGTAAAATATTTTCGTACTTTCGAAGAAAATGCTTCATTTTATGAGATTGGGAACATCTGGAAAATTTTGATACAAAAAGTGATGAGGTTATATTTTTAGGGTATGCTCTAAATAGCAGAGCATATCGTATTCTAAATAAGAGGACCAGAGTAATATAAGAATCTATAAACGTTGTTATTGATGATCTGTAACGCACTGAAAATCAGGGGTCGAGTAGAAGCCCAACTCCCGAGTTCCAACGCATCACTTATGCAACATAGATAATGATGTTAAATGTTGTCCATATCAGTGCATTAAACATGAGTGGGATTATACTAAAACAACATATCATACTTCAGAGATAATTAAGTTAAGCAAGTGGAAGACTGAGATAGGTATATAATGCATAAAAGTGTTTCTCAATCCCCAGAGTATGAGTATGTTACTAGGCTAAATATATACATGTGTTGATCCAAAATTTACAAAATACAAAATGTGAAAGTCCAACTAAATCATATAATCCCTTTAATCCCATCGATCAGTACATGGTCTACGTAGACCCGCCTGATAGCTGAACGTAGGAGAATTCTCTCTCCTCGTCTATGAAGTTCATTTCAGCTGCATAAACTCCGTCATTACCTGCATCTACAACAGAGTCTGGTTGGTGTTTTAAAACACCATCCCAGGTGGGTATGAATAGCTAATTCAGTAGATCTATAAAGTAAAGATTAACATGTTATCAATTCAGTCAAGCAGTAATGATAAAGCAATACAACAATCATATCCTAAGTACTCTTGTTAATACAGGAATGATATGCGTAATGAAGCGTGCCCTCGCCTGCACTCCCTCTGCGACATCATCTCATGATCGCGGCATGCACCCCTTCCTCTGTGCTCAACTCCAACGCCAAAGGCACATGCAAATGTGGTGCATGTACGTGATTAGGCACATGCAAATGTGGTGCATGTACGTGATTAGCCAAGTTATTAATTAGACTATTCATACAGCAGGTTTGAGAAGCTAAGGTACCTCCCTTTATATCATTTACCCAAACGATGATCTATCTAGGGTCGTTAATCCTAGTTAATCACATACGATAGGCAAGTTATAGGGCAACGTCACCCCTGATTTAAAAGCAGTGGACAGGCAAGTTCGGGTCACTATGAAGAAGCTCGTCACCTCAACATAGGCCTTAATTTATACTCGAGGTCATACGGGAAAGGCTCGTCACCTTAACGTAGGCCGACAGCTCGAATACAGTATCTCATACAATTGTATTTGGCTTACGAGTTTGGTTTGCTCACAGGACACTAAGGGGAAGCTCATCACCCCAGCGTATGCGATAGCTCGACCACGGTGTCCCATACTACCATGCCCGGCTCATGAGTCTTAGCGGATCGTGGTACTAAGGTTAAACGAGCTTTTCACTGATAAGTTGGTACCTTAGATTCAAGCATGTAACATCTCGAAAAAATTCGTACTGAGACCCGAGTGCCGCCTCAGCCAGAAATCACTAAGGACTAAATCCTTTAGAAATTAGACGAGTTTAACTAAGTGTTAAACTAGATTAGTTACAAAATTCGCTCGATCTACTTTAAATACGATCTGCAAGACCTAAAACTTGTAGAATCATTGACGCTAGGTTACCCTAAAATCTAGGATCCATCTCATTACCCAGTTGCTCTTGGGAGCACAGTGAAACTCCGTATTAGATCTGGACCGCGCGTAGAAAGTCTGGTTACTACGAAATTATATAGTTAAGACCGCCTTGCTATACTTGACAACCATCTCGAAAATCAACTCCAGATAGTGTCCCGAGGCTAATCCCTTGAGCCCAGAGCAAAGAGTGTGAGAAAACGTGATTTTCTTTAGCAATGAATCTAAATTTAAGTAATCTGAGAGTCGTCACTTGCGGGCCGAATATAAGCAATCAGACCGTCAGAATCTGACCCAAATACACCCTCAGATCAGGAGAAATTTTCATACATGGCAGTGTACTTGTAACCCTGATCGAGTTTCGGTGACCGTTGAACTGAAACTGGTCCGCCACGTGTGATCTGGAAACCCGACTGGAACGAAAACTTGACCTAGATCTAAGGTCAGTGAGCTTAAGTCTGACCTTTGGCTCAAGGGGGGCTCCGAAAGTGCTCCGTTGAGCCGAAACAGATGGGTTTTGGCTATAATTGAAGTATACCATGGCCCTGGGGCCATTCCCATCAGTTCTGGGCCTATATAAAGACCTTAAACCCTCTCTCTCTCTCTCATTTGATACGAATTTCCTAAACCTAGGAGAGAGAAGAGAGAAAAAGAGAAGGAAAGAGAGAGAAAGTGTGAGGGATTGCTGGAGTTTCTTCCTGGGATTCAAACCCACTTATCTACGTGTCTAACTACGACTACCGTGTCGCTTTTCCGGCGATACCAATCCCGTTCTTATGTAAGAAAACCTAACCCTAATCCATTCTAGGGTTTTAATTAGTTAAAGTAAGGAAATAGCTAACCTATTTCATGAAATAGGTTACCGTTGGGCCATAGACGGAGCATGAGTGAACAAACTGAATTCGTTACACGTTTACCGGTGAAAGGTGCAGACTTTAAACGTATAGGTTATGATTTTCAAGGCTTTCAATGTCAGTTAATGATATATTACTGACGTAGATGCTATTGTACATGTACAAAGTGCTGTCCGTTTCATTTTTCAGATATACGTTAACTATGTTGAATATACTGTATTCCTCGTATTTGTAGAAAATACCGTATACGTATGAAATACAGATTTGTGTTTGTCATGATTAATTGCTGTCTATATATGCTAGATGTAAGTGTCTCAACTTCTAGGTGAACGGATTAGCCTAATACCTGTTGTATTAACATACATCGTGTATGTACAAGTTGTAGCCTAAGTGTTTGTGAAATTGTCTAAGTGAGTATAAACTATGCATTAGTGTACGCCACGACTAATCGTCGTGGGTATGTGATTGTTATATAGGAGGTAATCCTTTGATGAAAGGACTTGCCCTAATACGTATTTTAACTCCTATATGTCATGTATAATGTGAGGTGTAGACTAAGTGTATGTAAATATGTCTGTATGAGTAAGTACTTATGAATTCTTCTTTCATTGGGTGTTGAGATAGGATTCTCAACTACTTTAGCGATGTGTATGTTTTTCTCTATGTATGATATATTCAGATATCTGTTTGATTATGAATTGAATATGTTCAAATTCATGTTGATATTGTACTTCATAGCATGCTCAACTGATTGTATGTTTTAAATCATTGTTCCATTACTTCTTTGAGTATCTCATATGTTAAATCGATGTAATTGAATGTGTTTGGGGCTATTATATAGTCCAGGCAATCGATAATAGGACTTGAACGAGTGGTTGTCCTTGATCCGCCACATGAGACGCTCCTGATGAACCCGAGTCGTATGTCGGTTGGCGACAGTGGTTAGGCCACATGGAGTGCTTATACACTTCATGTCGTTCAACTTGATGTGCGCTCGTGCTAGTCGAGTCGTCAAACAACCCGATTTGCCCAATGTATGTAACCATGTATGGTCGTTTCTGCTTGAACCTAGGGTACCAAACTCACCAGTGAAATCCCTGTTAACCTTGGTACCTTGATCCGCTAAGACTCATGAGCCAGACATGGTAGTATGGGACACCGTGGTCGAGCTGTCGGCCTATGCTGTGGCGACAAGCTTCCCTATAGTGACCATTAAGCAACCCAGACTCGTGAGCTGAATACGGTGGTATGGGACACTGTATTCGAGCTGTCGGCTTACACTGATAAAGTGACGAGCCCTTTGTAGTGACCTCGAGTATACTCTAAGACTGCGGTGAGGCGACGAGCCTTTCCGTAGCAACTAGAGTATAACTAGGCCTGCACTGATAAGGCGACGAGCCCTTTACGGTGACCTCGAACCGTATCATCGTATAAGTTTACTAGGACTGACGACCCTGGAATGGATCCTTGTTGGGAAGTGATATAAGGGAGGTACCTTAATTTCCTAATCTTGTTGTATGAAAATAACTAATAAAGAACTTGGTAATCACGTTCATGCACCGCATTACGTGTGCGTTTGGCGTTGATGGTCAAGTACTGAGGGAGTCGCTGAGGGAGCGCAGGCGAGGGCATGCATCATATATACATATCATACTTGTATTAATAAGAGTACTTAGGGATGTGTGATTTACTGCTTTATCATTACCGCTTAATTGAATTGATAACATGTTAACCTTTGCTTTATTGTTCCACTAAGTTGATCACTCACTCTCACGTTACGGGACGGTATTGCTCACACCAATCAGACCCTATCTTAAATGCAGGTGGTGGCGATGCCTATGAGGCGGAGCCAGACTTCGAGGAGGACAAGGAGGCATTCTCCTATATGCAGACTTCAGGCGGGTTCTTGTGAGTCGTGGCCTGACTGGCGGGACTTCTTTCTGGGATAATGATAGAGAATACTACACATTTTGTATATTTTGGAACTACACTTGTAATCCTTGACCTGGCAATGCAAACATATGTTGGGGACATACACTAGTTTATACAGTTATATATATTCGTTTCAGTCTTTCGCTTGCGTATTATAACTGTCCCTGGATTATGTTTTGTTGATTTGGCTTAATCTTATTCATGTTTCATGCACTAATACAGACAACATACAGTCATCATTTCATATGTTGTATAAGTGATGCGTTGGAACTCAGGAGTTAAGTTCCTACTCAACCCTCGATTTTCAGGGCGTTACAAAGCAGTAACATCCATCCATGGTGAACATACATTAGGCCAATCGGGTTGCTTGACAAGCTTGACTGGTACTAGCGTATGTTGAATTGATCGACATGGAGTGCATGAGCATTCCGCGTGGCCTAACTACTGTCGATAATCACTGTACGACTCAGATTCATCGAACATATCTCGTGTGGCGAAACGACCACTCCAGTCACTATTTCGAGAATCATTACCGATTGCCTGGACTACATCGTAGCCTCAATCACACTCCAAGTGTTAGCATTCACATGTGATAGTCAAAGACAACATGTGACAACCAATCTAAATATACATCTCATTTGAGCATGTCAACAAACAAATAAAACACATGTTATCATACACAGGCATTTTATCCATAAATCACATAGTAGTAAGATAGGTTACATAAAGGAAACCGTAACTATGGATAAGGGAATTGAGAATCCTATCTCAATACCCTCATTAAATACATTCCAATAAGCATTTTCTCATTTAGGCATTTTATCAAACACTTAGACTCCACATATCACATACATGTAATAAATTAGTTAAAACACATATTATAGCAAATCCTTTTACATAGGAGTTGCCACTCGTACAACAATCATGTATTCCCAACAAAACAATCATGGCAAGCACAAATCATAAGTCTATATTCATTCAGACATTTAAACAAACACATGGAATGCATTTGAATCAACATAGTTTGTATCTATGTGTAATATACGGAAGACATCGTATCTAAGCATATGTGATAGCAATCAAGTCAGTCATAAATCATTAACTGACATTGAAAGCCTTGAAAACCATAACCTAAACGTTTATAGTCCGCACCTTTCACCGGTAAACCCGTACCGAGCTCAATTTGAACACTACATCTTTATCTACGGCACAACGATTACCTGAATCACGAAATAGGTTAGCTATTTCCCCGATCTACCTATTTGGATACCTAAAACAGATTAGGGTTAGGATTTCTTATCCAAAAATGGAGTTGAAAGCGATGGTGTAGCGACACCGAAGAGACGATTCGATACGTGGAGCCGTGGGAATGAATCCCGGCTACTAACTCCAGATCTCTCTCACTTCTCCTCACTTTCTCCTCCTCTTTTCTCTCTTCTCTCTCCTAGGGTTAGGAAAATCGTATGGAATGAGAGAGGGGTGGGTTAAGGGTCTTATATAGGCCCATAACTGGTCCAAATGGCCCCAGGGCCATGGTAGACTTAGGTTATCACCAAAGAGTGGCTGTTTCGGTCCAAAGGAGCTCATCTGGAAGTCTATTTCTTGCATACGGTCTGAGAAAAGTTTCCAGACAATGGATCTAAGCCAGGTTAAGATTTCAGTGCGCTCGGATCAGCAGTTCGACCGTGGAGGACTTGTTTCAGTTCAACGGTCATCATCACTCGATCAAGGCCACAAGTATATCAATGGGTGTAGGAAAATTTCCCTGATCCAAGAGTGTAGTTGGGTCATAATCTGACGGTCTGAAACCTTAAATTTAGCCTGCAAGCGAACAGCCCAATTCACTTAAATCCGAGTTCCTTTTCTAAAGATATTCGCGTTTCTCACACACTTTACTCAGGGCTCTATTTGTGCGTTTCTGGATACCATTCGGGCTCGATTCTCGAAATAGTTGTCAACCGCAGCAAGGCAGTCATAACCATATAGTTTTGCGGTAGTCAGACTTTCGACGTGCAGTCCAGGTCTGATATGGAGTTTCAATGCATTGCCGAGAACAACTGAGTTTTGAGACTGATCATAGGTTTTTAGAAAATGTTAAGTTAGTGATTCTAATAGTTCTACGACTTACGGTTCATATAAAAAGTGGTTCAAGCTAATTCCACTGATTGTTTAGTTCAGTACTTAACTAAATTCTGCCCTAATTACGACAGAATAAAGTCCTAGGGGTAATTCTATGCCCCTTTTTGGCACATTTAGTAAGTATATTATTTTAATTATTTTTTTAGTAGTTCGTCATTAAGTTTACTTCATCTTCACCAAATTTTATTAAATTTCGTGTTGTAGAAAAAATTCTAAAAATTCTGGAAGTAGCAACTTTCCAAATTAATAATTTTTGAACAGTTTTCACATCAACCTAGATTTAACTATATTAAAATTTTTATTATATTTTTCACTTATTTTATATGAAACTAGACTTATCAAGCTAATTTGGCTTTTGAATCACCTAATTCAGAATTATAACGAGTGAGATATGACTTTTCGAAGTCAATAAAAAAGTGCAGAAAATCTGCAGCGGGGGTCTACCAAAACTTGGTACACCGGCGGCGCGCCACCGACCAGGCGGTGGCGCCACCCGCCCGCTGTGATGTTTAGTAGTGTTTTTGCCATGTGATTTTTGAAATGGGCGTATCTTGTAAAAAGGGATGAGTTATTCGACATGCAATATATGATTTTGGGGTAGGAGAAGCTAATCTATCCAAATAACCTATTTATTTTATGAGATTTCATAACATTAATGGTCAAAAACCTATTTTATTTATTTATTTACTATTTATAGTAAATTTTAGTTTAAGTATTATTCTTCATCATTTAAACTTTAGGATTTGTGTTAATATGAAAGTACTTAGAAAATTTTGAGAATAAAGTGGTGAAAGGTGAGATTTTTAAAGGAAATTGGTTGAAAATGGGATTTGTGACTTTGAGATTGAGTTCTGAGAAGTCAATAAGGTGTTATGATCAACCCATTGCCCAAAGACGTCTAAGTCCAAGTTGGCAAAAATCCGGGACGTTACATGATCAAAAGGTCACTCCCAATTATGATCATGATGATGAAGTTATCATTTTCAATCACTCAAAACCTTCATCAAAATTAGATTCAACTGAGAATATATTAGTCAAGGATCATCTAACTAATCAAATACTCGGTAACCCTCACACTGGTGTTCAAACCAGAAGACATATGTAATCATGTGTGCTTCACTTCCTAGATAGAACTGACGAATGTAAATGAAGCCCTAGATAATGAAAATTGGACTTTGGCTATGCAAGATGAACTAATGTAATTTATCAGAAATGATGTTTGGTATCTAGTTTCTAAACCTTCTAACAAACATGTGATTGGAACTAAATGGATCTTTAAAAATAAATTTGATGAATTTGACAATATTATAAGAAACAAAGTTAGATTGGTTGTACAACGATATACTCAAATTGAATGAGTTGACTATGATGAGACTTTTGCTCCAGTCGCTCGTCTTGAATCCATCAGATTATTTATTTCCATCGCATGCCATATAATTTTAAAAATATTCCAAATGGATGTTAAGAATGCCTTCTTAAACGGTGACTTAAATGAAAAAGTTTATGTAGAACAACCTAGAGGTTTTGAAGATCTTAAACTTCCTAATAATGTATATCGTCTTAAAAAGGCCTTGTATGGCTTAAAACAAGTTCAAAGAGCATGGTATGAAAAATTAACTAAATTTCTTCTTAGTCAAAACTTTAAAATGAAAAGTGTTGATAAAACCCTATTTATTAAAAGATATAATGAAGATATGTTGATTGTTCAAATATATGTAGATGATATTATTTATGGATCAACAAATACTAACCTTTCCTCTAAGTTTGCAGATTCCATGAAATCGAAATTTGAGATGAGTATGATGGTTGAGCTAAACTATTTCCTTTGTCTCCAAGTGAAACAACTTAAGGATGGGATATTCATATCTCAGACCAAGTATGCGATAAATCTCATTAAGAACTTTGAGTTTGAGAATGGTAAAAACTTTTCAACTCCCGTGGCTACAACATTCAAGTTATCTAAAGATGATTCAGGTAAAAGCATTGACCCATGTCTTTACTGTAGCATGATTGGTAGTATATTATATTTAACTGCCAGCAGACCCGATATTTCTTTTAGGGTAAGCGTTTGTACTAGATATTAATCTAAGCCTAAAGAATCTCATCTGGTTACGGTTAAAAGAATAATCAGATATGTTGTAAGCACTGTCAATTTGGGTTTATGGTATCCTCATGATACGTCTATACAAATTGCTGGATATACTGATGTTGATTGGGCATGTAATGTAGATGATAGAAAATCTACAAGTGGTGGATGCTTCTACATTGGAAATTGTCTTGTCTCCTGGATGAGCAAGAAGAAAAACTCAGTATCATTATCTACTACAGAAGCTGAGTATATTACGGAAGAAAATGCATGCACTCAATTGATGTGGATGAAACGTATGTTAACAGACTATGGTATCGATCAAGATACCATGAATTTATACTGCGACAATACCAGTGCCATAAACATATCTAAAAATCTCATTCAACATTCTTGAACCAAGCACATCAATATTCAATATCATTATATCTGAGAATTAGTTGAAAGCAAGACTATCATGCTTGAATATATCAATACTAAAAAACAACTTGCAGACATTCTGACAAAACCACTGGATAGTGTTAGATTCTTTAATTTGAAAATTGATATTGGATTATGTTGTATTTCTTAATTAATCATTCTTCATTGCAATTTATTTTTATTGTATTTTATTTTATGTTGCATTAAAAGGATAATATAAAAAGTAATATCATATTTTAAAAAATTGGGAATTTTTCGGCTAGCCCATAGTTGACCAACCGGTTCAGCCAGCCAAGCACCGCACTTGGGCTAGCCAAACCGGGTGCGATTTGGGAAAAAAGGGGAAATTTTTAAAAAAACCCCTATTTTCACTTCATCTTCCCTAGCTCGCTGGTGCTTCCTTCGGCCAACCCATCATCCTAAACTCCTAGTAAGTGGTTCTTTTGTGATTTTCCTTTAGACTTAAGTTCTTAGTTGTGATTTATTTGAGATTCCATCATTTTAATCTAGAGCTTTCTTTTTTGGTAGGTTTTGTTGAAAAATATGATCTAGACAAACCCATCTATTTCTTGGTAATTTCTTAATACTCTTTAATCATTTTTTCCATGGAACATCAGACTAAGCGTATCATTCGACATCCTCGGTTCAATTCCTCATCCGGCTCCGCTACTTGGGTTGTGCGCACCATTCACACACTGAAGGATGACCCGAAGAATGTACGGGATTTCTGTACTTGGAGTTTCATCATTGAGTGCACTGTGAATGTCAATCACATTGCAAGATTTGGTCTTTTCGACATTCTCTCCGAGGTAGGATGGGAGAAAATTTTTGATTGGGGTGGAGCGACTTACCGGTCCATTGCTAAAGGGATGTATGCATTCATTCGTGACGTTTCTTCTGAAGCATTAACATTTTTTATTCAATTTTTGGAAGAAACTGTCACCATTACATCATCCATCATATAGTCTATTATAGGCATTGATATGACGGAAGATAGAATTCTTATCCCAACTCTTTTTGAAGACATGTATTCTTCGAAAAGAAATTCCATCACTCGGGTGTTATGTGGTTTTAACGCACAATAGCATACTAGTAACTCTCTCCCCACTTATAATCTTCTTCCAAAATACCACGTTCTTCATCGCATCTTCACTTCTAACGTTTATCCAAGGGCCAGGAATAAGATTGATCTTACTCCCTACATGATGCACATTATGCACTCCGTTGTTTCCGGTATTCGCATTTGTCTTCCATTGTTGATATTGTACTTGATTATTCAGTACCGTCTCCATCCTCGTCATGGGTCCATTCCATTTTCATTCCTTATGACTTACATTGCTTTGCAGTATAATGTCCAAATTCCCACGATTAAAGCACCGGAGTCCGAGCTTCCATTCAGAAATACAAACTTAAACATGATGAAGCTTGAGTTGAGACCTGTGTAGCGAGGTGATTAGGAAGTGGGTCCTGAAGGAGATGTCAACATGGATGACATCTTTATTGATTTGGAAGAATGAGGAGATACAAATGATTCAGACTTCTAGCCTTTACAATTTTCTGAGAGGTTGGAGAGCTTACAGAAGAAGGTGGATGATTTGCATGTTTCACGGGAAACATTACTTTAGAATCAGAAACAAAAAATGAAGTACATGAACAAGTACTTTCATTGTTTTAGTAGGAGTCTGAAGATCAATGATCCTGATATGCCTTCACCATCCTCTTCTAGCTTTGATTGATAAATTTTTTATTATGGTCTGTAATAATGTTAATTCTTTCTTATGGATTATTTGCACCAAGGTGATAACTCTTTCCTTACATACATCTGGATATATCTAATGTGTTTTTATGTTATATGTTATTATCTTTGATTATCTACTTGAATGCTTCATTTATTTTGTTTCTTCTTTTGTCAACTTTTGACAAAAAGGGGGAGAAAATCTATGGATAATATGTGGTTATGATCATGAGCATCTCTCTCACATTGAATAACATATGAGCACTTACACTTGCATGCATAAATTATATGCAATTTTATATATATATATATATATATATATATATATATATATATATTTGGTGCATATGATATATGTGACTAAGTGCTCAGGGGGAATTGCGTATGCATGATCTAAGGGGGAGTAACAAGTTCCAAGATATCTCTGTTGGTGCACAAATGTTCCTTTGATTCATAGATCGTATGTATATGATGTGTTATTGAGATGTTGTAATAAGTTGTGATGAGTTGTATGTTTGTATGAGTGAATTTTGTTGTGAAATTGACAAAGGGGGAGATTGTAAGTGCTTATACTCAAGCACAATTTAGTTGTCAAATTTCAGTCCTGAAAGGATCGCAAGCTCTTATGAAGATTCTCTTTGACAACTCATGAAGATATATTATTGACTCGATCAAACGTCTCAGGGAAGACTCAACATCTCAAGCCATGAAGTACATGGTTCGAAGATCGGAACACTCCGCATGAGTCAACCATTAGGTGGTATAACCTTAGATTGACCTTAGGTTAGGTGTACTTCACATAGCATTATAATGATCATCTTTTATGTAAAAATATACTCAAGTTAGGTCAGCCCGACATTTGGTTTGGCCAACCTAACTATCTTCGGCTAACCCTACATGATTCAGGCAAATTTACAGATCTCATAAGATTTTCATGTTTCGGCTAGTCGAACATGACCATTCAGCTAACCCGAACTTGTTCGGTTAAGTTTCCAGCAATGACAAGATTTCGGATTTCAGACATATTGGGTCAGCCGAACCCTTTGGTTGGCCAGCCAAACTTGGGCTTGTGCTAGCCGAATTTTTGAAAGATTCTATCCTGCGAAATCCAAGTGTCGTTGGAACAAAATTATTGGAATCCGGCTAGCCGAACCAACACTTGAGCTAGCCGAATTTTCAAAACTTTTGGCTATAAATAAAGAGTTTCTCTCATTCATTATTACAACGAAAGTTAGTGAGAAAATCCATCTTTTCAAGAGAGAAAGTCAGGCTCCTCTTAAGCTTTTTTAGCGTAATTCTAATATTCTGCTTTAACTTATTTTCATTCTCTTTCTTAAGATGCTTTAATTGTCTTTAATAGAGTAATTCATACTCTAACTTAAGATCTAGAGAATTGAATTTACAGCACCTAAGGTTTTTATTTTATTGAATACTTTATAAATCCTTATATTCTTTTGGGTTGAATTCATACACGACTTCATCTATATCACAAGAAGAAGATCGCTGCATTCAAGTTACAACTGTGACTTCAATTCACCAATCAAAGATAAGTACTATTTTACTTTCATTTTAGTTTGGGTTTTTTCGAAATAGCTCGAAAATCTCAGCGGGTTTGTTTGTGTTGATCCCATGAAAATCACAAAGTGGGTTTGTTGTGATAGCCTATGAAAATTGCAAAAACTGTATCAGGTTGTTAAGGTGACCCTGGGAAAACCTTCAGATAGTGAAAGCCAAAATTGCAAGAGTCGTAATTTTGGGAGTGGAGTATGTTGCGTTTATGCACCGTACCACTATAATTTCTTTGTGAATTGTGGCGATTACTTTTATTACTTGTATGCCTATTTTGTATTTCATTTTCTCTTGCTAAAGTTTGATATTTTGATTTCAAAGACATCGTGAAATAAGGTTGTCATGCCTAAATCCTTTAGGTGAAGGTTGCCCTACGAACTATTTGATATCAAGAATTCAATACACTAAGCAATTGAGTTTAATTACTTTATTATTCCGCATTGTATTGAAATATTTGGCATAGTCCTATTCACCCCCCCTCTAGGACATCTATAGATCGTCCTTTTAGTTTTTCACCTAAATTAAATCGAAGGAGGTTTCCTAACGTACGATTCACAACTTTAGTTTGCCCATTGGTTTGTGGGTGTTAGGCATTGATGAACAAAAGTCGTGTATCGAACCGGTTCCACAAAGTCCACAAGAAGTGGCTAATGAACTTTGTATCATGGTCAAAAGTAATGGTCTTGGGAATCCCATGTAGCCACATGACCTCCCTGAAGAATAGATTCGTCACTTGTGTTTCATTGAGGGTGTTCTTACATGAGATAAAGTGTGCTGCTATATTTGAGAAACGATCTACCACCATAAACACCAAATCCATGTCGCGTTGTGTTCGTGGGAGACCTAACATAAAATCCATAGATAAATCCTCACAAAGGCCCATCATGTACAAGTAACAAGGTGCAAAGACCCGTATTCTGAGACTGCCCCTTGGAGGTCTAGTAAATATGACGGTGCTGCACCGCTCTACCCCCGCCACGTACTAACTGTGGCCAGCAGTACCATTCCTCAACAAGTGCTCGCATCTTATTCCACCCAAGGTGTCCACCAAGGCCACTTCCATGTAGCTTTTGGATAATTTGGTCCCTCAGTGAACTTTTGGGGGTGCACAATTGATTCCCTTTTAAAAATAAATCACCTTGCACATGTAGGTCACTGGGGTGACCCTCTTTGTATCCAATACATGTGTCCTTAAAGTTATTGTCCTCGTCATATATGTTTTTGAGGCACTCGAACCCAACAACCTCATTGCTCATGGTGGCTAACAAAGTTGCACGTCGGATAAGTGCATCAGTCACTTTGTTCTACTGCCCTGACTTATATTTTAGTATAAATGTGAATTCTCACAAGATGAAATCCACCCAGCATGCACTCGATTCACATTAGTTTGGCTATTAATGAATTTGAGAGCTTGATGGTCTGTGTAAAGAATGAACTCCCTCTGAATTAAGTAATGTCGCCAATGTTGTTATACCTAGACCATTGTATAATTCGAGTTCATAGGTCGACCACTTTTTGCGTGCATCACTAAGCTTTTTATTGTAAAAGACTACTGACCTTCCTTCTTAAGACAAAACTCTCCCAATTCTGACATATGAAGATCACATTCGACTTCAAACAGTTTATCGAAGCTGGGAAGTACAAGAACCGGGGTTGTGGACAATCTGTGCTTAATTTCAACAAAGCTTATGTCTTCTTCGTCAGTCCGCTAAAAATGCCAATTCTTCATGCAATGTATAATTGGTGACACAACAGTGCTAAAATTCTTCATGAACCGACGATAAAATGTCGTCAATCCATGAAAACTTCGTACTTCGTAGATGTTTGTTGAAACTGGCCATTCCCTAATAGCTCTCACATTTTCGCTGTCCACCTAGATACCCGTGGATGTTACAACAAAGCCCAAAAACAATAAGCTATTGAAAAAAAGTTACATTTTTTAAAATTAAGGTATAACTTGATTTTAGTGAGCACTTAAAGGACTTGCTTGAGGTATTCCATATGGCTTGCTTCGTTTTAACATTATATCAAGATGTCACCGAAGTAGACCACAACAAACTGCCCAATGAATGGCTTCAGAACTTGGATCATCAACCTCACGAATGTGTTAGGCGCGTTTGAAAGACCGAAGGTCTAACACCCCGAACTTTTCAATACTCGAGTATTGAAAGTTTTCGAGTATTACTATGAAATTTAATTTAGTATATACATGTGTATGTCACCAATTTATCCTATTCTAACCTTACACCTATTCTCTAACTTGAATTTGACCATTAGGAATAATCTTCGTCCATAGATCAAGTCATCTGACCGTTGATTTTTAAGACAAGATTATCACATGTCCAAGTATTCCCACTTGTCCATCATAACCAACCCTTCAGTCAACTATTCACCACTAAGTAAAGATATCTGACCGTCCATTTTGAGTTGGACCACCCGATAATAGTAAACTAACTACTTGATCTTTGCATCCTCTCATGCACATATCGAATTGAAATTCTGATCTGTTCATCTTGTTTATCACCTATGAATATGCTTAACCCACCATCAGAACTACAATATGAAGAACTTACACATGTGAATAAGTCACTTGAATCTAATAGTATATATGTTCTATCTCTTGATCACTCTAAAAACCCACTTGTGTTCATTTATGTACAAAATTGACCGTACACCAACCTATATACATGATCAGAGTACTAACTATCAAGTTTTAATATTTTTAACATGTCATCTGACCATTCATTATGTTGTTTGATATATGTATCTTCCCTTAATTTATTTAAAGAATAATTCTTTATTCACGATGATTTAGATATGAGTTCTTTTATAAGAATTGCTTAGAAACATGCCTATAACCATGCAGTACCATTAGATTTCTTAAAACTCTCATATTAGCAAAAATTATGAAAATGTCATTAACCAAGACCTTTGAATTCTATATCACAAGGTTCTCATGATCTGTTTGATGTGAAATTTTATATCATGCCTATGTATCATAAATTAACCGTACATGTCGAATTTCAGCCCTTAGATCATTGTAAAAATAGCCCAATTGATAAATCAGTCCCTTAACCGTTGATTTTGGTGTCCATCGAGTGAAGAAAGCTCGTGAGTAGTCATAGTAAGATATTTCCCTTCGAATGAGTGAATTGGATTTTCCATCACATGGACAAAGTGTGAAATATGAGAACCCCACCTTGGTAGGTTTTTCCTTATGCGCAAATTATCCATTTTAAGCTTACCAAATATGGAGCTTTTGATTGACCCACTTTATACTGTTGATCGTAACTCAAATTTGGACCACACTTTGGCCTCATATGACTACGATATCATACAAAATTTAGACCCTAATATATGATCCTGCACCATAGAATGATGACCGCTTTGACTCCAATTCATTCCTTTTGGTGCAAAAGGTAAAATTTTAGATTTAGGCTTTTTCCACCATCGATCAACCACCAACTTTTATCCAATCATTTACTTATCATGACTGCATATTTTTTCAAAAATGGGCTATGATCATTAAGTGTGGACCGTTAATTGAGATCAAGTTCGTTTTGACACCCAGGTCAATTTAATTTTTGGATCACCAAGTAAATCATGTACCTCGACCTAGTTGATGACCCCGACACTGTGAATGTAGTAGATTTAAAGAAAGATCACCAGAAAGGTCAAGTTGAAGAAACCCAATCCAAGTGGGATGTGAAACACGCCTACTCCTTTATAAAAGGGGTGTGTGTCCCTTCTCCACTCACACACCACCTCCCAATGTCCAAGGAGGAGAGAGAGAGAGAGAGAGAGAGAGAGAGAGAGAGAAGCCTAGATGCCCATCATCCTCTTCCTTCTCTACACGTGTGGTGTCTCCCTCTTGCTCAAGTGATGTCGTGATTCATGTAGAAGTTTTCTTACATTGATATGTACCTAGGGTTTTGATATAAGGATAAGGTGACAGATTCCTTTAAAGCTTACACTAATTTGAGTTGATATGATTTATCTTGTTTTTGCGTACTTTCATATTACTGTGATTTTTCATGTAATTGATTGATGGACCATTATTAATTATTTATCATTTCAGAAATTATGGTTAAGGTATGATTTTAATTATGAGTGATTTTTATGAATTTATGCAGGGTGATGGATACAAGCTTTGCCCTTCGCCAATTTTGAGAGCGACCGTGTTTTCACTCTATATTGAGTTGGCCTTTGCTCATTCCCCTTATTTTGTTGAGTTAGCTTATTTGTTACTCTTCTCTTTTATTGAATTAGCTTATTGCTACTTTCTCCTTTATAAGGTCAGCCTTGTGATACCTCTCTTTATGGCTTAAGCATATGTCTACGATTCCAAAACCCTTATGGTTCTATTTATTTCTCTATTGATGCAAGTGATGTGTTATAGGCCCCATATTTAGTGGTTCATATATTTTATTGCGGACGTAATGCGCTCTGAGTAGTAACCCTCTTGGTCGACACGTAATCCCATGGGTCTTGGTAGTGGTGCATAATCGATGTAAGTAAATCTTCATGCGTGTTACATCACATCCGGTATTGGATGTCATAAATAGTTGTTACATGAACAAATCGTGTCACGTAAATCTTCTAATCGTGTGTTGTGCCTCCTTGAGATGTTTACGTAAATCCATGGTAGTGTTGGACACGCCGACGATTCTCCATAGTATGGGATGTGGGACGAGTTGGGTTTTCTATGAACTATATTTCACATTTAGATGACCACTACATATGATGGATCGCACATGCTATGTTAGCCATGCATTCATGTAGATTGGTTGCGCATGCCGATACCACTCGTAGTGGTGGAATACAAGATCTATCGGAATCCTTACATTATTCTTATGAATCTCTTGAATTATCGTTAATCTTAAAGGATAACCATCACTATGAGTAGGCCATTGTCCCTCTCCAACCATACAGATGTTGCATGTGAATTACAGGTTGACGATACAGATGATGATCATTCTGTGGAAGATACGTTTGAATAAAGAAGAAGAATGACACTGAAATTTAATTAATTATTTATTTTTTGTTGCTTATTTTAAGATGATATAATAACCTCCCATTGAGAGCGCATTTGAAGATTAGTTAGACTTTTTTTACTCTAATAATAAATACAGTTGATTTTACTCTTGCGAATGGTTACCTTCGTGAATGTACCTGGATGTGATCTAAATGAAAAAGATGTGCGATTTTGAAGTATCTAATTTTTACATTATTAACACCTGAAATTCTCGGGCATGAGTATATACTCGGTGTTTCAACAAGAAATAAAAGTGTTTTGATTGGAATACTTTGTTCAATAATAGCAAAGGAAAGGTAGAAGAACATTCATCATCATTGATTTCATTGATTCTGAGTTTTAGCTACATCCTCTTATTTTCCTTAATTATGAAACAAAGTACAATGAATCGGTGCAATGATAGAAATGAGAAGTAGTTCAATGGCAATTTTAACAGCATTTCGATTTAGAAAATGTCCATCATAGCGACCAAGGTGTTGTGCGGGCTCGAGATCTCTTGTTATACATCAATATGTGTATAACGGGTACGCACGAGGACAAGTTGTGAACAAATCTGCCAAGCCATGCAATAAATAGACCATTGAGAGTTTCATTAGTGTGAACATGGGAGACCACCAGCACATCGCGCGTGTGACCTATAGGGAGGGGAACCCATTGCACAGGTGAACCCATTGCACAGGTAGTCTATTGTGTGGGTGAACTTGGGCCTTGCCTTCCTTCCACTCCGAGAGCTCCCTGAATTTTTCTAACTTTCTGATTATGCCGAATGAGGAGAAGAGAGGAGTATTTATATACCTCATATACGTGCGAGCCCATTCTCGCACAACTTGTTAGACTGCAACCTGGCTAAGAGCGTGTAATGGTCAGGGGTGCTCAACATGGTTGTTGCACAATGGCCTAGGGAACTTAGGAAGCTGGGCGCACAACAGACAGGCTAGTTTGGGTTATGGACCTGCGCAACCGACAAGCCAGCCTGGGAACTGTATCCGCGTAACAAGGCCTTTAGGCTGGGGAGCTAGGCTCGCGCAACAGGGCTTTCAAGCTGGGGAGTTGGGAGCACGACAGGCATGAAATCTTCATGATGGTATTTTTTTATGCCCTAACACTCGTCCCACGAAATTTCGGGGCATTACAGAAGGGCATGACCATCCATTCATACAACCTTTCATCTTCCACTCATCACCCGACCATATTCGAATATGATGGTAGCCGCTCCTTAAATCTAATTTAGAAAATAATTTCGCACCTTCAAGCATGTTCAACATATCGTTCAACCGTGATATGAAAAAATCTGTATTTTATGGTAATCTTATTGATCGACTGGCTATCGACACACATGTGCCAACTCCTATCTTTCTTAAGAGTTAATAAAGCCGGTGCGGCTCATGGGCTCATGCTTTCTCGAATAAGACCCTTACGGCTCAATTCATCCACTTGCCCTTGTAGAATATTGCACTCCTTCGGACCCAACCGATAGTGAGGAGGTTGGATAAGCTAGACCTAGGGACAAGGTCGATATTGTGTTGAATATCTCACATGAGAGACAATCCTCAAGAAGGTCATCAAGCCAAATTTCTTTAAATTCATGCAGCATGGGTTTTAGTTTCTTAAGGATGATGGTGGGATCGAGTTCCTTTTCCTTTACAATTAATGCATAGGCTTATCTCGTTTCTTTGGATTCCTCTACAAAGTCCCATATGGTTAACAGAAAATGACACTCCACTTAAGAAGTTTTGGGTGGCTCCTCTGAATCCATAGGGGCTAGTATGGTTTTCCGACTGCCTTGATGAAGATGTATGCATTATTTCGCCCTCTATGAGTGGCGTCATGGTCAGATTTCTATGGTCGATCAAGAAGAATGTGACAGGCTTCAATGTCAACTACATTGCATACTACTTAGTCTTTTTAATGTTTGCTAATTGAAAAAAATATAGTGCACTATTCAGTTACATTCATGTCACTGACTTTCTTAATCCAACCAATCATGTATGGGGAGGGGTGACGCTCCGTTTTTAGTTGCAATTTCTCCACCATGACCTTGGAGACAATGTTCTCAATGCTCTCATTGTCGATGATCACATCACATATTTTTTAATTCACCGTACACCTAGTTTGGAAGATGTTACATGTCATGGGTGTACCTCTTTCCTTGGTGCATACAATAGTCACCTCACGATGAGCAACTTGCCATGATCCTGCAGAACCTAATCTATCTCATTTGCTTCATCCTCTACAGCGTGCTCTACTCTATCAACATATGGGTCTTCATCGACGTTTTCAGCACTACCATTATTGATGGCGAGGTTCGCCACTCGTCGTTGGGGGCAAGTGTTTAATAAGTGACCCAGTTGGCCACAATGATAGCAATGGTCGGACCTTGGTTGACCATAAGGGTTCAGGATCCTGCTCGGACCAGTAGCAGCCATTACCTTTGGGGCCTAACTTGCCCACTTCCTTAATCTCAGTTCGTGGGTGTAGAGGTTAAGTACATGCTCCTATATGCTCCCTGGGACAGACCTATAACGACTCAAAAAATCCCGTACAAAGGCCCGAGTATCACCTCAGGCAGAAATCACTTAGGATCAAATCATTTAGAAATTTGACAAAGTTAACTAAGTGCTAAACTAGATTAGCTACGAAATCCGTTTGATCCACTTTAAATCCGATCTGCAAGACCCAAAACTGGTAGAATCAGTGACGCTAGGCTACCCTGAAATCTAGGATCAATCTCATTACCCGGCTGCTTTTGGGAGCATCACGAAACTCCGTATCAGATCTGGACCGCACATCGAAAGTCCGAATAATACGAGATTATAGAATTAGGACCACCTTGCTGGGCTTGACAACCATCTTGGAAATCAAATCCAAATTGTGTCCCGGGGCTATTCGCTTGAGCACGGAGTGAGGAGTGTGAGAAAACGAAGATTTCTTTGGAAATGTAACCTAATTTAAGTAATCTGAGACTTGTCACTTGCGGGCCAAATATAAGCAATCAGACCATCGGAATCTGACCCAAATATACCCTCGGATCAGGAAACATTTACCATACAAGTCTGTTTACTTGTAACCCTGATCGAGTTTCAGTGACCGTTGAACTGAAACTAGTCCGCCACGTGTGATCTATGAACCCGATTGGAATGAAAACTTAACTTGACCTAGATCCATAGTCAATGAGCTTAAGTCCGACCTTTAGCTCAAGGGGGGCTCCAGAAGTGCTCCGTTGAGACGGAACAGACCTACTTTAGTTATAACCTAAGTATACCTTGGCCCTGGGTCTAAGTTGGAGTGTTTTGAGCCTATATAAGAACCTTAAACCCTCTCTCATTCAGCCCATACGAATTTGAGAGAAACGCTAGAGAGAGAAGAGAGAAAAGAGAGAGAAAGTGTGAGAGAAGTGGGAGAATCTTCCTGCTATTCTACCCTGGTGCTATACATGTTTAACCATCGTTATCTAATCGCTTTTCCGGCGATTCCGGCTTCGTTCTTAGGTAAGAAAACCTAACCCTAGCCTGTTTTAGAGCTCCAGGTAGTGTGAGTTGTGAAATAACTAATCTGAGTCATGTTGTAAGTTGCCAAATCACCGTAGACAAAGGCTTATCGATTCTATCAACTTCGTTACGCTTCTACGGTGTAAGGTGCGGACTTTAGACGTATAGGTTATGATTTTCAACGCTTTCAATGTCAGATAATGATAGATTCGTTATCTGAGTGTTATTGTACATGCAAAATACGATGTTTGTTTTTCGATTCGGTTAAGTATGCAAATTATGGCGTATAGTATATTCTGTATATTTGTAGAAAATACCGTATACGTACAAATTTTGAAAGTGTGTTTGCTATGATAAATTATTGTATGAACATGCTATATATAAGTGTAATACTTACTCAGCGAAAGAATTCGCCCTAATATATGTTTTGGCTAATATACGTTATGTATGTTAATAAGTGTATTCTAAGTGTTTGTGAAAATGCTTGTATGAGTAAGTATTTAGATGATTGTGCTTTAGGTAGGTGTTGAGATAGGATTCTCAACTACCTTAGTGATGTGTATGATTTTCTTCATGTAAGTTGTTTAAGTTAATCGCTTACTTATGAAATGTATGTGTTATATTTCCTGTTTATATTGTGCTTTATAACCTGCTTGTTAACATGTTTGAATTACTTTGTTAATTCTGCTTTGACTATTATACATGCTTTCTGGTTACAGATTGAATGTGATTGGGGCTACGTTATAGTCCAGGCAATCGGTAACAGGCTTGAAGTCGTGGCTGAGATTCATTTCGCCACGTAGGATGTGTTTAACGAACCCGAGTCGTACTTCGGTTAGCGACAGTGGTTAGGCCACGCGAAGTGCTTATGCACTTCATGTCGTTCAGCTGGTTGTGCGCCCGTGCTAGTCAAGCTCGTCAAGTAACTCGATCTGTCTAATGTATGTTCACCATGTTTGGATGCTACTGCTTGAACCTAAGGTACCAAACTTACCAGTGTAACCCCGTTAACCTTGGTACCTCGATCCGCTAAGACTCATGAGCCGGACATGGTGGTATGAGACACCGTGGTCGAGCTGTCGGCCTACATTGGGGCCACGAGCCTCCCCGTAGTGACCAGTGAGCAACCCAAACTCGTGAGCCGAATACGATGGTGTGGGACACTGTATTCGAGCTGTCGGCCTACACTGATAAGGTGATGGGGGAGTAGTGTAACGATTGCGTGTAACAGCCCTGACAGCCCTTTGTAGTGACCTCGAGCATACTCTGAATTTGCGGAGAGGCGACGAGCCTTCCCATAGTAAACAGAGTATAAACTAGGCTTGTATTGATAAGGTGATGGGGGAGCGGTGCAACAAGTGCGTGTAACAGCCCTGACAACCCTTTATAGTGACCTAGAACCTTATCATCGTATGAGATTATCTAAGATTGACGACCCTAGAATGGATCATTGTTTGGGAATGATATAAGAAAGGTACCTTAGTTTCTCAATACTGCTGTATGAAAAGGACTAATAACAACTCGATAATCACGTTCATAACATAGCATTGTATGTGCCTAGCGTTGTGGAGCACTGAGGGATAAACGCATACCGCGGACGTAAGATGGTGTTGCACGAGGGTGGTTTGGCAAAGGCATGCATCATGACTGCATTACATACTTGCATTAATAAGAGTATTTAGGAGTGTTTGATTATACTGCTTTATCATTACTGCTTGACTGACTTGATAACATGTTAACCTATGCTTTATTGTTTCACTGAGTTAGCTACTCACTCCCACGTTACGGGACGGTGTTCTGGATACCCACCAGACTCTGTCTTAGATGCAGGTATCGACGAGACGCAGGAGGCTGAGCATGATTACTATGATGGTCAGGATGAGTTCTCCTACATGCAGTTCTTTGGAGGCTTCGCTTAGGCCATTCAGATGACAGGACTACGGGGTTTACCATTATAGTTGTACCATGTTTTGGCATTTTGATTTTTGAAACTAAAACATGTATATGGTGACTTAGTAAAGTGTTCATACTCTGGAGACCGATTGTGACCGTTTCTGGCTTTATATGCATTTATATACATCTTTCAGTCTTCCGCTTACGTTTTATAACTTGATCTGGAGTATGAATTACTATTTTGGTATAATCCTACTCATGATTAATGCACTAACACAGACAACATTTAATCATAAGCATTTATGTTGCATAAGTGATGTTTTGGAACTCGGGTGTTGAGTTGCTACTCGACCCCCGATTTTCAGGGCGTTACAAGACCCGACGCGTCGACCTCGATGGTAGGATAGGTCTGTATGTTGGGACGCTCAAGTTGCGCTTCCACTTGGCTAGCCAACGTAATTGCATCATTCATCGTCCACATGGGCTGCATTTAGACCTTAACCTGGATCGCCATACGCAGTCCATCATTGAATCAGGTGACTTATTGTAATTTAGTTTCGACTAAATCATTACGTGTCGTCAAGCGGTAGAATTCTTCCACGTAATCTCTCATCGACCGACTAACTTGCCTACAATTTTGGTATTGTTGGAATAATACTTGATCGTACTTGTCACGCCCCAAACTCGGAAACCAGACTCAGAAAATCTCATATCACCGAATCCGGTGCCGACAGCCTCCGTAGTACCCCATTTTTGGCTCCAACTCCCATGCGCTAGGTTTTGATCATGGGATCCTACAATGAGGATTTTCAAGGTGAATTTTTTTTTTTTTTGTAAATGAGCACAACCACAAGTGTACTCAAATCACAAAACATTATCACCACATATCCACTAATATAATCTTTGAGTACAGTGCTGAAAGGAAAATACATGATATAACAAAACTCCAAAAGATCGAGCACATGCTCCTACCTCAATGATGTTGCAGTCCAGCATAACCTGCACGTAATGAACATGCATAAGCTTACTATGAAGCTTAGAGAGAGAGAGAGAGAGAGAGAGTGTGTGTGTGTGTGTGTGTGTGTAGGTTATGATAGACTACAACAACATTGAGGTAGGAGCATGTGCCCAATCTTTTGAAGTTTTGTTATATCATGTATTTTCCTTTCAACACTATACTCAAAGATTATATTAGTGGATATATGGTGATGATGTTTTGTAACTTGGGTACACTTGTGGTTATGCTCCTTTACAAAAAAAAAAAAAAAAAATTCACCTTGAAAATCCTCCTTGTAGGATCCCAGGATTAGAACCTGGCACATGGGAGCTAAGAGTCGAGAATGGGATACTACGGAGGCATCAGCAGGAAATTTTATGAGCCTGGTTGCCAATTTTGGGGCGTGACAGTAGAAAATAAAATTAGAGCGAGAGAGGCATGAGCTTGATTGATTGATTTAATAATATGAGAATGTGTGCAAGTGGAGCCGCGTGCGTTGCGAGGCCCACCTCGGATTATGATAAAACTGTAACTTCTAATCTAGGGATTGTAATGGGGTGTGCCACGCGACGTTGGAATCGTAGCGCTTGCGCGGTCGTTAGGGTATAAGTTTCGGGGTGTCGCGATACTAAAATAGGGTTGCAATCAAAACTCGCCAATCTGCTCTGTCGAGAATGTACCGGCACCGAAAATGAAGTGTACATAGGTTTAATTAGGGTATGGGTCTTACAGTAGTCGCTAGGGAGGAATCACGCATGTAATAGCTGCTTCATTCGCTGCCATGTGAGGATGTGTTTTCATATGTCTCGTTCGTGCGAGTTGCAGTCGCTCTCACCAAACTAAAGCTCTACCCTTCAACTTGTAAGCCACAATCTTGACCTTCTTCGCTTTAGGGATTTCTATATAGTTGAAGAATCATTCAACTTCAAAAAGTCAATCGAAGAAGTCATCAATGTGAAATTGGTCATTGAAGGTAGGAAGATTGGCTCTCATCCTGAATTCTCGATCTGTCCGATCTACTTGATCGCTGCCTTGTCCGGGATATTGGAGGATATGTCGTCGACCTCATCATCGCTAGATCCCACCTCCTCAGGAATGATCATGTGGTTCACTGTCGGCACCGTCCTGTAATCAGTGTGATTACGAGTTCCAGCACCTACTGGGGGTGGATCGCCGCCATGTACATGAAACTTCCTTAGGGCCTCTGTCATGTGATCGATGGAATCCTGCATCCCTTGCATGACTTGCCGATTTTCTCGTTGTGTCGCTTCAAAAGCCATCATTGTTAAAGGTAAATTTCCTGGAGTACCATCCATGAGAGTGTTGCCCAACCCGTCGTTAAAAGCCATAGATCCAGAGGAGAAAGCATAGCTCTGATACCAACTGACGCACGAACGAACGTGATGAGGTCGTGCACCATCTTCCTCAAGGATAACTACTCTGAATCCACGGAGTTTCTCTAAACTACTCACAGAGATTCCTTGAATCCACGAGGGAAAAGAAATAAATTCTAATAAAATTGAAAATAACTTGATTGATGATAAAAATGAGTTTACAATCCTTTAAATAGTGATATCAATGCTAGGAAGAAGTTTCAGAATCAAACTCCAGCTCAAACTCTCTAAAATCGTGACTTGCTACTATTTATAGATGGTCATGATTTCTAATAGATTTCATGGTTTTCGGCCAAAAATAGTTAGTGTCCAATTTGGCCTAACCACGTTATTCTCCTAATTTTCCTAAGCCCTATTCATGTTGGGCATGACTCCTAAAACTCAAGGGATTAAAAGTTATGATCCAACTAAAACTTATTATAAATAGTAAAAACGGAAATAAAATGGATTTTCAATTGTATATATGATGGAATCTTGCAAATTCGGTGTGGTCAACCCTGGTTGGCTAAAGTAGTTTCTCCTACCCCAAAATCATATATGGTACGTCCAATAATTCATTCTAGTTTGCAAGATATGCTTGTTTTAAGGTTCTGACGGTCCAGATCACTTCTGCTTTCGATCGTGCCTTCTCTGGTCCATCTTGGCCATGAAGTTTTCTGTCAGCCGCCTACCTCATGGATGACACATAAATTTCATTTGGAGCTCCGATGGGACCTGAGTATCTCCTCTGGCTTCTTGCTTTTGAGGTGCCGAGGTTTTAAGACTAAATAGGTCACCCTCTCTGACAACCCGCTCCCCTGCCCGCAACCCATCCTTCTCAATCACGGTTCGCAGCCTCGTCTGCCTCAATTCTGCGACCCCCTATCTGCCCGTCCCGTGACAGTGCCACCCTCTCTGACAACCTCTGCTCTATAATCTAGCTCTTTCTTAGGTTAGAAGCATTCCCTCGCCATTAACGTTGTCCATCCTTCCTGAATCTCGTGACCACAATCCATGTCCGTTGTGAGCACAACCCCTCCTGGACCAGCCTGTTCTACCAACAACAGTCCTTTTGTCTTTCTCTACATGATCTTAGTAGCCCTTGACCTAGCTGATCATACCAAGGTCTGGCTAAGCACCACTAACCGTATACCTCTCCATCTAGGGTTCTCCTTTTTCTGTCAGAAATCAGCATTAAGACCCTCTATCTGTGTTGTGTCAAGACCTTACATCTAATCTTTACTTTCCATCTTGGATCTGCACCGATTGACGATCGATTCTTCCACAATTACTAATCTTAGATGTACTCCAAAACATCCAATGTTTCATCCCCACCAAAGCTCGATCCATCACACCCTTTTTATCTACATCATTACGGTCAACATGGGATTATGTTGTTCTTTGAACCTCTTATAGGAATTAACTATGCTACTTGAGCAGTGTCATGCTTGTTGCCCTTAGTGCTAAAAATAAAATTTGTTTTATTGATGGTTCCTCTCATCCACCATCCATTGATTCCCGTAAATTTTCCTTTGCAACTATTGCAATCCATGGTCCTCTCCTGGATTCTCAATGCCCCTATGGAGGTTGGGATTCAGGGCTGGATTCAACTCGAGGCCGCTTTCTCCATGAGTTGCCTCTTTCGAGGGTTTTTGTGCTTGTGAATTGATTGATTTGTGTTTGACCATAGTCGCCACTATCCAATTTCTTCATCTCTACAGTTGGGTAGACCATATAAAAACGTTAGGGTATGGATCTAAATATTTCCTACCTTAAGATAACTCTTTGATTTTGCGATTAGAGATTCTAAGTAAGAGACTGGTTATAGAGAGGGAAGTTATTAGGCACCCGCTCCGCCTATACAGATGTACGAACTCTACTTCACATTATCTTGACCGTTCTTAAGGTTTAGAATTTAGTTCTCGTATATGATATATGCAATGCTTGTAACAAAATGTGAGGTAATTGGGATGTTTTCTGTTGGGCAGAATCTGATCAAATCAGCAAGACTCAAAGCATACTTTTGAACTAATTTGGTGCAAAATGTGTTAAATAATGTGATGAACGCTATGCAAATGCTATGGGATACATGAAACTTAATTGAAAAAAGTTGGGTGGATTGCAGTGTCGCAAAGATCGTATCGAATGGCTTGGATTAAAGTTGGGTTGGCTTGCTCAAGAGGTTGGCGTTAGGGTTGGGCTCTCCTCCTCACTCTCTCTCCTCAGTGGGATGGATGCTTATTTGTGAATGAGTATGAATTATTTTTAGGGGTGATCAATGAATGCTTGAAATATGAAGGGAATGGAGTATTTATATCTACCCCATCTTTTGGTAAATCTTGCAAAGCTTGATGTGACCGGCTCTAACGAGGGGCTCACCATCTATGTTATTATCCATCAGCCTTCAGAATCCACCACCCATCATGTGGAGTCCATCTTTGATGTGAACCGTCCATCATGTGAGCCCCACCTTCAATGTGGGTTGGCCATCACTAGAGAGACATTTAACACCAGACTAACCATCATCATCTAAGCCAGCCTTTTCCCAACTATAAAACCATATAGTAGACCGTTACATAGGTTGATTACAATTCGCCACCATTGCTACCTATAATGTTTATAGTAAGCACCTCTTTCAAATAGTTTTTAGTTGTTCAGTATAGTCCAGTAGATTCAACCCGGATGGACTTTTAAAGGAGTTAAAAAGAGTTTTCAGGCATCTGTAACTATGCCTTAGACATTGTAGCCCACCTGATCAGTGGACCATCATGGCTTTCACCCGGATGGACTTTTAAAGGAGTTAAAAGGAGTTTTCAGGCATAGTTACCACCTGATCAGTGGACCATCATGGCTTTCACCCAAGGTGATCTTTGTGGTATGCAGCCCACATTTTTCCCAGCTCAGATGTTCTACACATGTGACACGTTGGCACAAAAAAAGCATTGCATTGTATGTGAAAGTTTCGGATATAACATTTGCATGAGAATATTTCTCTCTTGCTTTCGGCTGCCCTGTAGGCCCAAAAATCAGTTTGGCTGGACCTGGGCCTTCATTTGACAAATCGCCAGCACAATCAACCAACCACACAGCCGTGTTATATCATGCTCTAGAAAATTGCAGTAAGATTATGAAACATAAGAGCACAAGATCTGTGAAAAAGGTCCAATCCTCTTCTTCCTCCTCAAACCTGATTTTCTTCGGAACAGGCTGAAAACTCCCCACCTGTGTTAAAACAGCACAAAAAACATAAGCAACGGCCAAATGCGCCATCTTTTAAAAGATCACATGCAAATATTAGACATGATTGATAATATACTCTTCAGCCCGAATCTTTGAAACTACTGATTAACCAAGTGACGAAAGATATGGTTATGGTCATCTAATCAAAATGGTTCTTCCCACACATACTATCAAAGTGGACTGCTTCTGCCTAATGGACTACTCTTACCTTTGATCCAAACTGCCAGCTAGGGCTGAAAGTTGGGCTGGTTCAACCCGACCGACCCGTGACCAACCCGACATTGTGTTGGGCTTGGGCAGGATGTATCGGGTTTGGTCTCAGGCTTGGGCCATACAAACACCAACCCGATAAACGGGTTGCCCAACTCAACCCGAACCTGATCAATATATATATATATATATATATATATATATATATATATATATATATATATATATATATATATATATATATAAGTTCCTTATAAATTAATTACAATTGAGTGCGAATCGTCTGTGTTGAAGGCACAAAAAATTCCAATGTTGTCGGGTTTCATTGGTCCACGTCATTTCCGATGACTCAAGCTAATAAGATACACCGGATTTCTCGCTCCCAAATAGATTTCTTGATACACAATACGACTTTTTAGCTACGCCGGATATCTCTCTCCCAAATAGATTGCTTGATACACAATACGACTTCTAAAGGATTAGTTGTCCTATACTTTAAGCTTGTTTGTTTAGAAAAAATGAACTTCTTTACGATAAATAACTACATATATAATTAATAAAATTATAGGTACAAAAAATAAGACGTTTATTGAAAATATAATAGACTGATGTAATAATGAAAATATTAGCATATATCTACCCGACCAACCCGGCCAACCCAACTGAGCCCGCTTGGGTTGGGCTTGGGTTGAGAATTCCCAACCCAAGGTTGGGTTGGGTTGGGTTAGGGTTGAGGTTTAGGAACCTTGGGTTGGGCTAGGGTTGAGCACCAACCCGCCCGACTTTCAGCCCTACTGCCAGAGTTGTTTGGTAGCAATCATCATGCCATAAAAGGGTCTCCATTCATGGCTCAGTGGTAGGCTCGCAAGAATTTCAACATAGAGACCAGGGATCGAGTGCCCATGTAGAGTGAGTGGGAGTGTAAAAAAAAAAAAAAAAAAAAAAAAATAATATCATTATATATATATATATATATATATATATATATAGAACAAATGGATGATTTGACCATTGATGTGTCTAAGAGCACTGGGCGGGCACATTCAAGAACAGCAATGCATCTGGTGTCTGCCAAAGTCGGCTCCTATTTACATTACATGGCGTGGGCAAGTTGAATTGGATGCTCAGTTCCGAACCATGCAAAGACAACATGGGTACTCAAGACTTGAGCCCTGACTATAGTAAAACTTGACTTACTCAGCATGATTGTGTTAATCTTTTAAATTGTTTTATTTGGAGTACTGATCATCTATAACCCATTTTTACAAGCATTTGGCCCTTGAAAAGGGGAAACAAATTTTCTGGTGTAAAAAGGGGTGGAAATTTGTTGTAATGTACAACTGGTTGCAGGTGATCAGTTCTCCTTGACTCAGGTGAATCACGAGTCACCCTCGGGATTCGAAATTTATGCATACATTAAAAAAGAAAAAAAAAAAAAAAAGAAAAAGAAAAGAAAAGGAGAGAGTGTGCATTCTCACAATTTCTGGGCATTCATAATCAATACCGGCAGCCTCTATTCTCTCCCGCCGCTTCTTGTCTCGTTTCAGGATTCCTTCCACCAATCGACGGTGTTCTTCAACCGTTCTTTCCTGAATTTTTTTTTTTAAAATGAATGAAAGAAAGAAAGAAAAAAGGCAATGTATATGAATTATCAACCACAATAAGTGCTCTCTTAATCCGTTATCGGAAAACCTTGTCGTGCCCCTTTTCAAAAAAAAAAAGTTACCTTGTCATGCTGCTTGCGTTCGATTTTTAGCCAATCCAACGGCTGGTATCGATGGTTTATGCCATACCACCTACAAGAGAACAAAGAAACGATCAGCCATCCACATAAATTGACCTCATCAATGTGGCTACCAACACTAATGATAGAAGTAAATAGAGGTAAATGGGTGGAATTGGGAGTAAATGGAGGTAAACAGCATTTGAGGTGTGTTTGGATGGGAGTAAATGCATGTAAATGAAATGAAATGGGAGTAAATGAGCATGTAAATGAAATCCTCTCCACAAGAGAGGATTTGGAAGTAAATGGGGTGATATGCCTTTTTGATCTCCCTTGGAAAGTTGCACGAGGAAACAAAGGGGTCATTATGCACATGTCTGTCATGCACGTGGAATGTTGATGATACTCCAAAACAATCCGATTATCAGGTACATCACTAAAATCACACCAAAAGAATGATCCAAAACATCCAAAGGTTGGCCATCTAAATGGATGGTTAAAAACATTGGCAAGTTGCTTGCTTGTGATCCTTGCATTTGTGGCCTACTCAAGGCTTGCTTATGATCCTTGCATTTGTGGCCTACTCAAGGCTCGAAATTTCCTCATTCTTTACTAAAGTAGATTTTTCAATGGGCTTATTACAATTATTCTATTACATATCACATATGTACAAAGTTGGGACATTAAAGTAGATTTGGTATATCACATATATTCCTATGAATACATTGAAAAATTCAAATGCATTCCAATTCCTCCCATTTACTCCCATCCAAACAAAATATTTGGTTTTCAAATGCATTTCATTTTCTCCCATCCCAAACAACTGAGTAAGCCATTTACTCCCCAATTCATTTACCTCCAATTCAATTTCCCATTTACCTCCATTTACAAGCTCTCAAATGAGTATCAACTCTTCTATTGGGAAAGCTTTGTTTCAACCCATTCAATGACACTGTTTCATAAGTGCTTGGGCAGCTTGCCAATGGAAAGGGGGAGCCCAAGGTAAGTCGAAGTAAAGGAACCTGCTAGGCAACCCAAAACCTCCACCATTTAGGCTACTTCTAGGTTGGAGATGAGAAATTTGGGGACCCGAATTTGCCACCTTGAAACATCTGATTAGGCCAACTGAAACTCCTCTTTCTAGCAGTGTTCTTAGGCCCTCTGCCACCACTAGAAAGAGGAATGCGGAAAGTGGATCTCCTTGCTGAAGACCTCTTGAGGCATTGAAGAATCCTTTGGGGGAGTCGTTGATAAGAATTGAGAAGCTTGCCAAGGAGATGCATTCATGGATCCATCTTCGCCATTTTTGCCTGCATCCAATGCGACCCAACACGTAATTGAGATAGTCCTCATCAACATGATTGAATGTTTCTCGATATTCAGTTTGTGGTTCCTTCTTTCTTTGAGCCAGGAGTTGATGCATTCGTGGGCTATAAGGGCACAATCAAGCATTTGCCTGCTTGCTATGAAAGTGCCTTGGCTTTTAAGATGGCTCTCCCTAAGACCACCTGAAAATTGGAAGAATCTTGGCTAGGATCTTATACAGGCTCCTGATAAGAATGATGGGCCAAAAGTCTTTTATGTTGTAGACCCCTTCGATTTTGAGAATTTTGGCTATAAAGGAAGGTCCCATTTCCCATAGTAGATAGCCGTTATCAAGAAATTCGGAGATGATGTTAATAAGGTCCCCCTTCAAGACGTCTCAGAAGACTTTGAAGAAAGCTATAGGGAAACCATCAAGGCCCAGTGCCTTGTCTCTTCCCAAAGAGACATCGCTGCATTGAATTCCTCTTCAGAAGTTGGGATTTCAAGAGAATAGGAATAAGCCACAAGGATTTGGGGGAATTCCAAATTGTCTAGCTTTGGGTGAGACCAACCTTCAGCGGATAACAGGTTCTTGTAGAAGTTGACGATGTGATTGCACACTAAGGACTTGTCTTCAATCCTTTTGTCTTCGCAGTAATGTTGCTGATCCTATTGCACCTGGCCTGGGCACTTGTGATGCTATAGAAGAAGCGAGTATTCTTGTCTCCTTCCTTTGGCCAAACAACCCTTGAATGTTGTCTCCATTTGATCTCCTTCTGCTTGATTCTGTTCATATAGTCAAGAGATAAACTAGCCCTTATGGATTTTTCCTCTTCTGCTTGACATCCAGTGATTGAATTGTTGAAAGGCTACTGTCAACATCAACCTCTCTGCTTCCAACAAGTCCTTTCTGCAGGTTGTTAGCTTCCCTTTTAACAGTTTTACTATCTAGCTTAAAATGAACCCCAAAAATCCTTCGACCTGTAGAGACTCCCACACCACTTGATCTGATTGAAGAAGCCTTCCGCCTCTAGCCACATGAGCTCGAACCTGAAGGGCTTTGGGCCCCAATTCTCTTCTACAATTTCCAACGAGATTGGGCAGTGGTCAGACACCAAACAAGGGAGACCTTCGTGCTGCACGAGGGGAAACTTCTCCAGCCAGCCAGATGAAACCAGAAATCTGTCAAGCCAAGAGAGGACATGGTGATCCTAGCCATTTGTCCATGTGAAACTTACGCCTCCCAGAGGCAGATCTATCAGCTCATTGCCAACTACCCAATCTGAGGTCTTCATGCTTCAAGAGGTGCGGCCAGCATTGGATTTTTTGGAGGTGAATCTGGTGACGTTAAAATCACCTTCCAAGAACCATTGCTTCAACCATCTAGCACGAATGGAGTTAAGCTCTTCCCACAAAAGGTGGGACTTGAGGACATGACAATTAAACAATTGGTATCTCACATCTTAGCAAGATTGTCAACAGCATGAAAGATGGAGCTGATAAAGAAGTCTTGTGTATGGGATAGTGGTAGGTCTACCGTTAGTTTCAAGAAAGGTGGTGGTCTGTTTAGAGAATGGACCATATACCCAAACTGTGGAGGCATTTCATTAGAGGGTACCAGTAGATAAGATCATCATCATCATTTAAGCCTTGTCCCAACTTACTAGGGTCTGCTACATGAATCCTTTTTCTGTCATTCCACTATCAAGGGTCATAACTTGAGTTGGACCATAGGGCATCAAATCTTTTCTTAATACCTCCACCTATGTCCTTTTGGGCCCTCCCCTTGCCCTTTTAGAAGCTTCAACTTATGTCAACTCACTGCTAACATGCATAGTTCTCACGTGACTACACCATCTAAACCCACACTCCCTCAACTCATACCTATTGATGCTGCTCCTAAATTCCCTTGAATGCATTCATTTGTAGACTTGTAGTTCTATCTTGTCATGTCATTCATCTATCTCAACATCCTAATTTCAGCCACACTCATCCTGTGGATATGTTGTTCCTTTACTGCCTAACATTCTGTCCCACAAAGCATGGCTGGTTTTATAGCCATCCTATAAAATTTAACTGCAAAACATTCTGTCCCACAATCACATAAAACTCTGGAGGCGCGTCTTCATTTCTTCCACTCCACTTGAATTCATTGGGCAACATCCTTTTCAATCTCTCCACTCTCATGAACTATGGACCCAAAGGTGATCATTTTGGGAAACTTCTTGGTTAGCAATCTTCCCACTCGTTGATTGTAATCAACCAATGTAATAGATTATTAGATAGTGATTGATTGTAATCAACCTATGTAATAGACTATTAGATAGTGATTGATTGTAATCAACCTATTTAATAGTCTATCACATTGCGCCTATGGGGTTTTTGTGCTCTCATTGCTGGTCCCCACCCTAGATAAAGGAGGACTGCATCAGGTTCGCAGTCAGAATCAAACTTAAGCCATAACTTCCAACATGAATCCGAACAATATGACATTACCAGCAGATAAGATGAAATACCCAATTTCCAAACATGTGTCTGATGTGTGAAGACACATGAGGATTATGTGGACAATCTATTATTTGATTCAAAGATGGCTACAAGGTCATGCAATCATTTTATTAAAATTTATGCCTATCCTATAGTACCGAAAGCAGTTATATTAATACGTCTACTAGTTGAAGCAAATGCACCCAACAAACTACTTAAGCTAATAGAAACAAAGCAGCATTGTAGAACTTAGAAAAGTTAGCAATATAGAAAAGGTCGCCCAGTGTTATCTTCACATCATTCATGTATTAATATAATTCTTTATTCTTTATTTTTTTTGAAAGGTGAATTACATACTCTTACACCCACACACACACCACATGGGTTCTCGAACTCATGACCACAGCTTTGTTTTGAGCCATGAACTTTAATTAATTGCACTTTGTTTTGAAAATCATTAATTAATTGAGTTAATGAAACTTTTTTTTTTCGGATGGTTGAAATTTATTTATTAACTAAAGTAATAAATTGCTTACAGCTTCGGATGAACTCGTTCTGGAGGAACAAGATGTACTTGCAACATGTGCTCAAACATTAAATAGTTGTGCATACAATCAGCCACAATTTTTGCCACCTACAATCATCAGAATATACTGTTAAGACAAACCATACCAGTAAATTTAATAGAAGAAATTGAAATTTGAGCACTTAATGTTGAAAAACATGTGAAATTTTTTAACAAAAAGGACAACCTCAGGAGACTCGAATTCAATGAAGCCATAGTGCTTTGACTTCCCTGTCTGTAAGCCACATAGCAGAAGAGAGGTCACAAACAATAAAGATATCCAGAAACATATTCAAACGGGGGAAATGAAACACCGTCCACATCAACTATAGTGTTTACAAGTCATAGTGCTCATAAAGATGTTTTCATCTTCAATTGATGATACAATCAATTAGCTGCAAACAATGTCTTAGTGGTAAAGCAGTCTAGCATTGTAAGCATAAGAATTCAAGTTCGAGTATCCAGATAGTTATATCAAAGAGGGGAATCATTTAAATACAATAATCCTTTTCTTCTTCTTCTTCTTCTTCTTCTTCTTCTTCTTTTTGGCTTTAAAAAATCAGAGAGAATCTTATTAAACACTAACATTACGAAGAGGGAAATGAGTTCCCAATTCAACTAGAATAAAGACTCAAGAACTCAGGGGAACGGCAACAGAATTAGCCTCTCCACCTATATGGGCAAATGAATGTTTAGCTTGAAGGCAAGAGACAGAATTTCATTGAACACAAATCATAACTCACATGGCTCAGCTTCCGCAAGGATGTCTCTTTACCATTTGGAGATGAAGCACAACTAAACAATGTGGTAAAGTGCACCAAGATATGAGACAGAAATATGAGAAGGCGACAGCGATCAAAGAATATAAGACCAAATCATGTTGGCCCAATCTTGATTACAGTAGACAGATGAAGAAATACAAGATTGAACAATTGATATAACACGATGGTGAAAGAATGCCCTCAAGTTGATGTTGTAGACTTGTAGTGAGGGATATGAAGATGCGAAGCAAAAGCAATGATACATGTATAGTGTATACATACATACATTATCAAGCTACTTGTGCCTTTTTGGGTCATTAGAATAGCTTATTTGGTTAGTGGCTCATTTCATTGTGTTCCAATATTAGTAATCTAATTAAAGACTCTTCTTTAGTTAGTTGTTTAAGAAAGAATTGGATCCTTCATGATTGATCATCCTGAACGATATGTTGAAGATATAGATTTAAACAAATTTGTTCATGCTTTTTATAAATGCATATGGTTTTGCTAACATCCCCACCATCATGGGACGTTAGCAATGTTCCTAAGCCTTTTGTATGACATGTGGGATGCCCAATCGTGGATCTAAAAAGCTCATTCATTCGTACAACTAGGAGCAAGCCACGGTGAAAAAATCATAGCCAATTGGATGGTCCTAAACATCCAATCAATAGCATGGAAATTTGACAGACAAGATTGAGTGGAGAAACAAAATAGGCCAATCATCATCTTGAAACATCTATTTGACAGCTCCCACTTTGTATTGCTTGTGATTCCAAATTAACAATTTGGTTTGATGATTCTAACCATGTGATCTATGGCTCGTAACATTGGATGGCTGTAACAAATTGGCACCATTCAAAGGGCTAGGATCATCCGATCATTGTGATTTTTGCACCCCAGCTTCCTCCCTATGGTACTATTGAATGAACTGTCCTGATTGATGAATGGGCATCCATGTGTCATTTAAAAGATCTGGGGACGTTATCAAAACCATATCTGCAGGCATACATATACATATACACAAACGTGCAAGCATATCCATATATATACAAATACATATAGATGCACATACATATATACATACATATATGAGAAATGCTCCAACGATCTCAGAGCACTATTAGTACTCCTAGTCGTATTGGGATACCTAGACAATCCAATCCATTGATCTAGACTATTCATTAGGTTCAGCACTCATTTCATGAGCTACGATGCAAACATCACACTGCTACCAATCTTAACCATATGATCAATATCATTTAATATTTAAGGTCAGATTAAGTCTGCATGCACGCACTAACTATAAGTTATAGTGCTCCTAGCTGCAAGTTGCAACGGGATACTTGGAGAATCCAATCCATTGATCTGGATTGTACATTAGGTTTAGAACTCATTACATGGGCTACCATGCAAACATCACACTGATTTGACAATCTCAACCATATGTTCAGCAGCATTTATTTACGGTCAGGATCAGTTGCACAAAATAAGTCCAATCAACAATTTGATCCATGTATTCATTAGGACAAACCATGGATTGCTTATGATTCTAAAGGATCACTTTTGTTAGGCATTCATAGCCATCCCATCCATGGCAACAGAAAAAGGCCAAATTAAGGATGGCCTCGATCATCTAATCAGTGTGATTTTTCATCGTTGTGAATGAAAGGTGTTCCGGACCTATTGGACAGTTCCGATCGATTACTGAACTGTCCAAATGACTCATTGCAACTAGGAGCACTATAACTTAGGGGTCGTTTGGCATCTCTACTTAGAGCTGGACACAAACCAAGCCAACTTGAAAGCTCAGCTCGAATTGGTTTGAAAAAACTCAGCTTGGATTGGTTCGAATAGAAGCTCAAACCAAACCAAGCCTTGGAGTCATCAAGCTCGTTTAAAAAAACAAACCAAGCTCAAACCAGGGCAGTATCGGCTCGGCTCGAAGCTTGGCTTGATTCAGGCTTGATTTGGCTCGTAGTCGTAGATTGTATGCTCTTAGTGTTATCTTTGTGTGTGTGTGTGTGTGTGTATATATATATATATATATATATATATATATATATATATATATATATATATATATATATATATATATATATATATATTGTTTATTTAATCAAAAGAACGAGCTGACCCTAGTTCGAACTTGGGTCGGCTCGATTCGGATATTTAGACCAAACCAAACCAAGCTCAAACAGTAGGGATAGACTCGAAGCTTGGCTCGTGTAAAGCTTGACCAGGGGGTGACACATAAACAAGCCAAACCAAACTTAGGTCAAACTCGATTCAGCTCGGCTCGTGTACTAATAAGAGCCTATTGCTTATTCTAAAAAATCTCTTATTTCAAAAATGGACTGTTTGGTAAAGCTCTCTAATTTTACCACTTAACATTTCGGACACTAACAAAAAAGCTCTTAAAAAATATGTGATGGAGAGGTCACTTTTTTTAGGAGCTTATTTGTCTCAAGTGGCAAGACATTTTTGGCTAATTTTAAGACAAGTTTGTCCTAAAACTTTTTAAGTAATTCCCATCTTGCCCTCTTCTCTTCCCTTTACAATCACTAAGGTGGGCCCACATGATAAATGACCTATATTGAAGGTGGAGCCCCAGATGATGAATGGTCTGCATCAAGGTGGGCCCACATAATGCATGGTTAATGTAGGGGCATTTTCACACCGGACTCGAGTGGGGTAGCCTATGGTATGCGGGGGCACACTTGAGGTGGGCGACCCGTGTGAGGCGGGTGGCTCGTGAGAGGCGGGCCCAACCCGTGTGAGGCGGGTGGCTCGTGAGAAGCGGCCCAACCCGTGTGAGGCGTGTGGCTCGTGAGAGACGGTACCCATGTGATTTGGGGCCCACGAGGGGGGTTCGGCCGATGTCCTAACTAATGAGATGTGGGGCCTGGGCTATGAGATAAAGGGATTGATTCACCATGCTCTAACAATTTGAGCTTTTAGAGCAAGTGGTTAATTGTCCTGCGTCAAATTGGTATCAGAGTGGGAGGCCGACTCCTCACCAGGGGTGATTAATGCGTGGGGTATCCTGTGGGATGCGCGACACACTCAGGGTGGGCAACCCGTGTGAGGCGGGTGGCTCGTGGGAGGTGGTACTTATGTGATTTAGGGCCCACAAGGGGGGTTCGGCCAAGGTCCTAACCCATGAGATGTGGGGCCTAGGCTATGAGATAAATGGATTAATTCACCATGCTCTAACAGTTCGACCTTTTAGAGCAAGTGGTTAATTGTCCTGCGTCAATGGTCACATGAAAGGTGGGGCCCACATGATGGATGGTCCACTAATAGATGATCTGCATCAAGTAGTGTGCCCCACATGAAGGATGGTGGACATCAAAAGTGGCCCACATGGACAACCCACTTCGAAGGCGGGGCCCACACGATGGACACATCAAATGTGGACTCCACGTGATGGATATTGGACATTGAAGGGCCCCACATAAAGGGCAATTAGCACTGATGGTGTGTCCCACGTGATGGATGACCTACATCAAGGTGGGCCCCATATAATGGATGGTCCACGACAAAGATCAGCTCCTAATGATGAATAGTCCACATCCAAGGTGGACCTTGGATAATGGACGACCCACTTTGAAGGTTTGGCCCACACGATGGACAATCCACATCAAAAGTGGGCTCTATATGCTAGACAATCTACACCCAATGTCCAACATAATGGATGGCCCAAATGTCCTAAAAAATGAAGAATGTAGCCCTACATTCTTTTCCCATTTGGGGCAAGGTCCGTCTATGTTGAGATCAACCAAAACAACCGTCTAAATTGCTCTTATAATGAATTTGTTGTAATTTTTAGAAGTGATATCAACAACCCCTTAAAAAATTAGGTTGAAAGTCAGGTAGGTTGGGTCGGGTTGGTGCTCAACCCTAACCCAATCCAACCCAACCCAACCTTGGGTTGGGAATTCTCAACCCAAGCCCAACCCAAGTAGGCTCGGTCAGGTTGGTCGGGTGGATACATGCTAATATTTTCATTATTACATTAGTCCATTATATTTCAATACACGTCTTATTTTTTGTATCTATGATTTTATTAATTATATATGTAGTTATTTATAATAAAGAACTTCATTTTTTCTAAACAAACAAGCTAAAATATAGGACAACTATTCCTTTAAAAGTCGTGTTGTGTAGCACGCAATCTATTTTGGGAGAGAAATTCGGCGAATATAGTTAGCTTGAGTCATCGAAAATGACGTGGACCAATGAGACCCGACGGCACTGGAATTTCTCGTGCCTTCCGCATAGTCGATCCACACTCGGTTATAACTTATAAGTAACTTATATATCGATCAAGTTCAGGTTGGGTCGAGCAACCTGAGCCCGACCAAAGTTTTATTGGGTTGGTGTTTGTATAGCCCAAGCCCAAGACCGAACCTGATACATCTTGCCTAATCCCAACCCAATGTCAGGTCGATCACAAGTCAGTCGGGTTGAACCTGCCCGACTTTCAGCCCTAAAAAAAACTCTTATTTGAATGTTTTATCAAATATGCTTATTTCAAATAAGAGTTCCTTTTTCCAGGTTTAAAAAGGTGACTTTAACAATCAAGCTTATTTAAAACCAGAGCTAGAACAAAAAGAGCTTGTTAGAGTAGATCTTAATTGGAAAGTTCTTAGTGGATTAGAGTAGCAATGCCAAATGAGCCCTTAGTGTTCCGAGGACTTTGAAAAAAAAAAAAAAAAAAAAACCTTAATGGTGCTCTGAGACACTAGAGGAGCATCTCTCTCTCTCTCTCTCTCTCTCTCTCTCTCTCTCTCTCTCTCTCTCTCTCTCTCTCTCTCTATATATATATATATATATATATATATATATATATTAGGTAACTAAATTTTATTAAACGAGATACAACATTTAAAGCCTGGAGAACACCGACCTACCACTATGGTTGTTAACATTAATATTAGAAATCCAATCAATTACATCTAACTTTGAACTCTCAAAGATGTCCTCTACCATCCCACATTTGTTCCAAAAACTCTGGTTGGCTCCTATTCCCCCCAAAGAGTCCATAACATAGCAAGCAAAGTTAACCTCCACACCGTCCTTTCTTTTCCCCCAACCCTTCCCCCATGCAAAGCAAAGAGAAAAGAACCTAAATGGATCCCAGCATCACCCAAAGTATTTTTAAGAGGCCGAGAAATCTCTTCAATATCTGACAAGCAAACATACAATGGATGAACATGTGGTTCACCAATTTCAGATTCCTCAAGCACATGACACAGCAGTTGGGAACCACCATCAAGTTGTCTAAGGTGAGCACCCTATTCCTTCATGCTAGCCAACCAAAAGTTGTCACCTTGGCACGAACCCCATAGAACCAAACTTGGGAAGTGTGATCGTAGATTGTTCCCAAAGAAGATTTAATCAACAAACTGTAGACATGGGCAGAGCGCACAAAGAATCGACCCAACTTGGCCCCAAACCACCTAATCAAATCCCTCACCCACAGGACAGTTGAACCAATGGAGTCTCCAAGATCCGAATGAACTCCACCTCATCAGTCAAATTACACCGATATGAAGGGGATCAAAAGATTACGTCCTTGGAAATGGAGAAGAGACAATCAATAGTAACATCCAAGGCCGGCTAGCCTCGGATAATCTACTTGGAGAGTGCTCTCTCCGATTCACGAATCACCCCAAAATCGGATCCTCTTCCTGTCACCGCATGAGAACCAGACTTCCTCCTTACACTTGTTCGCCAGCCTGCACATTGCCTTCCACATCTCCCAAGCGCTATAGGAAGATGAATCTTTCACACACCAGCTCCATTCCTGAACACCATATTTGTTAGCAATCACCTCCCTCCACAACCTCCCTTCTTCAACCCCAAACCTTCACAATCATTTTCCTAATAACGCAGAATTCATCTGCTCCAATTTCCTAATTCATGCTCCTCGGAATGGCTTGCATACTTCTTGCCATCTTAAAAGATGAAACTTTTTCTTCACCTCTACTCCTTGCCATAGAAAATCCTACCTCAACCTTTCCAACCCATCCAGCATAGATGACAGATAGCTGAAAAGAGACATAAAATAATAGCATGTTCAATAAGGTTGCTTTAATCAGAGTGATCCTGCAACCCAAGCAGACATGTTGGCTCTTCCACTAAGACAATTTCCTTTCACCCTATCAAACCATGTCCCATAAGTGTTTAGGGGCTGTTTGATTTTCTAATTCATCAAGATTTCACTGGAAATGAGCATTAATTATTTCCATCTGCATTTCTTGCACCCTTCCCAAAGTTGAGTTGACGGACAAACTGTCTCTAAACCCAAGGTAAAAATGCTAAAAAGTTGTGTGGCACACTGTGATGTGCGTGACTTAGCCACACCGTCCATCCCTTCCACCAGCTCATTTTAGGGCTTGAGCAAAAAAAAAAAAAAAAATGAGGCAGATCTAAAGATTAGGCGGACCACACCATAGGAAATGGTGCAAATTGAACACGCCATTGAAAACTTCTCGAGGGCCCTAGAAGTTTTGGATCAAGCTGATAGTTGTAGTTTTCCCTTTATCCATGTTTGTGTGACTTTATGAATAGGTTAGATGACAAATAAACGTCATTGTGGGCCATAAGAATGAAACAAATTTCAATGGTGTATGTATTTATTGCCATTGTTTCATGTGGTGTGGTCCACTTGATCTTTGGATTTGCCTCATTTTTGGGCTCATATCCAAAAATATGATGATAAAACAGATGAACGTAGTGGATAAGTCACATACATTACGATGGGGCCCACAAATTTAAATCATATTCAACAACTACCTTTTTGGATCAATTTTCGAGGTGGAGATTGCCATTCCACCAAACATGAGAAAATAACATTATTACTCTTTTCCCGATATTTACTAGGAAAATTAGAAAATCAAACATGCCCTTAGCGAGCTTACCAACACACAAGGGAAGCCCAAGATATGACAACGAAAAAGACACCACCCTACACCCAAAGACCGCCACAATCCTAGTTCTCTTCTTTAGAGATTCGAATGCCCAATAATTCACTCTTGAGAATATTAACCTTAAGACCAAAAACCACTATGAAACAGCTCATTATTTTTCTCAACTTGTTCATCGTAACAACATCCACATTGCAAAAGACGATTGTGTTGTCGGTGAATGCATATACATGTGGTACGTATGTACGCATGTCTATATGCATGATTGTGGAGCACAAAGAACAACAAAACATTCCACAAGGGCCTCCAGAGTTCACTCTTCAAAGAATATATGCAGTGGAGACAATAGGGGCAAAATTATTATTTTTTTCGGCCAATTGTATAGCTTATCATATTGCCCCATCTCATGTGTAAGAGTTGTCATATGCGATTATGCAATCGCATAATGGCATAGAACCATGCATATGGCATATGCGATGGTCACATATGCCATATGTAATGGTATGCGATCATATATGCCACTATGCGATCACACACATGACATTCCAACGGTCAGAAATCTAACCATTGGAACTTATATCCTTTTTCCTGGAAGTTTTGCCTATAAAAAGGCACTTTCCCCTCCTCCACACGCAACATATACTCACTAAAACTCTCAATACACAATCTCTTGCTCTCATACATCATTCTCTTTAATCTCTTTCATAATTTCTCTTATCTTTATTCTTAACAATTTTCACTAGAAGTTGAAGGCAATAATCAAGGATTCAAGATCAAGAAGCAAGAAGAAGAATCAATATATGCTATCCACTCTTATCTCTTTCTCTGTTCATTTCTCTTATTCTAATTTTTTAATTTCTAATCTCCATTCTAACTTGTGCTGTGTTGTGTGATCTATTCTTGATTTTTTCTTTCATTAGAATTATCATTTATCAAGAGTCAAGACAACTCAAGAGACTCAACAACTCAAAAGTCAAGTCAAGTCTCAACTCTCACACACACTCAAGAATCGAGTCAACCAACAACAAAGTCTTCTATTTTGTTTCATTGTAATTTTTAAATTGCAAATTTGTAATTGTAGACTTGTAGTTTGTAGTTTGTAGTTTCTAGATTCTAGTTTATTTCTAATTTTTTAGTTTCTAGTTTACTTCAAGTTTCTAGTTCATTTCAAGTTTCTAGTTCATTTCAAGTTTCTAGTTTATTTCTATTTTCTAGTTTATTTCTAGTTTCTAGAATTCAAGATTCAAGAGTGTGATCATTGACATCAAGATTCTAGAATCTAGATTCAAGAGAGTCAAGACTTTCAACTTTCAAGTTCAGGACTTCCAAGTTCAAGAGAAGAAAGATTTTCAACTTTCAAGACTTTCAAGTTTCAACTTCCAAGGAGTCAAGGAGTCAAGACTCTCTCTCTCTCTCTCTCTAGTAATTCCACAACCATGCTAGTGACACTCTCCCTTTTAGTATTTTTACTATTTACTTTATTTAGTAGTATTTACTTACTACTTACTACTTAGTAGTTAGTACTTGCTTACTATATTAAATAATACTTGGCAGTACGCACTACTTACTACTTAGTTTGTTTAATACTTATACTCTAATACATACAGTCTCATATGTCAGATTTGTGCAATGACCCTCAATCGAGTGATCATTTTCTTATATAGAAATCATTTTCCCTAATTACAATATATCCCTTAATTACAATATCCCCTAATTACAGCATAATATCTCCTAATTACAATATATCCCTTAATTACAATATCCCCTAATTACAGCATAATATCTCCTACTTACAATCTATCCCTTAATTACAATATCCCCTAATTACAGCATAATATCTCCTAATTACAGCATCTCCTAACATTAAGCATTGACCCCTAATTCAGGAAAGATATTTACAGATCTGTTTCCTAAATAACTATACAACAATATATGGTAGGTTGGTTGTCCATCCTACTAATATCCTCCCTCAAATTAATGTTGGTCGATCAAGAAGCATCAATTTGCCAACAAGAAACTGATGACGTAGTCGTGTCATAGCTTTGGTGAAGACATCCGCTATCTGAAGGTTGCTTGAGACATGTGGAAGAGACATAACCCGAGTATCAACAGCTTCCCGAATAGAATGGCAGTCCACCTCGATATGTTTGGTACGCTCGTGATAGACGGGATTGGTAGCGATCTGAATAGCACTCGTATTATCAGCATAAAGAGGAGTGGGAGTACACTGAGGAAAACCTATTTCAGCGAGCCACGGAGCCATATAATCTTCGAACAGGCTGCCGACGTGGCACGATACTCGGACTTGGTCGAAGATTTGAAAACGCGATCCTGTTTCTTACTCTTCCAAGAGATAAGTGAATCACCAAGAAACATACACCACATGGTGACAAACCGGCGAGTATCAGGACATCCTGCCCAGTCAGCATCACTAAAAGCCACAAGGCGAGAAGAGGAGTACCAGTAGAGAAGAACAAGCCACGGTGAGAGGAACCCCGGAGATATCGAATAATTCGGCGGACCGCGGCAAGATGAAGGTGGCGAGGAGACTGCATAAATTGACTGACTTACTGGAAAGCAAAGGAGATGTCAGGCCGTGTAATAGTGAAATAATTGAGACTACCATCTAACCGTCGAAACACCATGGGATCAGGAAGGAGATCCCCCTCCTCACGTCGATACTTGACATTCACTTCCAAAGGGGTATCCACTGAAGAGGAGTCCCGTAAACCAGACAAGGAAATCAAGTCCTCCGCGTATTTATGCTAATGCAGGAAAACTAAGGTGTCCCGTATCCGTTACAATACGGCCGTATCGGCTGGTACGTAATGGTAATGACCGACACCGTTACACGATACGGGCACCCACACCCCCCCCGGTGTATTTATGCTAATGCAGGAAAACCAAGGTGTCCCGTATCCGTTACGATACGTACGGGATTGGTAGCGATCTGAATAGCACTGACCTATTTCGGAGCCATATATCACGCGTCTGCCGACGTGGTAATGATTTACGATCTGCTTACTCGAGAGATAAGTGAATCACCAAGAAACATACACCACATGGTGACAAACCGTATATCGGGACACGATCGAGCATCCCCCCCCGAGAGAGAAGAACAAAAAAAAAAAATAATAATAAATAAATAAAAATAAAATTGTGACCATAACCTAATTTTGTGATGAGACTACCATCTGGCTATTATTAAAAATAAAGGAAAAAAAAAAAAAAAAACCCATACCTTTTTATTCTAATGGTTTCTTCTTCTTCTTCTTCTTCTCCAAGGTGTCCTTCTTCTTCTTCTTCTTCTTCTCTCACACTACGAGCACCCACCCCCCAAAAAAAAAATAATAATAATAATAATAATAATAATAATTACCGTGTTCTAATTTTGTGATAGTAATCTTGGCCTAAGGGAAAAAAAAAACCCATACCTTTTTATTCTCTTTTCTTCCTCCTCCTTCTCCTTCTCTCTCTCTCTCTCTCTCTCTCTCTCTCTCTCTCTCTCTCTCTCTCTCTCTCTCTCTCTCTCTCTCTCTCTCTCTCTCTCTCTCTCTTTCTTTTCGGTTTCCCTCTCTCCCTTCTTTTTCATTTCGTATCCGAAAAAGAAAATCGGAAGGGGATTGGCTGGTGTATCACACACCAGCTATATAGCTGCTGTAGATACGTGTCATGCTAAGACGAGCGCTGACACTCCTCGAGCTCCGAGTTGTACGAACGGTTCAAAGGAGATCAAAGTTACATGGGCTCCACAGTGATGTATTTATTATATCTACATCGTTCATCTATTTTTAGATATCATTTTAGAGCATTATCCAAAAAATGAATCATATCCTAAGATCGTCTGGACCACACCAAAAATAGCAACAGAGATAATGATTTTCACCATTAAACAATTCGTAGACCCACCATAACGTTTATTTTCCATCCAATCTATTCATAAGGTCAAAAAGACTTGAATGAAGAGGAAAAACAAATTTCATATTGATCCAAAACTTCTGTGATCCCAAAAAGGGTTTCAATGGTCGACAATCAATCCCCCACTGCTTTTTGCAGTGTGGTCCACTTGATAATTAGATCTGTATTATTTTTCGTGTCAAGCCTTAAGATGAGCTCTTCAAATGAATAGACGGTTTAGATATAACACATACCTCATGATCAGACCCACAGGACTTGCTGACGTCAAATGAATTGACTGCGTACGAGTTACACAGCACGTCGCACAAGTTAATAAAATGTACACGTGCCACGTGGGCCCCACCATGATTTATATATTTTATCCATGCCGTCCATCCATTTTGCCACATCATTTTAGGTTATGATTCAAAAAATTAGTAAGATCCAAATCTCAGGTGGACCACAGCATAGGAAACAGTGGTTATAGAATGCTCACCATTAAAAATTTCTTAGGGTCCACTGTAATGTTTATTTTCCATCTAACCTGTTAAGAGGGTCACACTGACGTGGATGAAGGGAAAACACACATGTCAGCTTGATCTAAAACTTTTGTAGCCGCAATAAATTTTTAATGGTAGTCGTTTAATTATTGTCATTTCTTATGGTGCGGTCTACCTGAGCTTTGGATCTGCCTCATTTTTGGGCTCGTGCCCTAAAATTATTTGGCAAAATAGATGGATGGTGTGGATATAACACATTCATCACGAGTGGGGTCCAAAAAACTTTGACACTTCTGTGCTACACTTCACAATCCGAGTCCTACCTAATTTGGGCCCTTAAAAAATTGTACACAAGACATGTATTAACTTAAAATTACCAATTAAATTATGGACTGTAATTGCTAACTCAAAATGCCAAAATCAAATTGTTTGAATAATTTTAATTGTTAATTTGTGGACGCTTATTTTTTAAAATAGGGCCTTTTGATTTTATTTTTTTCATGATTCACTATCCAATAAATGTCCACCAATTCACAAGTGGGATAATGCCAATAAATTGCATGAATTTGAGGCTGATTTGGGGCATGGATTGGTCCTCCAAGTCAGCCCCAAATTAGCAACGCGATCTACCTGAATTTAATTTCATTTTTTTAAAAGAACTATTGGGAGAAATGATATCAAATTGTTAAGTATATAAATTAGATATTTAGAAAATTAAATATATGAATTTTGTAGTCAAATTCAGGTTATCTAGTTCATAAATTCATCAGACAGTCCGATACAACTTCTCACCAAAGAGTGGACCGTTACACCACCATAAACATGTTCCAATTTATAAATGAATGCATATTTGGAATGCTTAGAATATTCCAGATTTAATCCATATTTTTTTGGCAAAAAAAAAAAATTTGCACCGTTACGGGCCGTTACGCCTCCGTATCACCGTTACACCCCCGTATCCGTATCGGTATCGAAAGGCACCGTTACGCCAACCGATACCGATATGGGATACCTTGAGGAAAACCCCAGAGGAACCCGCACCCAAGAAACCAGAAAACCAAAGCCTAGAACCACGAAAATTGGACCAAAGACAAGGTCGATTCAGAGAGTAGCTCTGATACCATGTCAGATTTGCTCAATGACCCTCAATCGAGTGATCCTTTTCTTATATAGAAATCATTTTCCCTAATTACAATATATCCCTTAATTACAATATCCCCTAATTACAGCATAATATCTCCTAATTACAATATATCCCTTAATTACAATATCCCCTAATTACAGCATAATATCTCCTAATTACAGCATAATATCTCCTAATTACAGCATCTCCTAACATTAAGCATTGACCCCTAATTCAGGAAAGATATTTACAAATCTGTTTCCTTAATAACTATACAACAATATATGGTAGGTTGGTTGTCTATCCTACTAACATCATACACATACTATGGTCAACTACTCTACCCTACTAGGCTACTACATAGTGTCACCATGTCTTCTTCTCAATCTTCTAATTTGAGGCTAAAGTCAAATGACCCAGGTTGGAAGTACGAGCACTATCGAAGTGTCGGTGATAAGTCCCATGTAGTGTGTGACTTATGCGGATACGTAATTTCCGGCGGTATTGGCCGGCAAAAACAAACCTTGTGCACGCATCGGAAGCAAATGCAAGAGCATGTACCAATGTTACTCCAGAAATCCATAGGGAAATCATGGAATATATGAACAAGCATGCTCAAACAAGACATGACACGTTGGCCATACGAGAAGAATTTATAAAGAGAGAAGCTTATGAGGACATAAATGTAGTAGATTTGGATGAATCTATACCACCTACATCCACAGGGCGATTTAGACCAGCCGTCAAAAGGGCCTGTGAGCATGAGCCTATGGATAGGTGGTGTAGACCACATCTGGAAGATGTGGTTGACCAAAGGAGTAAAGGACTTACCCAAACCACTTTAAAAAACCAGTATAAGAAGAAGGATAGAAAAAAGATGATTCGGTACATTGCAAAGTTGTTGTATCAAGCTAGTGTAGCTTTTAACACCGTGAAGATGAAGAGTTTTAAATTAATGGTTGAAGTTATAGGTCAATTTGGACATTACTTAAAACCCCCTACCTATCATGAAGGGAGAGTGGCCTTAAAAAGGAGGTGGAGTTTACTAGAAGCTTTATCTCCAAATACAAAGAAAGTTAAAAATATATATATATGGTTATTCATTAATGGTCGATGGATGGACCGATAGATCTAGTTGGACATTGATAAACTTCCTTGTGAATTGTCCAACTGGGACAATGTATTTAAAGTTTGTGGATGTATCGACCCATTCTCACATGGCCGATTATTTATTTAAATTGTTAGATAATGTAGTTGAAGAGGTAGGAGAGGAATATGTTGTCCAAGTTATCATGGACAACACAACTATGCAGTTGTTAGTCCCCAACTTATGGAGTTGACCCATTCTCACATATTTAAAGTCTGTGGATGTATTGGCCCAACTAGGAGAGATCCGGCACTACAGAAACTGGCCATGAGAATTCTTGGCTTGACATGTTCTTCAAGCGGTTGCGAGCGCAACTGGAGTACATTCAAGTTGGTAAGTTTTATAACTTAAAAGTTCTATAATTCACTTCCAGTTTCAAATTTCAATGCTAAATTGCTAATATTACACATTTACAAAAAAATAAATAAATAAAAAGAGGAAATTGCCTCGAACAAAAGAAACTTAACGACGTCCAGTATAACTAGAAATTACGGGAAAGATTCTAGACTAGGCAAGAAAAGCCCAGATTCTATGATCCCATCAACCTAGATGATTTGGAGGTAGATAGTGAGTGGCTTGTGAAGACAAGGGATCCAGTTTTTACTGGCAAGTCCCTTACATGGGCTCCAGTCGAAGACGCAGCTTATGAATCGGCACCTGGCGAAGGTTCTCAACGGTGGAGAAGAGGAGGTGGAGGGGCGAGCAGCAGCACGAGGCTTGAGCCTAACAATAAAGGAGAAGACTGATATTGAGATTGAAGAAGTACAAGAAGAAGATGCTCGACCTGGCAAAGGTTCTCAACAGTAGAGAAGAGGAGCTGGAGGGGTGAGTAGCAGCACGAGGCTTGCGCCTAACAGTAAAGGAGAAGACTGATATTGAGATTGAAGAAGTACAAGAAGAAGATGCTCGACCATTAGACGTGGATGAGCAACTTGTGCGGACAGATGATGAAGAAACAGAAGAAGATTAAGTTTACATTAAAGAATGAGATGAATCTGACAACGATGATGATGATGGTGATGGTGTACCACAATGCCAGAGGGAACAATGTATATAGTAAATCTATAGTTTGTACTTTGTAGATTTTGTTTATCAATAAAAGTATCAAGTTTTTATTAATAAGTTGTTGAGTTGTTAATTTTTAGTTACTAATAACTTAGTATAGATAATATTACACATTATATAGATAATATTACACAAATTAGTTTGAAAATTGATGGGAGTAGTTATAAGTCTTTATGGGAAAAAACAGTTTTTTTCCCAAATTTTCTTCTTCTTTTTTTATTTTTATTTTTTAATTTTCGAAACAAAAAGTTGTGTGATTGCTTAAGCAATTGTGCGATCGCATAAGCGGTCACATGTTGGATGTCATACAATCACTTATGCAATTTAACAACATTGGCAAGCCATGCAAAAGGTAGGCTCAACCATGAAGATCACCAGAAACAAAAATCCCATAGTCCACTCATCATATAAGCCACATTAGAACATTGAATTGGACTGTTCGGAAGGTCTCATTTAAACTGTCAAGGTGACGTGTCTGATGAGTGAGCTGACCTGATTTTGTGCCAGGTGATCTTCATGGGGGTGCACCTTTTGCATGGCTAGATGTCCTACAAACGAGTTGTTCGCAATTGTGTTACGTGATCTTCATGGTGGGGCAAATATGTTGCACGGTTCCGATGTCTTATGCATGTTAGTCATTTTGAAGGGAGACAGGTTTAGAGGTGTACACGAGTCGAACTGAGTCAAGCTTGGCACAGCTCGACTCAGCTCGGTCACTAGTTGACCCCAGCTCAGCTCGGTCCTCGAGCCTAACTGGCTAACTCAACTCGATTCGGTCCCAGCTCGAGCCAAGATCGAGCATGTGTGACATTTTCTCAAACACATGGAGTGCACCTACGATTTCTCACGGTATGTAAAACAGCAGCAGAAGTTTACAGGTATTTCATTAACACTCAGTAGGCAACTTCAAAATCAAGATACAAAGGTATATTTTTCATATCCATACCTTCCTCGCCACCAGCCGACACTTCGTTGAGTCATTTCATCAAACACTTGGTGAGCAACATCAATATCAAAATAACTGAGTCACCAAACTGGTTCGATCTGAGTTTGATTCGAGTTGGGGTTCGATCCGAGTCGATTTGAGTTCAGACAAGCTCAAACTTGGCTCGAAATTTTTTCGAGCTCCAAAATCAGCTCGAACTCAGTTTCAAACGAAGTCAAATCAAGCTTTTTCGAGTCGAGTCGAGTGAGTTAACCAAGCTAACTCGGTTCGGGTACAGTTGTAGACAGGTTGTACATCAAGGCCCTACAAATAATTGTAGGTGATCGTTACTCGTTAAAGAGACTCCTTTTGAAACACCCATAATGAAATTTAGCACCTAATGATTCATTTATTATTGTTAACAATATTGTTGTTGTTTTTCTTTTTGTATTATCATTATTAAAATAATTAAAGTGGCCTTATGATTCTAAATTTCAATATTAAATCCACCCTCTCACTGTTTTACTATCCGGTTAGCTACCAAAGGTTTGCCACTAGCCCTAGACAGATCGTAAAGGAAGAGTTAAAGTATCACAGAACTCTAAATTTCATGACACCATAACCTACACTACTCATGGCACAAGACATATAATCATATTTCTTTAATTCGACCTAGAAGGCAAACAAATGTACAAACACATTAATTGTAGTTTCATTAATGCATAGATACGATTTTAATTTAAAAGTCGCCAGGATGATTTTAAAAGAAGGGAAAAGGGAAAAAAACAAAAACAAAGGAAGTCCGACCTTCTTATTTCGTGCAATTCTCAAGTTCTTGATTTTCCCAAATTGTTTGAAGAAAGCTGTAAAACAGACCACTCGATTAGGAAAAACCAAAAAAACAAAAACAAAATTGCAGCACTGGCATGGCAAAAGGAATGGATGAATTGCACCTTCCATTTGATCCTCGTAGAACCCATGTGGTATGTGACCTATATATAAGACCGTGGCAATATCCTTCAAAGGCTCTTCTCGGCTTTTGGGTAGTTTTCTCCCAGGACCACCTTCTAGTGGCTGAAAAAATATATCGGAAGAAATTAACAGAAATTTATGTAATATATAACAAAATTACATGGAAACAAGAACATTCAGAAGCTATAAATTAGCAAAGAACATACCAAGAAGTCTGAGACTTCATCTCTACCCGAAACAACCAAGTCAGAAGAACTCTTCTTTATTTTCTTCATCAAAGCCTTTTTAGCCTTTACCCCCATTGCACTGAAAATTTAAAGGAGAAGGAGAAAGAAAGAAACCTTTCTATTGAATCAACCAAAGGAATACACACAGTTTCATCTTACCAGAGAAAAGGAAAAGACTCCAATAGAAGAAAAACAGATACCAAATGTAAATGCTCTATTAAAAATTAAAATTAAGGGCCTGTTTCATGAATTCATCTCATTTTTTAATCAGATTCAAGCCGAACTTACCTATAAAGAAAGTGATCATGGTTAACAAAAATGAGATGAAGTAGCAGTCGAACAGGCCCTAAAAATTAAAAAACAAACAAAGGGAAACTTGTTCAACTCTAACTATGACAACTTATTTGGCTAATTTTCTCGTGTTTTATTGTAATATTTATTTTGCCCATCTTAACCACCCATGCATTATTGGGCATTTCTAGACTGTTTTGAAGATGTAAAGTAACCCTAGCTACTATTCATCCAAATATTTGTTTTCTTTCTTTCTTTCTTTCTTTCTTTAAAAAAAAAAAAAAATTTCTTTGGGGAAACTGGTGTTTTAACCAAATTATATGCACGTATGAGACAAATACAAATTTCCGGCATTTTTTAGAACCACTTTCTAAATGCATGTATGAGACTTACAAATTTTTCGCATTTGTTAGAACCACTTTCTAAATGAATAGTGACCCAGTTAGTATTCATCCAATTTTTTTCTGTTGTTTTAGCTCTTTACACAAATATTAGGCAATTATTCGAGCATATTCTCCCTCTGTCCCTCATAGATATAGAAAAGGAAAAAGTCTCATGTCACAAAAGACTAACAAATTGGTGTTCATGCACAACATGATGCTGAAATTGAAGAATATGGAGAAGGGGACAGGGCAGAGTGACCAAGAGAAGTGCTGTCCTGTAAACTTGGACCATATTTTTAGTTAAGGTATCCTTACTTTTCGCCATGGTTAGGAGCGAGAAGGAAGCAGCAGCCAATAGTGAGAATCAACAAGGAGAGGCTCTTCAGACTGGTGGTAGCATCAAAGTTGTCTAATGATGGTTGCTGAAGATGTTGAAGGCAGTAAACGCATGACACTGTAGACTATACACAATGCTAGTGTATGCACGTGTCATCCAATGATGAGACCATCTAGACAGCCTTGCGATGGAGATGATGGTGATAGATGAGGCAGTGGTAGTGGTTAGAGGACAGGCTTATGGTGACTAGCATGGCTATCAAATGCACATACACTTTCATGGTCACATTCCCAACTATACCCATACCCATATTATTCACAGCTACCACAACTGTCAATTAGAGCTGATGCATGCAGTTAACTTATTCAACTCAGTGCTTTAAATATCGACAATATCAGCCTATATATCCCACATTATATCTTGTATCCCACCTACGCAATACAAAACGCACAGGTAGTGCCGATATATCCAACATGTTTGATCCGGTGAGCCTTTGCAATTTTCGATCCCCTTTTTGTTGAAATTATGTTAAATCAGTGTCAAATGGTTATAGATCCATTGGTTCTTCATGTTTTGCATGAAAAATCATAGAGTTAGAGCTTTGATTTCGATATCCATTGGTTCTTCATGTTCTCCTCTCTTTTTTTTCGAAATTTTCCTTCAACTAGCTGTCAATTGAGACTAATTTCGAAGTATTTAGGAGTGTTTGCCCCAACCTGTTCCATTTCGGTCTGCTTTCTTTTTTCTTCTTTTTCTGTTGTTGTTCTTGTCTGTTTCAGTTCTATTGTAGTCCCCTTCTAGTATGGTGATTCGTCTAGTTTACCCAAAAAAAAAAAAAAACACTAAGATGACTCGTATAAGTTAACTCAGCTGCTGATGACATTCAAAACAGTGGATTTGCCAAAAACAATCTAACATGACTTGTCTAAGTTAACTCAGCTGCTGATGACATTTAGAACAGTGGATTTGCCAAAAACAATCTAACATGACTCATCTAAGTTAACTCAGCTGCTGATGACATTTAGAACTGTGAATTTGGGGAGAGAGAGAGAGAGAGAGAGAGAGAGAGAGAGAGAGAGAGAGAGTCCACAAAAACATTTTCTTGAAGTATCAACTACAAAAATATATATTAATACATATAGTTGAAATTTATGAAATATATGTTTACTTTTTCAACCCCTTCACAATAATCAATCACAGAACTAAATGCTATAGAAAATCACTTGGTCTCTACCAAATGGTCAGTTCCACAGTCAATTTGTCCCTGACAAGGTATTATGTAATGGGATCGACCAGCTTTTGCTAGGTGATAGGATACAGGCTATCAGCCGATACAGCCCCCACAACAGCTGATACAGCATTGTAAGTTGTAGTGGTTTCTTTTCTTTTCTTTTTTCTTTTTTTTTTTCAGGGGATCTCAAGAATCACTGGCAAAAATTCTAAAAAAATGTGAGGATCCCAAGTAAGTATCTTTGTTTTTTTGGACATGTATTTGATGGTGCAAGGGGCATTCTTTGGTAAGAATACTGGTTGTCAGGCAGTGTCAGCTAGACCTGATGAGTTGAATCGAATACAAAATAAGCATGATTCGGTGAATTAGAACCCATTACATATAAATACAACAAAAAAGCGATGGGGAATTTGAAAAAAAATAAAATGATGGTTTACCCCCTACTTCCGATATAATCTCAAAATGGTCCACTTCCCTTCAATTCATTGATCCTACTCAAATTTTGTGATTTGCTCAAAAGAGGCCTAGATCTATTTTAAAATTAGCTTCTAAGTTCCCTTCATGGTTGGAATGAAGAAGTGGAAAAATGAAAGAAATTTTGAAAATAGAAACTTTCAAGATGGGCCATCTGTGGTGGCCACATTTTTTTTCCGTAATGGACTGCCTCACCCCGTATTGCGTAACAGGGATGACTCTTTCCTTTGCGTATGAGCTGATGCAGACAACACATAAATGTTTTATAATACCATGGTCGCTGATTGACGGGCGTCCATACATCATTCATATAGCAGATCCATTTGATTCGTGATCAATTCAATAGTAAACCCAGTATCCAAACGTTCTACATATAATAGATTCATTGATCATTCATATGTTGTCCATGTAGCTCAATCAACTGTCAGATTTGCCCCAATATTTTAGATCTTTAGAACATTGTGACCGATAAACAGAGAGATTTGCAACCTGTGATCACATCTGCCAATGCAAGTGCGCTAGAAGAGAAACCTTCTATAACGGTAAGATAGCAAAGAACCTAGATCACAGTCAGGACCTCTAAGGATAGATATGCCATTTAAACAAATTAGTCATATGCACAGAAGCATCATCACTCGATTGAATGATCTAATAGGCAGGGTGACCTCTATAAAGGTCAATGGGAAGAACAACTCTGACCTAGATCATCAAGCAACAACCTTAAGGTGAATATGGGATCAGGGAATGCCCTCCCCAAGCAAGTTTGGCTAAATAGCAAAAACTACAATGACAATCGTGAAGTAAACATGTGATGTCAATAACCTTGCTACATGCGACAGGGTCTGAGGCCGCTTGTGCCCACTCAACAAGATTACCCAATCTATCCAGAGGGAGGACAGAACTATTGCACTCCAACCAAGTGCATAAGATCAAAATCCAGAATCTGGATGGTAATCTGGACCTTAAATCTTCAATGGTTGGTATGGCACCAGATGACAGAGCACTTAAGCTGCTTCTCACAGTTCTAAAACTCCAGGGCACAGTCTGGGATTGGTGGCTCATGGTTGAAGAAGACTCACACCTTCAACGTCGTGGCCTTTGCCTCATGAAAAAGTGGGAAGAAATTAAGGTGAGAGTAAAGAATTCCTATCCCTGAGACTGGATAACCTGACAGTTGAGGAGTCATACAACAGTATCATAAGTTGACGGTCCGATTCCTACTATTTGAGACCAGTGTTTCAAATAGCATGTAGCATGCAATGTAGCATTCAGCAATGTACAGTGTGTAGTGTAAGCTACATCATCTGTAGCATAGGCTACACGACTAGGGGTGCTACTTAGGCGGGTTGGGTTGGTTAAGGTTCAACCCAAACCCAACCCCGACCTCAAGACGACCTGACCAAATTCCAACCTGAGGTGCCCAACTTGAACCCAATGCGAAATCCTCTAACTCAACCCGACCCGATTCAATCCAAATACAAGTGATCGTTCCCAAGCCAACCTAACCCAACCCGAATTTGCTCAACCCAAGCCCAATCCGAATTCAAATCAGGTTGGCATTTTCCAACCTGAACCCAACCCAAGGACCATGACAACCTGGCCCAAACTCAAGTTAGGTCAATCGGGTTTGGGTTGACACGAACCCAAGTTAACAGCCCTATTCAAGATGCTTCTATTTTCAATTAAAATAATAGGAAAAATATGATAGATAGTAAAAATAAAGATTAAAAAAAATACAAATTACAAAATAAATAAATAGGGTGGTGATGGAACTGACTATGCAGATCTATTGTGTAAGTAGGTGATGAGATGCCGCAAAAATTAGGTCTATTCAAACACCAGAATGGTTAAACTAGTGAGCGACTCATCCCTACTTTTTCCGGTGTTGTGGCCCACTCTAGCTTTAGATCTGCCTCTTTCTTGGGATGATGTCCTAACATAAGCCGATGCAACATATGTACGGAGTGGATGTCACAAAGTCATCATGGTCGGCCCAACAAAGTATTTGTTGCACTGGCTTCTTAGAAGGAAGTTGCTATGCGGGCTACACACAAAGAGGAGGAACGTGTGAACAAGATACTTGCATGAATAGATTGAAATGACAAAAATGCCCTCAGTTCAAGGGCCAGCCACACCTCCAAAGCTACTCATTCATGCCCCTCTAGTGACTAATTGTGGGGGTTAAATTGGCCAAGCACTACTCATGTTAGTAGAGATTGAGCAGGCATATAACCCCGAAACCTCTTAAAATACCTCAACCCCTGCTCAATACAGCCTTGTATATTTCAATTTTCTCCAAATCTCCTAATCAAAAAAGCCATCAGGAAGCATTTAAGCCATTTCATGAATTGCACAGCCAATGTGGAGCCCTAGATGAGTCTACTGCTAAGCTCCTTATCCTCCCTAAACTTTTGAAAATGAATAGCTTGTTTTAATAGAGGAAAAAAAACCCTACTCTTGGATATAGGTTATAGAGTGAGCAGAGACCACAAAATGAATTGTCGGACATGTGCCAACGCGTTACAGTAATGTGAGATTGGGTTTCTATACCAAGCTGGCCATATTGTTAACATTCCCTGAAAACCAACAATTCCACTGATTATGTAGACCACAGGTACATTGCAGATTCTGTCCATTTTCCTCACAGAAGTGTAGCCCACCTGATAACTGAACTATCCTAATTATCGGACCAGATTTTCACAGTCAGCCCCACTAAATGATTGGCTCAAATCTCATATGCATGGAGGTGCACCGCAATTAACCACTTCATCTCTCCTAGAGCAAATGGCCATAGCATTTCTCAAAAACTTAACAAAACTAGAGACATGACTTTGTAGAACATGGGATCATCACTCCATCGATTTAATTGTGGCCGACTTTTGGGCTGCATCAGTCCTAGCTCCTCAATCCTCCAGGAATTCATCACTGGATCAGCAATCACTTCACCGTGTCATACTGAAGTATTGGACAACTCAAAATAAGTTCAGTAAACTCCATGATCCTAGAAGTGACCAAGCAAATGTGATATGATGACCTGCTTCAAGATTTAGACAATCATATGCATGGAGGTGCACCGCAATTCACAGCTTCTTCTCTCCTAGAGCAAATGGCCATAGCATTTCTCAAAAACTTAACAAAACTAGAGACATGACTTTGTAGAACATGGGATCCATTAGCCAGGCTAATCACTCCATCGATTTAATTGTGGCCGACTTTTGGGCTGCATCAGTCCTAGCTCCTCAATCCTCCAGGAATTCATCACTGGATCAGCAATCACTTCACCGTGTCATACTGAAGTATTGGACAACTCAAAATAAGTTTAGTAAACTCCATGATCCGATGACCTGCTTCAAGATTTAGACAATCATGTGCATGGAGGTGCACCGCAATTCACCGCTTCTTCTCTCCTAGAGCAAATGGCCATAGCATTTCTCAAAAACTTAACAAACTAGAGACATGACTTTGTAGATCATGGGACCCATTAGCCAGGCTAATCACTCCATCGATTTAATTGTGGCCAATTTTTGGGCTGCATCAGTCCTAGCTCCTCAATCCTCCAGGAATTCATCACTGGATCAGCGATCACTTCACCATGCCATACTGAAGTATTGGACAACTCAAAATAAGTTCAGTAAACTCCATGATCCTAGGAGTGACCAAGCAAATGTGATATGATGACCTGCTTCAAGATTTAGACAAGACTGTCCAAACTCATTCTGAGCTCAAGTTCACCAAATTGTTTCATCCATTTACTTAATAATTTCATCTATAGCATATACAACGCCTGTAGTTTCAGAGAATTTTGCCCACGCAATTAATTTTAGAGTCCTAAATCTCAAGATTTAGAAGGGCATAAAATGGACTCCAACATTGGTCGGGGTGTTTAGGGAATTTTACAATTATGTGCGCTTACAGCTGGAATTTTACCCACATTCATTAGTGGAATGCTGCTAAGGGGTGGGATTTTATTGAATTCAAGTGAGGGCATTTTGTCATTTCAATCCTTCCATTCGAATAGCCCGCTCCCACTTTACTCCTCTTTTAGGTATAGCCCGCATAGACTACGTCCTAATAGGGATTTGTGCAACAAAGGCCCTGTGAGGCCCACCATGATGGCTTTACGAAACCCACTCCGTAAATCTATAACGTCAGCTCAATCTAGGACATTATCCCAAAACAAGGCAGATCTAAAACTCAAGTGAGCCACAGCACTAGAAAAAGTGGAGATGGGTCGCCCACCATTGAAACCATTCTGAGAGCCCATCTTTCTCTCTTTGCATGTACCACGCACCAGCATGTAGCTGCAAACTTCTCCTCCATTTCTCTCCCCTATTGTTTCCACATGTGTTGCATGTGCCAGGCCCCTAGTGTTTATAATGATACCAAATATCACATTAGGTTCATGCAATTGAACATATCCTTGTATATGAGTGTGATTAATATCACAACATATCAAAGGAATCATATAAAACATTGATATGGAACCCAAATACAATTTCAAAACATGTCAAGAGGAAGCTCATCTTCACCATGCCAGATCTGACTAGAAAGATGATCTTGACTGCATTGGAACTGAAGATAACTCAGGTCATCCACTAGACTTCTCTGAAAGTTAGAGCAAGCTTAATCTAATCTGGACTAAGTTTAATTGGTCCAAACTCCTATCTCATTCCAGTGACAGGAACCAATGAACCAAAAGTTAGGTTTTGGAGCGCGAACCAGGGAACTGTCCCAACTCGGTTAGAATCAGCATGAATCATTCTAACTTGGTCAAAAAATGTGATCCATTCCAACTTGTCAATATCCATAAAACTCACTTTGAATTCATGACAAACTGTTACATATTCCATGGGGGGAGGCAAGAATCAAAATGGTGACCCACAAAACTAAGTCAACTCAGTTTCATCTGAGTTTTAGTTCCCAGGCTGGAACAAAAACCCTCCTGGTGTAGAGTCTTTATATTACTAAAGGAGAACCGGGTTCCAAAGTACAACACCAAACAAGGACCAACAATATAAGAGCCAAGGCAGAGTGCAAAGTCCCAGGGATAAACAAATATTTAACCCATGCAAGAAGCCCACAAATTATCCCATAACGCTAGACCACTCATTCCAAATCTCTGCCATCAACATTCCGCTTAATTTCAAGGAGAGCGATGCCCATTCGATGATCAAACCCTTTTATTCAATCAAAATGTTTCGGGCAGGTTCCAGACCTCCTTGAAAAATCCTTTTATTACTTTCCTTCCACACCTCCGAACAAATAGCATAAGGCACCATGTTCCACAAAATTCAACTCTTCCCCTGAATTTAGCTGCCACCCCCAGAAAATAAACTCATCTTCTAGACAGGCATTTCTAGACCACATAACCTTAAAATCACTGAGAAAGGCACTAGGTGTAGAGTCTATTGGCACAACCTACCCTGTGGATGACAACCTTATAGTAAGCTAAGGTAGTATGGCCACATTTGTGCTTCATATTTTTACCTTCCCATTCCAGTTCCACCCTGCTCCCTCGCTGTGTTAAGGCCATCGGGGATCTAGTGGAACCCAGGACGGAATGAGCTGTACCATAATTTACTGTGGGAATTGTATTTGGTTGGGGGCAGGTGGTTAGGGGTTTATCAAGTAACCTGGTTTCCGTTCAATAACGCTAACGGAGGCCGTAACTACCACTGCCATTACTGTTACGATACGGGCTGTAATGGCCATTACAGCATTTTTTATTTTTTTGAAAAACCCTGTTTTGGGACCATTATGGGGCCATCACAGGCAGTTTTTCCTATAACGACCATTACGACTCCATAATTTGTAACGGTTATGACCGTTACCGTTACCGTTACCGTTACATAATGGATGTATACCTTGTTGCTGACTGAGCATATAAGCCCAAAAAGTCAGTTTACCAGTGACTATTGATCAGCTTACTTTTTTTGGCTAAAGCCATCCGAATGACATGGACCTTCCATTGGGCAATATAGATCAGTCAGCATGTGCACCAATTAGTCATATTGACATTTTGGACAAAAAGATGGGAAAAAACAATCACAATATGCAAATTTCTAAGCAATACAGATTATTATTTAATCATGGACATAGGTGGCTTCTCAACCTCAAAGTCAGACAATTTAGCAAACAATTATTACTATTGAGCAAGATTAGTAACTAACATGAATGCCTCCAAATTGTAGTATGCAGGGCCTTCAATGTAATTGGAGCCCACCCATATCGATTGAAAAACTTTTGCTCAGTGGGACCCACTTGTATGGCCCAACGGAAGAAAATCATACATGTAGGATAATCGGATTAAAACTAAAGAGACCCATGGTTCATATTCACTGACCAATATTCAATGAAATGGATGTTTACAAACATATGTTTGCTGCATTTTTGCAACATGGTCCATCCACAACAGGATGACCAAGTAACAGTTCTAACCACCCAGGGTGAACCATATCTATGGCAGAGGTACAACAGACTACGATTTCAGGTAGCCCCTTGGGGAGTGTGGGATGGAGGAAACCTAAATTGTGGACATGGGAAACCAACATGAGGTCCTCAGGAAATGGGAAACTGCAGATTCCATCAGTACTGTGGTTTCATTTGGAGTACAGTTTTCAATAGGAATGTCAGTGTCAACTGACAGAATAAGAGGTGTCTCTCAAAACCTATGAAATCTACACTCAGCTTCCACAATTTTTTAGTAAAACCTTGGAAATGGGAAAGGATTTCCAACCTACTGTTTTTTGCGAAGGGGAGAAAAGTAAGTTTCCGGAAAGCCTTTTCATTTCCAAGGTATTCAGCATTCCAAAACGCTCCCTTAGGACTTCCAAACCACTCTTCATGAGACATTATTATACGACCCTCTAGAGAAACAGCATCTCCTACATGACCCATAAAAGGTACAGATGGGGCCTACTCCATCATAATCTAAACGACTCATCTAGTGGACCCCATCATCATATGGCCACACCAAACATCTGCCCTACCAAATTATCCACAGCATCAGATTGCTGAGTTGCAAATAGACAATTACAGCCGAATGATCCACATTTACAGGGGGCAATAGATAAATTGACCAATGCCCAGGTGAGAAATTTGGCTTTTCCCCCATCCAAGACAGTATACACAACGTGAATGGCTAGGATCACCAGATGGTTAGCCCCGCATGTAGGTTTGAGCAAATCCAAATCATTCTAATGAACATAACATGTTTCTTCTATCTATAATAGGGCAACTAAACCAAATTCCTGACACATTTCTCAAATTCTGGAAACAGTCAGATCTGACCATACATAGTTTAGGGCTCAGATCTTCATCAAAAGCACTATGTGCTCCACATTTATATGGGGCAATCAGAAGAAATCAACCAATGCCCAGGTGAGAAATTTAGGATATCCATCGAAATCAATAAGTGACCAAAGGTTCCAGAACTAAGGAACTAAAACACTACTAGGTCTAGAAATGAATAGTCAAATCGGAGCAGATACAACATAAAATAAGAGAGATCGGAGAAATTACAACACAAATTACTTTAAAAAACCTTCTAATTATAGCAGATATGAGGAGATCTGAAAGTCTATTACAAGATCAAAGAAAATATAAACCAGTCAATACTATAGGCCGGACCTTTCATGGCACATTTGACACTAGCAACACATGCACGAACCATTTGCGCATTCGCACAATGGTTTAAGAGGTAGACCAAGCCTTTAATAGACGATTAAATAGCTAATGTCACACAATGCAACAAAATTATATTATCCACACCCAAAAACTATATATATATATATATATATATATATATATATATAAAATATATTATTGTGTAAAATAATCACATGTATACAGTATACACACGTATATCTATATCGGTTCTATGGGTTGGACATATAATCCTTCATTTATTTTGGAAGTTGTTTTAGTGGTATTTAACAATCTAGCACGATATGATGATGAATACACAAGCACTAAGAACCTACACAGCTAACAAACATTAATGGGTTGTTTGAATTTGGACAAAGTTGTGTCTTAACTGTACTCATGGAAAACCGTACATCTCTATGGTTTGTTATCCCACTTGTGGACGAGAACCAATGCACTTTTGGACAAATAGTTAAAAATACATGACAATCAAACCACGGTTTAGGTGTCTATAGTAGAGAAGTAGAACTAATTTGTTGGAAATAGGCCTATGGAGCCAACTTGTGAGTAACCACTAGTGAGTGGGTCCCACACGATTTTTCCTCAAAATATTTTTAAGTAGATACCTATTTTCCACTTTCTCGAAGTGCCAATTTGAATTCAAATTCAAATAAGGGATGAGTGAAATAAAGTACAAAGTTCGAATTTGATAGGGATGAGCTCTATCCTATCCAAACACCTCCTAATTCTATCGATTCCTCCCTTTATAAAAGTGGCAAGCATTCCCTTGATAAAGACACGATTTCGAGTAAATCCCCAAAGGGAAAATTAAGAGAGGAATAAAGGGAGAATTACCGATTGTCCATTAGGCTAGCTCTAGACGATCTAAACCATTGATTGTGTCCAATGGTCATCCTAACCATAGGATCAGAGAAGTGATTGGCTCGTTTCCACTCTTGTAGTAGTTGCAGACGTTGGATGAGGGTCATCCATCTTTGGCTTTGTGAACGTCCCTAAAATTGAATAAATACCTTCAAATACTATGGTGTCGGGCCTTTCAGAGTGGTATCAAAGCAACCTTGATGGATCTCCAATTCACAAGAATGAATATTACATTAAACATTGTGATTAGTACCATTGTCGTCATGTGCGATCGCATATGCACATATCCATATGTAGATCGCATATGCGATCATGGCATATGCGATCTGGCACATACGTGATCGCATATTAGCCATGGCACATTGAATTTTTATTTTTATTTTTATTTTTTTGCAAAAAAAAAAAAAAAAATTTGTCCATAAAAAGGCTTCCAAATCTCCTCCATTTGCAATATTCTCACTCCAAAACTCTCTTACTCTATACATTTCTTAATTACAAGTGATCTTAATCTCCCTCTCTTGTATTTCCTACTTCCAAGTGATCTTAATCTCCCTCTCTTGTATTTCCTACTTCCAAGTGATCTTAATCTCTCTCTCTCTCTCTCTCTCTCTCTCTCTCTCTCTCTCTCTCTCTCTCTCTCTCTCTCTCTCTCTCTCTCTCTCTCTTACATTCCCTCTCTTAGAAGTTGGAAGATCAAGATTCAAGCACTTTTAAGTTTCAAGGAAGGTAGCTTATTGATTTTCTACCATAATAAATAAATAGCTTGTTGATTTTGTTGTTACTTCTTGTTAACTATATTGTTAAATGTGTATGACTTGATGTTTAATTCATTGTTTAATTGATTTTATCTCTTTCAAATGTATTTTAAATATGTAAAATTAGTTATCTATTAACTTAGAAAAGTTCTCCTCAGTTTCTTATATTTTTTTTACAATTTTTTGAATTTTCCCCTAATACATATATTTTTTAATTTTTCAATATATATATATATATATATATATATATATATATATATATATATATATATATATATATATATATATATATATATATGCGATCACATATGCTCATAGGCATATGCGATTGCATATGATTGCATAAGCGATTCGACAACATTGATTAGTACATTTTTTTTCAAATATGAACTTTTATTTAATTTTATGTTTTCTTTCATTTATTTGATTATCATCATATATTGTCTCCTTAGCTTTTAACCAAAACTTAGTTATTTATTAATCTTCTTGATTTTTGCAGAACTACCAAGGTTGGTGTCGACAACCATTGCCACTAATTAATAAAAAATGAAATGGGTTGTTGGTCAAACCTTGTGTGCTACAACTAAAAGAAGTTAATTATTAAAAAAAAAATGGAAAGTAAGGGCAGCAACCATGGCTGCCAACTCTGAGAGATGAGTGTAAGAACCTGAATTTGTATAGGTAGTTAAACATACTTGTGTGCACGCTAACCTACGACTTGTGGAACATAGCAGACACTTGGACACACCGTAGGGTAGTATCTTCATTCGCTAGCTTAGTAGGTGCGACTTAATTACGATGACGAAATTCCTATAAGGGTGGTAGAATGTAACATCCTAAGAATTCCGGCGCACGAGTGCTTTGCCAAATGTGTATCTTAGAGTGTAGGAAAAAAATAGATGCTTCGAGTACACACTCTTATACTTGCATACACGCACTACTATGAGCTTTGGACCCTCATATATCTCAGTATTCACATTCGTTCTCCAAACCTACCGTTGAAACAACTCATCAACACTAGATAAAGATATCTGACCATCCACTTCAAATTTGGACCACCCAATCATAGTAAACAAACTTTGAAATCATCATAACCATTCATACACACATCCAATCAGGATTCTGATCCATTCATCTTGTTTGTCAACCTTGTTGTGTGCAAACTCTTTGGGGGGGGTGTATGAGATGTAGCAATGGTTGCCTTGATGGAAAGATGGGTGGCGGGTTTTCTTGAAAAAGGAAGATGAGAAAAAATTGAAAGGAGATGGGCCTGATTAATGAGCTCGAGTGATGGGGTAGGTGGGCCTATTCATTTATAAGCTATAGTAGCATATTTTTTTACCAACTTTTCATCCAAAACTACAAGAGACCACATGTAGTGAAGCACATAGACAATAAGCATTGCCTTGAGAATTGTCTTCGACCTTTTAAATCAACTGGACCCAAATTTGGACCAATGCCTGTCAATCATTCTTTAAAGTTGCGTACATAACTTGAGTGGGAACTCGTCTCTACCACCAAAATTATTCTTGCGCCTATGATGGAGGGTTGAATATGTTATACAAATAATTGTTGCAAAAAAAAAAAAAAAGCATATTCGTTCATCTTATTTGAGAACTTGATTATTCTGCAACACCCACTCTAGGTATGTGGATTTTCAGATCTCATATAAGATAGATAAATTACTTTTTTAACAAAGTGATTTGCATAACATGGAGAACGTTGATGATAACTGCCAATACACATAGCATTAGCTAAGTAATTACATTTTTTTCGATGTAGAGATGATCGCCAAAGCACTAGTTGTAGAACTGTTTAAAGGTAAAAAAAAATTGACAGTAACAACTATGAAGATTGTTCCCGCTGCGAGAATCCTCATAGATAAGAATGACTTAGCATACACTATGAAATTGGTTGTAGAGGAGCTTAATCTGAAAGGCAAATCAACCACTGCAAAAGCTACTTTTACCCATTACGTAAAATGGCAAATGAACAACAGTTTAGCTCATAACACCTTGTTGAGAACCTTGCGTAGGGAGCTCATACCTGCATACAAGGTACCTGAGACTGCTAAAGTGACATGGGACGCACTTGCTAAAGTTTACGCATAAAAGTCCAATGCATGGATTAGGGTGATAGGAATGCAGTTCCTGTTAGGATTTTTGGATTGCAATGGAAAATAAAAGTTTCCAAAAACCCAATTTATAAATTTTTTTTTTTAAAAAAAAAAAGAAGGACAAACTCAAGTCATAAGGACAAGATGTACCTAATTAATGCTCATTTTTATTTATCTATTTTCTTGTGTCGTGCAACAAACAACTGCTTTACTCCTCCATTCTTTATTTTGGTGGTGGTTATGGTTGTCTTTCATCCCTCAAAGATGGTGGTCATGGCTACCACCCTTACTAACACTTTTATTATTAATTTTTTTTGTTGTAGCGCACAAGGTGTCAATAACTCACTTCCCTTTTTTCCCATTAATTGGTGGCTATGGCTACCAACACTAACATCGATGGTAGCCATAACTGCCGTTATCTCTATAAAAATCAAGAAGATTAATAGATGGTTGAGTTTTGATCAAAAGCTCATGAGGTATTATCTAATGAAATTAATAAAGAACATCAACTTTTTTTAAAAAAAAGTGCAAGTTGGAAAAGGGCACTTATTTCAATGTTCGATACAATGTTAATCCTTGTGAATTGGAGATCCGTCAAAGCCACTCTTATATCACTTTGAAAGACCCGATAACATAATATATAATTGTATCTACACAATTTTAAGGACCTCGTAAAGTCAAAGATAGGTGACCCTCATCCAGCGATCTATCTAACTACTACGAGAGCGCAAATGAGCTAATCACCTTATTGATCCTATGGTTATGATGGCCATCAGACACAAGCAACAATTTAGATCATCTAAAACCAGCCTAATGGATATTCAATTAATTCTCTCGTTGTTCTCTCTCAATTTTTTTGTCTAGGAGTTTACTCAGTTGTGTGCCTTTATTGAGGGCACGTCTGTCCCTTTTATAAAAGGAGAAACTGAGAGAATTAGGAGTGTAGATATGATCTGTCACATCCGAACTCTCTACTTTATTACAATCTTCTCTTGTTTGAATTCGAATTCAAATTATAACTTCGAGAAAAAAAAAACTTAAAAATAGAATATACACCAAAGATATTCCAAGGGAAAGCCATGTGGGACCTACCCACTAGTGGTTGCCCATAAGTAGGCTCCAAACACATGTATCTAATAAATTAGTTCCACCTTTCCATGAAAGACTTTGTGGTCTAATGATCACATCCATAACTACTTGTCCAAAAATGCACTAGTTCCCATGCATAAAGAGGTTGACAAACCATGGACATGTACAATTTTCGATGACTATGGTTAGGGCACAACTTTGCTCAAATCCAAACAACCACTTAATTTTAAGTGCATGTGAATCCATCATCATATTATGCCAGAGTACACATTAACTCCCAAAAAAAAGTATTAGATTATATGTCCAACTCATTGGACTAATATACATATAGATAAATGCACAATTTTACATGTGTGGATGTGATTATTTCATGCATATGATGATAATATATATTGGTTTTTTGTGTGGACAAGTAATGTTTCATGCATTATGTAACATTAACCCATTAATCATTTATTGAAGATGTTGTCCACTTCTCGAACCATTGTGTGGATGCATAATAGGAACACAATAGTCCATACATGTGTCACCAATGCCAAATGTGCCATATATGCAATTGTCCAAGATCAAGCGTGCCATATTTGCACACGTGTCACCATCAATCTTCAAAAAAAAAATGTACCACATGTGTAAGGGCACACATGCCTGTAAATGCTTTATATCCACCACCCAAATTAAGCTCCTCGGGTGTCCCACATTCCATTTTAGTCTCTTCCACGTGTTTGACAAGCAAGGGATATGTACTGATCCAACTTTGCTTGCATCCAGACCAGCGCTTTGGGTTGAGAGGTTACCGGTTGCAACTGGTTTTCATTTTCGGGCAGTGAGCAACCAACCCCCATCACATTTTGAGATCCAAACAAATAGGTCGAAGACTCCGGGTTATGGAACCAACTAGCTCAGAAATCCGAAACAACATATTCAAAACGAGTTTCATGTCCTAAAAAGGCATGCATTTCATACTTGTCCGTCACAAAGGATTTTCTGAGATATTTTGATCTCTTCGAAGAGAAGATAAGAGAAGCTTCTTAAAGTTTTTTAAAAAAATCTATTTCCTTCTCTCTCTTTTTGGGAATTTTGTTGTGGAAGGATCTGGCCTATATAATATTGAAGAGTTCATATATTATTTTATCTTGTAATAGACTTTTAGATCTCCTCATAGCTGCTGTATTTAACAGGTTTTTCTAGATAAATTATATCTAATTTCTCCAATCTCTCTTATTTTATGTTGTATCTGCTCTATTTTACATTGTATCTGCTCCGAACATCTCTCATTTTATGTCAAAACCTCTAAAATAGATAATGCATATGCACTTAAACAAATTAGTCATACAAACAGAAGCATCATCACTCAGTTGAATGCTCTAACAGGCAAAGTGAACTGACCTCTATAAAGGAGGTCATTAGGAAAAACAACTCTGACCCTCGACAATCTAACAACAACCTTGAGATGAATATGGGTTCAGGGAATGCCCTCCTCAGGAAAGTTGGACTAAATAACAAGAACTACAATGACAATCATCAAGTAAACCTGCAAGGCAAACAACCTTGCTACTCACGACAGGGTCTAAAAACACTTGTGCCGCTCGACAAGATTACCCAATCTATCCAAACGGAAGACAAAACTATTGTGCCTAGGATCCAACCAAGTGCGCAAGATTGAAATCCCAAAGAGATGAAAACACTACTGTAGTGTAGTGGCCCACACGATGGACTGGACGGGTTGGATGCCATGCGAAACACACAACATTGTAGGCCCCACAGAATTAAAGGGCTGTAGAACAAGATTATTCAAAGCCTCCCAAAATGAAAAAAAAAAAACCAAAAATATCAAAAATCTACATCCAAAATGAGAATATATATATATATATATATTGAGTGGAAGAAATTACCTCTTTCAAGCTTGAAATCAATAAAAACAAAAACAGAAAACTTGAGCTTCTCACACGTACGGACGTGGGGAAATCAATCTTCTTCGTTGTTTTGGCTGATTGATATTCTTGTAGCGTCGATTGAACGGGCAATGTTTGTCTTCGATTGTAGCGTGGATTGAGAAAATTAAAAGGAAGATATTTGGGATCGGCGGCGAAGTACTGTTGAAGGTCACTGAAGCATTAGGGCTTTTCCGTCCTAAAACCTTGTTCTATCCTGGGGCTAGCTAACTCTACAGCCGTACATCTGGCACAACGCTCCACCGACCGGTTGATAGCCAATATCGTTATACTTTAGCCCCGTGTGAGGACCATCAGTTGCCATCATTTTACAATCCATGTTGAGGAAAAAAAAAAAAACAAAAAAGGAGCCAAACTTGGTGTTACTTGTTCTGCCTACAGAATACGTTATGCGTATGCTACCCGGAAAAAAGAAATACCCCAGGCTTTTAATTATTTTTGAATTATCTATTAAGCACTGGATCTCGGTTGTCCAGCAGTTTTGTCGGTGTTCAAATTTATCTTATTCGAAATTAGTTAAATTAAATAATAGAAATATTAGAGTCTTATATATACACTTTTCTTATAACTTTATTTATATATTTTTTAATTTCATTTTTCTTCTAACCTTTGTTTGGAAAAGTGAAGTTATAAAAAAAAAAAAAAAAAATTAAAGATGGTTTGAATGCTAGTAAAGTCTTTGAGTTGTAAAGGAATTATAGGAATTATCTTAATGCATGTATTTGCCTCTCAAGATTTTAAAGGGTGTAAATATATTATATCTTTTAATTGTAATCTAAAATTTGTAAAAGAATTATGTTTCCAATTATAGGTAAAGTCTTTAGAGGATTTTAGAGGCATGTACTCATGGTACATAGGACCTATCATAATGTATATTGTACATCCAATCTATCCACCATGTGCTTCCCTTAATGCTCTTTTATGGCTATAAAAAATAGCTTGTTGATTATCAAATAGATCACATTGGGGAAAGACCTTTATATTGCAATTGGAGCCCATTATGATAATATGGCATTCAATTCATCTGATGCGTATGTGCTTTAATGCTCTTTTTGGACCCAAAAAAAAAAATAGCAATCAAATTCTTATGTGATTTATGGATTTCCAAAGATTTATTGTCTAAGCTCTACTACATGAATACTTACTTTATCTATTATAAACACTTTATAAGCTAGCCAAACATATAATTTATTTACCCGAAAACAAATTATCAGTTAAAAACCAAATAGAATATCATATAAACAATTTACACCTAAAACTCATTTCAATTGTAATGTGTTTCAAAGCTTGAGCCTAAAAATGAGAGAGATCCAAAGCTCAAGTAGACCACACCACAGGAAAAATAGTGATTGAATGCCTACCATTATAACCTTCCCCAAGGCCACTATAAGGAGATCTGTAATGTTTATTTGTCATCCAACCCGTTGATAAGCTCTAGGCTCAACTAGAGCTGGATAGTGGAAAAATACAAATATCAACTTGATCTTAAACCTTTATAGCCTACAAAAAGCTTTTAACGATAGTTTACCACTTTTTCTAGTGGTGTAGTCTATTGTAGGTTTGGATCTTCTCAAATTTTGAAATAATGTCCTAAAAGTAGATGGAAAATTAGATGGACATCGTGGATATACAACACATTCATCAAGGTGTGCCCCACATGATAGGGGTATGGTGTTACTGGTGTACCACATGTTATGCTCCCCTCCAAACACATGATTTACTTGCTTCCTATGAACTATAGCCATATCTGTTTAATCCAAATGGCATTTGTACCCAATGAAACACTTGATGTGATGGGCAATTCCACTCACAACCAGTGTTGTCATGTGCGGTCACATATGTGAATATATGATCGCATATGCGCATATATGTGGGCCGATATCATATGCGGCAGTGGCATATGCGATCCATGCACATACGCAATCGCATATGCTACATGTTCCAGCATATGCGATCGCATATGTGATGTATGCAATCGCATATTCCATATGCGATCGCATAATGGCTTTGACCTTTTTTTTTTTAATCCAGATTTTTTCTCTATAAATATGCATTCTAAGCATTCCTACATGCAAAAAAAGTTCAAATTCTCTTTATTCTCTATTTCTCTTACTACATCCTCTCTTACACTTTTAAGCACTTTATAATACAATCTACATTTTACATCCACTCCTCTCCATCCATATTCCATTTCCATATTATTATTTTTTTTTCTTTCAACTTTCAAGAATCAAGAATCAAAGAAGGGTACAAGAATCAAGAATCGAGAATCCAAGATACATGATATATCATACCATCCATATTCAAGATTCAAGAATTAAGATTCAAGAGTCAAGAGACTCCTCGCTCCTCTCCAATCTCCATCCACTAAGTTTTCTAAGTTTTAACTTCTAAGTTTTTTATTCTAAGTTTCTAACAACTTCTTTCCATCATTCTTTTAAAAAAATTTTGTTTGTTAATTGATTTGTTATTTTGTTAGTTGTTAGTTGTTATAACTTACAAGTTTGAAGTTACGACTTACAAGTTTGAAGTAACAACTTGCAAGTAACAAGTTACAACTTACAAGTTACATCTTACAAGTTACAACTTACAAGTTACATCTTACAAGTTACAACTTACAAGTTACATCTTACAAGTTACAACTTACAAGTTACAATAAGAATTCAAGAATCAACATTAATACTCAAGTGAATGAGCAAAGGTGAAGAGAAGACAAGTAGACAACTTAAACAAGAATTTGGAAGTTAAAAGTTGGAAGTTGGAAACCTCTTTTAGATTTGTAATTTTAATTTTTATTTATGTGTAAATCTCTCTCTCTCTCTCTCTCTCTCTCTCTCTCTCTCTACAAGTGTGTAACGCCCTGAAATTCGAGGTTCGAGTAGCAACTCAACTCTCGAGTTCCAAAACATCACTTATGCAACATAGATAATGATGATTAAATGTTGTCTGTGTTAGTGCAATAAACATGAGTAAGATTATACCAAAACAGTAATTCATACTCCAGATCAATTGTATAAAGACAAGCGGAAGACTGAAACTATATATAATTGTATATAAAAGAACAAAACCATCTCAAACTCCAGAGTATGAACCCAACTGAGTCACTATATACATATATCTGTTTTACAATCAAAATGTCAAAAGTACAACTAGAGAAGTAAGTCCTGTAAGTCCCATCGATCCAGGCAGTCTAGTCAAAGCCACTGAAATACTGCATATATGAGAACTCGTCCTAGTCCTCGTCATAGTCCGGCTCAGCCTCCTGAGTTGTCACCTCATCTACACCTAAGACAGAGTCTGGTTGGTGTGTACAACACTATCCCGTAATGTAGGAGTGAGTAGCTAACTCAGTGGAACAATAAAGCATAGGTTAACATGTTATCAATTCAGTCAAGCAGTAATGATAAAGCAGTACAATCAAACACTCCTAACTACTCTATTTAATGCAAGTATGAATGCAGTCATGATGGATGCCCTCACCACATACTCCCTCATGCGACACCATCTTACATTCGCGGCATGCTTTCATTCCTCAGTGCTCCACATCTTCTAGGCACATGCAGTGCGATGATGAGCATAATTACCGAGTTGTTATTAGTCCATTTCAAACAGCAGGATTGGAAAACTAAGGTACCTCCCTTGTATCATTCTCAAACATGATCCATTCTAGGGGCGTCAAACCTAGATAATCTCATACGATAGTGTGGTTCTAGGTCGCTGCAAAGGCTGTTAGGGCTGTTACACGCAATTATTACACCACTCTCCCATCACCTTTTTAACGGTTCATCACTAAATTGATACAGGCCTAGTTCATACTCTATACATCGTGGCAAAACTCGTCGCTTCACCGCAAATTCAGAGAATGCTCGAGGTCACTACAAAGGGCTCGTCACCAATCAGTGTAGGCCGACAGCTCGAATATAGTGTCTCATGCCACCATAATCGACTCACGAGTTTAGTTGCTCAATGGACACTACGGGGAGGCACGTGCCCCAACGTAGGCCGACAGCTCGACCACGGTGTCTCATACCACCATGCCCGGCTCATGAGTCGTAGCGGATCGAGGTACCATGGTTAACGGGATTCCACTGGTAAGTTTAGTACCCTAGGTTCAAGCAGTAGCGTCCAAACATGGTGAACATACATTAGACATATCGGGTTACTTGACGAGCCTGACTAGCTCGAGCGCACAATCAACTGAATGACATGAAGTGCATAAGCACTTCGCGTGGCCTAACCACTATCGCCAACTAAAGTACGACTCGGGTTCGTCAAACACATCTTACATGGCGAAATGATTCTTAACCACGAGCTCAAGTCTGGTACCGATTATCTAGACTATAATCATAGTCCCAAACGCAATCAATCCTTATTCAGAGCATGTGGAGTAAAGCATAATAAACAAAGTAATTCAAGCAAGTTAACAAGCATGTCATAAAGCATGTTATAAAGCACCATATAAGCAGGAAATACAAACACATATATTTTATAAGTAAGCGGTTAAAGTAAACAACCAACATGGAGGAAATCATATACGTCTCTAAGGTAATTGAGAATCCCATCTCAACTTCTACCTAATGCACCATCATCCAAGCACTTACTCTCACAAGCATTTTCACAAACACTTAGAATACACTATTTCAACATACATAGTGTATATTAGCAAAACATGTATTAAGGCAAGCCCTTTTACCAAACAAGTATTTTACACATATATAATATGTTCATACAGCAAATAATCATGGCAAACACATTTCCAAAATTTATATGTATACGGTACTTTCTACAAATACCTAGAATATGTAAAATTCCATATGCTTCGTCTTTAATCGAAACGGAAAACAGACAGCACTTTGTACATGTGCAATTGCAAGCAGATCATGAATCTATCATTATCTGACATTAAAAGCATTGAAAACCATAACCTATATACCTAAAGTCCTCACCTTTTGTCGTAGAATCGTAACGAATCCGATAGGTTTGCTAAGCTTTCGTATTCGGTAGTTTGGTGACCTATAGAATGAAACAAGTTAGCTATTTCATAACCTACGACCATCACAACCCCAAAACAGATTAGGGTTAGAGTTTCTTACCTAGAAACAAAGTCGGAATCGCCGGGAAAACGATTAGAATGGAGTGATGAAGCTTGTATAGCGGCAGGGGACAGTAGTAGGGAGGTTCTCCCACTTCTCTCACACTTTCTCTCTCTTTTCTCTCTTCTCTCTCCTAGGGTTTCTTTCAAATTTATATGGCTGAATGAGAGAGGGTTCTAAGGTCCTTATATAGCCTAAAAATACTCCAAAACAGACTTAAGGTCAAGGTATACTTAGGTTATAACCAAAGTGGTCCAGTTTCAGCTCAACGGAGGACTTCTGGCGGGCCCCCTTGAGCCAAAGGTCGGACTTAAACTCACCAACCTTGGATCTAAATGAAGTTAAGTTTTCATTTCAGTCGGATTTCCAGATCACGCGTGGCGGACCAATTTCAGTTCAACGGTCAGCGGATCTCGATCTGGAAATCCAAGAACATGGATATGTTTATAAAATTTTTCCTGATCTGAGAGTGTATTTGGGTCAGATTCTGACGGTTTAGTTTCTTACAAAATATCCGCAAGTAACAAGTCTCAGATTACTATTTGAGATATTTATTTATAAAGAAAATCAAGTGTTCTCATACTCCTCGCTTCGGACTCAAGCGAACAGCCGTGGAACACTGTCTGGATTTGATTTCCGAGATGGTTGTCAAGCCCAGCGAGGCGGTCCTAAGTCTATAACTTTGTATCATTCAGACTCCCGATGTACGGTCCAGATCTGATACGGAGTTTCAATGTGCTCCCGAGAGCAGTTGGGTAATGAGTTTGATCCTAGATTTTAGGGTAACCTAGCGTCAACGATCCTACAAGTTTTGGGTCTTGCAGATCGTATTTAAAGCAATTCAAACGGATTTCATGGCTAATCTACTTTAGCACTTAGTTAACATTGTCAAATTTCTAAAGGATTTGATCCTAAGCGATTTCTGCCTGAGGTGGTACTCGGGCCATTGTACGGGATTTTTCGAGTCGTTACAAAGTGTAACTCAACTCTCTCTTTTTTTCTCATTTTTTGTTCCCTCTTCTTCTCCCTTTTAACAAGTGTAAGTGTGTAACTCAACTCTCTCTCTCCCTCTTCTTCTCCCTTTCTAGTTTATACAAGTGTGTGTGTCTGTGTGTAAAACTCTCTCTCTCTCTCTCTCTCTCTCTCTCTCTCTCTCTCTCTCTCTCTCCCCCCCCGAAGTCCCATCTCTTTAGTCTCTTTAGTCTTTACTCTTACTTACTCTCTTAAATCTACTTCTTTCTTACTTCTTAGTTCTTCTTCTTAGTCTCTAATCTCTTACTTTAGTTTTTTTTTAATTTATAGTTTACTTTCTAGTTTATAGTTAGTAGCGAGCTAGTTACTTTTTACTTTTTAGTGCTAATACACACACCACCATCCACCATCATAATGTCTTCTTCCCAATCTTCCTCTTTGAAGCCTAAGTCGAATGACTCGGGTTGGAAGTATGGGCACTACCGTAGTGTTACCGAAAAGACTCACATAGTATGTGAGTTATGTGGGTATGTGAGTTCTGGTGGCATTGCAAGGCACAAGCAATACCTTGCACATTTACTGGGGTCAAATGCAAAAGCATATGACAAAATTACTCCAAAAATTTGAAGGGAGATCATGGAGTATATGGACAAACAATCAAGAAAGAATTGCGATAGTGCCCTATGTCAGGAGGATCATATGGAACAAAATGCATAGGAAGATATAAATGTAGTTAATGTAGATGAAGCTAGTCCCACTCCCCCTACTTCGATGGGCCGGTCTAGACCACAAGTACAACTATTAAAAAGAGCCCGAGGGCATGAGCCCATAGATAAATGGTATAGACCACATCCCGAGAATGTGGTCGACCAAAGGGCTAGAGGGAAAGGGCTGGCTCAAACAACTTTAGAGAACCGGTATAAACAAAAAGATAGGAAAACCATAATTCAATATATTGCTAAGCGGTTTTACTAAACTGGCGTTACTTTCAACGCCATTAAATCAAAAAGCTTCAAAGTAATGATTGAGGCTATAGGTCAATTTGGACCTGGGCTTAAACCTCCTTCTGTAACGCCCTGAAAATCGAGGGTCGAGTAGCAACTCAACTCCCGAGTTCCAAAACATCACTTATGCAACATATATGCTTATGATTAAAATGTTGTCTGTGTTAGTGCATTAATCATGAGTGGGATTATACCAAAACAGTAATTCATACTCCAGATCAATTAATATAATACAAGTGGAAGACTGAAAGATGTATATATAGACGTGTATAAGCCAAAAGTTCACGATCAGTCTCCAGAGTATGAATACATCACCGAGTCACCATATACATATAATAGTTCAAAAATTAAAATGTTAAAAAATAGTTCAACTACACTGATAAGCCCTGTAGCCCCGTCGATCCGGACGGCCTAAGCGAAACCACCGGAGAACTGCATATACGAGAACTCGTCCTGATCGTTATAGTAATCAGGCTCCGCCTCCTGAGTCGCAGCGTCATCTGCAATTAAGATAGGGTCTGGTGAGTGTTCAGAACACCGTCCCAGAACATGGGGGTGAGTGATCAACTCAGTGAAATTATAGAGCAAAGGTTGACATGTTATCAACTCAGTTAAGCAGTAATGATAAAGCAGACATATCAGACATTCCTAGATACTCTTATTAATGCAAGGATGAAATGTATTCATGATGCATGCCCTCGCCTACACTCCCTCATGCGACACCATCTTACGGTCGCGGCATGCTTTCTTCCCTCTGTGCTCTTCAACCCGGGGCATATGCAGTGCGATGCTATGAGCGTGATTACCAAGTTTTTATTAGTCCTTTTCATACAGTAGGATTGGAAAACTAAGGTACCTCCCTTGTATCATTTCCCAAACAATGATCCATTATAGGGTCGTCAATCCTAGTAAATCTCATACGATGTTGCAATTCTAGGTCAATACAAAGAGCTCGTCACCTCGATGCAGTGTAGGCCTAGTTTATACTCTTTTTGCTACGGAAAGGCTCGTCGCCTCAACGTGAGCTTAGAGTATGCTCGAGGTCACTACAAAGGGCTCGTCACCTTATCAGTGTAGGCCGACAGCTCGAATACAGTGTCCCATACCACCGTATTCGGCTCACGAGACTGTGTTGTTCACTGGTTACTACGGAGAGGCTCATCACCCCGGTGTAGGCCGACAGCTCGACCACGGTGTCCCATACTACCATGTCCGGCTCATGAGTCTTAACGGATCGAGATACTAAGGTTAAACGGGATTTCACTAGTGAGTTTGGTACCTTAGGTTCAGGCAGTGGCGTCCATACATGGTGAACATTCAGCGGGTCAATCGGGTTACTTGACGAGCTCGACTAGCCCAAGCACACGACAAGTTGAACGACATGAAGTGCGTAAGCACTCCACGTGGCCTAACCACTGTCGCCAACCGAAGTACGGCTCGGTTTCGTCAAACACGTCCTACGTGGTGAATAAAGCTCAGCCACGAACTCAAAGCATGTTACCGGTTGCCTGAACTAAAACATAGCCCCAATCACATTCAATCCTTAACCAATAAGCATGTGGAGTAGTTAGAACAGAATTAACCAAGTAGTTCAGACATGTTAACGAGCATGTTATAAGACACAACTTAAACAAGAAATCCAAACACATGCATTTCATAAGTAGAGCGATTAAACTAACCGACTTGCATGGAGGAAATCACACACATCACTAAGGTAGTTGAGAATCCTATCTCAACACCCACCCAAAGCACTATATACTAAGTATTTACTCATACAAGCATTTTTACAAACACTTAGACCACACGTATGAACATACATAACGTATGTTGGCCCCCACATAGGTATTAGGGCGAATCCTTTCGCCGAGGGGTTGTTACACATATAACTAACATATACACACAACAATTAATCATGGTAAACACACCTTCATATTTTGTAAGTATACGGTATTTTCTACAAACACACAGAATATGCTAAACTCTATAAATTTCATATATATCTGAAACACAAAACAAACATTACATTTTGCATGTGAAATAACATCCACATCAAGAATCTATTATTATCCGACATTGAAAGCTTTGAAAACCATAACCTATACGTCTATAGTCTGCACCTTACGCCGATGAACGCGTAACAGAGTCGTTTTAAACGTTAAGTCTTTGTCAACGGCGGATTTGCAACCTATAGCATGAACTAGGTTAGCTATTTCATTATTTCAACTATTTGAAACCCTGGAACGGATTAGGGTTAGGTTTTCTTACCTAAGAACGGGATCGGTATCGCCGGTAGAGCGATACGGAAGTGGTGGTAAAGCACGTGAAGTAGTAGGGATCGAATCCCAGGAGTACCTCCAACTTCTCTCTCACTTTCTCTCTCTTTACTCTCTTCTCTCTCCTAGGGTTTTGACCAAATTCGTATGGAGTGAATGAGAGAGGGTTTAAGGTCCTTATATAGGCCTAAAACTGATGGGAATGACCCAAGGGCCGAGGTATACTTAAGTTATGTACAACGAGCTTCTGTTTCAGCTTAACAGAGCACTTCCGGAGCTCCCCCTTGAGCCAAAGGTCGGAATTAAGCTCCCTGACCATGGATCTAGGTCGAGTTAAGTTTTCAGTCCGATCAGATTTACAGATCGCCCGTGGCAGACCAGTTTCAATTCAATGGTCCACGATCACCGATCAGGGCCACAAGTACACTGACCTGTGTATGAAATTTTTCCTCATCTGAGGGTGTATTTGGGTCAGATTCTGATGGTCTGAATCCTTATATTCGGCCCGCAAGCAAAAAGTCTCAGATTACTTAATTTTAGATTCTTATTTTTAAGATATCCACGTTTCTCACACACTTCACTCCGGGCTCAAGCAAATAGCTTCGAGACACTATCTGGACTTGATTTTTGAGGTGGTGGTCAAGTCCAGCAAGGCGGTCTTCATGGTATAATTTTGTAGTAATCGGACTTTCGATGTGCAGTCCAGATCCGATACGAAGTTTTAATGTGCTCCCGAGGGTAACTAGGTAATGAGATCGATCCTAGATTTTAAGGTAACCTAGCGTTAGTGATTCTACAAGTTTTAGGTCTTGCAGATCGTATATAAAGTGATTAATGCTAATTTCACATGTAATTGAGTTTAACACTAGTTAATCCTCGTCTAATTTCTAAAGGATTTGACCCTGAGTGATTTCTGCTTGAGGTGGTACTCGAGTCTATGTACGGATTTTTTCCTAGACGTTACACCTTCATATCATGAAATGAGGGAGATATGCTTAAAAACTGAAGTTGAATATACACAATCCTTCATAGCTGAATATATGGAATCATGAAAAATATATGGTTATTCACTAATGGCCGATGAATGGACAAATAGATCCGGTCGGTCTCTCATTAACTTTTTGGTAAATTGTTCAGCTGAGACAATGTTCTTAAAGTCAGTGGATGCGTCGGGCCATTCACACACAGGAGAGTGTTTGTTTAACTTACTGGATAATATAGTTGAAGAAATAAGTGAGGACTACGTTGTACAAGTAATTACAGATAACACAGCCTCGTATGTAATGGTCGGTCGCCTTCTTATGGAGAAAATGCGACGTTTATTTTGGACCCCCTATGCAGCCCATTGTATTGATCTCATGATAGAAGATATAAGTAGATTATTTATAAATGTGATTCCAAGGGCTAAAAGAATCACGGTCTTTATGTACAAACACGCCCATCTTCTCAACCGAATGAGAAAACACATTGGGGGTAACTTGTTACATCCAGCAGTCACCCGTTTCGCTATAACCTTTTTAACACTACAAAGGTTTCATGAAAAGAAATTAGAACTTAGAAGCTTTGTAGTGTTGGCCGATATTACAAGTTGGCCTTGGTCAAAGAAGGCTGAAGGGAAACAGGTCCAACAAACAATTCTTCTCAAAGTTTTTGGACTCAAGTGGTAAAGGCGCTAAAATCATCTGAGCCCTTAGTCACTATGTTGCAATTGGTGGACGAGGATGAGAAGCCCGCAATGGGCTACATATATAATGCGATGGAGAGGGCAAAAAATAAGATCATGAACCATTTTAATTATAGAGACCATGATTACAGGCCAATTTTGGATATTATAAATAGAAGATATGGCAACCAAATGTCATCCCCATTATATTCGGCTACTTACATCCTTAACCCAGTCTATTTATTCGCTTATGCTGATCCAGTAGAAACACTAACTATACATATGGTTGGATTTATTGATGTCTTGGAAAGAATGATTCCAGATAAAGAAGAACAGGACAAGATCTCAACTTTGCTGGACTTCTACACAAAAAGTGAAGGGATATTCTTAAGGGATATCGTAGTAAGATATCAGACAATGAAATTACCTAGTAAGTACTTCTATGAATGAATGTTAGTGTACCGTCAACTGTGTACTAAACTCTTACAAAATTTTTTTGTACAAAGCGTCTTTAAGAGACTAAGACTCTAACCTACACTTAAACTATTTTTCTCAGCTGATTGATGGGCTGCTTATGGAGTGGACCAGAACAGGAAGGATCCAGCTCTGAAGAAATTGGCTATGAAGATTCTTGGACTCACGTGTTCTGCCAGTGGTTGCGAGTGCAATTGAAGCACGTTCGAGGCGGTAAGTTTAGACTGTTTAGTAATTGTTTTATTTTTTTTGTAAACTTTAATTTTTTAGTGGCCTAAGCTAAATTAATTACCTAAATAGCTAATACCAAATGTGCCTTCTTTCTTGCAGATTCATACTAAGAAAAGGAATCGCCTTGAGTAAAAAAAGCTCAACGACTTAGTTTTCGTTCAATACAATAAAAAATTGTGAGAACGATTCCAAAGTAGGAAAGAAAAGCCTGGTTTCGTTGACCTTATTTACTTAGATGAGTTAGATGCAGATAACGAGTGACTCGTAGAGACGGAGGTCCCGGTTAGGGGTGTGCAAAATGGGTCCGATCCGGTGGATCCGACCCGATCCGCCCCGATCCGCCCCGATTCGAACAGGATCGGTAGGTTGGATCGGTTAGATTCGGATGCAAAAGGGCAGATCCGAATGTAGTTCGGATCGGATTCGGGCAAATAAAACCGACCGACCCACCCGAAATCCGATTGACGCTTCTCTTTCTTCCCTTCCGTTTTCGGAAAATCATATTCAATGGATAAGACCTTTTCGTCCGACGGTAAAGAGAGGAAGGAAATCAAAGAAAGAAAGTAAAAATAGAGAGAAAAGTGAGAAAAAGACAGAGAGTTAGGGAGAGAGATCGGCCGCTGAGTGCTTTCCGTCGAGCAAAAGAGTCACGGCCACCCGCTGCAAGGAAGAGGAGAGAGAGAAACAGAGAAGAAAAGAAAAGACAGAAAAGAAAAGGAAAAAAAAAAAAAAAAAAAAAAAAGAAGATCGGTCACGGATCGTCGGATCGGATCGAGTCCATCTACCGTTAGGATCGGATTGGGTCAGGTGACCGGAATCCGGCACCGGATCTGATCGGATTCGGATCAGGCGACCCAAATTTTAGGATCTGGTCGGATCTATCGAAATCCGATCAGACTCGGACCGTGCCCAGCTCTAGTCCCGGTATTTGTTGGAGAGGAGCTGACATGGGCACAAGTTGAAGATGCCGCATATGCATCGACACCTGATGAAGGTAGTAGTACCACTTGAAAGCGAAGGATGGGGGGCGAGTAGTAGCTGTCAACCCGTTGATGAGATTGAAGAAGGAGAAGGTGATAATGATGATCAAGCTGAAGATCATCCACCATTGGATGTTGATGAAGTATTAATACATACAGATGATGAATAAATAGAAGAAGAAGAAGTGTATGTGGAAGAAGGAGATTACTCGAATGATGATGATGATAATGATGGTAGTGATGGTAGTGGACCTGTGGTGATGTGCCACAATGGATGCTAGATCAATGTATATGATTAATGAATGATTATTGATTAGATAAATAAAATAATAAATACATAACTTCTTAATTTTGTTTAATGCTTGTCTCATAAGTCTAAGTGTGTTGATGTTGATGTTGTTGATTGTTGATACTTGATAACTTGATATTGATAAATGATAACTTATTAACTTGATATATTATGTATTGTATCATGTACATGTAGTATTGAATGTTGAATATGGATATTTGATATTTGTTATTGTTAAATGTAAAATGTTAATTGTTAAGATTTAAGAAGTTAACTATATTGTAATTTGTAAATGTATCATTATCATATGTATGTAATTAGTTTTTTTTAAAATTTAAATTAAATGTATTTCATGTCCCAATGACATATAATAATTTATTTTGATTTTTCTGATTTTTTTTTGAATTTTTTCTGATTTTTCTGATTTTTTTTTTGAATTTTTTGAAAAAATGTGAAAAAAAAATATGCGACCGCTTATGCGATTGTGTGATCGCATAAGCGCACACACATATGCAATCTCACAGGATCGCATATGCTATTTGACAACATTGCTCACAACAATACAATACAAGCCAAATCAGGAATCCAAACATTCCCATAATGTATATGACATGTTTGCCTAGTGTATGTTAAAATGACAAAGTTTGTGTACCCAACCATGAGGCATGTGTTATATACACACTGTCCATCTATTTTATGAGATCATTTCAGGGCATGAGACCAAAAATAAGGCAGATTCAAAGCTCAAGTGGTGTACACCATAGAAAGCAATGGGGATTGAATGCCTACCATTGAAAACTTATTGGGGGCATGAAAGTTTTGGATCAAGCCGATATTTATGTTTTCCCTTCATCTTAGTTTGTGTGGCCTTATGAATAGCCTAGATGACAAATAAACATCATGGTGGTCTTGAGGGAGTTTCAATGGTGGGCGTCATTGTCCTCACTATTTTATGTGGTGTGCTCCACTTGAGCTTTGGATCTGCCTAATTTTTTTTTACTCATGCCCTAAAATAATCTCGTAAAATAGATAGACGGTGTGATATAACACACACACATCATGCTTAGGTCCACAAAACTGTAATACCCCATGTTTTCAGGTCTCGAGTATATAACTTGTTTCCCAAAAACTCGAGTGTTAACCTTTAGAGAGCCGAATTACACGTGTGTATATATATATATATATATATATATATATATATATATATATATATATATATATATATATATTCGAGTTAGCTTGATTTAGCGTAGTATGGACAAATCAACATAAATGAAAATTTTGCATTTACATTTGGGATACATAAGAAGTTGCCCATAATGACTTATACAAACTAATGTCTCAATACTTATAATTACAAAATGAAATAATATTGCATGTGAAGCCAAATACATCATAACAAATCTTGAGCTGTAAAATCATGTAGCAACTCTTAACAATACAATAAGGCATCCTTGACGATTGCGCCCTGCTCCTCATCAATATGAACATGAATATCAACTAGGCCACCTATACTACCTGTACGGTTGTATATTCGATGAATGAGTGACCAACTCAGTGTGAATTCCCCTCAAAATTACACACCGCCATATTAGATAAACATAGTTAAAAATAACAAGGCATTGAAAACAACACATAATGCAGTCTTGTTTAAATGAATGGATGCGTGAATGCATATCGACCTGGGGATGCTCATCCAGTCGGACTTGGGCTCGTCACCTATGCAATGATCAACTTGGGAATGCTCATCCAGTCAGACAAATAGGTCAATAGTCGGTGGTCTGGGAGCTAGCAAAATGATACCACAATTGTCCTAAGGGCACGTGCTACAGCATGCAAAATTAGCCACCCATCATTGCCAATATGCTATGGATGCATGATTTGTCAAACCATTATTATTCCAATTACAATAAGCTATTTTAAGTAACTTAATGGTCACTACGGGGGGCTCGTCACCCAGTGTAGGCTGACAACTTAAGCATAGGTCCCATACCACCATCCCCGGCTCATGAGACTACCATCTTATGATGTTTAATGGAAGTCTATCGACTAATGGCCAATCATATTACAGTATATGGGGCTTAACATCGCATGGTTGTACAATATGAAATATCAAACTCATATAGGGTAAATACCAAAATAAAGCCACTTGGGTGAATTTAAAAACTAAGCCACCTAGGGCAATTATCAAAACTGAGCCATATAGGACCGATGTCAAAACCATGCGATAAAAGAAAACCACTTAGACGTAGCAACCCCTGGATGGTAGGCCCACATCAATATTCAATTCAAGCTATCATTCAATAACCACTAAGTCACAGGTCCATTACAATCATATTTAATCGAGTTACATCCCAAGTATGGGTGTACATTTATATGTGGGGGTTTCCCATTGATGTACCAGGTTAAGTTCCATAAACAATCCACAAGTAATTCATAAGCATGAGAAAATGTGCAGGATAGATATCAGGCATGTAATCTAGTAATTCGATTCCAACAATTAGCATATATGATTATAAGATAAAAGATATCAATTATCAACTGAAATTTTAAATAAAAATTATCACTTAAACTAATGGGAAAATGGAAAGCTCAAGGGGAAGAATCATTACCTGATGTATAGGATCACCTATTAGTGTTGTCAGGAGGTACATGCGCCCTTAGAGTCGGGTTCTATCACGAATTATGAAATCGTATGGTTAGATCAAGTTCTACATATTATTTATGGTTGAGATTATAACCTAGGGTTTGGATTACTAATTATCTTTTTTTAGGGTTTTGATGTGAAATTAGGATTTTCATCCTAGGGTTTAGTCTTAACTTAGATTTAGGATGAGAATCCTAAATTGTTATTAATATTATTATTATTATTATCATTGCACAACGGATCGAGTAATATTCATAATAAGAGTGTTAACCCATCAATGTTAATAATGAAGGTTCATAAGTTCATATTTAAATGTACTGACATTATCCAATATTCTTATAACAACTAATAATCTCTTATATAGCATAAGTAATGATGATAAAATATTTACTAATGATAATATGATGATGTCTAATAATGATATTCATATTAACAATACTTATACTCATCCCATAATGAAAGTGATAATATTTTCTAGTCATGATAATAATAACTATTAATATTGAACCTGTTCATGATAATACTTAAGGGTAGTAAATAAAATATAAAAGTCTAATAATCGTAGGTTTGTTTATAACATCTAATATTAGTGTGAGGAATCAGCCAATGGTTAATCATGCTTGATAATCATGATGATCATGGTTACGGTCTTAACCTAGGTTTAGGGTTTTGATGTGGGATTAGGGTTTTATCCACTAACTTAGTTCTTGGCTTGTTATAGAGTTTGAAATCTAATTAATTTATAATAACATTAGAAATGAGGTAATAACAAGTAATAACTGTCAGTTATTCTTAAAAATACTAGTCTTATAATCAATAATCTATTAATGACAAAATAAGAATAACATTGATAATGATAGGTGTTAATATCTAATACCGATAATCAATTAATAATATCTAATAATAATTCCTAACAATAGTAAAAATAACGATATTTAATGATGTTATAAATATAAATAATAATAATCTAGTAATGGTTAACTAGTAACAACACCAATTGTTACATTAAAATGTTAGTTATAATTTCTAATCAATAGCCCTAAAATAACGTTAATTGCTATAACAGATAGGAAATAATAACAGTATTATTGATAACAAAAGCAACTAATAATGAATTTGATCAATGAAAAGGAATGAAAATTCTCACCTTATTGACTCGGCTCAACACAACCACCCGTCTACACTTTCTCTCTCTCCTTCTCTCTTTCTTCCTATCTCCGAGCCTCCCACAAGGCTTAGAATGGGTCAGACCCACTCCCAACTCGCACTGAACTCAGTCCTGCGAGTTGGACTCACCAGCGGGTCAGGCTAGCTCGATTCAAGCTGGTGCAGCCTGCAACGGCCCAACCTAGCTCTCTCTCTCTCTCTCTCTCTCTCTCTCTCGCCATTCTCTCATTGTTCTTCTCCACTCTCTCCCTCACCCTTTCTTTCTTTCTTCTAGGATAACCTAGACTGAACCAAGTTTGCCCCATCTTGAACCGGGTCAGCAGGCACGCTGGCTGAACGGTGCATGGCACAACTGCACTGCTCCAACTCTCTTTGACTTTCTTCTTACTTTCTTCTTTCCCTCTTGCTTATCTTCTTTCTCTAGACCCTCGCAATATTCAGACTAGATCAGAATCATGCCAAAAAATGCACCAGTAACAATGCAGAAGAAGACCACCGTTAATGGCAGACTCTCTCCCGTTGCTCGTTTCTTCATTCCTTCAGCATGGGAGGGTTTCTAGGGGTGTAATGGAGCTCGGTGAATGGATGGAATGGAGGTCAGACTCCGTTTCATTGGTGGGTTCAGAAGGAGAAGAAAATGGCCGATTCTTAGGTGTTTTGCAGAAGGATATGAGAAGAGATGTTTTCTCCTCTTCTTGTAGGAAGACCTAGTTCTTTAGAGCCGTTGGATGCGATTTAGATGGCCAAGATTACACTGGCATGCAGTCGTTTCAAAATATGGCTTGTAAGGCAGAAACCGGCTACGGTTTTGGTTTTCTATGGGCAGAAATCCTCTCCCACGTGGAGAGCCATTGGATGGCTGAGATTGCCCTTAATGAACGGCTGAGGTTGAGAGAAGGGAGTTCACGCGGATCATGGGGAGGCAAGAGTCTTTCCAGCTGTAGTTTCCATTTCGGAAATGCCGCACACGACCCTATTTGGGCTTGATTTAAGAGCATGCACGTGTGCATGGATGCGTACGAACAACGTATTCAGGGTCGAACGGAAGTCCTCTACCTGATGGACGGTTTGGATTAGCTTAGGTGGTCCACCTCGATCACAATGGGTCAGATTTGGAGAGGCTGGAAACACAACCCCCACTCGCACGTTGGCTTCATTCGACTGAGACTGTGCGCATGCTCGTGGTTCTCAATACGCCAAAATGTTAGGTTTTGTTAGAGTTTGAGGGCTACACTTGATGGATAGTTTGGATCATTCGATCAGTAGATGATGGGCCAAAACTCAAAGCACGAATGGTTATCCGATTTTGAAATTTCCAGCCTCTGTGGCGGGGTGAGAAAAGTTTAAGCAAGCCCTAAAAGGGAGGGTTGAGATTCGCTGAGGTGGAGGGCTGGGATGGTTAGGAAGCTATGCACTCGGATTGCCAGCGTGGAACGGAGAAAGAAAATGGATATTTCCATTTTCAGAAAATCGGCCGCATACGGTCATTTATGCTCGATGTTGTGCACGTGCACACATGAAGTAACGTGTAAAACTAGCTAGGTTTTGGTCAGACCGACCCTCTGAACCAGATGAATAGTTCAGATCACTCGTGTGACCACAAATGGTGGGCCACAATTCGAATGAACGGACGATGTCTGTCAGTGGCGGAAAGACGCACCAAAGAGAGATATTTCTCTCTTTTGGGAGGCTTCGGGTCAAACCTAGTTTGACCGGAGTGACTGGTTCGGTGCAGTGCGGGTGTGCACTAGTTGTGCACACGCACCACATAGAGTGGGGTCCACAGAGATGTATGGTGTAATCTGCACCGTCCATTTGAATCTACTTGTCCCATTAGGACATTTGACCGTTTGTTAGGAAATTCATATGCTTAGGGGAGCCCTACTTTTAACTTTTGATTCTTATCTATAGATTTATATTGATCTAGTGGTCGGATTGATCCTAATTCATATGTCAACGGTTACAAAGGATACAAGGGACCACTTAACCAGAAATCAACCATTGGATTAGGGATTTGATGACTCTATACATATTTATACTATTAATTATCCTTATTACGACATTTTAATAACTTTATCATCATTATTATTATTAGTAGTAGTAGTATTTATAATTTCTTCTACTTTTCTGTAATTGTTTATGTGGGTCGCACCCAGATCAACGTCATTTATTCATTCACTCGGCCCCTATATGGCTTTAATTAAGAAGATTTAGTTATTTTAATTGTAAGTGGGTCACAAAACAGGGGTCTCAACTTATGGTTATCGATTCATTTTAAATTAACGTTTGAATTTATGAATTTGATATTCTAATTGTTGAGATTTGGTGGCAGGTTGTAAGTCTTGTGACTTATTAAATAATGGTTAATAACTTAGGTTTTGTGTACCCTTATACAGATTTTAGTTTATAATGGTAACACCCGAGTATGCAAAAGTACGTGGTGTTACAAATTAAGACCAAGTGTTCCCTTTTCACTAAATCCCTTTAGTCCATTAAATTCTTTAGCCTCTTCACCTCAAACATTTGCAAGTAAATTAATTAATACTAATACAAGAATACAAGATCAACCGTCTTTCCAGCTTATTCTCCAATTTTATCCATCTCCATCCACAAACATCTTCTATTTAGAACCACAATACTTCTACAAACTGAAGTTTACCCAATAATACCCATAAAACAAGAATTTAAGAACAAACATATTCCTTTGATCATCTAATAGCACTTTTCTCCAAACTGGCATTGGTCAGCAATGATTGGTGGCAAAATACGAAAGTACTATAAGTTTATTTTAACATATACAAATTCTTATGTTTTTACTCATATAAGAGATAGACTAGATATTACAAAAGTAGTTTATTCAAAATGATAAATATTTAAAGTCGTTACTTTCTCAAAATGGGGGTTTTAACCCTAACTCAGTAAAACAATTTTCTCAAGAATTTTAGTCCACCACATTTTACTTATTCTAATTACCAAAAAACATGGCTTTTATGCATTTTTCTATTAAAACCAAAATTACTCTCATTCATGGTTTTTTCATTTTCATCAAAAGGCAAACTTAAAATTTTCCTTATGCCTTATTAAAATTTGAAGCTTATTTCGACCAGACCCAAAAATATTATCACCACCAGTACAATAAGGATTTTCTTATTTTCTAGAAAACTATAAATTTTCAGAACACCAAAACCAATCTTCGAAATTAGCCATTTTCTCCCTATTTTTCTGTGGCATGTATTAGCACATGGCAATATCATATCCAGGGAACCCCTTTATCACAAACACTTATTTGGTTAGGTGTTTTAAAAGTAAATAGTGGAAATAATTTAAAATCCGCTCTCCAAATAAAAAAAAAAAATCCTCATCTTTCAAAAAATCAAAAAATCTCGATTCCTTTACAAGATCAGCAATTCCTAGTTTCAAAGACATCAATCTAAGCAAGACTAGCAGCAACAAAAATAAAAATATAATATATGACAATATTTAGTGAAGTAGCATCAACATTAGGACCACAAGAAGACTCTGAAGTATTAAATACTCATTATCTACAGCAAAATGAAGATAATAGTTATGAATTAGATTTTGTACCACAATTGTAATATATTAGGGACAAAAATGTAATAAATAGTAACAACCTATTCAACACTATATCAGCAGCTTAGTCAACATCAACAAGAATCTACAAGATACTAGAAGTACTAGTGTAAGTATCGTATCCTAGACCGTACCGTTCTGTAGGCTTTCGCAGTCCTCCTGGTCGAATTCCGGCGACCTATGATCTATAACCAGCGTTTGCGCGCGATCCTGAGTTGTATCTCGTATTTTAGAGTCGGCTCAACCCGAGACTTGTACCCTAGCGACTGCGCTGTCGCTGCGGTTCTGATGCCAAGTCTCCCGCGCCGAGGCGATACCAAAGCCAGGAGATATGGGCCCGTGTTTAGTTCGAGAAAACGCCGTGTATTTGCAACCCAAGAGAATCTCTAATCAAATCAATCACATCATATCCCATCAATCAAGTACCACATCACATCTTATGTCAAGTACATCTCACTTTTCACCCATCCCTAAGCAACCCTAAAGTCAACACTCTCTTACAACAAGGTACACCTATCACTCACCCATCCCTCACCCATCACTCACCCATCTCTCTCTCTCTCTTACACCTCTCTCTCTCATATCTCTCTCTCATTTCCTCCCAAGCAACCCATGTCCATGAGAACTCCATGAGGGTGAGCTTTGTGGGGCCCACTTCCTATTTCCCACCCCCACCCTCCAAAACTAATCTCAACCATTGAAGTTCGTCCCATGGAGCTCAAGGATGCATTGATGGAAGAAGAAGGTCCAAGAAGAAGGCCGATCGGTGGGTGCTTCTCTCTCTCTCTCTCTTTCCATTTTGTGGCCCACCTTGATGTTGATCCACACCGTCCACATGTATGGTCCGTCGTGATGTATATGTTATTTTCACACCGTCCTGATGGACTAGACGGTGGTACCCACTTGAGATAGGTGTTGTCCAGCCATGGGCCACCTTGATTTATGCATTATATCCCAGCCATTCATCTGGATGGTGGGTCACCAGGCCACACCATGCAGCAGTAGCTACTGTACTGATAACCAACAAGTTCTATGGGTCCCACGACTACACAATAGCATATAGTTATTGTGGTATTGATGTCAGTGATTTAAGTGGGGCCCACACAGCTCTCAGCTGAATGACATCAGTTAGGGCCCCGATCACGAGGTACTTGTTATATCCAACACCGTTCATCCATCTCCAGTATGTGGAACCCATGGATGTAAGTGTTATACCCATACCATCCACCATCCAGCAATGGACGGTGGAGCTAACTTGATGAATGTCTTGACCGTCCATTTATATGGACGCCAACACATTTTGTAGGCTGGCCATGAGGTACGTGTTGTAAGCATACGATCCATCAGGGGCCACCGTGATTGATGAGTTTTATCTGCACCGTCCAACAAGCTGGATGGTGAAATCCACCTTATTGTATGTGTTTTATACCCACATCGTACATGCATAGCACGTGGGGCCACCTTGATGACACGTGTGGCCCACACCCACGTGGGACTAATGTAATCCATGTGATTAATCCTGACCGTCTATCTATGTGTACCCCACCTCCTGCTGCTGTTGTTTAGCGTCAGCTAGGTCTGTGGGTCATCATGAGGTATGCTATAAATTTGAACCGTCCATCCATGGTGGAGCCCACTGTGAGGTGGATTTCATCCACACCGTGCATTCATTTTGTTGTAGTAGCAGCAACTGTTGTTGCACGACAGCAAGTTCAGTGGGTCCCATCTGGACCATGGACGCCCTACTATGATGTATGTATTCTCCATGCCATCCACCTATTTTGGCAGTATGTGGGACCACCCCCACATGTGCTGCACATGTGAAGGGGTGGGGCCCACCTTGATTTATGTATTCTACATCCAAGCGTCCATCTGTGGGGCCCTTCCATGATTTATGTGTTGCTTCCACACCGTCCAGTAAAGGACGGTGCTGGGGCACCTTGATGTAAATGTTTTATCAATGCCGACCATCTATTTGCACCATACATGGGACCCACCTCACACGTGCTGCACGTGTGAGGGTGAGACCCACCTTATAATTTGTTGAATGGTTGCACCATACATGGGTGCCACATGGAAGTTATATCTAGATCTGGACGTTTGAGTGCATTATAATAATATAATAATAATGATATATATATATATATATATATATATATATATATATATATATATATATATATATATATATATAAACTTTATAGTATTTATATATGTCTGGTGGGCCACACATAACACCCACCAGATGTAACAGTTCCACTCCTTCCAGCCACCGTCTAATGGATTGGACGGTGGACAGCTCACCATGATATGTGTTTTTATCTCCACCGTCTAGATGGCTGGATGGTGGAATGCACCGTAATACATGTGTTATATCAATACTATTTGTCTGTGGAGCCCACATGTGATGTATGTGTTGTATATCTAAACCGTTCAGACTAGCTGGGACGGTGGGACCCTCTTGCTGACGGGCTGCAGCCCGGCACGTGGGAGCCAACATCTATGTTGTCCACTTGTGCGGCCCACCTTGATGTGTGTATGGGATCCACACCGTCCATGGGACCCACGTGATACATGTTTTATCTTGACCGTCCAGATCACATGGGACCCACCATAAGCAGATTGGCTAGTGTACCTCACCAGTAATACGGCGGCTGTGTTGACGGCAACAAGTCCTCAGGATCTGATCAATGAGGTATGTGCTTCATCCACGCCACGCATCTTTGGGACCCACCTATGATGTAAGTTTTTTGTTCGTGTCGTCCTGTACAAGGACGTGGGTCCCACATGATATATGTGTTTTCACCTACTCAGTCCATCTATAGGACCCGTCGTAATGTATGCATTATATAACTAGCTAGTGGGACCCATTATGTGATTCATAAGGCTCACCTGCCGTGTACGTAGGGCCCACCTGCTCACCGTGCATAGCCCATTGTGATGTATTTGGAGCCCATGGGTTGAGGCCCATTGTGATGTATTTGGAGCCCATGGGTTGAGGCCCATTGTGATGTATTTGGAGCCCATGGGTTGAGGCCCATTGTGATGTATTTAGAGCCCATGGGCGAGGCCCAATGTGATATATTCAAGGCTCTTGTATGAAGCCCAATGTGACTATGAGAGGCCCATGAATGAGGCCCAATGTCATGTATGTGTGCCCGCTACGTTGTGTATGAATCCCTTATGTGGGTCACTCTTTGGGAGCAATGTTGGTTAGATGTCCACATTGATGGGCAATGATGGTTAGATGTCCTCATTGTGACCTTTCCTTAGGCCTTATTACTCCCATTCTCATCATTCTCTTAATGGGTTAACCCAAATAAGTGGGCCTAATTTGCCATATACGGATGGCTTGGTGCCATTGGACTTGATATAACCATAGCCAAGTGCCGATCGTTATATTATGGTTGATTGGCTGTCCATCTATGGACCCCACCTTGTTTTATACGTTGGTTGTCGGTGCCGATTATTAATTCTGATTGTCGAGGCCGATTCCGATTTGTCGAGGCCGATCCCGATTGTTGTGGCCGATTGCCGATTTTGATTGTCGTGACCGATTGCCGATTCCGATTGACGTGACCGATTTTTCGATTCTGATTATCGATCGATTCTGATTATCGTGGTCGATTGCTGATTAGAGATCGAGGCCAATTATCATGACCGATTTGTCGATTCCGATTGACGTGACCGATTTGTAGATTCTGATTATTGATTGATTTCGATTGACGTGATTGATTTGCCGATTCTGATGATTGACGTGACCGATTTGCCGAATCATATTGTTGAGACCGATTTCGACTCCGATTCCGATTGTTGAGGCCGATTTCGACTCCGATTGTCAAGGCCGAGTCAGATTGTCGAGGCTGATTCCGACTCCGATCGTCAAGGTCGAGTCCGATGGTCGAGGTTGATTCCGATTCCAATTGTCGAGGCCGATTCTGATTTCGAGTATTGAGGCCGATTTCGATTTTGAGTATCGAGGCTGATTCTGATTGTCGAGGCCGATTGTATAGGCTGATTCCGATTGTTGGGGCCGAGTGTCGAGGCCGATTCCGAGTGTCGAGGCCGATTCCGAGTGTCGAGGCCGATTGTATAGGCTGATTCCGATTGTTGAGGTCGATTTCGATTGTCTAGGTCGATTTCGATTGCTGAGGCCGATTGTCGAGAACCATGTGATGATATGCGGCCTGTATTTGAGGCCCATCATGATGTGTATTCAACCCATGTTTAAGGCCCAATGTGATGTATATGAGGCCTATGTGATGAGGCCTATTGTGATGCATTTGAGGGCTAGGCGATGAAGGCCATTGTGATGTATGTTAGGCCCATGTGAAAGGCCCATCGTGATGTGTATTAATCTCTTGAGTAAGGCCCGTGGTGTTGTATATTAGGCCCTTTGTGAGGCCATAGGTCCACTATATGTTTGACCCTATGTGGGCCACCCCTTGGGGGCAATGTTGGTTAAATGTCCACATTGTCGAGGCCGAATGTCGAGGCCGATTATTGACGCCGATTATTGATACCGATTATGAGTATGTGACAGCATAACATCATAATACATTCCCATACGCATCATATGCATGTTTGTTATGAAATGTGATTGTCAATTGCATATACCATAGGGCAGGTTGTTCATGGGACTTCCTGATGGGCTGAGTTGCCCCACATGAGTGCACGGTATGCGCATGATTGATGCATGATTGGACTGTGTGACTCATGCATCTCGCATTGTGTGATTATGATTACCATATGCCCTAGCGACATCAGGGCTGTAGCCTCCACATGTATATCATGGATGGCCAGACAGGACACCGAAAATTTGTTCTACATGGGGTGCTATAGATATCCTTGGGTGAAAGTCCTAGAATCCTCTTAGTTCCAGAGGTTGCTCCAATATCTAGACCGAGTGGATTCTTAAGCGCGTAAGGGCCACATACCGTTAGGCCACGTCTCCCACTGTGTCGTGGTCAGTTGGAAGGGGGTACGACCTTACCTGTCCGAGAGGAGGGGGCAATGCTAGGCTAAGTCTGACCAGCTCGAGGAATGGGTCCGCTATCGACGAGCCGGGCCCGATATTGGCAGGCGCATAGTGATGTCTCTTCCACTCACCTTGTTGGGTATGATGGGGCGGTAATCTGGTTTGGGGTATAATAGACCCCGGTGATTTCTCAGAGAGGAACCATACTGATATGTGGACTTATTGAGTAGGAGATGCATACTCATACATTCATTTCATTCACTATCCAATCGGGCTGGTGGTGCGTAACTAATTGTTGTGTACCTTCACATGGCCAGGATTTCGGTTGGGTGCGCGACTAACCTGAGATCAGGAGTTTACCACATTGTGTCTGACTATCCCAATTTAGGTATGAGACTGGTTTGGATAGAAGTCCTTTGTGATGGACTCCGTAGCCTGCGACACTACGTACTATCATCCCGACTTTACACTCTAGCTTAGTCATTTCATTTGCATCACATATTGCATTACATCCTCAGCACATAGTATTTGGCTTACTGTCTTTGCATTGCATAATTGATCTACATTGCTTCCTCTGTATATGATATTGGTTTATTATATTTTGCATTGTATAGCCTAGATAAGGTTGATGGTATTTATAGGCCTATCAGCATGTTTTCGCATTATTCTGATATCGTATGATTTATGAACTTGCCAATATTTCTGATATTATATGATATATGGGCTTGTTAGTATTTCTACTTACTCTGATTACTCTGATATTGCTTACTTGGCACTTACCTTGCACACACACTTTCACCACCCTCTAAGCTTTCTATAAGCTTATGTACGATAGATGCGTGCAGGCATCGTTAGGTAACAACAGCGTTGAGCTTGGAGCGTGTAGCGGTCTTCTGGAGCTTGATTTTTGATTTATGTATTTCCCTTTTAACATTGTACTCCAATGATTATATTAGTGGATATGTGATGATGATGTTGTCTTTGTGTTTCGGGTAATCTTGTGGTTATGCTTGTTACGAAATAAATGTATGGGAGTATGTACGCTGGGAGTTGAGAATGGGGTACTAAGGAGGCTGTTAGCACTAGATTCGGCGATCGGAAATTTTGTAAGCCCGATTTCCTAGTTTGGGGCGTGACAACTAGCTCCACAAGAAGACAAATCAACACCATTACTGTATCAACCAGCTAGCTCCACAAGAAGATAAATCAACAAAGTCATTGTAGCAGCAACGAAATCACCATAGTTGCAAACGAATAATTGAATGAAGACAATAATAGTTATCACATCACTATTTACTAACACCTTCCAAGCTCCTTCTAGACTTCAGCAAGCTTCAAATCCGCCTTCTATAAATAAATCTCTTCTCTCGTTCAGAAGCAAAGTGAAAAAATTAAAAAGAAAACTCGTCTAGCTAACCTATCTCCTATAATCAAATTGTAACCCTGCATTATGTATCTCTAAGATCTTGTATTTTCTTCTAAACAAGATTATTCTGTAAGTATTTATTTCAAAATCTTTGTACCTAATATTGTAATCTATCTTATTTAGAAAATGTTTTCTTATTCAAAGTTTTACACTTAAAAGTTGATAAGTAAAAGGCCCGAGTGATGGAGTCTTAGTGATAAGACGAACGTGGTCTCCGACCAGTAGTTCCATTGGAATCCATCTCTTTATCAGACTCTACAAGACTTTCCCCCGTGAACCTGAAGGACAGTGTCTTGTTCCACAGCCTTCAACATTAGGAATTCTACTCGGATAGTATTTTGTTCCATAGTTGAGGAAAATCCTAAGCGTCGTAAAAAAAGATCTAATGAGCCATAAAGCAAAGTTCATCATTTCTGCCAAATAGTTATTGTAAATTTTAAGAATGCATCCTTATATTCCTCTAAGCATATTTCTCATCATTTTCATATTAATAATTTATGAAATTTATTGTTATTGCAAAAAATAATATTTTTTCTAATAGTCATTATAATACTGTTATTCCCTTTCATAATACCTGTAGGATTAATTATTATCTTTATAATACTAGATATTTTACGTATTATCATCTCTTCACTAATTAATATTTAATCGTTAATCTATAAGAGAGACATATACGATCTACGACCAAAATATGGTATCAGAGACAAGTTTACAAATGAAGAGCATTGTTCTGCACTGTATCACAGGTTGTTACTGTAGAAAATAGTGTTTCTGTGATAACACTGTTCTATGATCAATGGTTAGATTGATCTACTATTATAAGGTGTGGACACATAATGGCCTCAGGAGTGAGAATGCCACATTGCTGCAAGGGAACTGTAATTGAACAGTTTAGTTTCTGAATAGTATCATAAACAATAATATGATGGATAGTCTATTTCGCAGCAATAGAAGTACCTCACACATATTAGAAGCAAGTTATTCTTCTATATTAGATGATAATATAATAATAGTTTTCAAATAAATTATGAAAATATAGATAAAATTTTAGCAAATTGAAAAATACCTAAAGTACCAAACAAAAAAATATACAAAATAGGAACATTCGAATTTATATTCGATTATTCTATAAAGGCTTGACAAGCAATTGTAGAACATATAAAAAATAAATATAGCTATCTATATAGGATTAGTACAAATATCAGTCAAACCATTAATTAGAGAAGGATTAAATGCTAGCACTTTAATATGTTTAAGAGATGGTAAACATTTAAACTTTCATGATTCTGTATTAGGAATTATAGAATCCAGCCTAAATAATGAACCAATATATTTTAATTGTTATCCAAAGTTTTTCAGTAAGCCTAAAAGATCCAAATATCGTTCATGCACTAACACTTAATGTCAAAACTAGTATATAGAATTCATTATAAAGTTATGAACACTATCATAATTACCAAGAGCTCTTAAAAGTAGCCAGAAAGGCCAAACTATATTATTACAAACAGATATAAATAAAGTTAACATAGTAGTATCAAAAGTTATAAAATGGAAACAAATTTAATTACTACAAAATTAGAATATAACACAATTACAACCTCTTTAACAAATAGAAAGTAGAAATTTAGAACAAATAATAAAAGATTCAGATGGATCAGTAGAAATAAGATTTAACCCTACTAGACATGTTACTTTAAACATATAAGATATAAATAATTATAAAAGGTCATTATCTAGAATAGAACACCACAAATTCAACCTGAAATCAAACAAGAAATAGGCAATTAGACATTCCAATAAAAGAATTAAGAAATGACATTACTGAAGAACCTAGAATATAAGGAACTAGAACACACTCTAACATTACCTGACCATATTATATAACAAATCAAGAAGATTAAGAAAACTTATCTCCAACACAATCACAAATGAACTTAGGAATATGTAGTAGAAAAAGAATTCATATTAGGTGAACAATTCATAGCTGATGAATTTAACCAATACTGCAATAAAAAGAATAGAAAAGAATTTTATAGAATATTTCCTCAACAATATAAACAAAATTACATAGAAGAATTACATTTTAAATATTGTAGACAATATAAAGAAAATATTCCATTCTTTTAATGGTTTAAAGGTTGGCGAAATAAATCCTTCCCTACACAATCAAAACCTAAATAAGTAAATGTAATCACAAAAGTAACTCAAAAATGAAAGACAACAGAAAAGAAAATAACTATATCTACACATCACACCTCCAGACTTAATTCAATTACAAGTGATAAACACAGAAGAAATTCAAGCTACAGTGAAGTAAACAAAACAGTGAATTAATCACTCCAACTAATTTTACTATTATGAAAAGAAATCAATACTTACAAACAATAGGAAATTAAACAGACAGAATAGAAAATATTACAAATAAAATTGAAAACCTAACTGAAAAATTAAATAAAACAAAAATAGAGTCAAATTTTACAAAATTCTCATTAAACATTAATAATGAAGAATCCCTATTTAAACTATATGAATTTTCAAAAACAATATAAATCGCTCTCAAAGATTCAACTGAAGAAATGTTGGAAGAAATTAAAAAAAAAAAAATAGCAACTATATCTATTATAGAATCCTCAGGTAACTTATTAAATAAAGATAGACATATATCTCCTTTAATACGAACACAATTTGAATTAGAATTTAACGAGATTAAATATACAACCCCTTTACCAACAAATAAAAATTATTATTCCAGACCAAATCCAGTAGATCTACAATTTGAAGAAAGAAACCAAATAACTCAAAAAGCGCTTATTCTAGCGGATTTATATATGAGTGGAACATAGATGACATGTATGAATATAACATTATAAATTTAATACATGAAATGACTATGGTGGCTACTGTTTGTAAACGTAATAGATAAGTAAATGATTTTATGACAGCCCAATTATTAGTTACAGGCTTTATTGGACAACTTAAAGGCTAGAGGGATGAAAGATATTATCCACAATCAAATTAGAAGCCAACGGACTACCTATCTTAGATCAAGGACAACCTATACAATATGAAGTTAATCCTCTCTTATATATAATCATTAAATATTTTATATGAGACTCAAACAATATCAGACATAGAACTAGTGAAATATATTAAATAAACTTAGATTTCCAAAACTAGATGCTTTTAGATGGTATAAAGATACTTTTATTAGTAAAGTAATGCTAAGACGAGACTGTAATATATCTTATTGGAAAGAACGATGTATCATAGGATTACCAAAACTATTTGTAGAAATAATTAGACAAAAATTAAGATAAATCTATAATGGTAATATATCATATGATATGATAACATATGGATACTTAATAACTTTTACTACAAATGAAGGATTAGGATTACCAAAGCTATTTGCAGAAACAATTAGACAAAAATTAAGACAAATCTATAATGGTAATAGACCATATGATATGATAACATATGGAGACTTAATAACTTTTACTACAAATGAAGGATTAACATTATGTACAAATCTCAGACTTAAAGCTAAAATGAAAAAAAAAAAAAAGAAGATAGAAAACTAAGTACACATGAATTAGGTAATCTTTTTGAACAATTCGGATGCAAAAAAATAGCTTCCTTAGATAGAAGAAAAATATTAAAACAAAATCACTTCATAAATAAAAACTTTAAAAGAAATTTTAATAAATTATTTCACTAGAAACAAAAATACTAAAGTCCTAGAAGAAAATTTTATAAAAATAAGAAAATATATCATCCAAACTTTAAAAAGAAAAAACAATTTTAACCTTACTTCCAGAAGAAACCAAATGTTATAAGTGTAGTGTCACGCCCCAAACTTGGAAACCGGGCTCAGAAAATTCCTGATCGTTGAATCCGGGCCGACAGCCTCCGTAATACCTATTCTCGGTTCTCGGCACCCATATACCAGGTTCCGATCCTGGGGTCCTACAGGAGGATTTTAAACATGAATTCATTTTATAATAAGCATAATCGTAGTATAACCCATGAACAATAACAACAAGAACAATATCACAAAAATCACTATGATTAAAAACTTCGAAATACAATGCGCATAAATGGAAATACAATGGTGATAATAACCAAAAACTCCTGAAGCTCTGCAGCATGCTCCTGCTCCTGCTCAGCTATGACTGCATCCTCACGTCACCTGTACGCATCTATCGTGCATAAGCTTATTGAAAGCTTAGAGGTGGTGAAAGTGTATGCGTAATATAAGCGTGCTCAGAATGCAATATCAGAGTAATGAGGAATATGCTAGTGAATTCATGAATGCTGACGGCCGTACCAAGGCTATGAGATGCAAGGCATGAATGCTATCGGCCACACTGAGGCCATGCGATGCGAAATGTAACTCAAGCATACCAATCCTCCTCTGGATCGTCATCATAATATAACTCATCTATGGAATATCACCAGGGTCTATTACACTTTACGCCAGCTTGTCACTCCTATCCGAGCGCACAACTGGGTAAATGGAAGAAACCTCACTATCTGTCTGCCAATGTCGGGCCCAACTCGTCGATAGCGAACCCATTCCTTAAGCCGGTCAAACTCAACCTAGATACTGCCCCCTCACTTAGGCGGGCAAGGTCACACCCCATTCCAATCGACCACGGCATAGTGGGAGACGCGGCCTACTGGTATACGGCCTTCATGCCCTCATGCATCCACTCGGTCTAGGCATTGGAGCATCCTCCACGGTGCTATAAGGGTTTGGGGACTTTCACCCTGTGACATCCTTCATGCCCCCGTGCTTAATAAGAATTTTCAGTATCCAATCTAACCATTTGCGCTATATCTATGGAGGCTACATCCCTGATGTCGCTAGGGCGTATCATAATCATAATCACACAATGCAAGATGCGTGAGTTATGCAATCCAATCTTGCATCAATCCTGCGCATATCGTGCGCTCATATGAGACAACCCTACCTATCAGGGAGTCCCATAAACAACCTGCCCAATGGCATATGCGATGGTCAACCATATCTCATATCAAGCATGCAAATGATGCGTATGGGCATGTATCACAACGCTATGCTGTCACATCTTATAATCGATATCGATAACTGACATTGATAATCGGCCTATATGTAAAGCGGGGTCCATAAATGGACAACAGATCCATAACATGGAGGGTCATTCCTTGACTATGGATATACTAATTCTGATAACACGGATTCCTCTGTCTACAGCAAGGATGAACTCTCTTCATATCAAGGTTGGGCCTAAGTGGCCTACCTACAATCCTACAACCAACCAATGGGGGCCCAACATTTTGGGTTAGCCCAAAAGAATAGATAGGTCATGCAATATCAATGGGGCCCATCGATTTGGGTTAATCCACTTAAAGAATGATGAGAATGGGCCTAATAAGGCTTAAGGGAAGGTCACAATGTGGACATTTAACCATCATTACCAATCAATGTGGACATTTAACCAGCATTACTCCCTAAGAGTGGCCCACATAGAGCCAAACATATAGTGGGCCCATGGCCTCACATAAGGGTATAATACACATCATAATAGGCCTCACACAAGAGCCCAATATACATCACATCGGGCCTGACCATATGGGCCTTATATGCATCATATTGGGCCTCATCAATGGGCCATAAATATATCACATTGGGCCTCATCAAATGGGACACAAACGCATCACATTAGGCCTCATCATTGGGCCACGAATACATCATATTGGGCCACACACAAGGGTACTCTCATACACATCCCATAGGGCTTCACTCATGGGCCTCACATACATCATAATGGGCCTTATAAAAGGGCCACCAATACATCATATTAGGCCAGGTACAAGGGCCCATGGGTTAGGCACAAGGGATGGGTAGTGGGTGCATCACATACATCATAGTGGGCCTAATGGAGCAGCCCATATAGTCCAAAAAATTAGGTGGACAGACTACCTACAATGCATACCTCAAGGTGGGCTTATTGCACCACTAAAATGGGCCCAATGGGGCAGCCCATAATCTAGGAAAAATGGACGGGTAGCCTGAATCATACATCACAGTGGGCCGCACAAATGGACGGCATAGATATATAATACATGCATCACGGTGGGTCGCAAAAATGGAGGGACGATGTGTATAAAACACATACACCACGATCGGCCCACACATACATGCATCGAGGTGGGTCCCGCCCGTCCAGAACGAACGGACAGACGGCTGGGATACATAATACAAATATCAAGGTGGGTCCCATCCCACACGTACAGCACATGTGGGGTGGGCCCCACACGAGCTAAAATATTGGATAGATGGTGGGATACAAAACATACAACATGGTGCGTCCCACGCACACTGTCTAGGGACGAATGGTGTGGATACAAAACATGTGGCATGGTCCACTTGAACTTTGGATTTACTGAAAATTTGGTATCAACCCACATTGTTTATCCATTATGATTTATGTATATCATCCATTATGTTCATCTATTTTAACAGATTAGTTTAGGGCTTGATAAAAAAAATGATAGGATATAAATCTAAGGTGGACCACATCATCGGAAAATAATAATGATTAGATATCCACCATTAAAATCCTCCTTAAGGCCCATTGTACTGTTTATTTGACATCCAATTTGTTGATTAGATCATACAGGCCCTGATGAAGGGAAAAAAATAAAGATCAGCTTGATCCAAAACTTTTATGGCCCCAAAAGGGTTTCAATGGTAGACGTTCAATCCCCCACTGCTTTTTTCATTGTGATCCATTTGATGGTTAGATCTGTCTTATTTTTCGTCTCAAGCCTTACGACGAGCTCGCCAATTGGATGGATGGTTTGGATATAACACATACCTCATGATGGGACCCACAGAACTTGCTGAGGTCAACCACCTATTCCCTACCTTTCATTTAGCCAGCCCTAAACCGACTCTTCGTTTCTCTCCCTCTGATATGCTCTCCTCTCCGTCTGTCCCTCTCCCAGCGCCGTCCTTACAGAACTCTCCCACCTCTCTCTCTTCCTCTCGATCTTTCCACGAACATTGAGGTAATTCTCTCTCTCTCTCTATCTCTCTCAATCGATTGATAGTGGTGGTTCTCATTCCTACTGTTCCCCTGTGGCGTGGCCCACTTTTGAGTTTTGTGTTGACCTGATGGATTCGGAACCCCTATGATTGGAAACCCCATGGATTCGGAACCCCCATGATTGGAAACCCCCTAGATTCAGAATCCCCATGATTGGAATCCACGGTGCCAAATGACCCTAAGGGCCTGTTTGGGAGCGTGGATTTGAAACCCCCTCGATTCGGAACCCCTAGGAGTGGAAACCCACTGGATTTACAATCCTCCTAGGGCTTGTTTGGCCGGGCGAATCCCATGGGATTAGGAGGGATGGGATGGATTTTAAGGTAATGATGGTGGTGTCAGTGGATTGGTTTAAGATTCATGGGATTGCTATATCCCAATACAAGTTCACTGGGTCTGTTTGGCACGCCCGGCATATCCCGGGATTTTACCTTCCAATTCGTTCAACCAAGGGATGGGATCAATTTTAAGGTAATGATGGTGATGTTAGTGGATTATTTTAAGATCCATGGGATTGCTTATATCCCAGGACAGGTTCACAGGGTCCGTTTGGCTCGTCATGTATATCCCGGGATATCCTTCCTAATACCGTGGGAGAGGTCTGGCCAAACAGGCCCTAGTGTGTTTGGCACCCTGGAGTGTGAATCAACTTTAATCCAAAAGGGAGGCTCCACACAGTACACAGTCTAATGTACATTGTGTCCATTTTGTATGGTCCTAATTTTTGGCACAAGGTCAGCTCCATAGTGAGGGCTCAAAAGTGACACCATTTGGCATACTGTCCTATGCATGGCCTTTTTTGGATGGTCAATATATCTAGAGAAATGGTCCTCAAAATTGTTTATGGATTGAATAGTTGTGAAAACACCCATTTGCTGCATTTTTTTCGAGAAATGGACCTTCCATGAGGTGGACTGAATTGGTTTGTCCAACAATTAGTCTAATGTACATGTGTCTTCATTTTGTCCAACAGTCGTACTTGATAGTGTAACACTTCACGGTCTAAAAGATTAGAACAAAATTTTTTGCACCTTTTCCATCTATCCCTCCTATATTATCTTTTTAATACATTGGTAGTCATGAGAGAAATCTAGTAGACCCAAAGTGGATGGCATATATGCAATGACCGAGGAAAGACTGCTAGAATCTACATCGTGAAGTTAAATAGGGCTTGGCTAAGATAATATGGTGAACCTAGGTCTTATATGGGATTTTCTAGCAAAGTTTGTGCCCTCGAGATGTAGTAAATTGAGCTTCTCTTCTCTAGTCATGTTGGGGTCGAAGGCTCCAATAAAGCTGGAGCCTTTCTTTAGGAGTTCCAACTGGTTGAAGATGTTTTCAACCATCACATGATAATTTTGGTTGGAGGTGATTCAGAAAATGGTACTGCTTGGTGAAAACATAGACGAGGAAGTGTGGTGTCTTGCTTTCATTGTTGACAAAATTCAAGACCTCGCCATTGATCTTAATAGTAGATATTTTCAATCCCTAGGGAGGTTAATAATGTGGCCAATGGTTTAGTCAATCAGGTGCTTTAAAGCTTTTTGTTTGGAGAGAAAACCAAGCAAATGAATACAAATTCCCCTGATGTGACAATTTCCTAACCTTTCCTTGAAAATGAGCAAAATCATTTCCCAAAAGACCTCTTAAACATAGATTTCCACAGTTATAAGAGACCTCTTAAGTAAGTTTGGTTTATGATCAATCGTAAGTAGCTTTTTTATTTAAAGTTACTTAATCACTTCAGTTTAATAAGTAGAAACCAAGATAAATTACTTAAGGAATAAGCAACTTAAGTATGTTATGATCCAAACGCCCCCAAAGAGGCTGAAAAAAAAAAAACAACTAAAGGCAAAGTCATTGAGAATGGTCTGTTGTCATTGATTTGGATTTAGGCTATTTTGTCTTTCATGTTCTTCTCTCGAATTCTCTTGAACATGTGTTTCTTTTACTTTCCATTTTCAGGTACCCAAGTAGCTCCAAGGAAGAGCGCTGCTGATGCTTCGTTTTAATGAAAACTTTGTGGTTTTGTCTTTGATATTTGAAGTGAGAATGAGCTGGTAATGGCAAGTCACATTTTGGTTACCTTCGTTTTCTTTTTCTTTTTCTTTTTTTGAAGACACGGGGTGTCCCCACCTCTTTTTTGAAGTGAGACTAATCCCTTCATTTTCTATTTTTGGTTGGAGTTGGTTACATAGTGAACCCAATATTGCAAATGCTTCCTGGCAATGCAGCCAAAGTATACCCAATATTGCAAATGCTTTTTGGCGACGCAGCCAAAGTATGGTACTGCTTTCATTTGCAACTTTCTTTTATTTGTACTGTTTTTCCTTTTATTTTTCTAGAGTTTGTTTCTCATCTTTCCTTCATTTTTTTTCTTATTTAATTAGAACTTGCTGCTATTTATTGCAGTTATTAGAATCCTAAAGGCCAAATGAGACTCCAGGTTACAACTATTACAAGGACATGGGCAGATGGTTCTGCCAACTCAAGAGGTCAGATGCAAGTTTCAATGTTTGTTTTTTCTGCTAGTGGATTGTTTGAAAACCGTTCTTCCTAGGGCTGTCAATTAAAAAGGATGTTACTTAGAGTTAACACACATGATGGTTAGGCTCGATGCCAGTTTTTTGGCAGTGGGGATGAGAGGCTTATCCTTTAGGCTTTACTTTTCTGTTAATCTTTGCCAAAGTAATTTCTTCATTAGGGTCGCCATATCTGTTTCTACAAGATATATGCAGTTGGATAACTTTGTGTCCATCTTGTCAGTTAGACAGTCTCTTTTTATACATCTTTTATGGAGTTGGTTGTTGTATAACAATTCATATATAAGAACATTTAGTGATGATATGCACAGGTTGAGCATGATATGATAATTCATATAAGGGTGTGTTTGGTTGCACTAAATATCATGAAACTTGGTGATATTTTGCAGTAAATAAGACTGATTAATCATTAAATTTCATGAATGACATTTGGTTCTACCAAATGCGCCTAAGCTAACATGTGCTTTAAGCTAATTAAACTATCTTTATTATAAACTAAGGCAAATGTATATACAGTTTTCTGTTCCATGATTGTTATCTTTGATATCCCATTTATAGTTGGCCCCATGGCCAAACATCCAAGTCATTACAACAAAATGGAACATTGCTGCCGCATTTTTTGCAGCAGCCAACATATAACGCTGGTTATGGTTTCTACTTGTGGCAAATCAGAACATGAGCTTACTCTACATGTCATCAGTCATCAGATGGACGATCATATAACTCCTCTTGGTTTGTTTTCAATCTCATAAAAGATTCCTGATTTTTCAAGCTACTTCCGGCTTACAGATTCGTTAGGTGCCTTCTGATTGGTAACAAATTTTGCAATTTCTCATTTTGTAGAACTGATTGTTTGAATATCTTGTTTCCATACCAAGATTTCTCATTTTTTTTGTTCCCCATTGTTTTTTGTGATTTTTACTTGATACCTTCTTCTTTGAATTCTTTTATAATAGTTAGCATGTTGGCAAATGGTTCTTTGTGGCATTGGCAATGGAATTCAGCTTAGTTCTAGATATAAGGCATTATATTGAATGGACAGTCAAATTTTCCCAATTTATGCTACTATGAATTGATACAATTTACAGGTTTATGAGGATCACCATTTGATACTACTTGTACACCTTTTCTGCATGTATGATGTTGATATATGTATCCACGTCTGATCTATGAACATGTTATAAGATCTTCTAAATGGTCTACCTTTCCAGGACTATTGATCTAGTGAGCTGCTGTGTGGATGGGCTATAAGTGGTCTACTCCACTCCAAAAACCATGCTTTCCATCAGAAGCAAGGGGTCCAATTGCCTTGTTGGGTCTTAGTTAATGCTATAACCCATTTAGTATCTAGGCTAGCAATCAGTGTTGTGGAAGTGTTCTTTCATCGTAAATATGATTAAGGTTAAGTTACTAGTCTTTTGGGTTCATTTCAGCTTAGCCTGACGTTGGCCAACTCCATAGCAGATACTTTTAGGAAGGCTTCTCTAAACCAGCCATTTGCATTGGAAATCCAAAACCTCTTACGACATTGTCTTAATGTAACCCTATAGCCTATTTTGGAATGGAAATGCCAGGAGGAAGTTCTAACCATAGTGACTTTTTGTTTAGGATCCAATGTCTGTCCAAGACCATTTAGCAAGTGGGTTTCTAGAAATATAGATTGATGAAGTGTCATATCCATGAAAATGGCATTTTTTTTGTTTGTTTTTGTAAATTTCTTGAAAATGTCATTTCCATTTCTCTCATTTCTTGAAAAATGCCCCCTTTTAGTTTCCTTGCCCAGACTTGGCAACAAAATTTCCATGATTATAGATTCGTAAACGAAGAAATTTTTTTCAAGAAAATCTTGCTGAAAGACAATCATGGGAAATAGATTTTCATTTCTTACTATTTTCTAGATATGGAGTTTCCCAAAAAACTCCATTTTCTTCAAAAAAATAAAAAAATAAAATAAAATCCACAAATCCAAAAGTCCTTAAAGTAGGCTTGAAGAGATTGCTCGATTCATTGATAGCCAGTCAAATCAGATTAAAGAGTTTGAAGCAGAGAGAGAGAGAGAGAGAGAGAGGCTGATACGATTGCATGAAGATAAGAAGACTAAGCTGAAGTGGAGGTATTTGGAAGAAGTGGAGCTGGAGAAGGAATTTGATGCAAAGTTGACCCAACTGATGGACAAGTGACTATTGTAAATAGGTCCAATCATTGTCTTTTTTTCCATCAAATTTCGATTGTTGTTTCAGCCTTTTCTTAAACGTCTGTTTATAAACCATCAGTTAAGAAAAAGATGCAAGAATAGTCCATGGTTTGGTGAGCTATAAGCTGTTGATCTAAGCCAGCTATAGATGTGCTAGCTGCAAACAGATCATTAAGAAAATGCTGCAACAATATTAAATCTTCCATTTATTAAAGAAAGATCGAGTAATTTTTTTTTTCTGTTAGTTTTGTCTAGAAATTGATCGATTTCACTTTTAACACAATATTGAACTTAATATGTAATTACGAATCCTGATGTATGTCAAAGCAACATGACTTGTGGGCCTTGGTTCTTGGATGCTCTCTAGGTTAAATGAGTTCAAGTCATGAGACAAATTCATTCATGTGCAACGCTTGTTTTCTTTGTTCAGGCTAGTATATATCGGGAGGAGAAGAATCTTATAGACTTGTATATTATCCTTCTCAGATTTTCAAGGTAAAGAAAGTATCATTATGGGAGTTCTGCTTGCCTTTTCCTTGTTTTTATTGTCGCTTTCTCATTGTTATGGAGTATTGCTTTTTGAATATTCTTCTTTTTGTAAATTTTGTAAGAATCATATATTTTACAGCTCAATTGAATGGAGCCTTGCTGCTACCTTGAGGTTGTGGGTTCAATTTGAGACTATTATCACATGTTTCATTTGTAATTTTAAAGATTGTGAGAATATTTGAATTTCCTTAAAAATTCAGTTCTTTACTATCTGTTTAGCTGGGTTTAATAGTTCCATATTTGCATTTGGATAGGTATTCAATCTTCCCAATTTACTATTCGTAATCCCATTCATTCAATTGCTCTCTAAATGTCAGCGATTTCCTTCATTTAATTGCTGACCAATCAGTGATTATGCTGTCTGGAACAAATTGCTGAGCTTCGTAATATATTCATTTCTCTACAGTTAATCTCTAACTTATTACTTCACTGAAATCATTATTCTTTAGAGGACATCAATTTTGTGATTTCGTCCTTTAAAATTGCTGCCTACAGTTGTCATGTTTTTTTGTTCATGCTTCAGGATCATTGCTATCGGACCAAACATGAGACCAGCAACTTTCCAAAAATGTGACATGCAACAGATGGTGTTGTAGCCAAGAGAGTAGATTTGTCCTTATTCTAGATTTAGAAGTCCCCTTATTCATTGAGCTAGCAGCTGCCCTGTCTGGAAGTCACTTGGAATTGTCATGCTATGAATTTAAAGGAATGGTTCTCTAATGTAAACTTTCCAACCCACAAATAGTTATTTTAAATAGAAGGAACATGCAGAAAATGTCTTAAATCTATTGTGGGCCCTTAAATTAATACTTTTGTGATGCCGTTGTCATTGCTAGGATTCTAGGTGCTGCCCTCGTTGTTCCGATCTTGTAAGTGAATGTGATTTGGGGAGATGAAAGGTAAGACACGAACAGCAGTGGAATTTCTTTCCGAGTTTTCAACTTTATGTTTTTCCTTTCTTGGGAAATTTCTGCATTTGAATTGATATATTGAATTGGATTGAAAAAAGTAAATAATATTGAAGTGATAATAGGTTTCAAAATTTTTGAGAGGAAGGAATTTCCCTGCAATTTATAAATTTTCTGCATTTCAATTCTTCACTGGAGAAGTTATCGATATAGTTGTCGGATGTGCAGGTGGACTACTCGCATCCATTTTCTATCTATGGTGGATGAAGGATGCACCTGGCCATATGCAAGTGCACAAATTTACCAAGATTTGTATTTTCGACATTATTGTAATTGTAATTGATTGAAAGAAGGATGATATTTGATTCATTATTGAATGAATGATTATAATTGAATAAATGAATGATTATACAGGTGGTAATTGAATGAATGAATGATTATAATTTTTTTTAAAATGTAGGCAATAGCTACTGATATTGATCATAGCTTAGTTTGTAGCTATTGTAATCTATTGTTACGGTTTAAATCCGTAGCCTTTGCCCAGTTTTCTGGTAGTGAAGTTATATTTAGTGACAATTTATTAAGTCGTCACAAATAATTAGTATTTACAACAAAATTGGTGACAAGCAATAGTCATAGCAAAAACACTTTTGCGACAAGTGTGAGGTTATTAACGACAATGAAGACTTGTCGCAAAAAGTCTTTATTCGTAACGACTTTCATATTTAGCAATGTTTTATGATATGTAATGGCGATGTGTAAAATCGTCGCAAATAAGTTATATTTAGCGACAATTTATTAAGTTGTCACAAATAATTATTATTTGCAACAAAATTGGCGAAAAGCCACACTCGCTGCAAAAAACTTTTTATGATAAATTTGGGTTTGTTGGTGACGACGAGTACTCGTTGCAAAACATCTTTATTTGCGACGAGTCTTATATTTAGCGACATTTTATGATATGTAATAGTGACGTGTCAACTTGTCGCAAAATGTCTTTATTCGTGACGAGTCTTATATTTAGCAACGTTTTATGATATGCAATGGCGACGTGTCAACTCATCGCTAATTAACTATATTTTACGACAAGTTATTAGGTCGTCGCAAATAGTTGAGTTATTGGCGACGAGTTGTTATTTTCGTCGCTAAATAGATTTAGTGACGTCGTATCTGCATCAAACGTGGTGACGAGCAACACTCGGCACAAAAATTTTTTTGTGACAAATTTAAGTTTATTAGCAACGACGAGGACTCATCACAACATGTCTTTATTCGTGACGCGTCTCATATTTAGCGACATTTTACGATATGCAATGGCGACATGTCAACTCGTCGCTAATTAACTATATTTTGAGACAAGTTATTATGTCGTCGCAAATAGTTGAGTTAATGGCGTCGAGTTACCGTTTCCATCGCTAAATAGAATTAGTGACGGCTTATCTGCATCAAACGTGGCGACGAGCACACTCGTCGCTAAAAGTTTTTAGCGACGAGTTTGGAGTTTTTAACGACGAGTTGACTTGTCACGAAAAGACTGAATTAGCCTTGACTCTTATTTATATAGAGGCCTCTTGACGCTTAGGGATGCTTCAGACTTTAGAGGTGCTTAAGTCCATGAGGATCTGGTAGATGAGAGTGAATCTTGCGAACTTCAGAAGTGCTAATTTCGTGATGAGTGGGCAAATGAGAGTGAATCTCGTGGACTTCAGAAATTCTTAAGTCCGTGATAAGCTACGAATAAGAGTGAATCTGATGCAGGGACATGTGTTGGCCTAACCCTATGTACATGTATAATCAGATTATAGATATTCAAATAATAAAATTAATCAACTAACTGTTTTTAATTAAAGGGATTAAGAAAATCTCAACAAAGAGATGAAATCATTCCATCAGGATCATGCCCCTTAGTATAAAATCATGTAAACGGTATTTTTTTTTTTTAAAGGGAGAGATGACCTATGGATATGATGATATCTCAGATGTAGCATAAGTTAGTCCACAATCAAGTTTGGATCCGATTCTCCTGACTAGCCATCCATCTTTTTCGTTCAAACCAAAAGGAAATATCTAAAGAGGAACGAAAGAGAGTACAAATTCTAGGGCATCAAAGAAAAGAAGCCGGCTTATTCTCGAAGATCTAGAAAGAAGTAAAATATTTGAAATTGGGATAGAATCCTCAACACCCAAGGGCTAATCCTGAAACCCTAATCTGGTAAAAGAGGAAGAAAGTATATGAATTCTCATTCATTCAATAATAAAATATGGTTTCTCACAGTGTATATATTTAAGCCATGGAAAAATAAAAAGTGCATTAAAATCCCTGAAAACAAGGAAAAGAACAAAAAGACACCTAAAACTAAAACACCCGCGTGACAGGGTGTGACATCTGCCCCATGGACTTGTGGTCAGGGTGCGGTCATGTCGCTCCTGCACTCGTATTGCGTTAAAAAATGGGTACTATGGACCCGGCGTCCATCCACATTAACTCCTCCTCTCTGGTACTCTGTCGTCGACGCCTCCTACTCTAGCACACTCTAAAGGGTGCACCATTAATGTCTGCATCAATTCTTCCTGAGTAGGAAGAATTCACCATCGGTAAAAGTGAACGTCTGTATCTCTTGAGCAAATCGAGGTCGATGCACTGCAACTCTATCTTTGTGATCCAAGAGTTATCTAGAACGTGCATGTTCCTCCTTTTGACTAAGAATTTTTGAAAACTCTCAGAGTTCAAAATTTCCTCTATCTTGTCTATTCTCAGTATAGGTAGAAGAGAAGGTAAGATGGGTATAGGAAGGTTAGGCTATGGCTAAGGTCCATATATATAGGGGGTCTGGGAATAAATAGGGTAACTAGTAGATAGAGGTGATGACTCGTGATAGGGAAATAGATCTTCCACATTAAATGTGGAACTAATGCCTATGGTCAAGTTGTGGCTAATGTCCATATATAGGGGGGTCTGGGAAGAAACAGAGGAACTAGTAGATAGACATGATACTCATGATTGGGAACTAAATCTTCCGCATTAAATGTGGAACTGATGCACATGGTAACAGGGATATCAACAATATAAGCATTAGACCCCAACATTTTTACAATTTTATGTGGGCCTATGCCACGGGCATGAAGCTTCTTCATGGATCTAGGTGGAAACCGATCAAACCTAATACGAACCATGACGTCATCTCCAGGTTGAAATTCCTTGAATCTCTTATGAGTGTGAACAGAAAGTTTATAATGTACATTACTTGAATTAATCTTCCTCCTGATCTCACTATGCAATTCAACAATATAAGCATTAGACCTCAACATTTTCATAATTTTATGTTATCTTACACTATGAGCATGAAGCTTCTTCACGGATCCAGGTGGAAACTGATTAGACCTAATACGAACCATGACGTCATCTCCAGGTTGAAATTTCCTAAATCTCCTATGAGTGTCAACAAAAAGTTTATAATGTTCATTCATTACTTGAATTAATCTTCCTCCTGATCTCATTATGCAATTCATGCATATGCTGGGCGAAGGACTCTCCTAACTTTGAAGGACGCTGTGGGGTAGCCATGTGGATCAAATCAATGTGGGCTCAGGGTCTAAGACCTAAAACAATTTCAAACAGGCTCATTCCGTTATACCTATTCATTGAAGAATTATACACGAACTCTGTCGTGGGAAGAACAGTGTCCCAGGTCCCGTGGTGGTCTCCAATCTGACATCTCAACAAATTCCCTAGGATATGGTTCACTATCTCTATTTGACCATTCGAATGGTGATGATATGCTGAAAAAAACTGGAGCCGTACCCGAAAGTTGCTAAAGAGTCTTCCAAAAATAACTAGTGAACCTAGTATCTCTGTTAGACATAATGGACCTAGGTACTCTATGAAGTCGCACTACCTCCTGAAAGAATAACTTAACAACTTGGGAGGCATCTGAGGTCTTATAGCAGGGTAGGGAATGGGTCTCTTAAATAGCCAATCAACAACTACGAGTATGGAATAGTACTTGCAAATAGTCTTGGGAAGCCCAAGCACAAAGTCCATACTGACATCTTGCCACATGGCATGTGGAACTGGCAAATGAGTATATAAACCTGTATTTTATTTCATTTGCTTCGCTACTTGACATGTCCAACACTGCCCTACAATGTTATCCACATCTCCCTAGAGATTAGGACAATAAAAATGATTAGACACAAAGGCAACTGTTTTATCTCGACCAAAGTGATCTACCATCCCTCCAGCATGCAGCTCCTAAGCTAGAAAATCACGGAGGGATATGCATGGGATACAGAGCTTGTCCCTTATAAAAAGATATCCATCTGTAAGGACAAACTCTGTACTCCTCAAGGGTGGGTCACTGGACAATGATGAATAAATGATCCCAAAATCAGGATAGTTTAAGTACTCACCATTGAGTTACTCAAAGCCTGTAACTTCAATGCTCATGGACCGCAGCGTCATGACATGACGAGTAAAGTGCATCAGCAACCTTATTTTCTTTTTCGGCCTTGTGTTTAAGCACAAATGTGTACTTATTGATCAGAGAACATGACGAATTCTTATGGTATTAAATAATGCCGTCATTGGCGCAATGGTTGCACAACCACATAAAACTCCTTGTCATAAGTGGAGAAGTGTTGTTTAGCTTCGTTCAACTTCTCACTGAAAAAAGCCACAGGATGTCCCTCCTGGCTTAACACTCCTTCACCTATAGCAATTCCTAACGCATCATATGCTACCTCAAAGACTTTGGTAAAGTCAGGTAGACGCATGACCGGCGCTTCCATCATCTTCTTTTTAATTTTTGAGAAAACCCACATCACGACTAAAGTCCATTAAAACTCCCCTTTTCATATGCGATCTGTGATGGGAGCCATAATTGAGCTAAATCCACGGATGAACTGCTGATAGAACGTAGTTAGGTTGTGAAAGCTTCGCACGTCGTGTATGGTACACGGCTCAGGCCAATTAACAATGGCCTTGACTTTCTTAGGGTCTATAAATATACCCTCTGATGACACAATGAACCCTAAGAAGATAACTCGGGAGGTCAAGAAGGAACACTTCTTGAGGTTCGCATAGAGCTTTTCTGTGTGCAAGGTGTTATAGACCTGCATCAAGTGCTTAATGTGCTGGCAATGGGACATACTATAGATGAGGATATCATTAAAGAACACAACTAAAAACTTTCCCATAAAGGATTACAAGTACTTAAGGCATTGATTAACCCGAAGGGCATAACCAGCCACTCGTACAACCTGTCTTTCGTCTTGAAGGCAATCTTCCATTTATCTCTCAGGTAAATACGAATTTGGTGATAACCACTCTTGAGGTCAATTTCGAAAAAATAGTAGACGGGGCCATCATGTTAAGCATGTCATTAAGCATCGGGATGAGAAACCGATACTTGACAGTGATCTTATTTATGGCTCTACTATCGACACACATATGTCACGTGCCATCTTTCTTGGGCATAAGAAGCACGAGCACGACGCATGTGCTCAGACTCTCAGGAATGAATCCTTTTTTAAGTAATTCATCCACCTACCTCTTCAACTCGGCATGCACGGTGGGGTTCATTCTGTAGTGAGGAAGGTTTGATAGGGTTGCCCTTGGGACAAGATCCATCGCATGATGAATGTCTCATATCGATGGAAGCTCGTTTAGAAGGTCCTTAGGGAAGACATCCCGAAACTCCTCTAGGACCGGACGAACCTCCGGGGTATCCCCATAGAAACCTTAAGTATACTCTCCCTAGCTAGTATCCCATAGAAACCTTAAGTATACTCTCCCTAGCTAGTAGGTCATACACCATAGTCACCGCCTTGGTCTCTCTCTCAAACTCCTTACCATCTATGATGTTGAGAGACTTCGACTGAGGCGCCCTTTGACTCTTAGAAGCGCATGGGGATGCAACATCTTTCGCTCCTGTAAATGATTTGGGAGGGAGCGGCCTCAAGCAAGCTTCTTTCTTTCATGCTTAAACACAATTATTCATATGCCTGAATATTATGACATATTTATCATAGAGTCATGCCTTTCCTAGGATGATATGACCAATGTCCATCTTGACCACATCACGCCACGACTTGTCCTTGTATGGTCCAAACTCAATCGGAATAAGGCATCGCTCGGTCACAGGGAGGGATGTCACATCTACCTAAGAAACTCAAATGGGTTGGGGTGAGGTACTAACTTCAACCTCATGTGACTCAAAGTAACTGGGGAAACTACTTTCTATAGCTCCCGCTGTCTATGATCACTTTGCAAATCTTTTGTAATACCTCGGACTTTTCTGTACTCGGGCGTTACCATGGGGACCTAATTTAGTATAAGGGCAAACCCGATTTATTCGAACATTTGATCTTCCTGATGCATAAATGGACATATGATACCAACAAAATCGAATTCTCATGGGTATAAATATATCATCGATCATTTATAATGTCCCACGGTGTGAATGCTCCATACCAGACCCTAAACTTTGGAAACCCTACCTCTAAGAACCAGACTGCGACAAAACTTTAAAAAATACCCTGTTAGATCATACGGATCGTCCCAAATCAATATCAAGATCTGAATTAGCAGATCTATCGTTCACAGAGCCCATGATGCCCACTGAATAAACCTAACACTTGATCACCCTTGCCTAGCCTCTGGTAACAAAAACTATCGTTGGAATTCACTTGATGCACTCTAGGGACCCTTATAACCGTTGACGCCCAAGATCAGAGGTATTTGATCGTCAGATCGATGGGAATCTTAAGAGTTAGGAAAAAATCACATAGTGTGACCCATTTAGGTGTTAGATCTGCCTGATTTCTGGTTAGGGGCTCGGACTTGGACCTTACAAGTGAATGGATAATGTAGATATGAAATCTCATCTGTAAGGCCCGTATCTTAGACCGTCCATTCCTTAGACTTCCGCGATCCTCCCCGTCAAATTCTGGCTACCCGTAACCTGTAGTCGGCATTTGCGTACGACCTTAAGTCGCATCTTATAGATCTGAGTCGACTCGACTCGAAACCTATACCCTAGCAACCACGCCGTCACTACAGTTCCAACGTCGTGACTTGCGTATCTATGTGGTACCTAGGCTATGAGTTGTGGGCCCAAGTTTATCTCAAAGAAACGCCACGCGTTACGAATCCTGAGAGAATCTCTACCCAATCTATCACATCAATCAATCAAGTACAACCCATCACTCACCCATACCTCTCTCTTCACCAACTCAAATGAACCCATACCTATCCCATCCCTTTCTTACCAACAAGTTAAGGCAACCCATACTCCATGCCACCTCATGCCCCCAAAAGTCAACAAAGCCCATACCCTCCGTGTCACATCCTCTTACAACACCCTCTCCTCTCTCATTCTCTCTACCATTTCTAAGCAACCCAAAGAGAGTGACTGTCCAAGCATTCCTAGGAGAGAAGAACCAAGTGTGTGGCCCACTTCCTACCCCTAATCTCTCAATCTAACCCTTTAATCTTAATCATCCTCCTTCAAAGAGAAAGTCTAGGAGATAAGAATTCGAAGGAACCAAGAAGAAGATCCAACGGTGGGTGATCTTAGGATTTCCACCCTTGATTTCTATTTGAGGGCCCACTATGGTGGGACCCATTTGATGTATGCTTTGTATCATGTTTAGGGAGGGCTCATAGTGGTGGAGCTCCTCCCCTCCATCACACCGCTCTCTCTCGTGATGGCGTGTGGCCCACTTATTCCAGACCGTCCGCTTGTGAGGCCCACCTTGCTGCCTGTCTGTTTAGACAAGCCTGGATGAAGGAAATCACAAATATCAGTTTAATCCAACCCATAGTGGGCCACCATGTGGAACCCACCTTGATGTCGTGTTCTATCCAGGCTGTCCGTTCGCTAGACATCCAGCGTGCTTGGACGGGTGAGAGACAACACAAATATCGCTTTATCCCATGCTGGTGGGCCACGCTGACATGAACCCACCTTGATATGTATATTGCGTCCACGCCATCCAGCTGATGGACGTGGACCCACCCATGATGTATGTGTATTATCCACCGTCCATCTATGAGACCCACCTGACTTGTGTGATTTATCCACACCATCCAGCATTTTCAGACGGTGAGGCCTGCTGTAATGTATGTGTCTATCCACATATGGACAGTGGGACCCACATGATGTAGGTGTTGTATTCACACTGTCTGTCCATTTTGTTGGACTGGTGGGCCACACGTGTGGTCCCACCTGATGTATATGTTTCATCCATGCTATCCACCGTCTAGATAGGCTGGACGATGGAGCCTACCATGATGTATACATTCATCCACACCGTCTAGACCCTTGGACGGTGGGACCCTCTGTATGTATGTGTTCTATTCTCACTGTCCGTCCCTGGACGATGAGACCCACCTTGATGGATGAGTTGTATTCACACTGTTCGTCCATTTAACTGGACGGTGGGGTCCACCCAAAGGCGTGCACTGTCCAAGCGTGGGACGGTGCTGAGGCCACCATAATGTATGTGTTTCATATCCATGCCGTCTGTCCATTTTGTGGTACACATAGGGCCCACCTACTATACACGCAAGGCCCACCTGTTGTGCACGAGCAGGGCCCACCCACTGCATGTGCAGGTCCACTTTGATGTGTGTGTTGTAAGCACACTGTCCATCTATTTTCTTGACCATAGGGCTGACTTGTGGGGCCCACCTTGATGTATATGTTATACATTTTGCCCACCTATTTTACTGAATCATGGGCTGCCCCATTAGGCCGACTATGATGTATGTGTTACACACACCATCTTCCCATTGTGCTTAGAATCATGGGCTGTTTCATGAGGCCCAATTGTGATATGTATGAGGCCCATGTGGTGAGGCCCAATGTGATGTATGAGGCCCATGTGATGAGGCCCGATGTGATGTGTATGAGGCCCTTGTGTGAGGCCCGATGTGATATATATGTGGCCCATGTGGTGAGGCCCAATATGATGTATATGTGGCCCTTGCGTGAGGCCCAATATGATCTATATATGGCCCTTGTATGAGGCCCGATGTGATGTATATGAGGCCCATGTGGTGAGGCCCAATGTGATGTATATGTGGCCCTTGTGTAAGACCCAATGTGATGCATATGAGGCCCTTATGTGAGGCTTATTGTAGTGTATATGAGGCCTATGTGATGAGGCCCAATTGTGATGTGTGAGTCCACCATGATGTATGTGACAATGTTTATGATGCCCATCCATCTCCTAGTTAGCATGAGGACCATGAACCCCCATTATAGGGTAGGTTCTATATGGGCCATGCCTTGGGAGCAATGATGGTTAAATATCTACATTGTAAGAGAAATGATGGTTAAATGTCCACATTGTAATCCTTCCTAATGTCCACATGAATCATGCCCATGCGCATCATATGTATGCTTGATATAAGGAGTGATTGATCATAGCATATGCCTTTGGGCGGATTATTTTTGGGACTCCTTGGTAGACAAAGATGCCCCACATGAGCGTGCGGTACATGTAGGTTTGATGTATGACCAGATAGTATGACTCATGCATTTTACATTGTGTGACATGATCACTATATGCCCTAGTAATATCAGGGTTGTAGCCTCCACAGGCATATCGTAGATGACAGAATTGGATATCGAAAATTTTTAATTCCAGCACTGGGGCACCATAGATGTCCCTGGGTAAAAGTCCCTAAACCCTTATTGTACCAGGAGGTTGCTCCAACGTCGAGACCAAGTGGATGCATGAGTGCACGAGTGCCGAATCCATTAGGCTGTGTCTCCCACTGTGTCATGGTCGGTTGGAAGGGAGTGTGGCCTTACCCACCCGAGGGTAGGGGCCAAAGCTAGGCTGAGTTTGACCAGCTCTTAAATGGGTTCACTATCGACATGCCTGGTAGATATTGGCCGACTGCTGGCCAGGCGGCTAGTGAGGTATCTTCCACTTGCATGGTTACGTGTCCAGTTAGGAGGCAATTTGGTGTAGAGTGTACTAGACCTCGGTGATATTCCAACGTTGAGCTATATTGATATATAGATTCGGATGAAGATTGGTATGCTTGAGTTGCATCTCGCATATAACATTGGCCATGTAGGCCTTGCGTTGCATAGCCTTGGTACGGCTGGTAGCATTCATGGATTTACCAGCATATTTCTGCATTACTTTGATATTGCATCCTTGGCACTTACCTTGCGCGCACACTTACACCACCCTCAATGCTTTCTATAAGCTTATGTATGATCGTTGTAATAGGTGATGCTAGGACGCCATAACAACATTGAGATTGGAGAGTGTAGCTGTCTTCTGGAGCTTTTGATATTGATATTATATTTCCCTTATGCATTGTGCTTAAAGTTTTTTATTATAATGGATATGTGGTGATGTTTCTGGTTGTTGTTATTGTGGGTTATGCTTATGATTATGCTTATTACGAGATAAATGTACGTTGAAAATCATTCTTGTAGGATCTCAAGATTGGAACCTGGTATATAGGTGTCAGGAGCCGAAAATAGGGTACTACAGAGGTTGTCAGCCCCAGATTCGATGATTGAGAATTTTGTGAGCCCGGTTTCCGAGTCTAGGGAGTGACAGAAGTTGTTATCAGAGCATAACTTGGGAATAACTAAGAACAACCTCACATGTCTGTTATGAGCTTAGGACAATCGAGTCCCGAACAGGTAACCTTCTAGTTTAGTTCCCTAACGTCTGAACCTTCGAGGGTTCTCAAGGATGATAGACACATTTGTTCCTTCCGTAGGTCATGCCGCCTAGGCGAGGTGCCCGAGCGACCCAAGCGGTTCCCTCTCCACCACCTGCAGTTTCTGTTTCCCCACCTGAGCCTCCTGTTCTCGCGCCCGAGACTCCTGCAGATCCTGTGCCTCCGTCCGAGACCAGCACAGCCCCTACCGTATCGGTTAGTGCCGACCAGTTATAGCAGATGTTTCAGGCTATGACAGCCACCCTCCATAGGTAGGGCAGGCATCCTGCTGAGACCCCTGAGATCTACGGGCATAATTGAGACCCCGGCGAGCGGCGAGCAGGAGCATGCGAGCGCCCTGCTGAGGGAGGTTGTTCCTGATGCTGCCTTCATTACCTGGAATTTTTTTTAAAAGTCATGTGACATGTCGAAAGTTAAATGTTTTGAGTGTAATGGTTTTGGTCATATGGCTGCTCATTGTCCCAACAAGAAAGCAAATATGAATTCCTCTAGACCAAGTACTCTGTTTTATAGGTTTTGCAAATAAGAAGGACATGAGATAGCAAATTATCTGACTCGCCCTCCTCTACCTCCTCACACCAGTGTCGTGGACGTGCATTTCTGACTTCCTCTCCTGCGAAGCCTAACTCAGATTCATCTGTGGCCCCATCGATGGTGCCTAATCTCCTTTCCCCAAAACAAATTCAGCAAATCCTTCAAGCGATGGGTTCTTCAGGTTCGATAGGTAATATTGATCCCAGAAATCTTTGGTATATTGACTCAGGGGCATTTAATCAAATGATTGGGGATCTTTCTTGTTAAATTGATTATGTTCTGTATAGTGGTGTGGGTCCCATCTACACTGTGGATGGGAACCATTTACCTATTTCTCATATCGGGTCCTTGAAAGTCTCATCTTCCTCATCTCGCAATTTCTTCCTTCGCAAAGTGCTTTATGTTTCTAAATTATCTGCCAACTTGATTTCGGTGTAGAGAATAACTGTTTGGTTTTGTTTTCTTGGTCTGGTTGTTTCATACAGGATTTGGAAATAAGAAAGCTGATTGGGAAGGGCCATAGAGAGGACAGTTATTTACTTTGGCGTTCGATCCCGGAATTGTCTCATTGCGTTGTTTTTTTCTTCCATCTTGTAATGATATTTCTATTGCCAATAAATGCTGGAAACTTTGGCATAGTCGTTTAGGGCATCCAAATTCTAAAAACATGCTTTTATTATTTAGATCTGGTCTTTTGAATAAAGAAATCAATATTAGTCCCATTTCCATTGATATGAACTATGTTAGTTGCAAAGTGTGTAAATCTACTACATTGCCCTTTTCATTAAGTAACACTTGTACTCAAAATCTATTTGATCTCATTCATACTGATGTGGTCCATATCCTGGGCCGCTCAAATGAGCCCAACACACCTCACTATGGGCCGCATCACATGGGTCAAATACACGTCACGGTGGGCCACACTCAAGGGCCACATATATATCATTGCAAGGCCCCACAACACCGTCCAAGGCTCTACCCAACACCGTCTAGACATTGTGGAAGGTGTGGATGAAAAACGTACAACATGGTACGGTCCACAACACTGTCCAGACATCATCCAGCATGGACGGGTGGCCTGGATGGCATGAATGAAATACATGCGTCATGGTGGGTCCCACTGTCCAAGGTCTGGACAGTGTGGATAAGACCCATACATCACATCTGACCCACAACAGCAGATGGATGGTGTGTATAAAACACATACATCAGGAGGAGGGGTCCACGTCCTCAAACGGACGGATGGTGTGGGTCCAAAACATTCATCACGAGTGGGGGGGTCCAGCACATCCAAATGGACGGTGATAATAAAACACATGCTTCAGGTGGAGCCACGTCCAGAGATGGATGGCATGAATAAAAGCCATACTTTCGGTGGGGTCCACGTCCATGCAATGGATGGTCGTGGATAGAACAAATACATTAGGGGCCCCACTATCCAAATGGACGGATAGTATGAAAACAACAATTACATCAGGGTCCCACGTCCTTAGACAGCTTGGATAAAACACACATCAAGGTGGGCCCACCGTCCAGGCCTGCTGGATGGTGAGGATATACACATATATCATGGTGGATCCCACTGTCCAGCAGCTGGACGATTGAGGTACAACGATGCATCAAGGTGACGCACGTGCTGGTCAGCACTACTCCAAGTGGGTACCATTGTACATGGCACTTGGAAGGTGCAGATAAAGCACTCACAGCAGGGTGCGCCCACATTGGATGGCCTGGATGTAAGCATGTACATCAGGGACCCACTGTCCAAATGGACGGACGGTTGGGTTATACCACATACCTCATGATGACCTAAGGAGCCTGCTGGCGTCAAAGCAGCTCCAGCTGCTGGCTGCTGGCCCACCAGCGATTTGATATGGACGGTTTAGATACAGCAGGTGGGACCCACGTCCATGTGATGGATGGTTTGGGTACACCACAAAATTACAGCGGGCCCACCGTCCTATGCTAGTTTGGATGGTGGGATGAATACATGCCTTAAGGTGGCACCACGTGGGTGAGCCACCAGATATATATATATATATATATATATATATATATATATATATATATATATATATATATATATATATATATATATATATATATATAATTTTCTTTATTATTATTATTATTATTATTTTTTTATAGAACTTGTCCAGGCTCTGGATACGAGCTGGTATTTGTGCGTTCCCTCCATCCAGGCCCAATCATCCGGATGGTCTGGATGGGGCACGTATGACAGGTGGGTCCCACGGACCAGGCTAACATTTATGTTTTCTCTTCAACCGGCCTGTCCAAAACGGACAGGCTGGATGATCCATTTGGTCGTGGCAATCCAGCACAGGTGGGCCCCAAATGTAGACACGGGTGGCCCGTTGATGAACAGTGTGGATCTAATCCATTCATCATGGTGGGGCCCATACACCCCAAAGTGGACAGTTTGGATATAACGCACACGCCATAGGTGGGCCACATATCAAGAGAGAGAGAGAGAAAGATTGGAGTAGCGAAGGGGCCCTGCCACTATGGGCCCCTTATGATGTAAATCATACATCAAGATGGGTCCCACCATAAGTGGGCCCTCCAATCATCAAAATCAACAAATACAATCACCCACCTCAAGATCTCTTTGTACTTCTTCCATCAACGCGTTCTATAGCTCCAAGGGGACGATTTCAACGGTTGAGTTGATGATCCAAGGTTGGATTGGGTGGTAGGGAGTGGGCCATGCCAAGCTTCTCCTCTTGGAAGCCATGGATGTGGATTGCTTTGGGAGATAGGTTTTGAGAAATGAGAGAGAGAGAGAGAGAGAGAGAGAGAGAGAGAGAGAGAGAGAGAGAGATGTGTGAGTGATGGATGTGGTGAGTGATGGGTGTAAGGACTTTTTGACTTTGGGGTAGATGGTGTAAGAACTTTTTGACTTTTGGGGTTGCTTGGGGATGGGTGTGAGGTGATGGTGTACTTGGTTGAGGTGATTGATTGGTGGATTGATGGATGTGACAAGTTGTAGAGATTCTCTCAGAATTCGAACACGTGGTGTTTTCCTCGAACAGAACGCGGGCCCACATCTCCTAGCCTGGGTATCGCCTCGGTGCATAATACGTGAGGTTGGAACCGCGACGACAACGCGGTCGTAATGATACAAGTCTCGGGTCGAGTTGACTCTAGAATACGGGATACGACTCAGGGTTATGTGCGAATGCTGGTTACAGATCGCGGATCACTGGAGTTCGACTAGGAGTACCGCGGAAGCCTATGGAATAGTGTGGGTTGGGATACGGGTCTTACATATGGGATGGTCACACATCCAGATTTTTGGGCCACCTTGCTGCCCATTTTCAAGCCAATTTGGATAAGGGAAAACACATAGATCAGCCTGATTTTCTGGATGGGTGGCCAACCCACATGGACTCCTTGCATGATGTATATGTTTCATCCGTGCCGACCACCCGTGGGGCCCACCTTGCTGACGTCCAACCCCTGGACGAAGGAGAACACAAATATCAGCTTTGTTGCAAAGCTATGGTGGGCCACACGAGTGGACCCACCTAATGTATGTTTTTCATTTGGGCCGTCCAAAGGACGTGGGGCCTGCTGTGATGAATGTGTGGTCCACCATCCAGCTATATGTGTGTGTGTGTGTGTGTGTGTATCCCAACCATCCATCCATGTGGGACGGTGGGTCCCACGCAGCAATGCTGCTGCATTGACGTCAGCAAGCTTTGTGGTCTGATCATGAGGTATGTGTTATGTCCATACCGTCCATCCATTTTGCAGGATGTGGGGCCCACCCCACACGTCCTACACGTGTGGGGGTGGGGCCCACCTTGATGTCTGTATTCTATATTCACACCATCCATCTTTGAACGGTGCCATGTGGGGCCAACCATGATGTATGGGTCTTATCCACACCGTCCAGCCCTTTGGACGATGGGACCAACCCCTTGTATATGTTGTATATCTAGCCGTCCGTCCATTCATAGATGGTGAGACCCACTTGATGGATGTGTTGTACGTCCACACCATCCACTGCCTGGATGTGGGACCTACCATGATATATGCATTGTATATCCCAGCTGTCCATTTGGTGGGGCCCATATGGATTGTGCAGGCCCACCTACTGCATGTGCAGGCCCACCATGATGTGTATCGTGTATCAAGGCCATCCAGTTAAGGCCCATTGTGCAGGGCCACTTCGATATATTTACATTGTTGCCCATCTATTTTGGTTAGACCATGAGTTGCCTCATGAGGCCCATTTTTGTGATGCATAAGGCCCACCTTAATGTGTGTATTGTAAGCACACTGTCTAGCTATTTTTCTAGACCTTTGGGTTGACCTGTGAGGCCCACCTGGTTGTGTACATTGAGCATACTATCCATTTATTTTCTGGACTATATGGGCGGCCCCATCAAGCCCACTATGATGTATGTGATGCACTCACTATCCATCCCTTGTGTGTAGCCCATGGGCCCTTGTGTGAGGCCCAATATGATGTATAAGTGGCCCTTGTGTGAGGCCCAATATGATGATAGGTGGCCCTTGTGTGAGGCCCAATATGATGTATAAGTAGCCCTTGTGTGAGGCCCAATATGATGTATTTGTGGCCCTTGAGTGAGGTCCAATGGGGTATATATGAGGTCCTTGAGTGAGGCCCATTGTGAAGTATATTAAGCCCTTGTGTGAGGCCCATTGTGAAGTGTGTTAAGCCCTTATGTGAGGCCCATTATGTTGTATATGAGGCCCTTGTGTGAGGCTATGGGCCCCACTATGTGTTTAGCTCTATATGGGCCACTCCTTGGGAGCAATGTTGGTTGAATGTCCACATTGAATGGGCAATGATGGTTAAATGTCCACATTGTGACCTTCCCCTAGGCCTTTGTTAAGCCCAATCTCATCCTTCTCTAAGTGGGTTGACCCAAGTCATTGGGCCCCATTGATATTTGTATGATCCATCTATTTGCATTGGGCTAACCCAAATGTGTTGGGCCCCCATTGGTTGCTAGTAGGATTGTTTTAATCTTGGAGTCCATCTAGAACTTATTTGGGCCCCCTAAGACATCTAGCGGGCTATATGATAGATGGTGAAGGAAGCTAATTCCGGATCCTTAGGATTATAGGTAGGCTACCTAGGCCTAACCTTGATATGAGGAGAGTTCATCATCACCGTAGACGGAGGGATCCGTGCTATCAGATTTGGTATATCCATAGTTGAAGACCGACCTTTATGTTATGGTTTAGATCTTTTGTCCTTCTATGGACCCCACCTTGTATATAGGCCAATTATCGATACTGATTATGAGTATGTGGTAGCATAGCATCATGATACATGCCCATACGCATCATCTGCATGTTTGTTATGAGATGTGGTTGACCATTGCATATGCCATTAGGTAGGTTGTTTATGGGACTCCCTGATAGGTGGAGTTGTCCTATATGAGTGCACGGTATGCGCAGGACTGATGCATGATTGGACTACATGACTCATGCATCGTGCATTGTATGATTATGATTACTGTGCACCTTAGCGACATCAGGGTTGTCGCCTCTGCAAATATAACATTGATGGCAGGATTATATACCAAAAATACTTGTTAAGCACAGGGGGTGCGATAGATGTCTCAGAGTGAAAGTCCCCAAACCCTTATGATCCATGGAGGATGCTCCAATGCCTAGACCGAGTGGATGTATGAGTGCATGAGGGTCGAATACTAAGAGGCCGCATCAACCATCGTGTCACGGTCGGTTGGAAGGGGGTGTGGGCTTACCCGCCCGAGGGTAGGGGCAATTGCTAAGATGAGTCTGACCAGCTCATAAATGGGTCCGCTACCGACATGCCGGGTAGATTTTGACAGACTACTAGTCAGGCTGGTAGTGAGGTCTTTTTTACTTGCATGGTTGTGCGTCCAGTGTGAGGTGGCAATTTGGTGTATGGTGTACCAGAACCCAGTGATTATCCAGAGAGAACTGTACTGATATATGATGCTCCAAAGATGAGTTGAATTTATATGTGGATTGGTATGTGTAACATCCCGGATTTTTGCCAACCTGGAATTATATGTCCTTAGGCAATGAGTCGCTCTTAACGCCTTATTAACTTGTCAGAACTTAATCCCAAAGTCTAAAGCTGCTTTTGAACCCATTTCCTTCACAAATCCCACCCTTCACCACCTTGTTCTTTCAATTTTTCTAAGTACTTTCACCGTAGACACTATCTTAAACTAGCAAAGTATTATAGCTTGGATCACCTTGTGTACAAACTACAAAGGCCTAGGTACCACCTCAGACAGAAATCTTACAGGACTAAATCCTTTAGAAATTTGACAAAGTTAACTAAGTGCTAAACTAGATTAGCTACAAAATCCGCTTGATCTACTTTAAATATGATCTGCAAGACCCAAAACTTGTAAAATCATTGACGCTGGTTACCCTAAAATCTAGGATCAATCTCATTACCCGGCTGCTCTCGGGAGCATCCCGAAACTCCGTATCAGATCTGGACTGCACGTCGGAAGTCCCAATAACACGAAGTTAAGGAATTAGGACCGCCTTGCTGGGCTTGACAACCATCTCGGAAATCAAATCCAGATAGTGTCCCAGTGCTATTCGCTTGAGCTTGGAACGGGGAGTGTGAGAAATGTGAAAATATTTCTAAATTAAATTCAAAATAAATAAATCTGGGACCTCTCGCTTGCAGATCAGTATTAAGCAACCAGACCGTCAGAATCAGACCAAATTACACCCTCGGATCAGGGATATTTTCCCAAACATATCCATGTACTCGGAATCTCCGATCGAGATCCACTGACCGTTGAACTGAAATTGGTCCGCCACACGTGATCTGGGAATCCGACTGAAACAAAAACTTAGTTATACCCAGATCCATAGTCTGTGAGCTGAATTCTGACCTTTGGCTCAAGGCGGGCGGCCAGAAGTGCTCCGTTGAGACAGAACAGGGCCACTTTGGCTATAACCCAAGTATACCTTGACCTGGAGTCTATTATGGTAATGTTCTAACCTATATAAGAACCTTAAAACTTCTCTCATTCAGCCCATACGAATTTGGGAGAAAACCTAGGAGAGAGAAGAGAGAAAAGAGAGAAAGTGTGAGAGAAGTGGGGGAATCTCCCTGCCACTTTACCCTGCCACTACACAAGCTACACCACTCATTTCTAATTGCTTTCCCGGTGATTTCAACTCCGTTTCTAGGTAAGAAACCCTAACCCTAATCTGATTTAGGGCTTTAGTGGTTGTAAGTTATGAAATAACTGACCTGAATCATGTAATAGGTTGCTAGATCATCGTAGAAGGAAGCCTAACCAGTCTAGCGAGTTTATTTCACTTCTACGGCTAAAAGGTGAGGACTTTAGGTGTATAGGTTATGGTTTTCAACGCTTTCAATGTCAGATAATGATAGATTCATGATCTGCATGCAATTACATATGTACAAAGTGCTGTCTGTTTTCCGTTTCGATTAAAGATGTAGAATATGGAATTTTACATATTCTAGGTATTTGTAGAAAGCACTGTATACGTATAAATTTTGGAAATGTGTTTGTCATGATTATTTGTTGTATGAATATATTACATGTGGATAAAATACTTGTTTGGCCAAAGGACTTGCCCTAATACATGTTTTGCAAATATACACTATGTATGTTGAAATTGTGTATTTTAGAAAGTACCGTATACGTATAAAATTTGGATATGTGTTTGCAATGATTATTTGCTGTATGAATATATTATGTATGGATAAAATACTTATTTGGTGAAAGGACTCGCCCTAATACCTGTTTCGCTAATATACACTATGTATGTCGAAATAGTGTATTCTAAGTATTTGTGAAAATGCTTGTGAGAGTAAGTGTTTGGATGATGGTGCCTTAGGTAGGTGTTGAGAGGAGATTCTCAACTACCTTAGAGACGTGTATGATTTTTTCCATGTGGTTGTTTAACTTAACCGCTTACTTATGAAATATATGTGTTCGTAATTCTTGTTTACATGTTGCTTTATAACATGCTTTATAGACATGCTTTATGACATGCTTGTTAACTTGCTTGAATTACTTTATTTATTATGCTTTACTCCACATGCTATGACTAAGGATTGATTTTGTTTGGGACTATGATTATAGTCCAGACAATCGGTACCAGACTTGAGATCGTGGTTGAGATTTATTTCGCCACGTAAGATGTGTTTGACGAACCCGAGTCATACTTCAGTTAGCGACAGTGGTTAGGCCACACGAAATGCTTATGCACTTCATGTCGTTCAGTTGATTGTGCGCTCGAGCTAGTCAAGCTCGTCAAGTAATCCGATATGTCTAATGTATGTTCACTATGTTTGGACGCTATTGCTTAAACCTAGGGTACCAAACTTACCAGTAGAAATCCCGTTAACTATGGTACTTCGATACGCTAAGACTCATGAGCCGGACATGGTGGTATGGGACACCGTGGTTGAGCTGTCGGCCTACGCTGGGGCCACGTGCCTCCCCGTAGTGACCATTGAGCAACCAGACTCGTGAGCCGAATACGGTGGTATGAGACACTGTATTCGAGCTGTCGACACCTACGGCGAGAGCCGAATACGGTGAGACCTGTATTCTTGCTGACGGGCGATGAGCCCTTCGTAGTGTCTTCGAATATACTCTGAAGTCTGTGATTGACAATGAGGCCTTCGCAGCAACTAGAGCATGAGTTGAGCCGAGTACGGTGAGACCTATATTCGAGCTGACGGCCAGCGATTGAGCGGAGTACGGTGAGACCTGTATTCAAGCTGACGGCCAGCAATTAAGCCGCATACAGTGAGATCTGTATCCATGCCGACGGGTGACGAGCCCTTTGCGATGCCTTTGCGATGCCTTTCAAACCATAATATCGTATGAGATTATCTAGGTTTGACGACCCTAGAATGGATCATGTTTGGGAATGATACAAGGGAGGTACCTTAGTTTTCCAATACTGCTATTTGAAATGGACTAATAACAACTCGGTAATCATGCTCATCATGCATTGCATGTGCCTGGAAGATGTGGAGCATTGAGGAATGCAAGTATGCCGCGAACGTAAGATGGTGTCGCACGAGGGAGTGTGTGGTGAGGGCATCCATCATGACTGCATTCATACTTGCATTAATAAAAGTATTTAGATTTGTTGATTGTACTGCTTTATCATTACTGCTTGACTGTTTTGATAACATGTTAACCTATACTTTATTGTTCCACTGAGTTGATCACTCACTCCCACGTTATGGGACGGTGTTGTACACACCAACCAGATTCGTTTGAGTTTCAGGTGATGACGATGCTTATGAAGCAGAACCGGACTACTACTATAATGTTGAGGAAGAGTTCTCCTACATGTAACTCTCTGACAGGTCTATGAAGACCGGGTATTGTATTGATGGGGCTATGGTATTTGGAATAGAAGACATTACACTTACACAACTTGGTATAATCTAAAATTATACTTATAATTCATTAACTTGGTAACCTTATCACACTCTGGAGACTCACCACAGTTTATATACTTTATTTATCTATCACAGTCTTTCGCCTGCTATTTCACTTGTCTTTAAAGTATGATATGCTGTTTTAGCTTAATCTCACTCATGTTCAATGCACTAATACAGACAACATTCAATCATCATTCATTTTATTGCATAAGTGATGCGTTGGAACTTAGGAGTTGAGTTTATGCTCGACCCCCAATTTTCAGGGCGTTACAGTATGCTTGAGTTACATCTTACACATGACATTGGCTATGTAGGCCTTGCATTATATGTCCTTGGTATGGCCGATAGCATTTATGCCTTGCATCGCATGTCCTTGTTGTGTCCGATAACATCCATGCCTTGCATCGCATAACCTTGGTACGGCTGGTAGCATTCATGGACTTACTAGTATGTTTCCGCATTACTCTGATATTGTATACTTGCATTGCTACCTTGCACACACACTTTCACTACCCCCTAAGCTTTCTATAAGCTTATACACGATAGATACATGCAGGTGACGCTAGGACGCAGTCGAGTTGAGGCAGGAGTGTGCGGCAGAGCTTCCGGAGTTCTTGGATATCTGGAGTTTTTTGTATACCTATCGACATTGTATTTCCTTTTCATGTATTGTACTTAAAGCTTTTGATCATAGTAGATTTTGTGATGGTGTTTTAGATATTGTTCGTGCGTTATACTTTTTCTTGTTATGCTTATTATGGAACAAATTTATATTGGAAATCCTCCTCGCAGGATTCCAGGATTAGAACCTAGTATATGGGTGCCATGAGCCGAGATGGGGTACTACGGAGGCTGTCGACGTCGGATTTGTGATCGAGAATTTTGTGAGCCCAGTTTCCGAGTTTGGAGCATGACAAGAGTTAGTATCAGAGCATAACTTGGGAATAACTGAGGACGACATCACATATCTGCTGTGAACTTAGGATGATGGGGTCCCGAGTGCGTAATCTTTGGTTTGGTTCCCTAACGTCTGAGTCTTCGAGGGTTCTCAAGGTTAACAGACGCCTTTGCTCTTTCTGTAAACCATGCCGCCTAGACGAGGCACGATAGGTGCCCGAGTTGGATGAGCGACCCGAGTGGCCCTCACTCCACCACTTGAGGATCCCGTTCCTCCGCCTAAGGTTCTTATTCCGCCTCCCGCAGTTCCTATTCCCCCACCCGAGACCCCTGCAGATCCTGTGCCTTCATCCGAGACCAGCTCAGCCCCTACCATGACAGTTGGTGCCGACCAATTACAGCAGATTCTCCAAGCTATGACAGCCGCCCTTCAGGGGCAGGGCAGGTGCTTCGCAGATACTCCAAAGAAGGCAGAGTAGGAGTGCGCAAGCACCTTGTTGAGAGACTTCCTTTGGCTTGATCCCCCACGATTCTAGGGTGAGCCCAATTCGACTGCAGCAGAGAGACGGTGCTCCTGAGTGGAGAAGATATTTGAGACCATGAGATGTATGACCCAGCAGCAGGTTCCCTTAGTCGTGTATTTGTTCGAGGGGGAGGCCGAACACTGATGGACCTCCATCGGCCATGCTGCAGGAGCTGACTTCATCTGAACATGGGAGGATTTCATTGACCGCTTCGACCGATAGACTTCCCTGACCACATTCGACGACAATGAGCATTAGAGTTCGAGACCCTAGTACAGGGAGACATGTTTGTGGCTCAGTACACGGCCCGTTTCATGGCGTATCGAGGTTCATGCCATATTTGGTTGATGATGAGGGGTGGAAGGCCCGCCGTTTTGAGAACGACTTGCATTACGGTCTCCGAGGCCGTGTTGTTGGGCATGGGCTCCCAACTTTTGAGGAGGAAGAGGAGCCCGTAGCAGTGAGCATTGATCAATTGTCAGTGGTTTGTGATTTTCTCGATGTATTCCAGGAGCGGGATTGATGCCGCATCGGCATATTGAGTTTCAAATTGATCTTGTGCCTATTACCGTGCCTATCTCGAAAGCCCCATATTGTATGACACCGATGGAGTTGCGAGAACTGTAGTGGAAGTTGGACGAGTTGCATGAGTTGGGCTTCATTCATCTGAGCAGTTCGTCGTGGGGAGTACTGGAACTATTCGTCAAGAAGAAGGATAGCTCGTTGAGGCTCTGCGTTGATTACCACGAGCTCAACCGGGTCACGATCAAGAACAAGTATCTGCTCCCGAGGATAGATGATTTGTTGATCAGCTGTAGGGTGCGCAGTTCTTTTCAAAGATTGACCTACGGTCCGACTATCATCAGATTTGAGCTCGAGAAGAGGACATCCCGAAGACAGCTTTCAGGACGCACTATGGTCACTTTGAGTTTCAGGTCACGTCTTTCAGACTGACCAATATGCACGAGGTCTTCATGCAGTTGATGAATGAGGTCTTCTGTACGTATCTCAATCAGTATGTTGTGGTCTTCATTGATGACATTCTGATCTATTCGAGGACCTGCGAGGACCATGAGCAACATCTGGAGATTGCATTACAGATCCTCCATGCCCACCATCTGTATGCAAAGCTGAAGAAGTGCGAGTTTTGGCAAGAGAAGTTGAAGTTCCTCGGTCACGTGGTGATGAGGGAGGGTGTCGTAGTGGATCCCTTGAAGATTGATGCAGTGCGTCAGTGGGGCCAGCCCATGAACGTGTCCAAGATCCACAATTTTCTTGGTTTGGAAGGATATTACCGACAATTTATTGAGGGATTCTCCTGTATTGCAGCACCGCTGACCAGGTTGACCCGAAAGGGTGCAGAGTTTGTGTGGAGTGACGCCTGTGAGCGAGCATTTTTGGAGCTGAAGGACCGCCTCACTCCGCTCCTATCCTCACTCTTCCCTAAGGAGTAATGGATTTATAATGTTTACCGATGCCTCATGAGTTGGCTTGGTTGCTGTCCTGATGCAGCATGGGAAGCCAGTAGCTTTTGCGTCTCGCCAGCTCAAGGTCCATGAGCTGAACTACCCCACGCATGATTTGGAGCTGACAGCAGTCGTCTTCGCACTGAAGGTGTGGAGGCACTACCTTTATGGAGTTAGGTTCAAGCTTTTCTCCGACCACAAGAGCTTGAAGTACCTCTTCTCACAATTTGAGTTGAACATAAGGCAAAGATGTTGGATAAAGCTCCTGAAGGACTATGATTTTGATCTTCAGTACCACTTAGGCAAGGTGAACGTGGTGACGAATACCCTTAGCCGTCAACCACAAGGCCTGGTGGCGCACATGATGACTCAAGAGTGGAAGATGGTTGAGGATGTGTTAGCGTTTGACTTCGAGATCGTCTTGTAGTCTTCTATTGTGCAGTTATCGAGCTTGTCAATTCAACCCTCTCTTGTCGCAAGGGTGATCGAGGCTCAGCAGGTAGATGAGTCGTTGTAGAGTTATCGAGCAGAGGCAGCCTCTGAGAGTCAGTCAGATTGGCAGATTGGTTCTGATGGTGGACTTCATTTCATAGGCTGGTTATGTGTGCCGGATGTTTCAAGTTGCACAGAGATCTTATGACCGAGGCACATCGATCGCGGTTTCTATTCACCCTCGCTTGACGAAGATATATCGTGATATGAGAAAGCAGTATTTTTGGGCAAGGATGAAGTGCCAGATAGCCAGTTTTGTGGCTGAGTGTGACCCATGCTAATGTGTCAAGGCTGATCATCAGAGACCCCCAGGTCCATTGCAGCTGTTGAGCATCCCGACGTGGAAGTGGGAGCACGTATCGATGGATTTCATTATGAGTTTGCCGAGGACTCAGCGTGGTCATGATACCATCTGGGTTGTTGTGGATCGTTTGATGAAGTTAGCATATTTTCTTGCGATTCATGCGACTTGGCCTTTGGACCGGATTGCCAAGCTGTTTATTAATAAGATCATGAGACTACACGGTGTTTCAGTTTCAATCATTTCTGATCGAGACCCGAGGTTTATGACTTAGTATTAAAGGAGCTTCCAGAAGGCTATGGGGTCTGTCTTGCAGTTCAGCACCGCGTATTATCCACAGACCGATGGTCAGACTGATAGGGTCAACCAAATTCTTGAGGATATGCTTTGTGCTTGCATAATTAACTTCTCGGGTAGCTGGGATGAGCATTTGCACCTGGTTGAGTTCACGTATAATAACAGCTATCAGGCGACTATTGGTATGACTCCCTTCGAAGCCTTGTATGGCAGGCCGTGTAGATTTCCCAGTTATTGGGCCGAGGTTGGAGAGCACTATCTCTTAGGCCCCGAGCTTGTGCAGTAAATGTCAAAGGTTATCGATATCATCAGGCAGAGGATACACACAGTTCAGAGCGAGCAGAAGAGTTTTACTAATCGTCGGCGTTATCCCTTAGAGTTTGTTGCTGGGGACAGAGTGTATCTGAAGGTCTTGTGTAACGTCCTGAAAATCGGGGGTCAAGCAAAGCTCAGCTCCCGAGTTCCAACGCATCACTTATGCAACATGGATAATGGTGATTATGATAAGAGCATTGAAACATGAATGAGATTATACCAAAATAGCATATCATACTCCAGAGACAGTTAAATTGCAAGCGAAAGACTATGATAGATATATCAAATATATAAACTAAGGTAAGTCTTCAGAGTGTGATAATGTTACCAGGTTAAATAATATATGTATACTTCCCAAAATGGACCATAATGAATATACATGTGTGATTCAATACCAAATAACAAGTGTAAGGGCATCTAGTCAGAATCCCTGTAACCCCGTCGATCAAGGCATGACTCACATGAAGCTGCCAGAAAATAGCATATATGAGAAAGCATCCTCGTCGTCACAAAGTCCAGCTCCGCCTCAGGAGTAGAGTCGCCATCTGCAATCAGACAAAGTCTGATGGATGTCTGGAACACCGTCCCGTAACGTGGGAGTGAGTGATCAACTCAGTGGAACAGTAAAGCATAGGTTAACATGTTATCAAAACAGCCAAGCAATAATGATAAAGCAGTACAATCAACAATCCTAAGTACTCTTGTTAATACAAGTATGAAATGTTGTCATGATGCATGCCCTCGCCAACATACTCCCTCATGCGACACCATCTTATGTCCGCGGCTTGCTTTCATCCCTCAATGCTCCACATCTTTCAGGCATATGTAGTGCGATATGAACATGATTACCGAGTCGTTATTAGTCCTTTTCATACAGCAGTATTGGGAAACTAAGGTACCTCCCTTATATCATTCCCAAACAATGATCCATTCTAGGGTTGTCAGTTTTAGATACTCTCATACGATGATGCGGTTCTAGGTCGCTGTAAAGGGCTGCCAGGGCTGTTACAAGCACTCGTTGCACCGCTCCCCCATCACCTTATCAATACAGGCCTAGTTTATACTCTATTTACTACGGGAAGGCTCGTCACCTCGCTGTAGATTCAGAGTATGCTCGATGTCACTACACCAGGTATGGTCAGGGCTGTCAGGGATGTTACACGGAATCGTTACACCACTCCCCCATCACTCATCAAAATAGTGTAGGCCGACAGCTCGAATATAGTGTCCCATACCACCGTATTCGGCTCATGAGTCTGGGTTGCTCACTGGTCACTACGGGGAGGCACATTGCCCTAGCGTAGGCCGACAGCTCGACCACTGTGTCCCATACTACCATGCCCAGCTCATGAGTCTTAGCGGATTGAGGTACCAAGGTTAACGGGGTTGCACTGGTAAGTTCGGTACCTTAGGTTCAAGCGGTAGCGTCCAAACATGGTGAACATATATTAAACAGATCGGGTTACTTGACGAGCTCGACTAGCATGAGCGCACAACTAGCTGAACAACATGAAGTGCATAAGCACTTCGCGTGGCCTAACCACTATCGCCAACCGAAGTACGACTCAGGTTTGTCAAACACATCCTACGTGGCAAATGAATCTCAACCACGAACTCCAATCTGTTACCGATTATCTGGACTATAATCATAGCCCCAATCACAATCAATCCTTAACCAGAAGCATGTAGAGTAAAGCAGAATAAGAAAAGTAATTTAAACATGTTAACAAGCATGTCATAAAGCTTGTTATAAAGCACAATATAAATAGGAAATACAACACATATATTTCATAAGTAAGCGGTTAAATTAAACAACCAACATGCAGAAAATCATATACATCTCTAAGGTAGTTGAGAATCCTATCTCAACACCTACCTAAAGCATGATCATCTAAGCACTTACTCTTACAAGCATTTTCACGAACACTTAGAATACACTATTTTAACATACATAGCGTATATTAGCAAAAACATATATTAGGCAGAATCTTTCGCCGAGTAAGTATTACAAATATATAGCATGTGCATACAGTAATTAATCATGGCAAACATATTTTCAGAATTTATATGTATACGGTATTTTCTGCAAATATACAGAATACACAATACGCTATAATTTGCATATGCAATCAAAACGTAAAACGAACATCACATTGTGCATGTACAATAATACCTAAATCATGGATCTATCACTATCTGATATTGAAAGCGTTGAAAACCATAACCTATACGTCTAAAGTCCGCACCTTTTGTCGGTAAACTTGAACCGAAACCAGTTTGAACCCAACGCCTTTGTCTACGGCACAACGACAACTTGAATCATGAAATAGGTCAGCTATTCCATCACCTACACTCTTGAAAATCCTAAAACAGCTTAGGGTTAGGTTTTCTTACCTAAGAACGAAGCTGGAATCGCTGGAAAAGCGATTAGATCGTGATGATTAATCACGTAGGATAGCAGGGTAGAGCATCAGGAAGAATCTCTCACTTCTCTCACACTCTCTCTCTTTTCTCTCTTCTCTCTCCTAGGTTTTTCTTAAATTCGTATGGGATGAGAGAGTAAGGGCTTAAGGTCCTTATATAGGCCCAAAACTCACCAAATTAGACCCAGGGTCAAGGTATACTTAGGTTATATCCAAAGTGGCTCCATTTCGATCCAACGGAGCACTTCTGGAGGCCCCCCTTAAGCCAAAGTCGGACTTAAGCTCACTGACTATGGATCTAGGTACAGTTAAGTTTTCGTTCCAGTCGGATTCCCAGATTGATCGTGGCGGACCGGTTTCAGTTTAACGGTCACGGGTACTCGATCAGGGCCACAAGTACTTGAACATGTGTGGAAAATGTTTCTTGATCTGAGGGTGTATTTGGGTCAGATTCTGAAGGTCTAATTGCTTATATTTGGCCCGCAAACATCAAGTTTCAGATTACTTAAATTTAATTTAATTTCTAAAGAAACCCAGGCTTTCTCACACTCCTCACTCCAGGCTCAAGCGAATAGCCGTGGGACACTATCTGGATTTAACTTCCGAGATGGTTGTCAAGCTCAGCAAGGCGGTCCTAATTCTATAACCTCGTATTATTCGGACTTTCGATGTGCGGTCCAGATCTGATACAGAGTTTCGTGATGCTCCCTGAGAGCAACTGGGTAATAATATTTATCCTAGAGTTTAGGGTAACCTAGCGTCACTGATTCTACAAGTTTTGGGTCTTACAGATCGTATTTAAAGTAGTTCAAGCTAATTCTATTGGTTGTTTAGTTCAGTACGTAACCAAATTCCGCCCTAATTATGACAGAATACGGTCCTAGGGAAGTTGTATGCCTCTTTCAGGCGCTTTTAGGTAGTATATCATTTTAATTATTTTTTTAGTAGTTTTTCATCAAGTCTACATCATCTCTACCAAATTTCATTAGGTTTCGTGTTGTAGAAAAATTCTAAAAATTCTAGAAGCGGCAACTGTCCAAACTAATATTTTTCAGACAATTGTCACAACGACCTATATTTAACTATATTAAAATTTTTATTATATTTTTTTATTATTTTTATATGAAACTAGACTTATTAAGCTTTAATTTAGTTTTTGAATCACTTAAATTGGAGTTATAACGAAGGAGATATGAATTTTTAGAGTAGGATAAAAATCATAGAATTTTCTCCCGAAAACGGGCTACCGGCCGAGGCCCTGCCAACTCCGCGAGCCCCTCGCCACTCGCTGTCCTGTTTGGGGTGATTTCGCCATCCGTTATTCGAAATAAGTGTATTTTATAAACCGAGATGAGTTATTCGACGTGCATTATATGTTTTTGGGGTAGGAGAAGCTGATCTATCCATGTAGCCTACTTATTTCATGAGATTCCAAAATGGTTAATGGTTAAAAACTCATTATTTATTTATTTATTTACTATTCATAGTAATTTTTAGTTTAAGTACTGTTCTTCATCACCTAAACATTATGATTAGTGTCTAATATGAAATTTCTTGAAAAAGTTTGAAGAATAAGGTGGTGAAAGGTGAGATTTTGAAGGAAATGTGAGATTTCGAAGAAAATGGTTTGAAAAGGGATTTGAGACTTTTGAATTGAGTGTTTGAGAAGTTAATTAGGTGTTAGGATCAACTCATCGCCTAAGGACGTCTATCTCCAAGTTGACAAAAATTCGGGGTGTTACATCTTGCACATGAAGGGCGTGGTTCGATTTGTAGTAAAGGGCAAGCTTGCCCCAAAATTTATTAGACCTTTCGAGATCACTAGGCATGTTGGCGTCATATCATGTAAGCTTGCCTTACCATCAGAATTGTCTGGCATCCACAACATTTTTCGTATTTCGATGCTGGAGAAGTATGGGTCAGACACCATTCCCATGATTGATTGGCAGCCTCTTGAGGTCTGTGAGGATGCTCCTACATTGAGTAGCCGATTCGCATCCTTGATCGAAAAGAGCAGGTCCTCCAGACCAAGGTCATTCATTTGGTGAAGGTGCAGTGGGGTCATCATTCTGTTAAAGAGGCATGTTGTGAGCGCAAGACTAAGATTAGAGAGCGATATCCCCATTTGTTTGTAGATTGATAATGCTTTGTATTGCACTGATTGTTTTAATATATATATATATATATATATATATATATATATATATATATGATCATGATGTCATGTTTTCTTCTTCTTTCTTTGTTCTACGTGATAGTAAATTTCGAGGATGAAATTTTTATTAGGAAGGGAGAGCTATGGGCCTGTGTCCTAGTGACCATTTCATTTTTTATGATCCCGTGATCCACCCCGTCAAATTCCAGAAACTCGAAACTTGTAGATAACATTTGCTTACGACCCTAAGTCACATCCTGTAAACCTAAGCCGACTTAACCCGAGACCCATGCCATTGCGACCGAGACGCCGCGTCTCGTGCGTCAATCCGACGCTTAAATCATAAGATGTGTACCGCGCATTGTAATGGCTATCGACCACACATTGTGGGACCCACCTATCCCATATGGCACCATTCCCTAGGTAATCATGAGGATGATTACATCACCCTAGCTATAGCCACCCTAGCCCCTAGCCCATAATTTCCTTTCTCTTCCCCATGAGCCATACCTCTTACAAACTAATTATTATCTTACAACCACTCATTGCCTAGGAAGATACACCACTCTCTCTCCTTCATCTCTCTCTTTCCTTTCCTTCTTTTATTCTCATTCTCTAGCAATAGAGAGAGAGAGAGAGCTCCCAACGTCCTACCCATCTCCAAAATAAAAATAAAAATCCAACCACTTTCATCTATATTCCCCACCAATCCAACTATCATGAGTCAATCTCCACCATTAAAAGATCATCTTAGGAGCATTGGAGCACTAGGGAAGCAGAAGAAGTTCAAGATCCTAGGTGGGTGACATGCTTAGGGTAGATCATCCATTTTTCTTTGATTTTCTTGCTTAGGATCATGTAGGACCCACCAATCAATGGTGGAGATCCTCCTTGACCCTTTGGATGTAGCCAATGGCCCATTCTTGATGCATGCATGATCCATGATGGGGCCATTCTCCATGGACCCCATCATGATGTTTTGAGTTAATCCATGTTATTAATGGGTCATCTAGACCCTTGATTTATGGTGGGGATGGTATCCCCACCTTGATTTACCGATTTGAGGGCCATGGAATGCATGAGACCCATCTTGATGAATGTATGGTGTATGATGCATGTATTGAGGGACCCATAGTGGCAGGCTCCCTCCATCACCCGTTCTTCTCTTTCTCTCTCTTTCTTTCCTTGTATGATGACCCACCTAATGATGCATGTTTCTGTCTATACATGGGATGGTCACACATCCAACTTTTTGGGCCACCTCGCTACCCATTTTCGGGCCAATCTGGATGAGGGAAAACACATAGATCAGCTTGATTTTCTGGATGGGTGGCCTACCCACATGGACTTCTTGCATGATGTATATGTTTCATCCGTGCCGACCGCCCGTGGGGCCCACCTTGATGACGTCTAGCCCTTGGACGAAGGAGAACACAAATATCAGCTTTATTGTAAAGCTATCGTGGGCCGCACAGTGGACCCACCTGATGTATGTTTTTCATTCAGGCCGTCCATAGGATGTGGGGCCTGCTGTGATGAATGTGTGGTCCACCATCCATCTGCTGGACGGTGGGATCCATCATATATATATATATATATATATATATATATATATATATATATATATATATATATATCCCAACCAACCGTCCACGTGGGACGGTGGGTGTAAGACGTGTGTCCTAGCTCATACCGTTCTATAGGCCTCTGTGGTCCTCCTAGTCAAATTTTGGTGACCCGCGATCTGTTATCGGCATTTGTGCACAACCCTGAGTTGTATCCCGTATTCCAGAGTCGGCTCGACCCGAGACTTGTACCCTAGCGACCACGCCGTCGCCGCAGTTTCGACACTGTGTCTCATGCGCCAAGGCGATACCCAGGCCAGGAGATGTGGGCCGGCGTTTAGTTCAAGAAAACACCGCGCATTTATGAAATCCTAAAAGAATCTCTACAATATGTCAAATCAATCAAGTATCATATCACATCATGTCAAGTACAACAACCCCCCAAAGTCAACTCTCTCTCTCTCTTACACACCCTTACATGTCAAGTACACATCACTCACTCCCCATCACTCCATCACTCACTCACCCATCCCTCTCTCTCTCTCTTCTCTACCCATTCTCCATTTTCAAGCAACCATCCAAGCTCTCCATGAGAAGAACTTGGTGTGGCCCATCTTCCTACCCCCACATCTTTCATCCTAACCCTCCAAACTTCATCATCCTCCGTCAAAGTCGAAGCCGAAGAGCTAGGGATTCCATCAGACCTAGAAGATCGAATGGTGAGTGATCTTGGACCCATGTTTTCTCTTTTTATTATTTATTTGTTTAGTGATTTAAGGGCCCATATATGGTGGGACCCACCTTGATGTATATTTTGTATCAATAAGGGGCCCATAGTGGCGGGCCCCTCCACCATCGCCTATCTCTCTCTCTCTCTTGTGTGAGGATTTGTGGCCCACTTGATCTACACCATACGATCGTGAGGGCCCACCCCTATGTACGTCTGCATCCAGCCATCCATCCATGGGACCGGCTTGGATGGTGTTGAAGGGCCACACTGTGATGTATTCGTTCATCGACACCGTCCAGATGATTTGGACGGTGCTGGACGACTTCGCACGATGTTGTGGGGCCAAATGTATGTAGTCACGCCGTCCATTGATGTGGACCCCACCATTCACGTGGATGGTACGTGCCCTGTCTAGCAGCAGTCGCTACTGGACTTGGGTAAAACACAAATATCAGCTCCCTCAGAAGCTTATGGGTCCACACGTCTGGACCCACCTTAGATGTATGAGGTCCATACATGTGGGACCCACCTTCCCTCTCAGTCGTCCATTCGTTTAAACGGTGGACCCCACCATGTTGTATTTATACATCCAGCGTCCGTCCAGGTCTGGACGTTGGAAGTTGATTTTTACAAATATATATATATATATATAATAAATAAATAAATAAAATATATATAATATAATATAAATATATATAGATATGTATATATCATATGTGGGCCACTCCGCACGGGCCCACATGAGGCATCCCATCCATTCGTCCCTGGCGACGGGCCAAGGACTAAAGCAGATCAAATCTTTGGTGGGCCACCACGTGGACCCCACCAGGATGTATGTGTTTCTTCTGCACCGTCCATCTGGACGGTGCCATGCAGCCCACTTGGTGCAGGTGTTTCATCCCAGTTGTCCATCTGTTCAAGATAGTGGGACCCACCTGATGAATGCATTTTATATCCACGGCGTTCATCCATCAAAGACGTCCAAAGCCTGGGCGGTTTGATATATATTATTATATTATAATACATGATAATATATTATTATTATATATATATATATATAAATGTATGGCAGGCCCACATGGGACCCACCTTCCTCCACCGTCCATAGGACGTGCTTTGTGGGGTTGCCTTGATGTATGGGTACGATCAGCACCATCCAGCAGCTGATGGATGGTGGGGCCCACCTTAGCATATGTGTTGTATATCCCAGTCATTCGTCCATTTGGTGGGACGTGGGACCCACCTCACACGTGCTGCACGTGTGGGGGTGGGGCCCACCTCGATGTATACATTCTATACCCACACCGTCCATCCAATTGGTGAGCCCATCTTAAGGCTTGAGATTAAAAATGAAGCTGATCCGATGATCAGGTGGACCACACTGCAGAAAATAGTGTAAAGTGAACGTTCACCATTGAAACCCTTTTTGGGGTCACGGAAGTTTGAATCAATATGAAATTTATTTTTCCTCTTAATCCAGGTCTTTGTGACCTTATGATCAGGTTGGACGAAAAATAAAGTGGTGGGCACTACAAATTTAAACGATGAAAATCATTATCTCTATAGTTATTTGTGGTATGGTCCAAATGATATTTTGATATGATTGGGTAATGCTCTATAAACATCTCTAAAAATAGATGAATGGTGTAGATATAATATAGTGTATGGGTCCCACCTTGATGTGATGTGCATTGGGCCCGTAAGAGAGGCCCATCATGATGTACTTGGGGCCCATGGATGTGGCCCATTGTGATGTATATTAGGCCCATCCATGAGGCCCATCATGATGTATATTTGAGGCCCATATGATGGGGCCCACCTGCTTGAATCTAAGGCCTATGAGCAAGGCCCATTGTGATGAATTTATGTCTTATGGGCAAGGCCCATTGTGATATATATTAGGCCCTTGTGTGGGGCCATGGGCCCATTATACGTTTGGCTCTATGTAGGCCACTGCTTGAGAGCAATGTTGGTTAAATGGCCATATTGATGGGCAATGATGGTTTAATGTCCACATTGTGACCTTCCCTTAGGCTTTGTTCGGCTGATCATCGATTCTGATTAACGAGGCCGATTTCGATTGTCGAGGTCGATCGTTGAGGTCGATTCCGATTATCGAGGCCGATTTCGTTTATCAAGGCTGATTCCGATTGTCGAGACCGATTTAGATTGTCGAGGTCGATTTCGATTTCGATTATTGATCCTGATTCCGATTTCGATTATCGAGGCCGATACCGATTCCGATTGTCGAGGCCAATTCCGATTGTCGAGGTCGATTGTTGAGGCCAATTCTAATTCCGATTGTCGATTCCGATTCCAATTGTCGAGGCCGATTCCAATTGTCGAGGCCGATTGTTGAGGCCGATTCCGATTTCAATTGTCAAGGCCGATTCCGATTTCAATTATTGAGGCCGATTACGATTGTTGATTTCGACTTCGATTGTCGAGGTCGATTGTTGAGGTTGATTCTGATTTCGATTGTCGAGGTCGATTCTGATTATCGAGGCCGATTGTTGAGGCTTATTCCAATTCCAATTATCGAGGCTGATTCCGATTGTCGAAGCCGATTGTTGAGGCTGATTCTGATTGTCAAGGCCGATTTCGATTGTCGATAACGATTCCAATTATCAATTCTGATTTTGATTGTCGATTCCGATTATGATTGTTGAGACCGATTTTGATTTGTCGAGACCGATTGTATAGGCCGATTCTGATTGTCGAGGCCGAGTATTGAGGCTGATTCTGATTTGTCGAGGCCGATGCTGATTTGTCGAGGCCGAGTATCGAGACCAGGTGATTTGTCGAGGTTGATTGTATAGGCCGATTCCGATTGTTGAGGCCGAGTATCGAGGCCGATTTTGATTTGTCGAGACTGATTGTATAGGTTGATTCCAATTGTCGAGGCCAATTCCGATTGTTGAGGCTGAGTGTCGATTTCGATTATTGAGGCCGATTTCGATTGTCAAGGCTAATTTCGATTGCTGAGGCCGATTGTAGAGACTTATGTGATGTATATACAACTCGTGTTTAAGGCCCAATGTGATGTATATGAGGCCTATGTGATGAGGTCAATCGTGATGCATTTGAGGGCCAGGCAATGGAGCCCATTGTGATGTATGTTAGGCCCCTGTGAAAGGCCCATCGTGATGTGTGTTAAGCTCTTGAGTGAGGCCCATGGTGTTGTATATTTGGCCGTTGTGTGAGGTCATGGGTCCACTGTATGTCAGGCTCTATGTGGGCACCCCTTGGGGGTGATGTTGGCCAAATGTCCAAATTGTCGAGGTCGATTATTAAGGCCAGTTATTGGTACCGATTATGAGTATATGACAACATAGCATCATAATACATGCCCATACGCATTATCTGCATGTTTGTTATGAGATGTGCTTGACCATTGCATATGTCATAGGGCAGGTTGTTCATAGGGCTCCCTGATAGGCGCAGTTGCCCTACATGAGCTCATGGTATGCACAGGATTGATGCATAATTGGACTGTATGACTCATGCATCTCTCATTTGTGTGACATGACCACCGTACGCCCTAGCGACATCAGGGCTGTAGCCTTCACAGATATTTCGTGGATAGCTAGATAGGACACCAAAAATCTGTTCTACATGGGGTGTTATAGATATCCTCGAGTAAAAGTCTTTAAACCTTCTTTGTTCCAGAGGTTGCTCCAACGTCTAGACCGAGTGAATGCATGAACGCATGAGGGTTGTATACCGTTAGGCCGTATCTCGGTGGGAAGGGGGTACGGCCTTACTTGCAGGACATGAGGGGGCAATGCTAGGCTGAGTCTGACCAGCTCGAGGAATAGGTCCACTATTGACGAGCCAGACTCGATATTTTCAGGCGGATAGTGAGGTCTTTTCCACTCACCTTGTTACGCGCGATGGGGCGGCAATCTGGTTTGGAGTGTAATAGACTTTGGTGATTTTTCACAGAGGAATCGTACTGATATGTGGACTTATTGAACAGGAATTGCATACTCATTCATTCATTCATTCACTATCCACTTGAGCTGGTGGTGTGTAACTATTTGTTACATGTACCTTCGCATGGCCAGGATTTCGGTTGGGCGCGTGACTAAACTGAGATTAGGAGTTTACCACATTGAATCTGACTATCCAAATTTAGGTATGAGATTGGTTTAGATAGAAGTTCCTTGTGGTGGACCCCGTAGCCTGCGATACTACGTATTATCATCCCAACTTCACACTCCAGCTTAGTCATTTCATTCACATCGCATATTGCATTGCATCCTTAACACATAGTATTTGGCTTACTGTCTCCACATTGCATAGCTGATCTACATTGCTTCCTCATTATATGATATTGGTTTATTATATTTTTGCATCGCATAGCCTGGATAAGGCTGATGGTATTAATGGGCCTATCAGCATGTTTTCACATTATTCTGATATTGTATGATTTATGGGCTTGTCAATATTTCCGCTTACTCTGATTACTCTGATATTGCTTACTTGGCACTTACCATGTGCACACACTTTCACTACCCACTAAGCTTTCTATAAGCTTATTGATGATAGATGTGTGTAGGTGGCGTTAGGTTGCAGCAGCGCTGAGCTTGGAGCATGCAGCGGACCTCTAGAGCTTTGATTTTGATATATGTATTTCCCTTTCAGCATTGTATTCAAATGATTATATTAGTGGATATATAATGATGATATTGCCTTTGTGATTTGGGTAAACTTGTGGTTATGCTTCTTACGAATAAATGTACGTTGAAAAATCCTCCTTGTAGGATCCCAGAATCAGAATCTGGCATATGGGCACCAGGAGCCGAGAATGGGGTACTACGGAGGTTGTCAACATCGGATTCGGAGATCGGGATTCCTGTGAGTCCGATCTCCGGGTTTGGGGCGTGACAGTGGGTCCCACGCAGTAATGCTGCTGCATTAACATTAGCAAGTTCTGTGGTCTGATCATGAGGCATGTGTTATGTCCATACCGTCCGTCCGTTTTGTAGGATGTGGGGCCCACCCCACACGTGTTGCACGTGTGGGGGTGGGGCCCACCTTGATGTATGTATTCTATACTCACACCGTCCATCTTTGGACAGTGCCATGTGGAGCCAACCATGATGTATGGGTCTTATCCACACCGTCCAATCCTCTAGACGGTGGGACCCAGCCCTTGTATGTGTTGTATATCTAGCCGTCTGTCCATTCCTGGATGGTGAGGCCCACTTGATGGATGTGTTGTACGTTCACAGCCTGGACTTGGGACCCACTATAATATATGCATTGTATATCCCAACTGTCCATCTGGTAGGGCCTATATGGATTGTGCAGGCCCACCTACTACATGTGAAGGCCCACCATGATGTGTATAGTGTATCCAGGCCATCCAGTTAAGGCCCATTATGCAGGGCCACTTTGATATATTTACATTGCTGCCCATCTATTTTGGTTGGACCATGGGTTGCCTCATGAGGCCCATTTTTGTGATGCATAAGGCCCACCTTAATGTGTGTATTGTAAGCACATTGTCCAGCTATTTTTCTAGACCTTTGGGCTGACCTGTGAGGCCCACCTGGTTGTGTACATTGAGCATGTTGTCCATTTATTTTCTGGACTACATAGGCTACCCCATCAAGCCTACTATGATGTATGTGATGCACTCGCTATCCATCCATTGTGTCTAGCCCATGGGCCCTTGTGTGAGGCCCAATATGATGTATAAGTGGCCCTTGTGTGAGGCCCAATATGATGTATTTATGGCCCTTGAGTGAGGCCCAATGGGGTGTATATGACGTCCTTGAGTGAGGCCCATTGTGAAGTATATTAGGCCCTTGTGTGAGGCCCATTGTGAAGTGTTTTAGGCCCTTTTGTGAGGCCCATTATGTTGTATATGAGGCCCTTGTGTGAGGCCATGGGCTCCACTATGTGTTTGGCTTTATGTGAGCCACTCCTTGGGAGCAATGTTGGTTGAATGTCCACATTGAATGGGCAATGATGATTAAATGTTCACATTGTGACCTTCCCCTAGGCCTTTGTTAGGCCCATTCTCATCCTTCTCTAAGTGAATTGACCCAAATTATTGGGCTCCATTGATATTTGCATGATCCATCTATTCGCATTGGGCTAACCCAAATGTGTTGGGCCCCCATTGGTTGCTAGTAGGATTGTTTTAATCTTGGAGTCCATCTAGGACTTATTAGGGCCTCCTAGGGCATTTAGTGGGCTATATGATAGTATGTTAAAGGAAGCCCGTTCCAGATCTTTAGGATTATAGGTAGGCCACCTAGGCCCAACCTTGATATGAGGAGAGCTCATCATTACCGTAGACGGAGGGATCCGTGCTATCAGATTTGGTATATCCATAGTTGAGGACCAACCTTTATGTTATGGTTTAGATCTTCTATCCTTCTATGGACCCCACCTTGTATATAGGCCAATTATCGATACTGATTATGAGTATGTGGTAGCATTGCATCATGATACATGCCCATACGCATCATCTACATGCTTATTATGAGATGTGGTTGACCATTGCATATGTCATTGGGCAGGTTGTTTATGGGACTCCCTGATAGGTGGAATTGTCCCACATGAGCACACAGTATGCAGAGGACTGATGCATGATTGGACTGCGTGACTCATGCATCTTGTATTGTGTGATTTTGATTACTGTGTGCCCTAGTGACATCAGGACTGTAGCCTCTGCAGATATAGCGTGGATGATAGGATTAGATACCAAAAATACTTGTTAAGCATGGGGACGCAATAAATGTCTCAGGGCGAAAATCCCCAAGCCCTTATGGTACCATAAAGATGCTCCAATGCGTAGACTGAGTGGATATATGAGCGCATGAGGGCTGAATACCAGGAGGCCCCGTCTCCGACTATGTCGCAGTCGATTGAAAGAGGGTGTGGCCTTTCACGCCCTAGGGTAGGGGCAATTGTTAAGCTGAGTCTGACCAGCTCGTAAATGGGTCCGCTACCGACATGCTGGGTAGATTTTGACAGACTGCTAGTCAGGTGGGTAGTGAGGTCTTTTTCATTTGCATGGTTGTGATGCAGTGTGGGGCGGCAATCTGGTGTATAGTGTACTAGACCCTGGTGATTATCTAGAGAGAACTGTACTGATATATGATGCTCCAGAGATGAGCTGGATTGATATGTGGATTGGTATGCTTAAGTCGCATCTTGCACATGACATTGGCTATGTAGGCTTTGCATTGTATAGCCTTGGTATGACCGATAACATTCATGCCTTGCATCGCATAGCCTTGGTGTGGTCGATAGAATTCATGCCTTGCATCGCATAGCCTTGGTATGCTTGAAAGCATTCATGGACTTACTAGCATATTTTCGCAGTACTCTGATACTGTATACTTACATTGCTACCATGCGCACACACTTTCACCACCATCTAAACTTTCTTTAAGCTTATGCACGATAGATGGGTGCAGGTGACGCCAGGACGCAGTCAAGCTGAGGTAGGAGTGTGCGACAGAGCTTCCGGAGTTCTTGGATATCTGGAGTTTTTTGGATACTTATCGACATTGTATTTCCCTTTCATGTATCATACTCAAAGCTTTTGATCATAGTGGATTTTGTGATGGTGTTCTGTTTATTGTTTGTGTGTTATGCTTATTATGGAACAAATTTATATTGAAAATCCTCCTTGTAGGATCCCAGGATCGGAACCTAGTATGTTGGTGCCAGGAGCCGAAAATGGGGTACTACGGAGGCTGCTGACGCCAGATTCGGAGATCGAAAATTTTGCATGTGAGCCCGGTTTTTGAGTTTGGGGCGTGACATCTTCCGTCCTTATCTCGATCAGTTTGTTGTGGTGTTCATCGACGACATTCTGACAATCTAAGCGAACTCTCCCCTCTCAACCTCAATCGTTCATTCGGCAAGCATCTCAGTCATCCATTCAATGTCGCTGAGGCTTGACAAAAGATGGAGAGATGCCTTCCTCTTCCAAAAGTTTAAACTGGCACAATTCGAGCTATTGCTGAGGCTTCATGCGACCATCTTGGATGTTCGATCTAAGGTAGTAACGACCTTGTTCGTTAGGGCGACCGTATTCTCGAAAAGAACTCCCCTTAGTTCGAGAAATAGCCATGGTGGAATTTCTCGTGAGTATCTGCATTCGGGCGAGCTGCGATGGGATTAGTGGGCCCCCAACGATCGGAGGACCCATCCGGTCCATCTAGATGGTTTGGATCGACAAGTTAGACTGTTGATGAAAATCTGCCATGGGCGGCGAACTCATCTTCCCCGTCCAACTGATAAACCCACCGTGATGGTGTGGGCCCCATTTTCTGATAAAAAGCGCTCATCCAGTGGGCCATGGTGGTGGGAATCCATCCCGCATGATGGATCAACACCTTGCAAATGGAGTTAGCAGGTGCAACCACCCTATCTAAGCCATTTGTGGCATGAAATAACGGCTATCAAGTGCGATCACAAGGGAACCCTAGGTCTATAAAGGGCCCTTCTATCTCGGGATTAATGCCAAGAATCTAAGGAGAGAGTAAGAAAAGAGAGAAAGAGAGTGTGTGCTGACGTTGAGCTCAGTGCCGCACTACACCAATTCGTCTGGGTCAGCTTGACTCAGGCCAAGTCAGGGCGAGTTTGCTCTATACTTCGAGGAAGAAGAGAGAGAGAGAGAGAGAGAGAGAGAGAGAGAGAGAGAGAGAGAGAGAGAGAGAGAGAGAGAGAGAGAGAGAGAGGGAAGGAGAGTTTTGAGGGAGGCCAGGGGCATTTTTGAAAAGTAGTTGTTGCAAGCACGGAGATGTTGAGTTGACTCAGCAACCTCTTAAGTTCGCTCATGAGTCGTGAAGCCACCCTAGGACACACCTCCGAGGAGCCAGTCAAGTAAGAGGTTGGGTCAGAAAGGGCTAGAGTCGTCAGATCTTGCACTAGGCAATGGCCGCTGAGTCGGGTTCCACAATAGTCGTGGCTGCTGAGTCAGGTTGAGTTAACTTGCCCTCGGATGTGGGAACAAGTTTGAGATTGCCGAGTCCCTAACTAGTCTTTGTGGCTAAGCTTCGCCCTCACCAGCAGCTAGGGTCTCGCTCGGAATGACCTAGACTCGAATCCACCAAGTCAGATGTGGGGCAACTTGGGGTTTGGGCAAACTTGGTGGGCCAAGGCATAATAGATGACCCAATCCATTGCTCAACCAACCTTCATTGGAAGCTAGCCATCTCAGCAGCCCCATGCTGACGGTGGTAGGAAAATGAGTTGAGCAAGTTTTCCATCTCAGGCACTCATATGGTGCGACTCGGTGACTCCCGAAGTCCCTGTCTATTTCAGGGTTAGACTCAGCCGGTGGACCAGCAACGTTCGTCAACTTTCCATCCTAGATCTAGCGCAAACTCACCTTACTAAGTAATTCCATCAACCAGGTCTAAATTAATTAAGTTGGCTTGGTTCGGGTCAACTCGATAACTATTATGATGAATCATGATTGAAATGGTTTAGTATTTTTCTCAGATTATCCAATCTATGCGACCAAGAAGTTATGCCTTATTTAAGCGAGCTCAAGCTTGAGATTGAGGGCTTGTTAGACTCAGCTAGTGGACCAGCAACGTTCGCCAACTTTCCATCCTAGATCTAGTGCAAGCTCACCTCACCAAGTAATTCCATCAACTAGGTCTAAACCAATTGAGTTGACTGAGTTCAGGTTGACTCGATAACTATTATGATGAACCATGATTTAAATGGTTAAGTATTTTTCTCAGATTACCCAATCTACATGACCAAGAAGTTGCGCCTTGTTTGAGCCAGCTCAAGCTTGAGATTAAGGCCTTGCTTAGGAATTCTCCTTTTGACCCATTCATGACAAGAAGGTAAATCATCTCTCCACTTCTGATGAGAATTTCAGATTCAGTTAACTTAAATTGGATGATAGTTCAAAGACCTAAACCTAAATCTAAAACCCTGATTCGACTACCCAAACCCCAAAGTACGACTTTAGCCATAGGCAAGGTGTAAGACTTGAATTTGACCTCGTGAATGCATGATTTAGGGTGGGATTCGATCCTAAGGAGCATGCGCACCTTTTGACGACATTATTAAGCAAATCAAGCCAGAAGGTAATGATCTTTATCCTCGAGCTTTCCGCCTTCATGTTCTCTTAAGTAATGGTTGTTATTTCAATTAATAACTGATATTTTCATCGCATAATTACTTATGATAGTTATTGATTTTCAACTCATATGATCTATGTTTATCTGTTATGAACACTTACCTGTTAAACATGAATATCTCTCTCTTATTACTTGTGAAATGTTGGTGGAATTTGCATTGCTATATTTATTAGTGGGAAATTTTACTTATGTACATGCATATCTAGACTTGGGATGTAACTCGACTGATTATGATGGACCCTCAACTTAGTGGCCACTTTAACTACTGAATTAAATTGAATATTGTGTGGATTTACCTTTTCGTGAATCATTCTGCCTACGTGGCTTTTAGGGATGACCCCCCTTATTCACTGCATTTCTTGATAAAATCATGCAATGACAAGTCCCACTTGTTAAACTATGATTAGCCACTGGTTAAGGAGGTTATCATTAAACATCCTAATGTTGGAGTTTCATGAGCTGGGGATGATGGTAGGGGTACTATGCCCGAGCTATCGGCCTATGCTGGTTGACAAGTGATCAGGGTCGAATATTGCATAGTAGACCCCGAGTATTGCCCTATTTTATATACATGATAAGGCCTAATGTCAGATTTTAATTATATTTTTGTTACAGGAGGAAATTAGGAGCGTGTATTGAAAATTAATGTTAAAAGCGTAGAATTAACGTTTCGAAGACACCAGAGCACGGGATGGACTCCAGAAAACCAATGGTGACGATTTTACACGCTTGGGATCGGAGGAAAGCAAGCCAAATGGGCCCGAAAAGAGTCCAGAATGCAAGATCACATGGTTCCCGCCATCCGATCAGCTTGAAACTTCATACATGAGATGAGGGCAATAAATTAACCGTACATATTAAATTTCAGCTATTGTTGATCTCGGGAAGTGCTCCAACTGACAAATCAGCCCATGAATCACTGATTTCAGGCCCACCTGATAATAGGATATGCCTCAAATTTGTTCCTGACGGTGGAAATAAGAAGATGAAGAGGATGGACGGAGTTGATTTCTCAAAACATCACGGTGGGACCCACTTACAGGGTACGCGTGTACACAGTGCACGTGCGCTGGCGCCACACCGGACCGCCCGGACGGTCAGCGCGGGCGCTGACCCGCGCCCGTCTTCGAAATCCAGAAAACGCAACAGCGTCTTCCGCACCGACCGCCGGTCGTCGGTTGTGGGGTCCACCTTGTGTCCAAATGGACAATCCAAGCCGTCCATCCGCTTCCTGGGGCGGCAATCACCTTCGCCTAGGTGGCGAAATTGCGAGAGGAAGCGACGATCAGAATCCATTCATTCAAACGCAGGTTGGACGGTGAGTTCAAAACTCTGTTGGCCGCCACAAATATCACTCGGAAATCTGCATTCCCGACCGGTTTTCCGTTCCCATCTCAGTGGACGGAGTGGATTTGTAGTTTAAGCAATGGAATGGGACCCACCATCATCGCCGCGCCGTTTCCGCCGTCCGCGTAACGCACGGACGCTGCCAACTTTTCCAGAATTTAGTGGGCCCCGTACGTTATTTGTCTGACCGATCCGATCCGTCCATCGTGTAGAGGGCCACGAGAACTACAAAACCATGCTGATCTTCCACTCCCATGCGTACACACGTGTGCGGTACAGAGGCCACAAACAGGCTGCTCGGCGACGTTTAAAACTGATCTTTTCGAGATTTCTTCTGTGGGCCACGTTAATGGACCTTCAAAACCACCCATTCTTGGATCGAAATTTCGTCCGAATCAATGGATGGGGTGGATTTTCCGAAAAACACCTCTGTGGGGCCCACCGATCACGGCTGCGAAAATTTGCACTTCGAGTCCGTCACGACTGCGCCACCGATTCCACCATCCAATGACTATAAAAGGAAGTTTTGGACGTGGAGAGGCATTCAGATCCGAGAATTGGAGATCCAGAGCCAGGGAGAGAAGAAAGAGAAGGAGAAAAGAGAGAGATTTTTCGGTTTGGTGTTTAGTTTTATGAATTTTATTTTTTTATTTATGGATTTTATGGGTCACTAATCTCTCACTAGGGTGAGATGAAGCCCCTAATTTGATCAGCTCTTGTATTGGTTGATTTACTTTGAATTTTAATTAATTTGTTTCTTTCTCTGAGTGGGCTTTATGGGTTTAAATTCCATACTTCTCCACCTATGAACTTGACCAAAGTATAGATGAATGTTGTTTGGATGCTTATTACAGGTGCTTGGGTCTGATCAAGAACAAGTTTCCTATAGAGGAAGGAACAGGGTGCTTTAATGAATTTTGCATACCATGTGCCCGACCAAGGACATGGGATGTATTGTTCATGGCATTGCTTAAAGGAATTAGACAACAGATGTATGCCGATTTAGGACACAGATTGTGGTTTCTCTATTTAAGTGGTATCAATCAAGGTCAAGGTGAATCAACAGACAAAACAAGGGTTAGGATAATTAGGGGTGGATTCGAAAGTCCTGGTGCTTTCTCTCTGATTGAATTTTCTTCCCTGTTCTTAATTGTTTTTCCTAAAATTGTGCTTAGCAGTTTAGTTCATTATTCATTGGATTAGTTAAGAAGAATCATAGATTTGAATTGTGACAACCAGTCCTCGTGGGATTCGACCTCGATCTTACCGAGTTCATTACTACATCATAACCCTATACTTGGGGAGTGAACAACAAGCCCCCTATAATGACCTTTGAACTTTCCTAAATTGGTTGTTTGCAATTGGACTAATAATGGTTGGGCTAATCATGCATTCATGACACTTGGGCGTTATTGGGTGCCTGGTTGACTGTTTGAAAGATCAGTGTACCATTCGAACGACCCTTTTTACATTTTAAATGGGTCGATTATTTGAAAGACCCATTCCCTTTCATGAATAGACCGACTATTTGAAAGGTTTATTCTTTTACATGAATGCGTCGACTATTTGAAAGATCCATTTTCTTGCAAATTGATGAGTCGACTATTTGAAAGACCCATTCTTTTGCTTAAATGGACCAACTATTTAAAAGGTCCAGTCTCTTATCGTGAATGGGTCAACTGTTTGATAGACCCATTCCTCCAGTCTCTTATCGTGAATGGGTTGACTGTTTGAACGACTCATTCCCGTGCATGAATGAGGTGACTGTTTGAAAGGCCCATTCCCTGGCACGAATGGACCGACTATTTGAAAGGTCCATTCGTCCAACTGGATGTGCATCCCCAGTTGATGTGAATTCACACATCCATGCATTTAAATAAGATCACATTATGAATTGTTTCGTATATTTTCTTACTTAAAACTATGCTTAATTAATGCGGTGGTGTGTAATCTAGAGGGAGATTTACACTGAGCTAGCCACTCATCCTTTGAATATACAACCGTATCGACAATGCAGGCTTTGCTCTAGATGAGGGCGCTTATGAAGCAGACCTAGATGCTGACCCCACCAGGATGGGAGATCAGTTCTACGAGAAGGAGCCCCATTAGGAGGTGGTGGAATTCTAAGGACTCAACCAATAGATTGCAATTTATTTCTTAGTTTTGGATTGAAACATTTTACGAACATGATTTTTGTACTAAGTCCCCAATTGAGCGGACTAGGATTTGATGTTATGTGATATTTAATGGCGTTCCATGCTTAATTTTATCTCTCGCACTCTGATTTCTAGAGGTTTGCATAACATGCACATTTGCATTCCAGGTTAACACCCTGATTTTCGAGGAGTGTTATACTCAGGTTTCGAAAACTGGGGCATTATAAGTTGGTTTCAGAGTAGAGTCTGAGATAGTCAAGCCTCAGGAACTAGTGCAAACCTCAAGGGATCTAACATTGAGACTCTTAGGAATATGAAACTTAGGCATATGTGAAAACTTCCCTAAGATTAGTGATGTTGAATAACATAGGGACACTATACTTAGGCCGCTGAGAAACTCCTAGGAGCAGTTGCTGAACTTAGCGATTAAAACTGAGGACCCTGGATTTAGGGGTACACATCTCATGGTGCACAGGTTAATCCCTTAGATAGTGTTGAAGGTCAAATATTGCATATCAGACCCTATTTATTGCCTGAATTTACGAACATAATATTGTTTAAAGGCCGACTTAATCGTGTTTATGCTGCAGGTCGAATTTAGGAGCTGTGATTGTAGAAGAGCACTAAAGGTATGGATTTGACGCTCTGATGACACCAAAGGCAAGGGATGGACCCCAGTGAACCAAGATCAACACCTGAGATCCAAGGAAATCATGAAACTGAAGTTCAAGTGGCCCGAAGGATGTTCAGAATGCAAGAACACAGGGTTTCTGCCATCCAGTTGACACGAGACTTTATACATGGCTTCAGGACCATAAATTAACCGTACACGTTGAATTTTGGCCGTTGGATCCTTGTGGAAGCAGCCCAACGGACAGATCAGCCCACATATCTGCGAATTGGGGCCCACCTGACATTGGAAAATGCCTCAGGCTTCGTCTCAACCCCTTAAAGGGGGTGGAAAAATAGATGAATGGAATGGATCTCTCGTACATAGCTCAAGTGGCCACCATTGGCCGTGCCCGTGCACTCAAGGTGCACTGGACCAGGAGATCGGGTCAGCGGGCGCTGACCCGATCCGTCTCACATCCGGAAACAGCGGACGACGCTGTCCATCCGTTTTCACGTAGTGGGCCCCACCCATTGTTCATATGAACAATCCAACTCGTCCATTGTATTAAGAGGGTAGGCGTGACCATCGCCTAGGTGGCAGAATCCCGGAAGACGACGAAGATTCGTTTTCAGCCGTTAAAATGGACGATGAACGGTGCAACATGTAATCTGGAAGACCACATCGAATTCAATTCAAAAAAGACCATATCCAAACGGTTTTTCGAGCCTAATTCAATGGTCGGACTGGATTCTCAAAATACATTAAGAAGTGGGCTCCACCGAGAGTCCAGCGTCCATCTGCTGCGGACTCTGTTTACGCAGGTCCGAAAAATTCTGGACGTTGCGAATCTTTGTTCGTGGTCGGATGAACGATCTGGACCGTTCATTCATCCTGTGGGATGGAAAAAACTCATGCCTAGGTGTCCTAATTGCAAGAGGCAGCAGAGATCTGATATTAACCGATCAAACGCAGGACGAACGGTGAAATGAGAAATCCATTGGACCGCACCAAATCTAATCCCAAAACCACCCATATCTTGCTGAAATTTCGTGTACAATCCAATGAACGGATTGGATCTTGTGAGTAGGACCAAGAAATGGGTCTCTCCAATGTCCAATGTGGGTCGTCAGTGACCCTATTATGCACGTTGCTGCGTATAGAGTCTCCAACCCAACTCGTTCTCCACCACCCATCCGTGCAGTATAAAGGAGGGAGCTTGGACGTGGATCCGGGGGATAGCAGGGAGAGAGCAAAAGACGTGAGGAGAGAAAGAGACAGAGAGAAAAGGGAAGTTTGTTTAGTTTTTTTTTTCTTTTCTTTTAGTTATTTTATTTTATTTTGAGTCCACCATGTTTATACGTGGCTAAACCTCTTAGCTAGGGCTAAGAGGTGAAGCTTGTAGCGTGATGGGATGCCTCTTTGCTTGTGCCTTTGTTTAGACTGATCTGATATTGATTTGGGTTTAATTAAGGGAATGTTTTCAGTCTTTAATGGTCTATTGTGACTGAAATTACAATGGGTCTGCAATGGCTTTGAGCATGTTCTTTTCTTTTTATGTTTATGACGTCAGGAAGCCCTGTTGTTCACCATCGTCTCCTGGGCATGGTTGGATGTCGGTACCCTTCCTAACCTTCATGGCATGTTGATTGGTTGGTAATTAGATTAATTCTGTTGTTTGCTTTGTCTCCTGGGCATAGTTTGGTGATGGAATCCATTCTAATTCATACACCTTTCGTCTCTTGAAACCTATATCAATGACAGTTCGGTTAATTTTCCTGATTTATAATACAGGCATAAGATCTCCCTGATCTCTACAAGTGGATCCTCTGAATCCCTAGTTTCCCTTCTTCTGAATTTCTCTTAAGTCTTAGATAATAATCTTACAATTATTCTTCAAATACAAATCAATTTAGATTTCATCTCATTCTAGTTCTACATCTGGTTCTTTTCAGATAACGTACAAGTTCCAGTCCCTTGGGATTCGACCTCGGTCTTACTGAGTTTATTACTACATCACAACCCTATACTTAGGGAGTGAACAAGTTTTTGGCGCTGTTGCCGGGGATTGACGGCTACGATTTTTTGAAATTAATTGGTTTTAGAGTTAGTTTAAGATTAGGATTTTACTAATTTTAATTTTTAATTTTGTTTTCTATTTGATTCATAGAACTAACCTATTTCCTATTCTGTAGGTTGTTAGGATAGAACTTCTAATTTGGTAAACTCTTTCTAAATTTCTAGATTTTCTAACTCTTTAGATTTGGTTTACTTGAAACTAACTTGTTTTGTTTTGTTTACTGAGTCTTTAGCTTAGGGACTCCAATTTGGTAACTTCCTCCCAACCCTCTCTTTCTTTCTAGATTTTCATTTTCTTTCTTAGGATTAGGGTTAGAATTTGATTGAGGGCTGCGAGTGTTTCATGCCCAAGTGGGCCCGTGACGACACTCGACGTCTCTTGGTGAAGGAGGATTAGTTGAGGGGTTGGACCGTCCATCGCAGGATTAGACACCGCTCGAATTCCCCGAGTTAATTGAGGTTATGGCTGAAAATCAACCTCAAGCACTACCTCAACAGATGGATGAGGAAGTACATGATGAGAATGAGGTGCTTCAAGCACCCCCGCCTCGTACCTTACGAGATTATTTACAACCGGCGGGGGTGAGCATGCCCTCATGCATGATTTTTCCTGAAAACACAGGACATATGGACATCAAGCCAGGAGTTATCCAACTCCTTCCTAAATTCCATGGGCTTGAATCAGAAAGTCCATACTTACATTTGAAAGAGTTCGATGAGATTATAGCCACCTTATACTTTCCCAATGTATCCGAGGATACAATCAGGCTGAAACTCTTTCCTTTTTCCTTGAAAGAGAAGGCTAAGACGTGGTTACATTCACTGCGTCCTAGATCCATTGGCACATGGAATGATTTGCAGAGGGAATTCATAAAGAAAATTTTCCCACACCATAAAACAATTACCCTCAGAAAGGCAATCATGAACTTCGCCCAAAAGGAAGATGAAACATTCTACCAATGTTGGGAAAGGTTCAAGGATCTTGTCAGTTCATGCCCACAACACGGTTTTGAAATGTGGCGCATTACAAATTTTTTCTATGATGGACTGACATCTTCCATGCGCCAACTGGTCGAGACAATGTGTAATGGAGAATTCATGAATAAAGAAGTCGATGAGGTATGGGATTACCTCGATAGACTTGCCGAGAATGCACAATCATGGGACCATTACCCAAAATCAAACACCACACCTAAGCCAACTCAATCTAAGGAGAAAGGTGGAGTATATCTCCTGAAAGAAGAGGACGATGTAAATTTTAAAGTGACTAATCTCACTCGAAGAGTCAAGGCCATGGAAGGAAAGAAGGATAAGGTTAATGAAATTATTTGCGGCATCTGTGATTGCAACATTAACACAACTGAAAATTGTCCTACCATATCTGCCTTTCGAGGAGTGTTGAATGAGCAAGCTAATGCCGTAAATAACTATCAAAGACCTTTCAATGGATCTACCTCCAATACATACAATCCTGGTTGGAGAAATCATCCAAATTTTAGTTGGAGGAATGGACAAACTGCTACCCCTCAAAGTTTCTTCAATCAAAATCCAAATCAGGGGAAACCTCAAGAAGAACCTAGGTTCAAAATCCCATACAAGAGCGACTCATGCAAAGGCGTGGACTTACGAGACTTTATGCGAGAAAATAGATTCACGTATGACGGTTATAGAAAAGGAGATGCTTCTGCACAACCGCTCCCCAATCCTAAACAAGAATACGAGATAAATGATCCCAGCTCTTCAAATCAAATGGGGCACGCTAAATCCATCACCACTCTTAGGAGTGGGAGGATCATTGATAAAACCTTTCCGGTTAGGCCCGAAAAGCCTCAAGAACCAGAAGAGGACAATAATGATAGATCTAATGATGTCCCACAAAATTTAGAACCGGAACTTCTTGAGAAGCCAGTTGCTCCGTTCCCCCAACGGTTGGTTGCACCAAAACGTCTTTCTAACTCTCAGGATATTCTGGAGGTGTTGAAACAAGTGAAAGTCAACATTCCTCTACTTGATGTCGTAAAACAGGTTCCTCTATATGCAAAATTTCTGAAAGACTTGTGCACGACTAAAAGACGGCACAACATTCAAAAGAAGATCTTGACTGAGAAAGTGAGTGCCATCCTGAAGCAAGACGTGCCGCAGAAATTCAAGGATCCCGGTAGCCCAACCATATCATGTGTAATCGGGAACCATCGAATTGATCACGCACTTCTTGACTTGGGAGCGAGCGTCAATCTAATCCCCTACTCGGTATACAAACAGTTAGGATTGGGTGAGTTAAAACCTACCCTAACCACACTACAACTTGCCGATCGAACTGTTCGTGTACCAAGAGGGATTATTGAGGATGTGTTAGTCCAAGTCGATAGATTTTACTACCCTGTAGATTTTATCATCTTGGACACCGAACCCATCAACAACATGAGCACTCAGATTCCCGTCATTCTTGGTCGCCCATTCCTTGCCACGTCAAATGCAATCATCAATTGCGGGAATGGTGTCATGACTATGTCTTTTGGAAATTTGACATTGGAGTCAAATATCTTTTTCAATAACAGCGCAAAGAACGCAGAGGATGATGACGATGTCCACGACATTAACATGATCGATACTTTCGTGGAAGATAGGACACCCCTTACCTTATCCTCTGATCCTCTAGAGACGTGCTTGGCCCACTCCCATGAGTTTGATGATGATATGATTAGGGAGACATGTGCCTTGCTTGATACTGCACCGGTACTTGAAGTTAACCGGTGGAGGCCCAATTTGAAGAATTGCCACAACCGATGTAGTGCCTCTACCGTCTAACCTCAAGGCACCGAAGCTTGACCTAAAACCTTTGCCCTCTGATTTGAAATATGCCTATTTAGGTCAAGATGAGACATACCCGGTGGTGATCTCTGCCCACCTGGAGAAAGAACAGGAGAGTATGCTCATATCTACTCTCATTGAGCATAAAGGAGCCCTAGGATAGACGATAGCGGACCTCAAAGGAATCGATCCCTCGATTTGTACTCACCACATATATCTTGAGGAAAATGCAAAGACCGCTTGGCAACCACAACGTAGACTAAATCCAAACATGAAGGAAGTGGTTAAGGCCGAGGTTCTCAAACTATTGGATGTGGGTATCATATACCCTATATCTGATAGTCAATGGGTGAGTCCAACTCAGATGGTTCCTAAGAAGTCCGGAATCACCATCGTAGCCAATGCTAATAATGAACTCGTGCCAACTAGAGTTACTACTGGTTGGAGAATGTGCATTGACTACAGGAAGTTGAATACCGTCACAAGGAAGGATCACTTTCCTTTGCCTTTCATTGATCAAATCTTAGAAAGGTTAGCTGGTCATTCCTATTACTGTTTCCTTGACGGGTATTCGAGGTACAATCAGATTGAAATCGCCCCTGAGGACCAGGAAAAGACCACATTTACATGTCCCTACGGCACCTTTGCTTACCGAAGGATGCCATTTGGACTATGTAATGCCCCTGCCACCTTTCAGCGATGTATGTTGAGTATCTTTTCTGATATGGTGGGGCAATATCTAGAAGTCTTCATAGACGATTTCTCTGTCTATGGCTCATCTTTCAGCAAGTGTTTGGAAAGTCTTAAATGTGGCTGAAAAGATGTGAAGAAAAGAATCTGGTACTTAATTGGGAGAAGTGCCATTTCATGGTTCATAAGGGGATTGTCCTTGGACATATCATCTCGTCCAAGGGAATTGAGGTAGATAAGGCAAAAATTGATCTTATCTCTAACCTACCTCCACCCAAGAACATCAGAGACGTGCGATCCTTCTTAGGATACGCAGGATTTTACAGGCGATTCATAAAGGACTTTAGTCTCCTCTCTCGTCCTTTATGTAATCTTCTTCAAAAGGATGTTCCATACGAGTGGACTGAGAAATGCCAGGAAGCTTTCACCAAGCTTAAAGGCATGTTAACCACTGCACCCATCATGCAGCCACCTGACTGGAGCCTTCCTTTTGAGCTTATGTGCGACGCTTCTGATTATGCTCTTGGAGCAGTTCTAGGCCATAGAAAAGATAAGAGGCCCTACGTCATCCATTACGCGAGTAGGACTTTAAATCCTGCCCAAGTGAACTACTCGACTACGGAGAAGGAACTCTTAGTCGTGGTGTTCACCTTGGACAAATTTAGGTCCTACCTGATCGGATCCAAGATCATTATCTATACAGATCATGCGGCACTGAAGTATCTCCTTTCTAAGAATGATTCTAAGCCCCGCTTGATACGATGGATCCTTCTACTCCAAGAATTTGATTTGGAAATTAAAGATAAAAGGGAGTAGAGAACGTAGTGGCCGATCACCTTTCTCGCCTTAATACCTCGATTCCCTTGAGGCGACCCATATCAATGACATGTTCCCCGATGAACAACTGCTGTTGAGTCTCCCATTCACCTTGGTTCATTGATATTGCTAATTATCTTGCTACTGGGTTCCATATCGTCACATTGGATCACTTGAAGATAAGAAGAAATTTTTCACTGAGGTGCGCAAATTCTTCTGGGATGATCCATACTTGTTTAAATATTGCCTAGACCAAATTTTGAGGAGATGTGTGCCAGACGATGAGCATCAGAGTGTCATCTCCTTTTGTCACTCACAAGCCTGTGGTGGTCACTTTTCTGTAAAAAAGACCACGGCCAAGATTCTGCAGTGTGGCTTCTATTGGCCCACTATGTTCAGGGACACTCATGAGTTTTGCAAAGCTTGTGAGCGTTGTCAGAAATTGGGAGCATTGTCCCGTCGAAATATGATGCCCTTGAATTCCATTCTTATCATAGAGGCATTTGATTGCTGGGGCATCGATTTCATGGGACCATTCCCCCAATCTTTTGGGAATTTATATATTTTGCTTGCCGTAGACTATGTCACTAAATGGGTCGAAGCGATTCTGTGTCGGAATAGTGACCATCGCACGGTCATTAAATTCCTAAAAGAAAACATCCTTTCCTGATTTGGAACTCCTCGAGCCATTATTAGTGATGGGAGCTCACACTTTTGTAATAGGCCATTCGAGAGTTTAATGAAGAAATACGGTATCTCTCATAAGGTGAGCACCCCATACCACCCATAGACAAGTGGGCAAGCTGAGATTTTTAATAGGGAGATCAAACACATTTTGGAGAAAACGGTTAATCCTGACCGTAAGGATTGGTCAATTCGATTGACCGATGCCTTATGGGCTTACCGTACTGCTTTTAAAACCCCTATTGGAATGTCTCCCTTTAGACTTGTCTATGGGAAGGCTTGTCACTTGCCTGTGGAGTTGGAACATAGAGCCTACTGGGCAATTAAAAATCTAAATTTTAATTTGAACAACGCTGGCTCGCTACGCAAACTTCAGTTGAATGAACTTGAAGAAATCCGGAACGACGCATACGAGAACTCGAGAATTTACAAGGACAGGATGAAGGCGTTTCATGACCAACATATTCTACGAAAATCATTCACGCCAGGTCAGAAAGTCCTTTTGTATAATTCTCGATTACATCTCTTTCCGGGTAAGCTTCGATCTCGTTGGACCGGCCCTTACATTGTTGTTACTGCGTATCCTCATGGGGCTGTCGAGATAAGAGATCCCGACAATGGCAAGGAGTTTAAAGTAAATGGACATCGCTTAAAGCCATTTGTCGAGAAATTTGATTCAGAGGACATGTCCATGCCTCTGACTGATCCTGTTTACCAGGACTGATCTCCTAGTCTGATGGAGGTATAGGTAGGTTTATCGCTTTCATAGGATTAGGGTAGTTGCTTTGGTCTGGCTGAAGACGGTAAACTTAGCGCTCCTGGGAGGCAACCCAGCTTTTTAATTCATTTCATTTTGCTAGTTCAATATTTGTGGGTAACATTTCTGCAAACCCTCACGAGACTACAACTCGTCCGCTAGGGGCAACCTAGGGGTTTAAAGGCTTGTTGCATACACTAAATGCAATCGAGAGCACCTGCGAAAGTGGTATAGGTAGGATTTTATTTCTTGTTATTTTTGTGTTGCTTTCTCTCTCGTACTCACCCACTCTCATGCTGCGATCTCTTGGAAAGTCTCTCATGATTCATCATTCAGGTACTATCTTCCCATCACTTTTTTTTTTTTTTTTTTATACTTTCGTTGTCCCATGTGCATTCCATGCTCACATCTTTTACATTGAGGACAATGTAGATTTTAGGTTGGGGGTGGGAGAATAGGTAACCTAATCTGTGTTTTCTTGGTCTTGAGCAAAAATTGTTGAAAATTTTTAAATTTTTTCTGGAAATTCTTGTGAATTTGAAGTGATTTTGACGACCATCTTGGATTTATAATGTTAAGATACGTATTGTTGGTAATTCATGACTTTTGGATTGATTATCTGTAGATTTCTGATTAAGTTTGAATTGTTAATCCATGATTAGAAGTTGTAAACAATGATTGAGTCATGATTTCACATACCACATCTCACCTACACATTGAGATTTCAGTTTGATATTGAATGATTAACTTGGTAATCACTGAGCATGAAAGAAACCAGCCTAAAAGATTTGGCCATCAGGGTATAAAAAAAAAGAATTACACCATGGGTTTGCTCCCTATAGGTGTGGATTCGATTTTCCATGATTAACAGTTAGACAGAGTTGGGCAACTAGTTTCACCATAGGTATGCTCCCTATAAGTGAAAATTTGATTCCCATCTTGACATTAAAAAAAAAAAAAAAAAAAAACTTGTAAATAAAAGAATGATCTGTGAGGCAAAATACTGGTTTAGGTGATGGTAGTTATGAATTTTCTGATTGATTACTAATGATATCATGAAATCGAGAATTGAATCTTTTAATGATGGTAAGCTGAGATTTCACTATACACCCATGAAACTCAATGTTTAAAATTATTCTAGTTTATGGATTAATATTTGAACTTGATTATGAAATTCACCGTGCATGAGAGGCCAGGAGAAATTGATAATCAGCATTCATGAATCTTAAAATTTCTCATATCTGGATTGTTTTTCAAATTATCACTCGGCTTCACAAGAATTATCTCATAATTCTCAACTTAATTTTCGCATATTTTGCTCGGGACTAGCAAAATGCTGGTTGGGGGTTGTGTTGAGGGTCAAATATTGCATATCAGACCCTATTTATTGCCTGAATTTACGAACATAATATTTTTTAAAGGCCGACTTAATCGTGTTTATGCTGCAGGTCGAATTTAGGAGCTGTGATTGTAGAAGAGCACTAAAGGTATGGATTTGACGCTCTGATGACACCAAAGGTAAGGGACAGACCCCAGTGAACCAAGATCAACGCCTGAGATCCAAGGAAATCATGAAACTAAAGTTCAAGTGGCCCGAAGGATGTTCAGAATGCAAGAACACAGGGTTTCTGCCATCCAGTTGACACGAGACTTTATACATGGCTTCAGGACCATAAATTAACCGTACACGTTGAATTTTGGCCGTTGGATCCTTGTGGAAGCAGCCCAACGGACAGATCAGCCCACATATCCGCTAATTGGGGCCCACCTGACATTGGAAAATGCCTCAGGCTTCGTCTCAACCCCTTAAAGGGGGTGGAAAAATAGATGAATGGAATGGATCTCTCGTACATAGCTCAAGTGGCCACCATTGGCCGTGCCCGTGCACTCAAGGTGCACTGGACCAGGAGATCGGGTCAGCGGGCGCTGACCCGATCCGTCTCACATCCGGAAACAGCGGACGACGCTGTCCATCCGTTTTCACGTAGTGGGCCCCACCCATTGTTCATATGAACAATCCAACTCGTCCATTGTATCAAGAGGGTAGGCGTGACCATCGCCTAGGTGGCAGAATCCCGGAAGACGACGAAGATTCGTTTTCAGCCGTTAAAATGGACGATGAACGGTGCAACATGTAATCTGGAAGACCACATCGAATTCAATTCAAAAAAGACCATATCCAAACGGTTTTTCGAGCCTAATTCAATGGTCGGACTGGATTCTTAAAATACATCAAGAAGTGGGCTCCACCGAGAGTCCAGCGTCCATCTGCTGCGGACTCTGTTTATGCAGGTCCGAAAAATTCCGGACATTGCGGATCTTTGTTCGTGGTCGGATGAACAATCTGGACCGTTCATTCATCCCGTGGGATGGCAAAAACTCATGCCTAGGTGTCCTAATTGCAAGAGGCAGCAGAGATCTGATATCAACCGATCAAACGCAGGACGAACAGTGAAATGAGAAATCCACTAGACCGCACCAAATCTAATCCCCAAACCACCCATATCTTGCTGAAATTTCGTGTACAATCCAATGAACGGATTGGATCTTGTGAGTAGGACCAAGAAATGGGTCTCTCCAATGTCCAGCGTCGGTCAGTGACCCTATTACGCACGTTGCTGCGTATAAAGTCTCCAACCCAACTCGTTCTCCACCACCCATCCGTGCAGTATAAAGGAGGGAGCTTGGACGTGGATCCGGGAAATAGCAGGGAGAGAGCAAAAGACGTGAGGAGAGAAAGAGACAGAGAGAAAAGGAAAGTTTGTTTAGTTTTTTTTTTTCTTTTCTTTTAGTTATTTTATTTTATTTTGAGTCCACCGTGTTTATACGTGGCTAAACCTCTTAGCTAGGGTTAAGAGGTGAAGCTTGTAGCGTGATGGGATGCCTCTTTGCTTGTGCCTTTGTTTAGACTGATCTGATATTGATTTGGGTTTAATTAAGGGAATGTTTTCAGTCTTTAATGGTCTATTATGACTGAAATTACAATGGGTCTGCAATGGCTTTGAGCATGTTCTTTTTCTTTTTATGTTTATGATGTCAGGAAGCCCTGTTGTTCACCATCGTCTCCTGGGCATGGTTGGATGTCGGTACCCTTCCTAACCTTCATGGCATGTTGATTGGTTGGTAATTAGATTAATTCTGTTGTTTGCTTTGTCTCCTGGGCATAGTTTGGTGATGGAATCCATTCTAATTCATACACCTTTTGTCTCTTGAAACCTATATCAATGACAGTTCGGTTAATTTTCCTGATTTATAATACAGGCATAGGATCTCCCTGATCTCTACAAGTGGATCCTCTGAATCCCTAGTTTCTCTTCTTCTGAATTTCTCATAAGTCTTAGATAATAATCTTACAATTATTCCTCAAATACAAATCAATTTAGATTTCATCTCATTCTAGTTCTACATCTGGTTCTTTTCAGATAACGTACAAGTTCCAGTCCCTTGGGATTCGACCTCGGTCTTACCGAGTTTATTACTACATCACAACCCTATACTTGGGGAGTGAACAGATAGGAGGATTGAGAGCTTGTTAATGAATTCCCTATTTCTCATCATGGTTAATTGTTCCTCCCACCACTAATGGTCATGTACTATTCTTCATTATTTAAGGAAGGTTGGATTAAGAGCCTGACCGTGAAATTCCCTGCCCTTACAAGAAGGTATGCCTCCTAAATGTTAGCACAAACCCTCAACGCGCAGACCCCTTCACAAGCGGATCACCAGCACGAGGGGAGACCGATCTATATGCCAAGACTCCCAGCCGAACTCATGGACCTGAACCTAGAGTCTAAGGTTAGGGGTAATCCCTATCCCTTATGACGAACCCTTCAGGCATGCCTTCACGACTTTGCAATCTAGGGCACCGGTGAGCGAGGGTTTTCCCGACACACAGGCGAGGACAATGACATTCGAAGCCTTTAGACTGATGGTGGCGATAATACAATAATAACAAGCCAGATTCATGCACCAACAGTAGGCCACGTTCACTGCCATGATGGAGGCCTTTCAGAACAACACCCACGGGACATTGCCTTGGGGCGAGGACATTTGAGACGTAGACGTGTTTAAGAGATTCCAGCGATTAAGGCCACAGACGTTTGCAAGTATGCTTAACCCGATGCAGGTAGAGTATTGGCTGAGAAGGATGGTAAAGATGATGAAGCTACTAGGCTGCTCGGACATCCAGATGGTTAGTCTGGTCACATATGTTCTAGAGGGAGAGGCAAACAACTAGTGGCAGAGCGTGAAGAGAATCATCTGACTTGAATATTCATGGGCCCAAGAGAGGTTCAAGAAGAAGTTTCTCAAGAAATATTCCCCCCGGTCATGCTACAATGAAAAGATAGCGCAATTCCTCAAGCTAGAGCAGGGTAGTATGACCGTCGCACAATATGAAGCTCGATTTGACAAGCTGTCACGATTTGTGCCCAAGATCATTGAAGACCTGTAATAGAAACTGCAGAGATTTAAGGAAGGTCTCCGACCTGGGATCCAGTCACATTTATGCACCTTAGACTTTGTGGACTTCTCCGAGGTGGTGGATAAGGCCATGCACATTGAAAAAGATTATGAGCTCTTAGTAAGGTCGCGTCTCTCAGCCAGGGGGGTAAGCGACCCCCGCTCCTCAAGTTCCAGAGAAACAATCAGAGTTGTACCTGCCACCCCACCCACACCCCGACTTGGCGTTGCGATTACTGCGGGAGATATGGGCATACCGCCTGCTTTTTCTACAAGAGGATGGGGGATAAAGGTTTTTTACCTCCACCGCAAGGAAACCGTACCCCTCCGTTTCAGGCGGCAGATAGGCCAGCACTGAGATCTTAGCCACCTAGGGCAGAAGCCCCAATTCAGCACAAGAATCCTCCTGCTCACATGTATGCTATCTCTGCTTCCAAAGCTAAGGAGAATCCATCCCGGGCGATACATGGTACGGTTTATATTAATGGTATTCCCGTACTCATATATTTAATTCCGGTGCAATGTTATCATTCATTGATTCTGCCATGGCAGTAACGTTAGAATTAAAAACTACTCGATTGGATGTCCCCCTCGTGATAGCATCCCCTATGGGGAAGTACATAAAAATAAGTATAGTATGTAAAGCGTGCCTTATAACTCTCACAGACTGCGAGGTAGCTATGGACCTTAGCGTAATACCTATCAGGCAATTTGATATCATCCTCGAGATGGATTGGCTTTCGCAAGTCCGAGCCGTAATGGATTGCCGCAACTGCACAACCAATGTAAAGCGTGCCTTATACTTTACTTGTTTCTATGAACTTCCCAATAGGGGATGCTATCACTAGGGGGCATGCAATTGAGTCACTTTAATTCTAACTTTACCGCCATGACAGAATTAAAGAATGATAAAGTTGCTCCAGAATCAAATATAATGAGTACAGGAATACCGTTAATATGATTTATAATGTGTATTGCATGGGACAAATTCTCCTCAACTTTGGAAGCAAAAATAGCATACATGAGAGAATGGGGATTCTTGTGCTGAACTGGGGCTCTTACCCTGGGTGGCTGAGGTCTCGGTGCTGGCCTAGTTGTCGCCTGAAACGAAGGGGGACAATTTCCTTGCGATGGAGGTAAAACACCTCCATCCCCCATCCTCTTATAGCAAAAGTGGGCGGTATGCCCACCTCTCCTGCAGTAATCACAACACCTAGTCGGGGGTGCAAGTGGGGCGATAAATACAACTCTGAATCATTTCGCTAGCACTTGCGGAGTGGGGGGCGCTTGCCTTAGCTTGCTCGTAGGGTCCCTGACTGGGAGACACATCCTTACTGAGCGCTCGTAATCTTTTGAAATGTGCAAGGCCTTATACACCACCTTGGAGAAGTCCACAAAGTCCAAGGTGCATAAACGCGACTGGATCCCAAGTCAAGACCTTCCTTGAATTTTTGTAGTTTGTATTTCGGGTCTTCAACAATCTTAGGCACAAATCGCGACAGATCATCAAACTGGGCTTCATATTGTGCGACAGTCATGCTACCCTACTCTAGCTTGAGGAATTGCGCAATCTTTTTGTTGCAGCATGACCGGAGAAAATATTTCTTAAGAAAATTCTTCTTAAACCCCTCTCAGGTCCATGAATATTTAGGTGAGATACTTCTTTACACGCTCTGCCACCAGTTGTCTGCCTCTCCTTCTAGTGTGGCCAAACTAACCATCTGGCTACCTGAGCACCCCAGTGACTTCATCATCTTTGCCATCCCGCTCAGCCAATACTCTACCTGTGTCGGGTTAGGCGTCCCTGCAAACTTTGGTGGCCTTAATCCCTAGAATCTCTTGAACATGTCTGCGTCCCGAATGTCCTCAACTTAAGGTGTTGTCCCATGGGAGTTGTTCTGGAAGGCCTCCATCATGGTAGTTAACATGGCTAGCATGCAACCTATTGCTGCTATATTATCGCCATCATATGTCTAAAGGCTTCAAATGTCATTATCCCCGCCTAGGTATGGGGAAAAGCCTCATCTATCGATGCCCTAGATTGTGAGAGTCGAGAAGGCGTGCCTGAAGTGTTTGCCATAGGGGACGGGGGATTACCCCTAGCCTCAGACTCTAGGTCCAGGTCCATGAGTCCGACTGAGAGTCCTGGCGTGTAGAGATCGGGCTCCCCTCGCGCTAATGATGCGCTTGCAGAGGGGTCAGTGCGTTGAGGGTCTATACTTGTTAGAAACAACGTTTGGGAGGCATACTTTCCTGTAAGGGTGGAATTTCACAGTTAGGCTCTTACTCAACATTCCTTAAATAACAAAGAATACTACATGACCATTAGCAGTGGGAGGAACAATTAACCATGACGAGAAATAGGGAATTCATTAACAAGATGTCAATCCTCCTATCTAAGGGATTAACCTGTGCACCATGAGATGTGTACCCCTTACTCTGGGGTCCTCAGTTTTAATTGCTAAGTTCAACAACTACTCCTAGGAGTTTCTCAGTGGCCAAAGTACAATGTCCCTATGTTATTCAAAATCACTAACCTTAGGGAAGTTTTCACCTATGCATAAGTTTCAGATTCATAAGAGTCTTAATGTTAGATCCCTTGAGGTTTGCACCAGTTCCAGAGGCCCGACTATCTTAGACTCTACTATGAAACCAACTTGTAACGCCCCAGTTTTCGAAACCCTGAGTATAACACTCCTCAAAAACCAGGGTGTTAACCTGGAATGTAGATGTGCATGTTATGCAAACCTCTAGAAATCAGAGTGCGAGAGATGAAACTAAGCATGGCACGCCATCAAATATCACATAAAATCAAATCCTAGTCTGCTTAGTTGGGGACTTAGTACAAAAATCATGTTCGTAAAATGTTTCAATCCAAAACTAAGAAAGAAATATAATGCAATCTATTGGTTGAGCCCTTAGAATTCCACCACCCCTGATGGGGGCTCCTCGTAGAACTCATCTCCCATCCTAGTGGGGTCAGCATCCGGTGTAACACCACGAACTTTTCAATACCCGAATATTGAAAGTTCTCGATTGTTACCATGAAATGTAACTTATTATGTACATGTGTATAATACCAATCTAACTATCTTAACCTTACATCCATTCTCCAACACGAATTTAACCATTGGGAATAATCTTCATTCATAGATCAAGCCATCTGACCATTGATTTTGAGATAGGGTCGTCATATACCCAAGTATTTTCACTTGTCCATCATAACTAATCATTCAATCAACTATTCATCGCTAGGTAAAGATATCTGACCGTCCACTCTGAGTTTGGACCACCTGATCATAGTAAACTAACTACTTAATCTCAGTATCACTCATACACATATCAAATTAATATTATGATCTGTTCATCTTGTTCACCACCTATGAATATGCTTATACCCATTATTAAAACTACAATCTGAGACACTTACACATGTGAATAAGTCACTTGAATATTACGGTATACATGTTCTACCTCTTGATCACTCCAAAAACTCACTTGTGATCATCCGTTTACAAAACTGACCGTACACCCACTTACATACATGATCAGAGTAGTAAACATCAAGTTTTTCTATTTTTAACATGTCATCTGACCATCCATTATGTTGGTTTTTTTGTAACAAAATCAGTCTTTCATATATAGCAAAAAAGGATATACAATGCTTTCGGGTGGGCCTCACAAAAAAAGAAACCATTGTCGCACCTATCATAAAGACGAAAAGAAAAGAAGTTTAAAGATCCCTCAGGTAGCCCAGTCCTAATCTATCTAAAAATAAAAGGCCTCTAGTGATGGGAGGGAGTGCCACTGGAGAGTCATAGAAACAATGCGTCTGAGATGCGCTGCTTCTCTTTACCAAGTCATCTACCACAACATTTGCCACCCTGGGGATGTGGGCGAAGGAAATGTTCAAACGCTCCCTCAAAGCCTTCACCCTAGCATACCAGTAGCACATGAACCACGCTGGGCTCGAGTTCTTGGAGAGAATAGCAACAATCGATTTGGAGTCACTTGTTACCTAGACGTTGGAGAAACTTAACTCCGTGCACTTCACTAGGCCCTCCCAGATCGTATGGAATTCTGCACATGAGATAGAGCCTTTGCCATAGCCTGAAGAGAAACCAAAGATGAAGACACCCTTGGAACATCTCCCAACGCCCCCACCCCCAGAAGGGCCTGGGTTCCCCAAAGCCGGGACATCAACTTTAATCTTTATCTAGCCCCTATGGGGTCTGATCCATTTCACTACATTGGAAGGTTTCGGTGAAGGGGTTGGCTTGTCAATACGAAGATCAGCCAGGGTGGAAGCCAAGCGGCGGGACAGATATTTTGGAAGGGTAGGGATGGACCTACCCTTTCAATGTAGCGGTGGACCTGGAGAATGACCCTGGACGTGCTGAAAAAGGAGCTGTCAAAGCGAGCCCTATTTCTCTCCAACCAAATCTCCCAGAAGATGAAAGAGGGCAAGAGGGCACGTAGGGAACGGAGGTGGTCTCCCAGGGACGGAGTCACCTACCACAGGTTGGCCCTACCAGCTACCAAGGAAAGGGTAGCAGAGGGTACTCCAAAAAAAGATTGAAAATGCTCCCAAATCCTCATAGCAGAGACGCCCGCCGAGAACAGATGGTCGATTAATTCCGTGTTGGGCTGCAATGGAGGGGGGTAGCATATGCACTTGGATACCATCTGTACACCCTTAGCTTGGGTCCTATCATCCACAGGGATTGCTCTCTAATAATCTTTTAAGAGAAGAGAGAAAGCTTTACAGGGATCGCGGGGTGCCACACCCATTTTAACCAAGATACCTTTATACCGAGCAGTCTCAAAATATCCCAAGCCGAGCTGATCTGGAACTCGCCAGAAGTGGAGGGAGCCCAAACACGCTTAACTTCATCCGAAGAGGTACAGAAGCCTTCCTCATAAACGTGGTCCACTATTACTTGAGGGAGAATGGCACGAGCTCCGTCTGGGTCAATCCAACCGTGGGGGCCAATGAAATTGCGAACCGTGAGAGACTGAGGCGGAGAAGGATGCTGCGCCCATTCCGATAGCGGACTTAACCCCGACAAATGATCCAGCACGACCTAGCCTCCACATCCAATAAGAAACTGTAGATCCGCTTCCAAAGAGGAGATGCGCGGGAGGATAGACTTGCCCCACTAAGGGCACTGAGATCGGCGTGGTATTTAGCTTTGACAAAAGTCACCCAATAACTAAACTCGCCCCTACAACAAACAGACTAGGCCAACTTCATTTTGAACGCGTTCATGACATGTGGCAGGTTCTTGATGCCAAGGCCCCCTTCATCCCTAGGACGAGCCAGAAGATTCCATCTTAGCCAATGGCAGCGTTAGCGGTCTCCATCCCAGCCCCAAAAGAAGTCGTCGCATGCTTTGTCGAGCTCCCCGAGAAGAGACAAGGGGATGTCTGATGCAGCCATGACATGCACTGGGATGCTATTTAGGACGTGATTGATGAGCGTAGCTCGACTAGCCTGGGAAAGAATCTTGGCCTTCTAACCCGATATGCGGTGCTGAAATTTCTCTACTAGGGTCCTGAAGTATCTCCTCAAGGGTCTCCCTTTGTAGATAGGGACACCCATGTACGTGAACGAGACTGAATCTCGATTAAAGCCAAGCGTGCTCTGGGTAGACCTGACTTTGGCTGCTGATTGGGATGCTAAAAGAATGAAGAAACTCTTCTTGGAGTTGACTTTCTGACGAGACGCAGATTGAAAATGCTGCAGGAATTCAGTAATCTTAGCCAACGTGGCCCTCCCACCATTCACCAGAAGTAACGTGTCATCAGCAAACAGCTGGTGGGAGATGAGTGGGCAGGATCTGCACATGGAGTAAGGGACACAATTGCCAGTAATGAAGAGTTGTTGAAAGCCTCAGCTAAGGACCTCTGAAGTAAGGATAAACAGCGTCGAAGAGATCGAGTCGCCTTGCCACAGGCCTCTAGACAACCTGAAGAAACCACTTGGTTCTCCATTGATAAGAATCGAGAACTAGGAATTGGCCCAGCATTTTTCAACTATATTTATCCAGCTGGTCCCGAAACTGAAACGAAGGACTGATTTGAGGAAATTCTAATCTAATCTGTCGTAGGCTTTCTCCATGTCCAGCTTGATGGGTATGTTTTCCCCTCGAACTTTCCTGTCAATGTCTCTGAAGATCTCTTAAGCGAGAGCACAATTTCTACGATGGATCTTCCTTGGACAAAAGCCCCTTGCTTAGGGGATACAATCTTGGGGAGGAATCTGCTGAGTTTGTTTGCATGCAATTTGGAGAAAATTTTATAAACACAATTACAAAAATATATGGGGCAAAAATTAGAAAATTTTCTTAGGCCAAATGATTTGGGAATGAGGCAGATGAGCGTGGCAGTGAACCCCCTCCGGAGGGAAACCCCTCTAAAAAAGGAGAGGGCTGCCTGGAATATGTCCTGCCCAATGATATCCCAGCTACCTTGGAAGAAAGCACTGGTGAAACCATCTATCTAGGCCCAGAGCCCTGTCAGGAGGAAGGCTCATGACAGCTGAGCGGACCTCATCAAGGGATGACTCGTGCATCAACTCCATATTATCAGGTGTTGTGATTAAAGTTGGGATGCAATTTAGAATATTCCCATGCGTAGATGAAGTCTTTGCCTGCATGAGAGTAGAGAAAAAATCAATAGCAGCTCTCTTGATAGAATCTTGGTCAGACGCCTCCGAGCCATCCTCCAGCTCAATGCATTGGATAAAGGATTTCCTCGCTCGGTTTGAAGCCAAATTGTGGAAGAAGCTAGTGTTCCGATCACCTTCTTTCAGCCAGTTGCATCTGGATTTCTGTTTTCTGAAAATTTCCTCGCATAACTCCAGCTGGACGAGCTTATCTTTGGCTCTATCTAAGCGGGGAAGGTGTTCCTGGGAAGCTGATAACAAGGAGGCATCTTCAGCCAAAGCCAATTCAGTTTCAGCCTATTTAATGTTGTGAAAAATATTGCTAAAGACATCCTTGTTCCAAGTTCTCAAAGCTGCTTTAACATTCCTCAGTTTGCTATGTAAGGTGAAGAGTGGATCACCCACTATATTTGTCTTCCAGGAGGCCTCAATGAGTTCATGGAAAGAAGTATGATTCAGCCACATCCTTTGAAACCTGAATGGTCTCGGGAAAGGACTAGTGATAGTAAGGAAGGAGATTAGAAGGGGCACATGATCTGAGTTAAGCCTAGCCAAGTGTTTGACCTGAAAGGAAGGGAAACATCCCAGCCAAGAACTATTGCAGCAGGCCCTGTCTAGCCTCGCCCAACTTCTTGTCTAACTACTCTAGTTATTACACCATGTGAACATGTTCCCCGAGAAGCCAGTGCCCATTAGATTTGACCTTTCTAGGCCATCAGTGAACTCGGCAGTGCTCTTGAAGTCAAAAGGACCAGACCCTCTGCGCTCGACCGAAGATAGGACTGCATTGAAATCTCTAGCAACTAGCCATGGGAGAACGGGACCCGATGCCACGTTAGCAAGCTGATCCTAAAGAAGTCTATGCACTACTCTAGAGCACTTGGTGTAGATAGAAGAAACAAGCAGGGCTGCCATGGGCGGAAACTATAAAAGAAAGCATCTGGGAAGAGCTATCAACCAGATTAATAGAGTAGGAGGATTTGTGGAAGAGCTACACTTTCCCCCCATCAGATACATTGGATAATAAGGAGTGGAAGCCTAATTTCAAGCTTATGCCAACACACTTCCCATCACTAATCATGGGCTCCAAAATTAGCATGATGGCAGGCCGGAATTTGCTGATGAGACGCTTCAAAGTCACAATCGTGGGTTTATTTCCCACACCCCGGGCATTCCAAAAGAGAATACTATCCATAATAGAAAAGATCGGACCGAAAATCCCAGCGTTTAACTCTCCTAAGTCGCTCCTTCAAGCTAGATTCAGGGGTTGTGGAAGCCTTGAGACGGATTTGAGTCTTTCTCGAAGAAACTCTAGCTGACCTCCTCTAGTATGTTTTATGAGAGAGGGTGGGAACCATCTCAACAATACCTTTCCTGTAATCAGGAGGAGGAATCTGCATCTGAGGAGGGGAGGGAGCAGGCTGTGAGATGTTGGGAGAGCATCAAGCTGGAGAGCTTCATCCTGCAGGGGGATTTGACTGGGCTGTTATATAATAGATGGATGGAAGATTTGGGAGAGGAGCAGGGTGTCGTAGTAGGGGACTTGGGAGGTGGGGGAGGCTGAGGGGGAATTGGGTTTGATTTTTGAAAAATTGGGGAGAGGTCTACTAATCTCTGCCCATCAACGGCTATGGCTGGCCCGTGAGCCGAGCGACCTGGAAATGACTCCTAGTCTAAAAGCTCTCACACTCCTTAAGAGAAGAGGACGCATTAAGGGGATTATGACCCTCCGAGAGGGCCCCGCTTCAAATAGTGGTCTAGGTCCCCTTAGTGGGCTATCTGAGGAGATAATAAGCTGGTGTCTGGGGGATGCTAGTGGTGAGGGAGAGACTACTTGGGGGAGATATAGAGGCTGGTGGTGAGAGAGGGACGGTTTGGGAGGGAGGGTTGTTAGACTGGGGAGGGCTGTAGGATAGGGGGCGATGGAGAGGGGAGGTTTGTTGGATAGGGGGGTCACAGACGAGGGAGGGGTTGAGGGGAGGGCTGCTTAGGGGAGATAGAGGGGCTGGAGGAGTGACCGATAGGGAGGGAGGACCTGTTGGACAAGGAAGGCGGATGGGGAGGGGTGGGTTGTGCATGGGGAGGGTTGTTGGACATGCGAGGGTTGTTGGTCGGGGACGATCATTGGCTTTGGACAGGGGATGGTTGATGGATAGGGTGTTGAATAAGGGAGGGTTGTTGGGCAAGGTAGGATTGTTGGACAAGGGAGGGTTGTTGGAGGAGGTTGATGGACAAGGGAGGGTTGTTGGATAAGGGAGGGTTGATGGACAAGGGAGGGTTGATGCCTCAGATCTGAAGGGTTGGCTGAGGATGAAGGGGATTGAGATGGCTGGAGTAGGGGGTGTTAGGGGGCCCTAGTGGCATATTAAGGCACCAACAAGAGGATCTAATTGAGGCACCAGAGCAGTAAATGAATGGTTAGGGAACGCTTAGATGGCAGGATCCAGTGGGACATATCGTCGAACATCTGGGGTGGGGCCAAGATTAGAGAGGCCCTAAAGGGGAGGATTGGGAGGAATAAGGGGACGTGGTTTCGGAGGGGCTACAGGATGGTTAAAAGCTCTCTTAACCCATTCCTTGGTGGAAAGATTTACCACAGGATTTAGGACAGATGGGTGAGAATCCCTATCTGGCAGGACCATCTAGGAATCAGTTATAACCCAAATCGGGAATTCAGCATTTCCTACTACCAGCTTCCGAATCAGATGAAGATCCCTCCCAGGTTGGAGTAGAACCCTGACTCTAGCCCCAATTTGGACTAAACTAAGAGATAAGCATTTATCAACCTCTAAGACCTTCCCAAATGTGCTCCCAAGGCCAATAAAGACAAAATCTAGCCATGCATGGACAGGGATTCCATATAGGGTGAGCCATGTACCCTCCTGGATAGATGCCGAGGACGCACTCCAAGCCTCAACCTTCATAATCCTCATTTTTGCATGCAGGGTGGAATCCGAGTAGAAAGAGATAAGTTCAACTCTCGATTTAAAGCTGATGAGAAATCTGTTCAAGGCAATACGGGCTATATCCACTGCTGAAGTTGAGTATTTAGAGTCGGTGATGGTTCAGGAAAGGTGGATGAGCGGAACTTCCCGACTCTCCGCGAAGGCGATAAGGGAGAGGGCTAGCTTCTTCTTCTTGCTCTTGATGTCACTGCAGCTCGCGGTAAAGGATATGTATGAAGGGGGAAAGATTTCTGAGCTTGGGTGGATAGGGTTATGGTTTGGGAGGGGTTTTGGGTCGATGGGCTTTGGGCTATGGTTGTGTAAGGGTTTTGGGTTATTAGGGTTTGGGGGGATGAAGGTAGGAAGCAGGTCTGGAGGAAGCCGCCTAGTAAGTCCCTTAAAGGGGAGCCTAGCGCTGGATTGGTGGGGTTTGGTAAGGTTGGATTGGGGGGTTTCTGAGGGTTAGTCGTGGCAACAGTGAGAAACCTTCCATCAATCATCTTACCATTTAGGACACCTATGGCAGCTAAGGCATCTACCTCATAAAAGAATCTGACGAAGGCGAAGTTCTTCCGCCTCTTAATCTTCTCATCCCATGGCAAAAAAACATCTACGATCCTCCCATATCGAACGAAAATCTTGTAGAGGTCTTCATGGGTGGTGTCAATGGAGATGCTACCAATGAAGACACTAAAACCCCTGAAGCTATTCGATTTCTCTACCATCGAGGGCTGGAGTATTCTTGGTTCAATCGAATTATTGCAGCACTGCTCTGATTCTGGGTTGGATGGTTGTGACACCCAAACCTACCGCTGACCAAACCTCCATTATGTTAGTTGATATATATACATTCCTTAATTAGTTTGGTGAATAATTCCTTATTTATAATGATTTAGATATAAGTTATTTTGTAAGAATTACTTAGAAATGTGCCTATAATCATGTAGAACCATTAGATTTCCCAAAACTCTCATATCAGCAATAATTACAAAAATGTCATTAACTTAGAACCCTGAATTTTAGATCACACGATTCCTACGATTTTTTTGATGTGAAGTTTTATACATTGCCTATATATCATAAATTAACCATACATGTCAAATTTCGACTTTTAGATCATTGTAAAAGTGAGCCAATTGACAAATCAGCCCCTTAACTGTTGATTTTGGTGTCCATTGAGTGAAGAAATCTCATGGATAGTCATAGTAAAATATTTTTCTTCATATGAACAACTTGGATTGCTCATCATATGGATCAAGTATAAAATATGAAACCCCACTTTAGTAGGTTTTTCCTTAGGCGTGAAGTTATCCTTTCGAGGCTTACCAACTCCTTATGAATCTGGATCTTCCGATTTAACCATTTCCTGTCATCCACCACAACTTAAAATTGGACCAAACTTTGGTCTCATATGACTACAAGGTTATATAGAATTTAGAACCCGATCTATGATCTTATACCGTTGAATGTTGAAGCCAATTCCTTTTTTTTGGTACAAAAGGTGAAATTTTATATTTAGGCCTTTTCCACTATCGATCAACCACCAAATTTTATCCAACCATTAGCCTATCCTGACTACACATTTCTCCCAAAATTGGGCCCTGCTCATTAAGTGTGGACCGGTAATTGAAATCAAGTGCGTTTTAGCACCCGTTAGAAGAATTTTCAAGATAGGTCAATCTAAATTTTGGATCACAAGAAAATCATATACCTGAGCTTTATTCGATGACCCTGACACAATGGACGAATTAGATTTAAAGAAAGATTGTCAAAAAAGATAAAATTGAAGAAACCAATCCAAGCGGGATGTGAAACAAACCCCTCTCACACGCCCACTCCTTTTAAAAAGGGGTGTGCGTCCCTTCTCCACTCACACGCCCAATCTTCCTAACGCCTAAGGAAGAGCAAGAGAGAGAGAGAGAGAGAGAGAGAGAGAGAGAGAGAGAGAGAGAGCCTAGACACCATCATCACATTCCTTCTCCACATGTGTGGTGTCTCCCTCTTGCTCAAGTGATGTCGTGATTCATGTAGAAGCTTTCCTATATGAATATCTACTTAGGGTTTAGATCTAAGGCTAAGGTAAGAGATTCCTTTAGGCTTACATTAATTTAAGTTGATATGATTTTTCTTATTTTTGCATACTTTCATATTACTGTGATTTTTTATGCAATTGATTGATTTGCCATCATCAATTATTTATCCTTTTAGGAATTATGGTTAAGGTATAATTTTAATTATGCGTAATTTTTATTAATTTATGTGGGTGATGAATACAAGCCTTGCCCTTTGCCAATTTTGAGAGCGACGCGTGCTTCCACTATATATTGTGTAACACCCTGGTCCTCGAAACCTGAGAATAGTCGCTCCTCATTGAGAACTCGAGCGTTACGTTATAAAATGGACTAACATACATCTAAATAACGGCAAATTCCATAATATGGAGTAAGGCAACATTGCATAAACTAAGGATATCAAGAGTAACAACAAGGAAGCTTAATACATGTAAATGAGGGCAAAATGAATGCCCACAACAAAGGAAATATTTTATTACAATTCAAAGAAGATACAAAATCTGAAATATGAAAGCAAGTAAATCTTAAATTATCAGTCGAGCTCCAACGGCTCAACTACAATGGCATAGAGGACTTCCTTGCCTAACTCCACCTCGGCCGTCCTTGAGATCCCGTCATAGGTGTCTCCACCTATCATCATACCTGTATCTATTTGGTGCAACCACATGATTGGGTGAGTGAAACTCAGTGGGAATTTTCCACAAGGATTCAAGCATACCATACCATTCCAAAATAGTTTAAACCACATGTAATCAATCATATTGAGAGTGATATGAATTTAAATGTAAATGGATGGATGTATGAATGTATGGTAATGTGAGACCCGACCTGAGTTCTCATGTGTGCATGTGTGCGCATAAGTGTGCATTTCGTTCATTTTGGTCCCGCGCTCCTACCGGTCGAATCCCGGTGACTCGCGACCCTTAGATTATCTTTGTGGTCATCCTTAAGTTTGGTCACATAGACCCGACACGGATTGACCCGAGACACATGTCATCTTGTCCGTATCGGCGCCGCGATTCTAACGCCGCGTCCCATGCGTTAATCCGACGTGTACATCTCAAGTTATGAGCATTTCATCATGTGGCCCACTTTTTGTACAAATGTATGTGGACCCCACTCCTCCATGGCACAATTTTCCATGCACACCATACACACACACTACACTATTGCATGGAATAAACACTACCCACCCTAAACACTACCCACACCTAACCTACCTAGCAACATTGTTATTGTCACCATAGGTTATGATTACTTCCCTTAAAAGGCTTTTCCCCTCTCTTTCCCTCTCATTTCTTCTCTCTCTCTCTCTCTCTCTTTCTTTCTCCAGCAATTCCTCCATTTTCTCCAGCCCCTTCTCCCTAAAATACCTTCTCATCTAACCCTTCTCACTTGATCTTAACCATTGATCCATGTTGCTTGGAGCCTCTAGATAATGGTGATGTAAGTTTCAAGGTTGATCTAGGTGGGTGCTCTTAGATCCTTCTTTATTTCTTTCTTAGGAGCTTGTGGGACCCATCAAGTGGTGATGGAGGTCCCTCATGTCTCCATGGTTGAGGCCAATGGCCCTTTTTCCTTTCATGCATGATCCATGGATGGGGCCATTCTCCATGGACCCCATCATAGCATTTTCCTTTGATGCATGTCATTTTCTTTTCTTATGGCTAGATTATTTTTATTTTCATTATTCTATTCTTGATTTTCTGATGTGTGTGGCCCACTTAGTGGCCTCGGAATATCCAAACCGTCCAAGCAAAGTGGACGCCCATGGCTGTCCATTCCTTGGACATTGGCACTCTATTTGCTCCATTTTGGGCACATGCAATGGGTTTTATGGAGAGGATATGGTCTGGATATTTGTGGGGCCCACTGGGGTGGTCCATACCACAATTTCCATGGATTGATTTCCTCTTTTTATAGTGATTATAATTATTTTAATTCAGTATTATGTTGCTGTCCAAAAGCCATCTGGACAGATTTTTGAGCTGTCTTAAGCTCAGTTTTGGGGATGATTGGTGGGGTGTTTGGTCCCATTTGATATATACCTCTTAAAGGTGGGGATCTCACCTAGATGTTCCCCAAATTTCACCCTCATCCGTCCCTGTTTGATCACCCAAAAGAGTGGGCCAATGAGGGTGAATAGTCCAGATTTTCTGGACTGTCTAGCAACCATGCTTGCTGTACAAACATAATTATCAGTCTGTTTCTGAAATGGTGGGCCACCTTCGTGGACCCCACCTTGTTGTATACTTGTGTAGGGATATTGGTCCTACATTTTCTTAAAATTTGGCAGACTTAGGCCCACTCTAATGGGGTGCACAAATCAGGGGCAGCATCATTGTTTCAGCAGCAGCATTGTTTCAGAAATACCTTGCTGTCCATAAATTGTAGGAGTTAAATAAAATTGTTTTAATATTCAAAAAATTCTAAAATTTTGCAGAGAGGTGTCCCACCCATGGTAGGGCCTACCTGAAAAATTTTAGGGCCAATGGACACCATTTGGGCATCCAAATGGGTGGGCCAATATAGTGGGCTGCCAGAAATTTCTGCTATGTAGTTCAGCAGCATAGTTCCATAAAAATAAATTTAAAAAAAATATTTTCTTAGAAGGTGGGCCATATTTCTAGGTCCCACCTTGTTGTGGGCTTGAGGAGGGACCTTGGGTCCAAATTTTAAGAAATTTTGAGGCCCGGAACCTACCAATTTGATGGCCCAAATTCAGGACAGTTATATTCTAGCAGTATTTCACCCTATACAGATTATATTCTTTAAATTAATTAAAATACTTCTGAGTATCTAAAAATTATGAAAATTTACAGGAAGGTAGTAAACTCATGATAGAACTTACCTACCAAATTTCAGGTCTAATGGACCCCTGTGCATACCGTGGCAAGGCCCGGACTGGCCCACCATGGTGGGACGTCCAGGCCAGTCCGATTTTTTGGATAGTTTGTTTTATTCAAATTAATTAAATGATTTCTAGATGTCCAAAAATTCTAAAATTTTGTGGGGTTGTGGTCCACCTATGGAAGGACAACTCTGCAAATTTTCAGGGCCATCAGGCCCCTGGACTGACCGTGGTATGGCCTGTAAGTTGGGTCAGTTTTGGGCCAAATACCCAGGCCCAAATGACTAACCACCATGGCATGCTCCTACCTTGGGCTACTGGGCCTGCATTCTAACAGCATGGCCCACTTGAAGTAAGTGTTGTATATCCCCCTTCTTATCTGGTGGGACCCACTGTGATATGTGTGGGTCACCATGGGTCACTAACCCATTTAAATTAAATAAATTTCTGGACTCCAGCAGGCCCAGGAAGTGGGTGGGCTGGAATTCCAGCAAGGGGCCCAAATTTGTGCATAGTTGATCTTTTGGAGCCGTGGCGGCCCACCAGATTTAAGGGAGTGTTGTACACACTCCTTGCCTTATTTCTTTAGACAAATTTGGGTGTAATTAGTGCCTCTTAAGGTACATCTTTGAGGTGATAATATGGGCTAGCCTTAACCAGATTTTTGGTAGCTTTATGGGACTTTTGGGCTGGAAACCTATCCCTTGAGCCCAAGATTGGGCAAGGGCTGACATTATTGATTCACGGGCCCAATGGGCCATCTACAAGCTGATCATGTGCATTTATTAGCCTTGATGCCCTCATGAAGTGTTTAATTGTGGGCTGACTTGCAAGGCCCGCATAAATGTATATTGTGGGGACCTTGCTAAGTCTTTGGGCTGGTATGGCAAGGCCCACACTGTCAGTATAGGCCTTGCCCATGTGTATTCTTGGACTTACGGGCTACCTTCAAGTCCACCATAATGTATGAATTGGATGGCTTTTGTTTGGGCAATTTCTTTTGGGCCCATTATGTGATATATTATATTCATGTTTGTGTTGGCAAGTATGCCTTGTAGACTTAGTTCTTTTGGATAGGCCCATTGATCTTAGGCCTATAGTCTCCTATCTATTGTGATGGGCTTAGGGCAATAATACACAAGAAGTTGGGCCCTTGGTTGCCCACTAACCGACCCATGTACTTGGGCCAAAAGTGAGGCCCAACTCACTTGTGTTAAATGTGAAACTTGCCCATGTAAATGAATTACTGGGCTGCCCATGAAGCTCACCACAACATGTGGAATTATGACCCTTGTGGTTGGGCCCAAACCTTACTTGAGGGCCCACTATATGGCCTATGAGTTGGGCTTGGTGTATGGCCCATTAGGCCATGCATTGCTTGGGCTTTAGACCTTACATTATATGAGTAGTGGCGGGCTACCTCTTGGAAACCAGTTGAGGTTGGATGTCCTCCTGGGTGATCCTAAGGGAGGCCCATAGGTTTCTCTATGGATGGTTAAAGGCCCACCATAGACCCTAGGCCATTTGTTTAAGGCTCAAGGTGTATGTATGTGGAACCTACCTTAATCCATGTGGTCCAGGTTGTCCAAGCCTTGGATCGCCCGATCATGGAGGCACTCTGCCTTGGGTTGTTACTGGATTCACAATCCAATAGCAAGCCCACTTGATCTTTTCTTTATGTATACATACCCTCCATCCGGTGGGACCCCTATGAATATTGTTGGCCTTCATGAGATCATTCCCACTTATTTGACTAATTTCTGGGCTTTTGCAAGCCAGGAAGTAGCGTAGGCCGAACGTTTATCAAGGGGCCTCAGATGTACATTGTTATGGTTGAACTTTATTGGATATGGGACCCACCATATTGAGAACTTGTGTACGTGTTGTATGCTTGGGTTTTCTTATAATCTTTGAGGTTAGTCAGTGCATTCTTTTGGGTCATCTTTAATGATCACACGAGGACCCCCATCTTAGATCAGATTTTTGGGGCATCCCATGAGCCCAGAGTAGGCTAGGACGTCCCAGCTTGCCCAACCATATATTAAGCCAACTTCCACCATTTTGATGGACTTGTGGGTTAAGATAGGGATAGTATTGGGCCCTTGATTGCCCACTTAAATTGCTAGTTATTGGGCTGATGTAGTTGGGCCCATTTCATCATCCAAACTTAAACTTATTTTTAGGCCGTATATTGTGTACGCAGGCTGTCCACCAAGTCCAACTTAATGCATGGATTCTATGGCCATTGGGAATTGAGCCTTGGGCCTTAATTTCTCTCTTGGGGCCCATGTTGTTAAAAGTGGTATTGTATCTTTTTATGGCCTATTATGAGGAATGTATGTATGTGGTTACCTGTGTTCTTATCTTGAATGTAGGGCCTTGGGCCTTGTATCCATATAGTTCGTGATTGAGATGCTTCTTGGGGAATGGTGGTTAAATGTCCCCATTATGGACCCCTCTAGGCCCGATTGTATCTAAATGTGATTAGATACTCATCTTAAACTCTTGCTAGACTCACTTCTGTGTTACTTAGACACGTAGTTGTATGCTTAGTCTCGTGGGCTACCCCAGGTAATAGGCCCCCACTAGAGGTGGGATTTCTTATAGATATTGTCTAAATACCTAGTCTTGGTCCCTTCTTGGATAGGAGGAGTGTACTACTTTGTATATCACCGCATAATGCATCTAGACCCATCTTCATGGCCCATGTGCATCATTGTATGCTTGGATGACACTGTGTGTGTGGTCATATTATGTCATATTGGGCATTGCATGATACCTTCCCCGAGGGACGTAGTATCCCCTCTTGAGCACGTTGGATGCTTGGGATTGATGCATGGTTGATTGTGTGATTCATGCATCTGACATTGCATAGCATATGAGCATTATCGCCCTTGCTTCATCAGGGTTGTAGCCTCCACAGATACATCGTAGATGGCCATGTTTGGACACCGAAAATGTTACTTGAGCATACCGGGTGCATAGGATGCCCATGGGTGAAATTCCCAAAACTTCCATGGTACCAGGATCTGCTCCAACGGCGTGACCGGGTGGTATATATGAGCGCATGAGGGCCTTATATCGTTAGGCCGCGACTCTCACTGTCGTGTAGTCGGTTGGATAGGGGTGTGGCCTTACTCGCCTGACGTAAGGGGGCATTGCTAGGCTGAGTCTGACTAGCTCGTAAATGGGTCCGCTACCTTCGTGCCTTGTTGGTGATTGGTGTCGTCATGAGGCGGGGTAGTGAGGTCTCTTACGCTCGTTTGATTTGTGCGAAGTGGTCCGTAGAGCGGCAATCATCCAAGAAGTGTAATGGACCCGGTGGTTTCCTTATGATGAAAATGTATTTGATATGTGGATTGGATATGAGCACTAACATTACTTCGCATTGCATTTGCATCAATTTGTGTAAGCCTCATATTGCATTCAGTTGCTCATCGCATTACGATACTCATGGCATTACTGATTACTCATTGCATTACAAGTACTCATTGCATTACAGACTCATTGCATTATATAGCCTTGGTATGGTTTCCTGCATTATCGTACTACCTTGGTATAGTTTCCTGCATTCATGATAGCCTTGGTAAGGCTAGTGGTATTGGTATTGATCATGACTCCTTCTGCATTCTCTATCTTCTTCTGAGCACTATTATCACCCACTTTCACCACCCTCTAAGCTTTCTATAAGCTTATGCATGATTGATGCGTGCAGGAGATCCTAGGCAGGTGTCATAGCAGCAGAGCGTGGAGTAGAGTTGAGCTTGAGGACTCAGTGTTTGACTCTTTTCTCTTTTCCAATTACTATGTATGTCCTTTCGGACTGATGTAAGCTTGTAAAAGTTCAAATTCTTAGTGAATTTTATGATATGTATCCTTTGTTACTTCCCGGATGTACTTCTTTGTGATCTTGGGTATGCTCTTATTGGTAACGATTATCTTTGTTATGAAAATCCTCCTTGTAGGACCCCCGGATCGGAACCGCCTCAGAGCCGAGAATGGGGTACTACTGAGGTCACATTGCTTGATCGAAGCGGCCATCGGGTTCCTTGTGAGTCCGGTTACCGAGTCTGGGGCGTGACAGGTAAAGTCACAGATATGTGGATGCACATCCAGCTGTTAAAATAAAAGACCGCCCGCGGTAGATTAACTACCTGGAAAAGGTCATGTCAAAAGAAAAGACCGCCCGCAGTAAATAAACTACCTGAAAAAGGCCATGTAGGTGAGTGCGCCCAAGGATGTCTGACCTCCTGGAAAAATACTCAGGATACGCCCAAGGAGGTCCTAAAATCCCAGAAAAACCTCATGTAAAGAGAGCGGCCCATAGTGGTACGAATGCACATAATCTGAGGGTTTAACTAAAGTAATGAAACTCTTAGTAACTAAACAAAACGTGACTTATATCGAGCACCCGGTAAAGCTCAAATGTCATGCGTGGATGTTATGCACCATGATACTCATGCACATTCCATGGGATTAACAAGGTTACTCTTATAAGCATGATCAAGGCTTGTAGTCCTTTAATAGGACATCTAGCATTCAAATATGAGTTCAATATAAATTCATTTACTTTCCCAAGGTCCAAAGGAGGGCCCAAGTTTGACATTTCAAATATATTAGGATAGTAACAGGATTCCTACACATCTTAAGAAAAGAGATATTCATTGTATGTCTCATGAGATGAAAGGAATATGGGCATCATGATTATTTTCTCCACTAATAAAACCATGTACAAATTGAGAAGTTGCTAGGATAGCATAATGAATGCAATTCTAAATCCTAGTTACATGATTAGTAATCATAAGGCTTAAGTGATAGAAGTTCATGAGATACTCATGTTCACCACATCCAAATGAGAAACTAAAGAACACAGTCATTATTTGTAATATTCTAGTACTTCATTAAATTCTATTTATAACTAATTTAGCATATACAGGGAGCTAATACAACAAACTTGGCATGGAAACAAGATCTATTGCCTGTTAATGTAACCAGTAGGAATATGCATGTACATGAGCAATTCCAAATGTAACATGATGATTTTAATTCACTTCTTATAAGATATGTTAGAGTAATACAATTTAAGGCATTCCTACATGATTAACAATGTCGATTCAAGATTAGAGGACCCACAATCAATGTCTTCACAATTTCAATGGCTTTATACACTTAAGCTTAAACTATATTGGAATCCAATGAAAGGAGGAAGCCATGTGGGATATCCCTCACCTTGGATGAGTGTTCCACCTGATTTGATTCCTTTGGTAATGGGGGTTTATGACTTCCTGAGCAGTGCAATTGAGAATCAAATACTATACCTGTAATGATTTTGGGTTACCTACTTAGTTGATTTGAAATCAATTGAAAGTGAGTATCCTATAAGGTTTACATTTGTAAAAAGCCCTGGATGGGAGGTTGCAACGATCCAGTGAGTCACGACTGAGTTGACCCGATCGGACTCCCCAATCCAAAACTAGCAACTAGCTGAACATCGAGTTTAAGGAAACCACCTATTGTAGTAGCAGTTGTTGGGTTCCAGAACTGGTGAGGCTACTCAAGTTCTCTTGGGGTGGCATCAGCCATCAGTTTGAGGGTTATTTTAGATCCGACTCAGTTGAGAAGAATCCAGCCGGTTACTATTTTTATCGAGTTGATAGCAATTTAAACTACCGGTTGTAGAGTTTTACCTGAGCAGTGATCGTTCTGATCTGTTGAACGAGTTTGGAAGAGGTGCTCCACTTCGAGATGTCGAGATCAGGGGACACATTACGCTGACCTGAACTCAGTTATTGAGTCGGCCTAGCCAAATGCATCAGCAACAGCAGCAGAAGAAGCAGCAATCAGGTGGTGAATTCGGCCACCCTCTCTCTATACCTTCTTCTTCTTCCTTCTTCTCCTCTGTTTCTTTCCCTTCTTTGTTTTCTTTGCTGGAACGATCAGTGGAAACCCGAGGCTCGGCCCAGACTCAAACTGAACTGAGCTAACTCAGTGCAGCATGGATGACCAGCAACCCCGACTCGGTCCTCTCTCTCTCCTAACCTTTCTTCCTCTTTTCTTCTTTCTCTCTTCTTTCTTCTTCCTCCTGGTTCATCTTCTTTCTTCTACTTCATTTCTTCTCTTGCGCCAACAGCAAGCATATTCACACTTCTGGACTCGAGTTTTCAGCCAAGCCAATCAACAATGGAGGCGGTGTGGCTGATGAGCGAGAAACAATCCAATCTCCAGCCTTCTTCTTCTTCTTCTTCTCTTCCTTCTTCTTCTATTCTCTTGATCTTTCTCTGATGGAACGACCAGGTGAGGTCCTGAACTTGGCCCACTGTTGCAACAGGGATGAGTCAGCTCTACCCAAAGCGGCAGCCGAAACGACGCCCTTTCTTGCTCTCTTTCTCTTTTCATTTCCCCAAATAATGCCCTAAACGGCAGCCCTTTATAAGACTCTTCTAATCTTGTTCTAGGCCTTTTGGACGCTAACTAATCACTAGTTTAGTTAACCGCTTCGGTTTTGAATATGAATGTGGCACGGTGGCAATCTGATGATTCAGATTAAAGTGGGTTACATGGCTGTGATCGGATTGCAGGGATGGATTTCTGAGTTAGTGTATCTCCATATGATTGTCTCTGATCAGGATTTATGGCCCATTATCGGATGGTGGGTTTGTTGGCCAGACGGTGAAGATGACTCCACCGTCAATGGCGATTTCTCAATAGGTGGATGATCTTATGATCAGATGTGTTTGGAAGGTTCAGATAGGTCACAGAGACCTTGTGGGACCCACCATTTGGATGGACAACCACGAAGACTCAATGGGTTCTTCATTTCTCGGCTGCGGCAATTTTTCCATAGCGATGGAAGCCCTAAGCCACGTGGAGAGAATGGGGGGTTGAGATTGATTTCTTGCGAATGTGTGGTTGAGATAGAAGGAGCTAGGCTGGCTTGGTTTACCAACTCACATTGTAACGGATTTCCGTTTTCGAAACGAGCCTTGTGCACAGCACTTGATTGCGCTGGAGCTTATGTTCATGTACGTGCGTCCCAACGTAAGAGAGTTGCAAGGTTCTGGTCAGAATGTTTCCAACTCCATGATGGATGGTTCAGATCATGGGAAAGGGTCACTGATGGTGGGCCACACGACTGCAAACTGACGACGCCCGTTTAAACTGTAGCCGGGCAGGAAAAGCGGGAGAAAGAGAGAGAATCTCTCCTTTTTCAGGAAAGACTCGGGTCATCCCGCTTTGACTAGCGTGGAGGTCCCGTGCACCGCGGGTGCACGTACTCCATGTGTACATGCGCTATAATGAGGGGTCCACGATGATGATTACTCTAATCTATTCCATCCATCTGTTTTGTCAGCCTAAGATAGGACCCGGCCCAAATGATGAGGCAGATCAAAGGCTCAGGTGGACCGTATCTACATCCAAGTGGACATTTTGAAAGGTTTAACGGTTGGATTGCTAACAAGGGTGACTAAACCCGACCTTAAAGGGTCCTAGGGAACTCCTATCTATAATTCAATGGCCAGAATATAGATTAGAAGGCCTAACACATACTCATAATATTTAATATCATTTTCACGTTGTTTTTTATATCCTGGTTATTATTAAAATTATCATTACATTTTCACTCACTAATTACGTATATTTAAATCTGATGGTTCTCTCCTCTAGGGATGTTTTATAGGTTTTTCAAAACTAAATTATTCTTTTATATTTAGATTTATATATAATTATTATTATCTTTATTTTTCTCTAGGTTATTTTGGTGGGTCTTACTCCCATCAATGCCATTTATTCATTCAACTGGCCCCTATCGGGCTTTAATTAGAAGGATCGGATCATTTTATTTTTATAAGTGGGTCATGATACATGGGTCTTAACCTTCAGTCATCAATCTATTAGCAGTTGGATAAAAGCTTGATCTATGAGTGGAGATTACTCACAATGGTCACACTTAGGCTAGATTAGAGGTAAATGTTTAAATAGGTTAGCTCTATGCTTACACTAGGTTAGGTCTCCATAGTAATACCCGAGTACTGAAAGTTATGGGGTGTTACATATTGAGATTGCCTTTTGCTCCTCTCCTTATTTTTGTTGAGTTAGCCTATTTACTACTCTTCTCTTTTATTGAGTTAACTTATTGCTAATCTTTTCCTTTATTAAGTCAGTCTTGTGCTACCTTCCTTTATGGCTTGGGCATGTGTCTTATAATTTCAAAAATCCTCATGGTTCAACTTATTTCTCTATTAATGCAAGTGATGTGTTATAGGCCTCATATATAGTGGTTCATATATATTATTGTGGACGTAATGCGTTTCGGATAGCGGCCCTCTTGGTTGGTATGTAATCTCTTGTGTTGGTAAGTGGTGTACAATTGATGTAAGTAAATTGTCATGTGTATTACATCACTTCTCGGGATTGGATGTCGCGAATAGTCGCTCCATGAACACATTGTGTCACGTAAATCCTCCAATCGTGTTGTTGTGTCACCTTGAGATGTTCATATAAATCCACGTTAACGTTGGACACGCTAGTGAATCTTCGTAGTGTAAGAATGAGGGGCGAGCTGGATTTTCTATGAATTATATTTCATATTGTGATAATCACTATGTGTGATGGACCGCACACACTTTGCTAGGCATGCATTCATGTATATATATATATATATATATATATATATATATATATATATATATATATATATATATATATATATATTGGTTCTGCATATTGATACCACTCGTAGTGGTGGAGTACGTGATGTATCAGAACCCTCAGATTATTCCTATGAATCTCTTGAATTGTTGTTAATCTTAAAGGATAACCATCATTATGAGTAGGGCATTGACCCTCTCCAGCCATATAGATATTGCAGGTGAGTTACAGATTGATGATACGGCCGATAATCATTCTATGGAAGATTCTTTCGAAAAGAAAAAAAAAAAAAAAGGATAACACCACGAATTGTTTCATTTATTTTCTGATGCAAACTTTGATAATATAATAAGCTCCCATTGAGAGGGCATTAAAGAATTATTTGTACACTTTTTATTCTAATGTAATAATAAATCCAGTCGATTTTATTCACATAAATTGTTACCTTCGTGAATGTAACTAAATGTGATTTATCTAACAAAAAAAAAGATATGATTTTAAAGCATCCAATTTTTACATTATTAACACCCCAGCAAAGCCTGCATTGTCTGTACGGTTTATATTTAAAGGATTAGTGATCAGCTCAGTGTGAATCCCCTTAAGATTACACACCACCGCATTAATTAATCATAGTTTTAAACAAGAAAACATACAAAACAATCAATGATACGATCTTATTTAAATGCAACTGGGGATGCACATCCAATTGAATGAACCTTTCAAACAGTCGGTCTATTCGTGCTAGAGAATAGGCCTTTCAAACAGTCGACCCATTCATGATAAGAGAATGGACTTTTCAAATAGTTGGTTAGTCCATTTAAGCAAAAGAATGGGTCTTTTAAATAGTCGGCTCATTCAATTTACAAGAGAACGGATCTTTTAAATAGTCAACCCATTCATGTAAGAGAACACCTTTTAAACAATCGGTCCATTCATGAAAGGGAATGGATCTTTCAAATAGTCGACCATTTCAAAATGCAAAAAGGGTCGTTCGAACGGTACATTGATCTTTCAAACAATCAACCAGGCACTCGACAACGCCCAAGTGCCATGAATGCATGATTAGCCCAACTATTATTATTCTAGTTGCAAACAGTCAATTTAAGAAAGCTTAAAAGTCACTATGGGGGGCTCGTCAACCAACATAGGTCGACAACTCGAGCATAGTATTCCATACCATCATCCCCAACTCATGAGAATCCAACATTAGGATATTTAATGGTAAAACATCCTTAACCATTGGCCAATCATAGTTTAACAAGTGGGACTTATCATTGCATAGTTTTATTAAGAAATGCAGTGAAGAATGGGGGGTCATCCCCATTATTATTCTAGTTACATACAACTAATTTAAGAAAGCTCAAATGTCATTATGGGGGGCTCGTCAGCCATCATAGGCTGACGGCTCGGGCATAGTGTTCGATACGACCATCCTCGACTCATGAGACTCTAACATTAGGATGTTTAATGGTAAAACCTCCTCAACCATTGACCAATCATAGTTTAACAAGTGGGGCTTACCATCGCATGGTTTTATCAAAAAATGCAGTGAAGAAGGGGGGTCATCCCCAAAAGCTGCGTAGGCATAATGATTCACAAGAAGGTAAGTCCACACAATATTGCATTTAATTCAGTAGTCAAAGTGGTCACTAAGTTGAGGGTTTATCATAATCAGTCGGGTTACATCCCAAGTCTGGATATGCATGTACATAAGTAAAATTTCCCACTAATAAATATAGCAATGCATATTCCACCAACATTTCACAAGTAAGAAGAGATATTCATGTTTAATGGAAAAGTGTTCATAACAAATAAACATAGATCAAATAAGTTGAAAATTAATAACTATCATAAGTAACTATGTGATGAAAATATCAATTATTAATTGAAATAACAACCATTACCTAAAAGCTAACATGAAGGCGGAAAGCTAGAGGGGAAGATCATCACCTTCTGGCCCGATTAATAATGTCACCGAAAGGTGCGTACGCTCCTTAGGATCAAATCTCACCCTGAATCATGCATTCGTAGGGTCATATTCAAGTCTTACACCTTGCCTGTGGCTAAGGTCATACTCCTGGGTTTGGGTAGTCGAATCAGGGTTTTAGATTTAAGTTTAGGTCTTTATACTATCATCTAATTTAAGTTAACTAAATATGAAATTCTCATAAGAAGTGGAGAGATGATTTACCTTCATGTCTAGGGTGGAGCGGCTTGATTTAGGTTTAGGTCTTTGTATTGTCATCCAATTGTTACCCACCCTTTCATGAATGGACCGACTATTTGAAAGGTTTATTCTCTTACATGAACGGGTCGAATATTTGAAAGGTCCGTTCTCACAAATTGAATGAGTCGACTGTTTGAAAAACTCATTCTTTTGCTTAAATGGACCAACTACTGTTTGAAAGACCCATTCCTGTGCACGAATGAGTTGACTATTTGAAAGGCCCATTATCTGCAAGAATGGACCAACTGTTTGAAAGGTCCATTCATTTGTCCAACTGGATGTGCATCCCCAGTTGATGTGCATTCTCGCATCTATGCATTTAAATAAGATCGTATCATGGATGGTTTTGTATGTTTTCTTGTTAAAATTTATGCTTAATTAATGCGGTGGTGTGTAATCTCGAGGAAAATTCATACTGAGTTGTCCACTCATCCTTTGAATATATACAACCATACCTACAATGTAGGCTTTGCTCTAGACGAGGGCGCTAATGAAGCGGAGTCAGATGCTAACCCCATCAGATGGGCCAGTTTTACGAGGAGGAGCCTTGTCAGAAGGCGGCGGAATTCTATGGGCTCAACAATAGATTGCAGTTTATTTCTTTCTTAGTTTTGGATTGAAACATTTTACAAACATGGGTTTTGTACTAAGTCCCCAGCTAAGCTGACTAGGATTTGATGTTATGCGATACTTGATGGTGTGTCATGCTTAGTTTTGTCTCTTGCACTTTGATTTATACAGGTTTGCATAACATGCACATCCGCATTCCAGGTTAACACCCGGGTTTTCGAGGAGTGTTATACTCGGGTTTTGAAAACTAAGGCATTACATCTTTTCTCTACACTTGGTATAAGTGTGGAAAATGGTGATTCTACACCAATCTTCGCTTTTCTTCAGCTAGGTCAAGACGCACATCACCACTGCAAGTGGGGTAGTCTCCACGATATCATCCTCGACATCACTAGTCGGCTTAAGGGATGTGATAATGATCTCCACATCATCCTAGATGCAAAAACTGATGCCAAGACATGTGCTAGCCTAACCCTATATGCATGTATATTCAGGTTGAAGAAATTTAAATAATAAAATTAATCAACTAACTGTTTTCAACATAGAGATGAAATCAGGATCATACCCCTTAGCATAAAATCATGTAAACAGTCAAAAAGAGGGATGACCTGGAGATATGAGGATATCCTAAATCTAGCACAAGTTAGTCCACGGTCAAGTTTGGATCCGATTCTCCTAACTAGCCATCCCTCTCTTCCGTTCAAACCAAAAAGGAATATCCAGAGAGGAACGAAAGAGATGAGGAAGAGATGGGTTCGAGATGAAAGAGAATATGGATTCTAAGGCATCAGAGAAAAGAAGACAACTGATTCTTACCTTTTTCTACACCTCAAAATCTAGAAAGAAAGAAAATCTAAAACTATGATGGAATCCTTAACATCCAAGGGCCAATCCTGAAATTATAATCTCTTTGGTAAAAGAGAAAGAAAGCATACAAATTCTCATTCATTCAATAATAAAATAGGATTTCTTAGTGTGTATATAAGCCACGGAAAAACAAAAAGTACACTAAAGCCTCTGAAAATAAGGAAAAAATAGTAATAATAAATGCCTAAAACAAAAACAATCACACGACACTGTGTGACATCCATCTCATGGGCCTATGGTTAAGGTGCAGTCAACCGCTCCTGCACTCGTAGCACATCAGAAAATGGGTCCGATGGACCCAACGTTCATCCACATCAACTCCTCTACTCTGTTACTCTGTCGGCAACGCCTCCTCCTCTGGTACACTCTAAAGGGTGCACGACTGATGTCTGCATCAGAATCTCGCGAACTTTATAAGTGCTCAAGTCCGTGATGAGCTGGTAGAACTAATCTAATGACGAACCATCTTCAGAACTACTTTGGTTGTATTGACCATCATGATTTCCACTAGTGATTGGGTATGCCCAGACTTGTTCTGGTATACTGAAGGGAGGGATATTATTTAATTCACACATGATTCTTTTAAATAATTCAAACTGAGTGGTGAAGGTCCTCCATGATTTTGCCAAGTTGAAGGGGCTCCATTTTCTGATGACCGCATAATCATGGGCATAGGTGACATAATATGTATGATCACCTAACTGAATTAAATCTCATGAGGCACGGAAAGTGATTTCAACATATTTGTCGTCATGATCATCCAGTAGAGACTGCCACATGTGCATTGGTTGAAACCATTGCATGAAATTGTGGACATTGGTCATAGGTGGCGTCAGATGGAGTCGCTCATGTTGTAGGAAATAAGTAGTGAGCTTTCCTCATCAAAGATAACTATGATTGTTGCAGTTTCAAGGAGGTACCATAAGAAAACCAGGGCTTCATTGGGACAATGACTTCTAGAGAGTGTTAGTGTATAGTGTATAGTGTATGTAGTTAGTGGCTCTTTTATTGTAAGTGCATGTGCATACTTTCCTCTGTCCTGCAGTGTACTATATGCTCTATTATAATAAAACATTGTGTTAGGGCATGTTAGCCTTCCCCAAACGCTCCTCTTTCTTCTTCTTCTCTCTCACTCTTCTCCTCTTTTCTCCACACTATAATCATCAAACCATTTTCTACTTGGTATTAGAGCTTAGATACAGGCATTCTGCATCCAACAAGTTGAGAGGCAACATGTCACCTTACTGATGTCAGCAGCCATACGACTGACGTCAGCGTTGTATGAACACATGGACTCCATTCGAGATAAAAGTTTAGAGGTTTGATATATCCTGATTTTAGAAGATTTGTCATGATTTTTTTAGAATTTTTCGGACCTCTTTTCATGGTGAGTGATAGAGAAATTCAAAAATCAGGCCCCTCATCCGTTTTTCTTCGATCTACCTCAATTCAATAAGTTTTTCTTTAGTTTCTTTACTCAAAACGAACAAAAAATCTTCCTCCCAAGCTACTCATGGAGGATTTTTTTTATTATACCTAAGATCCACGTTTGAGTAGGTTTTAACAACAAATGGACGTGCGGCTATGCCATTTTTCACTCAGTTGTGTCAGATCTTACTGGGTTTTTGGTTATTTTGGACAATTACTATTTGTTTGAGGTTTCTCTCTTATTCCCTTGAAGGATTGAGTGAGAAAGAGTTGTTTGAATCAATCCTTCTTACTTGGAGTCTTCTATAGTTGACGAAGGGCTCTCATCTCTTGGCATGGGGTCTCTTGAATCCAAGCCCTTGCAGATTAGCTCCATTAAGTTGAATGGTGACAACTATCTTTAATGGACGCAATCTGTAGAAGTGTTCTTAGGAGCCCGTAAGAAGTTGTATATTTCGGGGCCACGAGATGTCTAAATGGTTTTATAGGTCTCTATTAGTTTGAATTGTTTTATAAGTCTTGATTTGTAGGCCTCAACATAGTTCTATACCCTATGGTTCCATATGATCCGTACATTTTGGACTAGGCAATGACTCTGTTGGACAAGTTTTGATTTAGGATTTTCATAGCTTATTTTCTGGTTGTCAAGTACCAAATGATGTCTAAATGGCATGAAATAGTCCAGCTTGGGAAGTTCATTAAGTTTGATCTTAATTAGATGTGAGCCCAACCCGACCTCAAGAGGATCTATCCCACGACTTGACCAGATCTAAACTCCAACCTGAGGTGCCCAACCTAAACCCAACCCAAAGTCCTCTATACAATACCCAACTTGACCTAACCCAAGTACATCTCACTATTCCCAACCTGACCTTACTCAATGTCTATTTGCTCAACTCGAATCCAACTCGATGACCTTGATAGCCTGACCCAAACTCGGGTTGCGTAAACCGGGTTCAGGTTGACCTGAACCCAAGCGGGAGCCCTACTCTTAACGAACCAACATATAATGATTTGCCAATTTCTGAAAGAACTATATGGTGTCCCTAGAAAATATATCTACATCATTAAAGGATGAAGAGATTAATGAGTTCATATGAGAAGTGTTCTTGCTAGGGTTAGCTTAACTCCTAACCTTTTGACACTTGTTATAGATGAATTAACCACTAATGTAAAGGATGAATTTCTTTGGTGTATGTTATTTCCAATCACGTGATATTGGTTGATAAGAGTAGAAAGAGGGAAAATATTAATTACAAGTTTAGAGGAAGGCTCTAAAGTCATTTAGGGGGCATTTGGATTGTAAGTTGCTTAAGATAAGTTACTTATGCCACAAGTAGCTTATCTTAGTTTCTACTTATTAAGAAGATAAGTATTTTGGTAAACAACATACTTATCTTCTTCTCCTCTCTTTCATCTCTCCCATGCCTCTCTTCAGCAACATATGAAAAGTAGAAAAACTAAAAAAATAATTGAAGTGATTAAGTACTTTTAAGTAAAAAAGCTACAACTAATAATCATAAACCAAACTTATCTGAAATAAGTTACTTATCTACTGCTACAAGTAGAAAAAGTAATTTATTTGGTGGTATCCAAACGGGCCCTTAGCAAAACCAAGATAGATATTTGGAATGCAACTTCAATTGGAGGATTACAGAGGCAAAACTTTAGTTAAACAAGTTCAAGAGATTCCTCACAGTGGTACGTTGTTACCTTGTCTCGATTATCTAAAGGGATGGAGAGATTGATGATGATGTTTCCAATAGAATTATATATAGAGCGGATGAGTTAAATGTCATTGGAATGTTGCGTGACCACCATATGCCTAGCGAACTTGAGGAAAATATTTATAAGATAGCTAATCGGCTTGACCATGATACATAGAGCAGAGTGTTTGGTAGTGAAAAGCCAACGTGAGATAGAGAAGTTTTAAGATGGATATGGCACAGTTAGGCATGGCATAACCAAGCATGAAAGCGTCCAAATCAAACTAAGAGTAGTCCTAATAAGAGATGCAATCGTGTGCATTGAAGAATAGAGATGGATCCAATGAGGGGAAAATTAAGTAGGGTTGACAGGCCTCAAAAGAGGATGAGAAGGGGCTTTGCAAGACTTGATTCTAGCTGATAAGAAGGGATAGGAAGGCTAGTCCCTACTGTCAATACCACCTTAAGGCCCTGTTTGGGCAACTGGATTAGAAGGGATTAGGTGGGATTGTATTCAAAAAAACATCAATATTACCCATGTCAGGAATTGTCCCCTGATTCCATGGGATTAGATTAATGCTCTCCTTTGTTGGTAATACGGGAGAAAATACCCATCTTTGAAGCTAGAATAACATATATGTATTATAGGGCTCATTTGTTTTGTAACCTCATTTTATGATATGGGCCGAAAAATGAGGTAGATCCAAAACTTATGTGGCCCCAAAGAAGTTTTCAACGGTAAGTATTCAATCCCCATTTTTCAACGGTAACACATGTATTATATCTAAACTGTTCATTTGTTTTGTAACCTCATTTTATGATATGGGCCGAAAAATGAGGTAGATCCAAAACTTATGTGGCCCCAAAGAAGTTTTCAACGGTAAGTATTCAATCCCCATTGCTTTCAGTGGTGGGTCCACCTGAGCTTTAGAATTACCTGATTTTTGGCCCATGCTCTAAAATAATCTCAAAAAATGGGTGGACGGTGTGGATATAGCCCACACATCAGGGTGGGACCTACACAACTTGCTAGCATTGCATGAAATTGGCACGGGACCCAATGTAGTTCCATCCGATCTAATTCCCGGCTTTGCCAAACACGTAGTGGAATTGGCACGGAACGAGATGAATCCAATCCCACCTAATCCCTTCTAATCCTGTTGCCCAAACAGGGCCTAAGGCTCTTTAGGAGAAACTTTGGCAAAAGAGGGTTTCTCACAACTTTGTTGGTCATCTCAGAGAAAATGGATCTGATTGGTTTTTAGTGAGTGGGCTTTTTAATGCTTATTTTGAGGTAGGGGGATCAGATCGAGGTTTGTGAAAGTGCATCCAAATGAACATCACTGTTGTACTGGGGTTTGGCTCAAACAGTTGCCACTTTTGGATGCCACACACATATTGGTGGGCCCCAGACACAACCCTCGGAGAATAAGCTGAAACAAATACTTGCTGAGGAACCAGCCTCGAGAATTAAAATGCTCAATCCAATCATCTACAGAGATTTATTGGGTCCCCCTCCTGATGTGTCAAACAGAGGAAGCATCGTAATGAATCAGTGGTACCTGTGGGTTGTGTTTTACTTACCTAGACCATATGTTATCGACTCCACCTTGGATAGGGTTGTGTGGGTTGTGTTTTACTTACCTAGACCATATGTTATCGACTCCACCTTGGATAGGGTTGTTCCCCAAAAAAAAAAAAAAAAAAAAAACCCACATCAGAAGATCCCAACTCTTTCTTAAGCATCCTCCAAATGGAGGTTTAATACAAACTTGACTAAGCTCCACGAAAATGAGCCGGAAGTTTGGATGGTTGCATATTCCAATCTGGAAGACTTGGTTCACAAAAGAAGGGGATTTCATTTCTCACCTGCCTTTCTTGATACATACAGCCACTTTCCTGCTTTGGGTATTAGGACAGCAAAAGAGTGCACCCATCTGCAGTGGGGCCCACCGGCTGAATGGTCTAAATATCATGAGCAACAAGTGGACAAGGATGGAGCAGAGAATATCTATGAAATTAACATTGGCTACCTTTTGATACTTCAAAAATTGATAAAATGAAAGTAACATCAATAAAAATAAAAGCTATGAACATTGCATATGGATACGTAGGATAATTTACAAACTCTGGCCATTTTTTTCCCTCTCTAGTTAGAGGATACTTCAGCAGAGTGAAGTATCACATGCATGCACTCAACCAGTTCACACATGACATACATGTAATTCACATCAAACCATCCAAATTGAGGAATTCAGATTGCTTAATATTCTCCGTGTTAATCATTCGAACAAATTGTCTGCCAAACACCCAGTTAGAACTCAGTTCAATGCAACTTTTGGTTTATGAACCATCGTGGTGAGCCCCACCCTGAATGCTCACGTGCGTGACGTCTGTTGATCCTGACTTGGCCTAGGACCCTTGGCTTGAAACATAAGGGGGATCCTGTGATTTGGACGGTTTGATCAATTACATTTATGCTACATGCAGAGTGGAAGCATGAACTATCACACTGCCAGAGTATCATAGAAATGTCTCTTATAGTTAAATAAGTTTTCTTGAAGCAATAAATAGCACAATCAATATGGGTGAAACAAGAAGCATGATATATGGAAGGGTCTGTCTCAGTGCATCTTCATTTTCTTCCTTTGTTGGAGAGTAGTTAGCCTTCTCTTTAACAAATGCTTCAAAATAACTCTGGTACCCAGTTGTTTTTGGCGGGAATGATGAAGTAATCTTCATCATTTCCATGGCCTGCAGAAAACAGACTCGTATTTTCATATCTTGAATTGAAAGCATAACTGAATAAAAGGCTTTGAAAGGGAACAGAACTGATGAATGGACTGAAGAAATGCATGAAGAAATGAGATTGCACTACTGAACATAAATAAACAGGTAACAACTAATGACAGATGTTTGTTTACCTGGAACCCAAACACAAACTGCCTGGCTTTCTTGCTCACTTGGACATTTGGGTGAGATTGGAGCTTCTCATACATAGCACGGGCCTCATTTGGCCTGCCATCCATTTGAAATGCATCTGTCAGTAATTGCAATTTCTGTAATGTAGTTCAAACAGGGAGGAACAGAATACCCAGTTGACAAGCAGATTACAAACTTGTGAAATGATTCGCTTTTCAGCAGTATTTTACAGTGAAATGTTTGATGACAGTCATATAACCACATCAGCTGTCTCCTCTTCATTTACATGGATATTCCGAGGCTCTTATCTTTATTTATCAGGTATGTAAAATCCTTCCCTTTACCTAGTTTGCTAGTTCCCTTGGTTCTTGTTCGGGTTTGAGAGCTTTTCTTAGCACACAAGCGTGTGCAATCAAGCTCACGTACATGCCACACATATGCCAGCACACATACGTACGAGATCTTATCCATCCATCAGGTTGGTATGGCCTTTTACATGTATTCTCAAAAATAAAATCCCATCCAACCAGCATGTGGCCCCAATATGAGTTTGAAATCTTCACCCAAGTTTTTCATAGCATACATTTTTATTTTTTTTTGCAAACTATGGCCCACCTGACCAGTGGATCAACCTGATTCTTGGGCTAGGGCCTCAATATAGTAGTGCCATTCTGATGGATGGATTGGATCTTGGACCTATCATGCCATGCTGGCACATGGGTAGCGCGTACATGAGCTCCAGGTTTGAAGATCAGCAGAATTCACAAGATCTAAAAGGACCCAGTTTGTGTGGGGAAGACTTCTATAACAAGTGGCTTTGGCTTGCTCCTACTCAAAATCACCATTTTCTTTTCATGATTCATACTTTTGGCATGTTATAATTAATGTATAATAGCGACTTGTGGTGTAAGTGAGCTAACAATTTTGGCCATTCTATTGGCAGACATCAAATGGACAGTAAAAAATAGATAATGGTCCATTTTAACCCATCTAAGAGCAGACAATGATTATCCAATGGGTAACGAGTTTTGGGCCCTGCTTCATTCATATGGGGGACCATGATTTTGGACTGTTTCCATGAACATTCATGTACGCCCATGCATGGTGAATGCGTGGCTAGTGCTCTAATGGGGCATAGCAAACTCACAATTACTCTTTAATCATTCCATGTGACAGAACAGGCAACAAGAGAAACGTAAGTCTTCCGAGAGCTCATCCATTGTCCAACCAACAAAAGGGGGAAAGTTTCCATGAACATTCATGTATGCCCATGCATGGTGAATGCGTGGCTAGTGCTCTAATGGGGCATAGCAAACTCACAATTACTTTGACCATTCCATGTGATAGAACAGGCAACAAGAGAAACATAAGTCTTCCGAGAGTCCATCCATTGTCCAACCAACAAAAGGGGGGAAGACTTGAACATGAGATCTATGGGAAAAGGTGTGTGGAAGCTATTAATTCATGTAATTCGCCTGATTTCAGTGAATTACAGCAGACTGAATTGGGAACTGTTCCAGGACAAACGGTCTGCTTAGCTGTGAAATAGGTAAATATGACCTGCCTCAAGTTTGTATAAAATTTCCAACTTTGTAATTTTATCAGAGAACTGCAACCAAGGATTTTAGGCCATGCTCAAGAAAACATTTCTTCCTTGTATCAAATGATCCCTTCAATTCATGATTACAAAAAAAGGGTAACGTAATGGCGGTTATTAGGGGTGCACACGGTTCGGTTCGGTCCGGTTTTGGGGTGAAACCGGAACCGAACCGTTCCCTACAGTTTTAGGATTTTTGGAACCGGAACCGGACCGTTAGCACCCTAGAACCGAACCGTGAAAACCGGTTCGGTTCCGGATTAGTTCCACGGTTCTGGGCTTTTTAAACTCCAGCCCAATTACGGTGGGACCTAGGAAGTTTTTAACGGTGGGTGTTCAATGAGAACTGTTTCCTGTGGACGGCATGGATGTGCACCACATACATCAAAGTGGGCCCCACAGTGAGGGAAACACCCACTAACGTGTTACTCGGGTGCCACCTAATCCGCTTCTTTATCGGGAATAAACGTCCCACCTTGATTTTAAAATAGGATCTTCCTACGTGAGAGCAACCATGAAGGGATCCTATCGTCTGATCACCAAACATGGGCCCCACTCCTACAAACTCAAGGACCTGACTTCTGACGGAAAGGATCTTAGATTGAGAGAGAGAGAGGGAGAGAGACTGAGAGAGAGAGAGAGAGAGGGCTGAGGGACTGAGGGAGGGAGAGAGAGGGAGAGAGAGAAAGAGAGAGAGAGAGAGAGGGCAGGGCGTAGGCAAGGGTATGGCGCTCAACGAGAGTGGCAAGAGGGGCGAGAGGGTAGGGTGCGCTAAAGCCTAAAGGAGTTAGGGAACTTAGGGTTTTTTATTTTTTATTTTAAACGAAAGTTTGGATCTACGGTTCGTGTCACGGTTCGGTTCAACGGTTCAGTTCAACGGTTCGGTTCAACGGTTCGGTTCGGTTATACGGGACCTTAAACTGGAACCGATCCGTAGTCAACGGTTTTAGGAATTTTGGAACCGGAACCGAACCGTTAGCACCCTAGAACCGGACTGATCCAACGGTTCCGGTCCGATTACACGGTTCCAACGGTTAGATGTGCACCCCTAGCTGTTATGTAACAGTAATGGTAAGAGCCATTATGTGATACAGGGCATTAACACCCATTCTGAAGAAAATGACCCAGAATGAGCCATGTAACAGCTATTAGGGGCCATAACAAGCCTATACATTTTCTTCTTTCGATTATTTTTTTTGGACATAATGGGCCAATACATTTTTCTTCCTTTGAAAGAAATTTTGACCGTTACAAGGCTGTAATGGCCATTACGGTCACCATTATTGTTATTGAATACCGGAACCCATAGTAATCTAGGCTTTTTTCCCTTAGCACCTATGAAGTCTCTAAAGCTGCCAGGCTAAGTCTACTCTATAACCATCTACACTTTTATAGGCCTAGGTGATAACCCAAGGTGAAGGTCATCATCCGGTCGATTATTAGCAACAACATTGAGTTAGTCTCCAATGTTAATGAAATTCAAAATAAAAATTCAAAATAAAAAAATAAAAAAAAAAATTCAAAAAAATTAAAAATACCTTCGATTTCCATTTTTCTTCTTGATCTGTTTGAGGAATTCAATTTGGGCACCTTTCAAGGAGTTTCAGAGGATCGAGAAGTGCTTTTGCTGGTTGGATTGCAGATCGACATGGACAATCTTCAAGAAAGGTATGAAATACTCACAAAAATACCTTTTCTCTTCAATTAGGTAATGGATTTCAAGGATTTCGGCGAGTTTTTAGTAATTTTGTTGGGATTTTCCGTCGAAAATTCCTCCAACCGCTATTTTCAGGAAAGAATCGCCGAAAATTTGCACTGCGTGCTTAAAGTTACTTCCTAACATCAATTTTAGGGTTAAAAAAGTTGGGTTTGCTTTTTGTTTACAGACACAACTTAAGTTGCAACCCTACAACATGCGATGTGTGTGTCTTTGGGGGCCTGCCTTAATGTATATGCATTGTATATCTACGTTGTCCATTTGTTTTACCATGTTGTTTTAAGGGCATGGGCTGAAAAATGAAGCAGATTCAGATATTAGGTGGACCACACCACAAGAAACAATGGTCATTGAACCCACCATTAAAAACTTTCTAGGGTCCACTGTAATGTTTATTTGCCATCCAAGTTGTTCATAAGGTCACACAGACCTGGATGAAGGGAAAAAAAAATATCACCTTGATCCAATGTTCGAGTTGTCGGTATCGCTCCACAAGTTACATTGGCCGGGGATACAGAAACAATTGATGACAACCAGAAATATGGGGAAAATGGTGGAATTTTTCAGTGAAACTTCACGAGATGCTTAAATACACATATTTGCATATTTAGCATATGTAGGAATTAAAAAATTGCAAAAAAGAATGAATACATAATAAGTTTCCATGGAGTGACTAGGTGGCTCTTTGTCGTCACCCGGATCCTATGCAGTTTGGCATAGTACTGCCACTTCTGCTTAAACACGTTGGTAGTATTGTTCCCAATTCATCCTTTACTCGGACTAATGGAGGAACCGTCTTATGTTTCTCTGGTACTCATCCTTCCCGAACTCTATGAGAGTAATGCGCGATGTACATCTATGGCATTGGCTGAGTAAGGTCCTAAGAGTACAAGTCGAGTCCAACCCCGACTCCATGATAGTATTGTTGCTAGTCATATGGATACCCTGAATATCCTCCTATCAAAGGGCCATGATAGTTTGGTGTAGTATTGCCATTGCTACTTAAACATGTTGGTAGTATTGTTCACAATTTATCCTCTGCTCGGACTAATGGAGGAACTCTTTATGTTTCTCCCGTACTCATCCTCCCCAAACTCTACGAGGATTGAGGGTACTGTACGACGTACATTGATGGAATTGGTTGAGTAAGGTCATGAGAGGACAAGTTTAGTCCAACCCCAACTCTATGATAGTATTGTTGTCGGTCATATGGATAGCTCGAATATCCTCCTGTCGAAGGGCCATAACTTGAAGAACTATCTGCCAGTTGCCCGTATCCATGGGTGGACAAGTATGATTAAATGGAGTCGCTATGCCCATGCTATCCCCCATGCGCATAAGGTGGGATTGAGGTTGAACTCCCCTTCTCTGAATTGATGTCTATAGATGAAAAGTTGTGTACGAGAGCATCCACCGTGGCGGGTCCTGCTGTCTTCTTCGAACGATGCTTGAAATGATGTATGGGCTCTGATGCTATCGCCGAGGATGGTGGACAAGATCTATGGTCATCGTCCTGAGTGGCACGGTCAAAGTACAACTCCTCAATGAACTGGCCAAGGGATTGTTGGCTCTAACTAGTCATGTAACCCCACCATTGCAACCTTCGCCCCCACTAGTACCACCTACATCGATGCCAGTGCCTCCATCCCCTCCCTCATCACTAATGTTGTCATCATCCCCAAAACTAGTGTTGGGTAAGGGTTGAGTCTCATCATGATCACTCACTACAATTCGGCGAAGGGGGGGATGCTGTGAAAATGCCTCCTCACCCTCATCAAAGTATTGAAGGAGTTTGCATTTGCCCTCTACTCTATTACTACCGGGTCGACGTCGATACCAAGAGAAGCTGCTTCTTCCACATCATCTAAATCAGTTGATTTGACCCACTTATAAAGTAGGTCCTCAACATCATCATCGAACTGTGCCATGGTATCTACTGACAACAGGTCGAGCGGGTCCTGATTTGCCTCCATCTAAATCGACATCTTTCAACTTCATATTATAATAACAATAGACAAGTTTTTGTAGCTTCTCATATGCCACCATGTTCCTCTTACTTAATGTGCATGAGCGACCATGTGCTCCAATTCCTATCGATGGTGAAGATAATACAGTCTGGGCAAAAACATGGACTGTCAATAACTGCAATGTGGGTGTGTTACCTCCGTACAGAGTCCATCACTCGCTTGCATATCCATAAGAAGCTTGTTTCCGATTAAAGTTTAAACGAGAAATATAGTTACCAAATTATACACCATACTACTTAAGTAAATAAATTAAAAATTATACTTGGTATCATCGTTCTTCTCAATTCTCTTGTTGTTGCGAATGAGAACACACCCTTAGCACCCTAAACCGCAACAACTGTAAATGCAGATTCACAAGTCATCATTTTTAGCCACTCATATTTTTAGAGTGATTGAAGAGGTAAATTTGTTTTACCAATTCCCATTATCGAAATCTGCTTAAATTTCATTTCCTGGTTACCGAATTTTACTTCCACCAAAGTCAAGAAACTGTAAGTGTAAATGTTTGTCAATTAGCGTGAGTCCTATGTCATTGAGTCCGATAACCCCCTACGGTAGTTGAAGACTTGAAGACTCAAAGACCAGCGGCAATCAAGGCTTAGAGATATACGAAGCAATGCCTTGGTAACCCATGACCTTATAATCCCTAGAACCCACGCAAAACCCAAAACCTAATCTCTAACTGTGTTTTAAATATCGACGATATCGGCCGATATATCCCACGATATATCTTGTATCCCACCTATGCAATACGAAACACACAAGTAGTGGGATATATCCCACATGTTCGATTCGGTGAACATTTATTTTTATTTTTTTCGATCCTTTTTTCTATAAATCATGTTAAATCAATGTCAAATTGTTATAAATCCATGATTTTTCATGTTTTGCATGGCATGAAAAATCATGGATTGGGAACTTCGATTTCGAAATTTGGAGAAGAAGCGAGTTGTGGAAAATTGAAAAAAAAAAAAAAAAAAACCAACCAACCAACCAAACAAACAAACAAACATGTGTGTAACCTAATCTAGTGATTCTCTTCTTTTGCTTTTGAATGTATTGCTTGTGTTTTCACATTTCTTCTTACATTTATAAATTATATGAATAGACTTTGAATAACCTGCATCAATTCAGCTAGACAACGCATAGATTTGGACCCCATACAAAGAAAACCCATTATGCGCACTTGTTTTTTTTATAATGTTTTTAGTTGTAAGTGTGTATCGATGTCTTTTTTAACAATCACTGAAATTTTGTTGAAAAATTCGACCAATTTCCAATGTTTCCCCATGTTTCCAACAACAACGATACATTATGCGATACAACTGATATATCCCATGAGATAACCGATACGTATATGTATCCCAAGGGTGTGATATGTAACGCGATACAGATATTTTGAACATTGATCTCTAGATGACCTCACCTTAATAGGAATATCCTAAGCCTTCTTAGCCTAGAGGAGAGGTCCAAATGATCAGCTTGGACTCGGCACAAAATAGAGCAAAAGGCTGAAAAATGAAGTTCTAGAAAAATGCACAAGTTCAAGCGATTGTCGATCGCATCGAGAGGCCATCGATCGGTCTTGATTGATCGATGACCCCCAAGACCGATTGATCCAAAATGGCTAAAACAATCCAGCAAGCTCACTGCCTATTTTCGAATTAGTTCGATCGATCAATGGTCCAAGTTTGATTGATCGAAGATGCTTAAAACAGTCCGGCAAGCTCACTACTAATTTCGACTTAGTTCGATCGATCGATGGTCCGAGTTCGATCGACCGAAAAAGCTCAAAACTGTCCAGCGAGCTTTGTGACTTAAATTCGATTGATTGAAGGTATCGCTTGATTGATAGATACTGGCCATTTTCTACCCGTTTTCTAACTGTTAAAAACAGAATCTATTTAACCATTTGCTAGGGCATTTTGCAAACTGATGGGAATCTGATAGAGCCTAGGTGTTTTTCCTCTTTTAATCCTTCCTCCTTAGCTCTAATCCCATTGAGTTCATCCTTTAATCCCTGTGTTAAAGCACATTCGTGAGCATTCATTAATGGCCTGAGCTGAATTAAATAGGTAAATCCTTTGTCAAAAAGCCATTGAATGGTAGCTTAGGTGAATCCTACCCAATACCCTACAAATCCCAACTTGTAAAGAGATTCACCAACCCTTCTCCCATACATTGGCAACATATTGGTAGACTGAAGCAAGGTGTTGATCGTGGGAGCTGAAGAGAAGCTGATTCGTGCAAGAAGAAGCAAAAAGACATCGCATTGTAAAGGAAGCTCATACAACTAGGTATGTCTTAGTGTGGAGTCCATGTATTGACCCTTTTCTTGTGGAATTTAAGTTTGAACCCAAACTCGTACTATAAGTCTTCATGGGAGCCTCCAGCAGGAGTGAATGTTGCTAGTTCTTGTGTAGGACTGACGAGGAGTTTGAGATCCAAACTCGGTAAGACCCTGTGTAGGCCACTAATGAGTGTGTACATGTGTAGATCCTTGTGCAGGAGTGTAGGATGTAAAGGTTAATGGTGAACCTGTTTAAAACCAAAGTGATTGTGAAATCCAGTACATTTGAGTTTGAGTGAGACAACCGAGAGTGGAGTAGGCAAGTAGCCAAACTACTACTATACATCGTGTACAATGTATTGAATGTGATTTTTTCCATACGTATGCTCATGTGTTGAATCTTTATGAATGCTTAGATAAAATACATTTTATATGTTTGTATCATTGCTCACATGGATGTTGTCTCAATCTATAGATTTATTCATATAATCTTGATTCGTCTATTAGTCGCACGCATCTCAGAATGTGTTAGTGGGTTATATATTGGAAATTTAAAAAGATCATATTCATCCCCCTCCAGGCCTTAGCCATAGCTTCCAACTCCTCGCATAGCGGCTAGACTGTAATTTCAATTGGTATCAGAGCGGGTTCCTCTTCAAGGGCTTAACTGCCGAGAGTGAGATCCTAAAGGTGCTTGAAAATATGTCCAAGAATGAGGGTAGTTCGGTGTCTAGACATCCATACTTTGATGAATCAAATTATGCTTACTAGAAAGCTAGGGAGAGAATGTTCCTAAGATCATTAGATCCCTTAGCGAGGGAGGTAGTCGAACATGGATGGCACACACCTGTAGATCAAACATTGAAAGATGGGGTCACAATTGCCATACCCAAACCACAATCTCGATGGACTGAATCTGAAAGAGCAAGATATGGGTATGATGCAAAGGCCCTAGATGCCATTTATTGTACCGTTTTACCAGATGAATTCAAACGCATATGTACATGTGAAACTGGAAAACAAGCGTGGGATATATTGGAAACCACCTACGAGGGAATAAGCACAGTTAAAAGGTCAAAACACCAGTTCTTGATGACTTAGTTTGAAAATATAAAAATAGAAGAGCATGAGACCTTCATGGAGTTCTATACCAAGTTGAATGACATTTGTAACTCCATGTAAGGATTAGGTGAACGTGTCCCAGACGCCCGCATATACAGGAAAATTCTTAGGACTCTATAGAAGAATGCAGAAATATAGATACTCTGAAAGTATACTCTTAGGATCCCTACAAACTTTTGAGCTACATTCTAAAACTCCCACAAAATCCAAAAATACTATCTTGAAAACTTCCCAAAAGAAACATGATTTAGAAGAAGATGATGAGGAAATGACTCTTGTGACAAAAAAAAATTAGAAAATTCTTTAACAAGAGCAAAGGCAAAAGCTTCAACAAAAAGAGGAAAACTTTTGATTCCAAGCGCATGATAGGTAAATCCCCTAAGAAATCAAAATCAAAAGGGAAGGAAATGGCAGCCACTTGGGATGAATTTGAAGATTCTAAATCAGACTCAGAAAAATTTCATAGTGATGGAGACCACGGTTCACTTGAGTTATCATGGCCTCCACCACTGTCACTCTCCCTAACATTGGGAACATGGGAGATAATGATGATCATAACACTCCATAGGAAGAGAAAAATGAGATAACCTTAGAAGAAGAAGAAGAAGAAAAAGAAGAAGAAGAAGAAGAAGATGGAGATAAACGGACTTCAGGAAGCCTATGACCAGTTGTATACTGAAAGTTTAAAATTCACCAAAAAGTTTGGTCAACTAAAGGCTGAAAAGAACAAATTGGTCGATGATAATTATTGATAACTATAACTTGATGCAAAACAATATAAATCTTCATGATGAACTAAAAAGGAGCGTTAAAGAAAAATGAAGACCTAGAAAATGAATTGAAAAATACTAAATCTATTAATCATGGTCTAAAACTAGAGATCGAGCAATTGAAGTCTCATCATGCGGATGTAATACACAAGTTTGCCCAAGGTGAAGAGAAATTAGAGAGACTATTAGGAATGGGCAAAAGGTCTGAGGACAAAGGAGGATTAGGATATGATAACTTCTAGTAGAACCTTTGTCCCGCCTGTGATCAAGGACTCTATCGCTTCAGGGAGTAGATCCAGAGCGTCTTCGGTTTGCCACGCATATGTGGTGATGTGGGTCATTTGAAATTCAAATGTTTAGCATTTAAGAATCCACGATACACCCGTCCCAAGCTAGATAGGTAATTTGTTGCGACTGGGAGAATGGTGCAACCCTTGAGGAGTCTGCTGAGGAGATGATTAGAGAAGCATGAGAACTTTTGGAGAAAGATTCCTACTCCTAGGATGAATGGCAAAATGAGAGAACTGATCAAGTAGGTTGCCCTTCTTAATGACAAGACCAAAAGAATGATGAATGATGAGTGTGGGCAATTATCAGTCTGGTAAGAAAATCAAATCGCCTGCAAAGAGGATCTCTGAAAAGGAACTTACCGCCAAGAGATGAGTCTAGGAAAGGAACTCTCTCTCCCAAGAACAATCTAGACCCGAAGAAAGTTGCAAAATGGGTCGTGAAGGATAGTGAATTGTCTGGTGATTCACACAACACTCAAAGCTGGTGATGTAGCTAGATGGTATCTAGAAAGTGGTTGCTCCAGGCATATGACTGGTGACAGGACCCAGTTCTGCCATTTAGTTGACTTCAAAGGAGAATCTGTTACTTTTGGAGATGGGAGCACCGCTCGGATTGTTAGGTGTGGTACCATTGTTGAACCAGGTCTACCCAAGATTGAGAATGTTCTCTGTAGCATTTCGAACAATTGGGGAACCTAAAAGAGAGAAAGGCACGGGAATCATTATTCCTTCAGAGAATTGGAGCTTTCTGTTGCCCGCCCCTTCTCGAAGTAGTCGAGGGGGAAAATCCAGGAGAAAAACGAATCGGAGCATCGTCATATGCAAAATGCTCCTGACTGGCCGGGGGATTGAAGCATAACCTCCCAAGTATTTATCAAATTTGTGACAAAGAGCACTCCGTGAGATTTTCAAAGGAGATGTGCGAGATCTTGGATTCTAACTATAAATATATCATGAGAGGTCTACGCGCCAATGCCAACTGTTATTTCATGGAGAACGGTGGAGATTCTTCTCCATCTGTCTACCACATGGCCCAAGAGAATGAAGCTAAGTTGTGGCACCAAAGGCTCGGACATGTCCACAATAGTAATTTGTCTTGCCAAAGTTCAAAGAATCTCGGGAGAGGGTCGGCAAAAAGCCTAGGAATGTTTGTGGAGACTGCTAAATAGGTAAACACATTCGAGTTGCCCACAAAAAGACAACTTCTGTGGCTACATCAAAGCCCGAACTATTGCATATGGACCTTGTTGGTCTAACCAGAACTCAAAGCCAGGGTGGCAAACGACATTTCCTATTAGTAGTGAACGATTACTCTAGATTTACCTAGGCTACATTCATGAGAGAGAAATCTGACACATTCGAAGAGTTCAAAAAACTCGCGAAGTGACTCCAGAACGAAAAAGGTGATATGATTGATCGAATTAGGAGTTATCATGGTGGTGAGTTCGAGAATGATCGATTCCAGAAGTATTGTGAAGAATATGGAATTAGACGTGAATTCTCAGCTTCTAAGACCCCTCAGCAAAATGGAGTTGTTGAGATAAATGCTACAAGAGATGGCCACAGTGATGCTTAATAGTAAGAATTTGCCTAAAAATATGTGGGTTGAAGCTGTGAGTATGGCATGCTATATAATTAATAGCGTAAACTTAAGAGTAGGCTTGAACAAGACAGCATATGAGTTGTGGCATGAGAAGTCTCCCAGTGTGAAATATTTCAAGGTCTTCGGTAGTAAATGTTATATTCTTAAAGACCGAGAACAATTGGGAAAGTTTGACTCGAAGAGCGATGAAGGAATTTTTCTAAGATATTCATCGAATAGTCACACTTATAGAGTCTACAATCTTAGGACCGCCTCCATACAAGAGTCGATTGATGTGGTTGTTGATGACCAACCCAATAGTGACTCTGGTCCATCAGTTGAAGTGGACGAGGATGAGGGTCCAATGCAAATAGGTAAATCTGTTGAAAAAAACCCTCCTCTCCTAAAGCATCTCAGTCTCCTAATGACATGACAATTATCAAGGATCATCCCCTCAATCAAATCAACGGAGATCCTAGTACTAGTGTTAAAACCAGGAGGCAGCTTGAGGCGATTAACAGTCATTTGTGCTTCACCTCAAAACTAGAGCCCACTATTGTGGAAGTTCTCCATGATGAATTTTGGATTCAAGCAATGCAAGAAGAGCTCTAGTGGTTTGAGAGAAATGACGTGTGGTACTTGGAGCCCAAGCCACCTAACAAAAATGTGATAGGAACCAAGTGGATATTCAAGAATAGGTCCGATCAATCTAGGAATGTGATCCGTAACAAGGCAAGATTAGTTGCTCAAGGCCACTCTCATATTAACAATATTGATTTTAATGAGACGTTTGCCCCAGTAGAGCTTGTTGAATCTATTTGGATCCTGATGTTCATAGCATGTGCGCTAAAATTCAAATTGTTTCAAATGGACATCAAGAGTGCATTTTTAAATGGAGTGCTTGAGGAAGAAGTGTATGTAGAACAGCCTAAAGGGTTCATTTACCCTAAATATCCTCAGCAAGTCTATGGATTGAAGAAGACGTAAGCCCCACAAGCATGGTATGAGCGGTTGACTCAGTTTTTAGTTAACCACGATTTTTCTAGGGGAAGTAGACAAAACACTCTGTGCAGAAGACCCAGGATTCAATCCAGATAGCCTAGATATATGTGGACGATATTGTGTTCAGATCCACATGTGAGGAGCTAGCTCATCAGTTTGCCCAGCTTATGCATGTCAATTCGAAATGAGCATGGTGGGAGAGCTAAACTTCTTTTTCGGTTTACAGGTTAAGCAGCTCAACAATGACATTTTTGTGAGCTAGACCAAATATGCGAAAGAATTGGTAAAAAAGAATTGGTAAAATGTTTTGGTCTTGAGTCTGGTAGGTCACACAACACCCCTATGAGCACCACACTTAAGTTATATAAAGATGTATCAGGCAAGAGTGTGGATCAACACCTGTGTCAGAGTATGGTTGGAAGTCTCCCCTACCTCACAGTGAGCATACCAGATATCTCATTCAGTGTGGGTGCTTGTGCTCGATTCCAGGCTGACCTAAAAGAATCTCATTTGTATGCGGTTAAGAGGATTGTCAAATGTGGCACCACAAAATATTGTCTCTGGTACCCGTATGATTCTTTGACTACTATAGCAAGGTATTCGGACGCCGATTGGGTTGGAAACATAGATGGCAGAAAATCCACGAGCAGTGGTTGTTTTACATAGGGAACTGCTTAATAACTTGGCATTGCAAAAAAGCAGAACTCGATCTCGTTGTCTACCGTTGAAGTAGAATACATTGCAGCTGGTAGTTGTGCTCAATTGTTGTGGATGAAGCAGATGTTGTCGGATTATGATTTCACAGGAGATCATGACCTTATTTTGCGATAATACAAGTGCAATTAATATCTCCAAGAATCTCGCTTAGCATTCTCAGCCAAAGCACATTGATGTCCGGCACATTGATGTCCGGCACCATTTCATTAGAGAGCTCGTTGAAGAGCAAGTCATATCGTTGGAGTATGTGTCAACTCAGAGGCAATTGGTTGATATCTTGACGAAGCCGTTGGATGCGAATAGGTTTGAAGATCTTCGAAAGTCCATCGAAGTGTAAGCGATATAGTTCAGCTAACCATTTATTGTTTTTACAAGTACATCTGAGGATTTGAGCCTCTTTTTTTTTTTTTTTTTTGTATGTACGTGTGGGGACACAAAAATCCCAAAGTTTTGAAGAGTCGGGGCAATTTTTCCCCAATTTTTTAGGTTCGATTGATTCTCAATCGATCAAATGCTTTTCCGATATGTATCGATCGATCGAAGGTCGATGAATGTGGACAATCGCGGTTTTAAAAACACCTTCGCGCCTAGGTCTATCTCATTTTCGTTCTTTCTGTTTTCCCCTTCAACCCCATGCTTCAAATTCCCTCGATCCATTGTCAATTTGGAGCATCGATTCATCACTCCGTCGCCATTTCCATCCACCTCCATCTTTGATTTAGGGATTTTTTTTTTTTCTTCATTTCATAGGTTTTCTTTCCTTTTCATTTCTTAGCTTCATTTTGTGTTTTCCTTGAGTTTTTGCTTCCTATACCATACGACGTGAGGCATTCTCATACATCTCCTCACGAGGAACGTCGTTCCAAGGCCCGTATCGACGAAGGGTCATCTCGTGCCACTCGTGGTAGGAATGTGGTATCTCGTGGGTGTACCCAAGCACCATACCATGCACCATCTACTCCTCCAACCACATCGTCTTGCGCTACAGCGCCTGGCTCACCTTTTTAGGCCAAAGCCCTAATTGTGGACAAGGTCATGGTTCGATTCATGGATCAGTCTATGATGCCTGAGCATCCTGTCGATCTCGGGTGCCTATGTGGTTACGGCGTATACGAGATGTTGCTATCGGTAAATTGGATCCCAATTTTATTCTTCAGCGGACCGGTGAAAGAACAATTAGTTCGGACCTTTTTCAAGTGTAGAGAGCCCAAACAATATCCTCCAAGTTTTGAAGTTCTTTACAATGGGCACACTTATCATCTTACTACACGTCTCCTTGGAATCTCTAGGTCTAGGGCAAGGATCCCCGAGTCTGACCTGTCATCAGAGGAAGAATCAAATTGAATGGACCAACGCCTTGTGCAATGGTCAAAATGTACCCTGGCCACCAGGGAAATGCTCTCAAGGCAATCTTACGTCTAGCAAGTTTAGGATCCTTCACCTCATTTTCACAAAAAAAATCCTTATAAGGGCAATAAGGCGGACCTGACACAGCACAACATATGGGGTAGATCCTCTAGCATGTCAGTCAAGGACATAACATGTGTCTTCCAATGCTGATCATGGAACAACATCTCTCGGTTATGTCCCCCAATCGTGATTTTGTTCAACCATTCGGGCACCTAATATGCTTACTTGCTTGAGATTGCGACTTCACTGATACTACAGACGTTCCGATACTATCCACAACAATCAATCAATCAAGTCTGAAGAAGATGAAGTTGCCAGCTCCAGGAGCAAAACCACAGCCCCCCTACACAAGCGCAGGCACAACCCCCACAGCAGACAATGGATCCGGCAGCAGTTCATGCCCCAAGCACATCTCAAGATCAAGAGACAGCTCCTCCGGCTACAGCATCAGGACCATCTCACCCACCAGAGGCTGCTCCATCAGTTGCTTTCGAGACTCAAGACACAGGACCGTCATGACATCATCCAGGCAGTCCATGGGCATCCGCATTTGCCACTCAGTCAGATATGCTACATCAGATTTTCGAACTGCAGTCACAGATTCGCAAGGAGCAGGTTTAGCATGGAGAATGACTGTCACGCTTGGAGCAGATGGTTCAGTCCTTGCAGCGCACGTTCAGGATTTAGTGTCAAGCTTGTCTTGTAGGCGAGACGATGTGTCTGCACCAGGACAGTCCAGTTAGCGTGTGTTAGATGTCAGATACAGGGTCTAGTATTGTCTTTTGTTGTGTCTTTTGACTATCTCGGTCATTGAGCCTTCATTTGTATATGTCCAATCGCGAGATGTGTGTTTTGTGGATGGTATAGCCTTTGTGTTTTGAATATTTTGGTCTAATACCTTTGGATGTTATGGTTTGACATTTTTTGTGGATGACATTGTGGATGCTTTATTGCTTTATCTTATGTTTGGTTGTGAGAATGGTTGCGTCCCCCATGTGTATGGACTTGTGTAGTTTCTCCCTTGCTATGATTGGACATATTTTCTATGCTTTTATAGGTATATCTCATTATATGTCATATGTTGTATGTGTGTTAGCCATGATATAATCTTATAGGTACATTTTTTCTATGCTAACCATGATATGTTTCTTTGTCAATTACTGACAAAAACGGGGTGAGCTCACTCCCACCAAAGTGTCGATTATATCCTTTGCAGACTTCCTTTCATGCAGGGACAATATGTTCACTAAAGACAAGTTGTGTGTCAGTTGTACACGTCAAATTTTGTATTCATTATTGTAAATCATGCGTATAGTGACATGTAATTTTGAGTTTATGTTTTGGGTAGTCATTGGTATGGACCATGATGTTGTCTATGTTACGTTTTGCCACACAATTGACAAAAGGGGGAGATTGTAAGTGCAAATGTTTGTCAATTCGAGTGAGTCCTGTGTCGTCGAGTCCGATGAGCCCCTATAGTAGTTGAAGACTTGAAGACTCGAAGACCTGCGGCGATCAAGGCTTGAAGACTCAAGTATATGAAGCAGTACCTTGGTAACCCATGACCTTATAATCCCTAGAACCCATGCAAAACCCAATAGGAATATCATAAGCCTTCTTAGTCTAGATGAGAGGTCCAAATGATCAGCTTGGTCTCAGCACAAAAGATCAAAAGGCTTCAAAATTGAAGTTCTGGAAAAATGCTCAAGTTCAAACGATTGTCGATCGATCAATCGATGACCCCCAAGACCGATCGATCCAAAAAGGCTAAAACGGTCCAGCAAGCTCACTGCCTATTTTTGAATTAGTTCGATCGATCGATGGTCCAAGTTTGATCAATCAAAAATGCTCAAAACTGTCCAACATGCTCACTACCTAGTTTTGAATTAGTTCAATCAATCGATGGTCCAAGTTCGATCAATCGAAAATGCTCAAAACTATATAGCAAGCTTTATGACTTAAATTCGAAATACTTCGATCGATTGAAGGTATCGCTCAATCGATAGATACTGGCCTTTTTCTACCTATTTTCTATCTGTTAAAAACAAAATCTATTTAACCATTTGCTAGGGCATTTTGCAAACTAATGGGAATCCGATAGAGGCCTAGGTGTTATTCCTCTTCTAATCCTTCCTCCTTAGCTCTAATCTCATTGAGTTCATCCTTCAATCCTTGTGTTAAAGCACATTCATGAGCATTCAAAGCTTGTATTGAATAATGAACTCGAGCATTCATTAATGGCCTGACCTGAATTAATAGATAAATCCTCTGTAAAAAAAAAAAAAAGCCATTGAATGCTAGCTTAGATGAATCATACCCTATACCTTACAAATCCCCAACTTGTAAAGAGATTCACCAACCCTTCTGCCATACCTTGGCAACATATTGGTAGATTCACCAACCCTTCTCCCATACCTTGGCAACAAATTGGTAGACTCAAGCAAGGTGTTGATCATTGGTGCTAAAGAGAAGTTGATTCGTGCAAGAAGAAGCAACTCGACATCACACCATTAAGGGGGCTCATCCAACTAGGTAAGTCTTAGTGTGGAGTCCATGAATTGACCCTTTTCTTGCAGAGATTTGGGTCAAAGTTTGAGACCCAAACCTGCACTATAAGTCTCTATAGGAGCCTCTGGGGGGGAGTGTACATTGCTAGTTCTTGTGTAGGACTGGTGAGGAGTTTGAGATCCAAACTCGGTAAGACCTTGTGTAGGACATTGACGAGTGTGCATGTATGTATATCCTTGTGTAGGATGTAAAATATAATGGTGAACCTGTTTAAAACCACAAGTGATAGTGAAATCTAGTACACTCGAGTTTGAGTGCGATAGCCGAGAGTGGAGTAGGCAAGTAGCCAAACCACTATACATCATGTGCAATGTGTTGAATGTGATTTTATCTATGCTTATGCTCATGTGTTGAATCTTTATGAATGCTTAGATAAAATGAAGTTTACACGTTTGTATCATTGTTCACATGGATGTTGTTGTCTTATTCTATAGACTTATTCATATTGTTATATCTTGATTAGTCTATTAGTCGTACACATCTCAGAATTTGTGTTAGTGGGTTATTGAGCCTTATATTGGAAATTTAAAAAGATTCCCCCTACCCCCCCCCACACACACACACACAAGGACTTAACCATAGCTTCCAGCTCCCAGCATAGCAACCAGAGCGCAATTTCAGAAACAACCTTTTGAACACCTTGCGAATGGCCATTGTCAAATAGTCATCCTTCCGAAACTGACATTTCTAATGAAACTTGGGGTTCAGGTAGTACGCCGAAATCCAAATAGTATTTACTAAGATGCATTAACGTGTAAATAAAAGTAATACTCAGAGTGAAAGTGTAAGTGCCAGTTATAAAAAATAAAGCTAAACTTAGTAAAATGGATGCTCGAGGGTCCTAACCTATATGTTGTCGATGATACCGAGCACCCATTGACGCAAATTAGGGCTTGTGGCCCATCCCTTCTCTTATAATTCTTATGAGCTCGTAAATTGACCTCATCAAATGCCACATCTCATTATCTACAACCTGTAGAATCCTATAAATTGGGATGTAAGATGGCAAGGATGACCTGAATTCTATCCCAAAAAGAATAACTAAGCACCGTCTTGTCAGATCCGAACAAACCCCTAAGACTAAGACTTGCACAATACTTGTACAAGTTATCAAGTGTGATGAAATTCATGGCAAACCATGTCGCACTTGGTCTGAGAATGTCCCCTGGACAACACTCGCGCAACACAATCAACAACCATGAGTGATTCTATCTAAAGTTTGTCACCTTCATTGCCTTGAGCATAAGATAAATGCAGTGTGCCACATAAGGGGTCTGATAGAGATTGTACTTTTGCAGCAACTTCTTCCCCGCCTTGACAAACGCACTACCATGTCTGTCACAATTTGGACAACATTCGTCAACCAAACCACTCCAATTACTCCTTTCAGGAGGCCATATATGTAGGAGTGATCTTTTATGTTAGTGGATGCATCAATAGATATGAGGAAAACAGGCTACCCTCTATAGTAAACCATGAAGTTGATGATGGACATCTTCGTGGGTCCCATCCACCCATTGCACGACTGGTACTGCTCCTAGTTTGGCTTGAGTTCACGTACCCAAGTCTGCATCTCCTCATACTCCTAATCGAGAGCATTGGAGGCTTCACGCCTAACCCTAAACGTTGCACCATTTCAATTATATTTTAGAAGCGAGGACTAGTCGTTGATATGGCGCTCCCCATAGCCCCTGACCCCCTTGCTCCATATGTCTTTTAACCTCTTTTGCTTAGCACCTGCAAAGGGTGCATTTGTAACACGAGCGCTCTGTGCAATGGGTGCATCTGTAACACGAGTGCTCTATGTACACGCTCGTTGTAGGCCAAGCCCACCTGACCCAGTACCACCCTTCACTGTTCTCACCAACCCCCCGTCGAGAGCTCCCAAAAGACGACCTAGTCCCCTTTATAATCTCCTTCGCTCCCCCTCCTACCCAGATGACCGAGACTCGTAGATCACCTATCTGAACTCCCTTTATCCCATGTCGTAACACGATCCTTAGGATCTGCAATCCTCTCGTCGTCGTTGTCATCATCCTGCTCCATGACAGTACCTAGGCCCCATTCATGACCTCGTAGCTCCTCCCTAATATCCCTCTCATGCCTCCCCTTGAATGTTGCACCGTCTCAATTATATTTTACAAGCGAGGACTAGCTGTTGCATTTGCCGGTATGTGGCTTGAGATGAACTGCTTAGATATGGCACTCCCCATAGCCCTTGACCCCCTTGCTCCATATCCATGGCTTTTAACCTCTTCTGTTTAGCACCTGCAATAGGTGCATCTACAATACGAGTGTTCTATGCACTTTGTAGGCCAGGCCCACTTGACCTGATACCACCCTCGGATGTTCTCACCAACCCCCATCGGGAGCTCCCAAACGACAACCTAGTCCCATTAAGAATCTCCTCTACTCCCCCTCCTACCCCGATGATCGGGACTCATAGATCGCATTTCTGAACTCCCTTCTATCCCGCGTCGTAATATAATCCTCGGGATATGCAAATCCCCTTTGATGTTCTCACCAACCCCTGTCAGGAGCTCCCAATCGATGACCTAGTCCCATTAAGAATCTCCTCTACTCCCCCTCCTACCCCGATGATTGGGACTCATAGATCGCCTATCTGAACTCCCTTCTATCCCGCGTCGTAATACAATCCTCAGGATATGCAAATCCCCTTTGATGTTCTCACCAACCCCTGTCGGGAGCTCCTAAACGACGACCTAGTCCCATTAAGAATCTCTTCTACTCCCCCTCCTACCCCGATGACTAGGACTCATAGATCACCGTCTGAACTCCCTTCTATCCCACGTCGTAATACAATCCTCAGGATATGCAATCCCCTTGTCGTCATTGTCATCATCCTGCTCCTCGAATGTACCTAGGCCCCGTTCATGACTTCATAGCTCCTCCCTAATATAACTCTCATGCCTCCTGTTGTTGTCGGTGTGACTTCGCCTCAATCAATATACTCTTCTCATCTCTGCTCTCACTAGCTTTGTTACACTTTGGCAATCCTTCCCATTCTTGTACCCCCTTCCAAGTACTCCTTCAGCCTAGACACCCCCATTCATTATCACTTGGCCACAGTAGTTGCATATAGCTTCATATTTATTCCCCTCAATTGATTGTCCATACTTCCACCCAACGTCCCTTGCTCATTTTTCCGATCCGGACCGCATTTTTTTTTTTTCACACACCCACCCACAACCTCAATGTTGAAATGTTGAAACACACTTTGTCTACCACTGAGCCATGGGGTTGAACCCAATTCAGACAACATTTTTCTCCATGCTCATTGGCTACATATTTTGCATGAAGAGAAGTTATATGTCAAACTCAAAAAATACTCATTCATGGTTGACAATGTATAGTCTTTTTGGGTTATGTTGTCTCATACCAACACATCAAAGTAGATGAAGAGAAATTCAAAGCAAGCGTGGAGTGGCCAACTCCAAAATTGGTTACCGAAGTGCAATGCTTTTATGGCCTAACAACATTTCACCGACGGTCCATGAGTACAAGGTAACATACCTATACTAAATATCTCGTCCAGTGGAAGAACGCAACACGATACAGATATTTGGATCAATGATGAGGAGTTGCGGAATCTCAACAGAAGAATGTGGGAAAGAATTACCAAGCCAAACTCAAGTACAACACGAAGCACTATATCATACTCAAGTTTTCTTCTTATATATGTAGTAGTCATTCCATGAGAGAGGGCATTTTAGAGTTGTTTTCTACAAGCTTTGTATTTGAGAGTTGAGTGATTCCTCTCTTGTTGGTTGAGTGATTCCCTGACCCCCTTGGGTGAGTCCCTAAGGTATGCCTTGTTGAGTGAGTGATTTCCCCAACCCCTTGCGTGAGTGATTCCCCAAGCTATCCTTTGTTAGGTGAGTGATTCCCTAACCCCCTCAAGTGAGGGAGTCCCTAAGCTATCCCTTGTTGGGTGAGTGATTTCTCCAACCCCTTGGGTGAGTGAGTCCCCAAGCTATCCTTTGTTAGGTGAGTGATTCCCCAACGCCTTGGGTGAGTGAATCTCCATTTCTTATTCTCATTTGGAATATGTACTCTTGATCCAAATTATAGCAACAAAGTTCTTCTTTGGGTTATACGTAGAAATGGGATTTATTGTTGAGAGAGAGAGAGGAATTAAAAATGGGGTTTCTCCTTTTGTCCTACTTAACAATTTTTCATACGACATTTGATGCAGTAATGCTTGGAACCTATCTAACTTGAAAAGGAAAAGAAGAATCTATAATTTCTTTTAAAAATATCAATTTTACCAACGTAAAAAAATTACCCGGTAGGTTATATAGCATTTTATCTTTTTTATACAGCATATTATCATTCACAAGTCGAGGCTAAATGTTTATTTGGTTGACATTCAAAGTTTGTATTACTTTTAACTTGACAAAAATACAATCCTTGAATGGAAGAGGAAACATAGTTTAGAAAAGGTTTCTCTGTATGGCAATACCTACTAAGTGAGTCTTGACAGATAGACCATTGCAAAGCTGCCAATCCATGAAGTTCACTCTGCAAAAACTTTGATGCATTAGAAAAAATCTAAAAATGAAAAATAAAAAACTTCTGAAAAGATTGTATAATAATAATCATCTTTTAGTAAAAAAGCTATTGACACCACACCATTATGTATTGGACAACTGTAAGCCCCTCAGCTGAATGTTTAGAAATAGAAGACAATGAATCATAGATGGTTTATGCTTTAGACATAACAATGCCTGTTATATCATGGTTTAAAAACTCAGAGATTTGGACCAACTATTCCAGTCTCAAGCCAAGTAGCAACTTGACCAAGTTGGGAGTGAACCGTCCCCGGACAAGGCTGAATTAGGGATTGACTCATCCAGGTGACTCGTGGGGTCAAACCAGATCGAGTTTGACCAAGTCCAAGTCAACTCAGTTAGTCCTTGTGTTAAAACCGTGTTATACATACAGAAACATCATTCTCGCACAGTAGAAGAAAGAGAGGATTGGGGCAAGGGAGAAGCAAAGCAGGGCTTCTTAAGAATTAGGGACAATCCCAACCTTTCACTGGTAGAAAAAGAAAGCAAGAGCAACATGGAAGTGTTTACATAGACTAATAAAATGAGATGTTAGATGTCCTGGTAATGTGCACTTGCACTCCTTGTTGTCAACTCCACATAAACTGGATATGGGGCCAAAAGACTCCATTATCATCATTGATCTGCTGGCCCACCATCAATCGACCACAATAGAAAAAGCTACACTGATTGGATGATTTTAACCTGTTTTAACATTGGCGTACCTATGTTACATGGATTCTTCTACACAGGAGACATTACATGACAAGATTTTGGCATTAATCATTCAGATGCCTGTAAATTTTTTAGTTGTAAACACTTTACACCTGAAAAGGGTTTCCTGTTTGGCTTTTAAGTGGTAATCTGTTTACAGGTTAATAGATTTTGTGTTTGGGTAACATGTAAAGTGTTTACAATGTATAAAGTAGATATTCACATCACATAGAGCTTGGCACGGTAGATCCCAACAAAATCAGCAAATCACAATAGAGTCAGATATGCTTTTACACCCTTTAAGGACATGCTAAAAATCTATATAGTTGAAGCCCAAATGCATTTTCATTTAGTGCTTTTCAAAGAAGAGTAGAGGTTAGGGTCATGGGTTATAGGTCACTGTCTATTTTGCTTAAAACCACGTGGCCCACTATATGCGTCAATTGGCAGTGGTCCAACCCTCCCTGTATGTCAAATCAATTCAATTCAAGCATTTCATCATCCAGTGCCAACCATATGAGCAAGCAGTTGGTGCAAATTCAGATGGCATCAGGTAGGCCACATGCAGCATGTGTATATTACCATGGGGCTCACCACATTCATAAGCAGTTGACAAATCCTTTGTGACCACCTATGTTCCACATGAATTGTCTTAATTTTTTACCCAGAGCATGGATGATGAGCTTCAACTGATGAGTGGCTTGGATCGCATCCAATTTTGCAGCAAGACTCATTGTCAATCTTTCACATGCCTCCTACTTCAACAAGCCACAAGGCATTAGCAGGTCTCCTTTCTTAAAAAATTGAAATATTTGAGGCATTAGCAAGTCTCAATCTCCGCACAGTTGGGACAGCTGACCAACATGCCTACAAACTTTGAACTATATTTCATGAGACATACAAGACAAGGTTATAAAAAGCATATCAAAACTGAAAGGCAAGCCATGCCAGCAATCAAGCAAGCAATAGGAAATTCAAGTAAGATGCTCCTCTCTAATAATGAGCTATAACAAAATCTGAAATTCTCGTTGATCTCATCATGTATTTGGAATTTACACATTTTGATACCACAAGAGATTATCACATATTGTAACCAAATTTCATGTATTGATTAACTTGGGAAAGAATGCATAAAGAATCAACACATAAGATCTTGAGAAATTTCCACCATAGAGGGGTTTACTGATTGTAGGCAAGTTATATTCCTTGCCATGACATTCCACAAGTTGACAAAATTACTTCACACTGAGAAAACCATTCATTACTTAATAGAAAAGGAAATAAGTACATCCTGTGTGGGAAGGTATGAAGTGTACGCACTCTGATATCATAATCGCAGTGCAGGGGGGCTGTAGGAATGGTCTGTGAGGATTCAAAGCACTATGGTGAGGTAAAGGATGCACAATGCTAATTGTGGTGCATGCCTGGGAGGTGAGGAGCGCCCCAAGGTCTAACAGGTAGGAGGGTGCTCTTTCATTGTAACACAAAGGATGGTTCTAGGTGAGGCATAACTAAATATCTATAGTGCTCATGGAACAAAAACTGGAGATGTAGGTTGACCAAGATTGCCTATAGGACTGAAAGAAGAGCAGAAGGCACCCTAGTAGCAAAGAACTTTTAATTCTTGTACACCTGTATCAATCCTTAGCAGTTTGTCATGGCTATGATCATTACTGAACAAAGGATGGAACCAGCCGTAAGTCCCATTGGTTGAACACTAGGGTCTTCAGGAGTCAGAGACAGCATGCTGCCCTTGGGTGTACAGAACGTTGTGGCATTCAACATGTTATAGTTGATACATATATGAGTTTGTGGATGCAGATACACTACTGAGTGCAAGCAGACCCAACTAGTGTTTGCAGTATATCAGCCGATACTATCAGTATCGCAGGTAAGCGATGCAAAACAGCTCGGAAGTTACCAAACTTCGAGTATCATGTGAAACATTGGTAAATATCACAGATGATATATCAATACATTGCGATATTTTCAAGATATTGCTGTTATATACTTCCTAGTACCAATGATACTCTCGATATATACTTCAATCTGATGTGTCATTCAGATAAGAACATATTCATGTGCTTCTTTGTGATTATTCATGTGCTTCTTTGTGATTATTGATGCAATTCTATATTTTTAATTTTTGGATAAATATGAAAATTAATTAATTTTCTTTTTTTCAGATTTGATGCAATTTTATAATCTTTTTATTTTCAGAAAAAATGTCATTTTTTACAAAATGAAAAATACTAGTTTTTTTTTTTTCTCTAATTTGATGCTTCTAAGATCATATTCATGTGACTCTTTAAGATTATTAATGCAATTTTATATTTTTCTATAATATTCAGATAAATATATGCCAGTTTTTTAAAATATGAAAATAATTGTTTTTCCTTTTTTCTGATTTGATGCTTCAATCTGATGTGTCATTCATATAAGATCATATTCATTTGCTTCTTTAAGATTATTGATGCAATTTTATTTATTTTTTGATTTTTTCCATATTTGGATGAGTGACTTTATGTTCATATTTTGGTTATTTTTGCAAGTTTTGAAGCTTAATAGGATTTAATACTTTAATTCATATCTATTTGGATCTGATTAGAAGTTCAGAAATTTAATTAATTCATTCTCCCCATAAATAGTCAGTTTAGACAGTAGGTGTTTGGTCTTGATTATATGGCATTCATGATGAGGAGAATATTGACTCTAATGAAGATTCAGATCAGGAGGTGACTATGGCTAGGAGAGAGCGTGCGCACTGCTCTTGAAGATGAAGAACATCGGCGTATGTTAGGTGGCAGAGAGTGTAATTGGAGTGCGACTACAACTGCAAGTGAGGATTTATGGCGTATGTTTGGCAGTCAATGAAAGGCATCTTCATGTGATGCCCTTGTGGATGTGGATGTGAATGTGGGAGACCATCTGTTGATCCGATCATGTTTGAGAATGAGGTTCTAGAAGCGGCAACCGACAGGAAGTATTTGGTCCTTATTATATGGCGTTCATGATGCGGAGAATATTGACTCTGACGAAGATTCAAATCAGGAGGTGATAATGGCTAGGAGAGAGCGTGCGCATTGCTCTTGAAGATGAAGAACATCGACGCATGTTTGGTTGGAGAGAGAATGTAGTTGGAGTGCGACTACAACTGCAAGTGAGGATTTACGGTGTATGTTTGGCAGACAAAAGGCATCTTCATGTGATGCCCCTATGGATGTGGATGTGGATGTGGGAGACCATCTGTTGATCCGATCATGTTTGGGAATGAGTCAACTAAACAAAAGAAGATCCAACAAATATGGAGTAAAACTTCCGTTGAGAAACTAGGTAAGGCAATAGCTATGTTATTTATACATGCCAACATGCCCAAAATCAGGCACGAATTGCCTACTTTAGTATTGGATCCAATTCTAGTTGTTTCTAATCATGCGGTCCACTTGAGTATTGGATTTGCCTCATTTTTTTGGCCCATTTCCAAACATGATTTGGCAAAATGGATGGACGAAGTAGATTTCTCACGAACATCACGGTGGGCCCCACCTAGCTTCCTGTCACTGGAAGTTCTTGTGAAGGCTTTGGCAGGCAATCCGCGTCCAATTTTGAGGCAACCAAAGCAATCTGCATCCGATTTTGGGGGCATGGCTTTGGTGGATCCCAGACTGTGGGGCCCACCTTGATCTATATAACTTACATCCATGCCATCCATCCATTTTGAAACCTCATTTTAGGAAATGATACCAAAAATGAAGCAGATCCAAATCTTATGCAGACCACACCACAAACACTCATCGTTACAAACTCCTTTGGGGCCACCAGAACGTTTATGTACCATCCAACCTGTTGATAAGGTCACAAAGACCTAGATGAAGGGACCACACAAATATCAGCTTGACCCAAAACTTTTGTGGTCCATCCTGGATGGAGCCTAGGTGATGTCCGACGACAACGACGACAAGGGGATTGCATGTCTAGATGACTATGTTACGACACGGGATAGGAGGGAGTTCAGACAGGTGATTAACGAGTCCCAGGCATCGGAGTGGGAGGGGGAGCGGAGGAGATGGCTTGACGAGACTAGGTCGTCATTTGGGAGCTCCCAACAAATGGTTTGAGGGAGGCAATGTGGGTGGTAGTAATTCTAGCAAGCCGGGCCTACAATGCACACAGAGCACCCGTGTTATAGATGCACCAATTGCAACTACTAAGCGGAAGAGGTTAAAAAACATATGGAACAAGGGAATCAGGAGGAATGTGGGGAGAGCTAGGTGGTTCATCTTAAGCCACATACCAACAAATGCAGCAACCAGTCCTCACTCCAAAAATATGATTGAGGAGGTGCAGCGCTAGGCCCAGTATGAAGCCTCGAACCCCATAGGAGATTCTTGAGGTCTACATCAATTAGGAATACGAGGTGGAGGCTTAGGTACGTGAACTGAAGCTAAACTGGTAACGGTACGAGGTGATGGTCATGTGCGTTCGGTGGATGGGACCCACGAAAATGTCCATTATCAATTTCATGGTGTATTGTTGAGGGCAACCCGTTTTCCTCAAATCACAAATACATATATGACCTTACAAATGTAGCGTCCGAGAATGTCATCCAAGTTGTGACAGACAATGGCAGTGCATTTGTTAAGGCGAGGAAGAAATTAATGAAGAGGTACTATCTCTATTGGACCTTGTGTGCATCACACTACATTGATTTGATACTCGAGGCGATAGGCCAGTAGGAGTCTGTCAAGAAGATCATGGAGGATGCGAGGAAGGTGACGAACTTCATGTACAATCACTCATGGTTGTTGGCTGCAATGCGAGTCAAGGGGACATCGTTAGACCTGGTGCGACACAATTCGCTACGAACTTCATCGCACTCAATAGCTTGTATAGGCACTGTGTGGGTCTCAGGAATTTGTTCAGATCTAAGAAATACTTAGAATGGAACCAGAGACGGACAAAGGGTGCAAAGAACGTTTAAAAAACAGTACTTACTAATTCCTTCTAGGACAAAGTTCAGATCGTTGTTTCCTTCCTGAATCCAAAAAATCTGTAGAAAAATATCCCACAACTCCCTAGCGAAAGCACAATGTATAAACAGGTGGGCCACCGATTCCGCATCTTTAAGACACATCAAACAAGTGTTTGGAGGGATCATCTTCCTCTTGCAAAGATTACCAATAGTTAACACTTTATTCCTTCCTATCATCCATCCAAAAGCCGCCACCTTTGTAGGAGACCCATAATGCCAAAGAAATGTCGTTGAAACAATCCAAAAGTTTTCATTTTTGTGTGCACAAAGACCGACTTGACTAAAAAAGAGCTTGACTGAGACTTCAACCATGATATAGTCCTCCTCTGATAACACTGGAGAGACCTTCCATAATATCTCAAACAAAATAATGAGATCTTCAATCTCGTCATCCGACAAATTTCTTCTAAAGACAAGAACCCAAACCACCACCCCATCCCTCACTGAGTAGCAACCACTCACCTTCACCCCCTCTTCTTGAACTAACCTTGCCAATGATGGGAATCTACCACCCAACTTCACTTCTCCCACCCATCTATCCTCCCAAAATCTAATTCTCTTTCCATCCCCCAAATGAAAGCCTATGCCTTCCCGCACACTCTCTCTAAGAGTCGCTACCAATTTCCATGAGAAAGAAGCTCGATCCAAGGAAGATGCTTTAGTCCACCACCCCCCTCCTTCTCCCTCCAACCCAAACCTCCACACCCATTTCCCCAAAAGAGCCAGATTCATCTCTTCTAATTTTAAAATACCCACTCCCCCTATAATCGTCAACTTGCAGACTTCCATTTCAGAAGATGGAATTTGTGCTTCTCTCCTGAACCTTCCCACAAGAAGTTCCTCCTTTTCTGCAAAGCATTGATAACAAATTTAGGACATTTGAAGAGAGACATATATAGTAAATTGGGAGAATACACATGGATGCTTTGATCATCACCATTCTCCCACCCAGAGATAATAACCTTGACTGCCATTTTAACATCTTTCTATCACACCCAATGTTTAAGTTGTCGGCGAAATTATCGAATTATCGCTGATAATTATATTGTCGATGGCTCAACAAAACCCGAAACGATAAATATCGTTTCTCTTTTAGATATCGGTGAGATTTCGCCGATATTTGCAAATTTTCAACATTTTTCTTTTGAATCGGTTTGAAAAAATCTTTTTCAGCACGTTACAAGGAATTTCAGCACAACATTTGGTATAATAACCTAAAAAAATCTTCGATTTCAAGGATTCTAGAGATTTCGGTGACTGGATAGTAATTTTGTTGGGATTTTCCGTCGAAAATTCCTCTGCTTTATTGGAAAGAATCGCCAAATTTTGTGTTTCCCTTGTGAATATGCCTCCAAACATCCTTTTAGGGTTTGAAAAATAGTCGAGATTCATTCCCACTTTCCCCTTTTGTTTACGACTTCTGTATGCAACTTAAGTTGCGACTTTCAAAACGTGCAATGCGTCATGCATGTGACTCTGTGGGCCCACCTCAATGCACGTGTTGTATATCCAGCAGTGTTTCAAATAGTGCCCGTAGCATAGTGTGGCTATAGCACTACGTAGCGTAGCATGGCTGTAGTGCTATGTAGTGTCCTAAATAGCATAAATCCCCTGTAGCATACGCTACAGCTACGTAGCGCGTTGCGTAAGCTACAATGTAGTTTTTTTTACTATTTTATCTTTTTATTACTTTTTTCATATTTTCTTTGTATCTAATGTTGAGGAATGTAACACTTGTATTATACTGATACTTTTAACCTATGTGATTTTTATTTCTTTTCATAATTGTGACTTATGGTTTCAATTAGACATTATTAATTAAAGTGGTTTGCTTAGAAAATTGTTGATGTGATAATTACTTGATTTGGCTTGTATATGTGGATTGGCTTTTAATAAATGATAACTAATATCATTTGAATATGCTTATAATTAATAAAAATGAATCATCTTTTAGGCATTTTTATATTTTTCTTTTTCTTTTTTCCAATATTTATTATATTTGTCCTATTTTTAAATTAAAAAATAGAAGTATTATTTACGCTACATGTTATAGAGGGCTGAGCGCTACCACTATTTAAAACACTGATATCCAAGTTGTCCATTTGTTTTGCCATGTCACTTAATGGCATGGGCCGAAAAAAGAAGCAGATCTAGATATCAGGTGGACCACACCGTAAGAAACGATGGTCACTAAGCACCCATTGTTAAAAACTTCTTAGGGTCCACTATCATGTATGTTTGCCATCTAAGTTCTTCATAAGGTCACATAGACCTGGATGAAGGGGAAACATAAATATAAGCTTGATCCAATACCTTTGTAGCCCACAAAAAGTTTTTAATGGTGAATGACCATTGTTCCTTATGGTGTGGTCAGTGGTCCACTTGAGATTTGGATCTACTTCATTTTTCAGCCCATGCCTTAAAATAAGCTGGCAAAACAGATGGATGGCGTAGATATACAACACATACGTTGAGGTGGGCCCCACTGTCAGGTTGCACCCACATTGCTAGTTCAGGGTCTACACAAAGCCTACCATGGGAACTTCATGTAAGGGGAAGCTAGTTTGGTGTCGTGGGGCCCACCATGATGTTTGTCACAAATCCACCCCATTCATCCACTTTGCCCAATCATGTTAGGAAATGGGCCCAAAAAATGAGGCAAATCCAAAACTCAAGTGGGCCGCATGACAGGAAAAAGTGGACAAGGAAATGCCTACTAATAAAACCTCCCCGAGCTCCATTGTAATGTTTATATGCCATCCAAACCATTAACAAGGTCATTCCTACTAGGATGAATTGAAAACACAATAATATCAGCCTAATCTAAAACTTTTGTGGCCCTGTGAATGTTTCAATGGTGGACATTCAATCTCACTATTTTGTGTCATGTGGCCCACTTGAATTTTGGATTTGCCTCATTTTTTGTCCCATGTCCTAACATGATTTGGAAACACAGACGGACAAGGTGGATTTCTCACAAACTTCATAGTGGGCCCCACCCAGCTTCCTGTGCTCTCGCAAGCAATCCGCATCCCAGCTAATTCTCCGTAAATTGTATTAATTTCAATTGCACAAGTGAGCAACCCTCTTTAGCCAAGTCGCAATTCCCTGGACAAATTGATCGAACAATCATAACCTCTAACTCATGGATGCTTGTTTATGAAAATAAGACCATTGGATTTTTTTTTATTTTAACCGTCCAATTAGTGTCCACCAATCCGATACTTAACTTTGGATTTATGATATAACTACACTGGGTACCATAATTTGGATGATTTAATTAGATTTGTTGTGTGCCATGTGTGCAATTTCTAGGTGCATGCATATAAAATTCATTTTTTGTATTTTTAATATTAAAATAAATATGTTTTGGGGATATAATAAATTATTTATTTATTTCAGTAATTGGGGCTCATTGAGGCCCATTTTATCATATGCAATGTGTTACAAAATGGTAATGGTGGCCGTAGCGGCCACCACCATTACCATTATGATACGAGCCGTAATGGCCGTTACAGCCCCTGTATTAGCCGTTATGGCACTTGTTTTTTGGAAAAAACTGTTACGGGGCCATTACAGGGCCTTTACGGCCTATTTTTTTTTGTAATGGCCGTTATGGCCGTTTCGACCTCGGAATGCGTCGCAATTATGATTGTTACTGTTACGTAACCGATTTTGAATACCTTGATCATATGCTGAGGATGGGCTGACCGAAAGTGGTCCATTAGGATCCATTGGTTCTATTTAAAGAAAAATAAAGGATTAAATTATTTATTTTTAAATATTTTTAAAAATAAATTAATAATATGTATAACAAAAAAGAACAGTCAAAAAATCTATTTGTATGGATTATGTAATGAATGGTTTGTATTGATGGATGATGGATGGAGGATGGATGGATGGGATGGTTGGATGGATGGATTAGGAGGTGGGTGGGTGGATTGGACAGTTGGATGGATAGGATGGATGGAAACGTATTATGCATGCATTCTTTTTCTAATTTTTTTTATTCTTAAATATGAAAAATAAATGCGTATTTAGGCATCTCCTAAAGTTTCATTGAAAAATACCACAATTTTTCATATTTCTGGTTATCGGCAATAACGATATTCTTTCTTTAATCTCTAGCCAACGAAACTTGTAACGATACCAACAACTCGAACACTGGTCACACCTTTCTATAGCTTCATCCCACATGTGTTTCGTCGGTTTCCCTATACATAGCGAAAGACCTGAGTACGTTGCCGAAAAAGAGGCTTCCCTGCAACCAAATACCTTTGCAAATTCAAGCACTTTCTCTTTGGAAATGCCTACTCCCAAAAACTTGCTTTTGGAAATATTTACCTTCAAGCCGGAAACCACCTCCAAACTTACTACAATCAATCGAAGATTATCCACAAAGAAATCATCTGCCTTACGGCCGTCCATGGGTGTTTGAAAGGTTGTTCCCTAAATTGTCGGCGCAAGCAGAATTCAATAACCAGGTAATGCAATTTGGGCAACTTTCGCTAATAATGTTGTGTGAGTATAATTTTATCTACTATGGTATATAATTAGGTAACTGCATTCCCCATTTAAACTTCAAACTAAAACAAGCTCCTCATGATATACAGGCGAGTGGTGGGCAATGTACAGAGGCCACACACCAGCACTGCAGTTAACGGCGGTCCATGTTCTCACCTAGACCGTATTCTCTTCACCGTGCGAGAGGAATTGGAGCACGTGGTCACTCATATACACTCGTAAGAGGAACAGGCTGACATATGAGAAGTTGCAGAAGTTCATTTACTGTCACAATATGAATTTAAGAGAAAGGCAGGCATGAGTAGATCGAGACATGGAGGCAAATTTGGACCCGCTCGATCTGTTGTCGATAGGTATCATGGCAAAGATAGGTCACTCTTACACACCAGCAAAAGGAACAAGCTAGCTTATGAGAAGTTATAGAAGTTCGTTTACTGTCATTACAATATGAATTTAAGAGATAGACCGAGTCATGGAGGAAAATTCGGACCCACTTGAGCTATTGCCGATAGGTACCATGCACAAATAGGTGACAATGCTGAGGACCTACTTTATGAGTGGGTCAAGTCAAATGATTTAGACAATGCGGAGGGAGGCCCTAATCCACAGGTAGTCGAGGGAGCAACGTCTCTTGGTATTTATGTCGACCAAGTAGTAAACCAAAAGAGGTCAGATGCATACTCCCTTGATGCATTGATGAGGAGTTCGGCATGTCCTAATGAGGGTGATGAGGCATCTTCACAGCCCCTTCCCTATTTTCAAGTCGTAGTGAGCGATGATGATGAAACTCAACCCCCACCCAATAGCAGTGGTGAGGGAAGGGATGTAGGCACCGACACCGATGTAGGTGATACTAGTAGGGGCAGAGGTGGCAATGGCGGGAGGTAAACGACAGGTCAAAACCAACGATCTATTGGCCGGTTCAATGAGGAGCAATACTTTAACCATGCCACTCAGGACGAGAACCATGGATCTCGTTTACCATCCTCGGTGAGAGCATCAGAGCCCACAAATCATTCAAGTGTCATTCAAAGAAGAAAGTCGTACGTGCCACGACAGACGCTCTCACATGAAGCTTGTCGTATATGGGCATCAATTCAAAGTAGGGGAGCTCCAAGAGTCCAAGTTGGACTCAATTTGTTCCCTCAAGACCCTGCTCAATCAATGTTGTTGATGTATGTCATGCAGTACGCACGTTTGGGTGTACTCATGCAGTTCAAAGGGTATCGGAAATATATAAGAGAGTTCCTCCATTGGTACAAGCAGAGGATGACCTGGGAACAGTATTGCCAACATATTGGGCAACAGTACTACGCAAGACTACAACGGGATTTAGATGATGACAACGAGCCAACTCATCACTCCATGTGGAGATGATGGCCAAAAAGGAGTACTTTTTTAGTTTATTTACTTTTTACATGTCTTAATTATTGTATGTTAACTGCATTTGTATTATATAAACTCATTTTGGTTATTATTTGAATGATTTCTTATAGCAACACATGCTTTTTCGACCCCATTGAATGAAAACTTATTATGTAATGCATTCTTTAAAAAAAAATATTCCTAAATATGCAAATATGAGTATTTAGCATGTCCTAAAGTTACACTAAAAAATTCCATTATTTTCCCCATTTTCCCCGCATTTACAGTTATCGGCGATAATGATATTGTTTCTTTATCTCTAGCCAGCGAAACTTGTAGTAATACCAACAACTCAATAAAAAGGTTCTCCTTTTAGAAAGTCAAATAAATTGAGGGTTAGAGTCTTATGATAGTTTTGCACCATTTACAGGAAGGTTGTGGCTCATCTCCTCCTTACATGTGGCACTAAACAAGACTGTCCAAATTGTGGGTCCCATTGTGGATGGAGCATAGCTTAAGAATCATCCTAATCAAGTAGTCCTAACCATGCAACTCATGCCCATAAAATGGATGGTTATAAGTTTTTAGAAGTTATGCTCCATTCCCAATTGGGCTAGCAATTTGGGTGGTTTAGATTTCTGTACAAATATGCAATGCATATTGTTTAAGAGTCACCACCATTTTTTAAATCGTTCAAGACTAAGGTAGGGGAGTGGCCCCTCTTCTCTCAAGGAAAGCCCTAGAACTCATCTCTCTGAATTTTGCATATAGCCCATCATTAACACCAAAAGTGATACAGATGAGAAGAAAGATTTGGCTGCTAGAGAGAAAAGAGTCACTTACCTCTATTACTAGGGTTAGGAAGCTTCTTTTTTTACTTTTTTCTTCTTCTTCTTCTTCTTCTTATTCTTCTTCTTCTTCTTCTTTTTTTTTTTTTTTTTTTTTTTTTTTTTGGTGGGGAGGCTAGGGTTCATTTGCCCTTTAACCGAGATATTTCGCTCCTCAAGTAAAAACTGTCAAGTTTTTCAAGTCACCCGGACAAGTGGCCATGTCAAAATCCGATCCAATAGCAAGTGTATATAGGACCGATCCAACCAGAGATTTGGTTGATCCCGAGTGGATTAACTGATACACTAGTCAACTCACCAAGTTTTTAATCCTCGTATAAAAAGTAGTCAACTTTTAAACACTGGGGTCGGTCTCATGTTTTCTAGTTTAAACCATAGTTGCACGAAGCATGAAAGGAAGGGACAATAGATTAGGGGCAGGCGCAGGGAGGGGTTTGTTTCTAGATGTCAGTATCACTACAAGTTTCGTTGGCCCGAGATAAAGAAACAATATCGTTATCGTCGATAACCGAAAATGCGAGGAAAATGGAGAAACACGGTGAAAATGGTGGAATTTTTCAATGAAACTTCAAGACATGCCCCAATACACATTTGAATATTTAGGAATAAAAAATTACAAAAAGAATGCATTACAAGTTTTCATCTAATGGAGTCCAAAAAGCATACACGGCCATAACAAATCACTCCAATATAACCAAAATGAATTAATATAATACAAATGAAGCTAACATAAAATAATTAAGACGTAAAAGTAAATGAACTATAAAAAAAATAAAAATAAATAAATAAATAAAAAACCTTTCTCTAGCCATCATTCATCTCCACATGTAGTGACAAGGTGGCTCGTAGTCATTATATCCAGGATCTCATTGCAGTTTGGCATAATAATATTGTCCGACATGTTGGCAGTACTGTTCCCAAGTCATCATTTGACCGTACCAATGGAGGAACTCTCTTATGTATCTCTGATACTCGTGCTCCCCGAAATATACGAGTACACCCAGACGAGGGTAGTGCATGACATACATCGACGGCATTGGCCGAGTAGGGTCCTAAGGGAATAGATCGAGTCCAACCTCGACTCATTGATAGTATTGTTGTCAATCATACGGGTACCTTGAATATCCTCCTACCAAAGGATCATAACTCGAAGAGCTATCCGTCAATTGGCTATATCCATGGGTAGATGAGTATGACTAAATGTCGGAGCCGTCATGCCCAAACCCGCGACATACCCCCCATGTGCATAAGGTGGGACGGAGGTGGAGCTCCCCATCTCTGAACTGATGTCCATAAATGACAAACTGCGTATGAAAGCGTCCACCATGGCGCGTCCGGCTTTCTTCTTCAAACGACACTCAAAATGATGTGTGGGCTTTAATGGTCTCACCGAGGATGGTGGATGAGATCCATGGTCCTCGTCCTGAGTGTCATGGTCAAAGTACTGCTCCTCGATGAACTGGCCAACAGATCGTTTGCTCTGACCCGCTACATACCCCCACCACTGCCACCTCCGCCCCCACTAGTACTACCAACATCGATGCCAGTGCCTCCATCCCCTCCCTCACCACTGTTATCGTCCTCGTCGTCCTCATGACCAATGTCGGGTGGGGGTTGAGTCTCATCATCATCACTCACTACGACTTGATAATGGGGAAGGGGCCATGAAGATGCCTCATTACCCTCATCAGGACATGCCGAACTCCACACCAATGCATCAAAGGGAGTCTGCATCTGCCCTATGTTGGCATACTACCTGGTCGACATCTATACCAAGAGGCACTGCTCCATTGGCTACCTATTGAGCAAGGCCTTACTCTACATCATCAAATCAACTAACTTGACCAATCATCAGCATCATCACCTATATGTGCTATGGTACCTATCGACGACAAATCGAGCGAGTCCAGATTTACCTCCATGTCTCAGTCTACCCGCAACTACCTCTCTCTTAAATTTATATTGTAATGGCAGTAAACGAACTTATATAAGTTATCATATGCCAGCATGTTCCTCTAGTCGGTGTGTATGAGTGACCTATAATTGCCATGACACCTATCGACAACAAGTCTAGTGGGTCCAAATTTACCTTCATGTCTCGGTCTACCTGCAATTGGCTTTCTCTTAAATTCATTTTGTAATGGCAGTAAACGAGCTTCTGCAACTCATTTGCCAACATTTTCCTCTTGCTAGTGTATATGAGTGACCACGTGCTCCAATTCCTCTCACGTGGTGTAGAGGATAGAGTCTAAGTGAGAACACGGACTTCCGATAACTGCAGTGCGGGTGTGTCGCATCGGTACATTGCCCACCACTGACCGGTATATCATGAGGAGCTTGTTTTAGTTTGAAGTTTAAACAAGCAATGCAGTTAGCTAATTATATACCATATTACATAAGTAAATAAATTAAAAATTATACTCACACAGCATCATCGTTTCTCTCGAATGCTTTTGCTAGTGAGGATAAGAACATACCCTAGCATCCCTAAACCGCAACAACTATAAACACATATTCACATGTCACCATTTTTAACCACCCATATTTCTAGAGACTATTAAGGTAGAAATTTTTTGTCTCCTAATTATCATTAGTGAAATTTGCTCAAATTATATTACCTAATTACCAAATCTACTTGCACCAGCGATTCAGGGAACAACCTTTTGAACACCTCATGAACGGCAATCATCAAATCATAATCAATGTTGTCGAATAGCTTATGCGATCGTGTGCGAATGCATATGCGTGTGCACATATGCGATCGCACAATCGCATATGCGGTCACATATATTTATTTTTATTTTTGCATTTTTCAAAATTAAAAAAAAAAAAAAATCAAAAAAATTAGAAAAAAATCAAAATAAATTACTATATGTCATTGGCCCTTGAAATACATTTAATTAAAGTAAAATAAAACCAATTACATTTACATTTACAATTTTACATAATAAATTAAATATTAAGTTAAGTCATCAACTCATCATCATTCATCAACAATTCTACTACATTCTACAATATAGTTAACTTCTTAACAATTAACATTTAACAAATATGAAATATCAATATTCAACATTCAACACTACATGATATACATCAACACACTTAGTAAACATTAAACAAAATTAAGAAGTTATTTATTTATTATTTATGTAATCAATAATCATATGCATTGATCTAATGGCCACTGTGGCATATCACCACCAGGTCCACCACCACCACCATCATCATCATCATCATTCGAGTCATCTCCTTCTTCCACATAGACTCCTTCTTCTTCCGTTTCTTCATCATTTGTACGTACTAATACTTCATCAACATCCAATGGTGGATGATCTTCAGCTTGATCATCATTATCACCATTTCCTTCTTCAATCTCCTCAATCTCATCAACGGGTTGACGGCTACCACTTGCCCCCCGGCTCCCCCCCCCCGTCCTTCGCCGTCGAGTGGTACTACCTTCACCAAGTGTCGATCCGTATGCGGCATCTTCAACTTGTGCCTATGTCAGCTCCTCTTCAGCAAATACTGGGTCCTCCGTCTCTACGAGCCACTCGTTATCTGCATCCAACTCATCTAAGCAGATAGGGTCAAAGAAACCAGACTTTTCTTTCCTAGTTTGGAATCGTTCTCGCAATTTTTTATTGTATTGAACGAAAACCAAGTCGTTGAGCTTTTTTTGCTCAAGGCGATTCCTTTTCTTTGTATGAATCTGTAAGAAAGAAAGCGCATTTGGCATTAGCTATTTAGGTAATTAATTTAGCTTAGGCCACTAAAAAATTAAAGTTTACAAACAATTACTAAACAGTCTAAACTTACTGCCTCGAACGTGTTCCAATTGCGCTCGCAACTACTGGCAGAACACGTGAGTCCAAGAATCTTCATAGCCAGCTTCTTTAGAGCTGGATCCTTCCTGTTCGGGTCCACTCCATAAGCAGCCCACCAGTCAGCTGAGAAAAACAGTTTAAGTAGGTTAGTTAGAGACACTTTATAGATAAACTATTTGTAAGAGTACACAATACACTAACATTCATAGAAGTACTTACTGGGTAATTTCATTGTCCGATGCCTTATTACGATATCCCTTGAGAATATCCCTTCACTTTTTGTGTAGAAGTCCAGCAAAGTTGATATCTCGTTCTGTTCTCCTCTATCTGGAATCATTCTTTCCAAGACATCAGTAAATCCAACCATATGCATAGTTAGTGCTTCTGCTGGATCAGCAGAAGCGAATAAACAGGCTGGGTTAAGGATGTAAGCAGCCGAAAACAATAGGGATGACATTTAGCTGCCCCATCTTCTATCTATAATTATCTAAAACTGGCTTGTAATCACGGTCTCTATAGTTAAAATGGTCCATGATCTTATTTTTCGCCCTCTCCATCGCATCATATATGTAGCCCATTGCAGGTTTCTCATCCCCGTCCACCAATCACAACACAGTGACTAAGGGCTCAGATGATTTTAGCGCCTTTACCACTTGAGTCCAAAAACTTTGAGAAAGAATTGTTTGTTGAACTCGTTTCCCTTCAACCTTCTTTGACCGCCCACTTGTAAAATCGGCCAACACTACAAAGCTTCTAAGTTCTGATTTCTTTGCATGTAGTCTTTATAGTGTTAAAAAGGTTGTAGCGAAACGGGTGACTACTGGACGTAGCAAGTTACCCCTAATGTGTTTTCTCATTCGACTGAGAAGAAGGGCGTGTTTGTACATAAAGACCATGATTTTTTTAGCCCTTGCAATCACATATATAAATAATCTATCTATACCTACTAACATAACATCAATACAATGGGCCGCACAGGGGGTCCAAAATAAGCGTTGCCTCTTCTGACGATCGACCATTACATACGAAGCTGCGTTCTCTGTAATTACTTGTACAACATATTCCTCACATATTTCTTCAACTACACTATCTAGTAAGTTAAACAAATATTCTCCTATGTGTGAATGGCCAGACGCATCCACTGACTTCAAGAACATTTTCACAGTTGGACAATTTATCAAAAAGTTAATGAGAGACCAACCGGATCTATCGGTCCATCCATCGGCCATTAGTGAACAACCATATGTTTTCCACAATTCCTTATATTCAGTTATAAAGGATTGTGTATATTCAACTTCAGTTTTAAGCATGTATCCCTCATTTCATGATATGAAGGAGGTTTAAGCCCAGGTCCAAATTGAACTATAGCCTCAACCATTACTTTGAAGCTTCTCGATTTAACGGCGTTGAAAGCAATGCCGGTTTGGTAAAACCACTTAGCAATATATTGAATTGTGGTTTTCCTATCTTTTTGTTTATATCGGTTCTCTAAAGTTGTTTGAGTCGGCCCTTTCCCTCTACCCCTTTGACAGATCACATCCTCGAGGTGTGGTCTACACCATCTATCCATGGGCCGATGCCCTCGGGCTCTTTTCGATGGTTGTACTTGTGGTCTAGACCGGCCTGTCGAAGTAGGGGGACTGGGACTAGCTTCATCTACATTAACTACATTTATATCTTCATATGCATCTTGTTCCAGATATTCCTCCTGACGTAAGACACTATCGCATTTCTTTCTTGATTGTTTTTCCATATACTCCACAATCTCCCTTCGAATTTCTCGAGTAATTTTATTGCATGCTTTTGCATTTGACCCCGGTAAATGTGCAAGGTGTTACTTGTGCCTTGCAATGCCATTGGAACTCACATACCCACATACCTCACATATTTTGTGAGTCTTTTCCGTAGCACTACGGTAGTGCCCATACTTCCAACCCAGGTCATTCGACTTGAGTTTCAAAGAGGAAGATTGGGAAGAGGACATTATGATGGTGGTGTGTGTATTATTGATTGTTAGTAGCCTAGTATTAAAAAGTAACTACTAACTAGAAACTAGAAAGTAAACTAAAGTAAGAGACTAAGAAGTAAGATCTAAGAGAGTAAGAGTAAAAAGACTAAAGAGATGGGACTTTGGGGGGGGGGGGGAGAGAGAGAGAGAGAGAGAGAGAGAGAGAGAGAGAGAGAGAGAGAGAGATTTGCACAAACAAAATTAAAATTACAAATCTAAATGAGGTTCCAACTTCCAAATTCTTGTCTAAGTTGTCTTCTCTTCACCTTTGCCCCTTGACTTGAGTATTGATCTTGAATTCTTGTTGTACTTGTAACTTGTAAGTTGTAAGTTGTAAAAGTTGTAACTTGTAACTTGTAACAAGTAACAATTAACAAACAAACTTAAAAAATAAAAAAATAAAAAATAAAAAAAATGATAGAAGTTGTTAGTAGAACTTAGAAAACTTAGAACTTGGATATTATGAAATATGAAACTCTAAGTGAAAATGAAATAGAAAGAGAGATAGAAAGAGAGTGATGTATGTTCCCTTGATTGAACTAGAAAGTAGAATGAGAGTTCAATCAATTCAATGGATGGAGATTGGAGAGCTTGGTTGTAGTCGTAGACTTGCAGTTGTAGTCTTGTAGATGTAGATCATGTAGTAAATTAGTAATGTCTCTTGAAGAGTATTGACTCTTGAATCTTCTTGATTCTTGAATGTGGATGTATGTACCCTTCCTTGATTGAAACTTCAATCTCAATCTTGATTCTTGATTCTTAAAAGTTGAAAGAAAAGAAATTTGGAATATGGATGGAGAGGAGAGTGGATGTAGAGTGCTTAGAAATATGTAAGAAAGAATGTAAGAGAGAAAAATAGAGAATAGAGAGAGAGTTTGAGCTTCTTTTGCAAATAGGAGTGCTTAGAATCCATTTTTATAGAGAAAAAATCCGGATTAAAATTTATTTTTATTTTTTTAAGGTTAAAAAACGGTCAAAAATATGACCGTTGGCCACTATACGATCGCATATGCTGTATGCGATCGCATACATCGCGTATGCTGGCACATGTGGCATATGCGATCGCATATGAGCAATGACCGCATATGCCACTACCGCATATGCGATCCCATCACCACTATGCGCATATGCGAATGCGCGATCGCACATGACAACACTGATCATAATCCTTGTTGAGCCGACATTTGTAATTGAATTTGGGATTCGGGTAGTACCTTGAAACACTAGTATTTACTCGGTTGCATTAACATGCAAACAAAAGTGATACTTAAAGTGCAAGTGCAAGTGATAAAAAATACAAGTAAACATAACTTACCAGCCTGGTGGAGTGGATGCTCAAGGGTCCTGGTCCATCTATCATCAATAATATTGATCACCCACTAATGCGAATTGGGGATTGCAGCATGTATCCCTTCTCTCATAATTCTCATGAGCTGGTACATTGACCCCATCAAAGGCCACATCTCATTCTCTATAGCTCGTAGAACCCTGTAGATCGGATCAGGATGGAAATGACGATATGAACTCTATCCCAGAAGGAATCAGTAAGCATCATTTTCGAAACCTTCTTTACACCATTGGATCTAATCCCACTTCAAGTATTTCTTAGATCTGAACAAATTCTTGAGACCCGCACGGTGCCTGTACTAGCTGTCGAGTGCGATGAAATTCAAGGCAAATCGTGTCACACCGGGTCTTACGATGTCCCCTTGACAACACTCGCGCATCGTAGCCAACAACCATGAGTGATTGTATATGAAGTTCATCACCCTCCCCGCATCCTCGATCTTCTCGACAGACTCCGTCTAGCCTATCGCCTCGAGCATCAAATCAATGCAATGTGTCGGGTCCAATAGAAACAGTACCTCTCATCAATCTCTCCCACGCCTTAATGAACAAACTATCGTTGTCCATCACAACTTGGAAGACATTCTTGGACCATCAATTTCTCCCCCACTTTATTAACATATGTATTTATGATTTTTTATGTTGGTGGATGCATCAATAGATTTGGGCAAAATGGGTTGCCCTCTACAGTACACCATGAAATTGATAATGGACATTTTCGTGGGCCCCATTCACCCATCACACATAACCGTCACCCTGTATTGCTTCCAGTCCGGCTTGAGTTCACGTACTCAAGCCTTCATCTCCTCGTATTCCTAATCAAGGTAGACCCCAAGAATCTCCTGTGGCGTTGGAGGCATCGCGCTGGGCATGACACACTTCTCTGAACTCCGCCTGGAATTGCACTCCTTGATATAAGATTCTAAGAATATCGGCGTGCCTCCATAGGCATGGTCCAAACAATATTCAATGCGGGAACGGTGTTCATCACCCTCTACCCAAATTTCAATGTCTTTTAAAGATCCTCACTTGTTCGATGCCCTCAAAGTCCAAGTCCAGCTCCCAGTGGCCCCTCAGGTGGAAAATGCTATAGCTACTACACTTCATTACCAAGTAGCTTTCCGCATCCAAAATCGTGTTATAGATCTTCCATTTGATAGACACAGCACCCATCAAGATGCACGTTTGATCTCTGTTGAAAACAACCAAGTAACCCAGTACACGTTTGTCCCATGCCAATTCACAAATGCCCAACTCAAGGACATTCTCCTTTCTAGCTGGGTGACAAACTATGAAAGGCCTATGAAGCTACCCAAGTTCTCCACCATGATGACCTAGCGTTCATCCGTAAAAACGATCACACAGTTAGGACAAGTTTTCCCAGAGCTTCGTTACAGGAATCCTATGCCTTTACGACCCCTTACCTAGGTCAATTTGGTAGAAGTCCCTCCAAGTCTCAATGATGATCATTTCCTCCAAGCTATAGATCCAGTTCCCCAAAGTGTCGTGTGGACAGATTGACTCCACGGCCAAGGCAAACACATCTCATGGGATGTGTGCGACTATGAAGATTGTTGGGAATCAAAGTTTGATGATGAATACCTTAAGAAAAGAAACAACTTTCAAAATAAACTTCATGAGTGGTATGAAGCAAGAGACCCTGAAGTTAGTCTTCTTGGATGGCCTAGCGGAGGATGAATTGGGGAAAGTGGAGAAAGGTGCTGAGGATGTAGGTTCCAAAAGTCAATGGCGGGATGTGGAAAGGTCTGGATGGAGGTGGTGTAGGAATACAGGTAATATCGAGAATAGGATTTGAGAAGAGAGGATTTGGGGTCTGCGGAGTTCAAAGAGATTGTGGTTGGATATTGGGAATATAGAGAGAAGGACTCGAAAGGAGTCGGTAAGCATCTTGAAGATAAGCAGTGAGGAAAGAAGGTACCTGAGGGACAGGAGGTTGGAGGGAGCGAAGCTGAGCTTGTAAGGACTTCTTTTCTATTTCTCTTTGTTGAATGAGGGTGCTGGCAACCGCAAAATCTTTAACGGTGGTGGAAATCTGGTACAGTTCTGATTCCACTATTGCAAGACGTTCTTTGAGGAGAGTAATTACTAGAGTCTGCAGCTGGAACGAGTCAGTGAGTTTTTTTGTTCATCTAGGAGTTTCTGCAATGCTCTATTTTGCAGGAGAGCATTTTCAGCTTGCAAGTTCAAGGCAGCTTCTGCAGCTGAGACTTTTCTTGGGCTACAATCAGAGTTGAGACCTTGAGGATCTTTAATTTTCCAGACATGTCAGTGGTGATCCATTAGGTACTCAAAATCTTGTGCTTCAGGGAATTAAGGATCTAATACTGGTTTGTACATGCGTACCATAGGGCATGGAGTAGAGCTCTCTTGAAGGGAAGACTTTGCAAGCGAGTCTTTGAAAGAGAGTTGGGCCAAAGCTTTCTGGTAATATGGCATGAGGGTAGGTTTAGGAGGAGGAACCTTGGTTTTTTCTAGTGGAGAGGGTTTTAATTTGGATTTTGGATATAACACAAAGTAATCAAATTTGCCAAACGATTCTCCAAGAAGACTAACTTTAGGGTCTCCCGCTTCATACCACTCCTAAAGTTTATTTTGAAAGTTGTTTCTTTTCTTAGGGTATTCATCATCAAACTGTGATTCCCAACAATCTTCACAGTCGCACACATCCCATGAGATGTGTTTTCCTTGGCTGCGGAGACAATTTGTTTACATGACACTTTGGGGAACTGGATCCATAACTTGGAAGAAAGGATCATCATTGAGACATGGATGTGCACCTCTTCAATTATGAAGTGAGGACTGGCACCTGCATTTACTGGTATGTTGCTTGAGATGAACCACCTAGATATGGTGCTGCCCACATTTCCCCTATTCCCCTTGTCCCATATGTTTTTTAACCTCTTCTACTTAGCACTTGCAATGGGTGCATCTGTAACACAAGCACTCTATGTGTGTTGTAGGCCAAGCTCGTCAGAACCACTACCTTCCACTAGTCTCATGCCGGGAGCTCTTAAACGACAGTCTAGTCTCGTCAAGCCGTCTCCTCTACTCCACCTCCCACCCCGATGCTCAGGACTCGCGGATCGCCAATCTGAACTCCCTTCTATCCCACATCATATCACAGTCATCAGGCCATGCAATCTCCTTGTCGTCGTCTTGCACCTCGTGGACCCCCGACACCCCCCCCCCCCCCAACCTAGATACTCTCCCACTCTATATCACTAGCTCTATATTTATTCCCTTCGATTGGCCATCCATGTTTCACCCAATGTCTCTTGCTCCTCATTTTCCCGATTCAAATGACATTTTGCTCCCCGCTAAGGCTGCATACAAATACAACAAAACAAGTTGCATATAGCTCCTCTTCTAGGCCAACCTAATTATCAGATGGACTGCACGTCCACAAACAAAATGGACATGTCCAGCCCCCGCATATTTGTAGGACACCATTTTCCTAACAGATCTAGTAGGCACATGTGATGGTCATTGGCGTAGACATTGTCAAGTATGTGGAACTTTCTAAACACTTTGGTTTCTGGAAGTAATACATATAAATGAGTTGCGAATAGCTCCTCTTCTAACAAAACAGGCCAACCTAATTATCAGATGGACTTGCACGTCCACAAACGAAATGGACATGTCCAGCCTCTGCATATTGGTAGGACACCATTTTCCTAACAGATCTAGTAGGCACATGTGATGCTCATTGGTGTAGACATTGTCAAGTATGTGGAACTTTGTAAAAACTTTGCTTTTTGGAAGCAATACATATAAACAAGTTGCCTATAGTTCCTCTTCTAACAAAACAGGCCAACCTAATTATCAGATGGACTTGCACGTCCAAAAACAAAATGGAGAACAAATCCAACCTCCGCATATTGGTAGGGACACCATTTTCCTAACAGATCTAGTGGGCACATGTGATGCTCATTGGCATAGGCATTGTCAAGTATGTGGAACTTTCTAAACACTTTGGTTTTTGGAAACAATACATATAGACAAGTTTCATATTTTCACAAAATTTAAATCTTGGTTTAAGGTGCATTTTATTTTGGTTTCAACGAATATCCTGATATGCCATGGTTAATCAGTCTAATTTTGTGAAAAGTTTCATGATATCTTATGAAATTTGATGCAATCAAACAGACATTCATAAACGAGATTTACTCGATAAGTTGGATATTGAGAATCCATTTCTTCCGATGTCATCATACAGTACAAAAGATCAAACCAGTTAATGATCCTGAACATCGTATTACAAGCATTAAGATAGATGAATGAAATGAAAGCAGCAATCCTGATTTTCTTTTTCCTTCATCAATGTCTAATGGCCCACATTCAGTTGGAAAAGTTCATAAAGTACAATGTTTGATCAGGGCTGGCTTTTGGCCTATGACCAACCCACATTGGAACTATCAGATGGACAGCTCTGATCATCCAACTTGCTCATTTTTATAAAGTGTGCCTTACCACAGATGGATGAAATAGGAACACATGTTGAGCCCCCAATATGGATGGATTTCCAATTTGGACAAGTGGGGCCATTGCTTCTATAATCTGAACCACTGGCTTTGTGTCCCACACAAGGTGTGCCGTATCGGTATCGGTTGGCGTAACGGTACCCTCCAAAACCGATACGGATACGGGGGCGTAATGGCCCGTAACGGCGCAAATTTTTTTTTTTTGTTAAAAAAATATGGATTAAATCCGGAATATTCTAAGCATTCCAAATATGCATTCATTTATAAATTGGAACATGTTTATGGTGGTGTAACGGTCCACTCTTTGGTGAGAAGTTGTATCGGACTGTCTGATTAATTTTTGAACCAAGTAACCTGAATTTGACTACAAAATTCATATATTTAATTTTCTAAATATCTAATATATATACTTAACAACTTGATATCATTTTTCCCAATAGTTCTTTAAAAAAACGAAATTAAATTCAGGTAGATGGCGTTGCTAATTTGGGGCTGACTTGGAGGACCAATCTATGCTCCAAATCAGCCTCAAATTCATGTAATTTATTGCCATTATCCTACTTATAAATTGGTGGACATTTATTGGATAGTGAATCATGAAAAGAATCATAAGGCTTTATTTTAAAAAATAAAAGTCCACAAATTAACAATTAAAACTACTTAAACAATTTGATTTTGGCATTGTGAGTTAGCAATTGTAGTCCATAATTTAATTGCTAAATTTTAAGTTAATATATGTCTCGTGTACAATTTTTTAAGGCCCGAATTAGGCGGGACTCGGATCGTGAAGTGTAGCACACGTGTCAAAGTTTTTTGGGCCCCACCCGTGATGAATGTGTTATATCCACACCGTCCATCCATTTTGCCAAATAATTTTGGGGCATGAGCCCAAAAATGAGGCACATCCAAAGCTCAGGTAGACTACACCATAAGAAACAATAATAATTAAATGTTCACCATTAAAAATTTATTGGGGGCTACAAAAGTTTTAGATCAAGCTGACATGTGTGTTTTCCCTTCATCCACGTCAGTATGACCCAATTAATAGGTTAGATTGAAAATAAACATTACAGTGGACCTTAAGAATTTTTTAATGGTGAGCATTCTATAACCACTGTTTCCTATGGTGTGGTCCACCTGAGATTTGGATATTACTAATTTTTTGGATCCTAACCTAAAATGATGTGGCAAAATGGATGGACGACATGGATAAAATATATACATCATGGTGGGGCCCACTCGGGTCTGATCAGATAGGATGGAAAATAAACGTTACGGTGGCCCTACGAATTGTTTAACGGTGAAAATCATTATCTCTGCTGCTATTTTTGGTGTGGTCCAGATGATCTTTGGATATAATTCAATTTTTTGGTAGTGCTCTAAAATGATATCTGAAAATAGATGAACGGTGCAGATATAATAAATACATCACTGTGGAGCCCATGTAACTTTGATCTCTTTCGAACCGTTCGTACAACTCGAAGCTCGTGGAGTGTTAGCGCTCGTCTTAGAGTGACACGTACCTACAAAGAACATTGGTGCATGGTGCACTGTAGAGAAAAAAGGGGGGGGGGGGCAAGAGGAAACCAAAAAGAAAAGAAAAGAAAAAGAGAGGAAAGAAGAGAAAAGAAAAAAGAGGGAAAGAGGGGGAGAGAGAGAGAGAGAGAGAGAGAGAGAGAGAGAGAGAGAGAGAGAGAGAGAGAGAGGAGAAGAAGAAGAAGAAGAAGTTGCTAAAGCATAAATAAGTCCGAATCGAACACTTAGGGTTGCACTTGTAGCTACCCGAGAATAAGAAGAAAAGGAAGAAGAAGAAGAAGAGGAGGAGGAGAAAGGAAAAAGGTAAGGGTTTTTTTTTTTTTTTAAATATATATAAAGGCCCGTAACAGCCATTATGGACCGCAACAGCCGTAACGGCCCCGTAACGGCCGTTACGGTCACAGAAATCCGTAACGGCCGTTTCGACCCCGTATCGCGTAACGGTGTCAACCGTTACCGTTACATATCGGCCGATACGGCCGTATCATAACGGATACGGCACACCTTGGTCCCACATTATACGATGATGACAATATATATATATATATATATATATATATATATCCTTGTTACATGGGCCCCACCTTGATTTATGGCCCTATGAAGTTTTTACAGTGCCCACCGTTACCGATAAGGATACATCCCGTATCGGCCGATATGGGGTGTGTAACGGTGCAATATTTTTTTTGGTCAAAAAATTATAGAAAAATATCCATTAAATCCGGAATATTCTAAATATTCCAAATATGCAATCATGTATAATTTGGAACATGTTTATGGTGGTGTAACGGTCCACTCTTTGGTGAGAATGTTATATCGGGTTGTTTGATGGATTTATAAACCTGACAACTTGAAATTAATTGCAAACCTTTTATATTTAGTTTTCTAACTATATAATATCTATGTAAATTTACTAGAATGAATGTAATACCAAAACATCTTATATTTTTAAGTTTTCCTTTTATTTATAGTGCTAGTGCATTGCATACTTCGTGACTCACATGCATTTTATTTCAATATATAGAGTTTAGGAACTTTTGTATCCTATTATGTAATTCATATACCTAACAATTTGATATCATTTTCCCCTATAAATCTTTTAAAAAATTAAAATTAAATTGAGGTAAATATTGTTGTCGATTTGGGGTTGGTTTGGGGACCATTTGATGCCCCAAACTAGCCTCAAATTAATGCAATCTATTGGCACTTATCCCACTAATGGATTGGTGGACATTTATTGGACAGTGAAAAATGAAAAATATCAAATGGTCCTATTTCAAAAAACAAGTGTCTACAAACAAATGATGAAACTTGTAGGAGTTATTTAATTTTGGGATTGTGACTTAGCAACAATGGTCCCAAATTTTAATTGGTTAATTTTGAGTTAATATATATATATATATATATATATGTATAAATTTTTAGGTCCACTCAATTATGTATTATATATCCATGTCATTCATCCGTTTTGGCAACTCATTTAAGGGCATTGGAAAAAAAATAAGGTAAATCCAAATCTCGGGTGGACCACTAGTGGGCCAGGCGGGCCACCTTGATGTATTTGTATATCAATGCCATCAATCTGTTTTGCCAACTCATTTTAAGGCATGGTCCAAAAATTCAGGTAGATCTAAATCTTCAGTGGACCACTAGTGAGTATCCCTTTAAAAGTGGGGCCCACCTCAATGCATTTGTTGTATATCCATGTCGTCCATCCTTTTTGCCAACTTATTTTAGGGCATGGTCCAAAAAATGAGGTTGATCCAAATCTTAGGTGAACCACAAAATAAGGATTTAATTCCCACCATTAAAAATTTCTTAAGACTTTTTTTTTTTTGGATCAAGCTACTATTTGTGTTCTTCCTTCATCAAGGTCAAAGTCTATGTGATCCTATCAACAAGTTCGATGGAAAATAAACATTATAGTGGACAGCATGGATATAATACACATAAATCAAGGTGGGGCCCACGTAACAAAACAGTACAAGTGCACTGTACAGCGTGCACTGCGGAGCATTTTAAAAATAAATTTGAAGTGAGTGGCTATGAACCTTTTTCCAAAACTGAAATGAAAAGAAGAGAGGGAAACCGAAAAGAAGAGAGGGAAAGAAGAGAGGTAGAGAGGGAGAGAGAGAAGAAGAAGAAGAAGAAGGGCCGCAGCCGCAGCCCGAGAAGAAGAAGAAGAAGAAGAAGAAGAAGAAGAAGAAGAAAGAGAAGAAGAAGAAGAAGAAAAGAAAGAAGAAAAAAGGTACGCTTTTTTTTCTTTTTTTCTTTTTTTTTTTTCATTTTTTCCTATTTTCTTTAGGCCCATAACAGTTGTCAGGGTACTGTAACGACCGTTATGGACTGTAACGGCTGTTACAAGCACGAAAAAGAGGGGGTGGCCATTACGACCCCGTAACGCGTAACGGTCACGGCCATTACTGTTACGTATCGGCCATTACAGCCAATACGTAACCGTTTTTTAACACCTTGAGTATAGTCCACTTGAGATATGGATCTGCTTATTTTTTGGGCTCATGGCTTAAATGAATCTGTCAAAACGGATGGACAATGTGGATGTACAATTCATACATCAAGGCGGACCCCACAATCAGGGCCGCACCGTGTTGGGTGAGGCCAGGTCCGCACCTAATCTGCTCCCCAAAATTGGGGCACAACTTTTGGTGGATCCCAGAATGTGGGGGGGGGCCCTATGATGTGTGTACCTTACATCCACTCCGTCCATCCGGTTTTACATATTACTTTATGGCATGATCACAAAAATGAAGCAAATCAAAATCTCCGATGAACCACACCATAGGAAATAGTGGTAATTGAATATTAAAAACTTGTTGTGGCCTGTGGGCCACAGAAATTTTGGATCAAGCTGAAATTTGTGTGGTCCCTTCATCTTGGTCTTTATGACCTTATCAACAGGTTGGATGGTAAATAAATGTTCCGATGTAAGTATTTAATATATTGTTTGTGGTGTGATCTACTTAAGATTTGGATCTGCTTCATTTTTTGTACCATATCCTAAAATGAGGTTTCAAAACGGATGGATGGCATGAATGTAAGTAATATAGATCAAGGTGGGCCCCACAATCAGGGATCCACCGACCTTGGTGGATTCAGGTATCCGCTAAAGCCATGCCCCCAAAATCATATGCGAATTGCTTGCCAAAGCCTTCGCAGGAACTTCTAACAATGCCAACCTAGGTGGGGCCCACGGTGATGTTCATGAGAAATCTACTCCACCTATCCATTTTGCCAAATCATGTTAGGAAATGGGCCCAAAAATGAGGCAAATCCAAAACTCAAGTGGCCGCATGACAGAAAACGAGAATTGAACCTCCATCGTTGAAACATATGGGGCCATAGAAGTTTTGGATAAGGTAAATATTTTTGCGCGTTCAGATTATCTCACTAGGAATGACCTTATAAATGGTATGGATAACATATAAACATCACGGTGGACCCTAGGGAGGTTTCAACGGTAAGCATTTCCCTACCCACTGTTTTCAATCGTGCGGCCCACTTGAGTATTGGATCTACCTCATTTTTGAGATCATGCCCTAACATGATTTGGAAAAACGAATGGACGGGGTGGATTTCTCACAAACATCACGGTGGGCTCCACCTAGCTTCCCGTGGCAGGAAGTTCCTCCGAAAGTCTTTCACATGCATGAGGACGCAATCAAGTGAGTTGGGTGGGACCCTAACCGTAGGGCACACCTAGATGAAATACATTTATATCTATATTGTCCATTCATTCTGGCAAATCATTTTAGGGCATGGGCCAAAAAATGAGGCAAATCCAAATCTAAGTGGACCACACACCACGGGAAACAATGGTCATTGAACAGCTAGCATTAAAAACTTCTTAAGGGCCGCAAAAGTTTCGATCAAGCTAATATTTGTGTTTTCCCTTCAACCAGATCTATGCGACCTAATCAAGTGGTTGGATGGCAAATAAACATTAAAGTGGGCCCTAAGAAGTTTTTAATGGTAAGCATCCAATCACCTTGGTTTCATTTGGTGTGGTTCGCCTAAAATGTGGATCTGACTCATTTTACAATTCATGACCTAAAATGATCTTCCAAAATAGATGGACGGCGTGGATAAAACACATTACATCATGCCCACGGAGAAGAAAATGTGTAATTGCGACCTGCGACTCACACATCACGCATGCAGTCGTCCCCGTAAAAAGGGGCTTCAGAAACGAGAAGCCATTTTGGGGAAACCATCTATGAGGGTTCCAAATCCTCGAATCCTCTCCAAAATCTAAAAAACGCCCACCAAATGCTACTTCCGAGTTCTTAATCCTCTTTTACAAGTACTGAAAATCACCCTCTTGCATGGATCTGAAAGATTTTTCCTTTTATTTTTTTCAATTTTTCCGTATTTATGCACTCCACGAAATTCCCGATAACATCGGCCTTTTTATCGTCGAAATAGGTTGTTGGCTACAGCATAACCCGTGATGAGGGTAGGTAGCTATAGCAAATTTATCGCTAATAACTTTATTTATCACGAAAATGTAAAAAAAAAAAAATTTTAAAAAATTTAAAAAAAATAAAAAAATAATAAAAATAAAAAAGCCAAAAACTCACCGACATTAGGAAGAGGTACGAAATTAGTGGGTTTCAGTGTCGCAGGCATGGCAACACCGACATTATTGGTGATATTATCGATTTCTCACCGATAATGCCAACACTGCATGTACTATATAAGTCATATCACAAAACTGTGTGTAGGCTACTACATTTGTACACTGCGTGTAGGCTACTACACTTGTACACTGCGTGCAACAACCCGCACTTTGGGCCCACCGTCTTTTGTGTGACATCCACTCTGTTCATCAGGTTTTTTAGGTACTGGTAACAAAAATCAGCCCGTTGCAAAACTTAGGTGGGCCACATCAGAGGAATCAATGGGAATGGGGATGCCCACCATGTTGTCTCTATGCCATCCAATCCATTGATTGGGATGTCCCCACAAGGATGAATGAACATGAAGAACTTTTTTTCCATATATTTTTTTTAATTTAGACATGAAGGAAATTAGGCTTATTTAAAACTTAGTAGGCCGTATCACATGGATTTGGAGGTTTATGCTTGATTTACATTATTTCTTATGGTGTGGCCCACCTGAGTTTTAGATCAGGCTAATGTTTCAGTCGCACAATGAATATGTTGGAGAGGATCTAAGGGACAAAGTGAATGTTACAAAAAAGAAAGCGTGTAATTTTCTGATTTTTTCCTATTTTCCTTAATTTTCTCTATTTTTAATATTATTATTACTTTTATACTGACTCACAAGTTGACTGGCCTGAGTCCACTCCACTCGACTCATTAAGATTTTGAGCGAGTTGAGATTCCGAGTTTTTAAACATTGAAGTCAATAGAAATACTTTCTTAGGGCAACTCAAATGAAAATTTCTCAAATAAAAGGAATTTCTTCTATATTGAAAGGAATTACCTGAAAGACCAAGTCCTCCATTACTTTTTCATAATAGGGTAATGCTTCTTCAAGCTTCCCAACATCCATCAAGGAATCGCCATCATTCAGAGCCTAATTTGAAAATGTCATAGCAGTTAGACACCCAAATATGTACTTCAATTCTTAATTAGAAAAGGCACATGAGAAAGATGCATGTTGAGAAGATATTCCTTATGAACTTCAAATCAAAATGTGTAGACGCAATCATAGTTCTAAAACCAGGAAACGGGCTAGGTTGCCCATGTGGGTGATGAAAATGACTTTTTATCGTGTAAAATAATAAAAATAGCAACAATAACAATCAAGAAAACCCAATAACGCGCGGGGGGGGGGGGGGATTATATAAAATTGTTTGTGGAAAATAAGTACTTCTCAATAACTGCAAGATCCCAGCCATCGTCATGTTGGGCCTAGCACGAACACGCCCAGGCCAAGAAAGCAGTTTGGTTTTCTTGTAACATGGGCTGCCTATGTAAGAATGGATACAAGGAAAAAGTTAAAGAGTCTTTATATTATAGGTACGGCCAGCCTAATGAGTGGAATGGACCAACATGACTTTTAGGCTAGGAAATTATCACAGTGGGCTCCGAAGATGAATGGCACAGATCTCATGCATGTTCACCATGTTGGAATACATGTCTTAAATTGCCTTTTCAATCAATCAATCCCATGCATATTGTGCAGCATTTCCTTCTCCAGTGCCCATCACTTGGTGATCCAAAATCCAGAACATTGGTTTTGATGGACTGTCCATTTATAGGACACTATAAGAAGGCTAGGGTATTCCAAATTGGGAGATTATTTTTACATACTCATTGATGCCAATGTGAGCTAAGATGCCCGTACATATAGAGACTGGTTCATCCCCATATCATGTCTTGAGAGGTGCCAATGCGTATCCAATTTTCACATCCTTGTTAGCAACCTTTGGGGGGCATGGGTCATGTTGAAAGCCTATCCGATGTTGCAGGATTCCCTACACAAACAGACGCTTATAAGGAAGTTGGACCTGATTGATATCCATGTGCCATCTTAAGGGGGAGTACTAGGGAATAATGTTATTGTATTGTTATGGTAGTCCACATTGGGGAACATTGTATTGTTTTAAGAAATGAATTCTACTATTATTGTAGCTGTACTACTTGTACTCCATGTACTACAGGTGAATAGTACAATAGAATAGTGTAAGTACATAATACAATTTCCCAATACAATAGCACTACACCATAAATTTTCTTCCCTCATCATTTTATTTAACCATTCATGAATGAAATCCCAAACTTTTTTCGCAGCAGGGAGTTCAACAATTTGTTCATAACGCTTCAAATGTGTGTTGAATACAACCATGCAGTGATTGATCATGAGATGGCCAATAAACATAATTAGAGTTAGCTCCCAGGGAAGAAGTCAGTGTAGCTTCAGCAAAGAGTATAATCCTTTTGTATCATGGGATGTGTGACATGGTAAAAGATGGTCAAACAGATGTTAACACCAGAAGCAACTTAAAGAGTCCACAAAGTAGAAAGCTTCTTCCATCAACTTCAATTGTAACTAATTGAGAAAGAAGTCAAGATAATACCAAAAAAAACAGACACTCAACATAGCTAAACTTATGAGTTGATACAATGACGTTCATTGAAAGGAAGAAAAGAGACATAAAGAACAAGAACAAAGGGAGAATGAAAATGAGGGCTCTTATTTTTTTGAAGGGCGACGAAATTTTATTCAATAGGGAGCCAAAGCTCAAAGAATTACAACCAACTAAAGCCCGGAGAGCAATGGCCAACCCTTTGGCAAGAAACCCAACTAATTACATCAAGCTTGACTCTATTGTAAACATCCAATTCTGATCCGCTCCTATCTCAGTAGCATCGATTGTTTCTTTACCTCTAGATGGCCCACAATACCGCCAATAACACTAGAAGCCCCCCCCCCAAAAAAAAAAAAAAAAAAAAATCCACATGCCAAGCGAGAAGGAAGTTTGCAATGAATACCGACATCATCACCCAAGACAAACCAAAGGACTATAGACTTTTTCCCACACCTTCCATGAGAAGGAGCAATGAATAAACAAATGATCCACCGTCTCTACATCCCACATGCACATCTCGTAACAATTAGGAAGCACCGGTGACCTTTTCTAGAGGTTGTTGAGTCATTGAGTGTTAACCTGATGGGGACATCATGCGCACACACCACCCCCTTACGCACGTACGTACACAGAAGGAGGGCCCCACCATCAATCTGGCTCGATGACGACGTCCAGGGAGGGCCTTCTAGCTAGAAGACGAAATTTTGGTTCAAAAGGGTGGGCCCCATAGTCAAGAAAAACCCATCATGGGATCTCATGATAGTGGCCCACTCATCGGATTGATTTCATATTTTAGGTTTTGCTTATTGTTATTATTTAAAACATCGTGAACGTTTTATATTTCTTTGTTTGGTTTTTATTTTAATTTACTTCATCGCCAAGTAATATGTTGCGCACATGGTGCGAGTTTTTGGGGTAGGGTTTTCCCTATAAATAGGCATCCCTTGTAGTTCTTTTCATTCATTCAAGCTTAATAAAAAAATTCCTGTTTTATTTTTCTGCTCTCTTTGTGAGTTGTGGAAGAATTCAAAAGTAGGTGCGAAGCCCTCCCTTTTCGAAGGGCTAACTACGTAGTGTAAAGCCACATATATCCCCATCCGTCCCTACCCTCTCTCATCCATATACCTCATCTTTTATCATCATTATTGCTTTGAAATTCTCAGCCTTTATAGCTATTCATCCCCCTACAACCAGTTTCCATAATCTGGACCTATAGAAGAGCCGAAACTTCGGCGGAGCACTACGCCTCGACCATACGTCAGATCATCGTCAAACTTGGAGGGATTGGAGGTCTCCCCCGGCTGACCAAGGCCTAGATTCACTTTGGAGAGGCGGGCTTCCATCACATGTGCGACCAGCCCACCCGCGCACGTGCGTCAGCTACGGGTCACTATCTGCACGCAGGAGCTTTCTCCGGATCAGGTTTTCCTCTGGTTTCCTCTTTTCATTCCTATTTCCTAAACCCTAGCCTTAGTTTACATTAGCCCTAATTTATTTACCCCTTTTTTTTCACCCTAAGGTTCCTTGAATTGAAATTAGGGAATCCCTTGGATTATGGACTGATTCTTATGCATGTGTGATTGATTTCTATTTCCCTTTGACATCGTTTGGCTTATAATTTTTATTAGTCCAGCCTTAGCCTGTGTCGGCCTGGACCCGCATAAATTCCCCTTGCATTAAATGTTTGGACTATCATGTGGGATGTGGATTTTGTGTAATTGTTTCTGAATTGGTATGATCTAAGCCTGAATTCTTGCACATCATACTTGAATTTCATGTCCTGCATCAAATTTGGTATCAAAGCTTAGGGCCCGTTTGGCCAGGTGGATTGGAAGGGATTGAATGGTATTAGGGTGGATGACATGGATTTCAAGGTAATGATGGTGTTGTCAGTGGATTGTCTTAAGATCCATGGGTTTGCTATATCGAATTTGTTTGGCAGGCCCGGCCAATCCAGGGGTTAAACCTTCCTATCCCTTCCAATCCCTCAAACCAAACACGTCCCCAGGTAAATTTAATCGGATTAGGGTGGATTGGATGGGATTTAAAGGTAATAATGGTATTGTTAGTGGATTGTCTTAAGATCCATGGGATTGCTATATTCCGGGATCAGATCACCCAGTCTGTTTGGCACGCCCAGCCAATCTCGGGATTTAACTTCCAATCCCTTCCAATACCATCCAATCCCTTCCAATCCTCCTATCCAAACGGGCCCTTAGGGTTATTATAAGGGAATACACTACATGTTTACGGTTAGTTTGTTTGAGTCCATCATGCATTTAGTTCATCATATGTAGCTTTTAGGAGTCCATAGTCCCTGATATTAGTTGCTGAAATTTCTGTTAGCAAGAAGTTAGCAATTTACATTGCTGTAACTTTTTATTATTCCTTTATTTTGACAACTATACTGCTGGATTTTAGTAGCACCGCGTAGTTTCCCTCATATAGTCTCTTAGGATCATTTAGTCCCATATAGTCGTCGTAGAAAATCCTTAGGTGGAGTTGCAAGTTGTACGCCCACACGTACGGGTTATGGTTTTGGCTAGCACCCTACACTAAACATGGAACAACTGCTAGAGTCACTAAACAAGCTGTCCCAGCAGATCGAGTCTTGGGGTAAGCACTCGGAACAAGACATAGATCAACGCCTTGACCAAATAGAGGCATCCCTTAGGACAAACCCCACCATTAGGGAAGATGGCCAATCTCAAGCAGGTGGCCAGGAGGATAGACCAATGAATGGAGGTGGCCAAGGAATAAGTCATGGGTGTACACCCGTACCCCCACCCCATGAGGGACATCAAGACCATTATTTTGAGGGGTACAACATGTGCGGCCTCGTGGCTAGAGAGAGTGCACCAGAGGCTAGTGTAAAATTACATACTGAGACCATTCCGGTAGTGGATGAGTTTCATGATGTCTTTCCTCATGATCTACCGGATGAGTCTCCCCCTAAGAGGAATATAGAGCACACCAGAACATGGGACACCGTAATACCTACAATCGAGTTTGCGTTTAATAGTTCTATCGATAAGTCCACAGGTCTCAGTCCTTATGAAGTCGTTACTGGTTATAAACCTAAGAAACCTATTGATCTTGTTCCTATGTCACTATCCCATAAGCCGTCAGATTCTGCAGAGTCTTTTATGCATCGCATTCATTCATGGCATCAAAAAATCAGGCAGAATATCACTACTAGTAATGAACATTACAAATTTTCTGCAGACCAGCACAAATGTTTCAAGGAATTCAATGTAAGGGACTCTGTGATGGTCCGCATCAGGCCTAAGCGGTATCCTCCGGAGGTCGTTCGTAAGTTACACGCGTGTAGTGCTAGACCCGTCAAAATTATAAAATGAAACGGTCTCAATGCGTATGTGGCAAATCTTCCACCCTTCATGGGAATTAATTCTACATTCAATGTGGAGGATCTAGTTGCATTTTAAGGGGGTCATTGATGCATTGTCCAGCCTTTCACCTAACCATCCTGATTCATCAGACCTTTCCCTTGATCCATGGCCCCCTCCCGACCCATTTTTCCAGCCTCTACCAACCAAACCTATCTGTCCCGACCCATCTTCCCAGCTACTACGTCTCGTACCTATCCCTCTCAACCCATTTTTCCAACCTCTACCTCCCATACCCACCAGTCCCGACCCATTTTGCCAGCCTCTACCTCCAATACCTACCTATCCTGACCCATCTTCCCAGCTCTTGTCTCATACCTACCCTTCCTGACCCATTTTCTCAACCTCTACCTCACATGCCTACCCTTCCCACACCTAGAGAGGAAATAGTGGATATTCTGGACCATCAGATAATATCCATGTCGGACGGCGGGTTTCAGAAGTACCTGGTAAAATGGAAGTCACGCCTAGCTTCAGACAGCACGTGACTCACTGAGGAGCTTCAGAGACTTTGATCCTGACATCCTGGATCGGTTCAGGAGTTTTATTTCGCCAATGGCGAAATCTTTGCGGTCGGGGAGAATTGATGGGGACATCATGCGCACACACGCACGCACATTCCCCCTACGCATGTACGTACGCAGGAGGGCCCCACCATCGATCTGCCTCGATGACGACGTCCAGGGAGGGCCTCCTAGCTAAAAGACGATGTTTTGGTTTAAAAGGGTGGGCCCGATAGTCAAGAAAAGCTCATCATGGAATCTCGTGATCGTGGCCCACTCGTCGGATTGATTTCATATTTTAGGTTTTGCTTATTGTTATTATTTAGAACATCGTGAGCACTTTAGATTTTTCTTTATTTGGTTTTTATTTTAGTTTACTTCATCGCCAAGTAATAATAGGTTGCGCACATAGTGCGAGTTTTCGGGATATAGGGTTTTCCCTATAAATAGGCACCCCTTGTAGTTCTTTTCATTCATTCAAGCTTAATATAAAAAAAAATTTCCTGCTTTATTTTTCTGCTCTCTTCATGAGTTGTGGAAGAATTCAAAAGTGGGTGTGAAGCCCTCCCTTTTCGAAAGGCTAACTACGTGGTGTGAAGCCACATATATCTTCATTCGTCCCTACCCTCTCCCATCCGTATACCTCATCTTTTATCATCATTATTGCTTTGAAATTCTCAGCCTTTGCAGCTATTCATCCCCCTATAGCCAATTTCCATAATCTGGACCCGTAGGAGGGCTGAAACTTCGGCGGAGCACTACGCCTCGACCTTACGTCGAGGATTGGAGGTCTTCCACGGCCGACCAAGGCCTAAGAGTCACTTTGGAGAGGCAGGCTTCCATCACACGTGCGGCCAGCCCACCCGCGCATATGCATCAGCTCCGGGTCACTATCTGCACGCAGGAGCTTTCTCCGGGTAAGGTTTTCCTCTGGTTTTCCTCTTTTCATTCCTATTTCCTAAACCCTAGCCTTAGTTTGCATCAACCCTAATTTATTTGCCCCTTTTTTCACCCTAGGGTTCCTTGAATTGAAATTGGGAGAATCCCTTGGATTAGGGACTGATTCTTATGCATGTGTGGTTGATTTTTATTTCCCTTTGACATCGTTTGGCTTACAATTTTTATTGGTCCAGCCCTAGCCTGTGTCGGCCTAGACCCGCATAGATTCCCCTTTCATTGAATGTTTGGACTATCATGTGGGATGTGGATTTTGTGTAATTGTTTTTGAATTGGTATGATCTGAGCATGAATTCTTGTACATCATACTTAAATTTCATGTCCTGCATCATAACCTTTCCTTCCCACCAGCCCCACAAACGGCGCAATCTTGAGAGGGGCCCATAAGACCATACAAACGGTGAGAAGACACCTCTATCGATCGACATAGAGCTAGCAAGCGAGCTATAGGAGCGGAAAGAAGAAGCGGCCAAATTTATCCAACAACCATTGAGACTTATCCAAGCAATCAAACCATTGAGTCTCTCCCCTGAAGAAGGAGAGGAACCCCTAAGAAGCTGCAAAAATTCTTCTACTTTAGCATTTGATAGATTCTATTGAAAGATTCCTTCTACACGAGAGAGCGCATACAACAGTGTCACATATAGAGGTAAAGCACAAATCAATGGATGCTCCTAGCTTCAGATCTGAACTAGCTAGCCTCGAAAAGACTTCCTAAGTGTTCTATCCCCAAACCAAAAATCATCCTCAAAGCGGAACCTCTTAATGCCACCGATCAAGAAGCAAATACCCTCCTTAACCTTGTCGATCATTTTGGCTATCCCTCTCCATACGTTGGATGCCCTATACAATGACAACTCTTTAACCCACAAATCCCCATCCTGAACTCCATATTTGCCCACAATATCCTCCCTCCACAATCTTCCTTCCTTCATATTGAAAGTGTGTGGTGGGATACCACGACTATGCGCGAAAGCTTATAAAAGCTATGGAATAAATGGTTGTCCTAGAGGGGGGGTGAATTAGGACCACTTAAAATTATGCCAATTAAAATGCAATTTCCTAACTTAAACTACATATGGCAAATTAAAACTAAGGCTTCCAAGCCAATACTGGGTCCAATCACATAGACTACAATAGATATGCCAATTATGCAACTAGTCTATAATTGATAGTATGCTTGTGTGAATATTACAAGTTAGGTACCTAGCATACAATCCGATTCAAGAATTTATATGATTTAACTAATCAACACATAAGCAAGAATACAATTGCAAACATCAATCCCAAACACAAGCATATATAGTGCTTCGGTTTCCCTGCTCTACTCTCAACAGACGCACTCACCCTGAGTGTACCAGTATTCACTATTGTAGATTTTAAATCAGGTTCACCTCTAACCTTTACAGCCCTACACAAGGATCAAGGTCCTACACAACAACCTATCTAGCATACACAAGGACTTACCCTGTTACCCACATACTCACCCGTGTCGGTGGCCTACACAAGGACTTACCACATCCACACTTGTGTCGATGGCCTATGCAAGGACTTACCACATCCACACTTGTGTCGGTGGCCTATACAAGGACTTACCTACATACACACCCGTGTCAGTGGCCTACACAAGGACATACACACGTACTCACCCATGTCGATGGTGATATGGTCCTACAAAAGAACCTAAGCCAGTTTTGGTTACAAACTCTATAGTCTATACTCAATCCTACACAAGGAAGAAGTGTGTGGACTCCTACAGATTGACAACTTACTCGTCGGATTGGGCCCCTTTTGTAGCACCTTCTTGAGATGCTTGATCGATGCTTTCCTGTGCTTCAATCAGCTTCTCTTGTGCTCCCCCGATCTTTGAAGCCGGTCTTCTTCCGCTTCCTTGAATCGGCTACCATGCTCTTGATGCTCCAATGAGGCTACCAAGGTAAGAGAGTTAGGTTGAATCTCCTACACCTAATGATGTGAGTAGGTTCCTAGTGGGCATTCACCTAGAAGGATACTCTAGAGGTTGATAAACATTAGGATTTTCCTATGGGATTGAAGTCTAAACTCTAAAGAAAGCTTAAGATCATGCTCTTTTTCTTGTAAAGGAGCTTCGAATGCTCATTAGAGTAATGAATCACTAAGAAGTCAGCATGAATCTCTTCGGAAAAGATCGTAGGAGGTTTGGTTGAGCTTAGGATACACTGGGGTCTCTAAAATGCCAAAATCTATACTTTGCACAAAGATTTGAATGCCATATTTATAAAGAAAAAGCCCAAACGGATCTATAACGGCTAGCCTCGATCAACGAGCGAGGGTCGTCGATCGATCAAAGTCGGCCGAAATAGTCCAGTGAACTCGTTGGACTGTTTTGGCCAAGTTCGATCAATTGAGGAAGTCTCAATCGACCGATCGAACTCACTTATGAGTTGGCTAGTTTGGGCATTTTGTTTTCCAGCAACTCGGGACTATAGCCAATCTAAGCATAATCTTTAAAGGCACTTAAGGCTATACGATGATCAATCAAAGCTTTACCTATTAGGTCATGATCATCTAGAGGTTTAGGTTGTTTTGGGTCAAGGTCAAGGTCACCAAGGCACCTCATTTACATGTTCTTCACTTCCTTGATACTCCAGTCTTCATGTGTCTTTGGTCTTTAACTTCTAAGGGCTCAACCGACTCCCTGACACAGATGCACGTGATTGACAAACAAGGTGCACAAATAAGTGCACTAATGCGTACCAAATCTCAAATCCATTTCCCAAGAAGCACACAATTCATATCCTTCACATTTTAAGAGATGAAACTTTTACTTCACTTCGGCCCCTTGCCACAAAAAGTCCCTTCTTAATTTTTCTAGTCTACCCAGAATTAACACTGGGCATTTGAATAGAGATGTAATATAGGGGAAGATTATATAAAATTGCCTTAATCAAAGTAAGCCCTCTCAAAGATAGATGTCAACATTTCCAATTCAAAAGCTTCCTCTCGACCCTTTATCACTCTTATCCTACATGTGCTTCACCGGTTTCCAATGCAAAGGAGAAGCCCGAGATATGACGTCGGAAACGAACTAGACCAACACCCAAACACCCCTACTAGTCTATCCACCTCCTCCATAGAGGCATTCACCCCCAACATTTTGCTCTTGGCAACATTCACTTTAAGATGGGAAACCATTATGAAGCATATTACTAATTTCCTCTAGATTAGAGAATAAGATTAGAACTATCAGAACAAGATTAGAGAAAAGGTGGGAAAACAAGGAGGGTAAATCAATGAGAGAGAATAGAAAGTTCTTTTTAAAGTAAATAGAAAAAGAAAGTGTGTTCCAAATAGATAAACACACACACAGAGAACTTAAAAAAAGATTTCCGAAAAGAGAACTAGAAAGAATGTGTAACATCTATGATAGAAATATTACAGATGTGGCCTAGATTGAAGGTGTTTCTTCTGTTTTTCCTTTTTATGGAAAAGAAAGAGAAATTAGGAATCTAGAGGATGTGCGTGAATCTAGAAAGTATAAAAGAAGTTTGAAACTCTAAGAAAGAGAAAATATAGGAAGCGACTAAATTTTAAAAAGAACCGTTGATTGGAAGCTTGTGCTTCAAAGAATAAGACAGAGGTTAGGAGAAATTAATAGATGTTATGTGTGCGGAGAAACTTGATTTTGGAAAGAATTTTGAAATAAGAAGGTGCAATGATAAGATAAGGACTGGTTTTCTATTAAAGAGGTTATGCGAGATTTCTTTAAAAGGGTTTGAGAATCATAAAGGAACTATGCTTCAGTTTCCAAAAGAAGAAAGTAAGAAAAAATGTATGGAAGTAAAAAGGACATAGAAATAATTTACAAGATATGTACCATTATAATAAAGCATATAAAGCGTGTGATGAATCGTACGATACATTAACTACAAGCAAAGATGCAAACTAGTGAAGTGAGGAAGAAAAAACTGTAGGGATATAAACCACATTACATGCATGAAGGGTGAGGATCAGAGGTTCATGCTGAAAGAAAGTGAGATTAGGGACAGATGGTGAGGCTAGTTTCAAATGTTGTTGAATGAAGATGTGGGCATGAGAATAGAACTAGAGGGGCCTCAGACCTTGAGGTTAGAAGGCATTTGTGTATTATTGTGGACTTTGGCCAATGAAAGTAAAGGTAGCCTTAACAAGGATGGCAAAAAGGAAAAGGTACAGGAACAGATAACATACTTAGGACTGAGGATGGTACTGGGCAGAATTAGATTTTATTTTTTTACATGCACTCACACTACAATGGGATTTCACCACATGGGTACTCGAACCCATGACCTTGTGTTGAAACTCTTGTGAGTCTACCACCTAGCCATGACCAAGGACCCTACTGGGCAGAATTAGATTAGTTATGGTAACTAGTCTTTTCAACAAAATGTTGCAGAGAGAAAATGCCAGATGAATGGAAGAGAAGAATCCTATAGTTTATCTACAAGAACAAAAGAAGTGCAAAAAAGTTGCACAAACTTTCAGGGGATCAAACTTTGAGTCACACTCCGAAGCATTAGGAGAGGGTGTGAAACGAAGACTAAGACAGAAATATCAGAAAATTAGCTCCACTTCATGCAAGGTACAATTACTCCTAACATTTTCGGTATTTCAATCATAGATTGGTGCTCGGATGTCAACACTAGGTTTATCTTAAGCTTAACCTAATTTGATCACCTAAATGACAGCCCAGACCTACCCACATTTTAATAAGAAAAAGCTAATTACGGAAAAATGTTGAAGTCAAAATTGGGGGTTGTTGGAATCTCACAGGTGCATTTTCTGCAATTCTGAGAATTTGGTAGGAAGGGAAAAAAAAAAAAAGGTGCTTTCAGTTTTGTACCAGGATCCCCAGGGATATTTTTGAGGGTGCTTGTGCCAGATACCTAGAAGGTTTAGCACCAACTGATGGATTTCGAAGGGTGTTTAACTCTGAACTGTGGGTTTTATTCCTTAATTATGAACAGGACCTTCAACTCTAAATCCATTTTGAATAATTGATCAAGATTACCTGTCCAAGAGATTTCCTATTTGCAAGGGTTGTGTACACTCTACACATGCAAATTTACAAAAATGGCCAACAAAAGAAGATCAACGACCAAAACTGAAAATGCAAGCAAAAAGTAAAGGGTTTGTCATCCATTGCCCAAAAACCTCCGCATGCCTTACCATGAGTTGTCTTGCATAATTTTCCACCAAATATAAAAGGTAAGTAGAAAAGTGTCTATGAATAGCCCGGTTCCTAACCAACCAAAATGCAATAGCAACCATCACAAACTCACAGTGAGAAAGGTTTCCTCTTCTTCTTCTTCTTTTTCTGTTTTTTGTTTGTCAACAACCTCAAAATATCCCAAGATCACTTGAGTATTACAGATACTCTATAAGACAAACTGATGCAGGACAATTAACCACTTGCTCTAAAAGCTCAAATTGATAGAGCATGGTGAATTAATCACTTTATCTTATAGCCCAGGCCCCACATCCCATGGGTTAGGACCTTGGCTGAACCCCCCCCCCCGTGGGCCCCACTTCAATGGGTACCGCCTCACAGGAGCCACCCACTTCACACGGGTGGGGCCCGCCTCACACAGGCCGCCCACCTCAAGTGTGCCCCTACATCCCACAGGCCACCCCACTCGAGCCCAGTGTGAAAATGTCCATACAGTAATCACCCCCGGTGAGGAGTCACGAACACAAGACCTCCCGCTCTGATACCACTTTGATGCAAGACAATTAACCACTTGCTCTAAAAGCTCGAACTGATAGAGCATGGCGAATTAATCCATTTATCTTATAGCCCAGGCCCTACATCCCATGGGTTAGGACCCCAGCCGAACCCCCCTTGTGAGCCCCACTTCACATGGGTACCGCCTCACACAAGCCGCCCACCCCAAGTGTGCCCCTACATCCCACAGGCTACCCCACTCGAGCCCGGTGTAAAAATGCCCCTACATTACAAACTTTGTGGAGAAAGAAATAAGACCGGAGAATCAGTGATGAATGAAAGTAAAAGGAGTCAGTATTAAGATTAACCAAACTAAATCCGATACATGCATTACATGTGGAAAGAGGGATGGGGTGAAGTCTTTAAACTGTTTTCTAATGGACCACGTATTGTACAAATAAATGTTAGACATGGCAGTTAGCGATTTGCAAAACATAATGCATTGGTATTTTCAGGAATAAATGGTACAAATATGAAATTAGATTGTTAAAAATACTTGGGAGCATTTAATGAACAAGTTTAATTTTTGAAATGCTACTGATCTAATGTTCTCATAAGAATTTTTTTTTTAAGTACACATCTATTCAAAATGCTCTACATGAATGCACTAAAACTCTGAGAGACTGAATAGTTTCTCCAAATTAACCGGTGATGACTGTAAAAGGAAAGCTAAACTTGTCTTCACATGCAATGCAAATGAAGATGGATAAGAGAAGCATTCAACTTGTTCTCTAACAGATGAGGTATTTTAGACATTAATTTGTAAATTTTCATAACTAATGCATGACCATTTTGGAGAATAAAATGCACAAATACTATAGACTGGTATCTAATAATTGGAAGCATTTAATGTCTAAATGGCATTTCTAGGCTTTTAAAAAGGAAGAAGCTACTCTTCATAAAAAAAAGGGGGAAAACCTCAACGGGGGGAGAATGAAGATTCATTAAATGCTCCTTTAAATGACAATTTTACCCAACAAGAAAAAGTCTGAGTGTGAAATTGCACAGTTGCATAGCTGCCTCACTCCATATAAGTATTGATGAAATGCCACTGGACTGATCTTTTAATAAGATAACAGATGCACAGATTTCACTTACATGCTTCAAATGAATGCACCAAAGCCCAAAGAAGCCTTATAATTACTCCAGACATACCTTCTCACACTCCCGTTTTGTTTTTGCATCAATGTTTAAGCCCATCTTATTCTTGTAGGCTGCAAGTAATTGTTTAGTGCGTGCTTCTTTGGCAGCTTTATCTTCTGCAGTTTCAAGCACCTCTCCTGGCCGAATAACTCTCCCACCACCAAACTGAGCAGGAAAGAAAAGGGGGAAAAAAAAAAGGCTGATGTCTCATCATTAGGATAAAACAAGAATGAATATATATATGATTGACTAAAATAATTCTCAAGGTTGTTTCATGAAGGAGATTTTGAGCGTGATAATGGCCCATGTCAAATTAAGTGCATAGTCATATCAAAAAATGCAGCATGGATCAGAGTATTCAACTGTATGACAATAGACAGATATCAGTCAGATGACCAATGAAAGAAATGGATCACGTTTTTCAAAAAAAATGGATGTAAACTGATGTTCAAGGCATGTAGAAAATATCCAAAACAATTTCTTTTTCTTTTTCTTTTCTTTTTAGTCTCTTCACTTCATGTTACTTTGCAGAGGACAAACTACTTTTATTTCATAAATCATAATAATGATTTATCCCTGAAGCCAACCCCAAATAGCTGAGACAAGGCGATGATGATGACCATGATCATGATCATGAATCATGATGAATGGGGACTATAGAGTAATATGGATGGGGGACCCAACCACCAAAACAAAAAATAAGACTGACGGATAGGAAGATTCTAACCCTTTAATCATAATCCACAAATAGACAGTTTAAGGAAAAAATACAGCAGTTTTCCAGAAAAAATACAGCTTCAACTAAGGAAAAGACCATAGATTGAAGAAATAGGATCTAGAAAACTAGGAAGATTTGTTGGGACATACCTTTCTGAGAGTTGTCTTTGTCATTATTATTATTGTGGACAGTCTGGTCCTACGGCAAAGCAGTGTAGATTCAACCAAGGAAACTACACACTGCCGAAGATAAGCAGAGACATAATGAGGAGATGACTGAAGAGCCTCTATGTGTGAGGCAACCTTCAAAATCTGATAGACAAGTGGTTTATAGATTCAGCATGCTCAATGACATGACCCCAAGGGAAGATCTCTTTAGTAGTAAGGAACCGATGTCAAATGCATCGGGAGTTATCACTAGCAATAACTCTTTCCCTTGAAGTTGAAGGTAACAGTAGCATTACGTTGCATGATTCTAATTGAGGCATTAAGCATCTCGTGTACTGTATTTCTCGTCTTCTTCTTCTTCCTGTCAATCACCAATACAAGGCTCATCCTTTAGGTCTAAGAGAGCTAACTGTTAGGGTTGTAAACCAACTCCAAGCAGTCCAATCCATTCCCACAGTACTTTTCTTTAGCGTTTGCACATTTACTGGCATAACATATGTATCCGTTTGTGTCCTCCTCGATTTCTTGGGAGCTCGATTCCCACATTTGGCCCAAGACCATCGAATGTTCGTGCAGAGACACAATCTAGAATGAGGCATCTGAACCCTGAAGATAGATGCAGACACCTACGAAACCTTCCATAGATGATCCTCCAATCATTAGCAGAGCCTAAACAGACTAGGTAGCCCCTAACTTCTTCATACTCTTACTGAGATGTATCTGAGAATTTCACAATCTGATAGATTATTATCAAGACCTTTCTGATGTGAACTACGAGAAATTGAGGGAGACCATGAATAAAGAGATCACATCAATGGATAACATGTCTGAAGTCAGGACTCATGTTAATCTGCTAGACCTCAAAGAGGAATTCGAAGTGTAAAAGAGAATAAATGAGTTGAAGTTGGTGCCAAGACGGTTTTACGCAGTGGAAAGGGATAGACAAACATGATATTTTGTAACCCGTCAGTGCTGTCACAAATATCAGGTCAGACTTTTGATCATTAATCTAGTCCCACTCGAGCAATTAACCACAAAACTAACTTCGATAATATGGCGGACTATCCAACTCCCTCTACATATAACCAGTGTTTTAAAATAAAGTTTTGAGTTCTTCTTCCATAATTTTACCTTTTCCGTTGTCCCTTTTTTCTGTTTTACTTTTAGGGCATGTTTGGTTACATGGAATTCAAGGAAAATAGTAGAATAGAGAATAATTATCTAATGATGATTTCCATGAGTACTATTGCAACATGGATTCTAGTTTGGAGTTCTTGTTTTGATAGCAATTAGAAATATCATATTCCTCTCACAACAGTCACCTAGTTTCTTGTGCCAAGAATCCAAATTATGGAGAAGTGTAATGATTCCTTTGTGGAATCCATCCTTTTTGCTATCCAAACAATACAAATTGTCACATTTGGTGTTCCAGAGATCGGCGATATTATCAATAATTTTGCCGATATTATTAGTATCACCAGCTAGCGATACCGAAACTCCTGTAAATGTTTTTCTTTCCGGGTATCACTGATATTTTGCTGATTTTATCTCTGTTGTATCCACACATAATATTATTGGCAAAATATCTCAAGAGTCCCCTTCTAAGAAAAAATCAAAAAATAAATAAATAAATAATTATTCCTCATTTTTGGCCTGGATTTCACTAAATAATCTCTCATGCATTGAGATGGATTTAAGGTGAAAATCAAAAGATATGGGGATCAAAATTGGGGAAATTCAATTTTTCCCCCATTTTCTCCCCTAAAATAACTAATTGAGGCCCCAAATTTTACTATGTTGATGAGAATTAGCTGATTTATCAATTCATGTAAAAAAAAATTATTTTTCAGATTTTTTAAATGACCAAAATTAATTAAAAAATCTGTTTTATTTGGAAAAAATAATTTCAACCAATTTTTCTTGGATACCTATTTTGCTTTGTTTTTATGTTTTATTTACACTTGTATTGTTGATGATTGATGGGGTCCATTTCTCAAGAAATAAGGATTTTTAAAATATGATAAATAAAAATATCTATTTAATTTTTTTTTCATTTTAAAAATTATTTTTCATGGATGTATGGTTGTCTCATACAATGCATGTTCGTACGTGTGCATAGATGTATGGATGGATGCATATGTGTTTATGATTGTATATGTATATGCATATGCATGTATGTACATGTTCATAGATTGAAGACTTTGAATGGATGGATGTATGGTTGGTTGGTTGGTTGGTTGGATGGGTGGTTGGTTGGATGCTTGGATCATAGATTGATGGATGGATCAGATCATGTATGTATGGATGGATGGATGGATGGATGCATGTACGCATGGATGGATGGATGTTTGTATGCATGTATGCATGGATGGATATGGATGGATGTACTAAATGTATGTCTGGATGGAAGCACGGAATGTTTGTATGTATGCATGGATGAATGAATGTATTAGTGTATGTATGCATGGATGGATAGATGGATGGATGTATTAATGTACAAGACAAATGAAGACTTTGAGCCACCTTGTAACTCAATGTGGGTTTGAGGGATAGCTAGATAGGTATGTTTTTCAATTCATTTAGCTTTTGGATGCCCTATTTATTGTTTGTTACCTGCATTTATATGATATGAACTCATTTTGGTTACTATTGCACTGATTTTTTACGATTACACATGCTTTAGGCCTTTATTAAATGGAAACTTATTATGTATTGTTCTTTTTTGCATTTTTTTTTCCCTAAATATCTGTATTTTAGCATCTCTTTAAGTTTCACTAAAAAAATCCACCTTTTTCCCCATGTTTCCCCCTTGCTTCCCTAAGTCAATGATACATTTCCTAGTATCGGTGATAATCGATACATGTTTCTATATCCTAGTCAACGATACATGTAACGATACCAATACTATGAACACTAGCCACACCCAAGGAAAACCCTTTTTCCATTACCATTGTGTAGCATGGAATCCCTGATATCCGAACATGGCCTTAGTTCTTTGAATGAAAAATGATTTCACATTGGCTAGTTGAAGTCATGCCATACCCAATATTAAGACTTGGATCGTCAATCTAACCCCACTCAATCAATTCAAATTTCAAAAATCTAAATAGACTATCAAACCTCCCCCAACTCTTTTCGAGCTAAGGGCTAGTTTGGCATCTCTACTCTAATTCAATAAGAGCTTTTTCAATAAGAGCTACTCTAATAAGCTCTTTTTGTTCTAGATCTTGTTTTAAATAAGCTTGCTTGGGAAAATTACTTTTTCAAAACTGGAAAAGCTATTATTTGAAATAAACACATTTGGCAAAACATTTAAATACAAGTTTGTTTAGGAGTAGTTGATGTTATTTTTAAATATTACGAAAGTTCCATTATAAGAGCAATCGAGATGGTTGTTTTGGTGGATCTCACCATAAATGGACCATACCCCAAATGGCAAAAAGAGATGGCTACATAAGATCTTCATGTTTTAAGACATTTGGGCCATTCATTATGTCTGATATTGAATATGGATCGTTCATCATATAGAGCCCACCTTTGATGTAGACCGTCCATCGTGTGAACCAAACTTTCAAAGTGGGTCGTCCATCATGCAAGACCCGTCCTGGATGTAGATCATTCATCATTAGGGGCCCACCTTATTGTCCATCATGCAAGACCCATCTTGGATGTGGATCATTCATCATTAGGGGCCAAGGTGTTCTGTAACGGTAACGGTGGCCATAACGGCCACCACCGTTACCTTTACAATACGGGTCATAACGGCTGTTACGGCTCTCGTAACGGCCGTTATGATAACTTTTTTTTATTGAAAAAAAAATCCTAAAAAACCTATATTTGCCCCGTAATGTTGATTAAAAAGTATGGAAAACCTATATATGCCCCATAACAGACAATTACGGGGTTGTTATGGCCTTTATAGGGGACATAACGTGTCGTTAACGGTAATTACAGGTCATTTTTTTCCATAACGGCTGTTACGGCCGTTATGACCCTGTAACGCGTAACGGATGCCACCATTACCTTTACGTAACGGCCTTTACGACACACCATGTTAGGGGCCCACCTTAATGTAGGTCATCCATCATGTGGGGCCCACCGTCAATGCTAATTGTCCTTTATATGGGGCCCCCTCAATGTCCGCTACCCATCACCCACACGTGGAGTCCACATTTGATGTGTCCACGGTGTGGGCCCTACCTTCGAAGTAGATTTCCACATATGGGGCCCACTTTTGATATCCACCACTCATTGTGTGGGGCGCACCTTCTATGTGGATCATCCATCATGTGGCCCACTTTGGATATGGGTCATCTATCATGCGAGACCTTTGGACGTGGAGTGTCCATTAGGTGGGGCCCAATTGATGTGGACTGTCCATTACGAGGGGCTACACTTTGACGCGGGCCATCCATCATGTGAAGCCCACTCCATCCATTATGTGGGCCGATCTTCATGCGGACCATTCATTATGTGGGCCCCACCTTCAATAGGGGTTGTTCATCATGTGGGGCCAGCTTCAATGACCACCATCCATCATGTGGGTCCCACCTTTGATGTGGACCGCCCATCAAATGGGGCCCACTTGATGTGGACCGTCCATTACGAGGGGCTACACTTTGATGCGGGCCATCCATCATGTGAAGCCCACTCCATCCATTATGCGGGCCAATCTTCATGTGGACCATTCATTATATGGGGCCCCACCTTCAATATGAGTTGTTCATCATGTGGGGCCACCTTTAATGACCATCATCCATCATGTGGGTCCCACCTTTGATGTGGACCACCCATTAAATGGGGCCCACTTGATGTGGATGTTCCATCATGCTAGGCCACACTTTGATGTAAGCCATCCATCACGTGGGGCCCACCTTTGATGTGAACCATTCATTATGCAGGCCCACCTTAATGTGGATCATACATCATGTGGGGCCCCACATTCAATATGGGTCGTTCATCATGAGGGAGCCACCTTTGATGTCCACCATCCATCATGTGGGTCCCACCTTTGTTGTGGACCATTTATCATTTGGGGCCCACTTGATGTGGATAGTCCATCATGTTGGGCCACGTTTTAATCCGAGTCATCCATCATGTAGGACCAACCTTTGATGTCCACCATCCATCATGTACGTCCCACCTTTGTTGTGGACCATCCATCATGTCGGTCCCAACCTTCAATATGGGTCATTCATCATGTGGGCCCACCTTTAATGTTAACCTTCCATCATGATGTCCCACATTCGATGTCCACCATCAATCATGTGGTCCCACCATTGATGTGGACCGTCCATCATGTGGGGCCACACTTTGATGTGGGCTATCCATCATGTGGGGCTCACCTTTGATGTGACCGTGCATTATGAGGGCCCACATTTGATGTGGACCATTCATCATGTGGGGCCCCACCTTCAATATGGGTTGTTCATCATGTGGGCCTACCTCGGAAAGATTGTAAAGAGAAGAGAAGAGGGCAAGATGGGAATTACTTGAAAAGTTTAAGGACAATTGTCTAAAAATTAGTAAAAAAATGTCTACCCACTTAAGCCAAATAAACTCCTTTTCAAAAAGTAACCCCTTCCCAACTTTAAAATCGGAGCTTATTTGCTACTTTCTAAAGGAATAAGCCATCTAATTAGACTTTTACCAAACAGTCTAAAAGCTTATTTTTTTAGAATTAAGCCAATAAGCTCTTATTTGTAGAGATGCCAAACGCCCGCTAAGAGAAGTGCTTGGGAAAGTTGCATGCCAATATGGAACGCGTGTGCCAAATCCAGCCATTTGTTAGGCGGAAGTGGGACCAAAATGATCATGCTATGGCCCATCAATTAACAGTAGGGCTACACATGAATGAGAAATATGGATGGTCAAAAGTGACCAATGGTCTATATACATACACGTATGGCAACTGCCCACCTGATGAGTGAACATGCCTTTTGAGCCAAGGCATTTTTTCAGGGCCCACCTAATTAATGAATAGTCTAAATGTAGCACACATGCATGTTGGTAGGCGAGCTGCCAACCACTATATTTCCTGGCACAATCTTCTTAGTCAAGTGCATTCACAGCAAAACCAGCACAAACATCAACAACATAACTGAAGCTTTTAGGCCATTGCAGGGGGGGAAAAAGAATCTAACTCCAATTATATACCGTCTTCGAAATGTTGCTAGGCCTTGGAAAGACTCCCCATGTAGAAACCTTGGGCTTGTAGAGTTCTGAACCATCATCTTCTTCAATCGGGTTCGGATTCGATGCTGATGCATTCTCGAATCTGCTGGCATCCCCAATGATCAATTCCACCTCAGGCAGATTTCCATCTGGAAAAGGATCTGCCGGTGTGACCAAACCCGCTGGCATTCCCCTGGTCTTCTTCTTATCCGAGAAATTGAACCCCAAAAAATCAATACTCGAAATCTTTGCCTCTTCTTTCTTTTCAACCATCTTCTCAACAACCACCTCTCTCAAATTATCCACCTTCATCTGCCCCAATCCTAGTTGTAAATAAAAGGAAATTTCAGACCAGATCAACAACAATTCAGGAAGAATCTATTTGACAGTGTCCACATCTTTTACAAAGTCCATGCAGATTTATATATCAAGCTTGCTACTAGGGAGAATAATCCAATGCAAACACTGTGAACTAAACTGTAGGAAATGAAAAAAAAAAAAAAAAACGAATGTAAATGGAAGAGCCAGAATATGAAAACTGCACTAAAAGATATTCTTTAGATATGTCACACCATCTCTATCTTTAAGGTGATATTTGCACCCTACCGACAAGAGAATCAGTTTGCAAGAAGGTCGCAGCAAATCCACCTCCTGGATATGATAAGACTCCTCTCCAACTGGATAAATGTGGAGATCAGCTTGCAAAACCAAAAACTGCCACCCCGAACACACTTTCTGCAGCGTACACCTTTAACTTCATTATTTCTTTGCAAACATCGCAGAATTTCCACATGCCTACTTTCACTGACTTAAAACAGAGCTGTTGGGAGATTTGAGAGGAATAGAGAGACTATACAAAGGAGATTGTTGTGTTTTTGGAATGGTGAAGGGCTTCATTTCTATAAACAGGGATGGGTCACTTTGTTGCCCCTTAATACTCTTGTTCAATCAATATGAATAGTCACATGTCCTTTGGTGGTGCACGTTGGCGGCTTGCTTTAATTACAATTTTGCTTCCACGCCCCCTCAAACCAAACCAATGTATAATGGTTAATACACTAAGAGACGTAATTGCAACTGTTCATAATCCAATGACTTAGAATCCACCCACTCTGATCTAGTTCAATCCAATGGTGAGCATAGCTCCTATCCAAACCTCATTGAGCCTCGCGCCAATGAGCGCACCTGATATATTGGGAGCCATCTTAGTGCTTTGATTGACCTAGGACAACAATCCAACAGTTTGAAGAAAAAAAAAAAAAAAAAAAATTGGCTCTTCAAAGCTCCTCTACACAGTGTGAAGTGCAAAGTGCACCACAAGCCCTTGCCCGCAACATGCACCACGCACATGTATGCGAGTGAGACAATGCCATGCACAGAAATATCAGTACCGATACAGCACGATACGCCCTATACGGGAAAAAATTTTCACAGCGGAACGATACGGTCCCCTATCGTGTATCGTATCTGACCGATACAGATACGAGATGGCCGTGTCGGCCGATATGATACCGATATTCATAACTATGCTAGCTTCCAAGTTCGAATCACAGCTAGGACGGTGTTGAGTGACACACCATCCGCACTCACAGGCAAGCACGCAACACGTGGCTCAGGCAAGGGCTTCGGCACAAGGGTGCTTGAGGTGCACTTTGCACTTCACACTTGCTCATCATCAAAAAGGACCCAAAATTTTACCAAGTCGAAAAGCAACTTTGAGGAGCCTAAAATTTTCCTAATTGTTTGATCAATGTCTTGGGCCAATAAGATCGTTGGGATGGCTCCACAGATCTATTGAGTACACCCACTAGCACGGAACTCGACAAGGTCTAGGCGGAAGCAATATCCAACACCTGGTGCAATCTTTTGGTGTGTTAAACTTTAGACCCTGATTTGGTTTGAATTGGTGCAATTGCAAAATCATAATTAAAGCAAACCACCAACAGGCATCACCAAAGGATATGTGATTGTTCAAATTGACTGAACAAACACTTTAAGGACCCGTTTGGTAGCAGATAAAGTTCAAGCCCACATAGCTTGTCTATGCCAGGCTATCCTAGTCTTATCTAGTTAGGCCAATGACGTCCCAGTTGGCCTGCCTGCTTTTTGTTGAAACTTGTCTAGTGTGGCAAGAACAAGCCTCATTGTTGTTTTTTGAAGTCTATCTAGGTCTTATTTTCTCCTTTTAAAACACTCAAAGCGTTATGGATCCATTAGGCTATTGGGGTGAAATCCGTCCATCAGGTTTCTCCCCTCAAATCCACTGTAAAAAATAATAATAATAAAATCAATTTAAAAACTCAATTCATACAATAAGAAAAAGTCATGTAAAATCACAAGTAAAGCCCTTAAAATCGAGTGTTGTGGCCCACCTGAGTTTTCAATAATCAAAATATTTGGCATGTCCCTTTATCTTGGTGGGAGGAACCTAACTAACGGGTTGAATTCAATATTTAAACAATCTTACAGGCCCCGTGCACAATGTCTAATGGGTGTCTCCATCCCCACTGTTGCCTGTCGTATGGCCCATCCAAGATATGAATCAAGCTAATATTTGATACAAGCACCTAAAATCACAATTCGAATGTCATTGATAGGATGTCGTCACACTTGTGTAGACGGAGGGAGGGGAAGAGAGGGAGGGAGAAAATGTTTTCCAAGCTTGTTAGGGACCTACTTGTGGAGAAAAGGACCCGGCTAATTGTCAATATACATACATATAGAGGAGAGAGAGAGAGAGAGAGAGAGAGAGAGAGAGATGCTCACTTGTGCACCTTCTTAGGTGAGAACTCGTACGCACCTTTGCACACGTGTCATGGGCACAAAATCCGAATGGTCCATGTGATGCGGCACCCCGTGAACCCTCAAGGGCCCAAATTTTAGCCTGCTCCAAAACTCTGGTGGGCCATGGCAAATGAAAATAGTATACTCCCTTGGTTTGCCTCTCCCTTTGCTATGGCCCAACAGAGTTTTGGATTAGACTAAAATTTGGACCCTAGGTGTTTCATGGGCGCCACATCATGTGGACCGTTCAGATTTTGTGCCCATGACACGTGTGCAAAGGTGCGCACAAGTTCTCACATAAGAAGGTGCGTAGGACTCTCTCTCTCTCTCTCTCTCTCTCTCTCTCTCTCTCTCTCTCTCTCTCTCTCTCTCGCTCTCTCTCTCTCTCTCTCTCCGTGTGTGTGTGTGTGTGAGTTGTCCCTATTTTTTTCGAGATCCTACCCAATATCTCTCAACAAACGCTAAACTTCTTTCTTAACCACCACCGTACAATTGGACAAGGCAGTCCAGGCTCCAACTTTTCTTACTACCAAACGGCCCCTACAGGGCACCAAAGTGACCCATCTAGATCTATAAAAAGGAAACATGGAACATTCCAAAAACACAAGTCTCCTTTCTCTAGTCCATCTATCCCGCTCTTAAATTTCCCACCACTTCGTTTGTTTTAAGTCAATGAAGTAGGTGTGAAAGTTTTATGAAAATTGCAAAAAAAAAAAAAAAATGTCAAGGGACGCTGCAGAAAGTGTGTTTAGTGTGCAATCTTTGGTTTTGCAGGCCGATGCCCACATTTCTCCATTTGGAGAGGAGGCTTATTGTACTAGTAAGGTGCAATTATTGCCTTATAGATAGTGTACGGTATGCCTTAAGCCTATCTTTAACTGCAATTTTCATATTCCACCACTTTCATCTACATCCAGTTTTTTAGAAAAACTCATGTGAGCCTTTGATACCAGTGGATGCCAAATGCCAACAACGGACCACAAAGAGCCCAAAGATAAGGGACATGACACAGTAGAGCCGAGGAAAGAACTCATGTGAGCCTTTGATACTAGTGGATCCCAAATGCCAACAACGGACCACAACAAGCCCAAAGATAAGGGAGATGACACGGTAGAGCCAAGGAACTGGAATATGGTAGAGCTCTCTACATTAAACCTGGCTGGTGTTATCAATCTCCAAACTGTCCAACTAGTAGGCCTCATAATGGATGGACTATGTTCCGAAAATCAGAAGAAAATAGTCATTGCTTATGGTACTTTCCAGCATTTAATGTTGACCACCAACTATTTTTCTTTCCCATCATTGATTTGAAGGCCAGTTTTAGATGGATAGAATCATCCAATCTGTGTATCTCAAATCAATTTCCATCCATAGTGGGTCCCACTAGAAGGACATCATGATTGAAAGACAACCCTTCCACATGTAATGTGTCAATATGGATCTACCATATTCTGGTTCTTCTGGCTCCACGGCATTGTTTTCCCAAAGATAAACCCAGATCAGATGATTCTATCCAATTAAGAGCCCGAAAATGGACAGTCCCAGCTCTTGATCAATGCAATCCTCAGTGATTTTCTGGCCTAGTGGAATCCACCTTGGGGCCCGCCTATCTAACATCAACTTGATGATTCCTCTTTACTTCAAATCACGAAGAATCATACCAAAAGGGTAAATTTCTGTTTAGTTCTACCCAAAAAGTAGGCAAAGAAAGAATCAAGAAGGCGATTCTTTTTCAAATAAGGGCAAGACTTCGCTGATAGTCCACCACCATTTGAAATCGGTGGAGACTCATCTCCCTCACACACGGCACTCATTGTGCAGTTATCCAAGCCATCCAAATTGTGGGGCACATTGTAGACAAAGCATATCTCTAAATCACACCGATCAAGCAATCGTAATTTCCTACCATCTTCGCCCGAAATTTCAGCATTACGCTCCATCCACAATACGGTCAGCAATTTGGACGGTCCGGATTGCCATACAACCACGCCAAGTGTACGGCTGAGAATAGAAATACCTGAAAATTGCTGCTTCTCGGCAATATTTCCTCCACCACCCATGACTCCTTTGTTCTTCTTGTATTCTCTAGCTTTCTCCATAGCAAGCTTAACAGAAACTGGAACATCACCATCGCCATCGCCATCGCCATCGCCGATTTTGATGGGTTTTTGCGACGGATTCGCATCTGACTGGTTTGGGTTTTTCTTATACGCCTTGGCTTTTGCGAAAGCGAGCTTCACAGGGTTGTCGTCGGCGTCATTTACAGCGGAAGCGGAATCGGACGACTCGGGAAGAGAAGATTCGAGTCGGGATTGGTTGGAAGATGCTGAAATTCTGGTGAGTGATCTGCGAGTGGAGTAATCTGATGGGAAGAGAAGGGAAGGTTTGGGAAGCGAAAAGCCAGGGACTGAAGAAGCCATGTGTGGCTTCGGAACTGATCACCTCACCTGTGTAACAACCTCTTCCTTGCAAGCAGATTGCCTGTTGCGGGTGCCACAGGGATATCCCTTGCACGACGTAGCCCAAGCTCCGTGGGCCCACCGTGATGTATTTGTTTTATCCGTACTGTCCATCCGTTTTGCAAGCTCATTTTAGGTCAGAGCCCAAAACTAGAAAGCTCAAGTGGACGACACCACGAAAAAAAAAGGGATTGAATGTCCACCGTTGACAACTTCTTGGGCCCACAGAAGTTTCGGAAAGCTTATATTTTGTTTTCCCTTCGTCGAGGTCTGTGCTCCGTGTGACCTAACAGGTTATATGGCAAAGAAAAACATAACGGTGGGCCTATCAAGTTTCAACGGTAGGAGCTCAATCCCCCTGTTACCTGTGGTGTGGTCCACTTGAGGTTTGAATCTCCATCGTTTTTTGGATCATGCCTTTAAATGAACTAGAAAAACAGATGGACAGCGTGGATAAAATAAATACATCATAGTAGGCCACAAAGCTTGGGCCAAGTCGTGCCATATGTGTTAGAAAATTAAGTGTTTTTTGTACACAAAGGAGAAAAGACAAAAAAAAAACAAAAACAAAAAAAAAAAAAAAAAAAAAGAGAACAAAACAATCAGATCTATGGGATTTAAGGTTTAACTTGAATAGCCAAATTCTCAAGACAGATTTATTGCCCTTTTTTTTAAAGTTCCAACAAGTGCAAACGAAGGAAATCTGCAAATTGTCTTCATGATACAATAAACTCTCAATCTGAATCTCAACACAAAAATTTCACATTTAAGTAGTGAATAGATCTCTAGTTTTGACATCGATATGCCTTTAAAACGTTCAGAAAAAACTAAGCAAAAGGTCGGAACGAAAATAATTACATAGAAGAAGATATAATCTTAAGAATTAAGAGTGTTAACTTTTGGATTATAGTATCCAAGATTTATATCAATTGAAAGGTTATGGATTTCTTCCTAAAAAGATACTAATGTGTCTCTTCAAGTAATTCATACCCATTCACAGCAAACAATAGCCTTTCATGAAAGGACATGACTCTTTGTACTATGGCAGTTATTTTTGTACCCATTCAGACAGAAACAGTTATCCAACAGTAAAAACTATATCCACAAAAACGACACGTGACATTTATACCACACATATAATCATGTCACAACTCTCAATCAACAAAAAGGTAATAAAACATCAGGTAGACCCTAGTTCAATTCCAGTTGTACCATGGCTCCAAAAGTTTGAACCATGTGCCAAAAAGACTAAGGCTTTTTTACTCCTTGCGACAATGCGCACATGCGAAGTGCTAAGTACGCCTAATAAAGCGCCCAAGCAGCGCGCGCGCAAATGGCCGTCTTTGAAGAGATTTGAAATCTGGTTGCATAAGCAAAAACACATTCTCTTAACGACTGGCTATACACACTATTTATGATAAGTTTAAATAATTAATATATTTATTTACTTTCTAAAAATAACTTTTATTTTCGAAATTTATTTTTTATTCTAAAAAACACAACAATCCCCCATAATTTCAAAAATAAAATCAGATTCTAAAACGAATGGCATATCAGTATAAATAGGTGCATAAGTAAAAGTATCTTTTGGATTTGAACTTTTACTTTAGTGTATACGTATCAAAGTTATATCAGGTACTTAGTGACCCATTAGTCTTAAACTAAGGACCTTATGTGACTCACCGAATACATAACATACATCTATTCATATATAACTAGAGATCTAAAAGTTCGCACATTTCTGGCCTTGTGCGTATTCTTATTTCATGAGTATTTTAAAGACGATCACAATCTCTTCAAAAGCGGCCTCACTTCTCTACTCATATAGGTAGATCTATCGAAAATCATTTTACTTTATCTTGTTGAGGGTCAAATATCGCATATTAGACCCCAATTATTACCGGATTTTATGAACACGATACTGTTTAATGCCTTATTTTAATTGTGTTTGTGCTGCAAGGTGAATTTAAGAGCCTAGACTGAAAAAAGGCACTAAAAGCATGAAATTAACGCTCCGAAGTCACCAAAGCAAGGGGACAGACCCCGAGGGACCAAGATCAAAGAAAATCGAGAAACTGAAGTTCACGTGGCCTAAAAGTCGTCCAGAATTCAAAATCACATGGTTCCAGCCATCCAATTGGCTTGAAATATATATATGGCCTGAGGACTATAAATTAACCGTACACGTCAAATTTCAGCCATCGGATCTCTGTGGAAGTAGCCCAACGGACAGATCAGCCCATAAACCATTGATTTTGTGCTCACTTGATATCTGGATATGCTTCAAACTTGGGCTCGACCCATCAAATTAGCTGGAAGAACAGATGAGTGGATTAGATTTCTCATAACCATCACTGTGAACCCTACCTGAGTTGTGTGTGCACCGTGCACATGTGCACCAGATGTGCACAGCTAGTCCAAGACGGTCAAACTGTCTTGGACCCGTAATTCATTCAAAAATGGCAACTGTCGTTTTCTCCGGCGTGAACCAGGGGCACCGTTTGATCGTTAGTGGGCCTCCATCATGGCCCATGCAAACGATTCGAGCCGTCCATCATGTAAAGGGGCTCGATCTTGTCAAAACCATGCTGACCGTTGTCAGCCATGCACGCGCGCGTGCCGGCCACAACAATCACAATAAGATTATTTTGCAACGTCCAAACCTGTTACAGCGTGATTTCTTCCTTGGGTCACACTGAATTTAAGTCAAAATCGTTCCTTCCTAATCGAAATTTCGAGGAGAATGCAATAGACGGTGTGGATTTCTCAACCGTCGATGATCATGGGCCCCACCAACGTCACAGAGCAACAAGCCCTTTCGGAGGCCCTGTTTCAGCGTCCGGACGCAGCCCGGCGTTTGCGAGCTGTTGTGTGATCACAGTCATGATCAGATGTCAGATCTGATCCATTCATCATGTAGGCCATCCCAAAACGTCCCAAGGGACGTTAATGCTTTGGAAAGAAAGCAAGAAAAAAGGAGTTTTCTGCATTGCCTTTAGCTGCGTAAGATGTTGCGAACGCTGCAGCTGCGTAAACAGCTGTCCACCGACTTCAGTTGCGTAAACAAAGGTTACGCATAACTCTTTGCTGCGAAAGCTCTCCAGCCACTGACCCTCACCACTTTTATAAAAGAGAAAAGGAAAAGGACGTGGAGGGGAGCAGTCAGCTTGGACGTGAAGCACAGGAGAGAGAGTTTGTTTTGTTTTTGTTTTTTTTTTTTCTTTCTTCTTTTCTTTTCTTTTGAGATTTAGTTTAATCATACCTATGATTAGCTAAACCTCTTAGCTAGGGCTAAAAGGTGAAGCTTGTAGCGTAATGGGGTGATTTTTACGAGTTGGATTCATTGTTTATGAACTGATTTTGATTATAGTTGATTATTAGGAATGCTTTCAGTTTTTAATGGTTTGTTGTGACTGAAATTACAATGGATCTGCGATAGCTTTAAGCATGTTCTTAGCATTATAAGGTTTGTGAATTTGGGAACCATGTTATTCACCATCGTCTCCTGGGCTTGGTTGGATGTCGGAACTCTTCCTAATGTTCATAAATTCCTTAGATTGGATGTGGATTGGTTAAAATTTTGTTGTTTGCTTTGTCTCATAGGCATGGTTTTGTGATAGAATCAACTCTAATTCTCATACATTTTGTCTCTTTGAAAACTAGATCAAAGGAAGTTTAGATTGGGTTTTAATGATATTTCTTCCAACTGGATGAAGATGGGACTCGAAGTCCAATTGAGTTCATGAATCAAGCGTAGATCTCCCTGATCTCTACAAGTGGATCCTCTGAATCCTTAGTTTCTCACCTTGCTTTCTACAAATTTTAGATTAATACTTTCACCATTATTTCCTCAACTATCCTTGATTTAGATTACATTTTATTCTAGTTCTAGTTCTAGTTCTAGTTACTTTTAGAATACGTATAAAGTTCAGTTCCCGTGGATTCGACCTCGATCTTACCGAGATTATTACTACATCACAACCCTATACTGGGGGCGTGAACAAGTTTTTGGCATCGTTGTCGGGGACTGACGGTTACGTTGTTCTGAGATTAACTAGTTTTAGAATTAAGTTAAGATTAGGGTTTTTCTAGATTTATGTTTTTTTTTTTTAATTATTTCTAGAAACTAACCTAATTTTTCTGTTTTGTAGGACCTTAACATAAACTTTCTAAATTAGTAATCCCTTTCTGATTTTTTTAGTTTTTCTAACTTTCTATTTCTATATTAGGATTTGTTTTATATTTTTAGGAATTTTCATGATTTGTTTCATCTTTCTTTTTTTTTCTTTTTTTTTTCTATTTTTAGTAACTTTCTAATTATAGGATTTCTTCTGTTTTTAGAAACTAACATACTTTCTAATTTTAGGTTTAGAACTTGTTAATTGTTTTAGAAACATTCTAATTTTAGGATTTCTATTGGTAGAAACTAATTTCTTTTGTTTTCTCTTACAGGATCTTAACATAGGCACTCCAACCTAGTAACTTCCTTCTAACTTCTCCTCCTTTTACTTTCCATACTGTTGTAGGATTTTTATTTTATTTTCTTTTAGGAGTAGACTCAGAGTTAGGGTTTCACCATGGAAGAGTGGGTAAGTCATTATATTGAGATGGATAAGAGATATTGAAGTGGAATGTTTAATGATTCTTATGGAATTTGACCTATATCTCGAGATTTTTCTCGAACCATCATCGAGAACAAATTGGAATATTATACTCCATTGGTTAATAAGTCCTTACGCGACCATAATTATGGGAGTGAAGACCATTATCAACCATTATATTCTCCCACTTATGATCCATCTGACTATAACCAGTGGAAACATCAAAATTGGGGAAATGAACCAACAACATGTTATAATGATTATTCTCTTGGATCCCCTACTTTTGAGATCCAACCAGAAATGATCCAAGAAGATTCATTTCAGCGTAACATGGACTGTCTTGCAGAAATTATAAAATCATTGGAAGCGCTTAATTCGCGCTTTGATAAGGTAGAAGAGGCTCGTTCGTCCCAACCACAATTCATTCCAGAAATACAATGTAAGGAAAGTGATCCTAACTCGCTTTTGAAGAACTTTGGAATTACGAATGAGGAGTTGGAGTCTATTAATGAGCATATGGTTCAATTTCTCGATGAGTCGATCTCGATGACGGTCTAAAGGAATGGTCAAGAGACATGGGTATCTTTCAAATACAATGATGATAACACACCTCCCTCACATGACACATAAGATTTCAATGATGAAGTAAAGATTAGTTTATTCGAACCTCAACCCAATTTAGGAATGAATTGTGAGGAAAGCGATCTCATCCCAAGTGTGCACTACTGCACGAAATTAGACGATGATGCGTATTGGGATGACTATTATGAACATGCAGCACAAATTCCCCTAGAATCAATCTCAAGCTTGGTTTAGGTCAATGATCAAGACATACACGAAGTGGTCTGTCATAATGAGCCACTCATCTCACCTGACATGTTTGATTTAAAAGTGGAGGATGAGCCCCTTATAACCGACCCTTCTAACTCTTGTAAAACATGTTTGGACCACTCCTCTAGATTGAATGATGATGTGATTCGAGAGAAGGACGAGTTGCTCGCTACGACTCTGGAATTTGAAACCACTCAGTTGAGGCCACCATCTGAGCTGTACATGTTTGATAATTCAATGCCTCAATTGAGTAGTTTTAATTAACAGAGTGATCACATCGATGCTTCCCCTATTGATCTTCAATATGTCTATGCGGGACTGGAGCAAGAGAGCGTACCTCCATCCACTTTAAAGGATGATGGATTCCTTGGGCAGATCATTACAAGCTCCAATGTGGAACATAAGTCACGCTCAGCTGAATTTTTCAACTCTTTGGATGATTGCTTGACACACTTTCCAGATTCAAACGATCCTATGATTAAAGAAATAGTGGATGTCTCGCAAGAGAATATCTCGATAGTTGTTACTAATCAAGAGAACCCCTTACTTTGAAGCCCCTTCTTCCCCAGATCCTAATTGTTTACCATGAGCTGAAAATTGAATCGAAGTTTGTAACTTCGGAATGTTTCAAGACTACATCACTTTCTGAGAAGTTTTCTGAGTTTTATTTACTTGTAGCCACTGATTCACCATGAGATACTAACTTTGAAACTTTTTCTGTCATAAGTGTAACGCCCTGAAAATTGGGGGTCGAGCAGGAGCCCAACTCCCGAGTTCCAACGCATCACTTATGCAACATAGAAAGTGATGATTTAATGTTGTCCGTATTAGTGCATTTAAACATGAGTGAAATTATACTAAAACAGCATATCATACTCCAGAGACAGTTAAGTTTTGCAAGCGGAAGACTGTGATAGAAATATATAAAGCATATAAGTGGTAGTGCGTCTCCGAAGTATAATCATGTTCCAGGTTAAACAATTACATGTATCATTTCAAATTACACAATATCAAATGGTGTAGTCCGCCGACATCATGAAATCCCTGTAGCCCCGATAATCAAATGCAGCCTACATGAACCCGCTTGAATACTGCATATACGAGAACTCTTCTTCATCGACATCAAAATCAGGCTCTGCTTTATAAGCTACACTGTCATCTGCAGCTAAGACAGAGTCTGGTTGGTGTTTTAAATCACCATCCCAGAGTGGGAGTGAGTGATCAACTCAATGGAGCTATAAGGCAAAGGTTAACATGTTATCAATTTAGTCAAGCAGTAATGATAATGCAGTACAATAATTATATCCTATATTACTCTTGTTAATGCAAGCATGGTATGTGATAATGATGCATGCCCTTGCCTACACTCCCTCAGTGACTTCATCTCACGTTCGTGCATGACATCCTCCCGAAACGTGCGCTTCCTCGCCAAAGCACATGCAATGCGGTGCAAGATCGTGTTAGCCAATACTTAATTAGGTTTATTCATACAACAGGATTGGGAAGCTAAGGTACCTCCCTTATATCACTTCCCAAACAATGATCCATCTAGGGTCATCAATCCTAGTTAGTCTCATACGATAGGCAGTTTCAGGTCGCTACGAAGAGGCTCGTCACCATCAACGCAGGCCTGGTTTATACTTGAAGTTACTGCAGAGAGGCTCGTCGCTTTAGTGTAGTCCTAGTATATACTCGAGGTCACTACGGGTTCGTCACCTGATCGTAGGCCGACAACTCGAATATAGTGTCCCATACCATCGTATTCAGCTCACGAGTTGGTTTGCTCACTGGACACTACGGGGAGGCTCATCGCCTCAGCGTAGGCCGATAGCTCGACCACAGTGTCCCATACCACCATGCCAGGCTCATGAGTCTTAGCGGATCAAGGTACCAAGGTTAAACGGGTTTTTCACCGGTGAGTTGGTACCTTAGATTCAAGTAGTATCGTCTATACATGGTGAACATATATTGGGCTAAACAGGTTACTTGACAAGCTCGACTAGTACAAGTGTACGTTGAATTAGTTGACATGGAGTGCATACGCACCCCTCGTGGCCTAACCACTGTCAGTAATCATCGTACGACTCGGATTCATCAGACGTATCCCTCATGGCTAAAATAGCTTGGCCACCGACAATGAACCATTATTGATTGCTTGGATTACATCGTAGTCCCAATCACACTTCAAGCATTGGCATTCACATGTGATAGTCAAAGATAACATGTGACAACCAATTTCAGTATCCACCTCGTTTAAGCATTTCAACAAACATGTAGTACACATGTTATCATACATAAGCATTTCATACATAAATCACGTAGTAGCAAGATAAAGTATATAAAGGAAACTGTAACTATAGATGAGGGAGTTGAGAATCCTATCTCCACACCCTCATTAAATACATCACATAAAGCATTTTCTCATTCAGGCATTTTATTAAACACTTAAACTACACATATTACATACATGTAATAAATTAGTCAAAACACATATTATAGCAAATCCTTCCGCGAAGGAGTTGCCACGCATACAATAATCATGTATTTGCAATCAATAATCTAGGCATGCATAAATCATAATTCCACATTCATTCAAACATTTCAACAAACACTTGGAATGCATTAAAAACAACATAGTTTACACATATACATAACATACAGGAAACATCATATCTAAGCAGATGTGATAGCAATCAAGTCTGTCATAAATCATTAACTGACATTGAAAGCCTTGAAAACCATAACTTAAACATTTATAGTCTGCACCTTCATCGGTAAACTCGTAACGAACTCAGTTTGAACACTAAGTCCTCGTTTACGGCACAACGGCAACCTATAGTATGAAATAGGTTAGCCACATCATCATTTACTCTATTTGAAACCCTAAAACAGATTATGGTTAGGTTTTCTTACCCAATAACGGAGTCGGTATCACCGGTATAGCGACACGGAAGGAGTAGTTAAGCATGTGGAGTGGCGGGATTGAATCCCGTGAACGATCTCTAACTCTCGCTCACACTTTCTCTCTCTTTCCTTCTCTCTTTGCTCTCTTCTCTTTCTTAGGGTTTGCAAATTCGTATGTGAAGGGAGAGAGAGGGTTTAAGGCCCTTATATAGGCCCAAAATTGATGGGAATGGCTCCAAGGCCATGGTATACTTAGGTTATAGCCAAATAGTGGTTGTTTCGGTCCAACGGAGCACATCTGGAGGCCCCTTTTCTGCATACGGTCTAGGGAAGGTTTCCTGATATTGGATCTAGGTCAAGTTAAGGTTTTGGTCCGATCGGATTTATGGATCGACCGCGGAGGACCAGTTTCAGCTCAACGGTCACTGACACTCGATCAGGGCCACAAGTACACTGACATGTGTATGGAATTTTTCCTGATCCAAGGGTGAAATTGGGTCAGATTTTGATGGTCTGAAACTTAGATTTGGCCTGCAAGCGAACGACCCAATTCACTTAAATCTAAGTTCATTTTCAAAGGATATTCGTGTTTCTCACACACTTCATTCAGGGCTCAAGTTGTGCGTTTTTGGATACTATCTGGATTTGATTCCCGAGATGGTTGTCAAGTCCAGTAAAGCGGTCATAACCATATAGTTTCGTGGTAATCGGATTTTCGACGTGCGGTCCAAGTTCGATACGGAGTTTCATTGTGCTCCTGAGAGCAACTGGGTTTAGAGGTTGATCCTAGATTTTAAGGTAATATAGCGTTATTGATTCTATAAGTTTTGGGTCTTGCAGATCATATTTAAAGTGATCTAAGCTAATTTCACAAATAATCTCGTTTAACAATTAGTTAATTCTCGTCTAATTTCTAAAGGATTTGGTTCTGAGTGATTTCTGCCTGAGGTGAAACTCGGAACTTTGTACGGATTTTTCTGAAACGTTACAATAAGTGAATCATATATACTTTGGATACCTTAGGCAAATCAATGACAAATTTTTGATGAGGTCCATAAATTTCTCTAGACATTCATGCTCTGGGGTATCCAAGCCTATTGCAAAAAGGGCTTTTGAATGATCCTGTTGAGAAACCTACTGAAAAATTTATCTAGATATTGGCCGGAAGAGGAACCTTGCGGCATGATTGAGTAACTTTTCCTCTACTTTCATAAGACTAGGGTAGTTTGCTTTATGCCGTTCTAGGGTAGTCGACTTTATGCCGTTAGGTTAGTTTGCTTTCTAAGTTATTTTAGGATAATTTGTTTTCACTCTCGTGCTGACTCGCTTTCATGATGTGATCTTTGTGGAATAGCCTCTTGAATTTATCGTCCAGGTACTATCTTTCCATCGCTTCTCCTTTACTTCGTTGTCCTATGTGCATTGCATGCTCATATCTTTTACATTGAGGATAATGTAGATTTTAGGTTGGAGGTGGGAGATTAAGTTACTTAATCAAGTGTTTTTTTCGGTCTTGAGCAAAAATTGTGAAAATTTTCAAAATTTTCTGGACTTTTTTGTGAATTCGAAGTGATTTTGAAGGATAATTATGATTTGAGAAGTATAAGATACGGAATGTTGGTGATTTACTACTCTTGGATTTAGTTATCTGTTAGATTTCACAGTTACGTTCGAATTATTAATCCATGATTAGAAGTTGTAAACATTGATTGAGTCATGATTTCACATGTCGCATCTCGCTTACACATTAAGGTTTTAGTTCGATATTTAAGGATTAACTTGGTAATCACTAAGCATGAAAGGAACCAACCTGAGAAATTTTACCATCAGTTTATAAAGAAGAATTGAAAGGGTTGGGCGAATGATCTTCACCATAGGTTTGCTCCCTATAGGTGATGGTTTGATTCCCCAAGGTTGACATTTGAGAAGGGTTAGGCGAATGGTCTTCATCATAGGTTTGCTCCCTATTGGTGAGGATTGATTCCCCTCCTTGGAGTTATGTTTAATGGAAAAATCGAAAGTTGGTAGAATGAAAGGATGATCTGTGAGGCAAGTTTTGGTTGTCTGGAGTGCTCTTGTTGGTTACCAATAATATCATAAAATAACGAATTAAATCTTAATGTTGATAAGCCGATATTACACTATACACCCATGGAACTCAATGTTTAGATTTTTTTTTTTTCTAATTGATGGATTAATACTTTGAATTTGATTATGAAGTTTTCCATGCACTTGAGTTCAGGAGAAAATAATGCTCAACATTCATGAATCTTAAAATTCTAATATCTGGATTGCTTTTCAAAAATCACTCGAGTTCATAGCAATTGTCCTATAATTCTCAACTTATTTTTCGCATACTTTGCTCAGGACTAGCAAAATGCTGGTTGGGGGTTATGTTGAGGGTCAAATATTGCATATTAGACCCCAGTTATTACCGGATTTTACGAGCATGATACTGTTTAATGCCTTATTTTCATCGTGTTTGTGCTGCAAGGTGAATTTAGGAGCATGGACTGAAAAAGGGTACTAAAAGGATGAAATTAATGCTCTGAAGTCAGCAAGGTAAGGGACGGACCCCAGGGGACCAAGATCAAGGAAGTTACATGCCAAAGATCCAAGAAAATTGAAAAACTGAAGTTCAAGTGGCCTGAAAGTCGTCTAGAATTCAAGATCACAGGGTTATCGCCATCCGATTGGCTTGAAACTGTATATATGGCCTGAGGAACATAAATTAACCGTACACATAAAATTTCAGCCCTCGGATCCCTGTGGAAGTGACCCAACGGACAGATCAGCCCATAAACCATTGATTTTGTGCCCACTTGATCTCTGGATATGCTTCAAACTTGGGCTCGACCCATTAAATTAGCTGGAAGAACGGATGAATGGATTGGATTTCTCATAACCATTACCGTGGACCTCACCTGAGTTGTGTGTGCACCGTGCACATGTGCACCAAATGTGCATAGCTAGTCCAAGACGGTCAAACCGCTTTGGACCCGTAATTCATTCAAAAACGGCAATTGCCGCTTTCTCTGGCATGAAACAGGGGCGCTGTTTGATCGTTAGTGGGCCTCCATCATGGCCCATGCAAACAATCCGAGCCATCCATCATGTAGAGGGGCTCGATCTGGTCAAAACCATGCTGACCATTGTCAGCCATGCACACGCACGTGCCGGCCACAACAATCACAATAAGACTATTTTGTAACGTTTAAACCTGTTACGGCATGATTTCTTCCTTGGGTCACACTGAATCTGAGTCAAAATCGTTCCTTCGTAACCAAAATTTCGAGGAGAATACAATGGACGGTGTAGATTTCTCAACAGTCGATGATCATGGGCCTCACCAATGTCACAGCGCAACAAGCCCTTTCGCAGGCCCTATTTCAGCGTCCGGACGCAGCCCGATGTTTGCGGGTTGTTGTGTGATCACAACCATGATCAGATGACAGATCTGATCCATTCATCATGTAGGCCATCCCAAGGGACGTTAATGCTTTGGAAAGAAAGTAAGGAAAAAGGAGTTTTCTGCATCGCCTTTAACTGCGTAAGATGTTACAGACGCTGCAGCTGCGTAAACAGCTGTCCACCGACTTCAGTTGCGTAAACAGAGGTTACGCATAACTCTTTGCTGCGAAAGCTCTCCAGCCACCGACCCTCACCACTTTTATAAAAGAGAAAGGAAAAGGACGTGGAGGGGAGCAGTCAGCTTGGACGTGAAGCACAAGAGAGAGAGTTTGTTTTGTTTTTGTTTTATTTTTCCTTCTTCTTTTCTTTTCTTTTGAGATTTAGTTTAATCATACATATGTTTAGCTAAACCTCTTAACTAGGGCTAAGAGGTGAAGCTTGTAGCGTGATGAGGTGATTTTTACGGCTTGGATTCATTGTTTATGAACTGATTTTGATTATAGTTGATTATTAGGAATGCTTTTAGTTTTTAATGGTTTGTTGTGAATGAAATTACAATGGATCTGCGATAGCTTTGAGCATGTTCTTAGCATTATAGGGTTTATGAATTTGGAAACCCTGTTGTTTACCATTATCTCCTGGGCTTGGTTGGATGTCGGAAACCTTCCTAATTGTGACGCTCTGGTCACTGTTTCAATGTGGGCGGGCGCGATGTGGGAGGGGCCTGAGGGCCTGGGCGAGCTACTATTGCATTTAACTGTAGCGTAACCTGTCCCTCATCGGAAGAGTTATCTGAAGTAATGGTGGTTATATGTGGAGTTGTCGCCCTATACTGTATGAGGCCTTTTGAGGGAAACCCCAAGAACAAAACCGTGCGGGCTATGCCCAGAGCGGACAATATCATACAGTGTGGGCATAGGCTGTTACAAATGGTATCAGAGCCGAGGATAACTCTGCTCTCAGTGGGGGATAATGTGACGCCCCAGTCACTGCTTTAATGTGGGCAGGCGCGATGTGGGCGGGACCTAAGGGCCTGAGCGAGTTACCTCGCAAAGCGAGCGACTGTTGCATTTGACTGTAGCGTAACTTGTCCCACATCGGAAGAGTTGTTTGAAGTAATGGTGGTTAAATGTGGAGTTGTAGCCCTATACTGTATGAGGCTTTTTGGGGGAAACCCCGAGAATAAAACCGTGTGGGCTGTGCCTAGAGCGGACAATATCATATAGTGTAGGCGTGGGCTGTTACACTAATGTTCATAAATTCCTTAGATTGGATGTGGATTGGTTAAAATTATGTTGTTTGCTTTATCTCATAGGCATGGTTTTGTGATGGAATCAACTCTAATTCTCATACCTTTCGTCTCTTTGAAAACTAGATCAAAGGAAGTTCAGATTGAGTTTTAGTGATATATCTTCCAACTGGATGAAGATGAGACTCAAAGTCCAGTTGAATTCTCTACAAGTGGATCCTCTGAATCCCTAGTTTCTTACCTTGCTTTCTACAAATTTTAGATTAATATTTTCACCATTATTCCCTCAACTATCCCTGATTTAGATTACATCTTATTCTAGTTCTAGTTCTGGTTACGCTCAAAATACGTACAAAGTTCAGTCCCTGTGGATTCGACCTCGGTTTTACCGAGATTATTACTATATCACAACCCTATACTTGGAGTGTGAACACATCTTAGTAAAGTCTACTTATAGATCCATTAAGAGTTAGTACTCGACCTCTTATGAAATGTAGAAACCAGATACTAGACTTTGAGGAATAAGACTCAATTTTTTTTTTTAGCATATGTTTCAGTCACATATTTGACTTATTTGTCCCTTTGAACTTAGCCTATATTTCAAAACATAGGTAGGGTTGCCATCGAGAGTGAAAGTTATATCTTTATAGATTTTAGTCTTATTCCTTTAGTGGTTCTCCTTATTCGATCTTTTAATAAACCTTTTGTCAATGGATCTACTAAGTTTAGGATGGATTTAACATATTCCATTGTGATTACTTATTCTTTGAGCAATCATTTAACAAAGTCATGCCTTAGACCTACATTTTTAGACTTACTATTATAAGTCTTACGCATAGCACAACAAAGAGTAGCTCGACTATTACAAAAGATAGATATGGCAAGAGTAGGTTTTGGCTGATACGGGATTTTCATCAGTAGGTATCTTATCCATTCACCTTCTTTACAAGCAGCGCCAAGTGCAATAAATTCACTTTCCATTCTAGAGTGAGATATGCACGTTTGTTTCTTAAATGCCCATAATATTACTCCTCCTTCAAGAGTAAATATCCAACCACTTGTAGATTTAGATTTTATGCTATCTATAAGACCCGTATCATAGTCCTTACTATTCCGTAGATTCTCGCGATCCTCCCTGTCAAATTCCAGCAACCTGCGACCTATAATCAGCACTTGCGTGTGACCCTGAGTCACACGCTGTCAACCTGAGTCAACTCAACCCGAGACTTATACCCTAGCGACCGCGCCGTCGCTGTGGTTCCGATGCCGCGTCTCACACACCAACACGATACTCAGGTCAGGAGATGTGGGTCCGCGTTCAGTTCGAGGGAAGATGCCGCGCATTTGCAATTTTGAGAGAATCTCTACCTAAATGTCACCTCAATCAATTAATTGATGTTTTATTTAAACCAACATGATTTAAATGATATTTAAACTTGCAAGTATATGAATCAGATGCAGATACGATACGTATTACGAGATCGTTCCCACGAGGACTGGACGTCACAATTCAAATCTATGATTCTCCTTAACTAATCCAACAAATAATGGAACTAATTACTAAGCACAATTCTATGAAAAACAATTAAGAACAGAGAAGAAAATTCAATCAGAGAATGAGCACTAGGACTTTCGAATCCACCCCTAATTATCCTAACCCTTGTTTTGTCTGTTGATTCACCTTGATCTAGATTGATACCACTTATATAGCTATGTCCTGAATCGGGCATACAGAATGTCTAATTCCTTTAAGTAATGCCATGAATAACATATCCCATGTCCTTGGTCGGGCACATGGAATGTACATTCATTAAAGCACCCTGTTTCTTCCTCTATAGGAAACCTGTTCTTTATCAGACACAAGCACCTATAATAAGCATCCAAACAACATCCATATATATACTTTGGTCAAGTTCATATATGGAGAAGTATAGAATTTAAACCAATCAAGCCCACTTAGAGAAAGAAACGAATTAATTAATATTCAAATTAAATCAACCAATACAAGAGCTAATCAAATTAGGGGCTTCATCTCAAATTCTAAATTAGTGAGAGATTAGTGGCCCATAAAATCCATAAAAAATATTAAATAAAATTCATAAAAACAAACACCAAACCAATTGATCTCTCTCTCTTCTTTCTTCTCTTTCTTCTCTCCCTTGCTCTGGATCTCGAATTCCCTGGTTCTGAATCCCTTTCCCACGTCCAAAACTCCCCTTTTATAGCTGCTGGATGGCTGGGGTCGGTGGCAGAGTCGTAGAAGGACTCGGAGTACAAATTTTCGCAGCCGTGATCGGTGGGCCCCACAGAGGTATTTTTTTAGAAAATCTACCCCGTCCATTGGATTCAGGATGAAATTTCAGTCAGGAATGGGTGGTTTTGAATGTCCATTAACACGGCCCAGAGAAGAAATCTCAACAAAAACAGTTTTGAACATTGCAGAGCAGTCCGTTTGTGGCCTTTGTACCGCACACGTGTGTACGCATGGGAGTGGAATATTAACATGGTTTTGTAGTATTCGTGGCCATCTACAAGATGAACGGATCAGATCGGCCGGACAGGTGACGTATGGGGCCCACAATCCGCCGCAAAACACGCCAGCGAGTGACGTTACGCGGACGCGAATTGACGGCTACGATGATCAGTGGGTCCCACCTTGATGTTTATTGTGGAATTCACACCGTTCACTAGACGGAGGACGGAAAAATGGTCGGAAATGACCAGTTTTTCTTCTGTTTTGGTGTGTCCCACCTGATCTTTACTTCCGTCGTCAATCTTCCGTTTGCTGACGATTCACGAGCTTGCACATGTATGCGACCAAACTTCCACCTAGGCGTGGGTCGTGGTTGCCCCAGGAAGCGGATGGACGGTTTGATTGTCCATTTGGACAATGTGTGGGGTCCACAACCACGAACTGGCGGTTCGGCTTCGCGGACACTGGAACGGCGCTGCAGATTTTGAAGACGAGGAGAGAGAACGCGGGTTAGCGCCCGCGCTGACCCGACTTTGCGTTCGGTGCACTCCCAGTGCACATGTGCTGTGCACACGCATGCCCTGTAAATGGGTCCCACCGTGATGTTTTGAGAAATCTGCTCCGTCCTTCCGCTTTCTCATATTATTTCCACCGTCAGGACCAAAATTGATGTATATCCAGATATCCAGCGGGCCCCACTTAATGAATTAAGGGGCTGATTTGGCCGTTAGACCACTTTCCAAGATCCTCAATAGCTGAAATTTACTATGTACGGTTAATTTATGACCCCCATCACATGTATGAAGTTTTGAATCAATCGGATGGCGGGAACCATGTGATCTTGTAGTCTGGACCCTTTTCGAGCTCATTTGACTTGCTTTCCTCAGATCCCAGGCGTGTACATTCTTCACCATTAGTTCTCTGGAGTCCATCCCGTGCTCTGGTGACTTCAGAACGTCAAATCCATGCCTTTAACATCAATTTCCAATTAACGCTCCTAATTTCATCCTGTAATAAAAACACGATTAAAACACTCCATTAAACCTTATCATGTACGTAAAATTAGGCAATTACTGGGGTCTGAGATGTAATATTCGACCATCATCATTAATCAATCCCATCAAGGGTCAAGTACATGTCAAGTACACATCACCTCACACCCAATCCCCATAAGTCAACAATCCCTTATACAACCCATACCCTTCTTATACAAACTACCCTAAAAGTTAACAAATCTCTTACACACCCATCACTCACTTCACCCATCACCCCATCACCCATCCCTCTCTCTCCTTACAATCCACTCTTTCTCATTTTTCAAACCCAATTCCAAGCAACCAAAGAATCCCACGTCCAAGCCCTCCCATCTGTAACATCCCGAAAATCGAGGGTCGAGTAGTAACTCAACTCTCGAGTTCCAGAACATCACTTATGCAACAAAATGAATGATGATTGAATGTTGATTGTATTAGAGTAGTGAACATGAGTGAGATTAAGCCAAAACAGCATATCATACTCCAGAGAGTTAAATTTGCAAGCGGAAGACTGTGATAGATAGATAAAATATATAAACTATGATGAGTCTATAGAGTGTGATAACATTACCAGGTTAAATAATTACAAGTACAATCCTAAAATATACCAAATGTATAAGGTCCTCTAGTAAATATCCTAGAAAGTCCCGTCGATCAGGACACGACTCACAGGAAGCCGTCAGAAGACAACCAATACAAGCAGGCATTGTAGTCATTGCAAAGGTCCGGCTCCGCCTCAGAAGTAGCGTCGCCATCTGAAATCAGACAATGTCTGGTGGGTGTTCGAAACACCGTCCTGTAACGTGGGAGTGAGTAACTAACTCAGTGGAACAATAAAGCATAGGTTAACATGTTATCGACTCAGTCAAGTAGTAATGATAAAGCAGTACAATCAAACACTCCTAACTACTCTTATTAATACAAGTATGAATGACATGATGTATGCCCTCACCACACCCTCCCTTATGCGACATCATCTCACGTTCGCGGCATGCTTTCTTCCCTCAGTGCTCCACATCTTCCAGGCACATGCAATGCATGGTGAGCATGATTACCGAGTTGTTATTAGTCCATTTCAAACAGCAGGATTAGGAAACTAAGGTACCTCCCTTGTATCATTCCCAAACATGATCCATTCTAGGGTCGTCAGTCCTAGTTAATATCAGATGATGGTGTGTTTTCTAGGTCACTGCAAAGGTGCCGGTCTTTCATTACGCACAAAGGTTACACCACTCCCCATCACCTCTTAAACGATTCATCACTATACAGAAACAGGCCTAGTTCATACTCTATATACCGCGGCAAAACTCTAAGGCTCACCGCGATTTCAGAGTATGCTCGAGGTCACTACAAAGGGCTGCTAGGGCTGTTGCTCGCACTCATTGCACCACTCCCCCATCACCTTATCAATGTAGGCCGACAACACGAATATAGTGTCTCATACCACCATAATCGGCTCACGAGTCAGGTTGCTCACTGGTCACTACGGGGAGGCACGTGGCCCCAGCGTAAGCCGACAGCTCGACCACGGTGTCCCATACCACCATGCCCGGCTCATGAGTCTTAGCGGATCGAGGTACCATGGTTAAAAGGGATTTCACTGGTAAGTTTGGTACCCTAGGTTCAAGCAGTAGCGTCCAAACATGGTGAACATACATTAGACAGATCGGGTTACTTGACGAGCTCAGCTAGCTCGAGCGCACAACAAGTTGAACAACATGAAGTGCATAAGCACTTCGTGTGGCCAACCACTATCACCAACAGAAGTACGACTCGAGTTCGTCGAACACATCTCACGTGGTAAATGAATCACAGCCACGAATTCAATTCTGGTACCGATTGTCTGGACTATAATCATAGCCCCAAACACAATCAATCCTTATTCATAGCATGTGGAGTAAAGCATAATAAACTAAGTAATTCAAACATGTAAGTAAGCATGTCATAAAGCATGTTGTAGAGCATGTTATAAAGCACTACTTAAATAGGAATACAAATACATATATTTCACAAGTAAGCGGTTTAAGTAAACAACCTCATGGAGTAAATCATACATGTCTCTAAGGTAGTTGAGAATCCCATCTCAACACCCTCCTAAGGCATCAACATCCAAACACTTACTCACACAAGCATTTTCACAAACACTTAACATACACTATTTCAACATACTTAGTGTATGTTAGCAAACATGTATTAGGGTGAGTCCTTTCATCAAGCAAATATTTCACGTACGTATAATATATTTATACAACAACTAATCATGGCAAACACATATCTAAAATACATATGTATACAGTACTTTCTACAATACAGTATTTCTACATACATAATGTATATTAGTAAAACATGTATTTGGGCGAATCCTTTCGCCAAATAAGTATTTTATCCATATATCGTATATCCATACAACAAATAATCATGTCAAACACATTTCCAAAAAATATACGTATACGGTATTTTCTACGAATACCTAGGATATGTAAAATTCCATATTCTACAACTTTAATTGAAACAAGAAACGGAAAGCACTTTGTACATGTGCAATTGCATGCAGATTATGAATCTATCATTATCTGACATTGAAAGCGTTGAAAACCATAACCTATGCACCTAAAGTCCGCACCTCGTGTCGTAGAATCGTAACGGAGTCGATAGGTTTGCTAAGCTTCCGTATTCGGCAGTTTGACAACCTATAGAATGAAATAGGTTAGCTATTTCATAACCTACAACTATCTAAACCCCAAAACAGATTAGGGTTAGGGTTTCTGTAACGCCCTGAAAATCGGGGGTCGAGTATGAACTCAACTCCCGAGTTCCAACGCATCACTTATGCAACATACACAATGATGGTTAAATGTTGTCTGAGTTAGAGCAATAAACATGAATGAGATTATACCAAAACAGTAATTCATACTCCAGTTCAATTGTATAAAGGCAAGCGGAAGACTGAAATTGTATATTTAAAGTATATAAAGAACAAAATTTTTATGAACACCTGAGTATGAACACTAACTGAGTATCCATATACATATACTGTTTCTGAATCAAAATCAAAATACAATCTAAAAGATGAGTCTTGAAGTCCCCGCGATGCAGTCGGCCTAAGCATAGCCGTTAGAGTGCTGCATAAATGAGAACTCATCCTGGTCCTCGTCGAAATCGGGCTCCGGCTCCTGAACCGACGCGCCGCCTATACCTGTGACAGAGTCTGGTTGGTGTTGCAAACACCGTCCCGTAACGTGGGAGTGAGTAACTAACTCAGTGGAACAATAAGGCATAGGTTAACATGTTATCAACTTAATCAAGCAGTAATGATAAAGCGGTACAATCAAACAAGTTTAACTACTCTTGTTAAATGCAAGTATGAAATAACATGATGATGTATGCCCTTGCCAAACCACCCTCATGCGACAACATCTTACATTCGCGAATGCATAACTTCCTCAGTGCTCCACATCTACTAGGCACATGCGGTGCAATGATGTGCATGATTTTCGAGTTCTTATTAGTCCGTTTCAAATAGCAATATTGGGAAACTAAGGTACCTCCCTTGTATCATTCCCAAACATGATCCATTCTAGGGTCGTCAGTCCTAGTTAATCTCATACGATATTATGGTTTGAGAGGCGTAGCGAAGGCATCACAAAGGGCTCGTCACGGCGGTCAAGCACGGATATGAGATCTCACCGTATGCAGCTCAATTGTTGACCGTCAGCTCGAGTACAGGTCTCACCGTACTCGGCTCAATCACTAGCCGTCAGCTCGAGTATAGGTCTCACCGTACTCGGCTCAACTCATACTCTAGTTGCTGTGAAAGACTCGTCGCTAATCACAGACCTTGGAGTATACTCAAAGATACTACAGAAGACTCGTCGCCGTCGGCACGCAGTACGGGTCTCACCGTATCTCGGCTCTACCGTAGTATCGACAGCTCGAATACAGTGTCTCATACCACCGTATTCGGCTCACGAGTTTGGGTTGCTCAATGGTCACTACGGGGAGGCACATGGCCCCAGCATAGGCCGACAGCTCGGCCACGGTGTCCCATACCACCATGTCCAGCTCATGAGTCTTAGCGGATTGAGGTACCACGGTTAACGGGATTGCCACTGGTAAGTTTGGTACCCTAGGTTCAAACAGTAATGACCAAACATGGTGAACACATATTCGACATATCGGGTTACTTGACGAGCCTGATTAGCTCGAGCACACAACAAATTGGGCGATATGAAGTGCAAAAGCACTCCGTGTGACCAACCACTATCGCCAACCGAAGTACGACTCGGGTTCGTCAGACACATCCCTTGTGGCGACATGATTCTCAGCCACAATCTCAAGTCTGGTACCGAATGTTTGGACTATAGACATGGTCCCAAACTCAAACAGTTCTCATCAATAGCATGCGGAGTTAAGCATGAAAGACAAAGTAACACAAACATGTTAGGAGGCATGTCATAAAGCATGTTATAAAGCATGATATAAAGCATGTTATAAAGCATGTAATAGAGCACTATACAAATAGGGATACAAACACATATACATCATATGTGAGTGGTTGAAGTAAACAACCACATGGACGAAATCCTACATGTCCCTAAGGTAGTCGAGAATTCCATCTCAGTACCGACCTACGGTGCAAACATCCAAGCATTTGCTCTCCAAGCATTTACACAAACACTTGGAGTACGCTATTTCAACATACATGACGTATGTTAGTAAAACATGTATTAGGGCTATTCTTTCGCCAAGCTAGCATTTTATCCGCGTATATCGTAATCATACAGTAAATAATCATGACAATTGCGTTTCCAAAATTTACACATATACGGTATTTCTAGAATACACAATTTCAACATACATAGTATTTACAAGCGAACATGTATTACGGCGATTCTTTCGCCAAGCAATTAATTTATACGCACATAATATATTTATACAACAATTAATCATGACAAACACATCGCTAAAATATACCCGTATACGGTACTTCTTACAATACCGTATTTCTATATACATGGTGTATATTAATAAACATGTATTTAGGCGAACCCTTTCGCCAAATGAGTATTTTATCCATACATCATATATCCATACGACAAATAAACATGTCAAATACATTTCCATAAAAAATACGTATACGGTATTTTATACGAATACCTAGAGTATGTGAAATTCCAAATTCTACAATTCTAATCGAAACAGAAAACAAAAAGCACTTTGTACATGTGCAATTGCATGCAGATCATGAATCTACCATTAACTGACATTGAAAGCATTGAAAACCACAACTTATACACCTAAAGTCCTCACCTTGTCTCTTGGAATCTCAACGAATCAGCAAGGTTGGATGAGCTTCCGTATTCGGGAATTTTCTAGCCTAAGGAGTGAAATCGATTAGCTATTTCACTACCTATAGCCTATACACTTCAAATTAGACCTAGGGTTAGGGTTTCTCACCTTAAAACGGAGTTGATATCGCCGGAAAAGCGCCTGGAAAGAGGCGGTGCAGGCCGTGCGATGATTGAAAGCAGTAGGAGGAAGGTGCTCCCACAAATCCCAAGTCTTCTCTCTCTTTTCTCTCTCTCTCTCACTAGGGTTTTATCCCAAATTCGTATGGCTGTGAGAGGGGCTGTTCTAAGGCCCTTTTATAGCCTAAAACCTCTCCAAAATAGACTCAGGTTCAAGGGTTACTGCTATTATAAGCATTTCGACGATGTTCCAGCTAAAAAGAGTGTTTCTAGTGGCCCCCCTTGAGCCAAACATCAGACTTAAGCTCACCACTCATGGATCCACGTGGGATTATGTTTTCAACTCGATCGGATTCCCAGATCACACGTGGCAGACCAGCTTCAGTTCAACGGTCAGTGGGCCACGATCGAAAATTCCAAGTACATGTAAATGTTCCTAAAATTTTTCCTGATCCGAGGGTGTAATTTGGTCTGATTCTGACGGTCTGGTTGCTTAATACTGATCCGCAACCGAATGGTGCCAGATCACTATTCCAGATATTTATTTTGTAAAGGAAAGAGTGATTTTCACACTCCCTCACTCTGGACTCAAGCGAATAGCCGTGGGACATCGACTGGACCTGATTTCTGAGATGGTTATCGAGCCCAGCGAGGCGGTCCTAAGTCCTTAACTTTGCATTAATCGGATTTCCGATGCGCGGTCTAGACCTAATACGAAGTTTCAAGTCATTCCCGAGAATAGCCGGGTAATCAGTTTGATCCTAATCTTTAGGGTAACCTAGCGTCAATGATTCTACAAGTTTTGGGTCTTGCAGATCGTATTTAAAGCGATCCCAACGGATTTCATGGCTAATCGAGTTCAGCACTTAGTTAACTTTGTTAAATTTCTAAAGGATTTAATCCTAATTGATTTCTGGTCGAGGTGGTACTCGAGCCAAAGTATGGAAATTTACGGGTCGTTACAATCTACCCCCCTTAAACAAAAATTTCGTCCTCGAAATTTATACCTTTTTGTATTCCTCGAAAATCTGAGGCTAGTTCTTCCTGACCTCGGCCTCAGTCTCCCAAGTAGCTTCCTCCTCGGAATGATGTGTCCATAGTACCTTCACAAGCGGAATGACCTTGCTACGCAGTACTTGCTCCTTCCTGTCAAGGATACGTGTCGGGCGCAACTCATACGTAGCATCCTCGCTCAGCTGTACCTGCTCCCATCTGATGATATGCGAAGGATCAGGAACGTACTTCTTCAGCATAGATACATGAAATACGTTGTGTACAGATGCAAGTGGTGTGGGCAAAGCGAGACGATACGCCACATCACCTACTCGATCCAGTATCTGAAATGGACCGATAAATCTCGGTGTGAGCTTCCCCTTCTTCCCAAATCGAAGGATTCCCTTCATAGGGGAAACTCGAAGGAACACATGATCCCCGACCTTGAACTCAAGCGGTCGCCGCCTCGTATCGGCGTAACTCTTCTGCCTGCTCTGTGCTATAAGTAGTCGACGCCTGATAATGTCGACCTTCTCTGTAGTCGCTTGTACCAACTTCGGGCCAATCAGACTACACTCGCCAACCTCAGCCCAACAGTGCGGTGCTCTACAAGGACGACCATATAGGGCCTCATATGGCGCCATGCCAATAGTCGCCTGGAAGCTGTTGTTGTAGGCGAACTCTGTGTACGGAAGACAGTCATCCAAGCTGTCCTTGAAGTCCAACACACATGCCCGTAACATATCCTCCAGAATCTCATTCACCCGCTCTGTCTGCCCATCAGTCTGAGGATAAAACGCCGTACTGAACTTCAACTTCACACCCATCGCTTCCTGGATACGAGTCCAGAAGATAGATATGAACCGAGTATCTCTGTCCGACACGATCTCTAATGGAACTCCATGCAGACGGACGATCTCCCTGATGTACAATCTAGCCAGCTCGTCTGCAGAGTTCGTAACTCTGATAGGGAGGAAATGGGCTGATTTGGTCAACCGGTCCACAATCACCCAAATGGAATCGTGTCCCTTCATCTTCGGCAGCCCTGATATGAAATCCATGGAGATGAAGTCTCACTTCCACTCCGCTATGGGCATGGGCTGAAGCAGTCCAGGAGGTCGGCGATGTTCTGCCTTGACCTGTTGGCACGTCAGACATCGAGACACATACTCAGCGATGTGGACCTTCATGTTATCCCACCAATACGTCCGTCTCATATCCCGGTACATCTTCGTGCTACCAGGATGCATCGCAAGCTTCGAGTTATGGGCAGACTCGAGAAGCTCGCATCGCAAGTCAGGCACATCAGGAACGCATAGGCGGCCACGGAATCGTAGACCCCCATCAGAACCAACTCTCCACTCGGAGTCCTCGGTGTCACTAGCTTGCTCTCGAAGCTCAGACAACCGCATATCGCCCTCTTGGGCCCCAACAATCTTGTCGTCAATAAGTGGCCACGCCCGAACGTGCGCAACACACTCAAATGGCTCCTCCACAGTGAGTCTCTGCTCGAAGTCCCGTACGAACTCGACCATGTCCCACTCAGCTATCATCAATGGTGCCGCAAATGCTATCGCCTTCTTGTGGCTCAACACGTCTGCCACAAGTTCGCCTTGTCAGGATGGTAGGAAACCTCGAACTTGAAGTCTTTCAAAGTCTCCATCCATCGGCGTTGTCTCATATTCAAGTCTCGCTGTGTGAATATGTACTTAAGGCTCTTGTGGTCGCAGAAAAGCTCGAACTCCTCTCCGTAGAGGTAATGTCTCCAGAGCTTCAATGCAAAGATGACGGTTCTCAACTCCAGGTCATGTGTAGGGTAATTCTCCTCGTGCTTCCTTAATTGTCTCGAGGCATACGAAATCACCCTATCCTTCTGCATCAGGACACAACCTAAACCAACGCGAGACGCGTCAGTATATATCGTGTATTTCTCCCCTTGCTCTGGCAATACTAGCACAGGGGCGGACGTCAACTTGTCCCTCAGCTCCTTAAAAGCTACCTCCGCCTTCTCATTCCAGGCGAACTTCAAGTCCTTCCGGGTCAACTGAGACAATGGCCTGGCAATCTTCGAGAAGTCCCGAATGAAGCGCCTGTAATACCCAGCCAGACCAAGGAAACTCTTTACCTCGGTAACTGATTTAGGCTGCTGCCAATCCTGAACCGCGTCTACCTTAGCAAGGTCCACTGCTATCCCATCCTTGGACACTACATGTCCGAGAAATTTAACTTCCTCCTGCCAGAAGTCACACTTCTTGTACTGTGCGAACAACTGGTTCTTCTCCAGCGTACCCAACACCGCTCTCAAGTGCTCCTCGTGCTCCTCCCGACTCATAGAGTATATCAAAATGTCATCAATAAAGACAATGACGAATCGGTATAGGAAGGGCCGAAATACCCGGTTCATCAGATCCATGAACACAGCTGGTGCGTTCGTAAGGCCGAACGACATCACCAGAAACTCATAGTGCCCAAAGCACGTCCTGAAGGCTGTCTTCTGCACGTCCTCATCTCTCACGCGCAACTAGTGGTACCCTGACTGAAGATCAATCTTCGAGAAATACTTCGCCCCTCTCAACTGATCGAACAGATCATCTATCCTGGGCAAAAGATACTTGTTCTTCACCGTGACCTGGTTCAACCTACGGTAATCTATACATAACCGTAGCGACCCGTCCTTCTTCTTCACAAATAGCACAGGTGCTCCCCAAGGAGACACACTAGGTCGTATAAAACCCTTCTCTACAAGCTCGTCAATCTGTTTCCGCAGCTCCTCCATCTCACATGGAGGCATACGATAAGTCGGCAATGAGATGGGCGTCGCACCAGGCATAAGATCAATCGTAAAATCAATCTCGTGCCGAGGAGGTAAACCAGGGATAGTCTTAAACACACCAACAAATTCCTAAACCACCGGCGTACCCTCCAATGTCGGACCATCAATCGGCACAAGTAAAGCAGCATAACAATCAACACGGCAGGGCTAACTGACCTGCACTGGAAACGTGAAAGCTGTGCCATCAGGTACATAGGCAGTCACGATTCGAGTATCGCAATCTATCTCCGCCCTCATCTTGGCGAGCCAATCCATACCAAGGATAACGTCGTAGTGACATAATGGAGTAACAATGAGGTCGACGAGCACTGTGCTGCTACCCAAAACTATCGAGCAACCCTCGCATAACCGTGTGACATCCGAGAAGGTCCCAGTGGCCGTAGTGAGTCTCGTTCCCTTAGTGGGAATAGTATGCAAAGATACACGTTTAACCGCCCCACAAGAAACAATAGAAGTAGTGGACCCAGTGTCCACCAATAAGGAAACGGAAGTACCATGAATGTAAGCCGTACCCTCAAAAGCCGTCGGTGCCGAAATCGACGTCTTAGGTGCCTCAACCACAAGCGTATGAACGCGTGCCTGCTGCTGACGGTTCGGCTGAGGAGCCAAGGGTCGCTACGGCGGCCTGAAGCGCGACACAGGAGGTTGGAAGGAAGGATGTGCAGGAGCAGTCTATAGCGGTGGAGCTGATATGGCCTGTGGGTAAGGGCGATCCAAACCACCCTCATGCGACAACATCTTACGTTCGCAAATGCATAACTCCCTCAGTGCTCCACATCTACTAGGCACATGCGGTGCAATGATGCGCATGATTTCTGAGTTGTTATTAGTCCGTTTCAAACAGCAGTATTGGGAAACTAAGGTACCTCCCTTGTATCATTCCCAAACATGATCCATTCTAGGGTCGTCAGTCTTAGTTAATCTTATACGATATTATGGTTTGAGAGGCGTAGCGAAGGCATCACAAAGGGCTCGTCACCCGTCAGCATGGTTACAGATCTCACAGTATGCGGCTCAATTGTTGACCGTCAGCTCGAGTACAGGTCTCACCGTACTCGGCTCAACTCATACTCTAGTTGCTGTGAAAGACTCGTCGCCAATCACAGACCTTGGAGTATACTCGAAGATACTACAGAGGACTCGTCGCCCGTCAGCACGAGTACAGGTCTCACCATACTCGGCTCTCGCTGTAAGTATCGACAGCTCGAATACAGTGTCCCATACCACCATATTCGACTCACGAGTTTGGGTTGCTCAATGGTCACTACGGGGAGGCACATGGCCCCAGCATAGGCCGACACCTCGGCCACGGTGTCCCATACCACCATGTCCGGCTCATGAGTCTTACCGGATCGAGGTACCATGGTTAACGGGATTGCCACTGGTAAGTTTGGTACCCTAGGTTCAAACAGTAATGACCAAACATGGTGAACACATATTCGACATATCGGGTTACTTGACGAGCCTGACTAGCTCGAGCGCACAACAAGTTGGGCGATATGAAGTGCAAAAGCACTTCGTGTGGCCAACCACTATCGCCAACCGAAGTACGACTCGGGTTCGTCAGACACATCCCTTGTGGCGACATGATTCTCAGCCACAATCTCAAGTCTGGTACCGAATGTTTGGACTATAGACATGGTCCCAAACTCAAACAGTTCTCATCAATAGCATGTGGAGTTAAGCATGATAAACAAAGTAATACAAACATGTTAGGAGGCATGTCATAAAGCATGTTATAAAGCATGATATAAAGCATGTTATAAAGCATGTAATAGAGCACTATACAGATACAAACACATATACATCATATGTGAGTGGTTGAAGTAAACAACCACATGGACAAAATCCTACATGTCTCTAAGGTAGTCGAGAATTCCATCTCAGCACTGACCTACGGTGCAAACATCCAAGCATTTGCTCTTACAAGCATTTACACAAACACTTGGAGTACGCTATTTCAACATACATGACGTATGTTAGTAAAACATGTATTAGGGCTATTCTTTCACCAAGATAGCATTTTATCCGCGTATATCGTAATCATACAGCAAATAATCATGACAATTGCATTTCCAAAATTTACACATATACGGTATTTCTAGAATACACAATTTCAACATACATAGTATTTACAAGCGAACATGTATTACGGCGATTCTTTTCGCCAAGCAATTAATTTATACGCACATAATATATTTATACAACAATTAATCATGACAAACACATCGCTAAAATATACCCGTATATGGTACTTCTTACAATACCGTATTTCTACATACATGGTGTATATTAGTAAACATGTATTTAGGCGAACCCTTTCGCCAAATGAGTATTTTATCCATACATCATATATCCATACGACAAATAAACATGTCAAACACATTTCCATAAAAAATACGTATACGGTATTTTATACGAATACCTAGAGTATGTGAAATTCCAAATTCTACAATTCTAATCGAAACAGAAAACGAAAAGCACTTTGTACATGTGCAATTGCATGCAGATCATGAATCTACCATTAACTGACATTGAAAGCATTGAAAACCGTAACTTATACACCTAAAGTCCTCACCTTGTCTCTTGGAATCTCAACGAATCAGCAAGGTTGGATGAGCTTCCGTATTCGGGAGTTTTCTAGCCTAAGGAGTGAAATCGGTTCGCTATTTCACTACCTATAGCCTATACACTTCAAATCAGACCTAGGGTTAGGGTTTCTCACCTTAAAACAGAGTTGATATCACCGGGAAAGCGCCTGGAAAGAGGCGGTGCAGGCCGTGCGATGATTGAAAGCAGTAGAAGGAAGTGCTCCCACAAATCCTAAGTCTTCTCTCTCTCTCTTTTCTCTCTCTCTCACTAGGGTTTTATCCCAAATTCGTATGGCTGTGAGAGGGGCTGTTCTAAGGCTCTTTTATAGCCTAAAACCTCCCCAAAATAGACTCAGGTTCAAGGGTTACTGCTATTATAAGCATTTCGGCGATGTTCCAGCTCAAAAGAGTGTTTCTGGTGGCCCCCCTTGAGCCAAACGTTAGACTTAAGCTCACCACTCTTGGATCCACGTGGGATTATGTTTTCAACTCAATCGGATTCCCAGATCACACGTGGCGGACCAGCTTCAGTTCAACAGTCAGTGGGCCACGATCAGAAATTCCAAGTACATGTAAATGTTCCTAAAAATTTTCCTGATCCGAGGGTGTAATTTGGTCTGATTCTGACGGTCTAGTTGCTTAATACTGATCACAGAACCGAATGGTGCCAGATCACTATTCCAGATATTTATTTTGTAAAGGAAAGAGTGATTTTCACACTCCTTCACTCCGGACTCAAGCGAATAGCCGTGGGATATCGACTGGACCTGATTTTCGAGATGGTTATCGAGCCCAGCGAGGCGGTCCTAAGTCCTTAACTTTGCATTAATCGGATTTCCGATGTGCGGTCTAGACCTAATACGAAGTTTCAAGTCATTCCCGAGAATAGCCGGGTAATCAGTTTGATCCTAATCTTTAGGGTAACCTAGCGTCAATGATTCTACAAGTTTTGGGTCTTGCAGATCGTATTTAAAGCGATCCTAACAGATTTCATGGCTAATCGAGTTTAGCACTTAGTTAACTTTGTTAAATTTCTAAAGGATTTAATCCTAATTGATTTCTGGTCGAGGTGGTACTCGAGCCAAAGTACGGAAATTTACGGGTCGTTACAGTTTCTTACCTAGAAACGGAGTCGGTATCGCCGGGAAAGCGATGAGAAACAGGTGGTGCAGCATGTGTGGTGGCAGGGAACGATAGTAGGGAGATTCTCCCACTTCTCCCTCACTTTCTCTCTCTTTTCTCTCTTCTCAATCTCAAATTCAGATGACTGAAATGAGAGAGGGTTTAAGGTCCTTATATATCCTAAAATCTCAACGAATTAGACTTCTGGACAAGGTTTACTTAGGTTATAACCAAAGCGGAACTTTTTCAGCTCAACGGAGGACTTCTGGCGAGCCTCCTTGAGCCAAAGGTTGGACTTAAGCTCACTGACTATGGATCTAGGTTCTATTAAGTTTTTATTTCGGTTAGGATTCCAGATCACGCGTGGCGGACCAGTTTCAGTTCAATGGTCAGCGGATCTCGATCAGATATTCCGAGTACATGTAAATGTGTATGAAATTTCTCTTGATCCGAGGGTGTAATTTGGTCTGATTCTGACGGTCTGGTTGCTTAAAACTGATCCGCAAATGAGAGATGCCAGATTACTATTCAAGATATTTATTTTGTAAAGAAACATGTGTTTTCACACTCGCTCGCTCCGGACTCAAGCGAACAGTCGTGGGACACTGTTTGAGTTTGATTTTCGAGATGGTTGTCAAGCCCAGCGAGGCGATCCTAAGTCCTTAACCTCGTATTGTTCGGACTCCCGATGTGCGGTCCAGACCTGATACGGAGTTTCAAAGTGCTCCCGAGAGCAGTCGGGTAGTGAGTTTGATCTTAGGTTTTAGGGTAACCTAATGTCAATGATTCTACAAGTTTTGGGTCTTGCAGATCGTATTTAAAGTGGATTAAACGGATTTCGTAGCTAATCTAGTTTAACATTTAGTTACTTTGTCTCATTTCTAAAGGATTTAATCCTAAGTGATTTCTGGTCGAGGTGGTACTCAGGCCTTTGTAGTTTGTATATAAGGTGATCCAAGTTATAATACTTAACTAGTTTAAGATAGGGTCTAGGGTGAAAGTACTTAGGAAAATTGAAAGAACAAGGTGGTGAAGGGTGGGATTTGTGAATGAAATGGGTTCAAAAGCGATTTTAGACTGTGGGATTCAGTTCTGACAGGTTAATAAGGTGTTAGGAGTGACCCATTGCCTAAGGACGTCTAATCCCAGGTTGGCAAAAATCTGGGATGTTACACAACCTCCATGAGAGAGTTTTATGTGTGGCCCACTTCCTAACCCTCTCATCTCTCATCTCAACCCTTCATTCTTCATCATCTTCCATTGAGATCGAAGCCAAGGAGACTACCTTTCCATCGAACCAAGAAGATCAATGGTGGGTGTTCCATAGGCTTAGATTTTTTGTATTTTGATGAGAGGCCAAGGAGACTACCTTTCCATTGGACCAAGAAGATCAACGGACGGTGGGACCCACGCATGTGTGGGGGCTACAACTTGATGTATGCATGTGTCCAAGCCGTCCAGGGCCTGGACGTTATTGTTATATTAATATAATATATATATATATATATTATATTGATAATGTATTTGATAGTGGGCTAATGTGGGACCCATCTCTGCCCCTTTTTTTAAAAACCAGCAACGCTGCACTGTATTGACGACAACAAGGTCTGTGGGACCTGCTACACATGTGGATGTAATCTACACCGTCCAGCTTTGTGGACCCCACCGCTAGTTGCTGCACAAACGGCAACAAGTTTTGTGGGTCCCACCTGTTTCATCCATGCCGTCTATCTATGGGACCCACCATGATGCATGTGTTGTATCCAAATCGTCCAACCATTTGTGAGATCATTTCATGCCATGAGGTAAATCAGTGAGTCAGATCCAAAGTTCAAGTGGACCCCACCATTTGCAATAATAGTGGGGCATAGTGACATCCACTGTTCAAACATCTTAGGAGCCACAGTGGTTCCCACTCAAGCTGATATTTAGTTTTCACTTCATCTATCTCTATGTTAACTTATGAATAGGTTGGATCTCAAAATACATAAGGGTGGGTCCGACTTAAGGCCCACTGGTGCAACCCATATGATGCAGCCCACTCGTTATATATGAGGCCTAGCATCGAGGCCCATGGACGAGGCCCCTTATTATGTATTCAAGGCCCATGGGCGAGGCCCATTATGATGTATTCAAGGCCCATAGGCAAGGCCCATTGTAATGTATTCGAGGCCCATGGGTGTGGCCCAATATGATGCATATGTGGCCCATGAGTGAGGCCTATGACTATGTACATTAGGCCCTTGTGTGGGGCCATGGGTCCACTATATGTATGACTCTATGTGGACCACTCCTTGGGAGCAATGTTGGTTAGATGTCCACATTGATGGGCAATGATGGTTAGATGTCCTCATTGTGACCTTCCCTTAGGCCTTGTTAGGCCCATTCTCATCATTCTCTTAGTGGGTTAACCCAAATAAGTGGGCCCCATTCGCCATAGACAGATGGCTCTGTGCCATTAGATTTGATATAAGTACTGCCGTAGGCCAATCTTTATATTATAGTTGATCGGCCGTCCATCTATGGACCCCACCTTATTTATATGCCGATTGTCGAGGTTGAATGTTGAGGTCGATTTCGATTTCGATTATTGAGGTCAATTTCGATTCCAATTACCGAGGTCGCATATCAAGGCCGATTCTGATTGTCAAGGCCCATTGTTGAGGCCGATTCCGATTTCGATTGTCGAGGCTGATTCCGGTTGTTGAGGCCGATTGTTGAGGCCGATTTCGATTTCGATTGTTGAGGCCGATTTCAATTCCGATTGCCGAGGCCAATTTCGATTGTCAAGGCTAATTGTTAAGGCCGATTCCGATTGTCGAGGCTGATTTCGATTGTTAAGGCCGATTATTGAGGCCAATTCCGATTCTGATTGTCGAGGCCGATTGTTGAGGCTGATTTTGATTACAGAGGCCGATTCCAATTGTCGAGGCTGATTATTGAGGTTGATTTCGATTCCGATTGTTGAGGCCGATTATTGAGGTTGATTCCGATTGTCGAGGCTGATTCTGATTCTGATTGTTGAGGCCGATTCCGATTGTCAAGACCGATTCTGATTTCGATTATCAAGGCCGATTTCGATTGTTGAGACCAATTGTTGAGGTTGATTCCAATTCCTATTATTGAGGTTGATTATCGAGGCCGATTCCGATTATCGAGTCCAATTCCGATACCGATTGTCGAGGCCGGATATCAAGGTCAATTGTTGAGGCCCAATGTGATGTACATGCGGCTCGTATTTGAGGCCCATTGTGATGTGCATTCGACACGTGTTTGAGGCCCAATGTGATGTATTTGCGGCTCGTATTTAAGGTCCGTTGTGATGTGCATTCATCCTGTGTTTAAGGCCCAATGTGATATATATGAGGCCTATGTGATGAGGCCTATTGTGATACATGTGAGGGCCAGGCGATGGAGCCCATTGTGATGTATGTTAGGCCCATGTGAAAGGCCTATCGTGATGTGCATTAAGTGCTTGAGTGAGGCCCATAGTGTTGTATATTTGGCCCTTGTGTGAGGCCATGGGTCTACTATATGTTAGGCTCTATGTGGGCCATTCCTTGGGGGCAATGTTAGTTAAATGTCCACATTGTCGAGGTCGTTTGTCGATGCCAGTTATTGTACCAATTATGAGTATGTGACAGCATAGCAACATGATACATGCGCATACCCATCATCTACATGTATGTTATGAGATATGATTGACCATTGCATATGCCATACTATTGGTTGTTTATGGGACTCCTTGATAGGCGGAGTTACCCCACATGAACGTGCGGTACGCGCAGGTTTGATGCATGACTGGATGGTATGACTCATGCATCTCGCATTTTGTGATATGACCACCGTACGCCTTAGCGACATCAAGGCCGTAGCCTCCACAGGCATATTATGGATGGCCAGATGGGACACCGAAAATTTGTTCTACATGAGGTGCTATAAATATCCCTGGGTGAAAGTCGCAGAACCCTCTTGGTTCCAGAGGTTGCTCCAACTTCTAGACCGAGTGGATGCATGAGCGCATGAGGGTCATATATCGTTAGGCCGCGTGTCCCATTATGTCGTAGTCGGTTGGAAGGGGGTACGGTCTTACCTGCCCGAGAGGAGGGGACAATGCTAGGTTGAGTTTGACCACCTCGAGGAATGGGTCCGTTATTGACGAGCTAGGCCTGATATTGGCAGGCGGATAGTGAGGTCTCTTCCACCTACGTTGTTGCACGTGATGGGGAGACAATCTGGTTTAGAGTGTAATAGACCCCGGTGATTCTTCAGAGAGGAACCGTACTGATATGTAGACTTATTGAGAAGGAATTACATACTCATTCATTCATTCATTCACTATCCACTCGAGCTGGTGGTGCACAACTATTTGTTACGTGTACCTTCGCATGACCAGGATTTCGGTTAGGCACGCGACTAACCTGAGATCAGGAGTTTACCACATTGAGTCTGACTATCCAAATTTAGGTATGAGACTGGTTTAGATAGAAGTCCTGTGTGATGGATCCCGTAGCCCACGATACTATGTACTATCACCCCGACCTCACACTCCAGCTTGGTCATTTCATTCGCATCGCATATTGCAGCCGCGGGCATATGGCATTTTGGGTCGTTATGTTTTCTGTACTTATATGGCCTAGACGGACTTAGCAGGATTTACATATTGCATTTTACCCTTGACATCTGATATTTGGATTTCTATGACTCATCATTTGCATAGTTGATTTATACTGCGTACTCTGATATTATATGACTCATGGACTTGTCAGTATTTTCACTTACTCTGTTATCGTATGATTCATGATCTTGCTAATATTTCTGACATTGTATGATTATGGCATTGCATTGAATACCTGACACTTATCTTGTGCACACACTTTCACCACCCTCTAAGCTTTCTATAAGCTTATGCACGATAGATGCGTGCAGGTGGCGTTAGGTTGCAACAGCATTGAGCTTGGAGCATGCAGCTGTCTTCTGGAGCTTTGATTTTTTATATATGTATTTTACTTTCAGTACTATATTCAACTGTTTATATTAGTGGATATGTGATGATGATGTTGCCTTTATGATTTGGGTAAACTTGTAGTTATGTTTTTTATGAGTTAAATGTAGATTGAAAAATCCTCCTTGTAGGATCACAGGATCGGAATCTGGCGTATGGATATTGAGGGCCGAGAATGGAGTATTACAGATGATGTCGGCATCAGATTCAGAGATCGAGAATTTTGTGAGCCCGATTTTCGAGTTTGGGACGTGACACTATCTGCATTTCAACTTGCATCGTTGTACCCTTCAAGTATAGCGGGATATGATTTATAATGCAGTTCATAGTCTATGGTTCCTCTTAGATACTTTAAAACTCTTAAATCGCATTCTAGTATACTTGTCCTAGATTACTGGTATATCTGCTTAGCATTCCTACTGTGAATGTTATATTAGGTCTAGTGCAATTCATTGCATACATTAAACTCCCAATAACACTCGCATTTTCTTGTTGCGCTTTACATCTACCAGTATTTTAACCAATTTAATATTTGGATGAAATGGGGTTGAAACCGGTTTACCATCATAATGATTAAACTTCTTTAACACTTTCTCTAGGTAATGAGATTGTGTTAAGGCTATTCCATCATTAAGATTATAAATCTTAATATCTAATATTACATCGGCTTTACCCATATCCTTCATGTCAAAGTTGGTACTTAAAAACCTTTTAGTTTCTTTCACACAGTTCCCATTTGGTCCAAATATTAGCATATCATCTATATATAGGCATATAATGATTTGACCTTTAATATATATGCACTTATCTACTTGGTTTACTCTAAAACCATTAAATTGTACTACTTGATCAAACTTTTCATGCTATTGCTTAGGTGCTTGCTTGAGCCCATAGAGAGATTTAACCAGTTTACGTACTTTCTTCTCTTGCCCAGGTTGAACAAACCTTTCAGGTTGTTTCATATAGACTTTCTCATCTAGATCACCATTTAAGATTGCCATTTTGACATCCATTTGATAGATTACTAGGTGGTGAATTACTGTGATAATAATTAAAGTCCTAATGGTAGATATACGAGCAACATGAGCATATGTATCGAAAAAAATTGATACCTTCCTTTTGTCTAAAACCTTTGGCTACCAATCGAGTTTTAAATCTATTTATGGTTCCATCAGGATTGAACTTTCTTTTAAAAATCCACTTACATCCTATAGGCTTTGAACCTGGTGGAAGATCGACCAAACACCATGTTTTATTGGAGACTATGAAATCCATTTCATCATCAATGGCTTCCCTCCAAAACTATACATCCGGAGATGAGAGAGCTTCATTAAGTGTTGATGGATCACTTTCAATACTTAGTGGTAGAGTAATTTCCTTTCTTATTTCATTTCTATCCCCTTCTATAAGGAACATACAGAAATCTGGGCCAAAAGATGTTTCTTTTCTTGCCATTTTCGATTTTCTTGGTTCATTTCCTTCTGAATGAGTATGAGTTTTATCATGAATGCTGTTAGATTTTTTATTCATTGGTTCTACTTTATTTTCATCAGCATTTTTTTTCTATGATCATTCATAGTCTTTATATACCATATTTTCAAAAAATATAGCATCCCTAAACTCTATAATTATATTTTTGTCGAAAAAGTAGTTTGTTTTAGAACCAGGAATCTATATACAGAACTATGAATCCCATAACCCACAAAAGCACACCTGATTCCTCTAGGACATAACTTTACTCTAGTAGAATCAATAATCCTGACGTCTTCTATACTTCTCCACACTTTGTAGTAATGAAGATATGGTTTCTTCTTTTTTCACAATTTATATGGGGAGATATCCAATTTTTTATGTGTGATAGTATTTAAAATACAGTTTGCTGTTAATAAAGTTCCCCCCCTCCCTAAACCCAAATTTAATGGTAATATAGAATTTAATATTATATAGTTGATCATCTCAACTAATGTCCTATTTTTGCGTTCTGTTATGCCATTTTGTTGAGGTGTATAAGGTACCGTAAATTCATGTATTATGCCATTTGATCCACAGAAGTCATTGAATTCATTAGAAGAGTTCTCACCCTTTCTATCACTTTTGAGAGCTTTAATCTTTACATTTAACTGATTTTTCACTTTGGCCTTATAAAACTTAAACTTTTCAAAGGCCACATCTTTAAATTTTATCAAGTATACATAGAAAAATTTAGTAAAGTCATCGATAAATATGATAAAATACCTTTTTCTTCCACGAGTTAAGGTATTATTTAAATTACAAATATCGGAATGATTAACTCCAAGGGTTGTGATTTTCTCGTGTCAGTCCCAAATGGTTTTCTGGTTATTTTAGAATGGGCACACATATCACATTTTCCTTCTTATTGTATTTCATATTTTGGTACAAGTCCTAGGATCATCATTCTTTTCATTGAATGATAATTAACATGACCTAGTCTAGCATGCCATAAAGATACATAATCCACTATATAAATGGAAACATTATTATTATTATTATTATTATTCAGTTTAATCATACCATTACATGAATATCTTTTGCCTACAAATATACCATTCTTGGTGATAACCAACTTATCAGACTTAATTACTATTTTAAATCTTCTCTTATTGAGAAGATCGCCTGACACTAGATTTTTAGACATGTTAGGTATATGCAATACATTTGTTAGTGTTAATCTTTTGCCTAATATAAATTAAAGCTCGTCTGTTCCTTTTCCAACAACGTTTCCACAAACGTTACCCATCTTCACTTTTTGTCCAGTTGTAATACTTTCATAGGTCTTGAAGATGTTTCGGTCCTTCGATTTGTGAATGGTTGCACCAGTATTTAGCCACCATCCACCATAGGATATTACTGTGTTAGCTTCAGTAACCATTGTTACAAGCTGATCTTCTGTTATGTTAGCCTGAGCTTTCAATTGCTTTTTCCTGTGTCGACATTCCTTTGTGTAATGTCTTGGCTTATTACAGAAGTGACACTTGCCATTTTTCTTAAACTCTGTATCTTTCTTTAGGGGAATAAATCTGGAGTTCTGAAATTTTAGCTTGTCATCTTCTACTATATTTGCTTTGAAATGATTTTCTGAAGCATTTTCTTTCTTGTCTCGGTTTTTGGACTCTTCTTCTATACGAAGATGTCATTGAAGCCCTTCAATAGTGTACTTCCTCTTGTTGCGTAGCACGCCAACAACACAGTGAACCGATATCCAATCTTAGGTCTCATCCACAAACGATAAATAAGAAGAAATATAAACTAGAAAAAGAATCAAAGTATTCCAAACAAACCACAAGACAAGATATACGTGGAAAAACCCAACAAGGGTAAAAAACCACAGATGCAAACTTTCACTATGAAGAAAAGCGAAGATTACAAGGCAATATACTAACCTCTCCCTTGAAAGTACATAGAGAACCCTTTACCACACCTTAGAATTATTTTCCATTATTCACCTCTAACCCTAGAATAGCCCTAGGGACCCCATTTATAGTTTTGACAACTTTCCTTTCGCACTCTTGTGAAAGGTGACTCAATTCTCCACAGTCCGCATCAAATCCAGAAACGAATCTGCGTAACCATGATCGGTCGAGCAGACTGCACGACTGGTTGAGAGGACCCTATGACCGGTCGAGCATGGGCCACGACCGGTCGAACACCTTGGAACCAAAAAATCTGATGCTCGCTTGACTTTGAGTCGAGGCAGTCCACGACTGGTCGAGTAGGATCCACGACCGGTTAAGAAGGGGCCATGACCGGTCGTGCGGCCCCCAGATGTGGCTCCACATCTCAACAATCTCCTACTTGGAGACACATCGCCATAAACCTTCATCTTCTACATCCGCAGTGCACCAACTCCCCGTCTTCAAGCCTGAAGACCAATCAAAGCTGAACAGAGCTTCAGCTTCTCCCGTGTGACTGCCTTGGTTAGCATATCGGTAGGATTTTCACTTGTATGAATCTTCTCCAGAGCAATCGATCCATCTTCCAGTAACGAACGTATGAAGTGATATCTGATGGCAATATGCTTGGTCCTTGAATGAAAGATTGAATTCTTAGTCAAGTGTATTACACTCTAATTGTCACTGTACAGCTTGCAATCTGCTTCCTTCTTACCTAACTCTTCCACAAAACCTTGCATCCACACCATCTCCTTGCACGCTTCTGTAGCCGCAACATATTCTGATTCTGTCGTACTGATAGATACTATCTTCCGTAACTGAGAGACCCAACTGACTGCAACATTACCCAGAGTAAAGACATAACCTGTAGTGCTTCTTCTGCTGTCGATATCTCTTGCCAAATCTGAATCCACGTAGCCTTGTAACTTGATTTTCGATCAACCATAACACAACCCTACATCCTTAGTACTTACCAGGTATCTAAGGACCCACTTCACAACTTCCCAATGTTCCTTCCCGGGGTTGTTCATGAACCTGCTAACAACTCCCAATGTCTAGCCTTGTGCTTACCATAACATACATGAGACTCCCAATAGCTGACGTGTATGGGACTTTAGCCATGTAGTCTCATTCCTCTTGCGTCTTTGCTCCTTACTCCTTTGATAACTTGAAGTGGTTGGCTAATGGAGTGCTAACCAGCTTAGCACCTCCCATATTGAATCGATCAAGTACCTTGGATATGTACTCTGCCTGTGACAAAACTAGTTTCTTATTTTTCTTGTCACACTTTATCCTCATGCCTAGGATTTGTTTTGCAGCTCCTAAATTCTTCATGACAAATTCTCTAGACAGTTGTCTTTTGAGATCTGAGATGTCCTTCATGCTTGAACCAGCCACAAGTATATCATCAATGCATAGAAGAAGGATGATATACGATGTATTAAACTTCTTCAAATAACAACAGTGGTTTACATGACACCTCCTAAAACTGTTTCCTAACATGAAACTGTTGAAATTCTTATACCACTGCCTCAGGGCCTGCTTCAGGCCATATAAACTCTTTTTCAGTCTGCACACCTTGCTCTCCTTTCTTGGTATCACGTATCCTGTCGGCTGATGCATGTATATCTCTTCTTCAAGGTCCCTATGAAGAAAGACTGTCTTAACATCTAACCACTTTAGATGTAAGTCATTTGTAGTCACTATACTCAAAACCATGCGAATCGTAGACATTTTCATTACAGGTGAAAATATTTCAGTGAAATTGATACTGTCTTTTGTTGAAACTCTTTCACAACCAATCTGGCTTTGTACCATTTCGAACCATCGTGCTCCTCCTTCAGTCTGTAAACCCACTTGTTATGAAGAGCTTTCTTACCCTTAGGTAGAGTGACTAGCTCCCATGTACGATTAGACTCAAGAGCGTCAAACTCATCATCCATGGTCTGCTCCCACTTAACCCGTGTATCCGACCGTAATGCCTCTTCCAAACATTCTGATTCAGTATTATCTGTTAGCAGTAGATAATGTAGGGAGGGTGAGTATCGGACCATAGGTCTCATCTCCCGAGTAGACCTCTTCACAACCGGTGTATGCGGCTTTGCCTCATAATGCTTTTGGCATTATCATCCTGTGGCGCTGTAATACCCGTGTCTTGTAACTCTTCCAACTCTACGAATTCTTTCTCCTTAGCCTTAGTTTCTTGCACACTGTCCTTATGCATCACCTTTTCATTGAAGACTACATCCTTACTTCTGATGATTTTCCTATTTTCTGCATCCCAAAACCTATAGCCAAAATCATGCTGCCTGTATCCTATAAACGTGCACCTCCTGGACTTCACATCCAGCTTGTTTCTGTGTTCTGCATCAATGTAAACATATGAAGTGCAATTGAACACTCTGAGATGTGCAAGGTTTACTTCTTTTCCAGTCCACGTTTCTCCTGGTAGTCCACTATCCAATGGTGCTGAGGGACTTCTATTGATGAGATATGCGGCAATATTCACAACATTTTCCCAAAAGGTCTTGGGCAACCCTGCATGTAACCTCATGCTCCTGACGCACTCAACGATGGTCCTGTTAATGTGCTCAGCCACACCATTCTACTGCAGTGTCCCTGGAATCGTTTTCTGATGTTTGATTCCATTTGCTACACAATACTCCTCAAATCTCTTATTATAGTACTCTTCCCCATTATCGGATCTTAGACATTTTACTGTTTTACCTGTCTCATTTTCTACCATAACTTTTCACTTCTTAAATACATCAAATACATTAGATTTATGTTTTAAAAAATAGACCCATAGTTTTCTACTAGCATCATCAATAAAGGAAACAAAATAACGTGAACCACCAAGAGATAATACTTGTGCTGGTCCCCAAACATCAGTGTGTATAAGCTCCAACAAATGCGTATTTAGGGCGCGTCCCGTCTTCTTGAAGCTTACCCTATTCTGCTTGCCATATACGCAATCCTCACAGAATTTCAAGTCAATAGACTTCAACCCCGGTAGCTTTCCTTTTGATAATAACACTTGCATCCCTTTCTTACTCATATGTCCTAACTTCTGATGCCATAACTGCCCATTGACTCCAGTTGATGTGACTGCGAGTGAACTATATGATCCTGAAGTCACGTACAAAGTACCTTCCTTCTTTCCTCGAGATATCACCAAGGCACCTTTTGTGATCTTCCGGGAATTACTGGTGAATGTCGTCACATAACCGGTATCGGCCAACTACCCCACTGAGATCAAGTTACATTTCAAACTCGGTATATGTCTGACATCCTTCAATTTCAATGCTGTTTCGTCTTTCTGATTGACATGAACGTCCCCCTTTCCAATAATACTGCACGGCTCATAATCACCCAAGTAGACTCTCTCAAGGTCACCTAACATATAATCACGCAGAACTTCATTACATGAAGTGGTATGAAATGAAGCACCCGAGTCTATAACCCAAGACTCATTCCTCGCATCAAGAGACAAGATCAATGCTTCTATATCCCTCTCCTCAGATAGATTCACTGAATCCTTCTCGCCTTGAGAGCTCCCTTCTTGTTTCTTAAGCGCCCTGCAATCGCGTTTCATGTGTCCCTTCTTGCCGTAATGCCAACACTCATCTTTGTCTTTAGGTCCCTTGGACTTCTTCCTCGACTTAGAATGCCCATGTTTATTGCCTCCTTTGTTCAACGATCATCCTCTTCCTTCAACGTTTAGAGCATTCCCTGAATCCCCTGAAACTCCCAATGCCTTTCTTCTAGAATCTTCATTGAGAATTAGACTAGCCACATCATCAAATTTCAGCTTTATCGACCCTGAAGAATTGCTCACACCAATCACCAAACCATCCCAACTCAAACTGGACAAGATCAATAACGCCCTGACCTCATCCTAAAAAATAACGCCAACGGATTCCAATTGGCTTGTGACTGTATTGAACTCGTTTAGATGTTCAGCCATGCTCCCACCATCTGACATCCTCATGTTGAATAGCTGTTTCATAAGATGAACCTTATTGGACGCTGATGGTTTTTCATACATGGTGGCTAGGGCTTCCATTAATTCTTTTGTGGTTTTCATCTTGGATATATTGAAGGCGACGCTCTTAGACAAAGAGAGTCGGATCGTTCCTAAAGCCTTCTTATCCAGTAAAAACCATTCATCATCTGTCATCTTTTCTGGTTTCTTCTCTTTTCCTCCTAGAGGAATATAGAGATCCTTCTGATGCAGATAATCCTCCATCTGCATCTTCCAGAAGGTAAAGTTTGAACCATCAAAATTTTCAATTCTAGTCTTCCCTTCTTCTGTAATCGCTCCCAATAGAATTAAACCAATAGCTTTGATACTAGTTGTTGCGCAACACGCCAATAACGCAGTGAACCGAGATTTAATCTCAGGTCTCACCCGCAAACAGTAAACAAGAAGAAATATGAACTAGAAAAAGAATTAAAGCTTTTCAAACAAACCACATGACAAGATATACGTGGAAAAACCCCAACAAGGGTAAAAAACCATGGATTCAAACTTCTACTATGAAGAAAAACAAAGATTACAAGGCAATATACTAACCTCCCCCTTGGAAGTACATAAAAAACCCTTTTTCCACACCTTAGAATTATTTTCCATTATTCACCTTTAACCCTAAAATAGCCCTAGGGACCCTAATTTATAGTTTTGACTACTTCTCTTTTGCACCCTTGCGAAAGGCGACTCAATCTTTCGCAGTCCGCATTAAATCTGGAAATGAATCTGCATAACCACGACCGCTCAAGAGGACCTCATGATTAGTCGAGCATGGGCCACGACCGGTCGAGCACCTCAGAATCAAAAAATTTGATGCTTGCTGGACTTTGAGTTTAGCCAGTCCACGACCGGTCGAGCAGGGTTCACGACTGGTCGAGCATGGGCCACGACCAGTCTCGCGGCCCCCAGATGTGGCTCCACATCTCAACACCTCTCATTATGTTTCAGTTTCTTTTTATAATTAAACTATGATGAGGGTAATTTTGTAATTACTATACTGACCAGGAATTCTTTAGGAAGATCTATCCACTAATCTTCAATTCATCAACCAAATTCTGTAGTTTAGTTACTTGGGAGAGAATTGGTTGCTCATTTCTAAACTTGAAGTGGACATAATTGTCGATCGGAAGTTTCTGAGTACTAATTTCTTCGGTTTTATATTTTTTTATCTAATTTTCTCTACATATCTTTAGCAGAAGATATTTTACGATACGAATTATAGATAGAATTAGAGAGGGCGTTTAAGATATGACCTTGGCATAGAAAATCGTCCTCCTTCCTTTTCTTCCATTCTGCCTTCACTTGATCTGAGTCGTCTTCTTTTGGCTCGGGCAGAGAAGACATATCATCATCTAGAATGTAACTTGAGAGTAGTAAGAAAGAAAAGCACTTTCTACTGCCATCTTGAGAAGAATTGATCGTCGAAACGATCCAGTCGTACAAAGTCTTGGTTCATAAATTGAATGGAATGAATTGCCTCAATTGTGAAAAGATAATAATGATTTGTCTTGAATGTTAAAAAATTAAGTGTTTCTTATACATAATAGAGGATAGAAAAAGAAGATCACAAGACGATCAGATCTATCGGGTTCAAGGCTCGACTTGAATAGTCAATTTTTCAAGATAGATTTGCTGCCCCTTTTCTGGAAGCTCCAGCAATTGTAAACAAAGGAAATCTGCAAATTGTCTTCGGGATACAATGAACTCTCAATCCGAATTTTAACACGAAAATTTGCACATTTAAGTGTTGAACAGATCTCTAGTTTTGACACCGATATGTCTTTAAGACGCTTAGAAAAAACTTAGCAAAAGGTCAAATCGAGATTAATTACATAGAAGATGATATAATCTTAAGAATTAAGAGTGTTAACTTCTAGATTATAGTATCTAAGATTTATATCAATTGAAATATTATGGATTTCTTCCTAAAGAGATGATAATGTGCCTCTTCAAGAAATTCATACCCATTCACAGCAAACAATAGCCTTTCATGAAAGGACATGACTCTTTGTCCTATGGCGGTTATTTCTATATTCATTCAGACAGAAACAATTATCCAATAGTAAAAACCGTATCCATATAAGCGACATGTGGCATAAGTGCCACATATACAATCATGTCACAATTACTCTTAATAAAAAAAAGGTAATAAAACATCAGGGTAGACCCTAGTTCAATTCCAGTTGTACCATGGCACAAAAAGTTTGAACCATGTGCCAAAAAGACTAAGGTTCTTTTTGCTCATTGTGATGATGCGCACGTGCAAAGTGCTAAGTGCGCCTAATAAAGCGCCCAACCACCCCTCAGACGGCTGTTCTAAAAAAGATTTGAACTCTGGTTGCATAGGCAAAAACCTCTTCTCTTATCGACTGGCTATACACACTATTTATGAAAAGTCTAAATAATTAATTTATTTATTTACTTTCTAAAAATAACTCTTATTTTTGAAATTTATTTATTTATTCTAAAAAACACAACAATATGCATATCCAGGCAATCCGCTTCCCTCTCTGGCTCTCCCTTTTGGGCCCGGTCCAATACAACCGCTTCTATATTATAAGCTGAACGTTCAAATCAATGCGAGTACCTTGATGTTTCACTGAGATCCTGTAACGACCCGTAAATTTTCGTACAAGGGCTCGAGTATCACCTTGACCAGAAATCACTTAGGATGAAATCCTTTAGAAATTTAACAAAGTTAACTAAGTGCTAAACTATATTAGCCGTTAGAATCGCTTTAAATACAATCTGCAAGACCCAAAACTTGTAGAATCATTGACGCTAGGTTGCCCTAAAGTCTAGGATTAAACTCATTACCCGACTGCTCTCGGGAACGAATTGAAACTCCGTATTAGGTCTAGACCGCACATCGGAAATCCGATTAACACGAAGTTAAGGAACTAGGACCGCCTCGCTAGGCTCGACAACCATCTCGGAAATCAAGTCCAGACAATGTCCCACGGCCATTCGATCACGTCCGGAGCGAGGGAGTGTGAAAACCACTCTTTCCTTTACAAAATAAATATCTTAAATAGTGATCTGGCACCATTCAGTTGTGGATCAGTATTAAGCAACCAGACCATCAGAATCAGACCAAATTACACCATCGGATCAAGAAAAATTTCAAGAACATTTACATGTACTTGGAATTTCGGATCGTGGCCCACTGACCGTTGAACTGAAAGTGGTCCGTCCCGTATGATCTGGGAATCCGATCGAGTCAAAAACGTATTCCCACGTAGATCCATGAGTTATGAGCTTAAGTCTGACGTTTGGCTCAAGGAAGGCCGCCAGAAACACTCTTTTGAGCTGGAAAAGCACCGAATTGCTTATAATAGTCATACCTCTTGAACCGGAGTCTATTCTGGGGAGGTTTTAGTCTATATAAGGGCCTTAGAACAGCCCTCTCACAGCCATACGAATTTGGGATAAAACCCTAGAGAGAGAGAGAGAGAGGAAAAGAGAGAGAAAGCTTAGGAGAAGTGGGAGAATCTTCCTCCTACTGTTGCAAATCACCCCACGGGCTGCACCACCTCTTTCCAGGCACTTTCCCGGCGATATCAACTCCGTTTTAAGGTGAGAAACCCTAACCCTAGATCTGATTTGAGGTGTATAGGCTATAGGTTGTGAAATAGCTAACCGATTTCACTCTTTAGGCTAGAAAACTCCCGAATACGGAAGCTCATCCAACCTTGCTGATTCGTTGAGATTCCAAGAGGCAAGGTGAGGACTTTAGGTGTATAGGTTGCGGTTTTCAACGCTTTCAATGTCAGGTAATGGTAGATTCATGATCTGCATGCAATTGCACATGTACAAAGTGCTTTCCATTTTCTGTTTCGATTAGAATCGTAGAATTTGGAATTTCACATACTCTAGGTATTCGTATAAAATATCGTATATGTATTTTTTATGAAAATGTGTTTGACATGTTTAATTGTCATATGGATATATGATGTATGGATAAAATACTCATTTGGCGAAAGGGTTCACCTAAATACATGTTTACTAATATACACCATGTATGTAGAAATACGGTATTGTAAGAAGTACCATATACGTGTATATTTTAGCGATGTGTTTGTTATGATTAATTATTGTATAAATATATTATGTGCGTATAAATTAATTTCTTGGCGAAAAGAATCGCCGTATTACAAGTTCCCTTATAAACACTATGTATGTTGAAATTGGGTATCCTAGAAAATACCCTATATGTATAAAATTTGCTGATGAAATTGTCATGATTATTTGCTGTATGAATATGATGTATACATATAAAATACTAGTTCGGTAAAGGGACAGCCCTAGTGCACTTTCCTCTAACATACGTCATGTATGTTGAAAAAGTGCATTTCAAGTGTTTGTAAAAATTGCTTGTGAATGTAAGTGCTTAAGTGTTAGAACCTTAGGTAGGTGCTGAGATGGGATTCTCAACTACCTTAGAGCCACATATGATACCCTCCATATGGTTATTTACTCTAACCACTCACCTATGAAATATATGTATTTGTATCCCTATTTGTATAGTGCTTTACAACATGCTTTTGAACATGCTTTGTAACTTGTTTATTAACATGATTTATGACATGCTTTATAACATGATTGCTAGCGTTCCTGAATTACCTTGTTTATCATACTGCACTTCACATGTTATGGTTAGGAATTGATTGAGCTTGGGACTATGTCCATAGTCTAGGCATCCGGTATCAGACTTGGAATTGTGGTTGAGATTCATTTCGCCACACATGATGTGTTGGCGAACCCGTGTCGTACTTCAGTTGGTGATAGTAGTTGGCCACACGAGGTGCTTCTGCACTTCATATCGCCCAACTTGTTGTGCGCTTGAGCCAGCCGAACACGTCAAGTAACCCGTGTGTCTTATGTATGTTCACCATGTTTGGTCGCTAATGTTTGAACCTAGGGTACCAAACTTACCAGTGAAAATCCCGTTAACCATGGTACCTCGATCCTCTAAGACTCATGAGCCGGGCATGGTGATATGGGACACTGTGGTCGAGCTGTCGGCCTACGCTGGGGCTACGTGCCTCCCCATAGTGACCAGTGACCAACTTAACTCGTGAGTCGATTATGGTGGTATGGGACACTATATTCGCGCTGTCGGCCTACATTGATAAGGTGATGGGGGAGTGGTGCAACTTTTGTACGTAACAACCCTGACAGCCCTTTGTAGTGACCGCGAGCATATTCTGAAGTCACAGTGCGCCTTAGGGTTCGCCGCGATATTAGAGTATGAACTAGGCCTGTTTCTGTATAATGATGAATCGTTTAAGGGGTGATGGGGGAGTGGTGCAACCTTTGTGCGTAATGACCACGACGGCCCTGCGGTGACCTAGAAAACACACCATTGTCGATATTAACTAGGGTGACGACCCTAGAATGGATCATGTTTGGGAATGATACAAGGGAGGTACCTTAGTTTCCCAAACCTATTTGTTTGAAATGGATTAATTAAAAACTCGATAATTATGCTCATCATGCATCGCATGTGCACGAAAGATGTGGAGCACCTTTGTGGGATGTAAGCATGCCGCGAACGTGAGATGGTGTCGCATGAGGAGTATGTCGGTGAGGGCATCCATCATACCTACATTCATACTTGCATTAATCGAGTAACTAGGAGTGTTTGATTTCTTGCTTTATCATTCTTGCTTATTGTATTGATAACATGATAACTTATGCCTTATTGTTCCTTGAGTTAGCTACTCACTCCCACGTTACGGGACGGTGTTGCGCACACCAACCGGACTGTCTCGAGTTTAGGTGAGCCGAGCGACTCGGGAGGCGGAGCATGATTATGACGAGGACCGGGAGGGGTTCTCGTATATGCTTTTCTGGCGGCTTCGACTAGGTTGCCGGGACCGACGGGTTTTACAGGGATTGTACCTAGTTTATTTTTGACATTTTGATTATAAACAGACATGTATATGGTGACTCAGATGGATTCATACTCTGGAGAATGAAACGTTTATTTTTGTTTCTTTACATACATATATATACAGTTCAGTCTTCCGCTTGCTTTTATACAATTGATCTGGAGTATGAAATACTGTTTTGGTATAATCTCATTCATGTTTATTGCTCTAACACAGATAACATTCAAACATCATTAAATATGTTGCATAAGTGTGCGTTGGAACTCGGGAGTTGAGTTACACTCGACCCCCGATTTTCAGGGCGTTACAAGTTGGTATCAGAGCATGATTTTGATTAAATCGGACCTGAGTTATGTTCCCACGACATCCACTGACGCATTACAACTTAGGAGGGTGCGTAAGAATATAGAAACAGTCTTAGGGTCTCCCGATTTTACCGTTCGGCGAAGTTCATTAAAAATGGACATTTTGATCGAGTTCGTACTCGATCCCGACCGCACGTATGGATCTTAGACCACTTCTAGACCATCTAGTGACGTGTCTAGATCACAATACACCTTACTTAGGCAGTAAAAAATTTACAAAAGTCAGTGTGTGTTCGGGAGTGCCCGAAAGTGCTCGAAATAGAACAAATCGGGGTCGGAGGCCTACCCACGCTGATCCAGGGGTACCCAAGGTGGGACCTAGATGTTTTTGGGGCCCAGGGGGCTGTACGAACCGGGCCATGAGGCCCCCTTTTTGAAATTCCAAAATTTTTTGGCGAGGCCCTCGCCGATTTTCTGGCTGGGCCGGGCCCGCGGCCTGGGTCGGACGTATTTGGGGGTCCCTAAAACCCCCTGCCCTAGCTCCCGTCCTAAACCCATTTCCAAAAATCCCACTTCCTTCACAAACCCCCTCCCTTAGCCGTTTCTCCCTCCTACCTTGCTGCCCTCTCTTGTAAATCGCCTCTCCACCTCTCTTCTCTACCAATTTCGACCACATCCCACCTTCCTCCATCGTGGAGTGCTGCCCCCTTCTCCATTTTCCCTTCGTTTCCCTCTTTTGGACCCCCCACATGTTGTTGGAGGTCCCAAAATCGTGGGAGCTATCTCCCCACCCGTTCTTCCCATTTCCTTTCTTCCTTTCCCTACCTTTTGCACTCTCCCAAGCCTGTTGGGGCAGTTGATCGTGGAGAACCAGGGAGATCAGTCCCTTTTCCCCTATTTCGTCATTTTTCCATGGCCCTTTTTGGAGTTGTGGCGGCCATTTTCTCCATCTCCACCATCCTTTTTCTGATGGGCAAGAGAAAGAGTGCCGCTGATGAGGCCGGGCCTAGTCGCCCTACACGATCAAGGTGGCGCGAGGCACCGTCTGGCCGGGCTTTGCCGGGAGTTTGCACTGTGAGCGGGACCTTGATTCCTGGATCCCTGCCGAGCGGGTACAGTTGGCGGCGCTACCTCATGGAGTCTATGAGGATCGCAGAGTTCTTTTCGAAGCCCAGGTGGATGGTCGGCTATTTGGGGAGTATTATTTGTTTGAGCAAGTGGAGGCGGCCCTCTAGGGTCCGTTATTTGAGGTCAGGGGTCGCGTAAATTCTGGCACTTTCAGAGCCTTCTACGCCAACATTCGCAAGCCTATACTAGACCCTTTGCAGTTCCAGCTCTTAGTTGGGGTGGATCTGTTCATCACCATTGATGTGAGGATGATCGCGCGACTTATGAATATGCCCCTTGGTGACGTACATGCTAGCGAGTTGAATTTGGCAACTGCTCGTGAAAGGGATCGTCGCACCCGATACCTTTGTGGTGGCCGACTAGCTTAGTGGCAGCCGAACAAAAGCCTACTAGCGTCCCACATGTCTGACGACTTCTGCCTACTACATCACATCTTCACATACAATCTTTACCCCAGGCATAGTAATCGTAGCGAGTGCACGCGACTTATGGTTGGTTTTCTGTACCAAGTGGGGCAGCGGGCTAACTTGTGTGTGCCCACTTTCATGTTGCGACAGATCGTGAATGTTGCACGCTCCACCCGGTGCTCTGATTCGCTTCCTTTCGGCCGACTCATATGTAGGATTGCAGGGGAGTATGGCTATAGTCTGGGGGCGGAAATGCCAGTACCGGTCCACCAGATTGACGAGAATACTCTCAAGCAGATGAAACTTGGGGCACAGCGACAACGGGCCCGACATGGGGAGAGTGAGGATGAGATTGAGAGCGATGAAGACAAGAGTGAAGATGGAAGTGAAGCTGAAGAAGAGGAAGGGAAAGCGAGGCTCAGGACACTGAGGGAGTTCACCTCCTGCGGCTCAGGAGCAGGGCGTGGATCGGGATGCCATTGATGCACGTTTAGCCCATCTTGAGGAGGGTCAAGCCGCCCTGCAGCAGGAAGTCGTGCGGGTCCGAACCAAGCTTTGGCAAGGTGTCTCGTACCTTGAAGGCCATCCTGTGTTGTCTGCAGGACAAGAATGCCCCTCCTCCATCGCCTGACTCGAATGCCTAGTCATCTACGTTGTTGTGTGTGGTTGCTTCTTTTGGTTATTGCGATAGGCGGTTTATGTTTTCATGTAGAAGATCTAGTAGATAGTAGTATGTTTTAAGTGTTTGGTGTTGTAGACGTATCGGCTTACATGTTATTTCTGTCATGATTCATGTAACTCTGTATTCCATGTATTGTGACAATTTTGGGTAAATGAAAAGCATGTAGCCTCTTTTGTTATGATGATGTGTGGAATGCTTAAAGTGCTTATATAATGCGTGCTATACTTTATCTTACCAATGTTATACCCTATGTTGTATAGGGCATGCCGCGACAATATACGCGGAGCACGGCACACCTCCGCCTTACTGACTCTATGGACCAGACTCCTTCTGGTAGTGGCGGTCCTGCGGACCGTGGGTTAGGTTCTGATCAGCCTCATACTGGTCCTACCGGTGGATTTCCACCTTACACGCCCCCGGTTCGTGAGCAGTACTGGGCATCATCATCTGCGCAGCATGATTCACAGGCTGCTCCACCTATTGATAGGATCGAGCAGTTGATGTTGATGATGCACCGGCTGGCATTTGAAGAAGAATGAGATCGGCAGAAGCGGCGGGAGATACTGACGGCCAGCGGCAGCCCGGCAGCTTATGGCCACTATTGCTGAGGCCTTATCCCAGGGTGGTAGTGCGACTCCACCTACGACATCTGCTCGTCCTATTGAGCATTCGGAGCCTCTTACTCAGTGTGAGGATGTGCCTCTGCCCTCACCCGTTGCGCCTCCTACGGAGATGTCGGTACCGCGGTTTACTCGAGCGATTTCGGCGCTTGAGACCTCCTTCATTCATGGGCACTCATGGGCAGAGGAGGCGAGTTTTGGTTGGACCGCATCTCCAAGATGCTTCGGATCTTTGCGCACATTCGAGGCGAAGCGAGTTGAGTGGCCGCTTTCATGTTTGAGAGGGAGGCCGGTTTATGGTGGGATAGCGTCTTTGCGGTCCTGTCGCGGCCCAGACACGGTGGACTTGGGAGGCTTTCGAGTTCGGTTCCACGAGAAATACTACCTGCAGACCTACAGACATGAGCGGGAGGATGAGTTTCTACGCCTCAGGCAGGGAGGCATGACGGTTACTGAGTACGAGCACCGCTTCACAGAGTTGGGCCGCTTTGTCCCGACTATACTGGTTGATGAGCAGATGCGGATGCGTCATTTTTCTTTGGGTCTATGACCGGAGATACGGTCAAAGATATGCTGCCTCAGTATACCTACCTATGCAGCACTGGTTCACATGTCTATGACGGCAGAGCAGGATGTGGACCGGTTGGCCCGATCTCGTGGTGCTATGGTTGCGAGGCCACGACAGAGTTCTGAAGCGAGGCCTATCTAGGTAAGAGGCCTGTCGACTCGCCTCCCAGGATCGCAGCACCAGTGGCTTTGGTGAGGCGCCCTATTGTGACCTGCACGTACTGCGGGAAGCAGGGTCATCTTATTGGGAGTTGTTTCGCGCGGATGAAGGATAGTGGTTTCTCTCTGCCACAGATGTTGGGTCGTTTTCGCCCGCAGGCCTTATCGACTCCACCTTTACAGACTGTACCTGTCCATTCTTCCTTCTGACCTCCTGTATCACGGTTCAGGCCGCCGCAATAGCCCTTGGCCCCTCAGCCGAATCGTCAGCAGCCGGCGCGTGTACATACGCTTGTGGCTGAGGCACCTGACACGTCACTTGCGGCCCCGACAGCTTTTGAGGGTACGACTCACATTCACGATACTTCTGTTTCCTTGTTGGTGGACACTGGGTCCATTACTTCTATTATTTCTTGTGGGGCAGTTAAACGTCTATCTTTGCGTACTATTCCCACTAAGGGACTGAGACTTACTACGGCCACTGGTACTTTTTCTGATATCGCACGGTTATGTGAGGGTTGCTCTGTGGATTTGGGTAGCCGTACCGTGCTTGTCGACCTCATTGTTGCTCCGCTGTGGCACTACAATGTTATTTTCGGTATGGACTGGCTCTAGAAGATGAGAACAGAGATAAATTGTGATACTTGAGTCGTGACGGCCTATGGATCTGACGGCACAACTTTCACGTTTCCAGTACAGGTCAGTTGGCGCTGCCGTGTTGACTGTTATACTACTTTATTAGCGCCGATTGATGGTCCGACGTTGAGAAATATACCGGTGGTTCGAGAATTTGCAGACGTGTTTGAGACTATTCCTGGTTTACCTCCTCGGCGCGAGATCGATTTTACAATTGATCTTACGCCTGGTGCGACACCCATCTCATTGCCGACTTATCGTATGCCTCCATGTGAGATGGAGGAGCTGCGGAAACAGATTGACGAGCTTATAGAGAAGGGTTTTATACGACTAGTGTGTCTCCTTGGGGATCACCTGTACTATTTGTGAAGAAGAAGGACGGGTCACTACGGTTATGTATTGACTACCGTAAGTTGAACCAGGTCACGGTGAAGAACAAGTATCCTTTGCCCAGGATAGATGATCTGTTTGATCAGTTGAGGGGGGCGAAGTATTTTTCGAAGATTGATCTACAGTCGGGATACCACCAGTTGCACGTGAGAGATGAGGACGTGCAGAAGACAGCCTTCAGGACGTGCTTTGGGCACTATGAGTTCCTTGTGATGTCGTTCGGCCTTACGAATGCACCAGCCGTGTTCATGGATCTGATGAACCGGGTATTTCCACCCTTCCTGTACCAATTCGTCATCGTCTTTATTGATGACATTTTGATATACTCTACTAGTCAGGAGGAGCACGAGGAGCACCTGAGAGCGGTGTTGGGTACACTGAAGAAGAACCAGTTGTTCGCACAGTACAAGAAGTGCGACTTCTGGCAGGAGGAAGTTAGGTTCCTCGGACATGTAGTGTCCAAGGATGGGATAGCAGTGGACCTTGCTAAGGTGGCTGCGGTTCAGGATTGGCGCGGCACGGCTCGATTCTGAAGTAAGAAGTTTTCTTGGTCTGGCAGGGTATTACAGGCGCTTCATTTGGGATTTCTCGAAGATTGCCAGGCCGTTGTCTTAGTTGACCCAAAAGGACCTGAAGTTTGCCTGGAATGAGAAGGCGGAGGCAGCTTTCAAGGAGCTGAAGGATAAGTTGACGTCCGCCCCTGTGCTAGTATTGCCAGAGCAAGGGGAGAAATACACGATATATACTGACGCGTCTCGCGTTGGTTTAGGTTGTGTCCTGATGCAGAAGGACAGGGTGATTTCGTATGCCTCGAGACAATTAAGGAAGCACGAGGAGAATTACCCTACACACGACACAGGTTAGCGGTGTCATCTTTGCATTGAAGCTCTGGAGACATTACCTCTACGGAGAGGAGTTCAAGCTTTTCTGCGACCACAAGAGCCTTAAGTACATATTCACACAGTGAGACTTGAATATGAGACAACGCCGATAGATGGAGACCTTGAAGGACTTCAAGTTCGAGGTTTCCTACCATCCTGGCAAGGCAAACCTTGTGGCAGATGCGTTAAGCCCCAAGAAGGCTATAGCATTTGTGGCATCGTTGATGATAGCTGAGCGGGACATGGTTGAGTTCGTGCGGGACTTCGAGCAGAGACTCACTGTGGAGGAGCCATTTGAGTGTGTTGCGCACGTCCGGGTGCGACCACTTATTGACGACAGGGTTATTGAGGCCCAAAAGGGTGATGTGCGGCTGTCTGAGCTTCGAGAGTAAGCTAGCGACGCCGAGGACTCCGAGTGGAGAGTTGGTTCTGATGGGGGTCTACGATTCCGTGGCCGTCTATGCATTCCTAACATGCTTAACTTGAGACGCGAGCTTCTCGAGTCTGCCCATAACTTGAAGCTTGCGATGCATCCTGGTAGCACGAAGATGTACCGGGATTTGAGACGGACATATTGGTGGGATAATATGAAGGCCCACATCGCTGAGTATGTGTCTCGATGTCTTACGTGCCAGCAGGTCAAGGTAGAACATTGCCGAGCCTCTGGGCTGCGGCCCATGCCCATAGCGAGTGGAAGTGGGACTTCATCTCCATGGACTTCATATCGGGGGGCTTAGAAGACGAGGAAGGGACACGATTCCATTTAGGTGATTGTGGACCGGTTGACAAATCGGCCCATTTCCTCCCTATCGAGTTACGAACTGCGAGATGAGTAGCTAGATTGTACATCGGGAGATCGTCCGTCGCATGGAGTTCCTTTAGAGATCGTGTCGGACGAGAGACACTCGGTTCACATCTATCTTCTGGACTCGTATCTAGGAGGCGATGGGTGTGAAGTTGAAGTTCAGTACGGCGTTTCATCCTCAGACTGATGGGCAGACAGAGCGGGTGAATCAGATTCTGGAGGATATGTTGCGGGCATGTGTGTTGGACTTCAAGGGCAGCTGGGATAACTGTCTTCCTTACGCAGAGTTCGCCTACAACAACAGTTTTCAGGCGACTATTGGTATGGTGCCATATGAGGCCCTATATGGTCGTCCCTGCAGAGCACCGCATTGTTGGGCTGATGTTGGCGAGCGTAGTCTGATTGGCCCGGAGTTGGTTCAGGCGACTACAGAAAAGGTCGACATCATCGGCGTCGACTACATACAGTATAGATCAGGCAAAAGAGTTACGCCGATACAAGGCGGCGACCGCTTGAGTTCGAGGTCGGGGATCATGTATTCCTCCGAGTTTCCCCTATGAAGGGAGTCCTTCGGTTTGGGAAGAAGGGGAAGCTCACGCCGAGGTTTATCGGTCCGTTTCAGATACTGGATCGCGTGGGTGATGTGGCGTATCGTCTTGCTTTGCCCACACCACTTGCATCTGTACACAACGTATTTCATGTATCATCTTTGAAGAAGTACGTTCACGATCCTTCACATATCATCGGATGGGGCAGTACTGGTGAGCGAGGATGCTACGTATGAGTTGCGCCTGACGCGTATCCTTGACGAAAGGGCAGTCTTGCGTAAGGTTATTCCACTTGTGAAGGTACTATGGACACATCATTCAAAGGAGGAAGCTACTTGGGAGACTGAGGCCGATGTCAGGAAGAACTACCCTCAGATTCTCGAGGAATATGAAAAGGTACAAATTTTGAGGATGAAATTTTTGTTTAAGAGGGGTAGATTGTAACGACCCGTAAATTTCTGTACAAGGGCTCGAGTATCACCTCGACCAGAAATCACTTAGGATGAAATCCTTTAGAAATTTAACAAAGTTAACTAAGTGCTAAACTATATTAGCCATGAAATCCGTTAGAATCGCTTTAAATACGATCTGCAAGACCCAAAACTTGTAGAATCATTGACGCTAGGTTGCCCTAAAGTCTAGGATTAAACTCATTACCTGACTGCTCTCGGGAATGAATTGAAACTCCATATTAGGTCTAGACCGCACATCGGAAATCCGATTAACACGAAGTTAAGGAACTAGGATCGCCTCGCTGGGCTTGACAACCATCTCGGAAATCAAGTCCAGACAATGTCCCACGGCCATTCGATCGCGTCCGGAGCGAGGGAGTGTGAAAACCACTCTTTCCTTTACAAAATAAATATCTTGAATAGTGATCTGGCACCATTCGGTTGCGGATCAGTATTAAGCAACCAGACTGTCAGACTCAGACCAAATTACACCCTCGGACCAGGAAAAATTTCAGGAACATTTACATGTACTTGGAATTTCGGATCGTGGCCCACTGACCGTTGAACTGAAAGTGGTCCGTCCCGTGTGATCTGGGAATCCAATCGAGTCGAAAACGTAATCCCACGTAGATCCATGAGTTGTGAGCTTAAGTCTGACGTTTGGCTCAAGGAGGGCCGCCAGAAACACTCTTTTGAGCTGGAAAAGCGCCGAATTGCTTATAATAGTCATACCTCTTGAACCAAAGTCTATTCCGGGGAGGTTTTAGGCTATATAAGGGCCTTAGAACAGCCCTCTCACAGCCATACGAATTTGGGATAAAACCCTAGAGAGAGAGAGGAAAAGAGAGAGAAAGCTTAGGAGAAGTGGGAGAATCTTCCTCCTACTTTGCAAATCACCTCACGGCTGCACCGCCTCTTTCCAGGCACTTTCCCGACAATATCAACTCCGTTTTAAGGTGAGAAACCCTAACCCTAGATCTGATTTGAGGTGTATAGGCTATAGGTTGTGAAATAGCTAACCGATTTCACGCTTTAGGCTAGAAAACTCCCGAATACGGAAGCTCATCCAACCTTGCTGATTCGTTGAGATTTCAAGAGGCAAGGTGAGGACTTTAGGTATATAGGTTACAGTTTTCAACGCTTTCAATGTCAGATAATGGTAGATTCATGATTTGCATGCAATTGCACATGTACAAAGTGCTTTTCATTTTCTGTTTCGATTAGAATTGTAGAATTTAAAATTTCACATACTCTAGGTATTCGTATAAAATACCGTATACGTATTTTTTATGGAAATGTGATTGAAATGTTTAATTGTCGTATGGATATATGATGTATGGATAAAATACTTATTTGGCGAAAGGGTTCGCCTAAATACATGTTTACTAATATACACCATGTATGTAGAAATACGGTATTGTAAGAAGTACCGTATACGTGTATATTTTAGCGATGTGTTTGTCATGATTAATTATTGTATAAATATATTATGTGCGTATAAATTAATTGCTTGACGAAAAGAATCGCCGTATTACAAGTTCCCTTGTAAACACTATGTATGTTGAAATTGGGTATCTAGAAAATACCCTATACATATAAAATTTCTTGATGAAATTGTCATGATTATTTGTTGTATGAATATGATGTATACATATAAAATACTAGTTCGGTAAAGGGACAGCCCTAGTGCACTTTCCTCTAACATACGTCATGTATGTTGAAAAAGTGCATTTCAAGTGTTTGTAAAAATTGCTTGTGAATGTAAGTGCTTTAGTGTTAGAACCTTAGGAGGTTACTGAGATGGGATTCTCAACTACCTCAGAGCCACATATGATACCCTTCATGTGGTTATTTACTCTAACCACTCACCTATGAAATATATGTATTTGTATCCCTATTTGTATAGTGCTTTACAACATGCTTTTGAACATGCTTTGTAACTTGTTTATTAACATGCTTTATGACATGCTTTATAACATGATTGCTAGCATTCCTGAATTACCTTGTTTATCATACTGCACTTCACATGTTATGGTTAGGAATTGATTGAGCTTGGGACTATGTCCATAGTCTAGGCATCCGGTATCAGACTTGGAATTGTGGTTGAGATTCATTTCGCCACACATGATGTGTTGGCGAACCCGTGTCGTACTTCGGTTGGCGATAGTGGTTGGCCACACAAGGTGCTTCTGTGCTTCATATTGCCCAACTTGTTGTGCGCTCGAGCCAGCCGAACACGTCAAGTAACCCGTGTGTCTTATGTATGTTCATCATGTTTGGTCGCTAATGTTTGAACCTAGGGTACCAAACTTACAGTGAAAATCCCGTTAACCATGGTACCTCGATCCGCTAAGACTCATGAGCCGGGCATGGTGGTATGGGACACCGTGGTCGAAATTTGTCGTCGGCCTACTGGCGGGGCTACATGCCTCCTCGTAGTGACCAGTGAGCAACTTAACTCGTGAGCCGATTATGGTGGTATGGGACACTATATTCTCGCTGTCGGCCTACATTGATAAGGTGATGGGGGAGTGGTGCAACCTTTATGCATAACAGCCCTGACAGCCCTTTGTAGTGACCGCGAGCATATTCTGAAGTCACAGTGCGCCTTAGGGTTCGCCGCGATATATAGAGTATGAACTAGGCATGTTTCTGTATAGTGATGAATCGTTTAAGGGGTGATGGGGGAGTGGTGCAACCTTTGTGCGTAATGAGCCCTGGAAGCTTCTGCGGGACCTAGAAAACACACCATCGTCTGATATTAACTAGGGTGACGACCTAGAATGGATCATGTTTGGGAATGATCTGAGGAGGTACCTTAGTTTCCCAACCCTGCTATTTGAAATGGATTAATTAAAAACTCGGTAATCATGCTCATCATGCATCGCATGTTCCTGGAAGATGTGGAGCACTATGGGATGTAAGCATGCCGCGAACGTGAGATGGTGTCGCATGAGGAGTATGTCGGTGAGGGCATCCATCATACCGCATTCATACTTGCATTAATCGAGTAACTAGGAGTGTTTGATTTCTTGCTTTATCATTCTTGTTTTTGTATTGATAACATGATAACTTATGCCTTATTGTTCCACCGAGTTAGCTACTCACTCCCACGTTACGGGACGGTGTTGCGCACACCAACCGGACTGTCTCGAGTTTAAGGCGACGACTACGGAGGCGGAGCTGATTATGACGAGGACCAGGAGGAGTTCTCGTATATGCAGTTCTCTGGCGGCTTCGACTAGGTTGCTGGGACCGACGAGTTTTACAGGGATTGTACCTAGTTTATTTTTGACATTTTGATTATAAACAGACATGTATATGGTGACTCAGATGAATTCATACTCTGGAGAATGAAACGTTTATTTTTGTTTCTTTACATACATATATATACAGTTCAGTCTTCCGCTTGCTTTTATACAATTGATCTGGAGTATGAATTACTGTTTTAGTATAATCTCATTCATGTTTATTTCTCTAACACAGATAACATTCAAACATCATTAAATATGTTGCATAAGTGATGCGTTGGAACTCGGGAGTTGAGTTACACTCGACCCCCTATTTTCAGGGCGTTACAGATCCAACCCGTCCATCAATTGTAGCCCCTATTTGTTTTTGTTTTTGTTTTTTTTATAATCCTTGGTTTTAAACAACAGGCCGAGCTAAATTTCAGGTGGGCTACAAAGTAGGAAACAGTTGGGATGGGGACCCACTATTAAAAATGGTCTAGATTATATGTGGGGCCAAAATTAATTTAAATATCTCATCTAATCCATTCATAAGATTCATCCTATCAGGATCAATGGACATCCAAAAAACTACTTCCATTCCAAATCACAAGTCAGCCACGGCATGAGACTTTAGTGGTTTTAAGCATGATTTTACACGGTATGGCCAACTCGAGTCTGTACCAAGCTGAGTTTTGGTATCCAAGGAGAATGCTAGATACTGCACATGATGGAGGGATTGGATGTCATTAAAATGTCACGGTGGGCTACACATGTCAATCTGTTACTTTTAAGATTATCCAAAAAAATGTGTACTGCATCCGGCCTCCTTGTTTATACTCGATTTTATACCATTTTAAAGGTTTTATGTACAAATAGCTCTGTACTGTAATGCATTCGTGGTAGTAGCAAGTCCTTTCCAAACTTAATATTTTTGGTGCTAAAATATTTTTTTTTCTTTTTTCATAGGAAAATGCTCCTTTGCTAAGCTACCCTTCATACCACGGCCTCTCATCTTTAAAGGGGAAAGATTTTTTAAAGGACATGGGTCCCACCAAAAATTGAAAGTCGGTCTACTCCTTGGCTGATCTAATCCATTCATTTTAATTACACTGTTGTGGATCCACAGAAGGGTTTTTTCTATTTTTTGTTTGAAGTTCTCTATGGCCTACAACTACACTAACATTGTACGTTAATTCTGAACTGTTTTCTCCTGTATGGTCCATTTGTGATGAGTTTTATCCTCAAACTTGGGCCGATGACATGAAATTAAAACTCTTAAATGTAGGCAAGATAAATTTTCACAACAATCTAGTGAGCCCCACCTGCCACTTTGCCACAACTGCTCCTCGTACGGTGGGCTCTCATATAAGAAGGAGAAATGTTTTTTTTTTTAAAGGGACATGAGCTCCAACCAAAAATAAGGATTCGGGTCACCCATTAGATGATCTAATTCGTTCATTTTAATTAAACAATCGTGAGCCCAAATAAGTTTTTTTTTTTAGTTTTCTGTTTGAAATTCTTTGTGGCCCACAACTACACTAGCATTATGCGGTAATTCTGAATTATTTTCTCCTATGTGTTCTATCCGTGATGAGTTTTTCCCTCAAACTTGAGCCAATGACATGGAATTAAAACCACTTACACATGAATGGGATAGATTTGCTTCACAACAACCCAATGGGCCCCACAAAAGACGTGGATGGGTTCAAAACTGTGGGGCTCTTATTGCGCAAGATCATTTGGTCATTTCTTCTTCTTTTTTATTTTTTATTTTTGCACTCCCTTGGACCACACGAAGCCGAAGCTTCTTCGACATTTGGTAATTGTGCGACCGGAGTCCACACTCTCTAAGCAATGACAAAAAACTCCGCTCAAGCTCCAGCAAAGTTCAGACCACTCTTTGACACAAAAATGGCTTTTTCAAAACTTTTTTTAGCCACAATCTCCCAGGTGGAAGCCATGGTGAGCATAAGTATTTTTTTATTATATTTCTTTGTTTTGTCTTTGTTGGTGGGCATGAATGGTAGGAGTTTGTAAAAGGGAGGAGGGTGTGGTGGTTCCTTTAGAGATGTTGTGAGTTTTTCTTATTATATAAATGATGGGAGTTTGTAAAATAGAGAAGAGTGCGGGGTTCCCTTTTTTGTTGTATGAATTGTGAAACCACATGGATCATGAATATTCACTGCGGACCATTGATATTCATTGTAGACCGCAGATATTAATAGTGCCCCGCTGATAGTCATTATGGACCATAGATAATATCATCGAGTCATTGTTAATTTCTACAGTCCACAATGCATATTAATGAAATTTATTGTGATCGCGTATATTAACAATGGCCCGCCAATATTCATAGTGGACCATAGATAATATCAGCGGGTCATTGTTAATATCTGCAGTCCATAGTGAATATCAATGGAATTCATTGTGGACTGTGGATATTAACAGTGGCTCATTGATATTCATTGTGGACCACATATAATATCAACAGGCCACTGTTAATATATGTGGTCCACATGTGAATATCATTGAAATTCACTATGGAAAGCCGATATTAAAAGAAGACCGCTGATATTCAATGTGGATCGCATATAATATCAGTGGGATATAGTTAATATCTGCTGATATTAAGTGGAATTCACTGTGGATTACCGGATTATCGATTTGGGAAATTTAGTGGTTAAGTGAGTCAATTTCCTAGTTCCCTAATTAATTAAGGTTATAGTTAGTAATCAACATAGGTTTAACTTAATTAATATAGAATTGATTGTAAGAATAGGGTTTTTTCTCAAATTGAACTCGTCAAAGCACTCGATTCCCCAAAACCCTAATTCGATAAGGTGAGGATTACCCTCACGCTTTTCCTAGGCATTTTGGTTTAATAATTGTTTTTGTAGTTTATTTAAGTTATAATAAGTTTTAATCTTGTCAAATTGTGTAATTATGAACAATTTCCCTTTTTACCCATGACTATCATATGTTGTGTTAATCATTATATTTAGAATTGAAAAAAAAAAAGAGTTGTTGGAAGCATGCCCTGGACACGTGGCCTTGCCCCTTGGGAATTTTTAGAACTTATGGTGAATTCCAAATATTAGTGTAGCCATTGTAGCATTCCTTGGGAATTACCCATCTTATTGTTCTTTTTCGAACCCTTTGCCAATTATATTGGAGGAAAGGCCACTAGTTGAGGGAATGATTGATAGTTATGTTTATTGTAAAGCGTATTGTTTATGAATCGGATTGCTTATTTGATGATTGTATGTAAACTAGACTAATAATGGTTAGCCTAGTCACACATTCATGAGGGCGGCATATGACACAAGATTTTCCAATTCACTATGGGTGTACCTTAAAGTATTTTATCGAATGACTCAAGGTTATTAGCACACGATCTCATCCACTATGGGTGTCCTTTTGCATGGATTTTACCGGATGGTTGATCACTATGGGTGTACTAGAGAGTATTTTACTGAGTTATCAGTTTACTATGAGTATCCTTTTTGCATGGATTCTGCCGGATGGCTAGTCAGTATGGGTGTACCTGATAATATTTTACTAGCTGGCTAGTTCACTATAGGTGTCCTTTTCAGTTGGATGTGCATCCTCAGTCTGATTGCATTTCATGCATTCATGCATCTAAACAAGATACTTATGAGTGTATAACATGTTTAAAAATTTATATGCCTTTATGATAACATACTTAGTACTTGTACGCTAGGTATAACATGCTTAGTGTTACATGTTAGGTATAACATGCTCAATACTTGTATGCTAGGTATAACAAGTGAAAATAGCGGTGAAGACCGCTTGAGTTGAAGAAGGGATATGCCAATATGTCCTAGAGGGGGGTGAATAGGACTTTTAAAAGTTTTATATGATTTATTTAAAATCCTATCACACTAATCCTAACAACAGACATATATTAGGATTACTAAAAAATAAGTCTACTGGCTTCCAAGCCTGGTAGAGGATCCAATCACAAACTATGAAAGAAGTAAACAGTATACAAACTAGTTTATGATGTATATGACTGTGTAAGTGTGTGAGGTGTGATCTCAGATATATGGATATGAAAGCATTGACATAGAACACACACATGGAAGAATAGCAATCGCAGACACAGTCATTTTTATAGTGGTTCGATTACTTGTCTACTCCACTCCCGGCTGTCACACTCAACCCTTAAGTGTACTGGATTTCACTAAGGAGGTTTCATAGGGTTCACTTCAAACTAAAGGTTTTAAATTAGGTTCACCTTCAACCTTTACAACCTACACTGAGGCTGACTGTTTATGCTCTCACGAGCAAGGGTTAACACAACGCACCCACTTTTAGGCATACTGGCCAAGGATCTTCCATAAGACCCTACAAGAGGTTTCTACATGATTGACCTCTAACCCTAAGGTTTTACCAGGTTCACCTAAAACCTAGAGTTTTACTGGTTCACTCCAACCAGATGTTTATGCTCTCCATAGAGCAAGGTCCACAGAACGCACCCGGATGTTTATGCTCTCCATAGAGCAAGGGTCTACACAACGCACCCACCACGTACACTCCCGCCGGAGGCCTCCTTGAGGACTTCAAAGGGTGAGAACCACTTGAGACCCAATCCTAAAAAGGAATGATCACAAGTGTCCTCTGGACTCTAGATACTTACAAATAAGTTGATGAGTCCCATTCAGTACAATGCTGAAGAGTTTTCTACTCCCTTGATTCGCAACACAAGATAATATACCTATACTAGGCTTCGGGTTGGGTCACGGTAAAGATGGAATCCTCCTCTTAAAATATTTTCCTATCAGGAATGTAGAGCAATTCCAATCTTATGCATTCAAGGCATCCTAGCTTAATGATTTGCCATTAAGGTAATAGCTGGAGGATCCTTGAATGCAGAAGTTCATTCCCCAATCCACTCTATTGAATGTCAATGGTGAGGGTGGATTGGAGGAAGAACTCCCTTGAGAGAAAGGGCTTTAGATATAGGATATAAGTTGAAACACTCAAAAGCTCTCTCTACTTTCTCTCACAGCAACAAAAGACAAGTCCTCTATATATAGGCAAAAAGTTCCAACGGATATAAAATGGTCACATTTATGACAGAGTTCGATATCATCGAGCAGGTTCGATATCATCGAGCGTATACTCTCGATAACATCGATGGTCTGCTCGATGACTCGGACTCAATGTCATATGCTTTTGAAACTCTTTGCCAATTAGTTGATGAATCGAAACTATTGTCGATGTCATCGGATTTCAAACACCGATCCCATCGATGACAGGTTCGATCCATCGACACTTTGAAAAATGAGAGAGACTTGACTTTGAAATATTTCAGGTTTTTATGAATGATCGGGGGAACCGTTGAGATCATCGGAATTTGAATGTTGATAATATTGAGATCAGAGTCGATGCATCGATAAATCCAGCAGATTTGTCTTTAAGCTTGCTAGATGATTTGTGTCCTTATTCGATGCAATCGACCTGGTGCCTATATCATCGATATTTGAATATCGATTCTATCGAAGGGACCCCGATCATAGTTAAAAACAACTTGAAATATCTGTTGTAAGAAATGCGTGAAGGAATTTGAGATTTTCATTAAAAAATAGGGGCACCGAAAATTTACCTGTCGATCTTATTGAGCCACTCCAAATGGACTTGAGATTTGAATATCGATGATATTGATATTTGTATCGTTACATCGATAATTCATCCAGTTATGTTGTGAAGTTGCTGGACATATTTGGTGTTTTTATCGATGATATCGATAGGTGTATCGATACATCGATAAATTTGTCTAGATGAATATTTAGTTGCTGGACACTTTTGGTGCTCTTCTCGATAATATCGTTAAGGTATCAAGGACATCGACAGTGCAGGTCGATCATATCGAGGGTGCATCAATAAAATCGACAAGGCGAGAAAAACTTACAGATTTTTCTATTTTACAAAAAGTTTTTTCACCTTAAAACTCTATGATTTCTAACTTATTTTTAAGGGTTTTTATTTACCTGGTGTTTTGGGTCATGAGATGTGAGGCTTTGATTTACCTATGACGAGCTTTCACACATCCGGATGAGGCAGACGCTTGAATTGTTCTTCCTATCGAGCTCTGTAGACAGTCTGACCCACCACTCACGTAACTTGACAAACTAGGGCAATCATGTTTAGAATTCGTATGCATAGACATCACATACTTATGTATAACATGCTTAATGTAATTGTAATGAACCTATGCTACTAGCTAATGTGTCGTGGGTTTAATCTTGGGGTGTATATTCACTATGTTGGTGGCTGACGCCTTCCTTTTGACACATGCAGATGATTCAACTATAATTTAGGATGTGAGCCCTGTCGATATTGTCCGTATGGAGCCCGGTGAGGAGTTGGGAGATGTCAAGCCCATGGAGAGATACTTTGGTTGCATCTGTTTCTATAGAGATACTTTGGTTTGTACATACCCTGGTGGGGTTATTATATATTTTGAACATGATATTTTGGATATTGCATTTTGTACGCTATGACATGCCGTAGCTATCTTTACTTATCTCTTGATACCCACTTTACTAATGTGTGCGAATCTGATTGTTAATGTAGGGAGAATCTAACCATATAAACACATGGGAACTCCTTCGTGTGTACCACCCCACATAGTAACTATTGGGATTTCCACCACATGGGCCTCGTACTTGGACAACAAAAATTCAGGGCGTTACAGAGCTGGTATCAAAGTATGAGTACAAAATAGCTAGGCCTTCGGAACAGGGTGTGTACAAACCACGGTGACTCAGTGCCGAGATGCCTAGGTTAGGAAACCAAACCTAATAGTAGTCCCTTAAGGTTAGGCAAATTCGATGATGTAGAAACTCAACTTTTTAAGCTTCCTTATAGTTGACCCTTTAGGGATTAAATTAATGGGAATGAGGATTTATGAAATTGTAATTGAGCAACGCAATTACAATTTGATCCAATTTTAGAATCCTAGGTTTTTCTAAAGGATTTAATGCCCTGATCAAGACCTTGAGTTACCAAGATTGGGAAAGGTATTGATGAGTTCACTGCCTTGATCAAGCAAAAGATTGGAGTATCAGGTTTAGAACACTACAATCGTTCTTCCTCAATTGGCCAAGTAGTAGCTAGGTATTAACCTTTGAAACTTTTAGGGGTGGCCAATTTGGCTTGGAAATAGGTGAGGTGGTACCCAAGTTTCCTAATTATTGATAATTTATCATGTTTTAGCTAAGGAGGAACCCTAATACACTTAGTGTGAGCCCCCCTTTGGAATGAGAGAGTGGAGTAGAGGTTTCAGACCTTTATCAGTGTGACTACTATGGGAAGATTGGGCATGGAGTGAAGTTTTTCTTTAAGAGGATTTGAATGGAACGCTCGCCACCTGTACCCTTATCGAGTTGACCACCTTTGAGTTAGATAACAACTCCACCTCTACTAGCGTCGTGATTGCTGCCACCAAACTCACAGCATCCGCTTCAAAGAAGAATCCCTCGGACCACATATATGTAGTGTGCACCAGAAGCAAAAGGGAGTATAGTCAGTATAGTACAAGGTACGGGATATATAAAAGACACTCTAGTGTTCATGTTATTTGATATTAGTGATACATTTCGTTTATCGATTGTATTATGGTAGAGAAACTGAAGTTAGAAACTAGACCTATGACATCCCCGTTAGTTGTAACTTCACCTATAGGAAGATTAATGGAAACTTGCAAGTTCTGTCAGGCGTGCCTTATTACTTTACTAGGATGTGAGATATTAACAGACTTATTGGTGATGCACATTAGGCAATTCAACCTTATTCTTGGGATGGATTGGCTCTCCCATGTTAGTGTTGTATTAGATTGTCATGCTAGGATGGTTACCATATCGATATCAGGCCAAGAATCATTTGCTTTTAAGGGCAGAAGTAGATATGTAGCATTTGAGAGTTTCATTAGAAGTGTCTAAATCGCCTAAGATAGCGATAGAGCAGATAACTGTAGTACACGAATTCCCTAAGGTATTCCAAGAGGTACCGGGGTTGCCTGCCATGCGAGAGATAGGTTTTTATATTGATTTCGTGCCTGGGACAACACCAATTTCCCTCCAGTCATTCCATATGCTCCTGTGTGAGATGGAGGAGCTTAGGAAATAGCTTGATGAGCTATCAAAGAAGGGTTTCATCCACCACAATGTGTCTCCCTGAGAGTGCTTGTCTTTTTCGTGAAAAAGAAAGACGACTTAAAGCGATTGACTTGATTGTAAGACCCGAGGCCCCAAAATTTGGTTCATACATTAGATAGCCATTGATTGTAGGTCCATTGGCCCCGAGAATATTTTGACTTGATCATAATGTTGTTCTATTATCAAGCCGCAAATCGTATTTCAACCCGATGTCCGAATTTTAATATACGGACTTAAAAATTAAATAATTTGAGAAATGACAATTATGTCCTTATTTTATCTGTCAAAGCCCCATCATCGAGTTTTTAAAATCCGTTAGTTCGAGGGCCTAACCGTTGTGACCGTAGTTGAGTTACGGAATTATTGGCAAGAACGACATGTCAATATAACACCCAGATTGTAAGTTATGAATAGATATGTACATGTATATTTTGATAAAATAATTCAAATGACCTCAATTTTTTAAAAACCTTTGAATGCTTTATTTCAAATCACTTAAATAACATTTTTTTATTGCTACTATAAGCTTAACTTCTCAAAAACATCACAAAACACCTCATAACCCTTATTTTTAGATAAAAGTCAATTTAAAACGATTTTCAAGTCCATAAATATGAAAACCCTCTTTCAATAACCCATTTCCAACACTCTCTTCCTTGAGAAGAAGAAGAAGAAGAAGTAAAGGAAGTAGAAGCTGAGTTTGAAATCTAATCCTCTGATTGTTACAGGTGGGTGCATAGATTAGGAGCACACATATATGTGCGTTAGATTACTTGAAAGCCCTATAGAAGAATAGATTTTAGTTGTGTGATGCTGGATTTTCTGATTTAGTGGGTTAGGATATTGCTGGATTTTCTGATTTAGTGGGTTAGGTTATTGCTGGATTTTTTGATTTAGTTGGTTAGGTTATTGCTGAATTTTCTGAGTTAGTGGGTTAGGTTATTGATAGAAGATTTGATGAGAGAGATGAACTTAAGAAAAAGGCCATGGTAAAAGTTATGCAAGATCAACCTATCATGGCCTGTAATATTTCAGAAAAATCTGGACAAAGACCCGACTACCACCTCAGGTAGATATCACTCAGAACCAAATCCTTTAGGAATTAGATGAAAATTAATTAAGTGCTAAACTAAATTATCAGTGGAATTAGCTTAAACCACTTTAAATATGAACTGTAGGGCCTAAAACAAGTAGGACCATTAACGCTACGTTACCTAGAAACCTAGGATCAATCTCTAAACACAGTTGCTCTCGGGAGCACTTTGAAACTCCGTATGGGACCTAGACCGCTCGTCAGAAGTTCGATTACTACGAAACTATACGGTTATGACTGCCTTACTGGGCTTAACAACCATCTCAAAAATCAAATCCAGATAGTATTCAGAAATGCACAACTTGAGCTCGGAGTTAAGTGTGTGAGAAACGCGAATATCTTTAGAAAATAAACTAAAACTTAAATGATTTGGGCCGTTCACTTGTAGGCCAAATTCAAGGTTCTAGACCATCAGAATCTGACCCTACTACACCCTCGAATCAGGAAAATTTCCTAACATAGGTCAGTGTACTTGTGGCCTTGATCGAGTGACGACGACCGTTGAACCGAAACTGGTCCGCCACGGTCGATCCACAAATCCGATCGGACTGAAAACTTAACCTGGCATAGATCCAATATCAGGAAACTTTTTTTGGAATGTATGCAGAAAAATGGCCTCCAGAAGTGCTTCGTTGGGCCGAAATAGACGAGTTTTGGCTACAACCTAAGTATACCATGGCCTTGGGGCCATTCCCATCAATTCTGGGCCTATATAAGGACCTAAAACCCTCTCTCTCCCATTCCATACGAATTTCAAACCCTAGGGGAGAGAAGATAGAGAAAAGAGAAGAAGAAAGTGAGGAGAAAGAGGGAGAGTGAGAGTTTGTTCCTGGGATTCGATCCTACCCCTCCACGTGCTTAACCATTGCTACTGTATCACTATACCGGTGATTCTAATTCTATTTTCGTATAAGAAATCCTAACCTTAATCTGTTTTAGGGATTCAAATAGAGTAAATAATGAAATAGCTAACCTATTTCATGTTATAGGTTGCCGTTGTGCCGTAGGCGAGGACTTGGTGTTTAAACTAAGTTCGTTACAGGTCTACCGGTGAAAGGTACAGACTATAAATGTTTAGGTTATGGTTTTCAAGGCTGTCAATGTTAGTTAATAATTTATGACTAACTTGATTGCTATCACATGCTTAGATACGATGTTTCTCGCGCTTTACACATATATATGAACTGTGTTGAATATAGTGTATTCCATTTATTTGTTGAAATGATTGAATGTGTATGAAATTTGGATTCGTGCTTGCCATGATTATTCGTCGTGAATATATGGTTTTCATATGTGTGACAACTTCTTGGTGAAAGGATTTGCCCTAACACCTATTATAACCAACATACGTTACGTATGTTGAAGTGTGTAGTCTAAGTGCTTGTAAAAATGTCTGAATAAATATGGAATATAGATCCGTGCTTGCCATGATTATTAACTATGAATATATGCTTGTTGTGTATGTGGCAACTCCTTTGTAAAAGGGCTTGCCAACTAGTCTAATACATGTATGTTGAAATGTGTAGTCTAAGTGTTTGATAAAATGCCTGAATGAGGAAATGCTTGTTGAGATGTATTTAATGAGGGTGTTGAGATAGGATTCTCAATTGCCTTATCTATAGTTACAATTTTTCTCATGTAACCTATCTCGCTATTTCGTGATTTATGGATGAAATGCCTTTGTATGTTAACATGTGCCCTATATGTTTGATAAAATGCTCAAATGAGTGTTGTACTTGGATTGTTTGTTAAATGCCTATATGATTATCACATGTCTCCATATGCTGCATTTGAGTATGAATGGGACTACTACGTAGTGTAGGTAATAAGTAACAATTCTTGGTTAAGTGGCCGAATTAGTCTCGCCACATTGGATAAGTTCGGTGAATCCGAGTCGTACGATGATTGTCGACAGTGGTACCATGTCGACTAATTCAGTGTACACTCATACCAATCAAACTTGTCAAGTAACCCGATTGGCCTATTGTGTGTTTACCATGTATGAATACTACTGCTTGAACCTAAGGTACCAACTTACCAATGTAAAGACTCGTTTAACCTTGGAACCACGATCCGCTAAGACTCATGAGCCGGGCATGGTGGTATGGGACACCGTGGTCGAGCTGTCGGCCTACGCTGGTTCAACGAGCCTCCTCGTAGTGACCTTTAAGTAACTCAAACTCGTGAGCCGAATACGGTGGTATGGGACACTGTATTCGAGCGCAACCTGATTGTGGTCTCCAGTCAAGTCGGTGACGAGCCTTTGAAAATAAACTGCCAGTTGGTAGGGCGTTGGTGGAGTGACCTCAAGTATGAAATGGGCCTACACCAGCGCAGCCTAGGTGTGGTCCCTAGTCGGGTTGGTGACGAGCCTTCAAAAATAAACTGTCAGTTGGTAGGGCGTTGATGGAATGACCTCGAGTGTGAGTTAACCCTACGTTGACGGTGACGAGCCTCTCGTAGTGACTTATGGTGTAAACTCGTAAACTTGCCTATCGTATGTGATTAGCTAGGATTGATGACCCTAGAGGGATCATTGTTTGGGTTAATGATATAAAGGGAGGTACCTTAGCTTCCCAATCTTGCTATATAAAAAGGTTTAATAAGAACTTGGTAATCACGCTCATGCACCGCATTGCATGTGCCTTTGGCGTTAGTGTTAAGCACAGAGGAAGGGGTGCATGCCGTGACCGTAAGAGGAAGATCACAGAGGGAGTGTAGGCAAGGGCATGCATCATTAATACATATCATGTTTGCATTAACCAGAGTACTTAGGGATGTTTGATTGTATTACTTTATCATTACTGCTTGATTGAATTGATAACATATTAACCTTTGCCTTATAGCTCCACTGAGTTAATCACTCACTCCCACGTTCTGGGATGATGTTTTAAACACCAACCAGACCCTGTTGTAGTTGTAGATGATGGTGAGGCCTACGTAGCAGAGCCAGACTTTTATGATGATGAGGAGGAGTTCTCCTATATGCAACTTTCAGGCAGGTCTATGTTGACCATGTTCTGATCGACGGAGATTACTAGGATGCTAACTAGACGCTATTACACATTTTGTACATTTTAGAATTTTACAGATAATCAATTGACCTGGTAACATGATCATACTCAGGAGACTCACAATCACTTATATGCTTTATATACTTATCACAGTCTTCCGCTTGCGTAAGTTAATTGTCTCTGGAGTATGATATGCTATTTTGGTATAATCCCATTCATGTTTAATGCACTAATACAAACAACATTTAATCATCATTATCTATGTTGCATAAGTGATACGTTGGAACTCAGGAGTTGAGCTTCTACTCAACCCCCAATTTTCAGGGCGTTACATGGCCCCATCTCCACCATCAATTAAACTATCCATGTGGTCCAGACCCAAGACATTCATATGCTTTAGTTTTGTTTAAATTCATAAGTATTTTTATCAATTTTTATCTTTGTCCCTTATAAAGTCCGCCTGCTACCTGTTTGAGAAAACGTTTGAAAGAGTTATCCTTCCTCCTTTTAGTGTAGCTAATTCTTGAGAAAAAGCATGCTTGTGGTATGAAGTTTTATAGCGGAACATATCCCAAGTTGGATTTAGATTGGCTAAGTCATGTGCATATCATATGCATGGTTCATAGTTGTTATATCATTGTATGATTGAGAGTGAATGATTCATATCATGACATGGTGATCATAGTGGGTTGTGTTGCGACACATGATGTGTCTATGATTAATATGTAAACCGTCTAGATATAGGATGCATTACATGAGACTCCTATGGGGAACTTAAATTCATAAGGAGACCACATGAGGAAGGTCATCCTATGCTTGTCTTGAAAAACATGACATATTGTGCTTGTGTGTGAACTTATGCATACGGTGATTGTAAATGCGATAAAACATACTTTGTTATAAATTGAGCTAGACACCACATCTGAAATGTGTAATTCAACAGGACATGATTAGAGGGTCCATGGGTGAAAGTCCCTAAATCCCGATTGGTACCATTGGGAGTAACCAATGCCTAGACTAGGTGAAAGAACAGAGCGCTGTAATGCCGAAATACCAAAGTACGCAATGACTCCCACCGACGCGTGTCGATTGATTGAGAGGTTTGACCTGACATGCTTATGAGCAAGTAAAGATAGGTTGTGTGTGACAAGCTCGTAAATTGTCCGCTATCATTTTGTCAGGCGACTTATGACTTCTCGCTGTTAGGCAGATAGTGAGGTTCAACACAAGTGGGTTAGACTAGTTCAGCCTGTGAACTATGTAGTCCCACCTCTGTAGTTTACCACGGTGGAAAAGGCCTATACAAGTGGGTATAGTTTACCACGGTGGAAAAGGCCTATACAAGTGGGTAACAATCATATGCGAGTCCCACCTCTGTTTCAGACCTTGGTGATCCAATTGAAAAATGTGGAAAGTTGTGGAAACATTGAAAGAGTATGTATGTTACAAGTGGGTGGAAGTCCCACCTCTGTATATAAAAATGATTTGGAACATAAAAAGTAGCATAATGCATTGTATCTTTATTTTATTGTTATCGGTCCAGTAGGCCTGTGCATTATATGAGCATGATATGGAACATGCATTTTCACTACACATACGCACTCACTGGGCTTAATAGCTCAAGCTTTCCTTTCTATTTTTTTACAGGTGAAAGTAGGGAGCAGCAGGAGTAGAGGCTACAGACTCCAGTTGTCCGTTTTGTTGTGTACATATCAGTGTATATATTTTTTTTGGTAATACCCTGAATATGTACATTAGGTATAGTAAATATGACATGGTTTATGTTTTGGTTTTACCTTAATGTGCTCAGTTATATACAGTAACACATGTTGAATATTATGAAATTTTGAGAAATGATACGTATTTGTCGTCTTTACTTTTAGAAATCTTCTTTGTGGAGCCTCTCTTATGGGACTTAGTATGCGATAGTTGGAAGTCCCAAAATCAGAGTTCTACGGAGGTTGTCAACCAAAATTTGGTGTATAGTAATCATGGATTACCAACACTAGATTTAGGGACGTGACAGTGATAGTGAAGAATTGTTAGTGCACTAATTTGTGCATCTTGTTTGTCAATCATGTGAGTCCATGTGTCATGTAGTCGGAAAATAAAGAATGAAGACACAAGAGGACAAGAGCACCAAGTAGCAAAGAAATATAAATATGGTGCCTTAGTGACCATAACCCTTGACTCAAAACAACCGTTGAACCTCTAGATGATCTTAGCTTAATAGGTAAACCTTGTTGATCATCCCTTAGCCTTAGAAACCTAATTCGAACACGATAAGTAAGGGTAAAAGGGGTGCAAAGCTACTACGAAAATATACGCCCATAATAGCATATTTCGAGTGGTGATCAATCTCATCGAGCAGACTTTAAGGGGCCTTCGATGGCATCGAAGAGCCCCTTGATGGCATCAAACAGGAAGTCAAATACATCCATCAAGAATTGATTATGTTATCTAATTTTCTTGATGGCAACGAGGTCTCCTTCAATGGCATCAAAGACCATGAGGTATTTTCTTACAGAAAAGTACCTTTTCAGAGCCTCCATTTCCTAATTAAAAGGTACTTTTAGCTCTTAACTCCTTTAGTTAATATAGTCTTCCCTTACTCAATTCCTCATCGGATTCAGAACTGTGGGTAGGTATAACTCACTTCTAACTATTGTTAATATAGTCCGCCCTTACTCAATTCCTCATCGGATTCGGAATTGCTGGCGGGTATAACTACTTTTATCCATTCACAATGCACCATACCACCTATCTGGTTTGGATCGAATTGCAAGAGTGCCACGTAGCTTGGATGAGACACCATAGCCTATAAAAAGAGGTGAAGTATCACCATCCTTTGTCTTAAATTTAAAAAGGAAACCAATATTTTCATTAAAAAAACATACTGGTTATATTTTCTTTATTGTATCTAAGCATAAAGGAATGTACTGTTTAATATAAGCTTCGAAAATTAATTAAAGTGCTGAATTGCCATTTTAAAATAATTTCAAAATACTTTTCACGTGAAAAGTGAAAAGAAATTTTAATGCACCTCCACTTTTAGCATCTAGCCTTTGGCATTAAGTGTAGGGAGGGGAGCTAAAAAGGCCTCATATTTGTATTAAAAATTAATTTAAACATTTGGATGGTTTGGATCTGCCAAATGATCTGATAAGTAAAAATCATGAAAATATCAAATTTTAGTGATAAGTGCTGAAAATAAGTGTTAGCTATCACAATGTTGAGAAAGAAATTCATGAAAATGACCATACCAATGTAAATAAGAGAATTCTAGGCATATTTTAGTAAATAATGAGATAATACATGCATATATCAAAGTTTAACCTTCAATCAATAGTGTGTTTGTTGGGGAGTCCATTTTAAACAGAGAATATAGGCATATGTACCAAATGATGCATATATGAAACACGAATTATCGCATTTGATATTTTGACATGCTCTCTAACAAGTATGGACGCTCGATGAATAGTTAATTTCTTGTAACAATATTAGCAAATTTCAGTAATAACCTGTACTAAACTACTAATAATAGAAAACTCCACACTATCGACTTAAGTCAAGAAAATGTGTATGCATGTGTGTGATTATAGCATAAATTTGGGCAAGACTCCCTTGCTTAAGCGGACTTCATTGCGTAAATGGTTCATTTAAATACTTTTGTAGACACTGTACCCAAAATGAAAATAACTGATCTTTAGACTTCATTTGACCTTTGATAAAATTATCCATGGGCTACTCAATAACCACTAAAAATCTAAATTGATCAAATGGATAGGACTCTTGTCCCGTCATGAGAACAATTGATAGACTTAATCGGCAAATCTGGAACCTAGCATATCATATTCCAACTAATAATTCAAAATATTTAGAAACCTAGACTGTGCATCTCTCTGATAAAATTGATTTTTGGTCAACCTGAGAAGTGTAAAAAATTTAAACATAATAGGCCAAAAGGAATCTCAACACCTTCCAGAGACATTCAACAGATCTGATTGACTAATCATAAATGATAGTAATCAAATGTTAGAAGAATAACTAACCCTTTAAGACATCGAATACCCCCTGTACATGACAAAACACCCAAGGAAATAGATAAAACAGAGCCCTGCATCACTGCGAACCAACAATCCACCTAGTATACTTTATACTTAACAAACATACTGCTTAACTCTTTAGACATTGAAATCTCAAAGCAAAGACACGTGGCACCACTATGGATAGAGCTTGTAAATTCAGCACCGTAGCTACTATTCGAGGTGGGCAGAGTCCAGGAGAGTCAAAGAGAGGCTGAGAGAGTTTTTTTTTTTTTTGGGGGGGGGGGGGGTTGTCTTATTTTCTGAGAAATTTGACAATTCCTAATTGACACCGAGGTACTATCCAACTCAAGAAGCTAACCTTAGGAAAAATAGCCTATTAAAGAAATTAGTAAAGTCAAGAGAAGGATTCAGATCACTGATATTTGACGATTCCTTTTGCAGAAAAGGTATATCTGATCTCCCATTTTCTTTCTCACATCTTAATTTAGTTCAGATCACACTCTATTCTACATATTCACACTATATTTGAAAATTACCTTGTACTTCTCATTTTCTTTATTTTGCAACCTTCTTTCTCTTTTCTATTTTTCCTTGTCATATTTATTTGTCCGGAGCCCTAAAATCTATAAAGTATAGCCATGACGGTATTTTCACTTTATTTAGTGCATTTTATTTACACGGAGTATGAAACTCTTTAAAGTAAGGTTATGACTACATTTAATTTAATTTATTATATTTTATTTTATTTTGCCTACTTGAAACTACTTGACTTCGTGAAGTGGGCTAGATAATTCTTTATTTTTCTTTGCCTGGCCCCTCATGGGTTATATGAAGCACGGGTAGATATGTATTGCCAAAATTCTGCTAAATTCCATTGAAATCATAAAATTCTGTAAATTAGAGACAATACGTCGTACCGGCGGAAGAGGGTGTCTATTTCTTTCCTCCTCTGTCATCGAGACTCTTACCCAAAACCTATGATCGCTGACCAATTGCCGGTGAACCATTAAGTGATCCTACAGTTTCTAACTGAAAGTAAATTTTTAAGCTTCACTTGGCTAGTGCCGACTCAAAAAATTAAATTGTAACGCCCTGAAAATCGGGGGTCAAGCAGGAGCCCAACTCCCGAGTTCCAACACATCACTTATGCAACATAGATAATGATGATTAAATGTTGTCCGTATTAGTGCATTAAACATGAGTGAGATTATACCAAAATAGTATATCATACTCTAGAGACAATTAGATTACGCAAATGGAAGACTGTGATAGATGTATAAAGCATATAAGTAGATTTTGAGTCCCCAGAGTATGAACATGTCACCAGGTCAAATAATTAAAGGTACAATTCCCAAAGTAACAAAATGATAAAATGTGATATTGTCTATCCATATCCCTATAACTCCAATGCGCAACTCCAGATCTACATGGACCCGCCAGAGATTTGCATGTAGGAGAACTCCTCGTCATCATAAAAGTCATGCTCTATCTCGTAAGCCTCAACGTCACCTGCAACTACAATAGATTCTGGTTGGTGTTTTAAAACACCGTTCCAGAGTGGGATTGAGTGATCAACTCAGTGGAGCTATAAGGCAAGGGTTAACATGTTATCAATTTAATCAAGCAGTAATGATAAAGCAGTACAACAAGCATATCCTAAATACTCTTGTTAATACAAGGATGGTATACGATAATGATGCATGCCCTGCCTGCACTCTCTCAGCGACATCATCTCACAATCGCGCATGACAACCTCCCTAAACGTGCACTTCCTCGCCAAAGCACATGCAATGCGGTGCATGGTTATGTTAGCCAAGTAATTTATTTAGACTTATTCATACAGCAGATTTGGGAAGCTAAGGTACCTTCCTTTATGTCATATACCCAAATGATGATCCATTTAGGGTCGTCAAGCCTAGCTTATCACATATGATAGGCAAGTTATAGGGCAACGTCACCCCTGATTTTTAAAGCAATGGACAAGCAAGTTCAGGTCACTACGAAGAGGCTCGTCATCGTCAACATAGGCCTTAGTTTATACTCGAGGTCACTACAGGAAAGACTCGTCACCTTAGCGTAGACCGACAGCTCAAATACAGTGTCCCGTACCACCGTATTCGGTTCACGAGTTTAGGTTGCTCACTGAACACTACGAGGAGGCTCGTCGCCCCAGTGTAAGCCTACAGCTCGACCACGGTGTCCCATACCACCATGCCCGGCTCATGAGTCTTAGCAGATCGAGGTACCAAGGTTAAACGGGCCTTTCATTGGTGAGTTTGGTACCTTAGATTCAAGCAGTAGCGTCTATACATGGTGAACATACATTTGGCCAATTAGGTTACTTGACGAGCTCGACTGGTACGAGCGTACGTTAACTTAATCGACATGGAGTGCATAAGCATTCCGCGTGGCCTAACCACTGTCGACAAACAACGTATGACTCGGATTCATCAAACGCATCCGTTGTGGATAAATAGTATGGCCACCGATCGTAAACCATTACCGATTGCTTGGACTACATCGTAGCCCCAATCACACTCTAACTAATAGCATTCACATGTGATAATCCAAGACAACATGTGACAACCAAATCTAAATATAAATCTCATTCGAGCATTTCAACAAACACATACTACACATGTCATCATACATAGGCATTTCATCAGTAAATCACTTAGTAGTAAGATAGGTTACACCAAGGAAACAATAACTATATATAAGGGAATTGAGAATCCTATCTCAACACCCCTATTAAGTACATTACGTCAAGCATTTTCTCATTCAGGCATTTTATCAAACACTTAGACTACACATATTACATACATGTAATAAAGTAGTTAACACTATATTATAGCAAATCCTTCCACATAGGTGTTGTCACACGTACAGCCATCATGTGTTCCCAAACATTCATCATAACAAGCACAAATCATAATTCCATATTCATTTAGACATTTCAACAAACACATAGAATGCATTTAAAATCAACATAGTTTACATATATTTGAAATATACAGAAAATATTGTATCTAAGCATATGTGATAGCAATCAAGTCAGACATAAATCATTGCTGACATTGAAAGCCTTAAAAACCATAACCTAAACGTTTATAGTCTGCACCTTTCGCTGATAGATACGTAACGAACTCAGTTTGAACGTTATGTCTTTGTTTACGGTACAACGGCAACCTATAGCATGAAATAAGTTAGCTATTCCACCATCTTCTCTATTTGAATCCCTAAAACAGGTTAGGGTTAGGATTTCTTACCTAAAAATGGAATCAGAATCACCGGTATAGCGACACGAAAGCAGTGATTCAACATGTCGAGCGTCAGGGATGAATCCTTACAACAATCTCTCTCTCCACTCACTCACTCTCTCTCTTCTCTTCTCTTTATTCTCTCTTCTCTCTCCTAGGGTTGAAATTCGTATAGAATGAGAGAGGGGTGGGTTTAGGTCTTTATTGTAACGCCCTAAAATTCAGGGGTCAAGCATAAACTCAACTCTCGAGTTCCAACGCATCACTTATACAACATAGATAATGATGATTGAATGTTGTCTGTATTAGTGCGTTTAAACATGAGTGGGATTATATTAAAACACCATATCATACTCCAGAGATAGTTAACTTACACAAGCGGAAGACTGTGATACATAAATAAAGCATATAATGGTGGTAAGTCTCCAGAGTATGATCAAATTACCAGGTTAAATGATTATAAGTAAAGTTCCAAAATTCACAGAATGATACAGTATAAAGTTCAACTAGTTGTATTTCTGAAATCCCAGTAATCCTCGTCGATCAGAGCATGACTCACATGAACCCGCCTAATAACTGCATATATGAGAACGCTTCCTCATCGTCCTCGAAATCTGGCTCCGCCTCGTAGGCATCGCTATCACCTACAGCTAAGACAGATTCTGGTTGGTGTTTAAAACACCGTCCTAGAACGTGGGAGTGAGTGATCAAATCAGTGGAGCTATAAAGCAAAGGTTAACATGTTATCAATTCAGTCACGCAGTAATGATAAGGCAATACAATCAAGCATTCCTTAGTACTCTTGTTAATGCAAGGATGATATGTATTAATGATGTATGCCCTCGCCTGCACTCTCTCTACGAACTTCATCTCACTGTCGCGGCATACACCCCTTCCACAGTGCTCAACTTTAATGCCAAAGGCACATGCAAGGTAGTGCATGAACGTGATTACCGAGTTCTTATTAGACCTTTTCATACAGCAGGATTGGGAAGCTAAGGTACCTCCCTTATATCATTTCTCAAACAATGATCCATTCTAGGGTCGTTAATCCTAGTAAACATCATACGATGTTACGGTTCTAGGTCACTACAAAGGGCTCATCACTTGATCAATGTAGGCCTAGTTTATACTCTAGTCACTACAGAAAGGCTCGTCGCCTCAACGCAGTCTCAGAGTATACTTGAAGTCACTACAAAGGGCTCGTCACCTGATCAGTGTAGGCCGACAGCTCGAATATAGTGTCACATACCACCGTATTTGACTCACGAGGTGGTGTTTCTCACTAGTCACTACAGGGAAGCTCGTCACCCTAGCGTGGGCCGACAGCTCGACCACGGTGTCCCATACCATGTCCGGCTCATGAGTCTTAGTGGATCGAGGTACCAAGGTTAAACGGGCTATTCACTGGTAAGCTGGTACTTTAAATTCAAGTAGTAGTGTCCATACATGGCGAACATACATTAGGCCAATCGGATTACTTGACGAGCTCGACTGTTACGAACGTACATCGAGTTGATCGCCATGAAGTGCGTAAGCACTCCGCGTGGCCTAACCACTGTCGAAAACCAAAGTACGGCTCGGATTTATCGAACACGTCTTGTGTGGCAAAACAACCTCAACCACCCACCTTAGATCTGTTACCGATTGCCTGGACTATTCCATAGTCCCAAACACACTCTAGATCAATAGTATTCAAATGTAATAGCCAAGACATCATGTAACAATATAATTAAATATAGATCCCATATTAGCCTTTCAATGAACACATAAAATACATGTTAACATACATGAGCATTTAATCCACAAATCACATAGTAGTAAAATGGATTACCTGAAGGAAACTTGTAACGACCCGTAAATTTCCGTACTTTGGTTCGAGTACCACCTCGACCAGAAATCAATTAGGATTAAATCCTTTAGCAATTTAACAAAGTTAACTAAGTGCTAAACTCGATTAGCCATGAAATCCATTGGGATTGCTTTAAATACGATCTGCAAGACCCAAAACTTGTAGAATCATTGACGCTAGGTTACCCTAAAGATTAGGATCAAACTCATTACCCGGCTATTCTCGGGAACGACTTGAAATATCGTATCAGGTCTAGACCGCACATCGAAATCCGATTAACGCAAAGTTAAGGACTTAGGACCGCCTCGCCTGTTGGGCTCGATAACCATCTTGAAAATCGGAGTCCGGTCGATGTCCCACGGCTATTCGCTTGAGTCGGAGTGAGGGAGTGTGAAAATCACTCTTTCCTTTACAAAATAAATATACGGAATAGTGATCGGCACCATTCGGTTGGCATCGGTATTAAGTAACAGCACCGTCGAATCGGACCAAATTACACCCTCGGATCGGGAAAAATTTCAGAACATTTACATGTACTTGGAATTTCGGATCATGACCGTTGAAGTTGGAAGTCGGTCCGCCACGCGTGTGATCCGGGGAATCCGATCAAGTTGAAAACATAATCCCACGTGGATCCATGAGTGGTGAGCTTAAGTCTGACGTTTGGCTCAAGGGGGGCCACCAGAAACACTCTTTTGAGCTGGAACATCGCCGAAATGCTTATAATAGCAGTAACCCTTGAACCTAGTCTATTTTGGGGAGGTTTTAGGCTATAAAAGGGCCCCAGAACAGCCCCTCTCACAGCCATACGAATTTAGGATAAAACCCTAGTGAGAGAGAGAGAGAAAAGAGAGAGAAGACTTGGGATTTGTGGGAGCACCTTCCTCCTACTGCTTTCAATCATCGCACGGCCTGCACCGCCTCTTTCCATGCGCTTTCTCGGCGATATCAACTCCGTTTTAAGGTTAGAAACCCTAACCTTAGGTCTAATTTGAAGTGTGTAGGCTATTGGTAGTGAAATAGCTAACCGATTTCACTCCTTAGGCTAGAAAACTCCCGAATACGGAAGCTCATCCAACCTTGCTAATTCGTTGAGATTCCAAGGTGAAAGGTGAGGACTTTAAGTGTATAGATTGCGGTTTTCAACGCTTTCAATGTTAGTTAATGGTAGATTCATGATCTGCATGCAATTGCATATGTACAAAGTGCTTTTCGTTTTCTGTTTCGATTAGAATTGTAGAATTTGGAATTTCACATACTCTAGGTATTCGTATGAAATACTGTATACGTATTTTTTATGGAAATGTGTTTGACATGTTTATTTGTCGTATGGGTATATGATGTATGGATAAAATACTCATTTGGCGAAAGGGTTCGCCTAAATACATGTTTATTAATATACACCATGTATGTAGAAATACGGTATTGTAAGAAGACCGTATACGTGTATATTTTAGTGATGTGTTTGTCATGATTAATTGTTGTACAAATATATTATGTACGTATAAATTAATTGCTTGGCGAAAAGGAATCATTTGTATTACAAGTTCCTTGTAAATACTACGTATGTTGAAATTATGTATACTAGAACTACCGTATATGTGTGAATTTTGGAAATGCAATTGTCATGATTATTTCTTTGTATGATTATGATATACATGGATAAAATACCCGCTTGGCGAAAGGATAGCCCTAATACGTATTTTACTAACATACATCATGTATGTTGGAATAGTGTACTCCAAGTGTTTGTGTAAATGCTTGTGAGAGTAAATGCTTTGATGTTAGCACCGTAGGTTGGTGCTGAGATGGAATTCGCGACTACCTTAGAGACATGTAGGATTCCCTCCATGTGGTTGTTTACTTCGACCACTCACATATGATGTATATGTGTTTGTACCCCTATCTGTATAGTGCTCTATTACATGCTTTACAACATGCTTTATAACATGCTTTATAACATGCTTTGTGACATGCCTCCTAGCATGTTTGTATTACTTTGTTTATCATGCTTAACTCCACATGCTATTGATGAGAATTGTTTGAGTTTGGGACTATGTCTATAGTCCAAACATTCGGTACCAGACTTGAGATTGTGGCTGAGATTCATTATCGCCACAAGGGATGTGTCTGATGAACCCGAGTCGTACTTCGGTTGGCGATAGTAGTTGGCCACACAGAGTGCTTTTGCACTTCATATCACCCAACTCGTTGTGCGCTCGAGATAGTCAGGCTCGTCAATTAACCCGATATGTCGAATGTGTGTTTACCATGTTTGGTCATTACTGTTTAAACCTAGGGTACCAAACTTACCAATGGCAATCCCATTAACCATGGTACCTCGATCCGCTAAGACTCATGAGCCAGACATGGTGGTATGGGAAACCGTGGCCGAGCTGTCGGCCTATGTTGGGGCCATGTGCCTCCCGTAGTGACCATTGAGCAACCCAAACTCGTGAGCGAATACGGTGGTATGGGTAACTTGTATTTGAGTTGTCGATACTTACGGCGAGAGCCGAAACGGTGAGAAACTCACTCGTCTTTGAGGGCGACGAGTCCTCTGTAGTATCTTCGAGTATACTCCAAGGTCGTGATTGGCGACGAGTCTTTCACAAACAATAGAGTATGAGTTGGTACACGGTACGTATTCGAGGCGGCTAGTGATTGGCCGAGTACGGTGAGATCGTACTGGTGACGGTCAACAATTGAGCCGCATACGGTGAGATCTGTATTCGAGCTGACTGATGACGAGCCCTTTGTGATGCCTTCGTTATGCCTCTCAAACCATAGTATCGTATGAGATTTACTAGGATTGACGACCCTAGAATGGATCATGTTTGGGAATGATACAAGGGAGGTACCTTAGTTTTCCAATATTCTTTGTTTGAAATGGACTAATAACAACTCGGTAATCATGCTCATCATTGCACCGCATGTGCCTAGTAGACGTCGAGGAGTTATGCATTCGCGAGCGTAAGATGATGTCGCATGAAAGGGCATAAAATTCATCATGACATTTCATACTTGCATTTAACAAGAGTAGTTAAACTTGTTTGATTGTCGCTTTATCATTCTTGCTTGATTAAGTTGATAACATGTTAACCTATGCCTTATTGTTCCCCGAGTTAGCTACTCACTCCCACGTTATGGGACGGTGTTTGCAACACCCCAAAGGTATACTCTAGATCAATAGTATTCATTTCGAAGGACTAGGATGAGTTCTCATTTAGTAGACATCGGCTATGCCTAACATCGCGGGGACTTCGGAGGACTCATCTTTTAGATTGTATTTTGATTTTGAGAAATCAGTATATGTATATGGATACTCGGTGTTCATAACTACTCGGGTGTTAATAAAAATTTTGTTCTTTATATACTTTAAATATACAATTTGAGTCATTTAGCTTGCCTTTATACAACATGGAGTATGAATTCTTGTTTTGGTATAATGGACAACATTTAACCATCATTGTGTATGTTGCATAAGTGATGCGTTGGAACTCGGGAGTTAAGTTCATACTCGACCCCCGAATTCCAGGGCGTTACAAAACTGTAACCCTAAAGAAGGGGATTGAGAATCCTATCTCAACACCCTCATGAAGCACATTACATTAAGCATTTCTCACTTAGGCATTTTATCAAACACTTAGACTACACATATCAACATACATAATATATGTTGATTGTAACGTATACTTAGACAGATCCTTCCAACAAGGAGTTATCACATACACAACAATCATGTATTTGCATTTCATAGACGCGACAAGCAGAAATCATAATCCCATATTCATTCAGTCATTTCAACAAACACTTAGACCACACACTATCACATACATGACGTATATTGGCCATAACATGTATTAGGGCAAACCCTTTCTCCAAGGGGTTATCGCACATACAACAACCCTATATCCACGACGGATAATCATGTCAAACTCAAATCCAAATTCTATACGCATTCGATCATTTCAACTAACACAAGGAGTGCATTATACTCAATATAGTTCATATATATCTGCAAAGCAAAGGAATCTTCGTATTTAGCATGTGAAATGGCACCTAAATCAGTTATAAATCATTAGCCGACATTGAAAGCCTTGAAAACCATAACCTAAATGTTTATAGTCTGTACCTTTCGTCAGTAGACTCGTAACGAACTCAGTTTAAACACTAAGCCTTTGTCTACGACACAACGGCAACCTATAACATGAAATAGGTTAGCTATTTCATCACTTACACTATTGAAAACCCTAAAACAGATTAGGGTTACGTTTTCTTACCTAAGTACAGAGTTGGAATCACCGAAAAAGCGATACAAGTGTGTAACATCTCGAAAATCAGGGGTCGAGTAGTAACTCAACTCCCGAGTTCCAAAATATCACTTATGCAACAAAATGAATGATGATTGAATGTTGACTGTATTCGTGCATTGAACATGAGTGAGATTAAACCAAAACAGTATATCATACTCAAGAGACAGTTAAATTGCAAGCGGAAGACTGTGATAGACATATAAAATATAAAAAACTGTGGTGAGTCTCTAGAGTGTGATAAAGTTACTAGGTTAAATAATTACAAGTACAATTCTAAAATCTACCAAATGAGAGGAAGTGTAATGTCTTCTATCCCAAGTACCATAGCCCCCGTCAATACATTACCAGGTCTTCATAGACCTGTCAGAGAGTTATAAGTAGGAGAACTCCTCCTCAACATCATAGTAGTGGTCCGTCTCTGCTTCATAAGCATCGCCATCACCTGAAACTCAACAAATCTAGTTGGTGTTGCAAACACCGTCCCGTAACGTGGGAGTGAGTGATCAACTAGTGGAACAATAAGGCATAGGTTAACATGTTATCAACTCAGTCAAGCAGTAATGATAAAGTAATACAATCAAACAATTCTAAATACTCTTATTAATGCAAGTATGGATGCAGTCATGATGTATGCCTTCACCGACATACTCCCTCATGTGACACCATCTTCGTTCGTGGCATGCTTTCTTTCCTCAGTGCTCCACATCTTCCAGGCACATGCAATGCATAATGAGCATGATTATCGAGTTGTTATTAGTCCATGTCAAACAGCAAGATTGGGAAACTAAGGTACCTCCCTTGTATCATTCCCAAACATGATCCATTCTAGGGTCGTCAGTCCTAGACAATCTTATACGATGGTGTATTTCTAGGTCGCTGCAAGGGCTGTCAGGGCTGTTACACGGAATCGTTGCACCACTCCCCCATCACCTTATCAATACAGGCCTAGTTTATACTTTGTTAATACGGGAAGGCTCGGCGCCTCACCGTAGGTTTAGAGTATGCTCGAGGTCACTACACTGGATACGGTCAAGGCTGCCAGGGCTGTTACACGGAATCGTTGCACCACTCCCCATCACCCATCAAGTAGTGTAGGTCGACAGCTCGAATATAGTGTCCCATACCACCATAATCGGCTCACGAGTCTAGTTGCTCACTGGTCACTATGGGGAGGCACGTGGCCCCAGTGTAGGCCGACAGCTCGACTACGGTATCCCATACCACCATGCCCGGCTCATGAGTCTTAGCGGATCGAGGTACCATGGTTAACGGGATTTCACTGGTAAGTTTGGTACCCTGGGTTCAAGCAGTAGCGACCAAACATGGTGAACATATATTAAACATATCGGGTTACTTGACGAGCCTGACTAGCTCGAGTGCACAATCAATTGGAAAACATGAAGTTCATAAGCACTTCGCGTGGCCTAACCACTATCGCCAATTGACGTACGACTCGGGATCGTCAAACACATCTTACGTGGCGACATGAATCTCAACCAGATCTCAAGTCTGGTACCAATTGTCTAGACTATAGACATAGTCTCAAACTCAATCAATCCTTATTCATAGCATGTGGAGTAAAGCATAATAAGCAAAGTCATTCAAGCATGTTAGTAAGCATGTCATAAAGCATGTTATAAAGCATGTTATAAAGCACTACATAAATAGGAATACAAACACATATATTGCACAAGTAAGCGGTTTAAGTAAGCAACCTCATGGAGGAAATCATACATGTCTCTAAGGTAGTTGAGAATCCCATCTCAACACCCTCCTAAGGCATCAACATCCAAACACTTACTCACACAAGCATTTTTATAAACACTTAACATACACTATTTCAACATACTTAGTGTATGTTGGCAAACATGTATTAGGGCGAGTCCTTTCGCCAAGCAAGTATTTTACGCATATATAATATATTTATACAACAAATAATCATGGCAAACACATCTCTAAAATATATATGTATACGGTACTTTCTACAATACAGTATTTCTACATACATAGTGTATATTAGTAAAACATGTATTTGGGCGAATCCTTTTGCCAAATAAGTATTTTATCCATATATCGTATATTCATACAACAAATAATCATGTCAAACACATTTCCAAAATTTATACGTATACGGTATTTTCTACGAATACCTAGAATATGTAAAATTCCATAATCTACATCTTTAATCGAAACAGAAAACAGAAAGCACTTTGTACATGTGCAATTGCATGCAGATCATGAATCTATCATTATCTGACATTGAAAGTATTGAAAACCGTAACCTATACACCTAAAGTCCTCACCTTTTTCCGTAGAATCGTAACGGAGTCGATAGGTTTGCTAAGCTTCTGTATACGAGAGTTTGGTAACCTATAGAATGGAATAGGTTAGCTATTTCATAACCTACAACTATTAAAACCTTGATTAGGGTTAGGGTTTCTTACCTAGAAACGGAGCTGGAATCGCCGGGAAAATGATTAGAACGGAGTGTTGGAGCTCGTAGAGCGGCAGGGAAGCATGGCAGGGAGATTCCCCCACTTCTCCCACACTCTCTCTCTTTTATCTCTTTCTCTCCTAGGGTTTTCTTAAATTCGTATGGCTGTAAGAGAGAGAGTTTTAAGGTCCTTATATAGTCTAAAAAGTCTCCAAAATAGACTCCAGGTCAAGGTATACTTGGGTTATAGCCAAAGTGGGCTGGTTTCAGCTCAACGGAGGACTTCTGGTGGGCTTCCTTGAGCCAAAGGTCAGACTTAAGCTCACTAACACTGGATCTACGTTCAGTTAAGTTTTTATTTTAGTTGGATTTCCAGATCATACATGGCGGACCAGTTTCAGTTCGATGGTCAGTGGGTCTCGATCGGAGATTCTGAGTACATGTAAATGTTTATGAAATTTTTTCTGATCCGAGGGTGCAATTTGGTCAGATTCTGACGGTCTGGTGCAGTTTATCTTCGATCCATGCAAGCGACGAGTCTCAGATTACTATTCAAGATATTTATTTTGTAAAGAAACAAGTGTTCTCACACTCTCTCGCTCCGGACTCAAGCGAACAGCCGTGAGACACTATCTAGATTTGATTTCCGAGATGGTTGACAAGCCCAGCGAGGCGGTCCTAAGTCCTTAACCTCGTATTATTCGGACTCCCGATGTGCGGTCTAGAACTGATACGGAGTTTCGAGATGCTCCCGAGAGCAGCCGGGTTATGAGATTGATCTTAGATTTTAGGGTAACCTAGCGTCAATGATTCTACAAGTTTTGGGACTTGCAGATCGTATTTAAAGTGATTCAAACAGATTTCGTAGCTAATCTAGTTTAGCACTTAGTTACTTTGTCTCATTTCTAAAAGATTTAATCCTAAGTGATTTCTGGTCGAGGTGGTACTCAGGCCTTTGTAGTTTGTATATAAGGTGATCCAAGTTATACTACTTAGCTAGTTTAAGATAGTGTCTAGGGTGAAAGTACTTGGGAAAATTGAAAGAACAAGGTGGTGAAGGGTTGGATTTGTGAAGGAAATGGGTTCAGAAGTGATTTTTGACTGTGGGATTCAGTTCTGACCAGTTAATAAGGTGTTAGGAGTGGCCCATTGCCTAAGGACGTCTAATTCCAGGTTGACAAAAATCCGGGCTGTTATAAAGTGTGGTGGTTAAACACGTGGAGTGATGGGATTGAATCCCAGGAAGAAACTCCGACTCTCTCTCTCACTTTCTCTCTCTTTCCTTCCCTTTTCTCTCTTCTCTCTCTTAGGGTTTTCCAAATTTGTATGGAATGAGAGAGAGAGAGAGGGTTTAAGGCCCTTATATAGGCCCAAAAGTGATGGGAATGTCCCCAGGGCCATGGTATACTTAGGTTATAACCAAATAGGGACTGTTTCGATCCAATGGAGCACTTTTGGAGGCCCCTTTTCTGCGTGCGGTCGGACTTAAGCTCTCTAACATTGGATCTAGGTCGAGTTAAGGTTTCAATCCGATCAGATTTGTGGATCGACCGTGGCGAACCATTTTCAGTTCAACGGTCACCGCCACTCGATCACGGCCACAAGTACACTGACATGTGTATGAAATTTTTCTTGATCTAAAGGTGTATTTAGGTCAGATTCTGACAGTCTAGAACCTTAAAATTGGCCTGCAAGCGAATGACCCATTTTACTTAAATTTGAGTTCAATTTCTAAAGGTATTCGCGTTTCTCACACACTTTGCTCCAGGACCAAGTCGTGCATTTCTGGACACTATCTGGATTTGGTTTCTGAGAAGGTTGTCAAGCCCAGTAAGGCGGTCATTACCGTATAGCTTCCCGGTTATCGGACTTTCGACGCGCGGTCCAGGTTTGATACGGAGTTTCAATGTGCTACCGAGAGCAACTGGGCTTTGAGATTGATCTTAGGTTTCAGGGTAATGTAGCGTTAACGATTCTACAAGTTTTGGGTCTTGTAGTTCATATTGAAAGTGATTCAAGTAATTTTACAGATTATTTAGTTTAGTACTTAACTAAATAATACCATAATTACGATAGAATGAGGTCCTAGGGCAGTTCTACGTCCCTTTCTGGCACTTTTAATTTGTATATTATTTTAATTATTTTTTTAATAGTTCATAATCAAGTCTAATTCACCTCTACCAAATTTCATTAGATTTCATATTGTAGAAAAAATCTAAAAATTCTAGAAGTAGTAGCTGTCCAAACTGATGATTCTCGGATAGTTGTCACAACGACCTATATTTAGCTACATTAAAATTTTTATTATATTTTTTACTTATTTTTATATGAAACTATACTTATTAAGCTTCAATATAGCTTTTAAATCACCTAAATCGGAGTTATAACGAGGGAGATATGATTTTTCGAAGTCGGATGAATATTACAAAAATTGGGGCAGAAAACGGGCCACTTGGCCCGCTGGCCGGCGAGGCCTCGTCGATTCGGCGATGCCATCGCCACTCGCTGGACCCTGGGGTGATGGCTTGCCCTGGGGACGATGGCTCACCCTGGGGATGATGGCACCCCCCCCACCCCCCCCGGGGGGTGCCGAAAATGTGCGGGACCCACCTCGGGTCCCTCCGATTTGTATCGTTTGTGCCCCCCCCAAGTCAGTTTGATGTGGTTTCGCCACCCGATATTTGAAACGGGGGCATTTTTTTAATCTGGAATGATTTATGCGACGTGTAAAATATGATTTTGGGGTAGGAGAAGCTTCTCTATCCAAATAACCTATTTATTTTTTGAGATTCCAAAAGGTTAATGGTCAAAAGTCTATTTTATTTATGTATTTACTATTTACAGTAAGTTTTAGTTTAAGTCTTATTCTTTATCATTTAAACTTTAGGGTTAGTGTCTAATGTGAAAGTACATAGAAAAATTTGAAGGACAAGGTGGTGAAATGTGAGATTCTTAAGAAAATGGGTCGAAAAGGGGATTTGAGACTTTGGGATTGAGTTATGAGAAGTTAATAAGGTGTTATAATCAACACATTGCCTAAGGACGTTTATTTTCAAGTTGGCAAAAATCTAGGATGTTACATTTATATAGGCCCAGAATTGACCTCAATGGCCCCAAGGCCATGGTATACTTAGATTATAACCAAAAGTTGGCTGTTTCGGGCCAACAGAGCTCATCTGAAGGCCCTTTTCTACATACGGTCTAAGAAAAGTTCCCTGACATTGGGTTTAAGTCAGGTTAAGTTTTCTGTTTGGGCGGATTTATGGATCGATCGTAGCGGACCAGTTTCTATTGAACGGTCATCATCACTCGATCAGGGCCACAAGTACACTGACTTGTGCAGGAAAATTTTCTTAATCCGAGGGTGTATTTGTGTCAGGATCTGACGGTCTGAATCCTTAAACTTGGCCCGCAAGTGAATATCCTAAATCACTTAAATCTGAGTTCATTTTCTAAAGGTATTCGCATTTCTCACACACTTCGCTACAGGTCCAAGTTGTGCGTTTCTGGATACTATCTGGATTTGATTTCCGAGATGGTTGTCAAGTCCAGTAAGGCGGTCATAATCGTATAGCTTCGTGGTAATCGGACTTTCGACACGCGGTCCAGGTCCGTACGAAGTTTCAAGCTGCTCTTGACTATAGGACTAGTTTCCAACCCTAGTCACTTGACTGTAGCGCTTGATACCCAGTGACCACCAACAAGAAGACTGGTGTGCCTTGAACATGCATGGTGACTTTGAAAGTCCATGCTTCTTGTCTCGGATGCCTCATAAGTGAGTGCACCCGAGACTGGTGTGTTCGTCTGTGGCACCACAGGTGTTGAGGACTTTGAAAGCCATCGGTCGAAAAGATGGATATCTTTGGTCTTGGCCAAGTATAGGTGAAATTTGAAATAGCTTGTAGAAGCTGACGGTTGATCCTCTGAGGTGGCGAGAAGCTGTTATCCCTCATCCTGGTGAAACAATATGTATCCATATGGCTTGACCTCTTGTAGTAGGTGCATCACAAGTTTGCTCGCCCCGGCTGAGCTGGTGGTGCCGCACGTGGCCTCTTATTGAGGAACGGTAAACTCGGCAGATCTGGTCGAGGCCTCTGACTCATGGGTGCACTGTGCGGGGTAGTCTATCTCCATCCTACTCTGCCCGTAAGGACATGCTCACTAGCTCAGCATAGTGAGCTATGCTAGCGCAGCACATCTTTGAGCATATTTTGGGTCGAAACTCCTCAGAAAATCGCTGCATCCTCATCAGCTAAGATCAACAGAGCATACCTAGCCAGCTCCATGAATCTGTTCTCATACTCTACCACTGTCATCCCTCCCTGACGGAGGCGAAGGAACTCCCCCTCCTCATGGCGGTACGTGAGAGGAAAATACTTCTCATGAAAGCGCATCTCAAAGGCCTCCTACATTCACACGTAACCAACAGCAATGGTCCACAAGACACTATCCCACCAACGGCTGGCCTCCTTCTCGAACATGTAAGTGACTAACTCCACCTGTTCTGCCTCTGTGCAGTGTAGCGGCTTTAACATCTTAAAGATGTGGTCTAGCCAATACTCGGCCTCCTCGGGTCGGTGAGTACCCACAAAGGTAGGAGGTCAGAAGCGCTGGAATCTCTTAAACAGGCCACTAGCACCCACATTCCCAACAGGGTGCACGGGTGGTGAAGGTGGAACCACACCCATACTCTAGGCAAAGACCCTTACGATGGTGGTAAAAAACTGTGCTTCTACATCAAGAGCATCATTTGCTCCAACCTATTAAGAGGAGGAGAGGCCTGAGACATGTGAGGCATCGAGGTAGATGCACGGTTCTGCTCAAGAACCGGTGGCGCCACAGGCAGTGCAACAGGTGCCGGCACATTAGTGGGGCCAGTGGCTGGCTGAGAATCCGGCATAGTCTCGTAGGTCGGGCCCGAACTGGGGTCCATATGGCTATCGCTGAGGGGAGGTGCCCCGTCAATCAAGTCGCCAAGTGTGAGACGTGCCGTACTCCGCATGCTCTTAGATGGCATTCCCTATATACAACATAGGACGCAACCCATGAGATTTAGCATAAGATCATACACGCATCCATACATCATTTGCATTTCAAATCCAAAGAAGCTTCATGCATTTCATTTACCAAAATTGTCACAATACATGGGATGCAGTATTACATGAATCATGACAGAAAATGCATGTGAGCTTATCTAAGCAAGGTTCAGACACACTAAAACCTACAAACCACTCTACCACATTACTAAGCCTATCAAGGTTATACATAGAAATAAGAAAACAAGCAACAAAGCAAACCAAAAGAAGACTTCATGAAGGCTTCATTCTCTTCAAGCTTTTGCCTTACCTCGGCCCGGGTCGCTGTGACCTCCTGTCGCAGGGCAACTTGGCCATCCGTAAGTTGAGCCAAGCGGGCTTCTATCGCAGCCCGATCACTATAGTGCACTGTGTAGTAAGAGGAGAGCCCTCATCTGTGTCCTGGGCCTCCTCTTCCTCTTCCTGCTCTCCTTCTTCCTCTATCTCATTTTCTTCCTCTTCCTCTTCTTCTTCACTCTCTTCAGCCCCGTCGTTACTTTCCTTATCCTCGGACCCAACACGTCGTTGTAGCGGCCCAATCTTCATGTTGGCGAGTGTGGTGTCATTTATAAAGTGAATCGGCACCACCATATCAGGGCAAAGTCTGTTGCCAAACTCATGAGCAAGCTTGCATATGAGTCAACCAAATGGAAGTGAATTGGCTGTTCTAGTAGAACGGGCGGTCAGGACTATCTCTCGTAGGATGAAGGTAGGCAGGCATAGCTTATCTCCTTGCCCAACATGGTACAAGAAGTCCACCATCAAGTGTGTACACTCGCTGCGATTGCTCCACCTGGGATACACGTTGTGCGTTAAAATGTGGTGGAGCAAGCGGAAGTCGTCGGCTATCTTGGACGCTAAGAGGGTACGGTTTAGATTCCAGTGGGCCAGTGGGCCATAAAGGAATCGCGTGCAGTGGTCTCTTCACGTTCACTCCTGAAATAATCCTCACCGGTGTGTACCTAACCACACGATATTTCCATGAGCCGAGATATCAGACAGACGTCTACAACCGCTTCCCACCTTGCCACGGGGATCTTGAATTGTAGAGGCTCCAGCGATGAGTCTCGTATATGGGCATAGATGGCTCAGACAGTGTCCACAGTCGCCCGTGACTTACCTTCAAATATGGGCCCCCATCCAGCATCAGACAGGCGGTCCATCAACTGATAAAGCCCGAACAGCCTCTCATCTACATGTGCTTCGAAGAGAACCCTATGGCCTTGAAATCTTCCATGTGACAGGTCTGTTAGTAGAGCTCTTTCGAGAGGAGCATGGGGATCAAGGTCCCGCTTTGTCCTTATCTCCCGATCAACGCTTGTACGCCTTTCTGCCTCCTTGAATGGGTAGGGAGGCTAGGCCCGACTTTATTCGTAGGAGCCCTCTTCTTCCCCATGAGAGAAAGAAACGTGAAAATGGAGAAAATAGCCACTATAAGCTCAAGAAGAGCCATCAAAGCTAGCAAAACCTAGGAATATGGGGGATTTGGAAGTCTTGGAAATATGAGACACAAAGTTATGGACTTTGTACTCAAATGAGTAAGAAAGAAAGGAAAATGGAAAGTGTAGGGGATAAGTTTTGGAGGGTATGGTGGAAATGGGTAAGAGTGAAGAAACAAATGAGGAAGATGGTAGAATAGAGGGGGATTTGAGATGGAAAAGGGGCTTTTGAGAAGTTTGGAAAGCTTGAAGGGGTAAGAAGGAGAGAAATGAAGCAAATGGGGATAAAAGAGGAGTCCCCACATGATTTCGTGGGGCCCACGGCTTTGTACAGTAGCCGGCCCGACCGGCCCGCGTTGGCTCTACAGGCCCAGTCCGTCCGGGCGACGAGGGCTCACCGATCTGGTGATGACATCGCCGGATCACTGGACAGACTGGCAAAGGCTCGTTAATTTGGTGATGACATCGTTGGTCTTTGGTCAATTCGGCGATGGCTCACCCCCCCCGGTGATGGCATCCCCCCCGGGGTATCGGAAAGGTGCGGGGTCCACTTTAGGTCCCCCCGATTTGCACTGTTTAGGCCTCGGAGTCCGTTTGAGTGATTTTAGGTTCCATCTCGCGTATATTCGCGCTTTTCGGTTTGTTTGAGTGTGGAACACGTCTAATTCTCACCTAAACTTGTTGGTTGACGATTTAGAAAGGGGTTTGGATCATTTTTACATGATCTTATATGCATATGGGGTGAAATTCAACATTCAGTTTCGGTCCATTTCGTCGACCGGCGAAACTTGGAATTATAGGACTGTTTCTACATTTTATCGCCCCTACCTAAGTCAAAATACGTCAGCGTGCATCGTGTGACCATAACCCAGGTCCAGTTTAATCCAAATCATGCTCTGATACCAACTTATAACGCCATGAAAATCAGGGGTAGAGCAGGAGCCCAATTGTAACATCTCAGAAAAATCCGTACAAAGACCCAAGTACCACCGCAGGCAGAAATCACTCAGGACCAAATCCTTTAGAAATTAGACAAAATTAACTAAGTGTTAAACTAGATTAGTTGTGAAATTCACTTGAACTACTTTAAATAGGAGCTGTAAGACTCAAAACTTATAGAATACTTAATGCTATATTACCCTATAATTTAGGATCAATCTCAAAACCCAGTTGCTCGCAGGAGCACGTTGAAACTTCGTATCGGACCTGGATCGCGATTCGAAAGTCTGATTACTGTGAAACCAAGCGGTTAGGACCGCCTTACTGGGCTTGACAACCATCTCAAAAATCAACTCCTAACAGTATCCAGAAATGCACAACTTGAGCCCGGAGTGAAGTGTGTGAGAAACACGAATATCTTTAGAAATTGAACTCGGATTTAAGTTATTTGGGCCGTTCGCTTGCGGGCCAAATCTAAGGATTCAGATTGTCAGAATCCGACCAAAATACACCCTCGGATCAGGAAAATTTTTCAGCACATATCAGTGTACTTGTGGCCCTGATCGGGTGCCGACGACCGTTGAACTGAAACTGGTCCGCCACGGTTGATTTATAGATCCGATCGGACCAAAAACTTAACTCGACCTAGATCCAATGCCAGGGAGCTTAAGTCCGACCGTATGCAGAAAAGAGGCCTCCATAACTGCTCTGTTGAGGCGAAATAGATGGGTTTTGGCTATAACCTAAGTATATCATGGCCCTGGGGCCATTGAGCTCATGTTTGAGCCTATATAAGGGTCTTAAACCCTCTCTCTCCCTTCACATACGAATTTGCAAACCCTTGAGAGAGAAGAGAGAGAAAAGAGAAGGAAAGAGAGAGTGTGTGGGAGATTGTTCTTGGGACTCAATCTCGCCATTCCACGTGCTTATCTACCATTCCTGTATCGCTATTCGGGCGATTCCGATCCCATTTTTAGGTAAGAAAACCTAACCCTAATCTATTTTATGGTTTCAGATAGTGTAAGTGATGAAATAGCTAACCTAATTCATGTTATAGGTTGTCATTCTACTGTTGACAAAGACTTAGTGTCTAAACTGAATTCGTTTCGCGTTTATCGGCGTAAGGTGCAGAATATAAACATTTAGGTTATGGTTTTCAAGACTTTCAATGCCGGTTAATGATTTATAACTGGCGTGGGTGCCATTTCACATGCTAAATGCGATACCTGATTCACTTTACGGATATATATATATATATATATATATATGAACTATGTTGAATATAGTGTATTCCATGTATTTGTTGAATTGATTGAATGCGTGCAAAATTTGAATTCATGTTTGACATGATTATCCATCGTGGATATAGGATCGTTGTATAGACGACAACTCCTTGGCGAAAGGAGTTGCCCTAATACATGTTGTGGTCGACATACGTCATGTATGTCGAAGTGTGTAGTCTAAGTGTTTGTAAAAATGTCTGTATGAGTAAGTATTTGGTAAATTATACTTGATATGGGTGTTGAGATAAGATTCTCAACTACCTTAACTGTGTGTATAAATCCCTCCATGCAACTTACATTATATTGTCCGTTTTACGTATGAAATGCATATGTGTGAAATCATGTTTATGTTATGTTTCATAAAATGCTCAAATGACTGATATTACTTGAAGGATTAGTTTACTGCTGAGGTGCCTATTCATATATGATTCCTTGTTATGTTTAAGTGTGATTGGGACTATGATATAGTCCAGGTAATCAGTAACAGATTCTAATCGAGTGGCTGAGGTTGCCTTGCCACACGGGACGTGTTTAATGAATCCGAGCTGTACTTTGGTTGTCGGTAGTGGTTAGGCCACATGGAGTGCTTACGTAATTCATGTCGATTAATTCGAGGTGCGCTCGTACCAGTCGAGCTCGTCAAGTAACCCGATTAACCCAATGTATGTTCACCATGTATGAACGCTACTGCCTGAACCTAAGGTACCAAACTCACCAATGGAAACCCCGTTAACCTTGGTACCTTGATCTGCTAAGACTCATGAGCCGGACATGGTGGTATGGGACACCGTGGTCGAGCTATCGGCTTACGCTAGGGTAACGAGCCCACTTGTAGTGACTAGTGAGCAACCTAAGCTCGTGAGTTGAATACGGTGGTATGGGACGCTGTATTCGAGCTGTCAGCCTACGACTTGGTGACGAGTCATTCATAGTGACCTCGAGCATACTCTGAGCCTGCGTTGAGGTGACGAGCATTTCCGTAACAACTAGAGTATAAGCTAGGCTTGCATCTAGGTGACGAGCCCTTTGTAGTGACCTAGAACTACAACATCATATGAGATTTACTAGGACTGACGATCCCAGAATGGATCATTGTTTGGGAAATGATATAAGGGAGGTACCTTAGTTTCCCAATCTTGCTATATGAAAAGGACTAATAAGAACTTGATAATCACGCTCATGCACTGCATTGCATGTGCCTTTGGCATTGGAGTTGAGCACTGAGGAAGTGATTACATGCCCCGACCGTGAGATAAAGTTCGTAGAGGGAGTGCAAGCAAGGGCATGCATCATTAATACATATCATTCTTACATTAATCAGAGTACTTAGGGATGCTTGATTGTATTGCTTTTGAAATAGCGGTGAAGATCGCTTGAGTTGAAGTTGGAATATGTCAATATGTCCTAGAGGGGGGTGAATAGGACTTTTTAAAGATTTACGAGTTATTAAAGATCCTATCACTCTAATCCTAACAAGTATGCAATTTTCAGGATTACTCAATTGTAACTCAATTGGCTTCCAAGCCTAGTAGAGGATCCAATCACAGAACTATTCAAATAATAAGCATGAAGTAGTTATAGTCTATGATGGATGTGACTGTGTGTGAAGTGTGGGCGAATATGAATTTTGTTAACAAAATCACACAAATGATTAAGCATAAGAATCAATCACAGACACAGTCATTTTTATAGTGGTTCGACTACTTGTCTACTCCACTCTCGGCTGCCGCACTCAATCCTTGAGTGTACTGGATTTCACTAAGGAGGTTTCCCAGGGTTCACCTCAAACCTAAGGTTTTAAATCAAGTTCACCTTCAACCTTTACATGGAGGTTTCTACTCGGTTCACCTCTAACCTTGAAGTTTTACTGGTTTACTCCTAACCAGATGTTTATGGTCTTCATAGAGCAAAGGTCCACATAACGCACCCAGAGGTTTCTACTCGGTTCACCTCTAACCCTGGAGTTTCACTGGTTCACTCTTAACTAGATGTTTATGCTCTCCATAGAACAAGGGTCCACACAACGCACCCACAGCGTACACTCCCGCCGGAGGCTTCCTTGAGGACTTCAAAGGGTGAGAACCACTTAAGACCTAATCCTAGAAAGGAATGATCGCAAGTGTCTTCTTAGACTCTAGATACTTACAGATAAGTTGATGAGTCCCGTTAAGCACAACGCCGAAGATCTCCTCCTCCTTGTTGACGAAGAGTCTTCTGCTCCCTTGATTCGCAACACAAAAGATATACCAAGACTAGGCTTAGGGTTGGGTCAAGGTTAAGATGAAATCCTACTCTCTAAAGGTTTACCTATAAGGAAAGTAGAGTAGTTCCAATCTTATGCATTCAAGGCATCCCAGTAAATGATTTGCCAATCAGGTAGTAGTTGAAGGATCCTTGAATGCGGAAGTTCATTCCCCAATCCACTCTATTGAATATTGATGGTGAGGGTGGATTGGAGGATGAACTCCCTTAAGAGAAAGGGCTTAGGGTATAAGATATAAGTTGAAACACACAAAAGCTCTCTCGTGTCTCTCTTACAGCAACAAAAAACAAGTCCTCTATATACAGGCAAAAAGTTCCAACGGATATAAAAAGGTCACATTTATGACAGAGTTCGATATCATCGAGCAGGTTCGATATCATCGGCGTATACTCGATAACATCGATGGTGCGCTCGATGACTCGGACTCGATGTCATACGCTTTTGAAACTTCTTGCCAATAGGTCGATGAATCGAAGCTATTGTCGATGTCATCGATTTGAACTCCGATTCCATCGATGAGTTCGATTAATCGACACTTGAAAAATGAGAGAGACTTGACTTAGAGATATTTCAGGTTTTCATGAATGATCGGGGGAACCGTCGAGATCATCAGAATTTGAATGTCAATGATATCGAGATCAGAGTCGATGCATCGATAAATCCAGCAGATTTGTCTTTAAGCTTATTGGACGATTTGTGTCCTTGTTCGATGCAATCGACCTATTGCCGATATCATCGATATTTGAATATCGATTCTATCGAAGGGCTCCCGATCATAGTTAAAAAAAAACCTGAGATATCTGCTGTAAGAAATGCGCACCCACTATCGATATCATCGATAGACCTCTGATCTTATCGATATTTAAATTCAGATCATATCGGAAGAGAATCGATGCTATCGAAGACTTTTGAGATTTTCTTTAAAAAACAGCAGCGTCGGAAAACTGTCTGTCGATCTTATCAAGCCACTCTCGATGGACTCGAGATTTGAATATCAATGATATCGATAGGTGTATCGATACATCGATAATTCGTCCAAATATGTTATGAAGTTGCTGGACATATTTGTACTTATATCAATGATATCGATATGTGTATCGATACATCGATAAATCCGTCCAGATGAATATTTAGTTGCTGAACACTTTTGGTCCTCTCACCGATAATATCATTAAGGTATCGAGGACATCGACAAAACAGGTCGATCATATCGAGGGTCTTTCGATAAGATCGACAAGGCGAGAAAAATATAGAGATTTTCCTTATTTTGAAGAAGTTTTCTCACCTCAAAAATCCTAAAATATCTATCTTGTTTTAAGGTTTTAATCACCTGGTGTTTTGGGACATGGGATGTGAGGCTATGATTTACCTATTGTGAGCTTCCACACATCCGGTTGAGGCAGACGCTTGAAATAATCTTCTTATCAAGTTTCAGAGCTTGATCGACTTACCATTCACGTAACTTGACAAACCAGGGCTCTAGTAGGTGCACTTTCAATCTCCCCTTTTGTCAATTACATGACAAAATACCCAAAACACCCTAGAATACTTATAGACAAACACACCCTAAATTGTGTATATATGCTTTTACACAATGTTACAATTTTTCTACCCCATGTACACATTTTAGAAGTATCTGCTCCCCCTTACTTCAAAACTCCCCCTTTCTTGCAGCTGCTCCTCCTACACTTGCAACAACATTAGATATACAATTTTTTGCTAGGGGTGTTTTGAACTGTTCTCCCCCTTTTTGTTAGTCATTGGCAAAGGTATAGTAAGTGATATTGACTGAAGAGTGAATTGCATGGGAGAACCAATAGACATAAACAGATGAATTTAATGTATAAGAGTTAGTGCATTTTAGTCAAACATCAATCTCAGAATGAATGCATATTAGATAAGATATAACAGTTTTTAATCATATGCAAACCATAACTTGATAACCAGGGGGAAAAAATATGGCATTAATGATAAGAATTCTATTCAGCCATACTTAAAATGAGACCAAAGTATCCATACATACTGCTATAGACAGCAGTAACAACCAGTTTTCCAAAAAAAATGTTCAGTCCAACCATGGACATATACACTTTTAAAGAAATGTATCAGACTAGTTAGTTATCACACACACTCAGATAGGTATAGAATGTTAAAAAAGATACTAATATTCATATGCAGAATTATGAATGGAGTGTATGTGATAGTGTGTAGTGATCATCATCATGGTGTAGAATGTGATGGTGTAGTGTCATCTTGGTGGCAAGTGATCACGTCCACCAACTGCTGGACGGTTTGCTGCACACTTAGCATCATCCGTTGCAGGACAGTAAATCTCTCATTCATCGACTTCCTGAGCTGAGAGACATCGTGCTGAATAGCACCAAGCTTGTCTGACTGGAACTTAAACCTCTTTGCATGCCCAGATGTTGATGTTGATGGATCATAGTGTGGTCTAGAGGCATCTTCTTCGGTCATCCTGTTCCCTCTTATAGGAGCATCTCCAGCCCTATCTTCTTCCCCAACTTGGATTCCTTCCTCCAGGGGCTCCTCAGGATATTTGTGAAACACAAGATCCATCCTTCGGATGTTGCTTTTGTTGAAGGATTGGAGAAGAAGAACTGGATCATTTGTGGTTTGGAATCTTATGACATTACAGATTATATTAATGATCCAGGGGTATGGCAGGAGAATGTCCTTAGCCCTATAAAAAGCATACACCAATTGATACACAATCAGGGTAGGCAGACAGATCTTAACCCCAGAGACGATTGAATAGATTATCATAGTTATGAAGCCAGTGAGATCAGCTCTGTTGGAGCTTCTAGAGTAGATATTTAAAGCAAGAATACCATGTAGGACTTGATAGTGTGGTTCCATGAACTTGACTTTCAGAGCATTTCCTTGGTACCAGTCGACATCACGATCGTGACAGAGAAATTTAGTGACCTTAGACCGAACTTCAGGATCTTCCATGTCCATATCAGGGATTCCCACAGGGGATAGGATAAGATTAAATATTCCTGCAATAGACCCTGGAGTGATCAGCACATCATCACCATCTACAGTGACAGAGATGGAAGGGAGGAATCAGATGTCGGAGAATGACAAGCAGCAAAGAATTAGTAAGTTCGTTCAAGATGATACGATCCTCCAAAGTCGAGAACTGGTGATCAATCTACAGCTACAAAAAGAGGTTCCAGATTATATGGGGTCAAGCAGCTTCTGTCGACTTTCCTTTCAGGGATGACTTTCCTCTTGCAAACCTTGCTAAGACGGGATTGACTTGCACTGGTGGAGGAGTCTGATCTTCCGACTAGGACCCACCATGTTTTGAGCGTGGCTTTGTGGGGATCCTAGGTTTGGAGGCACTTGCTTTAGCCTTAGAGACAAGCACCTTTTGTCGGGAGGTTTTCGAAGATTCCCCTTGTCCGAATGCTTTCCCTTTATCTTTTCCCATGTGGTCAGATTGACCTTGAACGTCTTGGGAAAGACGACAAAAATAACTGGCAAAAACGACAAATACCCAAAAAGGGAGGTGGACACATGGTGTGTTTAGAAGGGTGTTACTAGATTTGTAGAAGGATTTGAGTGATCCGACGTGGCTTCCAGTAGTTTGGTCAGGAGAATTGAGCAGAGAAGACGACCGAAAACCCTTGAAAAATAAATCCCCTTTTTCACTCTGCTGACTTTTATCGGGCGTTATTTGTCGATTTTATCGAACTTTCTTTCGATTTTATTGATGATCCTCAGTCGATATTATCGATAGTAGCCCCGATAGTATTCTCCATCAAGTGACTTTTTAAATTCTGATGAGATATCGATAATATCGACATTTTATTGATTTGATCGAGAATACATATGAAAAATCAGTAGGAGTATCAGTTATGAAAGTTTTTCAGATTTTAGCCACCAGACGACACTCACTTCAAGCATACTTTTAACATTTCTATGAATTAGTAGTATGCTTAACAAAATTATGTATACACACCAAAATTATAAACATACGAATGTTTATATATAAAAGATAAAGGTGAGAAACCTTAGATATATCATTTGAAGTTCAGCAAAAAAAATTTCTCATTTTAGCACAGGTTCAGATTCCAATGTATGATCTGAACTAATTCTTTCTTACCCATTTCATTTTGTTGATCAATTTGAGTGGTGATACAGGGGTATTGCTCTTATCCATATCTTTAAGAGGACTTTTGAAGTTTTGTATTTTTCTGGTTGATAATTTGTTAACATGATGTCTAGAGTTAGGTTTAGTCCTCCTAGATGTTATGCATTTAAAATTGTAATGACCTATATCACCACACAAATGACACACTGGAGTTGTTCTGGTTTTACTTCCAGAAGCAGTAGATTTTTCATTTTTGGGAGCTGCATTTCCAGTCTTTGATTTATGTTTTTCATATCCAAGCCCGCTTTTATCCTTTCCAGGTCTTCCCATTCCTAACAGTTTTTCCAGCTTTTTGCCACTTTGGGAAAACTTGTAGTTTATCTTGGCTATCTTCTTGGATTGTGTAAATCAAATAGGAGTATATGATTTTCATTTTGAAGAAGCATATTTTTATCTTTTAATTGCTCAACCTATTTGTTCAGTTTCTCAGACTCATTTTTAAGAAGAGTATTAACTTGTTCAAGTCTATCATTATCCATATGATATTGCTGCAGATCATTTATCACATCTGTGTTGATTTCCAATGCTTTATCCAAGTCTTTCTGCAGCAACTTGCTTTTGTTCTCCGCTATTCCGAGTCTTTCGAGGATATTGATGCTATGAATATAAAGTTGATTATAGGCATCTTGCAGTTTATCCTCTTTGATTTTTTTTTTTTCAGTTTCCTCATTGTCAGATGAAAATGATTCAGTGGCTAGCTGTTCTTTCTCATTCTCAGATTCAGTGGGGATGATTGAAGTAGTGGAGACCATGAGTATTTTCAAAGATTTCTGATCTCCGTTGCTTTCTGAGTCACTAAATTCTGAATTTGACTCCTCAGTATCATCCCATGTGGCGGCCATTGCCTTGCCCTTGGTTTTTCTGTTTGGGCATTCGGTAGATAGGTGTCCATACTCTCGACAGGCGTAGCATTGTGGTTCTTTGGTCTTTTTGCCAAATTTTCCTGCAGAGAGTTTGTTATCCACCTTTCTCCCTCTAGAGGGACGGCCGTGATTCTTTTGAAAGAATCTTCTGAATTTTGTGCCAGCAAGGCCACTTCCTCATCATCATCCTCTCTTTCACTTTCACTGTCCTCATGAGTTGTTTTCTTTGAAGTTTTTAGGACAGTGTTTTTTGGATTTTTGGGATTGAGTGAAGTGTAGTTCAAAAGTTTGTAGGGAACCTACTAGTTCTTCTACTTTTATCTCGTCTATATTCCTACACTCCTCTATTGTTGTTACCTTGGGATTAAACCGTTCAGGTAGGGATCTTAGAATTTTCCTACAAATTTTTGGTACCGGAACTTTCTCACCTAATCCACCCATGGAGTTGCAAATAATATTTAGCTTTGTAAAGAACTCCATAAATGTCTCATGCTCTTCCATTCTGAGATTTTCGAACTGTGAAGTCAAGAGTTATAGTTTAGATCACTTCACAGTACTTGTGCCTTCATGGGTTGTTTCCAGGAGATCCCATGCTTCTTTAGATGTCCCACACATGCTTATTTTATTGAAGATATCTTGGGACACAGCACAGTAGATAGCATTCATAGCCTTGGCTTCAGATGTTTGCATTTCTTTGTCGAATGCTGTCCACTTTTCTTTGGGATTGGGCTTTGAGATTGTTGTGCCACTATCAAGGACAATTTTTTCAGTCGGTGGCACATATCCACTTTCAACTATATCCCAAACGTCATGATCCAAAGATCTCAAAAAGTAGTGCATCCGAGCCTTCCGGTATGCATAATTTGAGCCGTCAAATACTGGAGGTCTAGTGACTGATGAGCCCTCTCCTTTAGCTATATTCCCAACTTTAGTCAAGATCACTCTCTATGCGGTGAAGTCCTTAAAGAGAGACCCGCTTTGATACCAATTGAAATAGTGGTGAAGACCGCTTGAGTTGAAGTTGGAATATGTCAATATGTCCTAGAGGGGGGTGAATAGGACTTTTTAAAGATTTACGAGTTATTAAAGATCCTATCACTCTAATCCTAACAAGTATACAATTTTCAGGATTACTCAAATGTAACTCAACTGGCTTCCAAGCCTAGCAGAGGATCCAATCACGGAACTATTCAAATAAAAAGCATGAAGCAGTTATAGTCTATGATGGATGTGACTGTGTATGAAGTGTGGGCAGATATGAATTCTGTTAATAGAATCACACAAATGATTAAGCATAAGAATTAATTACAGACATAGTCATTTTTATAGTGGTTCGACTACTTGTCTACTCCACTCTCGGCTGCCGCACTCAACCCTTGAGTGTACCGGATTTCATTAAGGAGGTTTCTCAGGGTTCACCTCAAACCTAAGGTTTTAAATCAGGTTCACCTTCAACCTTTACACGGAGGTTTCTACTCAGTTCACCTCTAACCCTGGAGTTTTACTGGTTCACTCCTAACCAGATGTTTATGCTCTCCATAGAGTAAGGGTCCACACAACTCACCCAAAGGTTTCTACTCGGTTCACCTCTAACCTTGGAGTTTCACTAGTTCACTCCTAACCAGATATTTATGCTCTCCACAAAGCAAGGGTACAATGCACCCATAGTGTACACTCCCGCCGGAGGCCTCCTTGAGGACTTCAAAGGGTGAGAACCACTTGAGACCTAATCCTAGAAAGGAATGATCGCAAGTGTCCTCTTGGACTCTAGATACTTATAGATAAGTTGATGAGTCCCGTTAAGTACAACGCCGAAGATCTCCTCCTCCTTGTTAACGAAGAGTCTTCTGCTCCCTTGATCCGTAACACAAAAGATATACCAAGACTAGGCTTAAGGTTGGGTCAAGGTTAAGATGGAATCCTACTCTCTAAAGGTTTACCTATAAGGAAGGTAGAGTAGTTCCAATCTTATGCATTCAAGGCATCCCAGCATAATGATTTGCCAATCAGGTAGTAGCTGAAGGATCCTTGAATGCGAAAGTTCACTCCCCAATGTACTCTATTGAATATCAATGGTGAGGGTGTATTGGAGGATGAACTCCCTCGAGAGAAAGGGCTTAGGGTATAAGATATAAGTTAAAATACACAAAAGCTCTCTCTTTTCTCTCTTACAGCAACAAAAGACAAGTCCTCTATATATAGGCAAAAAGTTCCAATGGATATAAAACGGTCACATTTATGATAGAGTTCGATATCATCGAGCAAGTTCGATATCATCAAGCGTATACTCTCGATGGCATCGATGGTATGCTCGATGACTCGGATTCGATGTCATACGCTTTTGAAACTTCTTGTCAATAGGTCGATGAATCAAAGCTATTATCGATGTCATCAGATTTTGAACTCCGATTCCATCGATGACAGGTTCGATTAATCAACACTTGAAAAATGAGAGAGACTTGACTTAGAGATATTTTAGGTTTTCATAAATGATCGGGGGAACCGTTGAGATCATCGGAATTTGAATGTTGATGATATTAAGATCAGAGTCGATGCATCGATAAATCCAGCGGATTTGTCTTTAAGCTTGCTGGATGATTTGTATCCTTATTCGATGCAATTGAACTGGTGCCGATATCATCGATATTTGAATATCGATTCTATCGAAGGGCCCCCGATCATAGTTAAAAAAACCTGAGATATCTGCCGTAAGAAATGCGCACCCACTATCGATATCACCATATCGATATCATCGATGGACCTCCCATCTTATTGATATTTAAATTCAGATCATATTGGAAGAGCATCGATGCTATCGGAGACTTTTGAGATTTTCTTTAAAAAATAGGGGCGCCGGAAAACTGTCTGTCGATTTTATCGAGCCACTCTCGATGGACTCGAGATTTGAATATCGATGATATCGATAGGTGTATCGATACATCGATAATTCGTCCAGATATGTTATAAAGTTGTTGGACATATTTGTACTTATCGATATGTGTATCGATACATCGATAAATCCGTCCAGATGAATATTTAGTTACTGGACACTTTTGGTCCTCTCACCGATAATATGTTAAGGTATCGGGGACATCGACAGAACAGGTCGATCATATCGAGGATGTTTCGATAAGATCGACAAGGCATGAAAAATATAGAGATTTTCCTATTTTGAAAAAGTTTTCTCACCTTAAAAACCCTAAGATGTTTATCTTGTTTTAAGGGTTTTAATCACCTGGTGTTTTGGGACATGGGACGTGAGGCTATGATTTACCTATTGCGAGCTTCCACACTTCCGGTTGAGGCAGACGCTTAAAATAATCTTCCTATCAAGTTCTGTAGCCAGTCTGACTTACCATTCACGTAACTTGACAAACCAGGGCTTTAGCAGGTGCACTTTCAGCTTTATCATTACTGCTTGACTGAATTGATAACATGTTAACCTTTGCTTTGTAGCTCCACTGAGTTGATCACTCACTCCCACATTCTAGGACGGTGTTTTAAACATCAACCAGATCCTGTTGTAGTTTCAGATGATGACGCAGTCTGCGAGGCGGAGCTAGACTTTAAGGATGATGAGGAGGCATTCTCATATATGCAGTATTCAGGCGGGTTTATATAGACTATTCTGATCGGTGGGGCTTCAGGGCTTATACTTTGTAGTAGACCACTACATTTTGACATTTTGTATTTTGAAATAATACTTGTAACTATTTGACCTGGCAACGTGTACATACTTTGGGACCAGTGGTTTTTACGTTCCATGTATTTCTCTTAATCTTCCGCTTGCGTAATTCGACTGTCCCTTGAGTATGTTTTATTGTTTTAGTTTAATCTCATTCATGTTTTATGCACTAATACGGAAAACATTTATTATCTATGTTGCATAAGTGATGCGTTTGGAACTCGGGAGTTGGGCTCCTGCTAGACCCCTGATTTTCAGTGTGTTACACCAACTCCCAAGTTCCAACACATCACTTATACAACATAGATAATGATGATTAATTGTTGTCCGTATTAGTGTATTAAACATGAGTGGGATTATATAAAAATAGCATATCATACTCCAGAGACAATTAGATTATACAAACGGAAGACTATGATAGATGTATAAAGCATATAAGTGGATTTTGAGTCCCCAAAGTATGAATATGTCACCAGGTTAAATAATTACATGTATAATTTCTAAAGTAACAAAATGATAAAATGTGATATCTTCTATCCATATCCCTATAACCCCGATGCGCAACTCCAGATCTACATGGACCCGCCAGAGAGTTGCATGTAGGAGAACTCCTCGTCATCATAAAAGTCAGGCTCCATCTCGTAAGCCTCGGCGTCACCTACAACTACAATAGAGTCTAGTTGGTGTTTTAAAACACCGTCCCAGAGTGGGATTGAGTGATCAACTCAGTGGAGCTATAAGGCAAAGGTTAACATGTTATCAATTCAATCAAGCAGTAATGATAAAACAGTACAACAAGCATATCCTAAGTACTCTTGTTAATGCAAGGATGGTATGCGATAATGATTCATGCCATCGCTTACACTCCCTCAACAACATTATCTCACGATCGCGTATGGCAACCTCCCTAAATGTGCGCTTTCTCACTAAAGCACATGCAATGCGGTGCATGGTTGTGTTAGCCAAGTAATTTATTTAGGCTTATTCATACAACAAATTTGGAAAGCTAAGGTACCTCCCTTTATGTCATATACCCAAACGATGATCCATCTAGGGTCATCAAGCCTATCTTATCACATACAGTAGGCAAGTTATAGGGCAACGTCACCCCTAATTTTTAGAGCAATGGACATGCAAGTTTAGGTCACTACGAAGAGGCTCGTCACCATCAACATAGGCCTTAGTTTATATTCGAGGTCATTACGGGAAAGGCTCGTCACCTTAGCGTAGGCCGACAGCTCGAATACAGTGTCCCATACCACCATATTCGGCTCACGAGTTTAGGTTGCTCATTGGACACTACGGGGAGCTCGTTGCCCTAGTGTAGGCCGACAGCTCGACCATGGTGTCCCATACCACCATGCCCGGCTCATGAGTCTTATCGGATCGAGGTACCATGGTTAAATGAGCCTTTCACTAGTGAGTTTGGTACCTTAGATTCAAGCAGTAACATTCATACCCGATAAACATACATTGGGCCAATCGGGTTACTTGACGAGCTTGACTAGTACGAGCGTACATTGACTTAATCGACATGGAGTGCGTAAGCATTCCACGTGGCGTAACCACTGTCGATAAACAGTGTACGACTCGAATTCATCGAACGCATACGTCGTGGCTAAACAGTAAGTCCACCGATCGTAAATCATTACCGATTACCTGGACTACATCGTAGCCCCAATCACACTCCAACCAATAACATTCACATGTGATAATCTAAGACAGCATGTGACAACCAAATCTAAACATAAATCTCATTCGAGCATTTCAACCAACACATACTACACATGTCATCATACATAGGCATTTCATCAGTAAATCACTTAGTAGTAAGATAGGTTACACTAAGAAAACTATAACTATATATAAGGGAATTGAGAATCATATCTCAACACCCCTATTAAGTACATTACATCCAGCATTTTCTCATTCAGGCATTTTATCAAACACTTAGACTACACATATTACATACATGTAACAAATTAGTTAACACGTATATTATAGCAAATCCTTCCACATAGGTGTTGCCACATATATAACCTTCATGTGTTCCCAAACATTCATCATAATAAGCACAAATCATAATTCCATATTCCTTTAGACATTTCAACAAACACATAGAATGCACTTAAAATCAACATAGTTTACATATATATGAAATATACAAAAAATGGCGTATCTAAGCATATGTGATAGCAATCAAGTCAGACATAAATCATTGCTGACATTGAAAGCCTTGAAAACTATAACCTAAACATTTATAGTCCACACCTTCCACCGGTAGACACGTAACGAACTCAATTTGAACGCTATGTCTTTGTCTACGGCACAGCGACAACCTATAGCATGAAATAAGTTAGCAAGTTAGTTATTTCACCATCTGCTCTATTCGAATCCCTAAAATAGGTTAGGGTTAGGATTTTTTACCTAAAAACGGAATTGAAATAGCCGATATAGCGATACGGAAGCGGTGATTCCGCACGTGGAGTGGCAGGGATGAATCCCTACAACAATCTCTCACTCTCTCTCTCTCTTCTCCTCTCTCTTATCTTATCTTTCTTCTCTCTTCTCTCTCCTAGGGTTGAAATTCGTATGGAATGAGAGAGGGGTGGGTTTAGGTCTTTATATAGGCCCAGAACTGACCTCAATGGCCCCAGGGCCATGATATACTTAGGTTATAGCCAAAAGTTGGCTGTTTCGGGCCAATGGAGCTCATCTGGAGGTCCCTTTTTTTTACTTACTGTCCAGAGAAAGTTCCCTGACATTGAATCTAGGTCAGGTTAGTTTTTAGTCTGGTCAGATTTATGGATCGACCATGGTGGACCAGTTTCAATTCAACGGTCATTGTCACTCGATCAGGGCCAAAGTACACTGACCAGTGCAGGAAAATTTTCCTGATTTGAGGGTGTATTTGGGTTAGGATCTAATGGTCTGAATCCTTAAACTTGGCCTGCAGGTGAACGGCCCAAATCACTTAAATATGAGTTCATTTTCTAAAGGTATTTGCGTTTCTCACATACTTCGCTTCGGGTCTAAGTTGTGCATTTCTGGATACTATCTGAATTTGATTTTTGAGATGGTTGTCAAGCCCAGTAAAGCGGTCATAATCATATACTTTCACGGTAATCAGACTTTCGACACGCGATCCAGGTCTGATACGGAGTTTCAAGCGGCTCCCGAGAGCAACTGAGTTTTGAGATTGATCCTACGTTTTTAGGCAATGTAGCGTTAGCGATTCTACTAGTTTTGGGTCTTATAGATCCTATAGAAAGCTACTTATTTTAATCTAGCATTTAATTTAGTTTAGCACTTAATTAATTTTTGTCTAATTTCTAAAGGATTTGGTCCTTAGTGATTTCTGCCTGAGGTGGTACTCAAGTCTTTATACGGATTTTTTTCGAGATGTTACCTAAATGCAATCCATTTATGCAACTATTAAACAGAAAAAGTGTTGGGCATGCGCTCAGCGGACATCATTCATAACTTTACAATTAAAATATTTTCAAGTATAAAATATTTATAATTTATTATCTTTGTCCTAAAGCTATAAAGTGTTTATAGGTAGTTAGTAGTTATAAGCTATAAAGTGTTTACAAGTAGTTAGTAGTTATAAGCTTGGCGATACCAATAACACCAGTAGTATTAGAAATTTCAGACATCAACAATGCATCGCTGAGTATCGCTAACGTATCAAATCACCAATATTTTCAATTGTGTAAATTTCAGGCATTACTTATATTGTCAATGATCGCCAATATTTTCAACTGTGTAATGACGCTTGTATCACAAGTGTATTGGCTATATTTCAATAATATCACCAATGTAAAGATATCACAAAAAGTTTGTATATTAAAAAAATCTATTTCAAAATTTTTTATGAGCACATTGTTGTATGTTGTTTTTAATTTGTTGTTACTAATATCTCAATATTATCGTTATTGTAACATGTTCGATATCAAGGCCACAATCTTTTGTTTTCTTTCCAATTGTTAGGTTGGAGAAGATTGCTAGTTGCATACTTTTTTAGAAGAATTAAAAGAAAAAATAATTATTGGACTTGTTATTGAATTATTTATAGTCTAAAATACAACACAATATTAGGATTTTAAAAGTCTTTATAATCTATGAAGTGTGTGAGAATATTGTGTATATGGGTTATCATAGATGTAATATTCTATGTATAGAGAAGCTCTAAATAAGCTTCCTTGTATAGTGTTGTATAGTGGTTATTTAAACCCACCTTTGGGTTGAAGCAATATAGAAAAATAAAGAGATAATTCTTCAAGATTTCTATTTTAAACTTATCTCCCTTTGGCATGAGATTCAACTTATGGATCCAGTTATTCCTGTTGTGGTGGTAGAGACAGTAAAGATACTTTGCGACACAAGTAAATGGATGCAATTTCTATATAAACTCTGTCCGGAGTTTGAACCAACCCAAGCCGCTCTGATGAACTGGCCTCAACTTCCATCTCTTAAGGCAGCTCTATCTGATTTGATGGCAGAAGAGATGTTTGAAAACCTTTGCTTCCATGAGAGAGGTTGATGCTGCCTTCATTACTCGCAATTTTTCAGGAAAGTCACGAGACATGTCAAAAGTTAAATGTTTTGAGTATAATGGATTTGGTCATGTGGCTACTCGTTGTCCCAATAAAAAAGTAAATCTAAAATCCTCAGGACCAAGTACTCTATTTTTTCGATACTACAAATAAGAAGGACATGATATAGCTAATTGCTCGACTCGCCCTCCTCGACCTCCTCACTACCAGTGACGTGGACGAGCATTTCTGGCTTCCTTTGCTGAGAAGCCTGACTCCTCATCTATGGCCCCATCGGTGCAGCATATTCTACTTTTCCTAGAACAAATTCAATAAATCCTTCAAGCAATGGGTTCTTCAAGTTCGATGGGTAATATTGATCCTATAAATCTTTAGTATATTAACTCAAGGGCATCTAATCATATGACTAGCTACCTTTCTTGTCTAACTAATTGTGTCCTCTATAGAGGAGTGGGTTCTATCTACACTGCGGATGGGAACCATTTACCTATCTCTCATATCGGGTCCTTAAAAGTCTCACCTCCATCATCTCATAATTTCTTCTTTTGCAAAGTGTTTTATGTCCCTAAATTATTTGCCAACTTGGTTTTGGTTGCTCAATTAGTGGAAAATAACTGTTTGATTTTATTTTCTCGGTCTTGTTGTTTCATACAGGATATGGAAAAAGGGAAGTTGATTAGGAATGACCATAAGACAGGAAGGTTATTTACTTAGGAGTTCAATCCCGGAGTTGTCTCATTGCGTTGTTTTTTTCTTCTATCTTTTGACGATATTTATTTTGCTAATAAATGCTAGAAACTTTGGCATAGTTGTTTAAGGCATCCAAATTTTAAAAACACGCTTTTCTTATTTAGATCTGGTCTTTTGAATTATGAAATAAATATTAGTCTCATTTCCATTGATATGAATTGTGTTAGTTACAAAGTGTGTAAATCTACTTCATTGCCCTTTTAATTAAGTAACTCTCGTACTCAGAATATGTTTGATCTCTTTCATACTGATGTTTGGGGTCCATCTCCAATCATGGCTTCTGTTGGTTTATTGTATTACATCATCTTGTTGAGATGTGGAGCCACATCTGGGGGCCGCACGACCAGTCGTGGACCCTGCTCGACCAATCATGGATTGGCTCGACTCAAAGTCCAGCGAGCATCTGATTTTTTAGTTCCGAGGTACTCGACCGGTCGTGGCCCATGCTCGACCGGTCGTGGGGTCCTCTCGACTGGTCGTGGTTACGCAGATTCGTTTCCGGATTTGATGCGGACCGCGAAAAATTAAGTTATCTTTCTCAAGGGTGAGAAAGGGAAGTTGTCAAAACTATAAATTGGGGTCCCTAGGGCTATTCTAGGGTTAAGGTGAATATTGGAAAATAATTCAAAGGTGTGGGCAAAGGGTTTTCTCTTTATTTCCAAGGGAGAGGCTAGTATATTGCCTTGTAATCTTCGTTTTTCTTCATAGTGGAAGTTTGCATCCATGATTTTTTACCCTTATTGGCATTTTTCCATGTATATCTTATCTTATAGTTTGTTTAGAATACTTTGATTCTTTTTCTAGTTTATATTTTTTCTTGTTTATCGTTTATGGGTGAGACTTGAGATTAGATCTCCGTTCACTGTGTAGTTGGTGTGCTGCGTAACAACCGGTATCAGAGCTATTGGTTTAGTTCTATTGAAAACGATGACGGAAAATGAAAAAACTAGAATTGAGAAGTTTGATGGTTCAAAGTTTACCTTTTCGAAGATGCAGATGGAGTATTATCTGTAACAAAAGGACCTTTATATTCCTCTAGGAGGAAAAGAGAAGAAACCAGAAAAGTTGATGAATGATTCTTACTGGATAGGAAGGCTTTAGAAACGATCCGACTCTCTTTGTCTAAGAGCGTCGCCTTCAACATATCCAAGGTGAAAACTATAAAAGAATTAATGGAAGCCTAGCCACCATGTATGAAAAACCCTCAGTATCCAACAAGGTTCATCTTATGAAATAACTATTCAACATGAAGATGTCAGATGGTGGGAGCGTGGCTGAACATCTAAATGAGTTTGATACAGTCATGACCCAGTTGGAATCCGTTGGCATTGTTTTTGAGGATGAGGTCAGTGCGTTATTGATCTTATCCAGTCTACTAGACAGTTGAGATGGTTTGGTGATTGCTGTGAGCAATTCTTCAGGGTCGACAAAGCTGAAATTTGATGACGTGGCCGGTCTAATTCTTAGCGAAGAATCTAGAAGAAAGGCATTAGGAGTTTCAGGGGATTCAGGGAATGCTCCAAACATTGAAGGAAGAGGAAGATCGCTGAATAAATGAGGCAATAAACACGGGCGTTCTAAGTCGAGGAAGAAGTGTAACGCCCTGAAAATCGGAGGTCAAGCAGAAGTTCAACTCCCGAGTTCCAACGCATCACCTATGCAACATAGATAATGATGATTAAATGTTGTCCATGTTAGTGCACTAAATAAGTGAGATTATACCAAATCAGCATATCATACCCCAGAGAGTGTTAAATTATGTAAGCGGAAACCATGATAGGTATGTATAAAACATATAAGTGGTGATGTGTCTCCAGAGTATAAGCATGTTCTAGGTTAAACAATTACATGTATTGTTTCAAAATACAAAATATCAAAATGTGTAGGTCTGTCTACATCATGAAATCCCTATAGCTCCGACGATCAGAATGCGGCTTACATGAACCCGCTAAAGTACTGCATATACAGAACTCCTCCTCGTCGTTATAAAAATCAAGCTCCGCTTCATAAGCTACACCATCATCTGCAACTAAAACAGAGTCTGGTTGGTGTTTTAAAACACCGTCCCAGAGTGAGAGTGAGTGATCAACTCAGTGGAACTATAAGGCAAAGGTTAACATGTTATCAATTCAGTCAAGCAATAATGATAAAGCTATACAACAATCATGTCCTAGATTACTCCTATTAATGCAAGAATGGTATGCAATAATGATGCATGCCCTCAGCTACACTCCCTCAATGACTTCATCTCACGTTCACACACGACATCCTCCCGAAACGTGCGCTTCCTCCTCAAAGCACATGCAGTGCGGTGCATGATCGTGATTAGTCAAGTTCTTAATTAGGCATATTCATATAGCAGGATTGGGAAGCTAAGGTACCTCCCTTCATATCATTTACCCAAATATTGATCCATCTAGTATCACGCCCTAAACTTAGAAAATGGGCTCACAAAATTTTTTATCGCCGAATCCTATGCCAATAACCTCCTTAGTACCTCATTCTCGGCTCCCAGCGCCCATACGCCAGATTCCGATCCTGAGATCTTATAAGGAGGATTTTCAGTATGATTTTTTTTTTTGTAATGGAGCATAACCACAAGCATAACCAAGTCACAAAACATCACCACATATCCACTATATCAAAAACTTTTAAGTACAATGCGGAAAGGGAAATACAAGGTGATCAAGAACTCCAAAATAATCAGATGCACACTCCTGCCTCAGCGCTGCTGTTGTCCAACGCTACTTAACGCAACGGTCATGCATAAGCTTACAAAAGCTTAGAGGGTAGTGTACATGTGTGCACAAGGCAAGTGTCAAGTATACAATATCAGAGTAATATAGAAATATACGGTAAGTCCATGAATACAACCAGCCGTACCAAGGCTATGTGTCCAAGGCATGAATGCTATCGGCCATACCAAGGCCATATGATGCGAGGCCTATGTAGCCAAATGTCATATGCGAGATGCAATACAAGCATGTCAGTACTCATCAAGTACACATTAGTACAGTTCCTCTCTGGATATCACTGGGGTCTAATATACCTCACACTAACTGCCTCCTCCCTAACTGCACAGTTAATCAAGTGGAAGAGACCACACTATCCACCTGACTTGTAGTCTGCCAATACCTACTCGGCTCGTCGATAGTGGACTCATTTGCGAGCTAGTCAAACTCACCCTAGCTTATAGCCCCCTCACTAGGGCGTATAAGGCCACACCCCCTTCCAACCGACCATGTCACAGTGGGAAACGCGGCCTACTGGTATTCGGCACTCGGGCGCTTGTGTTTCCACTCGGTCTAGACGTTGGAGCATCCCCTGGTACCAAAAAGGTTCTGGGATTTTCACCTAAGGACATCCTAAGTGCCCACAATGCTAGAGCCAACATTTCCAGTATCCGATACGATCATCCACGATATGCCTGTGGAGGCCACGGCCTCGATGTCACTAGGGTGTGTAGTGAATCACGAAACACAATGCGAAATGCATGAGTCACAACATTAGTCATGTAGCAATCTCACGCATACCATGCGCACATGTGGGACACTCCATCTCATAAGGAGTCCCGTAAATGTCTCAGCCCAATGACTTATGCTATGATCAAACATTCCTCATATCAAGCATACATATGATGCGTATGCGCATGAATCATGGAAGTGTACTAAGCATGTTATAAAGTAATGAACTATCATTACACCGAAGATGGGCCTAGACAGCCTACACATAACCAGTATGGGCCTATCAATGGGCCCTAGGGAGATTTATAATGCGGACATTAAACCAACATTATTATTACAATGTGGACGTCAAACCAACATTGCTCCCAAGGCATGGCCCACCATAAAATATCATTACAAAAACCATGGGAAATTATACATTGCAATGGACCTATATACATCTCATTGGGCCTCGACCCATAGTCCTCAGATACATCAAATGGGCTGCCTCATATGGGCCTTATATAAATCAACTGGGCCGCATCAATGGGCCTTATGTACATTGCAATGAGCCATATCCCATGGGCCTTTGAAAACATCACAATGGGCCTCGTAACATGGACCTCATATATATCAAAGTGGGCCTCAATAACGGGCCATAAATACATCGAATGGGCCCAATCACATGGGCCTTATGTATATCAGATGGGTCACACCAATTGGGCCCCATATGCACATCAAATGGGCCACAACCAAATAAGAGTGGTGATAATGATTTCCACCATTTAAAGTTCCTAAAGCCCATCATAACATATATTTCCCATCCAACCCGTTCATAAATTAACGTAGTGATAGATGAAGTGGAAACTAATATCAGCTTAATGGGGAACTACTATGGCCCTTAGAAATTTTGAACGGTGGACGTCATTGTCCACTACTTAAAATGGTGGGGTCCACTTGAACTTTAGATCTGACTTATTTTTAGACTCAAGCCTGTTAAGACAAGCTTGCCAAATGGTTGGACGGATTGGATGCAACACATGCATCATGGTGGGAGTCCACATGAAGGCCCACCATCACATATATTATATATAATATAATATATAATCTATATATAGTATATATCTACAATATTATATATAATATAATTATAATATTATCACACACAACACACACACACACACACACACACCGTCCCACACGTGGAGGTGGGTCCCACTGTCCAGTATGGACGGTGCCGATATAACACATAAATCAGAGAGGGGTTCCACCGTCCACCGTCAGTGGATGGTGTGAATGAAACACATACATCACTGTGGGTCCTACGTGGGCCCACAATAATGTTTATTTGACATCCAACCGTTGATAAGGTCGCACGGACCTGGCTGAATAGGAAAAACTAATTTCATCTTGATCTAAAACTTCTGTGGCGCAAAAAAGGGTTTCAAGGGCAGACGTTCAATCTCACTGTTTCCTCTGATGTGGGCCACTTGAGCTTTGGATGTGGCTGATTTTTTGAGGGGGCCCACTTCAACCAGGGGCCCACTTAATGAACAGTTGGATAACATACACACATCATGGTGGGGCCCACGATTGGGGGTCATGTGTCCCTGTGTCCACCCGCTAACATGCCGTAGGCGCTGCCTGCGCCTCTGGCAGCAGCAACGTCTGCTGCATATAGTTATTTTTTTTCTTGAAAACCTTGTTTTTTCATGGTTTTTCGCACGTGGGGCCCGCATCAAGTGAATGTACCCCAACCAATGGATTCTACAGTCCATAACCCATCCATCAAGCCCAATATTGGGGCATCATTCGATGTGTAGAAAAATTAAGATGAATTTAAATGGTGAAAATCACTGTTTTCAATGCTATGGCCCACCCAATACTCGGATCAACCTCATTTTTTGGCTCAACGCCTAAAATGAAGTAGGGAAAGGAATGGATGGCATGGATTAAGTCCATACATCAAGGTGGGGCCTGTAGGAGTGGCCCACCCAATAAGCTTTGAAACAAGCTCATATTTGTGTTTTCCATTCAATCGTCCAGCGTCTAGGGACGCTCGACGATTGTGCATTTCAAGTGGGCTGCATAGGTGGGCCACCAAATGATGGGTGATGTGGGTATGTAACGTCCCGCAAAAATCCGTACTAAGACCCGAGTACCATCTCAAGCAGAAATCACCCAGGACCAAATCCTTTAGAAATTAGACGAAATTAACTAAGTGTTAAACTAGATTAGCAAAGAAATTCGCTTGCACCACTTTAAATACGCACTACAAGACCCAAAAGTTGCAGAATCATCGACGTTACATTACCCTATAATCTAGGATCAATCTTATTACCTAGTTGCTCTTGGGAGCATCACGAAGCTCCATATCGGACTTGGACCACACGTCGAAAGTCCGATTACCATGAAATTAAACAATTATGACCTCCTTGCTGGGCTTGACAACCATCTCAGAAATCAAGTCCTGACTGTGTCCAGAAATGTACAACTTGAGCCCGGAGCGAAGTGTGTGAGAAACGTGAATATTTTTAGAAATAAAATTCAAACTTAAGTAAATTGAGACGTATCGCTTGCGGGACAAATCTAAGCTTTCAGACCGTCAGAATCCGACCCAATTACACCCTCGGATCAGGGAAAATTTCATACACATGTCAGTGTACTTGTGGCCCTGATCAAGTATCGATGACCGTTGAACTGAAACGGGTCTACCACGATCGATCTGTAAATCCGATCGGACTAAAAACTCAACTCGACCTAGATCCAATGCCAGAGAGCTTAAGTCCAACCGCACGCAGAAAGGGGGCCACCAGAAGTGCTCCGTTAAGCCGAAATAGATGAGTTTTAGCTATAACCTAAGTATACCATGGCCCTAGGGCCATTTCCATCAGTTTTGGGCCTATATAAGGGCCTTAAACCATCTCACTCCCTTCACATACGAATTTCTAACCTTAGGTGAGAAAAGATAGAAGAAGGAGAAGGAAAGATAGAGAAAGTGAGAGAGAGAGAGTTGGAGTTCATCCCTGGGATTCAATCCCATCACACTACAGGTTGAATCAGCTTTTCTATCTCGCTATTCTGGCGATTCTGACCCCGTTCTTAGGTAAGAAATCCAAACCCTAATCTATTTTAGGGTTTCAAATAGTGTATGTGATGAAATAGCTAACCTATTTCATATTGTAGGTTGTCGTTGTGCCGTAAACAGAGACTCGGTATACAAACTAAGTTCATTGATTGTTTACCGGTGAAAGGTGAGGACTATACATGTTTAGGTTATGGTTTTCAAGGCTTTCAATGTCAGTTAATGATTTATTACTGACGTGGGTGTCATTTCACATGCAAAACATGATGTTTGTTTCGCTTTACGAATATGTATGAACTATGTCAAGTATAGCGTATTCTATGTATTTGTTGAAATAATTGAATACGTATGGTTTTTGGATTCGCGTTTGCCATGATTATTCGTTGTGAATATATGGCCGTTATGCGTGTGACAACTCCTTGGTGAAAGGATTTGTCCTAATTCCTGTTATCGCCAACATACGTTACGTATGTTATAGTGTGTAGTCTAAGTGTTTATTGAAATGACTGAATGAGTATAGAATTTGGATTTGTGCTTGTCATGATTATTAACGATGAATATATGCTTGTTGAGTACGTGGCAACTCTTTTATAAAAGAGCTTGCCAAGATATATGTTATATCTAGTCTAATCTGTGTATGTTGAAACGTGTAGCCTATGTGTTTGATAAAATGCCTCGATGAGGAAATGCCTGTTGAAATGCATGTAATGAGGGTGTTGAGATAGGATTATCATTTCCCTTAACTATGGTTATAGTTTCCTTTATGTATCCTATATTATTACTACATGCTTTATGGTTGAATGTCTATGTATGCTAACATGTACACTATGTGTTTGTTGAAGTGGTCAAATGAAACTTATATTTAAGTTGGTTGCTACAAGTTGTTTTGGATAAGCACATATGTATTCCTATCTTATTTGAAGTGTGTTTGGGGCTACGATGTAGTCCAGGCAATCAGTAATGGATCCTGATTTAGTGGTTGAGGTCGTTTCGCCACACAGGACGTGTTCGATGAATCTGAGCCGTACTTTGGTTGTCGACAGTGGTTAGGCCACACGGAGTGCTTACGCACTTCATGTCGATCAACTCGAGGTGTGTTCCTATCGGTCGAGCTCGTCAAGTAACCCGATTGACCCGATGTATGTTCACCATGTATGGATGCTACTGCTTGAACCTAAGGTACCAAACTCACCAGTGAAAACCCCGTTAACCTTGGTACCTCGATCTGCTAAGACTCATGAGCCGGACATGGTGGTATGGGACACCGTGGTCAAGCTGTTGGCCTACGCTGGGGCAACGAGCCTCCCAATAGTGACCAGTGAGCAACCCAGACTCGTGAGCCGCATACGGTGGTATGAGACACTGTATTCGAGCTGTCGGCCTCCATTGGTGCAGCCTGGTTGCTGTCCCTAGTCAGGCCGGTGACGAGCCTTCGAAAATAAACTGCCAGTTGGTACGACATTGGTGGAGTAACCTCGAGTATGAAATAGGCCTACCCAGGTGCAGCCTGGTTGTGGTCCCCAGTCGGGTCGGTGATGAGCCTTCAAAAATAGACTACCAGTTGGTAGGGCATTGGTGGTAGTGACCTGAACTTGCCTATCTATGTGATTAACTAAGATTGACGACCCCAGATGGATCATTGTTTAGGTTAATGATATAAAGGGTGGTACCTTAGCTTCCCAATCTTGCTATATGAAAAGGACTAATAAGAACTTGGTAAGCACGCTCATACACCGTATTGCATGTACCGCTTGGCGTTGGGTAGAGCACTGAGAAAGTGACTGACATGCATGACCGTTAGATGAAGATCGCAGAGGGAGTGCAGGTGAGGGCATGCATCATTTATACATACCATTTGTACATTAATTAGAGTACTTAGGGATGTATGATTGTATTGTTTTATCATTACTGCTTGACTGAATTGATAACATGTTAACCTTTGCTTTATTGTTCCACTGAGTTGATCACTCACTCCCATGTTCTGGGACGGTGTTTTAAACACCAACCAGACTCTGTCTTAGTTGCAGATGGAGACCCGACTGATGAGGCGGAGCCAGACTTCGCAGACGATGAGGATGCTTTCTCATATATGCAGTATTCAGGCGGGTTCATGTGAGCCGTGGCCTGATCGACGGGGACTTCTGGGATGTTGAATAGATGCCCTTACACTTACTATTTTATCTTTTTGAATCACACATGTATATTCATTTTTAGTCCATGTTGGGAAGTATACATGTATATATTTAACCTGGTAACATGTTCACACCCTGGAGACTTACAACAATTTATATACTTTATATATATATATATATATCACAGTTCTTCCACTTGTGTAATTTAACTGTCTCTGGAGTATGATATGCTATTTTGGTGTAATCCCACTCATGTTTAATGTACTAACATGTACAACATTTAATCATCATTTTCTATGTTGCATAAGTGATGCGTTGGAACTCGGGAGTGGAGCTTATGCTCCAACCCCGATTTTCAGGGCGTTATAAGTTGGTATCAGAGCATGATTTGGATTAAACTGGACCTGGGTTATGGTCACACGACGTACGCTGTCGCATTTAGACCTAGGTGGGTGCGAGAAAAATGCAAAAACAAGCTTAGGTTTCCTAGTTTCGCCAATTGATGAAATGTACCGAAAACGATCGCTGAAATCGAGTCTGTGCACATCCGTGATCACTTGAGATGACCCCGGATCACCCCTAGACTGTCAATCAATGGGTTTAGACCACGATTTACCCCATCCCAGCCTTCAACAAATGATAAATGTGAATATGCATCAGAAAATACTCGAAGTGACCCGAAACGACTCAAAATGGAGTCGGGGGCCTAACGGAGCATGACTAGGGGGCCCGGAGTTGGTCTCACATGTTTCTAGGGTCCAGGGGGTAGGAGGACCTCGCCCCACTAGCGACCCATCGCCGGTTTGTCCAGAGGTCGGCGAGGCCCTCGCCGGTTCCGTGAGGCCTCGCCACCTGGTGGGCCTGGCCGGGCTGGCCAGTTCGAGCTGACGCCCCTAGGGTGCTGTGTGGCCCACCAAATCACATAAAACATGATTTTTCAGTTTCATTTGCCCCTCTCCCTCCTTTGACACCTCTCCAAGCTCTCCTTCCTCCCTGAAAATCTGGTTTCCTCTCTCAAAATCCTCCCTCCTTCAAAGAATTGTTGTTTTTATCATTTCATGCACCCCTCCACCCTCTACATTCATACCCATCTTCCACCTCCTTCTTTTTCCCTTCTTTGAGCTTACAAACCCTCTTTTGTAGCTCAACTTTCCAAAACCCAACAACCCCTCTTCTACCTTCTTCATTTCTCCTCATTTTAAACACACAAATACCATTGTGTGCTTCAACGATTTTGGGAGCCCATAACCCATCCTATCCCCACCTTTTATTCCACTCCAGTGGCTCTTTTTGAGTTGTGACAACTATCTTCTCCCTTTCCACCCTTCTTTCGCTCATGGGAAAGAAGCGGGCTCGTACGGATGAAGCCAGGCCTAGTCGCCCTACTCGTTCAAGGAGACCGAGGGCCGCCGCCGCAAGTGCCAGTGTTGATAGAGAGATAAGAATGAAATGGGATCTCGATACCCAGGCCCCCTCAAGAGGACTCTATTGGCGGAGCTGTCTCATTGAAGATTCCAGGGCCGTAGGGTCCTTTTTAAGGTATACATGGATGAGAAGCTCTTTGGAGACTATCCGGTAATGGACCGCCTGGTGGAGGCCAGGTGGGGTCCGATATTTGAAGGCAAGTACGGTGCAAATGTGGGCATTATCTGAGCCTTCTACGCCCACATTCGACAACCTACGCTGGAGCCCTTACGGTTCAATATCCCAGTGGGTAGAGATCGAGAGGCCATAATTGATATTGGGTTGATGGCTTGACTTATAAAAATGCCGCTTGGCGAGGTCCATGCAAGCGAGAAGAATCTGAAGAGTTCACGTGAAAGGGATTGCCGCACGCATTTCCTTTGTAGCCGATTGGTTTATTGGCAGCCAAACAATAGTCACCTGGCGACTAATATGACAGACGACTTCCGCCTGCTTCACCACATTTTCACGTTCAACATCTACCCCAGGTGGAGTAATCGCAGCGAGTGCACGTGCTTGATGGTAGATTTCCTATTCCAAGTGAGACAGGGAGAGAAGTTATGCGTGCCTACATATGTTCTGCAACAAATAATTCTTACCACATGATCTACTAGGATGTTTGATTCGCTCCCATTCGGCCGACTCATATGCAAGATTGCATATGAGTTTGGCTACAGACTTGGGGCGGAAATGCCGGTGCCGATCCATTACATCAATGAAACTACTCTCAATCAGATGGAAATTGGGCCACGGCAGCGGCAAGCTCGACTTGATGAGAGTGAGGATGAGACGGCTAATGAGGAGTATGGAAGCGAAGAGGAAAGCAGGGAAGAGATAGAGGAGGAATAGGAAGAAGAAGAAGAGACTCAGGACACGGATGAGAGCTCCCCTCCTACGACACTGGAGCATGACACTGATCGGGCTGCTAGGGAAGTCCGTTTAGCTCGACTTGAGTAGGGCCAGGTTGCCTTGCGACAGGAGATTATCGATACCCGGGCCCTCGTGAAACACAAGTTTAAGAGGGTGACTCGCAGCTTGAAAGTTATCCTGTGCTGCCTGCAGGATAAGGGTATCCTTCCTTCGTTGCCAAACTCGGATGTCTAGTTATCCATGTAGTCACCCTGTAGTTTGTTTTGTTGCTGTTTTAGGATGTCTGTGTTTTTATGTTGATGGGCCTAGTAGTGTAGTAGGTAGAAAGTGTGTTTATGTTTGGTAGTTTGGGCTTAGCATAGCCGCATGCGTTCTTGTCATAATTCATGTAAAACTTTATTCCATGTATTGTGACAAATTTTGTTTAATGAAATGCATGCGACTCCTTTTGTTGGGAACTATATAGAATGCTTGAAGAATTAAGTGTTATATGCTAAACCTCACGAGTTGCACCTTATGTTGTATATAGGACAGCCACCTAAGAGCATGCAGAGCTCGGCACGTCTCTCACTGGGTGAATCATTTGACGAGGCACCTTCCTTAAGCGATAGCCATACGGACCCTAGCTTGTGCCCGGACTTTGAGACGATGTCGGGTTCACAACTGGACACTGGTCCCACTAATGGGCCAGCACCTGTTGCACCACCGGTTCCAGAGCAGAACTGCGCGTCTACCTCGACGCCATACGTGCCTCAATCGACTCCTCCTCCTGATTGGTTGGAGCAAATGATGTTGTTAATGAAGCAGCAACAAATATAGCATCAACAGTTTTTCGCCACCATAGCAGGGGCCCTTGCCCAGAAATTGAGGGTGGTTACACCTGCACCACCTACGCACCCTGTTGGGAACATGAATACCAACAGACTCTTTGAGTGCTTTCAGCGTTTCTGTCCTCCCACTTTTACAGGTACTCATAGACCCGAGGAGGCTGATTGCTGGCTAGATCTTATCTCTAAGAGGTTGAAGCCACTACACTGCACTGAGGCAGAACAAGTTGAGCTAGCCACTTATATGTTCGAGAAGGAGGCTAGTTTATGGTGGGATAGCATCCTACGATTAGTTTCCACAGGACATGTGTGGACCTGGGATGCCTTTGAGACACTTCCATGAGAACAAGAGGGTGAGTTTCTCTGCCTCCGACAGGGAGGGATGACCGTGTCAGAATATGAGAACAAATTTACGGAGCTAGCCAAATACTCTCCTTTGGTACTAACAGATGAACCAATGAAAATGTGGCATTTTTCAGATGGGTTGCGGCCCGATATCCGCACTAAGATGTGTTGCGCTGGCATTCCCAGTTACGCCGAGCTAGTCAACATGTCTCTACGATCCGAACAAGATGGAGACAGAGTTTCTTAGACACGTATACCAATGGGTCCAAGGTCTCGGCCTGAATTGCAGCACCGGCCAATCCTAGGCAAGAGGCCACATGTAGACTCACCACTCAGGCCCATGGCTCCGCCGACCCGGCAGGGGCGAAGAAAGCATTAGTGTACATATTGCAATAAAGGGGGACACACTGACCCATTCTGTTTTACTAAGATGAAAGACAACGGTGTCACGCCACCTCAGAAGATCGACCGTCAGCCACCACATGGTATAATGACTACACCCCTACGATCTGCACCACCAGTGCAGCCACTTTTCCAACCACCTGTACCTCAGAATAGGCCGCCTCAACGACCTATGGCAGTGCAACTAAACTATCCTCAACAAGTCCATGTGCTAAAGCACCTGAGTCAACAACTGCAGTGCCTTTGACCTTTGAGGTCGCTGCCCACATTCAAGGTACACCTGTATTCCTGTTAGTAGACACTGGGCCTATTAAACCAAGTCATATGAAAGAATCGGCCTAACAAAGGAGTACTATATACATTATGAAAATAATATGGTAACTAGAGGTGGCAAATATGTTGTAAATAATAGAAGGGACGAAACGAAAAATTTCTACATCTTTGAGTTGCCAATAGGCTGGTCATATCTTTTCATATTAAAGTTTAGTATGTGGTGTCTATTTAGGAATTATTTATAATCATACTAGGAATTATCCTGTGATTAAATTTGATTATACGTAAAGATATATATATATATATATATCTTTTTAGTTGTTTTTTTACAATTAAATTAGAACCCTCGGGTAGGATTGAGTTTCATAGTTTAATACTCCATCGGCTCATGTTAGAGGCGGACTATAGTAAAATGTTATAAGTTTCTTATTTCCCTTATAAATTCAAGGTTCAGACCACGTTGAGGAGATGTCCATCTTCTTTCCTTTCCCGCGACCTTACATTGCTAATAATCCAAACTTCTGTAATATGGTAGAACTCTCGACTCTTCCTTCCCTCCCAAAGTTAATGAAAACGAAGTGTAATTCTGCCCATAACTCCCTAGCCGTATGATCGAAATGGTGACATACAAATCTACTTTTAGGGGATTGAAAACCCCTCTAGTATAGCCTTTTGACTATGAGCACCATAAAAGAACTTATTATCCACCAAGTTAAATATAGGTTAAACAGGAACTCTTGTTGAACAAGACCCAATGGATAACCTGATAAACATGAGGCTTGAACTTCCTAGCAAATTATAATACTCCTTAAATACTTAGGATGATTAGATTTCAGAATTTCAGAACCATATCCCTACGAGGCATTCGCGGCTTAACTCAATTCTCAATCCTGGGTGATTACCAAAGGACTTACTGCTTTGACCGAGCAGAAGACCAGGATCCATTAGGATTAGGAAGGGATACAATGAGTTGTCTGCCTTGGTCAAGCGGTCAATCGACGTATCGGGTTCGAGCTTACCACAACTGATTTTCCATATTAACCCAATCATAAAGGGTAGAACATACCACCCTTAGGTAAATTGATTTGGACATTTGTTTTCAAACCTCAAAGGTAGAAACTTTTAAGGGGGGTAGACCAATATGGGCTAGGCTGATATAGTTATTATGTACCTTAATACGTATGTAAACCTTTACGTATTACCCTTAGGAAATTTTGGGGACGAAATTGTTCTTTAAGGGGGGAAGATTGTAACGTCCCGGAAAAATCCGTACGAAGACCCGAGTACCACCTCAAGAAGAAATCACCCAGGACCAAATCCTTTAGAAATTAGATAAAATTAACTAAGTGTTAAACTAGATTAGCCGAGAAATTTACTTGAACCACTTTAAATACGAACCGCAAGACCCAAAACTTGCAGAATCATCGACGCTACATTACCCTATAATCTAGGATCATCACGAAGCTCCGTATCGGACCTGGACTACATGTCGAAAGTTCGATTACGGTGAAACTAAATGATTATGACCGCCTTGTTGGGCTTGACAACCATCTCAGAAATCAAGTCCTAACTGTGTCCAAAAATGTATAACTTGAGCCCGGAGCGAAGTGTGTGAGAAATGTGAATATTTTTGGAAATAAAATCTAAACTTAAGTAAACTGAGACGTATCGCTTGCGGGCCAAATCTAAGCTTTTAGACCATCAAAATCCAACCCAATTACACTCTCAGATCAGGAAAAATTTCATACACATGTCAGTGTACTTGTGGCCCTGATCAAGTATCGGTGACCGTTGAACTGAAACGGGTCCGCCACGGTCGATCTGTAAATCCGATCGGACTGAAAACTTAACTCAACCTAGATCCATTTCCAGGGAGCTTCAGTCCGACTACACGCAAAAAGGGGGCCTCCAGAAGTGCTCCGCTAAGCCGAAATAGATGGGTTTTGGCTATAACATAAGTATACCATGGCCCTGGGGCCATTCCCATTAGTTCTAGGCCTATATAAGGGCCTTAAACCATCTCACTCCCTTCACATATGAATTTCTAACCCTAGGTGAGAAAAGAGAGAAGAAAGAGAAGGAAAGAGAGCGAAAGTGAGAGAGAGCGTTGGAGTTCATCCTTGGGATTCAATCCCATCACACTACAGGCTGAATCAGCTTTTCTGTATCGCTATTCCGGCGATTCTGACCCCGTTCTTAGGTAAGAAATCCAAACCCTAATCTGTTTTAGGGTTTCAAATAGTGTATATGATGAAATAGCTCACCTATTTTATACTGTAGGTTGTCGTTGTGCCGTAGACACAGACTCGGTATACAAACTGAGTTCGTTACTTGTTTACCAACGAAAAATGTGTACTATACATGTTTGGGTTATGGTTTTGTAACACCTCGGATTTTTGCCAACCTGGGATTAGACGTCCTTAGGCAATGGATCAATCCTAATACAGGTTTAACTTCTTAAACGCTCAATTAAAGCCTCAAATCTCTTTTCAAACTATTTTCTTCACAAATCTCACCCTTCACCACCTTGATCTTCCAATTTTTCTAAGAACTTTCACCCTAGACACTATCTTAAACTAACTAAGTAGTATAACTTGGATCACTTTATATACAAACTACAAAGGCCTAAGTACCATCTCAGACAGAATCTTACAGGACTAAATCCTTTAGAAATTAAGTGAGATTTAGCTACAGTGTTAAACTAGAGTGCCTCGTGAAATTAGCACCAATCGCTTTAAATACGTTCGCAAGACTCAAAACTTGTAGAATCATTGACGCTAGGTTACCCTAAAACTTAGGATCAATCTCATTACCCATTTGCTCACGGGAGCATCTCGAAACTTCATTAGGTCTACACCGCACATCGGAATCCGATTAACACGAAGTTAAGGAACTAGGGATCGCTCATGGGCTTGACAATCATCTCAAAATCAGTCCATTAGATGTCCCATGGCCATTCGTTTGGATCCTGAGCGAGGAGTGTGAAAAACACTATTCCCTTTACAAAATAAATATCTCGGAATAGTGATCTGGGCACCATTCGCTTAAATACGCATCAAGATAAGGCGAGCCGAGACCGTAATGACCAAATTACACCCTCGGATCGTAGGGAAAAATTTCAGAACATTTACATGTACTTGGAATTTCGGATCGTGGCCCACTGACCGTTGAACTGAAAGTGGTCCGCCCGTGTGATCTGGGAATCCGATCGAGTCAAAAACATAATCCCACGTGGATCCATGAGTGGTGAGCTTAAGTCTGACGTTTGGCTCAAGGGGGGCCACCAGAAACACTCTTTTGAGCTGGAACATCGCCGAAATACCTATAATAGTAGTAACCCTTGAACCTGAGTCTATTTTGGGAAGGTTTGAGACTATATAAGGACCTTAAACCCTATCTCATGGCAGCCATACGAATTTGGGATTTGAGAGAGGGAAAAGAGAGAGGAAGTGAGGGAGAAGTGGGAGGATCTCCCTACTATCGTTCCCTGCCACCACACGGGCTGCACCATCCCTTTTCTTGACGCTTTTCCCGGCGTGCTTCCCATTTCTGGTAAGAAACCCTAACCCTAACTGTTTTGGGGTTTAGATCTGCATTGTAGGTTGTGAAATAGCTAACCTATTTCGTTCTATAGGTTGCCAATGCCGAATGAGCTTAGCAAACCTATCAACTCCGATACGATTCTACGACTAAAGGTGAGGACTTTAATGTATAAGTTACGGTTTTAACGCTTTCAATGTCGATAATGATAGATTCATGATCGCATGTAAATGCACATGTACAAAGTGCTTTCCGTTTTGTTTCGATTAACGTTGTAGAAATTGGAATTTCACATACTCTAGGTATATGTAGAAATACCTATACCGTATACGTATTTTTTTTTGGAAAAATGTTTGACATGTTTATTTAATGTATGATTATATGATATATGGATAAAATACTAATTTGGCGAAAGGGATTCTTTGAAATACATGTTCATGTGTAAATGTTACGTATGTTGAAATTGTGTATTCTAGAAATACCGTATACGTATTTTTTGGGAAAATGTATGACATGTTTATTTAATGTATGATTATGCAATATATGTATAAAATACTAGTTTGGCGAAAGGAATCGCCAAAATAGATGTTCCCTTGTAAATGTCAAGTATGTTGAAATTGTGTATTCTAGAGATACCGCATATGTGTGAATTTTGGAAATACAATTGTAATGATTATTTGTTTTATGATTATGATATACATGGGTAAAATACTCACGTCATAAGGGAATGACCCTAACACGTATTTTGCTAACATACGTCATGTATGTTGGAATAGTGTATTCTAAGTGTTTGTGTAGATGCTTGTGTGTGTAAATGCTTGAGTGTTAGTGCCTTAGAGAGGTGCTGATATGGGATTCCCGACTCCCTTAGAGACATGTAGGATCTCCTCCATGCGGTGGTTCGCTATAACCACTCACGTGTGATGTGTATGTAATCGTATCCCTATGTGTATAGTGCTTTACAACATGCTTTACAACATGCTTTACTTCATGCTTTACTTCATGCTTTATAACATGCCTGCTAACATGCTTGTATTGATTGTTTATCATGCTTTACTCCATATGCTATTGATGAAAATTATTTGAGTTTGAGACTATGTCTATAATCCAAACATTCGGTTATGACTTTGTGGCCGAGATTCATATCGCCACAACGGACGTTCAGCACCTGGCGAACCCGAGTCGTACTTCGGTTGGCGATAGTGGTTGGCCACACGGAGTGCTTTTACGCTCCATATGTCAACTTGTGGTGCGCTCGAGCTAGTCGAGCTTGTCAAGTAAACCGATATGTGTATGTGTGTTCACCATGTTTGGTCGCATCGCTTGAACCTGGGGTACCAAACTTATGGCGATCCCGTTAACCATGGTACTCGATCCGCTGACGCATGAGCCGGGCATGGTGGTATGGGACACCGTGGTCGAGCCTACGCTTGGGGCCATGTGCCTCCCCGTAGTGACCATTGCGCAACCAACCTCGTGAGCCGATTATGGTGGTATGGGACACTATATTCGAGCTGTCGATGCATACGGCGAGAGCCGAGTACGGTGAGACCTGTGCTCGTGCTGACGGGCGACGAGTCCTTCGTAGTATCTTTGAGTATACTCCAAGTGTCTGTGATTGGCGATGAGTCTTTCACAGCAACTAGAGTATGAGTTGAGCCGAGTACGGTGAGACCTGTACTCGAGCTGACGGCTAGTGATTGGGCCAAATGCACGGTGAGACCTGTACTTGAGCCGACGGCCGCCAATTGAGCCGCATACTGGTGAGATCTCGTATCCCGACGGGTGACGAGCCCTTTGCGATGCCTTCACTACGCTTCTCAAACCATAACATCGTATGAGATTAACTAGGATTGACGACCCTAGAATGGATCATGTTTGGGAATGATACAAGGGAGGTACCTTAGTTTCCCAATATTGCTGATTGAAATGGACTAATAATAACGTGGTAATCATGAGCATCATCGCACCGCATGTGCTTTGTAGATGTGGCGCACTGAGGGAGTAAGCATTCGCGAACGTAAGATGATGTCACTTGAGGGTGGTTTGGCAAGGGCATACAGCATCATGTCATTTCATTCTCGCACTTAATAAGAGTAGTTAGAATTGTTTGATTTGTACTGCTTTATCATTACTGCTTGATTGAATTGATAACATGTTAACCTATGCTTTACTGTTCCACTGAGTTGATCACTCACTCCCACGTTATGGGACGGTGTTGTACACACCAACCAGATTTTTTGAATTTCAGATGATGGTGATGCTTATGAAGCAGAGTCGGACTACTTCTATGGAGATGAGGAGGAGTTCTCCTATCATGTAACTCTCTGACGGGTCTCTGAAGACCTGGTACTGCATTGACGGGGCTATGGTACTTGGGATAGAAGATATTACACTTACACATTTGGTATATTTTAGAACTGTACTTGTAATTATTTAACCTAGTTAATTTTACCACACTCGGAGACTCATCACAGTTTATATATTTTATCTATCTATCATCGTCTTCCGCTTGCAATTTAACTGTCTCTGGAGTATGATATGCTGTTTTGGCTTAATCTCACTCATGTTCAATGCACGAATACAGTCAACATTCAATCATCATTCATTTTGTTGCATAAGTGATGTTCTGGAACTCGAGAGTTGAGTTTATGCTCGACCCCCGATTTTCAGGGCGTTACAGGTTTTCAAGGCTTTCAATGTCAGTTAATGATTTATTACTGACGTGGGTGTCATTTCACATGCAAAATGTGATGTTTGTTTCACTTTACGAATTCGTATGAACTATGTCAAGTATAGCGTATTCTTTGTATTTGTTGAAATAATTGAATACGTGTGGTTTTTGGATTCGCGTTTGCCATGATTATTCATCGTGAATATATGGCCGTTATGCATGTGACAACTCCTTGGTGAAAGGATTTGTCCTAATTCCTGTTATCGCCAACATACGTTACGTATGTTATAGTGTGTAGTTTAAGTGTTTGTTGAACTGACTGAATGAGTATAGAATTTGGATTTGTGCTTGCCATGATTATTAACGATGAATATATGCTTATTGAGTACGTGACAACTCTTTTGTAAAAGAGTTTGCCAGGATATATGTTATATCTAGTCTAATCTGTGTATGTTGAAACGTGTAGCCTACGTATTTGATAAAATGCCTCAATGAGGAAATACCTGTTGAAATGCATGTAATGAGGGTGTAGTGATAGGATTCTCATTTCCCTTAACTATGGTTATAGTTTCCTTTATGTATCCTATATTATTACTACGTGCTTTATGGTTGAATGCCTATGTATGTTAACATGTACACTATGTGTTTGTTGAAATGGTCAAATGAAACTTATATTTAAGTTGGTTACTACATGCTGTTTTGGACTAGCACATATGTATTCCTATCTTATTTAAAGTGTGTTTGGGGCTACGATGTAGTCCAGGCAATTTGTAACGGATCCTGATTTGGTGGCTGAGGTCGTTTCGCCACACAGGACGTGTTCGATGAATCTGAGCCGTACTTTGGTTGTTGACAGTGGTCAGGCCATACGGAGTGCTTACGCACTTCATGTCGATCAACTCGAAGTGTGTTCGTACCAGTCGAGCTCGTCAAGTAACCCGATTAACCCGATGTATGTTCACCATGTATGGACGCTACTGCTTGAACCTAAGGTACCAAACTCACCAGTGAAAATCCCGTTAACCTTAGTACCTCGATCTACTGAGACTCATGAGCCGGACATGGTGGTATGAGACACCGTGGTCGTGCTGTCGGCCTACACTGGGGCGATGAGCCTCCCCGTAGTGACCAGTGAGCAACCCAGACTCGTGAGCCGAATACAGTGGTATGACACACTGTATTCGAGCTGTCGGCCTCCATTAGTGTAGCTTGGTTGCGGTTCCCAGTTGGGTCAGTGACGAGCCTTCAAAAATAGACTACTAGTTGGTGCGACATTGGTGGAGTGACCTCGAGTATGAAATAGGCCTACCCCGGTGCAGCCTGGTTGTGGTCCTCAGTCGGGCTAGTGACAAGCCTTCGAAAATAGACTGCCAGTTGGTAGGGCATTGGTGGTAGTGACCTGAACTTGCCTATCGTATGTGATTAACTAGGATTGACGACCATAAATGGATCATTGTTTGAGTTAATGATATAAAGGGCAGTACCTTACCTTCCCAATCTTGCTATATAAAAAGGACTAATAAGAACTTGGTAAGCATGCTCATGTACTGCATTGCATGTGCTGTTTGGCGTTGAGTAGAGCACTGAGGAAGTGACTAACATGCGGGACCGTTAGATGAAAATCGCAGAGGGAGTGTAGGCGAGGGCATGCATCATTTATACATACCATTCACTCATTAATCAGAGTACTTAGGGATGTTTGATTGTATTATTTTATCATTACTTCTTGACTGAATTGATAACATGTTAACCTTTGCTTTATTGTTCCACTGAGTTGATCACTCTCACATTCTGGGACGGTGTTTTAAACACCAACCAGACTCTGTCTTAGTTGCAGATGGAGACCCGACTGATGAGGCGGAGCCAGACTTGGCAGACGATGAGGTGAAATAGCAGTGAAGACTGCTTGAGTTAAAGTAGGAATATGCCAATATGTCCTAGAGGGGTGAATAGGACTTTTAAAGTTTTTATGGTTTATTTAAAATCCTATTTCACTAATCCTTTTATATATATATATATATATATACAATGTTTAGGATTACCCAATGTAACTCTACTAGCTTCCAAGCTCAGTAGAGGATCCAATCACAGAACTATTTAAATGATAAGCATGAAGCAGTTATAGTCTATGATGGATGTGACTGTGTGTGAAGTGTGAGTAGATATGAATGCAGTTAGCATAATCATACAAATGAGCAAGCACACAAATCAATCACAGACACAATCATTTTTATAGTGGTTGGACTACTTATTTACTCTACTCCCGGCTGTCGCACTCAACCCTTGAGTATACTGAATTTCACTAAGGAGGTTTCCCAGGGTTCACCTCAAACCTAAGGTTTTAAATCAGGTTCACCTTCAACCTTTATAGAGGTTTTACGTGGTTCACCTCAAACTTAGAGTTTTACTGGTTCACTCCTAACCAGATGTTTCTGCTCTCCATAGAGCAAGGGTCCACACAACGTACCCGAATTTTAAACCACACAGGTCAAGGACCTACACAAGGATCTAACAGTTTATGCCCTACAAAAGAGTAAGGGTCCACACAACGCACCCAGATTTTAGACTACACGGGTCAAGGAACTACACAAGGACTTGACAGTTTATGCCCTACACAAGAGCAAGGGTCCACACAACGCACCCGAATTTTAGACCACACAGGTCAAGGACCCACACAAGGAACTAACAGTTTATGCCCTACACAAGAGCAAGGGTCCACACTATGCACCCACTATGTACACTCCCATCGGAGGCCTCCTACAAGGGATTCAAAGGGTGAAAACCACTTAAGACCGAATCCTAGAAAGGAATGATCACAAGTGTCATCTTGGACTCTAGATACTTACTGATAAGTTGATGAGTCTCGCTAAGCACAATGCCGAAGATCTCCTCCTCCTTGTTGACGAAGAGTCTTCTGCTCCCTTGATCCACAATGTAAGATGATATACCAATGCTCAGCTTCAGGTTGGGTCAAGGGTGAGATGGAATCCTACTCTCTAAAGATTTTCCTATAAGGAAGATAGAGTAGATCCTCTCTTATGCATTTAAGGCATCCCAGCATAATGATTTACCATTAAGGTAGTAGCTGGAGGATCCTTGAATGCGGAAGTTCATTCCCCAATCCACTCTATTGAATATCAATGGTGAGGGTGGATTGGAGGATGAACTCCCTTGAGAGAAAGGGCTTTAGGTATATATAAGTTGAAACACTCAAAAGCTCTCTCTGCTTTCTCTCACAGCAACAAAAGACAAGTCCTCTATAAATAGGCAAAAAGTTCCAACGGATAGAAAACTGTCACATTTATGACAGTTCGATATCATTGAGCATATACTCTCAATAGCATCGATGGTCGATGACTCGGACTGGATGTCATACACTTTTGAAACTCTTTGCCAATTGGTCGATGAATCGAAGCTATCGCCGATGTCATCGGATTTCGAACTCCAATTCCATCGATAACAGATTCGATCCATCGACACTTGAAAATTGAGAGAGACTTGACTTTGAGATTTTCAGATTTTCATGAATGATCGGGGGAATCGTCGAGGTCATCGGAATTTAAATGTCGATGACATCAAGATCAGAGTCGAGGCATTGATAAATCCAACTGATTTATCATTGAACTTGCTGGACAGTTTATGGCTTTGTTCGATACAATCGATCTGGTGTCGATATCATCAATATTTGAATATCGATTAGATCGAAGAGCCCCCGATCATAGTTAAAAACAACCTAAAATAACTACTGTAAGAAATGCGCGCCCACTGTCGATATTATCGATGGACCTCCGATCTTATCAATATTTAATTTCAGATCATATCGGACGGTCATCGATATATCGAAAGAGTTTGAAATTTTCATTAAAAAATTGTGGCGCCGAAAATCTGCCTGTCGATCTTATCGAGCCACTCTCGATAGTCTCGAGATTTGAATATCGATGATATCGATATGTGTATTGATACATCGATAATTCGTCCAGATATATTGTGAAGTTGCTGGACATATTTGTGTTTATATCGATGATATTGATAGGTGTATCGATACATCGATAAATTCGTCCAAATGAATATTTAGTTGCTGGACACTTTTGGTCCTCTTATCGATAATATCGTTAAGGTATCGAGGACATCGACAATGCAGGTCGATCATATTGAGGGTGCTTCGATAACATCGACAGAGCGAGAAAAACTTAGACATTTTCCTATCTTGCCAAAAAGTTTTCTTACCATAAAACCCTAAGATGTCTATCTTGTTTTAAGGGTTTTCATCACCTGGTGTTTTGGGACATGGGATGTGAGGCTATGATTTACCTATTACGAGCTTCCACACATCTGGTTGAGGCATACACTTGAAATAATCTTCCTATTAAGTTCTGCAGCCAGTCTGACTCACCACACACGTAACTTGACAAACTAGGTCACAAGCAGGTGCACTTTCATGAGGATGCTTTCTCATATATGTAGTATTCAGGCGAGTTCATGTGAGCCGTGGCCTGATCGACTGGGACTTCTAGGATGTTGACTAGATGCCCTTACGCTTGCTATTTTGTCTTTTTGAATCACACATGTATATTCATTTTTGGTCTATTTTAGGAAGTATACATGTATATATTTAACCTGGTAACATGTTCACACTTTGGAGACTTACAACAATTTATATACTTTATATATCTATCACAGTTCTTCCACTTACGTAATTTAACTGTCTCTGGAGTATGATATGTTGTTTTGGTGTAATCTCACTCATGTTTAATGCACTAACATGGACAACATTTAATCATCATTTTCTATGTTACATAAGTGATGCGTTGGAACTTGGGAGTGGAGCTTATGCTCCATCCCCGATTTTCAGGGCGTTACAGGGTACAACGCTTATAAAGTGGGCCCCACCTATAGATGACTTAGATCAAATACATGCCTTATGGTGGGGTCCATCCAGGTGGGCCACACGGCCAAATCATCACATGAAAATATGAAAAAGAGGGGGAGAGAGAGAGAGATCGAGGGACACATGTGCATGGAGGGCTCCGCCACTATGAGCCCTCCCTTCCATACATCCAATCATACATCAAGCGGGTCCCATTGCATGTGGGCTCACCAAATCAAAAATCAATGGTGGAGATCCCTTCTAAACCAAAATGAAAGGTCTAGATGACCTCATTTTACTAAGGAAGTAAACATCACGATGGGGTTCATGGAGAATGGCCCCATCATGGAATGATCATGAGGATCAAGGTGGGCCATCGGCCACATCTTAGGGTTCAAAGTGAGATCCACACCATTGATCGGAAGGCCTCACTTGGCCCCTCATAAACATGAAAAATCTAGCCTAATAAGCACCCACCGTTAGATATTCTTGGTCCGTTGGAAAGCCAATCTCCTTGTGTCTCACTTTGATGGAGATGATGAGAAATGAAGGGCTAGGATGATGAATTTTTAGGATGGAAAGTAGGCCACACACATACACTTTTCTCTCATGGAAGAGCTTGGACGTGTGATGCTCTTGCTAGCTTAGGAGTTGTGTTGAGAAATGACATAGAGAGAGAGAGAGAGTTGTAAGGAGAGAGAGTGATGGATGTGAGTGATGGGTGAGGTAATAGTGTACTTGACATGAGAGTTGACTTGGTGGTTGCTTGACTTGTGGAGAAAGAAAGCATGGGTGTGTGTACTTGACATGAGGTGATTGATTGATGGATTGATTAATTTGATTGATGAGACATGTTGTAGAGATTCTCTTGGGATTGCAAACGAGCAGCGTTTTCCTTAAAATAAACGTCGGCCGGCATCTTCTGGTCAGGGTATCGGATCAATGCGTAAGACGCGGCGTTGGAACCACAACGACGGTGCGATCGCAATGGTACAAGTCTCAGATTAAACCCACTTATATCTATGGGGTACGACTTAGGGTCGCGGGCAAATGTTAATTATACGTCACAGTTTATCGGACTTCGACGGGAATGATCGCGGGAGTCGACGGAACAATACGGATTAGGATACGGGTCTTACAGCTCTCCCCACCTAATAAAAATTTCATCCTTGAAATTTGCACTACCATCGCAGCTAACCATAACTCATAAGGAAATAGGAAATATTACATCATATATAATCAAAACACAGTACAACATACAATCAAATATCGAAAAGATAGGGATAATGCTCGCAAATCTCTACCTCCCGCTCCCAAGATGCCTCATCCACACTACGATGGCCCCACTGCACCTTCACCAAGGGAATAACCTTGGTCCACAGGACCTGTTCCATCCTATCGAGGAGACGAACTGGTTGCTCAATGTAAGAAGCATCCTCATGAACCTCCAATGACTGCCAATCAATAACAGGCACGATGTCTGACCCACACTTCCTCAACATGGAAACATGGAAAACGTTGCAGACGCCAGACAATTGAGGTGGCAAGGCAAGCCGATAGGCCACGGCGCTAACGCGCCCAGTGATCTTGAAATGTCCTATAAATCTCGGAGCAAGCTTGCCCTTCGCTCCAAAACGAACCCTTCATGGGTGAGACCTTGAGATACACATGGTCTCCAACGACAAACTCCAAAGGACGATGCCAACGGTCATCAAAACTCTTCTACCTACTCTGAGCTGTGCGCATCATTTTCTTGATGATATCGATAGCCTCTGATGTTTGCTGCACAAGCTCGGGACCCAGGAGACGCCACTCTCTAACCTCAGTCTAATAACTCAGAGATCTACACAGTCTGCCATATAATGCCTCAAAAGGAGCCATGCCAATGGTCACCTGATAACTGTTGTTATATGTGAACTCAGTCAATTGCAGGTGCTCATCCTAACTACCCGAGAAATCAATCGTGTAGGCCCGAAGCATATCCTCAAGGATCGGGTTGACCCTTTCGGTCTGCCCATCAATCTGCGGATGGTACACAGTGCTGAACTACAAATTAGTGCCCATCGCTCTCTGGAAGCTCCTCCAAAATTGAGACGTGAATCTCGGGTCTCGGTCTGAAACGATCGAGACAGGAACACCGTGTAGTCTCACGATCTCATCAACAAACATCCTGGCAAGTCGGTTCGTATGCCAAGTCTCATAAATCACAAGAAAATGTGCCGACTTCATCAGACAGTCCACGACAACCCAGATGGAGTCATGATTGCGCTGAGTCCTCGGCAAACTCATGATAAAATCGGTAGATATGTGCTCCCACTTCCATATCAGGATGCTCGACGGCTGCAATAGACCAAGGGGTCTCTGATGATCGGCCTTGTCACGCTGGCACGTGTCACACTCAGCCACAAAACTGGCTATCTGAAGCTTCATCCCCGACCAAAAATACTGATGCCTCATATCGCGATACATCTTCATCGAGCCAGGGTAAATAGAGAATCACGATCGATGTGCCTCAGTTATAAGATCTTGGCGCAACTCAGGAACATTCGGGACACATAATTGGCCTCTAAAACGAAGTCCACCATCAGAACCAATCTGTAAGTCGTCTGACTCTTAGATGCTGCCTCTACTTGGTAATCCTGTAACGACTCATCTGCCTGCTGAGACTCGGTTACCCTTTCGACAAGAGAGGGTTGAATCAACAATCTCGATAACTGGATGATAGAAGACTGCAGACAAAACTCGAAGTTGTACTCTGCTATATCCTCAAGCATCATCTATTCTTGAATCATCATGTGAGCCACCAGGCCTCGTGGCTGATGGCTGAGGGCATCTGCTACCACGTTTGCCTTGCTCGGGTGGTACTAGTGATCAAAATCATAGCCTTTCAAGAGTTCTATCCAACGCCTCTGCCTCATGTTAAGCTCGGACTGAGAGAACAAATACTTCAAGCTCTTATGGTCGAAGAAGAGCTCGAACCTCACCCCATAAAGATAGTGTCTCCACACCGTCAAGGCGAAGACAATTGCTACCAGTTCCAAATCATGCGTGGGGTAGTTCAGCTTATGGACCTTAAGCTGGCGAGACGCATAAGCCATCGGCTTCCCGTGCTGCATCAGGATATCACCCAAGCCAACTTGTGAGGCGTCGGTAAATATAACCAATCCATCACTCCCAGAGGGAAGAGCAAGGACAGGAGCAGATGTGAGACGGTCCTTCAGCTCCATAAATGTATGCTCACAAGTGTCGCTCCATACAAACTCTTCACCCTTCCAGGTCAACCTGGTCAACGGGGCTGCAATACGAGAGAATCCTTCAATGAAACGTCGGTAGTAGCCCTCCAAACCAAGAAAACTGCGGATCTAGGATGTGTTCGTGGGCTGGCCCCACTGACGCACGGAATCGATCTTCGAGGGGTCCACAGTGACACTCTGCCTCATCACCACATGACCGAGGAACTTTACCTCCTCCTGCCAGAACTAGCAATTCTCCAGCTTTGCGTAAAGCTGGTGTGTACGGAGGGTCTGCAATGTAATCTCTATATGCCGCTCATGCTCTTCTCGGGTCCTCGAATATATCAGAATGTCGTCGATGAACACCACAAAAAACTGGTCGAGATACGGATGGAAGACCTCGTTCATCAACTGCATGAACACTGCGGGCGCATTGGTCAGTCCGAAGGACATAACCTGGAACTCAAAATGACTGTAGAGAGTCCTGAAGGCTGTCTTCGGGATATCCTCATCTTGAACCCGAACCTGATGATAACCGGACCGCACGTCTATCTTCGAAAAGAACTGCACCTCCTGCAGCTGATCAAATAATTCATCGATCCTCGGAAGCAGCTACTTGTTCTTGATCGTGACCTTGTTGAGCCCGCGGTAATTTATGCAAAGCCTCAACGAACCATCCTTCTTCTTCACGAAGAGCACTAACGCTCCCCACAGTGAACTACTCGGACGGATAAAGCCTAACTCGCGCAACTCGTCCAACTACTTTTATAGTTCTCGTAACTCTAATGGTGCCATACGATACGGGGCCTTCGAAATAGGCGCGGTACCGGGTACGAGATCAATCTGGAACTCAGTGTGCCGATAAGGTGGTAACCTCAGAATCTCTTAGAACACATCAGGAAAACTACAAACAACCGGCAGCTGGTCGATACTCAAAGCAACTGACTCCTCAATGACACAAGATAACAGGTAAGAAAGCAGCTCTCCTTTGGGCTCGGCAACAAACTGGAGCTCTAGCACACCGGGTATACAGAACGTGACTATCCTCACCGAGCAGTTTAATATAGCGTGGTACTCGGTGAGCCAATCCATGCCCAAGATAACATCAAAATTGGACATCGGCAATACGAATAGGTCCACAGGTAAAAAGATATCCCCAATCAGAATGGGGCAAGGCGAGCAAAATCGGTCTAATACTACAGTCTTCCCTAAGGGCATCGATACTGACAAACCCTCACGGGCAGACTTCATTGGCAAATCGGTTGATCAGCAGAAAGGAATGCGATGCACCAGAGTCAAACAATACACTTGTAATGCATGCAGAAATAGGGAGAGTACCCTCGACGACCCCTCCTGATGACTGAGGGTCCTACTGGGGGGCATAAAATCTCCCCTGGACCTGCTAGGGAAGTATAGGTCCCCTTTAAGGTCTCTGCTGATGCTGCTGCTACTGTGGTGGCCTGATCTGCTGCCTCTGCTACTATGGTGGAGGCCCAGGATGCCGGTGCTGCGGTCGTTGCTGTTGCTATGCTAGCTGTCGTGGAGGCTGATGCAGTGTCCTCGACTGCTGTCGTGGATGGGGACACTCGTGCACACAATGTCCTGTCCTACCGTACCCAAAGTAAGTATCTGTAAACAGTCCCGAAGGTGGTGTTGGGGGTCCAACTGGTGCTCGGGATGCTGGGCAGGTAGCGCGTCACTGCTGTGCACGATGTTGCTGCTGCTGGGAACTACCGGAGGGCAACTTCCTCTTCTGATCTCCCCTCGAGTCACGAGCTCTCTGCAAACTAGCCCAATCTGACTTATAAATCTGTGGCCTCTCCACGATCTGCTCAAATGTCAAAAGCATGTGTCCGATCACACTACTCCTGAGGGCAGGACGCAACCCGTTCTCAAAATGGCTGTCCTTTTGCCCCTCATCGTCAACAAGATATGTCGTAAATCTTAATAATGCGACGAAATGAGCCTCATACTGGGACACAGTCATGTCCCCCTGGACCAGAGTTTCAAACTCTAATGCGCGCTACTGTCGCACATGCTCGGGAAAGAACTTTCCGTCAAACAGGTCTACAAAGTCCTCCCAGGTCTACTCGAAATTGGCCGCTACCAATCAGGCTACAGATGCCTATTAATGCTGAGCCTCGCCCTAGAGAAGGAATATAGCTAATGGGACTCGCTGCTGGGTCGTACATCTCATGGTGTAAAATATCTTCTCCACCTCGGAGCACCATATCTCTGCTGCAATAGGGTCTGGCTCACCCTGGAAAAGCGGGGGATTGTGCTGTCGGAAGTCCTTGAGAAGGGTGCCAGCATGCTCCTGCTCGACCTCGGCTGGTGTAACAGTGGGACTCCTGCTCTGCCCCTGAAGAATAACAGTCATCGCTTGAAGTATCTGCTACACCTGGGTGGCACTCATGGGTACGGTCGAATCCACACCGGTCTCAGGTAAAGGAGTGGCATCCTCGGGCTGAAAAGCAGGAATATCCAGTGGTGGAGTGGGAGTCGAAGGTGGTAGAGCGGGAGTCGCAGGTGGTGTAGCGGGATTCGCTCTGGTCACTCTTCTAGCCATTTCATCCTACAGGAAGGAACAAGGGCCTATCAGCCTTGAGAATTTACGAAGGCATAAATGTTAAGGGTCTATGTTGAAAAATTGTTAAGTTATTCAGACTCGAAAACTATTCATTCTAAGTTCATAACAGATATGTGATGTGATCTCAGGTATTCCCAAGTTATGCTTGAATACCAACTTCTGTCTGTTGAGGGTCAAATATTGCATATCAGACCCTAGTTACTGCCAGATTTTACATACACAATACTGTTTAACAGGCTATTTTAAACGTGTTTGTGATGCAGGGTGTATGTATGAGCATGGACTAAAAAGAATGCTAAAGGCATGGATTTAATGCACAAAAGTCACCAAAGGCAAGGGATGGACTCCCAGGGGACCAAGATCAGCGTCAGAAATCTAAGGAAATTGAGCAACTGAAGCTCAAGTGGCTTGAAAGGCAGTCAGAATGAAAGATCACGGGGTTCCCGCCATCCGTTCAGCTCAAAACTTCATACAGGGCCTGAGGAATGTAAATTAACCGTACAAGTCAAATTTCAACCGTTCGATCCTTGCAGAAGTGACTGAATGGACAGATCAGCCCATAAAACAGCGATTCGGGGCCCACCTGAAATCTGGATATGCTTCAATTTTGGTCTCAACCATTAAACTGAGGTGACACAGTTGTTGAGCGGATCGGATTTCACACGAACATTACAGTGGACCCCACGTGTACACAGACGTGTACACAGTGTATAGTTACCGGCCGTGCACCGAACGAAGAAAGACGGTCAGCGCTGCGCTGACCGAAAAATCACGAACTCCGTCTCTGCTTCAACAGCGTCTTCGCCTGCCGACGCCGGTTCATCTCCGTGGGCCCCACTCGTCATTTTTCTGAAAGATCGGAACCGTCCATACGTCACGTGGGGCAACCACAACCTATGCCTAGGTGTCTTTTTGACACCAGGAAATCTATGGAAAAATCCTAGCCGTTGAATGCAGGATGGACGGCGGAACGAAAGATCAAGTGGACCGCACCTATTTCACTTAAAAAATACCCTCTCCCGGATGGTTTTTCGACGTCGATCCAATGGACGTCTTGGATTTCTTCAAGAGACATCATGTGGAGCCCACCAGCGTCGTCAGCAACTCTGCTTTGCAGCGTCCGTGAAAACTGGACGCTGATTCGTATTGTGGGCCCCATACATTGTCCATATGGACAATCCAAACCGTCCATGAGATTCATGAGGTCCATATCACTCATGCATAGGTGGAAAATTTTCAAAGGGGACCGGAGATCTGTTTCTGATCATCCAAAAGGAAGATTAACGGTGAAAGGTTTTTGTACAATGGGCCACGTTCAAACCGATGAAAAATGGTCATTTCCGACCGGTTTCTCAAACTGAATCTAGTGAATGGCGTGGATGGCTTAAACATCAAAGCAATCTGGGCCCCACAGTATTCACCGTAACCTGCTTTACGCAGGGACTCTGCGTCCGCGAATTTCGGACGTTCCGAAGCGTTGTAACTCCTCACCGTTGATCGGTCCGTCCATCTGAACGGTCCAAATTATTTCCATGGTGGGACCGGCCAAATCCAAGCTGACTGAATGGCTTAGATCTTGTATGAGGACTGTCCATGGGCCGAACCAGCATCAAGACGGGACTCCTCTTGCGTGTCTGCGTCCCCTGCTGCAACAGGGAGTGCGTGACCTTACGCACTCCCACTTTTGTTTTTTTATATATATAAGAGAGAGGAAAAAAGGCCGAGGAGGGACTACCGGCTGGAGATCTGAGCTGAGAGCAGAGGTTGGCTTGGGCTGGATCGGAGGCTGGAGCACAAAGAGAGAGTTTGAATTTTTATTATTTTTCTTTTATTTATGTTATTTCTCTTTCTATAATTTTTGATGGATTTTAGCCTGATCACCATCATGTTAGGCTAAACCTCTTAGCTAGGGCTAAGAGGTGAAGTTTGTAGCATGATGGGAGGCCTCTTTGCTTGTGCCTTTGTTTAGACTGAATTTGATGTTGATTTGGGTTTTTATTAAAGGAATGTTTTCAGTCTTTAATGGTCTGTTGTGACTGAAATTACAATGGGTCTGCAATGGCTTTGAGCATGTTTTTTTTCCTCTTTATGTTTATGACGTCAGGAAGCTCTATTGTTCACCATCGTCTCCTGGGCATGGTTGGATGTCAGTACCCTTCCTAACCTGCATGGCATGTTGATTGGTTGGTAATTAAATTAATTCTGTTGTTTACTTTGTCTCCTGGGCATAGTTTGGTGATGGAATCCATTCTAATTCATACACCTTTCATCTCTTAAAATCTATATCAATGGCAGTTCAGTTAATTTTCCTGATTTTTAATACAGGCATAAGATCTCCCTGATCTCTACAAGTGGATCCTCTGAATCCCTAGTTTCCCATCTCTGATTTTTCCTAAAGTTTTACATTATTATTTCATCATTATTCTTCAAATTACAATCGGTTTAGAATTCATCTTAGCCTAGTTCTAGATCTGGTTATTTTCAGATAACGTACAGGTTTCAGTCCCTGTGGATTCGACCTCGGTCTTACCGAGTTTATTACTACATCACAACCCTATACTTGGGGTGTGAACAAGTTTTGGCGCGTTCTTGCAAGGACCGACGCTACGATTTTCTGAAATTAATTGGATTTAGAGTTAGTTTAAGATTAGGATTCTACTAATTTTAATTTTAGATTTTGTTTTCTATTTTTTCATAGAACTAACATATTTCTTATTCTGTAGGTTGTTAAGATAGAACTTCTAATTTGGTAAACTCTTTCTGATTTTCTAGATTCTCTAACTCTTTAAGATTTGATTTACTTTAGAAATACTTCTATTTAGAAACTAACTTATTTTGTTTTATTTTGCAGGTCTTTAGCTTAGGGACTCCAATTTGGTAATCTCCTTCCAACCCTCTTTTCTTTCTAGATTCATATTTTCTTTCTTAGGATTAGATTTAGAATTTGACTGAAGGCTGCGAGTGTTTCATACCCAAGTGGGCCCGTGACGACACTCGACGTCTCTTGACTGAAGGAGGGTTAGTTGAGGGGTTGACTGTCCATCGCAGGATTAGACACCGCTCGAATTCCCCGAGTTAATTGAGGTTATGGCTGAAAATCAACCTCAAGCACTACCTCAACAGATGGATGAGGAAGTACATGATGAGAATGAGGTGCTTCAAGCACCCCCGCCTCGTACCTTACGAGATTATTTACAACCGGCGGGGGTGAGTACGCCCTCATGCATGATTTTTCCTGAAAACACAGGACATATGGACATCAAGCCAGGAGTTATCCAACTCCTTCCTAAATTCCATGGGCTTGAATCAGAAAGTCCATACTTACATTTGAAAGAGTTCGATGAGATCATAGCCACCTTATACTTTCCCAATGTATCCGAGGATACAATCAGGCTGAAACTCTTTCCTTTTTCCTTGAAAGAGAAGGCTAAGACGTGGTTACATTCATCTGCGTCCTAGATCCATTGGCACATGGAATGATTTGCGAGAGGGAATTCATAAAGAAATTTTTCCCACACCATAAAACAATTACCTCTCAGAAAAGCAATCATGAACTTTGCCCAAAAGGAAGATGAAACATTCTACCAATGTTGGGAAAGGTTCAAGGATCTTGTCAGTTCATGCCCACAACACGGTTTTGAAATGTGGCGCATTACAAATTTCTTCTATGATGGACTAACATCTTCCATGCGCCAACTGGTCGAGACAATGTGTAATGGTGAATTCATGAATAAAGAGGTCGATGAGGTATGGGATTACCTCGATAGACTTGCCGAGAATGCACAATCATGGGACCATTACCCAAAATCAAACACCACGCCTAGGCCAACTCAATCTAAGGAGAAAGGTGGAGTATATCTCCTGAAAGAAGAGGACGATGTAAATTTTAAAGTGACTAATCTCACTCGAAGAGTCGAGGCCATGGAAGGAAAGAAGGAGAAGGTTAATGAAATTGTTTGCGGCATATGTGATTGCAACATTCACACAACTGAAAATTGTCCTACCATATACGCCTTTCGAGGAGTGTTGAATGAGCAAGCCAATGCCGTAAATAACTATCAAAGACCTTTCAATGGATCTACCTCCAATACATACAATCTGGTTGGAGAAATCATCCAAATTTTAGTTGGAGGAATGGACAACCGCTACCCCTCAAAGTTTCTTCAATCAAAATCCAAATCGGGGAAACCTCAAGAAGAACTAGGTTCAAAATCCCATACAAGAGCCGACTCGGGCGGTGCGTGGACTTACGAGACTTTATGCGAGAAAATAGATTCACGTATGACGGTTATAGAAAAGGGATGCTTCTGCACAACCGCTCCCCAATCCTAAACCGCAATACGAGATAAATGATCCCAGCTCTTCAAATCAAATGGGACACGCTAAATCCATCACCACTCTTAGGAGTGGGAAGATCATTGATAAAACCCTTCCGGTTAGGCCCGAAAAGCCTCAAGAACCAGAAGAGGACAATAATGATGGATCTCGTGATGTCCCATAAAATTTAGAACCGGAACTTCTAGAGAAGCCAGTTGCTCCGTTCCCCCAACGGTTGGTTGCACCAAAACGTCTTTCTAACTCTCAGGATATTCTGGAGGTGTTGAAACAAGTGAAAGTCAATATTCCTCTACTTGATGTCGTAAAACAGATTCCTTTATATACAAAATTTCTGAAAGACTTATGCACGACCAAAAGACGGCAAAGCATTCAAAAGAAGATCTTCTTGACTGAGAAAGTGAGTGCCATCCTGAAGCAAGACGTGCCGCAGAAATTCAAGGATCCCAGTAGCCCAACCATCTCATGTGTAATCGGGAACCATCGAATTGATCATGCAATTCTTGACTTGGGAGCGAGCGTCAATCTAATCCCCTACTCAGTATACAAATAGTTAGGATTGGGTGAGTTAAAACCTACCCTAACCACACTACAACTTGCCGATCGAACTGTTCGTGTACCAAGAGGGATTATTGAGGATGTGTTAGTCCAAGTCGATAGATTTTACTACCCTGTAGATTTTATCATCTTGGACATCGAACCCATCAACAACATGAGCACTCAGATTCCCGTCATTCTTGGTTGCCCATTCCTTGTCACATCAAATGTAATCATCAACTGCAGGAATGGTGTCATGACTATGTCTTTTGGAAATTTGACATTGGAGTCAAATATCTTTTTCAATAACGGCAGCAACGCAGAGGATGATGACGATGTCCACGACATTAACATGATCGATACTTTCGTGGAAGATAGGACACCCCTTACCTTATCCTCTGATCCTCTAGAGACATGCTTGGCCCACTTCCATGAGTTTGATGATGATATGATTAGGGAGACATGTGCCTTGCTTGATATTGCACGGTAGATTTGAAGTTAACCTAGGTGGAGGCCACAATTTGAAGAATTGCCCACAACTGATGTAGTGCCTCTACCGTCTAATCTCAAGGCACCGAAGCTTGACCTAAAACCTTTGCCCTCTGATTTGAAATATGCCTATTTAGGTCAAGATGAGACATACCCGGTGGTGATCTCTGCCCACCTGGAGAAAGAACAGGAAAGTATGCTCATATCTACTCTCATTGAGCATAAAGGCGCCCTAGGATGGACGATAGCGGACCTCAAGGGAATCGATCCCTCGATTTGTACTCACCACGTCTATCTTGAGGAAAAGGCGAAAACCGCTCGGCAACCACAACGTAGACTAAATCCAAACATGAAGGAAGTGGTTAAAGCCGAGGTTCTTAAACTATTGGATGTGGGTATCATATACCCTATATCTGATAGTCAATGGGTGAGTCCAACTCGGGTGGTTCCTAAGAAGTCCTAGGAATCACCATCGTAGCCAATGCTTAATAATGAACTCGCGCCAACTAGAGTCACTACTTGGTTGGAGAATGTGCATTGACTACGAAAGTTGAATACGAATCACTGAGGAAGGATCACTTTCCTTTGCCCTTCATTGATCAAATCTTAGAAAGGCTAGTGGTCATTCTATTCTTGTTTCCTTGACGGGTATTCGGGCTACAATCAGATTGAAATCGCCCACGAGGACCAGGAAAAGACCACATTTACATGTCCCTACGGCACCTTTGCTTACCGAAGGATGCCATTTGGACTATGTAATGCCCCTGCCACCTTTCAGCGATGTATGTTGAGTATCTTTTCTAATATGGTGGGGCAATATCTTGAGGTCTTCATGGACGATTTCTCTGTCAATGGCTCATCTTTCAGCAAGTGCTTGGAAAGTCTTAAATGTGTGTTGAAAAGATGTGAAGAAAAGAATCTGGTACTTAATTGGGAGAAGTGCCATTTCATGGTTCATAAGGGGATTGTCCTTGGACATATCATCTCGTCCAAAGGAATTGAGGTAGATAAGGCAAAAATCGATCTTATCTCTAACCTACCTCCACCCAAGAACATCAGAGACGTGCGATCCTTCTTAGGACACGCAGGATTTTACAGGCGATTCATAAAGGACTTTAGCCTCCTCTCTCGTCCTTTATGTAATCTTTTTCAAAAGGATGTTCCATACGAGTGGACTGAGCAATGCCAGGAAGCTTTCACCAAGCTAAAAGGCATGTTAACCACTGCACCCATCATGCAGCCACCCGACTGGAGCCTTCCTTTTGAGCTTATGTGCGACGCCTCTGATTATGCTCTTGGAGCGGTTCTAGACCAAAGAAAAGATAAGAGGCCCTGCGTCATCCATTACGCGAGTAGGACTTTAAATCCTGCCCAAGTGAACTACTCGACTACGGAAAAAGAACTCTTAGCCGTAGTGTTCGCCTTGGACAAATTTAGGTCTTACTTGATCGGATCCAAAATCATTATCTATACAGATCATGCGGCACTGAAGTATCTTCTTTCTAAGAATGATTCTAAGCCCCGCTTGATACGATGGATCCTTCTACTCCAAGAATTTGATTTAGAAATTAAAGATAAAAAGGGAGTAGAGAACGTAGTGGCCGATCACCTTTCTCGCCTTAATACCTCTGATTCCCTTGAAACGACCCATATCAATGACATGTTCCCTGATGAACAACTGTTCAGAGTCTCCCATTCACCTTGGTTCGCTGATATTGCTAATTATCTTGCTACAGGTTCCATACCGACACATTGGATCATGAAGATAAGAAGAAATTCTTCACCGAGGTGCGCAAATTCTTCTGGGATGATCCATACTTGTTTAAATATTGCCCAGACCAAATCTTGAGGAGATGTGTGCCAGACGATGAGCATCAGAGTGTCATCTCCTTCTGTCATTCACAGGCCTGTGGTGGTCACTTTTCTGCAAAAAAGACCACGGCCAAGATTCTGCAGTGTGGCTTCTATTGGCCCACTATGTTCAGGGACACTCATGAGTTTTGTAAAGCTTGTGAGCGTTGTCAGAAATTGGGAGCATTGTCCCATCGAAATATGATGCCCTTGAATCTCATTCTTATCATAGAGGCATTTGATTGCTGGGGCATCGATTTCATGGGACCATTCCCCCAATCTTTTGGGAATTTATATATTTTGCTTGTTGTAGACTATGTCACTAAATGGGTCGAAGCGATTCCGTGTCGGAATAATGACCATCGCACGGTCATTAAATTCCTAAAAGAAAACATCCTTTCCGATTTGGAACGCTCGAGCCATTATTAGTGATGGGGCTCACACTTTTGTAATAGGCCATTCGAGAGTTTAATGAAGAAATATGGTATCTCTCATAAGGTGAGCACCCCATACCACCCACAGACAAGTGGGCAAGCTGAGATTTCTAATAGGGAGATCAAACACATTTTGGAGAAAACGGTTAACCATGACCGTAAGGATTGGTCAATTCGATTGACCGATGCCTTATGGGCGTACCGTACTGCTTTTAAAACTCCTATTGGAATGTCTCCCTTTAGACTCGTCTATGGGAAGGCTTGCCACTTGCACGTGGAGTTGGAACATAGAGCTTCTTTGGGCGATCAAAAATCTAAATTTCAATCGAACAAACGGCTCGCTACGCAAACTTTAGTTGAATGAACTTGAAGAAATCCGGAACGACGCATACGAGAACTCGAGAATTTACAAGGACAAGATGAAGGCGTTTCATGACCAACATATTCTACGAAAATCATTCACGCTAGGCCAGAAAGTCCTTTTGTATAATTCTCGATTACATCTCTTTCCGGGTAAGCTTCGATCTCATTGGACCGGCCCTTACATTGTTGTTACTGCATATCCTCATGGGGCCGTCGAGATAAAAGATCCCAACAATGGCAAGGAGTTTAAAGTAAATGGACATCGCTTAAAGCCATTTGTCGAACAATTTGATTCAGAGGACATGTCCATGCCTCTGACTGATCCTGTCTACCAGGACTGATCTCCTAGTCTGATGGAGGTATAGGTAGGTTTATCGCTTTCTTAGGACTAGGGTAGTTGCTGTAGTTGTCTGGCTGAAGACGTTAAACTTAGCGCTCCTGGGAGGCAACCCAACTTTTCTTTTCCATTTATTTCATTTTCCTAGTTAGTTCAATGTTTGTGGGTAACATTACTGCAAACCCTCACGAGACTACAACTCGTCCACTAGTGACCTAGGGGTTTAAAGGCTTGTTGCATGTGCTAAATGCAATCGAGAGCACCTGCGAAAGTGGTATAGGTAGGATTTTATTTCTTGTTATTTTTTTTGTGTTGCTTTTTCTCTCGTGCTCACCCGCTCTCATGTTGAGATCTCTTGGAAAGCCTCTCACGATTCATCATTCAGGTACTATCTTCCCATCACTTCTCTTTTACTTTCGTTGTTCCGTCTGCATTCCATGCTTATATCTTTTACATTGAGGACAATGTAGATTTTAGGTTGGGGGTGGGAGATTAGGTAACCTAATCAGTGTTTTCTTGGTCTTGAGCAAAAATTGTGAAAATTTTTAAATTTTTTTTCTGGAAATTCTTGTGCATTTGAAGTGATTTTGACGACTATCCTGGATTTAGAATTTCAAGATACGTTATGTTGGTGATTTACTACTCTTGGATTCAGTTGCTCAGTAGATTTCACAGTTAAGTTTGAATTATTAATCCATGATTAGAAGTTGTAAACATCGATTGAGTCATGATTTCACATGTCACATCTCACTTACACATTGAGATTTTAGTTTAATATTGAATGATTAATTTGGTAATCACTTAGCATGAAAGAAACCAGCCTAAAAGATTTGGCCATCAGGGTATAAAAACGAGTTGCACCATGGGTTTGCTCCCTATAGGTGTGGATTCGATTTTTCATGATTAATAATTGAAAAGAGTTGGGCAACTAGTTTCACCATAGGTTTGCTCCCTATAAGTGAAAATTTGATTCCCATCTTGACTTAAAAAAAAAAAAAAAAAAAAAAGTTTGGAAATGAAAGAATGATCTATGAGGCAAAGTACTGGTTTAGGTGATGGTAGTTATGAATTTTCCGATTGATTACTAATGATATCATGAAATCGAGAATTGAATCTTTTAATGATGGTAAGCCGAGATTTCACTATACACCCATGGAACTCAATGTTTATTATTTTAGTTTATGGATTAATATTTGAACTTGATTATGAAATTCACCGTGCATGAGAGGCCAGGAGAAATTAATAATCAACATTCATGAATCTTAAGATTTCTCATATCTGGATTGTTTTTCAAAATATCACTCGGCTTCACAAGAATTATCTCGTAATTCTTAACTTAATCTTCACATATTTTGCTCGGGACTAGCAAAATGCTGGTTGGGGATTGTGTTGAGGGTCAAATATTGCATATCAGACCCTAGTTACTGCCAGATTTTACATACACAATACTGTTTAACAGGCTATTTTAAACGTGTTTGTGATGCAGGGTGTATGTATGAGCGTGGACTGAAAAGAATGCTAAAGGCATGGATTTAATGCACAAAAGTCACCAAAGGCAAGGGATGGACTCGGGGGACCAAGATCAGCGTCAGAAATCTAAGGAAATTGAGCAACCGAAGCTTAAGTGGCTTGAAAGGCGGTCGAATGAAAGATCACGGGGTTCCCGCCATCCGTTCACTCAAAACTTCATACGGGCACGAGGAATGTAAATTAACCGTACAAGTCAAATTTCAACCGTTCGATCCTTGCGAAGTGGTGAATGGACGGATCGCCCATAAACGGCGATCGGGGCCCACCTGAAATCGGATATGCTTTAATTTTGGTCTCAACCATTAAATTGAGGTGACACAGTTGTTGAGCGGATCGGATTTCACACGAACATTACAGTGGACCCCACGTGTACACAGACGTGTACACAGTGTATAGTTACCGGCCGTGCACCGAACGAAGAAAGACGGTCAGCGCTGCGCTGACCGAAAAATCACGAACTCTGTCTCTGCTTTAACAGCGTCTTCGCCTGCCGACGCCGGTTCATCTCCGTGGGCCCCACTCGTCATTTTTCTGAAAGATCGGAACCGTCCATACGTCACGTGGGGCAGCCACAACCTATGCCTAGGTGTCTTTTTGACACCAGGAAATCTATGGAAAAATCCTAGCCGTTGAATAAAGGATGGACGGCGGAACGAAAGATCAAGTGGACCGCACCTATTTCACTTAAAAAATACCCTCTCCCGGACGGTTTTTCGACATCGATCCAATGGACGTCTTGGATTTCTTCAAGAGACATCATGTGGAGCCCACCAGCGTCGTCAGCAACTCTGCTTCGCAGCGTTCGTGAAAACCGGACGCTGATTCGTATTGTGGGCCCCATACATTGTCCATATGGACAATCCAAACCGTCCATGAGATTCATGAGGTCCATATCATTCATGCATAGGTGGAAAATTTTCAAAGGGGACCGGAGATCTGTTTCTGATCATCCAAAAGGAAGATTAACGGTGAAAGGTTTTTGTACAATGGGCCACGTTCAAACCGATGAAAAATGGTCATTTCCGACCGGTTTCTCAAACTGAATCTAGTGAATGGCGTGGATGGCTTAAACATCAAAGCAATCTGGGCCCCACAGTATTCACCGTAACCTGCTTTACGCAGGGACTCTGCGTCCGCGAATTCCGGACGTTCCGAAGCGTTGTAACTCCTCACCGTTGATCGGTCCGTCCATCTGAACGGTCCAAATTATTTCCATGGTGGGACCGGCCAAATCCAAGCTGACTGAATGGCTTAGATCTTGTATGAGGACTGTCCATGGGCCGAACCAGCATCAAGACGGGACTCCTCTTGCGTGTCTGCGTCCCCTGCTGCAACAGGGAGTGCGTGACCTTACGCACTCCCACTTTTGTTTGTTTTTATATATAAGAGAGAGAAAAAAAGGCCGGGGAGGGACTACCGGCTGGAGATCTGAGCTGAGAGCAGAGGTTGGCTTGGGCTGGATCGGAGGCTGGAGCACAAAGAGAGAGTTTGGATTTTTATTATTTTTCTTTTATTTATGTTATTTCTCTTTCTATAATTTTTGATGGATTTTAGCCTGATCACCATCATGTTAGGCTAAACCTCTTAGCTAGGGCTAAGAGGTGAAGCTTGTAGCGTGATGGGAGGCCTCTTTGCTTGTGCCTTTGTTTAGACTGAATTTGATGTTGATTTGGGTTTTTATTAAAGGAATGTTTTCAGTCTTTAATGGTCTGTTGTGACTGAAATTACAATGGGTCTGCAATGGCTTTGAGCATGTTTTTTTTCCTCTTTATGTTTATGACGTCAGGAAGCTCTGTTGTTCACCATCGTCTCCTGGGCATGGTTGGATGTCAGTACCCTTCCTAACCTGCATGGCATGTTGATTGGTTGGTAATTAGATTAATTCTGTTGTTTACTTTGTCTCCTGGGCATAGTTTGGTGATGGAATCCATTCTAATTCATACACCTTTCATCTCTTAAAATCTATATCAATGGCAGTTCAGTTAATTTTCCTGATTTGTAATACAGGCATAAGATCTCCCTGATCTCTACAAGTGGATCCTCTGAATCCCTAGTTTCTCATCTCTGATTTTTCCTAAAGTTTTACATTATTATTTCATCATTATTCTTCAAATTACAATCGGTTTAGAATTCATCTTAGCCTAGTTCTAGATCTGGTTATTTTCAGATAACGTACAGGTTTCAGTCCCTGTGGATTCGACCTCGGTCTTACCGAGTTTATTACTACATCACAACCCTATACTTGGGGTGTGAACACTGTCACGCTCCAAACTCGAAAAACGGGCTCACAAAATTCCCGATCGCCAAATCCAGTGCCGACAGCCTCCGTAGTACCCCATTCTTGACTCCCAGCGCCCATACGCCAGATTCCGATCCTGGGATCTTACAAGGAGGATTTTTAGTATGATTTTTTTATAATGGTGCATAACCACAAGCATAATCAAGTCACAAAATAACATTACCACATATCCACTAAATCAAAAACTTTTAAGTACAATGCGGAAAGGGAAATACAAGGTGATCAAGAACACCAAAATAATCAGATGCGCACTCTTGCCTCAGTGCTGCTCCTGTCTAACGCTACTTACACGCAACAGTCGTGCATAAGCTTACAAAAGCTTAGAGGGTGGTGTACGTCTGTGCGCAAGGCGAGTGCCAAGTATATATATCAGAGTAATACAAAAATATGCGATAAGTCCATGAATACAACCAGCCGTACCAAGGATATGTGATGCAAGGCATGAATGTTATCAGCCATACCAAGGCCATACAATGTGACGCCTATGTAGCCAAATGTCATATGCGAGATGCAATACAAGCATGTCAGTACTCATCAATTACACATTAGTACAGTTCTTCTCTGAATATCACTGGGGTCTAATACACCTCACACTAACTGCCTCCTCCCTAGCTGCACAGTCAAACAAGTGGAAGAGACCACACTATCCGCCTGACCAGTAGTCTGCCAATACCTACCTGGCTCGTCGATAGCAGACTCATTTACGAGCTGGTCAAACTCAGCCTAGCTTATAACCCCCTCACTTGGACATATAAGGCCACACCCCCTTCCAACCGACCATGACACAGTGGGAGACGCGGCCTACTAGTATTCGGCACTTGGGCGCTCGTGTATCCACTCGGTCTTGACGTTGGAGCATACCCTGGTACCAAAAAGGTTCTGGGATTTTCACTCAATTATATCCTAAATGCCCACAATGCTAGAGCCAATATTTTAGTATCCGATACGATCATCCATGATGTGCCTGTGGAGGCCACGATCCCGATGTCACTAGGGTGTGCAGTGAATCACGATACATAATGCAAAATGCTTGAGTCACACCGTCAGTCATGTAGCAATATCCCGTGTACCACGCGCTCATGTGGGACACTCCGTCTCATAAGGAGTCTCGTAAATGTCTCAGCCCAACGGTTTATGCTATGATCAAACATTCTTCATATCAAGCATACATATGATGCGTATGCGCATGAATCATAGAAGTGTACCAAGCATGTTATAAAGTAATGAACTATCCTTACACTGAAGATGGGCCTAGACGGCCTACACATAACCGGTATGGGCCTATCAATGGGCCCTAGGGAGATTTATAATGTGGACATTAAACCAATATTATTCTTACAATGTGGACGTCAAACCAACATTTCTCCCAACGCATGGCCCGCCATAAAATATCATTACACAAACCATGGGAATCACACATTACAATGGACCTATATACATCTCATTGGGCCTCGCCCTATAATCCTCAGATACATCAAATGGGCTGCCTTATATGGGCCTTATATAAATCAAGTGGGCCGCATCAATGGGCCTTATGTACATTGCAACGGGCCATATCCCATGGGCCTTTGAAAACATCACAATGGGCCTCGTAACATGGGCCTTATATATATCAAAGTGGGCCTCAACAACGGGCCACAAATACATCAAATGGGCCTAATCACATGGGCCTTATGTATATCAGATGGGCTACACCAATTGGGCCCCATATGCACATCAAATGGACCACAACCAAATAAGAGTGGTGATAATGATTTTCACCATTTAAAGTTCCTAAAGCCCATCATAACATATGTTTCCCATCCAACCTGTTCATAAATTAATGTAGTGATAGATGAAGTGGAAACAAATATCAACTTAATAGGAAACTATTATGGCCCTTAGAAATTTTGAATGATGGACGTCATTGTCCACTACTTAAAATGGTGGGATCCACTTGAACTTTAGATCTGACTTATTTTTAGTCTCAAGCATGTTAAGACAAGCTTGCCAAATGGTTGGACGGATTGGATGCAACACATGCATCATGGTGGGGGTCCACATGAGGGCCCACCATCACATATATTATATATAATATAATATATAATCTATATATAGTATATATCTACAATATTATATATAATATAATTATATATATATATATACACACACACACACCCCATCCCACATGTGGGGGTGGGTCCCACCGTCCAGTGTGGACGGTGTGGATAGGACACAAATCAAGGAGGGGTTCCACCGTCCACCATCAATGGACAGTGAGAATGAAACACACACATCACTGTGGGTCCTACGTGGGCCCACCACAATGTTTATTTGACATCCAACCGTTGATAAGGTCTCACGAACCTGGCTAAATAGGAAAAACAAATTTCATCTTGATCCAAAACTTCTATGGCCCAGAAAAGGGTTTCAAGGGCAAATGTTCAATCCCAGTATTTCCTCTGATGTTTGCCACCTGAGCTTTGGATGTGGCTGATTTTTGGAGGGGGCCCACTTCAAGCAAGGGCCCACCTAATGAACGGTTGGGTGACATACACACATCATGGTGGGGCCCACGGTGAGGGCCGTGGGTCCCTGCGTCCACCCGCCTACATGCCGCAGGCGTTGCCTGTGCCTCTGGTAGCAGCAATGTCTGCTGCATATATAATTAATTTTTTTTTTTAAAACCTTGTTTTTTCATCGTTTTTCGCACATGGGGCCCGCATCAAGTGAATCTACCCCAGCCAATGGATTCTACAGTCCATAACCCATCCATCAAGCCCAATATTGGGCATCATTCGACATGTAGAAAAATTAAGATGATTTTAAATGGTGAAAATCACTGTTTTCAACGCTATGGCGCACCCAATACTCGGATCAGCCTCATTTTTCGGCTCAACGCCTAAAATGAAGTGGGGAAAGGAATGGATGGCGTGGATTAAGTCCATATATCAAGGTGGGGCCTGTAGGAGTGGCCCACCCAATAAGCTTTGAAATAAGCTCATATTTGTGTTTTCCATTCAATCGTCCAGTGTCCAGGGACGCTCGACGGCTGTGCATTTCAAGTGGGCTACACAAGTGGGCCACCAAATGATGGGTGATGTGGGTACAACGCTTATAAAGTGGGCCCCACCTATAGATGACTTGGATCAAATACATGCCTTATGGTGGGGTCCATCCGGGTGGGCCACATGGCTAAATCATCACACGAAAACATGAAAAAGAGGGGGAGAGAGAGAGAGATCGAGGGACACACGTGCATGGAGGGCTCCGCCACTATGAGCCCTCCCTTCCATACATCCAATCATACATCTAGTGGGTCCCATTACATGTGGGCCCACCAAATCAAAAATCAATGGTGGAGTTCCCTTCTCCACCAACATGAAAGGTCTAGATGACCTCATTCAACTAAGGAAGTAAATATCACGATGGGGTTCATAGAGAATGACCCCATCATGGAATGATCATGAGGACCAAGGTGGGTCATCGGCCACATCTTAGGGTTCAAAGTGAGATCCACACCATTGATCGGAAGGCCTCACTTGGCCCCTCATAAACATGAAAAATCTAACCTAATAAGCACTCACCGTTCGATCTTCTTGGTCCGTTGGAAAGCCAATCTCCTTGTGTCTCACTTTGATGGAGAGGATGAGAAATGAAGGGCTAGGATGATGGATTTTTGGGATGAAAAGTGGGCCACACACATGCACTTTTCTCTCATGGAAGAGCTTGGACGTGTGATACTCTTGCTAGCTTGGGAGTTGTGTTGAGAAATGAGAGAGAGAGAGAGAGAGAGAGTTGTAAGGAGAGAGAGTGCTGGATGTGAGTGATGAGTGAGGTGATGGTGTACTTGACATGAGAGTTGACTTGGTGGTTACTTGACTTATAGAGAAAGAAAGCACGGGTGTGTGTACTTGACATGAGGTGATTGATTGATGGATTGATTGATTGATTAATGGGACATGTTGTAGAGATTCTCTTGGAATTGCAAATGCGCAGCGTTTTCCTTGAAATAAACGCCGGCTGACATCTTCTGGCGAGGGTATCGAATCGGTGCGTAAGACGCGGCGTCAGAACCGCGGCGATGGTGCGGTTGCAATGGTACAAGTCTCAAATTAAACTCACTTAAATCTACAGGATATGACTTAGAGTCACATACAAATGTTGATTATACGTTGCAGATTGCTGGACTTCAATGGGAAGGATCGCGAGAGTTGACGGAACAGTACGGATTAAGATACGGGTCTTATATCTAGGGTCATTAATCCTAGTTAATCACATACGAAGAATAGTTTAAGGTAGCTACGGAGCGGCTCGTCACCTCAGCGTAGGCCTGGTTTATACTCGAGGTCACTATGGAAAAGCTCGTCACCTTAACATAGTCTTAGAGTATAGTCGAGGTCTCTACGGGCTCGTCACATGATCATAGGCTGACAGCTCGAATACAGTGTCCCATACCACCATATTCAGCTCACGAGTCTAGGTTGCTCATTGGACACTACGGGAAGGCTCGTTGCCCCAGCGTAGGCGGACAGCTTGACCACGGTGTCCCATACCACCATGCCCGGATCATGAGTCTTAGCAGATCAAGGTACCAAGGTTAAACGGACTTTTCACTGGTGAGTTTGGTACTTTAGATTCAAGCAGTAGCGTTCATAAATGGTGAACATACATTGGGCAATTGGGTTACTTGACAAGCTCGATTAGTACGAGCGTACATTGAATTAGTCGACATAGAGCGCATACGCACCCCTCATGACCTAAACACTGTCGGTAATCACCGTACGACTCGGATTCATCGGACGTATCCGTCGTGGCTAAAACAGCTTAGCCATCGACAGTGAACCATTACCGATTACCTGGACTACATCGTAGTCCTAATCACACTTCAAGCATTGACATTCACATGTGATAGTCAAAGACAGCATGTGACAACCAATTTCAGTATCTATCTCGTTTAAGCATTTCATCAAACACGTAGTACACATGTTATCATACATAGGCATTCCATCATAAATCACGTAGTATCAAGATAGAGTACATAAAGGAAACTGTAAGAATCCTATCTCCACACTCTCATCAAATACATCACATAAAGCATTTTCTCATTCAGGCATTTTATCAAACACTTAGACTACACATTACATACATGTAATAAGTTAGTCAAAACACATATTATAGTAAATCCTTCCACAAAGGAGTTGTCATGCATACAACAATCATGTAATTGCAATCAATAATCATGGCATGCACAAATCATAATTCCACATTCATTCAAACATTTCAACAAACAATTGGAATGCATTAAAAACAACATAGTTTACATATATGCGTAACTTACGGGAAATGTCGTATCTAAGCAGATGTGATAGCAATCAAGTCAGTCATAAATCATTAACTGACATTGAAAGCCTTGAAAACCATAACCTAAACGTTTATTTTCCACACCTTTCACCGGTAAACTCGTAACGGATTCAGTTTAAACACTCTCGCCTTATAAACTAGACTTTGAATACCTAATCAATAAAATAAGTTATCTATTTCACCGACTACATATTTGGATTCCTAAAATAGGTTAGGGTTAGGGTTTCTTACCTAAGAACGGAATCAGAATCTCCGATATAGTGACATGGAAGCGGTAGTTACGTACGTGGAGTAGTGGGATCGAATCCCATAAACTATCTCACACTCGCTCTCTCACTTCTCCACTTTGTCCTTCACTTTCTCTCTCTTTTCTCTCTTAGGGTTTAGAATTCGTATGAAATAAGAGAGGGGTGGGTAAAGGCCCTTATATAGGCCCAGAACTGAAGGGAATGGCCCCAGGGCCATGGTATATTTAGGTTATAGCCAAAGAGTGATTATTTCGGTCCAACGGAGCACATCTGGAGGCCTCTTTTCTGCATATGATCTGGGAAAAGATATTGGATCTAGGTCAGGTTAAGTTTTCGATCTGATCGAATTTATGAAACAACCGTAGAGGACCAGTTTCAGTTCAACGGTCATCGCCACTCGATCAGGGCCACAAGTACACTGACCTGTGTATGAAATTTTTTCTGACCCGAGAGTGTATTTGGGTCAGATTCTGACGGTCTGAAACCTTAGAATTGGCCCGCAAGCGAACAACCTAGTTTACTTAAATCTAAGTACATTTTTTTAAGATATTCGCATTTCTCACACACTTCGCTCCGAGCTAAAGTTGTGCATTTCTGGATACTATCTAGACTTGATTTTCGAGATAGTCGTCAAGCCCAGTAAGGCAGTCGTATTCGTATAGTCTCACGGTAATCGGACTTTCGACGTGCGGTACAGGTCCGATACGGAGTTTCGGTGTGCTCTAGAGAGCAACAGAGTTTTGAGATTGATTCTAAGTTTCAGGGTAATGTAGCGTCAACGATTCTACACGTTTTGGGTCTTACAGTTCGTTTTTAAAGTGGTTTAAGCTAATTTCACAGATAATTTGGTTTAGCACTTGATTAATTTTCATCTAATTACTAAAGGATTTGGTCCTGAGCGATTTCTGCCTGAGGTGGAACTTGGGTCTTTGTACGGATTTTTTTTCGAGATGTTACAAGAAGTCCAAGGGGCTGAAAGACAAAGCCAGGTGTTGGCATTGTTGGAAGAAGGGGCACATGAAACGAGATTGCAGGACGCTCAAGAAACAGAAAGGAAGCTCTTAAGGTGGGAAGGATTCAGTGAATCTATCTGAGGAGAGTGACACAGAGGCGTTGATCTTGTCTCTTGATGCGAGGAATGAGTCTTGGGTTATAGACTCAGGTGCTTCGTTTCATGCCACTTCGTGTAAGGAAGTTTTGCGTAACTATGTATCAGGTAACTTTGGGAGAGTCTACCTGGGTGATGATGAGCCGTATAGTATCGTTGGAAAGGGAGACGTTCATATAAGTCAGAAAAATGGAACGGTATTGAAATTAAAGGATGTTAGACATGTACCGAGTTTGAGACGAAACTTGATCTCAGTGGGGTAGTTGACCGATACCGGTTATGTGATGACATTCACTAGTGATTCCTAGAAGATCACAAAAGGTCCCTTGGTAATATCTCGAGGCAAAAAGGAAGGTACTTTGTACGTGACTTCAAGATCATATAGTTCACTCACAGTCGCATCAACTGGAGTGAATGGGTAGTTATTGCATCAAAGGTTGGGACATATGAATGAGAAGGGGATGAAAGTGTTATTATCAAAAGGTAAGCTACCAGGGCTGAAGTCTATTGACTTGGAATTCTACGAGAACTGCGTGTATGGCAAGCAGAAGAGGGTAAGTTTCAAGAAGACAAGACACACTCCAAAGACGCATCTGTTGGAGCTTGTACACATTGACGTGTGGGGACCGACACAGGTATCATCTCTTGGTGGCTCATGTTATATTGTTTCTTTTATTGATATGCTAGTAGAAAACTGTGGGTTTATTTATTAAAGCACAAATCTTATGTATTTGATGTATTTAAGAAATGAAAAGTTATGGTAGAAAATGAGAAAGGTAATATAGTAAAATGTCTCAGATCTGATAATGGGGGAGAATGCTATGATAAGAGGTTTGAGGAGTATTGTGCAGCAAATGGAATCAAACATCAGAAAACAATTACAGGGACACCGCAACATAATGGTGTGGCTGAGCGCATTAATAGGACCATCCTTGCGCGCGCCAGGAGTATGAGGTTATATGCAGGGTTGCCCAAGATCTTTTGGGCAGATGCTATGAATACTACCGCATATCTCATCAATAGAAGTCCCTCAGTACCATTGGATGGTGGACTACCAGAAGAAACGTTGACTGGGAAAGAAGTGAACCTTGCATATCTCAAAGTGTTCGGTTACACTTCATATGTTCACATTGATGCAGAGCACAGAAACAAGCTGGATGCCAAGTCCAGGAGATGCACATTTATAGGCTACGGGCAGTATGATTTTAGCTACAGGTTTTGGGATGCAGAAAACAGGAAAATCATTAGAAGCAAAGACATAGTTTTCAATGAAAAAGTGATGCATAAGGATAGTGTGCAAGAAACTAAGGGTAAGGAGAAAGAATTCGTAGAGTTGGAAGAGTTACAGGACACAGGTGTTATAGCGCCACAGGATGATCATGTACAGGAGCATTATGAGGCAGAGCCGCATACACCGGTTGTGAGGAGGTCTACTTGGGAGAGGAGACCCACGGTTTGATACTCACCCTCCCTACATTATCTACTGCTGACAGATAATGGTGAATCAGAATGTTTTGAAGAGGCATTACAGTCGAATACATGGGTTAAGTGGGAGCAGGTCATGGATGATGATATGGACTCTCTTGAGTCTAATCGTACATGGGAGCTAGTCACTCTAAAGTTTTTCATAACAAGTGGGTTTACAGACTGAAGGAGGAGCACGATGGTTCGAAACCGTATAAGGCCAGATTGGTTGTGAAAGGGTTTCAACAGAAGGTATGTATCGATTTCACTAAAATATTTTCACCTGTGATGAAAATGTTTACTATTCGCATGGTCTTGAGTATAGTGGCTATAGAGGACTTGCATCTAGAGTAGTTAGATGTTGAGACAGCCTTTCTTCATGGGGATCATGAAGAAGAGATATATATATATATATATATATATGCTGTCATGCCCCGAACTCGAAAACCGGGCTCAAAAAATTCCCGAGAGATGAATCCGGCGCCGACAGCCTCCGTAGTTCCCCATTCTCAGCTCCCAGCACCTATATACCAGGTTCCAATCCTAGGATGCTACAAGGAGAATTTCTAATAATCAATTTGATTCGTCATGAGCATAACCACAAGCATAACCCACGAACAATAACTATAAGAACGCCATCACAAAATCCACTATGATCAAAAACTTTGAGTACAAGGCATATGAAGGGAAATGCAAGGTAGTGATAATAAGAAAAACTTCAGTAGCTTGGCTACTCACTCCAACTGCGATGAGACTACGGCTGCGTCCTAGCGTCACCTGCATGCATCAATCGTGCATAAGCTTATGGAAAACTTAGAGGGTGGAGTAAGTGTGTGCGCAATATGAGCGTGCTCAGAATGCAAGGTCAGAGTAATGCGGAAACATGCTGATGAGTACATGAATGTGACCAGCCGTACCAAGGCTAGGTGGTGTAAGATATGAATGCTATCGATCATGTCAAGACCATGTAATGCAAGATACAGCTCAAGCATGCCAATCCTCATCGTATATCAGTACAGTTCTCATTCAGGATAATCACCAGGGTTTAGTACACTCCAAATGGTACTGCCGCTCTCCTAGCTGCATAGTCCAAGTGAGCGTAAGAAACCTCACTATCCACCTGGCCAATAGTCTGCCAATACCCATCCGGCATGTCGATAACGGATCCATTCATGAGCTGGTCAAACACAGCCTAGTATTGCCCCCTACCCTCGGGCAAGTAAGGCCACACCCCTTTCCAGTCGACCATGACATAGTGGGAGACGCGGCCTCCTGATATTTGGCCCTCATGCGCTCATATATCCACTTGGTCTCGACGTTGGAGTCATCCTCTAGTACCATTGGGTTTAGGGATTTTCACCCAGGGACATCTATACTGCCCGTATGCTAGAACCAAACATTTTCGGTATCCAATCCAGCCACCCACGAGTGTCTGTGGAGGCTATGGCCCTGATGTCGCTAGGGCATACAATAATTATGATCACACAAATACAAGTGCATAAATCACCCTACCAAACATGCAACAATCCTGCACGTACAGAGCTCTCATGTAGGGCAACTCCGTCTATCAGGGAGCCCATAAACAATCCGCCCGAAGGCATATGCTATGATCAGTCACTCCTCATACCAAGCATACATATGATGTATATGATCATGAATCATGTATCTATACTAAACATGTTATATAGTGACGGGCTCTGAGTAAAGCGAAGATGGGCCTAAACGGCCTACCCACTACAAGTATGGACCTATTAGTGGGCTTTAGGGAGAGTGACAATGCGGACATTTAACTGACATCATCCTTACAATGTGGGCATCTAACCATCATTGTTCCCAAGACACTACCCGTTATTATATATACCACGGAGGAATCACACATTGCAATGGACCGAATTGCACCCATTGGGCCTTAAGTACATCAATTAGCCGTATTATATGGGCCTTATAATCATCAAGTGGGCCGCATCCATGGGCCGCACCAATAGGCCTTACGTACATTGCAATGGGCTGTAACCCATGGGCCTTGCATACATCATAATGGCCTCACAACATGGGCCTTATATATGTCAAGTGGGCCTCAACAACGGGCCACCAATACATCAAGATGGGCCTCGACAATGAGCCTTATACAAATCAAGGCGGGCCTCAATGGACGGCCCACAAATACACTAAGATGGGCCCCATCACATGGCCTTGAAATAATCTTCAAAATGGTTGGACGGTTTGGATGAAACTTATGCATCATGGTAGGTCCCATAGAGACTGAAGGCATAGATAAATCACATACTTCATGGTGGAGGTCCACACTGAAGAAAGGTGTGGACACAATACATACACAAGTGGGTCCTAAGTAGGACCCACCATAATGTTTATTTTCCACCCAACCTAGGGCCCAACAAAATGTTTATTTTCCATCCAAACTGGGGCCAACATGATGTTTATTTTCCATCCAAACTGTTCATAGGGTCACATGGGCCTAGGGCCCACTGTAATATTTATTTGCAATCCAATCTATTCATAAGGTCACATGGACCTTGGGTAGGGCCCACTGTAATATTTATTTGCCATTCAACCTGTTTATAAGGTCACATGGACCAGGGGGCCCAGTGGAGTGTTTATTTGCCACCCAACCCATTGATTGGGTCATACGGTCAGGGAGGGGGGCCCACCATAATGTTTATTTTCACCCAATCTGTTGATTGGGTCACGTGGACAGGGAGCCCACCGTGAGGTGGTTCACAAATCCAGCCCACCCATTATGTGCGTCCCACTTGGCTAAGGGTTCAGACTAAGTTTCAGCCGCACCCAAATTTCAGGTAGGCCCCACCTAGTGATTTTATATATTTTAGGCATGTCTTCACATGATTTTAGATGGTGTGGCCCACCTGAGTCCCGTATACTGCTGATTTTTGGATGGCACATAGCCAGGGAGCCAGGGGGAGGCCCACCCAATGCATGGTGTTGATGTTCAAAACGCATCACGGTGAGGGCCCACAACTGGGGCCGTGAGGCCCAGCCGTCCGTCCGTCCGCCTAGTGATAGCCAGCAGCACCTACCGCACCTTTCATTGTTAGTAGCAGCGATTCTTTCTTCGCTATGTCTTTTTTTTTAATGGAGATTTTAGGGTTTTTCCTGGGTGGGGCCCGCATCAGGGAAATCCGCCCCGCTCAATGGCTTCCATGGCTCAAGATCATCCTAATGAGCCCAATATGCAGTACATTTTGGCAAGTAAAAGACATCGAGGTAGGTTTCAATGGCAAAAACCACTATTTCCTATGGTATGGCCCGCTAGAAGGTCGGATTGGCGTCATTCTTCGGCCAATGCCTAAAATGGTCTGAAGAAAAGGATGGACAGCTTAGATTAAGCATATGCATCGAGGTGGGGCCTGCATGAGTGGCCCACCATTTCTTCTTTCGTTTCTTTTTGTTAGCTCATTAATATACTCCCATGTCAGTACACGAACACCATGTTAGCCTACCTTCACGTCCAGCGTCCAGGATGCTAGACGGCATGAATATAACATAAGCATCATGGTGGGTCCCACATGTACGTGGCCCACCGGTTTGGATCACCTGACACTTGTGTTTTTCCTTCCGTCCGGGCTCACTAATGATCTGGATGGTGTAGATCCAAGACATCCAAATAACGGGTCCCACATGAAGGTAAATGGATTAAAAATATATACTTATAGTGTGACACGCACATGCCAAATGGGCCACACACACCCCTTTATCACCATCACCATTCAAAGAGAGAGAGAGATACAGGGTGAGATAGAGGGACCCCGCCACTATGGGCCCCTCATATGGTTAAATCACATACATCAAACTGGGTCCCACCAACAAGTGGGCCCTAAAATAAGAAATAACGGTGGATCACCCACCTATCTTCCTTCTTCTTGGTCCCTTAGCCTCCTTAGCTCCTTGCCTTCTCTATTGACGGTGGATAATGAAATTTTGATGGTGAGGATGGGAGATGAGAGTGTGGGCCACACTTGTGGTTTTGGGAGAGAGGAAGTTTGGACGTGCGAAGCTTGGGAGAGTGTTTGAGAATGAATGAGAGAGAGAGAGAGGGATGTGATGGGTGAAAAGGTGATGGGGTGATGGGTGATGGTGTTGTAAGAAGGAATAGGTAGAGAGAGAGGTGAAGTGATGTGAGGGTTGACTTTGGGCTTGCTTGTGTAAGAGAAAGGTAAGGATAGGTGTAACGCCCTGAAAATCGAGGGTCGAGCAAAGATCAACTCCCAAGTTCCAACGCATCACTTATGCAACATAGATAATGATTATTATGATGAGTGCCTTGAAACATGAATGAGATTAGATCAAAACAGCATATCATACTCCAGAGATAGTTAAATTACGCAAGCGGAAGACTGTGATAGATATATAAAATTTATAAACTGTTGTAAGTCTCCAAAGTATGAACATATTACCTAGTTAAATATAGACATATATACACCAAAAATGAACAAAATGAATATACATGTGTGTTCCAAAAGTGTAAACTAAAGTGTAATGACGTCTAATCAGCAACCCTGTAATCCCGTCGATCAGAAGATAGTCTACATAGATCCGCCTAATAGCTGCACACAAGAGAAACCCTCCTCATCATCATAAAAGTCCGTCTCCGCTTCGCACGCATCGCCATCATCTGAAACTAAGAAAGGATCTGGTTTGTGTATACAACACCGTCCCATAACATGGGAGTGAGTGATCAACTCAGCGGAACTATAAAGCAGGGGTTAACATGTTATCAACTCAGTCAAGCAGTAATGATAAAGCAGTACAATCAAACATTCCTAGATACTCTTATTAATGCAAGGATAAAATGTATTCATGATGTATGCCCTCGCCTACACTCCCTCGTGCGACATTATCTTACGGTCGTGGCATGCTTTCTTCCCTCTGTGCTCTTCAACCCGGGGTATATGCAGTGTGATGTTATGAGCATGATTACCAAGTTTTTATTAGTCCTTTGCATACAGCAGGATTGGGAAATAAGGTACCTCCCTTATATCAATTCTTAAACAATGATCCATCTAGGGTCGTCAATCCTAGTTAATCACATACGATAAGCAAGTTCAGGTCACTACCACCAACACCCTACCAATTGGCAGTCTATTTTTGAAGGCTCGTCGCTAACTCGACTGGGGACCACAGCCAGGCTGTGCCGGGGTAGGCCCATTTTATACTCGAGGTCACTCCACCAATGCCCTACCAACTGGTAGTCTATTTTTGAAGGCTCGTCACCAACCCGACTGGGGACCACAGCCAAGCTACACCAATGGAGGTCGACAGCTCCATTGGTCACTACGGGGAGGCTCATTGCCCCAGCGTAGGACGACAGCTCGACCACGGTGTCCCATACCACCATGCCCGGCTCATGAGTCTTAGCGGATCGAGGTACCATGGTTTAACGGGGTTTCACTGGTGAGTTTGGTACCTTAGGTTCAAACATTAACGTCCATACATGGTGAACATACAATAGGCAAATCGAGGTACTTAACGAGCTCGACTAGTACAAGCGCACATCGAGCTGATCGACATGAAGTGCGTGAGTACTCCGTGTGGCCTAACCACTATCGACAACCGTAATCCGACTCGGATTCATCGACACATCCTTTGTGGCAAAACAACCTCAGCCACGAAAACGGAATCTGTTACCGATTGCCTGGACTACTTCGTAGTCCCAACCACACTCAATACTAACAAGAATTCATGTTAGATAATCAGGCAGTAAGTAAGTCAAATCCTACAACCGTTCGAGCATTTTATGAAATATAATATAAACATGCATTCACCCATATGCATTTCATAAGTAATCAGACAATATAATATAAGATATACATAAAAGGATTTATACGCGTAGTTACGGTAGTTGAGAACCTTATCTCAACGCCCATAAACAGTATAAGTCACCGAATACTTACTCATACAGACATTTTATCAAACACTTATACTACACATATTAACATTCATGACATATGTTAATTTGTGTCATATACTTGGACAAATCCTTCAAACAAGGAGTTGTCACGTACACAACCATCATGTACATGCATTCGATAACCACAATAGGCACAAATCATGATTTCATCTTCATTTAGTCATTTCAACAAACACATAGACTATACTTAATAACATACATAACGTATGTTGACATAACATGTATTAGGGCTAATCCTTTTGCTAAGGAGTTGTTACACGCATAACTAGTATATACACACGGCAATTAATCATGGCAAACACACTTTTAAATTTTATACGTATACAGGACTTTCTACAAATACAAAGAATACGCTAAACTCCACATAGTTCGTATATAACTGAAACGCAAAACAGACATCGCATTTTGCATGTGAAATAGCATCCACGTCAGGAATCTTTTATTAACCGACATTGAAAGCTTTGAAAACCATAACCTATACATCTATAGTCCGCACCTTACGCCGTAGAAGCGTAATGAATTCGATAGAGACTCTAAGGCTTCGTCAATGATGGAATGACAACCTATAATACGAGTTGAGTTAGCTATTTCACTATTAGCGACAATTGAAACCCTAGATCAGATTAGGGGTTGGATTTCTTACCTAAAAACGGGATCGGTAACGCCGGTAGAGCGGTACGAAAGTGGTGGTAAGGCATGTGGAGTGATGGGATTGAATCCCAGGAATGAACTCCAACTCTCTCTCTCTCTCTCTCTTTCCTCTCTTCTCTCTCCTAGGGTTTCCCAAATTCGTATGGGATGAGAGAGTGAGGGCTTAAGGCCCTTATATAGGCCTAAAACTGATGGAAATGGCCCCAGGGCCAAGGTATACTTAGGTTATAGCCAAAGGAGGCTTGTTTCGATCCAATGGAGCACTTCTAGAGGCCCCCTTTGTATGTGCGGTTGGACTTAAGCTCCTTAACCATGGATCTAGGATGAGTTAAGTTTTCAGTCTGATCGGATTTACAGATCGACCGCGGTGGACCAGTTTTAGTTCGACGGTCACCGAAACTCGATCAGGGCCACAAGTACACTGCCATGTATGAGAAATTTCTCCTAATCCGAGGGTGTATTTGGGTCAGATTCTGACGGTCTAAATCCTTATATTCGGCCCGCAAGCTACAAGTCTCAGATTACTTAAATTCGGATTTCATTTCTAAATATATTCACGTTTCTCACACACTTCACTCTGGGCTCAAGTTGTCTGTTTCCGGACACTATCTGGATTTAATTTTTGAGATAGTTGTCAAGCCCAGTAAGGCGATCCTAAGCGTTTAGTCTGGTGGTCATCAGACTTTCGACGTGCGGTCCAGATCCGATATGGAGTTTCAATGTGCTCCCGAGAGCAATTGGGTAATGAGATTGATCCTAGATTTTAGGGTAACCTAGTGTCAATGATTCTACAAGTTTTGGGTCTTGCAGATCATATTTAAAGTGGTTCAAGCGAATTTCGCAACTAACCTAGTTTAGCACTTAGTTAATTCCATCTAATTTCTAAAGGATTTAGTCCTGAGTGATTTCTGCCTGTGGTGGTACTCAGGTCTTTGTACGGATTTTTCCGAGGCATTACAAAAGGGGATTTGAGGCTTTAGGATTGAGTTCTGAGAAGTCATTTAAAGTGTTATGATCGACTCATTGCCCAAGGACGTCTAACTCTAGGTTGAAAAAAATCTGGGGTGTTACAATAGGGTATGGGTTGTTGTACTTGGGTAGGTGTGCACTTGACATTGACTGATGGGACATCTCGTAGAGATTCCCTCGTAATTTGTAACACGCGGTGTTTTCTTAAAATTGAACACGGGCCTACATCTTCTACCTTGGGTATCGGGTCCGTGCGTGACTGGCGGCGTTAGAACCGCGGCGACGGCGCAGTCGCCAAAGTACAAGTTTCGATTCGAGCCGACTTTAGTATGCAAGACTCGGCTTAGGATCGTGCGTAAACGTTAGTAATGGGTCGAGGGTTGTCGGAATTCGACCGGTAGGATGCGGAAGCCTACGGAACGGTACGGACTATGGTACAGGTCTTACAACTCTCCCCTTCAAATAAAAATTTCATCCTTGAAATTTACTCAATCATCGTAAGTAGACATAACTCATAATAGAAGGGAAACAAGGCATCGTCATATAAAATTGAAGATAGTATATAAGATACAATATATCATCAATCATCAAAGAGATGGGGATAGCGCTCTCGAATCTCAGCCTCGCGCTCTCAAGACGCCTCGTCAATAGAATGGTGACCCCACTGAACCTTCACCAAGGGAATGACCTTGGTCCGGAGGACCTGCTCCTTCCGATCAAGGATACGAACTGACTGCTCAATATAAGAGCGTCCTCATGAACCTCTAATGGCTGCCAATCGATAACAGGAATTACGTCTGACCCACACTTCCTCAACATAGAGATGTGAAAAACGTTGTGGACGCCAGACAACTGAGATGGCAAGGTAAGCTGATAGGCCACAGCGCCAATGCGCTCAGTGATCTCGAAAGGTCCTATGAATCTCGAGGCAAGATTGCCCTTCGCTCCAAATCGAACCACGCCCTTCATAGGAGAGACCTTGAGATACACATGGTCCCTTACATCAAACTCTAAGGGACAACATCGGCGATCAGCAAAACTCTTCTGTCAGCTCTGAGCTGTGCGCATCCTCTGCCTGATGATATCAATAGCCTCTGATGTCTCCTGCACAAGCTCGGGACCTAGGAGACGCGGCTCTCCAACTTCGGTCCAACAACTCGAAGATCTGGACGGTCTGTCATAAAATGCCTCAAAAGGAGTCATGTCAATGGTCGTCTGATAGTTGTTGTTGTATGCGAACTCGCCAATCGCAGATGCTCATCCCAGCTACCCCTGAAGTCAATCACGCAGGCCCGAAGCATATCCTCAAGGATCTGGTTGACCCTCTCGGTTTGGCCATCGGTCTGCGGATGATACGTGGTGCTGAGCTGCAAAATAGACCCCATCGCTCTCTGAAAGCTCCTCCAGAACTGAGACGTGAACCTCGGGTCTCAGTCAGAAATGATCGAGACTGGAACGCCGTGCAATCTCACGATCTCCTCAATGAATAATCTCGCAAGTCAGTCCAAAGGCCAAGTGGCACGAATCGCAAGAAAATGTGCTGACTTTCTCAGACGATCAACGATGACCCAGATGGCGTCATGACCGCGTTGAGTCCTCGGCAAACCCATGACAAAGTCGGTAGATACGTGCTCCCACTTCCACGTCATGATACTCAACGGCTGCAATAGACCAGGGGGTCTCTGATGGTCGGCCTTGACATGCTGGCGTGTGTCACACTCGATCATAAAACTGGCAATCTGGTGCTTCATCCCCGCTCAAAAATACTGTCTCCTCATATCACGATACATCTTCGTCGAGCTAGGGTGGATAGAAAATCGCGATCGATGTGCCTCGGTCATAAGATCTCTGCGTAACTCGGGAATATCCGGGACACATAATCTGCCTCTGAAGTGAAGTCCACCATCAGAACAAATCTATCAATTTGCCTGACTCTCAGATGCTGCCTCTACTCGGTAATCCTATAATGACTCGTCTGTCTGCTGAGCCTCGATAACCCTTGCAACAAGAGAGGGTTGAATCGACAGGCTCGATAGCTGAACGATAGAAGACTGCAGACCAAAATCAAAGTCGTACTCTGCTATATCATCAAACATCCTCCACTCCTGAATTATCATATGTGCCACCAGGCCTCGTGGCTGACGGCTGAGGGCATCCACCACCACGTTCGTCTTTCCTGGGTTGTACTGGAGTCAAAATCATAATCCTTCAGAAGCTCCATTCAGCATCTTTATCTCATGATCAGGTCGGATTGAGAGAATAGATACTTCAAGCTCTTGTGGCCAGAGAAGAGCTCGAACCTAACCCTGTAGAGATAGTGTCTCCACACCTTCAGTGCGAAGACGACTGCTGCCAGCTCCAAATCATGCGTGGGGTAGTTCAGCTCATGGACCTTGAGCTGACGAGACGTGAAGGCTACAGGCCTGCCGTGCTGCATCAGGACAGCACCTAAACCAATACATAAGGCATCAGTAAATACAACGAATCCATCACTCCCAGAGGGAAGAGTGAGGATAAGAGCGTACGTCAGACGGTCCTTCAACTTCACGAATGCCTACTCACATGCGTCAGTCCAAACAAAATCTGCGCCCTTCCGAGTCAACCTGGTCATCGGGGCAGCAATATGGGAGAAGTCCTCAATGAAACGATGAAAATAGCCCACCAAGTCAAGGAAAATGCGAATCTCGGATGCAGTCGTGGGCTGACCCAAATGACGTACTGCCTCAACCTTCAAGGGGTCCACTGCGACGCCCTCCCTCGTCACCACGTGACCGAGGAACTTCACCTCCTCCTGGTAAAACTCACACTTCTCCAGCTTCACATATAGCTGGTGGACATGGAGAGTCTGCAATGCGATCTCCAAATGTCATGTGTGGTCCTCATGGGTCCTCGAATATATCATAATATCGTCGATGAAGACCACAACAAACTGATCGAGATATGGATGGAAGACCTCGTTCATCAATTGCATGAAGACTGCGGGTGCATTGGTCAGTTCAAAAGACATGACCTGAAACTCAAAATGATCATAACGCATCCTGAAAGTCGTCTTTGGGATGTCCTCCTCTCGGACACGAATCTGATGATAACCGGAATGCAGGTCAATCTTCGAAAAGAACTGTGCACCCTGCAGCTGGTCAAACAAATCATCTATCCTCGGGAGCGGGTACTTATTCTTAATTGTGACCCGGCACGTAGAGCCTCAACGAACCATCCTTCTTCCTGATGAAGAGCACCGGCGCTACCCAAGGAGAACTGCTCGGACGAATGAATCTCAACTCGTGCAACTCGTCCAACTACCACTACAGCTCACGCAACTCCATAGGTGTTATACGGTACGGGGCCTTTGAGATAGGCGCAGTACCGGGCACAAGATCAATCTGGAACTCAATATGACGGTGCGGTGGCAATCCCGGAATCTTCTAGAATACATCAGGGAAATCGCAGACAATCAAAAACTGATCAATACACATAACAACGGGCTCATCGATTGCACAGGACATTAAACAAGACAATGGCTCCCATCGGGGCTCTGCAACAAACTGAAACTGTGGCAAGCAGGGTATGTAGAACGTGACTGCCCTCGCAGAACAGTCCAAAATAGCGTGGTACTCGAAAGCCAATCTATGCCTAAGATAACGTCGAAGTCCGTCATCGGCAACACAAACAAGTCAGCGGGCAAAAAGATATCACCGACCAGAACGGAGCAAGACTAACAGAAACGGCCCAATACTGTGGTCTTTCCCAAAGGCGTCGATACGATCAATCCCTCACTAGCAGACTCTGTCGGTAATCCAGTCGATCGACAAAAATCCTCAGACATGGATGAGTGCGAAGTGCCGGAATCAAATAATACTCGAGCGATGCATGAAGAGACTGGAAGTATACCCTCAACGACACCTCCGGAAGTCTGCGGGTCCTGCTGAGCCGCATAGAATCTAACCTAAACTGGCTGGGGAGGTGCCTGTCCCCTCTGAGGTCCATGGTACTACTGCTGCCTCTGTGGCGGCCGCAGTACTGCTGTCTCTGCTGCTGGTGGGGCCTCGGCGGCTGAGGTGGTTGCGGTCGCTACTGATGGGGTCGATGATGTACTGGAGGCTGCTGATGAGGTAGATGTTGTGCTAGAGGCTACTGATGAGGTCGCTGCTGCGCTGGAGGCTGCTGTGTCCCTCTTGACTGCTGCAGATGAGGGCAAGGGCACTCGAACATGCAGTGCCCTGTCCCACCACATCCAAAATAAGCCCCTGTAAATGGCTGCTGGGGTGGCGCTAAAGGTGTTGCTGGGGCTGCCGGTGCTCTAACAAGTAGGTGGCTCTTGTACCTCTGTGGCTGTCAATGCTGCTGGGAACTACTGGAGGGGGCCTGCCTCTTCTGACCCCTCCTCTGACCTCGATCGGCCTGCGTACCGGCCCACTCAATTTCATAAATCTGAGCCCTCCGCACTACTATCTGAAAAGTCGGAAGCTCATGCCCAATGACACGGCCTCGAAGATCATAACATAAGCCGTTCTTGAAACGGCGGGCCTTTCGCCCCTCATCACAACCATATATGGCACAAACCTCGATAGTGCCACGAAACGGGCCGTGTACTACGGCACAGTCATGTCCCCCTGTACCAAGGTCTCAAACTCTAACGCTCTCTGACGACGGATATGGTCGGGGAAGTACTGCTCCTCGAATCGGTCGATAAAGTCCTCCTATGTCCGGACATGATCGGGTCCTACGACGTGGGTAACAGAGGTCCACCAATGCTCGACCTCGCCCTGGAAGAGAAATACAGCCAACCGTACTCGCTGCTAGGTTGTGCATGACATAGTATCAAAAATCTTCTCCACATCGGAGCGTCATCTCTCAGCCGCTGTCGGATCTGACTCGCCCTGGAAACGCGGAGGATTGAGTTATCTGAACTCTCGAAGAAGGGCACTCGCGCGCTCCTGCTCTGCTTGAGCTGGAGAAATAACTGGGCGCCTGCCCTGTCCCTGAAGTGCAACAGTCACAGCCTGCAACATCTGTTGTAATTGCGAGGCACTCACAGGCACAGTCAGATTCGCACCGGCATTAAGTGGAGAAACATCATCCTCAAGCAAGGGAGCATGAATCTCTGGTAGTAGAACGGGAGGCCCAAGTGGTAAAGCTGGAGCCTCAGGTGGTGGATCGGGGTGCTCTCGGGTCACTCTCCTGGGTGGCATGTCCTATAGGAAGAATAAGGATGTCAATCAACCTTGAGAATCGCACATTAGGGAACTCAATCGAAAGGTTTTGCACTTAGAACTTAATCGCCCTAATCTCATAGTAAACATATGATGCTATTCTCGGTTATTCCCAAGTTATGATCTGGTACCAACTTCTGTCACGCCCCGAACTCAAAAATTGGGCTCACAAAATTCTTGATCGCCAAATCCAGTGCCGACAGCCTCCGTATTACCCTATTCAACTCCAGAAGCTCGGTTGCTCGCTCTAACTGCGGCAAGACTACGGCTGCGTCCTGGCATCACCTGTACGCATCAATCATGCATAAGCTTATGGAAAATTTAGAGGATGGTGTAAGTGTGTACATAATATGAGCGTGCTCAAAATATAAGGTCAGAGTAATGCGAAAACATGCTGATGAGAACATGAATGCGACCAGCCATACTAAGGCTATGTGGTACAAGATATGAATGCTATCGATCATGTCAAGACCATACAATGCAAGATACAGCTCAAGCATACCAATCCTCATCATATATCAGTACAGTTCTCATTCAAGATAATCACCGGGGTATAGTACACTCCAAATGGCACTGCCGCTCTCCTAGCCGCATAGTCTAAGTGAGCGTAAGAAACCTCACTATCCGCCTGGCCAATAGTCTGTTAATACTTATCCGGCACGTCGATAGCGGATCCATTCATGAGCTGGTCAAACTCAGCCTAGTATTGCCCCCTACCCTCGGGCGAGTAAGGTCACACCCCTTTCCAACCAACCACGACACAGTGGGAGACACGGCCTCCTGGTATTCGGCCCTCATGTGCTCATATATCCACTCGGTCTCGACGTTGGAGTCATCTTCTGGTACCATCGAGTTTAGAGATTTTCATCCAGGGTCATCTATGGCGCCCGTATGCTAAAATCAAACATTTCTGGTATCCAATCCAGCCACCCACGATGTGTCTGTGAAGGCTATAACCCTGATGTTGCCAGGGCATACAATAATCATGATTATACAAATGCAAGTGCATGAATCATCCTACCAAACATGCAACAATCCTGCGCGTACCGAGCGCTCATGTAGGGCAACTCTGTCTATCAGGGAGCCTATAAACAATCCTCCCAAAGGCATATGCTATGATCAGTCACTCCTCATACCAAGCATACATATGATGTATATGATCATGAATCATGTATCTATACTAAACATGTTATATAGTGACGGGCTCTGAGCAAAGCGAATATGGGCCTAGATGGCCTACCCACTATAAGTATGGGCCTAGATGGCCTACCCACTATAAGTATGGGCCTATCAGTGGGCTTTAGGGAGAGTGACAATGCGGATATTTAACCGACATCATCCTTACAATGTGGGCATCTAACCATCATTGTTCCCAAGACACTACCCGTTATTATATATACCACGGAGGAATCGCACATTGTAATGGACCTAATTGCACCCATTGGGCCTTAAGTACATCAATTAGCCGTATCATATGGGCCTTTTAATCATCAAGTGGGCCGCATCCATGGGCCGCACCAATGGGCCTTACGTACATTGCAATGGGCCATAGCCCATGGGCCTTGCATACATCACAATGGCCTCACAACATGGGCCTTATATATTTCAAGTGGGCCTCAACAATGGGCCACCAATACATCAAGATGGGCCACGACAATGAGCCTTATACAAATCAAGGTGGGCCTCAATGGACGGCCCACAAATACACCAAGATGGGCCCCATCACATGGCCTTGAAATAATCTCCAAAATGGTTGGACGGTTTGGATGAAACTTATGCATCATGGTAGGTCCCATAGGGATTGAAGGCATAGATAAATCATATACATCATGGTGGAGGTCCATACTGATGAAAGGTGTGGACACAATACATACATAAGTAGGTCCTAAGTAGGACCCACCATAATGTTTATTTTCCACCCAACCTAGGGCCCAACAAAATGTTTATTTTCCATCCAAACTGGGGCCCAACATGATGTTTATTTTCCATCCAAATTGTTCATAGGGTCACATGGGCCTAGGGCCCACTGTAATATTTATTTACAATCCAATCTATTCATAAGGTCACGTGGACCTTGGGTAGGTCCCACTGTAATATTTATTTGCCATTCAACCTGTTTATAAGGTCACGTGGACCAGGGGGCCCAGTGGAGTGTTTATTTGCCACCCAACCCATTGATTGGGTCATATGGTCAGGGAGGGGGCCCACCGTAATGTTTATTTTCGCCCAATCTGTTGATTGGGTCACGTGGACAGGGAGCCCACCGTGAGGTGGTTCACAAATCCAACCCACCCATTATGTGCGTCCCACTTCGTTGAGGGTTCAGACCAAGTTTCAGCCGCACCCAAATTTCAGGTAGGCCCCACCAAGTGATTTTATATGTTTTAGGCATGTCTTCACATGATTTTAGATGATGTGGCCCACCTGAGTTTCGTATACGGTTTACTTTTGGGTGGCACGTAGCCAAGGGGGAGGCCCACCCAATGCACGGTGTTGATGTTCGAAACGCATCACAATGGGGGCCCACAGCTAGGGCCGTGAGGCCCAGCCGTCCATCCGTCCACCTACTGACAGCCGCAGGGTCGCTCGCCTTTCTACATCGTCAAGAAGCAGCAGTGTAGTAGCAATTTGCTCACTTTGTCTTTTTTTTTAATGGAGATTTTCGAGTTTTTCCTGGGTGGGGCCCGCATCAGGGAAATCCGCCCCACTCAATGGCTTCCATGGCTCAAGATCGTCCTAATAAGCCCAATATGCAGTACATTTTGGCGAGTAAAAGAAATCGAGGTAGGTTTCAATGGCAAAAACCACTATTTCCTATGGTATGGCTCGCCAGAAGGTCAGATTGGCGTCATTCTTTGGCTCAACGCCTAAAATGGTCTGAAGCAAAGGATGGACAGCTTGGATTAAGCACATGCATCGAGGTGAGGCATTAAGCACATACATCGAGGTGAGGCCTGCATGAGTGGCCCACCATTTCTTCTTTCTTTTCTTTTTATTAGCTCGTTAGTATACTCCCATGTCAGTACACGAACACCATGTTAGCCTAAACGCTGGACGACATTAATATAACATAAGCATCATGGTGGGTCCCACATGTACATGGCCCACCAGTTTGGATCACCTGACACTTGTGTTTTTCCTTCCGTCTGGGCCTACTAATGGGCTGGATGGTGTAGATCCAACACATCCAAATGACGGGTCCCACATGAAGGTAAATGGATTAAAAATATATACTCCATGGTGGGACACGCACATGCCAAATGGGCCACACACACCCCTTATCACCATCACCATTCAAAGAGAGAGAGAGAGAGAGAGATACACGGTGAGATAGAGGGACCCTACCACTATGGGCCCCTCATATGGTTAAATCACATACATCAAAATGGGTCTCACCAACAAGTGGGCCCTAAAATAAGAAATAACAGTGGATCACCCACTTATCTTCCTTTTTCTTGGTCCCTTAGCCTCCTCAGCTTCTTACCTTATCTTTTAATGGTGGATGATGGAATTTTGATGGTGAGGATGGGAGATGAGAGGGTGGGACACACTTGTGGTTTTGGGAGAGAGGAAGCTTGGACGTGTGAAGCTTGGGAGAGTGTTTGAGAATGAATGAGAGAGAGAGAGAGAGAGAGAGAGAGAGGGAAGTGATGGGTGAAAAGGTGATGGGGTGATGGGTGATAGGTGATGGTGTTGTAAGAAGGAATGGGTGGAGAGAGAGGTGAAGTGATGTGAGGGTTGACTTTGGGCTTGCTTATGTAAGAGAAAGGTAAGGATAGGGTATGGGTTGTTGTACTTGGGTAGGTGTGCACTTGACATTGATTGATGGGACATCTAGTAGAGATTCCCTTGTAATTCACAACGCACGGTATTTTCTTCAAATTGAACACGGGCCTACATCTTCTACCCTGGGTATCAGGTCGGTGCATGAGTCACGACGTTAAAACTGCGGCGACAGCGCGGTCTCCAAGGTACATTTTCGATTCGAGCCGACTTCGGTATGCAGTACTCGGCTTAGGATCATGTGCAAACATCGGTAACGGGTCAAGGGTTGTCAGAATCTGACTAATATGATCGCGGAAGCCTACATAACGGTACGGACTAGGGTACAGGTCTTACATATGTATCAGCCGATAGGATACGTGGCACTAGGAAAGGAGAATAAGGTGTGCAGACTGAAGAAGAGTCTATATATCCTTAAGCAGGCCCCGAGGCAGTGGTACAAGAAGTTCGATAGTTTCATGTCGGGAAACGGTTTTAAGAGATGTCATGCAGATCACTGTTGTTATTTGAAGAAGTTTAATACGTCGTATATCATCCTTCTTCTGTACGTTGATGATATGCTTGTGGCTGGTTCAAGCATGAAGGACATCTCAGATCTCAAAAGACAACTGTCTAGAGAATTTGCCATGAAGGATTTAGGATCTACAAAATAAATCCTAAGCATAAGGATAAAGCGTGACAGGAAAAACAAGAAATTAATTTTGTCACAGGTAGAGTACATAGCCAAAGTACTTGATCGATTGAATATAGGAGGTGCTAAGCCGATTAGCACTCCATTAGCCAACCACTTCAAGCTATGTAAAGAGCAAGGTGCAAAGACACAGGAGGAACGGGACTACATGGCTAAAGTCCCATACGCATTAGCTATTGGGAGTCTCATGTATGCTATGGTAAGCACGAGACCAGACATTGCTCAGGCAGTGGGATCGTTAGCATGTTCATAAATAACCCCGGAGGGAATATTGGGAAGCTGTGAAGTGGATTCTTAGATACCTGGTAGGTACTAAGGATGTAGGACTGTGCTATGGTGGATAGGAAATCAAGTTATAAGGCTACGTAGATTCAGATTTGGCAGGAGATATCGACAGCAGAAGAAGCACTACAGGTTATGTCTTTACTCTGGGTAATGTTGCAGTCAGTTGGATCTCTCATTTACAGAAGATAGTATCTATCAGTACGATGGAAGCAGAATATGTTACGCTTACAGAATCGTGCAATGAGATGGTGTGGATGCAAGGTTTCATGGAAGAGTTAGGTAAGAAGCAAGCAGATTGCAAGCTGTACAGTGACAGTCAGAGTGCAATACACTTGGCTAAGAATTCAGCCTTTCATTCAAGGACCAAGATGTTGTCATTAGATATCACTTCATACGTTCGTTATTGGAAGATGGATCGATTGCTTTGGAGAAGATTCATACAAGTGAGAATCCTGCAAATATGCTGGAGAAGCTGAAGCTCTGTTCAGCTTTAATTGGTCTTCAGGCTTGAAGACGGGGAGGTGGTGCACTCCGGATGTAGAAGACAAAGATTTATGGCGATGTGTCTCCAACTGGGAGATTGTTGAGATGTGGAGCCACTTCTGGAGGCCACACGACCGATCATGGCCCCTGCTCAACCGGTCGTGGACCCTACTCGACCAGCCATGGACTGACTCTACTCAAAGTCTAGCGAGCATCAGATTTTTTGGTTTTGAGGTGCTCGACCGGTCGTGGGGTCCTCTCGACCGATCGTGCAGTCTGCTCGACCGGTCGTGGTTACCCAAATTCGTTTTCGGATTTAATGCGTACTGCCGAAAATTGAGTCACCTTTCGCAAGGGTGCGAAAGGGAAGTTGTCGAAACTATAAATTGGGGTCCCTAGGGCTATTCTAGGGTTAAGGTGAATATTGGGAAATAATTCTAAGGTATGGGCAAAGGGTTTTCTCTGTACTTTTAAGGGAGAGGTTAGTATATTGCCTTGTAATCTTCATTTTTCTTCATAGTAGAAGTTTACATCCGTGGTTTTTTTACCCTTATTGGGATTTTTCCACATATATCTCGTCTTATGGTTTGTTTGGAATGCTTTGATTCTTTTTCTAGTTTATATTTCTTCTTGTTTATCATTTGTGGGTGAGACTTGAGATTGGATCTCGGTTCACTACGTTGTTGGCGTGCTGCGCAACACATCTTTGTGTATGATTTTTTAAGGCACACTTGGATTTATTTCATGAAGCACAAGTCTAAAGCATTCTCATGTTATAGACAAATTTCATAATACGTTGAAACCTAATTTGCAAAGAAAATTAAAGTTCTACGATCTGACTCTGGAGGAGAATATGTCTTCTAAGTTTGAGATTTTTCTAAGTTCAAATGATAGTATACATCAGTGAACGTGTCCTCACACACCGGAACATAATGGAGTAGCAAAATGAAAGAATAGGCACATTACCGCAGTAACAACCACCATGATGGAATATGCACGTGTTCCAAAATTTCTTTGAGTTAAAGCAAAATCAACAGTCGTGTATCTGATCAATCAATTACCTTCAAGTGTTTTGGCCAATTGGAAAACTCCCACATTCTTCCTTCATGATAAAGATCCAAATTATATATAGTCGGTTAAGAGTGCTTGGATGCATTAAAACTCCCACGTTATTCCTTCATGATAAAGATCCAAATTATAGTCGGTTAAGAGTGTTTGGATACATTGCTTTTGTTCATCTTCCAGAACAAGAACAAGATAAACTCAGTCCCAGGGCAACTAAATGTATATTTCTTGGATATGGGAGCATCAGAAAGGGTATTATTGTTATGATCCATATGCTCATCGTGTTCATATGTCTAGACATGTCACATTATTTGAAAATTTACTATACTATAAAGTTGTTCATGCATCTCCATCAGTTATGTTGTTCCATCGTCCATTTCTCATATGCATCTTTTGAAGAAAATCATTTTATGCTTCCTTCTCCCTCTTCTCCCTCTTCTCCTTTGTAGGTCTACCAACACCGTGTGAAGCCTATCTCTCTTGGGTCCTCTCCCTCAGCTGCTCCTGCTTCCGATCAGGTGTCCTCTTCTCTTATGGCACAGGTAACTATCCCAACTTCTACTGAGATCCAATTACGTCATTCTGATCGTCCGTCTGTTCCTCCATATCAATTAAATCTTTTTGCCTCTCATCATGCCTTATTTTCTAGATTAGATTCTTTGGTTGTCTCTACTTTTTATTCTCAAGCATATACACAACCGTGTTGGGTAAAGGCCATGGATGATGAGATTCAGACACTGGAGAAGAATGCTACTTGGACGCTGGTTCCATTACCTGAGGGGAAGCAAGTGATAGGCAGCAAATGGGTATATACTGTGAAATTAAAATATGATGAGAGCTTAAATCGATACAAAGCTCGGCTAGTTATCAGGCTTGTGTCCTAGTATCTCGCCGTTCCGTAGGATCCCACGGTCCTCCCGGTCGAATTTCGGCGACCCGTGACCTGTAAACCCAAGACCTATGCCATTGTGACCGCGTCATCACCACAGTTCCGACACCGCGTTTCATGCGCCAATCCGATGCTTAGATCATGAGATGTGGCCCATGCTCTATCCTGGCCGTTGATCGCTTAATTGCAGGACCCACCGATCCCGGTTGTTACTTTTTCTTAGAAACCCATCATTATGATGATGTCACCCTACCCTAGCCCCATGCTTCTTACGTGCACTCATTGCTAGCCCCCATGCCTCTTACACAACCACTTATTGCCTAGAAACTATCACCTCTCTCTCTCTCTTATCTCTCTCCCTCTCTCTTTCATTTCTCATTCCTCCCTTACAATAGTCATAGACGTCCCAACCCATATCTAAAATCCAGCAACTTCCACCCTCTACACCTCCCAATCCAACCCTTCCAAACCCATCTCAACCATTAAAATCTCTTCCCTTGGAGCATTGGAACCTAGTGGTGGAAGAAGAAGTCCAAGATCCAAGGTGGGTGCATATTTAGGACTAGATTTCACTTTTTTCCTTTTATAGATCTTTGTCTTTTATTGCATGGGAGTATGTAGGACCCACCAATTAATGGTGGAGATCCTGCTTAACCCTTTGGATGTAGGCAATGGCCCATCCTTGTTGCATGCATGATCCATGATGGGGCCATTCTCCATGGACCCCATCATGATGTTTTATTTAAACCATGATGAGGCCATTCTCCATGGACCCCATCATGATGTTTTATTTAAACCATGATGGGGACATTCTCCATGGACCCCATCATGATGTTTTATTTGAACCCATGCTATTGATGGGTCATCTAGACCCTTGAATTGTGGTGGGGATGGAATCCCCACCTTAGATTCTCTTATATAGGGTTATGCAATGCATGGGACCCATCTTGATGAATGTATGATGTATGCAGACGCATGTATTGAGGGACCCATGGTGGTGGGGCCCCTTCATCACACGTCTCTATCTCTCTCTCTCTCTCCCTCTCTCTCTCTTTTTCTTTTATGGTGATGATGATAATGTGTGTGGCCCGCCGAATGTGTTTAGCAAAAATCCAGACTATCCAGATTTTTTTTTGGACATCCAGCAAAATTCCAGATGGACTGGAGTTAATGGATCCCACTTGTTGCCCGTTTTTGGGCTAGCCTAGTTGAGGGAAAAGTGCAAATATCAGCTGGTCCAAATCATGGTGGTCCACCACGTGGGACCCACTAGATGCAAGTGTTTATCCAGGCCGTTCGTCTAGCCCCCGGACGTGAGCCCACCATGCTGTATGTGTTCCATCCAAGTCGTCCATCCACTGGAAATCCAGCATGCCTGGATGGATGAGAACAACACAAATATCAACTTTACCCAAAGCTAGTGGGCCACACATGTGGACCCACCTTGATGTATGGGTTTCATCCTCACTGTCCAACTGCTGGACGGTGGGACTCCACCACAATGTGTTTTATTCATACCATCCATCCATTTTCTGGACGTGGGACCCACCCCACACGTGCGGCACGTGTGAGGGTGGGGCCCACCTTAAGATATGTGTTGTATCTACACCGTCCATCCTTTGACGGTGTGGCCCACATTGATACATGTGTTGTATATCCGCACTATACGTCCATGGACCCCGCATGATGTATGTGTTTTATCCAAGCCGTCCACATGAGACGTGGACCCCACCATGATTTATGTATTTTATTCCACACCATCCAGCCTACTGGATGGTGGGATCCACCATAATGTATGCGTCGTATATCCAGCTAGTGGGGCCCATTTTGTGATGCATAAGGCCCACCTTGATGTGTGTATTGTAAGCCCACTGTCCATCTATTTTTCTGGACCATAGGGATGACCTGTGAGGCCCACCTTGATGTATTTCCTACACATGTTGATAATCTATTTTGCTGGATCATGGGCTGTTTCATGAGGCCCAGTTGTGATGTGTATGAGGCCCAAGTGATGAGGCCCAATGTGATGTATATGAGGCTTTTGTGTGAGGCCCAATGTAATATATGTGAGGCACTTATGATGAGGCTCATTATGATGTATGTGAGGCCTTTGTGTGAGGCCCAATGTGATGTATGTGAGGCCCATGTGATGAGGCCCAATATGATGTGTGTGAGACCCATTGTGATGCATATGAGGCCTATGTGATGAGGCCCAATGTGATGTATGTGAGGCCCATGTGATGAGGCCTGATATGATGTGTGTGAGGCCCATTGTGATGTATATGAGGCCCTTATGTGAGGCCCATTGTGGTGCATATGAGGCATGTGTGATGAGACCCAATTGTGATGAGTGATTCTACCATGATGTATGTGATAATGATTATGATGCCCATCCATCCCTTAGCTAGAATAAGGCCTATGGGACCCCATTATAAGATAGGTTCTAAATGGGCCTAGCCTTGGGAGCAATGATGGTTAAATGTCCACATTGCAGGAGCAATGGTGGTTAAATGTCCACATTGTGATCCTCCCTAGGGCCCGTTGTTAGGCCCATTCTTATCTTCTCTCAGTGGGCTAACCCAAGTCGATGGGCTCCCACTATTATTAGTATGATCCATCTCACCTTATTGGGCTATCCCAATCCATTGGGCCCCCATTGATATTAACATGACTCACCTCATTGGGCTTACCCCAAACCGTTGGGCCCCCATTATTGCTAGTATTTTCATTATGCCTTGTAGATTTGTCTAAGGTCATAGAGCCCACCTTATGGATATTGGGCCCATTATGAAGCCCAGTTTGCTACGTGTCGGAACGGGCGAGGAAGCCCACTCCTTGTCCCTATGCCCATCCTTGTCATGAGGAGAGTATATCATTACTGTAGATGGTATGATCTGCAATGTCAGATTTGGTATATCCATAGTTGAGGATTGACCTTCATGTTATAGATCTGTTGTCCTTCTATGGACCCCGCCTTATATACAAGTCGATTATCGATTTCGACTAGGAGTATGTGTTAGCATAGCATCATGATACATGCTCATAGGCATCATCTGCATGCTTGTTACGAGGAGTGATTGATCATAACATTATGTCATTGGGTAGATTGCTTATGGGACTCCCTGATAGGCGGAGTTGTCCCTCAAGAGCGTACAGTATGCGTAGGATTGATGCATGACTGGATTATATGACTCATACATCTTGCATTGTGTGATATGGTTACTATGTACCTTAGCGACATCAGGGTTATGACCTCCACAGGCATATCGTGGATGACAGGATTGGATACCGAAAATACTTGGTTCTAAGCACTAGGGTGCAATGATGTCCTTAGGTGAAAGTCCCCGAACCCTTATGGTACCAGGAGGATGCTCCAAAGTCGAGACTGAGTGGATGCATGAGCACACGAGGGCCGTATACCAGTAGGCCGCGTCTTCCACTGTGTCGTGGTCCGTTGGAAGGGGGTGTGACCTTACCCATCTGAATGAGGGGGCAATGTTAGGTCAAGTTTGACCAACTTAAGGAATGGGTCCGCTATTGTCCAGCCGAGACGGTTATTGGCAGGCGGATAGTGAGGTCTCTTCCACTTACCAAGTTACGCGCTTAGTGGGGTAGCAAGCTGGCCTAGAATGTACTAGACCCCAGTGATTATCCAGAGAGAACTGTACTGATATATGATGCTACAGAGATGAGTTGGATTGATATGTGGATTCAGATGAGGATTGGTATGCTTGAGCTGCATATTACATATGATATTGACTATGTAGGCATTGCATTGCATTGCATAGCCTTGGTACAGCTGATACTATTCATGGACTTATCAGCATGTTTCCGCATTACTCTGATATTGCATTCTTGGCATATACCTTTCGCACACACTTACACTACCCTCTAAGCTTTTTATAAGCTTATGCACGATCGTTGCGTGTAGGTAACGTTAGGACATAGCTGAGTAGAAGCAGGAGCGTGCAGCTAAGCTTCCAGAGCTTTTTTATTATCCATTTTTATATTTCCCCGTCATGCCTTGTACTCAAGTTTTTTTATTATAGTAGATCTGTGGTGATGTTGTTGGTTGTTGTTGTGGGTTATGCTTATAGTTATGCTTCTTATGAAACAAATTTATGTAGAAAATCCTCCTTGTAAGATCTCAGGATTGGAACCTGGTATATGGGTGTCAGGAGCCGAGAATGGGGAACTACGGAGGCTATCGACGCCGAATTTGGCGATCAGAAATTTTGTAAGCCCGATTTCTGAGTTTAGGGCGTGACACTAGTGGTCCAGGGCTATAAACAAGAGTATGGAGTTGATTATGATAAGACATTCGCTCCAGTGGAAAAAATGAAAACGGTCCGTTCTTTGATTGCTATAAGTTCTTCTAAAGGTTGGCAACTCAGTTAACTCGATGTCAAGAATGTTTTCCTCTATGGGAATCTTGAAGAAGAATTTTACTTGAAGCAACCTCCCGGTTGTAAGTCCAAGGATCCACGCTTAGTTTGCATGTTATCTAAAGCTTTATATGGACTCAAACAAGCACTAAGAGCATGGTTTGAAAAATTCCATGGGGTGTTAACCACATCGGACTATTTCAAACCCAATACGACTTATCATTATTTATTCTCAAGTCTAATTTAGGTCTTGTTGCTTTATTGGTCCATGTTGATGATATTCTCATCATAGGAAGTGATGCTCAAGGAATTGCCGATCTCAAATCATTACTTCACTCCTCATTTCATATGAAGGATATGGGGCCATTAACATATTTTTTGGGTCTTGAAATTTCTCATAATACTTAAGGTTGTCTCATGAGTCAATGGAAGTATAACTGTGATTTGATCAAGCTAGCAAACCTTACCGATAACAAGACCCATGAGACTCCTCCGGAATTAAATGTCAAGAATGGGAAAGATGATGGAAACCTTCTCTCAGATGTTACATCCTATAAGTAGTTGGCGGGGAGATTAGTCTATCTCACTATGTCTCGTCCTGATATCTCATATGCAGTTCATGTTGTTAGCCAGTTTGTCGAGGCAACTTGCACATTACATATGATGATTGTTCATCACATTATTCAATACCTTCGAAGTACTGTCAATCAGGCGCTTCTCTTTCCATCATCGCATGATATACAATTATCTGCTTACTCTGATGCAGACTGGACAAGTTGTCCCATTTCACGAAGATCCACCACTGACTATTGTATTTTCTTAGGACAATCATTGGTTAACCAGAAGTGTAAGAAGCAAACCACGGTATCTAGATCCGGCGCAGAAGTCGAATACCATGTAATGGCAGAGGCATGTAGTGAAATTACTTGGTTCCAGGGATTGTTAATAGATCTTGGGATTCATTTGTCTTTGCCGACTCTATTATATGCCGATAACCTCAGTACTATTCAATTGACTTTCAATCCAATATTTTATGAGCACATTAAACACATTGAAGTTGATTGCCACTTTGTGAGAGAAAAATATACAATTGGAATCATTTATTTTCCTCATGCGACATTAAAGCTACAACTTGTTGATTTATTTACCAAAACTATGACCTCATTCCGTCATATGTTTTTTCGTGACAAACTAATATTGGTTGGGGGTGAGAATATTGTGTATATGGGTTATCATCAGGTGTCATATACCATGTATAGAGAAACTCTAAATAAGAGTGGTTATTTAAACCCATCTTTAGATTGAAGCAGTACAGAAACATAAATAAATAATTCTCCAAATTCTTAAATTTACAAAGTGTATATAGCCTATAAAAGATTCATGGTTACCATTATACCCTTCACAACTAAAAAGAACTTTACGAGCATCTAAACAACCTTTAATCATTTGATTGGACTGGAAAAAACTTGCCAAGACAATTAATTGTTTTAAAACCAAGATGAAACCTTGACCCTGGTCGTTTGGGAAGCATTATCAAATAATTAACTGGGTTTTATGGCTACCCAAACCATATTAGAGGCTGGTTTTCGTCCAGCTGGTCCGATGCCCAGTCCACTCTCAATTAAAAAAAATGTTGTAAAAATATTGATTTTATATAAATATATATTTTAAAATAAATAATAATATAATATATAAAAGGTTTGAAAAATACCTTTTTGTGGGTTTTTAAGAATAGTCCCACATGGGAAAGGGAAGAGAAAATTTTGTGGTTTATAAGAAGGATGTGGAGTATTATAATACTTACACACTTGGTCTAAAGGAGAATGGAACTTGTGTGTTCCGCTGCGTAGCACTGGAACACCCGCGCACGCGAGCTCGCACTCTGGCTCGGGCTCGGTCTTGGTTTCGGTCACGGGCTCGATGCGAGGGCGTGGGCATGTGAGGCAGTGTGGCTGTAGAGGCGCTAGTGGCGCACTTTGCACTTAACCAGAGCGACACGTGTGTGAGTCGCAGTGCGACTAAGTGGCTAAGGCAAATGGTTGGATGAAGGGGAGACTAGATGACTGAATGAGAGTCCTCCAGTATATATAGAGAGCTGAAAAAAGAGCTGTTGTAGCAGATCTATAACAGTTGTGCCATTAGTGCAGGGTTCAGCAGAAATTGCTGCATGGCTAGCCCAACAGCTAGAAAACGGCTAGCTATTATCTCACAACAGTCAGCATGTAGCAACTTAATGGCCCATGCACAACAGTCAAAAAACAACTAGTTTTCTCCAGCAGCTAGAAAACAGTCATGGGATTTAATTCCCTAGACCATAACCCCCAGCCACCATAGCCTATAAAAGGAGGGCCTGGATGGGTTTCCAAACCATCTCTCAACCCACTCTAGCAGACCCATACGAACTGAGACAGCCCACTACTCCTCCTATACTCTAGTGGTTCCAGCAAGACAGTAAGGGTTAAACCTTTGCTAGAAGAACAGACCAACGGTGTGGTCTAAAACGGTTCAACTGAACCAGTGACTGAATAACTGATCAGTGCAGTGGTCTAAATAAAAAGAAATTTTTTCTCTTTCTTTCTGCTGGGATTTTTCTTTTATTGTATTTATACCAAACTGAGAGTAACAAAGTTCCAATAGATGGACCTTCGTGTTTGCTGAACGCAGACCCACACTAGGCTCGTCGTATCCTAGAAGCGGTTTGCCTGTAACCTATCAGTATACTCAATTCAATTGAATAGGGGCAAATAACGCTTTAAGGATAGCGTTTCAGACGTACTTCAGCTTGTCCTTATTCAAGTTAATTTTATTTTTCGATTCCATATTATACAGAAATTAAATAAATCTGTATAATTTCCAACAATCTTAAAGTGTTATTTCAATGGAAGCCGACAGTGTTTCATCCATCAAGTTGATGAATCAGGACTTGATACGTCTTGATCGGTTTGATGGAACCAATTTTACGAGATGGAAAGACGAGCTAAAATTTCTTCTGACGGCGCTGAAGATCTACTACATATTAAATCTAAGTATGCAAGCACTACCTGAAGCATCCGACGAAGACACACCTGAACAAGTGGCTACCCGCACCAAACGAGCCGAAGACGAACTCTTATGTCGAGGACATATTCTGAACGCTCTCTCCGACCGCCTGTACGATCTATACCAATAGACGTCATCAGCAAAGGAGATCTGGGCCGCTTTGGAGTTCAAATACAAGGCTGAAGAAGAAGGAACCAACAAATTTCTCATCGACAGGTATTTTGACTTTAACATGGTAGATAATAAACCGCTGGTGGCCCAAATCAAAGAACCGCAGCTAATAGTAAACAAAATCAAAGCAATCATAATTGATCTTCCTGAATCATTCCAAGTCGGGGCTATAATCGCCAAATTGCACCGATGTGAAAAGATTATAGAAAGAAGTTACTGTATAAAACTGAGGACTACACACTAGAACAAATCTAGAAACACCTCAGAATTGAGGAAGAATTCCGTAACCATGACAGAAAAAATGATAACAGGAATGTCTCATCCAAGGTACATGCAGTAGAGAATACTAATAACAAGAATCTCGAGAAGGACGATTCCCTGAAACCCAATAAAGGGAAATTCAAGAAAAACGCCCAAAAGAAGAACGGAAAGTTCAAAGGCCCATGCCATGTCTATAGGAAAATATGGCATTATGCTCGAGTATGCCGATATCGAAAATCTAAAAAAGAGGCAAGTGTAGTAGAAGAAGGCGATATTATGGTTATGATCACCGAGGTGAATACCATCCAAGGCAAAGTTCCAGGTTGGTGGTATGATACTGCCGCTACAGTACATGTGTGCTACGATAAATCAACCTTCAAAACCAATGAGGAATTGACAGATGGTCAAGAAGTCCAAATAGGTAATGAAGTCCGATTGAAGGTCGTCGGCAAAGGAACTGTCGAACTGATATTCACCTCTGGGAAGAAAGTGATTCTGACTAATGTACTGCATGTCCCAGATATGAGGCGAAACTTAGTTTCTGGGGATCTTCTGGGAAAATCAGGTATAAGGGTGGTGTACGAGTTAAGTAAACTGATTCTGTCTAAAAATGAAAATTTTGTCTGAAAGGGATATGCTTGTAACGGGATGGTTAAGTTTTCTCTAAATGAAAGTAGCACTTCTGCGTATATGGTTGAATCCATTGGACTGTGGCATGGTAGATTAGCCCATATAGGGTATAGTACCTTGAAGTTCATGACTAAGAATGGTTTAATCTCATACACAGATAATGAAACTGATAAATGTAAAGTGTGCATACAATCTAAAATGACGAAGAAACCTTTTCCAAGTGTTGAAAGATCGTCTCAAGTATTGGATCTTGTGCACAGTGATATCTGTGAATTAAATGACATTCTTACTCATGGAGGTAAACGGTACTTTATAACCTTTATAGATGATTGCTTTAGATATGTGTATGTGTACCTATTAAAGAGCAAAGATGAAGCATTGAATATGTTTAAAATATATAAAACAGAAGTAGAGAATCCATTAAATAAGAAGATAAAAATTCTCCATAGCGATAGAGGAGGAGAATATTTCTCAAATGAATTCGATAACTTTTGTGAAAAACATATACTGATACATCAATGTATAGTACCATACACACCTCAACAAAACGGAATAGCTGAAAGAAAGAATATAACATTAGTAGAGATGGTCAACTCAATGCTGATAAGAGCAAAGTTGCCACTAAATCTATGGTGTGAGGCACTACTTGCAGCGTGCCATATACTAAACAGAATTCCGTCTAAAAAATATAAAAAATCTCCATATGAAACATGGAGAGGTAGAAAACCTAACCTAGGATATCTAAAAGTGTGGCGGTGTCTTGCATATTGCAGAACTCCTGATCCAAAAAAAACTAAGTTAGGATCAAGAGCTATTAAGTGCACCTTTGTAGGGTATGCATAAAATAGTAAAGCTTATAGACTTCTAGAAATAGAGTCTAATACAATAATAGAATCAAGAGACGTTGAGTTCTTTGAGAACTCACTGTCCTTGGAGTCAAAGGATAATGATGTCTAAACTCCTGATAGAGAACCAAATAGCACGGCTCCACAGATAGTGGAAGCTCCTATTGAACCTCGTAGGAGTCAAAGGACAAGAATAGAGAAGAGTTTAAGAGATGACTACATAGACTCACAACGCATCATTTTCCATCTTATAGAAGGAGATAGAGAAAATGTAATAAGAAAAATACCTATAGTAATGACTATAGAAGATGATCCTAAAACATATAAAGAGGTTGTATCTTCTAGAGACTCAACTTTCTGGAAAGAAGCTATAAACGATGAAATGGAATCCATAATGTCAAATCAAACATGGGAACTAGTTAACTTGCCTCCAGGTTCTAAACCCATAGGTTGTAAGTGGGTATTTAGGAAGAAATATCACACTGATGGGACTATCCAAACATTTAAAGCTCGACTAGTAGCTAAGGGTTTTAAACAAAAAGAATGGATAAATTACTTTAACACATAATCTCCTGTAGCTAGGATAACATCCATTAGGATATTATTTGCGCTAGCTTCCATACATCATCTTCACATCCACCAAATGGATGTAAAGACCACATTTCTGAATGGTGACCTCAATGAGGAGGTATACATGTAACAACCGAAAGGTTTCGTTCTACCAGGAAATGAAAACAAAGTTTGTAGATTAGTCAAATATTTTTATAGATTAAAACAAGCACCAAAACAATGGCATGAGAAGTTTGATTCCAAAATACTATCTCATAGTTTCATGCATAATGTAACTGACAAATGCATATATCCTAAAGTAGATGGTAGTTAAATCGTTATTATTTGTCTGTATGTTGATGACATGTTAATAATAAGTAATAAAATAGAAGGTGTAACTGAAATAAAGATGTTTCTATCTTCTGTATTCAAAATGAAGGATCTTAGAGAAGTTGATACCATCTTAGGTATCAAAGTTAAAAAACATTGTAGGGGTTATACTTTGTGTCAATCTCATTATATTGAGAAGATACTAAACAAGGTTAACCATCTAAATATAAAGGAAACAAAAATCCTATTTGATGCAAGTGTCGAGCTAAAAGAAAATACCGGAAGAACAATTGCACAATTAGAATGTGTGAGTGTTATAGGGAGTCTTATGTATGCTATGCAATGCACTAGACCTGAGATTACATATGCTGTGAGTAAACTTAGCAGGTTTACTAGTAACCCCAGTACTGAACACTGGAATGCAATCAGTAGAGTTCTTGGTTACTTAAAAGCAACCAAAGACTCAGGACTATTTTATTCAGAGTTTCCTGCCGTATTGGAAGGATATACCGATGCGAGCTGGATATCGAGTGTAGGGGTTAACAAGTCTACTACAGGGTGAGTATTCACCCTAGGAGGTGTAGCTGTATCTTGGGGATCTAAGAAACACACTTACATAACGCACTCGACCATGGAGTCTGAATTTATAGCCCTGACTGTAACAGGCAAAGATGCTAAGTGGCTAAGGAATCTTTTATTAGAAATCTCTTTCTGTGTAAAGTTTATATCGGTTGTATCACTACATTGTGATAGTGAATCCACATTAACTAGAGCCTATAGCGGCACTTATAATGGTAAGTTTAGACATATCAGTCTTCGACATGATTATGTCGGATAATTGATTCGAGATGGAATCATTGTTATTTCCTATTTGAAATCAAGCAATAATCTGACAGATCCTTTCACTAAACCTCTACCGAAAGAGGTAGTAAAGATTACATCTAGAGAGATGGGGTTGAAACTCTTCAACCAAAGTTCCACCAGTGATAGTAACCCAACATAAAGTCAGAAAATCTCTAATTTTGGGTTCAGTGGATAAGAACAAGTCACTAATATGTGGAAAGTTTTTCGGCACTAAATTATAAAATCTCATCCATAATAGATAAGTGCTGAGCATTACGAAAGAGGGTTGAGTCTTAGAACTCTTAATGAAATCCAGTCTATAGGATAAGTGTCTTATAGTAACGGAGACACTGGAAAGATTTTACCTATATGAACGTAGAGATGGTGTCGTCTCTCATGAGAGTTAGGAGTTTTTCTCTCGGGTTCGTTTACGAATTGGGATAAGCACATGACTATTAATTGTGCTGAGCAAGATTGTGGGAACTCTAATAAACACATAACAAATATGTGTGTGGTTTCTCCAAATCTGTTATTTAGGAATAACTGGTTCAAAGCTATGGCTACCAGTCATTTCGATAGAGTTTTGAGATACTTACACTAAGGAAAGATTAAAATCGAAATATATCTTTCTTTATATATATAAGCTGATTATTCTGGCAGAAATGTTTAATTGAGAAAATATATTTTATAAAAAATCAAGTGGGGGATTGTTACAAAAATATTGATTTTATATAAATATATTATTTAAAATAAATAATAATATAATATATAAAAGGTTTGAAAAACACGTTTTTGTGGGTTTTTAAGAATAGTCCCACATGGAAAAGGGAAGAGAAAATTTTGTGGTTTATATGAAGAATGTGGAGTATTATAATACTTACATACTTGGTTCAAAGGAGAATGGAACGCGCTCGCACTTGGGCACAGGCACGGACTCTGTCACGGGCTCGGTGCGAGGGCGTAGACATGTGAGGCAGTGTGGTTTTAGAGGCACTAGTGGCGCACTTTGCACTTTGCACTTTGCACTTTGCACTTCGCACTTCGCACGTCCGCATCGTGTCGTAGAGGGTCGTGACAGCTAGAAAATGGCTAGTTGTTGTCTCACAATAGTCAGCATGTAGCAACTTAATGGCCCATGCACAATAATTAGAAAATGGCCATAAAATGGCTAGTTTTCTCCAATAGCTAGAAAACAGTCATGGGATTTAATTCCCTGGACCATAACCCCAAGCCACCATAGCCTATAAAAGGAGGGCCTGGATGAGTTTCCAAACCATCTCTCAACCCACTTCAGCAGATCCATATGAACTGAGACAGCCCACTACTCCTCTCCTATACTCCAGTGGTTCCAGCAAGCCAGCAAGGGTTGAACCTTTGCTAGAAGAACAGACCAACGGTGTGGTCTAGAACAGTTCAACTGAACCAGTGGCTGAAGAACTGATTAGTGCATTGGTTTAAATAAAAAGTAATTTTTTCTCCTTCTTTCTTCTGGAATTTTTCTTTTAGTGTATTTTTGCCAGACTGAGTGTAACAGAGTTCCAATAGGCGGGCCTTCGTGTTTGCTTAACGCAGACCCACACCAGGCTCGTCGTATCCTAAAAGCGGTTTGCCAGTAACATATCAGCCTAATCAATTCGCTTGAGTATGGACAAATAATGCTTTAAGGACAGCGTTTCAGATGTGCTTCAGCCTGTTATTATTCAAGTTAATTTTATTTTTCGATTTTCATATTATACAGAAATTATATTGATACGTATAAATTAAAAAAAAAAAAAAAAAAAAATCATTGTCAATCTCAAAATTTACCCAAGCCTTGGTATTGAATAAAAAAATAAATAAAACAAACGCCACCGTCACCTCAACAAAACCAATGTAAAAAGTAACAAAGCAAAATGACAAAAAAGCGTGGAATGTCATCATTTTGGAAGTGGTCCGTAAAGTCCTTTCTCGTGATCAAAGCATTTCAAATTCTGGAAACTTGGGTTGCTGATAAATTACACTCGTGGCTATGGGTATCCATAATTAGAAGTTTGTTAATCACAGGTAGCCCATCCACAGGTCACCATGTGAGCCAACATGGTGTATGGGTGTGAGATCCATGCCACTTATCAAGTGGGTCCAACCATGCAGATGCCCAAGCCTGAAAATCTACCTGGTAAGTGATATGAGAGGTTGTCACAGTCTATGAAACCAATGGACGGCTGAAAATTCTTGGTCCAGATTTTCTAAGCCACCCATTGTTTAAAACATTGTAATCTACAGTATAAGTGGAGCAGTCTCATACACAGCTCTGCAGGTGGTCCTTACTCTTGCTCGGGTGGTAGACTCTCCGGAGTTCAAGTGTTCGAGCACCCATAGGTGGTGAAATTCCACCAGCGTGAGTGTGTGGGGTGTGTATGCGTGTGTGAAAAAAAAAAAAAAAAAAAAGAAGCTCAGCAGGCCATGGTTCCACTTTGGATCGATTTTTCACGTGTTTCAGGTGGGCACATGTGGTGGCATGCGGACGAATTACCTTTGCAAGCTTAGGTTATGATCCCTACGCCACCCAGCTAAGTGGTGTTGGGTGTTATGGGATCCACCACAATGTATGTGTTTTATCCATGTTGTCTATTCGTTGTGCTAGCTCAGCTTTGGGCATAAGCCCAACAATGAAGCATATCAAAAAGCTCAATCAAACTACCCCACAAGAATTAGGAGTGATTAAATGCCACTAATAATAACTTCACAGGGCCATGGTAGTTTTGGATCAAGCTGATTTTTGTGTTTTTAATTTCTTCATCCAAGTCCATGTGTCCTTTATCATCTAGTTGGATGACAAATAACATTGTGGTGGGACCTTGGAAGGTTTTAACGTGGGTGTAATTATCGTCTCTCTCTCTCTTGGTGTGTACGCTTGAGCTTTGGATTGTATTAGTTCTTACACTATTTCTATCATATTTAAATGTCAATCAATCTATAAGCACGATCGATCTACTTACGATCCCACGCTCATAGAGCCCAAATCTAGCACACTCAAGGCTCAAGTGAACCACATCACAAGAAATGGTAAGGATTGAACGCTTACTATTAAAAACCTCTTCCGGCCACAAAAGTTATGGATGAAATCAATCTTTGTGTTTTCCTTTCACTGACAAGTATATAAACATCACTACGTGCTTTAGGGAGGTTTTAAACATCATTCTCCTCACTGTTTTAGGAATTTGGATTCCCTGCATGCTGTGTAACCTAGTACACTGTATTGTACGGAGTGAAATCAGTTTAGCCCACCGTGAATGTCTGTGGCTTATTTACACCGTTCATCTATTTTTTCAGCTTATTTTAGAGGTTGAGCCCAAAATTCAAGTATATCCAAAGCTTAGGTGGACCCAACACCTGAAAACAATGAGGATAACAATACCTTCCTAAGAACCATGGTAATGTTTATTTGTCATCGAATCTGTTCATGAGGTCACACCGACGTGATGAAAGGAAAACACAAATATGAGCTAGCGGGCTCAGGAATGTTTCAACGGTGGACATTATTATCCCAAAGGTTTCCTGTGGTGGGGTCCACTTGAGCTTTGGATATGCTTCAATTGCGGGCTCAACAATAGATGGATGGCGTGGATAACTCACGTACATTCATGATAGGCCAACAGAGTTTACTCAATACGACAAAGCAACTAGTACGCAATCCGATTTTTATTTTTAGACCATGCCCAAATTAGCTGGTAAAATGGATGGACGGAGTGGGTAAACAACAGGCACCTTGGAGCTTTAACACCAGCTAGCTGGCTGGTGTTCGGGTCACTACCCAAACTGCGTCCGGGAAGCATGCCCAAAAAACTCGTATGCCAGGAGATCCGAGCAACCAATCTGGGGGCTTTTTTCAGTTGAACGTGGGCCTCTGCCGTATTTTTTTCCTCCACCGCCACCTACTGACAGGCAACAGGTAGAAAGATTTGGAGGAGACTTTTTAGGTATGATCCATCCACGATGGGACCCACAAACGAGTAGTTTTGGATCACGGAACCATACTGTGGATATCCTCTGCTCGAGGTTCGTATATTGCCTCTTCCCTATTTGCTTTTTTTCCTACAAGTAGAGACGCAAGCATCAGTTGAATTTCCATGCACGACCTGGTGCTGCCCAAGGAAAATTGAGTTCGGCAAAGCAAATTCGCTTCTCTTTCTTTACTCGAAATCTGCCAATGCTAAACAGCTGGGATTTTTACATGTGGAGCGGAAGCGGATTGGGATCCCACAAAATCAGGATTTTGGTGGCCCCATGCGAAATCGGATTGCGTACTGAGTTACTCAGTACGCTCTTATCGTACTGAGTAAACTCAGTTGTGCCCACCTTGAATGTATATGGACTATCCACGTCCGTCCGTTTTTCCATCTATTTTAAGGGGGTTGATCCCAAATATCAAGTGGATAATAACACAGGAAACGGTGGGTATAATGATTTCCACAGTTGAAACCTTGCTAGGCCCCACAGTGATGTTTACTTGTCATCCAACCTGTTAATGAGATCATAAAGACATGGATGAACGGTGAACACAAATTTAAGCTTGATCCAAAACTTCTATTGCGCCTCAGAAATTTTCAACAGTAGATGTTCAAATCAACTGTTTCCTGTGGTGTGGTCCATTTGAACATTAATATGATTCATTTTTGGGCTCAGGCACTAAAATGATCTGGGAAAATGGATGGATGGAGCAGATAAAATAAATAAATCAAGGTGGACCTCAAAGAGTTTACTCGGTACGGCAAGCGGAGTGAGTTACTCACTACGCAATCCGCTTCCGCCCCATGCCCTCCACGTCAGACTTGTACATGTGGAAGGGAAGCGGATTGGGTGGTGTTGGCAGTGTGGGGCCCACCTCATATATGGGTTTTATATCCAAGCCGTCCATCCTTTGCCAGCTCATTGGAGGGCGTGGGTCCAAAAATGAAGCAAATCAGAGCTCAAGTGGACCACACCACAGGAAACAGTAGAATAACCGCAATTGAAACCTCCTTGGGGCCCACACTAATGTTTATTTGCCATCAGATCTGTTGACAAGGCCACACTGACTTGGATGAAGGGAAAACATAATATTAGCTTGATCCAAAACTTGTGGCCCCAAGAAATTTTTAATGGTAAGCGTTCAGTCACCACTGTTTCCTGTGGTGTGGTCCACTTGAGCTTTTGATCTGCTTTGTTTTTTTGGGCCATGCGCTAAAATGAGCTGGTAAAACAGATGGACGGTGTGGATAAAACATATACATCACGGTGGGCCCCACAGCACCCAACATTATCTAGCTGGGTGGTGTCGTCATCATCATTTGTGATTAAGCGGTTAAAATGCTGCTTTTCTTCTTCGTGAAACTTCATATAATTTGATTAAGGGGTTAAAATGCTGCTTTTTCGTGTGGAATCTGACATGGAGATATAGGGCCTACCTGAATTGTCATCATGGCATGATCCTGTCTGTGCCCCTGAGGATCCCCTGCCCAAACAGACCATTTGTTCCATTCATGTGTTTGTATGTTTAAAACGTAATGATTCTGAGCCATGCATCTCTCTCAAATGTTATAAAACTACAAGGCCCCTCTTCTCGTACTTGACATGGACGTAGTGATCCAGTCCGTCCATCTGATGGACCACACCAGTCAGCAAAAAATGTGCAGTAGTCGTTTCAACGATTTCGGATATTTTAGGTGTTAAAGGTGTGGTGCCATCCAGCTAGCAAGATGTTTTTCATCATCCAACTGGGGTGGCCCTGCAGGGATGGTTGTCTGGATCAATTTCGAAATTGTTGCAAGTTTCAAATTTTAAGTTGTTGCAAGTCAACAACGTGCCCTCCCGGGCAAAACTCTTAGGGTTTGTTTGCATTGGAGGATTCCAATCGAAAATAATTGCAAACTGCAGTTATCACTTTGGACATGTGGTTGTATACTGGGGTAATAGAAGCATTATCATGTTGTATTCCTCTTTACTGACACAGGATTAAATCTTCCCAAATCCATCTCGATTCACCCCGTCATTTCCCAGATATGAGAGGACCATGGTGTAGGTGGGGCCCACCATGATGTTCCCTCCATCCGTTTGCCAACTCATGTTGTGACATGAGCCAAAAAATGAGGCAGATCCAAAGCTCAAGTGGGCCACATGACAGGAAACAGTGGGGACTGAATGCCTACCATTGAAGCATTGGTGGGGCTATGAAAGTTTTGAATCGGGCTAATATTGGTGTTTTCAGTTCATCCCAGTGGAAGTGGCATTATGAATGGTTTGGATGGCATACAAACATCAAGGTGGATCCCACGAATGTTTCAAAGGGGGCTTTAAATCCCTTCTATGTCATGTGGCCCACTTGAATTTTGGATTTGCCTCATTTTTAGGATCATGTATTAACATGAGCTGGCAAATGGATGGAGGGGGTGGATTTCTTACAAACATTTTGGTGGGCCCCACCTAAATAACGAACACAAACCCGACCGAGCGTATGAATCCTGTGTTAAATACAATCCAAGCAACAAAATTTGACTTACTATAGCATTTTGTTGTTTCAAGTGTGGAAACAAAAATGACAATTGAACATTGATTACTACCGATTTCATGCAACAGGTAATTGAAATTGCAATAATTGTGCTTTTCGATTGCTTTACTTTGGAATCCTCCAATCCACACCAGCAGCTTCCTTAAGTTAAAAAATTGCAGAAATCAAGCAATCAGGACCATCAAACATGGTGGCCCACCAGACTAACAATCCTAATCACTGTAGATGTGCTACATGTAAGCTGGAGACAACCAATTATGTCAACCCACGTGCTGGGTTCCCATTGACTTATTATATGGTGAAGAATCTAAGATCAATGGAGCATATATAGCCATTAACAGAGAAGGATAATCTTGTATGCGATCTTGAGATCCTTCTCTTTTCCTATCTCTAGTTTGTTCTTGCGATTTCCCTGTTACGAAGGAGGAATGGCTGAAGCAGTTCTATCTGCCCTTCTTCAAGTAGTTTTCGACAAATTAGCCTCCCCAATCCTAGAAGAGTATGGATTGTTGTGGGGTGTTCGCAAGGAGATTGAAAATCTAAGCAGCACGTTATCGACGATACAAGCTGTGCTTGAAGATGGCGAGGAGCGGCAATTAAAGGATAAGGCGCTGCAGAATTGGCTGGGAAAGCTTAAAGATGTGGCTTATGATGCAGATGACATCTTGGACGAGTTCATGACAGAAGCTCTACGCAGAAAAGTGGAGATTCGGGGGCACGTTAAGAACATGGTACGCGACTTCTTTTCTCTATCCAACCCGCTTGTGTTCCGTTTAAATATGGTACGTAAGATAAAGGAGATCGGATGGAGATTAGATGCAATTGCTGGGGAGAGGTCCAAATTCCATTTGAGTGCGGGAGAAAGGGTATTGGAGATTAGAGTCCGAGAACAAACCGACTCATTTGTAATCGAGTCAGATGTTTATGGTAGGGAGGAAGATAAAGAGAAAGTAATGGAATTACTGATTAGTGAGGATAACAGAGAGGATGTTACGGTAATCCCCATAGTCGGTATGGGGGGCCTTGGGAAGACCACACTTGCGCAATTCACTTACAATGACAAGAGGGTGGTCGAGCATTTTGAGCTGAGAATGTGGGTTTGCGTGTTGGACGATTTCAATGTGAGAAGGGTAACAAAAGCAATCATAGAGTCAGCAACTGGTAGCAAATGTGATCTCTTAGACATGGATTTACTGCAGTGTCGCCTCCATGAAAATCTGTGTGGGAAGAAGTTTTTACTTGTGTTGGATGACGTGTGGGATGAAAATCCCAAGAACTGGGACAGATTGAAACAATTTCTCAGAGAAGGTGCAAGGGGTAGTAAAATCATAGTAACTACCCGTAGTGAAAAAGTTGCTTCAATCATGGGCTCTCTTCCTCCACACCATTTGCCAAGATTATCAGAGGATGATTGTTGGTCTCTATTCAAGCAGCGAGCGTTTGGGCAAGCACGACAAGAGCATCCAAACCTTGTAATGCTTGGAAAGGAAATTGTAAAGAAGTGTGGAGGTGTCCCTTTGGCGGCGAAAGCGCTCGGAAGTTTGATGCACTTTAAAACAGAGGTAAAGGAGTGGTTATTTGTCAAAGAAAGCGAAATTTGGAATCTACCTGAAGAAGAAAATCACATTTTACCCGCTCTAAGGTTGAGTTATCATCACTTGCCATCGCATTTGAAGCAGTGCTTTGCATACTGCTCAATATTTCCAAAAGATCATAGAATTGAGAAGAAGAAACTAATCCTACTATGGATGGCAGAAGGTTTCATCCAACCATCCAACAGAAGTAAACAAATGGAAGATATCGGTGGGGAGTATTTTAATAATCTATTGTGGCGGTCCTTCTTTCAGGATGTTGAGAAAGATGATGATGGGAATATAATATGGTGCAAGATGCATGATCTCGTGCATGATCTTGCACGCTCTGTTGCAGGGATTGAATGCTCGATTGTGCAGGTCGACAATGCAGTCAGCATCCCTAATATAACTCGTCGTTTCTCCTTGGAGTGTGGGTATAGTAAGTGGGTCCCTACAATCCCAAATACCTCAAGAAAAGCAAAGAACTTGCGAACACTGCTTCTGCTTGGAAGAAATACTTTCAATGTCCCTTGTAATCTTTTGGTACATTTTATGTGTTTACGCGTGTTAGATTTAAGCTATTCGAATGTCACTGCAGAGTTGTTGGTTTCAATCGGCAAGTTAAAACACTTAAGATACCTCGACCTGTCTTATACTGAAATACAAGCCCTTCCTGAATCTATCAGCACCCTTTACCATTTACAAACCTTGAGACTCTTGGCTTGTTATAATCTTGCAGAGTTACCCAGGAACATGAGCAAAATGACTAGCCTAAGACATCTTGAAATCAATAGATATGATCAATGGACTAGTGTGCGAGATTATTACAAATCATTAACTCAGATGCCAGCTAATATCGGAGAATTAAAGTTCCTTCAAACCTTGTCAATATTCGTCGTTGGTAAGGATAGTGGACGTGGTGTAAGGGAGCTGCAAGGCCTAAACCTTCAAGGAGAATTGACCATTCGAAACCTTGAGAATGTGACGTGTGCAGCAGATGCTCAGGAAGCAAACTTGAAGGAGAAGCCAAACCTTCTTATGTTACGCTTTTCATGGGGTCATGATATTGATTTAAATTTGGAAGGAAACATTGAGCAAACCCTTGAAGGTCTCCGACCACATCCAAATCTCAAAAGGTTGGTGGTGGAAGAGTATGTGGGTATCAGATTTCCACATTGGATGAGTTCTTCGTTGCTTTCGAATCTAGTTGAAATCTCACTGATCAATTGCAGAAGATGTGAACAGCTCCCCCCGCTTGGCCAATTACCATTCCTTAAGGTTCTTATGTTACGTGGAATGGATGCTGTGAAATGCATTGACAACCATTTCTATGGCAATGTTATCACACAAGGATTCCCGTCATTGAAGAAACTCAACTTCCAAGATATGCCAAACTTCGAGGAGTGGTTAGGATTCAGTGGAAGAGAAATACTCCCTTGCCTTGAGGGATTAATTGTCGACAAATGCCCGAAGTTGAGGATGCTTCTGTGCCTTCAATCTCTCAAATATTTAACATTGACGGATAGTAACGAGATGTTGTTAGGTTCAGTGGCAAACCTAACCTCGCTTTCCTCCCTTCGGATCGAAGGTTTTAAGGAGTTAACGCTGCTTCCGGAGAGGTTGTTGCGAAACCATACCCGTCTCTCAACCCTATCAATTAGATGTTGTCCAAAGCTCGAGTTACTACCAGGGGATCTTGGAAACCTTGCTGCTCTAGAGTCCCTAACAATTTCTTATTGCCATGAGTTGCTATCATTGCCAGAAGAGTTACAAAACCTCACCTCTCTCCGTTTGCTACGAATCGAGGGTTGCAATGGTCTAACGTCCTTGAGACTACAAGGGTTGAGCTCTCTTCAAGATCTTACCATTCAGCAATGTCGAAGCCTAACAAGTTTTATTGGGAGGTTGCAACACCTCGCAGCCTTTCAATCCTTGTTGATAAATATATGTCCGCAGCTGGCTTCTTTACCAGAGGGTATGCAACACCTCATGTCCCTCCGAAAACTTTTCATCTGGAATTGTCATAAGTTGACATCTCTGCCGGAAGGGCTAAGACATGCCACAACACTGCAAGAGCTAGAAATTGGTAATTGCCAGAGTCTAACGGCTTTGCCGGAGTGGATAGGAAAACTGTCCTCGCTTCGACATTTGGAGATTAGCGGCTGTCATAAATTTGCATGTTTGCCATCCGGGTTGCAACTTCTAACAAATCTCAAACGTCTAATAATCCGAAGCTGTCCCCATTTAGAGAAGCGATGCGAGAAGGAGAAAGGTGAGGATTGGCACAAGATAGCACACATCCCAGTTATTCAGATTGGATGGAAGCTTCCAAGACAAGATGATGGCTGCGAGCATCTCTCGGAGTTGAAGATGGGATGCATCAACACTTTCACTCCTACTTCTTGGTTCCATTGTAAGTACCAGTTCTCACCCAACCCTCTACCAAAAGAATATGCATTTTTTGCTTTATAATTTGGGGATTTTTCCGACAAAGCTCCTTACTAATATGATTTTACCAAATACTACCTTAACTAATTCTAAGTACCGGAAAGTCGTTGGGGCTAAAATGACCCAAGCACTTCATCTTTTTCATTTAAAGAAATTAGTGGTGAAGTAAGGCATGAGTATGACATCATCCAGCCCGTCCAATAATTGCATCCCACCATGTTGATTAGACTAACCAAAAATCTGGTAGATCTAACCATCAGTGGGCCTTTTCCTAAAAAACAATGCACATGACCCCCAAAACCTTCAAATTCTTGTGTGGCCTACCTGGTGATTGTGTTGGAATGATTTCTTGTTTGTTGATCGTCATGGTGGGTTTCACCTATTTTACTTGCTGGATGTCATACACACACCATGTGGACTCTACAATGCTTGAATTCACTACTTTTAAGGGGAAAAAAAAAAAAGAAAAAAAAAAAAGAGGGCACTTGAGTAATTTCAGCTGATTAAAAGGCAATCTTCTGTACTTCCCTTTTGTCAAGGCATTCTGTGGCAAAATCAGAATTCTTGAGGAACTCTGTAATAAATGCCCTACATATTCTTTGTAAGCTTATTATCATTTCTATCAATTGTACTTCAAGAGTGTGATGGACATTCACACGAGTATCAAACACTGTAGCAATCCAGCAGCTCATGATAATCTAAGGCCAGTGCTACCTTGAATGCATGCATGTTTGAAGTTACCCTGCAGATAATTAGTTCAAATCTAAGGTAATTGACTTTAAGATTATTCATTTAAAGTATTGTTAGAGTGAAATTAAGTCACTGATGCCTTGGTCAGATTTTTTTTTTTTTTTTTTAAATGAAACTGTGGAAAATCGTGCAGGTTATATTATTTGATCTTATTATAAATGTAGTGCAATCATGGTTTTACGGCTAGAAGTTGTATTTTAGGGCCTATTTGGATTGGATTAGAAGATTTAAAAAGGCAAATGTCACATCGGAAATCTATGGAAAAAAATCATAAAAAAGTTGTTTGTTTTAGTTTCTATTGTTTAAAGGGAAGTGTGGAATGATCAATGGTCAAGAAGTGATATTTATCTCTCAAAAAGTATTGAAATGTAGATTATTGAGGTTTTTGGAGGAAAAGGGATACGCCCTTTTTTGAGGATAATGTAGAAAGGGAAATGGTTTCCCACATGTTATTTTATTGTTGCAACTGGCAGAAAACATCATACAAATTCTCTATATGAACATAGTTCCTGGATTGTTTTCTATGACAACTGATTTGTTTGGCGACAGAACATTTAAACACCATCATTTCATCGAGGATATGTGTGGGACTCATGCAAATGAGATGGAGGGGCCTAGCAGCACATGTCACCATGGTACATGTGTGGGAGACTGAGCATGACAGCTGGTGGTTGAACAAAAAATCAGGCCGGTCTACTTATCAGGTGGGCAACAACTGTACGTTGAATGTGAACCAACAATTAATTTGCTCTGCAAACTTTCCACTTTTCTGTTAGTATTGTGGCACAACCAACAACTGAAGTTCATGTTCACAGTTGAATGTCATGTTTACATAATTTGAGGTTTGCCAATAGGGCTCTCTCCCCTTCTGCCCCATCATGTGATGATTCAGATCGTTCATATGTAGAAAGCCTTACTTATCTGAAAGCAACTTGAAACAATGGTCCATATGTTATGGGGACTTGAAGATGTCAAATCAGTGAGATTTCTCTCATGGGGGCCATACATTATGGGATCTTCTAGATGTTTGATTTTTTATTTTTTTTGAAAGATGACGATTGCATTAAAAAAGGAAAGAGACTACAAAGAAAAAAAGCCTGCTGAGATGGCAGACAGCGATTACACTCCTAAAAAGAAAAAATCGCAACCATTAAGGCCCTGAACATTGGGATGGCAGACAGCGATTACACTTCTAGATGTTTGATTTGGATCATCACATCATGGGATGAATGGGCAACCTGATTGGGGAAGATAGCAATTCTCATTTAGTACTAAACTGTCATGTGATTAATAATCAACTTTTGTACCCTTTTATCTTTATTTTTAACTATATATATATATATATATATATATATATATATATATATATATGCTGATATGTTTCTTAGACAAGTTTGAATGCTTGTCGCTTTCTCTCATGGGAAACCTTGGTTTTGATCGTCACATCCGATTGAACAATGCAGGAAGGATGATTGAGCACTGATCACCTACATACAATAGTATCACAACTTGTTGTACCATAGCATCCATAACTCATTGACAACCCTTGTTGTGAACACGACTCTGGAACTGGAGAAGGGCTGGAAGAATTCTATATATACTGTCGACGTGAGAGGAAGAAGAACTCAACAACTAAGAGAGAAACTGAGTGAGAGAGTCAAAGAAGAATTGGAAGACATCGTGAGAGAACGAGAGAGATGGAGAGTTTGAACTCAGCAAGTTGTCGACTCGTTGGGCAGCTTGTGTTGAGTCCAGAGGCTCTGCTAGTCGTGGTGGGAGGAAAATGAAGGAAGAAAGGAAAGGAGAAGATAAAGGAGAAAAGAAAGAGGAGAGAATGAAAAGAAGAAGAAAGAAGCGGCTGAGTTGACTCTCCGAGTTGACCCGTTGAATTTCTGAACCCGTAACTGAATCCAAAACTAAGTCAGGACTCATCAGCGCCACCTTAAGGTAAGTTTTTCATACAATCTCCCCTTTTTAAAGAACCTTGATTCATATTGTTCTATTTCATCGACTCATTGAGTCAGTGTGCTAAATAGTTGTTTAAAAAAAAAAAAAAAAAAATCCAGTAGACTGAGGACCATAGATCAGGGGCTGAGGAATCAATGGGTGGAATTCCATGCTGAGATCTCACCGAATCGCGTTGAAAACCCTATTGAGTCGCACCGAGTTGCATCGAGTCGAACTGAATCAAACTGAGTTTGAGTTGATTGAATATGATTGAGCGCATGTAATTTCCAGCAATACCTTAGACCATCTTACACCTAAATCAGGTGGGTGATCCTACCGATGTTTGTAATTTTGGGTTTACACTATTATATTGAATTTATTTCCAATTTTCATACAATGTTAGTTTTAATTGATTTCAAGTTATACTTTAGTATTTTGACATTCTATTTGAACTTTGATTACATTCTAAATTTCAGATGTTTATATTTTAGTTTGAGGTTAAGTTTGGATGTGATAATGAATTGCTAACATGCTTAAGTTATGATGGAAATGAGGAAAGATTATGTGAATTGTGTATGTTGCATTCATGACACTTAGAATGAGATTTGAGGATAATAACACGGGTGCTTTTCCTTGTGACAAAAAATGAATACGGTACTCTGCCTAGGAAGTCCTAAAAGTATGTGTACAGGTGCTCTACCCAAGACGTTTCAAAATGAACATGGTGCTTTGCCTTGGATTCTCTAAAAGTATCACAATACACAAGTTTCTTTTTGACGTTCAACACTGCATGCATGCTATAATGATTGATCTTAAGTTTATTTTGCATTTATATTATTTATTTGTTAAATCTGGAAATCACAAGGATTGGAGGGATGTGATCCCATTGAGCTGTTGTGCTTATCCCACTTTCACTATCTTTTCAGGCGCCAAGCTAGAATACTTCGAGTATGCATGCCTCTACGATGACGATTAGTTTCTTCAAGTACATTAGACTTAGTTTGATTTCCAGTTGGCGATGTAATAAAACCTTTGGATACTGATTATTAGTTTGTTCGAGTGCATTAGGTTTAGTTTGATTTCTTATTATTGACGTAATAGGAACTTATGGACATTTGATTAATGAACAGTATGTTGGTTTGGAATTTATTTCTATAGAACTTACATTTATTCTAAGGATGGATGGTTGTATTTGGATTTGAATAATATCCAAATAAATATAGTTCACGGGTTTGGGACGGGTATCAAGTAGCCTTACTTGATTACCCAGATTTTGGGGCGTGACATCTTTCCTGCCAACATGCCACTTGTGTAGGAAATCAATCCTATGAAAACTATAGCCCCTTCTAAAATAGGTGGGATACTTGTTGAGTCAGACCGTCATTTGTATGTTGATTCCAAATATAGTGTGGCCTACTTGGTGAGCGGACTGGCCTTATTTTTTTTACAAATGATCTTCATGGTGAAGCTTACCATTTTGTAGTACTGATGTCATACACAAATGTACATACTATGTTGGCAGGAAAGACGGTACAACACCATTTTGTAGTACCGATGTCATCCTGAGAACTGATCACCTTGGCTGTAGGTGATCAGTTCTCAGGATGATTTGTAAATTATTATATGATGATTTCTTAATACTAATAGAAGTTCTTTTGGTAATACCAGGCCAGTCGATGTTAGAGGCATGCTTAAGGATGGAAGAGACGACATCAAATTCGCCTTTTCAGGTTGGTGGGGGAGGGATCCTTGAACAGAGCGGAGTTTTTGGCCATTAGAACCAGTGTGAAGATTTTTATACTTTCTTTTGCAGGCAATCAGATTTGCATACTTCTAGAATTGTGAATTATAATATTTGTTTTTGTGGATCATCGTTTTTACATTTCTAATAAAGCCCCCCTGAATCTTTTTATATTTTCAATAAAGATAATCTATTCTTCATTTGGTATGCCTATCAATTGATGTTCAACATATAATATCATAAACAACGGAATCCGTTCACAAACCTCTCTTCTGAAATCTAGAATTGGATTTTGTTTCTCACAAACCTGATTTTTTAGGAAGCGTTTCCTTTGTTGCCCTTCTTTTACATATTCAGTAAACTAGAATCCTCAATTTAAAGAGAATCTCTTTAATTATCCTGCTTTATTCTAGTTCTTTTACATTTTCAGTAAACTAGAACCCTCGATTTAAATAGCATCTCTTTAATTATCCTGCTTTAATCCAGTGGGTAAGGTAATTTGTGTTCATTCGAGGTATCCGAGTAATAGAGGGTAATAGAGGGTAATTCTATTACTAGAAAGAGTTTCGAGATGGGGAAGATCAAGATTAAGATAGATAGGTTGGAAACTGCGTGTGATAGGCAGAACATGTTCTCTAAACGATAGAAATAATCTTGACCAAAGTTAACTGTTGACTCTATGCAGCATAGATATCGTTCTTCTCATATTTACTCCTGGTGTAAAGCTGACCATCTTTGTTGGAAAACATAGGTAGTTTCTTCTTCCTAAATCTTTTTATGAATGCTTAGAATGGTATCTGTGACCTTGACTAGTTATTGGGATTTTTTTTCCTATGCTGTAGTTTTAGTATCTGCTAATCATCTATCTAGACTTCATTAGTTTTCAGGGTTTCTTTCATTTTGATTATTTTCACAATCTATATATTTGTACATGTAGTAAGACACTCCATATTCTAGAAACTTGCAGTGTTCTACACCCATGTCGGACACATGTCAACACTCCATTTTCTTCTTACGGCTGGCAGTATTTATACGCTTTTTGTTTAGATTCTAGTTTAGCTATGAGAAGAAATTTTCATGTTTCTTATGCATATGCTGTTTGGAACCAAGATGGAATATATGTTAATAGAGAGATACTCTGATTGACACCATTATTAAATGCCCACGGCAGAGAAGTTTCTCAATTTTTTTCTGGTAAAAAGTGTAATGCAGAAATATCACTCTCCTCCACAAAAGCACAATAGACGCCAACATGACGATAATGGTGCGTGTCTAGCAGCTTGTGTTTTTATTAGGATATCTGTTCTTGATTCCCAACTGACCCTAAATGAGGTAGTATCTAATAAAACAACTTTCAACGTTATTATACATCTGTACAGGTGTTGGAGTGGTTGGTTTTCCAGGACCTCGTGTCCACTTCCTTGTTTCCTAGTGCAGCAAAACACGGCTGTGTCCACATTGCATTGTTGCAACATTCTTATTTGGTTACATTGACTGCCCCTCTTTAAATCCTGGATTGTTTAAAATGTATAATATCTGTTCTAATGAAATGCTTTACTCTTTTAGGATTGTCTTCTTTCAGTGATTTTATTCCTTGAAAGATATTTGGGGATACGTCCCCAAGAAAGAGCAAAAAGGTATATGTTTATCTCGTTTGCAACAAGCCACAAAAGTAGTCATCATTTATTTGTCCAATGAAATGCATTCATGAATACTGAAATCTTTTCAATGATTTGCAACAGGAATGACAGAATTCTGAAAGTAAGATCTAGATTGTGCTTTGTTGACTGTCAAGAGTATGCACATATTTTTGTGTTTTGATATAGTCATGTTGCTTCTTATATTCTCTTATGACTCCTTGCCTAATGTTGTGGTTGTATCTCTTGACTGGCAATTTCTCCAGAAATCATTGCCTTTCAGAAGGCGGGATCAGAAGATGGATGTAAAATCTTTTTTCTGATTAAGGTACAGTTACATTCAATCGCCAACGTAAGAGGAATGCTACTTGTAGGCATGCATCTGCAGACACCAATACAAGTGGCTCACGAAAAGTTGAAACACACGCTAGTGATCTAAGGCCTTCATGTCACTGGCCTCGTGATGGATGTGTCATTACCTTGGATCAGGTATGTCCATTCATTAGGTGAGCCACACTTGTATCGAGAAAATTGATACTTAAAAGATGGATAACCAATGATACATGGGTGGCCCACCTATTCAGCTTATTAGTGGACTGACCGTATTTTTACACCAGGACACTTTCACTTAGGGGTAGACCTGATGAATGGAATGGATCTCATACACTATGCCACATTGAGGCATGTGAGGGGCCTTCTGTTTGTCCTCTGCAGAAGTGCATCTACAAGAAGGGAGCGGATTAGGTGTGGCCCTTAACGTGGCGCCACCTTGATGTATGCATTCTATATCCATGTTGTCCATCCCTTTTGCCCGATCATTTTAGGGCATGATCCCAAAAGTGAAGTAGATCCAAATCTCAGGTGGACCATACCATAAGAAACAGTGGTGATTGACCATTAATGGGCCACAAAAGTTTTGGATCAAGTTGATAAGGTCACATATAGCTGGATGAAGGGAACGAACAAATATCAACTTGATCCAAAACTTTTGTGGCCTATTAATGGTCAATCACCACTGTTTCCTATGGTATGGTCTACTTGAGAATTGGATCTGCTTCATTTCTGGCCCCATGCCCTAAAATGATCTCGAAAAACGAATGGACGGGAGGGATATAGAATACATACATCAAGGTGGGGCCCATGTTAAGGGCTGCACTGTCTTGGGTGAGGTTGGGGCCACACCTTATCTGCTCACCTACAAGAAGCACTCTTAACTCCTTCAAACGTAAAATTTCTATGCATTGGCTAATATTTTCAATTGTGCGTCTACTTTATTTATAATTTTATGTACCATCTCCACAACGGCTAAAGAACTGGGATATGTTCATAAGAAGTATCAATCTATGTATTGTAAATGTAACATTCTCTGAAAGCTCAGTTAACAGTTATAGCATCATTGCCTTATGTGCAATAATTGTGAAAATGATTACAATTGTTGCAAGAAATGCTCACTGATGCAAAGTATAGATTGAGGTGGTGTTTTATCTATAGCTGGAGATTCTGGGCCTTAAAAGTTGTTGTACTATTTGCATTTGTATTGCAATTTACATGCTCATGTGCCAAGGTATTCAATAATGGTAACAGTGACCATCGCCATTATCATTACACCATTATCATTACAATTCGGGCCATAACGGCTGTTACGTTTCTTTTTTTATTTATTTATTTTTATTTTGTTTTGAAAAAAAAAAAAAAAAAACCTGTATCAGCTCCATAACGGACTATTATGGAGTTCTTACAAGCCATTTTTTCGTAACAGCCATTACAGCCCCATAATGTTTCCCACTGTTACCATTACAGAATGACTGTTATGTAACCATTTTTAAATACCTTGACACACATACATTTAGTCTAAATATTTGTGTGAGCATCAAGTGTTTTTCACCGACCATCCTTTTTCGACTTGGCATGAGAACAGAATAATGGAACTTAGCAGAGTATTACATTTTTTTTCTTTTGTTTTTTATTTATATTTTATTTATTTTGCCAGCAATTAGACCATACCAGTAAATGTCAATAATGCAGTCAAAATCAGAGTAATGGAAGAATCTCTGACGATCTCTTGATTCACATCAAGAACACTAGGTAATTCTATCTTCTTTATTTTCAAGAATCTATATGTTGTTTCTAATTTTGTATAGCCAGCACTGTATGCGGTAGCTTTTGTCATATTGTCTCTGATAACTAAGGTGCTCTTCCAAGGAACTGAGAGAGATCACTTGTCTGGGATCAATTATAAAGGACGTCGACTGATATGTTGTATTAAGATAGAGGAAATACTATTGGAAACATGGTTTAATTCTTGTCCTATATCTTGTAGGCATTTGTATGCCATATAAATCAGCTAAATTTAAGAGGACAGATCACCTACAATCAGTTGAATTCTGCAACCCAGCTTTTTATGCCAAAATTTTGGTTTCCAGTTTTGCCTTTGAAAATAATATCATATATTTTCAAAAGCAAAGTGCTTAAAAAAGCATGGCTGATGCCTGTTGGGCAGTCGATCGTAGACCCTTCTTTGCCAAGCTACCATATAAAGCCAACCCCAACTTATTGGGAGAAAGTCTAAGATGACTATGATAATATATTTGTGAGCCTTTGCATGTCCATGTTTTAGATACTCTAGATCCAAAGTGGAGAACGAACTATATATACAAAGCTATGCATCATTTCTTCCTGTTGAGGCTATAGGATATATGGGTTCGGATTTTATAGTACCTCAAACAGTAAGATTAGTAAAAATACTTATGGAAATGTTTAGCGATGTCTACAGGAACATCGCCATCTGCAGTCACCTAATCACGGCAACACATGGGAGCTTTAAGTGGCGATCTCAACTTTCTGATGGCTCAATGGTACATGCATGATTTTCTCAATGTATAACTAGTTCATATATAGTTTTAGAATAATTTTTTTAATCCAAGTTACTGTTATGTTGCAGAGATGCAGCATATTTGGCGGAAATTTCGGATACAGGTCAAATCTTGATCTCCAACCTCCCTAACAACAACCTGACTACAATTTCGCCTCTTCCAACATACATCATTCTATGAATGGATTTGGCTAAACATCCATCCAATGCAAGAGCTTGGATTAGAGAAGCCAGACCTGGTGCCTCTTGCCTCTTCCATGTTTAAATCTTTGAGGGAAAGGATACAAGTCAAAGTAAAGGTTGTCTTCTCTGCAATTGATGGTCTATGGCTCAGTCCATTCATTGATGGGGCCCACTTGACTGCATGGTTAGATGATCAAGACCACTGCCCATATGCTAGCCCTTATTGCTGTGGGGTGATTGTACAAAAGACACTGATGGGAGAATCTGAGTGGCCCAATTTAAGCTGCATAGTCAGATTATCAAGACCACGCATCTGCTTACACCTACTTTTTGTGGGTGATTGTACAAAAAACATGATGCGGATAGGAGAATCCTAGCTGCCTGATTTTCTCTGTTGAATGTCGACTATTGGCTGATTTTTGTCATCACCTGTTTACTTGAAGACTGTAACTCAGACAGATGATTGTCCAATTGATGTGATATTTATGCAGTTGGCTGTCGACCATATGATCAATCATGGATGTTTTTCATTGCTTGTGATTGGAACCATTGTCATGGATAGGTTTCTGGAAGCAATGGTCACTTGTCTTTTTTAGCTCGATCCTTGTGTTGAGTTAGAAAGCTAATAATGTATAAATGAATGTTTGAGTAGAGGAAGAACGAGAGGTATTTATTTTATAATGCATGTAAAATGGATTTGTAGTCTAACTCTTATGTTTGTTACAACTTACAAGTAATCAAATAGGTTTTGTGTGCTATTTTTAAGGAATTGATCAGTCATTGTATTTACTGTTTGGTTGTGGATCTCTCTATTTAACCTTCTGTTCATACTTTTATTTTGAAATTTGCTGATACCAAACTGCTTGAAAAGAATAACAAGTTTGGCCGGCTGATGCCAGATTAACACTCAATACCAATTTTAGCAGGCAGCAGGCCTTCTCGTTAAGATTAAATGTATCTTGTCAAAGGGCCTTTATTGGCCATTTGTGGGCTAATTTAGGCCAAGTGTTGGAAAGTGTCTTGGGGTTTTTTGGCAAGATCTAACCGATTGTGCAGTCTATTTTTGTGATTAATGGTTCCGATCTTCTGTGATAATGATGATTGATATATGTATTAAAATAAAAGGATACAAACTAATAACATTTTGGATTTAATAAATCTTAGTTATGGTTTTTGATATTGTAATCATGTCTTGTATGTGATGTTAGAACGTGATGACCAAAATGTATAAGCACGTGTGTCTATGCATGCATTATTGCACGCATGTGTACATGGGAATGTAGATGCCTCTCTATATCCGTCTAATCACTATTGATTATGGGTCCAATAGTGATCAGAACCATCATCAACTGTGATGATCAACGTTGGTGAGCCGGTGTGTCTATACATGCATTATTGCACGTATGTGTACATGGGAATGTAGATGCCTCTCTATATCTGTCTAATCACTACTGATCATGGGTCCGCTAGTAATTGGAACCATCATCAACTGTGATGATCAACATTGATGAAAGGATCTATTGACAATGGTGATCATTAACAATGATGATTGAATTTGTCACAAACGGAAATGATCAATGGTGAGGATTGGATTTTTTATTTTTTTTTTCATCTTAGTACATATTTTAATTAAATCTTATAATAAGGTTATTATATGTGCTATACTTGGGCTTGATGTGTTTAGATCAATGCTCCATTTTCATTAGAAAATAGAAAATTGAGTGCTAGGATTATCCCTTTTAAATAAAGGTTGTGGATAACCTGAGTGAGAACTCATCTCCTATAACAAATGATGCATGCATCTGTAATGGAAGGTTGCAAGTTATATAAATGGATTGTCCCAAAAGCGTCCTTTTATCTTAATTTAGAGAACTTTATGATCTACTCTGACCATTCAGGTATGTGAACTTTTAGATCTAATCTAAGATAAATTGGTCACTTATATAACTTGAAAATTTGAATAACAAGTTGAAATGCTGATGATTAGTGTCAATACTTTAGATCATAATTAAGTAGTGATGCTTTATGCAATGTACAAATGAACACCAAGACGTTAATCATTGAACAACTCAAGAATCAATAGTTTAACGGCAACAACTATGAAGTCATGTGCTATGAGATCCCTTCTAGATGAGGATGACATTTTACATACTTTGGATGAGGTTCGAGAGGAACCAATAATGGCCGAGAACACAAATTTAGCAGAACATAGGACCGCATTGAACTGCTACAACAAGTGGCGTAAACAAAATCGTTTAGTCCGTTGTCCTAATTAGTACTATGCACAAAGCTTATACCTACGTATGAGGTGCATGAGACTGCTAAAGGGATTTAGGATGCAATAGCTAATGTTTATGCACATAAGTCAAATGTACGATCTTGGGCAATGGAACTAGAGTTCTTTGAGTATAGGATGCTAGCCGACTACCCCATTAATGATCATATCTACAAAATGGAGCAGATGATAGGTGCATGTAGGAATGTAGGGTACAAATTGATCGAAAATCAAAATATCATCGCACTGCACCATTCCTTGCTCAAATCGTGGGCTCTAATCAAAATTATTCTAAACCATACTGATTCTATTGTTACGTTTAGAGACTTTTGTAGCCATCGACATGAGAGGTTGAAATGAATACAATTCAGCCAGGTACGACCAAGGCATTTGTAGTAGAGACCCACAAGCAGAAAGCTAATAGGAGGTGGTCAAAGATTACAAAAAGGTGAAGAAAAACAACTAATAACAGAAACCCGCGGCAACTCCTCCTAATCTTAAAAAAGGGGAAAGGAAAGAATAATCCAAGAAAGTCGAACTTGATCTACTTTGTCTCTGAAAACTTTAGCTACTATGCTTGTCAGTGTGCCAACAAAAAGACGGTAATTCTTAAGTTACCATATACTTTGTTTGCAAATGTTGGTTATGAAATTCTTGTTGTTAATATCCTATCTAATGAGTGAATTTTGAATTCAGGCTCAACAAACCACATGACCCAAGATCGTTAAGGACTGAAGGAATTCTGGCCTGTAGCCACAGGGAGTTACAAAGTGTCCAGAGGGATAATGCTGCCAAAGAAGTGCTAAGGATTAGCATTTATCATTTTCGTATGTGCATAGGGCAGATGATAATCCTCTTTGATACTCTTTTTGTAAGAGGCATGTGTTGAAGTTTAATTTCTGTTTTTAGTTTGTTGGTAAATGGTTTTGACATCCATTTTTCTGAAATAAGAGTTTCATTAAGATTCAATAACCTCATCTTTGTATAAGAAAATTTGGTTTCATATTTATTTATTTTAGACGTAGAATGTGATGATGTACCTCTTATTTTATTTTCTACGTCGATTGAATATGTAGTGTCTAAATCTAAAAATGGCATACGAGGTTTGGTCACATTGGAAATAACTGTATGATAAAACTAGCACGTTTTGATCTGTTTGGTTCATTATCCAAAGTCGATATGTCATTTTGTGAAGTTCAGAAAAACTTTTAAGAAACCATTTCCTAAAGTGACAAGGTCTAAGGGTCTGCTAAAGATAATCCATTCGGATATTTGTGAACCCTTGAATATACATGCTAGAAATGGATATCAATACTTTGTTATTTTTATTGACGATTTGCTTATTATGGATGTGTATCTCATCTCACATAAATTTGAGCTTTTTAACTATTTTCTCATTTTCAAAGCTCTAGTAGATAATCGGCTTGAGAAAATGATTAAAATCTTTAAATTTGATAAAGGTGACGAGTATACATCTGAAACGTCTAAATCATATAGTGAAAACATTGGCACTGTCCGGAAATACACTATGGTTTATACTCCATAGCAAAATGGAATTGTAGAGGGAAGAAACATAATATTGTTGAATATGGTGAGATTGATGATGACACATATCAATCTCTTTACCACATTATAGGGAGACACATTGCTAATATAATGGATCCCCGTCTAAATCTATTCCTAAGACCTTATATGAGATATGGACTGGGAGAATTCCTTCTTTAATTAACCTATGCCATTGGGGATATTTGGAATATATTTTGTTGTCCGCTCCATATAAAAGTAAACTTGATAATAAAATCATTGAGTGCGTGTTCAAAAGGTACCCCATGCACTTAAAGGGATATGTTCTAGTTTATGTAACGCCTCGAAAATTGGCACCCGAGTACATAAACCCCTGTCCCGAGTTCCCGGGTGTTAACCAATGAAAACGCACGTGTGTCCTCATTCATATTCAAATTCATTCCGCACACAGATAATCAGAGTAATGCAATCCACTTAGTGGATCCAAAGCGCGGTAGAGATAACAAAAGATTCAAAATAATAGGGCTAACAGTTAAAAGATACAATTTCCATGGTAATGATCGCCCAAAATGGGATTATACAAGCCACAATATACATACACAAGACGGTTAAAGTATAAAGCTTTCAGTTTACGCCTAATTCTCCAAAACATAATGGCATTGGCACAACCCGATATAAGTTTATATGTCTGAGGTCTCACTAGTACCTGCATCAATGATATGCCTGGTTGGTGTTTTAAAAAACCGTCCTAGGTTGGAGTGAGTAGCTAACTCAGTGGTTCCATTAGTTCTAAGTTACACATGTTATCAACATAATCAGCGCAGTTAATGATAAACAAAAAATCAAACAATTCCTAAATACTCTTATTAAATGTGCATATGAAGATATGACATGATGCATGCCCTTTCTAAACAACACTCTCTCACACACGACTTCAACGCCTATTTCGCAAATGCCAACACTCCCTCATCACGCGACACCAACGCCAGGTCATACATCCTATTTAATGCAATGCGATTGATGCATATGTTAGTCGAGCAATTATTAAGTTCCATTCATCCAGTATATTGGTGAAGCTGGGATACCGACATTATATCACGAGTCTTTATCCGAATCACATGGCTTGTCGCCCACATAACGACTCCTTACCAGTGTCCCTTGATCCAAATTTAGGTGTCACCCATTTATCTAAAAAATCAACAATTCCAAAGGTATGGTATGATACCCAAATGTATGAGGATCGACCCGGTATGGGTCGTCACCCAAATTAAGTATGATCACTGAGTTTCGAGGTTATAACAGCCCATAGCACCCTGCCCCGACCGACTGGAACACTATTTTCAAAGTCCGACCGATCCCACACATAGACCATGATGACAACCCATGCTCGGACCACAGCCCGGATGAACAGTGGTTGGGGTGTTACAAAGGTGTGAGCTTATCACATTAAACCAAATCAATACAAAGGAAAGGGCTCGTCACCCAATTTCATTCACGCCCGAGTTGTTCAAACGGTACTCTAGCATGCAACCATCGGCCGAGTAATTTGATTGGGGCCATTCGAACAATGGTCTATCACCTCCATCAGTGCTCACTGGTCACTATGAGAAGGCTCGTCACCCCAGCGTAGGGCGACAGCTCAGACACAGTGTCTCATACCACCACACCAGGCTCATGAGTCTTAGTTGCTCACTGGTGACTACGGGGAGGCTCGTCACCCCAGCGTAGGCTGACAGCTCGGACACGGTGTCCCATACCACCATGTCCGGCTCATAAGTCTTAGTAGGATCGTATCCACTAACGGTTATGAATGGACACATCCATTGAGAATTGGGTATCCTAGATTCTATTTAATCGTGTCGTACATTGTGAACATACATGATCAGTCAACTAGTGGACTAATTTGATTGACTTAAGAGAACCACGACACAACCGGCATTGGGTGCAAGCAGCCTGTGTAGTCCAACTACTGTCGGTCATCCGTGTTCAACCCGGGTCAATCGAACAAGCTTAGGGTGGTCGCCTTAACTTGGGTCACCTCTTGATTTAGGTGATTTACCGGCTGACCTAACATCTTAACAATCTTAAGTGTTTCTATGGACTAAACTTTATATCACACAATTATAGCATAAATTTCACTACGCAACCACTTAGGCATTTCATCAAACATATAAGCATCCATAGGGTATTACATTTACTAAAACATTAAATTAAACATGTGAGCATGCATAAAGTAATACAATCACTTCGGCAATAAATCAAGCATGTGAACATTGACAAAGCAGCACATTCTACCACTTAGACATTTCATCGAACATGTGAGCATCCATATCCAACCAATAACATATAATACAATCAAACATGAAATATGAATATGCTAACTATTACAACTCATTCAACACAAGACATCATTAACGGAGACCCTCAAGGTTCGATAAATGGAAACCTAAGCATAATGGCCCGTACCTTTAAGAAGGAATCTTCGATTTTGAGATCCTAGAGTAATGGATTTGGGAAAAATCACAAATTCCTATATACATACCAAGAACTATGTGAGATTCATGCAATTTTTCATAGAAAAACCTAGTTGGAAAGTGGGATTTGTTTCTTACCTCCCAATCGAGAGGGGTGGATTCGGCGGAGGAAAACAATTGATGCTAAGACTTTAATTGAAAGAAACCAATAAAGGAAAGCACCAAAAACTCCCAACTCCTACTCTCACTCTTCTTCTCTTCTTCTTTCTCTCTTTTTCTCTCTTTTAGAAAATGCAAATTCGTATGGAGAGATGGGGTGCCCAAATGAGGCCCTTATATAGTTCCATAAGTTGTTCAAATGGCCTCAAGGGCTAGGTTTTTATTATACTATCCCTATAGGAGAGTGTTTCTAACCTTTAAGGCCTATTACGAGGTGTACATGTTGATATACAACATAGCATAGTTAGCCCTAATGATGATCTAAGTATGGATATGATCGGCTCGCCATTTGAATGCGCTGATCGACGGGTATGATCAGAAATCTATCTAACAGTCACTGATGGTTGATCGGGGCCGCAGTTATACAGATATATGTGGGGAAATATCTTTAATTGGTACCCCGACTTTGGCAATGAATCAACGGTCCGAAAGCCACAACTTTGTAAAAGATCAAATGGACTTATTTCACTTAAGTTTTAGGCTTCAGCGTAAGGTATTTGTGTATATCAAGCAGTCAGCCTCTGGCCGAAGTTGCGCAGTTCTGGGTATTATCTTGATTCTCCACCTGTGATGGACGTCAAGCCCAGTGAGACGGACATTATTCTATAGTTTTGGAACTAGTGGCCTACTAATGACCGGTCTAGAGCTTGTTCGAAAAATCAGGGCATTTTTAGAATGAATCAAGTATCAAGATTTCTTATGCACAATTATTAGGGTTTGGACTAGCTAAGTTCATAGTGTGGCCTATTCGCAACCAGTGGAAATGACGATTCGATTATAATCACTCTAAACCATGGGTTTTTAGGCTAAAAGGATACTGGCTCAGTTTAGTTTGTTAATGAAGATTCGACCCCTAGTTGTCACAACTTTTGGCATATCTTTATTTAGTTACGGTCATCTCAATTAGTCAGTGATAGGTCGACTAGAATTGGACCTTAAGTGAACAAATCCCGAGGCTAAGCTTGATGTTTAAGTGATCGGGCGGATTCATTGGCTTTCTACAGTTGATTAATCGGATTTGTTTGGTTCTTTACCAGTACCACCTGCATATAGGCTCACTTCAAGCGTCAAGGGTAAATAAGCGACAATGTTGGCTAGTCATATCAAAAGTTTTCAAGGATTTTTTTGGAAATTCAAAATGTTAAAAATCTAAGACGTTACAGTTTATGAGGACCATGGAAGATGGACTGAGATAGAATTTTAGGATGTGAACTTTATCGAAGAAAGAACCAGAGCCGAAAGAAGTAGAAAGTTGCAATAAAACTTTTTAAAATTCTCAATGTATATAATGAGTGAGAGTTTTGCTTCTTAAAATAAAGATGCTCCTATAGTTTGTCAAGACAGTAGGAGTACTTCTCAACAAACTCCTAAATTAGTTGAAGTGAAAGAAGGTTGATTTCTCGAAAATACTTTGTAATGTCTCAGAAAAATCCGTACAAAGACCCGAGTAGCACCTCAGGCAGAAATCACTAAGGACTAAATCCTTTAGAAATTAGACAAAAATTAATGAAGTGCTAACTGAATTAAAACACTATATTAGCTTGAACAACTTTCTATACAATCCGTAAGATCCAAAACTAGTAGAATCGCTAATGCTACATTACCTAAAAACTTAGGATCAATCTCTAAACCTAGTTTCTCTTGGGAGCAACTTGAAACTCTGTATCGGACCTGGACCACAAGTCGAAAGTCCGATGACCATGAAACTATACGATTATGACTGTCTTGCTGGACTTGACAACCATCTCGAAAATCAAGTCTTAATAGTATCCAGGAACGCACAACTTGAGCTCGGAGCGAAGTATATGAGAAACGCGAATACCTTTAGAAAATGAACTCTGATTTAAGTGATGTGGGCCGTTCACTTGCTGGCCAAGTTTAAGGATTCAGACCGTCAAAATCTAACCCAAATACACCCTTGGATCAGGAAGATTTCCCTACACAGGTCAGTGTACTCGTGGCCCTGATCGAGTGACAATGATCGTTGAATTAAAACTGGTCTGCCACGGTCGATCCAAAAATCTGATCGGACTGAAAACTTAACCTGACCTAGATCCAATGTCAGGGAACTTTTTCCAAGACTGTATGTAGAAAAGGTGCCTCCAGATGTGTCCATTGGCCTGAAATAGCCAACTTTTGGCTATAACCTAAGTATACCATGGCCCTGGGGCCATTGAGGTCAGTTTTGGGCCTATATGAAGACCTAAACCCACCCCTCTCTCATTCCATACGAATTTGTAAACCCTAGGAGAGAAAAGAGAGCAAAGAGAGAAGAAAAGAGAGAGAAATTAAGAATGAAAGTGGGAGAGAGTTCCTAAGATTCGACCCCGCCGTTCTACGTGTTGAATTGGCCTGTCTGTATCGCTATTCCGGCGATTCCGACTCCATTCTTGGGTAAGAAATCCTAACCCTAATCTGTTCTAGGGATTGAAATAGGGTAGATGATAAAATAGTTAACCTATTTCATGCTATAGGTTATCATTGTGCCGTAACAAAGACATAGAGTTCAAACTGAGCTTGGTACATGTTTACCAGTGAAAGGTGTGGACTATAAATGTTTAGGTTATGGTTTTCAAGGCTTTCAATGTCAGTAATGGTTTATGACTGACTTGCTTGCTATCACATGCGCCTAGATACGACGTTTTCAGCGTCTTACACATCTATATGAATTATGTAGAATATAATGCATTCCATGTGTTTGTTGAAATGTCTGAATGAACATGGAATTATGATTTGTGCTTGTCATGCTTGTTAATTGAAAATACATGATCATTGAATGTGTGGCAACTCCTTCGTGAGAGGATTCACCATAATATAGGTTATAACTAATATATTACATGTATGTTGTAGTGTGTAGTCTAAGTGTTTGATAAAATACCTGAATGAGTAATTGTTCGATGAAATGTATTTATTAAAGGTGTTGAGATAAGATCCTCAATTACCTTAGTGATTTGAATAGATTTCTCCATTTAATTTACATTAGGCTTAATGATTTATGTATGAAATGTACATGTGTGATGTCATGTTCACTATGTGTTTGTAGAATGCTCAAATAATTGAAATGCATGAGTTGGTTGCTAAATCCTGTTATGACTACTATATGAGAATGCTATTACTTGGAGTGTGATTAGAGCTACGATGTAGTCCAGGCAATCGGTAATGGTTTACGATCGATGGCCGAACTGTTTTAGCCACGATGGATACGTTCAAGGAATCTGAGTCGTACGCTGATTATCGACAATGGCTAGGCCACGAGGAGTGCATATGCGCTCCATGTCGATTAATTCAACATACGCTCATACCAGTCGAGCTTATCAAGTAACTTGATTGACCCAATGCATATTCACCATGTATAGACACTACTGCTTGAACCTAAGGTACTAAACTTACCAGTGAAAAACTCATTTAACCTTGGTACCCCAATCTGCTAAGACTCATGAACCGGACATGGTGGTATGGGATATCGTGGTTGAGCTGTCGGCCTACGCTGGGGCGACGAGCCTCCCCGTAGTGACCAGTAAGCAACCCAAACTCATGAGCCAAATACGATGGTATGGAACACTGCATTCAAGCTGTCGGTCTATACTAGAGTAGCCTGGCTGTGGTCCCCAGTTAGGTTGGTGACGAGCCTTCGAAAATAGACTGTCAGTTGGTAGGGCGTTAGTGGAGTGACCTTGAGTATGAAATAGGCCTACCCCGGCGTAGGCTGGCTGTGGTCCCCAATCGGGTTGGTGACGAGCCTTCGAAAATAGACTATCAGTTAGTAGGGTGTTGGTGGTAGTGACCTCGAGTGTGAATTAAGCATAAGCTGAGGTGACGAGCCTCCCGTAGCAACCTATGGTATAAAATCACAAACTTGCCTATTGTATGTGATTAACTAGGACTGACAACCCTAGATGAATCATTGTTTGGGTAAATGATATAAAGGGAGGTACCTTAACTTTCCAAACTTGTTGTATGAATAAGTCTAATTAAGAACTTGGCTAATCACGTACATGCACCGCATTTGCATGTACCTTTGGCATTGGAGTTGAACACAGAGGAAGGGGTGCATGCCGCAATCATGAGATGATGTCACAGAGGGAGTGCAGGAGAGAGCATGCATCATTAACTCTTATTATCCTTGCATTAACCAGAGTATCTAGGAATGCTTGTTGTATTGCTTTATCATTACTACTTGACTGAATTGATAACATGTTAACCTTTGCCTTATAGCTCCACTGAGTTGATCACTCACTCCCACTCTGGAACGGTATTTTAAAACACCAACCAGACTCTGTTGTAGTTGTAGATGATGTTGCAGCTTACGATTTGGAGACGGACTTCTACGATGATGAGGAGTTCTCCTACATGCAGTTATCAGGCGGATCTATGTAGACCATGTACTGATCGACGGGGATTACTGGGATGCTGACTAGATGCCATTACACCTGTCATTTTGTATTTTAGAACACACATGTATATTCATTTTGTCCATTTTAGAATTATACATGTAACTATTCAACCTGGTGACATGTTCATACTCTGGGGACATACAACCATTTATATGCCTTATATATGTATCACAGTCTTCTGCTTGCGTAAATTAACTGTCTCTGGAGTATGATATGCTGATTTAGTATAATCTCATTCATGTTTAATGCACTAATACAGACAACATTTAATCATCATTATCTATGTTGTAAAGTGATGCGTTGGACCTCGAGAGTTGGGCTCCTGCTCGACCCCTGATTTTCAGGGCGTTACATACTTTTATATTAAAGGCGAGTTTTACTCTTGCATTGCGATTGACGATGAGGAACCTGATTCATATCAGGATGCGTTGTTGTATCCAAATTTGACTAATTAGATAACTGCCACGAATGAAAAGATTGCTTCCATATAAAGAATAAAGTCTGGAAACTCATAGATCTGTCTTGTAATTGTAAATGATATATAACAAGTGGGTACTTAAGATCAAAAGAAGGAGATGTGGTATAGTGGACAAGTATAAAATACATTTGGTTGCTAAAAGTTTCACTAAAAAAGTAGCCGTTAATTACAATGAGACGTTTTCACACATTGCAAAAATTTTCTCAATCCACATAAATTTGTCCATTATTGGAAGTTTAGATTTATAGTTAAATTAGATGGATATAAAGACTACATTCTTAAGTGGTGATTTGGATGAAGGGATATACATGTAACATCCCATGTGTTATGTGGACAAATTGCACCCAAAGAAAGTCTAAACTTTTGGATTAAAGTTCTTTTCAGGACAGTACTATATGAGGTTCCACTTAGCCATCACAACTTTTAGGGTTCATAATAAGTCAAGAAGATCATTATGTATACATGAAATAGTTTGGAAGATCTTTATAATACCATCTTTATATGTACACGATATTTTGCTAGCTGGTAATGATATGCGATTATTGATGATGCCTAAAGATTGACTTTTTTTGAATTTGAGATGAAAATTTTTAGTGAAGTCAACCTTATTCTCAGGTTAAAGATCATCAAAGACAACCCTAGGAGATTCTTAAGCTTGTTTAAAGTCACCTATATAAAGAAGATCTTAAAGCAGTTTAGAATGAAAAATTCAAAAGCTGTTGCAACTCCTACGAAGAAAACCACCAAGCTAGACAAGAAATCGGTTATATCCCCAGTACCTTATGCGATCGTAGTAGGCCACTTAATAAATGACATGCTTTGCACTAAGACCAAATATTAGTTATGTAGTTAGCATAGTCATATATTACCAGAGCAACCAAAAATAATCTCATTGGCAAGCCATCAAATGTATACTCCGCTATCTCAGAGGAACCGGGAACCCGATGCTATGTTATGATAAAAAGTTTACTTCAGAATATGTTTTCTTGCTAGAAGGGGGAGCTATCTCATGGTCGAATAAGAAACAGACATTTACAATTAATGCAGGATATGAAAATTAAATATGATATGCAAGATTTCAGGCCTTAGATCATACTAATTTAGAAACAATTACAAAAATTCTACATCCTACATAAGGTCAAGCATTCAATAAGGAGAATCTACGAGGGTCCAAGCCTACACACATTAGGGCTAGATCAATTAAAAATTATAGACCAAATAATGCTCAAAGGAGAGTGGATTCATCCACTCTTGCAAAGGATTATTCTTCAATCCAAGGGATTCACCATGTTTCAATTCGAGAAAGCCTAGGGTTTTCAAAAGTGGAGTAGAACTTAGAATTTAAGATTATATAGGGTTAGGGTTAGGGATTTAAGGCAAGAGAGGAGAAGATTGAGGAGAGAGAGAACCTAAAAATAGTCTACATGTGTGGACAACAATCTGGCTTAGAAGTACGTGCGTGGGATCCTGGCCGAACATGTATGGGGCTCACAAACCCAAAAGGGGATAATTTAGGGCTGGTCGGCCAAGGGTGGGCCACCCACACACCAAGTTTCAGGCCGATCGGGATTCCAGTCTATGCACGGTGTTCCGCCAAAGTTTCAACCCTCTTAGAGGGCCTGATTATACAAATTTGTTGTAGAGGAAGGATCGGCTGCAAAAGGGGGTGGATTTGATGATGGGATGGCTGTGAGAGATGATGAATATTGAGGGTAGGAGGTGGGGTCAATTTGGAATGGGTGTAGCTTCGCACCACTGTAGTTAGCTCTTCGAAGAAGGGAGGATTTCTCACCCAATTGGATTCCTCAACTCAGAGAATTAGAGAAGCAGAAAAACGTAGAATTTTATTCATAATTTTCAATGAAAAAAATCTGCAAGGGGTTGCCTATTTATAAGAAAATCCTATACCTCAAAAACCACGCCATGTGTCCACACTATTACTTAGAGACGAAGTAACAAAAATAATAACTGATCAATACAATCAAAATTGTTCATAATGTTCCTAATAACGATAATAAGCAAAACTCAAAGTCCTAGATCATTTAGGGTAGTGGGCCACGATCATGAGATCCAATGGTGAGATCCACATGATGATCGGGTCCACTCCAATGAACCATAGCACAACCCTCTAACTACGAGGCCCTCCATAGATGTCATCATTGATCCAGATCGATGGTGGGACCTTCCGCCTCCTTACGTACTTGCGTAGGGGGATTTGCGTGTGCGCGTGATATCCACATCAACTCTCTTCGGCTACAAAGATTTCGCCACTGGTGAAACAAAACTCTTGAACCGCTCTAAGATGTCAAGATCAATTCATTGAAGCTCCTCCTAAGTGAGCCATGTACTATCTGAAGTTGGGTGTGACTTCCATTTAACCAGGTACTTTTGAAACCCGCCGTCCGACATTAATACTATCTAATGGTCCAGAATATCCTCTATCTCCTCTCCAGGTGTGGGAAGGGTAGGTATGAGAGGTAGAGGCTGGGAAGAAGGGTCGGGAAGAGGCTATAGATTAAAGAAAATGTCTGGGGAATCGGGTTGGTTCGGTGAAAGGCTGGATAATGTATCAGTGGTCCCCTGAAACGTAACTAGATCCTCTACATTAAATGTGGAACTAATTCCCATGGAAGGTGGAAGATCTACCACATACGCATTGAGACCATTTCGTTTTATAATTTTGAATGGTCCAGCGCTACGTACATGTAATTTACAAACTACTCCCTCAAGGTATCGCTCTGGCCTGATGTGGACCATCACAGAGTCTCCTACATTGAATTCCTTAAATCATTTATGTTGGTCTGTAGAAATTTTGTAATGTTCATTACTAGTATTAATCTTTTGCCTGATTTCTTGATGCAATGAATGAATGTGAATTGCAGAGAACTGTGTAGACTCAGATGGCCTATGGGACAGGGAGATAGGGACACGATCAATAGGCTTCCTAGGTTTATATGTCCCAAACTGAATATGAACAACATCACATAAAAATGTGTCTTTATATGATCCAAACTGAATAAGAACAAATAATGGTGCGAGACTGGAATGGAAGTTTCATCAACCCAAGACACTCTATAGGGTTGAGGAAGGCATTAAGCTTCAAGCCCAGACGACTCACAGTGCAAGTTGATGCCACATTGGCATAGCTATCGCTATCCATGATCATCTGGCAGCTCTTATCACCGCATTTTTTGTAAGTATCGGAGATCGTGTTACGGCGCCAATCGTCGGTATTCTTTGCTTGTATAAAGGTGCAACGCACAACCGCAAGGGTCGCGGACTCTTACGCTCCCTCTTCCTCATCACTAGGAGTTTCTGTTGGCTCGTATTCTTCTTCCTCACTATCACTTTCTAGGGGCACTACTTCTACTTGTCCCTCAATAAGGAACACCTTGGTGCCCTCTTTCGTGCCACACTGGTGGACAAAATGACCAAACCCCTGACATCTAAAATACCTAGTCGCATCGCTTCTGCGCGAGCTAGATCTAATAACCTCTTTACCCTTATCATCCTTGGGCCTAGACTGAAAACCACTGGAAGGCTTGTGTTGATATCCAGTGATGGGGTTAGCCCCATAAGGGTTGGCCTTAGCGCCAGAATCACAAAACTCAAACCACCTTCCCACAGATGCTTTGAAGTATTGCTTGACCTCTAACACTACTTGATACATCTATTCAAGAGTGTATATGTCCTTGGCAAACAACTCTCTCCCAATGTTAGAACCAAGGCCCGTCTTAAATCTAACAAGAGTGAGTATGGGGTCCTCATCAACTTCACATCGAGTCAAGTATTCTTCAAACTTTTCAATGTATTCAGCAACACCCATGGAACTTTGTCAAAGAGACTATCATTCCTCAACCAACCTCAAGTGATAAGAGAAATAAAGGTATTTTTCTTTAAGAGTTTCTTTTATTTCTTCTCAATGGACTATTGGGGGCTCCTCGACCTTTCTTTCTTTCGCTCTACAATAGTCCAAAACATCTTTGTTTGGCCCACAAGTTTCATCTTGACAAATCAGACTCAACGAGCATCCGATATATCATACCATTCAAAAAAGTGGTCCATATCCGCCAACCAATCTAAAAAAATCTTAGGGTCGAAGTGGCCATCAAACGTAGGGGCCTTTACTCTAACTCCCTTAAGGAGTTGCGCATCTGGGTCATAATGATCATGATGCCCCTCGTGGTATGGGTGCACAGGTACACGCCCATGACCAATTCCTTGGCCACCTCAATTCCTTGGTCTATCCTCCTGACCACCTGCTTGAGATTAGATATCTTCCCCAATGGTAGGGTTTGCATGGCCGGAGGTCTCTAATTGGGTAACGCGCACATTAAGCTGTTTAAAGCATTAGTCAATACGTTGTTCCAAGCACTTACCCAAAGACTCAAACTACTGGGTTATATTGTTAATTGATTCTTGCAATTGCTCCATGTTTAGTGTAAGGTGCAAGCCAAAATCACGACCAGTACGTGTGGGCATACAACTACTCACTCAACTCAAAGACCCTCTGACACAACGATATGCACCTAAATGGGACTAAATGATCATATTGGACTCTATATGAGGGAAACTACATAGTGCTATTAAAATTTCGGCAACCTAACTGCCCAAAGAGTCTGTCAACAAAAAATTCAGCTAAGAAATTTAGGGATTTTCTGACGGCAGAAAATTCAGCAGCCCCTAATGTGAATGATGGGTCCTAAACGGCCCTATATGATAAGATTTAATGTAAATTAAACGTGAGTAGACTAAATCCTAAACATGCAATGTAATTCCCTATGAAAAACCTAAGCTCTGATACCAAATTTGATGCAAGACATGAAAATTAAATATGATATGCAAGATTTCAGGCTTTAGATCATACTATTTTAGAAATAATCACAAAAATTCCACATCCCACATAAGGTCAAGCATTCAACAAGGAGAATCTACGAGAGTCCAAACCTACACACATTAGGGCTGGATCAATTAAAAACTATAGACCAAACAATGCTCAAAGGAGAGTAGATTCATCCACTCTTGCAAAAGATTATTCCCCAATCTAAGGGATTCACCATGTTTCAATTCGGGAAAGCCTAGGGTTTGTTAAAGTATAATAGAACTTAGAATTTAGGATTATCTAGGGTTAGGGTTATGGATTTAAGGCGAGAGAGAAGAGGATTAGAGAAAAGAGAGAACCTAAAAATAATCCACATGTGTGGACAACAATCTGGCCTAGACGCACGTGCGTGGGATCCTGTCCGCATGTATGTGGGGCCCACGAATCCAAAAAGGGACAGCTTGGGGTTGGTCGGCTAGGGGTGGGCCACCTACACACCAAGTTTCAGGTCGATCGGGCGTCCGATTTGTGCACGGTGCTCCGCCGAAGTTTCAGCCCTCCTAGAGGACCTGATTCTACAAATCTGCTGTAGAGGAAGGATCGGATGGAAAAGAAGGTGGATTCGATGATAGGATGGCTGTGAGAGATGATAAATATTGAGGGTACGAGGTGAGGTCAATTTGGGATGGGTGTGGCTTCACACCACAGTAGTTAGCCCTTTGAAGAAGAGAGGGTTTCGCACTCAATTGGATTCTTCAACTCAGAGAATTAAAGAAGCAGGAAAACGTAGAATTTTATTCATAATCTTCAATGAAAAAAATCTACAAGGGGTTACATATTTATAAGAAAATCCTATACCCCAAAAGCCGTGCCATGTGCGCACACTATTACTTAGAGACGAAGTAACAAAAATAACAACTAATCAATGTAATCAAAATTATTCATGATGTTCCTAATAATGATAATAAGCAAAACTCAAAGTCGTAGATCATTTAAGGTAGTGGGCCACAATTATGAGATCCAATGGTGGGATCCACATGATGATCGGGTCTACTCCAATGAACCATAGCACTGCCTTTTAACTACGAGACCCTCCATGGATGTCGTCATCGATCCAGATTGATGGTGGGACCTTCCTCCTCCTTGCGTACATGCATAGGGGGCGTGCGTGTGCACGTGATGTCTCCATCAATAACCTTTTCATCTATGGAGGCCGAGTACATTGCATGTTATAATATAGTTTAGGAGTGTGTATGGGTTCATAAATTCTTGTAGGGCCTGGGTATTGTACTGGGCATTCGTGAGTGTATATCGTTGAGGATAGACAATGCCCTTGCCATTGACTTGGCGAAAGACCCCAAACACCACCAGAAGTCTAAACACATTGAAATTAAGTATCATTACGTCTGTGATTAAGTTGATAAGAAGGTCACCCTCAATTACATTCCTACCAAGGTTATGTTGGCTGATTTCATGACGAAACTTATAACTAGAGATTTATTCTAGGTTCATGTTAAGGAGATGGACTGAGGAGACCTTGAGTGATATGCTTGTATCAAATACTTTTGATTTTTCATTAATGAATAACACATTATTTTTATTCAGTATTGAGCACTAATATTGGCTAGGTGTGTAGATCATTAGTATTGCCATGAGATCATGTAGGATCTCTACTTTTGTTGGTAGGCCGATCACCCACTTGAATGGTTAATTAACCCTGAATGTACAATAAAGGTACATTTAAGGTGATGTTCATACGCTAAGGTATGAACCGCCCTTTATTGCGAATAATAGAGGATGAGGATATGAGCGAGTAATATTCGTCTTTAGCCCTAAAAAAATCAAAGATGAGATTGATTAAGTTAAATGATATAATCACTCAATTGCTCTTCATGCGATCAATATTATGACTTAAATAAAAGTCAGGTCATGAGGGTATGAGATGAGTTATACCTCATGTGAGATGACCTACGATTGTATATCCAACATATGTGTAGTATTGTCTACTTCACAATGCGAATTATATCCACCTATTAGGATCTTTAACTTACAAATTCCTTTGATTTGTATAATTATTGTAACTTGCAAGTAGCCAGTCCCATAAGTAACTTTTTGTATCTTTAACTAGCATCCTCTTATATATAGGAGGATGAGATTGAGTGTTGATACTTTAGTGTACGATGATGAAAGACCCTTAATTGGTCAAACTCAGTTACACTAAGAAAGTGGCTTAATCGATTCCAAATTACACATACATGGGGAAGATCCTATGATAGCTACACCAAGTTTCTAAACCTAGTAATACGCACTTGAAGACTTATCCACTGGTAGTACTTGAGTTTTTGACAGATTTTTGCAAACAATATTCTTTTCAAAAGTATATATATTATAATATTACTTAAAATGATTTAAATCGATTTTGTGAAGAACAGAATGTTCACAATAACTCGATAAGTTGGATAAGTGCATATGTTGATCAAGTATTCTAGATAAGGAGTTAATTCCATCCAATGTGGTCATACTGACTAGGACATGCATTGCAAAGATTGGATATTGAGTGTTAGTTAGGTGGTCACTTAATATGTACACACCTATGAGAAGATAACAATGTTCCAGCCGGTCCTACGCCTCTAATTCTTTTGTTCACGATTTTTTTGTTTTGGTTGTTATGAGATGAGCTAAATGGACAATCTATAATGTGCCCATCTCACGACATGATTGAGTGGGAGATGTTAGACATGGGCATATGGAGTCCACTTGTGGGTGGGTCCTACATATCTTTCCCATTACTCTCTTTCGAGACTTGGTTTCAAGTTTAAAATTTAAAATTTGATTTTTAAATGAGGGCTAGATACAAAAGAGGTTGGATCAGATAGAGATAGTCATTATCCCATCCAAACTCATCACTCATTTCTTGATCCCTCATTCTATAAATACTGAAAAATATCCCCTAATGGAATTAAGCAGTTTCGAATCTCAGTGAGAATAGAGGGATAGTGAGTTTGTGTCCACCCGACCTGTCTTATACGATCCTAGCCATAAATCGTAATTTGGGGTCATCTTAACTATAAAATCAAAGGGGTAATCAAACCTCTCTACTCTTGTAGTGGTTAGGCAGACCACTGGATGTGCACAATTCACTTTCTACTTTTATAAAGGTTTCAAATTGAGTAGACTGTCAGATCTTGCGAGCTCATTATTTTGGACTCTGATATCACTAAAAGATAGCCCAAAAGAGTGAGCTCGTAGGATCCAACGATTTACTCTATTTGGAAGTTTCATAAAATTCGAAGATAAATGATGCATGTCTAGTGGTCCGCCTAACCACTATGGGAATAGAGAAGTCTGTTCACCCCTCTGATTATATCGTTAAGATGGCCCCAAATTATGATATATGGCTTGGATCATATAATAGGGCCAGATGGACACAAACTCACTATCTTGAGATACACTGGGAATTTCAAAATTTTATATCCAACTTTCTGCTTCTTTCAGCTAGGGTATTTGACTTTGAAGAAGGACATGTCCTAAAATTCTATCTCCGTATATCCTCCATGGTCCTCATAATCTAGAATGTATCCCTTTGAGAGCAATGGATACCTTATGAACACGCACTCAATAGTTTTAATATCAAGTTTACTTCTATGCAGAGCAGGCGGCAAAACATATCCTAAAGATCTCCAATGAGGTAGGTCAGCTAGAGAAGAAATCCTCCCAATCTACATCTTATACGAGGTCTTAAGAACGAATTCAGACGAAACTTTATTAAGGACATAAACGGAAAATATATCCTAAAGATCCTTAAGGGGGTAGGTCAGCTAAAGAAGAAATCCTCCTAGTCTACATGTTATACGGGGTCTTAAGAACGAATTTAGACGAAACTTTATTAAGGACATAGACGGTTGTTAGCAGCGCATCTCTCATGAATGTGGTAGAGAGATTGGCATGTGTCATCATCAATCTAACCATATCCAATAGTATCATGTTCTTTCTCTCTACAACTCCATTTTGTTATGGAGTATAGGTTATAGTGCACTGTCAGACAATGCCAACGTTTTCATGGTAAGAATTAAACGTTTTAGATTTATACTTGCCACCTTTATTAAATTTCAGGATTTTAATCTTTTTCTCAAGTTGATTCTTTACTTTAGCTTTGAATTTGAGAAAACAATAAAAAGCCTTATATATATATATATATATATATATATATATATATATATATATATATATATATATATATATATATATATAAAGAGAGAGAGAGAGAGAATCATGCTCACTACAAGATTTACGCACGTGTGCACCTTTGCACACGTGTCATGGGTGTATAATCTGAACAGTCCATGTGATGTGGAATCCCATGAAACCCCAAGGGACAAATTTTCACCCTGATCTAAAATTTTGGTGGGCCATAGCTAAGAGAAATGCAAATCAAGGGAGGAAACTGTTTTCATTTTTCATGGCCCACCAAAGTTTTGGATCAAAGTAAAACTTGGGCCCGAGGGGTTTCATGAGGTGCTGCTTCACATGGACGGTTCAGATTTTGGATCCACATCATGTATGATGGGTTCTCGAAAAAGTTCGCACCAGTTCCGTGTGAACTGGTGTGTGTGTGTGTGTGTGTGTGTGTGTGTGTGTGTGTGTATAGTGTGTATGTGTGTGTGTGAGTAATCATCAGTAAAAGTAACCGAGGTGTTGGCATCGATTCCCTAAGTGGAGGTGGCTAACAGTGATGTGTGAACTGATAGTGGGGTGTACTAACAAGCTAACGAAAGAAGAAAATCATCAGTAAAAGTAATGAAATATTGAAATTCATTTCTAGCACATACATTCAAGAGTTCACAGATGTCTGAGTGAATTATCTCTAGCAAACCCTTAAACTTTATCACTTTAGGGAATGATTTTTTAAGTCATCCCGTACACAGTGTTCACAAAATTACAGATCAACATTGGATAATGAACTTAACAGACTAAAATGTGCTAGTCTTGTCATGTGGTCCTTTCCAGTGTGACCTAACATTGCTTGCCATTTTATAGATTGAGATACTATAAATTCATTCGACATAACAAATAAAGCAAAAGGTGCATCATCACATCCTACGTTTAAAACAAATAAATCTGAAATCAAACTTCCCCATGCAAAGATAAGGTTATTGAGTCGTAATGAAACTCTTGTTTTGAAAAAATAAATATCAAAACCATCGAGCGACAATTTAAAAATAGAAATTAAACTCTAACGCATGCCTAATGCAAAAAGTGTATCATGAGGGATTATTATCCGCCCTACGTGCGTACGAAGATGGTAAACGCCAATCCTAGCACGTCTTCGACAATGCTATTCCCTATGTACACCTTATAACTCCCCATGGCTACAGAGCAAAATTTCTCGAGTCCTCGACGATCTCAGGTCACATTCTTTGTTGCGCTTGAATCTAAAATTCACTCATTAGATAGGATATCAACGTAAAGGATCTCAGAACAAACGTCTGTAAATAAAGTATCTGGTGACTTAGGAATTACCATATTTTTATTCCTGCATTGACAACCATAGTGGCCAGAGTTTTCGCAGACAAAGCAAATCAAGTTAGACTGTCTCGGATTCTTCTTTCCTTTCCCCTTCTTGGGATTAGGAGGAGATGTCACATGTTTTTTTTTGTCATTTTTCTTCGCTTGCTTGTGATCTTTAGACTGACTCGTGTTAGCTTTCCGTGTGTGAGTCTCTATTGTAAAGGCTTTTGCTATATTTGGTTGAATTGTATTCATTTCAACCTCTCATTTCGGTGGCCGCAAAATTCTTTGAACGTAGTGATAGAATCAATATGGTTCAAAATCCTTTCGATCGAGGCCCATGATTTGGGTAAGGAATGGTGTTTTGTAGTTATCTTGTAATTTTTGGTCTTTTTGCACCTTATGTTCCTAAGGACACATATTATCTGCTCCATCTTACGGATATGGTCCTTAATGGGAAAACTGACTGGCATTCTATACTCCTAGAATTATAGTTCCATTGTCCAAACTCGTACATCTAACTTTTATACATAGGCATTAGTTAGTGCATCCCAGATCCCCTTTAACAGTCTCATGCACCTCATACGTAGGTATGAGCTCCTTGTGCATGATGCAAATCAGGACATCACTGGCTGAACAATTTTGTTTACGCCACTTGTTGTAGTGGTTCATTGTGGCCTTATATTTTGCTAAATCTTTATTCTTAAGTATTATTGGTTCTCTTCGACTTGCATCCAGAGTATACAAAATGTTGTTCTCGTCCAGAATGCAACTCACGGCACGAGACCAATCTTCATAGTTGTTGCCGTCAAACTTTTAACTCTTAAGTTGTTCAACGATTAACGTCTTGATAACCATCTCTATATTGCATAAAGTGTCAATACTTAGTTATGATTGAAGGTATTGACACTAATCATCAGTATTTTAATTTGATGTTTAAAATTTTTAGTTATAAAAGTAATCAATCTATCTTAGGTGGGATCTGAAAGTCCACATACCCGAGTGGGCAGTGCAAATCAATTAATTTCTATGTTTTTATGACAATCTATTTGTATAACTTGCAACCCTCTATTACAGGTGTATGCATCATTTGGTGGAAGAGACGAGATCTTTCTCAAGTTATAGACAACATTTATTTAAAAAGGATAATCACATCACCAAGTTTTCTATTTTCTAATGAAAATGGGGTGTTGATCTAAACATATGAAGCCTAATAATAGCATATATTAATATTATCATAAAATTTATTGAAAACAAGTGCTAAGATGAATATAAAAAAATATCAATTATCACCATTGATCGTTTCCATTCGTAATGGATCTGATCATCATCGTTAATGATCACGGTTGATGATATATCCACGTTGATCATCATGGTTAATAATAGTTCGATCACTAGTGGAGCCATGATCTATAGTTATTAGATGGATATAGAGCAGGATCTACATTCCCATGCATGCATATGTTCAATAATGCATGCACACTATATATATATATATATATATATATATATATATATATATATATATATATATATATATATATATATATATATATATATATGTCAATCATCATCATCATAAGATATATGAACTGTTAATCACAAAAATGGACTGCACCATCTGTTAAATCTCTCTGAAAAATCTCAGTTACTTCCTAACACTTGGTCTAAATCTGCCCACAAATGGCCGATTAAAGGCCCTTAACAAGATACACTTACTCTTAAAGATAAGTGATTTGGGCTTGTAATCCGGCCCATTTCAATGTGCATAAATGTGGGGCCCATATGGGTTGTCTAACCACTTATAAATAGCTTAGAATGGTCCCCCAATTTTGGCACAATGCATGGAGTTATAAGGTATCACAAAGACCATAATTTTTTTATTTTTTTTTTTTTTAAGGCCATTTAAAGGTGTTAATGGTCCTGTGCAAAAATTGGGGCCCACTTGTAATTAGAGGTCTTGGACAACACCTAATCATGAATTAATTTTTAGGCCAGCTAATTTACAAGAAAACAATAAAATGGGTGCTGCTTCCAGCGGCAACACACGGCTGCCACTCCTGGTGGCGGCGGCTAATGCTACTACTAGTGGCAGGTCATGGCTGCTGGCAACGTCTGCCTCCCCCTTAATTTCTCAAGTTTAAAAATATTCATACTTCTTCAATTTTTGTTCCTTTCTACTCAGGATTTTCTTTACCTTTCTCCTCATTCTTTATCTCAAATCCTCAATATTTCTAATCGGAGGAGAGATTATGATATTCCTCTCTTTTTTATTAATCTTAAGGAAAAAGCCACAGGTTGTATATTTAATAAAATAAATTATTATTAATAAAATAATAAATTTATAGATTTAATGATAAAAATCTACTTACCTCAATTTGATCCATTCACATTAAATTGAAGTTCGGTCATTGAATCGCTCTGATACCATTGGAAGACAGCCTAGAAGAGTGGGCCTGCAAGATCCGACAGTCCACTAATCTTCGCAAAAGTCGAAGATGAGATAGCACGTCTAGTGGCCTACCTAACCACTACGGAAACAGAGAGATCTGATCACCTTCTAATTCTACTGTTAAGATGGATTGTGATCTATGACTTCGATCATATAAGGCAGGCCAGACGGAACTCACTATTCCTCTATTTTCATTGAGATTTGAAACTACTTAATTCCATTGAGTATTTCCCTATATTTATAGAATGAGAAATAAGTTTGGATGGATTAAGGATTATTCCTATCTAATCCAACCTATTCCTTATCTCTCTCATTGAAAATCAAATTTAAAATTTGAAATTTTTAAACAAAGTCCCGAAGAGAAAAGTAATGGAAAAAGATATGTGGGACCCACCCCGTAAGTGGTTGCCCACAAGTGCAGGCCCCATGTCCAACATGTTATTCCAAAGCTTGCATCATAAATTGGCTGGATTTCGGTGGCTCGTGCATCTTTTTTTCAGAAACTATTCTGCACTGGGACAATTTCATCTGTTCAAGTCTTCATAAGCTAATATTGTAGAACTTTTAAGATTTTTTTACTCTAGGCATCATATCACATCTTGGCGGCCGTCTTTGATCTTGTAGATGATGTTGGCATGCAATGTTAACAATAATTTGATATTTGATGAAATAAAATACTATTAGCATTGTAGTTAAAAAAAGGAGGGTTACATTTAAGAGAAAAATTGGTAGTTGCAAAAAGATGACCAACAGATTATATTCATTGTGCGGTAGACTCACAAGAGTTTCAACACAAGGTCATGGGTTCGAGCACCCATTGTGGTGTGAGTGCACGGATGAACGGGGTGTGTGAGTGCGTGTGAAAAAAAAAAAAAAGTTATGTGTGGAGCCCGGTTGATGAATGGAACACCTTATTCTTGTGTAGTTGACTTGAGCAGGCAGCCGATTTCTGCTCTCTGCTTTCTAATTCAGTTCTAACCCAAATGTAATATGCCACGTCGTGCGCATGTGCCCAATATCTTGGAGATTGCAAGATTTGAGGATTTAAAAGGGGCCCATATAGTTTAGGGCAAGAGTTGGTAGACCACAAATGCAAGATCTTCAGCTTAACTTTGATGCTTTGACCATTTTTCCCGTTTCTATGATCTTGTTCCTCTGTTGATTTTAAGCCACACCATGGTTTTTTTTTTTTTTTTTTCCTTCTATGAGTTCATCATCGCTTGCTATTCGACTCAACTAGAATTCAAACCAATCTATATGGCCTTTAGATCACATAACATGCAGCTTCACCAAATTCTACGTGCCACTGGGATGGTCAAACCAATCTATATGACCTCACATCATGCTGGTAGGCCCTACAGCTAAACCATTTGTTCGGTGCTGTAGCGGAATACTTGCAGCCCACTTTTGTGGTATTAATTGATGTCTGAAAATTATCAAAGTAGAAATTTGATTTTTATTTTTATTTTTTTTAGCTTTCATTTTTTTAAGCTTTCCAAGGAGTCCAAAATCACAATTCTAATGCCGAATGAGAAAGTTAAGGAAAATTTTGTGGACACATACAGAAGGATTAGAACAGATTGTCATATAAAAATCCACTTAGAATTCTGCTTTTGGGCATCAATCAATATAAAAAATTCATGAAACTAGAATCATTTGAAAGTTTATTGAATTACTTTGCCGATAAGTCCAAGATTAGGCAATTCCGACACCAAACGGGGAAGTTTTGGCCAATCTTTCAAACACTTATCACCAGCTTGCATGACCCAGACTTTGTGCCGACATCATTTTTATCAAGCAAGCAAGTTGTGGGCAACTCAGTCAGGTTGTGAAACCCTAGGAGATTTCAGCCCTAGAATTTTAAGTTCTTGCCCGGATGAGAGTTTCTTAAGGCCCGTTTGGATACCACCAAATAAGTTACTTTTTCCACTCACAGTAGTAGATAAGTAACTTATTTCGGATAAGTGTGGTTCGTGATTATTTATAAATAACTTTTTTACTTAAAAGTATTTAATCACTTCAGTTTTTTTTTTTTTTAAAGCTTTTCTACTTTTCATAAGTTGCTAAAGAGAGGCATTAGGAGAGACAAAAGAGAAGAGAAGCTGATTAGTAGGTTGTTTACCAAATATACTTATCTTCTTAATAAATAGAAACTAAGACAAGTTACTTGTGGCATAAGTAACTTATGTTAAGCAACTTATGATCCAAACGGGCGCTTAGGGATTGAAGTCCTCAAGATAACTTTATGTCGTATTCAAGAGATTTACCTGGAGTCTTTTTTAGAGCTTTTAGCCCTTTTGCAAGGCCATTTTGGAGAGTTATATGGTCGGATCTTCATCCCCATATAGGCATTTTTAAGTCCCAAAGGCTCTACAAGAAGTAACAAGAGCGATTTGGCAACTTAGTAAAGGTGTGCCACATGGGCCGAGCGAGCAACATTGGTTGCATGGCCTGATACTTTGGGCCCACTTTTGATGGATCAAATGGTATCCAAATATGAAGAATTTTGATTTCATTTGAAAGCTTGTCAAGTTAGCTTTCCAACAAGTCCAAGATAGTGCAAATACAATGTACATGTGCATGGGCGCATGTGTATAGAGAGAGAGAGAGAGAGAGAGAGAGAGAGAGAGAGAGAGAGAGAGAGAGAGAGAATTTATTGAAGGTTTATGCAGTGGGTCGCATGACCTAAGACTTTCAGCCCACTTCTGACGGATTAAATGATTTCCAAATGAAGTGGCTTTGGTGTCATTTGAAAGCTTGTGAAATGATGCTTTGAATAGGCTCAAGATCACTCAATTATAAATGTATCAAGGGAGATATGAACATTTTCTTGAGATCATGCGCCGTTGGCAATGAAGTCATGCAACCTTAGAAAGTATCTGTTGCAACCCAGCATGGGTTGGGCTACCAGGCTGCGAACACTCTCCCAAGGCTTTTAGGAGCCATTTATCAAATCAAATGCCTATTATCAATCCTTATTCGCAGATCTGGACCAGAAGAATGACCCGGTTGCTCATAGTTGATTTGGAACTTCCAGTGACTTGCTATGTTGTTTTCAAGCGACATGTACCATTGAAAATCTTCACATGACTTTGTGTGGTCCTTGCCGTCAGATTGACTATATGAGCAATGTAGCCTTCAAAACGACCTTCTGTGAATTCAAATTTGGTAAACCTGCTTGAAGATAATTTATGATTATCTGAAGCTTTTGAACAGTCTGGATTAAAAGCAAAGGTCTTTTGTTGTTGATTTTCCCAGTGGCAGAGATGTGCGTACACTGTTATTTGTGAATTTTTAACCACTAACACTCCCATCCTGGCTAACTCTAGCCACCTAAATGCTAGGACTTTTAAAGAACATTCAGAGGATGTGTGCATCTGCCATCTAACATCACTCCATTTAGGACAGGTTCCACCATATGCCAGTGTTTTGGAGCACCACATGTAATGTTGTGGGCACGATCAAATATCATATATTTCCTTGCAAGTACGTGCAATCCTTTTCATCCTCTAAGTAGCTCTAGAAAACTATACACAAAAGCTCAGTCCAAATCCTCACCCGAACATGAAACAAGAAATCACCACCAAAAGAGTGGCGGCATGCAAAATCACCTCAGGATTTTGCTCCGTACGATGCCCCCAACCATGCCATGAGAAATCACCACAGGCTGCTAACATGCGTCAAACCATGCACATCAACAACCAGGAAATAGCCAAATCATCATATCATAATAAATAATTAACTAATAAATCCCTTTTCTTTTCTAAACTTAATGGGTGACAGTCAGCAACATTGGTTCTCTAAAAGCATGAAAAGAATTAAAAGATAACCAACCAAAGCTGTTCTAAATACATTTGGGTCAGAAACGAAGCTAACACAATTCATCCAAAAAAAAAAAAAACAGAGAGAGAGCGAGGATTTGGTCCGGGAGGTATTATTCAATGCTCAACCCAGACTGACGGTGCATTTGTTTAGGTCAGAATTTCTTCCAGACAGAACCCACACTCCAGTGGTGAAGATCATTCATCTGGTGGGCCCCACCATCAATGGGCAACCGACTAAAATCTCTTCCAAACAATCCAAAGTCAATTGGTGGTGGATGGTTTCCCAGTTGCATGTAGACCATTGGTTGCATTTTTTTTTAAATTTTCCAAACCATCCATTTGCAGGCCAACAACACAACTTTTCCATAGCATTGCCTTCACGGCAGGGCCCATCAGATCAACAGTCTGGATGATAGAAAGATGGGTCTCATCTGCACAGAAGGCTGGCCCACACAATAACACTGTTCAATCAGACCGAGCACTTATGTTGCCTCGTATAGATACTACTTGGGTAAAGAATAGAATCAGTCACCTAAAGTTCGTTTCCGATGTATTCGCCACTTGCATCCCAGGGGCGAGTTTCAAAAGACTTTCCGATCATGCTGCGCCTCTTGTTTATTGTCCCATCCTCACATCGATATTCAGGGAAGTAGTCTAAAAAGGACTTGCTACCCAGTGTTGCAACTCCATTGAAGAGGAAGTTCCTCACTAAATCCTACACATGCAATAACATAGACCCTGTGAAGAAACAGAAAGACACCAAGCATCTAGCAATCAGAAAAAGCCTTCAAAATCTTATTGAAATACCTTCGCAAGAGCATCTCCAATCAACCGTGTCAGGATTGGATGACCTGGATCCTGTTTTACCAATCAATGCAAATTAAAAATCGATATTAAGGGAGGTATGTAACCCATGCTCCTCAGTACTAGAAAGAGCTATGTTAGAGTGCATAGACGAAAGAAAAAAGAGTTTTTAAAAAATGAAGAGCATATTTAGGACTAAATTGATACGGTTTTGAAGAATACTAAAAGTAGTTGGTTTTTTATTTTTCTTAATTTCAATTTCAAGTGGCACAATTGTCTAAATTTTGGTATTCAAGTTCTTTTTTTTTTCTTTCTTTTTTTAACACACCCCCCACATGGGCACTCAAACCCATGACTTCAGGGTTGAAACACATTGCGTCTACCACTAAGCCATGCATTGATACCCATGAGCTTTTCTACCCTGTGCAAAACACATGGATTTTACCTGTGCGCAACACAAACAGGCTGGGTTACCATTTTCACAGGCCCACTCTCTAAAATAGCACAGAATGACATCTACTCTGTCTGGTTGGTGGTATTTTCTCCATTCAATGCTGACTATTGCCAATATTCTTCTCTACTGCCCAGCAGCTATACTGTTCAGGGTACAAACTATCAGAGAACTTGTCAAACCTATTTTTTGTGTGCCACCCAAAAAGGGCATTGGCATTGCGCCCAAGGTGTTTCTAGCATGACATTGTGGGTGTAGTGTGCCTTGGAAAGCCAATAATGATGCTGATAATCAAGTATATTAATGACCATATTTGTTTGGTTTGCATCTTGATGCCATGGCATGTGGGAAGCCTCAACTATCTGTGGTTTTATGGGTCAAAGAGAGGGTTTCCTTTGGTTGTCTTTGGGGAATGTGAGTTTGGATACACTAGCTACTAGCCATGGGAGAGTAGTGTTCCATGAATCTTCAGTACCCTAAATTCTATGACCACAGTAGCAGAAGTGGGCAATCCGTTAAATGTATATTGATCATCCTGTATGAGGAAACCAATGACAAGGATAAAATGTCTCAACCATCAGGCTCAACGAGATGTTGCTGCCTAGGCCCCACCCTACAAAGGAGTGTGAGTGGTCACAGTGCTCAGGTTCATGTATTTGGAACTAGCTGAGCATTTGCATTGGAAGATTGCATTGTCTCCGAACCAGGAGATCCATGCCCGGATCGGATTGATTTGATCATGTAGCAGCTTTAACTAGTCCCTAGACCTGAGGACGTGTCGGGACTTCATGGTCCTTATGTTGTGTGCTTTGGCTCACCCTGCATGGTTATATAGTGACTGACATATGGGTGTGGTTGGGTGCATGCATTAGGATATAAGGAGCCCACATGTTCTAAAATGGGATCCACTGCGTACCTTGAGGAATTTGTTCGTGGTTTGGTGATCAGACCATCCATCAAGTGCTTCTATAACGGGGGCCGATGCTAAAAAGGTTTTAAATGTTGAAGGTTTTTAATTGTTGATCTTTTACTTTAACCATTAAAAGTGTCTTATCACACTTGATGGATATCCAATGGTTGATATTTTATACTCAGCTTCTTAAACAGAAATGAGATTTTAGTTAATAGTTGATCCCACTAGTTAGTGGAGGGATTAGGTCAATTTGGGTGAATGGATAATGCAAGCTTGGAAACTTTTATTTTTTTAATGGTGTAGGGCATATACCAAAGTCTATTTTGATGGGGAGCACAATAGCTCTAAAACTCTGATTCCTATTTATAAATAGATCCCGACCTAGAAGGGTTAGAGAGAGATGGCCTTGGACAACCACCCCTCCCCTTAGGACATTAGAGTGGGAAAGAAACAAAAAAGGCGAAAGAAGAAAAGGAGAAGAAGAGAAGAACGAGAAAAGTACATCTCTCTCCCTCCTCCTTCCACCTCATTTGGGAGCTAACTAGTCTTCCAACCAGTAAACGTATTGTTGGTTGTCAGTGGGTGTGTACCATTAAATTTTAGCCTAATGACGCAGTTGAACGATTGGATGCTTGCATAGTTGCTAAGGGATATACTCGGATTTTCAGCATTGATTATACTGAGACCTTCTCTAGTTGTCAATGGGTTGGGCTAGCCAGACGGGCTTCCGGGCCTGGCCAACCTCGAGACGGGCTTGGGCTGGAGTATCAGGTCCGAGGGCTAGGATTGAGCTTAAAAGCAGAGCATGTTTCTCAAGCGGGTCAAGCTTGGACATAGCTGTCCAAAAGCCCATCAGCCTGGCCCAGCCCTCTAGTTTTTCCAAAAAAAAATAAATCAAAATTTAAATTAAAAATTTTCCCTCTCATCTTAATTATTTTTTTTTTCAACAAGTCTCGGGTGGATGAAGATCACGGGAAAACACTAAGCTTGTCTAAATAGGTCATCTACTTCAAAATCAGTCTAATTTAAAACCAATAAGGGAAAAAAATCGATAGAAACTAGAAAATTCAGGGTACAAAACAACCAACAAAACCTAGAAACAAGTTCTTTAAATATCACACTAAAAAAATCTAACGATCAATGTCACTCAGTTGGCTGACCGATCTTAGCATAAGCAGACTAAAGGTGCGCCTGTTCAAATTCCGACAGATCCTTCTCCGTCTTCCCCTCTCTCTCTCTGCTTGCATTTCAATGGTAGTAGCAGCTCAGTTCATTAATGGCTTTGTTTCCTGCCCTGGCGTAAACGGCAAGAACTCGCTTGAGAAGCTGAAACCCTCACTCATTCCATCCAAGGCCTTCGACGGAAACAAACAAAAGAAGAAGATAGGCCGCCTCATTCTCCCGATCACGGTTGCAAAGGGACCGGCGAGGATGTTCTTCCTCATAACTATTTAAGCGAATAGAAGCTCCAAGGACTATTTTTTCAAAAATCCCCCCCCCCCCCCCACCCCATATATATATATATATATATATATATATATATATATATATATATATATATATATATATATATATATATATATATATAGTTCTAATGCTTGATTGTGATGTGTAAACATTAGAAACATATAACCATATTCATAAATTCACCAGAGAGCCCGATACAACACTCTCACCAAAGAGTGGACCGTTACGCTACCATAAATATGTTCAAAACAAAAAATGAATACATATTTGAAATATTTGCATTATTCTGGATTTTCTATATTATTATTATTTTTCAGAAATTTTCAGGCAAAATTTTTTCCAACCGTTACTGGTGGTTGTAATGGTCATTATGCCCTCGTATCAGCCGTTACGGCCGATACCCGTATCAGTAATGGTAGTGATTGTTATGGCCACCGTTATTGATATGGAATACCTTAGTCTTAATGATTATGGGTGTGGGTCATACTATTGTACAACTCACCTGGAAGAATGAAATTAGAGGCCATACAATGGTACGGCCCCCCTAGTCTTTTGTTGTCCATGTGTCCCTTTATTTAGTCTACTGGGTACACTAAATACACATTATATTGTAAGTTAATAAGGGGAGTTTTAGGATATTTGCTCTTTTTTTTTTATTATTACTTAATAGATAAAGGGAGGGGCATGCAGCCCTAATTCATTCTCTCTATTCTCTTTTTCCTATCTCTCTTTTTCTCTCTTTTCTATTTCCTTTAACTTCTATGTAATTCTACAAATATAAATGGAACTAAATAAAACCAAAGCACCTTTTCTGCTCTCCATGTTAGATATTTATGTTGCGCCTCCTGGTTACGAAGAATCTGAGATGCATTTGTCTCTGCTACTGCATGGTCCATCAACTCAAGCCATGCCTGTCATGGGCAATAATACTCATAATTTAGAATATGAGGGCATTCAGTATGGTAGCTAAATGAAATTCACAAGGACTAGCATTTACGTTAAGCAAAACTCAGAAAAAAAAAAAAAAAGGAAAAAGGAAAACTCCAACCTTATGATTTGTCAAACACCAGTCATTGACACCACAAATATCGTATGGCTAGTAAGAAATCCATTACGCTTTCATTCTTACAATAGCTTGAACTAAAAAGTTACCATGAAACCTTCTTTCACTATAACATGTGAGACTGTCAAGTTTTAAAATGCATCATTGCTTGAGAATTGAAATCTCATGTTTAATTTGTTATTACTTGTTATTGTGCACTGAAATCCAAAGTGATACTTGTAATGTTACAGACGTAATCCACATTTTGTGGGTTATCGTTCACACTAGGGAAATGCCCATAAAGAAACAATTTCAAAAACAACTGACTCTCCAAAATCTACATATTCCTGAAATATTACCCTAGTTCATCTAACTGGGGAGGTCATGTTAAGGCCACAATAGTGGGCATGGTTCTTCTTGGTCAGGGAACAGACATTTCCTACTTCATACAGCAGTATTATTGGCATACATTGGATGGGACCAAGAAACTGCATTACCTGAATCAATCTTAAGATTTTGATTGTGACAGGCAATCATACTGTGTTTAGAATAATCCCTGGATGTCGGTATCTAATGACCAATTGTTCATTGAGTCACATGCTCTCATTGACCAAACAGTGATGCCTAGAGTATGGCTAATAACCTGGTGTTTTGGATACATGATTTAGATGGTGGTATGGTGGGACCCGTTGGCATCCATCATGGGATCCACACCTTTAAGGACTTTTAGTATCAAGTGGGGATCAAGAAGTTAGATCTACAAGATATGTAAATCCAGGCTCGTGTCATCATGAATGTTTTTCTAACAAATTGTATGTTATAGTTTCTAAATTGGATATTATATGTATAGACTATTTTGGTTCAAGAAAAACTCTGATTGACGTTTTCTTATGTGTGATAGGATAGCTAACAGTTTAGATCTATAAAATTCCAAAGTGGACAATGAGGATAATTTCAAAACAAGACGAAACTTGTAGTGGAGAGCAATGTTTTAAATATCGTTATTGCGTAATGTATCGCACCCTTGGGATACAGATACGTATCGGTTATCGCATGGGATATATCGGTTGTATCGCATAATGTATTGTTGTTGTTGGGAAACATGGGAACATTGGAAAATTGGTCGAATTTTTCAAGGAAAGTTCAAGTATTGTTGAAAAAGACATCAATACACACTTAGAAATCAAAACATTACAAAAAAAAAAAAAAAAAAAAAAAAAAAAAAAAAAAAAAAGTGCACATAATAGGGGTTTCGTTTGTATGGGGTCCTAATAAATGCATTGTCCAACTGAATTGATGCAAGTATAATTAAGGTCTATTCATATAATCTATAAACGTAAGAAGACATGTATGGAAACACAAATTATACATTCAAAAGCAAAAGAAGAATCATTAGATTAGGTTATATGTTTGATTTTGTGTTTGGATACAAAGATTGCAACTGATTTGCGAGAAATTGAGAAATTTCAATTTTTCTCAATTTTTCGTGACTTACCCCATCTCCCCTAAATCTCAAAATCGAAGCACCAAATCCATGATTTGTCATGGAAAACATGAAGAATCATAAAATTGTAACTATTTGACATTAATTTAACATGATTTACGAAAAGAAAAAAAAAATAGATCAAAAATAAAAAATGATCAGCAGATCGAATAGGTAGGATATATTGGCACTACCTATGCATTTCGTATCGCACAGGTGGGATACAAGATATATCGTGGGATATATCGGCACATATCGTCGATATTTAAAGCACTAGTGGAGAGACCTATACAAATGAATAGTGTGATGGACTTCAAATCATTTTTTTTACTTAGTGTGGAAGTATCAAGGTGTCCCGTATCGGTATCGGTTGGCGTAACGGTGCCCTCCGAAACCGATACGGATACGGGGGCGTAACGGCGATACGGGTGAGTAACGGCCTGTAACGGCACAAAAAAAAAATTTTGCCAAAAAAATATGAAAAAATATGGATTAAATCCGGAATATTATAAGCATTCCAAATATGCATTCATTTATAAATTGGAACATGTTTATGGTGGTGTAACGGTCCACTCTTTGGTGAGAAGTTGTATCTGATTGTCGATGAATTTATGAACCAGATAACCTGAATTTGACTACAAAATTCATATATTTCATTTTCTAACTATCTACTATCAATGATAGATATATTACAATGAATGTAATATGAAAATATCTTACATTTAGGTATTTGCAATTATTTTTGAAGGCCAAAATTCATGTGTAAATAGAAAAAAATATTTTAAAAAATATAAAATGGTACCCCAAATATGTAAAATACACATTAACATGTTCTACTATAATTAACACATCATATGGCATCATTAAAACAGCAAAAGAATCATTAAAAAATGATTTTTCGAATTTTCAAAAAAAGGGCCAAAATAAATGCGTAAATCGAAAAAAATAAAAAAATAAAATAAAATTGCACCCCAAATATGTAAAATGCACATTAACATGTTCTACTATGATTAACACATCATATGGCATCATTAAAACAGCAAAAGAATTATTAAAAATGATTTTTCGAATTTTCAAAAAAAGGCCCAAAATAAATGCGTAAATAGAAAAAAATATAAAAAAAAATATAAAATAGCACCCCAAATCTGTAAAATGCACATTAACATGTTCTACTATGATTAACACATCATATGGCATCATTAAAACAGCAAAACAACTATTAAAAATTGATTTTTCGAATTTTAAAAAAAGGGGCCAAAATTCATGCGTAAATAGAAAAAAATATTTAAAAAATATAAAATGGCACCCCAAATATGTAAAATGCACATTAACATGTTCTACTATGATTAACACATCATATGGCATCATTAAAACAGCAAAAGAATTATTAAAAATGATTTTTCGAATTTTCAAAAAAAGGGCCAAAATAAATGCGTAAATAGAAAAAAATATTAAAAAAAATATAAAATGGCACCCCAAATCTGTAAAATGCACATTAACATGTTCTACTATGATTAACACATCATATGGCATCATTAAAACAGCAAAAGAATCATTAAAAAATGATTTTTCGAATTTTCAAAAAAAGGCCCAAAATAAATGCGTAAATAGAAAAAAATAAAAAAATATATATAAAATAGCACCCCAAATCTGTAAAATGCACATTAACATGTTCTACTATGATTAACACATCATATGGCATCATTAAAACAGCAAAAGAATCATTAAAAAATGATTTTTCGAATTTTCAAAAAAATGGCCAAAATAAATGCGTAAATAGAAAAAAATATAAAAAAAATATAAAATGGCACCCCAAATCTGTAAAATGCACATTAACATGTTCTACTATGATTAACACATCATATGGCATGATTAATACAACAAAACAACCATTAAAAAAAAGTTAACGTTTTTCGGCCGATACGGGCCCGTTACGGGGCGTAACGGCCCGTAACGGTCCCGTATCGGCCGATACGGGTACAAAAAACAGTAACGGCCGATACGACCCCGAATCGCGTATCGGCCGTCGCCGTTACCGTTACGTATCGGCCGATACGGCCGATACGTAACCGATTTGGCATTCCTTGCAAAGGATACAGTGTGTTATGGGGCTCTGCCTAAGTGCTCAGGAGGTCTTTTGACCTACCGCCTCCCCTGTAAAGTCTGAGGATACAACACCTCCCTAGTCACTTTTTCTCTTATTCTTTCTCAAAACCTTGGCAAAAAAGGAGAGGAAACCTCTAGATTCACTGTAGAGATAGAGAGAGAGAGAGAGAGAGAGAGAGAGAGAGAGAGAGAGAGAGAGAGAGAGAGAGAGAGAGAGAGAGATAAGGGTTAGGGTGTACAAAGCCCTAGGAACACCTCTTTATCACGAGTGGATTCAAGCTTCATCATTCATTCTCCAACCTACAACAAGTGACTAAAATATAATACAGTTCTTACATTCTCTAGTAACCATCCAATTCAATATACTATATGGTATCAACCCTACAGCTGATAACTTAGGCCAATGTGTTGATCAATTCGTACAGGCCAACATATAGACCACATCAAGAATGGACCACTTGGTTGTTTCTAACCAATCAACCTATGGAATACTTCTGAACCGTTGCTCTAAACTTTTATTTCCGATCTAGAAATGGTAGATGGATCAGATTGTTAGGAATCTAATCAGAATTGACTTTGGGCTATGCCTCATCCAAGAGGTCATCTAATAATTGGAAGCCCAGATCCATCATAAAAGGTACCTGTTGCAAATGATGTTCCTAATGTTGGTACTATTTACTGCAAGGTACCTGTTGCACATTTCATCCTAAGTAATATGCATTTCAATCAAAACTGAGAGTTTGGCAAAGAGAAGTTTATACCTTAAAGTAATCTACGAATGCAGAATACAAAACATCATGCTTGTATTGGCTGGAAGTAAATTTGGTCCATATAACAATTGGTGAGAAAAATCTCAAGGACTCACTCGTGATCTTGTCTCCCCATGGTAAAAGCTGCATAAATCATGTCAATCCATGACTTCAGAAACTATGACTACGAAATGTATTAAAAGGTCCTTGGGTTTGGAAAATATACATGATGTGGTAGTTCTAACACTTTCCTTACCTCAACATACTTCTGGCCAAGAGGCATTAAGCTTTTGTAGTACTTCTCCCTGTATTCCCTTTGGACAGTGACATCATGCAAAGGATTAAGGTCCCTAGAAATGACCAGTCAAGGCTAAGTTCCAGATTCTTTGAAAGCTCTATAAAATTCAGGAAGATGAAAATCTGTCGCAGATAGCAGAAACTGTCAATAGGCTATTTTATGTCAAAAGTCAATCAGCACATAATGCACTCTCCAACAATGAAATTGCCATAAGCATATGAGTTGGCACAGAAATCTTATCACAGATGACATTGTTGAAGTGATAAATTCCCTTGATATACATTGATACACCACACTCTGAAAGCTTAAGCTTTTGGAGTAAATGGTTGTTTGACATGGTATCAGAGTGGAAGGTCCTATGTTCGAATCTCGAGAGCAGCAAATATGCCTTGCTAATATATTATTCTCCCATGGGGGGTCAGGAAAATCAGGTCCAGCCCAGGGACCGGGAAATTAAGCCCGGCCTATTTATGGTGTGAGTGTCCCTCCACCCTCGTCAGTATGTTCCCGTGCGGAGTTCTCACCTCGTACGTGCGGGGGGGTGTTGAAGTGATAAATTCCCTTGATATACATTGATACACCACACTCTGAAAACTTAAGCTTTTGGAGTAAATGGTTGTTTGACAGACATGAGTTCTATCATTTCATATATTTTCGTTCCCTGATTGTTGCTTGCCTATTGTACCCCACTACATTATGATCCAAACAATATGTAAAAAAGGACAGCTAGAAATAGTCCAAATTTCAGCACCTTTCTTAATAGATGCTGAGGATCTATGGTTAATGGTATTTTTAATATGTGGCCGATACACAGGGCCTACTAGATGAACTGTCTGGATAACCACATACTGAGGCACAAAGGGCAAGCAATAATGAATATCAACAAATGGCAAATAATGCTAGGAAAATTCTCTGTGGATGTCTCTCGATGGTGAATGTTTTTAATCTGAAAAGAAGGGACAACAGTTTGGCAATAATTGTACTACATAAATCTGAGAATCTTCTCCTCATCGGGAAGCCCTTCGCTCTCATTCCTCACATTGGGTCGCTCCCTCCTAGTAAAAACCAAATCAATGACTTCTTCAGACATTCTTATAATAGGTACTCTCAAGCGGCGTGGCCTGTGATCTAGAGAGGAATTTTGAGTGAAACATGATGTTTGTGAAGTACCCTCTGCTGCCATGAAATGTTATGGAGCAAAACACTAGAACTACCAATAATGATCTCTACTTTGAGATTATTGAACTAATTCAAATATAATCTGTCATAGCAAGATATCAATACTGACAGACGTGGAGACATGGGATATGACTTGGTCATTTCCTGAAATCCAAGAGATGAATATGAATACGGGTATCATGCCAAACAAGTTGATAGCAGGAAAATTTTAGGATTGGAGAAACTAATGAAACTTAAACAATATGATAGATTTAAACCATATCCTACAAATATCCAGGTGGCATCCAATACTGCTATCTAATGTTTTACGTATCACTAACGCGTGATGTATCGCACCCTTGGGATACGGATACATATCGGTCATCGTGCGGGATATAGCGGTTGTATCGCATAATCTATCGATGTTATTGGGACACATGGGGAAACATTAGGAAATTGGTTGATTTCTTCAATGCAACTTCATGGATTGTTTTTATATATATATAAAAAAGTCACAAAAACCAAGTGCACATAATAGGTTTCCTTTGTATAGGGTCCTAAACCATGCATTGCCTGACTGAACTGATGCAACTATATTAAAAGTCAATTCATAAATTTATAAATATAAGAAGATATGTATGGAAACACAAGTATTACATTCAAAAGTAAAAGAAGTAGAAACTAGAAATATACCTGTGGTTTGAAAAAAAATATTAATTTTTAACATTTTAAATTAAAAATTAATTTTTTTTCCAAAAACTCCTCAAATTGCCAAGAATGTGTAGATCAGGTTAAATAAATATTTGATTTTGTGTTTGGACACCAAGATTGCGACCAATTTGGAAAATTTTTTGAAGAAATTTCGATTTTTTCCCAATTTTCCGCAACTCAGCCATATCCTAAAATTGAAGCTCCAAATCCATAATTGTTCATGCAAAACATGAAGAATCATGGATTTCTTACCGTTTGACATTATTTACAACATATAAAAATAAAATTAAAACAAATCAAAACTTTTAAAAATAATAATAATAAATACAAACCTTTTAGAATCCGGCCCAAAGAAGCTTCTGATCATGATTTTAGAGAAATAAAAATAATAATAATAATAATAATAAAATAAAATCTTCCAAGAAACTAGAGTGGACTAGTCTAAATCACCCTATAATGTACTAGGAATAAGTTTTTTTTGCAAAATAATAATCATTTTTTTGTGATTTTTTTAGGATTTTCCAAACATGACAATGTCGATTTCCTTTTATCCCTTTTGATATCGCACGATACATAAGAATTTATAAAGGGGGAGTGTGGATATATCGCACAATATCGTGATATCCACGATATATCACGTTATCATGTGATATATTGCATGATACCATGAAAAATGGATTTAAAGTTGGGTTTTGTATTGCCTAGTTGGGATAACAAATATATCATGGAATATATCGGTGATATCGCAAGATACCGAAAACACTACTCTCTCTCTCCCCCCCCCCCCCCCCCCCTCTAGATAAACGAATGAATGGCGCTCAGTGCACTTGCACTATTTCACCGTGTGGGGCCCACCTTGATTTATGTGTTGCATATCAATGTCGTCCATCAATTTTTCCAGCTCATTTTAGGGCATTGTCCCTAAAATAAAGCATATCCAAATCTCAAGTGGAGCACACAATAGGGATTGAATGCCCACCATTAAGAACTTCCTGGGACCAAGAAATACATTCAGGGCGTCACTCACTAGTGGTTCACCTGAGATTTGGATTTGCCACATTTTTGGGACCATGCCTTAAAATGAGTTGGCAAAATAGATCGATAGCATGGATATACAAATACATTGTGGTGGGCCTCAACCACTAGTGGTCCACCTGAGATTTGGATCAACCTCATTTTTGGACAATGCCCTAAACTGAGTTGGCAAAACAGATGGACATCATGGATATACAATACATACATCGAGGTGAGCCCCACGTACAGGACCCTAAAAAAATTGTACATGAGGCATATATTAATTAAATTAACCAATTACATTATGGGATCGTCGTTACCAAGTCACCATACCAAAATCAAATTGTTCGAACAATTTTAACTATTAATTTGCAAGCACTTGTTTTTTGAAGTAGGAGCATTTGATTTTTTTCATTCTTCATTGTCCAATAAATGGCCATTGATCCATTAGTGGGATAAATGCCAATAGATTGCATGATTTTGAGGCTGATTTTTGGGGCATCAAGTGATCCACCAAATTAGCCTTAAATCGGCAACACTATTCACTTGAATCTAATTTTAATTTTTTCTTAAGATCTATTGGGGGAAATGATATCAAATTGTTAGATATATAAATTACATAATAGGACAAAAGCCTCTAGACTCCATATGTTGAAATGAAATGTATGCGAGTCACGAGGTGTGTAATACACCAATATTATAAACAATGGTAAAACCTGCAAATGAGATATGTTTTGGTATTACATTCATTCTAATAAATTTATCATTGATATTACATAAAAGAATGACCGTTACACTACCATAAACATGTTTAAAACAAAACCAAAAAAAGGACTGCCCGATACAACAATCTCACCAAAGAATTGACCGTTACACTACCATAAATATGTTTAAAACCAAAATAAAAAATAAAAAATGAATGCATATTTGGAATATTTATATTTTTATGAGTTTTATGGATATTTTTTAGCAATGATAATAATAATCAACCGATACAGGGCCGTATAAGCCATCCTCCCGGCCGTTATGCCGATACTCTGTATTGATAACGGTGGCGACCGTTGCAGTCATCGTTACCGATACAGAACACCTTGGCACCAATGAAAAATTGTCATTTGCGTGTGTACAAGCATGAGACACACACTTATATGAATATTGGTATCGTATCGGCCGATACGACCATATCGTATACATATCGACATAAGATGATATGCAATACAAGGTCCTATAGACCCGATACAAAAAATAATAATAAATAAATAAATAAATAACCTGTATCCAGTGTTCGAAATATCGGTATCGCACAATGTATCGCACCCTTGGGATACAGATACGTATCGGTTATCGCATGGTATATATCGTTTGTATCACATAGTTTATCGCACTTTTTCGGAAACATGGGGAAACATTGGGAAAATGGTTGAATTTTTTAATGAAACTTTGGGGATTGTTAAAAAGGCCCTTAATACACACTTTTAAATCATAACATCTCGAAAAAAAAACAAGATGGACATAATAAATTTCCTTTGTATGGGGTCCTAAGCTATGCGATGTTTAACTGAACTAACGCAAATATATTTAAATTGAATGCATGATATTTATAAATATATCATAGTCATGTATGAAAACACAACCAATTCATTGAAAAGGAAAAAAAGATTGAATAAGTCTTTAGCCAAAAAATGAAGCTTACTAAAAAATCATGTGGACCACACGAAGGCAAACGGTGTGAATTGAATGTCTACCATGAAACCCTTATTGGGGTCACAGAATCTCCGCTACCATCTGTGGTGGGTCCAACTGATCTTTATTGGTGGCCTCACAAATTGTTTAACAGTGAAAATCATATTCTTTGCTGCCATCTGTGGTGTAGTCCAGCTGATATTTGGATATGATTCATTTGTTGGATAATGCTCTAATATGATCTCTAAAAATATATGAACGGTGTATATATAATAAATACATCACTTTGGGACCATGTAACTTTGATCTCCTTTGAACCGTTCGTACAACTAGAGCTCGAGGAGCATCAGTGCTCGTCTTTGCACGACACGGACGCGGATTGCGTCCTACCCCTGCCCGTCTCTAGCCCAAACAGGCAGTTCTGTGGGTGGGCCCACCGTACACTATCTGTACATCCAGGCCGTCAATCCCTTTTGCTCATATCATTTTAAGGCTTGAACACAAAAATGAGGTAGATCCAACGATCAAGCGGACCACACCAAATACCAAATAATAAGCTTGGTTGCATTTAATAACCATGTGTGTGGTCCATTTTAACGTTGAATCTGCCTCATTTTTATTTTGATGCTTAAAATAATCTAAGAAAAAGGGATGGACGGCTTAGATGAAGGGAACAAACAAAAAAAAGCTTGATCCAAAACTTTAATGGCCCAAAAATGTTTTTAATGGTCAAAGCTCATTCAACACTGTTTCCTATAATGTGGTCCACTTGAGATTTGGATATACCTCATTTTTAGTTTCACACTATAAAATGATCTATAAAAAATATATGGAAGGCATGGATGAAACACACACATCATGATCGGGCCCACAGAGCAATGGTGTTGCGTGGAGTAGCGGATGAAATTGGATTGCGTACTGAGTTACTCAGTACACTCCTATCGTACTGAGTAAACTCAGTTGGGCCCACCTTGAATGTATGTAATCTATCCACACCGTCCATTCGTTTTTCCATCTAATTTAAGGGGTTGAGCCAAAAATTGAATCATATCCAAAGATCAAGTGGACCATACCACGAGAAACAGCAGGGATAATGATATCCACCGTTGAAACCTAGCTAGGCCCAACAATGATGTTTATTTGTCATCCAACCTATTCATAAGATCGTACAGACATGGATGAAGGGAAAAAGTAAATATAAACTTGATCCAAAATTTCTGTGGGCCCCAAGAAATTTTCAACGGTAGATGTACAATTCAACTGTTTCCAATGGTGTGGTCCATTTGAACATTGTATATGTTTCATTTTTGGGTTGAAGTCCTAGAATTATCTATTAAAATAGATGGACGGAGCAGATAAAATACATAAATCATGGTGGACCATACAGAGTTTACTCAGCACACTTAGTGAGTTACTCAGTACGCAATCCGCTTCCAGCGTGGATTACTGAAGTCACATCACCAAGTTATGTGGGTCCCACCATGATGTATTTTTTCAATCCACACCGTCCATCCATTTGAATATATCATTTTTAGGGCGTGAGCCAAAAAATGAGTCAGATCCAGAGCTCGAGTGGACCCCACCACAGAAAACAGTCTGAGAGTGACATTCACCATTAAAAATTTAGATGACTGATAAACATCACTGCAGGGCCCATATGATCTTATTAAATTCGTATTTTCCCTTCATCCACGTCCATATGATCTTATTAACGGTTTGGATGATTGATAAATATCACTGCAGGGGCCAGAAAGGTTTCAACGGTGGAAATCAGTGTCACCACTGTTTCCTGTGGTATGATCCACTTCCTGTTCTAAGTTTTGGGATCAACCCCTTAATTTAGATGGGAAAACAGATGGACGGCGTGAATAGACCACATACATTAAAGGTGGGCCCCAACTGAGTTTACTGAGTACGATAAGAGCGTGCTCAGTAAACCACACCCGCACCGATTCACATTTCACCCCTCGCGGCCCATCTTCTTCATTTTCCCTCTCTGTCACGAGCGCTCTCCCTCTCCTTCAGGCAGCAAGGGTTCCGGATGAGATTTCTCGTTCCGTTTCCTCAAATCCGACCTGATTTCTCACCAAATCTCTAAAAAATCCGCACAGGCACGCTCCAATCAGTGAAGAAAGAGAAAAAAATGAAGAAAATAGCGAGAAAAATTCGAAGAAAGAGGGATACAGATACTTACCTGTTGAATGGCCCACCACCGATCGCCGCTACAGCCTACGGCTACAGTAGTCTCTCTCTCTCTCTCTCTCTCTCTCTCTCTCTCTCTCTCTCTCTCTCTCTCTCTCTCTCTCTCTTTTTCTAATTCAAAATTTTTTGATTTTCCGCAACCCACCGACAATAATGGAGGCGGAAATACCGCGATATCTAAATCGGGGTGGGTTGTATCCGTGATATCGACAATGTATCACATGATATGGACAATGTATCGCATGATATCGACAATATATCGCACGATATCGATGATAATATCGTGCGATATCTGAAGTTTTGGATTTTTGGTATCTTCCGGGTGTTATCGGAGGTGTTTCGTCTCGCAAAGGTGCGATACCGAAAATATCGGCCGATAGTATCGATATTTCGAACACTGCTTGTATCTGGCATATCAGCATTAATACGGAGGCTATACACCCATAAAAGCCCCCCCCCCCCCCCCCCCCTTTTGTTTTCAAAATTTCACTCATGTCTCTCCTTTTTTTTTCATTTAAACCATGGAATAAGCTTAAAATTTCATTTTAGGCTAGATCTAGACCTATTTTTGGATTAAAACAAATTATTTGAATGGGATTCAACAAATCAAAGTGAACTGGACCATTATGGGAAATTTTGGGAAGAATGGGTAAACCTTCACTTTCTTTTTCTTTTTGTTGTATTTCAATGTAATGAGCCCTAGTTCGCCAAATCATGCTTGATTTGTGTTCAATTAGGGCCCATTTAGTTAACCTTCAATAAATCAAATCAACATACAACATTCTCTTCAAAGAATGGTCCAATATATCGTCGATATACCATCGAATATATGGTTAAAACACAAAAAATAATAATAATAAAAAAAAAAAAAAAATGAAACATTCTTAGATATCTCATTTTTCCTATTTTTCTAATATTTTTCCATGTTTCTTTACTTTAGGAAAAAAAATTCTGGTCGATACGGCCCCGATACTGATATGTGACAACATATCGTATCATTTTTCTGCTGGACCAATACTGACATTCAGAACCATGACAAATACACAACAATATGCACCCTGTAGTATGGGACCATGTGAGAAACAAAGAAGGTTGAAAAGAAGATTAGAATTGATTTTTTTTGTGTGGGGGGGGGGGGGGGGGACCAAAGGACACATAAGAGAAGCCTATAACTTTCTCCATGTTTGCCTAGAATGCCTGTTGAAAGAATCAAAGGATAAAGTGCCTGAAAGTGTGGTGATTCACGGGGGTGAATGCCCAGAATCAGATAGGATTGTCTGATACATCCACATGGGCTAGGAAAATTAATGATGAATTAGCAACGACAAGAGAATGGTCAACGGAATCAGTAGAAAAGATGGTGGTTGATCCATCACAAGAAGAAAATGAGACCAAGGCCGTTGCGGCAAAAAAGGAGAATATTGAAGAAGGTGACAAGACTATCCTAAACGTGACAAAGGCAAGATTACTAAATAAGTACCAACATGTGGAAAGAGCAATACATCTACTGCCGACGAAGAAGACCTCCAAGACGATGACACATGTTTGAGGATGCAAGAAAAAGGGAGAGCATGATCTGGTGAACAATGTACCTACTCAACACAGGAATTCACCATTCATTTCCACCAAAGCAATAGGAGATGTTATGGAGGCACATCTGATTCAAAGCTTGATGTCAGTGCCCAAGTTGGGAGGAAACGATGCATCTAAGCCATTCATCTATTAATAGATGTTTCCCATAATCGGAAGCAACAAGCGGGAGGAGGGATCATCTTGCAATTTCTGGGCAAGTTTAGCTTCACACCCCGATATCTGGAGCCCGAGTATGACGACCTTTGGTTCATGCTAGATGGTTTTAGGGTTAAGCATGTGAAAGAGTAAAGTTTTAGGGTTAAGCATGTGAAAGAGTAAATAGATTATTGGGATCCTTATGTGATCACTAAGTTAATATATGAAGGGTCTTTTTATCAGACCTGTACATAAAAAGATATAAGGGCAGCATGTTGTATGGACTTATACACCATGTATTCCTTAAGTGTATGATAGACATACGAGGAGTTATTAGAATGGAAATTCCACAGTGGGTTAAGCATATACAAAGGTGATATATAAGATGAACGGAATGGAATTTCGAATAGATGTGTGTGTGAACAGATATAATGATCTCACAGTTAGTTTACTATGATCATGTGGTCCGGTTACAAAACGGACGATAGGTTAAGTATATGTATGGATAAGAAGATGATTCAATGGTTAATAGTTATTATTTAATGGGACCTTTGGAAAGTTAAAGGCAAAATATGTTTTAGTGGCAATGTGAAAATTTTAACCCAAAATACAAAAATTACTAAATAAACTCTAACAATTAGATGGTTGATCTAAATGAATGACGGATAGATTTGATAATTGGACAATCTTGATGATTGATGGCAACTGATGAATTTGATTTAGTGAATAGTTAGATGAATACATACATTGCGGGATGATCAACTAAAGGAATAAATGGTTGGATGGATGGATCCATGTTCAATTTGGATAGATGTACGGTTGACTAGATGTATGAATGAACAATTAGTTTGAACAGTTGGATGAATGGTTTAATTGGGTGGATGATCGAACCGCAGTTGGATTTTGGATAGATAAGTATATAGCTAAGCAATACATGATTAGATGATCGGATGAACAGGTGGATGATCACTTGTGTACTTACACGTGCACAAAAATTTTTAGGCCATTACATTTAGCTTCAAATCTCATATATGGCACTCCTGCAACTAGGTTCTTGAAGATTCTAGTTTGAATCAGTTTATTGGAGTTAACCCACTCTTTTAAGTTGAGTTGAATACAGTTGGTCATTTTAGGGCTTTCTTCATTCACTTGAAAACTTCAAGGCAGTTGTGATCAATTAATCAGAAGATGACGAAGTTTTGGCAATTTAAACTGTAATTTGGTCATAACTAACTTATATCACTTGGAGCCACACAAAATACAACAATCCAAAATGTCATGCGTAATTTTCATTCAATTACAGAAGACAACAAGGAACAATAATGGTAAAGATCCAGATTTACCTATATGAGAAAAATAAAGATACAAGGGTTGCTTTGGATAGTGGGAAAAAGAAAAGAAAAGTGCAGTGATTGTTCAATGATGGATCCCCATGGATTCCATGAACATTATTGAAACATGGATTCCAATTTTCAGGGCCGGATAGTGAGAGGAAAGCTCATTTTCCTCTCACAAAAAACACCTTGTATCTTGTGCCTGAGAAATTAACTATGGTGTTTGGATAATGACTGCTTGGTGGAATCCATTGTTTCCTTTGTTATCCAAACATATTCAAATGTCCCAAACAAGGAAAGGTACTTCATTTTCTTTTCTCTTCTTTTTTTTTTTTTCTTTTTTTTTTTCTTTCCCCACCATCCAAACAGGCCCCAAACTTCTTTATATCTACCCAACTCCTCATGAGATACACTATATTATATTAAAGAGCATTGCATATGTTATTTTTGAAGCCTCAAAAATCAAAATTGAGAAAGTTATTTAGTTGACATCTAACAAAACTATGACAAAGTCAAGTTTCATGTAATTGAGATCAAATTAGCAAGATCACTCAACTGAACTCAGTCATACAAGGAATTGAGTTTGCCAATAAGTCAACAGTTACATTAGTTGCAGACTAGCAAAAAACAAGATAAAAACATCTAGCCAGCATTGGCAAATAATTCCTTATATTCATGCTCCAGAAAACAGACCAAAATGTAGGTCGGTGACTCACAAGACGATTATATTCATGCTAGCAGCAGTGAAAAAGTTGGCGCAAAATATAGGTAGATCAAATTCTGGTTCAGGAAACACAGCAAAGTCCAGAACCTGGAGAAAAATGAGGAAGTTAGGCAAGAGATGAGTTAGAAACAAGAAAGTTACAATTCATTATGAGGTGATCTTCTCCAACAATTTCAGTAACAGGTTACAAAGGCTTTATAAAAGACACCCTGAAGCCCTAGAAGTAATCTATTAATGCTTCCACTGAAAAGGACTATAGGAAACAGTTTCCTTACCTCATTGCCAATACATCATCATCATCACCTGAGACCTATTCCAATTAACTGGTTCGGCTTACTTATCCCAATTAAACCTTACCTCATAACTAATTCACCATTAACTTGTACTTTCTCAAGCTCCTGTTGTTATCATTTCACAACAGTGTAGAAGTAGAAAAGAATGGTTAAAATTAAACATTGCAATACAAATGGAAATTAAGAATAAGGCATACTACTATGTAAGGATCCATCTTTCGGCTCTCAATTATGAAGTCTACCCCCACTCAATTTGCCTCCAAATTCTCGTGAGAAAGCTTCAAAAAATTAATTCCAAGAACAGCCAAATTTTCATAAAGAATAAGATTAAGGAGTTAAAGAAAAGCATTTACAAATAATATCTAAGAAATCACTTTAAATTTAGGGAAGATGAAGATATTAGATGACGTGTTGTATATGAGAATACCATTGAAGTAAACCATTAACAAGTTTCCAATGAATGAACAGAAAACTTGGTTCATTAGTTGCATAAAGTACCATGTAAAGGCCTGCATGGGTTTTAAATTTATTTATTTTTATTTTTTTTTTGAAGTTATCTATTCATCACAAAGCCTTATTCTGATTTAGTGATGGACAGTTCACAGATCTATCCCCACTTCCTGGGCATCCACTTCCCAAACATTGGTTAGGACAGCACATCACGATGCAGCTGTTCAAACTGATGATGTCAAATCGAGCACCTGAAGATCAATGGATTGTTTTGAGGGACTGCGATGGATGGCATGTGGAGCCTGTGGGTGGTATCTTATTTTGCCAATTTTTTTATCGTTTGTGTTTTGTCATCTATTGTTTTGACTGTACCATTTAGATGACTGTTGTTGCGCATGGTAGTTTTTACGTATGGTTATTTTTCAACTATATAAATCTAGCAAATGGTACAAGAGGGTGTGCTTATGGATATCTTATTTTTCTAATTTTGTGTATGGCTGTTTTCAACTGTTTAAATTTAGGTAGTATGAGTGGTAGAGCTTATGGATATCTTCTTCTTTTTTTGGACCATGTGGCAAGATAATTACATAGTTTGAATGAGTGAAGAAGCCTCTATTTCCAAAATATAAGCAGTTAGGATCACTGATCAGGGCCCCACTTGGCAAGAATCGCAAGATAACATATACACAGATTGGTTCAGCGAACAGGGCCCTTAGCCAAAGTAAAAAATGGTTTGGATTATTTTTTTATAATGGACTCCATGGTCCAAGACAACATGTACACCATTTGCATCAGTAAACATTATACTTGAGTTTTGAGTTTGACAAGTGGAGCCAATGGTTTGGTAATCCAGATCATTTGTTGGTTGTGTGCCAACATGGATGGACCATTCTCCAAAACTAGTCTAGACTGTAAGGTAATAATCGCCTATCCTGGGCCATTTCACAGTTGTCGGTGGACCATTATCAGATTTCACTTCTTAATTGTTTATTTGTGGACCAAAAATCTAAGGACTAACAGTATACAATCTAAAGCAGTCTGCCTTCATGGTGCCACACAACATACCAATGGTCCAGATTATCAAACCATGGGCCCCTCCTGTCCAAACTGAAAACCCAACTTTGATAACCTTGTTATGGTAACGGACACTTCATGTCACAGATCTGCCGGCAGGTTAATTGGGTGCATGATTTGAGCTTTACATTAGTTAGGCACACTCTGAGGATTTCCTCACCGAAATATAGGCAATTCAGAGTATTGATCATGAGCACCAAGTGGCAAGATAATGTGTACACAGTTTGGATCAGTGAATAATGCCCAAATTAGATTCTTTGGATCACTGATCATGGGCCCCACATGCCAAGACAACATGTACGCAGTTTCAATCAGTGAATAGAGCCCCCCTTGTCAAAATATTGATGGTTCGGATCACTGATCATGGCTCCCACATACCAAACCAACATCTACAGGCACCAACTTATACATGGTTTGGATCATTGATCATGGGTCAGCCAAGTTAAAATGTACACAGTATAGATTTTTTACATGTCCCTGTGCACCAATTTATACATGTTTGGTATCATCAAATAGTAGGGCACACATTCCAAAACAGGTAGTGCTTGGACCATCGAACATGGTCCCACACGCCAATCCTAATGCGGGGGCATTTTCATACCGGGCTCAAGTGGGGTGGCCTGTGGGATGCAGGGGTACACTCGGGGTCAGCGGCCCGCAGAACCCATGGATTTGGGGCGCATGTGAGGTGGGCGGCTCGTGTGAGGTAGAACCCATGGATTTGGGGACTTGGGCTATGAGATTAAGGGATTAATTTGCCATGCTCTATCAGTTCGAGCTTTTAGAGCAAATGGTTAATTGTCCTGCATCAAATCCTTATACGGTTTGGATAGTGGGCCCCACATTCCAAAACATATAGCAGGTTTGGATAGTTAAATAGTGGACCCTATACATCAACTTCTAAATGGATTGGATCGCTAAATGGTAGGCCACATGTGCTGGAAACATGAAGATGATTGATGCGGGTCAATTAACCACTTGCTCTAAAAGCTCGAACTGTTAAAGCATGGTGAATCAATCCCTTTATCTCATAGCCCAAGCTCCACATCTCATGGGTTAGGACCTCGACCGAACCCCCCTCGTGGGCCCCAAATCACATGGGTACCGCCTCACACGAGCCACCCGCCTCACACGGGCCACCCACTCTAAGTATGCCCCTGCATCCCATAGGCAACCCCACTCAAGCCCGGTGTGAAAATGCCCTGCATTAATCACCCCCAATGAGGAGTCTCGAACACGAGACCTCCCACTCTAATACCAATTTGATGCAAGACAATTAACCACTTGCTCTATAAGCTCGAACTGTTAGAGCATGGCAAATCAATCCCTTTATCTCATAGCCCAGGCCGCACATCTCATTGGTTAGGACCTCAGCCGAACCCCCCTCGTGAGCCCCACATCGCATGGGTACCGCCTCACACAAGCCACGCGCCTCACACAAGCCGCCCACCCCAAGTGTGACCTTGCATCCCACAGGCAACCCCACTCGAGCCCGGTGTGAAAATACCCCTTCATTAATGATGTATAACACTAAACATGGCCACCACATGCCAACCTTTATGTGACTTGGATCACTGAACGGTGGGCCCCACATGCCCAAAAAATTTTCAAGTTTGGACACTAAACATGCCCCACAAATCAATTTATAGATGGTTTGGAATCATTGAATAATAGGCCCCATATGCTGCAAACATGTAAATAGTTTGGATTGCTAAACATGGCCACCATTTTCCAAAATGCATATGGTTTGGATCATTCAACATGGCACGTAGACAATTTGAACCATCGGACAAGAGGCACCCGTGCCAACATGTCAAACATGTAAGATACATGATATCTTAGCATGTGGAGCCCATGTTAATAATGCATAAGCGTAAAAAGTGGCTTTTATTGCTTTAAATTGCACATAAGAGAGAGAGAGAGAGAGGAAAAAAAAAAAGAGCCTTCCAAAGCTCCCCCTCCCCATTTTCTTTTCGTTTTTTCTTTTTTTTTTTGGGAATGGTGTCTTTCAGAGCTCCTTTATAATGCATAAGGTAAAATAGTCATTCTTCATGCTTTAACAGTCAAATACATTTTTATACATAAATTGGGATCAAACCCAAGTCCCCAGTATTGAAAGCATTGTGTCTACCATTTGTGGCATCATACCCCCTCCCCCACCCCCAGAATTAACATCATAAGTTTGTTGATACATCTGAGATTGTATTGAGCAATAAAGGGGTTATGCAAGATAACTGATGAAGATCCAAAGGTCAGAATGCACATCGTGCCTAGATCAAGCTTATCCAAGGGTCAAAGATCCAACCATTTAGGTTAAAGGTTTGGTCGTTGATTAATGATCCACCCATTAATATGACAACCAAACCCGTCGACCATCCAGATTGTAATCTCGACCATATCAATGGTCCATAATGACATGATTAATGCATGGATCAGATCCATGGTTTGCTGACCAAATCTATAGTCAAATTGGATTATGGGGCCTATGGATCGAATTGTAGGGCTTTGATTGATCACACATGTGAGATATCTCCAGTTCAAGGAAGTCCACACAATCAGCCAGTTGTCCTTATCTCCACACAACCGGTAGTTGAAATTCAAAATATAGATAAAATCTTTTGAACTTTTGATGTTGTTAGATTACACTCTTCTTTACCCTCTTTGAAGTTGTTGAATAAGAGTAGGATGACTATTGGGATCAAGATAAGTATGAGTTATAGAGAAATCTAACATATCCAAAAGGTTTAACATGACTTATTTAAAGCCATCTAGCCATAGGCATGAAACAATTATGGTTGAATGAATTAAAATAATGGTTTTTCTTGAGGATAACATGTGATGCTTCGTTTATATCTTTGTCGCTATGTAACATCCCGGATTTTTGCCAACCTGGAATTAGACGTCCTTAGGCAATGGGCCGCTCCTAACACCTTATTAACTTGTCAGAACTGAATCCCACAGTCTAAAATCGCTTCTGAACCCATTCCCTTCACAAATCCCACCCTTCACCACCTTGTTCTTTCAATTTTCCTAAGTACTTTCACCCTAAACACTATCTTAAACTAGTTAAGTATTATAACTTAGATCACCTTATATACAAACTATAAAGGCCTGAGTACTACCTCGACCAGAAATCACTTAGGATTAAATCCTTTAGAAATGAGACAAAGTAACTAAGTGTTAAACTAGATTAGCTACGAAATCCGTTTGAATCGCTTTAAATATGATCTGCAATACCCAAAACTTGTAGAATCATTGACGCTAGGTTACCCTAAAATCTAGGATCAATCTCATTACCCGACTGCTCTCGGGAGCACGTTGAAACTCCGTATCAGGTCTGGACCGCACATCGGGAGTCCGAATAATACGAAGTTAAGGAATTAGGACCGCCTCGCTGGGCTTGACAACCATCTCGGAAATCAAATCCAGATAGTGTCCCAGTGTAATTCGCTTGAGTCCAGAGCGAGGAGTGTGAAAACACTTCACTTTCTTTTCAAATAAATATCTCAAATAAGTAACCGCACCTCTCGCATGGATCGCTTTTAAGCAACTGACCAGGTCGTAATCGACCAAATTACACCCTCGGATCGGGAGAAATTTCATACACATATCCATGTACTCGGAATCTCCGATCGAGATCCACTGACCGTTGAACTGAAACTGGTCACCCACGAGTGATCTGAGAACCCTACTGGAACGAAAACTTAATGGAACCTAGATCCATAGTCTATGAGCTTAAGTCCGACCTTTGGCTCAAGGAGGCCCGCCAGAAATCCTCCGTTGAGCTGAAACAGGTCCGCTTTGGTTATAACCTAAGTATACATTGACCTGGAGTCTGTTTTGGAGTGTTTTTAGGCTATATAAGGGCCTTAGAAACCTCTCTCTCACAGCCATACGAATTTGAGAGAAACCCTAGAGAGAGAAGAGAGAAAAGAGAGAGAGAGAGAGTGAGAGAAGTGGGAGAATCTCCCAACTACTATTCCCTGCCACTACACAAGCTGCACCACCCCATTCTCATCGCTTTCCCGGCGATTCCGACTTCGTTTCTAGGTAAGAAACCCTAACCTTAATCTGTTTTGGGGTTGTATTGGTTGTAGGTTATGAAATAGCTAACCTATTTCAATCTATAGGTGGCCAAACTGCCGAATACAGAAACTTGGCAAACCTATCGTATCCGTTACGATTCTATGACAAAAGGTGCGGACTTTAGGTGTATAGGTTATGGTTTTCAATGCTTTCAATGTCAGAAAATGATAGATTCATGATCTGCATGCAATTGCACATGTACAAAGTGTTTTCTGTTTTCTGTTTCGATTAAAGACGTAGATTATGGAATTTTACATATTCTAGGTATTCGTAGAAAATACCGTATACGTATATATTTTGGAAATGTGTTTGCCATGATTATTTGCTGTATGAACATATTATATATGCGTAAAATACTTGTTTGGCGAAAGGGCTCGCCCTAATACATGTTTTGCTAATATACACTATGTATGTTGAAAGTGTTTTCTAAGTGTTTGTGAAAATGACTGAATGAGTATAGAATTCTCATTCGTGCTCGCCATGACCAATTGTCATGGATATATGATTGTTGTATTGGCGATACCCCCTTTGACGAAAGGATTTGCCCTGAATCACGCCACAGCCACTATACGCTATATATGTTGAAATGTGTAGCCTAAGTGTTTGTGAAAATGTTCAAATGAATATGGAACTTGGATTCCTACTTTCCATGACTATCCGTCGTGGGTGTACGCATGTTATGGTTGGGGCAACTCCCTAGTGAAAGGATTTGGCCTAAAGCCTATGTGATCAACATATGTCATGTATGTTGATGTATGTATTTTAAAGTGTTTGCTGAAATGTCTGAATGAGTAGTAATTAGTAAATTGTAATGTTTAAGGGTGTTGAAATATGGTTCTCAACTTCTTTAACTATGTGTATGACTTCTTTAGATATCTGTGTGATTAGGAATTGAATATGTACAAACTCATGCTTATGTTGTACTTCATAACATGCTCAATTGAATGTATGATTTTATCTATGTAATGCGCATGTTTAAATTCATGTTTACGTTGTATGATCCGTCATGGGTGATGGGGGAGTGGTGCAACGAATGCGTGCAACAGCCCTGGCAGCCCTAAACGGATAATATCAGTCTTTGATTGTATGATTTGAATTTTGATCCATTACTGCTTTAAATATCTGAAATTGAATGTGATTGGGGCTATCAGATAGTCCAGCAATCAGATAACGGATCGAATTGGTCGAGTTTCATTTGCCACGTGAGATGTGTTCGATGAACCCGAGTCGTACTTCGGTTGGTGATAGTGGTTGGCCACACGAAGTGCTTGTGCGCTTCATATCATTCAACTTGTTGTGCGCTCGAGCTAGCCGAGCTCATCAAGCAACCCGATCTGTCTTATATATGTTCACCATGTTTGGACACCACTGCTTGAACCTAGGATACCAAACTTACCAGTGAAATCCCTTTTAACCATGGTACCTCGATCCGCTAAGGCTCATGAGCCGGGCATAGTGGTATGGGACACCGTGGTCGAGCTGTCGGCCTACGGTGGGGCCACGTGCCTCCCCGTAGTAACCAGTGAGCAACCAGACTCGTGAGCCGATTATGGTGGTATGGGACACTATATTCGTGCTGTCGGCCTACATTGATAAGGTGATGGGGGAGTGGTGCAACAAATGCAAGCAATGCCCGACAAATTTTTGAAGTGACCTCGAGTATACTCGACTTCATGCGGTGAGGCGACGAGTTTTGCCGCAGCAAGGAGAGAGTATGAACTAGGCCTCGCTTTCTCAGATAGTGATGAATCGTTAAAGAAGTGATGGGGAGTGGTGTAACCTTTGTGCGTAATGGCCTGGCAGCAAATTGCAGTGACTCAGAAAACACACCATCGTTCGAGATTAACTCAGATCGACGACCCAGAATGGATCATGTTTGGGAATGATACAAGGGAAGTACCTTAGTTTCCCAATCCTCGCCGTTTGAAATGGACTAATAAAAACTCGGTAATCATGCTCATCATGCATTGCATGTGCCTGGAAGATGTGGAGCACTGAGGGATGAAAGCATGCCGCGAACGTAAGATGGTGTCGTACGAGGAAGGGTGTGGTGAGGGCATCCATCATGACTGCCTTCATACTTGCATTAATAAGAGTAGTTAGGAGTGTTTGATTGTACTGCTTTATCATTACTGCTTGACTGTATTGATAACATGCTAACCTGTGTCTTATTGTTCCACTGAGTTAGCTACTCACTCCCACGTTGCGGGACGGTGTTCCGAACACCCACCAGACTTTGTCTGATTACAGATGGCGACGCTATTCCTGAGGCGGAGCAGGACTTTTGTGACGATGAGGATACTTTCTTGTATATGTTATTTTCTGGCGGCTTCATGTAAGTCGTGCCTTGATCGATGGGGTTACAGGGATGTTGACTAGAGGACCTTACACATTTGGTATATTTTGGAACTATACTTGTAATTATTTAACCTGGTAATGTTATCACACTCTGGAGACTCACCATAGTTTATATATTTTATATATCTATCACAGTCTTCCGCTTGCAATTTAATTGTCTCTGGAGTATGATATGCTATTTTGGCTTAATCTCACTCATGTTCACTACATTAATGCAGACAACATTCAATCATCATTCATTTTGTTGCATAAGTGATGCGTTGGAACTCGGGAGTTGAGTTTATGCTCGACCCCCGATTTTCAGGGCGTTACACGCTATCCAGTAAAAGAAGAGAAGGAATTTGCTGCAATGACAGGTGTTTAGGCTACTGGATTGTAGGGACATTCCAACTTTCTTCTTCTTCTTCTTCTTCTTCTTTCTTTTTTCTTCTTCTTTTTTCTTTTCTTTTTTTTTTTTTTTGTTTTGAGAGAGAGAGAGAGAGAGAGAAATGTCTTTTATTTGTTATTCCTGCATCTATTGGTAAATTTCTTGAAGAGTTTGAAGGGAGATCCATCCAGATACGTGGTATGGGAACCGGTATATGATACGCTAGGGGTAGGATCATGAAGGTTGTTCCAGTATGTAATACTAAGGGCCCGTTTGTTAAATCTGAAATCTGAAGTCTGAATATGAAGTCTGAATCTGAAATCTAAATCTGAAGACGGAAAACTGATAATGACTTTAGAATAACTTGCTTGTTAACTAACGTCTGAAATGTTTGAAATATATTAATTTGACACATTTACCCATATGAAATAATTGTGATTAAATCCCTACCTTTAACATTAGGAATTTTACTACCCACATTTTCCTTTAGTGCGGCCCACTTAAGTCTTGTATCCTCCTCATTTTTTGTCTCAAGTCCTAAAATGATCTCAAAACATGGATGGACAGATTAGATTTATCACAAACATAACGGTGGGCTACACCTAAGATTCCAGCCTAGGAACTTCCTGCAAAAGGCATTTTGCACATAACTCACACCCTGGGAGGGGATTGCGTACTACCCCACCAAGATCTATTTAAATATGAACAATTAAGGGCTTTGTAGGGCCTACCATGATATAAATGTTTTATCCATACCGTCCACTCGTTTTTTTATATTATTTTTGAAATTAAGACAAAAAAAAAAAAAAAAAAAAAAAAAAAAAAGGCAAATCTAAGGCTTAAGTGGGCCACACTACAAGAAATTGTGGGAATTGGGTACCTATCATTGAAAACTTCTTGGGGCCACACAAGGCTCTGATCAAGCTGATTTTTGTGTTTTTCCTTCATCCAAGTCTATGTGACCTTATAAAGAGATTTGATGGCAAATAAGCTTCACGGTGGACATCAGGAAGGTTTTAACGGTAGTCGTTCCTATCCCACTACTTGATGTGGTGTGTTGACTTGAGCTTTGGATGTGCATCTTTTTTCAGATCATGCTTTAGAATGATATAGAAAAGTTGATAGACGGTGTGGATCTAACACATAAATCATGGTGGGTTCAGAGAAGTGCCCCATGTTAAAAGTTGGGATGTGTATAACGCAAGGGAGAATCCCTGTAGCAAAGGACAATTTTGGATTTTAAAAAAATAATCACATAGCGCATTCTTGATTCCCCATTAAGCTAGACTCCTATCACGGAAAAATTTCAACATAAAATGGTGGAGCGCTTTCCTTCTTCCGCGTTAACAAACACCACTAAACATGGAACATTTTCCAAATTCCGCGTTAAGTACAAAAATTCAGCATTAACAAACAGGCCCTAACTATGCATAATAGGTTATACATTCAAATTTGAGAATGTAACTTATATATGAATTATCAGTATAAAATTAAAAATCCTTCACGATCATATTATATTGCACATGCCTGATATTACATAAATCAAAGTTCAAATCTCTATTTTTTACCATCCCCCTACATTCTAATATAAACTTAAACTACAACTTAATAATTAAAAAATAAATAAATAAATAAAAGAGAGTAAACCAAATTTCGGGTTGGTAAAAATAGCAATTCAGATCGTAAATGACCCTTAATCCGGATCACGTTATTTGGAACGGGAAACATAAGGGGTTTAAGTAACCTCGATCTAGCCATCCAGATCCAGGTCTGATCCTATGCCTTCGTATCTGATTTCCTTAAACTTGCGACATCATTTTCCTGGTGGCCTTCAGACTTTTATCATTGTTCACATGCAAATTGAGGTACGCTAATTTAGTAATTTACCTAGAAGCCAAGTATATGCAATTCACAGCTGACTGGGTTAAAGGCAACAGGAATGTATGATGACAATATAATGTAGAGCCAATAGAAAATAATCTAACTCAATACCTTTAGAAATTTGCATTATGATCTTAGAAACTCGAAGAGAGTAACTACTACAAGAAAGCAAATATTTAAATAAACATAAATAGGGAAACTCCTAGAATCAAGATAGGCATTTAAATCAAGCATTTAAAAGATCACAAGTGATGAAAATCTTGAATGCAACTGAGCAAATTGAATAGTTTGTTCCTTTTTTCTCTTTTTTTGAAAAGTTATAAGAAGGCACACTAGAACATTGAATATACTGAAGAAATTAAAGGTCAAGATGCACACAAAAGAAAATGGTAGAGAACCAAATTACTAGTGATTGTAACCTGCATTGATTGACCCCCTTCGATGGTCAAACTGCGGAGCATTCTAATCTTCGGAGCTCGAAATGACAATGTCTGAAGCATGGTTTTTTGGTCTACAGCCTTCATGCATTTGTATTTCTCCTAATAAAACAACACAGCAAACCCATTGGAAGTCATACCATATGATGAACCTCAAGCTTCAGTGCATCAGTGAAATATATATATATATATAATAATTCATGGTGCGGCTACTGAGTTCCTTTAAAAAAAAGAAGCTACAGCTTCTTCTTTTTCTATGATATGTAAGCAAATTTTATGAATAAATGAAAGAGAATCCAACTCCAATGGTGAGGCAAAGAGTCATTGCCAACAAGTAGCCCTTTTGCTACTCTAGCTCTAGTAAAAGAATCAACAACCTACTTCGCCTCTCCAAACAAGACAACATATATGAAAAGAAGAGGAAATGCTCCAAATCCCTCGACTTGGATTATCAAGGAACTGTTGGGAAAGTTCTTCAATAATATCATACACTCCATGCATGGAGGATCGGATGCAATCAATTCCAAGCAAGACATGCACATAAACATAAATTTTCAGATTTAACACAAAGGGAAAGATGAAAGAATGCCTCTTGTGGCGAAGGAGAGCAGGAGAGGCCACAACCCCAATGGGAGCGACAACCTCCAAAGTTTTCACACCCCTAGTACCCTAGTCATCCACACCCTCTTAGAAAACCTTGGTGCGGAGAGTAAAGAGAGAGAAGAGAGAACGTCCACTATGTTTGGATGTAAGACCTTGGGCATATATATATAGCATTCTCATGAGTCTCCTATTTAGCACATGTGTTTGGGCCATCAACAGCCACTTGCACATAGGAGGTCTCCACACATGAACTCTATCCCTTAGCACTTCATCCATAAACACATCATCATCACCCAACCATCATGTGAGCTCAGGCCCCAAACATAGACCCCACTTGATGATCTTGAAGATCCACCATTGGATAAGTGACAGGCCACTACCAAAAGGAAATAGACTCAAACCCATAAAAACACATGTTTTCTTTTATGAAAATCATTTTAATGAAGATCTTTTGGACCCAAAAGACTGCATGAGCTCATGACTAACTGGGCATATCAATCCAAGTGATTTTCCCTAGTGACCAGCGTTTTAAATAGTGGTAGTGTGTTGCAAAGTGCTCGGCCCTCTATAGCGTGTAGCATACGCTACACGATACTTCTATTTTTTAATTTAAAAATAGGAAAATATGATAAATAGTTTTTAAAAAATGGAAAAATATATAAAATGCCTAAAAGATTATTATTTTTTTCAAGTATAAGCAAGTTCAAACAAATTATTAATTATCATTTATCAAAAGCCAATCCACATATATAAACCAAATCAAATAATTATTGCATCAACAACTTTCTAAGAAAACCACTTTAATTAATAATGTCTAATTGAAACCACAAGTCACAAGTATGAAAAGAAATAAAAATCCCATAGATTAAAAGTATTATATACAATACAATTGTTACATTCCTCAACATTAAATGCAAAGAAAACGTTAAAAAATAATAATAATAAAATTAATATATACACACACACACACTCACGCATTGTAGCATATGTTACACGCTACCCCTATAGCATACGCCACGGAGGACTTACGTTATTTAATACGCTACGAAGCGCTACGCTATGTAACGCACGCTACGAGCGCTATTTGAAACACTACTAGTGGCCAACAATCTTTTTAAGAGACAATCATAGACTCCTTATTGGGCTCACACTAGACTACATGTTTCTCTTCAAGTGACCCAATCAAATGCGAATGTCATCCCAGCTCGCAAGAATGACAACACATGTCAGAGCCACGTTAGAAAATTACAAATTCTCTACATCTAGCCCCAAGGTCAAAGGACCTGTAGACAAGGCACATGGGAATGTATGAGCATTCCTTCATTGTGAATATTCCCCTGTTCGATGTGCCAACTACTCATGTTGTGCCTACTTATGCATTGATGTATCCAACCGAAATTGCTTGAGACAAAGCCAACATTTGCTAATGCAGTTATCCAGTACCATGATAACCTCACATGTTTACTGCCCAAATACATGATTGGTTGTGATCAGAATTCACATGGACAAGGAACCTTAAGCCCGATGTCTCTTGTATCATTGTCTTAACCACATGCATAGGCCCGAATAGTGATACAATATCCATAAAGGACTACATGGATCTAGCCATACAATGCATTTAAGTATAACCTCCCCAGATGCATTTAAACATATTTGTTCCTAAGTACCCATGTTGTGTTGATCATTTGCAAAGTAGTGTGAAACCTGGCTTAAATGGGTAATTGATTGGCTTTGAAGTGCACAAAATCCAACCGGAACTACTGCAAAATTGAGATTCCAATGACCAATGAGAGGGGAAGCCCACTTGGGCTTTAGTTAGGTCCTTTCTCTTGAAATCCATCATGGCCTTCCAATCCTTACTAACATTGGAAACAACCACCCCCCACTAAACTCATCTCCAAAGCTCATTGAATAATGAAGTTAGTGGTAGAATCTTCCATGCATTCCATGGCTTCATTTCTAGAATTATCCAATATTGTAATGTGCAATCGCACATTCGCATATGCGCACATATGTGCACTGATCGCATATGCGATCACTGCACATATATGATCGCATATGCCACATGTGCCATGATATGCAATCGCGTAGTTGCCTACAATCAGAAATCTGACCGTTTTCTGACCGTTAGAATTTTTTTATTTTTTATTTTTTATCTTGATTTTTTCTCTATAAAAAGGAATTCTAAGCACTCCTACATACACTTAAAGTTCAAACTCTCTCTCTCTCTCTCTCTCTCTCTCTCTCTCTCTCTCTCTCTATTTTGCTCTCTTACACTCTCTCTTACACAATTCCAAGCCTCAAGCTCCACTCCTCCATCTATATTTCTTTCAAGAATCAAGATTGAGATTGAAGTTTCAATCAAGGGACAAGTACATACATCCACAAGGATTCAAGAATCAAGATCCAAGAGACATTACAAGACAACCAAACTCTCCATCCATTGAATTGAACTCTCTTTCTAGTTTCTAATTTTTCCAAGTTATAAATATTCACACAACACACCCACCACTCTCTCTTTCTATCTCTCTTTCTAGTTTCTAATCTATCATCTATCTCTCTTTCTATCTCATTCTCTCTTAAAGTTTTATAATATCCAAGTTCTAAGTTTTCTAACAACTTCTAACATTTTTTTTTTTAGTTTGTTTGTTACTTTGTTACAAGTTACAAGTTACAAGTTACTGTTGTGTTAGTGACTTAGTGTTACAACTTACGACTTCCAACAACACAACTTTACAAGTCTACATTCTACATAATTCTAGAATCAAGACTCAAGACTCAAGTCAAGGGTCAAGGACTCAAGGCAAAAGTGAAGAGAAGGCAACTTAGACAAGAAGTGAAGATTGAAGAATTTGGAACTTCTTTTTAAATTTGTAATTGTAATTTTGTTTGTGTGTAAATCTCTCTCTCTCTCCCCTCTCTTTTCTACAAGTCTACAAGTGTAACTCAACTCTCTCTCTTTCTCCTTTTCTTTTCCCTATTCTTCTCCCTTTCTACAAGTGTAACTCAACTCTCTCTCTCTCTCTCTCTCTCTCTCTCTCTCTCTCTCTCTCTCTCTCTCTCTCTCTCTCTCTCTCTCTCCCCTTTCTTTTCCCTCTCCCTTTCTAGTTTCTACTAGACTACTATTAGTGTAAGTGTATAAGTGTAAGTGTGTGTAGGTGTGTGTAACTCTCTCTCTCTCCCTCTCTCCCTCTCCCAAGTCCCATCTCTTTAGTCTCTTTACTCTTAGTCTTTTACTTTACTTTAGTTTTTACTTTTTAGTTTACTTTCTAGTTACTTTTTAGTACTAGGCTACTAGCAATCAATACACATACCACCAACATAATGTCTTCTTCCCAATCTTCCTCTTTGAAACTCAAGTCGAATGACCCGGGTCGAAAGTATGGGCACTACAGTGGTGTTACGGAAAAGACTCACATAGTATGTGAGTTATGTGGGTATGTGAGTTTCAGTGGTATTGCAAGGCACAAGCAACACCTTGCACATTTACCGGGGTCAAATGCAAAAGAATGCGACAAAATTACTCCAGAAATCCGAAGGGAGATCATGGAGTATATGGAAAAACAGTCAAGAAAGAGATGCGATAGTGCCTTACGTTAAGAGAAATATTTGAAACAAGATGCATATGAAGATATAAACGTAGTTAATGTAGTTGAAGCTAGTCCCACTCCCCCTACTTCAACAGGCCGGTCTAAACCACAAGTACAACCAACGATCTCGAAAAGAGCTCAAGGGCATGGGCCCATGAATAGATGGTGTAGACCACACCCCGAGGATGTGATCGACCAAAGGGGTAGAAGCAAAGGGCCGGCTCAAACAACTTTAGAGAACCGGTATAAACAAAAAGATAGGAAAACCACTATTCAATATATTGTTAAGTGGTTTTACAAAACCGGCATTGCTTTCAACGCCGTTAAATCGAGAAGCTTCAAAGTAATGGTTGAGGCTATAGTCAATTTGGACCTGGGCTTAAACCTCCTTCATATCATGAAATGAGGGAGACATGCCTGAAAACTAAAGTTGAATATATACGATCCTTCACAACTGAATATAAGGAATCTTGGAAAACATATGGGTGTTCACTAATGGCTGATGGATGGACCGATAGATCCGGTCAGTCTCTCATTAACTTTTTGGTAAATTGTCCAGCTGGAACAATGTTCTTGAAGTCCATGGATGCATCGGGCCATCCACACACAGGAAAATAATTGTTTAGATTACTAAATAATGTAGTTGAAGAAATAGGTGAGGAATATGTTATACAAGTAATTACAGACAGTGTTCGAGTTGTCGGTATCGCTACAAGTTTCGCTGGCCGGAGATAAAGATATAATATCGTTATCGCCGATAACCGGAAATGCAGGGAAAAAGGGGGAAACATGGAGAAAATGGTGGAATTTTTCAGTGAAACTTCAGGACATGCCTAAATACACATATTTACATATTCGGAAATGAAAAAATTGCAAAAAAATGCATTAAATAATAAGTTTCCATTTAGTGGGGGCCAAAAAGCATGCGTTGTCGTAAGAAATCACTCAAATAGTAATCAAAATGAGTTTATCTAATACAAATGCAAACTTACAAGAATAATGAGATAAATCTAAAGTTAAAGTGGACCCACCACATAAAACCATGGGATCATCAACCCATCGTTGAAACATTTATAGGGCCCACCATGATGTATTTTTTACATTAGCCTATTCAATTGAAACATTTATAGGGCTCACCATGATGTATTTTTTAGATCCAGCCTATTCACAAGTTAACATAGAGATAGATGAAGTGAAAACAAAAATATAAGCTTGATTGGAAATTTCTGTGGCCCCTAAGAAGTTTTGAACGGTGGATGTCACTGTCTCCACTATTTTCTACAGTGGGGTCCACTTAAGCTTTATATCTGTCTCATTATTTTTCTCATATCATAAAACGATCTCTCCAAATGGAAATGGATGGATGGTATGGATACAACACATGCATCATGGTTGTACGGATGTGCACAAAGCGGAAGCGGATTGGCTAGTGTACCACACACCAGCTATATAGCCGTTGTAGGTACGTGTCGTGCAAAGACGAGCACTGACGCTCCTCTTGTACAGACGGTTCAAAGTAGATCAAAGTTACACGGGCCTACAGTGATGTATTTATTATATCTATACCGTTCATCTATTTTTAGAGATCATTTTAGAGCATTATCCAAAAAATGAATCATCTCCAAAGATCATCTGGACCACACCACAAATAGCAGCAAAGATTGATTTTCACCGTTAAATAATTTATAGGGCCTGCCATAACATTTATTTTCCATCCAATCTGTCCATAAGATCACAAAGGCCAGAATGAAGAGGAAAAACAAATTTCATATTGATCCAAAACTGCTGTGACCCCAAAAAGGGTTTCAATGGTAGACATTTAATCTCTCACTGCTTTTTTTTTTTTTCCAGTGTGATCTACCTGATAGTTAGATCTATCTTATTTTTCGTCTCAAGCCTTAAGACAATCACGCCAAATGGATGGACGGTTTGGATATAACACATACCTCATGATCAGATCCACAGAACTTGTTGACGTCAGTACACCAGATATATAGCTAGTGTGAGGTACACCAGCCAATCCGGTTCTGGTAGGAAGCGGATTGCTTACTGAGTTATTCAGTGCCCTTAGTGTACTGAGTAAACACTTTGGGGTCCACCATTATTTATTTATTTTATCCACTCTGTTCAACCCTTTTAATACATAATTTTATGGTTTTACCACAAAATGAAAGAATATGAAACGCTCAAGTGGATCACATCACAGGAAACAATGTGATTGAACTTCTACCATTGAAAAATTCGTGGAGGCCACGAAAGCTTTTCCTCAAACTGATATTCGTGTTTTCGCTTCATCGAGGTCCGTTCAACCTTATGAACAGGTTGGATGACAAATAAACATAATCGTGGGCCCTAACAAGGTTTCAACGGTGGAAAACATTATTCCACACTGTTTCCCATGGTATGGTCCATTTGAGCTTTGGATTTACTTAAATTTTGGGATCAACCACTAAAATTAGCAGAAAAAATGGATAGAAGGTGTGGATAAATCACATACATTAACAATGGACCCAAATGAGTTGACTAACTACCATAAAAGCGTACTGGGTAGCTCAGTACGCAGTCGATTTAAAGCATCGCCACTGGTCCATGCTCTGTTGTCCCACCATGATGCATATGTTTAATCCATTCCATCGGTCCATTTTTATAGATCATTTTATGATAACAGTCCAAAAATGAGATGGATCAAAATCTCAAGTGGACCGCACAATGTTGATTGAACGATATACTTGCCTACCATTAAAACTTCTCATGAAGCTACTTAAAGTTTTGGATCAAGCTGATATTTCTTTTTTCCCTTCTCCCAAGTATTTAAGACCTAATCAACAGCTTGGATATCAAATAAACATTACAGTGGGCCCTAGGAGGTTTTAAATGGTGGACATCTAATGACTATTGTTTTCCCAGAGTGTGGTCCACCTGAGTTTTAGATCTACCTATTTTTTTGTATCAAGCTCTAAAATTATATTTTAAAATTAATGGACAGAATGGATACAACAAATGCATCATGGTGGGGCCCACAGAGCACCGACCTGCACCGTCAAAACCCAAACCCCCGTTTAAAATGAAATCCCGCCCCCAATTTCCGTAAAAACCCGAAAACCCTCTCCTTCTCACCAAAATCTCTGGATTTTCAACCCGAAAATCCCTCTCCCTCACCCAAAAGTTAAAAAAAAAAAACCTTTATTTTTCAATAAAATCTCGAGATTTTCATATCCCACAAGCCGATTTTTTCTTGAGAAGCTGCCGAAGGATTTTTCGACGGAAAAGCCGATTTTTTTGGGTTGAATCTTACCAGAAAGTTGTCGATCCGCACTCAACAGCCGTGAAGCTCTTGAAATTCGTGTTTTCAACCAGATTCGAGCGAAAAACAGGTATTTTCTTGCGTTTTTTGTTTTTTATTTCGACGATTTTATCGCCGAAAACATCTCTTGTTGGCTACAGTTCCCACCCTTCGAAAATATCGGCGATATTTCGAAAATATCGGCAACATTATTGGCGATATCTGGCAGCGATTCGAATAAATGGGTTTTCGGTATCGCTGAGCCAGCGATACCAATATTATCGGCGACAATTCGATATTGTCGCCGATAATTTAAACACTGATTACAGACAACGCAACCTCGTATGTAATGGTCGGATGTCTTCTTATGGAGAAGAAGTGTCATTTATTTTGGACCCCTCGTGCGGCCCATTTATGTTGATCTTATGTTAGAAGATATAGGTAGGTTATTTATAAGTGTGATTAGAAGGGCTAGAAAAATCACGGTCTTTATGTACAAAAACACCCTTCTTCTCAGTCAAATGAGAAAACACATTGGGGGTAACTTGCTACGTCCAGCAGTCACTCGTTTCACTACAGCCTTTTTAACACCGCAAAGATTACATGCAAAAAAATTAGAACTTAGAAGCTTTGTAGTGTCGGCCGATTTTACAAGTAGGCCTTAATCAAAGAATGCTGAAGGGAAACAAGTTCAACAAACAATCTTTTCTCAAAGTTTTTGGACACAAGTGGTAAAGGCTTTAAAAGCATCCGAGCCCTTAGTCACTGTGTTGCGATTGGTGGACGGGGATGAGAAGCCTGCAATGAGCTACATAGATGATGCGATAGAGAGGGCAAAAAATAAGATCGTGGACCATTTTAACCATAGGGACCGTGATTACAAGCCAATTTTAGATATTATAGATAGAAGATGGGGCAGCCAAATGTCATCTCCACTGTATTCGGCTGCTTACATCCTTAACCCAGCCTATTTATTCGCTTCTGTTGATCCAGCAGAACCACTAACTATACATATGGTTGGATTTATTGATGTCTTGGAAAGAATGATTCCAGATAGAGGAGAACAGGACAAGATCTCAACTTTGCTGGACTTCTATACAAAAAAGTGAGAGGATATTCTCAAAGGATATCATAATAAGGCATCGGACAATGAAATTACCTAGTAAGTACTACTATGAAAGTCAGTCTTAGTGTCTTACAATCAGTTTTTCTACAAAGTGTCTCTAACATACTTAAATTATTTTTCTCAGCTGACTGGTGGGCTGCCTATGGAGTGGACCCGAACAGAAAGGATCCAGCTCTAAGAAGTTGGCTATGAGGATTCTTGGACTCACGTGTTCTGCCAGTGGTTGTGAGCGCTATTGGAGCATGTTCGAGGCGGTAAGTTTAGACTGTTTAGCAATAGTAAACTTCGATTTTTTAGTGAAGGCCTAAGCTAAATTAATTACATAAATAGCTAATGTCAAATGCTCTTTCTTTCTTGCAGATTCATACCAAGAAAAGGAATCGCCTTAAACAAAAAAAAGCTCAACGACTTGGTTTTCATTCAATACAACAAAAAATTGCGAGAACGATTTCAAACTGAGAAAGAAAAGTCCGGTTTCTTTGACCCTATCTGCTTAGATGAGTTGGAGGCAAATAACGAGTAGCTCGTAGAGACGGAGGACCCGGTATTTACTAGAGAGGACCTACCATGGGCACAAGTTGAAGATGCCGCATACGGATCGACACCTGGTGAAGGTAGTACCACTCGAAGGCGAAGGATGGGGGGGGAGCCGGTGGGCGAGTAGTAGCTGTCAACCCATTGAAGAGATTGAGGAGATGGAAGAAGGAGATGGTGATAATGATGATCAAGCTGAAGATCATCCACCATTGGATGTTGATGAAGTATTAGTACGTACAGATGACAAATAAACGAAAGAAGAAGAAGTGTATGTGGAAGAAGGAGATGACTCGAATGATGATAATGATGATGATGGTAGTGGTGGACCTAGTGTGATATGTCACAATGGCAACTAGATCAATGTATATAGTATATGATTAGATGAATAATAAAGAAATAACTTCTTCATTTTGTTTACTAGGTGTGTTGATGTTGATTGTTAATGTATATGTAGTGTTGAATGTTGAATGTTGAAATTTCATATTTGTTAAATGTTAAGTTAACTATATTGTAGAATGTAGAATTGTTGATGAATGATGACTTAATATTTAATTCATTATGTAATTGGTCTTATTTTACTTAAATTAAATGTATTTCAAGGGCCAATGACATATAATAATTTATTCATTTTTTTCTTAATTTATCCATATTTTTCTGATTTTTTTATTTTATTTTTTGAAAAATGTTTTACAAAAAAAAAATTGTGCGACCGCATATGCGATTGTGCGATCACATATGCGCACAGGCATATGCAATCGCACACGATCGCATATGCTATTTAACAACATTGGAATTATCAACCTCTATTTCTAAATCCCCAATGCAACAAGAGCACCACCGTTTGCCAGAAAATTTGGCCTCGTACCTGAAAAGCACCAATTTCCCAACCCCTAAAAGCCTCATCAACCTTCCAACTGAGTACCTAATGAATACCAAAAAGGTGAAATAAGTGGCTCCACATTTCTCTAGCCATGTCATAAAAGAAAAAGATGATCATCCACTCTTTCCAAAACATTATATATATGGGAAAGACTAATTCTTTCAGTCAAGGTTATCAAGAGAATCTTTTGCATGCTATAGTCCGCCATGAAAAGGCTTCCACTAGTGGAGGAATGAAGTTTTACTCACAGTTCTAAATATCAGTATCAGCAGGCATATTGGCTTGGCCCAAAAACGATACGATACAGGCATCACAATCAATATCAGCCCTGTATCGGCCCATATGGGTTGTGAAAATACGATGGAAGAAGGAAGGAGAGTATGATGGAAGGAGAGAGAGAGAGAGAGAGAGAGAGAGAGAGAGAGAGAGAGAGAGAGAGAGAGGAGAGGAGAACATGAGAGAAGGGAGAATCCATTTCACCTCCCTTACTCTTAGCATTTTGTTAATAGAAAATTTGGTTACAATATAAGATAAAGAGGAATCCAAACCTAATCACAATAAGACTCCTAGCCTAATTATGTTTAACACGAGATAAAAACAAAAAAGACCCAAAAAGGACAGGTGCAGAATGGGAGTACACAAAAGTTATAGTGCACTGCAAGATATAGTGCACCACAGGAATACAAGAAACTGTGTAAATTAACACTCCCCCTCAATTTGGTGCATGGATATCATTCATGCCAAGTTTGATGCTAATAGTCTTGAGAAGCACTGATGATGTGGCTTTAGTGAAGAAATTTGTTAATTGGCCTTGTGAATGAATAAAGGAAGTTGGAAGAAGATTAGCATGTAATTTCTCTAGAATGAAGCGGCTACTTCAATGTGCTTTGTATGTTCATGAAAACTGAGTTGGACGTGATGTGTATAGATTCTTGATTATCGTAATGTAGTGGAATTAGAGAAGATGCCATAAAGCACATATACTAAAGAATGGCTTTCACCCATAGTGATTCATAAACTACACGAGTCATTGCACGATATTCTGCTTCAATAAAGAAACAGATGACAATGGATTGCTTTTTTACTTTTCCAACTAACCAGATTTCCTCCTACAAATGTACAATATCATATAGTAGAGCGTTGATTAAAGGAAGAACCAGCCCAATAAGCATCATAAAACCTGTTGATATTCAAAGGACCATGACCTTTTTTTAGAGAAGACATTGTCTAGGAGTAGCTTTTAAATATTGAAGACTTTGATAGACTGCTTCAAAATGATGACATACATAAACTGACATACAATTTCAATAGTATAAGAGATGTGTGGATGAGTAAAACTAAGATAAATTAGGTGACCCACCAATCTGCGATACATACCTAGATAATCAATTTCGTCTAATTTTCTCTCTTGTAACTTATGATTTACTTCAATAGGTAGATCCACTAGCAAAAATGCACTCTTTTCTAATCACGAGGTGTTGTGTTATTTGAATTCTCAGAAGAAGTTGAGTGCAAAGCATGCTAAGTGGAGTGCTTATATTTAGGAGTTCATGTCCAACCTAAAACATCGAGCCGGTATTTTTTATTTTTTTTTAAAGGTAGTAGAGCCCTCAACCGAAAATCACATCTATTATCTGCCCTATCAGTCTCCACTGTTGGGTTTGAGGAACTTAAAAGAGGCTCTGCAGCAGATGATGATTTTAGGAAAGTATTTTCAACACTCATTCAGTTCAAGCATCGAGTATCCACGATTTAGCCTGCACAATGGGTACTTATTCTATGATATAAAGTTGTGTCTTCCTAAAAGCTCCTTGCGGGAGCTTGTTATAGGAGAACTTCATTCAGGTAGCCGCGGTGGTCACTTTAGCATCGACAAAACAACAACCTTGGTTTAGGACCATTTCTTTTGGCTGGGTTTGAAGAAAGATGTGGGAATCCTTGTTCATCAATGTCGAGTGTGCCAACAAGGCAAAGGTAGCAAGAAAAATACTGGTCTATACTCCACTGCATGTGCCAAATGCTCCAAGGGAAGACATCAGCATAGATTTCGTCCTAGGATCGCCTAAAACTCAACGTGGCTATGATTCTTTTTACGTTGTGGCTGACAGGTTCTCGAAGATGGCCCATTTCATTCCTTATGAGAAGACATCAGATGCCTTAGACATGGCCAATGTTTTCTTCAAAGAGATGGTTCGTCTACATGGTGTTCCCAAAACAATTGTATTAGATCGTGATGTTAAGTTTATGAGCTACTTTTGGTGCACCTTGTGGTCTAAGATGAGAACTAAATTAAATTTCTCAAGTGTTTATCCTCTGCAAAAAGACATGCATAGTTAAGTCATCAACCGCAATCTTGGAAATCTACTTCGATGTCTGGTTGATGATCATATCAGCTCGTGGAATATCGTTTTACCACAAGCTAAGTTTGCCTATAATAGTTTTGTGAACCGCACTACGGGACACTCTCCTTTCGAAATTGAGAAGGATATGCGACTTCAGCAACCCACCAACTTAGCCCCACTTCTTATTGCAACTCTATTGAGTCAGGATGCCGAAGCTTTTGCACGGCATATTCAGGAAATACATGAGGAAATCAGGCAAAGGATCACCCTTATTAATGAAAATGACAAGGGGCAGGCAGATGTTCAACGACGTATTGCACAATTTCAAGAAGGAGATAGAGTCATGGTATGGCATAATCCTAAGAGGTTTCCAGCGGGCTCTTATACAAAGTGCCACTCCAAAAAGGCAGGTCCCCATCGTATTTTGAAGAAGCTAGGTGATAATGCATATCTAATCAAGCTTCCACCCAAAATGAAGATCAACCCCATTTTTAATGGAAGACCTTACAGTTTATCTTGAAAATCATGAAGACGACAGAGCACGGAAGAATTGGCTATTCAAATACCCAAGGTGCCACGCCAACTCGAAGAAATCATAAAGATGTGTTGGATGATCAAATAGTTTCCACACGCCCGGTAGGGTATTAGAAGTTTCTCATCAAGTGGAAGGGCCAACAGAGATCCGATCACACATGGATCTCAGTAGATGATTTCAAAAGCCTCAACCTAGAGCTCTATGAAGAGTACATTGTCATTAACTCGACGGAGCCGATTTTTTCCAAGACGGGGGGAATCGAAGCAATCACCCCACGTCCCACACGTGCATACTCCACACGTGTGTGTAAGAAAGGGCCCACTTTCTTTTTTTAGCCTATCTCTAATTTCATTTTCTTTCATATCTTTGTATTTGGATAATCTTAGATTTTTCTTACTTAAGTGCCTTCTTATTTTAGAGATCCTATGTCAGGAAATAAGCATTGTTTTCTTATTTAGGAGATCTTGTAATGCGGGGCATTTTCACACCGGGCTCGAGTGGGGTGGCCTGTGCGATGCAGGGGCACACTTGGGGTGGGTGGCCCACAGAACCCATGGATTTGGGGGCCATGTGAGGCCTGTAGCTCATGTGAGGCGGAACCCATGGATCCCATGGATTTGGGGCTCATGAGTAGGGTTCGGCCGAGGACCTAACCCATCGATTTGGGGCCTGGGCTATGAGATAAAGGGATTAATTCACCATGCTCTATCAGCTCAAGCTTTTAGAGCAAGTGGTTAATTGTCCTACATCAAATTGGTATCGGAGCGGGAGGTCTCGTGTTGAAGGGGGGGAAGCCATCTCTAGTTTAAGACTAGAGTGTTGAATCTAAAACAATGGAAACGGGAAATATCTGTTTTTCCAACACCTTTCTTTGTATTTTTGAAATACTCATAACATAGAGGACTGTTAAGATTTGCTCACAGTCATTGCATTCTTTTCTCTTTTGTGGTTCCAACTTCAATCCGGCACACGGAATCTTATTGCAATTAGTTTCTTCTTTGATTTATTACAATAGAAGCATCGAAAATAAATGCACAATATTTTAACACTTGGTCATCCAAAAATCACGAGAAAACGATGTGGGGCAAGAAGAATGAGGAAACACATGCATTCGAGTGCCTCTATTCACGGAATCCACATTTCTAACACACGAGTCTTTGAGAAAGCAACCAATAAAACCACAGAAATTTTCGTGAAAAGGCATGAAACTCGGGAAATAGACGCATTTCATCTGCAGTTCAGCTATCATTATGCATGTAAAAAAAGAATACATGTCGAGAGAGAGAGAGAGAGAGAGAGAGAGAGAGAGAGAGAGAGAGAGAGAGAGAGAGAGAGAGGCATTTGCAAGTGAGTGGGAGAAAGAGGGGGGAGACGGGGAAGGAGGACGCAGCTCACCTGCAAAGGCAGAGGAATCAAATCAATGCGACTTTGCGTTTGTTCCAAAGTGAAGCGAACGAATTTCTGGTAGGAGAAGGCAGAGATTTCCATGGCAGGCTTCACCCGTTGCCTTGACACTGGCTTCATCTTCTCACCCCATCTACTAAAACTTCTGCACCAAAAGGCGCTTTCATGTGGACAGTTACTGGCCACTTTTTCGAAGTTTGGAAGTAATTGTCTACTCCACCTGTTTTACGCACAAGCTCTGTGGGGCCCACCATGTTGTTTATTTGAAATCTACTCCGTCCATCCGGTAAGAACCGTTATTTGGACACTAGATCCAAAAGATAACCCTGATTAAAAACTCATACGAGCCACACCAAAAGGCGCTTTCATGAGGACAGTTACTGGCCACTTTTCGAAGTTTGGAAGGAATAGTCTCCACCACCTGTTTTACACACAAGCTCTGTGGGGCCCACCATGTTGTTTATGTGAAATCTGCTCCGCCCATCCGGTGAGAACGGTTATTTGAACAGTAGAAGCAGATGATAACCTTTACTAAAAGCTCATACGAGCCACGCCAATGGGAACAATGTAAATTTGCTCCCGAAACCATTAAGTACACACGGTGTGGCCGGCCAGAGTATTGTAACAGCTGATTAACGGGTGAGATGAAAGATAGACACCCTCGTAGCCCCATGCACAAACCCATGGTTGGCATTCCATCCCCTGTTTTCCCATGTGGTGTGTAGCCATATGAGCTGTAGATGTTGCTGATTTTAGTGTTGAGCCTAACATAGAGATCGAACGTAGTAAGAGGGGAGCGAATCAGGTGATTCATGAATTTATCCACACCGTCCATCCATTTTTTTTTTTAATATCATTTTAAAATACTGGACAAAAATATAAGATATATCCAAGGTTCAAGTGGACCACACCACAGGAAGCAACCTTATTAGGGTCCACCGTATCGTTTATTTTCCATCCGACCGGTTGATACGGTCATATACACCTCTACGAAGTGAAAGAACAAACATCATCTTGATTCAAAACTTTGGTAGTCCTTGAGAATATTTCAACGGTAGGAATTTAATCCCCACTGTATGGTCCATTTGAGGATTTAATATGACTTATATTTTATCCAATAGTTTAGAATGAGGCGAAAAAATGAATAGACAATACGGGTAAAAGTCATACATCACAGTGGCTCCTCAATGCGGGCCTTAGAGCCTTGCCTGTCCTGTGCTTCGAACAGGCGGGGGTAATACCTAATCCATGTCCGGCTCATTTGAGAGCGGATTCGGTGGGACACCAGACTCCATCGTCAACGTGTGGCCCTTACCATGGTGTTACTGTGGGGTCTACCTTGACGTATGTATTATGTATCCATGCTGTCTATCCATTTTTCCTAAAAATTAAGTAAATCCAAAACCATACCATATAAAACAGTGTTGATTGATCGTTAATGGGCCACAAAAGTTTTGGATCAATATGATATTTATTTTTCCCCTTTATCAAGGATTGTGTGACCTTATCAACATATTAGATGGTAAATAAACACTACAGCAACATTAAAGTGTTCGCTAAGAAGTTTTTAATGGTAGGATAATCAATTTCGGTGCATATGATAATTGGCTCTACTTCATTTTTGGAATTATTCATGTAAAAACGGATGGATGGCGTGAGCACTTAATATATACATTAAGGTAGGCTCCACGGTAACCCTACGCACGGTCGTCGGTGAGGCTGGGTCTCACCTTATCCGCTCTCGTTTTTAGTTGGCTCCAAATGGCAACCCTCGTGATTCAGTGACCGGTCAGCCCATGTGAAGCAGCCGAATAGGTGTCAGAGACCCATGTGTAGCTCCACGCTCCACGCATGTCATAGATCTGGGCCGTTCATCAAGCAGGCAGGATACACTCTAAACATGCCATGACCAAAATTAATATCAGTCTTTCTAATCAGAAAGGTCAAAGTGGTATGAAAAAATTGGGCAGTTAGAAAAGAAATTCCAACATTAAACCTCCAAACGTGTGGCTCACTTGATGAACGTGCTAGCTTGATTTATCATAAAGTATGTTTGCAACGCCCTACCGGATGACCGGACCAGATCCTTAAAGTGTGACTTAAAGAATATCTGACACGTACTCGGCCCCTCACATGAGCAGAGACCGACTAAGGCCCCGTTTGTTAAATCTGAAGTCTATAGTCTAAATCTGAAATATGGAGCCCGAATATGAAATCTGAAGGCTGAATCTGAAATCTGAAGTCAAAAAACTTGTTTGGTAATTATCACAGAAGTCTGAAAATTAAGTACTGAATTCGAGACAATATATTAGTTAACAAACATATGAAATGTGTGAAATATATTAATTTGACGCATTTGTCCTTATCTCCTGTTTGGAAATGTTTTACGTTATAAAGAAATTATTTTTTATTAAATAAAAATAAAAATATTCTGTTTAATTCAAATAAACTATAGTAATTAAGAGAAAAATGAAATATCATTATTCATTAAAAAATAATAATAAATAAATAAAAATGGATAAATTCCTTATGAGAAGTATCCAAAACTCATTTTAAGACATTCGGCCAGAACAAGGAGTATCCAAAACTCAAATAGGCCATACAAGATGAAACAATGAGAAAGGAATGCCTACCGTTAGAACTTTCCTAAACGAGATGAAGTGAAATCATCATGAACTTAAACCGATACAAAACTTATGACCAACCGATACAAAACTTTTGTGGTCATATAAATGTTTCAACGGTGGTCACAAAATCTCCATTATTTCCTATTGTGTGGCCCATTTAAGTTTTGGATACATTTTATTTTTTGTTGCATGCCCTAAAATAAGCTCCAAAAATGGATGGATGGACTGATTTTCTCACAAACACTGTAGTAGGCATCACATAGAATCTTTCACAAAGGAGGAGGCGGATTAGCTACTGACATGTTGAGTAGGAGACTGGCTACTAAAGTGACATCACCATGTTTTGTAGGACCCACCATGATATATGTGTTGTATCCACACCATCCATTCATTTGGAGATATCATTTTAAGGCATGAGACAAAGAATGAGTCAGATTCAAATATGGAGTGTACCCCACCATATAAAATAATGGGAAGAGTGACGCCCACTGTTGAAACCTTCCTAAGGTCTACTATGATGTTTATCTGAGATCTAACGTGTTCATAAGTTAAGACAAACATGAAAGAAGGTAAAAAATAAATTTCAGCTTGATCTAAAACTTTTGTAGCCGTTAGAAATTTTTAAGGGTAGACGATACTCTCTCCACTGTTTTCTGTTGTGGAGTCCACTCGAGCTTTGGATCTGACTAGTTATTTGGCTCATACTCTATATTTATATCACCAAATGGATGGACAGTGTGGATACAACACATACATCATGGTTGGTCCCACATAACATAACTTGGTGACGTCACTTCATAGCCATTCTGACTAATCAACCTGTCAGTAGCTAATCCGCGTCCTTCGTCGGAAATCCGAGAAACGGATTGGCTACTCCCCCTGACACCTGCCAATGGCTTGTGGCCGATGCTCTGTGGGGCACACCATGATGTATGTGTTTCATCCATTTCGTCCATCTATTTTTACATATCATTTTACCATATGAGACTAAAAATGAGATATATCCCAATGTCAATTGGACCATATTACAAGAAACAGTGTTGAATGAGCATCAACCATTAAAAACATTTTAGGGGCCATAAAAGTTTTGGATCAAGCTGATTTTTGTTTTTTCCCTTCATCTGGGCGTATATGACCTAATCAACAGTTTGGATGTCAAATAAACAGTACAGTGGGTCTTAGAAGGATTTTAATGGTGGATATCCAATCGTTATTGTTTTCATGTGGTGTGGCCCACTTGAGTTTTACAAATACCTTATTTTTGGGCGCATGCTCAAGAATAATCTAAAAAAGTTGATGGACGGTGTGGATCAAACACATAAATTATGGTATGGCATGAATAAATTTCACATATTAAAAGATAATTTTCTAAAAGAAAAAAAATCGGCAGTAGTAAGGGCAATTTTGGAATCAAAAATTTCTTTTAATAGAAATTTCCATGGAGTGCATTCAGTGTTCACCGTTAAGCCAGACTCCCATCGCTAAAAGAATTAAGCGAAATATCGCGGAAAATCACTTAACACTTTCCCATTTCAGTGTTAACAAACAACTCTTAATACGAGGCATTTTCTCAATTCCATGTTCAGTGTTAATTTTAAGAGTTAACAAACAGAGCCTAAATTTGTTGAATTAAGAACCTATCCTAATCCATTGCTCTTTCATTAAAAAATAATAGATTCTTCCACTTTATATAAATAGATTCTTAAATTTTATTTTACTCTTGCAGAAAAGCTGATGTCAAATTCGTAGCTATCTTCCATTGTTTTGGGAGTGGACCAGCTGAGACCCTGGAACTACCCAGGTAGGTGGGACCCCTTATTGTTGGGCTCAAAGTGATGTATGTACCTTAAATCCAGGCCGTCCAAACGTTTTGAAAGCTCATTTTAGGATATGATCCCAAACTTGAATCAAATCCAAATCTTATGTGGACCATACTAGGGAAACGGTAATGATTGAATCCCCACCATTAAAAACTTCATGTGGGCAACCGGAATGTTTATTTCCATCCAACCTGCTGATAAGGCATAAAGATCTGGATGAAGAGAACACACAAATATCATCTTGATCCAAAACTTCCGTGGCCCACTGGAAGTTTTTAATGGTAGATTACCACTGTTTCCTGCATTATGGTCCACCTGATATTGGGATCTGCTTACTTTTTGGATCATACCCTAAATGAGCTTTCAACAAGGATGGACAGAATGGATTTAGTCAAATACATCACAGTCAGGGGTCCCAACCATCTCGGTGGACCCGGGCTCTCAGTTAATGCGCTCCCCTTGTTTTTGCCTTTGCTACGGCTCAGTATATCAGCACGTGTGGCTCATTGGAGCTGCTTGCCAAAATAGTCAACAATCTCCACCCGTTGGCACTCTGTCTGTTTTCGGGCAGGCACAGTGCGTGCGTGCATGCTAGAATCGATGCAGCGGTTCGAACATCAATGTATGGACAGGTGGCCTACTCAACCATTCATAAATTTTTCTAATAACAGGGTGATAATCCAAGGGTGAAATTCTTTGGAAAATGTGTTATACTTTGTCTTTCAAAAAAAAATAAAAATAAATAAATAAATAAATCTTTTTAGAATAAAATTGTAATCAAACAAAAATAAAAATTTACAATTGATAGTCTATGAGAGCAGGAATGTATCTTTTGAAGACAAATTATAACTAAGAATTATTGCTACTGGATTAACGCTACTCCTAAAATAATTTGATATAAAGGATAAACTTATTTTGATTTGATTGTCTGTTGTTTTTCGATTAGGGTTGGGGTTTTTTCTTTTAACCTTTTGACTATTTATAAATATTTGTTATGGCTTTCTTTCAAATATTTCTTCCTTTATTGTCAACGGTTACGGCAGTTGAAGAGACCTCGTCTGGATCAATCTTTTATTGCATTTCTCTTTTATGATTGTTCCTTTTCTATCGACAGTACTTTCTAATACTCTCGATTGCATTTTTCCTTTTGACCACACTTCAAATTTCTTAAGCATTTTGGCCGCATTATTTCATCAGCCATTTGATGACGTGTAACACTAAACCGGTGCCATTAGCACCAAATCAGTGCCAACTATATTTTTCGCAAAAATTGCTTTAAATATAAAATCTTTTAATACATTTCCTATATTTCATGCAATGCCACATGTCATCCTCCCATTGGCTCTTCTTGGAACGGTAGAAAATATGGTACAATATTGCCCCCCATGTTGGTCACCTTTTCGAAAAAGGTGATAACAACGTTATTTGGTCACCGATACTATTGATACAATCAGTGGACCATCCACGTGTCATCTCCCCATTGAATCTACTTGATTGAGGCAAAAATCGAAAGACAATGTTGCCTCCTTTCCACAAATGTCCTTACAACTAGAGCTGGGTACGGACAACTCAACTCGGCAAACTCAACTCGTTCAACTCGTTCAGACTCAACTTGATCCTAACCGAGTGGGTGAGTCAGTCTAAACCAAGTAGACTTCGTCCAATTCGAACTCAAATTGAGTCAAGTTCGGGTCAACCAATAACTTGACTCGACTTTACCCAAAATCCAACTCAGTTCTGACTCGACTCGATCTGAAAGTCAACTCGTGTGTATCTGTGTGTATAAACTCATATATGACGTTTCAGATATGAGATGTCATATAACTGATGGAGAGGTTGCAATTCTGGCAAGTGCACTTAGGCTTTAAGTTGTGATTTCAACCTGTGGATACCCGTTACACTCGACCCGACTCGATATTTATGACCGGGTCGGACTCGGTTCGGATTAGTCTAGGCCAGACTCGAACTCAGATTGTGTCAAGCATGCTGGATTCGGTACCGAGTTGGGTCGAGTTCAGGTCAGGTCAAGTTGGGTCAGCCCTAACTCAGTCCGACTCAACTCAATGTTGAGCTCGACTTACGACGTGTGGCATACAATTGTCTTATACAAAGAGTCATAATTATTCTTTCATTAATGTGCACGTATCGCGACCAATATAAAAATTCTACAAATAGTCGGTGTAGCCTTTCCTTACCTTTTCTTCATTTTCTTCTCTCATTCAAATTCCTTCTCTTGTTCAATCTTCTCACTATTATCATGACTGCTTCTTCCTCTACTGTTGATTTAACTTTCCATCAAGACGCTTTTATGAATGAACTAAATTTTCTATCTTCAGTAGTCATTGAATATCTTCTTTTCAATGCGACTATTAAATCTAACAAGGCATTTTTTACACTCAATCCAGCTTTCCACCCTGAAATCAATCATGACAAACTTCTTGCAATAAAACCATATTTCCAGGGCTCCCTAGAGATGTTCTACTTGTTCAATCCAATCAATTTATAGATCCTTCTAATGCCCTCAAAACTTCAAGATCATTGCCGAAATTGATAAATGGCTGGACAAAATGGTATAGTTGTATGGAAGCATAGCATGACGATACATGGAGATAAGCCAGAATCCATGAATGCATCAGCCTTTATCTGCTCAAATACCCAACAAATACTTCTCTTCTGGCAACAACATCGACTTTCTAGAGTCAGTCGACCAACACATTTCATTTTGGATGTGGTTCTATGGGACCGATAATCAGAGACATTTGTGCCTTCACCCATCTTTTACCTTTCGACGAACCTGTTTATCATGGTTTCACCGTGAACAACAAGCATCCCTTTACTCTTACAAACAAAACTAGCAAGGCCTACTACACTTTCATGGCCCTTCAACACAAATTCTAGGATGAAGTTGATGACTAAGAGCACACAACTTTCCTTTTGATGTGGATTTGCCGGCATTTGCTTTGTGTAAGTGTTCTTCAAATTACAAAGGAATACATTCATCTGGCCGAGCCACTTGCTCAAGGATGTCAACTTGCTCTCACCCCATTCATGCTCGACTACTTGTACCACAACATGTTTGAAGCCACTACCAAGGGTTTTCATCACACTTATGTACCCATTTGGCTTGTGCAAATGTAGTTCCATGAGTATTTTGGAGCAACTTTTATCAAATCTATTCGTACTTATTTGAATTTTACTTCACATGGCTATCATAATATTCTTTACCCTAAATTCATTTATTCTTTCGCCGACTACATGAGCTTCTTTATTTCTTTCAATTTAGATAAACACAACCTCTCCTTTTATCTATTTAGTGATAAAGAAATTAGTTTGGCCTGACTCTCAAAAGAATATGATTTGGCCGATGCCAAAATTCAAAAACCTATCTGATGTGTCGAGACCTTCCATATCGTGGCACAGTATAATCAGGTGTTAATGCCAAGGCCGGATTCGAGCAATGCTACCCTAATTTTCTTGCTCGCCAGATCTGTTTAGCCTAAGGCATTCCTTACTCCATTTAATCATCTTACATGTAACCAGCCTCCACATCATTGGTCGATTATTGATTCAGTCCGTACCTTCCATACCCTCTACAGTAATTATGATACTGTAACCTCTTCTTTCACAATGCTTTCTTTTACCAATTGTCCCCAGCAATGTAACGTCTCAGAAAAATCCGTACAAAGACCCGATTACCACCTCAGGCAGAAATCACTAAGGACCAAATCCTTTATAAATTAGACGAAAATTAATTAAGTGCTAAACTGAATTAAATGCTAGATTAGCTTGAACAGCTTTCTATACGATCTATAAGACCCAAAACCAGTAGAATCGTTGACACTACATTGCCTAAAAACTTAGGATCAATCTCAAAACCCAGTTGCTCTCAGGAGCACATGATACTCAGTATCGAACTTGGACAGTGCGTCAAAAGTCCGATTAACGCAAAATTATACGGTTATGACCGCCTTACTGGGCTTGACAACCATCTCGGAAATCAAGTCATAATAGTATTCCGAAACACACAACTTGAGCCCGGAGCGAAGTGTATGAGAAACGCGAATATTCATAGAAAATGAACTCAGATTTAGTGAATTAGGCCGTTCGCTTGCAAGCCAAATTTAAGATTTCTGACGGTCAGAATCTGACCCAATTACACCCTATGATCAGAAAATTTTTCCAACACAGGTCAGTGTACTTGTGGCCCTGATCGATTGACGATGGCTGTTGAACTGAAACTGGACCTCACGGTCGATCCGTAAATCCGACCGGACCGAAAACTTAACCTGACTAGATCTAATGTCAGGGGAATTTCTCTGGACTGTATGCAGAAAAGGGGCCTCCGGATGTGCTCCGTTAGACCGAAATAACCGACTTTTGGCTATTACCTAAGTATACCATGGCCCTGGGGCCATTAAAACCAGTTCTAGGCCTATATAAGGACCTTTACCCACCCCTCTCTCATCTATACGAATTTCAAACCCTAGGAGAGAGAAGAGAGAAAAAAGAGAAGGAAAGAGTGAGGAAGGAGAGAGAGTGAGAGAGATAGTTGCTGGGATTCTTCCCTACTGCTCCACGGGCAGAATCATCCTTCCCGTATCACTATTCCGGAGATTCTGATTCTATTCTTGGGTAAGAAATCCTAACCCTAATCTGTTTTAAGGATCCAAATAGAGTAAGAGATGAAATAGCTAACTTATTTCATGCTATAGGTTGTCGTTGTGTCGTTGGCGGAGACTTAGTGTACAAACTGAGTTTAATACAAGTTTACCAGCAAAAGGTGCGGACTATAAATGTTTAGGGTTATGGTTTTCAAGGCTTTCAATGCCAGTTAATGATTTATGACTGACTTGATTGCTATCACATGTGCTTAGATACGATGTCTTCCGTATATTATATTATATTATATATATATATATATATAAAAACTATGTTGATTGTTAATGTATTCCATATGTTTGTTGAAATGTTTGAATGAATAAGGAATTATGATTTATGCTTGTTATGATTGATATTTGAGAATACATGATTGTCGTACGTGTGACAACTCTCTTGTGAAAGGATTTGCTATAATATGTGTTTTAACTAATTTATTACATGTATGTGATATGTGTAGTTTAAGTGTTTGATAAAATGTCTGAATGAGAAAATGCTTATTGAAATGGATTTAATGAGGGTGTTGAGATAGGATTCTCAATTCCCTTATCTATAGTTACAGTTTCCCTTATGTAACCTATCCTACTACTATGTGATTTATGGATGAAATGCCTATGTATGTTAACATGTATACTATGTGTTTGTTAAAATGCTCAAATGAGATTTATATTTGGATTGGTTGTCACATGTTTTCTTTGACTATCACATAAGAATGCTATTCTTTTGGAGTGCGATTGGGGCTACGATGTAGTCCAGGCAAACGGTAATGGTCTACGATCGGTGGCCGAATTGTTTTAGCTACGACGGATACGTTCGATGAATCCGAGTCGTACGGTGGTTATCGACAGTGGTTACGCAACGAGGAGTGCGTATGCACTCCATGTCGATTAATTCAACGTACGCTCGTACCAGTCGAGCTTGTCAAGTAACCCGATTGGCCTAATGTATGTTTACCATATATGGACGTTACTGCTTGAATCCAAGGTACCGACTTACTAATGAAAAGCCCGTTTAACCTTGATACCACGATCCACTAAGACTCATGAGCCGGACATGGTGGTATGAGACACCGTGGTTGAGCTGTCGGCCTCCGCATAGGTGACGAGCCTCCCTGTAGTGTCCAATGAGCAAACCAAACTCGTGAGCCGAATACGGTGGTATGAGACATTGTATTCAAGTTGTCGGCCTACGCTATGGTGACAAGCCTTTCCCGTAGTGACCTCGAGTATAAATTAAGGCCTACGTTAAGGTGACGAGCCTCTTCATAGTGACCTGAACTTGCTTGTTGTAAGACCCGTATCCTAGTCCGTACTGTTCCGAAGGCTTCCGTGATCCTTCTAGTCGAATTTCGGCAATCCTCGACCTAAAGCCAACGTTGCGCATGATCCTAAGATGAGACTTGCATGCCAAAGTCGGCTCGACCCAAAAGTCTATACCTTGGCGACCGCGCCGTCGCCGCGGTTCCAACGCCGCGACTCACGCACCGACCCGATACCCAGGCTAGAAGATGTCGACCCGCGTTCAATTGGAGGAAAACGCCGCACATTACAAATCCCAAGAGAATGTCCATCAATCACATCAATCCATCAATCAAAGTCAAGTACAAGCAACCCATACCCTAACCTTACCCCTCTCTTACACAAGTACCATAAAGTCAACAAGCACCTTACCCTCATTTCACTCCACCATCACTCCTCTCCCATCATCTCTCTCTCTCTCTCTCATTCTCTCTTATTCTTCCCAAGCAAGCCCAAGAGAAGAATCGTCCATGGCTTCCATGGAGAAGCTATGTGTGGCCCACCCTCCTATCACCCAATCCCAACCTCAAAAATCGATCTCAACCGTTGAATCTTGTTCCCTTGAAGCTCTACAACGTGTTGGTGGAAGAATGACGAAAAATATCCTCAGGTGGGTGCCTCTCTCTCTCTCTCTTCCTCTCCCTCTCTTTTCATTCTTTTTTTGTGATTAGAGGTGGTTGTGTGGCCCACCTGGATGTACCCCACCTTGATGTATATCTTATCCAACCGTCCAAACCATATGGGCCCTACCCTTGGTGATGGGAAACCACAAGTATTAGGTTGATCCCAATCAAGTGGACCACGTTCATGTGGGACCCACCTTGACAAAACGTCCACGTGGGACCCACCTTGATAAACCCTCACGTCCAGCGTCCCTGGACGCTGGACTTGTGAAAGGTGAACAGACGGTGGGTGTGCTGACCGCAGCAATAAAAAAAATATATAATAATAATAATAATAATAATAATAATAATAATAATAATAATATGATACTATGCTTTTGGGTAGGCCACTTATTCAGGCCCCACCTTGGTGCATGTTGTAAATCCAATCCGTCCATTCCGTTCCTCAGATCGTTTTAGACTTTGAGCCGAAAAATGACGCCAATCCGACTTTCTGGCGGACCATAGCATAGCAAATGGTGGTTTTCACCGTTGAAATTTTCTCTGACATTTCTATACACCAAAAAATATTCAATATTGGGCTTGTTTGGCTTGTCTTGAGCCACGGTACACAATGGATGGGTTGGATTCACTTGGAACGGGCCCCGCGTAGGAAAAACCCTGGAATTCTAGATTTTCAAAAAAAAAAAAAAAAAAATCACAGCAGCAGCTGCTGCTGACACGTGAGAGGACACCTGCGCGTCCTGTGCTGGCGGACGGACGGGCAGCAGGGACCCACGGTCCCAGCCGTGGGCCCCACCATGATGTGTTTAGACCATCAACACCGTGCATCTGTTGGGACCCCTTTGGTACAATGTGCCCCCAAAAATCGGCCCTATCCGATGCTCAGGTGGCCCACATCATAGGAAGCAGCGGGATTGAACGTCAGCCATTAAAACCTTTTTTTTTGGGTCACAGAAGTTTTGGATTACCATGAAATTTATTTTTTCCTATTCATATGGGTCCGTGTGACCCTTTTCAACGGATTGGATGGAAAGTAAACATTATGGTAGGCCTCACACTGGACCCACAGTGATGTACATACTTTACTTACACCGTCCACTGCCGTGGACGGTGGACATCACATATACGTGTTCTATCTGAGCCGTCCATCGGTGCAGGGCCCACCTGCATACGTCCAGGGACGTTTGTTATTTTTTTTAAAAATAAAATAAAATCAACAAAATAAAGATATGTAATATATATGTATATGGTATATCTGTTGGGGCCACGCATGTGGACCCATCCCCGAGTATGTGATACATCCAAACCGTCCATCCATCTGGTTGCCCAAATGGTGGAACCCACCATGACATGTGTTTCATATCCACACGTGTGGAGCCCACCTTGATTTTATGTGTGGGATCAACACCATCCAAAGCATCCAGGGTCTCTGGACGGTGGCTCTCCTATTATACCCCATGTTACATTATATTATAATATAATATTATATATTATATTATATTATCTGGATATGATATTATAGAATATTATAGTATATTATAGTATATTATATATTCTATATATATCAGCTGACGTCTGCAGCTTGTGGGTTCCACCAGGTATGTGTTACATCTAACCGACCATCCATCTACCGTATCTCGTGCTCCCCACCTTGATGTGTTGTTCAACCCACGCCGTCCATTCAAATGCCGTGGGGCTCACCTTACTTGATGGTTGGCTGCCCATCACATACCAGCCACCTTATTGTTGTGGTGTGCATTAGCAGACATGGTGGGTCCCACTACCATGCACCCCACCAGGTTGTATGTATTTTATTCACATTGTCTTTATTATGTGGGACCCACTCAATGTATGTGTTTTATACCCACTGATGTATGGGTTTTATTCACACTGTCCATTATATGGACATGAGCCACCTTAATGCATCTGTCGTATATCCATGCCGTCCATCTGTCTACCGCTTGGATCACACCATGATGTATTTATTTCATCCACACCGTCCAGACAGATCTGGACGGTGCTGGACATGTTTGGATGGTGTAGATTTACATTGGCAGTGTTTGGGTGGTGCTGATTTACTTGGGAAATGTTTGGACAGTGCTGATCACATTAGTGAACCATGTACCCCTATAGTAGTGTACAGTGATGCACATGTTACACCTACAACTGTTGAAATGATTTTGTTGTGGTCCAAGCCCACTTGTGGCCCATTGGTGCGGTCCATCTATGAGGCCCATTATGATGTGTTTGGGCCCATGTACAGGGCCCACCTGTTTGTATTGTTAGGCCCATGCAGCGTGTTCCATTTGATGCATATGAGGCCCAAGCAGTGTGGCCCACTCGTTATATATAAGGCCCACGTATGAGGCCCATTATGATGCATTTGCAACCCATTTGATGAGGCTCATTGCAATAGGTTGGAGGCCCATGGGACGAGGCCATTATGATATATCCGAGGCCCATTGTAATATATTCGAGGCCCATGAGTGAGGCCCAATGGGATGTATATGTGGCCATAATGTTGTGTATGAATGCCTTATGTAGGCCACTCTTTGGGAGCAATGTTAGTTGAATGGCCACAGTGTTAGGCAATGATGGTTTAATGTCCACATTGTGACCTTCGCTTAGGCCTTGTTAGGCCCACTCTCATCATCCTCTTAGTGGGTTAACCCAAATAAGTGGACCCCATTCACCATGAACGGACCGCAGTTACCGGATTCAGGATCGATACCCACGGCCGAGGGCCGATCTTTAGATTATGGTTGATCGGTTGTTCATCTATGGACCCCGCCCTGTTTATGTGCTGGTTGTCGGTATCGATTGTCGATACCGATCATTGGTTTCGATTGTTGTGACCGATTACCGACTTCGATCGACGTAACCAATTTGCCGATTTTGATTATTGATCGATTCTGATTATCGTGACCGATTGCCGACTTCGATCGACGTGACCGATTTGCTGATTCTGATTATCGATCGATTCCGATTGTCGTGACCGATTGCCGTCTTCGATCGACGTGACCGATTTGCCGATTCCGATTATTGACCGATCCCGATTACCGTGGCCGATTGCTGATTCCGATTAACTTGGCTGATTTGCCGATTCCGATTGATAAGGCCGATTATCGATGTCGATGCCGATTGTTGACTCCGACTCCGATTGTCGAGACCGATTCTGATTCTGATTATCGAGGCCGATTCTGATTTGTCAAGGCCGATTGTATAGGCCGATTCCGATTATCGAGGCTGAGTATCGAGGCCGAATTCGAGTGTCGATCCCAATTATTGAGGCCGATTTCGATTGCCAAGGCCGATTGTCGTGACCTATATGATGAACATGCGACCCGTAGTTGAGGCCATTTGTGACACGTATTAGGCCCATGATGCATGGCCCAGTTGATGTATTCAAGACCCATGTGTAGGCCCCACATGTCATGTATTTGAGGCTCATGGGCAAGGCCCATTGTGATGTATTCATGGCCCATGGGTAAGGCCCATTGTGATGTATTCATGGTCTATGGGCAAGGCCCATTGTGATATGTATTAGGCCCATGAGCAGGGTCCGCCTATTGTGTATATGTGGCCCTTGAGTAAGGCCCATTGTGTTGTATACTAGGCCTTTGTGCGAGGCCGTGGGCCCATTATATGTTTGACTCTATGTGGCATTCCTTGTGGACAATGTTGGTTAAATGTCCATATTGTCGATGCCGATTATTGAGGCTGGTTATTAATACCGATTATGAGTATGTGACAGCATAACATCATGATACATGCTCATACACATCATCTGCATGTTTGTTATGAGATGTGATTGATCATTGCATATGTCATTGAGCGTGTTGTTATGAGACTCCCTGATAGGCGGAGGTCATCTCACATGAGTGCATGGTATGCGCAGGATTGATGCATGACTGGATTGTATGACTCATGCATCTTGCATTGTGTGCTATGGTTACTATATGCCCTAGTGACATCAGGGCCGTAGCCTCTACAGGCATATCGTGGATGGTCAGAGGAGACACCGAAAATATTTGGTTCTAGCATACGGGCTCCATAGATGTCCCTGGGTGAAAATCTCTAAACCTCCGTGGCCAGGAGACGCCCCAACATCGAGACCGAGTGGATACATGAGTGCCCGAGTGCCGAATACTAGGAGGCCGCGTCTCCCACTTGTCGTGGTCGGTTGGGAGGGGGTGTGGCCTTACCCGCCTGAGCGTAGGGGGCATTGCTAAGCTGAGTCTGACCAGCTCGAGGAATGGGTCCGCTATCGACGTGCCGGATAGGTATTGGTAGACTATTGGCCAGGCGGATAGTGTGGTTTCTTACGCTCACTTGAACTGTGCTGCTAGGAGAGTGACAGTGCCATTTGGAGTGTACTAAACCCAGGTGATGATCCCAGAGATGAACTGTATTGATATGTGGACTTATTGAGTAGGAGTTGCATGTTCATTCATTCATTCACTATCCACTTGGGCTGGTGGTGCGCAACTAATTGTTGTGTGCTTTTGTTATGGCAAGGATTTCGATTGGGGCTCGCGACTAACTTGAGATCAGGAGTTTACCACATTGAGTCTGACTATCCAAATTTAGGTATGGGACTGGTTTGGATAGAAGCCCCTTGTGGTGGATCCCTAGCCTGCGATACTACGTACTATCATCCCGACTTCACAATCCAGCATGGTCATTCCATTGGCACCACATATTGCATATTGCATTACTCCCTCGGCATATAGCATTTTGGGTTGCTATATTTCTGTATTCCTGTGACTTAGATGAGAGTGATGGTATTCGTTAGCTCTTCCGAATTGAATATTGCATTATATTTTTAGCATCCGATGTTTGATTATTTATGACTCCTCATTTGCATAGCTGTCCTACATTGCGTATTCTGATATTGATTGACTCATGGGCTTTCCACTTACTCTGTTATCGTATAATTTATAATCTTGTCAGTATTTCTGTTTACTCTGATAAACTCCTGCTCTTGTCAGTGTTTCTGCTGATTCTGACATTGTACGATTTATGGATTACCAGTGTTTCCGACATTGTATGATTAAGGCATTGCATTGTATACTTGGCACTTACCTTGTGCACACACTTACACCATCCTCTGAGCTTTTTATAAGCTTATGCACGATAGATGCATGCAGGTGATGTTAGGTTGCAGCAATGTTGAGCTTGGAGCGTGCAGCGGTCTTCTGGAACTTGATTTTTTTATTTATGTATTTCCCTTTCAGCATTGTACTCAAATGATTGTATTAGTGGATATGTGATGATGATGTTGCCTTTGTGAATTGGGTAATCTTGTGGTTATGCTTATTTTGAGTTAAATGTACAAAAGAAAAAAAAATCCTCCTTGTAGGATCTCAGGACCGGAATCTGGCGTATGGATGCTAGGAGCCGAGAATGGGGTACTACGGAGGCTGTCGGCATCGGATTCAGTGATCGGGATTCCTGTGAATCCGATTTCTGAGTTTGGGGCGTGACACCTGTCCACTGTTTTTAAATCAGGGGTGACGTTGCCCTATAACTTGCATATCGTATGTGATTACCTAGGATTAACAATGTAACGCCCTGAAAATTGGGGGTCGAGCAAGAGCCCAACTCCTGAGTTCCAACACATCACTTATGTAACATAGATAATGATGATTAAATATTGTCTGCATTAGTGTATTAAACATGAGTTGGATTATATCAAAACAGTATATCATACTCTAAAGACAATTGAATTACGCAAGCGGAAGACTATAATAAGTATATAAAGCATATAAGTGATTGTAAGTCTCCTGAGTATGATCATGTTACCAGGTCAATTAATTACATGTAAAGTTTCCAAAATATACAAAATGTGTAATGTCATCTAGTCATCATCCCAGTAATCCCCGTCGATTAGAACATGGCCTACATAGACCCGCCTGATAGCTGCATATAGAAGAACTCTTCATCATCATCATAAAAGTCCGGATCTGCTACGTAAGCATCGCCACTATCTGCAAGTACAACATGGTTTGGTTGGTGTTTAAAGCACCGTCCCAGAACATGGGAGTGAGTGATCAACTTAGTGGAGCTATAAAGCAAAGGTTAACATGTTATCGATTTAGTCAAGTAGTAATGATAAAGCAGTACAACACTCATGTCCTAAATACTCTTTTTAATACAAGGATGATATGCGATAATGATGTATGCCCTTGCCTGCACTCCCTCTACGACATCATCTCACGATCGCGGCATGCAACACTCCCGCTGTGCTCAACTCCAATGCCAAAGGTACATACAATGTGGTACAAGCACGTGATTAGCCAAGTTTTTAATTAGGCATATTCATACAACAGGATTTGGAAGCTAAGGTACCTCCCTTATATTATTTTTCAAACAATGATCCATCTAGGGTCGTCAATCCTAGTTAATCACATACGATAAGTAAGTTCCAAGTCGTTACGGGGAGGCTCTTCACTATCAGCGCAGGCCTAGCTTATACACGAAGTAACTACGGAAAGGTTCGTCGCCTTAGCGTAGTCTTAGTGTATACTCGAGGTCACAACGGGCTCGTCACCTGATCGTAGGCCAACAGCTCGAATACAGTGTCCTATACCACCATATTCGGCTCACGAGTTTGGGTTGCTCACTGGTCACTATGGGGAGTCTCGTCGCTCTAGCGTAGGCCGACAGCTCGACCACGATGTCCCATACCATCATGCCCGGCTCATGAGTCTTAGCGGATCGAGGTACCAAGGTTAAACGGGCTTTTCAATGGTGAGTTAGGTACCTCAGATTCAAGCAGTAATGTCCATACATGGTGAACATACATTGGGTCAATCGGGTTACTTGACAAGCTCGATTGGTACGAGCGTACGTTGACTTAATTGACATGGAGTGTGTAAGCATTCCGATTGGCCTAACCATTGTCGACAAACAACGTATGACTCGGATTCGTCGAACAAATCGGTCATGGCTAAAACAGTCCGACCACCGATCGTAAACCGTTACTGATTGCTTGGACTACATCGTAACCCCAAATCATACTCCAAACAATAACATTCATATGTGATAATCAAAGACAGCATGTGACAACCAATCTAAGCATGAATCTCATTTGAGCATTTCAACAAACAAGTAGCACACATGTTATCACACACAGATAATTTATCCATAAATCACATAGTAGTAAGATAAGTTTATAAAGGAAGCTGTAACTATAGATAAGGGAATTGAGAATTCTATCTCAACACCCTCATTAAAGACATTCCAACAAGCATTTTCTCATTCAGGCATTTTGTCAAACGCTTAAACTACACACATCGCATACATGTAATAAATCAATTAAAACACATATTATAGAAAATCCTTTCATAGGGGAGTTGCTACATGTACAATAATCAGGTATTCTCAAACATTAATCATAACAAGAACAAATCATAATTCCATTTTCATATAATCATTTCAACAAACACATAGAATGCATTAAAATCAACGTAGTTTACATATATATGTAATATATGGAAAACATCGTATCTAAGCATATGTGATAGCAATCAAGTTATATATAAATCATTGCTGACATTGAAAGCCTTGAAAACCATAACCTAAACGTTTATAGTCCGCACCTTTCGCCGGTAAACTCGTAACGAACTTAGTTTATACACTAAATCTTTGTCAATGGCACAACGGTAACTTATAGCATGAAATAGGTTAGCTATTTCATCACTGCTCTATTTGAATCCCTAAAACAGGTTAGGGTTAGGATTTCTTACCCAAGAACGAAGTTAAAATTGCTGAAATAGCGATTTAGAAAGGCTGATTCAGCCCGTGGAGTGATAGGAGTGAATCCCAGGAACAAACCCTCTCTCCCTCTCTCTCTTCTCCTCACTTTCTTCTTCTCTTTTCTCTCTCTTCTCTCTCCCAGGGTTTGGAATTCGTATGGTAAGGGAGAAAGAGGGTTTAAGGCCCTTATATATGCCCAGAATTGATGGGAATGGCCCTGGGGCCATGGTATACTTAGGTTATAGCTAAAAGTTGACTGTTTCGGTCCAACAAAGCACATCTGGAGGCTCCTTTTTTTGCGTACGGTCCGGAGTAAGTTCCCCGACATTGGATCTAGGTCAAATTAAGTTTTCGGTCTGATCAGATTTGTGGATCGACCGTAGCAGATCATTTTCAGTTCAATGGTCATCGATACTTGATCAGGGCCACAAGCACACTGACATGTGTTGAAAATTTTTCCTGATCCGAGGGTGTAATTGGGTCAGATTCTGAGAGTCTGAATCCTTAAATTTGGCCCGCAAGTAAATGGCCCAAATTACTTAAATTTAAGTTCATTTTCTAAATATATTCGCGTTACTCACACACTTCGCTCCGGGCTCGAGTTGCGCGTTTCTGGATACTGTTAGGACTTGATTTCCGAGATGGTTATCAAGTCTAATGAGGCGGTCATAATCGTATAGTTTCGTGGTCATCGAACTTTAGACGCACGGTCCAAGTCCAATACAGAGTTTCAAGCTACTCCCGAGAGTAACTGGGTTTAGAGATTGATCCTACGTTTTCAGATAATGTAGCGTCAGCGATTCCACTAGTTTTGGGTCTTACAGATCATATTTAAAGTGGTTAGTTCTAATTTCATAAATAATTTAGTTTAATACTTAGTTAATTCTTGCCTAATTTCTAAAGGATTTGGTCCTGAGTGATTTTTGCCTGAGGTGGTATTCGGGTCTTTGTACGGATTTTTTTGAGATGTTACAATTTACCCCCCTCAAAGAAAATTTTGTCCTCAAAATTAGTACCTTTTCGTACTCCTCGAGAATCTGAGGGTAGTTCTTTTGGACCTCGGCTTCCATTTCCTAAGTAACCTCTTCCTCAGTGTGGTGTGTCCACAAAACCTTCACAAGTGGAATTACCTTACTGCGCAGCACCTGCTCCTTCCTATCTAGGATACGCGTTGGTCGCAATATATAAGTAGCGTCCTCACTCAACTGTACCTGCTCCCATTTGATAATGTAGGAAGGGTCAGGAACGTATTTCTTCAGCATAGATATATGAAATACGTTGTGTACGCCTACGAGTGGTGTGGGCAAAGTAAGGCAGTAGGCCACCACACCCACTTGGTCCACTATCTGGAATGGGCCAATGAATCTCGGTGTTAGCTTCCCCTTCTTTCCAAACCGAAGGACTCCTATCATAGAGGAAACTTTCAGAAACATATGGTCCACGACCTCAAACTCTAGTGGTTGCCACCTCGTATCGGCGTAACTCTTCTGTCTGCTCTGCGCTGCAAGAAGTCGACGCCTGATAATATCGATCTTCTCTAAGGTCGCCTGTACTAACTCAGGGCCAATCAAACTCTTCTCGCTAACCTCTGCCCAACAATGCGGTGCTCGACAGGGGCGCCCATACAAGGCCTCGTAAGGAACCATGACCCTACTCGCCTGAAAGTTGTTGTTATAGACGAACTCAGCATAAGGAAGACAGTCATCCCAACTGTCTTTGAAATCAAGCACGCAAGCTCGCAGCATATCTTCCAACACTTGATTCACCCATTCCGTCTGCCCGTCAGTCTGTGGGTGGAACGCGGTACTGAGCTTCAACTTCACACCCATTGCTTCCTGGATATAAGTTTATAAGATAGATGTGAATCGCGTGTCTCAGTCTGACACAATCTCCATAGGAACTCCATGCAGACGCACTATCTCCTTGATGTACAGCCTGGCCAAATCGTCTGCTGAGTTCGAAACTCTAATAAGAAGGAAATGGGTCGATTTCGTCAACCGGTCCACGATCAGCCAAATGGAATCATGTCCCTTCCTCGTCTTCGGTAGCCCTGAGATGAAATCCACAGAAATGAAATCTCATTTTCATTCTGCTATGGGCATGAGCTGAAGCAGTCTAGGAGGTCGGCGATCCTTTGTCTTGACCTGTTGGCACGTAAGACAACGGGACACATAATCTGCTATGTGGGCCTTCATGTTGTCCCACTAGTACGAACGCTTCATGTCTCGATACATCTTCGTACTACCAAGATGCATTGTCATCTTCAAATTGTGAGCAGCCTCGAGTACTTCTCTCCTCAATTCATGGAGATTCAGGACGCACAGGCGGCAACGATACCGCAAACCTCTATCTAAGCCAACCCTCCATTCAGAGTCTTCACTGTCGCTCACCTGCTCTCTCATCTTAGCCAAGCGCTCATCATCCTTTTGAGCCGCTACGATCCTATCATCAATAAGTGGCCGCACCCAAACGTGTGTGACGCTCTCAAATAGCTCCTCCACCGTGAGCTTCTGCTCAAAATCTCACACGAACTCTAGCATATCCCACTCGGCTATAACCTTCTTGCGGTTCAAAGCGTCTGCCACGAGGTTGGCCTTACCAGGATGGTAGGTGACCTCGAACTTGAAGTCTTTCAAGGTTTCCATCCATCGCTGTTGCCTCATATTCAGCTCTCTTTTGGTGAATATGTATCTAAGGCTCTTGTGGTCACAAAAACTCCTCTCCGTAGAGGTAATGTCTTCAGAACTTCAATGCAAAGATGACGGCTGCTAACTCGAGGTCGTGTGTAGGGTAGTTTTCCTCGTGTTTCCTCAACTGTCGTGAGGCATAGGCAATCACCTGTCCTTCTGCATAAGGATGCAACCCAAACCAACACGAGACGCATCGATGTATATCGTATACTTGACCCATTGCTCTAGCAATTCTAGCATAGGGGTGGACATCAACTTGTCCTTCAGCTCCTGAAAAGCTGCCTCTGCCTTCTCATTCCATGCAAACTTGAGATCATTCCGAGTCAGCTGAGACAACGGTCTGGCTATCTTGGAGAAATCCCGAATGAATCGTCGATAGTAACCTGCCAGGCCAAGAAAACTCCTCACTTTAGTAACTAAACCGGGCTTCTCCCAGTCCTGAACTGTGACTACCTTAGCAAGGTCCACAACTATCCCCTCCTTGGACACGACATGCCCTAGGAACTTCACTTCTTCCTTCCAGAAGTTGCACTTCTTGTACTGCGCAAATAACTGGTTCTTTCTGAGCATATCGAAGATGGCTCGCAGGTGCTACTCGTCATCTTCCTGACTTTTGGAGTATATCAGGATGTCATCTATAAACACGATGATAAATCAGAATAGATACGGCCAAAACACCCGATTCATTAAGTCCATGAACATGGCCGGTGCGTTTGTGAGTCCAAACGACATTATAAGGAACTCGTAGTGCCCAAAACTGGTCCTGAAAGCTATCTTCTGCACGTCCTCATCTCTAACGTGCAACTGGTGATACCCTGACTGTAAGTCAATCTTTGAGAAATACTATGCCCCCTTCAACTGATCGAACAGATCATCTATCCTAGGCAAAGGATACTTGTTCTTCACCGTCACTTGGTTCAACCTGCAATAATCAATACACAATCGCAGTGATCCATCCTTTTTCTTCACAAACAAATAGGTACTCCCCAAGGAGATACACTTGGTCGTATAAAGCCTGCATCCAACAGAACATCGATCTGTGTCCTCAGTTCCTCCATCTCACATGGAGGCATGTGATACGTGGGTAATTAAATGGGTATTGACCAGGCACAATATCAATGGTAAAATCGATCTCGCGCTGAGGAGGTAATCCAAGAATCGTTTTGAACACGTTCGCGAAATCCTGAACTACGGGCGTATTCTCTAATGTCAGTCTATTAACATGCTCTAGCAAGGTAGCATAACAACTAACTTGGCAGGGCCAACTGACTTAAACTGGAAAAGTAAAGGCCGTGCCCTCAGGTGTACGGGCAGTCACTAATCTGGTATCACAATCGATCTCGGCCTTCATCTCGGTGAGCCAATTCATACCGAGGATAATGTCGTAATGGTATAGTGGGGTAACGATCAGGTTAACAAGTACGGTCTTGCTTCCTAAGTCTATCGAGCAACCCTTACAAGTTCTGCTAACATCTGAAAAAGTCCCTGTAGCTGTAAGGATCCTCACTCCCTTCATAGGAGTTGTATCCAATGCTAGCCGCTTGATTACCGCACATGATATGATGGCGATAGTGGACCCGGTGTCCACCAATAAGAAAACTGGTGTACCTTGGATGTGAGTCGTGACTTCAAAATCCATTGGTGCTGTCTCAGATGCCTTAGCTACAAGTGAGTGCACATAGTCTGCTGAGAACGGTTTGACTACAGTACCATAGGTCGCTGAGGCGGCCTAAATCAAGGTGCAGGTGTCCGAAAAGATGGATGTGTTGGTATTGACCTTAGAGGTGGAATTGAAGAGGTCGTGGCATCTGACGGTTAATCCTCTGAGGGGGCGTAAAGCCGTTGTCCCTCATCCTAGTGAAACAATACGTGTTAGTATGGCCCGATCTCTGGTAGTAGGTGCACCATATATCGAGTCGCCTCGGCTGTGTCGGTGAAGCCGTAAGCCTAGGAGGCGAGTCAGTACGGGGCCTCTTGTCGAGGAACAGCCTGCTCGACAACTCTGGACGTGGCCTACGGACCATAGGCACACATGTACGGGATAATTTATCCTCATCCTGCTCCACTCGCAAAGACATGCCCACTAGCTCAGCATAGGTGGATATGCTAGCGCAACACATCTTCGAGCATATCTCGGGTCGCCGACCTTTAGAAAATCACCGCATTCTCATCGGCTAATCTGCCAATATCAGGGGAGCATATCTGGCCAGCTCCATGAACCGGTTCTCATACTCACCACAGTCATCCCTCCCTGACGGAGGCGAAGAAACTCACTCTCTTTCTCATGACGATAAGTGAGGGGAAAGTACTTCTCATGGAAGTGGGTCTCAAAAGCTGCCCACGTCCATACGTATCCAACGACAATAGTTCGAAGGACACTGTCCCACCAGAGGCTGGCCTCCTTCTCGAACATATAGGTGACCAGCTCCACCCGCTCTGCTTCAGTGCAGTGCAGCGGCTTCAGCATCTTAGAAATGCGGTCGAGCCAATACTCGGCCTCTTCGGGTTTGTGAGTACCCGTAAACGTTGGAGGTCGAAAGCGCTGGAATCGCTCAAATAGGCCGTTAACACTCATATTGCTAGCAGGCTGCATAAGAGGTGTAGGTGGAACCACACCCATGATCTGGGCAAAGACCCCTGCGAGGGTGGCCAAAAACTGCTGCTACTGCTATTGCTGCTGCTGCTAGATCAAGAGCATCATCTGCTCCAACCTATCAGTAGGAAGAGCCGATTGAGGCACGTGTGGCATCGAAGAAGACGCCCGGTTCTGCTCAGGAACCGGTGGTGCAACAGGTGGTGTAACAGGTGCAGGCCCATTAGTGGGGCCAGTGGCCGACTGAGAATCCGGCATAGTGTTGTGAGTCAGGCCCAAATAGGGGTCCGTTTGGCTATCGCTTAAGGGAGGTGCCCCGTCAAACGAGTCGCCCAATGTGAGATGTGTTGTACTCCATGTGGCCTTAGGTGGCATCCCCTACATACAACATAAGGTGCAACTAGTGTCAGATTCAACACAATATCACACTCGCATACATACATCATTCGCATTTCGAATCCAAAGGAGCTTCATGCATTTCATTTACCAAAATTATCACAATACATGAGATGCAATATTACATGGACCATAACAGAAGATGCATATGAGCTAATCTAAGCATGGTTCACACACTAAAACTTACAACTACTCTACCACAATACTAAACCTATCAAGGCTATACATAGAAACAAGGAAAATAAGCAACAAAATAAATTAAAAGATGACTGCGAGCATGACTAGTCGTCTGAATCAGGTGATGGAGGAGGTGCACTCTTATCTTGCATGCAACACAGGATAGCCTTCAAGGTGCGAGACACCTTCTTGAATTTCTGCTTCACGAAGGCCCGGGTCTCACCAACCTCTTGTTGCAGGGCAGCTTGACCCTCCTCAAGTCGAGCCAAGCGGGATTCTATAGCAGCCCGATCACTGCCTCGCTCCTGTGTAGCAAGAGGAGAGCCCTCATCAGTGTCTTGGGCCTCCTCTTCTTCTTCCTGCTCTCCTCCTTCCTCTATCTCATTCTCTTCCTCTTTTTCCTCACTCCCCTCATCTTCGCTTTCCGTCTCATCCTCACTCTCATCGAGTCAAGCTTGATGCTGTCGTGGCCCAATCTCCATGCTGTTGAGAGTAGTGTTGTTGATGAAATGGATCGGCACAGGAAGTTCTGCGCCAAGTCTGTAAGCCAATTCACGTGTAAGCCTGCATATAAGTCGGCTGAAGGGGAGTGAAACAGACGCCCTAGAAGAGCGCGAAGTCTACACTATCTGTAGTAGCACATACGTAGGCACACACAGCTTCTCTTCTTGCCTAGCTTGATACAGAAAATCTACCATCAGACACGTGCACTCGCTGCGATTGCTCCACCTGGGGTACACGTTGTAAGTAAAGATATGGTGGATCAGGCGGAAGTCGTCGATCATATTGGATGCTAGGAGGCTATTGTTTGAATTCACAAAGGAATCACATGAGGTGATCCCTTTCATGTGCACTCTTAAGACTCTGCTCACTAGCATGTACTTCACCAAGCGGCACTCCCATGATTCGTGCTATTAAGCCGACATCAATTGTGGCGTCCCGCCTTTCCATGGGAATTTTAAACTGCAAGGGCTCCATCGTTGGCTCTCGAATATGGGCATAAAAGGCTTGGACGGTGTCCACATTCGCAAGAGACTTAATCTAAAAAATGGGACCCCACCCGGACCCACCAGGCGATCCATCACCAGATATTCCCCAAAGATCCTCTCGTCTACATGTGCTTCAAAAAGGACCCTACAACCCTCAAATCTTCCATGGGACAGATCGGCCAGTAGAGATCTCTCGAGGGGAGCCTGGGCATCGAGATCTTGCTTTGTCATTATCTCTCGATCGATGCTTATATCTGCGGCGGCGCTTTTCGGCCTCCTTGAACGAGTAGGGCGGCTAGGCCCGGCTTCATCCGTGGAAGCCCTCTTCTTCCCCATGAGAGAAAGAAGCGTGGAGATGGAGAAAATAGTTGTTACAAGCTCGAAAAGAGTCATTGGAGTGAAATAATGTGAAGGGATAGGATGGGTTGTTGGACTTTGAGATTTTTAAGACACAAGGAGTGTTTGTGTACTCAAATGAGAGGGATTAAGGGAGGTAAATAGTTGTGGAAGATGGATTTGAGAGAAATGATGGAAGGTGGGTATACAATGAAGAAGATATGAGGATGGAGAGGAGGATTTGAGAGAGAAAAAAATGGGTTTTTGAGAAAAAGGAAAGCTTGAAGTTAGGTGGGGGGTTAGAATGAAGCAAATGAAAGAAATAAAAGGGATCCCACATGATTTTGTGGGCCCCACAGCAGCATACAAGTGCCGGCACGACGGGCCCGGACGACCCAACCGGCGAGGCCTCGTCGATCCGGTGATGCCATCACGGGTCCATGGACAATCCAGTGATGGCTCACCCCAGGGGTAATGCCATCCCCCTGGCGTGCTGGAAATGTGTGGGGTCCACTTTGCTCCCCCCTGATTTGCACTATTTGACCCCCCCCTCTGTTTGAGTGGTTTCGGGTTCCATCTTGCGTATATTCGCGCTTTTCAATTTATTCGAGTGTGGGATCCATCAATTCATCATCTAAACCCGTCGGTTGATGATCCAGAAAAGATATGGGGTCACCACGCATGATCTCGGATGTGTACGGGCCTCGATTTCAAGGGTCAATTTCACCTGGCAGCGAAACTGGGAGTCCTATGATCATTTCTATGTTTTGTCGCACCCTCCTAAGTCAAAACACGTCAGTGTGCATCGTGTTACTATAACTTAGGTCCAGTTTAATCCAAATCATGCTTTGATACCAACTTGTAATGCCCTGAAAATTGAGGGTCGAGTAGGAGCCCAACTCCCGAGTTCCAACACATCACTTATGCAACATAGATAATGATGATTAAATGTTGTCCATATTAGTGTATTAAACATGAGTGGGATTATACCAAAACGACATATCATACTCTAGAGACAATTGAATTACGCAAGCGGTAGACTGTGATAAGTATATAAAGCATATAAGTGATTATAAGTCTCCTGAGAATGATCATGTTATTAGGTCAATTAATTACATGTAAAGTTTCCAAAATATACAAAATGTGTAATGTTATCTAGTCATCATCCCAATAATCCCCGTCGATTAGAATATGGCCTGCATAGATCCTCCTGATAGCCGCATATAGGAGAACTCCTCATCATCATAAAAGTTTGGCTCTGCTACTTAAGCAGCGCCATCATCTTTAACTACAACAGGGTCTGGTTGGTGTTTAAAGCACCATCCCAGAATGTGAAAGTAAGTGATTAACTCAAAGGAGCTATAAAGCAAAGGTTAACATGTTATCAATTTAGTAAGCAGTAATGATAAAGCAGTACAACACTCATGTCCTAAATACTCTTGTTAATGCAAGAATGATATGCGATAATGATGTATGCCTTCGCCTGCACTCTCTTTGCGACATCATCTCACGATCACGGCATGCAACACTCCCGCTATGCTCAACTCCATTGCCAAAGGCACATGCAATGCGGTGCATGCACGTGATTAACCAAGTTCTTAATTAGTCATATTCATATAGCAGAATTGGAAAGCTAAGGTACCTCCCTTATATCATTTTTCAAATAATGATCTATCTAGGGTCGTCATTCCTAGTTAATCACATACAATAAGTAAGTTCTAGGTCGCTACGGGGAGGCTTATCACCATCAGCGCAGGCCTAGCTTATACACGAAGCAACTACGGAAAGGCTCGTCGCCTTAGCGTAGTCCTAGTGTATACTCGAGGTCACTTCAAGCTCATCACCTGATCGTAGGCCAACAGCTCGAATATAGTGTCCCATACCACCGTATTCGGCTCACGAGTTTTAGTTGCTCACTGGTCACTATGGGGAGGCTCGTCGCCCCAGTGTAGGCCGACAGCTCGACCATGGTGTCCCATATCACCATGCCCGGCGCATGAGTCTTAGCGGATCAAGGTACCAAGGTTAAACGGGCTTTTCATTGGTGAGTTTGGTACCTTAGATTCAAGCAGTAGCGTCTATACATGGTGAACATATATTGGGTCCAATCGGATTACTTGACAAGCTCGACTGGTACGAGCGTACGTTGACTTAATCGACATGGAATGCGTAAGCATTTCACGTGGCCTAACCACTGTCAACAAACAATGTATGACTCAGATTCGTCGAATACATCCGTCGTGGTTAAAATAGTCCGGCCACCGATCGTAAACCGTTACCAATTGCCTGGACTACATCGTAGCCCCAAATCACACTCCAAATAATAGCATTCACATGTGATAATCAAAGATAGCATGTGGCAACCAATCTAAGCATGAATCTCATTTGAGTATTTCAACAAACAGGTAGCACACATGTTATCACACCCAGTCAATTTATCCATAAATCACATAGTAGTAAGATAGGTTACATAAAACAAGCTGTAACTATAGATAAGGGAATTGAGAATCCTATCTCAACACCCTTATTAAAGACATTCCAACAAGTATTTCCTCAAACGCTTAAACTACACACATCACATACATGTAATAAATCAATTAAAACACATATTATAGCAAATCCTTTCACAGGGGAGTTGCCACATGTACAACAATCAGGTATTCTCAAACATCAATCATAACAAGAATAAATCATAATTCCATTTTCATACAATCATTTCAACAAACACATAGAATGCATTAAAATCAACGTAGTTTACATATGTGTAACATACGGAAAACATCGTATCTAAGCATATGTGATAGCAATCAAGTTAGACATAAATCATTGCTAACATTGAAAGCCTTGAAAACCATAACCTAAACGTTTATAGTCCGCACCTTTCACCAGTAAAATTGTAACGAACTCAGTTTATACACTAAGTCTTTGTCAATGGTACAACGACAACCTAAAGCATGAAATATGTTATCTATTTCATCACTGATCTATTTGAATCCCTAAAACATGTTAGGATTAGGATTTCTTACCCAAGAACAGAGTTGAAATCATCGGGATAACGATTCAGAAAGGCTGATTCAGCCCGTGGAGTGATGGGATTGAATCTCAGGAACAAACCCTTACACACTCTCTCTCTCTTCTCCTCACTTTCTTCTTCTATTTTCTCTCTCTTCTCTCTCCTAGGGTTTGGAATTCGTATGGCAAGGGAGAGAGAGGGTTTATGGGCCGTATATAGGCCCAAAACTGATGGGAATGGCCCCAGGGCCATGGTATACTTAGGTTATAGCCAAAAGTTAGCTGTTTCGGTCTAACAGAGTACATCTGGAGGCCCCTTTTCTGCGTATGATGCGGAGTAAGTTCCCTGACATTGGATTTAGGTCAAGTTTAGTTTTCGGTTTGATTGGATTTGTAAATCGACCGTGGCAGACCATTTTCAGTTCAACGGTCATCGATACTCGATCAGGGCTATAAGCACACTGACATGTGTTCAAATTTTTTCCTGATCCGAGGGTGTAATTGGGTCAGATTTTGACGATCTGAATCCTTAAATTTGGCCTGCAAGTGAACGGCCCAAATCACTTAAATCTGAGTTCATTTTCTAAATATATTCGCGTTGCTCACACACTTCGCTCCAGGCACAAGTTGCGTGTTTCTGGATACTATTTGGACTTGATTTCTAAGATGATTATCAAGTCCAGTGAGGTGGTCATAATCATATAGTTTTTTTATCATCGAACTTTCGACGTGCGGTTTGGTTCTGATACGGAGTTTCAAGTTACTCCCGAGAGTAACTGGGTTTAGAGGTTGATCCTAGGTTTTCAGGTAATGCAGCATCTGCGATTCCAATAGTTTTAGGTCTTACATATCATATTTAAAGTGGTTAGTGCTAATTTCACAAATAATCTATTTTAGAACTTAGCTAATTCTTGCCTAATTTCTAAAGGATTTCGTCCTTAGTGATTTCTGCATGAGGTGGTACCGGGTCTTTGTACGGATTTTTTCGAGACGTTACAGACAACCTTAGATGTATCATCCTTTGGGTAAATAATATAAAGGGTAGTACCTTAGCTTCCCAAACCTGCTGTATGAATAAGTATAATTAAGAACTTGGCTAATCACGTACATGTACCGCATTTGCATTTGCCTTTGGCGTTGGAGTTGAGCATAGAGGAAGGGGTATATGCCGCGATCGTGAGATGATATCACAGCGGGAGTGCAGACAAGGGCATGCATCATTATTACATATCATCCTTGCATTAACCAGAGTACCTAGGAATGCTTGTTGTATTACTTTATCATTACTGCTTGACTGAATTGATAACATGTTAACCTTTGCCTTATAGCTGCATTGAGTTGATCACTCACTCCCACTTTGGGACAGTGTTTTAAAACACTAACCAGACTCTATTGTAGTTTCAGGTGACGTCGAGGCTTATGAGGCGGAGCCTGACTTCTACGACGATGACGAGGAGTTCTCCTACATACAACTCTCAGGTGGGTCTCTGTAGACCTGAAGTTGCATTGACCGGATTTCAGGGATACAAATTAGTTGAACATTACATTGTATCATTTTGTGAATTTTTTGAATTAAAATTGTAATTATTTAACCTAACAGCATGTTTATACTCTGGGGACTTACAATCACTTATATGATTTATATACTTATCACAGTCTTCTGCTTATGTAATTTAATTATCTCTGGAGTATGATATGTTGATTTGGTGTAATCTCATTCATGTTTAATGCACTAATATGGACAACATTTAATCATCATTATCTATGTTGCATAAGTGATGCATTGGAACTCGGGAGCTGAGCTTCTGCTTGACCCTCAATTTTCAGGGCATCACAAGTTAGTATTAAAGCATGATTTAGATTAAACTGGACTTGGGTTATGGTCACACGACGCACATAGATGGTTTTGACTTAGGAGGGTGCGATAAAACGTAGAAACAGTCATAGGATGCCCAGTTTCGCCAATCGAAGGAAGTGACCAAAATTGACCGTTGAAATCGGACTCGTAGGCCTCCGTGATCATGTGAGATGGCTTCAAATCCTTTCCCAGACCGTCAATCAACAAGTTTAGACGAGGATTTGGTGCATTTCACACTCAAAGAACCCGAAAGGTGTGAATATACGTATGTTGAGACCTGAAAATGCCTCAAATGGACTCGGGGGCCCAAACAACGCAAATCAGGGGGATCCGAGGTGGGTCCCGCGCACATCCGGTGTTCGGGGGGGGGGGATAACATCACCAGTTTCAAGGAGGCATCACCCCATTATCCAGGAACCGGTGATGCCATCACCGGTTCGGGGATGCATCCCCGATTTTGGACAGCGGGCCTGCCGGGCCGACGAGTGTAAATGGCTGTGGGGCCCACGAAATCATGTGGGTCCCCTTCTATTACCCCTATTTGCTTCTTTCCTTTCACTTCTACCCTTCCAAGCTTTCCAAATCTCTCTAAACCTCACATTCCTCTCTCAAATATCCCTCAATTTCACTATCTTCTTCATTCTCTTCGCTACATACTCTCTTTCCCTCATCCTCATCGAAACCCTATCTTCTACTATTTCCATTTTCCCTATTTCTTACTCATTTAGACACAAAGTCCATAGCTTTATGTCTCATCTTTCAAAAAGCCTCCAAATCCACCTTCATTATAAGGCTATTTGGTTTCCATGGCTCTTTTTGAGCTTGTGGCTGCCATTTTCTCTCTCCACAATTCTTTCCCCCATGGGAAAGAAGAGAGCTCTTACGGATGAAGCTGGGCTTAGCCGCCCAACCTGTCCAAGGAATAGGTCGGGCGCAGAGCCAAGTAAGAGCGCCGCACAAGAGTTGAGGATGAAACGGGAGCTCGATCTCCAAGTTTCCATTGAGAGAGCTCTACAGCCTGACATTCAGGGCCGTAGGGTTCTCTTCGAAGCGCAAGTGGACGAGAAGCTTTTGGGCTTTATCTGCTGATGGACCACTTCTTAGATGCCGGATGGGGGCTCGTATTTGAAGGCAAGTCACGTGCGACTGTGGACACTGTCCGAGCCTTCTACGCCCATATATGGGACCCATCTCTGGAGACTCTACAATTCAAGATTCCTGTGGTAAGGCGAGAAGCAGTAGTCGATGTCGGTTTGATAGCTTAGATTATGGGGATACAACGTGGTGAAGTGCATGCTGATGAGAAGTATTTCAGAGTGCACGTGAAAGGGATCACCACACACGTACCTTTGTGGCCGCTTGGTCCACTAGAACCATGGCAACTGCCTCCTAGCAACCAAGATGACTCTTGATTTCTGCCTACTCCACCACATATTCACATACAATGTATATCCTAGGTGGAGCAATCGCATCGAGTGCATGTGCTTGATGGTAGACTTCTTGTACCGTGTTGGGCAGGGAGACAACTTGTGCCTGCCTACCTTTGTCCTACGGGAGATAGTCCTAACTGCCCGTTCTACTAGGACGGCTACTTCACTTCCCTTTGGCCAACTCATATGCAAACTTGCTTGTGAGTTCGGCTACAGACTTAGCCCTGATGAGTTGGTGCCGATTCACTTTATAAATAATACCACACTCGCCAACCTGAAGATTGGGCTGTAACCGCAACGTGATGGGTTTGAGGACGAGGAAGGCAGTGAAGAAGATGAGGGGAGTGAAGAGGACGGGAGTGAGGAAGAGGAAAGTGATGGAGAAGGGGAAGAAAATGAGATAGTGGAGGGGAAAGAGCAGGAAGAGGATGAAAAGGAGGCCCAAGACACAGATGAGGGATCTCCTCCTGCTACACAGGAGCGTGACAGTGATCGGTCTGCTATAGAAGCCCTCTTGGCTCAGATTGAGGAGGGTCAAGTCGCCCTAAGACAGGAGATCACGGAGACCCGAGCCAAGGTTGAAGAGAATCAGGCCTTTGTGAAACAGAAATTTAGCAAAGCATCTTGCACCTTGAGGGCTATCCTGTGCTGTCTGCAGGACAAGGGTGCCCCTCCACCATCGCCAGATTCAGACAAGTAGTCACATGTGTAGTCGTCTTTTGGTTTGCTTTACTGTTAGTCTTCCTTTGTACTAGCCTTAGTAGACTTGTTTGGTCGTTGGTATGTTTAGTGGTTAAAGCTTGTTTAAATTAGCTCACATGCATCTTCTGTCATGACTTGTGTGAATCTATATCTCATGTATTATGACGATTTTGGTAAATGAAATACATGAAGTTTCTTTTGGTTTAGAATGTGAATGATGTGTGGATGAATGTATGTTCTTATGCTGAATCTAACATGGGTTGCACCCTATGTTGTATATAGGGAATGCCACCTAAGGCCACACAGAGTACGACATGTCCTATACTTGGCGACTCGATTGACGGAGCACCTCCCCTCGGCGATAGCCATACGGACCCCAGTTTGGGCCCGATTCGCGAGACTATGCCGAATTCTTAGCCAGCCATTAGCCCCACTAATGGGCTGACACCTGTTACACCACCTGTTGCACCACTGGTTCTTGAGCAGAACCGTGTGTCTTCCTCGATGCCTCATGTGGCTCAGGCTCCTCCTTCTGATAGGTTGGAGTAAATAATGCTCTTAATGTAGCAACAGCAACAGCAGCAACAACAGTTTTTGGCCACCATCGTTGGGACCCTTGCCCAGAGCATGGGTGTGGTTCCACCTGCACCACTTGTGCACCCTGCTTGAAACGTGGGTGCCAGTGGCCTATTTGAGCGATTCTAGTGCTTCCGACCTCCTACTTTGTCGGTACTCACAGACCCGAGGAGGCCGAGATTAGCTTGACCGTATCTCCAAGATGCTGAAGCCGCTGCACTGCACTAAGGTAGAGCAAGTGGAGTTGGTCACTTATATGTTTGAGAAGGAGGCTAGCCTCTGGTGGGACAACGTCCTTCGGACCATTGCTGTTGGTTTCGTATGGACGTGGGAGGCCTTTGAGACGCGCTTCCACAAGAAGTATTTCTCCCTCACGTACCGCCATGAGAAGGAGGGAGAGTTCCTTCACCTCCGACAGGGATGGATGACCGTTGCTAAGTACGAGAACAGATTCACGGAGCTGGCTAGGTACACTCCTTTGATATTAGCTGATGATCTGATGCGAATGTGGTGATTTTCTGAGGGTCTGCGACTTGAGATACGCTCAAAGATGTGTTGCGCTAGCATACCCCACTATGCTGAGCTAATGAGCATATCTCTGTGAGCGGAGCAGGATGAGGATAGGCTATCCCACACACGGGTACCTATGGTTCCTAGGCCGCGACCAGATTTGCCGAGCAAGCCGTTCTTCCGCAAGAGGCCCCGTGCAGACTCGCCTCCCAGACTTACAGCTCCACCAGCCCCGATGAGGCGATCAGACTTATGGTGTACTTACTGAAAGAGGTCGGGCCATTCCGACACTTACTGCTTCACCAGGATAAGGGACAACAGCTTCTTGCCACCTTAGAGGATCAACCGTCAGATGCCACCAGCCATCTCAGCCCCACCCCTATGGTCAGCACCAACACATCCATCTTTTCGGCTGCCTGCACCTCAATTTAGGCCGCCTCAGCGACCTATAGCACCACAGCCGAACCGTTCTCAACCAGCTCGGGTGCACTCAATTGCAGCGGAGGCATCCAAGACAACAGTTACAGCATCGTTGGCTTTTGAGGTCATAACGCATATCCTAGGTACACCAGTCTTCTTATTGGTGGACACCGGGTCCACTATCTCTATATTATCATGCGCAGCAGTCAAGCGACTGGGGTTGAAAACTAGTCGTATGGTTGGGTTGAGACTCCTTACCGCTACAGGGACTTTCTCATATACTACCAAGATGTGCAAGGGTTGTTCGATAGACTTAGGGAGCAGAACAGTACTCGTCAACTTAATTATTGCCCCGCTCTGTCATTACGATGTGATCCTTGGTATAGATTGACTCACCGAGATGAGGGAAGAGATCGATTGTGATGTTAGGGTGGTGACAATGCATGGACCTGAGGGCATGACCTTTGTAACGCCCTGAAAATCGGGGGTCGAGCAGGAGCTCAACTCCCGAGTTCTAACGCATCACTTATGCAACATAGATAATGATGATTAAATTTTATCTGTATTAGCACATTAAACATGAATGAGATTAAACCAAAATAGCATATCATACTCCAGAGACGATTAAGTTAAGTAAGCAGAAGACTGTGATAGATATATAAAACGTATAAGTAATCGTAGGTCTCCTGAGTATGATCATATTACCAAGTCAATAATTTACATGTAAAGTTTTAAAATATATAAAATGTGTAATGTTATCTAATCAGCAACCCTACAAGCCTCGTCGATCAGGCCACGACTCACATGAACCTGCCCGAGAACTGCATGTAGGGGAATGCCTCCTTATTATCCTCGAAGTTTGGCTCCACCTCATAGGCATCACCACTACCTGCAGCTAAGACAGAATCTGGTTGGTGTGTACAACACCGTCCCAAAACGTGGGAGTGAGTGATTAACTCAGTGGAGCTATAAAGCAAAGGTTAACATGTTATCAATTCAGTCACGCGGTAATGATAACACAATACAACAATCAGGTTCTAAGTACTCTTGTTAATGCAAGGATGATATGAAATAATGACGCATGCCCTCGCCTACGCTCCCTTAGTGACTTCATCTCACGATCGTGGCATGCAACCCTTCCTCAGTGCTTGACCTGCTATGCCAAAGGCACACGTAATGTTGTGCATGCTTGTGATTAGCCAAGTTCTTACTTAGGTCTCCCTTATATCAATGCCAAACAATGATCCATTCTAGGGTCGTCAGTCCTAGCAAATTTCATACGATATTGCGGTTCTAGGTCACAACAAAGGGCTTGTCACCTGATCAGTGTAGGCCTAGTTTATACTCTAGCTACTATGAAAAGACTCGTCGCTTCAACGCAGACTCAGAGTATGCTCGAGGTCACTACTAAGGGCTCGTCACCTGATCAGTGTAGGCCGACAGCTTGAATACAGTGTCCCATATTACCGTATTTGGCTCATGAGGTAGTGTTGCTCACTGGTCACTACGGGGAAGCTCGTCACCCTAGCGTAGGCCGACAGCTCGACCACGGTGTCCCATACCACCATGTCCGGCTCATGAGTCTTAGCGGATCGAGGTACCAAGGTTAAACGGGCTTTCCACTGGTGAGTTTGGTACCTTAGATTCAAGCAGTAGCGTCCATACATGGTGAACATACATCGGGCCAATCGGGTTGTTAGACAAGCTTGACTAGTATGAGTGCACGTTGGTTTGATCGACGTGGAGTGCATAAGCATTCCACGTGGCCTAACCACTGTCGTCAAACGATGTACGACTAGATTCGTCGAATGTATCTATCGTGGTTGAAACTAAGTCTGCCACTCAGTCGGAACCAGTTACCGATTGCGTGGACTACACCGTAGCCCCAAACACACTTCAAATACGATAGGAATACATATGTGGTAGTAAAAAAAAACATGTAGCAACCAACATAAATATAAGTCTAATTTGAGCATTTCAACAAATACATAGTGTACAAGTTAGTATACATAGGCATTTCGACCATACAACATGTAGTAGTAATATAGGTTACATAAAAACTACAACCATAGCTAAGGGGGTTGAGAATCCTATCTCAACACCCTCATTCATTGCATTTCAACAGGTATATCCTCATTTAGGCAATTTATCAAACACTTAGACTACACATTCCAACATACATGTATTAGGCTAGTTATTACACATACCCTGGCATGTCCTTTTACAAAGGAGTTGCCATATACACAACGAGCATATATTCATAGTTAATAATCATGGCAAGCACAAATCTAAATTCATTCCATTCAGACATTTTTACAAACACTTAGACTACACACTACAACATACGTAACGTATATTGGCGATAATAAAAATTAGGATAAATCCTTTCACCAAGGAGTTTTCACACGCATAACGACCATATATTCACGACGAATAATCATGGCAAGCATGAATCCAAATTCTGTACTCATTCAGTCATATCAACAAACACATGAAATACACTATATTCAACATAGTTCATATATATCTGTAAAGTGAAATAAGCATCACATTTAGTATGTAAAATGACACCCACATCAGTTATAAATCATTAACTAGCATTGAAATCCTTGAAAACCATAACCTAAACGTTTATAGTCCGCACCTTTCGCCGGTAAACGAGTAACGAACTCAGTTTGTATACCGAGTCTTTGTCTATGGCACAACGATAACCTATATCATGAAATGGGTTAGCTATTCTACCCTTACACTATTTGAAACCCTGAAACAGATTAGGGTTAGGATTTCTTACCCAAGAGCGACATCGGAATCACCCGTATAGCGATACAAGAATAGTGGTTAAGCACGTGGAGCGTCGGGATTGAATCCTAGGAACCAACTCCAACTCTCTCTCTCTCTCACTTTCTCTCTCTTTCCTTCTCTTTTCTCTTTTCTCTCTCCTAAGGTTACAAATTCGTATAAAATGAGAGAGTGAGGGTTTTAGGTCCTTATATAGGCCTAGAACTGATGGGAATGGCCCCAGGGTCATTATATACTTAGGTTATAGCCAAATAGGGGTTGTTTCGATCCAACGGAGCACTTCTAGAGGCCTCTTTTCTGTGTGCGGTCGAACTTAAGCTCCCTAGCAATGGATCTAGGTCGAGTTAAGTTTTCGATCCGATCAGATTTACAGATCGACCGTGGCGGACCAGTTTCAGTTCAACGGTCATCGATACTTGATCAAGGCCACAAGTACACTGACATGTGTATGAAATTTTCCCTGACCTGAGGGTGTAATTAGGTCAGATTCTGACAGTCTGAAACCTTAGATTTGGCCCGCAAGCGAACTGACTTAATTTACTTAAGTTTCATTTCATATCCTAAAGATATTCGCGTTTCTCACACACTTTGCTCCGGGCTCAAGTTGTGCGTTTCTAGATGCTGTTAGGACTTAATTTCTAAGATGGTAGTCAAGCCCAGTAAGGCGGTCATAACTGTATAGTTTTGTAGTCATCGGACTTTCGACGTGCAGTCCAGGTCTGATACAGAGTTTCAAGATGCTCCCAAGAGTAACTGGGTTTAGAGATTGATCCTAGATTATAGGATAATGAGCGTTAACAGTTCTGCAAGTTTTGGGTCTTGCGGTTTGTATTTAAAGTGGTTCAGGCAAATTTTCCAGCTAATCTAGTTTAGCGCTTAGTTAATTTCGCCTAATTTCCAAAGGATTTGGTCATGAGTGATTTCTGTCTGAGGTGGTACTCGGGTCTTTGTACGGATTTTTTCGAGACGTGACAACATTCCCAGTGCAGGTCAGTTGGTACTACAACATTAGTTGTTATGCTACCCTGCTAGAGAATGTTGATGGTCCGACACTTGGGAGCATGCCTGTAGTTCCAGATTTCACGAACTTGTTCAGGAAAATACCAGGATTACCTCCTCAGCGCGAGATTGATTTTACCATTGATCTTGTGTCTGGTGCGACACCTATATCTCTGCCGACGTATCGCATGCCTCCGTGTGAGATGGAGTAACTGAGGAGACAGATCGATGATCTGTTAGATGCAGGCTTCATAAGACCGAGTGTGTCTCCTTGGGGAGCACCTGTGTTGTTCGTGAAGAAGAAGGACGGATCACTATGATTGTGTCTTAATTATCATAGGTTGAACCAAGTGACAGTGAAGAACAAGTATCCTTTGTCCAGGATAGATGATCTGTTCGATTGGTTGAAAGGGGCACAATATTTCTCGAAGATTGACTTACAGTCAGGGTATCACTAATTGCGCGTCAGGGATGAGAACGTGCAGAAGACAGCTTTCAGGACCAGTTTTGGGCACTACGAGTTCCTTGCGATGTCATTTGGACTCACAAATGCACCAGCCATATTCATGAACTTGATGAACCAGGTGTTTCGGCCGTATCTGTTCTAATTCGTCTTCGTGTTTATAGATGACATCCTGATATATTCCAAGAGTCAGAAAGATCACGAGGAGTACCTGCGAGCTGTCTTTGATACGCTAAAAAAGAACCAGTTATTTGTGTAGTATAAGAAGTGCGACTTTTGGAAGGAAGAAGTGAAGTTCATAGGACATGTGGTGTCCAAGAAAGGCATAGCTGTGGACCTTGCTAAGGTGACCGCAATTTAGGACTGGGAGCAGCCCAGTTAGGTTACTGAAGTGAGAAGTTGTCTTGGCCTGGAAGGCTACTACCTTCGATTCATTAGGAACTTTTTCAAGATAGTCAGGCCATTGTCTCAGCTGACTTGGTAGGATTTTAAGTTTGCCTGGAATGAAAGGCAGAAGCAACTTTTCAGGAATTGAAGGATAAGCTACGTTCGCCCTTGTGCTAGTATTGCTAAAGTAAGGGGGTCAAGTATACGATATACATCGATGCGTCTCGTGTTAGTTTGGGTTGTGTTCTGATGCAGAAGGACAGGGTGATTGCCTATGCATCACGACAGTTGAGGAAACACGAGGAAAACTACCTTACGCATGACCTAGAGTTAGCTGCTGTCATCTTTGCATTGAAGCTCTGAGACATTACCTCTATGAAAAAGAGTTCAAGCTCTTTTGCGACCACAAGAGCCTCAGATACATATTCACACAAAGTGACTTGAATATGAGGCAGCGACGATGGATGGAAACCTTGAAGGTCTTCAAATTCGAGGTATCCTACCATCCTGGCAAGGCCAACCTTGTGGCAGACTCGTTGAACCGTAAGAAGACGATATCATTTGTAGCTCCGCTGATAATAGCAGAGTGGGATATAGTAGAGTTTGTGCGAGACTTTGAGCAGAAACTTACGGTAGAGGAGCCATTCGAGAGCATCGCACATATTCGTGTTTAGCCACTTATCGATGACCGAATCATTGTGGCTCAGAAGGAAGATGAAGGGTTGGTAGAGCTGAGGAAGTGTGTTAGTGGCGATGAAGACTTAGAATGGAGAATTGGTACGGATGGGGGTTTACGTTATCGTGACCGCCTACGCGTCTTGAATCTTCGTGACTTAAGAAGGGAAGTTCTTGAAGCTGCTCATAATTCGAGGATGACAATGCATCCTGGAAGTACGAAGATGTATCGAGACATGAAGAGGTCATACTGGTGGGATAACATGAAGGCCCACATAGCAGATTATGTGTCCCGTTGTCTCATGTGCCAGCAGGTTAAGGCCGAACATCATCGACCTCCTGGTTTACTTCAGCCCATGCCCATAGTTGAATGGAAATGAGATTTCATCTCTATGGATATTATCTCAAAGCTACCGAAGACGAGGAAGAGACATGACTCCATATGGGTGACTGTGGACCGGTTGATGAAATCTGCTCATTTTCTCCTTATTAGAGTTTCAAACTGAGCAGATGAGTTGGCTAGGTTGTATAGCAAGGCGATAGTACGTCTGCATGGAGTTCCTATGGAGATCTTGTCGGACCGAGACACGCGATTTACATCTATATTTTGGACTTGTATCCAAGAAGTAATGGGTGTGAAACTAAAGTTCAGTACCGTGTTCCACCCATCGACGGATGGCCAGACGGAACGAGTGAATCAGGTGTTGGAAGATATGTTGCGAGCTTGTGTGTTTGATTTCAAGGACAGTTGGGATGACTGTCTTCCGTATGCTGAGTTCGGCTAAAACAACAGCTTCCAGGCTAGTATTAGCATGACCTCATATGAGGCACTGTATAGGCGTTCGTGTAGAGCACTGCATTGCTAGGCAGAGGTTGGCGAGAAGAGTTTGATTGGCCTAAAGTTAGTGCAGGCGACCTCAGAGAAGATCGACATTATCAGGCGTCGAATTCTTACAGCATAGAGCAAACAAAAGAGTTATGCCGATACAAGGCGACGACCGCTAAACTTCGAGGTTGGGGACCATGTGTTCCTAAAAGTTTTCCCCATGAAGGGTCCTTCAGTTTGAAAAGAAGGGAAAGTTCACGCCGAGATTCATTGGCCTATTCCAGGGGGTGGTGGCTTACCGCCTTGCTCTGCCCACACCAGTCGTAGGCGTGCATAACGTATTTTGTGTATCCATGCTGAAGAAATACGTTCCTGATCCTTCCCACATTATCAAATGGGAGCAGGTACAGTTGAGTGAAGATGCTACCTATGTACTACGTCCGACGCGTATCCTAAATAGGAAGGAGCAGGTGGTGCGCAGTAAAGTGATTTCGCTTGTGAAAGTACTGTGGACGCATCACACTGAGGAAGAGGCTACTTAGGAAACAGAAGCCGAGGTCCATAAAAACTACCCTTAGATTCTTGAGGAGTACGAAAAGGTACTAATTTCGAGGACGAAATCTTTCTTTAAGGGGGGTAAATTGTAACGTGTCGGAAAAATCCGTACAAAGACCCGAGTACTACCTCAGGCAGAAATCACTAAGGACCAAATCCTTTAGAAATTAGACGAAAATTAATTAAGTGCTAAACTGAATTAAATGCTAGATTAACTTGAACAACTTTCTATACGATCTGTAAGATCCAAAACCAGTAGAATCGCTGATGCTACATTGCCTAAAAACTTAAGATCAATCTTAAAACCCAGTTACTCTCGGGAGCACACCGAAACTCCGTATCGGACCCGGACCACGCGTAGAAAGTCTGATTAACGCGAAACTATATGGTTATGACTGCCTTACTGGGATTGACGACCATCTCGAAAATCAAGTCCTAATAGTATCCCGAAACGCACAACTTGAGCCCGGAGCGAAGTGTGTGAGAAACGTAAATATCCATAGAAAATGAACTCAAATTTAAGTAAATTGGGTTGTTCACTTGCGGGCCAAATTTAAGGTTTCTGACCATCAGAATCTGACCCAATTATACCCTCGGATCAAAGAAATTTTCCAACACAGGTCAGTGTACTTGTGGCCCTGATCGATTGACGATGGCCGTTGAACTGAAACTGGACCTCCACGGTTGATTCATAAATCCAACCGGATTGAAAACTTAACCTGACCTAGATCCAATGTCAGGGGACTTTCTCTGAACTGTATGCAGAAATGGGGCCTCCAGATGTGCTCCGTTGGACCAAAACAACCGACTTTTGGCTATAACCTAAGTATACCATGGCCCTGGGGCCATTGAGACCAGTTATGGGCCTATATAAGGACCTTTACCCACCCCTCTCTTATTTCATACGAATTTCAAATCCTAGGAGAGAGAAAAGAGTGAAAATAGAAGGAAAGAGTGAGGAAAGGAGAGAGAGTGAGAGAGATAGTTGCTGGGATTCTCCCCTACCACTCCACAGGCAGAATCATCCTTCTCGTATCACTATTCCGTTAATTCCGATTCCATTTTAGGGTAAAAAATCCTAACCCTAATCTATTATAGGGATCCAAATAGAGTAAAGGATGAAATAGCTAACCTATTTCATACTATAGGTTACCGTTGTGTCATAGGCGAAGACTTAGTGTACAAACTGAGTTTGGTACGAGTTTACCGACGAAAGGTGCGTACTATAAATGTTTAGGTTATGGTTTTCAAGGCTTTTAATGTCAGTTAATGATTTATGACTGACTTGATTGCTATCACATGAGCTTAGATACGATGTCTTTCGTATATTACACACACACACACACACACACACACACATATATATATATATATATATATATATAAACTATGTTGATTGTTAATGCATTCCATGTGTTTGTTGAAATGTTTGAATGAATAGAGAATTATGATTTGTGCTTGTTATGATTGATGTTTGAGAATACATGATTGTCGTATGTGTGACAACTCCCTTGTGAAAGGATTTCTTATAATATGTATTTTAACTAATTTATTATATGTATGTGATATGTGTAGCCTAAGTGTTTGATAAAATGCCTGAATGAGAAAATGCTTATTGAAATGAATTTAATAAGGGCGTTGAGATAAGATTCTCAATTCCCTTATCTATAGTTACAGTTTCCCTCATGTAACATATCTTACTACTATGTGATTTATGAATGAAATGCTTATGTATGTTAACATGTACTATCACGCCCTAAACCCGGAAATCGGATTCACAGGAATCCTGATCACCGAATTCGGTGCCGACAGCCTCCGTAGTACCCTATTCTCAGCTCCTAGCGTCCATACGCTAGATTCCGATCCTGGGATCCTACAAGGAGGATTTTTTTTTGTACATTTAACTCGCAATAAGCATAACCACAAGTATACCCAAATTGTAAAGGCAACATCAACATCACATATCCACTATTATAAACAGTTTAATACAGTGCTGCAAGGGAAATACATAAATCGAAAATCAAGCTCCAGAAGATCGCTGCATGCTCCAAGCTCAACACTGCTGCAACCTAACATCACCTGCACGCATCTATCGTCCATAAGCTTATAGAAAGCTTAGAGGGTAGTGTAAGTGTGTGCACATGGTAAGTGCCAAGTATTCAATACAATGCCATCATCATACAGTACTGAAAATACTGGTAATCCATAAATCGTACAATATTGAAATAAGCAGAATTACTAACAAGATCATGAATTACTAGAGTAAGAAGAAATACTGACAAGAGCAGGAATTATCAGAGTAAACAGAAATACTGCCAAGATCATAAATTATACGATAACAGAGTAAGCGGAAATACGGACAAGTCCATGAGTAAATCAATATTAGAATACGCAATATAGAACAACTATGCAAATAAGGAGTCATAAAGAATCAAATATTAGATGCCGAGAATGCGATGCAGTATGTAATTCCTGATGAGTCCACAAATAGTGTCAATCGTATCTAGAGCATATAAATGTAGAAACACAGTAACTCAAAATACCATATGCCGTGTATGTAATGCAATATGCGGTGCGAATGGAATGACCATGCTGGAGTGTGAAGTCGGGATGATAGTTCGTAGTATCGCAAGCTATGAGGTCCATCACAAGGGACTTCTATCCAAACCAGTCCCATACCTAAATTTGGATAGTCAGACTCAATGTGGTAAACTCCTAATATTAGGTTAGTCGCGTGCCTAACCGAAATCCTAGCCATACGAAGGTACACGTAACAAATAGTTGCTCACCACCAGCCCGAGTGGATAGTGAATGAATGAATGAATATGCAACTCCTGCTCAATAAGTCCACATATCAGTACGGTTCCTCCCTGGGATCATCACCGGGGTATAGTACACTATACATGCAATCGCCGCCCACTGGACGCGCAACCATGCAAGTGGAAGAGACCTCACTATCTGCCTGGCCAGTAGTCAGCCAATATTTACCCGGTACATCGACAGCGAACCCATTCACGATCTGGTCAAACTCAGCCTAGCAATGCCCCCTACCCTCGGGCGGGTAAGGCCACACCCCCTCCCAATCGACCACGACACAGTGGGAGATGCGGCCTCTTGGTATTCGGCACTCGGGCGTTCATGTATCCACTCGGTCTCGACGTTGGGGCGTCTCCTGGCCACGGAGGATTAGAGATTTTCACCCAGGGACATCTATGGCTCCAGTATGCTAGAACCAAACATTTTCGGTGTCCTCTCTGGCCATCCACGATATGCCTGTGGAGGCTATAGCCCTGATGTCGCTAGGGCGTATAGTAATCACAACGTACAATGCAAGATGCATGAGTCATACAATCCAGTCATGCATCAATCCTGCGCATACCGTGCGCTCATATGAGATAACCTCCGCCTATCAGGGAGTCTCATAACAACATACTCAATGACATATACAATGATCAACCACGTCTCATAACAAACATGCAGATGATGCTTATGGGCATGTATCATGATGTTATGTTGTCACATACTCATAATCGGTATCAATAACCGGCATCGACAATCGACCTCAACAATGTGGACATTTAACCAACATTGCCCCTTAGGAATGACCCTTATGGATCCTAATATATAGTGAACCCATGTCCTCACACAAGGGCCAATTATACAACACCATGGGCCTCTCTCAAGAGCTTACTACACATCACGAAGGGCCTCTCACATGAGCCTAATATACATCATGTTGGGCCTTACACACGGGCTGAATACACATCGTATAGGTCTCGATAATTGACCTCAACAAATCACAAATCAGCCTCGACAAATCGGAATCAGCAATTGGCTACAACAAGCAGAATCAGCATTCGGCCACGATCGGTAATCAATCACGATAATTGGCCTCGATCGATAATCGGTCAATTGGCCATGACAAGCAGAATTGACACTCGGCCGTGATCGGTAATCAGTCACGATAATCGGCCTTGATCGGTAATCGGTCAATTGGCTACGACAAGCAGAATTGGCATTCAGCCATGATCGGTAATCAGTCACGATAATCGGGCTCGACCGTGATTATATCAAATTCGATAGTGCAAAACCATCCGTCTATGGGGAATGAGGCCCACTAATTAGGGTTAACCCACTAAGAGAATGATGAGAGTGGGCCTAACAAGACCTAAGGAAAGGTCACAATGTAGACATTAAACCATTATTGCTCATCAATGTGGTCATTTAACTAACATTGTTCCCAAGGAGTAGCCCACATAAAGCCAAATGTACAGTGGGCCCACGGCCTCACACAAGGGACACATATATCACAATGGGCCTCACCCATGGGCCTCGAACATATCACAATGGGCCACAACCCATGGGCTTTAAATACACAATAGGTGGGCCTTTCACATGGGCCTAATACAATCAAGTGGGCCTCAAATATATCTCAATTGGTCTCAAATCATGGACCCTAAATACATCTCAATGGGCCTCGACCTATGGGCCCCAAATATATCACAATGGGCCTCAACCCATGGGCCTCGAATACATCACAATCGGCCACAACTCATGGGCCTTAGATATATCACAATGGGCCTCAACCCATGGGCCCCAAATACATTATATTGGGCCTTAATGAATGGGCCGCAATACATCACATCGCGCCCTTCCAAATGGGCCCAAATTTGTCACATCGGGCCTCATCAAATAGGCCCCAAATACATCCAATGGGCTGTATCAATTCGGCCACAACAACGGCTACAAATACATCAAGATAGGCTTAATCACATGGGCCTTTATATATACCAAGGTAGGCCTTAATGGACGACCACAAGTACATCAATATGGGCCTTATATTCATTGAGTGGGCTGCACTAATGGGCCTTATGTACATTGCAATGGGCTATAACCCATGGGCCATATGTACATTAAGTGGGCCACACCAATGGGCCCCGTGTATATTAAATGGGCCACGCCCAAATATGAGTAGTGATAATGACTTCCACCATTAAAATTCCCAAGGCCCACCATAACATATATTTTCTATCCAATCTGATCATAAGATCACACAGACCTGAATAAAAGGAAAACGATTTCCCTATTAGTTTAATGTTTCTGGGATCCAAGGGTTTCAATGATAGCCGTCCAATCCTCGTCGTGCATGTGATCCACATGATAAATAGATCTATCTTATTTTTATTTCTTTATCTCTAGCCTTAAAATAGTCTTTTGAAAATGGTTGGCCGGCTTGGATGCAACCCATACACCATGGTGGATCCCATAGGGATGGAAAGGATGGATGGTATAGATAAAGTACATGCCTCATAGTGGGGCCCACACTAATGGAAGGTGTGGATCGCAAAACATACATTAGTGGGTCCCATGCGGGGTCCACCAAAATGTTTATTTTCCATCTAGCCCGTTGACAAAGTCATAGGGGCCCACCATAATATTTATTTTCCATCCAACCCATTGACAAGGTCATAGGGGCCCACCATAGTATTTATTTTCCACCCAAGCCATTCATAAAGTCACTTGGACTTGGGGTCCACTATAATGTTTATTTGCACCCCAACCTATCGGTTGGGTCACGTGGGCCAGGGGCAGGGGCCCACCATGCTGTTTATTTGACATCCAAGCTGTTCATAAGATCACATGGGCCAGGGCCCACCATAATGTTTATTTTCATCCAATCCATTAACAAGGTCATGCGGCTCACCGTAATATTTATTTTCCATCCAACCCATTGATTAGGTCACGTGGACCAGAGGCCCAATGAAATGTTTACTTGCCACCCAACCTGTTTATAAGGTCACTCGGACCAAGGGGGGGCCCACTGGAATGTTTATTTGTCACCCGAGTTGTTCATAAGGTTAAGTGGGCCAGGGCCCACCGTGATGTATATTTGCCACCAACTGTTTATAAGGTCACACGTGACCTGGGCCCACGGTCAGGGAGCCCACCCTGATGTTTATTTACATCTAACCTATTCATAAGGTCACATGGACCAGGGGGCCCACCGTATTATTTATTTGCCATTCAAACGGTTCGTAAGATCACGTGGACCTTGGGTCCACCGTGATATGTATTTGTCATCCAACGTATACATGGGGCCCACCGTATAGTTTATCTGCCATCCAAACTATTCACGAGGTCACACGGACCAAAGTGAAGTGGAAAAACAAATTTCATATTGATCCAAACCTTCTACAACCTAAAGAGGGTTTCAATGGTAGGCGTCCAATCCTACTGTTTCCAGTGGTGTGGGCCACCTGAGCCTCGGATGAGGCTGATTTTTGGGGTGGGGCTCACAGTGAAAGGGGCCCACCCAATGGACGGAGTGAATACCCCACACACATCATGATGGGGCCCACGGCTGGGACCGTGGATCCCTGCCAATTCGTCCGCACGTCCCTGTCAGCGGCAGCAGCAGTTTCTTTTTCTTTTTCTTTTTTTGAAATCAGAAATTTTTATGATTTTTCCCATGTGGGGTCAGCATATGAAAAATCTAACCCGGTCATTGGATTCTACGATCCCTGATTGACCAAATGAGACCTTTATGCGACATGTTTTTGGCAAATAGAAGGATTAAAGTGAGTTTCAATGGTAATACCGCTATTTCCTATGGTATGGCCTGCCAAAAAATGGGATCAGCCTCATTTTTGGGCTTAACGCCTAAAATGATCTTAGGAAGAGGATGGACGGCGTGGATTAACAACATGCATCAAGGTGGGGCCTACATGAGCAGCTCACTCCAAAGTTTGGTAACCAAGCTAATATTTGTACTTTCTATTTCACGTCCAGCGTCCCTGGACACTTGGACAATTTGAGCTTAACACATATAATTAAGGTGGGCCCCACCCATGGACGTGGGCCACAAAAAGAGAGTTGGATGGCATGGGTAATACACACATCAAAGTGGGGTCCATCGAGTGGGCCACACATCACACAAAATTGAAAAAGGGAGAGAGAGAAGCACCCACCTTGATCTTCTTGGATTTCTTCTTCCATGAATGCATTTTAAAGCTCCAATGGTTGAGATTCAATGGTCGAGATGGATCATGGATGGTGAAGATGGGAGTTAGGAAGTGGGCCACATAAGGCCTCTCATGGAGGCTTGGACGATTCTTGCATGGAGAATGAGAGAGAGAGAGAGAGAGAGAGAGAGAGAGGTGATGGGTGAAAGGTGGTGGGTGTACTTGATGTAAGGGAAAGTTGACTTTGGAGAGAGGTGGTTGTACTTAGGAATGGTTGCTTGTACTTGATTTGATTTGATTGATTGATTTGATGGGTGGTAGAGATTCTCTCAGAATTACAATGTGCAGTGTTTTCCTCGAACTGAACGCGGGTCTACATCTCTTGGCCTAGGTATCGCCTTGGCACATGAGACGCGTCATCGGAACCGCGGCGATGGCGTGGTCGCACTGGTACAAGTCTCGGATCGAGTTAGCTCTAATATGCAGGACTCGGCTTAGGATCGCACGCAAACGTCGGATATAGGTCGCGGATTACCGAAATTTGTCAGGAAGGATCGCAGGGTTCGACGGAACAATACAAACTACGATACGGGTCTTACAAGTACACTATGTGTTTGTTAAAATGTCAAATGAGATTTATATTTGGATTGATTGTCACATGCTGTCTTTGACTATCACATGTGAATACTATTATTTTGGAGTGCGATTGGGGCTATGATGTAGTCTAGGTAATCGGTAAATGGTCTACGATCGGTGGTCAAATTGTTTTAGCCACGACGGATACTTTCGATGAATCCGAGTCGTATGGTGGTTATCGACAATAGTTACGCCACGAGGAGTGTGTATGCACTCCATGTTGATTAATTCAACGTACGCTCATACCAGTCGAGCTTGTCAAGCAACCCAATTGGCCTAATGTATGTTTACCATGTATGAATGATACTGCTTGAATCTAAGGTACTAACTTACCAGTGAAAAGCCCGTTTAACTTTAGTACCACGATCCGCTAAGACTCATGAGTCGGGCATAGTGGTATGGGACACCGTGGTTGAGCTGTCGGCCTATGCTAGGGTGACGAGCCTCCCCGTAGTGTCCAGTGAGCAAACCAAACAGTGAACCGAATGCGGTAGTATGAGACACTGTATTCGAGCTGTCGGCCTACGTTAAGGTGACGAGCCTTTCCCATAGTGACCTCGAGTATAAACTACGGCCTACGTTGATGTGACGAGCCTCTTCATAGTGACCTGAACTTGCCTGTCCACTGCTTTTAAATCAGGGGTGACGTTGCCCTATAACTTGCCTATCGTATGTGATTACCTAGGATTGACGACCTTAGATGGATCATCGTTTGGGTAAATAATATAAAGGGAGGTACCTTAGCTTCCCAAACCTGCTGTATGAATAAGTCTAATTAAGAACTTGACTAATCATGTACATGCACTGCATTTGTATGTGCCTTTGGCCTTGGAGTTCAGCATAGAGGAAAGGGTTCATGCTACGAGCGTGAGATGATGTCGCAGAGGGAGTGCAGGCGAGGGCATGCATCATTATCACATATCATCCTTGCATTAACCAGAGTACTTAGGAATACTTGTTGTATTGCTTTATCATTACTGCTTGACTGAATTGATAACATGTTAACCTTTGCCTTATAGCTCCACTGAGTTGATCACTCACTCCCACTCTGGGATGTTGTTTTAAAACACCAACCAGACTCTGTTGTAGTTTCAGGTGACCACGAGGCCTACGAGGCGGAGCCTGACTTCTACGATGACAAGGAGGAGTTCTCCTATATGAAACTCTCTGGCGGGTCTATATAGACCTGGAGTTGCGTCGACGGGATTTCAGGGATACAAATTAGTTGAACATTACATTGTATCATTTTGTGAATTTTTTGAACTAAAATTGTAATTATTTAACTTGGCGACATGTTTATACTCTGGGGACTTACAATCACTTCTATGATTTATATACTTATCACAGTCTTCTGCTTGCATAATCTAATTATTATCTCTGGAGTATGATATGCTGATTTGGTGTAATCCCATTCATGTTTAATGCACTAATACAGACAATATTTAATCATCATTATCTATGTTGCATAAGTAATGCGTTGGAACTCGGGAGCTGAGCTTCTACTCGACCCCCGATTTTCAGGGCGTTACAAGTAATTACATTCCTTTTTCCCATTAGTGGAAAAACTATTATGGGACTCTAGTCAGTGGGTCTTATGAACTTATCATTGATTGATTTTATCCTCCTTCATAAAAAATGGAGAAACCTATAGTCGAAAAGAAGAAACAACAACTGAAGGGGATAAGAAGTCGACAATATCTCAGTCAACCATGTCTCCTGTCCAGAGGAAGACGTAATTAAAGAAGACAACATCAGCTGCATGAACTGTCTTTTCCCCAGCACTAATAATGGCGGTCGAGCCTACTTCCTTTACGATAATTAGGACGATCGAACTTGTTGCTCCTGAACTGAAGTGTCGGAAGACCATAGTTGCATATCCAATTAAAGTTGTGTCTACAACTTTATCAATTCCAACATTTACAACACCTCTAACTATTTGAAAGATCTTAGAGCTCATACCTCTGTCAACCCCTCTTCCTGTTGCTACTATTGCACCAATAAAGCTTCCTGTGTCTAAAATCAACAGTCAAGCTACCCCAAAAACCCCAGATATTTCTTCTTCGGTTGAGGCTATCACAACCTTTGAAAAACATTATAAAACCAAGTTTTAGCCAGGCATTTTTCCTTCAAAAATTCTTGGGAGATGGAGGAAGCATATAAGAGGCACAAGGATGCTCACTTTAATAAGGCATTTAATAAATGATAGATAGAAAAGAAAATATTGAATGATCTCAACCTTCCTTTTGATCGCTTTCTCATTCCATATCGCCCAATTCTCCTCCTTTTCTGCGCTCCAACCAAGCTCTATCTTTGGTCATCAATTCTACTAAAATTTTACCAGCAGTCAATAGATTTTCCACCATCGTTGTTCGGTCTGATTTAGGTGGATGTCATTTATACTTCTTTCTTTTAAATACTTTTGCTCTCATTATTCTTTTTAACCCTTCCATTTTCTTTTCTCAGTAATCAGGGAGCTTTCAGCAGCTGAGAAACAACTTGTCACTACCTTGCCTCCTCAAGTTGAGCCATTGGCTACTTTGGTTGATGAGGCTCAATCTCCTACAGAAAAACTTATCATCTCTAACTCTGAAGAGACTACAAGTGATATTCGTCGGTCAAGAAGTCAAATAGAGGGTCAACTCAGGAAGAGGTAATAATATATCAACCCATGGAGTCCTTTGGTCTCCTTTTACACTTAAGGACTTCGTCGCTCGCACATGATCAGGGTCAAGGAGTTGTAGAGTCTATTAAACCAATACTGCAAGATCTAGTTAGCACGACTTCTTCTTCTGTAATTTTGGTGATATCTACCTAGTCTGCTTCACTCTGGGATTGATCGAGCAGGTAGATCCTAAATCGGTCACCGAACAAGGGGTCGTTACTTTGGACAAAATAGAAGTATTGGAAGAAGAATGCTCTCGATCAATTGAAGCTTCTCCCAACCAGGCTATTCCTGTAGAAATTCCTTCAGTCGATGCTTCTTCTCTCTTACCAGTGCTAATTGATACTTGTAGTGTCCTCCAATCATCGATTGAGGAAACTCTTCCTATAAAAGATATACTATCTTCCTTTGAGCAAGCCTTCACAAACAATACCGTGATAGTCGAATCCCCAATGCCTCCATCATAGCTTCATCAGCTTCAGGAGGATTTGCAAGTTCTTATTCGCTTAGGGGCTCTTGACGTCATCTCTTTGGGATTGATCGAGAGACTCGATCTACTCATTCGTTGCCACCAAACTCTCTCTCGGTCTGACCTTGTCTATCAAGATGCCTGTACTCTATGAATTTCTAAATTAGGTTCATCAATACTAAGATACAGTGACAACGGTCAGTAAACTCCAAGCTGAGCATATTGTTGTGTCCTTAAAAATGACTGAGATCACATCTACTAGGGAACAATTTTCCATCACATATAGCAAATTGAATGAGTCAGACTCAACTTTAATTGGTTTGAAGGCTCAAATTGAGGTGATGGAAGAGAAGCTGAAGGCACTAAAGGAAGAAGAAAAGTCTCTGACCGAGATAAGGCGTGGTCAGAAAGATGAAGTCAATGCACTATCTAATTGAATTGATGCAAATATATTCAAAGCATGTTCATATAATTTATAAATGTAAGATTTGTGGAAATACAAAAAATACATTCAAAAGCAAAAGAAGAATCACTAGATCAGGTATATACATGTTTGATTTTATGTTTGAACATAAAGATTGCAATCAATTTGCGAGAAATTGATTTTTTTTTTTTTTTTTTTTTTGCAACTCGGCTCATCTCTAAATCTCAAAATCGAAGCTCCCAATATGAAAAATCATGGATTTGTAATAATTTGACATTGATTTAACATAATATATAGGAAAAAATGATAGAAAAAAATATCGACCGGATCGAACATATGGGATATATCCCACTACTTGTGCATTTCGTATTACACAGGTGAGATACAAGATATATCGCCGAATATATCGACCAATATTGTCGATACTTAAAACATTGTTACCAGTTAGTAGGATATCATCAACATATGAGGATAATTTTAGGAAGCGCCTTTCAAATTGTTCTACGCATACACAATAATATTCTTCACACATACAAAATCCAAAAGAAGTGATGGCCTCATGGAATTTCATGTGCCATTGGATGGATGATTACTTCAATCCATAAATGGATTTTAAAAGTTTACAGACCTTGTTTGTCCGACCGTTTTCAACATATCATGCAAGTTATTGTATATAAATATCTTCATGCAAGTCTCCATTCAAAAAATACCGCCTTCACATTCCTCTAGTATAATTCTAAATATAAGTACACCATAACCAAAATTATGTGAATCGATGTAAATTTAGCCATTGAGGAGAAAGTTTCTTCGTAATTGATACCTTGTACTTACATGAAGCCCTTTGCCACTAGACGAGCTTTGTATTTATTAATCGAACCATCTGTTTATACACACACACACACACACACTTCTTTATAATTGCTTTATCATGGTCAGGTAGAAGATTAACTAATTTTCATACATGATTTTTCATCATTGAATCAATTTCCTCTTTTATTGCATTGAACTAATTTTCAGAATCTGGAGATACTGCTGCATCTTGATATGAATAGGGTTCATCTTCATCCACTATGACGTAAGAGTGCGATTCACCTTTTATCTCAAAATGTCTTTTAAAAGTTTTTCCTTGCAAACTGTGTTGCAACTTTGGAACACTAGTTGATGTGCTCCCACTGGCTTCACAAGTCTTAAAAATGCCTTGATTATCATTACTTAGATTATCGATCCCACTTCCTTGAACTGTATCCAACGTCTTATAAAGTTCTATTTCTATCTTGGACTTCTTTCTAGCGGGATACATATCATTTCCAAATGTTACATCTCGAGACTCGCTTCAATCCACCTACTTTAATTTTCATATACTATCACAAACCCTTTTGAGTGAACAAGATACTGCATAAACATGTACTCTATCGTTCTTTTGTCCTACTTTTATTTATAGTGGAAAGTAAAACATGACTTAATGAACCCTATGGACTTAAATCACCTAACGATGGCTTCTTGCTAGTACATAATTCAAAAGGTACTTTCGAAGGAACTAAGTTTAATACGTAGGTTTCTAAAAGTATCTCTAAAAAATACGTAGGTGGCTAGAAGTATGTATCTCGCAAAAAATTAATAGGTAAATTTGTGTGGGCCATCATGAATCTAGCTGTAACGCCCCAGATTTTTGCCAACCTGGAGTTAGATGTCCTTAGGTAAGGGGTTGATCCTAACCCCTAATTAACCTCTCAAACCTCAAATCCTTTAGAAATTAGACAAGTTTAACTAAGTGCTAAACTAGATTAGTTGTGAAATCTGCTTGAATCACTTTAAATATGATCTGCAAGACCCAAAACTTGTAGAATCATCGACGCTAGGTTACCCTAAAATCTAGGATCAATCTCATTACCCAGTTGCTCTCGGGAGCACATTGAAACTCCGTATCGGATCTTGACCGTACGTCAAAAGTCTGATTACTACGAAATTATATAATCAAGACCGCCTTGCTGGGCTTGGCAACCACCTCAGAAATCAAGTCCAGATAGTGTCCCGAATTAATTCGCTTGAGCCTGGAGTGAAGTGTGTGAGAAAACGTGGTTTCCTTTAGAAATTAATTCGAATATGAGACTTGTCATTTGCGGGCCGAATATAAGCAATCAGACCGTCAGAATCTGACCCAAATACACCCTCGGATCAGGAGAAATTTCATACACAGGTCAATGTACTTGTGGCCCTGATCGAGTTTCGGTGACCGTTGAACTGAAACTGGTCTGTCACGTGTGATTTGGGAACCCGACTGGAACGAAACTTTAACTCGACCTAGATCCAAGGTCAATGAGCTTAAGTCCGACCTTTGGCTCAAGGGGGGGCTCCAGAAATGTTCCGTTGAGTCAAAACAGACTGGTTTTGGACATAACCTAAGTATACCTTGGCCCTAGGGCCATTCCCATCAATTTTGGGCCTATATAAGGGCCTTAAGCCCTCACTCTCTCATCCCATACAAATTTGGGAAACCATAGGAGAGAAGAAAGAAAAGAGAGAGAAAGAGAGAGAGAGAGAGAGAAGTGGGAATTCTTCCTGGGATTCTTCCCTGCTAATCTACCTGTTGAAATACTACTCCCGTGTAGTTCTTCCAGTGTTTCCAACGCCGTATTTGGGTAAGAAATCCTAACCCTAACCTATTTTAGAAATTCAAATAGAACAGTTGATAGAATAAGTAACCTATTCCCTGTTATAGGTTGTTCTGGTGCCGTAGACAAAGGCTCAGTATTTAAACTGATTTAAATTACGCTTCTACGGTGTAAGGTGCGGACTATAGACGCTTAGGTTATGGTTTTCAATGCTTTCAATGTTAGATAATGATAGATTCATGATCTAGATGCTATTGCAGATGTGCAAAGTACTATCCGTTTCATTTTTCAGTTATACGTTAATTATGTTGAATATACTGTATTCCATGTATTTATAGAAAATACCGTATACGTATTAAATTTGAAATTGTGTTGGCCATGATTAACTGGTGTATATGTATGCTAGACTTACTAGTATTAACTTCTGGGTGAACAGATTTGCCCTAAGGCATGTTATATCAACATACGTTGTGTATGTTATATTGTGTAGCCTATGTGTTTGTGAAAATGACTGAATGAGTATAGAATTCGCATTCGTGCTTGCCATGACCAACAGTCATGGATATATGATGGTTGTATAGGCGATAACCCTTAGCGAAAGAATTTACCCTAAATCACACCACGGCTAATGCGCGTATATATGTCTAAGTGTGTAGCCCACGTGTTTGTGAAAATGATTGAATGAGTATGGAAGCCGGATTCATGCATGCCATGATTATCCGTCGTGGGTATATGCGTGTGGTATACGGGGCAACTCCCTAGTGAAAGGATTTGACCTACTACCTGTGTGATCAACATACGTCATGTATGTTGATATACGTGTAGTTTAAGTGTTTGTTAAAATGATTGAATGAGTAAGTAGTTAGTAAATGAAAATTTATATGGGTGTTGAGCTATGATTCCCAACTCCCTTAACTATGTGTATGATTTCCTCCATGTACCGTATATTATAGCGTCTGTTTTATCTATGAAATGCATATGTGTGGATTTATGTTTAAGTTGTAGTCCATAAAATGTAGAAACAAATCCGTGACGGGTGATGGGGGAGCGGTGTAACGATTCCGTGCAACAGCCCTGACAGCCCTAAAGCGGACGTTATTAGACTTTTGATATATGATTTGCAATCTTGATTTATAACTGCTTTAACTATCTTCTAAGATATTTTGTTGTAATTGAATGTGATTGGGGCTATTGTATAGTCCAGGCAATCGATAACAGACCTTGATGTTGTGGCTGAGGTCATTTCGCCACAAAAGACATGTTCGATGAATCCGAGTTGTACGATGGTTGTCGACAGTGGTACCTTGTCGGTTACTTCAGCGTACGCTCGTACCAGTCGAACTTGTCTAATAAACCGATGGGCCTATTGTGTGTTCACCATGTTTGGACGCTACTGCTTGAACCTAAGGTACCAAACTTACCAGTGAAACCCCGTTAACCTTGGTACCTCGATCCGTTAAGACTCATGAGCCGGATATGGTGGTATGGGACACTGTGGTCGAGCTGTCAGCCTACGCTAGGACGACGAGCCTCCCCGTAGTGACCAGTGAGCAACCAGACTCGTGACCCGAATACGGTGGTATGGGACACTGTATTCGAGCTATCGGCCTACACTGATCAGAAGACACGTTGTGCGTGAGCCTCGTGTGGGCCATTGCCAAACAAAACCACCGCTGCGCACTTTGATACCTATTGGTTGTACAATATCTGAAGGGGTGTTGCGATTGCGTCAGCCCCGGATGACGCATTGGTGTAGTGACCTCGAGCCTACTTTGAACCTGCGTTGAGGCGACGAGCCTCTCCGTAGTAACTAGAGTATAACTAGGCCTGCATTGATAAGGCGACGAGCCCTTTGCAGCGACCTAGAACCGTATCATCGTATGAGATTTACTAAGACTGACGACCCTAGAATGGATCCTTGTTTGGGAAGTGATATAAGGGAGGTACCTTAGTTTCCCAATCTTGCTGTATGAAAATGACTAATAAAGAACTTGGTAATCACGTTCATACACCGCATACGTGTGCGTTTGACGTTGATGGTCAAGCACTGAGGGAGTGTGGCATGTCGCGAACATAAGGAGTCGCTGAGGGAGCACAGGCGAGGGCATGCATCATACATACATACCATTCTTGCATTAACAAGAGTACTTAGAGATATGTGATTTACTGCTTTATCATTACTGCTTGATTGAATTAATAACATGTTAACCTGTGCTTTATTGTTCCACTGAGTTAACTACTCACTCCCACGTTACGGGACAGTGTTGTACACACCAACCAGATCCTGTTGTAGTTTCAGATGATGGCGATGCTCGTGAAGCGGAGCCTGACTTTTATGATGATAAGGAGAGTTTCTCCTATATGCTGCTTTTAGGCGGGTTCATGTGAGCCGTGTTCTGATCGACGGGGTTACAGGGTTGCAAATTAGATGCCATTCCACTTGTTAATTTGCACTTTTGGAACACCCTTGTATATCCATTTTGTTTATTTTTGGAGTATACAAGTATATATTTAACCTGGTAACATGCTCACTCTCTGGAGATTTATACCAGTTTATATATTTTATATATCTATCACAATCTTCCGCTTGCATACTTTAACTGTCTCTGGAGTATGATCTGTTGTTTTGGTATAATTCCATTCATGTTTAATGCACTAATATGAACAACATACAATCATCATTATCTATGTTGCATAAGTAATGCGTTGGAACTCGGGAGCCGAGCTTCTGCTCGACCCCCTATTTTCAGGGCGTTACACTAACTATATCTAATAAGGTTTTATTTCTTTTTCGGCTACACCATTTTACCGAGTGTAAGGCATTGCATACCATCTAGCAATACCAACACTTGTACCAATTTGAAGATGTTAGACGTGTATTCTCCACTCCTATTTGTCCTCAATATTTAATTCTTTTATCTAACTGGTTTTCTAGTTCCAATTTGTAATTTTGAGAGTAATCAAGCACTTCTGATTTTTGAGAAATCAAATATGTTATTTTATATCGGGAGTAGACATTGATGAAAGTTATAAAATACTGACACCCATTTTGAAATCAAATATTCAAAGGACCACATATATCACTATGTATGATTTGCAATAGGTAATTATATCTATTTGCTTTAGGAAAAAGTTACCTAATTGCATTCCCCGACATACAATACTCACAAAAGTGTAAATCTATCTTTGTCATTGTTCCTAGTAACTCGGCTCGTTCTAACCTAATCATACGATCTTTTCTTATGTGTCCTAGTCTGTTATGCCACTTAATAGGTTCAGATACAATACTAGTGATAGTTAAACCAATAAAAGATGAAGAATTACTTGATATCGATGAAAATGTATTTACAAGTTCCAATATCTAATTTGAAAAGGTCTCCATATTTAAAGCTGAAAAGCCAATAAAAGAATTCTTTTAGGTGATGCTCACAAAATAAAAAACTTATGTAAAATAAAATAAACCTAAACTTCAGTGTTCAAATAGTATGTTGCCACGAGCCATTATTATGCAACGGCATACAGGCAAAAAGGAAAAAAAATGTTATATTGTTATTATTATTTATTTGTTGCATATTCCTGCAAAGTGTAATTTGTGCAGAATGACAGAAAAATTTTCAATTTCTTTCATCAGAACCGCGTCAATTGTTACTCTAGTACCACTATTGAGTGCAGATGAATAGCATAGCAGGCTCCATTAATATGATTGCAGGTTGAGCAACGCAATTGCATGGCTGAATTGGGGAGTCGAAACACAAAAACCAGCGATTCGCTCAAATCAACAAAAAACGAAAAGAAGAAAAGCTAATTCACTTGATAGTCTGCTAACAGAAACGACACTAAGCAAGCCTTTTTCTATACCGCAACTCTCACACCACGTATCAATCGCGCACACACCTCATATACCACGTGCACAACCTTTGTCTCTAGTGTGTGTCCTATACTACCCCCCTCAATTCTCATCTCCCCCTTAAATAAGGGAAAGAGGCGTAGCTATGAGGGTGGGGTGGGGAGAGGTGGTTGCTGCCAGGTGCACATGCATGCTACCAAGTGTAGAGGTGGGCATCGAGTCGAGTCGGACCGGATTGGGTCCAACTTGACTCGATCCGATTTTTCCAAAATCTAACATGAACTCAATTCGATCCAGGACCAAGTCCAGCGAGCTGACTCGATCCGATCCGAATCCTTGCTGGCTTGACCCGAACCGAGTCTGATTCGGTTAGAGAAACTAAACCGAGTCAGATCAAGTTGAGTCTGTCCAATCAATTTGGACTGAGCTAAATCAAGATCGGGAGAGAAAGAGAGAGATTAGAGTTTCATTCGGGTAGTAAAAAAATGAAAATAAAAAGTATTACTTATATAGTACCCGACTGAATCGGATCGGTCCGGATTGACCATGATTCAATGTACGATCGGATCTGAGTGATCCTACTCAAACTACACCGATCTATGCCTTTAGTTTGGATTCTGCCTAGCTCTAGGTGTGCCACACCAATGGGGATTAGCTACTGACAGGTTGAGTAGCGACACTCGCTACTGAAGTTCACCTAGTTCCGTGGGTCCCACTATGATGTATTTTTTGTATCCACACCATCCATCTATTTTGAGAGATCATTTTAGGGCATAAGCCAAAGAATGAATCAGATCCAAATCTCGAGTGGACCTCATCACAGAAAATTGTGGAGAGAGTGACGCCCACCATTAAAAACTTCTAAGGGCAACAAAAGTTTTCGATCAAGCTGATATTTGCTTTTTCACTTCTTTAGGGCGTGTTTGGGCGGTAGGATTAGAAGGGATTAGGTGGGATGGGATTCAAAAGACATAATTATTGCCCAGCCCCACTGTTGCCATGGGATAAGATTAATGTCAAGCTTTGTTGGTAACACGGTGGTACATTGAATGAATATACCCACCATCATTTGAATTTTATAGAATAACACACGTGTTATATCTAAACCGTTCATTTGTTTTGTAACCTCATTTTATGGCATGGGCCTAAAAATGAGGTAGATCCAAAACTTATGTGGCTCCAAAGAAGTTTTCAACGGTAAGTATTCAATTCCCGTTGCTTTCTATGGTGGGGTGCACTTGAGCTTTAGATTTACTTGATTTTTTGGCCTATGCTCTAAAATAATCTCAAAAAATGGGTGGACGGTGTGGATATAGTCCACACATCATGGTGGACCTACACAACTTGCTAATATTGAGTGAAATTAGCACGGACACAGTGCAATTCCATCTAATCTAATTCCAAGCTTTTCCATTCTCCCCTAACATGGAGTGGAATCGGCACAGGACCAGATGAATCCCATCCCACCTAATCCCTTCCAATCCCACTGCCCAAATCTAATTCCAAGCATTTCTATTGTCTTTGTTAACTAATGAACAGGTTGGACCTCAAATAAACATCACGGTGGACCTAGGAAGGTTTCAATGGTGGGCGTCACTCTCCCCACACTTTTCTGTGGTGGGGTCCACTCCAGCTTTAGATCTGCCTCATTCTTTTGATCATGTCCTGAAATGCTCTCTCCAAATGGTTGGACAGTGTGGATACAACATATACATCATGGTGGGCCCCACATAACTTGGTGACGTCACTTCGGTAGCGAGTCTCGCTACTCAACCTGTCAGTAGCTAATCCGCGTCCGTGCCACACGGGGCACATGCATGCTGCCAACAATAAAGAGCTTCGAGCAAGAATGGAGGTCAACAATGGTGGTGATGCAAAATGCAGCTGGGTTTGGATATGGGATAGGATCCCTGAACGGAAATGGGGATGGTTCTCAGCATCAGCAAGTTAGAGATGTATATCCATGCTTCTGACAGAGAAGCTGCAAGGATGGTTTGGAGCAACACGGTATGTCAGCAAGGCATTGAGTGATGGGTTCATGATGCTGGATCTGTACGCAGCAATGGTTTCAAACAAAAAAGCACACATCTTAGCGGTCAATGTGTTAAAATGCCAGGATCAGTGATGAAGGTCTCTACAACGCTGGCTGCAGCAGAAAAAAGGATGACAGTGGGTTGTACTGATGGATCCAGTGTTGCTGGCAACAATTTTAACAGCAGGAGCATGTGGTTTAATTCGATGCAAAGCGAAGAACCTTACCAGGGCTTGACATGCCGTGAATCCTCTTGAAAGAGAGGGGTGCCTTCGGGAACGCGGACACAGGTGGTGCATGGCTGTCGTCAGCTCGTGCCGTAAGGTGTTGGGTTAAGTCCCGCAACGAGCGCAACCTAAGGTGATAAATTACAGCAATGGGGAAACAGGTATCAATGGCTAGTATTTTTGTTGATGGTGGACAGAGGACAGATGAATAGCTCCATTCACAAGAGACTACTACGTTTTGGAGAATATTGTTATATATTTCATTGATGAGAATGACAATAATATATAGATATTGGAGATTTCTAGAGGTCTATAGAATATTGACAGATCTGACCGGCATATCCTACTCTTGACATTTTTAAATTTATTTTCACACAATCACTAATCGGGTGGTAAGGAACTGAAGAGTAGGGTTTTATGACCTCTAGGCCATCGGTAGTCAGGCTAACTAGATGTAAAACTCAAATCCAACATTCTCTTTCATATTGATGGTAGAAAGTTCTATTGTACTAATTTCCTTGCCAGACATCAGATGGCTAGGAATACATTTCACAGCATGTGCATGTGTGCGCCCACAGGCACTAGCACTCGACTGTTCTAACAGTGTGGATGCCAGTTGTTAGATGTGACCGGGAAAAATCTGAAACTCATAATGCAATTGCACAAAAATAATACAAATAGATTAAAAAAAGTTCTTGAAAGTCAAATAACTGATCTATATCTTCAAGCCTTGGTTAATGCATTCTTGTTCTTTCCACTTCTCTCTACAAAAATAGAATGTGAAAGCTATGCATAAAGAGCTCACGCTACAGGGGTTCAATGGACCCACTTTTGAGCCTCTCCATCCGGGCTTGGAGCCCGGAGAGTGCTGTCTCATTCATAGGAAGAACACCTGTCTGCAGACCAGGTTCTGGATTGACGTGATCCAATCCATGGGGCAGCTGGCTCTGTAATCGTTGCACTATGTTACCATTCATGGATGTTAATGGTCGGCTCCTCTCTGTGTTTGCAGCAGCCGCTGCAGCCTGAATGCTTTTCATTCGTTCTCGGATCGCATCCAATGTTCCGGTGGTCACTGCACTAGCTGTTTCCATTTTCACTGACAGACCCATCCAAACAAAAGAGACATAAGAGAGTGGGAGAGTCTTACCTCCAGATGAATATCTATCATTCCAATCCTCCCTAGTATGTTGCTTCATATCCGACTGATTCCTGATGATTCCTGGATAGATTACACCCATGCTGCTATCCTCGGGAAACAATGATGGCATTGATTTTCCATGCTCGGGCTTTGAATTTAGTGATGATTTTATATGTACAGGGGAGAGCTTCTGTGAAGAAAGTGGTAGAGCTACAGGGGGAGGGGTTGGCACCGGCAGCCCTGAAGGTGTCCTTCCACCAGCAGCATTTTTCTCCACCTAACATGCACACCAATGACACAAGTTCAACCCCACAGGTAAAACACATCGGTTATCTGATCCTCACGGGGTGAAGAATGGTAATAGGAAACAGGCCTCTCCTAACCTGTGCTAGCCCATCTAGTATATATGTGCGAAATGCCTCGCTTGCATTCTGAAGCTGAGCTGATATATCAACCTGTAACAAAGTGAAAATGAAGTGATGTTGGCGCCTGAATATCACAGCTCAATGCCCCACCCACTACATGAATTATTACTTGACAAAAACCAGCCAGCTCTTGAACTGAGAAATAGTTTCCCCTTATTGAAGTAATATCACATGGGAATAAACAGGAATGCACACAAATACATGTGTGCACTTGCTACCTTTGGGTACAATTGAGTGATACGGTAGAGTTCGTGTAGACCAATGGTGCAAGTTTGTTTGTCGCCGATTTTCTTGAACACTGCAGCAAGTTCTTGCTGTTCTTACAAGAAGCCCAACAAATAAGTGCTCTGAATCAGTAGCAAAAAGAGGCTAATTGTCATTAAAATCAAACTCCCAAATGAAAGCAATGAGAGTAAAAATTACAACATGCAGGACAACCAATCCAGCCAAAAAAATTTGAGTATCAATGAATGTACCTTCAATTGTGCATCTACAGAATGTGTTGTAGGTGATGGACCGTTGGGAGCAGAATCGCCCCAGTGAGTTTGGCCAACTGCGCCAGACGGGGTCAACATTCTAGCTGCTGCAAGAGTCTAGTATACACGACAGAAAATCAGACCAGTCACGATGATGCAGAAACCAACAAGTGTTACTGTGTTTGAGCCTACCTGAAGATTAAGGTCAATGTAGGCGAGTATGATAGGTTGAGGTTCGATATCTATAGGAACCATGGAAAGATGGCCTTTTATTGCTGTTCCTCGAAGCTTTACGAGCTCATGTAGAACAGTTTTAACCATTCTCAGTGGTTTGTCATCAGCTCCAGCTCTGACCATATTTCACATGATGTCAGGCTACAAAGAACTAAAATCAATATCCCAAAAGCTATGTATAAAAAAGGTAGAGTATAAAAAATGTTTACATAAATAGCAAGCTATCCCAAAAAAGAAAGAAATAAAAAAGAGATACCTCCTCCTGATTTCTTCCATCCCTAATACTTCTAGATATACATGAATGCTTTGAAGAATACGGTCAAGATCCACATCAAATATTGTACTCTGGAGAACCTGGTAACATTCTGGATGTATGAAAATTCTCTTAACTAAATCATGATACTCGTGTAAGATCTCAGCCACAGAACATGATACTTACCTTGGTCAATTTGATAAGACATTTGACAACTAGATCTGAGAATTTCTGATTCATGGCCGAAGTCTCAATGGAGGCTGTTGATGGCCATCTTGAAGGGTCTAATGGCTGCAAGAGATTGATTAGAACAACAAATGATGACGTCCGTTCAGCATTATCCTGGGTACACCAGAGAGAGGAAGAAGAAGCGTTAGCGACCTTGCCAGAAAAAGGAAACTAATAAATGCAGCTCAAAGAAAAAGAAAAAACCAACCAGAATCTTGAGCATTAAAACATTCAGTGCTTTCAAAAGTTGGCTGCCATCATCCATCTGCGGAACCCTTTCATCGAGAAGCCAAAGCAGAAGCTCAGTGATGAGGGTGTCAAGGGTACTCTCCTTTACAGCATGAGCAACCCTTTGAATTTGAAACGTCTACAGCAGAAGAGAATCAATATTATAAATCATCGAAGAAACAGACTTACAACACAACACATTCATCTCTCAAGCAGATAAACTACACAATAACTGGATGGAAGGTCTACCTGCATGAGTGTGTTCAGAACGTATTTACATGACCTTGAAGAAGCTCCAGCAAGACTGAAGTCAAAGGTCTTGGCCACCTTCAAAAGATGAAGTTGATGAGTGGTGAAGAGAACTTAAATGCAATCAGATACCAGTGAGGAGATAAGAAGACATTTAATTACCTGGGTAGCAAGACATGCAACAAGTCTATCTGCATCCCAGACAAGATCATCCATTGCACTGCTTTCAGGATCAGTTGCGGTCAGCTCATGACAAACAACTTTCATGCCTTCAACTGACTGCACCAAATGAAAATAGGAAGAAACGCTGTTCAGATTCTTTACTTGAATAATAAAGAAAACATTGAAGAGGCCTAATATAATTCTTTGTTCCATCCCTCTCTTCCTCATTAAAAGATGGATATAGATTTTTCTATCTATAAATGAAGGACTTATTTCAATAGAATTAAACATTTTATGCGTGAGAAGAACATCAATTCTATATCTAGCAAGTGCACAACTTCCACAAAGGAACCAAATAAAATGACACCAGAACCTCATTTTAGAGTCATGGTTAAAGAGATAAATCTGTGAAAAAAAAGGAAGAAAATCAAGAACTACATCTAGCAAGTATACAACCTGCTCAGGAGAACCTAATGAAATGATATCCAGAGCTTCATTCCAGACTGCGGGACCATTTGTGACAGCCAGTGGCCGGGGTAAGAGATGCCTGTCCATTTGAGACTCGAAATGCCCACTGGTTTCTCGAGTGGCGAATATCAGTATCAGACAATAACATTAGAAAATAAAGATGTCCTTATCATGAAAGAAACATATTTTGAAACAGTAATATATTCTTCAAAACATAGAGGATTGTCGAATAGTTGCTAATACCTGGACAAGATAGGGGCAGACAAGGAGCTTGATAGAACTTCTCCACTCTGTTCTGCTATGTCTAATCTGGAGATAAGAGGGTTAAATAAGTTGTGTTAAGCAAAAGAGCAAGAATGATCAGCATATAAGACAACATTATAGCAATCATGTAATTATAATATTCCCACATTCACAAAGTTAGACAGTATCAGTACTATATCATAGATAAAAAGGATAGATTTGAATCTAACAATTTAGTTCAAGTGAAAAAAAAAAACTACCAGAACAAAATGATATAGAATTGATAGGTGAAATGTTTGTGGTCTGCCACATCATTGCATGTACGCCTTGTTTAAGCATCATGGTTCATTTTACTAGTTACCTTACGACCTCAATCAGAGAATTTGACTTGCAACATCACCATGTAATGGTTCATTTTTCTATTGCCCTAATGATAACATAGATTTCAAATTAAAGAATAATTAAGGAGTTCTTTTTGTTCATACAACAGCATAAAGATATTAGAAGATGCTAAGTGATACTCTCAGAAATAAGTTCACCAACAGTACCCATTAGATGTACATGTGTGGACCACCTGACGAGAGGAACAGCCTGTTTCTTAACCATGGGATGATTGCAGTCAGGTATGCCTCATGAACAGCCTGGATCTTGCACGTGTGACATGATCACATGTGTCCCGCAAAGAGGATTCCCAGTCCTCCACATGAGTCTTCTTTATGTATGAGTAAACTTCTATTAATGGAACTAAAGAATCAAGAACCAAATAGCAAGAGATTGCCTCATCACTCCACTAGCAAGACAGCCGGCAATCTCATTGGCCTCTCTGAAAACATGGCTGAAGGACGCATTTAAGGAAGGAGATAACTTATGGATTTCATTAGAAAATAAAAGCAAACTGCCTTGAATTGTAAGCAGTGGTTGCTCACCTGATTGCATTTCAAGATCATCCTCCTCAACTAAAAGGCCACGAGAACGACGAGTGAAAGATGGAAGTGCTTGATGAGAAGTTCTAACTTGTGTTTCATTAGTATCCCAAGTTCCCAACCCAAACAGTCCCTAGAAAGCCAATTTTATTTTTATGGAAATAAAACTTATTCTCAAAAGGGGAATAAAGGGGCAACAAATGACTGGTAGGGACTGATCCACTCGTCCCTCCTTCACAGGCAAGCCTATTGGACACATTATTGGCAACATAAAGAGATTGAAATGCATGAGAAGCAATAAGGGATTTAATCTCCCTAATACAAGATACAGGGTTTGTAACATCCCGGATTTTTGCCACTTCGAATTAGACGTCCTTCGGCAATGGGTCAATCCTAACACCTGATTAACTTCTCAAACACTCAATTTGAAGGTCTCAAATTTCTTCTTCAAACCATTTTCCTGAAAACCTCATTTTTCCTTCACAAATCTCATCTCTCACTATCTTATTCCTTCAAACGTGTTTAAGTGCTTTCATGTTAGAAACAAATCTTGAAGTTTAGGTGAATATAATGACTCGGAAAAATTACGTTATAAAATAACTAACCGAAAACATGTTATAGGTTACCAAACTGCCGTATACGAAAGCTTAGCGAATCCATCGACTCCGTTACGATTCTATGAGAAAAGGTGTGGACTTTAGGTATATAGGTTATGGTTTTCAACGCTTTCAATGTCATGTAATGATAGATTCATGATCTGCATGCAATTGCACATGTACAAAGTGCTGTCTGTTTTCCGTTTCGATTAAAGATGAAGAATATGGAATTTTACATATTCTAGGTATTTGTAGAAAGTACCGTATACGTATAATCTTTGGAAATGTGTTTGCCATGATTATTTGCTGTATGAATATATTATATATGGATAAAATACTCATTTTTGTATTTCCTGTTTATATGGTGCTTTATAACCAAGGTGTCCCGTATCGGTATCGGTTGGCGTAGCGGTGCCCTCCGAAACCGATACGGATACGGGAGCGTAACGTCTGACTGTATGTATGCAATTTATTTTTTTTTTTGTCAAAAAAATATGAAAAAATATGGATTAAATCCAGAATATTCTAAGCATTCCAAATATGCATTCATTTATAAATTAGAACATATTTATGGTGGTGTAACGGTCCATTCTTTGGTGAGAAGTTGTATCGGACTGTCTGATGAATTTATGAACCAGTTAACCTGAATTTGACTACAAAATTCATATATTTAATTTTCTAAATATCTAATTTATATATTTAACAACTTGATATTATTTCTCCAAATAGTTCTTTAAAAAAATTAAATTAAATTCAGGTAGATGGCGTTGCCAATTTGGGGCTGACTTGGAGGACCAATCTATACACCAAATCAGCCTCAAATTCATGCAATTTATTGTCATTATTTCACTTATGAATTGGTGGACATTTATTGGATAGTGAATCATGAAAAAATTCAAAAGGCCTTATTTTAAAAAATAAAAGTCCACAAATTAACAATTAAAACTATTTAAACAATTTGATTTTGGCATTGTGAGTTAGCAATTGCAGTCCATAATTTAATTGCTAAATTTTAAGTTAACATATGTTTCGTGTACAATTTTTTAAGGCTCGAATTAGGCGGGACTTAGATTGTGAAGTGTAGCACATGTGTCAAATTTTTTTGGGCCCCACCTGTGATGAATGTGTTATATCCACATCGTCCATTAATTTTGCCAAATAATTTTAGGGTATGAGCCCAAAAATGAGGTACATCTAAAGCTCAGGTGGACAGTACCATAAGAAACAACAATAATTAAACATTCACCATTAAAAATTTATTGGGGGCTATAAAAGTTTTAGATCAAGCTGACATGTGTGTTTTCTCTTCATCCACGTCAGTGTGACCCAATTAATAGGTTAGATTGAAAATAAACATTAAAGTGGACCTTAAAGAAAATTTTAATGGTGAGCATTCTATAACCACTGTTTCGTATGGTGTGGTCCACCTGAGATTTGGATATTATTAATTTTTTAAATCCTTACCTAAAATGACGTGGCAAAATGGATGGTCGACATGGATAAAATATATACATCATGGTGGGGACACTCATGTTTGATCAGATCAAATTGGATGAAAAATAAACGTTACCCTGGGCCCTACGAATTGTTTAACGGTGAAAATATTATCTCTGCTGCTATTTTTGGTGTGGTCCAGATGATCTTTGGATATAATTCATTTTTTGGGTAGTACTCTAAAATGATCACTGAAAATAGATGAACGGTGTAGATGTAATAAATGCATCACTGTGAAGCCCATGTAACTTTGATCTCCTTTGAACCATTCGTACAACTCGGAGCTCGAGGAGTGTCAGCGCTCGTCTCAGTGACACGTACCTACGGCATTTACTGTGCATGCGGTACGCTGAAAAGAAAAAAAAAAAAAGGCCGAGAGAGGGAAACCGAAAAGAAAAAAGAGGGAAAGAAGAGAAGAAAAAAGAGGGAAAGAAGAGAGAGAGAGAGAGAGAGAGAGAGAGAGAGAGAGAGAGAGAGAGAGAAGAAGAAGAAGAAGAAGAAGAAGAAGAGGAAGATGGCACAGATTACAGTAATTCGAGAAGAAGAAGAAGAAGAAGAAGAAGAAGAGGAAGGAGAAGAAGAAGAAGAAGAAGAAGAAAGAGAAGAAGAAGAAGAAAAGAAAGGAAGAGGTATGTTGTTTTTTTTTTTTTTTTTTCAAGGCCGTAATGCACGGTAGTTACGGGTCGATGCTGTGCCGTTATGCCTGTAACGGACCCGTAACGGCCGTTACGGTTGCAAAATCGGGCATCGGCCGATATGACCCCGTATCGCGTAACGGTTCCCACCGTTACCGTTACGTATCGGCCATTACGGCCGATACGTAACCGATTTGGGACACCTTGTTTATAACATGCTTTATGACATGTTTGTTAACATGCTTGACTTACTTTGTTTATTATGCTTTACTCTACATGCTTTGGAATATGGATTGATTGCTTTTGGGACTGATTTTAGTCCAGACAATCGGTACCAGACTTGAGATCGTAGTTGAGATTTATTTCGCCACGTAGGATGTGTTTGACGAACACGAGTCGTACTTCAGTTGGCGACAGTGGTTAGGCCACGCGAAGTGCTTATGCACTTCATGTCGTTCAATTGATTGTGCGCTCGAGCTAGTCAGGCTCGTCAAGTAACCCGATCTGTCTAATGTATGTTCACCATGTTTGGACGCTACTGCTTGAACCTAGGGTACCAAACTTACCAGTGAAATCCCTTTTAACCATGGTACCTCGATCTGCTACGACTCATGAGCCGGGCATGGTGGTATGGGACACCGTGGTGGTCGAAATTTGTCGGCCTCTGGCCGGGGCCATGTGCCTCCCGTAGTGACGGTGAGCAACCGGACTCGTGAGCCGATTATGGTGGTATGGGACACTATATTCGTGTTGTCGGCCTACATTGATAAGGTGATGGGGAGTGGTGCAACGAATGCGAGCAATGCTCTGCGCGGCCTTTGTAGTGACCTCGAGCATACTCTGAATTTGCGGTGAGGCGACGAGTTTTGCTGCGGTGTATAGAGTATGAACTAGGCCTGTATCTATATAGTGATGAACCGTTAAAGAGGTGATGGGGGAGTGGTGTAACCATTGTGCGTAATGACCACTGGCGCCTCTCAGCGACCTAGAAATATATTATCGTATGAGATTAACTAGGACTGACGACCCTAGAATGGATCATGTTTGGGAATGATACAAGGGAGGTACCTTAGTTTCCCAATACTACTGTTTGAAATGGACTAATAACTACTCGGTAATCATGCTCATCATCGCACCGCATGTGCCTGGTAGATGTGGAGTACTGAGGGAGGTATGCATCCGCGAACGTAAGATGATGTCGCATGAGGGTGGTTTGGCAAGGGCATTTATCATGATTGCATTCATACTTACATTAATAAGAGTATTTAGAATTGTTGATTGTACTGCTTTATCATTACTGCTTGACTGAGTTGATAACATGTTAACCTATGCCTTATTGTTCCACTGAGTTAATCACTCACTCCCACGTTACGGGACGGTGTTGTACACACCAACCAGATTTGTTTGAGTTTCAGATGATGGCGATGCTGCGAAGCAGAGTCGGACTACTACTATGATGTTGAGGAGGAATTCTCCTACATGTAACTCTCTGACGGGTCTATGAAGACCTGGAATTGCATTGATGGGGCGATGATATTTGGGATAGAAGACATTACACTTCCTCAATTTAGTACATTTTGGAATTGTACTTGTAAATAGTTAACCTGGTAACATTATCACACTCTGGAGACTCACCACAGTTTATATAATTTATATATCTATCACAGTCTTCCGCTTGCAATTTAACTGTCTCTAGAGTATGATATGCTGTTTTGGCTTAATCTCACTCATGTTCAATGCACGAATACAGCCAACATTCAATCATCATTCATTTTGCTGTATAAGTGATGTTCTGGAACTCGGGAGTTGAGTAACTACTCGACCCCCGATTTTTAGGGCGTTACAGGGTTCCAGGGACCTAGAGCCTTCCCCAAAATCCATCACAACATCAAATTAGAATTTCCTTCAATAATTAACTTCACTTAGAGTGTGAGGCTAATCGAATGCAATCCTCGCAGTGCTAAGAACTTAGTTTAGCTTCCTACAAGGACCCGAGGAGGCTAATACCACCCCTCCCTTCACACGTCTCAAAATGCCAACTATACCAAAAAGTCCAGTTCTACCCAGAGCACACCACTCAAAGTTGAGCCGTATTCCTTCCATGAACCATGGAAGTCCCAATCCTAATGACTACATACATGATGATGTGAGCATATCCGGAAAACTCCAGGGAAACTTGAGCCCGGTCTATGGAGGAGTGTGCTCATAATAGAAGATCCCAATACTCATTTCTTTCCTTCCACAGTTCCCACATAATTGTGAATGGCACCATTTTTTGCACAACCTTCTCCTTAGCATGAAATGAGTTGAAAGATCAGCCATCAATCGCCTCCATAGGAAACCTGTTAAATGCCCTCTTCATCCCAATCTAGCCAAGAAGTGATCCACATGACCTTGGCCATTATATATTGAAAGAAAATATGGCTCAACGCCTCTTCCTCCATATAATACACATTGGGGAACTTAAATAGAAGGATTTTGTTAGTTGTTAGCCATCTAGGCAAACCTTCAAACCTTAGGTGGTATGTGAGAGTCCCAAACTTTGGCACACGATTGAGGCAGCCCTTCAAAAGAGAGCCTTGTATGAGAACATTTTGCCTACCATCCATTTCCGTAATTATTATCATCAAAATCGGGTCACTAGCCACCAACAACACATCTTGGCATAATAATCAAACACTTATCTCTTCCGCTGTCTTAAATTACTAATCTCCTGAACTGATCAATATTATAAATGCGGGTCATTATTTTGATCAGCCACAATTCACATGTAGTGGATAGCATAAAAAGACTTTCACTAACCTCTGGTTCCATAGAATTTAAGAGGCAGGACGTAACTGACATATTGTTTAATTCCCATGCAGCATATGAGGGATCAATCCTAGCTGGTTCTGATATATGCCCTCTATATATCCCAACTTCTGTTTTCCTCCAACAAACAACTAAACAAGACCACTAAAGATAATCGCTAGACTTAGTTTATGTGTTGTAATCTGCAACCCGGGATTCTCAGAATGCATAATTGACCTCTCCATTTTGGAGTTGATGAGATTAACAGTCTCAGATGTGGAAGATGAAGCCATAGTAAAATCTCAAACAAATAGAAGAACATAATTATCAAAGCCTCACACCAATCAATACCAAGTCACTATTATTATCAGCTATAGCTAGAAGTACAAGAAGCAAAGCTCTCAAAAAATAAATAAATCCAAAAGAGCTCCAAACCAATTGACAAAAGAAGTGAAATGGATCTTACGACTAACAAAGCTTGATAGTTTTCACAAACCTTGACGACTTCAAGTAGAAAAACAAGACTTAATTACCTGATTGCTACCCTCAAACAGTTTGCTGAAAATCTGCCATCACAGGAAATTCTAGCAAACACTAGTTGATGCAAACTGATTTATGAGAAAATAGAAGAAACCTTGAAGAAAATCTATCCAAACTTGGATATCCATCAAACCCTATCTGCTGCAAACAGTTTTTATTGAGAAAACTGACAGAAATACGCATCGAAAAATCTGATTGCTGCCCTCAAAAAAATTGCTGAAAACTAGGGTGAAAAAAACCCAAAAACTCTGCCCTAATATGAAATTCCAGCAAACCATAGCCAATTCAAACCATTTTCTGAGAAAATTGGAAGAAACCTTGAAGGAAATCTGTCCAATCCTGGATATCCAGCAAACCCCATATGCTGCAACCAGTTTTTTGAGAAAATCGGCAGAAAAACACACTGAAAATCTGATAAATAAAAATAAAAATAAAAGGCAGCAACCTAACAATCAGCAACCTGCCACAAAATCTGAAGCAGCCACAAAAGAGAGGAAGTCTAGAAGAAGAAGAGAGATCAAGGAGAGAGCTTTCCTTGCTTAAATACCATGTTAGAGAAGAAAAGAACTTGAGAGAGGAAAAGCACACAAGGGCTGCACATCCAACCCTTATTTATATAATATGAGGAGATGTATAGTTACAAACAAGCCCTTAGCACTAAAGAGAAAAAAGAGGGCAAAAGAGGAAATAAATAACTAAATAACTAAAGAGAAATCACCAAGGACCAAAGGCCCACAACCTAAAGCCCCAATATGCCCACACGCAGATGTCTACAGCTCTTGTCCTGCTTTTGAACCTTAAAGGATAACTGCATTTCCTCCGGCATTGGACTTAGGTGATATTCCTGTCCTTCAAGAATTTACAAGTATCTTTTTCTCATCATGGATAACTTTTCAATATTATAACCATGGTTTTCCAGGCCACTAGTGTAACATCCCGGATTTTTGCCACTTGGAATTAGACGTCCTTCGGCAATGGGTCAATCCTAACACCTGATTAACTTCTCAAACACTCAATTTAAAGGTCTCAAATTTCTTCTTCAAACCATTTTCCTGAAAACCTCATTTTTCCTTCACAAATCTCATCTCTCACTATCTTATCCTTCAAACTTGTTTAAGTGCTTTCATGGTAGAAATAAATCTTGAAGTTCAGGTGAATATAACGACTCGGAAAAATTAGGTTATGAAATAACTAACCGAAAGCATGTTATAAGTTACCAAACTGTCGTATACGAAAGCTTAGCGAATCCATTGACTCCGTTACGATTCTACGAGAAAAGGTGCGGACTTTAGGTGTATAGGTTATGGTTTTCAACGCTTTCAATGTCATATAATGATAGATTCATGATCTGCATGCAATTGCACATGTACAAAGTGCTGTCTGTTTTTCGTTTCGATTAAAGATGAAGAATATGAAATTTTACATATTCTAGGTATTTGTAGAAAGTACCGTATACGTATAATCTTTAGAAATGTATTTGCCATGATTATTTGCTGTATGAATATATTATATATGGATAAAATACTCGTTTTTGTATTTCCTGTTTATATGGTGCTTTATGACATGCTTTATGACATGTTTGTTAACATGCTTGACTTACTTTGTTTATTATGCTTTACTCTACATGCTTTGGAATATGGATTGATTGCTTTTGGGACTATGATTTTGGTCCAGACAATCGGTACCAGACTTGAGATCGTAGTTGAGATTCATTTCGCCACGTAGGATGTGTTTGACGAACCCGAGTCGTACTTCAGTTGGCGACAGTGGTTAGGCCACGCGAAGTGCTTATGCACTTCATGTCGTTCAATTGATTGTGCGCTCGAGCTAGTCAGGCTCGTCAAGTAACCCGATCTGTCTAATGTATGTTCACCATGTTTGGACGCTACTGCTTGAACCTAGGGTACCAAACTTACCAGTGAAATCCCTTTTAGCCATGGTACCTCGATCCGCTAAGACTCATGAGCCGGGCATGGTGGTATGGGACACCGTGGTCGAGCTGTTCGCCACTGGTTGGGGCCATGTGCCTCCCGTAGTGACCAGTGAGCAACCAGACTCGTGAGCTGATTATGATGGTATGGGACACTATATTCGTGTTGTCGGCCTACATTGATAAGGTGATGGGGGAGTGGTGCAACGAATGCGAGCAACAGCTTTGGCAGCCCTTTGTAGTGATCTCGAGCATACTCTGAATTTGCGGTGAGGCGACGAGTTTTGCTGCGGTGTATAGAGTATGAACTAGGCCTGTATCTGTATAGTGATGAATCGTTAAAGAGGTGATGGGGGAGTGGTGTAACCATTGTGCGTAACAGCCATGGCAGCCTCTGCAGCGACCTAGAAATATATTATCGTATGAGATTAACTAGGACTGATGACCCTAGAATGGATATTGTTTGAGAATGATACAAGGGAGGTACCTTAGTTTCCCAATTCTGCTGTTTGAAATGGACTAATAACAACTCGGTAATCATGCTCATCATGCATTGCATGTGCCTGGAAGATGTGGAGCACTGAGGGATGAAAGTATGCGGCGAACGTAAGATGGTGTCGCATGAGGGTGGTTTGGCGAGGGCATCCATCATGACTGCATTCATACTTGCATTAATAAGAGTATTTAGAATTGTTGATTGTACTGCTTTATCATTACTGCTTGACTGAATTGATAACATGTTAACATATGCTTTATTGTTCCACTGAGTTGATCACTCATTCCCACGATACAGGATGGTGTTCCGAACACCCACCAGACTTTGTCTGATTACAGATGGCAACGCTACTTCTGAGGTGGAGCCGGACTTCTATGACGACGAGAATGCTTTCTCGTATATGCTGTTTTCTGGCGGCTTCGTGAGAGCTGTGCCTTGATCGCTGGGGCTACAGAGATGTTGACTAGATCATACTACACAACTTGGTATGATTTAAAATTGTACTTGTAATTATTTAACCTGGTAATGTTATCACACTCTGGAGACTAACCACAGTTTATATATTTTACATATCTATCACAGTCTTCCGCTTGCAAATTTAACTGTCTCTGGAGTATGATATACTGTTTTGGCTTAATCTCACTCATGTTCACTACTCTAATACAGACAACATTCAATCATCATTCATTTTATTGCATAAGTGATGCGTTGGAACTCGGGAGTTGAGTTTATGCTCAACCCCCGATTTTCAGGGCGTTACAACTAGTGTGAGGTTCGTGCTCTCATTGCTAGTCCCAAGCCTAGTTAAATGAGGATTGTGCCAGGTAGGCAACCAACGTAAAACTTTTGTCATATCCTTCTCATGAATCCCGACATGATGCTTGTAGAGAGTGAAATTGCATAATTGAATTCATGTAGCTTACTCCAATAAGTTGGTAAGTTGGGATAAGGTCTCAATGATGACTTGGATAATGATGACGATGAATGTTGTCATTATCATTACGTATCACAAATCACAATAGAGGTTGAATCAAAGCAAATCGCAAATCATATTGTAAATCCTAATATATATATATATATATATATATATATATATATATATATATATATATATATATATATTCTGATCTTCTTACAAAATAAAAACAAATCTGAAAAATATAAATAAATCAGGAAAAATTAGAACCCATAAATCAGCCATTTTCCACCTATATGCACCAACATAAGTAATAAATATCATGATATTCGCAATTCAAAACTTGTATAGTATAACATGTTGTGATAATGTAAAAGGATTCTTGTCTTTGCTTTGTGTTTCAAGAAATTTACATTAAAAAACATGTAAGAACCTTTTAATAATTTATGTTCTTTCTACCTTTCTTGAGCGTAGAATTACGTTGGAAAAACAACATTTGATTATTTCGACCAATATTTGGATTTCTTTATTTTGTTTTTTGAATAACAAAATCTCTTTCTTTCTCAAAAGACAAATGAGGATTTTTAAAATGGGAGGGCCTTTTACATGCCTTAAAAGCAGAAGGGTAGAAAACAAAAAGAAAAAAAAAAGTATAAAAATGAAGAAAAAAAAGTGATTTTTATGTAATTTGGACCCCAATTACATAGTCTATGATTATCATATGATTTGATATGATAACCGTACGTTCAATACGATTCATACAATAATCCTAAGATTATTGTAGATTTTTAGAGTTTGGGTTGTGAGTCATATTGGCATATACATGATATAATTCAATTCAAATCGTAAATCGTACATTTGACAATAGTGATGATGATGGTGATTGGGGTGATGGCTATAATGACGATGATCATGCTGATGATGATGATGATCATCCATGGCCTTCCAAGTATTAGATGGTAAAGGTCCATGGGAGTAACATTGCAACATATGCTCTTTGAATAACAAAATCTCTTTCTTTCTCAAAAGACAAATGAGGATTTTTAAAATGGGAGGGCCTTTTACATGCCTTAAAAGCAGAAGCGTAGAAAACAAGAAGAAAAAAAAAAATGTATAAAAATGAAGAAAAAAAAAGTGATTTTTCTGTAATTTGGACCCCAATTACATAGTCTATGATTATCATACGATTTGATATGATAATTGTACGTTTAATACAATTCATACAAGAATCTTAAGATTATTGTAGATTTTTTGAGTTTGGGTTTTGAGTCATATTGGCATATGCATGATAAAATTCAATTCAAATCATAAATCGTACATTTGACAATAGTGATGATGATGGTGATTGGGGTGATGAAGGTAATGGCTATAATGCCGATGATCATGATGATCATCCATGGCCTTCCAAGTATCAGATGGTAAAGGTCCATGGGAGTAACATTGCAATATATGATCTTTGAGTATTTTTCTCCAAAGGAATAAGATTATCATCAAGTTGGGTGTTCTTCAGGATTGAGAAAATATTCAGCTTCAATGATTTCTCAATCTACCTCCTAAGAACAAAAGATCGTGCAACAACCTCTTCCACCAAGGTATCCATAATGGTTACGTAAAGGCCATTACATAACGGTAATGGTGGTGCTCATTAAGTGATATAGGGTTGTAACAATTACCTTAGGAAATTCCTTCTATAAAGATCCAAAAAATGATAAATTTTTTCTTTATAAAAGGGGGGCCGTTTTGGGTTGAAATTTCACATTTCTTGTTTGTTAGAGTTTCCTAGAGTGTTGGTAAGACAATTTTGATTATGTGTGTGCATTCCTTAGCCATTAAAACTTGAATAAAAGTGGTTTGGATGGATCAAAGTTCAAGTTGGCCATTTTGGGGAAAACCAAAATAAGAGGTAAATGTCTCTCTCTCTCTTTTTGTGTGTGTGTGTGTGTGTGATTTGTTGTTGGAAAGATGAAAATGAAGATGACAATACCAAATTGACCATATCTTGCTAGATTTGCGGTCAATTTGGTTTTTTTTTTTCCCTCCTGTAAACATGTTTTTTACAAAAAAAGGTACCTGAATATTTACATATACAAATCACATGCATTAGGCCAATCGTTTTGAATGCCTTTTTATATTGTTAATTGTTATATATATATATATATATATATATATATATATATATATATATATATATATATATATATAAATTAAATTGAATTGAATGTAGGAATCAAGGTATTCCATATCGGTAACGGTGGCCGTAATGGTCACCAACATTCTCGATATGGATATCGGTAGTAATGGCTGATATGGGGGTGTAACGACCTTTACGACTCTCATAACAGTTGAAAATATTGCCTGAAAAATTATAAAAAATTATTTGGAAAAATCTAGAATAAAGTAAATATTCCAAATTTGTATTGTTTTTATTATTTATTTATTTATTTTAACATGTTTATGATAGCGTAACAGTCCACTCTTTGGTGAGAGTATTGTATTGGGTTGTCTGGTGAATTTATGAATATGGTTGTCTCTAATGTTTACACATTACGATGAAGCATTAGAATTAGAAATTAGGAAAAAAAAATGCATATATACTACTTTTTCAATTTTTATTTTTATTTTTTTAAAAAAATGGCACTTGGAGCTTCTATTCACCTAAATCTACTATTTTAATCCTAAAAACTATAGTACAAGTAGTTGAAATCTATTGTAGAATGATGTAGGAAAGTTTTTTAGAATGAGAAAAGTAAAAAAATGAGGAAAAATGGATTTACATAGAAAAAAAGAAGTGGTCGTTTTTAGATTGTTACGGGATAACGGTCGTTATGCCCTGTAATGACCGTTACGGCCCCTGTAACGGCCGATACGTTCCCAAAATATCAACCAGCCTGTTTCACCCCCGTATTGCGTAACGGTCACAACTGTTACCCATACGTATCGGCCTTTATGGTCGTATCGTAACAGATACATAACACCTTGGTTATAGGTCAATTTTTTCTATAACGGCCATTACGGCCCCGTAATGTGTAACAGTTACCATTACAGGAACTCTAAATACATTGGATATTACAGGTGCTTTTCCCACTTATGGGTTAGTACGTGTTTCTGGGTAACAATGTGCCTCTCGGTCAACTACCCATGCCTCTACCAATGCACAATGCCATCCATTCCTATGCCCTCACTACCTATCCCATCCTCCCGGGGGTCCCTCTCTCAATTCAGTAAACCAATACCTCCACCTCTAATTATGCAACACCCGCCCCTGCCTATGGGTAATTGGATGGGTAATAGGTGCAAGACAGATTCTGCGTATCAACAATCTGCACATCTCTCCTCTACTAAACCTACTCTAGAATCCACTTAGTTGCCGGAATCACTTGGATGAGGGGCTACTTCAGGCTATGCTGTTAAGAACACTCTTATGAATGCTGCCAGTAATGGATATGTGGAAATATGCTACGATGATCAAGAGGAAGGTATCCTATATCGGTATCGGTTGGCATAACGGTGCCCTCCGATACCGATACGGATACGGGGGTGTAACGGCGATACAGGGGCGTAATGGCCCGTAACGGTGCAAATTTTTTTTTTATAGCAAAAAAAATATGAAAAATTATGGATTAAATCCGGAATAATCTAAGCATTCCAAATATACATTCATTTATAAATTGGAACATGTTTATGGTGGTGTAACGGTTTGTCTGATGAATTTATGAACCAGACAACCTGGATTTGACTGCAAAACTCATATATTTAATTTTCTAACTATCTACTATCAATGATAGATATATTAGAATGAATGTAATATGAAAATATCTTACATGTATAATATATTCGAATTAAAAAAAAAAAAGGGCTGAAAATAGTGCGTAAATAGAAAAAAATTATTAAAAAATATAAAATGACAACGACAATCTGTAAAATGGACATTAACATGTTCTACTATGATTAACACATCATATTCTACCATTAAAACAACAAAACATTCAATAAAAAATGATTTTTCGAATTAAAAAAAAGGGCCGAAAATAGTGCGTAAATAGAAAAAAATTATATAAAAAAATATAAAATGGCAACAACAATTTGTAAAATGGACATTAATATCTTCTATTATGATTAACACATCATATTCTACCATTCAAACAACAAAACATTGAATAAAAAATATAAATACCTATTTTTGAGGAATTTCTGGAAAATGGCTCATGGAACTTCGAATCGAGAAAATCCTTAATATAAGTTGTTTTTATCTGTAATATCAAGCTAAGAGTGGTCGAAAATAGCAATAAAATGATTTAGGAAGAGTTTGAAAGAAAGAAATTTAAAAAAAGGTGAAAAAACAGACCTTAAAAAACAAAAAAAAAAGTTGTATTTTTACCGTTACGCCCAGACCGTTACGGGGCAGTAACGGCCGTTATGGGGCGTAACAGCCGTTAAGGGACCGTTACGGCTACAGAATTGGGGGGTGCCCCGTTACGGCCCGGTATCGAGTAACGGCCACTGCCGTTACCGATACGTATCGGCTGATACGCCCGTGTCGTAACGGATACGAGACATCCTGATCAAGAGAACAGTGTGGTTTCTGAACCCATTTTGATGACCCAAAAATTTCACCATTTCGATTCAGCTAGTCCTTGGAAATAACGTAGCGACAAACAATTCAAAATGGTCCAGTCTATAGCACAAATCAATAGGAAATGCTATTTGCTTCGTAAGAATAACAATTCACTTCTATGAAATGAAAGAGTTTCACGGGAATTGTCTTGATCGTCGGATATCATTGATTGAGAAATAGGAAGAAGTGTTCTCGAACGATTTCCTGCAATTCTTCCGAGTAGGAGCCTTAGGAACCACCATCTTAGATGTGATGTATGTACATGCACCTATTTCAAGGGGGCACAATTGAGCCTAATATTTATTCTATATACCATGTTTGTATGGTGGGGCGATGTCCTACGTGAATCCACGTTGGAAGGTCTGCGGAAATACTGTAACTTTGTGTGTTTGCATGTTTGTAGTGTACTCTTGTGGAGCATTGTAACTTTCCTTCGGAATTAATATGTGTGTGTTAGTCATTGGACTAATCACAACACAATTCTTGTTGCTCTAACTGTCTCTCCCTCTCTCCCCTTTCCTTCCTCCCTTCTACAGTTCTCCTGCATCATATTTCTAGTTGGTATCAAAGCGTACGATTCAAGACCTGATCACAACCTATGGTAGTGGGGCCCACTACTGACATTATCCATACGTACGGGTGACATTAGCAATGTACAATCGACCGTCCTTTTGGAGCAGAAAGTATGGGATATAATATATCTAGATTTTAGAGGAATAATGAAGATTTTCTACATTTTTTGGAGAAGTTTTTCATGCTGTTTCAGCAAAAATGAAGAAAAATCAGAAAAAGTCCAGATTTCGTTCTTTCTGTTGTGTTGTTTTTCTGAACTTTTGAGCAGATCTTCCACAAGGGGTAGGTGCATTTGATCAAGAGCAATCACCATATTTAAGTACCACAGAGCTTTGTCAAGATTTGAGTGTGTTATGACGTGTTTCGTGAGAAGCGGGTGTCGTTGGCCCTTGTTTTTTAAAAAAAATCTTTTGCTAGGATTTTTCCCCTCCTTTTCTGATGACATGGGGTTGCAGTGTAAAATCATGTTGCTAGGATTGCGAAGTTGTTCTTGTTCCATGCTTAGAAGTAAACTGCACACACAAGGTGTTCAACGAAATGCTTCACTCAACTTTGCATGGGGGATTTTCACAAGTGGTGGATCTTTTCTTCTTAGTTCATCATCTGTTCATTTATCAGGACCTTGTTGTTTGTGTGAGTGTAGTTCACTCACTTTGTGTTGCACGTGATGCACACAAGTCTCCACATGCTATTATGTGTGTTGTCTCAAGTGTGTGAGTGTAGTTCACTCATTTATTGTGCAAGTTGCACTTGTTTGTAAGAGAATTTGAATGTGGATGACAAGTTTGTGACTTGATGGTTGTCCAGTTTAGTTATGATCGCATACTTGAAGAGAAAATTCAACGAATGAAGTTCATGCTACAGTCTATAGCCCGCCATGTTGTGTTTGAGGGGGAGCAATGATCCATGCTCATCACCACCATCTTCTTTGTATGTATTCCAAGCTGGGCATGATCAATATAATGCTCCAGCTTGAGGGGGAGGGTGGAAATATATGTAAATTTTTGTGTGTGCGTGTCTATAGTGTACTCATGTGGAGCATTGTAACTTTCTTTCATTATTAATATATGTGTGTGTACGTGTTTGTGTTAGTCATTAGATTAACCACAACACAAGTCTTGTAGCCCTAGCCGTCTCTCCCTCTCTCCCTTTTCTTTCTTCCATTCCTTTTACAATTTTCTCCTGCATCAGATTTCTACTAGGTCATCATACCAAAGTCGTACAATTAGGACCTCGATATGGTTCTATTCCATTCATCATATTGGAGGTTATGTTCCTTTTTACTCTTTTTTTGGGCTTCTTCCCATTCTTCTTTGGTGCCTACGGTACAAATCAAAGGTATTTGGCCCCCAAAAGGGATTGGGGTTTTAGATCCTCAAGAAATCCTTTTTCGTTAGCATTACATAACAGCCATCACATAACCATTTTGGAATACCTTGGGCAGAAATGGTAAAAGTAAATGAAACAAAAAGAACAATGCCCAAGATGGAACTTGCTCTGATGGCAGGCTAGCGCAACCAAATCAAAAGGATTGACTTTCAAATTGGATACATAACTTACTTAAGATGGTCAAAATCAAAATCACAAATTCACACCACAAAATTAATATTTGACCCCACAAGGATGAGATGAAGCAACACATCCTATGACAGATCAAGCAACTAATGCTAGGAATTGGAGTGACACATCTAAAAAATCTCATAAGTAACTTTTTCAAATCCATCATTCATGTCACATCAATGTTGTCGAATCGCATATGCAATATTGTGGGATCGCATATGCCTATGCGCATATGCAATCGCACAATTTTTATTTATTTTTGAAATTTTTAAAAAAATCGAAAAATATGGAAATTTTTTTAAAAAAAATTGTAAAAAAGAAGAAGAAGAAATTAAGGGTAACTATCCTAAGTTAATAAATAACTAATTTTACATATTTAAAATATATTTGAGAGAAATAAAATCAATTAAACAATGAATTAAATAACAAGTACTTGAATCTTGATCTTTCAACTTCCAAGAGAGGGAATGTAGGGGAGACAAAGAGACGACTTGGAAGTAGAAAATATAAGAGAGATTAAAACCACTTGGAATAAAGAAATGTAAGAGAAGAATAGAGTAAAAGAGTTTTGGAGTGAGAATATTGCAAATGGGGGAGGTTTGGAAGTTTCTTATAGACAAAAAGTTATTTTTTTACAAAAAATAAAATAAAATAAAATAATGTGCCAACTGTTGGCCAATATGCGATCGCATATGCCATGATTGCATCTGCGGTTGCACATGACAACAATGTGTCACATACATATGTTCTATGAAGCTATGTATGGGCTTGGGCACACTTGAATCGTTCTAGGATACTAACTCCCACTGGTTCCAACAATCCATAATAAGTAATCCTTGTCCCACTAAAAATTCTAAACAAAGTGAATCTAACATGGAAACACAAATAGACTAGATCAATGAGTCCAGGTCTAACTACAACGAACATGTCCAAACCAGGCCACCACCTCATGTACTACGCTTAGGAATCCCTATGCTCAATCTTATGGCCTTAGAATGTTGTATAAATTTTTTTTAATTTTTTTTTTTTAATTTTTTTAAACAAAGGATTTCATTGCTGGGGGGGAAATTACAAGCCTATTTCGGGCAGATCAACTGCCTATCATGTGCTATACAATAGAAGGTTGTATAATTGATATGAAGTTACTAAAGATCACAAGCACAAGTATATAAGGTCATTAGTAGATGCCTGGTTGGTGTCGTGGAGCATTCAATTCTATATGTTGGTCCCACAATACAATCTGACAGTTGATTGATCCAGATCTATCATCAGACTATGGATTTGATCTTCATCCTCAGGCCAATTTGGACCATAGAAATGGTCCAGATCCTCAACCTGGATGGTTCGATTGTCCAGATCTTAAATCGAGACAGTTGGATTGGTCATATCTTTGATCAAGACATTTGGATGGGTCTAGTATAGTCCTGAATCCTGATATACAATCTGATGGTCCTATCTTCGATTGGTCAGATTTTTTAAGCTCATGTAGGACAACTGATGGATGCAGCCATCGGCAATCTTAACAATTAACATTTATGGAGTCCAAGATAAGGTTGCATTCCCGATTATGAAAGTATCATGAGGAGTTATAGAACTTTTGGTTAGATATCAAAACAACCAGCAATACTAAAGTATCCAGATGCAGCTTTCAACTAAAGAAGCAACAAACACAAATCAGGAGTTTCTACAAAGAAGATACAAAGATTAGTAAGGCAGCAAATCATCACCCGTTGTCTCTAACAGAGCGCCATAAAGCAGCTCTAGCTTCCCCAGGTTTTCCTTCCTTCCTCTTGTCCATCTCTCGAGCCTGGCCGGAAACATATCATGAAATATAGGTAACAAGAGATTCGATAGTAACACAAACAAGGCGACATATACCAACCTTCCACTTGAACCTATCATCCAACATACTTCTCTGAGCATCAGATAACTTTCCTACATACTTCCATATTTCTTCACCTATAACCAAAAGGTCACAATGAAAATACACAAGAACTAATAACTGGTACAAAAGCTCTTTCTTATTTTTGAGAATCGAAAAGAATTTTTACTCCAAAATAAAAGAAAATACATCAAGGGAAATGGAATCAGATTCCAATACAAAAAGAAGACAGACAACACATCTTTTGCTAAAAACGTCCCCAAGATATTCATCTCCCTACCCACACGGGCAAAAGAAATGTTTAGCCTAAAGGGGAGGAAATGGGTAGCAAACAAGGAATGAGCTTTAAGTGCCAAACCCACTGCATTCAAGGAATGACCTTTAAGACGCTCTACAATCCCCAGACCAGAACAACTCTTCCCGATGATCCGCATACCTTACCTAATAGCAAGCAATGGATGAATAGGTGGTCAAACCATTTCTTCATCGTTCTTGCTCATTAACAAATTCCTCTAAGATTGTCTTCACAGTACGAAGACAATCGAGGCTCATTAATATAATTAATGGCAGCCTTATACAAGCTGGCAATGTTTGTGAAAAAAGTAAGGCACACACTAATTTCAAGAGGATCGAGAGGAAGAGTTTTGAATATATATTTTTGTATGATTTTCAACTAAAAATTGCACTAAAAAGACCAATGAAATAAGCTTACACCAAAGGCAAGGTGCAACCAGCAAAATTCACAATGGAGTAAGATGATCTTATGTATTTATAATTTGAGTCCAGGGATGTTGGAGCTTAATTTTGATGGTTGCTCTCACAGCGACCCATGTCCAGTGGGTATTGGGTGCATTTTCAGGAATGAGCTACGGGAGGTCAAGAAAGATTTCTCGAGCCCTGTGAGAGTGAACCGCAAATGAGGTTGAGATGATGAAGGCTATTTGGCCTGGAGTACTGGAGCCATGGAGCGTGTTCACTTCCATAATCAGCCTATAGTGATTGAAGGGGACTCTTTAAATACTATAAGATGGCTAGGGAAGCTTGACATATTTGCTGAGATCAGTTATTAACAATCCCTTGAGGAGAGGAATTCCGATTGTATCACGTATTCTACTTCTTCCTTTCTCAATATAATATAGTCATGGAGATTAAAAATAATGGCGAGTGATAATATAGTTTAGGATAGTAACATACCAAGATTCTTATAAGCAGTAGTCAATGTGTTTAGAGCAGCTTTCCTAATTTCACCATCTCTTTCTAAAGTCAACACAGCAACATGTTGCAAAGACTTTAACTGCCCAACAATCTGTTGGAAAAAGAGAAACAACATGAGATGTCTTCTAATAAAATAGAGGCAAACAAGAAATTATGAAGGTCACCACCTCGGCTCCATGGTGATCAATTAAGAAGCCAATTAGATCGACACACTCTATTCGAGTCCTGTTGTTTTTTGAGCGTAATCCCTCCAAAATATATGGGAGAAGTTTTGATGCTGAATATATGTGAACAATTTGCTTTGTCAGTTCACGCATTTTCACTCGCACCTTTTCAATGTTATGTCCAGACTGCAACACAAAGCAAAGGTCAACAAGAAAAGTGTGGAGCTTAAAGGGAATATTCTACTCATGAGCAGCAGTAACTAAACTGAAAGAAAATTACAACGATATACGATAAGGCGATAAAATCCAAGCTGTCATCTTGGGAAGGTTTTTCAATTATTATAAAAATAGCAGAGGCAAACCCCAATTAATTTTTTAAGGCTTAGATGATGATGATCAAAAGATAGCGGAGGAACAATTACATGGTGCAAATGAACAAAGTAAAACATGAAGCAAAAAATAATGAGCCCAATATTTATAAAAAAAATGCAGTTCAGTAACAAAAACAATGAGCCCAATAACTATTAAAAAGAAAAAGGAAAAAAATTAGTAGTTCATAACCAAAACATTGCCCCCCACCCCCCTCTTTTATTTTTATCATTATTATTTTTTACAATTATTAAGAAAGCAAAAACCCATGCCAACTGCCAACAACAAGTATAGATAGAATAACCTTCTCTATCAAACAAGGAAGAAATATGAACGCTTCTGACTCAGTCAGGGTATAACCCTCATCCTTCAAAGTGCCAATAAGCTCAGGAAGAAACTCCAGGACCTGTTTCGTGTATCCAAGGTAAATATAATCACAGCTTGCAAGTAATTAATCAATACAATTCAGAAGAAAACAAGACTACCTTCAGCAAACATGTTGTGTTTGATTCACAAAACCGCATAACAAACCACCTCAAAAGTATATCAACAAGTTCAATCATTTCCTTTCCACTGGATGGTAGAGCCTGTATAATAGATAAATTGAGTAGAGAAAACTCTCCGCAATTTTGAAGCAAATCAAGGAAATAGGGAATGAGATATAAAAGCCACCTTCCGCAACAATTCAAGCCCGTCTATTTGTTTTTTGAAATCCGTGCTTAGAAGTCGCCTATGAAGGTCTTCTCTGAAATACTTCACTATATCGTTCTACACAAAAAATCAAATTAAGAAAATAACCATTGAGTTTTTAGGACAAAGCAAAACTGAGCACACACACACACACACGAAAAAAAAAAAAAAAAAAGAGGAGGAAAAAAAAGAAGAAAGAAAAGAACACCATCTCCTGCAGGTTTAAGGATTACAAAACCTCAAGATCTTGAATCTGCTCTGGGCGTGGCTCCTCAAATTTATGTCTTCGTATAACGATCCTCTCCCTGTCTTCCTGTTTAAAGTTTAAACACCAAGACATGTAGTCAGTCTTTGAAGCTATACAGAAGATCCAAGAACTATGATTCTTCCTTGCATACCTTGTATGAGTCCTTAATGTTGAATAAAGCCTGTGATTGGACAGCAATATCTTGAACGGACATGGCGGAGCCTGGCCTACTGACCTTTGTCTGAATGCCTCTCTGTCCAAACAAGCGGAATGATTAGCACAAAATTTTGCTGCAACAAAGAGAGGATTCGGAGGAGGAAAAAACAAACCAAAGGAGCAGTTGAACTCCCATGCTTCAATACACGATCGTAATCATTTGACCCTGATTTTCCAATCTTTGAGCTGGGTTTGGAGGGCAGACCAGTAGAAACCATTTTTGTGGATTCCACGGCTTCTGAAGGCATGGAATAAGTACATAAATATGGTGTTATTCAGAACAAGAAAAAAAAAAAACATTCATGAATGTAAGAAATCTAAAACAGTTCACCTTGGAGTAGAACAGCAGGCTGTAGTCGTTGAAGAATAAGTGCTAAAGCTGGTCCACGTAAATCCTTTATACTCTTTGTTACCTAAAATGGAAGAACAAAGAACAGGCACCATTGAAATGCTCATTACAGAAACTACATTTCAAAGAGTAAGAGAAGCACATAAAAGACATCAAAGGCATACAGCTTCTTGTCCACAAACTCTCAAAATTTCACCAAGAGAAGCTTCCGCTGCTTTTCGGACCTCCAAAGATTTGTCCTGAATAAGCCACGTAGGGTGAAAATTACTGCTTCGTGTATTATAGTTGTAAAGGAATCTGTCCTGGTACTACGACAATTTAAAAGATACCGTCAAAGCCGAAGCAGTTGGCTTCAAGAGATGCAAAGCATCAGATGAATCACTTATCCTAGAAAGATGCCTAGATAACCAATCAAAAAGGTCCTTCCGCCCCTCTGCACCAAGCTTGGTATCGGCTAAAGCAGCTGTAATGTATGGAACCTACAAATGCCGGCATATCCATGAATCATAACATGCAGCAATCAAGTTTCTGCTTTCAAAGTAAGCTTGCATCTGCAGATACCATCTTATCAAGCAGAACAGCTGCAACCCAAGAATCTAAAGCATTCAAGGTGCATTCCCTCATGTGCTTTTTATTATCTCCAAGACATTTCAGAACATCTGACAGAATTCCCTGTGCAAAGCAATGTGTGTAATATTAAATCCCCAAGCCTCCAATAGTCAAAACATCAGAAATTGAATGAAAATTTCATTAAAAGACCACTTTTAAACCTTGCTTGACTTCTCGACTGCAGGGCCCATTGCAGATGCGATACCACCAATAGTAGCTAAAGCTGCCATCACTAGATTTTTATTGCTGTCATATAGGCGGCCTCTAAGAGCTCCAAATAACTCACCTGATAATTCAATAAGAGTTTAAGATTGATGAAATGCAAACAAGCATCATGAACATGGTTCAAAAAGTCATCCCATAAGGCTTTGTATCATCTGGATTGTACGGATTTCATTCATAGCCAGGAAAATATCTATGCCCGACTGTGGATCCTTCATTGGCAGATCCAACTTATGCTGTCAGGGAAGTTGATAATATGAATGAAATGTCACAGTTGCTCCATTCCATGAAACTTGAGATTAGCAAAACATTTACGTACAATGAGACGGCAAGGAGATTTGGAATGCCATTACAACATCTTCAGAAAAAGAATGAGGCAAGAGTGTTCAAGTTAACAAGTGAGATCGCCAATCTTTGGCAGGGGGAGAAATCTTTATGAGACCATAATACAAAACTCTGGGAAACGTGCTTAAGTTATCCTAGGCTCATGCGATTATTCAATGATGAGGAGCGAGGAGAAGAGATTGAAGAACAATGGATATTTGATCCGGAGAACGCAGCTTTAGTTATCATAGGTTCATGCGATTATGCAATGATGAAGAGCATGGAGAGGAGATTGAAGAACATTAGATATTTGATCTACTTGTTCTGCTCAATCCTGAGTATGAAGCTATTCATACTCAAATTTTGAGCAGAGAACCAATTCCTTCACTTTGGAAAGTTTTTTCTTTACTTCAGCAAGAAGAAGGTTGCAGAAAGGTTTTGTTGCCACTTGCCACGGATATGGCCACTCATGAGTGAACTACCTTTGTTTAGTGTTTTAAATAGCTATGCTATGTAGCCTGTAGCTTACGCTATGTAGTGTAGCACGCTACATATGTAAGACCCGTGACCCCGAAATCTGGTTTGTACACTGGATAGCCGTTGACTATAGGTCCATTGGCCTCGAGAATGTTTTGACTTGATCATAATGTTGTTCTGTTATCAAGCTGCAAGCCGTATTTCAACCCGATGTCCGAATTTTAAGATGTGGACTTAAAATTAAACAATTTGAGAAATGACAATTATGTCTTTATTTTATCTGGCGGAGCCCCCACCATCGAGTTTTCAAAATCCGTTAGGTCCGAGAGCCTAACCGTTGTAACCGTAGTCGAGTTACGGAGTTAATGGCGAAAACGGCATGTCAATAGGACACCCGGATTGTAAGTTATGCATAGATATGTACATGTATATTTTGAAAAAATATACTCAAATGACCTCGATGTTTTTAAACTCCTTGGAATACGTTAGTTCCAACTACTTAAATAACATTGTTATATTGTTACTATATGCTTAAACCTTTTCAAAATCATCACAAAACATCCCATAACCCTTTAAAACCAATTTCAAGTCCACACATATGAAAATCCTCTAGCAACATTTTATTTTTCAGCACTCTTTCTTGTTTGACAAATTGTTTCAAAGAAATATCCTTCATCCTTTGAATGTAGTTACGTCTTGAGAAAAAACATGCTTGTAGCATGAAGTCTGATAGCAGAATAAATCCCGGATTGGAGTTAGATTGGCTAAGTCATGTGCATATCATATGCATGATTCATAGTTGTTGTATCATTGTATGCTTGAGAGTGAATGATTCATATCATGATATGGTGATCATAGTGGGTTGTAGTGCGACACACGATATGTCTATGATGAGTATGTAAATCGTCTAGATACATGATATATTACATGAGACCCTTATGAGGAACTTAAATATGGAACGTAAATGTATGAGGAGACCACATGAGAAAGGTCGTCCTATGCTTGCCTGGAAAACCATGACATATTGTGCTTGTATGTGGACTTATGCATATGGTAATTGTAAATGCGATGAAACATACTTTGTTATAACTTGAGTTGGACACCACACCGGAAATGTGTAATTCGACAGGACATGATTAGAGGGTCTGTGGGTGAAAGTCCCTAAACCCCGATTGGTACCATTGGGAGCGACCAATGCTTAGACTGGGTGGAAGAACAGAATGTTGGAATGCTGAAATACCAAAGTAGGCAGCAACTCCCACCGACGTGTATCGATTGGTTGAGAGGTTTGACCTGACCTGCTTATAGGCAAGCAAAGATAGGTTGTGTGTGACGAGCTCGTAAATTGTCCGCTATCGTTTTACCAGGCGACATATTACTTCTCGTTGTTAGGCAGATAGTGAGGTTTAACACAAGTGGGTTAGACTAGTTCAGCCCATGAACTATGTAGTCCCACCTCTGTAGTTGATCACGATGGAAAAGTCTACACAAGTGGGTAGTAATCATATGCGAGTCTCACCTCTGTTTTAGACCCTGGTGATCTAATTAAGAAATGTAGAAAGTTGTGGAAAAGTTGAAAGAGTATGCATTGTATTTTTATTTTATTGTTACCAAGCCAGAAAGCCTGTGCATTATAGGAGCATGACATGAAACATGCATTTTCACTGCACACACGCACTCACTGGGCTTAGTAGCTCAAGCTTTCCTTTTTTTTTTTTATTTTATAATTTATTTACAGGTGAGAGTAGGGAGCTGCAGGAGTAGAGGCTACAGACTCCAGTTGTCCTTTTTATTTTGTACATATTAGTGTATATATATTTTTTAATACCATGAATATGTACATCAGGTATAGTAAATATGACATGATTTATGTTTTGGTTTTGCCTTGATGTGCTCAGTTGTACACAGTAATATATGTTGAATATGATGAAATTTTGAAAAATGATACGTGTTTGTCGTCTTTACTTTCAGAAATCCTCATTGTAGAGCTCCACTTATGGGACTTAGTATGTGATAGTTGGAAACCCCAAAATCAGAGTTCTACGGAGGCTGTCAACCAAAATTTGGTGTATAGTAATCATGGATTACCAACCCTAGATTTAAGGTCGTGACAACATAGCTCATGAAAATTGCTTAAGTCGCATGTAGGCTACACTACATGATAATTTGCATACGCTATGCGCCCCATAGAATACACTACGTGCTACCTAGCTCACATTACAAGTTATTTTTCACTATAATGTTAAAGCCAATTAATGTTTTCAATGACTCTACTTACAAAAAAAAAATTAATTAATTAATCTTTTCAATGCTTTTAGTAAAATAATATAGGTAGCAGTACTAAATTAGTTTAGTTGCTATTTCTTTAACTTTATACTTAATCATTGCCCTTTCCTATTACTATAGGTTGCATTTGATTGCACGAATATAATGAAATTTTGTTAAATTTCATTATTAATCAGTCTAATTTGGTGCAAAATATCATGAATTGGTGCAACCAAGCGCAACCTTGATTAAAAATCTAAAAGTAATGTGTAGCTTACTCTAGCTTACGCCTCACGCTTCAGATGGGTGAACGGGACACTACACACTATTCGCTATTTAAAACACTGCCTTTGTTAGCTCATATTATGAAGGCATAGAGCCAAGCAATGATTTAAATATTGACGGTATTGGCCAATATATCCCATGAGATATCTTGTATCCCACCTAGTGTTCGAGTTGTCGGTATCGCTACAAGTTTCGCTGGGTGGAGATAAAGACATAATATCTTTATCGTCGATAACCGGAAATGCAGGGGGGGTTGACATGGGAGAAATGGTAGAATTTTCAATAAAACTTCAGGACATGCCTAAATACACATATTTGCATATTTAGGATTAGGAATAAAAAAAATTGCAAAAAGAATGCATTAAATAATAAGTTTTCATTTAATGGATCTAAAAAAGCATGTGTTGTTGTAAGAAATCACTCCAATAATAACCAAAATGAGTTTATGTAATATAAATGTAGCTAGCCTACAATAATTAAGACATGTAAAACTAAATGAAAAAAGTACACATTTCTGGATGGCTTTGAGACAAGGTTCTTTTTAACCTCATTCGTACAGATGGCTTGGATCATACAGTTGTTGCTATCAAAGAACCAACATCAGATGGGCCACTGCTAAGAAAAAGGAAAAAAATAACAAAACAAAAGGACGTGGATTGTGTACTACCCCCCACTAGGACCTAACTATAGATGAACGGTCCTGGCAAGGATCTATGGGGGCACACCTTGATGTATGTGTTTTATCTACACCGTCCATCCATCTTGGCATATCATTTAAGGGCATGAGCTGAAAAAGGAAATAGATCGAAGGCTCAAGTGGACCACACCACAAGAAACAATGGGGATTGAATGCCTACCTTTGAAAACCTCTCAGGGGCCACAAAAGTTTTGGATCAAGCTCATATTTATGTTTTCCCTTCATCCAGGTCTGTGACCTTATGAATAGGTTTGATAGCAAATAAACATCACGGTGGGCCCTAGGAAAGTTCCAACGTTAGGGTCATTGTCACAACCGCTTCCTATGGTGTGGTCCACTTGAGACTTCAATCTACCTCTTTTTTGGATTCATGACCTAAAATAATCTTTCAATGTGGATAGATGGTTTAGATAAAACACATGTATCACGGATTGGGCACTACCCTCGTTAGGACCTAGCTAGAGACAAGCGGTCCTGTCAGGGCTGTGTGGAGCTCACCGTGATACATGTGTTTTATTTAAAGCGTCTATCCACATTGAAAGATTATTTTAGGTCAGGATTCCAAAAAAGAGGTAGATTGAAGTCTCAAGTGGACCACACCATAGGAGGTCCTAATGAGGGTAGTGCCCAATCCGCACTCCAAAATGGGCGCAAATTGCGGTCCAAAGAGAGGTCTACAACGAAGCTAGGTGGGGCCCATCATGATGATTGCGATAAATCCATCCCGTCCATCTGATTTTCCAGATCATGTTAGGAAATGGGCCCAAAAATGACACAAATCCAATACTCTGGTGGGTTGCACGATAGGAAACAGTGGGCAAGGAAATACTTACTGTTGAAGCCTCCCTAGGGTCCTCTTGATGTTTATATGCCATCCATACTATTCATAAGGTCATTTCCCGTGGGATAAACTGAAAGCGCAAAATAATAATAATAATAATAAAAGAAAAAAGAAAAAACTAATCCGAGACTTCTGTAGCCCACGAATATTTCAATGGAGGTTCAATTTGCGTTGCTTCTTGTCATGCAGCCCAATGAGTTTTGGATATGCCTTATTTTTTTGCCCATGTCCTAACATGATCTAGAAAAACAGATGGGTAGGGTGGATTTCTCACAAATATCACGGTGGGACCCACCTACCATTCGTGGCAAGCCCTTCTTCGAAGGCTTTCACAGGAGCGGATTGCGGACTGAGCAACTCTTAGCATACTGAGTAAACTCCGAGGGGTCCACCATGATTTATGTATTGTATCCACTCCGTCCATCCATTTTACCAGAATACCAAAATAACCTGTAAATGGCTGTTTATATAGCCTTTTCCATTAAAAAAAGGTTGTTTATATAACCGGCCATATTTAGGGGCATAATTGGAATTTCTAAATACTGCAAACTGTTTAGACCTTCAGTTGCCTCCTCTTTGGGTGCAGGTCACATGAATGCTCATGGGATCCAATCTGGGCCTCAGTGATATGAAGGTTTGATCTGGGGCCTAAAGGCATCTATGGAGGGAATGGTATACAAATAGATGACTCAAAAGAAGGTAAGATGTACTGGTTGGAGGCCAAGCACCACAGATGATGATGATAACAAAGATGAGAACCCTAACGTCAAAAACATGACATTATGATGCGGACACCAGGACATTCAAAGTATATCAATGCAGGAAGCGTGCGTTACCCCTGTCAATGTGGTTAGATGACGAGTATGAGTCGGGTCTCTAAAAGTTGAAGACCTTACACATGTGCTCGTGACATGTGTAAGTTGCCTAAAGGAGATATTTAGACCATTGGATCGCGAGGATGGTGTGATCGGACCGTTTGATCGTCATGACCCACCTTCATTACACCACCTTTACGACGCTATCATCGGGGCCCATCGGGTATCTTAAATTTGCATTTAGTTTATGAACATTTGATTTATTTAAGTTTTGAGACAGTTTGCGTACAATTTTGTGCGAATTTCTTTTTTTTTTTGAAACTTTTTTTAGTAGGGGTATTTTGGTAATTTCATGTAATTACGAATTTATAAGGGTTGTCCTAAACTTATAACATGTTATGTTATGTTTATGAAAGAAAAAGGGTTTTTTTGCTTCTAATAATTTCGTCTTCGACTTTCAAAAATTGGAAGAGGGCATGAGGCCTAGGGAAGTGATTTCTCATCCCCTATTTATTTTTCCTTCTTTTCTCAAGGTACTCTTTTCTTTAACCCCATTCTCTTCCTTTTTTCCTAAAAACTTTAGATCTAGAAGCCGATCTTGTTCATTTTTCTTATTTAAATCATTAGATCTTAAAGATTTTCATCCCCACATAAAATCCATCACCCAAATCTAAATTTGAAGAACCACCAATTCTTTTCTGAATTTTTCAGATTTCACAATCTAGAAAATTCCTATTTTTTGGATTAGAAAATCCACTTAGATCGTTAGACAGACCTATTGCAAGACGAAAGTTCTATCTTTCGCTGGATCCAACTAAACTCAGATTTTAAGATTCAATACTTCGTGTTTGTGATGGATGGCCATAATCAATGCTATATTAACCTTTATTTCTTTCTTGCGTTTATGATGTATGAGGCTGATATTTTATTTGTTTTTTTTAAAGATTGCATAAATCTGCCCATTTCAAATACCATGCTCATTTAAGGTTGGATTAAGCCGTCCTACATCAATTTTTGATATCAAAGCTTAGGTTCTTGCATTGGGTCGTCTTAGATCAAGTTATCAAGAGTCTAGATTCTTATTTTATTTTATTTTCTAGGGTTTCATGCATCACATATAGAGTCTAGATTTGAAATTTTCAGATTTGCAAAAAAAAAAAAAGAAGAAAGATCTGAATTTTTCCACATTTGCATCATTCTAAAAGTTAGGATCGTTAGTGTCCATAGTCTTGTGTCAAAACAATCTCTTAGAGTCGTGTTTTAGGAAACCTAAGTTGAGTCTTATTGTGTATGCCCACCCGGACAGGTAGAGGATTTGGTCTACACCCGATTTTCAATATGGAACAGTTGACTGAGATGATGAACACGATCAACCAACGTTTGGCCGCCATTGAGGCGGAATCTAGGAACACGAATACCCGTATGGATCAGATAGAAGTGTTCCTAAGAGAAATCTCTGACATTGGAGGGGATGAACAGTCTCACGTAGGGGGAGTAGTTGAGGAACGGGTAGGAATTCACGGTAGAGGTTGTAGAGCACATGGTCAAGGGGTAAGATGTGGATGGGCGCAATATCCGCAGCCTGTTGTCGAGTATCAAGACTGTTATGATGCCGATGAGAGGGTCTTAAAGAGTGTTAAAGTAAATGCTTCTAGTTTTGATAAGCGTCTTGACCCAAAAGCATTCCTTGATTGGTTAGCGGACATGGACCATTATTTCAAATGGTATGAGATGTCTGAGAACCGACAAGTGCGGTTTGCAAAGATAAAACTTGTGGGTCAAGCTAAATTATTTTGGACAAATACGGAGCATACGATCGAGAGATCAGGAGGTGTCCCAGTTGCGCATTGGGTAGAGATGAAGGAGTTATTAAAAGAAAAATATCTTTCTCTCTCTTACCGTCAAAAGCTCCTAGATCAATGGCAAGCATTACGACAAGGATCTATGTCGATTGTAGATTACATCGCAAAATTTGAGGAGTATATGATGCAGTGTGATATTCAAGAGGATCCCTTAGTGACATTGGCGCGTTTTAAGGTGGGGCTTCGCATGGATCTGTAGCATGAGCTTATGACCCATGCAGTGGGTGACTTGGATCAAGCTTACCAAGTTGTACAGGAGTTAGAGCTTTACCTAAAGTCTCCTGTTACGAGGCACTTTGAGTCCCGAGACTCTACTGTTAGATCTAGTTTTCAAGGAACCAAACCTAACATTGGAAGTCAGCCTAGGGTGCAGGCTAGTGCACCGCCTAAGCCTAAGGATGATAAGGGCAAAGGTGTCCTCGATGCCAATCCTGGCAGTGGTAGTCACTTGAGATGTTATGAGTGCAGAGGTATAGGTCATTTCGCATACCAGTGCACGGCAAAGGCTCGCGGGAAAGTCTTAGTCATAGACGACTCAAATGAAAATGCGGATGACATGGGTGATTATGAAGTTGAGGAATATCACCCAAAGATAGGTGCTAGTGATTATGAAGAAGAAGAACTAGATACCGCACCACTAGCTGTAGTTAGATGTGCTTTAGTGCAGGCCAAAGAGAGTGATGATTGGCGCAGAAACACAATTTTCTACACGTTTATCAAGAGCGGTGACAAAAATTGCAAAGTCATCGTGCATAGTGGTAGTTGCACCAATGTGGTCTCAGCTAGCACAATCACTCGTTTGGTTTTGAAGCCCATCCCTCACCCTCAACCCTACAAGGTTTCTTGGGTTGACACGTCTTCTATGCCCGTGTCCCAGCAGTGTTTAGTCCCCATCCAAATTGGTTCATATAAAGACATGTTATGGTGTGATGTTTTACCTATGAATGTAAGTCACATCATTCTAGGGAGGCCGTGGTTATACGATAAAGATGTCACGATTTTTGGTCGCTCGAACGTGTGTACATTCACGCATGAGGGAAAGAAAATTAAGATTAATCCGTTGGCACCCAAGAGCCACACAGACAAGACTAGGGATGTGAAAACGAGTGAGTCAAGAAAGGCTGTGAGGAAATCTATTTCGAAATCTCTACATATCATAAATGCAAAAGAGTTTGAGAAAGAGACAGAGGATGATTCGATGGTGTACGCCCTAATGGCTAGGGAAGTTACACTTGAGGTTTATGTAGAGTTACCCCCTGAGGTGACTTCGGTTCTTGAGGAGTACAATGATGTATTCCCTGAGCATTTACCGGATGAGCTTCCACCTATGCGGGACATCCAGCATGCCATTGATCTCGTCTTGGGGTCTTCTTTACCAAACCTTCCTCATTACAGGATGAACCCTGCAAAGCATACAGAGTTGCATAGGCAGGTAAATGAGCTCCTGTGAAAGGGTTTCATCTGTGAGAGCATGAGTCCATGTGCCATAGAAGCGCTATTAACGCCAAAGAAAGATGGTACGTGGCGGATGTGTGTGGATAGTAGGGCCATTAATAAGATCACGATCAAGTATCGATTTCCGATACCGAGGCTTGATGATATGTTAGACATGATGGCCAGATCCACCATTTTTTACAAGATAGACTTCAGAGCGGGTATCACCAGATACGCATATGCCCAAGAGATGAGTGGAAAACAACCTTTAAGACGAAGGATGGGTTGTACTAGTGGTTGGTCATGCCCTTTGGCTTGACTAATGCACCCAGTACTTTTATGCGTGTGATGACCCAGGTTTTGAGACCCTTTATGGGGAAGTTCTTAGTGATTTATTTTGATGATGTACTCATATATAAGAGCTACATCTCGACCACTTGAGACAGGTCTGTAGTGTCCTGAGGGCGGAGAGGTTATGTGCGAACCTTAAGAAATGTTCGTTACTGTCTGATAGAGTTGTCTTCTTAGGGTTCATAGTGTCGTCTGTAGGGATGCGAGCAGATTCAGAAAAAGTCAAGGCCATAGTTGACTGACCTAAACTGCGGAACATACATGAAGTGAGAAGCTTTCATGGCTTAGCCACATTTTATTGTCGGTTCATTCGAGGGTTTAACACTATTATGGCTCCCACTACTAATTGCATTAAAAAAAGGGAGTTCATATGGTCTAAGGCTGCAGCTAAGGCATTCAAGGATATTAAGGGCAAGATGATAGAGGCTCCTGTCATGTGTCTTCCAAATTTTTATAAAGTCTTTGAAGTGGCGTATGATGCTTCAGGTGTAGGTATAGGAGGAGTACTAAGCCAAGAGGGCCATCAGTTGCCTATTTTAGTGAGAAATTGAATGAGGCAAAACAAAAGTATTCCACCTATGACAAAGAATTTTATGCGGTAGTGTAATCGCTACGTCAATGGCGTCATTATCTTCTACCGCAAGAATTTGTCTTGTTTTCTAATCACGAGGCTTTGAGGTATTTGAATTCCCAAAAGAAGCTTAACCCAAGGCATGCCAAGTGGGTAGCGTTTCTTCAAGAATATTCATTTGTCCTAAAACATAAAGCCGGGATCGAGAACAAACGAGTCGATGCCCTTAGTAGGGAGTGACATTGCTCAACTCATCGAGTATAGAAGTTGTCGGGTTTGAGCAATTGAAAGATAAGTATCCCATGTGACTAGATTTTGGGGGAACATACGTGTCACTCTTAAGTGCCCAACATAGTTCGGGTGAGTTCGTGTTGAAAGATGGTTTCCTTTTCAAAGGAGACCGACTTTGTATTCCTTGCACTTCCCTCTGGGATTTTCTTGTTTAGGAGCTTCATGCTGGAGGTATTGCTGGCCATTTTGGTCGAGATAAGACCGTCACCCTAGTAGAGGATCACTTTTATTGGCCAAGTCTCAAGTGAGATGTAGCCAAAATTTTAAGGCAATATCGAATTTGTCAACTGGCAAAACATAAGAAGTAAAATCCTGGATTGTACACGCCATTGCTAGTGCCACATGCACCGTGCCAAGACATCAGTATGGATTTCGTGCTTGGGCTTCCCAAGACAATTAAAAAGCACGATTCCATTTTTGTGGTCATGGACCGTTTTTAAAAAATGACCCACTTTCTCCCTTGTTCTAAAACGTCAGATGCATCCAACATAGCCAAGATTTTCTTTGAGGGGGTGGTTTGATTACATGGTTTGCCTAAGACCATAGTGTCTAACAAGGATGTCTGGTTTACTAGTTATTTTTGGAAGACATTATGGCATATGATGGGTTCGAGACTCCAGTTCTCGTCTGCCTACCATCCTTAAACTGATGGCCAAACTGAGGTTGTGAATCGAAGTCTTGGAAATCTACTACGATGTTTGGTGGGTGAACAGATTAAAACTTGGGATTTAGTCCTGCCAGTTGCCGAGTTTGCATGTAATAGTTCAGTTAATAGGTCTACGGGTATAAGTCCATTCGAAATTGTTAGTGGTTATAAACCTAGACTACCCATAGATTTGTTATCTATGTCAGTCACCCAGAGGACCTCAGAGTCAGCCGATGCATTTTCCCATCACATTCATGAGTTGCATGCAGAGATTAGGTGGCGGATAAATGCCAGTAATGAACAATACAAAATTTCAGTTGACTTACATCGTAGAATTCAAGAATTTAATGAGGGTGATTATGTAATGGTTAGGATGAGGCCAGAACGGTTCCCACAAGGTACCGTTAAGAAGTTACAAGCACGCAGTGCTGGACCATTTAAGATTCTGAAAAAGATTGGGTCCAATGCGTATGTGATAGATCTTCCACCTCGCATGGGGATTAGTTTAACATTCAATGTGGAAGATCTAATGCCTTGTTCAAGCCATCCCATAGACCCTAATTTCGTTCCAAACCATTGGCCAATTTCTGAATTTTCTTCCCAACCCACACCACCTATGTCTACTATACCTGAGAAAAGAGAAGAAATTGAAGGAATTGTGGATGAGCAAATTGTTTCCACTCGAGACGGTGGATTTCAGAGGTACTTGGTGAAGTGGAAGAACAGACCATCATCCGACTGTACATAGTTAACGGAAGCAGAGTTGAAAAGACTAGATCTAGATTTGTTAGAAAAGCACAAGAGTTTTATCACGCCGGAGTCGAGATCTTCTCAACCGAGGGGAGTTAATGCAAACACCAGGCCATTCAAAGTATATCAACGCAGGAAGTGTGCATTACCCGTGTCAATGTGGTTAGATGACAGGTACGAGTCGGGTCTCTAAAAGTTGAAGACCTTACACATGTGCTCGTGACATTTGTAAGTTGCCTAAAGGAGATATTTAGACCATTGGATCGCGAGGATGGTGTGATCGGACCGTTGGATCGTCATGACCCACCTTCATTACACCACCTTCACGACACTATCATCGGGGCCCATCGGGCATCTTAAATTTGCATTTAGTTTATGAACATTTGATTTATTTAAGTTTTGAGACAGTTTGCGTACAATTTTGTGCGAATTTCTTTTAAAAAAAAAAAAAAACTTTTTTTAGTAGGGGTATTTTGGTAATTTCATGTAATTACGAATTTATAAGGGTTACCCTAAACCTATAGCATGTTATGTTTATGAAAGAACAAGATAGTTTTTTGCTTCTGACAATTTCGTCTTCGACTTCCAGTGATTGAAAGACGGCGTGAGGCCTAGGGAAGGATTTCGCATCCCCTATTTCTTTCTCCTTCTTTCTTTTCTCAAGGTACTCTTTCTTTCCATTCTCTTCCTTTTCTCCTAAAATCTTTAGATCTAGAAGCCAATCGTGTTCCTTTTTCTTATCTAAATCATTAGATCTTAAAGATTTTCATCCCCACATCAAACCCATCACCCAAATCTAAATTTGAAGAACCACCAATTCTTTCTTGAATTTTCTACATGAATTTTCTGGATTAGAAAATCCACTTGGATCGTTAGACGGACCTATTGCAAGACGAAAGTTCTATCTTTCGCAGCATTCAACTAAACTCAGATTTTAAGATTCAATACTTCGTGTTTGTGATGGATGGCCATAATCAATACTATATTAACCTTATTTCTTTCTTGTGTTTATGATGTATGAGGCTGATATTTTATTTGGTTTTTTTTAAGATTGCATAAATCTGCCCATTTCAAATGCCATGTTCATTTAAGGTTGGATTAGGCCGTCCTACATCAGATTGTACCATAAGTCGTGAGTTATTGATCAAAAAATATTTTAAACATCTGAAATCTATTCTTTATGAGAAGAGTATGTGGCTTGTGTGAACCAGTACAGAGTAGCTTATGAGCAGCAGCTCTATGGGCCCTATCAAGGTGCACATTACCATGATTTGTTCTTCAGATATGGACAAGGAGTCCACCCCATACAAATAAAGATAATGATTGGTTCAAACTGACACGTAATTATAGATTGTATTGAGAACCAGATGGTCAAGATTCGTCATATCAGTGTTCTCGACCGTCAGGTAAACCAACATAGTTAACTATGTTAACCAAATTTGGTGATAATGTTTCCAGACTTCTTTTTGTAACTTGTGTGAATTTTCTGAATTTTCCATATCTTTTATGATTCTTTTATGGATTTTTAAAATATTTATATCAACATAACTGAACTCAGTTTCTGACTTAACCCATTTTTTGTCCAAGTGGTATTCACATCTGCAAAATACAGTTCAGCCTCGGTGTCCGATGAGTCACATGCCAAATGCGAGTTTTGAACCATGCTCACAACAATGTTAAAATGTATAACAATAAAGTGTAAGAGCAACTTTCCATCCCAAAATTTGTGAAACCAAGAAAACGAAATGCACTAATGATGCTCTACCAGTGCCAGTGGGCTGGATGCGCTTATTGGCTTCTTCCAAAATCTTATTGACCGAATCAATAGACTCCAAACGGATCTGAAATATCATAAAACAAACTTAGAATTAGTACCGAAAGAGTGGATATGCTCATGCGCCCATGCATCCAGTTACCATCTATTAAATCAATATACACATGTTGACAGGCAAACCTTCCAGTCAGGGCTTGCCATGTTCTTCACCAAACTGGGTGTGATCTTCCCACTAATATCTTCACGTGGCAGACCATCTAATCCAACAGAAGATATAGATAACGTGGGATCTGAGTCCTTTACGGTTTTCTTCGGAGCAGCAGCCACACCCTGCCCAAGACCACACTAAGTACCATGTACAGAAAATAAAATGGAACTTAATGGAACAAGCATAATTCAGAATGAAAATGTTCAACCTCGAATGGGTTTTTCTCATATTCAGCATCAAGTGCACTAAGAAGTGCAGGCTTGACATCAGCAAGAAACCCTTTAATATCTGCAACAAAGAAGAAACTTAAAACCCTCCCACATGAACTTGAGACAAACCAGCCATCCATACAAGAAACTGAAAATATCACCTGGACCAACAAACTTATGCAAGGCTCCAATAAGTTTGATCGTTGAGTTTCTTGTGGCAGCAGCACTGGACTGTAACCCCGTTTCTTTACAGAAATCAATTAAATCCTGTAACTCAATAGCATGAATAATTATTATAATACGTAGCAGAGAAGTTGATTTCTTATATAAAAGCGGAACAAAGAAAAAACCTAAAGCATGGGGGAGATCGTGCAAATATGAACGCATGCCACATGTTACAGGAACAACTGCAAGCACCTTCAACTTTAAATGTGACACACCAAAATCTTCAACTGCAGAGACCATCCAAGAAATTCCCTCACTGAGAACCTTAGGATTCTTGTGCTCCTTCATAATCTTGAAAAGCTAAGTATAACAAGCAGAAAAGTGTTATTCAAAGGAGAAATGGCCAGACAAAATAACTAATGCAGGTAAAGAAAGCCACTTGTCTATTATTTTATTTTATTTTTTCTTTACTCTTTTTTTTTTTTTTTTTTTTAAGCCATTATCTTTCCAATCAATACAGAATTAATATATAAAAATTGAATATTATTTACAGCAAAAGACACATAAGGTCATGAGGAAGTATGAACAGACTCTGTGCTTACTCTCTCGAAAACAAATCCTGGACCCACTGCTTCAGAGAAAGCGGTAAGACACTTTGTCGCATGAGCACGTAATTTTATATCTGCTACCCGTTCGCTTATACCTGTAAATAGAAATCCAGCACAAGATTAATCTATAAGGAAGTCCTAGAAATGCAAACTCAACACATGCTCCAAATTGCTCAAAACTCATTCACATTGCTCACAACTGCCCATATCTACTAGGCTCAGGTGTCCCAAATGAAAAATCTCTGAAAGAACTTATCAACAACTAGCATCACATGGATTGATTTGTATGTAACAGGTTGTGGCCACTTTTCTGTGTACACTGAGCCTACGTAGAACATCTCATGAATCTGTAACTTCTTTCAGTTTTTCAGAAGGCATGGTTGACAGCATTAGATAGCTTGAAGAGTCAACATGTCTTGGAGAATAATCAAATCAAACATGTCTGACGTTCTTAAAACTTTGTAGACAATGCAAACACATCTGTTACCATGACATAACACCAACCTAGAATGCAGAGCACAACACATCTTTTTGGGAACTTTCTGATCGTAGAAGCTATTTGAGTAATGATCTCTATAACCTGTTGTTGAACCTGCATTTATTGAAGACGACATTTGACTGCCCTGAAATATAAAAACAAAATACAAAAGGAGTAGAAAGTTATCCAGATAAGTACCTGAACATTCTTCTCACCCCATCCAGGAACAGCACACAGAAAACGAATTAAGATTTCTGCAGACTGGTCAAGATCTTGAAGAACTTCTACCTGCTGTTTTAGCAAGATAATTGCTGCCAACATAACAGAGCTTAATTAGTACCTCTTCTATTGCCTGACCAACTAAACGGATCAAGCCAAAGTGCCAAACACAGCCAAGTCAAAAGGCAATAAGATCTTCCATCTCTAAAACTTCACTGACTATTGGGATGGTTTACAGTTTTACTGTTTTATTAAACTTATGGCCAGCATAACTAGTAAAATGGATTATTATAGAAAGTGCAGCAGCTGAAAGGTTTCTGAATAAACAGTAAACCCCAGAACTAACAAAAGGTAATACTGTAGAAAAGCCAAAGTGCCTTACACAGGCAATTCAAAAGGCAATGATGATCTTCCACATTCAGGACTTCACCAATTATAGGAATGGTTCACGATTTTACCATTCTGTTGAGCTTTACAGCCAGCATAACCAACAAAATGCATTATTGTAGAAAAGTGCAATAGCTGAAAGGTTTCTGAATAAAAAAGTAAACCCAAGAAGTGGAAACTATTTACAGACTGTAGATTCGTAAAAACAATAGAAAAATAGTAAATAAAGGAGAAAACAAGCACAAGGAAGAAAGACATGAAGAGGAGTGGAACGGCTAGAGAGAGTATAGCCTCCACGTCCCCACGATTATTTCATTAGGGCTTTCACTTATTTGCTGAAATTACAATATTGACCTCTTACTTGAGTGACTTTAAGAGAGATAAACCATGGGCCTAAAAATCTACCCAAGCATACATACTAAAGCCCAAAAGCCCATAGGGTCCACACATTGGACACTTTACATTTGGTACTCCCCCTCAAGCTAGAGCATGGATATCATGCACAAGGCATACCCAGCTTGAATATAAGCCTTTCAAACTGAGACTTCCCAAGTGCTTTGGTGAACAAATTTACAGTTTGATCATGGTACAAAATATATGGAGTGATAATTTCTTTCTAAGAGATCGTATTCTGAATGAAATGGCAGTTGACCTGTATGTTTTGTCCTGTCATGGAACATTGAATTGTTGATGATATGCTAGCAGCTTGATTGTCGCAGTGTAAACACATTGGAGTTTGATCCACAAACCCCGATTCTTCTAGAAGTGATTTCAGCCAAACTAGTACACAAGTTTTGCCATGAATCTATATTCCCTTTCAACATTAGAATGTGCAACAGTGCTTCTTGCTCTTCCAGGCAACCACATTACCACCAAGAAAAGTGTAGTACCCTGTAGTCAACCACCTATCATGTTTGGCGTTGGATAATCCGTATCTGAAAAACCAGATACCTCAAGATGCTCATGAGATCTATACAGGATACCTTTCCAAGGTACACACTTCAAGTATCTAAGAATCCTCATGACTGCAGGTAAACGTTTAGCTCTAGGAGCTTGCATATACTAACTAACCACACTAACAGAGGAGGCAATATTGATAGATAAGTTTGCCTACGAGTCTTTTGTACATACTTGGATCTGCCAATAACTCTCATTCGTCAGGATCAAGCTTGAGATGAGGATCCATTGGTATATATGCGGGTTTGGCATCTAACATACCTGTCTCTTTCAACAGATCTCAAACATATTTTCTTTGACACAAATTCATCCCAAGTTCTCACCACTTTGATACCCAGAAAATACAGAAGGAAACTTAGATCTTTAATTTGGAACTGGTAGTGAAGATATGATTTTAGCTTCTAAATTTCTTCCAAATCATCACCTATAACTAGTGTTCAAAATATCAGTATCCTGTTACGTACCGCACCCTTGGGATACGAATATGTATCAATTATAGCATGGGATATATTGGTTGTATCGCGGAATGTATCACTATTGTTGGAAACATGGGGAAACATAGGAAATTGGTCGAATTTTTCAATGAAATTTCAGTGATTGTTAAAAAAGATATCAATACACACTTACAAATCAAAACATTACAAAAAAACAAGTGCACATAATAGGTTTTCTTTGTATGGGGTCCTAATCTATGCGTTGTCTAACTGAATGGATGCAAGTATATTCAAAGTTTACTCATATAATTTATAAAAGTAAGAAGACGTGTGGAAACACAAGCAATACATTCAAAAGCAAAAGAAGAATCACTAGATCAGGTTACATGATACATGTTTGATTTTATATTTGGACAAAAAGATTGCAACCGATTTGCGAGAAATTGGGAAAATTTTGATTTTTTTTTCAATTTTCCACAGCTCGGTCATTCTCCTCCAAATCTCGAAATCGAAGCTCTCAATCCATGATTTTTCTTGCAAAACATGAAAAATCATTGATTTGTAACAATTTCACACTGATTTAACATAATTTACAGAAAAAATGATTAGAAATAAAAAATGCTCACCGGATCAAACATGTGAGATATATCCCACTACTTCTGCATTTCGTATCGCACAGGTGAGATACAAGATATATCGTGGGATATATCAGCTGATATCGTCGATATTTAAAACACTGCCTATAACTACTATGTCATCCACATATGCCACAAATACAATATAACTGGATGTAGTATGCCACAAGAAAAACCGACTGTTCCACTTTACTCATCTTCATTCCATACGATATCAACACACTACTAAAATTTTCAAACCATGTTCTTGGTAACTATTTTAGCCTATAGAGTTATTTAATTTGTACACCTCAGAAGACTCCCATTGAGCAACATACCTAGGAGGTTGCTCCATATAGACCTCTTGTAATTCCCCACCCAAAAAAGTGTTCTTCACGTCTTAGCTGAAAGAGAGACCAATCATGATTAACGGTTATAGAGATGATGACCCATATTGAATTGATTTGGCCACTAGAGAGAAGGTACCCAAAAATTAACTCCATAAACTTGAATGTAGCCCTTGGCTACCTATCCAAATAATTAACTCCATAAACTTGAATGTAGCCCATGGCTACCAACTTGGCCTTGTAACGATCAATTGATCCATCCAACTGAAACTTAACTTTGTAAACCCATTTATATTTAACCGGTGTCTTGCCTGATGAAAGATAAGTTAACTTCCATGAACCATTGGAATACGTGGCATTTATCTCCTCATCCATAGCCTTTTTTTTTTTTTCCTTTGTATCCAACAATGCATCCTGAACTGCTTTAGGAATGGAACAACGAATAAACCAAGAGCAAACTTCTGATAATTGGTGGATAAGTAGTTGAAGGTAACAAAATTAGAATAGGATATTGAACACATGAACATTTAACTTTACAAATAGCAATAAGTAGATTAGTGACAACTTTAGTAGACAGAAAAAAACTAAAACCTCAATAAGTGCAATAGCTAGAGGAAACAGTCCATACTACTTGGTCTTTTCTCTTTTTCTTATAATATGCCTGCGTGAAAACCCTATGAGGTAGCGACTCAATAACATAATCGAATGCAAACACATTTGGTGGCGAACTTCCACAAGAATAACTTCTACAACACGATCAAATTTAACATAGAAAGGCATATTCTAAAAAAAAAGGTTACATCAAGTGTCATAAAATGTTTCCTGAGTCAAGAAAAATAACATCGATAACTTTTTAAGTGCGTGCAAAACCCCAAAAAAAATATTTAATAGAATGTGGTGCTAGTTTATCTTGACCAGGCCCAAACAAATGAACAAAGTATAACTAAACACTTTGGGAAGTACAATAAATATAGGCCGGTCAGGAAACAACAAGGAGAAAGATGTTTTTCCATCCAACATGGAAGACAACATCCTATTCATCAAGTGACATGCAGTAAGGACTACATCGACCCAAAGAGACTGTGGAACATTCATTTCCAATAATAAGGAACGAATAACTTCAATTAGATGTCTATTCTTGTGCTCAACCATCCCATCTTGCTAAGGCGTATGAGCATAAGAGGCTTGATGAACAATACCCTAACTTCATAAATAAGACTGAAAATCATGAGAAATAAATTCCAAGGCATTATCCAACCTAAATATACAAAGATTTGTACCACACTAATTTTTTTTGTTTTTGTTTTTTTCACTATGAAAATTTTGAAATATAGAAGACTTTGACCAATGTTTCATAAGACAACCAAGTCCTAGAATAATCATCAATAAAAAGAACGAAATACTTTTAAACCTAACAAACTAGGAACTTGAGTTGTGGTCCCCACACATCACAATGAACTAATCTAGATGGGACATCACTCCCATCATCAACTCTAAAAGGAAAATGAACACTACAATGTTTACTCAGATGACACGTTTTCACTCTAAGCTTAACACCTTTGGAAGAGATGGAACAAGACTTTGTAACTTCTTGAGAGATGGATGACCTAAACGACGATGCCACTAAATTGCAAGACCCTCAGGAAGCACCGCAACACCTATGGATTCAGTCTCCAAATAGTACAAATCATTCCTTTCATGGCTTCCACCAATTTTCCTCCCCATCTTGAGGTCGTGAAAAACACGATGACAAGGAAAGAAGGTGATAGAATAATTTAGAGACTTTGTTAGTTCACCTACATATGAAATACTAAAGGAAAATTTGGGGGCATACAAGACATGATAAAGACATAGACGCATTAGGCCAATATCAAGCCCAAGTGCCCAACAACATTGGATGAGGTACCATCATTTAATGAAATAGACATTAAATGAAACAAGGTCAAAGGAAAAGAACTACAGTTACCTAAAATATGATTAGATGCCCTAGAATCGATTATCCAAGGAGAGGGATGATATGACAATAGACACGATTTACCTGAATGAGCCAAAGTGGCATTGGAAGTGGAAGGTACATTGTTGGATAGAGCCGCTTGAACAGAGGAATCGCGTATAATATTCCTATGATAATGTAACATTAATTTGATCACCATCAACACTCGGTAAAGTAGAAGTAGTGGATCTACCATCCGTATAAACATCATCAGCCACAAGTGCTTGATTGCCCTCAGAGGCCTCCCATGAAGATCCCAACAAAAGTCCACGAAATGATTCGTCAGGCCACAAAGAGTGGACACATGATTTCCTCTACCACCACGACCACCTCTACCTCCCTCTGGCATCCTACCACCTCTACCATTAAGAAAACCACCATGATGGGTCCATCCACCATGACCTGTACGCATACTAGTGTAACCAAACGAAGTTGCCAAAGCAGACTCATTAAAACTAGTAACATGAGCACTGTCAAATTTATTCACAATAGAAACTCTCCAAAGTCTAACATAGACCTCTGCAACTGAATGTACCGCCCAAAATGTAACCTTTAGCAGACTGATATTCTTTTAAAAGGCCAGACAAATTTCACAACTTCCATGTCTTCCATCTGCTCCCTTATAAGAGTTACGTTGGAGTAATGGGATGATAGATTGAGAATTCTTCCCACATACCAGTCAGTTTAGCAAAATATTCCCAAGAGATGAATCTCCCTTCTAGAAAGAGAAAATCAACTCAGATAACTAATACCCTTGAGAGATATTCTATTCAGAATAGCATATCTGTTCATGATATCCAACACATCCTTCGATATTCAAGAACACCAAATTAGAACTAACTTTAGGTTCCATGCTATTCCACAACAAATATCAAATCTAGGCATCCTCACGCATCTACTGTTGATGGTTGCGATCATGTTCCCTTGGCTTGGGTTCCTTAAGGAATTGATCCTTCTCTTGGGTGAAAAGAAATACCTCAACAGACTTAGCTCGAAGTGATTTTCCCCATTTAGTTTCATGACAGATGTTATTGATATATTGAACAAAGAACTAAGAATTCCTTTCAATGATGAGGGATCAATTACGACACCTTTTGGCTCCATAACCACCTTGAGATCGGGATACATCAACTTATATAGAAAAACACTGATCTATGATCAGATTTACACATAACTACACTCCACGTCAATAACAAATATGAATTTCCAGCCCTTCATCATCTAGGATTCACTCAACCATTAAGGGCATGTTTGGATTAGTGATTCCGACAGTAATGTGTTGTAAACCGCAGTAAAAAAGTAATGATTATCATTACTACAATAGTCCAAATGAAAGAAAAATGGTGAAGGCATGCAATACTAGTCTGGTATCTCCACTTTCCACATGTAAAGTAATTTCGCTAGCTAGATTACACTTGGATGTGATTCCGTTAATGTGTTATATCCACACCGTCCATCCATTTTGCAAAAATCATTTTAGGGTGTATCTCCAAAAATGAGCTTGATCCAACACCTCTAACCCCGAGAAGTTTTCAATGGCAGGCATCTAATCCCCATTCTAGCTATGGTGTGATCCATGTCTTCTTTGGACCTACCTCATTTTTTGTCCCATTTCATTAAATGATCATGCAAGAGGAATGGACGATGTGGATATAACACATACTTTATGATGCGGCCCACGAAAGCATGCCACGTCAACATACTTCTGCCAATCCGTATCATGGTGTGATTCCAAAGGATTACCGTGATTTGACAGTAAGCAATATCCAATCAAAGGGAAAGAATAATGATGTGAGTTTTACACTACATTACTCTAGTAATCTATTATCCAAACAGGCCCTAACTATGCTTCTCAAAATTATGTCATGGATAGCGTAGATCTACCAAAAAACCACCTTTCAACGCAAAATATTGGAGGAAAGCCACTTTAACATCACCTTTATGAAAAAAAAAGAAGCAAGTTTTCATCTTCTAGACAAGGCTCCTACACTCCCGTTACGAACTGTTGCATTTACTTTATGAAGAGTGGAAAAAACAGTGTTTTCTTTAAGACAACCATGAAAAATACATTTTTCTTGAGGTCCGATCATCACGCTAGGGTTTTTACGCCTCCAATATTGGATGTGGGTGTTGGGGTTTTAAAGGGGAGATTTGACATCCAAATCACAAACAAAATAGCACTGATACCATGCAAATTCGTAAGAGGAACAGAAAAGGAGTAAGTAAAGGAGAAAATAAGAAGAATGAAGAGAGGAATAGGGGAGTGGAACAACTAGAGAAAGAATAGCTTCCATGTCCCTGCTCTATTATTTTATTAGGGCTTTCACTTGTTAAAATTACAAGATTGCCCCTCTTACTTAAGGTAGAGAGAGAGAGAGAGAGAGAGAGAGCCATGGGCCAAAAACTATAACCAAACATACATACTGAAGCCCAAAAGCACATAGGATCTGCACACTGGACTCTTTACATTTAAACACTAACGAAAGTGCTCCATATTAACAAAGCTAGAATGTGGACGAATGTGAACATGTAGGTGGCAAGACATGTAAGGCCTTGTTTGTTTCATGGACTACAATAATGTGGTGTAAAACTCACATCATTACTTCTTTTCTTTAATTGGATATTGCCAACTGTCAAATCAGTGTAATCCTTCAGAATCAGGGCATGGCATGGATTGGCGGAGGCGTCTTGATGCGCCATAGTTTCATGGGGCCCACCATGATGTATGTGACATACCCACATCGTCCATCCATCTTGTATAATCATTTTATGCACTGAGACAAAAAATGAGGCAGATCCAAAGTCGAAATGGACCACACCAAAGCTAGCAACAAGGATTGAACGCCTGCCATTGAAAACTTCTTGAGGTCCATAGAAGTCTTGGATCTTCCTCATTTTTGAGGACGCCCTAAAATGACATTGATGGACATTATGGATATAACACAAGGACGAAATTACATCCAAGTGTATCTAACCAGGGAAATTACTTTACATGTCGGAGTGGAGATGGGAGAGAAGTATTGCATATGGTCAGTATTCCGTTTTACTTCCTACTATGGTAGTAATGATAATTATTAATTTTTTACTACACATTACACTACATTACTATAGTATTCCATGAAACAAACAGGCCCTAAGCATTGTTCATGCCAAAAGTATCCTGCTTTAAGCCAGCCCCCCAAAAATCCGATGATGAGCTAATGTAGCCAATGTCATGCTTTTCTGCAATTTTGCAGAAGTACGAGTAAGGGACCAAGTATGTTGAACATTGGGTGCATGGGACCCTCTTAACATCAACCTCTTGGACCCTCTAATCTTTAATTGCACAATGTACAAGGAGAAGCAGGACAAGATTCAGGTACATGAGCGTGGAGGTGTCTCTTCCACAATGCTAGCATCCACATGCATAGGAAGGAGTGATGTTCTAGTTTGAAGGTCATCCTAAACCAAGCTCTAAATTCCAAACTATCAGGATAGTGTGGAGTTAAAGTGTAACGTCTCAGAGAAATCCGTACAAAGACCCGAGTTTCACCTCAGGCAGAAATCACTTGGGACCAAATCCTTTAGAAATTAGGCGAGAATTAGCTAGTGCTAAACTAGAGTACCTGTGAAATTAGCACTAATCACTTTAAATATGATCTGTAAGACCCAAAACGTGCAGAATCATTATTGCTACATTACCTTAAAACTTAGGATCAATCTCTAATCCCAGTTGCTCTCGGGAGCACACCGAAACTTCGTATAGGACCTGGACTATGTGTCGAAAGTCCGATCACTACGAAACTATATGGTTATGACCGCCTTGCTGGGCTTGACAACCATCTCGAAAATCAAGTCCTAACAGTATCCAGAAACGCACAACTTGAGCCCGGAGCGAAGTGTGTGAGAAACGCAAATATTTTTAGAAAATGAAATGAGACTTAAGTGAATTGAGTCGTCTCATTTGCGGGCCGAATCTAAGGATTCAGACCGTCAGAATCTGACCCAATTACACTCTCGGATCAAGGAAAATTGCCAACACATGTCAGTACACTTGTGGCCCTGATCGAGCACCGGTGACCGTTGAACTGAAACGAGTCTGCCACGGCCGATCTGTAAATCCAATTGGACCGAAAACTTAACTGGACCTAGATCCAATGTCAAGGAGCTTAAGTTCGACCGCACGCAAAAAAGGGGCCTCCAGAAGTGCTTTGTTGAGCCGAAACGGATGGATTTTGGCTATAACATAAGTATACCATGGCCCTGGGGGCCATTGAGCTCATGTTTGAGCCTATATAAGGGCCTTAAACCCTCTCTCTCCCTTCACATACGAATTTGCAAACCCTAGAGAGAGGAAAGAGAGAAAAGAGAAGGAAAGAGAGAGAAAGAGAGAGAGAGTGTGGAAGATTGTTCTCGGTACTCAATCTTGTCGTTCCACGTGCTTAGCTACCACTACCGTATCGCTATTCCGGCGATTCTGATTCCGTTTTCGGGTAAGAAATCCTAACCCTAATCTGTTTTAGGGATTCAAATAGGGTATGTGATGAAATAGCTAACCTATTTCATATTATAGGCTGCCGTTGTGCCGTAGACGAAGGCAGAGTGTTCAAACTGAATCCGTTACGAGTTTACCGGCGAAAGGTGCGAACTATAAATGTATAGGTTATGGTTTTCAAGGCTTTCAATGTCGGTTAATGATTTATAACCGACTGGGTTGTCGTTTCACATGTTAGATACGCAGTTTTCCTCGCTTTACGGTTATATATGAACTATGTTGAATATAGGCTATTCCATGTGTAGGTTGAAATGAAGGGATATGTCGGGAATTTGGTTTTGTGCTTGCCATGATTACTCACCGTGAACATGTGATTGTTGAATACGTGACAACTCCTTATGAAAAGATTTGCCCTAATATAGTTTATAACTGAGTTGTACCGCGTAGGTTGAAATGTGTAGTCTAAGTGTTTGTGGAAATGATTGAATGAGTATAGAATTTGAATCCCTACTTGCCATGATTATCCGTCGTGGATATATGCATGTTGTATTCGTGACAACTCCTTAGTGAAAGGATTTGCCCTAATACATGTTGTGATCAACATAAGTTATGTATGTTGATGTGTGTAGTCTAAGTGTTTGTGAAAATGTCTGGATGAGTACATATTTAGTAAGGTGTATGTCATATAGGTGTTGAGGTGAGATTCTCAACTACCTTAGCTATGTGTATATATCCCTTCATGTAACTTAGATTAAATTGTGGGATTTAGCATGAAATGCATTTGTGCAAATTATGTTTACCTTGTATTTTGTGAAATGTTCGATTGGTTACGTTACTTGAATTAATTGTTTAACTTTGATATGCCTACCACATGTGTTATCCTATTATATTTACATGCGTTTGGGACTACTACGTAGTCCAGGCAATCGGTAACCGGTCTTGGTTTGGTGGCTGAGCTTGCTTCGCCGCACAAGACGTGTCCGATGAATCTGAGTCGTACTTTGGTTGTCGACAGTAGTTAGGTCACACGGAATGCTTACGCACTTAATGTCGATTAACTCAATGTGCGCTCGTACCAGTCAAGCTCGTCAAGTAACCCGATTGACCCGATGTATGCTCACCAGGTATGGACGCTACTGCTTGAATCTAAGGTACCAAACTCACCATTGAAAAGCCCCATTAACCCTGGTACCTCTATCCGCTAAGACTCATGAGCCGGGCATGGTGGTATGGGACACCGTGGTCGAGCTGTCGGCCTACGCTGGGGCGACGAGCCTCTCCGTAGTGTCTAGTGAGCAACACAGACTCGTGAGCCGAATACGGTGGTATGAGACATTGTATTCGAGCTGTCGGCCTACACTGATTAGGTAACGAGCCCTTTGTAGTGACCTCGAGCATACTCTGAGACTACGTTGAGGCGACGAGCCTTTCCGTAGCCACTAGAGTATAAACTAGGCTTACACTGATCAGGTAACGAGCCCTTTATAGCGACCTAGAACCGCAACATCGTATGAGATTTACTAGGACTGACGACCCTAGAATGGATCATTGTTTGGGCAAATGATACAAGGGAGGTACCTTAGCTTCCCAACACTGCTGTATGAATCAATCTAATTAAGTATTGGTTAACATGAGCATGCACCGCATTGCATGTGTTTTCGCGAGGAAGAGCACTTTTGAGAGTTTGCCATGCGCGCCGTGAGATGAAGACGCTGAGGGAGTGTAGGCGAGGGCATGCATCATTATCGCATATCATTCTTGCATAAACAAGAGTATCTAGGACATGTTTGTTGTATTGCTTTATCATTACTGCTTGATTGAATTGATAACATGTTAACATTTGCTGTATTGTTCCACTGAGTTGATCACTCACTCCCACATTCCGGGACGGTGTTTTAAACACCAACCAGACTCTGTCTTAGCTATAGGTGATGGTGATGCCTACAAGGCGGAGCCAGACTTCGAGGATGACGAGGAGGCATTCTCCTACATGCAGTTATCGGGCGGGTTCATGTGAGTCGTGTCCTGAACGCTAGGGCTACAGGGACACTGACTAGATGCCCTTGCATTGTTATTTTGTATTTTGGGACCCTTGTATATTCATTTTGATCACTTTGGAAGTATACATGTATATGGTTAACCTCGTGACATTTTCACACTCTGGAGATCTACAATAACTTATACGTTATATTTATCAATCACAGTCTTCCGCTTGCGTAAATTTATTCGTCTCTGGAGTGTGATATGTTGTTTGGCTTAATCCCATTCATCTTTAATGCACTAACACGGACAACATTAAATCATCATTATCTATGTTGCATAAGTGATGCGTTGGAACTTGGGAGTTGAGTCTATGCTCGACCCTCGATTTTCAGGGCGTTACATAAAGATTACAACTAAAGTATGAATCAGTGTTTCAAATAGCGCCCGTAGCGTAGCGGTAGCGTACGCTACGTAGCGTAGCATGGCCGTAGCGCTACGTAGCGTCCCAAATAGCGTAAATCCCCTGTAGCGTACGCTACAGGGGTCGTAGAGTAAGCTACAACTATGTAGCGCGTAACGTCCGTAGCGTAAGCTACAATGTATTTTTTTACTAATTTTTTTTTTTTTATTTTTTTTCACATTTTCTTTGTTTTTAATGTTAAGGAATGTGACACTTATATTATACTTGATACTTTTAACCTATGAGATTTTTATTTTTTTTCATAATTGTGACTCGTGGTTTCAATTAGACATTATTAATTAAAGTGGTTTGCTTAGAAAGTTGTTGATATGATAATTATTTGATTTGGCTTATATATGTGGATTGGCTTTTGATAAATGATAACTAATAACTTTTTTGAACATGCTTAGAATTGATAAAATGAATCATCTTTTAGGCATTTTTATAATTTTTTCCTTTTTTTTTTCACTATTTATTATATTTATCTTACTTTTAAATTAAAAAATAGAAGTATCATGTAGCTTGCGCTACACGCTACGTATTTACGCTACACGCTATAGAGGGCTGAGCGCTACGCATCACGCTACCGCTATTTAAAACACTGGTATGAATTAGTTAAAACCATTTCTCCAAGCACAACTTTTAAGGTCCATAACTCAAAACACAGGGAAGTTGTGATCCCTTGTTCAGTATCAAAGCAAGTCTAAAATGAAAGCCCACATTCTGAAGGAACTGGGAACCATACCATTAAAGGGCCTGCTGATCACAATTGCTTGCAAAATGGACTCTTTAAACAGGTGGGATTTCTTCCATTTCTTATCATTTAATTTATTCTAGTTTTCACAGATGAAGATTGATTAATGGAAGATGAGGACCCAGCAAGGTTCAGACAATTGGTTTCACAGGGCATGTCAATCCAGCCCCAAGATAATAAGATACAGAGCATAAGAAACTGTATCGATGCAATGTTTTTGGCAAAAAAATGCAGAAAACATCAAAGAAAAGAAAATTGGGAAAAACAAGAATCTATCACTTTTGTTTTTGAAATGTACTTTAATGGTGTATTGGATAACTCTTGGCAGCACCCATAGTGTATAATAGATGCTACTTTCATCATCATCATCACCAAAGCCTTATCCTGACAAATTGGGGTCAGCTACTTTAAAGTATAAAAATCACAATTTATCTAATACAATATGCACAATTATAATTTGATCCATAATCACTCTAAACATGACAATCAAATAAATTCCTCTTGGCTTTGATTCGTCAAATCACACCAAAATCTTGTGTTTTCATACCCAAAAATAATAGGCTCTAGTTGAAATGAATTCCTAGCATTCCCTACACTTGAGATGGAGAAAATACATGAAAAACATGAAGAAAAAGTAAAATAAAAAATAAAAACGGACTCTTATACGCGTATCAGTACGGATACAGCCCTAAATGGCTGATACATGTGACAATTTTTGAAGCAGGCTGCTCTATCCTCATATCAAGAATCAGTAGCAGCCAGTACAGATACGAACTTCTGCACCATGGGAACCTAGCATCTCAAGCTCCACATCTCTGTAACAAGTCCTATAAAAGAAAGTCATGATGCCTTCCTTTTTCTTTTCCTTTTTCGAAGAATGAAAAATGAAGAGAACTACATATCAGAACAGACAAATGGAGGCAAAACACTGCAGTTGCAATCTTCTGCATAAACTTGACCATCATGAAACAAGATAATGTACATTGAGTTGAGATAACATGAAACCTTCAAGCCGTTCCTTCCAAACACTACTCTTTAATTGAGAAATCATATCCGCTTTAAGAAGAGAACCTAATCTTCCTTCGATCTCTTCAAGACTCATTTCTCCAGGCTGAAACATTCAAGCAAACAGAATGGTTATATGTAACATACTGACATTGCATGAGAAAGTTAAAAGCTCGAATTGCTCTTATACATAGAATGGTTGGATATTCACCTCAGTATCTTCAGATTCAGCTGCTCCCAGGGTCTTTGGCTGTCCAACTCCATCAGCCTTTCTTCCAACACTGGGTTTAACCGACCCACTTTTTTTAGTGACTGGCTGAAAAAAATACACACAAGTCCATTAAACTAGATAGTGGACATCATGAGTGCTTTTTTCCACTCAAGAGTAGACCACCATGATGAAGTGCTTGCAGAATTATAATTTGAATTTATTAAAAGGTAAAATGAACTCACTGTTGGGTGGACAGGCCTCTTTCCACTAAGCATGCTTGCTGCTGATCTTCTCACATATGAGCTTTCTGCAGCCTGCAAAGTGATTAACCAGAGCATCATCAGTTTTAATGCAATCGATATACTACCCAACATAGAGAACACAATTGCTTACTACACTAAGTGCCAGAACAAGAAATTGGAGGCAAACAGAGAATGTAGATTCAGGAAATTCTGATTTTAAAAAATTTCCTACTGTAGTTACTGGATGATGAAATGGATGCCAGAAACAGGAAACAAGAAGCTAGGTGTTTGAGACAAAATGGGTTCCTTCAACCATACAAATGACATGAAGGGTTGTAAACCTTTTAGCAAAAGAATGGGAAAAATATACCATTATCTGTAACTTACCCTACCAATGTTACAAGCTTCTACAAGATGTCCAGAACAGGCTTTCCATTCAAATATATGCATGCGCATGTACATATATATACACATACATGAAAAACTTGTGATTTCAATGACAAAAGAAAGACCTGATAGGGAACTAATCAGGATGATGAAAAAGAAGAAAGTATTTGGATGCAGAAGCCTGAAGAAGGAACACTCATAGCAACACAATGTAGCAGTTGCTCTAAAAAATTAGCCAATTCCATGACAAAGAACAACCAAAGAAGACCAATAAATTCAAGCATTGGGTATTACAATAAGAAAAGAAAAATTTTGAAGCTTCCAGTCAGCATCTCACTGCTTGACTTTAGCAAGAGTGAGAAGTAAGACAGCCAATATTCCAAAACATGGTAGGAAGTTAGGGTAACGGTTTCTATTTCAGCTGTATTATTTGGGCACTCACATATGCCAATTCTGGATTCAGATAGCATGGATATGTTTTTCTAATTCAACTACACCAGTTCTTATTTACCAAGTACAATATTTAGGTTTTTTACCAAACAAATCATTAGCAATCTGCATCTACGGAACACAACAAGCATCAACATTGTCATGTTCTTGTGTTCCTTCTCTTCAATCAACAAACAGCACACTTGTCTCAATACATGGTGACAAGCAGCACCTAATAAGTGGAGTGCCAAGTAAATAGACCATAAAGAAGTTGAAATATCACCACCACCACCACCATCTTATCCTTCTTCGAACAATTTCAAGTCGGGTTTTAAATGGTCAACTGGCAAAATCTTTCTGCCTACCATGCATCAATCTTCCTCTTTTCTTCAGGCTCTAGAACTGGCCATGGCAACATTAACCACAATCCATGCCAACACAATACCACCCAGCTCTATCCCAACCCATACAATCTATAAAATCATGCCCCAAATGGCATGCAAGGAGCATCCAAATCAGGTGAATCACAGACAAATTGAGTCTGTTATCACCAAGCTAATGAGGTGAATGGTAATAAATTATATGGAGCATACCAACCAATTAGACATTGGAAACAAGACCACCTGAGCATGTCAATTTCAATTGATAACACTAAGTTAACTCTAAAAACATTAACAACCATGAAAAGCTCTAGAAAATTCCATTTTCTACCGAATTGTATGTAGTATTCTTGACATTGTCAAATAGGATGAATTATGAGTCATTTTCTATCAGAATGCAACAAATCGTAGCATTTGAATTGGATGTAGACTTTTAACAATACTGTCATACAATATACATGTATCTGCTATCATACCATTAAGGAAGATACCAAAATAGCCACCTTGTGATTTTGTGAGAATTATAGGTAGCGTTCCTGATTTTGTCAAATAGGATACAGATAAATTGTGTGTCATTTTCTATTAGTTTCACAACAAATCGTAGGACTTTTTTTTTTTTTAATATATATATATAAAAGAACCTTTATTCATTGATTAGAGATAATTATAAGTGAGATTTTGGGCGGGTCCGAGAACAAAAAGAGACAAGGACCCGCCTATCGTAAAAGGAGAGACAAGGAAAGCTATCTCACTCTCGGGTTACCCAATCCCACCTTGTCCAAAAAGAGAAGGCCTTTGGAGATGCAAGGAAGATCCGCCTGAGAGTTGAGAAAAAAATTCAATTGGGAGCCACTACCGAACTTAGCGGCACTATCAACAACCGCATTCGCCTCCCTAGGGCTGTGGGAAATGGTAACATCCATAACACCCCTGAGCACCAAGATCCTGGACCGCCGACATGACATCGACCACGAAGCATTCGTGACGCAGGGGAGGACGTGAGGTCGAGCACCGTCTTCCTCAAGAGGATAACTATTCCAAATCCACGGAACTTCTCTGGACTCCTCACAAAGACTTTCTCGAATCCACGAGAAAAGAGAGCAGAAAATAGAAATAAATTCTAAATAAATTCGAAATAGATTAATGAATGCATAAAAACGAGTTCACAACCCTTTAAATAAGGGTACTAAGCAATGGGAAAGAAATCATAATCAAACTACAACTAAAACTCCTAGAATTCGCGACTTACTATAAATAGTAAACTCACTATTTATAGACGGTCGTGATGTCTACTAGTGCGCAAGGTTTTCAGCCAAAAATAGTAAGTGTCCTATTTGGTTTCACCAAACCGTTCCCCTAATTATTCTAAGCTCTTTTCACGTTGGGCGCAACTCCTAAAGCCCAACGGATGAAGAGTTATAGCCAAACTAAAACTTACTATTTATAGTAAAAACAAAATTGAAACAGGGAAACAACCGTCGAATCAGGGGTTTCTCGCAATTCCGAGCGTTGCAACCCGGCGTAGCTGGGTTGGTTGGCTAAAGTAGCTCGTTCTACCCCAAAATCATATATTTTACGTCGGCTAACTCATCCCGGATTGCGAGATACGCCTGATTGAAGGTCTGATGGTCCAGATCACTTCTGTCGCCGACCGGGCCTTTTCTGATCCATCTTTGCCATGTAATTGTCCGCGACCCACTCTACATCAGTCTCCTCCACTTCAAAAGAACTTGTCCTCGAGTTATCATTATGCGCTGGTTCATGATACTCGGTCAAGTCCGCGACATTGAAAGTCCATGAGATCGCCATATCATCTGGAAGATCAACAACATAAGCGTTGTCATTGATCTTTCGGATGATTGGTACCGGTCCAATCTTTTTATTCTTCAACTTGTTGTACGTTCCGGTCGGAAATCTTTCTTTGCGCAGATGGACCATTACTTGGTCGCCCACCTCGAACGCTTTCTGTCGCCGATGCTTGTCCGCTTGCTCCTTGAACTTTTCGTTCGAGGTATGTAACTTGTTCTGTACCTCCGCATGAATGCCCATGATTTTGTCTGCCATATGTGCTGCTGCAATGCTCATGCCTGGGAGCTTGGGCAGAGGGACCAAGTCTAGTGTGTGGCGAGGTACTCGTCCGTAAATAACCTGGAACGGGGATTTCCCTGTCGAGCGGTTCACCATATTGTTGAATGTAAACTCCGCTTGAGACAAGGCCAAATCCCACTGCTTTGGTTTTTCTCCTGAAATACATCGAAGGAGGTTTCCCAATGTGCGATTCACAACCTCGGTTTGTGACCGTCAACCAGGTGGTACGGCTTCTTTGAGCCCGAAGGCGTGTATCGAATCGAGTCCACAAAGTCCGCCAAAAGTGGCTTATGAACTTCGTGTCACGGTCGAAAGTAATAGTCTTGGGAACCCCGTGTAGCCGCACAATTTCTCTGAAGAATAGATTCACCACGTGTGTTGCATCGAGAGTCTTCTTGCATGGAATAAAGTGCACCATCTTGGAAAATCGATCTACTACCACGAACACCGAATCCATGCCGCGTTGTGTTCGTGGGAGACCAAGCACAAAGTCCATAGATAAATCCTCCAAAGGGTCGTCAGGCACGGGTAACGGGGTGTAGAGGCCCGTATTATGAGATTACTCCTTGGAAGTCTAACAAATATAACAACGTTGGACTGCCTTTCCCACATCACGTACCAATTGCGGCCAGTAATACCGTTCTTCCACAAGAGCTCGCGTCTTGTCTCGCCCAAGGTGTCCACTGAGGCCACCTCCATGTAGCTCTTGGATTATCTGTTCCCTTAGCGAACTCTTTGGGATATATAGTCGATTTTCTTTGAAAAGAAACCCGTCTTGTATATGTAAGTCACCGGGGTGACCTTCCTGACATCTAACCCATGCGTCCTTGAAGTCGTCGTCGTCGGCATATATGTCTTTGAGGCGATCAAACCCGACAACGTCATTGTTCATAGTGACTAACAAAGTTGCACGGCGACTCAGCGCATCGGCTACTTTGTTCTATTGCCCTGACTTATGCTTTAGCACGAATGTGAATTCCTGCAAAAACGAGATCCATCTAGCATGCACTCGGTTAATGTTAGCTTGACTATTAATAAATTTGAGGGCTTGATGGTCCGTGTAAAGTATGAATTCCCTTTGAATCAAATAATGTCGCCAGTGTCGTAGTGCCTGGACCACCGCGTACAACTCGATCTCATATGTAGACCACTTCTTGCGTGCATCACTAAGTTTCTCACTGTAGAAGGCTACCGGTCTACCTTCTTAAGACAAAACTCCCCCAATCCCGACATATGAGGCATCACATTCGACTTCAAACAGTTTGTCGAAGTTGGGAAGTACAAGAATCGGGGTCGTGGATAATCTGCGCTTGATTTCGACAAAGCTCCTGTCGGCTTCGTCAGTCCACTGAAACTGCCCTTTCTTCATGCAATCTATAATCGGTGACACAATGGTACTGAAATTTTTCACGAACCGACGATAGAATGTCGATAGTTCATGGAAACTTCGCACTTCGTGAATATTTTTGGGAACCGGCCATTCTCTGATTGTCTTCACCTTTTCCTCATCCACTCAAATGCCCGTGGATGTAACCACAAAACCCAGAAACAATAAGCTATCAGTCATGAAGCTACACTTTTTTAAATTAAGGTACAGTTTATTTTCAGTGAGCACTTGAAGGACCTTCTTGAGGTGCTCCATATGGGTGGTTTCATCTTGACTGTATATCAAAATATCATCAAAATAAACCACAACGAACCGCCCAATGAAAGTTTTCAGAACTTGGTTCATCAACCTTATGAATGTGCTAGGCGCATTAGAAAGACCGAAAGGCATGACCATCTATTCGTATAATCCTTCCTTAGTCTTAAAGGTTGTTTTTCACTCATCACCCGGCCGTATTCGAATCTGATGGTAGCCGCTCCTTAACTCCAATTTAGAGAATATTTTTGCGCCCTCTAGCATATCCAACATATCATTCAACCGTGGTATAGGAAACCTGTATTTTATGGTGATCTTGTTGATGGCCCGGCTGTCAACACACATGCGCCAACTCCTATCTTTCTTTGGAGTTAGCAGAGCTGGTATAGCACATGGGCTCATACTTTCTCGAATAAGACCCTTACGGATCAGTTCCTCCACTTGTCCCTGCAGAATCTCGCACTCATTCGGGCTCATTCGATAATGAGGACGATTAGGTAAACTGGACCCAGGGACAAGGTCGATATGGTGTTGGATATCTCACATAGGGGATAACCCATCGAAAAGGTCCTCGGGCCAGATTTCTTGGAATTCCTGTAACAAGGGCCTTAGTCTTTCAGGGATGATGGTAGGCTCGAGTTCTTCCCCTTTCACAATTAATGCATAAGTCTGTCCTGTTTCTTTGGATTCTTCCACGAAGTCCCAAATGGTTAAGAGAAAACGACCCTCCACTTTAGAAGTTTCAGGTGGTCCTTCTGGATCCATAGGGGCCAATATAGTCTTCCGGCTGTCCTTGACGAAGATATATATGTTATCTCGCCCTTTATGAGTGGCGTCACGGTCAGATTGCCAGGGTCGACCGAGTAGTATGTGACATGCTTCCATATCAACCACATCGCATACTACTTCATCCCTATAATGTTTGTCAATTGAAAAAGATATGGTGCACCGTTCAGTTACCTTTGTTTCGCAGACCTTCTTGATCCAACCGATTGTATATGGAGAGGGATGAAGCTCTGTTTTCAATTGCAATTTTTCCACCATGCCCCTGGAGACGATGTTCTCGCTGCTTCCACTGTCAATGATCACGTCACAAACCTTTCGATTCACCGTACACCTAGTGCGGAAGATGTTATGCCGCTGTGGATGCACTTCTTTTCTTGGCGCATATAATAGCCTCCTCACGACGAGCCGTGATCTTGCTGAACCCAATCTAAATCATCTACCTCGTCCTCGGCGGTATGCTCCTATTCTTCAATATCTGGATCTTCATCAGCGTTATCAGCACTACCATCATTAATGGCGAGGTTTGCCACTTTTCGCTGGGGACAAGTATTTAACAGGTGGCCAGGCTGGCCACAACGATAGCAGCTGTCGGGCCTTGGCCGAGCATGAGGGTTCGGAATTCTACTTAGACCAGCAGCAGTCGAGACGCCCCTTTGGGGTCTAGCTTGCCCGCTTCCCTGATCTCTGTTCTCAAATGTAGGAGGTTGAGTGCGTGCTCCTACGGGCTCCTTCCCCTTAGGCTGTGAAGCTCCCTGAGGTGGACCTGCCGCAGTAAACCTTGCAGTATGATTGGTCCGTGTGTTAGGACGTTCAAGTTGCGCTTCTGCCCGAGTAACCAACTTGATCGCATCATTCATCATCCAGACGAACTGCATCTGGACCCGATCCTGAATCGCCATACGCAATCCACCGTTAAATCGGGCGACTTGCTGTGATTCAGTCTCGACCAAATCGTTACACGCCGCCAGGCGGTAAAATTCCTCTGCGTACTCTCTCACCGACCGACTACCTTATCGACAATTTTGGTATTGTTGGAATAATACCTGATCATAATCGCTAGGGAGGGCGCGTAGTAGCTGCTTCATCCGCTGCCATGTGCAGATTGGTGCTTTCATCTGCCTGGTTCGTGCGAGTTGCAGTTGTTCCCACCAAGCTGATGCTCCTCCTTTCAACTTGTAGGCCACCAGCTTGACCTTCTTTTCTTCAGGGATGTCCATATAGTCAAAAAATCGCTCAACTTCAGAAAGCCAATCGAAGAAATCCTCAATGTGTAGTTGGCCATTGAAGTTAGGAATATCAACCCGTATCTTGAATTCTCGATCTACTCGATCGCCGCCTGGTCTGGGGTGTTGGAAGATTATGTCGTCGATCTCCTCCTCACTGGAGCCCCCGTCCTCAAGCATGACCCTTGGATGCACTGCCGATATTATCCTGTGATCAGGCCGATTACGAGACTCAGCAATTGGCGGTGGAGGATTACCACCAGGAACACGGAGTTGCCCTAGGGTTTCTGCCAAGAGATTCGCTATGCGGTCCATGGAAGCCTGCAGCCCTTGCATGGCTTGCCGATTCTCTTGCTGCGCTGCTTGGAAAGTTGCCGCCATTAAAGGCAAATTCCCTGGAGCACCGCCTATGGGATTGTTGCCCGACCCGTCGTTAGAAGTCATCGATCCGAGGAGAAACCTCGCTTTGATACCAAACTGACGCAGGGGAGGACGTGAGGTCGAGCACCGTCTTCCTTAAGAGGATAACTATTCCGAATCCACGGAACTTCTCTGGACTCCTCACAGAGACTTTCTCGAATCCACGAGAAAAGAGAGCAGAAAATAGAAATAAATTCAAAATAAATTAATGAATGCATAAAAACGAGTTCACAACCCTTTAAATAAGGGTACTAAGCAATGAGAAAGAAATCATAATCAAACTACAACTAAAACTCCTAGAATTCGCGACTTACTATAAATAGTAAACTTACTATTTATAGACGGTCGTGATGTCTACTAGTGCGCAAGGTTTTCGGCCAAAAATAGTAAGTGTCCTATTTGGCTTCACCAAATCGTTCCCCTAATTATTCTAAGCTCTTTTCACGTTGGGCGCAACTCCTAAAGCCCGACGGATGAAGAGTTATAGTCAAACTAAAACTTACTATTTATAGTAAAAATGAAATTGAAACAGGGAAACGACCGTCGAATCAGGGGTTTCTTGCAATTCCGAGCGTCACAACCCAGCGTAGCTGGGTTGGTTGGCTAAAGTAGCTCGTTCTACCCCAAAATCATATATTTTACGTCGGCTAACTCATCCGGATTGCGAGATACGCCTGATTGAAGGTCTGATGGTCCAGATCACTTCTGTCGCCGACCGGGCCTTTTCTGATCCATCTTTGCCATGTAATTGTCCGCGACCCGCTCTACATCAATTCGAGATGTCAGAAAGAAAGGTCACAACGGAAAGCGAGTTGCTGGCCAACTCTACTTTAGGAAAGCCCAACTTGGCACACAAGGAGAGGCCCTCCCAGATGACCCTAATCTCCGCTCTCGAGTTGGACCCGAAACCGTAGCAAGAATAGAAAGCAAAAAGGAGCTCCCCTTTGCAATTCCTACCGACGCCACCCGCACCCGAGGGTCTTGGGTTTCCAAGCAACGACCCATCTACGTTTAACTTGATCCACCCTCTCTTCGGTCTCGACCACTTGACAACTTGAATTTTCCTCTAATGCAACGAAGCCCTATCAATGCTCGGATCAGCCAGCGCAGAAACTGTCATGCGATTCAGAGCTCTAAGAGGAGGAAGGGAGGGCCCTATCTAAGAGATCCAACGGTGGATCACAGCTACCACCTTAGCGCCAACGGGAGAGTAGTTGTCGAAGCGGGATGCATTTCTCGCTTTCCATAATTCCCAGAAAATGAAAATAGGAGTTAAGCCCCTTAAGAGTTTGAACCGATCTGAAGTGGCAGCGGAGGACCACCACCTGGTTGCTCTGGCTGTAGCTGAGCTGACTGTAATTGGCTGGATATTGAACAGGGGTTGGAAGTGGTCCCACACTTCCGAAGCTAACCCACCAGAGGAGAAGACGTGGTCAATAGTTTCGATATGGTACTAGGACGTGGGCGCACAACAGACACATTTAGAGGCCATAGAAATACCTCTCAACTAAATGTTGGCATCGACCGGGACCGCCTTGAGAAAGATCTTCCAAGAGAGGAGTGAGAGTTTGGGAGGAAGCTAGGAGTGCCAAACCTAAACAACGCACGATTTTTTAACATCTGCCAAACGGACCATCTGCCACGCCAATCTGACTGAGAACTCACCTAAGGAAGAGAGGGCTCAAACTTGTTTGTTGTCGACGGAAGAGGTGCAAGTGCCCTGATCTTCGATATGGTCAAGAACCACTTGAGGGAGGAGCCGACAAACTTAAACAGGATCCCGCCAGCCCGAGGGACCGATAAAATCCTTGACAAGCTGGGGCGTTGAAGGAGGGGTTTGGAGACTCCAGTCCACAAGAGGCCCGATCCCAAACTAGTCTTGGAACTAGAAGTTCAAGTCACCCCAACCTAAGATCCATCTAGTCCCTAAGTTGATAGCTGGAATGTGCTTACAAATATGCCTCCACAACGGCGAGGCTAGAACCACCAGAGGAGAGGATGTCTGCAGGGTATTTCCTTTTAAAAAAGGTTGCCCAGCAACTCTCTTGCCCTCTGCACTTGATAGTCCAAGCCATCTTCATTCTAAGGGCCTACATAACATTGGGGAGACATTTAATATCCAGGCCACCTTCAGCTTTCGGGTGAGCAATACGTTTCCAGCTGACCCAATTTGCGGTTGCCCTCCCAACCCCAAAAGAAATTATCGCATGCTTGATCTAGGTCCTTTAGCAGGGAGAGAGGGATGTCCGTAGCAGCCATAGAGTGGATCAGAGTGCTACTAAGCACGTGGTTTATAAGCGTCGAGGGAACAGCTTGGGAAAGAATCCTAGCCTTCTAGCCCGAGATTCTTGCCTGGAATTTGTCTATTATCCTTTGAAAGAGGCTCTCTTCAAACTCCCCTTGAATATCGGAACCCCAAGGTAAGTGAAAGGTTGCACTCCCTGGTTGAAACCCAAGATCCTGTGGGCTGCCCTGACTCTTGCCTCGGATTGGTGGGCGGAGAGGATAAAGAAGCTCTTGCAAGAGTTGATTTTCTGGCCTGAAGCAGCTTGGAAATGGTCGAGGAAGGATTTGATGCACTTCAGCGAACTACGGCCCCCAATAGAGAGGAGAACCGTATCATCAGCAAAGAGGAGGTGGGAAATGAGGGGACACCTGCGGCTGGTGCTGAAAGGCTAGCAGAGCCCAGAGGTGATTAGATTATGAAAAGCTCGACTGAGGGCCTCAGACACGAGGATGAAGAGGTCTGGGGATATTGGATCCCCTTGGCAGAGCCCTCTGGACGAGCGGAAGAAACCACTAAATGCACCATTCCATGGTGGGCCACGGGCTTAAAAATCAAGTCAATCCATGACTTGGGTGGCCCACAACACATACAATAGTTGAGAGGGATTACCCTCCCATTAAAACATTCATAATCATTTATTGGGCCCACTAAGATGTGGTTCACAAATCCTGCCCATCCACTGTGTGTCCCACTTGGATGAGGGGTCAGACCAAGTTTCAGCCACATCCAAAACTTAGGTGGGCCCCACCAAGTGTTTTTATATGTTTTAAGCATGTCTTCACATGGTTTTAGATGGTATGGCCAAATTGATTTCCATATACTGCTGATTTTTGGGATATCCCATAACCTAAAGGGGACCCATCAAATGCACAGTGTTGATGTTTGACACACATCACAATGGGGCCCACACAGCTCGACCTCACGGGAAGTTCCCATGAGGCGACCTCATAGTACCATTTCCCTATATATATGTATGTATGTATGTAGCATAAGAATGAAGGAGATAGAAAAATGCACTAATTGTCGTGGGATTAAACTTATGAGCCGTACTATGAAAAACTTTGGGGAAGAGTGATTGAGCAAAGACTAGGGAATGAGACGAATGTATCTGAAAACCAGTTTGGTTTCATGCCAAGGAGGTCTACCGTTGGAGTTATTTCCCTACTTAGACAATTGACGAAGAAACATAGGGAGAGGAAGGATCTCCACATTGTCTTCATTGACTTAGAGAAAGATTAAGATAGGGTCCCTAGAGAGTTAATCCAATGGGCGTTGGGAAAGAAAGGAGTTTTAAGAGGATATATTGATATGTTATACGATATGTGTGAGGGACTAGTAATAAATGTAAGAACCACTAGGCCTGCACCAAGGGTCAACATTGAGCCCTACCTTTTCACATTGATTATGGACGAGCTGAGCATTTGCAGGAAAAGATCCTGTGTAGCTTGAAAATGACGTGGCTTTGATTGACAAGACGCAATGTTGTCAAATGCGATCGCATATGCGAATAGATTGGATTGGATTGCATAGACCATGATGCGTATGTGATCAGAGAAGCGTGGCATGGCATACATATGCGATGAATATGTGATCGCATGTCCCAACAATTAAAATTTCTCTCTTACTTTCCATTTCCCATTTACAAATTATACTTCAACTCTTCCAAGTATCTCTCTTCATTCTTCAACAACAACAATCAAGATCCAAGGATTCAAGATTCATCATGCAAGTTTGAATTCGAACTTCAAAGTTCGAGTTTCAACACAATCAAGCTTCATCCAAGATCAAGATTCAAGAATCAAGACCATTTCTTCTTCTTCTTTTTCTTTCATTTCTCATTCATTCATTCATTCTTTAAGAATCAAGACCATTTCTCATTCATTTACACATATGGTAATATTCATTTATTCTTCTTCTTTCTCTTTAATTTCTCATTCATACTCTCTCTCTCTCTCTCTCTCTCTCTCTCTCTCTCTCTCTCTCTCTCTCTCTCTCTCTCTCTCTCTCTAATTCTCCAATCTCTCCCATTCACTCATTCATTCCCTCGTAGAATTAGATTCTTATTCTTAATATCTCACATTCTCACTCACTCATTCTCTCATGATCTCATTCTTAGACTTAGATTCATCATTAATTTTTTCTTTCTTACTTTCTCTCTCATTCATTCTTCTTTTCTCTAATTAATTACTTAGTCTCTCTTTCAAATTTGATTTTTCTTTCCAAGAGAGGAGTCAAGTAAACTTACAAGTAACAAGTGAAGTTAGTGAGTTAGAACTTACAACTTGTAAGTGGACAATCCTACAAGTTACCAATGACCACACAAGCTCAAGTTTTAAGAAAATTAGAAGAGTCTCTCTCTCTCTCTCTCTCTCTCTCTCTCTCTCTCTCTCTCTCTCTCTCTCTCTCTCTCTCTCTCTCTCTCTCTCTCTCTCTCTCTCTCTCTCTCTCTCTCTCTCTCTCTCTCTCTCTCTCTCTCTCTCTCTCTCTCTCTCTCTCTCTCTCTCTCTCTCTCTCTCTCTCTCTCTCTCTCTCTCTCTCTCTCTCTCTCTCTCTCTCTCTCCCCTTAAGAGTCAAGATCATGTCTTCTTCCCAATCTTCTTCTTTGAAACCCAAGTCAAATGACCGGGTTGGAAGTATGGGCACTATCATAGTGCTACTGAAAAGAATCACATAGTGTGAGCTATGCGGGTTTGTAAGTGTCGGTGGCATTGCACGGCACAAGGAGGACATAGACAAACATTCAAGAAAAAAGCACGATAGTGTTGTGCTTCGAGAAGAGTTTATAGAACAAGAACCCCATGAGAATATAGATATTAATGTAGATCAAGATTCAAGAATCCAAGGTGTAGACCACATCCTAAGGATGTCGTTGACCAAAGGGTTAAAGGAAAAAGACCCGCTCAAACAACTACTGAAAACCGATACAAGAATAAGGATAGAAAAACCACAATTCAATACATTGCTAAGTGATTATACAAAGCCGGTGTTGCTTTCAACACTGTTAAATTGAAAAGCTTCAAGGTTATGGTGGAAGTAAGCAAGCAATATATACAAATGCCAAACATTAGTGCCCATGGGTCAACATGGTACACATCTGCAAGATCTGGAACACTTGTATGGCAGGCCCCAAATTAAATGTGTCGGGGTCGAAAAACCAAGTCAGTCCATTCATAAAGTTGGCCATATGTATGTTGAATGCGTGACCTTCTTTAAGGCTGCTGTAACCAATGTTCGCAATATCGATACTATCGGCCGATATATCGGTCGATATTACCGCTATCAGTCCTCAGCGGCAAGAAACCATCAGAAATTATTAAAAAATCCCCGATTCTTGGATATTGTGCGATATATCGCACAATATCACAATTTATTGTGCGATATTGTCGATAAATGCATGATATTGTGCGATTTTATAAAAAAAATATATAGAAAAAATCTCTTAACTATTTTATATGCCTAAGAGAGCCTCAATCGACTGGATTTGGTGGGTCTAGATCATGTAAGAAAACCCTAAACCCCAAGTTTTTCTTCGAAGAGAATTGCTTTGGAAGGAAACCAAATTTTTGGTAATGATTACGGGGATTTGAGTTGGGATTTGAAAAAAAAATAAAAATTGGAGAGATTTTTGGGATGATTAAGGATTTCGAAATCGCTAAGGCTCGTGGGTTACCGGTTTAACGGAGAAGAGGAGAGTTTTCGAACTCTCGGCCTTATTTTTATTTTTATTTTTAAGGGATATAGGATTTAGTGCAACTCGGTTGCACAAAAGATAGTGCAACCCTTACGGTGAGGCCCACCTTGATGTATGTATTGTATATCCATGTTGTTCATCCATTAGGAGAGATAATTTTAGGTCAGGATACAAAGAATGAGTTAAATCCACAGCTCAAGTGGATCCCACCATAGAAAATTGTGGGGATTTAAAGCCTACCATTAAAAACTTCTTGGGGGGCACAAAAGTTTTCGATCAAGCTAATATTTGAGTTTTACCTTTGCCCATATTTGGTTGGACTTATGAATAGGTTGGATCTCAAATAAACATTATGGTGGGCCCTGGAAAGGTTTCAAGTTTCAACGGTGGGGCATCACTATCCCCATCGTTTTCTGTGATGGGGTCCACTTGAGCTTTGGATTGGCCTCATTCTTTGGCTCTTGCCCCAAAATGATCTCTTAAAATGGATGGACGGTGTGGATACAACATATAAATCATGTTGGGGCCCACAGTCGAGGTCCCACCAACGTCGTTGGTTCCATATGGCGTCTACAGGTGCGGGTTGGGTACTCCCTAGGCACCGTTTGGATGGATCCCTAATTATAACGCATGAAACAATAGTGATTGAATCCCCATCATTAAAATTTCGTGGGGTCCACCAGAATGTTTATTTGCCATCCAACATGTTGGTAAGGTCACAACGACCTGGATGAATAGACCACACGAATATCAACTTGATCCAAAGCTTTTGTGGGCCCATGAAAAGTTTTTAATGATCAATTACAATTGTTTGGTCCACTTGAGATTTGGATCTGCTTCAGTTTTGTGACCATGTCCAAAAATTAACTTTCAAAACGGATGGATGGTGTGGATATAAGGAACATAAATAATATTGGGCTAAAAATGAAGCATATCCCAAGCTCAAGTGGACCACACCACAGAAACAATGTGAATTAAACATATGCTGTTGAAATTTTTTTTAGGGTCCACCATAATGCTTATTGACCATCCAACCTATTGATAAGCTCGTAAGGACTTGGATTTAAAAAAAAAAAAAAACAAATATCAGATTGATCCAAAAATTTTGTGGCCCACAAAATGTTTTAATTGGTCAATAACCACCGCTTTGTGTAGAGTGGTCGATGTCCACCTGAAATTTGTATTTGCGTCATTTTTTGGACAAATTCCTAAAACCATGTGGCAAAACAAATGGACGGTGTGGATATACCATGCATACATCGAGGTGGACCCTACTGTCAAGGTCCCACTCACATGGTTTTGTGTGGCATGTCCCAGGTGCAGATTGGATTGGGTACGAGTACAACCCAGGTAACACCTGCTAAGGTGTTTTCCCTATGGTGGGGCCCACATTGATGATGTGTTGTATATCTACATCATTTCTCTCGACCATATTAGGACGTGTTCTAAAAAATTAAGCAGATTCAAATCTCAAGTGGACCACACCAAGGAAATAATGGTGATTGAGTGCGTCACCATTAAAATTTCCAAAGGGCCATCGTAAGGTTTTCGTAATGTTTATTTTCCATCCAACCTGTTGATAATGTCAAGCATACCTGGATAAAGGGAAAGTACAAAGATCATCTTGATCCAAAACTTTCGTGGGCCACATAAAAAAATTTTATAGTCATTCATCAGTGTTTTTAGTGTTGTGGTCCACTTGAGATTTGGATCTTCTTAAGGTTTGGGATTGCATCCTAAAATGAGATGGAAAAACAGATTGATAGCGTGGATGTACAACAAATACACCAAGGTGGGCTCCACATGGTTAGGGTAACACATATATCACTGTTTTAGTCCGACAACACACAACTTAGAACCTTATACAAAGGAAACCTATTATGCACACTACTTTTTTGAAATGTTATGATTTAAAAGCATGTATTAAGGTATTTTTTTACAATCCTTGAAGTTTCATTGAAAAATTCAATCATTTTTCCAATGTTTCCCCATGTTTCTCAAAAAGTGCGATAAATTACGCGATACAAACGATATATCCCATGCGATAACCGATACGTATCTATATCCCAAGGGTGCGATACATGGTGCGATACCGATATTTCGAACACTGGATGTAACAAATGATGGTTAGTGCAAGGTCCACTAAATGTTTGGCATGTCAAGCAAAACATATCAAGCTGACAAGCAAAATATACACAACTACATGAGACCAAAAACCTGCAAATCTATGCAACTACTTACCCGCGGTGACACATTTAGTGTAACAAAACAAAATATACGATTAGAGAATTGAGTTGTGAAAAGATTTGAGGACAAGGATAAGAAGGAAAAGGACCACATAATTAACCAGAAACTAGGAGGTCGTGCCAATCATCACTAGTTGAAGTCAACAGATTGTGCATAACATAAAGCCAGAACAAAAGAAAAACAATTAGCAACCCACCTCTGGACATGACATGCTCCCATTTGAAGTAGATACTGCACCTGGCATATGACAACATAAAAGCATGACAAAAAACCAGGAAATGGACAGCATCAATTGGGAAACGGTTCCACAATAATAATTCAAATGGAGGACAACAGAAAACATTCAAACCTGATCCAGTACTAGGAACAAGGCCACCTCCTGAACTTCCAATCATTTCTGAAAGTTTCTTTTTCCTCACCTCATCAAGTTTCTCTAGTGCCTTTTCCAAAGGCCTCATGCCAACCAACTAGAAGATAGAGAAAAGAAAGAAAGAAAGAAAGAAAGAGGAGCAGAGGTGGAGGAGGGGGAACAGGAAGAGATACAGGTAAAGGGTTCAACATTGATTACAGGAAAAAACAAAAACAAACTTGCACAATATTTTCCAAAGGAATTTAGGGAATACTTTGGCTGTTGCAGCAAGTGCAGAAAATGCAGCATCTCTCACTTCTGGTGTACCATCATTCAGGCACTACAAAAGTTAAACACATTGTGTATGTTGAAAACTTGAAATATGACCAATTCAGCACAGATATTGGCAGATATTTCAACATGGTTATCACCATATAAGAAAAACAGAACAAGGAATTAATTATTTGGACATACTGACCTCAATAAAGACAGGGACATAATCCTTATGCAACTTGAGAACAACTGCTCTGTTACTTGTCTCAATACACAATGTAACCCAGTTTAAGGTTAATGAGCGCACAAGCGGAACTTTATTTTTCATCGCCCCTCTAACATCTGCAGCAACAAGTGCTCTTAGCTATCAAGAAACCCTTAAGCACGAACGCAACCCCCCAACAGACACACACACAATATATATATATATATAGAGGCATGCTCACCTACGCACGTGCGCACCTTTGCACACGTGTCATGGGTGTCAAATCTGAACGGTCCATAAGATGCGGAATCCCATGAAACCTCAGGGGGTGAATTTTCACCCCGATCTAAGATTCTGGTGGGCCATAGTAAAGAGAAATTCAAATCAAGGGAAGAAACTGCTTGCATTTTTATGGCCCACTGAAGTTTTGGTTTAAAGTAAAAATTGGTACCAGGGGGTTTCGTGAGGTTCTGCTTCATGTGGACTGTTCAGATTTTCGAGACTCATCAAATATGATGAGTTCTCAAAAAAGTTCGTAGGTAGTCCGTGCGAACTGGTTCGCAGGTGAGCGTTCCGCTAATATATATATATATATATATATATATATATATATATATATATATATAGGCATGCTCACCTCCGCACCTACGCACGTGCGCACATTTGCACACGTGTCATGGGTGTCGAATCCGAACGGTCCATAAGATGCAGAATCCCATGAAACCTTAGGGGGTGAATTTTCACCCTGATCTAAGATTCTGGTGGGCCATAGCAAAGAGAAATTCAAATCAAGGGAAGAAACTGTTTGCATTTTTCATGGCCCACCAAAGTTTTGGATCAAAGTAAAATTTCGTACCAGGGGGTTTCATGAGGTTCTGCTTCATGTGGACCATTCAGACTTCAGATTTTCAAGACTCATCAGATAGGATGAGTTCTCAAAAAAGTTCGTATGTAGTACGTACGAACTGGTTCGCAGGTGAGCGTTTCCGTGTGTGTGTGTGTGTGTGTGTGTGTGTGTGTGTGTGTGTGTGTGTGTGTGTGTGTGTGTATATATATATATATTATATAGGGAAAAGGTACTATGCGCTCGAGCTCACGATAAGCTCCCGTGAGGTCGAGCTGTGTGGGGCCCACCGTGATGCGTGTCGACCATCAACACCGTGCATTTGATGGGTCCCCTTTAAATTATGGGATATGCCAAAAATCAGCCGTATACGGAACTTAGGTGGGCCATACCATCTAAAATCATGTGAAGACATGCCATAAACATATAAAAGCACTTGGTGGGGCCCACTTGAGTTTTGAATGCTGCTGAAACTTGGTCTGAACCCTCTTCCAAGTGGGACACACATAATGGATGGGCTGGATTTGCAAACCACATCTCGGTGGGCCCAGAAAATGATTATGAATGTTTTAATGGTGCACGGCCCCTCCGAACTTCTGTATGTGGTGTGGCCCACACAAGTCATGGATTGACTTGATTTTTGAGACCTAGGCCCACGATGGAATGGTGCATCTGACTGATGGGGTAGATGTTCGAAAAGCATCACAGTGGGGGCCACACAGCTCGACCTCATGGGACGTTCCCATCAGCTCGAGCGCATAGTACCTTTTCCCATATATATACATATATATATATATAGCAAGTGCCCTTCAACTGCTCTCGATTTCTGGGCATGCTATGCCAATCCCAACGTAATTCCATGTACATAAGTGAAAACAAAAATTAATGTGTGAACAACCAGAGGAACTCCTTTGGTCTCATTCACTACAGTGCCGTTTGACAAACTGAAAAATAAGCTCTAAAATTAATTCAAGTGCTGAAAACTTGAAGTGCTGAATTGTAATTTTGGAATAATTTTAGTGATTTTTAGTCAAAAGTGAAAAAAGTTTTAATGCACCACTACTTTCAGCATTCAGCCATGGGCATTAAGTGAAGGGAGGAGAGCTGAAAAAAAGACCCATGTTTTCAGTGAAAATTAATTAAAGCATATATTTTACATACCTTTTGGGGTGAACCTAGTACTGGTGAGCATATATTGCATCTTTTTTTACTTCTTTGACAATTGATTACATTCATTAATATTTTTTACTTCTCACAGCTAAATATCATGCTTGATGACATCAGAAGATGAATTCTTAAAAAGTTCAGTAAAAGGAATTCCAGAGGAAACACAAAAACAGTCCTAAATCCCAAATATATTCCAGCTGCACTTTGCAGCGATCAAAATTAAACGCACAACTGGGCAAAAAATCCTGTATTCCTTGTGCGCCTTGCCAGTAAATATAAAATATGAATGGATAAATAAATAACAAAAAGCGAAACTACCGAGTACATTGCATTCAGAGATGAAAAATGAATTGAGATAAAGAAACCTACTAATAATCAGACATGTTGATGTTTCGATTCACTGTGTTGTGTCTGGATGACCATATTAACACTAATAATTTAGGAGTCAAAATGGAGCCAGAACTTGCCTTCAACAACATCCGCAAGAGTTACACACCCAGACATATACATCGCTTGGAGCGTCTGAGTAAGAGTTTCTGTAAGAAGTGGTTTCTTTTCTTTCAATTTTTCCTAAAAAGAGAGGGAAGTGTGATAAGTCATGCAATGAATAGAGTTGACGACTTTAATAGCACTTCTTTCTAAAAGTACAAAGACCACAGAAAATATGAAAATGCTAGAAGCAGACCACACACAAATAACAATTAATGAAAATTCTGGCAGGAATACACAATTGATCACTCATTTGAAAATCACAAGAGAAGAAGACATGTATAGAGAGTTACAGATGTACCTTTATATGTATCTCTGTGTCTTTTGTGTGTGCATGTTGCCATCTTCACACAGTGTTTGGTATTGTAACTCTAGTATTCCAATAAAATAGTGTGTGGGGTAGGATGCCCTAACACTCACATTTTCTCCAAACCTCTCTCTCTCTCTCTCTCTCTCTCTCTCTCTCTCTCTCTCTCTCTCTCTCTCTCTCTCTCTCTCTCTCTCTCTCTCTCTCTCTCTCTCTCTCTCTCTCTCTCTCTCTCTCTCTCTCTCTCTCTCTCTCTCTCTCTCTCTCTCTCTCTCTCTCTCTCTCTCTCTCTCTCTCTCTCTCTCTCTCTCTCTCTCTCTCTCTCTCTCTCTCTCTCTCTCTCTCTCTCTCTCTCTCTCTCTCTCTTCTTCCATTTCTTTCATCTTCTTCCTGTTGATTGGAGCTACTTGCCTCGGGAAGAACATGATTTGATAGAGCTTGATTTTAGAGGAATTATGGTGTTTTTTGCAGGATTTTTTGGGCTGATTTGAAGCATGTTCGGATAGTTTTTTAAGTCCAGCGGAAAACCCCAAAACTTCGCTTTTTTGCGATTTCTCCCAAATCAGTAAGTTTTTTTGGGGATTTCTCCCTACGGTTGGTCGGTTTTACCATATGAAGGCATCCATGGGAGTTTTTCTGATCAAGAGGAGGTATTTTGGTGTTCTCCGGCCATTTTAGAGGTACGGCTCCACCGTTTTTGGCCCCTTAGGGACCCTGGACATACACCGCGAGTCTGTGTGCTCACTTTTTCATTCTATGGCAGTGTGTTGTGTCCATGCAAGCCCTTCTGTGAAGTTTCATGCTGGATCTTGTGTTTTTCTCTACTTCCTAGGCCTGTAGCCCATTATTTGGAGCTACGGTTGAGTGGCAACCAGTTTAGGATAGTCTGGTGATTGTCCTTGTTCTCTATAATCCTTCATAAGTGTCTATGGACCATATGGATGACAAAATCTCTTCTGGGTCTAGTGCGGGTCTTTAGATTCACACCCCTGGTTGATTACAACAGTCAAGTTGGATGATAATAATTATTTGTAGTGGGCTCAATCCGTGATATTATTTTTGGGAGGAAGAGATAGACTCACCTACATATTAGATGATGCTCCAAACCCTATATATGGACATCACAAAACCTGGACCAAGGAGAATTACCAAGTCATGGCTTGGTTACTTAACATTATGGATCCGTCTGTCAGTAACTCTATTATGTTTCTATCTTCTGCGAAAAAGATATGGGATGCCTTGCATGACATGTATTCAGAAGCAAGGAATTTATCAAGAGTTTTTCAGTTAATTTCGGATATTAACAAGTTTCAACAGGATTCCCGATCTCTAAAGGAGTACTTTTCTGCCCTTCGGGGTATGTTTGATGAGTTGGATCTCTATCATCCTCTTTCGTCCGAGAGCAAGAGAGATTATGATCTTGTTTGTAAACAATGGGAAGAAACCTGAAGCATGCAATTCATTTCTGGTCTTAACTCTGAATATAAAGGTCTTCTTGAGCAGATTGTTGTGATGAATCCTCTTCCTCATTTGACGGCAATTTATGCTATGGTCCAACATGTTGCTACCTCAACCACATCAACCCAGTGTTTTCAATAGCGTTTAGCGTACGCTACGTATCGTAGCAAAAACACTATATAGCATAACTCCCTGGTAGCATAAGCTACGGGGCATGTAGCGTAGTGTAGTGTGTAGCGTAGATAGCGTATGCTACCTAAAATCTCATTTTTTAAAGTGTTTTCTCCAAGTTAGTTTAACACCTATTTTAAAATGGTGATGACTTATACCTATGACACGTGGCATTACATTAAACCAATCCGGACCATCGAAATTGTGGTCCATATCGTGGATAGAGGACTTAGATCAATCCGGACCATCTAAAGGCAGAGAGAGAGAAAGAGAGATTTTGCATGGAAACAGGGAGTTGACGATCCAGATTCGTAGTCAAGAACTCTTAGAAAGTACGCATTTTGTAAATTTTATCATATTTTCTATTATTTTAATTAAAAAATATTAAGGATTGTGTAGCTTACGCTACACGCAATTGAGGGCCAAACACCACGTTCTACGCTACACGCTATCTAAAACACTACATCAACCTTACTATCATCTGATAACTCAACATACGCAGTTGGTGACGGTCTTCTTTCAATCCTGCATCACGAGCACCTAGGCGTGGTCGTGACTTTGGTTATAGCAATCAAGGTCGAGGTCATGCTGTAAGACCCGTACCCCGATTAATTGACCGTACACCTCAATTTCAGCATTGGCATGTTTTGGCTGAACTAGATCGACAAGTTCTGATCACGACCCTATTTTAGTACCGCAACAACCTAAGACTTGTACCCTAGCGACCGTGCGAGCATTGCGATTCCAACGCCACACAGCACGCCCTGTTACGATACCCATAGTAAAAGATGCCTGTGTGCACGCTAATCGAGGCGGGCCGCGCTATGTATGTGGGGTGTGGGGCCCTCCTAGAGAATCTAGCAAGGAATCTCTATTAGTCCTACTTCTGGTGTTGCTTAACACACGAGAGAACATTTGTCGAAGAAGGTCGAGGCCGATGAATATCAACGAACCAGAGCAGACTAGACTTATGAGTGTACGTATTCACAATACAACCAACCAAAGGAGCATCATGGGAATGTCATCGCCAGTGGTATAGGAGGAGATGACACACCATTACATCAAACAATTTACGGATATAAATATGGAAATGACCATATTTAGTATAGGGAGACTATTGAGGCACTTTCGTGTTGGACTAATCTTAGATATGATCCCCATGGAGAAGGTCGATATGGGGGATATACATATCCATATTTAGTTCCGAGTAATTTGTTGCACAGTCTCACTCTCGACAGTACGAGCTGTACTAGGGGCAATACAAGTACAGCTATTATGGCTTTGACAATGGGAATACATTTGGCACCGATACCTATACGTATTTGGGTTTGACATGGCAAATGCTTAATGGTAATGATGATCGTAATCATTCATCCTTGGGTTTCATTGACATGGTCTTTCCCTTGAGTTATTATGGATATGTGACACTTGTTTCATCGCCTCAGCCAGATGATGACGACTTAGAGGTCAAGCACCACAAGCAGCACAATTTTCTTTTAGGTGGTGACACAAGTGATGAGTAATGTTTTTTAATTTGTGTTTGTCCTTTGGCATCACTTTATCACTTATGTTATGACTTGTGAATTCACTTTATACTTCGTGTATTAACATCTATACTCATCTATGGTAAAATGGTTATATAAATACTAATACAGTAATACATACTTTTCTTTTAAAAGTAAATGACTTTATTAAAAAGCCACGCAAAGGTGGAAAAGAATACAGGAGGAAAATGATAAAGAGAATTACAACCCCAATAGGGCTTTGATGATGCAAGAGTCCAAGTCCTTAAACCCGAATGCCCACTCAACCACCCAATGCACCGTCTTGCAAAAAATTCAATCTTCCAACTCCAACCTATTCTCAAAGCAGCACATTTTTCTCTCCCCAAATGGCCCACAAAGTTGCCATCCCTGGCAATCTCCAAATCACCATACCATCTTTACCAATACTGCCAACATGCCAATTGCCAAGATGACAAAGAGGGGAATGAATCGGCATCACCCAATGACATTGAGGATGGCAAGAAAACTATCCCAAATCTTCTTTGTAAAAGGACAGTGCAAGAATAAATGGTCCACCGACTCAGCATCTCTCAAGTACATAATACATACATTCGGTAGCACCAAGCCCCCCTTGTAGAGATTATCCATGGTTAATACCCTGTTCCTACCTACCAACCAAATGAAGGATGCAACCTTTGGGGGAGCTCCATACTTCCAAAACCGATAATTGTGCCCAGAAATGGCTGAAGGATAAGTTAGGAATTTGTAAAAAGACCTGATGGAGAACCACCTGAACTTTGTCCAGTCCAAATCACTGAATCTTCCTCGAACTCTCTAAGAGAACTAGTTTTAGCCTCTCCGAAAGATAAAAATGCCCCCAATTCCTCGTCTGAGAGGCCTCTTTGGCAAGGAGGCACCCATATGACCTTGTCTCCCCTCTTCTCGAAGCAGGTGGCGATCGGAATGTTAATGTTCAGGGCAAGGGCAGCCAAAGAAGGGAAGGCCTCCTTGAGCAAACTGTTATTGAATTCAGGAACCGTCTCCTACCACGAATGAAGTGCCTTGTCTAAACTTCGACACCATAAATAAAATAACTTCCCACAAACCCGAGGTTTTATGCATCGAAGAATCTTTAATCCACTAACCCCCTGGTTAGGTTCCGTATTTCCTAGCCAATGCCTCCCTCCAAAGACTTTTTTCCACCAAAGCAAACCGCCACAGTCACTTACCCAAAATGGCTTGGTTCATATGCTCCAAAACCCTCAAGCCCGTCCCCCCTTCACATAAAGGTTTGCACATCTCGTCCCATCTTAGGAGAAGGAACTTTTTCCTCAACTCTTTCCCCCTCCATAAGAAATCACGTCAGAGTTTTTCAAGCTTGTCCAACACCGATTTTGGGCATTTAAAAAGTGACATGAAGGATAAAGGGATGTTGGAGAACGTTGCTTTAATCAAAGTCAAACGACCTCCCAAAGATAAATGGCAGCTCTTCCAAGTGGAAAGTTTCCTTTCTATAAGTTTTATAACTAGGCCCCATAGGTGATTAGCTGGCTTGCCTATACATACGATGAGGGGAAGGACCTTAATCCATAGTCAAATAAATCCGAGAGCTTTTGATCGTCATCAACCGACGTATGAATGCCAAGCATTTCGCATTTCAAGGAGTTCACCTTCAAGCTCGATACTGCTTCAAAGCAAGCAACAATTTTCCACAAATTGTCTACCATTTCATCCACAAACTCAAGATGAGTGATAGGAGGCCATGATTCACCAATTGTAAATCCCTGAATCAGACCCACTTCCTAGCCTTTTATGAGCATCTTACCAAGAGCCTCAACAATAACCAGAAAGAGGAAGGGAGAGGATCACCCTAGCGAAGGCCTCTCAATGCCTTGAAGAAACTCTTTTGGAGAGTCGTTAACAATAATCGAAAAGAGGCCAATCTCACACATTCTTGAATTCAAGACCTCCATTTCCAGCCACATCCAAAGCAACCCAGCATATGATAAAGGAAGCTCCAATCAACGTAAGCATAGGCCTTCTCGATGTCCAGCTTGCAAACAACCCCCCATTTGCCTTCTTTATACTTAAGAGTCGATGCATTCATGAGCAAGTTGAGCACAATCTAGAATTTGACGGCTAGCTACAAATATACTCTGATTTCCCGTTATGATTGTTGCTATTGTTAGACAGGCTCACATACCTTGTATAGCTAGTATACCTTGTATAGTTCATTTCCATAGGTAGAAGATTCTGATTTTATTATTTTCCTTGTATAGATGACTATAATCTCTATATATTCAACCCCTTTGGGTTGTCTCAAATACAGAAAAGCTTTCAGCTCCTCTCGATTTTCATGGTATCAAAGCTTCACTGATCTAAAACCGGCACCACCTGTGAGATCCGACCGCCCCTGCGTCGTCCAGCCCCTCTGCACCCCTACGTCTTTCGGCCCCTCTGCTTGTCCGATCCAGCGCAACTGAGCTCGTCCGGCCCCTCTGCTCGTCCGATCTAGTGCACCTGACCCTTCTGCTCGTCCAGATCCAGCGCACCTAACCCTTCTGCTCTTCCAGCCCCTCTGCGCACCTGCCCTTCTGCTCGTCCAAATCCAGATCCAGCGCCCCTCTGTTCCGATCTAGCTTTTCGCGATCCAGAGCCCCTGTTGCTGTTGTTATTCTGCCAGATCCAGAAACTGCAATCCCTTGGGTATCTCCTGTTGTACGGTACATCTAAAACCTTCTTTTGTTGCAACTCTTTGCGTGCTTTACATTACTTCAAATCAATGGACAAGGACTTATCACGTACAGAGGCCCCACGTTGTAGTTTTGATGGTACCAACTATTCTCTATGGGCCATCCATTTTAAGAACTTCCTCAAGGGTCGTGGTTTGTGGGGACTAATTGATGGATCTGTTACTATCCTTACTTCCATAGATGCCGACAAATTAGCCGATTGGGAAATGAACAATGAACAGATTATTACCTAGATTCTCGATTCGGTCGATCGGTCCATTGCTGTTGGCCTCACACCTCATCGCACTGCTAAGGCAATGTGGGAACATCTCCAGACAATTTATCAACAGAGTAATGCGGCCCGGTTATACAACCTAGAACAGGATCTCGTTAACCTTACTCAGGGTAACGACAGTATTCAATAATTTTACTCCAAAATTGTCACTATTTGGACAGAGATGGTTATGATGGATTCAACATTTCCTCATGACTTTAAGATATTCCAAACTATGCGCGAGAGTGCGCAAGTTCGACAATTTCTTATGAAGCTACATCCGAAATTTGAGCATTGTCGGGCTGCTCTCTTGAACCGTATCCCTACTCCTTCATTGAATTCAGTTATTAATGATTTATTGGTTGAGGAACAACGACAGAAAGTTCTCTATTCCTTCCTCAACTCCGGGATCATCTGATAGGGTGCTTGCTATGTCCACCACTACACCACCACGTGGTTCTAGTTCCGCTCCTTTAACTTGTAGCGAGTGCTACAAGGTGGGTCATGTTGTCGCTCAATGCAAAGAATGGTGCGCTTATTGTCGACGAACTGGTCATGGTATTCAGGACTGTCGTACACGTGCCTATGTATCTTCCTTCGGCCGTGGACGTGATGGTCGTGGCTGTGGTCGTGCTCTTTCTATTACTGTTGTCATTATTTCTTTCGAGCTGTCTATTAGTGATTCTGCATCTACTGTTTCTGCTGAAGGTCTTTCATCACATTTGACTCCTGCGATGCTCCAGCAAATCGTTCAGGCCCTTTTTGTGGCCAGTATGTCAGGTATATCCCCATCTTCTACATGATTTTTCGATTCGGATGCTTCCAATCATATGACTAGTGCTATATCCCATCTCCGTGACGTTCATCCCTATACCGGAAATCAGGCTATTTCTACTGCGGATGGCACTAGACTACCTATTCAATCCGTTGGCTCATTGACTTTCTCTCCTTCTGCTCATCGCCAATTCACCCTTCGTGATGTATTTCATGTCCCTAACCTCTCCTCCAATTTAATTTCAATTAGTCAACTCACATCTAATAATTGCTTAGTCATATTTCTTCCCAACTGTTATTTTGTGCAGGATCTGGCAACAGGGAAGGTACTTGGGATGGGTAGGCAGCATGGTCGTCTGTACGCGCTGGACTTTGATCCATCTGTCACTCCGGCTTGTTGTTTCTTTTCTCCATCTTCATCAGATATTTGTTCGGCAAATAAATTGTGGAAACTGTGGCACTTTCGCTTGGGTCATCCACATTCTGATCATTTAATTCAGTTATTTTCTTCTAGCATGTTAGGAAACGTTTCTCTTAATAAAAAAGATTTGGATTATTCTTGTTCATCTTGTTGTCTTTCAAAAAGTAAGTGTATTCCTTTTTCTCTAAGTATTACAAAATCATCTTCTATGTTTAAACTAGTGCATACAGATGCCTGGGGTCCTTCACCAATTATGTCTCTCTTTGGGTTACATTACTATGTTATATTCATTGATGATTTCACACGTTACACCTGGATTTACTTTCTGCACTCGAAGTACTGGTTTTTGAAATTTTCAAGATATTTCACTCTACGGTGGAGACTCAATTTCGAGTTCCAGTTCAAACTCTCCGCTCTGACTCAGGGGGGGAATCTCTCAACCGATTTTCGTACATTTATTTAAGGTCATGGGATTATTCATCAGACTACCTGTTCTGATACTTCACAACAGAACGGGGTGGCTGAATGAAAAAATCGTCATATTGTTGAAACTGTCAACACCCTCATGACAACTATGAGTGTTCCTCGTTCTTTCTGGGTGGAAACAATGTTGCATTCAGTCTACTTGATTAACCGGATGCCAACCAACGTTCTAAACAGTAAATCTCCATCCTTTGTTCTCAACGGCTTACCTCCGGCATATTCCACATTTCGTGTTTTTGGTTGTGTCTGTTATGTTCACCTGGCTTCACGTGAGCGTAACAAACTATCTCCCAAATCGATCAAATGTATGTACTTGGGATTTGGAGAAACTCGAAAGGGTTTTTGATGTTATGATCCGGTTTCTCGTCGTGTTTGGTTTCACAATATGTTGTTTTTCTTGAACATATTGCCAATCATTCATCTCTTCCTCTTCCGCATGCCCCTATATCTCCTAGTGTAACCACTTTTCCTAATATTCATTTTGCCTCAAGTACTCTCCCTCGTCTGTTGCAGGTTTACTCGCGTCAATCACGTACAGCTCCACCACCTATTACTCAACTCGAACCTACTGTACCTGTTGCAGATCCTGACCCACCTCGATCCGTCGTTCCGATCGTGTACATCGAGCGCCTGATCGCTTGATATACTCTATGTCTGCCATGAATGTTACTCTGGATATTGTTTCTATTCCTACATATTCACAGGCAACCACTCATGATTGTTGGAAGAAGGCTATGGCAGAAGAACTTGCGGCATTGGATGATAATCATACGTGGGACATTATCACTCGACCCGCTGGCCAATAGCTAATTGGTAGCAAATGGACTTATTTTGCCAAGCTCAAGTCTGATGGATCATTGGTTTGATACAAGGCTCGACTTGTCGCTCAGGGATACAAACAGGAATATGAAATTGATTATGATGAGACATTCGCTCCCGTGGCCAAGATGAAAACTGTTCGGTACTCTTCTGGCAATATCTTCCGTTCGTCTTAGCCACTTGCTTAGATGGATGTGAAAAATGCTTTTCTTCATGGAGACCTCCAAGAAACAGTATATTTGAAACCTCCTCCTGGGTTTTTAATCCCTGACAATAAGGTATGTCGCCTAAACAAAGCCTTGTATGGCCTCAAACAGGCACCTCGGGCATGGTTCCAATGCTTTCACGATGTTGTTACCGGTGCTGGCTTTATCAAAGTAGTCATGACATCCTTATTTTTGCGCACCACTACTCGCGGAATTGTTATTGTTTTTGTCTATGTTGATGACCTACTTCTGACTGGTAGTGATGCTACTGGCATCTCGACTTTAAAGGAAGTTCTGCAATCCTCCTTCAAGATGAAAGACCTCAGCCATCTCACATACTTTCTTGGGCTTGAAATTTCACGTTCTAAACGTGGGATCCTGGTCAGCCAGCGTAAATATACCAAGGATCTTCTCGCCTTGGCATCATTGACGGATCAGAAGACAGTTCAGACTCCCTTAGAACTTAACGTTCAATATGGCCGTGACGATGGTGATCTACTTGCACAGCCCGACTTATATCGTCGTTTGGTTGGGAGTCTGGTTTACTTAACTATGACTCGCTCTGATATTGCCTACGCTGTCCAAGTCGTCAGTCAATTTGTTTCTGCTCCTCAGACTCTTCATATGACTGTGGTGTTGCACATCCTCCGGTACCTACGTGGAACTCTAGATCGATCACTGTTCTTCTCCTCCACGGCGACTCCGGACCTTCGTGCTTATTCAGATGCTGATTGGGCCGGTTGCGCTCTCACACGAAGATCTACCACTGGCTACTGTGTTTTTCTCGGCACTTCTCTCATCTCTTGGAAGTGTAAAAAGCAAGCCACTGTTTCCAAATCAAGCACAGAAGCCAAGTATCGAGTTATGTCCGTTGCGTGTAGTGAGCTTGTCTGGTTACGTGGACTTCTTTCCAACTTAGGCGTTCCTCTGCAGAATCCTACTCCACTCCATGTTGATAATCTAAGTGCCATTCAGATTGCCTCTAACCCGGTTTTTCATGAATGGACGAAGCATATTGAAGTTGACTGTCACTTTATCCGCGAGAAATTTCAGTCTGGGCTCATTTCTCTTCCACATGTTGCATCCCATGATTAGATTGCCGACATTCTCACCAAGTCCCTCATTTCTGCACGTCACTCATTTCTAGTTGGCAAACTATTACTTGTCAATGACCAGCATTAGTTTGAGGGGGGATGTTAGACAGGCTCACATACCTTGTATAGCTAGTATATCTTGTATAGTTCGTTTCCATAGGTAGAAGATTCTGATTTTATTATTTTCCTTGAATAGATGACTGTAATCTCTATATATTCAACCCCTTTAGGTTGTCTCAAATACAGAAAAGCTTTCAACTCCTCTCAGTTTTCAGCTATAACTTCTTGAAATCTGAAGGCTCTTCGGTAGGATTTTATATGAGCTCCCTAAAAGACTTATAGGCCTGAAGTCCATTAAATTTACAGCTCCTTTTTTTAGGAATGAGCACTATGAAGGAAGCACCCAGCTCCTTCGATAGCATTCCCCTATCAAAAAAAAAAAAAAAAAATCTCTTTAATGAAGGCAATCACATCTTCCTTGACCTCATTCCAACAAATCTGGAAGGGAAAAAAGAAAAAAGAAAAAAGCCATTGGAAATCCATCAAGCCCCGAGGCATTGTCCCTACCAAGGGAGTTAACTGTGACTTTCACTTCTTCCTCCATAACTGGCCTTTCAAGAGCCACACTTTGATCATTAGAAATGGAAGGAAAGAGCAGATTATCCAACAAAGGTTGCTTCCCATCCCCACTTGTCAGAAGTTGTTCATAAAAATGAACTATGGAGCTGCATATCCGGCTTTTATCTATCACCCTACTGCCATTAACCAGTAGACTGCCTGTGTGATTGTTCCTTGCCCTCACACTTGCCATATTGTGGAAAAACTGTGTGTTCTTATCCCCTTCTTCCAGAAAAAGCATGCAAGATCTTTTTCCCCATTTAATCTCCTCTTCCTTGATCCTTTTGACATACTACAGCTTTAGAACAGATCTTCTCTCCCTCACTGCATCCGAGATCAGACTACCCGCCTCCTTGAGGTTGAGATCTTGAATTTCAGCAAGGATTGAGTTGTTCTCCAATTCTTGTTGCTAAGAACCTCTTTCTTCCAGACATTTAACTTTCCTTTCAGACTTCAGCTTCTGACTTAGGATAAAGCCTGCAAAACCCTGAACTTGAAGATCAGCCCACCACTCCCTGACTGCCTTGTGAAAGCCTTCGACCTTCAGCAAGGAAAGCTCAAAACAGGAGGGTCTCGGACCCAGTTTTCTTCCGCCGCATCCAGAATATTGGTCTATGGTCGGAAGTTGATCTAGGCAGGCCGAATAGTTTAGACAAGGGGAACTTCTCTATCCATTCCACCAAAACCAGAAACCTGTCAATGCGAGACATAACTAGGTTCACATGTCCATTCGACCAAGTAAAACAAGCACCCTTCATCGGCAAGTCCATTTAATTGCACTGGTTGTCTCATCATTATATTCAAGCTCTTATGATCTTATTTATATTGAATCATTGATATTATATTTATAAAAATAAAAAAATTTTTAAGGAGTTTTGCAGTCAATCTAAGCCTGTCAAGTTGACAAAATCATTAGATAGCCCAAGACAACATTTTTAGCAAAGAACAGCCCAATACACCATAACAACACATTCAAAATCATACAAGAGTACATATTTGGAGTCCTCTCAATTTTTGGGATTTTTCTAATATTTTTTCGATTCTTTTTCTAAAAGATATTTCAACCGTTATGGCCAGTAACATAATGGTTACAACGGTGGCCATTACCATTATTGAATACCTTCATATATATATATATATATATATATATATATATATATATATATATATATATATATATATATATATTACATGAGGTTTGAATGCATAATGTCAACTCTAACACAAGTAATGTATTTTCGAGCAAAATTGAGCATATCATGAGCATATCGTGAACCATGCATGATACCAACTTCGACCAACTAGTGTGCCATCACAAGTTTGGCAAGGAGGCCAAAAATCAGCCTAATTCAAAACTCAAGTGGGACATAGCACAAGCAATAATTAGGAGACGACGCCCACCCATTAAAACCTTTCAAATTGTGTAAGAAGCCCACCATGGTGCATAAATGTCATCCAATCTATTTCATCAAACATCAGACCCACACTACCAAGATAAAAAGACATCCTCAAAATCAAGTGGTTCCAAAACTTAGGTGGGCCATACTACATGAATCTAGAAGCTTTAAACATGCTTTTACATTTTTTTTGCTTTGTTCTGGTCCCCTAGGTTTTGGATCGGCCTATTTGGGCTTCGTGGTAAACACGAGGGGGGCACATGATGAACGGTGTGGATTTTACACACATAACAGGGTGGGGCCCACATACTTCAACACTCTATAACTTATAGTAGTGCCAACACTATGAGATCATTCCTCTTCCTCTTCGGAGAGAAGACTCAATCCCTTGTGAAGAGATTCAACTCAAGCAGGCGCTAATGGATTCCAAACGGTTACATAACAGCCATTACGGTTACGGAGTCGTAACGGTCCACTATGGGGCCGAAATACTTTTTTTTTAACAACAAAAAAGGCGAGTACAGCTTGTATCTCAAAGGTAAAGGTAGTGACCGTTACAGCCATCATTACCATTATAGAATATCTAGGCAAGCACCACTGAAATGTGAATGTGATTCCCACAGCAACCATCAGGGACCCAAAAATTAGGCAGATCCATGATTCAACTGTGTCAAACAAAGGGAAACAATTGGGAGGAGGATGCCCACCCTTGATTTTTTTTAGGCCCACCGTGCTACATATGGGACATCCACTCTGACCATCAAATGTGTAACCCACTATTAGGCCCAGGCCCAAAATCAAGCTCATCCGTGGTTCAGGTAGGCCACACTGAGGAAAACAATTAGGAGGAGAGATGCCCACCCTTGATTTATTACAAGCCCACCATGTTGTGTATGTGACATCCACTCGAACCATCAGATGGGTCACCCCATGTTAGGTTCAAGGCCCAAAAATCACACTAACCCACAATTCCAGTAGGTCGCACTCACAACAACGGAAAGATTTTGGAGATATGGCATTGCCCTACTTGTTGTTCCCAATCGTGTTACCCACCCAAACCACAAATGATCCTATTTTTGGATCAGGGCCTATCATAGAGTGATGCATCCGATGGCTGATGCAGATGTCACATGCAGATCATAGAGGGGCACACCTAAGCCCCTGCCCCTACCCCTACTCACCCACCCACATTAGTCCCTTACACCAATACTCACAGGGGACCGTTCCTTCACACACGCACACACACACACACACACACACACACACACACACACACACACACACACATATATCAATGTTTCAAATAGCGCTCGTAGCGTAGCATAGCCGTAGCGCTACGTAGTGTCCCAAATAGCGTAAATCCCCTGTAGCACACGCTACAAGGGTCGTAGCGTACGCTACAGCTACGTAGCGTCCGTAGCATAAGCTACAATGTATTTTTTTGCTATTTTAGTTTTTTATTATTTTTTCATGTTTTCTTTGTTTCTAATGTTGAGGAATGTAACACTAATATTGTACTTGATACTTTTAACCTATGGGATTTTTATTTCTTTTCATAATTGTGACTTGTGGTTTCAATTAAACATTATTAATTAAAGTGGTTTTCTTAGAAAGTTGTTGATGTGATAATTATTTGATTTGGCTTATATATGTGGATTGGCTTTTGATGAATGATAACTAATAACTTTTTTTAAAATGCTTATAATTGATAAAATGAATCATCTTTTAGGCATTTTTATATTTTTTCCTTTTTTTCACTATTTATTATATTTGTCCTATTTTTAAATTTAAAAATAGAAGTATCGTGTAGCTTACGCTACACGCTACGCGCTATAGAGGGCTGAGCGCTACGCATCACGCTACCGCTATTTAAAACACTGATATATATATGGGGAAATGATCAGGCAGTGTTGACCATATTGTAGAGTCAACAATGTGGGGCCACTACGATGCATCTCAAACACTTAAAACCATGATGTATGTCAAAAACTCAAACTGTACATTAAATGTGCCCTATCCAAAAAAAGGAAGCCCTAAGAATTAGCCAGACCCAAAACTCAAGTCCACAACACCTTCAAGAATAGTATAAAATCACACATCAAACCTCTAAAACACGTGGTGTGGCCAACTTAATTTTTGGAAGAGCCTAATTTTTGGCATATGCTTCTATCCATGTGGCGCACACACAAAGAACAAGTCGGATGGCATATAAACAAAAATGGAGGGTTCCACATAGAAACCTACCATGGACATCTACTCTTTAGCGTTTCTAGTGGAGTAACCAACCTCCCCCCAATCGTATTGCCCCACCCAAACCACAAATGATCCTATTTTTGGACCAGGGCCTATCATAGAGTGATGCATCCGATGGCTGATGCGGATGTCACATGCACATCACAGAGGGGCCCACCTAAGCCCCTGCCCCTGCCCCTACTCACCCACCCACATTAGTCCCTTACACCAATACTCACAGGGGACTATTCCTTCATATATATATATATATATATATATATATATATATATATATATATATATATATATATATATATATATATATATATATAGGGAAATGATCTGGTAGTGTTGACCATATTGTAGAGTCAACAATGTGGAGCCACTACGATGCATCTTAAACACTCAAAACTATGATGTATGTCAAAAACTCAAACTATACATTAAATGTGCCCTATCCAAAAAAAAGGAAGCCCTAAGAATTAGCCAGACCCGAAACTCAAGTCCGCAACACCTTCAAGAATAATATAAAATCACACATCAAACCTCTAAAACACGCGGTGTGGCCAACTTAATTTTTGGAAGAGCCTAATTTTTGGGATGTGCTTCTATCCATGTGGCGCACACACAAAGAACAGGTCGAATGGCATATAAACAAAAATGGAGGGCTCCACATAGAAACCTACAATGGACATCTAATCTTTAGCCCCCCGCCAACTTAATTTTTGGAAGAGCCAAAATTTTGGGATATGCTTCTATCCATGTGGCGCACACACAAAGAACAGGTCGGATGGCATATACACAAAAATGGAGGGTTCCACATGGAAACCTACCATGGACATCTACTCTATAGCGTTTCTGGTGGAGTAACCAACCAACCCCCACAAAAAAAAAAAAAAAAAAAAAAAAAAAAAAAAAACAACGACACACACAACACCTCACAGTCATGACAATGACTAAACCATTTTTCTCATTCATGAACTTAATTTTCTTATTCTAATATTCTTGTTATAGGATCATGTATCTATCATTGGGGCATCGACTATGGCAATGTAGAACTAAGAGAAGGTATTAGGAATGGAACTTAGTAGGATGAACTATTAAAAGTGGTGATTTAGTCAAAATTGACAGCTAGGAGGTTCAGAAAAGAGATATGTTCAATTGCCTTGGCTTTATCATTAGAAAGGATAAAGAGGCTTATGAGGATGTTTCCAAGAGAAATAGGGATGGGTGGATGTCGCTGGATGGAATGGAGATGCACATAGAAGGGTGGTGTGACATTGAACCTAGGGAAAGTTGTACACGGCATTTATTAAACCAGCTATGCAATATTGAACAGAGTTTTGCGCAGCTAGGAGGATCTCTAAGTAATCTGCAGAATCTTGCTCTGTGCAGCATTGGCTCTCTAATCAGGCTGTGATCTTAGTAAAGAAAAAGAAACGAGTGAAGCTCTGGAGGAAGTCATCGAATGTGGATCAAGTTGGGCCTGTCATTCAACAGACCATCAGAGGATGTAAAAGCTCTAATTCAGAATCTGGAAGATATGTATGGTCATTTGGCAACGATGGTAAATCAAAGAAAAAGGGCGTTGGGAGGTGCAAACCTTATGACTCGGGTCAACTAAGAGAGGAATAAGTAGTGGGGATTCTCGTACCAAGAATGCGAAAGTGAGGGCAATCTCTTCGGTTTGTCAATGGCAGTGTAGTGGAAAAATTGGGGTTCAGAAGCTTTGGATAAGACATTGCAGATCAAGAGTTTGTTAAGAAATATAAAGTGGATATTCTCCTTCAGGAATGTAAAATGGAAAACCTCTCTGCTTTCATTCAAGAGCTTTGGTATTCAAGCCCAGCTAAATGATCTACTATTCCATCATGGTGCAGAGCAGGTGGTTGCCTTTTGCTCCAACAATGGCAGAATGGATCGACGAATTGAATTTGGAGTTTTCCATTTCAATAAACTATCAACAAAAAAGGACAACTTTGTCCGGTTCCTTTGATTGGAACTAAGCAATATCCAATTAAAGTGGTTTTGTCCGTGGTGCACTAGATGTGATTTCTATACTACTCATTCTCTGGTATGAGAAGTAGGGGGTAAGGTAACCACCAGTTGTGGAGATCTCTAGAATTTATTAACGGCAACAAATAAAGTGATGTCCAGATAGGGGCACTTTTATATGGTCTACTGAACAAAAATGACTGGTTAAAGTGCAAGCCCAATCAGTTCCTAGTTTTAAGTAGGTGGGAAAAGCATCATGTTGATAGGACAAGCACCACTGATGCAAGACATGAATTTAAATATGATATGCAAGATTTTAGGCTTAGATCATACCAATACAAAAACAATCACACAAATTCCACATCCCACATGAAAATCCAAACATTCAGTTAAAGGGGAATCTACGCGGGTCCAGGCCTACACACGTTAAGCTGGATCAATGAAAATTATGAACCAAACAATACTCAAAGGGAAATAGAAATCAATCACACATGCATAAGAATCAAATCCCAAATCCAAGGGATTCCCCAATCTCAATTCAAGGAACCCTAGGGTGAGAAAATTGGTAAATATCTTAGAGAAAACATAATCTAGGGCTAAGATTCATGAAAAACAGCTATGAGAGGATAAAAGGGGATAAAAACCTGAGCCAAAAGATGATCCCGCATATGGACAGCGGGCCTGGGGCACTCGCACGTGCGCAGGTACCCGGCCGCACTTGTGAGGGGGCGTCGTTTGCGGAAAAACTCTCCTTGGCCCTGGTTGGCCAGGGGAATGCTCCAAAACTCCGAAGTTTCGAGTCGATCCGAGCTACGGCTTGTGCGTGGTGCTCCGCAGAAGTTTCAGCCCTCCTGCGAGCCGAAATCTGAAAACTTGTTGTAATGAAGAAAATTGATGCAACAAAGGACGAATTCAAAGTACGGATGGTGGTGGAAGATGAAAAAAAAGAGATGATGGAGGATGGGGGTGAATCGGGATCGATGTGGCTTCGCACCACGGTAGTTAGCCCTTCGAAAAGGGAGGGCTTCGCACCCACTTTTGAATTCTTCCACAACTCACGAAGAGAGCAGAAAAATAAAGCAGGAATTTTTTATTAACTTCAATGAATCAAAAGAACTACAAGGGGTGCCTATTTATAAGGAAAACCCTATAGCCCAAAAACTCGCACCATGTGCGCAACCTATTACTTGGCGATGAAGTAAACTAAAATAAAAACCAAACAAAGAAATCTAAAGCGTTCACGATGTTCTAAATAATAACAATAAGCAAAACCTAAAATATGAAATCAATCCGATGAGTGGGCCACGATCATGAGATCCCATGATAGGCTTTTCTTGACTATCGGGCCCACTTTTCTGAACTAAAAGTTGTCTTCTAGTTAGGAGGCCCTCCCTAGACGTCATCATCGAGCCAGATCGATGGTGGGGTCCTCCTTCTGTGTACGTACGTACGTAAGGGTGGTGGTGTGCGGGCGTACGTGTGCACGATGTCCTCATCAACTCTCTCCAGCTACGAAGATTTCGCCACTGGCGAAATAAAACTCCTAAACCACTCTAGGATGTCAGGATCAAGTCGCTGAAGCTCTTCCTCAATGAGCCACATGTTGTCTGAAGCCGTGCGTGACTTCCATTTAACTAGGTATTTCTAAAACCTGTCGTCCGACGTTGAAACTATCTGATGGTCCAAGATATCCTCTATTTCCTCTCTGGGTGTGTGAAGGTTAGGTATGAGAGGTAGAGGCTGAGAAGAAATGTCAGGAGAGTAGGTATGGGAGGTAGAGGCTGGGAAAATGGGTTAGGACGGGTAGGTATGGGAGGTAGAGGCTGAGAAAATGGGTCAGGATGGGTAAGTATGGGACGTAGATGGGTCGGGAAGGGTAGGTACAGGACGTAGAGGCTGAAAAAATGGGTCGAGAAGAGTAGGTATGGGAGGTAGAGGCTGGGAAGAAAGGTTAGGAAGAGTAGGTATGGGTGGTAAAGGCTGGAAAAATGGGTCGAGAAGGGGCCATGGTTTAAGGGATAAATATGGAGAATCAGGATGGGTGGGCGAAGGGCCGGACAAAGTATCAATGGTCTCCTGAAAAGTAACTAGATCATCCACATCGAATGTGAAAATAATTCCCATGGAAGGTGGAAGATCTACCTCATACACGTTGATACCGTTTCGTTTTATAATTTTGAAGGGTCCAGCGCTATGTGCGTGTAACTTACGAACGACCCCCAAAGGGTACCGCTCAGGCCAGATGCGGACCATCACAGAGTCCCCAATATTGAATTCTTTGAAACGTTTATGTTGGTTTGCAGAACATTTGTAATGTTCATTACTAGTAGTAATCTTCTGCCTGATTTCTTGATGCCATGAATGAATGTGATGCGCAAAAGACTCTGCAGGCTTTAACACCCTATGGGACAGTGACATAGGGACAAGATCAATAAGTTTCCCAAGTTTATAAACAGTAACGACTTCATAAGGACTGAGACCTGTGGACCTATCGACAGAACTATTAAACGCAAACTCGATTGTAGGTATTACGGTGTCCCATGTTCTGGTGTGCTCTATATCCCTCCTAGGGGGAGACTCATCTGGTAGATCATCAGGAAAGACATCACATAACTCATCCATTACAGGAATGGCCTCAGTGGGTAACACTACACTAGCCTCTGGTGCTCTCTCCAGACACAAGGCCGCACATGTTGTACCCCTCAAAATAGTGGTCTTGATGTCTCTCATGGGGTGGGTGCACGGGTGCATACCCATAATTGATTCCTTGACCAACTCCATTCATTGGTCTATCCTCCAGGCCACTTGCCTGAGATTGGACATCTACCCCAATGGTGGGGTTTGTCCTAGCGATGGTCTTTAGTCGGGTAATGCGTACATCAAGCTGTTCAAAGCATTGATCCATTTCCAAGCGCTTAATCAAAAACTCCAACTTTTGGGACAGCTTGTTTAGTGACTCTTGCAATTGTTCCATGTTTAGTATAGGGTGCCAACCAAAATTCAGCAATATAGTCGTCAAAATATAAGGTTTTTTTTAATTTAAAGAAACCACCTAGTTTCTAAAAATGAAAAAGAAAAGTTTTTAAAACAAGTTAGGAAAGTTTCTAAAAAAAAAAAAATTAGGAAAGTTTCTAGAAAAAAAGTAACCTAGTTTCTAAAACGAAAAAGAAAAGTTTCTAAAAACAAATTAGGAAAGTTTCTAAAGAAACAAATTAGGAAAGCTTCTAAACAAGAAACAAATTAGAAAAGTTTCTAAAAAAAACAACCTAGTTTCTAAAGAAAAAGAAAAAGGAAAGTTTTTAAAAATAGAAAGTAAGTTAATTTCTAAAAAAGAAAAAGGAAAGTAAACTAGTTTCTAAAAAAAGAAAAAGGAAAGGAAATTAGTTTCTAAAAACATATTAAGAAAGTCTCAAAAAAATTAGTTTCTAAAAAACAGAAAAGGAAAGTTTCTAAACCTAGAAATAGAAAACTAAGTTAATTTCTAAAATAATTCAAATAAGGGGATAACAGAAAATTTCAACAACTTATGCCAGGGTTTATGGACCTCTAAACAGCCATATATGATGAGAATTGATGCGTAATGGACAAAAACAACCAAACCCCAAACATGTAATGAATTCCCCTACAAGAACCCTAGGCTCTGATACCAAATTTGATGCAGGACATGAATTTAAATATGATATGCAAGATTTCAAGCTTAGATCATACCAATTCAGAAACAATCACACAAATTCCACATCCGACATGAAAATCCAAACATTCAATTAAAGGAGAATCTATGCGGGTCTAGGCCTACACACGTTAGGCTGGATCAATGAAAGTTATGAACCAAACAATACTCAAAGGGAAATAGAAATCAATCACACATGCATAAGAATCAGTCCCTAATCCAAGGGATTCTCCAATCTCAATTCAAGGAACCCTAGGGTGAGAAAATTGGTAAATATCTTAAAGAAAACGTAATCTAGGGCTAGGATTCATGAAAAACAGCTATGAAAGGATAAAAGATGATAAAAACTTGAGCCAAAAGATGATCCCGCGTATGGACAGCGGGCCTGGGGTGCTCGCACGTGCGCAGGTACCCGGCCGCACGTGCGAGGGGGCGTCGTTTGCGGAAAAACTCTCCTTGGCCCTGGTCGGCCAGGGGGATGCTCCAAAACCCCGAAGTTTCGGGTCGATCCGAGCTACGGCTTGTGCGTGATGCTCCGCCGAAATTTCAGCCCTCCTGCGGACCGAAATTTGAAAACCTGCTGTAATGAAGAAAATTGATGCAATAAAGGACGAATTCGAAGTACGGATGGTGGTGGAAGATGAAAAAAAAGAGAGATGATGGAGGATAGGGGTGAATCGAGATCAATGTGGTTTCGCACCACTGTAGTTAGCCCTTCGAAAAGGGAGGGTTTCGCACCCACTTTTGAATTCTTCCACAACTCACGAAGAGAACAGAAAAATAAAGCAAGAATTTTTTATTAACTTCAATGAATCAAAAGAACTACAAGGGGTGCCTATTTATAGGGAAAACCCTATACCCCAAAAACTCGTACCATGTGCGCAACCTATTACTTGGCGATGAAATAAACTAAAATAAAAACCAAACAAAGAAATCTAAAGCGTTCACGATGTTCTAAATAATAACAATAAGCAAAACCTAAAATATGAAATCAATCCGACGAGTGGGCCACAATCATGAGATCCCATTATGAGCTTTTCTTGACTATTAGGCCCACTTTTCTGAACAAAAACTTGTCTTCTAGTTAGGAGGCCCTCCCTGGACGTCGTCATCGAGCCAGATCGATGGTGGGGTCCTCCTTCTGCGTACGTACATGCGTAGGGGTGGTGGTGTACGGGCGTGCGTGTGCACGATGTCCTCATCAACCACTCTTCGTATGCCATCTCAGCCAACAACCCCACCCTATTGGTAAAAAATGAGGAGGCAAGATGCCCGTCTCCTTTTAGTTTGAAAATATGTTCTGGGAAGTGTCGAGCTTGATAAACCATCAAGAATTGGTGGAACAAGTTCTCTTTTAAGCTGACAGCTGGTTATGTATTCCCAAAGAATCTTCAAGCTTTAAAAGAAAAACTAAAGAAAAACTAAGGTCTAGAATAAGGATTTATTTGGCAGGCTAAAACGAAAGAATGAAAATAGCCCTTTGTTAGGGAGTGAAGATCCACCATCATTTTGGAGTGAAAATAGCCCATTGGAGAGTGAAGACCCTTATCATCTTCCTTCTTTGTTTGTTCACTCTTTCTTTTTGGCAATAAAAATTCTCAAAAAAAAAAAAAAAAAAGAAAAAAAGAATAAGAAAAGAGAGAGAACATAGTAGCAACAAGGAAGCAGTTATGTCAGAATATATTGCAAGGGTGTCAATCACCACTCCAATGATATACACTATTCCAACAATTTTCTGGCCAACATCAGGAAAAGACCTTGAATATGAAGGGAAAAAAGGCAAATGTACTAGAAAAAAGTCTGCAGCAATATATTCAAGTCATAAATAATTTTAAGTATGCTTATTATACTCACAAGCAATACTGGTAATAGGAAACGAGAGCTCCCTGAAAAATGGTTCCTCAGACCCCTAGCCAGATTTCCAATTGCTTGAATGGCTTCTACAGAAACAGCTATGTTTACATCGGTAATAAGCTGCAAGCATATAAAGATAAAACATTTTACTCTTAGCAAAGCGACCATCAGCAATAAGTGGTACATGAGCCACTGCATAACTTAGAGAAAAGCATGCATGCCAGTATCAGCTACAAGAATGACGTGCTAGACAAGGCAACCCTTTCAAACACTCGCACTATGATGTTAAATAGCATCAATATATACATGTTATTAATGAGAGTAAAATTATAAAGAAATATGCCCAGGCTCCAGATAAATACAAATGCATTGAGACATTATAAATAAAAAGCTACTTAATGCCAGATGGAGATGAAAAAAACAAAAGAAAAGAAAAGAAAAAAAAAACCTGTCCTCTATGACCAAACAAATGCATTCGACAATGCAATTTCTAGACAAACAGAAATGTTCAGACACCTTCTTGAGGATACGACAGACTTCGCTGAAATCACCAGGAGCAATTCTTTTTATGGAAGAAAACTTAGTAAGCCCTGCAACAGCATCCCTCCTTTCAGACCATTTTGTCGCTTTCTGGAATGACAATACAAACAAATCAAAGATCAAACATGGCATAACACAAACTGACCTATTCATATGGCATGACAAATTTTACATACGATAGATAGAAAATGAGAAGTTAGATGTGCCAGGATTGAGAATATTATGAAAGATGACACTTACCACTCCATCCCAAAATCCTGACTTGTCTAATGGAGTCAAAATATCAACAGGATCAACAAGTTCGTACTCATCTATTTCCTGTGGAACTGACAAGTAAGAATTTTCTCAGGGCAAGTGCAACAGGTGAAGTGGAAGACTGTCACGTCTCAATAAGCTAGAATAGTCAATAGGTGTGTGAAATCTGAAAGAAATATTGCATCATTTAACCGTATTTACTAAATCAAAGAAGGTATTCAATGGAGTTGATTCCTTTACCATCAACTGCAGATTCTTCGTGAGCCATGCCTGTAACTTCAGCCACACGTTCCTGCTCTGGCTCCTTCTCTTGCTCAGATCTGAAAAGAAATCAATCTATCACTAAATCACATCAAGCCAGTAACCTACCATAAGTTCGTGTAAATCTCAGTTTATATAGATGGGAAAGCATACCGTGCAAAAAAGGTAACTCCCTTGAAGTCAATTTAAGACTACTAATGTCTCGCACACTTGCCATTTAAAGGGCACATGTCGAGGAGTGATGGGTTGTCCCATTTAAAGGGCTCTTCGAGGGGGTATCAGAATGTGAATAATTGCCCTAGTATTCCGAGGGAGGTGAGAGCACAAAGGAAGCAGGTTGCATGTGAGGAGGTTAGGGAGGACTTGGCACATCAAAATACAGGGTTTTGGGATAGTTGAGGAGGACGTGGTCCCCAGTACAATGATAATGTCTATGCCAAGTACTGTGTCACTGAGTGGAATAGGAAGGAGTATGGACAGGCAGATTGAGAGTCTATCCAAGAGTGGTATAGGGAGTAGATGAGGTTGGATTCGGAAGTCATTTAAACCTACTTTTGAGTGGCCCACATGAGAGTTTGGTGGCATCAATGGGGCAAGGGCAGTAGTAGGGGGTGAACACAGTAGGAGGGTGATGGGGAGTTTGTAGACGCAGTGTGTGGGGATGTTGGATCTGTCCTTGTGGTTGGGGGGTTGGGGGACACACTTGAAGGATGTGGGGAACAAGGGGTACATGAGGGAGAGGATGGGAAAATTCACATTGAAGTGGCACTTCAAGAATAATGATTCATGAAAAGTAGTGTATGAACCCAAGTGTGAAGCCTCCTATGCCATGGGAGATTATTGTCTTACATGGATGAGGAGGTGGTGAAGATTTATCATTACATTGAGGAGATGTGGCCATCATGTGAGACGTATGATGTCATGATGATATGTGACAAATGGACATAATCGACATGATTGTCCATCAAGAGAGGACCATTTTCTGAAGTCTATCAATGAGTTAAACAGAATTAATGATGCATGCTGCATATATGATTAAGGATGCGTTGCAGGAGGTGGAAAAGAAGAATGTGGTCTAAATCGCCAAAAACAATGGGAATGTGTTCGTTAAGGTGAGAAAAGAGTTGATGAAGAAGTATGATCTATATTTGACCCCGTGTGTGGTAGCTAACTATTTCCCAAATTGACTAGATTCCTTTTCACTAAAAGCGAGTCACCATGCTCTCCATTTCTCCTCGAGTTATGAGGTGGCACCACAACAGAGATCAAGGCTTCCTCCGCCTTCTTCTCGTCCACTCAACTCCATTGGTCCGTCCCCCTTTTGATGGAGAAAATTTCAGAATTTCCCCCCTCAGCCAGTAAAACAGGTCTGAATAGCAGTGACAGGTTCGAAACTGCATCCCCCACTACACTCCTGAAACAATAATGGGTATTGCACCAGCTCACCTTCCCTACCCTCATCACCCAACCCACCATTAGAAGGTTGAAACAGTAAGGAGATGGACATCGAAGATGGAGAACTAGGCATTGAATAGTGAATTGCATGGAGAGAGTTGGGGAAGAAAGAGGCGGCTTGAGGAGACTTCTACCAACAACCTCCCTGGAGACCCATTCATGTCCTTGAGAAGAATTCATTGCAAGTGTTCCACCTACCACACATACGACATCCCATGCAGTGTTCAAAGCATCAATATCCTTACATGCATCGATGACCAGGAATACAGAAACATGTATCGGAATCACCGATATTATCACTAATACTCAGAAAAATATCACTATCTGAGGGAAACAACAGAGAAACATTGGGGAAAAGGTGGAATTTTTTAGTGAAACTTCAGGAAATGTTAAGGGCCTGTTTGGCCCATGGGATTAAATGGTATGGAATTGTATTAGGTGGGATTAACACCATTATTGCACAATGATTGCATCTCTTGAAATACCATGGTATTTGGGCCATCCAATCACACGTTTGGGATAAAATTCTTGTTATGGGAAAAACATTAGATTAAGCAAAATCCTGTTTGGTGGACCATGGAATTGTAATTAACGAACCAAATTCACCGACAGCTCGACCACGGTGTCCCATACCACCATATCCGGCTCATGAGTCTTAGCGGATTGAGGTACCAAGGTTAACGGGGTTTTCATTGGTAAGTTGGTATCTTAGATTCAAACAGTAGCGTCCATACATGGTGAACATACATCGGGCCAATCGGGTTACTTGACAAGCTCGACTGGTACGAGCATACGTTGAATTGATCGACATAGAGCGCGTAAGCACTCCACGTGGCCTAACCACTGTCGGTAATCTCCGTACGACTTAGATTCCTCGAACATATTCGTTGTGGCGAGGCTAACTCAACCACTCGATCGGGAGCTATTACCGATAGCCTGGACTATGTAGTAGTCTCAAACACATTTAAACAAAATAGGATAACATGTGTGATAGGCATTTCAACATTAAACAATTGATTCGAAGAACGTAACCATTTGAGCATTTCACAAAATACAAAGCATGTTTCGCACATATGCATTTCATACTAAATCACACAGTTTTAAATCTAAGTTGCATGAAGGGATTTATACACATAGCTAAGGAAATTGAGAATCTCACCTCAACACCTTCATAAAGTACAAGTTTCCGAATACTTACTCGTTCAGACATTTTTACAAACACTTAGACTACACACTTCAACATACATGGCGTATATTGGCCATAACACGTATTAGGGCAATTCCTTTCACCAAGGAGTTGTCACACGTGCAACCATCATGTATCCACGACGAATAATCATGGGAAGCACGAATCCCAGTTCCATACTCATTCAGACATTTTCACAAACACTTAGACTACACATTTCAACATACATGACGTACGTTGGCCATAACATGTATTAGGGCAATTCCTTTCACCAAGGAGTTGTCACACATGCAACCATCATGTATCCACGACGGATAATCATGGCAAGCACGAATCCCAGTTCTAAACTCATTCAAACATTTCAACAAACTCATGGAATGCACTATACTCAACATAGTTCATACATATCTGTAAAGCGAGGGAAACATTGCATTTAGTACGTGAAATGGCACCCAAGTCAGTTATAAATCATTAACCGACATTGAAAGCCTTGAAAACCATAACCTATACGTTTATAATCCGCACCTTTCGCCGATAAACAAGTATCGAACTCAGTTTGTATACTGAGTCTTTATCTACGGCACAACGGCAACCTACAATATGAAATAGGTTAGCTATTTCATCATTTACACTATTTGAAACCCTAAAACAGATTAGGGTTAGGTTTTCTTACCTAAGAACAGAATCGGAATCGCCGGAATAACGATACAGAGGTGATAGTTAAGCACGTGGAGTGGCGGGATGGAATCCCACAAACAAACTCCAACTCTCTCCCTCACTTTCTCTCTCTTTCCTTCTCTTTCTTCTCTCTTCTCTCTCTAGGGTTTGCAAATTCGTATGGCATGAGAGAGAGGGTTTAAGGTCCTTATATAGGCCCAGAAGTGATGGGAATGGCCCCAGGGCCATGGTATACTTAGGTTATAGCCAAATATTGGTTGTTTCAATCCAACGGAGCACTTCTGGAGGCCTCTTTTCTGCATGCGGTCGGACTTAAGCTCCCTGGCATTGGATCTAGGTCAAGGTAAGTTTTCAATCCGATCGGATTTACTGATCGACCGTGGCAGACCAGTTTCAGTTCAACGGTCATCATCGTTTGATCAGGGCCACAAGTACACTGACCTGTGCTGGGAAATTTCCCTGATCCAAGGGTGTAATTGGGTCAGATTCTGACGGTCTGAATCCTTATATTTGGCCTGCAAGCGAATGACTCAATTCACTTAAATCTGAGTTCATTTTCGAAAGATATTCGCGTTTCTCACACACTTCGCTCCGGGCTCAAGTTGTGCGTTTCTAGATACTATCTGGATTTGATTCCCGAGATGGTTGTCAAGCCCAATAAGGTGGTCATAAGCGTATAGTTTCGTAGTCATCGGACTTTTGACGCGCAGTCCAGGTCCGATACGAAGTTTCAATGTGCTCCTGAGAACAACTGGGTTTAGAGATTGATCCTAGATTTTAGGGCAATGTAGCGTTAATGGTTCTACAAGTTTTGGGTCTTGCAGTTCGTATTTAAAGTGATTAGTGCTAATTTCACAAGTAATCTAGTTTAACACTTAGTTAATTTCATCTAATTTCTAAAGGATTTGGTCCTAAGTAATTTCTACCTGAGGTGGTACTCGGGTCTTTGTACGGATTTTTCCTAGATGTTACAACATAGTTCTCAATAATTCCCCAACTTTCAAGTGGTCCGTCCTAGGTTGTAGAGTTGTATACGAACAACAAGACCTTTTACTAATCAATTGCTTTTGATTTCTCAATCAGATCTTGTAATCAATTAATAAAGAAAATTGCAGTAAGCCCTTCATCCATCGTTTTGATTGTTAAGTTTAAATTAAGACTATTTGCACAAACCTTTTTCCCTTTCGAAATAACATAGAAAGTATAGATTACTCATGCATCAAAACATCCGCCTATATGCTTACCCAAAGGCAACTTTGCTCAACAAGAACTGTTCAAGTGTTAGTCACTTGCTTGGACATGGGCTTTCATAGCCAATTGAAATAGTACATCTTCAGCGAAGCAGTCAAGGGTCCAGCATGAACAAGTACAGCATCTTAACCAAAATGTGTATTTATCTAGCAAATAATAAAGAAGGAGAAGATAAAAAAAAGAAGCAAAAAAGAAAAAGAAAAACATATCCTTTAGTACAAAAAGACAGGAAGAGAACCTTTTAAAAAACAAAAACAAAAAAAAAAAAAAAATCCAAAGTTCGGGACTTCAAACAAAGAACTAAAAGTTTTTCAACATTTTTCCGCAGACAAATGAAACTGTTAAAACAAAGAAAATTGAGAGATTACCTAATTTTCCGTGATGGCCTAGCACTTCCAGTGACATTAACGAGTTCTGCCTCAAGTTCTTTTTTCTTCAAATTGCAAAATGTCAAACTGTTATCCTATCTATTCTTGTGTAAATTGCATGAATCATGATTATTTTCTGATAAATATTGTGCTCACCATAGTATCCCGCATTTTTTCAAACAAAATTGACTTTACTGGGTCTTTCCCAATCCAACGACACAGTTCAAGTGTCAGCCCTTTGGATGATGCACGGACGTTCTGGTCTTGGTGGTCAAAAAGTTCAGGGAGCATTCTGAGAATTTTTTTGGGGTAAACAACCTTTGCCCCAAATTCACTTGATACACGAAGCCGAATACAAAACATAATATACATTGATGTTAGTTCCGAATTTGTAGAAAAAGCAAAAAACAATGAAAGTTTAATCAGTAAATACTAAATAAATAAATAAATAACCTGAGGGCTTGAAACATGACATCAATGGCTGGGACAACTGCTTTTGCAACTTTGTTTTTTATCGCTTTCTCCATAGCTTCCTGCAATCCCAGCATGTCAAGAGTATCAGAAAGTGTTTTGTTAATGCAATTCATCAATTCGATGAGAAATCAATCATGCTCATTCAAATGAAATTATTCAGACATCGAAAGCAAATGAAACCCCTTTTCTTATCAAGGTTATAGGGGAACACTTCCAGCTAAAGATTATTTAGTGTTAAAGTCGACTAAGGTATACCATCGAAATACCAACGTATTTTGCTGAAGCATCTGACAAAACACTTAAATTTCAATGAGTACAATATAAAAGCATATTAAAAATTCCAACAAATACACCACGAAAAAACTATATGAAACACTATCCATGTCTTGCAATATGGATGGGTCATTTGGACAACATTCACAGACAAAACCAACAAAGAGTAAATGAGTAAGAGAGAGGGAGGGAGGGAGATTAGGATATAATTGCTAGCTAGCTCCAAAGAGACTAACTTGCTTCTTTATAAATTAAAAGGAGCAGATATAATACTCCACATGACTACACATAACTAAGGCCCTGCTTGGTAAAACTTATTCTCAGCACTTATCACTTAAACCGGCCATTTTTCAGTGATTTTTCCTGATTCAGATCATTTGGTAAATCCAAGAAATTAAGTGCTTAATGTGGATTTTCACTGAAAAGATGTTATTTTTTTAAGCTTTCCTCCCTTGACTTGAGGCTTAACATGGAATGCGGTAAGTGATTTTGCGTTACCTTTTTTGGTTTTTTAGCTTAAATACCCATTAAAAAAAAATCTAAATGTCAACTTTTCCCCTTTTGTAAGAGACCCCCGATCCAAGCTTTCAAAGGACTACATGTTGACGTGGCAAAGTCTAGTAGGCCCTACCATGATGTATGCGTTATATCCACATCGTCCATCCATTTTGCCAAATCATCTTAGGGCATGGGCCAAAAAATGAGGCAGATCCAAAACTCAAGTGGACCACACCACAGAAAATAGTGGGGACAATTATGCCCACCATTGAAACCTTCCTAGGGCCCGCCATGATGTTTATTTTCCATCCAACCTGTTCATAAGGTCACAGAGACCTAGATGAAGGGAAAACACAAATATCAACTTGATCCAAAAAATAAATAAATAAATCAATGGGTCGTAGGAAGTTTTTAATGGTGAGAGTTCAATCCCCACTATTTTCTATGGCATGGTCCACTTAAGCTTTGGATTTGTCTCAATTTTGATCTCATGCGCTAAAATGATATGACAAAATGGACAGACAGTGTGGATATAACACATATCACGATAGGGCTCGGTTAACTTTGCCACGTCAACAAGACACTAACCTAGGTGTTGTGTTATACGCTACCCAATCCATTAAAACTGAAGGTTTAAGCAGAGGATCAAGTGGTGTTACCCGGGTAACACGTTAAAAGATGTCTCCAGAACATGGGGCCCACCTCGATGTGTGTGTTGTGTATCCACGTTGTCCATCAGTTTTTACAGCTCATTTTAGGCCATGGTCCCAAAAATTAAGCATATCTAAATGTCAAGTGGACCACACCATAGGAAACAGTGGTCATTAAACGCCCACCATCAAAAACTTCCTAGGGCCCAACATAATGTTTATTTGTCATCCAACCTGTTGGTAAGGTCACACAGACCTGGATGAAGGGAAAAACAAACATCATCTTGATCTAAAACTTGTGGCCCACAAAAAAGTTTTTTTCTTTTGAATATTCAATCCCTACTGTCTGGTCCTCTTAAGATTTGGATCTACTTCATTTTTCGGACCATCACATAAAAAGAGCTGTAAAAACTAATGGACAGTCTGGATATACAACCCATGCATCAAGGTGGGCCCCACTGTCAAGGCAACACCCAACTTATTTTAGTGCATGGTCCAAAAAATGAAGCAAATACATATCTTAGGTGGACCACACCACAAGAAACAATGGTCATTGAACGCCCACCATTAAAAACTTCCTAGGGTCTACCTTACTATTTATTTGCCATCCAACCTATTCACAAAGTCACACAAACCTGGATGAAGGGAAAATACAAATATCAGCTTTATCCAAAACTTTTGTGGCCCACAAAGTTTTTAATGGCCAATCACTTGTTTCTTGTGGTGGTCACCTAAGAATTGGATCTACTTCAGTTTTTGGCCCATGCCCTAAAATGAGCTAGCAAACAGATGGATCATGGATGGAGCAAATATACAACACATACATTAAGGTGGGCCCCAAGGTTGCACCCACGTGGCTAGATCCAGGTCGTAGCTAATCTAATGTGAAGTTTTTGTAGAGAATGTAAAGAGATTGTAGAGAGAGAGAGAGAGAGAGAGAGAGATGAGAAATTAAGGAGCTCAAAAACATGAGAGCCCTATTCTGTCTTATTATTATTTTTTTATGTGGGGTTTCCCCTATTTACAAATAACATCCTAATAAACACAAAATTAGGCATAAGACCTTACTTTGCATATTTACAGATAAACCTCTACATAATGAGAAAAATGTTCCAACACTCCCCCTCAAGTTGGTGTATGAATATTTGCCATACCCAGCTTGCCAAACACATCTTGTAGCATAGGAGAACTAAGAACCTTCGTAAAGATATTTGCTAGTTGTTTTGTTGATTTGACAAATGGTGTCCTCAACACGCTAGAAGAAATCTTCTCCCGAATGAAGTGAATATCGACCTCAATATGCTTGGTCCTCTCATGGAGAACTGAATCAGAGGCAATATGTATAACAGCTTGATTGTCACAATAAAGTGGGCTAGCATAGGAAATGGAGAATCCAAGTTCTACCATTATGGACCTCGACCACAAAATTTCACATGCCCCATGGGCCATAGCCTGATATTCTGCTTCTGCACTTGATCTGGACACAATGGACTGCTTTTTGCTTCTCCAAGTCACCAAGTTCCATCCAATGAATATACAATAGCCAGAGGTAAATTTTCTATCTGTTGGGCAACTTGCTCAGTCAACATTAGAGTACCCAATAATATCAACGTGTCCATGATTAGCATAGATAATGCCACGTCCTGTACTTGACTTTAAATATCTCATAATAAAATATCTAGATGAGATGGCCTTCGTGAATGCATGAATCTGCTGACAATGCCAACTACTTGAGTAATGTCTAATCTTATATAGTTAAATAGATCAACTTGCCAACCAACCTCTGGCATAGCCGGATCAGTCAGAATATCTCCTTCAGATGCATGTAATGAGTGATTTGGATTCATTGAAGATGAAGTAGGACGAGCTCCAAGTTTGCCAATCTCACTCAGTAGACCAAGAGTATACTTCTTTTGAGATATAAAGATGCCTTTGGACGAACAAGCAATTTTAATCCCTAAGAAGTATCGAAGAGGACCAAGATCCTTAATGTCAAACTCCTTGCACGGCATCTGCTTGGTATGTTCAATAAATTCCAAGTCATCCCTAGTGATGACAATATCATCCACATACACAGAGTATGACGGTGCGACACTCTTGCCAAGTATGAATAAATATAGTGTGACCTGACTGACATCGCTTGAATCCAAACGAGAGAACCACAAAACTAAACCGTGCAAACCACACTCTTGGAGATTGCTTAAGGCCATAGAGGGCCTTTTTCAACTTACACACTTTCCCTGTCTCCCCCTTAAGCTGAAAACTAGGCGGAAGATCCATATACACCTCTTCAATAAGGTCACCATCAAGAAAGGCATTCTTGACGTCTAGCTGAAATAACGGCCAGGAGAGATTCACCGCCAAGGAAATGATCAGACGAACAGAATTTAACTTGGCAACGGGAGAGAATGTCTTAGTATAATCCAGGCCATATTCACCTTCATAAGATGGTACTCACCTAGTTTGATAAGAAAATAAAAACATTTTGGTCGGACAATGCTCGAGAATACTTTGAAGGTGAATTACGGGGTTATTTACAAGAGTATGGGATGATTCATCAAAGCTCTCGTTCATACACTCATTAGCAGAATGGAGCGGCAAAACAGAAGAATTGTCATCTTCTTCTAGTTACTCAGAGCCTCATGACAAGGATGCACGTTCCAAAGCATTTTCATATTGATCTAGTGTTAATTTCCACCTATCTTATTAATCATATGCCATCAAGGGTATTGAAGTTGAAGTCCCCGCATCTGGACCATTATCCAAATCAACCATCTTTCATTGTTCCACCTCATGTCCTTGGATGTGTGTTTCATTCATGTCTCGGGTCAAGACCAAACCAAGTTAGATCCAAAAGCCATTCGGGGTATATTAATGGGATATCGCTCAACACAAAAGGGATACAAGTGTTTCATGTGGTGTGGTCCACCTCACATTTGGATCTACCTTATTTTTCGCCCCATGCCCTAAAATGATCTATTCAAATGAATTGAAAGTGTTGATACACCATCTTTATGTCAAGGTAGCCCCATGGTCAGGGTCCCACCCAAGTCCCTGGTTGCTTGGATTTTACCAAACAAATTGTGTACGTGAGCAAACTCTTAGGGCCCGCCTTGATGTATGTACTGCATATCCACGTCATCCATCTGTTTGGACTACTTATTTTATGGCATGGTCCTAAAAATGAAATAGATACAAGTTTCAAGTGGACCACACTACAAGAAATAGTGGTCATTGATCCCCCACCATTGAAAACTTCCTAGGGTCCATTGTGACCATCCAACCTATTGATAAGTTCACACAGACTTCAATGAAAGGAAAAAACAAATATCAGCTTGATCCAAAACTTGTGGCCCACAAAAATTTTAATGCTCAATAACCACTATTTCGTGTGGAGTGTTCCACATCTACCTGAAATTTGTATCTACCTCATTTTTTTAGACCAACCCCTAAAATCAAGTTGCAAAACAGATGGACGGTGCAGATATAGTGTGCATGCATCGAGGTGGGCCCTACTGTCAAGGTCCAACCCATATAGTTGGTTTCGCGCGTCGCACTCGAGTCCCAGACCCAATCGATGGTTTAGGTGGATCCCCAGATCCATCGACGTCGGTGGATCCCTTACTTTGGGGCCCACTATGATGTATATGTCTCTTAGCCCTTTCACTAGGGAGGGAGATTTTGATCATGCCACACAAGACCTTGACCATGGTTCTAGTCTAAGAGGACCATGGCCCCGTCTTATCCACAATAAGACATACGAGCGCCAGAGGTTACAAAAGAAAAAACATACACAAAACCTTTCTGATTTTGGCGAGGAGCTACTAGAAAAATGCACAAGGGATACAAGCATTCGTAGGAAGAGAGGTGGCTCTAGTTCCGGTTCACGGATGAGGGAGGGGAGCTCGAGTTACAAGCCACAGCATGGATATGGATCACAGACACAGGAGAGTAGCTCTACTTTTGTGTCATAGTATGAGTATGGATATGGAGCTAGTAGATATGCAGGGAGCGATTCCAGCAGTTATGGATCATCATTTTTCGACTACGGTCAGGATTTCACTTCCGCATATGGGCAGGCAAATGGGCAACAGTATGGATATGGAGGGTAGTATGGATACCCAATAGATCCATCTATGGCCATCCCAGATCCATATCAGCCACAGACTGTGTGACTATTACACAGTACTCATGGATGGGCGCATTAGTTCAGTTCGAAGAGGATGAGTACTTATGTCAGTGTGTATCTTAATTGGTACCATTCTACTACGACCCAGGCATAATATTGTTGATTTGTGGAGGAGCAGTATTCTTCCCAGCCCCATCGAGATGGGAATGATGATTATGAGCCACCACATAACCCTATGTGGGTCAAGGCCATAGCCAATCACATCATTGATAGGTATGTTTTCTAATTTCTACTATATCTTTTGCTTTTGAATGCATTGGTTATGTTTTCATACATGTCTTGATACATTTAGATACTGCATAGCTTGGGACCCTATACAAAGGAAACCGATTATGTGCACTTCTTTTTTGAGATTATATGATTTAAAAGTGTGTATTAAGATCTTTTTTAATAATCCTTGAAGTTTCATTGAAAAATTCAACCATTTTCCCAATGTTTCCCCATGTTTCCCAAAAAGTACGATAAATTACATGATACAAACGATATATCTCATGCGATAACCGATATCTATATCCCAAGGTTGCGATACATTGCGCGATACCGATATTTCGAACATTGAGTACATATGCATGTACAAACCATGCCTATCGATTCCAATCTCAATTCTCCAAACTATGGATCACTGATTTAGGGGCAACATATCTTGTGACTAGTAAGAGAGAATGGCTGGTTTCATAAATTCCTATCTCTAGTTGTATCAAACTTGTTAATGGGCCATTTTCCAAAGCCACTAGAAAAGGAACTCATCAACTTTCTCAATTATTGTCATTACCTTCATTTCTACACATTTCTTCATTTCCGTCAAATTTGTTATTAGTTAGTATTCTAACCAAACAAGTGAACTATACCAGTATCTTTTATCCTTCTTATAGTGTCATTCAAGAGTTGGTAATGAAGAAAAGAATTTGTATTGGTCATGAAGAAAGTGAGAGGTCCTTGTTCGTCTCCGGCAACAACCCTTCGACACTTTTTTTTCTAAGGCCATGTTTAGAAACCAAGGATTCCATGCCAAGCAATGGAAAAGGAAAAGGGCTTTCCCTTTATGCGATGATTTTGGGATGTTTGGATGGGAAAGAGAAGGGTGGATTCCACCCAGCTATCATTCCACTTTTCCCTGATTTGGAGTCTTGGCAGAAGAAACCAGGTGAGTATTGTGAGAGGAATCCAAGATTTCCACTTGCGATCCAAACAAGAATTCAAAACTAAAATCCATGTTTTAATAGTTCTTAAAGAAACCATCATTGGATCATTATTATTTTTTCATTTCTTTTCCCTTGGGGCTTGTTTGGATTCATGGGAAGCATGGGAAAGCAAATAGTTTTTCCCATGAAACTCGCTTTCCATCATTTACTAAGCCTTTCTTTGTGGGAAATTGTGAGAAACACCATTTCCCACTTTCTATTATTTGTTAGAAAATAAATTAATTTTCCCACATCCACCCCTAAGAAACGCATTTTCCCATGGTGGAAGGAAAATAGGTTTCTCAAGGGTTAAGGACGAAATGTGTCCCTATCCATGTACAATCGCCTCAAGTGGGCCACATGTGCCAAATGAGACATTGTTTATCTTCAGTCATGCCCCACACGTGCCACTATGCCACATGTGCCACAATCCATCTTATCTTATACCCCACATGTGTAAAGAGCGACCAATGTGCTAATGTGCCACATGTCACCATCCATCTTCTCTTATGTCGTGCTATTGTGCCACATGTATCACCATTCATCTTACTTGTGCCCCACAAATGCAAAGCACCCCACCTGTGCCAATGTGCCACACATGCCATTATCCATCTTCAATCTTCCAAATATGGCACGTGCAATTGTCTATCTACAGTTCTCCAAATATGGCATGTGCCAATGGTGCCAATGTGCACAAGTGTCGTCATCTAGCTTTAGCGTCCACATGTCAAATGTGCCAATGCGTGCCTTGTGCCACGTGCCACTATACAACTTCAAGCACTTAACATGTACCACGCATGCCGCAATTTAGCTTAAAGTGCCCACATATGCCGTGTATGCCACATGTGCCACTGTTCATTTTTAAGCATCCCAGATGTGCCACATGTGCTAATCTAGCACATACTAGTGACTACTTAAGAAAAAAAAAATGCCAAATAACAAACTTGAAAATATATTGTAAATTTCTACGAAAATCTTGTTGAAAAACAAACGAGGAAAACAATATTTCCTTTCCCACATTTTCCTGGAAATAAGGTTTCCCAAGAAACAATATTTCCTTTCTCATGCTTTTCATGAATCCAAACAGGCCTTATATTCCCTGTATCGAAACATATGCCATACTCAGCTAGGACATCTCTATAGTTGCACGAGGTGTGAAGTGAAGCGACAACCAATTCACGTACGGGAGTGGGAAGCATCTATTTCAAAATGTAAACAACTATAAATAGGAAGGCCAGCAAGAGCAAGAGATGGTGCAAGAATCTGAAGCACAATTCCAGGTGGGAGCGAGAATGCACAGAGTCATTCAAAGCAGGAGAGGCACCTAGTTAGAAGGATCCTGCAACTTATTGTTTCTAAATAAATCTGTAAACGAGTATAAACTTCAATATGAATTCTCTCAAATGTCTAAACATTGTAGAACTTCCTTACCTTTTAAGTAATAAGAAAGATCTAGTCCTTTCACTCTCTATCATTCTGTTTGCAATATTTTGTTTCTTTTATTAATTACTATTATAAATTTAAAGGGATTTACCTCATGAAAAGCAAGGATGTAGTAGTGTCAATAGTATAAATTTTTCACAAAATGATACAAACCCAATTTGCCACTACCACAAAAAATAAAAAATAAAAAATTTTAATAATAATAATAATCATGTCCAGACAATGCTAGAGAATTTGTTCATCATGATCTTGAAAAATACTTTGTAGGTCATTGAAAGGAACTTTAAACCTCGCATGTGTACACAGCCTGACAATTTAGGTGGCCGAGCACAAAAAAATAAAAATAAATAAATCCATCTTCATGAGGTTACTCAATCCATCTTGCTTGGGATGTCGATTCCAAAGATTTATGATAAAATAATCCTCATTGTTGCATATATGATCAATAGGATGCAAACACCCATTTTGAATGATTTTTTTTAACATTGACAGTTTTATTGATTAGAGGCCCCAACCTAAAGAATACAAAGAACCGAAAACAAAAAAGGGGAAATTACAGCTCTAGCCAACTATCCGGGAAATGAAAAATGGCCTTTGATGCAATTGCCCATTCCATAACCTGTGATTTAGCGCTTCTAAACACCTCCAATACTTGCCCCTACCAATTCCTGAAACATCGATTATTCCTTTCTATCCATTGGAACCAAATACAAGCTAATAAACTCATACACAAAACTTGTTTCCCAACCTTCCCTTTGCCCTCACCACGCCGCATCAAAAAGAAACAATCAATAGATCTCGGCAAAACCATTTTGACCAACTTGAAAAACAATCCCACATCCTTTTTGCAAACGGGCAATGTATAAAAAGATGATCCACCAATTCCTCATCCCAATAACACAGTAAACATACATTCGGAAGCATCATCTTCCTCTAGCAGCGATTGTCAACTATTAGCACCTTCTTTCTACTACCCACTAGCCAAGCAAGCGCAGCTACCTATGGAGGAGCACCGAATCGCCATACGAAAGTTGTCAGGCTGACCCCTTCACTACAACCATCACCGCTTAACAACTTGTAAAAGGATTTCACTGAGAATTTGTCGAACTTATCTTTTAACCATTTCATCGAATCCAATTATGAAATCACTTGATACCAAGGTATCCCGTATCGGTATCGATTTGCATAACGGTGCCCTCCGATACCGATACGGATACGGGGGTGTAACTGCGATACGGAGGCATAACGGCCCGTAGCGGTGCAATTTTTTCTTTTTGCCAAAAAAATATGAAAAAATATGGATTAAATCTGGAATATTCTAAGCATTCCAAATATGCATTCATTTATAAATTGGAACATGTTTATGGTGGTGTAACGGTCCACTCTTTGGTGAGAAGTTTTATCGGACTGTCTGATTAATTTTTGAACTAGGTAACTTGAATTTGACTACAAAATTCATATATTTAATTTTCTAAATATCTAATTTATATACTTAACAATTTGATATCATTTCTTCCAATGGTTCTTTAAAAAAATGAAATTAAATTCAGGTAGATGGTGTTGCCAATTTGGAGCTGACTTGGAAGACCAATCTATGCCCCAAATTAGCCTCAAATTCATGCAATTTATTGTCATTATCCCACTTATGAATTGGTGGACATTTATTGGATAGTGAATCATGGGAAAACAAAAAAAATCAAAAGGCCCTATTTTAAAAAATAAAAGTCTTCAAATTAACAATTAAAACTATTCAAACAATTTGATTTTGACATTATGAGTTAGCAATTGCAATCCATAATTTAATTGGTAAATTTTAAGTTAATATATGTCTCGTGTACAATTTTTTAAGGGCCCGAATTAGGCGGGACTCGGATTGTGAAGTGTAGCACACGTGTCAAAGTTTTTTGCGCCCCACCCGTGATGAATGTGTTATATCCACACCATCCATTCATTTTGCCAAATAATTTTAGGGCATGAGCCCAAAAATGAGGCACATCCAAAGCTCAGGTGGACTGCACCATAAGAAACAACAATAATTAAACGTTCACCATTAAAAATTTATTGGGGGCTACAAAAGTTTTAGATCAAGCTGACATGTGTGATTTCCCTTCATCCACGTCAGTGTGACCCAATTAATATGTTAGATTGGAAATAAACATTGCAGTGGACCCTAAAAAAATTTTAACGGTGAGCATTTTATAACCACTGTTTCCTATGGTGTGGTCCACCTGAGATTTGGATATTACTAATTTTTTGGATCCTGACCTAAAATGATGTGGCAAAATGGAGGGACGACATGGATAAAATATATACATCATGGTGGGGCCCACTCGGGTCTGATCACGAGGTATGTGTTATATCTAAACCGTCCATTCATTTGACGAGCTCATCTTAAGGCTTTAATAGATTGTATGAAAAATAAACGTTACGATGGGCCCTAAGAATTGTTTAACGGTGAAAATCATCATCTCCGCTGCTATTTTTGGTGTGGTCCAGACGATCTTTGGATATAATTCATTTTTTTGGTAGTGCTCTAAAATGATCTCTCGAAAATAGATGAACGGTGTAGATATAATAAATACATCACTGTGGAGCCCACGTAACTTTGATCTCCTTTGAACCGTTCGTACAACTCGGAGCTCGAGGAGTGTCAGCGCTTGTCTTAGCATGACATGTACCTCCAGCAGCTAGCTGGTGTGTGGTACACCTGCGAATAAAAAAAAAAAAAAGAAGGGAGAGAGGGAAACCGAAAAGAAAAAAGAGGGAAAGAAGAGAGAGAGAGAGAGAGAGAGAGAGAGAGAGAGGAAGAAGAAGAAGACCTTGGCATCGCAGAATCTGAGTCACTTGCTGCCCGAGAAGAAGAAAAGAAAGAAAAAAAGGCAAGTTTTTTTTCTTCCTTTTTTTCAAAGCCCGTAACAGCCGTTACGGGTCCGTAACAGCCGTTACAGTCACGAAATCGAGGGGGGGGTGCCCGTTTCGACCCCGTATCGCGTAACGGTGTCGGCCGTTACCGTTACGTATCGGTCGTATCGTAACGGATATGAGACACCTTGCTTGATACGCTTTGGATAACAACTCAAGCAGACCAATAAGCTCTTTAACCTCCTCATCCTCTAAATTCCATCTGCATGGTAAAGCCTAAAGAACTTCCTCTCCTTAGATAGAGAAACGTCTATCCACCATTAAATCATCCTCTAATGCAATCCCCGCTAATCATGGGAAGACTTCACTCAATTTTTTATCCATCAACCATATATCTTCCCAAAACCAAATGTTCTTTCCATCTCCCAAAGAGAAACCTACCCCTTACAAAACTTTATTTTTCATCAATGCCACCGATTTTCAAAGATATAATGACCTATATAGCGATGACGACCTAATCCACCTACCCCTTTCTATCACCCCATATTTCCTACTTGCCACCTCTCTCCATATAAAACCCTCTTCCATTTCAAACCCATTTTCCTAACAAGGCTAAATTTGTAACCTCCAAACTTCTTAACCTAGCTCCCCCTCGATCACAAGGCTTACATGTCCTCCCACTTCAAGAGATAAAATTTGTGCTTTTCTTCCGCTCCCTTCCACAAGAAATTCCGCCTAATTTTTTCAAATTTATACAATACCGATTTCGACATTTAACTAGCAACATATAATAAACCGAGAGATTAAACATCGTCGCCTTGATTAACATAATCCTTCCACCCAAAGATAGTGTCTACTCTTCCATTGAGACAACTTTCTTTCAAACAAACATCTCTATCACTTTGTCACATAGATGTTTTGCCTGTCTTCCAATGCATAAAAGAAGACTAAGATATGTAGTAGGAACGAAAGCCTCCCAACATCCAAAGATCCTCACAAAATTCCCCACCTCCTCCTTAGTATTACCCACCCCCGATACCTCAATTTTACTAGTGTTCACCTTTAACCCTGATACAGCCTCAAAATGTACTATAATCGCTCAAAGGTTGTTCACTTTTAATTCGTCTGCCTCGCATAGTAGTAATGTATCATCTGCATACTGTAAATGAGTAACCTGAAATTTTGAACTATCCACCCCCAATCCTTTCACCAAACCCACCTCAGCTCCTCTATCTATCATTCTACTAAAAGCATCCATTACAACCACAAACAAGTATGGGGAAAGGGGATCCCCTTATTGTAACCCTCTAATAGCTGAGAAGAAGCCATTTGGAGAGCCATTAATCTAGATTGAGAACTTCGCAGAACTTACACATACCTAGATCCAAGACCGCCATTTCTTCCCACCCTGCCCAACATATAATCCATAAAATCCCAATCAACGTGATCATAAGCCTTTTCAATATCCAACTTACATATTACCCCTTTCAATCCTCTCTCCTATTGCATGAATTGATACATCCATCAGCCACCAATGCAATGTCCACTATCTGTCTTCCTACCACAAAGGCCCCTTATGATGAGGAAATAACTCCTCTGATGACCGCACGAAATCTAGATGCTAACACTTTCGCCAAAATCTTATAAAGGCCTCCCAAAAGACCGGTGGGTCTAAAATCTCTAAGACACTCAACAGTAAGCACCTTCTTTTTTAATGGGTCTAAAATCTCTAAGACACTTGGCCTTGGGCCTCAACACCTTCATTCTGAATGATATTTACCCACTTAAACTTTTGAAACCCAACTTTCCTTATTTTCTATTCCTCCAAAAGGTCTAGGGTGTGTATGTTTCGTGCATGTCCTTGGACGTTCACAAAAAGAATTAGGTACCCAGGCTACAAAGTATGCCTTTTAGAAATTCTCATAAAAGACACAAGCGTTGTTATCCTATAATAAAAAGGGTGTGATGGAGGCTGCCTCCAATGGTTCAATGGAAGGCTCCTATTGGCGCTTATAAAATGAACTTTGACATATCCTGCTTAGGCAATCTAGGTCATGGAGCGCCAATGAGGGATAAAAGTGGAAGACCTATTCCATGGACCGGTAGGGATTGAGGACTCAAGTACGCAGGTCGCAGAGGCAACAGTCGTATTGCACACAACTCTGGTTGCAGTAGCATAACTTCATAGCATTCATTATTTAAGGGGACTTAAAAAATGCAATTTGTTGGATTGATGGAAAAGAATATCCATGGAGGTTGGCAAATTTGATTGAAGAAGCCAACAAGGCGTCCCGTATCGATATCAGTTGACGTAACGGTGTCCTCCGAAACCGATACGGATACGGGGGCGTAACGGCCCGTAACAGCGCAATTTTTTTTTTTTTGCCAAAAAAATATGAAAAAATATAAATTAAATCCGGAATATTCCAAGCATTCCAAATATGCATTCATTTATAAATTGGAACATGTTTATGGTGGTGTAACGGTCCACTCTTTGGTGAGAAGTTTTATCAGACTGTCAGATTAATTTTTTAACTAGGTGACTTGAATTTGACTACAAAATTCATATATTTAATTTTCTAAATATGTAATTTATATACTTAACAACTTGATATCATTTCTCCCAATAGTTCTATAAAAAAATAAAATTAAATTCAGGTAGATGGCGTTGCCAACTTGGGGCCGACTTGGAGGACCAATCTATGCTCCAAATCAACCTCAAATTCATGCCATTTATTGTCATTATCCCTCTTATAAATTGGTGGACATTTATTGGATAGTGAATCATAAAAAAATAAATCAAAAGGCCCTATTTCAAAAAATAAAAGTCCACAAATTAATAATTAAAACTATTCAAACAATTTGATTTTGGCATTGTGAATTAGCAATTGCAGTCCATAATTTAATTTCTAAATTTTAAGTTAATATGTCTCGTGTACAATTTTTTAAGGCTTGAATTAGGCAGGACTCGGATTGTGAAGTGCAGCACACGTGTCAAAGTTTTTTGGGCCCCATCCGTGATGAATGTGTTATATCCACACTGTCCATCCATTTTGCCAAATAATTTTAGGGCATGAGCCCAAAAATGAGGCACATCCAAAGCTCAGGTGAACTGCACCATAAGAAACAATAATAATTAAACCTTCACCATTAAAATTTTATTGGGGGCTAGAAAAGTTTTAGATCAACTGACACGTGTGTTTTCCCTTCATCCATGTCAGTGTGACCCAATTAATAGGTTAGATTGAAAATAAACACTACAGTGGACCTTAAGAAATTTTTAATGGTGAGCATTATATAACCACTATTTCCTATGGTGTGGTCCACCTGAGATTTGGATATTACTATTTTTTTGGATCCTGGTCTGAAATGACGTGGCAAAATGGATGGACGACATGGATAAAATATATACATCATGGTGGGGCCCACTTGAGTTTGATCGGATTGGATGGAAAATAAATGTTACCGCGTGCGCCCTACGAATTGTTTAACCGTAAAAATCATTATGACTGCTGTTATTTTTGGTGTGGTTCAGATGATCTCGGGATATAATTCATTTTTTGGGTGGTGCTCTAAAATGATCTCTGAAAATAGATGAACGGTGTAGATGTAATAAATACATCACTGTGGAGCCCATATAACTTTGATCTTTTTTGAACCGTTCGTACAACTTGCAGCTCGAGGAGTGTTAGTGCTCGTCTTAGCGTAACACGTACCTACAGCAGCTACCGCTACAAATCAAAAAAAAAAAAAAAGTGAGAGAGGGAAACCGAAAAGAAAAAAGAGGGAAAGAAGAGAAAAGAAAAAAGAGGGAAAGAGGGAAAGAAGAAAGAGAGAGAGAGAGAGAGAGAGAGAGAGAGAGAGAGAAGAAGAAGAAGAAGAGGAAGAAGAAGAGGAAGAAGGCGCATAGCAAGACAGTTGCATGTTGCATCTGCCCGACGAGGAGAAGAAGAAGAAGAAGAAGAAGAAGAAGAAGAAGAAAGAGAAGAAGAAGAAAAGAAAGTAAAAAAGTCAGTTTTTTTTTTTTTTTTTTTTTTTAAAGCCCTTAACAAGTAGTTACGGGTCTCAGTGCATGTGACAGAATGGCCGTTACGGTCCACAATTCGTAACGGCCGTTTCGACCCCGTATCGCGTAACGGGTCCCACCGTTACCGTTACGTATCGGCCGTTACGGCCAATACATAACAGATTTGGGATACCTTGGAAGCCAACGGCTTAAGAGCCAATGCTATTATCTCCTACGCATCTACTTTAAGAGAAGCAAATGTCAAAGTAGATTCACTAGCAAAAGTAGGAGTGCCTATGAGAACTCATGTAATTAACTAGAGTGAGGGGTTGTGCTTGTATGGGTATGAATTTTTTTGTGGGTTTTTAGTTGGGTTTTTTGTATTGTAATCCCTTTGAAGATGGTGATGGATCATGTTTCCTCTCCCTTGTTTTCTTTTCCCTTACAGCCCTGGAGGGGCACTTTCTTCTATGGTTGGAAATGGGTCAAGCTCGAGCCCAGCAAAATCAAAATTTTGGATAGGGCTAGCCCAAAGGCCCAACCCAACCAGTTCAAAATTCCAGCCCACGCCTGGCCCATTGCCAAGCCTACTTTCTTTTGTATCTTTCTTCTCCATATATGAGCCTCCATTCATCAAAAATAAATAAATAAATAATCAAAAAGGAGATATGACTCAAAAGATGTGAGTTTCTTTGAGAATGTACCTCTTGATAAACCTTTTAGTCTCGTCCAAGAACAATCAAAACCTTCCGAAAAGCAAATGAAGATGTATCCTCGAGGAAAGATAAGGATAAACCCTCAAAGATATCTATCAATCACATCCATCCTAGGACTTGACAACTTCATCTTCTTTCACCTGAGTTACCATCACCCTTAGAAAGCAAAAAGGTCTTGTACATCCCATCCCATCAAGGAACTTTCCATCATATAGATCCATTACTCTTCACTTCAATTATATTTGTCTTCCATTTCTTTTATTTCAATTCTTCTAAAGTTTCAAGTGCTCTTGCATACTCTTGACGGAAAGCAAGCATAATCAAGGAGATAACCACTTTAGAAAGGCAAGGAACTCAAGATCCAGTAGAGTTCACAACAGGAAAGCATGCAGTGGGCTATAAATGGGTGTTCACCAAAAATTATGCATGATGGATCGACAAAGCATAAAGCTTGTCTGGCTTCAAAAGGATTCACTCAACACTTTCCTAGGAGACATTTGCCCTGTTGCCAAGTTAAATTGCTTCTGCATATCGCAGCTCACTAAAACTGGCCCTTACATTAGTTAGAAGCAGTGTTTCAAATAGCACCCATAGCGTAGCGGTAGCGTACGCTACATAGCATAGCGTGGCCGTAACGGTAGCATACGCTACGTAGCATAGCGTGGCCGTAGCACTACGTAGCGTCCCAAATAGCGTAAATCCCCTGTAGTCGTAGCGTACGCTACAACTACATAGTGTGTAGTGTCTGTAGCGTAAGCTACAATGTATTTTTTTACTATTTTTTTTTCACGTTTTCTTTGTTTCTAATGTTGAGGAATGCGACACTTGTACTATACTTGATACTTTTAACCTATGGGATTTTTATTTCTTTTCATAATTGTGACTTATAGTTTCAACTAGACATTATTAATTAAAGTGGTTTGCTTAGAAAGTTGTTGATGTGATAATTATTTGATTTGGCTTATATACGTGGATTGGCTTTTGATAAATGACAACTAATAACTTTTTTGAACATGCTTATAATTGATCAAATGAATCATCTTTTAGGCATTTTTATTTTTATTTTTCTTTTTTTCACTATTTATTATATTTGTCCTATTTTTAAATTAAAAAATAGAAGTATCGTGTAGCTTACGCTATACGCTACGTATTTACGCTACACGCTATAGAGGGCTAAGTGCTACACATCACACTACCGCTATTTAAAACACTAGTTAGAAATAAAGAACATGTTTCCCCATGGTGATTTGCAAGAAGACTATATGGCTCTTATGCTTGGGTTAAGGCTTAGGGGGAGCATGGGAAGGTGTGCAAGTTGAAAAAGGCAATTTACAAGTTGGAACAATTTCCTCGAGCTTGGTTCAATAAGTTCAATGCTGCAATATGTCATAATGGTTTTCTACAGAGGACATCAATCACCTTGTGTTTATAAAAAGAACTGCAGGGTCTACTACTTTTGCGATGTATGTGTAGATGATGGTTCTCTTAGGTAGTAGCAATGTCGAGATTGACAGTGTAAGGTCCTTAGCTGATATATTTGACACCAAGGATAAAGGTTAGTTGAAATTCATCCTTGGGATAAAAGTTATAAGGTCTAAGCATGGTATTATTATTTCCCAACAGAATTATGCCCCAGATCTCCTCGGTTCCATAGGAATGATGGGTGCTAGACCATCTGACACTCCTATTGAAGTATATCATCATCTCCACACTGAACGGTCCAAGGCCCTATGTAATACTAGTATGCATAGTTGGTCGCTACAACACGTCCTAATATTGCATATGTTGTCATTAACCAGTTTAACACATGCTCTATCTATAACCATCCCAAGGCTGTTTATTGGGCTCTTCATTATGTAATGTCTGCTCCTAGAAAAGGTCCAATGTATTCTAGTAACGGCAATCTCGATATAAGTGGTGATTGTGATGATGGCTAGGCGGTTCTTCAAATTATCGTAGACCTAGGTTGTCATACCTTGTGGGCAGTAATCTCGTCACTTGGAAAAGCAAGAAACAAATGGTGCTTGCTCACTTGTCTATATATGTGTGTGTGTACATGTATATATACATACGTACATACATACATATATGTGTGTGTTTGTGTGTGTCGTCACTTGGAAAAGCAAGAAACAAATGCTGCTTGCTCACTTGTCTATGTGTGTGTACATGTATATATACATATTTATACATATACATACGTACATATATACATGTGTGTATGCATATATACATACATATATATAGCTTTTGGGGGAGTGTAGAGAATGTGTGTGCATCATATTATTATAGTCCCTCAGGGCATCATAACTTTGTTTATGTTAAGTTATTATAAATAATAAGTATAGTAGCTTTGCTAAGCCCACTCGTGTTTAGCATGATAAACAGTTGTAATATCCATCCACCATCTCATTCCTCCATTCAATCCAAAAAGTCATGCATACTACATGAAATCCGACCACCATTCGACCTCTCGAACGTGAATCTCACCATGTTGAAATCGCCCCCTAAGCACCGCGACAATTGCCACCTGATCCGAATTAAGTCAAGCTCCTCTCACAACATTGAAAATTGAATAGCTAAACACCCACATGCTTCCTAACACAACATCCCTTCCACCAATCCTCCTTCCACACCCTGGAATCCCAAAAACAAAATTGCAATACACCAGCAGCACCCACTGCATCCAGCACCAACCACTCTATCCTTACCACCCCAAATGGAGTCAACCTTGGACTTGTCAACAAACTAAACCTTTGTTTTCTACAATGCTAGTATCAACTGAACTTTTACACGCTTGCAATGGTCTCTAATAATCTTAAACCTCCTCTCGAAACCCGAAACCTCTCACATTCCAACTAAGAATTCTTCACTGGTGCACCGACTAAACCACCTTTACCCTTTTTCCCGCCTTTGGAAGAAGCATCTTAGTTGTAGTTGATAAATAACTCGAGCCTTGCCAACTCCCCCCTTTTAGGAGACTTTTGAGTCCTCCCCCAGTGCACTTTCCAAGATTTATGGCTCCTCTTTCCTCCATAAACTGAAACATGGCTAAGAAGTCCTCTTAGTCACCGAACGATGCACCGACCATCTTTCTGATATTGCTAATCATATCCTTGTCCCACTTTATGCTCCTCGTCAACTATGCATAACCCTCTCCATCTCTCCCTAACCGAGATTGTCACCTCTCCTACCAAGATGGAAATCCTCTTAGGGATTGCAGATGACTTCTTCTTCCTCACACAGAACCTAGCCATCCTCAGCTCTTCAAGTGCTTCATTGCCAAATCAACTGCCACCACCTCCCCAAAACAGGAGCCCACCACCTCAAAAGCTTCCAAAAACCATAGCTCCAATGGCAGCTCCCACCACTTACATAGAGATACCAACAGACCTTCGCTGAATAGGAACTCAACGAGGATGGCCATGGCGAGATTCTTCGACGACCTCAGGGAGATGCAAACCTCTAAACCACTCAAAGGCTTGAGAACATAGTCTACATTCTCCACACCACAGTAAGAAGAAAGCCATTCACTCACATCAGCCATTGAACCGACTTCCCTAATCAAAGCAACCAGGCACCGTTGAAGGACCTTACAGGAGTTCTCCACCACATAAGAATCAAGCTGCACCTCCGGCCCTTCCTTCCACACACACCCTCCCTTGATTGCTTGCTACACCTCCACTACCTTAGACCCAGAACTCTTATCCTCCTCCCTCTCAAAAGGCCTCTCCACCACTGCATCAAGAAACGACTCCACTGAACCCTAACAATATCCCCAATGTGAACACCTTTCGGAACTCCTGCCCTTCTCCGCTCCCTTCCCCCCTTTTCAATTCTCTCCAAATTCCTATGGCCAGCTTGATTCACGACCTCAAGGCCATGACAAGTTCTCTACATAGAAGGCCTCCTGGCCCCCAAATCTCCTACCGTTCAGCTCAACCACAGCACGACTCACCTCCACCTGATTCTCTTTTCGCACAAATGCAAATCCCATGACTGCTTCCAACCCTCTGCTTTAGGGAATAACTGCCTCCGTGACCTTCCCAATACTTCCAAAACCCTAGAAAACTGCCTCTTGACCACTCCTCTGGGAAGTTTTCCACATGCAGTTTTGGGAACTCTGGTAGTTACTAGTGACCCCGCTGCTCAACCACTCCACAATTCGGTTGCCATCCTTTAAACTCCCAACTTTTTTGTTCTCTAAACTCCAACTCTCTATCGATCAAAATTGGAATGTAGTTCCACAATATGAATAGTAAGGTGGATCGTATTCTGTTTTATGGAGCTAATTACTGCAATCTTTTTAACTTCCAAATTTACTTTTGTGTAATCAGTATCAGTTCAGTAAAAAAGAAATAATTATTGCGATTCGATTCAATAGTCCATCCAAACCTGACCTACAGAAAACTAATTAGCACATATCATGCTTGATGCTGATATGGAATGGCAGTACCGTAGAAATCTGCTTACGTGAGATTTACTGGTGGAAGGTGACTATGAATAGGCACAGGTCTCTAAGCAATTGAAATTGAGTGTGATTCACTTGAGAGAGAGAGAGGCATACCAACAAAACGTCTGCTGCCTCCAACTCAACCCAGAGCAAAAATGCAGCCTGGGCCTTCTCCACCGTCTTGGGACGACCAGTGAGACATTTGGCAATGATCACATCGCATACTTCCTTTGCATACCTACAAAAGTAATAATACATGTACGGAAACGAAGGGATTAGTGATCTTAAAGGCATGCAAGATATATGCAGCAAGTAGATGCTGTTTACCTGCCAGCGTCAGCATCAGCGACACGTAGGAAGGCAATTAGGGCATCAAGGGCCTTCTCCTGAACAGGAGCATTTGAATCGGCAACCGTCTTTCTGAATAGGGGGCCTGATCATCAACAGCAAAAAGTGAATCAGTCGAAGCATTCTGTCATTCGATCAATGTACTGTGTGTGCATTGCATGTGGGATGGATTGAGGGAAGAGAAGGAGCAGATCTGAGCCCTAGAAAAAGGAAGAAGGGGATTATCAGATACCAAAGTCACGGAGACGGGGATCCTTTGGATCGGAGATGGATTCGCAGAGGGCGGCGAGGTCGATGTTGGCATCACTGCGGACCTTCCAGTTCTTATGAAGAAGCCGCTCTTCCCACGGCAGCTTCTTCGCTTCCTTTAGCAATTTTTCGTCTTCCGTCGACATTCCTCTCCCCTCGCTCTCTCTCTCTATCTCTATCTATCTATATACATCTACAGATGAGAAGCAAAGGATCAAAAAATATATATAGATTGCATACAACAATGGTATGGCCTATGAATTGTTCCAGAACAATATTTCGGATGTAAGTTGAGAGTTCTGTTCGTGCTTTCATGCACGAATCATTCTCTCCTCTCTCTCTCTCTCTCTCTCTCTACTCCCGCTCTCAAGAGCGAGCGTGACAGCGTGTGAAAGAAGGCACTCTCGGTCTCTTTTGTGTGTAGTTATATGATACTAAAGCTGCCTACGACGCTTGATACGCCGGCATTTGGACATTATACACGTACGTGACAATACTAACTCAAATAAACAGACTAGATTATCCATCCTAATTGTCCCCAAGTCACAATCCCAAGATTCGATGGGTCGGATGATATTAACCCCTGATTCGTGGACACTTGTTTGTGCAAATAGGACCGCTGATTTTTTTCATTTTTAACCGTCCAATGAATGTCCACAATCCGAAAGTTGGATCATCAAATAAGCATAATTTTCGGTTCATGATACGTCTACACGGTTGTCATAATTTGGAACGGTTTTTTTTACTGACTATGTAACACATGCAATTTTTAAGAATTTATAAGTAGTGCTTGTGTATCATCCACCATCCTCTTCCAGAGTATCTAAGTTTTCTCTTTTGTTTTTTCCCTCTCTTTTCATTTCGCCACTTTGGCCTGCAAATGAAAAGGAGCGAAGAACGAATGAAATATGACAAAAACATTCACCTGTCCGGAAATTTGGGTTGCACGCTTCGTTCCAAAGTCGGTAGTGGGTTCTACGGTACTTGGATTAAACTGTGCATTTCTACAAGTGTTCCCACGGTTACATGATCCAGACCTTTGAACTGATGTGCTCTATTCTATACTGATCATCATGTAAATATATCTTCAATAGAACTTTTCTAACTCTATGATTTTAGGTCTTGCAGTAAATGGTTGAGAATGGAAACAAATCTACAGCCCTGATTACAGCAAAAGAAGTGACAAGATTGAATAACTAGGAATTGAAATCTTACTTCAATGGTGTGGATTACAAATAAAAGGGGCCCACTGGTAAATATATGTTCTAGGTGACAGAATCAAATAAATCCTCCTTAAATCTACGCTAACAATGTTTGAAAATACGAAATACAAAATGATTAAAATAATCCGTATTGTTAGACAAAGTTAATCATTAGAGAAAAAATTTCATACTCTTGCAGAGTTCAATGTTTGATACAAAGGCAGTAAGATATTGCACGTGTCTGGCATGTGACTAAATTAAACCGTCCAAATCGCTTATATCAACCTAGATGACTCTTGTATGGAAAATTACGCTAATATGATCACGTAAATGGATGATTGATGCTAATTTGATGTACGGTTGGAACGACACTTTTGTAATGGTTAAAGGTTCAAAAAGCTTATGGCCATTAATCAGGAATTATAATTACTTAATCAGTCTTAATTTCGGAGGATAAATTATATGCATTGGGTCCTGAAAATTCAACGGTTAAATTTGAGCTGATCATTTTAAGACATGTTCAATCACACTGTTTCCTATAGTATGGTAGGCCTAAGATTTGGATGCTTTTAATTTTCAGCATCATGCCCTGCAATGATTTGGAAAAACGGATGGATGGGGGTAGATGTATAATAAATACATCAAGGTGGGCCCCACAGCAAGGGCGGCACCATCGTAGGTGAGGCCGGCTTTCCTAATTGTTAATGGGCCGAGTAGGTCCTACCCCTGTTTCGAGCTCGAGACAGGCTGAGCTTCGGCGAGCTGCCATGATGCGTTGATTTCATCCACACCGTCCACTCATTTTTCCATGTCATTTTAAATAACAGGTCAAAAAACAAGGAAGAGTGAAAGATATCTCGTTTCAACACTAAGATCTTGGTATCGATTATCTGGTGGGGGTGGCTAACAGTGAAGTGTAAACTGATAGTAGGTGTACTAAAAAGCTAACAAATAAATATATATATATATATATATATATATATATATATATATATATATATATATATATATATATAAGGCTCAAATAGACCACAAAGTAGGGATTAAATTCCGACCGTTGAAAATTTGTTGGGAACTAAAGAAGTTTTGGATTAAGATTATATTTGTTTTTTGACTTCATCCATGTGTGTATGACCATATCAACATGTTGAATGGCAAATAAACAACAAGGTGGGCCCCAAGATGGTTTCAATGGTGAGCGTAATTAACACCGCTGCTTCCAGTGGTGTGGTCCACTTACACGGCTCCCCTTTAACCCCAAAACTGTGGGCCACCAAGATGTTTATATTAGATCCACTCCATTCATCTATTTCATCAGCTAGTTGTAGGACATTAGCCAAACATTAGGGAGATTCAAAACTCAAATGGGCCACACATGTAAAGATTGAACGCCCACTGTTGAAACCATAGTGAGGTCACACTAGTTTTGTATTAGGGTTATATTCCTATTTTCACTTCATCCATTTGGTAATTACCTTGTGGAAGGGTTCTGTGGCATCTAAACACAATGGTGGCCCCCACGGAGCTTTGGATTACAGGGAGCCATGTAACACTGGGCTGCAGGCAAGTCGCGTCCACGTCTGTCGCAGCTCACCTTACGGTAGGTAGGTAGGCAAGTGGATCTCTGATATGGACTATGCAACAAGTGGACCCACATTGAATTGGTTCAAGAATGTTTCTCTAATCTGGTAATGTGTACCTTCATTTGAGAGCTTAAAAATGGATGATTATGGAAAACCATACAGGCTATGGTGGGAGCAGATTCAGTCAGTTATGACCATGGGCCCACCTTCATGTATGGGTTGTACATCTATTCTGTCCATCCATTTTTTAACTTAGGACGTGGGCCAAAAATAAAACAAATCCAAATCTCAGGTGGTGATTGAATGCCTTATCATTAAAAAATTCCCATGGCAACTGTAATGCTTATTTGCCATCCAACCTGTTGAGAAGATTAAAAGAATGGATTAAGGGAAAACATAAATATTCAAAACTTGTGTGGCCCGTAATAAGTTTTTAATGATCAATAATCATTATTTCCTAAGGTGAGATCCACCTACAATTTGGATATGCCGCAGTTTTGGGTCCACTTTCCAAAATGAACTGAAACTCGGATGAATAGCATGAATATACAACGCACACGTCAAGGTGGCCCCACAGTCCTCACCAGACTAGATCAGGTCCTGACCTAGCTAAATCCACTCACATGGTTGGCATCTGATGAGCAACAGATCCATGAATCACATTGCCAGAAATGATAAATCATGGAAGACCTCAAAGAGTTTACTCAGTACGCTGAAGCGTAGTGAGTTACTACGCAATCCGCTTCCATCTGAGCCGTTCATGAAGTGGAAACGGATTGGCTACTCCCCCTGCCACCAGCCGTGCTCTGTGGGCCCATCATGATGTATTTGTTTCATCCATTCCGTTCATCAATTCGTACACATCATTTTAGGGCTTGATCCCAGGACCACACCACAGGAAAACAATAGTGATTGGATATCCACCATTAAAATGTTCCTAAGGCCCACTGTACTGTTTATTTGACATCCAATCTTTTTATTAGGTCATACAGAGCCAGATAAAGGACAAAAATAAAGATCAGCTTGATCCAAAACTTTTATGGCCCCCAAAAAGTTTGTAATGGTCGATGTTCATTCAACACTGTTTTCTGTAATGTGGTCCATTTGACATTAGGATATACTTCATTTTTGGTTTAATACCATAAAATTATGTAAAAAAATATATGAATAGCATGGATGAAACAAATAAATCATGGTGGGGCCCACAGAGCACCGACCACAGCCATTGGGTGGTGGCAGGGGGCAGCCAATCCGTTTCCGAAGTGAAGTAGGCCACGAGGTCTGCTCAACAGCTACCTGACTACAAAGGAAGCAGGCAGCTGGCCAAATCCTTTTCAAGGCCCTCGGTTTATTTTTTAAGATGGGACGCGTCTGATAAAGGGTCCATATGTCGCACATGTATCCCCATTGGCACCTGTGTTACAAGTCCGGCTGAGAACACGCATGAAGGAATTCAACAATTCTTAGCCGTTCCGCTACGTTAAAAACAGCTACTGATGGAGACCAATTAAAGGTCATTGTGTTTGGACGTTGGTAAAGGAACAAAAACGCTTTCTAGCTGGAAATACTCTGTGCACAAGCCATCAAATATAATTTATAATTATACCCATTTTTAACGCACTAAAGTGTAATAATAAGTCCCCGCCATGTGTCATCACTATGACCTAACAATGGTGGAATAATACTCACACCCAATATATTTTTTGCCCCTTATCCTTGGATGATGCATCTCCTGCCATAAATGCAGTGCCACGTAACTGTAACTTGAGATAAAATGAAATGATCCGTTAGACATAGTCGTAATTCATGTGGCATGGGATGAAAGAAGTAGAGCTAGCACATCTATAAAAGTTCCATCGTAGTAATTGTCCTTTCACAAATTCAGATATGCTCAATAAGGCTGTCTCTCACAATCCTTAAAAAATGGGAGATCTTTTAAAAAATGTTCAAGGTTGTTACAACGATTACGAATATTTGAAGATCAAACCAATATCTAAGTAGATAGGAATGTCGAACGTTTAGGAATCGAACCATCTTCTTTCAGGCCCAGTACCATGAACATCAGAGCCTTCGATAACTCCCGGAGGCAGGTAGAGGCAGAAATGGACATTGAAATACAAATTGGACCAGACATGACTCTCGTTATGTTTCAGGTCATTGATATCCCCGCCTCGTTTAAGCTTTTGTTGGGGCGACCTTGGCTCCATGCTGTTGGAACCATCCCCCATCCACCCTCTATCAAAGGCTTAAATTCCTTTCGGGAAATCGAATCATTTCAGTATTGGCCGAACCCGAAATCATTCTACCAATAACAATCAATATCCCAGAATCTGACATCCCAGTAATAGATGTCCAGCATACGAAGGGTGACATACCATATCGCAGCTTCGAGTTCGAAATTGTAAATTCCATTGTCAAATATGTCATCCCTTGAACGGCTAATTTTGAATTACCGTATCAAGTTCCATGAGAGAGGTATGGTAGTAAAGCCAACTCGTGCCAACGAGCAAAAACAGGGACTGAGATATCAACTGACATCGGAAAATCGGGCCACAATGCCTGGAAAGAGGCAACCATTCAAGTATACACCCATCAAATTTGTCAAGGCCAGGACAGTTTGTGGTGACACGATGGTCTCTCTCGAAAATCACCTTCAGCCACTCAAACTAACAGAACACTCCAGCTAGGAGTCCACTTGGCCGCCAAAACAGTGGGACAAGATTCTCAGAACATCAAAAGCACATCCAATGCTAGGGGACATAACCCCCAAACCCATCACAAGAGGCTAGGGACACGGAAGTAAGGCAATCTACAGAGGACCCAGGACTAGGAGTGTCCATTACGAGGCACACAGACAAGAGTGAGGAGGCACCCATCCCCACAAATAACCAAGGGGAGACACCCCCACCAACATCTCAACGACGCAATGGGCAAAAGCAGCCCCTTCATTAAATCGAAAAAGGAAAATGGTCTTCCCTTGACTGGATAGACATCAGGATCCCACCACAATATGGATTTAAGGAGCCTGAGGAGCTCTAACTTCTGAGTGAAGGGATCGGGTTAGACACAGACTCTAAACCTAGTCCAGCAGACATCATGGTCATCGGGACGGATGACCCACAGGTACGAACAGTTCATGGTAATAGGGGTGAAAGGGGGAAAGAACCGAACTGGTCGGTCATCCCTTTAATGATCGAATTGGCCGGTAAGTCATCCACGGACACCGGTCTAAAAAAAATGCCAATGTAGATAGCAATTGGCATCCTGGACCAAGATAGGATTAATCATGGTTTGCAACGCCATCCTATTAGGGATCCCGTGGCGACACAAAAAAATAAAAATAAAAACTCTCAAAACACAAAAACAACAGATATTTCAAAATCACAAAAACATCAAATATTTCTCAAAATCACAAAGAAATCAGAAACTCTTCAAAAACTAAAAATAACAGAAAATCTCTCAAAATTCACTGTTGCAAACACATCACACACAGTACCAGACTTTGAGGTCGACTCGTTCGATTTCGATCTAGAGTTAGATTTTGAACTCATGGGTTTGGATAAAGCCCAGGATGAGGGACATGATGATGCAGCTCTTGAACTTGAGGATTCCCTCAAAAGGTTCGAAATAAGGGCCAATGTTGTGGCAGATGATTTCGAAATTGTGAACATGGGATCACTGGAACTCCCTAGGGAAGTGCGCATCGATAGATCACTGTCTTTGAAATACAAGCAGAGGATGATGGAATTCTTGAAGCTAAGGTTATCCAACTTTTCTTTCTCTTACAAAGACATGTCAAGGCTCAATGAAGAATTGGTGGTACACCACTTGCCAACAAAGCCGGACATGAAGCATGTCAAGCAGAAGCTCCGACGAATGAAATTAGAATGGGCCCTGAGGGTTCATAATGAAGTCATCAAGCAATACAATGCGGGGTTCCTGGTAGTCTCCAACTATCTAGAATGGCTTGCAAATATCGTACTAGTTCCAAAAAAAGATGATAAAGTCAGGATGTGAATCGACTTTAGGGACCTCAACAAAGCAAGTCCTAAAGACGATTTCTCTCTGCCTCACATCGATACACTGGTAGATAATACTGTTGGACACAAGATCTTCTCATTCATGGACGGCTTCTCCGGCTACAATCAGATTAAGATGGCCGTCGGAGATCGTGAGAAGACTTCTTTCATCACATCGTGGGGAACTTTTTGGTATCAGGTTATGTCCTTCGGGCTGAAGAATGCGAAGGCTACATATCAGCGAGCTATGAATGCCTTGTTCCATGACATGATAAACAAAGAAATGGATGTCTATGTGGATGACATGATCGTCAAATATCGTACGATCGAAGGACATTTTGAAGATCTCAAGAAGCTTTTCAACGGGCTAGAAAAGTTCAAGCTCCACCTTAACCCGCAAAAGTGCTTCTTCGGCGGAACCAAAGGTAAACTGCTAGGCTTCATTACCAACAAAGATGGCATCTGGGTGAACGATACCAAAACCAAAGTGATCATCGAAATGCCGCCTCTCAAAACAGAAAAAGAGATTCGAGGTTTCCTCGAAAGGATCTAGTACATCAGTCGATTCATCGCACAGCTCACGCCCATTTTCAAGCTTTTAAGGAAGAACTCTCCAAAGGAATGGGACAACGACTGTCAAACAGCTTTCGATAAAATCAAGAAGTATCTGTTAAACCCTCCAGTGCTCATGCCTCCTACACTAGGTAGGCCACTATTGCTATACATTTCTGTCGTAGTGGAAGCAATCAGATGCAACCTCGGCCAACACGACGATACAGGAAGAAATGAGCAAGCGATCTACTATCTAAGCCGACGATTCACAAGCTATGAAGCCAAATACTCTAGCTTAGAGAAAATGTGTCTCGCCCTGGTCTAGACAACACAACGGCTACGACAATACATGATCGCTCACCCAATCCTTTGCTCGCTCGCATGGACCCATTAAAATACTTGTTCAAGAAACCAACACAAGCGGGGAGAATCGCAAAATGACAACTGCTGCTTTTCGAGTTCGACATCACTTATGTCACTCAGAAAGCAGTCAAGGGGCAAGCGTTGGCTGACTATTTAGCAACACACTCTCTACCTGATTACCAACAGCTGAAGACCTTCTTCCCTGACGAGGACATTCTCCTTATCGAGAAAGAAGAAGAAAGAAAGGCAGGAGAGTGGACTCTCTTCTTCGACGGAGTCGCAAACTCGAAAGGAAGTGGGGTAGGAGCAATACTCTACTCCCCCGACGACATCCCAATTCCCATCTCCAGGTGATTGACGTTCCACTGCACCAACAACGTGGCTGAATATGAAGCATGCATCGCTGGTCTAAGGGAAGCCATCGCTGCAAAGAAGACTATCATCCGCATACTGAAGAAAATGATCAAGACATATCGCGATTGGTCGGAAATGCTCCCATACGCACTTTAGGCTTATCGGACGTCTGTACGGTCTACTATAGGCGCAACTCCATACGAACTCGCATACGAAATGGAAGCAATGCTGCCAGTCGAGATCGAGATCCTATCGTTCTGAATACTACTGGAAAGCAGAGTCAAGGAGGGCGAGTGGCAACAAGCAAGATACGGTCAACTGCATCTGGCAGGCAAAAAGTGCATGCATGCACTAAGTCATTCGCAATGCTACCAAAGAGGGATTGTACAGGCCTACAACAAGAGGGTCCGAAAGAGGAGCTTCGAAGTCGGTGACATGGTCATGAAACATATCCTACTGCCGCATCTGCCAGATACCAGAGGAAAGTTCAAACCCTTGTGGGACGAACCCCTGATCATTTGAGAGGTACTCCCAGGAGGCGACCTCTAGCTCACCAGTATGAGAGGAGAAGATCTTCCCGAGCCCATCAACACCGACATCGTAAAAATCTATCACGGATAACCACACCTAACTTTGTCAATGGTTACAATCGTTAAGCTGAAATTAACGAAAACAAAAAAAGAAGGAAATCAGTTCTCTTACAAAAAGAATAAAAAAAAAAAAGAGAGAGAGAGAGAGAGAGAAAGGAAGAGAAAAACTCCCACATACAAAAAAAAGAGAAGAAAAAAAGACAGAAAACTTAAAAAGACTTCAAAAGGAGAGAAGAAAATAAGGTCAACCTATATCCCCCAAAATAATCCGACCAACATAGAACAACTTGCGGTTGTAATCAAAGACAAGGACATGAGGGTAGCCAGTCGACCGCCTTTGAAGGAAACCTCTCCGTCTCTCCCGACACTTCAAAAAAAAAAAGAAGAGGAAAGCATGCCTAAGCAAAAAGGGTGAGCTGAAAACCCAAAAGGGGCGGCTTGAGTAAAAACAGCGGGCATGTGGCGAACTTGGTGAAAACCAGAAAAGGGCGCCAAGGGTATATAAAAAAAAAGAAGCAAAAGTTGCCAAGGGGCAGGCAATAACAAAAGCCCAGGACGTAGTGAAAATCTGAAAGGACGCTATGGACAAAAATGAAGGGAATGTCAGTCGTAGTGAAAACTTGAAAGGGCACTATGGGCAAGAAAGAAAACAAAAAAAATAAAAATAAAAATAAAAGTGCAACTACAGAAGAAGCCTAGGCAACAAGCGAAACAAAGAGATGCGAGGAAAGGACCGATCCTGGATCAGAATTCTATCAGACTCTACCCAAATCCAAAGGGCACGATCCCGAAGGCGTACTCTCAGGGAATCAAGATCTCTAGTACATAACTCAGACTACTGAACACAACTTGGGCTGAGCCCAATATTCTGATCCCAATCATCCAAAGCACAAATCCAAACACAAGCAGACACTGATAAAGTTGGCATAAACAAAATTATTATTCCTTTCAAAAAGTCTTCTTTTACATTGTTTTCCTTTCCTTACAAAATAAAAACCAAACCATTCACACACATATAGGACAAGCAACTGAGCATGACATGGATCAAAAGGTAAGCCTCCATCCTATCCCTCGTACATTGACAATCTTTGCCTAAGTCGCTCTACCTCCATATGCAGGTAGAAGACTTCGTCCCTCCCCAAGCGGGGCGAAGCAATCATGCTCTCATCATACCGCCACCCCACCGCCAATCGACGGGCCATATCCTCACATATGTGACGAAGAATGGCAAGCTCATATATAAGATGGCCATGCGTCGTGAGTAGGAATGATGGGTCAATGAAGAGCCGCTCCTCAAACGCCTCAAATGAATCATCAACACCTGAAGAGGACGAAGCAGTGTCGCCAACAATATCCCCATCATCCACCTCATCTGCTAAGTGCCAACTAGGAACCTGACGATAAAGCGACTGCTCCACCACCCATCGCTAGTACGGGACTGTCACCAGGGGAGGAGCCCGGGACTCAAACTCCAAAGCCGCCACATTCAAGCAACCTTGCCAAGAAGCCCAGACTTGATGATATAAAGCAATCAGGCTGAAAGGAAGAGGAGCATGCCCGAACCCAGAGAAGGCGAAGTCAAGAATCTCCTACCAAAAGCCAAACTGTCAAAGAAACTATACCGGATGGTAAGAACAGTACCCTCGAAAGCCCAACAGCAACAAAGGAGAACGAGCAGTGTTATAGATCAATGGCGTGCGACCAAGCTAGGAGGCTTCCCAGCTAACCTCCCATCCTTGGAGCTGCGAAAACATGCGGCGATAAAGCAATTGTGTGGCCATAGCACTAAGAGGAAGGCCGTCAAGCAATAAAGACAACACATCACCACGGCGGGAATCAGGCCACATAAGCAGAGGAGTCATGTACAAATGCTCCCATAGCCATACCTGGAGAGAGGTGCGATTAAAAGATGAGGCGAAAGTAAATAAAAGAGCAGGAAAAGAAGAAAAGGGACGGAATGGAAAATACCTAAAGAAATGAGCAGCAACCCCAGAGGATACGAGTTTGCCCAAGCGAACACTCAGACAAACCCAGGAATAGCTCAACCAACACTATGGAGGTGACACTCCGATAGCCCGGGACGTGACAAAAAACATCGAGCAAGACCGCCAAGGATGACTGCCACCAGCTCGAAAAAAGTAGCTCAGCCAAGACACAAAAGATCAGTGAAGTCAGACACTGAAGCTGGCGATCAAATCCTGGCCCTCCTCGACCAGTCGAACAACGGTCATATAAAAGCTCGAGTGAGAACTCATTAGCTTTACCCTCTGTAGTGGGAAAAGCGGCTGAGTATCCAAACCATGGGCCCAAATCAGCAGGATAAACCGGGACGGATGACAGGATGTACGGCTCCTGAGCGAGAGGAAGACCAAACAGACGAGCAAACTCTTCTAAAGATGGGCCCAGCTCCAAATCATTGATGGAAAACAGGTTCAACGCTGGAACCCAATCATATGAAGCCACGCTCAACAATCGCCAATCGAGGTGAACTCTGTGGAAATGAAGAACCTCCTGAAGGCCCAAAGAGCCCAGCTCGAAGACTTCAGAGTCTGTCAAACTCTCAATCCAGATATGCAACCTCTCGGAACATGTACTACAAGGCTGCAGGTGACAGATCCAAATAGGAACACCCTCTACAACTCGAAACCCCAAGTCAACGGGAGAATCGTCGAAAATGGGCATCCCCTTGTCCAAAAGATCAACCTCACAGTGTCGAAAGAAACCCAACTCGCCCATCGCGGCCCGAAGTGTGTCCTAAAAAGCAGCGACTGGTGGGCCCGAGCTGAAATTGCGGTAATGATCGCTTTAGTTGAAATGTGAATATGCCAATATGTCCTAAAGGGGGTGAATAGGACTTTTTAGTATTTTATGATATATTTAAAAATTCTATCAATCTTATCCTGAAAGAATATGCATGTATTAAGATTACTTCAAGGTAACTCTAATGGCTTTTAAGCCAAGTAGAGGATCCAATCATAACACTACTTGAATGATACACAAAATGAAAATCTTAATTTATGATGGATGTGACTGTGTGTGAGAAGTGATCTCAGATAATCAATTATGAAGGCATCTAAAGAAATTACACAGGTAATGAAAGACAATAGCAATCTCAAACAAAATCATTTTTATAGTAGTTCGACTACTTGTCTACTCCACTTTCGGCGGACGCACTCAACCCTTGAGTGTACCGGATCTCACTAAAGGAGGTTTCACAATAGGTTCACCTCAAACCGAAGGTTTTAAATCAAGTTCACCTCTAACCAGTACAACATACACTTAGGCTGATACATCGTGTCTACATGACACATTTTATGCTCCCATGAGCAAGGGTCAACACAACACCCAACTTTTAGGCCACACAGGCTAAGGATCCACACAAGGAACCTCACTAGTTTATGCTCTCCATAGAGCAAGGGTCAATACAAAGCACCTACGATATACACTCCCATTGGAGGCCTCCTGTGAGGACTTGCAAGGGGTGAGAAACACCTTAGACCCGATCCTACAGAAGGAATGATCACAAGGGTCCTCTGGACTCTAATGACTTACAGATAAGTAGATGAGCCCCATTTAGCACGTTGTTGAAGATCTCCTCCTTTGATGACGAAGACTCTTCAGCTTCCTTGATCCGCAACTCAGAAGATGTACCAATACATGGCGACGGGTTGGGTCAAGGATATGATGGAATCCTATTCTTTTAAACGTTTTCCTATTAGAGAGATAGAGCGATTTCAATCATCTAAGCATTCAAGGCATCCCAACTTAATGTTTTTCCATTAAGGTAGTAGTTGCAGGATCCTTGAATGCAGAAGTTCATTCCCGAATCCACTCTATTGAATGTCAATGATGAGGGTGGATTGGAGGATGAACTCCCATGAGAGAAAAGGCTTTGGGTATATAATCTAAGGTTAAACACTCAAAAGCACTCTCTATTTTATCTGCAAACAATCAAGGACAAGCTCTCATTAAATAGGCAAAAGGTTCTAACAGATATAAAATGATCACATTTATGACAGAGTTCGATGTCATCGAGCAAGGTCGATATCATTGAGCGTATACTCTCGATCGCATCGATTGGCCGCTCGATGACACGAACATAACTATTAAACGCTTTTGAAAACTTTTGCCAATTGGTCGAGGAGATCGAATGTGCGTCGATGTCATCGAATTTTGAACTCTGATTTCATCGACACGAGGTTCGATTCCTTAACATTTGAAAATAAGAGAGCACTTGCCTTTGAAATATTTCAGGTATGACATGATCGATCATCACTTGATATCATCAAAATTTAAATATCGATGATATCGAGGGTAGTGTCAATTCATCGATAATTCCAAGAAATTTTCCTATAAGCTTACTGGACAGTTTTTGTCCACTTTCAATGATATCGACCATGCCTCAATATGATCGATATTTGAATATCGATTTTATCGAGTAACCCTCAATCCGAAAAAAATAACCTGAAAAACTTGCTGGATAGATTTGTGTCCCAAACCGATATCATCGAAGGTCTACCGATATCATCGAGATTTGAATTCCGAGGATATCAAGGAGCCCTTCGATATATCAAGATTTGCATGATTTGCCTTAGCAGCTCTTAGGACACAAACAGACTAAATGTCGATTTTATCGAGTCAGCTCGATGGACTCGAGATTCAAATTTCGGTGATATTGAGACGTCCATCGATTCATCGATAATTCAGTCCAGATATTTTTATGGTTGCTGGACATCTTAAGTCCTCATTTCGATAAGATCGATTGAGCTTCAAGGACATCGACAACAGTGTTCAATTTCATCGAACCACTTGTCGATAAATCGACAAAGGTATAAAACTTAAGGATTTTCCTATTCTGTTTAAAAAGTTTTCTAACCAAAAACCCTAGACTGTTCTATGCAATTTTAAGGGCTTTAATTACCTGGTGTTTTGGGACATGGGATGTGAGGTTAAGATATACCTGTGACGAGTTTGGGCACACATCCAGTTGAGGCAGATGCTTGATTAGTCTTCCCGTGGGGCTTCTTTGTCTAGTTGACTCAATGCTCACGCTAATTGGCAAACCAAGGCACTTTCAATCTCCCCCTTTGTCAATTACGTGACAAAACACCAAAACACTGTAGAACAACTTCTATACTGACACCCTAAATTCTATGTACATGAACTTTACATAATTGTACAATGCTATCTGGTTCACATACACAAACATTCAGTAGCTGCTCCTCCTCAACAGCAATCTCCCCCTGTCTTCTTGCAGCTGCTCCCCCTAACACCTGTACCACCATCCACAAACAGATACACACAATTTTCCTTTAGGGTGTAGAATTGTTCTCCCCCCTTTTGTCAGTCATTGCCAAAGGATAGCAGAACAGTGGATAGTGGATGAAGTTGAAGCATATGGGAGAATCAAAATTCAAGGAGCATAAGCAGAGTAGATATAAAAAAACATCCCTTGAAAGCATATCAGTCCAAAGAAAGGGCTATGATGACTAATAGTATGAGCATTAAGATTAAGCATCACAGACCACAATTGATATAAACCAGATAAAATAGGAGAGCAGGGATAAGATTCACAGACGATAGCAGCAATTAAAGCAGACCAATAAGCATTAGAAAGAAAGATGGCAGTACAGATATAAATCATAACTAGCCATAAAACTCATTATCCAAAATATGTACTGCCCTAGGTAAGCAGTAGTATGACCTCCATCCTAAACAAAAAAAATTAAGCCCAGCCATGGGCACCCAACAACAAACACAAGTATCTAGCCCATCCACGGGCATATACATATCAAAAAAAAAAAAAAACTTGTCTGACTTTGTAAGTTAGTAATCCAGCACATACACTCATGTGAGCGTAGGGCATTCAAAAAGATACCAATGGCCATACGCGAAAATGAGAGTAGGGTGTATGTGACAACTCCCAAATGACAACACTATAGCGGAGGAGCGGAGGAAGATGGTGCTGTGTCATCATGATAGCAGGTGATGAGATCAACAATTGTTGTACGGACTGCTGCACCTTGTTCACCAGACGTTCCAGGACAGTGAACCGTGCATTCGTTGATTCCTTCAACTAAAGGACTTCTCACTGTATCGCTCCAATCCGATCATGATGTAGCTTGAACCTTTTGGTATGGCCAGGGTCGGACGGGGACGGAGCCGATTGGGATGCGATAGGGTCACCTTCAGCCATTCCAAAGCCGGTTGGGATGCGATAGGGTCACCTTCAGCCATTCCAGCACCTTCGGCATGAGCAGCCCCTCATCATGTTCTCCTTCTTCAGCAATCCCCTCCTTGGGTTGGTCTTCGGGAAACTTGTGGAACTTTAAATCCATCCTTCTGATGTTGTTCTTATTGAAGTGTTGAAGGGGAAGTTCCGGATCGATTGTTGTTGGAAGACCGATCGCATTGCACATAGTGTGAATGATCTAAGGATAGGGTAAGTGAACATCCCTTGACGTATGAATTGCATAGACTAGTTGATGCACAATTAGAGTAGGAAGACTGATTTTTATCCCTGTAGCTATGGAGTACACTACCATGGCCATGAACCCGGTGAGATCCGAACGATTGGTACCCCTTGGATATATGTTGGAAACAAAGATCTCATGCAAAATACAATACCGAGGTTCCATAAACTTTGATTTTAGCGCATTGCCTTGATACCAGGGGATATAACGACCATGACAGAGAAATTTTGTAACCATGGACCGGGTTTCAACATTCTCAAGGTCCATGTCAGGGAGACCAACGGGTGATAGAGTAAGGCCAAGAAGGTTTGCAACAGCTGCAAGAGTAATTTCTACATCATCACCATCAACCGAAACCGTAATGGACGGAGGATCAGCCACTGGCGAATGACTTGAAGTAAAATAGTTGTAGGTGCATTCATAGTGACACGGACCGCCAAAATCGAGAAGCGGCAGCCAGTCAATCGCGGCTAGGAGGGGTTCTAGATTGTATGGTTTTAGACACTCCTTGTCAACCCTCCTTTCATGAATGAGTTTTCTTCTGATGTATTTGGCCAACGCCGGATTCACCCTAGTAGGAGGAGGTGTCGGTGCTTCAGATTGGGACCCGTCATGCGATGTCTGCCTTGTGTGCTAGCGAGTAGGAGTCCCATGTTCAGGAGCCCTTGCCCTTTCTCTCGGGGTAAGAACTTTTTGTCTGGAGGATCTGGAAGATTCTCCAGGACTAAACAGTTTTCCTTTGTCCTTTCCCAATTTTCGGTACTCACAGAGAAGAGTTTGATGAATTTGGGGATAAACAGACAGAGCTTCGCTTGAAAAACAAGAAATACCTAAAAAGTACAAGATGGAATCTTAATGAAATGAGAGAATGGAAGGGGTATTACCGGATTTAAACGATGCCTAGGACTTCTTGATTGCAAACCGGCTGAGAGGAACGAGCAGAGAAGAAGAAAAAATGATTTAGAAGTGAAATGCAATTTTTCCCGTTTAACCGTCTTTTATCGGGTGGCACACTTCGATATCATCGAACATTATTTCGATGATATTGATAGACCCTATTCGATGATATCGAAGCCGTCTTCGATAGCATTCTCGATCATGAGACTCTTCCTATTCCAAAGAGGCGTCGATGATATCGACCCTTGGTCGATTTAATCGAGATTCCACATAAGTTATCGACAGACATATCAAAGGTGTATATTTTTCATTTACTTCAATCATTTTGACAAACTTTCATGTATAATATAGTATATCTTTGTATCACTCAGTATACACAGCAAAATTTTGTACAAGCATTGTACAATCCAAAATTATAAACATCGGAATGTTTATATACAAAAAGATTGAGATGAGGGACCTCAGATGTATCATTAAAAGTTCAGCAAAATTGCATCTTTTCAACAACTATCTAGGTCTCGATGCATGACCTGGACATGATTTCCCAAGGTTAAATATTTCTAGGCATATGGATCAGCCCTACCTTTGCCTTTAATGACATAGCAGTGGTTATTTGTACGAGAACCCTTCATCACTGGTTTACCTGATAGGTCTAGGATCTCGCATTCTTCCTTGTCGAATGTAACCACATGCTCATTGTCACATATTTGAGAAATGCTTAGAAGATTATGATATAATCCTTTTATACAAAAGGCATTCTCATTTTTGAGCATATTTATACCTTTGATACTTCCCTATCCTATTACCTTAGCAGTGCTTCCGTCTCTATAGGTGACTATCCCGTCATTAAGATCTGAATAGTTTAAGAGAAGGGATTTATCACCCATGACGTGTGTTGAGCAACCGTTATCCAGGTACTACTTAGCATCATTGCCTGTTATATGATTTGAGTGAGTAACAAGACAATTTTTCTTTTCTTTTACTACCCATTTTGTGACAGGGATAGTGGTAGTTTTTGTTTCTTTAAGCAAGTTGGGCAACTGAATCATGTTTTCTTGTCTCACAAATTCATTAGTTTTCTTGTTTAATTCAGCCACTCGATCCAATAACTCCTTCATCCTATTAGTCATTATGGGTGGTGATGGGTGTGTATTTCTTCTATTCGTGTTCCTAAATGGACACCTGACATCTTGTTTTCTGGTTGGTCTGAATTTACCTTCATGCTTTTGACCAGAATTGAGTTGTGTCTTCCCAGGAAATACGCATTTAAATTTATAATGACTAGAGTCACCACATAAATGACAAACAGGAGTAAGTTTAGTTTTACTTCCTGAAGCAATAGATTTTTTAGCTATTGATGCTGCATTTGCAGATTTTGTTTTAAACTTATCATATCCTAAGCCACTCGTTTTTTCCTTGTCTTCCCATCCCTAACTGTTTTTCTAACTTCTCACTATTCTGGAAAAATTTATAGTTTATTTCAGTAGATTTTAAGGATTTCTCTAAGTCAAATCGGAGTGTGTGATTTTCATTTCGAAGGAGCATGTTTTTATCTTTCAATAGCTCAACCTGTTTCTTTAGTTTCTCAGACTCAGATTTAAGGAAGATATTGATTCTTTCTAGTCTATCATTATCTGAGTGGTATTGCTGTAAATCATCAATTAAGTGTGTATTGATTTTCAATGTTTTATCTAAATCGTTTTGCAGCAATTTATTTTTGTTTTCAGTTATTCCGAGTCTCTTAAGTATGTTGATGCTGTGAATGTAGAGTTGATTGTAAGCATCTTGTAGTTTATCCTTTTCTTCTTCTTCTTTCTCAGTTTCCTCATTATCTGATGGAAATGATTCAGTGGCCTGTGGTTGTTCAACGTTCTTAGTTTCGATGGGAGTGATTAAGGTAGTAGAGACATATCAATTGGTGGCACATATCCCCTTTCCACATTATCCCAAACATCATGATCTAGAGATCTCAGAAAGAAGTGCATTCTAGCCTTCCAATATGCATAATTTGATCCATCAAACACTAGAGGCCTAGTGACCGATGAGCCCTCTCCTTTAGCCATATTACCAACTTCAATCAAGATCACTCTCTAGGCGATGAAGCCCTTAAGAGAGACCCGCTCTGATACCAATTGAAATTGTGGTAATGACCGCTTTAGTTGAAGTGAGAATATGCCAATATGTCCTAGAGGGGGTGAATAGGACTTTTTACTATTTTATGATATATTTAAAAATCCTATCAATCTTATCCTGAAAGAATATGCAAGTATCATGATTACTTCAAGGTAACTCTAATGGCTTCCAAGCCAAGTAGATGATCCAGTCATAACACTACTTGAATGATACACAAAATGCAAATCTTAATTTATGATGGATGTGACTGTGTGTGAGAAGTGATCTTAGATAATCAATTATGAAGACATCTAAAGAAATTACACAGGTAATGGAAGACAATAGTAATCTCAAACACAGTCATTTTTATAGTGGTTCGACTACTTGTCTACTCCACTTCCAGCGGACGCACTCAACCCTTGAGTGTACCAGATCTCACTAAAGGAGGTTCACAATAGGTTCACCTTAAACCAGAGGTTTTTAATCAGGTTCACCTCTAACCAGTACAACTTATACTTAGGCTGACACATCATGTCTACACGAGGCTCCCATGAGCAAGGGTCAACACATAGCACCCGACTTTTAAGCCACACAGGCCAAGGATCCACATAAGGAACCTCACTAGTTTATGCTCTCCACAGAGCAAGGGTCAATACAAAGCACCCACCACGTACACTCCCATCGGAGGCCTCCTGTGAGGACTTGCAAGGGGTGAGAAACACCTTAAACCCAATCCTACAAAAGGAATGATCACAAGGGTCCTCTAGATTTTAATGACTTATAGATAAGTGGATGAGCCCCATTCAGCACGTTGTCGAAGATCTCCTCCTTTGATGACGAAGACTCTTCAGCTTCCTTGATCCGCAACCCAGAAGATGTACCAATACATGGCGACGGGTTGGGTCAAGGATATGATGGAATTCTATTCTTTTAAATGTTTTCCTGTAAGAGAGATTGAGCGATTCCAATCATCTAAGCATTCAAGTCATCCCAGCTTAATGTTTTGTAATTAAGGTAGTAGCTGCAGGATCCTTGGATGCAAAAGTTCATTCCCCAATCCACTCTACTGAATGACAATGATGAGGGTGGATTGGAGGATAAACTCTCATGAGAGAAAAGGCTTTGGGTATATGATCTAAGGTTAAACACTCAAAAGCACTCTCTATTTTCTTTACAAACAATCAAGGGCAAGCTCTCATTAAATATGCAAAAAATTCAAACAAATATAAAACAATCACATTTATGACAGAATTCGATGTCATCGAGCAGGGTCGATATCATCGAGCATATACTCTCAATTGCATCGACTGGCCGCTCGATGACACAAACATAACTGTCAAACCCTTTTGAAAACTTTTGCCAATTGGTCGAGGAGATCGAACGTGCGTCGATGTCATCGGATTTCAAACACCGATTTCATCGACACGAGGTTCGATTCCTCAACATTTGAAAATGAGAGAGCACTTGCCTTTGAAATATTTCAGGTATGATATGATCGATCATCACTCGATATCATCGGAATTTGAATATCGATAATATCGAGGGCAGTGTCAATTCATCGATAATTCCAAGGAATTTTTCTATAAGTGTAACATCCCAAAAATCGGGGGTCGAGTAGTAACTCAACTCTCGAGTTCCAAAACATCACTTATGTAACAAAATGAATGATGATTGAATGTTGACTGTATTCATGCATTGAACATGAGTGAGATTAAGCCAAAACAACATATCATACTCCAGAGACAATTAAATTGTAAGCGGAAGACTGTGATAGAGATATATAATATAAAAACAGTGGTGAGTCTCCAGAGTGTGATAAAGTTACCAGGTTAATTAATTACAAGTACAGTTCTAAAATATACCAAATATGAGGAAGTGTAATGTCTTCTATCCCAAGTGTCATAGTCCTGTCAATACAATACCAGGTCTTCATGGACCTGCCAGAGAGTTACAGATAGGAGAACTCCTCCTCATCATCATAGAAGTAGTCTAGCTCTGCTTCTTAAGCATCGCCATCACCTGAAACTCAACAAATCTGGTTGGTGTTGCAAACACCGTCCCGTAACGTGGGAGTGAGTGATCAACTCAGTGGAACAATAAAGCATAGGTTAACAAATTATCAATTCAGTTAAGCAGTAATGATAAAGCAGTAAAATCAAACACTCCTAACTACTCTTATTAATGCAAGTATGAATGCAATCATGATGTATGCCCTCACCACACCCTCCCTCGTGCGACACCATCTTACGTTTGCGACATGCTTCTATCCCTCAGTGCTCCACATCTTCTAGGCACATGCAATGCATGATGAGCATGATTACTGAGTATTTATTAGTCCATTTCAAACAGTAGGATTGGGAAACTAAGGTACCTCCCTTGTATCATTCTCAAACATGATCCATTCTAGGGTCGTCAGTCCTAGTTAATCTCAGACGATGGTGTGTTTTCTAGGTCACTGCAAAGGCTGCCAGGGCTGTTACGCACAAAGGTTACACCACTCCCCCATCACCTCTTTAACGATTAATCACTATATAGAAACAGGCCTAGTTCATACTCTCTACACTGCGGCAAAACTCATCACCTCACCGCGATTTCAGAGTATGCTCGAGGTCACTCCACTAACGTCCTACCAACTGACAGTCTATTTTCGAAGCCCGACCAGTCTACTTATTGACAATGGGACTCGGATGCAACCCGACTAGGGACCACAGCCAGGCTACGCCAGTGTAGGCCGACAGCTCGAATATAGTGTCCCATACCACCATAATCGGCTCACGAGTAGGTTGCTCACTGGTCACTACGGGGAGGCACGTGGCCCCAGCGTAGGCCGACAGCTCGACCACGGTGTCCCATACCACCATGCCCGGCTCATGAGTCTTAGCGGATCGAGGTACCATGGTTAGAAGGGATTTCATTGGTAAGTTTGGTACCCTAGGTTCAAGCAGTAGCGACCAAACATGGTGAGCATAAATTAGACAGATCAGGTTACTTGACAAGCTCAGCTAGCTCTAGCGCACAACAAGTTGAACGACATGAAGTGCATAAGTACTTCACGTGGCCAACCACTATCACCAACTGAAGTACGACTCGAGTTCGTCGAACACATCTCACGTGGTAAATGAATCACAGCCAAGAATTTAATTCTGGTACCAATTGTTTGGACTATAATCATAGCCCCAAACTCAATCAAACCTTATACGTAGCATGTAGAGTAAAGCATGGTAAACAAAGTAATCCGAGCATTTTAGTAAGCATATATAAAGCATGTTATAAAGCATGTTGTAAAGCACTACATAAGTAGGAATATAAACACATATATTGCACAAGTAAGCAGTTTAAGTAAACAACCTCATGGAGGTAATCATACATGTCTCTAAGGTAGTTGAGAATCCCATCTCAACACCCTCCTAAGGCATCAACATTCAAACACTTACACAAGCATTCCTATAAACACTTAACATACACTATTTCAACATACTTAGTGTATGTTAACAAACATGTATTAGGGAGAGTCCTTTCACCAAGCAAGTATTTTACACATACATAATATATTTATACAACAATTAATCATGGCAAACACATCTCTAAAATATACATGTATACGGTACTTTCTACAATACAGTATTTCTACATACATAGTATATATTAGTAAAACATGTATTTGGGCGAATCCTTTTGCCAAATAAGTATTTTATCCATATATTGTATATTCATATAACAAATAATCATGTCAAATACATTTCCAAAATTTATACGTATACGGTATTTTCTACGAATACCTAGAATATGTAAAATTCTATAATCTACATCTTTAATCGAAGCGGAAAACAGAAAGCACTTTGTACATGTGCAATTGCATGCAGATCATGAATTTATCATTATCTGACATTGAAAGCACTGAAAACCATAACCTATACACTTAAAGTCCGCACCTTTTGTCGTAGAATCGTAACGGAGTCAGTAGATTTGTCAAGGCTTTGTATACGACGATTCGGCAACCTATACGTTAAAATAGGTTAGCTATTTCATAACCTACAACTCTTAAACCCTAAATCAGTTTAGGGTTAGGGTTTCTTACCTAGAAACGGAGCTAGAATCGCCGGGAAAGCGATTAGAACGGAGTGGTTGGGCTTGTGTAGCAGCAGGGAAGAACATCAGGGAGATCCTCCCACTTCTCCCACACTTTCTCTCTCTTTTCTCTCTTCTCAAATCCAAATTCGTATGGCTGAAATGAGAGAGGGTTTAAGGTCCTTATATAGCCTAAAAAGTCTCCAAAATAGACTCCAGGTCAAGCTATACTTGGGTTATAGCCAAAGTGGGCTGGTTTCAGCTCAACGGAGGACTTCTGGCGGGCCTCCTTGAGCCAAAGGTCAGACTTAAGCTCACTAACACCAGATCTACGTTCCATTAAGTTTTCGTTCCAGTAGGGTTCTCAGATCACGCGTGGCGAACCAGTTTCAGTTCAACGGTCAGTGAATCTCGATCGGAGATTCCGAATACATCTAAATGTGTATAAAATTTTTCCTGATCCGAGGGTGTAATTTGGCACGATTCGATGGTCGTTGGTTAATATCTTGACTGTGCGACAAGTCTCAGATTACTATTTAAGATATTTATTTTGTAAAGAGACATGTGTTTTCACACTCCCTCGCTCCAAACTCATGCGAACAGCCGTGGGACACTGTCTGGATTTGATTTCTGAGATGGTTGTCAAGCCCAGCGAGGCGGTCCTAATTCCTTAACTTCGTATTATTCGTACTTCCGACGTGCGGTCTAGAACTGATACGGAGTTTCAAAGTGTTCCCGAGAGTAGTCAGGTAATGAGTTTGATCCTAAGTTTTAGGGTAACCTAGCGTCAATGATTCTACAAGTTTTGGGTCTTGCAGATCGTATTTAAAGCGATTCAAACAGATTTCGTAGCTAATCTAGTTTAGCACTTAGTTACTTTGTCTCCTTTCTAAAGGATTTAATCCTAAGTGATTTCTGGTCGAGGTGGTACTCAGGCCTTTGTAGTTTGTTTATAAGGTGATCCAAGTTATAACACTTATCTAGTTTAAGATAGTGTCTAGGGTGAAAGTACTTAGGAAAATTGAAAGAACAAGGTGGTGAAGGGTTGGATTTGTGAAGGAAATGGGTTCAGAAGCGATCTTAGACTGTAGGATTCAGTTCTGACAAGTTAATGAGGTGTTAGGAGCGGCCCATTGCCGAAGGACGTCTAATTCCAGGTTGGAAAAAATCCGGGCTGTTACAATAAGCTTGCTGGACAGTTTTTGTCTACTTTCGATGATATCGACCATGCCTCGATATAATCGATATTTGAATATCGATTTTATCGAGTAACCCTCGATCCGAGAAAAACAACCTGAAAAACTTACTGGATAGATTTGTGTCCCAAACCAATATCATCGAAGGTCTACCGATATCATCGAGATTTAAATTCCAAGGATATCGAGGAGCCCTTCAATATATCGAGATTTGCATGATTTGCCTTAGCAGTTCTTAGGACACAAACATACTAAATGTCGATTTTATCGAGTCAGCTCGAGACTCGAGATTCAAATTTCGATGATATCGAGACGTCCATTGATTTATCGATAATTCAGTCCAGATATCTTTATGGTTGCTGGACATCTTAGGTCCTCATTTCGATAAGATCGATTGATCTTCGAGGACATCGACAATAGTGTTCGATTTCATCGAACCACTTATCGATAAATCGACAAAGGTAGAAAACTTAAGGATTTTCCTGTTCTGTTTAAAAAGTTTTCTAACCAAAAACCCTAGACCGTTCTATGCAATTTTAAGGGCTTTAATTACCTGGTTTTTTGGGATATAGGATGTGAGGCTAAGATATACCTATGACGAGTTCGGTCACACATCTAGTTGAGGCAGATGCTTGATCAGTCTTCCCGTGGAGCTCCTTTGTCTAGCTGAGTCAATGCTCACGCTAATTGGCAAACGAGGGCACTTTCACGAGCCACCGATAACTGCCACGTCAGGAGCAGTCTGGAAAGTACATGCCCCAAGAGCCGTAACACTCAAACCACTCCAGTAACTGACTGGACCGACATCCTAATCCCCGACAATAGCTGCTTGTCCCATTACCACCTCAAGATCCATGCAAAAAATCTGACTCAGACCATTTGCAACGGGTCCATTGCCTACCAAATCTGAACCACCAAAAGGTGGGCCGCCACCCATCCAGAACTAATCCACATCATCCATACCATCAAATCCCATCAACATGACATCTCCACCATCCAAGTGTGACCCCCCAAGATCCGGATCATCTACCATTCCCCCAATACTATCCACACCACCCATTGGCCCAACCATACCCATCCTACCAACATCCACACCATCCGATGACTCACCAAGCATGGAACCATCAAATCCATCCAAACCATCAAATCCATCCAATTTCACCTCATGTCCACTAATAATGATAGTAGGAGCAATGTCATAAATGACATTGACTTCTCCAAGAGGGCTCATTACACCACCATTAACCTCCATCAATCCATCATCAAAACCCATAAATGAACCACCACCTACCATGCCATCATAAATAAAAAAAGATGCTTCACCTACCACTCCATCATTGATGTTGGACCCACCAACATTCCCTCCATGACCAGCCATAATAAAGACAAGGGAATAAAAGATAAAGGAGAGAAAAGGACAAAGGAGGGGGGCAAAAAGGAGAAAAAGGGACAAACAAAATGATCAGGAGCTCTGGAAAGGAAGGGAATATCCAGAGGAAGTGCTGGGAAATGGACAGAGAAGGACTTTCGCTGGAATAAAAGATGAACGGGAGCGGTAATCGGATTACCGCTCGTGGTACTCCAAATACTGCCTACAGGTCTCTGCCATTCCTGCAGGCTTGACACACCTGACAGAAGCAGAATGGGCGAAAAAGGTCAACGGGCGATAGTCCAAATACCGCCCGGGCCCACTTTCTCTTGAAATCAAGGACGGATCCACTGCAGATGCCCCGGGACACCAATCTTTTATCAACATTCTACAACGATCAGCAGAAAGGCCACATTGAGCAACTGAAAGTTCTATATATGCGGGAGATTATACAACTGGTGTTACATGGTCATATGATACAAAGGAACTAATCATCGTCGGGAATATAGTCATCTGTATCCTTTTGCCGAACATGTGGCCCCAAAAGACTCCCTCTAACAAAATGAGCACCACCGCCAGGAGCATATGAGTGCTACAAGATCGTATCGATACTGTACTGCTCGCACCATGAGTTGTACTCCCTCGCTAGGTCGATTAAGGCACTAGCATCAAAGCCCTCCAATGTAGCAGCCAGTTCCCGCTCTGGCATCGCCTCCAATCCAATGAGCCATATGGAGGACTGAACGGAATAAAAGGGGTACCCGTCAGCTGCCAGAAAATCCTCTCACCTAAGTACCATTTCGTCACCCACGGATCCTCCAGAATACGACGCCGAAGTGAGGCCTAGAAAGCCTCTAGAGCCGCAAGGGTGAGAGCAGCAAGCGATCGAAGATACTGCCTAGTGTGGAACTGTAAAGAACAAGCAAGTTAAAGACAAAGGGCAAACAAAGGAAACAATAAGGACAAGATAATCACTTACATCATCAGGGACAAGGGTGTCAACATTCGATCTCTAGGTGAGATCAGGGAACGAGCATGCATGGCTGTGATTATCCTTATACCATCGCATAATGCAAGGAAAAGGAGGTATGCGGTTGATCAGGGTAGGGGCCAAGTGAGGAAAATGGTCGAAGAAATAGGCCTGCATAAAGTCATCATCAAAAATCACATCGATCATACAAGGGAATGACACGAGAAAAAGGGGATTTGGGCACGCACCTTAATGACCGGGTAGAAGCCAGTCAAAGACCTGCTGTTGCAGCGACTGGCTTTATCCAACCCATCATACAAGTGAACGAGAAGGGCCGCATTCTAGTTATACGGTGTGAGAAAAGTGATATCAGCTACAAGCGACAATAAACGGGAACTCACTAGCTCATTCCTGTGACAAAATATCATCGCTCCTATGGTGTATAAAATCAAGGCACAGGCCTTCACAATGGCCTCAGCCTCGGTCTCTGGAATACATCGGGCGAAGTTCGCAGACAGCCAGAGTAGCTTGAACCGCAAGCTTGAAAAATATGAGGGATCCGGCATCATACCCAACAAACTCATCCAATCGTCGACAGAAGGTACTGGAAGATCGTCCTCGAACTAGATGGACCCTCCCTCATACCGGAGACGCAACTGGATGTAAATATTATAAGGAGTGATCCCCCATTCCCCGAAGGACATATGAAAGGTGTGGGTCCTCACATGCCAACGCTCAGCTAACACAGATAACAAAGACATGTTCGTCTTGCCTAGGCAGATTTGAAATAAACTAGCAAGAGGAGTTCGCTCCAATACCTCGATAAACAAAGGCTGGGGATCCCTGAACCAATCCGGCCAATGGTTTCTGACCCCACGCCCCCTCAAAACTGCAGGAGCATCTCCCTCGTGAGCAATCTTAGGCAAATGCTGGCTTTCCATGGATCATCAGAATGGTGAGAAGGACCGGCCTCATTACGGCTGCAGCGAGGCATGCTATACAAACAAAAGGTTCACAGGTAAGTACCCTTCTCACCAAAAGGCCCAAAGTCAAAGTCCAAGCCTACAAGGCCCAAAGTCAAAGTCCAAGCCCACAAGGCCCAGAGTCAAAGTCCAAGCCCACAAGGCCCAGAGTCAAATTCCAAGGCCCAAAGTCAACGTCCAAGCCCACAAAGCCCACCAAGCCCATTATCTAAAGGCCCATGTTTTCAAGCCCATTTCTTAGGTCCACATATCCAAAGTCAGGCCCATTTTCACAAGTCCAACTTCAAGACCCATGGTCCTAGGCCCACATGTCCAAATCAAGTTCATTTCTCCTAATCCATGATCTAAGGCCCACTCGAGAAACCTGATCCATACATGGCCAAAAATCATGACAAGGAGTGTGATCCACTCCACAAGTGATGGCCCACCATTAAGATCTACACCATTGGAGCATTCAAGTGGACCCCAAATCATCCATCCCATCCATCATCCTATGATCCAAATCATCACAAAAAAAAAATAACACCAAAAAACAAAATGATCATGAGAGTGGGGCTCTCTTTCTTATCATACCCCACTCTAATGTAAAAATAAAAAAAATATAGCAATCCTCTGTCCAAAATATAATTTTTCAGCAAGATTTAATGGCTGGAAAATCTGGCCAATGCAATCAACAGCCGCTCTAGGCCCAAAGAGGAAGATCTAGAACCATCAACGGATCCTCCAAACATGCCACAAACATGGTCCAACCAAAAGTCCAGCAAACTCAACAAAAGATCATCCACCATGCACCTGAAAAAATGAAGAAAGTGGAGCAAAGAGAAGGCTACAAAAGAAGCAAAAATCACCACCCAAAACCTTCCAGGGAGCAGCAGTGGCATCCCTGGACGGATTGGGAAGAAGCTGATATAGGAAAGGGAGACACTGCGGCTGGACTAGCGCCCATGCCGAACCGCTGGACAAACGGGTGTCGAACGGAAAATGGATTGCCGCCCCTGCTTAGAACCTTTTGGGACAGCATGTTGGTCTCCCTTAACAGGATGGGACGGCCGGACCACCCTCATATCCAGCAGACTAAAGCCAGAAAAGGAGAAAAAGAGGATTCTTCTCATGAGAAGATCCAAAATCTCGCGAGAAATTGGGAATCTTGACAATTGGGATGATAAATTGCTGGACAAATAAAAAATATAAAAAGAAAAATTACACAAAAATGCAATAAATCATGGTTAATGCCACATTAATTTATTAGTGGAGGCCATCTGACTATTCAATCCAGACTGCACAATAAAAACCGAATGACGACGCTTAGGGGTGCACACGGTTTGGTTTGATCCAGTTTTAGGGTGAAATTAGAACCGAACCATTCCCTATGGTTCTAGGATTTTTGGAACCGGAATCGAACCGTTAGCACCCAAGAACTGAACCAGAACCGGACCGTGAAAACTGGTTCAGTTCTGGATCGGTTCCACAGTTCTGGGCTTTTTAAACTCCGGCCCAATTGCACTTTTTTAACAATACTATTAAGGTCTTGGAACCATATAATCGGGAGTGAATGGATTGGAATAACTTCGTATCAATTCTTGGACGGTTTGGATGTTTTACACACTAGATATGTTGACACATACATGGCAGTTGAACGGTAACTTATCATCCAACTAGTTACATGGGAGACCTCTTTTTTTAATAACCTACACGATGCAATCAGACACTAGACACGTGGCTTGCATGTAACAGAATCTAAACCGTCTAAATAATGGGACCCACTATAGATGGGACAAAGCTCCAAATTTAGATTCATTAGACAATTCAAACCTCTGATCAATGGACATTTTCCTGTTGATTTGGACCGTCGAAGATTTCTCACTATAACGGTCCATCAGATGTCCATGAATCAGCCAATTAAGATCATATGCTAAATGATGATCCTTCGATACTGGGCCCACTACTTGGACAATTCAATTTAAGGTACATGTGTGCCACGTGTAATGATACTAACCGTACATGGGACGTAGCCACACCATTCGATTGACTCGACAATGCTGTTTGCTGAGCTTGGAATTCAATTCAATGTACATCTACTTTGTTGAATTTGAATATGTTGTTTTGACCGTTCATTAGATGTCCACCGATTAGTTATTTATGACCTACGTTCATTAGATGTCACGGTTCGAATCAATGGTTCGTGTAACGGTTCGGATCCACGGTTCGTGAGGTTCGGATCTACGGTTCGTGTAACGGTTCGCATCAATGATTATGGGAATTCGTTAGCACCCTAGAACCGGACCAAATTGGATCGATCCAATAGTTCTGGTCTGGTTACACGGTTCCTACGGTTCGATGTGCACCCCTAACGACGCCCCCCCGCTAGATTGGATGGATGTTTCAAAAATCTCAAAAATATCTCTAATAAAAAATGATAGCCCCACTAGCTTATCAGTGGAGGCAATGCGACTGTTTACTTAACTTGCGCAAATAAAAACCAAACGACGACGCCCACCCGCGAGATCGAACGGATATTTTCCAAAAAATCTAAAAAAATTCAAATAAAATCCGCAATGAGCCTAGTTTCAAAGAGGATAGTTTTCAAACAATTTTTTTTAAAACGCACGCGACGCGTAGTACACTGAGTAATCTTCCATATTCTTTAGTTGCAGTTGATGCAAACAGAAAAATAATATTCGATCCCTTCCGGTTTCCCCAGAGGACGATCGAATCCGTGTATGATACAAGTACACGATTGGCCCGATCCCCATATCTGGATAGTCGTACGAAACGAATGCAAGTAAAAATGATTTGATCTATCTCTGGAATGAATAATCAAATTCGAAGTGATGACAATCCATTGTAGCCAAAGTATCAGAATCAGTAGATTGTAGGCAAAAGATTACCCGCACATACCTAGTTCGGGATGTTTAGAAAGTTTGATCGAGTCCAAGTCGGCGTAGTGAGTTCCCCATAAGGCCGCATCCACGCGCAGGGTAGCTAACCACTTTGATGATCAAACGGAACGAATACACCTAGGTTGATTACGTAGCAAAGGAAATGACAGATCAAACAGTATGAAAATCCTCATAAAGTCGCATCAACGCGCAGAGGCTCTACTTTTCAGACTTACCCTCCAATGTTATTAACAATATGACGTGAAAGGGTTGTGATTGGTGACCCGTAATGCCGCATCAACATGCAGGGACAATCACAACGTTTTCCTCAAACCCTCATAATATGTGCGAGTCATCTCTTTTTCAAACAGTCAATTGACGATGATATAATGACAAGCAACAGATTCGAACCACTCCCTTTTTTACCAGAAGGGTGGGGTGTCCACTCACTTTGGCGCTCGGTTGCTCGCACCCTCATCCAAAGAAGGGCATCTGTAGACACCGGGAACCATGATCACATCCTAATCCCAGCTAGCATTTTGAGAAAGCTAAGACAATCCGAGAACCATGATCACATCCTAATCCCAGCTAGCATTTTGAGAAAGCTAAGACAATCCGAGAACCATGATCACATCCTAATCCCAGCTTAAACCCTAATCTGAACCGTAAACCAAAAACCAGCCAAACCCTAATCCCAGCTTATACCCTAATCTGAATCCCAAAAATACCGTTAAAACTTAAGCATACAAATTAGTACATAAACACACCCATTTGAGCCCAAAAGCCCGAAAAGAGATTCCCGGAAAAGCCAGAGCACTAACTAAAACCCACCGATTATATCCCGAGCTAAACCAGGCCCGGGTGGTAGTTGAACTGTCGCGGGCGGCAATCCGACTACCGTCCAGTGCGAGACATGTGTCTCCTCTGAGCAACAGCTGTCCCTCATCCCAAAGTCAACTTTCATATGGATTTACCCCCCTATCTCGCCTTATTTACTATTTTACCAATCTCCAAGAGCCAATGAGAGCATGCCACGTGACATTCCTCTCTCCTCAACCAATCCAAAGTTGTCATGTCAGCTTTTACCCTTCATAAGCTCAATAATTACCACATTGCCATCAGAAAAGGCTATAAATATCCCTCTCTGAAAGTGCTCTGGTTTGTCAATTAGCGTGAGTGTTAAGTCAGTTAGACTACAGAGCCTGATAGGAAGATCAATTCAAGCGTCTGCCTCAACCGGATGTGTGCAAGCTCGCCACAGGTAAATCTGAGCCTCACATCCCTTGTCCCAAATCACCAGGTAAAATAAAACCCTTAAAATAAACTAGAACATCTTAGGGTTTTTAGGGTAAGAAAACGTTCTCAAAATAGGAAAATTCTCTATGTTTTCTTGCCTTGTCGATTTTATCGATACACATCTCGATATGATCGACCTACACTATCGAGTCCTCGATGCTCCATTGATACTATCGAAAAGAGGGCCAAATATGTCCAGCAACCTTATACACATCTGGACGGAATTATCGATGTATCGATACACCTATCGATATCATCGATATTCAAATATCGAGTCTATCGGAAGTGACTCGATAATATCGATAGGCATAATTCCGGCGCCCCTGTTTTTTCTTAAGAATATCATATAAGCATCAATATATCGAAGCCTCCTCGATACCATCGACATTCAAACGTCAATAATATCGGAAGACATTCGATGATATTGGTCTTGGGCGCCAAGTTCTCCAGCAAAATATTTCAAGGTGGTGTATTTATGATCGGGGGTCACTCGATAGAATCGATATTCAAATATCGATGATATCGATGCCGTATCGATTGCATCGAACATGGATATAAACTGTCCGGCAAGCTTTATGAAAAATCCTTTTGATTTATCGATGCGTCGATACAGCTATCGATATCATCGACATTCAAATTTCGATGATCTCGAAGGTCCCTCGATCATTCATAAAAACTTAAAATATTTTAAGTCAAGTCTCTCTCATTTTTTAAATATCGATGAATCGAATCTCTCAATGAATCGGAGTTCGAAATCTGATGACATCGACAATTATTTCGATTCGTCGACTAGCTGACAAAAAGTTTCAAAAACGTATGACATTAAGTTCGAGTCATAAAGCGGACCATCGATGTTATCGAGAGTATACGCTTGATGATATCGAACCTGCTCGATGATATCGAACTCTGTCATAAATGTGATCATTTTATATCCATTGGAACCTTTTGCCTATATAAAGAGGACTTATCTATTGTTGCTGTGAGAGAAAGAAGAGAGTGCTTTTGAGTGTTTAACCTTAGATCTTATAGCCAAAGCCCTTTCTCTCAAGGGAGTTCATCCTCCAATCCACCCTCACCATTGATATTCAATAGAGTGGATTGGGGAATGCACTTTCGCATTTAAAGATCCTCCAGCTATTACCTTAATGGTAAATCATTGAGCTGGGATGCCTTGAATGCTTAGATGATTGAAATCGTTCTATCTTCCTTATAGGAAAATCTTTTGAGAGTAGGATTTCATCATAACCTTGACCCAATCCGTCGCCATGTATCAGTACATCTTTTGAGTTGCAGATCAAGGAAGTCGAAGACTCTTCATCAACAAAGGAGGAGATCTTCGTCAACATGCTTAATGGGACTCATCCACCTATCTGTAAGTATCTAGCGTCCGGAGGACACTTGTGATCATTCTTTTTTAGGATTGGGTCTTAGGTATTTCTCACCCCTTCAAGCCCTTGTAGGAGGCCTCCAGCGGGAGTGTACTTGGTGGGTGCGTTGTGTGGACCCTTACTTTGTGGAGAGCATAAACATTTGGTTGAAGGTGAACCAGTTAAAACCTTAGGTTTGAGGTGAACCGTGTGAAACCTCGGGTTTGGGGTAAACCGCGTAAATCCTCAGATAGGGTCTTATGAAAGATCCTTGGCCAGTGTGCCTAAAACCGGGTGTTATGTGTTGACCCTTGCTCAGGGAGCATAAACAGTCAGCCTTAGTGTAGGTTGTAAAGGTTGAAGGCGAACCTGATTTAAAACCTTAAGTTTGAGGTGAACCGCTGTGAAACCTCCTTAGTGAAATCCGGCACACTCAAGGGTTGAGTGTGTCTACCGGAAGTGGAGTAGATTAATCGTCGAACCACTATAAAAATGACTATGTTTGAGATTGCTATTCTTTTGATTGTGTGATTTGCGTTAATATTTTTATATCTAAATATCTGAGATCACACTTCATACACATACGCAGTCATATCCTTCATAAACTAGTTTGCATACTTTTCACTCCTTAAGTAGTTTGTGATTGGATCCTCTACCAAGCTTGGAAGCTTGTAGAGTTATTTTTGAGTAATCCTAATATGAGCTGTTGTTAGGATTAGTGTAATAGGATTTGAAATAAATCATAGAAACTTTAAAAAGTCCTATTCACCCCCCTGTAGGACATATTGGCATATTTCTACTTCATCGAAAGCGGTCTTCACCGCTATTTCACTCTCCTCTTCACATTTTAAACAATAACTTTCACTTTCTAAATCCAAGTGTGAGAGAGAGAGGGAGAGAAGAAAAGAGAGTAAGAGTGAGGGTGAGAAGGAGCTCCCGAGCCTTGAAGTCCAGATTTTTCAGCTATCCCCTTAGCCTCCTCCTTACCTTCCCCACTATCATAATCCCCAAGTCTAGCCCGGATTGATCATGGTACAATCCATGTCTTAGCCTACTCAAGATTAAGCCAAAGATCCATTCATTTTTACATATAAGCATTCATCATGACATTTATTCCCTTCTCAACCCCCCTGCTTCTCTAGATTTATAGTGAACGTATGCTGTATAACTTGCCATATATCAGATCCTGTACATCAGAAATCCCTAGTAGTCTAGTCCCTCTTCTTTACTTTTGCATAAGCATCATTACATCCGCCTTCTAGACACATTCTCGGATGTATGCTCTGTGGCTTGTCGAAATCTCGGATCTTGCTACATTAGAAATTCGTGTGCCTTGTCCTACCCCGACCATGACATTCATCCCTTGAGATTCCCTTACCACACCAATTAGAGACCGTACACTCGTATGGGCAAAGAGGGTGTCTAACACCTTCCCTCTCCGTAATCGAGGTCCCTTATCCGAAATCCCGGATTACATATCAGGAGTCAATTTAAGGAAGGAGAATCTTTGGATTTCTCTGACCTTGCATATTCCGTGGGTTCTAACTGACTGCGGGATTTTAAGAATAAGTGACTAGTGGTGACTCCAAGATAGCATCAACAATCCAAATCAGTCCAGTCACCCCAAATTGTCATCCTATACATCATTACCATTAAAACAAAGAACGCGGGCATCGATTCCCAACGTTCACGGTAACTAAAAGTTATGTATAATTAAAACTTTTGTTAGTAAATGGTTTAATAGAGCCCAGATGGGTGGGCTGTAGTACCATCCTACACTTTTGTAAATGTTATCAAAAATGGATTGAATGCCCATAAATGATCAAAATAAATGAACGTGAGATATTTTGTTAAAAGTTTGAGTTTAGAAGGGTACACACTCTGTATCCGAATTTCGGAGCGTGACAGAATGGTATCAGAGAGAGACTTTTTCTAAAACCTAGAGTGACCTGTACGTTATGTACCTTACAAAATTTTATAAAATGTAGACCCTTGAAATTAGAAACATTTCATCAGGATTTCCCTCTTGATTGATGTATGGAATGATGGACATAGAGGCCCAAAACTAAGTTTTTTTATTAATTTTTGTGGAATGTAGAAATAAAAATTTAGATTCCTTACACCCTAATTTGAATACAATTTAGAATAAGATGGGTTAGTGTGAACCAAAATAAATTTTAAGGATCTTTAATCCATAAAATTCTGTTGGACAACAATGGGCAGCAAGAATCACCCAAATTGTAAAATTCATAACTATAAAAGTATTACTCTAATCGAGGTGATTTAAATCCTGATCGAATCTAGGCAAGTCTAAATTAAAATAAAAATAATTTAAAATTTTGAATCTGATAGTCATTGTGCTAATTCAGGGAGTTAGCGTAGGATGGTCAGAATTCATCAAATTTCAGACACGTGTAACTGCAGGAATTTTAAAAGTTTTTGTGGTTGGAATATTAAGCTAAAATTTTACACAGTAAACTTATAATAGGATTTTTATAAAAATTTTGAACCTAATATGAAATCTTAAAGTATAAGAAGATGTGATAGAAACAACAATCATCAAACTGATAATCAATCTGCCAAAATCAGTGTCTTGTCAGTTTAATTAAGAAAGTTTTTCATTTTAATAATTACATTTAGTTAAATTAAGATTTTTATTTAAAGTACTTTATTTAAAGAAAAAAATATTGAGTGTAAAAAAAAAAAATCATAATCTCTAAAAAATTTGAAAATTTCTTTCTTATAGGATCATAAGCCCATAGTTGGTGATTTTTTCCTTTTATAATTTTGTTAAAATACGAATTGTTCTTTTTAGATACGTAAATCTGGACCCCATAATACTTTTAAGAATTTCTTCTCCCCATGTTTTGTTAAGTAATGGAAATCACCTGATTTGATAAACTCATTACTAATTAAGTACGGGTCCAATTGAGGTTATTTAAATGCCACATTATATATTGATAAATCAAGTTTAAAAGAAAAATAATTTAAAAATATAAATTTGGAATTTTTCAATACCGAACTTAGTTTTATATATATATATATATATATATATATATATATATATATATATATATATATATATATATATATATATATATACACTGAAAAAATTGTTTCTTGCTAGACAACCCTCATTATCCGAATTTCTGAATCTTCCGTAAACCTTAGTTTTTGAAAAAAAATTACATACTTATAAATTCATTACCTGAAAAACTAAAAGACCAATCCAGTGTCTGGAGCTATCCGTAACATAAGCGTGATCAGCACCATTAGAACCATAAAACTTTTAAGATGCTAGTTTCAAATCTCAATGACAAGATTTTTTTATTTTTTTTTATGGGTAAAATGTAACAACCCTGAATTTTAGTTCACTTAGAACTGAAATAAATAGTTAATTTTTTAATTAAAAATAAAAAAGTTAATAACTGAGTTGGTAAAGACACTATTAGTTGAAAGAGAGGTCGAGGGATTGAATCTTGCCATCGTGACTCCCGATTACGGCTAGGGTCGGAGGATTGATTCTTAAAGCAATAATAATAGATTTTTGGTTCTATGCGGTTCACCTCATGGGAACTTCCCATGAGGTCGAGTTGTGTAGGCCTCACCATGATGTGTGTCGAACATCAACACCGTACATTTGATGGGTCCCCTTTAAATTATGGGATATCAAAAAAATCACCCGTATACGGAACTCAGATGGGCCATACCATCTAAAATCATGTGAAGACATGCCTGAAGCATATAAAAGCACTTGGTGGGGCACACCTAAAATTTGGATGCATCTGAAACTTGGTTTGACCCCTCATTCAAGTGGGACACACATAATGGATGGGCTGGATTTATGAACGACATCTTAGTAGGCCCAACAAATGATTATGAATGTTTTAATGGGAGGGTAACCCCTCTCGACTTTTGTATGTGGTTTGGCCCACATAAGTCATGGATTGACTTGATTTTTAAGATCGAGGCCCACCATGGAATGGTGCATCTGACTAATGAGGTAGATGTTTGACACGCAGCACGGTGGGGCCCACACAACTTGACCTCATGGAAGTTCCCATGAGGTCAATCGCATAATTAAAAAGGGATATAGGAGAGGTTTCTTGCAAAAGAAAAACAAATGAGAGAATAAGTTCCAGCCCTTGGGTCTTTTTATTTATTTTTTGTTATTTTTTTCATCTCTTCCCGATCTATGCAATGGATGGTGTGGATCATCCACATGATCATTATATACGTACGAAGTGAAATTTTAACATAGAGATGATTTGTAATTTCAGATATGGGCAATAATATTTTAAGAATAAATTTAATTGCTTGCATCCGACTATGTTAAGATAAATTTGAACGGGTCATTTGATCCTAAGTGATAAAGACACTATTGCCTTAAATTTCAAATCAATTTGATCAGTGGATGAGCCATTTTTATCATATTTTAACCATAAGAATCATTTATATCTTAGATTCTAAATTAGTGATTGGACAGATTAGATTAGATCCCCACTATGTATGCTTATTCTGAAATATATCTAAATTGTTATTCAGAGAATATGGGTGGATCTAACCGTTTGATGGGCCATAAGGATGAAAGGTTAAGATTGTACCTATTATACTTTGAATAAGTTTTTTTGAAAATATAAATGGTCTGGATCTAAGTGATCTATTGACCCATTCTCAATTTGAGATTTTGCGATGTCAGTGGATAGATTAAAATTGTCCTATATGATTAGTGGATCATTTAAAATAAGAAAAATAAGGAACTTAAAAAGCTTAAATTTTCAGTTTTTATAAACTTCGATATTTTAAATTTTATTAGTTAAAATAGTGACAATCCTTGATCATCTAAAAATAATAGGATTGCCAGAGCACTTAGTTGATCAAGTGGACCCCACATGATAAGATGACTAACTATAGGTATGCAACCTAAGATAATTCAAAATCTAACAATTGAATTCTCCGTGTGGGGTGTCCAAATTGAGAATTTATTAACTAAATGTGAATCGATCAAATAGGTTAGAAAGATGCAAATAAGCAACTAATTGAGTTATGTAATTAGGTAATTACAAGCCGATTGATCTCGAGGTAACATATTGGAATCCACATCACCATACTTCAGGTGGCTGATCGCAACATGTTTCCTCTCAATTGTGATTAAATTAGTCATCTGATTGTTTTTGTTGATTATAATTCCTTGTGTTAATTGCTTTGTTTGCTTAAAATTAAAATGACATATACTTCTATATATGTGACAATTGCTAACATGATGCATAAATCATTCTCATACATACATGTCATGCATCGCATAACTGCGCTGAATACCCGGGGTATTCCTTGGATGACTTGTAGGTACTTACAGTACCAGGTGATGGGGACAAACCCTGGATACTCACAATATGTGGAAGCCTACCAAGATGGTGAAAGCCTACTAAAAAAAGGGAAGATGTGGGTTGATGGGATCCAACTCAAGCAAGTGGACTGATCAAACCACTTAATGCATTCATGCATCCATGCATCCCATAACATTCATGCATTTCTATTTTAATTATGATGTGCATGAACAATGATGGGTTCACTCATTGGGCTTGGCTAGCTAACGTTTTATTAATGGAAAAATCGTATAGATTCAGTCGACGATGAGACAACTACTCAAGTTTCAGGGCAGGAAGGTGAACCAGTGGACGATTCACAAGGGTTATGGCCCTATATTGATGAAAACAAGTTGAATATGTTAAATCACTAACATAGCTAGTTGAACTCATGTTATTCCTTTAATTATGTATTTGAATAAATTTTAATTTAAGTAACTGAAAGTTATGAAAAGTTAAATCTTTTGTTAGTAAATGGTTTATACATCCCCAAATGGATGGGCTGTGGTACCATGCTTAAGTTTTGTGAATGTTATTAATATGTGCATTGAATGCCCACAAATGATCATGATGGTGGATATATGTGTATGTGATTGAAATAAATGAATGTGAGATGTTTTGTTAAAGGTTTGAGTTTGGAAACTTAGTGTATATTTTAATTAAGACTCTGGAAAATAGTATGAAGGAATGGTTTTAGTACACTTGGTGTGCAAGTCATGTGTCGTAACACGGGTCTGAGGGGCACAATCTGTATTCAAATTTCGGGGCATGACAAATGTGGAAATCCAAAACAGCTTCCAAACTATCAAGTACCACGGGGGGCAACCTCCAATCGTCTTAGCTATGTATTAAAGGTATAAAAGGACAGACATACTTGAGGGGAAGCCTTCAGACGGTTTGCCTGTCCAAAATGACTTTCATAGGGCAGAGGCGGTGGGGGGCAGCCGGAGTTGTCAACCACGTGGCATAAGGGCCATACCTTGTGTAGCTGCAATGATACCTGGGTAGGTTAAATTGGCAAGCCCGCAATGGCCACTTGGCCGGGATGATGTTACGAACTCGTCTAAGAGTATGGGGTCCAATCGAATGACCAACTCACTACTCGCTCAGGATGATGTCATGGACTCTTCTAGTAGTACGGGGTCTAATTGAACAGCTAACTCATTGCTTGGACAATCTATTAAAAATCTTACCCCAAATGGGTCAACCAATACTACGAGTATCCTAGAGGGTTTAAGTTCCCTGAGTTCACCCTTTTCTCTGGAGAAGGAAAAACTTCCACTATTGAGTACATCGTCTGCTTCACCATGCAATACAATGAGGCATCTCATGCTAATTTTCTGAAATTCAAGTTATTCGAAAACTCCCTCATAGGGACGACCTTCACATGGTACTTAAACCTCTCAACTAACTCGATCTAAACCTATAATGAGATGGAAGAGATATTTCACATGTAGTTTTGCTGAACTGAGAGCAAGGTATCCATTGTCGACTTCTCCTGGCTGCAATAACTATGTGAAGATACAGCCAAGCAGTTCATTGCCCAGTTTAAAGGTGCTAAAAATCGTTGCCTGGTGATCCTCCTCGAGGCTGAGTTCGCTAAACTCACCTTAGAAGGCTTAGGCTTCAAGCTTCGTTAGAAGTTCAAGGGCATGTACTTTAAAGATTTAATTTAATTGCCTATTAGGGCTACCAAGTACGGATGAATCCTCCAAGAGGAGAAGCAGTGGATGAACGCATCTCATGGCATGTTTCATCATGATCCAAACTACGAGTTAGTTGTGATGAAGTTAGTTGATGCACGGCTGACCGAGGACCTCGTGTAAGACCCACTCAAGTTCATATGTATGCGTGTGTGCGTGTGAGTATACATTTCGTTCATCTTGGTCCCGTGGTCCAACCGGTCGAATTCTGGTAACCTGCGACTTTCAGTTAGTGTTTGCAGTCTTCCTCGAGTTCGGTCATGTTGACTTGACTAAGATCGGCTCGAGACCCATGCCCTCTTATCCGTATCGGTGCCATGGTTCCAATGCCGCATCCCGTGCGTTAATCCGATATGTACATCTCAAGTTATGAGCATCGATCGATATGGGCCATTTATTGCATGATTGGTGGACCCCACCATGGTTTACACATTTTCCCATGTCCAACATTTCACCCTAGGCTGAGATTTCTAGAAAGGCTATTACCCTAAGCCTTGTTTATATCACCATAGGCCACCATCATTGCCTAGGAGAGAGAGAACTCATCATTACAAGGCTTAAAAGCCTCTCTCTCTCTCTCTCTCTCTCTCTCTCTCTCTCCTTCCCTCTCATTTCTCTCTACTCCATCTCTCCTCTCACTAGCAAGCACCCAATCGTCCCCTCTCCCCCATTTTCTACAGCCCCTTCTCCCTAAAATACCTCCTCATCTATCCCTTCTCACTTGATCTTAGCCATTGATCCATGTTGCTTGGAGCCTTTAGATAATGGTGATGTAAGTTTTAAGGTTGATCTAGGTGGGTGCTTTCTTCATCAAGTAGATCCTTCATCTTCTTCATGTAGCTTTTTCTTCCTCATGTAGTCTCTTTCATCTCTCTCATTTGGTGCGTAGGACTCACCAATTAATGGTGGAGATCCTACACAATCATTTAGATGTGGCCATGAGGCCCACATTGTATATGCATGTCCATGCATGGGATTCTTCCCTTGATTGGGGATTTCCCTTATTTCTTTAGGTATGATGGGTCATCTAGACCCTTGCATGTGGTTGGGATGGTATCCCAATCATTCATCTCAAAGATCTAGGCCATGCATCATAAGATCTATGTTATACAATGTGTTTATATTGTTGTTTGTGGTTGTGATTGTGTGGGGACGACTCAATAGTGGCGAAGCCCTCCCCTGATGGCTGGATGCTCGTCCTTCTCTTTCCTTCTCTTCCACCTGTCTATAAATTTTTCCACTGGCTCTCCTTCTTTCTGTTGTACTGAAGCCAGTTCCGTGATACTGACATCACGTTATGATGAGAAGAAATTTGACATGAACGCGTCTTGCATCTGCTCCCATGTTCTTATCGACCTAGGCGTTAAGCTACCATACCACCTTAACGCTTTATTCGTCAGAGAAGACCCAAACAATCAGAGACAGTATTGGGGTACTGTGGAAAAATTCCCCATGCTGGTGATGAAGTGCATCAGGTGTTCTTCTAGCAATCCATCCCCGTTGAACTTCTGAAAGTCCGGATGTTTAAAATTGTTCAGGAAAGGGATATCCTCCGCTTCTCTCGGGTACGACGTTCGATATCTGAATCTTTCTGTGTCCTCACGTTCTCTTTCTGACCAACCGCTTCTTCAACGACCTGTTGTACTTCTTCCTGTGTCACTATTCTTGTCGTAGGTACAGACCCATGCCACCCGATCCTCGGCAGCTGTGACCCTTCGACGTGTTGGTCTCTTTCATTCACATCTTCAGTCACTAGGGGTGCTGCCATTCGGGCAATATTGTGTGTGAGGGTTACTAAGGCCTTTCTGAGATTTCTACATTCTTCCATCAGTACTCTTTGTGCTTTTGCCATTTCATTTACACAGTCCTTTGTAGTTGGCTTATTTTCTTGATTGGTTCCGGCCATGTGTATTGCGGCTTCTTCACTCTTTAATGAAGCTGTGGACGAAGTGGGATAAGAATACGTTGACGTGATAGGACTCACGAAAAGTGGGGAGGAGGGGGTTTCATTCGACTTCTCTGTGCTTCCGTTGCCATTGATCGATCGGGGTGAAACAGACGCCGGTGAACCTACCAGCAGTGCTTTGCCCTTTTGTTCTTTCGTCCATCTGGCTCTCGGGGTCGTTAAAGCCAGGAAGTCATGCGATGTCAGCTGCAGAACTGTTCACTTGGGGTATAGCACAGGAGGGACGAGTTCGAGATTTTTTCTGGCAGCATTTCGTGTTACCGCCCCCCTCACTCTTCTCAGCGGCGAGTTTGTTCTTATTACAGTTTCATTCTGGGTCCTTGTCCTTCTGCGAGTGACGACGATCCAGAGATCTGGGTTCGATCCCCAGCAGAGTTACCATTTTATTTCGAACAAAAATAAATGTAATTCGTAAACAAATGCAATTTGTTTAAGGGGAATTTCATTCATTTGAACAAATTACCAGAAGAAGACAAGAAAGACAATCACTTTATTTATATATTCTAGGTTCTTCACATCCCTTTCTCCATGTGTCACTGGCAAAGCAGTCACGACCGTAACAGCCGCCCGTAATTCTGTTTGCTTATTTGCTACCACTTTACCCTCACTAAGTCCAGCTCGTTTATCAGCATATTCCACAACAAATCCTATCGCGGTGAAGTAGAAGACTGTATTTCCTTGAACGTCTGCCATTGATTGGTTGGTTGCAATATTCTTCTTCTCCTGTCGTTCATATGCACGAAGTAAAGGAAAATTAGTACTTATATTAAATCGTATTCTATTTTGGAGATGAAAGGTAGGATGTTCCCGTTGAGAGTCGCCATTTTGGCGCCTTGAAGACGCCAAACAGTTGTAATTATCTCCCTTGTAATTCTTAGGTTAATATTCAAGTGAATATGAAATGTCCCCTACAGAGTCGCCATTTTGTTTCGAACAAGAAACAAATGCATTTCATTTAAGGGGAATTTCATTCATTTAAACAGATTACCAAAAGAAGACAAGAAAGACAATCACTTTATTTATATATTCCAGGTTCTTCACTTCCCTTTCTCCTTTGATTCCAAATAGAATACCCATGAATTATAATATACAATCAAGATTTAACACTCAAATTATGTATAAATATATGAAACATTAAAACATAATATTGAACACTGCCAGGAGTCATTGTGCACTGTCAAAAGCCATCGTGCGCAGATGGAAGCCGTCGTGCGCTGGAGGAAACTGTTGTGCATTGATTTCCATTGTTCGCTAGCTCTTGTTGTGCGCTGGCACTTGTTGTGCACTAACTCTTGTTGTGCGTTCGCAATCATTATGCGCCAGCAATGTTGTGCGTGGCACAACCCCTGTTCTGCACGATGGTTACGGACTCTACCTTTCTTCTCCTGTAAATTCTTCTCTCTTCGCGATTAGTTGCTAATGACCCCTTTAGAGGGGTCAAGGGGTATATACAGCTTTCTCACACATGCGAACGTGCCACGTCGTCGTTGTACGGTGCCCTTTGCGCTAACCACCTTTGTGCGAATTCCATTGTGCGGGGGACTTGGTGCGGATTCCATCGTGCACTATTCTTTATGTGGAACTCGGTGTGCGCGATCCTTTATGAGGAACTCGGTGTGCACTCCAATCCTGCGCACAATGATCATTTCCGTACAATGACCATGTTTTCCGCACAATACTTGCTTTTTCCGCACAATACTCTTTTTGACCATCCTTTTTTGTGCTCAATGCTTTTTCTGCTATCTTCCTCTCTTTTTATGCCTCAACAATTGCTTAGGATCATGTAGGACCCACCAATCAAGGGTGAAGATCCTACTTTACCCTTTGGATGTGGCCAATGGCCCATCCTTGATGCATGCATGATCTATGATGGGGTCATTCTCCATTGACGCCATCATGATGTTTTGAGTTAATCCATGCTATTGATGGGTCATTTAGACCCTTGATTTGTAGTGGGGATGACATCCCCACCTTGAATTACTGATTTGAGGGTCATGCAATGCAGGTGACCCATCTTGATGAATGTATGATTTATGATGCATGTATTGAGGGACCCATAGTGGTGGGGCCCCTCCATCACCCGTTTCTCTCTCTCTCTATCTCCTTATATGATGGCCCACCTGATGATGCATGTTGTTGTCCAAACAAGGGATGATCACACATCCAGATTTTTGGGACACTTTGCTGCCCACTTTCGGGCCAATCTGGATGAGGGAAAACACATATATCGATCTGATTTTCTGGATGTATGGCCCACCCACATGGACACCCACTATGATATATGTATTTTATCCAAACCAATCACCCATGGGGCCCACCATGCTGATGTCCAACGGCATGCCTGGACGGTCCAGCATGCTTGTACCATCCAGTGCCATTGGATAAGAGAAAACACAAATATTAGCTTTATCCAAAGCTGGTGGGCCACACGTGTGGACCCACCTGATGAATTTCTATGCCATTCATCCATTTTCTGGACGTGGGACCCACCCCACACGTGCTGCACGTGTGGAGGTGGGGCATACATTGATGTTTGTATTCTGTAGCCTCGCTTTCCGTCCGTCCTTTTCGGGACGCGAGACCCACCCTACACGTGCTGCACGTGTGGGGTGGGGCCTACCTTGAATGTATGTATTGTATATCCAGCCGTTTGTCCGTCCAGACGGTGAGACCCACCTTGATGTGATGTTGTATCCACACCGTCCATTCCTGGACGGTGAGGCCCACTTGATGGATGTGTTGTACATCCACCGTCCACATGGGTCGGTGGAACCCACATGAAGTATGTGTTTCATATCCAGCAGGGCCCACCTGCTATGTAAACGCAGGGCCCACCTACTATATGAGCAGGGCCCACATGTTGGATGTGCAGGGCCCACTCTCCTGTATGTATTTCATCCACACTGACCATTTGGAGGGGCTTATTTGCACTGTTCTAGGCCACCTTGATGTGTGTTGCAAGCACACTGTCCATCTACTTTTCTGGACCATAGGGCTGACCTGTGAGGCCCACCTTGTTGCGTACATTGAGAATGTTGTCCATTTATTTTCTGGACTATAAGGGCTACCCCATTTAACCCACCATGATATATGTGATGCACTCACTATCCATCCCTTGTGCCTAGCCCATGGGCCCTTATGTGAGGCCCAATATAATGTATTTGTGGCCCTTGTGTGAGGCCCAACATGATGTATATGTAACCCATTTGGTGAGGCCCAATGTGATGTATATGAGGCCTTTGTGTGAGGCCCAATGGGATGTATATGAGGCCCTTGAGTGAGGCCCATTATGATGTATATGAGGCCCTTGAGTGAGGCCCATTATGATGTATATGAGGCCCTTGAGTGAGGCCCATTATGATGTATATGAGGCCCTTGTGTGAGGACCAATCTAATGTATGAGAGGCCCATATGATGAGGCCCACTGTGATATATGAGGGGCTCGTGTGGTGAGGCCATTATGATGTATGAGCCCACCATGATGTATATAGTAATGTTATGATGCCCAACTATTCTCCTAGCTAGTATAAGGCGTATAGGCCCCCATCATAAGATAGATTCTAATGGGCCATTCCTTGGGAGCATTGATGGTTAAATGTTCACATTGTAAAAGCAATGGTGGTTAAATGTCCACCTTGTAATCCTCCCTAGGCCCATCCTTAGGCCCATTCCCATCTTCCCTTGTTGTGGGCCAACCCAAATTGATGGGCCCCCACTATTATTAGTTAATCCATCTCACCTTATTGGGCTATCACAATTCTTTGGGCCCCCATTGAAGTTAGTAGAAGTACCCAAACCTTGAAGCCCACTATTGTTCTTAGGCCCATGGGTAGGCCATCTAGGCCCATCCTTATTATGAGAAGGACGCATCATCTCCTCTTGCCATAGATGGAAGAATTTATGGTATCATGTTTGGTATATCCACTGTTAAGGACCGATCTTCACATTATAGATCAGATTCGATGTCCTTCTGTGGATTCCGCCTTGTCTATAAGCCGATTATCGATGCCGACTATGAGTATGTGATAACATAACATCATGATACATGCCCATACGCATCATCTGCATGCTTATTATGAAGAGTGACTGATCATAACATTATGTCATTGGGCAGGTTGTTTATGGGACTCCCTGATAGACGGAGTTGTCCCGTATGAGCACATAGTATACGCAGGATTGATCCATGGTTGGATTGTATGACTCATGCATCTTGCATTGTGTGATATAGTTGTTGTGTACCTTAGCGACATCAAGGTAATGGCCTCCACAGGCATATCATGGATAGCAGGATTAAACACTGAAAATACTTGGTTCTAAACACTAGGGCGTAATGATGTCTTTGGGTGAAAGTCTCCTAACCCTTATGGTACCAAGAGGATGCTCCAACGTCGAGACCGAGTGGATGTATGAGCACACGAGGGCCATATACTAGTAGGCCGCGTCTCCCACTATGTCGTGGTCGATTGTAAGGGGGTGTGACCTTACCCACCTGAGTGAGGGGGTAATGACTAGGTTGAGTTTGACCGGCTTAAGGAATAGGTCCGCTATCGACGAGTCAGGCCCGATATTGGCAGTGGGATAGTGAGGTCTCTTCCACTTACTCAGTTGTGCGATCAAATAGGGGCAGCAAGCTGGCATAGAGTATACTAGACTCTGGTGATATTGTCCAAAGTAAGAACTGTACTAATATATGATGCTCTAAAGATGAGCTGGATTGTTATGTGGATTTAGATGAGGATTGGTATGCTTGAGTTATACCTTGCATATGACATTGGTCATGTAGGCCTTGCATCGCATCATAGCCTTGACATGGCCGATAGCATTCATGCCTTGCATTATATAACCTTGATACTGCTAATAGTATTCATGGATTCGCCAGCATTTTTCGCATTACTCTGATATTGCATTCTGAGCACGCTTATATTGTGCACACACTTACACCACTCTCTAAGCTTTCTATAAGCTTATACACGATAGATGCGTGCAAGTGACGCCAGGACACAGTCGTAGTTGAGCAGAGGCAGGAGCGTGCGGTTGAGCATCCAGATTTTCCTTTTGATATTTCTCTATTATATTTCCTTTTGTACCTTGTACTCAAAAGGTTCTTTTATCATAGTGAATATGTGGCAATTTTTCTGATTATGACATATGGGTTTTGCTTATGGTTATGATTATTATGAATCAAATTCATGTTGCAAATCCTCCATGTAGGATCTCAGGATTGGAACTTAGTATATGGGTGTCAAGAGCTGAGAATGAGGTACTATGGAGGCTGTCAGCGCCGGATTCGGCGATTGAAAATTTTTTAGCCCGGTTTTCAAGTTTGAGGCGTGATAGGAGTTGGTATCAGACCATAACTTGGGGATAACCAAGGACAACATCACATATCTGCTATGAACTTAGGACGATTAGGTCCCGAGTGCGTAATTTTCTGGTTTGGTTCCCTAACGTCTGAGCCTTCGAGGGTTCTCAAGGATGATAGGCACCTTTGCTCTTTTTTGTACATCATACCGCCGAGGTGAGGCACCCGAGCGACCCGAGCGGCTCCCGCTCCATCGCCTGAGGTTCCCATTCCTCCACTTGAGGTTCTTATTCCACCTCCAGCATTTCCCGTTCCCCCGCTTGAGCCTCCTGTTCCCACGCTCGAGACTCCTGCAGATCCTGCGCCTCCATCCGAGACCAACGTAGCCCCTACCGTGTCAATTGGTGCCTATTAGTTGCACCAGATGCTCCATGTTATGACAATCGCCCTCCAGGGGCAGGGCAGGTGCCCCGTTGAGACCCCAGAGCAGGCATAGCAAGAGAGCGCGAGCGCCCTATTACGAGATTTTCTTCGGCTCGATCCCCTACGATTCCAGGGAGAGCCCAACCGACTGCAGCAGAGAGGTGACGCTCCTGAGTGGAGAAGATGTTCGAGAACATGAGATGTTCGACCCAGCAGCGGGTCCCTTTGACCGTGTATTTGCTTAAGGGTGAGGCCGAGCATTAGTGGGCGTTCATCACCCATGCTATAGGATCTGACTTTGTATAGACATGGGAGGATTTCATTGACCGGTTAGACCGGCAGTATTTCCCCAGCCACATTCGACGGCAACAAGTATTGGAGTTCGAGACCTTAGTGCAGGGAGATATGTCCGTGGCGCAGTACGCGGCTCGTTTCATTACACTATTGAGGTTTGCACCGTACTTAATTAATGATGAGGAGCGTAAGGCCCGCCGTTTTGAGAACGGCTTGCGTTTTGGACTCCGAGGCCGTGTTATTGACCATATGCTTTAGACTTTTAAGGAGGTCATGCAGAGGGCTCAAATCTATGAGGCAGACTGGGCCGATTCGCAGAGAGACCGTGATAGTAGAAGAGATCAGAAGAGGCAGGCCCCTTTTAGTGGCTCCCATCATCAACAGCACCGTCCCTAATAGAGGCACACAGCCCAGTCGTTAGGGCACCAACGGCACCCTGGGCATCACCTCAGAGGCAGCTTCCAGATGCCTGTTTTGGATGCGGTGGGATAGGATACCGCAGGTGGGAGTGTCCCCTACTGCAGCAGCAGCCGAGAGCACTGCAGTAACCTTCACAGCAGTAGCGACATCAACTCCCACCACCGAGGCTCCCCTCAATAGCAGCATCAACATCAACCTCTGAGACCACAGCAGCTGAGGCAACAGTTCCGGCTGTAGCAGTAGTAGCAGTAGAAAAGACATCAGAGGGGACGGACACCTCCCCAGCTAGCTCAAGCTAGATTCTACCCAACTCAGCTGGACCCGCAGTAATCCGGAGGAGTCGTTGAGGGTATTCTTCCCGTCTATGCATTCATCGTCCGAGTTTTGTTTGGTTCCAGTGCGCACTCCTTTATGTCCGAGGGTGTTTGCCGATAAAGTCTGCCCATGAGGGATTGTCAGTGTCGACACCCTTGGGGAAGACCGCAGTGTTAGGATGCTTCTATTCGTCTTGCCCTGTTTTACTAGGAGAGACTTTGTTGCCTACCGATTTATGTGTTGCCAATGTCAGAGTTTGATGTCATCCTGAGTATGGATTGGCTTATCGAGTACTACACCTTCTTGAACTGCTCCGCGAGGACAGTCACATTCTGTATACCTATCTTGCCGTAATTCCAGTTCATTGTCGAGCCCAGAGGAGAGCTGCTGTCTTGTTTAATATCATGTGTAGTAGAGGAGCCTGTAGCAATGAGTGTTGATTAGTTGCCAGTGGTTTGCGATTTTCTCAATATATTCCAGGAGATTCCAGGATTGCCACTGCACCGATATATTGAGTTTCGGATTGATCTTGTGCCCGGTACCGCGCCTATCTTGAAGGCCATGTATCGTATGGCACCGATGGAGTTGTGAGAGCTACAACATCAGTTGGACGAGTTATATGAGCTAGGGTTCATTCATCCGAGCAGTTCACCGTGGGGAGCACCGGTACAATTCATCATGAAGAAGGATGGCTCGTTGAAGCTCTGCGTGGATTATCGTGAGCTCAACCAGATTACGATCAAGAACAAGTATCCGTTCCTGAGGATAGATGATATATTTGATTAGTTGCAGGGTGTACAGTTCTTTTTTAAGATTAACCTGCAGTCCAGTTATTATCAGATTCGAGTTCAAGAGGAGGAAATCCCGAAGACAGCCTTCAAGACGCGATATGGTCACTTTGAGTTTCAGGTCATGTCCTTCGGACTGACCAATGTGCCCGCGGTCTTCATGCAATTAATGAACGAGGTCTTCCGTCCTTATCTCGATCAGTTTGTTATTGTCTTCATCAATGACATTCTGATCTATTCGAGGACTCGCGAGGACTATGAACAACATCTGAAGATTGCCTTGCAGACCCTCCGTGCCTACCAGTTGTATGTGAAACTTGAGAAGTGTGAGTTTTGGCAGGAGGAGGTGAAGTTCCTCGGTCACATGGTGACGAGGGAGGGTGTCGCAGTGGACCCCTTAAAGATAGATGTAGGCATCGGTGGGGCCAGCCTATGAACGCAGTCGAGATCCGTAATTTTCTTGGCTTGGCGGGATATTATCGACGCTTTATTAAGGGATTCTCTCGTATCGCAGCACCGTTGACCAGGTTGACCCGGAAGGGCACAGAGTTTGTGTGGAGTGATGCCTATGAGTGAGCATTTATGGAGCTGAAGGACCGCCTCACGTCTACTCTTATCCTCACGCTTCCTTCTGGGAGTGAAGGATTTGTTGTATTTACCGATGCTTCGCTTGTGGGTTTAGATGTTGTCCTGATATAGCACGGGAAGCCAGTGGCTTATTGTAACACCTGGCCCAATCGGAATAGTATCCTGAGGTGTCCACATGTGAATTGATACAGGACCGTACGATTCGATCGCACGTGTGGATTCATTACCGATAAATTAATTCAGATTAAGCCACTAATGCGATTGAATCCATAGAGCCGGTCAGTCCAATTGTACTTGGCGATTGTCTGTACGAGTGGTACACTGCCTAAGAAAGGACAGAAGATTCCGAAACTTGGGGAGGCCATAGGCCGCACCGGGCTTGTGGTCCATCGCGGATGACACCCGAAAATAAATGAGTCCCACCGTCCAATCATCACTTGTAAAGTGCAAATTGCCCTTGCTTTGGACTAAAATTTGGAGTTTTAAATCAAATGGCCCCACTACTTGAGTTAGTGAATTAGGGCATTTTAGCCGTTGGATTTCTTCCAAGCTTACACCAAAGGCTGAAGATATTTCCCGTACACATCCGCAAAATCTAACCTTTGATTGAGAATCGGTAACTGTTGATCACAAACCGGACCATAGCGATAAAACCCCACGTCCGTTTGCCCTCAAACTTTACCCAACCCTTCATCAGGCCATGGGGCACCTGTCCCACGGATTAGATGGGCTAGGGGGGCCATCAGGGCGGCCCCAATAGCCAGAAATGGGCCCCACAAGTCCATTTGAAGAAATTAACAGAATCCGGGGCTAACTGATCTTATTTTAGGCTATAAAACCCTTAAACTCTCCCTCTCTCTCTCATTCCCACAGAAATCCAGTAGCTGAGAGAGGGAGAGAGGATAGAGAAGAGAGAGAACAGAGAGAAGGGACAGAGAGAGGAGAGAGAAGGAGAGGGAGAGAGGTGTGTGGGTGTGTGTGGTACTTGGGGATCGGAATTGTCACGCCCCATACTTGGAAAACAGGCTCACAAAATTCTCGATCGTCGACAGCCTCTGCAGTGCCCTATTCTCGGCTTCCTTCACCCATATGCTAGATTCTGATCCTGGGATCCTACAAGGAGGATTTTCAGTATGATTTTATTTTGTAATGGAGCAAACCACAAGCATAACCAAGTCACAAAACAACATCACCACATATGCACTATATCAAAAACTTTAAGTACAATGCGGAAAGGGAAATACAAGGTGATCGAAAGCTCCAAAATAATCTGATACGCTCTCCTAACTCAGCGCTGATGTGAACCAACGTCACCTGCACGTAATGGTCGTGCACAAGCTTATAAAAGCTTAGAGGGTGGTGTAAGTGTGTGCGCAAGGCAAGCGCTAAGTATACAATATCAGAGTAATGCGAAAATATGTAGGTAAGTCCATGAATGCTATCAACAGTTCCAAGGCTATGTGATGCAAGGTATGAATGCTGTCGGCCATACCAAGGCCATGCAATGCAAGGCCTAAGTAGCCAAATGTCATATGCGAGATACAAAGCAAGCATGCTAGTCCTCATCAAGTACACATATCAGTACAGTTTCCCTCTGGGATATCACCGGGGTCTAATACACTTCACACTGACTATCGCCTCCCTACCCGCATAGCCTAGCAAGTGGAACAGACCACACTATCTGCCTGACCAGCAGTTTATAAATACCAACCTGACTCATTGATTGCAGACTCATTTGCAAGCTAGTCAAACTCAGCCTAGCTTACAACCCGCTCACTTGGGTGGATAAGGCCACACCCCCTTCCAACCGACCACGACACAGTGGGAGACGTGGCCTACTAGTATTTGGCACTCTGGCGCTCATGTATCCAATCGGTCTAGACATTGGAGCATCTCCTAGTACCAAAAAGGTTTTAGGACTTTCACCTAAGGACATCCTAATTGCCCACAGTGCTAGAACTATTTTCGGTATCCGATACGGCCATCCACGGTGTCGCTAGGGCATACAATGATTATGTCACACATATGCGAAATGCATGAGTCACACTGTTAGTCATACAACAATCTTGCACATACCACACGCTCATGTGGGTAACTCCTATCAATGAGTTCCATAAATAATTTGCTCAATGGCATATGCTATGATCAGTCACTCCTCATATCAAGCATACATATGATGCGAATGGGTATGAATCATGGAATTATACTAAGTATGTTATATTGTGATGAACTATCTTTACAATGAAGATGGCCTAGACAGCTTACACACAACCAGTATGGGCCTATCAATGGGCCCTAGGGAGAGTTACAATGAGGACATTTAACCAACATTATCCTTACAATGTGGGCGTCAAACCATCATTGCTCCCAAGGCATGGCCCGCCATAAACATCATTCATAAACCATGGTGGAATCACACATTGCAATGGACCCTATGTACATCTCATTGGGCCTTGACCCATGGGCCTCAAATACATCAAACAGGCCACATCGCATGGGCCTCATATATATCAAGGTGGGCCTCACCATATGGGCATCATATATATATCAAGGTGGGCCTCAATGGACGGGCCACCATACATCAAGATGGGCTCATAAGGCAGCCTATGATTAAGCAAAATAAATGGACAGTGGATCAAAAACATACATCATGTTCGGTCCCACGTGCTATGGCAGACGGCATGGATAAAACATACATCACGAGGGGTCCACAGCCGTTGGACGGTGTGGATATGTACCACATAAATCAAGGCAGGCCCCTCAGGCCTCAGTAACATCACTACAGCAGCCATATAGTTGGAGTGAGGTCCACCAACCATTCCACCTCCCATATGCGGGGACAGTGTGGGTAAAACACTTACATTAGTGGGTCCCATGTGGGGCCCACCATAACGTTTATTTCCCATCCATCTGTTGATAAGGTCACACAGACTAAAAAAAAATCATATTTCTACAAAACCTCTAGAGCAAGAGGAGTTTCAATGGCAGACGCTCAATCCCCACTGCTTTTTGTTGTGTGGTCCACTTGATAGGCAGATCTGCCTCATTTTATCTTAAGCCTTAAGGCAGCTCGCCAACTGGATGGACGGTTTGGATGTAACATAGACATCAAGGGTGGGGTCCACTGGCTATCCAATGGATGGACGACCGGCCAATGGCTGGACGACATTGTAACACCCCAGATTTTTGCCAACCTGGATATAGACATCCTTAAGCAATGGGTCGATCCGAACACCTTATTAACTTGCCAGAACTCAATCCCAAAGTCTAAAATCGCTTTTTAACCCTTTTCCTTCACAAATCTCACCTCGCACCACCTCGTTCTTTAAATCTTTCTAAGTACTTTTGAAAGGGCCTAGCTATATGCCCTAGAGGGGCGGTGAATAGGGCAATGCCAAATAAAACTTAAAACAACGGAATAATAAAAGATATAAATAACAATACTGAAATAATAACAATCTTAAAGCACATGAAATATGAGAATGATACTAAATCAGTTCTAAGGACAACCTTACACCAAAAACCAATGGCTTATGGTAGGACAACCTTATTTATAGAACAATCTAGCAATCACAAATGATGTGGAAAATAAATCAAGAATAACTTACAGAAATAAACCCTAAGTTATTACACCATTCAACCACACTTGCTTGAAATGAAAATTACAACATTCATCCATAAAAGCAATCCACAATAATGAAGGAATAAATGAATAAAGAAATCAAGCACATCCACAACACAACGATATATAGTGGTTCGCCTGTGTGTTCACCAGCTGTTAGCCAACAACCACACAGAATGCTACTCCACTCCTAATATCCTCACACAGGGGATATTAGCATGCACTCTCAAAATAGGTTTTCACAGGTTCACCAAAAACCTTCACAATTGTGTCTTTTTTATCTCGGGCTTACACAATCCAAAAACCCCCACAGTCTGAGTTTTCTAGCTCTCCTCAGATAACCAATACAATGAGATTTTTCTGGCAAATCTCGAATAAAACCAGAGAAAGTAAATTACAAAGTAAAATCCCTGGATCTCCTTTTGAAGTAGCCCAGTAGAACCAATCGGAGTAGATGTATGATACGTTGTTCAATGTCCAATACTCACTTAAATAAAGGTTCTATGTCTAATTGATTTTAGATTAAATCAAGAAGAGCAAGGTCTATTTGATTTTGATCCCAGAAGAAGGAATATCACAAATTCCTCTTTTCTAAATGAGATTGGAATGTGGATCAGAATCACAATAGAATAATGCTATCAAAAGGAATATTAAATATGCACAATTGCTTAAAAATAAATCACAACTTATCTCAGAGTATAGCCTTAAATCGCTTGAATTGAATGGAATGGAATGAAAAAACTCTGAAATTCGTGCATTATTTATAGCCTAAAAAATCCCATCTTCGACTGGTCTTAGGATCCCTAGGACCGGTCGTAGCTTCAAAGATTTTGAAAGATTTCCACGGGATTAGATTAGCTGTTCTCACGACTGGTCTTAGGTAACCTACGACCGGTCGTGGGCCACCTACGAGTGGTAGTGAGTTACCTACAACTGGTCGTAGGACCATAGATAGGTCGCTGGAGTTCAAGTCGTAGGACTACGAATGGTCGAAGGAGGAGTCGTAGAACTTCCCAGGACTGGTCGAAGCAAGTCCAGGACTGGTCGAAGGACAATTAAAAAAATCTAAAAATCTGTAACAACCTAGGACTAGTCCTGAGAAACCTAAGACTGGTCGAAGCAAAGCTAGGACTGGTCTTAAGATTTCTAGGACTGGTCTTAGAACAGTCATAACAAGCATATTAAAATATTCGGATTATGTATCCAGAATGACCTATCAAACAAACCAACCTAAGGTCAATCTAAGGTCAAACAAACCTTGAAGTGAGATGAACATTAAAGTCTTGAAGGTCTGTATTCTCAGATGATCTTGAAAGAGAAGCTTGAATAGAGTTGACGGCTTTGGTACTTTCTTGACTTGTCTTGATGAAGTCTTCTAATCTTGAATTTGTTAGAAGCAAACTTGAAGTCTTCTATTCTTGTAGACTTCATCCATGACATGTCTTGCAAACATTCTTCATTTATGATCTTGTCTTGAAAACATTCTTCATTCATGATCTTGTCTTGAAGCAGTGTGTAGTCACAAACAAGAAACACAAGAAGTACAAGATATATAGGTTTTGGCACTACAAAATTTGACAACCAAAGGAATATGAAATCATAGCACTAACAACTTTTACATTAGACACAAATATTAGAGTTTAGGTGATGAAGAACAATACTCAAATTCAAAATAACCTTATGGAATCATCAACGAATAGGTTATTTAGAAACATCAGCCTCTCCTGCCCTAGGACCTTCTTCTGTTGTAATTAGGGCATGATTTAGTTAAGTGTTAATTCTTTGAACCACCTTCTATACAAACTACCAAAGGCCCGAGTATCATCTCAGACAGAAATCTTATAGGACTAAATCCTTTAGAAATTGGACAAAGTTAACGAAGTGCTAAACTAGATCACATACAAAATCCGCACTAATCACTTTAAATCCGATCTGCAAGACCTAAAACTGGTAGAATCAGTGACGCTAGGTTATCCTAAAATCTAGGATCAATCTCATTACCTGGCTGCTCTCGAGAGCATCACGAAACTCTGTATCAGATCTAGACCACACATCAAAAGTCTGAATAATATGAGGTTATAGAATTAGGACTGCCTTACTGGGCTTGACAACCATCTCGAAAATTAAATCTAGATAGTGTCCCACGGCTATTCGCTCGAGCCCGGAGCGAGGAGTGTAAGAAAGCCTAAGTTTCTTTAGAAATTAAATTAAATTTAAGTAATCTGAGACTTGATGTTTGCGGGCCAAATATAAGCAATCAGACCGTCGAAATCTAAGCCAAATACACCCTCAGATCAGGAAACATTTTCCATACATGTCTGTGTACTTATAACCCTGATCGAGACTCTGTGACTGTTGAACTTAAACTGGTCCATCACATGCGATCTGGAAACCTAATTGGAATGAAAACTTAACTCGACCTAGATCCATAGTCAGTGAGCTTAAGTCTGACCTTTGGCTCAAGGGGGGGCTCCAGAAGTGTTACGTTAAGCTGGAACAGATGCCCTTTGGACATAACCTAAGTATACCTTGACCCTGGGTCTATTTTGGAGAGTTTTGGGCCTATATAAAGACCTTAAACCCTTAATCTCTTATTCCATACGAATTTGAGAAAACCTAGGAGAGAGAAGAGAGAAAAGAGAGGGAAAGTGTGAGGGATTGCTGGAGTTTCTTCCTGGGATTCAAACCCATGTATCTACGTGCCTAACCATCGCTACCAGATCGCTATTTCGGCGATTCTGACTTCGTTCTTAGGTAAGAAATCCTAACCCTAACCTGTTTTGGAGGTTCAAATAGAATAGAAGGTGGAATAGCTAACCTATTCCCTGTTATAGGTTGTCGTTGTGCCTTAGTCAAAGGCGTTATATTCAAACTGATTTCGTTTCATGTCTACCGACATAAAGTGCAGATTTTGGACACTTAGGTTGTCATTTTTCAAAGCTTTCAATGTCGGCTAATGGTAGATTATTGACGAGGATGCTATTTCACATGTAGAAAATGTTGTCCGTTTTCCATTTTGAATACATACGAAGTATATGGAATTTTATATATTTTAGGTATTTGTAGAAAATACCGTTTATGTATAAATTTTGTAAATGTGATTGCCATGAGTATTTGTCGTATATACATGCGAATTATGGATGCGGTATCTGTTTAGCGAAAGGAGTCACCCTAATACAGGTATTAGCCAACATATGATGTGTAGGCTAATATGTGTAGTATAAGTGTTTGTATAAATGCTTGTATGAGTATATCCGTAGTAAATAATGCTTTACTTCGGTGTTGAGATAGGATTCTCAACTAACTTAGAGATGTATATGATTTCCTCCATGTTGGTTGTTTAATTTAACCGCTTACTTATGACATATATGTGTTTGTATTTCCTATTTATATTGTGCTTTATGACATGCTTATTCACATGCTTGAATTACTTTGTTTATTCTATTTTACTCTACATGCTTCTGGTTAAGGATTAAATATGATTAGGGCTATGATTATGGTCCAGACGATCGGTAATAGACTTGAGTTTGTGGTTGAGATTCATTCGTCACGTAGGACGTGTTTGATGAACCCGAGTCGTATGTTGGTTGTCAGCAGTGGTTAGGCCACACAGAGTGCTTATGCACTTCATGTCAATCGATGCAATGTGCGCTCGTGCTACTCGGGCTCGTCAAGTAACCCAATCTGTCTAATGTATGTTCACCATGTTTGGACGCCACTGCTTGAACCTAGGGTACCAAACTTACCAGTGTAACCCCGTTAACCTTGGTACCTCGATCTGCTAAGACTTATGAGCCGGGCATGGTGGTATGGGACACTGTGGTCGAGCTGCTGGCCTACGCTGGGGCCACGAGCCTCCTCGTAGTGACCAGTGAGCAACCCAGACTCGTGAGCCGAATATGGTGGTATGGGACACTGTATTCGAGCTGTCGGTCTATACTATTTTGATGGGTGATGGAGGAATGGTGTAACGAGTGCGTGTAACAGCCCTGACAGTGCCCGGTGTAGTGACCTTGAGCATACTCTAAATCTACGGTGACGCAACGAGTCTTCTCGTAGTAACAGAGTATAAACTAGGCCTGCATTGATAAGGTGATGGGGGAGCGGTGCAATGAGTGAGTGTAACAGCCCTGACAGCCCTTTGCAGTGACCTAGAACTACACCATCGTATGAGATTATCTAGGACTGATGACCCTAGAATGGATCATTGTTTGGGAATGATATAAGGGAGGTACCTTAGTTTCCTAATACTGTTGTATGAAAAGGACTAATAACAACTCGGTAATCATGTTCATATCGCACTGCATGTGCCTGGAAGATGTGGAGCATTGAGGGATGAAAGCATGCTGCGGACGTAAGATGGTGTCGCACGAGGGAGTATGTTGGCGAGGGCATGCATCATTATTGCATCTCATCCTTGTATTAATTACAGTACTTAGGAATGTTTGATTTGCATGCTTTATCATTATCGCTTGATTGATTTGATAACATGTTAATCTTTGCTCTATGATTCCATTGAGTTAGCTACTCACTCCCACGTTACGAGATGATGCTTGCAACACTAACCAGACTGTCTTAGCTACAGGTGATGGTGATGCTTATGAAGCAGAGCCAGACTACTACTATGATGTTGAGGAGGAGTTCTCCTACATGTAACTCTGTGGCGGGTCTATGTAGACCTAGAATTATATTGACGGGGCTATGGTATTTGGGATAAAAGACATTACACTTTCTCATTTTGTATATTTTAAAATCAAACTCGTAATTGTTAACCTAGTGACATTCATACTCTGAGGGCTTACTATCACTTTTATATCATTTATATACTTATTATAGTCTTCCGCTTGCACAATTTAGATGCCTTGAGAGTATGATATGCTGTTTTGGTATAATCCCATTCATGTTTCAATGCTCTCATCATAATCATCATTATTTATGTTGCATAAGTAATGCGTTGGAACTCGGGAGCTGAGCTTTGCTCGACCCCCGATTTTCAGGGCGTTACAGATATAGATAAAACGTATGCATCATGACTGGGACCCATGGTCCCTGCTCGTCTGTCCACAGCGCAGCTGGACGCTGCCACGCGTCCTCTGGATGCCAGCGGCAGCAGCCTGCTGCTGCATTTTTTGTTTTTTTTTTCTGTAGTTTTTCCTAGGTGGCGTTCGCATTAGGAGGATCCACTCCAACCATAGGATTTTATGGCTCATGACAGGCTAAATGAGCCCAATATTCAAGGTATTTTGGTGTATAGAAATATCAGAGTGGGTCCCTATGGATTTCAATGCTAAAAACTACTATTTTCTAAGATATGGCCCGCCAGATAATCGAGTTAGTTTCATTTTTTGACTCAACGCCTAAAATGAGCTGGGCGATAGGATGGACGGCTTGGATTATATCCATACATCAAGGTGGGGCCTGCATGAGCAGCCCACCCAAAAAGCTTAAATCAAGTTAATATATCTTTTTTTTTGTCAGTACATCCACTGTCTATTCACATTTCATAACGCCCAAGTCCAGGGATGCTAGACGGACGGCGTGAATACATATCAAGGTGGGTCCCACATAGACACGGCCCACTTTATTTGGACCAATCAGATATTTGTATTTTCCCATCACCCCAAGGTAGGGCCCACATGGCTTGGATGGTGTAGATCCAATACGTCCATCAAGTGGGCCCACGAAGGTGGACGACTTAGATAAATTGCATATATCATGGGGCCATGAACAAAGGAAAGAGAGAGAGAGAGAGAGAGAGAGAGAGAGAGAGAGAGAGAGAGAGAGAGTGAGTGATGGAGGGACCCCGGTACTATGGGCCTTCCCTTCTATGATTTACAACATACATCAAGTGGGTCCCATTACATATGGGACCACCGATCAAAATCAACAATAAAGATCCTTTCCCGACCAAAATGCAAGCTCTAGATGACCCTATTTATGCAAGGAAAATAAACATCATGATGGGGTCCATGGAGAATGGCCCCATCATGGAATGATCATGGGAATCAAGGTAGACCATCGGCTACATTTAGGGTCCAAAGCGAGATTCATACCATCAATCAATAGGCCTCACTTGGCCCATCATCAAAACAATGAAATCTAGGCCTATAGAAACACCCATCATTCGATCTTCTTGATCCGATGGAACACCAATCTTCTTGTGTCTCATTTTGATGGAAGGTGATGAGAATTGAAGGGCTAAGATGGTGGATCTTGGGGTGAGAAGTGGGCCACACAACACACTTTTCTCTCTTGGAATTGCTTGGATGTCCACCACTTTTTTTGTGCTTGGAATTTGTGTTGAGAAAGAGAGAGAGAGAGAGAGAGAGAGAGAGAGAGAGAAAGAGAAAGGTTGGTTGTAAGAGAGGTTATGGGTGTGAGTGATGGATGTGAGTGATAGGTGTACTTGACTTGAGAGTTGACTTAGGGTTGTTGCTTGACTTGGGGAGAAAGAAAGCATGGGTTGTGTATTTGATTGATTGATTGATGGGATGGGTTGTAGAGATTTTCTTGCGTTCACAAATGCGGGGCGTTTCTTCACAATAAACGCGGGCCCATATCTCCTAGCCAGGGTATCAAATCGGTGTGCAAGACGTGACGTTGGAACCGCGGCGACGGTACAGTCGCAATAGTATAAGTTTTGGATTAAGCCGACTCATATATACGGGATAAGACTTAGGGTCACGTGCAAACATCGATCATAGGTCGCGAGTTACCAAAATTCGTTGGGAAGGATCGTGGGGGTCAACGGAACAGTATAGACTAGGATACGGGCCTTACAGCTCTCCCCACCTTATAAAAATTTCGTCCTCGAAATTTATACTACCATCGCAACTAAGCATAACTCATAAGGGAAAAGGAACACAACATCATATATAATTAAAACACAATATAACATATAATCAAACATCCAAAAGATGGGGATAACGCTCTCGAATCTCCGCCTCGCGCTGCCAAGACGCCTTATCTATACTATGATGGCCCCACTGCACCTTCACCAAGGGAATAACCTTGGTCTGGAGAACCTGCTCCTTCCGATCGAGGATATGAACTGGCTGGTTAATGTAAGAAGCGTCCTTACGAACCTCTAAAGGCTGCCAATCAATAACGAAAATGATGTTTGACCCACACTTCCTCAACATAGACATGGAAAACGTTGTAAACGCCAGACAACTAAGATGACAAGGTAAGCCAATAGGCCGCGGCACTAACGCGCCCGGTGATCTCGAAAGGTCTTATGAATCTCGGGGTAAGCTTGCCCTTCGCTCCAAAATGAACCACACCCTTCATGGGTGAGACCTTGAGATACACATGATCCCCAACGGCAAACTCCAAGGGACGATGCCGATGATCAATAAAACTCTTCTGTCGGCTCCGAGTTGTACGCATCCTCTACCTGACGATGTCGATAACCTCTGATGTCTGTTGCATAAGCTCGGGACCTAGGAGACGCCGCTCTCTAACCTCGGTCCAACAATTTGAAGATCTGCACGGTCTACCATATAATGTCTCAAAAGGAACCATGCCAATGGTCACCTGATAGCTGTTGTTGTACGTGAACTCAGCCAATCTCAGGTGCTCGTCCTAACTACCTGAGAAATCGATCGCGCAGGCCCGAAGCATATCCTCATAGATCTGGTTGACCCTCTCGGTCTGGTCATCAGTCTGCAAATTATACACGGTGCTGAGCTGCAAATCAGTCTCCATCGCTCTCTAGAAGCTCTCCCAAAACTGAGACGTGAACTTCGGGTCTCAATCTGAAATGATCGAGACAGGAACACCATGTAGTCTTACGATCTCATTAACAAACAGCTTGGCGAGCCGGTCCGCATGCTAAGTTTCACGAATCGCAAGAAAATGTGCCGACTTCATTAGATGGTTCATGACAACATAAATGACGTTATGACCGTGCTGTGTCCTCAGCAAACCCATGGTAAAATTGATAAATATGTGCTCCCACTTCCACATCGGGACGCTAAACGGCTGCAATAGACTAAGGGGTCTCTGATGATCAGCCTTGATACGCTGGCACATGTCACACTTGGCCACAAAACTAGCTATCTGGAGCTTCATCCTCGCCCAAAAATACTGACGCCTCATATCGCAATACATCTTCGTCCAGCCAGGGTGGATAGAGAACCGCGATCGATGTGCTTTGGTCATAAGATCTCAGCATAAGTCAGGAATATCCGGGACATATAATTTGCCTCTGAAGCGAAGTCCATCATCAGAACCAATCTGCTCATCTGACTGACTCTCAGATGCTGCCTCTACCTGATAACTCTGCACTAACTCATTTGTCTGTTGATCCTTGATCAACCTTGCGACAAGAGAGGGTTGAATCGACAGGCTCGATAACTGCACAATAGAAGACTACAAGTGGATCTCGAAGTCAAAAGCTGACACATCGTCAAGCATCCTCCACTCCTGAATCATCATGTGGGGCCACCAGGCCTCGTGGCTGACGGCTGAGGGCATCTGCTACCACATTCGTCTTGCCTGGGTAGTATTGGAGGTCAAAATTATAGTCTTTCAGGAGCTCCATTTAATGCCTCTACCTCATGTTTAGCTCGGACTGAGAGAACAGATACTTCAAGCTCTTGTGGTCAGAGAAGACCTCGAACCTCCCCCCATAGTGATAGTGCCTCCACACCTTCAGGGTGAAGACAACTACTGCCAGCTCCAAATCATGCGTGGGGTAGTTCACGTCATGGACCTTGTGCTGGCGAGACACAAAAGCCACCGGTTTCCCTTGCTGCATCAGGACAGCACCCAAGCCAACTCGCGAGGCATTGGTAAATACAACAAATCCATCACTCCCAGAGGGAAGAGTGAGGATAGGAGCGGACGTGAGGCGGTCCTTCAGCTCCACAAATGCCTACTCACAACTGTCGCTCCAAATGAACTTGGCACCCTTCCGGGTCAACCTGGTCAATGGGGCTACAATACGAGAGAATCCCTCAATGAAATGCCATTAGTAGCCTGCTAAACTAAGGAAACTGCCAATATTCGGATGCGTTCGTGGGCTAGCCCCACTGATGCACTGCATCAATCTTCAAGGGGTCCACTGCGTAGCCCTGCCTCGTCACCAGAACTCATACTTCTCCAGCTTCGCATAAAGCTAGTGTGCACGGAGAGTTTGCAAGGTAATCTCTAGATGCCGCTCATACTCCTCATGGGTCATCGAATATATTAGAATGTCATAGATGAACACCACAACAAATTGGTCGAGATACGGATGGAAGACCTTGTTCATCAACTGCATGAATACTGCGGGTGCATTAGTCAGTCCGAAGGACATGACCCAGAACTTAAAATGACCATAGCGCATCTTGAAGGCTGTCTTCGGGATATCCTCATCTCGAACCCGAACTTGATGATAACCAGACTGCAAATCTATCTTCGAAAAGAACTGTGCCTCCTGCAGCTGATTAAACAAATCATCGATCCTCGGGAGTGGGTACTTGTTCTTGATCGTGACTTTGTTGAGCTCGCGGTAATCTACACAAAACCTCAACGAGCCATCCTTCTTCTTTACGAAGAGTATTGGTGCTCCCCATGGTGAACTGTTTGGATAGATAAAGCCTAGCTCGGGTAACTCATCCAACTGCTTCTGCAGTTCCCACAACTCTAATGGTGTCATACGATATGAGGCCTTTGAAAGAGGCGCGATACCGGGCACGAGATCAATCTGGAACTCGGCATGCTGACGAGGTGGTAACCCTAGAATCTCCTGGAACACATCAGGAAAACCACAAACGACCGGCAGCTGGTCGATACTCAAAACAACTGACTCTTCAACGACACATAATAATAGGCAGGAAAGCTGTTCTCCTCTGGACTCGGCAACAAACTGGAACTCTTGCACGACGGGTATATAGAACGTGACTGTCCTCGCGGAGCAGTCCATTATGGCGTGATACTCAGTGAGTCAATCCTTAGCCAAGATGACATCAAACTTAAAAATCGGCAATGCAAACAGATCGGTGGATAAAAAGATGTCCCCAATCAAAACGGGGCAAGACGAGCAAATTCGGTCTAACACTGCAGTCTTCCCCAAGAGCATCAATACTGACAAACCCTCACGGGCAGACTCCATCGACAAACAGGTCGATCGACAGAAATCATCGACCACAAAGGAACCCGATGCACCAGAATCAAACAATACACATGCAATGCATGCAGAAACAGGGAGAGTACACTAGAAGACCCCTCTTGATTACTAATGGTCCTGCTGGGTGGCATAAATCTACCTTGGGCCTGCTGGGGAGGTGCAGGTCCCCTCTGAGGTCTCTGCTGCTGCCACTTTAGTGGCCTGATCTGCTGCCTCTGCTCTTATAGGGGAGGTCCCAGAGGCTAGTGCCGCGGTCGCTGCTGCTGCTGTGGGGGTTATCGCAGAGGCTGATACAGTGCCCTCGGCTGATGCTTCTATGGATGGGGACACTCGTGCCTACGATGTCCTATCCTACCACAGCCAAAACAAGTACCTGAAAATGGTCCCAGAGGTGTTGCTGGGGGTGCCACTGGTGCTCGAAATGCTAGGCGGGTCATGTGTTGCTGCTGTCGACAATGCTGCTGCTGCTGGGAGTTACCAGAGGGTGCCTTCCTCTTCTGATCTCCTCTCTGGTCACGGGCCTTCTGTAAATTGGCCTAATCTGCCTCGTAGATCTGGGCCCTCTGCATAATCTGCTTAAATGTCGGAAGCATGTGTCCGACCACATGGCTCATGAGGGTAGGACGCAAGCTGTTCTCAAAACGGCGAGCCTTCCGCCCCTCATCATCAATAAGGTACGTCGCGAATCTCGATAGCGCGACGAAATGAGCCTCATACTGGGACACAGTCATGTCCCCCTAGATCAGAGTCTCAAACTCTAATGCGTGTTACTGCCGCACATGCTCGGGAAAGAACTTCCGGTCAAACCAGTTTATAAAGTCTTCCCAGGTCCACTCGAAATCGGTCGCTACTGCTCGGGTGACAGATGCCCACCAATGCTGAGCCTCACCCTGAAGAAGAAATACAGATAATGGGACCCGCTGTTGGGTCATACATTTCATGGTGTCGATTATCTTCTCCACCTCGGAGCACCATATCTCTACCGCAGTAGGGTCTGGCTCGCCCCGGAAGCGCAAGGGATCCTGATGTCAAAAGTCTTTGAGAAGGGCCTTGGTTGGCGTAACAGTGGGACGCCTATCCTGCCCCTGAAGAATAGCTGTCATCGCCTGTAGCATCTGCTACAGCTAGGGGGCACTCACAGGTACGGTCGGATCAGCACAGTCTCAGGTAGAGGAGTGGCATCCTCAGGCTGGAAAGTAGGAATATCCAGTGGTGGAGCGGGAGTAGCAGGTGGTAGAGCAGGAGTCACAGGTGGTGGAGCGGGAGTCGATCGAGTCGCTCTTCTAGGCGACATGTCCTATAGGAAGGAATAAGTGCCTATCAGCCTTGAGAATTCTCGAAGGCATAAACGTTAAGGGTCTATGTTGGGAAATCGCTAAGTTATTCGGACTTGGGACCGATTCATTCTAAGTTCATAGTAGATATGTGATGTGATCCTTAGGTATTCCCAAGTTATGCTCGATACCAACTTCTGTCACACCCCAAACTCAAAAAATGGGCTCACAAAAATCCCGCTCGCTAAATCCGGCGCCTACAGCCTCCGTAGTGCTCCATTCTCAGCTTTCGACACTCATATGCCAGATTCTGATCTTGGGATCCTATAAGGAGGATTTTTAGCATGATTTTTTTTGTAATGGAGCATAACCAAAAGCATAACAAAATCACAAAACAACATCACCACATATTCACTATATCAAAAACTTTAAGTACAACGTGAAAGGGAAAATACAAGGTGATCAAAAGTACCAAAATAATCTGATACACACTCCTGCCTCAACGCTGCTGCGAACCAATGTCACCTGCACGCAACGGTTATACATAAGCTTACAAAAGCTTAGAGGGTGGTGTAAGTGTGTGCGCAAGGCAAGCGCCAAGTATACAATATCAAAGTAATGCAAAAATATGCGGGTAAGTCATGAATGTTATCAGCCGTACCAAGGCTATGTGATGCAAGGCATGAATGTTATCGGTCATACTAAGGCCATGCGATGTAAGGCCTACGTAGCCAAATGTTATATGCAAGATGCAAAGCAAGCATGCCAGTCCTCATCAAGTACACATATTAGTACAGTTTCCCTCTAGGATATCACCGGGGTCTAATACACTTCACACTGACTGTCGCCTCCCTAGTCGTACAACCCAGCAAGTGAAAGATACCACACTATCCGCCTGACCAGTAGTCTGCCAATACCTATCAGACTCGTCGATAGCGGACTCATTTGTGAGCTGGTCAAACTCAGCCTAACTTACAACCCCCTCACTGGGCAGATAAGGCCACACCCCCTTCCAACCGGCCACGACATAGTGGGAGATGCAGCCTACTGGTATTTGGCACTCTGGCGCTCATGTATCCACTCAGTCTAGACGTTGGAGCATCTTCTGATACCAAAAAGGTTCTGAGACTTTCACCCAAGGACATCCTAAATGCCCATAGTGTTAGAACTAAGTATTTTTGGTATCCGATACGGCCATCCACGGTGTGCCTATGGAGGCCACGGTCCTAATGTCGCTAGGGCGTACAATGACATGTCACAGATATATAAAATGCATGAGTCACACCATCAATCATACAACAATCTTGCGCATACCACGCGTTCATGTTGGTAACTCCTATCAGTGAGTCCCATAAATAATCTGCTCAATGGCATATGTTATGATCAATCACTCCTCATATCGTACATACATATGATGCGAATGGGTATGAATTATGAAATTATACTTAGCATGTTATATGGTGATGAACTATCTTTACAATGAAGATGGCCTAGACGGCCTACACACAACCAGTATGGGCCTATCGATGGGCCTTAGGGAGAGTTACAATATGGATATTTAACCAACATTATCCTTATAATGTGGGCGTCAAACCATCATTGCTCCCAAGGCATGACCCGCTATAAACATCATTACATAAACCATGGTGGAATCACACATTGCAATGGACCCTATGTACTTCCCATTTGGCCTCGACCCATGGGCCTCAAATACATCAAATGGGCCACATCACATGGGCCTCATATATATCAAGGTGGGCCTCAATAATAGGCCTTATACACATCAAGGTGGGCCTCAACAACGGGCCTCATATATATCAAGGTGGGCCTCAACGGATAGGCCATAAATAAGTCAAGATGGGCCTCATAAGGTAGCCCATGATTAGGCAAAATAGATGGATAGTGGGTCAAAAACATACATCATGGTCGGTCCCACATGTTATGGCGGACGGCGTGGATAAAACATACATCACGAGGGGTCCACAGTCGCTGGACGGTGTGGATATGTACCACATAGATCAAGGCAGGCTCCTCAGGCCTTGGTAACGTCACTACAGCAGCCATATAATTGGAGTGAGGTCCACCAACCATCCCACCTCTCACACGCGGGGATGGTGTGGGTAAAACACTTACATCAATGTGTCCCACGTGGGGCCCACCATAACGTTTATTTCCCATCCATCTGTTCATAAGGTCACACAGACCAAAAAAAAAATTTCATATTTATACAAAACCTCTGGAGCAAGAGGAGTTTCAATGGCAGACGCTCAATCCCCACTGATTTTTGCCGTGTGGTCCACTTGATAGGTAGATCTGCCTCATTTTATCTCATGCCTTAAGGCAGGTCGCCAACTGGATGGACGATTTGGATGTAACATAGACATCAAGGGTGGGGTCCACTGGCCATCCAACGGATGGACGGCTGGCCAATGGCTTGACGACATAGATAAAATGAATGCACCATGGCTGGGACCCATGGTCCCTGCCTGTCCGTCCATAGCACGGCGGGACGCTGCCGTGCGTCCTTTGGATGCCAGCGGCACAGCCTGCTGCTGCATATTTTTTTTATTTTATTTTTCTATAGTTTTTCCTAAGTGGGGTCCGCATCAGGAGGATCCGCTCCAACCATAGGATTCTATGGCTCAAGACAGGCTAAATGAGCCCAATATTCAAGCTATTGTGGTGTATAGAAACATCAAAGTAGGTCCCTATGGATTTTAACGATAAAAGCTACTGTTTTCTAAGATATGGGCCGCCAGATAATCGAATTAGCTTCATTTTTCGGCTTAACGCCTAAAATGATCTGGGGGATGGGATGGACGGCTTGGATTATATCCATACATCAAGGTGGGGCCTGCAGGAGTGGCCCACCCAAAAAACTTAAATCAAGATAGCATATCTTTTTTTTTCAGTACATCCACTGTCTGTTCACATTTCACAATGACGTGAATACATATCAAAGTGGGTCCCACATAGACGTGGCCCACTTGATTTGTACTAATCAGATATTTGTGTTTTCCCATCACCCCAAGGTAGGGCCCACATGGCTTGGATGGTGCAGATCCAACACGTCCATTAAGTGGGTCCCACGAAGGTGGACGACTTAGATAAATTGCATACATCATGGGGCCATGAACAAAGGAAAAGGAGAGAGAGAAAGAGAGAGATCGAGTGATGGAGGGACCCCGGCACTATGGGTCCTCCTTTCCATGATTTATGACATACATCAAATGAGTCATATTACATATAGGCCCACTGATCAAAATCAACGGTGGAGATCCTTTCCCCACTGAAATGCAAGGTCTAGATGACCTTATTTATGCAAGAAAAATAAACATCATGATGGGGTCCATGGAGAATGGCCCCATCATAGAATGATAATGGGAATCAAGGTGGACCATCGGCCACATCTAGGGTTCAAAGTGAGAACCATACCATTAATCGGTAAACCTCACTTGGCCCATCATCAAAACAATAAATTCTAAGCCTATAGAAACACCCGCCGTTCGATCTTCTTAGTTCGATGGAATATCAATCTTCTTGTGTCTCACTTTGATGGAAGGTGATGAGAATTGAAGGGCTAGGATTGTGGATCTTGGGGTGGGAAGTGGGCCACACAACACACTTTTCTCTCTTGGAATTGCTTGGATGTCCACCACTTTTTTTTGCTTGAAATTTGTGTTGAGAAAGAGAGAGAGAAAGGGTGGTTGTAAGAGAGGTGATGGGTGTGAGTGATGGATGCGAGTGATAGGTGTATTTGACTTGAGAGTTGACTTAGGGTGGTTGCTTGACTTGGGGAGAAAGAAAGCATGGGTTGTGTACTTTGATTGATTGATTGATGAGATGGGTTGTAGAGATTCTCTTGGGTTCGCAAATGCGCGGCTTTTCTTCGAAATAAACGCGGGCCCACATCTCATGGCCAGGATATCGAATCAGTGTACAAAACGTGGCGTTGGAATCCAGCGACGGTGCGGTCGCAATAGTACAAGTCTCTGATTAAGCAGACTCAGATATAAGGGATATAACTTAGGGTCGTGCGCAAACATCGATTATAGGTCACAGGTTGTCGGAATTCGTTGGGAAGGATCACGGGGGTCGATGGAATAGTACAGACTAGGATACGGGCCTTACAAAAATTCCCCACACCTACACCTCTACATTACCAGAAATCTCGACCCGATCGCCGTAGGGACGAGCTACGTCCAATCCAAGGTAAGATCCAGACTCCAATCAATCTCTCTCTAACAACAAGTCACATGCATGCACCTTACCACAAATTTCATGTGACGCAGGGCCCCGGAATGTCAAGTTTGCAGACTCGACGTTTGGGCGGCCATAAGAGCTTCTAATCGATAATAGGTGCAAACCATTACCTTTAGGTGCCGATTATCGTGGCCAGTGTGAATCATAGTGGATTTAGGTGCTATATGCGAATGCATGTTACTGAATTTTAATTGTTACTTGATTTAGGACATATGTGTAGGACTTTTCCCAAAATTGAGAACGAAAATTAGGTTCTGAGGATCTCTTGATGCGTAGATTGCTGACCTACCAGCCAAATTAGGGAGATTCAAGTACAATCTCTTAAATGTGGCTGATTTGTATGTTACATGACTGATTACTGGATGCATGTCACATGTTAGTTGCTGATTTGTAAATTTCATGTTGTTCCCTGAATTGCATGCCATAAGATTGTCATTGATTCGCATGTTAAATGATGCTTAATGAATTGTATGTTATATGTTAGTACAGTAAATTGAACTGATGTGAATTAGGTGCATTACTGTCCATGTTGCTAAAATTTTGGGCATGCTGTTTATTCGGTAGAGTAGTTCCAGGAAAATTGTTGAAACATGCTACATAATTGCTCACATGCCCCTTTATGGATCGGCCAACCAACCTGAATCCCTTTTGGGCAACCCTTCTATTGGGACGGCCCATGGACAAGTTTGGCCCGATTAGTCGAACTGCGAAGTATTGGCTGTAGTTGGACTACACGAGACATTGATCTCAAACCATGCAACCCGTGGTACGTCTCGTCGGGCAGATTAGTCGACTGGTTAGTCATCCTTATATGTTAACCATAATTGTATACGCCTGACCTAACCTGAGGTACCCTGTGACCCTAGCGCCCACTGATAATCATGATTTGCGGCCCACAAAGACTCATAAGCCGGGGATGGTGGTATGGGATACTATGCCTGTGCTGTTGGCCTACGCTAGGGTGACAAGCCTCCTTGTAGTAACCAGTGAGCACCAAAGACTCGTGAACCAGGTATGGTAGTATGAGACACTATACCCAAGCTGTCGGCCTTCATCGGGGTGACGACCTCCCCATAGTGATCGCAAGCAGGACTTAATGTCCTAATTATTTTCGTATGAGCTTAAGAACTATGGGATTGACGAACCCACAAGGGCTAAGGATCACGAGAGTCATACGTCCACGACAATTAGAGCCGCGCGATCAGATTAGGGCAATGATCTGTCGGGGTATTTCAATTTCCTCAGCCTGTTGGATGAATGAACTTAACTAATCAACTTGGCTAACATGTGTAATACACGCATTGGCGACTTTTGCGATTTGGTAGTCGAGGTCGCTTGTGGTAGTGTTGATTCGTGAACGTTAGATGGCATCACAAGAGGGAGTGTTGTGGTGAGAGGCATGCATCATATCATTAATCCATGTAGTTACATTAACCAGAGTATCTAGGGTTCTATGAATGTACACTATTCACTAAATTTACTTTTGTGTATGATAATTCGTGTAACTTACTGTTAATGGTACCACTGAGTTAACTACTCACTCCCACTCTGGGACGATGTTTTAAAACACCAATTAGAACCTATCATAGATGCAGGGACAATGGAGTAGGATGCACTAAAGGATGCCGGTGTGGACGTTGAGGAGGAGCGAGCATACTTCCAGACCTTCTGTATCGCCCTGAAAATTGGGGGTCGAGCATAAGCTCCACTCCCGAGTTCCAACGCATCACTTATACAACATAAAAATTGATGATTAAATGGTGTCCGTGTTAGTGCATTAAACATGAGTGAGATTACACCAAAACAACATATCATACTCCAGAGACAGTTAAATTACGCAAGCAGAAGAACTATGATAGATATATGAAGTATATAAACTGTTGTAAGTCTCCAGAGTGTGAACATGTTACCAGGTTAAATATATATATGTATACTTCCCAAAATGGACCAAAAATGAATATACATTTTTGATTCAAAAAGACAAAATAGCAAGTGTAAGGGCATCCAGTCAGCATTCCAGAAATCCCCGTCGATCAGGCCATGGCTCACATGAACCTGCCTGAAAACTATATGAAAGAGAATGCCTCCTTGTCATCATCATAGTCCGGCTTCGCCTCGTAGGCATCGCCTCAACCTGTAATTAAGACAGGGTCTGGTTGGTGTGTACAACACCATCCCATAACGTGGGAGTGAGTGATCAACTTAGTGGAACCATAAAGCAAAGGTTAACATGTTGTCAAATCAGCCAAGCAGTAATGATAAAATAATATAATCAAACATCCATAAATAATCTGATTAATGCAGGAATGGTATGTATAAATGATGCATCTGCTCGCCTGCACTCCATCCGCGTCTTCATCTAATGGTTGCGCATGTCAGTCACTTCTTCAGTGCTCTCTACTCAACACTAAACGGTACATGCAGTGCGGTGCATGAGCGTGATTACCAAGTTCTTATTAGTCCTTTCCATACAGCAGCATTGGGAAACTAAGGTACCTCCCTTATATCATTTTCCAAATAATGATCCATTGTAGGGTCGTCAGTCTTAGTAAATCTCATACGATGTTGCAGTTCTAGGTCACTAAAAAGGGCTCGTCACCTTATTAGTGTAGGCCGACAGCTCGAATACAGTGTCCCATACCACCGTATTCGGCTCACGAAGCAGTATTACTCACTGGTCACTACGGGAGGCTCGCGCCCCAGCGTAGGTCGACAGCTTGACCACAATGTCCCATACCACCATGTCCGGCTCATGAGTCTTAGCGGATCGAGGTATCAAGGTTAACGGGGTTTCCACTAGTGAGTTTGATACCATAAGTTCAAGCAGTAACGTCCAAACATGGTGAACATACATCGGGCCAATCCGGTTACTTGACGAGCTCGACTAGCAAGAGTGTACATTGAGTTGATCGACATGAAGTGCGTAAGCACTCCGTGTGGCCTAACCACTGTCGACATCCCAAGTACGGCTCGGATTCATCGACCACGTCCTGTGTGGCAAGACAACCTTAGCCACCAATTCGAGGTTCGTTACCGATTGCTTGGACTATATAATAGCCCCAACCACATTCAATTATAACAAAAAATCATATGAGATAATCAGAGCAGTAATGGATCAATAATTCCAATCATACAAGCATTTGAACATTTTATGGATTACAACTTAAACATGAATTCACACATATGCATTCCATACCTAAACAGACACTATAATATAAAATACATGGAGGAAATCATACACATAGTTAAGGTAGTTGTGAATCATATCTCAACACTCATACAAAGTACAAATTACTAACTACTAGTTCATTCAGACATTTTTACAAACACTTAGTCTACGCATTCCAACATACATGACGTATGTTGGTTATAATATGAATTAGGGCAAATCTTTTCGTCAAGGAGTCGTCGCCTACACGACAATCATATACCCAAGACAGTTAGTCATGGCGAGCACGAATACAAATTCTATACTCATTTAGACATTTTCACAAACACCTAGGCTACACATTATAACATACACGATGTATGTTGGGATAACATGTCTTATGGCAAATCCTTTTATCAAGGAGTTGTTACACATACAACTAGCATATATACACGGTAAATAATCATGGCAAACATAATTTCAAATTCCATACATATATGATGATTTCTACAAACACATGGATTACAATATATTCAACATAGTTCATATATATCTGTATCGCAAAACAAACAACGCATTTGGCATGTGAAATGACACCCACGTCAGTAATAAATCATAAGCCGACATTGAAAGCTTTGAAAACCATAACCTATGCGTTTATAGTCCGCACCTAACACCGGTAAACGCGTATCGAATTCGTTTTAAACACTTAGTCTTTGTCAACGGCGGATGGGCAACCTATAGCATGAATTAGATTAGCTATTTCATAACTTACACTATCTGAAACCCTAAAACAGATTAGGGTTAGATTTTCTTACCCAAGTACGTCGTCGAAAATGCCGGATTTGTGATACAGATAGGGTGGCTAAGTGCGTGGAGCAACAGGATTAATGCCTGGGATGAATCTCTAACTCTCTCTCTCTCTCTCTCTCTCTTCTTCTTCTCTTCTCTCTTTTCTCCCTTAGGGTTAGCAAAATTCGTATGGCATGGGAGAGAGAGGGTTTAAGCCCTTTATATAGGCTCAAAAGTGAGCTCAATGGCCCCAAGGCCATGGTATACTTGGGTTATAGCCAAAATTCTTCCGTTCTGGCTCAACGGAGCACTTCTTGAGGCCCCTATTCGCGTGCGGTCGGACTTAAGCTCCCTGACCTTGGATCTAGGTCAAGCTGAGTTTTCGGTCCGATCAGATTTACAGATCGATCGTGGTGGACCAGTTTCAATTCAACGATCACCGGTACTCGATCAAGGCCACAAGTGCACTGGCATATGTGAGAAATTTCTCCTGATCCAAGGGTGTATTTGGGTCAGATTTTGACGATCTGAATCCTTATATTTGGCCAGCAAGTGACACGTTTCAGTTTACTTAAATTTGGATTTTATTTCCAAAAATATTTACGTTTCTCACACACTTCGCTCCGGGCTCAAGTTGTACATTTCTGGACACAATCAGGACTTGATTTCTGAGATGGTTCTCAAGCCCAGCAAGGTGGTCATAATCGTTTAGTTTCGCGGTAATTAGACTTTCGACGTGCGGTCAAGGTCTGATACTGAGTTTCGTGATGCTCCTGAGAACAACCGGGTAATGAGATTGATCCTAGATTATAGGGCAATGTAGCGTTGATGATTCTGCAAGTTTTGGGTCTTGCAGTTCGTATTTAAAGTGGTTCAAGCGAATTTCTCAGCTAATCTAATTTAACACTGAGTTAATTTTGTCTAATTTCTAAAAGATTTAGTGTTGAGTGATTTCTGCCTGAAGTGGTACTAGGGTCTTTATACGGATTTTTCCGAGACGTTACAATCTACCCCCATTAAAGAAAAATTCCATCCTCGAAATTAGTACCTTTTCATATTCCTCAAGAATCTGAGGGTAGTTCTTTCGAACCTCCGATTCTGTCTCCCAAGTAGCCTCTTCTTCAGTGTGGTGCGTCTATAACACTTTCGCAAGTGGGATAACCTTGCTACGCAGCATCTGCTCCTTCCTATCAAGTATCCACGTTGGTCGCAGTACATATGTAGCGTCCTCACTCAACTGCACCTACTCTCATCTGATAATGTGGGAATGATCGGGAACGTATTTCTTCAGCATAGATACATGAAATACGTTGTGTACGCCTATGAGTGGTGTGAGCAAAGCTAGGCGGTACACTACCAGCCCCACTCGATCCAGTATCTGGAATGGGCCAATGAATCTAAGCATGAGTTTCCCCTTCTTCTCAAACCAGAGGACTCCCTTCATAGGGGAAACCTTCAAAAATACATGGCCCCCAACCTTGAACTCTAACGGTCGCCGTCTTGTATCGGCGTAGCTCTTCTGCCTGCTCTGCGCCGTTAGAAGTCGACGCCCGATAATGTCGATCTTCTCTGAGGTCGCCTGTACTAACTCTGGGCCAATCAAACTCTTCTCACCAACCTTTGCCCAGCAATACGATGCTCTACACGGGCGCCCATACAAGGCCTCATAGGGAGCCATACCAATACTCGCCTGGAAGCTGTTGTTATAGGCGAACTCTGCATAAGGAAGACAGTTATCCCAACTGTCCTTGAAATCCAGCACACAGGCTCGCAGCATATCTTCCAATATCCGGTTTACCTGTTCCGTCTGCCTGTCAGTCTATGGGTGGAACGTGGTACTGAACTTTAATTTCACACCCATGGCTTCCTGGATACGAGTCCAAAAAATAGATGTGAATCGCATGTCTCAGTCCGACACGATCTCCAGGAGAACTCCATGCAGACGTACAATCTGGCCAACTCATCTACAGAGTTCGAAACTCTGATAGGGAGGAAATGAGCCGACTTTGTCAACCGGTCTACGATCACCCAAATGGAATCATGACCCTTTCTCGTCTTCGGTAGCCCAAAGATGAAATCCATAGAGATGAAGTCCCACTTCCATTTTGCTAGGGCATGGGTTGAAGCAGTCCAGGAGGTCGGCGATGTTCGGCCTTGACCTGCTGGCATGTGAGATAGCGTGATACATACTCTGCTATGTGGGCCTTCATGTTGTCCCACCAGTACGACCTCTTCATGTCGAGGTACATCTTTGTACTGCCAGGATGCATTGTCATCCTTGAATTGTGAGCAGCCTTGAGAACTTCCTTCCTCAAGTCAGGAAGATTTGGGATGCTTAGGCGGCCACGGTAACGTAAGCCCCCATCCGTACCAACTCTTCACTCGGCGCCCTCATCGCCGCTAGCCTGCTCTCGAAGCTCAGACAATCGTTCATCGTCCTTCTGGGCCTCGATGATCCTATCATCAATAAGTGGCCGCACATGAATGTGCGCGACGCTCTCGAACGGCTCCTCCACGGTGAGCTTCTGCTTAAAGTCTCACACGAACTCTACCATATCACATTCTGCCACCATCAGTGGAGCCGTAAACTCTATGGTCTTCTTACGGCTCAACGCGTCAGCCACAAGGTTAGCCTTGTCTGGATGGTAGGAAACCTCGAACTTGAAGTCCTTCAAGGTTTCCATCCATCGCCGCTGCCTCATATTTAGGTCTCGTTGAGTGAATATGTATCTCAGGCTCTTGTGGTCGTAAAAGAGCTTGAACTCCTCTCCGTAGAGGTAATGTCTCCAGAGCTTCAGTGCAAAGATGACGGCTGCTAACTCTAGGTCGTGTGTAGGGTAATTTTCCTCGTGCTTCCTCAACTGTTTCGAGGCGTAAGCAATCACCCTGTCCTTCTGCATAAGGACACAACCCAGACCAACGCGAGACGCGTTAGTGTATATAATATACCTAACCCCTTGGTCTGACAATACTAGCACAGGGGCGGACATCAACCTATCCTTCAGCTCCTTAAAAGCTGCTTTCGCCTTTTCATTCCAAGTGAACTTTAGATCCTTACATGTCAACTGAGATAACGGTCTGACAATCTTGGAGAAGTCCCTAATAAATCGACAGTAGTACCCTGCCAGCCAAGAAAGCTCCTCACCTCAGTAACCGAACTGGGCTGCTCCCAGTCCTGAACTGCGACTACCTTAGCTAGGTTAACTGATATCCCTTCCTTGGACACCACATGTCTCAGGAACTTGACTTCTTCTTTCCAGAAGTCGCACTTCTTGTACTATGCGAACAACTGGTTCTTCTTCAGAGTAGCTAAGACTGCTCGCATGTGTTCCTTGTGCTCTTCCTGACTCTTAGAGTATATCAGAATGTCATCTATAAACACGATGACGAATCGGAACAAAAACGGCCGAAACACCCTGTTTATCAAGTCCATGAACACGACTGGTGCATTCGTAAGGTCGAACGATATGACGAGGAACTTGTAGTGCCCAAAACTGGTCCTGAAAGCCGTCTTCTGTACGTCCTCATCCCTGACGCGCAACTGATGATACCCTGACTGTAAGTCAACCTTCGAGAAATATTGTGCCCCCTTCAACTGATCAAACAAATCATCTATCCTGGGCAGAGGGTACTTGTTCTTCAACGTCACTTGGTTCAACATGTGATAATCAATACACAATCGCAGTGAACCGTCCTTCTTATTCACAAACAACACTGACACTCTCCATGGAGACATGCTAGGTTGTATAAAGCTTGCATTCAACAGATCATCAATCTATTTCCTCAGTTCCTCCATCTCACATGGAGGCATGCGATATGTCGGCAATGAAATAGGTGTCGCACCAGGCACAAGATTGATAATAAAGTCGATCTCGCACCGAGGAGGTAGTCCCGGGATCTTCTCGAATACGTCTGTAAAGTCCTGAACCATAGCCGTATCTCCCAACGTCGGACCATCAATACATTCTAACAAGGCAGTGCGACAAGTAACTCGACATGGACAACTGACCTGAACTGGAAAAGTAGAGACCGTGCCTTTAGGTCCGTAGGCTGTCACGACTCTGGTCTCGCAATCTATCTCCGCCCTCATCTTAGTGAGCCAATCTATACCGAGAACAACATCATAGTGCCATAATGGGGCGATAATCAGGTCGACGCGCACTGTCCTGCTACCCAAATCTACCGAGCAAGCCTCGCAAATTCGGGTAATATCTGAAAAGGTCCCTATAGCGGTAGTAAGCCTTACTCCCTTCATAGGAGCAGTAACTAACGTTAGTCGCTTAACTATAGCGCATGAGATGATCCAAATAGTGGACCCGGTGTCCACTAATAAGAAGATAGGCGTACCTTGAATCTGGGCTGTGACTTCAAAAGCCACAGGTGCTACGTCTGATGCCTCGGATGCCACAGCTGTAAGGGAGTGCACCCGAGCCTGCTGTGAGCGGTTCGGCTATGGTGCCATAGGCCGTTGAGGCGGCCTAGATCGAGGTGCGGGTGGCCGGAATGATGGATAAGCTAGTGCCGACCGTAGAGGTGATGCTGATATAACCTGTGGAAGTTGGCGGTTGATCCTTTGGGGTAGTGAGAAGCCGCTATCTCTCATCCTGGTAAAGCAGTTCACCTTTGTGTGGCCAGGCTTCTTGCAGTAACTACACCACACGTCTAGTCGCCTCACCAGGGTAGGTGAATCCATAAGCCTCGGCGGTGAATCTGCCCGCGGCTTCTTGCCGAGGAACAGTCTGCTCGGAAGGTCAGGACGCGGCCTAGGAGCCATCGGTGCTCACATACGGGACTGTCTGTCCCCGTCCTGCTCAGCTCTCATGGACATGCTCACTACCTCAGCATAGCTAGGTATGCTGGCGCAGCACATCTTCGAGCAAATATCGGGTCGCAGGCCCTCAGAAAACTGCTTCATACGCATCGGCTCATCGGCCAATATCAACGGAGCATACCTGCCCAGCTCCGTGAATCTGTTCTCATATTCCGCCACTGTCATCCCTCCTTGTCGGAGGCGAAGGAACTCACTCTCTTTCTTGTGGCGGTAAGTGACGGGATAATATTTCTCGTGGAAGCGGTTCTTAAAGTCTGCCCACATCCATACATATCCATCGACAATAGTCCGAAGGACACTGTCCCACCAGAGGCTGGCCTCCTTCTCGAACATGAAGGTGACCAACTCCACCTGCTCTGCCTCAGTGCAGTGCAGCGGCTTTAGCATCTTAGAGATGCGGTCAAGCCAATACTTAGCCTCCTCGGGTCTATGAGTACACGTAAATGTAGGAGGCCGTAAGCACTGGAATCGTTCAAAGTGGCCGCTGACGCCTGCATTCCCTGCAGGGTGTACGAAAGGTGCAGGTGGAGCCACACCCATACTCTGGCCAAAGATTCCCCCAAGGGTGGCCAAAAGCTACTGCTAGTGTTGTATCTACAATATCATCTACTCGAACCTATCAGTAGGTGGAGCTGTCTGAGGTATGTGCAGCGTCAAAGAAGATGCACGGGCCTGCTCAGGGGTCGATGGCGCAACGGGTGGTGCCGTAGATGATGCCACAGGTGGTGCGGTAGATGGTGGCACAGGTGTCGGCCCATTAGTGGGGCTTGTGGCCGGCTGAGAATCCGACATAGTGTCAGAGAGAAACGGGCCCGAACTGGGGTCCACGAGGCGATTGCTGAGGGGAGGTGCCCTATCAAGAGAGTCGCTAGGTGCGAGGTGAGTCATACTCCATGTACTCTTAGGTGGCATGCCCTATATACAACATAAGGTGCAACCCAAGTCAGATGTAGCATAACAAAACTCAATTCTTTAAGCATTCAACACACCTTATAGTAAAAGAAACCGCATGCATTTCATTTAACAAAATTGGTCACAATACATGGAAATAAAGTTCTACATGAATTATGACAGGAACGCATGCAGCTACACTAAGCCCAGACTACCAAACACAAACATACTTTCAACCTACTACACTACTAGGCCCATCAAAATTAACACACAAACATACTAAGACAGCAACAAAACAAGCTACATGTCGATGACATAGATGACTAGGCATCCGAGTCTGGCGACGGAGGAGGGGCACCCTTATCCTGCAGGCAGCACAGGATAGTTTTCAAGGTGCAAGTCACCTTCTTAAACTTGTGTTTCACGAGGGCCCGGACATCAATAATCTCCTGTCGCAGGGCAGCCTGCCCTCCTCAAGTTGAGCTAAGCGGGCCCGATCAGTGTCCCGCTCCTCTGCCGTAGGAGGGAGGCTCTCATCCGTGTGCTGAGCCTCCTCTTCTTCTTTCGGTTCTTCCTCTATTTCAACGCCACTTCCTTCCTCACTCTCTTCCTCCAGATCAATACTTTCCTCCCCCTCATTATCGGACTCCTCCCCATACTCGTCAAGTCGGGTTTGACGTTATCAAGGGCCGATCCCCATGTTGTTAAGCGTAGCATTGTTTATGAACTGGATCGGCGGAATATCATCTATGTTAAGTTTATAGCCGACCTCTTGAGCAATCCTGCATACCAGCCAGCCAAACGGGAGTGAGACGTCGTTCCTGACAGAGCGTACGGTCTGAATTATTTGGAGTAGAGCAAATGTGGGCAGGCACAACTTATCTCCATATCCGACCCTGTATAAGAAGTCTACCATCAAACGAGTGCATTCAGTACGGTTGCTCCATCTGGGGTACACGTTGTACGTGAAAATGTGGTGAAGTAAATGGAAATCATCTGTCAATCTCATCGATGGGAGGCAATTGCCTCACGTCCAGGGAGCCAATCGGCCACAAAGGTATCGCGTCTGGCGATCTCTTTCTCACACACTCTTAAAAAAATTCTCATTGGCGTGTACCTCACCACGTGGAATCCCCATAATCTAGGCTACCAGATCCATATTGATTGTGTGTTCCCACCTCCCTACAGAAACAGTGAACTGGAGAGGCTCCAGCAATGGGTCTCAGATATGGGCGTAGAAAGCACGAACCGTATTCTCACATGCGTGAGACTTACCTTCGAACATGGGACCCCACTCAACGTCCACCAAGCGGTCCATAATCAGGTGTAGCCTAAACAACCTCTCATTTACGTGAGCCTCATGTACAACCCTGCGGCCACCAAACCGACCTTATTCAACGCTTATCGGTAGCGCTCTCTCGATTGGGATTTGGGGATCTAGGTCCCGCTTCGACATGTGCTCTTGGGCGGCGCTTGTGCTAACTTCGGCGCCCGCTCTCCTCCTCGAACGGGTTGGGCGAGTAGGCCCGGCTTCATTCGTAGAAGCCCGCTTCTTTCCCATGAGAGAAAGAAAGGTGGAGAAGATAGCTGCCACAAGTTCGAAAAGGGCCATTGGAGTGGAATAAAGTGTGGGATTAAGGCGGATTGTTGAGTTGTAAGATATTGAGCCACAAAAAATAGGATTTGTGCACTCAAATCGTAGGAAATGAGAGGGATAAAAGAGGGGGTTTACTGAAAACAATGGAGGGGTGTAAACCTTGAAGGAAGAGGAGAAAATGAGAGGATGGAGGGGAGATTTGAGAGAAGAAATGGAGTCTTTGGAGAGAAAATGAGAGCTTGGAAGGGTGTGTGAGGGAAGAGGAGGGTAAATGGTAAGAAAAATGGGTCCCCACGTGATTTGGTGGGCCGCAAATGTGTCTAGGGGTCGGCCCGACGTTGGTCCGCAGTGGCCCGACAGGCCCGGCGAACCCGACCGCAGTCCACCGCGGTCCTCCAGACCTGGCGCGGTGCCGCCGTGGTGGGGCGGTGGCCACCCCCTCCCGGGGTGCCGATGGTGTACAGGGTCCACTATGGGTCCCCTTGAATTGCACCGACTTGGCCCCAACTCCGTTTTGAGTCGTTTCGGGCTCCCATTCGCGTATATTCATGTGTTTTCAATTTGTTGAGTGTGGGACCTGTGAAAGTGTCACTTAAACCTGTCGATTGACTGTCTAGAATGGTGTTGGGATCATTTCACGCGATCAGGAAAGCCTACGGGTCCGATTTCTACAGTCCATTTCGGTTGATTTCGCCGTTTGGCGAAATGGGAAATCCTAAGTCTATCTCTACGTTTCCTCCCACCCTCCTACGTCAAATTTGCGTCAGCGTACGTGGTGTAACCATAACTCAGGTCCGGTTTAATCTAAATCATGCTCTAATACCAACTTGTAACGCCCTGAAAATCGGAGGTCGAGCATAAGCTCCACTCCCGAGTTCCAACGCATCACTTATGCAACATAGAAAATGATGATTAAGTGTAGACATGACGTATTAGGTAGTGTCGTGTACCACTTAAGCGGCCGATGAGAAAGCAATTGTGCCCAAACAGTTACATGACAGGTGGTAAAAGCAGAAGCAAAGGAAGCAACCGTCAAATTGTGAGAAGCATCCAGAAGGCAGTAATGAGAAACGGTTACAATAGTTGTCAAATCATGGGAATAATCCATAATGACTGGATCAAAGCTATAAATATGAGAAGAATTTAACGAATAAAGAGTCTGACACCAACCCAAACAAACTAAATTTATGGTTCAAATTATCCTGTCGATTTTCATTTCATAGTGTATTCATTTACTTCCTTTGTTAGGCAAATTACATTCATCAGTATACTCTTTACCTTCCAAACTTGCTGATTTACATTCCTTAGTGTAATTCGTAGCTATAACCAAGTAGCTGATAATCTTTATCTATAAATCTAAATCAACGCTCACATGCTGGATTCAGTTCATCTATCAGAAGGGTGTTCTTCAACTGTTCTTCACGACCAACTATAAGAATTTCTTTTCCATTTTATTTTATTTGTATTGAAAAGTCCTTTCGTATTAAAGGTAAGTGTTTAACCCCTCATCAGAGGACAAAGCCCACACTTTGACTATTGTCTGATCCAATTTATACATTGATCATTGAGCGAGTGGCTAAACAGGAGACCAATACCTTTGGATTTTGTTATACACTAAGTGTCGGCATATCTTGACACTTGGTCATTGTTTTCCCAATAGAAGTGGAGCCACCATTTCAATTCCAACATCTAATAATTAGGCAGGTCATGCGGACTGTACCATTGGAAGGAGCCGGGGTAATGAAACTCACCCTTAAACCTTCTGATGGCCATGGTGATTTTTATTCGCCATCCAACCCGTTAGTAAGTTCACGTAGAGGGGGAGGGGAGAACACACAAATATCGTATTGATACAAAATTTCTGCTGCTCACAAAAAGTTTTTTTTTTTTTTAATATGGTGGGAATTCAATCTCCATTGTGTGGTCCACTTAAGCCTTAGATTTGCCTTGTTCTTGGGCTTATATTCTAGAATGATTTGAAAAAAAATGGATGGACAACGTAGATAAACTCACACATCACGATGGGCCCCACAGAGCCTGCCTGAACGGATTATCGTCCAGGCAGGTGCAGAATGCAATCTGCTTCCCTTCAAAACCTATCTTGACGCTATAACTCAACCACAGCATCCACGAAACCCATCTATCCTCCACTCCGGCCATGGTCACCGTCTTTGTACGGTGCCCATCGTGTCTTTTCACTAGAATCGTCAGATTTCCGCCGAAAATCATCGGATTATCCTCCAAAATTCCTCTTTCTCTGGTGACCCTTGTCTTCTCCACGTAGGTAATCATCCGTTTCTCTCATTCTGCCATCAAAACTTCCCTCATTATATTCACGGAGAAACCTTTATCGAGAACAGACTTCACCCCATCACGACCCATCACGGAATCAACAACTCCAAGTAACTAATTCTTACTCTGAAAAATTCTACGGTTGATTGATCGTCCATAGCTCTTGACTGTAGCTCATCATAAGTGCTCTCTACTCGATCCGTACCAGACCCACTGCCGCTCTGCGGTTTTTTCGCTGGGCCACTCGCCAGCCTGGTTTCGAACGGTCCGAAATCGCATTATGTGCCATCTTGGAAATTCTCGTTGAGAACGGTCCGAAACGCTGGGTCAGTTTGGGCAGTCGGATTAGAAGGGATTAGGGGGGGGGAGGGATGGGATTCATCTGGTCCCGTGCCACTTCTACTCCATGTTTGGGAGGAATGGAAATGCTTGGAATTACATTAAATGAAATTGCATTGGTCCCGTGTCAATTTCACTCAATGTTTGGAAAGCTGTGTAGGTCGCAACATGATGTGTGGGCTATATCCACACCATCCACCCATTTATCGAGATTATTTTTGAGCATGGGCCAAAAAAGCAGGTAAATCTAATGCTCAAGTGGACCCCACCATAGAAAGCAACAGGGATTGAATACTTACCATTAAAAACTTCTTTGTTGCTACATAAGTTTTGGATCTATCTCATTTTTAGGTCCATGGCATAAAATGAGGTTACGAAACAAATGAACAGTTTAGATATAACACACGCGTGTTATTCTCAGTAATTTCAAATGATGGTGAGTATATTCATTCAATGTACCACCGTATTATCAACAAAGCAGGGCGTTAATTTTATCCCATGGTAACCGGGGGCAACCCCGGCCATGAGCAATAATAATGTTTTTTTTAATCCCATCCCACATAATCCCTTCTAATCCCACCGCCCAAACTGACCCTAATGGAGCGGGCCATCCTACTAAATTTGGATGGGATTGTTGATTTTTTTATCAGCGGGCACGTGGGTCCCGATGTTACTCTCAAGATTCTTGATCTCTTGATGTGGATTTACACCAAAAAATCGATGGTGGAGCTTGCTACATCGACTTTCTATAAGATGGCAAGAAATGGGTTTCTGCCAGATGTCAAGAACTGTAATAGGATCCTTCGGATTCTTCAAGATGGCAATCTTTTAATTAAGGCGAGGAGGTTTATGATGCAATGGGCAAGTTTGGGGTGCGCCCCACCGTTGTCACTTTCAATACGATGCTCGATCTTTCTGCAAGGAAGGGAAGGTGCAGGAAGCTCTTAGGGGTCGTTTGGCACCGTGGATTGGAGGGATCAGAGGGGTTTTAAATCCCCACGGTTGTTTGACAGCAAAAAGCAACTGGTTTCCAATCCCCCTCTTTGAGGGGGTTTGTAATTCACGGTCAGAGCTTGGATTACACCTAAAATCATTTCAATAGTTATGGGTGTAAATGTATGTCACTGTACACAATCATTCTATTGGGCACATGGCCCACTATCGATGATCAGTACCGTTCAAACATTGTTTATGTAGATCAGCACCATCTAAACATTGTCCAGCACCGTCCAAACATTGTTCATGTTAATCAACGATTAAAAATCGTTGGTTTGTTACACAAACATGATCTTGTGCTTGCGGTCCATCGGAGACTTGGAATTTCATCATTTTCAGGCAAAACATATATTTTAGCCTGCTTATCACAACTATAATGTCAAAAATTATATATCTCACTAATTGAAGATATTAAAGTTGATTTAGTAATTCAATTCAGACTACTGCTGTAAATATAATGTATAGGTATTTTTGAATTAAAGTTGATTCACACTCCAGCCAAACACGCCGGGAGGATTGTCAATCCAGGGGGTTTCCAATCCTGGGGGTTGCGAATCCAGGGGGTTCCAAATCCACGCTCCCAAACAGGCCCTAATCTCTTATTGGAAATGCAGGAGAAAGGGTGTGTTCCGGATGATGTGACGTATAACGTCTTGATCAACGGGTTGTCGAAGAAAGGGGAATTGGACAGGGCCAAGGAGATGTTGAACTCAGGGCTGACAGTTTCGGCTTGCACGTACAATCCCTTGATTTATGAATATTGCAAGAAGGGTGATTTTGTTGGAGCATTCGGATTTGGGGATGAGATGGACTTTGCGAGAGGGGAGAGATGGCTGCAGCTCGAGACTTTGCAAATTGGGAGATTTGGAAGAAGCCTATGGTTTGTTGCAGCAGATGGTTCAGGATGGCTTTGTTCCGGATCGTGTGACATACACGTGCATAATCCATGCTCATGCAGTAAGGGGTATCTTATAGAAGCTCGGGAGGTCTTTTACGAAATGCTTATGAGAGGCTGATCACCCTCGATAGTGTCATACACGATTCTGATTCATGCTTATGCGGGCAAAGGGAGATTGGAACTAGCATTTATCTTTTTCTCAGAAATGATAGATAAAGGGATATCTCCGAATGAGATCACTTACTATGCTTTGATAAATGGTTTATGCAAAGTGGGCAGGCTGGAACAGGCTTATCAGCTCTTTTATGGAGAAAGGGTTATGCCCCAATAAATATACCTACACTCTACTGATAAACGAAAACTGTAATATAGGAAATTGGAATGAGGCTTTGAGATTGTATAGTCAAATGCTCAAGAAAGATATCCTGCCAGATGCATGTACTCATGCTGCATTTTTAAAGCAGCTTGCTGAGGACTACAAAGTCCATGCAGTTTCCTACCTTGAGAGCAAGGTTTTAGGTTGTTGATTTGATTATGGGGAATGCCATGAAGAATGGGCATTTCATTAATGCCTGCAGTGGCTGACTGGGGTGGCCCAGGGTGGCTGGAACAGGCACTTATCTGGGCAGATTGGCATCTGAGAGTATTTGCATCAGAGTAGCTTTGACAAAAGCCTGAAGTCATCATTTGAATCCAGTTGGACGGTTTCATCTTCCACCAACCCATGAATTTTCTCTCTGGAGGTAAGATAAGATGCTTCCTACCTTGCTCATATTTTCCATCTACTTATTTGTCTATTCTGCATTGTTCCCTTGTTGCATGCTGAGATTTTTCTTCTTATTTTTATTTAGGTGCTATAAAATGCTTTTTTTTTTTTTTGGAATGAGAATGTGCTGTACATGAAAACCAAGAGGAGCTGAAGCTTTTCTATATTTGAGACAATGCAAAAGGGTTGAATATATAGGGATTATAATCATCTATACAAGGAAAATAATAAGATCAAAATCTTCTACCTATGGAAACCAACTATACAAGGTATACTAGCTATAAAAGGTATGTGAGCCTGTCTAACATCCTCCCTCAAACTAATGCTGGTCATCGACAAGTAATAGTTTGCCAACTAGAAATGAGTGACGTGCAGAAGTGAGGGATTTGGTGAGAATGTCGGCAATCTGATCATGGGATGCAACACGTGGAAGAGAAATGAGCCCACACTGAAATTTCTCGCAGATTAAGTGACAGTCAACTTCAATATGCTTCGTCCGTTTATGAAAAACCAGGTTAGAGGTAATCTGAATGGCACTTAGATTATCAACATGGAGTGGAGTAGGATTTTGCAGAGGAACGCCCAAGTCGGAAAGAAGTCCATGTAACTAGACAAGCTCACTACACGCAGCGGACATCGCCCGATACTCGGCTTCTGTGCTTGATTTGGAAACAGTGGCCTACTTCTTATACTTCCAAGAGATGAGAGAAGTACCTAGAAAAACATAGTAGCCAGTGGTAGATCGTTGTGTGAGAGTGCAACCGGCCCAATCAGCATCCGAATAAGCACGAAGGTCCAGAGTTGCGGTGGAGGAGAAGAATAGTGATCGATCTAGAGTTCCACATAAGTACCGTAGGATGCGCAACACCGCAGTCATATGAAGAGCTGAGGAGCAGAAACAAACTGATTGACGACTTGGACAGCGTAGGCAATATCAGGGCGAGTCATAGTTAAGTAAACCAGACTCCCAACCAAACGGTGGTATAAGTCGGGCTATGCAAGGAAATCACCATCATCACGGCCATATTGAACGTTAAGTTCTAAGGGAGTCTGAACTGTCTTATGATCCGTCAATGATGCCAAGGTGAGAAGATCCTTGGTATATTTACGCTGACTGACCAGGATCCCACGTTTAGAACGTGAAATTTCAAGCCCAAGAAAGTGTGTAAGATGGCCGAGGTCTTTCATCTTGAAGGAGGATTACAGAACTTCCTTTAAAGCCGAGATGCCAGTAGCATCGCTACCAGTCAAAAGTAGGTCATCAACATAGACGAGAACAATGACAATTCCGCGAGCAGTAGTGCGCAAAAATAAGGATGGGTTATGACCACTTTGAGTAAAGCCAGCACCCGTAACAGCATCGTGAAAGCGTTGGAACCATGCTCGAGGTGCCTGTTTGAGGCCATACAGGTTTTCTTTAGGTGACGTACTTTATTGTCAGGGATTAAGGAGACAGGAGGAGGTTTCAAATATACTGTTTCTTGGAGGTCTCCATGAAGAAAAACATTTTTCACATCCATCTGATCAAGTGGCCAAGAGCGGATGGAAGATATTGCCAGAAGAGTACGAACAGTTTTCATCTTGGCTACGGGAGCGAATATCTTATCGTAATCAATTCCGTATTCCTGTTCGTATCCCTGAGTGACAAGTCGAGCCTTGTATCGATCCAATGATCCATCAGACTTGAGCTTGACAGAATAAATCCATTTGCTATCAATTAGCTGTTGGTCAGCGGGTTGAGTGACAATGTCCCACGTATGATTATCATCCAATGCCGTAAGTTCTTCTGCCATAGCCTTCTTTCAACAATCATGAGTGGCTGCCTGAGAGTATGAAGTAGGAATAGAAACAGTATCCAGAGTAGCATTCATGGCAGACATAGAGTATATTAAGCGATCAGGCGGTTGATGTACACGATCGGGACGACATATCGAGGTAGGTTCAGGATCTACAACAGGTATAGTAGGTTCGGGTAGAGTAATAGGTGGTTGCGCTGTACGTGGTCGACGCGAGTAAACCTGTAATGGACGAGGGAGAGTACGCGAGGTAAAAGGAATATCATGAAAGGTGGTTAGACCAAGAGATTTTGGGGCGTGCGGAGGAGGAAGAGATGAATGAAAGACAATATGTTCAAGAAAAAAAATATGTCGTGAAACCCAAACATGACGTGAAACCGGATCATAACATCGAAAACCCTTCTGAGTTTCTCCAAATCCCAAGTACATACATTTGATTGATTTTGGAGATAGTTTGTTACGCTCACGTGAAGCCAGGTGAACATAACAGACACAACCAAAAACACGAAATGTGGAATATGTAGGAGGTAAGCCGTTGAGAATAAAGTATGGAGATTTACTGCTCAGAACGTTGGTTGGCATCCAGTTAATCAAGTAGACTGAGTGTAACATTGTTTCCGCCCAGAAAGAACGAGGAACACTCATAGCTGTCATCAGGGTGTTGGCAGTTTCAACAATATAACGATTTTTTCATTTAGCCACCCCGTTCTATTGTGGAATATCAGAACAGGTGGTCTGATGAATAATCCCATGACTCTGAAGAAATGTACGAAAATCGGTTGAGAGATATTCCCCTCCTGAGTCAGAGCGGAGATTTGTACTGGAACCTGAAATTGAGTCTCCACCATAGAGTGAAATATCTTGAATTTTTCAAAAACCTGCGACTTCGAGTGCAGAAAGTAAATTCAGGTGTAACGTGTGAAATTATCAATGAATATAACATAGTAACGTAACCCAGAGAGAGACATAATAGGTAAAGGACCCCAGACATCTGTATGCACTAGTTCAAACATAGAAGATGATTTTGTAATACTTAGAGGAAATAGAATACACTTACTTTTTGAAAGACAACAAGATGAACAAGAATAATCCAAATCTTTTTTATTAAGAGAAATGTTCTCTAACATGCCAGAAGAAAATAACTGAATTAATCGATCGGAATGTGGATGACCCAGGCGAAAGTGCCACAGTTTCGACAATTTATTTGCCGAACAAATATCTGATGAAGATGGAGAAAAGAAACAACAAGCCAGAGTGACAGATGGAGCAAAGTCCAGCACATACAGACGACCATGCCGCCTATCCATCCCAAGTACCTTCCCCGTTGCCGGATCCTGCACAAAACAATAGTTGGGAAGAAATATGACTAAGCAGTTATTGGCTGTGAGTTGATCAACTGGAATTAAATTGGAGGAGAGGTTAGGGACATGAAACACATCATGAAAGGTGAACTAGCGATGAGTAGAAGGAGAGAAAGTCAATGATCCAACGGACTGAATAGGTAGTCTAGTGCCATCCGCAGTAGAAATAGCCTGATTTTCGGTGTAGGGACGGATATCACGAAGATGGGATACAACACCAGTCATATGATTGGAAGCACCCGATTTGAAGAACCATGTAGAAGATGGGGATATACCTGACATCCCGGCCGCAGAAAGGGCCTGAATGATTTGCTGGAGCATCGCAGGAGTCAAAGGTGATGAAAGACCTTCAGCAGAAACAGTAGATGCAGAATCACTAACAGATGGCTCAAAAGAAATAGCAGAAGTAGCAGAAAGAGCACGACCACGGCTACGACCACGACCACCACTTACACGGCCGAAAGAAGATGCATAGGCACGTGTACGACAGTCCTGAATACCATGACCAGTCCGTCGACAATAAGCGCACCATTCTTTGCATTGAGCGACAACATGACCCACCTTGTTGCAGCCGCGACAAGTCCAATGAGTGGAACCACGTGTTGGTGTACTGGTGGACACAGCAAGCACCATATCAGATGATCTCGGAGTTGAGGAAGGAACAGAGAGAACTTTTAGTCGTTATTCCTCAGCCAATAAATCATTAATAATCAAATTCAAGGAAGGAGGAGGGCTACAGTTCAAGAGAGCAGCCCGACAATGTTCAAATTCTGAATGCAGCTTTATAAGAAATTGTCTTACTTGCGCACTCTCGCACATAGATTAGAATATCTTAAAGTCATGAGGAAATGTTGGATCTATCATAGCCATCTCTGTCCAAATAGTGACAATTTTGGAGTAAAATGATTGAATACTGTTATCACCCTGAGTAAGGTTAACGAGATCCTATTCCAGGCGGTATAACCGGGCCGCATTACTCTGTTGGTAAATTGTCTGGAGATGTTCCCACATTGCCTTAGCAGTGCGATGAGGTGTGAGGCCAATAGCAATGGACCGATCGACTGAATTGAGAATCCAGGTAATAATCCGTCCATTGTTCATATCCCAATTAGCTAATTTGTCAGCATCTGTGGAAGTGGGATAGGAATAGATCTATCAATGAGTCCCCACAAACCAAGACCTTTGAGGAAGTTCTGAAAATGGATGGCCCATAGAGAATAGTTCGTACCATCAAAACTACAACGTAGGGCCTCTACATGTGATGAGTCCTTGTCCATTGATCTGAAGTAATGTAAAGCACGCAAAGAGTTGCAGCAGAAGAAGGTATGAGATGTATTGTACAGCAGGAGATACCTAAAGGATTGCAGTTTCTGGATCTGGCGGAATAACAACAGCAACAGGGGCTTTGGATCTGGAAAACTTAGATTTGAAGCAACAACAACAGGGACGAGCAGATCTGCTGGATCTAGAACAGTAATAGGGACGAGCAGATCTGCTAGATCTGGAACAACAACAGGGACGAGCAGAGGGGTCGCCGACGACGCAGCAGGGGTGGTCGGACGACGCAGCAGGGCCGGCTGGACGACGCAGGGGCGGTCGGACGAGCAGGGACAGTGGCCGGACGCAGCAGGGATGGGGGCCAGACGTAGCAGGGGTGGTGACCGGACGACGCAGGGGCGATTTCGGATCAATGAAGCTTTGATACCATGAAAACCGAGAGGGGCTGAAGCTTTTCTGTATTTGAGACAACCCAAAAGGGTTGAATATATTTGTACAAGGAAAATAATAAGATCAAAATCTTCTACCTATGGAAACCAACTATACAAAGTATACTAGCTATACAAGGTATGTGAGCTTGTCTAACAGTACAATGGAATAAAAAAGTGCTATAAAATGCTTGAGCCTTGAGCCTTGAGCCAAGAGTATCTACAAATATGCTTGGGTTTAGAGTCTGTACAAGTACCACGGTTCATTGACCCAAACTGTTGGTAGGAATAGGATGGATCCCACAGTGGATGGCCCAATTAATGGGTGGTTAAGATTTTCCTATCTGGGAGTTTTTTGGTGCACGTGGCATCCATGGTGAGGCCTTTAATATCAACAATTTGGATCACGGAACCATCATCTCCACTTGTACAAACTGAATACCAGAGCGTATTGTAGATATTCTCAGGGCAACCATTGGGTATTACTCTTCTAAAATAACATTATGTTGATTGTAATTTTCTCTAGCTGCATCTTTGTAACTTTTAGTTTTAATCATTATCGTACATATATCATTTCATTATCTGTTATTTTTTGAATCATTAAAAAGAAATTTTTTAATATTGGATTTTGTTTTACATGTAGATGTTTAAAATGAGGTTTATACCATGTTTTCAAATATTTGTTTCATCCTTTGGTGCAGGATCCTTCTAACTAGGTGCCACTCCCACGTTGAATCACACTTCGGACTTGTGCTCACGTCTTGCCTCCTCGTAGTTGTTTATACTTGATAATGTTTTGAAATAGACGCTTACCTCTCCCGCACCAGAATTTGTTGCCGCATTGGTTCACTGTTTTTGCGGTTATAGTTTTGTTCTTGACTTCTGCGGGACTGCGACTGAGCCATATTGTCGAACCTATTGGACTCATTTGAAACAGGCAAGTTGAGAAACTGATACCAAGAAAAATTTTAAAAAAATTATTTTTGAAGTAAAAATAAAAATAAAAATGGAATATTATCTATTTTAGGAAAAGCCAAAAGAACTACAAACTACAAGAGGACAAACCGATAAAAATTCATAGCCCCAACAGCTAGACACTGCACGCTCACCCCTTCCTACGATGAAAAGCTCAGTCCTGGACACACCTTTGAATGTGCGTTTGTGAGTTGCCCGAATGATGAAGGTTCCCCAAGGAAAACTGCATGGCTGCACATAAATCAATAGCTTCTTCCATCAAATTAGCAACTTCCAAAGGAAATCTCCCACTTTCCAGCCACCTTACCATACACTCACTTGAGTCACCCTTGATGATGATGTGATTAATGGCATGGATGCTGCCAGCTTCAGCCCACATGTTACCTCTGCCGCTTTGGTATAATTGGATCTTTGCAACCGCACTGGGTCTGAGAATGACAGGACGCTCTCACCCCTGCGACCTCTTATCAGGCCACCTATCCCAGCCGGACCTGGTTTACCCAGAGAACACCCACCGAAATGACATTTTTCACCAATTTAAACATTTTAAAACCAATATTCTCACAACTCAGGTTAATAATTTTAAGCCTCACCATTTATCATAATTGATGGATGATGGTTATGGCATATAAAACAATGGTTGGGTTATCAATAGCACTAATCATAGCAAGGCATTAAATTCTTCACTTCAGAGAAGTTATAATAAGCATGTCCAGTTTGGAGTGGGAGTTGGAGACGTGATTCGGTTTAGGAAGATTGGTGGTGTGGGGATATGCCACTGTACAGGAATTATGAAGCTTTGTATTCATATCAATTCAAAAATGATATTTGGAGATCGGTTTTTCCTTTGGAATCTTCTGGGCGAGGAGATGCTATTGTTGATCAACATACTCGACCAATTACAAAATGTTTATACCCACAGTTGGCTGTGGACAAAATTTTGGGATTTGGAAGCTGATGGAAGCTTTTTCAGTTTGATTACCTAGTTGGACCGTATCTTCAATCATTTGGCTATCTGCTGCTCCTTTCAAAGTGAATTCCCGCTGGACACCCCAACGGTATATGGGATGCATCCATTGGTCCTATACCACACCTTCCATGCCTTCTTGCACATTCAACTAAGATACAGTAGCTTCCGATCAGTGATGGTGGGAGAATGGATTATGACGAGGAACTAGAGAAGGAAGCAGAGGGATTCCTTACAGATAGGAAATGAAGGATTCAGGGAGCTGCTGACACTTTTCATCGAAAACGTCCAGGAAGAATGGTCTGAAGCATCTCTCCAGTGTTCAGCAGATATGGTAAGGTGCTGTAAGTTTCCATCGCTTGAGGAAGTTCTGCTGAGGGTAGGGGTTTTGCCTTTTTTTAGAAAGGGAAAGCAGGGTGAAGTTGCTGCTACAGCCTTACAACTTAATTCGAAATTCTCCTTGGATAAAAAACTTCTGGTCCAAAAAGCAAAATATGGGCCAGAGGTGATAAACCATATGAGAAATATGAGAGGTGAGCAGCAGAATATCGGAGCAAAGTGGGGGTCCAAGGCTAGGAGTTATGGGATGAAAGAGGCAAAGAAGGGAGTTGAGAGTCAGCAGAATACGGAGTACAAATCCTTTTGAGATACTCTGCCCGATGAGGAAATGGGAACAGCCTGAGGAGGGCACTCTAAACAGAATGGGAGAAAAGCCAAGAGAAATCAGGTTGGGAGTGGTAGGAAGTGGAGCAGGGAAAGAAGGTTCAAGTTAACCCTGATGTGGTGACTAACTCATGGAAAGTATTGGAATGGAGCCTTGTTGCCTCTGTTCAAGCTGGTGTTCAGATCGGTGAGGTAAAGGATTGGATATCTCAAATTGGAGTTCAGGAAGAGGATTGTATCCTGAAATACCTCAGTGAAGAAGCTATTTGGATCTCCCTCTGCCCCAACACAGACTTGGACAGAATCGTTTTAGCAAGTGATCTCTTTGAGGATGGTCCGATCTTATCCATCTATATAAATGGAGGGACTGAATTGTTCTCAGCTTTGAAGATATCTGGATCCAGGTTTTGAATCTACCTCTTGAGCTGTGGGTTGTCAATGTGTTCATAGCCATAGGGTCTCATTGTGGTGAGATTCTTGCCACTTATCCAGCTACAGAAAATTGCATAGTTCTGCGTTCTGCCAGACTGTAGGTCAGGAAGAAGAAGCTCGATGTATTTGCCTAAAATTGTAGAGTTGGGGGTGGATAATGTGGAGATCTCTCAGAAAACTATGAATGAAGAAGAAGAGATGAAATTCAAAAAACTATGCAGGAAGAAGAAGAGATGAAATTGCCCAAAGAAAAACCTGTAGGATTCTCATCCCCTCACCCATCTAGCCCAGCTAGGAAGGATAATGTTGGGGGTGAGAGGCGTGGAGACTCCTTGCTTTGTGAGAGGTTTACAGATCTTTTAATTGTTGCTGTTGATAAGGAGGCAAATTTTGTGAGAGATTTGAAGATCTTTTCCTTATTGCCGTTGATAAGGAGGCAAAATTTTCTGATTATTACCAAAGGCATAATGTTAAAATCTTTTGGGGCCCTACCTTCCGCCACAATCTAAAGGTGCAGGAGATCCCATCCTTGTCCAACATGCTAATGTGGAAACGGTGTACATCTTGTGATGCAGCCACTCCACTTGAGACTAGTGTGAAAATGCCCTTGCATTAATCACCTCTGCTGAGAAGTCTCGAACACGAGACCTCTCGCTCTGATACCAATTTAATGTAGGATAACTAACCACTTTCTCTAAAAGCTTGAATTGATAGAGCATGACGAATTAATCCATTTTTCTCATAGCCCAGGGCCCACATCACATGGGTTAGGACCTTGGTTGAACCCCCCTCATGGGCCCCACTTCATATGGGTTTTGCTTCACATGAGCCACCCGCCTCACACAGGTAGGGCCCACCTTACATGAGCTACCTGTCTCACACGGGCCGCCCACCCCGAGTGTACCCCTACATCCTATAGGCCACCTCACTCGAGCCCGGTGTGAAAATGCCCCTGCATTATCTTGATAGAAGGCATATATAAAATAATCTGGATAAAGAAGCTGGATGGAAATTTCTTGGTGAAATCTTTGGCTCGTATCCTTGTCCTGCGTTAGTGTACTGTAGATTTTATAGAAAGCTTGCATTTCTATGAAGGCAAGCACTTTTGTTTGGGAAAATCCTCACCATTGATAATTTTAAAAAGAGAGTGGATGATGTCACGCCCCAGACTCGGTAACCGAAATCACGAGGAACCCGATGGCCGGTTCTGGCTGTAACAGCCTCCATAGTACCCCATTCTCGGATCCTAAGGCAGGTTCCGATCCTGGGATCCTACAAGGAGGATTTTTTATAACAATATAATCATTACCAATACGAGCATACCCAAGATCACAGCAAGAACATCTGAGAATAACAAAGGCATACATCGCAAAATCCACTATAAATTTGAACTTTTAGAATCATCCATAAGGTCCAAAAGGACATACATGAGATAAAAAAGTAAAGGAGAGAAAGGTCGGCAACACTGGAGTCCTCAAATGCTCAACTCTACTCTACGCTCTGCTGCTACGACGCCTGCCTAGAATCTCTTGCACGCATCAATCGCGCATAAGCTTATATAAGCTTAGAGGGTGGTGTAGGTGTGTGATAATGGCGCACAGAAGAGTAGTAGGAGATACAAGGAGAGAAGCATGATCAATGAGGATATCACTAGCCTTACCCAGGTTTATCATGAATAAGATGTAATGAATACTGGGTGCCATACTAAGGCAATGCATGAAGGGGCATGTACAACCAATGCTAATGCGATGCAAGTAATGCCAATGCTCATATCCAAACCACAAGTTAAGTACATTTCCAATCATAAGGAAATCATCGGGGTCCATTACACTGCTGAATGACTGCCGCTCTACAAACCCAGCACAGTCAAACGAGCGTAAGAGACCTCACTACCCGCCTGTGGACAGCCAATCACCAGCAAGGCCTGACGGTAGCGGACCCATTTACGAGCTGGTCAGACTTAGCCTAGCAATGCCCCCTACACACCAGGCAGGTAAGGCCACACCCCTATCCAACCGACTACACGACAGTGAGAGTCGCGGCCTAACGGTATAAGGCCCTCGTGCGCTCATGTATTCCACCCGGTCACGGCGTTGGAGCAGATCCTTGGTACCATGGAAGTTTTAAAAATTTCACCCATGGGCATCCTATGCACCCGGTATGCTCAACTAATATTTCCAGTGTCCACACATACGGCCATCCATGAATACCCCTGTGGAGGCAAGGCCCTGATGAAGTAAGGGCGGATATTCACAAGCTATGCAATGCCAGATGCATGAATCACACAATCACCCATGCATCAATCCCAAGCATCCATCTCTCGGGGAGATACCAACATGTCCTACACAATGGCACAACCATGACCAATCATACCTCAACCAAGCATGCATATGATGCGTATGGGAGTGTGCTATGAAGATGAATAGGGGTGCCAATGAGGTGAAGATGGACTCTCTACCTAACCATGAAGGGTCTAGGTACTTAACCAATTCCTCATAAGGAATACAACCTTTAGTGAGGGCCCATTTACCTGGGGTAGCCCACGAGACTAAGCATACAAGCTACGGGCCTAAATAATATAGAGATGGACCTAGCAAGAGATTAAGGTGGGCATTCAACCACGAGGGGTCCATAATGGGGACATTTAACCATCATTTCCCCAAGGCATAACCAACCATACTCCATATAGCTATAAGGCCCAAGGCCCACATCCAAACCACATACATAATCCCCACATAAAGGCATGAGAAAAAGGGTCCAATACTACCTTCAACAACATGGGCCCAAGGAAGGGAATCAAGGCTCAAGGCCCAAGTCCCAATGGCCATAAGACTTATACATTCAGTTGAACTTAATGGGCAGCCCACGAGCATAAAAAAAAACACGGCTTAAAAATAAGTTTAAGTTGGGTGAAATGGGCCCCACTACATCAGCCCAACAACTAGCAATCTAAGTGGGTAACCAAGGGCCCAATACCACCCTTATTTTAGCCCATAAGTCCATCAAAATGGTGGAAGTCAGCCCAACATATGGCTAGGCCAAGCTGGGACGTTCCAGCCCAATTTGGGCCCACTAGGAAGTCCCAAAATCTGGTTTATATTTGGGTCCCACAAATGATCATCAATGGAGACCCAAAAAGACATTAATTAAGCCCAAGAGTATTCTAAAATATAATGGAGCAATAAATGCCCAATTTCCTCAATATGGTGGGCCCCATAATCATGGCCCCAATGGGCCCTAGAACATCAGAGATGGGTCCCCAACTAATCATACACAAAGCCTAATGGGCTGGGGCCCAAAAGTTCTGAAATAACAAAGGGGACAATAATGTACAGGAAATTGCTGCAATGCATGTTGCTGTCCTAAATTTGGGCACTCCATTAGAGTGGGTCTAGGGCCTCTAAAACTTTGGGAATTGAGGGCCAAGGTCCATCATCATGCATACAATAAGAGGAAACCCAAAAAGGTAGCCCGCCATCAGAGGAAACATTTTTGAATTATGGTTTTTATCAAGGCATATTACTGGACTGCACAGCAGAAAAATCTGGCAGTCCAACCATCTTGGCCCATTCTTTTGGATGCCCAAATGGGGCCAGTTGGGGCTGAAATTTTACAGAGTGAAACTTCCATAGGTGGGTCACACCCCCACAAAATTTCAGAATTTTTGGATATTCCTAAGTATTTTAATTAATTTAAACAAAACAGTCTGTCCAAAAAATCGGACAGACCTGGACGTCCCAATGTGGTGGGCCAGTCCGGCCCTCGCCACGGTGTGCACAAGGGTCCATTGGTCCTGAAATTTGGTAGGTAGGTCCTACCATGAGTGGACCACACCCCTACAAAATTTCAGAATTTTTCGACATCTATAGATCTTTTAATTCATTTAAATAATCAATCTGTCATGAAAATCGGACTGATCTGGACACCATATTATAGTGGGCCGTTCCAGCCACCACCATGGTGTGTACAGGCATCCATTGGCCCCAAAATTTTGTAGGCGGGTCCAACCATGGGTGGGCTACCTCCCTGTAAATTTTTAGAATTTTTAGACTCCCAAAAGTATTTTAATAAATTTCGGAATTCCAACCTGTCCAGGGTGGAATGTTGCTGGAACAGTGCAGAAAATCCAGACTGTCCACCTCACTTGGACCATACCTTTGGGACCCCAATGAAGGTCAGATGGGGCTGAAATTTGGCATGATTATAGGTGGGGTCCACACCTTCAAGAAACATATATTACATGGGACCAAACACCCCTCCAAATGCCCAAAAATCTGTCCTCAAAATGACCAAAAAATCTGTCCAGATAGTTCTGGACAACAACATATGACTGAAAATAAATAAATATAAACACTATTTAAAAGGGGATTTAATCCAAGAAAATCATGGTATGGACCACCCCAGTGGGTCCCACAAACATCTAGACCCTTCCCATTATAAAATACCCCTTGCATGTGCCCCATATAGGTAGATAAGGGGGCTCCAACGTCCAAGGGTGGACTGTCATGGACGTCCACCCTCCATAGATGGTCTGGATATTTTTGGTCCACAAGGTGGGCTACACACTCATGATCAGCAGGTTATCAACAAAGGAAAATAAGGATTTGGCCACAAGGGAAGGGTCTCCGCCACATTGAGGCCCTTCCCCTCATCACTCATGCACACACATTCCATTATCACAAGATATACAAGATCTACATGATCATAGGATTTCTACTTGAGATCTATGGTGGAGATGCAATCTCCACCAAGGATCAAGGGTCTAGATGACCCAAAGATCCCTGATCAAGGAAAGAAAAGCCATGTAGGGGTCCATGAAGAATAACCCCTTGCATGGAACATGCATGTAAGTAAGATGGGCTATGAGCCCCATGCATGAAATCTTGGGGGCTACCACCATCATTTGATGGGCCCAGTGTTCGTAATATCGATAATATCGGCCGATATATCGGCCGATAATATCGGTATCGCAGCCTAGTGATACGAAACCCGCAATATTTCGACCGGAAGCTTAAAAAATTCTGCAATTTCAGTTATCGCACGATATATCGGCTGATATCACGCGATATATCGGCCGATGTCATTGATATCTTCACGATATCCTCAGCTTGACAGAGTCACGGGTTCATTGCAGAGGACTCACGAGTCCCCTGTAGCCAACAACCCGACAACCCGCAGCGCCTATAAAAAGGGGCTGCATGTTTACCAGAAAATCAAAAAAAAAAAAATAATAAATAGAAGAAAAAAGAGGAAAAATCGTAGAGTACCTGTGGCCATAGCGATCGGAGATTCGGAGGTGGGCCATTCCATCGATTGATGGAGGTAAGTTCGATTTCCCTCCTTTTGCTGATTTTCTTCTATTTTTTTCTTCGAAATAGGAATCTCGGAGATTCCGGCGAGAAATCCGGCGAAAAATCTCGCTGCCGTAACCGTTGTGGCCCTCTTTCATTTCGAAAGGGAGGGAGAGGGACGCGGATGAGGGTTTGAGGATTTTGACTGTGGAGGAGAAACGGGATTGGGTACTGAGTTACTCAGTGTGCTCTTATTGTGTTGAGTAAACTCTGCGGGGGCCCACTGTAAATGTTTGTGGTTTATCCACACTGTCCATCCGTTTTTCCAGATCAGTTTAAGGGTTGATAAAAGATATGAAGCTTATTCAGAGCTCAAGTGGACCATACCACAGGAAACAGTGGAAATAATTATTTCCACCGTTGAAACGTTACTAGGCCCATATATCAGGTTTATTTCTCATCTAAACGGTTCATAAGATCACGTTAAATATGGATGAAGGCAAAAAACAAATATAATGTTGATCCAAAACTTTTATGGGCCCCAAGAATTTTTCAACGGTAACATGCAATTCACACTGTTTCATGTGGTGTGGCCCATTTTTCAACGGTAACAATATGAATTTTCTTTTTCCACTTCATTCATATATTTTTACCATTATTAATGGATTAGATGGAAAATTAATGTTATGGTGGGGCCCATATAACTTTGATCTCATTTGAGCCGTTCGTACAACTCGGAGCTCGAGGCCCGTACGCGCTCGTCTTCGCACGACACGTACCTACCAGCTGTAGCTGGCTTGCGGGATCGGTGCCAGCCCTGACGCCAGCCCCGTCGCTGGTGGTCGGTGCTCTGTGGGCCCCACCATAATGTATATGTTTCATCCTTTTCGTTCATCCATTTTTACAGATCATTTTATGGCTCGAACCCAAAAATGAGAGGTATATAAATCTCAGCTGGACCACACCACATGAAAACAATAATGATTGGACATCCATCATTAAAACCCTCTTAAGGCCCACCGTACTGTTTATTTGACATCCAATAGGTTGATTAGGTCATACAGCCCCAGATGAAGGGAAAAAACAAAAATCAGCTTGATCCAAAGCTTCTATGGCCCAAAAATGTTTTTTAATGGTCGACGCTAATTCAACATTGTTTCTTGTAAAGTGGTCCACTTAAGATTGGGATACAACTCAATTTTGTTATTATACTGTAAAATCATCTGTTTAAATAGATGGACGGCATGGATGAAACACATACATCATAGTGGGACCCACGGCTGGTGTCAGGGGGAGTAGCCAATCCGTTTCCGCATGGGACGCCAATTAGCTGCTCCACCAATGACGTGGCCAATTTTTGTGGGACCCGCCATGATATATGTGTTATATCCGCACCGCCCATTCATTTGGAGATATCAATTTAGGGCAGGATCTAAAGAATGAGTCAGATCTAAAGCTCAAATGGACCCCACCACAAAAAAAAAAAATGTGGAGAGAGTGACGCCCACCATTAAAATTTTCTAAGGCCCATGGGAGTTTTTGATCAAACTGAAATTTTTGTTTTCCCTTCTTTCATGCATGTATTAACCTGTGAACACGTTGGATCTTAAATAAACATCATGGTGGACCTCAGGAAGGTTTCAACGGCAGGAGTTACTCTTCCCGCTGTTTTCTGTGGTGGGGTCCACTCCAAATTTAGATCTAACTCATTCCTCCTCTCATGGCCTAAAATAATCTCTACAAATTGATGGACGGTGTGGATATAACACATACATCATGGTGGGTCCCACAGAACCTGTTGGCGTCAAGAGAGAGTCCCGTTGTGTACTCAACCGGTCACCACTGTCACCCCTTCTGTACTAGCTTGCGTGTGATACCAGCACAATTTTGAATTCTATCCAACAGATTTGCTTTTGATATACGGCGAATACACATGGCCCACCGTGAATGCATGTGGTTGATCCACACGGTCCATTTGTTTCTCCAGATCATTTTAGGGGTTGAACCCAAAAATTTAAGCATATCCAAAGATCAAGTGGACCATATCATTGGAAAAAGTAGTACTGATATTATATGACTGGATCGGATCGGATCAGCATATATGGATCAAAAGATCCAAAGACAGTGGTGCAGATTTATTATTCAGCCCAGAAATAGTGCATCCAAGGGTCCACATTTAATGGCAGCCAAATCAGATGGCCAGGATGATCAATGGGAGAGATTTTTCAGGCAATTTCCCATCCAAGCTGGAGCCCACCACATGAACGGTTTGGATCACCATGTACCATCATCTACTGGGTCAAATGTATATTGCATGACAAAGTACGCTGATCCACATACATGCACACTGCTGTGCACCTGACCTGCATTTAATTCAATCCTCACCATCCAAATCATAGGCCCATCGTAGATGGACCATAACTTGAAAAATAGCAGGTAGTAAGACAGATGATCGGCCTGGATATAAAAAATAATCTTGTGGGTCTAGGCCACAACTAGTCCCATCATTGATATGTATATTTTCCAATTTTTACTTCTTATTTTGTTTTTCAATGAATTGATTGTGTTCATACATGACTTTGATATATTTATAAATATCATGCATTCAATTTAAATATAGTTGCATTAGTTCAGTTAAACAACGCATAGCATAAGACCCTATACAAAGGAAATTTATTATGTGCATTTTTTTTTTTTTTGAGATCTTATGATTTAAAAGTGTGTATTGAGGGCTTTTTTAACAATCCCCAAAGTTTCATTAAAAAATTCAACCATTTTCTCAATGTTTCCTCATGTTTCCCAAAAAGTGCAATAAATTATGCGATACAAACGATATATACCGTGCGATAACCGATACATATCTGTATCCCAAGGGTGCGATACATGGTGCGATACCGATATTTCGAACACTAGATGGGCCCCACAAGCTTCAACATAAAAAAAAAAAAAGAGAAAGGAAGAACAAGTAAGAAATGGAAGAAATATGAATTTTTGCAATTACATGCACACCCACCTACAAGATCTTCAAGCAAACACCTCCAAGATAGTCTTCAAGCTCAAAGGAAAGAGAGTTAATGGTCAAGATGCTAGACTAAGGGCTGAATTATGGGGTAGAAGGGAGTATGAAGGGCTGGAAAATTGCTGGAGAAGAAGAGAGAGAGAGAGAGAGAGAGAGAGAGAGAGAGAGAGAGAGAGAGAGAGAGAGAAATGAGATGCATTTGCTAGCAAGAAGGGAGTTTTATTCAAATTAATGATTACGTTTGCTAGAAAAGAGGATGTGGTGGTCTCTCTCTCTCCCTAGAGAAGAGAAATTTCAGAAAATTTCAGATTGGGGAAGAGAAATTGCCTGGGGGAGAAAAAAAAATCTCATGATGACTTCTAGAAAAGAGAAAAAGAAAAGAGTCATGATGAGTTTGGAGAAGGGAGTCCATCATTGCTAGACTAGGCAATATGACAAATGGTGATGTCATCACCATTGGCAAGCGTGCACATGGGAAAACGTGCAAATCATGTGGGTCCCACCAAAAATGCGATCAATGGTTCAAATGATGCGCGGCCCATAACTTTTGATGGACACGTCGGATTTTCGCACGAGACGCGTCGTTGGAACCGCGACGACAATGTGGTCGCAATGACATAGGTCTCGGGTCAATCCGAGTCGGGTCTACGTGACCGAACTCAAGGGTGACCGCAAACACTATCCGAAGGTCGCGGGTCGCCGAAATTTGACCGGTAGGACCGCCGAACCAAAATGAACGAAATGCAGACTTACACATGCACACATGTGAACTCGGGTCAGGTCTCACAGATGGCAATGGCAAATAAATGCGTCATGTCTAATCGGAATGAAGAATCCGCCAATCACCACTTAATTACTTGCCCAACTGCTTGGAATATTTGGTCACAGGCGGTGGCCAATTTTGGGATAATGTGGGTGATGTTGGGTATGTAGCATCAGCTTTGGATGAATGTGCTTGTATGTACTTGCGAAGAAACTTTGGGAGATGCCTGCTTATGCTACTCTTTGGGGAATTTGGCTGGAAAGAAACAATAAAATATATTGGGGATAACAGACGAGTGGAGGGGATAGTTACCAAGATCTGCAGGCTAATTGTGGAGTGGAGCAGGGCTGTCCTGGCATTGAGGGAATTCCCTGCACAGAATTCGTGATTAACTAGACAAAAGCACTACAATGGAGGCCAGTTCCGGATGAGCATACTGAGTAATGGTCCCCGCTGCCTGAAGGACATTTCAAAGCAATCTTTATGGCTTCTCCTTTGGAAATCCTGTGTTTGCTAGAGTGGGAGTCGTCCTTCGAGACCATAGTGGAAAAACCTTAATGGAGATCGTGGGCCTCATTTGGGTTCAGGAATCCAATTATGCCGAGGTAGCAACCATTCCTTAAGTGGCCAAGCTGATTGTGTCAAACAATTTGATTCTTGCCATCGACGAAGGTGACTCCAGAAATGTTATCAGATAGCTGGCCTTGGGCCTTGGAAAACGGCGGAATTGATTGCAGAAAGTTCTTGATCTCTGTTGGGGCAGCTGATTCAATTTAGACAAATTGGGAGGGAAGCTAATGAGACTGCCCATTCCCTAGCAAAAGCAGGTGCCTCCAAGCAAGGGCTGAAGGTGTGGGATTATAGAGAGATGTAATGGCTTTTTGTTTGGTTATGTATTGGGCCGGATTATTCTGGTAGCAGCTGTGTTTGTTTGTTGTATCTTTTGTCTTATTTGTTCCTTCTTCAATAAAATATATTACCCTTCAGAAAAAAAAAAAAAAAAAAACACACTTCATTACATCATTCACATACTGAAAAGGATACAAAGCATGTAGTTCTTATAGGCGATGTTGTCAAAATCGTTATCATATCTTAATAGGGATTGAATCCTATTAAATCTCAATTCGTAAGATTTCTTGTGATTTTCTTAAAATATAAAAAAATCTGAAAATCATGAATGACTAAAAAATTTAAAAATAATCATCATCCATTTCCCATCAACATGCACCAAGAGAAGTAATACATGTCACGATTTGAGAACTTGCGGATGGAATACATATCGTGATGATTTTAAAGGATTAGTCCTTTTATCTTGTCTTTCAAGAAATTTACCTCAAAAAACATATGATTGGGTTACGATAATTGGATTTGAAAAAAAAAAGGGATTTGCAATTTGAACCTACGATTTTTATTGTGTGGTGTGTGATACAATATGAGTCTTACGATTCATATCTCAAACTACTTGATCTTGACAACATTGCTTACATGAATTCCGCCTCTTTTAGACTATGGTATGGTCACAGATGATGTCTTTAACTGCAAATTATCTATGGTGTCCTTCGACACAATATTCTCACTGCTGCCCCTATCAATTAAGACGGTGCAAATCTTTCCATTGGATGTACAAGCAGTGTGGAAATGTTATGACAGCCACCTATCATCTCCTTGGTTTGAAGTTGTCAACATCGCTTGATGGATAACCATGAACTTACCCTGATCACCTCAAGTTCTTCATCTTCCTCATCCTTGAATCATGGATCCATTATGGCTGCAACAGTTGCAGAATCTTCCATATCCTCTTTTATAACATCCAGCAGGTCTTTTTCTGTAAACCAACTGGTTTCTTGGGAGCTTTCATTGGTATTGGGAAGCAATATGCCCTGGCCAATGGCATCCACAAGACTCTGTGATTTTTTGTTTCTCCTCTACGAGGAAAAGCACCTCTACCTAGTATCCCTCTTCCTACATTAGAATCTGGTCTTTTGTAAGTTTGTTTGAGTTGCTTTAGGGGGGTGTAGGAGATTGATTTAGCTGAGTTTGACAAGGTGAAGCTTACTGTTGTAACGCCCTGAAAATCGGGGGTCAAGTAGCAACTCAACACCCGAGTTCCAAAACATTACTTATGCAACATAAATGCTTATGATTGAATGTTGTCTGTGTTAGTGCAATAATCATGAGTGAGATTATACCAAAACAGTAATTCATACTCCAGATCAAGTTATAAAACGCAAGCGGAAGACTGAAAGATGTATATAAATGCATATAAAGCCAGAAATGATCACAATCGGTCTCCGGAGTATGAACACTTTACTGAGTCACCATATACATGTTTTAATTTCAAAAATCAAAATGCCAAAACATGGTGCAACTATAATGGTAAACCCTGTAGTCCCGTCATCTGAATGGCCTAAGCAAAGCCTCCAGAGAACTGCATGAAGGAGAACTCATCCTGATCATCATAGTAATCAGGCTCAGCCTCCTGCGTCTCGTCGATACCTGCATCTAAGACAGAGTCTGGTGGGTGTCCAGAACACCGTCTCGTAACGTGGGAGTGAGTAGCTAACTCAGTGGATCAATAAAGCATAGGTTAACATGTTATCAATTCGGTCAAGCAGTAATGATAAAGCAGTACAATCAAACATTCCTAAATACTCTTATTAATACAAGTATGGAATGCAGTCATGATACATGCCTTCGCCAATGCTCCCTCGTGTGACAACATCTTACGTCTGCGGCATGCGTTCATTCCTCAGTGCTCCACATCTTCCAGGCACATGCAGTGCTATGTTATGAGCGTGATAACCGAGTTATTATTAGTCCTTTTCATACAGCAGTATTGGGAAACTAAGGTACCTTATATCATTCCCAAACAATGATCCATTCTAGGGTCGTCAGTCCTAGATAATCTCATACGATGATACGGTTCTAGGTCGCTGTAAAGGGCTGCCAGGGCTGTTACACGCACTCGTTGCACCGCTCCCCCATCACCTTATCAATACAGGCCTAGTTTATACTCTGTTTACTACGGGAAGGCTCGTCGCCTCTCCGCAGATTCAGAGTATGCTTGAGGTCACTACAAAGGGCTGCCAGGGCTGTTACACGTAATCGTTACACCACTCCCCCATCACCTTATCAGTGTAGGCCGACGGCTCAAATACAGTGTCCCATACCACCGTATTCAGCTCACGAGTCTGAATTGCTCACTGGTCAATACGGGGAGACTCGTGGCCCGCCGACAGCTCAACCACGGTGTCTCATACCACTGCTCGGCTCATGAGTCTTAGCGGATTGATGTACCAAGGTTAACGGGGTTACACTGGTAAGTTTGGTACCCTAGGTTCAAGCAGTAGCGTCCAAACATGGTGAACATACATTAGACAGATCGGGTTACTTGACGAGCTCGACTAGCACGAGCGCACAACCAGCTGAACGACATGAAGTGCATAAGCACTTCGCGTGGCCTTACCACTGTCGCCAACCGAGGTACGACTCGGGTTCGTCAAACACATCCTACGTGGCGAAATGAATCTCAGCCACGACTTCGAGCCTGTTACTAATTGTCTGGACTATCACATAGCCCTAATCACATTCAAGTCGTAACCAGAAAGCATGTGTAATAGTCAAAGCAGAATTAACAAAGTAATTCAAACATGTTAACAAGCATGTTATAAAACACAATATAAACAGGAAATACAACACATACATTTCATAAGTAAGCGATTAACTTAAACAACTTACATGAAGGAAATCATACACATCGCTAAGGTCGTTGAGAATCCTATCTCAACACCTACCTAAAACACTATCATCTAAGTACTTACTCTTACAAGCATTTTTACAAACACTTAGAATACACTCATTTAACATACATAACGTATATTAGCCAAAACATGTATTTGGGCGAATCCTTTCGCCGAGTAAGTATTATACACATATATAGCATGTACATACAGTGATTTATCATGGCAAACACAATTTCATATTTTATACGTATATGGTATTTTCTACAAATATACAAAATACACTAAACGCCATAATTTGCATACGTAACCGAATCGCAGAACAAACGTCGCATTTTGCATGTACAGTAGCACCTAGATCATGAATCCATCATTATCTGACATTGAAAGCATTGAAAACCATAACCTATACGTCTAAAGTCCGCACCTTACGCCGATAAATGCGTAACGGAGTCAGTTCGTTCACCCTCGCTTTGTCTAAGGCACAACGGCAACCTATTCCATGAAATAGGTTAGCTACTTCACCCTATCAACGATTAGAAACCCTAGAACAGATCAGGGTTAGGTTTTCTTACCTAGAAATGAAGTCAGAATCACCGGAATAGCGATTAGATTGGGATGGTTAAGCACGTATGATAGCAGGGTAGAGTAACAGGAAGAATCTCTCACTCTACTCACACTTTCTCTCTTTTCTCTCTTCTCTCTCCTAGGGTTTTCTCAAATTCGTATGGTGAGAATGAGAGAGGGTTTAAGGTCCTTATATAGGCCTAAAATACTCCAAATTAGACCTAGGGCCAAGGTATACTTAGGTTATAGCCAAAGTAGGTCTGTTCCATCTCAACGGAGCACTTCTGGAGCCCCCCTTTGAGCCAAAGGTCAGACTTAAGCTCACTGACCTTGGATCTAGGTCGAGTTAAGTTTTCGTTCCAGTCGGGTTCCCAGATCACACGTGGCGGACCAGTTTCAGTTCAACGGTCACCGAAACTCGATCAGGGTTACAAGTATACTGACCTGTGTATGAAATATCCCCTGATCCGAGGGTGTATTTGGGTCAGATTCTGACGGTCTGATTGCTTATATTTGGGCCGCAAACGACAGGTCTCAGATTACTTAATTTAGATTTAATTTCTAAAGAAAAACACGTTTTCTCACACTCTTCACTTCGGGCTCAAGCAAATAGCCCCGAAATATTATCTGGTTTTAATTTCCGAAATGGTTGTCAAGCCCAGCAAGGCGGTCCTAATTCTATAACCTCGTATTATTCGGACTTTTGATGTGCGGTCCAGATCTGATACGGAGATTCAATGTGCTCCCGAGAGCAGCCGGGTAATGAGTTTGATCCTAGATTTTGGGGTAACCTAGTGTCAATGATTCTACAAATTTTGGGTCTTGCAGATCGTATTTAAAGTGGATCAAGCGGATTTCGTAGCTAATCTAGCTTAACACATAGTTAACTTTGTCTAATTTATAAAGGATTTGGTCTTGAGTAATTTCTGCCTGAGGTGGTACTCGGGCCTTTGTACGGAATTTTTCGAGTCGTTACAATCTGCCCCCCTTAAAGAAAAATTTCGTCCTCGAAATTAGTACCTTTTCGTACTCCTCGAGAAGCTGAGGGTAGTTCTTTCGGACCTCAGCTTCTGTCTCTCAGGTAGCTTCCTCCTCTGTATGATGCATCCACAGTACCTTCATGAGTGGAATCACCTTACTGTGCAACACCTGCTCCTTCCTGTCTAGGATACGCGTCGGACGTAGTACATATGTAGTGTCTTCGCTCAACTGCACCTGCTCCCAATGGATGATGTGTGAAGGATTAGGGACGTATTTCTTCAGCATAGATACATGAAATACATTGTGCACGCCCGCGAGTGGTGTAGGCCAAGCGAGACGATATGCCACCGCTCCCACTAGATCAAGTATCAGAAATGGGCCAATGAACCGCGGCGTGAGCTTCCCTTTCTTCCCAAACCGAAGGACTCCCTTCATAGGGGAAACTCTGAGGAATACATGATTTCCAATCTCAAACTCAAGTGGTCGCCGCCTCGTATCGGCATAACTCTTCTATCTGCTCTGTGCCGTCAGGAGTCGACGCCTGATAATGTCGATCTTTTTCGAGGTCGCTTGTACTAACTCTGGGCCAATCAAATTGCGCTCGCCGACCTCAGCCCAGCAATGCGGTGCTCTACAAGGGCGCCCATACAAGGCCTCGTAAGGAGCCATACTAATACTCACCTGAACACTGTTATTGTAGGCGAACTCTGCATACAGGAGACAGTCATTCCAACTGTCCTTGAAGTCTAACACACAGGCCCGCAGCATATCTTCTAAAATCTGATTCACCCGCTCTGTCTGCCCGTCGGTCTGAGGGTGAAACACGGTACTGAATTTCAACTTCACACTCATCGTTTCTTGGATACGAGTCCAGAAGATAGACGTGAATCGCATGTTGCAGTCCGACACGATCTCCAAGGGAACTCCATGCAGACGCATTATTTCTTTGATGCAGCCCCGAGATGAAATCCCACTTCCATTCAGCTATGGGCATGGGCTGAAGGAGTTCAGGAGGTCGGCGATGCTCGGCCTTGACCTGCTGGCACGTGAGACAACGTGAAACATACTCTGCGATGTGGACCTTCATATTGTCCCACCAATATGACCGCTTCATATCCTGATACATCTTCGTGCTACCCGGATGCATCGCAAGCTTTGATCTGTGGGCAGTCTTGAGAAGCTCCTGTCTCAAGTCCTGAATATCTGGGATGCATAGGCGGCCACAGTATCGTAGGCCCCCATCTGTGCCAACTCTCCACTCGGAGTCTACATCATCGTTAGCTTGCTCGGGAAGCTCAGACAACCGCTCGTCGCCCTTCTGGGCCTCGGTAATCCGATCATCAATAAGTGGCCGCACCCGAACGTGTGCGACACACTCGAATGGTTCCTCCACTGTGAGTTTCTGCTCGAAGTCTCGCACGAACTCGAACATATCCCACTATGCTATCATCAGCGGAGCCGCAAATGCTATAGCCTTCTTGCGACTCAACGCGTCTGCTACAAAGTTGGCCTTGCTAGGATGGTAGGAAACCTCGAACTTGAAGTCTTTCAAGGTCTCCATCCATCGGCGCTGCCTCATATTCAAGTCCCGCTGAGTGAATATATACTTAAGGCTCTTGTAGTCGCAGAAAAGCTCGAACTCCTCTCCGTAGAGGTAATGTCTCCAGAGCTTCAATGCGAATATGACCGCTGCTAACTCAAGGTCGTGCGTAGGGTAATTCTCCTCATGCTTCCTTAATTGTCTCGAGGCATACGCAATCACCCTGTCCTTTTGCATAAGGACACAACCCAAACCAACGCGAGGCGCGTCAGTATATATAGTATACTTAACCCCTTGCTCTGGCAATACTAGCACAGGGGCGGACGTCAGCCTGTCCTTCAGCTCCTGAAAAGTTGCTTCCGCCTTCTCATTCCAGGCGAACTTCAGATCCTTCCGTGTCAACTGAGACAACGGTCTGGCTATCTTCGAGAAGTCTTGAATGAATCGTCGGTAATTGCCTGCCAGGCCCAGAAAACTCCTCACCTCAGTAATTGAACCAGGCTGCTTCCAGTCCTGCACTGCGGCTACCTTAGCCAGGTCCACTGCTATCCCTTCCTTGGACACCACATGTCCCAGGAACTTGACTTCCTCCTGCCAGAAGTCGCACTTCTTATACTGCGCGAACAACTAGTTCTTTCTCAGAGTATCTAGGACTGCTTGTAAGTGTTCCTCGTGCTCTTCTCGACTCGTGGAGTATATCAGGATGTCGTCGATAAACACGATGACGAATCGGTATAGGAATGGCCGGAATACTCAGTTCATCAAGTCCATGAACACGGCCGGTGTGTTCGTGAGACTGAACGACATCACAAGGAACTCATAATGCCCAAAACTAGTCCTGAAGGCCGTCTTCTGCACGTCTTCATCCCTGACGCGCAACTGATGATACCCTAACTGTAAATCGATCTTCGAAAAATACTTTACTCCCTTCAGCTGATCAAACAGGTAGTCTATTCTAGGCAAAGGATATTTGTTCTTCACGGTCAACTGGTTCAACCTATGGTAATCAATACATAACCGTAGCGACCCGTCCTTCTTCTTGACAAACAACACAGGTGCTCCCCAAGGAGACACACTGAGTCGTATAAAGCCCTTCTCTACCAGTCCATCAATCTGTTTCCTCAATTCTTCCATCTCACATGGAGGCATGCGATACATCGGTAATGAAACGGGTGTCGCACCAGGCACAAGATCAATGGTGAAGTCGATCTCGCGTCGAGGAAGCAACCCACGAATCGGCTCAAACACATCCGCAAAAGCCTGAACTACAGGCGTATCCACAAGCGTTGGAACATCAATAGCCTCCAATGAAGAAGCGAAACACCACAACCGAGAAGCGTGATTGACCTAAACAGGGAAAGTAAAAGCCGTGCCCTCTGGTCCGTGGGTTGTAACCATCCTAGTCTCGCAATCGATCTTTGCTCGCATCTCAGTGAGCCAGTCCATACTGAAAATAACGTCGTAATGGAATAGGGGGACGACGATCAAGTCGACTAATATCGTTCTGCCACCCAAGTCTATCGGGCAACCCTCACACATATTAGTAACATCAGAGAAAGTCCCTGTGGCAGTGATGACCCTCACTCCTCTCTTAGGAGCAGTATCCAAACCCAGTCGCTTGACTGCCGTGCATGAGATCATAGAGATAGTGGACCCTGTGTCCACTAATAAGAAGACAGGAATACCTTGAACGTGTGCAGTGACCTCGAAGGCCATAGGTGTTGAAGGTGCTGTCTCTGGCTTTTCTGCTGTGAGTGCATGAACAGGTGCCTGTTGTGGTCGGTTGGGCTGAGGCATCATAGGTCGCTATGGCGGCCTATAACGAGGTGCAGGTGGTCTGAAGGATGGATGTGCAGGTGCTGTCCGTAGTGGTGGAGCTGATAAAGCCTGAGGGCAAGAACGATCAATCCGCTGCGGTGGTGCAAACCCGCTATCTCTCATCCGTGCAAAGCAACTCTCTGCAGGGTGACCCAGTTTCCTGCAGTAAGAACAGGTCACACCTGGACGCCTCATCGGAACTACTGGCGCCGCAATCCTGGGAGGAGAGTCAATACGTGGCCTCTTGCTGAGGAATGACCTGCTCTGGATATCTGGTCGTGGTATAGGAACCATAGGGCCACGAGAGCGTGTCAGTCGCTCAATATCCTGCTCTGCCCGCATAGACATGTGTACCAGCTCGGCATAGGAGGGTATGCTGATACAACACATCTTCGACCGAATGTCAGGTCGCAAGCCCTCAGAAAAACGTCGTATCCGCATCTTCTCGTCAGCAAGTATCGTAGGGACGTATCTGCCCAACTCAGTAAATCGATGCTTGTACTCGGTAACTGTCATGCCTTCCTGCCTGAGGCGCAAGAACTCATTCTCCCTCTCATGTTGGTAGGTCTGAGGGTAGTACTTTTCGTAAAAACGAAACTCGAAAGCTGCCCAAGTCCATACGTAGCCAACTGCGACTGTCCGTAGGACACTATCCCACCACATACTGGCCTCCTTCTCAAACATAAAGGTGGCCAACTCAACCTGCTCTGACTCGATACAATGCAGCATCTGTAGCATATTGGATATGCGGTCTAGCCAGTATTCAGCCTCCTCGGGTCTGTGAGAACCCGTAAAAGTAGGAGGCCTCAAGCGCTGTAATCGCTCGAGAAGGCCATTAGTACCCAAATTCCCCGTAGGGTATGTAACAGGTGCAGGCGGAGGCACATCCTCAGCCTGAGCAGAAGGCTCTGCAGTCTCAGCAGGACGTACAGATGGTAAAGGTGGAGTCGCACTCCCATCCTGAGATAAGGCCCCTGCAATAGTGGCCAAGAGCTGCTGGTGCTGTTGCTGCATCAGCATCATTATCTGCTCAAACCTATCAGTAGGCGGGTCAGGCTGAGGCACGTATTGCGTCGAGGAAGACGCACGGTTCTGCTCGCGAACCGGTGGTATATAAGGTGGTAGTCCAGCTGTAGGACTAGTGGAAGGCTGAGACACAGGTATAGTCTCACGATCTAGGCCCAAACCAGGGTCCGTTCGACCATCTCTGTGGGAAGGAGTCTGGTCCATCGTATCAGTGAGTGCGAGGTGTGCCGTGCTCCGCGTATATTTCCGTGGCATACCCTATACAACATAGGGTGCAACGCATGTAAGATGAAGCATAGTAACACAATACACAATCACTTAAGCATTCCACACACTTTATAGCAAAAGAGGCTGCATGCATTTCATTTACCAAAATTGTCACAATATATGGAATACAGAGTTACATGAATCATAGCAACACGAACGTAGGCACGCACAAGTTCGCTCTCTGCCCCACTTGATACAGGAAGTCTACCATGAGGCGCGTACACTCGCTGCGATTGCTCCACCTGGGGTAGACGTTGAATGTGAAGATGTGATGGAGTAAACGGAAGTCGTCAGACATATTGGTCGCTAGAAGACTTTTGTTCGGCTGGGATGGGGTGAGGTGTGATCTAAACCCGTTGTTTGACGGTCCAGAAGTGTTTTGGGGTCGACTCGTGCGATCACGGTTGAGTACAGACTCAAACAAAATGACTGATTTCAGTGAACTTCGCCAATTGGCAAAATCGGGATACCTATGATTGTTTCTACGTTTTTCTCGCACCCTCCTATGTCGAAATGCATCAGCGTACGTCGTGTGACCATAACCCAGGTCCGGTTTAATCCAAATCATGCTCTGATACCAACTTGTAACGCCCTGAAAATCGAGGGTCGAGTAGCAACTCAACACCCGAGTTCCAAAACATCACTTATGCAACATAAATGCTTATGATTGAATGTTGTCTGTGTTAATGCAATAATCATGAGTGAGATTATACCAAAACAGTAATTCATACTCCAGATCAAGTTATAAAACGCAAGCAGAAGACTGAAAGATGTATATAAATGCATATAAAGCCAGAAATGGTCACGATTGGTCTCCAGAGTATGAACACTTTAGTGAGTCACCATATAATGTTTTAATTTCAAAAATTAAGATGCCAAAACATGGCGCAACTATAATGGTAAACCCTGTAGTCCCGTCATCTGAATGGCCTAAGCAAAGCTTCCAGAGAACTGCATAAAGGAGAACTCATCCTGATCATCATAGTAATCAGGCTCAGCCTCCTGCGTCTCGTCGATACCTGCATCTAAGACAGAGTCTGGTGGGTGTCCAAAACACCGTCCCGTAACATGGGAGTGAGTAGCTAACTCAGTGGATCAATAAAGCATAGGTTAACATGTTATCAATTCAGTCAAGCAGTAATGATAAAGCAGTACAATCAAACATTCCTAAATACTCTTATTAATGCAAGTATGGAATGCAGTCATGATGCATGCCCTCGCCAAAGCTCCCTCGTGCGACAACATCTTATGTCTGCGGCATGCATTCATCCCTCAGTGCTTCACATCTTCCAGGCACATGCAGTGCTATGTTATGAGCGTGATTACCGAGTTATTATTAGTCCTTTTCATACAGCAGTATTGGAAAACTAAGGTATCTTTCTTATATCATTCCCAAACAATGATCCATTCTAGGGTCGTCAGTCCTAGATAATCTCATACGATGATACGGTTCTAGGTCGCTGTAAAGGGCTGCCAGGGTTGTTACACGCACTCGTTGCACCACTCTTCCATCACCTTATCAACACAGGCTTAGTTTATACTCTGTTTACTACGGGAAGGCTCGTCGCCTCTCCGCAGATTCAGAGTATGCTCGAGGTTACTACAAAGGGCTGCCAGGGCTGTTATATGCAATCGTTACACCACCCCCCCATCACCTTATCAGTGTAGACCGACGGCTCGAATACAGTGTCCCATACCACCGTATTCGGCTCACGAGTCTGAGTTGCTCACTGGTCACTATGAGGAGGCTCGTGGCCCCAGCGTAGGCCGACAGCTCGACCACGGTGTCTTATACCACCATGCCCGGCTCATGAGTCTTAGCGGATCGAGGTACTAAGGTTAACGGGGTTACACTGTTAAGTTTGGTGCCCTAGGTTCAAGCAGTAGCGTCCAAACATGGTGAACATACATTAGACAGATTGAGTTACTTGACGAGCTCGACTAGCACGAGCGCACAACCAGCTGAACGACATGAAGTGCATAAGCACTTCGCGTGGCCTAACCACTGTCGCCAACCGAAGTACGACTCGGGTTCGTCAAACATATCCTACGTGGCGAAATGAATCTCAGCCACGACTTCGAGCCTGTTACTGATTGTCTGGACTATCACATAGCCCCAATCACATTCAAGTCGTAACTAGAAAGCATGTGTAATAGTCAAAGCAGAATTAACAAAGTAATTCAAACATGTTAACAAGCATGTTATAAAGCACAATATAAACAGGAAATACAACACATACATTTCATAAGTAAGCGATTAACTTAAACAACTTATATAAAGGAAATCATACACATCGCCAAGGTCGTTCAGAATCCTATCTCAACACCTACCTAAAACACTATCATCTAAGTACTTACTCTTACAAGCATTTTTACAAACACTTAGATTACACTCATTTAACATACATAACGTATATTAGCCAAAACATGTATTTGGGCAAATCCTTTCGCCAAATAAGTATTATACACATGTATAGCATGTACATCAGTGATTTATCATGGCAAACACAATTTCATATTTTGTACATATACGGTATTTTCTACAAATATACAGAATACACTAAACGCCAAAATTTGCTTACGTAACCGAATCGCAGAACGAACGTTGCATTTTGCATGTACAGTAGCACCTAGATCATGAATCCATCATTATCTGACATTGAAAGCATTGAAAACCATAACCTATACGTCTAAAGTCCGCACCTTACGCCGATAAACCCGTAACGGAGTCAATTCATTCACCCTCGCTTTGTCTAAGGCACAACGGCAACCTATTCCATGAAATAGGTTAGCTACTTCACCCTATCAACGATTAGAAACCCTAGAACAAATTAGGGTTAGGTTTTCTTACGTAGAAATGAAGTCAGAATCGCCGGAATAGCGATTAGATCGGGATGGTTAAGCACGTATGATAGCAGGGTAGAGTAACCGGAAGAATCTCTCACTCTACTCACACTTTCTCTCTCTTTTCTCTCTTCTCTCTCCTAGGGTTTTCTCGAATTCGTATGGTGAGAATGAGAGAGGGTTTAAGGTCTTTATATAGGCCTAAAATACTCCAAATTAGACCTAGGGCCAAGGTATACTTATGTTATAGCCAAAGTAGGTCTGTTCCGTCTCAACGGAGCACTTCTGGAGCCCCCCCCCTTGAGCCAAAGGTCGGACTTAAGCTCACTGACCTTGGATCTAGGTCGAGTTAAGTTTTCGTTCCAGTCGGGTTCCCAGATCACACGTGGTGGACCAGTTTCAGTTCAACGGTCACCGAAACTCGATCAAGGTTACAAGTACACTGACCTGTGTATGAAATTTCCCCTGATCCGAGGGTGTATTTGGGTCAGATTCTGACGGTCTGATTGCTTATATTTGGGGCAAGCAAGCATGTGTCTCAGATTACTTAATTTAGATTTAATTTCTAAAGAAAATCACGTTTTCTCACACTCTTCACTTCGAGCTCAAGCGAATAGCCCCGGAATACTATCTGGTTTTGACTTCCGAGATGGTTGTCAAGCCCAGCAAGGCGGTCCTAATTCTATAACCTCATATTATTCGGACTTTCGATGTGCGGTCCAGATCTGATACGGAGATTCAATGTGCTCTCGAGAGCAGTCGGGTAATGAGTTTGATCCTAGATTTTGGGGTAACCTAGCGTCAATGATTCTACAAATTTTGGGTCTTGCAGATTGTATTTAAAGTGGATCAAGCGGATTTCGTAGCTAATCTAGCTTAGCACATAGTTAACTTTGTCTAATTTCTAAAGGATTTGGTCTTGAGTAATTTCTGCCTGAGGTGGTACTCGGGCCTTTGTACGGAATTTTCCGAGTCGTTACAACTGTCCTGCCATTTCTGTTGATGCTTTGAAGGATCCAAGCCACCTTGTCTGATAAGTCACCTTCTCCACCACTTTGAAAGCATGTTGGCATGTGTCATCTACTGTTTCCACGTCTTGAAAGGCTAGTTCGAAGCAGATTATTTGTCGTAATCCATGAAGATGCCTTCGGAAAACAACTTCATCAATCTCATTTAATTCACAATGAGATGAAAGAATGTAGAACTCCTCTGCTTTCAAACTTGTTGGAAGACCCTGATCACCATTGCTTCTCACATTCTCTCCAATGAGTTAATTGGCTCTAAAATTTGTCTCTTTCTTTGTGTAGTTCCACCCACCATCTCATAGCAAAACTACAAAACTTTGATGAAATAAGAGTGACATTCTTCTCATTGGACATAGGTTTGTAGCTAAAAATATTGTCCGACATGTTATCCAATCGAGGAAAGTTTCGGGTTGAAGCTTATCATTGAGGTTTCAGATCTCCACTTTTATTTCTACTTCTTGGTAGCTGTAAAATTTCTGTGTCTCTGTATTCCTCTGCATGCTAGGTTTGGAGCACGTCCTTGTTGAGTTCGAGGCTCAAGACCTTGTTGCTTCTTCTCCTACCTTGGCCGACTTCGATCCACAACTTCCGAGATTCCTCTTTGATCTCTGATTCCAAGCCTCTTTTCAGTTCTTTCAACAACCTTTAACAACTGGTCTGACACCGTGTCCTATTTGTTCATTGTTTCACCATGTTGATCTTGAAATTCTTTTAGTTCAATGAACTCTTGAGATAAATAATTGACTTGCTTGGTCCTCTTGAGATACGCTCTTTCTGGACATAGCTTTCAACCTGACTTATGTACCCAAGTGTCAAATTGGATACATGCATAGTTGTCAAAATCCTTCGATTTACAATTTAAGTCGAATCGTAGGCAAAACGATTTGAATCCCTTGTTAGATGAATCCTATGATTCTATGATTTGAATCCTATGGTTTACGATTCAAATCTGGGTGAGTCCGTCCACCACGATCTCCATGCATACCGGTATAACCAGATGAGGCAACCAAGGCTGATTTATTTGTACTATTAGCTTGAGTACGCCAGAATAATTTCCAATGGAGACTCTCTTAAGTCTAGTATAAACTTCCGTCTTCCGCATTTGAGGGAATTGAAACGCCACCCAAAATCTGATCCTTTGTGGATTGATACTCCACTGGCAAACCAGACAAGAGCTTCACCACTTTCACGCCTTCCATCTGTTTTTTCATAGTGTCACATCCGAAGTAATGGGATGATTAGATTGTAAGTTCTTCCCACATACCAATAATGTTAGCACAATACTCACCAAGAGCTTTGTCTCCCTCTTAAAGAGAGAATCTCTTCATACTACTGATACTCCCGAGAAACATTCTGTTATGAGTACATCCTTCTAACTGTATCCTACACATCTTTAGCAGTATTCAAAAACACCAACTTTAATTTGACTTCAATCAATACTATTCCACAACTACGACCTAATCTGAGCATCATCGCACATCTACTGTTTATATTTAGGATTGGATTCCTTAAGTTTGTTCTCTGTTAGGAACTGATCCTTCTCTCGAGTTAAGCGAAACACTTCAACCAATTTAGCTCAGAGTAAGTAGTTATACCCATTAAGTTTTACAGACGCAATTGATGCATTAAATGAGGAATTGAGATTCTCACCCAATAATGAAGAACCAATTTTTTTTTGAAAAGTAATAATGAAGAACCAATTACGACACCTTTAGGCTCGATACTAACTTTTAAAGATTTGATTAAACTAGTATTGAAAAATATTGGTCTATAATCAGATCCACACTCAACTTCATCCAGATTAGGTCATAGATAACAAGAATCTACTCAATAGCTGCCTTTTACTGCAAAGTAATCGAGGGATAACGATTGCAACATCACCTTGATATGAAAAATCAGCAAACTTTCATTTTCCAAGCCTGACTTTTGCACTTCCTTTGCAAAAGATTGCACTCACCTTAAAAACGATTGCAGAAAGTGAAGAAGGATCCACTCTTCTAGGGTTCGATCAACACTATGGCTTTTGAGAATTTGACCAAAATTTGATTGATAGGTTATGATTTTGGTAGAAGATCTTATGTGCTTTGATACCGTATCAAACCTTAAACATGAAGACAAGGGAAGAAATGAGTAGAGAAAGAAGAGAAAGGAGGGAGAAGAGGAGGAAGGGCTGCTCAATATGCTCATACTCCCATGCCCCTCTCCTATCTGTATTAGAGTTCTCCTTATTAAAAACAAAATTACAAAACTGTCCCTCTTTACTTAGATATTAATAAATTAAGCCCATGGGCCTAACCTCTATCTCAACACATATTTTAGCCCAATAATTACAAGAGACCACACGTGAGACCAAGCAAGTCCACCCTAGTGATCACAACGGTCCATTTAACAAATGGGACCCTTTTGACGAGGTTGTTTACCGCTAGATAGTGACACTTCACTGATAGTGCCAACTTCCAATAAATTGAACTTCTTCTGCATCGTCATCCTGAGAAACAGATGTTCTATTATTTAACATATTTTTCTTTTAATCTTTCTTCTTTTTAAACCCATCATGGATGCCTTAATTTCATATTTTATCACATCTGAGACTTTTGGGCATGTGGTCATGTTTTGTCTAACCCAATAAGATGTTGTTTTTGTTGAGAAATCCTTCCCTTACCACAAAAATTATGTCTTCTTATTCTTATCATTAGGATATTTTAGATGAGATTTTTTTTCCCACTTGGGATCCTTCTATTGAATGCTTGTGGATGTTGAAATCATCAATTAGATCTGAAGAAATGGACCAATGATGATGAAAAACTTAGCCAGAATTTAGTTCACTTGTATTCAAATTAGACCCACCATGAAAGCTCAAATCCAGCAACTTCATCTTCAATCTCTTCTATGGCACCAATTGAAGCTCAATTGCTTTCAAGAATCCCAGTGTGTTGAGCTTAACACTATTAGAAAAAAGAAAATCAGAAGAAAAAGATGTCCCAAGTTTATGAATAATGTAAGAAATTTGTATGAAGAAGAATTCAAGCTTTGATCCAAAAAGAATGGAGAATTGTTGTTGAAAGAGGACTTAGAAGGCTCTTCGTATGTATTTCCACCCTTATAGTGTGGGTTAAAAAAATAAATTCCACACACACACACACACACGCACGCACACACTCTTTTAGGTACCCATAAGGGTATCACAACTGAAAAAAAAAACCCAAGTATGATGCAGGAATGCATAGGTGCACCCATGCACTGGATACACTGCTAGTGTCACCGCATTGCCTCGGGCCAAGTGAGGTGGAACTGGCTAGAAACGCCTAGCCTCGGAATTACTTTGACAACATTGTTTAACATACCTTGTACTAGTTTAGGTTCTTTTCATACATTTTCATTAGTTTTAGTGATACTTAAAGGATGATGAGGGATACACCAGTGTTTTTGTAACTGGACCAGGCTATCCAGTCTGATTGGGTTCAAGTGTGACTTTAGCTTTCTCCAATTCAATTCAATCCAAACTATCAGAGAGCTAAAGAAAAACTCACAAGCGAGATTTAAAAAGGTTGAATATGAACAGATAGTTGACTGGTGAAAACTGGTTCGGATGGGTTTGACCAATGGTTGGTCCACTTTGAACTGAACTGATAGCTTGACCAGTTTGATGTCCGGTTTGGTTGTTTAAGACATCAAGATACACCCTTTTAATTTTCATGTATTTTTAAGCTAGCAGTTCACTTTGCACAGTGTGGAGAGACGCCCCTTTTTTCTACTTTTGGTAAAAACTAAGAAGAGTACAATTTGTTCTTGTAGGAAAAGGGGTATACCAAATGGTTGGTGTGGATATCAGTTCCCATCTAAAATTATTGATATATTTTTTTTACAGATGTTCCGCTCTCATTTCCTTCTATTGGATGGAGGTCACAGGAAGTGATATGCAGTCTGTTTCGCCTGCTGAAGATAAGAGTATTAGATAGAAAATTTTTGGCTAAATTTAAAGATGACAACAAATAATAGCTGGGAGAAGGCGACGACTGATGATTGACTCTCCTGTTCCTTCTCAAAACTGTTGCTATTTGCCTCTGAGATTGGATTGGATTGGATTGTATTGGATTGGATGGGACAACATCAGGTTCAGGTGACCCTCAACCATTTCCATTTAAATGATATGAACTAGTCTTGAGCTCATTGCCAGTGGACTATGGCAGTTAGAAATCAGAGTTCACTAGTCTGGGACACCATGGATGTGTCACCTACACTTCAGCGGGGCCTGATTCAGCTCTAATTGCAGTTACAGAAAAGAATTGTCTTTAGCTTCAAAGTCGACTTGTCTGCTTTGCTTTTCTGGATAATGTACTGACTAGGTGCACTGCATATTTCTGGTTCTTATTATTTATGTACTCGAGGAAATATACAATGTTCTGTGGATCATTTGCTCAGCTGAATGAACTGCATATGCGGGTTTTACAACACCACATGGAAGCCTCGACACACCTCCAGAAATCAATGACAACATTCAACCAAAAAAAGAAGATGTTGGTTGGTTCATCTTATCCGGTAAGGTCAATGTCAGATAGATAAGATCAAGCTTGTACCATTTGAGAACTTGGATTTCCAAGTAATAATATCAGATTATCATCATTACTGCCGTCATAGTCAGTTCCAGTTCACATAATTATTTTGATGATGTACGATGAATAAATTCATGAGTGAGTTTGTGGTAGAGTTGATTATATTTATTTATATATATTTTTTACCTTTCTTAAAAGATATGTTTTTTAACATTTCAATCTCCATATTCCACATATGCAATTAAGGCATACCTTGTGGCTGTGGATTTTGTTGGATGCAGCTTTGGTGGATTACCTTGTGGCTGTGGATTTTGTTGGACGCAGCTTTGGTGGATCACTGGATCCACCAAGGTCAATGGATCCCTGACTATGGGGCCCACCATGATTTATTTATATCATATCCATTCCACGTTGTCCATTCATTTCACCAGCCGATTTTATTGCATGACCCCAAAAATGAAGCAGATCCAAATCTTAGGTGGACCACTCCATAGGAAATAGTGGTGATTAACCATTAAAAACTTTGGGGGCTACAAAAGTTTTAGATCAACCTGATATTTGTGTTTTCCCTTCATATAGGTCTGTGTGACCTAATCAACAGGTTGGATGGCAAAGAAACATTACAGTGGAAACATGAGATTATGACCCCAACCGTGAAAACCTTTGTAGTGTCCAGTGCACTGGCTATTTACCATTTAAAACTGTTTTGGGGCACACCAACACGTGGGACCCACTGTAATGCTTATTCACTGCCCAAACTTCCGTGGGGCCCGCTGGGGACCCCAGTACTGTGACCTGAATATGCCATCTGCACCATTCTTAATTTCATTCCCATCGGGTGAGCTGTAAATACAAATATTAGCTTGATCCAAGCTTCCATGACCCTTAGAAGTGGGGTCCACTGTACGTGCGGACATGCTGTCCCAAAGACAGTGTGGTCCACCTCGATGTGTGTTTTCTCTATCCACGCTGTCCCAGAGACAGTGTGGTTCAGCTTGATGAATGTGTTGAATATCCACGTTGGCCCACCTCGATGCATTGTATATCCATGCTTTCCTCGGAACAGTGGGCCCACCTTGGTATATGTATTGCCCATGGGCAGCGGGTCCACCGTGATGTATGTAATTGTATACCCATGCTGTCCTTTGGACAGTAGGCCCTACCAAACCATTTGAATTTGTGATATTGTGGGTCCACCTAACTGTGGGAAACTGTGGTGCGGTGCGGCCCACATGCCTATGCGACCATGCGACCATGTGACATATGTATGCCACTTATCCATGTCAGATTATGATGAATGTGTGACCATCTAACCCTGTAACTATATGATGTATTGATGGCCATGTATCTATGTGATCCTGTGACCTTGTGTATGACCCTACATATGGGAATTGGTGATTTCATGGTCATCTAATCATGTGATTGTGTGGCGAATGATTGGCCACGAAAACCATATGAAATAGTGACAAATATGCGGCCACTTAACCCTATGAATATGTGATGTATCTATGGCTGCTTAATTATATGAAATTAGGTTGTATGTGCGGCCATTTAACTTTGCGATCTTTGATGTGTGAGTGGATACCCAACTAAGTGAAATTATGCTGTATAGCTATTTAATCATGTGGACTTGTGATCCTTGTGTGGCCACGTAATGCTATGAACTTGTGATGCATGTGTGGCCATTTAAGTGTGTGGTTATATGACGTACGTGTGACAACTTAACCTTGTGAAATTTTGATGTTTGGCGGTCACTTAATTACATAAACTCGTGATTGTACCCACAAATGTTCAACCTAGGGCCGTACCTTAGTGTACGTGCTATATACATTGTCCTGCAATGAGACCCACTTGTCATATATGTTTATGCACGATGCTCAGTCACTGGAGCCTATTTGAGGTCTATGTCATATCTACGATGTCTTTCTGTTTGGCCTTGGGCTCACTGCATGAGGCCCGCAAGCCCGAAACATGATGTGTAGAGTAGTTATTAGGATTTGACGTTTAAATCACGAGAATGACATGTAGAGTAGTGGCTTAACCTTTAACCGTTAAGCCTACTAGTTTACTCAAGAGCCCGCTAACTAAGGCTAAATGGGCCTACCTGAACTTCGTAGATGACGCTTAGAGAGCATGCTTACACACATGGGAAATAAACCTATTTGACTTATGCAGCACACACTAGATGGTGTGTGACATATCCCACGTTCAAGTGCACTCCTAAGGATACATTAAACATATGAAATGTGCACAATTAGTGTGCGCATAAGGACTGTTGTTTGGGTGTACTTGGGTAGCATATTTGACTTATGCAATGCACATTGGTATGGTGTACAAGTAGCCCGGGGCCGTTTCGTCGAGAGGGGTAGACGGGTCGCCTTATAGATATCATACTGATTCTTCCTTTTCGCAGGAGGGGAGCTGAGGAGCTCTCGTCGTCAGAGGATGAATTTTCTCTATCTCTGTCTTCTTTCTCCCCGGGGGGTGAGGAGAGAGCTGGTGCAGCGACACTGCCCTGGAGAAATTGCTCAAGTACTCTAGTGAAGATCCCTTGAAAATCACCAATAGACGCTTTGTTAAAGTGGTCTAGCGTGGCATAGTAGCACTTTGTGGGTGATCAAATATATAAATGAATGTGATTAGTTGTAAATTTTAGATGTGGATAATGTGAATTTGACGCTATTAGATTAAGATTGTGAATGCTTATGCAGAAGCCATGAATTTTGAATATGTTGTACCTGGATTTTGATTCTCTTTTATTATTATGCCTGAATCTTATTTTATTTGATTAATGAGTCATATGAGAACATGTGACCTCGTGATATTGGTGAGGCCATTGAGCCATGTGAATTTGACACCATTAGCTTAAGATTGTGAATGCTTATGCAGAAGCCAGGAATTTCGAATGGGTTTTACCTGGATTTTGATTCTCTTTAATTATTGAGCTTGGATCTTATTTTATTTGATTAGTGAGTCATATGAGAACATGTGACCTTGTGATATTCGTGAGGCCATTTAGCCATGTGAACTTGTGATACTTGTGAGGCCAATTAGCTAATTGAGGTTGGGGTATTTGTGCGGCCACTAAACTAGGCGAACTTGTGGTATTTGTGAGATCCATTAGCTATGTGAATTTGTGGTATTTGTGTGGGCCACCAAACCATGTGAATTTGTGATATTGTGCGGCTCACCTAGCTAGGCAAACATGTGATGTTGTGAGGCCAAAAAATAAGGAAATTACTGACACATTTTTACCGGCAGCCAACATAGACTGCCAATTTAAATGTTAATTACAGGCGCTTTCGTGTGGCTGCCCCTAATGTAGGAAATGACCACCGCTAAAAGTCTTTACGTGTGGTAGGCAATAACTGCTGGTGATGAAGATCTTAATAAAACCAACCCTTTTCCTCCTCTCCCAAAACCGATGCTCTCTCTCTCTCTCTCTCTCTCTCTCTCTGCCTAACAGAGAGATGTTGACAGTGATGAGCAGTGGCAGCAGCAGGCTGACGTTCAAGCTCCACCTGCTAGTGATCATCAACATCTCTGACCACTACACACGTGCCAAATCCCAGTCCCTCCACCTAATGCAGGGGCATTTTCACACTGGGCTCGAGTGGGGTTGCCTGTGGGATGTAGGAGCACACTCGGGATGAGCGGCCTGTGTGAGGCAAGTGGCTCGTGTGAGGTGGTACCCATGTGATGTGGGGCCCACGAGGGGGGCTCGGCCGAGATCCTAACCCATGGGTGTGGGGCCTCGACTATGAGATAAAGGGATTAATTCGCCATGCTCTATCAGTTCTAGCTTTTAGAGTAAGTGGTTAATTGTCCTGCATCAAAGTGGTATCAGAGCAGGAGGTCCCATGTTCAGGACTCTTCACGGGGGGGGGGGGGGGGGTTAATGCAGGGGCATTTTTACACTGGGCTTAAGTGGGATTGCCTATGGGATGCAGTGGCACACTCGGGGTGGGTGACCTATGTGAGGCAGGCCCTACCCGTGTGAGGCGGGTGGATCGTGTGAGGCAGTACCCATGTGATGTGGGGCCCACGAGGGGGGTTCGGCCGAGGTCCTAACCAATGGGATGTGGGGCCTGGGTTATCAGATAAAGAGATTAATTCACCATGCTCTATCAGTTTGAGCTTTTAGAGCAAGTGGCTAATTGTCCTGCATCACCACCCCTCTTCACCAGCGGCTCAAGTTAGCACCAATGGCACACCCTCCTCCTCTCCCCCCCTAGGGTTTTCGGTTGCGTCATCAGCTTCCAGAGGGGCCAGGTGGTCGAGATCTTTAACAGCTTCGAGCTGCTATACGACCTCTCCACCGACTCCCTCAATTGCTCCTTCTTCGAGAAGAAGCAAGCTATAAGCATGTAACATCTCGAAAATCGGGGGTCGAGTAGTAACTCAACTCCCGAGTTCCAGAACATCACTTATGCAATAAAATAAATGATGATTGAATGTTGACTGTACTCGTGCATTGAACATGAGTGAGATTAAGCCAAAACAGCATATCATACTCCAGAGACAGTTAAATTACAAGCGGAAGATTGTGATAGACATATAGAATATAAAAACTGTGGTGAGTCTCCAGAGTGTGATAATGTTACCAGGTTAAATAATTACAAGCACAATTCTAAAATATACCAAATGTGAGGAAGTGTAATGTCTTCTATCCCAAGTGTCATAGCCCCGTCAATACAATACCAGGTCTTCATAGACCTGTCAGAGAGTTACATGTAGGAGAACTCCTCCTCAACATCATAGTAGTAGTCCGGCTCTGCTTCATAAGCATCGCTATCACCTGAAACTCAACAAATCTGGTTGGTGTGTACAACACTATCCCGTAACGTGGGAGTGAATAGCTAACTTAGTGGAACAATAAAGCATAAGTTAACATGTGATCAATACAGTCAAGCAGTAATGATAAAACAGTATAATCAAACACTCCTAACTACTCTTATTAATGCAAGTATGAATGCAATCATGATGGATGCCCTCACCACACCCTCCCTCGTGCGACACCATCTTACGTTCGCGGCATGCTTTCATCTCTCAGTGCTCCACATCTTCCAGGCACATGCAATGCATGATGAGCATGATTATCGAGTTTTTATTAGTCCATTTCAAACAGCAGGATTGAGAAACTAAGGTACTTCCCTTGTATCATTCCCAAACATGATCCATTCTAGGATCGTCAGTCCTAGTTAATCTCAGACGATGGTGTGTTTTCTAAGTCACTGCAAAGGCTGCTAGGGCTGTTACGCACAAAGGTTACACCACTCCCCCATCACTTCTTAAACGATTCATCACTATACAGAACAGGCCTAGTTTATACTCTCTATACTGCGGCAAAACTCTAAGGCTCACCGCAATTTCAGAGTATGCTCGAGGTCACTACAAAGGGCTGCCAGGGCTGTTGCTCGCATTCGTTGCACCACTCACCCATCACCTTATCAGTGTAGGCCGACAGCACGAATATAGTGTCCCATACCACTATAATCGGCTCACGAGTCTGGTTGCTCACTGGTCACTACGGGGAGGCACGTGGCCCCAGCGTAAGCCGACAGCTCGACCACGGTGTTCCATACCACCATGCCCGGCTCATGAGTCTTAGCGGATCGAGGTACCATGGTTAAAAGGAATTTCACTGGTAAGTTTGGTACCCTAGGTTCAAGCAGTGGTGACCAAATATGGTGAACATATATTAGACATATTGGATTATTTGACGAGCCTGACTAGCTCGAGTGCACAATCACTTGGACAACATGAAGTGCATAAGCACTTCGCGTGGCCTAACCACTGTCGCGAACTGAAGTACGACACGGTTTCGTTAAACACATCTTACGTGGTGACACGAATCTCAACCACGATCTCAAGTCTGGTACCGATTGTCTGGACTATAGACATAGTCCCAAACTAAATCAATCCTTATTCATAGCATGTGGAGTAAAGCATAATAAGCAAAGTAATTCAAGCATGTTAGTAAGCATGTCATAAAGCATGTTATAAAGCATGTTATAAAGTACTACATAAATAGGAATACAAACACATATATCGCACAAATAAGCGGTTTAAGTAAACAACCTCATAGAGGAAATCATATATGTCTCTAAGGTAGTTGAGAATCTGTAACACCCCAGATTTTTGCCAACCTGGAATTAGACGTCCTTAGGCAATGGGTTGCTCCTAACACCTTATTAACCTATCAGAACTGAATCCTACAGTCTAAAACCGCTTCTGAACCCATTTCCTTCACAAATCCAACCCTTCACCATCTTGTTCTTTCAATTTTCCTAAGTACTTTCACCCTAGACACTATCTTAAACTAGTTAAGTATTATAACTTGGATCACTCTATATATAAACTACGAAGGACTAAGTACCACCTTAGACGGAAATCACTTAGGATTAAATCCTTTAGAAATTTGACAAAGTTAACTAAGTGCTAAACTAGATTAGCCTTGAAATCTATTTGAATCGCTTTAAATACGATCTGTAAGACCCAAAACTTGTAGAATCATTGACGCTAGGTTACCCTAAAGCCTAGGATCAATCTCATTACCCGATTGCTCACGGGAGCATCTCGAAACTCCGTATCGGATTTGGACCGCACGTCGGGAGTCCGAATAATACGAAGTTAAGGAATTAGGACCGCCTCGCTGGGCTTGACAACCATCTCGGAAATCAAATCCAGATGGTGTCCCAGCGCTATTCGCTTGAGCTCGGAGTGAAGAGTGTGAGAAATGTGAAATAATTTTAAAATAAAATATCTTGAATAGTAATCTGGCACCTCTCACTTGCGGATCAGTTTTTAGCAACCAGACCGTCAGCATCAGACCAAATTACACCCTCGGATCAGGAGAAATTTCATACACATTTACATGTACTCGGAATCTCCGATCGAGATCCGTGGACCAGTTGAAGCGGCCCGGTCCGTCACGCGTGATCTGGAATCCCAACCGAAACAAAAACTTAATAGAACGTAGATCCAGCGTTAGTGAGCTTAAGTCCGACCTTTGGCTCAAGGAGGGCCGCCAGAAACCCTCTTTTGAGCTGAAACAATGCCGATTTGATTATAATGTAAGTATACCTTGAACATAAGTCTATTTCGGTAAATTTTTAGGCTATATAAGGACCTTAAACCCTCTCTCATGGTAGCCATACGAATTTGAGATTGAGAGAGAGAAAGAGAGAGAAAAGAGAGAGAAAGTGTGGGAGATGTGGGAGCATCTCCCTGCCTCTGCTATACGTGTTCAACCACTCCATTCTCATCATTTTTCCGGCGATTTCAGCCCCATTTTTAGGTAAGAAACCCTAACCCTAACATGATTTGGGGCTTCGGTGGTTGTAGGTTATGAAATAGCTAACGTATTTCGTTCCATAGGTTGCCAAACTGCCGAATACGGGAGCTTAGCAAACCTATCAACTCCGTTACGATTCTACGACACAAGGTGCGGACTTTAGGTGTATATGTTATGGTTTTCAATGCTTTCAATGTCAGATAATGATAGATTCATGATCTGCATGCAATTGTACATGTACAAAGTGCTTTCCGATTTCTGTTTCGATTGAAGATGCAAATTATGGAATTTTACATATTCTAGGTATTCGTAGAAAATACCGTATATGTATATTTTTTGGAAATGTGTTTGACATGATTATTTGTTGTATGAATATATGATATATGGATAAAATACTTATTTGGTGAATGGATTCGCCCAAATACATGTTTTACTAATATACACTATGTATGTACAAATACTGTATTGTAGAAAGTACTGTATACATATGTATTTTAGAGATGTGTTTGCCATGATTATTTATTGTATAAATATACTATATATGCGTAAATTATTTGCTTGGCGAAAGGACTCGCCCTAATACATGTTTGCTAACATACACCAAGTATGTGAAATAGTGTATGTTAAGTGTTTGTGGAAATGCTTGAGTGAGTAAGTGTTTGGATGTAGATGCCTTAGGAGGGTGTTGAGATTGGATTCTCAACTACCCTAGTGACATGTATGATTACCTCCATGAGGTTGATCACTTAAAACCGCTTACTTGCAATACATGTGTTTGTATTCCTATTGATGTAGTGCTTTACAACATGCTTTATATCATGCTTTATAATATGCTTATAACATGCTTACTAGCATGTTTGAATTACCTTGTTTATCATGCTTGAATTACTTTGTTTATCATGCTTTACTCCACATGCTATGCATGACAATTGATTGTGTTTGGGGCTATGATTATAGTCCAGACAATCGGTACCAGATTGGAGATCGTGGTTGAGTTTCATGCGCCACGTGAGATGCGTTCGACGAACTTGAGTCGTACTTCAGTTGGCGATAGTGGTTGGCCACGCAAAGTGCTTATGCACTTCATGTCGTTCAACTTGTTGTGCGCTCGAGCTAGCCGAGCTCGTCAAGTAACCCGATCTGTCTAATGTATGTTCACCATGTTTGGTCGCTACTGCCTGAACCTAGGGTACCAAATTTACCAGTGAAAATCCTTTTAACCATGGTACCTCGATCCGCTAAGACTCATGAGCCGGGCATGGTGGTATGGGACATCGTGGTCAAGCTGTCGGCCTACGCTGGGGCCACGTGCCTCCCCGTAGTGACCAGTGAGCAACCAAACTCGTGAGCCGATTATGGTGGTATGGGACACTATATTCGTGCTGTCGGCCTACATTGATAAGGTGATGGGGGAGCGGTGCAACCTTTGTGCGTAACAGCCCTGGCAGCCCTTTGTAGTGACCTCGAGCATACTCTGAAATCGCAGTGCGCCTTAGGGTTCGCCGCGATATATAGAGTATGAACTAGGCCTGTTTCTGTATTGTGATGAATCGTTTAAGGGGTGATGGGGGAGTGGTGTAACCTTTGTGCGTAACAGCCCTGGCAGCCTCTGCAATGACCTAGAAAATACACCATCGTCTGATATCAACTAGGACTGACGACCCTAGAATGGATCATGTTTGGGAATGATACAAGGGAGGTACCTTAGTTTTTCAATCTTGCTGTTTGAAATGGACTAATAACAACTCGGTAATTATGCTCATCATGCATTGCATGTGCCTGGAAGATGTGGAGTACTGTGAGAAGAAAGCATGCCGCAAACGTAAGATGGTGTCGTATGAGGGAGTATGTCGGTGAGGGCATACATCATGTCATTCATACTTGCATTAATAATAGTAGTTAGGAGTGTTTGATTGTGCTGCTTTATCATTACTGCTTGACTGTATTGATAACATGTTAACCTATGCTTTATTGTTCCACTGAGTTAGCTACTCACTCCCACGTTACGGGACGGTGTTGTACACACCAATCAGATTGTTGAGTTTCAGATGGCGACGCTACTCTCTGAGCAGAGCCGGACTATTACTATGATGTCGAGGAGGAGTTCTCCTACATGTAACTCTCTCGACGGGTCTCAAGACACTGGGGTATGTATTGACGGGGCTATGGTACTTGGGATAGAAGACATTACACTTACACATTTGGTATATTTTAAAACTGTACTTGTAATTATTTAACCTGGTAATGTTATCACACTCTGGAGACTCATCATAGTTTATATATTTTATCTATCTATCACAGTCTTTCGCTTGCAAATTTAACTGTCTCTGGAGTATGATATGTTGTTTTGGCTTAATCTCACTCATGTTCACTACTCTAATACAGTCAACATTCAATCATCATTCATTTCGTTGCTTAAGTGATGTTCTGGAACTCGAGAGTTGAGTTACTACTTGACCCTCGATTTTCGGGATGTTACAGAATCCCATCTCAACACCCTCCTAACGCATCAACATCCAATCACTTACTCACACAAGCATTTTCACAAACACTTAACATACACTTTTTCAACATACTTAGTGTATGTTAGGAAACATGTATTAGGGCGAGTCCATTCGCCAAGCAAGTATTTTACGCATATATAATATATTTATTCAACAAATAATCATGACAAACATATCTCTAAAATATGTATGTATACGGTACTTTCTACAATACAATATTTCTACATACATAGTGTATATTAGTAAAACATGTATTTGGGCGAATCCTTTCGCCAAATAAGTATTTTATCCATATATCGTATATTCATACAACAAATAATCATGCCAAACACATTTTCAAAATTTATACGTATACGGTATTTTCTATGAATACCTAGAATATGTAAAATTCCATAATCTACATCTTTAATCGAAACAAAAAACGGAAAGCACTTTGTACATGTGCAATTGCATGCAGATCATGAATCTATCATTATTTGACATTGAAAGCGTTGAAAACTATAACCTATACACCTAAAGTCCGCACCTTGTGTCGTAGAATCGTAACGGAGTTGATAGGTTTGCTAAGCTTCCGTATTCGGTAGTTTGACAACCTATAGAATGAAATAGGTTAACTATTTCATAACTTACAACCTTAACAACCCCAAAAAAGATTAGGGTTAGGGTTTCTTACCTAGAAATGGAGCCGGAATCGCCGGGAATGCGATTAGAATGGAGCGGTTAAGCATGGATAGCAGCAGGGAAGCAAGGCAAGGAAGAATCTCTCACATCTCTCTCACTTTCTCTCTCTTTCCCTAGGGTTTTTTCCAAATTCGGATGGCTGAAATGAGAGAGGGTTTAAGGTCCTTACATAGCCTAAAACTTCACCGAAATAGACTTGGGAACAAGGTATACTTGGGTTTTGTCCAAAGGGCTTCTGTTTCAGCTCAAAGGAGGACTTCTGGCGGGCCTCATTGAGCCAAAGGTCGGACTTAAGCTCACAAACTATGGATCTAGGTTCTATTAAGTTTTTATTTCAGTAGGGTTCTCAGATCACGCGTGGCGGGCCAGTTTCAGTTCAACGGTCAGCGGATCTAGATCCGAAATTTCGAGTACATGTAAATGTGTATAAAATTTCTCCTGATCCGAGGGTGTAATTTGGCCTAATTCTGACGGTTAGGTTGCTTAATACTGACCCGCAAGCGACAAGTCTCAGATTACTATTCAAGATATTTATTTTGTAAAGAAAACAAGTGTTTTCACACTCCCTCGCTCCGGACTCAAGCGAACAGCCGTGGGACACTGTCTGGGTCTGATTTTCGAGATGGTTGTTCAGCCCAGCGAGGCGGTCCTAATTCTTTAACCTCGTATTATTCGGATTCCCGATGTGAGGTCCAGATCTGATACGGAGTTTCAACGTGCTCTCGAGAGCAGTCGGGTAATGAGTTTGATCCGAGATTTTAGGGTAACGTAGCGTCAATGATTCTACAAGTTTTGGGTCTTGCAGATTGTATTTAAAGCGATTCTAGCGGATTTAGTAGCTAATCTAGTTCTAATCTAGTTTTGCACTTAGTTAACTTTGTCAAATTTCTAAAGGATTTAATCCCAAGTGATTTTCGTCTGAGGTGGTACTTAGTCCTTTGTAGTTTGTATATAGAGTGATCCAAGTTGTACTACTTAGCTAGTTTAAGATAGTGTCTAGGGTGAAAGTACTTAGAAAAATTGAAAGATCAAGGTGGTGAAGGGTTGGATTTGTGAAGGAAATGGGTTCAGAAGCAATTTTAGACTGTGGGATTCAGTTCTGACAAGTTAATAAGGTGTAAGGAGCGGCCCAATTCCTAAGGACGTCTAATTCCAGGTTGGCAAAAATCCGGGCTGTTACAATCTACCCCCCTTAAAACAAAATTTCATCCCCGAAATTGGCTAAGGGTAATAAAGAAAGATTTAATTATTTTTTTTACCTAAGTTTTATTGATTTCGAGTTTCTACGCGTAGTAGGGCATATACTAGTCTGATTTATTTTAGTTTACCCCTCTTAAAACTTATTTCTTTATCCATTTCTCATACCCTGATGGTTTGCTACAATTTATTTCTTTACCTATTTGGAGTCTTGACGATAATTTCCAATTATTTAGAGTAAGATAGCTGTTTTCATTGTTTGACCAACACGGAGAGACGGTTATAGTGGGATTGATCCCAATACATTGATCATCTATCTTGCCAGGGTAGAAAGCTCATCATATCCCTTCCTAGTCCTGGTAGATCCTGGTCTTCTTCTCGGCTAAGCAGTGAGTCCATTGGCAGTCACCTAGGATTGAGAATTGGGTCAAGTCGCGAATGCTTCGCAGTTGTATATTTCGGTAACTCCGTAGTCTGATCACTCTAAAAGCTTAGGGAATGCCCATTAATGAAAGGCTCAAACTTTCCTATTTCTCGAGTTGCCCTTTAGGTCTTAATCTAAGAGGGTCCTTGTTATTATCTATGTCCAAGGAAATGGTGAATCGAATCTTACTAGATCATCCTAAAATGGTTTCTTATAGTAGAACTTGCTAGGGCTTCTATAATGTTCGTATTCAACGAGCACAGTTTCGATCCTGGGCCAGTGGGGTACGGTCCACCACGCTTCCGTTGCGCCACCCAGATCAAAGAGGTGTATTAGGTGACCTACCTAGAGTGGGTTCATAATGTTCTACCTCTCTTAAAACTTATTTCTACCTCCAGGCTTCAAGATCTATGTCCTGTTCCGTATGTCGGAACAAGGTGTAATGTAGGACCTATCCTTGACACGAAATGGGAAATAATCCCTCAATACAATAGTCTTCCTTCCAACGATGATGTGTACTATGACATTGGTACCTATGGTTATAGAAAGGAGCTAAAGATGATGAGTATCGTGGTTGATTTCAGGGGCAGGTGTGAGTCTGTTGCAAGATGCCTAATCCTACCAAGGAGTTTTGTCACGGTTCAGACTTATCTTATTTAATCATGTCTAGCTTAACATGCAGGCTATCTTTCGATGTTCATATGCACAATATGTATGCCGACATGGCATGCAATCTGGGACCTAGGAATACTGTCTGTTGCCCATTTGGGAAATTCCTTGGGCCTAAAAAGAAAATCTCTATTGGCTATATGTTCTTACACTTCTCAACGATGAAGTTATAAACTTTTGGTTGTAAGTGGTTCGGCCAACACGGAAGGAAAGTTGTGTAGTGGGTCTGAGCCGGATACATAGACCTTCTGCCTCACGAAGACAGAAAATTGCCGTATCAGTTCTTAATCCTAGCAGATCCCGACCCTCTGCTTGATCAGAGCATAGAGTTCATTGGCAACTACCAGGATTGAGAATTCAATTCAAACCGCGAATACCTCGCTTCTATATCATTCTCTACTCTGTGTTCCCGAGTGTATCAAGTCCTTGAGAAAGCAATTCTAGGGGTGTATTGATTTGACCTAATCTTAAATCCAAAGGATCTATAAGTTTTCTCTGGGCGTGATAAACAAGCTTCCTAAGAGTTACCAAGAGTTACTAAAGAATCCTGTAAGTATTACGGGGATTCAACGAAAGAATGAGCTTTCGCTCCAACCTAACCAAGCCGACTAACTAAGTCTATCGGTCATTGACATTCCCTAGTGAAACGGGTAGTCTAGTCTTAATTTAGGAGTAGTGGAAATCCATAGGTGTAGTCTAAAGTCCACGCTCCCACGCTAGGTGATTTCATCCCATGTCTAATACAAGAAATTGTTTATCGCCTAAGGTCAAACGTTGTCTAACTGGAATTGAGTTGTCTGTACTTGACGCTCTAGCATTTCACATATGTTCATTCTAACTAAGAGGGTCCTAAGGTTCACATTATAAATTTGTTGGATTTCCTACACAGTCAGGCCTGTCAAAATCTAGGAGCACCGCTCTAGGTCGAAAACTCTAAGGGCTCATTTATCAAACCACCATTTACTCTAAAAGCCTAAGCTGTCAGAGTGTGGTGGGTTAATGTATATCAAGGGACTTGGTCACTTCAACACTATTTGGCCAGTGGTCTTAAGTTGTAGTAAATGGGACTGCATCGCTAATTCCTCCTCAGGATTGAGAGTGACATGTCTGGTAGGAGGGTGGGAGGGGATTAAAATTAATGGTATAGGCTTTGGAAAATGAGCCTGATATTGGAAGAGTGTGAGATGGGATTTCTAAATCCCAGGATAATGAATTTCTAAGTGTAATAGGAAAACCCGGGATATACTTCTAATTGCATACATTCCAAACATGGCATTGGAAAACATGGGATACACCAATCTAGGGACCATACCCTACACATACATTTATTATTACTTTTACAATTCTATTCACCGTAAACTTACCTAATGTAATTTGGCCGAATGGGCCCTAAACATTCTCAAACATCTAAAACATTCTACCAACTACTAAACCTATCAACATGAAAACATAACCACCCTAAGACAGTAGCCCATGCAAACTACAAGACAATATATCGATGAGCTCGGATAGAGCTATGGAAAATGAGAATAAGGGGAAACGGGGGCTAGAGTTTTTGGTTCTCCACGGACTTGAGCCTCAACAGGGATTGTAAAGGCCCAAGAGGCAGGGTTTGAAGAAGGGAAGGGAAGAAAATGGATGGGTTAGAGAGCTTACACAAATGTGAGCTTCAAATGGGGGGTGTAGGAGCTCAAATGAGAGAAAACGGAAAGGGTAGAGGGTAGGTGTTACTATGAACGATGGATGTGGATGGGTTGTGGCCGAAAATGATAGATCGGATGATTAGGAGGCAGATTTGAGAGAGAGGATAGCAAGTTTAAAGAGAAATGAGAGCTTGGAGGTGCTTTGAGAGGGAGGGGGCAAAACGGACAAGAAGGAGGAGCCCCCGCAAAATTTGGTAGGCACCGCACGTGCCTAGGGAAGTTCTACGCATTTTTCTGGCATTTCTAGTTGGTCTATTATTTTAATTATTTTTTTAATAGTTTATCATCAAGTATACTTCATCTCCACCAAATTTCATTAGATTTCGTCTTGTAGAAAAATTCTAAAAATTCTAGAAGCAGCAGCTGTGCAAACTAATAATTTTCAGACAGTTGACACAACGATCCATATTTAACTATATTAAATATTTTATTATATTTTTCACTTATTTTTATATGAAACTAGACTTATCAAGATCAAATCTGGCTTTTGAATAACCTAAATCGGAGTTATAACGAGGGAGATATGATTTTTTTAAAGTCGAACCAAAATCACAGAAAAAAGGTGGCCGAAAACAGGCCAGTAACGAACTGCGGCCTGCCCGGGCCCGCTGGACCGCGGTCCACCGCGGTGACTGCTGTGACCGCAGTGACACCAAGGTCCGCCTTGTCCGGTGCCATGCCACCATAGCTGGGTGGTGTTCTCCACCCTCCCAAGGGTCCAAGGCACCCCGGGTTTGTCCCGGGTCCCCCTGGATCGCATAGTGTGGCCCTCAACTCCATTTGAGACGTTTTCAGGGCCAATTTGAAAACTGGAATGAGTTTATATGACATGTGGCATATGATTTTGGGGTAGGAGGAGCTGATCTATCCAACTAACCCATTTACTTGGTTAGATTCCAAAGTTTTAATGGTCAAAAGTTCAATTTATACATATATTTACTATTTATAGTAACTTTTTATTTAAGTATTATTCTTCATCATTTATATGTTAGAATTTATATCTAGTATGAAAGGATTTAGAAAAAAAATTAAAGAATGAAGTGGTGTAAGGAGAGATTTTGAAGGAATTGGATAAAAAGGGGTTCTAGGCTTTGTAATGAAGTGTAAGGTGTTGTGGTTGACCCACAACCTAAGGGCATTCGTTTTTATGGAACGACTCAAACCCGTTGACTGACCGCTTGGAAATAGTTCGGGATCGTTTCGCGTGATCATGGGTGTATACGGGCCCAATCTCAGCAGTCGATTTCTGTCAGTTTCGCCGTTCGGCGAATTTGAAAAATCCTAAGTCAGTTTCTACGTTCCGTCGCTCCCTCCTAAGTCAGAGTGCGTCAGAGTGCATCGTGTGACCATAACCTAGGTCCAGTTTAATCCAAATCATGCTCTGATACCAACTGTAATATCCCGAAAATCAGGGGTCGAGTAGTAACTCAACTCCCGAGTTCCAGAACATCACTTATGCAACAAAATGAATGATGATTGAATGTTGACTGTATTCATGCATTGAACATGAGTGAGATTAAACCAAAACAGCATATCATACTCCAGAGACAGTTAAATTACAAGCGGAAGATTGTGATAGACATATAGAATATAAACACTGTGGTGAGTCTCCAGAGTGTGATAATGTTACCAGGTTAAATAATTATAAGCACAATTTTAAAATATACCAAATGTGAGGAAGTGTAATGTCCTCTATCCCAAGTGTCATAGCCCCGTCAATACAATACCAGGTCTTCATAGACCTGTCAGAGAGTTACATGTAGGAGAACACTTCCTCAACATCATAGTAGCAGTCCGGCTCTGCTTCATAAGCATCGCCATCACCTGAAACTCAACAAATCTGGTTGGTGTGTACAACACCGTCCCGTAACGTGGGAGTGAGTAGCTAACTCAGTGGAACAATAAAGCATATGTTAACATGTGATCAATACAGTCAAGCAGTAATGATAAAGCAGTACAATCAAACACTCCTAACTACTCTTATTAATGCAAGTATGAATGCAATCATGATGGATGCCCTCACCACACCCTCCCTCGTGCGACACCATCTTACGTTCGCGGCATGCTTTCATCTCTCAGTGCTCCACATCTTCCAGGCACATGCAATGCATGATGAGCATGATTACCGAGTTTTTATTAGTCCATTTCAAACAACAAGATTGGGAAACTAAGGTACCTCCCTTGTATCATTCCCAAACATGATCCATTCTAGGGTCGTCAGTCCTAGTTAATCTCAGACGATGGTGTGCTTTCTAGGTCACTGCAAAGGCTGCCAGGGCTGTTACGCACAAAGGTTACATCACTCCCCCATCACCTCTTAAACGATTCATCACTATACAGAAATAGGCCTAGTTCATACTTTATACACTGCGGCAAAACTCTAAGGCTCACCGCAATTTCAGAGTATGCTCGAGGTCACTACAAAGGGCTGCCAGGGCTGTTGCTCGCATTCGTTGCACCACTCACCCATCACCTTATCAGTGTAGGCCGACAGCACGAATATAGTGTCCCATACTACTATAATCGGTTCACGAGTCTGGTTGCTCACTGGTCACTACGGGGAGGCACGTGGCCCTAGTGTAGGCCGACAGCTCGACCACGGTGTCCCATACCACCATGCCCGGCTCATGAGTCTTAGCGGATTGAGGTACCATGGTTAAAAGGGATTTCACTGGTAAGTTTGGTACCCTAGGTTCAAGCAGTGGTGACCAAACATGGTGAACATACATCAGACATATCGGGTTACTTAACGAGCCTTACTAGCTCGAGCGCACAATCACTTGGACGACATGAAGTGCATAAGCACTTCGCGTGGCCTAACCACTGTCGCAAACTGAAGTACGACACGGTTTTGTCAAACACATCTTACGTGGTGACACGAATCTCAACCACGATCTCAAGTCTGGTACCGATTGTCTGGACTATAGACATAGTCCCAAACTAAATCAATCCTTATTCATAGCATGTGGAGTAAAGCATAATAAGCAAAGTAATTCAAGCATGTTAGTAAGCATGTCATAAAGCATGTTATAAAGCATGTTATAAAGCACTACATAAATAGGAATACAAACACATATATCGCACAAATAAGTGATTTAAGTAAACAACCTCATAGAGAAAATCATACATGTCTCTAAGGTAGTTAAGAATCCCATCTCAACACCCTCCTAAGGCATCAACATCCAATCACTTACTCACACAAGCATTTTCACAAACACTTAACATACACTTTTTCAACATACTTAGTGTATGTTAGGAAACATGTATTAGGGCGAGTCCATTCGCCAAGCAAGTATTTTACGCATATATAATATATTTATTCAACAAATAATCATGACAAACACATCTCTAAAATATATATGTATACGGTACTTTCTACAATACAGTATTTCTACATACATAGTGTATATTAGTAAAACATGTATTTGGGCGAATCCTTTTGTCAAATAAGTATTTTATCCATATATCGTATATTCATACAACAAATAACCATGTCAAACATATTTCCAAAATTTATACGTATACGGTATTTTCTACGAATACCTAGAATATGTATATTTATTCAACAAATAATCATGACAAACACATCTCTAAAATAGGTATGTATACGGTACTTTCTATAATACAGTATTTCTACATACATAGTGTATATTAGTAAAACATGTTTTTGGGCGAATCCTTTCGCCAAATAAGTATTTTATCCATATATCGTATATTCATACAACAAATAACCATGTCAAACACATTTTCAAAATTTATATGTATACGGTATTTTCTACGAATACCTAGAATATGTAAAATTTCATAATCTACATCGTTAATCGAAACAGAAAATGGAAAGCACTTTGTACATGTGCAATTGCATGCAGATCATGAATCTATCATTATCTGACATTGAAAGCGTTGAAAACCATAACCTATACACCTAAAGTCCGCACCTTGTGTCGTAGAATCGTAACGGAGTTGATAGGTTTGCTAAGCTTCTGTATTCGGCAGTTTGGCAACCTATAGAATGAAATAGGTTAACTATTTCATAACCTACAACCTTAACAACCCCAAAAAAGATTAGGGTTAGGGTTTCTTACCTAGAAATGGAGCCGGAATCGCCGGGAATGCGATTAGAATGGAGCGGTTAAGCATGGATAGCAACAGGGAAGCAAGGCAGGAAAGAATCTCTCACATCTCTCTCACTTTCTCTCTCTCTTTCCCTAGGGTTTTTCTCAAATTCGGATGGCTGAAATGAGAGAAGGTTTAAGGTCCTTACATAGCCTAAAACTTCACCGAAATAGACTTGGGAACAAGGTATACTTGGGTTTTGTCCAAAGGGCTTCTGTTTCACTCAACGGAGGACTTCTGGCAGGCCTCCTTGAGCCAAAGGTCGGACTTAAGCTCACAAACTATGGATCTAGGTTCTATTAAGTTTTTTTCCAGTAGGGTTATCAGATCACGCATGGCGGGCCAGTTTCAGTTCAACGGTCAGCGGATTTAGATTCGAAATTCCGAGTACATGTAAATGTGTATGAAATTTCTCCTGATCCGAGGGTGTAATTTGGCCTAATTCTGACGGTCAGGTTGCTTAATACTTACCCACAAGCGACAAGTCTCAGATTACTATTCAAGATATTTATTTTGTAAAGAAAACAAGTGTTTTCACACTCCCTCGCTCCGGACTCAAGCGAACTGCCATGGGACACTGTCTGGGTCTGATTTCTGAGATGGTTGTCAAGCCCAGCGAAGTGGTCCTAATTCCTTAACCTCATATTATTCAGATTCCCGATGTGCGGTCCAGATCTAATACGGAGTTTCAACGTGCTCTCGAGAGCAGTCGGGTAATGAGTTTGATCAGAGATTTTAGGGTAACCTAGCGTCAATGATTCTACAAGTTTTGGGTCTTGCAGATCGTATTTAAAGCGATTCTAGCGGATTTCGTAGCTAATCTAGTTTTGCACTTAGTTAACTTTGTCAAATTTCTAAAGGATTTAATCCCAAGTGATTTTCGTCTGAGGTGGTACTTAGTCCTTTGTAGTTTGTATATAGAGTGATCCAAGTTGTACTACTTAGCTAGTTTAAGATAGTGTCTAGGGTGAAAGTACTTAGAAAAATTGAAAGATCAAGGTGGTGAAAGGTTGGATTTGTGAAGGAAATGGGTTCAGAAGCAATTTTAGACTGTGGGATTCAGTTCTGACAAGTTAATAAGGTGTTAGGAGCAGCCCATTGCCTAAGGACGTCTAATTCCAGGTTGATAAAAATCCGGGCTGTTACAAAGCCCACATCCTTATACTCTCTCCCATCTCATCGCTTTTATCTAATTTCTGCCTCTTCCAGGGTTTTAGCTTCTGCTCTTTTCCAAAATTTCCCCTAGCCAAAGAATGCACGATTGGGCCAGGTCAACCTTCTTCTGCGATTCTCAGCATTCGTCAAGTTTTTGGTTTTTGAACTATGGATAGAACATGTAGGACGCCTGAGCAATGTATCAGCTGGAACCCACTTTAGTAGATGGTCAAGATTTCAGGCTGTTTTTGTGATCTTGGGCGTTCGAGTCATGGAACTGTCTCATGCCTCCAAAATTCTCCCCAATCAGACAATAGGCCATTGGCCGATTGCCAATTTGTGCAATACCAATTAGATGGTTTAGGTCTATCTGATGGAGGAGATTAGTGGGGATTGACCCATGTGGTGAATGGCCCAGATGCAGAAAGATGTCCCGGCATGTTTTTTTTTGGTTGAGCACTATGAGATAACTACTGTACCTATACTCGGATGGTATTCGACGGAGAGTGATGCTCAGGAATTGGACATGCAGATTCATAAACCTGTGAGTGTCACATCTCTATTACTGTTTTTAATATTGTAAGCTCGTAGGGTTTACAGATTTTCTAATGAGATATCTGTTAAGAATAGAGACCCTACATGTTCTTAAGTTTTAATTTTGTGTTGATGTTAGTTACTGTTATGCTATTCGTGTGTGGGGTTAGTTCTGCATCAGCTAGTTCAGAAAAGTCACTTGTGACTCCTATCTATATAAATGGATTTACGTCCTATCGGTTGATTTCTTAGATAATGGTACTTTATGAACCGGGGAGATGTAATATGGTAAGAGTGCCCCATCCCTTTTTTGAATTTAATACTTATGGTTGTTATTTTTGGTTTTGTTACTATGTTAAATATCATTTCATTTGGTTCCTGCTTTTTTTTTTTTTTTTTTTTTTTTTTTTTTTTTTTGCCTTGTCACGGTCTCATTTGGCGTATGCTTTGTGCATTTTTTGCTCCATTGGATCTTTGCACACTAGAAATTACAAATCCTTTTTTTTTTTTTTTTTGGGAAATGATAACTAGATTGTAACATCCTGAATTTTTACCACTTGGAATTAGACGTCCTTCGGCAATGGGTCAATCCTAACACCTGATTAACTTCTCAAACACTCAATTTAAAGGTCTCAAATTTCTTCTTCAAACCATTTTCCTGAAAACCTCATTTTTCCTTCATAAATCTCATCTCTCACTATCTTATCCTTCAAACTCGTTTAAGTGCTTTCATGTTAGAAACAAATCTTGAAGTTTAGGTGAATATAACGACTCGAAAAAATTAGGTTATGAAATAACTAACCGAAAGCATGTTATAGGTTACCAAGCGATATACGGAAAGCTTAGCGAATCCATCGACTCCGTTACGATTATACGAGAAAAGGTGCGGACTTTAGGTGTATAGGTTATGGTTTTCAACGCTTTCAATGTCATATAATGATAAATTCATGATCTGCATGCAATTGCACATGTACAAAGTGATGTTTGTTTTACGTTTCGATTAAAGATGAAGAATATGAAATTTTACATATTCTAGGTATTTGTAGAAAGTACCGTATACGTAAAATCTTTGAAAATGTGTTTGCCATGATTATTTGCTGTATGAATATATTATATATGCATAAAATACTTGTTTTTGTATTTCCTGTTTATATGGTGCTTTATAACATGCTTTGTAATATGCTTTATGACATGTTTGTTAATATGCTTGACTTACTTTGTTTATTATGTTTTACTCTACATGTTTTGGAATATGGATTGATTGCTTTTGGGACTATGATTTTAGTCCAGACAATCGGTACCAGACTTGAGATCGTGGTTGAGATTCATTTCGCTACGTAGGATGTGTTTGACGAACCCGAGTCGTACTTCAGTTGGCGACAGTGGTTAGGCCACGCGAAGTGCTTATGCACTTCATGTCGTTCAATTGATTATGCGCTCGAGCTAGTCAGGCTCGTCAAGTAACCCGATCGGTCTAATGTATGTTCATTATGTTTGGACGCTACTACTTGAACCTAGGGTATCAAACTTACCAGTGAAATCCCTTTTAACCATGGTACCTCGATCCGCTAAGACTCATGAGTCGGGCATGGTGGTATGGGATATCGTGGTCGAGCTGTCGGCTTACGCTGGGGCCATGTGCCTCCCCGTAGTGACCAGTGAGCAACTAGACTCGTGAGCCAATTATGGTGGTATGGGACACTATATTCGTGCTGTTAGCCTACATTGATAAGGTGATGGAGGAGTGGTGCAACGAATGCGAGCAACAGCCCTGACAGCCATTTGTAGTGACCTCGAGCATACTCTGAATTTGCGGTGAGACGACGAGTTTTGCCGCAGTGTATAGAGTATGAACTAGGCCTGTATCTGTATAGTGATGAACCGTTAAAGAGGTGATGGGGGAGTGGTGTAACCATTGTGCGTAACAGCCCTGACAGCCTCTGCAGCGACCTAGAAATACATTATCGTATGAGATTAACTAGGACTGACGACCCTAGAATGGATCATGTTTGGGAATGATACAAGGGAGGTACCTTAGTTTCCCAATACTGCTGTTTGAAATGGACTAATAATTACTCGGTAATCATGCTCATCATCACACCGCATGTGCCTGGTAGATGTGGAGCACTGAGGGAGGTATGCATCCGCGAACGTAAGATGATGTCGCATGAGGGTGGTTTGGCAAGGGCATCCATCATGACTGCATTCATACTTGCATTAATAAGAGTATTTAGAATTGTTGATTGTACTGCTTTATCATTTCTGCTTGACTGAGTTGATAACATGTTAACCTATGCTTTATTGTTCCACTGAGTTGATCACTCACTCCCACGTTATGGGACGGTGTTGTATACACCAACCAGATTTGTTGAGTTTCAGGTGATGGCGATGCCTATGAAGCAGAGTCGGACTACTACTATGATGTTGAGGAAGAGATCTCCTACATATAACCCTCTGACAGGTCTATGAAGACCTGGTAATGTATTGATGGGGCTATGGTACTTGGGATAGAAGACATTATACTTCTTCACATCCTCATATTTGGTAAATTTTAGAATTGTACTTGTAATTATTTAACCTGGTAACTTTATCACACTCTGGAGACTCACCACAGTTTTTATATTCTATATGTCTATCACAGTCTTCCGCTTGCAATTTAACTATCTCTGGAGTATGATATGTTGTTTTGGCTTAATCTCACTCATGTTCAATGCACAAATACAGTCAACATTCAATCATCATTCATTTTGTTGCATAAGTGATGTTCTGGAACTCGGGAGTTGAGTTACTACTCGACCCCAATTTTCAGGGCCTTACATGGATATGTTGAGAAGTAAGGCAAAGGATAAGGCTTTAAGTGGAGAGGTTTGTAAAGGTTCTCTTAAAGGCTCAGAGAAATGTTGTGGCATGGGCTGCATGCATGCTTAATGGCTTTAGTGGAATTTTCTCCTGGGTTCTCTTTGTTTGTAATATGGATGAATCAGATCTCGGTTACAGGGCTTCTGTTTGGTGAAATTTGTGGTTTTCGGGACTTAATTTTCTTAGATCTGCTTGTGCTCTTTGAGTATAAATGTGTTGAGTCGGATATGGTTATGAGAATTTTTTCTATCTGGGGTGGTGGTTTGTTTGGTTCAACTTGTGGTTTTTCATTTCTTTAATGTGTTTTTATAGGAGTGTCGATGTGATACAATGGATGATTTTGATGGTGCTGTTTGTGTGCATTCGGGCTTAAACGGAATTCTTCTTCTCAGATCTGGTTGCAGTTCCTGTGTATTTTATGTACAACAGTTATTCTTGCATTTCCTTGTTGTTAGAGCTGATATCTTGATGTCCTGTTCTTAGAAATTCGTAGTTTCCCAGTCTTCCACAAGATTCTGCTTGCAGCTGCATAGAATGTATTTTTGGTTGTACCTTATTGGGTGTTTCATAGTTATAGATTGGAGTGTTTCATAGTTGTACCTTATTCATTTTATGTGTCAAGGTAGACCCTAGCATTTTTTTCCACTGGATACTAGTAGTCTTTTCAGTGATTCTATGTGCTGGATGTAATTGCTTTGGATAACGTTGGATTATGGGTATTTTTTACTGGGGTTTCAGGTTCTGAACAGGCCTTTGGTGTGAATGAGTTCGATTATACACATGGCAATGGAAAGGTGGTGCTTCAGTGGCAAATGCAAGGGCAGAGAGAAGACGTTGATCTGTCGTCTTCCTAAAGACACGATTCTCAACACCTGATTCCACTTCTCACCAGTGGGCAACCGGTAACTTAAAAAGAACCAAATCTTGGTCATACCTATTTAGGCAGCATTTGCCATTGCAAATGTTCATTTTGGTCAAAAGAGGAAATTACATCACAACTTGGTAATTTCCACTTCAGACGCAGAGGGCCTGATTGGAGTTTTTGCTAAGCTCACATGCATGGACAAGTCGGCTAATGCACATGCCACCACATATGTCAGTATGACAGATAGACTGGTGAAATATCCAAACCATCCATCAGGTGAACCCCACCTTGTAAGCCCATTAGAAGTAAAAAAAACTTCGACTGAGTCACCCTTAAAAAAATAAAAAAAACATCGGCTGATTTTTTTCCAACTGTACATTTGATCAATTAAGTTTGGCCTACCTGGCTTGGACTGACCTGATTCTCAGGATAGAGAATCTAAATAGTGGTAGGCTTCTGATGGCTTGGCTCAGATGTTGCACCTGTGTGCCAAATAAGTGGTGGCGTGTGCATTAGCTGACTTGTACATGCATGTGGGCTTAGCAAAGCTCTCCAAAATTCGTTGTTGAACATTATACATATCTGCAAGTGAATGTTCTCACTGAGATATACCATGTTGAGGCATGCTTACTCAATAGTGGAAATCACTGTGTCAACTCAGATTCACCCACAGCAGTCTTATGTCTCTTACAATTGGCTGGAATCATTGCTTTTTAACTTATTATTATTTAAAAATAAAAAATAAAAATTGAACTCGTAAAAATGGTTTATTTTGTCATGTCATTTTGTGTGAATTGGTTGCGACTATGATGGTCTGGTTGATATTTTGCTAAGAAAATTGAAGTGATGCAGATGGTTATACTGGCACATAACGATCCCTTGCCTTGCTTTCTATTTTGAAACATTTTTGCTGTTTCTTTCCCACTCTAACATCCATTTATTAGGTTATATTCTCCTTCCAAAGGGGCAATCCATAGTTATGTTATGCTTTTCTGGTCTAAGTGTATTCATTTTTGTAATCACTCTGTCGATGGCTCTTATTGTTTGGAATTTAAAAATATTTACTTCTTGTTGAATTGAGATCATTGATTTAAGCAAGCCTGACCTTGTTTTTCAGATGAAGGAAGCAAGAGACAGCTATGGATAATTGCTCAGGTACTAGTCCCATCGATGCTTCTTGTATTCGGCGGCATCATATGTTATTTCCAGAGGAGAGCACTTGTCTGGCTTAGAAGAGAGCTTAGTCGTAAAGGTAACCTCTCATGGCCATTAATGACATGCTTTGGTCTACTTCCGATAGTTTTTAACAAAGCTTTCTCTTATTGAAATATATCTAAAGAGATTCCTCTGTTCTGTTTAATCAGTCAAGAGAGAAACAAATGGGGCAGCATCACTGTTTGATTTAGGAATTCACATAGTGACAACCAACAAATCTCTGGAGGTGGGAAGGACAGCCTTGACTTTCATTTATTCGATTTTGCTACTATTTCAGCTGCTACAGATAACTTCACCATCGCAAATAAGCTGGGAGAGGCTGGTTTCAGACCCGTTTACAAGGTAATTTTTCAGTCCCTATTGTAAAATAGAAAGTGTTCTTGAGGATATTGTTCTTTCATATGGGACTGCTTCAAATGGATTCATGGACGATCGCTCCTACTTACACAAGTATCATTGATCTTCAGGGTAAGTTAAACAAGGGACTAGAAGTAGCTGTGAAAAGGCTTTCTCAATGATTCAGTCAGGGGCTAGAAGAGTTCAAAACTGAGATTATGCTCCTCACCAGGCTCCGACATATGAATCTTGGTCGGCTTTTGGGTTGCTGCATTGAAGGAGAAGAAAAGATCCTAGTCCATGAGTACATGCTGAACAAAAGCTTGGATACCTTCATTTTCAGTTCGTTCACTTCTCTTTTAACTATTTCCATAACTGAGTTATATGCTTGAGCATGGTCAAACATTCAGTGGATCATAATATTTGTTTGAATTTGTTCATTTTTATTAAAAATATGGAACTAGATCCAGCAAAATGGAAGTTGTTGGATTGGGGAAAATGCATGCGAATCATTAATGGGATTGCTCAGGGGCTTCTATATCTTCACAAGTACTCGAGATTGAGAATTATTCATAGAGATCTAAAAGCCAGTAATATTCTTCTGGACTTTGAAATGAACCCCAAAATATCAGATTTCGGCATGGCAAGATGATGAGGACATCACTTCACGTATACCCTTGTGTACGTATCAGAGGAGGCGGGCCACACCGATTTCCCTGTAGCTAGGCGAGTATCCGTGATCGTGCTGAAGACCTTATGTACATGTGCGAGCATCTGGAAGACCTCGCATTGGGAAAATGCACATAGGTTGCTTTATGGAGTGATTTAGACCGTTGGATCAGAGGGACGTGACGATCGGGCCATTGGATCACATGATCGGGCCATTGATCGTGGATTGTCCACAGTAGTTTTCTTAGATTTTATCAGTATTATAGGATTTAGTTTTGTTTATGTTATGTTTGGACATCATTATGAGTGTTTTAGTTGATTTTAATTATTCTAGGGCTATTTTCATCAAATTCACAAAACAGGGTGTTAATTGTAAATTTTCAACTTTCTTAAAGCTATAACAAGAGGGTGGGTGTGTGACTCTCTCCCTCATTAGGTTTTTATGGAAAAAAGAAAAAAGAAAAGAGAAAAGCTCTTGCTTTCTTCTTCAATATTCAAGGGATTTGAATTGAAGATACTTCCATGTGATTTGGAAAGGAGATTGGTGTGAGGCTAATCTTCATCAACGGAGGTGCGAGGTCTCTATCTATTCCACATTGTCATTTCTTTTCCCTTCCATCTAGTTGTTGTCTTCAAGTTCTTCATTCTTCCATCCCAGATCTTCATCTTCTTCTAAACCTTACTTTCCCATCCCAATCAATAATCCAAACCCTAACCCTACTTCCTATATATCTCAATCTCTTTAACCCTACTTCCTATATATCTCAATCTCTTTAATCCTAATTCACCTTAGATTGTATTAGGCCCTCTACCATGACATAGACTATACCCTATGCTAATTGGATGTCCCTACGTCCATTAGATCCTAGTTTCATTTTATTTAATAATCTTGTGTGATGATGTGGGTAACTTAAGTTAGGATTGTGCATGATGTCCTTTTGGTTTTCGTGATATTTGTGGTGGTTGAGGCAATGCTTGTGTTTTTTTTTTTTTTTTTTTTTTTTTTTTCTAAATTTTAAAGTTGTCTTAATTCTGTTACTTGATCTCACAAGTTATTTGGTTCATGCATCGGTCCTGCATCACAAGTATTTAGACAGAATGAATCCGAAGCGAAAAACAAAATGGGCTGTTGGGACATGGTAAGTATAAGTATAATCTCTTTCTTTAACTGTGGCCAAGCACATTCATGCACAAACACATTCATGTATTTATTTAACCATCTGCTTTTTTTTTTTTACGTCTTCTTCTTCTTCTTCGTTATATGGTTGAATGCAGTGGTTATGTGCCTCCAGAGTACGCCATGGGAGGACTATTCTCAGAGAAATCAGATGTCTATAGCGTTGGAGTCTTGCTGCTAGAGATTGTTAGTGGCAACAAGAATACTAGCCTTTATCATTTCGATGGATCTCTGAACCTTCTAGGATATGTGAGTTACTGAATTGAATTTACTGTGTATGGTTCTGTTTTGACAGCCAAGAAGAGAAAATAATTATAGTATATATGATCAGGATTTTGGTGGGGCCCACGTGTACCCCATGTGATCGATGACAGTGAAGATGGTTGGATAATTAGAAGCAACCATCCTATGGGCAATATTCTGAATGGCCTATGGTTCAATAATCGTGCTGAAAAAAAGAAAGAAAGATTGTGACCAACAATGATTCATCGAGTTGAAATATGGGCACACAAGTTCAATCGTGCAAATCATCACCCGGTCAAGGGTTCGAAAATCACAAGATGCATCCACATGGGACTTTTGTGTGTTCAAGAAAGTGCGAAGGATCGGCCCACCATTTCGAATGCTTAGCAATGAAACTGCGCCCCTACTCCAAAACGACCCACATTAGGGAAAAATTTATCCACAATTACTCCAGGATCTTATTCAGTTAATCTGATGACGATTTCTGTGATGGAAGTAGGATAAAGGTCCGATTTATTTTTAAAAGACATTTTCTTTTTGACTTCAACTAAAACTACTTCACTTTGTTCGACTGTGATGTGATTGCAAATGGCAGGACTAAACAATATCTTATCTTGTCAAGGTAATCCTATATCTTTTTCCCAATGGATTTCACATGTCCAAACAACCCATATTATGTTGCCCCTGAGGTACTATGCAAGTAATTATGGGCCTGAAGCAGATGTTTAGACAGCAAGGGTTATACTATACATATTGTTAAGTCACGTACCACGTTTTTGGACAGGCATGGATTGATATACTCTTCTTATTCTTTCTTTTATTATTATTATTATTATTATTTCCCTTTTGGCCGGTCATCTGCCATCCATCTTGTATACTCAAAACTTTCTAGGCCTATTGTACGCTTCATTTTCAATGCTGGCACATTCTCGACGGACCAGATCGATGAGTTTTGATTGCGACCCTATTTTAGTACTGCAATACCTTGTTACTTGTACCTTAGCAACCGTGCGAGTGCTATGATTCCAACATCGCGTGACACGCCCTATTGCGATACCCAAATTAGAAGTTATAGTTTTTGGCGTATTGCAAGGTGGATCACGCAATATACACGTAACGTAGGCCCCACTTGTACAAATTTTAATGTTGTCAAATCAATCAATACATCAATCAACCCATCCATTACTTATGTCACACTCTCTTCCCATGAGTTAAACAAGCCCATGCCTTCCTCATGCAACTCATACCCTTACCTATGTTAGTCATAATTCCTTCCTTATTTTTCTCCCCATTTTATAACTCTTTTCATAATTTTCTATCTATCACAAAAACTCTCAAACCCCTCTCATTTCCCTAAAATCTTCCTAGTAAATGTGAGTGAGAAGAAAAGAGAGGAGATTAGAGAGAGAAAGAAGAGATTATAGAGAAAGAGAAGATATTAGAGAGAGAATAGAGAGAGAAGATAAAGTGTTTAAGAGAGATTAGAGCATGACGGAAGGTGAGAGGAGTTTAGGGGAAGAATTTCACCATCTGAGCCGTTCAATCGACGATACGGCCCAATCCGACCGTCCATCCACCATCGTGAGTGCAAGGGAGGACAAACTCTCCATTTTTCTTTGCTTTGGGGCCCACCTTGTTTATGTGGTAGATGTGTATGGTGGACCCCATAGTGGCTGGGGGCCACCCTGATGGCCGAATCTCTTTCTATTGTTTTTTTTTTCCATTCCCATTTCTTTTTTTTGATAGTGTTGTGAGGCCCACAAGTGGACCACGCTGTTGGAAAGCATGTCTTGCACGCTATCATGACATGGACCACCTTGTGTGGCCATAGTGATGTTTATTCTCCATCTAACTCATGACTTAGTACACATATTTTGAATGGTGGAAAGGGCATCAAAATCGGTTAATCTAAAGCTCCTTGGGGCCATCTTGAGCTAGCCAACTTGATAGACGGTTTAGATCTTAAAAAGGAGAGGGGGGACTATGCCAAATAATTGAATAATAAATAAACCAAAGATCTTAATTGCCTTAGTATTGAAACGTTGATTCTAACTAATTCGTAGGACAACCTTCAACCAAACAAATTTAAGTAGGACAATCTTATTTCACAAATGTGATTAGAATCAAAACCTCAAACTAAGCAAAAGTAAATAAAATAAATATTACAATCATTCACCACTTGTACTAAAATGAAATTACAACCATGCACCACAAAAATAATAAAAGCATTCACCACAAACAGTAAGAATTATAGTGGTTTGGTGTGTCAACAACTGTTCTCAAACAACCACACCTACTCTACTCCCAAAATTACTCTCCACGTAATCTTGGCTTTCACTATGAATAAGGTTTTCTCAGGGTCACCTTAAAACCTGATACAGTTGTGATTTTACCACGCTATCACAAACAAAAACCCTTACTGAGATTTTTCGACGATCTCAAAAAAATCAACACTAAGATTTTCTAGCTATCTCAGAAAAACAAAATGCAGAAAGAAAACAAATGTATAATTATCTTAACCGTAGAAGAAGTTGTAGCCGAAGAACTTCTTTTCTTGAATGTCGAATGTTCAATGTTCAATTTGATAGAAAAGGTCCAGGGTTCTATTGATTTTAATTAAGATTAAACCAATAATTACTTGTATTAATTCCTTTAAATCTCAATAAGAAGAGTAATATCCACTCTCTTTATAATCAGAATGATAGAGTCTGAGATTAAGGAATTAAACAAAAAACTATAAAAAGTAATTTATAAATACTGTTCAAATAGTTTGAATATAAATGGAGCTTCTCTCTCACTTGTAGAAGGATTTGGATAGTCTTGAATTGAATTTTCGGATTGAGAGAGAACCTCAATTTATAAGCAAAGAAGTTGTTTCTTCGACTGATCTAAGGCAGTCTTCGACTGGCCTAAGCACTAGATTTTATTCCAACGAATTTCCGAATTTGAGCAAGATAAGATTTAACAAACCTTCGACTGGTCGAAGGCCTTGCTCGACTAGTCAAATGAGCCAAAATTCGAATGGATTCAGTTGTTGGACTTCAAGCCAAGAAACTCTGGACTGATCGAAGATTGTCCTTCGACCGGTCAAGTAGACCACTCGACTGGTCGAAGGTGCAATAAAATTTTTGATTCACTCGATTTGTATTAGGACTAGTTGAAAAATTCTTAGGTTGGTCGAGCCAAAACTTAGGCTGGTCGAAACTCAACCAAATACAAGCATAAAAACTCAATTTTAAATAATTTTGAAAGCACTTAAACCTAAGGTCTTTCTAGGGTTTATAATACCTGTATGGATTGAACTTCATTGTTTTGAAGTAGATTAGAGACTTGAACTTCTCTAAGGAGCTTGATCTTCTACTAGAACATTAGCAGATCTTGACTTCATGTTGTCTTTCGAGCTTGATCTTGAGCTTGATCTTCTACTAGATCTTGAATTCATTTTGAACCTTGATATTAAATCATACTTGAAGATCACTTGATAATATGTTTTGACTAAACGAAATTTGACAAACAAAGTGTGAAGTGTGCTTTAAACATTATAGCACTTACAAATCTCCCATGCGGACCCAACTATACGTCTACTTCAAAAAAAAAAAAAAAAAAAAAAAAGAAAAAGAAAAAGAAGACAAGGGTTTGATGTTCTCAGTGTTAGAGACGCCGAAATTGTCCAGCGTCCAGACACCTTGGAATTTTAGGGGAAGGATGAGCTTTCACTCATGGGTCCCACTAATAATGTATATGTTTGATCTATATCGTCCATTTGTTTTTCCAACTTATTTTAGCCATTGGGTCCAAAAATGAAGCCAAATTGTATCTTAGATGGGCCACACCACGAGCATTGAGGGGCTGTGGAGTGGGTTTCCACTCGTGGGACCCACATTGATATATTTCTTAGATCCATTCTATCAATTTGTCTCTCGATGTATGTTATCCGTGGAGCCAAAGAATCAAGTCGATCCAACCATTAGGTGGACTGCACCAGAGGCAATGGTGGGGGAGCTAGAGCACCCCCTCACGTTAGTCGGACGTGGGGTGGGGGAGTCCCAGCCGTGGGCCCCACCTTGATGTATACATTTAATCCACGCCATCCACCAGTTTTTTCAGATTATTTTAGGCCATGGGTCGAAAAATTAGGTGGATCCGAGTCTCGAGTGGACCTCACTTAGGCAAATAAAGTCGCGATGTTGAAACCTGTAACGCCCTGGATTTTTGCCAACCTGGAGTTAGACATCCTTAGGCAATGAGTCGATCATAACACCTTAATTGACTTCTCAGAACTCATTCTTAAAGCTTCAAATCCCTTTTTAACCCATTTTCTTCATAATCTCACATTTCCTTCAAAATGTCACCTTTCACCACCTTATTCTTTAAATTTTTTCAAGTACTTTCATATTAGACACTAATCCTAAAGTTTAAATGATGAAGAACAATAATGAAATTAAAATTTACTATAAATATTAAATAAATAAATAACATGGGCTTTTGACCATTAACCTTTTGGAATCTCACAAAACAAATAGGTTATTTGGATAGAGCAGCTTCTCCTACCTCAAAATCATATATTGCACGTCGAATAACTCATTCCAATTTACAAAATATACCTATTTCAAATATCGGACAGTGAAACCACCCCCAAACTATCCAGCGAGTGGCAATGGCATCGCCGAATCTGCAAGGCCTGGCCGGCCAGAGGGCCGAGCGGGCCACAACGGGCCGGGCGGCCCGTTTTCTACCCCATTTTTTGTAATGTTCATTCAACTTCGAAAAGTCATATCTCTCTCGTTATAATTTCGATTTAGATGATTCAAAAGCCATATTGAAGCTTGATAAATCTAGTTTCATATAAAAATAAGTAAAAAATATAATAAAAATTTTAATATAGTTAAATATAGGTCGTTGTGCCAACTATCTGAGAATCATCAGTTTGGACAGCTGCTGCTTCTAGAATTTTTAGAATTTTTCTACAATACGAAATCTAATGAAATTTGATAAATATGAAGTAGACTTGATGAAAAACTATTAGAAAAATAATTAAAATAATATACTAATTAAAAGTGCCAGAAAGGGACGTAGAACTGCCCTAGGACCTTATTATGTCATAATTATGACATGATTTAGTTAAGTACTAAACTAAATAATCTGCAAAAATACTTTGAATCACTTTCAATAGGAACTGTAAGACGCAAAACTTGTAGAATCGTTAACGCTATATTATCCTGAAACCTAGGATCAATCTCAAAGCCTAATTGCTCTTGGGAGCACATTGAAACTCCGTATCTGACCTGAACCGCGTGTCGAAAGTCCGATGATCGCGAAGCTATACGGTTATGACTGCCTTGCTGGGCTTGACAACCATCTCAAAAATCAAATCTCGGAAATCAAATCTAGATAGTGTCCAAAAACACACGACTTGGGCCTGGAGCGAAGTGTGTAAGAAACGTGAATACCTTTAGAAATTGAATTCAAATTTAAGTAAACTAGGTCGTTCGCTTATAGGCCAAATCTAAGGATTCAGACCGTCAGAATCTAACCCAATTACATCCCTGGATTAGGAGAAATTTCCAACACATGTGAGTGTACTTGTGGCCTTGATCGAATATTGGTGACTGTTGAACTGAAAAAGGTCGCCATGGTCGATCTGTAAATCTGATTGGACCAAAAACTTAACTCGACCTAAATCCAATGTCAGAGAGCTTAAGTTCGACCGCACGCAGAAAAGGGACCTCCAGAAGTGCTCCATTAAGCCGAAACAGATGTATTTTGGCTATAACCTAAGTATATCATGGCCCTGGGGCCATTGAGCTCACGTTTGAGCCGATATAAGGGTCTTAAACCCTCTCTCTCCCTTCACATACGAATTTGTAAACCCTAGAGAGAGAAGAGAGAGAAAAGAGAAGGAAAGAGAGAGAAAGAGAGAAAAAGAGAGAGCGAGAGAGAGTGTGTGTGGGAGATTGTTCTCGGGACTCAATCTTGCTGTTCAACGTGCTTATTCACCATTCCTATATCACTATTCAGGCGATTCCGATCCCATTCTTATGTAAGAAAACCTAACCTTAATCTGTTTTAGGGTTTCAGATAGTATAAGTGATGAAATAGCTAACCTAATTCATGCTATAGGTTGCCATTTAACTGTTGACAAAGACTTAGTGTCTAAACTGAATTCATCACGCGTATACTGGTGTAAGGTGCAAACTATAAACGTTTATGTTATGGTTTTCAAGACTTTCAATGCCGGTTAATTATTTATAACTCACTTGGAAAAGCTACCCGTGTATTCATGGCACCGACCCGGGGAAACGCGCGACCTAGGAATGCGAACCCTGCTTTAGGCTGATTTAGCCGATCAAAATCAAGAAAGTAGATCACGAAACTCAACCGGTCACTCCACCGGAGAAGGGTAGTTGAGAAGGTAATCCAGGAGTTCCGTCTTCAACGATGTTTGCTCTGAAACTGGTTCATACTGGAAGAATGGATGGCGCAGGAGTCTCTCTTCTGAGACTTGGACTGATGAACTCTGTAATCTATACTCTCCAACCTTCCTCGATACCCTAGAGGTCGACTCTTGCCACAAGGAATGTCATCGCTTTTCGGCTGTTCTACGATATTCCTAGCAGGATGGAACTTTTCTGTTGACCTAACTTTCCAGTGAGCGGACCTACTCGAAGGAAGGACAAAGGATGAGGGTTGAGTCTCGTGTTTAGCTCTTTTGAAGTGAGGAGAACTGGTACCATTGTCCGCTGCTCAACGTGGGTTATAAACGCTAAATGAGAGCTTGTGGCTCGTTTCCTTACTTTTTTCTGGATGAGGATTCAATCAATCTCTGATGGTAGTGAGCTTCTAGTCGCTGCTTCCTGACTCGTCCCGTCTTGCTCACTCCCGAACTACCGTCCTCATCCTTAGAAAGGGTTTTGTCCATCCTTTTCTTTTGAAGATTTGACTTTGCTTTGAGAAGATAGCTTTCTTTACTTAGAAACATAACATCAACCACCATGTATCCACGACGTGGGTGTCATTTCACTTGCTAAATGCGATGCCTGATTCGCTTTACAGATATATATGAACTATGTTGAATATAGTGTATTCCATGTGTTTGTCGAATTGATTGAATGCGTGCAGAATTTGGATTCGTGTTTGACATGATTATCCATCGTGGATATATGATCGTTGTATATGCGACAACTCCTTGGCGAAAGGATTTGCCCTAATACATGTTATGGCTAATATACGTTATTTATGTTGTAGTGTGTAGCCTAAGTGTTTGTAGAAATGTTTGAATGAGTATGAAATTTGTATTCGTGCTTACCATGTTTATCCATCGTGGATACATGGTGGTTGCGTGCGTGACAACTCCTTGGTGAAAGGAGTTGCCCTAATACATGTTGTGGTCGACATACGTTATGTATGTCGAAGTGTGTAGTCTAAGTGTTTGTAAAAATGTCTGTATGAGTAAGTATTTGATAAATTATACTTGATATGAGTGTCAAGATAAGATTCTCAACTACCTTAATTGTGTATAAATCCCTCCATACAACTTACATTATATTATCCGTTTTACGTATGAAATGCATGTGTGAAATCATGTTGATGTTATGTTCTATGAAATGCTTAAATGGTTGATATTAATTGAAGGATTAGTTTACTGCTGAGGTGCCTATTCATATATAATTCCTTATTATGTTTAAGTGCGGTTGGGACTATGATATAGTCCAGGCAATCGGTAACAGATTTTAATTGGGTGGCTGAGGTTGTTTCGCCACACGGGACGTGTTTGATGAATTCGAGTCGTACTTTGGTTGTCGGCAGTGGTTAGGCCACACGGAGTGCTTACGCACTTCATGTCGATTAACTCGAGTGCGCTCGTACCAGTCGAGCTCGTCAAGTAACCCGATTGACCCGATGTATGTTCACCATGTATGGACGCTGCTACTTGAACCTAAGGTACCAAATTCACCAGTGGAAACCCTGTTAACCTTGGTACCTCGATCCGCTAAGACTCATGAGCTGGACATGGTGGTATGGGACACCGTGGTCGAGCTGTCGGCCTACGCCGGGGTGACAAGCTCACCCGTAGTGACCAGTGAGCAACCTAAGCTCGTGAGCCAAATACGGTGGTATGAGACGCAGTATTCGAGCTGTCGGCCTACGACTAGGTAATGAGTCATTCATAGTGACCTGGAGCATACTCTGAGCCTGCGTTGAGGAGACGAGCCTTTTCGTAGCAACTAGAGTATAAGCTAGGCCTGCATCAAGGTGACGAGGCCTTTGTAGTGACCTAGAACTGTAACATTGTATGAGATTTACTAGGACTGACGATCCTCGAATGGATCATTATTTGGAAAATGATATAAGGGAGGTACCTTAGTTTCCCAATCCTGCTGTATGAAAAGGACTAATAAGAACTTAGTAATCATGCTCATGCACCGCATGGCATGTGCCTTTGGCGTTGGAGTTGACCACTGAGGAAGTGATTACATGCTGCGACCGTGAGATGAAGTTCGCAGAGGGAGTGCAGGCGAGGGCATGCATCACTAATACATACCATTCTTGCATTAATCAGAGTACTTAGGTATGCTTGATTGTATTGCTTTATCATTACTACTTGACTGAATTGATAACATGTTAACTTTTGCTTTATAGCTCCACTGAGTTGGTCACTCACTCCCACGTTATGGGACGGTGTTTCAAACACCAACTAGACCCTGTTGTAGTTTCAGATGATGACGCAGTCTGAGAGGTGGAGCCAGACTTTGAGGTTGATGAGGAGGCATGACATTCTCATATATGCAGTATTTAGGCGGGTTTATAGACCGTTCTGATCGGCGGGGCTTCAGGGCTTATACTTTGTAGTGGACCACCACATTTTGACATTTTGTATTTTAAAACAATACTTGTAACTATTTGACCTGGCAATGCTTACATACTTTGGGACCTACAGTGGTTTTTACGTTCCATGTATTTCTCTTAGTCTTCTGCTTGCGTAATTCGACTGTCCCTGGAGTATGTTTTGCTGTTTTAGCTTAATCTCATTCATGTTTTATGCACTAATACGGACAACATTTAAATCATAATTATCTATGTTGCATAAGTGATGCATTTGGAACTCGAGAGTTGGGCTCCAGCTCGATCCCCGATTTTCAGGGCGTTACAAAACCTTCCAAGGCTTGTTGTGGATGACGATTGATCATAACATACGCCTTTTGGCTTGAGATACGTCTTTCCGCCCATGACGCTCACGATCATGCCAATACTCCAGTTTTCCTAGTGGCCGACAGCGCGTCTGTATGCCCATTTCGGTTACCTGCTCACAGGCAAACTTCACGCCCATTATAGTATCTTGGTACCCCATATCTTTTCAGTGCATGAGTGCGCATCGTCCGAAGCCTTGGAACGGGACTCGGATGGTCTATGCGCTCTATGCATTCGGGTGACCCAAACCTTGAGACCTTGAAACCCTTGCCATATTGACTAGCACGTCACCCTGATCATAGAGTACCTGTAACGTCTCGGAAAAATCCGTACAAAGACCCGAGTACCACCTCAGGTAGAAATCACTAAGGACCGAATTCTTTAGAAATTAGACAAAAATTAATTAAGTGCTAAACTGAATTAATCAGTAGATTAACTTGAACCGCTTTCTATACAATCTGCAAGACCCAAAATAAGTAGAATTGCTAACGCTTCATCACCTAGAAACTTAGGATCAATCTCAAAACCCAGTTGCTCTCGGGAGTATCTTGAAACTCCGTATTGGACCTCGACCGCGTGTCGAAAGTCCGATTAACACGAAACTATACGGTTATGACTGCCTCACTGGGCTTGACAATCATCTCGAAAATCAAGTCCTAATAGTATCCATAAATGCACAACTTGAGCCCGGAGCGAAGTGTGTGAGAAACGCGAATATCTTCAGAAAATAAACTCAAACTTAAGTAAATTGGGCCGTTCACTTGTAGGCCAAATTTAAGGTTTCAGACCATCAGATTCTGACCCAACTACACCATCGGATCAGGAAAAATTTCCAACACATGTCAGTGTACTTGTGGCCCTGATCGAGTAATGATGACCGTTGAACTGAAACAGGTCCTCCGCGGTCGATCCACTGATCTGATCGGACTGAAAACTTAACCTGACATAGATCCATTGTCAGGAACTTTTCCCAGACCATATGCAGAAAATGGGCTTCCAGATGGGCTCCGTTGGACCGAAATAGCCACTCTTTGGCTATAACCTAAGTATACCATGGCCCTGGGGCCATTTACACCAGTTCCGGGCCTATATAAGGGCCTTTACCTACCCCTCTCTCATTCCATACGAAATTCCTAAACCCTAGGAGAGAGAAGAGAGAAAAGAGAAGGAGAAAGTGAGGAGAAGTGAGAGAGAATTGGGGTTTACTGCCGGGATTCGATCCCACTTCTCTACGTGCTGAATGGCCTCTCCCGTGTCATTACACCGACGATTTCGATTCTGTTGTTGGGTAAGAAATCCAAACCCTAATCTGTTTTAGGTATCTAAGTAAATGAATCGACAAAATAGCTAACCTATTTCGTGATTCAGGTAGCCGTTGTGCCGTAAACGAAGGCATAATGTTCGAATTGAGTTCGATACGAGTTTACCAACGGAAGGTGCAGACTATAAACATTTAGGTTATAGTTTTCAAGGCTTTCAATGTCATTTAATGATTTATGACTGACTTGATTGCTATCACATATGCTTAGATACGATGTTTTCCGTATATTACATATATATATATATATGTGTACTATGTTGGTTTTAATGTATTCTATGTGTTTGTTGAAATGTTTGATTGAATATGGAATTATAATTTATGCTTGTTATGATTGATGTTTGAGGATACATAATTGTTGTACGTGTGGCAACTCCCTTGTGAAAGGATTTGCTATAATACCTGTTATAACTACTATATTACATGTATGTTGATATGTGTAGTCTAAGTGTTTGATAAAATACCTGAATGAGAAAATGCTTGTTGAAATGTATTTAATGAGGATGTTGAGATAGGATTCTTAATTCCCTTATCTATAGCTACAGTTTCCTTTATGCAACCTATCTTACTATCACGTGATTTATGGATGAAATGCCTATGCATGATAACATGTGTACTATTTGTTTGTTAAAATGCTCAAATGAGATTTATATTTAGATTGGTTGTCACATGCTGTCTTTGACTATTACATGTGAATGCTATTGTTTGTAGTGTGATTGGGGCTACGATGTAGTCCAAACAATCGGTAATGATTCCCGAATTAGTGGCCGAGGTCATTACGCCACACAAGACATGTTGCTTGTCGACAATGGTTAGGCCATGCGGAATGCTTACGCACTCCATGTCGATCAATTCAACGTATGCTCGTACCAGTCGAGCTTGTCAAGCAACCCGATTGGCCTAATGTATGTTCACCATGTATGGACGTTACTGCTTGAATCTAAGGTACCAACTTACCAGTGAAAAACCCGTTTAACCTTGGTACCACGATCCGCTAAGACTCATGAGCTGGATATGGTGGTATGGGACACCGTGGTCGAGCTGCCGACTTACGCTGGGGTGACGAGCCTCCTCGTAGTGACCAGTGAGTAAATCAAACTCGTGAGCCGAATACGGTGGTATGAGACACTATATTCGAGTTGTCGGCCTATGATCAGGTGACGAGCCTCTCGTAGTAACCTCAAGTATACCCTAGGACTACGCTAAGGTGACGAGCCTTTCCGTAGTGACTTTGAGTATAAACTAGGCATGCGTTGAGGTGACAAGCCTCTTCGTAGCAACCTAGAACTACTATCGTATGAGATTAACTAGGATTGACGACCCTAGATAGATCATTGTTTGGGTAAATGATATAAAATGAGGTGTCTTAGCTTCCCGAATCTGCTGTATGAATAAGCCTAAATAAGAACTTTGCTAACACGATCATGCACCGCATTGCATGTGCTTTGGCGAAGAAGCGCTCGTTTACCAGGAGTGTTGCATGCGCGATCGTGAGATGATGTTGCTGAGGAAGTACAGGCAAGGGTATATATTATTGTCGCATATCATTCTTGCATTAACAAGAGTACTTAGGTCATGATTGTTGTATTGCTTCATCATTTCTGCTTGACTGAATTGATAACATGTTAAGCTTTGCCTTATAGCTCTACTGAGTTGATCACTCACTCCCACTCTGAGACTATTTTAAAATACCAACCAGACTCTGTTGTAGTTTCAGGTAATATCGAGGCCTACGAGGCGGAGCCTGACTTCTACGACGACGAGGAAAAGTTCTCTTATTTGCAACTCTCTCACGGGTCTATGTAGACCTGGAGTCGTGTCATCGGGGCTACAAGGATATGAATTAGATGACATTACACTTAATCATTTTGTATATTTTGGAACCAAACATGTAATTATTTAACCTGGTATCATAATCATACTCTGGGGATTACAACCACTTATACGTTTTATATACTTATCACAGTCTTCCGCTTGCGTAATTTAGCTGTCTCTAGAGTATGATATGCTGATTTAGTGTAATCTCATTCATGTTTAATGTGCTAATATAGACAACATTTAATCATCATTATCTATGTTGCATAAGTGATGCGTTGGAACTCAGGGAGTTGGGCTCTTGCTCGACCCCCGATTTTCAGGGCCTTACAGTACCACCGTGCAACATTTAATCATTCATGTTTAATGTGCTAATACAAACAACATTTAATTATCATTATCTATGTTACATAAGTGATGCGTTGGAACTCGGGAGTTAGGCTCTTGCTCAACCCCCGATTTTCAGGGCCTTACAGTACCATCGTGCAACATTCCGTTTGCGAGTTATGCCGCGTAGAACGCAAGTGACTGTGTGTAGTATACACCTAGGTGACCTGAACCTTGAGACTTTAAAGTCCCACCATATCAATTGACATTTTGCCTCAATCGCGGAGGTATCATCCGTTCGTTTGTGCAATACTCCGTTTGTAAGATACCTTCACTGATGCAAAGATCCATTCATACACAGACCTCATATAGGCATGGGCCCATAGCCCATGGCCCACTTAGAAAGCCTATTTCATGCCTTAGTGGAATATGTTAACACTCTTTATTCACTTAATCCCCACATCACCATGATTTCATGGTTCACTCATTACACATGCATCACATACACAACACCAAACCCCACCCACACCACATGCACATTCTCCATGTGATACATCACCTCACTCACACCACATGCATATTCCCCTTGTGACACATTACCCTCCCATGCATGAGTTATGACCATGCAATGTCAACATACCTTACTAACTAGCTAACCTAACTAAACTAACTCCTCTCTCCTAACTTAGGGTTATCTTTCTACACAAAAAGAGGGCTAACCAAGTGGTTAGCCATTTCTAGTAAATTCTAGAGAAACGAGAGAAAAAGTGAGGGAAAAAGAGAGGTGAACCACCATTAGGAGAGAAAGATCCAAGCCATTCAACTCGTAGATTATTTTATTTATTCATTTCTTTTCTTTTTGTATGTTAAAGTGGGGCCCACCATGATATTATGGTGGTGTTTGGGTGGTTGCAAACCATATCTAAGTAGGCCGCCTCTTTGAGAACATATGAAGATGAAATTTATTTGAGGAAGCATGTGAATGAAATCCAACATTGAATCCCATGGAGGCCTACTTTTGTGTATGTGTTTTTACGTGATTGTTTTTTTTTTTTTTTTTTTTTTTTTTTTTATATATATAAATTTTTTTAGTGTTTGTGGGGCCTAAGTTTCATGTGATGATAATATACTCAGTAGAGAATTTATATACTAAATTTGAGGTCAATCCGATCAATCTAACTCTTTCATTTGATTTATGCAATTCGGACTAGGTTTGCAGTTTAGTGCAGTGATCAATACTGACACTAATTTGAATAGATCAGATTAGTGGGCCAACATATATCTGATAAATTCTAAATTTTGTGGGATGATAGTAGATTTGATGAACCACGTTTGTACTAAATTTAGGGTCAATCCGATTCGTCTAACTCCTTTATCCAATTAATGTAGTTTGGACCAAATTTGTTGTCTAGTGCAGTGGTCAGCATTGACACTCTCATGAATGGCCTAGATTTATGGTGTCTACATAAATTCAATTAGTTTCAAATTTTTTGTGATGATAATAGACTTGATAGAGAACATATGCACCAAATTTTGAGTCAAGTTGACCAGGCTAACCCTTCGTTTGATTTATGCAATTCAAACCAGATTTGTTGTCCAGTGCGGTGGTTATCACTGATACCTTTTTGAATGACCAAGATTTGTGGGGTCCACATATATTTAGTTAATCCCAAATTTTGTATGATAGATGCATACTTAATCTTTTTGTAGGACCCACTGACAGTGGGCCCCACTGTGATGTTCATATGCCATCCGAAAGTTTATATAGTTATTTCTTCTAAGCCGGATTGAAAACACAAATACTAGTTTGATCCAAAACTTGGTGGGCCATATCGTGAAACCCTTTTTTTTATTAAGCTTGTTAGTACACCCATTGTCAGTTCACACTTCACTGTTAGCCCACCCCCCCAGGGAATCGATGCCATGACCTCAGTGTTGGAACGCGTATCTTTCACTCAGACACATTGTGAAACCTACTTTATATATATACGTTGGGTTGTTATGGTGGTTGGTCCAACTTTGGCCCCACCTTGATTGTTATGCTTGGGCAGTGACGCCCACATTCATGAATGTGATTATACTTGTGTGGCACTTAATCACGAGTATCATTTTGATAAGATGGTCGGCCTGTGAATGTGCTAATTCTGATGTAGATAATGGAACCGTTGATGTGGATCCTATCACGGGATGCATGTCAACCGTTGAATCGGCCCATTCAAGTAAGACATGTAGGTGCTAATTTTTGGACCACACTTTACATCCGGACTGGCTGCATAGTCATTCAATGTGATAGTGATAATGTTCGGTTATGTTGATGTGAGGTTACGATGATGTGTGATTATGATGATGATAATGATGGCTGTGATTTTATAGTTCATTGGCACATTTGATGTGTTGTAATGTAATAATTATGTATATAGTTAATTATTAATTATTTATTGGGCTTTAGAAGAGCCCACTTGCCTATTGGGCATTGTGAAAGCCCACTCTCTCAAAGGCCTTGTGAGAGCCTACTTTGTTCATGGGACTTAAAAAAGGGCCCACCAAGGTTTCAATGGTGGGTGTTCATTTCCACTACTTCTTGTAGGTGTTGTCCATTGAGCTTGGATCTATGCCCGCTCACCTATTAGGCTGATAAGATGGGTGGATGGCGTGAAGTCGTTAACACCACATGTGGGCCTGACTGATCAATGGGCCACTCGTGAAATCAGCTAGAAAATGGACGAGCAGCGTGGGCCCAACCCATGTAAATATGCTGGATAGGTTGCTATTCAAGAGGGTTTCAACGGTAGGTGTCATTATCCTACTGTTCTTAGGGTGGCCCATCATCATCATTCCCTGATGGTAAGGTCCACGTGAGACTAGATCTGCTATATTTCTCGGCAGCAGAAATGATGGAAGGTGTGGGTGGAACACACATCTTGGTGGGTCCAACGGCTGTACCAAAACAGATGGACAGTGAAGGTAGACAGATGCATTACGGGGACTACACCCTCTGCCCAGTTCGGTTGGGGCGGATATAAAACACATCCATCATAGGTGGGGTCCATCGAGAATTAGATCTGCTTCACTCTTAAATGGGCTGCCAAAAGGATGGACGGTGCAAGTAAAACCAGCACCAAGTAGGCTCAAGTAAAGTTTCAACGGTGGGCAGCCAACCCCACCATTTACTGTGGTGTGGTCCACCTGAGATCAGGGTCTGTCCCACTTTTAGGCTCAAGGTCTAAAATGATCTCGCGAAATAGGTGGGCAGTGTGGATTAAACGCATACATCAGAGTGGGCCTAAGGTGGTTGTCCGCCTCTCAGGACTGTTGCAAGAAGGTTTTCAACTGTGGGCGTCAATCCCCACCGTTTGTCATGGTGCGGCCCACCTGAGATCATCCTCCGCCTCAAATTTGGGCCCTGGTCCTAAAATGATACGGTAAAATAGATGGGTGGCATGGATGTGACACATAAATCATGGTGGATCTCACGAGTGGACCACTTGTTGTTTGGATGTCACTGTGAGGGACGCGGATTGCCTCCAACCCCCGCCCGGACGCTAATCCGTCCGGGCAGGGCTCTGTGGGGCCCACCGTGATATAAGTATTTTATCCACACCTTTCATCGCTTTTCTCCGATCATTTTAAGTTATTACACAAAAAAGGTAAAAAATATAAATAGTTCCAGTGGACCATATCAAAAGAAGCTGCAGTGATAATGACACCCACCGTTGAAACCTTTCTAAGGGTAACAGCGATGTTTTTTTTTTTACCACCCAACCTATTAAAAAGGTCATGCAGACTTGGATGAAGTGAAAACACAAATTTCAGCTTAATCTGACACTTCTCCACATCCCAAGAAGTTTTTAATGGTGTACATTCAATCCCCACTTTGTGGTACACTTAAGCCCTGAAAATATCTAAAATTTTAACATGTACTTTAAAATAATCATATAAAAACGATTAACAGTGTGGATAAAAAACTTACATCATGTTGGCCCCACATACCCCTGCCGGACGCATTAGCGTCCGGGCGGGGGTAGGACGCAATCCGCGTCCCAAGGCTTGCATCATCTTCCGGAAAACTCACGTGGGTAGTGGTTTTCAATGGTGGACATTCTTGTCTCAATTTTTTCTTATAGTGTGGCCCACCTGAGATCTATGTCAGGCCGATTTTTGAGACCAACGCCTAAAATGGCATGGCAAAACAGATGAATGGTGTGGATTCTCACAAAGCTGTGGATCCATAGTAGTATGCTATCAACTAGATATTTGTGTTTTCACTTTACACGTCTACGTGATATTATTAATAGATTAAATGGCAATAAATGTCATGCCATGACTCTAAGAGGGTCTCAACGGTGGGCGTCACTGTTACCACTGTTTCCTATGGCGTGGGTGGTAGTAATCTGCCTCATATTTGGCCCTTGGCCATATAATGATTTGGCAAAAAGTACGGAGAGCGTGGATTAACTACATACTTCAAAGTAAGTTTATGAGTGAAAAACCCCACTCACCCCATTCGCTTAAAAGCAGTTGTGTGATCACAAACCCACTTGGGTATGAACCTCACACACAGAAAGTAAGTTCAGAACCTAACCTAAAAATAAAAATTCTACTGCAAAAGTAGAAATCTTACAGAAAATCAATTAACTGAAAATAAATAAGAGAAGAACAAAGTTATCAAATTAAAGGAACTAGAGTTAGGGATGCTATCAAACCCAAGAGTGCAATTATGAAGTATTCGTTCAATCGTTTCACTAACACCGGAAAATCTTGGGTAGAAATATGTACTCGAGCTGCAAAAATTCAAGGTGTTACTCATCTCCATTGATTTAAATATCTGAACAATTGTCTCGGTTGTTTCCTCTAATGCCGACTTATGGTGGTATATCTCGACTTATTCTTTCCTTGAAAAGATGAATTAGAGGTGCTAAGAGCTGGCCCTGGGACCATTAGGTTTCAATTTGATATCGCCCCTAAGATTCTCATCATCGGGTGCATCTTGTTACTAATGGCCATAGAATCGGTCGTTACGGTCAATGTTGACTAGCAGCAGCAAATCTCGGCCTTCGTGACATGCTCGGTTGGCCTATGATGAGGATTAGCTAGTCTTTTACTCAGGTGTGTTGACATGTGTCTTGTAGTGACAACTTTCTTTATGCTTCAATATACCCTCTTAATGATCTTCCTTGAGTGGTGTTGCCTTGTGTCACCTTTCTAGCTATCAGATCTAACATGGTTAGGTCAAATGTAAATATCCTCGACTTGGATCTAGAAAATTTTCAAAAAATCTTGATTTTCTTTTTCTTTTTTCTTGACCTTTTCATTACACATGGACACTGTCACAAATTGCAATAAACTGAAATTTTTCTCTAGTCCAACTGAAACTACATGCATGTGCCCTAGCTACTCAAACGTGTGTGACCATACTTCTGCACTTGCACATGTTTGTGTTTGTGCGAACTCTTGTGAGTGAGCATACATTCACCCCATACACATGCATACACGAAGAAGTTTAAAGAGGATGTTTACCAAGACTTTTGTAAATATTGACTTCACTTCCATATCACCACCATTTTATACGGTGGGCCTGACCAAGTCAAGCACATGAAGGCAAAGCCCATGAGCCATTACAAGTTTATAACACATTCCACTAACCCTCTCTCTCAGGTCACACTCTACTACCTTGTATCACCTTCCACTAAGAGGCCCACCGCCTCTATCTCCTCTTCCCACCTCCTACATGCACCAATACATGCCCTCGATTACACCTCTCACCTCCCACATCCACCAATGCATGCACTCCACTAATCCTATTACCACCATTACCATCCACTCACCCTCACATGGGCAACTCAACTTATGACTCCAAGGGTCCTTACTCTTGCTCCAGTGGTAGACTCCCAAGAGTTTCGACACCTGGTCTAGGGTTCGAGTACCCATAGGTGGTGAAATTCCACTATAGTGTGAGTGTGGTGGTGTGTGTGTTAAAAAAACAAAAAAAAAAAAAAAAAAAAAAAAAAAAAACACTTACGACTCCAACCCTTAGCCATTTCTTTACACAAATCAAAAACTTGTAGGGAGAAAAGGAAATGAAGATAAAGAAATAGAGAAAAGGAAAGAAAGAAAAGAGAGAAAAGGAAAGGAAGAGAGAAAGAAAGAAGAGGAAACAAAGGGAGGAAGGAAGTAAGCGAAGTGAGAAGGAGTGGAAGGGAGGGAGTTGTTGGAGGAGGAGCCAACCAGCGGAGCCGAATGGAGGGAGTACACTAGCCATGACACACAAAGGTGGGTCATCTCCATTTTCCCATAAATTTGCTTTTTGGGGCTCAATTTGAGCCCTCTATGTTGTATATATTATATCCAATCCATCATCCACTTAGTCAAATTTAAATAAGATGTAGGCCGAAAATTAAGGCTGAACCAAAGCCCAAACGGATTCCATCTGTTGGACAAGGGCCACCTGATGTACGTGTTGCACCCACGTTGTCCATTTGTCGGACAGTAGGCCACGTGATGTATGTGTCGCACCCACCTTGTCCATCTGTTAGACAGTGGGCTACCTCATGTATGGGTCGCACCCACGCCGTCCATCGGTTGGACAGTGGGCCACCCGATGTATGTATTGCACCTACATTGTCTATCTGTCCAAATAGCAGGCGCACCTGTTGAATGCGTGTTACCCACGCTCTCTATCTATTTGGACAGCAGTCCCCCTTAAATTATATGTTTCATCCACGCTGTCTAGCAGCTGGGCCCACCTGATATATGTGTTTGACGCACACTGCCCATCTGTTTAGATGTGGGCCCACCCTGACGCATGTATTCTATACACGTTGTCCATCTGTCTGGTCGTGGACCCACTTGATGTATGTACTCCATCCACGCCGCTCAGTGTGTGAGGCCCACTTTGATGTATGTATGCTCTATCCACGCTATCCACTTTCGCTGGACATTGGGACCCACGTGTTGCATGTGTTTTATGCATATTTTTCCAACAATGTGGACCCATGCTGGGCCCACATAATGTATGTGTTTTATACATGACGTCCATCCATTTTTCTAGCCCATTTAAGGGGACGCGGATTGCGCTTCCGTCTCTAGCCATGAATGGGCAGTTCCGTAGGCAGGCACGGTTCACCGTGATGTATCCATATATGTACGCCATCCATCCCTTTTCTCACATCATTTTAAAGTAGCGCGTAAAATTGACTCAAGTGAACCGCACCAAATAATAAGCTTGGTTGCATTAAATGCAACAGTTATCTTTAGTGGGTCTACTTGAGCGCTTAATTAGCTTCATTTTTGTGCACAAACTTTAAAATGACGTGAGAAAAGGGATGAATCGGCATAAATATATGGATATTTACAATTCAATCTGTTGATAAGGTTAGGTAGACCTGGATGAAAGGAAAACACAGATGTTAGCGTGATCCAAAACCTTTCTGGGCCCACTGCAGTGGTACTGTCCACCATTAAAACCCGTGGGGCCCACTGTCACGCTCCGAAATTCGAATTCAAGCCCGTGAATTATGTTTATTTGAATATTTTATAACAAATACAATTAAAATAGATTCTAATGCATATGATAATAAAATAAAGGGATTTTTCGCGGCCTGTCTTTTCAGCTATAGACTTAGAAACCTCTTCCTGCTTTTAAACTATTTCTTAAAACCTGCTGATCAATTTTATATACGGCCTGCAGCCGCCTGACGGAAATGAATAGAGGAAAAAACAATTTTAATTGACTGCACGTATTACTATTAGACATCTTCTCCTACTTCTACCTTTCCCAAATATTTATTATCGTACTACCTTCCTATTTTGCCGCTGTTTCAGTGGATCATGCATGAACCTCATTGCATGAGGAGTCGACCCAAATGCATGCGTGAATCTCATTGCATGAGGGGTCGACATGAGTGCATACTGATATTGCAAGAATGAATAGCGATCCGTGGGCCCATCGTGATTTATGTATTTTATGGACGTTGTCCATCCATTTTTCTAGCTGTGAGGTCCCAAAATGAGGCAGATCCAAATCTCTAGTGGACCATGTTGGGGGCCTTGCACAAAACCTTAGGATCTAGCCTCCCGAAACAAACCAGAATTATAGAATAATAATGCAATGAAAAATAATCAAAGCATAAACCACACCACACAAGAGAATTTTTACATGAAAAACCCTCAAAGAGGTAAACCACGGGATCTCGTCCAGATTAACAATCCACTATGAAATAAAACGTTACAACCTTATTCACTCACGCAGGAGTGGATAAACAACGAGAGAAACAAATAAAATGGAGAGATCTAACTGATTACGAGGACATAGAAGCGCTGAGATATAGACTGCGCGGTAGATAACCTCTACAAGCATAATCTTCCTTCTATAAGCTTCCTCTTTCTCTTTTCCTCTCTCTCTCTCTCTCTCACCTTTGATAGCCCTAAACCCTTTAGCAAATCCCTTGTAAAGCTTTAGAAAACCCTCTTGCCATGCCTAGAAAGCCCTAGGTACCTCATATTTAAGTTTTAAGAAACTCCTTTCCGCATCCCAGTTGCGAAAGGACTTGCGACACGAAATGCCCGCAAAATCGCGGAACGAATCTACGTAACCTCGACTGGTCGTACCGAGTCCACGATTGATCAAGCGCCACCCACGACCGGTCGAGATCCTCCTTCAACTAGTCGAGCACCCCGGAGAAAAATAGTCTGCAGTCGCTGGACTTTAAGTCATGCCACGACTTGACTCCTCAACTGGTCGTGCACCAGCCCTCGACTGGTCAAGCGAGGCTCACGACCGGTCGAGCACGGGATAAAAAAATTATATCAAATCTCCCCCTTTTTTGTACCAAGGAGAATTCACATTCTTCAAGCCAGCCTGATTTATACAAACCTCAAACTTGCCCTTGAGCAAAGCCTTAGTCATCATGTCTGACCCATTATCGTCCGTGTGGACCTTCTCAAGCTGTAACACCTTCTGTTACAAAGTATCCCTGATCCAGTGATACCGAATCTTTATGTGCTTCGACTTGGAATATTAACTTGGATTCTTGCTCAAGTGTATATTACTTTAATTATCGCAATAGACCACGTGCTCCTCTTGTTTCAGGCTAAGTTCCTATAGGAACTTCTTCATCAAAAACATCTCTTTACATGCCTATGTAACTGCAATGTACTCGGTCTCTATCGTCGACAATGCTACGACCTTCTGTAGCTTGCTCTGCCAGGAAACTGCTCCCCCTGCAAACGTGAACATGAACCTCAATGTAGACTTTCTAGAGTCTATGTCACCTTCCATATCTGCATCTGTGTAGCCCTCTAATACAGGTTTACCGTCACCATAGTATAGGCTCAACCTGGACGAGCCTCTTAGATACCGCCGTATCCATTTCACCGCTGCCCAATGCTCTTTGCCAGGATTGGCAAGATATCGGCTGACAACACCAACCGCATATGTTATGTTTGGGCATGTACACACCATAGCATACATCAAACTTCCTACAGCTGATGCGTAGGGTATCTTCTGCATCTCTTCCGCCTCTGCCTTCGTCTTAAGATACTGCTTGTCGCTCAATCTGAATTGACCATCCAGTGGAGTACTGACCGGCTTCGTTGCATTCATATTGAACTGCTCTATGACTTTCTTAATATACCGCTCTTGTGACAGCCAAAGCTTCCTACTGCTTCTATCACGGGTTATCTCCATTCCTAGGATCTGTTTGGTCGGGCCCAAGTCTTTCATCGCAAAAGACTTGCCCGACTCCTGTTTCAGCCTGTCGATCTTCTTGATGTCTTTTCCCATTATGAGCATGTCATCAACGTATAATAGCAGAACTAAGAAATCACTATCTGAGAACTTGCGGGTGAACACACAGTGGTCCGACTCCGTTCTGTCATATCCATGCTTCAACATAAACGAGTCGAATTTCTTGTACCATTGCCGTGGAGCTTGTTTCAGCTCATACAAACTCTTCCTCAGCCTACACACCATATACTCTTTGCCTTTGACTTCGAACCCCTCTGGTTGGTGCATGTAGATCTCTTCTTCCAGGTCACCATGAAGGAAGGCAGTTTTAACATCTAACAGCTCTATCTCCAGATCCATGCTAGCCGCAAACCCAAGTAACACCCGTATGGATGTCATCTTCACCACTGGTGAGAATATCTCCTCGAAGTCTATGCCTTTCCTCTAACCAAACCCTTTTACCACAAGTTTGGCCTTGAACCTCGTCTGTGAATTCTTCTGCTCAACTTTCTTTCTGAAGATGCACTTGTTGCTCAAAGCTTTCTTGCCCTTAGGCAATTTCACTATATAATAGGTGTGGTTCTTATGCAAGGATTTCATCTCCTCTTGCATAGCTTTCAACCACTCTCCCTTATGCTCGTTGGCTAGAGCCTCAAAATAATCTTCTGGCTCTCCCCCATCAGTCTGCATAATGTAGTCATGTGGGGAGTACCTTTTGGACGGTTGTCTGTCCCTAGATGACCTCCTCACCTGTGGCTCAACAAGTGGATCAAGTGGGGGCTGCTCCCCTGGTCCATTTTCTGAAGGAACTCCCTCGTCCTTTACACCTTGCTGTACTCTCCCGTCATCAGGCACCACGGGAGGAATAATAGGATCAATGTCCTCTAGTTCACCTGAACTATGATGGTTCTTCTCTAGCTTACCAATGTCTTTTATACACTGATCTTCAAAGAAAATCACATCTCTGCTCTTAACGAGCTTCTTCTCGGTCGGATCCCACAATATGTAACCGAATTTTTCATAACCGTACCCTAAGAATACACATTGCCTGATCTTCATATCGAGCTTGGACCTCTCGTCCTTTGGTACGTGAATGGATGCCCTACATCCAAACACCCTAAGATGATTGTACAATGGATCATGCCTAGTCCATACCTTCTCAGACACTTTTCTATTCAACGAGGCTGATGGAGACCTATTCATCAAATTCACCGCCGTGTGCATTGCTTCTCCCCAGAACGTCTTGGGCAATTTTGCATGGGATAACATACATCTAATTCTCTCTACAATGGCGTGATTCATTCGCTCAACTACACCATTATGCTGGGGGGTCTTGGGAACTGTCTGTTCATGCCGTATACCCAGGGACTTACAATACTCATGAAAGTCGCCAATGTATTCACCACCATTGTCAGTGCGGATGCACTTCAACGATTTACCTGTCTCTCTCTCAACCATAGCATGAAACGATTTAAACACACCAAAGACCTCGTGCTTGGATTTCAAAGCATAAATCCAAACCCTCTTAGATGCATCATCTATAAAAGTAACAAAATACAATGCCCCACCCAAGGTGTTTGTCTTTATAGGACCACAAACATCAAAATAAATCAAATCTAATGCATGCACTTTATTAACATGAGAAGCAGATTTAATAAATGAAACTCTATGTTGTTTCCCTGATAAATAATCAAGACAGGTTTTGAGAGTTGTACCTGTCACGTCTGGAAGGAGCCGCTTCCTCGTTAGTAGCTGAAGCCCTTTTTCACTTATGTGGCCTAGACGCCTGTGCCACATGTCAATAGCTGAATCTTCCGCTGCGTTCAACTCACCCTTGCACATATTAACACTTGCCTTATAAATGGTGCAACACTTCTTTCCTCTGGCCACGATCGACGAACCATTGATGAGCTTCCATCGCCCACCAGCAAACCGGCTTTCATAGTCATCATCATCCAACTTTTCCGTCGACATCAAGTTGAGGTGAAGGTCTGGAATATGTCTCACATCCCTGAGAACCAATGTGCAGCTCACATTGGTCTTCACACAAATATCACCGACTCCCACGATCTTCGATACGTCAGAATTTTCCATCTTCACAGTCTTATAGTCACTTGACTTGTAGCTTGTAAAGAAGTCCCTGCGTGGAGTCACATAAAAAGAAACTCCCGAGTCTATCACCCAGTCGGTGTCTTGACTTGTAGCCGTGAGACATATATCGTGATCTGCTGAAAGAATAACTACAACATTGTCATCTGAAGCGACCGTAGTGGAATCTGATTCATCTTTTTTCCCTTTTTCTTTCCTGTCGTTTTTAGCCTTACGACATTCATGCTTATAGTGGCCCTTCTTGCCACAATTCTAGTATTCAACATCTTTTCTGTTACTTGACTTGCCTCTTGATTTATCTCGGGCCTTCTCACTCTTCCTGTTCTTTCCTCTCCCCCGTTTCTGTGTCACAAGGGCCTCTTGCTGAGTAGACCCCTGAGACTTCCTCCTTGTCTTTTCATTAAAGAGACAGCTAGTTACCTATTCCATGGATATCTTTTCGTCTGGTGCAGAGTTACTTAGAGACACCACCAATGTCTCATAACTGTCAGGCAATGAACTAAGCAAAAGTAAAGCCTGCAATTCATCATCTAGAACCATCTTCATAGAGGAGAGTTGGTTTACTATATTGCTAACCTCATTCATGTGCTCAGCCACAGAACCACCATCCTTGAACTTAAGATTCACAAGTCGCCTTATCAGAAAAATTTTATTACCGGCTGTCTTCCTCTGATACAGCCATTCTAATTTCAGCCATAGGCCAGCGGCTGAGGTCTCTGTAGACACATGGTAGAACACAGAATCATCCAACCATTGTCTAATAAACCTCACCGCCTTTCAGTCCATCTTCTTCCAATCATCATCAGACATATCCTTGGATTTTGCTGATATGCCTAAAATTGGAGAATATAGGTCCTTGTAATAAAGCAAGTCCTCCATCTTAGCCTTCCATATGGTCCAGTTAGAACCATTGAGGCTGATCATCCTTGATGAGCCACCTTCCATAATTCAAAACCGATCCCACCCGTTCAATGAACTTAGCTCTGATACCACTTTATTGAGGGCCTTGCACAAAACCTTAGGATCTAGCCTCCCGAAACAAACCAGAATTATGGAATAATAATGCAATGAAAAACAATCAAAAGAATAAACCACACTACCAAGAGAATTTTTATGTGGAAAACCCTCAAAGAGGTAAAAACTATGGGACCTCGTCCAGATCAACAATCTACTATGAAGTCGAACGTTACAACCTTCTTCACTCACGCAGGAGTAGTTAAACATTGAGAGAAATAAAGAAAACGGAGAGATCTCACCAATTACGAGGACATAGAAGCGTTGAGATATAGATTGTGCAACAGATAACTTCCACGAGCATAATCTCCCTTTTATAAGCTTCCTCTCTCTCTTTTCCTCTCTCTCTCTTTCTCTCTTGCCTTTTATAGCCCTAAACGCTTTACATAGGAAACCCTCTTGTCATGCCTAGAAAGCCCTAAATACCTCATATTTAAAGTTTTAGGAAACTCCTTTCCGCATCCTAGTTGCGAAAGGACTTGCGACACGAAATTCGCGCAAAATCGCGGAACGAATCTGCGTTACCTCGACTGGTCATACCGAGTTCATGACCGGTCGAGCTCCACCCACGACCGGTCGAGATCCTCCATCGACTGGTCGAGCACCCCGAAGAAAAATAGTCCGTAGTTGCTGGACTTTGAGTCGTGCCACGACTTGACTCCTCGACTGATTGTGCACCAGCTCTTGACCGGTCGAGCGAGGCTCATGACCGGTCGAGCACGGGACAAAAAAATCCCATCAGACCACACCACAAGCAACCGTGGTGATTGAACGTCGGTTAAAAACTTATTGAAGTGAGCTAACACGAGCAAGAAAGATTGAAGATTGAATGCCATTCATTGAAATATTGGTGGGGCCACAGCTTGTTTGTGAGAAATCTACCCCATCCATCTATTTCCCTACCTCAATTTTGAGCAGATCCGTGGCTCACACAACAGGAAGCAGTGGGAAAGTATGCGCACCATTGAAATATCTTGGGCCATCATGTGCCCACTTTAAGATTGGGATCTGCCTCATTTTTGGAGCCATGCTTTTAAATGAGCTGGCAAAAAAGATGAACGGGAAGGATTTCTCATGAACATCAAGGTGGGCTGATGTAAGCGGACGTGAGGGTTGCACGAAAATAACGTTCACAGGAGCTGTTGGACATTTAAGTGCGGGTAAGAGGGTTGCCTGACGATAGGTGCAGCCCACCGTATTCTTTGAGACAAATCTACCCAGTTCATCTATTTTCCAGCTCATTTTATGACATGACCAAAGACCTGAAGCAGATACAAAACTCAAGTAAGCCACATGACATTGAAACATTGGTAGGGCCGCATATTATTCATGACAAATCCACTGGTCCATCTGCTTTTGAGCTTATTTTAGGGCATTGGGTAAAAAATAACCAATTCTTGGCTCAAAAATGAGGCAATTCGAAGCTCAAATGAACCACACGACAGAAAATAGTGGGAAAGCACGACCACTGTTAAAATATCTTGGGCCATTGTAGGGCTCATTTTGAGCTTTAGATCTGCCTCATTTTTGGAGCCATGCACTTAAATGAGCTGAAAAAACAGATGGACGGAGTGGATTTCTTGTAAATAAAAAAAAACAAAGTGGGCCCTACATACCGTCGAAGTGAGGGTTTCACGGAAGTCAAGTTAATTAAAAGTAATCAATGTGGTTGTTGGACATTTAAGTCTCGGGACGGGTTGCAGCACCATAGGTGGAGCCCAGCATGATGTTTGTGATAAATCCATTCCGTCTGTTAGATTTTTCATCTTATTTTGGCACATAGACGCAAAAAATAAGGCAGATAAAAAGCTTAAGTGGGCTACACGAACAAGAAAGACTGGAGATTGAACACTGACCATTGAACCGTTCCTGGTGCCACAGATTGTTTGTGACAAATCTACCCTGTATATCTGCTAAACCAACTTATTTTTGAAAATAGATGAAAAATGAGGCAGATTCGAAGCTCAAGTGGGTCACACGACAGGAAACAGTAACAAAAAAAAGTCTGCTGGTGAAATATCATGAGACATCGTGGTGCCTAGTTTGAGGTTTAAATCTGCCTCTTTTTTGGAATCGTAATCTGAAATGATCTGGAAAGACAGATGAACGGAGTGGATTTTACACAAACATGAAGGTGCACTCACACGTATGGTCAGGGTGACAGTTGGCAACACAATGAATCCAACGCAGTAAGGAGATTACAAGTGCGGTAAATCATAAAATCAAGGGCAGTTTTGTCAATACGAAAATGCAGAAGTTGATCCGTACAGGTAACTAATATCAGGCCGGTTTAGTGTCTAACGGTTGAAACTGTACGCGGGTTTTGAGAAATAATTTTAAAATGGGAGGTTTTTGGTCCATAGCTAAAAAGGCAAGCAGCCATATGGAAAAATCCCTAAAGTAAACGAAAATTCCTATAAAATAAATTCCAAATTCAAAATGATATTTACTAATTAAATATCCATGACTTTTTTCCACAACGGCAATTGTAAGTCAAACCATCCTAATATACCATATAGTTAATACAACTTTTGCCATTATATAAACGATTGAAAAACAAACTAAATACATTGAAGCACTGATACAAGAGATATGCATGCTCAAAGAACTCCAACTCAGTACTCGCAATTGTTAATTGAACAGGGTGAGCACAATCGCTCAATGGGATCACATTCATCCAATCCTTGATATTTTAGGATTAGCAGATAAACAATATAAACATTAATAAACTTAAGTCAATATTCATATCATTCATGCATGTAGTGCTCAACATCAAAAAAGTAACTCATGTATTGTGGCTTCTTGGGAATCCAGGCCAGAGCTTCATGTTTGTTTTGGATTTTCTAGGGTAAAACACCATGCATATACTTATAAGAAATATAGGGCAGAGCACTGTATTCATTTTTTGTCCCAGAGCAATGCAACCCATGCTATCATTATATCATGCGTTCATTTTTTGTCCCAGAGCAATGCAACCCATGCTATCATTATATCATGAATGCAATTAACGTACTTTACAAATCTTCCTTCCAATTCAATGTAACTTCAACAAAGTCACAATTCATCATCACGTCTGAAGCTAAACTCAAATTAAAGCATAAATAAATAATCACATTATGCATCTAATGCGCACATCAAAAGAAATGGTGTGTCTTGGCTTTTAGGGAATCCAAGGCCAAACACCGTGTTCATTTCAAATGTTTCAAGGCACAACCCTTGTGTGTACTTTTAGGAAGTAGAGGGCAAAGCACCGTGTTTATTTTTTGTCCCAGAGCAGTGCAACCCATGCAATATCCAAATATTATGAATGCATCCTAACCAAATAAAATAAACATTCTTTATTTCCAACATAACATAGTCGTGTGGCCAATTCAGCACACTTCCTTTCAACATAACCTTAACACGAATCCAATTCATCATCATATCTTTACTTTAACTCAAAATAAATCATCGCATCTAGTAGTTAAAGACAAATATAAAGCTACAAGCAAATATAAATCATCACTGTTGATGACTAAATTTGGACGGCTCTCCACTCTGTCTCGCGAACTCCGAACCGCTTCGACGTCTCGAGCCTGCACACTAACAGCAAGCAATGGAGACCCTGGATAAGTTGGGGGACCCTCTGATGCCTACGTCAGGTCAAAGGAATCTGGATCTAAGTTGAAGAGTAGAGGGAGAGTGTAAGATGTTACGTACCTATAGCAATGGTGCCCCATTGTATTTATACCTGATTATCGAACGATCCGGGTCTGTTAATCTTGGCACGATTTACCCAATCAACGGGATATTAAGATCGTGGAGATTCTATCCGCAATCCAGGGGTCGTGTAGTGTATCATGCCTTAGAGGCATGTATCTGTGGGCGAGAAATTCGGGAGTGCTCTCTTAAGGTAGTTTCCAGGCTTAGCACGTGGAGCGTCCATGTCCCGCCTCGGCCTTGGCTTGGAATGTCTGGCAGAAGGGGCCCTGACTTTGAACTTCGGACTTAGATTGTCGTGCACAGGAGCCTTCGCCACTAAGTTGTTAAATGAGGATCGCGTCTTGAGTCCGAACCGAGCTCTGGCCTGGACTCATGATGACTCGGCGAATGTTCTGGAGGCCTCCCTCCGAGCTCCGAGGCAGACAACGGGCTTATCTTGTCAAGTTCTCTTGTGACGGGGGGCGCTGGTGTGAGTGGTTGAGCTATCCGTTTTTGGTCGGACATCGGCGGGACCATCTGAGCTTCACATCGACTGCCTATGTCTTAGATTCCTTCGAACCGATTAATAGCCTCGGATCAGAAGCACAACTGTGACCGAGCCGGGAATCTTCTTTCACTTCAATAGTGTTTATCATTCCAGATTGACTTTATATGTCTGATCGGATTAAGGGAATGTCAGTCCTCGGAATTGCAGGGGCTCGGATCTTCCCATAACAGAAGCCCCCTACTCTTCGAGTTCGGACACAGACTCAGAGAGTAATTATATACGGAAGATCAATTGTTTCCTCCGTTATACCCTCAACCCGTGCCGATGTCATCATGATTTCTACATTTGAAGTGTCGCGTCCTCGGGGTTTCCTGCCTTCAGGCTAACCTTCAATGGATGTGTGGCGATGGTTAAGATTTCGAATTGTCGTTCAGCCTATGGCCAACTACCACGTATGCCCTGGGAGACATCTGAGTGACGCTTCCTTTCCTCGAGCGCCATTTCAGCTACCCGAAGTTCATCATCCGATGTCAGACACACGTTGGTTGGCAGAGCCCGGGCCAGTCGCTCGTGGCCACGTGTACTCCAGAGTCGGCTCGCGACGATTCGAATGCGACCATCATGCTTCGCCATTAATGCAAGGATTCTGCACAGTCTATATAAGCCTCTCCTTCGGAAATGCCTCTTATCTTTGCATTCTAAATCTGTGTGGATATCGAAGGAGACAATTTTCGATGAGGACGATTCTGGCCGATTAGAAGCCGTCGGCAAGCGATTCCGACCGACCAAGGAATTTCGGGCAAAGGCGATTTCCGGTGATCGTTCGGTGAGTCCACCCTTCTTCCAACGTTCTTTCTTTTCTCGATAACATGTCGTCTGATCTAGAGATGGTCCGAGACGATTATGATAATTCCGAGCTGGGGAGCTCGGATGACAGGAGGGGGGCATCCGAAGGCCCCTTGGAAGCTGTGCTTCTATATTCTTCGCCTCGAAAGAACAAGGAGGCGGGGGCTCGGACTCGTTGGGCTGGCGAGAAGAAAACCACTCGAGCCCTCCGAGATTCGACGGCGGGTGATGCTGAGATGCTCGCGAGCGGGTGAGCTTCGGAGGTCGTCCCAGGAGGCTCCGTATTGACGGAGTCTCAAATGGGATGGATCCGCGCGGAGTTCGATATCCCAAACTCCGTGCAAATAAGGGCGTCAGAGCCCCTTGATACTCCTGACGCACCTGCTGAAGGGAAAGTCATCATTTTCCTTTGTGCCCTTCAGTGAGGGCTCCGACTCCCCATTCACCCCTTCGTCCGAGCCTGACAGCCTACCTGGGACTTGCTCCCGGCCAATTCACACCCAATGCTTGGAGGATTTTAATTTCTTCCTTCATCATCTGGCGTTAAGTCGGGAACCCGGAGCTGACACCAGAGGAGTTGACAAGCCTGTACCTAGTCAAGCACGACAGCCAAGAGTCATGGTACTACTTCGCGACTTGAGGCAGCAAGGGGTTGGGGCTGGTCATGAACCTTCCATCCTCCAACAAGGACTGGAAGAACAAATGGTTCTGGGCTTTGGGCGAATGGGAGGGGCCAGCGGCGGAGCTTGGAAACTTGATGACTCAGGTCTCCACCCGATTCACAACACCAGGTCAGACTTTGCACATTTTTTTATATCATTCTTCTTTCTGCCGTAATCGAACTAAAGTCTTCCTTTTATTTCTACAGATTTCCCGAGAGGTTCGCCTCTCCTCTCCTTGGACCAGAACAATCAGGTCGCCAAGGCTAGGGCGCGATCAGGAGAACTTCGCTCCTGGTTGACCTAATCATAGCCGCCAATCTTCTCTGGTCTGGGCTTTGCAAGTCTAAGCCTCTCCCTACTTCCTTCAGTAAGTTTCTCATGTGTCTCTTCCTTCGGAATTAATGAACTTCTTGACTTGGTCGCTAATTCGTTGTTTTGCATGCAGGCATGGCCGAGGCGGCTGGGTCTCGGAGGAGAAAAGCTGCTCTGACCGTCGACAAGATGCTGAGAGTTGAGCCCCGAACAAAGACAACCGTTCAGAGGAAGCAGGCGGCTCCTCACGGCTGATAGAGATTGGACTATTTGGAATTCTGGCTTGATGACCAAATCCGAGAGGTATATTGCATATATATACACTTAGGATATTGTAGGTTACAAGAGATTTGAATTTACAAACAAAGGAAAAATAACAACATAATAACAACCCTAACAAACATTTGATTTGAAATTTAAAATGCAAACCCTAACAAACATTTGATTTGAAATTTAAAATACAAAAGAGAGACTGTTTATCAGGTTTGTTAAGGTTATTGAAAAAGATCAAGGGATTTGGCTGTCTTTATCAGTGATCTCAGTCAAAGTTACGGATGTTTTCTACTTAACATCCCCCCGCAGCTGGAGGGGGGGCTGCAGCTTGTCTCTAAGAAGATAAAACCGAGCTGAACTTAATCCCTTAGTGAACACATCAGCAAGCTGGTCTTGTGTGGAAAGGAACTGAAGGGAAATGTCCTTGTTAGCAACCTTCTCCTGAATGAAATGAAAATTCACCTCAATGTGCTTAGTTTTGGCGTGAAAAACAGGATTGGAAGCCAAGGCTAAAGCACCAATGTTATCACACCAGAGAGTATGAGGAGCAACAAGTGGAATGCAAAGAGCCTGCAGGAGCATCCGTATCTAATACAACTCAACAGTGGCAAAGAAAAGAGCTCGGTACTCAGATTCAGTACTAGAATGAGCTACCACATGTTGTTTCTTAGCTGACCAAGACAACAAGCATGAGCCAAGGAAAATACCATAGCCTGTAGTCGATCGATGATCATCAGGATTCCCTGCCCAGTCAGAATCACAAAAGGCCTGAAGAGATAGAGGACCTTTTGTGTACCATAAGCCATGATGAATAGTCCCCTTAAGATATCTTAGTACTCTTTTGGCTGCAGACTAATGAGAGGAAGTGGGACGGTGCATAAATTGGCAGAGTTGGTTAACAGAGAATGAGATGTCTGGACGGGTGAGGGTGCAGTATTGCAATGCCCCAACCGTTTGCCTATATTCTGTCACTTGATTAGCAGTAAGTTGCTCACCACTAGTAAGGGACAGCTGAAGTCCTGATGAACATGGTGAGGGAAATGGTTTAGCTCCTGCCATTTTAGTGCAATGGAGAAGATCATTAATATATTTAGTCTGCCTCAAGTGTAAACTAGAAGAGTCCCTGTGAGCTTGAATGCCAAGAAAGAAATGCAAGTCACCAAGGTTCTTCATCTTTAACTGAAGCTGGAGCTGACTTATGAGGGAAGAAATCATGGCCTGTTGTGTCCTGGTCACTAAGATGTCATCAACATAAATGAGAAAGAACAAATGAACATCATCGTTGTGATAAACAAACAAAGAGGAATCCACAGTGGATGAGGTAAAACCAAACTCCAAAAGTGACCGGGACAGCTTCATAAACTAGGCCCGATGAGCCTGTTTCAGGCCATAAAGCGATTTCTTAAGTCTGCAGACATAATCAGGAAATTATGAGTTAACAAAACCTCTATGCTGCTCCATATATACTTCCTTCTGTAACACTCCATGTAAGAAAGCATTAGAAACATCTAGCTGAGTGATAGTTCAGTCAAATTGAATGGCAAGAGTAAGAACAATCCGAATAGTTGCAAGCTTGATGACTGGACTAAAAGTCTCATTATAGTCTATGCCACTTTCTTGTTGATAGCTAATAGCTACCAGCCTTGCCTTAAATCAATTAACCTCACCTGTTGAGGTTTGTTTCACCTTGTAAACCCACTTGTTATCAATAACAGTATGGTCAACAGGTCTAGGACAGAGAACCCAGGTTTTATTGGCCATTAAAGCATCATAATACTCTTGCATGGCATGACACCAAGCTGGATCAAGAGATGCTTGTTTATAAGAACTAGGTTTAAAAGGTACCATAATACTGGTTAGAGCAATAGGTGGGTGTTTAGTGGAGTGGAAGGAGGTGAAATTAGGGAACTCACGGGTTTTGAGGGTGCTTGTTTGGGATCTAGTGGTCATAGGATGCAATTTTAGAGGTTAAGTGTTTATAGGAGGTGAGGAAGGTATGCTAGGTGCAGGGGTAGCTGAAGTGGACAAAGGAATAGATTGAGATGGAGGGTCAGAAGTGGATATATTAGTAGGAGGAGAATCTGATTCGGTAGAGGAAGGTGTTTTAGTGACTGTAGGAGAAGGATTAGGATGAGAAAAAATAGGAGGAGAATGAGATAAATCAAATTTTGAAATAAAAGGAATGAGAGGAGATGTACTTATTGAGGAAGACATGCTGTTAGAGGTAGAGATGGACTGCACTTCTTCAATTACAGGAAACTTAGATTCATTAAACACAATATGCCAAGACACATATATCCTGTGAGAAGAAGGATCAAGACACCTGTACCCTCTTTTATTGGAGCTGTAACTTAGGAAAATACACTTCTTAGTTCTAAACATCAATTTGTTAGAGGAGTAAGGCCGTAGGAGAGGATAACATGTATAGCCAAAAGATCGCAAGGCTGAATAATCAGGATCTGTACCAAACAGCTTAGAATAAGGAGTTTGATTATCAAGAATAGCTGTAGGTAGCCGATTAATGAGAAAAATGGTTATAAGAAAAGCATCAACCTAATAAGTAGTAGATAAGTGAGATTAAGCCAACAAAGATAACCCCATTTCTGTGATGTGTCTATGTTTTCTCTCGGCTACTCCATTCTGTTGAGGTATGTGTGGACAGGTGACTCTATGATGGATCCCATTGTTTTGAAGGAACAATTCAAAGTGTTTGGACATGTATTCCCCACCTCCATCAGTTTGAAGTTGCTTAATTTTGTAGGACAATTGATTCTTAATTAGGAGTTTAAATTTTCCAAAGCAAACATACACATCTAATTTGTTATGAATAGGATAAAGCCAAGAATAACGAGAAAAATCATCAATAAATATAACATAATAACGACAACTACCAAGAGATTTGGTGGAACAAGACCACACACCAGAATGAATAAGCTCAAGAGGAGAGCTAGAAGTTTACTTACAATTAGAGAAAGGAAGTTGTATACTTTTGCCAAATTGGCAAGGTTCACAAACATCAGAATTATTTAAAGAACCAACAAAAGGAAGAGAGTGGTTGTTCAACAAAAACGATACAACTGAATTGGAAGCATGCCCTAATCTAGAATGCCAAACTGAACATGTGCTTTAACTCCTACAATGGCTACCATAGCAAGTGACTTATTGAGATATAAATTCTACAACTTGAGAGGATAGAGTCCACCACTACTCCTACCTTCCAGCAATGTCTGCCCCATGTGATTGTCCTTAACAAAATAGTGAGTTCCAGTGAGTATAAGGAAGCAATGGTTATCTAGACAGAATTGATTGATGGAAAGTAAATTTGCACAAGCTTGAGGACAATGAAAAACACAATCTAGTTTAATTTTGGAAGTATGAGTGTGAAAAATGGTAGAACCAATGTTATGGATACTCAAACCTTGTCCATTACCGACAACAACATTCTCTTGACCAGTGTAAGGTTGATGGAGTGTCATCTACTCAAGATTAGCTGTGATGTGCTGATTAGCTCCACCATCAGCAAACCAGGTCTCTTCGCCTTCTTATGTGGCATTAGAGTGTGCAACCATTACAGCCAGTTGAGCTGGAGGATGTCGGCCTTGGTAAACATAGTCCATGCGGTGGAAGTATTCAAGAGCTTTATGATTAGACTTGCCACAGATCTGACAGGGTGATCTGGGGGTGTTGAATGGCTGCTGCTGTTGCTGATTGGGTTTTGGAAACTGATAAGGTTACTGGTTGGACTGTTTAGGAGGAGCTGGAGAGTGGTAAGGTGTTTGCAATAAGGGCTGGTTTGATTTTCCAGGATATTTGGACTTAGGGTTAAATGTTTGAGTGAAGTTTTAGTGCTGAGAATTTTGGTTAGAGCGTAGAGGAAAGTTGTTCTACTGAGAATTTTGTAATGCCCTGAAAATCGGGGATCGAGCATAAGCTCCACTCTCGAGTTTCAACGCATCACTTATGCAACATAGATAATGATGATTAAATGTTGTCCGTGTTAGTGCATTGAACATGGGTGAGATTATACTAAAACAACATATCATACTCCAGAGACAGTTAAATTATGCAAGCGGAAGACTGTGATAAATATATATAATACATAAACTGTTGTAAGTCTCCAGAGTGTGAACATGTTACCAGGTTAAATATACAAGGGTGTTCCAAAAGTGCAAAATAAAGGCAGTGGCATCTAATCAGCAACCATGTAACCCTGTCGATCAGAACATGGTTTACATAGACCCGCTTGATAGCTGCATAAAGGAGAAACCCTCCTTGACATCATAAAAGTTAGGCTCTGCTTCGTAAGCATTGCCATCATCTGAAACTAAATAGGGTTTGGTTGGTGTTTAAAACACCATCCTGTAGCATGGGAGTGGGTGATCAACTCAGTGAAATTATAAAGCAAAGGTTAACATGTTATCAATTCAGTCAAGTAGTAATGATAAAGCAATACAATCACACATCCCTAAGTACTATGATTAATGCAAAAATGGTATGTATAAATGATGCATGCCCTCGCCTGCACTCCCTCTGCGATCTTCATCTCACGGTCGCGCATGTCAGTCACTTCCTCAGTGCTCTACCCAACGCCAAACGGCACATGCAATGCGGTGCATGAGCGTGCTTACCAAGTTCTTATTAGTCCTTTTCATACAGCAGGATTGGGAAGCTAAGGTACCTCCCTTATATCAATTCCCAAACAATGATCCATTCTAGAGTCGTCAGTCCTAGTAAATCTCATACGATAGGCAAGTTCAGGTCACTACCACAAATGCCTTATCAATTGGTAGTCAATTTTCGAAGGATAGTCACCGACCCGACTGGGGACCACAGCTAGGCTGCACCGGGGTAGGCCTATTTCATACTATAGTTGCTATGAAAAGGCTCGTCGCCTCAACATAGTCTCAGAGTCTGCTCGAGGTCACTACAAAAGGGCTCATCACTTGATCAGTATAGGCCGATAGCTCGAATACAGTGTCCTATACCACCATATTCGGCTCACAAGACGGTATTGCTCACTGGTCACTACGGGGAGGCTCGTCGCCGCAGCATAGGCCGACAGCTCGACCACGGTGTCCCATACTACCATGTCCAGCTCATGAGTCTTAGAGGATCGAGGTATCAAGGTTAACGGGGTTTCCACTGGTAAGTTGGTACCTTAGGTTCAAGCAATAGCGTCCATACATGGTGAACATACATCGGGCAAATCGGGTTACTTGACAAGCTCGACTGGTACGAGCGTACATCGAGGAGCGCGTAAGCTCTCTGCGTGGCCTAACCACTGTCGACTAGCAGCGTACGACTCGGATTCCTCGAACCTATCTGGTGTGGCGAAACGACCTCGTCCTCTAACTCAAAAATTATTACCGATCGCCTGGACTACGTCGTAGCCCGAAACACACTCCAGAATAATAGCATTCATATGTAATAGCTAAGACAGCACATGCCAACCAAATCTGAGTAAAAATCTTATTTGAGCATTTCAACACACACATGCTACACATGAAACCAAACATAAGCATTCCATCCATATATCGCATAGTAGTAAGATAGGCTATATAAAGGAAACTGCAACTATGTATAAGGGAATTGAGAATCCTATCTCAACACTCTCATTAAGTACATCACATCAAGCATTTTCTCATTCAGGCATTTTATCAAACACTTAGACTACACATATTACATATACATGTAATATATAAATTATAACGTATATTATGACAAGTCCTTTAACAAAGGAATTGTCACGCATAAACCATCATACATTCATAATTAATAATCATGGCAAGCACAAATCATAATTCCATAGACATTCAAACATTTCACCAAACACATGGAAAGCATTATAAATCAACATAGTTTATATATAGGCATAATATACGGAAATCCTCGTATCTAAGCACATGTGATAGCAATCAAGTTAGACATAAATCATTGCTGACATTAAAGGCCTTGAAAACCATAACCTAAATGTTTATAGTCTGCACCTTTCGCTGGTAGACTCGTAACGAATTCAGTTTAGATATTACGCCTTCGTCAACGGCAGAATGACAACCTATAGCATGAATTAGGTTAGCTATTTCATAACTTACACTATCTGAAACCCTAAAACATATTAGGGTTAGGTTTTTTTACCCAAGTACATTGTCAGAAATGCCAAATTTGTGATATAGATAAGGTGGCTAAGTGCGTGGAGTAATGGGATCAAATCCAGGGATGAATCTCCAACTCTCTCTCTCTTTCTCTCTCTTTCCTTTCCTTTTCCTCTCCTCTCTTTCTTAGGGTTTCAAAATTCGTATGGAATATGAGAGAGAGGGTTTAAGTTTTAGTTTAAGTCTTGTTCTTCATCATTTAAATTTAGGATTAGTGTCTAATGTGAAAGTACTTAGAAAATTTTGAAGGACAAGGTGGTGAAAGGTAAGATTCTTAAGGAAATGGGTCGAAAAGGGGATTTGAGACTTTGACATTAAGTTCTGATAAGTTAATAACGTGTTATGATCGACTCATTGCCTAGGATGTCTAACTCCAGGTTGGTAAAAATCTGGGGCGTTACAATCTACCCCCCCTTAAAAATAATTTCATCCCCGAAATTGGCTAAGGGTAATGAGTAAAGATTTTATTATTCCTTTTGCCTAAGTTTTATTGATTTCAAGTTTATATGCGTGGTAGGGTGTATACTATCTATGCTAGTCTGACTTACTTTAGTCTATCCTCCTTAAAAAAAACTTATTTCTCTACCTCTTGCTTATACCCTAATGGTTTACTACAATTTATTTCTTCATCTATTTGGGGTATATTTGTCTTCAGTGGTCGACTAACACGGAGAGACAGTTGTAATGGGTTTGATCCCGATACATCGATCATCTACCTGACCAGGGTAGAAGGCTCATTGTATCCCTTCCTAGTTTTGGTGGATCTTGGTCTTCTACTCGGTCCAAGCAGTGAGTCCATTAGTAGTCGCTCAGGATTGAGAATTGGGTCAACTTGCGAATGCTTCGTAGTTGTATATTTCAGTAACTCCATAGTTCGATCACTCTAAAAGTTTAGGAAATGCCCATCACTGAAAGGTTTAAATTTCCTATTTGTAAGGTTGCCCTTTGGGTCTTGGTCTAAGAGAGTCCTCGTCTTAATCTATGTTCAAGGTAGGGGTTAATAAGTATCTTACTAGATCATCCAAAAAAGGTTTCTAATAGTATAGAATTGGCTAAGGCTTCTGTTAAGTTCGTATTTAACGAGTGGATTTGTTGATACACTGACCTCAGCTATTGTAATTCAACTCATACCCATTGTTAGGCCTATTCTTTAATACGGATTGGTTTAATACTTAAACCCTAATTGATTTCCTTCTAGCAACTTCATTATTGGCATTCTAAGGAAGGTTTAGCTCCTATTTAGTGACCTAACCTCTCGTATAACCTGGGTCAGTTTCCTTCGATCCTGGGCTAGTGGGGCAGGGGCCCACAACGCTTCCACTGTGCCACTCTGATCCAAAGGATGTATAGGCTGACTTAAATAGATTGGGCTCATAATGTTCTATCTCCCTTTAAAATTATTTTTTTTACTCTCAAGGCTTAAAAATCTACGTCCTGATCTGTATGTCGGAATAAGATGTAATTTAGGACCTATCCTTGATATGAAATGGGAAACGATCTCTCAATACATTGGTCTTCCTTTTATCGATGATGGGTGCTATGACATTGATACCTATAGTAATAGAAAGGAGCTAAAAATGATGGGTGTTGTGGTTGATTTTAGGGACAGGTGTGAGTTGGTGGCAAGATGCCTAATTCTACCAAAGAGGGACTTTTGCTACAGTCCCGACTTATCCTCTTTAATCATGTTCAGTTTAATACCGTAAGATAATCTATAAATTATCAGTACATAAGGAATTTGGACAAAATAGGTTAACTATATTTCTAAGTCCATATACACAATATGGACGCTAGAATGGTCTATGACTCGGGACCTAATTCCTAACGTCTGTTACCCATTTGAGAAATTTCTTAGGCCTAAAAAAAAAAAATCTCTATCGGCTATATGTCTTCAACACTTCTCAAAGGTGAAGAAATAAACGTTTGGTTGTAAGTGGTCGGGCTAACACGGAAGGAAAGTTGTGTAGTGGGTCTGAGCCAGATACTTTGCTTAGGGTTAAAAGTTGTCTGATTGGAATTAAGTTGCCCGACTGGGGACCACAGCCAAGCTGCGACGGGGTAGGCCTATTTCATACTATAGTTGCTACGGAAAGGTTCGTCGCCTCAATGCAATCTCAGAGTATGCTCGAGGTCACTACAAAGGGCTTGTCACCTGATCAGTGTAGGATGACAGCTCGAATACAGTGTCTCATATCATCGTATTCAGCTCACGAGACAGTATTGCTCACTGGTCACTACGGGGAGGCTCGTCGCCCCAGCGTAGGTCGATAGCTCGACCACGGTATCCATACCACCATGTCTGGCTCATGAGTCTTAGAGGATCGAGGTACCAAGGTTAACGGGGTTTTCACTGGTAAGTTGGTATCTTAGGTTCAAGCAATAGCATCCATACATGGTGAACATGCATTGGGCAAATCGGGTTACTTGACAAGCTCGACTGGTACCAGCGTATGTCGTTCTAGAAGCGGCAGCTATCCAAACTAATGAATTCCAGATAGTCGTCAGAACGACCTACATTTAATTATAATAAATATTTTATTATATTTTTTACTTATTTTTACATAAAAGTAGACTTATCAAGCTTCAATTTGAATTTTGAATTACCTAAATCGGAGTTATAATGAAGGAGATATGATTTTTCAAATTTGGACGAAAAGTGCAAAAAAAATAGTAGAAACGGGTCGCCCAGCCCACTGCGGCCTGCCCGGCCCGCCAGAACGGCGAGGCCTTACGGAACTAGCGAGGTCCTCTCCGACCACTGGACTTTCCGGTGAGGGGTCGACGGTGGGGCGAGGTCCTCCCCCACGGGGGGCCCACTCTGGGTCCCCCTGATTTGTACGATTTGGCCCCTTGACTCCGTTTGATGTGGTTTCGCCACCCGATATTTTGAAATGGGTGTATTTTTCAATCTGGAATGAGTTACGCGATATGCAATATATGATTTTGGGGAAGGAGAAGCTGGTCTATCCAATAACCTATTTATTTCGTGAGATTCTAAAAGTTTAATGGTTAAAAGCCTATTTTATTTATGTATTTACCATTTATAGTAAGTTTTAGTTTAAGTCTTATTTTTCATCATTTAAATTGTAAGATTAGTGTCTAATGTGAAAGTACTTAGAAAATTTTGAAGGACAAGGTGGTGAAAGGTGAGATTCTTAAGGAAATGGGTCGAAAAGGGGATTTGAGACATTGTGATTGAGTTCTGAGAAGTTAATAAGGTGTTATGATCGACTCATTGCCTAAGGATGTCTAACTCCAGGTTGGCAAAAATCTGGAGCGTTACAAATTTTGATGCTGAGGTTTTTGGGTAAAGAAGGCAAAGTTATTGGTGTTAGGTGAAATGGCTTTGAGTTAGTGCTCAAGTAAGAGTTCATTGCATAGTAGTTCAGCTTGAAAATCTTCAAAAGAGATAGTTCTATCTCGGGAAGCAATAGAAAGAGATGTGATAAAAGGAAGGAAAGAAAGATTCAAACCAGAGACAATATAATTAATCAGATCATCATCATCAATGTGTTTCCCGGCTGCACCAAGTTCTACCACAATCTCCTTTGCATTATCTAGATAGGTGGAGCAGTTTCTAGAGCCTTGAGATAGGGACTGAAGTCTTCTCTTTAGATGACCAATCCGAGATATGGACTGAGAGCTTGTTGGATAAAGTAGTCCAAGCAGCCTTTGCAGAAGTGATGCCATAAACCGAGGGTGCCACCTTATGAGAAAGAGTGACATTAATCCAACCAAGAACAAACTGATCCTTTTTGTGCCATAAAAGAAAAGATAGATTGAGATTAGAGGTCTGTCTTCCCTGATCATCTAAGAGGAACTTATCTGGGCACGATTCTGAACCATCCACGATGCCCATCAAATCATTACTTTTGAGTACAAGAATAATTTGTGATAACCACATGAGATAATTCTCCCCATCATGTTTAGTTGAAACAAGTTGACTAAGGTTAGGAGTAACAAAAGCAACATCATAAGAGTTTGAAGAAGAGGAAGCCATGAGGATAAGATAGGAGAAAATATGTGGATCAGACGTGAGTCAAGGGCTTTGATACCATGACAGAGATTGAACTATTTGGAATTCTGGCTTGATGACCAGATCCGAGAGGTATATTGCATATATATACACTTAGGATATTGTAGGTTACAAGATATTTGAATTTACAAACAAAGAGGGAAATAACAGCATAATAACTACCCTAACAAACGTTTGATTTGAAATTTAAAATACAAACCCTAACAAACATTTGATTTGAAATTTAAAATACAAAAGAGAGACTGTTTATCAGGTTTGTTAAGGTTGTTGGAGAAGATCAAGGGATTTGATTGTCTTTATCAGTGATCTTAGTCAAAGTTACGGATGTTTTCTGCTTAACAGCGGTGAGGGCCCTTCGCCTCAGTTTTATTTTGCAGCCCACCATTTGTAGCTTCATTCATTTTTGTAGCTCAGAGTTGTAGCACTTTGTTGCAGCTGAGGCCGTGGTCATCAATGCTCCGGCTCCAATCCTCCCTCCTGCAGCTGCTCCTCCCACCATCGAGGCCTCTCCAGCAGTCCCTGAGCCCTGCATAGTTGTCCCCCAGGCGGGGACGAGCGGAGGAAGGTTTGAGCCGGGCTACCACATGTCTTGCTTAACTCCTTGGGCCGCCAAACACACCCCAGAGGAGGAGATAGCCAGCCTTCTCACTAAATCGGATAGCTCCTTCTTGAACGACATGACTTCCGTTTTTCGCAGGGTATTTGTAACGCCCTGAAAATCGGGGGTCGAGTAAAGACTTAACTTCCGAGTTTCAATGCATCACTTATGCAACATAGATAATGATGATTAAATGTTGTCCGTGTTAGTGCATTAAACATGAGTGAGATTAAGCCAAAACAGCAACACATAATCCAGGGACAGTTATGATACACAAGCGGAAGACTGAAACGAATTATATAATAGTATAAATCAGTATAGGTCCCCAAAGTATGTAAACGTTGCCAGGTCAATAAGTACAAGTATTGTGTCAAAATACAAAATGTTCAAAATGGTAGTCCTCTACAAAGTATGAACCCTGAAGCCCTGTCAATTCAGAACGGCTCACATGAAGCCGCCTGAATACTGCATGTACGAGAATGTCTCCTCGTCATCACAAAAGTCCAACTCCGCCTCAGGAGTTACGTCACCATCTGAAATCAAGACAGAGTCTGGTTGGTGTTTAAAACACCGTCCCGTAACGTGGGAGTGAGTGATCAATTCAGTCAAGCAGTAATGATAACACAATAAAGCAAAGGTTAACATGTGATCAATTCAGTCAAGCAGTAATGATAACACAATATAGCAATCAAGTCCTAAGTACTCTTGTTAATGCGAGGATGATATGAAATAATGATGCATGCCCTCGCCTACACTCCCTTAGTGACTTCATCTCACGATCGCGCATGCAACCCTTCCTCAGTGCTTGACCTGCTACGCCAAACGCACACGTAATGTGGTGCATGCACATGATTACCAAGTTCTTATTAGTCTTTTTCATACAACAGGATTGGGAAACTAAGGTACCTTCCTTATGTCATTTCCCAAACAATGATCCATCCTAGGGTCGTCAGTCCTAGTAACTCTCATACGATGTTGTGGTTCTAGGTCGCTGCAAAGGGCTTGTCACCTGATCAGTGCAGGCCTAGTTTATACTCTGATTACTACAGAAAGGCTCATCACCTCAACGCAGGTTCAGAGTATGCTCGAGGTCACTACAAAGGGCTCGTCACCTTATCAGTGTAAGCCGACAACTCGAATACAATGTCTCATACCACCGTGTTCGACTCACGAGCTTTGGTTGCTCACTGGTCACTACGGGTGGGCTCGTCGCCCCGACGTTGGCCGACAGATCGACCACAGTATCCCATACCACCATGTCCGGCTTATGAGTCTTAGCGGATCGAGGTACCATGGTTTAATGGGGTTTCACTGGTGAGTTTGATACCTTAGGTTCAAACATTAGCCTTCATACATGGTGAATATACAATAGACAAATCGGGTTACTTGACGAGCTCGACTAGTATGAGCGTACATCGAATCGATCGATGTGAAGCGCGTGAGCACTTCGTGTGGCCTAACCACTGCCGACTACCAATGTACGACTCGGGTTCACCGAAAACAATCTCAGCCACCAAATCAGGGCCTATTGTCGTTTGCCTGGACTATATCATAGTCCCAACCTCATTCAATTTCAACAGATAATCATATGAGACAGTCAAAGCAGTAATGAACAAATAATTCAATTCTTACAATCATATGAGCTTGTTGTAAAGTCCAACACAAACATAATTTCACATACATTTATTCCATAAATAAAACAGACATTATAATGTAACTTACATGGAGGAAATCATACACATAATTAAGGTAACCAAGATTCATATCTCAACCCTCATACAAAGTACTTCTTAGTAACAACTAGCTCATTCAGACATTTCTACAAACACTTAGGCTACATACATCATCATACATGATGTATGTTGATTACACATGTATTAGGCTAAAGCCTTTTACTAGGGAGTTGCCCCGTATACCACACGTATATACCCACGGCGGATTATCATGTTAGGCACAAATTCAAATTCCATACGTATTCAAACATCTCAACATATACATAGAATACACTATATTCCACATAGTTCATATATAATTGTAAGGCGAAATAGACGACGCATTTTGCATGTGAAATAGCACCCACGTCAGTTATAAATCATTAACCGACATTGAAAGCCTTGAAAACCATAACCTATACGTTTATAGTCTACACCTTACGCCTGTAAACGCGCAACGGATTCGTTTTAAACACGTAGTCTTTGTCGCCAGCAGAATGACAACCTATAGCATGAACTATGTTAGCTATTTCATCATTTCAACTATTTGAAACCCTATAACGAATTAGGGTTAGATTTTCTTACCTAAGAAAGGGATCGGTATCGCCGGTAGAGCGATACGGAAGTGGTGGTAAGGCACGTGGAGTAGCAGGGATCGAATCCCAAGAGTGACTCCAACTCTGTCTCACTCCTTCTCTCTTTCCTTCTCTTTCTTTTCTTCTCTTTCTCTTAGGGTTTAGAGAATTCATATGGAGTGAGAGAGTGAGGGTTTTAAGCCCTTATATAAGCCCAGAACTGATGGGAATGGCTCCAGGGCCATGGTATACTTAGGTTATAACCAAATGGTGCTTGTTTTGATCCAACGAAGTACTTCTGAAGACCCCTTTTCTACGTGCGGTTGGACTTAAGCTCCTTGACAATGAATCTAGGTCAGGTTAAGTTTTTGGTCCGATCGAGTTTACAGATCGACCGCGGCGGACCAGTTTCAGTTCGACGGTCACCGGTACTCGATCAGGGGCAACAAGTGCACTGGCAGGTGTGGAAAATTTCCCCCGATCCGAGGGTGTAATTGGGTTAGATTCTAACGGTATAAATCCTTATAACTTGCCCGCATACGGAACTACTTAGATTACTCAAGATTGAGTTTAATTCTAAAGATATTCGCGTTTCTCACACACTTTGCTCCGGGCTCAAGCGAATAGCTTCAGGATATTATCTGGACCTTATTTTTGAGGTGGTGATCAATTCCAGCAAGGCGGTCTTAATTATATAATTTCGTAGTAATCGGACTTTCGACGTGCGGTCCGGATCTGATACGAAGTTTCAATGTGCTCCCGAGAGCAATCGAGAATAGAGTTTGATCCTAGATTTTAGGGTAACCTAGTGTCAATGATTCTACAAGTTTTGGGTCTTGCAGATCGTATGTAAAATGATTAGTACTAATTTCACACGAAATCTAGTTTAACACTAGTTAACTCTCTCCTAATTTCTAAAGGATTTGGTCCTTACTGATTTCTGCCTGAGGTGGTACTCAGGTCTTTGTATGGATTTTTTTGAGACGTTACAGTATTTTCTGTTGCCTTTCTATTTCTTAGTTTCTATCTCTTTCATACCCGTATGTTCATTCTTCTATTTTCATTTAGTCTGTCCCGAGGCTCTTTCTGACTCAAGAGAGAATACGGGAGTTTGCGAAGAAAGATGCCGAGTGGAAGCCCTCAGGGGCTAGGCTGGGATCTTGCGGGATGAGGCAGCCTTCCTTTAGATGGAGCAGGCAAAGCTGCGTCGGTAGCTTGAGGACGAGAGAGCTCGAGAGCTTCAGCTTCAGGGAGTTGTGGGTGATCTTGAGACCCGATGTGGTGCTGCTGCATCTGAGCTGACCCGAGTCAGGGCCCATGTGAACTTGCTTGTTAAGGAGAACGCTGACTGGGCGAAGTGCTAGAGCAGACCAGGGCCGAAGTAGCAGAAGAACAATGTAGGGTAGTTTCTCAAGCTAGGGAAGCCCAGCGAGTTGAAGATGAGGCGTCCCTAGATTTGGCAGTGGCCACCGCAGTAGAGGCTTTTAAGGCTTCGAAGGAGAGGGCCATTGAAGCCACTAAGTTTTACAACTGTGGCTTCGACGCTTGTATCAAAGTGGTCCAGGACTTGTATCCTGACCTCAACCTTGAGCCTCTTCTGCCTGAGGACGCAGGAGAGAAGCCTGTTAAAGATGTCCACCCGGATCAAGCCCCTAGCTCCCAAGCTCCTCCTCCTCCTCCGACTGCATAGTTTTCGATGCTTCTCTTTTCATGACTTTTCTAAACTTGAGTCTTTTTGTTAAATGATTTGATGGATAATATTTTTTTGACCCTCTGGAGAGGGCGTGTGGATGATGATGATTTTTTCTTACATATTAATCCGTAGTCAGTTCTTGGATGTTGATTGTTGATTGCTGGATTGATTTGTTGACAGGTCGTTTTACTTTGGGGCATTGTCAAGTCGACACCTTAATGGGTCAGCTCGCCTCAATGCCGTTTTGTCGAACTATGAACTTTGTGTTATTGTCATTGCTAAGTTCGGATCCCTAGGGGATCGGCTCGTCCCACGATTGGTGAGCAACTCTTAATCTGTTCGTTAATCGGGCGACGATTCGGCTCCTCTGTTGGGGAGTCGAGTCATCCATTAGCTTTTCCCCTGGTTAAGAGGGTATACCTTGTCGAAGTTCCGTGGGATAACGTTTTAACCCTTTCTCTAAGGGATCAGTTCGTTAAGTTTGCCTCTGCTTATGAGAGACAACTTTTTCTTAGTAGATAATCTGTTTGTGTAGGTAGGAAGAGATGTAAATTTTATTGAGAGCCTTAAAGGCTAGCCGCTCGGAGACGTACATTTATTGAGGGCCTTAAAGGCCATTACATAAAGGATAGTAGACTTTTAGGTGTTCGACATTCCAGGGGTGGGAGAGCTGATGACCCTCGAGATCTTCTAAGTGGTATGAGCCTGGTTTGGTCGATCAGACCACACAGTAAGGCCCTTCCCAGTTAGGCCCAAGTGTCCCAGCTTCCGACTCAGTGGTGTTCTGGAAAACTTGGCGAAGGACTAAGTCTTCTGGACCAAACCATTTAGTCTTGACTTTAGAATTGTAAAATCGCGCTACCTGTTGATGTCGAGCAACAGCCTGGATTCTGGAGACTTCTTTAGCCTCTTCAAGTAGGTCTAGGTTGGCTGTCAGCTGCTCGGCGTTTCAGCTCTCTTGGTAATTTCTGACCCAAGCTGTAGGGAGACCAATTTCGACCGGCACCATTACTTCCTAGCCGTAGGAAAGTGAGAATGGAGTCTCCCTAGTGGATGAGTGAGCTGTAGTCCTGTAGGCCCAGATGATGAATGTAAGCTCCTCGGCCCAGTTACCTTTTGCTTTCTTTAACTTTGTTTTGAGGTGGTGCTTGATGACTTTGTTAACTGCTTCTACCTGTCCATTGGATTGCGAGTGCCGAGGCAAGGAATATGCATTTGTGATGCCGAGCCTTTAGCACATGCCTCGGAACTTCTCGTTGTCGAACTGCCTACCGTTATCGGACACAGTAGTGCGCGAAATCCCGAACCGACAGATGATGTTCTTCCAGATGAGATTAATCACCTTTTGTTCTGTGATTTTTGTGACGGGTTCGGCCTTGGCCCACTTGGTGAAGTAGTCAACTGCGACGATGGCGAACTTGACTTGCCCCTTTCCTGTAGGCAATGGGCCGATGATGTCAATCCCCCATTGAGCGAACGCTATGGACTGCTCATGGGAGTCATTTTCTCTGCAGGTTACCTTGGTACAGCCGCAGAGCGCTGGCATTTGTCGCACCTTCGAACGTAGTTCTTTGAGTCTTCCCTGATGGTCGGCTAAAAGTATCCTTATCGAATTATCTTTAGGGCCAAGGATCGGCTGTTGGAGTGGTTCCCGCAGATTCCTTCGTGAATCTCTCGAATCATATAATCTACCTTGTCGGATCGAAGACACCTGAGGTAGGGCCAGGAATACCCTTTCTTATATAGGGTATCGTCCAGGACGACGTACCGCGCCGCTCTGACCCTCAGGCGCATGACTTCCAACCTATCTGAGAGGACTTCACCAGATGTGAGGTAGTTATAAATCGGGTCCATCTAGCTCTAAATATCTTCTACCGGATTAACCGTTTTCTTCTCTGTCTGGTCAATGCTCGGATGTTCTATGAACTCCACGGGAATGATTTGCGGGATCTTTTCCTCCTTGGTTGAAGCCAACTTCGCTAGGGCGTCGGCTTAGGAATTTTTTGCTCTAGGAATTTGTAATACCTCGTTTTTTAAAACCGAGTACACGACTCGAATTCCAAGAACCCAGGAGTTAACTAAAGGTAATGGTAAATCAATGAGTAAATCAAAGTGCAGATAATGGGAAAAAGAAACATAATATATGTGTGAACCAACATACGAACAATAATCTGGCCCACTCAGCTGGGGCCAATTACAAAACCTCAAGTTACTAAAATTTTCAAATGTACTTGAAATAAAATAAAGAGGCTAATATACTAGTTTAGTCCAAAATAGGCGGTCGCCTCCTACTGCGGCTCCTCATCATAAGGCTCCTTCTCAGCGGCCACCGCCTCCAAATCTGCCATGTATTTGTCGGTTCCTGTACCTGCGTCCTTTGTACGGTTGAACATTGATGAATAAGTGGCCAGCTCAGTGTGATCTCCCCTCAAGATTACACACCATCGCCCTAAACAAGGAATAACATAAAAACATACAGACATTCCAGAACACAGTAGATGCAGTCTTGTTAAATGCTTGGATGTGTGAATGAAATTATCATCTAGGGTAAAACATCCAGACGGATACTGGGGTCGTCACCCATGCAATCATTGACTCGGGTAAAACATTCAGACGGTCTATGCCCTGGGTAAAACATTCAGACAGGCAAACATGTACGATAACAATAGATGGTGATTTGTGCCCCGGGCAAAACATCTAGTTAGGTGAATCTGTATGTTACGTACGATAGCAATAGATGTTGGTCTGTGCTATGCATGCATGATTTTCCAACCCATTATTAGTCCACTTGCATCCAACCGATTTAAATAAGATCACGGTCACTACGGGGAGCGCATGGCCCAGCGTAGGCCGATGGCTCGGGCATAGTGTCCCATGACCACCATCCTCGGCTCATGAGGCTATCGTCTTATGGTGTGTGTAGTATCCATTAACATGTGGTCCATCAACTTAACACCCAAAACTTTCATGTCAGGGGCCTACAACTAGTCTGATTATACCCCAAGCACGGACTCTCCTCTGCTTAGAATTTCTCATGGAGAGATTTCAACAGTATTCGTGTTATAGCAACATAGATCATAATATAAAAAGGGTATGAAGAACAGTACATATATTTCTATCAGTACATACTAACTGAGTTAAAATAGGATATATAACATAAATGATCAGGTTATTTACCTAGGCAGCTTAAAAAAATCAGGAGTCTAAACAATAGTAAGCACAAGAATCATTATATTAAATAGATAGGTCAAGTGAACGCAGTCTATTTCCACTGCAGTTTATCATTAGTTTAGCTAGCCATTAATTTAATAAAACTACTATTTCCAGTTTCGTTAGGAATAGAAAGCTTAAGGGGAGGAAAATCATCACATGAGCTATTGTAGCACGTCCCTAGATGCGAACTCTTGTAAGTAGTTAGTGGCTCCACAATACTTGGATAATTTCCTAAAGGAAGTTAGATTATATTAGATAATAAATCTAAGGCTTCCAAAATACTAGGGTCAGTTGAATGACTCGAATTTACTATGGTTTGGTTCCTATTAAGGGCCGTCTAGGCCCAACCGTAATTTGCCCAACGAGTGGGCCCACTCCACCGAGATGCGTTCGATTTGTACAAGCAGGTCCAGATCCAGACCATGCAGATATGGAATATTTAAAATAAAAGTAATAATGATAAAAACCTTCCAGATTGGAAGACCCCGGCCATCAAAGTGTTTGGTCTTTTATCATGAACCGTTGCCACAATTTTCATTGGCTATGCCACTTATCAAATGTCGTAAATAATGAAAATAAATGAATAACCACGATGTTTTGCACATTTAGGGAACCTTTAATCAGAACTACGAATCAATGGTTCAAATGTCCCAACGATTGGCCCCATTATGCACGATTACACACGAATGTGGGAGATCGGCCAGTGCCCATCCACATTTGAGCCAATGTGAAAATACTGAACACATATGAAATCTTTTGATGTGGTCCGCCTGATCATTAGACCAGCCTTATTCTCTTTTCAGGCCCTTAGGACGAGCTCGCCTACTGGATGGATGGTTTGGATAAACCATAGGCACCAAGGTGGGGTCCATAGAATTTCTGACGTCAGACAGCTGGTGGACTCACGAAACTTTGCTGGTGAGTATAGAAACTGTTCAGTTGGTGTGAGGTATTCCAGCCAAACTGCCTCCCACCGTCAAATCCCTGGACGGTGGGCACATATAATACATTTGTCAAGGTAGGCCCCACACCCCACACGTGTACAACGTGCAGGTGGGTCCCACCCAGCTGGCAAAACAGGTGGACGGAGTGGATATGCATCAAGGTGGACCGCGTCCAGACCTTGGACGGTCTATATTCAACACACGTACAAGGTGGGTTCACAAGCACGTGGGTCCCACGTAGGGCCATCACATATATATATATATATATATATATATATATATATATATATATATATATATATATATATATATATATATATATATATATCAACGTGGGTCTCACATGGGGCCCACCACGTACATATAATGCATGTTTTTATTAAAATAGCAAATATATGCCGAGTCTAGGGACTTTGTTGTTTACTTGGGACGGCCTAAACGTGCAGCCCACCTGCATTTTGGTGAGGCCCATTGCCAATGCAGCCCACTTGCATTTGGTGAGGCCGAGGCTCGTGCAGCCCACGTTGAACTCCATGCACTGTCTTCAGCAAGGCCAACTAAGGCATGTTTCCAGCTGCATCATGGTCCGTTTATGGCCTGGTTCTGGGTCATCTTTCCAACTATGGATTGGCGTGGTTTTTACCCAAATTCCTGCCATTGTTCCCAAGCTGGTCACCTTCATGCAGGGCCGTCATTTGGCCACTGTCTTAGCTCAGAACAAAGCCCGACGAAGGCCTGATTCTCGGTCCTAACCACAGCTATTTTAAAAAAATGGTGCAGGTGTTCTTAGGCCCGGATTTAGCTCAGAACTACGGCCATTGTTTGGCCCATATTCAGCTCAAAACAGAGCTTCAATTGGGTCGGATTTCAGCCCGGAATAGGGCCATGGGTTGGCTCAATTCTAGTCCAAAACAGGGACCCAACGATTGTTTCCTCAGTCCGTCCAACAGCCATTGATTGGATTTCCCTCTGAGCTGGTTTCGAAGCTCTACAGAGAGCTCAAAAACATAGCTCAAATAGGGCCCGAACTGGTATCTCGACTTGACTGGGTTGTAGTTTGAAACGGAGCCATTGCTTAGCTCATCCCAACCTTACTGCGGCTGGACCGATCCCAGCCATTGCTTAGCTTGGTTTCAGTCCCGGCAAGCATCATCTTGAAGCCATAAAGAACATGAAAAAAGAACAACAAAGAAGTGTTTTACCTGGTTCAGTTGTTGCCAACCTCACTTATGATAAAACAGGGGGTCGGTTTCCCTGTTTCATTCACTCTCTTTCTTCTCTCCTTTACGCTCATCCCAAGGGCTACAGGGCCTCATATTTATAGACATGGATGGAGAGAGTTCGACGGTCGGATGAGGCCCATTGGACGGTTGGCAACCGACTTTCGAAAAAGGAAACTGTTCCCTCTCCTTTCCTGCTACCGGCGGACGTCTGGCCTTTCTTGGCAAAAGACAAAACGTTCCTCTAAAGGTTGGATGGATGGGATCGCCTGATCCTTGTGATCTTGGCCCACCCAGGTAGCCACAGATGGGTCCACCTTCTTAAATCTCAGTCGCACAAGGGATCTCGAATGGTCTTAGATGATCTTTCTTGTCCCTATGCACGGGACTAAACCGCTATACGGTTTTGTTAAGCGGGGCCCCACAAATAGGTTGAATGGCTCGGATGGCTCAGGAAGTCGTCATGGTGGGCCACTTAGAGGCTCAAACACTGTCGGTTTAAACAGAGAGGAAGGCGGGAGAATGCCATTTCTCTTAATTTCGAGAGGAGCTCAGTCAAAGCTCCTTTGACCGAGTCCCAAGTTCCAGTGTACAGCGTGCATCAGGCATGGGGTGTACATGCACTCATGTGGGGTCCACCACAGTGGTTTTTGGTGAATCCGATCCGACCAAACAATTTGTAAGGACCTTTAAGGGGGTACTAGCCCATCTTTTAGGGCAGACCCGAGGCCCAAGTGGGCCGTTCCACACGTCCTGGGTTCTATTTAACCCCAAGACAGCTGATCCGATGGTTGGATTGATTTGATATTAGACTTCAACGGTTTTTTGTAGACTTAGAGCGTAATGGGCATTTGGTTGGTTGTTTACCCGCCCTCGAAGGTCGATCCACCGTATATGGCTATAGTTAGTTGGGTTGGGGCTATCCTGATTTTTGAGGTGTCAAATCAGTTACCTGTTAGCGCTGGCAAGGGGCACATTCCAGCTTCTGGGCCTCTGATGGGTAGCCATTAATGGTGCTCAGAAGTCCCGCCCTGCATGAGTCGTGTTTAAGCCATCGATAAATTCGATCTGATTTAGGTTGAAGCGGGCTTGAAAGGTAACACTGGCGTACCAAAGGTATGGGGTGTTACAAAATCTGATGGATAGTGCAGCTCCAGAATCTTTTTATCAATTTCCTTGCCTCGTCTAGATAAGTAATCATCTTCATCTCCTTAGCCTCGTACTCGGTGGAGATATGGTTCACTACTAGTTGAGAAGCACATCGTACCTGGAGGGACTGAACCCCCAGAGTTGTTGCTAGTCTGAGTCCTGCCAGCAGGGCCTCGTACTCCGCCTCATTGTTAGAGGCCTTGAAGCCGAGTCTGATCGCGTACTGGATGGGCGTAGAGTCGGGCGTGATCAAAACAATCCCCGCTCTAGCACGCTTGACATTAGACGACCCATCCACATAGAGGACCCATCCTAGTTTTGATACCATCTCAGGATTACATGGGGGATTAGACGAAGGAGTTGCCTCGACTTCTACACTGATCTTTTCTTCCTCTGGGGCGATGAATTCTGCAATGAAATCGGCTACGGCTTAGCCCTTGATTGAGTGCTTGGTCGGAACTGGACGTCAAACTCTCCGAGTTCGATAGCCCACTTGGTTAGCCGACCCGACACTTCGGGTCTCTGGAGGACTTGCTTAAGGGAAGAATCAGTTAACACGACAATGGAATGAGCTTAGAAGTACGGGCGTAACCTCCGAGCTAAGACGACGAGACTAAGCGCTAGCTTCTCCAGAGTCGGATATCTTGTCTCGGCAGGCACCATGGCCTTGCTCACGTAATATACGAGATGATGCTTGCCTCCTACCTCTCTAATCAGGGCCGAGCTGACGGTTGAGGCCGAGACTGCGAGGTATAAGAACAGCGGCTCTCCTTCTTTAGGCTTAGACAGTAAGGGTGGTGAACCTAAATACTATTTCAGCTGCCGAAAGGCTTGTTCGCATTCCGACGTCCATTCTGCCTTTTTATAACCTTTCAACTGTTGAAAGGAGAGGCATTTATCTGTGGCACTGGATATAAAACGTCCGAGCGCAGCTACTCGTCTAGTGAGACATTGTATTTCCTTAACTATCTGAGGTGAACTCATATCAAGGAGTGCTGTAATTTTATCGGGGTTTGCTTCAATTCCCCTCTGGCTGACTTGAAACCCGAGAAATTTACCAGAGCCGACTCCTAAGGCGCACTTCATGGGGTTCAGCTTCATCTGGTATTCTAGGAGGATAGAGAAAGTTCTCCAAGATCTGTCAGGTGATTAGACACCTTAACGCTCTTTACTAGCATGTCGTCGACGTATACTTCTATCGTATGTCCGATCTGCTTGGCGAACATCTGATTCACCAACCTTTGATATGTGGCCCCAGCATTTTTCAGGCCAAACGGCATGACCCGGTAACAATAGAGTCTCTTATCTGTGACGAAGGTAGTCTTCAACCTGTCTGGGGGGTGCATCGCGATCTGGTTTTACCCGGAGTAAGTGTCCAAGAAGGAAAGTAATTCGTTCCCTGCTGTGCTGTTCACTAGCTGATCAATTCGTGGTAACAGGAAGTTATCCTTTAGACACACCTTATTCAGATCCAAGTAATCTCTGCAGACTCGTCATTTTCCATTGGCTTTCTTGACGAGGACCACATTTGTGATCCAATTGGGATAATGCACCTCCTCTATGAAGCCGGCATCGAGCAGAATGAAGACTTTGTCGGCTATGGCTTCGTACCGCTCGGCATCGAACGGTCTCATTTTCTATTTTACTGGTCTATGATCTGGGTCCACATTTAGCATGTGGACCATAACATTCGGAGAGATTTCGGGCATATCTTCGTGCGACCATGCGAAGACGTCTCTGTGTTACCATAGGAAGGATAGTATTTCAGACTGCTGCTCAGGATTTAATGATGTTCTGAGCTGAACAGTTCTGCTCGGGTATGCCTCGTCGAGCGGTACTTTTTTCAGGTCTTCCACGGATGAGTCTTCTGCGGGTCCTTTGGGATCTAGGATGTTGACGGTAAGGGCTTGCTTCACTGACCCTTTCTTCACTGACCCTTTCATCACTGCTATCGCATAGCATCTCTAGGCTTCGCGCTGGTCACCTCGAAGGTAACCTATCCCGCCCTCGGCGGGAAATTTCATCATCAGATGATAGGTGGAGACGACTACCTTCATTGCATTGAGAGAAGGTCTGCCTAGAATGACGTTATGTACTGATGGCACATTGACAATGAGGAAGTAGGAAGTCTACCATGAGGGTGACTTGATGTTGTCCTTCTCCCGCAGTCACGGGGAGGGAGATGACTCCTTCGGAGATCACTCTTTCTTCGGTAAAGCCATGCAGGGGGGTCTTCACAGGTCTGAGGCGTGACCTCAAAATTCTCATCCTTTCGAAGGTCTCGGAGTAGACTACATCTATTGAGCTTCCGGTGTCGACCAATATGCAATACACCTTGTGGTTGGCTATAGTCATAGTAATCACTAGGGCGTCGTCATGTGAATGTTGGATCTCACGTGCATCATCTTCCGAGAAGGTCATGTTGCACGGGTTGACCCAGAGTTCTTTGCTCGGCCACTCGGTAAAGTGAATGTAGTGTTCCGGATCGAACTTCTGAGAGTAGGCTTTTCGAGCCCTATTCGAATCTCCTCCGCCGGATGAGCCCTCGAAGATAGTGCGAATTTCGACTGGCTATTCCGTCGCATTATTCGGCTGCTCTCGCTTTCACTCTTCTTTCCAAGTGGTTCTTTCTTCCTTGGCGTATCGGCGCAGATGTCCCTTATGAATAAGGGTCTCGATCTCATCCTTGAGATCCATGCAATCAGCTGTATTGTGGCCATGATCCCGATGGAAATGACGGTACTTGTACTTGTCTCGATGATCAGGGTAGGCCTTCATACAAACTGGCCAATTTAGAAGCTTGTGCCCTCTGATGTCCAGTAAAATCTGCTCGGTGAATGTATTGAGGGGGGTGTAGGAACGAAATTTTCCCTCTGGCTTTCTGCTCGGGTGACGATCGCGAGGGGCGTGGTCATCTGGTCCCTTGCCGGATGGTTAGGATTCGTCGTTCCTTGGCCTCTTCCCCTTACCAGTCGGCTCTGTCACTTGAACATTCTTACGGGCATTGGAGAATTCCTTGGCGTTAGCATACTTCTAAGATTTAGCGATGAGGTCGGCTAACGTCTTTGGAGGATTCTTTCCAATAGAGAAGGTGAACCTTCCCTCTTTCAATCCACCAAACATGGCGGAGAATGCCATCTTGTCATCGTAGTCCTCCACTTATAACACTTCCTCATTGAAGCGAGCAATGTAGTCCTTCAATGACTCTTTAGGCTCTTATTTGATGGTCAACAGGTGAGTATTCGGCTTTCGACTCTTCTTACTACTTATGAACTAGGTAAGGAATAATCGGCTAAGTTCTACGAAGGAACCAATGGAATTGGGTTTGAGTTGATGGTACCAACTCCGAGCGGATCCTATGAGTGTGATAGAAAACCCCCTACACATCATGGCGTTTGTTGTTGTCTGGATTTGCATCTACGAACGATAAGCTTCCACGTGCTCAAATGGGTCACCGGACCCAGAGTATTGAATAACGGGAGGTATCCAGAACCTTTGTGGCATCACCTCGTTCATAATTACTAAGGTGAAGGGAGGCTCAGTCTTTTTCATCATCGTTTGAACGGCGGCGGGAACTAACGACGGCTGCTGCTTCTTTTCTAATGTCAGAATCTTGTTGTTGAGTTCCATGAATCGTGATTTCCAAGGATCTTTGTTCTCAGCTACTATCTCCTAGGTGTTTTCTACTTCGGGAGTTCTCCTTCCCCTCCTCTGTTTTAGCTCGTGGCGGAGATCCGTAGGTGCTAGGGTCGAGGTGACCGAGGCATTTGTCGGAGCTCGAGTCGCTGTGTTCCGAGCTGAAACTCGGATTTGGGTTGGGGGAGGATTCTAAATCGAAGCTGGCGCCCAAGTGGGTTGACGTGGGGGCCCTTTGGGTCTCATACTCTTCAGCGCGGAATGGGCTTCCACAACTGGACCGGCCGGTCCAGGAACATGGTTTTCCTGAGCGGGATGTGATTGCTGCTCCTGTCACTGCTTCATTTGGTTAATCTCATCGCGCAGGGCCTGTATCTCACTTTGCATAGCTCGATACTTACTTGCCTGATTGCGAGAACGCTGGGAAGGCCCTGGGGTTGATTTAGCGTGAAGTAATGAGGAGGAACGGGTCTGCTCTGGCTCCATAGCTACCGCTTTCTTCTTTCCTTTTGCCATAATGCTGAAGAATATGAACCTGGCCTTTCGTATCAGATTCCCACAGAAGGCGCCAAAAATGTTGATGACTAAATCTGGACGGCTCTCCACTCTATCTCACGAACTCCGAACCGCTTCGACGTCTCGAGCCTGCACATAACAGCAAGCAATGGAGACCCTATCTAAGCCGGGGGATCGTCCGATGCCTAAGTCAGGTCAAGGGAATCTGGGTCTAAGTTGAAGAGTAGAGGGAGAGAGCAAGACGTTACATACTTATAGCAATGGTGCCCATTGTATTTATACCTGACTATCGAACGATCTGGGTCCGTTAATCTCGGCACGATTTACCCAATCAACTGGATACTAAGATCATGGAGATTCTATTCGCAATCCAAGGGTCGTGTAGTGTGTCATGCCTTAGAGGCACGTATTTGTGGGCGAGATATTCGGGAGTGCCCTCTTAAGGTAGTTTTCAGGCTTAGCGTGTGGAGCGTCCATGTCCCGTCTCGGCCTTGGCTCGGGACGTCTGGCAGAAGGGGCCCTGACTCTGAACTTCGGACTTAGATTGTCATGCACAGGAGCCTTCGCTATTAAGTTGTTAAATGAGGATTGCGTCTTGAGTCTGAACCGAGCTCTGGCCTGGACTCATGACGACTCGGCGAATGTTCCGGAGGCCTCCCCTTCGAGCTCCGAGGCCGACAATGGACCTATCTTGTCGAGTTTTCCCGCGACGGGGGGCGCTGGTGTGAGTAGTTGAGCTATCCATTTTTGGTCAGACGTAGGCGGGACCGTCTAAGCTTCACACCGACTGCCTATGTCTTAGATTCCTCTGAACCCATTATCAACCTCGGATCAGAAGCACAACTGTGACCAAGCCAGGAATCTTCCTTCACTTCAATAGTGTCTATCATTCCAGACTGACTTTATATATCCGATCGGATTAACGGGATGGCGGTCCCCGGAATTGCAGGGCCTCGGATCTTTCCATAACAATCACATCTGAATTTCGATGTATAATTGACTTGCTCTCGTTTTAAGGACATGTGACAAATTAAATATCAATAGTCTTATTTTAGGGTTTGGATGGTTTAGGTTAGTCGATGGTTCGGTTTGGCATTAGGTTGGTGCTAATATGGGATGGACTTGGACATGGACTTAAGATTTTGTGTTCCTAAGGGGATGCGATCCATTTGATTTAAGTATTATTGGTCATTTTGTGGCCAAGCAATGTGTCAAAATGGCTCAAATAGGAAAATCTTATAATCACCCCATGTTCCATTCTAATAATTGCACCTCCAAAACTTGGGAAAAAAAAAGAGGAAAAAAGAAGATAAGATCAAGGGACACGGACTACATCCTACACGGCCAGGACAGACGGTCCTAATAGGGGCTCCATGGGGCGACTATGATATATGTGTTTTATCAATGTTGTTCATCCATTTTAACAAATCATTTTAAGGCATGATCTGTAACACCCCATACTTTTCAGTACTTGGGTGTTATCGTTTTAATAAAATTTAGCGTGAGCATGTGTGAGAACACTTCTCACACATAACCTATAACTTACACATCGCTTGATCACTCACGATTCGTCCATCTTAATCTTCTTATTCGAGATCAATCTACCCTTGATTGACCCTCGACTTCTCAACGTAGGACTATACCATTAATATTTATTCAACCCGCGACCTAAATTTGCCCATTGAGGTATGTGATGTCGCAACTGATCACCTCAGACCAATCCAAGTACAAAGATAAACCAACCCTTCAATTTTTGTCCTAAACCAATAAAAACAATCTTCATCTTAACCATAGAATAAGTCCAATCACGCAATTGACCTCAAGATCAGCCTATAAACTCAATCATGCAATCAACCTCAAGATCAGCCTATAAACCCAATCATGCATTAATTTAACCATCTAGTATAATCTTCATACATAGATCAGGTCATCCAACCATTCAAGTCATCATGAATCGATATTGAACTTCAGCAACCCATTGCTAGGATTCCAAGGACGATGAAAGTCTAAACAATGTTTCTTGTAAGACAAATTAAAGTGCATGTTATTAATCTCATGCATTAAGTCTCAAGATCCACTGTTTAAATGACTCACATTATGACCATTGATAATTTACTTAAAACTAGTATAAATCCAACTATAAGATTATAAAATCAACTGTTCAACTACACCTTGATGCTTCTAAGAAGTCTTAAGGTCATCAATCAATAATTTAAAGTGATCCAGACATTTTTGTACTTCAAAAATCGCCCATTAGATCTTAAGATCAAACAATATACTCAACCTTGTATCAACACAAACATTAGGAACCGTCTTCATTCATAGATCAAACAAATCTAACCGTCCATCCCAGATTACGAAGTCTGAATCACGAGATCCACCGTTCATTAAGCCTATTATGTTCCAATAGACAATCCACCCTTAAAACATCCAATGTAGTAAATAAATAGTTAATTAATCATTCACTTGCACTTAGGGTTCCTTATGATCATTGAAGAGCAATTACGAATTGATTCGGCTGTTAGATTAACGGAAATTAACAATAAAAGGCAAAGATTTACTTGATGTGATCCACTTAAGCCATCGATCTACCACACCGTTGAACTAATGATTTAATAGGGTTAAAGAGAGCAGGTGGATGGAGTAGATTTTTCATTACATCACTATTGACCCCACTTATGCAGCGCATGTGCACCAATGGGTGTGCACCCGCTGTACACCAGCATTAGAAACCGGTCAAACAGGTTTGACCCGAGCTTCTCCAGAAAAGGAGAGTTCTTCTCCTCTCTTTTCCCGCCTGACTGCGGCTTAAGTGGACAGCCATCCGTTGTTTTTAATCATGGCCCACCATTGGGGATAGGTAAATGATTTGAACCGTCCATCATGTTGGGAAGAAGATGCCGACCAAAACCCAAATGTTTTCTTTTGTTTTCATGCAAGTGCAAACACACGATCGTTGGCGTAGTGTATACATGCGTGCGGCATTTTTCGAAAACGGAAGCTGCCGTTTTCTTTTCCGCCTCGCTGGCAATTCAGGAGAGAACATCTCTCTTTATTGTAGCCGTCCATCTCAGAAAATCCCAACCTTTCATTCTAGGTTTCACAGATCACGCGAAAACGGAAAAGATTCCGCTCTCTTACACAGTTGGATGAATCTGAGGGAATTCCTCTCCGCCAATCCTAGCCGTCCATTAGGTTAGATCTCGAATGTCCCTCGAACTCCCACAGATCATGCTGCAGCACATAAATTCATTGCAATGTTAGGGTTTCCGTCTTCTTCGCGTCTATGAAGGACAAATCACCCGAAATGATTCAACGTCCGAACCCACCAGGAAAATCACATCAGAGTTTCGGTTTTATCATTCCATAAGCTTCACATGTTGGATCCACACAATCCAGATGCTTCGGAGTGAAGAATGAGCGATCGGATTCGAATATGCCATTGAAGTAACCAGTCATCTCCCTCGATTACCCAACAAACATCGACTCATTGTAGTAAGTGCATCCGAGTTTTGGGGTCGATTCTAGGCCATTCCAGACATTTTTTGTCACGTTAGAAGAAAAATAGGAAAGAAAGAAAAACAGAAGATAAGAAGAGAGATTGGACGTGTTGCCTCTCTGCCAACTCGACTCAGCTCGACCCGAGTCGAGTCAGTGTCTGGTTGGGTCCAGATCTACTGTTGGACGTGTCTTGGGTCTGGAGAAGATAGAAGGAGAGGGAAAGAGAAGAAAGAAAAGGAAGGACGAAGATCAGGAGAGTAGGAGATGCATTCGAGGATCGATTGAACGTGGGTCCACTGCACCAAGTGTTTGGTCGAGCCTTGGTCAAGTCCACAAGTTTATTCATTCCAGAGGGGAAGAATCAGAGGAACCAGCAATAGAGTGGTTGTCCGCCTTTCAGCTCTGCCAAGTCGAGGAGATGAGTCAATCAGCCAAGAATTTTCTATTTTTTATTTGTTAGCTTGTTAGTACACCCACTGTCAGTTCACACTTCACTGTTAGCCACCCCCGCTAGGGAATCGATTCCAAGACCTCAGTGTTGAAACGAGGTATCTTTCACTCAGTCTACCACTTGAGCTATGGATCTGGGTGTAGTCAATTAGCCCAGATAACTCACAGAAAACTGGTGAGTTAAGCGGGTATTAAGTCGAGTCCGGGTTCAGTAGCCTTGTTGGACGTTGTGTTTAAGAAAGAGAACAGAGAAGAAGGATGAGGAAGAAGGAATAAAAGTAAGAGAATAAGAAGGAGAAAGGAACAAGTTGACTTGTTGAGTCAACTCGGGCTAAGTTTGGCTTGGGTTCGGGTCAAGAAGAGTTCCAACCATGTTAAGGTTGTTGCCTTAGCAGGTTGATAGCCGGGTCAATTCAGGTCGATATCAAGTTGAGTTAACTCGGTTAAATAAGGGATTTCTAATCTTCAATCGCCACCCTTGAATCCGAGATCGGGATCAAGTTGATTCCAATCAAATGTCTTTGTGAGTGAACTCCATGAATTTACATACGAAATCTAGTTTTATTAAATTTATTAACTTTTAAATCCATACTTAGATATGGGAATTTGAATTTTCTTTATTTAGGTTTTCTTTGGATGAGTTGATTCGAGCTTAAGATGAGTTAGGTTGGAGATCAAGTTGATTCGAATAAGAGAGACCTCCCTTGAGTTGAACCCTGGTGTTAAATTTTAATTATTTTATTATGATTTATAGTTAATTAATTTAAGGGAGAGTAAATCTCAAATTTCTATGTGTAGATTACCTTATCCAAGTTGAAGTGAGTTGAGATCGGGTTAGAGTGCAGTCGAATCAAGCCGGAATTCGAAGTTAGAACTTGTACCTATTGTCCGATCTTGCTTTTTATCGACACTTGATCACGAATCATCTTCAAGTGTTCAGTGGACCGAGCCAAATTGAGTCTATCAGGTTAGGATCTTGTTGACATCGAGTTCCACTTAATCTACCAATCATACAAGCTTAAGAGTTTGATCCTAAGGGTGTGTGCACTTCCTAGCGACATTAGTAGGTAATTCAACTCATAAGGTGATGACCTTTCCCCTTGGACTTTTTGCTTTTATATTAATTTAAGTGATAGTTTCACCTTTCAATTTCGACTGATAATTGTTAGTTTTATTTCATTATTACTTGTGTTAGTTATTGAAATATGTCCTCAAATTATATGCTCAACATTTATCCAGAGTAAACACTTACATTTTGCACATGAATATTTTCTCATACTTGTGGATTATTTATTAGGCTCGAATTGCCACATCAATTAGTCAAAACTCAACTTATGTGTGTGTCTGTGTCTGTGTATTCAGAATTAGGATGTGAACTTGAACGATTGTGATTACAACGGTCTCTCAAAAAAGTAGCCATATTGTCTAATGGGTGAAATGGAATTTTGTTGTGGACTTGCTGTCTTTTCGATCCTTTGTGCCTATGTGGCTTTTGGAGATAATCCATTTTTATCACATCCTTGAATGGACTGTTTACCCTATGTGGCTTTAATGGAGTATCGGCCCTATGTGGCTTTGATGGACAATTTGCCCTATGTGACTTTGATTGACTATTTTCATATAACCTTGTGGTGGTAAGGTCCACTTGTTGAATTATGATTGGCACTAGGTGAAGAGGTTACCATTAAACATCCTACTTGTTGGAATCTTATGAGTTGAGGATGGCGGTATGGGACATTATGCCCGAACTGTCGGCCTATGCTGGGTGACGAGCCCTCATAGTGATCTTTGAGCTTTTTAAAAATGATTGTTTGTAATTGGACTAATAACGCTTGGGCTAATCATTCATTTTATGGCACATGAGCATTATCAAGTTCCTGGTCGACTATTTGGAAGGACTAGTGCATTGTACAAATGTTCAGTTTTGTATGAGTCACTTAAGCATGTACTTGTTGTACTTTCGCTGGTGATTAGCCACCTGAGATTTCATATGGGTTTCGCCCTACTCGTGGGTATTGTCTAAAAGCTAGCTGAATGAGCATCCACTACACCAAAAGCTCTATTTAGGAACAGCTAAAAACCGTTCACTACCAAAAAAATGATCAAAGCTACGGACTATTCTGGTTTTTGGCTACGTCTATAAACTGTATCTAATTTGCTACGGCTTAAAACCGTATCTGAAATTGTAAAAACCGTAGCAAAAAACTAACTCTGCCAGACGTACGTACTACCTTGGATACGTCATAAGGGACTCTACAAGGCCCATTAAAATGTGTGTACTCCATCTAATACGTCTATCAATTTTTAAAAAATATTTTATGCAGGAACCCGAAAAAGGAAGTAGATCGAAAGCTCAAGTGGACCACACGGTAGGAAAGAGTGGAGATTAATCCATTAATTGATGGTGTGGTTCAATTAACCTTTGATTTGCTAGATTTTGAGTTTTTTTCCTATAAAAAAATATTAGAAAATTAATGGACGGAGTAGATATATCGATTGCATTAAGATGGACCGCACAAAGCCCTTGACAAGGTCGTCCGTCCAGATCCCGTCAAATGTGAGTCGTGGAGGGCCCGTTACGGATTGTGTAATGGCTACGGTCATATTAGATTTTAGCTACGGTTAAAAACCATAGCAGGCAAAAATGCAGAAAACCGCACTGCCTTTTTCTTTTCCCCCTCTCATGAAACACCCATTTCCCTCCACTCAACCTTATTCCCTCTCTCTCTCTCTCTCTCTCTCTCTCTCTCTCTCTCTCTCTCTCTCTCTCAATCTCCCGCGCCCCTCTTCTCTATCTCTCTCAATCTCAATCTCACGCATCCCTTCACTATAAGAAAAAGCCGATGATAATGGAAATCACCGGCAGCCGTCCGCCCCTGCTTTTGAAACGTGGCTGCCGGTGAAAGGATGCGATTAAAACAGAAAACCCAGAGGGAATTTTTCATTTCCCTCTCTTATTGCGTGCGCACACTCCCTCCTTTCTCTCTCTCTTGTCTGGCGCACTTCTCCCTGCCCTCTCCCTTCCCCAATCTCTCTCTCTCATCTCGCTTGTTCCTTTGCCTTCCTCATCTCTCTCCCTTCCTCTCCCTCCATCTCTCGATCTCCCTGATCTCCCTGAAAGCAGCCATTGATCGATCTCCCTCCAATAGCTAACGAGAATAGAAGAAATCAGAGCACACGAAGTGAAAGGTACTCTCTCTTTCTCTCTCATTTCCTCTTTTAATGGCCAGAAATTAGGCAGCAACCATGGCAGTGGCAGCCATATTTGCCGTTGTCCATGACCTCCTACATGTTTGAAGAAATGTTTCAACTAAGAATCCCTAGAATAGATGAAATAGCCCTGTAATGGTAGTTTCCTAATTGTCCCCTTTCCATTTTGGGGCCTTGAAATTAACCATATCCATGGTAAATAACATGTAGTGAAGTTACAAAAAGGTGGGCTTTTTTTAAATAAAAAAAAATATATTTTATAGTTTTGGTATTATTGAATAATGCCCACATGGTCTTGAGCTTTATACAACTACAAATACCTTTCCTCATAATGCTGCTTCTCTCCTGCTGTTAGCTTTGTAGAGCAGTGTGGGAAGGAGCAGATTGGATTGAATACAAATCTGGTTTTTTTTTAGTTTTTCTTTTGGTTTGAATTGTGTTTGAGTAGTTGGTTTTTGAGTTGTTGTGGTAGGGTTCTTGTTTTTTATGGTTGTAAATTGAATAGAAATCTAGGTTTTGTTGCTTTGTTTTGGTTTGGGTTGCTGTTTGGGAAGTTGGTGTGATGGGATCTTGTTTTTGAAGGTTGGAGCTGAAATGGGTTGTGTTTGTTTCTTGATTTTGAGATCTAGGTATTGAAGATTTTGAGACATTGTAGTGGATTTTGCAGTGTTTTGGGGAATTTGTGTTTTGTTTGGGTCAGGAAAATGGCTCCAAGCTTGGATATTTCATATTGGTGGGCGAAGGAAACACAAAAGGGAACTCCAGTTATCGTTACGATGGAGAACCCCAACTACTCGGTTGTGGAAATCAATAGCCCAAACGCTGCATTCCAGCAGGTCGATAAGGACAAGGGGAAGAAGGCCAAGCAGTTTACTTGATGTTCCTGTTTTTTATTGTTTCAGTTGGAGTGCCAAGTGAACTCCATCCTTCTATTTTGGCACTAGCTTAGAATAGATGATCTACTTGTATAAGATCCAAGTCACTCATTAGGTGATCCCAATTTGTAGCTCCATGGTTTAAAAAATCAGACTTCTTTTGTTTTTTTTTATTATTTATTATTTATTTATTTATTATTATTATTATTAAGGAAGCATATGTAGAGTTTAAGCACTTGCTTCTTGCGTTTATATTTGATGAAGAAGATCGGACATCTCCTGTGGCAAATGAGGTATTTAGGAAGTTTATCTTTATCAAAATTAATTAGATAGTTTCTGCCATCTTCGCTCTTGTTCAAAATTAATTTCTCTTGTGTTTATCTTGCACGTGATGTGGGTCCTTCGTTGAAGCAGTATTAATTTTTTGGAGAACATAGGAGCATGGTATTTTGAGGAAAAGCAGGTCCTATTAATTTTTAGGGATGCATACAACGCGGTATTTGTAATGCATTCTGATTCACCATCAATTGCTCATAAGTAAGGCCTTTTGATCCTTGAGCATTACTTTTTAACCTCTCTTTATGTTGATCTTCTTTCTGTTAATTTGTGTTGATTTATGATTTGAGAAGAACCCTGTTAGGTTTTGGTTGTGGTGGTTATCTTCTTCCTCTTAATTGCTCTTGGAAGGGTTATGAGATGTGATTCTATCTGTTGGGAGTACATATAAGGTACTGATCCTAAGGAAATGTATAGTTTTTGGAGGATCTGAATTCCATGAATTTTGTATTGATGGTGTGGTGATCCAGTTTATTGAATCATTTGGAAAAAATAAACCATTTTGTTGGTCTACTGAGCCATGCTATGGATGGAAACGTCATGAAGATTATCTCATTTTGGAAGATAACCAACCCTCTAATTTTGTATTGATGGTGTTCAGAAAAGAAATTCTAAGTGAGAAGGTAATTTACCTTAGAAGGAAGTCTACTTATTTTCTTATCATAGTGCATCTGAGATCCTTGAAACTATCCTAGATTACTACATCTGTAATTCTGAGATGGATTTCATGGTAAAAAGAAATCTTAGATTCATGTTAATTGTCGAATAGCCATCGTATCCAAGAAATGAGTGGAGTTGTAGTCTTTGGTGTCATAGTTTCATGAATTACCATAATATAGATTGTAGGATGTTTTTCATTAATTTGTTTTTAGATTATCTATACATTCAAGCCTATTTAAACAAGTTCTAGTTGGACAGATGTGTTCAAAAAGTTCTATCTGAACAAAACCAAAACTTTTGAGGTTAACCAAACAGGCTAGTTTGTATAGTAAATTGTGGCCCCCCAAGGATTGAAATGTCCTAATATTTAGGTTAGAGGGTCTAAACAGTGTATCTCATTTGATCAAAAGCTCAAATATTTCACAAGTGTGCCATCCTGACGTGTGCTCGAATGGGCAGGGCTCCACCCAACACCAGGCTTGAAATCTAGGGTCGCTACCTATGGTGAATTGCCCAATCCAATCATCAAGTGGGCCACCATTATATGTAATGAGTGGTTAATTTAAGGGCACTAGCAACTCCCATTCAATGCGTTGGAATTAGGGTCATGTTTCAATGGTCCAAACCATTTATGCGAGGGACTCATCACCAATGGATGATGAAGATGCTGAGCATGATTGTGGATGGAGAATGCAAACAAATAATAATAATAATAATAATAATAATAATAATAATAATAATAATAATAATAATAATAAATAAATAAATAAATTTTAGTTTAGACCATCTCAAAATTTGATCATTCGACCTTTATAGATGTATTTGGCCCAAGCCCTAGTGACTTTTCGGTCCTATTAGAGCTAGGACCTGGACACGGCTAGGGCATTGGGGAGTAGGCCAGTTATTCCAACATCATTTACAATTGTACTATAGTTATATGCCATCTGTTAAATGGTGCTTATACTTACCTCTGCTCTGTTTTGGATTACTACAAACACCTCTCCTCTATTTAAGATGCGTGGCAGTGGCGTCCACTATTAGGAATAAATGGCATCTAACCTGTCCAGCAGTGTCACTCCACCATTCAATTGGATTTCTGAAAGATTACGTTAAATAGTTAGATCTTTTTAGGTATTCTGTCATTGTTCTCAGCATTGGCACTAATGTAGTGGTTTTCACTTTTAAAAGATGGTGAAATTATGTCTCGTTGTTGCAGTGTCACGACTGTCATATTCCCTTTTCAGTATTGACTATTGTGTTATAGTTCGAATTTTTTAACCACATAGTATATCCATGTTGTGTCTGTTGACTTTCTAGACTCCCGAGTGTTTTTTTTTCTCTGGCATCCTGCTGTGAATCATATATGCAGGGAAGTTCTCCAAGAGTAAGGGTGTGGGAGTTTTTGGCAATGATACAAAAGATACAAACATTCCAACAGAATTGTATGGCTGTACTACTTGCTGACTAATAAGCTGGAGGCAAGTTCTATCACTGAACTATACAGTTTGGTTTGCCTTTTACTTGTTTGCTGACATTGTTGTATGTGTTGGAATGATGGAAAATGCTTACTGCTTATATGTGAATCAGGTTTTAGACACATTGTTTACATGGGCAAACTTGCAGGCCAAACTAAACAGTGAGTTGCTAAGTAACTTGGGCAATTTTGTTAATCGGAACCTGAGTTTCGTTGTTAAACCTCCAGGTTGACCAGCTGTGTTTGAAAGAAATGTGTTAGTTTGAATTGTCTACATTTTCTTAAACATACAAGTGCTATTATGAAATCTAATTTAATGAATTTTGATATTCCTACAAAAAATGAAATGCTTCACTCTTCGAGTGGACCAAAAAACGATGGGAGCCAGTGGCAGATAATCTGAATTTTCCACTAGCATGAAAACTGCAGCATTATTGTGTAGTTTGTGTTCTCGACCATTGGAACATCATGGTTTTGTTGCTTTAAATATAGTTTGCATATTATTTATATTGACAAGGAAAGAACCCCAGGTTGGGTATCTATAGCTTATTCATGAAATTTAATGATTCACTCGAGGCATTCCAGAGAAGAAGGGTGTTTAAAGACAACAAAGGGTCCTAGATGTATTTCTTCTGAATGGTATGTTTTACTTGTACATTTTCTTCTTAAGTAATTAATAGTATTTATAGATCGATACATGCTTCATTCTTCTCGCCTTTAGGCTTCAATCTAATGCTTTATTGATCACTTCGTTTGTTTATCCTCACAAGCAACACATGGAAGGCAATTGGCTTTTCAGTTTCTGAGCAGTGTGTGTTTGTGGTGCTTTAAACATTCCTTTTGATATGTTTGTGGTGCTTTTTAGTTTCTTTTCCCATATTTTCTACTTATTACTTGATTATATACTTAAGTTGCATGGGTTTGTGTTTGTTTGGAAAAGAAAAGATCTTTTGAATAATTCTAATGTCATAATCTAGTTTGCCAAACTCAATTTATGGATCTGACAGGATTCAAATCCAAGCTGCCAAACTCAATTTATGGATCTCAATGCAGATGTCTTATGGGCCACAGATTTTGGCAAGGTTGTTATATTAAACGTAAGGCCTGTTTGGATGCAAGGCATGCTCAGTTGAATTGAACTAAAGGAAACAAAGAAAAATGGAAAAAAAAAAACAATCTTGAATCAGGTATCATTATTCTAATTTGAATGAGGTTAGCATTGCATATCATGTATTTTAATTCATACTCAAAATCATCTGAATTTGCAATTTCGGTCTTTTCCCCTCTAGCAATGTGCTTGCTACTCATTTTTTGTCAAAGTGAATGCTTTTTTGAATTTGAATGAAATTAAGGGCCTGCTTCCCACCTAAATGAAACTAAATGGCGATTTCGACTACTACCCATTTAGCATATTCATCTTCTTTTTCTTTTTTCTTTTTGCATGCTCCAGGCGGGAGTAGAGATCAGCTGTGTATTATGATAATTTAGAGACAGTGGCCCATATAGTAACATATTCATGGTTTTCCATTCCTCTTACTTACAGGATTCTGTTGCAACGAGATGGTATAGAGCTCCTGAATTGTGTGGATCCTTTTTTCTCTATGGTACATGAATTTTAGTTGGCCAGTTATAACCTTTGCTCCTTTCTTTTGTAATGCTTATTTCCTTTGCTTCTGTTATAAATTTTGTTTTTTTCTTCATAGCATTGCATTAATTGTTTTAAAGATTTTATTTGGAATGGAATGGAGATTTTATTTGAAAACAATTGGGAAATGTATATCACCGATGTGCCAAACACATCGGTGATAGCTGGTGTATATCACCGATGTACCACACACCAGCTATATAGCTGGCCATAGTGTGTGGTACACCAGCCAAGCCGCTTCTGTATTCTACTGTACAGGACATCGAACAAGTGCAAAAGGATTCCTTGGTGTGTGGGTGGGGTGTTGAGTCCCCAAGTTCTGTTGGGCCCACTATGATGTATGTGATATATCCACACTGTCCATCCATTTTTCCAAACATTTTAAGGCATGGGTGCAAAAATGAGGCAGATCCAAAGTTCAAGTGGACTGCACCATAGAAAGCAATGGGACAATATACTCATTGTTGAAATCTTCCTAAAGCCAACTATGATGTTTATTTGCCATTCAACCAGTTTATAAGCTTCTAATGGCAGGTTTACTGTAGATTAAGCCCGGTTTCGTTGCATGAAAGGTTATGGAATCACACGAAAGGTTATTTACTGGTTAGCTTTGTATCCCTGCTAGGTCTGAAAATGAAAATATGCCATTTCCTCGAAAAATCTGACAGATTGCAGTGGGGGTGGTGGTTTGGATCAGTCAAACGGAACTTGTTGCAGTAGAAATAAGGTGTTTGCTTTTGCTGGCTGGACACTTGCCAAGGTGTTCTACAACAGTCAAATTCAATATTGCAGTAGACATGGTGTTTTAATTATGTGACATAGACTTGAGATAATCTTCCGGTTATTGTTTGCCTCCTGCTCCGTGAAAGTATTGGCTATGTCTTTCTGTGCAGTACGATCTGCTACACTCGACACATGGCTTCCAGAACAGGTTGCATTTATTCAAAGTAAGCATGCAGAACACTTCTCAGGCTTACATTTCTTATGAGCTTTTTAATTGCCGCAAATCTGCCTACTAATGAGGACAACTTCTTAGCCTTTTGTATATTGATTTTAATATTGGTCTTACTCTTTTGGTTGTATGCAACAATGGGAAATGAGAAGTCAAATAGCTACTGGGAAGCAGAACTACCTCCAAATTACGACATAAATCTTTTGGTGGGCTCTAGTTGATGAATAGCCTGGATCCATCACACGTGCTGCGAATCACCTTAGCACCCATCTTCTACGTAACATTTGTTTGTTTGTGGTCTAAACACCTTCTTGGTCTTATTGGATGTCTTTCACTTAGCAATACGAGATTTCTTGTGCATCAACTAAAGCTTTGTGTTTTCCTGAATTGTGCATGGTAAAATGAGATTTAAATAACTTGTTAGCATGCCTGACTTGAGCTGACAAAACAGGTTTCTTCTAATTCAAAAGCAGAGCCGGTCCCGGTGCAGGCTGATTCAACACAGAAAGTGCAACGTACACCCAATATCCCACCTCCAAAGGTTGATTATGCGACTGATCTTTTCAATATGCTTTCTGTGGATGGCCCAAGTCAAAATGGGTGATATTTTTTGGATCCATGACAAGCTTGAAAGGTATTCATGTCCACTGTAAAGTAAATGAGTCAATGTCTTGCTTGTAAATATGTAGTTTTCACTTTTGGGTTGTTGAAATCATTGACCGGTATGAGACAGTGCATTCCAGAAAGCTCAAGAGGCAATAAGCTTGCATGTATACAGGACCCGAAAATGGACAAAACTTGCACCAGGACAGTAACGGTAAGATTTCCTTGTAATTATCATCATCTGCTGATTGTAAAATTTCCCGCTTTGTCTGGGATTTATCACTCTGCTGAACTGTAACTGCATTTTAGAGATGTGTTAGGATCACTAAAAGTTTTAGGATTTCAGCTTAGCGATTGAGCTTTAGAAGAGTGATTCTTCTATTGTTTTTTAGTTGTGTGATCCCTATGAAGCTAACTCCTGATGGATGAAAGATTCTTGTTTATGTCTTGATGATTTCCTGCTGCTTTTCTGGATATATTTGGATCAGTCTTGACATGTGAAACATTTACTTGTTTTTTGAAGTTGTGGACTGGGGGAACTTAAAAAACCTAAAAAGTTGGGATTTGGGAGCTTAAAAAACTTAAAAGTCAGGACTTGGGAGCTTATGAAATGATCAAAAATAAAATAACATTTGATCCCTTCAGTTGAGATCAGGACTAAAGTTGGGAATTTAAGAGGGTCTAGTGTCTCATTGTTTTCATGATTCATCTACCACCACTATACTAATTTCGATGTGATCTTTAGTCTTTCTTCATGAACTAGAAGTGGGTATTTGGAATTATACTTTTCTTTTTTTTTTCGACAGAGATTTGAATTTTAGATGTGTTGCTCTTTCCATGTGAATCTGATTTTCTTCTAACATCTTTCTTACTGTAGATGGGGTGTTAAGAAGCCTCAAATCATGGAAAATTCTGTGACGATCTTGTCGAGTGCAGGTCTTAGGATGGCCATGTTCAGTCTCGGTAAGATCATTGATATGCTCATCATGTTCAGTCTTGGTAAGATCATTGATATGCTCATTCGACGCGAGGGGTGTCATCAAGAAATATGATAGTCTCGAATAAAGTAAGTTTGCTTATTCTATGTACTTGCTATGAATTTCTTAAATCTATATATGCTTTATCATCACCATGCCGTCTTTTCTTGCAGTTCTTGAAGACTTCTTTCATTTAAGACTTGAGTTCTATGTACAGAGAAAGGTGAGCTTTGATCTAGGCCCCCCATTTTTTCTTTCTGGTAATTGAGAAGATGGTAGTATTGACTTGCTACTTTCATGCAGAAAGTAATGTTGGATAATCTTGAGAAGGAAGAAGCTCGGGTGGAGGAGGTGACAGGACAGATGGAGGGCAGGGCAGGCAAGCCTCTTGCTAAGGCTTCTAGACAAGTTGGAAAGAACCAAAGAAAGAACAACACCAAGAAAGCCAATGAAGCAGATACTGTTGTTGAGTCTGTAGCATCAGTTAGTACTACAGCTGAAACTGGTAGGCATCATTCTTTTCTGATGAATAAAAAATCATCTTTGTCAGTAAGCCAGTGTTTGGACATACACGCCAATTGGCAGCATAGAAATTGAAACCCGATCGGTGTGTTTGGACGTACACGCCAATCGACAGCACAAAAATTGAAACCCGAAATGGGTGGATTGTCAGTTACCATTTTTTTCCCATCTTGAAGAGTTCATTCATCTCAATGCATGTTATCTTTTTCTCTCCGTAGGACATGTTTCTGAGGGGAAAAAACCCAAAGGCAGGGGAGCTACGAAGAAGGCTCCTGCTAGAAAGGTATGCTTGCAAATCCTGAACTTCTTATTTCCCAAGTATCTCCCTGTTTTTGTGGACTCCTCATTGCCTTTTTGGTTTCGGTCTTTCAGAAGAAAATGTGACTGCCGTTGATAGTGAAGAGGAAGATGATGAGACACTCGAGCTGAAAGAATGAATGATAAGGTGCTCGAGCTGAAAGAATGAATGATGAGGTGCTCGGGCTGAAAGAATGAATGATTGTGTTGAGATCAGGGCTGAAGTTGGAAATGAATGATTGTGTTGAGATTAGGGCTGAAGTTGGAAATGAATGATTGTGTTTGATTAAATGAATGAATGATTGTGTTCGATTGAATGAATAAATGATTGTGTTTGATTGAATGAATGAATGAATGATTTAGACATGAAGTATTTATCTATATCAGCTTATATGAGTTATCGGGGTGTACTACAATGGTAAGAGCTGCCATTACTATTTAAATTTTTTATTAACAATAGGCATTAGCTACAGCTATTAACCGTAGCCCTTTGTTGAAAACCGTAGCTCTTGCTAATTTTAGCCTTTTGCTATGGTTCGCATTCTACTTTTCGCGACAGATACAATCCGTAGCTGTATATAAAGTTAAAACTACGGACAATATCGCTACAGATTTAATCCGTACCTATAGTTTTAATAGCTACGGCTATTACAGTAGCCTTGTATCTAAAAACCGTAGTTGTTGTTAAATTAAGCCTATTGCTACAGTTCTTGCTGAACTTTTAGTTACAGATATAATCCGTCGCTATAAGTACTTTAGGCTACAGAAGCTATGGCTACGGTTTTAATCCGTATCCATTGCTTCTATGGCTACGGATAGAATCCCTAGGTATAGCTCTTTTACCTATGGCTATGGCATCAATGGCAACGGTCGTGTTACTGACGATAACCGTAGCCATAGACTTTTGGCTACGGTTTTTATTCGTAGCCGTTGCCCCTTTTTTTGGTAGTGGTTCCTAAACCATTTAGTGCGTCGCAAAAAATTAACAATAGTTGAAAACCATCGCAAGAAAAAAATTAGTAACGGCTAAAAACCGTTGTAAGCAAAAAATTAGCAATTGTTTAAAACCGTCGTAAATTTTAGAAAGAACAATTTTGAAACTGTAACGTCTCGGAAAAATCCGTACAAAGACCCGAGTACCACCTCAGGTAGAAATCACTCAGGACCAAATCCTTTAGAAATTAGATGAAATTAACTAAGTGTTAAACTAGATTACCTGTGAAATTAACACTAATCACTTTAAACACAAACTGCATGACCCAAAACTTGCAGAACCATTAACGCTACATTGCCCTAAAATCTAGGATCAATCACTAAACCCAGTTGCTTTTGGGAGCACATTGAAACTTCGTATCGGACTTGTACCGCGCGTCGAAAGTCTGATGACTACGAAACTATACGCTTATGACCGCCTTACTGGGCTTGAAGACCATCTCGAAAATCAATTCCTAATAATACCAAGAAACGCACAACTTGAGCTCGGAGCGAAGTGTGTGAGAAACGCGAATACCTTTAAGAAATGAACTCAGATTTAAGTAAACTGGACTGTTCGCTTGCAGACCAAATTTAAAGTTTCAGACCGTCGGAATCTGACCCAATTACACCCTCGGATTAGGGAAGATTTCATACACATGTCAGCGTACTTACGTCCCTGATCAAGTGTCGGTGACCACTAAACTGAAACTGGCCCGCTGGAGTTAATCTGTAAATCTAATCTGACTGAAAACTTAACTCGACCTAGATCCAATGCCAGGGAGCTTAAGTCCGATTGCACGTAGAAAAGGGGCCTCCATAAGTGCTCCGTTGAATCGAAACAGCCACTATTTGGCTATAACCTAAGTATACCATGGCCCTGGGGCCATTCCTGTCAGTTCTGGGACTATATAAGGACCTTAAACCCCCTCTCTCTCATGCCATACGAATTTGTAACCCTAAGAGAGAGAAAAGAGAACAGAGAGAAGGATGCGAGAGAGAGAGTGAGAGTTCGCTCTTGGGATTCAATCCCACCGTTCCACGTACCTAACTGCCACTTTCGTATTGCTATTCCAACGATTCCGACGCCGTTCTTAGGTAAGAAAAACCTAGCCCTAATCTGTTTTAGAGTTTTAAATAGTGTAAAGGATGAAATAGCTAACTTATTTCATATTGTAGGTTATCGTTGTATCGTAGATAAAGACTCGGTATACAAACTGAGTTCGATACTTGTTTATCGGTGAAAGGTGCAGATTATAAATGTATAGGTTATGGTTTTCAAGGCTTTCAATATTGGTTAATGATTTATAATTGACTTGGGAGCCATTTCACATGCTAAATGCGATGTTTCCCTCGCTTTACAGACATATATGAACTATGTTGAGTATAGTGCATTACATGTGTTTGTTGAAATGTTTGAATGAGTTTAGAATTTGGATTCGTGCTTGCCATGATTATCCATCATGGATACATAATGGTTGCACGTGTGACAACTCCTTGGTGAAAGGAATTTCCCTAATACATGTTATGGCCAACGTACATCATGAATGTTAAAATGTGTAGTCTAAATGTTTGTGAAAATGTCTGAATGAGTATGGAACTGGGACTCTTGCTTGCCATGATTATCCATCGTGGATACATGATGGTTGCACGTGTGACAACTCCTTGGTGAAAGGAATTGCCCTAATACATGTTATGGCCAACGTATGTCATGTATGTTGAAATGTGTAGTTTAAGTGTTTGTGAAAATGTCTAAATAAGTATGGAACTGGGATTCGTGCTTGACATGATTATCCGTCGTGGATACATGATGGTTGCACGTGTGACAACTCCTTGGTGAAAGGAATTTCCCTAATACATGTTATGGCCAACGTACGTCATATATGTTGAAATGTGTAGTCTAAGTGTTTGTGAAAATGTCTGAATGAGTATGGAACTGGGATTCGTACTTGCCATGGTTATCCATCATGGATACATGATGGTTGCACGTGTGATAACTCCTTGGTGAAAGGAATTACCCTAATACGTGTTATGGCCAATATACGCCATGTATGTTGAAGTGTGTAGTCTAAGTGTTTGTAAAAATGTCTGAACGAGTAAGTATTCGGAAACTTATACTTTATGAAGGTGTTGAGGTGAGATTCTCAATTTCCTTAGCTATGTGTATAAATCCCTTCATGCAACTTAGATTTAAAACTGTGTGATTTAGTATGAAATGCATATGTACGAAACATGCTTACTTTGTATTTTGTGAAATGCTCAAATGGTTTTGTTCTTCGAATTAATTGTTTAATGTTGAAATGCCTATCACACATGTTATCCTATTTTATTTAAATGTGTTTGGGACTACTACATAGTCCAGGCTATCGGTAATAGCTCCCGAACGAGTGGTTAAGTTAGCCTGGCCATAACGGATATGTTTAAGGAATCCGAGTCGTACGAAGATTACCGATGGTGGTTAGGCCACGTGGAGTGCTTATGCACTCTATGTCGATCAATTCAACGTACGCTTGTACCAGTCGAGCTTGTCAAGTAACCCAATTGGCCTAATGTATGTTCACCATGTATGAATGCTAATGTTTGAATCTAAGGTAACAACTTTCCAATGAAAACCCTGTTAACCCTGGTACCTCGATCCGCTAAGACTCATGAGCCGGACATGGTGGTATGGGACACCGTGGTCGAGCTGTCGGCCTACGCCGGGGTGACAAGCCCACCCGTAGTGACCAGTGAGCGACCTCAGCTCGTGAGCCGAATACGAAGGTATGGGACGCTGTATTCGAGCTGTCGGCCTACGACTAGGTGACGGGTCATTCATAGTGACCTCGAGCATACTTTGAGACTGCGCTAAGGTGACGAGCCTTTTCGTAGCAACTAGACTATAAGCTAGGCCTGCATCGTGGTGACTAGCCCTTTATAGCGACCTGGAACCGCAACAGCGTATGAGACTAGCTAGGACTGACGACCCTAGAATGGATCATTGTTTGAGAAATGATATAAGGGAGGTACCTTAGCTTCCCAATCCTGCTGTACGAAATGGTCTAATAAGAACTCGGTAATCACACTCATGCACCGCATTGCATGTGCCTTTGGCGTTGGTGTTGAGCACAGAGGAAGGGGTGCTTGCCGCGACCGTAAGAGGAAGATCGCAGATGGAGTGCAGACGAGGGCATGCATCATTAATACATATAATTTTTGCATTAACCAAAGTACTTAGGGATGCTTGATCGTATTGCTTTATCATTACTACTTGACTGATTTGATAACATGTTAAACTTTGCTTTATAGCTCCACTGAGTTCATCACCCACTCCCACGTTCTGGGACGGTGTTTTAAACACCAACCAGACTCTGTCTTAACTGCAAATGATGGCGATACTTATGAGGTAGAGCCGGACTATTATGATGATGAGGAGGAGTTCTCCTATATATAACTCTCTAGCGGGTCTATGTAGACCTGGAGTTGCGCTGATAGGGCTACAGGGTTTTAGACTAGATGACATTACACATTACCATTTTGTATATTTTGAGAATTTACATGTAATTATTGACATGGTAACATGATCATACTCAGGAGACCTACAATTATTTATATGCTTTATATATACTTATCACAGTCTTCCACTTGCGAAATTCAACTGTCTCTAGAGTATGATATGTTGTTTTGGTATAATCTCATTCATGTTTAATGCACTAATAAGGATAATATTCAATCATCATTATCTATGTTGCATAAGTGATGTTTTGGAACTCGGGAGTTTGAGCTTATGATCGACCCCGATTTTCAAGGCATTACAAGTTGGTATCAAAGCATGATTTGGATTAAACTGGACCTGGGTTATGGTCACACAACGCACACTGAAGTACTTTAACCTACGAGGGTGTGATAAAATGTAGGAACAGGCATAGGATTCCCAGTTTCGCTAATCGGCAAAATTAACCAAAAAAATAGACCGTTAGGATTGGGCCACGATAGTGTCAAGTCCGACTCAACGAGAGTGAGGATGAGACGGAGAGCGAAGAAGAGGAGAGTGATAAAGAAGGAGATGAGATAAGGGAAGAAGGAGAGCAGGAAGAGGAAGAGGAGGCCCAGGACACTGATGAGGGCTCTCCTCCTGCTACACAGGAGCGCTCTGGTGATCGGGCTGCTTTAGAAGCCTGTTTGGCTCAAATCAAGGAGGGTCAGGCTGCCTTGCGACGGGAGGTCATAGCGACCCGAGCCAAGGTTGAAGAGCATTAGGCCTTCGTAAAACGGAAGTTTGGCAAGGTATCTCGCACCTTGAGGGCTATCCTGTGTTGTCTGCAGGACAAGGGTGCGCCACCTCCATCACCAGATTCAGACGACTAGTTACATGTGTGGTCGTCTTTTAGTTTGCTTGGTTGTTAGTCTTCCCTTGTACTAACCTTAGTAGACTTGTTTGGTAGATAGTATGTTTAGTGATTAAGCTTGTTTATGTTAGCTCACATGCATCCTCTGTCATGACTCATGTGAATTTATATCTCGTGTACTGTGACAAACTTTGGTGAATGGAATGCGTGATGTTTCCTTGAGTCGTAATGTTAATGATGTGTGGAGGAATATGTGTGTTTAAGCTAAAAATCTGACTCGAGTTGCACCCTATGTTGTATATAGGGAATGCCACCTAAGAGCACGCGGAGCTCGGCATGTTTCTCGCTAGGCAAATCATTTGATAGGGCACCTCCCCTAAGCGATAGCCATACGGACCCCAGCTTGGGTCCAATTTACGAGAACATGCCAGATTCTTAGCTGGCCCCTGGCCCCACTACTGGGCCGACACCTATGACACCACCTATGTCACCTCCTGTCGTACCACCTGTTACACCATTGGTTCCTGAGCAGAACCATGTGTCTACCTCGATGCCTCAGATATCACAGTTTGCTCCACCTCCTGATAGGCTAGAGCAGATGATGTTGTTGATGCAGCAACAGCAGATAAGCAACAACAGCAGCAGATACAACAACAACACAGCGGCAGCAGTTTCTGGCCACCCTTGCAGGGGTCTTTGCCCAGGGTATGGGTGCGGCTCCGCCTGCTCCATTTGTGCCCCCTACTGGGAATACGGGTGCTAGTTGCCATTTCGACTGATTCCAGCACTTGCGGCCTCCTACATTTGCGAGTACTCACCGACCCGAGGAGGCTAAGTATTGGCTTGACTGCATCTCTAACATGCTGAAGCCGCTGCACTGCACTGAGGCAGAGCAGGTTGAGCTAGTCACCTTCATATTTGAGAAAGAGGCCAGCTTATGGTGGGACAGTGTCCTTCGAACTATTGCCGTCGGATACGTATGGACATGGGCAGCTTTTGAGACCTGCTTCCATGAGAAGTACTATCCTCTCACTTATCGGCACGAGAAGGAGAGCGAGTTCCTTTGCCTCCGACAGGGAGGGATGACGGTGGCAGAATACGAGAACAAGTTCACGGACCTAGGTCGATATGTTCCCTTGATATTAGCTGACCAGCTGATGCGAATGCGGTAGTTTTCAGAGGGCTTGCGACCCGAGATTCATTCGAAGATGTGTTGCACTAGCATACCCACTTATGTTGATGTAACATCCTGGATTTTCACTGTTTTGGGTTTTCCAAAAAATCCTTAAATTTTTTTTTTAAAATTAACTTATAATACCACTTAATGACTATTAGCACTCAATGTTAGTTTATACAGGGGTGGTACCAGTAAAGAACCGCATAAGTCCGATTAATCAACCGTGGGAAGCCAACGAATCCGCCCGATCACTTGAACATCAGGTGTAGCCCCATGATTTACTCACATAGGACCCAAATCTAACCGACCCATCGCTAACTAATCAAGACAATCATGACTAAATTGAAGATCTAACCGAAGCTGAGTCAGATAAGGCTCGGATCTCAACTAATAAACCAAATCAACCCCATTACTCTTTTAGCCTAAAACTGACAGTTTAGAATAATCATGACTAAATCTCTACTTTCACTAGTTATAAATAGGCCACACTATGAACATGATCAATCCAAACCCTAATCATCGCCCCACGAGAAATCTCAATACCTAATTCATTCCATAAATGCCCCGATTTCCCGAACAAGCTCTAGACCGCTCATTGGTGGGCCATTAGTTACAAAATTATAGAGTAATATCTGTCTTACTGGGCTTGACGTCCATCGCTGGAGTCAGACCTGGGAACGGTCTAGAACCACTCAACTTGAGCCAAAGGACAAGTGCATGAGAAGTGCAAATACCTTAAAGGAAGAGGCTGAAACTTAAGTGAATTGGGTCGTCCACTCTTACACAAAGTTGAGAATTTCGGACTGTCGATTTACGACCAAACTTTACATGTGGAGTAAGGATATTTTCCTGCGGCCCCGATCAACCATCGATGACCGTTGAACGGACTTCTAATCATATCCGTCGATTGGTGCATCCAAATGGCGGGCCGATCATGTCCATACATATATCATCATTAAGGCTAACTATCCTAAGGTGTATATCGACATGTATGCCCCAAAGTGGGCCCTAGAGGTTAGAAAGATCCTTCCATAGGGCTAGTATAGTAAAAACCTAGCCATTGGGGTCATTTACACCAAATCTGTCACTATAAAAGGGCCTCATTTGGGCACCCCCTCTCTCCATACGAATTTGACCTAGAGAAAAGAAAGAGAGAAAGAGAGAAAGAGGAGAAAAGAGGAGAAAGAGAGAAGGAGAAACGGAAGAAGGGAGAGAAAGATGGGCCCAAGGGAGGTGAGATCTAGAAACCCCTCTTCCCTTTCCTCAAGAAACCCCTAATCCTCAAATACAAGCGATTTCTATCCGATTGGCGAGGTAAGCACCCATCCTTTTTGTAATCCTTTATGTTGAGCTAGGATTTGTATGAAATCCTAACAAGCAAATGCATTAACTCAGGATTCCGGCCAATCGACCGTGAGTTCGACACTTCCAGGTTGCTTCCCCAAGTCTTCAACGATCCATAGGTACGGACTATTGTTCTTAGGTGGCCTAGCCTCAATTTTAGTATGAGTTTAATGATTTTGCTTGATTGGATGATGCATTTGGAGAATCTAGACAAACCTAGGGAAGACCTTACCCTTGATCCTATCAATTCACATGGAATGGTTACGGAATGTTGTTGCCTTTCGTATGATTTAGTTTAAATGAATGATTGCATGTACTTGTCTTGTTTGGTTCTCATATGATGTTGCCTCATAGCATGTATAAGAAGTGCTTAGCTTTTGTGTGATTTGGTTCTATTAGGTATAAGAAGTGCTTAGCTTCCTCACTAACCCACACAAAACACATGCACTCTTGTTTCATGATATTGGTAGCTTTGCTTGATAGGAAAAATCTAAATTGTATGTTGAGAAAATATGTAGCATGATACTATTTTATGCTAGATGATAAACCTATTAGTTAGCATGCTATAAATTACCATCAAATCCTTGGGTTGGTCAAGAATATGAGGAGAGTGAAGGTGGTCCCGTTGGTAGGACTATCCTGAGGCTAAACCTATGAATTTGAGGCAGGCGCATATGGGTGACAGTAGTTAGACTACATGGGTCATTTGTACCCGATATCGTCTATCACGTGCTTACCTGAACTCATGCGGTCTAGCTTATTTACTGACCAACTTTGTTTGTTAACCCTGTTTGCTCAAATATGTATGGAACCTGGGACACCCTACAACTGTTGTAGCCCATTGCTAACCATTTGAAACTGATCCACCACCTCGTAAGCTGGGCATGGTGGAATGGGACACTATGTCTAAGCTATCGTCCTACGCTGTGGTGACGCACCTCTCTGTAGTGATCACAAGCGATCCCTTCTTCTCGCCACTCCCCATGTGCTGACGGGATTAAGGATCGCGAGGTCCTGGCCTCGCACGTTGAGGGGCCTTGACTCCGCAACCAGTTCAAGGCATTTGATACGTGGGGTGTATCAGTTTCTCTAACCTGCATGAATGGAATTAACTAAGAACTTGGCTAACATTATCATCGTATCTCACTAGCTAGGTTGGTGACTCGGCAGTCGAGGTCGCTCTGAGGGAGTGTTGGTCATATGCGATTGTTAAATGAAGTCACTCGAGGGAGTGTTATGGCGAGGGCATGCATATGCATTAATAAGATTGGTTAGGTATTTCTGAATGATTGTTTTTCATTAAGTTCATAATGTAATTGATGTCTGTTACAACTTAAGATTAATAGCACCACTGAGTTGATCACTCACTCCCACTCTGGGATAGTGTTTTAAAACACCAACCAGACTCTTCAGTAGATGCAGGTGATGTAGAGTACGACGAGCACGGTGGCGCGAGTCTGGATGAGGAGGACGAGTTGTCCTATTTACAGTTGATGGGCGGCTCGCCCTAGTTTTACAGGCAGACTTGGATCGCTAAGTAGGGGACTTGACGAACATTCTTTGGGACATACAATTTTTTGTACTTTTATTAGGCAACACCTTGAGTAACCCATAGTTATAATTTTTGGACTTGTAAACATTTAGCCTTTTCCATTACAGTAGACTAGCTTTAAATTGTGATTCATTTTTCAAGTAATTCCATGCTGCGCATTTAAACCTGATTAATCACAAAATAAATAAATTGATTATAAGTAATACCCGGGAACTTGGGAGTCGAGCATATGCACGACCTCTGATTTTCAGGGTGTTACAAGATGGTATTAGAGCAACGGTTTGGAATTAATTGGGTCGTGGGTCATGAACTCACTAACGCATCCGCTGACTTTAGAGGAAGTATAATAACGACACTAAAATGATAGGAACCAACCCATACGCCTGAATCAACGAATCCTAGATGGAAGGTAAGACTTCTAAAGAGTTAGGGTTGAGTGGCGAGAGATAGTAGTGACGCTAGGAAATAGGTCCGAGAGACTTACAATACCTTAGCGCGATGATAGGAACGAATCAGAACTGAATGATTAGACGGTCGAGGCCACCGTCCAAGTCCAAACAAGCTAATACCGGACCAAATTTGATAATTTCGACTCATTCGAGGATAAAGACAGAGGTGAATGAAAATTTACTGAAATTAGTGAAACTTTAGAAAAATCAGATTTTGACCATTAATCGGGGGGAATCTTACAAAACCACCAAGCTCATTGCATAGATCAGCTTCTCTTACCCCAAATTCATAGATGGCACGTCGAATAACTCATTCCGGTTTGCGAGATATGGGCATCGAAAGACCTCGACCACCCGGGAAGCCAGAGGCCCGCGAGGCCCCCGCCGGCCCGCGTTGCCCCGCCGGAATTTCCTAGAAATTTGGGTCCACTTTAAAAATTCATATCTCCTCCTTTATAACTCCGATTTAGGTTATTAGAAAGCTAGATTGAAGCTTGATAAGTCTAGTTTTATATAAAAATAATAAAAAATAAAATAAAAATTATAATATAGTTAAAATTAAGATGTTTTACCAACTGTCCAAAATTTATTAATTTCGGACAGCTGTTACACCTAGAATTTTAATAATTTATATACAACTCCAAATGATATGTTTGTGGGATGACTTAAAACATGATGATAAATCATCATAAAAATTTTAAAAATAATCCAGTTACAAAAAGTATAAGAAACGTTACAAGATGGGTCCCCTCCTCCCTTTCAATGTATACACGAGTAGGGCCCATTTCTCTTGCTATTTAGGATTATCTAGAGTTCATAAAACCTATCTCTACTACTCCCATTACCCTCCACCATCCCTTCTAAACCCTAAAGAAAACTCGCCATTTCCCAATCTCAAAACCCAATCCTCAAACCTATCATCTTCTTCTTTACTCTAACCCATCTCAATCCTCATTCTCTCAAGCCCTTCCCAAACTTTTCTCAATCTCATTTCTTCAACTCATTCCTAATCACTTCTCAACTTCCATCCCTTGAATCCATTTTCTTAGACTCATCTCCAAATTCATCTCACTCAACATCTCTAAACCTATCTTTTCCTCCTTCACAAACCCATCACCAAATCCATTCTCAACACCATCTCAAACCCATTCACCAAATCCATTCTCATCACCTTCCCCTTCAACAAAACCCATTCAAAACCATCCACTCATTCACTCCCATAAGCTCATTCACAAAACCCAACAATTTGTAAAAATTAATTTTTATATACTTTGGTATGGATTGATCATTAGATTGTTGCAATTGGAAATTTTTATATAAGGTTTGATGATAATCAAGAGGCAACAACTTACTGTCCATTTTCAATTTCATTTTAACCCAATCATAAAGAGTAGAATATCCCACCCTTAGGTAAACTTTATCATCAAACACTTAGTACGATAATGATGATTTTGACATTTGTTTTCAAACCTCAAAGGTGAAAATTTTTAAGGGAGGTAGATCACAATGAGCTAGGCTAGTGTATTTATTATATACCCTAAAACGTATATAAACCCGAAACCAATAAAACTTAAGCAAATGAAATGATAATATCTTTACTTATTACCCTTAGGCAATTTCGGGGACGAAATTGTTTTTAAGGGAGGTAAATTGTAACATCCTGGATTTTCACTATTTTGGGTTTTCCAAAAAATCCTTGAAAAAATTTTTTAATTAACTTATAATACCACTTAATGACTATTAGCACTCAATGTTAGTTTATACAGGGGTGGTACCATTAAAGAACCGCACAAGTCCGATTAATCAACAGTAAGAAGCCAACAAATCCACCTGATCACTTGAATATCAGGTGTAACCCCATGATTTACTCACATAGGACCCAAATCTAACCTACCCATCGCTAACTAATCAAGACAATCATGACTAAATTGAAGATCTAACTGAAGCCGAGTCAGATAAGGCCTGGATCTCAACTAATAAACCGAATCAACCCCGTTACTCTTTTAGCCTAAAACTGACGGTTTAGAGTAATCATGACTAAATCTCCACTTTCACTAGTTATAAATAGGTCACACTATGAACATATTAATCCAAACTCTAATCGTCGCTCATGAGAAATCTTAATACCTAATTCATTCCAGAAATGGCCCGATTTTCCGAACAGGCTCTAGACCGCTCGTTGGTGGGCCACTAGTTACAAAATTATAGAGTAATATCTATCTTACTGGGCTTGACGTCTATCGCGGGAGTCGGACCTGGGAATGGTCCAGAACCGCTCAACTTGAGCCAAAGGACAAGTGCAAATACCTTAAAGGAAGATGTTGAAACTTAAGTGAATTGGGTCGTCCACTCTTATGCAAAGTTGAGGATTTCGGACTGTTGATTTACGACCAAACAGCACATGCGGAGTAAGGATATTTTTCTGTTCATATTCGTATCGCCGCGGCTCCGATTGACCATCGATGACCGTTGAATGGAATTCTAATCATATTCGTCGATCGGTGCATCCAAATGGCAAGCCGATCATGTCCATACGTAGATCATCATTAAGGCTAATTATCCTACTGTGTATATCAACATGTATGCCCCAAAGTGGGCCCTAAAGGTTAGAAAGACCCTCCCATAGGGCCAGTATAGTAAAAACTTAGCCATTGGGGCCATTTACACCAAATCTGACACTATAAAAGGGCCTCATTTGGGCACCCCTCTCCCCATACGAATTTGCCCTAGAGAAAAGAAAGAGAGAAAGAGAGAAAGAGGAGAAAGAGAGAAGGAGAGAAGGAAGAAGGGAGAGAAAGGTGGGCCCAAGGGAGGTGAGATCTAGAAACCCCTCTTCCCTTTCCTCAAGAAACCCCTCATCCTCAAATACAAGCGATTTCCATCCGATTGGGGAGGTAAGCACCCATCCTTTTTGTAATCCTTTCTGTTGAGCTAGGATTTGTATGAAATCCTAACATGCAAATGAAATTGCACCTACTTGTGCCCTTGTTTGTCAAGTTATGTGAATGGTAAGTCAGACTAGCTACAGAACTTGATAAGAAGATTATTTCAAGCGTCTGCCTCAACCGGATGTGTGAAAGCTCGCAATAGGTAAATCATAGCCTCTCATCCCATGTCCCAAAATACTAAGTGATTAAAACCCTTAAAACAAGATAGACATCTTAGGGTTTTTGAGGTGAGAAAACTTTTTTAAAATAGGAAAATCTCTATGTTTTTCTCACCTTGTCGATCTTATCGAAACACCCTCGATATGATCGACCTGTTCTGTCGATGTCCTCGATACCTTAACGATATTATCGATGAGAGGACCAAAAGTGTCCAGCAACTAAATATTCATCTGAATGGATTTATTGATGTATTGATACACATATCGATATCATCGATATAAGTACAAATATGTCCAGCAACTTCATAACATATCTGGACGAATTATCGATGTATCGATACACCTATCGATATTATCGGTATTCAAATCTCGAGTCCATGGAAAGTGGCTCGATAAGATCGACAGACAGTTTTTCGATGCCCCTGTTTTTTAAAGAAAATCTCAGAAGTCTTCGATAGCATCGATGCTCTTCCGATATGATCTGAATTCAAATATCGATAACAACGAAAGTCCATCGATGATATCGATTGTGGGCGTGCATATCTTACAACAGATATTTTAGGTTGTTCTTAACTATGATCGGGGGCTCTTCGATAGAATCGATATTCAAATTTCGATGATATCAACACCAGATCGATTGCGTCGAACAAAGCCATAAATTGTCCAGCAACTCAAGATAAATCAGCTAGATTTATCGATGCCTCAACTCTGATCTTGATATCATCGACATCCAAATTCCGATGATCTCGATGGTTCCCCGATCAATCTTGAAATCCTGAAATATTTTAAATTCAAGTCTCTCTCATTTTTCAAATGCCAATGGATCGATCCTGTCCTCGATGGAATCGGAGTTCGAAATCCGATAACATCGACCATGGTCTCGATTCATCGACCAATTGGCAAGAAGTTTCAAAAGTGTATGACATCGAGTCCGAGTCATCGAGCAAACCATCGATGCTATCAAGAGTATACGCTCGATGATATCGAACCTACTCAATAATATCAAACTCTGTCATAAATATGACCGTTTTATATTCGTTGGAGCTTTTTGCCTATATATAGAGGACTTGTCTTTTGTTGCTGTAAGAGAGAAAAGAGAGAGCTTTTGTGTGTTTCAACTCATATCTTATATCTAAAGCCCTTTCTCTCGAGGGAGTTCATCCTTCAATCCACCCTCATCATTGATATTCAATAGGGTGGATTGGGAAATGAACTTCCGCATTCAAGGATCCTCCAGCTACTACCTGATTGGCAAATCATTAAGTTGGGATGCCTTGAATGCATAATATTGGAACTACTCTCCCTTCCTTATAGGAAAACCTTTATAGAGTAGGATTCCATCTTAACCTTGACCCAACCCTAAGCCTAGTCTTGTTATATCTTTTGTGTTGTGGATCAAGGAAGTAGAAGACTCTTCGTCAACAAGGAGGAGGAGATCTTCGGCGTTGTACTTAACGGGACTCATCAACTTATCTGTAAGTATCTAGAGTCCAAGAGGACACTTGTGATCATTCCTTTCTAGGATTGGGTCTTAAGTGGTTCTCACCCTTTGAATCCCTCGTAGGAGGCTTCCGGTGGGAGTGTACGAGGTGGGTACTTTATGTGGACCCTTGCTCTGTGGAGAGCATAAGCATCTGGTTAGGAGTGAACCAGTAAAACTCCCGGGTACGTTATGTGGACCCTTACTCTATAGAAAGCATAAACATCTGGTTAGGAGTGAACCAGTAAAACTCCAGGGTTAGAGGTGAACCGAGTAGAAACCTCCGTGTAAAGGTTGAAGGTGAACCTGATTTAAAACCTTAGGTTTGAGGTGAACCCTGGGAAACCTCCTTAGTGAAATTCGGTACACTCAAGGGTTGAGTGCGGCAGCTGGGAGTAGAGTAGACTTATCGTTGAACCACTATAAAATGATTGTGTTTGTGATTACTTTTCTATATGTGTGATTCATGACAATGCATTCATATTCATATATCTGATCACATCTCACATACATACATAGTCACATCCAACATAGACTAAGTTGCATATTGCTATATCTTGATTAATTTGTAATTGGATTCTCTACCTGGCTTGGAAGCTAGTAGAGTTACATTTGAGTAATCCTAAAAATTACATACATGATAGGATTAGAGTGATAGGATTTTTAATATAACTCATAAATCTTTAAAAAGTCCTATTCACCCCCCTCTAGGAGATATTGGCATATTCCGACTTCAATTTAAGCGGTCTTCACCGCTATTTCAATTGGTATCAGAGTGGGTCTCTCTTTAAAGGCTTCACCACCTAGCGAGTGATCTTGACTGAAGTTGGAATCATGTTTAAAAATGTCCAAGAGGGTGTAACAAACCTGAATAGTTGTCTAGTAATCCATATAGCCCTGAAAGTCGAAAATAGTTCAAAGTGGTATCTGGACAGTGGATGCTCCAGACACATGACTGGTGACCAAACACACTTTTGTGAGTATTCAAACTTTGATGGTGAATCTGTCACATTTGGTGATGGGAGCTCAGCCAAGATAGTTGGATAAGGAACTATAGCAGTACCAGGCCTTCCAAAGATCAAACATGTACTCTGTGTAGAAGGCCTGAAACATAATCTCCTGAGTACCTCCCAAATCTGTGATAAAGAACATCTTGTCACTTTCTCAAAGGATGTGTGTAGAATTTTGGATCATATAGGAAATTCTCTCATAAAAGGTTTACGTACTAGTGATAATTATAATGTCATTGAAAGTACAAGTGAGAAGGGGCTATCCACAAAGTGTAACATGGCTGTGAAAAATCAATCCAAACTATGGCACCAAAGGTTAGGACATGTCCACTACTGAAATTTAGCAAAGCTCAGTTCAAAGAATCTGGTTAGGGGACTTCCCAAGATTAGAAAAGAAGAAAAAGGTGTCTGTGGAGAATGTCTAAAAGGAAAACAGATAAAGGCCAAACACAAGAAAATAACCTCCATAGCAACAATAAAACCTTTGGATCTGTTACATATGGATCTAGTTGGACCAACTAAAGTGGAAAGTCATGGGAAGAAAAGATATTTCCTGGTGGTAGTAGATGACTACACCAGATTTACTTAGGTCGCATTTCTTCGAGAAAAATCAAATGCTTTTGAGGAATTTGTGATTCTGGCAAAACGACTCCAAAATGAAAAAGGATACGGGATCAATCGCATCAGAAGTGATCATGGTGGGGAATTTGAAAATGAAAAATTTTAAAAATACTGCAATGAGAAAGGGATTCATCATGAATTCTCAGCTCCAAAAACCCCACAGCAAAATGGAGTCGTTGAAAGAAAAAATCAAGTACTGCACAGTTATGCTAAATGGGAAGGATATGGCTAAAAGTTTTTGGGCAAAAGCTGTCAACACTACTTGCTATATCATAAATAGAGTATATCTTAGAGCAGGCTTAAACAAAACCCCATACAAACTATGGTATGGAAAACTGCCTAGTGTGAAATATTTTTGAGTCTTTGGTAGCAAATGTTATCTCTTGAGAGATAAAGATCACCTAGGGAAATTTGAGTCTAAAAGTAATGAAGGAATCTTCTTGGGGTATGCCATGAATAGTCGTGCATACAGAGTATACAATCTAAGAACTCTATTCAGAAATCAGTAAATGTGGTAATTGATGATCAACCTCATGAAGAAGAAGCACCTGTGAATGAATTAGAAGATGATGTAGATTCATGCATACTGGAAAAACCTAAAAGCAAAACTTTATCACCCAGTGAACCTCAACCATCATCTATCATTCCCATTATAAAAGATCATCCTCGAGAGCAAATCATTGGAGATCCTAATGCTGGTGTAAGAACTCGACAACAGATAGAAAATATCTATAGTCATTTCTGCTTTACCTCAAAGATTGAGCCTAAGAACATTGTTGAAGCCCTACAAGACGAACACTGGATAAATGCAATGCAAGAAGAACTTCAACAATTTCAAAGAAATGAGGTATGGAATTTAGTTCCCAGACCACTCGATACTAATGTCATTGGAACCAAATGGGTCTTCAAGAATAAATTTGATGAATCAGGAAATGTGATTAGAAACAAAGCAAGACTTGTAGCTCAAGGGTACTCACAGATAGAAGGCATTGATTTTGATGAGACATTTGCCCCTGTAGCTCACCTCGAGTTTATCGTAATTCTTTTATCCATTGCATGTGCATTAAAATTTAAACTATTTCAAATGGATGTTAAGAGTGTTTTTCTGAATGGAGATCTTGCTGAAGAAGTTTATGTGGAACAACCCAAGGGATTCTCAATCCTAAGTGCCCTCAATACGTATATCATTTAAACAAAGCTCTTTATGGTCTTAAACAGGCACCACGTGCTTGGTATGAACGATTGACAAAAAAAATTTTGGACCATAAATTTTGTAGAGGGACTGTTGATAAAACCCTATTTACCCAAAGAACAAAAGACTCACTGCTTATTGCACAAATTTATGTGGACAATATAGTCTTTGGTTCAACATGTGAAGATATTGCATATAAATTTGCTGACCTCATGAAATCAAAATTTGAAATGAGTATGGTTGGTGAATTAAACTTCTTTTTAAGTTTGCAGGTCAAGTAGCTACATGATGGAATCTTTATCTATCAAACGAAGTATGCGAACGATTTGGTCAAAAGGTTTGGTCTTGAATTTGGTCGTTCCTATCACACTCCCATGAGCACCACACTCAAACTCTCCAAAGATACACATGACAAGAGTGTGGATCAACATCTCTACAGGAGTATGATAGGAAGTCTACTATATCTCACAGCTAGTCGTCCCGACATATCTTTTAGTGTGGGTGTATATGCTCGATACAAGCTGATCCTAAAGAATCTCACCTAACAGCCATTAAAAGGATAATTAAATACATAGCAGGAACTACCGCCTACGGTCTGTGGTATCCATTTGAAACATCCACGATCATCGCCGGGTACTCTGATGCCGACTGGGCAGGAAATTTGGATGATCGAAAATCAACTGGCGAAGGATGTTTCTATGTTGGAAACTGTCTGCTCTCCTAATAGAGCAAGAAGTAAAATTCAATATCATTATCTACTGCCGAGGCTGAATACATTGCTACTGGTAGTTGTTGTGCACAACTCCTTTGGATGAAACAGATGTTATTGGATTATGGGATTGAACAACTCACAATAAGTCTCTTCTTTGATAACACAAGCGCAATCAACATTTCAAAGAATCCTGTTCAACACTCTCGGACTAAATATATTGACATCCATCATCACTTTATCTGAGAAATTGTTGAGGACAAGATCCTTACACTGGATTATGTTTCCATAGAAAAGCAACTCGCAGACATTCTCACTAAACCTCTTGATACAAATAGGTTTAGTGATTTGCAAAAATCCATTAGTGTCTGCTCTCACTAAATCTCAGTGAACATAAGCCACACTGGTAAAACTTCACACTGAGACATTCGTGGTTATAAGTCATCCACAAGTCAATAACTTCTGTGTTAACTATGTTATTTTGAATGCAAAGTCATGACAATATCGGTAACATTTGAACAAGGTCAGATCTATGATACCAATATTCAACATCAACAAAATTAAAGAAAACTTGAAAATGCATTGTTACGATAAACTGTTAATCTACTACTATTTGTGGCAGTATGTGTGCTGATAGTTGGATAGTTGAATATTTTGGATTTTTACTACTGTCTGTGGCAGTATATAGTTGGATATTTTGGATATGGCTGAACAGAATTCACATTTTTTATGGCATAATTAAGTTTTTTCCCCCTGGTTTATCAAGTTATGGAATGCATATGATGTCCTAAATGAACATTTCAACTACTTTACAACTGCTCTATCTTATCCTACATGCATTCATGAATTCTGAAATTGATGTTTGATTGAATTGAGTTAACTTTTATACATCAATGCTCTGCTTCTACTTGCTTGGTTCTCCCATGCAATTCACTCTTCAGTCAATATCACTTGTTATACCTTTGCCAATGACTGACAAAAAGGGGGAGAACAGTTTAAAACACCCCGAGCAGAAAATTGTATATCTAATGTTGTTGCAGGTGTGAGGGGGAGCAGCTGCACTAAGAAAGGGGGAGTTTTGAAGTATGGGGGAGCAGATACTTCTACAATGTGTACATGGGGTAGAAAAATTGTAAATTTGTGTAAATGCATGTACACACAATTTAGGGTGTGTCTAGAAGTGTTCTAGGATGTTTTGGGTATTTTGTCACGTAATTGACAAAGGGGGAGATTGAAAATGCACCTACTTGTGCCCTGGTTTGTCAAGTTACGTGAATGGTAAGTTAGACTGGCTACAGAACTTGATAAAAAGATTATTTCAAGCGTCTGCCTCAACCGGATGTGTGGAAGCTCGCAATAGGTAAATCATAGCCTCACATCCCATGTCCCAAAACACCAGGTGATTAAAACCCTTAAAACAAGATAGACATCTTAGGGTTTTTGAGATGAGAAAACTTTTTCAAAATAGAAAAATCTCTATGTTTTTCTCACCTTGTCGATCTTATCGAAACACCCTCGATATGATCGACCTGTTCTATCGATGTCCTCAATACCTTAATGATATTATCGATGAAAGGACCAAAAGTATCCAACAACTAAATATTCATCTGGACGGATTTATCAATGTATCGATACACATATCGACATCATCGATATAAGTATAAATATGTCTAGCAACTTCATAACATATCTGGACGAATTATCGATGTATCAATACACCTATCGATATCATCGATATTCAAATCTCAAGTCCATCGAGAGTGGCTCGATAAGATCAACAGACAGTTTTTCGGTGCCCCCGTTTTTTAAAGAAAATCTCAAAAGTCTTCGATAGCATCGATGCTCTTCTGATATGATCTGAATTCAAATGTCGATAACATCGGAAGTCCATCGATGATATCGATCGTGGGTGCGCATATCTTACAGCAGATATTTTAGGTTATTCTTAACTATGATCGAGGGCCCTTCGATAAAATCGATATTTAAATATCGATGATATCGACACCAGATCGATTGCATCGAACAAAGTCATAAATTGTCCAGCAAGCTCAAGATAAATCAGCTGGATTTATCGATGCCTCGACTCTGATCTCGATATTATCGACATTCAAATTCTGATGATCTCGATGGTTCCCCGATCAATCTTGAAATCCTGAAATATTTCAAAGTCAAGTCTCTCTCATTTTTCAAATGCCGATGGATCGATCCTATCCTCGATGGAATCGGAGTTCAAAATCCAATAACATCGACCATGGTCTCGATTCATCGACTAATTGGTAAGAAGTTTCAAAAGCGTATGACATCGAGTCCGAGTCATCGAGCAGACCATCAATACTATTGAGAGTATACGCTCAATGATATCGAACCTACTCAATAATATCGAACTCTGTCATAAATATGACCGTTTTATATCCGTTGGAGCTTTTTGCCTATATATAGAGGACTTGTCTTTTGTTGCTGTAAGAGAGAAAAGAGAGAGCTTTTGTGTGTTTCAACTCATATCTTATATCTAAAGCCCTTTCTCTCGAGGGAGTTCATCCTCCAATCCACCCTCATCATTGATATTCAATAGGGTGGATTGGAGAATGAACTTCCGCATTCAAGGATCCTCCAGCTACTACCTGATTGGCAAATCATTAAGTTGGGATGCCTTGAATGCATAAGATTGGAACTACTCTCCCTTACTTATAGGAAAACCTTTAGAGAGTAGGATTCCATCTTAACCTTGACCCAACCCTAAGCCTAGTCTTGGTATATCTTTTATGTTGCGGATCAAGAAGCAGAAGACTCTTCGTCAACAAGGAGGAGGAGATCTTCGGCGTTGTACTTAACGGGACTAATCAACTTATCTATAAGTATCTAGAGTCCAAGAGGACACTTGTGATCATTCCTTTCTAGGATTGAGTCTTAAGTGGTTCTCACCCTTCGAAGCCCTCGTAGGAGGCTTCCAGCAGGAATGTACGTGGTGGGTGCATTGTGTGGACCCTTGCTCTGTGGAGAGCATAAACATCTGGTTAGGAGTGAACCAGTAAAACTCCCGAGTGCATTGTGTGGACCCTTGCTCTATGGAGAGTATAAACATCTGGTTAAAAGTGAATCAGTAAAACTCCAGGGTTAGAGGTGAACTGAGTAGAAACCTCCGTGTAAAGGTTGAAGGTGAACCTGATTTAAAACCTTAGGTTTGAGGTGAACCCTGGGAAACCTCCTTAGTGAAATTCGGTACACTCAAGGGTTGAGTGCGGTAGCCGGAAGTGGAGTAGACTTATCATCGAACCACTATAAAATGACTGTGTTTGTGATTGCTTTTCTATATGTATGATTCATGACAATGCATTCATATTCATATATCTGATCACATCTCACACACATACACTGTCACGTCCAACATAGACTAAGTTGCATATTGCTATATCTTGATTAGTTTGTGATTGGATCCTCTACCTGACTTGGAAGCTAGTAGAGTTACATTTGAGTAATCCTAAAAATTACATACATGATAGGATTAGAGTGATAGGATTTTTAATATAACTCATAAATCTTTAAAAGGTCCTATTCACCCGCCTCTAGGAGATATTGGCATATTCCGACTTCAACTCAAGCGGTCTTCACCGCTATTTCAGCAAACGCATTGACTCAGGATTCTGGCCAATCAACCATGAGTTCGACACTTCTAGGTCGCTTCCCTAAGTCTTCAACGATCCATATATGCGAACTATTGTTCTTAAGTGGCCTAGCACCAATTTTAGTATGAGTTTAATGATTTTGCTTGCTTGGATGATGCATTTGGAGAATTTAGACAAACCTAGGGAAGACCCTACTCTTGATCCTATCAATTCACATGGAATGGTTACGGAATGTTGTTGCCTTTCGTATGATTTAGTTTAAATGAATGATTGCATGTACTTGTCTTGTTTGGTTCTTATATGATGTTGCCTCATAGCATGTGTGATCCATTAACTCTTGTATGATTTAGTTCTATTAGGTATAGGTGCTTAGCTTCCTCACTAACCCACACAAAATACATGCACTCTTGTTTCATGATATTGGTAACTTTGCTTGATAGGAAAAATCTAAATTGTATGTTGAGAAAATATGACGCATGATATTATTTTATGCTAGATGATAACCCTGTTAGTTGGCATGCTATAGATTACCATCAAATCCTTAGGTTGGTCAGGAATATGAGGAGAGTGAAGGTGGTCCCGTTGGTAGGATTATCCTAAGGCTAAACCTATGAATTTAGGGCGGGTGTGTATGGGCGATAGTAGTTAGACTATATGGGTCGCCTGTACCCGATATCGTCTGTCACGTGCTTACCTGAACTCGTGTGGTCTAGCCTATTTACTAACCAATCTTATTTGTTAACCCTATTTGCTCACATATGTATGGAATCTAGGATACCCTACAACTATTGTAGCCCATTGCTAACCATTTGAAACTGATCCACCGCCTCGTGAGCCAAGCATGGTGGAATGGGACACTATGTCCGAGCTATCGGCCTATGCTGGGGTGATGCGCCTCCCCGTAGTGACCGCGAGCGATCCCTTCTTCTCGACACTCCCCATGTGCTTGAAGTCGGTGATGAAAAACCCGACGGGATTAAGGATCGTGGGGTCCTGGCCTCGTATGTTGAGGGGCCTTGACACCGCAACCAGTTCTGGGCATTTGATATGTGGGATGTATCAGTTTCTCCAACCCGCTGGATGGATGGAATTAACTAAGAACATGGCTAACATTATCATCGCATCGCACTAGCTAGATTGGCTACTCGGCGGTCGAGGTCGCTCTGAGGGAGTGTTGGTCATACGCGATCGTTAGATGAAGTCGCTCGAGGGAGTGTTGTGGCGAGGGCATGCATATGCATTAATAAGATTGGTTAGGTATTTCTAAATGATTATTTTTCATTAAGTTCATAATGTAATTGATGCTATTACAACTTAAGATTAATAGCACCCACTGAGTTGATCACTCACTCCCACTCTGGGATAGTGTTTTAAAACACCAACCAGACTCTTTAGTAGATGCGGGTGAGGCAGAGTACGAGGAACATAGCGGCGCGAGTCTGGATGAGGAGGACAACTTGTCCTATTTATAGTTGATGGGCAGCTCGCCCTAGTTTTATGGGCAGACTTGGATAGCTAAGTAGGGGACTTGGCGAATCATTCTTTGGGACATACAATTTTTGGTACTTTTGTTGGGCAATGCCTTGAGCGACCCATAGTTATAATTTTTGAACTTGTAAACATTTAGCCTTTTCCATTACAGTAGACTAGCTTTGAATTATGATTTGTGTTTCAAGTAATTCCATGTTGCGCATTTAAACCTGGTTAATCACAAAATAAATAAATTGATTATAAGTAATACTCGGGAACTTGGGAGTTGAGCATATGCACGACCCCCGATTTTCAGGGCGTTACAACTGAGTTAGTGAACATGTCCTTGCTAGCGGAGCAAGATGGGGACAAGTTCTCTCGTACTTGTGTGCCTATGGCCCCAAGGCCTCGACCAGATCTACCGAGTCGGTCATTCCTTAGCAAGAGGTCCCGTGCAAACTCACCTCCCAGGATCGCGGCTCCACCAGTCCCTATGAGACGACCAGACTTGTGGTGCACATACTGTAAGCGTGCGGGCCATGCAGATACTTATTGCTTCTTCAGGATGAGGGACAACGGCTTTACGCCCCTCAGAGGGTCAACCGTCAAATGCCACCACCTCTCTCGACTCCACCTCTACGGTCAGCACCAGCATATCCATCATTTCAGCCGCTTGCACCTCGCTTCAAGCCGCCTCAACGGCCTATGATACCACAACTGAACTGTCCATAACAGGCTCATGTGCACTCACTTGTAGATGAGGCATTCGAGACAACACCTATAGCTTTCGAAGTCATATCTCACATCTAAGGTACTCTAGGCTTCCTATTGGTGGACACCAGGTCCACTCCCTCCATCATATCATGCACAGCAGTCAAACGACTAGCATTAGGTACAGCTCCTACGAAGGGAGTGAGGATCCTTACCACCACTAGGACTTTTTTTGACGTTACCAGAATTTACGAGGGTTGCTCGATAGATTTAGGAACCAGGACGGTGCTAGTTGACCTGATTGTTGCCCCCATATATCATTACAACATTATCCTTGGTATGGATTGACTCACTAAGATGAAAGCAGAGATCGATTGTGAGGCTAGACTAGTGACAGCCCATGGACCTGAGGGTACGACTTTTACTTTCCATGTTCAGGTCAGTCACCCTTCTCGTTTAAGTTGTTACGCTTCTTTATTGGAGAGTATTGATGGTTCGATGCTTGGGGACATGCCAGTAATTTAGGATTATCAGAATGTGTTCAGGACAATTCCTGGACTACCTCCTCAGTGAGAGATCGATTTTACCATTGATCTTGTGCCATGTGCGACACCCATTTCATTATCGATGTATCACACGCCTCCCTGTGAGATGGAGGAACTGAGGAGACAGATCGATGATTTGTTGGAGTAAGGCTTCATACGACCAAGTGTGTCTCCTTGGGGAGCACCTGTGTTATTTGTGAAGAAGAAGGATGGGTCTCTGCGATTGTGTATTGATTATCGCAGGTTGAACCAAGCGACGGTGAAGAACAAGTATCCTCTGCTCAGGATAGATGATCTGTTTGATCAGTTGAAGGGGGCGCATACTTCTCGAAGATTGACTTACAGTCAGGGTATCACCAATTGCGTGTCAGGGATGAGGACATGCAGAAGACGGCTTTCAGGACCAGTTTTGGGCACTATGAGTTCCTTGTGATGTCGTTTGGACTCATAAACACACCAGCCGTATTCATGGACTTGATGAACAGGGTGTTTCGGCCGTTTCTATTCTGATTCATCATCATGTTTATAGATGACATCCTGATATACTCCAAGAGTGGGGAAGATCATGGGGAACATCTGCTAGCAGTCTTCGATGTGCTCAGGAAGAACCAATTGTTCACGCAGTACAAGAAGTGTGACTTCTGGAAGGAAGAAGTGAAGTTCCTGGGACACGTGGTGTCCAAGGAAGGTATAGTTGTAGACCTTGCTAAGGTAGCCGCAATTCAGGACTAAGAGCAGCCCGGTTTGGTTACCGAAGTGAGGAGTTTTCTTGGCCTGGCAGGTTACTATCGACGATTCATTCGGGACTTCTCCAAGATAGCCAGACCGTTGTCTCAGTTGACTCGAAAAGATCTTAAGTTCGCCTGGAATGAGAATGCAGAAGCATCTTTTAAGGAGCTGAAGGACAGGTTGACATCCGCCCCTGTGCTAGTATTGCCAGAGCAGGGGGTCAAGTATATGATATGCACCGACGTGTCTCGTGTTGGTTTGGGTTGCGTCGTTATGCAGAAGGACAGGGTGATTGCCTACGCTTCACAACAGTTGAGGAAAAACGAGAAAAATTACCCTACGCATGACTTAGACTTGGCGGCCGTCATCTTTGCACTGAAGCTCTGGAGACATTACCTCTATGGAGAGGAGTTAGAGCTCTTTTGCAACCACAAGAGCCTTAGGTACATATTCACTCAGAGGGACTTGAATATGAGGTAACGCCGATGGATGGAAACCTTGAAAGACTTCAAGTTCGAGGTCTCCTACTATCCTGGTAAGGCCAACCTTGTGGCAGACACGTTGAACCACAAGAAGACGATAACGTTTGCTGCTCCGCTGATGATAGCAAAGTGGGACATGGTAGAGTTTGTGCGAGACTTTAAGCAGAGACTTACAGTTGAGGAGCGGTTCGAGTGCATCGCACATATGCGTGTGCAACGACTGATCGATGACCGAATCATAGTGGCTCAGCAAGAAGATGAAGGGTTACTAGAGTTGAGGAAACGAGCTAGTAATGATACAGGATCTAAATGGAGAGTTGGTACGGATGGGGGTTTATGTTATCGTGGCTGCCTATGCATCCCAAATCTTTATGACTTGAGAAGGGATGTACTCAAAGCTACTCACAACTCGAGGATGGTAATGCATCCTGATAGTATGAAGATGTATCGAGACATGAAGCGCTCATACTGGTGGGAAAACATGAAGGTCCACCTAGAAGATTACGTATCCCGTTGTCTCACATGCCAGCAGGTCAAGGTAGAACATTGCCGACCTCTTGGACTGCTTCAGCCCATGCCCATAGCTGAATGGAAGTGAGACTTCATCTCTATGGATTTCAGCTCAGGGCTACCGAAGACGAAGAAGGGACATAATTCCATTTGGGTGATTGTGGACCAGTTGACGAAATTGGCTTATTTTCTCCCTATTCAGGTTTTGAATTCCACAGACGAGTTGGTCAGGTTGTACATCAAGGAGATTGTGCGTCTACATAGAGTTCCTATGGAGATCGTGTTGGACCAAGACACATGATTCACATCTATCTTCTGGACTTATATCTAGGAAGCAATGGGTGTGAAATTAAAATTCAGTACCGCGTTCCACCCATAGACTGATGGGCAGACAGAACGGGTAAATCAAGTGTTAGAAGATATGTTGTAAGCTTGTGTACTAGATTTCAAGGACAGTTGGGATGATTGTCTTCCTTATGTCAAATTTGCCTATAACAACAGCTTCCAAGCGAGTATTGGCATGGCCCCCTATGAGGCGTTGTATGGGCATCCGTGTAGAGCACCGCATTGCTGGGCAGAGGTTGGCGAGAGAAGTTTAGTTGGCCCCGAGTTAGTACAGGTGACCTTAGAGAAGATTGACATTGTCATGCGTCGACTTCTGACAGCACAGAACAGACAGAAGAGCTACACCGATACGAGGCAGCGACAGTTAGAGTTAGAGGTCCGGGACCATGTGTTTCTGAAAGGTTCCCCCATGAAGGGAGTCCTTCAGTTTGGGAAGAAGGGAAAACTCACACCGAAATTCATTGGCCCATTCCAGATACTGGATCGAGTGGGGTGGTAGCGTACTGCCTTGCTTTACCCACACCACTCGCGTGCGTGCACAATGTATTTCATGTATCTATGCTGAAGAAATACGTTCCTGATCCTTCCCACATTATCAAGTGGGAGCAGGTGCAGTTGAGTGAAGACGCTACTTATGTACTGTGACTGACACGTATCTTAGACAGGAAGGAGCAGGTGTTGTGCAGTAAGGTTATTCCACTGGTGAAAGTATTATGGACGCATCACACTAAGGAAGAGGCTACTTGGGAGACAGAAGCCGAGGTTCGTAAGAACTACCCTCAGATTCTCGAGGAGTACGAAATGTACTAATTTCGAGGACGAAAGTTTTCTTTAAGGTGGGTAAATTGTAACGTCTCAAAAAAATCCGTACAAAGACCCGAGTACCACCTCAGGTAGAAATCTCTCAGGACTAAATCCTTTAGAAATTAGATGAAATTAACTAAGTGTTAAACTAGATTACCTGTGAAATTAGCACTAATCACTTTAAATACGAACTGTAAGACCCAAAACTTGCAGAACCATTAACGCTACGTTGCCCTAAAATCTAGGATCAATATCTAAACCCAGTTGCTCTTGGGAGCACATTGAAACTTCGTATCGGACCTAAACTATGCGTCGAAAATCCGATGACTACGAAACTATACGCTTATGACCGCCTTACTGGGCTTGACGACCATATCGGAAATCAATTCCTAATAATACCCAAAAATGTACAACTTGAGCTCGGAGCGAAGTGTGTGAGAAACGCGAATACCTTTAGGAAATGAACTAAGATTTAAGTAAACTGGGTCGTTCGCTTGTGGGCCAAATTTAAGGTTTCAGACCGTCGGAATCTGACCCAATTACACCCTCAGATCAGGAAAAATTTCATATACATGTCAGTGTACTTGTGGCCTTGATCAAGCATCGGTGACTTTAAACTGAAACTGGTCCACCGGGGTCGATCTGTAAATCTGATCGGACTGAAAACTTAACTCGACCTAGATTCAATGCCAAGGAGCTTAAGTCCGACCGCACGCAGAAAAGGGGACTCCAGAAGTGCTCTGTTGAATCGAAACAACCACTATTTGGCTATAACCTAAGTATACCATGGCCCTGGGGCCATTCCTGTCAGTTTTGGGCCTATATAAGGACCTTAAACCCCCTCTCTCTCATGTCATACGAATTTGCAACCCTAAGAGAGAGAAAAGAGAAAAGAGAGAAGGAAAGAGAGAGAAAGTGAGAGAGAGAGAGAGAGTGAGAGTTCGCTCTTGGGATTCAATCTCACCGTTCCACGTACCTAATTGCCATTTCTGTATCATTATTCCAGCGATTCTGACACCATTTTTAGGTAAGAAAAACCTAAACCTAATCTATTTTAGGCTTTCAAATAGTGTAAAGGATGAAATAAATAACTTATTTCATACTGTAGGTTGTCATTGTGCCGTAGATAAAGACTCGGTATACAAACTGAGTTCGATACTTGTTTATCGGCAAAAGGTGCGGATTATAAATGTATAGGTCATGGTTTTCAAGGCTTTCAATGTCGGTTAATGATTTATAACTGAATTGGGTGCCATTTCACATGCTAAATGCGATATTTCCCTCGCTTTACAGATATATATGAACTGTGTTGAGTATAGTGCATTCTATGTGTTTATTGAAATATTTGAATGAGTTTAAAATTTGGATTCGTGCTTGCCATGATTATCCGTCGTGGATACATGATGCTTACACATGTGACAACTCTTTGGTGAAAAGAATTGCCCTAATACATGTTATGGCCAACGTATGTCATGTATGTTGAAATGTGTAGTTTAAGTGTTTGTGAAAATGTCTAAATGAGTATGGAACTGGGATTCGTGCTTGACATGATTATCCGTCGTGGATACATGATGGTTGCACGTGTGACAACTCCTTGGTGAAAGGAATTTCCCTAATACATGTTATGGCCAACGTACGTCATGTATGTTGAAATGTGTAGTCTAAGTGTTTGTGAAAATGTCTGAATGAGTATGGAACTGGGATTCGTGCTTGCCATGATTATCCGTTATGGATACATTATGGTTGCACGTGTGACAACTCCTTGGTGAAAGGAATTGCCCTAATATGTGTTATGACCAATATACGCCATGTATGTTGAAGTATGTAGTCTAAGTGTTTATAAAAATGTCTGAACGAGTAAGTATTCAGAAACTTGTACTTTATGAAGGTGTTGAGGTGAGATTCTCAATTTCCTTAGCTATGTGTATAAATCCCTTCTTGCAACTTAGATTTAAAACTATGTGATTTAATATGAAATGCATATGTGCGAAACATGCTTGCTTTGTATTTTGTGAAATGCTCAAATGGTTACGTTCTTCGAATCAATTGTTTAATGTTGAAATGCCTATCACACATGTTATCCTATTTTGTTTAAATGTGTTTGGGACTACTACATAGTCCAGGCTATCGATAATAGCTCCCGAACGAGTGGTTGAGTTAGCCTCACCACAACGGATATGTTCAAGGAATCTGAGTTGTACGGAGATTGCCGACAGTGGTTAGGCCACGTGGAGTACTTACGCACTCTATGTCGATCAATTCAACGTACGTTCGTACCAGTCGAGCTTGTCAAGTAACCCGATTGGCCCAATGTATGTTCACCATGTATGAACGCTAATGTTTGAATCTAAGGTTCCAACTTACCAATGAAAACTCCGTTAACCTTGGTACCTCGATCCGCTAAGATTTATGAGCCGGACATGGTGGTATGGGACACCGTGGTCGAGCGTCGGCCTACGCTGGGGCAACGAGCCCACCCGTAGTGACCAGTGAGTGACCCAGCTCGTGAGCCGAAGTAGGTGGTATAGGACGCTGTATTCGAGTGTCGGCCTATGACTAGGTGAAGAGTCATTCATAGTGACTTTGAGCATACTCTGAGACTGTGCTGAGGCGACGAGTCTTTTCGTAGCAATTAGACTATAAGCTAGGCCTGCATCGTGGTGACGAGCACTTTATAGCAACCTGGAACCGCAACATCGTATGAGACTAGCTAGGACTGACGACCCTAGAATGGATCATTGTTTGGGAAATTATATAAGGGAGGTACCTTAGCTTCCCAATCCTGCTGTAAGAAATGGTCTAATAAGAACTCGGTAATCACGCTCATGCACCGCATTGTATGTGCCTTTGGAATTGGTGTTGAGTACAGAGGAAGGGGTGCATGCCGCGACCGTAAGAGGAAGCTTGCAGAGGGAGTGCAGGTGAGGGCATGCATCATTAATACATATCATTTTTGCATTAACCAGAGTACTTAGGGATGCTTGATCGTATTACTTTATCATTACTACTTGACTGAATTGATAACATGTTAACCTTTGCTTTATAGCTCCACTGAGTTGCTCACTCACTCCCATGTTCTGGGATGGTGTTTTAAACACCAACCAGACTCCGTCTTAGCTGCAAGTGATGGCGATACTTATGAGGCAGAGCTGGACTATTATGATGATGAGGAGGAGTTCTCCTATATGCAACTCTCTAGTGGGTCTATGTAGACCTGAAGTTATGCTGACGGGGCTACAGGATTTTGGACTAGATGACATTACACATTACCATTTTGTATATTTTGATAATTTACATATAATTGTTAACCTGGTAACATGATCATACTCAGAAAACCTACAATTACTTATATGCTTTATATATACTTGTCACAGTCTTCCGCTTGCAAAATTTAACTGTCTCTGGAGTATGATATGTTGTTTTGGTATAATCCCATTCATGTTTAATGCACTAATATGGATAACATTCAATCATCATTATCTATGTTGCATAAGTGATGTTTTGGAACTCGGGAGTTTGAGCTTATGCTCGACCCCCAATTTTCAGGGCGTTACAGAAATTGTTCCAAACCCTTCTTAATTTTGGGAACGGTATTTTTCCTTATTTTAGAATGGTCTTGAACACTTCCTTATTGACAAAGGGCCCATAAAAGTTGTACAACCACTAGTAAAAGTCAATAATTTTTTTATTAGAGCCTGTATTTTATTAAATATTTGAAATCCAAAGAATGTTGCAGTACAATTAAAAATTAATATTAAACTAATATTATACGAGTTTATAATAAAAGATTATATAATATTTACAACAATAAATTAAAAATTATCTGAATACATTAAAAGAAATCATGTGGTCCACTCCTATCTTAGCCAATACAGCCATATCCAGCCTATTTGTCCACACATCATTTCAACCAAGCAGCATTGGTACCCATCTGCAATGGTCACTGCCAAAGTCTCCATCTACAAGTTTAAGGGAACAAACATGTCAAAGAAGTAAGTCAAACAAGACATATTGTCGATTTTAAAATGAGTGTTTTTAGTTCCCACAAACAAACAAGACAAATGAATGATTTCCTAGGCATGTTACCAGAGTAACCAAAGGCATGCATATCAAGCATATAACAAGAATTAGGAAAGGAAAAAAAGAAGGATAGATAACATACATAGATTCCTCTTTCCTTTTCATTTTTATTTCTTCTTCTTTTCAATTTTTGTGGAAGCACGAAGTAAATGACTGATACGCATTGTGCACAAGATGACCAGCCTTGTATATAAAAAATACCAATTACTTAAAATCTAAAAACCCTATGTAATCCACATATAAATCAAAATTGAAACAAGATTTGAAATTAAAATAAATCTATTACTTGTTGCACATCTCTCCCACTATAATTTTTGTTCTTGATGCATCTAAACTAGGAACATTGACCCTGTCTCAATACCTAAAATAATATATAATAGTAGTAACCAAATTCGGTACCTGGTCAACTTGGTCCTGCATTTAAACGGTTGCAGTTACTAAAAGAAATCTAACAGAAATCAATTATTATTCTAGGGAAAGAGATAACTTCAAGTTCTATCTTCAGTCCATCTAGTATGATAGTATAGTTAGCCATTGCAGTTGCGTGGATGTTGTAGTCCCACCAAGATGCAACCTGTAACAATTCTTTGATAAGTGCCAACATTGTATTGGTTAAGCCATGTTAGCTAGTTAGAAACCTTCTTAGGGCCCACTATAATGTGTTTTTTTGTCATCCAACTTCTTCACAAGGTCTCAATGTCAAAGATGAAGGGAAAATACAAGTATCAGCTCGATCCAAAGCTTCTTTAGCCCTCAAGAAGTTTTCAACAGCAAGCCTCATTGTCCCAGTGCTTTATGTGGCATGGTCCACTTGTGATCGGGATATGCCTCATTTTTTGTCTCATACTCTAAAATGATCCCGAAAAATGGATGGACGATGTGGATATAACTAGAGCTGGGCAATCCTGACCCGATCCGGTGCATCCAACTCGATCCGTCAGCCTGGATTGGTGCAGATCGAGTAGGGCAGTCCGAATCCGAAAGCTTTTCCAGTCGAGTTCGGATCCATACCTATCCTGATCGATCTGATCCGGAATCCCATTCGATTAGATCCGATCCAGACTAGGTCTTGTATTTTTATTAATATATATTTAGTTATTTACTATTTTACCCTAAGGTGTGTGTGTGTGTGTATATATTACCTGATTTTAGTTTTTACGCTACACTTTTTACCCCCTTTCTACCCGCACCCGAACGATCGCTGAACCCTAAATCCCTACCCGCTACCCGACCTCTCTACCCGAACGCAGGCAGCCATCAGCCCATCTCAATCTCGATCCAGCCACTCCAGACTACACTCCGTAGCTCGACATGCTCATCAGGCAACTCCCAATACCGATCCGGCCACTTAAGTCTCTCCATTCAAGGTAGGACCCACTTGGCCACTAAATCAATGTATTTTATGATTATTATTTTTTTAAGGAGCAAGGTCCCACTGTGGTGGATCGTTGTACGGTCGTGGCTCGTCGGCCAACCGCTGCCCGCTTGTCACGCCCCAAACCTAGAAATCGGATTCACAGGAATTCAAATCGCTGAATTCGGTGCCGACAGCCTCCGTAGTACCCCATTCTCGGCTCCTAACGTCTATGCGCCAGACTCCAATCCTGGGATCCTACAAGGAGGATTTTTTTATATATATATTTAACTCGCAATAAGCATAACCACAAGATTACCCATTTCACAAAGGCAACATCATCATCACATATTCACTAATATAATCATTTGAGTACAATGCTGAAAGGGAAATACATAAATCGAAAATCAAGCTCCAGAAGACTGTTGTACGCTCCAAGCTCAACAATGCTGCAACCTAACATCACCTGTATGCATCTATCATGCATAAGCTTATAGAAAGCTTAGAGGGTGGTGTAAGTGTGTGCACAAGGTAAGTGCCAAGTAAGCAATATCAGAGTAATCAGAGTAAGCAGGAATACTAGCAAGCCCATAAATCGTACAATATCAGAAATAAGCAGAAATACTGACAATAGCATGAATTATCCGAGTAAACAACATTATTAACAAGGTCATAAATCATACGATAACAGAGTAAGCAAAAATACAGACAAGTCCATGAGTCAATCAATATCAGAATGCGCATTATAAAACATCTATGCAAATGAAGAGTCATAAAGAGTCAAACGTCAGATGCCAAGGATGCGATGCAGTACGCAATTCCTAATGAGTGCATGAATACTGTCAGTCCTATGTAGACCGTATAAACGCATAAACATAGTAACCCGGAATGCCATATGCAGTAGATGAAATACGTTGTGCGGTGCGAATGGAATGACCATGCTGGGGTGTAAAGTCGGGATGATAGTACGTAGTATCGCAAGCTATGGGGTCCATCACAAGGGCCTTCTATCCAAACCAGTCCCATACCTAAATTTGAATAGTCAGACTGAATGTGGTAAACTCCTGATCTCAGGTTAGTCGCGCGTCCAACTGAAATTCTAACCATGCGGAGGTATACATAACAAATAGTTGCGCACCACCAGCCCGAGTGAATAGTGAATGAATGAATGAATGAGTATGTAACTCCTACTCAGTAAGTCCACATATCAGTACGGTTCATCTCTGGGATCATCACCGGGGTCTATTACACTCTACGCCAGCTTGTCGCCCCTATCCGAGCGCACAACTGGGTAAGTGAAAGAGACCTCACTATCCGTCTGTCAATATCGGGCCCGGCTCGTCGATAGCGGACCCATTCCTCAAGTTGGTCAAACTTAACCTAGATATTGCCCCCTCACTCAGGCAGGTAAGGTCACACCCCCTTCCAACCGACCACGATACAGTGGGAGATGCGGCCTCCTGGTATTCGGCCCTCGTGCGCTCATATATTCACTCGGTCTCGACGTTGGAGTCATCTCCTGGCCACGGAGGTTTAGGGATTTTCACCCAGGGACATCTATGGCGCCCGTATGCTAGAACCAAACATTTCCGATATCCCATTTGGCCATCCACGATATGCTTGTGGAGGCTATGGCCCTGATGTCACTAGGGCGTATAGTAATCATAATGCAAGATGCATGAGTCATACAATCCAGTCATGCATCACTCCTGCGCATACCATGCGCTCATGTGAGATAACCTCCGCCTATCAAGAAATCTCATAACAACATGCTCAATGACATATGTAATGATCAACCACATCTCATAACAAACATGCGGATGATGCGTATGGGCATGTATCATGATGCTATGCTGTCACATACTAGTAATCAGTATCAATAACCGGCATCAACAATCTGTCTTGATCGGTAATCAGTCAATCGGCGACGACAAGCAGAATCGGCAATCAGCCACGTCAATCGATAATCAGCCACGATCGGTAATCGGTCACGATAATCGGCCTCGATCGGTAATCGGTCAATCAGCCATGTCAAGCAGAATCGGCAATCGGCCACGTCAATCGATAATCGGCCACGATCGGTAATCGGTCACGATAATCGGCCTCGATCGGTAATCGGTCAATCGGCCACGTCAAGCAGAATCGTCAATCGTCCACGTCAAGCAAAATCGGCAATCGGCCATGTCAATCGATAATCGGCCACGATCGGTAATCGGTCACGATAATCGGCCACGATCGGTAATCGGTCACGATAATCGGCCTCGATCGGTAATCGGTCAATCGGCCATGTTAAACAGGATCGACAATGGGCCACGCCAATCGATAATCGGCCACGATCGGTAATCGGTCACGATAATCGGCCTCGATCGGTAATCGGTCAATCGGCCACGTCAAGCAGAATCGGCAATCGGCCACGTCAATCGATAATCGGCCATGATCGGTAATCGGTCACGATAATCGGCCTCGATCGGTAATCGGTCAATCGGCCACGTCAAGCAGAATCGGCAATCGGCCACGTCAATCGATAATCAGCCACGATCGGTAATCGATCACGATAATCGGCCTCGATCGGTAATCGGTCAATCGGCCACGTCAAGCAGAATCGGTAATCGGCCACGTCAATCGATAATCGGTCACGATAGTCGGCCTCGATTGGTAGTCGAAGTTGACAAATCGATCACGTCAATAGGAATAGATCAATGATCGGCCTCGACAATTGGTATCGGTGAGAATGGGCCCAACAAGGCCTAAGGGGAAGGTCACAATGTGGACATTCAACCATCCTTGCCCATCAATGTAGTCATTCAACCAACATTGTTCCCAAGGAGTGGCCCACATAGAGCTAAATAAAACATATTGTGGGCCTATGATCTCACACAATGGCCCAATACACATCACTTATGGGCCTTTCTCATGGGCCGCGCATACATCACAATGAGCCTTGGCACATGGGCCATAAATTCATCACATCGGGCCTCATATACATCAAGTGGGCCGTATCAATGGGTTGCACCAATGGGCCTCATAAACACCAAATGGGTCGCATTAACGGGTCACACCAACGGGCCTCATAAACATCAAATGGGTCGCATCAACGAGTCGCACTAATGGGCCTCATAAACATCAAATGGGCCTTACCCATGGGCCTCATATTCAAGCAGGTGGACCCCATCACATGGGCCTATTATACATCACCATGGGCCACGACTCATGGGCTTTAAATACACAATAGGTGGGCCCTACTCATGGGCCTCAAGTATATACAACAGGTGGGCCTCAATGGACGGGCGACAAATACATCAAGATGGGCCTAATCACATGGGCCTCATGTATATATCAAATAGGCCACACCAATTGGGCCTTACATATATTGCAATGGGCCATAACCCATGGGCCTTGCATACATAACAATGGGCCTCATAACATGAGCCTCATATATATTAAGGTGGGCCTCAACAATGGGACATAAACATATCAAAGGTGGGCCTCACAGATGGGCCATAAGCATATCAAAGGTGGGCCTCACAGATGGACCTCAAATGCACCGTCCACATAGAATACATACATTTAAGGGGACCAACATCGCAAGATGAAACACATGCATCTGAAGTGGGTTCTACACATACATACTGGGCCTCTTACTAGGCCTCAAATACATCTCAATGGGTTGGGCCCTGCTCATTCTAAATGGGCCCATCTATGAACAACTTGGATAAAACACGTACATCACGTGGGGGCCACGTGAATGGACGGTGTGAATACAAAATACATACATCTAGGGGGCCCCCACCAATTTGTAGTTCACAAATCGAACTCATTCATAAGTTAACATATTGATAGATGAAGTGACAACAAATATCAGCTTACTAGAAATTTACTGTGGCCCTTAAAAATTTTGAATGGTGGATGTCACTGTCTCCACTATTTACAATGGTGTGGGTCCACTTGAACTTTAAATCAGACTCGTTCTTTAGCTCTTGCCATAAAATGAGCTTTCAAATTGGTTGTACGGTTTGGATGCAACGCATGAATCATGGTGGGTCCATAGATGGACGGCGAGGGTGAAACAGGTGGGGCCTACATAGCTTGGTAACGTCACATACACCAGCTGTATAGCTAGTGTGCGGCACGCCAACCATTCCGCTTCATAAGGTGGGTCCATACGTGTGGCCCACTATAACATTTATTTCCATCAAACGTGTCTGTAAGGTTATACAGACTCGGCCCACTGTAACGTTTACATTCCACCCAACCTGTCGGTACGGTCACCTGGACCTGGGGCCCACCGCGATGTTGATTTGCAATCCAACCCGTTAACAGGGTTACATTGACCTGGATGAAAAGGAAAAAGAAAAAGAAAAAAAAAACAAATTTCACATTTGGTACAAAACTCCTGCCAACCCAAAAAAGGGTTTCAATTGCAGCCGTTCAATCCCATTGTTTCCTAAGACGTGGGCCACCCGAGAGTCAGATATGGCTGATTTTTTGGAGGGGTCACCGGCCAGAAAGGGGGCCACCATTTGCACGGTGTCGATGCCCCACACACCCCACATGGGGCCCACGGTTGGGACCCGTGGTCCTGGCCTACCGTTACACGCAAGAGGACGCCGCTGGTGTCCTCTGACGGTCAGCCGCAGAAGCAGCTGAGGCTGTCTCATTTTTTTTTTTTTGAAAAATGAGTTTTTTTTTGTTGTTTTTCATAGGTAGGGCCCATATCAGGTGGATCCACTCCACCCATTGGATTCTACGGCCCGAGACGGACCAAACAAGCCCAATATCTGGTATTTTGTTGATGTATAAAAACGTCAAGGAGTATTTCAACGATAAAGACGTTGTTTGCTATGCTATGGCCCACCATAATATCGGATCAACTTCATTTTTCAGCTCAACGCCTAAAATATTTTGAGAAATGGGATTGACAGCATGGATTGGACCCATATGTCAGAATGGGGCCTGTATGTGTAGCCCACCCCAAAAGTCTTAAAACCCCTCTTTTTGTTTTGCTCTTTTTTTTTTTGGCAGAGTAACCCTCACATCTGTTCACGCTCAAGTGAAAGACGTCCAGCGTCCAGGGACGCTGTACGGACCCCGTACACATATTACTCAAGGTGGGTCCTACCTGTGGGGACCACGTGGACATGGCCCACTTGATTTGGGTCAATCTTATCTTTGTGTTTTTCCCCATCACCATTAAGTAACTTCTGTCACGCCCTAAACTCAGAAATCGGGCTCACAAAATTTTCAATCGCCGAATCCGGAGCCGACAGCCTCCGTAGAACCCCATTCTCGGCCCCCTGCTCCCATACATCAGGTTCCAATCCTGGAATGCTACAAGGAGGATTTTTAACATCAGTTTAATTTGTAATAAGCATAACCAAAGGCATAACCCACAAACAACAACCAAAAACTCCATCACATTTCCACTATGATAAAAAACTTTACAAGTACAATGAGCATAAAGGGAAATACAATGAGAATAGACAAAAACTCCAAAAAGATCTGCTCTACGCTCCTGCTTCAGTGCTGCTGCGTCCTCGCGTCACCTGCACGCAACAGTCGTGCATAAGCTTATAGAAAGTTTAGAGGGTGGTGAAAGTGTGTGCGCAAGGTAGTAATGCAATTATGAAGTATCAGAGTAATGCGAAACATGCTGACGAGTCCATGAATACCGTTAGCCATACCAAGGCTATTCGATGCAGGGCATGAATGATGTCGGCCATACCAAGGCCATGCGATGCGAAATGCACCTCAAGTATACAAACCCTCATCTAAGTCCACATATCAGTACAGCTCAAAATATGGGATATCACCGGGGTCTGGTACACTCTAAACTAGATTGCCGCCCCATCGCGCGCAATAAGGTAAGTGGAAGAGACCTCACTACCCGCCTGCCAATATCGGGCTCAGCTCGTAGATAACGGACCCATTCCTCGAGCTGATCAGACTCAGCCTAGCATTGCCCCCTCCTCTAGGGCGGGTAAGGCCGTACCCCCTTCCAACCAACCACGACACAGTGGAAAGTGCAGCCTCCTGGTAATCGGCCATCGGCGCTCCTGCACCCACTCGGTCTAGACGTTGGAGCAACCTCTTGGTACCATAAGGGTTTAGGGACTTTCACCCAGGGATATCTATACCACCCCATGTAGAACAAGATTTCCGGTATCCAATCCTGTCAACCACGATATGCCTATGGAGGCTATGACCCTGATGTCGCTATGGTGTATAGTAACCATGTCACACAATGCAAGATGCATGAATCACACAATCCAATCATACAACAAACATGTGCGTACCGCGCGCTCGTGCAACAACTTCCCTTACCAGGGAGTCTATAACAATCTGCCTAATGGCATGTGCGATGATCAATCACTTATCTCATCACAAGCATGAAGATGATGCGTATGAACATGTATCATGATGCTATGTCGTTATATACTCACAATCGAAATCGATAGTCGAAATCGGTAATCGGAATCGGTCAATCACATACGGCGAGTGGGGACCACTTATTTGGGTTAACCCACAAAGAGAATGGGCCTGACAAGGCTTAAGGGAAGGCCACAATAAGGACATCTAACCATCATTGCCCCTCAATGTGGACATCTAACCAACATTGCTTCTAAGGAGTGGCCTACATAAGGAATCCATACACAATGTAACGGCTACACATACATCTCATTGGGCCTCGCTCATGGGCCTCGCATACATCGCATCGGGTTTCATATACATCAAAAGGGCCGATCGAATGGGCCGAATCAATGGGCCTCTTATGTCAAGTGGGCCAGATCACATGGGCCACAAAGATAACGAGTGGGCTGCATCCTATGGGCCACACCACAAAAAGCAGCGGAGACAATGACTTTCACTGTTTAAATCTCATGGGGTCCACCATAATGTTCATTTCCCATCCAATCTGTTCATAAGGTCGCAAAGACCTACATTAAGATGAAAAACAAATTTCATATTAATCCAAGACTCCTATGGCCCCAAATGTTTCTAATGGTAGGCATTTAAATCCCATTGATTTTTATTTTTTTTTTTGCAGTGTGGTCCACCTGATAGACGATATGATATAACGTATACATCACGGCGTGGCCCACTGTCCAACCATCTGGACAGTGTGGCCCACAACGTGTACATCATGGCGTGGCCCATGCAACCTACTGTCGTAAATACAGCAGCTATTAGCTGGTTCGAGGGTACTCCAGCCAATCCAGCTTAGACAGATGAGTCCCACATAAGGCCCACCACACATAACTTAAGATGGCCCACAGAAAAAAAATAAAAATAGATGGTCGGTTAAGATATATCGCATACCTCGTGAATAGCCCACCGTCCAGAGGTCTTGACGGTGAGGATTTAAGGCGCATACATCTTGTTGGAGCCCACTGCACCGTCCAGACATTCTGGACGGTGGTGATGGAGGACACGTGTGTTGAAGTGGGTCCCACCAGATGGACAGATGTATAGTGGATAAGACCCATACGTATACAGTGGGTCCACAGAACCTGGTGACGTCAAAACAGCATCTGCAGAGCTGCTGTAAGACTCACCAGCCACACATTCCTCTCAAGCAGGTGGGTCCCACGTGGGCCCACCAGAATATATGTTATATAATATATTAATATATACCTTATTTTTTTATATATTATTTTATTTTGAAGGACAACCAGCGTCCAGATAGCTAGATGGACCGCTGGATGAAAACATATACAGATGTGGCCCACCGTCCATGCAATGGACGGTGAAAAACCATGTACACATCACAATGGGGTCCACCATAATATATGGACGGTTGGATGGGGTGCCACCACACGTTCGGATGCATGTATCATGTATGCTCCCTATATACAAAATATATAATACTATATCATACTATAATGTTATAATATAATATAATATTATAATACATAAACCTACCATATCCATATATAAATGTATATATTATACTCATCATCTGACCAGCATCCAGCCACCGTCCAGCAATCTGGACGGTGCTGATTGATGCAATTTCGTCATGGTGGTCCCACATAGTGGGCCACGGTATCTCGATCAAGCTAATATTTGTCTTTCCCTCTCATCCGGGCCTATGTGACCGTCCGGTCATGTAGGCCTCAACCGAGATCAAGGTGGCCCATTCGTTGGCCATCATGGAAAAATACATAGATCTTAGGTGGGCCATTCATCATAGAGAAAGAGAGGAAGAGAGGAGAGAGATCAGCGATGACGGAGGCGCCCCGCCACTATGGGCCCCTCTTGTATACAACGTACATCAAGGTGGGTCCCACATATATGGACCATTAATCAAACAAAATGAATGAAGAACAACTATCTAAGATCACCCACCGGCTTTTTCTTGCACCTTAGGCTTCCTTAGCTCCTTAGCTTCGATTCCAACAGAGGAGATGGGACTTGGATGGTTGAGATGGAAGATGGAAGGGTTAGAAGAGGTGGGCCACACTTGTGGTTTTTGGGAGAGATGGAGAAGGGCTTGGACGTGTGAGGCTTCTCTTGCTTGGGAGAGTTTTTTGAAAATGAGAGAGAGAGTGTGTGTGTTGTAAAGGGAGATGGGTGATTAATGTAAGAGCACCTTTTGACTTTTGTGGCAATTTGTGTAAGAAAGGCATGGGTGTGTAAGAGCCTTTTTGACTTTGGGGCTTGCTTGGGGAAGGGTGTGAAGTGATGTGTACTTGACTTAATGGGATTGATTGATGGTTGATTGATGTGACATCTCGTTGAGATTTTCTTGGGTTTCGCAACACGCGACGTTTTCCTCGCATCGAACGTTGGCCCACATCTCCTGACCAGAGTATCGCCTTGGCGCGCGAGTCGCGGCATCGGAACCGCGGCGACGGCGCGGTCGCAATGGTACAGGTCTCGGATCGAGTTAAATCAGATTAATGACGTATGAATCAAGGTCGCGTGCAACGCTGGTTAAGGGTCGAAGGTTGCCGGAATTCGACCGGAAAGACCGCGGGAACCTACGGAACGGTACGGTCTAAGATACGGGTCTTATAGCTCTCCCCTCCTAATAAAAATTTCATCCTCGAAATTTACACAATCATCGCAACTAGGCATTACTCGCGAGGAATAAGAAACATGACATCACTATATAAAATCAGAGATAACATACAAAATACAACACATGATCAGTCATAAAGAGATGGGGATAGCGCTCTCGAATCTCGGCCTCGCGCTCCCACGAAGCCTCCTCAACAGAATGGTGACCCCACTGAACCTTCACCAATGGAATGACCTTAGTCCGGAGGACCTGCTCCTTTCGATCAAGGATACAAACTGGCTGCTCGATATAGGAAGCGTCCTCATGAACCTCCAACGGCTGTCAATCAATAACAGGAACGATGTCTGACCCACACTTCCTCAACATAGAGACAAAATATTGTGGACGCCAGACAACTGAGATGGTAAGGCAAGCCGATAGGCCACGGCGCCAATGCGCCCAGTGATCTCAAAGGTCCTATGAATCTCGGGGCAAGCTTGCCCTTCGCTCCAAAACGAACTACGTCATTCATGGGCGAGACCTTGAGATACACATGGTCCCCTACATCAAACTCCAAGGGATGACGTCGACGATCAGCAAAACTCTTCTGTCGGCTCTGAGCTGTGCGCATTCTTTGTCTGATGATATCGATAGCCTCTGACGTCTCCTGCACAAGCTCATGACCTAGGAGACGACGCTCTCCAACCTCGGTCCAACAACTCGGTGATCTGCATGGTCTGCCGTATAGTGCCTCAAAAGGAGTCATGCCGATGGTCGCCTGATAGCTGTTATTGTATGCGAACTCAGCCAATCGTAGATGCTCATCCCAACTACCCCCAAAATTAATCGCGTAGGCCCGAAGCATATCCTTAAGGATCTGGTTGACCCTCTCGGTCTGGTCATCGGTCTGCGAATGGTACGCGGTGCTGAGTTGTAAATCACTCCCCATCGCTCTCTAGAAGCTCCCCCAAAACTGAGACGTGAACCTTGAGTCTCGGTCTGAAACGATCGAGACTGGAACACCATGCAGTTTCATGATCTCCTCGAGGAATAATCTGGTAAGCTGGTCCATAGACCAAGTCGCACGCATTGCGAGAAAATGTGCCGACTTCTTCAGACGATCCACAACAACCCAAATGGCGTCATGACCGCGCTGAGTCCTCGGCAAGCCCATAATGAAATCTATCGACACGTGCTCCCACTTCCACATCGGGATACTCAACGGCTGCAATAGACCAGGGGGTCTCTGATGATCGGCCTTGACACGCTGGCATGTGTCACACTCAGCCACAAAACTAGCGATCTGGCACTTCATCCCTGCTCAAAAATACTGTCGCCTCATATCACGGTACATCTTCGTCGAGCCAGGATGGATAGAAAACTGCGATCGATGTGCCTCGGTCATAAGATCTCTGCGTAACTCAGGGATATCCGGGACACATAATCGGCCTCTGAAGCGAAGTCCACCGTCTGTACCAATCTGTCAATCTGCCTGACTCTCAGATGCCGCCTCTACCATATAACTCTGCAACGACTCATTAGCCTGCTGAGCCTCGATCACCCTTGCAACAAGAGAGGGTTGAATCGACAGGCTCGATAACTGCACGATAGAAGACTGTAGGCCGAACTCAAAATCATACTCTGCTATATCCTCAAGCATCTGCCACTCCTGAATCATCATATACCCCACCAGGCCTCGTGGCTGACGGCTGAGGGCATTCGCCACCACGTTCACTTTGCCCGAGTGGTACTGAAGATCAAAGTCATAGTCCTTCAGGAGCTCCATCCAACGTCTTTGCCTCATGTTTAACTCAGACTGTGAGAAGAGGTACTTCAAGCTCTTGTGGTCGGAGAAGAGCTCAAACCTAACCCCATAGAGATAGTGCCTCCACACCTTCAGTGCGAAGACAACTGCAGCTAGCTCTAAATCATGCGTAGGGTAGTTTAGCTCATGGATCTTGAGCTAGTAAGACGCGAAGGCCACTGGTCTCCCGTGCTGCATCAGGACAACACCCAAACCGATATGTGAGGTATCGGTGAATACAATAAATCCGTCACTCCCAGAGGGAAGAGTGAGGATAGGAGTGGACGTCAGACGATCCTTCAACTCCATAAATGCTCGCTCACAGGCGTCGCTCCAAATAAACTCTGCGCCCTTCCGAGTCAACCTGGTCCGCGGGGCTACAATACAAGAGAAGCCCTCAATGAAATGCCAGTAATAGCCTGCCAAACCAAGAAAACTGCGGATCTCGGATGCAGTCGTGGGCTGGCCTCACTGACGCACTGCCTCAACCTTCGAGGGGTCCACTGCAACGCCCTCCCTCATCACCACGTGACCGAGGAACTTCACCTCCTCCTGCCAGAACTCACACTTCTCCAACTTCGTATACAGCTGGTGTGCGCGGAGGGTCTACAACGTAACCTCTAAATGCTGTTCGTGCTCCTCACGGGTCCTCGAATATATCAGAATGTCATCGATAAAGACTACAATAAATAATCGAGATAAGGCCGGAAGACCTCGTTCATCAACTGCATGAAGACCGCGGGTGCATTGGTCAGTCCGAAAGACATGACCTGAAACTTAAAATGACCATAACGCGTCCTGAAAGCCATCTTCGGAATGTCCTCCTCTCGGACCCAAATCTGATGATAACTGGAACGCAAGTTAATCTTCGAAACGAACTGTGCACCCTGTAGCTGATCAAATAAATCATCAATCCTCAGGAGCGGGTACTTGTTCTTGATCGTGACCTTATTGAACTCGCGGTAATCTATGCAGAGCCTCAACGATCCATCCTTCTTCTTCACGAAGAGTACCGGCGCTCCCCACGGCGAACTGCTCGGACGTATAAAACCCAACTTGCGCAACTCGTCCACCTGCTTTTGCAGTTCCCGCAACTCCGATAGTGCCATACGATACGGGGCCTTCGAAATAGGCGTGGTACCGGGCACGAGATCAATCTGAAACTCGGTGAGTCGGCAAAGCGGTAATCCCGGAATCTCCTGAAATACATCGAGAAAATCGCAAACGATCGGCAACTGATCAATACAAGCGGCAACAGGCTCCTTAACGGCGCAAGACATCAAGCAAGACAACGGCTCTCCTTGGGGCTCAGCAACGAACTAGAACTGCGGTAAGTCTGATATACAGAATGTGACGGTCCTCGCGGAGCAGTCCAATATGGCATAGTACTCGACAAACCAATCCATGCCCAAGATGACATCGAACTCGGACATCGGCAATGCAAACAGATCTGCAGGTAAAAAGGTATCCCCGACTAGAACGGGGCAAGACGAGCAAAATCGGTCCAACACTGCAGTCTTCCCCAAGGGAGTCGATACTGACAGACTCTCATGAGTAGACTCCAACGGTAGGCCAATCAATCAGTAAAAACTCTCGGCCATAAAAGAATGCGATGCACAACTTCTGTCACGCCTCAAACTCGAAAACCGGGCTGACAAAATTCCTGATCCTCGAATCAGGTGCCGACAGCCTCGGGGTAGAACCCCATTCTCGACTCCCAGCACCCATACGCCAGGTTCCCATCCTGGGATGCTACAAGGAGGATTTTCAACATTGGTTTAATTCGTAATGAGCATAACCAAAGGCATAACCCACAAACAACAACCAAAAACTCCATCACATTTCCACTATGATCAAAAACTTTATAAGTACAATGAGCATAAAGGGAAATACAATGAGAATGGACAAAAAGCTCCAAAAAAGATCTGGTCTGTGCTCCTGCCTCAGCGCTGCTGCGTCCTTGCGTCACCTGTACGCAACGGTCGTGCATAAGTTTATAGAAAGCTTAGAGGGTGGTGAAAGTGTGTGCGCAAAGTAGTAATGCAATTATGAAGTATCAGAGTAATGCAAAACATGATGACGAGTCCATGAATACCGTTAGCCGTACCAAGGCTATTCGATGCAGGGCATGAATGATGTCGGCCATACCAAGGCCATGCGATGCGAAATACAACTCAAGCATACAAATCCTCATCTAAGTCCACATATCAGTGCAGCTCAAAATCTGAGATATCACCAGGGTCTAGTACACTCTAAACCAGATTGTTGCCCCATCGCGCGCAATAAGGTAAGTGGAAGAGACCTCACTACCCGCCTGCCAATATCGGGCTCGGCTCGTCGATAGCGGACCCATTCCTTAAGATGGTTAGACTCAGCCTAGCATTATCCCCTCCTCTCGGGCGGGTAAGGCCGTACCCCCTTCCAACCGACCACGATACAGTGGAAAGCGCAGCCTCCTGGTAATCGGCCATCGGCGCTCATGCACCCACTCGGTCTAGACGTTGGAGCAACCTCTTGGTACCATAAGGGTTTAGGGACTTTCACCCAGGGATATCTATAGCACCCCATGTAGAATAAGATTTTTGGTATCTAATCCTGCCAACCACGATATGCCTGTGGAGGCTACGACCTTGATGTCGCTAGGGCGTACAGTAACCATATCACATGATGCGAATGTATGAATCACACTATCCAGTCATGCAGTAATCCTGCGCATCTCGTGCGCTCATGTGGGGCAACACCACCTAACCGGGAGCCCCTAAACAATCTGCCCAAAGGCATATGCTATGATCAGTCACTTCTCATACCAAGCATACATATGATGCGTATGATCATGAATCATGGGGCTATACTAAACATGTTATATGGGATAGATATTATTCATAAGGAGATGGGCCTAGACAGCTTACAAGTATGGGCCTAACAATCGGCCCTAGGGAGAATCATAATGCGGACATTAAACCAACATTATTCTACAATGCGGACGTTAAACCAACATTGCTCCCAAGGCATTTCCCGTCGTAAACATCATTACATAAACCATGTTGGGATCACACATTGCAATGGACCTTAGGTTCATCCCATTGGGCCTTAAATACATCAAATGGGTCGTATTACATGGGCCTTACATTTATCACATGGGCCTTACATTTATCAAATGGGCCGCATTAATGGGCCTCGCTAATGGGCCTTATGTACATTGCAATGGGCTACAACCCATGGGCCTTAGAATGCATCGAATGGGCCTAGTCTCATGAGCCTTATATACATCAAAGTGGGCCCCAACCACGGGCTACAAATACATCGAATGGGCCCCATCACATGGGCCTTATAAATATCAAGGTGGGCCTCAACAACAGGCCACAAATACATCAAATGTGGGCCTCAACAATGGGCCATAAACAAGACATAATGGGCCTGATCACTTGGGCCTTATATATACACCAAGGTGGGGTCCACTTGAATTATAGATCTGCCTCATTTTTAGCCTCAAGACTTAAGACAGGCTTTCCAAATGGTGGATGGTTTGGACGCAACACATGCATCATGGTGTGGGCCCACATGAAGGCCCACCCCTATGTATATATTATATATAGTATAATATATAATATTATATATATATATATATATATATATATCCACACACACATGCACACCCACACACGCACGCACACACGCGCATGCACACACATGCACACCCACCGTCCCCTGGACGGTGGGGATAAAACAAATACATTACAGTGGGCTCCCACCGTCCGCCTGGACGGTGGGATTAAAATACATAAATCGCTGTGGGCTCCACGTGGGGCCCACCCTAATGTTTATCTTCCATCCAACCCGTTCATAAGGTCAGGAAGGCCTGGACGAAGGGGAGAAACAAATTTTAGCTTGATCCGAAACTTCTGTGGACCCAGAAAGGGGTTTCAACGGTAGAGTTCAATTCACACTGTTTCCTATAATGTGGGCCACCTGAGTCATGGATGGGCCTGAAATTTGGAGGGGGCCAACTGATGGCAGTGGCCCACCATATGAACCGGATGGATGACAAATATACATCATGGTGGGGCCCACGGCTGGAGCCGTGGGTCCCTTCCTACATGCCTGCCCGCCTACACGCCTAGACGCCTGGCGTCCTCTCTGACAGCAGCAACAGCAGCTACTGCTGCTTATTTTTATTATTTTTTTGAAAAAAATTAGAAATTGGAGGGTTTTTCCTATGTGGGGCCCGCTCCCAGTGAATCAACCCAGCCATTATGTCCCATGGCTCAACACAAACCAAACAAGCCTAATATTGCATATATTTCGGTGTATAGAATAGCAGAGGGGATTTCAACAGTAGAAAAATAGGTTATAGGTTATAGGTTATAGCTTTAGGGAATTGAGAATAGGTTAAGGTTTAGGTTTAGGAAATCGGGTTTGGCTTCGGGTTGGGTATTGGGTTTAGGTTTTGGTTTTCAAGTTTAGGTTTAGGTTTAGGTTAGGGAGTTGAGATTAGGATTAGGTGTAGGTTTAGGTTTAGGGATTTGAGAATACATTTAGGTTTTAGGTTTTAGGTTTAGATTTAGGTTCAGGTTATAGGTTAAGGTTTAGGTTATAGGTTAAGGTTTAGGTTTAGGTTATAGGTTAAAGTTATAGGTTATAGGTTTAGATTTAGGTTTAGGTTTAGGTTTAGGAATTCGGGTTCGGGTTATATGTTTGGGTTTAGGTGTAGGTTTAAGTTAAGTGAATTAAGTTTAGGTTATAGGTTTAGGTTTAGGCTAAGGGTTTAGGGATTCAGATTCGGGTTCGGGATCGGGTTTATATTTGGGTTTTCAAGTTTAGGTTTAGGTTAGGGAGTTAAGATTAGGATTAGGTGTAGATTTAGGTTTAGGTATTTGAGAATACATTTAGGTTTTAGGTTTAGGTTTAGGTTTTATGTTATAGGTTATAAGTTTAGGTTTTATGTTATAGGTTATAGGTTTAGGTTATAGGTTTAGGTTAAGGTTATAGGTTTAGGTTTAGGTTTAGGTTTAGGAATAGGTTAAGTTATAGGTTAAAAGTTTATGTTATGGGTTATAGGTTATACGTTATAGGTTTAGGTTTAGGTTTACGTTATAGGTTTAGGTTTAGGTTTAGGTTATAGGTTATATGTTATAAGTTATAGCTTTAGGGAATTGAGAATAGTTTAAGGTTTAGGTTTAGGAAATTGGGTTCGGGTTCAGGTTGGGTATCGGGTTTAGGTTTAGGTTAGGGAGTTGAAATTAGGATTAGATATAGGTTTAGGTTTAGGGATTTGAGAATACATTTAGGTTTTAGGTTTAGGTTTAAGTTATAGTTTTAGGTTTAGGTTAGGTTATGGGTTAAGGTTTAGGGAATTGAGTTTAGGTTATACGCTATAGGTTAAGGTTTAGGTTATAGGTTAAGGTTTAGGTTTAGGTTATAGGTTCAGGTTAAGGTTATAGGTCATAGGTTTAGGTTTAGGTTTGGGTTTAGATTTAGGAATTCGGGTTCGGGTTATATGTTTGGGTTTAGGTGTAGGTTTAAGTTAAGTGAATTAAGTTTAGGTTTAGGCTAAGGGTTTAGGGATTCAGATTTGGGTTTGGGATCGGGTTTAGGTTTAGGTTTTTAAGTTTAGGTTTAGGTTTAGGTTAGAGGGTTGAGATTAGGATTAGGTGTAGGTTTAGGTTTAGGGATTTGAGAATACGTTTAGGTTTTATGTTTAGGTTTAGGATTTATGTTATAGGTTATAGGTTTAGGTTTAGGTTAAGGTTATAGGTTTAGGTTTAAGTTTAGGTTATAGGTTTAGGTGTAGGTTTAGGTTTAGGAATAGGTTAAGTTATAGGTTATAAGTTTAGGTTATAGGTTATAGGTTGTAGGTTAAGGTTTAGGTTATAGGTTTTGGTTTAGGTTTAGGTTTAGGTTTAGGTTTAGGTTATAGGTTATAGGTTATAGCTTTAGGGAATTGAGAATAGGTTAAGGTTTAGGTTTAGGAAATCGGGTTCGGGTTCGGGTTCGGGTTTAAGTTTCGGTTTTCAAGTTTAGGTTTAGGTTTAGGTTAGGGAGTTGAGATTAGGATTAGAGTAGGTTTAGGTTTAGGGATTTGAGAATACATTTAGGTTTTAGGTTTAGGTTTAGGTTTTAGGTTTAGGTTATAAGTATAGGTTATAGGTTTAGGTTTAGGTTAGGTTATAGGTTAAGGTTTAGGGAATTGAGTTTAGGTTATAGGTTATAGGTTTAGGTTATAGGTTATAGGTTATTGGTTAAGGTTAAGGTTTGGGTTATAGGTTAAGGTTTAAGTTTAGGTTATAGATTCGAGTTAAGGTTATAGGTTTAGGTTTAGGAATTCGAGTTCGAGTTATATGTTTGGGTTTAGGTGTAGGTATAAGTTAAGTGAATTAAGTTTAAGTTATAGGTTTAGGTTTAGGCTAAGGGTTTAGGGATTCAAATTTGGGTTTGGGATTGGGTTTAGGTTTGGGTTTTCAAGTTTAGGTTTAGGTTAAGGATTTGAGATTAGGATTAGGTGTAGGTTTAGGTTTAGGGATTTAAGAATACGTTTAGGTTTTAGGTTTAGGTTTAGGTTTAGGTTTAGGTTATAGGTTTAGGTTTAGGGATTTGAGAATACATTTAGGTTTTAAGTTTAGGTTTACATTTTATGTTTAGGTTAAGGTTATAGGATTAGGTTTAGGTTTAGGTTTAAGTTAAGGTTATAGGTTATAGGTTTAGGTTAGGTTATAGGTTATAGGTTTAGGTTAAGGTTATAGGTTATAGGTTTAGGTTTAGGTTTAGGAATTCGGGGTTGAGTTCGGGTTCGGGTTATATGTTTGGGTTTAGGTGTAGGTTTAAGTTAAGTGAATTAAGTTTAGGTTTAGGTTTAGGTTTAAGTTTAGGTTATAGGTTTAGGTTTAGGCTAGGGTTATAGGTTATAGGTTTAGGTTTACGTTTAGGTTATAGGTTTAGGTTTAGGTTTAGGTTTAGGTTTAGGTTTAAGTTATAAGTTTAGGTTTAGGCTAAGGTTATAGGTTTTGGTTTAGGTTTTAGGTTATGAGTTATAGGTTATAGGTTTAGGTTATAGGTTACGGTTACGCTCATTTCTAATTACGCAAAATTAACTCGAGCATAAATGAAGATTTTCATAAACATGGGTCTGCTCCTACAAATTTGAGGTAATACATAAACACGGCCTGTCCAAATGGCTAGGCCACTCCAATGCTGTCCATAGGAAATAGACTACTTCATCATGGTCATAATAGTAGTTCCCACCTTCCAGGGACCTCCGCTCAACATCCGGATAGCTCCGACGCACATCCAGAACCTGGTCTAATTGTTTGGGAAATAAGTGGGTTAAGTGCTAGTCATGGGCTAGGCTTGAACCTCGTTTTCAGCCCTACAATCGGTCCAAACCTAACTATTAGGTTGGAGAATATCATTAGGTGATGTTAAATGGAATATGCACTTCACATGCCAGTGGACCACTAACATAGCAGTACTTGCATATTATAGTGGTACTCAATTTCTACTGATTCAAGCTTTCCATGAAGTCATCCACAAACCATTCTACATTGCAGAGAATGAGTTGGGTGCATACCACCTAACTCATCAACTGGTGTATGAAGTGTGTACACCATTCACACCATTAACCACATTTTTTTAAAGTTTTGTAAATCTTACATAGCATATATTATTTTTTATCCCATGGAAGAAACACCAACAGTCCTAATCCAGCTATAAATTCTAACATTTCGAGTAAATGATTAAATCTTTTTCAAAGATTTGAAATCATAGGTGGTACCCAACACTTTGACAAGTATAAATATGGGCATTCATTTCAGGTCCAACATGAGTACATGTATAGGTTTTAGTACCCTTGCACCTAACTCAAACAGGCCAATTACAATACTTTGAAATGATTAGGCCTTGGAAAATGGTTAGCCTGTGGTTGGTTCGGGCCTTATAATTGAACTGGTTGGACTTTTTGGGACATTTAGTAATCAAATAATTGGAAAAGGAGGCATACATGATAAGTTCCCATTTTATGGGGGTTTAAAAGCACGTGTCATTGTAAAATATCAGTGCAATAGTAACCAGAATGAGTTTGTATAATATAAATGCATCCAATCCAATCATCCATCCATGCATATGTACATGTCTAACCATCCAACCATCCATCCATGTAAATCAGAAATCCCTAATTCTAGTTGGATCCTCAGATCCCCAAAATCCTAAAATCTCCAAATCCCTAATTTGTAAAGTAAAAAAAAAACTCCAATTCGGGGTCCACATTCAAATCTATAAGCCCCAAAATCCCTAATTTGTAAAATCAGAAATCCTAATTTGTAAAATTAAAAATCCCTAATTCTGGTTGGATCCTCAGATCCCTAAAATCCTAAAATCCCCAAATCCCTAATTTGAAAAATCAGAAAAACCCCAATTCGGGGTCCACATTCAAATCTATAAGCCCTAAAATTTCCAAATCCCTAAATGAGGGTCCACATCAAATCAAAAATCCATAAATTACTAAATCCCCATATTCCTAAATCGGCATTAAGAGAGAGAGAGAGAGAGATACCTCACGTTCGACAAATCCCTATCAACCGAGCTTCAAAGAGAGAGCGAGGGCATACGTGGGCAGGGCGTTCGTAGATCAAAGAAACACAAGAAAGGTTATGGAGACAAAGACAGAGGGAGAGAGAGGGGGAGAGGATTAGGGAGAGAGAGAGAGAGAGAGAGGAGAGGGGGACGCGATTAGCTACTAATAGGTTGAGAAAGAGAGAGAGAGAGAGAGAGAGAGAGAGAGAGAGAGAGAGAGAGAGAGAGAGAGGAGGGAGGGAGAGGATTAGGGCGAGAGAGAGAGGAGAGGGGGATGCAGATTAGCAACTGACAGGTTGAGAGAGAGAGAGAGATGGAAGGAGAGGATTAGGGCGAGAGAGAGAGAGAGAGGAGAGAGGGACGTGGAATGAAATTGGATTGCATACTGAGTTACTTTGTACGCTCTTATTGTACTGAGTAAACTCAGTTGGGCCCACTGTGAATGTATGTAGTCTATCCACGCCGTTCATCTGTTTTTCCAAATAATTTAAGGGGTTGAACCCAAATTTGAAGCATATCCAAAGATCAAGCGGATCATACCATAAGAAACAATGGGAATAATTATTTCCACCGTTGAAACCTTATTAGGCTCCATAGTGATGTTTATTTGTCATCTAACCTGTTCATAAGACCATATAGACATAGATGAATGGAAAACATAAAAATAAGCTTGATCCAAAACTTATGTGGCCCCCAATAATTTTTCAACAGTAGATGTTCAATTCACACTGTTTTCTGTTGTGTGGTCCATTTTAGTGTTGGATATGCTTAATTTTTGGGTTAAAGTCCTAAACTTATCCGATAAAATGGATGGACGGAGTGGATCAAATACATAAATCATGGTCTACCTCATGGAGTTTACTCAGTACGCTAAGCGTACTGAGTTACTCAGTACACAATCCGCTTCCGCTACTGACAGGATATATCAGTCGTATCGGGGAATTTTTTGTACATTTTGGGAACATGATGAAACATTGGGCAATTGGTCGAATTTTTCAATGAAACTTCAGGGATTCTTAACAAAGACGTCAATGCACACTTTTAAATCATTACATCACAGAAAACTATTACATTCAAAAGCAAAAGAAGTAGAAATTTATAAATATACTTGTGAGTGATGTGTCTAGCCCAATTGGCCACTAATAGAAGTGAAATTTCGAATTTGAAAAGAATATTTTTTTAAAACTATTTTTAAATAAAAAATATATTTTTTACAAAAATCCTCTAATACAACATGAATCAATAGATCAAGCCTCGTACATGTTTGATTTTGTGTTTGGACAAAAAGATTGTAACCAATTCGAGAGAAATTAGGGAAAATTCACCAATTTCTCCTAAATTGGATCACCTGCCCTCAAATTTTGAAATTGAAGGTTCAAATCCTTGATTTTCCTGGAAAAACATGAAGAATCAAGCATTTCTCACCTATTAGCACTAATTTGGTATGATTTAAACAAAAAAAGGGCGCAAAATGCAAAAATACTCACTGAATCAAAACTGGCGCCAAATATGCTTTGATCTTGATTCCTGCTTAATAACCTTGTTTTTCTCCCAAAGAGTTCAAAAGGATGGACCGAAATCCAATTTGGGGTCCACATTCAAATATGTAAGCCCTAAAATCCCCAAATCCAGGTCGGATGGTTGGGTAAGGCAGGCTATACGGCCCATTGCGACTAACATCACCTTGGGCCCCACCTAGCATATCAACAAGTTGTATGACAAATATACATTAGTATTAGTATATTTTGAAAGCTTTTACTTCTCCCACTTGGGCCACATTAAGCAACGTCAATAATTATCATGTATAAATAGTTTTGAAAACAAGTTTTGATTTTAAGAAAATATCCAAATGGTTAACCAATGGAATTGTTGGACAATATGAGTAATGCTATTCAATCTGGTCTATCAAGACTGTCAGTATCGAATCGCGGTAATCGTCACAACATTTAATCTAGGCGAAATGAGGCTAAGCACAGTTACAAATACCAACAATCTTGATGACATAAATCTGATAGTTGGAAATGTGGTATAAGGATTACACACTTAGTGTGATAACATGTGCCTATCCTTAAGAGGTCATGAAGCTTTTACATGACTTCAACAAGACATGGCTGTAGTTTTACTTACTCAAAATTTTATGTATATATATAGAGAAGCATAAATAAATCTTTATATCAAAATCATCAAAAAAATGTATGAGAGCTTTAAATGTCTGCAAAATCAAAATGCGCTCAACTCCCACTAACTGAAAATATCTGTGGGATCAATGACTCCCATGGATGTCACATGCTCCTGAAATGACGTGATGAAGAGTCCTTTAGTGAGCGGATCTGCAATCATATGCTTAATGCCGATAATTCTACAGACACTTAACAATTTTGAACCCTCTCCTTTACAACAAGATATTTGATGTCGATATACCTCGACCTTGATGAACGCTTGTTTTTACTAGAGAAGGAAATAACAGCTGAATTATCGTAAAATATTCTCAAGGGTTTCGGGATATGCTCCAGTACTCGCAAATCTAAGAAGAAACTCTATAACCATAGTACCTAATTAGATGCCTTGTAACAGGCAAAAAATTCAGCTTTCATAGTGGATGAAGATGTGGTAGATTGTTTCATGTTTTTTTATGATACAGCTCCTCTAACCATTATGAAGATATATTCTGAGGTAGACTTCTTAGTGTCAACGCAGCCTTCGAAGTCTACGTTTGAATATCCGATCAACTCCAACTGATCAGATCTTCTGTATGTGAATCCGAAGTCTTTCGTTCTCTGTAGATACAATAATACTTTCTTTGCAGTTATCTAATTTTGCATTCCTGAATTAAATAGGTATCTTCCCAACATTCTAATAACAAAGGCAATATTCGGTCGCATACGAACTTGAGCATACATGATCCTTACAACTACTGATGCGTACATGAATTTCATCATTCGATTCTTTTCCATATCATTCTTTAGACACTGAAATAGGCCAAATTTGTCGTCCTTCACAATGGGCGACTGTCCGGAATTACAATTTTGCATGCCATACCTTTTAAGTACCCTAGTAATATAGGCCCTCTGTGACAGGCTAAGCAGTCTAATTGATTTGTCACTACGAATTTCAATGTCGATGACGTAAGAAGCTTCACTAAGATCTTTAATTTCAAATCTTTGAGATAAGAATTTCTTGATGTCGCTTAACATCTTGATATCACTGCTGGCCAATAGAATGTCATCAACATACAGAATCATCATAACGAACTTACTCCCACTGATTTTAATGTAGATACATTCATCTGCAGTATTTTCTACAAAGCCGTATGAGGAAGTTACTTCATGAAACTTTAGGTACCACTGTCGCGATACCTGTTTCGACCCATATATGGATTTCTTTAGTTTGCAAACCAAATATTCTGAGCCATTAGCTACAAAACCTTTGGGCTGCAACATGTATACATTTTCATTCAGATCTCCATTGAGAAATGCAGTCTTTACATCCATCTAATGTAATTCTAAATCCATATGAGCTACAAGAGCTATTATAATCCTGAATGAGTCTTTCTTAGATACTGGTGAGAAAGTCTCCTTAAAGTTAATACCTTCACGTTAGTTATGTAACACCCCGGATTTTTCCTAACTTGGCAATGGACGTCCTTGGACGTAGAACTGCCCTAAGACCTTATTCTGCCGTGATTAGGACGTAAGTTAATTAAGTATTAATAGCTTGAATTACCTTCTATATAAACTATAAAGGCCCGAGTACCACCACAGGCAGAAATCATACAGGACTAAATCCTTTAGAAATTAGGCGAGTATTAGCTAGTGTTAAACTAGTTTACTTGTGAAATTTGCACTAATCACTTTAAATACGATCTGCAAGACCCAAAACTTGTAGAATCATTGATGCTAGGTTACCCTAAAATCTAGGATCAAACTCTATTCCCGGTTGCTCTTGGAAACACATTGAAACTTCGTATCGGACCTGGACCGCACGTCGAAAGTCCGATTTCTACGAAATTATATAATTAAGATCGCCTTGCTGGACTTGACCACCACCTCGGAAATCAAGTCCAGATAGTGTCCCGAAGCTATTCGCTTGAGCCCGGAGTGAAGTCTGTGAGAAACGTGAATATATTTAGAAATGAAATCTGAATTTAAGTAATTTGAGACGTGTCGCTTGCGGGCCAAATATAAGGATTCAGACCGTCAGAATCTGACCCAAATACATCCTCAGATCAGGAAAAATTTCTCACACATGTCAGTACACTTGTGGCCCTATTCGAATACCTATGACCGTTGAACTGAAACTGTCCGCCACGGTCGATCTGTAAATCCGATCGGACCGAAAACTTAGCTCGACCTAAATCCAATGCCAGGGAGCTTAAGTCTGACCGCATATAGAAAGGGGGCCTCCAGAAGTGTTCCGTTAGATTGGAACAAGCAACCTAAGTATACCTTGGCCCTGGGGCCATTTTCATCAGTTTTAGGCCTATATAAGGACCTTAAACCCTCTCTCATTCACTCCATACGAATTTGGGAAAAACCTTAGGAGAGAAAAGAGAGTAAAGAGAGAGAAAGTGAGAGAGAAGTTGGTGGAGATTCCTAGTATTCCACCCTGCCACTTCCCGTGCTTATTCATCGCTACTGGATCGCTATTCCAGGGATTTCAATTACACTATTGCGTAAGAAATCCTAACCCTAATCCATTCTAGGGTTTCAAATAGTTGAAATGATGAAATATCTAACCTAGTTCATGTTATAGGTTATCATTCTGCCAGTGACAAAGACTACGTGTTTAAAACGAATTCGTTACGCGTTTACCGGCGTAAGGTGCGGACATAGACGTCTAGGTTATGGATTTGAAAGCTTTCAATGTCGGTTAATGATAGATTTCTGACGTGGACGTTATTTCACATGCAAAATGCGATGTCTGTTTTGTGTCTCAGTTATATACGAACTATGTGAAGTTTAGCGTATTCTCTGTATATGTAGAAAGTACCGTATACATATGAAATTTGAAAGTGTGTTTGCTATGATTATTTACTGTGTGTATATACTAGTTATGCGTGTAACAACTCCTTGGCCAAAGGATTTGCCCTAATACGTGATGTAGCCAACATACGTTATGTATGTTGGAAAGTATAGTCTAAGTGTTTGTAGAAATGTTTGCATGAGCAAAATTAAGTGTGTTGAGATGAGATCCTCGACTGCCTTAAAGATGTGTATGATTTCCTCCATATACTGTATACGATAATACCTATATTATTTATGGAATGTGTATGTGTAAATTCATGTTTAACTTGTATCTTCTAAGATCAAATGCTTATAGGATTTGAATTGTCTATTCATTACCGTTTGATTTCCTCATATGATTCCTTATTGAAACTGAACGTATTTGGGACTATGATATAGTCCAGGCAATCGGTAACAGGTCTTGAATTGGGTGGCTGAGGTTGCTTTCGCCACACAGGATGTGTCGATGAATCCGAGTCGTACTACGGTTGTCGACAGTGGGTAGGCCACACGGAGTGCTCACGCACTTCATGTCGATTAACTTGATGTGCGCTCATGCTAGTCGAGCTCGTCAAGTAACCCGATTGACCCGATGTATGTTCACCATGTATGGACACTACTGCTTGAATATAAGGTACCAAACTTACCAGTGGAAACCCCGTTTAACCTTGGTACCTCGATCCGCTAAGACTCATGAGCCGAACATAGTGGTATGGGATAGCGTGGTCGAGCTGTCGGCCTACGTTGGGGCGACAAGCCTCCCCGTAGTAACCAGTGAGCAACATCGCCTCGTGAGCCGAATACGGTGGTATGGGATACTGTATTCGAGCTGTCAGACTACACTGATAAGGTGACGAGCCCTTTGTAGTGACCTCAAGCATACTCTGAACCTGCGTTGAGGAGACGAACCTTTCTGTAGTAATCAGAGTATAAACTAGGCTTGCTGTAACATCCTGAATTTTCACTATTTGGGATTTTCAAAATTTCTTAAAATTTCTTTTTAATTAACTTATAATATCACTTAATGACCATTAGCACTCAATGTTAGATTATACTGGGGTGGACCAATCTAATTATGATGGGACTAAGTGCGGGCCGCCAAGCCAGATGGCCTGTTTACACTTAACAACAGCCCGTATGGGTCACCCAGCGATCGAGAAGGGTCAGAAAAATATAAACATTTAGAAAATCTTAGATCTCACTGGGCTTGTGGTCCATCGCGGACTACGGACCTAATGGACACCCAGAAGTACCATCTGGCGCTTGCCCAATACGGCCCACCAATGCCAGATTAAAATCTGGCACTGACAAAAGAAACTGAGACTCCGGGCCTTTCAGCCGTCGGATTTCTTCCAAATTTACGGTGGTGATTTAATATATTTTTCTACACCCGTCCACCAAATCTGGGACCCGATCGTGGCACGGTGACCGTTGATCGTAAATCGGACCCGTACGACCAAACCCCGCAACCGTTCGTTCCCAAATTTTGCAAGGCCCCTCATCGGGTCATGGACCACTTATCTTATAAATTTCATGGCCAGAGGGCCATCAGAAATGCTCCAATCACCAAAATGGCCCTCACAGGACCACTTAAAGGTCAGAAACACTTTCTCAGATCATATATCCGTTCATCCGTTCGTCCTCAATTTTTGCATGGGACCTAATCGGGCCATAAGGCACCTACACGCCGAATTTGGTGGCCAGAGGGGTGTTAGGGCCACCCCAACACCAATAGGGAGTCCTATAAGTCTATTTTAGGAAATTGTGGAAGCTTAGGGCCATTTCCACCAAATTTGGCATTATAAAAGGGCCTCATTTGGGGCACCCCTCTCTCCATACGAATTTTACCCTAGAGAAAGGGAAGAGAGAAGAGAAAGAAAAGGGAGAAGAGAAAGAAGAGAAAGGAGAAGAAAGAGAAAAGGAAGAAGGGTAAGGTGGACCTTAGATTGTGGTGGGGCCCAAGAAAATCAAACCTCACATCTCCCTACCTTATCTCCAAGAAGAAATCTCCTCCGCAACCGCCCTTTTCATTCCGTTGATCGCCTAGGTAAGATCCAACACTTATTCTCCTTGAAACCTTTATGATAAGAAGAGTTTTGCTTGAGATTCTAACATGCAAATGTTGTTTTAGGGATTCCAACCGATCAATCCCCAAAATCCACCCTCCTAGGGCGTTCCTAAGCCTTCAACGAATCCGAAGGTGCGGACTATTGTTCTTAGGTGGCCTTGCACCAATTTTAGTGTGGGTTTAATGATTTTGATTGCTTGGATGCTATGATCGAATAATCTAGAGAAACCCTAGGAGTTGTATATTGTTGAAATTGTATGGATTGCATGCTTAGCTTTCATAATGGTGTTGATCTTGCCTCTCACATGATATTATGTATGGGTGATAGTTTGTTCATGATTGCTCTATCATTTTTCCTCATATGCGGTGTTTCAATGCATGTATGATTTATTATCCATGTGCATATGATTTCTGAAATTGGAGGAAGTGCTTAACTTCCTCACACACACACACAACTCTCATGTACTTATTTCATGTTATGGTTAGTCTTGCTTGTTATGAGAATCTGAATGGCATATGAGATGTATGAGAACATGTGGTCGCTATGCTAGTTGATAATCTATAAAATTGGCATGTTACGGATCCCCTCATACCCTTGGGTTGGTCAGGAACATGATGAGCGAAGGTGGCTCCAAGGGTAGGACCGCCTCGAGGCTAAACCCGTGAGTTTGGGCGGGTGTGTTCGGGTGGCTGTAGGTTGACTACATGGGTCTCTCGTGCCCGAGGTCGCTCGTCTCACGCTCGCCGCCGGCTCGTGCGGTCCAGCCTACAAATCCGATCAACCCTGTTTGTTAACCCTGTGTGCCCACATATGAATGGAATCGACCACCCCACCGCAACCATTGTAGCCCATTGAAAATTCACTTGAAACTGGTCCACAGCCTCGTGAGCCGGGCATGGTGGAATGGGACACTATGTCCGAGCTGTCGGCCTACGCTGGGGTACCGCGCCTCCCCGTCGTGACCGCGAGCGATCCCTTCCTTTCGGCACTCCTCATGTGCTTGGTGTCGGGGATGAGGAACCCGACGGGATCAGGGACCGCGAGGTCTCGCCTCACGCATTGATGGGGTCTTGGCCTCGCAACCAGTTTAGGGCATTGATACGTAGGGTGAATCAGAATCCCCAACCTGCTAGATGAATGAACTTAATTAATAACTCGGCTAACACGATCGCATTACACGCATGAGTTAGGGTGGTGACTCGGAAGTCGAGGTCGCTCTGAGGGAGTATTGTCATATGCGATCGTTAGATGGAGTCGCTTGAGGGAGTGTTGTGGCGAGGGCATGCATCATATCATCCCGCATGCATACATTTTAAATAAGAGTTATTAGGTGTTGATGATTGTCTACTTTTCATTAAGTTCATATTACAATTGATGCCTGTTGTAACTTGAGACCAATAGTTTACACTGAGTTGATCACTCACTCCCACTCTGGGACGGTGTTTTAAAACACCAACCAGACCCATTCATAGATGCAGGTGACTCAGGGCACGAGGAGCCTGGTGAGGCGAGCTTGGACGAGGAGTATGAGCTGTCCTACTTTTAGTTGATAGGCGGCTCTCCATCGGCTTGACAGGCGGGAATTGGACCGCTGAGTTGTGGACTCAGCTTTATTCTCGTGGACATATCATTTTATTCTAGATTTTGATGGGCAACGCCTTATGCGACCCTTTTCATATTCTTTGGACTTGTATATGTATTTGAACTTATTTCATTTCAGTAAATCAGTTATGATTATGTTTCATGCTCCAGGATATTCCAAATTGTGTATTTAAGTTTGATTAACCATAAAACCATAAAATGTATGATAAGTGACACTCGGGAAGTCGGGAGTCGAGTCTATGCACAACCCCTGATTTTCCGGGGTGTTACAGATAGTATCAGAGCAATAGTTTGAAATCCCTTGGGCCATGGGTCATGAACTCACTAACGCGTCCACTGACTTGAGAGGATACGTATTGGAAAACGCAACAGAGACGTATAACCCTAGGAACCATCCCAGACCCTGAACCAACAACTTTAGACGGAGGAAAGAATTTGCAAGGGGTTAGGAATGGGTAGCGAGAGAGGAGAATCCGAGGGTCTTGACTTGACGACAAAATTCGATTTGATTGAATAGGAGGTCTAGTTAGTTTAGTCCGTTAAGTTCCTAGGGCCTGTGGGGCCAACTGAATTAGGTGAAATGGATTTTAGAGTAATGATGAATGTAGGTGTGAAGGAGTGTCCCAGGGATGAGCGCATCCCATGTTCCATGATGCCCTGTCAAAACGTATCCAATTAAAGGTAATTCTGGATTTCCTTCCAAATATACTTGGAAAGTTCATCGTCAAGGGATTTGGAAATCCCGCAACATACCTCTCAATCCAAGGCTCATCCAGCAAAGCCTATGGAGTCAATTTTGAATCTCACCCCACACTCATTCCGGACTTGCCATTCCCAATCGTGAGTTGGGATTAGCATTGTAATCCCATTTCGTGTAGCTTAATGCTACTAGTCAAGCAGGATTAGGTCTAAGTCCCTCTGCCCTTTAGTTTTTTTTTCGAGACATTGGTAGGAACGAGCCGGATATTGGATGATTGGACGGTAGAAGCCCTTGTCCGAGCCCAATGAGCCAATACCGGACCAAGTATATTAATCCTGACCCATTCGGGAATAATTAAGTAGGGGTGAATGAAATTTTATCGGAAATAGAGAAAATGTAGAACCGAAACTAAGGGATTAGATGGTCGAAACCATAGTCTTAGGCCAAATTTGATAGTTCAGACCCATTCTGGGATAAAGACTTGGGAGTGAATGAAAATTTACCGAAAATAGTGAAACTGTAGAAAAACTGGGTTTTGGCCCCTAACTGGGAGGAATCTCATGAAATCAGTAGGTCCATTGTGTAGATCAGCTCGTTCTACCCCAAATTCATATATGGCATGTCAAACAACTCATTCCGGTTTGCGAGATATGACCATTGCAAGGAGCCCCCGCCAGGAAGCCAGAGGACCCGCGTGGCCACCCCGCCGACCCGCATGGCCACCCCGTCGACCCGCGTGTCCACCCCGCCGGTGGTCCAGAGGCCCGCGTGGCCACCCCGCCGACCCGCGTGGCCACCCCGCCGACAAGTGTCCCCCACCAAAATTTCTGCGATTTTTAGTCAACTTCAAAAATTCATAACTCCTTCGTTACAACTCCGATTTAGGTGATTCAAAAGCCAGATTGAAGCTTGATAAGTTTATACAAAAATAAGAAAAAAATAAAATAAAAATTTTAATATAGTTAAAATTAAGATGTTCTACCAACTATCCAAAAATTTTAAAATTCAGGCAACTATTTTTCCTAGAATTTTAATAATTTATTTACAGCTCCAAATGATATAAAATTTGGTGAGATGACTTAAAACTCGATGATAAATTATCATAAAAATTTTAAAAATAATTCAGTTGTTAAAAGTACAAGAAACGTTATAAGATGTCTTCTCTCTCTATGTACACCTCGTACTCGTGTGGGGCCCACTTTCCTTGTAAGTAAAGGCTCCATAGCCCTATTTCCTCTCATTCCCTCCCTCTCTAATACTCCCAAACATTTAGTGAAGCCTCTTCCTTTTCCAAAAATCTCAAAATCCCTCATCTCTCCTTCATCACAACCCATCATCACCTCTTTCACATCTTCACCTCTTCTTCCTCATTCCCAAACTCATTGTCTCAAGAACCCACTCTCATTCCTCTCATCCTCATTTCCAAGAACCACTACATTCTCACTTTCAAAACCCATTTTCAAGCATCCCTCCCTAAAACTCATTCTACAACCCATATCCAACTCACACTCTCTATCCCCCACCTTCAAACTCTACTCCTAAAATCCAATCCTCCAAACCATCTTCTTATTTTTTTTTCAAAACCCATTTCTTTTATTTATTCCCACATATAAACTCTCAACTCATTTCCCAAATCCCTCTCATCACCCATATTTCCTTCTAGACCCATTCACCAAAACCACACTCCTTTCACTCTCTTCTCCCCATTTCCGAAGTTCACTTCCCACAATCTACCTCAAGACCATCATCAACTTCATTTTCCTAAACATCATTCCAATATCACTTTCAAAGCCCATTCCTAAAACAAACTCTCAAAACCATTCCATCCCTATTTTCCAAAACCCATCTCAAATCTCAATCTCTACTCAAACCCCATATCCTCAACTCACCTTCCATTTCATCTTACACCACCTCATCTCAAACTCATTCATAAATCTCATTTTCCAAACCCTTCTCAAATCCGTTCACACCCAAAACTCATTTCCATTTCTCAACTCTCATTCTAAAGGTCATCCCTAAGACCATTCCTCCAACAATCCACCCACATTCCTCACACCCAAATCCTTCCTAACCGAGGGAAATGTCGTTCCTGGCGACCATCATCTCTTTTTTCACCATTCCGGTGATTCTTTCCCTCGAGGGGAAGAAGTACCCCCATCTTTGCCGGATCCAGAAGAGTAGTAGCGTAACCTTTTCGATAATTAGTGTTTGCTTTAAGTCGATTAGGTCTACCTGCTTATGTTGAAAGATAGTTAGGACGTTTACTTGACTAAGTTGTTTTTTCCTTGTGTTTGGAATGTTTAGAAAACTATGAAATCCATGTTGTATGATGTAACTAGCCATACTAATGGCACTTTGAATTTAATATGAATGTATGAATTGTTTTTTTATTTTCTTGTCATCTTATGAATGCTTGTATGAATAATGGTCTTATTGCGTCCATCTTAGCGTTATTAGCACTCTAAACCACCAGAATACCTTAAAACTTTCGATTCTTCCTTCCCTGTTAAAATTTATGAAACCAAGGAGTGATTTGCCCATAACCCACTAGCCATAGGATTGAAATGGTAATTCATGTAAAAAAAAAAAAAATCGTGACTTTAAAAACTTTTTAGGATGATCGTTTCTCGTAGGCATGTTGAGAGACTTATTAAATCCCAAATTGGATATAAATTAAAACGAGAACTCTCGTAGACAAAGACCCAAGAGACAACCTTATAAATAGGAGATGTAAACTTTCCAATGATGGCTAAACAATTAGATTGATCGGACTACTGATTGGAACCACACATCTGCGAAGTACTCGCATGCTTAACCCAATTCTCATTCCTGGGTGAATACCAATGGACTCACTGCTTTGACCGAGCAGAAGACCAGGATTTACCAGGACTAAGAAGGGATACAACGATCTTTCTGCCCTGGTCAGACAGAGGATCGACGTATGGGATCAAAGTCTACCACAACTGTTTTTCCGTATTAGCTTGATCATAAAGAGTAAAATACACCACCCTTAAGTAAACTTTATCAACAAACACTTAACACGATAATCATGATTTTGACATTGTTTTCAAACCTCAAGGGTGAAATTATTTTTTAGGGGGGTAGAAAATAATAAGCAAAGCTAGTATAGTTAGTATACACTCTACCATGCATATAAACCTGAAATCAATAAAACTTAGGCAAACAAAATGTATTTATTACCCTTAGGCAATTTCGGGGACGAAATTATTTTTAAGTGGGGTAGATTGTAACATCCTGAATTTTCCCTATTTGGAATTTTCAAAAATTCTTAAAATTTCTTTTTAATTAACTTATAATATCACTCAATGACCATTAGCACTCAATGTTAGATTATACTGGGGTGGACCAATCTAATTATGATGGGACTAAGTGCGGGCCGCCAAGCCAGATGACCTGTTTACACTTAACAACAGCCCGTATGGGTCACCCAGCGACCGAGAAGGGTCAGAAAAATCTAAACATTTAGAAAATCTTAGATCTCACTGGGCTTGTGGTCCATCGCGGACTACGGACCTAATGGACACCCAGAAGTACCATCTGGCGCTTGCCCAATACGCCCCACCAATGCCAGATTAAAATCTGGCACTGACAAAAGAAACTGAGACTCCGGGCCTTCCAGCCGTCGGATTTCTTCCAAATTTACGGTGGTGATTTAATATATTTTTCTACACCCGTCCACCAAATCTGGGACCCGATCGTGGCACGGTGACCGTTGATCGCAAATCGGACCCGTACGACCAAACCCCGCATCCGTTCGTTCCCAAATTTTGCAAGGCCCCTCATCGGGTCATGGACCACTTATCCTATAAATTTCATGGCCAGAGGGCCATCGAAATGCTCCAATCACCAAAATGGCCCTCACAGGACCACTTAAAGGTCAGAAACACTTTCTCAGATCATATATCCGTTCATCCGTTCGTCCTCAATTTTTGCATGGGACCTAATCGGGCCATAAGGCACCTACACGCCGAATTTGGTGGCCAGAGGGGTGTTAGGGCCACCCCAACACCAATAGGGAGTCCCATAAGTCTATTTTAGGAAATTGTGGAAGCTTAGGGCCATTTTCACCAAATTTGGCATTATAAAAGGGCCTCATTTGGGGCACCCCTCTCTCCATACGAATTTTACCCTAGAGAAAGGGAAGAGAGAAGAGAAAGAAAAGGGAGAAGAGAAAGAAGAGAAAGGAGAAGAAAGAGAGAAGGAAGAAGGGTAAGGTGGACCTTAGATTGTGGTGGGGCCCAAGGAAATCAAACCTCACATCTCCCTACCTTATCTCCAAGAAGAAATCTCATCCGCAACCGCCCTTTTCATTCCGTTGATCGCCTAGGTAAGATCCAACACTTATTTTCCTTGAAACCTTTATGATAAGAAGAGTTTTGCTTGAGATTCTAACATGCAAATGTTGTTTTAGGGATTCCAACCGATCAACCCCCAAAATCCACCCTCCTAGGGCGTTCCTAAGCCTTCAACGAATCCGAAGGTGCGGACTATTGTTCTTAGGTGGCCTTGCACCAATTTTAGTGTGGGTTTAATGATTTTGATTGCTTGGATGCTATGATCGAATAATCTAGAGAAACCCTAGGAGTTGTATATTGTTGAAATTGTATGGATTGCATGCTTAGCTTTCATAATGGTGTTGATCTTGCCTCTCACATGATATTATGTATGGGTGATAGTTTGTTCATGATTGCTCTATCATTTTTCCTCATATGCGGTGTTTCAATGCATGTATGATTTATTATCCATGTGCATATGATTTCTGAAATTGGAGGAAGTGCTTAACTTCCTCACACACACACACACAACTCTCATGTACTTATTTCATGTTATGGTTAGTCTTGCTTGTTATGAGAATCTGAATGGCATATGAGATGTATGAGAACATGTGGTCGCTATGCTAGTTGATAATCTATAAAATTGGCATGTTACGGATCCCCTCATACCCTTGGGTTGGTCAGGAACATGATGAGCGAAGGTGGCTCCAAGGGTAGGACCGCCTCGAGGCTAAACCCGTGAGTTTGGGCGGGTGTGTTCGGATGGCTGTAGGTTGACTACATGGGTCTCTCGTGCCCGAGGTCGCTCGTCTCACGCTCGCCTGGCTCGTGCGGTCTAGCCTACAATCTGATCAACCCTGTTTGTTAACCCCGTGTGCCCACATATGAATGGAATCTGAACCACCCTGCAACCATTGTAGCCCATTGAAAATTCACTTGAAATGGCGGTCCACGGCCTCGTGAGCCTAGGGCATGGTGGAATGGGACACTATGTCCGAATTTGTCGGCTTACGTTGCGGGGTACCGCGCCTCCCCATAGTGACCGCGAGCGATCCCTTCCTTTTAGCACTCATGTGCTTGGTGTCGGGATGAGGAACCCGACGGGATCACGGACCGCGAGGTCTCGGCCTCACACATTGATGGGGTCTTGGCCTCGCATGACCGCGGTTTAGGGCATTGATACGTAGGGTGAATCAGAATCCCCAACCCGCCTTTGGATGAATGAACTTAATTAATAACTCGGCTAACACGATCGCATTGCACGTATTAGTTAGGGTGGCGACTCAGAAGTCGAGGTCGCTCTGAGGGAGTGTTGTCATATGCGATCGTTAGATGGAGTCGCTTGAGGGAGTGTTGTGGCGAGGGCATGCATCATATCATCCCGCATGCATGCATTTTAAATAAGAGTTATTAGGTGTTGATGATTGTTTGCTTTTCATTAAGTTCATATTACAATTGATGCCTGTTGTAACTTGAGACCAATAGTTTACACTGAGTTGATCACTCACTCCCACTCTGGGACGGTGTTTTAAAACACCAACCGGACTCATTCATAGATGCAGGTGACTCGGGGCACGAGGAGCCCTGGCGAGGCGAGCTTGGGACGAGGAGTATGAGTACATCCTACTTTTAGTTGATGGACGGCTCTCCATCGACAACATTGACAGGGGGTGGACCGGACCCCGAGTTGTGGACTCAGCTTTATTCTCGTGGACATATCATTTTATTCTAGACTTTGATGGGCAACGCCTTATGCGACCCTTTTCATATTCTTTGGACTTGTATATGTATTTGAACTTATTTCATTTCAGTAAATCAGTTATGATTATGTTTCATGCTCCAGGATATTCCAAATTGTGTATTTAAGTTTGATTAACCATAAAACCATAAAATGTATGATAAGTGACACTCGGGAAGTCGGGAGTCGAGTCTATGCACGACCCCTGATTTTCCGGGGTGTTACACTTGCACTGATCAGGTGACGAGCCCTTTACAGCGACCTAGAACCGCAACATCGTATGAGAGTTACTAGGACTGACGACCCTAGGATGGATCATTATTTGGGAAATGACATAAGGGATGTGCCTTAGTTTCTCAATCCTGCTGTATGAAAAGGACTAATAAGAACTTGGTAATCATGTGCATGCACTGCATTATGTGTGCGTTTGGCGTAGCAGGTCAAGCACTGAGGAAGGGGTTGCATGCGCGATCGTGGGATGAAGTCGCTGAGGGAGCGTAGGCGAGGGCATGCATCAGTATTTCATATCATTCTCGCATTAACAAGAGTACTTAGGACTTGATTACTGTATTATATTATCATTGCTGCTTGCCTGAATTGATCACATGTTGACCTTTGCTTTATTGTTCCACTGAGTTGATCACTCACTCCCACATTATGGGACGGTGTTTTAAACACCAACTAGACTCTGTCTTAATTGCAGATGGCGACGTGACTCCTGAGGCGGAGCCAGACTTCTATGATGATGAGGAGGGCTTCTCCTTTATGCAGCTATCAGGCGGGTTTATGTAGACCATCTTTTGATTGACGGGGTGACAGGGTTGCTGATTAAATGTTATTACACTTTAGTTTATACTTTTGGAACACCCATGTATATTCATTTTGTTCATTTTTGGTGTATACATGTATATATTTAACCTGGTAACATATTCACACTCTGGAGACTTACAACAATTTATATATTTTATATATCTATCACAGTCTTTCACTTGCGTAATTTAACTGTCTCTGGAGTATGATATGTTGTTTTGGTATAATCTCATTGATGTTACAATGCACTCATCATAATCATCATTATCTATGTTACATAAATGATGCGTTGGAACTCTGGAGCTGAGCTTTGCTCGACCCCCGATTTTCATGGTGTTACAAGTTGGTATCAGAGCATGATTTGGATTAAACCGGACCTGGGTTATGGTCACACGACGTACGCTGACGCATTTAGACCTAGGTGGGTGCGAGAAAAATATAGAAACAAGCTTAGGTTTTCTAGTTTCGCCAATTGGCGAAATTTATCGAAAACGATCGTTGAGATCAGGTCTGTACACATCCATGATCGCTTGAGACGACCCTGGATCACCCCTAGACCGTCAATCGACAGGTTTAGATCACATTTTATTCCATTCCAGCTGTTTAAAATCGGTAAACATGAATTTACATCAGAATTTATTCGAAATGACCTGAAACGACTTGAAACGGAGTCGGGGGCCAAACGGGGCACTTCCAGGGGGACCCAGAGTGGGCCCCACATATTTTTAGAGTCCAGGGGGTAGGAGGACCTCACCCAAAGGGCGAGCCCTCACCGCCAGACGGGCCTGGTCGGGCGGGTCGGCTCGGGCCGATGCCTTTTGGGTGTTGTGTGGCCCACTGACGCATGGGAGTTCAATTAAAACCCCTCCTATGTTGCCTTTCCTTCACAAACCACTACTCCAAGTTCTCCTTTCTCCCTGAAAATCTGGTTTTCCCCTCTAAATCTCTCCTCCATTCTCATATCTTCTTCTTCTTCTTCTCTACATACTCGTCTCCACCGTCTTCTTCACAAACCTCCAAATGTTGGGACATTTAGGGCCCGTTTGGCCAACTGCATTATGTGAGTTTAAGGTGGATGGAATTGTAAAAGTAACAATAAATGCATGTGTAAGGTATTGTCCCTGGATTGGGTGTATCCCATGTTTTCCAATACCATGTTTGGACTGTCTGCAATTAAAAGTAAATTCTGGGATTTCCTTTCAACTTACACTTGGAAATTCATCATCATGGGATTTAGAAATCCCATCTCACACTTTCCAACACAAGGCTCATTTTCCAAAGCCTATGAAATTGATTTTAATCCCATCCCACCCTCCTACCAAACATGTCATTTCCAACTCCCGAGGTGGGATTAGCAATGCAGTCCCAATTAATACAACTTAAGACCACTGGCTAAATAGGCCCTTAGAGTTTTGGACCTAAGTTGGTAGTCTTAGATTTTAAAAATTTTGACAGTATAGGGAATCCAATAAATTAATAACGTAAATTCTAGGACCTCCTTAGCTGGTATAGGCATATGTGAACTGCTCAAGCGCAGTTAAATTCAAGTTCGGGCAACTCAATTCCAATCAGACAACTTTAACCCTAAGCGATAAAACAATTTTTATATTATAAATGGTATGAAATCATCAATGTTGTAGGGATTACAACTATTGGATTATTGCTACTCATAAGTTAAGATTAGGGTACTGGTTATACTAAGAGACGTAAAAGATTAATGATGCTAAGATATTTGAAAGATAGATTTAGTAGTTGACTTGATTAGGTTGGAGTGAGACCTCATTCTTTTGTTGAATCCCCCTTTTAGAAACTATTCACGCATAGGGAAAATTTCTATATATCCCTTGGATTGAACGTTAGGTCAAATCAACACACCCCTTAGAATTACCTTCTCAAGGACTTACTACAATCGGGAACACAGAGTAGAGAAACTATATATAAGCGAATTGTTCGCGGTTTGAATCGAATTCTCAATCCTGGTAGCTACCAATGAACTCAATGCTCTGATCAAGCAGAAGATCGGGATCAACGAGGATTAAGAACTGATACGACAAACTTTCTATCGTAGCTAGACAGAAGGTTCATGTATCCGACTCAGACCCACTACACAACTTTCCTCCCATGTTGGCCCGACCACTTGCAACTAAAAGGTTATCATTTCGTCTTTGAGAAGTGTTAAGAACATATATAGAGATTTTCTCTTTAGGCCCAAGGAATTTTCCAAATGGGCAACGGACAGTTAGGAATTAGGTCTCAAATCACATGTCATGTTGGCATACATATTGTGTATATGAACTTAGAAAAATAGCCTGCCTGTTAAGCCAGGCATGATTAAATAAGGTAAGTCGGGACCGTGGCAAAGGTCCTTCTTTGGTAGAATTGGGCATCTTACCACAAACTCATACCCGTCCCAGAAATCAACCTCAACACACATCCTTTTAGTTTCTTTCTATAACCATATGTACCAATGCTGCAGTACACATCAGCGATGGAAAGAAGACCAATGTATTGAGAGGTCGTTTCCCATTTCATGTCAAGGATAGGTTCTAAATTACACCTTGCTTCGACATACGGATCAGGACATAGATTCTTAAGCCTTGAGAGTAGAAAGTATTTTTAAGGGGGGTAGAACATTATGAGCCCAATCACCTTCTATACAAACTACAAAGGCCCGAGTACCACTTCAGGTAGAAATCATACAGGACTAAATCCTTCAGAAATTAGGCAAGTATTAGCTAGTGCTAAACTAGTTTACTTATGAAATTTGTACTAATCACTTTAAATATAATCTGCAAGACCCGAAACTTGTAGAATCATTGACGCTAGGTTACCCTAAAATCTAGGATCAAACTCTATTCCTGGTTGCTCTCGGAAACACATTGAAACTTCGTATCGGACCTGGACTGCACGTCGAAAGTCCGATTTCTACGAAATTATATAATTAAGATCATCTTGCTGGACTTGACCACCATCTCAGAAATCAAGTCCAGATAGTGTCTTGAAGCTATTCGCTTGAGCCCGGAGCGAAGTGTATGAGAAACGTGAATATATTTAGAAATGAAATTCGAATTTAAGTAATCTGAGATGTGTCACTTGCGGGCCAAATATAAGGATTCAGACCGTCAGAATTTGATCCAAATACACCCTTGGATCAAAATTTTCCACACATGTCAGCACACTTGTGGCCCTGATCGAGTACCGGTGACCATTGAACTAAAACTGGTCCGCCACGGTCGATCTGTAAATCCGATCAGACCGAAAACTTAACTCGACCTAAATCCAATGCCAGGGAGCTTAAGTCCGACCGCACATAGAAAGAAGGCCTCCAGAAGTGCTCTGTTGGATCGGAACAAGCAACCTAAGTATACCTTGGCCCTGGGGCCATTTCCATTAGTTTTAGGCCTATATAAGGACCTTAAACCCTCTCTCATTCACTCCATACGAATTCGGGAAAAACCCTGGGAGAGAGAAGAGAGTAAAGAGAGATAAAGTGAGAGAGAAGTTGGTGGAGATTCATGGTATTCCACCTTGCCTCTTCCCGTGCTTATTATCGCTACCGGATCGCTATTCCGGTTATTTCAATTCCACTATTGGGTAAGAAATCCTAACCCTAATCCGTTCTAGGGTTTCAAATAGTTGAAATGATGAAACAGCTAACCTAGTTTATGTTATAAGTTGTCATTCTGCCGGTGACAAAGTCTATGTGTTTAAAACGAATCCGTTACGCGTTTACCGACGTAAGGTGCAGACTATAGACGTATAGGTTATGGTTTTCAAAGCTTTCAATGTCAGTTAATGATAGATTCCTGACATGAACGCTATTTCACATGCAAAATGCGATGTCTGTTTTGCGTTTCAGTTATGTACGAACTATGTGGAGTTTAGCGTATTCTCTGTATATGTAGAAAGTACCGTATACGTATGAAATTTGAAAGTGTGTTTGCTATGATTATTTGCCGTATTTGTATACTAGTTATGCGTGTAACAACTCCTTGGCCAAAGGATCTGCCCTAATACGTGATGTAGCCAACATACGTTATATATGTTGGAAAGTGTAGTCTAAGTGTTTGTAGAAATGCTTGCATGAGCGAAATTAAGGGTGTTGAGATGAGTTCCTCGACTGCCTTAAAGATGTGTATGATTTCCTCCATATACTGTATACGATAATACCTACATTATTTATGGAATATGTATGTGTAAATTCATGTTTAACTTATATCTTCTAACATGATTAAATGCTTATAGGATTTGAATTGTCTATTCATTACCGTTTGATTTCCTCATATGATTCTTTGTTGAAACTGAACATAATTGGGACTATGATATAGTCCAGGCAATCGGTAACAGGTCTTGAATTGGGTGGCTGAGGCTGCTTTCGCCATACAGGATGTGTCGATGAATCTGAGTCGTACTACGGTTGTCGACAGTGGTTAGGCCACACAGAGTGCTCACGTACTTCATGTCGATCAACTCGATGTGCGCTCGTGCTAGTCGAGCTCGTCAAGTAACCCGATTGACCCGATGTATGTTCACCATGTATGAACGCTACTGTTTGAACCTAAGGTACCAAACTTACCAGTGGAAATCTCGTTTAACCTTGGTACCTCAATCCGCTAAGACTCATGAGCCGGACATGGTGGTATGGGACAGCGTGGTCGAGTTGTATACCTACGCTGGGGTGACGAGCCTCCCCGTAGTGACCAGTGAGCAACACCACCTCGTGAGCCGAATACAGTGGTATGGGACACTGTATTCGAGATGTCGGACTACACTGATAAGGTGATGAGTCCTTTGTAGTGACCTCGAGCATACTCTGAACCTGCGTTGAGGCGACGAGCCTTTCTGTAGTAATCAGAGTATAAACTAGGCCTGCACTGATCAGGTGACGAGCCCTTTACAGCGACCTAAGACCGCAATATCGTATGAGAGTTACTAAGACTGACGACCCTAGGATGGATCATTATTTAGAAAATGACATAAGGGAGGTACCTTAGTTTCTCAATCCTGCTGTATGAAAAGGACTAATAAGAACTTAGTAATCATGTGCATGCATCACATTACGTATGCGTTTGGCATAGCAGGTCAAGCACTGAGGAAGGGGTTGCATGCGCGATCGTGAGATGAAGTCGCTGAGAGAGCGTAGGCGAGGGCATGCATCATTATTTCATATCATTCTCGCATTAACAAGAGTACTTAGGACTTGCTTGTTGTATTGTGTTATCATTACTGCTTGACTGAATTGATCACATGCTAACCTTTGCTTTATTGTTCCACTGAGTTGATCACTCACTCCCACGTTACGGGACGGTGTTTTAAACACCAATCAGACTTTGTCTTGATTGTAGATGACGACGTGACTCCTGAAGCGGAACCGAACTTTTATAATAATGAGAAGGGTTTCTCCTTTATGCAGCTATCAAGCGGGTCTATGTAGACCATCTTCTGATCGACGGGGTGACAAGTTTGCTAATTAGATGTCATTACACTTTAGTTTGCACTTTTGGAACACCTATGTATATTCATTTTATTCATTTTTAGTGTATACATGTATATATTTAACCTGGTAACCTGTTCACACTCTGGAGACTTACAACAATTTATATATTTTATATATCTATCACAGTCTTTCACTTGCGTAATTTAACTGTCTCTGGAGTATGATATGCTGTTTTGGTATAATCTCATTCATGTTGCAATGCACTCATCATAATCATCATTATCTATGTTGCATAAGTGATGCGTTGGAACTCGGGAGCTGAGCTTTGCTCGACCCTCGATTTTCAGGGCGTTACAGGTTAAAACCCTTGACAACAAGTTTGGCTTTATACAATCCTCATGTATTCGTCGTTGGGATTCGAATCTAATAAAATCCTCAAATTGATCTTGGGTTTAGGATCTGAAATCCCTAATTAGCTTGATTAGGAGATTGGAATCCAAAATCCCTAAATAATACCAGATTTGGGGTTTTCTGGATTTCGAATTCCCCAATAAATTTTCTGGATTTGGGGTTTTAGATCTAAAGTCCCCAATATGGTATTAAGGATTCGAAATCCCTAATTATTACTGGATTTGAGATATCGAATCCAAAAATCCTATATTACTATTCCTGAATTCAGGGATTCAAACATCCCTAATTGGTAATATGGACTTCGAAATTGCAAAACCCTAAATTATAAATCTGAATCTGAATAGATGAATCTGATCATCGATACCTATGCACAGATGTCTCTTATACCAAATGTTATTTAAGCATGATGCGGAAATCCCTAAGATCGACCTGTGCATAGGACATGGAGATCTAGGGTTCGGATGACTTACCTAATTGAGACGCCGTAGATGCCAAATTAGAATACTAGAAAACCAATGCTGTAATCTTCCTCTCCTTCACACCCGTATGCAAAATAATAAATGGGACTTAGGCTTCTGTCATTGTGTAGGATCGGGGACCCAACTTTCTCCTATATAGAATTTGTGGAGATGAGTGTTTGAAACCCATCACAACTCTTTCTCCCACTACTCCACATTGTTGAATCCTAGTTCAACTCAAACAGCCCTGCGTATCAGGATATAGCACTCCACCCCTTACGCAACTCTGCGCAGATATATTGCGCGGATCACATTGCAGTGGGGCCGACTAGTTTACCCAATTACACAGTCCAACCTATAGGACAATACATACCGTTTGATCAACAAGGCCCACCTTATAGAGTTCTTACATTTAATGCTCTCTCTAATGTGCGTGTCTTTACTTGCTATTCTTGAAGTCATCTAAATCACATATGGCTAGGGGTGTATGTCGAGTCGAACCGAGTCGAGCTGGCCTCAACTTGACTCGGCTCGAACAGTGGCTAACCTCAGCTCGAACTCGGCTCGGCTTGGCTCGGTCCTCGAGCCTGACAGGACAGCTCGGCTCTGTTTGGTCAGCAGCTCGGGCAGAGTTCGAACCAAGATCGCACTGAGTTCGCCATTGAGGCATTTCCACAAACACTTAAACAGCAACTTCAAAATCCCATTGTTTTACAAACAGAGGCAATGGTTTTCCAGGTATTTTCTCAAACACCTACTAAGTAACATAAAAACCAAAAAAAAAAAAAAAAATAGAGAAAAAATGTATTTGTTTCATGTACATACCTTCCTTGCCACCAGCTAAACCTTCCTTGCCACCAGCCAAACCTTCCTTGTCACCAGCCACATTTCGTTGAGTCATTTTATCAAATAGTTGGTGAGCAACATCAATGGCAAAGTAATCGAGTCACTGAACTAGTTCGATCTGAGTTCGATTCGAGCTGGATCCAAGTTCGATTCGATCTGGATTCGAGCTGGATTCTATCTGAGTCGAGTCGAGTTGGGGCCTGCTCGAACTCGGCTTGAACTCATTTTTGAGCTTAAAAAATCAGCTTGACTCAGCTCGAACTCAACTTCAAACCGAGTCGAATCGAGCTTTTTCAAGTCGAGTTGAGCGAGCTAACCGAGCTAGCTCGGTTCGTGTACACCCCTACATATGGCATAATGCCACGTGGTATCTTTTGGATCGTTTGATCTGAGCACGCTAGGTCGAGTGTGAACAATGATGGAGGGCGCAAGTAGGATTTCGCCCATCATTCAGCTCATAGTTTCAATACGTGGCGGCATTTCATTGGCCCACATAAGTGTGTAAAAAATGGGTGTAAACACATGCCATGCTTCATCATAGTTTTGGTGGATGGAATGAAGGGTGGTAATGCATGATAATTTGTATGCCTTTCATATTTGAAGTGGAAGGTTGATTGGGATGGTGAAGGACATGCCACTTGTACATATGAAAAGATGTGGCAATTTTCACACGTACGTGTGTTGGATATTAATGTTATATTTTGGGTATGTCTGGTGGTCTTTAGACAGTTTTTTTGAACAAGATGTCGGTGTTACTGGTCCATTCATCATGTGGACTACTTTAACTTTTTACTATCAGGTCAATGAACTTTTTTTTAAAAGAAGATGTATGTTTATAACTCTAATTTTCTTCATAACCCCCTTCATAAATCATATTCATAAGTTAAAAAAGAATGTGGTTATTACACTCCCCACCTTTCCATGAAGTTTAAATAATGGGCAACAAGAACAATGGTCAGGATTGGCCGAATTGGTGCCCTGTAAGATCTATCGGGCTACTTACGATGTTCCAAGTCAACAATACTAAGAAATGTCATTTTTTAATGTTAATGAGTATGAAAACGATTTCTTCCAATAAATTAAATTTCATTCCATCTCCAAATGCTGAAAACGGTGGGGTCCCGATAAATATCATGAATTTCCCATTTATCTAAACCCAATAACAATTTGGCCCAATTTCACTGGCAATTGCTGTAAAAGTGATATGTAAAATGTAATCACTGTGAAATTAGAATGCATTACCATGTAATCGGTTAAACAAACAAGCCCTAAATGTGGGGGCAGCTCAATTAGTACTTGCTTCGGGCCGGGGCTGAACCATGGTTATCCACACCACTACATGCACAAATCTCTTGAGCCCCGGATTCGACCCAGCAAACTTCTAATCGGTCGAATGGCCCAAACAACTTTGGCACATTTTGGGTTTGATTGAGCTTGGGCCTTGTGTTATGTGGTGCAGTTGGGATGAATCAGGGAGAGGGGACTGACGGTGACCTCAGGTGCAGAGATATATCTTTGTGCTTGGGGCTGCGTGGAGATGTCCATGACAAATCCACTCCGTTCCTCTGTTTTGAAAGACCAGAACAGAGCAATATTCTAAAAATCAGTCAGATCCAAAACTCAGCTGGGCCAGACCAACAAAACAGTGGAAACAACAACACTGGCCGTTGAAATCTTCCTGAAGCTGACCATGATTCTTATATACCATCCAAACCGTTGATAGAGTTATTACCACCCAGATAAACTGTAGGAACAAATATCGTCCCGATACAGAACTTCTTTCACTGCATTAATGCGGTATGACCCACATGAGTTTTGGATTTTACTAATTTTTAGAATCCGGTACTACTGTGGCTTTTAAAACCGATGGAGGAAATGGATTTGTCTCAGACATCCTTGTGGACCCCAGACAGCACTGGGCACAGATATATCTCTGTGCCCTGGGGCACAGGCTATCCGCTCCCTAAAGAAGGCCTGATCCAGGTCCGGCCTAGGTCCGTCGGTGGACATCCCTAGCTACCATCGTGTACTGTGGAGGATTGCGCTACCAAATTCCGGTTCTACCGGGCTACACCGTATCATCTTCCAAAAAAACAAAGACAGGAGAACGTCTCCCTCCCCCCATTTCCTTCCCCTCTTCCCCTCATTCCATACGCGAGAGAGAGAGAGAGGAATGTCGACAGAAGACGAAAAATTGCTGAAGGAAGCGAAGAAGCTGCCGTGGGAAGAGAGGCTCCTTCACAAGAATTGGAAGGTCCGCAACGATGCCAACATCGACCTCGCCGCTCTCTGCGAATCCATCTCCGATCCAAAGGATCCCCGCCTCCGTGACTTCGGTATCCGATGATCCCCTTCCTTCCTTTTTCTAGGGCTCAGATCTGCTTTTCTCTTTTCTCAATCCATCTCACCTGCAATGCACACACCGTACATTGATATTTACGCGTCTAGATCGAATAACAGAATGCTTCGACCGATTCGCTTTTTCCTTTTGATGATCAGGTCCCCTATTCAGAAAGACAGTTGCCGATTCCAATGCTCCTGTCCAGGAGAAGGCCCTTGATGCCCTAATTGCCTTCTTACGTACTGCGGATGCCGATGCCGGCAGGTGAGCACAATCTGCTTGCTGCATATACCTTGCATGTGTTTGAGGTCTCTGATCCGTTTGTTCCCGTACATGTTTACTACTTTTGCAGGTATGCGAAGGAAGTATGTGATGCGATTGTTGCCAAATGCCTCACTGGTCGTCCCAAGACAGTGGAGAAGGCCCAGGCTGCATTTATGCTTTGGGTCGAGTTGGAGGCAGCTGACGTTTTCTTGGTATGCATTTCTCTCTATCTCTTGTTCTCAAAAGAATCACACTCAATTTCAATTGCTTAGATACCTGTGCCCATTCACAATCACCTTCCATTTTATCTCATTTAATCAGATTTCTACAGTACTGCCATTCCATATCAACATCAAGCATTAATGCATTATACATGTCAATCATTTTCATTTAGGCCAGGTTTGGATGCACTGTTGGATCAAATTACAATAATTAGTTCAGTAAAAAAGAATGATCTGCCTTACCATTATCATGGAATTACACTCCAAATTCAATCGTGTATCTTTCAAGTGGGGACCTTACTCATCAGGATTACTGTCAAGGCAACTACATTCGGGTCATACCTAAGCCATTGAAATAATTCTTGAACTCCAGTTCAATTGGTGCATCCAAACACGGCCTTAACCATTTTCATATTTTCATTCTCAAACTGGCCATTGAGAAATTAGATTTGTGAGTTTATTGAAGTCGCCAATGAGATAGCCAATGAGAAATTAGATTGTGATGCATTACTCAGAAGGTCGAATATGGAAAGAATGCTTTAAAAGTTAAGACCACTTAACAACATTGTCATGGACCATTAAAGTTGCATTGCTATTCTCCTGAGTGTGTTTTATAGCCCCCCAAAAGTCTATTCCAGTAGCAGTGTGCTGGTGGTTCCGTAGTCAGTATGTCTACAAGAAATGAGTATTCTATTGGAAATGAAATTTGTGTGTTTTTTCACTTGAACTGCTGCCTTTTTGTCCTCATGCGCTCTATTGGCACTCACGCATTGTCTAATTCCCCGACCATGCACTAACTGTTATTTTCAAATTAACCCAACTTGAATCAATGGCTGTCCAAATCTGGTGCTCATAGGATGAATTTAAGCCTTGAGGATGGCTTCTCGAAAAATAGTTTTAGCTTCAAGAATCCAGCGTCAGAAGAGGCTAGCACCGGCTGTAACCCATCCATGTCAATTGTTTTTCCAATAGACATGGAGTTGAAACATCTTAGGGGTTCTTGTGGGTTGTTTCAAGAGCTGAATTTTTTGGACCTATACTATGATTTAGAGCATTGAGTTAGGCCTAGCTTGGAAGGACATTCAAGCGTGCAATTGCTGAAGTGGCTTGGAAGAACATTAAAGTGTGCAGTTGTTGAAGTCCATCAAATGGCGCCTCCTTTTTTCCAAGTGTTTGGAAATAGTGTATCAAGCATTAAATCCTTGGGAGGGTGTCCTCCATTCCTTTCCTTCATTAAAGCTCCTCTTTATGTTTAGTGATGCAAGTACATCTGGCAGCTAAACTTCAGCCCTTGGCCATTTTGGTCAATGGTGACCCCTGTCAGTGTGAAATGCAGTCACATCCAAATAATGAAGCTTTGCAACAATCTCAAGTGACCCAACTAGGATACTCGAGTGTCTAGATATGACCGAAACACAAATATTTGGGTATGGAAGGACCCGTAATTTATAAAAAATCCCCTCACTCCAAACTCATCTTTTAAAAGACTGAATAATGAGATCATTGTGATTGTATGATGGTTCAACATATTTTTTATTGTTCACTGTGACTTGGTTTCACCTGAGTAGCATTCATTTGGGTCTCCATTGAGATGGGTCATAGTCACATAACAACCTCCCTACTTGGTCCAACTCGTCCCAAATTGGCATGAGTTGCAACAAGTCACACCTGTATCATCCAAGTTGTTACATGTTGCACAATTGACTCATCCAACAAGTTTAGAAGGATGGGCTTGTTATAGGAGCCGCTTTTCGATTTTCTTCTAGTTTTAAGCTTGGGCAGGAGAGGAAAACAATATACTGGACTTTGTTGCTGTCCATTTTGAAATCAATAAGATTGTTTCTTCAGATTTGGGATCGAAAAATCTTTCGAAAAGGCCCTTTTTTCTTTTTCTTTATTTTTTTTTGGTTCTTTGCTCGCTTCCTGTGAGTTTTTTCTAAAATTGTTGTCATATTTCAAAAAATAAAAAACCCATTTTTGTTATGTTGCAAAACAGCTTTGAATTATAGATCTATGGATTTGGGCTTAGATCCATGGATATATGATTCTTTTTTATAATCTTTTATTAAAAATATCAAAATGTCCAAAAATGCATTTTTTAGTTCTTTTCCTTTTTTATGTTATCGTTTTTATTTAAATCTTTCTATTTTTTAATCAGGCCGGTCTTGGGCTATGGATAAAGGCCCGTCAACCCAGCTCGAGTCTAACCCAGCTTGGCCCATTCATGGTTTCCAAGGGTATATTCAAAATTTCCACTTTTTTTTTTTTTTTGTTTTTCAATGTATATTTTGAAATATTTAATGACTAATCTAGATTAGATAATTTATAAATAGCAATTAATATTCAGGCTTTGGCTAGGGTGGGGCTTGGGTTGTGCTGGTTAAATAACTTACAGGGTTAGGCTCAGGATTGTCCATTTTGGCCCGTCGCTTGGGCAGGCTTTGGTTTAATACCTACTATGCAGGTTGGGCTCGGACTGACCTTGTTTTGGTTTGAACTCAGCCCGTTGACAATTGTACTTGTACCTTAATTGTGGGACAATGATGACTTCGTACTACGTTATAATTTTTTAATGCTGTTATTAAAGCACACCGCTATAAGATCGAGTGGGAGCCAAAGTTGGCTGATGTGTTCAAAGCACGGTATTTAGAAGACATATACATTATGACAAGAATGGCCGTTAGGTAAGGAAACAACCACCACCGCCATGCACTATGGGGGTGAATCAATCCATGATGAAAAAAAGGACTATAGCGGGTGATATGGTTTGATACGCCCTGTCTTGGCACCGTTATGGGGTTGATAAATAGGCCGATACAACCATAAATGGCTAGGGTCGTCAATGGGCTGGGTTGGCCTGTTGGGCTTCTGGGCTACGTCAAGCTTAGGCTGGAATATTACGTCGAGCTTAGGCTGGAATATCAAGCTCGAGGCCTGGTATCGGGCTTAAAAGTAAAGCATGTTTCTAAATCAGCCCGGGCTTGGGCTTAGATATTACAAAGCCCGTTAGCCTGGCTCGGCTCATTAGGGTTTGCATTTATTTTTATTAAATATTCCCTTTTCCTTCTCTTTCTCCTCCAACCAACACCTCCCCCCTCTCTCTTTCCTATGTGTGACTGGCAATCCCATTCCTTCGATGTCTACTGCAACCAGTGTTCGAAGTATTGGTATTGCTACAAGTTTTGTTGGCCCGGGATATGGAAACAATATTGATATCATTGATAACTAGAAATGTGGGAAAACATTTGAGAATCATGGAGAGAATGGTGGAATTTTCTGCGAAACTTCAAGAGATACTAAAATACACACATTTGCATATTTAGGAATAAAAAATTGCAAAAGAATTCATACATAAGAAGTTTTCATTTAACGAAGGCCTAAAAGCATATGTTGCCGTCAGAAATCAATCCAACCATCCCATCCATCCCATCTATCCATCCAACCATACCATTTATCCATCCAACCGTCCATCCAAACATCCATCGATATTTTAGAATATCAACAATGCACGTTATTTCATCGAGAAATCGTCGATACCTAGAAAGGAAATGAAAGATTGTGGTCTCGATAATGGCCAAGTTGCGATAACGATAATAACGCGATATTATTGTCAACAAATTGAACATTGCATACAACCATGCACCCATACAAATTTGAAATTGAATTTTTTTAAAACAATTTTATGGTGATTATCAATACATTGACAACATTACCTAAATATCGCCGATACATTGGTGATACAAGTGACACCTGGAATTTACCATTCGAAAATATTGGTGATATTGATACATTCACAATACAAGCTACACTTGAAATTTATACAGTAAAAAATATTGGTGATTAATTAGGATTATCGATATATTGGCGATACTTAGCGATACATCGTTGATAACCGAAATTTTCAATACTCTTAGTGTGATCGGTATCGCTGCCTATGTTATCGGTATCTCCGAGTTGGAGATATGGATAATATTGTGGATATTTCGATAATATCGGGTATACTTCGAACAATGGCAAGGGTACATAAGGGAACACCACAATGGAGGATGAGGAGAGGGAGGGAGAAGAGGGAGAGTACTTGGGGTCCATGGAATCCCCAACAAGGTGGGTATGGAGGGACGCGACTAGCAAGGAGCTGACCATAAAGGTGGATCTGTTGATGGTTTGTATATCCCAAGAACAATTGTAGTGGAGCATGGTGGCTCTTGTGAGATTTGGAACTTCCATTAAAGACATTTGCCAATGGTCGCTACTTGCTAGTCTGCTGCTAGGTGGGGTTGGATGATTGCATCCTCCAGGTTTTGTCGGAGATGGAGGTATAGATGTCTCTCAACTTGGTTTTTAAGCTTGACAAGGTGGTTGTTGGAGGCATCTTGCAATGGAGGGCCGGTGAGAAAGGTGTGGAGCTGGATGAACTAGTCGAGGCTAGGGTGGGAAGACATGAATCCAAATTTGGGACATCCCACTCAAGCTTTGGTTCGGGGAAACCTTTGCGAGGATTGGGGCTTGTTGTGGAGAGGGGTTGGCTATCAATCCTGTCTCTGAAAGTTGGGGGGACAATAGGGCTGAAAGTTGGGCAGGTTCAACCCGACCGACCCGTGATCGACCCAACATTGGGTTGGGCTCGGGTAGGATATATCAGGTTCGATCTCAAGCTTGGGTTGTACAAACAACAACCCAATAAAACTTGGGTTGGGCTCGGTTTGAGGTCTCGGGTTGCTCGACCCAACCCGAACCCGATCAATATATTATTTACTTATAAATTATAATTGAGTGTGGATCGTTTGTGTCGAAGGCACACTAGTGATGTCGGGTTTCATTTGTCCATGTCATTTCCAAGGACTCAAGCTAACAAGATATGCCGGATTTCTCTCTCCCAAATAGATTGCGTGCTATGCTACATGACTTTTAAAGGAGTAGTTGTCCTATATTTTACCTTGTTTTTTTTTAAAGAAAAAAAATGAAGTTCTTTATGATGAATAATCACATATATAATTAATAAAATCATATATACAGAAAATAAGTCCTACATTGAAATATAATAAACTAATGTAATAACGAAAATATTAGCACGTATACACCCGACCGAGCCTGCTTAGGTTGGGCTTGGGTTGAGAATTCCCAACTCGAGATTGGGTTGGGTTAGGGTTGAGGTATAGGAACCTTGGGTTGGGTTAGGTTTGAGCACCAACCCGACCCAACCCGCCCAACTTTTAGCCCTAGGGGACAATGTGCGGAACTTTCAAGCCTTGTCAGTGGCATGTGAGGAGGGATCCACATGGACTTGGAAAAGGGCTCAACCAATGTCCAAATAGCATATGCGATCGTGTGCGATTGCATATGCGTGTGCGCATATGCGATCGCACAATTGCATATGTGGTCGCATATATATATATTCGCATTTTTCAAAAAATTTTTAAAAAAATCTGAAAAATCAGAAAAAATTAGAAAAAATCAAAATAAATTATTATATGTCATTGTCCCTTGAAATACATTTAATTTAAGTAAAATAAAACCAATTACATTTACATTTACAATTTTACATAATGAATTAAATATTAAGTTAAGTCATCAACTCATCATCATTCGTCAACAATTCTACTACATTCTACAATATAGTTAACTTCTTAACAATTAACATTTAACAAATATGAAATATCAATATTCAACATTCAACACTACATGATATACATCAACAATCAACATCAACACACTTAGTAAACATTAAACAAAATTAGGAAGTTATTTATTTATTATTTATGTAATCAATAATCATATACATTGATCTAGTAGCCATTGTGGCATATCACCACCAGGTCCACTACCACCACCACCATCATCATCATTATTCAAGTCATCTCCTTCTTCCACATACACTTCTTCTTCTTCCGTTTCTTCATCATCTGTATGTACTAATACTTCATCAACATCCAATGGTGGATGATCTTCAGCTTGATCATCATTATCACCATCTCCTTCTTCAATCTCCTCAATCTCATCAACGAGTTGACGGCTATTACTCACCCCCCGGCTCCCCCCCGTCCTTCGCCTTCGAGTGGTACTATCTTCACCAGGTGTCGATCCGTATGCGGCATCTTCAACTTGTGCCCATGTCAGATCCTCTCCAGCAAATACCGGGTCCTCTGTCTTTATGAGCTACTCGTTATCTGCATCCAACTCATCTAAGCAGATAGGCTCAAAGAAACTGGGCTTTTCTTTCCTAGTTTGGAATCGTTTTCGTAATTTTTTATTGTATTGAATGAAAACCAAGTCGTTGAGCTTTTTTTTGCTCAAGGCGATTCCTTTTCTTGGTATGAATCTGTAAGAAAGAAAGCGCATTTGACATTAGCTATTTAAGTAATTAATTTAACTTAGGCCACTAAAAAATTAAAGTTTACAAATAATTACTAAACAGTCTAAACTTACCGCCTCGAACGTGCTCCAATTGCGCTCACAACTACTGACAGAATATGTGAATCCAAGAATCTTCATAGGCAGCTTCTTTAGAGTTGGATCATTCCTGTTCGGGTCCACTCCATAGGCAGCCCACCAGTCAGCTGAGAAAAACAGTTTAAGTAGGTTAGTTAGAGACACTTCGTAGATAAACTATTTGTAAGAGTACACAGTATATTAACATTCATAGAAGTACTTACTGGGTTATTTCATTGTCCGATGCCTTATTACGATATCCCTTGAGAATATCCCTTCACTTTTTGTTTAGAAGTTCAGCAAAGTTGAGATCTTATCTTGTTCTCCTCTATCTGGAATTATTCTTTCCAAGACATCAATAAATCGAACCATATGCATAGTTAGTGCTTCTACTGGATCAACAAAAGCGAATAAACAAGCTAGGTTAAGGATGTAAGCAGCCGAATACAATGGGGATGATATTTGGTTGCCCCATCTTCTATCTATAATATCTAAAATTGGCTTGTAATCACGGTATCTATAGTTAAAATGGTCAATGATCTTATTTTTCGCCCTCTCCATCGCATCATATATGTACCCCATTGTAGGCTTCTCATCCCCATCCACCAATCGCAGTACAGTGACTAAGAGCTCGGATGATTTTAATGCCTTTACCAGTTGAGTCCAAAAACTTTGAGAAAGAATTGTTTGTTGAATCCGTTTTCCTTCAGCCTTCTTTGACCAAGGCCCACTTGTAAAATTGGCCGACACTACAAAGCTTCTAAGTTCTGATTTCTTTGCATATAGCCTTTGTAATGTTAAAAATGTTGTAGCGAAATGGGTGACTGCTGGACATAGCAAGTTACCCCCAATGTGTTTTCTCATTCGACTGAGAAGGGTGTGTTTGTACATAAAGGCCGTGATTCTTTTAGCCTTTGCAATCACATTTATAAATAATCTACCTATATCTTCTAACATAAGATCAATACAATGGGCCGCACAAAGGGTCCAAAATAAACGTCGCCTCTTCTCCATAAGAAGACCGATCATTACATACGAGACTGCGTTATCTGTAATTACTTGTACAACATATTCCTCATCTATTTCTTTAACTACACTATCTAGTAAGTTAAACAAATATTCTCTTGTGTGTGAATGGCCCGACGCATCCACTGACTTCAAGAACATTATTCCAGCTGGACAATTTACCAAAAAGTTAATGAGAGACCGACCGGATCTATCGGTCCATCCATCGGCCATTAGTAAACAACCATATGTTTTCCACGATTCCTTATATTCAGTTATGAAGGATTGTGTATATTCAACTTCAGTTTTTAGGCATGTCTCCTTCATTTCATAACATGAAAGAGGTTTAAGCCCAGGTCCAAATTGACCTATAGCCTCAACCATTATTTTGAAGCTTCTCGATTTAACGGCGTTGAAAGCAATGCCGGTTTGGTAAAACCACTTAACAAAATATTGAATTGTGGTTTTCTTATTTTTTTGTTTATACCAGTTCTCTAAAGTTGTTTGAGCCGACCCTTTCCCTCTACCCCTTTGGTCGGTTACATCCTCGGGGTGTGGTCTACACCATCTATCCATGGGCCCATGCCCTCGGGCTCTTTTCGATGGTTATACTTGTGATCTAAATCGGCCTGTCGAAGTAGGGGGACTGGGACTAGCTTCATCTACATTAAATACATTTATCTCTTTATATGCATCTTGTTCCAGATATTCCTCCTGACGTAGGGCACTATCGCATTTCTTTCTTGGTTGTTTTTCTATATACTCCACGATCTCTCTTCAGATTTCTGGAGTAATTTTGTCGCATGCTTTTGCATTTGACCTCGGTAAATGTGCAAGGTGTTGCTTATGCCTTGCAATGCCACTGGAACTCACATACCCACATAACTCACATACTATGTGAGTCTTTTCCGTAGCACTACGGTAGTGCCCATACTTCCAACCCGGGTCATTCGACCTGGGTTTCAAAGAGAAAGATTGGGAAGAAGACATTATGATGGTGGTGTGTGTATTATTGATTGCTAGTAGCCTAGTACTAAAAAGTTACTAACTAGAAACTAGAAAGTAAATTAAAAAGTAAACTAAAGTAAGAGGCTAAGAAGTAAGATCTAAGAGAGTAAGAGTAAAGAGACTTAAGAGTAAAGTAAGAGATTAAGAAGTAAGATCTAAGAGAGTAAGAGTAAAGAGACTAAAGAGATGAGACTTGAGAGAGAGAGAGAGAGAGAGAGAGAGAGAGAGAGAGAGAGAGAGAGAGAGAGTTACACTTACACACACACACTTACACACTTTACACTAGTAGTAGTAGTCTAGTAGAGGGAGAGAGAGAGTTGAGTTACACTTGTAGAAAGGGAGAAGAAGAGAGAAAAGAAAATGAGAGAGAGAGAGAGAGAGAGAGAGAGAGAGAGAGAGAGAGAGAGAGTTGAGTTACACTTGTAGAAAGAGGGAGAGAGAGATTTACACAAACAAAATTAAAATTACAAATCTAAAAGTGGTTCCAACTTCCAAATTCTTGTCTAAGTTGTCTTCTCTTCACCTTTGCCCCTTGACTTGACTATTGATCTTGAATTCTTGTTGTACTTGTAACAAAGTCACAATTAACAAACAAACTAAAAAAACAAGATAGAAGTTGTTAGTAAAAGAACTTAGAAAACTTAGAACTTGGATATTATGAAATATGAAACTCTAAGTGAAAATGAGATAGAAAGAGAGATAGAAAGAGAGTGATGTATGTTCCCTTGATTGAACCAGAAAGTAGAAAGAGACTTCAATCAATTCAATGGATGGAGATTGGAGAGCTTGGTTAGACTTGTAGTTGTAGTCTTGTAGATGTAGATCATGTAGTAAATTAGTAATGTCTCTTGAAGAGTCTTGACTCTTGAATCTTCTTGATTTTTGAATGTGGATGTATGTACCCTTCCTTGATTGAAACTTCAATCTCAATCTTGATTCTTGATTCTTGAAAGTTGAAAGAAAAGAAATATGGCATATGGATGGAGAGGAGTGGATGTAGAGTGCTTAGAAATATGTAAGAGAGAATGTAAGAGAGCAAAATAGAGAATAGAGAGAGTTTGAGCTATTTTTGCAAGTAGGAGTGCTTAGAATCCATTTTTATAGAGAAAAAAAAAACTGGATTAAAAAAAAAAGGGGTAAAAAAAGGTCAGAAATATGACCGTTGGCCACTATGCGATCGCATATGCTGTATGCGATTGCATACATTGCATATGCTGACACATGTGGCATATGTGATCGCATATGTGCAGTGATCGCATATGCGATCCCACCACCATTATGCGCATATGCGATCACATATGCGAATGTGTGATCGCACATGACAACACTGGGCTCAACCAAATGTGTGAAGCCAAGAAGAAACAAGTGTGGATTAAGTGCGTTATATCTCAAGGGGCTAACAACTCTCTCAACGCCTACACAAGCATGCAATTGGGAGGAGAGAGCATGACTTGAGTGGGGGGGGGGGGTATAGAGAGCATGCGATTGGGAGGAGAGAGCATGCCACTCAATTGAGTTGAAGTAAATGACCTTGGGGGTGGAGGTATAGTAGAGCGGAATAGGAGGTTCATACTGAGATGGTGATTGAAGGAGGAAGTGAGGACGGGCCAAGTATAGAGAGCTCTCTACAGGAATAGTAGGAAGTGAATCATCTAATCGTTAGGGAGGATGGCAGGAAGGTGTTGGATGTCACACCCTTAGGGTGGTTGATCCGAATGTGGCCAAGTTGGTCAATCTGACAACCCATCCCATGGAATCCATAGCGAACAGGGGAGACGAGGAGCTACAAGCAGCCAGAGAGAAATAGTGGATAATGGAAGCAATGAGGTCCATGGGTACAAAAATTGGTGTATCTTTTGGTGACAATGGAGACAATTATATTGCACTCTTTCAGTTCACGAAAGAATGAGGAACGCAAAAGATGCAAGTGGTGTAATAGAGGACTTAGAGATCCCCTGAAGTCTTCAGAGGACTAGTTAGTCTGAATTGTGTTGTAAATTATGAGTCAGGGAGGGCAAGAAAGGGCCGAAGGGGCATATCAATGTCCAAATGAAGATTCTTAGCTGGAACGTCCATGGCTTGGGCTGTTGGTAGACACGAGGTTAGGTGAAGGATATGTGTCTATGATCGAAGGCTAGGGTGATAGCGCTACAAGAAACGAACCTACAAGCAGTAGATCGAAAGTTGATGGATTCTTTATGGAGTATAAATTTGAAAGACTGGGTTACCCTTGATGCAGATGGATTGGTAGGGGGGATCCTAGTTGCTTGGGACACCCAAGTTTGAACCAAGGTGGATTCGTGGCATGGGGTTCTTTTAGTCTTAGCGGTGTTGAAGGAGATGCCCTGGGTCTTTGTTGGCTATGGTTTGAACAATGCAACTAGGAGACATGGATTTTGTGAAGATCTTGGTTCAGCCAAAAGGAGATTTGATGACTTATGGTGCGTGAGAGGGGATTCAAATGGGATCGGATTCATGTATGAAAAATCCAATGGGGGAAAATTAACACGGAGCATGAGGTATATCTCAGAATGGGTGGATAGACATGAGTTGGTGGACCTATCGTTGGGAGGAGTCAAGTTCACCTGGTCAAATGTGCAAGAGGCAACTGTTATGTTTAGGATTGACGTGTTCCTTGTGTTGTCGAGATGTAGCAATCGATTCTCCCTTGTGCAACAAACGAGTTTGCCAAAGTAGGTGACCGACCATTGTTCGATTTTGCTAGAGTTTGAGTTGTAAGATTGGGGCGCTAAACCCTTTAAATTCGAACTTATGGCTCGAGATCAAAAGCTTCTTCAACCTAGTCTAAGAATGGTGGGAATATTTCGAAGTAAGTGGATATGTGGGTATTGGATAAGCCAGAAGTTGAAGCTGTCGAAGGGAAAAATTAATGGATGGAAGAAATTCTAAGGAAAATTCAATCAATTGTCATGAAGGCAGAAGCAGAGGAGATATCGGAAGAAGATAGGGCACTGAAAATCAAGCTATCCCTCAAGTATGGAAACTACCTAAGGAAAGTAGAGATAAGGTATTGGCAGTGGTCAAGAGTGATGTGGCTGAAAGAGGGTTATAAAAACACAAGGTTCTTCTATAATATTGCATGTGCATGGGCAAGAAACAACAAAATTACTAGCATAGTAGTGGAGGGGAAGAGACTAGATGCTAAGGATCAAATTTTGAGGTGATGGTTAACTTTTAGAAAGATCTATTGACAGAAGAGGGATGGGCAAGGCCAAGTCTTGACAACCTGCTATTCAAGCATCTTTATGAGGTTGAAGCTACGGAACTAGAAAAGCCATTCTTCGAGGAAGAGGGCACGACAGCGGTTGGTTCTTTAGGAAGGGACAAAGCTTTGGGGCTAGATGGTTTTCCAATGGCCTTGTATTCTAGGAGGTAGCTAGAGAGGACATGATGAGTTTTTATGATACAGTTTCGGGCGAGAAGCTGGTTATTGGATGGAATGGGGGCCTCCTTTATTGTAATCATCCCATAGCTAACAGTCGCTTAAAAGACTCTAGGCCTTCTAGTCTCAATGGATGCCCTTTCAAAAATTTGGCAAAATCGTCGGTGAACAGGTTCAGATGAGTTCTCTCGAGCATCATATCAAGCAGTCAGGGTGCATTTATTGAGGGTTGCCAAATTATGGATAATAGGCTAATGGTCCATGAGTGCATCGACGCCTGGTCGCTTGCTTCAAGGACCATGTAAAGGGAGTGAGTGGTATGTAAGCTCAATTTTAAGGAGGCATATGATCATGTACACTGGGTTTTTTTGGACTATGCTAGGAAGAGTGGGGTGCGGCTCAAAGTGGAGAGGATGGATGCATGAATGTTCTACTACCTTCTCGGTACTAGTTAATGGATCTCCGAAAGGTTACTTTAAAAGCTTGAGAGGGATATGGCAAGGGGGCCAGCTATCCGTCTTTCTGTTCTTAGTGGTGGTTGAGGCACGTTGGTAGAATGTTTGAGAAAGTACAAGAGCTGGTTCTATTTGGGGGTCTAGGGTGAGGAGAATTGGACCACCCCCCCTAACTCCCATTCAATTTGCGGATGACACTTTACTTCTTTGCGACGTAGATGCCACCTTAGTGGTCAATCCAAAAAAAGAGTATTTGATGCTTCGAGGTGGTATTGGTATTGAAGGTGAATATTGCAAAAAGGTGAGATGATGGGGATTTGAATGTCCAAGGAAGAGGTTAATTGGATAGCAGCAGTGTTTGGTTGTAGGGCGGGCACTTTCCTGTCCACTTACGTTGGCCTCCCACCATGCATTGGAAAACCGGCTAAACACCTATGGGACAAGGTAGTGGAATGAGTGGAATGCAAATTGGCAAGATGGAAGTGCCGGTATATGTCTTTAGGTGGATGAATAACTCTCACTAAAGCAACAATGTAAAACATGCCTTTATACTTTGTCTTTGTTCAGGAGTCTAACTCCTATACTGGCTAAAGAAGTTGAGACGGAACTCCTTATGGGAGGAATGAGAAGGGAAAAAGTTTCACTTGCTAAAATGGAAGGTGGTGTATCAACCTTACGAGGAGGGAGGGGGGATATTAAGGATTTAGAAAAGATGAATCTCACATTATTGTGCAAATAGTTATGGAGGTTTGGAAATGATGAAGGGGTCATGTGGAGGGAAATTATAGCAAGTAAATATAGTTTATTATTATTATTATTATTATTAATTTTTTTTTTTTTTTTTTTTGGGGGGGGGGGGCAGTGGCAGTGGCACTGTTAGTTGGCCTGTGGACTAATGATAGGTGTTTTCGGAACGTTCAAACCTCAGAAGGGGACACAACTATTAAAGCTAAGCTCTTTGTTGTTGAATGGCCCTCCTCGTTAAAGGATTTACATGATTGTAATTTTGCTCTTCTTTTGAGGATATAAATTTTGGGGGATGTCATTCTTTGTGCCATCTTGGCGCCCTATAATAAATCTCTCTCTAAGTTGACTGTAAAAAAGGACTCTTTTAGTTTGTTATCTTGTGGTGAGACTCCACTAGTATTAATCCTTTCTCTCTTCACTTCTTTCTCCTTTTCCCTGTGTTTATATGCTACTCCTTAGTTTCATGATCCTTTTTAGGTAGATGCTAATCTCACTTTGTATCGTGCTTTGGACTCTTGCTCCTGTTCATTGACTTTCTAATGGTAGCAAATTCCCTAGATGAAAAAGAGAGTAGGGTTGAAACAAGCATGGAAAATGCATCTTAGTCTTGTTAGAAGGCATAAATAAGCTGATTGATTTTCTAATGGTAGAAAATTCCCTAGATGAATAATCATATTGGCCCAGTGATGACTCAAATTAATTGCTTCTAGATATTTTGAGAAAAGTGGTTTCTCTCTTGCGATCCTTCTCCTGATCTTATTTTGTACAAAGAGGTTGCTTATGTTTTGTAGAAAATAACATGCTAAATTTCAATTTTACCGGCTATCGGTTTCATATTGTAATCAATGACATTCCAGTGCTTTATTGGATGCGGAACCAAAATATCTTATTGTTTCGTCGGTTCCATTTTGAATTTTTGTTTCTCAAGTACTTTTATATGAAAGTATTTCCCTTATTACCAATGTTCGAAATATCGGTATTGTGCAATGTATTGCAACCTTGGGATACAGATACGTATCGGTTATCACATGGGATATATCGTTTATTTTGCGTAATTTATCACACTTTTTGGGAAACATTAGCAACATGGTTGAATTTTTTTATGAAACTTCAGAGATTATTTAAAAAGACCTTAATACACACTTTTAAATTATAAAATCTCAAAAAAGAAGTACACATAATAAATTTCTTTTATGCAGGGTACTAAATTATGCGTTATCTGATTGAATTAAGGTAATTATATTCAAATATGATGCATAATATTTATAAATGTATAAATATATGTATGAAAACATAACCAATGCATTCAAAAGCAAAAGATATAGTAGAAATTAGAAAACATACCTATCAATGATGTATGTATTCAATATCCACCCTGTCCATCTGTTTTTCCATATCATTTTAGGACATTATCCAAAAAATGAAGCAGATCCAATAATCAGGGGGACCATACAATAAGAAACAGTGGTGATTGACCATTAGTGGGCCACAAAAGTTTTGGATCAAGCTGATAATTGTTTTCCCCTTCATTCAAACTTCCATGGACTACACAAGTGAAAACAGTTGGAATTGATGCTACTGTCCAAAACTTCTTGGAGCCACAAAAGGCTCTAATCAATTGATGCTATCGTCGAAAACAATAGGGCCCACCTGGATGCATGCACGACATATTCGCATCGTCCATTTGTTTTGCAACCTGATTTTAGGGGTTGGCCTAAAAAATGCGGCAAATACAAATTTCAGGTAGATGTGGACCACTCCACACGAAATAATGGTTATTGACCATTCAATTTTTTTTTTTTTTTGGATCAAGCTGATATTTGGTTTTTCCTTTCATCCAATTCTGTGTGAACTTATCAAGAGGTTGGATGGTCACAGTGGACCCTAGGAAGTTTTCAATGGTGGGGGATTAATGACCACTGTTTCTTCTAGTGTGGTTTGCTTGAAACTTGTATCTATTTCATTTTTGGGACCATGTCATAAAATAAGCAGTCCAAACAGATGGATGGCGTTGTTTGCAGTACATACATCGAGGGGGCTCCTAAAAGTTTACTCATGTATGCAATTTGTTTGTTCCCAAGCAACCAACGACTTGGATGGGACCCCAACCATGGGGCTACCTCAACATAAGATGGTGTATCAACATCGTCAATTCATTTTAACATATCATTTTAGGGCATGGGCCAAAAAAAGAAGGCAGATCCAAATCTGAGGTGGACCACACCACACAAAATAGTGGTCATTGAATGACCACCATTAAATTTTTTCGGGGCTACAAAATTTTTGGTTCAAGTTAATATTTATGTTTTCCCATCTAGGTTTGTCAAACCTTATGAATGGATTGAATGGCAAATAAACCTCACGGTGGGCCCTACGTAGCTTTAATGGTGGATATCATTACCATCACGGTTTCCTGTGGTGTGGTACACTTGAGCCTTTCATTTGTCTCCTTTTTGGGCTCATGCCCTAAAATGACCTATGAAAATGGATGGACGGTGTGGATCGGCTGGTGTACCGCACACCAGCAACCTGGCTGGTATGGGTACGTGTCATGCAAAAATGAGCGCTAACGCTCCTCGAGCTCAAGTTGTACAAATAGTTCAAAGGAGATCAAAGTTACATGGGCCCCACAATATTGTATTTATTATATCCACACCGTTCATCCATTTGGAGAGATCATTTTAGATCATGAGCCCAAAAATGAGTCATATCCAAAGCTCAAGTGGACCACACCACAAATAGCAATGGGACAATGATTCTCACTGTTAAAACATTTGTAGGGCCCACGATAACGTTTATTTTCCTTCCAATCTGTTCATGAGGTCACACAGACTTGGATGAAGAGGAAAAACAAATATCATATTGATCCAAAACTTCTATGACCCATAAAAGGGTTTCAATGGTAAACGTTCAATCTCCCGTTGGCTTTTTCAATGTGGTCCACTTGATCTTTGGATCTGTCTTATTTTTCGGCTCAAGCCTTACATCTCCAAATGGACTAACGGTTTGGATATAACATATACCTGATGATGGGACCCACAAAACTTGGTGACGTCAACACCATCTAGGTTGGTGGTGTGCGGTACACCAGCCCATCCGCTTCCCGTAAAAGGGGCTCGAGGCCCCTTTTTTTTTTTTTTTTTTTGAAGCAGAGAGGGTTCCGACGTTCCGTAACCCTAAACTCTCTCCCAAATCTTTGACTTTTTCAGATTTTGCCGAGGAATTCTCCGGATTTCACAGAGGATTTCTCAGATTTCGCGATTTCTCTAAATTTCAACGGATTTTGCCCAAATCTCTCCACATAGGAGATTTTGTTTGCGCTAACCCAACGCTTCGATTCGAATGGCCCATCAAATGCAGCTTTGATTAGGGATCTCCTCTACAGGTACCGAAATCTACTTGTTGAAAGTTTTTCTTTTTTCTCCTCTTCTCTCTCTCTGTTTTTTTTTTTTCTGGATAATGATGCCGTCCCAACATCCCGGAGTTGGCTATATTAGCCCAACAATTGTTGTTACAACAAATTTATTGAAAAAAAAAAAAAATCCCGATAAAAGTGATAGTATTGTTGATATTGCATGATATCTAGGACGATAACGAACGATATTTGGCGATATTTATCAATATATCGATCGATACAAAGTATTCTGTAAAATTTTTCAATTTTTTAGTCTCTTCAGTAGGGTTTCGTATTGCTGGACTGCGATACCGATAATATCGGCCGATAGTATTGATATTTCGAACATTGCTTATAACCTTGATGAAAAAGGTTGCACTTGTTGTCAATGTGTGAATGATTTCAGAGTATGATTGATTTCTCTTGCAGGTGTTGAGTTGTATTAAGGAAATACTTTCTAATACTCTTAGCTTGTTGGATTGCAGGAAGCTATGGAGAAAGCGATAAAAAACAAAGTTGCAAAAGCAGTTGTCCCAGCCATTGATGTCATGTTTCAAGCCCTCAGGTCTAAGTTGTTTGAGTATTTACTGATAGAGCTTCTCTGTTTCTTTTTTTCTTGGTCTATTATTTTGTGAACTATAAATTTTTGCATCTTATCTTTTGTGTTTTGCTTCTTGTATCAAGTGAATTTGGTGCAAAGGTTGTTCCCCCCAAAAAAATTCTCAGAATGCTCCCAGAACTTTTTGACCACCAGGACCAAAACGTCCGTGCATCATCCAAAGGGCTGACACTTGAACTTTGTCGTTGGATTGGGAAAGACCCAGTAAAATCAATTTTGTTTGAAAAAATGCGGGATACTATGGTGAGCACAATATTCATCAGTTAATATCTTTGGTTCTTCTGTTTATGTACTGTATAAATAGAATAATGGTTTGACATTCTGCTATTTGAAGAAAAAAGAGCTTGAGGCAGAACTTGTTAATGTCACTGGGATTGCTAGGCCATCACGGAAAATTAGGTAATATCTTAATTATCCTTATTTTAGCCATTTTCTTTTATCTTGAAAATTTTTATTTCTTTATTTGATGTCCAAATCTTTGCATTTTTGTGGTTTGTCCGAACCTGAAACTATAGGATAGCATGCTTATATTTGTTTCTGTTATTTTCAGATCTCTAGTTATAACAAAATATGATTTCCTTCACTTCTTTGATTATCCTCTAGCTGACACCTTCATCACCATTTTCAGTGCTTCTGATGGTCTGTTATTTGCTAGATACAATAATGTTTTGGTTAGAATGGTCGTACTTGCTTAGGGTAGGAACCCCTGACTTCATTGCTTGAAGATGTTGTATTTGATTAGGCTATGAATGCCCATGTCCGAGCAAGTGAATGATACTCGAGTCATTCTTGTTTAGCAAATTGCCTTTTTGCCATGTGTTTTGATTGATTTAATATTTCCCGAGGAGGATTGCTCGAACCTTGAGCAATCCTCCTAGGAATCCCCCACCTCTTTTTTTTTTTTTTTGAAACATGAAAATTTATTAAGGCCAGAGGCTGAAAAAGCAGACAACAAAAGAAAGAAGAAGAAGAAAAAAAAAACAAAAAACAAAAACAAGACAGAAAAGACTAAAGAAAAACCCTTAGGGAGCCAACTCCCTGATATACAAAGCAACCCTGTTGGAAACACCAGCAACAGAACCCTTCAAATTACAAAAGCAGCGGTTATTTCTTTCCAGTCAAATTGCCTAAAAAATCGCTATCAAAGTAGTTCTCCATTTTTTCTTGCGGAAAGAACCACCAGTTTCAGCTTGCTAGCTACAGAGAAGAGCTTCAACCTAGATGGGCATCACCCAACAAACATTTGCTAATCTAATGATCCTAGATCAAACGATACGAGAGGAGGAGCAATGGATGAACAAATGGCCAATTGACTCCTCTGCTTGAAGGCAAAGTGGACACCCATTCAAAATGATGAATGATCTTTTACACAGGTTGTTGATTATAAGAATTCTGTTTTTTTTTTTTTTTTGAAGACACAGGGTGTCCCCACCTCTTTTTTGAAATGAGACTATTCCCTACGGATACACGCAATCACCCACAACCATGTGTATCAGGTAAAGATAATAAGAATTCTGTTACGGCCAGCTGACCAAACAAATGAAACAACCTTAGGAGGGGTGCCGTAGTACCAAATGTAGGAGGCGTGGCTTATTCGCACATCTACTGGGGGAGTTTACAGGATGAAATACAGAGACCTGACAGAGAAGACACCGTTTTTGGAGAACCTCCAGAGTAAAGAATCCCCTTCTCCTGGCGTGGGCTTGATCCCCCGCAAGAAGGAGAGGAGATACACGAAGTCACCAAACTCGTCATTGTTCAAGTTTCTTGTGCAAGAGGGAAACTAGACTCTCCCACTTTCGTGAGGGCTAAAGTAGTTAGCCACAGAATTGTCAGTAACAGGACAAAGATTCGCTAAAGAGGAATAGGAATCCTTGAGAGGGGCATTTCCACACAAGACATCTTCCCAAAAGCGAACTCTAGACCCATCCCCTATAGTAAAAGATAGGCCATTGGCTAACTACTGATTGATCCCAGCTATAGATTTCTACAGGGAGGAAGCCCTGTAGAGGGAGGAATCCTTAGTCCACCAACCAAAAGGGGGTGTCTCATACTTGGCTGCAATAACCCTCCACAAGCTGGAGTCCTCTATCCCAAATCTCTAAACCTATTTGCCCAAGAGGGAGGAATTGACAAGCTCCAAACGATTGATTCCCGCTCTACCTTTCGTAATAGGCTTACAAACATTACACCATTTCATAAGGTGGAACTTCCTATTACTCGCCCCACCTAGCCAAAGAAAGTCCCTCCTTAGTTTATTAATATGAAAGAGCACAGGTTTTGGGCATTTAAAAAGAGGCATGAAGTAAATAAGGAGATTAGAAAGAGTGGCTTTAATCAGGGTGATACGACCACCAAAGGATAAGAGCTTGTTTTACCACGGGGACAACCTACTTTCCATCCTTTCCACAAATTTATCGCAAAGGTGCACAACAGGTTTTCCCAGGCAAAGGGGGAGCCCCAAATAGGTAGAAGGGCAAGAAGCAGATTTACAACCAAAGAGAGCAGCAAAGGAATCAACCTCGACTGATGATAAATTGATCTCCAGGAGTTCACTTTTTGCTACGTTGATGTTTAAGCCTAAAACCACTTCGAACCATTCAATATCTATCCGCATGGTGGCTACTTCAGCCTCAGAGGCTTCATAAAAAAACAAGGTATTGTTTGTGAACTGGAGATGGTTAATGGGAGAATGAAGATTAACAATATGAAAACCCTTAATAGACCATCATCCTGGCCCTTACAGAGCATTAGGCTGAGATCCTCAATAACTATGACAAACAAGAATGGGGACAAAGGATCCCCCTGGCGGATCCCTCGAGAGGAATTAAAGAAGCTGAAAGGGGATCCGTTGATCAGAACCGAGAATTTGGCTGAGGAGATGCAAGACCTGAACCAGAGTCTCCATTTATCCTCAAACCCATTCTCGATAACATATAGACAAAGAAAGACCATTCAACATGGTCATGGGCCTTTTCCAAGTCCAACTTGCAGGCAATATCCTTTCATCTTGACTTTTGGCAAGAAGCTAAGCATTCATGGGCAAGCAGAGCGCTATCTTGGATTTGTCTACTAGCTATAAATGCACTCTGATAGGGCGAGATTACTTCAGGGAGGACCTTTCTTAATCTTTTGACTTAAAACATTAGCAATGATCTTGTAAAGACTACCAATCAAGCTTATGGGCCTAAAGTTTTTCAAATTGTTAGCACGTTCAATTTTAGGAATCAAAGCTATGAAAGTACACCAAGTTTAGAGGGGAGCTTGGCATAAGAGAAAAATTCATTAGCGAAATCAATTAGATCGAGTTTCAAAAGGTCCTAGAAAGATTGAAAGAATGCTATAGGGAACCCATTAGGACTGGGGGCTTTATCACTGCCCAAATCGTCTACAGCTTCCTTAACTTCTTCAATGCAAAAAGGAACTTCCAGCAGATTAGCTGTCTTAGAACTCAAAGAGTCAAAGTGGAGGTTATCGAGAGAGGGATGTTGGAAGCCTTTATTGGATAACAGAGACTAATAGAAATCCACAGCCTTACATATAAAATCTTTATTCTCCAATCTAATACCGTTAATAGATATGGAAGGGATACAATTGACCTTTGCTTTGGCATTGGCAATAACATGGAAGAATTTGGTGTTTTCATCGCCAGCTTTAAGCCACACCATAAGAGAGCGTTGATGCCAACTTATCTCTTCCTCCTTAACCCTCAAATGATAGTAAAATAAAAACTAATCTTTGAAAGCACGATCCTCAATGGACAATAGGTCACCCTCCTCTTTTATATCCAAAGCTTGAATGGACGATAACAACATGTCCTTTTGTTTGTCCCTTAAACCGAAGACCTCCTGCTTCCACACTGATCACTTAACCTTAAGCATCTAGAGCTTTTTGAAAAACCTGAAGCCAGTGCAACCCTCCACCTGAAAAGAAGACCACCAATCTAAAACAAGAGAGGTGAAGCCCACAAATTCAAGCCAGGCCAATGTAAAACAAAATGGCTTCGGGCCCCAATTTAGGGCCTCAACTTGAAATAGCACTGGGCAGTGGTCCAAAACCTTTCTAGGGAGATCAAACTGGTGGGTGAAGGGATACTTTTGAACCCCGAGGGGTGGCACTAAAAATCTGTCTAGTAAAGACATACACAAGAACTGCCTGACCGTTGGACCAGGAGAACCTGATTCCCCATAGGGATATCAACTAACTCATGCTTTCGAACCCAATCCCCAAAGCTCTTCAGGCTTGAAGTGATCCGACCCTTGTGTGATTTTTCGTGGACAAACTTGATCACGTTGAAGTCACCTATTCACCATAGGAGGGGTCATCTGTTAACAACCGATGACAAGTTGTCCTAGAATTGAGGACGAAGGGGAGGGCGGTTCGGTCCACCCCAGAGAGAATCCACTAAAAGCTAGAAGATATTCTTGGAATACAACACTAACAGAGAGGGGCCCAACCCAACTATCCTCCTTATACGAAACGAACGGGTTCCAACACATGATAATACCCCCAGAGTTTCCTACAAAATCCAAAGACACTCAGTCAACTGGTCTGTGGCCCTAGACAGACTTCATCGTACCTTTATCAACATTTTGAAGTTTGGACTCCTGGAGAACAAAATAGACGCTTTAGATTTTTTACAAACAACCTTAACTTGGATGCATTTATGGGGGCATCCCAACCCACCCGCGTTCCATGAAAGGATCTTCATGAGGCCACATGTCGTTCTCTTCTCTCCTTACCCTACGGGGAGCAGGTTGTAATTGACCATCAGATAACACTCCTAAATTAATAAGCTCCCCACAACCTTTTGGGGTCTTAATGCGGGGGCATTTTCACACCGGGCTTGAGTGGGGTGGCTTGTGGTTGTGGGATGCGGGGGCACACTTGGGGTGGGCGGCCCTCGGAACCTATGGATTTGGGGCCCACGAGGAGGGTTCGTCCGAGGACCTAACCCCATGGATTTAGGGCCTGGGCTAATGAGATAACGTGATTAATTCACCATGCTCTATCAATTCGAACTTTTAGAGCGAGTGGTTAATTGTCTTGCATCAAGTCTTCAGAGACCTTTGAATGCCACTTGGGGTGATGCGAATGCCTTGTTGCACCATGATATGGGATAAAGCAATGTAATCCTCATCATGGTCTCCAAAGACCACTCCCAAAAGTCTCGCCATGTGAAAGATGACATCCCAGACCCAACATTTACTTCTTACTACCGCAACTAAGTCTTCAAGCTCTCTTGGGGATGAGGCTGGAGACAGATAGTTATTGGGGGGTGGGGTTGGAGATTCTCGAGGCTCATGGTCGGTCGCAGAGGGGGAACATCTAGGGGCCTATTACGGTCTTGAAGAGCAACTAATAGATCATTAGCTAAATGCAAATATGCTTGCAGAGGGGGAACTTCTAGGGGTCTATTATGGTCTTGAAGAGCAACTAATAAATCATTAGCTAAACGCAAATATGCTTGGAGGAGGGGATATGGAGAAAGTTTGCCATCGGAGAATGGAACCATAGCAGAAGAACCAGGAAGAGATGTTTGGCTAGCCTTGATTTGGGGTGGGGGAGGACTAGGTGAAGGATGGAGCGCAAGAGCAATGGGAGTGCGAGAGGAGGTAGAAGGAGAAAGTGAGGGGGAGAAAACTAATTTTCCCTCTCGGACTTCTTGGTTAGAGGGACACACGTGGGGGGAGGGTGGCACATGAGTGGTCAATCCACATGCTGGTAACATCTCTCGACCACTTTGGTTATCTGGCGGGAAAAGTCGAGAAGATTGAAAGCAGGCTTCACTTAGGTATCCCGTACTAGCGCCGCTCTCTTCGAAGACATCGTCGTCAACAAAAGGTGAAAAGTTGTCCAAGTCCGAATCTCAACAACCACGTGGTGAAGCTTCACCCAACTTGATATCCGACGAAAGATCGTCTTCGTCAGAGTAATGAAGAGCCAGGGCAGCTAAGGCGGGCATGGAAGCACCATCAAGTGTATCACATGGTGCCTTGAGCTGTGAGGACGACTGGAAAGGCCTCTGGAGAGGGCATGTCACCACTCTAGAGAACCACATATTTTCTTGGTCCAATGGTTGACAACAACTAGCTATGTCCAAGCTAGATCGCTTCTTGGTTTCCTTGTGGCTTGATCGCCATCCGATGGTTGCCCAAAGGTGTTTGCCATGGCTTGTCTCGGTTCATAGCCCCATCCTTTTAGAGGATGATGAGGTTAATTGGGGCCCAATGTCCTTCCTCTTTGAGCTAGCATGGGTGGAAGTGGAAGGTTTCCACGACTTAGTCTCTAATTGGTGGAAGTGGAAGGTTTCCACGACTTAGTCTCTAATTGGTGGTCCTCTTTTCTGGTCGAGGTCCTCTAAGTATCGTCTTTTCCATAAGCTAAAATTGCTAAAGGAGAAGCTAAAGCCATGGAATCGAGAGGTTTTCTGTCTTAGAGAGCAGGAGATTGGAGGCATTCTTCAGCACATTCAAGACCCAGATGCTAAAGAGGAGCAAACTCTTGGATTTAGATAGAGAGGAGAGGGTCAGACTCATTGCAAAATACATAAATCGATTGAAAGAAGATGAAATTAAATGGGGACATCGGTCAAGGGTTGCCTGGCGTAAAGAGGGAGACAGTAAAACCATCTCAAGTAGGAGAGCTTGTATTAACAGAATGGTCTCTCTGATGGTGAATGGGAGGCGTGTCGAAGAGAAAGATCAAATCACTGAGGCTATAATCCCCTTCTATGCCAACCTCCTAACTGGGGATAATCTGGTCAATCCATTGCTGGACTGTTTGTCTTTCGACTCCCTTTTAGTTGCTGAAGCGGAGGAGCTGGAGAGGGAAATTACAAATGAGGAAATTAGAGAAGCAGTTTTATCCCTTGAACGAGATAAAGCGCTCGGCCCTGAAGGATTTTATTTAGCATTCTTCCAGAGTTTTTGTGAAGTGATTAAAGAGAACTCATTGCATTCATCCGGGATTTCTTTAGTCCAGGCTCTCTTCCTCTAGAGATGGGGCATAATTTTATTGCTCTTATTCCAAAGATAGAAGAGCATAGAACTTGAAAGACTTCAGGCCGATCAGTCTGATTGGTGACCCTTATATGATTGTGGCAAAGATCTTTATCTCAAAGATTTCTCAAAGTTTTGCCAAAAATCATTTTGCATTCCTGAAGCAGTTTCATTGAAGGGAGGCAAATCCTTTTTTATTTTTTAATTTTTATAACGACAGGGTGTCCCTGCTCCCTTTTGAGGTGAGACTATTCCCTACGAATGCACGCAATCACTCGCTAACCAGGCAAATCCTTGATTGTGCGCAGGGGGCACACGAATGCATTGATTCGTGTCATCGGATAAGTTTCAAGGGGGGCTCCTAAAGCTCGATTTAGAAAAGGCGTACGACCATGTCGACTGAAAGTTTTTGGATTACATGTTGGGAAGGGTTGGGTCTTGAGATCAATGGAGAGAATGGATTCATATGTGCATAAATTTAGCTGGTTTTTCGATCCTTATTAATGGAACTCCTTTTGGGTATTTTTTGGCATCAAGGTGTCTTAGACAAGGAGACCCTCTCTCCCCGTTCCTCTTCTTGGTCATCTTAGTAGCTCTCAGCAAAATGCTTTCCAAAGGCTAAGATTTTGGGCTTTTTTCATGGCTTTGGTGTGGAGAATGTTGCATTGTCGCTACTCCAGTGTCTCATCTCCAATTTGCCAGTGACACATTAGTCTTCTGCGGGGCCTCGGATCACATGGTTGACAACTTCCGTAAGATAATTACATGCTTTGAAGTTGCTTTTGGGCTGAAGGTGAATATATCCAGATGTGAAATGCTGGGAGTCCATCTCTCAGATTCAGAGGTGGCTGGATTGGCCATGTTGTTTGGTTGTAGGGCTAGTGCCTTCCCGACAACCTATCCCTAGAGTGCCACTATGCATAGGAAAGCCTAACAAATCATCTATGGGGCAAAATCCTATAAAGGATGGAGCGAAAACTTTCCCCTTGGAGATGCAGGCATTTGTCCTTGGGTGGGAGACTGACTCTCATCAAGTCTGCCCTTTCGAATCTTCCGTTCTACTACTTATCCCTATTCAAGTGTCCGAAAAGCATGCTGTCCAACTTAGAAAAGTTGAGTTGAGACTTTTTGTGGCAAGGTGCGGCTCCCAAAAGTAAGTTTCATATGCTCGATTGGAACACGGTATGCAATCCTTTTTCAGAGGGTGGTTGATGCAAGACAATTAACCACTTGCTCTAAAAGCTCAAGCCGTTAGAGTATGGTGAATTAATCCTTTTATCTTATAGCTAGGCCCCACATCTCATGGGTTAGGACCTTGGCCGAACCTCCCTCGTGGGCCCCAAATCACATGGGTATTACTCGAATCACACGGGTGGTGCTCGCCTCTCATGAGCCACCCACCTCATATGGGCCACCCACCCTGAGTGTGTCCCCGCATCCCACAGGCTACCCCACTCGAGCGCAGTGTGAAATGGCCCTGCATTAATCACCCTCATGAGGAGTCTCGAACACGATACCTCCCTCGTGGGCCCCGCCTACCCCGAGTGTGCCCCTGCATCCCACAGGCAACCCCACTTGAGCTCGGTGTGAAAATGCCCCTGCATTAATCACCCTCGGTGAGGAGTCTTGAACACGAGATCTCTCGCTCTGATACCAATTTGATGTAGGACAATTAACCACTTGCTCTAAAAGCTCGAACGGTTAGAGTATGACGAGTTAATCCCCTTATCTCATAGTCCATGCCCCACATCTCATGGGTTAGGACCTCGGCCGAACTTCCCTTGTGGGCTCCAAATCACATGGGTACCACTCGAATCACATTGGTGGGGCTTGCCTCTCATGAGCCACCTGCCTCACACGGGCCACCCACCCCGAGTGTGTCCCCACATTGCACAGGCTACCCCACTTGAGCCCAGTGTGAAATGCCCAAAAGCTCGAACTGTTAGAGTATGGCGAGTTAATCCCCTTATCTCATAGCCCATGCCCCACATCTCATGGGTTAGGACCTCGGCCGAACTTCCCTCGTGGGCTCTAAATCACATGGGTACCACTCGAATTACATTGGTGGGGCTCGCCTGTCATGAGCCACCTGCCTCACACGGGCCACCCACCCCGAGTGTGTCCCCACATTGCACAGGCTACCCCACTTGAGCCCAGTGTGAAATGCCCCTGCATTAGTGGTGTGGGAATTAGAAGGTTGGAGGATGTGAACTTCTGCCCTCTTGGGGAAATGGATATGGAGATTTGCAAATGAAGAAGCCAGCTTGTGGCGCACCATTGTTGCAGGTAAGTATGGGACGGATGCTGCTAGATGGAGACCCAGAACTTCTACTCTCTATAGAGAGCTTCTTAAATTTGGAATTCGATAACGCAGATGGCTAACAAGGTGTGGGATGGTATGGGTTTCTCTTTGGGAAGTGGAGCCAACATCTGTTTTTGGGGTGATAGATGGTTTGGGGATATCATGCTCAGATCTGTATTTCCGAACCCAACTGCCCTCATTTAGAATTGCTTCTCTTGATCAGGAATAGGCGGTGTTTGGATTACACCTTGTAGGCACAATCTAAATGATATGGAGACAGATGAACTCTTGCAGCTCCTTACCCGTCTTCAGCGTATTATGCCACTCATGGACTCCAGATTCCGTTCGGTGGTTAATCAATAAATCCAGCTCTTTCTCCATGAAATCCTTGCAAAATATCATTCGCCGAAAGCCTCCGGAAGTTGTCTTTAATCCCTGTGTCAAGATTTGGTCATATGGTGCTCTGACCAAGGTGGGTTTTTTTTTTTTTTTTTTTTTTTTTTTTTTTTTTTTTTAAGTTGTTTTATGATGGTTGGTAGGTTGCAATAGAGTCCTAACCGTAGACAATCTACACAGAAGGGGGATTGCGACACAATACTGTGGCACATGTGGGCGAACGCTAAGTGGGCGGGGTCTGAAAAGGACATGGGCAAGCTACCAGTGGTTGGTAGGCTACTGTGCTGGCAGTGGGGTGAAACCTTGTCCCACATCGGAAGCGCCGTCTAGAGTTGTGGTTGTTAGATGTGGAGGCTCTCCCTTAACCGGTGTGACGCGTTTTAAATCCGTGAGCTTCGACAAAGCGGACAATATCACAATGGTGGGACAATACTGTGGCACATGTGGGCGGACGCTGAGTGGGCGGGGTCTGAAAAGGACCTGGGTGAGCTACCAGTGGTTGGTAGGCTAGTGTGCTAGCAGTGGGGTGAAACCTTGTCCCCCATCGGAAGCGCCGTCTAGAGTTGTGGTGGTTATATGTGGAGGCTCTCCCTTAATCGGTGTGACGCGTTGGCCTTGTGCACCAAGCAAAACCTCCGCTGTGCCCTCTGATGGCAGTTGGGTTGGACAATATCATAGATGGGTAGGTTCTGATGTGGGCGGGACCACTGGAGCACCGGGTCTGGGCGAGCTACCAGTGTCTGGGTGAGCTACCAGTGTCCTTACCCCAAGTGACGCGTTTTAAATCCGTGAGCTTCGGCAAAGCGGACAATATCACAATGGTGGGGCGGGTCGTGACAGGGATGGTCCTCCCCAACATGTCTTCTTTGCATGTCAGACAGTGAAACAATCTGGTGCAATGTTCTGTAGTTCTACAACATATCTTGGATTATGTTGGGCTTGATTGAAGGGTTCATTGCTTCTTCCCATGATGATAAAGCCAATTGCCGGTGCAGTGATTAACTGGAGATTAAACTTTGCTGGCCAGTTTTTGGTCGGCCAACCACTGCTTAAGAAATTTGAGCGGATCTCTGTCGGCAGCAACCTCAAGGGTGTTTTTATCAATAAGAGAATGGGACTCTGACTAGTTTTTGTTTTGTTTCTGTTCTTTTTCTGTTTTCCTCTGTTTTCTTTTCTATTCTTTTGCCTTCAGGTGCTTTTTAGTACAATTCTTTGCCTTCTACACACACACACATTTCAGTTTTATGTTATTCTGAAAGGTTGAAAGACTTGTGCCAATGGTCTTGATTAAGATCAAGAAAGTGAGAGAAATTGACTAGGAAAGGGTCATATGGTTCACATGCAGCTACATCCTAGGATGCACCACTTGCACAGTTAGATAATTCCTACCGGTTCTGTGATTAACTTGGATGATCATTAACATTGTCCGCCTGACTCGGATTCTGTGAGATATGAAATCTACCATTTCATTTCTGCATGAGTGCACTGTTCTTTTTGTACTGTATTCGAGAATGAATATGAAAGGTAACTATTGATTCTATTGTTGCCTAAATGACTTATTATTTCCTTTTATATATATATATATATATATATATATATATTATATATATATATATATATATATATATATATATATATACTCTGATACAGCTGACAAAGTGGGGTTTATCCAGATTTTTGTCTTTTATTTTCGCTGATGATCCTACTGTTCCCTGAGATTGAGCAATAACCAGTGTTGTCAAATCCTACGATTTATGCCCAGATCCATAGCTCAACTGGCAGACTGAGTGGAGATACCTCGTTTCAACACTTGAGGTCTTGGTATCGATCCCTAGCGGGTGGCTAACATGGAGTGTGTGCACTGACATGGGTGTGTACTAACAAGCTAACCCCCCACTCCCCTCCCCAAAAAAAAAAAAAAAAGAAAGAAAGAAAAGAAAAGAAAAGAAAAGAAAAAAATCCTACGATTTACGAATTGAGTCAAATCTTAAGCAAACGGATTTGAATCCCACCTTTGAATCCCTTTTTATATGAATCCTACGATTTTATGATTTGAATCCTATGATTTACGATTCAAATCCTGATTTACAATTCAAATTATACTTGTTTTCTTATGTTTTAAGCTTCACTTGGCTTACATTTTATGTTTTTAAATTGGTGGGGGCTTTAAGAATCATTTAGAAAAAGCCTTTACAAAATAAAAAATAAGAATCTTTTAAAAAAGGTAAATTCTTTTTTATTTGTTCTTTATAAGAGATTAAATGTTATATATTCTCTTCAACATTAAATCATAGAGCTTTTATTTTATGATTTCGTACTTCTTAATTGGTCGAAACACCAAATTGATGTTTGACTTATCCGGAATGTTTTTATGATGGTTACGATCATGTTGACTCATATATATTGTGGAATGATGGTTAGAAATCAGAATCAAATGCCGGTTTTCCATTGTGTTTTTATATTAAAAAAAGGTAAAAAGAACATAAACTATTAAAGGATCCATGTATGTTTTTAAAGGAAAATTTCTTGAAAGACAAAAATGGAAAGATGAGAATCCTTTAACGCTATTATGATATGGTATTACATGGTGCATATTGATGGCAAAAGGATGATAGCTGGTTTTTTTTTTTTTTTTTTTTTCTCCTGATTTTTTATATTTATAAGAAAATCTTAAAAAATCCTACTATTTACAATATGATTTGTGATTTGATATGATTCAACCCCTATTACGATTTGCGATATGATAACGATTTTGACAACATTGGCAATAACTAGTCATGTACGAACTCGTAGCAGTGAATTGAACTTCCCCTCTGTTAGATTCTATTCTATAATCTATTCTCCCCCTAAATCTACTTGTGGCATCTTTATGCCTGTGACACAAGAACTCGGGTCTGTATTTAGCCATTCACTTTCATCTTCATACCTGCAAGAATAGGACTGCTGTGATCTTCAAAGGCCAACCTTGCTTCAACCTCACGTCCTCTCCCATATCCAGTATTACGATGCACCAGAATGATCATCTTGGATACCCTGATTGAACTCCATGGCATTCCAGAACCCTGGGATGTTCACCACAAGTGACGTCACCACATCGGAATCCCCTCGCCTTTTCCAGTGTTTTACCGTCTTCCAGCAACCTTCATCATGCATTCTCTTTCTCTATCTCACAGCTACTGAATGGCTCACCCATGGGATTGACAAAATGGTATTGCTAAAACTGAACCCGAATGGCTGAGTTATTTGCATGATCCTTCTAATCAGGTGCTGCTCCTGCATTGAATCGCTCTCCCACCGCTCCTGCTTTGATGCAGGACAATTAACCACTTGCTCTAAAAGCTCGAACTGTTAGAGTATGACGAATTAATCCTTTTATCTCATAGCCTAGGCCCCACATCTCATGGGTTTTTAAGACCTCGGCTGAACTCCCTTCGTGGGCTCCAAATCACATGGGCCGCCCACCCCGAGTGTGTCCCCGCATCCCACGGGCTACCCCACTCAAGCCCAGTGTGAAATGCGCATTAATCACCCCTGGTGAGGAGTCTCGAACACGAGACCTCTTCTGTGGGCCGCACCCACCCCGAGTGTGCCCTGCATCCCACAAGCAACCCCACTCGAGCCCAGTGTGAAAATGCCCCTGCATTAATCACCCCCGGTGAGGAGTCTCGAACCCGAGACCTCCCGCTTTGATACCAATTTGATGTAGGACAATTAACCACTTGCTCTAAAAGCTCGAACTGTTAGAGTATGACGAATTAATCCTTTTATCTCATAGCCCAGGCCCCACATCTCATGGGTTTTTAAGACCTCAGCCGAACCCCCTTCATGGGCCCCAAATTACATGGGCTGCTTACCCCGAGTGTGTCCCCGCATCCCACGGGCTACTCCACTCAAGGCCGGTGTGAAATGCGCATTAATCACCCTTGGTGAGGAGTCTCGAACGCGAGACCTCCTCCGTGGGCCGCACCTACCTTGAGTGTGCCCCTGCATCCCACAAGCAACCCCACTCGAGCCCAGTGTGAAAATGCCCCTGCATTATGCTTCCTAGCCGTTTTACTTGAACGTTTTGAAATTGACACTTCCCTGTTCCTGTACCTGAATATGTTGCCACTTCTGTTAACGATTCATGCAACTGTATCTGGGAAACCCAAATTTCGGGTAATAGCTTGAAGAATCTTGAAATGCTCAATCGTAACTGGCTGACAAGAGGAATTTTGCCAATTGAATGTTGACAGTTGGTCAAGGTTGTTTCTAACTGTTCTGATAGGATCATAGGAATCTCCCTTTATCTATCTAAAAAAAATGAAGTACTATTCTGATAGTAAACGAAATAAGTCTTTAGCTAGCTGTTCCATGATCAAAACGTTTCCAGTTTGTCCTTTTATGATTATCTGGATTAAAGAAGTCTCTTTCTATTCATTTGCTGGTCCATGGTTGAAACATTTCACAGACTGTTAACGAGTTAGTCCTTTTATGATCATTTGGATTGTCTGGACTATGGATCTGACAAGCATCTGAAACACGATTGGTCTTCGATTGGTTTGTAGGGAGAATTTTTTAAACACATTATACTTTCCATTTATATAGAATGAAATATATGCAAACACATGTTACATGTTGATTTCTCATCAGATCTGAGCAAGACAAGGAGCCAGAGCAGGAACCTGTGTCTGAAGCCGTTGGCCCTGGCCCTTCTGAAGAATCTGCAGTTGATGGTAAGGAATCAACTCCACTGATTACTTACATTGATTGAGTAAATGGGGCTATATTTCTATCAGATTCTGCACCTATTGACTTGTCTATGGTTATTCATATATACTACCCTTCCATTTTCACCTGTTGCAGTTGCAACTAAACAGACACTGATGAAATCTTACTTGTCAGTTCCACAGGAAATAGATGAGTATGAACTAGTTGATCCTGTTGATATTTTGACTCCTTTGGATAAGTCAGGCTTTTGGGATGGAGTGGTAGAGTGTTCTCTCCCAAGTTATTTTGAAACCTTGCACATCTGATTTCTCCTTTTTATTGATCTTATATAAAACATTTTTATTATATATCTAGGTCTCTTTGATTTCTGCATGTTTGATCGTTGAGTTGTTTGTATTTTCGTTCCAGAAAGCGACAAAATGGTCAGAAAGGAGGGATGCTGTTGCAGAGCTAACTAAGCTTTCTTCCACAAAAAGAATCGCTCCTGGTGATTTCACTGAAGTCTGTCGTACCCTGAAGAAGGTGTCTGAATGTTTCTGCTTATATATTTACTATGGACACTCATTTTTTGGAAGTTGCTACTTCAAACCCATTTTTTGGTCATCATGGACATCCTTTTTTCCTATTTTGTCCTTTTCTCGCTCTGCTATTTACTAACCCATTGTTTGTATTTCTTAATCCATGGACATATTCTTTAACAATTTCACTATCACCAAATAACTTTTTTTAACTTAACATTTAACAATAGTGTATTGTTTCCTGGGTTGCTTTGTCTGGCACTGCATTCTCATTGCTGCTACTGTCACTTCTGTCTCTAAGTTGTGCAGTGACTGATGTACTGCTTATTGCTGATGGTTGATTCACTAAGAGTAAAATGTTTAATCTTTCTGCTTGCAGCTTATTACGGATGTAAACATCGCTGTAGCTGTAGAAGCCATTCAAGCAATTGGGAATTTGGCTAGGGGTTTAAGGAACCATTTTTCAGGGAGCTCTCGCTTTCTGTTACCAGTATTACTTGTGAGTTTATTAAGCATTAAAGAAATTACTGGTGACTTGAATATATTGCCGCACACATTTTGCAAATATGTTTGATTGTCTTTCTTTTTTTCATATCCGAGGGCTTTTTTTTTTTCCTGCTGCTAATGAAATTGTTGGAATGTGGCTGGTGCAACTAGGAATTTCCCATGTGTGTATGGACGGGGGACTAAAGTGGACCCCACATTATCCCACATGTGGGTCTCATATGGTCCCGTGTGTGAGAGAGGGAGAAGTAATTGCTTAGTTGCTTTTGTTATGTCTTAAAATAAGAGGAAAAGGCCAAAGTGACCTTATTTTGGGCCGTTGGCAATAGACACCGTAAGAGATGGCATTTTAGTCATTTCACTCTTCATTAGGGTTTCTTGTGTTTTAAACATTGTGTAGCCTCTCCTAGGGTTGTGTGTATTTTAATTATGCATTGAAGAAGATAAAACTTTTAGCTTTATGTGCTTTATGCATCTTGGTGGAAGAAAAAGGGAAGTTTTAGTGGTCCATGCTAACCCAATTTTCCCTACTCACATGAGGATGCGTTTTGTCCACTTCTGGTTTTCAAATCTTTAAGGCCTTTTTATTTTTAGAAATAACGCTAATCCTGCGGTAGTTTAGCAATTGTGTTGGTGCTCTGTCTGGTTCTCGTGTTGTCAAATGTTTAAGACATTTCTATTTACCAAAAAAAGAAAGAAAGTGGTATTAGAGTTGTTTGCTTCATTCATTGCATGCCTCATAATACTTTCACTTCCTTTCTAGGAAAAATTGAAAGAAAAAAAACCAGTCCTGGCAGAGTCTCTTACTCAGACACTCCAAGCAATGCATAAGTCTGGGTGTTTAACTCTTGCTGATGTTATTGAAGGCAAGTTCCGACTTCATTTCAACTCTTAATTTTATATTTAATCTGATCATCCACACATTGTACAGTACATTGAATCATCACTATGTTTGATATCACCTATTCACTGATTTTCTGAATCAGTAGTTTTCCTTTCCCTTAATTCATTGTACATCTCTGAATTGAATGTTTTCTTATTTTCTTTTTATTGTTGCAGATGTTAGAGGGGCAGTGAAAAATAAAGTTCCACTTGTGCGTTCATTGACCTTAAACTGGGTCACATTTTGTATCGAGACAAGTAACCGAGCAGTTGTTCTCAAGTTGCATAAGGATTATGTCCCTGTCTGTATGGAGGTCAGTATGTTCAAATCATGAATTTCTTGTTCTGTTTTCTTTTGCATCCCTTACCATGTTGAAATATCTAGCATTATCTATACTTAATGGGTCATTTTTCAATTCACACAATGCCTTCAACTTTGTAGTGCCTGAATGATGGCACCCCTGAGGTGAGAGATGCTGCATTTTCTGCTTTGGCAGCAATAGCCAAGGTATTCCCTTGTATTCTTTTGGAAAAATACTTTTGCAAGTTACTTGTTATAAATAAATAAATAAAATTGCAAGTTCGTTTTTGTTTTCTTCCATAACCAATATTGAATGCTTGCCCTCATCTCTTTCTTTCTTTCCTCTTCTAGTTGGTTGGCATGAAACCTTTAGAAAAGTCACTAGAGAAACTTGACGAGGTCAGGAAAAAGAAGCTTTCAGAAATGATTGGAAGTTCAGGAGGTGGCCTTCTTCCTAATACTGGATCAGGTCTGAATGTTTTTAGCTGTCCTCCATTTGAATTATATTTTGGTAACTGTTCGCTTACTGATTGTCCATGTCCTGGATTGCCGCTATGCTTTTGTTTATATGCCAGGTGCAGTTTCTACTTCAAATGGGAGCATGTCATGTCCAGAGGTTGGTTGCTGCCTCTTTTTTTTCTTAACTTCTGTTCTGGATTTGTGTTCTGCATATTCTGTTGGTTCTCTAATTATGATGGGATATGCCATGTAGTTTCTTTCTGAATAAATATGGGGCATATTTTCTTCTTGTCTTTTTTTTTTTTCCCTCTAGTCCTGCCATACATCTGCAGTTTTCATGCCCTGGCAGTGCTTGAAGCAATGACGAAACACAAATACGAATGTTACTAGCTGTTTTAAAATTTGCTAGGGAAAGACCAAAGCGGCTATTTGATATCTTCGCTTTATAGTAAGATAGCAGATACATTTCTAATGTATCACAGTGCTGTTAAAAGTTTACATTCAATTCAAGTCCTAGGATTTGTTGCAACTTCAATATAAAATGACCTACAACTCAACCCGCATGCTATTTGATAAATCACGAGTAGCAAAGACATTTAACTCAGAAATATAATTTTATATAGGTTTTGATGATTGTTAATGTTTACTGAGTTATTTCAATGTTATTATTGAAATTGACATTCTAAGGCTGGCTTTTTTACAACGTCTAATTGGTCAGAATGCTCCATCTAATTTCTCACCATTCAACACACGGAAATGTGTGCCTTGGTAATAATAGTCATCTTGTTTGCAGTGCGGATGTGTCTGAGTTGGACTCTCCTTTGGGGCGTGCCTGTATTATTTGTATGGGGGTTAGCACAGGGTGGGACTGTGTTGGCATGCAAGTGTTCTTGATGTGAGCCTCTGCATGGCTAGTATAGAGCCCGTATAAAATAGGAAGGTTGATATATGTCAGGCTGTCAATTGTAAAGATTTTTCCAATCTACCATTTTAAAGCCTGGTTGCAAATTGTTGAGAGAAAGTTGATGATGATGAATACAATGATAATGATAATGGTCAATTTACTTAGCTCTCCCCCAATGGCCCGTCTTGGAGCTTGTATTAGGAATGCATTGGAATCCAAATCACAATTACACTAGAATCAAGGTGATTCCGAATCCTTGGTAGTGTTTGGTTGGAATGCATTGGAATCCAAACCTTCCATTTGGGAACTTCTCTTTGGAATGCATTGGAATTCTTTATTATATTCATAGGACCTGAATTTGATTATCTTAATTAGCTTTAATATCCTAACTTAGTATACATTGGGGATTGGATTGTGCACAAAAGTGGGGCCAAATTAAAGATGTGCAGTGTTTTAAATATTGACGTTATCGGCCGATATATCCCACGATATGTCATGTATCCCACTTGTGCGATATAAAACACACAAGTAGTGTCGATATATCCCATTTGTTCGATCCGGTAAGCATTTTCAATTTTCGATCCTTTTTTTTTTGGTTGAAAATATGTTAAATTAGTGTCAAATGGTTACAAATCCATTGGTTCTTCATGTTTTGCACGAAAAATCATGGAGTTGGAGCTTTGATTTTGATATCCATTGGTTCTTCATGTTCTCCGTGTTTTTTTTTTTCAAAAACTACCTTTAACCAACTTTCAATTGAGACTAATTTCATAATATTTAGGAGTACTTAAACAATCATCACAAACACTCTAATTTTGAAATTTGGGGAAAAAATGGAGAAAATTAAATTTTTTTTTTTTTTTTTCCAATTTCTCCCAAATTGCTTGCAATGTTGCACTCCAATTATGAAATCAAGCATGTATGAGGGCTGATTTACTGATTTGCTAAGTCCTTGTCAATTTTTGGAAAATAAAAATTATTTTTAATTAAAAATTAATAAAATAATTATTTAAATATTAATTTTTGTTTTTCAAAATTTCCCTTCAACCAACTATCAATTGAGACTAATTTCGAAGTATTTAAGAGTGTTTGATGAAATGATCATCACATACACTTTAAATGGTATGCATTCAATGTGAATATGGTTGCATTAGTTCAGTCAGACAATGCATAGTTTAGAACCCTATGCAAAGGAAACCTATTATGTGCTTTTTTTTTTTTTTTTTTTTTTTTTTTTTTTTTTGAGAAGTTATGATTTAAAAGTGTGTATTAAGGTATTTTTTTAACAATCCTTGAAGTTTCATTGAAAAATTCAACCATTTTCCTAATGTTTTCCCATGTTTCTCAAAAAGTGCAATAAATTACTCAATACAAACGATATATCCTGTGCGATAACCGATACGTATCTGTATCCCAAGGATGCGATACGTAACACGATATTGATATTTTGAACACTGGATATGTGTAAGAGATTCAAAACCCAATCGACATCATTTCAGGAAACTAAGATGAAAGATATAGATCAAAAGTTGATAAATTCGATATGGTGGGGTAAGCAAAAGGATTGGGTAGCTGCAGATGTGATAGATTTGGGGGAGGTATTTTGGTACTCACCGTTGCGGAATAAGGAGGACAGTTGGCTAGGTGATTTTTTAGTGTCGGTTGTGTTAAAAAAGATTGCGACGGGATTTACATGGATGTTTACAACAGTATATGGGCCGTGTAAACCAAAATTATGTGGTGAATTATGTGATGAGCTGGACTAGTGCCGAAACATATCGGGATTACCTTTGTGTTTGGGAGGAGATTTCAATGTGGTCAGGTTCATCCACGAGAAGTCCAATGGGGGGAGGACGTCCACAAGTATATAAGAAAATTTTCTAATTGGATTTTAAAAAATGAGTTGTTGGACCTTGAGATGGGAGGCATCAAATTTACATGGTCGAATGGGCGAGCCGAGCCGACCAAGTCTAGGCTAGATTGATTCCTTATCTCAATGGAATGGGCGGAGAAGTTTCCAATGATTCATCAAAGCGATATGCCTAGACCTTTTTATTTTATTTTATTTTATTTTATCATTGCCCAATACTGTTCGAGGTAGATGAGGAGAACTAGGGTCCACGTCCTTTTAGATTTGAGCTAGCTTGGTTAGAGGTAGACGGTTTTGCGTATAAGTAGTGGAGTGGTGGACACCTTTTTCGGTTTTCAGGGGTGCATGCTTCTCTCTTTTCAAAAACTTAAATTGTTGAATAATATATGTGAGTGGAAAGAGGTTTTGCAAGGTCTAGAGGAGGAAATGCCCATATTGCTTAAAGAAATGCAGAGGTTGGATATCAAAGAAGAGGCGGGGCAATTGTCGGAGGAGAAGAGAGCATGGCGGCAATTCTATTGTGCAATATACAATGCCTGGCTGTGGGAGGAGAGATTAAATGGAGACCAATGTATTCAAAATCAGTTACGTAACAGTCATTATGTAATGATAACGATCATAACCGCTACGTGTTATGGAGTTAAGATGGTCGTAATGGCCGTTACAGAAAAACAGGCTATAAAGGCCCCGTAATGGCCCTGTAATGGACTGTAACAGCCCTGTAGTGGTCCTGTAATAGTTTTTTCAAAAAATAAAAAAATGGTTGTAACGGCCAATATACGGGGGTCGTAACTACTGTTACAGGTGGTGGCCGTTACAGCCACTATCATCGTTTTGGAACACCTTGATGAGACAAAGAGCAGTGTTGCTAAAAGGAGACCAAAACACTAATTTCTTTCATGCTATTGCCAGAGCACGCATAAACAAGATCAAATTTCTAAAGGAAGAGGGCGTAAGGGTAGAGGGGAAGGCTAAAATAAACGGTGCTATAGTGGAGTTTTGCAAAAATCTTTTATCAAAAGACGCTTGGTATCATCCTCCTCTTGATGACTTACATTTTGACGGTATTCTGGTTGAAGTGGCGACTTTGTTGGAGCAACATTTCTCAAAGGAAGAAGTCAAGAAAGCAGTGGTAGAACTAGGTGGTGATAAAGCTCTGTGTCCAGATGGTTTTCTATTATCGTTCCTCCATAAATTTTGGGAGATGTTGAGTTGAGATGTGCTTCGGTTAATGAATGAATTTTCTGAAAATGGTTTCATAGTGGCGGAGTTAGGGGCCACATTCATAGCCTTGATTTCCAAAAGGGAAGGAGCTGAAAGCCTAAAAGACTTTTATGAGGCTCATATAAGATATTGGCAAAGGTTCTGCCTTCTAGAATTCAGATGCCGTTGGGGGATATAATTTCTGTTACCAATGTTGTCGAATCGCATATGCGATCATGTGCGATTGCATATGCGTATGCGCATATGCGATCACACATTCGCATATGCGACCGGACCGCATATTTTTTGTTTTGTTTTGTTTTGTTTTTTGTTTTTTTTTTTGAAAATTTTTAAAAAAATCGAAAAATATATATATATATTTTTAAATGTAAAAAAAGAAAGAAAAGAAATTAAGGGTAACTTTTTTAAGTTATTAAATAACTAATTTTACATATTTAAAATATATTTGAGAGAAATAAAATCAATTAAACAATTAATTAAATAACAAGTGCTTGAATCTTGATCTTCCAACTTCCAAGAGAGGAAATGTAGGGGAGAGAGAGAGAGAGAGAGAGAGAGAGAGAGAGAGAGAGAGAGAGGACCACTTGGAATTAAGAAATGTAAGAGAAGAATAGAGTAAAAGAGTTTTGGAGTGAGAATATTAGAAATGGGGGAGGTTTGGAAACCTTATTGACAAAATGTTGTTTTTTTTACAAAAAAAAATGAAATAAAATAAAATAATGTGTCAACTGTTGGCCAATATGCGATCGCATACATCACATATGCCACATACGCGATTGCATATGTGCCAGATCGCATGTGCCATGATCGCATATGCGATCTACATATGGATATGCGCATATGCGATTGCATATGTGCATATGCGGTCACACATGACAACAATATCGACTGCTCAAGGGGCCTTCGTGGATGGGAGACAGATTGTTGACGGTTCCTTGCTAGCTAACGAATGTATTGATTCTTGTAAGAGGAGGGGATCAAGGTGTAGTTTACAAATTTGATATCGAAAAGGCATACGATCATGTGGATTGAGCTTTTCTCAATTACATGCTGGGGAGGTTGGATTGCGAGGTCAAATGGCGAGCCTGGATCCAAGCATGTGTTAGGTCTGCTAAATTTTCAATTCTAGTTAATGGCTCCCTGAATGGATACTTCTCAACTTCTAGAGGGTTGAGCCAAGGCTATTCATTATCTTCTTATCAGTTTGTATTAGTGATGGAGGCCCTTAGCAAAATGTTAGAGAAAGGAGAAGAGATAGGATCGGTGGAAGGATTTTGGGTCAACAAATCAAATTTTTGCATCTCCAATACGCGGATGATACGCTTTTGTTCTATAAGGCAAATGTGTTTAAAGTGCAAAACCTTTGGTCAATTCAGTGTTTTAAATAGTGGTAGCGTGATGCGTAGCGCTCAACCCTCTATAGCGTGTAGCGTAAATACGTAGCGTGTAGCGTAAGCTACACGATACTTCTATTTTTTTTAAAAATTTAAAAGTAGGATAAATATAATAAATAGTGAAAAAAAAGGAAAAAAATTATAAAAATGCCTAAAAGATGATTCATTTTATCAATTCTAAGTTATCATTTATCAAAAGCCAATCCACATATATAAGCCAAATCAAATAATTATCACATCAACAACTTTCTAAGCAAACCACTTTAATTAATAATGTCTAATTGAAACCACAAGTCACAATTATGAAAAGAAATAAAAATCCCATAGGTTAAAAGTATCAAGTATAATATAAGTGTCACATTCCTCAACATTAAAAACAAAGAAAATGTGAAAAAAATATAACAGTAAAAAAATACTTTGTAGCTTACGCTATGACCTCTGTAGCGTATGCTACAGGGGATTTACGCTATTTGGGACGCTACGTAGCTCTACGGCCACGCTACGTTACGTAGCGTACGCTACCGCTACGCTACGGGCGCTATTTGAAACACTGGGTCAATTATTGCTAGTTTCACGGTGGTCTCTAGTTTGAAGCTGAACATTAGCAAAAGCAAGATTCTTGGAGTTCTCTATAAAGAAGAAATTCATCAGTTTGCATCCATCTTTGGCTATAGGGAGTGGTCCTTTCCAATTACTTATCTTGGGCTTTCGCTATGTATCAGTAAACTGACAAGACACACGTGGGAAACAGTCATCCAGCAATGTGAAAGGAAGATGTCCAAGTGGAAATCGATATATCTATCTATGGGCGGGCGAAGGATTTTTATCCAATCGTCATTGTCAAATCTTCCAATTTATTTTATATCCTTATTCAAGTGCCAAAAGTTGGTTTTAAGTGTTTTGGAAAAGCGTAGGAGGGATTTTTTGTGGAAAGGTTTGCAAGAGAATCAAGTTTCATCTTATGAAGTGGGAAGATGTGTGTAAACCATGGGGCCAAGGAGGAGTAGGTTTGAGAAAGTTAAGAGGAGATGAACTTAGCATTGCTAGGGAAATGGGTGTGGAGGTTTGGGGTAGTGGGGAGAGCTAGATGGAGAGTGATGTTAGGAAGGAAACATGGGGTACATGATAGCGGATGGTGGATCAATTTTTCTTCTTTGTATCGAGCTTCTTATCTATGAAAGTCGGTGATGTCCTTAAAACAAAGGGTTTGGGAAGATATAGGCTTCGAGAGGATAGGTGGCTAGGTGACTGTAATTTGAGGGCTAGCTTTCCAAAGCTAGCGGGGTTAGCAAAGGAAGCAAACATGAATGTTAGTAGCTGTTTCTCTCAGAGGGTCAATGAAGTAATTTGGGTTCCCTCGTGCGGAAGGAACCTCAACGAAGAAGAATTTCAAGAATTCACAAGGCTTCTTCAAGTGTTGGAAAAAAGGTCTCCTCGGTCGTTTCAAGTGCATATTCGTTAAGATGGTTAAAAGATAAATCGGGAAAATTTTCAGTGAAATCATTGTATTAGGTCCTAAGTGATGGGGAAAATAAAGAGTTATCTTTGACGAAATATGTATGACAATATGGTGCTCCATCGAAGGTAGCAGCTTTCGAGTGGCTTTTTGGGAGGAACAAGGTGCTAACTATTGATAACCTCCGCAAGAGGAATATGATTCTTCCGAATGTATGCTTTCTCTATTTCGAGGATGCAGAATTAATGAATCGCATGTTCCTTCATCGTCCTTTTGCAAGGGAGTTGCGGGATTTTTTTCCCAACTTTTCGGGGTGTTTTTGGGTGTTCCCGGGCTCAATAGATAATTTTCTTCTATCATTGCATGGAGGAGGTATAGGGAAATCATAGAAAAGTATATGGGGGCTGAGTTGTTTAGCGGGGTAATGGGCATTATGGCTAGAAAGGAATGGCCGATGATGCTTCAAGAACAAGACGGGGAAAACGGTAGATGTTTTTAGGAGGGATAAATCTTTTGTTATAGAATGGGTGTCGGGATTGGATAGTTTCTTCCAATTTCCATTAGGCTGGTAGCAGTGCTGCTGCCTTTTGTTCTTTCTATTCTTCTGTACATTTTGGCTGCAGCCTTTTAATGAAATTATCATCTTTCAAAAATAAAAAATGTGATATTTCACAGAATGATTGTAATTAGCCCATTGAAATATATAATTTGGCTAAAAATGAGGAAAATTTTGAGCCATGGGTGGGCCACAAATGTAAGGATCACAAATGAGTGACTCACTGATATTTTTTAACCATCCATTTAGATTGCCAACATTTGGACAGTTTGGATCATTCTATTGATGTGATTTTAGTGTGGCAACCGATAATTGGATTGTCTGGGGTATCATCAGCGTGCCACGTGTACAGCGGATTAGTAGTCTAGCAACACCTTTGTTACACGTGCAACTCTCCTGCCGTTAAAAGGGAGCCAAAAAAGTTATTTCACTTGGATTACACCTGAATCACAGCATTTTGCTGAGATTTCAAAACACGCTAAAGTTGTGTATCTCAAATACCTCCGATTCCATTGACCTCCAAATGGCTGGCTGCCAAACGCAAAAATAGCTACTTGGATTTGAAATACACCCATTCACCTCTAATTAAATCCAGGCTGCCAAACTACCCCTTATTGGGTGCTGTTTGTTTCCATTTATTGAGACAAAAGTGTTCTGTTTGTTGATTGAGAGAGGGAAAAGAAGAGTACAACTATGTTGATGGTTGTTCTCTTCCCTAGATACAGGTTGCTAATGATAAGTTTTGGTATAAAAAAACCATCATCGGATACTTAATGAATAAGAATGGGCAAAATTATGTGTATATATATATATAAAAAAAATAAAATAAAAATAAAAATAAAAACATAATCGATCCTAACTACTTCAGAAGTGGCATGTGTCTGTATAACATAGCTGTTGCTGGAAACCCACACTCCAAAATTTTGTCATATCTTGGAATTTTGACCATCTTGCTTCTCACTCTTGCTAAAGTTCAGTGGCGAGATGCTGATTTGACACTTCTAAGGTTCTCTGCTTATTTTAATAATCAATGCTTGAATTTATTCATCATCTTTGGTTGGTCTTTTTGTCATGAAATTGAACTTGTTTCAGCATAAATTCTGTGTTGTGTTGTTTTAAGTGTTCATTTCATCTTCAGGCTTCAACTTGCAAATCCTTACATTTTCTCTTGGTCAGTCTGCTCAATGACCTAGTCGGTCATTCTTTTGCCTTTTTCAGATACATTTTCAAAAATATTGCTAAAAGAAGTCATTGACAACAGCCTTTTCTCATTCTTGCTGTCATTATGTTTTATTACCCTTTTCTTCATGTGAGTTGGAGAAATTTGTTTTCTTACAAACACCTATATTTCTTGTTTCCTGTTTCATGGATCCATTTCATGCATCTGAGTAACTACAATAAGAAATATACTAAAATGAGGCATTTCCTGCATCTGTTTTCTGTCTGCTTCCAGTTTCTCAGTCTGGTAGCTAATTTTGTAGGCAGTTGAGTGCTCTAGGTTAGGTAGTATATCGATTGCATTTAAACCAGCAATGCTGTTTGGATCAATCACTTTGCAGGCCTCAGAGAGCTCATTTGTGAGGAAATCGGCAGCAAGCATGCTTAGTGGAAAGAAGCCTCAGCCAACAGTGAGTTTTGCCTTTTTCTTTTTTAAATAACTCAATTTTTGATATTGTGAGCACTATATCATGGTATTCCACTATGAGTGGAAAGGATATTTACATCATGGTATCTACTCATTAGCTTTATGATGTGTGTTTTATCAGTCGGTCTCTAAAAAAAGTGGGTCGGTGAAACCCAGTGTTGGAAAGAAGGTTGATGGAGTTGGACAGCCAAAAACTCTGGGAGTTGCTGAATCTGAAGATATTGAGGTGCATATGCAACTATTCTATCTATAAGAGCAAGTCAAACTTTACATTAGTGGCTATCCTCTTTTGGGGATAATTTTTTTGCGTCATTATATCATTATGTTCCATATAATCATTTGATTTGCTTGAATGTTTTCAGCCTGGAGATATGAGTCTTGAAGAGATCGAAGGAAGATTAGGTTCTCTGCTTCAAGCTGATACAATTTCCCAATTAAAGAGTGGTGTTTGGAAGGAGCGACTTGAAGGTTTCATGTTTTTCTTCACTGCATGGCTGTATTTTCTCTTGGTTCAAGATGGTTAACTTTACGTGGACAGTCTTCTTCATTTATCATTCTTCAAAATAGAAAACTGGAAGCGTAATATAGATATATTTTTAAATGAGTTTTGTTTGTGGAGATTGAGGTGCTTGGTCCTCAACTTCTGTCTATCAATCTTCAGATGTGAAAACTTAAAGCAAGCAAAGAATAAAAAGGGGGGAAAAATCCCACATGTTAAAGAGGTTCATTTTGCAAGCAATTATCATGGATAGTTCCTTTAATGCTTTGGTTCTCATATACATCATACAGTGCATTTCCCATTTCCGATGCTTAAATCATGGACAAGGGATCCCACTTCATCGAGACTCGAACTCCAATAACCTGTATTTTGAAGTTTAGACCTTAGCAGCTGTCATACAAGCACTCATGCATGTTGTTGGGTCTTCTTTTTCTTTTTGTTTTAAATAAAACAAAAGCACATTTGAGTTGTTACTAGCCCTTACTCTTAAGCATATCCTGATCTTTGGGGTTTAGTGCTTAGTTCCAGATAACCTTCTAATAAAGGTGCTTTTCCTGCTTCTTAGGCTTCTATACTTGCTAAGTTTTTGAGAGAGATGCTTCCTTGCTCCCGCACTTGAATCTGGTCCTACTTCCTATAACGCCTTGAAAATCGGGGGTCGAGCAGGAGCCCGACTCCCGAGTTCCAAAACATCACTTATGCACCATATATGATGATGATTGAATGTTGTCTGTATTAGTGCATTAAACATGAGTGGGATTATACCAAATCGGTATATCATACTCCAGAGACAGTTAAAATAGCCCAAGCGGAAGACAGAGATGTATATAAACATATATGGAATGTATAGACCATTGTCGGTCTCCAGAGGATGAATACATTGCCAGGTCAAATTATTACATGTATATTCCCAAAGTGATCAAAATGAATATACGGGTGTGTTCCAAAATTTTAGAATAACTGTGTAGGAGCATCTAGTCAGTATCCCTGTAGCCCCGGCAATCAGGACAACTCACATGAACCCGCTTGGTAACTGCATATAGGAGAACGCCTCCTCATCGTCCTCGAAATCTAGCTCCGCCTCGTAGGCATTGCCATCACCTGCAGCTAAGACAAAGTCTGGTTGGTGTTTAAAACACCGTCCCAGAACGTAGGAGTGAGTGATCAACTCAGTGGAGCTATAAAGCAAAGGTTAACATGTTATCAATTCAGTCACGCAATAATGATAAAGCAATACAATCAAGCATTCCTAAGTACTCTGGTTAATGCAAAGATGATATGTATTAATGATGTATGCCCTTGCTTGCACTCCCTCTGAGAACTTCATCTCACGGTCGCGGCATGCACCCCTTCGACAGTGCTCAACTCCAACGCCAAAGGCACATGCAATGCGGTGCATGGACGTGATTACCGAGTTCTTATTAGACCTTTTCATAGAGCAGGATTGAGAAACTAAGGTACCTCCCTTATATCATTTCCCAAACAATGATCCATTCTAGGGTCATCAGTCCTAATAAATATCATACGATGTTGCGGTTTTAGGTCACTACAAAGGGCTCGTCACCTGATCAGTGTAGGCCTAGTTTATACTCTAGTTGCTATGGAAAGGCTCGTCGCCTCAACGCGGTCTCAGAGTATGCTCGAGGTTATTACAAGGGGCTCGTCACTTGATCAGTGTAGGCCGACAGCTCGAATACAGTGTCCCATACCACCGTATTTGGCTCACGAGGCGGTGTTGCTCACTGGTCACTACGAGGAGGCTCATCGCCCCGGCGTAGGCCGATAGCTCCAACACAGTGTCCCATACCACCATGTCCGGCTCATGAGTCTTAGCGGATCGAGGTACCAAGGTTAACGGGGTTTCCACTGGTGAGTTTGGTACCTTAGGTTCAAGCAGTAGCATCCATACATGATGAACATACATCGGGTCAATCGGGTTACTTGACGAGCTTGACTGGTATGAGCGCACATCGAATTGATCGACATGAAGTGCGTAAGCACTCCGCGTGACCTAGCCACTGTCTACAACCAGCGTACGACTCGGATTCCTCGAGACATGTCGTATATGGCGAAACAATCTCAGTCACCAAATCAGAACCTGTTACCGATTGCCTGGACTATTTCATAGTCCCAACCACACTCAATTCCAACAAGTAATCACATGAAGTAGTAAAAGCAGTATTGAACAAATAATTCAGATCCTACAACCATTTAAGCATTTTATGTAATACAGACAGCATAAACATGGATTCACACATACGCATTCCATAAGTAAAACAGACAATATAGTGCAGGTTGCATGGAGAGAATTATTCCCACAGTTAAGGTAGTAGAGAATCTGATCTCGACATCCATCCAAAGTGCAATGCACCAAATACTTACTCATACAGACATTTTTACAAATACTTAGACTACACATATCAATATACATAACATATATTGATTATGACATATACTTGGACAGATCCTTCCAACAAGGAGTTGTCACATACACAACAATCATGTATTTGCATTCTATAGATACGGCAGGCCCAAATCATAATCCCATATTCATTCAGTCATTTCAACAAACACTTAGACTACACACATCAACATACATAACATACGTTGGCCATAACATGTATTAGGGCAAATCCTTTTGCCAAGGGGTTGTCGCACATACAACAACCCTACATCTACGACGGATAATCATGTCAAACACGAATCCAAATTCCATACGCATTCAATCATTTCAACTAACACATGGAGTGCACTATACTCAACATAGTTTATATATATCGGTAAAGCGAAGGAATCTACGCATTTAGCATGTGAAATGACACCTAAATCAATTATAAATCATTAGCCGACATTGAAAGCCTTGAAAACCATAACCTAAACGTTTATAGTCTGCACCTTTCGCCGGTAGACTCGTAACAAACTCAGTTTAAACGCTAAGTCTCGGTCTGCGGCACAACGGCAACCTATAACATGAAATAGGTTAGCTATTTCATCACTTACATTATTTGAAACCCTAAAACAGATTAGGGTTAGGTTTTCCTTACCTAAGAACGGTGTCGGAATCGTTGGAATAGCGATACGGAAGTGGCAGTTAGGTACGTGGAATGGCGGGATTAAATCCCATGAACAAACTCCAACTCTCTCCCTCACTTTCTCTCTTTCCTTCTCTTTCTTCTCTCTTCTCTCCTCTTCTCTCCTCTCTCTAGGGTTTGCAAATTCGTATGTGAAGGGAGTGAGAGGGTTTAAGGCCCTTATATAGACCCAGAAGTGATGGGAATGGCCCCAGGGCCATGGTATACTTAGGTTATAGCCAAAAGGCGACGGTTTCGATCCAACGGAGCACTTCTGGTGGCCCCTTTTCTGTGTGCGGTCGGACTTAAGCTCCTTGGCCTTGGATCTAGGTCGAGTTAAGTTTTCGGTCTGATCGGATTTACAGATTGACCGTGGCGGACCAGTTTCAATTCAACGGTCACCAGTATTCGATCAGGGCCACAAGTCAAGGTGTGCCAAAACGGTTACGTATCGGCCGATACGTAACGGTAACGGCATGAACCGATACGTGATACGGGGTCGTATCGGCCGATACGGGCGTAACGGTTGACCCGTAACGGTCGAAAAACGGTCTTTTTTTTTTTTTTTTTTTTCCATTTTAAGCTCTTTTTTGCTGTTTTTTTTCAAATTTCTTGCTTCCAAAGTACTTCTCACCCCTTCTACTACCAATTTCGACCAACCTTGGTTGGGTTTTTGTGATAAAAACGCATTGTATTGCGGCTTTTGTTGAATCGAAGCTCGGGGGGCCATTTTTCAGAAATTCTGAATTCGTAAAAAATAGGTATTTATACTTTTTTTTAACATGTTTTGCTGTTTTAATAATGCCATATGATGTGTTAATCATAGTAGAACATATTAATGTGCATTTTGCAGATTTGGGGTGCCATTTAATATTTTTTAAATATTTTTTTCTATTTACACATGTATTTTTACCCTTTTTTAAAATATTCGAAAAATCAAGTTTTAATGGTTGTTTTGCTGTTTTAATCATGCCATATGATGTGTTAATCATAGTAGAACATATTAATGTGCGTTTTACAGATTTGGGGTGCCATTTAATATTTTTTAATTATTTTTTTCTATTTACGCATGTATTTTTACCCTTTTTTTTTTTAAATTCGAAAAATCAATTTTTAATGGTTGTTTTACTGTTTTAATCATACCATATGATGTGTTAATCATATTAGAACATATTAATGTGCATTTTACAGATTTGGGGTGCCATTTAATATTTATTATTATTATTTTTTCTATTTCCGCATGAATTTTGAACCTTTTTTTTAAAATTCGAAAAATCAATTTTTAATGGTTGTTTTGCTGTTTTAATCATGCCATATGATGTGTTAATCATAGTAGAACATATTAATGTGCATTTTACAGATTTGGGGTGCCATTTAATATTTTTTAATTATTTTTTTCTATTTACGCATGAATTTTGAACCTTTTTTTTTAAATTCGAAAAATCAATTTTTAATGGTTGTTTTGCTGTTTTAATCATGCCATATGATGTGTTAATCATAGTAGAACATATTAATGCGCGTTTTACAGATTTGGGGTGCCATTTAATATTTTTTTATTATTTTTTTCTATTTACGCATGAATTTTGAACCTTTTTTTTTTTTTTTTTAAATTCGAAAAATCAATTTTTAATGGTTGTTTTGCTGTTTTAATCATGTCATATGATGTGTTAATCATAGTATAACATATTAATGTGCGTTTTACAGATTTGGGGTGCCATTTAATATTTTTTATTATTTTTTTCTATTTACGCATGTATTTTTACCATTTTTTTTAAAATTCGAAAAATTAATTTTTAATAGTTGTTTTGCTGTTTTAATCATGCCATATGATGTGATAATCATAGTAGAACATGTTAATGTGCATTTTACAGATTTGGGGCGCCATTTAATATTTTTTTCTATTTACGCATGAATTTTGACCTTTTTTTTTAAAATTCGAAAAATCAATTTTTAATGGTTGTTTTGCTATTTTAATCATGCCATATGATGTGATAATCATAGTAGAACATATTAATGTGCATTTTACAGATTTGGGGTGCCATTTAATATTTTTTTAATATTTTTTTTCTATTTACACATAAATTTTGACTTTTTTTTTTAAAATTCGAAAAATCAATTTTTAATGGTTATTTTGCTGTTTTAATCATGCCATGTGATATGTTAATCATAGTAGAAAATGTTAATGTGCATTTTACAGATTTGGGGTGCTATTTAATATTTTTTTCGTATTTTCGAATTAGTGACTTTATATTTTTATTTGCTTATATTGGACAGGTTTTGGAGCTTCCTAGGGTTTAGTATTTTAGTTAGAACATAAAATCATCTTTATTAACATAGGTCATACAGACATACACTCATCTACCTAAACTTAAAGAAATGTCTGGGTCTGGCCAACAACAAGTGAGGATATTGGATGGCAACATTGTGAGAGGGTTGGTGGTACTAGGCACCAAATGAAGTGCAAGTATTGTGATAGACATGTGACTGGTGGAATTACCCATCTCAAACAACATTTAGCACATCGAAAAGGTCAAGTTGTGCTATGTGCCAGAGTACCGAGAGAGATAATGCTTTTAATGCAAGCTAGTCTGGATGAGTCGAAGGGTAAACGTGCTGCTGTACAAAAGAAGAAAGATGATATTTTGGATGCAGCTCGATAGGAGGTGTTTGGTCCTGAATATATGGGCGTTCGTGATGAAGATATTATTGATTCTGACGAAGATTCAAATCGGGAATTAACTATAGCTAAGAGAGAGAGCTTGCGTGTAGCTCGTGAAGAGGAAGAACGTCGCCGCATGTTTGGCACCCATGGGTCAGTGCGTGATGGGGGGGGGGGGGGGAGTGGGAGTGGGAGTGCAACTGGAAGTGCAACTGCTTCTGTAGGTGGGACTGAGGGTCCGGGGGGTACGTTTGGTGGGTTACGACGTATGTTTGGGAGCCGACGACAGACATCTTCACGTGATGCCCCTATACGTGAAGATGAAGAAGTAAATGAGCCTAGGAGACCCTCCATTGATCCAATCCTGTTTAGGAAAGAATCAACTAAACAAAAAAAAAAAAAACAAATGTGGAGTAGAACTTCCGTTGAGAAATTAGGTAGAGCAACAGTAAAGTTATTTATACATGCTAACATACCTTCTAATGCGGCCAATTCTCCATATTGGCAGGTGGTAATTGATGCAGCAGCAGAAGCAGGTGAAGGAATAAAAGCTCCCACGGCTAAGGACATTAGGGGGAAATGGACAAATGCAGAGTATGCGGATGTGAAAGCATACGTGGCTACCTTTAAACCTGTATGGCAAGCCAGAGGATGCACGATTATGTGTGATGGTTGGACTGGCCCAACCAGACGCAGCATGATCAACTTCATGGTGTACTGCCACTTAGGAACTATATACCATAAGTCAATTGATGCGTCAGAGGCAACAAAAAATGCTACTTATATTAATGAACTAATGGATAAAGTTGTGGACGAGATTGGAGAGGAGAATATAGTGCAGATTGTGACAGATAATGAAGCAACATATAAGCTTGCAGGACATGTTAATGGATAAGAGAAAACATCTTTTTTGGTCACCATGTGCTGCCCATTGTATTGATCTTATATTGGAAGATATTGGGAAGAAGAATGTTAAGGAAATGGTTGAAAGGACAAGGGAAGTGACGACGTTTATTTACAACCATAATCAAGTAGTCGCAATAATGAGAAAGTTCACGAAAGGACGAGAGTTGTTGAGGCCTGCGGCGGCTAGATTCGCAACAAACTTTATAGCATTAGAGAGTTTATTCCAGCATAGGGGAGAGTTGAGTGAGATGTTCGCTTCCCGATAATGGCTCAACACAAAACATGGGAAGAAGACATCAGGGACACCGGTCGACGTTGCGAACACCATATGGGACAACAAATATTGGAAGAAGGTTAAGGCAATCCTAAAGGTGATGGAGCCACTAATGAGGGTACTCCGTCTTGTTGAAACCGATGAAGCACCTACCATGGGCTTCCAATATGATGCCATGGATAAGGCAAAGCTTGCAATTCAACGTGATTGTAGAAGTTGGGAGACTTATTGGAAGATGATCGACAGGAGATGGACAAAGCAACTCCATCACGATCTTCATGCAGTAGGTTACTACCTAAATCCTAGATATAGATATGCCCAATCATTTATTGAGGATGATGAAGTTCGTGTCGGGCTAAAAAATGTGATAAAGAGATTAGAGCCTGACTTAGATCTGCAAATAAAGACATTGAATGAATTAGATACATTTGGAAATCGCCTTGGTAGCTTTGGAGATGCTCTTGCACAGCATGCAGTATCTAGGTTGCAACCGGCCGAATGGTGGATTAATTTCGGAGAGAGTACGAAGGCTCTCCAAAAAATTGCAGTAAAAGTTTTGAGCCAGACAACGTCTTCCTCTAGCTGCGAAAGGAATTGGAGTTGTTTTGCGCTCATTCATTCAAAGAATAGGAATAGATTGCAGACTAGAACATTAGATAGACTTGTCTTCATGCACTACAATATAAAACTAAGAATGCGACGACATCATAGGAGCATTACAGCTGCTGATGACGGAGACTACTGTCCAATAAACTTGGACAATATTTATGATGAGGATGACCCACTTCTACCTTGGTTGGAAACAAGGGAAAAACAAATTGAAGAGGATAGTGAGGAATTGGAAATTGATGATCCAGAAATACGCAAAGCGCAACAAGAGAGTCGTGTAGATGTGTTGGACCTAATAAGAGGGGCAGCGTTTATGCCACGTACGGATACGGCTCAAGATCAACAAAAGAGTACGAGCAGTGGTAGCGTGACCGTGTCGGATGATGACGACCCCCCCGGTGTGCCGCACTACGGTGTTGCTTACCCCCCTATACAGCCGTCTACAGATCGCGATGACGATGAACATCGACGACGTGGTACACGAGGTCGGACTTACGAGTGTACTGAGTCACGATACAGCCACCCAGAGGAGGGTACATCTAGTGGTGCACGGGGTCCGGGAGGTGCGGAAAATCAGCAGGCTCATGGTCTTGGTTATTATGATGGATATTCTTATGGTCAATTGGATTATGATTATGGTGGTTATACTGAGCCTTTTCCATCACATTCATGTTGGAGTAGCCCTCCCGATCAATATCCATATGATTATAGATATCCAGATCTAAATCCAAGTTACTCATCAGAGCAGACGCACTCTCAATCTCAAGATTCTCAACAGCCTGAGTATGGGCACCAGTATGGCTATTCGACGAGCACTGTTGGATATCCTTACTCGGGGTCAAGAGTCGTTGCCTAGTCAAGATCAGTCATCCTCTGGTTTCGTTGATCTAGTATTTCCTTCTGGCACTGGATATTATGGATATGCAGCACCTACACCTATTGGACAGCCTCAGCCTGATGGTGATGATGACGATGATGTGGAGGTCGAGCAACCACAAAAAAGCAGATTTTCATTTTGGTGGTAACTTGTGATTGTGAGTATATATTTGTATTAAGGTAAGTATTTGCAGCAGACAGCTCACAGCAGTATTATTGCAAGAAGCCATGCAGTCATGCACACACTTGACACTGCCGAACTTGTATTTAAAATAGCTCCCCTGACAACCAATCAAGTAATCCTTAATCAAGTTGCAGGGGAGTATATCAGACACTACTAATTTTATTTTTTTTTAATATTCTTGACTTGAGGATGACAGGTTATAGACAGGAATCACAGTCACGTGCACAAAGCAAAGACAGTATGTTCGAGAAATTCCTCAAAAATAATTGCAAACACCTAATGTAAGATATTTTCATATTACATTCATTCTAATATATCTATCATTGATAGTAGATAGTTAGAAAATTAAATATATGAATTTTGTAGTCAAATTTAGGTTATCTGGTTCATAAATTCATCAGACAGTCCGATACAACTTCTCACCAAAGAGTGGACCGTTACACCACCATAACCATGTTCCAATTTATAAATGAATGCATATTTGGAATGCTTAGAATATTCCGGATTTAATCCATATTTTTTCATATTTTTTTGGCAAATTTTTTTTTTTTGCGCCGTTACGCCCCCGTATCGCCGTTACGCCCCTGTATCCGTATCGGTTTTGGAGGTCACCGTTACGCCAACCGATACCGATACGGGACACCTTGCCACAAGTACACTGACATGTGTTGAAAATTTTCCCTGATCCGAGGGTGTAATTGGGTCAGATTCTGACGGTCTGAATCCTTAAATTTGGCCCGCAAGTGAACGGCCCAAATCACTTAAATCTGAGTTCAATTTCCAAAGATATTCGCGTTTCTCACACACTTTGCTCCGGGCTCAAGTTGTGCGTTTCTGGATACTATCTTGATTTGATTTCCGAGATGGTTGTCAAGCCAAGTAAAGCGGTCATAAGCGTATAGTTTTGTGGTCAATGAACTTTCGACGCGCGGTCCAGGTCCGATACGAAGTTTCAAGGTGCTCCTGAGAGCAACCGAGTTTAGAAATTGTTCCTAGGTTTCAGGGTAATGTAGCGTTAATGATTCTACTTGTTTTGGGTCTTACGGATTGTATTTAAAGTGATTAGTGCTGATTTCACAGGTAATCTAGTTTAGCACTTAGTTAATTTCGTCTAATTTATAAAGGATTTGGTCTTGAGTGATTTCTGCCTGAGGTGGTACTCGGGTCTTTGTACGGATTTTTCCGAGACGTTACACTTCCCCTCATGCTTTGTGCTACTAAGAACTAGAAGGTCACAGAGTTGGATGTGAAAAGGGTTCCATGCATCCAATGCTTGCATACTTGTTCCCTTACTCTTATTTGGGAAACATTGCGAATAAAGTATGGCATTTACTACAAGACATCATTACCAGCTACTAGGAGGCACTTTTGGCAGGGATGATGCTTAGATGTAATTCCACCTGCCTATTAACACCAGTGTTTTGCTCCACATTCTAGCTGCATTAACATAAAGTCCTTCAGTTAGTTGTGGAGTAGTTTCCACTTATTGGGTTGACTTTTTATTTGGAACACTTCTTAACATTAATGCATTTTGGCAGTTAAGCCTGGTGTGAAGTTCAATAGAGCAGTTACAGTGTGAATCACTTTGATAATAAGTAAACTTGGTAAATTTGGAATTCCTATTATTGCCTTATGAATTCCCCGAGTTTGGCACTTTGGCTTGATTCTATGATCTGGCTTGAATCACTCTGATTCTTTGCTTCCTCAATAGAAGCGCTTCTGAGGAGGTTGTGGTTAGAAAAATTTTCTTTTTTAGTTAGAGATTGGGCCTCCAATGTTTTGGAGGTGAGATCTGCCTCCCTTTTTGCCTGCGCTTTTCATAGCTGTGGCTGCCTTGTATTCTTTTGCTGCCTTGATCTCTTGGCAGTGGTTTAATAAAAAGTTCTTGTCATCTCTCTCTCAAAAAAGATGTACTTAGTAAGCTCTATTCTGTTGGCAGCAATTATCTCGTTAAAACAGGCAGTAGAAGGTCTTGACAACCTTGACCAGTCTGCAGAAATCTTGATTCGTTTTCTCTGTGCTGTTCCTGGATGGGGTGAGAAAAATGTTCAGGTACTTCATCATCCTTTCATCTCTCGATTAATTTTGTCCTTTATTTTTAATATTTTATGTATAGCAGTGCAGTCAAATTCTCGTGAATGAATGCAGGTTCAACAACAGGTTATAGAGATCATTACTCATATAGCTTCTACAGTCCAAAAGTTCCCAAAAAGATGTGTGGTGCTCTGCATTCTAGGTGGGTATTAGGTTATAGTTGTAAATGTTTTTTTTTTTTTTTCATTCTATAAAAGTTTTAAATGTATTAGATATGTTTGATATGACTGTTATTCTCTGCAAGTTAACTAATGTTATCAGCTATGCCTTCTGGAAAAACTGAAAGAAGTTAAAATTTCAAGGGATGCCCGGTTTAGGTTCTGTTTTCTCAGAAAAGTCACTGCCAACCTGTTACTTATGAGTCAATACAAGCGATACTAGTTGTTGATGAGTTCTTTCAGAGTTTTCTTTTGGCCTCCTGATTCTAGTTGATTTGGTCAGTTGTGAGCGATGCCTACGAGTTCTGAGCTTTAATTTGGAGCACTTGTTGATGTTGCATTTCTAGGACTCACCATATAGGTTAATCTAGTGGCAATTTCTATTTTCAGGTATAAGTGAACGGGTAGCAGATATAAAGTCACGTGCTCACGCAATGAAGTGTCTTACCACTTTCTCTGAAGCAGTGGGTCCAGGATTTGTTTTTGAGAGAGTAAGTGCATTGGCCATTCTTCCTCACTATTTTCTCTGTAGGGGTGGCAATGGGTCAGGTTGGGGCCAGTTCGGGGTCAGCTTCATCCGGACTCCTTTACTAAATGGGCTGGGAATTCTGGCCCAAGCCTGACCAACAACTCTTTGCTCAAAGGCCTGATTCAACACACTTAAAATTCACTAGGCCCAAGCCCAGCCTGACCCAACCCATTGAATTTGTGATCAGGTCGGGCTGGACTGACCCATCCTAGTCCTACTTATCCCCAGTTTGTTTGTTTGTTTTTTTTTTTTTTTTTTTTTTTTTTTTTTTTTTTTTTTTTAATTGAAAAAAAAAAAAATTGTAAAAAACTTATCCCCAGTTTTAGAATACAATATGGGCAGAAAGGTATGCCAGCCAAGCCTGGTTGGCGGATATACTCATGCATGCTACATATTACATACATACATAATACATATATGCATGCATCATTATAATTGGGCCGGGCTGGTTGGTTCATCTATCCCAGCCATTGATAACCTATATGGGCTGGTCAGGTTGGGAATGGTTCAATCCAAGCCTGACCCCAACCCTTTTACTTAATGAGCCTCACGTACTGGCCCAAACCACATCCGCTAAACATTTAGCTTGGCCCTAATGCAGCTTAGGAGCATGTCAGGCTAGTTGACCCTTGGTCCAATGCAGTCTGGCACATTACCATCCCTCCTGTGTTGCCTTCAAATAATATGCTGTTTCTGTATATTATTTCTGCACTGGTTGGAAAGATAATAGCTTTCTTTACCTGCATTAGCTATTTTGCCTGTCCATTTCTCCCTTGGATAACAACTTCTCCGCTTCTTATATTTAGCTTTTCAAGATTATGAAGGAGCACAAGAATCCTAAAGTTCTTAGTGAGGGAATTTCTTGGATGGTCTCTGCTGTTGAAGATTTTGGTGTATCACATTTGAAATTGAAGGTGCTTGCAGTTTCTTCTGTAACATTAGTGCCATGACTTCATATTTGCACAATCTCGCTCACGTTCCTCCTCCTCCTTCTTCTTCTTCTTCTTCTATTATTATTATTATTATTATTATTATTATTATTATTATTATTATTATTATTATTATTATTATCAACAATCATGTCCTTCGCTTCAAATTATAATAACAATCCATATGGTACTAATTTACAGGATTTAATTGATTTCTGTAAAGACACGGGCTTACAGTCCAGCGCTGCTGCCACTAGAAACTCAACTATCAAACTTATTGGTGCCCTACATAAGTTTGTTGGTCCAGGTGACATCATCTATTTCTTGCTGTGCATGCTCGGTTTGTCACAAGTTCACATAGAGGGCTTTTAAGTTTCCTCTTTTGTTGCAGATATTAAAGGGTTTCTTGCTGATGTGAAGCCTGCACTACTCAGTGCACTGGATGCAGAATATGAGAAAAACCCCTTTGAGGTTGAACAGTTTCATGCTGAATTATGCAATGTCAGTTCAGTTCCTTTTGATTTTCTGTATTTAGTACTCATTTTTGTCTTGGGCAGGGTGTGGCTGCTGCTCCGAAGAAAAATATAAAGGCCTCAGACCCCAGTTTGTCTGCATCTGCTGCTGGATTAGATGGCCTGCCTCGTGAAGATATTAGTGGGAAGATCACAGCCACTTTGCTAAAGAACCTGGCAAGCCCTGACTGGAAGGTTTGCTTGTTAACATCTTTGTACTTTTGTAATCTGGGAAGGTGGATGTGTGAGAGTTCACTCTTACAGTACTAACTCTTAAGTTTGTTTTATGATATTTCAGATCCGCTTGGAGTCTATTGAGGCAGTCAATAAAATTTTGGAAGAAGCCAATAAACGCGTCCAGCCAACGGGCACTGGTAATATCATTTGGCATTTTTTTCTTGGATTCCAAATTAATTGGATCATATGAGTTCTCCATTGATTTCGCCACAATCTTATGTTATTAGGCCCAAAACCAGTGTCTCCAACTTTGTAGATGTCAAGTCAACCAATTTCTTATCGTTGTATACATGCAACAATGCACTCTAGTTTCTCTTACCATGTAAGGAAGAGGCATTCTCATAGAGATCTTTCATGAATATGGAGCTTCTTAATGTAGTTCGACTGCCACTTAGCTGAATTTGAAATAAACCAAATTATATCTTGAAAGTTATTACAATGCACTACTATTTAGCTACAAACTTTAAATCTGAAACAATTACTTTAGTTAGTCTTATGCAGGCTGCCCTCGTTAGCTATATTCCAAAATTTCTCACACTCTGTACAGGACTTAATCCAGGCAATGGGATGGATATGTTTTATTACAGGGGGAAAAAAAAACAGCACTTTTTTAAAGGCAACAGATTTTATTAGTGAATGAAAGAGAAATGGCATATATGAGGATTCTACGCCATAATTACATTAACAAGACCAACAATTGAGGGAAACAAAGATTCAACCAGATCCGGCATAACCTGCACTGCTTTAGCAAATCCACGGTGCACAAATAAGTGATCTACAAATTCCACATCTCACATTCACATGATACAGACGTTGGGAATAATCATGTCTCTTCTACGTAAAATAGAAATAAAACAGTAATTTTTTTCAGAATGTTTTAATATTTTCAACAAAATGATAATATATCAATGGTATTGGGGTCGAAATCCATGGATCTATAATCATCTTTAAGTTTGAAGGAACACACATAAAAACAAAAAACAAAAAATAAAAGTTCCTTTAATTTTAAGTTCTTTTATAATAAATTGATTAAAAAAAAAATCCGTGGATTTAATGTTTAAAATATGCTAAAGTTTTAATATGAATTAATAAACAAAAATTATCAGGATTTTATCGTATTGGTGTTTTAAATAGCTCGTAGTGTATTGCATAGCATGTAGCATATTGAATAGTGTTCGGCCTCTATAGTGTGTGGTGTAAGCCACATGATACTTCTAATTTTTAATTAACAAAAGGAAAAAAATATGTATTAAAAAAAAAGAAGCGATTTTTTTTTTTTTTTTTAAAAATGCATACAAAAATGATTCATTTTTTCAAGCAAAAGTATGTTCAATAGGAAAACAATGCATAGCCACCCAAACACCTTCACTGAAGCATGCTGGCCCATGTGATGGTTGGATGGATTGCATGCATGCCATACACACACCGTTGTAGGCCCCTAAAACAAAAAGAAAAAAAGAAAAAAAGAAAAAGAAAAAGAAAATTGCACATCAACCCCTATCCTACAACATTGCATAGCAATGGGCCTCCAAAAAACAAAAATAATAATAATAATAATAATAATAATAAAATGAAAAAATCCCAAAACAAATTATAAATTTATCATCCGAAATGAAAAATAACTTACTAACAAATATTAAGGGTCAAGAACATGCTTTGTCGGGGTGAACTTACTGCTCCTGGCTGTACCTCATAGAGGTAGATAGGCATAATATTAGGGTTCAAAGTCGGGGTAAATAGCTGATTCTTAGTCAACTCAGTTAGCTTCTGTCAAGCTCAAGAAGAGATTCAACCAATCGAGTAACTGAATATTTAAGCTTCGTAGCCATATGGATGTGAAAAGGGGGAAATCTGAATATCCCCCCCCCCCCCCCCCCCTTTTGAGCTCCATTGCACTTGAAAATACAATAAATGGACCTTCTTGTAGAGTTGATTGATCGGACAAAATCTCCTCTTCAACGGTTTTGTGGATTGAGAGAATCGAAAAATCAGATTTGGGGGTTGGAGCGGCGTTTGGGTTGAGTATTAAGGTTTAGGAGGGTTTTCGAAAGCCCTCTTTCGAAAAGCTTTAGTTTTATGACATTTCTTTAAATGTGAGTTCTACACCATTTACAATATGTCATAAGTCCTCAATCGTACACATGGAGGCCCATTTATAGATGGTTAGGATTGTCTAATATGGGTACAAGTGTGTGTGTGTGTATTCTCCATCTACAATAGGACCCACTACTTGGATGGACTGGATAGCTTTACATCATTGCCACGTGTGAGAAGGATGGGTCACCACCATTTTACATCAACAATTGAACTAACAATATTTAAAATCATTTTTTTTTTTAAAAAAAAAAAGCAAAGAATGGTGTAGCGAATGCTACAACCCTACATAGTTTGTAGTGTATGCTACAGGAGAAATACGCCTTTTTCATATACTACATAGCATTTTTGCTATGCTACGCTACGTTGTGTAGGTTACACGCTACATTACGATGCTATCGAAAATACTAGTGTATTTTTCTTGAATTTTGATTTTTGTATTAATAAAAATTTAGCTTACATCTCTGGATCTAATGGACATACCTATTGCTTTATCAGAGCTGTTAATGAAAATAAATGTAAAGAAATAGAAAAAATAGAAAATAAATGTGAAAATGATCATAAGAATGGATTTGAGACCATGGTTGGATTTACTACTATCATGCGCTTAGAAATGATTGGAACAATTTTTATTGTAAAAAGAAAAGTTTTGTTAAGAGGTTCTACTTTCTTGCTGTCTTCGAATTGTGAATATGGAGCAACAAACAGGTTCTCCTTCAGAAGGACAACTAAGGAACTCATGAAATCAATGTCTCCAACACCATTTTTATGTGACAAAAACACAACCAAAATAAGGGTTTGAAAACCACACTGTTAACATACTCGTTTAGACTATTGTTTTAAAACTCTATGACTCGAGTCAAAACTTGACCAAGTTGACTTGACGACATTTTGAGCCGAGTCATTTGGAAACTTGCCAGTGAGAGTGACTTGTTTCCAAATTTACTGGATTCGTCTCTTTGGATTACTAACTCAATTGACCCAATGCAGCTCCTGGTTACTTGAGATGAATCACTTACCAGGTCAAGTTTTGATTTAATAAAAGTAGAAAGAAGCCACTGAGGTGGCTGAAACAAAGGTCTATAACTGGTTCAACATGTGTGGATTTGATTATTTCAGCTGTTTATATGTTTTAGTAAATATATAATTTCAAAATTGGAGACGCTAAAGATATTTTTAATTTAATTGTTTATACTGAGTCAAGCAAAGACTCATTGGGGTTATTGAATTGACCCGACCTGGCTGGAAATCGAATCAAGTTGAGTTTTTGGGTTTTCCTAGTTGGGACAAAATTTGTACTAGTCGGATGATACCAACCCTTACTGGACAATTTTTTGAACCATAGTTGTGATTCTTTTGTGAATTTCATCAATTGCTCATTTGATCTTAAGTTTTTTACTGACTCATCAGGTGAGTTATTTGGAGCTCTTAGAGGCCGCCTATGTGATAGCAATAAAAATTTAGTGATGGCAACCTTAGCTACTATTGGTGGTATTGCATCTGCGATGGGCCCTGCGGTTGAGAAGTCAAGCAAGGTTTAAAAGTCAACTCTTAATGAAAATTTCATTTACTTTCTGATGTTTTGACTTTGGGGGGCTTGAAGCTTTGATATAATAAACTTTGCTTCTCACAGGGAATTCTGTCAGATGTTCTGAAATGTCTTGGAGACAACAAAAAGCACATGAGGGAATGCACTTTGAATGCGTTAGATTCTTGGGTTGCAGCTGTTCAACTTGATAAGATGGTAACTGCAGATGGAAAGTTAATTTTCAAAAACTGAAACTTGATTGCTGCATATTGTCATACATGGTTATGCTGGGGTTTGTAGGTTCCATACATTACAGCTGCTTTGGCTGATGCCAAGCTTGGTGCGGAGGGGCGGAAGGACCTTTTTGATTGGTTATCAAAGCACCTTTCTAGTATAAGTGATTCATCCGATGCATTGCATCTGTTGAAGCCAACTGCTTCAGCTCTAACGGTATCCTTTAATATGCTGATGTGGTACTAGTACTAATATCTCTACAAATATAATTAATGAAGCGGGAATTTTGAAACTATGTGCTTTATTTAGGACAAATCGTCAGAGGTTCGAAAAGCAGCGGAAACTTCTCTTGGTGAAATTTTGAGAGTTTGTGGACAAGAAGCAGTATGTCTTCCTTGTTATTTAAATAATTCTCCTAATCTTTGAAATTTTACATTGAAGTTATGGTCATATCAATGCTAACGTTTCTTTGATATTTTATTTTAGGTAACCAAGAATTTAAAGGATTTACGAGGACCGGCTTTGGTGCTAGTTCTGGAACGGCTAAAGCCTGGTTTGGCACTCCAAGGTACCTTTTCAAATTCCTTGCATTTACAGACATCTTTTTGATATTCTGTTTTCTGAGTTGCAGCACATTGATGTACTTCTTCCATGCCTTCAGAAACTGTCGAGTCCACAAAAATGATTTCTACTGGTCTGACCTCCAAAACAAACACAAAAGTTGGAAAACCAGGATCAAATGATGGTGATCGTGTATCAAAGCATGGCAGCAGAGCAATTCCTTCGGTTTGTTTTACCTGCTTGAAACACTTTGTTTGTTGAAGCAAATTGTGTGCTAATTATTTCGTTTGTTTTGACAGAGAGGTATTCAGACAAAGGTCAGTAAGCCGGGCTCTGTCATGTCTGTTCAAGATATTGCTGTCCAATCACAGGCTTTATTCAACATCAAGGACTCAAACAAGGTACAGGATGACCAAATCATTGTTTGTGGATATTGTGTAAAGCTTTGGAGACCTGATCCATGTCTTGGTGTCTTGGTGTTTATACAGGAAGATAGGGAGAGGATGGTTGTACGAAGGCATAAATTTGAGGAGCCACGGCTGGAGCAGATCCAAGATCTTGAGGTTCTAAATTCATTAAACATGCAGGCGATGGGTTCATAATTTTCTTTTTCTTTTTCTTTGGTGACTGGGGGGGGGTTGTCTTTTGCTTCATCCTAAAAAATAATAGTTATTTTCTTCATTTGATCCTTGCCGCAGGGTGATCTAATGAGGTATTTCAGAGAAGACCTACATAGGCGACTCCTCAGCACAGATTTCAAGAAACAAATAGATGGGCTTGAATTGTTACAGAAGGTGGCTTTTTTATATCATCACATGTTCCCTTGTTCGCTTCAAAATTCAGAGTTTTCTCTTCTTAGTTTTTCTGTGATACAGGCTCTACCATCGAGTGGAAAGGAAATAATCGAGCTTGTTGATATACTTTTAAGGTGGTTTGTTTTGCGGTTTTGTGAATCGAACACAACATGCTTGCTAAAGGTACTGTTCATTTATGTTGTATAAATTAATTACTTGCAAACTGTGCTTATACTTATCCTGGATACACCAAACAGGTGCTGGAGTTTCTTCCTGAGCTTATTGATACTTTGAAGGATGAGGGTTATACTCTGACAGAGTCTGAAGCGTTCATATTTCTTCCTTGTTTGGTAGAGAAGGTTGTTCTCTCTAAACTTTTTTCTGACATTTGTTTTGGTGATTTCTCAGTAACTTTTGCTGCTTGCTTTTTAAATGTTTAAAAGCAATGTTGTAGTTATGCTCTTCGTTTTATTTTTGATAAATATTGAGATTCTCATTTTTGCATTGTTTGTTTCAACCATTACTTGTTTCTCTGCTATCATTTATGATAATTGAAAACCTTTCTAAGATGTGGGCTTGGATTTTATCTTCACATGACCTGTTTTTGTTGTTTTCTTAGTTCGGCTACTGTTACTCATGAGTAGAATATTCTCTTTTTGTTTGTGTTGCAGTCTGGACATAACATTGAAAAAGTGCGAGAGAAAATGCGTGAACTGACAAAGCAAGTTGTTCGCATATATTCAGCATCAAAGCTTCTCTCTTATATTTTGGAGGGATTGCGCTCAAAAAATAACAGGACTAGAATAGAGTGTGTTGATCTCATTGGCTTCTTAATTGATCACCATGGAGCTGAGGTGAGAACCCTTCATAATGATTTTTCTCTATTTATTTTTTGGAGGATGCTTGATGTCCTTGCTCCCTTTTCTACAGATTGGTGGGCAGTTAAAGTCTTTGCAACATGTTGCTGCATTGACTTCGGAAAGAGATGGTGAAATTAGGAAAGCTGCTCTAAACACGTTGACTACTGCCTATAAGAACCTTGGTACATAATGATCCCATATTAGATTCTCATTCACCAGTTTTTTTCAATATGATATTGTTTTATTGAGAAAGAAGGAATACATGATACATTATACACTTGTGAATTACTCTTTCAGAGGGTTGTAGACAAATGATCTCAGAAATTTAGCTTCCCTGGGATCACTACCCAAAACTCCCCCAAGCACCATATCCCTGTGAATTTGTGCTTTCTATGGCATTTAAAGAGTGATGTAGGACAATTAACCACTTGCTCTAAAAGCTCGAACTGTTAGAGCATGGCGAATCAATCCCTTTGTCTCATAGCTCAGGCCCCACATCTCATAGGTTAGGACCTCAGCTAAACCCCCTCGCGGACCCCAAATCACATGGGTACCACCTCACACGAGCCACCCACCTCACACGGGCCGCCCACCCCGAGTGTGCCCCTACATCCTACAGGCAACCCCACTTGAGCCCAGTGTGAAAATGCCCCTGCATTAAAGAGCCTCTCAGTAACGGTTGGGTTATTATTCTAGTGAACAAGCTCCTTTATATCAGTCCAAGGAGCCCTCATCTCCACAGCATCGGTTCAATATCACGCCCAAGAAATCTTTCATGGCTTCCCCCGACCATTTATGATGAGGCCCCCAATGCCCATAGGATGTGACTTGCTGTTAGAACAGCTGTCAAATTTAAGATTCAGCATCATTTGATTCAAATTATTGATACAAAATGTCTTTATAGTCCATATTGAGTTCTCCATGGTTGTCACTTTTCTTTGGTATAGGAGATTATTTAAAGGCTTGTTTTAGTGATTTTTTAAAAAGAAATGCTTAGATGAAAATCAATCCTCCAAAAAATTTGAAAATCTCCATCTGTTTCTCTTTAAATTAGTTGGCCTGCTATTTTTACACAACCAGTATGACCCTATATAGCTGACGAATTATATAATGTGCCCTCGATCATCTTCAATACCATGAACATAAGCTTCCTAGAATTTATTTCATATGCTAGAATGACAAGGAAATGGTTTACCACCTGTTCATCCATTGCCAAGTGGCTCGGAAGATGTGGGTTTACTTCTTCGATCTTTTTAAATGCTTTGGGTTTCAGAAAAAGTATTGATGATGTCATGAGTTTGGTGAGGCCCTGTTCAAATCAAGGGGAAAAATTCTTTGGAGAATGTTTCCGATGGCCTTCTGTTGGGAGTTGTGGAAAAGAGAGAAGTGGCTAAGAAGATGTGGGTTTAGATCTTATAAATTGTCTAGGGATTTGGAGAAGATTTAGATGATATCATGAGTTGTTGAGGTGGGCCCTGTTCAAATCAAGGAATGACTCTTTAAAGAACATAATCAATGGCCTTTTGTTCGGAGGTGTGGAAAGAGACAATTTTATCTTCAGAATGTAAGTCAGGGAAAGAATTGAAAGTAGCATTGCTGAACGGGCTCTTTATTTTTACTACAGCCACTCCACACTGCTGCTACTACTATTAGCAGCAGCAGCAGCGATCACAATGAAAGCAATGCCTCATTGTAGCTGTCAGTGCAGGCGTTGGTGGAATCTTAATCTTGATGACTCCCTTGGGAATCGCAGGCTTAGCGATATTTACTGCTGCTGCTGCTGCTAGTGATCCCAATGAAAACAATGCCTTATTGTAGTTGTCAGCCTAAGGTTGATGGAGTCTGAATGTTGATAGCTCCCTTGGGAAACTCTTATCGATATTTATTGCCGCTGCCACCGCTGGTACTGCTAGTGATCCCAATGAAAGCAATGCCTCATTGCAGTTGTCAGCTTAAAGGTTGATGGAGTCTAAATGTCGATAGCTCCCTTGGGAACTACTCTTAGTGATATTTACTGCTGCTGCTGCTGCTATTAGTACTACTAGCGATCCCAATGAAAGCAATTCCTCATTGCAGGTGTCAGCCTAAGGTTGATGAAGTGTTAAGGTAGGTAGATAGCTCCCTTGGGAATCCCAGTCTTAGGGAAGGTCTGGATCATTGTAAAGAATTGTTCCAGTTGGGGGATCGTGGAGGGAGATTTGTTTATGTAGTAGATTTGGCACTAGAAAGTTCATTTCAAACCAATGTTGTCAAATCACATATAATCGCATAATCCATCAGCCTGGGTTGATCACTTATGCCATCACATAAGTGCTTAAGCGATCGCTCAGGCTGATGGTTTTTTTTTTTTTTTTTTTTTTTTTTTTGAAAAATTAGAAATATTGAAAAAATGGTAAAAAAAAATCTAAAACATTAAGAAAAACTGTCTAATTATTACAAGTGATTGGATTGGGTTTATTTACCTATTTTATTGTAGTTTGACTTTTAGACCATTTATACGTTGAGTTATATTATATTCTATATAACAAAACAAATTTAAACAATCAACAAGTTACACTAAGAAAAAATTAATTATTGAAAACTACAAACATAGAAATTGTATTGATAGCTTTAATCTTGATGAGTTGATGCATACAATACAAGTTGCAAGTTACAACTTATTACAATCTATAAGAAATTTGACCATTGGTCATTATGCCATTGCATACTAAAGTATGCAATGGTTATGCGATGGCATAATCGCATAACCATGGCATACTCTAGCATGCCATGACATACTTCCTATATGGCATATGCAGTCTGAGCCAATGAATGCGATTGTGCAATCGCATAATTGCTTAGTGTTCGCACGTGACAACACTGTTTCAAACCATGGAAACTCCTTTTTTTTTTAATGATACCCATCACAATCACATTTCGTTTGCCCATGTGGGTATGCAAGCCAATATCTTTGCAAATGTTTTCATCAAAAGAGGTCTTTTCCACTATTCTTCTTTGTGTGTTTGGACCTTTTTACCCCTCAATGCTTTTTTTTTTTTTTTTTTTGAATCTATACATATGTGTGTGTGCGTGTGTTGCGCGCGTTGCCTGCCTGACCGCCCGCCTGCCTGCTTGTCTATGTCTGTTGGTGTGGATAGGTATAGTTGAGGCAACCCAAGAAGAAAAGAAAGCAAAGAACAAAAACAAGCTATACAAAAAACAAATCAAAACAAGAAACAAAGAAACCTACAAAACAACTATAAAATTCAAGATAGAAGACAACTATAAAATTCAAGATAGAAGACAACTATACAATTCAAGATAGAAAGAAGTCCCGCTAAAGGTAGAAGGAACCGCATTAGCCCAGAAGAGGGGATGACAGAACTGTCTAAAAGATAAAAACCTTGAGAGTAGTTCAATTCCTGAAAAATCTGTTCCGACATCCTTGAATAATGTTTCTCCTTAGTTCTCAAAAATAAATTCATAAATAAAAAAGTTCTCAAAAGTTTCTCCTTAGTTCTCAAAGAGAAAAAAGTTCTCAAAAATAAGAATGAAGCTTTACACCAGTTATTAGTGTTACTTATTTTCAGTGTGACTTGTTCTTTGGTATAGGTGAAGATGTATGGAAATATGTGGGGAAGTTATCTGATGCTCAAAAAAGTATGCTGGATGATAGGTTCAAGTGGAAGGTCAGTATCTGTTGCCTTTGTGTTACTTTGGTGTCAGTTGTTACCTATATTTCATGAAATGCTTCTGTGGCAGGCCCGAGAGATGGACAAGAGGAAGGAAGGAAAACCTGGGGAAGCCAGAGCAGCTTTACGGCGCTCTGTTAGAGACAATGGGTGATGATCTGCTACCTTACCAGTCTTTGTATCTTGCTTGTAGAAAGTCTTCAGATTGTGTTGTTGATTCGTTGGTTGAAAGTTGCATCTTGATTATGCTGTTTCTTTTATTTTACTTCTGCCAGATGTTCTTCACATCTACCCATAAGTTATATAACTTAACAGTACACTTTTACAATAGGGAACATAATATTTTCTGAAGCTTCAAGAGACGTTAACTATTAAACATTGTGCAGGCACTATTTTTTATTATATTCATGTTTATCAAATTTATTGGTCCTTTATATTCTCCTGCTTTATTATCTGCTCTATGTCTAAAAGATAATTATAAAGTTCATTTGTCTGGCTTAGAGTGGTTTAGGTAAAGTATGGTAAACTTCCTAGATAATGGTATAAGTGGTGTTCAACTTTAGATCTTAATGTACCTATTTTCAAGGCATCAAAGCTAATTGCTTATAAGAAAAGGCATAACAGTTAAGCTAGTATGGAAACAACTTATGGTTTGCTGATTTTTGTTGTTAGTTCTGCATGTTTCTTTGTAAATTGGTTCCAGAACAAGTGGAGTGGGAGGCAAGAAATATAACATAAGCTTTAGAAACTTCTATTCTCAATTCGCATGCTCCACGTCCTCCAGAAAACACACAAAATCTTAGGAAATTCAATTAAGTACAGTGCTTACTTGTGGCTTGAGAGGAATACTTGAATCTTCCAGGATAAAGCAACTTCAATCTCAAGACTGGTTAGAAATCAGATCCAAGCTTATCCATTGTGTCCATGCCAGTAAGGATTTGCGGATCTAATGCGACAATGACTTCCTTTGCCAATGGGATGCAATTTTGGAGGGAAAAAATTAAAAAAGAAAAGGAGTGCAGCTCCTTGAAATTACTCAGGACAGTGTGGCTGAAATTATATTTCAGTGGAAGTTTCTTTGGGTCTAGCGGGTATTGGAGGCTAGGCCCACTCAACAACCAAATTGGTCTCATAACAAATGAAAATATTCAAGGAAGAATGATGGTGGAAGGAACCATGGAAGCAAGCTTTGGTGTTTGATGAAATTTGTGACTTGTTATTTTGATGTCTAGTTTGTGGTTGTGGACTTGTTGGCTAAATCAGGAGCTTTTAGAAATTACTTTGTAAAGTTTCTCTCTTTCTTTTATAAATTGACCATTTCCAAAAAAAAAAAAAAAAAAAATTGTATAATTTTTTAAAAACCAAAAAAGGAAAGAAAAACATGAAAGAGGTTGGCATGAAGAGTCAAAGCCTTCACTTGGATAAAATATCTCACTCTTGATAATCTCTGGTGTTTGACATCTGTTCTGTTTTTAATTCACGTGTTGGGAGGTGGAGTTGATTGACCATCGGTTCCTTCAATCTTTCCATTACTTATTAGTAAAGAATCATTTCTTTCGGCTTTTTAAAGTTTGACTTAGCTGTATAAAGTGAGTTAGAGAAGAACCAAATTGAAGAAGAAATATTTAGAAGGGAAAGAATGATTAGTCAGCCAAGGTGGAGGATGAATCCTTTATATTAGACAAATTATAAAAGGACGAATGTACCCTAGAAGAAGCAATGTTATTGGAATACCAAAACAACATAAGTATAACACCTATAACATTCCCCTCATCATGGTGCACAAACAACATTCATGCCCAGCTTGTCAAGTATTTCCAAAAAATCTTATCTTTTCATCTTACAACTTCAGTGAGGGTATCAACAAGTTGTTTGGTAGAGGAAACATAGGAGATGCAGATTATCTTGGCGATCACCTTCTCCTGGATGATATAACCATCCACTTCTATGTGCGTAGTTTTCTTGTGAGCCATTGCATTTTCTAATATGTGAATAGCCCCTCCTTGTCGCCATATAACATTCATTGTGAGTTTGTGTGGGCTGTATGGTGGATGTTTTTTTTTTTTTTTTTTTATCTTTTCAATATCCCTTTGGTGATGCCTAGTTCAATTGGGTCTTCATGCCTGATTTAGCAAGAGGGATGTCATAGTCCAAAAGGGAAGGATGTTATCAAGGCTTTCCTTGCTGGCAGGCTTGTGGTCAATATGGGAAGAACATGACCACAGAATGTTTCATAATTCAGCTGCTCAGCCTGTTGGGTGTGCTAGGGGACTAAAGATTAGATTGATTGGGCGGAAAAAGTTGTTGAGTGTCTTTGAAAGTTGTTCTTTTGAGATCTTTCACTCCAGCTGGGGAGTTGATTTGTTATTGTATCATGATCAGTGATCCCTCATTATGATTTTCTTTTCTCATTTTTCATTTACTGTGGTCTTTTCATAAAATATCAGGTATCCCTTTTTCTATAAAAACTAATAATAATAATGAAATAAAAAAGAAAGAAGAAGAAAAAAAGGTAAGAAAAAAGCAGCAGGGTTTTATAGAAATGATAGTTGAATGGTAGGTAATTGGGCTGGATTCAAATTGATGACAAATTGGAGATGCTAAAAACTAACCGCAGTTGAACAAATTGATTGGTTAGAAGAGATGGGACAATTGGTGAAGGACAAAACGGAGAGAGAGAGAGAGAGAGAGAGAGAGAGAGAGAGAGAGAGAGAGAGAGAGAGAGAGAGAGAGAGAGAGAGAGAGAGAGAGAGTTCCAATCCTGAGGTCAGCATTGTTCTCCTTCTAGAGGCAAGAGTCAGGGATAGTTCGAGGGTCTCAAGATATTTGAGAAGAAGTGGGGCTAGTTTCCAAGATGAGAGGGAGCTGGATGGAGATTTCGTCAAGGAATATGTCTCTCAACGCGAAAGGCATGGAAAAGGGGCAGGTGGGTTAGATCGGCTAAAGATAAAGGAAGAGGGGTTCTAGAAGAGGGGGAGGTTACAGTTGGGGATGCGGATGACGGAGTTTGGATCTCGGTGGGAAAAAGGTCGAAAAAGTAGAGGCTGGGTATCGAAGAGAAAGAGTGTTCTAAGGGAACTTCCCACAATCTTCGTGGAAAGTTTTCCAGAAGAGTGGATGGATGTGAATTTCTTCAGAGTTTTTGGGCATTTTAGGGTGGTCAGGGAAGCTTTTATCCCCAGAGTGAAAGGATTCTCAGTCATAAGGGGATTTTCATTTGTAAGGACAAGCCCAGAGGAGGAGGCCGCTGCAGCCATTAATGGTTTAAGAGGCAATAGATTCAATAGAGTTGAAATTCATCTTCAGAAGGCTCTCTATGGCTCTGCAGAGGTGAATAATGAAGGTCGGCCTCAAAAGGGAGACAACTCTTGAGTCGCATCTGGTGTGAGGCATCAGTCTCATGGGCCTCTAGGATCAGGTGTTGCTAAAGGGAAGAAAAGGCAGAAGCGTATGACTTTCAAGGAAGCAGTGACGGGTTCAGTTTTGGAGGGTAGCAAGTCAGAGAATTCCCCGTCCATGTCTCTTCAAGACCATCTCAAGATAAAATTCAATGGATCCAACCTATGTTCTTGAAGTCAGGTCATGAGGTGAGGTTTCACCCCTTGGTGGTGCAAAAAGCTTGGAAGTGACTAGAATGGAGCTTGGGAATCGGTCGGGGCGGGTCTCGGAGTTGTTTAATAGGGCTAAATGTAATGTTATGGAATGGGTGATTGTATCCAAGGCAGTTGATCATTTCCCTGATAGTTGGCTAGAGTTGCAATTTCTTTTATTTTGTGTACATGTGTAAAGACGCCAACAATGTGGCAGATAAGCTCACTTGCACAGTAAATGAGCCTCACTCTTTATCCATCAATTGTGCTGCTTTTGTAATGTTTCTTCATTTTTAGAAATAAATTCTGCCGCTATTCAAAATAAATAAATAAAAGGAAAAGGAAAAGAAAAAAGAAAAAAAAATGGCTTTTTGCTGACTGTTGGGAATCAATGATTCTTTCAAAGGGTAGTTGACAGCTTCTCATCAAGTGCTTTGGCTTTCTTTCTTTTTTTCCCTTCTTCCTTGAGGCCATTAATTGTGGAGAATGATTCTTGAAAATGCAAGGCATGAGTTTACAATTAATCGAGTGGGATAATGAGATTTCTGACTCTCTTATGTAGTGATAAGTCTGTCATTGCTATTGGATTCTTGCTCTTTCATAGTCCTGTCTGCGGAAGTTTTATTCACGAGTTAAAGAAGATTCACATGAAGAGGACTGGGAATCCTCTTTGTGGGACACGTTCAAGCATGAGAACACATGTACAAGTTCCAGATGAGGTGAACCTGACTGCCATCCTCTAGCGCAGGACGAGGCTGATCCACTCATCAGGTGGTCTGCACTTGTACATCTAATGTGGACCATCAGTGAACTTATTTCTTACAGTATTTCTTGGTATGATCTAATACTATCAGTGTTTGAATTATCTCCGATATTATCGAATTATCTCTGATATTATCGTTATCTCCAGCTCATCGATACCGATAACACTGGTAGCAATACCGATAACGTAATTGCCAATATTTTCAACCATGTAAATTCTAAGTGTCGCTTGTATTGTCAATGCATCAATATCGCCAATATTTTCGACTAGGTAAATTCTAGGCAATGCTTGTAACATAAGTGTATCAATGATATTTCAATAATATTGGCAATGTATTGATATCATCAAAATTTTCTTTATTAGAAAATAAAAAATTATTTCAATTTTTTTCATGGGCACATGGCTCTTTGTAGTGTTCAATTTGTCATTGATAATATCTCGATATTATCAATATCGTAACATCCGTGATATTGAAACCGCAATCTTTCATTTCCTTTCCAATTGGTGATGATTTCTTGATGAAATATCATGTGTTGCTAATATTTTGCAATATCGATGGATGTATGAATGGAAGGTTGGACTAATTTCTTACAACAACACATGCTTTTAAGGCCCTTTTTGCATTTTTTTTTTTTTTTTCTAAATATGCAAGTATGTACATTTTAACATCTCCTAAAGTTTAGTTGAAAATTCCACCGTTTTTCCCATGTTTCCTCACATTTCTGGTTATCAGCGATATTATCGACGATATCGATATTGTTCCCATATCCTTGGCCAACAAAATTTGTAGCGATACCGATACTTCGAACACTGAATACTATTACATGTTGTGTGCCATCTCCGACCTATGTTCTCGTTGTTCTTGTTCACTTTAATCAAGTCATTAGAAATAACTCTCCTTTTAATTGATCTATTTATCTACACACACACACACACACATATATATATATTTGATCATATAATCAGTGTGGTTTTCGTATTACTCTCCAAGTAAACTGATGCAACTAGGAGCACCATAACTTATGGTGCTCTGGGAGGAAATCAGCTTTATCTTTCCGTTGTGCTAAGTTTATATTTTGTTGCTATTAGTACTGTCTGTTTTTATGAATGTGGACATATTTATAAATTATGTGATTTCATGTAACATTATATACTAATTATTCTTGCTCTTTGCTCATACTTTGACCTTGGATCTCCAGATTAGATGTTGCAGAACAGAGTGGAGAAGTTATATCACGGTCCTTGCCTGGACCTGTCTTGACAAGGTATTTGGTGATTATTCAACGACCGTTATGTTTTGAAGAAATGTAATTGTTTTTTGTATGCTTTCTTTCATGATATGGATAACCTTATTTTCTGATGTTGTTGTTTGATGCAAATATTTGCCAATAGGGAAAGCAGTGGGCATTTTGAGTCTCATATTGATAGGCATCTCTTAAACCGGCCACCAGCTGTTGCAAATGGCCCCGCAGACTGGAGTGAAGCTTTGGATGTTATTTCCTTGGGTTCTCCTGAGCAGGTTGTATGCTTGATTTAGTCCTTTTACATTCTTCTTTTTTCTTTCCAATATTCATCTTTTGTTGCATGAGTGAGAAAAGAATTATATTAGGCCTCTCAAGTGTTCTCTTAATTGTTCATATGAAGAATTTGAACACAATTTCTTCCTATTTTTATTTGGTGCAGTCAGTTGAAGGCATGAAAGTTATTTGTCATGAGCTGACCACTACGGATCCTGAGAGCAGTGCGATGGATGATCTTGTCAAGGATGCAGATAGACTAGTTGCATGTCTTGCAAGCAAGGTAAATAAATATCTTCTATTCTCCTCATTGGTATCCAAAGTTAAAAATATTGTCAGAAAATGGTACGTTTTGTGTGATACGTACCGTTTTCAATACTAGGAGACATGGTTTCGATACTAGACAATACCATTTCTAAGCATTTTCTTTTAAAGGTGGCCAATACCTTTGACTTCTGTCTTGCTGGAGCTTCTTCAAGGTCATGTAAATACGTTCTGAACACACTCATGCAGGTAGGCCTTCCATCCAGCTATCGAGTAGTTATCTGCTTGAAAGATGAATAAGCTGTGCTGGAAGTCTGTTTCTTAGATGATTTTTAATATTGATTCTTTTCTGTGGCAGACATTTCAAATCAAAAGGCTTGCTCATGCTGTAAAAGAGAGTACCCTTGACACCCTCATCACCGAGCTTCTGCTTTGGCTTCTTGATGAAAGGGTTCAGCAGATGGATGATGGCAGCCAACTTTTGAAAGCACTTAATGTTTTAATGCTCAAGATTCTGGTTGGTTTTTTCTCTTTCTTTGAGCTACATTTAGTTGTTTCCTTTTTCAGGCAAGGTCACTAATACCTCTTCATCCTGATTCTGGTGTACCCAGGATAATGCTGAACGCACATCATCATTTGTTGTTCTGATCAATCTCTTGCGGCCATTAGACCCTTCAAGATGGCCATCACCAGCTTCAGTTGAGAACTTTTCAACCAGGAATCAGAAGTTCTCAGATCTAGTTGTCAAATGCCTTATCAAACTGACAAAGGTAAATTTCATCTTTTATGCCTTGGATCTTATATGATAATAGACTATTACATAGCACCTGTTGGAGTTTTGTGCTCTCATTGCTGGTCCCTAGCCTGTAGTGGCACTTTTGCCATAACCTTCATCATGAATCCTGACAATATGACATTACAAACTCATGCTAGGGCATATTTATGGCCCTTGATAGAGTGGGGTGGAACAGGACTTGTGTAGCCAACCCCAATTATCTGGGATAAGGCTTAGCTGATGATGATGATGATGACGACGACGATGATGATCTTATGTAGGTATCATGATTTTTTGTTCAGAAGTGTGAATACATCCTAAATGTCACCAGGTTCTTCAGAGTACAGTATTTGATGTGGATCTTGACCGTATTCTTCAAAGCATTCATGTGTATCTACAAGAATTAGGGATGGATGAAATTAGGAGAAGGTATCTTTTTCATATAGCTGGTTATTTATGCAAACATCTTTCTATCCTTGGCCTTCTTTTGTTAGCTTCAGGGATATTGATTTCCATTTTCAGTAGCCTGACATAATATGGAATATTGCCAGAGCTGGAGCTGATGACAAACCATTGAGAATGGTTAAAACTGTTCTACATGAACTTGTTAAGCTTCGCGGGACAGCAATAAAGGGCCATCTCTCCATGGTTCCTATAGATACAGAACCTCAACCCATTATACTTGCCTACATCGACCTTAATCTGCAGGTAATTTCAAACACAAGCAGACTTGATTTGATGACTACATCATGAATCAACCCACTTTTTTTTCCCCTGTTATGTCTACCAGACTCTTGCAGCAGCTAGAATGTTGACCCCGTCTGGCCCGGTTGGCCAAACTCACTGGGGTGATTCTGCTTCCAATGGTCCATCGCCTGCAACACATTCTGCAGATGCACAGCTGAAGGTACATACTTCATCAATACTTAAAATTCTTTGGCCAGGTTGATTCTGTCATGTTTACTGTAGCTTCATTCTCATTTTGTTGTCTTGCATTTGCAAGTTACATTTTGATGATCATTAGCCTTTTTTTTTTTCTTCTTTTTTCTTTTTGCTATTGACTGCTAATATTTATGTTGTGGCTTCACATAACAACAGCAAGAACTTGCTGCGGTGTTCAAGAAAATCGGTGACAAGCAGACTTGCTCCATTGGTCTATATGAACTCTATCGTATCACCCAATTATACCCAAAGGTAACACATGCATGTGTGGTGGGTGTGTTTTGTGGTGTTTTTGAGATTCTTTACTCATTTATTCATTTGGGACTGTTACAATCTAGGAAGGGAGAACTATTTCTCAATTTTAGGGTGGCTGTTTTCTTTTTTTCCCTTTTTGCTTTTCAGTAAATTTATGTAGAAGCTGGCGAACTAAGCATGAGTTATTAATGTGCCAAACATCTTTTCATTTTATGTTGTTACAGATTGATATATCTGCTCAGCTTCAGAATGCAAGTGAGGCATTTCGCACATATATAAGAGATGGGCTAGCACAGGTTAGGAGAGACCTCTTGCTTAGTTCCATGCTTACCCTCCTGGGGGTATGGAATAATGAATGCATTTTGCCACTGGAGTTTATTTTTGGTTATTGGTGTGCATGTAGATGGAGAAAAATGTGGCTGCTGGCAAGGCACCTTCAAGCCTGCCGATGTCAACCCCTCCCCCTGTTGCTCTTGCACTTTCTTCTCCGAAACTCTCCCCTGTACATACAAAATCATCATTGAATTCAAAGCCCGAGCTTGGAAAATCAAATGTGCCATCATCATTTCCTGATGATAACGACGTAGGTGTAGTCTCTCTAAGAAGCATCAGTAATCAGTCAGATATGAGGCAACACTCCGTGGAGGATTGGAATGATAGATATTCATCTGGAGGTTCTCTCTCTCTCTCTCTCTCTCTCTCTCTCTATCTTTCTTTCTTTGACAGTGAAACTGGGAACAGCTACTGCAGTGACTGCGGGGACCTTGGACGCGATCCGGGAGCGAATGAAAAGCATTCAGGCTGCAGCAGCTGCAGGAAACACAGAGAGCGGAAACCGGCCATTAACATCCGTGAATGGTAACATAATGCACGGACTGCATAGTCAGCTACCCCATGGATTGGATCACGCTGATGATGAAGTTGCAGCACAGACGGGTGTTCTTCCCATGGATGAGAAGGCACTTTCAGGTCTTCAAGCCCGAATGGAAAGGCTTAAAAGTGGGTCCATTGAACCCCTGTAGAGTGACTAGTTTATGCCCAGCTTTCACATGCTATTATTGTACAATTGAAAGAGCAAGATTACAGTAGCCAAAGTTGAACATAGAGATTGGGGTTCTCACCCATCTTGTGGGTGGGTGTGGTTGCTGTATTCGGCTTTCAATCACTCTTTTTGTTTGCTAATGAGTTTGATTTGTATTATTTATGGGCAATGGCATTCCCAATTTCTGAGTTTCTCCAGCCCCACCCATCTAACAACCAGCAAACACAAACTGTGTTACTGTTTGAGCACGCATGCCCATCGCCACTTGCAAACATGGTGAAAATGTACTATTAGCTGTCCGTTTTCTGCTCCAGTTTGATCAGAGTGTTTTTAAAAATGGCAGCTTTGTGGACCTTTTTGCGCATTGACATTTCCAAACATGGTGAAAATGAACTAATAGCTGTCTGATTTCTGCTCCGGCTTTATCCCACCCCAGGTTCTTGAACATTTTTCCCAGTAATGTTATTCCCAAGTTCCAGTTTAGTTTTCTGCAGTTTGCGTTCACTTTAAAAGTCGATCCCGGCCTTTTCTTCTCCCAAATTGTGGAATTACATGATGCTCTGGTTGCATGACACATGATATTTGGGTGCATTGAAATTGTACGCATCAAATATATTAACTCAAATTAAACTAACTAAATTGTGCAACCGACTGTCAGTCTAAAAATCAGATTGGTTGAATAATCCTAATCCTCCGAAAATCGTGGACATGCCTTCTGAAATTAAGGCAATTGGATATTTTTCATTTTTTACTATCATCAATTTCTAGCAATTTCATATTTAGCTAATAAGAGAACTTCGGTCCATGATACATTGAAAATGGTACCCATAATTTGGATGGTGTAGTTTCAATTACTTTTATAGTATAAGAAGACACTTGTACCATATAGTATTTCTTACTATTCACGACCCCAAGTGTAGGGTCGCGATGTAGTAATAACTTGGTAAGACCGAGGTCGAATCCACAGGGATTAAACTTGTACGTATTTTGAAAATGACTAGAACTAAAAAAAGATCTAAATTGAAATCTGAATAATTGAGAGTAATGGTGAATAATGTTGATTAAAAAAGTGAGAATTAAGTATCCACTTGTAGCTATCAAAATGCTACCTTGCTTGATTTAATAAACACAATTGGAATTGGAGTCTTATCCTATTCAATTGGAAGATAAAACAATTTAAATCAAATTTGAACTTTTCATTGACTTAATTTTTAATGGAGGAGAATTGTGAAGATTGGAAGGGAAGATTGGAAGGGATTTTATCACTTTACCATGCCCAGGAGATAAACAATAAGATTTACTAATCTCACTATCTCATAACATGAAAAGAAGATATTCAAAACTATCTCAGCATCTATTATAATTTGAGTCACAATAAATTATAGAAAACTGAAAATATTCACTTAATATCAAACTAAAAATTAATGAAGTTCAATAAGAACAAAAATCAAAGCAAAATAAACATCCCAACACGCTGCAAGCTTCACCTCTTAATCCTAGCTAAGAGGTTTAGCCAATCATAGGCACGATTGAAACTAAATTTCTTAAACAAAGCATGGAAAATAAACTAAGAAAGAAGAAAAACTCTTTGGCAGCTGCTCCACTCTTCTGTTATGCTCCTTGAGACCTTTCCAAACTCTAGAAAGGTCTGTTGTGGTTAAGCAATTCAACCACCGTTCCCAGACAATTACTGATTGCCTGGACTACATCGTAGCCTCAATCACATCTCAAACAATAGTATTCATATATAGTAATCCAAAACAGCATGCAACTGAAATCAGATATAAATCTTACTTGAGCAATTTAACAATACATACTATACATATTATCATACACAGACATTTCATCCATACAACACATAATAGTAAGATAGGTTGTATAAAGGATACTATAACCATAGTTAAGGGAATTGAGAATCCTATCTCAATACCCTCATTACATGCATTTAAACAAGCATTTTCACATTCAGACATTTTATCAAACACTTAGGCTACACATATCATATACATGTGGTAAGGTAGTTATAACAGGTATTATAGTAAATCCCTTTACAAAGGGTTCACCATGCGTACAACAATCATGAATTCTCAGTCAATAAACATGGCAAGCATACATCACAATTCCATACTCATTCACACATTTCAACAAACACATGGAATGCATTATAAATCAGCATAGTTTTTATATATACATAATACATTGAAACCCTCGTATCTAAGCACATGTGATAGCAATCAAGCCAGTCATAAATCATTGCTGACATTGAAAGCCATGAAAACCATAACCTAAAAATTTATAGTCCGCACCTTTCACCGATAAACAAATATCGAACTTAATTTGTATGTCAAGTCTTCGTCTACGATACGACGACCACCTATAGCATGAAATAGGTTAACTATTTCATCACTTACGCTATTTGAATCCCTAAAACGGATTAGGGTTATGATTTCTTACCCAAGAACGGAGTCAAAATCACCGGGATAGCGATTCAGGAAGGCTGATTCAGCCCGTGGAGTGATGGGATTAAATCCCAGGAACAAACTCCAACTCTCTCTCTCACTTTCTCTCTCTTTCCTTCTCTTTCTTCTCTCTTCTCTCTCTAGGGTTTGTAAATTCGTATGTGAAGGGAGAGAGAGGGTTTAAGGGGCTTATATTGGCCTAAAACTGATAGGAATGGCCCCAGGGCCATGGTATACTTAGGTTATAGCCAAATAATGATTGTTTCAGTCCAACGGAGCACTTCTGGTGGCCCCTTTTCTACATGTGGTCGGACTTAAGTTCCTTGGCATTGGATCTAAGTCAAGTTAAGTTTTCGGTCCGATCAGATTTACAGATTGACCGTGGCGGACCAGTTTCAGTTCAACGGTCATCGTCGCTCGATCAGGGCCACGGGTACATGAACCTATGCTGGAAAATTTCTCTGATCCAAGGGTGTATTTGGGTCAGATTCTGACGGTCTGAAATCTTAGATTTGGCCTGCAAGTAAAAGACCTAAATCACTTAAATCAGAGTTCAATTTCTAAAAGTATTCGCGTTTCTAACATACTTCGATTCGGGCTCAAGTTGTGCGTTTTTGGATACTATCTGGATTTGATTTCCGAGATAGTTGTCAAGCCCAGAAAGGTGGTCATAAGTGTATAATTTTGTGGTCAACGGACTTTTGACGTGCGGTCCTGGTCTGATACGAAGTTTCAAGGTGCTCCCGAGAGTAACAGGGTTTAGAGATTGGTCCTAGGTTTCAGGGTAATGTAGCATTAATGATTCTGCAAGTTTTAGGTCTTGCAGTTCGTATTTAAAGTGGTTCAAGCTAATTTCATAGCTAATCAAGTTTAGTACTTAGTTAATTTCGTCTAATTTTTAAAGGATTTGGTCCTGAGTGATTTCTGCCTGAGGTGGTACTCGGGTCTTTGTACGGATTTTTCTGAGACGTTACAATCTACCCCCCCTTAAAGAAAAATTTCATCCTCGAAATTAATACATTTTCGTACTCCTCGAGAATCTGAGGGTAGTTCTTTCGAACCTCGGCTTCTATTTCCCAAGTAGCCTCTTCCTCGGTGTGATAGGTCCATAATACCTTTACTAACGGAATAACCTTACTGCGCAACACCTGCTCCTTCCTGTCTAAGATACGCGTCAATCGCAGTACATAAGTAGCGTCCTCACTCAACTGCACCTGCTCTCACTTGATAATGTGGGAATGATCAGAAACATATTTCTTCAGCATAAATACATGAAATACATTGTGTACGCCTATGAGTGGTGTAAAGCAAAGCAAGGCGGTATGCTACCAACCCCACTCGATCCAGTATCTAGAATGGGCCAATGAATCTCGGCGTGAGTTTCCTCTTCTTCCCAAATCGAAGGACTTCCTTCATGAGAGAAACTTTCATAAACACATGGTCCCCAAGCTCGAATTATAGCCGTCACCGCCTCGTATCGGCGTAACTCTTCTGTCTGCTCTGTGCTGACAGAAGTAGACGCCTGATAATGTCGATCTTCTCTGAGGTCGCTTGAACTAACTCTGAACCAATCAAGCTTTTCTCACCAACTTCTGCCCAGCAATGCGGTGCTCAATAGGGGCGCCCATACAAGGCCTCGTAAGGAGCCATGCCAATACTCGCCTGGAAGTTATTGTTATAGGTGAACTCGGCATAAGGAAGACAGTCATCCCAACTGTCATTGAAATCGAGCACACAAGCTCACAGCATGTCCTCTAACACCTGGTTTACCCGTTTCATCTGCCCGTAGTCTGTGGATGGAACGCGGTATTAAACTTCAACTTCACACCCATTGCTTCCTGGATACGAGTCCAGAAGATAGATGTCAATCGCGTGTCTCGATCCGACATGATTTCCATAAGAACTCCATGCAGACGTACAATCTCCTTGATGTACAACCTGGCCAACTCGTCTGCAAAGTTCAAAACTCTAATAGGGAGGAAATGGGCCGATTTCGTCAATCGGTCCACAATCACCAAAATGGAATCATGTCCCTTCCTCATCTTCAGTAGCCCTGATATGAAATCCATAGAGATGAAGTCTCACTTCCATTCAGCTATGGGCATGGGCTGAAGCAGTCCAGGAGGTCAGCGATGTTCGGCTTTGACCTGCTGGTACGTGAGACAACGTGAAACATACTCTGCTATCTGGGCCTTCATGTTGTCCCACCAGTACGATCGCTTCATATCGCGGTACATCTTCGTACTGCCAGGATGCATTGCCATCCTCAAATTGTGAGCGGCCTCGAGAACTTCGTTCCTCTGGTTATGAAGATCTGGGACGCATAGGCGGCCACGATAACGTAAGCCCCCATCCGTACCAACTCTCCACTCAGAGTCTGCATCATCACTAGCTCATTTCCTCAACTCTAACAACCCTTCGTCTTCTCGCTGAGCTACTATGATTCGATCATCGATCAATGGCTGCACACGCATATGTGCGATGCTCTCAAATGGCTCCTTGATCGTAAGTTTCTGCTCAAAGTCTCGTACAAACTCTACCATTTCCCACTCGGCTATCATCAGCGGAGCCGCGAATGCTATAGCCTTCTTGCGGCTCAATGCGTCTACCACAGCTGGGATGCATAGGCAATCACCCTATCCTTCTGCATAAGGACACAACCCAAACCAACACGAAAGGCGTCGGTGTATACCGTATACTTGACCCCTTGCTCTGGCAATACTAGCACAGGGGCAGACGTCAACTTGTCCTTCAACTCTTGAAAAGCTGCTTTTGCCTTCTCATTCCAGGTGAACTTGAGATCTTTCCGAGTCAGTCGAGACAACAGTCTGGCTATCTTAGAAAAATCTTGAATGAATCGTCAATAGTAACCTGCCAGGCTAAGAAAACTCCTTACTTCGGTAACCGAACCGGGCTGTTCCCAGTCCTGAACTACGGCTACCTTAGCAAGGTCCATCGCTATCCCTTCCTTGGACACCACATGTCCCAGGAACTTGACTTCTTCCTTCCAGAAGTCACACTTCTTGTATTGTGCAAACAACTGGTTTTTCCTGAGAGTATTAAAGATGGCTCGTAGGTGCTCCTCATGATCTTCCCGACTCTTGGAGTATATCAGGATGTCATCTATAAACACGATGATGAATCGGAATAGAAACGGCCGAAACACCCTGTTCATTAAGTCCATGAACACGGCCGGTACGTTTGTGAGTCCAAAGACATCACAAGGAACTCGTAGTGCCCAAAACTGGTCTTGAAAGTTGTCTTCTGCACGTCCTCATCCCTGACGAGTAACTAATGATACCCTGACTATAAATCGATCTTCGTGAAATACTGTGGCCCCTTCAACTGATCAAACAGATCATCTATCCTGGGCAAAAGATACTTGTTCTTCACCGTCACTTGGTTCAACCTGCGGTAATCAATATACAACCGTAGTGATCTATCCTTCTTCTTCACAAATAACACGAGGGCTCCCCATGGAGATACACTCAGTTGTATGAAGCCTGCATCTAACAAGTTGTCAATCTGTCTCCTCAATCCCTCCATCTCACATGGAGGCATATGATATGTGGGCAACGAGATGGGTGTCACACCAGGCACAAGATCAGTGGTAAAATCGATCTCGCGCTGAGGAGGTAGTCCAAGAATCGTCCTGAACATGTCCTCAAAATACCAAACTACTGGCGTGCCCTCAAGTGTCGGACCATCAACATTCTCTAACAAGGTGACATAGCAACTAACACGGTAGGGCCAACTGACCTGCACTGAAAAACTAAAGACCGTGCCCTCAGGTCTGTAGGCTATCACTACCCGGGTATCGCAATCAATCTCCTCCTTCATCTGGATGAGCTAATCCATACCGAGAATCACATCGTAATGATGTAGCAGTGCGACCATCAGGTCAACAAGCATTGCCTTGCTCCCTAGGTCTATGGAATAACCCCTACACATCTTGGTAGAGTTTGAGAAGGTCCCTATGGCGGTAAGGAGTCTCAACCCGACCATCATTCACATTCCAAACCAAAAGGAACTTCATGCATTTCATTTACCAAAATTGTCACAATACATGAGATACAACTTTATATGAATCATGACACAAGATGCATGTGAGCTAATCTAAACAAGCCTTGAACACTAAAACACACAACTAACCCTATCGTACCACCAGGCCTATCAAGGCTATACATAGAAACAAGAACAAAGTAAACTAAACGATGACTACATGCACAACTAGTCGTCAGACTTTGGCGATGGCGGAGATGCACCCTTGTCCTGCAGACAACACAGGATGACCCTCAAGGTGCGAGACACCTTCTTAAATTTCTACTTCACGAAGGCCAGGGTCTCACCAACCTCTTGACGCAGGGCGGCCTGACCCTCCTCAAGTTGAGCCAATCGGGCTTCTATAGTAGCCTGATCACTGCCATGCTCTTGTGTAGCAGGAGGAGAGCCCTCATCTGTGTCTTGGGCATCCTCTTCTTCCTCTGCCTGCCCTCCTTCCCTTATCTCATTTCCTTCCCCTTCATTGCTCTCTTCCTCTTCACTTTCTGTCTCATCCTCACTCTCGTCGAGTCGAGCTTGACGCTGTCGTGGCCCAATCTCCATGTTGTTGAGAGTAGTGTTGTTGATGTAATGGATCGGCACAGAAATTTCTGCATCAAGCCTGTAGGCAAACTCACGTGCAAGCTTGCATATAAGTCGGCCGAATGGGAGTGAAATGGATGTGCTAGTAGAGCGTGCGATCTGCATTATCTGTAGCAGTACATACGTAGGCATGCACAACTTCTCTCCCTACCCAGCTTGGTAAAGAAAGTTTACCATCAGGCACGTGCACTCACTGCGATTGCTCCACATGGGGTACACGTTGTATGTGAAGATGTGGTGGAGCAGGCGGAAGTCATCGGTCATATTGGTCGCTAGGAGGCTATTGTTTGGATTCCAATAGGCCAGTTGGCCATAAAGGAATCATGTGCGATGATCTCTTTCACATGCACTCTTAAGACTCTTCTTACTAGCATGGACTTCGCCAAGTGGCATCCCCATGAGTCGGGCTATCAAGCCAGCATTGACTGTGAGGTCACGCCTTCCCACAGGAAATTTGAACTACAAGAGCTCCAACGTTGGCTCCCGTATATGCACGTAGAAGGCTCGGACAGTATTCACATTCGCACGAGACTTGCCCTCAAATATAGGACCCCACCAGGCCTCCACCAGGCGGTCCATCACCAGATATTTCCCAAATAGCTTCTCGTCCACATGTGCTTCAAAAAGGACCTTACGACCCTCGAATCTTCCATGAGACAACTCCACCAGCAGAGCCCTTTCGAGAGGAGCCTGAGGATCGAGGTCCCACTTTGTCTTTATCTCTAGATCGGTGCTTGGACCTGCGACGGTGCCTCTCGACCTCCTTGAACGAGTAGGGCGGCTAGGCCCGACCTCATCCGTAAGAGCTCTCTTCTTCCCCATGAGAGAAAGAAGCATGGAGATGGAGAAAATAGTCGTTACAAGCTCGAAAAGAGCCATGAGAGTGAAATAAGGTGGAGAAATCGAATGGGTTGTTGAACTTTGAGATTTTTGAGACACAAAGGAAGGTTTGTGCACTCAAATGAAAGGAAATGAGGGAGATAGGAGGGGGGTTTTGATAAAAAACGGTAGAGGGGTGTAAGTCTTGAAGGAAAATGAGAAAATGAGAGAATGGGGGGAAGATTTGAGAGAGGAAAAAATGTTTTTTTTTAGAGAAAGGAAAGATTGGAGAGGTGGGAAATGAAGAGGGGAAGTAAAAGAAAGAAATAGAGGGGGTCCCACGTGTTTTCGTGGGCCCCACAACATCCCACAAGCGTCGGCCTGCCCGGCGCGGCGCGGCTCGACAGGCCCGTCCAGGTGATCGGCGAGGCCTCCCTGAACTGGTGAGGCCATCGCCGATCGCTGGACCTTTCGGCGATGACTCGCCCCAGGGGCGATGCCATCCCCCCCCCCCTCGGGGTGCTGGAAAAATGCGAGGTCCATTTTGGGTCCCCCCGTATTGCACCGTGTAGGCCCCCAACTCCATTTGAGTCGTTTCGAATCCCATTTCGCGTACTTTTGCACTTTTCGGTTTGATTAAGTGCGGAATATGTTGAATTAGGGTCTAAATCCATCGATTGACGGTCTAAAAATGAATGGAGGCCCTCAAGCATGATCACAGAGGCCTACGGGCCCGAATTCAGCGGTCAGTTTCGGTCGGTTTCGCCAATTGGTGAAAGTGGGAGTCCTATGCTTGTTCATACATTTTATCGCACCCTCCTAGGTCAAAGTACGTCAGTGTGCGTCGTGTGACCATAACCCAGGTCCAGTTTAATCCAAATCATGCTCTGATACCAACTAGTAACGCTCTGAAAATCGGGGGTCGAGCAGGAGCTCAACTCCCAAGTTCTAACGCATCACTTATGCAACAAAGATAATGATGATTAAATGTTGTCAGTATTAGCATGTTAAACATGAATGAGATTATACCAAATCAGCATATCATACTCCAGAAGCAATCGAATTACACTAGCAGAAGACTGTGATATGTATATAAACTATATAAAAGTAATGGCAAGCCCTTAGAGTATGAATATCACTAGGTTAAATAATTGCAAGTTTAGTTCCAAAACGTACAAAATAAGATAGTATAATGTTCTCTATTTAAAACCCTGTAGCCCCGACAGCGTAACTCCAGGTCTACATAGACCCGCCAGAGAGTTGCATATAGGAGAACTCCTCCTCCTCATCATAATAGTCCAACTCTACCTCATAAGCATCACCATCACCTGCAGCTAAGACAGAGTCTGGTTGGTGTTTAAGCAACATCCCAGAACGTGGGAGTGAGTGATCAACTCAGTGGAGCTATAAAGCAAAGGTTAACATGTTATCAATTTAGTCAAGTAGTAATGATAAAGCAGTACAATCAAGCATCCCTAAGTACTCTGGTTAATGCAAAAATGATATGTATTAATGATGCATGCCCTCGCCTGCACTCCCTCTGCGATCTTCCTCTTACGGTCGCGGCATGCACCCCTTCCTCTGTGCTCAACACCAACGCTAAAGGCACATGCAATGAGGTGCATGAGCGTGATTACCGAGTTCTTATTAGACCTTTTCATACAGCAGGATTGGGAAGCTAAGGTACCTCCCTTATATCATTTTCCAAACAATGATCCAATCTAGGGTCGTCAGTCCTAGCTAGTCTCATACGATGTTGCGGTTCTAGGTCGCTACAAAGGACTTGTCACCTGAATGCAGGCCTGACTTATACTCTAGTTTCTACGGAAAGGCTCGTCGCCTAAGCACAGTCTCAGAGTATGCTCGAGGTCACTACGAATGGCTTGTCACCTAGTCATAGGCCGACAGCTCGAATACAACATCCCATACCATCGTATTCGGCTCACGAGCTTAAGTTGCTCACTGTTCACTACGGGTGGGCTCGTCACCCCGGCGTAGGCCGACAGCTAGATCACAGTGTCTCATTCCACCATGTCCGGCTCATGAGTCTTAGCGGATCGAGGTACCAAGGTTAACGGGTTTTACACTGGTAAATTGGTACCTTAGATTCAAACGGTAGCGTCCATACATGGTGAACACACATCGGGTCAACCGGGTTGCTTGACAAGCTCGACTGGTAGAGCATACGTCGAGCCGATCAACATGGAGCGCATAAGCACTCCGCATGGCCTAACCACTGCCGACAAGCAGCGTACGACTCGGATTCATTGGGCGTGTCTGTCGTGGTTAAGCAGTTCAACCACTATTACCAGACAATTATCGATTTCCTGGACTACATCGTAGCCCCAATCACATCCCAAACAATAACATTCATATATAGTAATCCAAGACAGCATGTGAGAACTGAAATCAGATATAAATCTTACTTGAGCAATTTAACAAACACATACTATACATATTATCATACACAGACATTTCATCCATACAGCACATAGTAGTAAGATAGGTTGTATAAAGGATACTATAACCATAGTTAAGGAAATTGAGAATCCTATCTCAACACCCTCATTATATGCATTTAAATAAGCATTTTCACATTCAGGCATTTTATTAAACACTTAGGCTACACATATCATATACATGTGGTAAGGTAGTTATAACAGGTATTATAGTAAATCCCTTTACAAAGGGTTCACCATACGTACAACAATCATGAATTCTCAGTCAATAAACATGGCAAGCATACATCACAATTCCATACTCATTCACACATTTCAACAAACACATGGAATGCATTATAAATCAGCATAGTTTATATATATACATAATACACGAAAACTCTCGTATCTACGCACATGTGATAGCAATCAAGCCAGTCATAAATCATTATTGACATTGAAAGCATTGAAAACCATAACCTAAACATTTATAGTCCGCACCTTTCATCGATAAACAAGTATCGAACTCAGTTTGTATGTCAAGTCTTCGTCTATGGCACGACGACCACCTATAGGATGAAATAGGTTAGCTATTTCATCACTTACGCTATTTGAATCCCTAAAACTGATTAGGGTTAGGATTTCTTACCCAAGAACAGAGTCGAAATCGCTGGGATAATGATTCAGGAAGGCTGATTCAGCCCGTGGAGTGATGGGATTGAATCCCCAGAATAAACTTCAACTCTATCTCTCATTTTCTCTCTTTCCTTCTCTTTCTTCTCTCTTCTCTCTCTAGGGTTTGTAAATTCATATGTGAAGGGAGAGAGGGGGTTTAAGAGGCTTATATAGGCCCAAAACTGATAGGAATGGCCCCAAGGCCATGGTATACTTAGGTTATAGCTAAATAATGGTTGTTTCAGTCCAACGGAGCACTTCTGGTGGCCCATTTTCTACATGCGGTCGGACTTAAGTTCCCTGACATTGGATCTAGGTCGAGTTAAGTTTTTGGTCCGATTGAATTTACATTTCGACAGTGGCAGACCAGTTTCAGTTCAACGATCATTGTCGCTCGATCAGGGCCACGGGTACATGGACCTGTGCTAGGAAATTTTCCTGATCCGAGGGTGTATTTGGGTTAGATTCCGACGGTCTGAAACCTTAGATTTAGCTTGCAAGCGAACGACCCAAATCACTTAAATCTGAGTTCAATTTCTAAAAGTATTCGCGTTTCTGACACACTTCGTTCCGGGCTCAAGTTGTGCGTTTTTGGATACTATCTGGATTTGATTTCGGAGATGGTTGTCAAGCCCAACAAGGCGGTCATAAGTGTATAGTTTCGTGGTCAATGGACTTTCGATGTGCGGTCCCGGTCTAATACGAAGTTTCAAGGTGCTCCCTAGAGTAACCGAGTTTAGATATTGGTCCTAGGTTTTAGGGTAATGTAACGTTAATGATTTTACAAGTTTTGGGTCTTGCGGTTCATATTTAAAGTGGTTTAAGCAAATTTCATAGCTAATCAAGTTTAAACTTAGTTAATTTCATCTAATTTCTAAAGGATTTGGTCCTGAGTGATTTCTGCCTGAGGTGGTACTCATGTCTTTGTACGGATTTTTTTGAAACGTTACAACTACCTAGAGTAAAGACATAACCTGTAGTGCTTCTTCTGTTGTCGATATCTCCTACCAAATCTGTATCTACGTAGCCTTGTAGCTTAATTTTCAATCCACCATAATACAACCCTACATCCTTAGTACTTACCAACTATCTAAGGATCTACTTCACAGCTTTCCAATGTTCATTCCCGGGGTTGTTCATGAACCTGCTAATAACTTCCACTGCTTGAGTAATGTCTAGCCTCATGCTTACTATATCATACATGAGACTCCCAATAGCTGACGCGTATGGGACTTTAACCATGTAGTCCCGTTCCTCCTGCGTCTTTTCACCTTGTTCCTTAGATAGCTTGAAGTGATTGGCTAATGGAGTGCTAACCGGCTTAGCACCTCCCATATTGAATCGATCAAGTACCTTGGCTATGTACTTTGCCTATGATAAAACTAGTTTCTTGTTTTCCCTGTCACGCTTTATCCTCATACCTAGGATTTATTTTGCAGCTCCCAAATCCTTCATGGCAAATTCTATAGACAGTTGTCTTTTGAGATCTGAGATGTCCTTTATGCTTGAACTGGCCACAAGCATATCATTAACGTACAGAAGAAGGATGATGTATGACGTATCAAACTTCTTCAAATAACAACAGTGGTCAGCATAACATCTCCTATATCCGTTTTCTGACATGAAACTGTTGAAGTTCTTGTACCACTACCTCGGGGTCTGCTTCAGGCCATATAGACTCTTCTTCAGTCGGCACACCTTATTCTCCTTTCCTGGTGCCACGTATCATGTCGGTTGATGCATATATATCTCTTCTTCAAGGTCCCCATGAAGAAAGGCTGTCTTAACATCTAGCTGCTCTAGATATAAGTCCTCTGTAGCCACTATACTCAAGACCATGCGAATGGTAGACTTTTCACTACAGGTGAAAATATTTCAGTGAAATTGATACCTGTCTTTTATTGAGAACCTTTCACAACCAGTTTAGCCTTGTATCATTTCAAACCATCGTGCTCCTTCTTCAGTCTGTAAACCCACTTGTTACGAAGAGCTTTCTTACCCTTGGGTAGAGTGACTAGCTCCCATGTACGATTAAACTCAAGAGAGCCCATCTCCTCATCCATGGCCTGCTTCCACTTAACCCGTGTATTTGACTATAACGCCTCTTTAAAACACTCTGGCTCACCATTATCTGTCAGCAGTAAATAATGTAAGGAGGGTGAGTATCAGACCGTGGGTCTCCTCTCCCGAGTAGACCTCCTCACAACCGGTGTATGCAGCTCTACCTCATAATGTTCCTGTGCATGATCATCCTGTGGCGCTGTAACACTCGTGTCTAGTAATCTTTCATCTCTACGAATTCTTTCTCCTTGACCTTATTTTCTGTCACACTATCCTTATGCATCACTTTTTCATTAAAGACTAAGTCCTTGTTTCTGATGATTTTCTTATTTTCTGCATCCCAAAACTTGTAGATAAAATCATACTGCCCGTAGCCTATAAACGTGCACCTCCTGGACTTCTCATCCGGCTTGTTTCTATGCTTTGTATCAATGTGAACATATAAAGTGCAACCGAACACTTTGAGATGTGCAAGGTTCACTTCTTTTCCAGTCCATGCTTCTTCTGGTAGCTCACCATCCAATGGTGCTGAGGGACTTCTATTGATGAGATATGTGACAATTTTCATAGCATCTACCCAAAACGTCTTGGGCAACCCTGCATGTAACCTCATGCTCCTAGCACGCTCAAGGATGGTCATATTCATGCGCTCAGCCACACTATTCTGTTACGGTGTCCCTGTAATCGTTTTCTGATATTTGATTCCATTTGCTGTACAATACTCCTTAAACCTCTTATCACAGTACTCTCCCCCATTATCAGATCTGAGACATTTTACTGTTTTACCTGTCTCATTTTCTACCATAACTTTTCACTTCTTAAATACATCAAATACATCAGATTTATGCTTTAAGAAATAAACCTACAGTTTTCTACTAGCATCATCAATAAAAAAAACAAAATAACGTGAGCCACCAAGAGATAATACCCATGTCGGTCCCCACACATCAGTGTGTACAAGCTCCAACAGATGCGTCTTTGGAGTGCGTCCCGTCTTCTTGAAGCTTACCCTCTTCTGTTTGTCATACACGCAGTCCTCGCAGAATTTCAAGTCAATAGACTTTAGCCCTGGTAGCTTCCCTTTAAACAATAGCACTTTCATCCCCTTCTCACCTATATGTCTCAACCTCTAATGTCATAGCTGCCCATTCACTCCAGTTGATGCGACTGAGAGTGAACTATACGATCCTGAAGTCAGGTACAAAGTATCTTCCTTTTTGCTTCGAGATATCACCAAGACACCTTTTATGATTTTTCAGGAATCACTGGTGAATGTCGTCACATAACCAGTATCGACCAACTGCCCCACTGAGATCAAGTTACGTTTCAAACTTGGTACATGTCTGACATTCTTCAATTTTAAAACCGTTCCGTCTTTCTGATTGACATGAACGTTCCCCTTTCTAACAATATTACACGGCTCATCATGACCCAGGTAGACTCTTCCAAAGTCACCTGACACATAATCACGCAGAACTTCTTTACATGAGGTGGCATGAAACGAGACACCCGAGTCTATAACCCAAGACTCATTCCTCGTATCAAGAGACAAGAGCAACGCCTCTATGTCACTCTCCTCAGATAAATTCACTAAATCCTTCCCGCCTTGAGAGCTTCCTTCTTGTTCTTGAGTGCCTTGCAGTCACGTTTTATGTGCCCCTTCTTTCCACAATGCCAACACCCGTCTTTGTCTTTCGATCCCTTGGACTTTTTCATTGACTTAGAACGCCCGTATTTATTGTCTCCTTTGTTCAGTGATCTTCCTCTTCCTTCAACGTTTAGAGCATTCCCTGAATCCCCTGAAACTCCTGATGCTTTTCTTCTAGATTCTTCGCTGAGAATTAGACTGGCCACATCATCAAATTTCAGCTTTATTGACCCCGAAGAATTGCTCACAGCAATCACCAAACCATCTCAACTGTCTAGCAAACTAGATAAGATCAATAACGCCCTGACCTTATCCTCAAAAATAATGCCAACGGATTCCAACTGGCACGTGACTGTATTGAACTCGTTTAGATGTTCAGCCACGCTCCCACCATCTGACATCTTCATGTTGAATAGATGTTTCATAAGATGAACCTTATTAGATGCTTAGGGCTTTTCATAGATGGTGGCTAGGGCTTCTATTAATTCTTTTATAGTTTTTATCTTTGATATATTAACGGTGACGCTCTTAGACAAAGAGAGTTGAATCATTCCTAAAGCCTTCCTATCTAGTAAAAACCATTCATCATTTGTCATCTTTTCTGGTTTCATCTCTTTTCCTCCTAGAGGAATATAGAGGTCCTTCTGATATAGATAATCCTCCATCTGCATCTTCCAGAAGGCAAAGTTTGAACCATCAAACTTCTCAATTCTAGTTTTCCCTTCTTCTGTCATCGCTCCCAATAGAACTAAACTAATAGCTCTGATACCAGTTATTGCACAGCACGTCAACAACGTAGTGAGCAAAGATTCAATCTCAAGCCTCACCCACAAATGATAAACGAGAAGAAATATAAGCTAGAAACAGATCAAAGTAATCCAAACAAACCACAAGACAAGATATACATGGAAAAACCCCAACAAGGGTAAAAAAATCACTGATGCAATCTTCCACTATGAAGAAAAACAGAGATTACAAAGCGATATACTAACCTCTCCCTTTGAAATACAGAGAAAACTCTTTGCCCACACCTTAGAATTATTTCTTAATGCTTTCCAATACCCTAGAAAAGCCCTAAGGACACCTATATATAGTTTAGGCAACTTTCCTTTCGCACCCTTGCAAAAGGCGACACAGAAATCCGTAGTCCGCATCAGATTCGGAAACAAGTCTGCGTAACCTCAACCGGTCGAGCAGACTGCACGACCGGTGGAGAAGACCCCTCGACCGGTCGAGAATGATTCATGATCAGTCGAGCACCTTGGAACCCAAAAACCTATGCTCGCTGGACTTTGAGTCAAGCCAGTCCACGACTGGTCAAGTGGACTCCTCGACCAGTCGAGCAGGGGCCACGACTGGTCATGCGCGGCCCCAGATGTGGCTCCACTTCTCAACACATTGTTTAGAAAAGAATAACACTTGTAAATAATAATCCCTTTTAAAATAGGGAAACTTGTATATAAGTGCCCATCGTTTTGAGGATTTTGAAAATAACCTCCTGCAGTGTCCCTTTTTGCAATCACTCGTCTCAAAAGTTACAGTTATCTACAAAGAGCAAAACGCTCATCTAAAATTCTATAGGTATGTTCAGAGATCTATTGCCATTAGTTTCCATATGGGAGCATTAACTAGTGGATGAAATGACAAAATAAAAAATAAAAATCCCTTTGCATATGCTCAAGTTATTGTTTGGAAAGCAACTCTTTAGTGAAATTTTTATTTGATAGTTGTTAGCATATCCCGAAATGGCACTTGTGGCACGTGAATGCAAGATGAAACGTGGTACATACTGGGTGCTTAATCAAACGTGTTTGGCCACTGGACTTGTCAACAATTTAGATGGGATTAGCAGACAATTGATATTCTCTCATTATTCCTTTTGATTTTTCTCTTTAGGAATTTATTTTGGTGTATGCCTTGAGTAAGGAAATGGAAACAAGAAGGATTAGGAGTTCAGATACGATAGAGATTATCCTATCATATCCAAATTCGTTGCCTTATAACAATTCTATTTTAGTTGAATTTGAAAATGAATTTAGAGAGAAGGAATTGTTAAAAAGGACATGTAACCATAAATGTACTGAGGGATTTGTGTAGGAACCAACATTAGTGGTTTCCCACAAGCTCATGTCCGAGATCTACTGCTTAATTACATTATGGGAGGCGTGTTTATTTAAGCATCTTAAAAAAATAAAAATAAATAAATAAATAAATCTAAATCTAAAATACAAATGTGGGAAAGTACATGTAAACTTACTTATGAGCACAAAAAAAAAAAAGGGTTATTACATCATCTCTTTAGTCTCCCACACGAGGATAAACCGCAAGACCAAAGACATCTAAGGAAGATTCTCTTATTCCCAGTATCACCTTCAACAACTGCCAAGCATACGGCCATTAGATGCGAGGGGCATATAGCTCAATAGTTTAAAAGCTAGGCTACAATCCGCAAGTCCCGCTTGCAAACAACGTATGTATATGCAGTGACATTAAAAAATGATATAATTTTTTACACTTTTCTTTGTTGTGCATAGCTGCCACACATTAAGCACAAAAGTAATATTATAATGAATCAAACACGCGAATAAAGAAACAAAAATTGAGCATTAAAAAAAAACACATAAGAATTTTATGTGGAAAAATTCTTCCAGGAAAAAATCATGGCACCTAGCACCAAACGATCCACTATAATTAGAAAGATACAAGAGATGGACAACTTACAGGTTTGAAAGCCCAAGCTTTCTCCCCTTGCAAAACCTGATTTATAGGCTCTCTCTACAATACATGGATTTTCCCTAATTTTATATTACAAGGGATTATATAGACTTTCATACGAAATTAAAAACAAAACTCGTACTTTTTAAGACTTACGCATCCTGTTCAGTCAACCCCACTTGACCTTCGGTGAACTAGAAACATCACAGAGAATCTTAGTTGACCAAAAGAGATCTCGGTTAATTAAGAACAAAACAAAGACTCTCGGTCAACCTAGACAGTTCTGGACAGATTAAAGGCACTCATTCGACGATCTCCACCATGGCTATAATCTCCTCAATCTCCACTGCTCTAAGCTGCTATTACCATCTCTAAATTTCAATAGTAACACTATCGTCGTCGCTTCATGTGTACACTCTGTCTTCATTCCATCTTTGTCAAGCCTAAAGAAGTTGAGCAAAACCTGAACTTCTCTATAGGAACTACTTTTATAAGCATGTCGGTCGGATTATCATTGGTGTGAATCTTCTCAAGAGTAACACCGCCTTCCTCTAGCATCTGCTGGATAAAATGATAACGTACATCAATATATTTAATCCGAGAATGGTATACCGAGTTCTTTGCCAAATTGATCACGTTTTCGCTATCACAGTGCACAGGTACGACTTTTTGCTGAAGTCCAAACTCATTCATCATTCCTCTTAACCAAACCGCTTCCTTGAAAGCTTTTGTCACTGTCATATGCTCAACTTCGGTTGTAAAAAGAGCAACGCTAGACTTAAGCTATGACATCTAACTGATCGCTCTACTCGCTAATACAAACGAGTCACCGAAAGTCGACCTTATATTATCCATGTAACCATCATAATCGGCATCCGTATAGCCTACTAATTTCTCCTCAGATTTACCAAATGACAAGACGTAGTCAATCGTACCTCGTATATAATGAAGTAACCATTTCACTGTCTCCCATTGTTGCATGATGGGGTTTGACATGTATCTGTTCACAACACCCACTCATGTGAAATATCAAGTTTTGTACAAACCATGGTGTAAATAAGATTGCCAACTGCGCTCGGTAGGGCACATGAGACATATATCGCTTTTCTTCATATATATAGTAGGACATTGTTTCAAATAAAGTTAAAAGTGAGCAGCGTGGGGTCTGATAACCGGTTTAGCCTCATCAAGTTTGAACTTGACCATAACCTTCTCAAGATACTCCTCCTAAGACAACTAAAGCCTGCTCCTTTCCCTATCCCTATTTACATCAATGTCGAGATTCCTTTTTGCAGCTCATAGATCTTTCATCTAGAATGTCTTGGATAATTGAATTTTCGATATGTTAGTTTTAAATATGCTATGGCTGGTGATAAGCATATCATCAGCATACAATACTAATATAATGAATTCCCCATCACTCCTCTGAAATAGACACAATGATCGAATTCCCTTCTGGTAAACCGTTGACTCATCATGAAATAATCAAACTTTAATACCACTACCCAGACGACTGTTTCAAGTTGTACAATGAATTATTCAACCTGCAAACCTTATTATCTACTCCGTGTACGTCGAACTCTTTAAGATGCTTCATGTACATTTGTTCTTTTAGTTTCCTGTGTAGAAAAGTTGTCTTTAGATCCAACTGTTCTAGTTCCATATTGCATTGGGCAACCAACGCCAATACAAATCTGATAGATACATGCTTCACAACTGACACAAGTATCTCACCAACACAACGCCTTCTTTCTAAGCATAGTCGTTCACAATCAATCTCGTCTTATATCTATGCAGTTTCTTTCAAAAAATTCATTTGCATCCAATCGCTTTCCTTCCAATGGGAAGCTCTACAAACTCCCATGTTTCGTTCTTGTGCAGAGAATTCATCTCATCATACATCGCCATTGTACACTTCTCAGCATTTGTATCATCTAATACTTCCTGAAAGATAAACAGATCTCTATTATCCCAGTTATCTCTATATCTTAACGATAAGCTGTGATTCCTTGGTGGATTTCTCCTAATAGGTGGTGCCACCACCTCTTCTTGTACCTCTTCCTGTAGCTTAGCTTCTTTAGGTGTTTCACTTCTGTCTTTTTCCATATCAACAACTGATTTTTCGGTTTCCTCATGCTCATCCTTCTAATACAAGAAACCTTCATCGAATTTGATGTCATAGTTAAATATGATTTTTCATGAAACTCGATCCTATAGCCTGTACCCTTTCACCCCATCACCATAGCCGACAAAGCTACACTTTTTAACCCTTTAGTTTGGCTTAACTTTCTCAACTAATGGTACATGAGAGTAAGAGTAACAACAAAATATATGCAATCTTGAGTAATCAACTTCATGACCACTCCATATTTCTTCTAGAATTTTGCAATCAATCAACATAGATGGGGAACAATTCACTAAATAACAAGCCCTGTCAACGGCCTCAACCCATGACTCCTTGCCTGCTGCAGCCCATGGCTCCACTGTTATCGGTCTTTAGAATTTTCAGTTTTCACCATGACTATTTTTCAACCATAACATTTCATGACTTGAAAGTGGCAAACATATTGGATTTATATTTTAGAAAATAAACCTAGACCTTTTTAGAGAAGTCGTCAATGAATATTACAAAGAATAATGACCCTCCTCCAGAAATAACAGGCGATGACCTCTACACATCAGAATGCATATAGTCAAGCTGTCATTTACTAATATGTTTCTCAGTTTTAAATGACAATCTTGATTATTTACTGTATATGTAATGCTCACATACATCTAAATCAAAACTTTTAAGAGTAAGAATTTGTGGACACTGGAAATCGGTGCCCATGCCGACTCTGGCATTTGATGCGATTTGATGATGGGGGGATTAGGCTGATATGTACGTGTTGGAGTCGCCAGTAGCCTATAAATCTCAGAATCCCGCGGTCGGCTAGAACCTCATAATACACAAGGTTGGAGAAGTCCGAAGACTTTCCTCCCTCAAATTGACTCTTGATCTGTGATTCGGGATTCCAGGTAAGGGACCTTGGTTACAGAGAGGGAGGTGTTAGGCACCCTCTCTGTCCATACAAGTGTATGATCTCTACTTAGTAAGATAAAATACTCTCAAGGGAAGATGGATGTTGTGGTCGAGATGAGACTAGGCACACGTGCAAATTTTTAATGTGACAAGATCCGAAGTCTCGGCAAGCCACAAAGCATTCGTCCACAGCGTGTCTAAAAGGTGTATGTAATGATGCTTATGTAAAAAGGTTAGAAAAATAGAGTAGACTACTAGGAATTTCTGTTGTGACAGGATCCGTAGTACGACAAGTCACAGAGCATACATTCGCTAAAAGTCTAGAGGAGCAGGGGGGTTAAGAAGGGAGTAAATGTCATGATGGTGTATGAGATGAGTGGATCCTTGGCTTTAGACTTGGATAGGCTAGAACATGGATTGAACCATGACCAACATGGGCTAGGTTAGAAGAGTTAAGTGGAAAGGCTAGGGGGTGGCTAAAGGATCAAATCTTGGGGGCTTAGGAGCTCCTTCTCTCTCCTTCCTCTCTCTCTCTCTCTCTCTCTCTCTCTCTCTTTCTCTTCCTCTCACTCTCTTGGATGTGGAGATGGTTGATGTGTTGTTGTTGTTAATGAGAGGAGGAGAGGGCTATTTATATCCTTCTCTAATGGCACTTCAGTAATTACGAGGTTTAGGAGGGGTAAAAGTTGAGGTGGCAAGTGGTGATTGGTTGAGGAGAGAGAATCGCCACGTGACGCACTCTCATTGGCTCTTGGGCTTGATAAAATGGTAAATAGGATCGGATAGGGGGTAATTCCTTGAGAAAGTTGACTTTCGAATGATGTGCCAGTTATTGCTAAGAGGACACATGCGCTCGGCGAACGGAGGTAATCGAAGTATCGCCGGCGGTAGTTCCTACCATCCGGGCCAGCCTCGGGCTGGGCCCAAACGTGCGGTCCTCGTGTGGGGCACTGGTTTGTCCGGTGGTCCTTTTTTTGGGTTTTTGGCTCGGCCGGGCGTATATTTAAGCTAACTTTGCTCGAATAAGTCCTAAATTTGGGATTTTGGGTTGGGTTTGGGAGGTTCTAAGGGTTTGGATTAGGGCTTTGAGTTTGGGTATGGTTAGGATTAGGGTTTCAGGTTCGGGTAGGGTTTAAATTAGAGTTTCGGGTTCGAGTAGGGTTTGGATTAGGGTTTTGAGTTCGTGTAGTGTTTGGATTAGGGTTTCGAGTTTGGGTAGCGTTTGGATTGGGGTTTCAGGTTCGGGTATGGTTCGGATTAGGGTTTCAGGTTCGGATTGTTGATTATGGCTCGGATTGTCCTTGTCTCTTCAAGATGTTAGCCTGGGTGGGGTGTCTACAGATGCCCCTCTTTAGCCGAGGTTGCGAGCAACCGAAGGTCAAAGCGAGTGGACACCCTACCCTTCTAGTCAGAAAGGATAGTGATTCGAATCTTTTACCTGCCATTGTATCATTGTTAGTTGACTGTTTGGAAAAGATGTGACTTGCACATATCACAAGGGTTGAGAAAAATGTTGTGATTATCCCTGCGCATTGGTGCGGCATTACGAGTTACCAATCACAACCCTTTTACGTTAGATTGTTAATAGCATTGGAGGGTAAGTCTGAAGAGTAGGGCCTATGTGTGTTGGTGGGGCTTTATGAGGATTCCCGTATTGTTTGGTCTATCGTTCCTTTGTTACGTAATCACCCTAGGAGTATTCAATCTATTTGATTGTCAAAGTGGTTAGCTGTTGTGCGCGTTGGTGCGGCCTTACGGGGAACTCACTACGCCAACTTGGACTCGATTAAATTTTGGGAACATCCTGGACTAGGTATGTGTAGGTAATCTTTTGTCATGCAATCTTCTGATTTTGATACTTCAGTTACAATGGATTGTTGTCACTTTGAGTTTGTGTAACACTCCAGATTTTTTCCAACTTGGACATAGACGTCCTTAGGCAATGAGTCGATCATGATACCTTAATTGACTTCTCAGAACTCAATCCTAAAGTCTCAAATCCCCTTTTTGACCCATTTCTTTAAGAATCTCACCTTTCACCACCTTGTCCTTTAAAATTTTCTAAGTACTTTCACATTAGACACTAATCTCAAAGTTTAAATGATGAAGAACAAGACTTAAACTAAAACTTACTGTAAATGGTAAATACATAAATAAAATAGACTTTTGACCATTAACCTTTTGAAATCTCATGAAATAAATAGGTTATTTGGATAGAGAAACTTCTCCTACCCCAAAATCATTCACGTAACTCATTCTAGTTTGGAAAATACACCCATTTCAAAATATCGGGTGGCGAAACCACATCAAACGGACTCGGGGGGCCAAACGACACAAATCAGAGGGACCCGAGGCAGGTCCAGCACATTTTTGGCACCCCCGGGGGGGAGGGGGGGATAACATCGCTCCTGGGGTGAGCCTTTGCCCCAAGGTCCAGGGACAGGAGAGGCCTCGCCGTTATAGTGGGCAGGGCGGCCCGTTTTTTGCAATTTTTCTACATTATTCGTCCTACTTCAAAAAATCATATCTCTCTCAATATAACTTTGATTTAGGTGAATCAAAAGCTAGATTGAAGCTTGTTTCATATAAAAATATGTGAAAAATATAATAAAAATTTTAATATAGTTAAATCTAGGTCGTTCTGACAACTATCCAAAAATCATTAGTTTGGACAGCTGCTGCTTCTAGAATTTTTAGAGTTTTTCTACAACACGAAATCTAATGATATTTGGTGGAGATGAAGTAAACTTAATGATAAACTACTAAAAAATAATTAAAATAATATACTACTTAAAAATGTTAGAAAGGGGTATAGAACTGCCTTAGAACCTTATTCTGTCGTAATTAAGGCATAATTTAGTTAAGTATTAAACTGAATAATCAGTAGAATTAGCTTGAATCACTTTAAATATGATCTATGAGACCTAAAATGAGTACAACCGTTAATGCTACATTACCTAAAAACTTAGGATCAATCTCTAAACCCAGTTGCTCTCGGGAACACTTTGAAACTCCATATCGGACCTGGACCGTACGTCGAAAGTCTGATGACGGTGAAGCTATATGGTTATGACCGCCTTACTGGACTTGACTACCATCTCGGGAATCAAATCCAGATAGTGTCCAGAAATACACAACTTGAGCCCGGAGCGAAGTGTGTGAGAAACACGAATATCTTTAGGAAATGAACTGAAACTTAAGTGAATTGAGTCAGTTCGCTTACAGGCCAAATCTAAGGATTCAGACCATCAAAATCTGACCTAATTACACCTCTGGATCAGAGAAAATTTCCAACACATGTCCGTATACTTGTGGCCCTAATAGAATACCGATGACCGTTGAACTGAAACTGGTCCACCACGGTTGATCTGTAAATCCGATCGGACCGAAAACCTAACTCGACCTAGATTCAATGTCAGGGAGCTTTAAGTCCGACCACACGTAGAAGGGGGGGCCCTCCAGAAGTGCTCTGTTGGATCGAAACAGCCCCTATTTGGCGATAACCTAAGTATACCATAAACCTGGAGCTATTTCCATCAATTCTGGGCCTATATAAGTACCTTAAACCCTCCATCTCTCATTCCATACAAATTTACAAACCCTAGAGAGAGAAGAGAGAAAAGAGAAGGAAATAGAGAGAAAGAGAGAGTGTGTGGGGGATTGTTCTCGGGACTCAATCTCGCCGCTCCACGTACTTAACCACCACATCTGTATCACTTTTCTGGTGATTTCGACTCCGTACTTGGGTAAGAAAACCTAACCCTAATCTGTTTTAGGGTTTCAAATAGTGTAAGTGATGAAATAGCTAACCTAATTCATGATATACGTTGTCATTCTACCATTGACAATGACGTAGTGTCTAAACTGAATTTGTTACACGTTTACTGGTGTAAGGTGCGGACTATAAACATTTAGGTTATGGTTTTCAAGGCTTTCAATGTCAGTTAATGATTTATAACTGACTTGGTTACTGTTTCACATACTAGATACGTCATTTCCCTAGCTTTACATATATATATATATATATATATATATATATATATATATATATATATATGAACTATGTTGAATATGTTGTATTTCATGTGTTTGTTGTAATGTTTGAATGGGTATGGAATTTAGATTCGTGCTTGCCATGATTATCCATCATGGAGATAGGGTTGTTGTATGTGCGACAACCCCTTGGTGAAAGGATTTTCCCTAATACACGTTATGGCCAACATACATCATGTATGTTATAGTGTATAGTCTAAGTGTTTGTAAAAATGTTCGAATGAATATGGAACTATGATTTACACTTGCCATGATTGTTGGTTGCTAATGCATGATCGTTGTATGCGTGGCAACTCCTTCGTGATAGGACTCGCTACTATATGTGTTTTTAACCAACTTATTACATGTATGTAATATGTGCAGTCTAAGTGTTTGATGAAATGCCTGAGTGAGAAAATACTTAATGTAATGTGCTTAATGAGGATGTTGAGATAGGATTCTCAATCCCCTTATCTAGGGTAACAGTTTCCTTCATGTAATCTATTTTACTACTATACGATTTGTGAATTAAATGCTTATGTACGTTAATATGTATTCTAAGTGTTTGTCAAAATGCTAGTATGGAATCTATATTTAATTATGTTGTTACATGCTGTCTTAACTATTACGTTGGTGTGCTATTGATCTAGAGTGTGTTTGGGACTATGGTATAGTCCTGGCAATCGGTAACAGATCCTGATTTGGTGGATGAGGTTGTTTTGCCACATAGGACGTGTTCGATGAATCTGAGCCGTACTTTGGTTGTCCACAGTGGTTAGGCCACACGGAATGCTTACGCACTTCATGTCGATCAATTCGATGTGCGCTCGTACTAGTCGAGCTCGTCAAGTAACCCGATTGACCCGATGTATATTCACCAAGTATGGACGTTACTGTTTAAACCTAAGGTACCAAACTCACCAGTGGATATCTCGTTTAACCTTGGTACCTCGATCCGCTAAGAATCATGAGCCGGACATGGTGGTATAGGACACCATGGTCGAGCTGTCGTCCTACGCCGGGGTGACGAGCCTCCCCGTACTGACCAGTGAGCAACACCGCCTCATGAGCTGAATACAGTGGTATGAGACAATGTATTCGAGTTGTCGGCCTACACTAATCAGGTAACGGGCCCTTTGTAGTGACCTCGAGCATATTCTGAGACTGTATAGAGATGACGAGCCTTCCCGTAGCAACTAGAGTATAAACTAGGCCTACACTGAATAGGTGACGAGCCCTTTGTAGTGACCTAGAACCGCAACATTGTATAAAATTTAAAAGGACTGACGACCCTAAAATGGATTATTGTTTGGAAAATGATATAAGGGAGGTACCTTAGTTTTCTAATCCTGCTATATGAAAAGGACTAATAAGAACTTGGAAATCAAGCTCATGCACTGCATTGCATGTGTCGTTTGGCGTTGGGTAGAGCACTGAGGAAGTGATTGATATGCCGCGACCGTGAGATGAAGATCGCAGAGGGAGTGCAGGCGAGGGCATGCATTATTACTACAAACCATTCTTGCATTAATCAGAGTACTTAGGGATGTTTGATTGTATTGCTTTATCATTACTGCTTGACTGAATTGATAACATGTTAACCTTTACTTTATAGCTCCACTGAGTTGATCACTCACTCCCACGTTACGGGACGGTGTTTTAAACACCAAACAGACCCTGTTTTAGTTTCAGATGATTGCAATTCTTACGAAGCAAAGCCGGACTTTTATGATGTCGAGGAGGGTTTCTCCTTTATGCAGCTATCAGGCGGGTTTATGTAGACCATATTCTGATCGACGGGGCTACAGGGGTGCTGATAAGATACCATTACACTTGTTATTTTACACTTTTGGAACACCCATATATATTCATTTTGTTCATTTTTAGTATATACATGTATATATTTAACCTGGTAACATGTTCACACTCATTTCTATTAGCACTTGTATGACTGTCCAGATATAGAGATCAGGCTAATTGTACATGAATCACGTACGAATTCGATCATCCTCTGAAAAAACTGGAAGAGATCGGATCTTATTTAGCTGTTTGCACTGACTACAACTGGAGAATATGGAAGATTCCTCAGTGTACTATGCGCCGGGTGCGATTTTTTTAAAAAAATTGTTTGAAAACTAATTCCTTTGGAACTACACTCCTTGGGGATTTTATTTGAAATATTTTTTATTTTTTGAAAAATATCCGTTCGATCTCGCGGGTGGGCGTTGTCATTCAGTTTTTATAATAAATTGACAAATGGCCTCCATTAATAAATTAATGGTGCTAATGGTTGAAATATTTTTGGATTTTTGAAAGATCCGTTCGATCTCGCGGATGGTCGTGATCATTCGGTTTTATTGTACGGTGCAGATTAAATAGTCAGATGGCCTCCACTAATAATGGGGCATTGAGTACAATTTATTTGCAATTTTTCCCTTTTCTCCCTTTTTTGGCATTTTTCCAGCAATTTCCTGGTGCACTTTATCAAGATTCTCATTTTCTCGTGAGATATTGAATTTCTCGTGAGATTTTGAGATGGAATCATGGAATCTTTACTGTTTGCTTTTTTATCTTTTCTTGAGGTATTACCCAATGGATCAAAGGGAGATTCGAGCAACCCATCATTGCATAAGGGGCAAGCTTGCTGACCCATGCGAAATTTGGTCGGGGCATCAGTCGGACTGCCACCGGTGACAGTTCGATTACCACCGGTCTGGGACTTTGTCCGGTGGTCTGGCCTGTGTACTGGTCCGAACGGTGTGGCTCTCTTTCTTATTTCTTCTCCTTCCAGGGACATCCAGGGATGCCATTATAGCTCCCTGGAGTGTTTTCTAACCATTGATCTTTGTGATTTTCCATTGTCCTTCTTTTTCCTTCAATTCCAGGTGGATGATCTTGAATCTTTTCTTGTGTTTTACTTGGAGTTTGGCTAGATTTTCTTTGTGAAACACTTGATGGAGTCATTTGTAGCCCTGGATCTCCTTTTGGGCTTAGGGAGGTCATGATCGAGACCATTGGACATTTTGGCCAGATCTCAACCGTTAGATCTTACTGGATTTTTTTATTTTGGGCCATAGGGATGGCTGGATTTTTTTATTATTTTTTATTGCATATATATTTTTTGTTTTCTTTGTTAAAGTGGGGTGTGATAAGAAAGGGGGCCCCACTCTTTTATTTAGTTTTTGTCTTCTCTTTTTTTTTTTTTTTTTTGTTGTTTGTTTTTTTTTCGAATGATCTGGACCATAGGATGGGTGATTTAGGACCCACTCGAGCACTTTTATGGTATGGATCTTGATGGTGGGCCACTATTTGTAGTACATCCCATGTGATTTATTTGATTTGATGTATGGATGACTTTCCTTGAGTGGGCCCCAAATCATGATTCTGATTTAGCCATGTTGAGGTGGACCTTGATTTGGAGATGTGGTCCCTGGATGTGATTTCATGGACTCTTATAGGAAATGGGCCTTGAGAAATGGTTTGGGCTTTTTGAAAGATGGGCCTTGAGAAATGGTTTGGGCTTTTTGAAAGATGGGCCTTGAGAAATGGTTTGGGCTTTTTGAAAGACGGGCCTTGAAATTGGGCTTTGGAAAATGGGCCTTTGGAATGGGCTTTGAGAATAGGCTTTGAAAAATGGGCCTTTAGGACGGGCCTTTGGAATGGGCCTTGAAATTGGCCCTTGGAATGAGCTTTGAAATTGGGCCTTTGGAATGGGTTTTTGGAAAATGGGCCTTGACTTTAAGCTTTGAATTTTGACTTGGACTTTAAGTTGGGCTTTTTTTTTTTTTTTTTTTTTCTTTTTTCAATTTTTGGGGCTTTTGTCTTTTAAGCTTGACAGTAAGGAGGTGATTACTTGTGGGTTCTGCTTGTGTAGCATGCCTCGTCGTGGTAGGAGTGATGCTGGCTCTTCCCGTCAGTCAACCGATCCTTGTTTCGTGCCGCCTAAGGGTCGTCATTTATCTGATGTGGCTCATGAGGGTGGTGCTCCTACGATCTTGAGGGGTCGGGGAGTCAAGACTCACTGGCCAGACTGGTTCCATGACCCTCAGCCTCTATTTTTTGATGTGTTAGAGCGCACTCCATTTGCCAGTCTATTCCAGGTTCATCTGAGCACGACGAACATGTCTCTCCTGTCAGCTTTGATGGAGCGATGGCACACTGGGACTCATACCTTTCATTTGCCCTTCGAAGAGTGGGGGATCACCCCATATGATATTTATATGCAGCTGGGCCTTAAGTATGATCGGCGATCTGTCCCTTTTGAGGATGACCTCTCGATACCTTCTGAGGATGATTGGATGAGTCTGTTGGGGATGATGCCGAATGTTTCAGATTTTTTCAGCCATCAGTTCAGGTTGCTCTGGTTGTTGTCGAACTTTGCCCGGCGTATCCCTGAGACCGAGGCCGCAGCCATCGTGAAGGCCCGTGCCCTGATACTGTACACTATGGGGGAGATGATCTTCTGCTACAGGAATAAGCTAGTGAGTTCCCGTCTGTTGACGTTGGTGGCAGATATCACCTTCCCCACACCATATAATTGGAACGCGGCTCTCCTCGCCCATCTGTATGAAGGAATGGACAAGGCTAGCCACCGCATCAGCAGGTCTCTGACTGGCTTTTATCCGGTCGTTGAGGTATCCTTTGAATCTGTTCCTTCACATTTTTCGGCTTTGGGATGATTGGGGTCAACTTTTGACTGTGATTGCATGTAGGCGTGCTTTTTCTACCATTTTCCTCACTTGGTGCCCACTCTGATCGATCATTCGCCTCCTTTTCCTCGCATGATGATGTGGTATAAGGATAACTGCAGCCACACATGCATGTTTTTTGATCTCTCTTGGAGGTCGAACATAGACGCCCTGGTCCCTGATGATGTAAGTCACTGCCCTGTCCTGTGTTACCCTATGTAATTTTGCTTGGTACTGTTTGATTTATGTGCACCCTTTGCTTTTACAGTTTCATACTCGGTCGTACCTTCGATCAAATGCGGCCCTTGCTCCTACTGCCCAGGAGGCTTTTCAGGCTTTGAGGCGGCGCCGTATCCTAGAAGATCCTCGAGTGACAAAGTGGTACCTCGGTGAGAGGCTCTTTTGGCAATTGGATGGGAGTTCATTTGTTCCGTTCAGTCCCCCATCTGGTCCATCTGACTGGAGAGCGGTGCCTGAGCGAGAGCTGGCTGCTGCTTTGGAGGGCTTTGATGCTAGCGCCTTCGTCGACCCAGCGAGGGAATATAGCTCCTGGTGCGAGCAGTGTGGTATCGGCCCCATACTGTAGCCTGCTTATTCTCCCGATGATGGTGCGCGCTTCACTGGTGGAGGTCTTCTGGGGCCGCATGTCCACTGAAAGGGTAGAGATGAATATATACCCGACGAGGATGACTAGTTCCTGTTGTATCATGTGATTTGTGTGCTTGCTTTGTGCAACCTTTCTCAGACATATAAAAAACTTTCTCCCCTACCTTCTCTGCCCTTAGACTCTTGAAACATTGTTGTTGATGGCCCAAACAGTTTTTTCGGAGATGAATTGGGCTCCAGAATTTCAAAACCGGACCCTAAGTTTGATTATGTGCGATTATGGGCTGGGATGGTTGTTGGACTACTGCTGGCGGTAGTCTGACTACCGCCTGCTGACTTTTGCCCGTTCCCCTATCTTTTCAAGTGCAGCAGTGATACAGGGATGTCAATACCTGCAACGGTACTCCGAGTACTGCTAGCAGTAATTTGATTACTGCCTCCGTCCATCTTTTCTTCCAGCAAATCCTCTTCTTCTCTGTACATTCTCCAGCACCTTTCTGGATATTCTTTCTCCGCCCTGACCTCCAAATCCATCTCTTTTGTCCCCTTCTTCTTTCCTTTGTCTTTTGTCCTTTTGTCTCCTTCTCCTCTTTGTCTTTTCCTCCTTCTTATCCTTTATGGCTGGTCATGATGAGAATGTTGGTGGGTCCATGAATAAGGGGAGATGGGTGGGGGTTTTGGAATTTATGGTAATGAAGGCTCTTTTATGGATGGGTTGATGGAGGTTGATGATGGAGAGGTTAATGCCATTTATGGCATGATTCTTACCACCATTAATGGAGGGTATGAGGTTGGATTGGATGGGATGGATGGGCTTGATGGGTTTGATGGGTTTGTTGGTGTGGATGGATTTGATGTTTCCATGCCTAGTGGGCCATCGGGTGTTGGGATTCTAGGACCATCATAAGGTGCGGATGGTGTTGGAAGGGTGGCGGACGGTTCGGACCTTGGTGGGTCACTTATGGGTGTCGGAGATGTTATGTTGATGGGAGTGGATGGTGTGGATGGGATGGATCGGGTCCAGATGAGTGGTAGGCCCCACTTTGGTGGTTCAAGCAGTTTGGATCTGGTAGGCAATGGACTCCTTGCGGATGGCCTAGGTCAAATATTTGGTGCGGACTTCGAGGTAGTGATGGGACAGGCGATTGTTGTCAGGGATCAAGGTACTGGTCCAGTCAGCTACTGGGATAATTTAGGCGTTGCAACTCCTGGGGCATGTACTTTCCAGACTGCTCCTGATGTGGTGATCATTGGTGGCTCAGGCCCACTTGTTGCAGCTTTTCAGGACACTCTGCTGGACGCGATGGGTGAGTCTGGTTTCTTTCATCACCATGAGATAGATCTGTTAGACGAGGGGATGTCCATCTTTGATGATTCTCTTGTTGACCCGGGGTTCCAGATTGTAGAGGGCGTGCCTGTTCAGACTTGCCGATTGCAGCCATGTGACACCTGTTCTGAGAGGTTGCATTTCTGAATTGAGAGCTTTATCAAGTCTGAGATCTTTGAGCTAGGCTCCTTAGGTTTCCAAGAGGTTCGTCACTTCCACCAAGTTCACCTAGATTAGCAACTATTGAGTGCGGCTTCGTATGATTAGGTTCCAGCGTTGAACCTCTTTTCCTACAATGATTTGGAGTTGGACCCATCTTTAGAGGAGTTCGCGCGTCATTCTGTTCTTCCTCTCGCTCTGGAGCCTTATGTTCCTTCATCTGAGCCGGTTCGTCCAGCTAACCTGATCCCTTGGTTTAGATTTTTAGCTGTTTTTCCCATTGTAAAGGGTGGAGCCGATGAGTTTTCGCTTGAGCTTCTATATGATCGCTGTTCGACTGCTCGAGGGGGCTTTGGATCCGATCGCCAGCTTCAGTGCTTGAATGCACTGATATTTTGTGTCCTAGGTAAGCTGCTCTTCTCAGGATGGTGGTAGTCCTCATTGGCAGTTCTACTGGATATGTTCTGGCACGTTCTGGGCTGCAGAAGTATTGTTTTTGTGGTGCTAGCGGAGCTCTTTCTGGGCTTGACCAATTGTTCTCTTGGTTACACACTCATATCCTCAGGGGCTATTATTCCTTCCTCAAGGTATCTTTCATTTTTTGTTTTTCTTCTACTCTGATGCCTGTTTGTGCCTTTGAACTTGACACATACCTCTATCCAGATATGGCTATGGGAGCACCTCCATATGATTCCTCCACTTGTGTGGCCTGAGTCCCGCCACGACGATGTACTGTCTCCGTTGCTTGATGGCATTCCTTTCGGAGCTGAAGCCACTGAGTCGCTATACCGTCGTATGTTTTCTCGGCTCTGAGGATGGGAGTTTAGCTGGGAGGCTCCATGGCTCTGCCGCTCGCCTTTGATTTGTAGCGTGGCTCGCACTCCTTTATTGTTGCTGGGTTTTTGAGGGTACTGCTCTTACCATCTTGTGCGATTTCTTTGGCAATTTGGTTTCTGGCAGGATGTCCCGGACTTCGCCTTTTTTAGATTTGGACATGCTCCTCTTCCTTCCAACTTGATATCTTTGTATCGGCAAGTCTGGATATCTTGGCAGGGTTGCTTAGATGCGGCGGTTCTGGAGTTTGAGTGTTGGGCTCCACCTTTAGCTAGAGTGTCATATCAGAGATGGGTGGTGAAGCAGTCACTTTATCGTCAGGTCCCAGGTTGGCACTTGGCAGATGAGGCCACTGATCGAGATATAGTCGGTGATACTGCTTCGTCTTCCTCGTGTGTTCATGATTCGCTGGAGGCGTTCGATGAGCGACCATTCATTGATCCGTCGTTTCTTCTTGCGACACACAACCACTTGATATTAAGATTGCTGTCCTTCGTCACTCTTGTGAGGACATGGCCCGTCGGCTAGCAGTGGGGAGGCGGTACGATGAGAGCATGTTCACTGCGCATCGCCGTGAGAGGGATGAGGTCTTTTACCTATGCATGGAGGTAGAGAGGCTCAGTGTAACATCCCAGATTTTTGCCAACTTGGAATTAGACGTCATTAGGCAATGGGTCTATCCTAGCCTTATTAACTTGTCAGAGCTGATTCCCATAGTCTAAAATCGCTTCTTAACCCATTTCCTTCAAAATCTCACCTTTCACTACATTGTTCTTTAAATGTCTTTAAGTACTTTCACATTAGACATTATCTTAAAGTTTAGGTGATGAAGAACAATACTTAAACTAAACATTACTGAAAATAGTAACTACATAAATAAAACGGGCTTTTAACCATTAACCTTATGGAATCATCGACGAATAGATTATTTAGAAATATTAGCCTCTCCTACCCTAAGATCTTCTTCTGTTGACAAAGGCCCAAGTACCACCTCAGACAGAAATCTTATAGGACTAAATCCCTTAGAAATTAGACAAAGTTAACTAAGTGCTAAACTGAATTAGCTACGAAATCTGCACTAATCACTTTAAATACGATCTGTAAGACCCAAATCTTGTATAATCATTGACGTTAGGTTACGCTAAAATCTAGGATCAATCTTATTACCCAGTTGCTCTCAGGAGCACATTGAAACTCCGTATCAGATCTGGACCGCACATCGAACGTCCGATTAACGTGAATTTAAACGCTTAGGACCGCCTTGCTAGGCTTAACAACCATCTCGGAAATCAAATCCAGATAGTGTCCCAGTGCTATTCGCTTGAGCTCGAAGTGAAGAGTGTGAGAAAAAGTAGATTTCTTAAGAAATCAAGTCTCATTCAAGTAATCTGAGACTTGTCACTTGCGGGCCTGATATGAGCAATCAGACCGTCAGAATCTGACCCAAATACACCCTCGGATCAGGGGAAATTTCATACACATGTCCATGTACTTGAAATCTCTAATCGAGTTTCACTGACCATTGAACTGAAACTGGTCTGCCACACGTGATCTGGGAATCCAACCAAAATGAAAACTTAACTAAACCTAGATCCAATGTCTGTGAGCTTAAGTCCGACCTTTGGCTCAAGGGGGGCCGCCAGAAGTGCTCCGTTGAGACGGAACAGACTTACTTTGGACATAACCTAAGTGTACCTTGGTCCTGAGTCTAATTTGGTGAGTTCTGGACCTATATAAGGACCTTAAACCCTCACTCTCTCATTCCATACGAATTTGAGAAAACTTAGGAGAGAGAAGAGAGAAAAGAGAGAGAAAGTGTGGGAGATGTGGGAGCATCTCCCTGATACTCTACCTTGCCGCTATCTAAGCTTAACCATCACGATCTTATCGCTTTTCCGGCGATTCTGACTTCATTTCTAGGTAAGAAAACCCTAACCTTAACCTGTTTAGGGGTTTGAATTGATTCAAGTAACGAAATAGCTAACGTATCACGTGCTATAGGTTGATAAACTGTCGTATACTAAAGCGTAGAGATTCTATCGACTTCGTTACACTTCTACGGCAAAAGGTGCGGACTTTAGACGTATAGGTTATGGTTTTCAACGTTTTCAATGTCAGATAATGATAGATTCATGATCTGAGTGTGATTATACATGCACAAACCAATGTTCGTTTTGCGTTTCGATTGCGTATATAAATTATGGTATATTGTGTATTCTATATAATTGTAGAAAATACCGTATACGTATAAAATTTGAAAGTATGTTAGCCATGATTAATCATTGTATGAACATGCTATATATATATATATGTATAATACTCACTCGACGAAAGGATTCGCTCTAATACATGTTTTTGCTAGTATACGCTATGTATGTTAAAAGAGTGTATTCTAAGTGTTTGTGAAAATGACCGAATGAGTATAGAATTCGCATTCATGCTCGCCATGACTAATTATTATGGACATATGATTGTTGTATAGGCGATACCCCTTTGACGAAAGGATTTGCCCTAAATCACGCCACGACCAATATCCGCTATATATGTTAAATTGTGTAGCCCAAGTGTTTGTGAAAATGTTCAAATGAATATGGAACTTGGATTCATGCTTGCCATGATTATCCGTCGTGGGTGCACGCGTGTTATCCATGGGGCAGCTCCCTAGTGAAAGGATTTGGCCTAATACCTATGTGATCAACATACGTCAGGTATGTTGATGTATGTAATCTAAAATGTTTATTGGAATGTCTGAATGAGTAGTAGTTAGTAAATTGTAATGTATACGGGTGTTGAGATAGGATTCTCAACTACCTTAGTGCTGTGTATGATTTCCTTCATGAAAGTTGTTTAGTTTAACCACTTACTGGTTTATGAAACGTATGTGTTTGGATTTCCTGTTTGCATTGTGTTTTATAACATGCTTGTTAATATGTTTGAATTACTTGTTTATTTAATTCTGCTCTGACTACTTCACATGTTTAAGTTGTATTCTATAAAAGCCATGAAAGGTGATGGGGGAGTGGTGTAACAATTCTGTACAACAGCCCTGACAGCCCTAAGCGGACAATATTGGATATTTGATTGTATGGTTTGAAATCTTGATCCATTGCTACTTTAATTGTTCCGTAATTGAATGTGATTGGGGCTATTATATAGTCCAGGCAATCGGTAACGGGATTGAATTCGTGGCTGAGATTCATTCACCACGTGAGATGTGTTCGACGAACCCGAGTCGTACTTCGGTTGGCGATAGTGGTTGGCCATGCGAACTGCTTATGCACTTCATGTCATTCAACTTGTCGTGCACTCGAGCTAGCCGAGCTCGTCAAGTAACCCGATTTGTTTTATGTATGTTCACCATGTTTGGACGCCTCTGTTTGAACCTGAGGTACTAACCTTACCAGTGGAATCCCGTTAACCGTGGTACCTCGATCCGCTAAGACTCATGAGCCGGGCATGGTGGTATGGGACACCGTGGTCGAGCTGTCGGCCTACGGTGGGGCCATGTGCCTCCCTATAGTGACCAGTGAGCAACCAGACTCGTGAGACGATTATGGTGGTATAAGACACTATATTTAAGCTGTCAGCTTACACTGCTTTGATGGGTGATGGTGGAGTGGTGCAACGATTCCGTGTAACAGCCAGGCAGCCCTGACCGTACCCGGTGTAGTGACCTCGAGCATACTCTGAATCTGCGGAGAGGCGACGAGCCTTCCCGTAGTAAACAAAGTATAAACTAGGCCTGTATTGATAAGGTGATGGGGGAGTGGTGCAACGATTCCGTGTAACAGCCCTGACAGCCCTTGCAGCGACCCAGAACTATACATGGTATGAGATTATCTAGGATTGACGACCCTAGAATGGATCATTGTTTGGGAACGATATAAGGAAGGTACCTTAGTTTCCCAATATTGTTGTATGCAAAGGACTGATAAGAACTCAGTAATCATGCTCATCATCGCACTGCATGTGCCTGAAAGATGTGGAGCACTGAAGGATGAATGCATGCCGCGGACGTAATATGGTGTTGCATGAGGGAGTATGTTAGTGAGGGCATGCATCATAACAGCATTTCATATGTACATTAACAAGAGTACTTAGGATTATTGATTATACTGTTTTATCATTACTGCTTGACTGTTTTGATAACATGTTAACCTATGCTTTACTATTCCACTAAGTTGATCACTCACTCCCACGTTACAGGACGGTGTTCTGAACACCCACCAGACTTTGTCTGATTGCAGATGGCGACGCTACTCCTGAGGCGGAGCAAGACTTTTGTGACGACAAGAATGCTTTCTCGTATATGCTGTTTTCTGGCGGCTTCGTGTGAGTCGTGCCTTGATCAACGGGATTACAGGGATGTTGACTAGATGATACTACACCTTTGGTATATTTTGAAATTGTACTTATAATTCATTAATCTGGTAACATTATCACACTCTGGAGACTTACCATAGTTTATATATTTTATATATCTATCACAGTCTTCCGCTTACAATTTAACTGTCTCTGAAGTATGATATATTGTTTTGGTATAATCTCATTCATGTTTCAATGCTCTCATCATAATCATCATTATCTGTGTTGCATAAGTGATGCGTTAGAACTAGGGAGCTGGGCTTTGATCGACCCCCGATTTTTAGGGTGTTACACTCAAGCAGAGACCGTCGATGTACGAGTGATAGGGACTTACCTGGGGTCCTTAATCTGATTGGCTGCTTGTCCTGTATGGATGGATATATATCTTTTGTTTTTATTTTTATTTTTGTAAATAGAAAGACAAATGATGTAAAAGACTTTTTGAAAAGAAAAAGTTTTTTTGTGTGTGCCAAAACTTGTGAGTGCTAGCTCATGTTTGAATTTGTGCTTTAGATGATTGGGATTAGAATATTAGGTTCATCTCACGTTGTGTGCAATAATCTGGGTTGTGTACTTGGCTTTTTGGTTCCCTAAGAGCGTGTCCAGGATCGTGTCCTTTGGATTTGAGCAAGATCGTGTCCTTTGGATTTGAGCAGAGTCTTGACAGAACACTGATCCGAAATTGGTCCTCTCCTTGTATCTCTCGTTGTATTTATTTCCTTGGCCTCTTCTATACTTGCACTTTTATTATTTTTTTTCATTTTTATTTGTCAATCATTTTTACCCATAGCGCCCTTTCAGGTTTTCACTACAACCAGCTTTTTCCGTCATTTTTACTCATAGTGTCCTTTCAGATTTTTACTACATCTCGGGGTTTTTTTTTATCTTGCCTATCCCTTGGCAGCTATGTTGTTTTTACCCTTGGCGCCTTTTCAAGTTTTCACTAAGTCCACTACATGTCCCCTGTTTTTACTCAAGCTGCCCTTTTTGGTTTTCAACTCGCCCTTTTTGCTTAGGCATGTTTTTCTCTCTCTTTTTTAGTGCCAGAAGAGACGGAGAGACTTCCTTCATGGCCGGCCAATTGGTTACTTTCCTGTCCTAGTCTTTGATCACAATTGTAAGCTGTTTTTGGTCGAATTATTTGGGGATGGTCTTATTTTCTTTTGCTTCTCGGTCTTCTTTTTGAGGTTTTTCTATCTTTTTCTTCCTTTTTTTGTTGTTTGTGGTGTTGTTTCTTCTTTTTCTTTTTTTTTTTTGTTATTTTTTTGGTGGGAGGAGTGATGGGGATTTTTGGTTGGGGAAAGTGATGGAGATTTTTCTTTATTTTTGTGAGATGGGCAACTTTGCGAGTATACTCATTGACAAGGTTAGGTAAAATTACCCATGATAGATTTTCACGTTGTCGGCGTTGATGGGCTTGGAAATATCTTCTCCTCTCAGACTAGTGAGCCGAAGAGCACCTCCTGGGAGTACTTTTTGAATGATCAGTGGTCTGTCCCATGAGGGTTTGAACTTTCCTCTGGGATCTGGCAAGTGCGGCGGTAGGATGCGCTTCATAACCATGTCGCTGACTTTAAAACTTTTTTTTCAGTCCCTCTTGTTCTAAGCCCGTGCGATCTTTCTTTGGTAGCACTGTGAGTGACTCAGCGCACGCATGCGCTTTTCATCTGCCAGATGCGGTTGATCGTATCTTACTTGTTGCCACTCGCCTTCCTCGACCTCACTCTCCAGCAATACTCGGAGTGATGGGATTTCGATTTCAACTGGTAGTACTGCTTCCATTCCGTATACAAGTTCATATGGGGTTGCGCCTGTAGCAGACCGTACAGACGTCCGATAAGCCCATCGTGCGTATGGGATCATTTTCGACTAGTTGCGATATGTCTTGACCATTTTCTCCAGTATACGGATGATAGTCTTGTTTGCAGCTTTGACCCCACCATTCATTTAAGGACGGTAGGGGCTTGACCGATGACGTTGAATTCTGAATTTGTCGAGGAAATCGCCCATCCTTTTATTAACGAACGGAGTTCCGTTGTCTGTAATAATGGCCTGAGGAATCCCATATCAGCTGATGATATTGTTTTTCATAAACTTGAGCACATGAGATATTGCGATGGTGGTGTAGGATGCTACCTCTATCCATTTGGTGAAGTAATCTACTGCTACCAGGATGTATTCATGCCCATTTGAAGCTTTAGGGTTGACCTTGCCAATAATGTCAAGTCCCCATATAGAGAAGCGTCATGGTGTCATCAGGTTGTAAAGTTTAGAAGCAGGCACATGGATTTGGTTCGCATGTTCTTGACACTTGAAGCATTTTCTGACATGTTTGCAGCAATCTGACTCCATCGTTAGCCATTAGTAACCAACCCGTAAGATCTTCTTTGTCATCATATGTCTGTTTATGTGTGGGCTGCATAGTCCTTCGTGGATTTCTGACATGATCTGTGCTGCTTCTGTTTCATCCACGCAGAGGAGAAGGACTTGGTTGAAGGATCACTTGTAGAGGATGCCCTCGGTGATTGTGAACTGGGCTGCTAGACGCTGGATAGTGCGACGATCGGTTGATGTCGTTCCTTCTGGGTACTTTTAATGCTCGAGATATTCCTTGATGCCTGTGTACCACTGCTGATCATTCAAGGAGGTTTCAACTTCATCTATCTGCAGGCAAAATGCAGGTTCCTCTTAGAGTTCGACTGTGAGCTCCCATTCAGCAACTCCTTTTGAGATCTCCAGCATTGAGGCGAGGGTAGCCAGAGCATCCGCAAACTGGTTCTTGGCTTGGGGCATGTAAGAGAACGTGATCTCTTCGAATTCATCAGTTATATTCTCCAGATAGACGTGATAAGGGATCAACTTTTCATCCTTGGTCTTCCAGTCACCATTCGTCTGATTGATGATGAGTTGTGAATCTCCGAAGACTAGCAACTTCTTCATGTTGAAATGATGACTTCTCTCAGATCAGTGATACACGCTTCATATTCAGATACATTGTTGGTGCATTGGAATGCCAATCGCCTGGATATAGGAATTGGGATGTCATCGGGAGAGTAGAGTATGGCACCTACTCCACTCCCTTTTGAGTTCGCAACTCCGTCGAAGAAGAGTGTCCACTCTCCTGCCTTTCTTTCTTCTTCTTCCTTAATCAGGAGGATGTCATCGTCAGGGAAGAAGGTCTTCATCGGTTAGTAATCAGGCAGAGAGTGTGCTGCTAGGTGGTCAGCCAGTGCTTACCCCTTGATTGCCTTCTGAGTGACATAGGTGATGTCGAACTCGGGAAGCAGTAGTTGCCATTTTGCGATCCTGCCCGTTAGTGCTGATTTTTTGAACAAGTACTTCAACGGGTCCATGCGAGTGAGCAGTAGGATTGGGTGAGCGATCATGTACTGTCGTAGCCATTGTGTTGCCCAAACTAGGGCGAGGCACATTTTCTCTAAGCTGGAGTACTTGGCTTCGTAGCTTGTGAAACGTCAGCTTAGATAGTAGATTGCTTGCTCCTTTCTTCCTATGTCATCTTATTGGCCGAGAACGCATTCGATTACTTCTGCTACGACAGAGATATACAGCAGTAGTGGCCTACCTAGGGTAGGTGGCATGAGCACTGGAGGATTTAGCGTGTACTTCTTAATTTTATCGAAGGCCACTTAACAGTTGTCGTTCCATTCCTTTAGCGAGTTCTTCCTTAAAAGCTTGAATATGGGCTCACAGATTGGTGTGAGCTGTGCGATGAATCGGCTGATATACTGGATCCTTCCGAGGAAACCTCAAATCTCTTTTTCAGTATTGGGCGGCAGCATTTCGATGATTGCCTTGGTCTTGGTCTCGTCCACTAGTATGCCATCTTTACTGACGATGAAGCCTAATAGCTTACCTCCGGTTGCGCCGAAGACACACTTTTGCGGGTTAAGGCGAAACTTGAACTTATCCAACATGTCAAAGAGCTTCTTGAGGTCTTCAAAATGTCCTTCAATTATACGAGATTTAATGATCATATCATCAACATAGACTTCCATTTCCTTGTTTATCATGTCGTGGAACAAGGCAATCATAGCTCGCTAATACGTAGCTCCTACGTTCTTTAATTCCAAAGGTATAACCCGGTAGCAAAAAGTTCCCCACGGTGTGATGAAAGAAGTCTTCTCTTGATCTTCGATGGCCATCTTGATCTGATTGTAGCCCAAAAAGCCGTCCATGAATGAGAAGATCTTGTGTCCAGCAGTATTATCTGCCAGTGTGTCGATGTGAGGCAGAGGAAAATCGTCTTTAGGACTCGCTTTGTTGAGGTCCCTAAAGTCGATGCACATCCTGACTTTACTGTCCTTCTTTGAAACTGGTACGATATTTGCGAGCCATTCGGGATAGTTAGAGTCTACCAGGAATCCCGTGTTGTATTGCTTGATGTCTTCATTACGGACCTTCAGAGCCCATTATAATTTCATTCTTCGTAGCTTCTGCTTGATAGGCTTCATGTCTGGCTTTATTGGTAAGTGGTGTACTACCAAGTCTTCATCGAGCCCTAGCATGTCCTCGTAAGAGAAAGCAAAGTTGGCTAACCCCAGTCTCAAGAATTCCATCATCCTCTGCTTGAACTCTGGAGATAGTGATCTATCGATGCACACTTCTCTGGGGAGTTCCACTGATCCCAAGTTCACAATTTTGAAGTCGTCTACCACAACGTTGGCCTTTGTTTCAAACCTTTTGAGAGTCCTCAAGTCCGAGAGCTGTATCATCATTTCTCTCATCTTGGGCCTCATCCAAACCATGAGCTCAAAGTCCAACTCTAGATCAAAATCATATGAGTCGACCTCAAACTTAGGCGCTGCATGTGAAGTGTTTGGCATAGTGATTTTTTAAAGTTTTTCTGTTGTTTGTGTTTTGAAGATTTTCCGATGTTTTGTGATTTTGAGAAGTATTTGATTTTTTTTGTGATTTTTAGAATATGTGATGTTTTGTGTTTTGAAGGTTTTCTAATTTTTTATGTCGCCAAGGGATCCCGAACAGGACGATGTTGTAAACCATGATTGATCTTGTCCTGATTTGGGGTACCAACTGCTATTTACATTAGCCTTTTTTTTTGGAACGGCAACCGTGGGTGATTCACCGGACTCGATCGTTAGGGGGGTAGCTATCCAGGCTGGTTCTTTCCCTCTTTCGATCCTGTTGCGCTGCTCTATTTGTACCTGTGGGCCATCGGTCCTGATGACCATGATGTCTGCTGGGTGGGGTTCGAAATCTGAGTCCGATCCGACCTCTTCGCTTAGAAGTCGAAGCTCTTCAGGCTCCTCAAGTTCACATTGTGGTGGGATGTTAATATATGTCCAGTTGAGGGAAGGTCATTTCCCTTTGTCAATCCAATGGATGAGCTGCTTCTGCCCCTTGTGCTGATGGTTTGTTGGTGGGGGTATTTCCCCTTGACTGTTAGTGGGGATGGGTGCCTCCCCGTTCTTGCCTGTGTCCTTGGTAATGGGCACTCCTGGTCCTGGGTCCTCTATGGGTGGCCCTGCTTTCATGCCCCTAGTCTCATGTGATGGGTCTGGGGGTTCTGATGTGCTTTTGATGCCTTGAGGATCTTGTCCCCCCTTATTAGCAGCCAAATGGACTCCTGGCTGGAATGTTCTATTAGATTGAGCCACTAGAGGTGATCCTCAAGGGAGATCATCGTGTCACCACAGACTGTTCCAGGCTTAATGGACTTGATGGGTGTGCACTTGAATGGTTGCCTCTTCTTAGACCTTGCAGCCTGATCTTCCGGTGTTGGTTGATACCCCAGTTATTGTCTTTGTATGTTGGCACGGGCTGGTTTTACTACCATACCTTTCTCATGGAACTCGGTACGGTAGTTCAGGATTAGACGTTCATCAGGAGGGATGACATATTCGACTGTAAGCGGGTGAGAATTGGCAATGGAGTTCACAATTTTGAACTTGAAACTGTGATACGATATGTCACCCTCTGTATGTTGGACATCAATCACTAGAATATCAGTTTCTGGGGTATTGACCACCACTGGTAGGATGATTTCTGGCTCAGCTAGCACTGAGATGATTTGATTTCCCGATGGGAATTTGACCCTTTGATGGAGAGTGGATGTCTCCGACAGCATGGAGCTATGGCCGTCCCAATAGAAGGTTGAAAGAGGCAGGAATATCGATAATCTGGAATGTGACTAGAGTTATGTCTAGTCCAATCTATAACTCAATGTCAATTTCCACTTCTACCTACCTTTAGGAGTTATCAAAAGCTCAGACACTCGTGGTGCTGGGTCGGAAAGAAGATGGTTCTATCCCTAAACGTTCGGCAGTCCTCAGAGGGCAAACATTTAGGCTTGATCCGTTGTCTATAAGCATGAGTGGGACTTTAAAGTTCTTGTAACGGACAACTATATTTAATGAGCATCCATGTTTGCGGCCCTCAGGTGGTAACTCCTCATCTGAGAATGTGATCGCTTGTGGTGTGAGGAGTTGGCTGATCATACTTGCCACCATTTCAGGTGGTAGTTAGGAGAGATGTACACATCATTCAGGGTCTTTGCAAAGATCTCTCGGTGTGTTCTTAATGTACACAAGAGTTCCTAGATGGAAATCTGTATAGGAATGGACTTGAGCTGAGCTGCTATGTCGCAAGCGGCGTCAGCTTTGTGGGTTGTTCTTGCCACAGTTCCCCGGGTTTCTTTTAGGTTCTAATTATCTCTTCTGAAATACATGCTGTTGTTGCCCACTTTGGCACATTCAGGATAGTGATATGGGACTGCCTTTGGGTTATAGGAGGGAACCATCCTCCCTTCCAGATATATCATCGGTTCTTGAGGTTGAGTGGTGGGATCTATCTATGGTAGACTTGAGGATTTCCCCTGGAATGCGACTGAATCCTCATAGGGTTTAACAGTGGGATTTTCCTCCTTTTGATGCGTACTTTGTGAAGGAGGGATCCTCTGGGCATGTACCAATTGGTGAGGCAAGAGGAAACTTGGAGATTGGACAGGGGGTGCCCCTTGCAGGGTCAACGAGGTGAGATCGGGGAGACGGATTGGAAGGATGATAGGTTCAAGACCTGACCTATTTGGATATGCTTGGGGTGGGCCTAGATGTGCCTCTCGGAGGGTGAAAGATTGATATTGCGACCTGGATGTTGTTGATGCCCTTTGGAGGGTGAAAGATTGAGATTGTGACCTGGATGTTGTTGATGCCCTTTGGAGGGTGAGAGGTTATGTTGTCGATGCCGCTTCGAGTACGAGAAGCGGTGTGGTTAATGTTGCTTCAAAAATGAGAGGTGAAGTCGTCGGTGCCACTTCGAGGTATATCTGTGGTCCGGGTGGAGGCGCTTATTGGTATCTCCATGTCCGATTTGCTGTATCGGGCATGATTGCTTGTATGGAGTGATGTGGGATGCTCTCTTTTGATGTTGTTGACGGTAGAGGTGTCAGATGTGCTGGGTCCCGCTGGATGCGATGACAGGGGATTCTAGAGAATGTTGGCCTGATTGGCATTTCCAACCTGTGGGGTAATTGCGATCTTCTGGCTCTTGATCAAGTCTTGAACCGCATGTTTCAGGGTGAAACAGCGGTCTGTTACATGACCGGGAGCCTAATGATATGCGCAATACTGGTTTTCATTGTATCCTGGTGGCAGGGGATTTGGCAAAAGTATAGGCCGAAGTCGTGTCAAGAGTTGCCTTTGCATCAGCATTGTCAAGACCTAACTGTATGTCTATGCTAGAGGGGTGAATTTCCTGCCCAACATCGCCTACTTGTATGGGCTTTGGGCATTTCCCCGAGGCTGTTGCTGCTGCTGCTGAGGCGGCTGCGCCTGATATCCCTATTGGGCTTGCTGTGACTAGTATTGTTGGTTCAGTGGCTGGTACTGCCTATCTTGTTGTGATTCCGGTTAGGGGGCGTACTAGTTGCCTTGAGCATTGGCGACGATATTGTTGACCTCTGTGGTTCGTTGTGCGGGAGTAGTACTATTTCCATTCCCATATCCGACAGGTTTCCCCTCGACTTTATTTTTTTTATTGAGAAGGCCTGGTGCGGCCATGGAGAAACGGTCCCGGCTCTAATCCAGGCTTCCACCTGTTCCCCAGCTCGAATGAGCTGGGAGAAATTCACGTATGGGTACGAGATCAGATATCCAGAAATGCTTGGGTTTGCAGAATGGACGATCATGTATATCTGCTCTTCGTCATCGATGGGGTTTCTCATTCAGGCTGTCATGGCCTGCCATTGCCCTGTGTATGCTGATAATGACTCGTCGCTTTTCTGTCTCAGGGCAGCCAGGTCTGCCCTTCTCGGAGACATGTTCAGGTTATATGAAAATTTGTCAATGAATGCCTGGGAGAGTCTTTCCCAGATTCTGATTTGATGGTTGTCCAGCGAGGTGTACCAATCCAGAGCGTCACCTTTAAGGGATTTCTGGAAGGGGCATATCAAGCCTACATCATTCCCTGCTATCGCGTTGAGTTCCCCACAAAAAGCTTTCAAGTGTGTTGTGGGACACCCACTACCGTCACACCTCTTGAATTTAGGCACCTTGAAGTTTGGAGGTACCCAAGAATCTGGAAAGGGACATAGGTCCCTGAACTTGGTGGATGGATGATCCACCCCCTGTTGCCTCTGTAATTGGTTCTGCACCATTTGTAGTTGTTCTCACAATTCCTCAATCTCTGCTTTATTATGTTGTGTGTATCTTGCCCCTTGCTGTAGGGCTTGTGCTGCCTCTTCCTCGTAAGGATCGACTTCCTCGATCCTTTAGTTTGCCAAAATGGGGGGTTATTGGAAAAAAGATGGACTCCCGGTGGCAGGAGATAATTGAAATTGAACACCGCTCCCTTTTGGAGGAGGGTGTGATATACGGAAATGGCTCCCGCCTGGGGTATCTGCCAACTCTGGAATGTTGCTCCCGTTAGGGGGAGTGAGTTGGACTTAAAACTGACCCCCTTCATGGGCATCCGCCAGTTCTTGTCTATGGTTCCCGTTACGGGGAACGGATGTTGTAACCTGATTATTGTGATGTATTGAGTAATGATGTGTGGGAGGGTTGCTCCCGTTTGCTGGTTGTTGTTGATCTTGTACTAACTCCTCTAGGAGAGGGAGGACAGGATTTGCTGGAGGAATGAGGGAAAAAGTAAAAGGAGTTTGAGGGATTGAATTGTTCTGTACACTAGGCCGGGTTGCCTGTGTATTCGGTGTGGCACTCGGTACTAGGCGAAGCAATATCTCTTGTGTTGCCCGGAGACTTTGGGCCACCTCTTACATGGTTGCATCAGCTTGTGGGTCTGTTGGAGCTGCTGGAGGTAATGGTGCAAGTGTTGGTGTAGGTGCATGTCACGCCCCGAACTAGGAAATCAGCTCACAAAATTCTAGATTGCCGAATCCGGTGCTGACAGCCTCCGCAGTACCCCATTCTCGACTCACCAGCGCCCATACGCCAGGTTCCGATCCTAGGATCCTACAAGGAGGATCTTCCAGCGTACATTTATCTCATAAGAAGCATAACCACAAGTATACCCAAATCACAAAGGCAACATCATCATCACATATCCACTAATATAAACATTTGAATACAATGCTGAAAGAGAAATACATAAATCGAAAATCAAAGCTCCAAAAGACGCTGCGTGCTCCAAGTTTCACGCTGCTGCAACCTAAAGCCACCTGCACGCATCTATCGTGCATAAGCTTATAGAAAGCTTAATGGGTGGTAAAAGTGTGTGCGCAAGATAAGTGCCGAGTATGCAATACAATGCCATAAATCATTCAATATCAAAATAGGCAGAAATACTGACAAGATCATGAATAATACAATATCAGAGTAAGCGAAAATATACTGATAAGATCATGAATCATACGATATCAAAGTAAGGAGAAATATACTGATAAGTCCATGAGTGTCATCAACCGTACCAAGGCTATGTGATACATGGCAACCCAAAATGTTAAATGCTGCAGTGCAATGCAATATGCGGTGCGAATGAAATGAACAAGCTGGAGTAAATTCGGGATGATAGTACGTAGTATTGTAGGCTATGAGGTCCATCACAAGGGACTTCTATACAAACTAGTCCCATACCTAAATTTGGATAGTCAGACTCAATGTGGTAAACTCCTGATCTTAGGTTAGTCGCGCCCCCAACCGAAATCCTGGCCGTTGCGAAGGTACACGTAACCAATAGTTGCGTACCACCAGCCCGAGTGAATAGTGAATGAATGAATGAGTATGCAACTCCTGCTCAATAAGTCCACATATCAGCACCGTACATCTCTGGGATCATCACCGGGGTCTAGTACACTCCAAATTGGCTACCGCCCCAGCCGGCTGTGTAGCCCAGTAAGTGAAAAATACCTCACTACCCACCTGCTAGTAGTATACCAATGCCTACATACTCGTTGATAGCGGACCCATTTGGGAGCTGGTCAAACTCAGCTTGACTTGCAACCCCCTCACTCGGGCAGATAAGGTCACACCCCCTCCCAACTGACCATGACATAGTGGGAAACATGGCCTACTGGTATTCGGCACTCGGGCACTCATGCATCCACTCAGTCTAGACGTTGGGGTGTTTCCTGGCCACAGAGATTCAGGGACTTTCACCCATGGACATCCGAAGTGCCCAGATTCTCGAACCAAACATTTCTGGTGTCCCATCTAGTCATCCACGACATGCTTGTGGAGGTCACAACCCTGATGTCGCTAGGGCGTATAGTAATCACAATCACACAATGCAAGATGCATTAGTCATGTAGTCCAATCATGCATCAATCCTGCGCATACCGTGCTCTCATGTGGGATAACTTCCCCTATCAAGGAGTCCAATAAACCATCTGTATTATAGCATATGCAATGGTCAATCAAATCTCACAATAAATATGCAGATGATGCGTATGGGCATATATCATGATGTTATGCTGTCACATACTCATAATCGGTTAAAATAATCGGCATCAACAATCGACCTCGATATGTGGACATTTAACAACATTGCCCCCAAGGAATGGCCCACATAGAGCCTAACATATAGTGGACCCATGGCCTCACACAAGGACCTAATATACAACACCATGGGTGTAACGCCCTGAAAATCGGGGGTCAAGCAAAAGCTCAGCTCCTGAGTTCCAACGCATCACTTATGCAACATAGATAATGATGATTGAATGTTGTCCATATTAGTGCATTAAACATGAATGGGATTATACCAAAACAATATATCATACTCCAGAGATAGTTAAATTACGCAAGTGGAAGATTGTGATATATATATAAATAATACATTAACTGTTGTAAGTCTTCAGAGTGTGAACATGTTACCAGGTTAAATATATCAATGTATACTCCAAAAATAAACAAAATGAATATACAAGGGTGTTCCAAAAGTGTAAAATAAAGTATAATGACATCTAATCAGCAACCCTGTAAACCTGTCGATCAAAACATGGTTTACATAGACCTGCCTGATAGCTGTATATAGGAGAAACCCTCCTCATCATCATAAAAATCCGGCTCTGCTTCATAAGTATCGTCATCGTCTGAAACTAAAACAGGGTCTGGTTGGTGTTTAAAACACTGTCCCATAACGTGGGAGTGAGTGATCAACTCAGTGGGGCTATAAAGTAAAAGTTAACATGTTATCTATTCAGTCAAGCAGTAATGATAAAGCAATACAATCAAACATCTCTAAATACTCTGATTAATGCAAGAATGGTATATAATAATGATGCATGCCCTCGCCTACACTCCCTCTGCGATCTTCATCTCATAGTCGCAGCATATCAGTCACTTCCTCAGTGCTCTACCCAACGCTAAACGACACATGCAATACGGTGCATGAGCATGATTTTCAAGTTCTTATTAGTTCTCTTCATACAGCAAAATTGGGAAACTAAGGTACCTCCCTTATATCATTTCCCAAACAATGATCCATTCTAGGGTCGTCAGTCCTAGTAAATCTCATACGATGTTGCGGTTCAAGGTCACTATAAAGGGCTCGTCACCTGATCAGTGTAGACCTAGTTTATACTATACTTGCTACGAGAAGGCTCGTCGCTTCAACGCAGTCTCAGAATATGCTCGAGGTCACTACAAAGGGCTCGTCACCTGATCAGTGTAGGCCGACAGCTCGAATACAGTGTCCCTTACCACCGTATTCGGCTCACGAGACGGTATTGCTCACTGGTCACTATAGGGAGGCTCGTCGCCCCAGCGTAGGCCGACAGCTCGACCACGGTATCCCATACCACCATGTCCGGCTCATGAGTCTTAGTGGATCGAGGTACCAAGGTTAAATGGGATATCCACTGGTAAGTTCGGTACCTTAGGTTCAAGCAGTAGCGTCCATACATGGTGAACATACATCAGGCCAATCGAGTTACTTGACGAGCTCGACTAGTATGAGCGTACCTCAAGTTGATCGACATGAAGTGCGTAAGCACTTCGTGTGGCCTATCCACTATCGACAACCCAAGTACGGTTTGTATTCATCGAACACATCCTGTGTGGCGAAACAACCTAAACCACCAAACCAGGGCCTGTTACCGATTACTTGGACTATACCATAGTCCTAAACACACTCCAAAACAATTCCATACACATTGTAATAGTCAAGTGCAGCATGTGACAACCAAACCACATAAACATCCCATTTGAGCATTTTAACAAACATATAGTGTTCGTGTTAACATATATCGATATTTCCTCCATAAATCACGTACTAATAAGAGGAGTTACATAAAGGAAACTATAACTATAGGTAAGGGGGTCGAGGATCCCATCTCAACACCCTTATATCACATTTAAACAAGTATTTCCTCATTTAGGCATTTTATCAAACACTTCGCTACACATTTCAACATACACGTATTAGGTTAGTTATAACACATATCCTGGCATGCTCTTTTACAAAGGAGTTTCTATATACTCAACGAGCATATGTTCATAGTTAAAAATCATGGCAAGCACAAATCCAAATTTCATATCCATTCAGACATTTTTACAAACACTTAGATACACACTACAACATACGTAACGTATGTTGGCGATAATAGGAGTTAGGATAAATCCTTTCACCGAATTGTTACATGCATAATGGCCATATATTCACAATGAATAATCGTGGCAAGCACGAATCCAAATTCCATACTCATTCAGTCATATCAACAAACACATGGAATATACTATATTCAATATAGTTCATATATATCTGTAAAGTGAAACAGGCATCGCATTTAGCATGTGAAATAGCACCCACATCAGTTATAAATCATTAACCGGCATTGAAAGCCTTGAAAACCATAACCTAAATGTTTATAGTCCGCACCTTTCGCCGGAAGACTCGTAACGAACTCAGTTTAAACACTAGCCTTTATCTACGGCACAATAACAACCTATAACATGAAATAGGTTACCCATTTCACCATCTAATCTATTTAAATACCTAGAACAGCTTAGGGTTAGGATTTCTTACCCAAGTACGGAGTCGGAATCGCCGGAATAGAGATACAGATGGGTTGATTCAGCCCGTAAAGCGATAAGGAAGGATCCAAGGGACGGTCTCCCACTTTCTCTCTCTTTCCTTCTCTCTTTACTCTCTTCTCTCTCTTAGGGTTTTCCAAATTCGTATAGAATAAGAGAGAGAGGGTTTAAGGCACTTATATAGGCCCAGAAGTGATGGAAATGGCCCCAAGGCCATGGAATACTTAGGTTATAGCCAAAGACGGACTGTTCCGGTCCAACGGAGCACTTCAGGAGGCCCCTTTTTTGCATGCGGTCGGACTTAAACTCCCTGGCATTAGATCTAGGTCGATTTAAGTTTTTAGTCTAATCGAATTTATAGATCAACCGCGGCGGGCCAGTTTCAGTTCAACAGTCACCAATACTTGATCAGGGCCACAAGTACACTGACATGTGTATGAAATTTTTCCTGATGCAAGGTTGTAATTAGGTCAAATTCTGATGGTTCGAAACCTTAGATTTGGCCCACAAGCGAATGACCCAGTTTACTTAAATCTGAGTTCATTTCCTAAAGATAATCGTATTTCTCACACACTTCACTCCAAGCTCAAGTTGTGTGCTTCTAGGTACTATCTAGATTTGATTTTTAAGATGATTGTCAAGTTCAGCAAGGCGGTCATAACCATATAGCTTCGCCGTCATTGGACTTTCGATGTGCGGTCCAGGTCCAATACGAAGATTCAAAGTATTCTCAAGAGTAACTGGGTTTAGAGATTGATCCTAGGTTTTTAGGTAACGTAGCATTAATAGTTCTACTCATTTTGGGTCTTGCAGTTCATATTTAAAGTGGTTCAAGCTAATACTACTGATTACTCAGTTTAGTACTTAACTAAATTATGCCCTAATTACGATAGAATAAGGTCATAGGGCAGTTCCACGTCCCTTTATGGTGCTTTTAGGTAGTATATTATTTTAATTATTTTTTTAGTATTTTTTCATCAATTCAACTTCATCTCTACCAAATTTCATTAGATTTCGTGTTGTAGAAAAATTCTAAAAATTCTAGAAGCAGCAGTTGTCTAAACTAATCATTTTCAGACAGTTGTCACAATGACCTATATTTAACTATATTAAAATTTTTATTATATTTTTTACTTATTTTTATATGAAACTAGACTTATCAAGCTTCAATCTGACTTTGAATCATTTAAATCAGAGTTATAATGAGGGAGATATGATTTTTCAAAGTTAGATGAATAATGCAGAAAAACGGGCCGCCCAGCCCGCTGGCCGGCGAGGCCTCACCATCTGGCGATGCCATCGCCGCCCGCTGGACCCTGGGGAGATGGATAGCCCTGGGGGTGATGGCATCCACCCCCGGGGGTGTGAGAAGAGTGCGGGACCCACCTCGGGTCCCCCCAATTTACGTTGTTTGGCCCTCCGAGTCCATTTGATATGGTTTCGCCACCCAATACTTGAAACGAGTTTATCTTTCAATTTGAAATGGGTTACGCGACGTGCAACATATGATTTTGAGGTAGGAGAAATTGATCTATCTAAATAACCTATTTATATCATGAGATTCCAAAAAAGGTCAATGGTTAAAAGCCTATTTTATTTATGTGTTTACCATTTACAATAAGTTTTTATTTAAGTATTGTTCTTCATCATTTAAACTTTAGGATTAGTGTCTAATGTGAAAGTACTTAGAAAATTTTAAAGAACGAGGTGGTGAAAGGTGAGATTTTGAAGGGAAGGGGTTAAAAAGTAATTTTAGACTTTGGGATTGAGTTCTGACAAGTTAATACGGTGTTAGGATCGACCCATTGCCTAAGGACATCTATCTTCAAGTTGGCAAAAATCTGGGGTATTACAACGGGCCTCACTCAAGACCTTAATACACATCACAACGGGCCTCTCGCATAGGCCTAATATACATCACAATGGACTCCATCGCCTAGCCTTCAAATGCATCACAATGGGCCTCATCACATAGACCTCATATTCATCACATTAGGCCTTAAACACGGGCTGAATACACATCACAATGGGCCTTGAATATGGGCCACATATACATCACATTGGGCCTCAAACATGGGCCGCATATACATCACACAGGTTGAATACACATCATAATGGGCCTCAACTACGGTTCGCATATACATCATATAGGTCTCGACAATTGCCTTAGCAATCAAAATCGGCCTTGACAATCGAAATTAGCCTCAACAATCGGAATCGACACTGGGAATCGGTCTCAATACTCACCTCGACAATCAAAATCGACCTATACAATCGGCCTCAACAATCAGAATCGGCCTCGATACTCAGCCTCGACAATCAAAATTGGCCTTGACACTCGGCCTCGACAATTGAAATCGGCCTATTCGATCGACCTCGACAATCGAAATCAGCCTCAATACTCGGCCTCGACAATCGGAATCGATCTATACAATCGGCCTCGACAATCGGAATCAGCCTCGATACTCGACCTCGACAATCGGAATCGGCCTATACAATCGACCTCGAAAATCAGAATCGGCCTCGATACTCGGCCTGTACAATCGGAATCGACCTATACAATCGGCCTCAACAAATCAAAATCGTCCTCAATACTCGGCCTCGACAATCAGAATCGGCCTATACAATCGGAATCGGCCAATACAATCGGCCTCGACAATAGAAATCAGCCTTGATGCTCGGCCTCGATAATCAGAATTGACATATACAATCGGCCTCAACAAATCAAAATCGGCCTTGATACTTGGCCTCGACAATCGGAATCGGCCTATACAATTGGCCTCTACAATCGGAATCAGCCTATACAATTGGCCTTGACAATCGAAATCGGTCTCGATACTCAGCCTCGACAATCGGAATCGCCCTCAATACTCGGCCTCGACAATTGGAATCGACCTATACAATTGGCCTCGACAAATCGGAATCAGCCTCGATACTCGGCCTCAATAATCGGAATCGACCTCTACAATCGGCCTCGACAAATCAGAATCGACCTCGATACTCGGCCTCGACAATCAGAATCGGCCTATTCAATCAGCCTCAACAATCGGAATCGGCAAGAATGGGCCTAACAAGGCCTAAGGGAAGGTCACAATGTGGACATTCAACCATCATTGCCCATCAACGTGGCCATTTAACTAACATTGCTCCCAAGGAGTGGCCCTCATAGGGTCAAACATATAGTGGGCCCATGGCCTCACATAATGGCCCAATATACATCGCAATGGGCCTCATACAAGGACCTCATATACCACATCGGGCCTTATCAAATGGGCCTTAAGTGTATCACATCGGGCCTTATCAAATGGGCTCTAAGTATATCACATCGGGCCTCACCAAATGGGCCCCAAATACCTCACATTGGGCCCTTCCAAATGGGGCCCAAATACATCACATCGGGCCCTTCCAAATGAGCCCCAAATACATCACAATGGGCCATATCAAATGGGCCACTCCAGTTACACCATTTATCCATCTATAGAGATCATTTTAGAGTGTTATCCAGACAAATGAATCATATCAAAAGATCATCTGGACCATACCACAGATAACAGTGGTGATAATGATCAAAAGATCATTTGGACCACATCACAAATAACTGTGGAGATAGTGATTTTCACTGTACAAAAATTTCACAGGGGCCACCATAACGTGTATTTTCCATCCAATCTGTTCATAAGGTCTCAAAGACCTAAACCAACAGGAAAAACAAATATCATATTGGTCTGAAACTTCTGTGACCCAAAAGGGTTTCAAGGGTAGCCATTCAATCCCCCACTGTTTACTGCAATGTGGTCCACCTGATAGATCTGCCTCATTTTTATTTTATTTTTTAATCTCAAGCCTTAAGACGAGCTCATCAAATGGGATGGACGGTTTAGATACAACATATGCATTAGCGGAACCCATGGAATTGCTGACAAAATACAGCAACAAAGTTGCTATGTTACTGGCCACCGCGCCAAACAGATGGACGGTAGGGATAAACACATATCTCATGGTGGGGTCCACACGTTTGGCCCATCAATTAAATGGATGAAGTGGAGGACACATCATGGTATGCCCTGTACCACACTGTTAGATGGATGGTGTGGATTTACACATAAGGTGGGTCCCACGAACCAGCAGCGTCAAAACACAGCCATACAGCTGGTGTTTGGAAAACTAACTAATCCACTTCATCTGGTGGGTCCTGTTAAGCTCATATCTGAGTCTGTACTGTTCCATAGACTCCCGCGATCCTTCTCGTCAAATTCTGGTAACCCGCGATATATAATCGGTGCGATCTGTAATCGATGTTTGCACGCGACCTTAAGTCATATCCCATAGATCTGAGTCGGCTTAATCCAAGACTTGTACTATTGTGACCGCACCATCGCCGCGGTTCCAACGCCGTGTCTCACGCACCAAGGCGATACCCAAGACAAGAGATATGGGCCAGCGTTAGTTTGAGAAAAATACCGCGCATTTGCTAAACCTAAGAGAATCTCTACAACCCATCCCATCAATCAATCAATTAATCAAAGTACACAACCCATGCTTTCTTTCTCCCCAAGTCAAGCAACCTACCAAGTCAACTCTCAAGTCAAGTACAACTATCACCTCACATCCATCACTCACACTCATCACCTCTCTTACAACCACCCTTCCTCTCTTTCTTTCTCTTCACATTTTCCAAGCAACAAATGAGACAAAAAATGCACGTCCAAGCACTTCCAAAGGAGAGAAAAAGTGAGTTGTGTATAGCCCACTTCCTCTCCCAAGATCTATCATCCAAGCCCTTCATTTCTTATCATTTTTCATTAAATTGGGGCATAAGGAGCTTGGCGTTCCATCGGACCAAGAAGATCGAATGATGGGTGCTCCTATAGGCTTAGATTTTATTCTTTTGATGATGGGCCAAGTGGGGCCTCCCGATTGATGGTATAGATCTCACTTTGGACCCTAGATGTGGTCGATGGCCCACTATGATTCACATGATCATTCTATAATGGGGCCATTCTCCATGGACCCCATCATGATGTTTACTTTTTAGTTTGATAAGGGTCATCTAGACCTTCCATTTTGGTGGAGAAGGAATCTCCACCATTGATTTTTGATTTGGTGGGCCCACATATATTGGGACCCCACTTGATGTATGATCGAATGCATGGAACGGAGGGCCCATAGTGTTGGGGTCCCTCCATCGCACATGTCTACATTCTTCTCTCTCTTCCTCCTTCCTTTATTTTGTGGCCCACATGATGAGTGTATGTGACATCCGACCGCCCATCCAACAGACCACACGACGGTCCAAACATGGGATCAACCCACCTTGCTACCCTTATATTTGAAGGGTTTAGATGATGGGGAAATGCAAGCATTTGGTGGACCCCAACACGGCCAGGTGGGTCAGCCTAGAACTTGTTAGACGTCCATTGCCCAGACCGTCCAGCAAGGTCTGGACATTGCCGTGAACAAAACAAAAATATTTGGGGTGGGCCGCTCATGTAGGCCCCACCCTGATGTATAGGTCTAATCCACGCCGTCCATCCTATTTTTCAAGTCATTTTAGGTGTTGAGCCAAAAAATGAAGCTAATCCGATTATCAAGCGGGCCATACCATAGAAAACTGTGATTCTATTGATGAGGGCCCCACCTAGGAAATTCTTTAGAAAAACATATTTTCAAAAAAAAAAACCAAGTAGCAGGTGCTGCTGCTAACGTCCTGAGGACGCGCAGCAACGTCCTGCTGCACTGGCGATGAGAAAGGGTAAGGATGTGGGTGTAATGTCTCGAAAAAATCTGTACAAAGACCCGAGTTTCACCTCTGGCAGAAATCACTCAGGACCAAATCCTTTAGAAATTAGGCGAGAATTAGCTAGTGCTAAACTAGAGTACCTATGAAATAAGCACTAATCAATTTAAATATGATCTATAAGACCCAAAACGTGCAGAATCATTACCGCTACATTACCTTAAAACTTAAGATCAATCTCTAATCCCAGTTGCTCTCGGGAGCACACCAAAAGTCCGTATCGGACCTGGATCGTGCGTCGAAAGTTCGATTACTACAAAACTATACGGTTATAACCGCCTTGCTGTGCTTGACAACCATCTCAGAAATTAAGTCCTAATAGTATCCAGAAACACACAACTTGAGCCCGGAGTGAAGTGTGTGAGAAACACGAATATCTTTAGAAAGTGAACTGAGACTTAAGTGAATTGAGTCGTCTCACTTGCGGCCGAATCTAAGGATTCAGACCATCAGAATCTGACCCAATTACACCCTCAGATCAAGGAAAGTTTCCAACACATGTTAGTACACTTGTGGCCCTGATTGATCACCAGTGACCGTTGAACTGAAATTAGTCCGCCACAGCCGATCTGTAAATCTGATCAAACCAAAAACTTAACTAGACTTGGATCCAATGTCAAGGAGCTTAAGTCCGACCGCACGCAGAAAAGGGGCCTCTAGAAATGCTCCGTTGAGCCGAAACAGATGAGTTTTGGCTATAACATAAGTATACTATGGCCCTGGGGCCATTGAGCTCACGCTTGAGCCTATATAAGGGCTTTAAACCCTCTCTCTCCCTTCACATACAAATTTGCAAACCCTAGAGAGAGAAGAGAGAGAAGAGAAAAAAAGATAGAGAAAGAGAGAGTGTGTGGGAGATTGTTCTTGGGACTCAATCTCGCCATTCCACGTGCTTAGCTACCACTACCGTATCGCTATTCCGGCAATTCTGATTCTGCTTTCAGGTAAGAAATCCTAACCTAATCTATTTTAAGGATTCAAACAGGGTATGTAATGAAATAGCTAACCTATTTCATACAATAGGCTGTCGTTGTGCCGTAGACGAAGGCGGAGTGTTCAAACTGAATCCATTACAAGTTTACCGGTGAAAGGTGCGGACTATAAATGTATATGTTATGGTTTTCAAGGCTTTCAATGTCGGTTAATGATTTATAATCAACTGGGTTACCGTTTCACATGTTAGATACGCTGTTTTCCTCGCTTTACGGTTATATATGAACTATGTTAAATATAGGCTATTCCATGTGTAGGTTGAAATGATGGGATATGTCAGGAATTTGGTTTTGTGCTTGCCATGATTACTCACCATGAACATGTAATTGTTGAATACATGACAACTCCTTATGAAAGGATTTGCCCTAATATAGCTTATAACTGAGTTGTACCGTGTAGGTTGAAATGTGTAGTCTAAGTGTTTGTGGAAATGCTTGAATGAGTATGAAATTTGAATTCCTACTTGCCATGATTATCCATCGTGGATATATGCGTGTTATATTCATGAAAATCCTTAGTGAAAGGATTTGCCCTAATACATGTTGTGCTCAACATACGTTATGTATATTGATGTGAGTAGTCTAAGTGTTTGTGAAAATGTCTGAATGAGTACATATTTAGTAAGGGGTATTTATATAAGTGTTGAGGTGAGATTCTCAACTACCTTAGCTATGTGTATATATCCCTTCATGTAACTTAGATTAAATTGTAGGATTTAGTATGAAATGCATTTGTGCAAATTATGTTTACCTTATATTTTGTGAAATGTTCAATTGGTTATGTTACATGAATTAATTGTTTAACTTTGATATGCCTACCACATGTGTTATCCTGTTATATTTACATGCGTTTGGGACTACTACATAGTCCAGGCAATCGGTAACCAGTCCTGGTTTGGTGGCTGAGTTTGCTTCGCCGCATGAGACGTATCCGATGAATCTGAGCCATACTTTGGTTATCAACAGTGGTTGGGTAAATGATACAACGGAGGTACCTTGTCTTCCCAACACTACTGTATGAATCAATCTAATTAAGTATTGGCTAACATGAGCATGCACCGTACTACACGTGCTTTGGCAAGGAAGAGCTCTTTCGGGAGTTTACCATGTGCGCCGTGAGATGAAGACGCTGAGGGAGTGTAGGCGAGGGCATGCATCATTATCGCATATCATTCTTACATTAACAAGAGTATGTAGGACATGTTTGTTGTACTGCTTTATCAATACTGCTTGATTGAATTGATAATATGTTAACCTTTACTTTATTGTTCCACTGAGTTGATCACTCACTCCCATGTTCCGGGACGGTGTTTTAAACACCAACCAGACTCTGTCTTAGTTGCAGGTGATGGCAATGCCTATGAGGCAAAGCCAGACTTCGAGGATGACGAGGAGGCGTTCTCTTACATGCAGTTATCGGGCGGGTTCATGTGAGCCGTGTCCTGATCGCTAGGTATACAGGGACACTAACTAGATGCCCTTGCACTTGTTATTCTGTATTTTGAGACACACTTGTAAATTCATTTTGATCACTTTGGGAGTATACATATATATGGTTAACCTGGTGACATTTTCACACTCTAGAGATCTACAACAACTTATATGTTATATTTATCAATCACAGTCTTCCGCTTGCGTAAATTTATTCATTCTGGAGTGTGATATGTTGTTTGGCTTAATCTCATTCATCTTTAATGCACTAACACGGACAACATTAAATCATCATTATCTATGTTGCATAAGTGATGCATTGGAACTCGAGAGTTGAGTGTATACTTGACCCCCGATTTTCAGGGCGTTACAAGTTGGTATCAGAGCATGATTTAGATTAAACTGAACCTGGGTTATGGTCACATGACGTACGCTAACGCACCATGATGTAGGAGGGTGCGAGAAAATGTAGAAACAGACGTAGGATTCCCAAATTTCCCCAAACGGTGAAATTGATCGAAATCGACCGTAGAAATTGGGCCCGTAGGCCTTTATGATCATGTGAAATGATCCTCACACCTTTCTAGACCATTAATCAATGGGTTTAGATGGAGATTTAACCAGTTCCACACTTAGAATATATGTGAGATGGAACCCGAAACGACTCAAACGGAGTCGGGGGCCAAATCGGTACAATTCAGGGGGACCCGAAGTGGACCCCGTATATCACAGGAGCACCACCAGGATCGGGCTGCTTTAGGATCCTGTTTAGCTAAGGTCGAGGGTCAGGCCACTCTCAGACAGGAGATTCAAGAGACTCGAGCCGAGGTGAAATAGAAGCTTGAAGAACATCAAGCGTATGTGAAGAAGAAGTGCAAGAAGATGTTGCACACCCTGAAAGCCCTCTTGTGCTGCTTGCAGGACAAGGGTGCCCCTCCGCCATCGCCTGAGTCGGACGACTAGTCGTATGTTATCGTCGTCTAGATGTTTTCTGTGCTTTCTTACTTTCTATGTTTAGCTTTTATAGGTCTAGTAGTGTGGTAGGGTTGTTAGTATGATTAATGTTGAAGTTGTTTAAATTAGCTCACATGCATTTTTTGTCATCATCTATGTAAGGCATCTCATGTACTGTGACAATTTTCATTAAATAGAATGCATGAAGTTTTCTTTCATTATGGAATGTGTAAGCTGCTTGGGAAATTGAGTGTTGTTATGCAGAAACCTAACACATGTTACACCCTATGTTGTATATAAGGAATGCCACCTAAGAGCACGCGAAGTACGACACATCTCTCACCTGGCGATTCACTCGATGAGGCACCTCCCCTCAGTGATCGCCATATGGGCCCCTGTTCGGGCCCTTCTTACACTAACACTATGCCGGGTTCTCAGCCAGCCACTGGCCCCACCAATGGGCTGACACCTGTGCCACCATTTATTGCATCACCTGTGCCACCATCTACGGCACTACCTGTTGCACCACCGGTCCCTGAGAAGAACCGCGCATCTTCTTCGACGCCGCACATGCCTCGTTGGCTCCTCCTACTGATAGGTTCATGCAGATGATGTTGTTGATGTAGCAATAGCAGCAGCAGCTCTTGGCCACCCTTGGGAGAATTTTTGCCTAGGGCATGGGTGTGGCTCCACCTGCACCTTTTGTACACCTTGCTAGGAATGCAGGTGCTAGCGGCCTCTTCGAGCGATTTCAGCGCTTGCAGCCTCCTACTTTTGCGGGTACTCACAGACCCGAGGAGGTCGAGTATTGGCTTGACCACATCTCTAAGATGCTTAAGCCGCTGCATTGCACTGAGGCAGAGCAGGTGGAATTGGCCACCTTCATGTTTGAGAAGGAGGCCAGCTTATAGTGGGAGAGCATCCTCCGCACTGTTGTGGTGGGATATGTATAGATGTGGGCAGCCTTTAAGACCTACCTCCTATCCCCTCATGTATCGCCACGAGAAAGAGATTGAGTTCCTACTCCTCCGATAGGGAGGGATGACAGTGGTGGAGTACGAGAACAGATTCACGGAGCTGGGCAGGTACGGCCCGTTGATATTGGTCGACGAGCTAATGCGTATGCGACGGTTTTCTGAGGGTCTGTGACCCGCGATCCACTCGAAGATGTGCTACGCTAGCATACCCAGCTATGCTGAGCTAGTGAGCATGTCTATGCGAGCTGAGCAGAATGGGGACAGGCAGTCCCGTATGCGAGCACCTGTGGCCCTTAGGCCTCGACCTAATTTCCTAGCCAGGCCATTTCTCGACAAGAGGCCACGTGCAGACTCTCCTCCCAGGCTTGAGACCTACCGGCTCAGCTAGGACGAATCGACTTGCGATGCACATACTGTGGGAAGGCAGGTCATACAGTAAGTATTATTTCACTAGGATGAGGGACAGCGGGTTTTTGCTACCTCAGAGGATCAATCGCCAGCTTTCTCAAGCCATATCAGCACCACCTCTGCGGTCAGCACCAACACAGCCATCTTTTCGGCCACTGTACCTCGATTTAGGCCTCCTCAACAGCCTATGGTATCACAGCCGAATCGTTCACAGCAGGCTCGGGTGCACTCACTCACAGCTGAGGCATCAGAGGCAGCACCTACAACACCTATGGCTTTCGAAGTCACTGTACATGTCCAAGGTACTCCAGTTTTCTTATGGTGGACACTGGGTCCACTATCTCCATCATTTCATGTGCGGCAGTCAAGCCACTAGCATTAAATACTACTCATATGAAGGGAGTGAGAATCACTATCACTACAGGAACCTTTTCAAATGTCACCCAAACTTGTGAGGGTTGCTCAGTAGATCTGGGTAATAGGACAGTGCTCGTTGACCTTATTGTCGCCCCACTATGGCACTACGATGTTATCATCGGTATGGATTGGCTCACCAAGATGAAGGTAGAGATCGATTGCGATACTCGGGTTATGACAGCCTACGGACCTGAGGGCACGGTCTTTACTTTTCCAATACAGGTCAGTTGGCCCTATCGTGTTGGATGTTACGCTACCTTACTAGAGCATATTAATGGGCCGACATTAGGGAACACGCCAGTAGTCAGGAGTTTGAGGACATGTTCAGGATGATCCCTGGATTACCTCCTCAACGCGAGATCAATTTTACGATTGATCTTCTGTCCGGTGCGACACTCATCTCGTTACCCACATATCGTATGCCTCCATGTGAGATGGAGGAGCTAAGGAAACAGATCAATGATCTATTGCATGCAGGCTTCATATGACTGAGTGTGTCTCCTTGGAGAGCGCCCGTGTTGTTTGTGAAGAAGAAGGACGGGTCACTGCGATTGTGTATTGATTATCGCAGGCTGATCCAAGTGACGGTGAAGAACAAGTATTCTTTACCCAGGATAGATGATCTATTTGATCAGTTGAAGGGGGCACGATACTTCTCAAAGATCGATCTGCAGTGAGGGTATCATCAGTTGCGCGTCAAGGATGAGGACATGCAGAAGACAGCCTTCAGGACCAGTTTTGGACACTATGAGTTTCTCGTTATGTCGTTTGGTCTTACGAATGCACCGTGTTCATGGACTTGATGAACAAAGTGTTTCGGCCATTTCTGTTCCGATTCGTCATCGTGTTTATAGATGACATACTGATATACTCTAAGAGTCGGGAAGAGCACGAGGAACACCTACGAGCAGTCTTGGGTACTCTGAAGAAGAACTAGTTGTTCGCATAGTATAAGAAGTGCGACTTCTGGAAAGATGAAGTCAAGTTCCTGGGACATGTGGTGTCCAAGGAAGGGATAACAGTTGACCTTGCTAAGTTAGCCACAGTTCAGGACTAGGAGCAGCCGGGTTCGGTTACTGAGGTGAGGAGTTTTCTTGGTCTGGCAGGGTACTACCGTCATTTTATTAGGGACTTTTCCAAGATTGCCAGACCATTGTCTCAGTTGACACAAAAGGATCTGAAGTTCGCCTGGAATGAAAAGGCAAAAGCAGCTTTTCAGGAGCTGAAGGACAAGCTAACGTCCGCCCCTATGCTAGTATTGTCAGAGAAAGGGGTTAAGTATACTATATACATCGACGCTTCTCACGTTGGTCTGAGTTGTGTCCTTATGCAGAAGGATAGGGTAATTGCTTACGCCTCGAAACAGTTGAAGAAACACAAGGAGAACTACCCTACACACACCTGGAGTTGGTAGCTGTCATCTTTGCACTGAAGCTCTGGAGACATTACCTCTACGGAGAGGGGTTTGAGCTCTTTTGCAACCACAAGAGCCTTAGATACATATTCACTCAGTGGGACCTGAATATGAGGCAGCGGTGATGGATGGAAACCTTGAAGGACTTTAAGTTCGAGGTTTCCTACCATCCGAGCAAGGCTAACCTTGTGGCTGACGCATTGAGCCGCAAGAAGACCATAGAGTTTACGGCTCCATTGATGGTGGCACAATGGAGTATAGTAGAGTTCGTGCGAGACTTCGAGTAGAAACTCACCGTGGAGGAGCCGTTTGAGAGCGTCGCGCACGTTCGTGTTCGGCCACTTATTGATGATAGGATCATCGAGGGCCAAAAGGACAATAAGCGATTATCTGAGCTTCGAGAGAAGGCTAGCGACGATGAGAACGCCGAGTGGCGAGTTAGTACGGATGGGGGCTTACGTTACCGTGGCCGCCTATGCGTCCCAAATCTTCATGACTTGAGACAGGTGGTTCTTGAGGCGGCACATAGTTCGAAATTGGCGATGCATCTTGGAAGCACGAAGATGTATCGAGATATGAAGAGATCATCCTGGTGGGACAACATGAAGGCCCATGTAGCAGATTATGTGTCCCGTTGTCTCACGTGCCAGCAGGTTAAAGCTGAACATCACTGACCTCCTGGACTACTTCAGCCCATGCCCATAGCTGAATGGAAGTGGGATTTCATCTCTATGGATTTCATATCAGGGCTGCCGAAGAAGAGGAAAGGACATGACTCCATTTGGGTGATCGTGGACCGATTGACGAAATTGGCTCATTTTCTCCCTATCAAAGTTTCCCTAGAGATTGTGTCTAACCGAGACACGCGATTCACATCTATCTTCTGGACTTGTATCCAGGAAGCAATGGGTGTGAAGTTGAAATTCAGTACTGCGTTCCATCCACAGACTGACGGGCAGATGGAACGGGTAAATCAGGTGTTAGAAGATATGCTGCGATCTTTTACGCTGGATTTCAAGGATAGTTAGGACGACTGTCTTCCTTATGCAGAGTTCGCGTATAACAACAGTTTTCAGGCGAGTATTGGCATGGCTCCATATGAGATATTGTATGGGCGACCCTGTCAAGCACCAAATTGTTGGGCAGAGGTTGGTGAGAAGAGCCTGACTGACCTAGAGTTGGTTCAGGCGACCTCAGAGAAGATCGACATTATTAGGCATCAACTTCTGGCAGTATAGAGTAGGCAGAAGAGCTATGCCGATACGAGGTGGCGGTAGCTAGAGTTCGAGGTTGAGGACCATGTGTTTCTGAAAGTTTCCCCCATGAAGAGAGTCATTCGGTTTGGAAAGAAGGGGAAGCTTATGTTATGGTTCATTAGCCCATTTCAGATACTTGATCGAGTGGGTGAGGTGGCATATCGTCTTGCTCTACCCACACCACTTACGGGCATGCACAACGTATTTCATGTATCTATGCTAAAGAAATACGTTCCTGATCCTTCCCACATCATCAAATGGGAGCAGGGACAGTTGAGTGAGGATGCTACTTATGTTCTGCGGCTGACACACATCCTAGACAGGAAGGAGCAACTGTTGCATAGTAGGGTTATCCCGTTGGTGAAGGTGTTATGGACGCATCACACTAAGGAAGAGGCTACTTAGAAGATAAAAACTGAGGTCCATAAGAACTACCCTCAGATTCTCAAGGAGTACGAAAAGGTACTAATTTCGAGGATAAAATTTTTCTTTAAGGGGGTAGATTATAACGTCTCGAAAAAATTCGTACAAAGACCCGAGTTTCACCTCAGACAGAAATCACTCAGGACTAAATCCTTTAGAAATTAGGCGAGAATTAGCTACTGCTAAACTAGAGTACCTGTAAAATTAGCACTAATCACTTTAAATATGATCTGTAAGATCCAAAATGTGCAGAATCTTTACCGCTACATTACCTTAAAACTTAGGATCAATCTCTAATCCCAGTTGCTCTCGGGAGCACATCGAAACTCTGTATCGGACCTGGACCGCGCGTCAAAAGTCCAATTACTATGAAACTGTAGGTAATGACCGCCTTACTAGGCTTGACAACCATCTTGGAAATCAAGTCCTAATAGTATCCAGAAAAGCACAACTTAAGCCCGGAGCGAAGTGTGTGAGAAACACAAATATCTTTAGAAAATGAACTGAGACTTAAATGAATTGAGCCGTCTAGCTTGCAGGCCGAATCTAAGGATTCAGACCGTCAGAATCTGACCCAATTACACCCTCGGATCAGGAAAAATTTTCAACACATGTTAGTACACTTGTGGCCCTGATCGAGCACCGGTTACTGTTGAACTGAAACTGGTCCGCCACGGCCAATCTATAAATCCGATCAGACCGGAAACTTAACTAGACCTGGATCCAATGTCAAGGAGCTTAAGTCCGATCGTACGCAGAAAAGGGGCCTCTAGAAGTGCTCCGTTGAGCCGAAACAGATGGGTTTTGGCTATAACATAAGTATATCATGGCCCTGGGGCCATTGAGCTCACGTTTGAGCCTATATAAGGGCCTTAAACCCTCTCTCTCCCTTCACATACGAATTTGCAAACCCTAGAGAGAGAAGAGAGAGAAGAAAAAAAAAAGAGAAAGAGAGAGTGTGTGGGAGATTGTTCTCGGGACTCAATCTCGTCGTTCCACGTGCTTAGCTACCACTACCGTATCGCTATTTCGGCGATTCTGATTCCATTTTTGGGTAAGAAATTCTAACCTTAATCTGTTTTAGGAATTCAAATAGGGTATGTGATGAAATAGCTAACCTATTTCAAACTATAGGTTGTCGTTGTGCCGTAGACGAATGTGGAGTGTTCAAACTGAATCCGTTACGAGTTTACTGGCGAAAGGTGCGGACTATAAACATATAGGTTATGGTTTTCAAGGCTTTTAATGTCGGTTAATGATTTATAACCGACTGGGTTGCCGTTTCACATGTTAGATACGTTGTTTTCCTCGCTTTACGGTTATATATGAACTATGTTGAATATAGGTTATTCCATGTGTAGGTTGAAATAACGGGATATGTCAGGAATTTGGTTTTGTGCTTGTCATGATTACTCACCATGAACATGTGATTGTTGAATACGTGATAACTCCTTATGAAAGGATTTGCCCTAATATAGCTTATAACTGAGTTGTACCGTGTAGGTTGAAATGTGTAGTCTAAGTGCTTGTGGAAATGATTAAATGAGTATGGAATTTGAATCCCTCCTTGCCATGATTATCCATCGTGGATATATGCGTGTTGTATTCGTGAAAATCCTTAGTGAAAGGATTTGCCCTAATACATGTTGTGATCAACATACGTTATGTATGTTGATGTGTGTAGTCTAAGTGTTTGTGAAAATGTCTGAATGAGTACATATTTAGTAAGGGGTATGTTATATAGGTGTTAAGGTGAGATTCTCAACTATCTTAGCTATGTGTATATATCCCTTTATGTAACTTAGATTAAATTGTAGGATTTAGCATAAAATGCATTTGTGTAAATTACGTTTACCTTGTATTTTGTGAAATGTTCAATTGGTTATGTTACTTGAATTAATTGTTTAACTTTAATATACCTGCCACATGTGTTATCCTGTTATATTTACATGCGTTGGGACTACTACATAGTCCAGGCAATCGGTAACCGGTCCTGGTTTGGTGGCTGAGTTTGCTTCGCCGCACAAGATGTGTCCGATGAATCCGAGCCGTACTTTGGTTGTCGACAGTGGTTAGGCCACACGGAGTGCTTAAGCACTTCATGTCGATTAACTCGATGTGTGCTCGTACCAGTCGAGCTTGTCAAGTAACCCGATTGACCAGATGTATGTTCACCATGTATGGATGCTACTGCTTGAATCTAAGGTACCAAACTCACCAGTGACAAGCCCCGTTAACCCTGGTACCTCGATCCGCTAAGACTCATAAGCCGGGCATGGTGGTAGGGGACACCATGGTCGAGCTATCGACCTACGCTGGGGTGATGAGCCTCCCCGTAATGTCCAATGAGTAACACAGACTCGTGAGCCAAATACGGTGGTATGGAACACTGTATTCGAGCTGTCGGCCTACACTGATCAGTTGACAAGCCCTTTGTAGTGACCTCGAGCATACTCTGAGACTGAGTTGAAGCAACGAGCCTTTCCTTAGCCACTTGAGTATAAACTAAGCCTACACTGATCAAGTGACGAGCCCTCTGTAGCAACCTAGAACCGCAACATCGGATGAGATTTACTAGGACTGACGACCCTATAATGGATCATTGTTTGGGCAAATGATACAACGGAGGTACCTTGGCTTTCCAACACTGTTGTATGAATCAATCTAATTAAGTATTGGCTAATATGAGCATGCACCGCACTGCAAGTGCTTTGGTGAGGAAGAGCTCTTTCGGGAGTTTGCCATGCGTGCCGTGAGATGAAGACGCTGAGGGAGTATAGGCGAGGGCATGCATCATTATCGCATATCATTCTTGCATTAATAAGAGTATCTAAGACATGTTTGTTATACTGCTTTATCATTACTGCTTGATTGAATTGATAACATGTTAACCTTTATTTTATTGTTCCACTAAGTTGATCACTCACTCCCACGTTCCGGGACGATGTTTTAAACACCAACCAGACTTTGTCTTAGCTGCAGGTGATGGCAATGCCTACGAGGCGGAGCCAGACTTCGAGGATGACGAGGAGGCATTCTCCTACATCCAGTTATCGAGCGGGTTCATGTGAGTCGTGTCCTGATTGCCAGGGCTACAGGGACACTGACTAGATGCCCTTGCACTGTTATTCTGTATTTTAGGACACACTTGTATATTCATTTTGATCACTTTGGGAGTATACATGTATATGGTTAACCTGGTGACATTTTCAAACTCTAGAGATCTACAACAACTTATACGTTATATTTATCAATCACAGTCTTCCGCTTGCGTAAATTTATTTGTCTCTGGAGTGTGATATGTTGTTTGGCTTAATCCCATTCATCTTTAATGTGCTAACACAGACAACATTAAATCATTATTATCTATGTTGCATAAGTGATGCGTTGGAACTCGGGAGTTGAGTTTATACTTGACCCCCGATTTTCAGGGCGTTACAGTGTGTCCCATACGTGGGCCCCACTGTGATGTGTGTTGAACATCACATCATGCATTTGGTGGGCCCCTTTTCGTTGTGAACCCCACTTCAAAGATCAGCCGTATGTGGTGCTCAGGTGGCCCACATCACAGGGAACAGTGGAGGATTGAACGTCTGCCATTGAAACCCTTTGGGTTTCACAGAAGTTTGGATCATTATGAAATTTGTTTTCCTCTTCAACCGGGTCTGCGTGACCTTACCAACAGATTGGGTGAAAAATAAACCTTATGGTGGGCCCCAAGTGGGACCCACTGATGTATGTATTGTATCCACTCTTTCCAATAGTGTGGACCCCCACCATGAGGTATGTACTTTATTTATGTCGTCCATCTCTATGGGACCCACCATGATGCATGTGTTGCACCTAAATCGTCCAACCATTTGGCAAGCTCGTCTTAGGGCTTGAGGCTAAAATTAAGACAGATCTAGGATCAGGTGGACCACATTACTAGAAACAGTGGATTTGAACGTCCACCATTAAAACCCTTGGGCTACAGGGTTTGGACTAATATGATATTTGTTTTTCCTCTAGATCCAGGCCTTTTGTGACCTTATGAATAGGCTAGATGGGAAATAAAACCTATAATGGGGCCCACTAGAATTTAAGCGTGGAAATCATTATCTCCACTGTTATCTATGATATGGTCCAGTTGATCTTTTGATATAATTCATTTCTTTTATATATATTTTGATTTCTAAAATAGATGAGTTGGGTTCGGCCCATTCGTCTTGGCCCATTTAACTCGGCCCATTCATCTTGGCCCATTTAACTCGGCCCATTTAATTTGGCCCATTGATTCGACCCATTTGATTAAGCCCGATGTGATGTACTTGGGGCCCATTTGATTGGGCCCGATGTGATGTATGAGGCCCGTTGTTAAGGCCCACCTTGATATACATGAGGCCCATGTGATGCGGCCCATTTGATGTAATTGGGGCCCATGGGTCGAGGCCCAATGGGATGTATGTAAGGCCCTTTGCTATGTGTGATTCCACCTTAGTTATGTGATGATGTTTATGGCAGGTCGTGCCTTGGGAGCAATGATGGTTTGACGTCCACATTATAAGAATAATGTTGGTTAAATGTCCACATTGTAACTCTCCTTAGGGCCCATTGATAGGCCCATACTTGTTGTGTGTAGGTCGTCTAGGCCCATCTTCGTTGTAAGGATAGTTCATCACCATATAACATGCTTAGTATAACTCCATGATTCATGCCCATATGATTATCGAGGCCGAGTTCGAGGCCTATTCCGATTTGTCAAGGCTGATTGTATCGAGGCCGATTCCGATTGTTGAGGCTGAGTATCAAGGTCGATTCTGATTTATCAAGGCCGATTGTATAGGTCGATTTCGATTGTCAAGGCCGAGTATCGAGGCCAATTCCAATTGTCGAGGCTGAGTATCAAGGCCGATTCCAATTGTCGAGGCCAATTGTATAGGCTGATTCCGATTATCGAGGCCGAGTATCAAGGCTGATTCTGATTTGTCGAGGCCGATTGTATCGAGGTTGATTCCAATTGTCAAGGCCGAGTATCGAGTCCAATTTTGATTTATTGAGGCCGATTCCGATTGTCGAGGCTGAGTATCAAGGCCAATTCCAATTGTCGAGGTCGATTGTATAGGCTAATTTTGATTGTCGAAGCCGATTCGGATTTGTCGAGGCCGATTCCAATTCTCAAGGCCGAGTATCGAGGCCGATTCTGATTGTTGAGGCTGAGTATCAAGGCCGATTCGAATTGTCGAGGCCGATTGTATAGGCCGATTCGAATTGTCGAGGCCGATTGTATAGGCCGATTCCGATTGTCGAGGCCGAGTATCGAGGCCGATTGTATAGGTCAATTTTGATTATTGAAGCCGAGTATCGAGGCCGATTCCAAGTGTCAATTCCGATTGTTGAGGTCGATTTCGATTGCCAAGGCCGATTAGCGAGACCTAATGTGGTGAATATGAGGTCTATGTGATGAGGCCCATTGTAACACATTTGAGGGTAAGGCGATGGAGTCCCTCATGATGTATATTAGGCCTATGTGAGAGGCCCATCGTGATGTGTATTAAGCTCTTGAGTGAGGCCCATGATGTTGTATATTAGGTCCTTGTGTGAGGCCATGAGTCCACTATGCGTTAGGCTTTATGTGGGTCATTCCTTGGGAAAAATGTTGGTTAAATGTCCACATTGTCAAGGCCGATTGTTGATACCGATTATGAGTATGTGACAGCATAGCATCATGATACGTGTCCATACGCATCATTTGCATATTTATTGTTAGATGTGATTGACCCTTACATATGCCATAGTACAGATGGTTTATGAAACTCCCTAATAGGTGGAGTCATCCCACATGAGCGCACAATATGCATAGGATTGATACATGATTAGACTACATGACTCATGCATCTTACATTGTGTGATTGTGATTACTGTACGCCCTAGTGACATCAGGGTTGTGACCTCCACAAGCATGTCATGATGGCCAGATGGGACACTGAAAATGTTTGGTTCGAGCATCTGAGTACTTTGGATGCCCTTGGGTGAAAGTCCCTAAACCTTCAAGGCCAGGAGACGCCCCAACGTCTAAACCGAGTGGATACATGAGTGCCCGAGTGCCGAATACCAGTAGGTCACGTCTCCCATTGTGTCGTGGTCGGTCGGGAGGGGGTGTGGCCTTATCCACCCAAATGAGGGGGCTACAAGCTAGGCTGAGTTTGACTAGCTCGCAAATGAGTCTGCTATCGATAAGCCGGGTAGATATCGCAGACTACTGGTCAGGCAGATAGTGTGGTCTCTTCTTCTCACTGGGTTGTGCGGCTAGGAAGGCGGCAGTCAGTGTGGAGTGTACTAAACCCCGGTGATGATCCCAGAGATGTACAGTACTGATATGTGGACTTGATATGAGGACTGACATGATATTATGACACCCCATCACTGTTGTACATGTGGGCGGGCACACGTGGGCAGACACTGATGTGGGTAAGTGTGATGTGGGCGGGGCTAAGGCCTGGGCAAGCTATCACACTGGGCGAGCTACCAGTGGTTGGCAAGCTATTGAACAGGAGTTGCATACTCATTCATTCATCCATTCACTATCCACTCAGGCTGGCGGTGCGTAACTATTTGTTACATGTACCTTCGCAATGGCTAGGATTTCGATTGGGGTGCACAACTAACCTGAGATCAAGAGTTTACCACATTGTGTTTGACTAGCCAAATTTAGGTATGGGACTGGTTTGGATAGAATTCCCTTGTGATGGACCCCATAACCTACGATACCACGTACTATCATCCCGACTTCAATCTAACTTGGTCATTTCATTCGCATTGCATATTACATTTCATCCACGGCATATGGTATTTTGGATTGCTACGTTTCTGCACTTATATGGCTTAGACGGACTTGGCAGGATCTACATATTGCATTGCATCCGCAGTATATGATATTTGGCTCATTATAATCTGCATTGCGTACTCTGATATTATATGACTCATGGACTTACCAGTATATTTCCGCTTACTATGATATTATATTATTCATGATCTTGTCAGTATTTCAGCTTATTCCGATGATGTATGATTTATGGGCTTTATTGTATACTTGGCACTTACCTTATACACACTTTCACCACCCTCTAAGCTTTCTATAAGCTTATGCACGATAAATGCGTGCAGGTGGCGTTAGGTCAAGCAGTGTAAAAGTTGGAGCACGCAACGGATTTCTAGAGCTTTGATTTTAATACATATGTATTTCCCTTTCAGCATTGTATTTAAATGTTTATATTAGTAGATATGTGGTGATGTTATTTTATGACTTGGTTACGCTTGTGGTTATGCTCCATTATAAATAAATAAATAAAAATCACACTGAAAATCTTTCTTGTAGAATCCCAGGATCGGAATCTGGCACATGAGTGCCGGGAGCCAAGAATGGGGCACTACAGAGGCTGTCAATGTCGGATTCGGCGATCGGGAATTTTGTAAGCCCATTTTTTGAGTTTGGGGCGTGACAGGTCCCACGAACGTGGCCCACCAGATATATAGAATACATATATATATATATATAATTATTACTATTATATATATATACCAATCATACTTACTCCAACATTCAGGGAACTGGACGGTGGCAGCAGGCCTGACCGTCTAAAATCCCACTGACATTGTGGATGAAATCGTAGATCAAGGTGGGCCACGTGCTGGATGTAGTATGTGTATGGGGTGGGCCTTGCAGATGGAGGGCATGGATGAAACGGATGGACAGCATGGGATGATATACATACATCATGTGGGCCACGTCCACAGAACTTGTTGACGGTGGTACAGTAGCTTTCTACTTCTTGGAACCCATCGTCCAGATGAACAGCAGGGATGAAATGCAAACATTCAAGGTGGGTCCACACGTGTGGGACCCACCACCCTTTTTGGAAGGAGCTGATATTTGTGTTTTTACTTCATCCAAGCCTGTCCAAATGGACAGGCAACGAGGCAGGGTCCAACACATAGATGGTCTAGATTAGGTGGGCCGCATTCCATCACAAAAAGAGAGAGAGGGAGAGAGAGAAATAGAGAAATAGAGAAAAAAAATCGATGGAGGGGAGGGACCCCGCCACTAAGGGCCCTCCCTATACAATACATACATCAAGATGGGTCCCACCATAAGTGGGCCCTTAAATCACAAAAATTGAAATATAAAATCACCCACCTTTGATCTTCTCCTCCTTCCGCCAAAGCATCCTAGAGCTCCAAAGGATGAACTTCAACGGTTGAAATTAGTTTTGGAGGGTGAGGATGGGAGATAGGAAGTGGGCCACACAAAGCTCTCTTATGAAGCTTGCTTGGACATGGGTTGCTTGGGAGGAAATGAGAGAGAGACGTGTAAGAGAGAGAGGGATGGGTGAGAGATGTGGTGTGATGGGTGAGTGAGTGATGGATGTGTACTTGTGTAAGAGAGAGTGTTGACTTTTGGGGAGGGTGCTTGCACTTGGGGATGGGATGGAGTAATGGGTTATACTTTGATTGATTGATGGATTGATGTGACGTTTCGTGGAGATTCTCTTGAAATTATAACGTGCAGTATTTTCCTCGAACTAAACATGGGCCCACATCTCCTGGCACGGGTATCACCTCAGCGCGCGAGAGGCGGCGTAAGAACCGTGGCAACGGTGCGGTCGTAAGGGTACAAGTCTCGGGTCGAGCCAACTCTGATATACGGGACACGACTCAAGATCGCGCGCAAACGCTGATAACAGATCGCGGGTCGCTGAAATTTGATCAGGAGGACCGGAAGCCTATGAAACAGTACGGGCTAGGACATAGGTCTCACAGTGCGGGTGTTAATGTTTCAGGAACTGGCTGAGCTGTCAGCTCTTCTTCATGGGTAGCTTGAGAAGTCATGGTTGCGCAGGATCGAGTGATCATGCTTCGGATCAGTGCCTAAGCAAGTGTAAGCCAAAGAATTTTTTTTGTTGAATGTAATGGTGAATGTCCCTTGAGAGTGAAGTATCACAAACTTTTGAGTTGGGTCTCAGCTAGTGAAAGCTAACATTCCCCAGTGGAGTCGTCATTTTGTGGACACTAGAAATTGGTGCCCATGCCTACTCTGATGTTTGATGCGATTTGATGATGGGGGGATTAGGCTGATATGTACGTGTTGGAGTCACCACTAGCCGATAAATCTCAGAATCGCGTAGTCGACTAGAACCACTGAATATGCAAGGTTGGAGAAGTCCGAAGACTTTCTGTAACATCCTGAAAAAATCTGTATAAAGACTCGAGTACCACCTCAGGCAAAAATCACTAAGGACCAAATCCTTTAAAAATTAGACGAAGATTAATTAAGTTCTTAACTAAATCACCTATCGAATTAGCTTGGACAACTTTCAATATGAACTACAAGACCCAAAATCAGTAGGATCGCTGACGCTACGTTACCCTGAAATCTAGGATCAATCTCTAAACCCAGTTGCTCTTGGGAGCGCATTAAAACTCTGTATCGGACCTGGACCGTGCATCAAAAATCCGATAAGTGCGAAACCATACTGTTATGACCACCTTACTGGACTTGACAACCATCTCGGAAATCGAATCTAGATAGTATCCAGAAACGCACAACTTGAGCCCAGAGAGAAGTGTATGAGAAACGCGAATATCTTTAGAAATTGAACTCAGATTTAAGTGATTTGGGTCGTTCGCTTGCGGGCCAAATCTAAGGTTTCCCATCGTCAGAATCTGACCCAATTACACCCTCGGAACAGGAAAAATTTCTAACACATGTCAGTGTACTTGTGGCTCTGATCGAATATCGGTGACTGTTGAACTGAAACTGGTCCTCCACGGTCGATCTGTAAATCCAATCGGACTAAGAACTGAACTTAACCTAGATCCAATGTTAGGGAGCTTAAGTCTGACCGCATGCAGAAAAATGGGCCTCTGGAAGTGTTCCGTTAGATCGAAACTGTCATCCTTTGGCTATAACCTAAGTATACCTTGGCCCCGAGGCCATTTCCATCAGTCCTAGGCTTATATAAAGGCCTAAAACCCTCTCTCACCCTTCACATACGAATTTCTAACCCTAGGAGAGAGAAGAGAGAGAAAAGAGAAGAAGAAAGTGAGGAGAAAAGAGAGAGTGTGAGAGTTTGTTCCTGGGATTCAATCCCACCCTCCACCTGCTTAACCATCGCTATTGTATCGTTATACCAGCGATTCTGATTCCATTTTCGGGTAAGAAATCCTAACCCTAATCCGTTTTAGGGATTTAAATAGAGTAAATAGTGAAATAGCTAACCTATTTCATACTATAGGTTGTCGTTATGCCGTTGGTGAGGACTTAGTGTTTAAACTGATTTCGTTATGGGTCTATCGGCGAAAGGTGCAGACTGTAAACGTTTAGGTTATAGTTTTTAAGGCTTTCAATATCAGTTAATGATTTATAACTGACTTAATTGTTGTCACATGTGCTTAGATGCAATGATTTTCGTATATCACATATATATATATGTGTGAACTATATTAAATATAATGCATTCCATGTGTTTGTTGAAATGTTTAGATGAATATAGGATGGTGATTTGTGCTTGCCATGGTTGTTGTTTGAGAATACCTGATGTTGTACGTGTGGCAACTCCTTTGTGAAAGGATTTGCTATAAAATACGTTATAACTAATTTATTATATGTATGTTGATATGTGTAGTTTAAGTGTTTGATAAAATGCCTGAATGAGAAAATGTTAGTTGACGTGTATTTGATGAGGGTGTTGAGATAGGATTCTCAAGTACATTATCCATAGTTACAGTTTCCTTCATGTAACCTATCTCACTACTAGGTGATTTATGTATAAAACTCATATGTGGAATGATATGTTCTATGTGTTTGATAAAATGTCTGAACGAGAAATTGTTTAATGAATGTCATTTAATAAGGGTGTTGAGGTAGGATTCTCAACTAACTTATCTACATGTATAGTTTCCTTCATGTAATCTATATTACTACTACATGAATTATGGGTGAAATGCATATGTATAATAGCATGCTTAATATGTTTGTTGAAATGCTCAAATAAGAATTTTGTTTGAATCGACTGTTAAATATTGTATGATTATCACATGTCTCCATATGCTACACTTGAGTGTGATTAGGACTACTATTTAGTCCAGGCAATCGGTAACAATTCCGGTTTAGTGGCTGAATTAGTCTCGCCACATTTGATGCGTTCGATGAATCTGAGTCGTACGATAATTGTCGACAGTGGTACCATGTCGATTAATTCACCGTACGCTCGTACTAGTCGAACTTGTCTAATAAACCGATTGGCCTATTGTGTGTTTACCATGCATGGACACTACTGCTTAAATCTAAGGTACCACTTACCAATGTAAAGCCTGTTAAACCTTGGTACCATGATCTGTTAAGACTCATGAGCTGGGCATGGTGGTATGAGACACCGTGGTCGAGCTATCGGCCTACGCTGGGGCGACGAGCCTCCCCGTAGTAACCAGTGAGTAACCCAAACTCGTGAGCTGAATACGGTGGTATGAGACACTGTATTCGAGCAGTCGGCCTACACTGGCACAGCTTGGCTGTGGTCCCTAGTCGGGTTGATGACGAACCTTCAAAAATAGACTGTCAGTTGGTAGGGCGTTGGTGGAGTAACCTCGAGTATGAAATAGGCCTACCTCGGCGCAGCCTGGCTGTGGTCCTCAGTTGGGTTGGTGACGAGCCTTCGAAAATAGACTGTCAGTTGGTAGGGCATTGGTGGGGTGACCTCGAGTGTGAATTAAACCTACGCTGACGGTGACGAGCCTCTCGTAGCAACCCATGGTGTAAACTCGCGAACTTGCCTATTGTATGTGATGAACTAGGATTGACGACCCTAGATGGATCAATATTTGGGTCAATGATATAAAGGGAGGTACCTTAACTTCCTAAACCTGTTGTATGAATGAGTCTAATTAAGAACTTGGCTAATCACGCTCATGCACCGCATTGCATGTGCCTTTGCTGTTGGTGTTGAGCATAGAGGAAGGGGTGCATGCCGCGACCATAAGAAGAAGATCGCAGAGGGAGTGCAGGTGAGGGCATGCATCATTAATACATATCATGTTTGCATTAACTAGAGTATTTAGGGAGGTTTGATTATATTGCTTTATCATTACTGCTTGATTGAATTGATAACATGTTAACCTTTGCCTTATAGCTTCACTGAGTTGATCACTCACTCCCACGTAGGGGTGTACACAAACCAAGCTAGCCCAGTTAGCTCGCTCAACTCGGCCAGAAAAAGCTCGACTCGGCTCGACCTGGAACTGAGTTCGGGTCAGGATGGGCCAATTTTCTCAACCCGAAACTGAATTCGGGCCGAGTTCAGATAGGTCCCAGTTCAGCCCGACTTGGTCCGAAACCCGACTCGACCCGACCCGACTCGGCCCGACTCGGCTTTTAGGTATATATACCTGTTAAAAAAACCATCCACAGTTGTGAAACAGAGGTTCTAATCAGCCTCTTCAGATGATCAGCCAGAGAATTGTCAATAGGTACTCAGATTCTTTAAGAAGAAAAATCATAAACATTGTTTACATAGTTAGGATTAGGGTTTCGGGTTCGAGTAGGGTTTGGATTAGGGTTTCAGGTTTGGGTAGGGTTTGGATTAGGGTTTCGAGTTCAAGTAGGATTTGGATTAGGGTTTCGGGTTCGGGTATGGTTTGGTTAGGGTTTCGGGTTCGAATTGTTGATCATGGCCTGGATTGTCCTTTCCTCTTCAAGATGTTAGCCTGGGTGGGGTGTCTACAGAATTAAATCACGATCAAATAGCACCTTCATACCTCGCTTGCTCATATAGTTCAAGCACACATGTCACACACATGTTAATATGGATTCTGCTACAGACGCTACAACTCTACTTGATAGAGTGCTCCCAATCAACTTGTAAAGGTTTTTTCTCATTCAAGCCTTTATAACCGTGAGTGCCCCCTTCCAAACTTTTAGGACATCTTCATACCTAACAAATTTGCATCGGAGTGCTTAAAGAGCTCCTAGAGATTATATTCATTTTCAAGTTAGGAATGTGTTTCACATCTCTCAGAGTACGCTCCACCCCGTCAAACATTCTTATACAAACTGATCCAATTCCAATAATCTTACAAGTATGATTGTTGCCGCAATGAACTAGGTCGTCATTATACTCATTGTACATGATGAACCAACTTCGATGCAGACAGATGTGATACAATGCCCCCGTATCCAAAATCCATTTGTTATACAAGTGTTCGACTTTGGACATAAACAATACGTCGCAGCCACTTATCTCTTCGCTGGATTCTGCTGAATTAGCTTCCTTCGGTGAATTATCTAAATTATCATCTTTTTGAGTTTTGGGATTTGAACAGTCCTTCATATGTCATGTCTTACCATAATTCCAGCACTTTAACTTCCCTTTGCCCTTTGACTTGGACCCAGATCACGATTTCCCTTCTCTCGCTCAGACTGTCTCCCCTTAGCAACCAGCACACCCGTAGAGATACCTTCCCCACCGTTATTTCTTCTCAACTACTTCTACCAAAGAGCTAAGATAGTTGTATCAAGGTCCAAGGTATTCTTACCATGGCACAAAGTATCCACCGGATTCTCGTAGGAATCCGGAAGGGATGTCAACAATATTAGGGCCTTGTCTTCTTCATTGATCTTCACTTCCACACTTCCACACTTGTCAACTTTCAAACTAGTTCGTCGAAGGCATCGATGTGTTTAAATAAATCTGTCTCTTTCACCATCTTCAGATTGTACAACTGTCTTTTTAGATATAGGCAATTGGAAAGCGACTTCATCATGTAGTGGCTCTTCGACCTTGCCCATAGTCATGTGGTCGCCGTCTTATTAATACATTATACAAGACTCCATCAACCAAGTACAGTTGAATTACATTAATTGCACTCTGATGAAGATCATCTCAATCTTCTTCTTTCATCATTTTGGGACATTTCGCTTTTCCAAGGAGTGCTTGTGACACCCCTTGTTGAATTAGGAAGACTTTCATCTTCAACCTCCATAATTCAAAGTTAATTTACCTATAAACTTCTCCATCTTGAACTTCACATTCGATCCCTTCGATCCTATATCTCAAATTCAATCTAAAATTCCAACGTAAAGCGTATGCTATGAAACCACTTTTTGTGTAATAACATATAAATATTGCATATTTATCCTCTTAATTGCATTAGTTTATATACATTTAAAGTGCTTAATTCATTAACTAATATCTATTTTATACATGTGAGGTAATCCGAGAAACAAAGACAAATTTATGCTTAAGAGGGAGGATTAAAACTCAAAAGATTAATTAAGAGCAGACTTGAATATTTGAAATACATTAATGAAGAATTCACATGTCAAAGATTAAAAAAAAAAAAAACCAAGTATAAAAGATGAAGGACTGAAAAATCACACAATTTAATAACAGAAATAACAGACTGTTCGGTCCTACTAAAGGTTGGTTCAGTCTGACCAAATGTGCACAAAATAGTCCAGTGATTGTAAGTGTTATGGTCTCATACTCCTTTGATTGTCAAATTTTGATGTGTCAAAACATCTATTTGTGTCTTGTGCTTGTATGATGATTTATATGAATTCAAGACACTGCATAAACACTTCAAGAAGCTACAAGTTGAACTTTTCAAGAAGTTACATATTGAAGTTCAAGATGCTACATGTTGAAGTCTCAAGAAGCTACAATGTTGATGTTCAAGTCTTAAGAAACAACTCATGACTTCAAGACTAATAAGCAATGCATGAAGTAGTTGTTATGCTGATGAAGATCTCAAGTTTGAAGCTACAACAAGTTCAAGATCTCAAGCCTGATATGGTTCAAACAATCTACATTCGTTGAATGGTTGAAGTTCAATGTCCATACGACATGATTCAGGTTTGAATGACCTTAGGTTGACCCTTTAAGTAGGTCACTTTGGATACATAAATCAAATATTTATTTTACATAAGTTTGGTCTATTCTACGACCAGTCCTAGCTCTTGTTCGACCAGTCCTGGCATTGGTTCGACTAGTCCAAGAAATTCCACGACCAGTCCTAAGTAGTTGAAGATTTTTCAGAATTTTTGGTACGCCCACGACCAGTCCTGGAGGTCCTTCGACCGGTCGTAGGTGTGGCTTCGACTCGTCTACGACCAGTCGTGGAGCTACGACTCAAAGTCCAGCAACATAATCTATGGTCCTACGACCAGTCGTAAGGATCTACGACCAGTCGTAGGTGACCCACGACCAGTCGTAGGATACTCACGACCAGTCGTGGAACGACTTTCAAAGATTGCGCTCAATATTTCAAAAATCTGTTAGAGCTACGACCAGTCGAAGGTTTCTAAGACCAGTCGTAGGAACGATTTTTGCTTCTATAAATTGAACATGAAATTCAGAGTTTTCACACTTCAACTCTATTCTATTCAAGAATTTTCAAGTGATCACTCTGAGATAAGTCTGTGTTTATTTTAAGCTACATTGTGCTTATTTAATATTCCTTTTTGCTAGCTTATTTAATTTGATTTTGTTTCTATATTCCAATCTTATTTGAAAAGAGGAATTATCTTATTCCTTCTTCTTGGAATCAAAATCAAATATAGCTACGCCAAACGAGTTAAATCTAAAATCTATTAAAATTTAGAACCTTATGAATGTGAGTATTAGAAATTGAACTTTGACATTCAATCATCTACTCCAATTGGTTCTACCGGGCTGCTAAGAAAAGGAGAAATCCAGGTATTTTACAATTCTGTAAAATTTATTTACTTTTGGTTTTGTTTGAGATTAAGCCAGAAAAATCTCATTGTACTGGTTTTGTTTGAAGTTGAGCCAGAAAAATCTCATTGTATTGGTTGTCTAAGGAAAACCAGAAAACTCAGAAAAGAGGGGTTTTTGAATTGTGTAAGCCCAAGTGAAAAAGACACAATTGTAAAAGTTTTTGGTGAAGCTGTGAAAACCTATTTGGTAGTGAACGCTAATATCCCCTGTGTGAGGATATTAGGAGTGGAGTAGCTTTTTGTGTGGCTGTTGGAAAACAGTTGGTGTACACACAGGCGAACCACTATAACTCTTTGTCTTGTGGATTGAATGCTTGCTTAATTTTCATATCTTTTATCATTCGATTGTGTGGAATGTACAAGTGGATGTGAATGTTGTAACTATTTACATTTCAAGCAAGTGTGGGGATTGTTGTAATAATTTAGATCTATACTTCTGCATTTAATTTCAATTCCTTGCTATTTCATTTACTTATATTAAAATTGAGTCCTTGATCCAAAAGAGGTTCTAGAAATAAGGTTGTCCTACCATAAGCCCTTGTTTATTATGGTGTAAGGTTGTCCTTAAAACTGAATTTGTATCAATCTCTCAATACTTATTTATCAAGGTGATTTAAAGTTTAGCATTGTGAATTGATTCATATTGTAAGGCTATTGGTTTAATTTATTTCCGCTAATTTTATTTTAAATTTGGCATAGTCCTATTCACCCCCCCTCTAGGACATATAGCTTGGCCTTTTCAAGTGGTATCAGAGCCTAATAGCTCATTTTTTTTTGCTTTTTATTTGGATTTATTTCCTGAGCTAACGATCTAAGCTATATAAAAAGATGTCAAATTTTGATAGCCTTTCAGTTACTAGGCCTCCACCCTTTGATGGCTCCAACTATGCCTATTGGAAAGCCAGAATGAGGATCTTCCTCAAATCAATGGATGAAAGTGTGTGGCAAGCCACAGTGACTGAATGAAATCCTCCTATCATGGAAGTAACTGGTGTTGATGGTTCAAAATCTATGAAAATTACACCGTATTACCAATGGACCACACTTCAGAAAAATGAGAGTAGTGCTAATGCTAAAGCACTAAATGCATCACTTAAGCACTATCATCGGATGAGTTCAAAAGAATCATATCTGTGATACTGCAAAGCAAGCCTGGGATATTTTAGAAATGACACACGAAGGTACTTCAATTGTCAAGAAATCTAAAGTCCAACTCCTCACAACTAAATTTGAAGAAATTCATATGGAGGAAAATGAAATGTTTATGGACTTTTACATTAGATTGAATGACATTGTAAACTCAATGTGGGGTCTTGGCGATAAGATCCCAGAAAGTAAAGTGTGTGCAAAAATACTACGCTCTCTTCCTGAACGGTTCAATTCTAAGGTAACCGCAATCCAGGAACTTCGTGATACGGACAATATGAAGGTAGAAGAATTAGTTGGTTCTTTACAAACCTATGAATTAAGTTTTAAAGCTCCTAAAGGTAAATCTATTGCTTTGAAGTCATCTAAAAGTATTACTCAAGAAAATTCAGATTCAGAAAAGTCTGAAGATGATATGGCCCTTTGACTAAAAAAGTTTTATAAGATTTTCAAAAGTAAGAAAAGAGTCGATTTTCAAAAGGCAAAAGAAAAGAAACGTTCCAAACCTAACTCTAAAACTTGGAAATCATTGAAAGATAGTCAATGCTACAACTGTCAAGAATATGGGCATTTAGCAAACAAATGTCCTAAAAAGGACAGATCCAAAAGGAAGGGTATGTTGGCTACTTGGGATGAATCGTCGATTATGAAGCCTCTTGAATCAGAAAATTAAACCGAGTGGGCGGTGATGAACTTAAGGCCCTTATGACTCTAGCCAAGTTTACTTTTTCAGATCACGATGATTCAACAAGTAAAGAAAATTTGGATAGTGATCATGAAAATGATGAAGATCTTCAAGATGCTTACAATGCTTTATATAAGGAAAGTTGTAAAATTGCTGTCAAACTTAAACTTCAAAAAGAAAAGTTTTTTAAACTTAAAGAATGTTTTGAAACCCTTGTTTTAGAAAAATCTCAAATTTCAGATTGTTTTGAAAAATCAAAGTGTGATCTAGAATTCAAAACCTCCCTAATTGAAAATTTGAAATCTGAAAATGAGAAACTTAAAAATGAAGTATCTTCTCTTCTGAGTTTGAAGGACACATGGAGATATGCTCAAGGTGATCCAAAATTAGAAAAATTATTATCCGGATCAAGAAAATGTGGCGATCGATCCGGGTTGGGCTATGATAAAAACACATCTCCTAAACAGAAGAATACTCATTCCAATTTTGTGAAAGGAGAGACTTCTAACTCAAAAGGAAAAGGTACGTTTTTTCTAAAAATACAAAAACTTTTCAAAAACACAAAAGCAGCTATATAAATTTCAAAAATCAGATTCGAAACCCACTAGCTGAAAAAATTGTTGATTTACTTAAGGAGCTATTAAAATCTAACTCAGTAGGTCACTCTTACAACTATAAACAAAAGAAGACCAATTATTCTCCTAAACCCAAAACAGTACTGAAATGGGTTCCTAAGGTTGCCTGTTTGGTTGCTCACACTGCTTTCAAAGCTACAAGCCATTCGAAATGGTACCTAGACAGTGGATGCTCCAGACATATGACAGGCGACAAAGCACTATTCACCGATCTTAAAGATATGACTGATGGGTCAGTCACATTTGGTGATGGTAGCAACTGCAAGATAATTGGCAAAGGTACGGTCCAACTCTATAACCTTCCCTTATTTAAAAATGTTTTATATGTTGAGGGTTTAAAACACAACCTGTTGAGCATATCTCAAATATGCGATAACAACCATAATGTTAAATTTTCTAATCAAGGTTGTGAAATTATAAATGAAAAGGGTTCTGTAATATTAACTGGTCGCAGAACTTCTGAAAACTGCTATATAGTAAACAATGGTAGCTCATCTAAACAAACGTGCTACATGGTCCATACCGATGAGACAGAATTATGGCATAAACGCCTTGGACATGTACACTACCGAAATTTATACAGATTGAGCAAAAGTGAACTAATTAGAGGTCTACCTAAGATGCAAAAAGTAGACAAGATTTTTGGTGAATGCCAAGTATGGTAAACAAACTAGGAGCTCTCACAAAAGGTGAACTCCAATATCACCACAAGACCACTCGAGCTTCTCCACATGGATCTTATAGGACCAACAAGAACGGAAAGTCGAGGTGGCAAAAAGTACATCTTAGTTATTGTAGATGATTACACAAGATACACTTGGGTTTCATTCTTGAGAGATAAATCGAAACCCTTGATGAAGTGAAAAAGATTATAAAACAGATTCAAACCGAAAAATGTTCTCAAGTCAACAAGATCCGTAGTGATCATGGATCCGAATTCGAAACAAACGGTTTGAGAAATTTTGTAGCGATCGGGGAATATCGCATGAATTCTCTCGCACTAAAACTCCTCAACAAAATGGAATTGTTGAGAGGAAGAATAGAGTGCTTCAAGAAATGGGAAATGTTATGTTAAATAGCATGAAGCTCCCTAGAATCTCTGGAAATTTGAAGCAAGTGAATACTGACTGCTACATTATTAACCGTGTTTATATTTGTAAATCTAATAATAAAACGGCTTATGAAATGTGGTTTGAGAAAAGCCTTCACAAATACTTTTGAGTTTTTGCGCAAAGAAGTGCTATATATTTTGCGTGAAGTGAAAATTTGGGAAAATTCGACACTAAAAGTGATGAAGGGATCTTTTTAGGATATTCTTTAAACAGTCGTGCATATCGTGTTCTGAACAACAGGACCGGTGTGATTCAAAAGTCAATAAATGTTGTGATTGACGATCTTTTGAATACACCTGTCCCTAGTTCAGATAATGATGAAGTTCTTATACTTGAAAAACAAGAAATTTCATCAAGTGAAACTAATCCAGAATTAAGGACTGTTAAAGATCATCCAACTTCTTAAATACTTGGAAACCCTCTCACTGGTGTGCGCACTCGTAGACAATTAGAGGACATATGTAACTACGTATGCTTTACATCCCAGATTGAACCGGTTAACGTAAAAGAAGCACTTTTGGATGAAAACTGGATTCTTGCGATGCAAGAAGAACTTAATCAGTTTGTCAGAAATGATGTCTGGCACCTTGTTCCTAGACCTAAAGATAAACATATTATTGGAACAAAATGGATTTTTAAAAATAAATCTGATGAACTTGAAAATATTATACGAAACAAAGCAAGACTAGTTGTACAGGGGTATACACAAATTGAAGGTATTGACTATAATGAAACATTTACCCCTGTAGCTCGTCTTGAATCAATCAGACTTTTTATCTCCATTGCATGTTTTAGGAAGATTAAAATTTACCAAATGGATGTAAAGAGTGCCTTTCTGAATGGTGATTTACATGAAGAGGTATATGTTGAATAACCTACAGGGTTTGAAGATCCTAAATTTACTGATCATGTGTATCATCTTGAGAAGGCTCTCTATAGTCTGAAACAAGCTCCCAGAGCATGGTACGAAAAACTGACTAAGTTTTTACTGAGTCATAATTTTCAGATGGGGTGTATTGATAAGACGCTCTTTGTTAAGAAACATAACGATGATATTCTAATGGTTCAAATATATGTTGACGATATTATTTATGGATCAACCTGTACTAACATGACTGTTGAGTTTGCAGATTTGATGAAGTCTAAATTCGAAATGAGCATGGTTGGAGAATTAAACTATTTTCTAGGGTTGCAAGTAAAACAACAACCTGATGGAATTTTTATCTCTCAAACCAAATATACTCAGAGTTTAATTGAGAAATTTGGATTTGAGAAAGGTAAAAATTTTGATACTCCTATGAGTACAACTTTGAGACTCTCAAAAGACTCTACAGGTAATGATGTGGATCCTAAATTGTATCGTAGTTTGATTCGTAGTTTGCTTTATCGACCGCTAGTAGACCCGGATATTGCTTTGAGTGTTGGTATTTGTGCTCGTTATCAATCAAATCCTAAAGAATCTCACTTAAGCTCGTTGTTAACGGATTATGCGATATGTCGCAAGTTCTACTAAACGGGTCTCTGGTATCCACATGAGACTAATGTTCAATTAGTCTGCACACAGATCTTGTTGGTGGAAACATTGATGATAGGAAATCAACCGGTGGTGGTTGTTTCTACTTTGGAAATTGTCTTGTTTCTTGGTTTAGCAAGAAGCAAAGTTCTATATCGCTATCAACGGTGAAATTTGAATACATTCTTCTTTGAAATGCATGTACTCAACTTGTTTGGATGAAACGAATGTTAAGCGATTATGGAATCACTCAGATTCTATGATTTTATTTTGTGATAATTCCAGTGCAATAAATATCTCTAAAAATCCAGTTCAGCATTCACGTACTAAGCATATTGACATTAGATTTCATTACATTCGTGAATTAGTGGAAGAAAAATTAATATATTTGGATTACATTCCAACTGAGACTCAACTTGCGGACATTTTCACTAAACCGCTCGACAAAAGCAAGTTTAATAAATTAAAATTTGATCTCGGTATGTGCAATTTAAATTGAATTTACATGATTTGGTGTATCATAATGTACATAACTATGATGTTTTATTTGCTTGAATTTGAAAATTATTTAAAAATTTTGCAAATTTTGAGTCGTACTCGACCAGTCGTGAGTGTACACGACCGGTCGTGCTACGACCGGTCGAACACTTACACGACCAGTCGTGAAACTTGGGATTTCACTTTAATTTGGGGATTTTGACTCTTCTTCTTCATTTCTTTTTACTCTCCAACGGTTCTAGCTACGACCGATCGAACCCACCTTCATAGTACTTCAAGGTTAGTGGTTCTTTTGTATTTTTTTTTGTAGATTCTTGCTATTAGTGTTTCAAATCTCATTCTTGTGGAATCTATTTGGTCGTTCATTGCAAGTTTGGGGTTTTATCTTGAAAAATCTGTTTTATTTAAACCCCATTTCTTCCAACTTGTTGTTTCCTTGAAATCCTTCTGTGAAAATGGATGCTAGAGGTAAAAAGAAAACTACTCGAGGTCCATCTTCTTCTAGATAGCTTCTATTGTACAACGTCATCTTCGCTCTCCTGAAAATGATCCTTCTAATGCTCGGGATTTGCGTATGCGCAATGTTATTGTTGAGCGTCCTGTTAATATTAATCACATTGCTTCATTTGGTATCCCTCCTCTGTTGGAATCTGTGGGATGGGATAACATCTTACATTGGGGTGGAGCTGCATACCAGTCCATTGCCCAATCCATGTTTGCATGTATCTGTGATTTTTCTCTTGAGGATTTAACTTTTAAAGTTGATACTCAAGAAGGATTGTTTTTAATAGATCAACATTTGATTACTTACATTATGGAAATACCTGTCAATGATGAGAGCATTCCAATTCATATTTTACATGACAGTCTCTCAGAATCTGAACGAAAAATGCTTACTAGAGATTTATGTAATTTGGATGTTCATTGGACTCATAAAGGTCATATACTTCCCTCAAGGTATTTGTTACCCAGACACAGAGTACTTCATAGGATATTCATCTCAAATCTTTATCCACGTTCTAGTAATAAAACCGAACTCACTGCTTTCATGGTTCGTGTTTTGCATTCTGTAGTCTCTGGTGCAAAAATATGTCTACCTTCTTTAATTTGTCATTCCATTATTTTGTCTCGTCACCATCCTGGACATAGTGATATACCCTTTGGTTATTTATTGACTATCTTTGGCAAATCATTTGCTCGTAGCTATGCCTACTAGAGAAAACCCATCCATCATCTCCTTTTAATAATTCCAATCTTAACAAGATGAATTTAGAATTGGTGATGGCCAAGTGGATCTTCGGTAGAGTGGTCTTTGAAGGTGAAATGCTCAAGCTAGTGATCTTCCGAAGACGTGAATATGGATGATTTATTTGAAGAACTTGAATCAGACTCGGCTGATGATCCTGATTTTCAGCCTTCTGATTTTGATGAGAGATTGAATTCCCTTCAAGAGCAGGTGACTCAAATTCGTGTTACCCAAGACACGCAATTTTCTTATTTACGCAAATATATGAGGCGGGTTGCTAAGGGTTTACATAAAATTGATCCATCTAATCCTGCACCCTCTTCTGGTTCTGACTAAATATTTGATGTGTCTGTAATATTTTTTTTTACTGAACTTTACATGTTTACTGACTTTTTTAATTATGCACTATGTTCTCTTGAATCAACTCCTATTTTCATTATTATTGATGCTCTTCTTCCTTTGTCATTTTGTGTCAAAAAGGGGGAGAAGTTTTGGAGGAGTTTTTGATTTATTTGAATTTAATCTTTATGATGTGCTCCTATTACTCAGGCTATTACTCAGGGGGAGTTAAGCTTCTCAGGAGTAGTTATGGGAGAATGATGCTAGTTATTACTTATCATATCTATATAAATGTGCATGCTTCTCTATTGTGAACCTGTTGTGTTTGTACTTCTCTTATGTCTATTGGAAGTATTATTACTTGGGTGTTTTGTCACAAATTTGACAAAGGGGGAGATTGTAAGTGTTATGGTCTCATACTCCTTTGATTGTCAAATTTTGATGTGTCAAAACATCTATTTGTGTCTTGTGCTTGTATGATGATTTATATGAATTCAAGGCACTGCATAAACACTTCAAGAAGCTACAAGTTGAACTTTTCAAGAAGTTACATATTGAAGTTCAAGATGCTACATGTTGAAGTCTCAAGAAGCTACAATGTTGATGTTCAAGTCTTAAGAAACAACTCATGACTTCAAGACTAATAAGCAATGCATGACGTAGTTGTTATGCTGATGAAGATCTCAAGTTCGAAGCTACAACAAGTTCAAGATCTCAAGCCTGATATGGTTCAAACAATCTACATTCGTTGAATGGTTGAAGTTCAATGTCCATACGACATGATTCAGGTTTGAATGACCTTAGGTTGACCCTTTAAGTAGGTCACTTTGGATACATAAATCAAATATTTATTTTACATAAGTTTGGTCTATTCTACGACCAGTCCTAACTCTTGTTCGACCAGTCCTGGCATTGGTTCGACTAGTCCAAGAAATTCCACGACCAGTCCTAAGTAGTTGAAGATTTTTCAAAATTTTTGGTACACCCACGACCAGTCCTGGAGGTCCTTCGACCGGTCGTAGGTGTGGCTTCGACTCGTCCACGACCAGTCGTGGAGCTACGACTTAAAGTCCAACAACGTAATCTATGGTCCTACGACCAGTCGTAGGTGACCCACGACCAGTCGTAGGATACTCACGACCAGTCATGGAACGACTTTCAAATATCGCGCTCAATATTTCAAAAATCTGTTAGAGCTACGACCAGTCGAAGGTTTCTAAGACCAGTCGTAGGAACGATTTTTGCTTCTATAAATTGAACACGAAATTCAAAATTTTCACCCTTCAACTCTATTCTATTCAAGAATTTTCAAGTGATCACTCTAAGATAAGTCTGTGTTTATTTTAAGCTACATTGTGCTTATTTAATATTCCTTTTTGCTAGCTTATTTAATTTGATTTTGTTTCTATATTCCAATCTTATTTGAAAAGAGGAATTATCTTATTCCTTCTTTTTGGAATCAAAATCAAATATAGCTACGCCCAACGAGTTAAATATAAAATCTATTAGAATTTAGAACCTTATGAATGTGAGTATTAGAAATTGAACTTTGACATTCAATCATCTACTCCGATTGGTTCTACCGGGCTGCTAAGAAAAGGAGAAATCCAGGTATTTTACAATTCTCAGAAAATTTATTTACTTTTGGTTTTGTTTGAGGTTAAGCGGAAAAATCTCATTGTCTTGGTTTTGTTTGAGGTTGAGCCAGAAAAATCTCATTGTATTGGTTGTCTGAGGAAAACCAGAAAACTCAGAAAAGAGGGGTTTTTGAATTGTGTAAGCCCAAGTGAAAAAGACACAATTGTAAAGGTTTTTGGTGAAGCTGTGAAAACCTATTTGGTAGTGAACGCTAATATCCCTGTGTGAGGATATTAGAGTGGAGTAGCTTTTTGTGTGGCTGTTGGAAAACAGTTGGTGTACACACAGGCGAACCACTATAACTCTTTGTCTTGTGGATTGAATGTTTGCTTAATTTTCATATCTTTTATCATTCGATTGTGTGGAATGTACAAGTGGATGTGAATGTTGTAACTATTTACATTTCAAGCAAGTGTGGGAATTGTTGTAATAATTTAGATCTATACTTCTGCATTTAATTTCAATTCCTTACTATTTCATTTACTTATATTAAAATTGAGTCCTTGATCCAAAAGAGGTTCTAGAAATAAGGTTGTCCTACCATAAGCCCTTGTTTATTATGGTGTAAGGTTGTCCTTAGAACTGAATTTGTATCAATCTCTCAATACTTATTTATCAAGGTGATTTAATGTTTAGAATTGTGAATTGATTCATATTGTAAGGCTATTGGTTTAATTTATTTCCGCTAATTTTATTTTAAATTTGGCATAGTCCTATTCACCCCCCTCTAGGACATATAGCTTGGCCTTTTCAGCGATGAACTGTGATTTTTAGAGATAATTTAGCTCGACACTTAGGTCTTACAAAGCCAAGTTCGCTGCCACCTAATGAGAGTTCAGTGCGACCCAAGGGGGACAGTGACTTCCGATAGATTTTTATGAAATTCGTCTGCAGCCGAGTATATCTTCGGTTGGAAATAGTGCGACTTCGGTGTGACCAAAGGTGGCCATCGGTGTGATCGAAGTATAACAAAAGTGCATAAATTTGAAGTCGATTCTAAGTCGGTGCGGACTTTTTCTATTTAAATGGGTGTTCTAAACTATTCTAAGTACAAATTAGGGCTTGGGAGAGAGACCTAGAAGTTGTGGAGCTTCTTCAGAATCATCATTCCTTTATAATCATTCGGTTCTAGTTTGTGTTTCTAGTTTTTGTTTCTGTTTTGTTTAAGATGTTAGTCATGCTTAGCTAATCTCTAAGCTAAGGCTAAAGAATTAACCTTTTAATGAATATTTAATAGTTAATTAATTTCTTCAATGAAAGTTAAGGTTTTTATTTATTTATTTATTTATTTTTATGTTGAATTATAATTGGATGTGATTGAATTCTTAGATTGGGAAATGAATCAATTTGTAAATTTTTTTAATTATTATCACCCCTAGATACATTAGATGCTTTTAATTCCCAGTGATTTGATTACCTAGATCTATATGAGAGATCAAACATATCTTAATTATAATATATGTTGAATATTTTTTTATTGATATTACTGTGCTATCTTCCGATTAGAATTGATTAAAATCCAGTTCTAGATGAGTTATCAACTCGAGTAGAAAATTTGAATTCAAAGTTTATTAATTGGGGATTCATAGATTCTTAGTCATTTTTTATAATTGTTTTTACAACTCTTTTATTCTACTGGATTAAAAATCTACACTACACCAAAATCCTTAATCTGGAGCGGTTGGGATTTTGGTTCAGAAATGGTTTTAAGCCGTTTCTGATTTGAAATGGTAATACACCGTACTCAAAATCATTGTTGTTTTAACGGTGTATATTATTATTTCCACCGTTTTCTTGGTGTGTCCCAATTAAGTGTTGGATCTTTTTATTTGTTACTATTATGTTTTATTGTTTTATTTTGAAACAGATGGACGGAATGGATTCTATTAGAACCCTCTAAGTGGACCCCACATGGCCTGAGAGTCACATTACTATAAATCTGCCGCAGACTACCGAATTATTTTCATCAATTCCTTAACGCCAAAACGCCTTAGACCCTCATTTCTCCCTCTCCATCTCTTTCGATCTCCCTCTCCCGATTTCAACCCTCTCTCGATCTCCCTCTCTCTCTCCCTCCTCTCTTGAAATCCGCCAAACACTCATCTCTCTCTTCCAGAGAGCAACACCGGTACCCTCTTTATCTCTCTATATAAGATATAAGGCTCTAAATCAGGCATTTCTCATTTCTCAAAGCTTTCTAGATATAGGGTTTCGATTCTCTTCCTTCTAAATTTTTTTTTCTATATTGTATTGTATTCGTATATATTAGATCGGAAGGTTTTCTGCATCTGTTTTTATATTTTGTTGATTTTGAATAGAATTTGTATTTGAAGCTCTAAAAATGCATTTTCGAGCTTCGATTTACAATGATTTTCAATCTCGTTATTGGAGTACTTCAACCTGTCGGATTTTATAAATTTGTTTTGGTATTTTGTTGAGTTTTGGATGGAAATTACATCCAGATCTCTGGAAATGTGATTTCGAGTTATGATTTTGGGCGTTTTATGTTGATTTTAGGGAGAGTTTAGTTGAGGTTTGGATCCGGTGTTTGATCCTATGATTGATGACATAGGATGAAATCGCAAGTGTTTCTTGTTCATTTTTATTTTATCAAAGAAGGCCATGGAAAGTTGTGGAAATGTCATTTTCTAGGAAATAGAAAAACAGGCAATAGTGGAAATGGCTCCTCTCCATAGGTTTGATCTCTTCCTCTTTACATCTCTATTTTGCTCTTTCAGATTTCATGCATACTAACTGTTTGATGAAATGGCTCAATAAGGAAGGGATTGGACCTTCCCAACTAGCTGTGTTTATTTCTGAATCCTATCATCCTGAGAGGGATTGGACCTCCTGAAAAGGGATTGGTTCTAAGTAACGATCAAGAGGCATCCAATGTTCAATGTGCAAATGATGAGGAATTGGCAAAATCTTTCACGGGGGTTCTTTACACATTCCTGCATCCTCCATCAACAACCTCATATGATTTTTATGATGCATGTGATTGCAATGTGACTTGATCTAATTTTTGTGTGGCTCCCTATGGATAGTTCTAACAAAATTGTGTGCCTAGATCTTTGGTTTAATTAGCATCATTACAGTTCCGTGGGCCCCACCATGGTGTATGTGTTATATCCACACCGTCCATCCATTTTGTGAGAAGCCTAGCAAAAAATGAGGCATATCCAAACCTCAAGTGGGCCACACCAATGAAAGCAATTGGGACAATGACAGCCACTGTTGAAACATTTCTAGGGCCCACCATGATGTTTACTTGCCATCCAACCAGTTCGTAAGGTCACACAGACCTGGATGAAGGGAAAACACAAATATCATCTTAATCCAAAACTTGTGGCCCCCAAGAAGTTTTCAATGGTAGGTGTTCTATCCCCACTGCTTTCTATAGTGTGGTCCACTCGACCCAATTCTTGGATATAACACATACATAAAAAAGTTGGCCTTTTGTTGAATATGGACTTTGCAGTAAATTCAATTACATTGTCTGAAATATACAAACATCAGCTCTCTTAAGCTGAGGCATCCTTGTTGTATGTATCACATATGGACATCATATACTATCTGCTTAGCTACAAATTCACCTGGAAGCATTAGCAAGACTGGATCACTGGCCATCCCTCACAGGGAGATGTCTCCACCATCTCAGCTATGGAAGGCTCCTTGTTGTGCCAGACACTTAAAAGAGTAGGGAAAATGTCTGTTCTAAATCATGAAGTTTGGAAGTTGTATTCCTTCCAATGTTTGGTGGTGTATTGACTATCTACGGGTATGTTTGGTGGCTTTAGATATCACCCACTGAGATTCGTGGTGCACTTGGATCAGTCAACTAGCTTTTCATTTGCATCGGAATTCTTGCAGCTTTGGTGGCTAGATTTCGAGACCCTCATGGCATTTGTTCTGAATTTGGGATATAAAGTTAGCTTGATTGTTCCAAAGCAGGTCTCAAATTGCTGATTTCTAATCCAGAGACTGAAGTGAGTTTCCAACTTTGAATCCATTCAATTCCTCTTCCATATAACATGCCATATATTCCTCTTAACTGATAACCATTCTTTCAGGTTTCTGAAATTTATATTTCATCTTTTTATGATATTCATCTGAGAAATCAGTTAGGAATTGGTTTACATCACAGCTAATTTAGAGTTAAAAGTCTAGTCTTCTGCCTTTTGTTCTGTAACATTGTAGTGCAAGATAAATTTTGTGTTGAAGCATGAAATTGTTTCACTTACGAAAGTTCAATCATAGAACTCCCATGATTGGTTGACAAAAGTTCAATGACTGAGTGCACATCTGCCTTGGTTGAGAGCCATGTAATCATCATTGTTGGTCTTTAATTTATTTATTTTTCATTGGTAGGCCAGTCTTCTTCATTCATATGAGTATTGGCCATCTTTGTTGTGCCTGTGGAAGACATATTTAGGATGAGGAAGGTACTACTACCTTTTATCACAACATGGAAGATGAGGAAACAGAAGATAAGCCACGTCGGTCTCCAGTCACAACTACGTATATGTATTATTGGATTCCTAATGTGTTGAGCATGTTCATATGACTTTTATTTTATATCAATTTTATTTCAGAACATAGCATGAAAAGAGGTTTCCCAAACACGTTGCGGTGCTGATTTCTTGAATTTCACCCACTGTCACGATTAATATTGATTCCAAACTTTCATGCTATCACCAAATGTTTTATCAATAGTATATGGGAGATATGCGGGCTGAAATGACCTCTTTACCACTTTCATACCATGCATTGAGATTTACCTCTTCCTGTATACAGAGGCTTTTAGTTACCTTTTTCAGCTTCTTCTTTTTTTAAGTACTTTACTGTGTAGCATTTCTAATTCTTCTAAGCCTTTCAAGTCATAATATTGATAATGTGTTCAGATTCTTCCTTGAGAAGGCCACATCACTAGCATATGCTGTTCTCAATGAACTTCTTAAGGTCAGTAACATTATTGCATGCCTGCTATGAGAGGATCTCTGTGCACATTTTTGAGCGAATTTATAGTAGATTTAATGAAATAGTAGACAAAAAAAAGTAATGAGTTACAATTTCTTTCAAAATGAAGATATGCCCTAAGGCCACTTTATACCTTTTTACTTCCATTGATGATACAGGAAGTGAAGATTAGGCCATTACCTATTGTATTTGCAGCTTTTTCTAGTGGATCAAAAGCTTGCATGTACAAGGTTCTTCAGGTAAATTTGAAAGAAGTTGGACACTACTTATTTGGTTGATGCACTTTGATTCGAATGTTTATGTGTTTCTAGTCATTTCAAAATGCAATTACAGCTGGTGGATGGAGATTGTTGAACATATCTGTTTCTAATGTGGCAAGCGAAGTTAATTGTTTTCTCCTTTTTCTCCAGATGATTGAGGGGAAGTGTGATGCATGAGTCAATCTGGTATGCATTGTTCTTTTACATGAGTTTTCTCTAGGTTCGTGTTTAACTTGATCTAGTTTAAATAGTTTATCATTGTTAATTGTCATGAACAAAAAGAGGTTGCTCTCTGTATTTTGAGAATATGGAAATAGTCACAATATTCCAATGCGCGCCTCAATAATTTGCTTTTTCCAATAAAGCATAATGGAGGTGCATAGAGGGATCCTCCCTATAATTAGCTCAGTTATGCCTATGAATGCAAGCCAAATGTGCATTTTTGTGGGCATTTACGATATGTCTGCTTCTTTTCTGTAGTTGCAAGTGGTATGTGTTGTAATAACACCTTATGATTCCCTATTTCACTATGAGAATTTCATTCTACTTAACCATTGAAGTTTTCTGAAAATTTACAACCGTTGCTCCCAAGTTCATCAAACCATGTATTCGACTGCTGTCTAAAGGCTCTAATAGCACTTATTCTATTTGTAAGATTTCCCATGTAAATATATTTTGGAAGACCGACAGTTCTTGGTTCATGTAAATATATTTTGGAAGACCGGCAGTTCATGGTTTCTTCTTTATGTCTTTGAAATCTGATAAGTGCATTACAGTGATATTTCTTATTTTCTTCTTTTGTGTGTGAAGGATGAATATCAACTGGTCAAAGCCTGCTTTTCTGGACATATATATGATTCTAGTCCTGTAGATTTTACCAGTGAACTGGCCGCTCAATTTGCCCTTCATCCCACCGTCCACAAAATTCCCCAACCACCAAGGATAGTCTCATGGTTTGTAAGAGCCATTGCTTCTGGTCTTGATGCTCTCTTCCTAAACAGGTTTGAAGCACAGCATGCTGAGTATTGGCAGACTCTGTACTCTCCAGCTGTAAGCTCTCTTTCCAACTTGTATCTATTTGACGAGTTGTTTCCCTTTTCTTTCCACTTATTTAGCATCACTTTTGCGCAGAATATGGGTCCATTTCTAATTTTGTGTTTAGAGGACGATGATATTGCTCCCTTGTTAAAATATCTGCAATTTTGCTTGTCATCTGCAAGATCTCAGCGGTGACGTTAAACTGGTGAAATGGAACGGTTCGCCACATGTACGTCTGTCCTAAACTAACTTCCACAAATTTTCCATGCTAAGTGTACAGATTTTGGAATACATTCATGAAGTTAGGACATGACAATACTAGGAATACATTTCTATTTTTTTGCATGACGACAGTACAATAATTGGATTGCAGGATCCAGATCGTTGGTTGCATATGAGGAATTTGAATGGAATAATTAGCGAGCCCAAGCATATGGGAGTCAAGCATGGGCTTGACTTCAATGCCCACTGAGAATCAAATCACACCTACTTACACCACCCAAAAGGACTGGGTGGGGATGCCAGCACGTCTGCAAACGAGGCTTTGAAGTCCTAATTGAAAATTGCTGGGATTCCTGCATGGTCTTTGGATAGCCAGATCTAGGTACGCACTGGATGCATTTTTCTATTTAGGTGGAGATTCAGCCCACACGTGTACAAGATCCAGGCTGTTCATTAGGTGGGGAATGCCATGAACACACCTTGTCCCAAAATTCTAGCTGGTCTACATATCAGGTGAGACACACAAATGTTGAACATAGATCAACCTGTATGGCTCCCTTAGTAAGTGGATCTTTGTGATTTTTGGGCTAGGGCATCTTGAAGGTGGCTACCATCAGATCAATGGACATATCTTGCACCTTTGTACTGCCTTGGCATTTCTTGAAACTCTGCAGGCTTCAAAGGAAGGGTGAGAGATATTTACTCTAAGCATTGACGCTGCTTCTTCCTTCGTGATGCCTCCTGACCTGTCTGTATCATACACATCTGATGGGAACATAAAATGTTATTCTTTTGTAAATTCTCTTTAAGGGAACTGTCTCTCTGCAGAGCAAATTCTCCTCTTGTAACTGTTAGTACTACTACTGAATTGGTTGTAGTTATTTGTTCTTGTATTCTTTGCATGCAGTGGCTTAACAATTGCATCGGTCGGAAGAACTACACAACTTTTATTCTGCTTATTGCCACAAGTCTCATTTGGATATGTGGAAAATCCACGTAAACATTACTGTCGAACCCAAGGAGGTTTCAACGGTAAGAATTTCCCTGAACACCTTTTTACTTTAATACGGCCCACTTGTCTTGGATTTGCTCACTTTTTGTTGGTTGCAGAAACTGATGCTGGTTTCTGTCCAACACGCTCGAACTTAAGTCTCTTACTTGTTCATGTGTCAAATGGTTTTCTATAATGACTTGTAACTTTAATCTTTCAAGAATATGTATGAGTAATGGCACTCTTTTTTATGGTTGTAGTTGCCTGTCTCTATTTGTTTTTTCCTCTTAGCAATGAAATTCTTTACCTATGAAAAAAAAAGGAAAAAAAAAAAAGAATATGTATCAATAATGACACTTTCTTCCTGGAGATTACTTCTCAGGAGTTACTCTAGCAGTTACTGAAAAAGAAGAAGCAGGTATCATCTGTGGGGGTGGCTAATAGTGAAGTGTAAACTGACAGTGGGGTGTACTAACAAGCTAACCAAAAATAAATAAAAATAAAATTTGCATTTCGTATTATTTAATGAAGGTATCATCTGAGTATGTTTTAATGAAATTCTGTTAAAATTTGCATTTCGTATTATTTAATGTCGTTGATTCTGTTTTTGCTATAGGAGCACAATGGATAGGAATTGTAACAACCATTGCAGTGGAAATGCTGAAAGCAAATATTGTAGGTGTTGTCATTTGTGTGCAGAGGTGATGGCAGTGTTTTATTTTAGTAGATCAAAGAATAAAGGTTGCTGGTTATTAGTTGACAGTTAGTTATTTCTTTATTGTGTCTTTTTAGTGATCCAGAGGACAGACTTACTCGAAAGCCAGTCTTGGCCAGGTATGTAAACTGCATTTGAACTGAAATGCTGACTATGCCACATGTGATCTAAGTGAAGGTATCACTAATACCATCCCTTAAAAATAATAAGTTCCAAGAACGCAAAATACTAATTCAACTGAGTTAACTCAGGGGTACAATGAATCCATGGTATGTTCTATTTGAATAACATGCATGGGTCTCACATGCCCAGATATATTGATGAGAAATTATAGTCAGATATTCCAATTTCTGAAAGTGGGGTCCATGATCGGTTATCCATTTGATGACCTGATGGGTTCGATGTCCACAGTTTTATGTAGTTTAATTCATTACTAACTCTCCATTATCTCCTCCTTTTGATCTTCACAGATCTTGTGTTCTGTTGTTTTTGATACTGTGATTAATATGGTGGGCTGTTTTCAGTCTCTACTTAGACCTTACTTTTGTGTTCAGGGTTTTTCGAAATATCTGCTGATTTATCGCAGGCAGCAATAGCTCTCTCTCTCTCTCTCTCTCTCGATCTCCCTCTCCCTCTTCCCATTTCTCTGTTTCTGCATCAGAAGCTGTGACAAATGTGTGGATGGATTTGATCATCATTGCCAGGTATATAGTTAAATGCTCTTTGTATTTTATTATTATTTTTAAAGAAGAAGAAGCTTTTCTAAGGGTTTTGTTGGCCCATATGCGACCACACATGTCAACCAGGCAGGTGGGTTGGGGCCATTCAAGTTGCATCGAGTGGGAGTTGGGACCCACAGTGTAGATGATTTGGCATCAGTCAGGGTGAGCCACATGTGTACGCCGCATGGACCATTGATGAAATTTTTAATGGCTATCCATTATTTTCCATGCAAATGGGGCACATCCAATGAGTTAATTAGCCTAATTTATTGGGCCAGGTCAGTTGATTGTTTGCATCTTGATGAATGGCTAGGTTATCCTACAACATTGCATGAACTCATCGAACGTAACCTTTCCATCACTATTGACATCCATCCGGTCGAAAATCTCATCAAGCTTCCCAGGTTCTGTTATGTCTTCTGGAAGGCAGTCTTCTAGCAAGGTCTATATGGATTTTCAGTTAGCAGATGTTTTCTACCATGTCCAACTAAAACTACAGAGAAATACTAAGGTGATTCATGTGCAGGCAGACTGGAAAGGTGGAGAACTACAACAGGCAATAACATTCTTTTAACATCCAGGTCCATCTGTAAAATGAGATTCATAGTTGATTGATCCATTGTATGGAAATCGATTAGGTGGTGGCCTTAGATTCAAGTACTTTAGACTCTGTTGCATCTGCTTTTGTAACCATTGGTGGGAACATTTCAAGCTTACTATGCCTGATGTGCATTTTGCATCATAATCTTATATGTCATATCAAGCAGGTTAATTGGCCTAGGCACCGAGGGGTCCCAGATGTGTGTTTGTGTTTCTAGTCTTTTGTAGCATGCTTCTATTCTTCAATCTTAATCATTAGTGGGGAGACTTTTCTTTTTCACTCAATTACCAATTAACTTCAATTTCTATAGTTATTTATATTCTTAGGTGGGAAGTGTCTTATTCCTGTGGGTCTAGGAGATGATGATCAATGCATTGAGGAAGGAGCTTCACATGTCATCTCCGCAAAGCTATAATTTAAAGTGTAGCTTATTTTGTAAATTTGATTTTGCAATGAAACATCTTCAAGCACATTATTTTCTTATGTTTTCATTTGGATTAATCTCTAATTTAATGGAATGTAATAAACTTCTGTTAATTTATTTCCCTTGACCCTAAATTTCGTGTATTTATCAGGGTTTTAAATTGTTCTTAAAATTCCGTCCTAAAATCTGACCGTTGCCAACATTAATAGGCGTTCAAAAACGTTTCTAAAATTGTGCCTGAAACGTGACTGTTGGCATCAGAATGGTTTAAAACCGTTCCTAAAATTTCGTTTCTAAAAATTGAAACGGTACCCAAAACAGTTCTGAACCGTTCCTGTTTTTTTACGACGCCTCATTTAGGAACAGTTTAAAACCATCCCTGAAGCGTTTAGGAATGGTTTTAAACCGTTCCTAAATGACGATTTTGGTGTAGTGCTAGACCAACCACTTTTTTTTTTTTTAAAGATTAAATCCTTTGTATATTATCATCAAATTCTCTAAGGATTGACCTCGGTTTTACTAAGTTATTACTATATCACTGTCTTATACTTGGGGTTGTCAACTCTTGGATTCAATCAAATTTTTGGTGCTATTGTTGGAGATTTTGCGCTGAGAATACTTAGGTTTATGTTAGGGTTTTGATTTATAATTCTAACCTATGGTTTTTTTCTTTTAGATTTTAATTCTATGAAGTTTAGTTCTACTTACATGTTTTTACAAATTTTTTTTACTAACTTCGTTTTGTGTTTTTGTATTTGTAGCATCATTAATCCTAACTCACGTAAACCTGTAATTCCGTTTCCTCGTCTTATTCATATTGCCTTTTAGTTTATTCTAATTACTATAAGATTTTTAAATTTTCCAGTGGAAATTTCTTTACGAGGTTAATTTACTATGATGAAATGTAACTTCATTCTCACAATGTTGTATATCTAATTTCCACCAAGTCCATCAGGTTCTCTCCTCCATTGTGGATTCTGGACGAAGAAAGCAGCTAGATCCACAACTTAGGTGGGCCACACTGCACTAACTAGGGGATGAGAGGAACAATAGATTTCTATGTGGGCCACTATGGTGTGTATCTTATTGTTTTTTAAATTATTTAAAAATAATTTAGTGTTTCAAAATATCCATTGGGATGGGCTGTGGCTGTGGCCATAGGTGCCCTATGGATGTGTCTTTTCATTTAAGTCTGAAAGGTTGTATCCTTTCATATTTTATTTTGAAAAGTTGTATCTTTCGAAGCCTAAGGGTCACACCACTTGGGTTTAAACCCAATAGTCACAACCCTTTGTGAAAGGGTGTTTCTACACCCTCAAAGGTGTATTTCCAGAGTCTATAAATAGACTTTTACTTTTTGGTTTTAAGATGGATTAAAAAATTGGTTTTCTCTTTAAAAATTTTGTTTAAGTATTTTCTAGTTCATGTTAAGACAATAAGTGGTTTGAGCCCGTGTACAGTGAGTGCACCACTCGGACCGGGTCATAGTCGTTGTATCGTGGAGGTCGATTGCTCTGGAAACCTGTTGCAGTTGGGACGCTGTCTAAGGGGAGCAAATTCGATTTCAAGCCGAGTGACTCATGTCACGCCTCGATGTATATAAACCGATAAGTTTTCTCTTTTTCTCAATTTAAATATATTTCATTTAAATAGTTTTTCAAACTCCATATGCCAACATATGTTTCATCAAGCACGTTAATCCGGTGTAACACGCCATGATGAAGTGTAGCCCATGGGGGTGCTGCTTCGGTGATCCGAGTATCCACCTAGGCGGGTGGGACCCCTGACTGTGGGGCCCACCGTGATGTATATGACTACATCCATGCCGTCCATCTGTATTGAAAAACTCATTTTAGGGCATGAACCAAAAAATGAAGCAGATCCAAATCCCTTAGGCCCTGTTTGGGCAACAGGATTAGAAGGGATTGGGTGGGATTGGATTCATCTGGTTCCGTGCCAATTCCACTCCACGTTTGGCAAAGCTTGGAATTAGATCGGATGGAATTACATTGGGTCCCGTGCCAATTTCACTCAATACTAGCAAGTTGTGTAGGTCCCACCCTGATGTGTGGGCTATATCCACACCGTCCACCCATTTTTTGAGATTATTTTAGAGCATGGGCCAAAAATCAGGTAATTCTAAAGCTTAAGTGGACCCACCACTGAAAGCAATGTGGATTGAATACTTACCGTTGAAAACTTCTTTGGGGCCACATAAGTTTTGGATCTACCTCATTTTTCGGCCCATACCATAAAATGAGGTTACAAAACAAATGAACGGTTTAGATATAATACATATGTGTTATTCTGGTAATTTCAAATGATGGTGGGTATATCCATTCAATGTACCACTGTATTACCAACAAAGCAGAGCATTAATCTAATCCCATGGAATCAGGGGACAATCCCTGCCATGGGTAATAATGATGTTTTTTTGAATACAATCCCACCTAATCCCTTCTAATCCAGTTGCCCAAACAGGGCCTTATGGACCATAGTATAGGAGGAAACAGAGGTAATTGGCTATTAAAAACTTCTCGTGGGCCACAAAAGATTTGGATCAAGATGATATTTGTGTGGTCTCTTCCTCTAGGTCCTTGTGACCTTATCAAGAGGTTGGATAGAAAATAAACATTCCAGTGGAATCCATGGAGTTTTTGATAGTGGGGATTCAATCACAATTGTTCCCTGTGGTGTGGTCCACCTAAGATTTGGGTCAACTTCATTTTTAGTAACATGCCCTAAAATGATCTGTCAAAATGGTAGGGCAGTGTAGATTTAAGGAACATACAGTACCACAGGGTTCCACCCACCTCGGTGGATCCGGGTATCCAGGCCATAGCAGCTCTCTCGGTCTGATATCTGTATATACGATTAAAATTGGAGTGATTATGGACGGAGTGGATTAGGTGTGACCCGGGGCACATTAGATATCTCTGTGACCGGGGCTATGTGGGCCCACATAGATGTTCCTGAAAAATTTACTCCGTCTATCTGTTTTAAAAGGCCACAATAGGACGAACGAGGATTGCGTCCTACCCCTCTGTGGGGCCCACAATGATGTAAGTGTTTTATCCACGCCGTTCATAGTTTTTCTAAGATCATTTTAAAATATGAGCCAAAAACTGAGTAGATATACGGCTTAAGTGGACCACAAAGTGGGGATTGAACGTCCACCATTAAAAAATTCTTGGGAGCTAGAGAAGTTTCGGATCAAGTTGATATTTGTCTTTTCACTTCATCCACGTCTACATGGCCTTTTTAATTGGTTGGATGGTAAAAAAACGTAACGGTGGCCCTTAGAAAGGTTTCAACGGTGAGTGTCATTACCACCTCAGCTTCTTTTGGTGTGGTCCATTGGAGCTGTGGACCTGCTTATTTTTTATCAACTTAACTTAAAATGAACAGCGTGGATAAAACACTTATATAACAGTGGGCCCCACAGAGCCCTGCCCGGACGGATTTTTGTCCGGGCAGGGGTAGGAATGTCCAGGTGCATCAGAAGTTTTGTATCAGCATGATATCTGTGCCTACAGTTTATCTAGCGGTAATAACCCTATTAACGGTTTGGATGGCATATAAACATCATGGTCAGCTCCAAGAAGGTTTCAACGGTGGACGTTTCTGTTCCCACTGTTTCATGCGGTATGGCACACATGAGTTTTGGATTCGCGTGATTGTTAGGCTCCTGTCCTATTGTGGTATTTTAAAACAGATGTCCGGAGTGAATTTGTTACGAACATCCCTGTGGGCCCCACACAGCCCCAGGCGCAGACATATCTCTGTACTCGGGGTCACAGGCAATCCGCTCCCGGATTTCACATAGCGAAGCGTCGAACCGGTGGACGCGGATTGCGTCCTACCCCCGCCCGGACGGTAATCCGTCCAGGCAGGGCTCTGTGGGCCCACCGTGATGTAAGTGTTTTATCCACGCCCTTCATTGCTTTTCTCGGATCATTTTAACATATGAAGCAAAAAATGAAGTAGATACACAGCTCCAGTGGACCACATCAAAGGAAGCTGCAGTGATAATGACACCCACCGTTGAAACCTTTTTAAGGGCCACCGTGATGTTTTTTTACCACCCAACCTATTAATAAGGTCGGGCAGACTTGGATGAAGTGAAAACACAAATATCAGCCTGATCCGAAACTTCTCCAGCTCTCAGGAAGTTTTTAATGGTGAACGTTCAATCCCTACTTTGTGGTCCACTTGAGTCCTGGACCTATCTCAATTGTTGGTTCATGTCTTAAAATGATCTAATAAAAAATTTGAAGGGTGTGGATAAAACACTTACATCACGGTGGCCCCACAGAGTCCTGCCCGGACGGATTACAGTCCGGGCGGGGGTAGGACGCAATCCGCGTCCCGAACCGGTGGGATCAAAGCGGTTTGGCTGATGACTCCGACACCAGCTAGCTGACGTTTAAACTCTTTGGGCTTATGATGATGTATGTGTTTTATCCACGCCGTCCATTCGTTTTAACAGTTCATTTTATTGCGTGAGACAAAAAATTAGGCAGATCCAAACCTCAGGTGGACCATACTACTGGAAACAGTCGTTATTGAAACTTTACCGTTGAAAACTTCTTTTCCGCCACAAAACTTTTGGATCAAGCCGATATCTGTGTTTTATATTCATCCAGGTCTGCGTGACATTATCAACAGGTTGGATGGCAAATAAACATTACAGCAGGCCTTGGGAAATTTTTCATGGTGCACGTTCAATCAATACTGTTTTAGTATGGTGTGGTCCACAAAATATTTGGGTCTGTCTAAGTTTTGGACTAAAGATATAAAATGATCTGGAAAAATGCATGGACGGAATGGATAAAACACATACATCATGGTGGGCCCCACAGATCTTTGACATCAGCGAGCTGGCTGGCGTTGGGTCATTAGCCAAACCGCGTCCGGCGTCCACGATTCGGGTCCGCAAACACATGGACAAAACTCTCTCGTCCTTCTTGCCTGCATCAAATCGCCTTCCGCGCGAGCGGAAGAAGACTCCCTTTCTTCTTCTTTCTTCTCTCTTTCTGAGCCTTTTCCCGCTCTGCTCGAACCTGTCTTTCTCTATCAATGGCGGTAGAAGGGCCAATGAACGGTTGCTGTATGAACATTGAAAAACAACAGGTACCCTTTCCATCTCCATCCCCTTTCTTCTTCATATGAGTTATAGTGTTTTGTGATGCGCTAGAGTCTGTGTGGGCTGAGGTTTGGTGATCCAGACCGTTGATCTTATGGTTCCACCGCAAAGGCATTGCAGATTGGAAGGCTTATAAATGTGGTTATCGCAATGGCCAGAATAAGGCATTGACTATTGATGGTTGTGGATTGGACATCTTTAGTGTTGCCGATGAATTGTGTGAGGATCTTGAGTTCATACAAGTGGGTATTGGTTCAGAGATTGGGACTACGATATGATGGCGGGACTGTTGTTCTGATCGGCTTCACCATGGACGGACGATTCCTCGGAATTGTTCCAGATTGGAATATTATAGACATCCAATCGTTGTTCTTTCTTTTCTGTTGAATGTGGACCACTGTCGTATCTTGTCGTAGACATCTATTTGTGGTTCTCCAATCGAGAGATTAAGCAATTGTTTTATAATTCCATTAGTTTGATCATTGATGCAAGGTGCGCCACAACAGGGCCGATTAGGCCAGTGGCCTGGGTCACTGAATCATGGGGACCGTCAATCTGGGTTCATGGCTTTAGGATGCTGTACAGTTTCCCGGAACAAAGACTATATAATTCCTCTTCATGATAATGTTGTTTGTCCTAAAGATCTTGTTGTCGCTTTGTGAATTAGGAAAGAGGGATTTTCAATAGAGGCATGGTTGAGACTTGAAAGTACTATGAATGTATTTGATTTCATTAGATCCATGATGACGTGTGCAAATTGCTTAGCTTCCTTCCGGGGCAACAAGCTTCTCTACGTTTTTATTTATTTTTGTTATTTGAGAAAAGGTGGGAGCAAATGGTGGACAGGGTGTGTAGCAACATTGGGGTCTTGGGTTCAAGCCCAACTTATCTATATTTCCTGCCAATCTTTTGATAATTTGTTTTTCACTTCAAATGATAGAGGTCAACTTGATTCTGGGATTGTTGAGTTTACTTCTAGCCACCATCATGGGCACTCATTTTTGGAGAAAGGTGGAAGAAAGGTAGACAGGGTGCATTTTGACATTGAGGTCTCAGGTTCAAGCCCAACCTATATTTCCTTCCAATCTCTAGATCATGTGCTTTTCGCTTCGGATGATAAAGGTCGACTTGATTCTGGGATTGTTGAGTTCATCGATTATCACTATCTTGGGTACTCTTTACAATATGTTTTCTATTATGAGCAACATGAGCTGTAGACACTGTAGTAGAAATCAAGTCCCTGGATGTCATGTTCTTTGAAAATTGATGCCCAAGTAAGAAGAATTAGGAGCAAGGTATTCCATATTCGTAAAGGTGGCCATAATGGCCACTGCTGTTACCATTATGATACAGGCTGTAACGGCTGATGGTCTTGAACTTGAATGTGAGTTGTTGAACAACTTTCTTTGTGTCCACAATTACCTACCCTCACCTAGCAACATTCCACATTGGAGCCCACTTCACCTTCAACTCTTATTGCTCAATATGGCCATGATGGTTGCTGTAATAGTGATGGTTGCTTTGGTGTCCATATTATCTCAAATCTCAGTGCTCAGTAGAATGGCAAAGGTGTTGATTGTGCTTTCTTTTATGATATTGATGGTATGGCGATTCATCTAGTGGTTGCAATGTCGAAGCTGGTAGTTACCAACTGACCTATTTCTAGCTTAGACAACACTATTAGTGCACCCACAGCTCAGCTTCAAATTGTGTCTCAGATTTGATAGTATCTTGGTCACTTGCCATTACAATTTTGTATCTTTGCTTCTCCCTACCATTCTTCATAAGCTCATTATGCCTTCTATGATTTATCTTCTCAGTGCAACAAGCTTTTACATGCACTTGTTGCTTCCCAGAATATCTTTCTTTCTTCTACGTCTAATCCGGAGTGGTACCTTGATATTGTTGCCACTTCTCACATGACAAGTGATGATAGTATGCTTTCTTAGCTTAGCCTTCACACCATTTCACTCTTTATAATTGTAGGTTATGGTACTCATCTTCCTATGTCTCATATTGGATACATTTCCAATTCCCTTCATGTTTTAGGATAACTGCACCCAATGCTTTGTTATGTTTCTCATTTTCTGAAGGAATCTCATGTCTGTTCACAACTCACCAAAGATTTGCATCGTTACTTTGAATTTGCTCCTGATGGTTCTCGTATGAAGCATTTGATGTCTGGTTAACTAACTGCTTAGGGAATTAGACCTGGCAGCCTGTAAGTGTTTTGCTTGTCTGATTTTGCTTCTTCTTCTTCTTTTTTCTGCATTGTCTTCCTTGTTAACTGCTTCATCCTCCTTGTACATCATTTGGTCATCCTGTTGCTGGCACTCTTAATTCTCTTTAGTCTAAAAATGTTAACAGCGTTTGTCCCAATTCCTAATCTTCTTTCCTTTGCACGAGTTGTCACATGGGCAAAAGTCATAAACTATTTTTTTTGTCAGTAATAAAAGAGAATATTCTTTTCTTGAAACTATGCTGTCATCCTGGTGTACTGCACTTGTTTCCTTTACTTTTGTTTTTCGCTTCTATATCATGTTCTTCGATGATTTTAGTGGATATATTGGTGTTATCCTTGCTTTTATTAACTTTTATCGTGCGGCTGATTTTTAGGTTTTAGTGCATATACTTAGGGCCCATTTGGATACCACCAAATAAGTTGCTTTTTCTAGTTATAGCAGTAGATAAGTAACTTATTTCAAATAAGTAAGTTTGGTTTATGATTAGTTATAAGTAACTTTTTTTAGTACTAATCACTTCAGCTAACTTTTAAAGCTTTTCTACTTTTCTTAAGTTGTTGAAGAGATGCATAAGAGAGACGAAAGAGAGGAGAAGCTGATAAGTATGTTGTTTACCAAACATACTTATCTTCTTAATAAGCAGAAACTAAGATAAGCTACTTGTGGAATAAGTAGCTTATCTTAAGCAACTTACGATCCAAACACCCCCTTAGTGGTATCCTTTGAAGCATGAATCAAACTTTCTTTATTGTTCTCTAAACTTCCATCACAGCTTTGAAAATGAACTTAACACACCATCATCAATCATCTAAGCCTTATCCCTACTAATTGGGTCAGCTGAAAATCAACTTAATTATCGCATTAAAATATTTCAATATGACCTTGCTAATGACTTATCTTTTACAATTTACCTCATTTTTGTTGCTTAAAGGATTCTTCCTCTTGTCTCTTATCCTCATGCTCAAGATAGGATTGCCAACTACCTCATATTAAAAAAATTTGGAATTGTTGAGCGCAAACATTGACATATTATCAAGATAGGGTTGACAATTGTTTTTCATAGTAAAGTCTTCTCTTTAGTCTTTCCCTTGGTTCGAAGCCTTCTCTATTTCCACTTTCCTTGTTAGTCGTCTTCTTACTATTATAATGATCATCTTTTAGTTCCTTTTTTAGACTTCCTCGTTATTCCATTTGGATATTTAAGTGCCTCTGCTTAGCCAATATTTACTTCTTTCTGAGAACTAAATTAAGTCCTAACTCTCTTCATTTTGTTTTTTCAAGTTTAGTGATTATCACAAAGGTTATTTGATGCAACCAAATGGCAATCTCATGCGAGTATGCTCCGCATGTGTGCACAAGAAAATGGCCACTTTCCTTTTTTTTTTTTTTTAGCTCATCTCTACTTTCCTTTTCTTTCAAATCTCTAGAGTAGGAAATTCTCTCTCTCTCTCTTTCTCTCTTTTCATTTCTTTATATTAGGTAGGGAAGTAATTTAGATAGTTCTTATCTAAGTATCTTCTTATTTTAGACATTTTCTTAATTAGAATGCTTTATTATTTAGGTGCTTTCTTATTTTTATAGATTTTTAGATTCTATAGCTTTTATTACAGATTGTAAGGTTTGATTATAAATGGGGCCTATGGCCCATGGAATAAGACAAGTTGATTAATATTCTCTTTATGAAATTTTCTTATTTTCTCTACGGTGGCTATTGAAGGGTGGGAGAGTGGTCTCTAGTTCTAGACTAGAGGATTGTTGAGCTTGCTCACAGTCTTGCATTTGTGATCTCTAGCATTCGTCTAGAGGAGTGTTGGCTCTTTTCCCACAATCTCTTTCTTTTCTTATTGATTTATTTTATTTTCCTTTCGGGTTTGCATCAAATTGGTATCAGAGCAAGTTCTACTATTGGGAAACTGAAAAAAAGAAGATGTCATGGATAGGAAGATGTTCTCATGTGTCGTGCAATTATCCCTATTCGGACTCCAATGGCTTTCCATATCCATCGCGTTATTCTTATCCGAGTTACTTCGATGATCAAGATCACCATTCATATCATCTTGAGTCATACCCATTTTCATATGTGCCTTATGGTGATTCCTTTCAACACCCCTCCCCACATGCTGGTTATCCAAAAGCATCCCATCGCATGAAAATGTCAGTGACGCCTACGAATATTCAAAAGATGCGGAAGGAGAACTTGTAGGAGGTCAAGAAGGAGCTTAAAGCACCCAAGGAAGATACTGCAAGTGAATTCAAGGAACTCAAGGAGTTCGTGAGAGCTTGCTTTGAGCCCTTGATTGAATAGGAAAGGCTTTATGGGCTTCAATATGTTTTATCTAGTATTTCAAGGAATAACGTGGTTATAGATACTATGACAATCCAAAAGGAATCCTCCTTTGGATTAGTTGATGGATCAATGGTCAGATCGGAGGAAATTCAAGTAAAACCAAAAGATCAGCTGATGGATGATCCAATTGAGGAGACTGAAGGTTTGGCATATATGGACGATTCGATGGTCAAAGAGATAGATAGTGCTACAATTATAGTGACAAAATCCATAGAGGTTAACACATTAGTACCATCTCAACATCAATCAAGGTATGCAAATCGAAAGTGGACTATGACGAACGGGTCACAATCGACGTCTAGAACGTGGAGGACCAATAAGAAACAAAAGAAAATATGGTTCGTGTTTCAACACCGTATAATGCACTAGCTACCCGTTAGGCGTGAGGTCTCCACCATCAACTACCAGCGAAGCCGAAGAAGACACGCTTCAAACGAGGATCTTCGCAGGAGATTATGACTACCAATTTAACCTCAAGGATGAGTTGTTTTCGAAGCTAGGTGGAATCGATTCAACCAAATGGCCACACGTGCCGATTGATCAAGATATGAAGAAAAGGTCCGCATCTCACGCGAGCATGCTCCGCACGTGTGCACAAGAAAATGGCCAATTTCCTTTTTTAGCTCTTATCTACTTTCCTTTTCTTTCAAATCTCTAGAGTAGGAAATTCTCTCTCTCTCTCTCTCTCTCTCTCTCTCTCTCTCTCTCTCTCTCTTTTTCATATCTTTATATTAGGCAGGGAAATAATTTTAGATATTTCTTATCTAAGTATCTTCTTATTTTAGGCATTTTCTTAATTAGAATGCTTTGTTATTTAGGTGCTTTCTTATTTTCATAGATTTTTAGATCCTATTCCTTTTATTACAGATTGTAAGGTTTGATTATAAATGGGGCCTATGGCCCATGGAAGAAGACAAGCTGATTAAAATTTTCTTATTTTCTCTACGGTGGCTGTTGAAGGGAGGGAGAGTGGTCTCTAGTTCTAGACTAGAGGACTGTTGAGCTTACTCACAGTCTTGCATTTGTGATCTCTGGCATTCGGCTAGAGGATTGTTGGGTCTTTTACCAACAGTCTTGCATTTGTGATCTCTGGCATTCGGCTAGAGGATTGTTGGGTATTTTACTACAATCTCTTTCTTTTCTTATTGATTTATTTTCTTTTCCTTTCGGGTTTGCATCATTATCATTGTTCCATCCACAAATTATATGAGTGTTCATCTAATGTCACATTGTGTTTGACGAGACTCGCTTTCCCTATGCTGATGTTCACTCTACTCTTTCATCTAAAGATGAGCTTTGAGTTCAGTTATTGTAAAATCCCATGTATGGGCTATTATAGTTGGGCTACACATTATATGGGCCCAGTGGGCTGATTGTATTGGACTTGCTATAATCGGCCTCTCCTCTCACATTCTCTCCATCTTTCTTTCTCATTTCTCACATTCTGTTCTTCTTCCCATCTTTGGACACATAACATCCCACTCGGAATCCTCTCTAGGTTATTTGGCATGGTATCAGAGTGGCAATTCTAATCGTTGAAGGACTGATCTGCCTAGGGCAGCTTCAGCGCTAGAACTTTCGGACCCTGTACATTTATTTGAAGAAGGATCCACTGCACTGTTTTGATCGGGTAAACACATGTTGTTTCTGAAGAATTAAAGAACCAGTTGGGTTCTTGATGGTCGACGCATGAAGTTGTAACCCCTTCGTGTTTTTTTTTATTGTTTCTTTGATGAGTTAAATTGAAATCTGGCTGTGGAAACCAGATTGTGACCAATTGGATCAGTGGGGTCCATCATGATGTGCTGAAATCTGGCAGTAGAAACCAGATTATGTTCAAATTGCTGTTGCTCGCTGCTTCTTCTCCTCTTGCTGTGTCCACGTATGCATGCCCGCACGCAGGTCTGGCCAGTGCATGCTGCACACAGGACTGGCTAGCTCACGTCTGCCGTTCAACGACGCTACATGCTGCTAGCCCATCCCTTTCATTGGTCAGCCTTCTTTGCCCTACGGCCCTACTGCGGTTTGATCTTATCCCTACTGTATGTTGAATTTTCTTTCTTTGTGATGGAATCGAAACCAGAAATTAAGACTGGCAATCAACAAATTGCATCAATAAGATTAAGAGGGGTTTAAAATTACTTGCCCTGGGCCTCATCTATCAAATTTCTCGTGCAATCAAAAAGAAAATTGAGGCACTTGGCTGATAGTGGGGCAAGGGAAGAATCTGATACATACTAGTAGTGGAAAGAAGATGATTGTCAAGTTATGAGTTGGCTCTTTCATATTATGGAAGGGAACATAAATCATAACAGGTTGTATGGTAAATGTGCCAAAGAGATATGGGACACCCTCTAGTAACTATATTTTAATGAGAAAATATTCAACGACTGTATGATGTCTTTAAGGAATTTCAAATGATAAGGCAAGGCAAGAATCTTCATGAGCATTGTGCTAGCTTTTGTGGCATGTTTGACGAATGGAAGCTTCTCCATCCATTTACTCGGGATATTACCCAATAACAGTGCTAGAGAGGAGATTTGGGTTGCTGTGTTCCTTGTCACAGTGCGACCATATTTGGAACCAGTCAAAGCCCAACTCCTTGGAAGTGAACGGGTCTTGTCGTTGTCAAATGTGTTGGCCAGAGTACGACATTTGTCAGTCCCATTGTCCTCATCCACTCAGTCTCATTCGAATGAGAATGCTACACTTTTTTCGGATGTGGGCAGTCGTATGCGAGGTGGACACCCACCTTGGCGTGGGGGTCTCATAGGAGGAAAAGGTCGTGGACGTGCATATTCCAAACTACCAGATAATCAAATTGACAACAACTTTTTTGTGTTTACTGCAAAAAGACTAATCATACAGACAAGTGTTGGGATTTGCTTCAGAAAAATGGAATCCCACAAGCCTATCAAGCTGACCTGAGATCTATGCTGGTGATCTTCCTCCTACTTGTGGCAATCCTTCCAGCGCAAGTGAATCAGTGGAGATCTTTCGTGTGTACTTGGAAAAAATGGCTTAACAGAGGCATAGTTGTAGAATCTCATTCCACCACCTCAACCTCTCTTACCAATTCAGGTAATGCACTGGTCGCATCTTCTGGATCATCACCCTGAGTGATTGACTCTACTGCCACCGATCACATGACAGGTAACATCTCTCTTCTTTCATCAATAGATACATCAGTTCATTGTTTACCTATATTCACAGCCGATGGTTCATTATCCACAGTTCTTGACAAATGGATTGCTTCACCTAGCGTGAACATTGCTCTACCATTCCAAAATTTCCTTTTACTCTTCTCTGTCAGTCAAATTACAAAGAATCTGAATTGCTCCACAACCTTTTATCTATCTAAGTGTGTTTTTCAGGACCATAAGACAAAGGTGATGATTTGTGGAGGGCATGAGTTTAATTATGTGGCCTGTACTACTTGGAACCTGGTAGAATTGAAGCTGCTCTTAATGCTAAAGGCACTACCACTCCATTACAATGTTGTTTGAGTCTTCAATAAATTGTGAAGCCTGTCAGTTGGTTAAACACGCTAGATCCTTTTACTTACCTAGACCTGATAATTGTTATTCAACCTTTTTTGGATTAGTACATTTATATGTGTGGGGTCCCATCGGATCCCTAGTTTGAATAATTTTAGATACTTTGTTACTTCTATTGATGATTTTTCTCATATGACATAGGTACACATGATGCATGATAGATCAAAAGGTTTTTGATATGTTTAAAATTTTCTATGTTAAGATTAGGACACAATTTCAATAGGAAATTCAATGCTTTTAGATATGACAACGCTCTAAAATATGTCCAACACACTCCAAGAATATCTTTCTTCTACTGGGATCACTCATCAGACATTGTATCTTGACACACCCCAACAAAATGGGGTGGCAAAAAGCTAAAAAACAAACATCTAATAGAGGTGACACGATTTCTGTTACCCACATAAATGTTCCCAAATGTTTCTGGTGTCGTGCGGTTCTCACATTCTCACAGCTTGTCATCTTAATAACCGACAACCATCAACTATTTTTAATTGCCTAACTCATTTTTCTTTGTTGTTTTCGAGTGATCAACCATTTCCATTGCCAGCTCGTGTGTTCAGCTGTACTGCTTTTTTTTAGAAGTTGGGTCTGCCATAAGATAAACTGGACACACATGCTGTTAAGTATGTCTTCCTTCGTTACTCACATACACAGAAAGGTTACATTACAAGTGCTTTAATCCAGTGACTAATTGTGTTCACATTTTTGAGTCCCCTCTACTGATAGGAACCTCATACTTGCGAATCACTTTTGAGTCCTCAACCATTTTTGGGTCCTCCTACGTCATCTAAACACCTTGTACTAGTAACGAGACACCTAACCCAAGTCTACCACTGTCACCCTCAAATGAGGTCTCCGAGCACACACAATCAACCCATTAACTTGATCTACCTATTGCTCTTTAGAAAGGTGTCTGCCCTTGCACTTTGCATTCTATTTCTAATTTTGTCTTATCATACTTGCGAATCACTTTGAGTCCTCAACCATTTTTGGGTCCTCCTACGTCATCTAAACACCTTGTACTAGTAACGAGACACCTAACCCAAGTCTACCACTGTCACCCTCAAATGAGGTCTCCGAGCACACACAATCAACCCATTAACTTGATCTACCTATTGCTCTTTAGAAAGGTATCTGCCCTTGCACTTTGCATTCTATTTCTAATTTTGTCTTATCATCGTTTACACCCTTTTTACTATTATGCTATGGCTCTGTCATGTGTAAGACCTGTAACCTTGTGAGATCTTCCGTACGCTTCAACTTCGGCACCGACATGTTCTTAGCAAACCGGATTGACAGGTTTTGATCGCGACCCTATTTCAGTACCGCAACACCCCGAGACATGTTCCCTAGCCTGTGCGGGCACTGCAATGCATGCGGGTCCCACTTGCATAAATCCTAAGGTTGTCCAATCAATCAATCAATCCATCAATTAACCCATCAATCACTCATGTCTCTCTCCGCATTAGTCAAACAAGCCCATGCCTCCCATCATGCAACCCATCCCTTGCCTATGCTTAGCTATCCCTCTCTCATTCTTTCTCTCCCCGTTCTACCCCTCCATCTTCTTCCAATTCCCTCCCTATCCTAAAAATTCTACCACAAATCCCCTAACACTCTCTCATTTCTACTACATTTTATTAGCAAGAGTAGAGAGAGATTAAGAGAAAGAAATAGATTAGAGAGAATTAGGAAGAGATTAAGAGAGAGAGAAAATAAAGGAAGATTAGGGAGATGGTTTGAGAGAAAAGAAAGAGATTAAAGATATTAGGAAGACTTTTAGAGGTTAAGAGAAAGATAGAAGATGAAAGAGAGATTAGATGAGATAAGGGGTGGAGAGGAGCTTGGTCGACCGTTCGATCGCCGATCCGACCATTCATCCGTCGTTGTGACTGCATGGGAGGATCAAGACCCTCCCCATTTTTTTGTGATTTTTCCATTTTGGTGGGCCCACAAGGGTGGGACCCACCTTGATCATGTATAGATTGTATGGTGGACCCCATAGTGGCCGATGGCCAGATCTCCTATCTTGCTTTTCTTTCCTTTCATTTCTCTTCATTTTCTTTTAAGTTATAATGTTGTGGGTTCTATAAGTGGGCCATGCTATTGGAGAATATGCTTCGCACGCTATCACAACGTGGACCACCTTTTGTGGCCCACCGTGATGTTTATTTTCCATCTAACGTATAGTTTAGATCAAATAGATTTGGATGGTGGAAAGGCCTCAAAATCATGTTGACCCAAAGTTCCTTGGCCAAAATGAGAAGGGGAATCTAATGGACGGCATGGATGAAACACACATCTCATGGTGGAAATGAATTTCTATTTTTAAAACCTTCCAAGGCCCTCTGTGGGATCCGTGTTCGTCCAAACCAGTCCAAGTCAGGGCCCATTGGACCCCAATCGAGCTAGCCAAGGCGGTGGACAAAGTAGATCATCCTCGTGGGGCCCACCTTGATAGTGTATCCAAAATAATAATAATAATAAGCCCATGGGCGGGCGAACGCCCACTGTGAGGCGTGGAGTGGGGCCCACTCGTGGGACCCTCCATAATGTATGTGCCTTATCCACTCTGCCCATCCGTGTTGCCAGATTATTTTAGGTGAGGGGCCCAAAGATCGGGCTGATCTAAATCTCAGGCAGATCGCACTGAAGGGAAAAGTGGGCAGCCAAGGAGTGTTTCCCCTTTTTGGCAGCACGTGGGCCCACGAGGATGATCTACTTCACACGATATCATCAATATCGGGGGGATACTTCACAGGATATCATCAATATCTCGTGATACATTGCGATCTTTCCCATGATGCATATAATTTTTTTTAATGCATGTCATTGTTGTCATGTGCAATCGCATGTCATTTTTTTAGAAAGATCGCATCTGCCATCATGGCATATGCGATCCAGGATAGTATGTGATGGCATACTTTTTTGTGTGATGAGTATGCGATTGCATACTCCATATGCAATGGCATACTTTGCAAGTTGTGCTTTTTTTTGGTAAATTGTAAATTAAGTTGTAACTTGTAATTTATAATTGTTAAGTTATCATTTATCAATAAAATTTCTGTGTTCGTAGTTTTTAATAACTTTTTTTACACGCACTCACATCCCACACACACCCACGCACTCACACCATAGTGGTTTTTCCCCACAAAGGGTACTCAAACCCATGACCTCGTGTTAAAACTCTTGTAAGTCTTACCATTCTTGTAATTTAATAATTAATTCTCTCTTAATGTAACATGTTGTTTGTTTTGTTAACTTTTATATTAATATAATATTAGTAATTGAATATATAACTTATTTTATAGATGGTCTAATAGTCTTAAACTACAATAGGTTAAAAAAAAAAAAAGCAATCCAATCACTTGTTTGTAATTAGGCATAGTTTTTCCTAATTTTTTAGATTTTTTCCTTTTTTATTTTTCCCTTTTTTATTTTTATATATTTTTAAATTTTTTCAAAAAAAAAAAAAGAAGCCAGAGCAATATGCGAATAGCATATGCCAATCGCATACGATAGCATATGCGATTTGACAACATTGATGTAGTGCATATCATATTGGCCTTGTGCGATACCAATATTATCGGTCGATATATCGGCTGATACTATCAATATCGCAAACATTGGCACCCAAACCATCATCCCCTTCACTGCTATTTCCAGTCTAACCCATCTTTGTCTACAATCAAACCATTGCCTTTGCCAACTTCCACTGTCTACATCTTCGACATCCTTCTACTTTGATCAGTATCATCTGTCTAATAACAACATCTGCTCTGCTAAATTCTGCTTGGATGTTGTCCCTACTATTGAACTTATTTGAACCCGACCCATACTCCCCACAACCACTTCTAGAGCCCAAACCTACCACTTTCATCCCCACCATTATCACCACTTCCATCATCTAAACCCGCAATTGTTGTCCCCACCGTTTTCGTCAATTTGAGCCCCCAAATCATCAACCCCTTCACAACTTGCCACTATCATCCCCATCATTATCGCCACTTCCAGCACCTAAACCTACAATTGTCATCCCCCCCATTATCGCCGATTCCAGCCCCAAAAATATTCCCTTGGCTGCCAATTTCCAGTTGAATCCATCTTTGTTTACAACTAAACCATAGCCTCTACAGACATATGTTGCCTACATCCTCTTCTTCTATTGTCCAAAGCCTATCTAATCCTATGCCCATAACTGTCAAATCTGGCTCCCACATCCTCTTCTCTAGTGCCTGCATCCTCTGCTCTGCATATGCTCCAGCAAGTGTCAGGCCTCTGCACCATCACTGGTGACATCTGCTCCCCAATCAGCACTTGCCCATCTCCATTCATCAAGAACTCCAATGCCACCAGTTGCAATGCTCATCGACCTGTCACCAGATGTGTCTTCACCACCATCAAATGTTCCTGTTCCTGGCCATCTCTATTTACATGACAATCAGAAAATCAGAACCCCAACCCTAGAAGAAAGATAGGATATGAGAAGAAAGGGGTGCTGGAAGATAAGATTTGAGAAGGGGCTTTGAGCCCCAACTCTCCTTTTTTCTGTTTGTGCTTGGTGTTCTGCAAGTGCACCAAGTTTCTGGTTGCATCATGTTGCAACTGGCTAGTGACCATCAGATCATTACCATCATCTGCATACACCATCCTCTGAACTGAGTACGCTCGTCTAAATCCGATTCTATTTTATTCCATGGTTCTTAAATGTAAGAAATAGATACTTCATTCTGTCATTTAGAACTGTGTGTGCATTTAAGCATTTAAGCAAATATTTTAGCTGAAATGAGATGAACAGAGTATTCTTTCAGTTGCTCCTGTATTTTTTTTTGGTCTCTAAAGTTAAACTGAGCTCAAATTTCAAAAGAGTTTCAAATGCTTTTAATTCTAAAAGACAATCCCGCAAGTTATTGGGTCACAACCAAGGTGATCGTTATGGTCTCTTTTTTTTAAAATGGAAGGAAAAAAAAAAACCTGTATCGGCCACGCAATAGGGGCTGTAACGGGCCGTAACAGCCATTACAGGGCCAATGCGGGTAATTTTTTTCCATAACGGCCATTACGACTTCATAATGTGTAATGCTTGGCACCGTTATCATTACAGCACACCATGGTCACAACAGAGGTTCCATAGTTTCAAAAGATTTTGCTACCTTAGTGTGAATAAAGGATCGATGTGCACATCTCTCACCATCCAACAACCATGGTTGGGAATCTTGACATGCACATAGAAATGGACTATCAAAATTTCAAATTTTAAAATTCTTCTATGTTCCACCAACAGTCTTTAATGGTTGGAGATGATGCACGCACCAACTCCTTATGTCCTTGGGTGCAATGAAGTTATGCTCTATTGTAAATTCTTTCAATGTTTGAGCTCTTTACCAAGTTTAGCTTTTAAGAACACTCCAAAAAGCATTGTATCCAAAAGATAACTATTCTCTCACTTCAACTTGAACACCAACTCGCGGTAAGTGAAACAAGAAAAAAGAAAGAAGTCAGATGAATTGGTAACAATATTGTCATTAATATAAAGAAGAATAATTACAAGAACGGAAATATCCAAGCAAGCAAACATAGATGAGTTTGCAAGACTACAGTTGGAGCCAAGCTCGCTTGAACCACTCAAACTAAACACAAGAAGCTTGCTCAAGTCAGTAGATGACCATATACAGATGACAAACATCACATGCCAGAGGAATCATGAAAGCCTTGAGGTTGTTTCATAAAGACCTCTTCACAAAGAACATCATGAAGAAAGGCATTCTTGGCATCAAGTTGTCAAATGGACCAAAATTGAGAGAGCATTAGTGAGAAATGAGAGTAGTGTGAGTGCTTGCAGGTTTTACAACAACATTGTAGGTTTTAATCAAAATCAAGACCATGTTGTTGATTATCGCCTTTAGCCACAAGACAAGCTTTTAGCATTCAACTAAACCATCAGCATGAAAACTCAACACGACCACAACATTCATATTGAGATGTCAAGACTCGAGGAAGAAGAGTGCCCTATCAGCTTGAAGATCAAACATCAAACATCTCATCCATCATAGCTCGACATCAATGGTGAGACCAAGAGGCAGTGGTTCATAGAGAAGGTCCATATACATCTTGATGAGAGGTAAGTAGAGGACGATGGGCCTAAGACTGAGCAAATAAAGGATGATTACAATGAACAAAAGATAAGATTACATGATGAGCAATGAGGCAAGTAGTCATGGGATGAATAAAGGAAGTAATGGTGGAGAAGAGAGGGATAATAGGTGGGGATGGTGGAGGGAGACTAATGTTGGGCTGACAATGTTATACCACAAAGAAGACCAGATGGTAAAGACAAAGTACGAAAAGAACTCCATTGATCAGGGGGGAAGCAAAATGATATTGCATATAAGAGATAATGAAGTTAAAAATGAGATGAGAACAACATAACTGTAAAATAACCTAAAGAGGAATAACAATCTGGGACGTCATGCATCCAGGTGTGGGAAGAAGAATAAGAGAATGAGAGATGAGAACGAGAGACAATGGAGAGAGAGTGAGAGAGGAGAGGCGTGATTAGGGTTATGCACCTCTTCCTCAACCATTTTATTAATCATGAATCAGCTCATAACACCAACCCAATACAATCAGCCCACTAGGCCCCAATAATGTGTCTTCCAACTATAATTAGCCCAAACATGGGAATTTATACCCGCTCAAGCTGGGGCATATATTAAATCATGCACAGCTTGCCACTGATCAACACACCCTGTGTGTGAGGTAAAGGCTTAGTAAAAATGTCCGCTAACTGAGCTTTGGAATGTACGTGTTTGGTGGTGATTTCCTTAGATACCACCTTCTCTCAAATAAAACAACAATAGACCTCTATATGCTTTGTTCATTCGTAGAAGACTGGAATATTAGCCATGTAAGTTATTGCCTGATTATCACAATAATGAACCATTGTAGCACCATCAAATAGATGAAGTTCTTGGAAGAGGGATCTAACCCACAATAGTTCACAAATTGCATGACACATAGACCTATATTACGCATCTGCACTTGATCTAGCGGCTACATTCTATTTCTTGCTCTTCCATGTTAGCAAATTTCCCCCAACAAATGTACAATATCCAAAGATAGATATCATATCTGTCACCAAACCTGCACAGTCTGCATCGGCATTTGACTTAACCTAGAGATGTCCATTTGATCTATAGATGAGTCCATGTCCTGGGGCATCTTTTAAGTACTGTTGGATGTCTGTTAACTCAAATTAAACAATTAAATTGTCACTGTCCCAAATCGGATTACTTGAATGATCTTGACCTTTGATTGTGATCACTTAAAAAAAAAAAAAAAAATAAAAATTGAAACAGGACCATTGGATATTTTTAGGGGTGTACATCGAGTCGAACCGAGTCGAGCTGGCCTCAGCTCAACTCGGCTCAAACAGTGGCTGACCTCCGCTCGAACTTGGCTCGGCTCGGTCCTCGAGCCTGACTGGCCAGCTCGGCTCGGTTCGGTTAGCAGCTCGGGCCAGCTCGGGGCTGTGTTCGAGCCAAGATTGAGCTGAGTTCGCCATTGAGGCATTTCCACAAACACCTTAATTGCAACTTCAAAATCCCACTATTTTACAAACAGAGGCAATGGTTTTACAGGTATTTTCTAAAACACCTTCTAAATAACATAAAAACAAAAAAAAAAAAAAAAAAAAAAAAACAAAGAGAAAAAATGTATTTGTTTCATGTACATACCTTCCTTGCCACCAGCGAAACCTTCCTTGCCACCTCGCCACCAGCCAAACCATCCTTGCCACCAGCCAAACCATCCTTGCCACCAGCTACATTTCATTGAGTCATTTTATCAAACAGTTGGTGAGCAACATCAATGGCAAAGTAACCGAGTCACCGAACTAGTTCGATCCGAGTTCGATTCAAGCTAGATTCGTTCCGAGTCGAGTCGAGTCGAGCTGGGGTCTGCTCGAACTTGGCTTGAACTCATTTTCGAGCTCAAAAAATCAGCTCGACTCGGCTCGAACTTAGCTTCGAACCGAGTCGAATCGAGCTTTTTCGAGTCAAGTCGAGTGAGCTAACTGAGCTAGCTCGATTCGTGTACACCCCTAGATATTTTACATTCTAACTATCTAAGAAATGTCCACCAATCTCATCATTAGATGAGGAAATAAACCTAATTTTTGGGTTACAAGACAATATGGACAATTTAATTTCAATTGCTTGTACGCCACGGGCGTTTTAAAAAATAATTAAGTGATATTGTTTTCATACATGTCTTATATGATTTATAAATTATTTTAGTTGATTTTTAATATAGTTGCATCATTTTGTTAGACATTGCATTGTTTAGGACCCTAATCCCTATACAAAGGAAACTTATTATGAGCACTTATTTTTTGTAATCTTTTGATTTCTAAGTGTGTACTGATGTCTTTTTTAACAATCCCCAAAGTTTCATTGAAAAATTCGACCATTTTCCCAATGTTTCCCCATGTTTTCCCCAAACAGCAATACATCTGATATTTCCCATGCGATAACCAATATGTTTCCATATCCCAAGGATGCGATACATCCATTGATAACGATATGGAAAACATTGTTGGGGGCTGGATTCAGTGATAATGGTGGGGATGATAGTTGCGGGTTGAGGCGTTGGAAGCTGCGAGTATGGGCTCTAGAAGTGGTAGCATTGGGTACAGATTGGGTTCAAATCAATTCAATGATAGGGACTGTTTGAGCGGAATGTAGTGGAGCAGATGTTGCTGTTGGACACATTGATACTGGTCAAAGCAGAAGGACGTCAAAGAAGATGTAGGCAGTGGAGGTCAGCAAAGGCGATGGTTTGGTTGTAGACAAAGATGGTTTCGACTGGAAATTGCAGCAAATGGGATGATGGTTTGGGGGATGGAACCAGCGGTAATGGTGGGGACTACAGTTGCAGGTTGAGGTGCTGGAAGTGGCAATAATGGTGGGGACGACTGTGGTGGGTTTGGGCTGTGGAAGTGGTAGTCGTGGGTACAGATTGTGTTGGAAGTGGCAATGCACACATGTTGAGGTGCTGGAAGTGGCAATGCACACATGTCACTTTTCATCTTCAAGTAAAATTTTCAAGAAAATTTTCATTCTTTTCCAAACAACAGATTTGGTAATAAAGGAAAAATTGTCAAGATTTTTTTGGAAAACAATCAATGAAAATGACTTTTCCTATCTTATTGTTTCCTAGAAACACCATTTCCACAAAATTTCACCATTAATCCAAATTGGCCCTTAGGGAATAAAGGGGATTTTTTAATTTTCTTTTATTGACAGAAGGTTGCTTGAATAGAAGTGCATATATAGTTGCATTGTCTGTTGGGTTCTTTTTGCATTGCTTTATATCTGTTGAGTTCTTTTTGCATTGGTTTATATCTTTGGTTATTTTGTGTACTTTTAGATCTTTGATGATGGGAAGGAGACTGAGGGCACCACCTTGTGTGAAGTGGCTGATGCTCATGGGTTCTGTGCGATCTGTTTAGAAAGGATACCCCTTGAGGAGACTGCGCTTGTAAAAGGTTGCGAGCATGCTTACTGGTTTGTCTAAACATCTCTATGTAATTATCTTTGTGAAATAGCTAGGAATGATAATACAATGCACTTGGTACTGTTTCTTTGGGAGTTATTTCTCTTTTACCTGGCTTTTGTGATATGAATTGGTTAATAGTTGAGTGATGAACCAGTGGATTTTATGCATCCGCTTAGAAGAATACATGTGACACACACACACACACACGTAAATCAATCGGCTTTCAAACAGGACTAATTTTGTGAGTACCCAGAGTATGCCTGAAAAAGGTGATGATAAAAACAGGGCACCACAAGTTGGCACCCTCAACACACGGGGAAGGTCTCACCTGTAGCTAGTTGTAAATGCAACTAGCTGGGGTGTGGGGCCTACCAGCATACATACAACACGGTGGGCCCCACACAAAACTGTCAGATTGTAAAGGTGTGTTTGGGGCATGCAGATCTTCAGTGTACTGTAATTTTAAGAGTCCCCTGGAACGTGTATGATTAGAACAGGGCATCCTGTGGGCTCTGACACGATTGGCCACTAATAAATTTTTTCTTTGACTGAACTATCCTAACCATCTAATAAATTAACCTTTTCTTACTGAATTTGAGCTACTGCTGACTTTCAGTGTCCATTTACATGCCAACAATTAGGGTTAGGATTGTCCAAACAGCATGATTTTTGGTCTATTGTCCTTATTCGGCCTATCAAATGAATGGTTTCATTTTAATCCATATCATGCCATGTATGCAGCAATGATTTGGAAGCATGCTATCTCCAATGCCTACAGAGGCACTGGATCCAATCCATATTGTATGCACTACTAATTTGTATTCATGCTTATGGGTATTATTCATATGCATCTTTAATCAAGAGTGCAGAGCCTTTTCTCTATGTTCCTCACATACTATTCATGTGTTGCTTGTTGAGTCATATTCTTGTATTTATATAATGTCATCCGCATTGACAATACAAACCAAATTGCCAATGCTCTTGAAAGGGTTACTATTAGCTGAACCTACTTTACCTTGACAATAAATAATTGTGAACGGGCCCAAAATAATGCAAGTAGGATCTATGAAATCACATGCCTGTAATTTTTTGATGGCTTTTAGAACGTCTAGAAATTTCATTGGAACACTAAATGTTGCTTCATTCATTGGTTTCTGTGTAGTGTGACATGCATCCTGACATGGGCCACATATAGTAAAAATCCTTCCTGCCCTCAGTGCAAGCATCCGTTTCAGTCTCTCAATGTTCATCGCTCTCTAGATGGCTGGTATTAACTTCTTGCCCTTGATTTTTAATTAAGAAACTAAATTACAGCCACAAAGTTCCTTCTGCTATTGGGCTAGGCTATGGTGATGGTTTGCCCACTTCTTTCAAGTTGTGGTGTATCATCCAATGTATACATGCATGTGTGCCAATCCTAACGGTCCAAATTGTGGGCCCCATTGTGAATGCAGCATAACCTGAAATTCACAATGCCAAATGATTGTAATCATCTGATTTCACTCGCTTAATTTGGATGGTTCATCATTTACTTCCAACTGTCCATTTGATATTCACCAACCGCAGGGTTAGGATCGTTTATCTAGTGTTGCAGGTTAGATTCACCATGGACCCTATGATTTGGACAGCCTGATTGAAATGCATGTATGCATTGCAATCAAAATCATGGTGAACTATAATCTCTCCCCTGCTGTCTACTGAAATATTGCTTTCCTGTTTGTACAGTATTCATGATTACATGTTTGAGGAGAGCGTTTGCCTGCTTCTTAGAGCTGCTTGGTTTGTGCCATTGACATTGGAGATTCAGGAAGAAGCATATGAAGAACAGGAAGATGTGTATCGTCAGTATGAGGATGATGATGATGGCGATGATCTGGATGAAACTTACTTTAGCAGTTCATCAACTATCCGTATTGGTAACAGGAGGTGGGGTGATAATGGTTACGTTAGGGCAGGGCGGAAGGAGGCAAGGCCCGTCAGTCGAGAACATATCCAGGACCCAACCATTGGCTCCTCACACAGTCAGAGGAATAGGGAGGCATCAAAAGATGTGACGGGGCGGCGTGCTAAGCGGGCCATGAAGCGTGAAGCTGCAGATAAGGCAGCTGCTGCCAAGCACCAGCAACACTTGCAAAGGTTGGGCCGCAAGTGATCATGTTCCCCCCTTCCACAGGCGAAGCTGTGCAAGTGTTCATGACGGGTTTCATCATATATGATTTCCCCTTGCATGAACTTTATGAAAATAATGCATCGTGGTAGGCGGGTGTGTATCTTAGGTTTTAGGTTGGTATCTCCAACTCTTTTCTTTTTGAATGTTTGAAATTTACTTGTGGAATTACTGCAAGTTAAGTTATAAAAATGTTTGATAGAATTAGCGGCTATTTTATTTTCTAATTTTAATTAATTTTTTAAAAATCTTTTATGCGGTTTGAATAGTACAAATTATGGCAGCCAGCTATACCGGAAGATGTTGGAGATAATGAATAACTTGAATGTTTGTTGCTGCTGTTGGTCTTTACTGTTTGTTCTAGCAACTAAAGGGTTAAAAAAAAAGGGAATCATGAAGTTGGTTTTGGTAGATACTCTCGTATCTAAGGTAGGTAGGCTTTTCCTGGTGTTTGATTTCCTTCTACCAATAGCTAAATTAAACAGTATGAAATAGGTGTTGGCAAGAATTTTGAAGATTGGGTAGGTTTTAGTTTCTGATTTCTTGTTAGTTTTGGGCATTAAGAAGTAGCACCTGGAAGCAGTGAGACAGATGTCGCTAGAGCTGTACACAAACTGAGTTAGCTCCGTTAATTTGCTCAACTCGTTTCGTAAAAGCTAGACTCGACTTGGCTAGAAACTAGGTTCAAGCTGAGTGAGTTGATTTTTTGAGCGCAGAGTCCGAGCTGGACTGAGCTCGATTCGACTTGGCTCGGAATTTGACTCAAATTTGACTTGGTTCGAATCGATTCGACTCAGATTGGGTGTACTTAATATAAATATTTTGTCAATATTTATATATTTAAATAAATTATATATTACATATATTAAAAACCTTAAAACCTAAACCCGAACTTGGCTCGAAAGCTCAAGCTCAAGCTCGGCTTGAGCTGGCCTGATCTGCCGACTGAGGCCCATGTATAGTTCTAGATGTGGCTGGTATTTTGAATATCTCACGATATTACACTAAACAATATTATCGTGTGTACGTGTGCATGCGTGCGTGTAAATGGTACCATGAGGTAAGAGCTCTGTGGGGCCCACTGATGCGTGATGGACATCCATGCCGTGCATTTGGTAGGTATCCTCTAGGTTATGGGATGTTCTGAAATCAACTGTTATGGAACCCCAGCTGGGTGACACCATGTCACCCATCTGAAACCATGGGAAATCATGTCTAAAATATCTAAAAACGTTGTTGGGGCCCACTTGAGTTTTGAAATGGCCTGAAATTTGGTGTGACCCTTCATCCAAGTGGGGCATACACAATGGATGGGCTGGATGTCTAGACCACTTCCCTTTATACAATCAAGAAGGTTTCAATTAGTGTGCATCCACTATCAACTGTTGTCGTGTGGCCCACTAAGTTATGGATTAGCCTGATTTTTTGGCCCATGGATCACCATGGAAGGGTGCATTTGATTGATTGGATGGATTTCCATCACACATCGGTGGGGCCTACAGAGCTTGACTTCATGAGAAGCTTCTCATGAGGTCAACCTTACACGCGCCGACACCAACTCGTCCCGCGTCGAACCTGGCATCCAATAAAAGTTTAAATAAAGGAACCACTTGTAACATTTATTTGACAAATTAAAATGCGTTTAATAAAAATTCAATTACACCTTTTAAATTCAAATTCATTACAATAATATTCAAATTTGCAGTAAATTAATTAAAAAAATCACAGTTCCATCCTGGGGTTGTTTTAATGAGATTTATTTTTTGAAATTTACAACTCAACAGGGTGAGCTGCGAAACCGAATGAGTAAAACTCTATGCAAGTTTTCTAAAGAAAAACATGTGAAGCTTGAGAAATTCATATAAAATAATGAACACTAGAAATATGTAAGGTCCAAAACATTTAATCAATGGATGATGCAATGTAGAGACGATAACTACAGTAATCAGTACAATTATTTCTCTTGAATACTAGGGTTAGTTTATACCAGTTAGCCAACACTCTTCCAAATATCCCACCTGGCCCACGTAGGTGGTTTGTTGCAACTCCACTCTGTTCATCTACCCGGCCTTGATCAATAGAGGTCTGGTTTGTTTGTTAGATGGTCAGAGACAACTACTCCACCTGGCCTCTGTAGGTGGTCTATTGCACTTCAATGTGCTCACCCAAGGGAGGTTCCAAATAGTTTCAATTTGGTTTTTGAGGCTTTCAACCCAAAAGTTTGAATGCCTCATCTATTAAAATGGTTTTACTCTCCTCGCATTTTTCTGACAAAATCCCTTACAGTGTTTTCATCAACTTATGTTACATAGCATATAGCTTAGCTATAGCGCTACATTGCTCATGAAAATAGCTTTAAGTAGCATGTAGCCTATGTTACTCATTAATTTGCATGAGTAATATACTATGTAGTTTATACTAAAAGTTATTTTTCATCGAAACCTTAAAATTAATTAATATCTTTAGTGATTTTTTACATTTTCTATTTTCAATAAAAAATAGTTTATCTTTTTATTGATTTTAGGAAAATAATATAAATAACAATATTAAATCAATTGTGTTGCTTCACATCTTAATTTTTGCCTTATTTCTTCTATTATTTTAGGTTGTGTTTAGTTGCATTAAAAATAATGAAATTTTGTTAAATTTCTTTGTTAATCAGTCAATTTCTGCAAAATATGATGAACTTTCATGATATCTGGTGCAACTGAGTGTAAATTTAATTAAAAATTTATAAGTAACGCACGGTGTAAGCCATGCGCCATGTAGCTTATGCCATTGATCCTGAGAAAATCCTCAAAACTTGAAAATCTCCTCAACATTTTTTATTTTTTTATTTTTATTTATTTATTTATTTGGGCTAAGAAATTACAGATTTCTCACTATGCTGTTAGCTTTTGCTAATTCCCCTGACATCTATACATTTTGTCCTGTCGTATGTGCATGCCTTTTATATAAAAATGTTAGTGATTGGGCCAGAACTGCCGAGACGCAAATGACAACTTCGTCACGTTGAACTTTGCCTTGATCCTGCAACACTTGCAAATGGGAAAGTGTTGTTATATATCCATGCAGTAACAACGTTACCACGTTTCTCACCTCCGTGCCTTTCAGATGTGTAATTCATCAGCTAATAGTAAGATCTACCACTGTGTTCTTGAAGTTGCTTTTTATTTGCGAGTCATTTCCCTTCATTTGGTAGACCCCCTTTTGTTGTTAGGACTTCTTACGGATTGTATGTCGCGCCTCAAATCTGGCACCCGACGGTCCTGAATTTGAGCGCATGATTGAAAAAAATGGTAAAATTTTATTCTAGTATATATGAGCAGTTAGGTTGTGATTTCCATGCGAAAGAAAATTAAAATTTCCATTATAAATATATTATTCACACTTACGGAAAAAAAAAAAAAAAACAAAACAAAAAACACATGAGTTACATTACATGTTTTATTACTGATTCCAAAAAGAATAAAAAGAATCCAAGTATTATCTTTAAACGATCCATGCCAGACTACTCCTGTTGCTTACTTTTGCCTACAAAATTCAGCAATAGCAAGAATAAGCTTAAGGAAGCCCAATGGGTACATCTCTACTTGTGTATGTGGTGTTCGGCCTGCTTTATCCTAGATCACTGGATAATAGGGTATATAGGATACCTATTTTCATGTGCGAATGCAAAGCAGTCACAAATGCTATATGAATAGGAATGCGATCCAACATATCTCCGTACGGTTAATTTCCATGAACAACTGGGGCCATATCCACTTGAGATAGCCTGGACTCATCACCAATACCTGCCCAACCTTGGCAGTAGGAACCTATTGCACGATTCATGTGCTCACCCACTCGGCCATATGGTAGTAGACCCATTTGTCACAATCCTGACATGCTACGCTGGTCACACTTCTTTCCATCCAACCTCGGCATTGGGAACCTTTTTGTAATCCTGATATACTCACTCGACTTGGCATGACAATAGGGGAACTCATGTATGGTCCACGGGTTGGTCTTGGGCCCATCTTTGATGGGTTTAGGGATGAGTCTAGACTCACTCCAAATTTAAATTGGATTGCTCCTTTTGGCTAGCTAGGTTAGCCCAAGCAGTTGGGCTCAAAGGGGCCTCCAATCTTACATAGCTTTGAGTCACATCAATGGCCCTATATGCATGTGTTGTGGACTAACCTTGGGTCAATTTTTGGTGGGTTCAAAGATGGGTCTAAGTCCATCCCAAAAGTACTTTAAATAACTCATTTAAGGCCAAAAAGGTTGGCCCAACAGTCAGGCCCAAACACCTCCAAATTTCATCATTATGGGGCTGAAAAAAGGGCCCTAACCACATAGTTTTGGGCTGACTTGGGGGCCGTCCTTGTTGGACCCTCTACTCCTATTTAATCCCATAAATTTAATAAACATACAAGGTTAAGTCTGTCCCCTTTGCAAGTCCCATAAATGGGCAACTTTTGGACCATCCAAACCGTCCATTTGAAGTCATTAATGCATGATCCAAGGTCCCTTTTTGGACCACCTTTGGCACTCGATATCCCAAACCTTATGACCTCAGAAAAAACATAAAAATAACAGAGATAGATCTCTATAAAAAATCCAAGTGGTGGGCCCTAGATCATTGCAACTGTCCAAAGTGTGGGACCTAGTTGAAACGTCCAATCCACCCGAAGAGTGGGCTGTTTAGAGGCTACTTGGGCCATCCTAAGCACTAAACTTTAGGCTACGAAATCATGGGAAAGAAAATGAAAGAAGTGCAAAGGTGTAAGTGTGTAGGGGCCATGCACTCACCTGTGTACAGGTTAATCTTGGAAGTCTTGATGGCTTGATCTTAAGGTGTGGGTATGACCTGTTAGTGACTCGATTTGTCAATAACATGTGCTAGTGTGTCTTGAGTCAGTTGATCCCCATTGGAAGATGAAGACAATTGAAAACATGAAGACATGAATCATCAATGCATGAAGACACAGGTAAATTGAGTTGCTTTAGTGAAACAAGCCCTAGAGCCATTTAGTTCCATAACAACGTACCTCTAGACATTCACCTAATAGGAAGACACTTGTTATCATTACAAGCCTTAGTATTAAATATGAACAAGAACAACTAGGCTTTTAGAGGTTCACAGTGGCTGATGATTAGATAAAAAAAATCAACAAAATCAGATTCCTATCGATTGAATCGACTGAGTTGTCGATTCGAGTTTTGATTCGATTGATAACTCCTATCGATTCGATCGAAAGCGGCTAAAACTATCCAATGAGCAAATCCATTAAATCAGTGAACTATTGATCGAATCGACAGTCCAACCGACAGTGTTGATTTGCGTCGATCGAATCGATAGATCGATTGATCGAATCAACAATTAGCCATTAAAGATTCATTGGAGCCATTTTCTTATAAAATGGGCACTCAGGCCATTACAAAGATTATGGTTTTTAACTGGTTTTAGAGGCTTTATGCATACAACTCATATCCTATACTTCTAGACTCTAAACCAAAGAGATTCTTATCATCTTCCTTGTGATTCATCACTCCAATGACCATTCCAAACTCCATTTGAATATGTACATGTTCTCTTTCATTCTTTAGATGTTAAATACTAATCCTATGGGTAAATTCTTTATGTCTATTATCCTCTATAATGCTAATCTAAGTGAATCCTCATTTGTAGTAAACTATCCCATTAGTTGGAGGAGATTCCATCACCATCTCATTACTTTGGCATCCTCATAGGTACATCATTGCAAGGTAGTGGATCGTTGGAGTTGAAGAAGATCGATATTAAAGATCGGGGGAGTTGAAGAAAAGTCACATCAAGATTGATCGAGCATCTCAAGAAATTCGCTATCAACAAGGCTAATCCAAACTTGTAAGAATTTATTTTAGAGTCCATTGTGTATTCAAGTTTTGTGTATATTTGAGTATAGAGTTTGAAACACAAACTCAACTTAGTCTCTATGTGAGCCATCAGCGGGTGTGTATGTAAAAGGTTATCGATTAACTTATAGAAAATCTTTACAAGTCTCTGTGAAAGCCACCAACATGTATATGTGTAAAGGTTATTGGTGAGCCTATAGGAAACATTTATAAGTCTCTGGGTGAGACTCCAGTGGGAGTGTACGTAGTCTTTGTGTGAGCCTCTAACGAGAGTGTACGTAGGTCCTTGTGTAGAACCGTAAAGGTTTGTTGTGAACATATAGAAAACCATTGCAAAGGTTAATGGTAAACCTATAAAAAACTATTAAGATAATGAAATCTGAAAAACTTGAGTTTGAGTTCGTCATCTGGGAATAGAGTAAATTATCCAAACAACTATATATCATTATGTTTGCGATTGTTTATATGTATGCTAATCTATTTATGCTTGTGTTTGATTTGTTTAATATAGATTTATAAATAGATTGTATGCTAAGAGTTTAATTTAGTGCACACATACTTAATATTCCTATTTCACATCATAAACTCTTTGCACGTATAGTTATCATTTTATAGTCTATGATATAGGACTTGATTAAATTAATTGGTAAATAATTTTTAGTGGTCATATTCATCCCTTTTAAGACTTAGCCATAATTATAAGTTTTCTAAAGCTTCCGCATCGTGGTATTGTGTTAGATTGCCACACAATTTCAATCTCTAAAACTTCATTCTCTCCTTTTCTTCTCCCTTATCTCTCTCTCTTTTTTTTTTCTCTAAAATTTTTAGGTGTAAGAAATAGATTAAGGGCCTAAGAGTTCACCTTATATAAAGGTTATGAGTAGAGTAACTCATCATGAGTTGTAGGGGGTGAGTGAATGGTGATGTAAGGGTGAGGGTAGCAAGAGGGTTGATGATGGGCATGCATTGGTGGATGTGGGAGGTGGGACGAGTAGTGCGCTTATTAGCGAAAGATGATGTAAGGTAGTAGGGTGTTACCTAAGAAAGAGACTTAGTGTGGGATTTCTTGAAATGGATTCAGGGCTAGCTTTATGGGCCTGACTTGGTCAAAGCCCACCACATAAAGTGGTGATGATGTGATAAGTAGTGTTGAGGTGGAAAGTGAAGTCGAAGTCCACACATTTTGATCTTGGTCGACATCTCTTTAAATGTCTCTGTGTGTGCATGTGCTTGGGGTGTATGTATGCTTACTCGCATGTGCGTGCACATGTACAAGCAGGTGTGGGTGCGAGAGTGTGGTCATACATGTATGGATAGTTAGGGCACATGCATAAAGTCTTAGTTGGGCTTGAAAAAAAATTTAGTTTATTACAATCTACTCTCTTACAAAAAAAAAAAAAAAAAAAAAAAAAAAAAAAAAAACATCCTCGAAATTTATTACAATACATAGAAATTAAACGAATAAGTGTGGATATCTATCTCTAATTTTTACATCATCTCCTAGGATGCCTCATCCTCACTGTGATGCACCCACTGAACCTTCACTAGCGATATTACCATTGTCTTGAAGACCTGCTCATTCTGATATAGAATGTGAACTAGTTGCTTGATATAAGATGCACGCTCACGAACCTCTATCGTCTGCCAATGGATGATGTGCAGAGCATCTCCCTCATACTTCCTCAATATCAATATGTTAAACACATTGTGGATGCCAAATAATTGAAGCGGTAGAGTGAGTAGGTAAACTACAATGTGACCCACTCTAGAATCTCGAAAGGCCTAATATACATTGGGGCTTGCTTCTCCTTCTTGCTGAACCACATCACTCCCTTCATTGGCGAGACTTTAAAAAAGACATGGTCACTAAGGTCGAACTCCAGACTCCTATGGTGGTCTATGTATGTCTTCTATTTTCTCTAGGTTGTGTGCAATTTGTTCTCTATTGATGGCTATCTTTTTAGTTGTCTTTGCGCAAACTTAGGCCTAAGCAATCTTCTTTCTCCCACCTTTGTACAATAACTCGGAGACTTACAAGGTCTTCCATATAAGCCACATAGGAGGCTATACCATTGCTTGCCTGATAACTGCTGTTGTAGGCAAACTTTATCAAGGGCAAGTGGTTGTCCTAGCTTCCCTTGAAATCCAACACATAGGCTTGGAGCATATCTTTAATAATCTAGTTAATCCTCTTAGTCCACCCATTAGTTTGCAGGTGAAATGTAACACCCTATACTTTTTAGTACTTGGGTGTTTTTGTGAGAACCAAACCTAGTATAAACACATATGAATGGTCATCCTCAGTGTAACATGAACCCGACCATTAGGAGTAATCTTCATCCGTAGATTGAGCCATCCCACCGTTGAATTTCAAGTTTGACCATCACAACATCAAGAGATTCGCACTGAACCTTAGAAGGCTTATTTATAGGGACTCAATTGGTGTAAAATGATGGATAACACCTCATCAGGTTGATTAAGTCGTGCAAAAACCAGTTTTTAGACCAATAGTCACTTGGTCCATAGTTCATGGGCTTTAAGACCTTTGGAAATGCAAATGGTCGCTCAAATATGCATATTAGCTATCTAACTATGGTAACCACCATCAGATTCCCTTCAGAAGGCAAGGGAACTGTAGAGGCCTTGTGGATCAAGTTTGGGAATAATCTGACCATCAGGTGAATGGAAATCACAATTTGGACCCAAGAACAAACGTTGTGTGGTCCCTCTGTGTAAGATGACATCAACTTAAAATAGATAGTGGCCCTGGTTGGCTCACTAGTTAGATGAACGGTCCTGATCACAGGAGTGGACCATAGATCGTCGACGAATCGATGGTGTTTGGCACTTAATGACCATAATTTAGATGATATGGCCCACCTAAGTTATGGATTTGCCTCATTCTTTGGACTAGGCCCTGACACGGGCTAAAAAAATAGATGAACGGAGTGGATCGGATCACACACCATTGTGGATCTCACTTCTGTGTGGTGTGTATACACCACGTGCGTATGGCCACTGAGCATCGGACCGAGAGCTCGGTCAAACAGAGCGTTGACCCGAGGGAAATAACAAGTGATTTTAATCGTATTGGTCTCGATGAATGGTCAAATTCCCTAAAGGGATTCAACCTTTCAAATATTCCGAGGGTGGCCATCTGACAAGCTTACGAAAATTACTTGGACCAAAATGCCCTTGTCCTTGGTTCAGTAGTTGTACAGTTTTTTAGTGAATAAGAAGTTAAATCCTATTTAATGTCAAGAAAGTGATGTGTACGAAACCTTTTTTTTGGGCATGGGCAAGGTCCAACTCGTGGGGCCCACATTGATGTATGTGTATAATCCATGTTGCCCATCCTTTTTGTCGTGTCATTTTAGGGCTAAGGCTCAAATATAAGCCTGATCCAGAGCTTGTGTGGGCCACATAATAGAAAACAATGGTGATAGTGTCACCCACAGTTGAAACTTTTCAGGCTCACTGTGATGTTTGTTAGAAGTGGACACTACCCAAGGCAGGACTTTTTGGGCCCAGGGCGAGTTGGTCAACAAGGTGGACGGAACGGATCACTCGATTGTGGGCCTTGACATGTATTATTTAAAAATAAACAAGTTATTAATTAGATCAACTTGACAACCACGGCCCTTACTACATTACAACCACGACCCTTACCACATTACAACCACGACCCTTACCATGTTATATGGGGTCATGGTTTTAATGTGGTAAGGGTTGTGGTTGTCGTGTTATATGGGTCACAGTTGTCATGGGTTAAGGTTGTCATGTTATATGGGTCGTGGTTGTCATGTTATAACGGTTGTGGTTGTCATGGGTTGTTATTGTCGTGTTATATGGGTTGTGGTTATCATGTTATATAGGTTGTGGTTATCATGTTATATGGGTCGTGGTTGTCATGTACATGTGGAGTTCATAAGGGTCGCAGTTGTCATGCTATAAGGGGTCTTGTCGTGCTTTATGTGTCGAATCTAATCCGTCCATTGGATTTAGAATTCAATTTAATGTCATGGGACAAAAAATGAGTTACATTGCCAAAAAGGATGGGTGTATAGATTATACATCAATGTGGTCCCCATGAGTTGGGCCTTGCCCACACCCATGACAACCACAACCCATATAACATGACAACCTCGATCCATGGATTATACACATACATTTATGTGGGCATTACGAGTTGGGCCTTGTCCACGCCTAAAAAGGCTTCTGTCCACATCACTTTCTTGATATTAAATACAACGTAACTTCTTATTCACTAAAAAATCGTACCATTATTGAACATCCCTGCTTATAGTGTACGTGCGGTGATAGAAAGGGCCAAATGTTGCCTTTATTCACTTTTTACAGACCTTCTTCTTCTTTTATCATTTTCCTTGAAAAGTGAAGATCGAGAGACTCACTACCAGTGACGGACACTGTTTCTCTTTGTCGTTTCTCTCATCTGAAAGTTTCTTCCACCATGATGTTAGCATTTTATTTTAGTTATTTTCTAAGGTAAAGGAGGATCAAAGTGGAGAAGGTGAGGGTTTTGGTTGTCATGTGAAGGGAGCTTATCGTAGGGCACACCTTGATCAAACCTCGACCATTGACAATTGAAAACCACAACCTCACGTTTTGAAACCTTCCACCCTTCAAGAAATCAAACCTCGACCATTGACAGTGACAACCACGACCCTTCATAGTTAACAACCACAACCCTTCATGTTGTAAAAGCATGATCCTTAACAGATTATGTAAGGCCCATATCCTAGTCTGTATCGTTCCTTAAACTCCCGCAATCCTCCCCGTCGAATTCCGGTAAGCTGCAACCTGTAACCGACATTTGTGCGCAACCCTAAGTCACATCCCGTATATCTGAGTTGACTCGACCCGAGACTCGTACCCTAGCGACCGCGCTGTCGTCGCGGTTCCAACGTCGCGTCTCGCGCACCGATGCGATATCCATGCCAGGAGTTGTGGGCCCGCGTTCATCTCAAGGAATACGCTGCGCATTGCGAATCCCAAGAGAATCTCTACATCCATCACATTAATTAAGTCAAGTACAACCCATCCCTCTCTTACCAATAAAGCATAACACCCATCTCTCTCCCATTCCCAAAGTCAACCAAGCCCATACCCTCCTTACAACACCCATTCCTCTCATCCCATCTCTCTTACGACACTCTTTCTCTCTCATTCTCTCTACCATTTCCCAAGCTTCCATGAGAGAAAGGTTCTAAGGAGAAGGAACCAAGTGTAGCCCACTTCCTACCCCAAGATCTCACCATCCAACCCTTCAATTCTCATCATCCTCCATCAAAGAGGAAGCGTAGGAGATCGAGAGATCAAGGAGCCTAAAAGTAGTGGAAATCAGTGGGTGCTCTTTAGGTAGATCCATTCATTTTCTTGCATAGGGTAAGTGGGACCCACCAATCAATGGTGAGGTTCCCATCTTGGTCCTTAGGTATTGTAGTGAGATGGGAGACTTTTCTTTATGCCTTTTGATTCATGTTTAACCTGAACTGATTTTGATTCTAGTTTGATTATAAGGAATGCCTTTAGTTTTTAATGGTTTGTTGTGACTTAAATTACAATGGATCTGCGATAGCTTAAAGCATGTTCTTTGCTTTATTATGATTATGAAATTAGGAACCCTGTTGTTTATCATTGCCCCTTGAACATGGTTGGATGAAGGAACCCTTCCTAAGGTTCATAACTCTCTCAAATGGATGTGGATTGGTTAGATTCTGTTGTTTACTTTGTCTCCTAGGCATGGTTTTGTGATGGAATTAAGTTTAATTCTCATACCCTTCATCTCTTGAAAACTGGACCAAAGGAAGTTCATATTTGATTTTCATGGTTATATCTTCTAACTGGATGAAGATGAGACTCTAAGTCCAGTTGAGTTCTTGAATCAAGCATAAGATCTCCCTGATCTCTACAAGTGGATCCTTGGAAAACCTAGTTCCCCTCCTTTGAATTTCACAAGTTTTAGTTAATTCACCACTATTCTCTTAATTCTCCTTGATTTAAATAACATCTTATTCTAGTTCTAGTTCTAGTTACTTTCAGAATACGTACAAGGTTCAGTCCTTGTGGATTCAACCTCGGTCTTACCGAGATCATTACTACATCACAACCCTATACTTGGGGTGTGAACAAGTTTTTGGCGCCGTTGTCGAGATTGACGGTTACATTTTTATGAAATTAACTAGTTTTAGAATTAATTTAAGATTAGGGTTTTTCTAGATTTAGGTTTTTCTATTTGATTTCTAGAAACTAACCTAACTTTCCTATTTTATAGGATTCTGAGATAGACCTTCTAAATTGGTAATCCCTTTCTAATTTTCTAGTTTTTCCATCTTCTATTTTTAGATTAGGTTCTCTTGTCTATTTTTTTATATAGAAATTTTCTATTCTAGGATTTATTATTATTATTTTTAGAAATTAATTTACTTTCTAATTCTAGGTTAGGACTTTTCTGATTAATTTTTTAGAACCTAGGTTAGTTATTTCCCTTTTTAGAAACTTTTTCTACTTTTAGAAACTAACTCATCGTTCCTTTATTTTATTTTTAGAAACTTTCTAATTCTAGAATTTCTTTTATTTTTATAAACTTTCTTAATTTCTAATTTAGGTTTAGAGCTTTCCTAATTTGTTTTTAGAAACTTTCTATTTTTAGTTATCTTTAGAATTCTTCCTTTTTTAGAAAATAGTTTACTTTCTATTCTTAGACTTTCTATTTTTAGAAACTAAGGCCCCGTTTGTTAAATTTGAAGTCTAAAGCCTGAATCTGAAATCTGAAGCCGAATCTGAAATCTGAAGCCTGAATATGAAATCTGAAGTCAAAAAACTTGTTTGGTAATTATGGCTGAAGTCTGAAAATTAAGTACTGGATTTGAAACCATATGTTTGTTAACAAACATCTAAAATGTCTGAAAAATGTTAATTTCACACATTTGCCCCTATCTTCTGTTTGGAAATGTTTTACATTATAAAGAAATTATTTTTATTAAATAAAAATAAAATTATTCTATTTAATTCGAATAAACTATAAAATACTTAATAAAAAATTTAAATATCATTATTCATAAAAAAAGATAAAAAATTAATGATCTACACGTATAAGTGTGGCGGCAATTTCTTCATTTTCTGGCATATTGTTCTAAAACGAGTTCACAAAACGGATGGACGGGGTAGATTTCTCACAAAAGTTAGGGTGGGCCCTATATAGGTTTCCAGCGTAGGAACTTCCTATGAAAGGCTTTCCCACGTGTATATGGGTTGGCGTAGACGGGCGCATATCAAATAATGATAAGGTAAGTAGCCAAATCGCTATTGAAGTGACGTCACCAAGCTCTATGGACCCCACTATGATGTGTGTGTTGTATCCATACCATCCAACCATTTGTAGAGATGGTTTTATGGCATGAGAAAAAGAATTAGATAGACCTTGGATCCACCATAGAAAACCGTGGGATCAGTTACACCCATCGTTGAAACATTTATAGGGGCCACCATGATGTATTTTTTAGAACCAACCTATTCATGAGTTCATATAGAGATAGATGAAGTGAAAACAAAAATATAAGCTTGATCGGCCCCTAAGAAGTTTTGAACAGTGGATTAGGTACTACCCTTCGAGCTCGGGACAGGCAGAGGCTCCAATGGCCACTGAGGGGTCACCGTGATTTATGAGTTTTATCCACACTGTCCATCCATATTTCAATATCATTTTAGATGGCTAAATAAAAAATAAGGCAGATCTAAAGCTCAAGTGGACCACACCACAGGAAACAGTGATACTAAGGACGCCCACCATTGAAACCTTCTTAGGGTCCACTTTGTCAATTATTTTCCATCCAACCCGATGATATGATCATATACAATTGGACATCCAATCTTTTTATTAGGTCATACAGGCCAGATGAAGGGAAAAAACAAAGATCAGCTTGATCCAAAACTTTTATGGCCCCCAAAAGGTTTTTAATGGTCGACGCTCATTCAACACCGTTTCCTGTAATGTGGCCCAATTGAGATTTTGATATACCTAACGTTTTTATCCCATACCATGAAATGATTTGAAAAAATAGATGGATGGCATGGATGAAACACATACATTATGGTAGGGCCCACAAAGCACCGACCATCAGCCACTGGCCGGTGGCAGTGGGAGTAGCCAATCCGTTCCCATCTTGGCTGGACATGGATTTCCTGCTAAAGCCTTCCGCAGGAAGCTCCTGCGCTGGAAACCAAGTGGGCCCACCGTGATTTTTTTGAGAAATCTATACTGTCCATACGTTTTTTGAGATCATTTTAAGGCTTGGGGTAAAAAACGAGACGGATCCAATACTAAAGTGGGCGGAAAACGTGAGCATTGAACGTCCACTGTTGAAATATTCATGGGGCCAAAGAAGTTTTGAATCGTTCTAATATTTATGTTTTTAGTTCATCTCAATAGGAATTATGATAAGAACGGTATGGATGGCATGTAAACATAACTGTCAACCTTAGAAAGCTTTCAACGGTAGGAATTTCCCTATGTACCTTTTCCTTTAATGAAGCTCACTTGAGTATTGGATCCGCTTATTTTTTTATCCCAATTACTAAAATGATCTCAAAAAATGTATGGACGGGATGGATTTCTCACGAACATCACAGTGGGCCCCACCTAGGTTTCCAGCGCACGAACTTCCTGCGAAAGGCTTTCGTAGGAAATCCGCAACCGTCATGGCACCTGGGCGGCTTGTTTAACGAGGACACAGATTGCGTACTACCCCCTCCCGTCCCTTGCTCCGAACGAACAGTTCTGTAGGCGGGCCCACCGTGATGTATATGTACATCCAAACCGTCAATCTCATTTCTCAGATTATTTTAAGGCATGAACACAAAAATGAGGCAGATCCAACTCTCAAGTGGACCACACCAAATAATAATATTGGTTGCATTAAAATACACCAGTTGCATTAAATGCAAGACGTAGTCCATCTGATTGTTTGATTTGCCTCATTTTTGTTTTGATGCCTTAAAATAATATGAGAAAAGGGATAGAGAGTTTAGATGTAGAGATATAACAAGGTAAGCCCGCCCATAGAACTGCCCGTTCGGAGCAGTACGCAATCTGCATCCGTCGCATGAACGGTTCAAATAAATCAAAGTTACATGGGCCACTGTGATTTTTTTTTATACCATCCAACCTATTCATTAGGTCATGTAGACGTGGATGAAGTGAAAACACAAATATCAGCTTGATCTGAAACTTCTCTAGCTCTCAAGAAGTTTTTAACGGTGGATGTTCAATCCTCACCTTATGGTCCAATTAATCATTGAACCTACTTTTTTTTTTTTATTGGATCACACCTTAAATTACTTGAAAAAGTTGATGGATGGTGTGTATCAAACACATAAATCATGGTTGGGCATAAAGAAGGTTCACAAGTTAAAGGTTCATTTTGTATTGCGTAAGAAATTTTCATAGTAACTTGAAAAGGGGTACTTTTGGAAGTAAAAAAAAATTGTTTAATGAAAAATCACGGAGTGCATTCCGCGTTCACCATTAAGCCAGACTCCTATCACAGAAAGAATTCAGTGAAAAACCACTTACCGCTTTCCGTCTTCCGCGTTAACAATGCATTAACAAACACCACTAAACACGAAAATTTTTCCTCATTCCGCGTTAAGTGTAAAAATTCAGCGTTAACAAACACAACCTAACTTGTTTTGTTTTGTTTTGCAAGATCTAACTTAGGAACTTCGAATTTGGTAACTTCTTTCCAACTCTTTTTCTCTTTCTTTCTAGATTTTTATTTCCTTTCTTTCTTTTAGGTTAGGTTTAAAATCTGAATTGAGGGCTGCGACTGTTTCATGCCCAAGTGGGTTCGTGACAATACTCGACGTCTCTTGACTGATGGAGGATTGGTTGAGTGGTTGATTATCCATCGCAGGACTAGACACCACTCGAGATCCCCTGAGTTAATTGAAGTGATGGCTGCAAACCAACCTCTTCTACCCCAACCTAGGGTGGAGGACATCCAGGATGAGAATGAGGTGCATCAAGCACCCTTGCCTCATACTTCATAAGATTATTTACAATCGGCGGGGGTGAGTACACCCTCATGCATGGTTTTTCCTGAAAATATGGGACACAGATATCAAGCCAGGGGTGATCCAACTCCTTAAATTTCATGGGCTTGAGTAAAAAAATCCATATCTACACCTGAAAGAGTTTAATGAGATCATAGCCACTTTATATTTTCCAAACGTGTTTGGGGACACAGTCAGGCTGAAACTCTTTCCCTTTTCTTTGAAAGAGAAAGCTAAGACATGGTTGCATTCACTACGTCCTAGATCTATTGGCACATGGAATGATATGCAAAGGGAGTTTATAAAGAAATTCTTTCCACGTTATAAAATGAACACCCTTAGAAAATCGATCATGAACTTCTCCCAAAAGGAGGATGAAACATTCTTCCAATGTTGGGAAAGGTTCAAGGATCTTGTCAGTTCATGCCCACAACACGGTTTTGAAATGTGGCACATGACACACTTTTTCTATGATGGACTGACATCTTCCATTCGCCAATTGGTTGAGACGATGTGCAATGGGAAATTCATGAATAAAAATGTCGATGATGTGTGGGACTAGCTCAAAACGCACAATCATGGGACCCATACCAAAATCAAGTACCACTTCTTGGCCCACTCAATCAAAGGAAAGGGGTGGAGTATACCTTCTGAAAGAGGATGATGATATCAATACTAAGGTGGCTAATCTCATAAGGAAATTCGAGGCCATGGAATCAAAGAAGGGTAAAGGTAAGGAAGTTATTTGCAGTATTTGTGGTTGCAACAGTCACACAACTGAAAAGTGTCTAATTATATCTGCCTTTCAAGAGGTACTGACTGAGCAATCCATTACCGTAAATAATTATTAAAGACCTTTCAATGGACCTACCTCCAATTCATACAATCCTGGTTGGAGAAATCATCCAAACTTCAGTTGGAGGAATGGACAAATGTACTTCTCAAGGTTTCTTCAATGAAACTCCAAATCAAGGGAAACCTCAAGAGGATCCGGTTCAAAAACATATTCGAGAACAAGAGCTACTTAATTAGAATTCGGCATAAACGTTTCATAATATCCATATAGTATTAGGAACGTTTGCGTTGTCTATTTAAAGGATAGAGTCATAATTAACAAGTGGAGGAAAGGAGATGCTTCCTGCTCAACCTCTCCCTAATCCCAAACCGCAATATGAAATAAGTGACTCCAGCTCTTCAAATCAGATGGAATAAGCTAAATCCATCACCACTCTTAGGAGTGGGAAGATCATTGACAAAACCATTCTGGTTAGGGCTAAAAAGCTTAAGGACTCGGAAGTGGACAAAGATGATGGATCTAGCCATGCTCCACAGGAATTGGAACCAAAACTCCAAGGGAAGCCGGTTGCTCCATTTTCCCAATGGTTGGTTGCACTAAAACCTCTCTCTAACTCTCAAGATATTCTAAAGGTGTTGAAACAAGTGAAAGTCAGCATTCCTCTACTTGATGCCGTAAAATAAATACCTTTATATGCCAAATTCCTGAAAGACTTATGCACGACCAAAAGATGACAGAATATTTAAAAGAAAATCTTCTTGACTGAGAAAGTGAGTGTCATCCTAAAGTAAGATGTGCTGTAAAAATTCAAGGATCTTGGTAGCCCAACCATATCATGTGTAATCGGGAACTATCGAATTGAGTACGCACTTCTTGACTTAGTAGCGAGTGTCAATCCGATTCCCTACTTGGTATACAAACAGTTAGGTTTGGGTGAATTAAAACCCACCCTAACCATGCTACAACTTGCTGATCGCTCTATTTGTGTACCAAGAGGGATAATTGAGGATGTGTTGGTCCAGTTCGACAGATTTTACTACCCTGTAGATTTTATCATCCTGGATACCGAACCCATCGGTAACATGAGCACTCAGATTCCCGTCATTCTTGGTCGCCCATTCCTTGTTACCTCAAATGCAATTATCAATTATGGGAATGGAGTTATGAGTATGTCTTTTGGGAATATGACATTAGAAATAAATATCTTTTTCAACACAGGCAGACGGTTAGAGGATGATGACGATTTCCACGACATTAACATGATTGACTCTTTGGTGGAAGATAGGACACCTTTGACCTTATCCTCTGATCTTCTAGAGACATGCCTGGCCCACTCTTATGATTTTGATGATGACATGATTAGGGAGATGTGTTCCATGCTTGATGCTGCGCCGATATTTGAAGTTAATTGGTGGAGGCCACAATTTGAAGAGTTGCCCCAAACTGATGAAGAGCCTCTTCCGTCTAACCTCAAGCCACCGAAGCTTGACCTAAAACCTTTGCTCTTTGATTTGAAATATGTCTATTTAGGTCAAGATGAGACATACCTGGTGGTGATCTTTGCCCACCTGGAGAAAGAACAAGAGAGTATGCTCATATCCACTCTCATTGAGCATAAGGGAACCATTGGATGGACGATTGCAGACCTCAAGGGAATTAACCCTTCGATTTGTACTCACCGCATTTATCTTAAAGATAATGTGAAGACCTCTTTGCAATCACAACGTAGACTAAATCCAAACATGAAAGAAGTGGTTAAGGCCGAGGTTCTTAAACTACTGGATGTGGGTATCATATACCCAATATCTGATAGTCAATGGGTGAGTCCAACTTAGGTGGTTCTTAAGAAGTCCAAAATCACCATCGTAGCCAATGTCAATAATGAACTCGTGCCAACTAGGGTCACTACTGGTTGGAGAATGTGCATTGACTATAAGAAGTTGAATACTGTCACGAGGAAGGACCACTTTCCTTTACCCTTCATTGATTAGATTTTGGAAAGGTTAGCTGGTCATTCCTATTACTGTTTCCTTGATGAATATTTGGGCTATAATCAGATAGAGATAGCCCCTGAAGATCAGGAAAAGACTATGTTTACATGTCCTTATAGCACCTTTGCTTACCAAAGGATGCCATTTGGACTATGTAATGCCCCTGCCACCTTTTAGCAAAGTATGATGAGTATCTTTTCCGACATGGTGGGGCAATATCTAGATGTCTTCATGAATGATTTCTCTATCTTCGGTCCATCTTTCAGTGAGTGCTTAGAGAGTCTTAAATGTGTGTTGAAAAGATGTGAAGAAAAGAACTTGGTACTTGATTGGGAGAAGTGCCATTTCATGGTTCATAAGGGAATTGTCCTTGCACATATCATCTCGTCCAAAGGAATCGAGGTTGATAAGGCTAAAATCGATCTTATCTCTAACCTACCTTCACCCAAGAACATGCGAGACGTGTGATCCTTCTTAGGCCACGTCAGGTTTTACAGACGATTCGTAAAGGACTTTAGTCTCATCTCTCGTCCTTTATGTAATCTACTTTAAAAGGATGCACTATATGAGTGGACTGAACAATGCTAGGAAGCTTTCACTAAGCTTAAGGGCATGTTGACTAGTGCAGCTATCATACAACCATCCGATTGGAGCCTTCCTTTTGAACTTATGTGTGACGGGTCTGATTATACTCTTGGGGCAGTTTTAGGTCAGAGAAAAGAAAAGAAGCCCTACGTTATTCATTACGCAAGTAAGACTCTAAATTTTGCCCAAGTGAACTACTCGACTACGAAAAAGAAACTCTTAGCCGAGGTGTTCGCTTTGGATAAATTTAGGTATCTAAGATCCTCCTTTACACAGATCATGCGGCGATTAAGTATCTTCTTGCTAGAATGATGCTAAGCCCCGCCTGATAAGATAGATCCTCCTACTTCAAGAATCTGACTTAAAAATTAAAGATAAAAAGGGAGTAGAGAACGTAGTGGCTGACCATCTTTCCCCCCTTAATCCCTTTGATTCCCTTAATCCCTCTGATTCCCTTGAGACAACACATATCAATGACATATTCCTTGATGAACAATTATTCAGAGTCTCACATTCACCATGGTTCGCTGATATTGCTAATTATATTGCCACAGATTTTATACTGACACATTAGACTACGTAAGATAAGAAGAAAATTTTCATCGAGGTGCGCAACCTTTTCTGGGACGATCCATATTTATTTAAATATTACCCAGACCAAAATTTAAGGAGATGTGTACTAGACGATGAGCATCAGAGTATCATCTCCTTCTGTCACTCACAGGCCTGTGGTAGTCACTTTTCTGTTAAAAAGACCATGGCCAAGATTCTGCAGTGTGGCTTTTACTAGCCCACTATGTTCAGGGACACTCATGAGTTTTGTAAGGCTTGTGAGCGTTGTCAGAAATTGGGAGCATTCTCCTGTCGAAATATAATGCCCATGAACCCGATTCTTATCATAAAGGCATTTGATTGCTGGTGCATCGATTTTATAAGACCGTTCCCCCAATCCTTTGGAAAATTATACATTTTTCTCGTCGTAGACTATGTCACTAAATGGGTCAAACCGATTCCGGGCCGAAATAATGACCATCGCACAATCATTAAACTTTTAAAAGAGAACATTCTTTCCTGATTCGAAATGCCTCGAGCTATCATTAGTGATGGGGGCTCACACTTTTGTAATAGACCATTTGAGAGCTTAATGAAGAAATATAGTATCTCTCATAAGGTGAGCTCCCCATATGTAACGTCTCAGAAAAATTTGAACAAAGACCCGAGGATCACCTCAGGCAGAAATCACTAAGGACCAAATCCTTTAAAAATTAGACGAGGATTAATTAAGTGTTAAACCAAATCACCTATTGAATTAGCTTGGATCACTTTTAATATGAACTGCAAGACCTAAAACGAGTAGAACCGCTAACTTTACATTACCTAAAAACCTATGATCAATCTCTAAACCCAGTTGCTCTTGGGAGCACTTTAAAACTCCGTTTTGGACCTAGACCACGCGTCAAAAGTCCGATGACCACGAAACTATACGATTATGACTGCCTTGCTGGACTTGACAACCATCTCGGAAATCAAGTCCTAATAGTATCCAGAAACGCACAACTTGAGCTCGGAGCGAAGTGTGTGAGAAACGTGAATATTTTTAGAAAATGAACTCAGATTTAAGTGAATTGGACCGTTAGCTTGCAGGCCAAATTTAAGGCTTTAGATTGTCAGAATCTGACCTAAATATACCCTCGAATTAGGGAAATTTCCCTATACAGGTCAGTGTACTTGTGGCCCTGATCGAGTGATAATGACCGTTGAATTGAAACTGGTCCGCCATGGTTGATCCATAAATTCGATCGGACTGAAAACTTAACCTAATATAGATCCATTATTAGGAAACTTTTTTTGGACTGTATGCAGAAAAGGGACCTCCATATGAGCTCCGTTGGCCTAAAACAACCAACTTTTAGCTATAACCTAAGTATACCATGGCCCTGGGGCCATTGAGGTCATTTTTGAACCTATATAAAGACCTAAACCTACCCCTCTCTCATTCTATACGAATTTGTAAACCCTAGGAGAAAGAAGAGAGTAAGGAGAGAAGGAAAGAGAGAGAAGTGAGAGAGAAAGTAGGAGAGAGTTCCTGGGATTCAACCCCGCCGTTCTACGTGCTGAATTGTCCTGTCTGTATTGCTATTCTGGCGATTTTGACTCCGTTCTTGGATAAAAAATCCTAACCCTAACTTGTTTTAGGGATTCAAATAGAGTAGATGATGAAATAGTTAACCTATTTCATGTTATAAGTTGTCATTGTACCGTAGACAAAGACATAGAGTTTAAACTGAGCTCATTACGTGTTTACTGGTGAAAGGTGCGAACTATAAACATTTAGGTTATTATTTTCAAGGCTTTCAATGTTAGCAATGATTTATGTCTGACTTGATTGCTATCACATATGCTTAGATACGATGTTTTTCGCATATTACACATATATATGAACTATGTTGAAATAGATGCATTCCATGTGTTTGTTGAAATGTTTGTATGAGTATGGAATTATGACTTGTGCTTGCCATGATTTATGTTTAACGATACATGATTGTTGTACGTGCGGCAACATCCTTGTGAAAGGATTTGCTATAATACCTATTATAACTACTATATTACGTATATGTTGATATGTGTAGTCTAAGTGTTTGATAAAATGTCTGGATGAGTAAATGCTTGCTGAAATGTGTTTAATGAGGGCGTTGAGAGATAACTCTCAATTCCCTTACCTATAGTTATAATTTCCTTCATGTAACCTAACTTACTACCATGTGCTTTATGTATGAAATACCTATGCACGACAACATGTGTACTATGTGTTTGTTAAAATGCTCAAATGAGATTTGTATTTAGATTGGTTGTCACATGCTATCTTTGATTATAATATGTGAATGCTATCGTTTGGAGTGTGATTGGGGCTACGATGTAGTCTAGGCAATCGGGAATGATTATCGAATTAGTCGCTGAAGTCGTTTTGCCACATAAGACATGTTTGAGGAATCCGAGTCGTACGCTGATTGTTGACAGTAGTTAGGCCACGCGGTGTACTTACACACTTTATGTCGATTAACTCATCGTATGCTCATACTAGTCAAGCTTATCAAGTAACTCGATTGGTCCAATATATGTTTACCATGTATGGACACTACTACTTGAATCTAAGGTACTAACTTACGAGAGGAAAACCCTTTTAACCTTAGTACCACGATCCGCTAAGACTCATGAGCCGGGCATGGTAGTATGGGACATCATGGTCGACCTGTCGGCCTATGCTGGGGCGATGAGCCTCCTCGTAGTGACCAGTGAGCAAACTAAACTCGTGAGCTGAATACGGTAGTATGGGACACTGTATTCAAGCTGTTAGCCTACGCTAAGGTGACGAGCCTTTCCCGTAGTGACCTCGAGTATAAACTAAGGCCTATGAGGATGGTGGCGAGCTTCTTCATAGTGACCTAAACTTACCTGTCCACTGCTTCATATTTAGGGGTGACGTTGTCCTATAACTTGTCTATTGTATGTGATAAACTAGGATTAACGACCTTAAATGGATCATCGTTAGGTAAATGATATAAAGGGAGGTACCTTAGCTTCCTGAATCTGCTGTATGAATAAGTCTAATTAAGAACTTGGCTAATCACGTACATGCACCGCATTTGCATGTGCCTTTCGCATTAGAGTTGAGCGCAGAGGAAGGGGTGCATGCCGCGATCGTGAGATGATGTCACAGAGGGAGTGTAGATGAGTGCATGCATCATTACAGCATACCATTCCTGCATTAACAAGAGTACTTAAGATATGAATCTTGTACTGCTTTATCATTACTGCTTGACTGAATTAATAACATGTTAACCTTTGGCTTATAGCTCCACTGAGTTGATCACTCACTCCCACTTTGGGACGGTGTTTCAAAACACCAACCAGACTCTGTTTTAGATGTAGATACTGGCACGACATATGATGCCGAGACAGACTTCTACGATGATGAGGAGGAGTTCTCATATATGCAGTTATCAGGCGGGTTTATGTAGACCTTTTTGATCGACAGGATCACAGAGTTATATGATTAGTTGGACATTCACATTTTGTTATTTTGAGAATTTTACATGTAATTATTTGACCTGGTGACATGTTCATACTCCAGGGACTTAAAATCTACTTATATGCTTTATACATCTATCACAGTCTTCCGCTTACATAATTTAATTGTCTCTGGAGTATGATATGCTATTTTTGGTATAATCTCACTCATGTTTAATGCAGTAATACGGACAATATTTAATCATCATTATCTATGTTGCATAAGTGATGTGTTGGAACTCGGGAGTTGGGCTCCTGCTCGACCCCCGATTTTCAGGGCATTACAAGTTGGTATCAAAGTATGATTTTGATTAAACTGGACCTGGGTTATGGTCGTACAATGCACACTGATATATTCTGACTTAGGAGGGTACGATGAAACATAGAAACAGTCGTAGGATTTTTGGTTTCGCCAATCGGCGAAATGGATAGTTGAAAGCTAACCTGTACGCATCTGTGGTCATGTGAAGTGATCCCAGTTCCTTCCTAGCCCATCAATCAACGAGTTTAGATGATAAATTGACAAATTCCATACTCAAACAACCTGAAACACGTGAATATGCATGAGATGGGACCCGAAACGATTCGAACGGACTAGGGGCCCATACGGTGCAAAATGGGGGGAGGGGGGGTCCAAAGTGGACCCCGCACACATACGGCACCCCGGGAGGGGGGTGGCCACCGCCCTACTACGGCAGCATCGCGCCGGGTCCAGTGGACCACGCCAACCGCAGCGCACCGCGCCCAGGCTCGTCCGAGCCTGTCTGGCCTGCACGGGCCGATCAGGCCGGCGCATGTACATTGCCATGGGGCCCACGAAATCTTGTGGGACCCCTTTTAACCCTCTCATTTGCTTCACTCCACCCCCACCTAGCTTCAAGCTCTCCAAACCTCAAGAAATCTCATTTTTCTCTCTCAAATCCCCCCATCTTACATCTTCTTCATCTTCTTCACCACCTACCCATCCTTCATCATATCCTTCAAACCTATCTCTTACATCTCCTTATTTTCCTTGTCTCCTACTCATTTAAGCATAGGGTTATACCCTTGTGCCTCATAGCTTACAAACCTCCAAATCCACCCCATTCTTAAGTTTTTCCTTCTTCCTTTTCTTCTCTCCATGGATCTCCTTGAGCTTATAGCTGCCATTTTCTCACTCTCCTCGATCCTTCCCCTATGGGAAAGCGAAGATCGTCCACCGATGAAGCCGGGCCTAGCCGCCCTACCCATCCAAGAAAAAAGAGAGCGCCAAAGCTAGTACGAGCGCCACCCAAGAGCGAAGGTCGAAGTGGGATCTCGATCCCCAAATTCCACTCGAAAGAGTTCTACCGGTGGGCATCGATCACGGTCAATTTGGTGGTTGTAGGGTTGTGCTTGAAGCTCATGTAGATGAGAGGCTATCTGGGCTATATCCGATGATGGCCTAACTGGTGGACACTTGGTGGGGTCCCATATTTGAGGGTAAGTCTCACGTATGTGAGAACACTATCCGAGCCTTCTACGCCCATATACGGGAACCATCACTGGAGCCCCTGCAGTTCAAGATTCCCGTGAGAAGGTGGGAAGCAACAATCGATGCAAATTTGGTGTCCCGGATCATGGGGATCCCGCGTGGAGAGGTGCATGCTAGAGATAAGTATCTCAAGAACGTGCGAGAAAGGGATCGCCGCACGCATTACCTCTACGGTCGATTAGATCACTGGAAGGAAGACAGAAGCCTCCCGTCAACGGAGTTGACAGACGATTTTTGCTTGCTTCACCACATATTCATGTATAACGTATACTTTAGGTGGGACAAGGGTACCGAATGCACTCAATTGATAGTTGATTTCCTGTATAGAGCTGGGCAGGGAGACAAGCTGTGTCTGCCTACATTCGCCTTGCTACAGATAGTCCAGATGGTGCATTCTGTTAGGAACAATGTCTCACTTCCATTTGGCCGACTCATATGCAAGATTGCTCGTGAGTTCGCCTACAGACTTAACATGGATGACATTGTGCCGATCCACTTCATTAATGAGATTACGCTCAACAATATGAAGATTGGCCCTCGATAATGTCAAGCTTGAATTGACCAGTATGGGGATGAGACAAAAATCGATGAGGAAGAAAGTAATGAGATAGAGGAGAAAGATGAGTCAGCAGAAGGGAGTGGTGAGGAAGGCAGCGAAGAAGAAGACAGTGATGAAGAGGAGGCCCAAAGCACTGAGGAAGGCTCTCCTCTCGCTGCACAGGGGTGTGACAGTGATCAGGCTACTTCAGAAGCCATCTTGACTCGAATCAAGGAGGGTCAAGCCGCCCTGCAACAGGAGGTCGGACAGGTCTGGGCCTAACTTGAACAGACCCGAGCCAAGTTAGCGGAGCATCAGGCCTTCGCGAAGCAAAAATTTAGCAAAGTATCTCTCACCCTGAGGTCTATCTTATGTTGTCTACAGGATAAGGGTGCACCTCCACCATCGCCAGATTCTGACGAATAGTCGTACATGTAGTCATCTTTTATTTTACTTTGTTGCTTGCTTTCTTGTTTCTATGTATAGCCTTGATAGGCTTAATAATGTGGTAGAGTGGTTTGTAGGTTTTAGTGTGTGGAACCTTGCTTAGATTAGCTCACATGCATCTTCTGTCATGGTCCATGTAATACCGCATCTCATGTATTGTGGCAATCTTGGTAAATGAAATGCATGAGGCTTCTTTGGATTTGAAATGTAAATGATGTGTGTATGCGAGTGTGATCTTGTGCTGAATTTGATACGGGTTGCACCCAATGTTGTATGTAGGGTATGACACCTAAGGCCACACGGAGTACGACACGTCTCACACTTGGTGACTCGGTTGACGGGGCACCTCCCCTCAGTGATAGCCATATGGACCCCAGTTAAGGCCTGACTCACGAGACTATGCTGGATTCTCAGCCGGCCACTGGCCCCACAAATGGGCTGACACTTGTTGCACCATCGGTTCCTGAGCAGAACCGTGCGTCTACTTCGACGCCTCATGTGCCTCAGTCGGCTCCTCCTACCGATAGGTTGGAACAGATGATGCTCTTGATGAAGCAGCAACAACAGTAGTTTTTAGCCACCATTGTTGGGGCCCTTGTCTAGAATATGATTGTGGTTCCGCTTGCATCACGTATGTATTCCACTGGGGGCATGAGTGCCAGCGGCTTGTTTGAGTGATTCCAGTGCTTTCGACCTCCCACTTTTGCGGGTACTCACAGACCGGAGGAGGCCGAGTATTGGATTGACCGCATCTCTAAGATAGTAAAGTTGCTATACTACACTAAGGTAGAATAGGTGGAGTTAGTCACCTACATGTTCGAGAAGGAGGCCAGCCTTTGGTGGGACAGCGTCTTGCCGACCAATTGCTGTTGGTTACGTGTGGACGTGGGAGGCCTTTGAGACACGCTTCCATGAGAAATATTTCCCTCTCACGTACCACCACGAGAAGAAGGGAGAGTTCCTCCGCCTCCGTCAGGGAGGGATGATAGTGGCAGAGTATGAGAATAGATTCACGGAGCTGGCTAGGTATGCTCCGTTAATCTTAGCTGATGAGCCGATGAGGATGCAGCGGTTTTCTGAGGGGTTGCGACCTGAGATACACTCGAAGATGTGTTACGCTAGCATACCTCACTATGCTGAGCTAGTGAGCATGTCCCTACGGGCGGAGTAGGATAGGGATAAACTATCTCGCACGCGTACACCCATGGGTTAGAGGCCTCGACCAGATTTGCCGAGCAGGCCGTTCCTCGGCAAGAGGCCCCGTGCAGACTCCCCTCCCAGACTTATAGCTCCACCAGCCTCGACGAGGCGATTAAACTTGTAGTGCACTTACTGTAAGAGGTCGGACCATTTTGACATTTACTGCTTCACTAGAATGAGGGACAACAGCTTCTCGCTGCCTCAGCCGCCAACTTCCACAACCTGTTTCGGCCCCACCTCTTCGGTCAGCACCAGTACATCCATCTTTTCGGCCGCCTGCATTTCGATTTAGGCCGCCCCAATGACCTATGGCACCACAGCCGAACCGTTCTTAACAGGCTCGGGTGCACTCACTTACAGCTAAGGCATCTGAGACAGCAGTTGTAGCACCCCTGGCCTTTAAAGTTACAACGCATATCCAAGGTATACCTGTCTTCTTATTGGTGGACACCGAGTCCACTATCTCACTCATATCATGTGCAACAGTCAAGCGACTGTTGTTGGATATAGCTCCTATGAAGGGGGTGAGGATCCTTACCGCCACAATGACTTTTTCAGTCGTTGCCAAGATGTGTAAGGAATGCTCTATAGATTTAGGAAGCAGGACAGTGCTTGTTGACCTGATCATTGCCCCACTTATCATTACGACGTTATCATTGATATGGATTAGGTCACCGAGATAAAGGCCGAGATAGATTGTGATACCAGAGTAGTGACTGCCCATACACATGAGGGCACGACCTTTACTTTTCCAGTTTAGGTCAGTTGGCCCTGCCGAGTTAGTTGTTATGCTACTCTGCTAGACCATGTTGATGGTTCGACATTGGGGAACATGCCAGTAGTTTAGAATTTCGTGGACGTGTTCAGGATGATTCCTGGATTACCTCCTCAGCGTGAGATTGATTTTACTATTGACCTGGTGCTTAGTGCGACACCTATATCTCTTCCGACATATCGCATGCCTCCATGTGAGATAAAGGAACTGAGGAGACAGATCGATGACCTGTTAGATTTAGGTTTCATACGATCGAGTGTATCTCCTTGGGGAGCACCTGTGCTATTTGTAAAGAAGAAGGATGGATCACTATGATTGTGTATTGATTATTGCAGGTTGAACCAAGTGATACTGAAGAACAAGTATCCTTTACCTAGGATAGATGATCTGTTCGACCAGTTGAAGGGGGCACAGTATTCACCAGTTGCGCGTCAGGGATGAGGACGTGCAGAAGACAACTTTCAGGACTAGTTTTGGGCACTACGAGTTCCTTGTGATGTTGTTTGGACTCACAAACGCACTAGTCGTATTCATGGACTTGATGAACCGGGTGTTTCGGCCGTATCTATTCTGATTCGTCATCGTGTTTATAGATGACATCTTGATATACTCCAAGAGTCGGGAAGATGACGAGGAGCACCTACGAGCAGTCTTTGATATGCTCAGAAAGAACTAGTTGTTTGCGCAGTACAAGAAGTGAGACTTCTGGAGGGAAGAAGTGAAGTTCTTGGGACATGTGGTGTCTAAGGAAGGTGTGGACCTTACTAAGGTAGCCACAGTTCAGGACTGGGAGCAGCCTGGTTCGGTTACTGAAGTGAGGAGTTTTCTTGGCCTGGCAGGTTACTATCGACGATTCATTCCGGACTTCTCCAAGATAGCCAGACCGTTGTCTCAGCTGACTCAGAAAGATCTCAAGTTTGCCTGGAATGAGAAGGCGGAGGCAACGTTTTAGGAGCTGAAGGACAAGCTGACATCCACCCCTATGTTAGTATTACCAGAGCAAGGGGTCAAGTATACGATATACACTGACACGTCTTGTGTCGATTTGGGTTGTGTTCTGATGCAGAAGGACAGGGTTATTGCCTATGCATCGCGTCAGTTGAGGAAACACGAGGAAAACTACCCTACGCATGACATGGAATTAGCGGTTGTCATATTTGCATTGAAGCTCTGGAGACATTACCTCTACGAAGAGGAGTTCGAGCTCTTTTGTGACCACAAGAGCCTTAGATACATATTCACGTAGAGGGACCTAAATATGAGGCAGCGAGGATGGATGGAAACCTTGAAGGACTTCAAGTTCGAGGTCTCTTACCATCCTGGTAAGGCCAACCTTGTGGCAGATGCATTGAGCGACAAGAAGAAGATAACATTTGCAGCTCTGCAGATGATAGCAGAGTGGGATGTGGTAGAGTTTGTGCGGGACTTTGAGCAGAAACTTACGATAGATGAGCCGTTCGAGAGCATCGCGCATATTCGGGTTCAGCCACTCATTGATGACAGGATTATTACGGCTCGGGGAGACGATGAGCTATTGGCGAAGATGAGAGAGCTGGTTAGTGATGATGTAGACTCAAAATGGAGAGTTGGTAATGCTTCCCAAACCTTCATGACTTGAGAAGGGATGTACTCAAAGCTACTCACAATTCAAAGATGGAGATACATCCTGGTAGTATGAAGATGTATCAAGACATGAAGAGGTTTTACTGATGGGACAACATGAAGGCTCACATGACAGACTATGTCTCACATTGTCTCACGTGCCAGCAGGTTAAGGCAGAGCATCGCTGACCTCTTGGACTGCTTCAGCCCATGCCCATAGCAGAATGGAAACGTGATTTCATCTTTATGGATTTTATCTCAGGGCTACCGAAGATGAGGAAGGGATATAACTCCATATGGGTGATTGTGGACCAGTTGACGAAATCGGCTCATTTTCTCCCTATTAGAGTTTCGAACTCAGCAGGCGTTTTGGCCAAACTGTACATCAAGGAGATAGTACGTCTGCATGGAGTTCCTATGGAGATCGTGTCGCACTGAGATACGCGATTCACATCTATCTTATGGAATCGTATCCAGGAAGCAATGGGTGTGAAATTGAAGTTCAGCACCGAGTTCCACCCACAGACTGATGGGCAGACGGAACGGGTGAATCAGGTGTTAGAAGATATGCTGCGAGCTTATTGCTTGATTTTAAGGACAGTTGGGATGACTGTCTTCCTTATGCTGAGTTCACTTATAACAACAGTTTTTAGGTGAGTATTGGCATGGCTCCCTATGAGGCCTTGTATGGGCGCCCCTGTCGAGCACCGTATTGCTGGGCAGAGGTTGGCGAGAAGAATTCGATTGGCCCAGAGTTAGTACAGGTGACCTCAGAGAAGATAGACATTATCAGGCATCGACTTCTGGAAGCACAGAGCAGACAGAAGAGCTACGCCGATATGAGGCGGCGACCGTTAGAGTTCAAGGTTGGGGACCATGTGTTCCTGAAAGTTTTTCCCATGAAGGGAGTCCTTCGGTTTGGAAAGAAAGGGAAGCTCACGCCGAGATTCATTGGCCCATTCCAGATACTGGATCGAATGGGTGTAGTTGCGTACCGCCTTGCCTTGCCCACACCACTCGTAGGTGTGCACAACGTATTTCATATGTCAATGTTGAAGAAATACATTCCTGATCCTTCCCACATTATCAAGTGGGAGCAGGTGTAGTTGAGTGAGGATGCTACTTATATACTACGACCGATGCAAATTCAAGATAGGAAGGAGCAGGTGCTGCGCAGTAAGGTTATCCCGTTGGTGAAGGTACTATAGACACATCATACTGAGGAAGAGGCTACTTGGGAAACAAAGGCCGAGGTTCACAAGAACTACCCTCAGATTCTCGAGGAGTACGAAAAGGTATTAATTTCGAGGATGAAATTTTTCTTTAAGGGGGGTAGATTGTAACGTCTAGGAAAAATCCGTCTAAGGACCTAAGGACCACCTCAGGCAGAAATCACATAGGACCAAATCCTTTAGAAATTAGACGATGATTGATTAAGTGCTAAACTAAACCACTTGTTGAATTAGCTTGGACAGTTTTCAATACGAACTGCAAGACCCAAAACGAGTAGAACCCTAATGCTACATTACCTAAAAACCTAGGATTAATTTCTAAACCCAGTTGCTTTTGGGAGCACTTTGAAACTCCGTTTCGGACCTTGATCGCACGTCAAAAGTCCGGTGACCACGAAACTATACGATTATAATCGCCTTGCTGGACTTGACAACCATCTCAAAAATCAAGTCCTAATAGTATCCAGAAAAGCACAACTTGAGCCGGGAGCGAAGTGCATGAGAAACGAAAATATTTTTAGAAAATGAACTCAGATTTAAGAGAATTGGACCGTTTGTTTGCATGCTAAATTTAAGGCTTTGGACTGTCAAAATCTGACCTAAATATATCCTCGGATCAGGAAAATTTCCCTACACAAGTCAGTGTACTTGTGGCCCTGATCGAGTGACGATGACAGTTGAATTGAAACTGATTCGCCATGGTCGATCCATAAATCTGATTGGACTGAAAACTTCACCTAGCATAGATCCATTGTTAAAGAACTTTCTCTGAACCGTATGCAGAAAAGGGGCCTCCAGATGAGCTCCGTTGGCCTGAAACAACCAACTTTTGGCTATAACCTAAGTATACCATGGCCCTAGGGCTATTGAGGTCAGTTTTAGTCCTATATAAAGACCTAAACCCACCCCTCTCTCATTCCATACGAATTTGTAAACCCTAGGAGAGAAGAGAGCAAGGAGAGAAGGAAAGAGAGAGAAAGTGGGAGAGAGTTCCTGGGATTCGACCCCGCCGTTCTACGTGCTGGATCGGCCTGTTTGTATCGCTATTCCAGTGATTTCAACTCCGTTCTTGGATAAGAAATTCTAACCCTAACCTGTTTTAGGGATTCAAATAGAGTAGATGATGAAACAGCTAACCTATTTCATGTTATAGGTTGTCATTGTGCCATAGATAAAGACGTAGAGTTCAAACTGAGCTCGTTACGGGTTTACCGACGAAAGGTGCGGACTATAAACGTTTAGGTTATTGTTTTCAAGGCTTTCAATGTCAGCAATGATTTATGTCTGACTTGATTACTATCACATATGCTTAGATATGATGTTTTTCGCGTATTACACATATATATGAACTATGTTGAAATAGATGCATTCCATGTGTTTATTGAAATATTTGTATGAGTATGGAATTATGACTTGTGCTTGCCATGATTTATGTTTAACGATACATGATTGTTATATGTGCGGCAACATCCTTGTGAAAGGATTTGCTATAATACCTGTTATAACTACTATATTACGTATATGTTGATATGTATAGTCTAAGTGTTTGATAAAATGCCTGGATGAGTAAATGCTTGCTGAAATGTGTTTAATGAGGGCGTTGAGAGGTGACTCTCAATTCCCTTACCTATAGCTATAATTTCCTTCATGTAACCTAACTTATTACCACGTGCTTTATGTATGAAATACCTATGCATGACAACATGTGTACTATGTGTTTGTTAAAATGCTCAAATGAGATTTGTATTTAGATTGGTTGTCACATGCTGTCTTTGACTATAACATATGAATGCTATCGTTTGGAGTATGATTGGGGCTACGATGTAGTCCAGGCAATCGGGAATGATTATCGAGTTAGTGGCTGAGGTCGTTTTACCACATAAGACATGTTTGAGGAATCCGAGTCGTACGCTGATTGTCGACAGTGGTTAGGCCACACGGAGTGCTTACGTGCTTCATGTCGATCAACTCAACGTACGCTTATACTAGTCAAGCTTGTCAAGTAACCTGATTGGCCCAATGTATGTTCACTATGTATGGATACTATTGCTTGAATCTAAGGTACCAACTTACCAGGGGAAAACCCGTTTAACCTTGGTACCATGATCCACTAAGACTCATGAGCCGGGCATGGTGGTATGGAATACCGTGGTCGAGCTGTCGGCCTACACTGGGGCGACGAGCCTTCCTATAGTGACTAGTGAGCAAACCAAACTCGTGAACCGAATACGGTGGTATGAGATACTGTATTCGAGTTATCGGCCTACATTAAGGTGACGAGCCTTTTTCGTAGTGACATCGAGTATAAACTAAGGCCTATGAGGACGGTGACGAGCCTCTTCATAGTGACTTGAACTTACCTGTCCACTGCTTCATATTCAGGGGTGACGTTGCTCTACAACTTTCTTATCATATGTGATAAACTAGGATTGACGACCGTAGATGGATCATCATTGGGTAAATGATATAAAGGGAGGTACCTTAGCTTCCTGAATCTGCTGTATAAATAAGTCTAATTAAGAACTTGGCTAATCACGTATATGCATCGCATTTGCATATGCCTTTAGCATTGGAGTTGAGTACAGAGGAAGGGGTGCATGCCGCGATCGTGAGATGATGTCGCAGAGGGAGTGTAGGCGAGGGCATACATCATTACAGCATACCATTCCTGTATTAACAAGAGTACTTAGGATATGAGTGTTGTACTGCTTTATCATTACTGCTTGACTGAATTGATAACATGTTAACCTTTGGCTTATAACTCCATTGAGTTGATCACTCACTCCCACTCTGGGACAGTGTTTTAAAATACCAACCAGACTCTGTTTTAGATGCAGATACTGGTACAACGTATGAGGCCGAGCCAGACTTCTATGATGATGAGGAGTTCTCATATATGCAATTATCAGGTGGGTTTATGTAGACCGTTCTGATCGACGCGATCACAGGGTTATATGATTAGTTAGACATTCACATTTTATTATTTTGGGATTATACATGTAATTATTTGACCTGGTGACATGTTCATACTCTGGGTACTCAAAATCCACTTATATACTTTATACATCTATCACAGTCTTCTGCTTGCATAATTTAATTGTTCTAGAGTATAATATGTTGTTTTTGGTATAATCCCACTCATGTTTAATGCACTAATATGGACAACATTTAATCATCATTATCTATGTTGCATAAGTGATGCGTTGGAACTCGGGAGTTAGGCTCCTACTCGACCCTCGATTTTCAGGGCGTTACAAGTTGGTATCAGAGCATGATTTGGATTAAACTGGACCTGGGTTATAGTTAACATTGACTGTAAGGATTGGTCAATCCAATTGATCGATGCCTTATGGGCTTACCGTACTGCATTTAAGACTCCTATTAAAATGTCTCCCTTTAGACTTGTCTATGGGAAGGCTTGTCACTTGCCTATGGAGTTGGAACATAGAGTCTACTGGGCGATCAAAAATTTAAATTTCAATCTGGATGACGCTGGCTTGTTACGCAAACTTTAGTTGAATGAACTTGAAGAAATTCTGAACGATGCGTACGAGAACTCGAGAATTTACAAGGACAGGATGAAAGCGTTTCATGACCAACACATTCTGAGAAAATCATTCACTCCAGGTCAGAAAGTTCTTTTGTATAATTCTTGGTTACATCTCTTTCCAGGTAAGCTCCGATCTTGTTGGACTGGCCCGTTCACTGTTATTAATGCTTATCCTCATGGGGCTGTCGAGTTTCGAAATTCAGACAATGACCATGACTTTAAAGTAAATGGACATCGATTAAATCCATTTGTCAAGAAATTTGAATCAGAGGACATGTCCATGCCTCTGAATGATCGTATTTACCACGATTAATCTCCTAGTCTGATGGAGGTATAGATAGGTTTATTGCTTTCATAGGATTATGGTAGTTTACTTTTTTATCATTTTAGGTTAGTCAGCTTTATGCAATTAGCTTAGTTTGCTTTCCCGTTGTTTTAGGATAGTTTGCTTTTGTTGGATTAACTCTTGTGCCGAGTCTCCTTCACATTGAAATCTCTTTGGGAAAAAGCCGCTTAACTTCGTCATCAGGTACTATCTTTCCACCACTTCTCCTTTACTTTCGTTGTCTCTCATACATTGCATGTATATATCTTTTACATTAAGGACAATATAGATTTTAGGTTGGGGATGGGAGATTATGTTACCTAATCAGTGTTTTCTTAGTCTTGAGCAAAAATTGTAAAAAATTTTAAAGTTTTTTTTTTTTTTTGAAAATTCTTGTGAATTCGAAGTGATTTTAAGGGCCATCTTGATTTTAAAAGTATAAGATATGTAATGTTGGTAATTTATGACTCTTGGATTCAACTATCTTTAGATTTCACAGTTAAGTCGAATTGTTAATCCATGATTAGAAGTTTTAAATATTGATTGAGTCATGATTTCACATATCACACCTAGCTTACACATTAAGGCTTCAGTTCGATATTGAATTGTTAACCTGGTAGTCACTAAACATGGAAGGAGCCAACCTGGGGAATTTGTCCATCATGTTCAAAAAAAAAAAGAATGAATACCCAGCTAAAAAACAATTGTCTTCGAAAAGGGTTAGGTGAATGGTCTCACCATGGGTTTGCTCCCTATAGGTGAGGGTTCAATTCCCATCTTTGGCTTTACCTTTAAAAGATTGACATAACATGAAAGCCATCGATGGAAAATCAAAAGCTGGAAGAATGAAAAGTTGAACTGTAAGGTAAGTTTTGGTTTAGGTTATGGTTATCCTGAATGCTCTTGTGATTATCAATGTTATTATGAAAATAAAGAATTGAGTCTTTGATTGTGGTAAGTTTAGGTTTCACTATACACCCATGAAACTCAATGTTTAGAATTTTTCTAATCGATGGATTAATACTTTGAACTTGACTATGAAGTTTACTGTGTGCTTTAGTCCTGGAGAAAGTAATGCCCAACATTCATAAATCTTAGAATTCTATTGATTGGACTGTTGTTCAAAAATCACCCGAGTTTATAGAAATTATCCTGTAGTTCTCAACTTATTTTTCGCATACTTTGCTCGGGACTAGCAAAATGCCGGTTGGGGATTGTGTTGAGGGTCAAATATTGCATATTGACCCCATTTATTACCTGAATTTATGAACATGATACTGTTTAATGTCCTATTTTTATTGTGTTTTTATTTTAAGGTGAATTTAAAAAGCTCGGACTGAAAAGGATATTAAAAGCATAGATTTAACGCTCTAAAATCATCAAGGCAAAGGACGGACCCCAGGAGACCAAGATCGAAGGATTTACACGCCAGAGATCTGAGAAAATCGAGAAATTAACGTTAAAAGAACCTGAAAATCATTTAGAATGCAAGATCACAGGGTTCCCACCATCCGTTCTCTTCGAAACATTATATCTGGCCCGAGGACTGTAAATTAACTGTGCACGTCGAATTTCAGCCGTTGGAACCTTGTGAAAATGGCCCAACGGACAGATCAGCCCATAAATCAGCAATCTAGGGCCCACCTAATATCTGGATATGCTTCAATTTTGGTCTTAACTCCTTTAAACAAGTGGCACATCAAATGGACAGAGTGGATTTTACATGAACATCACCATGGGACCCACACAAGCGATGCGTGTGCACAGCGTGTACACGACCGGACGCACACCGGATGTCACACTCGGTTAAACCGCAGCTGACTCGCGCCTTCTCTCTCTCACGCAGCCAGCGTCTAGCCGACGGAAGCTGGCCGGATGGGTTTCGATTGTGGGCCCCACCTATCATCCAAATGGACGACTTGGACCGTCCATTGTGTCCAGAGGGGGACATGACCATCGCCAAGGTGGCCTTTTGGTCCCTTGCACACATACACATGTGGATCGCCAGAAAATGAAGGATGGACGATGAGTTGATTTGATATAGTGAACAACACCAAAACTTGACAAAAACCACTCCTTTCTGACTGAAATTTCACCAAGAATCTAATGAACGAGGTAGATTTCTCTGAAAATATCGCTGTGGGGCCCACCGAACATGTCAACGCAGTAAAATTCGTAAGAAATGCATGTCCAGTTTTTACAGACGTTGCGGGGAGTTGTGGCCCACTGTTTATGGTTGGATGGGTGATCCAAACCGTTCATAACCTTCAGAGGGGGGGTCTTTACCCCAACCATGGAGTCCAAATTGATTTCTTGGACGTCTATTGTTAGAGAACTCGATCCAAATGCAGGTCTATCGCGTTTTTACGACTACTAGCTGTGAAAATTGATTCCACCGACTTCCAATCCTCTAAACCGCCCTTGGGGCCTATAAAAGAGAGGGAAAAGAATGTAGAAAAGCATCTTTAGGACGTGAGAGCAAAGGAGAGAGGTCGTGGAGCATGGGCCGGCCATCTCAAGATTTTTTCTTTCTTCCCTTTTAGATTATTTCTGTTTTGATGCTTTAAAGATTTTTAGCCTCACCATGTCTATGATGAGCTAAACCTCTTAGTTAGGGCTAAGAGGTGAAGCTTGTAGTGAGATGGGATACTTTTCTTTATGCCTTTTGATTCATGTTTAACCTGAACTGATTTTGATTATAGTTTGATTATAAGGAATGCTTTTAGTTTTTAGTGGTTTGTTGTGACTTAAATTACAATGGATCTGCGATAGCTTAGATCATGTTCTTTGCTTTATTATGATTATGAAATTAGGAACCCTGTTGTTTACCATCGCCCCTTGGACATGGTTGGATGATAGAACCCTTCCTAAGGTTCATAACTCTCTCAGATGGATGTTGATTGGTTAGATTCTGTTGTTTTCTTTATCTCCTGAGCATGGTTTTGTGATGGAATCAAGTCTAATTCTTATATCCTTCATCTCTTGAAAATTAGATCAAAGGAAGTTCAAATTCAATTTTCATAGTTATATCTTCCAGCTAGATGAAGATGGGACTCTAAGTCTAGTTGTGTTCTTGAATCAAGCATAAGATCTCTTTGCTCTCTACAAGTGGATCCTTGGAAACCTTAGTTTCCCACCTTTGAATTTCATAAGTTTTAGTTAATTAATTCACCATTATTCACTTAATTCTCCCCGATTTAGATTACATCTTATTCTAGTTCTAGTTCTGGTTACTTTCAGAATACGTACAAGGTTCAGTCCCTGTGGATTCGACCTCGGTCTTACTGAGATTATTAGTACATCACAACCCTATACTTGGGGTGTGAACAAGTTTTTGCTTTGTCCTGAAAACTTAGGAACTTCGAATTTGGTTACTTCGAATTTAGCAATAACTTGGGGTTTGATCCAGTTTTCAAGAGATGAAGGGTATGAGAATTAGACTTGATTTCATCACAAAACCATGCTCAGGAGACAAAGCAAACAATAAAATCTAACCAATCCACATCCATCTGAGAGAGTTATGAACCTTAAGAAGGGTTCCGTCATCCAACCATGTCCAAGGGGCGATGGTAAACAACAGGGTTTCTAATTTCATAATCATAATAAAGCAAAGAATATGCTCTAAGCTATTGCAGATCCATTGTAATTTAAGTCACAACAAACCACTAAAAACTAAAGGCATTCCTTATAATTAAACTAGAATCAAAATCAGTTCAGGTTAAACATGAATCAAAAGGCATAAAGAAAAGTATCCCATCTCACTACAAGCTTCACCTCTTAGCCCTAGTTAAGAGGTGTAACCCATCATAGACATGGTAAGGCTAAAAATCTTAAAAAGCATCAAAACAAAAATAATCTAAAAGGGAAGAAAGAAAAACTCTTGAGATGGCCGCCCCACACTCTACGATCTCTCACCTTTACTTCCACGTCCAAAAGATGCTTTTCTACATACTTCTCCCTCTCTTTTATAGGCCCTAGGGGCGGTTTGGAGGGTTGGAAGTCAGTGGAATTAATTTTCACAGCTGGTAGTTGCAAAAACGCGATAGACCTGTATTTGGATTGAGTTCTTCGCCAATAGACGTCCAAGAAATGGAATTTGGACTCTATGGTTGGGGTAAAGACCCCCATCTGAAGGTTATGAACAGTTTGAATCACCCATCCGACCACAAATAGTGGCTCACAATTCCTCGCAACTTCTAGAAAAACTGGACATGCATTTCTTGCGAATTTTACTGCGTTGAAGTGTTCGATGGGCAAGAAATCCACCCCATTCATTAGATTCCTAACAAAATTTCAGTTGGAAAAGAGTGGTTTTTGTTGAGTTTTGGTGCAGTCCACTGTATCAAATCAACTCGCCGTCCATCCTGCGTTTTCTGGCGATCCATGTGTGTACATGTGCAAGGGACCAAAAGGCCACCTTGGCGATGGTCACGCCCCCCTTTAGACATAATGGACGGTCCAGATCGTCCATTTGGACAATGGGTCGAGCCCACAATCAAAACCCATCCGGCCAGTGTCCGTCCGTTGGAGGCTGGCTGCATGAGAGAGAGAGGGCGCTGGTCAACTACGGTTTGACCGAGTGTAGCGTCCGGTGTGCGTCCGGTCATGTACACGCTATGCACATGCGTCACTTGTGTGGGTCCCACGGTGATGTACATGTAAAATCTGCTCTGTCCATTTGATGTGCCACTTGTTTAAAGGAGTTGAGACCAAAATTGAAGCATATCCAGATATCAGGTGGGCCCCAGATTGCTGATTTATGGGTTGATCTGTCCTTTGGCCACTTCCACAAGCATCCAATGGCTGAAATTCGATGTATATGGTTAATTTATGGTCCTCAGGCCAGATATAAAGTTTCGAGCCGAACGGATGGTGGGAACCTTATGATCTTGCTTTCTAGACTACTTTCAGATTCTTTTAACGTCAATTTCTCAAGTTTCTCGGATCTCTGACATGTAAATCCTTCGATCTTGGTCCCCTGGGGTCCGTCCTTTGCCTCAGTGATTTTAGAGCGTTAATCCATGCTTTTAATACCTTTTCAGTCCGAGCTTTCTAAATTCACCTTGAAACAAAAACACGATTAAAATAGTACGTTAAATAGTATCATGTTCATAAATTTAGGTAATAACTGGGGTCTAATATGCAATATTTGACCCTCAACAGGTATGGCCAATGGCCCACCTTGATCACATGCATGTATTGTAATGCAAGAGGGGCCCATAGTGGTGTGGCCCCTCTCACAACTGTTGTCTTTCTCTCTCTTCTTCTCTCTCTCCATTTTTCCTTGTATGATGGCCCACCCGTCATGATCATGGTCTTATCCATGCTGTCTCATTATGGGACACCCTTGCTGCCCAAAATGAGGCCCATATTGCAGCCCACCTTGGCAACTACCCTGCTATCCATTTTGGACAGGCTTGGATGCAGAGAAAATATAAATGTTAGCTTGATCCGAGTGGGGTGGCCCACCCACATGGACCCCACCTTGACTCACGTGGTTGTATCCACGCTGTCCAGCGTACTGGACGGTGGGCCCCAACTATATAACTACTGATTGATGTTAGCAAGCTCTGTGGTCCCATCATGAGATATGTGTTATACCCTTTCCACTCGTCCACTTGGCAGTTGTGGGGCCCACCCCACACATGCAGCATGTGTGGGGGTGGGGCCCACCTAGCATGTATGTATTGTATATCTAGGCCATCTGTCCCTAGACGGTCCTTTGGGACGCACCATGAGGTATGTGTATATCCATACCATCCTCCTTTTTGGCAGCCACGTGGGGCCCACCCCACACGTGCTGCACATGTGGGGGTGGGGCCCATGTTGATGTATGTATTCTATATTCACACCGTCCATTCATGGACGATACCATGTGGGGCCAACCATAATGTATGGGTCTTATCCACACCATCTAGATTGCTGGACGGTGGGACCTACCTCTTATGTATGTGGTTTTCAGCCATGCTGTCCATCTGTTTTGGCTGGGAGGCAGGGCCCAGATGATGTATATCCACCCCGTCCGTTTGTTGGACGGGTGGGGCCCACCTCGTGATGTGTTGTATATTCACACCATCCACCCTATTTCCAAATCATTTCGAGGCCCACCATGATATGTATGTTTTACCCTTGCCGTTCATCAGTTTCAGGCCCACTTGCTGATTGGCGAGGCTGAAATGTATTTGTGGCCCATTTGATGAGGCCCAATGAGATGTATTTGTGGCCTATTTGGAATATGCAGGGCCCACCTTTTTTTTGGGTTAGCTTGTTAGTACACACCCATGTCAGTACACACACTCTATGTTAGCCACCCCCGCTAGGGATTGATACCAAGACCTCAGGTGTTGAAATAAGGTATCTCCACTCAGTCTGCCGTTGAGCTATGGATCTAGGTGTATGCAGGGCCCACCTTAATGTGATGTATTTATGGCCCATTGTGATGAATATTTGGCCCATATATTGAGGACCGATGTGATATATATGAGGCCCACATGGTGAGGCCCAATATGAAATTTGTGTGGCCCATACGTGCGACCCAATATGATGTTTGTATGGCCCATATGTATGGCCTAATATGATGTTTGTATGGCCCATATGTGCGTCCCAATATGATGTTTATATGACCCATATGTGCGTCCCAATATGATGTTTATATGGCCCATATGTGCGACCCAATATGATATTTGTGCGGCCCATATGTGCGGCCCATTGTTATGTTTGAGAGGCCCATGTGGTGAGGCCACAATGATGTATGAGATAACATGAGAGAAGTCCATTTTATTCCCAGTCATTTGAGGGCTATGGGTTGTTCCATTAGGCCTTTGTGTGAGGCCCATTATGATGTATATGTGGCCCATGAGTGAGGCCCAATGTGATGCATATGTGGCCCATGAGTGAGGCCCTTCATGATGTATATTTGGGCTCTTATGTAAGGCCTATTATGTTGTATGTGAGGCCCTTATGTGAAGCCATGGGCCCCACTATATGTTAGGCTTTATGTGGGCCACTCCTTGGGAGCAATGTTAGTTAAATGTCCACATTGATGGGTAATGATGGTTAAATGTCCACATTGTGACCTTTCCTTAGGCCTTTGTTAGGCCCATTCTCATCTTTCTCTAAGTGGGTTGACCCTAATTATTGGGCCCCATTGATAATTGCATGATCCATCTATTCTTATTGGGCTAACCCAAAATGTTGGGCACCCATTAGTTAATAGTAGGGTTGTTTTTAATCTTGGATTCCATTTAAGACTTATTTGGGCCCCCTGGGGCATCTAGCGGGCTATATGATAGTATGGTGAAGGAAGCCCGTTCCGGATCCTTAGGTTTATAGGTAGGTCACCTAGGCCCAACGTTGATATAAGGAGAGTTCATCCTCACAGTAGACGGAAGGATCCATGGTATTAGATTTGGTATATCCACAGTTGAGGACTGACCTCATGTTATGGATTTGTTGTCCATCTATGGACCCCGCCTTGTGTATGGGCGATTATCGATACCAACTATGAGTACGTGCTAGTATAACATCATAATACAAGCCATTAAGATGGTATGAGGCCCATTGCGATTGTATTAGGCTCATTCTCATTTTCCCTTAGTAGGCTAACACAAATTGATGGGCCCCTATTATTATTAGTATGATCCATCTTACCTTATTGGGCTATCCCAATTCTTTGGGTCCCCATTAATGCTCGTAGAAGTACCCAAACCTTGAAGCCCACTCTTAGGCCCATGGTAGGCCATCTAGATCCATCCTTGTTATGAGGAGGATGTGTTGAGGCATAAAAAGAGAGATAGACAGCAGAAAGTTCGTTGTGCGCAAATCATTGTGTTCAAAAAGAGCATTGTGCGGGAATGATCGTTGTGCAGAAATGAGTGTTGTGCGAAAATGAACGTTGTGTGGAAATGATCGTTGTGTGAAAATGATCATTGTGCAGAAATAATTGTTGTGCGAAAATGAGCCTTGAGCACAGATAACCGCACAGAGAGATCCCCACAAAGGGGTCCGCACAGTGAAATTCACACAAAGGGCTCCGCACAGAGAAGTCTGGGCAAAGGATTCCGCACAATGAAGGCCGCGTAAAGGATTCCATACAGTAACTACGTGGCATGTTCGCACGTGTGAGAAGGCTATGAATAACCCCGACCTGTCAGTAAGGGGTCATTAGCATCCAATCACGGAAAAGGAGAAGATTGCGAAAGAAGAGAGGTAGAGCCCATACTCATTGTGTGGAACAGCTGTTGTGCGGCGCACAATGCTGCTGGCACACAATAGGAGTTAGCACACAACAGGAACCAATGCACAACAGGAGCCAGCGCACAACAGTGTCAACGCACAATGGTTTCTACCAGTGCACAATGGCTTCTACTAGCGCACAATGGCTTCTACCAGCGCACAATGGCTTCTACCGGTGCACAATGGCTTCCAGCACAACATTTGACATAGTGTCTTAATGCTTGATACTTTTATGCATAATGTTGCTGCTAAATATTTATTTTATATTATAATGTATAAATATTCTATTTGAAATCAAAGGAGAGAAGGATGTAAAAGAACTTAGAATGAATAAATGATGTGATTATTTTATTTTCTTTTATTCATAATTAAATGAATAAGATAATACCCTAAATCGAATGCATTTGTTTCTTGTTCGAAACAAATTGGCGACTCTACCGAGGACCCAGTAGATTAATCGCAAATACTGTGGATCACGATAAAAGGAGTCAAGAAATAAGAGGTTCAGGAGAAAAAAGGACAGAACGGAAGGAAGAATCAAATTGCCCTAGCAGCAGGTTCACCGGAAAAAGGCCTAGATCACTTAATTCTCGCGAAGGGTTTGCATTTGATAAGGAAGACGTTCTCCCTTTGATGAATAAGTTGTTGAAAGCTAACACGATAGAATTACATGCATCCAAGTGTCCTGAAGATGCAGGAAGATTAAGAGAAAGAGATTTTTGCCACTACCATCGTTTAGTAGGGTATCCGACAGCAAATTGTTACACATTAAAATGGATAATACAAAGAATGATAAATAGGTGCGAAATAGTGATCAGAAAAGAAAAAGAAAGGGACGCAAAGGTGATGGTAAACGTATTGACGGCTCAGGAAAATACACATGAAAGAGCAGAGAAAGAAAGTCGTGAGATGACAAGGGAAGCCAGGGTAATTATGTTACGGTCAGGAAAAGAATGGCAAGTCCCCCAAAGTAGAAAGTCGTAACGACAAGGACCAAGGTCAGCAAGGACCAGCGTGATAGCAACAAGAAAGAAGAGAAGAATAAAGTAGCAAAAGTGACTTATGACGTCGTGAATCATTTGAAGGGTATACTGTCCCGGTTAAACGTTTATGACGCATTAAAGTTATTAGAAGATTTCAGGCAAATACTGATTCAAGCGCTATTCGACCACAATGTCAGAGAAACATTGCTGGTAGAAATAGAAAATGAAGAACACAGAGCAGGAAGACTGTATGCCAGTAGTCTCCTTCTTTGATGATGATTTAGCTTGTGATGCAGGGCATAATAGACCATTTCTGATAATAGGCCATATTCGCGGTAAAGAAGTAAAAAGAATTATGCTCGATAGTGGATCCGTGGTAAACCTGTTACCGTTAACAATGCTGAATCCGTCATTCAGATCTGCACCCTAGTGGAATGATGATACAGGGCTTTAATCAAGATGGACAGCATGCACTCGACAAAATTACAATGATATTGGAAATAGGAGACTTAACTACAGATGTTGTTTGTCATGTGATCAGTGTAGTCACATTTTTTAATCTTCTCTTGGGAAGACCGTAGATACATCAGTATGGTATTATACCTTCTACCCTTCATGAATGCTTCAAATACTATAGGGATGGGATACAGTATAAGGTAATGGCCGATGTAAAACCGTACACGGAAGCCGAAGCCTTCTTTGCAGATGCTAGTTACTACGACGGATTTGTTAGAGGGGAAGAGAAAAAGAATGATGAAGGTAAAACCCTAAAAAATGCTAATGTGAAAGCGATAAAAGGAAAATCCAAAAAGGCAGGATCATCTGAAACTTCAGAGGCAAAGAAGAAGTTCTATTTTGTGCCGAAACATCTGAGACAGCCAGGACAACTGCCCTTAGCATTACTGTCGCCTGAACAGTTTAAAATCCTGCGGTCAAACTATACAGTGCCATTGTCATAGGCCAAAAGAAACAAGCCGTTCTGGAAAAGTTTCATGTCCAAGCCAATGCAAAATATCTAAAGCCGATTGAATTTTACGCCTCTTCGGAAGAAAAGATGGAAGCAAGGGTTGAGAATAATATATACTACGACAAGTTGACATCTCACGATCTCGAGAAATACAGTCTGACAAGAAAAAAAATGATGAAAAAAAGGGCTTCAATGATGATGAACCGACCGACTTAAATCATGGGAAAGGAATTCAGGTCCCTATTGGAGCAGGGCAGAAGAAGAGAAAAAATTTTCAAGGATTGGGGGCAGAATCTTCAGTAAATATGGTCACAGTCGATCAGCTATCGGAGGTAGATCCTGAAACAGTCAAGCATCCCGAGACAGCTCTAAAGTAAATAGAAGACGGGGGGTAGCCGACAATCGACAGTTTGCGAGAGGTAAATTTGGGCACAAGATAAGAGCCAAGAATTACATTTATAAGCGTTAGTCTTCCTAAAGAGGAAGCCAAAGAGTATATTCAATTGTTGAAAGAAAATAAAGATGTCTTCACCTAGACATATGCGGAAATGTCAGGTTTGGAACCTTCAGTGGCAGTACATTGATTAAATATTTCCAAGGACAAAAGACCGATTAAGCAAGCGCAAAGGCGATTTCATCTAGATTTGGTCCCTCTAATAGAAGAAGAAGTGAGCAAGCTGATCAAAGTCAGATTCATCAAAGAGGTTAAATATTCCAAGTGGATATCGAATATTGTCCCAGTAAAAAAGAAAAGCGGACAAATCAGGGTGTGCGAAGATTTCAGGGACCTGAATGAGGCTTGCCCATTTTCCCCTCCTAATAACAGAACTATTGATTGACAATACGACACAATACGCTGTCATGTCCTTCATGGATGGCTACGTGGTTACAATCAAATTAGGATGGCTCTTGAGGATGAAGAAGCAACAACGTTCAAAATCTCGTTAGGAATTTATTGCTACAAAGTTACGCCATTTGGTCTTAAGAATGCTGGGACAACATATCAAAGGGCGATGCAAAGTATCTTTCAAGATATGATGTATAAGCATGTTGAATGTTATATAGATGACCTGGTGGTTAGGTCGGGTAATCATTAGGAACATCATGAGTATTTAACATCGGTCTTCCATTGGCTCAAAAAGAAGCAGCTAAAGATGAACCCGGCTAAATGTGCTTTTGGAGTACTCTCAAAAAAGTTTCTCTGCTTCGTCATTAGGCACAGGGGTATCAAAATTGACCCAAGGAAAGTTAAGGCCATCCAAGATATGCCACCTCCAAAAACATTGAAAGAACTGAAGAGCTTGCAAGGGAAACTAGCGTATATTCACCGTTTTATTTGAAATCTGGCAGGTAGATGTTAGCCGTTTTCCCATTTTATGAAGAAAGGAACGGAATTTGTGTGGGATAACGCCTATCAGAACGCATTCGATTCAATAAAAGAATTGTTGAGACAACCTCCAATATTAACAACTCCTATTAAAGGTAAACCACCTGTCCTGTATATATCTGAGGTTGAAAACTCGCTGGGAGCCTTGTTAGCATAGATAAATGAAGATGGGAAAGAAACCGCTCTTTATTATTTGAGCCGAACTCTGATCGGCACGCAATGTAACTACTCTCTAATTGAAAAGGAGTGTCTGACACTAATATTTGTAGGACAGAACTTTGATCTTAAGGGCAGATTCGATAAAGGTTTTAATGACAAGGCCAATATTATCAGGAAGATTGGCCAAATAGATACTGTTACTTTCAGAATACACCATTACTTATGAGCCAGCAAAAGCAGTGAAAAGACAAACAGTAGCAGATTTCTTGGCAGCGCATCCCATAACAAAAAGTGAGACAATATGTGATAATTTTCTCGATGAACAGGTAATGATGATTGAATCACAAGACCAATTGCAGATGTATTTCGATGGTACTTCTCGAGCGTCAGGAGTGGGGGCAGAGTCATTTTCATCACACCTCAAGGTGATTTATTACCATATTCTTATACATTGGGCACTGCTTGTATGAACAATGAAGCTAAATATCAAGCTCTCATCATTGGAATGGAAATCGCCCATGAGATGAAAATAAAGACGTTGCATATTTTTGGGGATTCCAAGCTAATTATAAATCAGCTAATGACTGAGTTTGAAATAAGAAAGCAAGAACTCTTACCGTACTGTCGAAAAGCCCAACAGTTACTAGAGAAATTCTACCATGTTGAAATCAAGCACGTACCTCGATTTGAAAATGTAAGGGCAGACGCTCTGGCTAGTCTGGTAGCAGCCCTATCCTATTCGAACCGAAATCTGCTTCAAGTGACTATAGAAGAAAGAAGATTCTTTCCCTCTCCCGAAGTTGTCGAAGCACTTCCTATATCATGTTTAGAGGTGACAGCGGATGATTGGAGGCAGCCATTCATAGATTACCTCAAATATGATATCTTACCAGAAGATCCAGCACAAAGGCAGCAAATCAGACATAGATCAAGAAGAGTCATCATTTGTAGTGAAGTGCTCTACAGAAAATCTTACAATGGGATGCTGCTATGTTGTCTCGACGAACAAGAAGCAAGACAAATGTTACGAGAAGCTCATTCTAGAGAATGCGGAGCACACCAGGTTGGATGAAATTTATTTCATCGAATACATCGAATGGGGTATTACTAGCCTGCAATGTTCAAAGATGCAATAGATTATGTAAAAAGGTGCCATAAATGTCGGATCAATGGAGATGTTGTGCATGTTCCCCCTGAAGATCTCCATCAAACGGTCACTTCTTGGCCTTTCGCCGCCTGGGGACTCAATGTTATCGCGCCCATAAATTCGCCTTCATCCAAAGGAAAATAGTATATTCTGGCAGAAACAGACTATTTCTCCTAGTGGACAGAAACGATCACATTGCGCAATGTCAGAGAGAAAGATGTGGTTAATTTCATTAAACATGCGATAATATATCGCCTTGGTATCCCATAGAAGATTGTTACTGATAATGGTACCCCTTTTAAGAACAGAGGCGTGGAGAAGATGTGTCAAAAGTTCAGTATCCACCATTCATTTTCAACACCTTACTATTCACCAGCAAATGGATTAGCAAAGGCATTTAATAAAATGATTATGAAAATACTGAAGAAAATGTTGACTGGAAATAAGCGTGACTGGGACAAAAGATTGCAAGAGATATTATGGGCGTATAGAACTACTCACCGAACAGCAATAAGTGCAACACTGTATTCACTAGTTTATGGTGTAGAGGCAGTCATTCCGATTGAAATATAAGTCGCATCGCTCAGAGTAGCAGTGTATCAGTCAATTACAGATGATGAAAATGTAAAGATAAGTCTGAAAGAACTAGACCTACTCGATGAAAAGCGTTTGGCAGCCCATTAGCAATTACAGTCGTATCAAGCAAGAATATCGACTGCCTTTGATAAACAAGTGAAATATCGCTCTTTCAAAAAAGGGGATATAGTGCTAATGTTGAAAAGACTAATAGTGGTGACCCATATAACAAGGGGCAACTTTGAGCCCAAATGGGATGGGCCGTACATTTTAAAAGAAGTATATTCAAATAGAGCATACAGAGTGGTTGATCAAGATGGACGGGGTATCAGTATACCAGTCAATGCGCGCTTCATCAAGAAGTATCATCCATGAAAAGGGTTCCGATTTTGATCAAGAAGATTATCGCCATAACGCTTCTATATCAAAAAGGGGTAAAGACAAGTGAAGTCATGTTCATATATTCTTTGTCAGATAATTGAATAATGGAGGAATTCCAAATATGAAGTTAAAGATTACATATCAATGGTTTTCTTAAAAGAGAGTAATCATCGTTGTCATTATTAAATAAGCTCCATTGAAACTCGTCGAAGTTGGTATCATCACCAAGCTGATATATTATTATTATGAGCATAGCGCGAATATTGTCAACATTAGCAGCAGTGGTGATATATTGATCAAGACACCTGTTATTATTACGACAACGATGGCAACTTATCATCATTTAAGGCAGCCTAGCCAAGCCTATAAGGCTAACTATGCATAAAGCCTATCTCCATCGCCATTCGGGGAGCGGTGAGAAGCCAGTGGCCCTAAAAAGCCAGTGAAGGCCATTGTACGCATACCCATGCGGGCAGTGGATAAAGCTAGTGACTAAAAGTCCTAAAGGGCCAAAAGGTCCTTAACGGCCAATCACGCGTAACACCCATGCCATCTGTATAGCTTTTCGACAGCGTCACAGGGAATAGATGAAATTACCCTCCCGTGAATGGGCCCAACCTTGTAGACGAAGAAAATGCGGGCCGCAGTGTGCGCTCTTTGGTCGTTAACCATAGATAGGCCAATCATGCATAAGGCCCCCCCAGATTCTTGGCTTGATTTTAGTAGTAATTCATGAGGAAGCGCTTAAACCTACTCATTGATGGACTGACGGCCCTGGATTTGGTAACCCAAAGGTCACCTTATGCACCTCATGAACTCTAGAGAGTTACTGCAGCCAACCCTGTGCGTAAATCCAACTGAGTTCACGACCCTGGTAGCTTCACTGGGCCCCTCTGATGGATCGTGGTTTGTGAACTCACCAGGCCGTGAGAAGTTCGGTGAACTCATGAGAGTTACAGAGACTATCACGTGAGACTCGACTCCACTACTTAAGAGTCTAAAAAACTGTGTTGCTCCACTACTCAAGAGCTTAAACTGTGTGTGATCATCTAACTAAACTAAAACCTAGTACCACCTATCAAAATATAAAATCATATAGGGAATCCCATACTGAAAAAATAATATGTTGATGTTTTTATATTAGTTCTTCAGTAAAATATCATGTCGAGACTATTACATAAATGAATATGCTTGAAATGATCCATGATGTAGAAATGAATATGCTTGAAATGATCCATAATGTAGAAATTTATGAAAGAACAAAATATCTCTAAATAAAACACTGCAAGTTGTTTATGTATCATAACTCAAATGGAATATTTACATATAATGCCTACAGATCTTCAGCTATGTTCAATATTGCTAAGTAACATTGCAACTCTTCTTTTAATTGAGATTGTGCCACAACAATTGTGCGTTCAACTTCAAGAATCATGCTGGGTTGATCAGGAACGCCAATCAGTTCTGATTCCAAAGAAGTAACAGCTTCCCTATTCCTTATTCATTCAGCTTGAACGGTATCATTACTTGAGTATTCATTTCAAGCTTTGCTTTGATCTGACGAATAGTTAAGTCTTCTGCTTCTTTCTGACTCTTGAGTGATAAAATCTCTCTCTCAAGAAGAGCAATTTGATCGTCAATAATCGCTTTATTTTTATCGAAAACCTTTAACTTCTCACGAAGAGATTGGCTAACAGTATTGCAATTAGCAAGAACATCATTTGAATGAGAGAATTTCTCCTTAAGTAATGCCAATTCCTTCTGATGACTTAGAATTTTGGGAGCAATGACTATACTCCGCGCTGCTTCTAAATTTTTCGTAGAATCATAAAACTGTGACAAGGAGGCGTGAAGAGACTGAACATCAACATGCACTAGATGAGCTGAATGGGTGCGAATTGCAAGAGCGCTATCCAAAAAAGGGCCACTGGGTTGGATCTTTAAAAGCACCGATGATAATAGAAATTGCGTTCTTGAAGAGTCACAACATAAGAGGTGGCACCTTTTCTAAAGAGAGTTTATCAAAAGCTGCAGTTATTGAGTTAGACCCTTCAGATCCACTTGGAGTTGACATGACTAAAACTGAAAGATAAGAAGTAGGGATTATAAGTTTAAAAGAAAATATATGCGTATATAATGATGATATAAAATAAGAAAAGAAAATATATACTCGGATTAGGGGCGATGGTAGAAGTAACTTGAACAAAATGGGTTGTGGGTGCTATAGAGCTGGGGATTTCCGTAGTCATAACAGCATTAAAAGAAAGCTCCTGAGCCCCTACAGTATTTAAATTAAGAGTACTAGGAGTTGGGATGTCAGCTGGATTAGAAAGAAATTCTAAACTTCGAGCTATTGGCTGAATAGGAGAAGGACGCACAGTAGGGCACTTATCAGTCCAAATGGGGGCATCAGATGTTGTGGGGACTGGTGGCAAGGTTTCTTCTGTACTGGGAAGAAGAAGTACATTCCCCGTTGTTGCCTGAATTTCAGATGATTGAGCTTTTGCATCCCTTAAAGTTAATGTTCCACGAGCAACCACATAAGCAGTTTTCATATACAGGGAGAATACGAAGCATCAAAAGAAAGAAAGATATTCGCACCAGGAGAACAACCGTATTCTCCATAATCGAGTGGTTCCTCGTTATCTAGGGAGGTCACCGAAATTGGATGAGAGGTATCTGGATGAGTGATTGGAGCATCAGGAAGTGGGGACTTAACTCTAACATCGCTTTTTTCTCCAACATCTACCTCAGCATCAGTATCTGCATTTTAAAAAGCATCTCCCTCGTTTGTTAAGCTCGTAGGGGAAGACGTATCGTCGCTTGCAGTATTCGCTGAATATTCTGATGAGCTGTCTTCTTCTGATATGGTTTGTTTTCCCTTATAAATAGTCTTCACAAGGAGAAGACGTGCACTTTAGGCAGGAGAAGGGACCTGTTGTGCCAAAAATTTAGAAGACAATGACTTAGTACGGTTGCGAGTCATAGGAGATGTAGTAATAACAATACGACGCGTGGCCGAAAAAGTTATGGCTGTAGCACAATTTGCTGTGGTTTATATAAGATCCATGATAGGGATAACTGTGGCAGTTGTATGTTCAACAGTCTGAGAAATTGTAGAGGAGATGGGCTCTGTAGCAGGAGGAATGGTAGGAGCAGGGTGTGTAGGCTGATCTCCTCCTTCAGGAGTAGGGGAAGGCAAAATACCACCTGTAATTTCAAATTTGTTGTGAGGAGTGTTCAATCTTTCTCCCCATTTTATCAAATCCAGAGGAGAACCAAAAGCAATCCATCCTTCCAAAGTGTTTGGAGGCTTTATTTCTCTGATGGGCTCTTCCACATGAAGTTGTCCCGGAGCAGCGGCTTAATCTTTCTCGTAAAAATATCCAATCCCTTGCTCCGGCCTGTAATTCCTTAAACATGGAGGAGGAACCCAGATAGGTCAATTTACCAAAAAATAGTTACACACTAAGTAGTAATGATAAGCCCACCATCGCATCCAGGAATATGAAGTCATTACTCGATGATTATACCCTGAGAGAATAAATCGAGAACCAAAATTTCTTGTTAGGAGTTGCTTCCATATTAAAGCCCAATTGTAGGAGTTGACTCCATAGTTTCTTATTGTTCATGTAACCTCCTCACTTGCCTAAGGCATAGCTTGATCATAACCAAATTGCCTGGCAAATCGACTTGGGTAGTATGGTTCTCACTAGAATTCTACTCATTCTCGTATAGGAAGACTACAAGAACGAATACAAAGAAAGAAGGTCCTCTTAATGGGGTTCCAAGTCATTGTTATCCTCAACTTCTCTGTCTTCATCTTGGTGATCTAAGTAAAAAAGGAAAGAAGTCTATATATTCCATGTTGTCAATTTTATCTACTCTCCATTCATTTCCCTTCTTTATCATCTTTCGCTTTAAGAAATGTCACAAAGGTAAATGATTGGGATGGACATAAGCCTTCTCTGGGTCATTATAAGTCCAGGGGAAATAAATGTCAAGCCATCCAGAGAAATAATGCCATGGAGTAAAAGAAGATGTAATTCCTAGTGCCGGGCTTGAGCAGTGCGCTGTGGCATGACCGAAAGATCTATATAACGAGCATAAGATGGGAGGGGCCAGGGAATATCTTTTTCTACCTTCTGCCATTGCGCTCGTCGCCATAAATAAAGTTGACCGAATAGAGTCTGATTTTTTGAACTAGGAAGCACGACTAAGCTCAACCAATAAGCTAAGAAAGCAGTTAATTCAGTTTCAGCAGTGAATTCGGTCGGGCCCGTTATCTTTTTTGCGATTAGCTTCTAGTTCGGCACAATGGCTGCTAGGGAACCTGAAAAAGTAAGGAGTGACCAATTCATATCTATAGGTAAGTATTTTCTAAAAGGGAAGGAAAATATTAAAACACTTACACCAAGTATCAGGAAAAATATGCGAGCCATTGAAGAGGGGAAATCTTATGAGCATTGGTAAAATAAGATGTTTCACAAAAAAGTTTGATGGTTGATGCTATAATTTTGGGTACTCTGTTGGTAGCAACATAGGCAAATTCGTTGTTCAAGGGAACATATTCATTGAGGAAAGATCCAGAGATAGGCAGGCCGACCATCCTATATAGATCCCATAAGGTGATACTTACTTCCCCTACCAGAAAATGGAAAGAATTTGTAGTGGAAGACCAGTATTTCAGAAAGCCCTTGTAAATCATCATGTCCTTGTGAAAGAATTTTGAGGTGGCTTCTATGGCATAATATATATTTGCTGCCAAAAGGACATTTTCATACTTCTTCAAGATTGCTTTGGTCCACGCGCTATAGTACGGATGATCAGTCCAAAGACCTTGTTTCCTAAATTCTTCTTTGCCCCACAGGGAGTCGCGATGACGGAAACGTTGTTGAATTGTTTCAAAGAAATGAGTGAAATATAAGGAATGAGGATTGTAACATGGTGTGAGGAAGCGCATATATCTTATTTGCCCGGTCTTTTGGGTTAAGCCTTTATTTGTGAGATAGCCTTCGAGGATTTGCGGCTCTTTGATCACCCAATTTGACACGTACAAAAGTCTGTTTTGTATCATATAATCAGTCAGTTCGCTTTAAAGAATGGACTGGTGACGTTGAAGTTGTAGAGGAAGAGAAATAGTTTTATCCTTATAAGGGTTGCGAAATTTAATTGCCTCGGCATTCAGCTTGATTGAATCCCAAGCATTTTGGAAACGCCGCCGATTGTGTTCTTGAATCTTTTCCTGAAAAGCTTCATCTTTGCTCTTTTCTCTTGTTTGCTTTGAAATGGTTGGAGCAGGAGAAGCCTCTGCAGTGGAAGGACGGGTGTCGTCTGAGTGAAAATTGGCTGTGCATTTCAACCAATCCTCCTAATCAGACTCTTGTCCTGAAGTGGGGGGTCCCTTTATCTCCTTCATCAATACGACCATGCGGATATGTTTAAATAAGCATTGGATATGATCAGCAAAGTTAATAATGACAGGAGCCAGCTCTTTGAAGAAGGAAGTGTAATTTTAAACAGACCGGGGTCTTTTTTGACTAGGGTCTCAGCTGATTGCAAGTCAGAAGGCCTAGCAGTACTTGGGGAGGTGAGAGGTCTTTTTAAGCTAGCCATTGGGTACCTATACAGGAGTCAGTGAACAAGTTAAAATCAGGAAGAGAAGTTCACTAAGTCAAAAGGGAAGAATAGAAGATTGCTAAAAAAGAGGGAGCGAATAAATTTGGAGTCCAAAGTCTGCGTTTGATTATAAGTCAGTGTGCGCAGAGTATTGTGCGCAATATAGTGTGCACAGAGCATTGTGCGTAATATAATGAGTGCAGAGCATTGTGCACAATATAGTGTGTGCAAGCTAGTGTTTGCAAAAAAGAGCATTGTGCGCAAGATAGTGTGCATAGATGTTGTGCGCAAAACTTTGAGCGCGAGTTTGTGGTGCGCAAAGCATTGTGCGTAAGTTTGTTGTGCGTAAGGTCATTGTGTGCTACATTTTCTTACACTAAAAACTGGTTGTGCACGGAGAGGTGTTGTACGCAAAGTCCTGTTGTGTGGGATAGGTGTTGTGCGGTGCACAACGCTGTCAGCGCACAACGATGTTGGTGTGAAGAATAACTTGACAAAGAAAGTGTGCAGCAGGCGGAAAGTGAAGTAAGGAAAAAAGTAAGTGTTGTATTTATAGGTGAGGTCTGGCCCGTTGTGTGGTGAACGCTCTGCAGTAAACGTTGTGCGCGTACAATAGAGAAAATGACTGTACACCAAAGGGCTTAATGATGCGCACAACAGAAGAGAGGAAAGCAAAAATAGTAGTTAGAATGATTTTTATTTTTTTTATTGATCCTACATTGTTTATTTTATAGATATAAAAACAAAAGAATACAGGATCAAGGGGGCATCTGTCGAGGCATAAAAAGAGAGAAAGACAGTAGAAAGTTCGTTGTGCGCAAATCATTGTGCTAAAAAAGAGAATTGTGCGAAAATGATCGTTGTGCGAAAATGAGTGTTGTGTGGAAATGAGTGTTGAGCAGAAATGATCATTGTACGAAAATGATCATTATGTAAAAATAATCGTTGTGCGAAAATGAGCCTTGAGCGCAGATAACCGCACAAAGAGATCCACACAAAGGGGTTCGCACAGTGAAATCTGCATAAAGGGGTCTGCACAAAGGGCTCCGCATAGAGAAGTCTGCGCAAAGGATTCTGCACAATGAAGGTCACGCAAAGGATTTCGCACAGTAACTACGTGGCATGTTCGCACGTGTGAGAAGGCTATAAATACCCCCAACCCATCAATAAGGGCTTACTAGCATCCAATCATGGAAAAAGAGAAGATTGCGAAAGAAGAGAGGTAGAGCCCATACTCATTGTGCGGAACAATTGTTATACAGTGCACAAGAACCAGCGCATAATAGGAGCTAGCGCACAACAGTGCCAGTGCACAATGGCTTCTACTAACGCACAATGGCTTTTACCAATGCACAATGGCTTCCAGCACAACATTTGATATAGTGTCTTAATGCTTGATACTTTTATGCATAATGTTGTTGCTAAATATTTATTTTATATTATAATGTATAAATATTCTATTTGGAATCAATGGAAAGAAGGATGTAAAAGAACTTGGAATGAATAAATGATGTGATTATTTTATTTTCTTTTGTTCATAATTAAGTGAATAAGATAATACCCCAAATTAAATGCATTTGTTTCTTGTTCGAAACAGGATGCATCATCACCTTTGGCCATAGGTAGAAGAATCTGTGGTATTAGGTTTAGCATATCCACTGTTAAGGACCGATCCTCATGTTATGGATTGATCTGTTGTCCTTCTTTGGACCCTGCCATATATATGCCGATTATTGATTGCAACTATGTTAGTATACGCATTGACTATGAGTTAGCATAACATTATAATTGTATAAGGTCATCGTAAGGTTTATTGTGGTTATATGAGGCCCATTATGATTGTATGAGGCCATTGTGATTATACGAGGCCCATTGTGATTGTATGAGGCCCATTGTGTGATTGTATGAGGCCCATTGTGATTGTATTAGGCCATTGAGTGATTAAATGAGGCCCATTGTGATTGTATGAGGCCCATTGTGTGATTGCATGAGGCCCATTGTGATTGTATTAGGCCATTGAGTGATTATATAAGGTCCATTGTGATTATATGAGGCCATTGTGATTATATGAGGCCCATCGCAATTGTATGAGGCCCATTGTGTGATTGCATGAGGCCCATTGGGATTGTATGAGGCCATTGTGATTATATGAGGCCCATCGTAATTGTATGAGGCCCATTGTGTGATTGCATGAGGCCCATTGGGATTGTATGAGGCCATCGTGTGATTATATGAGGCCCATCGTAATTGTATGAGGCCCATTGTAAGATTGCATGAGGCCCATTGTGATTGTATGAGGCCATTGTGATTATATGAGGCCCATCGTAATCGTATGAGGCCCATTGTGTGATTGCATGAGGCCCATTTTGATTGTATGAGGCCATTGTGTGATTATATGAGGCCCATCGTAATTGTATGAGGCTTATTGTGATTGTATGAGGCCATTATGATTATATGAGGCCCATCGTAATCGTATGAGGCCCATTGTGTGATTGCATGAGGCCCATTGTGATTGTATGAGGCCATTATGTGATTATATAATGCCCATTATGATTGTATGAGGCCCATTATGATTTTATGAGGCCCATTGTGATTGTATGAGTCCATTGTGATTATATGAGACTCATTATGATTGTATGAGACCCAGTTGTGATGTATGAGGCCCATCATATATGTGAGGATCATTATATGTGTAAGGCCCATTGTATGTATGAGGCCCAATTGCGATGGTGTGAAGTCCACCATGTGTAGATGATTATGTGCACACCACCCATTCACTTATACGGGTCATGGGCCGTCTTATACCGACTCACGATCATGCATGTGATTATAATCATGCTTAGTATACTTCATGATACATGCCCATACGCATCATCCGCATGCTTGTTATGAGGAGAGATTGAGCATAACATCTGCCATTGGGCTGATTGTTTATGAGACTCCCTGAGAGACGGAGTTGCCCCACCTGAGTGCGCGGTACGTGTAGGTTTGATGCATGATTGGATGGTATGACTCATGCATCTTGCATTTTGTGATATGACCATCATACACCCTAATGACATCAGGGCCATGGCCTCTACAGGCACATCGTGGACGGCCAGATGGGACATCGAAAATGTTTAGTTCTAGCATCGGGGCGCCATAAATGTCCCTGGGTGAAAAGTCCTAAACCCCTGAGGCCAGGGGATGACCCCAACGTTTAGACCGAGTGGATGCATGAGCGCATGAGGGCTGAATATAGGAGGCCACGTCTCTCACTGTGTCATGGTCGGTTGGAAGGGGGTGTAGCCTTACCCACTTGAGGGTGTAAGCAATGTTAGGCTGAGTCTGACTAGCTCGTAAATGGGTCCGCTATCGACGAGCCGGGCCGATATTAGTAGGGGGATAGTGAGGTCTCTTCCACCTTTCTAATTGTGCACTTTATGGGGCGGCAAGCTATCGTAGAGTGTACTAGACCCCGGTGATGATCTCAAAGATGTACGGTACTGATATGTGGACTTATTGAGCAGGAGTTGCATACTCAACATTTTACTCATTCATTCATTCACTATCCACTCGGGCTGGTGGTGCGCAACTAATTTGTTATTGAAAAGGTCGAGCTTAAAGTCCTAGAGGGAGGGGGGGGGGGTGAATAGGACTCTGCCAAATTAAAAAAATAAATGCAGAATTACAAAGATAAACAAAGATAGATATCACAATTATAAACAACCTCAAATGCACGAGTATTGAGAGGTTGATACAAACTAAGTTCTAAGGGCAACCTTACACTAAAAACCAAGGTTTATTGTAGGACAACCTGATTTCTAGAACGTTTGTAAGTATCAAAAACTCAAACTTAGAAGGAGACAAAAGAAATAATCTAAATTATTACAACATTCACCACAAGTGCATAAAAGGAAATTACAACATTCAACACCACACATACATCATCATAAGCATCCATCAAACACCGAGAATTATAGTGGTTCATGTGTGTACACCAACTATTTGAAAAACAGCCACACAACTACTCCACTCCCAATATCCTCTCTCATAGGATATTGGCTTTCACTATCAAATAAGGTTTTCCAAGGTTTACCTTAAAACCTTCACAATTGTGTTTTTAGATGGGCTTACATAATTACAAAAACCCCACACTTTGAGATTTTTTGGCCTATCTCAGACAAAATCAAAAATAAGATTTTCCTAAATGAATCTCACAAACCACAAAAGATACACAAAATTAAATTGTACTTATTCGAAGATTCTCCTTCTAATGAAGCCCGGTAGACCCAATCCGATGTTGATGAAGATGTTCAATGTCCAGTCTCACAAATGAAAGGGTTCTAGGTCTAAATGATTTTTAGATTAAATCAACCTGGGCTTACTTGTTTTGATTTTGATCTCAAAGAGGGTAAAATCACATTCCCTTCTTAAATGAAATAGAGTTGAATGGAGATCACAAAATCAACTACAAAAAGCTATTTAAGAGAATATAAAATGAACACAATATAGCTTAAGAAATACAGGAACTTATCTCTCAAAGTGATGGCTTGATTATACTTGGAATGAATGAAAAACTCCGAGATCCGTCCTCTATTTATTGGTGAAAATACTGTTCACTCGACTGGTCTGAGGGTCGGTTCGACTGGTCGAAGGACCAACCACATTTCAAAATTTCTAGCACAATAAGATAAGATCGTTACTCGATTGGTCAAGTAGCTTGTTTGACTGTTCAAGTGGCCTGCTCAACTGGTCGAGCAATACACTCGACTAGTCGAGTAGGACCAAAAAAACTTACTGGACTTTGAGTCAAGCATTACATGACTGGTTGAGCACTGTTCACTCGACTAGTCTAGCAGTCTCCACGACTGGTCGAGGGTCCAACAAAAAATTCTGAAAATTCACAACAAATCTTGGATTGGTTGAGAAACTTCTTGGATTGGTCGAGCCAGTGCTTGGGCTAATCGAACAAAGACTAGGACTAGTCGAGGAAATGGCTTATAAATTTATGTAATGACCCAAATAAAATATGCAATGAATATGACCTAACCTATGGTCAATCTAAGGTCATCCATACCTTGTTTGTGAGTTTGAACCATCGAAACATTGATCGCTTCAGTAACTCATTCACTTGAAATACATGAAGCGTGTGTTCCAAATCTTGAACTTGAGCTTGAGCTATTGCTTGAGTTCTTGATTCTTTAAAGTAGTAACAATAAACTTTCAACTTGAACTTGAGCCTTGAACTTTTGTTCTTACACTTGAACCTGTAATCCTTTAACTTCGACAACGTTCTTCAACTTAAAAGTTTGACGATGATGAAGATTACTCACAATGCATGAAGTTGATCTATCCATCTCATCAAAACAAGATACATATTCTAAGTAGTTTGGCACAACAAAATTTTACAACTCCGGGTGATAGATTTACAAGATAGCATTTATAATCTCCCCCTTTGTCAAATTTGTAACAAAACTGACTAAAGAATCATGCACCAGTTCAATAAAGAATCATGTACCAGCCAGTCATGCTACAACAACTCCCCCTCAATCCAGGCGAAGTGATTTGTAGAACCTATATTAATCAAATACAGACACTTCCATAATTCTACAATCACACATCTCCCCAACAATCATTATAAAGGATTGAATATATCCATACCACATTCTCCCCCCTTTTGTCATAATATGATAAAGGAAAGAAAAACAAATAGATGATTTAAGTAAGAAGATATGAGATAAGAGAGTGAATAGCATAAACATATCTATAAATTAGCATCAATATATCATCATTAAGCACACAAATATGTTCAGAAAGTAGTAAAATAAAAACACACATGTTCAAGAACTATCTAAGCACAAGAAAAGATAAGAGTTATTACAAACCCAGCATTGACAAAAAAATCTAGTCAGAATCAGAAGATGGAGTAGGAATAGATGGATCAATTTGATGTAGTCCCTTGTTAATGCGCCAAAGGTATTTGCGCATATATTTGAATTGAGTCTCTTGGGATACATGGAAACCTTCCACCTTTTCCTCTAAGGTTCTCAACCGCTCATCAAAAGCATATGACAGATAATCAGGATCAGCCTCAGAGTCAGATTCTAATTCATCGAAGATATTATCTATAATCACATCATCAGGGAGGTAAAGCATCTTCCTCTCCAGCTTCTTCAGCAGCTCCTCCAACACCCCTATCAACTTGGCCAGGAGCCAACTTTAGATTCATCTTGTTAATGTTTGAATTGTTGAAGGGAAGATGGGATATAGGAGCTTCTCCAATAGGCATGACCACAAGACTATGAGTAGCTAACTTTTTAACTAAAAGGGCCATATCATTTTCAGAATTTTCAAAATCAGAATTACAACAAATTTCTTGAGAAAAATATTTAGAATATTTAAGGGTGATTGATTTACCTTTATGAGCTTTAAAAGTTAACTTATAGGTCTGTAATGAGCCAACTAATTCTTCTACCCTCATATTATTCGTATCACGAAGTTCCTAGATCGTAGTTACCTTTGAATTGAATCGTTCAGGTAATGAGCGTAGTATCTTTGTACATACTTTACTTTTTAGGATTTCATCGCCAAGACCCCACATAGAGTTGACCATGTCATTTAATCTAGTATAAAAGTCCATGAAAGTTTCACTTTCTTCCATATGTATTTCCTCAAATTTGGTTGTAAGGATTCGGACTTTAGATTTCTTGACAATTGTTGTTCCCTCGTGTGTCATTTCTAAAATATCACAGGCTTTCTTTATAGTATCACAGGATATAATTCTTTTAAATTCATCTGGTGATAGTGCGTAAGTGATTGCATTTAGTGCTTTTGCATTGGCACTACTCTCACTTTTCTTAAGAGTGGTCTAAGAGAAAAAATGTGTGACTCTCATAGTTTTGGATCCATCAATACCAGTCACTTCAGTCGTATGAGGGGTCCAATCAGTCAATGTAGCTTGCCACACACTCTCATCCATGGATTTTAAGAAAATTCTCATCTTGGCTTTCCAATAGGCATAATTGAAGTCATCAAATGGTGGAGGCCTAGTGACTGAAAGGCTATCAAAATTTGACATCTCAAATAGCTCAGATCGATTAGCTCAGAAAATTAATCCAAAAGAAATAGTAATTTAAAACGAGCTATTAGGCTCTGATACCACTTGAAATGGCCAAGCTATTAAGTCCTAGAGGAGGGAGGGTGGGGGGTTGAATAGGACTATGCCAAATTAAAAAATTAACAGTGAAATTTAAATAAATTAAATACTGATAGCACTAAACAATCTCACAATGCTGAAATTAAAGACAACCTCAAATGAACAAGTATTGAGAGGTTGATACAGATGTTGTTCTAAGGATAACCTTACACCAATAACCAAGGGTTTATGGTAGGACAACCTTACTAGAACGGTTTGTGTATCAAAAACTCCGAATGATACAAAGGAATAAAGAAATAAATAATAAGAAAAGAAATCTAAGTTATTACAGCATTCCCACACTTACATAAAAGAAATTACAACATTCTCCATAAATGAAAAAAGGGAAATTTCAACATCCATAAAAAAAATAAACAATCAATCAACCACAAAACCAGAAATTATAGTGGTTTGCTTGTGTGTACACCAACTGTTAAACAACAGCCACACAACTACTCCACTCCTAATTGAAATTGCCAAGCTATATGTCCTAGAGGGGGGTGAATAGGACTATGCCAAATTAAAATTAAAATAGTGGAATAAACAATAAAGAGATAGCCTTACAAAAATAAATCAATTCACAAAGCTGAAATAAACTCAACCTCAATTAACAAGTATTGAGAGGTTTATATGAATTCAGTTCTAAGGACAACCTTACACCATAAAAACTAAAAGTTTATGGCAGGACAACCTTATTTTTAGAACGTCCTTTGTATCAAGAACTCAATAAAAATAAATAGCAAGGAATCGAAATAGATCGCAGAAATTTAAATCTAACTTATTACAACATTCCCCACACACTTGCTTGAAATGTAAATATTTACAACATTCACATCCACACATACATTCCACAGCTTTGAATGATAAAAGATAAAAGATTAAGCAAGCATTCAATCCACAAGACAAAGAATTATAGTGGTTCGCCTGTGTGTTCACCAACTTTTAAACAACAGCCACACAGAATGCTACTCTACTCCTAATATCCTCATATAGGGGATATTAGCGTTCACTATCAAAATAGGATTCATAGGTTCACCTAAAACTTTCACAATTGTGTCTTTTTAACTTGGGCTTACACAATCCAAAAACCCCTCTTTCTAAGTTTTCTGTCTCTCTTCAGATAACCACACAAATGGAATTTTTCTAGCAAATCCCAAACAAAAAACTAAAGGAAAGGAAATTTTACAGAATTGTAAAATACCTGGATTTCTCCTCTTGTAGCAGCCCGGAAGAACCAATCGGAGTAGAAGGTCGAATATGGAAGTTCAATGTCCAATACTCACTTTAAAATGGTTCTAAGTTCTAATTGATTTTAAGTTTAATCAACTTAGGGCTAGCTGTATTTGATTTTGATTCCGAGAAGAAGGAATTAAGAATTTTCCCTTTTTAAAATCAGATTGGAATGTAAATCAAAATCAAATAACAATAAGATAACAAAAGGAAATAGAATTATGCACAATGTAGCTTAAAAACAAACACAAACTTATCTCAGAGTGGAGCCTTGAATTCACTTAATTTTCAATGAATAACTCTGAAATTCGTGTGCTATTTATAGCTACAGAAATTTGTCTTCGACTGGTCCTAGGGATACCATGACTAGTCGAAGGAGAAACATATTTTTGAATATTTGAGCGCATCGCCTAAAATCGTTGTACGACCTGTCGTAGGCAATCCACAACCGGTCGAGACCCCTCTACGACTGGTCATGTGACACTTGATTTAGTTACTGGAGTTTGAGTCGTAGCTTTACGACTAGTCAAAGGTTGAGTCAAGACCATCCCACGACCGGTCGAGCAGACTCCAAGATTGGTCGTAGCCGAACGAAAAAAATTTGATAAAATGCAACAACTCTAGGACTGGTCCTAAACTTTCTTAGATTGGTCGAACCAGTACTAGGACCAGTTGAACAAGGTCTAGGACTAGTCTTAGAATAGACCAAATTCATGTATTAATATTCAAATGAATTATGTAACCAAAGTGACCTACCCTAAGGTCAATCTAAGGTTTATCATACCTGGGACATGAAGTTTGGACATTGAAAACTTCATTTGCTTAGACTTTGATCATTATGAAGCTTGAGTTCTTCTTAATGCAGCTTGACTACTTCACAAGCTTTGAAATCAATGTCATTTTGAGTTGCACTTGAGTCCCAAACCATGCTTGAGTCTTGATCTTGAATACACGTGAACTTGAGCTTTAGTCTTGAACTTGAACTCTTTTTTAATATCTTCTATATTGTAGCTTGAACTAGCTTGAAGAATTCATCTTCTTGACTTCGATTGTTGACATAGTGTCTCGAACAAATTTATCAAGATATAAACACAAGTGACATACAGAGGTTTTAACACATAAAATTTGACAATCAAAGAGGAATCAAACCATAGCACTTACAATCTCCCCCTTTGTCAAATTTGTGACAAAAATACTTCAACAAGAGTAGCACAACATGTATATTAACGAATCATGCACCAATTGTCATGAACTAGCATACAACATCCAACCTCATGCACAACCATTTAACTTCTCTAGTGTATAACTCCCCCTTAGTAGTACACTTCAACCATCCCATCACCTCATCAATCCATATAATAGAATTCTCAAATTTCTCCCCCTTTTTTGTCAAAATATGACAAAGGAAGAAACATAAATAGGATTTGAAAGACAGTAAAGTAATGATCAAGTCATAAAGATAAAAAGATTGAAAGTTAAGAGTACAGAACATAGCATAAGGAGTTATAAAGTTAAGTTAGATAGAATCTAACATAACCAGAGAAAGTAAAAAGTATTATAGTTATTACAGACCAAAGAGTAAAATCTTAATCCGATCCAGAAGAAGGAGCAGGGATGGTAGGATCAATTTGATGAAAGCCTTTTTGTAAGCGCCTAAAATATTTGCGCATATTTTTAAAGTGCTAATTGTGGCCAACATTCATATTCTCTACCTTCTCCTCTAATGCACTTAGACGAGCATTAAAATCAGATGGCACAAAGTCAGGATCATTCCCGGAGTCAGAATCCATTTCGTTAAAAATATCGTCCATATTGATATCATCTGGAGGAAGATCATCACCTTCTTCATCATTCCCAGCCTCAGCAGCAGCTCCACCTTCACCAACATCAACTTGACCTGGAGCCAATTCCAACTTCATTTTGTTTATGTTGGAGTTGTTGAATATTAGGTGTTGGATATGAGCCTCTCCGATGGGCATATCGACTAACATATTAGTGGCTAACACATTCATCAGATACCCAAATGGAATATCACTATGACCGGGATGAATACGGAATTGAATGATAGAGGAATAAATCAAAGAGGGCAAACAAACATTAGCACCACTAATGATTGAGTATAAAATACGAACCATAAGCAGAGTCAACTCAATCTTATTTTCAAAGCAGGGATACAGATTAGATGTAAAGATATGATGTAAAACTCTGTATCTGGGTAACAAGTATCTGGACATGAGGGCATTCCCATTTTCAGTCCATGGTGCATTCATGTTACACAATGCTCTAGTATAAACACGTTTTTCAGATTTTGACACTTTCTCAGCAAGTGTGCTAGGATGAATACCATCATCATTCAGTGGAATGTCCATAAGGCCTAAAATTAAATGTCGATCAACAAGAAAAGGCCCTTCTCTAGTAGCAATAGTAAAAGTCAGTTGTTCAGTAGAGAATTCAGTTATGCATGCAACCATGGCCTGCGCTATGGACTGATATGCCGGTCCGCCCCAGCGTAAAATATTTTCCCATCCTACAGATTGAAGGAGAGGAATGAGACTGAAAGGAGCGATATGGTTTAAATCAACGACTTTTTCAACAATCACATTGCGCATACGCAAATCACGTACATATGGTGGATCATCTTCAGGAGCCCTAAGATGACGTCTAGTGATAACATTCAATCTAGAAGAAGAAGCACCTCTAGGATTTTTCTTTTTACCTCTAGGGTCCATTTTCTTGATGAAATATAAGAAATATCAAGAAAATAGAGATGGGTTTCTCTAGATTCAGCAAATGAGAAGAAAAACCCAAAAACTTAAAGAACGAGTTGAAATAGACAACTACAATCAAGAAATTGAAGAGAAAAGACTAAGATTCTTCAAGAAATTAAGAAAACATTATAACCTGAGTGAATCGAACAGTGGGGTTCAACTAGTCGAGCCACGACTTATTGGAGAGAAAGGTTAGAATGAAGAAGATGAGGTTTTTCTCTAAATAAAATCAATCAGCACGCTACACGACTGGTCGTGGGACGTCCTCGACCGGTCGTGACACGACTGGTTGAGCATGTCCTCGACTGGTCATGTACCAAAAAAAATAAACATGCATTTTTTAAGAAAATTTGAAATATAAACCATTAAAGTATTTACAATATGATGCAGAGATGCATGCTCAATCATTTTAAATTACACATACCAAGATCGAATTTTAACTTATTAAATCTGCTTTTGTCGAGCGGTTTAGTGAAAATGTCAACAAGCTGAGTCTCGGTAGGAATATATTCTAAAGATATTACTTTTTCTTCCACTAATTTACGAATATAATGAAATCTAATGTCAATGTGCTTAATATGTGAATGTTGGATTGGGTTTTTCAAAATATTTATTGTACTGGAATTATCACACTATAAAACCATCGAGTCTTGTGCGATTCCATAATCACTCAACATACGTTTCATCCAAACCAGCTGAGTACATGCATTTCCAGCTGTAATGTATTCAGCCTCAGCAGTTAAGAGTGATATGGAACTTTGCTTCTTGCTAAACCAGGAAACCAAACAGTTTTCAATGTAAAAACAACCAGCACTGGTTGATTTTCTGTCATCGATATTACCTGCCCAATCAGCATCTGAATACCCAGCTAATTGAACACTAGTATCATAAGGATACCAAATACCCAAATTAATTGAACTTGCGACATATCGAATAATTCATTTAACAACAGTTAAGTGAGATTCTTTAGGATTAGACTAATATCTAGCACAAATTCCAACACTTAAAGCAATATCAGGTCTACTTGCAGTTAAGTAAAGCAAATTGCCTACCATGCTACGATACAATTTAGGATCTACATCTTTACCTGTAGAGTCTTAGAGTCGTACTCATAGGAGTATCAAAATTCTTACCATTCTCAAATCTAAACTTCTTAATCAAGTTCAAAGCATATTTAGATTGTGAAATAAAAATTCCATCAGATTGCTATTTTACTTGCAATCCTAAGAAATAATCTAATTCCCCAACCAATCTCATTTCAAACTTAGATTTCATCAAATCTATAAACTTGACAGTCATGTTAGTACAAGTTGATCCATAAATAATATCATCAACATAAATCTGAACCATTAAGATATCATCGTTATGTTTCTTAATAAAAAGTGTCTTATCGACACTACCCATTTGAAAATTATGACTTTGTAAAAACTTAGTCAATTTTTCGTACCATACCCTGGGAGCTTGTTTCAAACCATAAAGATATTTTTTAAGGTGGTATACATGATTAGTAAACTTAGGGTCTTCAAACCCTGTAGGTTGTTCAACATATACCTCTTCATGTAAATCACCATTTAAAAAGGCACTCTTTACATCCATTTGATAAATTTTAAACTTTCTAAAGCATGCAATGGATATAAAAAGTCTAATTGATTCAAGGCGAGCAACTGGAGCAAAGGTTTCATCATCAATGCCTTCTATTTGAGTGTACCCTTGTACAACCAGTCTTGCCTTGTTTTGAATTATATTTCCAAGTTCATCAGACTTATTTTTGAAAATCCACTTAGTTCCTATAATGTGTTTATCTTTAGATCTAGGAATAAGATACCAAACATCATTTCGAACAAATTGATTAAGTTCTTCCTGCATCGCTACTATCTAGTTTTCATCAGAAGTGTTTCTTTTACGTTTACCGGTTCAATCTGGGATATAAAGCATACGTAATTACATATATCTTCTAGTTATCTACAAGTGCGCACACCAGTGAGAGGGTTTCTAAGAATTTAATCAGTTGGATGATCTTTAACAGTCCTTCATTCAGAATTAATTTCACTTAATGAAGTATCTGGTTTTTCAATTACAAGAACTTCATCATTATCTGAACTAGGTGCAGGTGTATTCAAGTGATCATTAATGACCACATTAATAGATTTTTGAATCACACTAGTCCTATTGTTCAGTACACGATATGTGCGACTATTTAAAGAGTATCCTAAAAAGATTCCTTCGTCAGTCTTTGTGTCAAACTTTTCCAGATTTTCACGGTCACGCAAAATATAGCACTTGCTGCCAAAAACTCAAAAGTATTTAACAATCGGCTTCTTATCAAACCACATTTCATAAGCCATTTTATTATTAGATTTACAAGTATTGACACGGTTAATAATGTAGCAGGCAGTATTTACTACTTCAGCCCATAAATTTCTAGGGAGCTTCCTGTTATTCAACATAACATTTCCCATTTCTTGGAGTACTCTATTTTTCCTTTCCACAATACCATTTTGTTGAGGAGTTTTGGGCGCAGAGAATTCATGTGATATTCCCTGATCGCTACAGAATTTCTCAAAACCGCTATTTTCAAACTCAGATCCATAATCACTTCGGATCTTACTGACTTGAGAACATTTTTCAGTTTGGATCCGTTTGATAATGTTTTTCACTTCATCAAGGGTTTCTGATTTGTCCCTTAAAAATGAAACCCAAGTCAATCTTGTAAAATCATCTACAATAACCAAGATGTATTTTTTTCACCTTGACTTTCCATTCTAGTTGGTCCTATAAGATCCATGTGGAGAAGCTCGAGTGGTCTTAATGTGGTATTGGAGTTCACTTTTTTGTTAGAGCTCCTAGTTTATTTACCATATTGACATTCACCACATATCTTATCTACTTTTTGAATCTTAGGTAAACCTCTAATAAGTTCTCCTTTGCTCAATCTGTATAAACTTCGGTAGTGTACATGTCTAAGGCGTTTATGCCATAATTCTGTCTCATTGATATGGACCATGTAGCATGTATGATTAGATGAGCTACCATTGCTTACTATATAGCAGTTTTCAGAAGTTCTGCGACCAATTAATATTATAAAACCCTTTGTATTTATAATCTCACAACCTTGATTAGAAAATTTAATACTATGGTTGTTGTCGCATATTTAAGATATGCTTAACAGGTTGTGTTTTAGTCCCTCAACATATAAAACATTCTTAAATAAGGGAAGATTATAGAGTTGAATCATACCTTGGCCAATAATCTTGCAGTTGCTACCATCACCAAATGTGACTGACCCATCAGTCATATCTTTTAGATCAGTGAATAAAGCCTTGTCACCTGTCATGTGCCTAGAACATCCACTGTCTAGGTACCATTTTGAATGGCTTGTTGCTTTGAAAGCAGTGTGGGCAACTAAGCAGAAAACTTTAGGAACCCATTTCAGAACTGTTTTGGGTTTAGCAACATAGTTGGTCTTCTTCAGTTTATAGTTGTGGGAATGCCCTATTGAGTTAGATTTTAAGAGCTCCTTGAGTAAATCAACTATTTTTTTAGCCAGTGGGTTTCTGTTCTGATTATTGAAATTGATATAGCTACTTTTAGGTTTTTGAAAAGTTTTTGTATTTTTAGAAAAACCTTGACAAGTACCTTTTGAGTTTGAGGCTTCTCCTTTCAGAAAGTTGGGAGGAGTTTTCTTCTGTTTATGAGGTATGTTCTTATCATAACCCAACCCGGATCAATCGCCACATTTTTTAGATTTGGATAAAAGTTTTTCTAACTTTGGATCTCCTTGGGCATACCTCCAAGTATCCTTCAAACTCAAAAGAGAAGATACTTCATTCTTAAGTTTGTCATTTTCAGATTTAAGATTTTCAATCAGGGAGGTTTTGAATTCTAAATCACATTTAGTCTTTTCAAAACAATCTGAAATATGGGATTTTTCTAAAACAAGTAACTCAAAATTTTCTTTAAGTTTTAAAAACTTTTCTTTTTGAAGTTTCAGTTTTACGGTAATTTTACAACTTTCCTTGTATATGGTATTATAAGCATCTTGAAGATCTTCTTCATTTTCATGATCACTATTCAGATTTTCTTCACTAGTTGAATCATCATGATCTGAAAAAGTGAACTTGGCTAGAATCATAAGGGCCTTAACTTCATTGCCCGGCTCGGTTTCAGAATCTTCTGAATCAAAAGTAGTTTCAGACTTAGATGATTCATCCCAAGTAGCCAACATACCCTTCCTTTTGGGTTTGTCCTTTTTAGGACATTTGTTTGCTAAATGCCCATATTCTTGACAGTTGTAACATTGGCTATCTTTCAAAGACTTCCAAGTTTTAGATCTAGGTTCAGATTTTTTCTGAAAATTGACCATTTTCTTACTTTTGAAAATTTTATAAAATCTTTTTGCTAAAAGAGCCATATCATCTTCAGAATCAAAGTTTTCTTGAGAAACACCTTTAGAAGATTTCAAAGCAATGGATTTTCCTTTAGGAGCTTTAAAATTTAATTCATAGGTTTGTAAAGAACCAACTAGTTATTCTACCCTCATATTGTCTGTATCACGAAGTTCCTAGATCGCGGTTACTTTAGAGTTGAACCGTTCAGGAAGAGATCGTAGTATTTTTGTGCACACTTTATTTTCTAGGATTTTATCGTCAAGACCCCACATTGAATTTACAATGTCATTTAATCTTGTGTAAAAGTCCATACACATTTCATTTTCCTCCATATGAATTTCTTCAAATTTGGTTGTGAGGAGTTGGACTTTAGATTTTTTGACAATTGATGTACTCTCGTGTGTCATTTCTAATATATTGTAACATCTCAAATTTTTACCAACCTGGAATTAGACGTCCTTAGGCAATGGGTCTATCCTAACGCCTTATTAACTTGTCAGAGCTGAATCCCACAGTCTAAAATCGCTTCTTAACCCATTTCCTTCAAAATCTCACCTTTCACTACCTTGTTCTTTAAATGTCTCTAAGTACTTTCACATTAGACACTATCTTAAAGTTTAGGTGATGAAGAACAATACTTAAACTAAACATTACTGAAAATAGTAAATACATAAATAAAATGGGCTTTTAACCATTAACCTTATGGAATCATCGACGAATAGGTTATTTAGAAATATCAGCCTCTCCTGCCCTAGGATCTTCTTCTGTTGACAAAGGCCCAAGTACCACCTCAGACAGAAATCTTACAGGACTAAATCCTTTAGAAATTAGACAAAGTTAACTAAGCGCTAAACCAGATCACATACGAAATCCGCACTAATCACTTTAAATCTGATCTGCAAGACTCAAAATTGTAGAATCATTGACGCTAGGTTACCCTAAAATCTAGGATTAATCTCATTACCCAGCTGCTCTCAGGAGCACATTGAAACTCCGTATCAGATCTGGACCACACGTCGGAAGTCCGATTAGCGCGAAATTAAACGGTTAGGACTGCCTTGCTGGGCTTGACAACCATCTCAGAAGTCAAATCTAGATAATGTCCCACGACTATTCGCTTGAGCCCGGAGTGAAGAGTGTGAGAAAACGTAGATTTCTTTAGAAATCAACTCTCATTTAAGTAATCTGAGACTTGTCACTTACGGGCCTGATATAAGCAATCAGACCGTCGGAATTTGACCCAAATACACCCTCGGATCAGTGAAAATTTCATACACATGTCCATGTACTTGTAACCCTGATCGAATTCAGGTGACCATTGAACTAAAACTGGTCCGCCACACGTGATCTGAGAATCCAACTGGAACGAAAACCTAACTCCACCTAGATCCAAGGTTGGCGAGCTTAAGTTCGACCGCACACAGAAAAGGGCTGCCAGAAGTGCTCCGTTGGATCGAAACAGACCCGCTTTGGACATAACCTAAGTATACCTTGACCTGGAGTCTATTTTAGTGATGTTTTAGCCTATATAAGGACCTTAAAACCTCACTCTCTCATCCCATATGAATTTGAGAAAACTTAGGAGAGAGAAGAGAGAAAAGAGAGAGAATGTGTGTGAGACGTGGGAGGATCTCCCTGATACTCTACCCTGCCACTATACGAGCTTAACTACCTCCTTCTAATCACTTTTTCGGTGACTACGGCTTCATTTCTAGGTAAGAAACCCTAACCCTAATCTGATCTAGGGTTATGAAAATTACAAATGATGAAATAGCTAATCTATTTTATTCTATAGGTTGCCAAACTGCCGTATACTAAAGCTTAGCGTATCTATCGAGTTCATTACGCTTTTACGGCGTAAGGTGTGGACTTTAGATGTATAGGTTATGGTTTTCAATGCTTTCAATGTCAGATAATGATAGATTCATGATCTGCATGCAATTGCACATGTACAAAGTGTTGTCCATTTTATTTTTCAGATATACGTTAACTATGTTGAATATACTGTATTCCTCGTATTTGTAGAAAATACCATATACGTACAAATTTTGAAAGTATGTTAGCCATGATTAACTACTGTATGAACATGCTATATATATGTATAATACTCACTCAGGGAAAGGATTCGCCCTAATACATGTTTTTGCTAGTATACGTTATGTATGTTAAAAGAGTGTATTCTAAGTGTTTGTGAAAATGACCGAATGAGTATAGAATTCGCATTCGTGCTCGCCATGACTAATCGTCATAGATATATGATTATTGTATAGGCGATACCCCTTTGACAAAAGGATTTTCCCTAAATCACGCCACGACCAATATACGCTATATATGTTGAATTGTGTAGCCCAAGTGGTTGTGAAAATATTTAAATGAGTATGGAACTTGGATTCATGCTTGTCATGATTATCCGTTGTGGGTGCACGCATGTTATAAATGGGGCAGCTCCCTAGTGAAAGGATTTGGCCTAATACCTATGTGATCAACATACGTCATGTATGTTAATGTATGTGAAGTGTTTGTTAAAAAGTCTAAATGAGGAGTAGTTAGTAAATTGTAATGTATAAGGATGTTGAGATAGGATTCTCAACTACCTTAGTGATGTATATGATTTCCTTCATGTAAGTGTTTAGTTTAATCACTTACTGGTTTATGAAACGTATGTGCTTGGATTTCCTGTTTGCATTGTGTTTTATAACATGCTTGTTCATATGTTGAATTACTTGCTTATTTAATTATGTTCTGACTACTTCACATGTTTAAGTTGTATTCCATAAAATTCGTGAGGGGTGATGGGGGAGTGGTGTAACGATTCCGTGCAACAGCCATGGCAGAAAGCGGACAATATTGGATATTTGATTGTATGATTTAAAATCTTGATCCATTACTGCTTTGACTCTCTGTACTTGAATGCATTTGGGGCTATTGTATAGTCCAGACAATTGGTAATGAGATTGAATTCCTGGCTGAGATTCATCCGCCACATGAGATGTGTTCGATGAACCCGAGTCGTACTTCGGTTGGCAGTAGTGGTTAGCGACGCGAAGTGCTTGTGCACTTCATGTCGTTCAACTTGTCGTGCGCTCGAGCTAGCCGACCTCATCAAGTAACCCGATCTGTCTAATGTATGTTCACCATGTTTGGACGCTACTGCTTGAACGTAAGGTACCGACACTACCAGAAAAATGGGCAAAGGCTACGGATTAAATCCGTAGCCATAGATATATAGCTACGGATCTACTCCGTAGCACTAGCATAGTCGTAGGTCCCGAAACAATAGGTTTGGAACCTATAGCTACGGATCAAATCCGTAGCTATATGATCCAACAGCTACGGACAAGATCCGTAGCAATAACTACCACAAACCGGCAAAATATAGCTACGGATTAAATCCGTAGCTATAGGTCCCAAGAGCTACGGATAAGATCCGTAGCAGAAACCGGCAAAATATAGCTACGGATTTAATCCGTAGCTACATGTCCCAACAGCTACGGATAAGATCCGTAGCAATAACTATCAGAAGCCGGCAAAATATAGCTACGGATTTAATCTGTAGCTATATATTCCAATAGCTACGGTTATAATCCGTAGCAAAAGATTAAAAGTTCTTACTGCTATGCCAATTTTAAGGCTACACCTGTCAGATTAGTGGCTACGGTCAGTATCCGTAGCTATTTTGGACATTAAAAAATTTTATATTAATATTTGTTTATTCAATTACCACATGTACAATCATTCATTCATTCAATTACAATCCTTCATTCAATCAATTACAATTACAATCCTTCATTCAATCAATTACAATCCAATTCATTCAATCAATTACAATTACAATTACAATAATACTGAAAATACAAGTCTTTGGCTTCATTAGATAAATTAATGTGCTTGGCTTCAGTATGAAATTTCAACAGCTTCGTATATTCCATCATCCTACAAACAGTCATGTCACTCATAAATTAGAATACCCATTGAAGAAAAGAAAGACAAAGTGAAAGAAGTGCATCATGTATAACCATTTTTTTCTTAATGAATTAAAAAAAAAAAAAAAAAACTTAAAGAGGAATGAAATTAACACAAAAGAAATGGTCTCACCATATGATTTATAGGTTTAGGTTTAGGTTAAGGTTTAGGTTTAGGTTATAGGTTTTGGGATTTGAGAATGAGTTTGGGTTTAGTTTATAGGTTTTGGTTATAGGTTTTGAGATTTGAGAATGGGCTCGGGTTTAGGTTATAAGTTTTAGTTTAGGTTATAGGTTTTGGTTAAAGTTTAGGTTTTTGGATTTAAGAATGGGTTCGGGTTTAGGTTATAGGTTTAGGTTATAGGTTTTGGGATTTGAGAATGGGTTCGGGTTTAGGTTAGAGGTTTTGGTTTTAGTTTAGGTTATAGGTTTTGGTTTTGGGAATTGAGAATGGGTTCGGGTTTAGGTTATAGGTTTTGGTTTTGGTTTAGGTTATAGGTTTTTTTGGTTTTTAGGTTTAGGTTATAGGTTTGGTTTAGGTTAAGGTTTAGGTTTTGGATTTGAGAATGGGTTTGGGTTTAGGTTATAGGTTTTGGTTTTGGTTATAGGTTTTGGTTAAAGTTTAGATTTTTGGATTTGAGAATGGGTTCGGGTTTAGGTTATAGGTTTTGGTTTTGGTTTAGGTTATAGGTCTTGGTTAAGGTTTAGGTTTTGGATTTGAGAATGGTTTCGCGTTTAAGTTATAGGTTTTGGCTTTGGTTTAGGTTATAGGTTATGGGATTTGAGAATGGGTTTGGGTTTAGGTTATAGGTTTAGGTTAGGTTAGGTTATAGGTTTTGGTTTAGGTTTAGGTTAAGGTTTAGGTTTAGTTATAGGTTTTGGATTTGAGAATGGGTTCGGGTTTAGGTTATAGGTTTTGGTTTTGGTTTAGGTTATAGGTTTTGGGATTTGAGAATGGGTTCGGGTTTAGGTTATAGGTTTGGTTTTGGTTTAGGCTTAGGTTTAGGTTTTTTGGGATTTGAGAATGGGTTCGGGATTAGGTTATAGGTTTTGGTTTTAGTTTAGATTAAGGTTTAGGTTATAGGTTTTGTTTAAGGTTTAGGTTTTTGGATTTGATAATGGGTTCGGGTTTAGGTATAGGTTTTGGTTTAGGTTAAGGTTTAGGTTTTGGATTTGAGAATGGGTTCGGGTTTAGGTTTGATTTAGGTTAAGGTTTAAGTTTTCGGGTTTAGGTTATAGGTTTTGGTTTAGGGATTTGAGTTTAGGTTATAGGTTTTGGTTTAGGTTATAGGTTTTGGTTTAGGTTAAGGTTTAGGTTTTGGATTTAAGTATGGGTTCGGGTTTAGGTTATAGGTTTTGGTTTTGGTTTTGATTTAGGTTATAGGTTTTGGGATTTAAGAATGGGCTCGGGTTTAAATTCTGAGGTTTTGGTTAAGGTTTAGGTTAAGGTTTAGGTTTAGGTTTAGGTTATAGGTTTTGGGATTTGAGAATAGGTTCGGGATTAGGTTATAAGTTTTGGTTTTGGTTTAGGTTATAGGTTTTGGGATTTGAGAATGGATTCGGGTTTAGGTTATAGGTTTGGTTTTGGTTTAGGTTATAGGTTTTGGTTAAGGTTTAGATTTAGGTTATAGGTTTTGGTATTTGAGAATGGGTTCGGGTTTAGGTTATAGGTTTTGGTTTTGGTTTAGGTTATAGGTTTTAGTTTAGGTTTAGGTTAAGGTTTAGGTTATAGGTTTTTGGATTTGAGAATGGGTTATGGTTTAGGTTTAGGAATCGGGTTCATGTTCGGGATTGGGTTTAAGTCTTGATTTTTAAGTTTAGGTTTAGGGTTTAGGGTTTAGGTTATAGGTTTTGGTTTTGGTTTAGGTTATAGGTTTTGGTTTAGGTTTAGGTTAAGGTTAAGGTTTAGGTTTTTGATTTGAGAATGGGTTGGGTTTAGGTTATAGGTTTTGGTTTTGGTTTTGGTTTAGGTTATAGGTTTTGGTTAAGGTTTAGGTTTTTGGATTTGAGAATGGGTTCGGGTTTAGCTTATAGGTTTTGGTTTTGGTTTAGGTTTTGGTTAAAGTCTAGTTTTTGGATTTGAGAATGGGTTCGAGTTTAGGTTATAGGTTTTTGGTTTAGGTTAAGGTTTAGGTTTTGGATTTGAGAATGGGTTCGGGTTTAGGTTATAGGTTATGGTTTTGGTTTAGGCTTAGGTTTAGGTTTTTGGGATTTGAGAATGGGTTCGGGATTAGGTTATAGGTTTTGGTTTTAGTTTAGGTTATAGGTTTTGGTTAAGGTTTAGGTTATAGGTTTTGGTTAAGGTTTGAGGTTTTTGGATTTGAGAATGGGTTCGGGTTTAGGTTATAGGTTTTGGTTTAGGTTAAGGTTTAGGTTTTGGATTTGAGAATGGGTTCGGAGTTTAGGTTATAGGTTTTGATTTAGGTTAAGGGTTTAGGTTTTCGGGTTTAGGTTATAGGTTTTGGTTTAAGGATTTGAGTTTAGGTTATAGGTTTTGGTTTAGGGATTTGAGTTTAAGTTATAAATTTTGGTTTAGGTTATAGGTTTTGGTTTAGGTTAAGGTTTAGGTTTTTGGATTTAAGTATGGGTTCGGGTTTAGGTTATAGGTTTGGTTTTGGTTTTGGTTTAGGTTATAGGTTTTGGTTAAGGTTATATGTTTTGGTTATAGGTTTTGGGATTTGAGAATGGGCTCGGGTTTAGGTTACTGAGTTTTGGTTAAGGTTTAGGTTTAGGTTTAGGTTATAAGATTTTTGGGATTTGAGAATAGGTTCGGGATTAGGTTATAGGTTTTAGTTTTGGTTTAGGTTATAGGTTTTGGGATTTGAGAATGGATTCGGGTTTAGGTTATTGGTTTGGTTTTGGTTTAGGTTATAGGTTTTGGTTAAGGTTTAGATTTAGGTTATAGGTTTTGGGATTTGAGAATGGGTTCGGGTTTAGGTTATAGGTTTTGGTTTTGGTTTTGGTTATAGGTTTTGGTTTAGGTTTAGGTTAAGGTTTAGGTTATAGGTTTTTGGATTTGAGAATGGGTTATGGTTTAGGTTTAGGAATCGGGTTCATGTTCGGGATTGGGTTTAAGTCTTGGTTTTCAAGTTTAGGTTTAGGGTTTAGGGTTTAGGTTATAGGTTTTGGTTTTGGTTTAGGTTATAGGTTTTAGTTTTGGGAATTGAGAATGGGTTCGGGTTTAGGTTATAGGTTTTGGTTTAGGTTAAGGTATAGGTTTTGGATTTGAGAATGGGTTCGGGTTTAGGTTTTAATTTAGGTTAAGGTTTAGGTTTTCGGGTTTAGGTTATAGGTTTTGGTTTAGGGATTTGAGTTTAGGTTATAGGTTTTGGTTTAGGGATTTGAGTTTAGGTTAAGGTTTAGGTTTTTGGATTTAAGAATGGGTTTGGGTTTAGGTTATAGGTTTATGTTTTAGTTTTGGTTTAGGTTATAGGTTTTGGTTTAGGTTATAGGTTATAGGTTTTGGGATTTGAGAATGGGTTCGGGTTTAGGCTATAAGTTTTGGTTTTGGTTTAGGTTATAGGTTTTGGGATTTGAGAATGGGCTCGGGTTTAGGTTACAGGTTTTGGTTAAGGTTTAGGTTAAGGTTTAGGTTTAAGTTTAGGTTATAGGTTTTTTGGGATTTGAGAATGGGTTATGGTTTAGGTTTAGGAATCGGGTTCATGTTCGGGATTGCGTTTAAGTCTTGGTTTTCAAGTTTAGGTTTAGGTTTAGGTTAGAGAGTTGAGATTAGGATTAGGTGTAGGTTTAGCTCTAGGGAATTGAGTTTAGGTTATAGGTTTAGGGAAAGGTTACGTTTAGGTTATAGGTTTTGGGATTTGGGAATAGTTTTAGTTTATAAGTATAGGTTTAGGTTAGGTTATAGGTTTTGGCTTTGGTTTAGGTTATAGGTTATGGGATTTGAGAATGGGTTCGGGTTTAGGGATTTGAGTTTAGGTTATAGGTTAAGGTTTTAGGGATTTGAGTTTAGGTTATAGGTTTTGGTTTAGGTTATTGGTTTTAGTTTAGGTTAAGGTTTAGGTTATTGGATTTGAGAATGGGTTCGAGTTTAGGTTATAGGTTTTTGTTTTGATTTTGGTTTAGGTTATAGGTTTTGGTTTAGGTTATAGGTTATAGGTTTTGGGATTTGAGAATGGGTTCGGGTTTATGCTATAGGTTTTGGTTTTGGTTTAGGTTATAGGTTTTGGGATTTGAGAATGGGCTCGAGGTTTAGGTTACTGAGGTTTTGGTTAAGGTTTAGGTTAAGATTTAGGTTAAGGTTTAGGTTTAGGTTTAGGTTATAGGTTTTTTTTGGGATTTGGGAATGGGTTATGGTTTAGGTTTAGGAATCGGGTTCGTGTTCGGGATTGCGTTTAAGTCTTGGTTTTCAAGTTTAGGTTTAGGTTTAGGTTAGAGAGTTGAGATTAGGATTAGGTGTAGGTTTAGCTCTAGGGAATTGAGTTTAGGTTATAGGTTTTGGTTTAGGTTATTGGTTTTGGTTTAGGTTAAGGTTTAGGTTATGGGATTTGAGAATGGGTTCGGGTTTAGGCTATAGGTTTTGGTTTTGGTTTAGGTTATAGGTTTTGGGATTTGAGAATGGGCTCGGGTTTAGGTTACAGGTTTTGGTTAAGGTTTAGGTTAAGATTTAGGTTAAGGTTTAGGTTTAGGTTTAGGTTATAGGTTTTTTGGGATTTGAGAATGGGTTATGGTTTAGGTTTAGGAATCGGGTTCGTGTTCGGGATTGCGTTTAAGTCTTGGTTTTCAAGTTTAAGTTTAGGTTTAGGTTAGAGAGTTGAGATTAGGATTAGGTGTAGGTTTAGCTCTAGGGAATTGATTTTACGTTATAGGTTTTGGTTTAGGTTGTTGGTTTTGGTTTAGGTTAAGGTTTAGGTTATGGGATTTGAGAATGGGTTCGGGTTTAGGCTATAGGTTTTGGTTTTGGTTTAGGTTATAGGTTTTGGGATTTGAGAATGGGTTCGGGTTTAGGTTATAGGTTTTGGTTTTGGTTTAGGTTATAGGTTTTGGTTTAGGTTTAGGTTAAGGTTTAGGTTATAAGTTTTTGGATTTGAGAATGGGTTATGGTTTAGGTTTAGAATCGGGTTCATGTTCGGGATTGGGTTTAAGTCTTGGTTTCCAAGTTTAGGTTAGGTTTTGGTTTAGGGTTTAGGTTATAGGTTTTGGTTTTGGTTTACGTTATAGGTTTTAGATTTTTTGGGAATTGAGAATGGGTTCGGGTTTAAGTTATAGGTTTTGGTTTAGGTTAAGGTTTAGGTTTTGGATTTGAGAATGGGTTCGAGTTTAGGTTTTGATTTAGGTTAAGGTTTAGGTTTTCGGGTTTTGGTTTAGGATTTAGTTTAGGTTATAGGTTTTGGTTTAGGTTAAGGTTTAGGTTTTGGATTTAAGGATGGGTTCGGGTTTAGGTTATAGGTTTTGGTTTTAGTTTTGGTTTAGGTTATAGGTTTTGGTTTAGGTTATAGGTTATAGGTTTTGGGATTTGAGAATGGGTTCGGGTTTAGGCTATAAGTTTTGGTTTTGGTTTAGGTTATAGGTTTTGGGATTTGAGAATGGGCTCGGGTTTAGGTTATAGGTTTTGGTTAAGGTTTAGGTTAAGGTTTTGGTTAAGGTTTAGGTTTAAGTTTAGGTTATAGGTTTTTTGGGATTTGAGAATGGGTTATGGTTTAGGTTTAGGAATCGGGTTCGTGTTCGGGATTGCGTTTAAGTCCTTGTTTTCAAGTTTAGGTTTAGGTTTAGGTTAGAGAGTTGAGATTAGGATTAGGTGTAGGTTTAGCTCTAGGGAATTGAGTTTAGGTTATAGGTTTTGGTTTAGGTTATTGGTTTTGGTTTAGGTTAAGGTTTAGGTTATGGGATTTGAGAATGAGTTCGGGTTTAGGCTATAGGTTTTGGTTTTGGTTTAGGTTATAGGTTTTGGGATTTGAGAATGGGCTCGGGTTTAGGTTACAAGTTTTGGTTAAGGTTTAGGTTAAGATTTAGGTTAAGGTTTAGGTTTAGGTTTAGGTTATAGGTTTTTGGGATTTGAAAATGGGTTATGGTTTAGGTTTAGGAATCGGGTTCATGTTTGGGATTGCGTTTAAGTCTTGGTTTTCAAGTTTAGGTTTAGGTTTAGGTTAGAGAGTTGAGATTAGGATTAGGTGTAGGTTTAGCTCTAGGGAATTGAGTTTAGGTTATAGGTTTTGGTTTAGGTTATTGGTTTTGGTTTAGGTTAAGGTTTAGGTTATGGGATTTGAGAATGGGTTCGGTTTTAGGCTATAGGTTTTGGTTTTGGTTTAGGTTATAGGTTTTGGGATTTGAGAATGGGCTCGGGTTTAGGTTCTGAGGTTTGGTTAAGGTTTAGGTTTAGGTTAAGATTTAGGTTAAGGTTTAGGTTAAGGTTTAGGTTATAGGTTTTTGGGATTTGAGAATGGGTTATGGTTTAGGTTTAGGAATCGGGTTCGTGTTCTGGATTGCGTTTAAGTCCCTGGTTTTCAAGTTTAGGTTTAGGTTTAGGTTAGAGAGTTGAGATTAGGATTAGGTGTAGGTTTAGCTCTAGGGAATTGAGTTTAGGTTATAGGTTTTGGTTTAGGTTATTGGTTTTGGTTTAGGTTAAGGTTTAGGTTATGGGATTTGAGAAATGGGTTCGGGTTTAGGCTATAGATTTTAGTTTTGGTTTAGGTTATAGGTTTTGGGATTTGAGAATGGATTCGGGTTTAGGTTATAGGTTTGGTTTTGGTTTAGGTTATAGGTTTTGGTTAAGGTTTAGATTTAAGTTAGAGGTTTTGGGATTTGAGAATGGGTTCGGGTTTAGGTTATAGTTTTGGTTTTGGTTTTGGTTTTGGTTTTGGTTATAGGTTTTGGTTTAGGTTTAGGTTAAGGTTTAGGTTATAGGTTTTGAATTTGAGAATGGGTTATGGTTTTTAGGTTTAGGAATCGTGTTCATGTTATAGATTGGGTTTAAGTCTTGGTTTTCAAGTTTAGGTTTAGGGTTTAGGGTTTAGGTTATAGGTTTTGGTTTTGGTTTAGGTTATAGGTTTTAGTTTTGGGAATTGAGAATGGGTTCGGGTTTAGGTTATAGGTTTTTGGTTTAGGTTAAGGTTTAGGTTTTTGGATTTGAGAATGGGTTCGGGTTTAGGTTTTAATTTAGGTTAAGGTTTAGGTTTTCGGGTTTAGGTTATAGGTTTTGGTTTAGGGATTTAAGTTTAGGTTATAGGTTTTGGTTTAGGGATTTGAGAATAGGGTTTTAGGTTATAGGTTTTGGTTTAGGTTAAGGTTTAGGTTTTTGGATTTAAGAATGGGTTCGGGTTTAAGTTATAGGTTTTAGTTTTAGTTTTGGTTTAGGTTATAGGTTTTGGTTTAGGTTATAGGTTATAGGTTTTGGGATTTGAGAATGGGTTCGGGTTTAGGCTATAAGTTTTGGTTTTGGTTTAGGTTATAGGTTTTGGGATTTGAGAATGGGCTCGGGTTTAGGTTGGTTTAGGTTACAGGTTTTGGTTAAGGTTTAGGTTAAGATTTAGGTTAAGGTTTAGGTTTAGGTTTAGGTTATAGGTTTTTTGGGATTTGAGAATGGGTTATGGTTTAGGTTTAGGAATCGGGTTCGTGTTCGGGATTGCGTTTAAGTCTTGGTTTTCAAGTTTAGGTTTAGGTTTAGGTTAGAGAGTTGAGATTAGGATTAGGTGTAGGTTTAGCTCTAGGGAATTGAGTTTAGGTTATAGGTTTTGGTTTAGGTTGTTGGTTTTGGTTTAGGTTAAGGTTTAGGTTATGGGATTTGAGAATGGGTTCGGGTTTAGGCTATAGGTTTTGGTTTTGGTTTAGGTTATAGGTTTTGGGATTTGAGAATGGGCTCGGGAGTTTAGGTTCTGGTTTTGGTTAAGGTTTAGGTTAAGATTGAGGTTAAGGTTTAGGTTTAGGTTTAGGTTATAGGTTTTTTAGGATTTGAGAATGGTTTATGGTTTAGGTTTAGGAATCGGGTTCGTGTTCGGGATTGCGTTTAAGTCTTGGTTTTCAAGTTTAGGTTTAGGTTTAGGTTAGAGGGTTGAGATTAGGATTAGGTGTAGGTTTAGCTCTAGGAATTGAGTTTAGGTTATAGGTTTTGGTTTAGGTTATTGGTTTTGGTTTAGGTTAAGGTTTAGGTTATGGGATTTGAGAATGGGTTCGGGTTTAGGCTATAGGTTTTGGTTTTAGTTTAGATTTTTGGATTTGAGAATGTGTTCGGGTAGAGGTTATAGGTTTTAGTTTTAGTTTAGTTTTAGGTTATAGATTTTTGGATTTGAGAATGGGTTATGGTTTAGGTTTAGGAAATCGGGTTCGTGTTCAAGATTGGGTTTAAGTTTGGGTTTTCAAGTTAAGGTTTAGGTTTAGGTTAGGGAGTTGATATTAGGATTAGGTGTAGGTTTAGCTTTAGGGGATTGAGTTTAGGTTATAGGTTTAGGTTTTGGTTTAGGTTAGGGGTTTTGATTTAGGTTATATGTTATAGGTTATAAGTTTTGGTTATAGGTTATAGGATTTGAGAATGGGTTTGGGTGTGGTCCCTGCAAATACAAATATAATACAAATATAAACACGGCCTGTCTGAATGGCCAGGCCCTTCCAATGCCGTCCATAGGAAATGAACAGCTTCATCATGGTCATAACAGCGGTTCTCACCTTCCAGGGACCCCCGCTCTTCCAGATAGCTCCGACGCACATCCGGGTCTGCTCCATTAATCTCGAGCAAATACATAAACACGGCGTCCAAATGGCCAGGCCCCTCCAATGCCGTCCATAGGAAATGGACAGCTTCATCATGGTCATAACAACGGTTCCCACCTTCCAGGGACCCCCGCTCTTCCGGATAGCTCTGACGCATATCCAGGTCTGCTCCATTAATCTCGAGCAAATACATAAACACGGCTATCCAAATGGCCAGGCCCCTCCAATGCCGTCCATAGGAAATGGACAGCTTCATCATGGTCATAACAACGGTTCCCACCTTCCAGGGACCCCCGCTTTTCCGGATAGCTCCGACGCACATCCGGGTCTACTCCATTAATCTCGAGCAAATACATAAACTCGGCCTGTCCAAATGGTCAGGCCCCTCCAATGTCGTCCATAGAAAATGGACAGCTTCATCACGGTCATAACAGCGGTTCCCACCTTCCAGGGACCCCTGCTTCCGGATAGCTCTGACGCACATTCGGGTCTGCTCCATCAATTTCGAGCAAATACATAAATACGGCCTATCCAAATGGCCAGTCCACTCCAATCATGTGCATTCTTGACAAGCAACATACCAGATGCTTGAATCTGAAATACGCAGCTCCAATCCTCACACAAGCAACATCCACTTGAAAGAATGCGCATAACCGTCATGCTTGAGTAATCAATACAGGAATCTACATTTAAAACCATAAAACCAGAGATACTCATTGCATTTTTTTGTTTAGGTTTAAGTTATAGGTTATATGTTATAGGTTATAGTTTTAGGGATTTGAGAATAGGTTAAGGTTTAGGGTATTGAGAATAGGTTAAGGTTTAGTTTAGGAAATCAGGTTCTGGTTCAGGATCGGGTTTAAGTTTGAGTTTTCAAGTTTAGGTTTAGGTTTAGGTTTAGGTTAAGGAGTTAAGATTAGGATTAGTTGTAGGTTTAGGTTTAGGGATTTGAGAATAGGTTAAGGTTTAGGTTTAGGAAATGGGGTTCGGGTTCGGGATCGGGTTTAGCTTTGGGTTTTCAAGTTTAGGTTTCGGTTTAGGTTAGGGAATTGAGATTAGGATTAGGTGTAGGATTAGGTTTAGGGATTTGAGAATAGGTTAAGGTTTAGGTTTAGAAAATCGGGTTCGGGTTCGATCTTTTTTTACCCAAATCCATGTCAATGCATGAGAATCATGCATAAACATAGATTTTAAGCAAAATGCATGAGGGGAATTACAACATAGATATCATGCACACGATATCACATAATGTATTGTTTGATTAACTACACATGTGCATTCTTGACAAGAGACGTACCATATGCTTGAATCGAAATATGCGACTCAATCCTCCCACATGCAACATCCACCTGAAAGAATGCGCATAACTGTCATGCTTGAGTAATCAATATAGGAATGTACAAGTAAAACCATAAAACCAGTGATACTCACTGCATTTTCATAAGGGTACTAGTTAGTGGTACAAGGGATGCACTTACAACAAGGTCAGGATACTGGACAACCTTGTCCTTTCTTGTATGGGCTCTTAAGAAGACTTCACATCTACTTATCTCGGCATCAGACGTAAGATTCTTCTCCTTCACCTTTAGGACATTACATATCATTGAAATTCATATCATTAATAAATTTAGATGAATGATAATTCAAATTTAAATTCAATTTTAAACTATAATATCTATTTTTAAATACATACTATCTTATGGCGAGTAACAGCCATGCTGTGCTTCCCAAGACACGCAAGTCCTTTTAACTTAGCCCGATTGATTTTATTCCTTACGTTTACCCTCTTGAATTCTTCGGTGGTGCGTTGATCCACGAAGACCCTCCAATCCTCCATAGGGATACCTGGGGGGACAGAACCATCTCTCACAGCAATAGGATCCTTGTCTTTAATATATTTTGCAGTCAATCTTCTCTTATAATTCCTGCACGCTTCATTGATGCGTTTTGTAACGTACTCAAGACTTGCATCCCAACTTTGACTCTCAAACTCATAAAACTGTGACAATCTTTCTGTGACCATACGAATTTGTTCATGAGGCACCTGGCGAAAGTCCTGGTATATGATTGGGATATGAGAACGGGTGAGGACACCGACATGCGATGCAAAGTCTCTATGATTGGAACAATCCTCATTCGGTTGCCCGAATTCATTTGTCTTTAGGACTTTTTTCCTATCAGGTTGCACAAGTAAAGAGACCCCCTAGTAATGCCTCTCTTTCTAGATGAAGAAGAAGCTAACACAATTACATAAAAAGAATAACAGTTATATATACACATAATTGATAAAAGCCAATATATAAGAAAAAGGAAATTTACATATATAATTAAGGAGAAGTATTTATTACGTTTGGTGTTGCGTGAATCTGTACTCTCAAGCACCTGCGCACCCAATAGTTCTGGTTGTGAATCCATGTGCCTATTTCTTCCCTAATATGAAAAGAAAAGAAAAAAAAAGCTAATGGTTAAGAAATAATTTAGATCACAGATAAAGTATAAAAAATTCACATATATTATCCAAACCTTAATTAGATTTCCTCCAATAAATATCATTTTGTTACATGCTTAGAAAATATAAACAAATCAGTAAATTCTCTTTGATCGTTTTCTTTTCTTTGTTTTCTCGACCACAACACTAACGTCTTCAGATTCATCGAATATCAACTCATCAACCATTGCTAATGAGGTAAGATCAAGTCCTGCATCGGCATTGCTTACAGCCTTTAATCATTCCGATAGAACGCATGTCTCTTCTTCGACAAAAAAAATTTTTGGAACCTCCAAGACGACATGCCAGTCAAGCATTTTTGGATCTGTGGAGTAGAAAACTTGCGTGGCATGCTCTGCAAGAATGAAGGGCTCAAATCTTGACTTTGTCCGAATGTAAAGACTAGACAAATTTACTAATCTCAAATTCGCTTCGACATCAAAAGAAACACCATGATGTGTCACTTTCACCCAATCACACTTAAATAGGACGGGCTTGTACCCATATTCGGTATTCCAATTGGATAATTCTACGAAGGACTCCATAGTAAGGTTGATTTTCATCCACTGTATTGATATCCTTAGCACTTGATCGGAAGGTTGTCATACCCTGTCCTAACCCCACTGTTTTGGTTCGTTTTATTCTCCTCATAGTCCTTAGTGACAAATAGGAAACCATTAATATAATACTTATTGTATTCAATAGAAAAATCTAGAGGTCCTCTCACTACATCTTTAAATTCATTATCGTCAGATTCAATGAACTCTGGTTCCCTCTTCAACCAAGATATGAATTCGTCCTCGCTAGGCACCCTGTTAGTCCTCTTATAGCATCGCTGCAAGAAATCTTTGTGCTTCCTGCTCGATATTCAATAACATTGTTATATTGAAATCGCATAAAGTAAGGAAGATATATATAAATATATATATATATACATATACGAGCTTATTGTACATACCCTTCTCACTTGTCGTAGCTGGGATGACTCTTCAGTACCCATGTACGAGCTTGTTCGTATTCAATACCCGCTAGGATAACACTTTGAGCCGAACCTACTGGACCAACGTCGTCATCATTAGGGTCATCATCAACGATATCTTCCAACTTACGTAGTCCTGGAATGAATCCGTTAAACCATTTTTCCAGCCTTTCCAATAGGCATGTTTTCTGTTTTCCTTTATATTGGTTGCAGAATATAACCGTCTCCTCTTGGATGTACTGCTCTGTAATACAACCCTCAGGTCGTGTCTTGTTACAGACATAGGCCTTGAATGTCTTCATGAACCTGACAAAGTTAATAAGACATTATATATACATGCAAATGTAGACGTTAAGCCGATTTATTCTTACTAAGCTCACAGCGTACCTTTCGAATGGATACATCCATCGATAGTATACAGGACCACATATGCGAGCCTCGTAAGCCAAATGGATCGACAAATGCATCATAATGACAAATATCGATGGCGGGCATATAGTTTCAAGCTGGCATAGCGTCCTAGCCATGCCCCTCTCGAGAGTAAGGAGTGTTTGAAGGTCTACGGTTGTCGAGTACAAGGCATTAAAAAATGTGCAAAAGCTTGTAATTATAGGACGAATGACCTTCCTATCCCCGAATGCATGTTGGATGAGAACTGAGAGCGGATGTTGCATCAACACATGATACAAATGAGACTTCATTCCCTTTAAATCCAAGCAATCTTCCTTTACGATGGTCCTCCAATTCGCACTAAAACCGATAGGAACACGCAGCTCATGCAAAGTCTGGATGAAAAGTTTTTTCTCTTCTTTTCGTAGACAGAAAGGACCTTATTTCTGAATCACTTTACCATTGTTCTTTTTCAGCCATAGACGCTTCTTAATTCCCAATTGTTTTAGATCCCTGCGTGCATTAGCATCATCCTTGGTTTTACCAGGCGTGTTCATCATCAAGGCAACTAGGATTTCACATATATTTTTCTCAATATGCATGACATCAAGGTTGTGACACACGGGAATATCTTTCCAATACTCCAGATCAAATAATATAGACCGTTTAAAGAACCACGGTGATTCAACATCATCCACCAGCTCTTGTCGACCTCCTTCAATACCCCTTATATTACTCTTCCCAGTCTTCCCCCACTGCATATTCAAGTTTGCGGTTTGTCTTTTGACCTCAATCCCATCCAGACGGATCGGTTGACGTCGTATCTCCACCTTCTTGTTAAACGTGCCAGCACTTATGTCCTTCCTAGCCTGTTCTGACATTGGCAACCATTGTCTGTGGCCCATATAGACATGTTTCTTTCCATATTGGAGTCGCAGAGAATCTGTGTTAGGACCACATACGGGACAACCATATTTACCCTTTGTCCTACAACCAGAAACGTTACCATATGCTGGAAAGTCATGGATTGTCCAAAGCAGAACGGCACGCATGTTGAATTTGTTTTCATGGTATGCATCGAACGTCGTGACCCCTTCTCGCCATAACTTTTACAGTTCATCAATCAATGGCTGTAAATAAACATCAATATCCTTTCCCGGTTGTCGCGGTCCCTCAATGAGCAAAGTCAACATAGTAAACTGAGGTTTCATGCAAAGCTTTGGTGGAAGGTTGTACGTCACACACATAACGGGCCATGAACTATGTGACATACTGAAAGTGCCAAATGGGTTAAACCCATCTGTAGCCAAACCCAATCGAACATTGCGAGGCTCAGCTAAAAAATCTGTATACTTGTCATCAAGATTCTTCCATGTAATAAAATCAGCTGGATGCTCCATCTTTCCATGTTGAAATTTCCTGGTTGAGTGCCAAGACATTTCTTTCGCCAACCATTGCACACTGAACATTCTTTGTAGCCTTGGTGTTAATGGAAAATACCTTAACACCTTCCTAGGTATTCGAGATTGTTTTTTCTCAGAATCCATTTCAGTCTTGTACCTAGAAGTTTTATAATTTGGACAAATGGTTTTCATCTCGTTCTCTCTCCAGTATAAGATGCAGTCATTTGGACAAGCATGGATTTTCACATAATAAAGACCCAACTTTGTAATGATCTTCTTCGCTTGGTAGGTATTAGTTGGGGCCTTGTTACCGTAAGGTAACACCTTCTTCAGTAGTTGAAGGAGCTCTGTAAAGCTTTTTTCACTCCATCCATGATTCACCTTTAATTTGAAAAGCTGTACAATGAAAGTCAGTACGGTGAAATCTTGGGCCCCAGGGTATAGCTCAGTCATTATGTCTTGCAGATTTGCTTCAAACTCATTAGTTTCATTTTCTCCAAAGACGCCTTCAACTATAGGGGTCACATTGGGCTCATCTTGTACAACTTCATCTAGGTTATTACCACCAAGTTCTTGAACGATCGCGTTGTGAACTTCGTTTAAGTTCGGGACACTATGGTATTGTTGGGAACTTGATTCATGTAAAGTACACTTAGGTGATACATGCTCCCCATGCATGTTCCAAACCCTATAGCTTGGGTCGAATCCATTTTTCATTAGATGTATTTCCATATCATCATAAGAAACCGGAAAACGTGCACATCTGCAAGTGGTGCATGGACAAGGAACGGATTCTCTACCAGGAAGGTTTTCTTGTGCAAACTTTAAAAAACTTCTGATTCCAGAAAGAAAACGTGGGTCTGAGAAACTTAGTGTCATCCACTCCCTATTCATTACAGCCGGATCTCGATTAAACAAGGGGTCCATTTTCAACCTGCACCTAGAAGAAAATTAAAGTTGGAAATACCAATCTCATACACCATCTTCCTCAAAAGTTAGGGATTCGAGAAGTGCTATCAGATGATTGAACCCATACAGATATTATCTACCAAATACAATGTATTAAGAAGTTTGCAATCATTGTATTTTTACAACAAGTTAATAATGTTGCTAACATTTTGCTCTACCCAATGTGGTTTCTGTGAAACCACTACAATGAGATATTTCATAAAAAGTTTCAGAAGAAAGATACTTTCAGTTTTAAGATGGTTAAGAAAACAAATACAGTAACAGTACACATTCAACTAGAAAGAGGCTAAAGATTGGATGGTTTGGATCATCCAATCTTGAGGATTTTTTTAAAATATGCAAGTGTTCCATACAAAATGTGGTCCACTAAATCAAGGGCTGCATTAGTAAACCATGGGCCGGGACTTGAGGTTGGTCTCGACTTGTTTTGGGTTGTCATTTCTATTTAAAATTCGATTTTCCAAGCCCATTGACACCCCTAGCATAGTTACACAAGTGTAGGTGGAGGTGTTGTTATATATATATATATATATATATATATATATATATATATATATATATATATATATATATATATATATATATATATATATATATATATATATATATATATGTATATATATATATATGAGCAATGCTCACACACAACTAGTTGGACATAGCATTTCGTCCAACTAGCAATGCATTTAATGAAACAAGTCCCTCTTAATTGATGCAAGTAAATGCTTCCCACCGCATGCTAATTTCATTTGGCATGGAAAAGGGACCAGCTTCTTGGGCGGGACTCGAGTTGGTCTTGACACGGATTTTTGGCCCAAATTACAGCCGTTTCTATTTAAAATTCTGATTTTAGGCCCATTGACACCTCTAGCGTAGTTACACAAGTGTAGGTGGAGGTGTTGTTATATATATATATATATATATATATATATATATATATATATGTATATATATGAGCAATGCTCACACACAACTAGTTGGACATTGCATTTTTGTCCAACTAGCAATGCATTTAATGAAACAAGTCCCTCTTAATTGATGCAAGTAAATGCTTCCCACCGCATGCTAATTTCATTTTGGCATGGAAAAGGGGCCACGGCTTGGAAGGGCCCCATCACTGTGTTAATGTAAAATTAACCCCAACCATCAGGTATGTCACCCCATGTTAGATAAAGGTCTTAATTCTCATCTCCATCCTTAGTTCAGGTCAACCACACTAGTGGAAACAGTGTACGTGAAAAGGTTAACCCACTAAACTATTTCCCATGGTGTGGCTCACATGGATCATATATGGGCCTGATTTTTGGGACCCAAGCTTACTTTTGGTGTGACATCTAATGGTTATAATAGATTTCAGAGTTTCGTCATGATATGCCCAGTAAAAATCAGGGATGGATGTCTCCCTCCTAATTGTTCCCATTGGTGTGGCCCATATGAATCACCGGTTAGCCTGATTTATTGGTTCTAGGTTTATCAATGGATTACACATCCAATGGGCGGAGTGGATCTCACATACATGTCAGAGTGGGCCCATAAAAATCAGAGATGGGAGTCCGTGTGGTTCCTTTTCCCAAAACACTACTGGTTGGCGTAATTTAATATGATAATTAAGGCTCATAATGCTTAGAAGAGAAGTGGGGTTATTTTGGTAATTAATCCTCATAATGCTAGCAGATGAGTGATTTAAACAAACTTTGGAAAAGAGTGGCCCGTTCGGGTCAGCCCACCACGGTGTTAGTTTTAAATCACGGGTGGGCTTGAATTTTGTCTTCTATACCCAACATAAGATTACACATCTAATCGTTGGAGTGGATCACACATACACATCAAGGTGAGTCCCATAAAAATTAAAATAATAATAATAATAATAATAATAATAATAATAATAATGATGATAAAAAATTAAAATAGAGCGTATGGTGAAATTCTTTTTTCCAATAAAAAAAAAGTCCAAGTTCGTCGGGTTGGAGTACCGTTTTGTGTCCAGCCGGTACGTACGTATCATCCAACCTTTTGCTTAAAATGACATCCAATCTGTCTAATAGGTTGACCCATCACAAGCATTACTTTTTTTAAACACCACAATGACCAAATATACAAGTCAGTTGACCAAACACAATTTGGTTAATTTTAATGCTGGGACTTTCTATCTTAACTACTTACCATGGTTTAGCCCAATCTAGTGTTGAATCTACCTTAATTGTAAGTCCATGTACAAACACAAGGTGGCCCACATGATAGACGGGGTGGATCTACTCCACATGAACTCTTTCCTTCTACATCTAGGAAAACAATGCCACGTTACCCTTAGGAAGGTCAGGCAAACTTTATGCTAAATATTTGAAAAGAGGATACATACGAAGGGAGAGTAAATATATGATGGGCTACACACCTATTATAGATTTGGACCATCCAACTCAAAATCAGATCTGTGCATTAGATAAATTACATGTAAACATGCCAAGGACAATCTTTTTTTTTTTTTTTTGATGATCTTATGATCAATCATGTCAAATACTTATGGAAAGTGTTAGTTGTTAATAAAACTGTCCAACGATCCAGATTTAACAAGCATACGTACTTTTCTTACAAGTGTTGTTTCTTTGTTTTTGTTACATAACTTTTCTTAGTGGGTCTTAACTGATGAATGGCCTAGATCTTTGACACACATGTTACTTTACATAACTATGACATGCATTCTAAAACCTATCATATGTAAGCGTATGTATTATATAAAAGAGTGAATTTTCTCATTAAATGCAAAGCTAGTTGGACGAAAATGCAATGTCCAACTAGTTGTGTGTGAGCATTACTCTATATATATATATATATATATATATATATATATATATATATATATATATATATATATATATATATATATATAGAGAGAGAGAGAGAGAGAGATGCCCACACACAACTAGTTGGACCGTGAGTTTTGGTCCAACTAGCTGGGCATTTAATGAAAAAAATTCCCTATATGGGATTTTAGAATGCATGTAGTAAATGGCATATTTGTTAAGATCTAAGCTATTCATTAGCCTTTATTTTTTCTTTTTTTTTTTAACACATGCACGCATGCCCCCCACACACTCACACGATGGTGGAATTTCACCACCCATGAGTACTTGAACCCTTCCACCGGTGCAAGAGCAAGGACATGGCCATTTAATTAATTTATTTTTTGAACTGATTTTCAAAGTAGAAATACAGTAGGATTATAAAACAGGCTAAAAAGGTAATAATTATCTATTTACAAAGTAATTACAGTTGAGTTAAAAAATCAAGCATGCCCTCATATATCTTCCTTCAATTGCACAACTGCTTCCAACCAAAATGAATATCTCATACACCACCAAGATTTCAATGATGTTTCTCCAAAATGTGGGTACCACTATGTTCAGTGGTCCAATCTAGGCCGTCCATATGCCTCAAATCACAAGATCTGCCATCTAATGATGATCATTCATTAACGGCTAGATTATCTTATTTGTTCTTTCAAAAGACCCATCAACTAGTGATGGGGCCCATTTTACTGATCCGAGTCATTCAAATAGTGTCTCAGGCTACTAGAGAGCAGTTCAAGTATCACGTGGGCCGGGCTTGGACAGAGCTTGCCCCCATCCTAACCCAGCCCAATGACACCCCTAGCTCTGACAATACAGGCAGCCTGTAGGTGATCAGTTCACTAATCTTAATAGCTAGATCAACCAATCTCACATGCACAGCCATATCATGTTTTGGATGGGGAAATTTTAAGTAAATGGAGTGTCCATTGTACATGTGTTGATTGTAAAGCGCATGGCTATGGAGTTGAAATGCAGAACTCTTTGTTATCAATATACTTTAATCTAGGATGCAGATCTGTCTCAAGGATCCAAGTAAGAACTTACCTTTAGAAGGGTCCAAAATAGGGATTACTACACTGCAGTGTAAGTACTGGGGATGTTTAAGAGACCAATAAAGCAACATCAAACCTGCAAGAAATAAAGATCAATACGTGCAATACAAGAAAAAGAGAAATATTCGAGCGTAATTTCACAAATATCTTGGAGAGACGTCCCTGAAAAAAAAAAAAAAAGAACTAGATTACATGAGTGCATAGATACATACCGAGAGACGAGAAGGCAAAAGAAGAGCCCGCAATATGAGTGTGGCATCCGAACAGCAACCATGATGAAACAGTTGTTAACTCCAGTAATAAAGGAAAAATGCATTTACTACATGTGTAGGAGATATCTTGATGCACCATTCTCTAAGGGGATGCTTAGAAGTCCCTGGTTGATATGGCCGGTGTGTTTCACTAGTGCAGAATTGCAGGTGAGATATGTTTAGGACGTTGCCATACCCCACTTCTTAAGCCCACTTAAAGCAGGTTCCATTTTCTGTCCACCCCAGCAAACCACACATAGTTGACTCAGAAATCAAGCCAACCACTATTTAGCACTACATAAAAATACATTCAAGGAGGATTTAGTGCGGCCCCCGCCTCACCCAAGACACTGTGGCCCCAAGGTGGCCACTTGATGTATGTATTCTATTCTATATCTACACCTGCAAACCCATTAGTGGGCGGGAGCGTTGAATCCCTATGATTTCAGAAATAGAGAGAGAGAAAGAGAGAGAGAGAGAGAAACTTACTGTCAAATAGGGGAATGCGACGGAATGCAGCGGAATGCGGCGGAATGCGGCGAAACTAGGTTCCCTTACCGTCCTTCTTCTTCTCCTTCTTGCGGCGAAATGGGGTGTTGACAACAGAGATTTGGGGAATGCGGCCAACAGACAAGGAGAGAGGGTGAGGAAGAGCGGGAGATCGAGCGAGGGCAACGGAAAGAGAGAGGCTGAGATGGAGAGAGAGATGGAGAGAAGATTTTCGTCCGCGCGGGAGAAAATGGCGAACGAAAATTTGGTCTGGAAGGGTTTGGGGAGGGCATTTTGGAAGGGTTTGGGGAGGGCGTTTTAGAAGGGTTTGGGTAGGGCGTACAGAGTAACTAAGTACGCTAAGCGTACTGACTAAACTCTGTGGGTCCCACAGTCATTCTTGCATTTTATCCACTCCGTCCATACATTTTATAAGATAATTTTAGGTCTTCAACCTAAAAATGAAGCATATCCAAAGCTCAAATGGACCACACCACCGGAAACAGTGTGAATTCAATATCTACCATTGAAAATTTCATGGGGGCCATAGAAGTTTTAGATCAATATGATATTTGTTCTTTCACTTCATCCATGTCTTTGTGATATTATGAACAGGTTGGATGACAAATTAACATCACTGTGGGCCATATAAATGTTCCAACGGTGGAAATCATTATTCCCATAGTTTCCTATGGTATGTATCCCCTTGAGTTTTAGATATATCTCAATTTTGGTATCAACGACTAAAATGATACGAGAAAACGGATGGACGGAGTGGATAAGACAATTACATTCACAGTGGGCCACAACTGAGTTTACTTAGTATGGTAAGAGCGTACACGCTCATCTGTGCAGTCCTTGGAGGGGCGCGTGACCGACGGCCCCCCTGGGACGTTGGGTTTTAGGCAGTGGGGCCCACTGTGATGTATTTTACACATCCACTCCATCCATTATTTTTAAATTATTATTTTAAATGTTGATACAAAAAATTAGTAAGATCGAACCTGTAAAGAAACCACATAACATATTAACAGTAGATATTTTATTTTTATTATTTCTTATGGTGTGGTCCACTTAGACATTTAATCTATATAATTTTTGAGTTCATTCACTAAAATTATAAATTAGAATTAATGGGCGGCTTAGATGACCCCATGGAGCCCCATAAGCACCATTTATGTTTAATAATGGTGAGGTGAGGAGTTGAGCTTTAGCTACAGATCAGCTAGGCTTTTGCTACGGATTAAATCCATAGCTAATTTGCTACGGATTAAATCCGTAGCCAAATGTTTTCAACCTCCATAGCATTTGCTCGATTTTTTGGTAGTGCAAACTTACCAGTGCAACCTCATTAACCATAGTACCTCGATCCGCTAAGACTCATGAGCCGGGCATGGTGGTATGGAACACCGTGGTTGAGCTATCGGCCTATGCTGGGGCCATGAGCCTCCCCGTAGTGATAATTAAGTAACCAGACTCGTGAGCCGATTATGGTGGTATGGGACACTATATTCGAGCTGTCGGCCTACACTACTTTGATGGGTGATGAGGGAGTGGTGCAACGATTCCATGTAACAGCCCTGACAGCCCTGACCGTACCCGATGTAGTGACCTCAAGTATACTCTGAATCTGTGGAGAGGCGATGAGCCTTCCCGTAGTAACCAGAGTATAAACTAGGCCTGTATTGATAAGGTGATGGGGGAGTGGTGCAACGATTCCGTGTAACAGCCTTGGCAGCCCTTGCAGCGACCTAGAACTATACATCGTATGAGATTATTTAAGACTGACGACCCAAGAATGGATCATTGTTTGGGAATGATATAAGGAAGGTACCTTAGTTTCCCAATACTGCCATTTGAAATGGATTAATAATAACTCAGTAATCATGCTCATCATTGCATTGCATGTGCCTGGAAGATGTGGAGCACTGAGGGTGACAGCATGCCGCGGACGTAAGATGGTGTCGCACGAGGGAATATGTTGGCGAGGGCACGCATCATTATTACATCTCATCCTTGCATTAATTACAGTACTTAGAAATGTTTGATTGTACTGCTTTATCATTAATACTTGACTGAATTGATAACATGTTAACCTATGCTTTATTGTTCTACTGAGTTAGCTACTCACTCTCACATTACAGGACAGTGTTGTACACACCAACCAGACCCTGTTGTAGCTGCAGGTGATGGCGATGCTTATGAGGCAGAGCCGGACTTTTGCGATGACGAGGATGCCTTCTTGTATATGCTGTATTCTAGCGGCTTCATGTGAGCCGTGTCTTGATCGACGGGGTTACAGGGTTGCTGATTAGATGTTATTACATTTTTTTATATATATTTTATACTTGCACATGTAATTATTTAACCTGGCAATGTTTTCACACTCTGGAGACTCACCACAGTCTATATATTTTATATATCTATCACAGTCTTTCGTTTGCAATTTAACTGTCTCTGGAGTATGATATGCTGTTTTGTATAATCTCATTCATGTTTCAATGCTCTCATCATAATCCTCATTATTTGTGTTGCATAAGTGATGCGTTGAAACTCGAGAGCTGAGCTTTGCTCGACCCCCGATTTTCAGGGCATTACATATATCCCAAGCTTGCTTTGCAGTATCACAGGATATGATTCTTTTGAACTCATCCGGTGATAGTGTGCAAGTGATTGCATTTAGTGCTTTTGTATTGGCACTACTCTCACTTTTCTGAAGTGTGGTCCATTGGAAATACGGAGACACTCTCATAGTTTTTGAACCGTCAACTCCAGTCACTTCAGTGGTAGGAGGATTCGATTTAGTCACTGTGGCTTGCCACACACTCTCATCCATTGATTTGAGGAAGATCCTCATTCTGGCTTTCCAATAGGCATAGTTGGAGCCATCAAAAGGTGGAGGCCTAGTAACTGATAAGCTATCAAAATTTGACGTCTTATATATATAGCTTAGATCGTTAGCTCAGAAAATAAATCCAAATAAAAAGCAATAAGAACGAGCTATTAGGCTTTGATACCACTTGAAATGGCCAACCTATATGTCCTAAAGGGGGGGTGAATAGGACTATGCCAAATTAAAATTAAAACAGTGGAATAAACAATAAAGAGATAGCCTTACAAAAATAAATCAATTCACAAAGCTGAAATAAACTCAACCTTAATTAACAAGTATTGAGAGGTTTATATGAATTCAGTTCTAAGGACAACCTTACACCATAAAAACCAAAGGTTTATGGCAGGACAACCTTATTTCTAGAACGTCCTTTGTATCAAGAACTCAATAAAAATAAATAGCAAGGAATTGAAATAGATCGCAGAAATTTAAATCTAACTTATTACAACATTCCCCACACTTGCTTGAAATGTAAATATTTACAACATTCACATCCACACATATATTCCACAGCTTTGAATGATAAAAGATTAAGTAAGCATTCAATCCATAAGACAAAGAATTATAGTGGTTCGCCTGTGTGTTCACCAACTGTTAAACAACAGCCACACAGAATGCTACTTCACTCCTAATATCCTCACACAGGGGATATTAGCATTCACTATCAAAATAGGTTTCACAGGTTCACCTAAAACCTTTACAATTGTGTCTTTTTAACTTGGGCTTACATAATCCAAAAACCCTCTTTCTGAGTTTTCTGGCTCTCCTCAGATAACCAAACAAATGGAATTTTTCTGGCAAATCCCAAACAAAAACCAAAGGAAAGGAAATTTTACAGAATTGTAAAATACCTGGATTTCTCCTCTTGTAGCAGCTCGAAAGAACCAATCGGAGTAGAAGTTCAAATATGGAAGTTCAATGTCCAATACTCACTTTAAAATGGTTCTAAGTTCTAATCGATTTTAAGTTTAATCAACTTAGGGCTAGCTATATTTGATTTTGATTCCGAGAAGAAGGAATTAAGAATTTTTCCTTTTTCTAATCAGATTGGAATGCAAATCAAAATCAAATAATAATAAGATAACAAAAGGAAATAGAACTATGCACAATGTAGCTTAAAAACAAACACAAACTTATCTTAAGTAGAGCCTTGAATTCACTTAATTTTCAATGAATAACTCTAAAATTCGTATGTTATTTATAGCTACAGAAATTTGTCTTTGACTGGTCCTAGGGACACCATGACTGGTCAAAGGAGAAACAAATTTTTGAATATTTGAACGCGGTCGCCTAAAACCGTTGTATGACCGGTTGTAGGCAGTCCACGACTGGTCGAAGGCAGTCCACGACCAATCGAGACCCCTCTACGACTGGTCGTGCGACACTTGATTTAGTCGTCGGAGTTTGAATTGTAGCTTTATGACTGGTTGAAGGTCGAGTCGAGACCATACCACGACTAGTCAAGCAAACTCCAGGACTGGTCGTAGCCGAACGGAAAAAATCCAATAAAATGCAACAACTCTAGGACTGGTCCTAGAATTTCTTAGACTGGTCGAACCAGTGCTAGGACTGGTCGAACAAGGTCTAAGACTAGTCTTAGAATAGACCAAATTCATGTATTAATATTCAAATGAATTATATAGCCAAAGTGACCTACCCTAAGGTCAATCTAAGGTTTATCATACCTGGGACATGAAGTATGGACATTGAAAACTTCATTTGCTTAGACTTTGATCATTACAAAGCTTGAGTTCTTCTTGATTCAGCTTGACTACTTCACAAGCTTGGAAATCAATGTCATTTTGAGTTGCACTTGAGTTCCAAACTATGCTTGAGTCTTGATCTTGAATACACGTGAACTTGAGCTTGAGTCTTGAACTTGAACTTTTCTTTAATATCTTCTATATTGTAGCTTGAACTAGCTTGAAGAATTCATCTTCTTAACTTCAATTGTTGACATGGTGTCTCGAACAAATTTATCAAGATATAAACACAACAGACATATAAAGGTTTTGACACAAAATTTGACAATCAAAGAGGAATCAAACCGTAGCACTTACACTAATATCCTCACACAGTGGATATTAGCATTCACTATGAAAATAGGTTTTTCAAGGTTCACTTAAAACCTTCGCAATTGTGTCTTTCAAGTGGGCTTACACAATTCAAAAAACCCCACACTCTGAGTTTTCTAGATCACCTCAGACAAACCAAAACAGAGAGATTTTTCTGGCACAATCTCAATGTAACCAAAAGATAGAATTTACAATAATGTAAAATACCTGAATATTCTCCTTTTGATGTAACCCGGAAGAACCAAATCGGAGTAGAAGTTCAATGTAGAAGTTCATTGTCCACACTCACTTATGATATGGTTCTAGGTTCTAAATTGATTTTAGATTAAATCAAGTTAGGATAGCTCTATTTGATTTTGATTCCAAGAAAAGGGTAAGTCTTAATCCCTTCTTCAAATATGATTGGAATATAGAATACGAAATCAAATATAATAAAGCTAAATAAAGAGAATATTAAATGAGCACAATATACCTTAGAAAGATTACTAACTTATCTCTTAGAGTGGCGTATTGATTTAGCTTGAAATTGGATATAAAACTCTGAAATTTGAGCTCTATTTATAAGTGTAGAAATTGCTTGCTCGACTGGTCCTACGGTCAGCTCGACTAGTCGTAGGACCAACAGATTTTTGAAATTTCGATCGCGATAAGATCAGACCATTCCACGATTGGTCGAAGGACCTGCTTGACCGGTCAAGCGGCCTCCGCGATCGGTCGAGTCCCGTGCAGGACCCAATTTAGTTTCTGGACTTTAAGTCAAGCCTATAGGGCTGGTCGAGAATGAGTCGAGCACTGTTCATACGACCAGTCGAGCAGTCTCCAGGACTGGTCGAGGCTTTAACAAAAATTCTCTAAAATCAGTAACAAACTTAGGACTAGTCGAGAAATTCTTGGACTAGTCGAGCCAGTGCTAAGACTAGTCGAACATAGCCTAGGACTAGTCTAAAAATAGACTATGCACTTATAAAATATGTCATTTGAATTATGTATTCAAAATGACCTACCCTAAGGTCAATCTAGGGTCATCCAAACCTTGTTAGTGATATATGAACATATATGAACATTGAGTCTTCTTTTCCTTCGGTTGATAGATGATCTTTGAAGTTCACGAAGCTTGAGATCTTGTCATATGTAGAAGCTTGAACTCGAAACTTCTAAAGCTTGACTTGAAGCTTGAGCTTGAGCTTGAGCTTGATCTTGAAGCTTGAGTTTGAAGCTTGAAATAGTGTTACTTTGTCTTGACTTGAAGCTTTGAAAACTTGAACCATTGAAGCTTGAAAGATTGAATGTACTTGAACATGAACATGTAATCTTGCATTTGACGTTCTTCAAGTAAAGACATAGAAGTGCTACATAAGACACAGATTCCAAGAGGTTTTGGCACTACAAAATTTGACAATTATAGGGGCTAGAAACCATAACACTTACAATATCAACCTCTCAATACTAGATTTTTGAGGTTGTTATTTGCAATTCATTTAGTTATCTTATTATTTAAATTTCGCTTTTATTTTTTAATTTGGCATAGTCCTATTCCCCCCCCCCCCCCCCTAAGGCTCTTAGCTCGGCCTTTTCAATCTCCATCTGCAATTCTTTAAAAATATGGATCCAAATTTGGATGAGTAGCCAATGGTACACCAGAAATATGAAACAACTTGCTGTTCAGACACAAATTGCATACTAGCATTATTAGTAGCAAGTCGCTACTAGATGGTGCTCTGTGGGCCATTCACTTGTACTTTTTTGTCTGGAGATCCAAGGATGCAGGTTATAGAAACATATATAATCAATCAGTTTCTTACTTCAAATGCTATAGAATGTTACACAAAACATAAAATACAGATTTGAAAGCAATGAATAACTTGAAAGAAAAAATAATAATAATCTGATAGTATAGTTAATGATCTAACATTTTCCTGTTCCTTAGTTAATGTGTTCTACTCCATTGATGAAGTCAACATGTACAGCTGTTGTCTCTAACAAGAACAAGGGGCTGAGAATATGTGGCCAATGGAAATGGTGTACAACCTGTTTCTATTAAGGAATCCACCTTTAGTTGAAATGATTGGATAGACCATCAATGTTGGACCACGATCAAATAGAAACAGAAGAAGTAATCCTTGGAATCAAACCTTATCTGATCTGCAACAGATGAGATGTCATTGGCCTCCAAATACTCTACTCCTTCCAAATTTTCAACATCATAACTGTTTGCAGTAAAGCTGTCAAGAATCTGAGTCATGGACTGATAGGTAGTTTTACAGTGAACACATTAAAGATGTAGTCTAATGAGGAATTGTAGATGAACAACACCAATAGAGTTTGGTTAACTTTCCTTTTTTCTTAGTTTACTTCATTGACATGTACACCTTGCCACGCTGACCAAGAAAAGGAGACAAAAACTTTGCCTCTCTTTCTCAAATAACTGCAATTCCACATGGCCATGGATTGCACATGGAAGAGTTGAGCTTGCTCAAACTGAAAAGGCCTAGCTATATGTCCTAGAGAGGGGGGGGGGGTGAATAGGACTATGCCAAATTAAAACTTTAACAGCGGAATTTAATTGAATAAGATAGCCTTGAAAGATAGAACTTTAAACAAATCATAGTATTGAAATGTGAAGCAATCTTCAAATAATAAAATAGAGAGGTTGATACCAATGTTGTTCTAAGGACAACCTTGCACCATAAAAACCAAGTGTTTATGGTAGGACAACTTTACTAGATTACAACATTCACATCCACATATACATTCCACAGCTTCGAATGATAAAAGATAGAACTTAAATAAACATTCAAACCACAAAACACGAAGAATTATAGTGGTTCACCTGTGTACACCAACTGTTAAACAACAGCCACATAGATTGCTACTACACTCCTAATATCCTCACACAGGGGATATCAGCGTTCACTATGAAAATAGGTTTCACAAGTTCACCTAAAACCTTCACAATTGTGTCTTTCAAATGGGCTTACACAATTCAAAAAGACTTTCTAAGTTTTCTGGCTCTCCTCAGATAACCACTAGATTAAGATTTTTCTAGCTTAATCTCAAACAAAAACCAAAAGCATAGAAGATTTACACAAATGTAAAATACCTGGATTTCTCCTCTCGTTGTAGCCCAGAAGAACCAATCAGAGTAGAAGTTCGAATATAGATGTTCAATTGTCCAATACTCACTTTGTAATAGTTTTATGTTCTAATTGATTTTAAATTAAACCAAATGGGCTAGCTCTATTTGATTTTGATTCTAAGAAGAAGGAATACAGCAATTCCTCTTTTCAATTCAGATTGGAATGCAAAAACAAAATTAAATAAATAAAGCTAACAAAAGAGAATATTCAATATGCACAATGTAGCTTAAATAACACAAACTTATCTCAGAGTGATGCCTTGATTTTACTTAAATTGAATTCTTGAAAAACTCTGAAATTCATGTTCAATTTATAGATGCAGAAATCGCGTCTACGACTGGTCGTGTGGCCACCACGACTGGTCCTAGGTCGAACTGTATTTTGAAATTTTAAGCGCGATCGGATAAACCGTTCTACGATTGGTCTTAGGATGTCCACGACTGGTCGTGACTATCCCATGACTGGTCGTGAGAAACTAGGAATGGTTGCTGGATTTTGAGTCGTATCTGTAGGACTGGTCGTGAACAAGTCAACACTATTCCTACGACCGGTTGAGAAGACTCCAGGACTAGTCGAAGCTCAACCAAAAAATTTTAAAATTTTGCAACAACTTAGGACTGGTCTTGGAATTTCTTGGACTAATCGAGCAAGTTCTAGGACTAGTTGAACAAAGTTTAGGACTGGTCTTAGAACAGACCAAACACTTATAAAATAATTCAGTTCGAATTATGTATTCAAAATGACCTACCTTAAGGTTAAACTAAGGTCATGCAAACCTTAAATGTGAAGTATGGACATTAAGTCTTCACTTCTTATAATGATGGTTGACCTTTGAAGATTGTGAAGCTTGAGATCTTTGATGTAGCTTGAACTTGAGATCTTCTTAAGCTTGGACTTCATCTTGTACTCTAGTCTTGAGTTTTACTTGAGACTTGAACAAGAACATGTCTTTTGATGTAGCTCTTGTGAAACTTGCAGAAGTAGCCAAAGAACTTGAACTTGAATTTCTTGAAGTAGATCTTCATTCTCAACTTTGAAGCATTGTGATGCAGTGCCTTGAACATACAAAATAATATGCTACACAAGAAATAGATTGTGTTTTTGACACCACACATAGAATGTGTTTTTGGCACCACAAAATTTGACAACTAAAGGGGCAAATAACAATTGCACTTACACAAACGCAATGGAATTCGTGTTTAATTTGGTCTCAATCACTAAAAAGTTAATTCGGAGAACGAGAAGTATGGGTTTAATTTGTTTTCAACTTGAAAAAAGCAGAGTGCAAAAAATGGCTCTATATGCGTGTGTGTGTGTGTGTGTGTGTATATATATTAAATAAGTTCAAGTTACAACTCCAATTAAAATTATTAGAATTTCTATTGGCCTAAGAAATCATGCATATAGGTAATCGAATAGTGGGTTATTACCATTCTTTAACTCTCCCAAAACATTACTTTCCAAGATATCCTTACATACATCCATCCACTTTTATTTGAATTATCCACTTTCTACTCGAATTGTGTCCACCAACCTCTATTTTGCAAATCACCCTCAAAAGATTTTTTTTTTCTTTGAATAAAACACTTTAAAAAATTATTTGATTAGGTTTGCCTAAGAAATGAGTTTGTTTAGCTATCTTCCGAAATATATGGTTTTAAATGTTCAATATGAGGCTTTTTTTTCACAACTATAGAGTTCAAAATGGAGTTTTTTCCAACTATGGCCCAAACAAACCTCAGGTTTCGACTCTTTGCTATTGGTCATCATGGGCCAATTCTAGCAGCACCAACTTGGTAACTCTTAACTCAAGTCACTAAAATTCCCAAAGACGAGCTAAAAGGAGAATAACAAACACAATTCTTCTTTTGCCAAATAGAATTCATCATGACTCATGTACCTCAATTTGCAATAATTTCATCTCCCTACTGATGGAATTTTTCCTCCTCAGTCTGAGCTGCTCGACTGGTCGAGTGGGCCACTCGACTGGTCGAGTGGTGATCGACTCAAAGTCCAGCGAGTTTTTAGTTTTAGAATCTCATGGTGCTCGACCAGTCGAGGGTTAGGCTTGACCAGTCAAGTGGGCCGCTTGACCGGTCGAGGACCCTGCTCGACTAGTCGAGGTTATGCAGATTCAGTCCGGATTTGGTGCGGATTGCATAAATTTGAGGCGGTTTTGCAAGAGGTGTGGAAAGAAGTTGCCTAAACTATAAATAGGAGTCCTAGGGTTATTCTAAGGTAATGCAAGAGAGTTTCCTAAAGCTTTACAAGGGTTTGCTAAAGGGTTTAGGGCTATCAAAAGGTGAGAGAAAGAGAAAAAGAGAGAGAGGAAGCTTGTGAAAGGGAGGTTCTGCTCATAGAGGTGATCTACTTCACAATTGATGTCTCAGCGCTTCTACGTCCTCGTAATCGGTGAGATCTCTCCATTTTTCCATTATTCTTTTATTGTTCATCCACTCCTGGGTGAGTGAAGAAGGTTTGATCTAAGCGGTATGTGCTTGTGATCGGTTGTAACGTTCCACTTCATAGTGAATTGTTGATCTGGACGAGGTCCCGTGGTTTTTACCTCTTTGAGGTTTTCCATGTAAAAATCTTTTGTATCGTGTGGTTTGTGCTTTAATTTATTTCATTGCTTTATTATCCCATAATTCTGGTGTTATTTGGGAGGCTAAATCCTATGGTTTTGTGCAATGACCCCCAACAAAGTGGTATCAAAGCGTTCAGGTTGGTTGAACTGAGTGGGATCGGTTATGAATTATGGAAGGTGGCTCATCAAGGATGATCAGTCTTAATGGTTCTAACTGGACCATATGGAAGGCTAAGATGGAGGACTTACTTTATTGTAAGGACTTGTATTCTCCAATTCAAGGCATATTAACAAAGTCAAAGGATATGTTAGATGCTGATTGGAAGAAGTTAGACTGGAAAGCAGTGGGGTTTATTAGACAATGGTTGGATGATTTTATATTCCACCATGTGTCTACGGAGACCTCAACCGCTAGCCTATGGCTGAAACTGCAAGGGCTGTATGAGAGGAAGATAGCCAGCAATAAGAATTTTCTGATAAGATGACTTGTGAATCTCAAGTTCAAAGATAGTGGTTTTGTGGCTGAGCTCTTGAATGAAGTCAGCAATATATTAAACCAACCTCCACTATGAAGATGGTCCTAAACGATGAATTACAGGCTTTGCTATTGCTTAGCTCATTGCCTGATAGTTGGGAGACATTGGTGGTGTCTCTAAGTAACTTTGCGCCAGATAGAAAGGTGTCTATGGAATAATTAACTAGTTGTCTCTTCAATGAGGAGACAAGGAGGAAGTCTTAGGGGTCTACTCAGCAAGAGGCCCTTGTGACACAAGAATAAGGGAGAGGAAAGAACAGAAAGGGCGAGAAGGCCCAAGATAAATCAAGAAGCAAGTCAAGTACCAGGAAGGGTGTTAAATGCTGGAATTGTGGCAAGAATGGCCACTACAAGCATGAATGTCATAAGAAGAAGAATGACAAGAAAGGAAAAAGAAAGGAGAAGGAAGATGAATCAGACTCCATTGCGATTGCTTCAGATGACGACGTTGTAGTATTCTTTCAACAGATCAAGATGTTTGTCTCACAGCTACGAGTCAGGACACCAACTAGGTGATAGACTAGGAAGCTTCGTTTCATGTGACTCTAGGCAGGGAATTCTTCAGAAGCTACAAGTCAGGTGACTTTGGGACCGTGAAGATGGAAAATTCTGACGTATCGAAGATTGTAGGGGTCAGTGATATTTGTGTGAAGACCAATGTGGGCTGTACATTAGTTCTCAGAGATGTGAGACACATTCTAGACCTTCGCCTCAACTTGATGTTGACGGGAAGGTTGAATGATGATGGTTATGAAAGCCATTTTGCTAGTGGGCGTTGGAAGTTCATCAAGGGTTCGTTGATTGTAGCCAGAAGAAAAAAGTGTTGCACCCTTTATAAGGCAAGTGTCAGTGTGTGCAAGGGTGGGTTGAATGTAGAAGAAGATTCAGCTACTGACATGTGGTGCCACATGAGTGACAAATGACTTCAGCTACTAGCAAGGAAGCGGCTCATTCTAGATGTGACAGGTATACCTCTCAAAACCTGTATTAACTATTTATTAGGGAAACAACATAGAATTTCATTTGTTAAATTTGCTTCCATGTTAATAAAGTGCATGCATTAGATTTAGTTTATTCTAATGTTTGTGGTCCTATGAGGGCAAAAACCTTGGGTGGGGCATTGTATTTTATTACTTTTTTAAATGATGCATCTAGGAGGATTTAGGCTTATGCTTTGAAATCCAAGGACGAGGTCTTTGGTGTGTTTAAGTCATTTCATGCTATGGTCGAGAGAGAGATAGTTAGATCATTGAAGTGATTCTGCACTGACAATGATGGTGAATACATCGATGACTTTCATGAGTATTGTAAGTCCCTGGGTATCCAGCATGAACAGACAGTTCCCAAGACCCCCCAGCATAATGGTGTAGTTGAGCGAATGAATCGCACCATTGTAGAGAGAATTTGATGCATGTTATCCCATGCAAAGTTACCCAAGATATTCTGGGGAGAAGCAATGCACACGACAGTGTATTTGATAAATAGGTCTCCATCAGCCCCGTTGAATGGAGAAGTACCCAAGAAGGTGTGGACTGGATAAGATCCATAGTACAGTCATCTCAGGGTGTTTGGATGTAAAGCATCCGTTCACATATCTAAGGACGAGAGGTCCAAGCTCAATATGAAGATCAGGTAATGTGTGTTCTTGGCATACGGTGATGAAAAGTTCGGCTATATATTGTAGGATCTGACTAAGAAGAAGCTCGTCAGGAGTAAAGATGTGGTTTTCTTTGAAAACCAATGTATTGAAGACATTTGTAAGCCAGAAAAGAAACAACCTAGTTCAAGAGAGCTAGAAGATATGGATCCAGTTATTCCTCTCATGGTGCCTGATGACGGGGGAGTATAGTAAGGTACAGAGGGCAAGGGAGTTCCTATAGATGATGGACCAGGGGAGCAGCCCCCACCTGATCCACCTGTTGAGCCACAGGTGAGGAGGTCATCTAGGGACAGGTAGCCATCCAAGTGGTACTCGCCGCATAAGTACATTATGCTCACTGATGGGGGAGAGCCAGAAGATTATTATAAGGCCCTAGCCGACGAGCATAAGGGGAAGTGGTTGAAAGCTATGCAAGAGAAGATGGAATCTTTACATAAGAACCACACCTATGATATGGTGAAATGGATACTGCGGTATCTAAGAGGCTCATCCAGGTTGAGCCTATGCTATGATAAAGGAAAACCTGTGTTAGAGGCCTACACAAATGCAGATATGGCAGGTGACATACATCGGGGTTTATGTTCACATTTGCAGGGGGAGCGGTCTCTTGGCAGAGCAAACTACAGAAGGTCGTAGCATTGTCGATGATAGAGGCCGAGTACATTGCGGTCACAGAGGCATGTAAAGAGATGTTTTGGATGAAGAGGTTCCTACAGGAACTTAGCCTGAAGCACGAACAACACATGGTCTATTGCGATAATCAAAGTGCTACATACTTAAGCAAGAATCCAAGTCAGCACTCCAAGTCGAAGCACATAGAGATTCGGTATCACTTAATCAGGGATACTTTGGAGCAGAAGGTGTTATAGCTTGAATAGGTCCACACGGACGATAATGGGTCAGACATGATGACCAAGGCTTTGCTCAAGGGCAAGTTTGAGGTTTGTAGAAATCGGGTTGGCTTGAAGAAGGTGAATTCCTCCTGAGTCAGAAAGGGGGAGATTTGATGGAATTTTTCCTCCTCAGTCTGAGTTGCTCGACCGGTCGAGTGGTGCTCGACTCAAAGTCCAGCGAGTTTTTGGTTTTTGAATCCCATAGTGCTCGACCAGTTGAGGGTCAGGCTCAACCAGTCGAGTGGGCCGCTCGATCGGTCGAGGACCCTTCTCGACTAGTCAAGGTTATGCAGATTCAGTCCGAATTTGGTGCGGATTGTGTAAATTTAAGGCGGTTTCACAAGAGGTGCGGAAAGAAGTTGCTTAAACTATAAATAGGGGTCCTAGGGTTATTCTAGGGTAATGCAAGAGAGTTTTCTAAAGCTTTACAAGGGTTTGCTAAAGGGTTTAGGGCTATCAAAAGGTGAGAAAAAGAGAAAAAGAGAGAGGAAGCTTGTGGAAGGGAGGTTCTGCTCTTAGAGGTGATCTGTCAACATCTCAGTGCTTCTACATCCTCGTAATCGGTGAGATCTCTCCGTTTTTCCATTATTCTCTTATTGTTCATCCACTCCTGCATGAGTGAAGAAGGTTTGATCTAAGCGGTGTGTGCTTGTGATCAGTTGTAATGTTATATTTCATAGTGAATTGTTGCTCTGGACAAGGTCTCGTGGTTTATACCTCTTTGAGGGTTTTCCACGTAAAAATCTCTTGTGTCGTGTGGTTTGTGCTTTAATTTATTTCATTGCTTTATTATCCCATAATTCTTGTGTTATTTGGGAGGCTAGATCCTAAGGTTTTGTGCAACGGCCCCCAACACCTACGTCACAAAGGTCTTTAATAGCATGCCAATCTTCATAAGTTTCATCGTACTGTGAAGAGCTCATGCAAATGTCAGAGAAAGCAATAAGATGCAGGATTCTTCTTCTTATCTAGTCAAGAATAAGTTAGTTCATAGATCTTTGCTCTTTGGGAGTCGATTATTAAGGATAAGGGACTTTTAAAAAAATAGCCTGCCATTACTGCCCTTTTTCTTGAAAGGAAGTAAAGTTATTAAAGAACTAATAAAAGAATACACTTAGATTACATCGTCCAAAGAACACAAAAGGTATGGGATAGCTGATGAGGAATCATCTATCCTCAATGAAGGCAATACTCATCCCGACAAACTCGATCACACCCCGATGCCTTTTGTTTGAAGGTAATGTGCCCTCCCAGAACTTAATCCTATCAAATCTCATCTGCAATTCTGTAATTTCTTCAATGAGAAATACAAAGGCACACTTGAGTAGGATTAGAATCCTAATCTCGGGTAAGCATAATAGTGGCACATGTGTGAGACCAAATTCATCAATGAGATTACAAACCATGCTGGCATCTTGATTACCTAATTATATGAGCTAGAACAAAAAAATTCACTGTCGTACGATGAAGCTCTGTGAGCCGCCTTTCTTCACGATCAATTAAGTCTTTGTTGAAATCTTCTCCAGAAGTTCCATCCTGCAAATGCAAAATCTCAATTGCAAGAACATCTAATGGCCCAATATATCCCCTTAAAAAATTATAATTAAGAGTTTTGAATTTTGAATCCCTAATTAGGGATTTTCAGTTTTTTAATCTATAATCCACAATTATGGAATCGACACTACAAATCCCTAATTAGGGATTCGAAACTCAAATTTTTCCAATACACAAATCATCGCACAATGTTACTTTAACGATTACAAATGCTATAAAAATGCCCAAATTGATATGAATAGATAAGGAGAGAGAGAGAGAGAGAGGGAGGGAGGGAGGGAGATACCTGATGTTGCAGAATGCTCTTTGATATCTTGAACCAAAGAAAATAAGAAAATAAAAGAGGGAGAGAGAGAGAGACGAGAGAGAGAGTGAGGGAGTGGTAGATCGAGCGGAGAGGGAGAGGGGAGGGTTTGAGAGTGGAGAGGGAGAAATTGAGAGAGGAGAGAGAGAGAGATCGAGTGGAGAGGGAGAGGCAGAGGTAGATTGAGCGGAGAGGGAGAGTGTAAGACCTGTACCCTAGACTATACCATTTTGTAGGTTACCCTAGACTATACCATTTCGTAGGTTTCCGTGGTCTTCCTGGTCGAATTCTGGTAACCTGCGACCCATAATCAGCATTTGCGCGTGACCCTAAATCGCATCCCAAAGATCTGAGTCAGCTCGACTCAAAACTTGTATCCTAGCAACCGCACCGTCGCCGCGGTTCCAACACCGTGTCTCACGTGCCAATGTGATACCCTGGCCAGGAGTTGTGAGCCCGCATTTATTTCGAAGAAAGCACCGCGCGTTGTGAATTCTGATAGAATCTCTACAACTCATCACATTAATTAATCAATCACAAGTCAAGTACATAACCCATCCCTCTCTTACCAACGTGGCATGGCTCCCATCTCTCACCCATTCCTAAAGTCAACTCTATCTCTCTCTCCACCCATCCCATCTCTCTTACAACACCCTCTCCTCTCTCATTCTCTCCATCATTTCCCAAGCTTCCATGAGAAAAAAATTATAAGGAGAGAAAGCCTAGTGTGTGGCCCACTCCCTACCCCTAAATCCCCATGTCCACCCTTCAATCTTCATCATCTTCCATTAAAGAAGAAGCTTAGGAGCTAAGGAAGCCAAGGGACCAAGACGAAGGCCAATCGGTGGGTGATCGTAGCGTAGGACCTTGATTTGCATGTAGGGCCCACTTGTGGTGGGACCCATCTTGATGTTTGTGTTGTATCAAATAGGGGCCCATAGTGGCGTGGTCCCTCCATCATGTCGTCTCTCTCTCTCTCTCTCTCTCTCTCTCTCTCTCTCTCTCTCTCTCTTTCATTTTATGATGATGTAGAGGCCGTGTGGCCCACCCGAATGGACCTCATCATGAGGCATGTATTATATCCATGTCGTCCATATGTTAGACCCACCCTGCCGAACTGTCCAGCGGCAGGCCCGCTGACCTGACCGTCTGGACAGGTCCAGATGAAGGGAGATTTTCAAATATCAGCTTGATATTATGGTGGGTACCACACGTGTGGACCCACCTCATCCATGAAATCCACACCATCTAGCAGCTATTTAGCTGCTGGATTAACGTCGGCATGAGACATGTTAAAACTGTCCATCCACTTGGCTCGTGTGGGGCCCATCCCACACGTGCAATACGTGTGGGGGTGGGGCCCACCTAGCATGTAATGTATATTCAAGTCGTCCGTACCTGGGTGGTCCTGTGGGACGCACACGAGGTATGCGTTAGTCCATACCGTCTAGCCATTTGAAGAGATCATTTTATGGCTTGGGGGACCCACCCTGCATGTGTGGGGGGTGGGGCCCACCTTGATGTTTGTGTTTTATCCCACTGTCCATCCAGACGGTGGGTCCCACACAACTCAAAGGTGCTGGATTTAAACCCATCAAATGCTAGTGGGGCCAACCGTGATGTATCTGTGTATCCTACCGTCCATCTGTCATGGACGTGGGCCCACCCCACACATGTGATAGTGTAGGTGGGACCCACCTTGGTGTATGTATTGTATATCCACACCGTCCATTTGGACGGGTGGTGTGAGGCCACCTTGATGTATATGTTACATCCAAACCGTCCATCCAAATGGTGAGCTCGTCTTAAGCCCTGAGACCAAAAATAATAAAAAAAATGAGATCTATCGGGTGGACCACACTGTAAATAACAATGGAGGATTGAACGCCTACCATTGAAACCCTCTTTGGAGCACAAAAGTCCTGGATCAATTTGATATTATTTTTCCTCTTAATTAAGGTCTTTGTGACCGTATGAACAGATTGGATGGAAAATAAACGCTATGGTGGGCCCTGGGAATTTTAAAAGGTGGAAATCATTATCTCCATTGCTATTATGGTATGGTCCAGATGATCTTCCGATGTGATTCGTTTTTGGGTAATGCTCTAAAATGATCTGTTAAATAGATGAATGGTATAGATGGTGCGGCCCATATGATGCGGCCCACCTTACTGTATTTGTGGCCCATCCATGGGCCCACCTTGATGTATTTGCGGCCCATTCATGAGGCCCAATGTGATGTATTTATGACCCATTCGTTGAGGCCCAATGTGACATATTTGTGGCCCATCCATTAAGGCCCACTTTGATATGATGCATATTGGACCCGTATGAGGGGCCCATTGTGATGTATTTGGGGCCCATGTATTGTGGCCCATTTAATGTATTTGAGGCCCATGTATTGCGGCCCATTTGATGTATATGAGGTCCGTTGTTGCAGCCTACCTTGATGTATATGAGGCTCGTTGTTGTGGCCTACCTTGATGTATATGAGGCCCATTGTGATATGTTGGAGGCCCATGGGTTGTGGCCCATTGTGATGTATTCGAGGCCCATGGAATGTGGCCCAATATGATGTGTGTGAGGCCCTTGTATGAGGCCCATGGTGATATATTTGTGCCCCTTAAGGGAGACCTATTGTGATGTATATTAAGCCCTTGTGTAAGGCCCATTATGTTGTATATGAGGCCTTGGCTTGAGGCCCATTATATTGTGTATGAGGCCTTTGTGTATAGCCCAATGGGATGTGTATTGGGCCCTTATGTGAGGCCATGGGCTCACTATATGTTAAGCTCTATGTGGGCCACTCCTTGGAGTAATGTTGGTTAATTGTCCACATTGATGGGTAATGATGGTTAAAGGTCCACATTGTGACCTTCCCTTAGGCCTTGTTAGGCCCATTCTCATCATTCTCTAAGTGGGTTAATCAAAATCATTGGGCTCCATTGATGTTGCATGGTTCATCCTCGCCGTAAACTCCGTGCTACCGGAATTGATATATCCACGGCCGAGGATCGATCTTTACATTATGGTTTAGATCGGTTATTCATCTATGGACCCCGCCTTGTATATAGGCTGATTATGGATGCCAATTATCGATGCTGGTTATCAACACTGATTACGAGTATGCTTAGCATATCATCATGACACATGCCCATACACATCATTTGTATGCTTGATATGAGATATGGTTGACCATTGCATATGCCATTGGGCAGGTTGTTATGTGACTCCCTGATAGGCGAAGATTGTCTCACATGAGGACACAGTATGCACAGGATTGATGCATAACTGGATTATATGACTCATGCATCTTGCATTGTGTGTTATGATTACTATACACCTTATCGACATCAGGGCCATAGCAACCACAGGCATATCGTGAATGATAAGATTGGACACCGAAAATACTGGTATTAGCATCGGGGTGTCATAGATGTCCCTAGGTGAAAATTCCTAAACCTGACGGTACCAGAAGATGCTCCAACATCGAGACCGAGTGGATACATGAGCACACGAGGGCCAAATACCCTGAGGCCGCGTCCCCACTGTGTCGTGGTTGGTTGGAAGGGGGTGTGACCTTACCCGCCCGAGGGTAGGGGCAATTGCTAGGCTGAGTATGACCAGCTCGTAAATGGGTCCGCTATCGATGTGTTGGATAGGTATTGGCAGGCTATTGGCCAGGCAGATAGTGTGGTTTCTTACGCCCACTTGGACTACGCGCCTGAGGAAGGGGCAGTGCTATTTCGAGGGTACTAAACCCCATGATAATCCACTGAGAGCTGGATTGATATGTGGATTGGTATGCACTGCATCTTGCACATGACATTGGCTATGTAGGCCTTGTATCGTATGGCCTTGGTGTGGCTGATTGAATTCATGCCTTGCATCACAGAGCCTTGGTACGGCTGATTACATTCATGGACTCATCAGCATGATTCTGCATTACTTTGATATTGCATCCTGAGCACGCTTATATTGCACACACTTACACCACCCTTTAAGATTTCTATAAGCTTATGCATGATTGATGCATGCAGGTGACGTCAGGACACAGCCATAGCTTAGTAGCAATAAGAGCGTACAGTCGAGCTTCAGGAGTTTCCGTTATTATTATCATTGTATTTCCCTTTATGCGCATTGTACCTTAAATTTTTAATCATAGTGGATTTTGTGATGGTGTTCTCGTGGTTATTGTTCGTGGATTATGCCATGGTTATACTTATTACAAATCAAATTCATGTTAAAAAAATTCTCCTTGTAGGATCCCAGGATCGGAATGTGGTATATGGGTGCTGGGAGCCGAGAATGGGGTACTACGAAGGTTGTCGGCGCCTGATTCAGTGATCAGAAATTTTATGAGCCCAGTTTATGAGTTTGGGGCGTGACAGAGAGGGAGAGGCGTAGAGAGAGAGAGGGAGAGGCACAGAGAGAGAGAGAGAAGGAGAGATGGAGGGAGTGGGAGTGGTTAGGGCCGGCTCCCTAACCAATCCGATATTGGACGCGGATTAGCTACTGACAGGTTGAGTAGCAAGACTCACTACTTAAGTGACATCACTAAGTTATGTGGGCCCCACCATGATGTATGTTTTGTATCCACACCGTTCATACATTTTTAGAGATCATTTTAGGGTATGAACCAAAGAATGATGCAGATCCAAGGCTGAGTGGACCCCACCACAGAAAACAGTGGGGAGAGTGATGCCTACCATTGAAACCTTCCAAAGTTCCATCATGCTATTTTTTTAAGATCCAACCTGTTCATGTGTTAGTGAAGACATGGAAGAAGGGAAAACACAAATATCAGCCTGATCTGAAACTTTTGTGGACCTTAGAATTTTTTAGTGGTGGGGGTCACTCTCCCCACTATTTTCTACGGTGGGGTCCACTCGAGATTTCGATCTGACTCATTCTTTAGATCATCCCCTAATATGATCTCTCCAAGTGGATGGACGGTGTGGATACAAAACATACATCATGGTTGGGCCCACAGAACTTAGTGACGTCACTTCAGTAGCAAGTCTCGGTACTCAACTTGTCAGTAGTTAATCAGCGTCGTTGATTTCACGATGGGAATGGGCTGGTGACATCAGCAAGTTCTGTGGGTCCCATCATGAGGTATGTGTTATATCCAAACCGTCTGTCCATATGGCGAGCTCGTCGTAAGGCTTGAGACGAAAAATAAGACAAATCTAACTATCAAGTGGACCACACGATCAACAACAGTAGGGGATTGAACGTCTACCATTTAAACCCTTTTGGGGGTCACAAAAGTTTTATATCAATAAGAAATTTTTTTTTCCTCTTCATCCAGGTCTTTGTGACTTTATGAACAGATTGGATGGAAAATAAACATTATGGTGGGCCCTACAAATTTTTTAACGGTGAAAATCATCACCCCTGCTGGTATTTTTGTTGTGGTCCATTTAATCTTTGGATATGATTCATTTTTTTGGATAATTCTCTAAAATGATCTCGAAAAATGGATGAACGGTGTGGGTTGATCCCAAATTTTCAATAAATCCAAAACTCAAGTGGACCATGCCACACAAAACAGTGTGGAATAATGATTTCCACTGTTGATACCTTCCTTGGGCCCACTATAATGTTTATTTGCCATCCAACCTGTTCATAATATCAAAAATATATGAATGAAGAGAAAACACAAACATCAACTTGATCCACAACTTCTATGGCCTCTAAGAATTTTTCAATGGTAAAGGTTCAATCACACTATTTCCTATGGTGTGGTCCACTTGAGCTTTGGATATGCTTCCTTTTTGTTCTTTAGACCTTAAATTATCTGTTAACATGGATGAACCGAGTGAATAAAATAAATAAATAATGGTGGACCCCACAGAGTTTACTTTGGTAGGGATAATGAGTAACTCACTTAAATGTAGTGGAGGGGTTTCCTTAAAACATTCATAATCATACATTGGGCTTGCCTAAATTAGATTCACATATCTAACCCACTCATTATGTGTGCCCCACTTGGATGAGGGGTCAGACCAAGTTTTAGCTGCATCCAAAACTCATGTGGGCCCCACCAAGTGTTTTTATATTTTTTAGGATGTCTTCACATGGTTTTAGATGGTATGGCCCACTTGAGTTCTGTATACGGATGATTTTTGAGATATCTCATAACCTATGGGGACACATCAAATGCACGATGTTGATGTTCGACACACATCATAACGGGGCCCACAAAACTTACTAACATTAATTCTTAAGTTCTCGCGAGGTTAATAAGTTGGGTCACAATTTTGACCAGAATATTTTGCCCATTTTATATGTCTGGTCCATTCAGTCTACTTTACTAATCAATACCCTCAATTTAACTAGTTACTCACCCCGATCAGGCTAGCTACATATGAGAAAGATATTGGGCATATAAGATTGATCAACAATTTGAGTGAAATTTGATTTAAATATCTGAAGTTATTTACTCTTCAATCTGGACTAATTCGATTGTCTAAAAACGTTTAAATGTTCAATTAGTGGATCTGCCTAATAATTTACTATTTTTTTCACAGATAAATTTCAATTTCCATTTAAAAATAACATTTTTTTCAAAATGTATATTTTTTTACTCTTAATTTTTCTTTAAAAACTTTTAACAAAATATCATTTTTATTATAAAATATTTCAAAAAAAAAATTTAATACAAATTCTGAATTGTTACTTTCAAAATCTCTAAAATTTTCACAAATTTTAATTTTTTTTCCCAAAAATTCCAAAATGCCGATTTTTTTTACTTCAAAAGCATAATTTTGTTTTCAACTTTTTAATTTTCTTTTTTAAAATGATATATATTCATTTCAAAATCTCAATGTTTTTATAAATAACTTTTTCTTTTAATTTCAAATTTTGAACATTTTCAATTATTTTTCAAAATCACAAATTTTTTCAACTTTATTTTTCATTTCAAAATGTTTATTTTTTTGATGAAGTATCGATTTTTTTAATATCATTTTATTTTAAAAATTTCAATTCTTTCAAACTTCTCCATTTTTTTAAAACCATTTTTTTTGAACTTGTCAATTTTTATCGAACTTCTCAATTTTTTTTCATTTTTCAAAATACAAACTCTCATTTTCTTTTTCAAAATATTTTCATTTTTCAACATTGTGAAAATTTTCACATTTTTTAAAATCTTTTTAATTTTCTTTTTTAGGATATTATTTTTTTCTCAAAATCAAATTCATTTTTTTTTTTCAAATTTATCAACTTTATTCAATATTATTTTTCTTCCCACAAAATAGATTTCTATAAAATCACGATTTTTATTTCATCAAAATCTCATTTTTTTTCTCAAACATTGTTAAAAATTTTAAGCTTCTCAGTATTCTTTTTCATGTGATATTACAAATCATTTAAATATTAGTTTTAAATTTTTAAAAATAATTATTTCCACTCATTTGATATAAAAATAAAATAATTTTTTTTTTGCATTCAATCAATTGTTAAAAAATAATCTTATATACAAATATGTACAATTAAACCATTAAAATTCTATTAAAAAACAATTATTAGACTACAAAAAAAAAAAACATAATTTTCCACCATATTCTAAAAAAATAAATGTTTAAGGCAAGAGTCTTTTTACGATGGACCATGATTCGTCGCAAAAGCAACTAAAAGCCGTCGCGAATTGCTATATTGGGCGGGAATTTACAAACTCTATATCATAAACACAAAATTTGCGACGGATTTAGTCCGTCGCCATTTTACGACAGACCAGAATCCGTCGTAAATCAGATTTTAGCGACGGATTTTGGTCCGTCGCAAAATTCTACTTGAACTGGATTTTCGAGAAAGAAGGGATTAGCGACGGACTTTTTCCATTAGCAACGGATTAAATCCGTCGTTAAACCAAGTAATTTTTCCGATGGACGAAGTCCGTCGCAAAAATCCGCAGCAAATTCGCGATTTTGGTGTAATGACTTCTTCTGAAATGACCCGTATTTATATAAATATAGGGCTGATCAAATTTTTAGACATTGTGTCCCAGAGGATAAAGTTCAGAGTTATTTTCTTTTACTATATGGAAGCATGTGGTGGCCATTTTTCTGCTAAGAAAATCACTGCAAAAATTCTGCAGTGTGGGTTTTACTGGCCCACCATATTTAAAGACACTCATGTTTTCTATGTTGCTTGAGATAGATGTCAAAGATTGAGAAGAGTATCTCGGCGCAACATGATGCCTTTATCTTTATTTTACCATTGAAATTTTTTTATTATTGGGGTAATGATTTTATGGGCCCATTTCCATCTTCTTTTGGATTTCTTTATATATTGGTTGGTGTGGATTATGTTTCCAAGTGGATTGAGGCAGTTCCAAGTAAAAATACTTTTTCTACATTTGAAACTCTAAAGAAAAATACTTTCTACATTTGACTAGTGACAACAAAGTGGTCATACAATTCCTCCAGAAAAATACTTTTCTATATTTGAAACTCCAAAGACCATCATTAGTGATGGCAGGTCTCACTTTTATAATAGGACATTTGAGGCTTTAATAAAGAAATATGACATCAAGCATAAAGTGAGCACCCCATACCACCCACAAACGAGTGGGCAAGCTGAGATTTCTAATTGAGAAATTAAACACATTTTGGAGAAAACTAACGCCAAATAGGAAGGATTGGTCCCTCAGACTATCCAACGATTTATGGGCTTATAGGACTGCGTATAAGACCCCGATTAGAATGTCCCCATATAGATTGGTATATGGGATGGCTTGTCACTTGCCTATAGAATTGGAATATAGAGCATACTTGTGAGACCCGTATCCTAGACTGTACCCTTCCATAGGCTTCCATAGTCCTCCTGGTCGAATTCCGGCAACCCACAACCTGTAATCGGTATTTGTGCGTAACCCTGAGTCACGTGTTATCAATCTGAGTTCGCTCAATCCGAGACTTGTACCCTTGTGACCGCGCCGTCGCCGCTGTTCCGAAGCCGCGTCTCCCGCGCCAAGGCGATACTCAGGCCAGGAGATGTGGGCCCGCATTCAGTTCAAGAAAAATGCCGCGCATTTGCAAACCCAAGAGAACATGTCCCATCAATCAATCACACCACATCCCATCATGTCAAATACAAGAGTAACCCTAAAGTCTACTATCTCTCTTACAACCCACACCTAGTCAAGTACACACATCACTCCATCCATCACTCACCATCCCTCTCTCTCCTTACATCACCTCTCTCTCTCATCTCTCTCTCTCATTTTCCTCCCAAGCAACCGTCTAAGCTCCATGAGAGAGCTTTATGTGGCCCACTTCCTATCTCTCATCTCCACCATCCAAGCTTCATCTCAACCTTTAAACCTTGTTCCTTTAGAGCTAAAGATGAGAAGTCCGAGAAGATCAAAGGTGGGTGATTTTATGTTTTAATTTTGTGATTTAAGGGCCCACTTATGATGGGACCCATCTTGATGTATGCATTGTATAGGGAGGGCCCATAGTGGTGGGGTCCCTCCCCTTCTCACCGATCTCTCTCTCTCTCTCATGATGAGTGTGGCCCACTAGATCCACATCGATCGTGGACCCACTGTGATGTATGTATTTAATCCATGTCGTTCGCTGAGTGGGTCCACCTGGCTGCCCGTCTGGACAGGCCCAGATGAAGAGAAAATGCAAATACCAGCCCCATTTTGAGCCGAGGTGGGCCACATGTGTGGACCCACCTGATGTGTGGACTGCATCCACGTTGTCCGTCCATCTGAGCCATGGACCACACCATGATATGTGTTTTATCTCCACTGTCCAGATTGTTAGACGGTGGGTTGCACAGTGATGTTTGTGTTATACCCAGACCGTCCAGGGTCTGGCTGTGACACCATCTGATGCACAGACCGTCCAGGTCGTGGACCCCACTTGTTGTGCACGTGTGGTGCATCCACACCATCTAACGTGTTGGACTCAAATCTCTGGTGGGCCACCCCTCATGGTGTATATGTTGTATTTACACCGTCCAGTACTCTGGATGATGGAGTTCCACCTACCACATGTGTGTGGGGCCTGCCCTTATGAATGGTGGACCCCATGTGATATAGTATATATATATATATATTATAATATATAATCTAATATTATATTATGGTGGGTCCCACGTGGAACCGCCAATGAGGTACAGATTGGTTGGTGAATCTCACACCAGCTATTCAGCTGCTGTGATTAACGGCAGCAAGTTTTGTGGGACCCAACCTGCATGTGTAAGGGTGGGGACGACCTTGATATTAGTGTTATATCTAGACCGTCCATCTTGAAGGACGACAGCAAGTTCCATGGACCCACCTTATTGTTTATGTCATCCTCACCATCCAGATATGTTGGATGGTGGATACCCTCCATGATATATGTGTTTATATCTACACCGTTCATCTGTGGCCGCAGCAGCAGAATTCCTGCTGCATTGATGTCAACATTGGGTCAGATCATGAGGTATGTGTTTCATCCTACCGTTTATTTGGACGGGACCCACCTGATGTGTGCATTTCATCCACACCATCCGTCTATTTTGCTAGGACCCACCTCAAATGTATGTGATCTATTCATGTCGTCCATCTATTTTGCCAACATGGGACCACCGCAATTTATTTATTTCATCCACACCATCCAGATTGTGTTGGACGGTGCTAGACAATATTTGGATGGTGCTGATGAGATGGACAGTGTCCAGATGGTGCTGATTTCCATGGGCAATGTTTGGGTAGTGTTGATTGTCACCGTGCACCATGTGCCCAATAGAATGATTGTGTACAGTGGTACACATGTTGCACCTGCAACTATTGAAATAATTTTAGGTGACCCACCGTGATGTGTATATTATCCAGGCCGTCCTTTGGCTGAACCGCTGGTAGGCCCAGCTGTGATGAGTAGTCCCCCTTGCTGCATGTGTGGGGCCCACCTGTTATGTATATTAGGCCCATGTGATGGGGCCCACCTTGGTGTACGTATTCTATATTCACACCGTCCACCTTTGGACGATTCCACGTGGGGCCTACCATTGATGCATGTATTGTATATCTATGCCATTCATTTGTGCGGCCCACCATCATGTGTGTGTTGCATGCACACGGTTCATTGATGCAGCCCACTTGAGGTATATGAGGCTCATTGGCGTGGCCCATTGTGATATATGTTAGGCTCATATCATGCGGCCCATTATGTTATATACGAGACCCTTGTGTAAGGCCCATTATGATTGCATGAGGCCCATTGTGGTGTATATATGGCTCTTGAGTGAAGCCCAATGCGATGAATATGTAGACCGATCTAGTGAACATGTCTCTATGGGCTGAGCAGGATGGGAACAGACTATCCCGTACGCGCATACCCATGGGTTCGAAGCCTCGACCGGATTTGCAGGGTAGGTCGTTCCTTAGCAAGAGGCCCCGATCAGATTCTCCCCCTCTGCTTATGGCTCCACCAATACAGCCGAGGTGACTTGACATGTGGTGCACTTATTGTAAGTGGTCGGGTCATGTTGACACATATTGCTTTACCAGGATGAGGGACAACGGCTTTATGCCCCCTCAGAGAATCAGCCATCAGATGTCACTAGCTGTCTCAGCTCTACCTCTACGTTCTGTACTACCCGCATAGCCTTCGTCAGGCCACCTACACCTCGATTTAGGCCGCCTCAATGGCTTATGGTATCGCAGCCGAACCATTCTCAATAGGCTCGGGTGCACTCACTTGCAACTGAGGCATCCGAGACAGCAACTGCAGCACCACTGGCCTTTGAAGTTACAACGCATATCTAAGGTACTCTAGTCTTCTTATTGGTGGACACTGGGTCCACTATCTCTATCATATCATGCGTAGCAGTCAAGCGACTGGGGTTGAAAACCAGTCCTATGGTTGGGTTGAGACTCCTTACTGCCACGGGGACCTTCTCAGATACTACCAAGATGTGTAAGGGATGTTCGATAAACTTAGAAAGCAGAACAGTACTCGGTAACCTGATTATTGCCCCGCTATGTCATTATAATGTGATCCTCGGCATGGATTGGCTCACCGAGATGAAGGATCGATTGTGATACTAAGGTGGTGACAGCCCATGGACCTGAGGGCACGACCTTTACATTTCCAGTGCAGGTCAGTTGGTACTACCGCATTAGTTGTTATGCTATCCTGCTAGAGAATGTTGATGGTCCAACACTTAGGAACACGCTAATAGTTCAGGATTTTACAGACGTGTTCAGGAAGATACCGGGGTTGCCTCCTCAGCGCAAGATCGATTTTACCATTGATCTAATGCCTGGTGCGACACCCATTTAACTACTGACTTATCACATGCCTCCATGTGAGATGGAGGAATTGAGGAGACAGATTGATGATCTGTTAGAGGCAGACTTGATACGACCAAGTGTATCTCCGTGGGGAGCACCCATGTTGTTCGTGAAGAAGAAAGATGGATCACTACGATTGTGTATTGATTATTGTAGATTGAACCAAGTGACGGGGAAGAACAAGTATCCTTTTCCCTGGATAGATTATCTGTTCGACCAGTTGAAGGGGGCACGGTATTTCTTGAAGATTGACTTACAGTCGGGGTATCACCAGTTGCGCGTCAGGAATGAAGACGTGTAGAAGACAGTGTTTAGAACCAACTTTGGGCATTACGAGTACCTTATGATGTTGTTTGGACTCACAAACGCACCGGCAATTTTCATGGACCTGATGAACCAGGTGTTTCGGCTGTATCTGTACCGATTTGTCATTGTATTTATAGATGACATCCTGATATACTCTAAGAGTCAAGAAGATCATCAGGAGCACCTGCAAGCAGTCTTTGATACGCTCCGAAAGAACCAGTTGTTTGCACAGTACAAGAAGTGCGACTTTTGGAAGGAAGAAGTGAAGTTCTTAGGATATGTGGTGTCTAAGGAAGGAATAGCTATGGACCTTGCTAAGGTGACCACAGTTCAGGACTGAGAGCAGCCCTGTTCGGTTACTGAAGTGAGGAGCTTTCTTGGCCTGGCAGACTATTACCGTTGATTCATTAGGGACTTTTCCAAGATAGCCAGACCGTTGTCTCAGCTGACTCGAAAAGATCTCAAGTTTGCCTGGAATGAGAAGGCAGAAGTAGCTTTTTCAGAACTGAAGGACAAGTTGACATCTGTCCTTGTGCTAGTATTGCCAGAGCAAGGGGTCAAGTATATGATATACACCGATGCGTCTCGTATTGGTTTGGGTTGTGTTCTGATGCAGAAGGACAGGGTTATTACCTATACATCGCGACAGTTGAGGAAACACGAGGAAAACTACCTTACGCATGACCTAGAGTTAGCGGCTATCATCTTTGCATTGAAGCTCTGGAAACATTACCTCTATGGAGAGGAGTTCGAGCTCTTTTATAACCATAAGAGCCTCAGGTACATATTCACACATAGGGACTTGAATATGAGGCAGCGACGATGGATGGAAACCTTGAAGGACTTTAAGTTCGAGGTCTCCTACCATCCTGGTAAGGCTAACCTTGTGGCAGACGCGTTAAGCCGTAAGAAGATGATAGCATTTGCAGCTCCGCTGATGATAGACGAGTCGAACATGGTAGAATTTGTGCGAGACTTCAAACAAAAGCTTACGGTGGAGGAACCGTTTAAGAGCGTCGCACACATTCACGTAAAGCCACTTATCGACGACCAAATCATTTTAGCTCAGAAGGAAGATGAAGGGTTACTAGAATTGAGGAAGCGAGCTACTGGCGATGTAGACTCAGAATGGAGAGTTGGTACAGATGGGGGTTTACGTTATCGTGGCCGCCTATGCATCCCAAATCTTCATGACTTGAGAAGGAAAGTGCTCGAAGTCGCTCACAAATCGAAGATGGCAATGCATCCTGGTAGTACGAAGATGTATCGAGACATAAAGAGGTCATATTGGTGAGACAACATGAAGGCCCACATAACAGATTATGTGTCCCGTTGTCTCATGTGCCAGCAGGCCAAGGCAGAATTCACCGACCTCCTGGACTACTTCAATCTATGCCCATAGCTGAATGGAAATGGAATTTCATCTCTATGAATTTCATTTCAGGATTATCAAAGACAAGGAAGGGACATGACTCCATTTGGGTGATTGCGGACCGGTTGACGAAATCGGTTCATTTTCTCCCTATTAGAGTCTCGAACTCTACAGATGATTTGGTCAGGCAGTACATCAAGGAGATAGTATATCTGCATGAAGTCCTTATGGAGATCGTGTCGGATCGAGACATGCAATTCACATTTATCTTCTGGACTCGTATCCAGGAAGCAATGGGTGTGAAACTGAAATTCAGTACAGCATTCCACCCACAGACTGACGAGAAGACGGAATGGGTCAATCAAGTGTTAGAGGATATGCTGCAAGCATGTGTGCTTGATTTTAAAGACAGTTGGGATGACTGTCTTCCTTATGCTGAGTTCGCTTATAACAACAGTTTTCAGGCAAGTATTGGCATGGCCCCCTACGAAGCACTGTTGGGCGTCGATGTAGAGCACCGCATTGCTAGGCAGAGATTGGTGAGAAGAGTTTGATTGGCCCAGAGTTAGTACAGGCAACCTCAGAGAAGATCGACATTATCAGGCATCGACTTCTGGCAACACAGAGTAGACGGAAGAGTTACGTTGATACGAGGTGGCAACCGCTAGATTTTGAGGTTGGGGACCATGTGTTTCTCAAGATTTTTCCCATGAAGGGAGTCCTTCAGTTTGGCAAGAAGGGGAAGCTCATGCCACGTTTCATTGGCCCATTCCAGATACTAGGCTGAGTGGGTGTGGTTGCGTACCGCCTTGCTTTGCCCACACCACTCATACGCGTGCACAATGTATTTCACGTACTATGTTGAAGAAGTACGTTCCTGATCCTTCCCACATCATCAAATGGGAGCAGGTACAGTTGAGTGAGGATATTACTTATGTACTATGACCAACACGTATCCTAGATAGGAAGGAACATGTGTTGCGCAATAAAGTAATTCCACTTGTGAAGGTGTTGTGGACATATCACACTGAGGAAGAGGCTACTTGGGAAACAGAAACTGAGGTTCGTAAGAACTACCCTCAGATTCTCGAGGAGTATGAAAAGGTACTGATTTTGAGGATGAAATTTTTCTTTAAGGGGGGCAGATTGTAACGTCTCGGAAAAATTCATATAAAGACCCGAGTACCACCTCAGGCAGAAATCACTAAGGGTTAAATTATGTAGGAAATTAGACAAAAAGTAATTAAGTACTAAACTGAATTAATCAGTAAATTAGCTTGAATCGCTTTTAATATGAACTGCAAGACCCAAAACCAGTAGCATCACTGACTCTACATTACCTAAAAACCTAGGATCAATCTCAAAACCCAATTGCTCTCGAGAGCATCTTGAAACTCTGTATCGGACCTAGACCGCGCATTGAAAGTCTGATTAATGTGAAACTATACAGTTATGACCGCCTTATTAGGCTTGATAACTACCTAGGAAATCAAGTCCAAATAGTATCTAAAAATGCACAACTTGAGCCCGGAGCAAAGTGTGTGAGAAACGTAAATATCTTTAGAAAATGAACTCAAATTTAAGTGAATTGGACCGTTGCTTGCAGGACAAATTTAAGGTTTCAAACCATCAGAATTTGACCCAAATACACCCTTGGATCAAGAAAATTTCCCTATACAAGTCAGTGTACTTGTGGCCCTGATCGAGTGACGATGACCGTTGAATTGAAACTGGTCCTCCACGGTCCATCCAAAAATTCAATCAGACCGAAAACTTAACCCGATACAAATCCATTGTCAGGGAACTTTTCACGGACTGTATGCAGAAAATGGACCTCCAAATGAGCTCCGTTGGACCGAAACAGCCAACTTTTGGCTATAACCTAAGTATACCATGGCCCTGGGGCCATTGAGCTCACTTTTGAGCCTATATAAGGCCCTTAAACCCTCTCTCTCCCATGCCATACGAATTTTCTAAACCCTAAGAGAGAGAAGAGAGAAAAGAGAAGGAGAAAGTGAGGTGAAGAGAGAGAGAGAGAGAGAGAGAGAGAGATAGTTACTGGGATTCGATCCCATCGCTTCACATGCCTAGTCATCCTTCCTGTATCGTTATACCGGCGATTTCGACTCCGTTCTTAGGTAAGAAATCCTAACCCTACTGTTTGTTAAGTATCCAAATAGAGTAAACGGTGAAATAGCTAACCTATTTCATGTTATAGGTTGTCGTTGTGCCGTAGACGAAGACTTAGTGTTCAAACTGAGTTCGATTCTAGTTTACTGACGGAAGGTGCAAACTATAAATGTTTAGGTTATAGTTTTCAAGGCTTTCAATATCAATTAATGATTTATGACTGACTTGATTGCTATCACATGTGCTTAGATATGATGTTTTACGTATATTACATATATATGTGTACTATGTTGATTTTAATGCATTCTATGTGTTCGTTAAAATATTTGGTTGAATATGGAATTATGATTTGTGCTTATTATGATTGATGTTTGAGAATACATAATTATTGTACGTGTGGCAACTCCCTTGTGGAAGGATTTACTATAATACCTGTTATAACTACTATATTACATGTATGTTGATATGTGTAGTTTAAGTGTTTGATAAAATGCCTGAATGAGAAAATGCTTGTTGTAATGTATTTAATGAGGGCGTTGAGATAGGATTCTCAATTCCCTTATCTATAGTTACAGTTTCCTTTATGTAACTTATCTTACTACTACATGATTATGAATGAAATGCCTATGTATGCTAACATATGTATTATTTGTTTGTTGAAATGCTCAAATGAGATTTATATCTAGATTGGTTATCACTTATTTTCCTTGACTATCACATGCGAATGCTATTGTTTGGAGTGTGATTGGGGCTACGATGTAGTCCAGGTGATCGGTAATGATTTACCATCGGTGGCCGAACTGTTTTAGCCACGATGGATACGTTCGATAAATCTGAGTCATACGATGATTATCGACAGTGGTTAGGCCACGAGGAGTGCTTACGTGCTCCATATCGATTAATTCAACGTGCGCTCGTACCAGTCGAGCTTGTCAAGTAACCCAATTGGCCTAATGTATGTTCACCATATATGGACGCTACTGCTTGAATCTAAGGTACCAACTTACCAATGTGACACCTGTTTAACCTTGGTACCTCAATCCGCTAAGACTCATGAGTCGGGCATGGTGGTATGGCACACCATGGATGAGCCGTCGGCCTACATTAGGGTGACGAGCCTCCCCATAGTGTCTAGTGAGAAAACCAAACTCGTGAACCAAATACGATGGTATGGGACACTATATTCGAGTTGTCGGCCTACGATCAGGTGATGAGCCTCTCGTAGTGACCTCGAGTATATACTAGGACTACACTAAGGTGACGAGCCTTTCCGTAGTGACTTCGAGTATAAACTAGGAATGCGCTGAGGTGACGAGCCTCTCCGTAGCGACTTAGAACTGCTATCGTATGAGATTAACTAGGATCGACAACCCTAGATGGATCATTGTTTGGATAAATGATATAAAGGGAGGTGCCTTAGCTTCCCAACCTACTGCATGAATAAGACTAATTAAGAACTTGGCTAATCACTCACATGCACCGCATTGCATGTGCTTTGGCGAGGAAGCGCACGTTTACTAGGAGTGTTGCATACGCGATCATGAGATGATGTCGTTGACGGAGTGCATGCGAGGGCATGCATCATTAATACATATCATCCTTGCATTAATCAGAGTACTTAGGAATGTTTGTTATATTGCTTCATCATTACTACTTGACTGAATTGATAACATGTTAACCTTTGCCTTATAGCTCCACTGAATTGATCACTCACTCCCACTATGGGACAGTGTTTTAAAACACCAACCAAACTCTGTTGTAGTTTCAGGTGATGTCGAGACCTACGAGGCGGAGCCTAACTTCTATGACTACGACGAGGAGTTCTCTTATTTGTAACTCTCTGGCGGGTCTCTGTAAACTTGGAGTTGGGTCACCGAGGCTACAGGGACATGGATTAGACGACACTACACTTTATCATTTTGTATATTTTGGAACCAAACATATAATTATTTGACCTGGTATCATGTTCATACTCTGAGGACTTACAACTACTTATACGTTCTATATACTTGTCACAGTCTTCCGCTTGCATAATCTGTCTCTGGAGTATGATATGCTGATTTAGCGTAATCTCATTCATGTTTAATGTGCTAATACAGACAGCATTTAATCATCATTATCTATGTTGCATAAGTGATGCATTGGAACTCGGGAGTTGGGCTCCTGCTCGACTCCCAATTTTCAGGGCGTTATAAGAGCAGTCTGAAATGCACAGGCCCCATGAGATGCAACGCCTAAAGCATCCCAATAGCTGGCCGGGCCAATATCCTGATCCTCGACAAAAGTTGCATGTCTCATCACTTCCTCGAAGTCCGCACCAAAAATCTGACCCAGACCATCCGTAAGAAGTCCATCACCTGTCAGATCCAAACCGCCTAAACTGCCAAAGTGGGGCCTGCAATCCATCGGGATACAATCCATCTCATGCACACCATCCACCATTACCATGCTGTCATCTACACCACCCATAACCATCGCTACACCAACTAAACAATCCGTCACCGTCATCGCACTATCCCCACCATCAAACCCATTCATCCTCATCACATCAACATCCACAAACCCTGGTGGCCCATCTGGCGTAGATCCACCAAACCCATCCAGTCCGATCAATCCATTCCCATGATCGCCATCAATGGAGAAAGGAACCATGGCATAAATGGCATTAACTTCCCCCAAAGAACCCATCATTTCACCACCAACCTCCATTAATCCATCCATAAATGGATCCTCACCACCATAAATAAAGGATGATCCACCAACCTCTCCACCATTTATGGACCCACCAACCCTCTCATCATGGCTAGCCATAATAAATCTAAAAAGGGGAGTGGAAGGGACAAAAGAGGAAGAAGACAAGGAAGAAGAAACAAAAAGAGAAGAAGGAAGGGATAAAGGGAATGATCAAAGGGCGTGGACGGACGAGAATGTCCAAAAAGTGAGTAGAAGAATAAATAGAGAAGAAGAGGACTTGCTGGAAGAAAACATGGACGGAGGCGGTAATCGAATTACTGTCGGCGGTACTCGAAGTACCGTTGCAGGTACTGACACCCATGTATCATTGTTGCACCTGACAAAACAGGGGAAAGGGCAAAAGTCAGTGGGCGGTAGTCGGACTACCGCCGGCAGTAGTCCAACTACCGCCCTGGCCCATAATCACGCATAATCAAGTGTGGGATCCAATCCTGAAACCCCGGAGCCCGATTCATCTCCGAAAAAACGTTTTGGGCCATCTACAAACAATGTTTCAGAGTCCAAGGGTAGAAAAGACAGGCAGGAAAGTTTTTTTAAACATCCAAGAAGGGTTGTACAAAACAAGCATACAAATCACATGATACAATAGAAGCTAGTCATCCTCATCAGGTATATATTCGTCTCTACCCTTTTGGCGGACATGCGGACCCCGGAGACCTCCACCAGCAAAATGCACACCATCACTTAGAGCATAAGCAGGGTGCAGTATGGGGCCGATACCATACTACTCGCAACAGGAGCTGTACTCCCTCGCTGGGTCGACAAAGGTGCTAGCATCAAAGCTCTCCAAAGCAGCAGTTAGTTCTCGCTCTAGCACCGCCCTCCAATCAGATGACCCAGATGGTGGGCTGAACGGGACGAGAGGACTCCCCTCCAACTGCCAGAAGAGCCTCTCGACGAGGTACCACTTCGTCACTCAAGGGTCCTCCAGAATACAAAACTGCTTTGAGGCCTAAAAAGCCTCCTGGGCAGCAGGAACAAGGGCCGCGTTCGACCGAATATATTGTCGAGTGCGAAACAGTGAAAACAAAGGGCGTACATAAAGTACAGTGCGAAACAACAAGGGGCAACATGGGATAGGGCAATTACTTACATCATCAAGGACCAGGGCGTCTATATTTGACCTCCAGGCAAGATCAGAAAACATGCGTGTGTGGCTACGGTTATCCTTGTACCACAGCATCATATAAGAAAAAGGAGGCGAATGATCAATCAAAGTAGGCACCAAGTGAGGGAAATGGTTGAAAAAGCACACCTGCATGCTATCACAGTCAAAGGCTGACTTCAATCATCCCAAAAGCCGAAAAGCATGAAAAAGATAGATCCAAAGGATACCTCAACAACCGGATAGAAGCTAGTCAAAGACCTGCTAACGCAGTGGCTGGCCTTGTCCAGTCCTTCGTATAAATGGGAAGAAGAGCTGCATTCCAATTATACAATGCGGGGAAGGTGATATCTGCCACCAACGTCAACAGGCGAAAACTCGCGAGCTCGTTCCCATGGCAGAAGATCATCGCCCCCATTGTATACAGTATCAGCGAGCGGGCCTTCACGATGGCTACGGCCTCAATCTCAGGAATACGACGAGCAAAGTTCGACGACAACCAAAGCAACCTGAATCGATGGCCGAAAAAATCTGAGGCATCCGGCATCATCCACAGTAGACTCATCCGGTCATCCTCAGAAGGTACCAGGAGATCATCCTCAAAAGGGACAGATCCCCCGTCATACCTAAGGCCCAGCTGCATGTAGATATCATATGGGGTGATCCCCCACTCTCCAAAGGACAGATGAAAAGTATGAGTCCCAGCGTGTCATCGCTCTGCCAAAGCCGATAGAAGGGACGTGTTAGTCTTGCTTAGACGAATCTGGAACAAACTGGCAAATAGAGTATGCTCTAACACATCAAAGAACAGGGGTTACAGATCTTGAAACCAATCCGGCCAATGTGTCCTAACCCCACGTCCCCTCAGGATCGCAGGTGCGCCACCCTCCTTTGGCCACATAAGACAAATGGCGACCCTCAGGAGGCACAAAAAAGGGTCGGCTGACTAATGGGAAGAGCTAGCCTCACTCCTACCACGACGAGGCATGCTACACAAACAAAATCCGCGGGTAAGCACCTCTGCACTGACAAAACTTAAAGCCAAGGTCCATTTCCAAAGCCCGTTCCAAGGCCCATTTCAAAAGCCCATGTTAAGGCTCATTTCCAAAGCCCGTTCCAAGGCCCATTTCAAAAGCCCATGTTAAGGCCCATTTCCAAAGCCCGTTCCAAGGCCCATTTCAAAAGCCCATGTTAAGGCCCATTTCCAAAGCCCATTCTAAGGCCCATTTCAAAAGCCCATATTAAGGCCCATTCCTCTGCCCATTTCAAAAAGCCTATTCTCAAGGCCCATTTCCCAAGGCCCATTCTCAAAGCCCACCTTTCAAAAATAAAAAAAGCCCAAGCCATTTTTAAGGCCCATAGAGTCCAATGAAATCACATCCAGGGACCACATCTCTAAATCAACGTCCACCTCAACTTGGCCAACTAAAATCATGATTTGGAGCCCACTCAAGGAAAGCCATCCATACATCAAATCAAATCATATGGGATGTACCATAAATGGTGGCCCGCCATCAAGATCCACACCATCTGAAATGTTTAAGTGGGCCCAAGATCATCCATCCTAAGGTCCAGATCATCCAAAAAATAAAAAATACAAAAAAAAAAAAATTCCAAATAAAGGAGTGGGGCCCCCTTTCTCATCACACCCCACTCTAACAAAGAAAACAATATATATATATATAACAAATAAAAAACCCAACCATCCCTATAGCTCAAAATAAAAATCCAGCAAGATCCAATGGGTGAGATCTAGCCCAAGCAGTCAAGGGTCTTGATCATGGTCCTCTTAAGCCCAAAAGAAAGATCCAAACCCACCAATAAATCTTCCAAAAAAAATTGATCTAGAAAAATCCAACAAAAACTCCTCAAATAAATGATCAAGTCACCTAAAAATGTGAGAAAGGGAAGAAAACACAAGGGAAAATCAACAAAAACCACCACCAAGGAGCTTCTAGGGACCACAATGGAGTCCCTGGACGTCCAAGGGCCGGTTTCAAATAGAGGAAGAGGCCCCATCGTTTGGACCAAAGGCTGACTCGGACCATAGGACGAGAATACTCTGGGGATGGCGGTAATGATCACCTGCAGGTGGCGATCGACCGCCCCCAACCAAATTTACATGGGACAGCGGGCTTGTCCCCTTTGATAGGATGGGATTCTGGATCTTCCCTTGATTCATTGGATAATAACCCAAGAAAAGACAAAAGAGGAGAAAAGATTCCTCTCAGAATTTCATCTCGAAATCTCACGAGAAATTCAAAATCTCGTGAGAAATTGAGAATCTTGATAAAGTAAAACTTGAAATTACTGAAAAAAGCACAAGAAAAAAAAGAAAAATAGAAAAAGAAATATAATATAATAAATTGAGCCCCATTGATTTATTAGTGGAGGTCATCTGTCAATTTATTACAATAAAAACTGGACGATCTCAACCACCCAAAAGATCGGACGGATCTTTCAAAAATCTAAAAAATATTTTCAAACCATAAGTCCCATTAATTTCTTAGTGGAGGCCATCTGTCAATTTTTGCAAATAAAAACCAAACAACGACGCCCACCCGCGAGATCGAACGGATATTTTAAAAAAAAAACCAAAAATATTTTTAAATAAAATCCCTAAGGAATCTATCTCCAAAGAGGATAATTTTTTTAAAAAAATGCACACGACACGCAGTACACTGAAGAATCTTCCATATTCTCTAGTTGCGGTCAATGCAAACAGCTAAATAAGATTCGGTCTCCCCCGGTTTCCCTGGAGGATAATTGAATACGTATGTGATACATGTATGATTGGCTCGATCTCTATATCTGGACAGTCGTACGAATGTTAGTAGAAATGAGTAATCTATCTCTAGAAAGAATAATCAAACTCAAAGTGACAATAATCTATTGTAACCAAAGTATCAGAATCAGAAGACTACATGGCAAAAGATTACTTGCACATACCTAGTCTGGGATATTCAGAAATTTTGATCAAGTACAAGTCGACGTAGTGAGTTCCCCCTAAGGCCGCACCAACGCGCAGGGCAGCTAACCACTTTAACGATCAAACAGAACGAATACTCCTAGGGTGATTACGTAGTAAAGGAATACAGACCTAACAGTACGAGAATCCTTGTAAAGCCGTACCAATGCGCAGAGACCCTACTTTTCAGACTTACCCTCCAATGCTATTAACAATCTGACGTGAAAGGGTTGTGATTGGTGACCCATAAAGCCGCGACAAATGAGCAGGGAACAATCACAACATTTTCCTCAATCCTTGTGATATGTGCAAATCATCTTTTGTCCAAACAGTCAGCTGACAATGATACAATGACAAGCAACAAATTCGAATCACTACCCTTTTCTGACCAGAAGGGTGGGGTGTCCACTCAGTTGCTCATAACCTCGGCCAAAGAGGGGCATCTATAGACACCCCACCCAGGCTAATATCTTGAGAAGGCTAAGACAATCTGGGAATCATGATTATATCCTTAACCTAACTCTAGCTTAAACCTAAACCTAACCCAAAATCCTGACCCAAACCTCAAACCCCCAACCTGCAACTTGAAACCCTAATCCAAACCGTTCAACCCACATACAGCCCCCGCTTATACTCTATACCCTGATCTGAGCCCTTTACCCAAACCTAAGTCCACCTACCTGAACTCCAAAACCCCAAAAAGGGGACTAGCGGATGAACCAGTACACCAAACAAATCCACACGCTTGAGCCCAGCCCGAGCCCTTCCCAGGCGATAGTCCAACTACCGTTGGAGGTAGTTTGACTACTGTCAGCGGTACTTAGAGTGCCGCCGCTCGCGGCCCGCATGTGAATCTCTGGGGACAGCTGTCCCAGCATCCGAAAGTTAACTTTCTCCAAAAAATTACTCCCTTATTCGACCTTATTTACCATTTTACCTATCCCACTAGCCAATTTGGGAGTGCGTTATATGGTGTTTCTCTCCCCTCAGCCATTCACCACTTGCCACATCAACATTTACCCCTCTCAAACCTAGTAATTATAGTAATGTCATTGGAGAAGGCTATAAATAGCCTTCTCCTCTTCACATTTCACAACAACTTCTCATTTCCAAAGCTAAGTGAGAGAGAGAGAGGGAGGGAGGAAGAGAGTAAGGGTGAGGAGAAGCTCACAAGCCTCCAAGTCCAGACTTTTCGGTTATCCTCTTAGCCTACTCCCTACCTTCCCAACCATCCTGATCCCCAAGTCTAGCCCGGATTGATCATAACCCAGTCTATGTCTTAACCTACTCAAGATTAAGCCAAAGATCCATTCATTTTACATACAAGCATTCATCATGACATTTATTCCCTTCTTAACCCCCTAGCTTCTATAGATCTCTAGTGAACGTATTCTTTGTGACTTGTCATACATCGGATCCTGTCACATCAGAAATTCATAGCAATCTAGTCCATTTTTCTTCACCTTTTGGCATAAGCATCATTACATCCGCTTTCTAAACACATTCTTGGACATATGCACTGTAGCTAGCCGAGATTTCGAATCTTACAACATTAAAAATCCACGTGTGTCTAGTCCTATCACAACCATAGCATCCGTCCCTTGAGATTTCCTTGCCACACCAAGTAGAGACCGTACATTTGTATAGGCAAAAAGGGTGCCTAACACCTTCCCTCTTTGTAACCAAGGTCCCTTACCCGGAATCCCGGATCGTAGATCAGGAGTCTCTCCAACCATACACATTCCGCGGGTTCTAGCCAACTACGGGATACTGAGATTAAGCAGCTAGTGGTGAGTCCAAATATTCAATCCAATCATCTCCACTACGAAACTTAAAATCAACGTGGGTGCCGATTTCTAGTGTCTACAATAGATCTATCCAAAATCTAGTGGACCCGTTCACCAAGGGATTAGCAAGGGATGTTGTCAGTAGAACATCAAGAGCAATGGGCCTTAAGCCAATTTCACAGACACCAGATGAGGAAAACCCAACCTAAGTTAATAGGTTCAATAGGAAAAGTATCTCACAGGAAGTATCTGAAACAACACTGTACGTTTTCTATCTGTCTCATTCCTGGATGTATGTAGTGTTGGGTACCTGTAATAATAAAAAGAATGATGAGCTGCTGCTCTTAATGAGTCCTGTCAAGGGTGTTATAGTTACAGGGGCATTCATAAGGACTCACATATATGAGTATTGGAAGTGGGGCCGTTTCTTGATGTTCGAGAGTTTTGGTTACTCTCATGAACTCATAAATCCAGGACAGAGCACAAGGTCGTTAATATGCTATAATTTTAGAGCACGTGACTATTGAAATTTATGTGTGTGTGTGTGTGTGTGTAACATGTCTGGTTATGTCATATAGAATACTTAGTTCAAGACTATAGTCACTAAGGATTCTGATTCAACCTTGATTTATTTACACTAAGTGAAGGTTCAAGTCTATAAGACACCTTCTCCTATGCACATATTTTCCTTACATACCCTGACCTCTTTATTTTGAAAAATAGTGGGGGATTGTTGGGTTTTTTCAAAACAAGAAGAAAAAAAAATTTTCATTTATAAAGAATTTTTGGGAAAAGGGCTATGGCTTTGGTGATTGTTGGTGACCATTCATTAATTTGTGAATGGTGATGCCTCTTGGTAAAGGGAGCATCATTTGAATTTAAAATGGAGGGATGTCACTATTGAAAAGACACCGCCATTGTTGAAAAGACACCATGGAAGAAAATGTCTTTTCATGAAAAGGGTCTTTAGCATCTCTTGTGATTCTATATAAACTCATCTTTGGGTCAATCCAAATTCACAATTCCAACAATCTCTTCTCCATCTTCTTCTCCATTTTTGTTTTTGGATGGTTTTTAGAAAGAAACAGTTTTCAAGCGCTAAACTGTAAATAGTTTTTCAAGCAGTAAATTGCAAATAGTTTTCGGGGAATAAATTATAACAGCACAAAAGTCAAGGGTGTATGCTGCAAAAGTGTGTTCGGGGTGCGGTTTTTTGGTTTTGCAAGCCGAAACCCACATTTCTTTAGTCTTGGAGAAGAAGTTTATTGTATCCTGAAGGCAGATTTGTTGTAATTGTCCTGCAAATTGGTTTAATCACCGGTAAGGTGCGAATATCGCCTTAAAGATAGCGACATCATAACGTGCCTTGAGCCTATCTTTAAGTCATTCATTTTCTTTTTTTTCTGCCTCAACCATAACAGAAATCTCACTACTTTGTGAGTGTGAAAGACTTAAATGATCACACAATCTCTTTTAACACTATCTACATTCATTGTTAGGCCCATCGTATGAACGGTTTGGATTCCAAAACATGACCCAGATCGACCAACTATAATCCTGACATTTCCTATAATAACACTTCAGTGGTATTGTAGCCATGGTTTAAAATATCGTCCGATGTGACTAATGTGGAAACGGATTGGCTACTCCCCTGCCACCAGCCAATGGCTGGTGGTCGGTGCTATGTGGGCCCACCATGATTTATGTGTTTCATCCATGCCATCCATCTATTTTTCTAGATCATTTTTAGGTATGAGATTTAAAAAAATGAGGTATATCCCAATCTCAAGTGGACCACATTACAGGAAACAGTGTTGAATGAACGCTCGACCATTAAAAGCTTTTTGGGGGCCATAAAATTTTTGGATCAAGCTGATCTTTGTTTTTTACCTTCATCTAGGTCTGTATGACCTAATCAACAGATTGGATGTCAAATAAACAGTACAGTGGGCTTAGGAGGATTTTGATGGTGGATATCCAATCACTATTGTTTTTCTATGGTGTGGTCCACCTGAGATTTATATCCCTCTCATTTTCGGGATCTGGCCATAAAATGATCTGTAAAAATGGATGTACGGCATGGATGAACTATATACATCATGGTGTGGCCCACAGAGCACCGACCACCAGCCACCGGGCTAGAGGCAGGGGGAGTAGCCAATCCGTTTCCGACTAATGTCGGTTCGCTCCCAACTATATGACTCACCACACCAATGCAGGACAGAAACGGGAGTGAGTCAAACTGAGTCGGAACGAGTTGTATCAGTTTCCATCATAAGCGATTCACACTACCAGAAACGGTACTTAAATCCATGGTTGCAGGAAAAGCTCTTATTCTATAGTGCTTTGTGTGACACTAGTAAGCCATGTAGGGTTCGCCAATTGGACGGTCGTGATAGCAAGAAGATAAAGCCAGCTGTGCTGTAGACCACAGGCCAACGAACTGAAAAGCTTCTCTTTCGGACAAGGTCAAAACAAAAACCAAAGGTGTCTCCTTCCCACGCTTTCCTGGACGAAAGGGCGTAAGAGCAGCCGGCTTCCCAGGAGAAAAGGACGCACGAGATTAACGCTATGGCGTAAAAAAAAAAAAAATTTAAAAATTTTTAAAAAAAATTTAAAAAAAAAAAAAAAGAAAAAGAAAAAGAAAAACTGTTCTTTTATCAATCTTCGAACCTACCAATAACGTGTTATATGATAGTTATGAAGAGTACGGAACCCCATACACGTTCACAGATCAATGTACACGTGGCAGACAAGTAAACCGTTAAAATCATGGTCCACTTTGTATCAGTCACGCATCTAAAAATCACACTGAATGGATGGCTGAATGATTTTAAAAATATCCATATCGGTGAACAATCAAATGGACTTAAAAATATCCATATCGGTGAACAATCAAATGGACCGGTAAAATGAAAGAAAGGAAATGATCATGGCTGTCCACTTAAAATAGCTCTGGGCCCCACAATATCAACATGTAATATATATATCACGTGCACATTGGCTGTATGCATGAGCATGCACATGAATAACCAATCTCAGGTTGAGTATCAATGCCTTTAATCCCATGCAAATTCACGTCCATGTAGTCGTCATTTCGTTTAACTAAAAATAGCAAAACAGCATCTCTCTCCTTCTGCCAAATGTTAGGGCTGATAGTCAATGTAGGAGGAGAAACCTAAAACTAGAGAATCAGCCAACATCACAAAAAACAAAAATGAAAATGAAAAAAAAAAAAAAAAAGTCAAAGAAAACAAAAGAAAAAAAGACCGAAAACACAAGCGTTCGTTATTCCGTTAGAAGAAGAAAAAAGAGGGAAAGAAAGAAAACAAAGAAAGACAAAAAGAAAAAAGAAAAAACATTTTTTTGTTTTCTTCTCACTCATCAACACACCAAACCATTATCCACACCAGTCGCAAACACAAAACCCAATTCCAAAACAAGAAGTAGAGAGAAAAATAGATAGATAGATAGATAGATAGATAGATAGATAAATAGATAGATAGATAGATAGATATAGATATAGATATGAGAGAGAGAGAGAGAGAGAAAACAAAAGGAAGAAAATATATTAATTTTAATTTTTTTTAATCTTTTTCCTTTCTTACATTTTTGGGTTTGATTGAATCATTTGAGTACATGGATCAGAGTGCGTGATATAATGCACAAAGAGCAACGCGCAAAGGCGTGGGAACTAACGGTCAGGAAATCACAAGCAGCTAAGAAGCGCGTAGGCGGGCTCTTCTCCTCGACCACCAACATGTCAGTGGTCCAGGGTGATGACGAAGATGATGAAGACAATGTTGAGGAGGAATGCAGCGGATCCTCGCCTGATATCTCTAACGTCGAACGCCTTCTATCGAATGGCGATTTCTATACAGGCCAATGGTCTGATAACTTCCCACACGGCATCGGCAAGTACTTATGGACAGACGGGTGCATGTATGAAGGTGAATGGTGCCGTGGCAAGACAATGGGAAAAGGGAAGTTTTCATGGCCGTCTGGGGCTACCTATGAAGGTGAATTCAAGACGGGGTTCATGGATGGGTTTGGGACCTACACTGGGTCTAACGGTGATACGTATCGTGGGCAATGGGTTATGAATCTCAAACATGGCAAAGGTCGAAAAAGCTATGCTAATGGAGATTACTACGATGGGGAGTGGAGGTGTGGGTCCCAGGAAGGGAATGGGAAGTATGTGTGGAGGAATGGGAATGAGTATGAAGGGCAATGGAAGGGTGGACAGATCTCTGGTAAGGGATCAATGGTATGGGCGAATGGAAATAGGTATGTAGGATTATGGGAAGAAAACTTACCAAAGGGAGAGGGACGGTTATTGTGGGTTGATGGGAGCTTTTATGTTGGTACATGGAGTAAAGATCCACAAGAGCAGAATGGGACCTACTACCCTTCTGGTGGGGCTTCTCCTGTCGGGAACATTGATTGGGACCCACAAGAGGTTTTCTCTGTCGATTTGAATGATTGTAAGATCTGCCCTGGTGAGACTGTTTCAATTCTTCCATCCCAAAAGGCTCTGAATTGGACTGGACTTGAGGCAGATTACACGCAGAAGCAAGAGAAGCAAGAGAAGCAGGTGGCTTGGCAGACACCCAAGAGCGGTGCTGATAGCAGCAGCAAGCCGAGGTGGAGAAAGTCTATAGATGTGGCGAGGAGAAATAACAGTAGCGCGGAGAAGAATTTTGATGGCATTGGTAATTGGGAGGGTGATATGTCTTTTGATGCTTTGGATCGGAAGTCGGCTTTTGATGGTATGGATCGGAAGTCGGCTTTTGATGGTATGGATCGGAAGTCGGCTTTTGATGGTATGGATAGGAAGTCAGCTGTGGGAGATGATGCTCTAGGTCTAGCAGCCCTCCGTCTGTCAGATGTGGATTCAAGGGCGCCTCGGACGCCGATGATGAAATGGCAGCAGAGGGAGATGAAGAGGCAGGGAGAGACTATTTCTAAAGGGCATAAGAACTATGATCTGATGCTTAATTTGCAGCTGGGAATTAGGTACTGATTTGTTGCATTTCTCTTTATTTCCTTTTTTTTTTTTTTTCATTGATGATTTTGTTTATGGTCTGGTATGAAAATGCACATTGCTTAGCCATGATGAATGGTGGGTTATTTGGGTATGTTCTTAAACATCATACCGTACACGTGGCAGTGAAGAGGATGATTGAGCTATGAGAGGAATGGTCTAGATTCATCATGTCCCAACAAGTATATGATCATGGTTGTACCATTCACTGCAATTTTCGGGGCCCACCACATCAAACCCATGATGAATTTGTCATGATTGCATTATTTTTTTCTTTCTTCATTGGCTTGTTTGAAGTGGGAGGAGGATTGTGGATTGAAGAATGCAGTGTAGATGTTACTTGAAATGCTCATCTCTTATGTTATCTATCTCTTTACTATCTTCCAAGAATGCACATTGGATTCTAAAAATATAGTCCTGAGGATAATATAATAAAAAAATGGAAGTTCCCAATGAAATTTGTGGCCTGTTCGGATCTTGGAAGTGACTATTCATGAGTTTGAGTTTGTTAAAGATTTTTTTTTTTTTTTCAAGTCATTTTTTTTTTTCCAAAAAATGGGTTATTTATTTTCTCACTTTCCTTCTAGAATCGTAGAAAAAAACAATTTCCAATTTATCAGATAAGGCCAATGTGCCAATGTTTCCCCTTTCATGTACATGTACCACCCATGCCAATGTCTTGTCTCACATGTGCCGACCTGACACATGCATTGTCTGTCTTCAAGTGACTCCCATTCAGTGGTGACCGGGCCAGTAACATGTCGGTAGTGGAAAATCTATGGGGTCCACCATGATGTATGTGTTTTATCCATGCCATCCATATAATTTTCCAGCTCATTTTAGGACCTATCTTAAAAAATGAGGCAGATCCAAATCTCAGGTGGACCACAATATAAGAAACAATGGTGATTGAATGCCCACCATTAAAAACTTCCTACAGCCCACTGTAATGTTTATATTTGCCATCCAACCTGGTGATCAGGTTACACAGACCTGAATGAAGGGAAAACAGAAATATCTGTTTGATCCAATAAGTTTTGCTTCCCCCATTTTTTTTAATGGTGGGCGTTCAACCACCGAAAATTTCTATGGTGTGGTCCACCTTAACATGGTTATTGCTGTGGTCACTGTCCGATCAGGATCTATCTTACATGTGTCACATGTGCACCATTCATCTTCAAGCACCCTAAGTGTGTCCATGGGAAACATGTCACAAATGTCTCACTGCCCAATGTATGCTATTGTTCATCTTTAAGCAGTTCACATGTGTCATGTATCAGTGTTACACATGTACCACCATCTATATTTAAGTATCCACATGTGCTGTATGCCAACGTAGCATATGCCAATAATTACTAAGTAATTTTCTTATTAAAAAATTTATTTTCCCCAAGAATAAATTTTAAAAGTGAGCCTTGATTTATTAAAAAATGATGCAACCTAACGTGAGTTGCAACGGACAGCAATGAATAGAATAAATGCATGGACTTCAAAATAATATATCTTCTTACAACTCTAGTTTAGATTATTCAAAAGCCTAGATGAATTTTAAAGTTTCAGAAAAAATAAATAAATAACTAAAATCTAACTCGAACGAGGTTGATTATAGCCAGAAAATTATTAGTTTAAGGGGCTGGTACCTCGAGAATATTAGGGGCTGGTACCTCGAGAATATTAGTAATTCTTTAGAAATTATAATAGAATGAAAATTTGTAATATAAAAATAGAATTGATGATAAATTATTAGGAAAAAAAAATCATTAACTAAAAAAGTACAAAAAACATTGCAAGCAATAGACATGTCAGAACTAAAAATTTCTACAACCACAAAGTGGTGCCAATGAACCGGGAATAACTCTATGAGTTGGACTCACTCACAACTAAAGAGGAATCACTTGCTTTTTTCTTTTTTTTCAAAAATTTATAGAAATAATAATTTTTTAAGAACTCAAAATAAGATCCTCTTCTCGTTGTAAAATAAGTCCTTAAATAGACCAATTACACCAGTCCTTCATATTTAAATTTAATCATTTCCCCAAATTACCAATTAATTATTACAAATTTCCAAATATTAATAATTTATCATCATGACCTTCCCAAGACAAACTTTAATTTCAAATCCTTTCCTTTCCTATGCATGCATGCAACATGATTCCAAGCCATGCATCATGAATGCACTTGGGCCAGAAATAATGGGATGGATTTTCAAGATTGGGCCTGAATCATGGGCAGGGCTTTCCTCTTGAATTGGGCCAACGAAAGCGTGCATAGAAAATTGATAGAAATTTTATTGAAGAAACAAATAGTCGTCGCCACAATTTCTTTCATTCCTTTCCATGGAAAACACAATTTCTTTCTATTTGCTTTGCTTGAATCCAAAGCAATTTCTTTCTAAGGCACTGTTTGGTAGACACCTAAAAATGAGTTGATCTCAATTTAGTTAACAGTAATTAAGCTTTAGGGATCTTGATCTCTAATACATAATGAGTTCATACTAACAGCGATTATTATTAGAATACATAATTACTGCCAACTAAAATGAGATGAACTCGCTTTTAGTCATCTAAGAAACAGTGCCTAAGCATCTCCCAATCAATCAATTAGCAACACCAAAGTTCCTCCAAATGTTTCCTTTGTCTTCTAACCTTGATGAATGGATGGATGGATGGTGGACAGACGATTAGATAAAATATGGAAAGAGTGAAATTTCTAAACACAAGTTAGTCATAGTTTGATGAATATTCTAAGCAAAATTTTGGCATTTAGAATTCAGCATTTTGGAATTTACAAATATAAGGATCTATGACTCCCAACACAAGATAGCAACAAAGCAATAGAAGTTTCATTTCTAGGAGTAACAAATCTAGGAATCACTATTCCTAGCTTCCATAACTCCCATAGGACTAACAAATCCTGCCATCCAAACAACCCCAAGTTTGTTGGGTGACTTTCGGGATTATCTCAAAAAACAGAAACTTCTAAATTCGAGATTGGTTTGATCATTCACCTTAATCCATCTATGCAATAGTTTTTGTTTTTCTTTCTTAGTTTCCATGCCTAATTATAATTTTCTGTTGCCCGCTATCAATATGCGATGCAGGCATTCAGTAGGAAAACCTGCTCCGGCCACATCCCTTGATCTGAAAGCATCAGCCTTCGACCCTAAAGAAAAGGTATGGACGAAATTCCCTCCTGAAGGAACGAAGCATACCCCGCCACACCAGTCTACAGACTTCAGATGGAAGGATTACTGTCCGTTGGTGTTCAGGTCAGAGCTTGAGATGCAATTCGACTAGCAGTACTGTCATTTAGTCTGTGTTTGGGTGCACAAGTGAAATGAATTGCAATCATTCATTTTCATCCAGAGGAAATGGCAGAAACTAACTATATTTCTTAGCATGCCAAGGAAATTATATTGGTTATTTTCCAATTTATTAGACTAACAGAATTGCAATCCAATTTGAAAATACACCCAAACGCACACCTATTATTAATAGGCTGTTGGTCCTGCTTCTTTCTTATGGGCTCACCAACAATTATAACTCTATACATTGTCATTAATGACAATGATTATGTTCAGAACTCTCCGCAAACTGTTCAAGGTTGATGCGGCTGATTATATGATATCGATATGTGGAAACGATGCACTTCGGGAGCTCTCGTCTCCCGGGAAAAGTGGAAGCTTCTTTTATTTGACCAACGATGACCGCTATATGATAAAGACAATGAAGAAGTCAGAAGTGAAAGTGAGTTCTTCATTGCCTATTATTGTTTTGGTTCAAAACAGGACTCTTTTTTCTTTTTTGGTTGATCTAGATCTCTTCTGTTCCATGTCTTTATTTTTTTGGTTCAATACAGGTGCTTCTGAGGATGCTACCAGCCTACTACAATCATGTCCGGGCTTTCGAGAATACTTTAGTGACCAAGTTCTTCGGTTTGCATTGTGTGAAATTGACGGGGGCTACCCAAAAGAAGGTAAGAAACAACAACTGTAGACCACATTTATCTGAAAACTTAAAAAGAGTGTGTTTGGATGCATGAAATAATGTTGCTTTTGAATTGGATTTGAAAAGAAATGTAACTGAAATTTGAGGACTAATCCCACAAAATAATGTTGCTTTCATTTCCTCTTGATTAAGGTGAATGTTTGCAATCCAATTCAGTTGTGCATCCAAACACAGCCAAAAAATTTTGTTCCAGACTGTTCTTTGCACTTGTCTTCTGGTGTTACAACCATCCATGTTTGATGGCAGGTACGCTTTGTCATAATGGGAAATCTATTCTGCTCCGAGTACACCATCCACAGGCGCTTCGACTTGAAAGGGTCTTCCCATGGCCGAACAACAGATAAGCCTGAGGCAGAGATCGATGAAAACACTACTCTCAAGGACCTCGATCTTAATTTCATATTCCGACTGCAGAAAGCTTGGTTCCAAGAGCTTCACAGGTGATTACGATGCATTCACATTTCATCTAATGTCTTGTAAGAAATTGGATCTTTTAATTTTAAGGATTATGGACAGCATCCTCCAGATTGAGTTTGTCAAGCAGTCCTCATGACTATCTGTGATTGAAGCTGAGGATCGATTGTCCCAACATGGATGGGAGATACCCAGTCATCTCTCTGATAAAATAACCATAATCCTTTGATTGGTTGTCTAGACATAAACGGTTAAGAAGAAAATACAGCAACTGTCCACACTCCACATTCAATGGGAGAAGATGGCCAAAGATTGGACTTGGCCATATTTGCACGAACTCAAAAGCTTGAGTATGATGTGAATATCCTCACATCACTAGTCGATCAGATCTCAGCTATCTGGATTCATCAACTTAATTGAATTTTGTGTTGTCCATCATTTTCATTCCTTTGGAAGGCTGAAAGTTGCTTAAACCTTGAAATGTTTTTTTTGCCCTGCAGACAAGTAGACCGGGATTGTGATTTTCTCGAACAGGAAAGGATTATGGATTACAGTCTTTTGGTGGGCCTTCATTTCAGAGAAACATCATTCACCAAGGAACCACTCATCACTGAGGGTCAGAACTCCGGAGTTCGAACTCCAATCGGTTAAATCCCATCGTTTTATTGCATTACCATGCATATGTTAATCATGGAACGATTAGACAACTAGCTTGATCGTAACTTAATAGCTAATAAGTATGGGATCATTCGTTGCAGGTAATGGCGAGCCTGAACAAACAAGTGACGCAGGTCCTCGTCTCTCTCGAGCAGACATGGATCAGCTTCTATTAGACCCTACCCGGTATGACTTATTTGCACGGAACATTCTAATCCTTGATATATATAAAATCCCCTATACATGAGGAAATATACACTGTTTGAGCGTGCAATTTTCTTCACGGAACAAACACAACACATGTGGATCACCTTCTAGTGATTAAATCATTCATATTATGGGGAAATTTCATATGGAAAATAACCCGAAAATCTCTCCTGTTAGATGATCCTAATAGTATAGTTGGCCCTAGCTAAATGCAGATCATTGGTTCTGATTGTCCATTTCTAAGCCACCATATTAATGGCTGTGATCATCTGATAGGGAAGATATTGGGTGTGGCCCATTTCTCGATGTGACCCACCAGATGAATGGCTTAAGTTAACAAAGGTGGGCTGGCTTGTACTGTTTCTGGTTGAACAAAATTTAGATTGAGCATCACAGAATAACCCAATTGTCCATGGTTTAACCTGAACACTGAGAGGATCAGTCACCCCTTCCCTGTTCATGTGAAAACTGCAGGTGGGCTACCATTAGACTGGGTATTAACATGCCTGCTAGGGTCGAACAGACAGTGAGAAGACCTGATTGCGAAGCTCAGCTCATTGGCGATCCCACAGGGGAGTTCTATGATGTAGTCCTATTCTTTGGTATTATAGACATTCTCCAAGATTACGATATCAGCAAGAAGCTCGAGCATGCATACAAGTCAATCCAGTATGACCCAACATCAATATCAGCTGTCGATCCAAAGCAATACTCAAAACGCTTCCGTGATTTCATATTCAAAGTTTTCACAGAAGACGCTTGAAGGCTCAGCTGAGAGACATCGCTGTTGCTTCCAAGCCAAACAGAAATCAGAAATTTTTTTTTTTTTTTTTTCATTGACGCTAGCTGGTGGCCCCAAAATCCTGCATTGGATTCATGGCATCCTCCGTGTATAGTATTTAACGGAAAAGATACAGTCTCTCGACTATATCTTCATTGTTGTTGAAAGATCAATTGTAACAGAAAAGATACAGTCTCTCGACTATATCTTCATCGTTGTTGAAAGATCAATTGTAACGGAAAAGATACAGTCTCTCGACTATATCTTCATCGTTGTTGAAAGATCAATTGTAACGGAAAAGATAGTCTCTCGACTATATCTTCATCATTGTTGAAAGATCAATTGTAACGGAAAAGATAGTCTCTCTCGACTATATCTTCATCGTTGTTGAAAGATCAATTGTGGCTGCTGAAGTTGCCAACAACAGATCATCAATCTACATACGTTTATATAGTTATCTATATTAAAGATATGTTTCCATAGAGGTACAGATAAATACCACTCAAGCCCATTCGATTGTAAATGAATTTAATCGAGGGTAAACCTGTATTGGAGTTCTTTTTTGTCCTTGATTCTTTTCTCAGAAGATGAATAACCATCTCTGGAATTTTTGAAAATGGTTGTAATAAAAGATAGCGTTTGGACACAAAATTCAGTTAAATAGTATTTGAATTTCAAATAGTATTTGACAACTTTGCAATTGAAAGTAGATTGTGAATTGCATTTGGGATTTTTTGCTAATGTGTTGACAGTTTGTAATATTGTCATCAGGGCTGTTTGGCAGGTCGAAAGCAAAATGAAATGTTGTTGTTGTTGTTGTTGCTGTTGTTGTTGTTTTTCATTCAACTCAAGATGCCATTGGATGCACGTCATATAGTACTGTGAGATTCATCGGAGCCATTCGGTTGATGGCAAATAAAATGGACGGTCCAGATCCTTATACTAGAAATGTCCCATCAGTGATCTACGCTACATGTCATAGGGCCCAACTTTGCTTGTCTAAGCTTATCAAGAAACATTTTTATCAGAAGATTCTAACCATGTGATCAATGGCTTCAAAATGGATGCTCCTGATATTGGAGAAAGGTCCCATCATTGATGTAGCCCATCTAGCATGTAGGCCCAAATTTTATTGAGAATGATTCTTCAAGAATCACTCTCATCAGGAGATTTCTTTTTTTTCTTTTTTTTTTTTCTTTTTTTGAAAGACCTTGATCAGGAGATTTCAACCATCCGATCAAGGGAAAAGAAGCTGATCATATATATTGATTAAATTGGAAAATGTATGATCATTCATTTGGCATCCATCATGTCTACCACAATTTGATTGCCCATGCTTCTTAAAAATAATCTTGAGGGGACAATCCTAACCGTTCGATCAATCGCCAAAAAATGAATGGTCTCAATTGATCACACTCAAGAAGTTTCAATCGTCAATTTGGACCTTTTAGAGATTTTAACTATTCAATTCAAGCAATCAATACTAACTATTTAATCAATGGCCAGGAAATCGACAGTCCAAATTGATCATCCTAGAGGTCTATCATTGATACAGGTTGTATATCATATAGGTCCAGTTTTTACTGGACACTCAAGAATCACTGAAATTGGATGTTTCTAACCAGCCGATCAATCACTAGGCAGTGGATGGTCCAGATTAATTATAGTGGAAAAGGTCTTATTATGATCTAGACCGTGTATCATGTAAGCATCATCATCTTTGATTGACCATAACCCTCAAAAATAACTTTGATCCAGTGATTCTAGAGTGGCTAGGAAATGGACGGTCCATAGTTATTATGTTGGAAAAGGTATGATTATTGATCTGGACCATCTATCATGTAGATCCCACCTTTGATTAACCATAACTCTCAAGAATCATTTTGACTGGGTGATCCTAATTATTTGATCAATGAGCAAGAAAATGGACGGCTTAGATTGATTAAAAAAGCCAGATCACTAATCTAGACTGCCTGTGCTTGATAACAGTGCCCATGAACCACTTTGATAATGTGTAACTAAGCATCCATTGAATGGCCGAGAAAATGGAGGGTCCATATTGATTATATTGGAAATCACTTGGTCGTTGACCTATACCATCTACCATGTGGGTCCAACCTTTTTTTCCCACGCGCTTAGAACAGATGATACCCGCCCATTTGATCAGTGGCTTAAGGAAAGGACGGTCTTGATTAATTGTATTGAAAAAGGTAACATCATTAACCTGAACCGTCAATCTGAGTCCTACATTTCATTGTTCATCACTATCCAAAATCACTTTTAAACGATGATCTTAACCATCCAATCAATTGCCAGAAAATTTTCCAAACTAATAACAGATAAGGTTGATGATTAATCTAGATTGTCCTTTATGTGGGACCCACCTTTGATTGTTTGTGCCTCTCAATAGTCACTTTCATTGGAGGTTTCAAATCATCAGATTAATGGTAATGAAAATGATTTTCCACGTCCATATTATACCAATGAAAGGTTTTTTCATCTCTGGATTGTCCATTATTGATTTCCTATGACTCTTAATTATCACTTTGATCGGATTTTCCGATCATTCAATTAATGGCCAAGAAAATGGACCATCCTCCTAACTTGTCATTTTGCAAAATGTTCAATCATCGATCTAGACCATCCATCATGTGGGACCCATTATTTATTGCTCATTCATTAAAAAAAAAAAAAAAAAATTAAGACTGGCCCACGGAAAGCATTATTTGGGTCCCACTTTCTTTTGCAGTCTGTCATGAATCATGGATGTAATGGCGAACATGGGGTGACCTATTTTTTCCATTGGATGTAAATAAAAAATAAAAGAACACCTCGGTACATGGAAATTTAGCTGAAGAAGTCTATGAAACATTTTCCTGATTTCTTCAAGGAAAACGCAGCTGTATATAGGCTTTTAAAAAAAAGCTATATATGTCTCAAACAGTCTCCTCGTGCCATGCATCCCAAGAACAGATGGACCAGATGGAGAAGCTCCCTGACTAATCCTTCTCCATACATATGCATCCCGAGAAAGAAAGGACAAAACAATCCTTTTAATTGTAAGTGTGGATGATATTGTTCTTATTGGATACGACTCTACAGTGATAATAAATTTAAAGGAATTTCTTTGTTAGAAATTGAGATTAAGGATTGTAGAGCATTGCAATACTTTCTTGGCATTGAAGTCGCTCATTCAAAAGGAGTACTCCTTTCATAGCTAGAGTAGGTTTCTAGATTTATTAAAAACTGAAATGTTGGGCTGATTCATTGGCCAATGAATCTCAATAAGAAGCTAATCATTGAATAACAATGCTCCTATAGACATCCTGGAACTAACCAAAGGTGAGGGAGGCAACTCATCTATCTTACAATGACTCGACCTCATACATCATATGCAGTTGGGGGTAGTTAGCCAATTTATGCATGCTCCCCTTGCATCACACCTCAATATAGTATTCCTCATTCTCGATATTTGAAGGCTGATCCATGATGAGTATTGTTTTCAGATGCTAATAGGGCCAGGACTCATATTGATCACTGCACAACTATGGGTTAGTGAACATTTGTGGGAGGAAATCGTCTGATGTGGAAGAGCAAGAAGCAATTTTTCGTCGAGAAGTAGAGTATCGGGATATGGTTCACTCAATATTTGAACTTATCTGGCTTAGGACGTTATAGTGAATTAGTTTTGGTCCTATTCAACCATTCGCAACTATTTTGTGATAGTCAAGCTGCCACTCACATTACAAACAACCCTGTTTTTCATTAATGCACGTTTATCGTAATTTCGTATGCAAGGTCACCAATAAGGAGATTACAACTCCCTATGTTGGGACTAGAGACCAGCTTGCAGATTTATTTACTAAATCCCTCACTCGAGGTCACTAGAACTCTATTGTTTCCAAGTTCAGCATGACTAATATCCATACTCTTTTATTAATCGTATCCTTTATTGAATAAAGGTGGGTCGACTACATTGTACAACTAACACAATTTAAACCCAATTTCCATTCTCCTTCTTATCTTCTCTTTCGAATTGATTACACACACATCAGGACATGTTTGCATCCTAATGCATTGGAACCTTGTAATTTCTCTGGAGAAAAAATGGCAAGCAAATCAAGAACAAATCCAGCAATTTACTACCCAAAAGCCAATATTAAAGGAAGAGATTTCGCTGCTCATTTCTTTTCTTATTTTCTTCCAAGTTTTTTCAATGAAATAATCTGTTATAATACAGTATAAACAATTGTACAGAGTGTTAATTATCACACATACATTACTTTCAATGACACTCATGAATCTAATACAGGGTATACCTTTCCCCATGCCCATTTCCATAACTCTGTATAATGCACAGCTTTGCATCCCTTCATTACATTTCCCTTATTTAACCCTGATCTACCATAACATTAACCATCCACTGACTAATTCGATAATATGGTAACTGCTGGCCATATGTTGCTTAGAGAAATGCCAAGGCAATTTACGAGATAGATTGAGGAAGCGATTTAGTGGCACATATGCCAATGCCCAGGCTCACTCATCAGGTCGGGACCATAATGAACATGCTGTGGCCAGAAAATCAAGCCAGTCTATCAATCAGGAAGGCTGCATGCACTCTTGGAGGATAGATTGTTGGTCATCTTTTCTCAAGATATCCATTAAACTCAGGCCGACAAGTTCTAATGAGCAAACAAACTGAGTTAAGAACCTGGACATGTTCATGGACCCATCATGATGAATCATTGGGATCTGACTCATGTGTGCCACATGTGCTGGGAATTGCCTATTTAGTATCTCCTCATACAAGTTGCCTGAGCACTTCTCGAATTGCTCATCCTTGACATGGATACAATAGCTTAAAGAGAGACAGAAAATGAGATGCTACCATGGTTCAGAGTAGTTACCCCAAAAGTTTCTACCAAGTGAAGATTTGTTCCAACCTTCCTCCATTAATATGAGGTTAAGACGAGTCATCAATTTCTCCACGGCATCCTCTTCTAGCTCCGCAGATGGATTAGAAGAAAATTCCTTTCGTGTGGGACATTGCTGTATCAGTCAAATTGCAACTCCTTTGAGAAAAATGAGGACGTTTTAGACCTAAATTTAAATATGTAATAATGTAACTTAGTTATCTAGCACCCCATCTCCAGAAATGGGTCGGCATGCACGAGATCTGGACTACTCATCCGTTGAGGCTCACTATGGATGGATTATATGCCAGAAATAGACCCATCAGATGGATCCCAGCAACTAATTAGAGGACTTTTTCCTATTCAGGATGAACAATTCGCGTAACTTATTCTAACTTCCCAAACTGTAATCATCAAAAGCCGTCTGATCAGTGGCTAGGATCATCCGTCCAATGTGATTACTGGGAATGCTTCATCCACAGGACCAACAGATGCATGGTCTGAATTCTGTACAAGTGCAAGGCACGGGAATTAATTGCTTGAAAACTTAGATACTTGAGTTTAGCACTAGATACTTTCTAAAGCTGAATGGAGAAGGCCAGTAGTGCACCTGCAAGGAATACAACCCCCGTAGGCTGGAAGCAAGGGCAGCCTCTAGCCTATGTGGGGGCTGTAGTCCTCGAGGGCTGTAATTTATGAGGACTACTCAAGTGAGTTTCAAACTTACATTAGGCTCCTCAAACTTCCAATAGCTAGATGAGGTTAAGAAGCAAGCATTACCGTTGAGTCTTGATACAATTTGAGGTACTGAAAAGATTCCTCATAAAATCCACAGTGGTAAAGAAGCACACTGTAATCTCTTAATTCCTCGGAATCACACCCCAAGAGAATAAGGCGTTCACAGGCTGTCAAACAGAACGAAATATAAATAAATCCCACATGAAATAAGCCATAAAAGTATTGAGCGGAATCTTTTAATAAAAAATGACAGCAATAGACAACAAAATTTGAACATGGAGTGGGGTCTAATGCAGACACAGAATGCCAGAAGAAAAATGCTTGAAAATTTATATAAACAGCTTAGTGCAGTGAGCTACAGAATTGGGCCTGGTCCAGAGCCCAACCGTCCAAGCAAAATCTTAAATAGGTTGGTCAAGATCAATCCTCCTGGCAAGATGCAAGCTTGGGCCCAGCACAATAGTTGTCAGGCCTAGACTGCAGGCCCAAGTCAAACAGATGAGCCTCAAGGTTCAACCTAGATCCGGCCCAAACACACTGACCATAGTCATAGTCCTGATGCCTTACACATTTTTTATTTTTTATTTTTTCCTAGCGAGTTCGAAGAAAACAGAATCTCATATATGGACTAGATAGTGGACTACTCCATCTTGTAGTGATACCTAGGAATATGGTGTGGAAAAAGGTATTCGGCAATTGGATAGGTGGTATTGGCATTCTTTTCTTTGCTGGCAACTCTATCACCTACTTCATCCTCCAATCCATGTCTCCCCTAAGTATGCCCTTCATGAAGGACTGCAACTGCCAATAATACAACGAGTTCCTCTGTCAAATGGTCAGGGAGGTATGCATGCTAAGAGATTTGCAGTTGTCATAATGTATGACTGGGATGGATGGACACAGAAATCACAGATTTTGATTCTCTTACTAGTCTGTTTATCCAATGTTCCATATCTAAAGTTGCTAGTTGCTAGTAGGGTACTGGCTTGAAGCAGTAAGATGGGAAATTGTGGAGCAGAAGGACATTAGCGAGGCTAACCATATCCCAATGACCTGCCCAATCAAGATTTTGGGACACGGTATTGGTCGCAAACCCAGAATCAACAAAATAGATACCACTTCCCTTCTTTGATCTAGCTGAGCCTTGTCAAGTGTTGAATGCGTTCAGACTAACCAGACACTTTGAGCTATTTACATACAATTTTATCAAATATTACGTGTGTGTGTATTTCTTATCGAAATATTACATGAATCTAATGAGAGGGAGGGAGGGAGGGAGGGAGGAGGGGAGAGAGAGAGAGAGAGAGAGAGAGAGAGAGAGAGAGAGAGAGAGAGAGAGAGAGAGAGAAACTTATATGACCCGTTGTTGCTTCCATTATATTATAATCTTAATATTAAGAGAATTTCAAACTCCAAAGCTGGGATTAGGTTATTATGATGACAAGGAGGATTAACTTTGTACAGCTAGTTAATAATTGCATGAAATGCTCCTGCATTTAGCTTATGCATAGTTGTTAAAGGTGAGCCTGTGTGTCTGTGTGTGCCCTTCATGAAGCATCGATTATTCCTTTCCAACCATATTGACCAAATACCTGCCAGAAGACATAAGTGCCAAACTTTCAAGCCAACTCTACTTCATCCTCCCCTATGCCACATCTTGAAGAACTCCCCTATTGATCTTGGCGACACCCATGAAATTTGAAAAATATGAAAGAATTTGATCCATATCTGCTGAGCAAAATCACAGTGGATAAATAAATGATCCACCGATTCCTCATCTTTAAGGAACAAAATACAAGCATTTGGAATGATCATATTCCTTTTACGAAGATTGTCCATTGTACGCACCTTGTTGCCTCCCACCAACCAAGCTAACGCTGCCACCTTTGATATAGCCCCGTAATGACACACTAAAGCTGACAGAGAAGGCTCATTAACCAGCTGACCTCCACTAAGCAATTTGAAGAAAGAACGAGCTGAGAATTTCCCCGACTTCTCTTTATCCACACCATTGAGTCTTGCTCCTAAGAACAAGTTTTACCTTGGATAATAGATTCAACATATTCACCAATTCTTCAATTTCATCATCATGCAAGTTTGTCCTTAAACTTTTTAACCACACCATTTGCACAAGTTTGTCCTTAAACTTTTTAAGTAATTCCAATCTTGCCCTCTTCTCCTCTTTACAATCTAAGGTGGACCCACGTGATGAATAGACTATATTGAAGGTGGGGCTTCACATGATGAATAGTTCACATCAAGGAGGGCCCAAATAACGCACGGTCACATCAAAAGTGGGTCCCAAATGATGGATGCCCCACATCAAAGTGTGGCTGCACATGGTGGACGACCCTCATCAAAGGTGGGACCCACATGATGGATGGTGGGCATTGAAGGTGGGACCACATGATGGAAGGTAGAGTTGTACACGAGCCGAACCAAGTCGAGTTTGGCCCAGCTCGGCTCGACTCGGCCAACAGGCTACCCTAGCTCGAACTCGACTCGGCTCGATCCTCAAGCCTAGCTGGCCAACTCAACTCGGCTTGGTCAGCAACTCGGGCTAGCTCAAGCCGAGTTCGAGTTCGAGCCTACAAGCTAAGTTCGAGTTTGGGTTTTAGGGTTTTTAATATATATAATATATAATATATAATATATTTAAATATATAAATATTTATATTAAGTAAACCCGATCCGAGTCAAATCGATTCGAACCAAGTCAAGTACCAAGTTGAGTTGAGTCGAGCTTGGTCTAGCTCGGACTCGGCTCGAAAATTTTTCAAGCTAAAAAAATCAGCTTGACTTGGCTCGAACTTCGAATCGAGTGAGTCGAGCGAGTTAACCGAGCTAACTCGGTTCGTTTACAGCTCTAATGGAAGGTTGACATTAAAGGTGGGCCCACGTGATGAACGGTCCATGACAAAGGTGGGACCCGCATGATGGATGGTGAAAATCAAAGGTGGGACCCACATGATGGATGTTGAACATCAAAGGTGGCTCGCATCAAAATGTGGCCCCGCATGATGAACTATCCACATCAAGTCGGCCCCACATGATGGATAGTCCATAGCAAAAGTGGGACCCACATGATGGATGGTGAACATCAAAGGTGGGCCCACATGATAAACGACCCATATTGAAGGTGCCACCCACATGATGAATGGTCCACATCAAGGAGGGCCCACATAATGCACGATTCACATCAAAGGTGGGCCCCACATGATAGATGGCCTACGTCAAAGTGTGACCCAGTATGGACCGTCCACGTTAAGTGGGCCCCACTTGATAGACAGTCCACATCAAAGGTGTGGGCCCACATGATGGATGATGGACATCAAAGGTGGACCCACGTGATGGACAATTGACATCAAAGGTGGGCCCACATGATGAACGACCCGTATTGAAGGTGGGGCGCCACAAAATGAATGGTCCACATTAAGGAGGCCCACATAATGGACAGAGTGGGCCTCACATGACGGATGGCCCAAATCAAAGTGTGACCCCTTGTGATGGACAGTCCACTACAAGTGGGCCTCACCTAATGGACGGTCCACATCCAAGGTCTCGCATGATGGACGGCATATCCAAAGTGGCCCAACAAGATGGATGATCCACAAAGAAGGTGCGCCCCACATGATGGATGGTGGGTTCCATATGATGGAGGATCCACATCCAATGTCTGACATAATGGACGGCCCAAATGTCTTAAAACGTAAAGGTTGTAGTCATCCATTCTTTTGCCATTTGGGGGCATAGTTTGTTTGTGATGGGATCCACCAAAACAACTTTCTAGATTGCTCTTATAATGGAGTTGTTGTAATCTTTAAAAATGACATCAACTACCCCTTAAAAAACTCCTATTTGAACGTTTTACCAAATGTGCTTATTTCATATAAGAGCTTTTTTGGGTTTTGAAAACCTGATTTTACCAAATGAGCTTTTTTAAAAAAAGAGCTAAAATAATAATAATAATAAAAGCTTATTATTATAGTAGCTCTTATTTGAAAAGGTCTCATTAGATTAGAGTTTAGATGCCAAACAAGCCCATAAGTGGGCATTTAAACTCCCTTTGGAAACTTCTTCATTTTCTTTTTCTTTTTTTCTTTTTTTTCATCAAAGCTATCTTTTATAAAATACCTCCTCCCAAATTTCTTTGATATTGTTCCATATAGAGTATAGACAATGCTTAAAGCAATACTCAAATTGCGGCAAAATCGAGCCAATGTCATTGAATACATAATGAAGCGATGATAAAGTGAACGATGGAAATGATCTGACATGGGATGATCTTGAGGATGGCGTTTTATTCCCTATGCCAATTCCAAGTACTAGTCACAGCTGCAAAGATGTAGAAACATGAATCCAGAATAGGAGATTGATTCCGAGGAAAGTTAGGAGGAAGAACCATATATTGAGGAGGGAGATGACTATAAGGATAATGGAGATGAACCAAAGGAGGTAGCATTTAATGAAGATTATTAGCAATTAATGTTTTGTTGAGGTAAACATTTTGATTAGAGAGTTGCAATATGGTTTTTGGAACTGTAAACAACTTTTTTTTAAAATTCTCATTGAGAGTGATTCTCATATGCAAGTTGAAGCTCTTCATTAGGAAGAAATGTGCTCCTTGGTTCATGTGGTATTGGTGGAAGCTTTGGGTCTCACTATTGGCTTGGATGCTAGTGTTCATTACGTGTATAGAGAAAGCAATCAGGTTGCCAATGCACTTGTCAATCATGCTTATGATAAATCTCTACATCATGTTTTTTCTAATGTTGTTGACCTTCTAACAAATCCAAAGATCCTTTGTTTTTTTTGGATAAATCTGGAATCCCCCCAATAGTTTCTTCCCAAATAAATTTGTTTTCCAATAAAATATCAGTCATGCTGTCCATCTCAAAGAAAAAATTGAGAGAGAGAAAATCTAAACTTTTCAAGACATTAGCTTTAGCTTTTGATCAATGGTTAATACATTGATTGATGGTTTGATTAACTATTAATTATTAGCTTGAGAAATAGACTCCTGGGTAACTTGCTTTTACTTAATTGCCTTGGGTTTAGGGTTTTAGGGTTTTAGGGTCGATTGAAGCTTCAAATGCTACAAGTCCGATGAATTGCTCGGTCCAGATAACCTCACCCCTACCATTTCCATTTCCTTTTCGGATCTTGATCAAAGTGTTTCCCCCAAGATCTATCTTTACAAGCATTGATGCTTACCATGAATACATAACTTATCATATCACATGATATTACATTGTTATATCCATAATATATGTATATATATAGACGTCTCATCAAATGAAGTGGGAGGAAGATTGCAAACTGTGGGATCAAGGGGGAGTGGGTCTTCGGAGCTTGGAGATTATGAACTTGGCCCTATTAAGCAAATGGGTTTGGAGATTTGGGAATGAGGTAGGCACGTTGTGGAGGGAGATGATTGGGAGGAAATATGGTGTATTGATAGTAGTGGACGGTGGACTAGATCGTCTTCTTTGTATACGGCTTCATATCTTTGGAGAATGGTGGTAGCTTTGGAAAGAAAAGTATGGGAAAGGGCAGGGTTCTGTTTGGGAGATGGAAAAGGCATTATGTTTTAGGAGGATATTTGGGTGGGGAACCAAAAACTAATGGGTATATTTCCGTGATTAGCAGGTGTTGCGGTGGACAGAAGCATGCTTGTTGATAAATGTTTCTCGATTCAAGGGGACCAAGTTATTTGGGCTCCGCCGTGTAAGAGACACTTGGACGATGAAGAATTTGTTGAGCTATCTAGTTTGCTTCAAATGCTATCTAAAGTCCATCTGGTCCCCTCAGAAAAGGGATTCTTTGAAATGGTTGTATGATAAATCTGGAAGATTTTCAGTCAAGTCTCTCTATAAGGCCTTAAGCGATGGCAGCTTGGTGGAGGAGGCAAGTCCGACTTCATATATTTGGCATTATGGGGCTCCCCCAAAGGTATCGGCGTTCACATGGTTAGCAGGTTGCAAGAAGATTCTAATTGTGGCTAATCTTCAAAAAAGGGCAATGGTTCACCCAAATGTGTGTGTAATGTGTTATCAAAATGCAGAATCAGTGGATCACCTTTTCCTTTATTGCTCCTTTGCAAGTAGGATGTGAGAAGGGTTTTTCAATCTGTGGAGTGGATTGGGTAATCCCAAGCTCAATCGATAACTTCTTCAAGGCATGGCACGGTGGGGGAAAAGGAAAGGTAGGGAAATTTGTATGGCGCATGTCATTGCTAGCAGGCATTTGGTACATACGGTTAGACAGAAATGACCGTTGTTTCACGAATAAGCAATCGAAGGTGAAAGCAGTTTCTAAAGGCAAAATCTCTTATCAAGGAAAGGGAGTATGCTTCAAAGTCAGTTGTGTAGTTCCCTAAGAGTTGGGTTGAGTTGTAATTTAGTCTTGTTTTTTTATTTTTGGCTGTGACCTTTAATAAAACTATCATCGTTCAAAAATATATATAGAGATCTTATGCGTAGGACTGCAACTAAGGCTCAGGTCAACCTAAACCTGATTGACCCAACCTGAGCTCAGGTCAAGTTGCGTCAGGCTGTCAAGCTCCCCAGGTAGGGTTCGGGTTGGGAAAAGCCAGCCCAATTTGAAATCGAGTTGAGCAAATTCGCAGTTTGGGTTGAGCAAATTTGGGGTTTGGGCTGAGTAAATTCGGGACAGATCAGGTGGGTTGGCGAAAATCACGTGTTTGGGTCAGGTCAGGTCAGGTTGGGAAATATAGTGGAATTCGGATTGGGCAGCTCCATTTGGAATGCGGGTTGGGTCGGGTTACAAGTTTGATCCTCTTGGGGTCAGGTTCGGGTTGACTCCCAACCCGTCTGAGTTGCACCCCTACTAAGGCACTACTAGTTGGACGATGGTGTTATTATCAAACAAATGACAAGTACATGAGAAAGATCGATGTCTACTACAAAGCTGGTTAAGCATAAATCTTATTTCCATCATCAGCAAAGGGCCTCTAGTTTGTGATGTAACTGCCCAAACATTACCACAAACCACAATACTCATGCAATGTGAACTGAATGGGCGCTTTAGAGTAACTTGAAATGGAAAAGATGCACAACGGAAGTAGTGAGAATCTTATAACCAAACCATACCAGCTAATGCACGCCGCATATCCCCAAAATGCACACTGGTCCAAACTCCACGCCCCAGTCTATGTTGAGCTGCCTTAGCAGATGCAAACTCAAGTCCACTGGCAGTGAATAAGAACATAATAATAATGAATAGAAGCAAAATAAGAGGCAGTAGAAGTTAAACTTGAGCGCAGTGAAGCTTATTCTAGAGAATACTTGGTAATGGCCAACCTCAAAGTGTTGCTGGACTTAAAAGACCCTCCTTTGGCAGTGCCTTGTCCAACGCAGTTTGCAGCATAAGCTGCCCTTAGGAACAGACTCCCAGTATGATCATACTTAAATGGCCAAAAAGCATCTTTCAGATTATTCAAGATCTGCATGTCGAGTATGCCATGAGGGCCACCACACATATCAATACTAGCAACAAAAAACTTGTAAGATACTTGTCAATATGTTTTAACTGTATCCTATTGTTGTACGTTTTTAAATCCAACAATTTTCTCATAAAAGCTATCTAAAAGTTAACAGATTCATTAAATTTAGCATGATAGGAAGACTAGTGAACGCTGCTTTATAACCAAAAAAAAAAAAAGTTTAGAGAATGAGTCAAAATACCTTGAAGTTAAAAACAAAACTGAATACGAATGGGATACTCGTAAACATATCTCTGTCCTGGATCTGAAGATGTGGAGAGTCATATCCATGTAATGTCCATATCTATGACCTGCCACCCATTAGTTGGTGGCCACTTAAAATTTACGGAGCCAAATTGACCCACTTAATTGTAATGGGATCAGGCTCAACCAACCCTTCCTGACCTGGACCATATTTAAAAATGTAAGATCCTCATCATCATAAGCCTTATCCCAATTAATTGGGTCGACTACATGAATCTTGTTCCGCCATTCCACTCTATCAAGGGCCAAACCTTCAGTTAGACCATAGGTCATCAAGTCTTTTCTTACTACCTCTATCCACGTCCTTTCGGGCCTCCCCCTCACCCTTTTAGAGCCTTCATGCCTGGTGCAGGTATAAGAAGGCCCGATGGTGTGGGTGGTGGTTAAACAGATAGAAGGAACCCAACGACCGAACTTATGACCCACCAAACTTCCTTGCGAACTGAACTAGATTCGCCAACGCCTCCACCAACTTTATTGAATCACCTAACCTTGACATTACTCACTCCAAACCGGTGCGATTCTGCACATGACCAAACCATCTATTTCTACTATCCCTCATCTTATTACCTATAGGAGCTACTCCTAGGTTCCCTTGAATTCGCTCGTTTCTAATTCTATCCTTCCTCATCTTGCCACTCATCCAATTCTATCCTTATATTCCCACTCATCCATCTCAGCATCCTCATTTCAACTACACATTCTATGAACATGCTGTTTTTTAAACTGCCCAACATTCTGTCCCATAAAGCATGGCTGCCACAACACCTGTTGCAAGATTGGAAAACTTTGAGTTGACATATAACTCCATTGATTTAACCAATTTTTAAGCAATGTTTGTAGTATCGGTATCATTACATGTACCATTGGCTGGGAATATGGAAACATTTATCGATATCACTGATGTTATTGTCGAGACCTGAAAATGTATTGCTGATTGAGGGGAAATTTTGGGGAAACATGGGGAAAATGGTGGAATTTCTCAATCTAAAATACATATACTTGCATATTTAGGAAACAAATAATTGCAAATAAGGCACATACATAATAAGTTTCCCTTAAAGGAAGCCTTTTTTCTTTTTTTTTTTTACACACACACAGACCCCCACACACTCACGCCGTAGTGGAATTTCACCACCTATGGATACTCGAACCCTTGACCGGGTGTTGAAACTCCTGAGAGTCTGCCACCCGAGCAAGAGTAAGGATCCCTTAATGGGAGCCTAAAAGCATGTAACGCTGACTCAAGGAAACATTGAGGAAACATGGGGGAAATTGTGGAAATTTTCAATGATACTTTAGGAGAAGCTAAAATACACATATTTGCACATTTAAGAATCAAATAATGGCAAAAAAGACATATTTGCATATTTAGGAATCAAATAATATGTTTCCCATTAATGGGAGCCAATGTTCGAAATATCGGTATCGCATTACATATTGCATCCTTGGATACAGATACCTATCGGTTATCGCACATGATATATCGTTTGTATCGAGTAATTTATCGTACTTTTTGGGAAACATTGACAAACATTAGGAAAATGGTTTAATTTTTCAATGAAACTCTAGAGATTATTAAAAAAGACCTTACTACACTTTTAAATTATAACATCTCAAAAAAAAAAAGTACACATAATAAGTTTCCTTTGTATAGGGTCTTAAGTTATGCGTTGTTTGATTGAACTAACGCAACTAAATTCAAATTGAATACATAACATTTAGAGTGTATGTGATGATCATTTCATCAAACACTCCTAAATACTTTGGAATGAGTCTCAATTGATAGCTAGTTGAAGGGAAATTTTGAAAAAATAATAATAATAATTTTTAATTAAAAATGATTTTTATTTTCTAAAAATTGACAATGACTTAACAAATCAGTAGATGAGCCCCCACACATGCTTGATTTCACGTTTGGAGTGCAACATTGCAAGCAATTTGGGAGAAATTGGGGAAATTTTGAATTTTCCCCAAATCAGATCACCTACACTCAAATTTTGAAATTAGAGTGTATGTGATGATCATTTCATCAAATACTCCTAAATACTTTGAAATTAGTCTCAATTGACTACTAGTTAAAGGAAAATTTCGAAAAAGAAAAAATGGAGAACATGAAGAACCAATAGATATCAAAATCAAAGCTCCAACTCCATGATTTTTCATGCAAAACATGAAGAATCAATGGATTTATAACCATTTGACAGTGATTTAACATAATTTCAACGAAAAAAAAAAAAGGATCAGAAATTGAAAATGCTCACTGGATCGAACATGTGGGATTTATCGGCATTACCTATGCGTTTCATATCGCACAGGTGGGATACAAGATATATCGTGGGATATATCAGTAATATCACAGATATTTAAAACATTGATGGGAGCCTAAAAGCATGTATAGTGGAACTCAAGTAAACATTGGGGAAACATGGGGAAAATGGTGGATCCATCCATCCATGCATACATGCACAAAAATACATACAAACACACGTGCATAATCCATCCATCCATCTACCTATCCATGCATGTATATATACATATAGCGATACATACATATATACACGCATGCATGATCCATCCATCCATCCATCCATCCATGCACAAACATACATACAAACACACATGCATGATCCATCCATGCACAAACATACATACAAACACACATGCATGATCCATCCATCCATCCATCTACCTATCCATGCATCTATACATACATACAATAACACATACATATCTATACACATGCAGGATCCACCCATCCATGCATAAGTACACATATATATACATCCATCCATCCAATCATCCAACCAACCATCCATCCATCCATCCAACCAACCATCCATCCATCCATCCATCCACCCATCCCAGCATACATACATACATCCACACATGTATATAAATACACACATACAAACATGCATTTCATCATACAACCATGCACCCCTAAAAAAATGAAATGAAAATTTTCTTTAATAAATAGATTTTTGGTGATATTGATACATCGGCGATACATTAGCGATATTATCAAAATATCACCAATACATTGGCAATATTATCAAAATATCACCAATACAAGCGACTCCTGAAATTTACACAGTAAAAACATTGGCGATACATTAGCGATATCAATACATTGGTAATACTTAGCGATATATCGTCAATGCCTAGAATTTATGATATTACCTGTGTTATCAGTATCGCCAAGCTAGTGATATCAATAATATCAACAATCTTATCGATAATATCCCCGACACTCGGAACATCATTTGTAATCAAATTGATATTAAAAAGTCTGAAGAATCAAACATACAAGAAAGGGTGAGATGGATCTAGGGTCTATGCTATTGAAGAATAATGACAAGAAAGTTGGCAAATATTATAGGGTTTCTATAAATCGTTCGGGTTTATCTTAATGACATAACCCCGAATAAAATAAATTGATTTTGGGAATTTGTCCATGTTCAAAGACAAGGGCTTGCATGGTGTAGAATTACATAAAAGTGAAAAAGAATGGAAAAAAGAAAAAGAGATGGACAAAGAGATTAGAGAGAGAATCAAGTAGGGCTACGTGCCCCCACTCTGTTTTATATTAAGTGAAAAAAGCAAAAATCCCAAATCTACCCTTCACTTACAATAAGACATTTTAATCCTAAGTATGCCTAATTGATTAAATAAAGAGAAACAAGAATTCAACTCAAGACTAACTAGGTTGTGCCATTATATGGCCCATTATTTCATTCATCTAGGTGGGCCATATAGTCGTGCAGCCCACATCCATAGTGATTAAGATTGTCCCTCACCCGACCCGTGAGTTTACTCTCTACAGGCATGGCTTCGACTCCCCTCCCCGGCATTACCCAATGCACGTGGTTGCGGGTGATTGCGTGCCTCCGCAAGGAATAGTCTCACCTCAAAATGGGGCGGGGACACCCTGTGTTGTCAAAAATAATAATAATAACACTCTCTGTCAAGATGAAGCATAGATGTTGTCGATGCCTAGCTTGAAATAAATACCTGCAAACTTATTGCGGCCAAGAGGTTTGGTGAACACATCGGCAAGTTGATCTTGAGACTGAACATACAGCAAAGAAACTTCACCATTAGAGACCTTCTCACGTATGAAGTGACAATCTACTTCAATATGCTTGGTTTTCTCATGATAAACTAAATTGCTTGCAATATGAGATGCCGCTTGATTATTGCAAAATAATTGCATTAGTATCACTGCAAAACCCATTTCCTACAACAATTTATTAGTCCACGGACTCCACGCAAGCTCGCAAGTGGTATGAGTCATCGCCCTATATTATTCTTTAGTGTTTGATCAGACAACAACACTCTGCTTTTCACTCTTCCACATAACTAAATTTCCTCCCACAAAATGTGCAGTATCTGGTAGTAAACCGCCTATCAATTGAAAAGTCTAACCAATCTCCATCAGAATTCCCTGTAACTTGAAGATGATTATTCCTTTTATATAAAATTCTTTGGCCCAATGCTCCTTTAAAATATCGCATAATCCGAACAATCCATCCATGTGAGGCACCCTAAGAGAACTCATCAACTGACTTACCACACGCATAGCATGTGATATATCTAGCCTAGTGATTGTTAGGTAGATAAGTTTTCCAACCAATCTTCTATACCCTCCAAGGTCTTCAACCACATTTCATTGATCACCAACTAGTTTATGATTTGGATCCATTAGTGTATCAACTGGCTTAGTACTAAGAAGGCTTATTTTTATAAGCAAATCCAAAACATATTTCCTTTGAAACAGATTAATACCTTCCTTTGATCTGGCAACTTCTATCCCAAGAACATATCAAGGAGGACCCAAACCTTTCATTAAAAAGTGACGTTGAAGATACTTCTTAATATCCTCAATTCCTTTACTATCACTCCCTGTAACCACAACATCATCTACATATATAATTAATGCAATCACTAGGTACAAACCATTAATAGACCCAAATATCTGGGACAAGGCTATGATGATGATGATGATCCATTAATGATAAGAACTGTTCTACTAAACAAGATACATCATATTATAGCTGATAGAGCTGCTAAAAAGGTTAAGATAAGTTACTAACAAGAACAAAAGGGGGGAAAAAGAGTCCACTCAAGAGAGGCCAGTTGCCATGATGCAAAGATTAATATCAGTTTTCTCCTAATATTATAAACCACCACAAACTACTGTACCTGATGTATTATAGAGCACTTATATCTTGCATATGACAGTGCAAATGATACTACAATTGACGCAACAAGAAATTATATGTACCCAAGTACATAATGAAACAACCCATACAATTCAACAGTTACCTCAACCAAGAGGGACTGCACCGTCAGTATATGAAGTTCATCAGACAATTTGCTTTTGTGTTTATGATAGCCTCTAGGAAGATTGATCGGATCGTGAGGAAAGTAAATCTCCACATCAAAATCTAGAAAGCCACACAATCGTAGCATCTTTAACATTTCTGAGTAAACAAGTGAAAGCATAGTTGCAGATCCTGAACGACGAGTCAAAACCTGTTCAGTGAGTTAAGAGAAACAGTGAATGCAACAACAACAAAAAAAAAAAAAAGGCATTCCGTAAATAATTGGATTAGGAAAAACAGCAGAAGCTACCGAATGAAGGTACAATGCTTGTACATCCAACTGATTCTTGGCAATGCTTCTATGGAAACCCTGAGAAAATGGAACCAGCATGTTAAAGAAAGCAGCCCCTTGCAGAAATACAGCAGCAAGAGAACTAGATGTAATTTGAGTCAGTCTTCAAAAACAAAGTCCTATCAATTTATCAAGGGATCCCATAGAAAAATACGTGGAAACTTGTTCAAAATATATAGGTAGTGGAACTATAAAATAAATGAGTGAAAACTGTTCCATCGTTCATGAGTACATGATGAGCAGCTGCCTAAGCTGACAAACACATTAAATACACACTTTACCGTTAATGGAAGGCAGCTTAAATCAAATTCCCCAGAGTTATAAAGCAAATGAAACCTTGTTCTAACTCAAGCTGACAAAAAGCATCCACTGCAGCTGAGAAATTACTGTTATTTTCTTCTTCTTTTTTGATGAAGTAACAAACTGACAAAATGGGTGAGAAACAAGAACAACATGTGGAAACGAGAACAAAAGGTGAAGATATACAAGAGTAAATATATGATGATCCCCAATACCCATGTGCACAATCTGATATGTCAATGGTAATAGGATGACATTCACCGTTGAAAATGAGACTTGAGTGACTCATTTAGCCAGTGGTATAATGACGTAGGGATGGGCGTGATGAGGTCGAGCACCGTCTTCCTCAAGGATAACCATTCCGAATCCACAGAACTTCTCCGGACTCCTCACAGAGATACCTCGAATCCATGAGGAAAAATAGAAATTAATTCTAGAAAATTCGAAATAACTTTATTGAAAATTGTCTAATCTCCATGTCCCTGTTACACTATTAATATAGGGGGAAAAAAAAAAACTAAAATTTGTAATTACCAAAAATAGAAAAATTCTAACCCTGATAAAAATCCTAATTCTAATAAAACTCTTCTAAAGCCTAATTTCTAAAAATAAAAATTTCAAATAAACTTTTGCTAGAAGAGTCCTATCATGATTACAAGTTATTTCTAAAAAAGAAGAAAATCCAAAACTCTAAAAATAAAAATTACAAATATTAAAAATTGGAATTACCGAAAATAGTAATTTTCCTTAAATTTTTGTTTTTGAGCTGAAAGCGCGCGTTTTTTGTCGAAACAAACAGATATGACCCACTTTCAGTTGACCTCAGATGGCCCGTTTCAGTAAAGATTGATAGGTTGTGCGCCCCGTAACGATACCCGGATCAAAAGTTACAGTCAATTTACAGTCCACCTTCTTTTGGCCCAACCATGCTAGGAATGTATCTATGACACGTTCTACAACAAACCCCTCGACTTTATATATATATATATATATATATATATATATATAAACTTGTCCTCAAGTTACTCAAGGGACTTGGCTCATAATTCTCAAATAACTTCTAACGCCAATGCTTATTAGCCCTTCTCTTGTACTTGGCATTAGGCTCTTGAGCTGACATAATACATGTATTTATGCTCTCCTTGACTTGGCTAGTATGGATCAGTTCCTTCACTTGTGCCTGCAAGATCACATTCTTTATGTGAGCAATTAGGCAAACTTATCTCTGTGACAAGATCAAATGGTTTTGTATATCTCATATGGAAGGCAATTTATTAGAGAGTTCATCGAGCACAATCGTTATGAACTCCTGCAACACTATTTTCAAATCCTTTAGGATGTTCACAGGCTCCATATATTTTTCTTTTTCAACTAATGCATATATATCTCATATTTCCTCATATTGTTTAACAAAAGCATGTTCAGTTATGAGAGATTTCCTCCACTTTAGAAGTCTTGGGTTGGTTCTTCGCTCCCATAGGGGCCACATGTTTGCCACTAATGAATCACATGGTCTGTCACAACTCCATTTCAACGCAGTCATCTCTCGCCGTCAAATAATGAGATTTCCCTGCATAACCCCTTATTGATTGGCTATCCTACCAATAATTTTGGTTTTGTTGGAATAATACCTTATTGTAGTTGTTAGGGAGGAATCGCAAGTGCAACAACTGCTTCATCCGCGACCACGTGCGGATTGGTGCCTTCATCTGTCTCGTCTACTCAAGTTGAAGTTGTTCCCACCAAGCTGAAGCTCCGCCCTTTAACTTGTAGGCCACAATCTTAACCTTCTTTGCTTCAGGGATTTCCATATAGTCAAAGAATTGTTCAACTTCATAAAGCCAATCAAGGAAATCCTCAATGTGAAGTTGGTCATTGAGGCTAAAAAGATCAACTCTCATCTTGAATTCTTGATCCGTTCGTTCTATTCGATAAATGCCCCATCCAGGATGTTGCGGAATCATGTCGTTGGATCCCACCTTCTCAAAAGTAATCTTGTAGTTCACTGCCAGCACCATCCTACGATTAAGGCAATTGTGAGTTCCAGCAACTGCTGGTGGCAGATCACTGCCAAGAACACGGAGCTGCCCTAGGGCCTCCGTTATGCGATCCATTATGCGAGCCTTTGCATGACTTGTCAATTCTCTCACTATGCCGCTTTGAAAGCCGTCGCCGTAAAAGGATAATTCCCCGGAGCACCGTCCATGAGATTGTTACCTGACCCGTTGTTAGAAGTCATAGATCCGAGGAAAAGCCTCTCTCTGATATCAAACTGATGTAGGGATGGGCGTGATGAGGTCGAGCACCGTCTTCCTCAAGGATAACTGTTCCGAATCCATGGAACTTCTCTGGACTCCTCACGAAGCTACCTCGAATCCACGAGAAAAAATAGAAATTAATTCTAAAAAATTCAAAATAACTTTATTGATAATTGTCTAATCTCCATGTGTCCCTGTTACACCATTAATAAAAAATAAAATAATAATAATAATAAATAAATAAAATCGTAATTACCAAAAATAGCAAAATTCTAACCCTGATAAAAAACCTAATTCTAATAAAACTCTTCTAAAGCCTAATTTCTAAAAATAAAAATTGCAAATAAACTTTTGCTAGAAGAGTCCTATCATGATTACAAGTTATTTCTAAAAAAGAAGAAAATCTAAAACTCTAAAAATAAAATAAAAATTTACTAAAAATCAGAATTACTAAAAATAGTAATTTTCCTTAAAAATTCGTTTTTGAGCTGAAAGCACGCTTTTTCTAATGAAACGAATACATGTAACTCATTTCGTGGGTCGATTCACCTCGGATGACTCGTTTCAGTAAAGATTGATAGGTTGTGCGCCCCGTAACGATACTTGAATCAAAAGTTACGGTCAATTTACGGTACACCTTCTTTTGGCCCAACCATGCTAGGAATGTATCTGTGGCACGTTCTACATCATATAATGTTTACCCCATTCATCCCTATGATATTCAAAGACACTCCTTCCACATGAATAATCCTAAACAATACATAAACACCCTAAATGCTTGAAAGAGAGCAACAAATACAGCCTCGTTAAAATCCATATCTCTGAGCAACAAGGCATCCCCCTTACCCCACACATGCACAACTTATGAGACCATCCACGATTGCAAATCTCAAATTTCCCAAAAAACTACAATCAAAGTGAATTTGTGGGCATTCAAGAGGTGAGAACCATCTCATCATAACCCACCTCTGTAACGACTCGGAAAATCCCGTACAAAGACCCGAGTATCACCTCAGGCAGAAATCACTCAGGATCAAATCCTTTAGAAATTAAACAAAGTTAACTAAGTGCTAAACTAGATCAGCTACGAAATCTGCTAGATCCACTTTAAATACGATCTGCAAGACCCAAAATTTGTAGAATCATTGACGCTAGGTTACCCTAAAATCTAGGATCAATCTCATTACCCAGCTGCTCTCGGGAGCACATTGAAACTCCATATCAGATCTGGACTGCACATCGAAAGTCCGAATAATGCAAAGTTATAGAATTAGGACCGCCTCGCTGGGATTGACAACCATCTCGGAAATCAAAACCAGATAGTGTACCGGGGCTATTTGCTTAAGCCTGGAGCGAGGAGTGTGAGAAAACGAAGATTTCTTTAGAAATGTAATCTAATTTAAGTAATCTGAAACTTGTCACTTGCGGGCCTGATATAAGCAATCAGACCGTCAGAATCTGACCCAAATACACCCTCGAATCAGGGAAAATTTCATACACAGGTCAGTGTACTTGTAACCGTGATCGAGTTTCGGTGACCGTTGAACTGAAACTGGTCCGCCACGTGTGATCTAGGAACCCGATTGGAATGAAAACTTAACTCGACCTAGATCCATAGTTAGTGAGCTTAAGTCCGACCTTTGGTTTAAGGGGGGACTCCGGAAGTGCTCCGTTGAGACGGAACAGATGCCCTTTGGACATAACCTAAGTATACCTTGGCCCTGGGCCTATTTCCGACAAATTTAGGCCTATATAAGGACCTTAAACCCTCTCTCATTCAGCCCATACGAATTTGAGAGAAACTTTAGGAGAGAGAAGAGAGAAAAAAGAGAGAAAGTGTGAGCAGAGTGGGAGATTCTTCCTGATACTCTACCTTGATATCCTACATGCTTAACCATCACGATCTAATCGCTTTTCCGGCGATTCCGGCTTCATTCTTAGGTAAGAAACCCTAGCCCTAATCCGTTCTAGGGTTATGATTGTTACAAGTGATGAAATAGCTAACCTATTTCATGCTATTTCATGCCATAGGTTGCCATTCTACCGTTAATAAAGGCTTGGTGTTTAAACTGATTTCGTTACGCGTTTATCGGCGTAAGGTGCGGACTTTAGACGTATAGGATATGGTTTTCAATACTTTCAATGTCAGATAATGATAGATTCATGATCTGGGTGTTATTGTACATGCACAATGCGATGTTCGTTTTGCGTTTCAGTTGCGTATGCAAATTATGGCATATTGTGTATTCTGTATATTTGTAGAAAATACTGTATACGTATAAACTTTGAAAGTGTGTTTGCCATGATTAATTACTGTATGAACATGCTCTATATATATATATGTGTGTGTGTGTGTGTGTGTGTGTGTGTGTGTGTGTGTAATACTTACTTAGCGAAAGGATTCGCCCTAATACATGTTTTGGCTAATATACGTTATGTATGTTAATAAGTGTATTCTAAGTGTTTGTGAAAATGCTTGTATGAGTAAGTATTTAGATGATTGTGCTTTAGGTAGGTGTTGAGATAGGATTCTCAACTACCTTAGTGATGTGTATGATTTCCTTCATGTAAGTTGTTTAAGTTAATCGCTTACTTATGAAATGTATGTGTTGTATTTCCTGTTTATAATGTGCTTTATAACATACTTGTTAACATGTTTGAATTACTTTTTTAATTCTGCTTTGACTATTACACATGCTTTCTGGTTGCGACTGGAATGTGGTTGGGGCTATGTGATAGTCCAAACAATCGGTAACAGGCTCGAAGTCGTAGCTGAGATTCATTTCGCCACGTAGGATGTGTTTGACGAACCCGAGTCGTACTTCGGTTGGCAACAGTGGTTAGGCCACGCGAAGTGCTTATGCACTTCATGTTGTTCAGCTGGTTGTGCGCTCGTGCTAGTAGAGCTCGTCAAGTAACCCGATCTGTCTAATGTATGTTCACCATGTTTGGACGCTACTGCTTGAACCTAGGGTACCAAACTTACCAGTGTAACCCCGTTAACCTTGGTACCTCGATCCGCTAAGACTCATGAGCCGGACATGGTGGTATGGGACACTGTAGTCAAGCTGTCGGCTTACGCTAGGGCCACGAGCCTCCTCATAGTGACCAGTGAGCAACCCAAACTCGTGAGCCGAATACGGTAGTATGGGACACTGTATTCGAGCTGTCGACCTACACTGATTGGTGACGAGCCCATTGTAGTGACCTCGAGCATACTCTGAATCTGCGGAGAGGCGACGAGCCTTCCCGTAGTAAACAGAGTATAAACTAGGCCTGTATTGATAAGGTGATGGGGGAGCGGTGCAACAAGTGCATGTAACAGCCCTGGCAACCCTTTACAGCGACCTAGAACCGTATCATCTTATGAGATTATCTAGGACTGACGACCCTAGAATGGATCATTGTTTGGGAATGATATAAGGAAGGTACCTTAGTTTCCCAATACTGCTGTATGAAAATGACTAATAATAACTCGGTAATCACGCTCATAACATAGCACTGCATGTGCCTGGAAGATGTGGAGCACTGAGGGATGAACGCATGCCGCGGACGTAAGATGTTGTCGCACGAGGGAGCATTGGCGAGGGCATGCATCATGACTGCATTCCATACTTGCATTAATAAGAGTATTTAGGAGTATTTGATTGTACTGCTTTATCATTACTGCTTGACTGAATTGATAACATGTTAACCTGTGCTTTATTGTTCCACTGAGTTAGCTACTCACTCCCACGTTACGGGACGGTGTTCTGGACACCCACCAGACTCTGTCTTAGATGCAGATATTGACGAGACGCAGGAGGCTGAGCCTGATTACTATGATGATCAGGATGAGTTCTTCTACATGCAGTTCTCTGGAGGCTACGCTTAGGCCATTCAGATGACGGGGCTACAAGGTGTACCATTATAGTTGTACCATTTTTGGCATTTTGATTTTTTTGGAACAAATACATGTATATGGTGACTCAGTAAGGTGTTCATACTCTGGAGACTGATTGTGACGTTTTTTGGCTTTTTATACATTTATATACATCTTTCAGTCTTCCGCTTGCGTTTTATAAATTGATCTGGAGTATGAATTACTGTTTTGGTATAATCCCACTCATGATTATTGCACTAACACAGACAACATTCAATCATAAGCATTTATGTTGCATAAGTGATGTTTTGGAACTCGGGTGTTGAGTTGCTACTCGACCCCTGATTTTCAGGGCGTTACAACCTCAGTAGTGTATCGAGGTTGGAAAACTCTCATCATCATTAGGGCTGAAAGTCGGGCGGGTTGGGTTGGGTCGGGTTGGTGCTCAACCCTAGCCCAACCCAAGGTTCCTATAACTCAACCCTAACCCAACCCAACCCAACCCAACCCAACCTCGGGTTGGGAATTCTCAACCCAAGCCCAACCCACGCGGGCTCGATCGGGTTGGCTGGGTTGGTCGGGTAGATATATGCTAACATTTTCATTATTACATTAGTCTATTATATTTTCAATAAACGTCTTATTTTTTTATACTTATAATTTTATTAATTATATATGTACTTGTTTATCGTAAAGAAGTTCATTTTTTCTAAACAAACAAGCTAAAATATAGGACAACTACTCCTTAAAAGGTCATATTGTGTATCAAGCAATCTATTTGGGAGAGAGAAATTCGACATATCTTGTTAGCTTGAGTCATAGAATATGATGTGGACCAATGAAACTCGACGGCATTGGAATTTCCTGTGCCTTCAACACAGATGATCTGCACTCAATTATAATTAATTTATAAGGAACTTATATATTGTTTGGGTTCGGGTTGGGTCGGGCAACCTGAGACCTCAACCCGAGCCCAACCCAAGTTTTATTGTGTTGGTGTTTGTATGGCCCAAACCCGATACGTCCTGCCCAAGCCCAACCCAATGTCAGGTCAGTCAGGTTGAACCCACCCAACTTTCAACCCTAATCATCATGATCATCATCTAAGCCTTATCCCAATTAACTGGGGTTAGCACATGAATCTTGTTCCACCATACCATTCTATCAAGGTAACAACTTCAGTTAGACCATAGGTCATCAAGTATGTTCTACTACCTCCATCCATGTCCTTTTGGGCCTTCCCTTGCCCTTTCCTTCATTTTGACCAAGACGCGAGTTCGATTCTCCTCCCTGGATTTACCCAATGCACATGGTTTGCAGGTGATTGTGTGCATCCGCAGGGTGTAGTCTTGCCTTAAAAAGGGGTGGAGACACCATGTCATCATAAAAATTAAAATAAATAAATAAATAAATAATTGCAGTTCTTGGTCTTTATTGCACACGATCAAACCATCTAAGTCTACTTTTCCTCATCTTAATACCTGTTGGATTGCTCCCAGGTTCCCTCAAATGCATGCATTTCTAATTTATCCTTTCTCGTCTTGCCACTCATCCATTCTCAGCTACACTCATCCAATGAACATGTCGTTCTTTAACTGTCCAACATTTTGTTCCATAAAGCATGGTTGCCACAACACCTGTTCCGAGGTTGGAAACTTTTGAGTTGACGTATTACTTTGATGATCTAACCAATTTTTAAGAAAATTGATATTAGAAAGTTGGAAGATCCGGACATTCGAGGGTGGGATGGCTCTAGGATTTGTACTGTTGAAGAAAAATGACAAGAAGTTGGCACATACCGTGGGGTTTCTACAACTCTTTCAAGTTTATCTTAATGATAAAAGCCCCAAATACTCAAAATAAATCTAAATTTTGGGAATTTGTTCGTGATCAATTTAGGTCTTCCAAAGACAACGAGAGCTTGCATGGGATTAGGGAAATGTTAGTATGGATTTGGCAAATCCATTAATTTGACATTTTCACGCATTTGCCTGGAATTTGGATTTGATAAACCCCGGAATCTAGTGTTTGGTAATCAAGCTACAAATCCATAGATTTGACTTCTCAAATCCATTTCAGTTTTTTTTTTTTTTTCCAAAGGTCTCGAATCCATTTCTGTTGTTTGTTAATCAAGCTAAAAATTGATACGTTTTACTTCTTAAATCTATCAAGTGGGCAGAAGCTGTCCATCACACGTGCCATGTTCTGCCATGTGGAATCCCCGGTCGGGGACATGATGGGGCCAATTTGTGGCTAGGATTAACCGACCATTTTGATTCTGGCTAGGATTAACTAACTGATGTGATATCCACATGTGATTGTATCACACTTGTGGCAAGTTCCAGGTTATTTATTGTGTGGGCTGACAGTCATGCCCTCATCCAAAAATCCAGCTTCCATATTAGTTAAGTTGGCCAGACGTGTCTGAATATAGATCATTGGTCTTTTTTTCTAAAAGTCCATTTTTATCATACACATTTGAGATGGCAAATAACAAGTATTTTGGAGGAAAACTTTTGACCCCAAATCCACAAATTTGGAGTGAGGATTTGCCAAAAAAACCATCAATTTGTAAAATCCTGTTGACATCCAACAATGGATTTGGTCTCTCCATGGATTTAGCAAATCCAAAAGAGCAAATGTCAGATTGCGATTCCCAACCTATAAGTTGTCATTTCCAATACCATCTCCTCCACCTCCAACACCGTTGAGGAAGCAATTGACAAATTTCACACATCAAATGTTCAGCTAGAAATAGGTGATCTAAATAGTAATGCATCATAAAAGAAAAGATTAATGTCATTGGTTCTTAGTGATCTTGGTGTTTAGATAGTCCACCATAAATTACCAATCCACATTATAGATGCCGCCCTTTGTCTATGATTAGAGGCACCACATTTTTCCTAGATGCAAGCCATCACAAAAGATTCTGAAGGAGAATGAAGATTCTAAAGGAGGGTCAGTTAATTAAACCTTTCTAACTTCCTAAGAATCATTGCCATCAACCATTGACCAATGCAAAATGTCACACTGATGATGTACAAGCTCAAGTCTCCCTTCTCCAATGACTGCCAAATGCAGTTTCCACCTTACCCACATGCTCACATAATCCCATAAAATTAAGGCATAACTAAGGAGAAGCAGCCTATAACTCTTAACACCATAGGCAAATATGATATCACTGTCTATGAGGCCATTATTGTCCATGAGTTTACCGTTGAAGATGTCTCTCATTAAACATCTTCAAAGAATCACCTCTCAAATAGCCAACAAGGATCACCAACTCCAAGAATCAGAGATCAGCCCATGATAGGGTGCCAATCTGAAATGTCCAATATGTCTGTGAACTAGTACAGCTAGTTATTTTGGATTCCTTTAGAATACTTTAGTTTTTATTTTCAGTATCTTTTACAAGAGTTCACTTAGACTGATTTTGTTACTAGGGCCTGTTTGGATTGAACTTTGAAGATAAACTTGGAGAATGAAAAGGAAAGCAAAAACATGACATAAGTGGGAGGTAAACGAACATCGACGATAGGGGAAGAACCCTTTGCACCTGTTTGTTTTGCTAAAGAAAAGTCCTAGAAATATTTTCCTTTTGCGTTTGCAATTGTTTAAATTGCAATGCTCCAAAGGGAAACCTTTTCCCTCCAAAATTGCAATTTAAAATGTCACATCAGAGGCAAACTCTTTTCCCTACATTTGAACTTTTAGGAAAAAAAAAAAAAAAAAAAGGATAATACTCTCTTGTTGAGGAGGGAAAAGCAAATGCAAACACTTTGCTGCAGCATCTGTTGCTTCCCAAATAGGTACAAATGTCTTGTCGATACAAACTGGTTTCATTTCCCAGTTTGCATTCTATCCAAACAAACCCTTAGAAACACGCCAAAATGAAGTTAATTTCCTTTTCTTGTTACATAAGTTTTAGTCTTCTAGGTTTTACCAAAGGGGCTTGTTTGATTGGTGGGAATCCCTGGAAAACAAAGGAATTCATTATCATCATTTCCAAGCTAATATATATATATATATATAGAGAGAGAGAGAGAGGCATGCTCACCTACGCACCTACGCACGTGCGCACCTTTGCACACGTGTCATAAGATGCGGAATCCCATGAAACCTTAGGGGTTGAATTTTCACCCTGATCTAAGATTTTGGTGGACCATAGCAAAGAGAAATTCAAATCAAGGGAAGAAAATGTTTGCATTTTTCATGGCCCATCGAAGTTTTGGTTCAAAGTAAAAATTATTACCAAGGGGTTTCAAGAGGTTCTGCTTCATGTGGACCGTTCAGATTTTCGAGATTCATCAAATATGATGAGTTCTCAAAAAAGTTCATATGTAGTCCGTGCGAACAGGTTCGCAAGTGAGCGTTCCGCTATATATATATATATATATATATATATATGTGTGTGTGTGTGTGTGTGTGTGTGTGTGTGAAAAGGTACAATGCGCTCGAGCTGATTTTAACGCCCCATGAGGTCGAGCTATGTGGGCCCCACCGTGATGCATTTCGAACATCTACCCCATCAATCAGATACACCATTCCATCGTGAGCCTAGGTCTCAAAAATCAAGTCAATCCATGATTTGTGTGGGCCACACCACATACAGAAGTGGGGAGGGGCCGTGCACCATTAAAACATTCATAACCATTTTTGAGGGCCCACCGAGATGTAGTTTGAAAATCCAGCCCTTCCATTATGTGTGTCCCACTTGAATGAGGGTTCAGACCAAGTTTCAGGCACATGAAAAACTCAGGTGGGCCCCACCAAGTGCTTTTATATGTTTTAATGGTGTCTTCACATAATTGTAGATGGTATGGCCCACCTGAGTTCCGTATACAGCTGATTTTTGGGATATCCCATAATTTAAAGGGTACCCATCAAATGAACGGTGTTAATGGTCGAAACACATCACGGTGGGGCCCACACAGCTCAACCTCGCGGGAGCTTATCGTCAACTCGAGCGCATTGTACCTTTTCCCTATATATATATATATATATATATATATATATATATATATATATATATATATATATATATATATATATATATATATATATATATATATATATATATATATATATATAGCCCCATTTTAAGGTGAGACTATTTCTTGCAGATGCACGCAATCACCCGTAAACCACATGTATTAGGTAATCCTCGGGAGGGGAATCAAACTCGCGTCTATGGGGAGCACACCTGTTATTTCCAAGCTACTATTGAAACATGAATTCTAAGGAATTCCATTTTAAATTATATCAATATGTTTGATTTGTAAGTGGAAGTCTCCACTCCATTTCACAAGGGTCACCTTCATTTTTGTGATTGAGAATTTTAAAAGTAGAAAAGTGCAATAATTACATATGGAATCCATGATTTCCATTGCAAATGAAACAAGAGAAAACACTAATGATTACACTTTTCCTTTCTTTTTCCATGGATTCCCACTTATTAAACTAAACACTTATTTGGATTGAGGGTAAACTAGGGGAAGCATTCAGTTTATGTCAACAAGACATTTGCACTTGCTTGGGAAGGCGGAAGATGTCATGGCAAGATGTTTGCATTTACCTTTACCACCTCAACAAGGGAGTAAAACCTTTTCTTTCAAAAAGTCAAATGGCAAAAATAGAGTTTGAATCTGATGTGACGTTTTAAGTGAAAAAATGAAGGGAAAAGGTATCCTTTTATGAGATTGTAATCCAAATAATGTCAAATACAAAAGAAAAGCATTTTCCAGGAATTTTCTTTAGTAAAACAAACAAGTGCAAAGGGTTTGCTTCCCCTAATGCTACGTCAATTTACCATCCACATGTCACTTTTTTTCCCTTGCATTCCCCTTTACCCCCAATCCAAACAAGCCCCAAAGTGGAAGTTTGAGTAAAAATTGAAAACAAAAGGGACATGGATTATAAATAAGCAAAGTCGTGTTTTTTTTTTTTTTTAACAAAGACAAATTTTAGTAAAGAATAAAACAACAAAACTATACCAAAAGCCTAAAGCTAGTGAACCTATCGTTAGTACTTACAAAACGCAAAAAGAAAAGAAAACAGGGAAAATAAGAATAAAATGATGAAGAAAGGTTACCCCATCATGACTAACCACATTCTAATCCCTCATAATCCCAACATAAAAACACCCTTAAAATCTAGGCCTTAGAAGGTCCCAACTACTCAGCGAGAAGTAATACTTCGGACAATCATGATTCTAAATGACGGTATCAGCCACCATATCGGCCCCGTGGAAAAATGATACGATACGGCATCACCTATCGGAATTAGGCTCATATCGGCCCGTATCGATCAGATTTTTTTTAAGCAAAAAAATGTGAAAAAATAAGATAAAATGAGATATTCACAAATCTATCATTTTATTTTATTTTTGTATTTTAACCATGTATTCAATGGTGTATCGGACCATTCTTAGGTAAGAATGTTGTCCTGGCGGGTTGACCAACTGTAAGTTCTAGTGTTGAATATATATATATAGGAAATGGTACTATGAGGTCGACCTCATGGGAACTTCCCATGAAGTCAAGCTGTGTGGGCCCCACCATGATGTGTGTCAAACATCTACCCCCATCAATTAGACGCACCATTCCATAGTGGGCCACAGGCTTCAAAATCAAGTCAATCCATGACTTGGGTGGGCCACACCACATACAACAGTTGAGAGGAGTAATCCTCCCATTAAAACATTTGTAATAATTTATTGGGCCCACCGAGATGTGGTTCACAAATCCAACCCATCCATTGTGTGTCCCACTTGGATGAGGGGTCAGACCAAGTTTCAGCAGCATCCAAAACTCTAGTGGGCCCCACCAAGTGCTTTTATATGTTTTAGGCATGTTTTCACGTGGTTTTAGATGGTATGGCCCACCTGAGTTCTGTATAAGGCTGATTTTTGGGATATCCCGTAACCTAAAGGGGACCCATCAAATGCACAGTGTTGATGTTCGATACACATCATGGTGGGGCTCACACAGCTTGACCTCATGAGAAGTTCCCATGAGGTCGACCTTATAGTACAATTTCCCTATATATATAGAACTAGGCAAAATAGACCCGATCCAGTGGATCCGACCCGATCAGACCCGATCCGACCCGATCAGAACTGAACCGACGGTCTGGATCGGTGCGGATCGGGTAGCTCCATCCAGATCCGAAATCTTTTCGGGTCGAGTTCGGGTTGGTCCTGATCCGACCCGAAAATCCAATCCGAATGGATCCAGACCGATCCGATCATCCGGAGTAGCTCTTATCGACACTTCTACTTTTCCCAGTGGTATGGTCCGCTTGAGCTTTGAATATGCATCGATTTTGGGTTCAACCACAAAAATGATTTGCAAAAACTAATGGATGGCATGGATAAACCACATACATTCAAGGTGGGCCCCAGCAGTGTTTACTGTGTAAAATAAGAAACTACTTGTTGGTGTACCGCACACAGCTATATGCGGCTAGCTGTAGGTACGTGTCGTGCCAAGATGACTCTTCAGTGCACTAACACTCCTCGAGCTGCGAGTTGTACGAACGGTTCAAAGGAGATCAAAGTTATATGGCCCTACAGTGATGTATTTATTATATCTACACCGTTGATATATATTTAGAGATCATTTTAGAGCATTATCCAAAAAAATGGATCATATCCAAAGATCATCTGGACCTCACCACAAATAACAACAGAGAATGATTTTTAGTGTGGTCCCACTGCTTTTTCCAATGTGGTCCACTTGATAGTTAGATCTATCTTATTTTTTGTCTCAAGCCTTAAAACGAGCTCGCCAAATGGATGGACGATTTGGATATAACACATCCCATGATCAAACCTACGTACCTTTCGTGCGTAACACGCTACAGGCATGAGGCAGCTGCCGACTCATCTCCCAGTGTCAGAGGACCTACACAAGACACGGGCCTCATCCTCGCGCACTACGCATGTGTTTCTCAGTTCTGCAAATTAGGACCCACTATTCGCTAATCCATGCCATTGCTCATTGGGTCCCCCCATGGATGAATTACCCCAAAAAGGTATACAATTGAAAAATAATCTTTTCAGTTGACGTGGTCCACCTTCACATTTCAATCCACAACCATCTATCCTCATTCCAAAACTTGGAAATTTAAAATCATCAAAAAGAAGAGAATTTTAATTCGGATCCCATCAACAACAGCCAACAGGACAAAAAACACCAACGGTCTAGATTACATAAAAATGGGCTCCACTTGACAGAATCTCAAAAGGTAGAGAATAGTAGGCAAAGTAGTCCGCGACGTACCATATAATTCCCCTGGAAGTATCTTTATTCATAAGAGAGTCTGCCGTGCACAGCACGCTGCAACGCCTCGAGCTCCGAGTTGTACGAATGGCTCAAATGATATCAATCTTATATGGGCCCCACAATGATGTATTTATTATATCCATACCATTTATCCATTTTTCATGATCATTTTAGATCATTTGGAAAAAAAAAAATCATATCTAAAGCTCAAATGAACCACACCGAAAATAGCAATGAGATAATGATTTTCACCATTTTTAACGATCCGAATCGCACCCAACCCGATCCGATTCGGTTTCCCTGACTGAGTCGGACTCGGTTCGGGTCAGGCCAATCGTGTGTCGGGTCAGTTCAAGTCCCATGTTCCGGATTCGGTCCCGGATCGGATCGGATTCGGGTCAGTCTAGCTAGATTTCGGACCGAATCGGGTTAGCCCCAATCCGATCCGACTCATCCGATGCCCACTATATATATATATATATATATATATATATATATATATATATATATATATATATATATATATATATATATATATATATATATATAATTGTTGATATATGTCATAAATCGATATCATATATCACTAATAGTCTAATTTGTTCAAAAAGTATCACTACCCAGTACTCACTAGTATATTCACTTGTACATATGTGCTTGCTTGGAGAATGTGTGTGACAGGTGAGTTATATGCAGTGTTCGAAATATTGGTATCGTGTTACGTATCGCATCCTTGGGATACAGATATTAGTTATCGCACGGGATATATCGTTTGTATCAGGTAATTTATCACACTTTTTGGGAAACATGGGAACATTGGAAAATTGGTTGAATTTTTCAATGAAATTTCAGGGATTGTTAAAAAAATACCTTGATACACACTTTAAATCATAACATCTCAAAAAAGAAGTGCACATAATAGGTTTCCTTTATATAGGGTCCTAAGCTATGCACTGTCTGATCGAACTTATTCAAATTGAATGCATAACTTTTAGGGTGTATGTGACGATCATTTCATCAAACACTCATAAATACTTCGAAATTAGTCTTAATTGATAGCTAGTCGAAGGAAATTTTCAAAGAAAAAACACATGGAGAACATGAAGAACCAATGGATATCAAAATCAAAGCTCCAATTCTATGATTTTTCATGCAAAACATGAAGAACCAATGGATTTATAACTATTCGACACTGATTTAACATAATTTCAATAATAATAATAATAATAAAAGGGATCTGAAATTGAAAATGCTCACCGGATCGAACATGTGGGATATATCGACACTACCTATGCGTTTCGTATCGCACTGATGGGATACGAGATATATCGTCGGATATATCGGCCAATATCGTCAATATTTAAAACATTATTTGTATGTAACAATTAAGTATAGAAATACTTAGTACTTAACAATTTCCTTAAATGTAAATAATCTCTAAAAAAAACATTACTCTCAAGTCTTAATAAAAAACTCACCAATCACCTCACCAGTCACCACCAAAATGAAAAACCCAAAACATATCTAATAAAAATGATGACCAAACTACTCAAATCTGATTTTTTTTTAATATAAAAAAACAAACAATCTAGAAATTCAAAAAAAAAAAAAAAAAAAAAAAAAAAAAAAAAAAAAAAAAAAAAAACTTTATTTTTTATCAGATCTTATTGAAAATGCATGGCCTCTCTAGATCTATGATCAAAATCATTAGATTTTTCTGGAATTTACATATTTTTCAACAGATTTAATAAAATAAATGAACCTTTTTTCAATCAAATCTACATAGATCTAATCGGAAATGGGTGGAGACTGGAGAGTACAGATCTAATATTAGATTTTATTTTATTTTTCAAAAAAAAAAAAAAAAGATTTTTGAAAATATACAAAAATTGGGCGTAAATGCCCCGAAAATTTTAAAAAAAGAAACCACAAAAAAGCTCAAATCGATCATCAAAATTGATAGTTGTAGGTAGATCTAAGGGTATAATAAACATAAATATGGATTAGAAGAAGAATCAATAGCAAAAAGGGGATTTTTTTAAACCTATTTTCAGATTTTTTTTTTAAAACCGGCCCCAAACTGTTTCAATCCTTCAAATCGGCTGAAATCCGATGTTTTGATCATCCAAGTTGTTGTTAATGGTGCCGAAAATCACTTAGGATTGATGTATTCAAGGTATTTCAAAGATTGGAGGAGAAATGAGGGAGAGAGATCAAAAAGGGAAAAGAAAGGGGTCGGTTTTGCCCTTTTATACCAGACTAATACGGGTAAGTAATATCAGACCCAATACGGACCATATTGGACCTGAGACTGGCCAACGGATATCGATAAGGCCAATACAGGGCCGTATCGCGTATCATATTGAGCCGATACAGATACGATACACTCGTATAGGCCGATATATTTGAATCCATGTGCAAAATTCCTTCTTTGCAACACATGAATGAGAAGTTTGTATCTTCGTTTCGTTTTGAGAGTTTTATCTCAAAGTTTGTCCGGCGTTGAATCCTCAATAAGCGATTTAATGCATAAAGAAAAAAGAGATCAGCCGTCGCAGTGGAGTTATCAAGAATTGAAATGTCTCCCCCACTAATAGTAGCCTAAGGGCCCGTTTGGATTTGGATAAAGTGTTTCGCGGCTAGCAATCCATAGCATATTGTCAAGGCTAGTTGGTCATGGATATGTTATTGCTAACTAGTTATTCCATCTCTTGAATGTCAAATAACCTGGACTGTGGACAGGATAGATTGTGGCACATGTGGGAAATTTATAGTTTGGTTGGTGGCAAACTTACACGTGCAGTGCATGTGCACATTGACACATAAGTAGAGAAGTATTTGGTGAGGATAATGTGAAGAAGGGATGAGAATATTGAGAGAGAAGAAGAAGAAGAAGAAGAGTTTGGGAAAGTTGATGTGTTAGGCTTGCTTGCCCTAACACATACTATTTTATTATGATAAAGCATATAATACACTGCAGGAGAATAGGGAAGTGTGCACATGCACATACATAAAAAGAGCCCACTCACCACACACACTACACAATACAATACACTAGCATTCTCTATACTCCCCCTCAAGTTGGAGCATAGATGTTGATCATGCCCAACTTGTCACGAACACGATGAAGAGCATTTCGACTCAAGGATTTTGTAAGAACATCAGCAAGTTGATCCCCAGATCGAACAAAAGGAGTGACAATTTCCTTAGAAGTGATTTTCTCCCAAATAAAGTGACAATCGACTTCAATATGCTTGGTTCGCTCGTGGAAAATCGCTCGTGGAAAATTGGGTTACGAGCAATATGGATGGCCACTTGATTGTCACAGTGAAGAAGAATAGGATCCGAAGGAGGATAGCCAAGTTCTTCAAGAAGATTGTGAAGCCACACGAGTTCACACGTCGCATGAGCCATAGCACGATATTCTACTTCAGCCGAGGGCCGGGCAACAACTGGCTGCTTTTTTGCTCTTCCAGGTTATAAGATTACCACCTAGGAAGGTACAGAAGCCGGATGTAGAGCGGCGATCAAAAGTACTACCTGCACAATCAGCATCGGAATAACCAGAAAGATGAAGATGACCATGCAACTGAAAGCGGAGGCCAAGACCTGGGGCTGATTTTAAATACCGAAGTATACGGTAGACAGCCGTGAGATGAGAAGTGCGGGGAGCTTGCATGAATTGGCTAACAACCCCCACCGCAAAAGAGAGATCTGGGCGAGTAATAGTCAAGTAAATAAGCCGGCCTACAAGTCGTCGATACATCTCGGGATCAGTAAGAAGAGAACCATCATCTGGTCGAAGCTTCTGTGAAGTATCCAAGGGAGTGGTAGCAAGCTTACACCCTAACATGCCGGTCTCCATGAGCAAATCAAGTGCATATTTCCGTTGTGACAAGACCAATTTGGATGATGAGCAAGCAACTTCAATTCCGAGGAAGTAGCGAAGAGGACCAAGATCATTGATCTCAAACTTGGTCTTCAAAAATTCTTTGATCTCCCTCATTCCAGTAGAATCACTACCAAACAAAACAATATCATCCACATAGACAATGAGAACCATGATGCCCGTCGATCGACGACATATAAAGAGAAAATGATCGGCATGACTACGAACAAAGCCAAACTCCAAGAGAGCCTGACTGAATTTTTCGAACCATGCACGTGGAGATTGTTTGAGTCCATAAAGAGCCTTCTTCAACCGACATACAAGTGCAGGGTTGTGAGAAGCAACAAAGCCAAGAGGTTGATGCATGTAAACTTTCTCTGCAAGGTCCCCATGGAGAAATGCATTCTTAACATCAAGCTGAAACAAGGGCCATGATAAATTAACGGCCAAGGAGAGCACAACGCGAATGGAATTAAGCTTAGCCACCGGAGAGAATGTCTCGAAGGAATCCACACCATGAGTCTGTGTGTAACCTTTAGCAACAAGACCGGCTTTATAGCGATCAATTGAGCCATCTGGAAAAAACTTGATTGTATAAATCCATCGACAGCCAACAGGTTTATGGCCTATAGGAAGTGGCATAAGATCCCAAGTATGATTCTTCTCAAGAGCAGACATTTCTTCCATCATCGCCTTTGTCCAATCAAGACTCTGAAGAGCATATGAGAGAGATCTAGGAATAGTCTGTGATGAAAGAGAAGCTGCAAACGACTGAAAAGACGGTGAAAGATGATCATATGAAACGAAATTACTAATGGGGTGTTGAGTACAAGATCGTAACTCTTTGCACAAGGCAATGGGAAGATCTAAACTCAAGTTAGGAGACTCACCTGAACCAACATCCAAAGTAAGCGGAAGGGTGGATGGCTGAGCTTGTGAAGATTTATCTCGACGATGATACACCCGCAGAGGCTTAAGCTCACCCATATCACCAACAGGATGCTGAATAGACGGGAGAGGAGTTTTCCCATGATCACTAGTGGAAAGAGGATAAGAGTCATACTCCGCTTGACTCGCAAGAGGATCAGAAAGGGAACGGCCGGGAGAGGAGAAAAAAGAAAGATCCTCAAAGAAAGTGACATCAGCAGAGACATACTTCTTACGAGTCAATGGGTCAAAGCATTTATACCATTTCTGACTCCAAGTATACCCTATAAAGACACATTTAATCACCCTTGGACTAAGTTTATCATTACTCCCATCCAAAATTTGAACAAAGCATGTACAACCAAAAACTTTAAGTAGTAGAGGAAATGGATTATCATGAGGATACAATATAGTAAACGAAGATTTGTAAGATAGAATACGTGATGGTATACGATTAATAAGAAAAGTAGCAGTTAAAAGAGCATCACCCCAAAAATGTTTGGGTAGATGCATACCAAGCAGAAGAGTGCGAGCAACTTCAAGAAGATGACGATTCTTTCGTTCTGCAATACCATTTTGTTGTGGAGTGCGAGCACATGACGTCCTAGACAAAATACCACGTTCCTGCAAGAAGGACAGAAAGGCAGTAGACATGTATTCTCCCCCATTATCAGAATGGAGGGATTTGATGGAACAATGAAATTGAGTGCGCACTTCATGATAAAACACTTTAAACGCATCAAACACTTCACTTTTAGATTTCAAAAGATAAATCCAAGTCATGCGGGAATAATCATCAATAAAGGTAACAAAATATTTAAATCCAAAAGTCGAGGTAACCGGAGCCGGTCCCCAAACATCCGAGTGAACCAAAAGAAAAGGTTGAGATTTCCTCCCAGAAGAGCTAAGAGGAAACGTAGCACGATGATATTTAGACGATTCACAAATATCACAACATAATGGTTTAGTGACAGATAAGGAAGGAAACAAAAGTCTCAATCTAGCAATGGATGGGTGGCCTAAGCGGCAATGCCACCGAGTCATGGACTCTCGATCTAGAGAAAGGGTACTAGAAACGGCAACAGGTGTATCATCGAGAAGATAAACGCCTCCTCGCTCATGCCCCCCACCAATCACTCTCTTCGTCTGTAGGTCTTGAAACAAACAATAAGAAGGAAAGAAGGTGATGGAACAATTGAGTGATTTAGTAAGAGAGCTAACAGACAATAAATTTAATGGAAAACAAGGAACATGTAATACGGAGGACAAAGACAAGGAAGAAGAGAGAGGGATGGAACCAATCCCAGAGATGGGAGATTGGGTTCCATCTGCAACTGTGACATACTGAGTGGTAGATGAAGGAGAATAAGAAGAAAAGGATTGCAACTTACCAGTCATATGGGAGGAAGCTCCAGAGTCAATAACCCAGGAGGTAGGAGAGGATGACGCAAGAAGGGCGGTACCTGACTGGGCCGAAGCTGCATGAGAAGGCTCAGGAAGATCCCGAATGTGAAGCCGCATAAGGGCATCATATGCCGCCCGAGAAATGATAAGAGACTCCCCTGAAGTAGTCTGCTCAGCTGTTGGGATGGAAGACTATCTCAGAAGTAACAGTGGAAGCAACAGAAGCAGTAGCATACATAGGACGACTATGTAGCTGCCAACAATAATCAACAGTGTGATTAGTTCCACTGCAATGTGAACAAATGCGGGAATCATCACGTCCACGTCCACTACGACCACGAAGATTACGGGCGCCACAACCGTGATCTCCCTCGCGGCCTCTACCACGACCAGTAAAACCAGGAGTGCGCCCTGAGCACAAAGATGGTACCCAAAGACCAAGGGAGGACTGATGGCCAGCAAGATGCGCCGAACGCTCGGGTGGCACAAATGAATGAGAAGGAAGAGTAGAGGCCATAGCACATTGACACATGGCATAAACTGTCGTCAATGAGGGAAAAGGATCCTGAATAACAACCTGATCGCGAACGTGCAGATAATCAGAACTCAACCCAGCAAGGAACTGCATGATACGAGTATCATCCCGTTGCTTATGAGCAATGTCATGATCCTCTTTACATTTGGAAGGAAGAGGCTGATACATATCCAACTCATCCCACATACCCAGAAGAGTCGAGTAGTAGTCTTTTAAGGATTTGGAGTTTTATTGAAACCGACCAATTTCTTGAATAAGCTGGAATACCCGTGAAAAATTTTGAGATTCCGAGAACATATCATGAAGCGAATCCCAAATGCCTTTAGCCGAGGATAAAAACATCACTGAGTGGCTAACGAGGATCCATGCTATTCAACAACCATGCAATAATGCTAGTGTATTGTATTGTGTAGTGTGTGTGGTGAGTGGGCTCTTTTTATGTATGTGCATGTGCACACTTCCCTATTCTCCTGCAGTGTATTATATGCTTTATCATAATAAAATAGTATGTGTTAGGGCAAGCAAGCCTAACACATCAACTCTCCCAAACTCTTCTTCTTCTTCTTCTCTCTCAATATTCTCATCCCTTCTTCACATTATCCTCACCAAATCCTTCTCTACTTGGTATCAAAGCAAAGATCCGGGCATTCCGCATCCATCAGGTTGAGAGGCGACACGTTACCTTGCTGACGTCAGCAGCCGTACGGCTGACGTCAGCGTTGTACGGATGTATGGCCTCCGTTTGAGCTGAAAGTTTAGGGGTTTGATAGATCTTGATTTTAGAAGATTTATCATGATTTTTCCAGAATTTATTAGACCTCTTTTCATGGTTTTTTGGGCGAAATAGAGAAATTCGAAAATCGGTTCCAGATTTCGTTTTTCTTCGATCTACGTCAAATCGGTAAGCTTTTCTTTGGTTTCTTTGCTTGAGATGGACCGAAATCTTCCTCCTAAGCTATCCATGGTGGATTTTTTACTCAAGATCAATGTTTGAGAGGTTTTTAACCTCAAATGGGCGTGCGGCTGGGCCATTTTTCACTCGCACAGGCCTCTTTTGACTGCGTTTCATGGTTTTTTGGATGATTGATGTTTGTTTGAAGTTTATCTCTTGTTATCTTGAAGGATTGAGGGAGATAGAGTTGTTTGAATCAGTCCTTCTTGGCATAGGGGGTCTCTTGGCATAGTTTTCTTTCTCTTGGACTCTACTACATATGCCACATTTTCTAATGCTTGAAGATTGTTGGTGGCACATATGCACATGTGGGATGCTTGAACTTGGACAGTTGCTCACGTGACATGCTAAAACATGTCCCACATATGCAAGGAAAAACTTTATCCTCGTGTGCACTAGAACTGTAAAGTGTCACTGACATGTAATATCACCTCTCCACCAGAGACATCCAAACCATGGTGAAATGGTCACATATCCATGACTACTTATCCAAAACTGCATTGGCTCCGGGGCAAAGAGTGTTGACAAACCATGGACATGTATGGCTATCCATGAGTACTAGTCAGGGCACAACTTTGTCCAAACCCAAACAACCCCTAAAACAACACTCTTTGAAGTTGGGCATATAATTCATTCAAGAATGGAACTTCTCAACATCCCAAAATATACGTTGTGACTGGTTCGTACTCAATGTTAAGGCCACATAAAAACTTGACTGCCCAAAACTCTTTACATTGTTGTCATGGCATCTCCAAAGAGAGAAGTTGTAATGGCCGTTACAGCCCGCATTGTAAGAGTAATGACGATGGCCATTATAGCCACCGTTTCCATTATTGAATACCTTGGCTGGTACATATTTAACTCCTCCCACATCCCTTGTAAGTTACCATAATGTTATGCAAGAACTCTTATTACCCTGCTACCATGGTGTAAAGGAAAAGGCTGGAACAATTGGTAAATACATGAGATACTTTTATATGAAGAAAAAATCTCATGCGAAAATATCCAAATCTGCTTAGCGGTGTCCAAAAAAATCACAATAGCACTAGTTGAGGGTTCCATACTATTCCACGATCCGGTCATAATTTGTGCATTCTCCTCAACCACTCATCATAGTTGCCAGCACCTTCCTTGGGTTCACTTGCACTAAAACATTTTAGTTTCCCTTTTGCAGTGAGGAAAACTCGCACAGATTTAGACCATCTAAGGTAGTTGAATCTAATTTTATCAAAGTCCTCTAAACCCCAAGAAGATATGACAGAGTGGACACCATACTTTTCCCTCCATAATTAGCACAGATAATCCAATATATGAGAAACACAACCTACATCAAAAACATGCCACCAGAAACACCTCCAATAAAAATATATGTGTGTGTGTGTTGAAAACAGGCTGCAAGAAACACCTCTGATTAAAAAGGGGTTGTCAATAGGTTTACCAGAAGCACCTCTAATCACTAGGCCATCAAAAACAGCTAGTCAACGATTCGTCAGAACCACCTACAATCACTTAGTCATCACAATGTAGCCATAAAATACAATACACACTACTAGGGGTGTACACGAGTCGATCCGAGTCGAACTGGGCTCAACCCGGCCCGGCCAGGTCACCAACCACACCCAATCCGAACCCGGCCCGGCCCGGTCATCAGGCCAACATGTCCAGCCCGAACTCGGCCCGGTCAGCAATCGGGCCAATTTCGAGCCTGCTCCATCTACAAAGGGACGGACGACGTTCTCACTTCTCTGTCTCAAATGATTAGGATAAAGATTTAGGAATATATATATATATATATATATATATATAAAAGGCTGAATCGGGCCAGGTTGGGTTGGGCCGAACTGGAACATGTTTGAACTCGGACCGAACTCAGTTTCGAGCTGAAGAAAATGGCCCGTCCTGGCCCGAACTCAGTTCCGGGTCGGGCCGAGTCGAGCTTTTTCGGGCCAGGTCGAGCGAGCTAGCCCGGTTCGTGTACAGCCCTACACACTACTTACAATTCACACCAATAAACCATGATAGAAAACTTTGGACCGGCCCAACAATATTTTGATCCGTCCTTATATTTGATGTCAAAAAGTAGAAAGCATCATTACCACACAGTTCTGCATCTAATGCAGACAACCAACATGGTTTCTGGACAACCCAAAGAAAGGAAAACCCTAGATTTCCTAAAACAAAAACCGGTCCAGGGCAGATATAGGGTTTCAACAATGGAAAAACAAAAATAAAAGAAAACGAAAGAAAAGTTTAGGGCAAATCCCAAATCATCTAATACCACGTTAAGTGTTAGCAATTAAATAGAATGGAGGAGGAGAGAAGATAGAAGAGCAAGAAGAGAGAGGAGAAGAAAAATGTGGGATTCATCCATGTGCCCTTTTGTTTATTATGTTAAGTAAAAAATAAAAAATAAAAAGGTCAAAATTGAATAGAACAGCCATTTTGGGTGCACATAATAGGAAAGGTTCCCCATCCTATGGTGTGAGCTGTATAAGCCACACCATATGTGCTTTGACACAATATGAATCACAGGTGAGCACGCTCCATGATTGATCAATATAATGCACAACACAACATGTATGATCAACACCTAATAACCCCTACATTCATTTCTCTCCTTATAAAGATCAAATTGATATTGTTATTACTCATTCACTACAAGAAATTAGTTCTTCCTTCATCAGTAGTTGTAAAAACATGTCTAAAAAGAACATCCAGCATACATGTATTTCAATATAAATAATGACCACTTTGTGGATAGATTCATAGATCATGACTGAAAATCACAATGATTAGATGAACCCCATCGTACAATTGGAGGCCATCAAACGGACAGCTAGAAAAGATCAACTTTCAAAATAATGAGTGAAGATAGATTGTTAAAATCATCAATTGAGTGTGGCCTTTGGGCTAGTGCTCACAATTCGGACAGTCTAAACTGACTTGCATGAAGAAATGTGTACTGTTTATTTTCCTAATTCTTTTCTCGGAATAATTCAATTCAATTTTCAAAACTCTTGAAAAACAAGAAAAATTCATTCCTTAGCAATTGGAAAAAGAGAAGGAGAAGCAGAAAATCCAAAATACCTTGTGCACATAGAAGTACCTCTCCAGATTCCCGAGGAAAAGTTCAGGAGATGATCCAACAGGGGGAATGTATAGCGAGCAGAAACCCATAGACAGATCATCCAATCTTTCAATGAACGAATCAACGGGAAGAGGCACAGAAGAATGGGAGACTAGTGCGTCATCTTCTGCGGCAATGTGCAGGGCCACTTTCCCCAGATCAACTCCTCTGTTGATGGTTATGCTTGTCTCTCTCTCTATTCTTGAAAGACGTTGGATCTGGGAGCAAAAGCCATCCCTGGCGGCCTAATCAATCACAAAGCGTTTCATTGAATTACAAAGAATGGTGCAGAAGGGAAGAGGAATTTTGTACATCTGGTACTACGATTTAGTGATCCAAGCCGTTAATATGATTTGGTCTCTACAATTGATGGGAAATGCCCCAGAGGTTTCGACATTAGAAATAATCCTTCAATCATCAGACCATTGTCCATTGAATGTGGACCATTGTTGAATATTCACCTTAACCATCCAGTCAATAGGCCGTTGATCGAAGGTCAGGATCTTCTAATTTGGAAGATTTTGGAGGCATCTCCCATTGATAATGGAGGCCAAACAAATGGTACAAACCACCTACTATGGTCACACGTGTACAGGATCCAATCCCACATGAAACGTTCCTAATGTTGGAAATAGTAATTGTCAACAAGGGTTTTAGTTTTTTTTTTTTTTTTTTGGTGTGGTGGTGGCAAACTGGGTGGGGGGTTGTGATTCGTGAAAAAATACAACACCTCTCTTCATAAAAGGTGCAAGCAGAGTATGCGAGAGATAGGGAGGGAGAGATTTTGTCACAATGTTTTTAGTGTTTTTTTCTTTATTTTCACAGAATGTATGTTTAAGAAATACATTATTGCATTAATTATGAACTAGTGATTTTGGTTACCCGTAGAAGATTTGCTTCAGCAGATCATATCAAAGCATCTCCATGTGTTTGGCATGGTCCGTGTACGTGTGTGTATCAGATGCATGAATTTCAATTGTCCATCACGGCATGGAAGTAGCATAAAATATCCATATGGCATGTAGAAATTTCTGTACAATTAGTATTGGAGAAAACAGGCCTAGTAGTGAGTCCATTAGAACGAGGTGGTCTGAAGCCAGGAATTAGATCTAGATTAGTTATGCACACATGGGTTTGAGGCCAGCATTTTACAAGTTTGCTTGTGAGTGAAGCAATTGGAGGAAGGATGATCTCATCATAGAGAGCATGATGAAAGCATATTTTGGAGAATATCCAATGCAACAAGATCTTCATCACAAGGCGGCAATGAAATTGGTCGTGAGGCCACTAGGTTGTTCATCTTCTTCTTTGCAAATATGGGTTCAATCAGCACTGTCAGTTTCATTGATCTTTTCTTGATGATGTAATTTCAATCCAAAGTGTTAGGTTTTTGTCTTGATAAGTTCAATATATGTGGCAATCTTGATGAGTTCAAGGGGAGATTTTTAGGTCATTGAGAATCTCCCCACTTTCTCTTCCTTTTTTTAAAATGAAGCCTGCAAATGGTCGCATATCGGTGATTGTTTGTAGCCAACAAAGCCATGTGGAAGGTTTATTGTGGTTTCATGGGGTGAGACGGTGAAGTTTTTTATTGTCACTTATGTTTTACAAAACTCAATGAGAAATGTGAAGCCAAGGTCCATGCAATGGTGTAGAGAAAAAGTGCATGATGAACCAAAACATTGCATGTCAAAGTGTTTGAAATTTTCAGTTTTAAGGATTTTGGTAATAGCAACTAGAGTGAATTCTCAATGAGGGCTTTAGGTATTTTGTTCAGTGGAAGTACACTTCTAGTAAGTGTTTGACTAGGATATTATTAATTAGGGTTGTGGAATAATTATCTTAATTTAGTAAGTTTTCTTGGTCTCTAGGAAGAGTCAAAAAAACAATTGTTGTATTTAGGATTCTAGAATAGTAATCTATGATAGTTTCCACTGAGTGAATGGTGTCCGAAAAAATGGAAAACCTCAAAACTACATTGTACATAGGATATAAGTTAACATGAGCTTTAATGAGAGTTTTTTTTTGTAATGATTTTTTTTTAACTTTAGTAAAACATAGTTTTGAATAAATACGTCATTGCATTTGTTGTGAACTAGAGATTTTGTGCTCACTCGAAGCTTTGCATTGGTAGATCACATGTTGCAGCATCTCCAATTGGCACAATGTGTGCATGTGTGTGTTGTGTATTGATTTCATTGGTCAATAATGGCATGAAGTAGCATGGAATAGTTTCTTCATCCTACACCACCCTTGAATCGCACCCGACAAGTAGATCATTAAGAGAAAATTGAAGCAATAGACCTCCAAGATTTTCTCATCCAGAAGAGTTTTGGGTCTCCCCATCTATGGTATATCCAAGAAAGTTAACAATCTAGATCAATGAACCATGTGCCCCACTTGCATGGAATAGGTGCATAAGGACCATGGTGTGCCATAAAGGTAACAATGGCAATCGTTACACACGTTACGGGGTCGTAAAGGTTGTAACGGCCATTATGGAAAAAAAAAATGACTTGTAAAGGCCATTACAGCCCCCGTAAAGGTTGTAAAGGTCCCGTAACGATCCATTACATGGCTGATACAGGTTTTTTGATTTTTTTTAAATTTAAAAATAAAAAAATAATAAATTAAAAAAAAAAAAAAAAGACTGTAATGGCCGTTACAACCCCCACAACAGCTATTATACCATGTATCGTAAAGGTAATGGTGGTGGCCATTTCGGCCACTGTTATTGTTACAGAATACCTTGATAAGGACATTATTCACCTTTTGAGGCATCATAACTCTATATTTAAGTGAATCATTACCCTATAATTCTTCTTTTAATGAGAGGCAAAACCCCTATAATTCCTTCAAAAGAGAGGAGGTAGGACAAGATCCAATCATAGTTCACCACCGTTTCCAAAATGGTGGTGACTCATCCTCCTTATATGGTACACACATACACGGCTATCCAAACCAGATTAATCGTAGGGACAATTGGTGATGGAGCACAGAGCATAGCTTCACTATCAGACCGAGGGACTACTTGGATGCAAGATAAGTTTCCGCTATCCATGGTTTGTCTGACCCATTCATACACAAGAATCCAGAATGTCTCTTGAAAAAGGTGGAATAAAGATGAGGGAAGCTTATCACCAGTGTTCCATGCACACACGTTATATGTGCCAAATGCACCACGTGTGACCCTCCATGTTCAAGCACTCCACATGTGCCACCATCCATGTTCAAGCGCCTTATTGATGTCACATATGGAACCGTCCAATATTTTATTCCCTCTTCAAAAGGTATTTGACAAACAGCAGACAGAATAGCTAGTCCGAGGCAGCATAACCACCCAATTAGTGCCCTAGAACACAACTTCACTTGCATCCAAACGGCGCCGAGCAAGCAATCCTAACCACCCAATTAGTGCCCATCAAATGGCCGGTTGAAGTCAAAAGTAGCAAGTGGTCCAAATTCAATGGGCAGAATCAAATGGTTACCATCATCCGCTCACTATTAATTCTACACCACACTCCATCCACAATCATGCATTGTGTACTTTACGGTACAACTACACGACTCACCACCACTTTCTAGAATGTTCGTACACTAACATAGGAGTCTAGCCCGAGAATGGAAAGAAAGGAGAGGTGATTTTTCTCACCCTGGCATGTGTGGTATCGATGCCGGAGTCATCAAGAGAGTCGTGGAGGACGAATTGGAGGCTACTGCTGCTGCTGCTGGTAGTGTTGCTGCTGTGAATGTTATGGCATCGGCAGAGGAAGGAAAGAGGTGAAATGAGAGGAGGGGTGTAGATTTGGGAGCGTTTGGATGGGAAATTGGAATTGGAAAACGGAGAAGAACAGATGGAAAAGGATGTAGCAGCGTAGAGTCTGGAAGCCATCACCGTTTAATATCTACGATATCTAAAAATGGAAGGAAGATTGAGAGATCCGAACGGCAAATGAAATGAAATCCTCTCCTTCTCTTGCACGGCGATTCTCGCGATACAGACCGTCCAAATCTCCTATCCAACACTCGATAGAGCATAAGCTGATAATATCAACCATTTTTTTCTTTTTCCTCTTTTGGAGCTTCCCGGACTCGGATTTTACGAACGGTACCTACAGGAACCGTATGCCTGGAGAGGACTTTTTCAAGAGAAAAAATTACACCATTATCCTCTTTTCGTTCTCAGAAACTGACAAATCAGTAATTGTGGGGCCACGTAAGTATGTGTGTGGCATTCAATCCTTCCATCAGCGAGCGGATTGGGTACTACTGCCACCAGGCCTGGCGACGGAGAGACGGTCCTGTCAGAGGCTTCGCGGGGACACCTTCATGTATGCAGTTTTATCTAAAGCCATCCATCCGTTTTAAAAGAACATTTTAGGTATCTTCAATGAAAAAAAATGGGGGAGAGGGAGACCACTGTAATATTTATTTGCCATCTAACATGTTCATGAGTAGAGGTGTACGCGAGTTGGCCCAGCTCCACTTGGATCGGCCATTAGCTGACCTCAACTCAAACTCGGCTCGGCTCAGTTCTCGAGCTTTACTAGCCAGCTCAGCTCGGTTCGGTCAGCAGCTCGGGCCGGTTCGAACCAAGAACAAGCTGAGTTCGCCTGTGCGGCATATTCACAAACACAGACTGCACTTTCAAATTCTTATTGTATGTAAAATAGCAGCAGCGGTTTTATAGATATTTTATCAAACACCTTATAAGCAACATCAAAATCAAGAAAAAATGGTATTTGTTTGATGAAACATACCTTCCTTGCCACCAGTCGACACTTCGTTAAGTCATTTCACCAAACACTTGGTGAGCAACATCAACATCAAAGTAACCGAGTCACCGAACTGGTTCGATTTGAGTTGAGTCAAGCTCGAGCAAGCTCGAACTCAGTTTGAAATTTTTTTCGAGCTAAAAAAATCAGCTCGACTCGACTCGAACTCAATTTCAAACCGAGTCAAATCAAGCATTTTCGAGTCGAGTCGAGTGAGCTAACCAAGCTAACTCGGTTTGTGTACAGTCCTGTTCATAAATTCATATAGACCGAGATGAAAGGAAAAAATAAATATCAGATCCAAAACTTTTGTGGCATCCAAGAGATTTTTAGCCGTTGGCATTCAATCCCATTGTTCCTGTAGTTTAATTTGAACATTTGATCTACATCTATTTTAGGCCTATCATTTAATATGATTTTTCTAAATATATAGGCAGGTAGATAAAACACATACATCACAGTGAGGTCCACATAACCCTTAATGGACCGTCCTCCGTGTCTAATTAGGTCTGATGAGGGTAGTACCTGGGGGTGTACACGAACCAAGCTAGCTTGGTTAGCTCGCTCGACTCGACTCGAAAAAGCTTGATTCGACTCGGCTCGAATAAATTCGAAGCTGAGTTCGAGCCGAGTCGAGCTGATTTTTTAAGCTCGAAAATGAGTTCAAGCCGAGTTCGAGCAGGCCCAACTTGACTCGACTCAAATGGAACTAGTTCGGTGACTCGGTTACTTTTGTCATTGATGTTGCTTACCAACTGTTTGATAAAATGACTCAACGAAATGTGGCTGGTGGCAAAGAAGGTTTGGCTGGTGGCAAGGAAGGTATGTACATGAAATAAATACATTTTTTCTCTTTATTTATTTATTTATTTTATGTTATTTAGAATGTGTTTGAGAAAATATCTGTAAAACCATTGCCTCTGTTTGTAAAACAGTGGGATTTTGAAGTTGCAGTTAAGGTGTTTGTGGAAATGCCTCAATGGCAAACTCGGCTCGATCTTGGCTTGAACTCAGCCCGAGCTGCTGACCAAAACGAGCCGATCTAGCCAGTCAGGCTCGAATACCGAGCTGAGGTAAGCCACTGTTCGAGCCAAGCCAACTCGACTCGGTACAACTCGATGTACACCCCTAGTAGTACCCAATTCCTTTTCATCAAACCATGCAAACTGATACGATCATAAAGAGAACCAAAGATATGGGGATCCATTTATAAGGTAGGTCAATCCATAAAAAATAATATACACCACTAAAACATCCAAATTCAAGTGTAGCTCATCTGATGATTCAATCAACGTGATTTTTTATTCGTTCTAATACAATGGTGGGTTTTATACATTGGATAGCTTGGATGTTATACAAATGCTTTGGATCCTGCAAGTCTCAGCCTTTACTAACTTTTAAAGAAAAACTTAATTAAGGATATTTTTGTAATTTCATTCTTCAAGCTTTATTTTGTAAATGTTATTACTTCCCGTGGAATTTTGCGCTAAAAATAGCTTTCCTTTTCCCTGTGACACCAACCACCATTTTAATCTTAATAATTCATTCGATAGACATTAATTAGATGGTTAAGATTATTTGATCAGCGTGGTTTTAAAAGTATGTACCGTTCACAATAGGAGCCGCTATTTGAATGGTCTGGATAGATCCGCGTTCGTGCCCAATGTGAGGATGACGAGTCATCGTATTTTTTAAGTGGGCAGCACTGATATAAAAGTCCCAACATGTGATATTCATGGGAAAACGGTGGTGAGTGGTTACTCACCCTACTTCAAAGTTGCACCCGTCTACGCATATCCAGACCATTCAAATTATGGGAAAGTTGTGGATGGAGCGTACCTATGAGATCAGACTGATCAAGCAATCTTAACCATCCAATTAACGGTGAGTAGTCCAAATTAAAAGGCAGAATAAGAGACATAATATCATCTTTACGGTGCGAGTTTTTGGAATGCTTTATTCCACTATTGGATGAGCGATTTGGATGGTATGGATTGCAATGAAAACAATGCCATGTTTGCGGTTGAAGATGTTCATCCATGCGTTTGTTATTCCGGGTGAGAACCAATCAGAGTAAGATACATGTGTTGGCGTGAGCTGTAAACAACCAATAGATTTGTTGGCATGAGCTAAACAACCAAGAGAGATTTTAGCATTGTAAACAACCAAGAGAGTTGTTGCGTGAGATAAACAACCAATAGAGATTTTAGGCATTTGAAATTTATAACATCCCGTAGCATGAGTGTAGGAGACAGAATTGTATAGCAAAGAGATTTTCTTTTTCTTTTTTTTAATGTATCTAACCTACGATTAAATGAAAAAGATAGAAGACAGAATTTTCTGACATGGTATCAAAGCTAAACGAATACTAACCATAGCATGAAATGTTTCGAAGGCACTGAGAACCTCATCTTTGTGTTTCATCAAGTAGAGTCATGTCATACGGGTACAATCATCCACAAAAATAACAAATCAACGAAAGCCAGACATATTATTAACAGGTGAGGGTCCCCATACATCAGAGTGAATTAACGCAAATGGAGTGTCACTTTTAATCATGCTTAATGGATAAGTAGCGCGATGGCTCTTAGCCAAAATACAAGTGTCACATTTCAAATCTGATGCCTGTAAATGCTTAAACAGATCAGGAAAAACATGCTTCAAATAAGGAAAATATGGGTGTCTCAAGCATCGATGCCACAACCAAAGTAGTGTCTTTCTACTTATGTGTCACTACCTACCGCACTGATGCTTCCTCTTCTCGTCTTTGGGCGTTCGTCTATGTGTATCTCCACAAGAATCAGCGCACTAACCTTGATCCGTGTGCATGTCGGTGTTTGTTTTTGGGCTATAGCGTCCATCAAAAAGGGTACAGGTGCTATGATCCTACCACTCGCAGACTTTATGTGACTATGGATGTCCAACTCTTGGAGATTGATATGTTCTTTTCCTCTCCGGCACCTACTTCTACTCGTAAGGAGGAGATACATAATGAAGAGTTGAATTGGTTCCAACATGAGATTCGAATGATAACTCAGGCGTTGTGAACTATGAAGCCGAGCCGCAGGAGCATGGTGGGCCGAATGATAACTCAGGCGTTGTGAACTGTGAAGCCGAGCCGCAGGAGCATGGTGGGCCGAATGATAACTCAGGCGTTGTGAACTGTGAAGTCGAGATATATCCTAATGTAGAGCATGCAACATCTGAGACCGAACTTATATCCCCTCCCTCTGAAGTGTCAGCCAAATCATCTTCTAAGAATACTCCTGAGGTAAGTACTGTTATTACACCCTTACATACCGATGATATAGATGCATCTGCAGGATATGTCTTACTTCACAGGTACAATCGTGGCAAGCAACCTAACAGATACTCTCTAGATATTGAAGAACAAAGGTCGAGGTATATCCAATTGCTAACTATGTATCCACCAAGGAACTCTCTGAACCTCTCAAGAAATTTGCACAGGAACTCTCCATATGTCAGATTCCTACTAGTGTTCATGAGGCATTGACAAATCTAAGATGGACCCGAGCTATAGAGGAAGAAATGGAGGCACTACTTAAAAATGATACATGGACTCTTGTTCCATTACATGAAGGAAAACAAACCGTGGGGTGCAAATAGGTGTTCTCCATTAAACACAAAGCAGATGGATTTATTGAATGGTATAAAGCACGACTGGTAGCGAAGGGATATACGCAGACGTATGGTGTCGATTATCAGGAGACTTTCTCACCTGTAGCCAAGTTGAATACAGTTAGGGTGTTATTGTCTCTTGCAGTAAATCTTGATTGGCCTTTGCATCAATTTGATGTAAAAAACGTTTTTCTCAATGGTGATCTCCAAAAAGAGGTTTATATGGATGTTCCTCCAGGTTATACAGCATCTTCAAAGAATGGAGTGGTGTGTAAATTGCAGCGAGCGTTGTATGGACTGAAGCAATCACCACGAGCATGGTTTGGAAGGTTTAGCTTGACAATGAAGAAATATGGCTTCCAACAAAGTAACTCTGACCATACTTTTTCCTAAAGCATCAGTTGGGCAAGGTAACTTCTTTGATAGTATATGTAGATGACATGATTATTACAGGAGATTATGAAGAAGAAATCTCTCTGCTTCAAAAGCAATTAGCAACTGAATTCGAGATGAAAAATCTAGGAGGAATCAAGTATTTCTTAGAAATTGAAGTTGTCAGGTCTAAGTAAGGTATATTTCTCTCCTAACGGAAATACATATTAGACTTGCTAATCGAAGTAGGGATGTTGGAATGTAAACCTGCAGACACCCCCATGGTTCAGAATCACAAGCTTGAAGAATACCCAGACCAAGTACCAACAGATAAAGGAAGATATCAAAGGTTAGTTGGTAAACTCATTTATCTCTCTCATACTCGTCCAGATATTGCATACGCTATAAGTGTTGTAAGTCAATTTATGCATAATCCAAGTAACAGTCATATGGAAGCAGTGATTCGAATACTTCGATACTTGAAGTCATCCCTGGGCAAGGGGCTTATGTTCTCAAAACATAATAGTCAGTCGATGGTTTATGGATACACGGATGCGGATTGGGTAGGTAATATCACTGACAGAAAGTCCACCTTAGGATATTTTACATTTGTTGGGGGAAATCTTGTAATCTGGAGAAGCAAGAAACAAAAAGTGATAGCTTTGTCAAGTGTTGAAGCTGAGTTTAGGGGAATGGCTAAGGGTCTTTGTGAACTCCTTTGGCTAAGAAAGCTACTCACTGAAATCGGGTTTGCCCCCACTTCCGAGATGGATCTCTTATGTGACAATAAAGCTGTAATTGTCATTTCTCACAATCCTATTCAACATGATCATACTAAACATGTGGAGGTAGATCGACATTTCATTAAAGAGAATCTTGAAGCAAAAATAATTAGGTTTCCGTTTGTGAAATCCGAAGATCAGTTGGCAGACATCCTTACAAAAGTTATATCTAACAAGGACTTCTATAACTCACTTGACAAGTTGGGCATGCGAGACCTCTATGCATCAACTTGAGGGGGAGTGTTGGCGTGAGTTGTAAACAACCAATAGAGTTGTTGGCGTGAGCTAAACAACCAAGAGAGATTTTAGGCATTTGAAATTTGTAACATCCCGTAGCATGAGTGTAGGAGAAGGAATTGTATAGCAAAATGGTTTTATTTTTTAAAAAAAATGTATATAACCTACGATTGAATGAAAAAGATAGAAGACAGAATTTTTTGACAACATGTGATTTAGATGGATCCGCATAGTGGTTTTAAAGATCAATGGGATATGCTGAAAGGGGATTTCTTGGTAATATAGCTGGAATGTATCAAGTAATGTCATGTCATTGTTTAAATGGCAGATAGAAGAACAATCATGAAAGAACGGTTACAAGACAGATGACAGAAAAACAAACAAAAAAAAGTAAGTGTTGTTGAATGGTTATAATAATTGTCAGAACATGAGAAGCATCTAAATAATCGTATTAAGGTTATAAATAGTAAAGGGATTCAGCGGAAAGATCTAGTCTCATAACAACCCAATTAAAACCAAACATTATCTTTCAATTATCATTCAATTACATTTTTTAGTGTAACTCTTTACTTTTAGCTTATTGTTTACATTCCGTAGTGTAATCCGTAAATTAATCAAGTAACTGATAATCTTAGCTGTAATTTGAGCCTACGCTTTCACATTGGATTTAGTTCCGCATCAGAAAATTTTTTTTTTTTTTTTTTTTTTTTTTTTTGCAGATGTTCTTCATGACCGATTGTAAGAATCCATTTTCTCGGTTTACTTTATCTATAATGAAAAGTTCTTTCGTACGGAAGGCAAAGGTGTAACCCATCATTAGAGGACGAACACTATCCTCTAAATATCGCTTTATCCTATTTACACATTTAGTAGGTAGTTGAATAAGTGACCGATCTCATCAGATCTCAGTCATACACTACGTGTCTGCCTATCTCAACAATTGGGGTCATAGTTGTTCAATTTGAATTGAGCCACAAATTCAATTATGGGACGCTTGCATTCCAACCAAATGGACTAAGCAGCAACAATTTTTAGCACGCCCGGTGGGACCCTATCTCTAATTTACCTGCGTATATTTTCCAATCGAAATTATGAATATAAGAAGTACTCGAATCGCTGGGATCGAGCCCTCCACACCAACCGCACCACCTCCAATCGAGGACGTGACGATTCAAGTGGCCCCTAAATCGTTGAATTTAAACAATAGTCCAATGCTTGGTACTTGGGATCGGGAAAGAGCATCGACCTCTTGGACTGTTCTCCCAAACGAGATAGTGATCGTGCTTCAAGATGTACAACTAAGTATTCAGCATCTCCAGGAATATAGAAGAGCCAAAGTTGAGCAATTCCGAATTCAAATTGAAAATACTAACAGGTATATGGCTAGCCAGACTGAGGCCATGCATCGATTGATGGTTATGATGGCCGAACGAATGTTGTCGGCAATGTAATATAATGTCGAAGGAAATTCTATTGGCAATGGAGCTCAGTTGCCACCTATGCCTCCTCTACAAAGGAATCCACCACCAGTCCCAGTTCAAGAGATGTGAAATACTCCGCCTCTCGTCAAACTTATATAACCAGAGCAAGAGGCTAGAAATTTCGTATCTGAAAATCGAAATCAAGGATATAACCCTTAGCAATTTCCTAGGAATCCTTTATTCTAAGAGCGACTGAACCGATTAGACCTTAATCCACCACCGGTCATCGAACCTCAGCGAGTGGATCATGACCAAATCATGAAAATTGTATGGGAGGTTGCAGGCCAAGTACTCGGTCGCAATACTATCCCAGTATCACAAACCATATCCTGAATGGATAGATTGACAACATTCGTTGCCGCGAAAGCGCCGACCAAACTTTGACTTGTTTTTAGGCAATCCTGGTCAGTCGACTATTGAACACATCGGTTGATTTAGAATGCAGTGCGGAGAGTTGACAAATGATGACTATCATAAGTTACAATTATTTGGTCATTCACTAACGGCAACGGCCTTTACATGGTATTCAAACCTATTACTAGATTCGGTACACACTTGGTAAGAACTGGAGGAGAAATTCCGTGCTTAGTTTTTTCTCTAATAATAGATAGTTATGTTTTTTTTCTCCAAGAATAGTTAAATAACTATGGTCGCTCTCGCCCGTTTTTGGCAATTACTAGGAGAGACTTGTGAGAGTTATATTACTCAATTTAAAATGGCAAAAAGCCAATGTAAGATTGTTATGAACGAAGCTGAATTTATACAACTAGCACAAGACGAGCTCAAGTATAAACTTTGTAAGAAGTTTATTGGAATAGAGTTGTGGACCTATATGACTTGACTGGGAAGGTTTTCTGGTACAAGGAACTTCTGCAAGAAGGTGCCTGGCAAAAAAACCTCATCAATAGAAACTTATTATCATGACCCAAATTACGATATCTCGATTGCCGAAGTGGTAGCTAAGAAACCACTTGCATGTTCAGCACTGGTCAAAGCAAAATCAACTGCATCGACTCCACAGAAAACTCAAAAGGTTTATACTTTTGATATCACAAGATCCGATGAGATATTTGAAATTCTGTTGGCCAAAAAGTTTATTAAGATTTCCATAAATTATAAAATACATTCAGCCGATGAATTACAAAAGATTGAATATTGCAAATGGCATGGAACTCGGTATCATTTGACTAATAAATGTGTTATATTCAGAAACGTCGTCCAGGATAACATTGGCTGCAGGCTGTTGAAGTTCCTGAAAAAAGGCGAGGATGTCATGTTAATCAACACATATCTATTCTCACCCAACCTTGAGGTTAATATGGTTACAACGAATCTAAGAAAGACTGATCGGCCACTACCAAAGATCGATCTTAGTCTGACTAACCAAGAAGGTATACCACAATGACCAATGCAAGGCGATGTTGGTCTCCTCATTTTAACATTGCTCGACTGAACGCCATTCGACAAGACAGGCGAGGTTCACAACTATGTGACCGATGTGCTAGAAGGACTATTCTTGAATGGGAAGATCTTCTCGAATTAAGGTTGCAAGGCGACAACATGATTCCTAGACAAATTGAGAGGGATTATTAGTATCGGCCACAATGAATGACCCTTAGTCACTGCCAGCAAGTTGGAGTACCTAACCAAATAATGGTTAAGCCCCCGACAACTCGGGAAGGAGTATGGAAGAGGGTTATACACCCAAAATTTCTGGCACCACTAGAGGCATTGACTCAAACTCAAAAATGTTGATGGTAGAGATGTTGAGATGCGATGAGAAGAGAATCAGAAGAAGTCACAGATCTGCATTGGCCGAAAGTAAACCAATCACAACCATTTTGAAAAATTCCTATGTCCGAAGAACCAGTGGCTGAAAACATAGTGGGGGCAGTTCGGTCTCTTGTGTTATGTGACCAGGATTCCAATGTTATCAGCCAGTCCAAAGGAGGAACATGGTTGTAGCAATTTATCAGATTATCTTAGTGAGGAATGCTCCCCAGTGGGTGAATGGCTAGTAAATGAAATAGTAACGACTGCTAAGCATTGCGAGTTGTCTCACCGGCGAACGCATTGACCCGCCTTGTGACCGACAAAAGTGTTAAGTCAAAGACCTTAGTGTGGAAATGAATGTAGGAACTGAAATAGCGGTGAAGACCGCTTGAGTAGAAGTTGGAATATGTCAATATGTCCTAGAGGGGGGTGAATAGGACTTTTTAAAGATTTATGAGTTATTTAAAAATCCTATCACACTAATCCTATTATGTATGCAATTTCCAGGATTACTCAAATTAACTCTACAGGCTTCTAAGCTTTGTAGAGGATCCAATCACAAACTAATCAAGATATAACAATATGCAACTTAGTCTATGTTGGATGTGACTGTGTGTGTATGTAAGATGTGTTCAGATATATGAATATGAATGCATTGTCATGAATCACACATATAGAAAAGCCATCACAAACATAGTCATTTTTATAGTGGTTCGACTACTTGTCTACTCCACTCCCATTACCGCCGCACTCAACCCTTGAGTGTACCGGATTTCACTAAGGAGGTTTCCTAGGGTTCACCTCAAACCTAAGGTTTTAAATCAGGTTCACCTTCAACCTTTACAGAGGTTTTACGCAGTTCACCTCAAACCCAGAGTTTTACTAGTTCACTCCTAACCAGATGTTTATGCTCTCCATAGAGCAAGGGTCCACACAACACACCCGAATTTTAGACCACACAGGTCAAGGACCTAACAGTTTATGCCCTACACAAGAGCAAGGGTCCACCCTGTGTACCCACTACGTACACTTCCGTCGGAGGCCTCCTTGAGGACTTCAAAGGGTGAGAACCACTTAGGACCAAGACCTAGGAAGGAATGATCACAAGTGTCCTCTGGACTCTGGATACTTACAGATAAGTCAATGAGTCCCGTTAAGCACACCGCCAAAGATCTTCTCCTCCTTGTTGACGAAGAGTCTTCAGCTCCCTTGATCTGCAACACAAGATGATATACCAATGCTTGGCTTCAAGTTGGGTCAAGGGTGAGATGGAATCCTACTCTCTAAAGATCTTCCTGTAAGGAAGATAGAGTGGTTCCTCTCTTATGCATTCAAGGCATCCCAGCATAATGATGTCATTAAGGTAGTAGCTGGAGGATCCTTGAATGCGAAAGTTCATTCCCCAATTCACTCTATTTAATATCAATGGTAAGGGTGGATTGGAGGATGAACTCCCTAGAGAGAAAGGCTTTAGGTATAAGATGTAAGTTAAAACACACAAAAGCTCTCTCTTTTCTCTCTTATAGCAACAAAGAACAAGTCCTCTATATATAGGCAAGAAGTTCCTATATATATAAAACGGTCACATTTATGACAGAGTTCAATATCATCGAGCAGGTTCAATATCATCGAGCGTATACTTTCGATAGCATCGATGGTCTGCTCGATGACTCAGATTCGATGTTATACGCTTTTGAAACTCCTTACCAATAAGTCGATGAATCGAAACAGTTGTCGATGTCATCGGATTTCGAACTCCGATTCCATCGATGACTGGGTCGATCCCTCGACACATGAAAAATGAGAGAGACTTGACTTTGAAAATGTTTCAGGTTTTCATGAATGATCGGGGGAACCGTCGAGGTCATCAGAATTTGAATGTCAATGATATCGAGATCTGAATCGAGGCATCGATAATTCCAGCAGATTTATCTTTGAACTTACTGGACAGATTATGGCTTAGTTCGATGCAATCGATCAGGTGTCGATATCATCGATATTTGAATTCGATTAAATCGAAGGGCCCCCGATCATAGTTAAAAACATCCTGAAATAACCGCTGTAAGAAATGCGCGCCCACCATCGATATCATCGATGGACCTCCGATCTTATCGGTATTTGATTTCAGATCATATCGGACGGTCATCGATATATCAATGAATTTCGAGATTTTCATTAAAAAACAGGGGTGCCGAAAATCTGCCTGTCGATCTTATCAAGCCACTCTCGATGGTCTCGAGATTTGAATATCGATGGTATCGATATGTGTATCGATACGTCGATAATTCGTCCAGAAATATTATGAAGTTACTGGACATGTTTAGTGTTTTTATCGATGATATCGATAGGTGTATCGATACATCAATAAATCTGTCCAGATGAATATTTAGTTGCTAGACACTTTTGGTCCTCTTTTCGATAATATCGTTAAGGTATCGAGGACATCGACAGAACAAGTCGATCATATCGAGGGTGCTTCGATAAAATCGACAAGGCAAGAAAAACTTAGAGATTTTCCTATTTTGAAAAAGTTTTTTCACCATAAAAATCCTAAGATGTCTATCTTATTTTAAGGGTTTTATTCACCTGGTGTATTGGGTTATGGGATGTGAGGCTATGATTTACCTATGGCGAGCTTCCACACATTTAGTTGAGGCAGACGCTTGAAATAATCTTCCTATCGAGTTCTGCAGCTAGTCTGACACACCATTCACGTAACTTGACAAACCAGGGCACAAGTAGGTGCACTTTCAGGAACACTAGGGGGCAATGTTCGAATGAAGGAATTGTGTTCTGGACATTGCCACCAGTCATGTTCCGTTACAATATGGTATTCACACTACCTTCCAGCTTCCAGGTTAAACCAGCCCAACCAACTAGAATGGCGGGTGATGTGGAAGAATTTAGTCCTCCAAATGTAACACAACATGCTTCTTTTCCATCTGAGGAGATGACCAGAAATGAACTCGAGATGGATGGAACATCACATATAAACACAGTACAGTGGAGTTACGGGCCACATCTAAAAGGGTGGTCATAGAAAGACCTACTCACGATATGATACATCATCTCAAGCCATTGTACATATCTGCTTATCTCGAACGATGCCCGGTCACCAGAATCTTGGTCGATAATGGGGTCGTCGTCAACCTTTTACCATTGAGAATGATGTTAAAACTAGGAAAGATAACAACCGATTTAATCCATTCGGAAGTTCTATCAGTAATTTTGTTGGTCACGTTACGAACACTCATAAGGTCCTATGAAAGGACGAGCTATAGATGTCCTAGAGGGGGGGGGGGGTGAATAGGACTATGCCAAATATTTCGATTCAATGTAGAATAATAAATTAAATAAACTCAATTGCTTAAAGTATTGAATTCTTGATATTAAATAGTTCATAGGACAACATTCACCTAAAAGTTTAAGCAGGACAACCTTATTTCATGACGTCTTTGAAATCAAAATATCAAACTATAGCAAGAACAAAAGAAGCAAAAGATAGGCATAAATAATAAAAAGCAATCACCATAATGCATAAAAGAATTATAGGGTTCGGTGCCTAAACGCAACCTACTCTACTCCCAAAATTACTACTCTCACAATTTTGACTTTCAGTATCTCGAGGTTTTCCCAAGGTCACCTTAACAACCTGATATAGTTATTATGATTTTCATGAGCTATCACAATTAAACCCACTTTGTGATTTTCACGGGATCACCACAAACAAACCTACTAAGATTTTCGGGCTATCTCAGAAAAACCCAAACTGAAATAAATATAAAGACAATACTTATCTTCGATTGGCGAGTCGAAGTCGAAGCTGTAACTTGAATGCAGCGATCTTCTTCTTTGGATGTAGATGAAGTCTTTGTATGAGTTCAACTGAAAAAGAAATAAAGGGATCTAATGTATTTTCAATTAAATAAATGATACCCTAATGCTACAAAATTGACTCTCTATTTCTCAAGTAGAGTATAGTTTACTCTATTAAAATAGTTTAAACTAAATTGAGAGAGAGAATAGAATTAGATAAAATAAATATAAAAATTACAGCGTAAATAGCTTAAGGAGGCTTGGACTTTCACTCTTTTCAACACAAGATAGAGCTATGAATTTTTGTACTTTGAAGAGTAAGAGAGAGCCTCTTTTTATAGCCAAAGATTCTGGAAGTTCAAGGGCTTGAGGATCGGTTCGGCTAGCCGGATTCCAAAGATTACGTTCTAACAGAACTCGAATTTTATGATATAAAATCTTTTAAAAATTCGGCTGGCCAACCAAAGGGTTCAGTTGGCCCAATATACCTTAAATCCGAAATTGTGTTGTTATTGGAAACTTGACTGAACCCACCTCGGGCTGGCCGATCGTATGGTCGGTCTAGCCGAACAGGCTGCAGAAAAATCTTTTCATATCTGCCTTTTTGCCCAAATAATGTAGGGTTAGCTGAAGTCAGTTAGGCTGGCCGAACAAAATTCGAGCTGGCCTAACTTGAGTCTATTTTACATAAAATATGATCATCGTTATGCATGTGTGAAATACACATAACTTATGGTCAATCTAGGGTTATACCACCTGATGGTTAACTCATACGAAGTGTTCCGATCTTCGAACCATGAATGACCTTGACTTGAGATGTTGAGTATTCTTTTTAGACACTTGATCGAGTTGATGACTTGTCTTCAATAGAGCTTATGATCCTTATAGGATTACGAAATTTTGACAAACTACTATGTGCTTGAGTATAAGCACTTACATCTTGCCAGTCGACTTGACTGTTGGAACTAAAACGGTATTAGATCCATTTTTTATGGTCAACACTTCATCTAGCTACAATGCCCTACATCAATTCATAATCTTCTAGAATCAGGATAAAGTTGAACTAGTCATGGATGATAATAATCCCTTCTTGTTCACTTCGAATGCAAGTGAAGCCTATTATTATGGGGAAGAAGTAGGGCCAATTCATTTTACTGGAAGGAACAAGTTCAGCAGACCAACTGGAATATATATAAAAAAGAATCCAGATAGTGTTGTGTAAGATATTACGAAAGTAATATAACCAGAAAATACCCTGCTAAGGGACATTGTTCCTTATCGAACGGTTCCACGTTGTACTATCGAAGAAATTTCATGATCGATACATTAAGAGATGAGGAATACCAGGCCGATTTCACACCCAAAATAAGAAGGCTCAAAGAAAGCCTGAGAAAGGTAGATGATGGTAGTCTAGTGAACTTGGCTGATATGGATGTCTCGATCGAAGAAAAGGATATAGAGCTTAAGGAAGCTCCTGATAAGCTGGAGGTTCTTAGCACCAAGTTCAAGATCCTTTGGTGAAGGTCAACTTAGGGACCGTGCAAGTCCTAAAGCCTACGTTCATCAGCGATTTGTTAAGATCCTAAGAGAAAGCACGGTTGATTAACTTACTTAAAGAGTTCACTGGTTACTTCACATGGGATTACTATGAGATGTTGAGACTCGATCGAGGTTTAGTCAAGCATGTGTTACCTACAGTCACATAAGCAACCACCCAGGCGAATGGCAAGGGGAGTAACCCACAAAATTTTTAAAAAAAATAATAATAAAATAAAATTGAATGGCTTCTAAATATTGGTTTTATCAGGCCTATCAAATACATCGAATGGATTTCTGTAACGCCCTGAAAATCGGGGGTCGAGCATAGACTCAACTCCTGAGTTTCAATGCATCACTTATGCAACATAGATAATGATGATTAAATGTTGTCCTTATTAATGCCTTAAACATGAATGAGATAATACCAAAACAACATATCATACTCCAAAGGCAATTAAAGTACGCTAGCGGAAGACTGTGATATGTATATAAACTGTTTAAAAGTAATAGCAAGCCCTCAGAGTATGAATGTCACTAGGTTAAATAATTATAAGTTTAATTCAAAAATGTACGAAATCAGAAAAACCCTATAGCCCCGTGTAACATCCCGGATTTTTGCCAACCTGGAATTAGACGCCCTTAGGCAATGGGTTGATCCTAACACCTTATTAACTTGTCAGAACTTAATTCTAAAGTCTAAAATCGCTTGTTAACCCTTTTCCTTCACAAATCCCACCCTTCACTACCCTGTTCTTTCAATTTTAGACACGATCCTAAACTAGCTAAGTATTATGACTTGGATCACTTTATATACAAACTACAAAGGCCCAGGTACCACCTCAGATAGAAATCATACAGGACCAAATCCTTTAGAAATTAGGCAAGAATTAGCTAGTGCTAAACTAGAGTACCTGTGAAATTAGCACCAATCACTTTAAATACGATGTGCAAGACCCAAAACTTGTAGAATCATTGACGTTAGGTTACCCTAAAATCTAGGATCAATCTCATTACCCGGCTGCTCTTGGGAGCATCTCGAAGCTCCATATCAGATCTGGACCGCACGTCGGAAGTCCGATTAACACGAAGTTAAGGAATTAGGACCGCCTTGCTGGGCTTGACAACCATCTCAGAAATCAAATCCAGATAGTGTCCTAGTGCAATTCGCTTAAGCTCGGAGCGGGGAATGTGAGAAATGTGAAATTAATTCCAAATAAAATATAAATTTATAAAATCTGAGACTTGTCGCTTGTGGGTCAGTATTGAGCAACCTGACCGTCAGAATCAGGTCAAATTACACCCTTGGATCAGGGATATTTTCCCAAACATATCCATGTACTCAGAACCTCTGATCGAGATCCACTGACCGTTGAACTGAAACTGGTCCGCCACGTGCGATCTGGAAACCTGACTGGAACGAAACCTCAGCTGAACCTAGATCCAATGTCTATGAGCTTAAGTCCGACCTTTTGCTCAAGGGGGGCCACTAGAAGTCCTCCGTTGAGCTGAAACGGACCTGCTTTGGTTATAACCTAAGTATGACTTGACCTTAGGTCTATTTCGGTGAAGTTTTGGGCTATATAAGGACCTTAAAACCTCTCTCATTCAGCCCATACGAATTTGGGAGAAAAACTTAGGAGAGAGAAGAGAGAAAAGAGAGAGAAAGTGTGGGAGATGTGGGAGGATCTCCCTGCCACTCTACCTTGCTGCTATTAGTGCTTAACCACTCCATTCAAATCGCTTTCCCGGCAATTTCGGCGTCATTTCTAGGTAAGAAACTCTAACCCTAATCTGATTTAGGGTTTTGATAGTTGTAAGTTATGAAATAACTAACCTATTTCGTTCTATAGGTTGCCAAACTGCCGTATATGAAAGCTTAGTAAATCTATCAACTCCGTTACGATTCTACGATAAAAGGTGTGGACTTTAGATGTATAGGTTATGGTTTTCAATGCTTTCAATATCAGATAATGATAGATTCATGATCTGCATGCAATTGCACATGTACAAAGTGCTGTCTGTTTTCCATTTCGATTAAAGATGATGAATATGGAATTTTACATATTCTAGGTATTTGTAGAAAGTACCATATACGTATAAATTTTGGAAATGTGTTTGCCATGATTATTTGTTGTATGAATATATTATATATGGATAAAATACTTGTTTGGCGAAAGGACTCGCCCTTATATATGTTTTGTTAATATACACTATGTGTGTGAAAATACAGTATTCTAAGTGTTTGTGAAAATGACTGAATGAGTATAGAATTTTCATTCGTGCTCGCCATGACTAATTGTCATGGATATATGATTGTTGTATTGGCATCACCCCTTTGACGAAAGGATTTGCCCTAAATCACGCCACGACCAATATACACTATATATGTTACAATGTGTGGCCCAAGTATTCGTGGAAATGACTAAATGAATATGGAACCTGGATTCATGCTTGCCATGATTATCCATTGTGGGTGCACGCGTGTTATAATTGGGGCAACTCTCTAGTAAAAGGATTTGGCCTTATACCTATGTGATCAGCATACATTATGTATGTTGATGTATGTAGTTAAAGTGTTTGTTGAAATGACTAAATAAATATGGATTTATGATTTATGCCTGCCAAATGTATTGAATGTAAGAACATGATTGATGTGTATGCGACAACTCCTTGCTATAAGGATTTGTCCTATTCTATGTTGAAATCAACATACGTCATGTAGGTTGGAGTGGTGTAGTTTAAGTGTTTGCTAAAATGCCTGTGTGAGAAATTGTGTGACGAACTAAGTTTAATAGGGTGTTGAGATAGGATTCTCAGTTACCTTAGAGATGTATATGATTTCCTCCATGTTACTTGTTTAAATTTACTTATGAAATATAGGTGATTGTATTTCCTGTTTATATTGTGCTTTATTACATGTTTTATGACATACTTGTTAACATGCTTGAATCACTTTGTTTATTCTACTTTACTCTACATGCTTTTGGTCATGGATTGATTGTGTTTGGGGCTATTGTATAGTCCAGGAAATCGGTAACGAGATTAAATTTATGGCTGTGATTTATTTGCCACGAGAGATGTGTTCGACGAACCCGAGTCGTACTTCGGTTGGCGATAGTGGCTAGCCACACGAAGTGCTTATGCACTTCATATCATTCAACTTGTTGTGCGCTCGAGCTAGCCAAGCTCGTCAAGCAACCCGATCTGTCTTATGTATGTTCACCATGTTTGGATGCCTCTGCTTGTACCTAGGGTACCAAACTTACTAGTGAAATCCCTTTAACCATGGTACCTCGATCCGCTAAGACTCATGAGCTGGGCATGGTGGTATGGGACATCGTGGTCGAGCTGTCGGCCTACATTGGGGCCATGTGCCTCCCCGTAGTGACCAGTGAGTAACCAGACTCGTGAGCCGATTATGGTGCTATGGGACACTATATTCATGCTGTCGGCCTACATTGATAAGGTGATGGGGGAGTGGTGCAACGAATGCGTGTAACAGCCCTGACAGCCCTTTGTAGTGATCTCGAGCATACTCTGAATTTGCGGTGAGCCTTAGAGTTTTACCACGGTGTATAGAGTATGAACTAAGCCTGTATCTGTATAGTGATGAACCGTTAAAGAGGTGATGGGGGAGTGGTGTAACCATTGTGCAAAACAGCCCTGACAGCCTCTGCAGCGACCTAAAAACACATTATCGTATGAGATTTACTAGGACTGACAACCCTAGAATGGATCATATTTGGGAATGATACATGGGAGGTACCTTAGTTTTCCAATACTGCTATTTGAAATGGACTAATAACAACTCAGTAATCATGCTCATCATGCATTGCATGTGCCTGGTAGATATGGAGCACTGAGGGATGAACGCATATCGCGAACGTAAGATAGTGTCGCATGAGGGTGTTTTGGCAAGGGCATACATCATGACTGCATTTTCATACTTGCATTAAATAAGAGTAGTTAGGATTGTTTAATTATACTGCTTTATCATTACTGCTTGACTGAATTGATAACATGTTAACCTATGCTTTATTGTTCCACTGAGTTGATCACTTACTCCTATGTTACGGAACGATGTTGTACACACCAACCAGATTTGTTTGAGTTTCAGGTGATGGCGTTGCTTATGAAGCAGAGCCGGACTACTACTATGATGTCGAGGAGGAGTTCTCCTACATGTAACTCTCTGACAGGTCTATGAAGACCTGGTATTGTATTGACAGGGCTATGGTATTTAGAATATAAGACATTACACTTCCATAACTTGGTATAATTTGAAATTATACTTGTAATTCATTAACCTGGTAACCTTATCACACTCTGGAGACTCACCACAGTTTATATATTTTATTTATCTATCACAGTCTTCCGCCTGCTATCTCACTTGTCTCTGGAGTATGATATGCTATTTTGGCTTAATCTCACTCATGTTCACTACACTAATACAGACAACATTCAATCATAATTCATTTTGTTGCATAAGTGATGCGTTGGAACTCGGGAGTTGAGTTTATGCTCGACCCCCGATTTTCAGGGCGTTACACCCCGTCAGCGCAACTTCAGGTATACGTAGACCTGCCAGAGAGTTGCATATAGGAGAACTCTTTCTCGTCATCGTAATAGTCCGGCTCTGCCTCATAAGCATCGCCATTACCTACAGCTAAGATAGAGTCTGGTTGGTGTTTAAAACACTGTCCCAGAACGTGGGAATGAGTGATCAACTCAGTGGAGTTATAAGGCAAAGGTTAACATGTTATCAATTCGATCAAGCAGTAGTGATAAAGCAATACAATCAAACAACCCTAAGTACTCTAGTTAATGCAAACATGATATGTATGAATGATGCATGCCCTCACCTACACTCCCTCTGCGATCTTCCTCTTACAGTCGCGGCATACACTCCTTCCTCTGTGATCAACACCAACGCCAAAGGCACATGCAATGCGGTGCATGAGCGTGATTACCGAGTTCTTATTAGACCTTTCATATAGCAGGATTAGGAAGCTAAGGTACCTCCCTTATATCATTTCCCAAACAATGATTTATTCTAGTGTCGTCAGTCCTAGCTAGTCTCATATGATGTTGCGGTTCCAGGTCGCTACAAAGGGCTCGTCACCTCAATTCAGGCCGAGCTTATACTCTAGTTACTACGGAAAGGCTTGTCGCTTCAGCGCAGTCTCAGAGTATGCTCAAGGTCACTACGAATGGCTCGTCACCTAATCATAAGCCGACAGCTCGAATATAGTGTCCCATACCACCGTATTCGGCTCACGAGCTTAAGTTGCTCACTGGTCACTACGGGTGGGTTTATCACCCCGGCATAGGCTGACAGCTCGACCACGGTGTCCCATTCCACCATATCTGGCTCATGGGTCTTAGCAGATCGAGGTACCAAGGTTAACGGGCTTTGCACTGGTAAGTTGATACCTTAGATTCAAATAGTAGCATCCATACATGTTGAACATACATCGGGTCAACCAGGTTGCTTGACAAGCTCGACTGGTACGAGCATACGTCGAGCCGATCGACATGGAGCGCATAAGCACTCCGTGTGGCCTAACTACTGCCAACAAGCAGCGTACGACTCAGATTCATCGGGTGTGTCTGTCATGGTTAAGCAGTTCAACCACCGTTCACAGACATTTACCGATTGCCTGGACTACATAGTAGCCCCAATCACATTCCAAACAATAGCATTCACATTAAGTAATCCAAAACAGCATGTGACAACTGAAATCAAATATAAATCTTACTTGAGCAATTTAATAAACACATATTACACATATTATCATACATAGATATTTCATCCATACAACACATAGTAGTATGATAGGTTATATAAAGGATACTATAACCGTAGTTAAGGGAATTGAGAATCCTATCTCAACACCCTCATTACATGCATTTAAACAAGCATTTTCATATTCAGACATTTTATCAAACACTTAGATTACACATATTACACACATGTAATATATTTGTTAAAACACATATTATAGCAAATCCTTCCACATAGAAATTTCCACACGTACGACAATCAGGTATTCTCGATCGATAATCATGTTAATCACAAATCATAATTCCATACTCAATCAGACATTTTAACAAACACATGGAATGCACTATATTTAACGTGGTTCATATATATGTGTAATACACGGAAAACATTGTATCTAAGTGTGTGAGATAGCAATCAAGTCAGACATAAATCATTTCTGACATTGAAAGCCTTGAAAACCATAACCTAAACATTTATAGTCCACACCTTTCATCGATAAAGAAGTATCGAACTCAGTTTGTACGTCAAGTCTTCGTCTACGGCATGACGACCACCTATAACATGAAATAGGTTAGCTATTTCATCACTTACACTATTTGAAACTCTAAAACAACTTAGGGTTAGGATTTCTTACTTAAGAACGGAGTCAAAATCGCCGAGATAGCGATTCAAAAAGGCTGATTCAGCTCGTGGAGCGGCAAGGATGAATCCCTACAACAAACCCTCACTCTCTCTCACTTCTCCTCACTTTCTTCTTCTCTTTTCTCTCTTCTCTCTTAGGGTTTCCCAAATTCGTATGGAATGAGAGAGAGAGGGGGTTTAAGGCCCTTATATAGGTCCAAAACTGATGGAAATGGCCCCAGGGCCAAGGTATACTTAGGTTATAGCCAAAAAGTGGTTGTTTCAGTCCAACGGAGCACTTCTAGTGGCCCCTTTTCTGCATGTGGTTGGACTTAAGCTCCCTAACATTGGATTTAGGTCAAGTTAAGGTTTCGGTCCGATTGGATTTACAGATCGACCGCGGAGGACTAGTTTCAGTTCAACGGTCACCGGTGTTCGATCAGGGCCACAAGTACACTAACATGTGTTGGAAATTTCCCCTGATCCGAAGGTGTAATTGGGTCAGATTCCGATGGTCTGAAAGCTTAAATTGACTCGCAAGCGAAAGGCTCAAATCACTTAAATTTGAGTTCAAATTTTAAAGGTATTCGTGTTTCTCACACACTTCACTACGGGCTCAAGTTGTGTGTTTCTGGATACTATCTAGATTTGATTTTCGAGATGGTTATCAAGCCCAGTAAAGCGGTCATAAGTGTATAGTTTCGCAGTAATCAGACTTTTGACGCGCAGTCCAGGTCCGATACGAAGTTTCAATGTGCTCCCGAGAGCAACTGGGTTTAGAGATTGATCCTAGATTATAGGGAATGTAGTGTTAATGATTCTATAAGTTTTAGGTCTTGCAGTTCGTATTTAAAGTGGTTCAAGCTAATTTTACAGCTAATCTAGTTTAGCACTTAGTTAATTTCATCTAATTTCTAAAGGATTTGGTCCTGAGTGATTTCTGCCTGTGGTGGTACTCGGGTCTTTGTACGGATTTTTTCGAGACGTTACAATCTACCCCCCTTAAAGAAAAATTTTGTCATCGAAATTAGTACCTTTTCGTACTCCTCAAGAATCTGAGGGTAGTTCTTGCGAACCTCGATTTCTGTTTCCCAAGTAGCCTCTTCCTTAATGTGGTGTGTAGAGGTGGGCATCAAGTCGAGTCGGACCGGATTGGCCCCCACTCGACTCTATCTGAGTTTCTCAACGCCTGATCCGAACTCGATCCAATCCGGGACCGAGTCCGGGTCCTCTGACTCGACCAGAACCGTTGTACTGCTGGCCTGACCCGAATCGTGCCCGACTCGGTCGGAAAAATCAAGTCGGATCGGATTATGTACGATTCAGATAGAACGTCCTTGACCCTAAAAGAGTTTTAATGGTAGACGTTCAATCCCAACTGCCTTTTGCAGTGTGGTCCACTTGATCTTTAGATCTATCTTATTTTTCAGCTCAAGCCTTAAGACGAGCCCGCCGAGTGGATGGACGGTTTAAATATAATACATACCTCATGATGGGACCCATAGAACTTGCCGACGGTAAGTCGCCAAACCAGCTGGGCTGGTGCGTGGTACATCTGACAATCTGCATACATATTTTTTTTAGTATTTTCTGCACCACGCAATGGGATGCTATGTGGGCCCATATTGATATTTTAAAGAAATCTACATCGTTCATCAGTTGTGAGACGTTATTTTAGGATATGATACTAAAAAATAGCTGGATCCAAAGCTCAAGTGTGTCAGACGAGAGAAGAAGGTGGTCATTGAATCTACACTATTTCCTCTCGTAAGGGCCACTTGAGTTTTGGATATACTTTGTTTTTGGCCTCATGTCCTAAAATAATCTCCCAAAACGGATGGACGGTGTGAATTTATCACAAACATCATGGTGGGACCCACCTAGCATCCACGCAGGGGGTTCACGTGAAAGGCTATCCCTTGAAATCCGCCTCTGTCAGCAAGCTCAGTGCTCGAGGCAGTGAAGGTAGTCAGTGAGAAGACGGATTGGCTACTCTGCGTGCCACCAGCCAACGATGGTAGTCGGTGTTCCGTGGACCCCACGATGATGTATTTATTTCATCCATGCCATCTATCTATTTTTCTAGGTCATTTTATGGTAATAAAAAAATGAGCTAAAGGCAAAACAAAGCATGACCAACGTGATGGACAATGCAAATCTCACACACACTCCATCTTTCCATCCACGTTAGCAAAATCCGCACCACCATACTCGTACGCCAACACACGTGCAGCTCACAGCCATATTTATTTTGCTTTTTTTAAAAAGGTGGACCCATCTCACCTGACGAAATCCGCGCGTCCACCAAACACCCACTCTCTCTCAGATCTTACACATGCACTGACGCTCCTCGAGCTCCGAGTTGTATGAACGGTTCAAACAAGATCAAAGTTTTATGGGCCCCAAAGTGATGTATTTATTATATCTACACTGTTCATCTATTTTTAGAGATCATTTTAGAGTATTATCCAAAAAATGAATTGTCCAAAGATCATCTAGACCACACCATAAATAGCAGCGGAGATAATGATTTTCACCGTTAAACAATTTGTAGGGCCCAACATAACATTTATCTTCCATCATAAGGTCACAAAGACCTGAATGAAGAGGAAAAACAAATTTCATATTGATCCAAAACTCTTGTGAACCCAAAAATGGTTTCAATGGTAAACGTTTAATCCCCCACTGCTTTCCGTAGTGTGGTCCACTTAATAGTTAGATCTATCTTATTTTTTTATCTCAAGCCTTAATACGATATTGCCAAATGGATGGACGGTTTAAATATAACACATACCTCGTGATCAGACCCACATAAGTTGTTAACGTTACACCAGCCAATTCGCTTTGTACACTAGCTAATCCGCTTCCGACAGCTATATGCCAACAATTCTGCCTGCTGCAACTCTCTCTCTTTCTCTCTTCCATATACAGCGATACACCATTTCTCAATCTGATATATCTCTCTAACAGAGAAATACCGTAAAGATCTAACTAACCATTACTTGCCTTCTTCTTCAATAGACGGAGAGTAAGATATAAAGAGAGAGATAGACAGAGATAGAGAGATAGAGCTGGGGGCTAGGGCGAGGTTTTTTAGCGCCAAACGAAAAGCAAAGATGCACAACGGAAAAACTTTATTGAGAATGATCATTTTGAAAAATGAAGGGATATTTACATCCCGGGTCGGGTCGGTTCGAACCCTTTCGGTCCGGGTTTCGGATCGGTTCTGTCTGGATACGTCACTATCCGAACCTGACCCAAAAAATGATTAGATCTGGATGGACAGCCTCGATCAGAGCTGATCTAGGCCATCGGTTCTATTCAGAACGGTACCGAGTCGGGTCGGATTGGGTCGGATCCACCAGATCGGGTCCAACATGCCCACCTCTAGTGGTGTGTCCATAGAACCTTCACAAGTGGAATTACTTTACTACGCAGCACCTGTTCCTTCTTATCTAGAACACGCGTCGGTCGTAGTATATAAGTAGCATCCTCACTCAACTGCACCTGTTCCCACTTGATAATGTGGGAAGGATCACGAACGTATTTCTTCAGCATAGATACATGAAATACATTGTGTATGCCTATGAGTGGTGTGGGCAAAGTAAAGTGGTACACTACCCCATCCACACGATCTAGTATCTAGAGTGGGCCAATGAATCTTGGCGTGAGTTTCCACTTCTTCCCAAACTGAAGGACTCCCTTCATAGGGGAAACTTTCAAAAACACGTGGTTCCCGACCTCGAATTCTAGTTGTTGCCGCCTCGTATCAGTGTAACTCTTCTGTCTGCTCTGCACTGTAAGAAGTCGATAGTTGATAATGTCGATCTTCTCTGAGGTCGCTTGTACTAACTCTGGGCCTATCAAGCTCTTCTCGCCAACCTCTGCCCAGCAATACGGTGCTCTACACGGACGCCTATACAGTACCTCGTAAGAGGCCATGCTAATACTCGCCTGGAAGCTGTTGTTATAGGTGAACTATGCATAAGGAAGATAGTCATCCCAACTGTCCTTGAAATCTAGTACACAAGCTCGCAACATATTTTCCAACACCTGATTTACCCGTTCCGTCTGCCCATCAGTTTGCGGATGGAACGCGGTACTAAACTTCAATTTCATACCCATTGCTTCCTGGATATGAGTCCAGAAAATAGATATGAATCGCGTGTTTCGGTCCGACACGATCTCCATAGGAACTCCATGCAGACGTACTATCTCCTTGATGTACAGCCTGGCCAAATCGTTTGCTGAGTTCAAAACTCTAATAAGGAGGAAATGAGACGATTTCGTCAATCAGTCCATAATCACCCAAATGGAATCATGTCCCTTCCTCGTCTTTGGCAGCTCTGAGATGAAATCCATAGATATGAAGTCCCACTTCCATTCAGCTATGGGCATGGGCTGAAGCAGTCCAGGAGGTCGGCGATGTTCGGCCTGACTTGTTAGCACGTGAGACAATGTGATACGTACTCTGCTATGTGGGCCTTCATGTTGTCCCACCAGTATGGTCTCTTCATATCTCGATACATCTTCATACTGCCAGGATGCATCGCCATCCTCGAATTGTGAGTGGCTTCGAAACTTCCTTTCTCAAGTCATGAAGATTTGACACCCATAGGCGACCATGATAACGTAAGCCCCCATCCATACCAACTCTCCACTTAGAGACTGCATCATCACTAGCTCGTTTCATCAATTCCAATAAACCTTCATCTTTACCTTGAGCCATTATGATTCGGTCATCGATAAGTGGCTGAACACGAACATGTGCGATGCTCTCGAACAGCTCCTCCACTGTTAAGTTTCTGCTCAAAGTCTCGCACAAACTCTGCCATATCTCACTTTGCTATCATCAGCGGAGCCGCAAATGCTATAGCTTTCTTGTAGCTCAACGCGTCTACCACAGGTTGGCTTTGCCAGGATGGTAGGAGACCTCAAACTTAAAGTCTTTCAAGGTTTCCATCCATCATCGCTGTCTCATATTCAAGTCCCTCTGGGTGAATATGTACCTAAGGCTCTTGTGGTCGTAAAAGAGCTCGGACTCCTCTGCGTAGAGGTAATGTCTCCAGAGCTTCAATGCAAAGATGACTGCTGTTAACTCCTAGTCATGTGTAGGGTAATTTTTCTCGTGTTTCCTCAACTACCGAGATGCATAGGTAATCACCCTGTCCTTCTGCATAAGGACACAACCCAAACCAACTCGAGAAGCATCTGTGTATATCGTATACTTAACCCTTTGCTCTGGCAATACTAGCACAAGGGCGGACGTCAACTTGTCCTTCAGCTCCTGAAAAGCTGCCCCTACCTTCTCATTCCAGGTAAACTTGAGATCTTTCCGAGTCAGCTGAGACAACAGTCTGGCTATCTTGGAAAAATCCTGAATGAATCATCGATAGTAACCTGTCAGGCCAAGAAAACTCCTTACTTCTGTAACCAAACCGGGCTGCTCCCAGTCCTGAATTGTGGCCACCTTAGCAAGGTCCACAGCTATTCCTTCCTTGGACACCACGTGTCCCAGGAATTTGACTTCTTCTTTCCAAAAGTCACACTTCTTATACTGTGCAAACAACTGGTTCTTCCTGAGAGTATCAAAGACTGCTCGCAGGTGCTTCTCGTGATCTTCCCGACTCTTAGAGTATATTAGGATGTCGTCTATAAACACGATGATGAATCGGAATAGAAACGACCGAAACACCCTGTTCATCAAGTCTATGAACTCGGCCGGTGCGTTTGTGAGTCCAAACGACATCACAAGGAACTCGTAGTGGCCAAAACTAGTCCTGAAAGCTATCTTCTGCACGTCCTCATCCCTGACGCGCAACTGGTGATACCCTGACTGTAAATCAATCTTCGTGAAATACTGTGTCCCTTTCAACTGATCGAACAGATCATCTATCCTGAGCAAAGGATACTTGTTCTTCAGTGTTACCTGGTTCAGCCTGCGATAATCAATACACAATCGTAGTGATCCATCCTTCTTCTTCACATGGAGGCATATGATACGTGGGTAATGAGATAAGTGTTGCTCCAGGCACAAGATCAATGGTAAAATTGATCTCGCACTGAGGAGGTGATCCAGGAATCGTCCTGAACACGTCTTCAAAATTCTGAACTATTGGCGTGCCCTCAAGTGTCGGACCATCAACATTCTCTAACAAGGTGGCATATCAGCTAACATGGCAGGGCCAACTAACCTGCACTGGAAAAGTAAAGACTGTGCCCTCAGGTCCGTAGGCTGTCATTACCCGGGTATCGCAATCAATCTCCGCTTTCATCTCGGTGAGCCAATTCATACCGAGGATAACTTCGTAGTGGTATAGTGGGGCAACGATCAGATCTACAAGTACTGTCCTGCTTCCTAAGTCTATCGAGTAACACACTCAAGGTCTGCTAACGTCTGAAAAGGTCCCTTTAGCTGTAAGGATCCTCATTCCCTTCGTGGGAGCAGTACCTAGCCCCAGTTGCTTGACTGCTATGCATGATATGATCGAGATAGTGGACCCGGTGTCCACCAATAAGAAGACGGGTATACCTTGAACATGAGCCGTGACTTCGAAAGCCATCGGAGCTGTAACTGATGTCTCAAACGCTTCAGCTACAAGCGCGTGTACTCAAGCCTGTTGCGGACGGTTCGGCTGTGGTACCATAGGCCGTTGAGACGACCTGAAGCGAGGTGCAGGCGGCTGAAATGATGGATGTGCTGGTGCTGACCGCATAGGTGGAGTTGTGATAACATGCGGGGGCTGGCGATTGATCCTCTGAGGCGGCAAGAAGCCATTGTCCCTCATCTTTGTAAAGCAATAAGATTCTGCATGGCCGGTTCTCCTGCAGTAAGTGCACCATAAATATGGTAGCCTCATAGGGGCTGGTGGAGCCGCGAGCCTGGGAGGCGAGTCTGCACGAGGCATCTTGCCGAGGAACGGCCTACTGGACAACTCGAGTCGGGGCCCAATCTCCATGTTGTTGAGAGTGGTGTCGTTGATGTAATAGATTAGCACAGGAAGTTCTGCGCCAAGCCTGTAGGCGAGTTCACGTGCAAGTTTGCATATAAGTCGGCCGAAGGGGATGAAACAGACGTCCTAGAAGAGCATGTAGTCTGCACTATCTGTATCAGTACATACGTAGGCACACACTGCTTCTCTCCCTGCCCAGCTCGGTACAGAAAGTCTACCATCAGGATCGTTCACTCGTTGCGATTGCTCCACCTGGGCTACACGCTGTAGTGAAGATGTGGTGGACCAGGCGGAAGTCGTCAGTCATATTGGTCACTAGGAGGCTGTTGTTTGGATTCCAATGGGCCAGTTGGCCACAAAGGAATCGCGTACGACGATCTCTTTTCCGTGCACTCTTAAGACTCTTCTCACTAGCATGGACCTCGCTAAGCGGCATCCCCATGTGTTGAGCTATGTAACATCTCGAAAAAATTCGTACAAAGACCCGAGTACCACCTTAGGCAGAAATCACTCAAGATCAAATCCTTTAGAAATTAGACAAAATTAATTAAGTGCTAAAATAGGTTACCTGTGAAATTAGTACTAATCACTTTAAATACGAACTGCAAGACCTGAAACTTGCAAGATTATTAACGTTACATTACCTTGAAATTTAGGATTAATCTCTAAACCCAGGTGCTCTCGGGAGCACATAGAAACTTCGTATCTGACCTGAACCACGTGTCGAAAGTCTAATGACCACGAAACTATACGCTTATGACCACCTTACTTGGCTTGACAACCAACTGGGAAATCAAATCTAGATAATATCCAGAAACGCACAATTTGAGCCCGGAGTGAAGTGTGTGAGAAACACAAATATCTTTAGAAGACGAACTTAGATTTAAGTAATTTGGGTCGGTCGCTTGCGGGCCAAATCTAAGGTTTCAGACTGTCAGAATCTGACCTAATTATACCCTCGGATCAGGAAAATTTCCTAACACAGGTCAGTGTACTTGTGGCCCTGATCGAGTGGCGATGGCCGTTGAACTGAAACTGATCTACCACAGTCGATCCGTAAATCTAATCGGATCGAAAACTTAACTCGACTTAGATCTAATGCCAGGGAGCTTAAGCCTGACCGCACGCAGAAAAGGAGCCTCCAAATGTGCTCTGTTGGATTGAAACAGCCAACTTTTGGCTATAACCTATATATACCATTGCTCTGGGGCCATTTCCATCAGTTCTGGGCCTATATAAGGACCTTAAACCCCCTCTCTCTCATGCCATACGAATTTACAACTCTAAGAGAGAAAAGAGAAAAGAGAGAAGGAAAGAGAGAGAAAGTAAGGGAGAGAGTTGGAGTTTATTCTTGAGATTCAATCCCGCCATTCCACGTACTTAACCGCCACTTTAGTATCGCTATTCCAGCGATTCTGACGCCGTTCTTATGTAAGAAAAACCTAACCCTAATCTGTTTTAGGGTTTTAAATAGTGTAAGTGACGAAATAGCTAACCTATTTCATGTTATAGGTGGCCGTCGTGCCGTAGACAAAGACTTGGCGTACAAACTAAGTTCGATACTTATTTATCAGTGAAAGGTGCAGACTATAAATGTTTAGGTTATGGTTTTCAAGGCTGTCAATGTCGGTTAATGATTTATAGCTGACATAGTTGTCTTTTCACATGCTAGATACGTCGTTTCCTTCGCTTTACAAATATATATGAACTATGTTGAATATATTGTATTTCATGTGTTTGTTGAAATGTTTGAATAAGTATGGAATTTGGATTTGTGCTTACCATGATTATCTGTCGTGAATATGTGATTGTTGCATATGCGACAACTCCTTGGTGAAAGGATTCGCCTGAATACGTGTTAGGACCAACATACGTCATGTATATTAGTGTGAGTAGTCTAAGTGTTTGTAAAAATGTTCAAATGAATATGGAACTATGACTTATGCTTGTCATGATTGTTGGTTGCTAATGCATGATCGTTGTATATGTGACAACTCCTTCGTGATAGGATTCACTGCTATATATGTTTTAATTAACTTATTACATGTATGTAATATGTGTAGTCTGAGTGTTTGATAAAAGGTCTGAGTGAGAAAATGCTTAAGGTAATGTGCTTAATGAGGGTGTTGAGATAGGGTTTTCAATCCCCTTATCTAGGGTTACAGTTTCCTTCAAATAATCTAATTTACTACCATGTGATTTGTGGATTAAATGCTCATGTATGTTAACATGTATTCTAGCTGTTCGTTGAAATGCTGGTATGGGATTTATATTTAATTGTATTATTACATGTTATCTTGGCTATTACATTTGAATGCTATTAATCTGGAGTGTGTTTGGGACTATGGTATAGTCCAGGCAATCGGTAACAAATCTTAGTTTGGTGGCTGAGGTTGTTTCGCCACATGGGATGTGTTTGATGAATCCAAACCGTACTTCAGTTGTCGACTTTGGTTAGGCCACACGGAGTGATTACGCACTTCATGCCGATCAACTTGAAATGCGCTCGTACCAGTCGAGCTCGTCAAGTAGCCCGATTGACCCAATGTATGTTCACCATGTATGAACGCTACTGCTTGAATCTAAGGTACAAAACTCACCAGTGAATCCCGTTAACCTTGGTACCTCGATCTGCTAAGACTCATGAGCCGGACATGGTGGTATAGGAGGACACTGTGGTCGAGCTGTCGGCCTACGCTGGGGCGACGAGCCTCCCCATAGTGACCAGTGAGCAACACCACCTTGTAAGCTGAATACGGTGGTATGAGACACTGTATTCGAGTTGTTGGCCTACACTGATTAGGTGACGAGCCCTTTGTAGTGACCTTGAGCATACTCTGAGACTGCATTGAGGCGACGAGCCTTTTCATAACAACTAGAGTATAAACTAGGCCTACACTGATCAGGTGACGAGCCCTTTGTAGTGACCTAGAGCTGTAACATCGTATGATATTTACTAGGACTAACGACCCTAGAATGGATCATTGGTTGAGAAATGATATAAGGGAGGTACCTTAGCTTCCTAATCCTGCTGTATGTAAAGGTCTAATAAGAACTCGGTAATCACGTTCATGCACCGCATTGCATGTGCCTTTGGCATTGGAGTTGAGCATTGTGGAAAGGGTGCATGCCACGACCGTGAGATGAAGTTCGCAGAGGGAGTGCAGGCGAGGATATACATCATTAATACATATCATCTTTGCATTAACCAGAGTACTTAGGAATGCTTGATTGTATTGCTTTATCATTATTACATGACTGAATTGATAACATGTTAACCTTCGCTTTATAGTTCCACTGAGTTGATCACTCACTCCCACGTTCTAGGACGGTGTTTTAAACACCAAATAGACTTTGTCTTAGTGCAGGTGATGGCGATGTCTACGAGGCAGAGCCAGATTTCGAGAACGATGAGGAGGCGTTCTCCTATATGCAGTTATCAGGCGGGTTCATATAAGTCGTGTCCTAATTGTTGGGGCTACAGGGATACTGACTAGATGCTCTTACACAGTTATTCTGAAATTTTGGAACACACCTGTATATTTATGTTGATCACTTTGGGAATATACATGTGATTATTTGACCTGACAATGTATTCATACTATGGAAACCGGCAATGGTCTTTACGTTCCATATATGCTTATATACATCTCTCAGTCTTCCGCGTATGCTATTTAACTGCCTTTGAAGTATGATATACTAATTTGGTATAATCCCATTCATATTTAATATACTAATATAGATAACATTCAATCATCATCATATATGTTGCATAAGTGATGTTTTGGAACTCGAGAGTTGGGCTCCTACTCGACCCCCAATTTTCAGGGCGTTACAGGCTATCAAGCCGGCATTGACTGTGAGGTCACGCCTTCCCACATGAAATTTAAACTGCAAAGGCTCTAGCATTAGCTCCCGTATATGCGCATAGAAGGCTCGGACAGTGTTCACATTCGCATGAGACTTGCCCTCAAATATGGGACCCCACCCGGCCTCTACTAGGTGGTCCATCACCAGATATTCTCCAAAGAGCTTCTCATCCACGTGAGCTTCAAAAAGGACCCTACGGCTCTCGAATCTTCCATGAAATAACTCCGCCAGTAGAGCCCTTTCGAGAGGAGCCTGTGGATCGAGGTCCCGCTTTGTCCTTATCTCTCGATCGGTGCTCGGACCTGCGACGGCGCCTCTCGGCCTCCTTGAACGAGTAGGGCGGCTAGGCCCGGCCTCATCCATATGAGCTCTCTTCTTCCCCATGAGCGAAACAAGCATGGAATGGAGAAAATGGCCGTCACAAGCTCCAAAAGAGCCATGAAAGTGAAATGAGGTGGAGAAATAGAATGGGTTGTTGAACCTTAGAGTTTTTGAGACACAAAGGAGTATTTGTATACTCAAATGAGAGGGATTAAGGGAGATAAACAGCTGTGGAAGATGGGTTTGGGAGGATGGTGTAGATGGTGTAAGAAAAAGGAAGAAAATGAGCTTGAAGGGGTGATTTGAGAGGGGAAATTTAGGATTTTTGAGAGAAAGGAAAGCTTGGAGGGGTAGAAAATGAAGAGGGAAAGCAAATGAAGGGGTTATAGGGGTCCCCATAACGTCGTACAAGTGCCGGCCACCTAGGCCCGGCGCAGCCCGACAGGCCCGGTCCAACTGGTCTCTGGACACCTGGGTGAGGGCTCGCCTCAGGGGCGATGCCATCCCCCCTGGGTGCTGGAAATGTGTGGGGTCCACTTTGGGTCCCCTCGATTTGCACCGGGTAGGCCCCCGACTTTGCTTGAGTCGTTTCGGGTCATTTCGCGTACTTTCGCATTTTTCGGGTCGTTTGAGGTTGGAATGGGTTAAATCGTCGTCTAAACCCGTCGATTGACGGTCTAGAAGTGATCCGGGATCGCCTTAAGTGATCACAGGTGTGTATGGGCCCGATCTCGGCGGTCGATTTCAGTTAATTTCACCGATTGGCGAAACTGAAAATCCTATGCCTGTTTCTACATTTTATCGCACCCTCCTATGTCAAAGTACGTTAGTGTGCATCCTGTGACTATAACCTAGGTCCAGTTTAATCCAAATCATGCTCTGATACCAACTTGTAACGCCCTGAAAATCGGGGGTCAAGCATAGACTCAACTCTCAAGTACCAACACATCGCTTATGCAACATAGATAATGATGATTAAATATTGTCCTTATTAGTGCCTTAAACATGAATGAGTTTATTCCAAAACAGCATATCATACTCCAGAGGTAACTAAAGTATGCTAGCGGAAGACCGTGGTATGTATATAAACTGTTCAAAAGTAATAGCAAACCCTCAGAGTATGAATGTCACTAGGTTAAATAATTATAAGTTTAATTCAAAAATAAACGAAATCAGAAAGTGTAATGTTCTCTATCCAAAACCCTGTAGCCCTGTCAGCGCAACTCCAGGTCTACGTAGACCCACCAGAGAGTTGCATATAGGAGAACTCCTCCTCATCATCGTAATAGTCCGGCTTTGCCTTATAAGCATCGCCATCACCTGCAGCTAAGACAGAGTCTGGTTGGTGTTTAAAACACCGTCCCAGAACGTGAGAGTGAGTGATCAACTCAATGAAGCTATAAGGCAAAGGTTAACATGTTATCAATTCGATCAAGCAGTAATGATAAAGTAATACAATCAAACATCCCTAAGTACTCTGGTTAATGCAAACATGTTATGTATTAATGATGCATGCCCTCACGTGCACTCCCTCTGTGATCTTCCTCTTACGGTCACGGCATGCACCCTTTCCTCTGTGCTCTACACCAACGCCAAAGGCACATGCAATGCGGTGCATGAGCGTGATTACTGAGTTCTTATTAGACCTTTTCATATAGTAAGATTGGGAAGCTAAAGTACCTCCCTTATATCATTTCTCAAACAATGATCCATTCTAGTGTCATCAGTCCTAGCTAGTCTCATACGATATTGCGGTTTCAGGTCGCTACAAAGGGCTCGTCACCTCACTGCAGGCCTAGCTTATACTTTAGTTACTACGGAAAGGCTCGCCGCTTCAGCGCAGTTTCAGAGTATGTGACACGAATGGCTCGTCACCTAATCGTAGGCCGACAGCTCTTATACAGTGTCCCATACCACCGTATTCGGCTCACGAGCTTAGGTTGCTCACTGGTCACTACGGGTGGGCTCGTCACCCTGGCGTAGGCCGACAGCTCGACCATGGTGTCCCATTCCACTATATTCGGCTCATGAGTCTTAGCAGATCGAGGTACCAAGGTTAACGAGTTTTACACTGGTAAGTTAGTACCTTAAATTCACACAGTAGCATCCATACATGTTGAACATACATCGGGTCAACCGGGTGTCTTGACAAGCTTGATTGGTACGAGCATACGTCGAGCCGATCGACATGGAGCACGTAAGCACTCCGCATGACCTAACCACTGCCGACAAGCAAAATATGACTCAGATTCATCGGGCGTGTCTGTCCTAGTTAAGCAGTTCAATTACCGTTCACAGATATTTACCGATTGCCTAGACTACATAGTAGCCCCAATCACATTCCAAACAATAGCATTCACATTAAGTAATCCAAAACAGCATATGACAACTGAAATCAGATATAAATCTTACTTGAGCAATTTAACAAACACATATTACACATATTATCATACATAGACATTTCATCCATACAACACATAGTAGTAGGATAGATTATATAAAGGATACTATAACCGTAGTTAAGGGAATTGAGAATCCTATCTCAACACCCTCATTACATGCATTTAAACAAGCATTTTTACATCCAGGCATTTTATCAAAACTTAGATTACACATATTATACAGATGTAATAGATTTGTTAAAACACATATTATCTCCTCACTTTCTTCTTCTCTTTTCTCTTTTCTCTCTCTTAAGGTTTTCCAAATTCATATGGAATGAGAGAGAGGGTTTAAGGCCCTTATATAGGCCCAAAACTAATGGAAATGGCCCCATGGCCAACGTATACTTAGGTTATAGCCAATAATTGGTTGTTTCAGTCCAACGGAGCACTTTCGGTGGCCCCTTTTCTGCGTGCGGTCGGATTTAAGCTCTCTAACATTGGATCTAGGTTGAGTTAAGGTTTCGGTCCGATTAGATTTACAGATCGATCGTGGAGGACCAGTTTCAGTTCAACGGTCAACGGTGTTCGATCAGGGCCACAAGTACACTAACATGTGTTAGAAATTTCCCTTGATCCAAGGGTATAATTGGGTCAGATTCTGACGGTTTGAAATCTTAGGTTTGGCCCACAAGAGAACGGCCTAAATCACTTAAATCTGAGTTCAATTTCTAAAGGTATTCGCGTTTCTCACACACTGCACTCCGGGCTCAAGTTGTGCGTTTCTAGATACTATCTGGATTTGATTTTCGAGATGGTTGTCAAGCCCAGTAAAACGGTCATACGTGTATAGTTTCGTGGTAATCAGACTTTCGACGTGTGGTCTAGGTCCGATACAATGTTTCAATGTGCTCCCGAGAGCAACTGGGTTTAGAGATTGATCCTAGATTATAGGGTAATGTAGCGTTAATGATTCTACAAGTTTTGGGTCTTACAGTTCATATTTAAAGTGGTTCAAGCTAATTTTATAGCTAATCTAGTTTAACACTTAGTTAATTTTGTCTAATTTCTAAACAATTTAGTCCTGAGTGATTTCGCCTATGGTGGTACTCGGGTCTTTGTACGGATTTTTTCGAGACCTTATAATTTCGAATGTAGTCCCAATTATATAAAAGAATGGTAAATTGCAGGTTTGTATTGACTTCTAAAATTTAAATCTGACCATGTCAAAGAATGAATACCTAGTGCCGGTGGTTGATCAATTGATTGATAGGGTTGTCGGGCATTAAGTTATATCCTTCATGGATGGCCATTATGGGTATAACCAGATTCATATCACAACGGAGGTTGTGCTGAAGACGGGGTTCAGGTGTTTGGGTCCATTAAGAACTTATTATTAGGTGGTGTTATCTTTCAGACTTAAGAATGTGGGAACCACATATCAGAGAACAAGGAATGCCATATTTCATGATATGATTGATTGATATATGGATGTTTATATGAACAATGTAGTGGTCAAGTCAGCCAATATAGAAGACCATATCATTCAATTGCGTAAATCGTTTAAACGAATGAGGCTCCATAAGCTAAAAATGAACCCCTTCAAGTATGTTTTATAGGTTTCGACCGGTAATTTCTTGGGATTCTTAGTACATTAGCGAGGAATTGAAGTTGATCGGAATAAGGCTCGTGCAATCATTAACGCTCACCCACCAATAAATCAGAGCTGCAATGATTCCCAGGGCAAGTCAATTTCATGTGAAGATTCACATATAATTGTGTAGGAAAGACTAACATATTCTAATCATTGATAAAGCTGAAGTAAGGGTCTGAGTTCATATGGGAGGCAGAGCATCAGCTAGTTTTCGATAAGATCAAAGAATATTTGATAAGGCCATCAGTGTTAATGCCACCAGTCAAAGGTTGATCGCTCAAGCTATATGTTGCAGCATCTGCAGAATTGGTTGAAGCTCTCTTATCCCAGGACGACGAGACCCAAAAAGAGTGTGCATCTTATTATTTGAGCCGAATGTTGCTTGACACGGAGAGACATTACTTAGTTATAGAAAAATTATGCTTATCATTGTTGTAATGCCCTGAAAATCGAGGGTCGAGCATAAGCTCCGCTCCCGAGTTCCAACGCATCACTTATACAACATAGATAATGATGATTAAATGTTGTCTGTATTAGCACATTAAACATGAATGAGATTACATTAAATTAGCATATCATACTCCAGAGATAGTTAGATTACGCAAGTGAAAGACTACGAAAATATATAGAGCATATAAGTGATTGTAAGTCCCTAGAGTATGAACGTGTCGCCAGGTTACATAATTACATGTTTAGTTCCAAAATGTATAAAATAATAAAGTGTAGTATCATCTAATCCATATCCCTGTAGCCCTGGTGATGCAACTCCAGATCTACATAGACTCGCCAGAGAGTTACAGCTAGGAGAACTCATCCTCGTCGTCATAAAAGGCAGGCTCCATCTCGTAAGCCTCGCCGTCATCTGAAACTACAACAGAGTCTAGTTGGTGTTTTAAAACACCATCCCAGAGTGAGAGTGAGTGATCAATTCAGTGGAGCTATAAGGCAAAGGTTAACATATTATAAATTCAGTCAAGCAGTAATGATAAAGCAGTACAACAATCTGTCCTAAGTACTCTTATTAATGCAAGAATGGTATGCGACAATGATGTATGCCCTCACTTGCACTTCTTTAGCGACATCATCTCACGATCGCATATGCAACACTCCCGGTAAACGTACACTTTCTTACCATAGCACATGCAATGCGGTGCATGATCGTGTTAGCCAAGTTCTTATTTAAGCTTATTCATATAGCAGATTTCGGAAGCTAAAGTACCTCCCTTTATATCATTAACCCAAACAATGATCCATTTAGGGTCGTCAATCCTAGTTAGTCGCACATGATAGCAGTTCCAGGTCGCTACTGAGAGGCTCGTCACTTTAGCGTAGGCCTAGTTTATACTCAAGGTAACTACGGAAAAGCTCGTCACCTTAGCGTAGTCCTAGTGTATACTTGAGGTCACTACGAGAGACTCGTCACCTGATCATAGGCCAACAGCTCAAATACGGTGTCCTATACCACCATGTTCGGTTCATGAGTTTGGTTTGCTCACTAATCACTACAGGGAGGCTCGTCATCCCAGCGTAGGCCGACAGCTCGACCACGGTGTCCCATACCACCATGTCCTGCTCATGAGTCTTATAGGATCTTGGTACCAAGGTTAAACGAGTTTTTTACTGGTAAGTTGGTACCTTAAATTCAAGCAGTAGCGTCCATACATGGTGAACATACATTAGGCCAATCGGGTTACTTGACGAGCTCGACTGGTATGAGCACACGTTGAATTAATCGACATGGAGCGCATACACACTCCTTGTGGCCTAACCACCGTCGATAATCAACGTACGACTCGGATTCATCGAACATATCCGTGGTGGCGAGACTGATTCAGCCACTCGATCGGAAGTCGTTACCGATTGCTTGGACTATATCTTAGCCCTAATCACACTCCAAATAAATAACATTCACATATGGTGGTTATAACAATATTGAACAAACAATCCAAGCATTACAACCATTTGAGCATTTTATATAACACATAATGAACATGAACATCATACATATATATTTCATACATAAATCACGTAGTAGTAAGATAAGTTATATGAAGAAAACTGTAACTATAAATAAGGTAATTGAGAATCCTATCTCAACACCCTCATTAAATACATTTCCATAAGCATTCTCTCATTCAGGCATTTTATCAAACACTTAAACCACACATATCAACATACATGTAATAAATTAATTATAACCTATATTATAGCAAATCCTTTCACAAGGGAGTTGCCACACGTACAACAATCATGTATTCTTAATCAATAACCATGGTAAGCACAAATCATAATTCCATATTCATTCAAACATTTCAACAAACACATGGAATGCATTAATTTTAACATAGTTGATATACATATGTAATATACGAAAAATGTCGCATCTAAGCATATGTGATAGCAATCAAGTCAGTCATAAATCATTAACTGACACTGAAAGCCTTGAAAACTATAACTTAAATGTTTATAGTCTGCACCTTTTGTCGGTAAACTCGTATCGAACTTAATTCGAACACTTCGCGTTTGTTTACAGCACAACGACTACCTGAATCACGAAATAGGTTAGCTATTTCGTCGATTCTTCTACTTAGATACCTAAAACAGATTAGGTTGAGGGTTTCTTACCTAAAAATGGAATCAGAATCGCCGGTGTAGCGACATGGGAGAGGCAATTCAGTACGTGAAGTGGTGGGATCGAATCCCAGCAACTATCCCTCACTCTCTCTCTCTCACTTCTCCTCACCTTTTTCTCTTCTTTTCTCTCTTTTCTCTCCTAGGGTTTAAGAATTTCATATGGAATGAGAGAGGGGTGGGTAAAGGCCCTTATATAGGCCCAGAACTGGTGTAAATGGCCCCAAGGCCATGGTTACTTAGGTTATAGTAAAAAAGCGTTTGTTTTGGATCAACGAAGCTCATCTGGAGGCCCATTTTCTGCATACAGTCCAGGGAAAGTTCCCTGACAATGGATCTGCGTCAGGTTAAGATTTCGGTCAAATCGGATTAATGGATCGACCGTGGAGGACCAGTTTCAGTTCAACGACTATCGTCACTCGATCAGGGCCACAAGTGCACTGACTTGTGTAGGGAAATGTTTTTGATCTAAGAGTGTAGTTGGGTCAGAATCTGACGGTCTGAAACCTTAAATTTGGTCTCCACGTGAATGGCTCAAATCACTTAAGTTTGAGTTCATTTTCTAAAGATATTCACGTTTCCCACACACTTCGCCCCGGGTTCAAGTTATGCATTTCTGGATATTATTGAGACTTGATTCCGAGATGGTTGTCAAGCCCAGTAAGGTGGTCATAATCGTATAGTTTCACGGTAATCGGACTTTCGACGCGCGGTCTAGGTCCGATACGGAGTTTCAATGTGCTCCTATGATCAACTGGGTTTTGAGATTGATCTTAGGTTTTTAAGTAACGTAGAGTTAGTGACTCTACTAGTTTTAGGTCTTGCAGTTCGTATAAAAAGCGGTTCAAGCTAATCTACTGATTAATTTAGTTTAATACTTAATTAATTTTTGTCTAATTTCTAAAGGATTTAGTCCTTAGTGATTTCTGCCTAAGGTGGTACTCGGGTCTTTGAACAGATTTTTCTGAGATGTTACAATTGTACTACATGAACACAAAATTAAGACATTATTTATTGGTCGAAAGAGTAAATGTAAAAGCAGTGACCGATCTTGTAATGCCCCGAATTTCAGGGGTTGTGTAGATACTCGACTTGCGATATCCCGTGTGCCACTTATGCTCTGCGGAAGCGGGGTTCTATAGTTCATTTTACCTAACATTTGAGCAATTCCTAGAATTAAAATAGACTATGCGATGTACTCTAAAATAAACGTAAGTTTTAACGCAAGTAAATCAACTAGCAAGTAAAATATATTTATCCATAGTACGAGACTACAACTGAGCAAAATATGCAGTTTTAAAAATACAAAATGTATCTACTCTTAAATCTCATTGACATCCTGAAAGTGTCCTACATCGGCCCACCCTATAACTGGAAGTACGAGGACTCCTTCAAATCTGCGTGCACCTCCTCCAATGCATCAGACTCTGTAGTACCTGTATCTACAAAAGTGTCTGGTTGGTGTTTTAAAATACCATGCCAGAGTGGGAGTGAGTAATCAACTCAGTGGTTCCATTAACTCTAAGTTACACATGTTATCATATCCACATGCACAATTAATAAAAAGCAACTTAAGTAAGCAACTTAAGCATACAGTCTATAGACACTTTTGTTAATGCACATGCATGCTATTATGATATGATGCATGCCCTCGTCATCCAACACTCCCTCATAGCGACTTCGTCTTACGTTCATAAATGACTAACACTCCCTCAACACATGACCTCAACTGCCGAGTTGCCATAGCCTAAACTAAAGCAATGCGATGAATGTTCGTGTTAGCCAAGTGAGTTAATTAAGTCTGTTCATCTAACAAAATTGGGGAAGCTAAATTACCTCCATTTTGGTCATTAGTCTCATCTGAATCACTAATCGCGGGGGTAGCCATAGTGGCTCTATGCCTGTGTCCCTTGATCTAAATTTGGGTTTATCACCCAGGCAACAACTCCCCAATCAATGTGAGGCTAACACTGGCCCGACTAACTAGCCTGACCGATCATTGAGGATACGGATGACATTGCCTGGATGCACGGGGTTATGCAACCCTTGGACCGGTAGAGGGTGCCCACAAATATATAAGAGTCGTCACCCAAACACAAATGTGGAGCGGTCGTGACATCATTACAGTTTGATGTGCTCAGCTCATAGCCTTCTTGATTGATCATTGGTCACTACGGGGAGGCTCATCACCCCAACGTAAGCCAATAGCACAGACACGGTGTCCCATACCACCATGTCCAGCTCATGAGACTTGAGGATCGTACCGCTAATGGTTATTGGTAGACTTTTCAAATGGTATGGAGTATTTTAGATTCAAGCAATCGTAATCAAACATGGTGAACATACGTAGTTAGTCGGTTGTTGGACGAATTTGGTTGATTCGGGCGAACATCGATGCAACCGGCATTGAGTGCAAGCATCCCTCGTACCCTAGCTATTGTCAGTCATCCGTGTTCGGCCCAGATCAATCAAATGATCTAGGGTGGCCGACTAAACCCGGGCCACCCCTATGTTCTGTGATTTGCCGACTAACCCGACTACTCAAGTAGTCCTAATCACTCGACAGAACTAGTTAATCAACAATAGTAATTTACAAGAATGAACATGAGCAATAAATCTAACAATTTACTCATTCGGGCATTTTATTGAACATGCAAGCCTCATCATATCAACAATAACAATTTATGAAAAGGAAATCAAAATATACATATATAAGTTAGCATGCATTCACACATTCACAAGCACAAATCATTAACTGAAGTATAAGACTCGATAATTGGCAACCTAGAGATAATGGTCCACACCTCTAAGAAGGAATCTCCAATTTTAAGCTTCCAGGGTTAGAGATTTGGGAAAAAATAATCAATTCCTAAATCAAAATCAAGAAAACATCATTAATGACTAGAAATCTATACTAGGTTGCTTAATTAAAGGGTAATATATAATTCTTACCTCCAATCCTTGGCATGGGTGGAGTTGGTGAAGGTTTGGCAGTAGCCAAATGTTTTGTTGAAGAAATATCAACCCTACAAACCAAGATTTCCCTCACTCACACACACATACTATCTCTCTCCCTTCTCTTTCTCTTTCTTTTCTCTCCATCTCTCTCTTTCTCTTTCTCCTCCTTCACCTAAGCTAGGGCATGAAATTCGTATGGGAGAAGGAAGTGCCTAAATGAATGTCTTATATAGTTCTAGAAGTTGTGTAAATAGCCTTAAGGGCTAGGTTTTTATTATATTAACCTTATGAGAGAGTGTTTTTAACCTTTGGGGCCCACTATGGGGTGTAGGAGTTGATATATACTGTAGGATAATTAGCCCTAATAATGATCTACATATGGATACGATCGCCCGCCATTTGGATGCGTCGATCGACATGTATGATCAGAAGTCTGTTCGATGGTCACCGATGGTCGATCAGAGCCACGGTTATACGGATATATGTGGGGAAATATCTTTAATCGGTATCCCGACTTTTGCCATGAATCGACGTCCGAAAGTTATAACTTCATGAAAGAACAAAGTGACTAGTTCACTTAAGTTCTAGATTTCAGCCTAGGGGATTTGCGCGTTTCAAGCACTTGGCTTCTGGCCCAAGTTGAGCAGTTTTGGGCACTTTCTTGGTTCGCCACTCATGGTGGACGTCAAGCCCAGTGAGACAGATATTATTCTATAGTTTCGGAACTAGTGGCCCACTAACGAGTGGTCTAGAGCTTGTTCGGATAATCAGGGCATTTATAGAATGAATTAGGTATCAAAATTTCTTGTGCATAATTATTAGGGTTTAGATTAACTATGTTCATAGTGTGGCTTATTCATAATTAGTAGAAATGACGATTTAGTCATAATCACCCTAAACCGTTGGTTTGTAGGCTGAATGAGTAACTGGGTTGATTTTATTTATTAATTAAGATCTGACCCATAGTTGTCTCAGCTTTAGGTAGGTCTTTATTTAATTATGGTTGTCTCGATTGGTCAGTGATAGGTTGGCTAGATTTAGGCTATATGTGAATAAATCACATGACTAAACTCAATGTTTAACAGATCAGTCAGATTCGTTAGCTTTCTATCGTTGATCAATCTTATTTGTATGGTTCTTTATTAGTACCACTTGTGTATAAACTCACTTCGAGCATCAAAGCTCAGTAAGTGATGACGTAGGCTAGTTATATAAAAAAATTTAAGGATTTTTGGCAATCTAAAATAGCGAAAATTCAGGGCATTATAGATCTAGTGAAATATATGTTGAATTGGCCAATTTTGAATGGCTGAATTGACAAATGGGTACTAGCTTTATCTAAATTTGATATTTGTTATATTCCTTAAAAGGCTGTACAAGGTCAGGCCATGGCAAATTTTTTGGATGACCACTTATATAATCTGGAAGAACAGATTTCTCCGAAGATTATGAATCTGTATTCGTACAGTTGACACCATGGAAGTTGATCTTTGATGGATAAAAATGTATAAGGCGTTAGGAGCTGGCATAATCTTAATTGCACCAAATGGAAACAAACAAGAGTTGGAATTCGACTGCACCAATAATCTAGCTAAGTACGAAGCTATGATAATCAACTTAGAATTATTGATGGAATTAGGTGCAAGGAATATGACGATAATAGGGGACTCACAGTTAATGATCAATTAGATGGAAGGGCTCTTCATATGTACCAGTACAATCTTATTGCCATACTATGCTTTGGAAATTCAGATGCTGGATTGTTTCGAGCAAGTAGAGCTTATGCACATTACTAGAGATCATAACATGGATGCCAATGAAATGGCACAGTTAGCTGCATGGCAGGATGTCCTAAGGGGATCGGCCGAAAGGACGATTGTTGTCCAGAGAAGGTCCTACCATATGTTTTTGAAAGAGGAAATGTTATGAAAATATGCTGAGTAGAGTTAGTGGAAGAAGATTGGAGGGCTCCTCTTATGGGTTATCTTTAGAACCCTCGCACTAAGATCAATAGGAATGTGAGGAGGTTGGATGCAAATTTTGTCATGATCGATAGTGAACTCTACCGAAAAGGAGCTGACAAAATCTTACTCCAATGCCTGTCTATTAGCTACTGCTAATGCTATAAGCAATTTCCAGAATGAGATTATAAAGATATCTTTTGGGAATATAACCTTAAAGTTGAATGTGTTTAATTTGCACATGCCGCAAGAGGATGAGGATGTGATCCACGAGGTTAATTTGATTGATACATTTGTGGATGATGAGCCTCTTTTGATTGAATTTCCCAAACCTCTAGAAGTATGCTTGACACACATTGTAGATTCAGACAATCTCATGATTAGAGACATAGTGAATGCCTTGCAAGATTGTACCCCGGTGCTTGACACTGGCCAGGATGAAATTTATTCTGAAAAGCTCATTTCCAAAAATTCTGAATATTTATCATCGGAGGTGGAGTTGGAATTTGACCCGAAGACTGAAACTTTGAAGTTCATGAAGACTACGATGGCTAAGGATAAGTTTACTGAATTTCAATTATTTGCAGTCTCTTATTCACTATGGTGCAATGATATTGATTTTTTTTTTTTGTTCTTTTTTTTTATACCATAGGTGAATTCTATACGATCCGAATACCTTCAAATTATGATCGAAGATTTTTTGCTGAGGTCAACAAATTTCTCTTGACGTACATGCTCTAGGATATTTAAGCCTATTGTAAAATGGACTTTTGGATGATCTTGTTGAGAAGCTGAAAAGGCCAAGCTATATGTCCTAGAGGGGGTGGGGGGTGAATAGGACTATGCCAAATTAAAACGATAACAGCGGAATTTAAACAATAAGATAGCCTTATAAACAAATAAATGAAAGATAGAACTATCATCAATTTACAATACTGAAATTTAAAGCAACCTCAAATGTATGAGTATTGAGAGATTGATACAAATGTTGTTCTAAGGACAATCTTACACCAAAAACCAAGGTTTATGGTAGGACAACCTGATTCCTAGAAAGGTCTTTGTATGAAAAACTCAAACTTGATACAGAGGGATAAATAGATAAATAACAAGGAAATGAAATCTAAGTTATTACAACATTCCCCACAATGCTTGAAATGTAAAAGATTACAACATTCACATCTACAAATACATTTCACAAACTTGAATGATAAAAGATATAGAAAATAAATCACACATCCACAAAACATAAAGAATTATAGTGGTTCACCTGTGTGTGCACCAATTGTTAAACAACAGCCACACAGCTTGCTACTCCACTCCTAATATCCTCACACAGGGGATATCAGTGTTCACTATGAAAATAGGTTTCTCAGGTTCACCTAAAACCCTCACAATTGTGTCTTTCAAATGGGCTTACATAATTCAAAAAACTTCACTTCTGAGTTTTCTGGCTCTCCTCAGATAACCAATAGATTGAGATTTTTCTGGCTTAATCTCAAATAAAATCAAAAGAAGGAAATTTATAATAATGTAAAATACATGGATTTCTCCTTTTTTTTTTGGCAGCCTAGAAGAACCAAGTCAGAGTAGAAGTTCGAATATAAAAGTTCAATGTCCAATACTCACTTGAAATGGTTCTAGGTTCTAATTAATTTTAAATTAAACCAGTTGGGCTAGCTCTATTTGATTTTGATTCCAAGAAGAAGGAATATAACAATTCTTCTTTCAAATCAGGTTGGAATATAGAAACAAAATCAAATCAACATAGCTAACAAAAGAGAATATTAAATATGCACAATGTAGCTTAAAAAGAACACAAACTTATCTCTCAGAGTGATGCCTTGATTTTACTTAAATTGGATACAAAACTCTGAAATTCGTGCTCTATTTATAGTTGCAAAAACTGTGTCTACGAATGGTCGTGTGGCCACCACGACTGGTTATAGGACGAACTGCATTTTGAATTTTAAGCGCGATCGGATAAAACTGTTCCACGACTGGTCATATGCTGTTCACGACCGGTCGAGAGCCTTCCATGACTGGTCGTGACCTTCCCACAACTAGTCGTGAGGAACCAAAAATAGTCACTGGAGTTTGAGTCGAAGCTGCAGGACTGGTCGTGAACGAGTCATGCACTGCTCACACAACCGGTCGAACAGACTCCAGGACTGGTCGAAGCTTAACCAAAAAATTTCAAAAATTTTGCAACAACTTAGGATTGGTCCTGGAATTTCTTGGATTGGTTGAGCCAGTACTAGGACTAGTTGAACAGAGTCTAGGACTAGTCTTAGAACAGTTCAAATACATGTAAAGAGATTCAATTTGAATTATGTATACAAAATGACTTACCTTAAGTTCAGTCTAAGGTCAATCATACCTCGAAAGTGATGTATGAACATTGATACTTCATTTCTTTAAATGATGGTTGACCTTTGAGAATTATGAAACTTGAGATCTCTATACTTGATGTAGCTTGAATTTAAGATCTTTTAAAGCTTGGACTTGAATTCTTCTTAATCTTGAGTTGTACTTGAGTCTTGAACAAGAACTTGTCTTGTGATGTAGCTCTTGAAATATTCTGAACTTTGAAGCTTACAAGAGTGGACAATGTACTTGACCTTTCATGTCTTGAAGTAGAGCTTCATTCTCAATTAGAAGCATTGTTATGCAGTGTCTTGAACATATATATATATATATATATATATATATATATCCTCATGCTACACAAGACACAGATTGTGTTTTTGGCACAACAAAATTTGACAATCAAAGGAGCAAGCAAGACTTGCATGTTGAGAAGTTTGTTGAGATACTTGCTAGAGGAGGAACCCATGTCTTGGGATGATCCTATATATTTAGAATTGATCAGTTTAGAATTAGGAGTTTAATTGCTTTTTTAGGATTAGTTTGCCATGTTAGTATATTTTAGTTGTTGAAACACCAGCTGAAATGAAGTTCGCACTCGCACTTATACATTCGTCGTCTTTCAGGTATTTTCTACCCTCTACTTTCTTACAATTTGATTGCACTCATTTTGCTTTCATTATATATATATTTTTACATTGAGGACAATATTTAATTTAGGTTGGTGTTCACTCCCCAAGTGCAGGGTTGTGATGTAGTAATAATCTCGGTAAGACCGAGGTCGAATCCACAGGGACTGAAACCTGTACGCTTTCTAAAAATAACCAGATCTAGAACTAGGCTAAGATGAAATCTAAACCAATTTTGATTTGAGGAATAATGGTGAAATAATTAATCTAAAACTTAAGAAGAATTCAGGAAAAGGGAAACTAGGGATTCAGAGGATCCACTTGTAGAGATCAGGGAGATCTTATGCCTGTATTATAAATCAGGAAAATTAACTGAACTGCCATTGATATAGATTTCAAGAGATGAGAGGTATATGAATTAGGATGGATTCCATCACCAAACCATGCCCAGGAGACATAGCAAACAACAGAATTAAACTAATTACCAACCAATCAATGTATGAAGGTTAGGAAGGGTACCGACATCCAACCATGCCCAGGAGACGATGGTGAACAACAGGGCTTCCTGACGTCATAAACATAAAGAGAAAAAGAACATGCTCAAAGCCATTGCAGACCCATTGTAATTTCAGTCACAACAGACCATTAAAGACTGAAAACATTCCCTTAATAAAATTAAATCAAAATCAATTCAGTCTAAACAAAAGGCAAGTAAAGAAGCCTCCCATCACGCTACAAGCTTCACCTCTTAGCCCTAGCTAAGAGGTTTAGCCGCACATGAGTGGCTGAAACCCTTTAAACAAAATAAAATAATTAAAAATAAAAAGAAAAGAAAAAAAAATAAATCAAATCTACTCCCTCCACGTCCAAGCCAGAAACCTCCAAGCTCCAGCCGTGAGAGAGCTCCCAGCCACCCCTTCTCTCTCTCATGTCTTTCTTTATAGGCAGAGGAAGTCGGCTGGAGAAGTCGTTTGCAAATTTACGCAGCCAGCCCTTCAAACCGTGTGCGTAGAAGAGAAAAACGCAAATGACTTACGTTTAGATGGGGTTTACGAGACACTGATCGTCCCAAAACCCTTTTGATCTTCATGGTTGGGGTCGTGGCCACCCTCTGAAGATTATGAACGGTTTGGATCTTGCATCTGATCACGCATATGCTCGTACACCATCCCGCGTCGTCCGGACGCACGTCCATGCGTAACGCATGCGTGAGGCCTTGATTTGCGTAATTGGTGGGGCCCACTTCACTGCCGTTTTGATAAATCCACTCCGTTCATTGTATGAAGCTCAAGATTCTGGTCAGACAGGGATAATTTCGGACGTCCTTTGTTGAGGCCCACGGGAAGAAATCCCGCTGCAACGGTAACAGACGGTCCTTTTATGCTTGCTGTCATCTGCACTTGTGCGTGTACGGTTACCCAAAGTCAACGTAACTTTGACTGGTTTTCGTCCCTCTACAAGATGGGCGGCTTGGATCATTCATATGGGTTAGTTTTTATGGCCCACCAATCATCCCGTCGCCGGCCCAGCGCTGGAGAAAACAGAGTCTCCTGCTCTGTTTGGTATTGCTCGGTCACACGCACTTTGATGCACAAGCGGTTCACAGACCGTGAGTGCACGACTTCTGTGCACTCCACTCACGCAAAGTGGGTATTACCTTGATGTGTGAGAAATCTGATCCGACTGTTGGTTTTACCACCTTATTTAATGGGTTACGACCAAAATTGAAGCATACTCAGATATCAGGTGGGCTCCAGATGGACGATTTTGTGGGCTTAAGTTCCATTGGGCCACTTCTACAGAGATCTAGGGGTTGAAATTTGATGTGAACGGTTAATTTATGGCCCTCAGGCCATATGTGAAGTTTTAAGCTGAACGGATGGTGAGAACCTTGTGATTTTGCATTCTGGACGTCCGTCAGGCCATTTGAGCTTCAGTTTCTCGATTTCCTCAGATCCCTGGCGTGTAAATCCATTGATCTTGGTCCTTGTGGTCCGTCCCTTGCCTTTGGTGTCATCAGAGTGTCAAATCCATGCATTTAGCATCCTTTTTCAGTCCAAGCTCCTCAAGTCATCTTGCAACACAAACGCGATTAAAATAGGCTGTTGAACCGTATAATGTTCATAAATGCAGGCAATAAATGGGGTTTAATATGCAATATTTGACCCTCAACAGTTGGGGAGTAGGGCTTCCTTAGGAAATTCTTCAACTTATGATGGATTTTAAACTTTTGGGCTAATTTTTTTTTTTTTTGTAAATTTAAGTGATTTTTAAATTAATCCAAAGATTAAAATGATAAAACACTAATATTATGGATTTTTTAAGCCTGTATTTTAGTTATTTATTATATTTCAAAGTTGAGTTCGAAGTTATTAATTCTTAATTGGAAAGTTTGAACATTAATTGAGTCATATAATTCACATGTCACATCTAGCTTACACATTAAAGTTTCAAAGTTGGATACTAAATTGTTAACTTGATGATTATTAAGAATGATAGGAACCAAGCCTGAGGAATTTGTCCATCATGTTCACGAAAAAAAGAGGAGAAAATATATAATACTCAATTAAAAAAACAGTTGTCGTAAAAAATGGCTACCATTAAAGTGTCCATGAAATAAGGAAAAGAATATTTGAATGGACAAGAAAATAAGAAAAAGCATGATAATAGTGTAAAAGCTTTTAATGGAAAAATCAAAAGCTAGAGCGTTAAACTGTAAGACACGTTTTGGTTTAGGCTTTGGTTGTCACGCCCTAAACCCGAAAATCGGATTCACAGGAATCCCGATCACCGAATTTGATATCGACAGCCTCGGTAGTACCCCATTCCTAGTTCCCAACGCTTATATGCCAAGTTCCGATCCTGGGATCCTATAAGGAGGAATTTTATCTTTTTTTTTTTTTCCAATGTACATTTATCTCGCAAGAAGCATAACCACAAGTTTACTCAAATCACAAAAGCAACATCATCATCATCACATATCCACTAATATAAACTCTAAATACAATACTGAAAGGGAAATACGTATGTCAAAATAAAATCAAAGCTCCAAAAGATAGCTGCACACTCCATGCTCAACATTGTTGCTACAACCTAACATTACCTACACGCATCTATCATGCATAAACTTATAAAAAGCTTAGAGGGTGGTGTAAGTGTGTGCAGAAGGTAGGTGCCAAGTATTTAATACAATGCCATAATCATACACTATCGGAAATACTGGTAAGATCATGAATCATACGATATCAGAGTAAGCGAAAATACTGATAAGTCCATAAGTCAATCAATATCAGAATACGCAATACAGATCATCTATGCAAATGAGGAGTCATAAAGAGCCAAACATCAGATGCCGAGAATGCAATGTAATATACAATTCCTGATGAGTTCACGAATAGCGTCAACTGTACCTAGACCATGTAAATGCAGAAACACAGTAACCCAAAACGCCCTATGCCTCGAATGTAATGCAATATGCAGTGCGAACGGAATGACAATGCTGGAGTGTGAAGTCGGGATGATAGTATGTAGTATCGCAGTCTATGGAGTCTATCATAAGGAAATTTTATCCAAATTAGTCTCATACCTAATTTAGATAGTCAGACTCAATATGGTAAACTCCTGATCTTAGGTTAGTTGTGCGCCCTAACTGAAATCCTGGCCATTGCGAAGGTACACGTAACAAATAGTTGCACACCACCAGCCCAAGTGGATAGTGAATGAATGAATGAATATGTAACTCTTGCTCAATAAGTCCACATATCAATATTGTTCATATCTGGGATCATCACCGGGGTCTAGTACACTCTTTATACAAATCGCCGCCCACTAACGCATGACCATGCAAGTGAAAGAGACCTCACTATCCGCCTGACCGGTAGTCAACCAATATCTACCCGGCACGTCGATAGCAGACCCATTCACGAGTTGGTCAAACTCAGCCTAGTTATGCCCCCTACTCTTGGGCGGGTAAGGCCACACCCTCTCCCAACCTACCACGACATAGTGGGAGACGTGACCTCTTGGTATTTGGCACTCGTGAGCTCATATATCCACTCGGTCTCGACGTTGGGGCATCCTCTGGTACCAAGAGGGTTTAGGGATTTTCACCCAGGGCCATCTATGGTAGCCCAATGTTAATAACAAATTTTCATTGTCCCATCTAGCCATCCACGATATGCCTGTGAAGGTTACAACCCTAATGTCGCTAGGGCGTACAGTAATCACAATACCCAATGCAAAGCGCATGAGTCATACAATCTAGTCATGCATCAATCCTGCGCATACCGTGTACTCATATGAGATAACCTTCGCATATCAGGGAGTCTCATAACAAGCTTCCTAATGACATATGCAATGGTCAACCACATCTCATAACAAACATGTAGATGATGCATATGGGCATGTATCATGATGCTATACTTTACATACTCATAATCGGTATCAATAACCGGCATCAATAATCGACCTCAACAATATGGACATTTAACCAACATTGCCCCTAAGGAATGACCCACATAGAGCCTAATATATAGTAGACCCATGGCCTCACACAAGAGCCTAATATACAACACCATGGGCCTCACTCGAGAGCTTAATACACATCACGATGGACCTCTCATATGGGCCTAATATATATCACGATGGGCTCCATTGCCTGGCCCTCAAATGCACCATAATGGGCCTCATCACGTAGGCCTCATATACATCACATTGGGCCTTAAACATGGGCTGAATGAATACACATCACAATGGGCTTCAAATACGGGCCGCATATACATCACATTGGGTCTCGACAATCGACCTCAACAATTGGAATCAGAATCGGCCTCAACAATCAGCCTCGACAATCGGAATTAGCCTCGATAATCGGCTACGATAATCGGCCTCAACAATAGGCCTCGACAATCGGAATCGGCCTCGACAATCGGAATTGGTATCAACAATCGGAACCGGCCTCGACAATCAGAATCAGCCTCGATAATCAGAATCGGTATCAAGAATCAGAATCGGCTTCGATGATTGGAATTAGCCTAACAAAGGGCCTAAGGGAAGGTCACAATGTGGACATTTAACCATCATCACCCATCAATGTGGACATTTAACCAACATTACTCCTAAGGAGTGGCCCACATAGGGCCGAACATATAGAGGGCCCATGGCCTCATGCAAGGACCTCATACACAACATAGTGGGCCACATACAATCTCAATGGGCCACATACAATCATAATGAGCCTTACCATATGGGCCTCACATATCACAATGGGCCTCTACCGATGGGCTCCAAATGCTTTTCAATGGGCCTTAACCCATGGGCGCCAAATACATCTCAATGGGCCATAACCCATGGGCCCTGATTACATCACAATGAGTTGCTTGCCCTGGATGGTGTGGATAGAAATACATCATGGTGGATCCCGTCCAGATAGTTGGACAGTGTGGATATAAAACATATACATTACATTCGCCTGCTCAAAGGCCTCACATACGTCTCATTAGGCCCACTCATGGTCCTTATATACATTACATTGGGCCTCAACCCATGGACCTCAAAATACGTCTCAATGAGCCTCATATACATCAAGTGGGCCGCTCCAATGGGCCAACATGCATCAATGGGCCACATCATATGGGCTGCACCAATGGGCCCATATACATCAAGTGGGCCATATCAACGGGCCTAATATAATCAAGTGGGCCTCATACCTGGGCCTCATGTACATTAAAGTGGGCCGCATCCCTTAGGCCATACATACATCACATGGGCCTCAGTACATGGGCTTCATATACAACATGATGGGCCACTCAATGGGCTGCACCATCTACACCGTTCATCTATTTTTAGAAGTCATTTTAGAGTATTATATAAAAAATATGAATCATATCAAAAGATCATCTGGATCATACCACAAGTAACAGTGGTGATAGTGATCAAATGATTAATTAGACCACATCACAAATAGCAATGAAGACAGTGATTTCCACTGTACAAAAATTTCACAAAGGGCCATCATAACATGTATTTTCCATCCAGTCTATTCATAAGGTCACAAGGACCTGAACCAATAGGAAAAAAAATATCAAATTGGTCCAGAACTTCTGTGTCCCAAAAGAGTGTTAACGGTAGACGTTCAATCCCATTGTTTTGGCAGTGTGGTCCACTGGATAACTAGATCTGTCTCATTCTTTTTCTCATGCCATAAAATTATCTGTTAAAATGGTTGGATGGTGAAGATACAACACATGCATCATGGTGGGTCACTGCACGGACGGTGCCGATATAGAACATCAAGGTGGGCCGTACATGGCAGATGGAGGGCGTGGATACCATATCTAAGGTGGGCCCCACTAGCAAATGGATGTGTGGTTGGGATATAACTCGGACCACATGATGGGGTCCACGTGGTTAACCAACGATAATACAGTAGTTATATTTCTGCTTTAGGTACATCGTCCATCAGTTTCCATCAAAGGTGGGTCCCACGTGGGGCCCACCATAATATATTATATATGTAATATTATCATATTATATATATATATATAATATTATCATATTATATATATATAATATTATCATATTATTATATTGATCCAAAACTTTTGTGATGACAAAGAATTTCAATGGTGGACGTTCAATCCTCCACTATCAATGTAGTCCACCTGATAGATTTGCCTCATTTGGGATGGACGGTGCGGATGAAAGGTGGGTCCATGAGCGTGGCCCACCTAAGATGAGCACGCCAATGGATGGGTGGTTGGATGAACAGGGAGGTGGGTCCCACAGAACCTGCTGACATCAATACCCAAGCATTAGAACTCACGGGGCTTGCTGTCATGCTGCAATAATAGCTGCAGCTGCTGGTCCCAGCAGATGAATGGCTTGGATTCAAGGGACCCACACGCTGCTGACGTTCAGCATCTAATCCGGCCTGCATGGTCGGCCCAACTTGTCCAAAGACCTTTGTCCAGGATGGTTTGGATGGTGTGGATGAAATAAATACATCATTGTGGCCCTACAGCAGGTGGGCGGTTGGGATCCAACACATACCATCATGTGGGACCCACAGAACTTGCTGACGACAGTCAGCAGATGCGTCCCATCATCTGGACAGTTTAGATATAACATATATATCTTGTGGGACCCACAAAACTTGCTGACGTCAGTCGGTCAGTTGGGGTCCCACCGTTGGATGGTTTGGATGCAACACACGCATCATGGTGGCCTCCATGGTGATGGATGGCGTGGATATGTCACACGCATCGCATGGGCCACACATCAAGAGGGAGAGGGGAAAGAAGGAGAGAGAGAAAGAGAGATGTGATCGTGAGAGGGGAAGCCCCGCTACTATGGGCCCTTCCTATACATGCATACATCAAGATGGGTCCCACCTATGTGGGCCTTCAATTCATAAAAGACCACACAAATCAACTTTAGAAAAACACCCACCTCAAGATCCCTTCTTCTTTCTTCCATCAACGCATTCTATAGCTCCAAGGAATGTGATCCAACGGTTGAGATGAGGCTTGGAGGGTGGAGATGTGAGGTAGGAAGGTGGACCATACTAGCTTCTCCATGGAAGCCATGGACATTGGGTGCTTGGGTTGCTTGGGAGAATGACAGAGAGATGAGAGAGAGAGGTTGTAAGAGAGAGAGGGATGGGTGAGTGATGGGGTGTGATGGGTGATGGGTGATGGATGTGTACTTGGTTGTAAGAGAGATTTGACTTTAGGGGAGGGGTGGTTATACTTGGAGATGGGACATGATTGATTGATGTGCACTCGATTGATGGGACATTTCTCTTGGGTTTGGCAAAGTGCGGTATTTTCCTCAAACTGAATGCAGGCCCACATCTCCTGGCCCGGGTATCGCATCGGCATGCGAGACGCGACCTCAGAACCGCGGCGACGACGCGGTCGTACTGGTACAAGTCTCGGGTCAAGCCGACTCAGATCGACAGGATGTAACTTAAGGATGCGCGCAACTGCTATCTACGCATCGTGGGTCATCGGAATTCAACCGGGAGGACCGCAGAAGCTTACGGAACGGTACAGGCTAGGATACAAGTCTCACATTGGTCATCCTGAATACTCATTTGATTATTAATGTTAACATGAATGTAGATAATTAAACCTTTGATTGTATTAGGTCTAGATTTCAATATGCACTCATGGAACTAAATGTTTAGAATTTTTATAATTATAGAATTAACACTTTGAACTTGATTATGATATTTACCAAGTGCTAAAGTTTAGGTGAAAGTTGTACTCTCCATTAATATACTTTGGATTTTTATAATCTGGATTGTGTTTTAGAATTAATTGAGTTTATAAGAACTCATTTATTTGGTTTTGAAATATCTTTCGCATGTTTTGCTCGAAACTAGTAAAATACTAATTGTGAGGTGTGATCAAGCCTAAATGTTGTATATATATCTCCTCAATTGCACTTATATTGGCTGTATTTAATTGATTAATTAATCTAATTAGATATGTTTTCTATATACGATGTGATTTTGAATCTAAAGTTGAATATGTATTTAAATGGATGATTTAAAGCATAAAAATATATTAAGTTCAAAGGTAATGAAGAATTGGATGTTTAGAAGACAATATTGAAGGATTTAAATGCCAAAGATCCAAGAAAACCAAGTATCGAAGATGAGAAAAAGTTTGAAAAATCACATAGTCAAGTAACAAAAATAACAGACTGTTCGGTCCCACCTAAGGTTGGTTCGGTTTGACCGAAAGTGTCAAAAAAATTCATCAAGAAACAATGATACAATGATTTTTAAAATTAATTCTGTTCAACTGTTAGGTGTGATTGAAGTGATGTTCAGTGTCACCGAAGGTATGTTCGGTGTGACTTAAAGGAGATAGAGACTTTTGACCTATTTTGGAGAAATTCGGCTATACCCGAAGGCAGCTTCGGATGGACTCAGTTAGATTTCGGTGCGATCGAAGGCCCACTTTGGTGTAACTGAAGCATCACAAAAGTGCGAAAAATTAAAGTCAGTGAAAATTCGATGTGAATTTTCTCTATTTAAGGAGGTGTTTTAGACTATTATAAAGTGGAATTAGGGCTCGAGAAAGAGATCAATGGGTGGTGGAGCTTCTACTAAGCCATCATTCTTATTTAATTATTCAGTTCTAGTTTATTTTTTATGTTTTCTTTTGTTCTAAGATATTGGTCATGCTAGGCTAATCTCTTAGCTATGGCTAAGGGATGAAGCCTGTAGTTAAATATAATATTTAGTTTATTTGATTCAACAACAATGGTTTGAATAATGAAAAAAGATTGAATTGTTTCAATTTTATTTTAAAGCCTTTAAGTTGTTTATTTCTAGATTTGTTATGAACCATGACTACAATGAATGCTTTGATTTAACAATTGCTTATCTTAATTAGAGAAGGAATCAATTTATACAATTCTTTGATTTATTGTAGACTTTGGACACAATAGATGACTAAATTCCCTTATGATTGAGATCATAGTGCTTCACGAGAGAATCGTCCAATTGAAATCATCTTTTGATTGGTGTTAGTGATTTGTTTAATAGAATTATTTTCCAATTGGATATGATAGAATTTCGATTTCAATTGAGTTATCAGAGTTGAATCAATGAATTAGATATTATTATTGCTAAAAGTGGATTGCTTGATCCTTAGTCATTTTATTATTTATTTTGAACCCTTTCTACTTTGCTGGATTAAAAAACCCAGATAACCCATTTACCTTTAGACTAGTTCTATTTGTGTTTCCTATTCCCTGTGTATTGACCTTTGTCTCATCGAGTTATTACTACATATTAGCCTTGCACTTGGGGTTTTCAATCCTTGGGTTCAATCAACTTTAAAGGCTCAGATAATCCTTGATTGTTATGAAGCGAGATAAATGGATATTTTAGAAAAAAATGGTTGCCTTTTCATCCTTTGATTTTTGATTTTTTTATCGGCTTGTACTATGTTCCAAATTAATAAAATCAGTCAGAATGGTTTTTCTTATTTATCCATGTCTCGACCATTTGGTACTTGGCATTTCCCTCTTGTATACTTAAACGTAATAACTGCATGGTTAATGTGGTATAAAAACGAAGAGTCATTTGCCATTTTCAATAATAACTACCATTGTGAACCCTCATTTCCTCTTCCAAAGAGACGTTTTGTGTGCCATTAATGGGCATTCAAATCGTTATGATATTCACGAACCCTGAGTGCAGGGTTGTGAAGTAGTAATAACTCAGTGAGACTGAGGTGAACTACACAAGGACTTACTATATGTGTAATTTCTTAAATAAACTAGAACTATAACTAGAATCTAAACTATACTAGAATCTGGAGTAAAAGAGATTTATTGTGAATTGTTAAGTTCAACACTTCTGATTTTTTGCACTTTTCAACTTCGAATTTCTTCTTTCTTCACTTGGTTTTCTTGGATCTTGGACTCTTGAATTTTTCAATCTTGACCTCCAAATATCCAATTCTCACTTTGGTAATTTTTGAGCATTAAATTTATGCTTTTAGCATCCTTTTTTACCTTAAGCTCTCAAAATTACATTGTAAGAGAAAACATATATAAATAGATCTCTTAACCATTATCATGTTCATAAATCCATGGTATAACTACGAGGACATATGCAATATTTCACACTCAACACATGATGCATTGGATGTGGACATGATTGAAATCTCTGGTGGCTATATATACAACCCTTCAGATTTTCATTTTCTCCATGCTTCTAGACCTCTGTCTTTAAAGTTTTTGAATACTTTTTCCCTTTAATAACAATGCCTTATGCTGGGATTTTTACTTATCTTTCTCAAGCTAAGGCCTTCTTGGAAGAAATCTTCATCATGGATCTTGTTTTGTATGGCTAATCCATGCTCTTGTTTGATACTAGCTACTTCATTCGTCAGTAGAGTGACACTGCCTAGTCTCATGATCCTTTGAGAGAACTCTTAGAGGTTTTGAAAAAGCTCCACATCCTCGAAGAGTCCTATTTCGAGGTTGAAATTGACTTCCAACATGCCGATTGTAAATTGAAATAATTGGCTACGTTCTAAGATGAAATAGATACCCTTCATACTAACTATGATATAGATTGGTCCGAGTGAATCTATTGGACTCAAATTCACTAATTCAATAAAATGGTGTCGTGTGTGTTACAGGCCCAATACAAGGACTTGAAAATTGACATTAAGGAAATCGAACATGCCTATGACAATCTTGATTGTTCGCATCCTCAAGAACAACTGAACTTTATCAAATTTCAAATTGCTACCTTTCAAGATCGGTCACAAGAAACTAGGGCTCGGAAAAGAAAAGTAGAGCTTAAAGCCAAAACTCTCAGTCATCACATGGACAATATTGTGCATATCCTCAATCGTGCTGTGATTGAAGGCACGTCTTGGGTAAATAAAAGACATGAGTCTGAGGGCATTATGATACGCATACTTGCGGAGTTTGAAGAGATTGTGATTGTTCATGCCTGAACTATCCTTTGATCGTGCCAGGCGAGGAGATTTTGGACCTAAAGAAGAATACATGCTTAAAAGGATAGATTAAATCTAAAAAGAATGATCAATAAAAATTGGAGATTTGAAGGTCATTATTGAAGAATTTACATGCCAATGATCCAAGAAAACCAATGACGAAGGATGAAAAAAAGACTGTAAAAATCATAAAGTGCATTAACAGAAATAACCAACTGTTCAGTCTCACCTGAGGTTGGTTCAGTTTGATCGAAAGTGCCTAGAATAGTCTGGTAAGAAATAATAATTTTCAGAGTTAATTTAGTTCGACACTTAGGTCCAACCGAAGTTATGTTTGATGCCATTGAAGGAGGATTCGTTCCAACCTGAAGGAGACAGAGACTTCATACAAATTTTGATGAAATTCGACCGCAGCTGAAGGAATATTCGGATGGACTCAGTGTGACTTCAGTGTAACGCCCTGAAAATCGGGGGTCGAGCATAAACTCAACTCCCGAGTTCCAACGCATCACTTATGCAACAAAATGAATGATGATTGAATGTGATCGGTATTAGTGCAATGAACATGAGTGAGATTAAGCCAAAACAAAGATATCATACTCCGAGACAAGTTAAATTTGTAAGTTTTAAGACTGTGATAGATAGATAAAATATATAAACTGTGGTGGGTCTCTAGAGTGTAACAAAGTTACCAGGTTAAATAATTACAAGTATGATTTTAAATTATACCAAGTTGTGTAGTGTGATCTAGTCAACATCCCTGTAGCCCCGACAATCAAGGCATGGCTCTCACGAAGCCGCCAGAAAACAACATATACGAGAAAGCATTCTCGGCGTCATAGAAGTCCAGCTCCGCCTCAGAAGTAGCGTCGCCATCTGCAATCAGACAAAGTCTGGTGGGTGTTCGGAATACCGTCTCGTATCGTGGGAGTGAGTGATCAACTCAGTGGAACAATAAAGCATAGGTTAACATGTTATCAATTCAGTCAAGCAGTAATGATAAAGCAGTTGAGTATGTTATGAAGCACAACACGAGCATAAATTTGTACATGTTCCATTCCTAATCACACAACTATCCAAGGAGATCATACACATAGTTAGAAGAGGTTGAGAATCATATCTCAACACCTTTATACATTACAATTTGTTAACTACTACTCATTCAGCTAACTACTACTCATTCAAACATTTCAAGAAACACTTAAACAAACATACATCAACATACATGACATATGTCGATCACATAGGCATTAGGCCAAATCCTTTCACTAGGGAGTTGCCCCAATCATAACACGCGTACACCCACGACGGATAGTCATGGCAAGGTGAATCATTCCATATTTATTCAGTCATTCCCACAAACACTTGGGCCACACATTTTAGCATATATGGTGTATATTGGCCGTGGCGTGATTTAGGGCAAATCCTTTCGTCAAAGGGGTATCGCCAATACAACAATCATGAATCCATGACAATTAGTCATGGTGAGTACGAATGAGAATTTGGTACTCATTCAATCATTTTCACAAACACTTAGAATACACTGTTACAACATACATGGTGTATGTTAGCAAAACATGTATTAGGGCTATCCTTTAGCCAAGTGAGTATTTTATCCATGTATAATATATTACTACAGCAAATAATCATGATAAATACATCTCCCAATATTTATACGTATACAGTATTTTCTAGAATACGTATTTTCAACATACATAGTGTATACAAGCAAACATGTATTACGGCGATTCTTTTCGCCAAGAAATTAATTTATACGCACATAATATATTTATACAACAATTAATCATGACAAACACATCGCTAAAATATACACGTATACGGTACTTCTTACAATACCGTATTTCTACATACATGGTGTATATTAGTAAACATGTATTTAGGCGAACCCTTTCGCCAAATGCGTATTTTATCCATACATCATATATCCATACGACAAATAAACATGTCAAATACATTTTCATAAAAAATACGTATACGGTATTTTATAAGAATACCTAGAGTATGTGAAATCCCAAAGTCTACAATTCTAATCGAAACAGAAAATGAAAAGCACTTTGTACATGTGCAATTGCATGCAGATCATGAATCTACCATTATCTGACATTGAAAGCATTGAAAACCGCAACCTATACACCTAAAGTCCTCACCTTTTGTCGTAGAATCATAACGGAGTCGATAGGTTCGCTAAGCTTCCGTATACGGGAGTTTGGCAACCTAGAGAACGAAACAGGTTAGCTATTTCATAACCTACAACCTATACAACCCTAAAACAGGTTAGGGTTAGGGTTTCTTACCTAGAAATGACGCCGGAATCACCGGGAAAGCGATAAGAATCAGGCGGTGGAGCCCGAATAGCGGCAGGGAACAGCAGTAGGGAGTTCCTCCCACATCTCCCTCACTTTCTCTCTCTTTTCTCTCTCTCAAATCCAAATTCGTATGGCTGAAATGGGAGAGGGTTTAAGGTCCTTATATAGTCTAAAACTTCACCAAAATAGACTTCTAGACAAGGTTCACCTAAGTTATAACCAAAGAGGAACTTTCTCAGCTCAACAGAGGACTTCTAGCAGGCCTCCTTGAGCCAAAGGTCGGACTTAAGTTCACTAATGCTGGATCTACATTCTATTAAGTTTTCGTTTCAGTCGGATATCCAGATCACGCGTGGCGGACCAGTTTCAGTTCAACGGTCAGCGGATCTTGATCGGAGATTCCGAGTACATGTAAATGTGTATGAAATTTCTCCTGATCCGAGGGTGTAATTTGGTCTGATTCTGACGGTCTGGTTGCTTAAAACTGATCCGCAAATGAGAGATGCCAGATTACTATTCAAGATATTTATTTTTAAAGAAAACAAGTGTTTTCACACTCTCTCGCTCCGGACACGATCAAATGGCCGTGGGACATCGTTTGGACTTGATTTCCGAGATGGTTGTCAAGCCCAGCGAGGTGGTCCTAAGTCCTTAACCTCGTATTATTCGGACTCCGGATGTGCGGTCCAGATCAGATACGGAGTTTCGAGATGCTCCCGAGAGCAGCCGGGTAATGAGATTGATCTTAGATTTTAGGGTAACCTAGCGTCAATGATTCTACAAGTTTTGGGTCTTGCAGATCGTATTTAAAGCGATTCAAACAGATTTCGTAGCTAATCTGGTTTCACACTTAGTTACTTTGTCTCATTTCTAAAGGATTTAGTCCTAAGTGAATTCTGGTCGAGGTGGTACTCAGGCCTTTGTAGTTTGTATATAAGGTGATCCAAGTTATAATACTTAACTAGTTTAAGATAGTGTCTAGGGTGAAAGTTCTTAGAAAAATTGGAAGATCAAGGTGGTGAAGGGTGAGATTTGTGAAGGAAATGGGTTCAAAGGCGGCTTTAGACTTTGGGATTCAGTTCTGACAAGTTAATGAAGTATTAGGATCAACCCATTGCCTAAGGACGTCTAATCCCAGGTTGGCAAAAATTCGGGGCGTTACATGAAGTCAGTTCGAAGTTGGTGCATGTTTTCTCTATTTAAAAGGATGTTTTAAGCTATTTTAAGTACAATTTAAGGTTTGGAAGAAAGAGCACGGAGTGGCGGAGTGTTTACGGAACCGTTCTTCCTCTCTAATCTTTCGGTTCTAAGTTTTTTTCTTCATGTTTTTGTTTGAGTTTAGTTCAATCGTATTTATGGTTGGCTAAATTTCTTAGCTAGGGCTAAGAGGTGAAGCTTGTAGTGATTTTTTATGTCTTAGTTTACTTTGATTCAAGTATTTGGTTTGAACGTTGAATAATTTATTGATATTGGTTTGAATGAAGTTTTAGTTTTAGTTTATTTTGATTCATTGTCGACTCCAAGTACATTGGATGCTTAGGAAGGCTAAGATTGACTGCTTATCTATTTTGCAAGGGATTGATATGTAAAATCCATTGATCTATCGTAGACTAAAGGTATAATAGATGCTTTGAATTCCACACGATCAATATTTGGTGCTTTGTGTGAGAACTAAATTAATTGAAGTTCAAATATATTTTGGTTTATGAACGATGAATTAACTGCTCTATTATCCAGTTGGATAGGATATGACTTTGATTCTAGTTGAGTTATCTAATTGCATCAACTAAATTAGCATTAAGAATGATTATAAGTAAATCCCTAGTGCTCTAGTATTTCGCTTTATTGATTTCTTTTTAAATTATCTAAATTTCAATCATTATTTCTTATAATCCAATTCCATAGTTAGTTTTAGATTTAAATCTAGTTCTAAAGTGTTTTAGAGAACCTAAAAATATAAGTCCCCATGGATTTGATCTCGATTTCATTGAGTTAAAACTACATCGCAGCCCTACACTTGGGATTGTCATCCTTTTAGATAGATCAGTGTGTGTGTGTGTGTGTGTGTGTGAGTACCAAAACCAATTGTGTGGCTCAATTAAAATTGAAAAACTTTGACCCCAAGCACCAAGATAGGTAGATATGTCGATTGCGATCATATATGACTAAGACCTTAGAAGATTGGTCACCTATTCACCCACTTATATAGATTGTTACAAGTTGATCAAGCAACTATCAGAGGGTAGAGTTCTTCCTCCGAAAATGGGTCACACTTTGTCTTTCGTACAAACGGACTTTTAGTTAAACAATCACATAGAGAATACTAACAATCGACCACATGGCGAGACTGCAAGGAACTTTTTTGAATGAAGAACTACTTGTATTGAAACAAAAATAGTCCAGCATACGAACGTAGACTTGGATTACAGCTAAAGATTACAGCTAACGATTGCATCTAAAGATTATCGTTACTCCCAAGATAGAGCTAAAGATAGAGCTAAAGCCATGATAAGGAAATATAAAGTGATTGATTTGTTTGGTTAGTATAAGATGATTTTTTCTGTTGATTTTCCCCCTTCTATTTATAAACTTCCCTACTATGCGGATACTTTGCATCCATTTTTCTTCATTACTTCAGTCGTTATGACAACTGAATTGTTGTCATGTCAGTCTTCCAAATCCTTTTGCCTCTTTGTATTCTTCTAACATTCCTCTTCTCTTGACCGCTTTCTATCCCTTAAACTTCTCGACCGTGCCCTGTAACTAGTTGATGTGTACTATCTAACTCAGTGCCAGCTATGCTTCTGTAAAAAGTGCTCTAAATATCTTTGAAGATCTTTCCACATGTTATATCCTCTTTGTGCAACAACACATGTCATTATCTAATCGGCTATTTCAGGAATGACTAGAAATAGAGTACAACAACAGTAAAGATCATAAACAAGCAAATTGCCACTGTTTTTTAATTATCCATTTAGATGACAAACTTTTGGATGGTTTGGGTCATTTTATTTGTGTGATTTTAGTGATATAGTCAATAATTAAATTGTTTTGGAGTATCATCAGCATGACACATGTATGATGGACACGTACGTAACAACACTTTTGTTTATTTGTGCAACTCTTTAAAGGCATTTAATCTTTATTTACTTTCAAATCCCTTATAAAGAGGATTTCATTGGGAAGCCCATTTACTCCAATTTCATTTCATTTTCTTGCATTTATTTCTATATAAACATACTTCAAATGTCATTTACTCCCAATTCTCCCTTTTGCATCCATTTACTCCCATCCAAATGGCCCTAGCTATGTTAAATATGTAATTGTTTTAGTAACTTGGACGGTCTAGATTGTCCTTACAACCATGTGATTTGTAACTTTCGATAGTCAACGTTGTTTCTAAAATGACCCTGAAGCTAGTCTTTCCCTGCTTTTGGCCTCACCCAACATGGTGACATACGTATAGTGTATCCACGCACCTAAATATCAAGTGACTCACCGTTACCAACTTCTCAGGGCTCACATTAATGTTTATTTTTCATCCAACCTATTGGTAAGATTATAAAGACCCAACTAATGAAAAAAAAAGTATAGTTGACCCAAAAATTTTGTGGCCCACTAAAAAAATTTAACAGTCAATTACTATGAACGCCTTGTGGTGTGGTATATTTGAGATTTGAATCTCCTACCTTTTTTAACCCATGACACAAAATGAGTTGGAAAAATGGATAAGTAGCGTCAATATCCAGTAAATACATTTCAGGTGGCCACCATGGTGCACTAAACCAAAATCACAAATTTGGAATGACTCCTGAATTTGGAACGATGTTAAACCATTTAAAAACCTGTGGGCTCATAGAAGGTTTTGACGGTGGACGTTATTGTTCTCACTGTTTTGTTGGTGTGTCCGACCTGAGTTTTAAATCTTCCTGATTTCAGAATCCTGACCTATTGTTGTCTTTAAAAATAGATGGACGGAGTAGATTCATCGCGGTCATCTCAGTGGACCCCATATAACCCCGGGCAGAAAGATATCTCTCCACCCAGGGTCATGCGTCTTTGTCCTTCTTCCTCTCCCTTAGCAACATCTCCGTCCAAACTCCCGTCTTCGGCAAACCAACCCTTTCCCGTTGCATCTGCACCATTACAGACCCTGTCCCGTTTGTGATCCTGCGTCCGTATGTGAAAAAAACCAAATTCTCAAATCAAGACCCTTGTGCGTCCACCATTACCGTCATTCAAACCCATCACCATCGCCAGTACACTGCATCTACCAGCCGCTGAAACCCTGCCGCGTCTCCGGTCATCAACAATAATGGAATGCCGTTGAAATCCCGCCTGTTGCCGATCTGAAGAGGTGATCTTGCCTTTTGGTTTTTAGTCTTCGTTTTGGTTTTGAATTTTTGTTTGGATGACTGAACCATGGAAAGCTGTTTTGAGAATTTTTGCATGTAAGGTGTATGTTATTATGCTTGTGAGAATATCATTCCAAATCATGGTTTTTCAGGATTGCATTAAGCAAATCATGATTTTCTATGATCAATGGAAGGCTATTTTGAGGATTCTTGCATAAAAAAGTGTTTGTTGTTAATTGTTATTCTTGTGAGAATATTATTGTGAAACACGATTATCGAATTCAGATATGATTATACAAACAATATCTTCAATGGAGGCTGAGCTTAAAGAAGAAATAATGGAAGCTGATGCTCAATAAGAGAAAGTAGTAGGTGCAGTACTAATCTCAAATCAGAAAGCTGAGCTTAGAGTCCTTGGTCTCCCTAGCATCTATCCTAGGGTTGATACTTTAGGGCTCCCCATAGATATTTGAGCATGCTATTAGTGGCTTTTCCAGACTTGAGAGCTCTAAAATATTAATTGCTCTTAGATTTATCTATTACCAGTTCTGCCCAGCAGTAAATCATGATCTGATCTTTATTCAACAGTCAGATCACATCTCAATTGCTAGATAAATTAGCAGTCCTCTCTAATTTAGAAGAAACTTATCAATAAATGCATAGGGCATTTCACTACAAGAAAACTGGCCTTTACCGGCGGTCAAAACTGCCGACAAAGGCCCAAAAAACCGCCGGTATAGCCATTGCCTGCGGTTTGCAACAGCCGGTAAAGCCTCGGTCAGTAAAGGCTTTACCGACGGTCGTATTCCTTTATCTTGGCGGTTGTACAAAGCCGCCACTGCATGTGGGATTTACTGGCGGTTGTACAGCCGTCATTGCCGTGCATGTGGGATTTGCCGAGGGTTAGTACGGCAGGTTGTGCTATTTGAATTTTTGGCTCTTGATCCCTGTGAGACTGCTATTTGAAGCTGGAATATGAAAGTTTCACCGTGACAACATTGTGTGAAATTGTCCAATGGGATTAACACAAGGGTTGAGCTCGCATGGCTCTTCAGCTATGCCATGGCTAGCTAAGACGTACTACTCAACGTCTACATTGAGATAATAACAAAGTAAATAAACAAATATCACAGGTCCAGAAACAACATGTTGAAGATAACCTTCTAAGTTCTCACAGTTCAGATGATTATGGCAATGTCACAATTCCAAAGTGAAGATGGCTTCTCATGGAAAAACACATTGGCTTAAAGCCACATCACCATCGTTAAAAGCCAAACCATCATCTTCACAGAGGGTGAATGGCATCGTATATAAATATTAGAATTTTAACCCCGAAGAGGACCTAAAAACTTGAATTTTTCAGGCACAACATGAAAGACAAGGATTCTCTTCCTCCATGCTCCAAGAGAAGATTGGATGACAGAGACCAGACTGCAGGACATAATTAAAAACACTAAGAAACCATCTTAAAGGCCTCGAGTAGTATTGCAATGAATATCTACTAAATTAAAATCTATAAAGGCCTCCATTACCTAGTTGGACAGAAAACATATATAAATAAACCAAAGCTGTTGTTGCCCAATGAACTACAGTCAGGACAAGGGCATGACCATGAACTTGATTAACCAAGTTGCACCATGCATCACCATGTGTAGTAAGTAGTCAAATATAAGGTTTGACCCTGCCCTAGGGCAAACCAAGCCATACCAGATTAACAAACAAGTTCCTTCCTAATAATTTTTTTTTTAAAAAAATTGAAACCCATACTCAATCTAAGGATAGTATGATTGGTGATAAGGTCACTTGCAGACTCTCGGGTCTGCAGACTTCCATCCGCATGCCACCGGACGCAGTTGTAACCACTTGTAACCAACAGCTTATCATACAAGCTAGATGATAGCTCTGTGGGGTAGAGATGAGACATCGGTGGGCTCCCGCCCCAACATAACCTAGATGTGATCCTAGATAGTGGGACCCCGACGGTCATAGAGTGCGAAGCTCCCGCACCAAGCCTTGCCAAGCCATAAGGCCCATTTGAAGCGCAGTGCACTGAGATACCCGGTCACCAACAAAGCTAGATGAATCTTGTGGTTGTTGGTTAATTTGTGCAACCCGGGGTGCGATTAGAGTGGTGGGGCCATTTGCACCCACCAAAGCCTGGTCGAGGATGCTTTTTTGCGACTTCATTCTTCGGGTCTTTGGGATTGTCTGAGCCGATCGTTTCCTATCCGCCTTCTCGCTTTTCCAACCGAGCAATACGCTTTTCAAGGCCTTTCTCGGCAAGTACTCGATTGGAGATTGTGCTCTTCAATGCATTTGATCATTGCTCTCAATGCAAAGCAAGTTCTTTAGCAATGGCCTCATTCTCGTTGAAGATGCATCCAGGGTGTTGTGCAATCTCAGTACATACACTTAAAGTTTAAAAACATGGCATGTGCCTAGAAAGAAAAATGCAATACATGTGCCTGAAGGGAGCCATTTCCCTTTTTCCGGACCTCTTGGGCTACCTTCTTTGATTCCTTCAAGTAAGCCTTAAGAAGAGGCACAGGAGGGAACTCCCCACAACATTGAAGGCATATGCATAGTTAACAGCATCAAGTTGCTTCCCATTGCTTATTAGTTTCCTAATAAGATCTGTCACAAGCAAAAAGCTTCCCAAAGTGTCATCGATGACCATGAGGGGAAAAAACAAACAAAACAGTGTTTTACTAACACACTAACATCCACAAAGGGTGGATGTTTCAAACCAACTAATCAAACATATTGGAAATTAACGAAACATAAACTATATTATGAGCTTTACAATCAATAAATTCAAAGGCCTCAGAATTGCAGAATAACAAAGAAGGCTTCACATTCAGTCTCGAAAGATGGTGTTTTGGTAATTGGATATCATCACCGGCCAATAGAACCAAGCTCTAAAGAGTGTTCAAACCGACCAATCAAGTCTTTTATTAGGAAAATAAAATACTTAAGAAAAGCATTACAATCAATCAATTCATAGGCCTCTAATTGCGGAATAACAAAGAAGGTTTCAATGTCATTCATCCGAAAGATGGTATTTTGGTAAACGGATATCATCACTGGCCGACAGTTAAAAGCTTACAAAGGTCAAGCTCTAGCCAAGATTTAATATCACATGACTAAAAATATATTTTATACAACCTCAAAGCATAATTAAATGCTGAGAAAGAACAAATGCCACAGAGGATTTTATGGTTTCAGTCAGTGCAAAAATATGATTTTTTTTTTTAAAAATCTCCGATAAAATCATAAGATTTTGAAAAACTCACCAGAATTTAAATATTGCATTCTTATACAAATATATTAATATATATTTACATTTTAGATGTATAATATATACTCTTAAAATATTGTCCACTAAGACACCATTTTTATGTGACGTTTACAAAGGAATATACAAACATTGGATGTCTGCTCCATTATGTGACGTTTACAAAGGAATATACAAACATTTTCAATTCAATGTCATTCCAGTTAGAAAATGCTGAATACATAATCACACAAAACCTACATATCTCAAAACAAAACAAATAGGAAATAGAAAAAGAAAAGCAGCTCAAAGAAACAAAGATCTGAATTAAGATCCAAAGCTCAATTTTTCCTGTAAAAAAACATCAAAGTTAAAGAAAAATAAGAAGGGAAAAGAACGGAGAGAAAACTCACAAATTAGATCTCCAAAACCTGAAACTGAGTTTGGAGAAAACCTCGCAGAACTTGAAAGGATGATTATATAAGAAGATGAATTTAGGACATTGAAAAAGTAATTTTTTTTGAGCTTGTATTCAAATATAAAAAAGTCAAATGTCATGATCATTCGTGAAGCATGAATAAAAGATTATAACTTGTATAAGATAATAATGAGAACATGAATGGTTCATAAGATCATTTTAGAAATAACCTTGCATGAAAGTACACCCCAATGGTAATGTGGTGCTTTTGATACCATATCCTATCAAAACCCATTTGAGGTCCATGACTGGGAAATGGACCAAGCACACTTCCTAATTGTAATTGCTGATCATCTGTTGGACTATTAGGATAATTAGGATCCAACGGTTGGTGATCAATCCATGATTTGATTTGCATACATGTATGCCACATGTACATTGGATGAGCTTCCTCTTTATTGATCTATACATTGGATGAGCTTCCTCTTTATTGAGCTTCCTCTTTATTGAGAACAAGTAAGTGTTTTAACAAGCAAAACATGCAATTTTGGATTTCCCATTAAAAAAAATAAAAATTTGTCTGTAGGATTTACCATAAGACAATTCATCCTTGCACAGATGAAAGATAACATCTAGTAGTGAATGATCATTTTTAACACTCAACATAACTAGGAAGTAAGGTCTTATTATGTGAAATACAATTTAATGACCAGCTCCTTGATGGAAGTCCAGACTAGGCCAACGTCCCATTTCTTTAACTGGGAAAGGGAAGGTCACTCAAGTGAAAAAGGCGAGTTTCAATAGTAAGAAAATAGGGGCAGGCACTCAAACTCAACACGGATAACATAGAAATAGATGCATTAATCCACATCTTTTTTACACTCAAAATCTAGGTTATCCTTGGAAATTATGGATTCCATGCCCAACAGCTGTAACGCCCTGAAAATCAGGGGTCGAGCATAAACCCAACTCCCGAGTTCCAGAACATCACTTATGCAACAAAATGAATGATGATTAATGTTGACTGTATTCGTGCATTGAACATGAGTGAGATTAAGCCAAAACAAAGATATCATACTCAGAGACAAGTTAAATTGCAAGCGGAAGACGATGATAGATAGATAAAATATATAAAGCTGTGATGAGTCTCCGAGTGTGATAACATTACTAGGTTAAATAATTACAAGTACGGTTCTAAAATATACCAAATGTGTAAGTGTAATATCTTCTATCCCAAGTACCATAGTCCCATCAATGCGCACTCAGGTCTTCGTGAGACCCGTCGAGAGTTACATGATAGGAGAACTCCTCCTCATCACCATAGCAGAGTCCGGCCTCGCTTTATAAGCATCGCCATCATCCGAAATTCAACAAATCTGGTTGGTGTGTACAACACCATCCCGTAACGTGGGAGTGAGTGATCAACTCTGGGAACAAGAAAGCATAGGTTAACATGTTATCAATCCAATCAAGCAAGAATGATAAAGCAAGACAAATCAAACAATTCTAACTACTCTTATTAAGTGCGAGAATGAAATGACATGATGCTGTATGCCCTTGCCAAACCACCCTCATGCGACATCATCTTACGTTCGCGAATGCTTAACTCCCTCAGTGCGCCACATCTACTAAGCACATGCGGTGCGATGATGATCATGATTACCGAGTTATTATTAGTCCATTTCAAACAGCAGTATTGGGAAACTAAGGTACCTCCCTTGTATCATTCCCAAACCTGATAACTTGCAGATAGATAAAGCAGTAATGGATCAAGATTCCACTCATACAATCAATGTATGGTATTATCCGTTTAGGGTCGCTGTGGTCATTGCACGCACTCGTTGCCGCTCCCCATCACCCATGACGGATCATACAACGTAAATATAAATTTAAACATATGCATTACATAGTTATAATCATAAAGCAGTTGAGCATGTTATGAATCACAACACAAGCATGAGTTTATACATGTTCAATTCCTAATCACACAACAATCCAAGGAGATCATACACATAGTTAAAGAGGTTGTGAATCATATCTCAACACCCTTATACATTACAATTTGCTAACTACTACTCATTCAGACATTTTAAGAAACACTTAAACAAACATGCATCAACATACATGACATATGTCGATCACATAGGCATTAGGCCAAATCCTTTCCCTAGGGAGTTGCCCCAATCATAAAACGCGTACACCCACGACGGATAGTCATGGCAAGCAGGAATCCAAGTTCCATATTCATTTAGTCATTTCCACAAACACTTGGGCCACACATTTTAGCATATATGGTGTATATTGGCCGTGGCGTGATCTAGGGCAAATCCTTTCATCAAAGGGGTATCGCCAATACAACAATCATGAATCCATGACAACTAGTCATGGCGAGTACGAATGAGAATTCGGTACTCATTCAATCATTTTCACAAACACTTAGAATAAACTATTACAACATACAGGGTGTATGTTAGCAAAACATGTATTAGGGCTATCCCTTAGCCAAGTGAGTATTTTATCCATGTATAATATATTACTACAGCAAATAATCATGATAAATTCATCTCCCAATATTTATACGTATACAGTATTTTCTAGAATACGCATTTTCAACATACATAGTGTATACAAGCAAACATGTATTACGGCGATTCCCTTCGCTAAGCAAATGTTTTATACGCACATAATATATTTATATGACAATTACTCATGACAAACACATCACTAAAATATACATGTATACGGTACTTCTTACAATACCGTATTTCTACATATATAATGTTTATTAGTAAACATGTATTTAGGCGAATCCTTTCGCCAAATAAGTATTTTATCCATACGTCATATATTCATACGACAAATAAACATGTCAAACACATTTCCATAAAAAATACGTATACGGTATTTTATACAAATACCTAGAGTATGTGGAATTCCAAATTCTACAATTCTAATCGAAACTGAAAACGGAAAGCACTTTGTACATGTGCAATTGCATGCAGATCATGAATCTATCATTATCTGACATTGAAAGCGTTGAAAACCATAACCTATACACCTAAAGTCCGCACCTTTTATTGTAGAATCGTAACGGAGTCGATAGGTTCGCTAAGCTTCCGTATACGGGAGTTTGGCAACCTAGAGAACGAAACAGGTTAGTTATTTCATAACCTACAACAGTCTAAACCCCAAAACAGATTAGGGTTAGGGTTTCTTACCTTAAAACGGAGTCGGTATAGCCGGAAAAGCGTCTGGAAAGAGGCGGTGCAGCCCGTGGAACGGCAGGGAAGTACGGCAGGGAGAAGCTCCCACTTCTCCCTCACTTTCTCTCTCTTTTCTCTCTCTCAATCTCAAATTCGTATGACTGCCATGAGAGAGGGTTTAAGGTCCTTATATAACCTAAAATTTACCGAAACAGACTGTTCAAAGTATACTTAGGTTATAACCAAAGCGGGACTTTTCAAATTTCAACGGAGGACTTACGGCGGGCCTCCTTGAGCCAAAGGTCGGACTTAAGCTCACTAACGCCGGATCTACATTCTATTAAGTTTTCATTTCGGTCGGAATTCCAGATCACGTGTGGCGGACCGGGGCTGGTTCAACGGCGGCGGATCTCGATCGGAGATTCCGAGTACATGTAAATGTGTATGAAATTTTTCCTGATCTAAGGGTGTAATTTGGTCAGATTCTGACGGTCTGGTTGCTTAATACTGATGCACAAGCGAATGGTGCCAGATCACTATTCCAGATATTTATTTTGTAAAGGGAATAGTGTTTTTCACACTCCCTCGCTCCGGACACGATCGAATGGCCATGGGACATTGTCTGGACTTGATTTCCGAGATGGTTGTCGAGCCCAGTGAGGCGGTCCTAATTCCTTAACTTCGAGTTATTCGGACTTCCGACGTGCGGTCCAGATCTGATACGGAGTTTCGATGTGCTCCCAAGAGCAGCCGGGTAATGAGATTGATCCTAGATTTTAAGGTAACCTAGCGTCAATGATTCTACAAGTTTTGGGTCTTGCAGATCGTATTTAAAATGATTCAAACGGATTTCGTAGCTAATCTGGTTTCGCACTTCGTTACTTTGTCTCATTTCTAAAGGATTTAGTCCTAAGTGATTTTTGGTCGAGGTGGTACTCAGGCCTTTGTAGTTTGTATATAAAGTGATCCAAGTTATACTACTTAGCTAGTTTAAGATAGTGTCTAGGGTGAAAGTTCTTAGAAAAATTGGAAGATCAAGGTGATGAAGGGTGAGATTTGTGAAAGAAATGAGTTCAAAGGCGGCTTTAGACTTTGGGATTCAGTTCTGACAAGTTAATGAGGTATTAGGATCGACCCATTGCCTAAGGACGTCTAATCCCAGGTTGGCAAAAATCCGGGGCGTTACAACAACAGAAAAGGAAAAAAGCTTTTTCCTTTAGTGTGAGGATTTGTGTTGTTTATATAGCAAAGAAAATGGAGAATTCCACCATGCAATCATTACACTTTTCTCTAAATTGGATTGTTGGCAGAAGAAACTAGGTGAACATTGTGAGAGGAATACGAGTACCCAAATAAGAACTCAAAATTGGAATCCGTGTTTCAGTAGTTTCATGGAAATAATCATTGGATAACTATTGTTTTTTTCCCATGCACGCACAAGTGCATCTAGTGTAGGAAATGGAAAGAGCTTAATTAATCCAGAAAAAACATGAAGCACCTTAATATCAGTCAACTTCAAACAATGACCGGCTAAGGTAACTTCTCCAGATTTTATAAGTATTGATTCAGATATTCACAAATTCAGATCGAGATAAAAACAACCACAGTGAATCTTAAAAAAAAAAGTCAAAACAGATAGTTTACCTTACAGCATAGACGAGAAGTCAAAACAGATAGTTCATCTCATTTTTCAAAAAAAAAAGGGTAGTTTAAAGAGACAAATGGCACATATGCAGTTTCGGAAACGTGGCAATCATGCCCAAATTTATACATGCTACATCAGGCAGTTAAAATAGAAGATATAGGCACAAATTTATGAATGTCACTGATTAATTTAAGGTTTCGAGAACTTACATCCTCCTCACTCTTACTGCCAAGTAGTCATGATGAAGTAGTCATGATGAAAATGCATCTACACTATAAGAAGGAAAAAAAAAAGAATTTGTGGCTGCACCGATACGGTCGAGTATGAACGACTGCCTACGAACCCAATGTTCGGAAGATTGGGATCAAGCCACTACGTAGTTCTTAATATTTAAATCAGAACATTTTACGCACAAGCAGAGAAAAAAATCAAAACAAATCATAATAGAAATATGTGTACCTTCTGTTATGCATAAGAATATGAAAAGCTGAAACAAATCACAACATAAATCTCTATAGATTAGTCAAGCAAAACTACTAAATATTTCAAGAACATAGCGACGAAATCCCACCACAAATATGTCAAGCAAATACTTGCAATATTTTTTGCTCACTAAATTGAAAGACAACGCATAATCTTCACACAGCAGCAACAACATAACCAACAACAAATTACATTTGCATCTCAGTTTGGATAATGAACGACATGCGCCATTTGTAACAAACTGAAAACCCAATCACCCTGTACAAACTTTTGGCCATTCGTAAAGAAATTCCTCAGTAACTGTTGGGACAGATGGAACTACGAAAAGTAACAAGGATTATTCATCCATCAGATGTTAAGAGAGGTTTCATGTGATTCCCAAGCAAATAAATAATGGCATCAAACCAAAGATAAAGTACATAACAAGCACAAAGAAAACTCTGCATGCATGGCGAATGAATTCTACTATAATAAATATGGGTGGTGGGTACAAGCCACAAGGTATCATCCAAAAACATTGGCAGGAGAACTTGACTCTTTGGAAGTTCAAAAGCCACTAATGCACCACAATTGAACCACGGTTTGCAACAAGACTCAACTACCAATTCAAGCTCAGAACTAAAAAATTTAATGCAGCCAGATGATAGGTAGCGAATTATTTAAAGAACCACTGATATATTTTCATTCTTAGTGATCAAATTTCCAACCAAACAACTTCCCACGAAACAAATCTGATTAAGAGGTGTAAGATGCCAAATATCTTTCTATATTATTTCAGAGGACATGAACGAGAAAAACCATGCAGACTAGTTCCGAGAGAAAGGAACCATCAGTTTACATTAAAAAAAAATTATAAAAAAATTTATATATAAAAAATATTAAAAAAAAAAGAAAGAAAGATAAAATAAGCACTAAACAGGTTCACATTTGGAATAGCAAATGCAAATGTTACTTATAAAGTTTCCAACCCAGCAATTGTTCCAATTGAGGATGGAATTGGTCCATGGATGTTGTTTTCACTCAAGTTTCTATACAATAGCCAAGGGACAAAAAATTAGTAACAGGATAAAGATGAATTTTTTATTTTATTTTAATGCAAAGGGAAAAAAAACACTGAACATTCCATCATATATTGAGGTAGGAGTAAGCAGATGAATGCCTAGGATTATGCAACTATTTTATTAGGATCATATTACTTGGATATTGTAAAACTTAAGAGAGATAAAGATGCACATTCTTATTCAAGGCTCTAGATAAAAAGAAATGGGTGCATTTTGAAGAATATACATGCTCAGCAGATGACGGAGCCTAGATATGTTAGTTGGCAAGAAACCCTTCAAACCTTGATTGTCTAGACCTCTGCACATGCACAAGAAAAATTATAGTAAATTACAGAATTTATTACAGATTTTCCATCAAGGGTCCATCATAAAGGCACAGTTAAAACATTCAAAAAGTAACTGTTCATTAGAAACCAAAAAATTATCCGAATTGGAACAATAAATGAGTAGAGAACACTGGAGAACTTCCTAGTTGTCATTTGGTTGTATTTTGTGTTGCTTCTCCGATATGTTCTATGTGGTGCTCATTCCCTAGTACATTGTGCAGTGATGAGACTGTCACTCTTCTCCACCCTTCATGTGACTATTATTTTTCTGATTTTAGTTCTAATAAAATCTTAGTCACAATTCGAAGAAGAAATACAGAATAGTGGAGAGTCTGGCAAAAAGTTCTCACATTACTTGCTTACATGAAAAGTCAATCAGTATTTACTTATTGTCATAGTCATAGATAAAGAAATTTTGTAAGAGGAAGGAAAAGAAACTATTATCCACTGGGAAATGGATGGAAGGTTTGATGCCATGTCAATCCGGAATAAAACATTGGTGAGATGTCAGCATTCTAGGCACTTGTTACCAAGGAATGATATGGATACTGCATAGGCATGTCAATCGGTATTACCTAGATTTCTGCATACTATAATACCATATATAGATTTTTGCATACTCTAATACCATATAAAAGAAAAAGAAAAAAAAATAAGAAGTCAAAAGCAGATTCACTTTGGCTAAAGCTCTGATTCTTTGACAGAGTGTGATGCATGATACCCTGGCACTTGGAACTTATAAATTGGATACTTGAAACATTTGTCGGTCCAGAATTGGATCCAATGTGAATAAAGAAATTATCCTTATCTGTTTATTTAGCAATCAGATACTTATTTATTGGTCGCTGGAGAACTAAAAAAATTCATAGGGCCCATCATAAGAGACTGTTGTCATTGAATGCCACCATTCAAAAAATTCATAGGGCCCATCATAATGTTTATTTGTCATCTAACCTGTTGATAAGGTCCCACGGCTCTACAAATCATGATATTAAAAGAAATTTGGAAAAAAATTCATTAGCCTGGTTGTGATGTCCCACGGCTCTACAAATCATGTGCTCCCAATTGCATATGGCTACCTAGAAAGAGCAATCCCATTTTTCAGCTAATGCAGTAGCAATTTTTACAAGAGATATGCTGAAGGAGACACTACAAGAAGTACAAATGTATCAAGCTTAACAAATATCAAGGCAAATCTAAACACAAAAAAGCAATGAAAAGAAGAAACAATATCCCAGAGATGAAAATTGTAAGAAATGATGAGTACATAACTTAAAAAGAAGAAACATTCAATTTGTGAAACACTTAAAGAGAAGAAACAGAAATGTATCAGAAGATGACAGGAATTATGTAATAGAACAATTTAATAGGAAATCAGAAAACCACAACGTTAGGTGATCCTAGCCACTAGAAGACTTTCAATAATTACAAACAGATGGTTAAAAAAGTCCCAACCAATGGCCAACATTTAATAGGAAATCAGCTGTAATGCCCAAATCACTACATATCAATGGCGGATGTAGTGCTATTTTCTTCTCCAGAAACCATTACCCAAATCAAACAAAGAACAAAACTTTAATGCCCAATACTTACAAATGCCATTTTCCTCCGAAACAATTTCCAAATCCAACTGAAACAACAAAACATGAAAAAAGGAAAATGGATCTCTCCTTTGACAGCAAGTTCCAAATCAAATAGAAAGAGTTTGAAATGCTAAATTGAGTGTGCACATAACCAAACCCATCATTTTTTTTCCTTCTTCTATGATGGTATTTTCTCAATCCATTCCCAAATCAAACTAGATCTGCATAAGAAGAAAAAAGGGGGGGGGGGGGGGGGGGGGGCTAGAAAATATTACCAAGGTCATCTTGAAAAGAGATTCACCATAACAGCCAGATCTTGAAAAGAATCTAAGTACAGCAGGGACTAGTAACAAAAGGAGAAGTGGTTTTTCTTTTTATCAATAGCAGACAGTGAGAAGCATCATTGAGTCCTAGACACAGGGAACAAAGTCATCCTTGCAGCAATTACCAAGTCATTATGCTACCTATTAACATATGCAAATATTTCATATAAGAAAGAAAAAATCTTAAGTTGGAGCTTGTACATGTGTTGGATTATCCAGCACACTTACCTCATTGTGCTTTCTGAATGTCTTGGATTCCCTACTACATATGAAATAAGTTGTTCAAAAATTGCTAATTGAGAAGGCCATTAGGCTCACAATAAGTTGATTTCTTGCATTAAGAACCATAAAAGCTTGACGGTGAAAACAAAGACTGCTCAAGATTGAAGCATGGCTAATGTCTGATGGACATAAAATAGAGCAAGTCAGCACTTCAACAACAACAATGGCAAGAACATGGAGATGGACTGCGGATCAGGCATGAACATTTAAATAGATTATATGAAAGCATACTCTCCATCTAACCTTGAACTGTCCAAAATGGGACAATTTGAGCGATTTCTATGCCACCAAAAACACACCATATCTATGTATGGCCACATAAAAATCCTCAAACGAGTAACTAATTATCTAACTTACAAATCACAAGTCACAATTATAAACTAATAAGTCACAATAATAATTTTTTTTAAAAAATGTAATACATATAAAGCATACTGCCCAAATTTGTATTTTCCTATTGTGACTCACGTGAGCACTGGATTTGCATAAATTTTGATATGACCTTGCAATATAAGTCAACTCAATAAACATACAAAGCATATATCATATGGTTATCAAGATTAACAACTTCATTCTCATATATAACAACTCTGAATAAACATACAAAGCATATATCATATGGTTATCAAGATTAGCATATATCATATGATTTTGAGATTTTAAATATTGTTCACAAGACATCTATTGACAAAGAATTCCTCAATTCCACCTAGTGGTTGATGGGAAAATGCTTACAGAGCTATTTGTAAATATCTGTGACTTCGTCTTCCTCAAATGAGAACACTTCTCTGCACAACCGCAGTAAATTACAAATCAAGCAGAATAGAGACAGTCATATGTAACAAAGCTAGTCACCGCAAATGGTTAAACCAGAAAAAGAACAAATGGAGAGATTCAATAGATCACCCTCATCAATCTCTTCTTTCTACCAGCAAACATCCAAGTAGCGCAACGCTTTCCGATACTTTCTAAGAGCCATTTTAAAATCTTGTTTCTGCAAACAGCCATGGTAAATAAAATAAATCAACCAAGTAGAATGACAGCCAACGATAGCAAACAGATAAAGATAGATCCAGTATTAAAGCCAGAGTAATCTTCACTGAAAGATATTATATAAGATATTATATGGTGATCAATCAGGAGGAATTGTGTTCGTTTTGTTCAACCCAACAATTAGGATTATTTTCATATAAGAAATGCTTCTAAATCTAAGGTGTAGGTAAAGAGGAAAATGTAACCCTCAATGACATTCACCTTTAGATTGAAAATAGGCTTCGCATCTTGTTACACATATGGAGATAGATTGAAGGGAATAATTAAGAAGATGCCAGTAACTTCTTCCTTTTTTTTTCAGTAGGTAAGCTTCGCTCCCAACTGATCTAACAACATCTTCATTGACAAAGCTAAAAGGAGAATATATAATCCCACAGAATCAAAACTTAGATCAATCGCATTATAGTAAACATGAGAAATACAGATTTAAATGCTCTGCAGGTTGAAGACTAAAATCCAAGTGATATAAGTTTTATATCATTTAAATGATACAACTCGAATGATACTGAGTTGTATTGGACGATATTGAAAACCATGAGTGCAAGATTTGAATGATCGTTATCATCATCACAATAGCCTTGTCCCAACCACTTAGGGTTGGCTTTATGAATCCTCCTGGGCAGAAGTTCAACAACCAGCATCCTACCTGATATAATCCCTCCTTTACTGGGGTAGGGGATCATCTGGCCCTTCACTGCTACCGGTTTAAGGAATGTTCTAGTACAAGATTGACAGCTCATCAATAAAAGTGCATGTCATGCTGCAAGAAACTATCTGTAGAAAAGCTATATTCTTAGTTAAGATTGAATTAACAATTCTGCATCAATAGAAAACACCTTTAGTCATGAGACAACAACATGTTGAGATTGAATCAACAAATTCTGCAGTGACAGAAAACACCTTTAGTAATGAGACAACAACATGCATTACCAATTCATTATTTTTCAGCTGAAATTAAAGCATAGAAATTGCTAAAGAGCAGGTGAAGGAATTTACATGGACCAGCTAAAAGGGGCTGCTGCATAACGTATACAGTGCCAGGGTCGATTTCCTATAAGCAGCCATGATTTTAACTGCATTTTGGCGAGTGTTGTCATTAAAGCGAAGGACACGCCATTGATAACCGAGTATGCTAAACAGTCCATTGTGTTCAGATTCTGGATGTATCTTTGCGTACCTTTCTTGAAGCCATTTTTCCATTGCTGGCCAATGGGCCACATCTTGGGACAAAAAGTATACAACAAAACTAAGAATTTGCACATCAAAATGCCAAGTAAAGGGGGATTCACCAAATGGGCAGTCAAGACACAGGGAAAGAAAAGAAAGAAAAAAAAAGGCGGCTTAAAGTTTGGGAGAAGATAGGGCAAAAAATCAAGGCTGGGAATATTTTTCTATTCTTTGGACCTACTTATATATTAAAATCTAGTCTAGGCATGTGTGAATGTGATTGACAGAGAGAGAGAGAGAGAGAGAGAGAGAGAGAGAGAGAGAGAGAGAGATTAGAGTTGTATCACACGCTCCCACCTCTCCTCCTTTATATTAAATCATAAAATTAATAATGACAAGTTTGCCCATTAATAACAAAAGCAAAAATACCCACATGTCCCAAATCACTAATAATAAAATATACGAGCTAAAAGTTAGAGATTAGTGGGCCATACAGTGGCACGGCCCATATCCGTTAACATGGCCTCTCAATTTGAAGTATATATATATATATATATATATATATATATATATATATATATATCATGAATGCTCAGCTTGACAAACAGACAATGTAAATTAGTACTACCTAGAGCTTTAGTGAACATGTCTGCCAATTGATCTTGGGACTTGACAAACGGCATGAAATTTCCTTGCTAGCCACTTTCTTCAGGATGAAGTGACAATCTAATAAAATGAATGAAGTGACAATCTAATAAAATGAATGAAGTGAAGGCCATCTTGGCATGTAAAGTAATAAAATGAGCTACTGCTTTAGTGACTAAAGGAGGAGCTTAATGACTATAAAAGACTGAAATAAGATCCATATGCACCTGGGGATGTAGCTCACATGGTAAGAGAGAAGTAAAAAAAAAAGAAAAGATCCATATGCACCTGCTGTTGTACAACAGTATTCAATTGATGAAGTCAGTGGGTCCAATCCCTGTGTAAGTGATGCAAAATTTAGTAAATCATCCAAACGAGAACTAATAATAAATTCTGCATGAAGTAACATGCATTTCCTGGCATGGACGAAAAATTCAATCTAAAATGACCCAAAACTTATCAAATAAAACAACATTCACCTGAAATGAGAAAGTTTAATGGAAACAAAAAGAAGTCAGGAAAACACAATACAACAAGCTCAACCAGTCTTGAAATTTGTTATTGGCTACATAACTAAACTTGTTGGCCTGCAGATTCCAGTGATAGTGAGCAACCAAAGAAAGCAACTATTTCTTGCAACATATAATATAGATGAAACAATATTATTAACCATTCTTTAAGTCAAACCAGTTATCCAAATTGCAAGAACTCAGGCAAACCTGATGAAACTGTATTATGTTCTTGTAAGCAAGTGATGCATGCCCACCATTCTGTAAGTAATTGACTGGAAAATAACTCTTTCTCAATAGTTGCACATATTTTACATATTGTAGATGGTTAACCATAAAGAATCATTTTCTTACAAAGTTTGGATTGCCATTTAACTTGAGACTTAATCAGAAGAAAAAGAGTTGCGCTTTGTGCCACTGCCAAAAGGACATCATCTTCTTTTTTTCCTAATTTCTTTTCAATTTTTGTGGCAAACAAAAGGACTTTCTTTTTAACAATAACAAAATTTTATACAACCGAACCTAAATAATTACACCAGTAAATAATTATTATATATTTTCTAGGTATTTGTCATGTGAATTAAAAAACAAACACCCCCTAATGTTAAGATGCTGATGGATGGGTTTTGTTGACACGTCTTTAAACTATGTGAAGTTGCCATGCACTCGAGCTGGGTGGGGATCGGGGCACAGAAAGAATGCCACAACAGGCAATTATCATGGTCCAGTAATATGTACCATTTATCTATTGATTACCATCATTATAATTACCAAAAATCAATTATCAGCCTTATCATGGTCATGTCAATAGTTATGCTACATCAGGTAGTTAAAATAGAAGACAGGCACAAATTTATGAATGGGCCATTTAATGGAATGATTATAAGCATAAAGACCTACATACAAATTTTTCCACAAAGGCCAATATGAATATTCATATACAAACTGTAGAATCCATAAATATTAGTCGCAAGTCCACATTGAAAGAAAGTCCAATACTAAATTTGGATTAACAGTTTGGATGACAAAATAACATTACAGTGAGCCTTAGAAAATTTTTAATGGTGAGCATTCAATGGCCACAGTTTTCTTATGGTGTGGCCCACTATAAATTTAGATCTCCCTCATTTTTGGGCTCGTGATTTATAATAATCTTAAAAAATAAATGAACGGCTTTGATAAAACACATATATATCAAAGGGGCTCACAGACAATTATCAGTAGCCATCTCGCTATTGACGCTGTCAGCATGCAATCCACATCCTGGATGGATGGCGCCTCGAGCCCAGACAGTCCAAACAGACATCTCCCGGTCGCTGGATTATGGAAGATGGTGGGATTGGAGACAATCCCCTGACCAACCATTAATGCCATTGGTGTCAGTGCAATCCCCTCAGTTACATCCTAATCCCTTCCAATCCCTCCGTCCAAACTGACCTTTACATCATGGTAGTGTTTTTAGCAGCGCTGTAGCGTAGTGTAAGCATGTAACGTATTTCCCTGGTAGTGTAAGCTACAGGGTGTGTAGCGTAAGCTACGCTGCATGTAGCGTAGCATAATGTGTAGCGTGGATAGTATAAGCTACCTAAAATCTCATTTTTTCAAGTGTTTTTTTTATGTTAGTTAAACACCTATTTTAAAATGATGATGACTTATACCTACGACACATGACACTACATTAAACTAATCCGGACCATCCAAATTGTGGTTCATATCGTAGAAAGAGCACTTAGATCAATCCAGACCATCTACATTGTAGTCTATATCATGAATTTGTGATGTTTCAATAAAAAAGAAGTCATACTTAGATATGTCTAAAGGCAAAGAGAGAGGGATTTTGCATGGAAATAAGTGGTTGGTGATCCAGATTCGTAGTCAAGAACTCATAAAAATTATGCATTTTGTAAAATTTATCATATGATATATTATTTTAATTTAAAATATTAAGGATTGTTTAACTTACGCTATACGCTATGTAGCTTACGCTACACACTATCGAGGGCCAAATGCTATGCTATTCGCTACATGCTATTTAAAACACTGCATCATGGTGGGTCTCAAGTGGGGTTGGTCTAGATTTCAGATGCATGAATCAGGGTGGGCCCCACCTCTAGTGGGCCACCCAAAATGGGCCAAAAAAGGGTGGAGGGTCTGGGTGCCTTGCACGTAGTAGGGCTGTGAGAGCCCTATAAAGTTTAGAATTAAGCTGATAATTTGTGTTTTCCCTTCCATCCAAGGCTGTGAGAGCAGCCAGTAGGTTGGATGGCGATCATCGTCATAGTGGGGCCCATGGTCAATGGGTCCCACAGAAATATAGGATCGAGCTGATATACATATCCCATTCATCCATGTACGTGTGACCCGAAGAAGGGTTTGGATGTTGCAAGTGGGGTACCAGTCAATGGGTCCCACAACCTCATTATCAAAATCACGATCATCATCATCTATAACATAAAAATAAAAGAATAGTTGGAAGGGGATGTACTCACCTTGTTTAATGGTATGGATCTCCTTAATGGTGTTAGATAGACTTGATATACGGCCTTGATGAGTGGCCCACTTCCTCTTCTCTCTCTCTCTCTCTCTTAACTTGAAGGGGTTTAGCAAGGATTGTAACTTAGGCACAAAAGTGGTCTAAGTTGTGTTGGAGGGTGCATATTTATATAGATAAGGGTAATTAAGGAGGTAGTTTCTAGAGTTGGCATAGGTAGATGGTCCTCCTTATTTCAAAGTGAATTTGTCTACCTTAATTAGGGATTAAGGGGGTAAATGATGGTGTCATTAATTGTTTGCAACTTTTCTAAAAAAGTTAAAGTCCATGTGGCTAGCACCTCCTTATTTTAAGGAAAGGTGTCTTTGACTTTTATGTCTTTACTTTCTTAGTTTGCTTTAAACACTACTTATATTAATTAGTTCATGTTTTATGCCAAATAATTGTGCTTATGATATACCTAACTACTTCTAGATAAAATGAGGTGTCCCACCTCTCCTTAGTTTAAGGAAAAGAGAGATTCTCATTTGACTTTTAAAAAGTTGATTGATTAAGAAGCTTAATCATGGGGTTTAATGTTACTTAGAGTAGTTTAATTAACCTAATGTTTTCTAGAAAAAAGTGACATCAATCATCACTTTATTTTATTGACACGAATGTGAGATATTCGCGCACATGTACAATATTAAGTTCTTTGCGCCGCACCACCTTAACGGTTCATTGCATTAACTAATTGAAGGTACCTCTGCGCTCGTGGCAGTGGGGTGGTCGATATGATAGGTTTCAAATTTTTGAGTTTCAATCACTCGGGTGTGTACTTGTGTGCTTGATTCGGGTGCCATGTGAGACGTTGAATGACCCACGGAAGTATAAAAAAGTGTACGATTCAGGTAGTATTGGGTTACAGGTTTTACATAGGAAGTCGCGTACATGTGCTCGCAGGGACACCAAAGTGATGGGGCATTACACATTTGGTTTTATGTGAAAGCATATGCGTTTTGTAGAGAAATACCTTTTTAAGGATTCTTCCGTTGAGTTCTCCTTAAAAAATCTTTCGCCCTGATTATTGGAGCAGATTCCTTCGATGCAATAAATGTTGTGAATTTGTTTGTCCTATTCTTTGTGAATTACTATGGAATTTCTTTTGTGTTAATGGGAATGTTTATTGGAAGCTGTGGTGATATAATGTGATTTTTTTTTTTTTTTACATTCCATTTGATTATTACACGTCTTGTGTTTTCAGCAATTGCAATTTTCTTTTAAAGGTTTTCAGGTGGTGGTCCATTGTTCCATGGTGTGGCCCATCTGATGATTGGATTTCTTTGATTCTTGAGAAATCCCATAAATGTGGGATGTTCAATTTTCCATTTGATTTTTTTTTTAGTTATCATTATTTGCATATTTGCATTATTGCTTTACTTATGGATATTGGGTTTCATTTAATACAGTGGGTTGCCTTTTCCTAGATTACCTATATTTACAACAATAAAATAGGGAAACTTGCAAAAAGCTTTGCCAAGAAACTATGGTAACATCCATAGATAACCTTTCTTTTTATAATGGGCCTATGAGGAATTCCATCCATTTGAAATGGAGAAATGCAATCTCTCTTTTCATAATAGGCCTGTTTCATATGAGCAAAACTGTAGAAAATGATTAGCACACAGAAGAATGGATTGAAGTGATCATCTCTTTAGATTTCTATCATGATTTTAGGCCGGATTTGGTGGATTTTGGTTTGGATCAGGGTCTTCCTCGCAGGTCTATGCTCTTCCTTGTTGATTTTATTTTTATTTTTCTTTTTAATGAAATGTTTAGTTGTTCAGTTCAAATTGCTTTGGTGATTGAGGTTTTCTTTTCAATCTGATCTTCTTCTAATTCTTAAGTATTTAGAAAACATAGGGTGTATATATCATTTCCCTATATCATGATCATCATCATTATCTAAGCCTTATCCCAACTAATTGGGGTCAGCTGCACAAATCCTGTTCGGTTGTTCCATTCTATCGAGTGTCAAGTTTGGAATGTCATATTGTCAGGATTCATGATAGAAGTTCTGGCAAAAGTCTTATATTATTTGTCAACCTCACACAACCCCCCTTTATCTAGCCTTGAGACTAGTAATTAAAGCACAAAACTCCCACAGACACTATGTATAGTATATAACATGGTTGATTAAAATCAAGGAATTTTATCTCCCTAAGAATGTAAGTACATGTGTAGCTGTAATCTTGGGCCTTGGATTAAATGTTGTGTTTTATCTTTTGAACTGGTTTCATTTGATTTAGAGTATTTGGAACAGCATCCAGAAACATCTAACTAGGGGATTGGGATCTCTAGTTTTAGAAAAAATGCCTTGTTTCAAGATTACCATGGACTCAAAACTTTCAGACAGGTGTTTTTTTTTAATATGTTCCACATTTTGAATTTATTTCTATAAAAGCACCTAAAGCATCTCTTTAGTTCATATAATCATCTTATATTTCTTTTATCTAAGAAGATATTGTAAAAACACTCAAAACTCATGTTTCATTTATATTTACACTTAGATGAGTAGTTTGCATTCACGATGAAATGCATTGGAATTGCATAATGTCCTAACCTTATTCTGCAACATTTGCATTCGTGACCTGGCAATGGCAAGTTTCGTGGAGCAAATAAGAGGAAAAAGAGTGAAATTCGATCCTGATAGGATTGTCCTAACGACTGGCATAACTGTAGCTAATGAACTATTAAAGTTCATATTAGCAGACCCAAGAGAAGCTTCGTTGGTTCCAACTCCATTTTATCAAGAGTGAGAGCTCTCCACCTCAGGTTCTTGCATTTTGAGGTTTGGCCATGTGTTATGGATTAGAAATGGCTTTATGTTTTCCTTCTTTTAGTAAAGAACTAATCCAATATTTCCAACATGAAACATTAAGAGCATATGATTTTGGTTCATCTCAGGTGACTTATAAAGATAACATTTTTTGTGTTTGTTTCTCTTTTGTTGCTCGCTTGGATCTGCTCATTTACTGTCATCTCTGATGTCCATTTTTTCTTCTAATGTTCTTTCTTTTTAAATAAGCCATAATTTTTTTTTTTCATTGTTGAAATTCAATGTCTTTGAGTAGTTTAGTCTAGGAGCTTATTTACATTGATTACGATCTCATGTAGCTTATATTATTGTATTTTCATGTTAGCAGGTGTTGTTTACTTGTTTCACATAGCTCATGCATATGGGATGCACAGAATATTCCCTACAAAAATCTGCATGATTCTGCTCTTGGATGTGTTGCTAAAGGTAGTTGTACTGCAGTTTCTTTTGCAACATGCCCTGCAGATGGCACTATCAGGCTATGGGATCTAGCTTTGCAGTCTGGTTTAGAGATGAAGAATGCTGGACCCAAAATCCCATGACCAACAACTGATGTAGGACATGAAATTCAAGTATGATGTGCAAGATTTTCAGGCTTTAGATCACACTAGTTAAGAAACAATTACACAAAATTCCACATCCCACACAAAGTTTAAACACTCAATCAAGGAGAATCTTATGCGGATCCAGGCCTACACATGTTAGACCAAACAAGAATCAAATAAGGGTAAATTCATCCACACATGTACAGAAATAAGTCTCCCAATCCAAGGAATTTAGAAATTTCAATTCGGGGAACCCTAAGGTTGAAGAAATGGTATAAAATTGGGGATTTAAATAATTTAGGGTTAGGGTTAGGGATTTGGAGTGAAAGAGGAGTGAAAGAGAGGAGAGAGATGCACGTGTGGTTAACAGTAATGTCCCAGATGTATGTGTGTGTGATTCCGGCCGCACGTGTGTGGGGTCCACTATTCAGAAAAAGGTTAACTTAGCCCTGGTCGGCCATAGGTGGACTCCAAAACCCTCAAATTTTAGCTCAATTCGATGCACGGTTTATGCGTGGTGATCCGCAGAAGTTTCAGCCCTCCTGTAGGGCTAGTTTCTGGAAATTTGCTGTAGAGAGAAAAATGGTTGCAATAAGGATGGATTTGAAGCATAGATGATTGTAGGAGGAGAAATATGGATAGAAGAAGGTGGGGGCGAATCAGGATAGGTGTGGCTTCACACCACGGTAATCAGCCCTTCGAGGAAGGAAGGGTTTTACACCTAATTGAATCTCCACAACTTAGAAATTTAGAGGAACAGAAAAACACAGAAATTTTATTAATCTTAAATGGATAAAAAAGACTGCAAGTGGTGCCTATTTATAATAAAATCCTATACCTCAAAACTTGCGCCATGTGCGCAACCTATTACTTGACGACTAAGTAATAAAAAATAACAACTAATCAAAGTAATCTAAACCGTCCATGATTCTTCTAATAACAATAATAAGCAAAACCTAAAGTACTAGATTAATTAGAGTAGTGGGCTACGATCATGAGAACCCATGGTGGGATTCATATGATTATTGGGTCCACTCCAACGAACCAAAATGCAGTCCTCTAACTAGGAAGCCCTCCCTGGACGTTATCATCAATTTAGATCAATGGTGGGACTATCCTCCTCCTTGCATACGTGTGTAAGAGGAGGGGGGTGCGTGTGCGCGTGATGTCCCCATCAACTCTCCCCGGCTGCGAAGATTTCACTACTAGCGAAATAAAACTCCTGAACTGCTCCAAGATGTCAAGATTAAGTCTCTAAAGCTCCTCCTTAGTGAGCCACGTACTGTCTGAAGCTGGGCATGACTTCCACTTAACCAGGTACTTCTGAAACCCGCCGTTCAACGTTGATACTATCTGATGGTCTAGAATATCCTCTATTTCCTCTTTGGGTGTAGGAATGTTAGGTATGAAAGGTACAGGCTTGGAAGAAGGGTCAGGAAGAGGCCATGGATCAAGGGACAGGTCTGGGGAATCAAGATGGTTGGGCGAAGGGCCGGACAAAGTATCAGTGGTCCCCTAAAAAGTAATTAGATCCTCCATATGGAATGTGGAACTAATTCTCATGGAAGGTGGAAGATCTACCACATACACATTGAGACTGTTTCATTTTATAATTTTAAAGGGTCCAGTGCTACGCGCGTGTAATTTACGAATGGCCCCCTGATGATACTACTCAGGCCTAATGTGGACAATCAGAGAGTCCCTTACATTGAATTCCTTGAAATGCTTATGCTAGTCTACAAAAAATTTGTAATATTCATTACTAGTAATGATCTTTTGCCTGATTGCTTGATATAATGAATGAATGTGATGCGCAAAGGACTTTACAGACTCTGATGGCCTATGGGGCAGTGACATAGGGACAAGATTAATAGGCTTCCTATGCTTATAACCAGTAACGACTTCAAAAGGAGTTAAACCTGTGGACTTATTGACAGAACTGTTGAACGCAAACTCTGCTATAGGTAATACAATGTCCCACGTCCTGGTTTTCTCCCCCACTAAACATCTGAGCAAACTCCCTAGGCTCCTATTGACCACCTTAGTCTAACCATCGGTCTGAGGGTGGTAGGCAGAAGAAAATTAGAGCCTAGTATTCATCATGTGCCATAGTGTCTTCCAAAAGTAACTCATGAATCGCATGTCACGGTCAGACACTATGGTTTTTGGTAACCCATGCAGTTTGACGACCTCACTAAAGAACAGCTTGGCAACATGAGATGCGTCGGAGGTCTTAAAACAAGGGATGAAGTGGGTCGTTTTAGAAAAATGGTCCACGACAACAAATATGGAATCGTGTTTTCGAATAGTCTTGGGGAGTCTAAGTACGAAGTCCATACTGATGTCCTACCAAGGGATGAACGGAACTGGCAAATGTGTGTATAATCCTGTATTTTGCTTTTTCTGCTTTGCCAGTTGACAAGTACAACATTGTCCTATAATTTTGGCCACGTCTCGCTTGAGGCTTGGCCAATGAAAGCTATCCTCTACTAGGGCAATGGTCTTGTCTCGACCGAAATGACCCGCGACCCCTCCTGAATGTAACTCCTAGACAAGAAAATCATGGAGGGAGGTGCGAGGTATGCACGAGCGGTCAATCCTAAACAAATATCTGTCTAAAATCAAATATTTACTGCTAGCTCCTGACGGACTTTCTAACAACGATGCGTATATAACTCTAAAATCTGGATACTCAGAATAATCTTCTTTAATGTGCTCGAGGCCCGTGACTTCAACACTCATGGAATTGAGTAAAGCGACTCGACGACTCAATGCGTCGGCAGACTTATTCTCTACACCGACCTCATGCTTAAGCAAAAAAGTGTACTCTTGAAGGAACTAAACCCACATGACGTGCCTAGGGTTTAATTTCTTCTGAGAGTTCAAATATCTGAAGACCTCGTGATCTAAGAATAGGATGAATTCTTGCAGCAATAGGTAACGACACCAATGACGAAGTGATTGTACTACCGGATAGAACTCTTTATCATAGGTGGAATATTTTTATTTTACTTTATTTAGTTTCTCACTAAAAAAGGCAATATGGTGCCCTTTCTGACTAAGTACTCCTCCTATGCCGACTCCTAATGCGTTACATGCGACTTCAAAAGCTTTTGAAAAATTTAGAAGTCACGTGACTGGAGTTTTGGTCATCTTGACCTTTATCTCCTTGAAGGCCTTCGAGGCTACATTTGTCTATTAAAACTCTTCCCTTTTTATGTAATTCGTGATGGGAGCCATAATGGAACCGATGCCTCAAATGAACCGCCTATAGAAGGTGGCTAAATCGTGAAAGTTGCGCACCTCATGAAAATTGTGGGGTTTAGGCCAATTGACGATGGCCTTGACCTTCTCGGGATCCACCGATACGCTCTCAGTTGACACAATAAAACCTAAGAAGATTACACTACTAGACAAAAACACACACTTCTTTAGGTTAGCGTACAATTTCTCGGCTCTAAGGATCCCACAAACCTGCCTTAAATGGTTGAGGTGTTGTTCCTTGGTCATGTATGAATCAAGATATCATCAAAGTATATAACCACGAACTTCCCCATGAAGGGCCTCAACACTTGGGTCATCACACGCATGAAAGTGCTTGGGGCGTTATTCAGTTCAAAAGGCATAACTAGCCACTCGTATAGCCCATCTTTCGTCTTGAAGGCCGTCTTCCACTCATCACTAGGGCGTACACAGATTTAGTGATAACCACTTTTGAGTTCAATTTTTGAAAAGATAGTAGCATTGGCCATCATATCCAATTTGTCATCAAGACGTGGTATGGGAAACCGATACTTGACTGTGATTTTGTTGATGACCCTACTATCAACACACATCCTCCATGTGCCATCTTTCTTAGGTGTAAGAAGGGCGGACACGACACATAGGCCCATGCTCTCTCGAATGAAACCTGTTTCTATGAGCTCATCAATCTGTATCTTCAACTCTGCATGCTCCTTTGGGTTCATTCTGTAATAAGGGAGGTTTGGTAGAGTCGCCTCAGGGATTAAATCAATGACATGCTGTATATTCCTCATATGGGAAAGCTCATTTGGTAGATCATCAGGAAAGACATCATAAAACTCATGCATTGCCTAAATGGCCTCAGTGGATAACTCTACACTAGCCTCTGGTACACTTTCCCTAGTTACAAGGGCGTATACCATCGAGTCTGCCTTAGTTTCTCACTCAAAGTCTTTGGCACTTAAAATATGGAGAGACTTGAACTTGGACTTCAACTCCTTCAATTCTTTTGAGCCGCTCACACCACTCTGTGTGGTGGACTCATTTCCAATAGTGTTCTTAGGTGAAAGTGGATTTAGCTTGACTTTCTTGCCCTTAAACCAGAATGTACACACATTCGAACGACCAAATATGGTGACATCCCCGTCATAAAGTTAATGTTTACCTAGAATGATACGGCCCATATCCATGGGAATAACATCACACCAAAGTGTGCCTTTATAAGATCCAAACTGAATAGGAACAAGACAACGGTGCGAAACTAGAATGAAAGTTTCATCAACCCAAGACACTCTATAGAGTTGAGCTTTAAGCCCAAACGGTTCACAGTGCTAGTTGATGCCACGTTGGCACAACTACAACTATCCATGATAATCTTACAACTCTTTCCCCCACATTTTGCATAAGCATAGAAGATCATGTTGCGGCGCCAATCGTCAGTGTTCTTGGCTTGATCATGAGCGCTACACACAACTGCGAGGGTCGTAGGCTCTTGTGCTCCCTCTTCCTCATCACTAGGGTTTTTACTGGCTTATATTCTTCCTCTTCGCCGTCACTCTCTTGGGGCACTGCTTCTATTTGCCCATCAATAAGGAGCACCTTGGTGCCCTCTCTCGTGCCGCACTGGTGGGCATAGTGACGAAACCCCTGACACCTAAAACAACTAGTTGCCCCACTTCAATGCGAGCTAGACCCAACAATTTCTTTACCCTTATCATCCTTAGGCCTGGACTGAGAATTGTTGGAAGGTTTGTTTAGGTATCTAGTATTAAGTTTAGCCCCAGATGGGTTGGCCTTAACACTAGAATCGCGAAAGTCAAACTGCATTACCACAGATACTTTGAGGTATTGCTCGACTTCTTACACTACTTGATATAACTGTTCAATAGTGTTTGCGTCTTTGGTGAGCAATTCTCTCCTAATGTCAGAAAGGAGGTCCGTTTTAAATCAACCAAGGGTGAGTACGGGGTCCTCATCAACCTTGCAACAGGTCAAGTACTCTTCGAACTTCTCACTATATTCAGCAACACTCATGGAACCCTGTTGAAGAGACTGCCATTCCTCAATCAACCATAAGCGATAAGAGAACAGGAGGTACTTCTCCTTAAGCGTTTCTTTCATTTCTCCCCAATGGACTATTGGGAGGTCCCTCGCTCTTTTATTTATTTATTTTTCTCTATAGTAGCCCAAAACCTTTTTGCTTGATCCACAAGCTTCATCTTGGCGAATTGGACTTGAAGAGCATCCGACATGTCATACCACTTAAAATAGTGGTCCATATCCGCTAGCTAGTCTAAAAATGCTTTAGGGTCCAAGTGGCCATCAAACGTAGGGGCATGTACTCTAACTCCCTTGAGGAGTTGCGCATTTGAGTCATATTGATCATGATGTCCCTTGCGGGGTGGGTGCACGGTGCGCTCATGACCAATTCCTTAGCCACTTCCATTCCTTGGTCTAACCCCCTGATCACTTGCCTGAATTGGGCATCTTCCTCAACGGTGGTGTTTGCCCGAGCGAAGGTCTCTAGTTGGGTAACGCGTACATTAAACTGCTCAAAGCGTTGGTCCATCCATTGTTCCAAGCGCTTACCCAAAGATTCAAACTGCTGGGTCAGCTTGTTTATTGACTTTTGTAATTGCTCCATGTTTAGTGTAGGGTGTAAGCCAAAACCACGACCCGTACGTGTTGGCATACAACTACTAACTCAACTTAAGGACCTTCTAATACGACTATATGTGCCTAGATGAGACTAAATGCTCCTATAGGGCTCTATATGGAAAAAACAACACAATACTACTCAATTTTCAGCAACTTATCTGTCCAAAAAATCTGTCAACAAAAAATCCAGCAAAGATATATGCGGACTTTCTGATAGCAGAAAATTTAGTAGCTTATATCAGAAATTACGGACCTCTAAACAACTCTATATGATAATACTTAATGCATAATGGACACAAACAAACTAAACCCTAAACATGTAATGCATTTCTCTACAAGAACCCTAGGCTTTGATACCAAATTTGATGTAGGACATGAAATTCAAGTATGATATGTAAGATTTTCAGGCTTTAGATCACACTACTTAAGAAACAATTATACAAAATTCCACATCCCACACAAAGTTCAAAAACTCAATCAAGGGGAATCTTATGCGGATCCAGACCTACACATGCTAGAGCCGGATCAATCAAAATTATAGACCAAACAAGAATCAAAGGAGGGTAAATTCATCCACACATGCACAGAAATAATTCCCTCAATCCAAGGGATTCAGAAATTTCAATTCGGGGAATCCTAAGGTTAAAGAAATGACATAAAATTTGGGATTTGAATAATTTAGGATTAGGGTTAGGGATTTGGAGTGAAAGAGGAGTGAAAAAGAGGAGAGACGAACTAGAGAAGTACTGCACGTGTGAACAACAACAATTGCCCAGATGCATGTGTGTGTGATCTCGACCGCATGTGTGTGGGGCCCACTATTCAGAAAAAGGCCATCTTTGCTCTGGTCGGCCAGGGGTGGACTCTAAAACCTCCAAATTTTAGCTTGATCTGATGCACTGTTTGTGCGTGGTGCTCCGTCGAAGTTTTAGCATTTCCGAAGGGCCAGATTCTGAAAATTTGTTGTAGAGAGAAAAACAGCTACAATAGAGGATGGATTTGAAACGTAGATGATTGTAGGAGAAGAAAAATATGGATAGAAGAAGGGGGGCAAATCGGGATAGGCGTGGCTTCGTACTACAGTAGTCGGCCTTTCGAGAAAGGGAGGGACACCCAATTGAATCTTCACAACTTAGAAATTTAGAGGAGCGGAAAAATGCAGAAATTTTTATTAATCTTCAATGAATAAAAAAGATTACAAGGGGTGCCTATTTATAATAAAACCCTATACCCCAAAACTCGAGTCATGTGCGCAACCTATTACTTGGTGACGAAGTAATAAAAAATAACAACTAATCAAAGTAATCTAAACCGTCCATGATACTCCTAATAATAATAGTAAGTAAAACCCAAAGTACTAGACTAATTATAATTGTGGGCCACGATCATGAGAACCCATGGTGGGATTCACACGACTATCGGGTTCACTCCAACGAACCAAAACGCAATCCTCTAACTAGGAGGCCCTCCCTGGATGTCGTCATCGATTTAGATCGATGGTGGAGCCCTCCTCTTCCTTACGTACATGCATAGGGGGCATGCATGTGTGCATGATGTCTCCATCAACAACCCAATTCTCTGAACACTGACCAAGCAGGCGCCATAGATATAGGTCAGTTTTATATATTCAAGGCTTTAGACTTTAGATGCTTGGTGGATCCTGTTTATATGTATTTACTAGATGGGTGCTTTCGAGGTGAAAGCATTTAGATAGAAGTATATTCAGGAGTCTTGACATAGCTTAAGTATCTTTTTTTTTTTTAAAAAAAAAAAGGAAAAAAGAAAAGAAGAAAAAGAAAGTATATTTATCAGTTGCACCTTAATGTTTTTAGAGAATTCATTTTGTTGTTCTAATGTGTTCTTTGGTCCCTAAAGTTTAGAGACCACTTATTTGTTGGATATTCTATCCTAATAGAGTGTCATTTTTGACTTTTTTTTTCTCCTATTTGGGCAGGGCATCGATCAACTATGCCCAAATTAGGCCCACAATCACAAAAGCCTTCTGACACCACTCAGCACTAGGGGTTGGATGGAGGGATTTTTTAAAATTATGTATTCGGAAGTTTTTAAAAGTTATTGCTGTAAATATCATATATTTTTTATTGTAAAGTAATACAAAATTTGTTTCAGGTTAATATTCTTGTGCAATATTATCTTTTACATTTTAAATATGTAAAAAATACAGGATTTGTACTTTTCGCGGCGCTTCAACAAGTTTATACCATACTGAAATACTTATTTAGCGGCACTTCAGCTGACCTTTAGTGACGCTTTTCAAAGATTTACCATTGCTCGTAAAAGCGCTGGTAAAAGATGTAAACTGCCGAAAAAAGTCTACAATATAGTAGCAGCCAGCACAAATGCCGGTAAAGGAAGGTGGCTGCCGGCAAATCCTTCACTGATGGTACATTTATCGGCACTTGCCTGGCCAAATTTACCACTGTTTTTTGGATCTTTACCGGTGGTTTTAACTGCCGGCGAAGGCCAATATTCTTGTAGTGTGCTACAACTTTTATCATGAATTATGACAATTTTATCATGGTGATAAGATGGGAGTTATCCAACCACAGCCAAATTAACACTACATAACTTGTATTTAAGAAGGCAACATGAGGCAAAATTTATGTGTTTATGGTTTTGGAAGAGCTTTTTTAAGATTTTAGAGCTAGATGGTTTGGCTCATCTGGCCGGATATTGATAACTAATATGGGCAGATCACGGATGGCATAGTTCAACCCAAGCCTAACTTATTTACTTAAATGAGTCTATATTAGTTCAACCCAAGCCTAACTTATTTACTTAAATGAGTCATATATTCTAAATAACTTATTCAATTTGGCCCCATGCTACCTTTATAAGGGCCCAACTGTCTTTACCTGACCTGACCAGTTGCCAAAAGAAAGAGCATCTATAAAAGCGTGCACCTTGAAGTTTACGGAAGTGGATTGCATCCTGGCTGCGCCTCGACAATAAACCGTCCAGTCAGGGTTCTGTGGGGCCACCGTGATGTATGGGTTTTATCTACTCCGTCCATCCATTTTTACTGATCATTTTAAGATACCAACCCAAAAATGAAGTAGATCCAAGGCTTAAGTGGAGCTCATAGTGGAGATTGAACGCCCACCATTAAAACTTTTTGGTAGCTTCAGAATTTTTGAATCAAGCTGATATTTATGTCGTCCATTCATCTAGGTCTATATGACCTTATGAATAAGTTTGGATGGAAAATAAACATCATGGTGGCCCTTAGGAATGTTTCAACGGTGGTTGTACGTGGTCCATTGAGCTTTGGATCTGCAGCTTATACCTTAAAATGATTAAAAAAAATATATGGACAACGTCTATAAAACCCATACATGACGGTCGGAATGCAATCCGCTTTCGTTTTTTTCAATTCTCCTCTCTTTCCTCACTAGAGCTGGACATGAGTCAAACCGAGTAGTGTGTGGCATAACTCGGCCCGGTTTGGCCAGTAGCCAACTCCAGCTCAAATTCAGCTCTGCTCGGTCCTCGAGCTTGACTGGCCAGCTCGGCTCGGTTCAGTTAGCAACTTGGGCCAGCTTGAACTGAATTCGAGCTCGAGCTTTCAATAGACAATGAGAGAGCAAGGCGAGTGTTACTAGGGTAGATAAAGAGGTAGGGATGGTTCGAATAGACGAGTGCGCAGGGAAGAAAGGAGCTCGAATGGAGGCAGGGATAGTTAGACGAGTGCGCAGGGAAGAAAGGAGCTCGAATGGAGGCAGGGATAGTCAGAGGGGTGCACAGGGAAGAAAGGAGCTCAAATGGAGGCAGGGACAGTCAGATAGGCACGCAGGGTAGTGACTTGCCCGGATGTAGGTAGGGACAGGCTCAGGGGTTAGGGCTCGCCGGCTCAGACAAAGAGAGAAGAGAAATGGGAAAGGGTGCTAGGGCTCGGGGCTCTCGGCCACTCGCTTGAGTAGAGAGAGAGTGGGAAAGGGGAAGGGGGCTAGGGTTTGGGGTGCTCGCTTGGGCAACAGAGAGAGAGAGAGAGAGAGAGAGAGAGAGAGAGGGGGGGCAGGGCAATAGGGTTTGAGGCGAGGTTGCTCCCTTGGTCGTTCGTTCAAAAGGAAAAAATTTGAGGGGGGGGGGGGATTCATATTTATATTAAGTGATTGAGTCATCGAGCCAATTCGATTGAGTCGAACCGAGTCGGGGTATGAGTCGAGTCGAGTCGAGCTCGAACTCGGCTCAAAATTTTTCTGTGCTCCAAAAACTAGCTTAACTCGACCTGAACCCAGTTTCAAGCCAACCCGAGTCAAGTGAGCTGACTAAGCTAACTCGGTTCGTCACACCTCGGTGGATTCGGGGTCTCACCTAATCCGCTCCCTACGAACATAAGCATCGTGAGAAATATCGCTGAGATGTTTGTCCGCTAAACAATATTATTGTGATTTTTCTAATCTTGGTAATTTTAAATTTATCATAATTTTATTATGGAATTTTTGTGATTTTTTAACATGAAGCATTAAGAAGTTAAAATAAATTACTATACAACTGTATATTTATATTTTTTAATCTAATATTAAATTACAAAAAAGAAAAATTATTCTTAATATTTTATTTCCAACAAGATTTTTCAGATATCATGAGGAAAACATTAAATATCAAAATCTCCCCAGAAACTGCTTAGAACGAGATTTGTCACCATAGTAACGGTTGTTATGTAGCTTGATATTTTAATACTGATGATATTAATTAATATCCGTTTGATGATGTCACGCCCCGAACTCGAGGACCAGGCTCACAAAATTTTTGATTGTCGAATCCGGCGCCGATAGCCTCTATAGTACCCCATTCTCGGCTCTTGGTACCCATATAATAGATTCTGATCCTGGGATCTTATAAGGAGGATTTTTAGCATAAATTTGTTCTATAAGAAGCATAACCATAAGCATAACCCATAATAACAACAAGAAACATCACCACATATCCACTAATATAAAAAACTTTTGGGTACAAGGCATGAAAGGAAAATACAATATAAATATCAGAAACTCCAGAAGCTCAGCCGCACGCTCCTGCCTCAGCTCGACTGTGTCCTAGCGTCACCTGCACACATCTATCGTGCATAAGCTTTATCGAAAGCTTAGAGGGCGGTGTAGGTGTGTGCGTAATATAGGTGTCAGGCATACAATACAAGTCCATAAATCATGTAATATCAGAGAAATAAAAATACTAACAAGTCCATGAATGTCATAAGCCTTATTCAAAATGTGTAATCACAGTAAACTAAATGCCATATGTGGGGGATACAATGTAATATGATGCTATATGCGGAAGATGTAATGCAATAAGATGCTATATGCGGAAGACACAATGCAATAAGATGCCATATCCAGAGGATGTAATGGAATAAGATGTTATATGCAGAAGATGTAATGCAATATGCAATGCTAGAGTGTGGAGTCGGGATGATAATGCGTAGTATCATAAGCTGTGGGGTCCACCATAAGGGACTTCTATCCAAACCAGTCCCATACCTAAATTTGGATAGTTAGACTTAATGTGGTAAACTCCTAATTTTGGTTTGGTCACGTACCCAACTGAAATCGTGGTTATTGCGAATGTACACAGACTGGTATAATTGCACACTACCAGCCTGAGTGGCTAGTGAATGGATGAATGAGTCAATGCTGAAAGTGTAACCTCCACTCAATAAATCCACACATCAGTACCACACATCTCTAGGATACCATATATCACTGTAGTTCCTCTCTAGACAATCACTGGGGTCTAGTACACCCACACCAGCTGGCCGCCCCATCTAAGCATACAACTGGGCGAGTGGAAGAGACCTCACTATTTGCCTGCCAATATCGGCTCGGCTCGTCGATAGTGGACCCATTCCTCAAGCTGGGTTAGACTCAGCCTAATCATTACCCCATCCCTCGGGTGGGTAAAGCCACACCCTCTTCCAACAGACCACGACACAGTGGGAGACGCGACCTTCTGGTATTCGGCACTCGTGCACTCGTGTATCCATTCGATCTCGACGTTGGAGCATCTCCTGGCCTCGGGGGTTTAGGGACTTTCACCCACGGACATGGAACGTGTCCATATGCTAGAACCAAACATTTTCGATGTCCCATCTGACCATCCACGATATGCCTAGGGAGGCCGCAGCCCTGATGTCGCTAGGGCGAATAATGATAATACCACACAAAATAAGATGTATGAGTCATATCATCCAATCATGCATCAAGTATATGCATAACGTGCGATCATGTAGGGCAACTCTGTCTCATAGGGAGTCCCATAATCAACCAGCCTAATGACATATGCTATGGTAAATCACTCCTCATAACAAGCATACATATGATGCATATGGGCTATATCATGATGTAATAAAGTACATAAGCATGATTATCTGATAAGGTAGACAACAATAATCCACAATCGACCTTCTCTTGCATGTCACATATGAAAAGTATAAACCTAACGACATACTCCCTTTACAACTATAGGAGTCCATGCGGCATGTCTAACATTAGCCTTCCAAGGCTCTGCATAATCTAAGACCAGGACGGTGGGTCTAGCCCATATGTCGAGATAGGTTCTATACACCTGATACCACATATTCTTCCATCTATAGCAAGGACGTGATGATGATGTACTAATGTCAAGGATGAGCCTTACACTTATCCGAAGAAGGCAGACTATGTGGACGATATAACACGTGGTCCTAACAATCGATCACAAAGGTAGGATACATCCTATGGGGTAAGTCAAGCGGGTGCACAACAAGTGGTCCTTCTCACTATCTTTATCGTACAACGACCGGGCTTTTCTATGGGGCCCAATATGAATACAAGGTGGGCTTCAATACTTGGGTAGTCCTACAAGATGTGAGATGCATCATTATCAATGGGGCTCAGTGGTTTGGTGTAGCCCAACAAAGGAAGGTGGGTATCATAGGGGTCCAACGGTTTGGGATAGCCTAATCATGGCAAGGTATATCTACCACTCATGTAGGATTTGAGTGAAGGGAGGAAGAATGAGGAATGGGCTTAACAATGGGCCCCAGGGAGACTTAATAGTATGGTCCACTTGGGATTGCATCTAACTCATGATAGGGCCCCTGGCCCTCAGGCTAGCTGGGAAGGTGGATGGTTCGCCTGTGTAGAACACATATGTCAAGGTGGGCAACCCAAAGCCTATAAAATGGACAAATTATGCGCATATACACACAATATGGTGGGCCACACAGGGCAACCCCTTGGTCTAAAATGGATGAACTACGTGCATATGATACACCTATCAAGGTGGGCTTCGAGGTTTGGTCAACCCTTCTAGCATCAATGGGGCCCAACGGTTTGGGTTAACCCACTAAGGTACGATGGGTAATACTTATGGGGTCCCAACGGTTTGGGTTAGCCCACTAAGAGGAGATGAGAATGGGCTTAACAATGGGTCCTAGGGAGGATTACAATGTGGACATTTAACCATCATTGCTCTTCAATGTGGACATTTAACCACCATTGCTCCCAAGGTGTGGCCCACTTGGAACCTATCCTAAAAAAAATGGGGTCCACGGTCTTTGTTCTAACTAGGAAAATGGATGGATATTATCACACACATCATGGTGGAATCATATATCACAATTAGGCCTCATCCCATAGGCCTCATATGCACCACAATGAGCCTCATCACAAGGGCCTCGCATACATCATATTGGGCCTCACATAAGGGCCTTATATACATCAGATTGGGCCTCACATAAGGGCCTCACATACATCACATTGGGCCTCACACAAGGGCCTCATATACATCATATTGGGCCTCACATACATCTCATTGGGCCTCACACAAGGGCCTCATATACATCACCATGGGCCTCATACAAGGGCCTTATGGGGCAGCCCATGATTTAGTAAAAATGGATGGGCAACATGTGTAACATATACATTAAGGTGGGCCTCACAGGTTAGCCCTATGGTCCAAAAAAAAAAAAAACCAGATGGACAGTGTGCTTACAATACACACTTTAAGGTGGGCCTTATAAATCACAAAATGAGCCCCACCAGCTGGACAGGGAGGACATCAACGTGGGCTGTTGTAACGACCCGTAAATTTCCGTACATTGGGTCGAGTACTACCTCGACCAGAAATCACGTAGGATTAAATTCTTTAGAAATTTAACAAAGTTAACTAAGTACTAAACTCAATTAGCCATGAAATCCGTTGGGATCGCTTTAAATACGATCTGCAAGACCCAAAAGTTGCAGAATCATTGACGCTAGGTTACCCTAAAGTTTAGAACCAAACTCATTTCCCGTCTGCTCTCGGGAATGAAACGAAACTTCGTATTAGGTCTAGATCGCACATCGGGAGTCCGATTAACCCGAACCTAAGGAACTAGGACCGCCCCACTGGGCTTAACAATCATCTCAAAAATCAGCTCCATCCGATGTTCCACGGCCATTCGCTTCGATCCGGAGCGAGGGTGTGTGAAAAACACTATTCCCATTCCAAAATAAATATCTGGAATAGTGATCTGGCATCATTCGTTGACGCGTCAAGATAAGCAACCTGACCATCAGAATCAGACCAAATTACACCCTCGGATTAAGAAAAATTTTAGGAACATTTACATGTACTTGGAATTTCTGATCGTGGCCCACTGACCGTCGAACTGAAAGTGGTCCGCCACGTGCGATCTGGGAATTCGATCGAGTCAAAAACGTAATCCCACGTAGATCCATAAATGGTGAGCTTAAGTCTGATGTTTGGTTCAAGGAGGGCCACCAGAACCTCCCTTTTGAGCTGGAAAAGTGGCGAAATGCCTATATAAGCAGTCACCCTTGAAACTGAGTCTAGTTTGGGAATGTTTTTGGCTATAAAAGGGGCTTAGAACAGCCCCTCTCACAGCCATACGAATTTGGGATTAAAACCCTAGAGAGAGAGAGAAAAGAGGGAGAATAGTTTGGGATTTGTGGGAGATCTTCCTCCTACTACTTTGGATTGTTACACGGCCTACACCGCCCCATTCCAGGTGTTTTCCCGGCGGTTTCCAGTCCGTTTGAAGGTAAGAAACCCTAACCCTAGGTCTGATTTAAGGTAGGATCGATGTGGGTTGTATAACGACTAACCGATTCCGCTCTTTAGGCTAGAAAACTCCCGTATACGGAAGTTCTACTACCCTTGCTGATTCGTTGCGTTTCAAAAGGCAAAGGTGAGGACTTTAAGTGTATAAGTTACGGTTTTCAACGCTTTCAATGTCAGATAATGGTAGATTCATGATCTGCTTGCAATTGCACATGTACAAAGTGCTTTCCGTTTCCGGTTTCGATTAACGTTGTGAAATATGGAATTTCACATATTCAAGGTATACGTAGAAATACCGTATACGTATTTTTTTTTGGAAAAATGTTTGACATGTTTATTTAATGTATGATTATATGATATGTGGATAAAATACTAATTTGGCGAAAGGAATCGCCAAAATACATGTTCACTTGTAAATGCGACGTATGTTGAAATTGTGTATTTTAGAAATACCGTATACGTATTTCTTTTGGAATAATGTTTGACATGTTTATTTAATATATGATTATACAATACATGAATAAAATACCAGTTTGGCGAAAGGAATCGCCGCAATCTATGTTCGCTTGTAAACACTAGGTATGTTGAAATTGCGTATTCTAGAAATACCGCATATGTATAAATTTTGGAAATGTAATTGTCATGATTATTTGTCGTATGATTATGGTATGCGCAGATAAAATAACCGCTTGACGAAAGAATAGCCCTAATACGCATTTGCTAACATATGTCGTGTATGTTGGAATAGTGTATTCTAAGTGTTCGCGTAGATGCTTGTGTGTGTAAATGTTTGAGTGTTAGTGCCTTAGAGAGGTGCTGATATGGGATTCCCGACTCCCTTAGAGACATGTAGGATCCCCTCCACGCGGTGGTTCGCTATAACCACTCACTGTGATGTGTATGTAATCGTATCCCTATGTGTATAGTGCTTTACAACATGCTTTACTTCATGCTATACTTCATGCTTTACTTCATGCTTTATAACTTGCCTGCTAACATGCTTGTATTGATTGTTTATCATGCTTTACTCCACATGTTATTGATGAAAATTGTTTGAGTTTGAGACTATGTCTATAGTCCAAACATTCGGTACCAGACTTGCGGTTGTGGCTGAGATTCATATCGCCACAACGGACGTGACTGGCGAACCCGAGTCGTACTTCGGTTAGCGATAGTGGTTGGCCACACGGAGTGCTTTTGCACTCCATATCGCTCAACTTGTGGTGCGCTCGAGCTAGTCAGGCTCGTCAAGTAAACCGGAGTGTATATGTATGTTCACCATGTTTGGTCGCTACTGCTTGAACCTAGGGTACCAAACTTACCAGTGGCGATCCCGTTAACCATGGTACCTCGATCCGCTAAGACGCATGAGCCGGGCATGGTGGTATGGGACACCGTGGTCGAGCCGTCGCCTACGCCGGGGTCATGTGCCTCCCGTAGTGACCATTGCGCAACCAAACTCGTGAGCCGATTATGGTGGTATGGGACACTATATTCGAGCCGTCGATACTTACGGCGAGAGCCGAGTACGGTGAGACCGTGTGCTCGTCGACGGCGACGAGTCCTCCGTAGTATCTTCGAGTATACTCCAAGTGTCCGTGTGATTGGCGACGAGTCTTTCACAAGAACCCAGAGTATGAGTTGAGTGAGTACGGTGAGACCGTACTTGAGCTGACGGCTAGTGATTGAGCCAAGTACGGTGAGATATGTACTTGAGCTGACGGCCAGCAATTGAGCCGCATACGGTGAGATCTGTATCCGCGCTGACGGGTGACGAGCCCTTTGCGATGCCTTCACTACGCTTCTCAAACCATAATATCGTATGAGATTAGCTAGGATTGACGACCCTAGAATGGATCATGTTTGGGAATGAAACAAGGGAGGTACCTTAGTTTCCCAATACTGCTGGTTGAAATGGACTAATAAAAACTTGGTAATCATGAGCATCATCGCACCGCATGTGCTTTGTAGATGTGGCGCACTGAGGGAGTAAGCATTCGCGAACGTAAGATGATGTCGCTTGAGGGTGGTTTGGCAAGGGCATACAGCATCATGTCATATCATTTTTGCACTTAACAAGAGTAATTAGAAATGTTTGATTTGTACTGCGTTATCATTACTGCTTGATTGATTTGATAACATGTTAACCTATGCTTTATTGTTCCACTGAGTTAGCTACTCACTCCCACGTTACGGGACGGTGTTTGCAACACCCACCAGACTCTGTCGCAGGTGTAGATGGCGCCTCTGTTCAGGAGCCGGAGCTCGATTTCGAGGAGGATCAGGAGGAGTTCTCCTTTATGCAGTACTCTGACGGCTATGCTTAAGCCGACTGCATCGCGGGGATTCCAGGGTTTATCTACAGAGTTGTATTTTAATTTTTGACTTGGGAACAATACATGTATATTGGTACTCAGTTAGTACTCATACTCTGGAGTTCACAAAATTTTGATACTTTACATATTTTGAATATAAAATTTCAGTCTTCCGCTTGCCTTTATACAATTGAACTGGAGTATGAATTACTGTTTTGGTATAATCTCATTCATGTTTATTGTGCTAACTCAGACAACATTTAACCATCATTGTGTATGTTGCATAAGTGATGCGTTGGAACTCGGGAGTTGAGTTCATACTCAACCCCCGAATTTTAAGACGTTACAAGTTGGTATCAAAGCATGATTTTGATTAAACCAGACCTGAGTTATGTCCCCACTATGTACGCTGACGTGTTACAACCTAGGAGGGTGCGCAAAAATATAGAAACAGTCTTAGGGTCTCCCGACTTCGCCGTTCGGCGAAGTTCTTTAAAAACGGGCATGTTGATCGAGTCTGTACTCGATCCTGACCGCATATATGGATTCCAAATCACTCCTAGACCGTCTATTGACATGTCCAGGTCACTATCCACCCAAAACCAGTCATAAAAAAAATCAAAAAAATCGGTTTAGTTCAGAAATTTCTCGGAACCAACCGTTCGGGAGCTCAACTGAGTCGGGGGCCCCTCCACGTTCATTCACTAAGCATCCAGATCGAACCAGGGTGCATTTGGTACCCTGGACACATGGAAAACAGGGCCCCACCGCGGCGGCGCGGTTCCGGCCAAGTCCGACAGCGGCGGCGCCGCGGCACCGGTGGCGAACCGCGGTCCGGTCAGCTTTCAGGTGGGATTTCAAGCGTGGGGTTGGTCGGCCCAGCCCCCTCTACCCCCTGGCATGTGCCAAATTACAATTTGGTTGGGTTTTAAAGGGCTGGAGCACCCCACTCTCCCATTTCTTCCTTTTCAAGCACCTCCACCCCCATTTCCGATTTTTCTCAAAACCCATCCCTCCAAACCTTCAAATCTTCCATTTCCTTCCATAACTCACACACCCCTACCTTCCACAACAGCCCTAGCCTCCTCCTTTCTCCATTTTCTCAAGTTGGAGCTCTCATACCCCTCATTGGAGCTCAAAATCGGGTAATCTCCTAACCCCTTTCCATTTTCTTTTTGTTCCTTCTTCCTTTCTTACCTCTAGAGCTCCTCCCACACCTATTGGATTGTTGCTTGTGGAAGATAAAAGAGATTAGCCCCTTTTTTTTCCCATTTGGGCAAATTTTCCATGGCCCTCCTTGGTGTGGTGGCTACCATTTTCTCCATTTCCTCCATCCTATCTCTTATGGGAAAGAGGAAAACCGCGGCCGATGACACCGGCCCAAGTAGGCCAGCCCATTCCCGAAGAAGATCCGATGTTGGGGCTGGCACAAGCACCGTGCGGGAATTTAGGTCAAAGCGAGACCTGGATCCTGACCATCCCGCCAGAAATGCTTATCCGATAGGCATTGAATATGGGCGCTTCGCGGGCCGCAAGGTTGTGTTTGAAGCTCATGTGGATGAAAGGATGTTCGGGCTACACCCGATGATGGACCACTTGGTGGATATCGGATGGAATTCTATTTTTGAAGGCGAGTCTCCCACATGTGAGAACACGGTTCGCGCTTTCTACGCTCACATCGTGGACTCATCAGTAGAGCCTCTTCAGTTTACTGTCTCTGTGAGGGGCATAAGGCGCACAATCACTGTGGATGAGGTGGTTCGGATCACGAAGATTCCGCTTGGTCAAGTGCATCCTAGTGATGACTTCTCTAGAAGTGCGCGGGAAAGGGATCGTCGCACGCGATTTCTCTGTGGTCGCCGGGTTACTTGGAAGCGAGGGAATTGTATTGCGGCGACAAAGATGACCGAAGACTTCCATTTACTCCATCACATTTTCACATACAATGTATACCCACGGTGGGGTAACCGCACGGAATGTACTAGGGTGATGGTGGACTTTCTGTACAAGATGGGACGCGGGGACAACATATGCATGCCCACATTCATCCTATCCCGATAGTTCATGTTGTTCGTTATGCCAGAACGATCTTTCGCTCCCATTTGGCCGCCGATGCAGGATGGCTCGTGATGTAGGCTACAGATTGAATATGGAGGATCTTGCACCAGTCCGAGTCATAAGTGAAGCGACACTCAAGAATATGAAGATCGGCCCTCAACAGCGGTAAGCTCGACTCGACGAGTCTGGAGATGAGTCGGATAGCGCGGGCGAGGAGAGTGTTGACCTCCAGGCTGAGAGCGATGAGGAGCGCAGTGATGACATACAGGAAGAAGAACCTGAGGCTCAGGACACCGAGGAGAGTTCACCCCCTACGGCTCAGGAGCAGGGTGTGGATCGAGATGCTTTTGATGCGCGATTGACCCGTCTTGAGGAGGGGCAAGCCGCCCTGCAGCAAGAGGTTGGACAAGTTCGGGTTGAGCTTGGTGAGACTCGAGCCAAGCTTGAAGAGACCGAAGCCTACATGAAGAGGAGCTTTAAGAAAGTGTCTCGTACGTTGAAGGCCATTTTGTGCTGTGTGCAGGACAAGAACGCTCCTCCTCCACCGCCTGCTTCAGATGTTTAGTCATCTACGTGGTTGTGTGTTGTTGTTTGCTTTGGTTACTGCGATAGGCGGTTTATATTTTCATGTAGATGAGGTAGTAGATAGTAACATGTTTTAGGTGTTTGATGTAGTGGATGTATTGGCTATTATGTGATTTCTGTCGTGATTCATGTAACTCTGTATTCCATGTATTATGACAATTTTGGGTAAATGAAAAGCATATAGCCTCTTTGTTTTGATGATGTGTGGAGTGCTTAAGTGCTTTATGAAGTGTATTGTGCCTTATCTCACAAATGATTTACCCTATGTTGTCTAGGGCATGCCGCGGCAGTATACGCGGAGAACGGCACGCCTCCTTCTGACTAGCTCTATGGACCAGACTCCTTCTGGTAGTAGCGGTCCTGCGGACCGAGGGTTGGGTTCGATCGGCCCGCTGTGGTCCTCTCGGTGGATTTGCCTGCCACCTTACACGCCCCCGGTCAGTGAGCAATATCGGCCGTCTTCTTCTACGCAGCATGACTCTCAGGCTGCTCCGCCGACTGATAGGTTTGAGCAGCTGATGATGATGATGCATCGGCCAGCAGATGCGAAGAAGCAGAGATGCATCGACGACAGCGGCAGATCTGACAAAGCCAGCAGCGGACCAGGCGGCTTATGGCCACTATCGCTGAGGCCTTGTCCCGTGGTGGTAGTGCGACTCCACCTACGACATCTGTACATCTTGATGAGCATTCTGAGCCTCTTGCTCAGGTTGAGGATGTGCCTCTGCCCCCACCCGTCGCACCTCCTACTGGAGAGGTCGGTACACGCGGTCTACTCGAGCGATTTCAGCGCTTGAGGCCTCCCTCATTTATGGGTTCTCACAGACCCAGGAGGTGGAGTTCGGTTAGACCGCATCTCCAAGATGCTACGGATCGCTTGTTCGGAGGCGTAGCAGTCGAGTCTGGCTTCCTTCATGTTTGAGAGGGAGGCCAGTTTATGGTGGGACAGTGTGCTGCGCACTGTCGCAGTAGATTTCGTGTGGACCTGGGAGGCTTTCGAGTCTCGGTTCCACGAGAAGTACTACCCGCAGACGTATCGGCATGAGCGGGAGGAAGAGTTTCTACGCCTCAGGCAGGGAGGCATGACGATCATGGAGTACGAGCACCACTTCACAGAGTTGAGCCGCTTTGTCCCGACTATACTGGTGGATGAGCAGATGCGGATGCGTCGTTTCTCCTTGGGTTTGCGACCGGAGATACGGTCGAGGATATGCTGCCACAGTATTCCTACATATGCGGCATTGGTCCACATGTCTATGACGGCCGAGGAGGATGTGGACCGTTTGGCCAGATCACGTGGTACTATGGTTGTGAGACCGCGACAGGATTTACAGAGCAGGCCTATCTTAGGCAAGAGGCCTCGTGCTGATTCTCCCCCCAGGGCCGCAGCGCCAGTCGTTCCTATGAGACGCCCGTTGGTGACCTGCACATTTTGAGGAAAACTTGGACACCCTGCTGAGAGCTGCTTCTCGCTCATGAGGGCTAGCGGATTTGCGCCACCGCAGAGATTGGGTCACCCTTATCCACATGCCATATCAGCTCCGCCGCTACAGACCGTTCTTGCACATCCTTCATTCCGACCTCCCGTGCCGTCCTTCAGGCCGCCACAGCGACCCTTGACTCCTCAGCCGAACCCCCAGCAGCAGGCTCGCGTTCATACGCTTGTGGCTGAGGCACCTGAGACGTCGGTTTCAGCTCCGACGGCTTTCGAGGGTACGACTTTTATTCAGGGTACTCCCGTTTCTTTATTGATGGACACTGGGTCCACTACTTCTATTATTTCTTGTGGGGCGGTGAAACGTCTATCTTTGCATACGATTCCCACTAAGGGAATGAGATTCACTACGGCTACCGGGACCTTTTCGGATGTCACACGGTTATGTGAGGGTTGCTCGATAGTTTTGGGTAGCAGCACAGTGCTCGTCGACCTCATTGTTGCTCCACTATGGCACTACGACGTTATCCTTGGTATGGATTGGCTCACCAGGATGAGGGCGGAGATAGATTGCGATACTCGGATCGTGACGGCCTATGGACCTGACGGCACAGCTTTTACGTTTCCAGTGCAGGTCAGTTGGCCCTGCCGTGTTGATTGTTACGCTGCTTTACTTGTGCCGATTGATGGTCCGACAGTAGATGGTACGCCGGTGGTTCGAGAATTTGCAGGCGTGTTTGAGACTATCCCTGGTTTACCTCCTCGGCGTGAGATTGATTTTACGATTGACCTTACGCCTGGTGCGACGCCCATCTCGTTGCCGACTTATCGTATGCCTCCATGTGAGATGGAGGAGCTGCGGAAACAGATTGACGAACTTGTAGAGAAAGGTTTTATTCGACCTAGTGTGTCTCCTTGGGGAGCACCTGTGTTGTTCGTGAAGAAGAAGGACGGGTCGCTACGGTTGTGTATTGATTACCGTAGGTTGAACCAGGTCACGGTGAAGAATAAGTATCCTTTGCCCTGGATTGATGATCTGTTCGATCAGTTGAGGGGGGCGAAGTATTTCTTGAAGATTGACCTTCAGTCAGGGTACCACCAGTTGCGCGTGAGAGAGGAGGAAGTGCAGAAGACAGCCTTCAGGACGTGCTTTGGGCACTATGAGTTCTTGGTGATGTCGTTCGGTCTGACGAACGCACCAGCCGTGTTCATGGATCTGATGAACCGGGTATTTCGGCCCTTCCTTTACCGATTCGTCATCGTCTTTATTGATGATATTTTGATATACTCTACGAGTCGTGAGGAGCACGAGGAGCACTTGCGAGCGGTATTGGATACACTGAAGAAGAACCAGTTGTTCACGCAATATAAGAAGTGCGACTTCTGGCAGGAGGAAGTCAAGTTCCTAGGACATGTAGTGTCCAAGGATGGGATAGCAGTGGACCTTACTAAGGTAGCTGCGGTTCAGGATTGGCAGCAGCCTGAATCGGTTACTGAGGTGAGGAGTTTCCTTGGTCCGTGGGTACTACAGACGCTTCATTCGGGATTTCTCGAAGATCGCTGAGCCATTGTCTCAGTTGACTCGGAAGGACCTGAAGTTCGCCTGGAATGAGAAGGCGGAGGCAGCTTTTAAGGAGCTGAAGGACAAGTTGACGTCCGCCCCTGTGCTAGTATTGCCAGAGCAAGGGGTGAAATACACGGTGTATACTGACGCGTCTCGCGTTGGTTTGGGTGTGTGTCCGATGCGAAGGATAGGGTGATTTCGTATGCCTCGAGACAATTAAGGAAGCACGGGGAGAATTACCCACACATGACTGAGTTGGCGGTGTCATCTTTGCATTGAAGCTCTAGAGACATTACCTCTCTTGTGAGGAGTTCGAGCTTTTCTGCGACCACAAGAGCCTTAAATACATATTCACGCGGGATTTGAATATGAGACGGTGTAGATGGATGGAGACCTTGAAGGACTTCAAGTTCGAGGTTTCCTACCATCCCGGCAAGGCGAACCTTGTGGCAGATGCGCTGACCCGCAAGAAGGCGATTGCATTTGCGGCACCGCTGATGATAGCTGAGTGGGACATGATGGAGTTTGTGCGGGACTTCGAGCAGAGACTCACTGTCGAGGAGCCTTTTGAGTGTGTTGCGCACGTTCGGGTGCGGCCACTTATTGACGACAGGATTGTTGAGGCCCAAGAGGGCGATATACGGTGTCCTGAGCTTCGAGAGCGAGGCTAGCGACGCCGTGGACTCCGAGTGGAGAGTTGGTTCGATGGGGGTTTACGATTCGTGGCCGCCTATGTGTTCCTGATGTGGCTGACTTGAGACGCGAGCTTCTCGAGTCCGCCCATAACTCGAAGTTTGCGATGCATCCTGGTAGCACGAAGATGTACCAGGATATGAGACGGATGTATTGGTGGGATAACATAAAGGCCCACATTGCTGAGTATGTGTCTCGATGTCTGACGTGCCAGTAGGTCAAGGCAGAACATCGCCGACCTCCTGGACTACTTCAGCCCATGCCTATGGCGGAGTGGAAGTGGGACTTCATCTCCATGGACTTCATATCAGGGTTGCCGAAGACGAGGAAGGGGCACGATTCCATTTGGGTGATTGTGGACCGGTTGACCAAATCGGCCCATTTCCTCCCTATCAGAGTTACGAACTCTGCAGACAAGCTAGCTAGATTGTACATCAGAGAGATCGTCCGTCTGCACGGGGTTCCCTTAGAGATCGTGTCGGACAGAGACACGCGGTTCACATCCATCTTCTGGACTCGTATCCAGGAGGCGATGGGTGTGAAGTTGAAGTTCAGTACAGCGTTTCATCCCTCGATGGGCAGACGGAGCGGGTGAATCAGATTCTGGAGGATATGTTGCGAGCATGTGTGTTGGACTTCAAGGACAGCTGGGATGACTGTCTTCCATACGCAGAGTTCACCTACAACAACAGCTTCCAGGCGACTATTGGCATGGCCCCATATGAGGCTCTATATGGTCGACCTTGTAGGGCACCGCTTGTTGGGCAGAGGTTGGCGAGCGTAGTCTGATTGGCCCAGAGTTGGTACAGGCGACTACAGAGAAGGTAGACATTATCAGGCGTCGATTACTCACAGCGCAGAGCAGGCAAAAGAGTTACGCCGATACGAGGCGGCGACCGCTGGAGTTCGAGGTCGGTGATCATGTGTTCCTTCGGGTTTCCCCTATGAAGGGAGTTCTTCGGTTTGGGAAGAAGGGGAAGCTCACACCGAGGTTTATCGGTCCGTTTCAGATACTGGATCGAGTGGGTGATGTGGCGTATCGTCTCGCCTTGCCTACACCACTTGCTTCCGTACACAACGTATTTCATGTATCTATGCTGAAGAAGTACGTTCCTGATCCTTCACATATCATCAGATGGGAGCAGGTACAGTTGAGTGAGGATGCTACATACGAGCTGCGCCCGACGCGTATCCTTGATAGGAAGGAGAAGGTACTACGTAGCAAGGTCATCCCACTTGTGAAGGTGCTTTGGACACATCATTCCGAGGAGGAAGCTACCTGGGAGACTGAGGTCGAGGTCAGGAAGAACTACCCTCAGCTTCTCGAGGAGTACGAAAAGGTATAAATTTCGAGGACGAAATTTTTTGTTTAAGAGGGGTAGATTGTAACGACCCGTAAATTTCCGTACATTGGGTCGAGTACCACCTCGACCAGAAATCACGTAGGATTAAATTCTTTAGAAATTTAACAAAGTTAACTAAGTACTAAACTCAATTAGCCATGAAATCCGTTGGGATCGCTTTAAATACGATCTGCAAGACCCAAAAGTTGCAGAATCATTGACGCTAGGTTACCCTAAAGTTTAGAACCAAACTCATTTCCCGTCTGCTCTCGAGAATGAAACGAAACTTTGTATTAGGTCTAGATCGCACATCGGGAGTCCGATTAACCCGAAGCTAAGGAACTAGGACCGCCCCACTGGGCTTAACAATTATCTCAAAAATCAGCTCCATCCGATGTTCCATGGCCATTCGCTTCGATCCGCAGCGAGGGTGTGTGAAAAACACTATTCCCATTCCAAAATAAATATCTGGAATAGTGATCGGCATCATTCGTTGACGCGTCGTGTTAAGATAACAACCCGACCGTCGAATCGGACCAAATTACACCCTCGAATTAAGAAAAATTTCAGAACATTTACATGTACTTGGAATTTCTGATCGTGGCCCACTGACCGTCGAACTGAAAGTGGTCCGCCACGTGCGATCTGGGAATCCGATCGAGTCAAAAACGTAATCCCACGTAGATCCATAGATGGTGAGCTTAAGTCTGACGTTTGGTTCAAGGAGGGCCACCAGAACCTCCCTTTTGAGCTGGAAAAGTGGCGAAATGCCTATATAAGCAGTCACCCTTGAAACTGAGTCTAGTTTGGGAATGTTTTTGGCTATAAAAGGGGCTTAGAACAGCCCCTCTCACAGCCATACGAATTTGGGATTAAAACCCTAGAGAGAGAGAGAGAGAAAAGAGGGAGAATAGTTTGGGATTTGTGGGAGATCTTCCTCCTACTGCTTTGGATTGTTACACGGCCTACACCGCCCCATTCCAGGTGTTTTCCCGGCGGTTTCCAGTCCGTTTGAAGGTAAGAAACCCTAACCCTAGGTCTGATTTAAGGTAGGATCGATGTAGGTTGTATAACGACTAACCGATTCCGCTCTTTAGGCTAGAAAACTCCCGTATACGGAAGTTCTACTACCCTTGCTGATTCGTTGCATTTCAAAAGGCAAAGGTGAGGACTTTAAGTGTATAAGTTACGGTTTTCAACACTTTCAATGTCAGATACTGGTAGATTCATGATCTGCTTGCAATTGCACATGTACAAAGTGCTTTCCGTTTCCTGTTTCGATTAACGTTGTGAAATATGGAATTTCACATATTCAAGGTATACGTAGAAATACCGTATACGTATTTTTTTTGGAAAAACATTTGACATGTTTATTTAATGTATGATTATATGATATGTGGATAAAATACTAATTTGGCGAAAGGAATCGCCAAAATACATGTTCACTTGTAAATGCGACGTATGTTGAAATTGTGTATTTTAGAAATACCGTATACGTATTTCTTTTGGAATAATGTTTGACATGTTTATTTAATATATGATTATACAATACATGAATAAATTCCTTTCGCCGCAATCTATGTTCGCTTGTAAACACTAGGTATGTTGAAATTGCGTATTCTAGAAATACCGCATATGTATAAATTTTGGAAATGTAATTGTCATGATTATTTGTCGTATGATTATGGTATGCGCAGATAAAATAACCACTTGACGAAAGAATAGCCCTAATACGCATTTGCTAACATACGTCGTGTATGTTGGAATAGTGTATTCTAAGTGTTCGCGTAGATGCTTGTGTGTGTAAATGTTTGAGTGTTAGTGCCTTAGAGAGGTGCTGATATGGGATTCCCGACTCCCTTAGAGACATGTAGGATCCCCTCCATGCGGTGGTTCGCTATAACCACTCACTGTGATGTGTATGTAATCGTATCCCTATGTGTATAGTGCTTTACAACATGCTTTACTTCATGCTATACTTCATGCTTTATAACATGCCTGCTAACATGCTTGTATTGATTGTTTATTATGCTTTACTCCACATGTTATTGATGAAAACTGTTTTAGTTTGGGATTATGTCTATAGTCCAAACATTCGGTACCAGACTTGCGGTTGTGGCTGAGATTCATATCGCCACAACGGACGTGACTGGCGAACCCGAGTTGTACTTCGGTTGGCGATAGTGGTTGGTCACACGGAGTGCTTTTGCGCTCCATATCGCTCAACTTGTGGTGCGCTCGAGCTAGTCAGGCTCATCAAGTAAACCGGAGTGTATATGTATGTTCACCATGTTTGATCGCTACTGCTTGAACCTAGGGTACCAAACTTACCAGTGGCGATCCCGTTAACCATGGTACCTCGATCCGCTAAGACGCATGAGCCGGGCATGGTGGTATGGGACACCGTGGTCGATTTGTCGGCCTCGCCGGGGTCATGTGCCTCCCGTAGTGACCATTGCGCAACCAAACTCGTGAGCCGATTATGGTGGTATGGGACACTATATTCGAGATTTGTCGATACTTACGGCGAGAGCCGAGTACGGTGAGACACGTGCTCGTCGACGGGCGACGAGTCCTCCGTAGTATGTTCGAGTATACTCCAAGTGTCTGTGATTGGCGACGAGTCTTTCACAGTAACTAGAGTATGAGTTGAGCCGAGTACGGTAAGACCTGTACTTGAGCTGACGGCTAGTGATTGAGCCAAGTACGGTGAGATATGTACTTGAGCTGACGGCCAGCAATTGAGCCGCATACGGTGAGATCTGTATCCGCGCTGACGGGTGACGAGCCCTTTGCGATGCCTTCACTACGCTTCTCAAACCATAATATCGTATGAGATTAGCTAGGATTGACGACCCTAGAATGGATCATGTTTGGGAATGATACAAGGGAGGTACCTTAGTTTCCCAATACTCTTTGGTTGAAATGGACTAATAAAAACTTGGTAATCATGAGCATCATCGCACCGTATGTGCTTTGTAGATGTGGCGCACTGAGGGAGTAAGCATTCGCGAACGTAAGATGATGTCGCTTGAGGGTGGTTTGGCAAGGGCATACAGCATCATGTCATATCATTTTTGCACTTAACAAGAGTAATTAGAAATGTTTGATTTGTACTGCGTTATCATTACTGCTTGATTGATTTGATAACATATTAACCTATGCTTTATTGTTCCACTGAGTTAGCTACTCACTCCCACGTTACGGGACGGTGTTTGCAACACCCACCAGACTCTGTCGCAGGTGTAGATGGCGCCTCTGTTCAGGAGCCGGAGCTCGATTTCGAGGAGGATCAGGAGGAGTTCTCCTTTATGCAGTACTCTAACGGCTATGCTTAGGCCGACTGCATCGCGGGGATTCCAGGGTTTATCTACAGAGTTGTATTTTGATTTTTGACTTGGGAACAATACATGTATATTGGTACTCAGTTAGTACTTATACTCTGGAGTTCACAAAATTTTGATACTTTACATATTTTGAATATAAAATTTCAGTCTTCCGCTTGCCTTTATACAATTGAACTGGAGTATGAATTACTATTTTGGTATAATCTCATTCATGTTTATTGTGCTAACTCAGACAACATTTAACGATCATTGTGTATGTTGCATAAGTGATGCGTTGGAACTCGGGAGTTGAGTTCATACTCAACCCCCGAATTTCAGGGCGTTACAGTTGTCCTGCTGAACGGTCAGCCCACTACTACTGGCCTTGTTGGGCATTAAACAGATGGACGGTCTGGATGGAATACATAGATATGGTGGGTGTCACATATCACCAATGGGCCCCACCAACGGATGGCTAGCATGGATATACAACACATACATTATGGTGGATCCCACCATCCCAGGTTGCTGGACGGTGTGGATCAAATGCATCACAGTGGAGGTCCACGTCCCAAGCATGGACGGCATGGATATGACACGTATAACAAGGTGGTTCCACGTCCAGCCTATTTGGATGGTGGGGATAAAATACTTACATCATGTGGGTCCCACATCCTTGCTAGATGGTGCAGATGCCACATGTCATCAAGGTAGGCCCCACTTCCCTCATTGGATGGTGAGGATGAAACACATATCATGGTGGTCCCATGGTTGGATAGTGTGTATGCAACACATACATCACTGCAGGTCCCACTGTCCAGGGGTATGGACGGTGTGGATAAGGCACTTACATCAAGGTAGGCTCCACTGTCTAGGGACTGGACGGTGGAGATACAACAGATGCATTAAGGTGGGTCCACACGTGTGGCCCACCAACTTTGGATCTAGCTGATATTCATGTTTTCTCTTCATCTAGGCTTGTCCAGATGGACAGGCAATTGGGCCTACTACTGGACGTCAGCAAGGTGGGCCCCACAGGTGGACGACATGGATATAATACATAGATCATGGTGGTGTCCATGTGGTGGGCCACACAGCCCTACATCAGGCTGATATTAGTGTTTTCCTTGCCGGTGGCCCAAAAATGAGCAAAGAAAGCTTCATTTGGATGGTGGACAAAGAAGATGGGCGGTGGCCCCACGCTTGGACAGCCATGTGGTCCACCATTTGGAAAGCATGGATAACATTCATTCATCATCATCAGGTGGACCATTAAACCAAAAAAAAAAGGAGAGAGAGAGAGAGAGAGAGAGAGAGAGAGAGAGATCGGCCAAAAGGAGGGGACACCGCCATTATGGGCCTCTCCAAAACAAATCTAAGCCTTACATCATGGGCTCCATGCATGCATGGGGCCTACATCTAAAAATCTGAGGTGGGGATGCCATCCCCACCATGAAATTAGGATCTAGGTGACCCATCAAAGCCATAGATTAAATAAAACATTATGATGGGGTCCATGGAGAATGGCCCCATCATGTCTCATGCATGCAACAAGGGTGGGCCGTTGGTCACACCCAAGGGACCAAGTAGGATCTCCACTGTTAATTGGTGGGTCCTACATGCCCCTAAGCAAGTAAAATTAAAAATTTAGGCAAGAAAACATCAAAACTAACCCTAGAGAAGCACCCACCTCAAATCTCTTCCTCCTTCTTCCACCTTTAGGTTCTAGAGCTCCAAGTGAAAAGTTTTAATGATTGAGATGGGTTTTTTATGGTTGGATTGAGAGGGATCTAAGGTGAAAGTGGCTGGATTTTTGGGTTCATGGCTTGGATGTCCATGACTTCTCTCTTGCTAGCAATAAGGAAGAAAGGGAGGGAAAGAGAGATGTAAGAGGGGTGTAATGATTGCTTGTAAGGTTATGATTTGTTTGTGTAAGAGGCATGGGCTAGCAATTATTATTTTGTAAGAAGCATGGGGCAATGGTGTAGGGTGATGTCATCCTAGGTGTCACGCCCCAAACTCAGAAACTAGGCTCACAAAATTCCCGATCGCCGAATCCGGCGCTAACAGCCTCCATAGTACCCCATTCTTAGCTCTCGGCACCCATACACCAGGTTCTGATCCTGGCATCCTACAAGGAGGATTTCAAACATGGTTTTGATTTAGTATAAGCATAACCATAAGCATAACTCACGAACAATAACTATAAGAACACCATCACAAAATTCACTATGATAAAAAACTTTAAGTACAATGCATATGAAAGGGAAATACATTCTAATGAAAATAACAGAAAACTCCAGAAGCTCAGCTGCACGCTTCAACGGCGGCGAGGCTATGGCTAGGTCCTGGCTTCACTTCCACGCATCAATCGTGCATAAGCTTATAGAAAGCTTAGAGGGTGGTGTAAGTGTGTGCGCAATACGAGGGTGCTCAGAATGCAAGGACAGAGTAATGCGGAATCATACTGATGAGTACATGAATATAATTAGCCGTATTAAGGCTATAAGATGCAAGATATAAATGCGAACGACCATAATAAGACCATGCGATGTGAGATGCAACTCAAGCATGCCAATCCTCATATCGATGCAGCTCATCACTAGAGCATCAAATATCAGTATGGTTCTCATTCTGGATAATCATCAGGGTTTAGTATACTCCAAATAGCACTGCCTCTCTACCAGCCGTATAGTCCAAGTAAGCATAAGAAACCTCACTATCCGCTTGACCAATAGTCTGCCAATACTTATTCGGCATGTCGATAGCGGACCCATTCACGATCTGGTCAAACTCATCCTAGCAACGCCCCCTACACTTGGGCGGGTAAGGCCACACCTCTTTCCAACCACCACGACATAGTGGGAGACGCGGCTTCTTGGTATTCAGCCCTCATGCGCTCATGAATCCACTCGGTCTCGACATTGGAATCATCCTCTGGTACCATCGGGTTTAAGGATTTTTACTCAGGGACATCTATAATGCTCCGATGCTAGAAACAGTATTTCCGGTATCTAGCCACCCACGATGTGTCTGTGGAGGCCATGACCCTGATGTCGCTAGGGCATAATATAATCACAATCACATGAATGCAAGTGCATGAATCACCCTACCAGACATGCGACAATCTTGCACGTACCGCACGCTCATGTTGGGCAACTCCGCCTATCAGGGAGCCCATAAATAATTCGCCCGAAGGCATATGCTATGATTGGTCAATCCTCATATCAGGCATACATATGATGCGTATGATCATGAATCATGTGTATATACTAAACATGTTATATGGTGATGGGCTCTGTTCATAACGAAGATGGACCTAGACGGCCTACACACTATGAGTATGGGCCTATCAATGGGCCCTAGGGAGAGTGACAATGCGGATATTTAACTAATATCATCTATACAATGTAAACGTCAAACCATCATTGCTCCCAAGGCGTAGCCCGCCATTGAGATCATCGCATAAACCACGGTGGAAACACATTACAATGGGCCTTATGTACATCCAATTGGGCCTCGACCCATGGGCCTCCAATATGTCAAATGGACCTCATACCATGGGTCTCATATATATCAAAGTGGGCCTCAGTGGGCAGGCCACAATTACATCAAGTTGGGCCTAATCACATGGGCCTTGCATACGTCACAATGGGCCTCATAACATGGGCCGATATCTATTAAGGCGGCCTCAACAACGGGCCTCATACAAATCAAGGTGGGCCTCAACAATGGGCCATAAATATGGTAAGTGGGCCACACCACATGAGCCACATGTATGTCAAATGGGCCACACTCAAATATAAGTGGTGATAAGGATTTCCACCATTAGAATTCTGAAGGGTTTAATGGTGGACGTTCAAACCCACTGTTTTCTATAATGTGGTCCACCTGATCCTAGATCTGTCATATATATATATATATATATTTATATATATATAAATTTATTCCATCACAGGCCTTAACATAATCTCCAAAATGGTTGGACGGTTTGGATGAAACACATGCATCATGGTGGGTCCCATAGGGATGGATGGCATAAATAAATTACATAACTCATGGTGGGGTCCGCACTAATGGAAGGTGTGGATTACCATACGTACATACATCAGTGGGTCCCATGTGGGGCCCACCATAATGTTTATGTTCCACCCAACCAATGGATAAGGTCACACAGATCTGGGGCCCACCAAAATGTTTATTTTCCACCTATCCTGTTGACAAGGTCATACAGACCTTGGGGACCACCATAATGTTTATTTTCCACCCAACCAGTGGATGTGGTCACACGGACCTGGGCCCACCAAAATGTTTATTTTCCACCTAGCTTGTTAGTAAGGTCACACGGACCTGGGTGAGGAGTAAAAACAAATTTCATATATGATCCAAAACTTCTGCAACCCAAAAGGGTTTTAATGGCAGACGTTTAATCCTCACTATTCCCCACCGTGTGGGCCACCTGAGATCCTAATACGACTGATTTTTAGGGGTGGCCCACAGCTAGGAGGGGGCCCACCCATTGCACAACGTGGATGCTCATCACAAGTCATGATGGGGCCCACAGCTGGGACCCATGTTTGGGCCAGCACGTGCATCACGGTGGGGCACACACAACTGATAAAGAATGCTCGCCGCACGTCGGCGGCGTGCAGAGGTGATCTTTTATATATATTTTTTATTTTTAAGAAAAAGGGTTTTTCCACGGTTTTTCTTATGTGGGGCCCACATCAGATGGATCCACTCCACCCATTGGATTTCATGGCTCAAGACCGTCCATATGAGCCTAATATACAACATGTTTTTGGCGAGTAAAAATGTCAAGACAGGTTTTAACAGTAAAAACTACTATTTCCTATGGTATGGTCCGCTTGATTATTCAATTGGCCTCATTTTTCGGATCAACGCCTAAAATAGGCTGGGAAACAGGATAGACGACATGGATTATATACATACAACAAGATGGGGCCTGCATGAGTGGCCCACTCGAAGCACAGTACACCCCAACGTCAGTTCACATTTCATTGTTAATCGCACCCATGTCAGTTCACACTTCATTGCTGAGCCACATCTAGCGTCCAGAGACATTGGACGGTGTGGAATAACACAGGCATCATGGTGGGTCCCACATGGACATGGCCCACCATGCATGTATATATATATATATTATATTAATATAATATAAATATATCACATATATTTCAGTCTAGTGGGTGGGATTTCCCTGAAATGTGGTGGGCCACTCCGTCTGATGGATGGAGTAGATTTAACACAATTCGGTGGGGCCCACAACATTTTAGGGAGAGAGAGAGGGAGAGAGAGAGAGAGGGCCCCGCCACTATGGACCCTTCTCTACATTGCATACATCATTTTGGATCCCACATCAAGTGGCCCTAAAGTTGAAATCAACGGTGGATCACCCACCTCTAGGCATTCTCCTTGGTCCCTTAACCTCCTTAGCTCCTTACCTACACTATTAATGGAGGTTGATGATGAATGGATGGTTGAGATGGGAGATGAGAGAGAGGGAAAGTGGGCCACACTTGGCTTTGGGAGAGAGCTTGGATGTTGGAATTTCTTGCTTAGGATATTTGAGAAATGACAGAGAAAAAGATGTGATGGGATGATGTGGTGGTTGTAAGGAAAGGTATGGGTTATTTGAAAATTTATAAAAGAGGAATGGTGAGGGGAGGGAGAGAGTTGACTTATGGAAAAGGAGGGATGGGTTGTTGTACTTGGGGTATGACTTGTACTTGACATTGATTGATTGATTGATTGATAGGACATGTCATAGAGATTCCCTCGAAATTCGTAACACGTGGCGTTTCTTCGGAATGAACGCGGACCCACAACTTCTATCCTGGGTATCGGATTGGTGTGCGAGTAGCAGCGTTAGAACTACGGCGATAGCGCGGTCACCAAAGTACAGGTTTTGGTTCGAGCCGGCTTCGGTATGCAGGACTCAGCTTAGGATTGTGCGCAAACGTCGGATACGGGTCGAGGATTGTCAGAATTTGACTGGAAGGACCGCGGAATCCTATGGAATGATACGGACTAGGATACGGCTCTTACACTAGGTAGCTTAGGATGACATCATACCCATGATGACTTCACCTAGGAAATATACTATCTGGAATGGCTAGGTCCCGCACCGTGCGGTCCACGACCGGAATAGAGCGCTGGCCACATCTCACAATCTAAGTGTCGCATTAGCGTATGAGACGCGGCGTTGGAAACGCGGTAACGACGCGATTGCAATGACATGGGTCTCTGGTTAAGCCGACTCGGGTTCACAGGATGTAACTCAAAGTCTCTTGCAAATGCTATCTATAAGTCGCAGGTCGCCAGAATTCGATGGGGTGGATTACAGGATCCTAAGGAATGAAATGATACTAGGACACTGGCCTGATAGATGACACACTGATCTAGAAGGATGGTGATGTTACTAGTTTATCATTTATTAGGATTGCAACTTGGGTTCGGCTAATGTCATGCCCCGAACTTGAAAATCGGACTCACAAAATTTTCGATCATCGAATCCGACGATGACAGCCTCCGTAGTACCCCATTCTCGGCTCCCGGCACGTATACACTAGGTTCTGATCCTAGGATTCTAGGAGGAGGATTTCTAACATGATTTTGATTTGTAATGAGCATAAATATAAGCATAACCCACGAACAATAACCACAAGAACACCATCACAAAATCCAATATGACCAAAAACTTTGAGTACAATGCATATGAGCATGAATCATGAAACTATACTAAACATGTTATATGGTGATGGATTTTGTTTATAACGACGATGGGCCTAGACGGCTTATACACTACAAGTATGGGCCTATCAATGGGCCCTAGAGAGAGTTACAATGCGGATATTTAACCATCATTGCTCTTACAATACAGATCAAACCATCATTCCTCCCAAGGCACGACCACCAAAACATCATTCCATGCATCATGGTAGAATCTTACATTGCAATGGGTTTCATATACATTGCATTTGGTCCACACAAAGGCCTCACATACGTCTCATTGGGCCTCATATAAATCTAATGGGTTGATCAAATGAGCCGAATCAAATGTGCCGAATCAATGAGCCAAATCAAATGGGCCGATTCAAATGAGTCAATCAAATGGGCCGATTTAAAAAGTTCAAATCGATGGGCCAAGTTGAATGGGCCGAGTCGAATGGGCCAAGTCGAATCGGCCGAGTCAAATAGGCCGAGTCAAATAGGCCGAGTCAAATGACCGAGTCAAATAGGCCGAGTCAAATTGGCTGAGTCGAATAGGCCGAATTAATTGGGCCGATACAAATGAGCTAATTAAATAGGTCGATTCAAACAAGCAAAATCAAATGGGCCGAATCAAATGGGCCCCAGATTCATCAAATTGGGCCTCATCAAGTGGGCCTCTAATACATTAAATGGGTCATACCAACTACACCCTTAATCCATTGTTAGAGATCATTTTAGAGCATTATTTTTAAAAAATGAATCATATCCAAAGATCATCTGGACCATGCCACACCGAACAGTGGCGATAAGGGTTCCCACTGTTAAAATCCCAGTGGGCCCACCATAGCATTTATTTCCATCCGGTCTATTGATAAGGTCACAAATACCTGATCTTAGAGGAAAACAAATATCATATTAGTCTAAAATTCCTGTAACCCAAAATGGGGTTTCAATGGTAGTCATTCAAAACCATTATTCTCTGCAGTGTGGTCCACTTGATAACTGGATCTATCTCATTTCCCGTCTCAAGCTTGAGACAAGCTTGCCAAATGGATAGACGGTTTGGATGGGGAAAACATCCATCAGCGTGGGGCCGCTGGGACGCCAGATGGATGGACGGTGTGATATATATACATGCATCATGGTGGGTCCCACAGCTGATGGGCCCCACATGCGTTGGCGCACACACAGCAGCTCCTTAGCTGTGTTATGTACAACGTTAGCTGCTGCTGACGGTTTGAATACAGGTGAGTCCCACGTAGTGCCCACCACTATATATCTTAAAACATATATGTATATATATAATATAATATTATATTTATATAATATAATATAATATATTATATTATATAATAAAATAACATAACATATAGGAGCTTAAAAAAAAGCCACCGTCCAGGCCCTTGGATGCTCTGGACGGTGATGATCTTAGGCATAAACCATGGTGGGTTCCACACGTGTGGCCCACCTCTCGTACATAATTAATGTATAATATATATGATATTAATATACATCAAACTCTCTCTTCTTTTTTTTTTTAAAAAAATAAAAATAAAAATAAGGATAGCTGGTTAGTACATTCCAGCGTCAGACCACACTATACTGTTAGCCACACCCCACTGACGGTATGGATTCAACACATGCGTCAGGGTGGGTCTCACATGGATGTGGCCCACCTGTTGGATCGACCTAATACTTGAGTTTTCTCTTCCGTCCAGGCCAGTAATGGGCCTGGACGGTGTAGATCCAACACATCCATTAGATGGGTCCCACGAAGGTGGATGGCATGGATAAAATATATACTTCATGGTGGGCCACACTCATCATCGACATCACCAAAAGATAAGGGGAGAGAGAGAGAGAGAGAGAGAGAGAGAGGAGAGAGAGAGAGAGGGACCCCGCCACTAGGGGGCCCTCCCTTTTACAATGCATACATCAAGTGGGTCCCACATCAAGTGGGCCCAAAAGTTTAAATTAATGGTGGATCACCCACCTATCGGCCTTCTTCCTTAGCTCTTTGGACTTGTATGCTCCTTGCCTTCCATTTTAATGGAGGTTGATGGAGAATGAGTGGTTGAGATGGGAGATGAGAAGGTGGGCCACACTTAGTTTTTGGGAGAGAGCTTGGACGTTGGAAGCTCTCATGGGATTTGGGAATTGCTTAGAGAATGAAGGGAGAGAGGAATGATGAATTGATATGGGATGGGTGTTGTAAGGAAGGGGATGGAGAGGTAAGGTTTTGTTTGAAATTTGGAAAAAGAGGGATGGGTAGGGAGAAAGAGTGTTAACTTGTGGGAAAAGAGGGAGTGGTCATTTGTACTTAGGATAGGGTGAGGTGGCATTGAGGTAAGGTGATGTACTTGACTTGATTTGATGTGACATGTTGTAGAGATTCTCTCGGAATTCACAACACGCGGCGTTTCTTCGGAATGAACGCGACCCACATCTCCTGGCCCGGGCATCGGATCGGTGTGCGAGTCGTGGTGTTGGAACCGTAGCAACGGCGCAGTCGCTAAGGTACAAAATTTTGAGTTGAGTCGACTCTGATATGCAGGACTCGGCTTAGGATCACGCGCAAACATCGGATATAGGTCGAGGGTTGTCGAAATTCGACCGGAAGGACTGCGGAAGCCTACGGAATGGTACGAACTATGATACGAGCTTACAACTAATTTAGTATATGTCAGGGCTGCAACTTAGGTTCGGGTCAACCAAAACCCGATTGAGTTCCTGGCGGGTTGGGTCAGGTTGTCAAGGTGGTCCGTTGGTTCAAGTTGAAAAACCCTAACACCATATGAATTTACGTTGTTCGGAATTGGGAGTGGGTTAGGTCGGGTTGGGAATAATCACATGGATTTTGGTTGGGTTGAGTCCGGTCAGTTTGTTGATGAAGTCTTTTCTATTGAAAGCTAGGCTGAGATGGTTTTGGATTGGGTATCATAACAGAGTAAAAAGGACTTTGGTTTGAGTTCTGGTTGGACTTTGGATCAGGATGGTTTGTAGATTGGGTGTTCTTGAGGTTGGATTGGGCTTGATTTAACCCTCAACCTGACCTAACTCACTCAAGTTACACCCCTAGTATTTATCAATAGTGGACAAATAATAATAGTAGGTGGATTATAAGTTACGGTCGACCCAACAGATAACTTCTAATCTTCCCCCAACGTGTGACATCCAACTTGTCCAATAGGTTGGTCCCATGATTTAGATTACCTCGTTCACGAACCATCTACATTTACTCATCGAGCGGACCATACTTGTATTTTGTTATTCATCAGGAGCAAAACATTATTTTCTACTTTCTGGCCCATCTGATTATTGTACCCTATTTTTACGATTCCTAGAACAGCCAATTAAGAAAGGGTACATGTCATTGCATGAAAAGCATAAAGCATGTATAAGATTTATGAGGATATTCGAGCGCGTGTCATGGAATTATAGTTGGTGCTGCTCAAACTATTACATGTCATCAATAGATGAAACGTAGCTAAGAAGCTCGAATACAATACGTGATCGAGAGAAAATTAGCGCTGACATGGTTACTGGGACAAGTGTCCAAGAAGAGTCTGGAAGGAATGAGTAGTGCTAAAGTGATTTTTGTCAACTAAACATGGGAAAGAAACATCTAGATGATTATTGCAAGGAAATTTATAAATAGTAAAGGATTTTAATAAAGGAAAGTGTCTCATACCAACCCAATCAAATAAATCAAATCTATCTTTCAATTATTCTTTATGTTGAAATTGCGGTAATGACCGCTATACTCGAAATAGGAATATGCCAATATGTACTAGAGGGCGGTGAATAGGACTTTTTAAAATTTTTATGCTTATTACAATCCTATTAGTCCAATCCTGAGTAAATAGACATGAGAAAATCAGGATATCATCAGAGAAACTCAAATAGCTTCCAAGCCAAATTAAGGATCCAATCACAAAACTATTTAAATGATAATCATGGAATGATTTATAGTTAATGATGGATGTGACTGTTTGTGAAGTGTGAGCAGTTATAAAGATAGTTAATGAAATCACACAAGTAATTAAAGATAATGAACAATCACAAACACGGTCATTTTTATAGTGGTTCGACTACTTGTTTACTCCACTCCTGGCAGATGCACTTAGCCCTTGAGTGTGCCGGATTTCACTAAGGAGGTTTCACAGCGGTTCACCTTAAACCTAAGGTTTTAAATCAGGTTCACCTTCAACCTTTACAACCTACACTTAGGCTGACTGTTTATGCTCCCTGAGCAAGGGTCAACACGTAGCACCCGGTTTTAGGCACACTGGCCAAGGATCTACATAAGGAACCTCTGTTTATGCTCCCTGAGCAAGGGTCAACACATAGCACCAGGTTTTAAGCACACTGGCCGATGATCCACATAAGGAACCTAACTGTTTATGCTCTCCACAGAGTAAGGGTCAACACAATGCACCCTTCACGTACACTCCCACCGGAGGCCTCCTACGAGACCCAATCCTGAAAAGGAATGATCACAAGTGTCCTTTGGACTCTAATAACTTACAAATAAGTGGATGAGTCCCATTCAACACGTTGATGAAGATCTCCTCCTTCGTTGATGAAGAATCTTCTGCTCCCTTGATCCGCAACACAGATGATGTACCAATACACGGCTTTGGGTTGGGTCAAGGTTAAGACGAAATCCTACTCTATAAAATATTTTCCTATAAGGAAGATAGAGTGATTCCAATCATTTATGCATTCAAGGCATCCCAGCTTAATGATTTACCATTAAGGTAGTAGCTGGAGGATCCTTGAATGCAGAAGTTCATTCCCCAATCCACTTTATTGAATATCAATGATGAGGGTGGATTAGAGGATGAACTTCCTTGAGAGAAAGGGCTTTGGGTATAAGATCTAAGGTTAAACACTTAAAAGCACTCTCTTCTTTCTCTACCAGCAACAATAGACAAGTCCTCTTTATATAGGCAAAAGGTTCCAACGAATATAAAATGGTCACATTTATAACAGAGTTCGATATCATCGAGCGGGTTCGATATCATCGAGCGTATACTCTTGATAGCATCGATGGTCCGCTCGATGACACAAACTCAAATGTCATATGCTATTGAAACATCTTGCCAATTGATCGATGGAATCGAAATAGGTGTCGATGTCATCAAATTTCAAACTCTGATTCAATCGATACTATTGTCGATTCATCGTCATTTGAAAATGAGAGAGACTTGATTTAAAATATTTCAGGTTCACAAGAATGATCGAGGGACCTTCGAGATTATCAGAATTTGAATGTTGATGATATCGATAACTGTGTCGAGGCATCGATAAATCCAACGGATTTCTCATTAAGCTTGCTGGACAGTCTATGTCCTTGTTCGATGCTATCGAAACAGTACCGATATCATCGATATTTAAATATCGATTCTATCAAGTGACCCTTGATCATAGATAAACTATCATGAAATATTTTGCTGAAAAACTTGGTGGCCATGACCGATATCATCGAGAGCCTTCCGATATCATCGAGATTTAAATTTTGATGGTATTGAGGAGGCTTCGATATATCGATGCACATATGATATTCTTAAGAAAAAATGGGGGCACCAGAGATCTACCTGTCGATATTATCGAGTCACCTTCAATGGACTCGAGATTTAAATATTGATGATATCGATAGGTATATCGATACATCGATAAATTCATCCAGATGTACATGTGGCTGTTGGACACTTTTGTCCTCATTCCGATGGAATCGATTTATCATCGAGGACATCGGCAACGCAGGTCGATCATATCAAGATGTGTTTCGATAAAATCGACAAAACAAGAAAACTTAGAGATTTTTTGATTTTGAAAAAGTTTTCTTAACTTAAAACCCTATGATATTCTAATTGGTTTTAAGGGTTTTAATTATCTGGTGTTTTGGGACAAGGGATGTGAGGCTTAAATTTACTTGTGGCGAGTTTGGGCCTATATCCGGTTGAGGCAGACGGTTGATTGATCTTCCTATGGAGCTCTCCTGTCTGACAGACTCAACACTCATGCTAATTGGCAAACTAAAGTACTTTCAATCTCCCCCTTTGTCAATTACGTGACAAAATACCAAAACACCCTAGAACATATTCTATACTGACATCCTAAATTGTGTGTACATACACTTTACACAATTTTACAATTTAATCTAGTGGGCACACACATAATCATTCAGACAGATTCAGAAGTTGATCCCCCTATCTGCAAACTCCCCCTATCTTGGTGCAACTGGTCCCCTTAACACCTGCAACACCATATGTAAGACCCGTAACCTAGACTGTACCATTCTGTAGGACTTCGCGATCCTTCCGGTCGAATTTCGCCAATCCTCGACCCGTTTCTAACGTTGCGTGCGATCCTAAGCTGAGTCCCGCATGCCGAAGTCGGCTCGACCCGAAACCTGTATCTTGGCGACCGCGTCGTCGCCACGGTTCTAATGCCGCGACTCACGCACCGAACCGATACCTGGTCCAGGAGATACGGGTCAGCATTCGGTTCGAAGAAACGCCGCACGTTGCGAATCTCGAGGGAATCTCTACGAGATATTCCATCAATCAAGTCAAGTACACCTCCTTACCTCCATGTCACCTCACCCAACAACAAGTAAACATGACTACTCCTCTCTTACCATAAGTCCACTCTCTCTCCCCACTCACCATCCCTCCTTTACCCATTTTTCAACTTAACCTATCCCCATTTATTACAACCACTCCACCCATCCCTTCCATTCATATCTCCCATCACTTCTCTCTCTCCCTCATTTTTCTCAAATCTCTCCAAGCAACAAAAATTTCATACGTCCAAGCCCTTCCCCAAAGCCAAGTGTGGCCCACTTTCCCCTACTCTCACATCTCCCATCTCAACCGTTGGATCATCATCAACCACCATTAAAAGTGGAGGCTAGGAGCTAAGGAGGCTTAAGGAGCAAGGAGGAGTACAAGAGGTGGGTGATCCACCGTTGATTTCTATTAAAGGGGCCCACAAATAATGGGATCCATCTTGATGTATGTATTTGTGATTAGAGATGGGCCCATAGTGGCGGGGTCCCTCTACTCCATCGATCTCTCTCTATTTCTGTCTCGCTTTCTCTCTCTTTCCCTCTCTTTCTCTCTTCCTTAGAACGAAGTGGGCCCCACCAATATGTTAAATCTACTCCATCCATCAAATGGGGTGGCCCACCTCATTTTAGGAGAGATCCACCACCTATTTAAATTATATGATATATTATAATATTTTATTAATATTTATATGTATAGTGGGCCACAAACATGCTGGACCCACCTTGATGAGCATGGACATGTACATGTGGGACCCACCATGAGGGACCCACCATGATATTTGTGCCGTCCAGTGTCCAGAGACGCTGGACGTGAGGAGAGGCTAACATGGAGTGCGCTTACTGACATGGTGGTGTACTAACAAGCTAACAAAAAAAATAGTGCTTTTGGGGCTGCTCATGTAGGCCCTACCTTGATGTATGAGGCTAATCCACGCCGTCCATTTTGCTCTCCAGCTCATTTTAGGTGTTGAGCCAAAGTCTTAAGGTGATCTAATCACCGAGTGGGCCATACCCTCTAAAATCATGTAAAGACATGCTAGAACATATAAAAGTACTTGGTGGGACCCACCTGAAGTTTGGATGCAGCTGAAACTCGGTCTGGACGGCCAAAAAAGGGGGACACACATAATGGGAGGGCTGGATTATGAATCACATCTCAGTGGGCCCGCAAAAAAAAAAAAAAAGAGCAGCGCTGCTGCTGCTGCAGACGCAGGCAACGCCTGCGCTGCATGGACGGTGAGCGGACGAGCCAGGTCCTCATGGCTCCAGCCGTGGGCCCCACGTGATGCGTTTCCAACATCAAAACCATACATTTGGTGGGCCCCCTTTTTCTGTAGGGCTTTCCCAAAATTCAGCCGCAAACGGAACTCAGGTGGCCCATACCATCTAAATCATTTGAAGACATGCCTATATCATATAAAAACACTTGGTGGGGCCTACTTGAATTTTTGATGTGGCTGAAACTTGGTCTGGACCCTCAGAAAAGTGGGACACACATAATGTATGGACTGGATTTGTGAACCACCTCGCGGTGGGACCCCTAACAATGTGACCTTATCAACAGGTCGGTTGGCAAATAAATATTACGGTGGGCTCCCTGACCGTGGGCCCAGGTCACGTATGACCTTATGAACTGGTTGGGTGGCAAGTAAATATTACAGTGGGTCTTAGCCCACGTGATCTCATGAACAGCTTGGACGTCAAATAAACATCCCAGTGGGCCCTACCCTTGGTCCACAGATTGGAGGTAATAAACATTGCAATGGGCCCTAGGCCCATGAGACCTTATGAAAAGGTTGGATTGAAAATAAATGTTTTGGTGGGCCCCCTATTCATGTGGCCTTATCAACAGATTGGATAGTAAAATAAACATTATGGTGGGCTTCACATGTGGCCCACTTGGATGCATATGGCCCATGTACTTAGGCCCATCTTGATGTATTTTTAGGCCCATTATTAAGGCCCACTTGGATATTTATGAGATCATGCATTTAGGCCCATCTTGGCATGAATATAGGTCCAATGTTGAGGCCACTTTGGTATATATATGGGCCCATGTATGTAGGCCATCTTGATGTGTTTATGGGCCCGTTGTTTGGGCCTACCATGTTATATATAGGCCCACATTATGAGGCCCGTTTAATGTATTTGTGGCTCATTGTTGAGGCCCACTTTGATATGTATATGGCCTATGTGATTAGGCCCATTTGATTCACATAAAGCTTATGTGATCGAGCTCATTTTAATGCATTCTCAGGCCTATGGGTGATGACCCATTGCAATGTACCTAAGGCCCACCGATGAGGCTCATTGAGGTGGCCCACTTGATGAATATAAGGCCCATAAGATACGGCCCATTTGATGTATTTAGGGCCCCATGGGATATACCTAAGGCACATTGCAATGTGTAATTCCACCAGGATTTATTTAATGGTACTTAAGGCGAGCCGAACCTTAGGGACAATGTTGGTTTGACGTCCACATTCTACGAGTAATGTTGGTTACATGTCCACATTATAACTCTCCCTAAGACCACTGATAGGCCCGTATCTGTTTCATGTAGGCCATCTAGGCCCATCTTCATTGAGAGGATAGTTTATTGCTTTATAACATGTTTAACACAGCCCCATGATTCATGATCATACGCATCATATGTATGCTTGATATGGGAGTGACTGATCATAGCATATGCCTACTGGCAGATCGTTTATGGGCTCCCTGATATGCGGAGTTGCCCTACATGAGCGCACGGTATGCACAGGATTGATGCATGTCTGGTAGTATGATTCATGCACTTACATCTGTGTGATTGTGATATGCCCTAGCGACATCAGGGCCATAGCCTCCACAGATATATCGTGGGTGGCTGGTTGGATACCGAAAAAATCTTGTTCTAAGCAATTGGGGCGCCATAGATGTCCCTGGGTGAGAGTCTTTGAACCCGATGGTACTAGAGGATGACTCCGACGTCGAGACCGAGTGGATATACGAGCGCACGAGGGCCGAATACCAGAAGGCCGCGTCTCCCACTGTGTCGTGGTCGGTTGGAAAGGAGTGGTGGCCTTACTCGCCCGAGAGCAGGGGGTATTACTAGGCTAAGTTTGACCAGCTCGGAAATAGGTTCGCTATCGACGTGCCGGATAGGTATTGGCTGACTATTGGCCAGGCAGATAGTGAGGTTTCTTACGCTCACTTGAACTGTGCTGCTTGGAGAGAGACAGTGCCATTTGGAGTGTAATGAACCCCGGTGATTATCCATACTGAGAACCGTACTGATTTGGTGCTCTGGTGAGGAGTTGCATTGGTATGATGGTTGACATGCTTGACCTACATGTTGCATCGCATGGCCTTGTTATGGCCGATTGCATTCATATCTTATACTGCATAGCCTTGGTATGGCTGGTTGCATTTACGTACTCATCAGCATAATTCCGCATTACTCTGACTTTTCATTCTGAGCACGTTTGCTCACACTTACACCGCCCTCTAAGATTTTCATAAGCTTATGCACAATTGATGTGTGCAGGTGACGTTAGGATGCAGCCGTAGCTTCGACACAGTTGGAGCGTGCAGTCGAGATTTTTTAGAGTTTTTTTGTATTTGCACTATCTTGTATTTCCTTTTATACACCTTGTACTTAAAGTTTTTGATCATAGTGGATTTTGTGGTAGTGTTCTTGTGGTTATTGTTCGTGGGTTATGCTTGTGGTTATGCTTATTACGAATCAAATGGATTATTAGAAATCCTCCTTGTAGCATCCCAGGATCGGAACCTAGTACATGGGTGCCGGGCGCCGAGAATGGGGTACTACGGAGGCTGTCGGCGCCAGATTCGGCGATCGGAAATTTTGTGAGCCCGGTCTTCGAGTTTGGGGCGTGACACCATACACATTTCCTATCAAGGTGTTTAAATTGTTCTCCCACTTTTTATCAGTCATTTGACAAAGGATAGTTTAAGAGTAGATATTGACTAAAGTTTTAAATTATTTGGGAGAACCAACATTCAGAAAGCATACATATATAAAGTAAAGATGTATAATGATCAGCAGAGTTTAATCAAACATCATATTCAGAAACTATGTATGCATATCAGACAAAATAGAGCAGTGATATAAGCAGATAGCATAATTATTTAAGAAAAACATCACATGCATTACATGTTAGACACTAGATAAACCAGGGGATCTTAAAACATTCTTATGACACAAAAAAAATGTGAATTATCTCCAGCCATTTTCAAAAATAACCATCCCAGCTACCACACTAAAAATATCCCAAAAAAAATATACTGCCCAAGATTGGCAGTGGTATGATCATTCAGCCTATACTAAAATAAAATTCAGCCCATCCATGGGAGCGTCACCTGCCCCACTTTCCCTCTCTACTTGAATGCCTTCCTCAGGTGGATCCTCAGGATATTTATGAAACTTCAAATCCATCCTTCAAATCTTACTTTTGTTGAAGGTTTGGAGAGGAAGTACAGGATCACTTGTAGTTGCAAAGGCTATGGCATTGCATATTGTATGTATGATCCAGGGATATGGTAAGTGAACATCCCTCGCCGTATGAAACGCATAAACCAACTGATGCACGATGAGGGTAGGCAGACAAATCTTGATCCTAGAGGCAACTGAATAAATTATCATAGTCATGAAGCCTGTGAGATCTGCCCTGTTAGAGCCCCTAGAGTAGATGTTTGAAGCAAAGATACCATGTAAGACCTGATAGCGTGGTTCCATGAATCTAGCTTTTAGGGCATTCCCTTGGTGCCACTGGATGTCACGATCATGACAGAGGAATTTGGTGACCTTGGATCGAACCTCAATATTTTCCATGTCTATATTTGGGAGTCCTACAGGTGATAAGGTAAGATTGAATATCCCTGCAACAAACCCAGGAGTGATCAACACATCATCACCATCGACGGTTACGGTGATGGACGGAGGGTCGAATACTGGAGAATGACAGGCGGCGAAGAAATTATATGTTCTTTCAATATGACAAGGCCCGCCAAAATTAAGAATGAGCAACCAATCTATGGCAGCAAGTAGAGGTTCCGGTTATATGGAATTAGACAACTCTTATCGACTTTTCTCTCCTGAATAACCTTTCTCCCAGTGAACTTTTCCAAGATCGGATTTGCTTTTACCAATAGAGGTGCCGGTGCCTCGGACTAGGACCCACCATGCGATCTAGTGCGCTGCCTTGTAGGGGTCCCACGTTCCAGACCACTTGCTTTTGCTTTAGAGGTGAGCACTTTTTGTTGAGAGGATTTCGAAGACTCACCTGGACCGGATACTTTTCCTTTCTTTACCCATTTGGACAAATTTTTTTTGAAGGATTAGGGAAAGAGGACAAAACCTGACTGAAAGGGAATACCCAAAAAGAAAATGGAATCTTGATATATAGAGGGTATTACTGGCTTTGTGGAGCGTTTGGGGTTGTCCGACAAGGCTCCGAGCAGTCTGATTGAGAGGAGCGAACAGGGAAGAATAAAAGAAAAACCTGAGACAAGAACCCCTTTTTTGCGCTCCACCGCCTTATATCGGGTGGCATCTGTCGATATCATCGATCCTTGTTTTGATGATATCGAAAGACCTTGTTCAATATTATCGAAACTGTCTTCGATATCATTCTCGATCATACGATTTTTCTTACTCCAAGGAGGCATCGATGATATCGACCCTTGATCGATTAATCGAGAATGACTTTTCAGGAGATATTGAAGAAAAATATTTTTTGTTTTTCCGCAATTTGACTGACATCCTTGTATAAGAGAATATATCCTTGAATCAATCGTATACATAACAAAATTTTGTACAAGTTTTGTACATCCCAAAATTATAAACATCACAATATTTATGTACAAAAAGATTGAGGTAAGTGACCTCAGATATAACATTTTGGACTTCAGCAAAATTGCATCATTTCGGCAAGTATCCAGATCTTGATGCATGATCTAGACTAGTTCTTCCCTTTTTCTATCCATTTCATGACAGAGTTTTTAATTTTAATGGATTTAGTTTTCTTGTTTAATTTCTCCACTTGATTAAACAACTCCTTCATTCTATTAATCATTTTAGGTGGTGATGGATGTACATTACAACTATCCATATTCCCAGGTGGACTCCTGATATTTTGCATTTCTTTGGTTGGTTTGAAATTACCAATATGATTCTGACCAGGGTTATGTGGAGTCCTCCTAGGTGTCATGCATTCGAACTTATAATGACCAAAATCACCACACATATGACACACTGGAGTAGTTCTTGTGTTACTTCCTGAAACAACAGTTTTTTCAATTATTGATGCCGCATTTCCAGATTTTGATTTAAAATTTTCATATCCTAAGCCGCTCTTGTCTTTTCCAGGCCTTCCCATACCTAATAGTTTTTCTAGCTTTTCACCACTATGGGAAAACTTATAGTTTATCTTAGCCATTTTTCTGGATTCTTCTAGATCAAACAGGAGTGTGTGATTCTCATTTTGAAGGAGCATATTTTTATCTTTGAGTAGCTTAGCCTGTTTGTTCAATTTTTCAGATTCAGATTTTAGGAAGGTATTGACTTTTTCTAATCTCTCATTATCTGAATGATACTGCTATAGATCATTTGTTAATTGTGTGTTGTTTTCCAGTGTTTTATCTAAGTCTTTTTGTAGCAACTTATTTTTGTTTTCCGTTATTCCAAGTCTTTTAAGGATATTTATGCTATGAATGTAGAGTTGATTATAGGCATCTTGCAGTTTATCCTTTTGTTCTTCTTCTTCTCCTTTAGTTTCCTCATTATCAGATGGAAATAATTCAGTGGCTTGTAGTTTTGACACATTATCAGTTGCAATGGGAATGACTGAAGCAGTGGAGACCATAAGGATTTTCAAAGATTTTTTGTCTCCATCGCTTTCTGAGTCGCTAGATTCTGAGTTTGACTCCTCCGTATCATCCCATGTGGCGGCCATTGCTTTACCCTTTGTTTTTCTGTTTGGGCATTCAGTAGATAAGTATCCATACTTCTAACAGGCATAGCATTGTGGTTCTTGGCCTTTTTATGAAATTTACCCATAGCAGGTTTGTTGTCCACCCACCTTCCTCTGGAGGGACGGCCAAGATTCTTCTCAAAGAATTTCCTGAATCTTTGTGCCAGCAAAGCCACTTCCTCATCTTCATCTTCCTTTTCACTTCCACTGTCCTCATTTGTTGTTTTCTTTGAAGTTTTTAGGACAATTGTTTTGGATTTTTGGGTTTGTTTGAAGTGTAGTTCAAAAGTTTCTAGGGAACCTACCAGTTCTTCTACTTTCATTTCATCAATATTCCTACACTCTTCAATAGTTGTTACTTTGCGATTAAACTGTTCCGACAGTGATCTAGGTATTTTCCTACAGATTTTTGGAACTGAAACTTTTTCTCCCAATCCACCCATGGAGTTGCAAATGATATTCAACTTTGTGAAGAACTCCATGAAGGTCTCATGCTCTTCCATTCTGAGACTTTCGAACTAAGAGGTCAGTAGTTGTAGTTTGGACCTCTTCATAGTGCTCGTGCCTTCATGGGTTATTTCCAATAGATCTAATGCTTCTTTGGATGTCCCACACATACTTATTTGATTGAATATATCCTGGGACACGGCACAGTAGATGACATTCATAGCTTTGGCTTCAGCAGTTTTTCTTTCTTTATCGAACGTCATCCACTTCTCTTTGGGTTTGAGTTTTGTGATGGTTGTGCCACTATCAAGTACAATTTGTTCAGATGGTGACACATATCCACTCTCAACTATATCCCAAACATCATGATCAAAAGATCTCAGAAAGTAGTGCATCCTAGCCTTCCAGTATGCATAGTTTGATCCATCAAATACTGGAGTCCTAGTGACCGATGAGCCCTCTCCTTTGGCTATATTCCCAACTTCAGTCAAGATCACTCTCTAGGCGGTGAAGCCCTTAAAGAGAGACCCGCTCTGATACCAATTGAAATTGCAGTAATGACCGTTATACTCGAAGTAGGAATATGCTAATATGTCCTAGAGGGGGGTGAATAGGACTTTCAGGATATCATCAGAGAAACTCAAATGGCTTCCAAGCCAAATTGAGGATCCAATCACAAAACTATTTAAATGATAATCATGGAATGCTTTATAGTTAATGATGGATGTTACTGTGTGTGAAGTGTGACCAGTTATGAAGTCATTTAATGAAATCACACAAGTAATCAAAGATAATGAACAATCACAAACACAATCATTTTTATAGTGGTTCGACTACTTGTCTACTCCACTCCCGGTAGACGCACTCAACCCTTGAGTGTGCCAGATTTCACTAAGGAGGTTTCACAGCGGTTTACCTCAAACCTAAGGTTTTAAATCAGGTTCACCTTTAACCTTTATAACCTACACTTAGGCTGACTGTTTATGCTCCCTGAGTAAGGGTCAACCCATAGCACCCGGTTTTAGGCACACTGGCCAAGGATCCACACAAGGAACCTCTGTTTATGTTTCCTGAGCAAGGGTCAACACATAACACCCGATTTTAGGCACACTGGCCAAGGATCCACATAAGGAACCTAACTGTTTATGCTCTTCATAAAGCAAGTGTCAACACAATGCACCCACCACGTACACTCCCGCCGGAGGCCTCCTACGAGGGTTTGCAAGGGTGAGAAACACCTTAGACCCAGTCCTAAAAAGGAATGATCACAAGTGTCCTCTAGACTCTAGTAACTTACAAATAAGTGGATGAATCTCATTCAGCATGTTGACGAAGATCTGTTCCTTTATTGATGAAGAATCTTCTGCTCCCTTGATCCGCAACACAGATGGTGTACCAATACACGGCTTCGGGTTAAGTCAAGGTTAAGACGGAATCCTACTTTATAAAATATTTTCCTATAAGGAAGATAGAGTGATTCCGACCATCTATGCATTCAAGGCATCCCAGCTTAATGATTTGCCATTAAGGTGGTAGCTGGAGGATCCTTGAATGCGAAAGTTCATTTCCCAATATACTTTATTGAATATCAATGATGAGGGTGGATTGGAGGATGAACTTCCCTGAGAGAAAGGGCTTTGGGTATAAGATCTAAGGTTAAACACTCAAAAGCATTCTCTTCTTTCTCTACCAACAACAATAGACAAGTCCTTTTTATATAGGTAAAAGGTTCCAATGGATATAAAATGGTCACATTTATGATAGAGTTCGATATCATCGAGCTGGTTTGATATCATCGAGCGTATACTCTCAATAGCATCGATGGTCCGCTCGATGACACAAACTTAAATGCCATACGCTATTGAAACCTCTTGCCAGTTAGTCGATAGAATCGAAACAGGTGTCGATGTCATCAAATTTCAAACTCGATTTAATCGATACTAGTGTCGATTCATCGACATTTGAAAATGAGAGAGACTTGATTTGAAATATTTTAGGTTTACAAGAATGATCGAGGACCTTTGAGATCATCGGAATTTGAATGTCGATGATATCTATAACTATGTCGAGGCATCGATAAATCCAACGATTTCTCATTAAGCTTGCTGGAAAGTCTATGTCCTTATTCGATGCCATCAAAATAGTACCGATATCATCGATATTTGAATATCGATTCTATCGAGTGACCCTCGATCATAGATAAACTATCCTGAAATATTTTGCTGGAAAACTTGGTGCCCATGACTGATATCATTGAGAGCCTTCTGATATCATCGAGATTTGAATTTCGATAGTATCGAGGAGGCTTCGATATATCGATGCATATATGATATTCTTAAGAAAAACTAAGGGCACCGGAGATCTGCCTATCGATATTATCGAGTCACCTTCGATGGACTCGAGATTCAAATATTGATGATATCGATAGGTATATCGATACATCGATAAATTCGTCTAGATGTACATGTGGTTGCTGAACACTTTTGTCCTCATTCCGATGGAATCGATTTATCATCGAGGACATCGACAGCACAAGTCGATCATATCGAGATATTTTTCGATAAAATCGACTAAGTAAGAAAACTAAGAGATTTTCTGATTTTGAAAAAGTTTTCTTAACTTAAAACCCTATGATACTCTAGTGGTTTTATGGGTTTTAATTACCTAGTGTTTTGGGACAAGGGATGTTAGGCTTAGATTTACCTGTAGTGAGTACTAGCCCACATCCGGTTGAGGCAGACGATTGATTGATCTTCCTATGGAGCTCTCCTGTCTAACAGACTTAACACTCATGCTAATTGACAAACCATGGCACTTTCGTATGTTCCTTAGCATAATCAACCATTTATGTTAACATAACAAGTAGCTTAATCTTACATTAGGAGTAGTAGTAATCCAGTAGTTGTAATCCTTAGCTGTAATCCAAGTCTACACTCATATGTTGGAGGAATTTTTATTGCAATACAAGCAGTTCCTCTTTCAGAAAGACACTTTTGTAGTTTCTCTCTTCAGTCAACTATAAGTGTTTCTGGTTTTTGCTTTTGTATTTAAAAGTCCGCTCATACGGAAGGCAACGTGCAACCCAATCTTAGAGGACAAAACCTATCTTGTGATAATTGCATGACCATTTTAAACAACATCTTGCGAGTGGCTAAATAAGTGACTGGTCTTCTTAGATCTCGATTATATATTATCAATTGTAATGTATTTGCCTATCTTAGCTCTTGAGGTCAAAGTTGTTTTGTTAGAATCGAGCTACATAGTTGGTTCTAGAAAGCCCACAAATATTACATGTAGCTGAATTCTGCATCCGAGAGGACAACCATTTTCTACCTTAGAGGAGCTTCGGGTAACCCTTCGACTTATATGTGGTTTATTAATCCTGCTTATGTCATACCAGTGTGCATTTACATATCCTTATGACACGAATTTAGACATAAACCTATAGTCATATCCTTGTCTAAATCCTCCAGAACACCCATTTAGGTGAATCCTTACTAAGAATCAACTAAAATCATTAGTTGTAGGAGATTCAACTTACCTCCCATCACCTTGGTCACTTCATTGGAGCATTGCATGCAATGTGTTTAATCATGAAGTTGAACCATTGGCATCAATGAACATAGGAGCAATTGAAAATGATTAAAATACAAGAGAGCATTGAAAAATCATCTCAAGAAGGCGTTACAAAAGGGCTTAATCTAACAATTAAATTTATCATTTGTTAGAGTCTATTTCACAAACTTTTTTTTGTAAGAATAAGTGTAGAGTTTGTGACCAAAACTTGAATAGGTTATTGTGTAGGACCTATGGTGTTATGTAGGATTAAATTCACCGGACACGAGTGTATATGTGTTAGTTTTCACGGGGAGCCTTCGACGAGACCGTACACAGGGTATTGGATTAAGACCACATTCATCGAACACGGTGCGTACATGTTAGTCTCCATAGGGAGCCTCCGGTAGAAGTGTATGCAGGGCATTGAATTAGGACCGTTAGTGGTTGTTGGTTAGTCGAAAGAAAACCAACTAAAGTCTATTGCGGAAGCCACCAATATGGGAGTTATGTATATCTAGTCCTTTCGTAGGCCTTCGATGGGATTGTACACTTGTAAAGGCTAGAGGTGAACTTGATTTAAATCCCCTGATAGTGAAATTTCAATAAACTTGAGGAGAGTGCGGCCGCCAGGAATGGAGTGAGAAAGTAGCCGAATCACTATACATGCTTACATTTGGATTGTTATTTGTGCACATTTCTATTTATGTTTGTATATTTAGTTTGTTGAATTATATGAATGCATAATTAGATGTATGCTTGGTGTTAAATAGTTAACACATCTCACACATAAGATCATTTATCTTGCTTAGACTAGTTGCTTGATTGTTACACATATTGTAGTCTATATGATTGGACCCACTTTGGCTTAGAAGCGTAAGCATTAACTTCTTTATTGATTTGAATTGTAAAATTAGTTAATTAGACAAATAATTTTTAAGTAGTCATATTCACCCCCTCTATCCTTCTAGGACTTATCCATAATTTTAAGCTTCGTCAAGCTTCTGCATGCACCGTGGTAGACAGTTCACACAATTTTAATAGGTATTAAATTATGTTGCTCTTCAAGAACTTAATTCTCTATAATAAAATCTATAGAAGTTTTAGAATTATGTCTACCTATAAGGGAAAAGCTAAGGTTACCTAAGGAAATAAACAAATAAGTAAATATTTTGGTTTAGGTAAGCCTTTTGGGGATAATAGAGGATTTGATGTAACACTTCGAACTTTTTAATACCTGAGTATTAAAAGTTCTCGAGTGTTATCATGAAATTTAACTTATTATGTACATGTGTACAATACCAACCTAGCTATCCTAACCTTACATACATTCTACAACATAAATATGACCGTTTGAAATAATCTCCATTCATAGATCAAGCCATCTGACTGTTGATTTTGAGATAGGATCACCATATACCCAATTATTCTTAGTTGTCCATCATAACCCACCGTTCAGTCAACTATTCACCACTAGGTAAAGATATTTAACCGTCCACTTTGAGTTTGGACCACCTGATTGTAGTAACTAGCTACTTGATCTCTGCATTCGCTTGTACACATATCAAATTGAGATACTGATCTGTTCATCTTGTTCACCACCTATGAATATGCTTAACCCTCTATCAAAATTACAATATGAGAAACTTACACATATGAACAAGTCACTTGAATCTAACGGTATACATGTTTTGCCTATTGATCACTCCAAAAACCCACTTGTGATCATCCGGTTACAAAACTGACATTACACCCATTTACATACATGATCAAAGTACTAACCTTCAAGTTTTTCTATTCTTAACCTTTCGTCTGATCATCCATTATGTTGGTTGATATATGTATATTCCCTTAATTAATTTGGTGAATAATTCTTTATTCATGATGATTTAGATATAGTTTTTTTTTATAAGAATTACTTAAAAACATACCTATAACCATGTAGAACCATTAGATTTCCCAAAACTCTCATATCAATAATAATTATGAAAATGTCATTAACCCAGACCCTTGAATTCTAGATCATATGGTTCCCATGATCCGTTTAATGTGAAAATTTATACCATGCCTATGTATCATAAATTAACCATACATGTCAAATTTTAGCCCCTAGATCATTGCTAAATGTTGAGCGTTAAATATTGTATATTAGACCCTAGTTACTACCTGGATTTACGAACATGATATTGTTTAATAGCCCATTTTAATTGTGTTCGTGATGCAAGGTGAATTTAGGAGCCTGAGCTGAAAAAGGGTGTTAAAAGCGTGGATTTAAAGCCCTGAAGTCACCAAAGCAAGGGACATATTCCAGGAGACCGATATTGATGAATTTATGTGCCAGAGATCCGAGAAAATCATGTCATTCATGTTAAGGAAGCCTGGAAGACGTCCAGAATGCAAGATCACAGGGTTTTCACCATCCGTTCGGCTCAGAACTTTATATATGGCCTGAAGACCTTAAATTAACCGTACACGTCGAACTTTAGCCATTGGATACTTGTGGAAGTAGCCCAACGGATAGATCAGCCCCTAAAATACTGATATGGGGCCCACCTGATATCTGGATATGCTTTAATTTTGGTCTCAACTCATTAAATGAGCTGACAAAATGGATGTCTCATAAACAGCAAGGTGGGACCCACTTTACATGGTGCATGTGCATAACACACATGCATTAGACGTGCACCGATTGGGCAGCTCGGTCAAAACCAGGCTGACTCGATCCGTCTCACACACAGAGAAAGCGGACGGACGATGTCCATTCGTTTTTGTGTAGTGGGGCCCACCCAGCTCACATTTCATCGATCCAAACTGTTCATTCATCCCAGGAGGTGCCCACGAACCTATCCAAGGTGTAATTTTGGCCTATGCAAGTGTTCGCACGTTACCATCCATTAAACGCAAGATGAACGGCAGAGTAGAAGATCTTGTGGGCCACACCGAATTCAATCCAAAAACCACCATACCCGAATTATTTTTCACCAGTATTCTAATGGACGGACTGGATTTCTCCGTATACGTCGATCATGGCCTCAACAACAACGACGAAAAGGCTTGCGTTAGCTCTGTTTCGCAATGGGCATCGGACGAAGCTTTGTCGGCCACTATCGTACATCAACGGTCCAATCTGAACCGTCTAGTAGGAGTCCATGGGCCCTCTCATCCAAGCCTAGGTGACAAAATCTTAGGAAACAACGGAGATCCGTTTTTAACGGTCTAAACAGAGGACGTACGGTAGAATCATAAGTCCCATGGGCCATGCCAAATTCAAGCCAAATCAGTCCATTTTCGACCAAAAATCTAACGTGAACCCACTGGACGAAGTGGATTTTCTTGCCAGCATTAATTATGGGCCCACCAATCATTACAGATACGTAAGAGTTTCCAAAAATTCCTGTTGCATAAACAGAGTGGGTTTTCGACTCTGATACAACAACCACTCCCACCGACTTCTATTACCTATAAAGGGGATGAGAGAGAAAGAGAGGGCATCAGAGTTTGGAGCATGGGAAGAAAGAGAAGAAAGAGAGTGGGTGGACGGCTGGCGGGTTCTCCCTTTCCCCCTTCGGTTTGTTTTTTTAATGTTATTTAAGGAATTTTAGCCTAATCGTGTCTATGCCAGGATAAACCTCTTAGCTAGGGCTAAGAGGTGAAGCTTGTAGCGTGATGGGGGACTTTTTGCTTGTGCCTTTTATTTAGACTGAATGGATCTTGATTTAATTTTATTATGGGAATGTTTTCAGTTTTTTTAATGGTCTGTTGTGACTGAAATTACAATGGGTTTGCGATAGCTTTGAGCATATTCATTTCCTTATGTTGATTATGACGTCAGGAAGCCCTGTTGTTCACCATTGTCTCCTGGGCATGGTTGGATGACGGAAACCTTCCAAACCTTCATACACCTGTTGATTGGTTGTTAATTAGTTTAATTCTGTTGTTTACTTTGTCTGCTAGGCATGGTTTGGTGACAGAATCCATTCTAATTCTTGTACCTCTCATCTCTTGAAAACTAGATTAACGGAAGTTCAGTTTTGATATTCATGGTTATACCCTTCAACTGAATGAAGATGGGACTCTAAGTCCAGTTGAGTTCTTGAAACAGGCATAAGATCTCCCTGATCTCTACAAGTGGATCATCTGAATCGCTAGTTTCCTTCCTTTGAATTCTCTAAGTTTTAGATAAATATTTCACCATTATTCCCTCAGTTACATTCGATTTAGATTTTATCTTAGTCTAGTTGTAGTTCAATTTAGTTTTAGATTACGTACAGGTTCCAGTCCCTTGGGATTAGACCTCAATCTCATCGACTTTATTACTACACAATCCTATACTTGGGGTATGAACAAGTTTTTGGCGCCATTCCTGGGGACTGACGGCTACGATTCTCTGAAATTAATTGGTTTTAAAATTAGTTTAAGATTAGGATTTTAGTAACTTTAGTTTTAGATTTTTTTTTTCTTTCTATTTGATTTTTAGAACTAACTTTCCTGTTTTATAGGGTTGTTGATAGATCTTCTAAATTGGTAACTTTGTCCTAATGTCTTTACTTTCTCTATTCTCTAAATTAGGTCTTATCTTCTAAAAACTAACTTGGTTTGTTTTGTTTTGTAGGTTCTTAACTTAGGACTTCGAATTTGGTAACTTCTTTCCATTTTTCCTCTTTATTTTTAGATTGCCATTTCTATTCTTCCTCTTAGGTCTAGGTTTAGAATCTAAATTGAGGGCTGCGAGTGTTTCATGCTCAAGTGGGTTTATGATAACACTCAACGTCTCTTAACTAAAGGAGGATTAGTTGAGGGGCTGACTGTCCATCACAGGACTAGACACCGCTTGAGATCCCCAAAGTTAATTGAAGTAATGGCTGCAAATCAACTCCCTCCACCTAGGGTGGAGGACACTCAGGATGAGAATGAGGTGCATCAAGCACCCTACCTCATACTTTACGAGATTATTTACAACCGGCGGGGGTGAGTACGCCCTCATGCATGATTTTTCCTGAAAATACAGGACATATGGACATCAAGCCAGGGGTTATCCAACTCTTTTCTAAATTCCATGGGCTTGAATAAGAAAGTCCATACTTACATCTGAAAGAGTTTGATGAGATCCTAGCCACTTTATACTTTCCTAATGTATCTGAGGATACACTCAGGCTAAAACTCTTTCCCTTTTCCTTGAAGGAGAAGGCTAAGACGTGGTTACATTCACTGCGTCTTAGATCCATTGGTACATGGAATAATATGTAGAGGGAATTCATAAAGAAATTTTTTCAACATCATAAAACGATTCCCTTAGAAAAATAATCATGAACTTCGCCTAAAAGGATGATGAAACATTCTTCCAAAGTTAGGAAAGGTTCAAGGATCTTGTCAGTTCATGCCCACAACACGACTTTGAAACGTGGCACATTACAAACTTTTTCTATGATGGACTGACATCTTCTATAAACTTGCATAAACTTGCATGAATAAAGATGTCGATGAGGTATGGGATTACCTCGATAAACTTGCATAAACTTGCTGAAAACGCACAATCATGGGACCATTACCCAAAATCGAACACCACGTCTAGGCCGACTCAATCTAAGGAGAAAGGTGGATTGTATCTTCTGAAAGAAGAGGATGATCTCAATTATAAAGTGACTAATCTCATAAGAAAGTTCGAGGCCATGGAAGGAAAGAAGGATAAGGTTAATGAAATTGTTTGCAGCATCTGTGGTGGCAACATTCACACAACTGAAAATTGTCCTACAATATCTACCTTTCGAGGAGTGTTGAATGAACAAGCCAATGCCATAAATAACTATCAAAGACCTTTTAATGGACCTACCTCTAATACGTACAATCCTGGTTAGAAAAATCATCCAATTTTTAGTTGGAGTAATGGACAAACTGTTTTACCCTTAAGGTTTCTTTAATCAAACTTCACAACAACAATAAGAGAAACCTCAAGAGGATCCGATTTTAAACATTTTGAAAAGCAAGATCTTTTCAATCAGGGTATGTAATAAGCCTTGCAAGAACTTAACCAAACAATACAAGGACTTAAGACTGAAAACACGATTGGGAATAAGGGGAGCCTCCCAGCTCAACCTCTTCCCGATCCAAAGCTACAATATGAAGTTGGCAACCCAAGCTCTTCAAATCAGATGGAGCATGCTAAATCCATCACCACTCTTAGGAGTAGGAAGATTATTGATAAAACCCTTCCGGTTAGGCTCGAAAAGCCTCAAGAATCAGAAGAGGACAACAATGATGGATCTAGTGATGCCCCACAAAAATTAGAACCGAAACTTCTAAAGAAGCCAGTTGCTCCATTTTCCCAACAGTTGGTTGCATCAAAACCTCTCTCTAACTCTCAGGATATTCTAGAGGTGTTAAAAGAAGTAAAATTTAACATTCTTCTACTTGATGCTATGAAACAAATACCTTCATATGCTAAATTCCTAAAAGACTTATGCATGACCAAAAGACGACAGAGTATTCAAAAGAAGATCTTCTTGACTGAGAAAGTGAGTGCCATCTTAAAGCAAGATGTGCCGCAGAAATACAAGGATCCTGGTAGCCCAACCATATCATGTATGATCAGTAACTACCGCATTGAGCATGCACTTCTTGACTTAGGAGTGAGTATCAATCTGATTCCCTACTCGGTATATAAACAGCTAGGGTTAGGTGAATTGAAACTCACTTTAACCACATTACAACTTGCTGATCGTTTTATTCATATACCAAGAGGGATAATTGAGGATGTGTTAATTCAGGTTGAAAGATTCTACTACCCTGTAGATTTCATCATTCTAGATACTGAACCTGTTCATAATGAAAGTACTCAGATTCCCGTCATCCTTGGTCGCCCATTCCTTGCCACTTCAAATGTAATTATCAATTGCAGGAATGGAGTCATGAGCATGTCTTTTGGGAATATGACATTGGAGTCAAACATCTTTGTCAGTAACGACAGAAACTCAGAGGATGATGATGATTTCTACGACATTAACATGATTGATTCTTTTGTGAAAGATAGAACACCCCTGACCTTATCCTCTGACCCTCTAGAGATGTGCCTGACATACTCATGACTTGGATGATGACATGATTAGGGAGACGTGTGCCTTGCTTGATACTGCGTTGGTACTTGAAGTTAACCAGTAGAGGTCACAATTTGAAGAATTGCCCCAAACTGATGTCGTGCCTTTATCGTTTAACCTCAAGCCACCGAAGCTTGACCTAAAACCTTTGCCCTCTGATTTAAAATATGTCTATTTAGGTCAAGATGAGACATACCCGGTGGTGATCTCTGCCCACCTGGAGAAAAAACAGGAGAGTATGCTCATAGCTACTCTCATTGAGCATAAGGGACCCCTGTGATGGACGATGGCGGACCTCAAGGGAATCGCCCCCTCGATTTGTACTCACCGCATATATCTTGAGGATAATGCGAAGACCTCACGGCAATCACAACATAGACTCAATCCTAACATAAAAGAAGTGGTTAAGACCGAGGTTCTAAAACTATTGGAGGTATCATATACCCTATATCTGATAGTCAATGGGTGAGTCCAACTCAGGTGGTTCCTAAGAAGTCCAAAATCACCATCGTAGCCAATGCCAATAATGAACTCATACCAACCAGAGTTACTATTGGTTGGAGAATGTGCATTGACTACAGGAAGCTGAATACCGTCACGAGGAAGGACCACTTTCCTTTGCCCTTCATTAATCAAATCTTGGAAATGTTAGCTAGTCATTCCTATTATTGTTTCCTTAACGGGTAATCGGGCTACAATCAGATTGAAATCGCCCCTGAGGACTAGGAAAAAACCACATTTAGATGTCTCTACGACACCTTTACCTACAGAAGGATGCCATTCAGTTATGTAATGTCGCCCTTGCCGCCTTTCAGCGATGTATGATGAGTATCTTTTCTGATATGGTGGAGAAATATCTAGAGGTCTTCATAGACGATTTTTCTATTTTTGGTTCATCTTTCAACGAGTGCTTAGGGAGTCTTAAATGTGTGCTGAAAAGATGTGAAAAAAAGAATCTGGTACTTAATTGGGAGAAGTGTCATTTCATGGTTCAGAAGGGAATTGTCCTTGGGCATATCATCTCGTCCAAGGAAATCGAGGTAGATAAGGAAAAAATTGATCTTATCGCTAACCTACCTCCGCCTAAGAACATCAGAGATGTGCGATCCTTCTTAAGACACGTAGAGTTTTACAGACGATTCATAAAGGACTTTAGTCTCCTCTCTCGTCCTTTATGTAATCTTCTTCAAAAGGATGCACCATACAAGTGGACCGAGCAATGCCAGGAAGCTTTCACCAAGCTTAAGGGCATGTTAACAACTACACCTATCATGCAGCCACCCGACTGGAGCCTTCGTTTTAAGCTTATATGCGACACTTCTGATTATGCTCTTAAAGTGGTTCTAGGTCAGAGAAAAGATAAGAGGCCTTACGTTATTCATTACGTGAGTAGGACTCTAAATCCTGCCCAAGTGAACTACTCGACTATGGAAAAGGAACTCTTAGCCGTAGTGTTCACCTTGAATAAATTTAGGTCCTACTTGATCGGATCCAAGATCATTATCTATACAAATCATGCGGCACTCAAGTATCTTCTTTCTAAGAATGATTCTAAGCCCTGCCTGATAAGATGGTTCCTTCTACTCCAAGAATTTGATTTGAAAAATTAAAGATAAAAAGGGAGTAGAGAACGTAGTGGCCGATCACCTTTCTCACCTTAATACATCTGATTCCCTTGAGGCGACCCGTATCAATGACATGTTCCCTGATGAACAACTGTTCAGAGTCTCTCATTCACCTCGGTTCGTTGATATTGCTAATTATCTTTTTCAAAGGTTCCATACTGACACATCGGACTGCACAAGATAAGAAGAAATTCTTTACCGAAGTGCATAACTTTTTTGGGACGATCCATATTTGTTTAAATATTTCCTAGATCAAATCTTAACGAGATGTGTGCCAGACGATGAGCATCAGAGTGTCATCTCCTTCTGTCACTCACAGGCCTGTGGTGGTCATTTTTCTGTAAAAAAACCACGACCAAGATTCTGCGGTGTGGCTTTTATTGGCCCATTATGTTTAAGGACACACACGAGTTTTGCAAGGCCTGTGAACATTGTCAGAAATTGGGAGCATTGTCCAGTCGAAATATGATGCCTTTGAATCCCATCCTTATCATTTAAGCATTTGATTGTTGGGGCATCGATTTCATGGGACCATTCCCCCAATCCTTTGGAAATTTGTATATTTTGCTTGCTATAGATTATGTCACTAAATGGGTCGAAGCGATTCTGTGCCGTAACAATGACCATCGCACGGTCATTAAATTTTTAAAAGAGAACATCCTTTCTCGGTTCGGAACGCCTCAAGCCATCATTAGTGATGGCGGCTCACACTTTTGTAATAGACCATTCGAGAGCTTAATGAAGAAATACAGTATCTCTCATAAGGTAAGCACCCCATACCATCCATAGACAAGTGGATAAGCTGAGATTTTCAATAGGGATATCAAAGTTATCCTAGAGAAAATGGTTAACTCTAATCGTAAGGATTGGTCAACCAGATTGACCGATGCCTTATGGGTGTACCGTACTATTTTAAAAATCCCTATTGGAATGTCTCCCTTTAGACTTGTTTATGGGAAGGCTTGTCACTTGCCTATGGAGTTGGAACATAAACGTACTGGGCGATCAAAAATCTAAATTTCAATACAGACAACTCTGGCTCGCTACGCAAACTTCAATTGAATGAACTTGAAGAAATCCGAAATGACGCATACGAAAACTTAAGAATTTATAAGGATAGGATGAAGGTGTTTCATGATCAACATATTTTGCGGAAATCATTCACGGTAGGTTAGAAAGTCATTTTATCTCTCGACTACATCACTTTCCGGGTAAGCTTCGATCTCGTTGGACCGGCCCTTACATTGTTGTCACTGCTTTCCTCATGGGGCCGTTGAGATAAGAGATCCCGACAATGGCAAGGAGTTTAAAGTAAATGGACATCAATTAAAACCATTTGTCGAGAAATTTGATTCAGAGGACATGTCCATGCCTCTGACTGATCCTGTTTACCAAAATTGATCTCCTATTCTGATGGAGGTATAGGTAGGTTTATCTCTTTCATAGGACGATGATTGTTTGCTTTATGTTGTTCTAGGATAGACAGTTTTATGCCGTTAGCTTAGTTTGCTTGATACGTTATTTTAGGATAGTTGATTTTTGTGTTTCACTCTCGTACTGACCCGCTCTCAAGCTGAGATCTCTATGGAAAAGTCTCTCGATTCGTTATTCAGGTATTATCTTCCCATCACTTTTCCTTTACTTTCATTGTTCCATGTGCATTGCATGCTCATATCTTTTACATTGAGGACAATGTAGATTTTAGGTTGGGGGTGGGAGATTAGGTTACCTAATCAGTGTTTTCTTGGTCTTGAACAGAAATTTGTGAATTTTTTTTTGGAATTTCTTATAAATTCGATGTAATTTTGACGACCATCTTTGATTTAAAATTACAAGATACGTGATGTTGGTAATTTATGACCTTTGGATTCAGTTATCTATTAGATTTCACAATTAAGTTCAAATTGTTAATTTATGATTAGAAGTTCTAAACATTAATTGAGTCATGATTTCACAGGACACATCTCGCTTACACATTAAGATTTCGATTCGATATTGAATAGTAACTTGGTGATCATTAAGCATGGAAGGAACCAACCTAGGGAATTTGTCCATCATGTTCAATAAGAAGAATATAGAAAAAGAAAAAGAAGTTATAAAAAAAAGGAAGAAAAAGAATACCCAGCTAAAAAAAAAAAACAGTTGTCATCAGGAAAGGGTTATGTGTACAACCTTCACCATAGGTTTGCTCCCTATAGGTGTGGATTCGATTCTCCTCCCCCTCGATGGAAAAATCAAAAGCTAGAAGGGTTTAGGTTTTGATTGTCCTGAATGTTTTTTTTTTTTTTTTTTTTTATCGTCGATGTTATCATGGAAATTGACAATTGGATCTCTTAATGATGGTAAGCTGAGATTACACTATACACCTATGGAACTCAATGTTTAGAATTTTTCTGATTGATGGATTAATACTTTGAACTTGACTATGAAGTTTATCGTGCGCTTGAGGCTAGGAGAAAATAATGCCCAGCATTCATGAATCTTAGAACTCTAGGATCTGGATTGTTTCTAAAAAATCACTCGAGTTTATTGAAATTAACCTTTAATTCTTAACGTATTTTTTGCATACTTTACTCAAGACTATCAAGATGCTGGTTGGGGGTTGTGTTGAGGGTCAAATATTGTATATTAGACCCCAGTTACTGCCTGGATTTACGAATATGATACTGTTTAACAACCCATTTTAATCGTGTTTATGATGCAAGGTGAATTTAGGAGCCTGGACTGAAAAATGGTGCTAAAAGCATGGATTTAAAGCTCTGAAGTCACCCAGGCAAGGGACGGATTCCAGGGGACCGAGATCGATGAATTTACATACCAGTGATCCGAGAAAATCATGCCATTCACGTTAAGGAAGCCTGAAAGACGTCCAAAAATGTAAGATCACAAGGTTTTCACCATCCGTTCGGCTCAGAACTTTATATATGGCCTGAGGACCATAAATTAACTGTACACGTCGAACTTCAGTCATTGGATCCTTGTGGAAGTGGCCCAATGGATAGATTAGCCCCTAAAATACTGATTTGGGGTCCACCTGATATCTAGATATGCTTTAATTTTGGTCTCAACTCATTAAATGAGCTGACAAAACGGACGTCTCATATACAATAAGGTGGGACCCACTTTACATGGTGCATGTGCATAACACACATGCACTGGACGTGTACCGATCGGGTAGCCCAATCAAAACCAGGCTGACCCAATCTGTCTCATGCATAGAGACAGCGGACGGACGTCCGTCCATTTTTGTGTAGTGGGGCCCACCCAGCTCACATTTCATCGATCCAAACCGTTCATTCATCTCAGGAGGTGGCCACGAACCTCTCCAAGGTGTAATTTTAGCCTATGCAAGCATCCGTACGTCCCCAGCCGTTAAACGCAGGATGAACGACGGAGTAGAAGATCTTGTGGGTCACACCGAATTTAATCCAAAAACCACCATACCCAAATTGTTTTTCACCAGTATTCTAATGGACAGACTGGATTTCTCTGTATATGTCGATCATGGCCTCAACAACAATAATGGAAAGGATTGCATTGGCTCTATTTCGCACTGGCGTTGGACGAAGCTTTGTGGGCCACCATCGTACATCAACGGTCCAATCCGGACTGTCCAGTAAGAGACCACAGGCCCTGTCATCCAAGACTAGGTGACAAAATCTTAAGAAACAACGAAGATCCATTTTTAACAGTCTAAACAGAGGATGAACGGTAGAATCATAAGTCCCATGGGCCATGCCGAATTCAATCCAAATCAGTCCATTTCTGACCAAAAATCTAACGTGAACCCACTGGACAGAGTGGATTTTCTTGCCAATATTGATTATGGGCCCACCAATCATTACAGATGTGTAAGAGTTTCCAGAAATTTCTGTTACATAAATAGAGTGGGTTTCCGACTCTATTATAGCAACCACTCCCACCGACTTCTATTACCTATAAAAGGGGACAAGAGAGAAAGAGAGGGCATCAGAGTTTAGAGCATGGGAAGAAAGAGTAGAGAGAGTGGGTGGACGGTTAGCGGGTTCTCCCTTTCCCCCTTCGGTTTGTTTTTTTAACGTTGTTTAAGGAATTTTAGCCTAATCATGTCTATGCTAGGCTAAACCTCTTAGCTAGGGCTAAGAGATGAAGCTTGTAGCGTGATGGGGGACTTTTTACTTGTGCCTTTTGTTTAGACTGAATGGATCTTGATTTAAGTTTGTTATGAGAATGTTTTTAGTTTTTAAAATGGTCTGTTGTGACTGAAATTACAATGGGTCGCGATATCTTTGAGCATATTCCTTTCCTTATGTTGATTATGACGTCAGGAAGCCCTGTTGTTCACCATCGTCTCCTGGGAATGGTTGGATGATGGAAACCTTCCTAACTTTCATATACCTGTTGATTGGTTGTTAATTAGTTTAATTTTGTTGTTTACTTTATCTCCTGGGCATGTTTTGGTGACGGAATCCATTCTAATTCTTATACCTCTCATCTCTTGAAAACTAGATTAAAGGAAGTTCAGTTTTGATATTCATGGTTACACCCTTCAACTGGATGAATATGGGACTCTAAGTCCAGTTGAGTTCTTGAAACAGGCAAAGATCTCCCTGATCTCTACAAGTGGATCCTCTGAATCCTTAGTTTCCTTCCTCTGAATTTTCTAAGTTTTAGATAAATATTTCACCATTATTCCCTCAATTACGTTCAATTTAGATTTTATCTAAGTCTAGTTCCAGTTCAATTTAGTTTCAGATTACGTACAGGTTCTAGTCCCTTGGGATTCGACCTTGGTCTCACCGAGTTTATTACTACATCACAACCCTATACTTGGGGTGTGAACATTAAAGTAACCCAATTGATAAATCAGCCCCTTAACCATTGATTTTGGTGTCCATCGAGTGAAGAAACCTCGTGGGTAGTCATAGTAGGATATTTCTCTTCATATGAACGATTTAGATTGCTCATAATATGGATCAAGTGTGAAATATGAAGACTCCACTTTGGTAGAATTTTCCTTAGGCGCAAAGTTATTCTGTTATGGCCTACCGACTCCTTATAAATATGGATCTTTCGATTTAACCACTTCCTTCTGTCCATCACAATTCAAATTTGGACCACACTTTGGTCTCATATGACTATAAGGTTATACAAAATTTAGGCCCCGATCTATATTTTACATCATTAAAAGTTGAAACCAGTTCCTTCATTCTGATACAGAAGGTAAAATTTTAGATGGCTTTTTCCACCATCGATCAACCACCAAATTTTTTTAAACCGTTTGCCTATCCTGACTACACATTTCCCCCTGATCTTTAAGTGTGGACTGTTAATTGAGATCAAGTTCGTTTTGACACCCGTTAGGAGAATTTTCAAGATAGGCCAATCTAAATTTCAGATCACTAAGAAAATCATATACCCCTGCTCTATTCGATGACTCTGACACAATGAACAAATTAGATTTAAAGAAAGATCGTCAGAAAAGAAAAAATTGGAGAAACCCAAGCCATGTGGGATGTAAAACACACCCCTCTCACACTCCCACTCCTTTAAAAAGGAATATTCATTCCCCTCTCCTCTCACACGCCCAAACGCCCACGGAGAGAGAGAGAGAGAGAGAGAGAGAGAGAGAGAGAGAGAAAGAAAAAGAAAGAGAGAAAGAAAGAGAAAGAGAAGGAGAAGCCTAGACGCTCTCTTCCTTCTCCATATGTATGGTGCCTCCATCTTTCTCAAGTGATGTCATGATTCATGTGGAAGTTTTTCTACATGGATATCTACCTAGGGTTTAGATCTAAGGCGAATGTGAGGGATTCATTTAAGCTTATATTAATTTAAGTTGGTATGATTTATTCTGTTCTCTCACATGCTTTGAATCCTCTCTACAAATATTTAATTTACCACCACCAATTATTTATCCTTTGGGAATAATGGTTAAGGTGTGATATTAATTATACATGACCTTTCTAAATTTATGTGAGGGAATCATTTAAGCTTACCTTAATTTAAGTTGATATGATTTAATTACCTTTTTACATGTTTTTATGTTATTATGATTCTCCCCCTGCGATCGTATAATTTTACCACCATTAATTGTCTATCTTTTGGAAGATTATAGTTTGACTTTATTATTATTATTATTATTTTTTTTTGTTAGTAAGTTAGTATACCCCACTGTCAATTGACACTTCACTGTTAGCCACCCCCACTAGGGATCGATACCAAGACCTCGGTGTTGAAACGAGGTATTTGTCACTCAGTCTACCATTTGAGCTATAGATCACTCAGTCTACCATTTGACCTTAATTACATGTAATCTTTATGAATTTATGTGGGGCAATGGATACAAGCCTTGCCTTTGCCTTATTAATGTTGTGAGTTAGCCCTTGCTACTCTTCTCTTTTGAGTTGGCCATTGCCACTCTCCTTATTATTGAGTTGGCCATTGCTACTCTTCTTATTATTGAGTTGGCCATTGCCACTCTTCTCTTTGTTGAGTTAGCCAATGCTACTCTCCTTATTATTAAGTTGGCCATTGCCAATATTGAGTTAGTCATTACTACTCTCCTCTTTTTCTAAGCCTTGTGCTATTTACCTTTAAGGCTTGGGCATGTGTCTTGATATTCTAGAACTCCCATAATTCAGTTTACATTCTCTTAATGCAAGTGATGTGTTGAAGGTATTACAACTAGTAATTCAATTATTATATCATGGACATAATGCGCTCTGGGTAGAGACCCTTTTGGTCGACGCATAATTCCATGGGTTTTTGGGTAGCCGTGCACAAATCAATGTAAGTAATTCACAATGCGTGTTACATCACTTTCGGGATTGGTCGCAAATAGCTGCTCCATGAACAAATCGTATCACATAATTCATTCAACTCATGTGTTGTGCCACCTCGAGGTGTTCACGTAAATCCACGGTAGTTATGGGATGCGGGTCGAGTCGGATTTTTTATCAATTATATTTTACATTGTGATGATCACTACGTATGGTGAGTTGCACATACTTTGCTAGGCATGTATTCATATACATTGGTTGTACATACTGATACCACTCGTAGAAGTGGAGTACGAGACGTATCAGAACCTTTACATTACTTTTATGAATCTCTTAAATTATTGTTAATCTTAAAGGATAAGCATCACTATGAGTAGGGCGTTGACCCTCTCCAACTGTATAAATGATGTAGGTGTTGTACAGATTGAAGACCCAGAGGACCATCTCCTTATGGAAGATTATACTGAATGAATAAAGAGAGAGTTTTATACTTCTACTGCGAACTTTGATAATGTAATAAGCTCTCATTAAGAGAGCATTTGATAAATGGTTGAATTCTTGTACTCGAATGGAATGAAAAAAATACAGTTGATTTATACTCTCGTGAATGATTACTTTCATGAATGTAACTGGATGTGATTATGAAGAAAAAAAATAAGGTGCGATTTTTTAAGCATCCAATTTATACATTATTAACACCGGTTTTCTTGGACACGAGTATAAACTCTGGCCATGAAAATTTTGGGATGTTACATTTGAACTTAATAAAAAATCCAATGCTATAATCTTTACCCCTCTGGAGATCCAAAAGGGCTCGCCTGTTTCAGAAAGTAGATCGAGAGCCTTTCCTATGTGCCATGATTATGGATATGTTAGGCACCTAAATTTTGAATATTTGATCTCGAAAAGGTCTCAATTCACCTCAGTCGCAAGCTGAACTAGTAAATATATCATGACTTAGAAATCGGTACATTAATGAAGAAAACTTCCTAAAGGATCGTTCGAAAAGGATTTTTCAACCCCTCCTAAAAAGACCAATCGATGAGAGTATTATTGAAACTAATTGCCGGATTAATAAAAAGACGAAGAAAATGTTAATAAAAAACAATGATAATAAAGGTAGGACATATATAGTTAAATCCTCTACTGAACATATATCTCTAAATAGGATCTCACTTAAGAGAGATACGTTTAAGGAAGAAATACTCTCTCCTGAACATGGTACAGGTCCATGGAAATTCACACCCATGTGGGTTGTGGAAAGGGATAGGTGACCTAAGTTTATGTGGGCTTTATAATTAAATCTAAGGATTTGATCCTTATTTTGTGTTTAATAGTTAGATTAGAGGATTTTAGCATCATCGTGAACATATAGGTAAATCAGAGGATTTTTAGCTTCATTTTATGCTTAATAGTTATATGTGATGATTAAGTCTCTTTCTTTTATATAGTTTATCTTTAAAGTTGCTAAATTTTAGTATCATATGTTTATTTCTAAACCGTCATTGCCCATTATTGCTTGATAAGTAAATCTTTTAAATATCCATATATGCATGCTTTATGTTTTTAATATTTATATGCACCCTACATTCCATTGTTAGTATGTGCTTATTGGTAAATCAATGATTTATAGAGTTTTCCATATTTTGAATTTATTGGTATATCCATGGAATTAACTATTTGTCAAATACTGAAAAGAGGAGAAAGATCAAGTCCCACCAAAATAAGTTGAATTTAGTTTGTAGGTTATGTTTGTTGTTGCAGGGAATTGATGGAGATAGGGGAGCATTTGAGGGGGAGCAATGCAATGTTACATGTCCTTATGTATTCGAGTTGTAAATCTTTATATTTGATTAGTAATAATTTTAGTTGTTTTGGTTTGTCATTGGTATAGACCATGATAAGGTGTATGTTAGGTTTTTGTCACATAATTAACAAATGGAGAGATTGTTAGTACATTTACATGTGCACTTACTTGTCAATCACGTGCATCTGAGTGTTAGTGAGTCTGTTGGGCCCTTAAAAACTGAAGACCAAATACATAAGAGGACATAAAGCATCAAGGGGTGAAAAACAGGTAAATTGAGGTGCCTTGGTGACCTTAACCTTAGACACAAAACAACTTAACCTTTAGATGATATTGACCTTAATAGGTAAACCTTTTATTTGATTATCCCATATCCTTAGGAGCTCAATTGGAGCATGATAATACTAGTTAAAGAGGTACAAAGTTGTTGTAAATCACAGATCCCAAAATAATAGTTTTTAAGTAGTTCTTGATCCTATCTGTCATGCCCCAAACTCGGAAACCGAGCTCACAAAATTCCTGATCGCCGAATCCGGCGTCGACAGCCTCCGTAGAACCCTATTCTCGAATCCCGACGCCCATTCGCCAGGTTCCGATCCTGAGATGCTACGAGAAAGATTTCCAACATCAGTTTAATTCATAATAAGCATAACCAAAGGCATAACCCACAAACAACAACTAAAAACTCCATCACATTTCTACTATGATCAAAAACTTTATAAGTACAATGAGCATAAAGGGAAATACAATGATGATAGACAAAAGCTCCAAGCTGATTTGATATGCACTCCTGCCTCAGCGCTACTGCAATCCAACGTCACCTGCATGCAACGGTCATGCATAAGCTTATAGAAAGCTTAGAGATCGATGAAAGTGTATGCGCCAGGTAGTAATATAGTTATGCAGTATCAGAGTAATGCGGAACATGCTGGTGAATCCATGAATACCATTAACTGTACCAAGGCTATGTAATGCAAGGCATGAATGATGTCGGCCGTATTAAGGCCATGCGAGACCATACAAAGGCCATGCGATGCAAGGTGCAACTCAAGCATACAAATCCTTATCTAAGTCCACATATCAATACGGCTCAACTCTGGGATATCACCGGGGTCTAGTACACTCTAAACCAGATTGCCGCCTCATCGCGCGCAATAAGGTAAGTGGAAGAGACCTCACTATCCGCCTGCCAATATTAGGCTCGGCTCGTTGATAGCGGACCCATTCCTCGAGGTAGTCAAACTTAGCTTAGCTTTGCCCCCTCCTCTCGGGCGGGTAAGGCTGCACCTCCTTCCAACTGACCACGACATAGTGAAAGCGCAACCATCTGGTAATCGGCACTTGGCGTTCTTGCACCCACTCGGTCTAGACGTTGAAGCAACCTCTTGGTACCATAAGGGTTTAGGGACTTTCACCCAAGGATATCTATAGCACCCCATGTAGAACAAGATTTCCGGTATCCAATCTTGCCAACCACAATATGCTTGTGACGACTATGGCCCTGATGTCGCTAGGGTGTACAATACACATGTTACATGATGCAAGATGTATGAATCACACAATCCAGTCATGTAGCAATCTTGCACGTAACGCGCACTCATGTAGGGCAACTCCGCTTATCAGGGAGCCCATAAACGATCTGCTCAAAGGCAGGTGCTATGATCAATCACTCATCTTATCACAAGCATGCAGATGATGCGTATGGACATGTATTATGATATTATGTTGTCACATACTCGTAATCGGTATCGATATCGGCGTCGGCCTCGACAATCGACACCGATATCAGCATCGATAATCGGCACTGATAATCAGGGTTGAAAATCGGCGTCGGCCGTGACTATGAAATCATCCGTCTACAGTGAATGGGGCCCACCTATTTGGGTTAACCCACGAAGAGATGGGCCTAACAAGGCCTAAGGGAAGGTTGCAATGAGGACATCTAACCATCATTACCCATCAATGTGAATGTCAAACCAACATTGCTCCTAAGGAGTGGCCTACACAAGGAACTCATACACAAAGCAATGGCTACACATACGTCACATTGGGCCTCGCTCATGGGCCTCACATACATCGCATCGGCTTTATATATATATATATATATTAAATGGTCGATCGAATGGGTCGAGTCAAATGGGCCGAGTCAAATGGGCCAATTCAGTGGGCCGTGTTAAATGGGCCGAATCGAATGGGTCGATTCAATGGGCCAAGTTAATGGGTCAATGTATATTAACTCAATCTCACCCCTATGTATTTAGAGGTCTGACCTATTCATAAGATAACATAGAGATAATTAAAGGGAAAACAATATCAGCTAATGGGGACTACCATGGCCCTTAGAAGTTGAGCAGTGGATGTCACGGTCCACCAATTTAAATGGTGGGGGCCACTTGAACTTTGGATTACACTCACTTACCCCATGTCCTAAAATGATCTACCGATGGTTGGACGGTTTGAATACAACACATGCACCATGGTAGGTCCCATAGATAGACGGTGTGGGTGAAATAGATGGGACCCACAAAACCATATACTGACGTTGAGAGAGAGAGAATGAGAGAGAGAGAGATAGAGATAGAGAGAGAGAGAGCACGTGGCTGCTCTCTTTTCCACTTTTCCTTTCTTTTTTTTCTTTTTCTTTTTCTTTTTCCTTTTTTTTTCTTCCCTGACACAACAGAGGTGGGTCCCACGTAGGGCCCACCATATATATATGGGAAAAGGTACAGCGAGCTCGTGCTGACGTTAAGCTCGCATGAGGGCAAGCTGTGTGGGCCCCACCATTGATGTTTGCCAAACATCTAACCCATCGATCAGATGCACCATTCCAGCGTGGGCCTAGGTCTAAAAAAATTAAGTCAGTCTGTGACTTGTGTGGGCCGCACCAGATACAACAGTTAAGAGGGCTACCCTCCATTGAAAACATTCATAATCATTATTAGGCCCACCGAGATGGGGTTCACAAATCCAGCCCACCCATTGTGGGTGTCCCACTTGAATGAAGGGTCAGACCAAGTTCCAGCCGCATCCAAAACTTGGGTGGGTCCCACGTGCAAGCCACCCTCACATGGGAATCGTACCAGGACCTCAGGTGTTGAAACGAGGTATCTCCACTCAGTCTGCCAGTTAGCTATGGATCTGGCGTGCAAGGAGGGCCCACACGGACGTGGGCCCACCGTCCAGGGGTGGTGGACAGTCTGTAGTAAGCACGTACACCATGGTGGGGCCCATAAAAAAGGATGGACGGTGTGGATGGGTCTCGTGGACCCCATGCCACTCCACACTCACGTCAGTACACACCATGTTAGTACACACCATGTCAACACACACACCAGGTTAGTCACCCTACAAGGATCAATACCAAGACTTTAAGTGGTGAAACGAGTATCTTCACTCGGTCTACCACCTGAGCTAGGGGCTGGGTGGGCCCACGTCAGATCACACTCCATTGGCAGCCACCCCCACTAGCCACATCAAGGTGGGCCTCCCCTATGGACGGTCGGGATGGTATAAAAACACCATGGTGCGTCCCACATAGATGGGGTCCATCAGTATGTGGCATGGATGAAATACATACATTCTAGGTGGGTCATAATCACAGGAAGAGAGAGGAAGATAAAGACACTGGCAAAGATGGAGGGACCTTGCCACTATGGGCCCCTCTTTGATATAAAGCCTACATCAAGGTGGGTCCCACTACATGTGGCCCTTAAATCAAACAAATGAATGAAAACAAGATTCTAAAAATCACCCACCGTTCCTTCTTGCTCCTTAGGCTTCCTTTGCTCATTAGCTTTGATTCCAACGGAGGAGATGAGGTTTGGATGGTTGAGATGGGAGATGAGGGGGTAGGAAGTGGGCCACACACAAAGCTCTTTTTTTTTCTCTTAGGATGCTTGGACGTGGGATGCTTCTCTTGCTTGGGAATGTGTTTGAAAATGAGAGAGAGAGAGAGAGAGAGAGAGAGTTGTAAAGGGAGAGAGAGATGGGTGATGGATGTATTGATGTGGTGAGTGATGGGTGCAAGAGCCTCTTTTTGACTTTTGGGGTAAAAGGTGTAAGAAAAGTATGGCTTGTGTAAAAGCTTTTTGACTTTAGGGGTTACTTGGGGAAGGGTAAGAGGTGATGTGTACTTGACATGTACTTGTCATGATGGGGTTGATTGATTGATTGATTGATGGACGTGACAAGTCGTAGAGATTCTCTTCGATTTTCTCACGCGCGGCATTTTCCTCGCATCGAACGCTGGCTCACATCTCCTGGCCAGAGTATCGGATCGGCTCACGAGATGCGGCATCGGAACCACAGCAACGGTGCGGTCGCCAGGGTACAAGTCTTGAGTTGAGTCGATTCAGGTTGACGGCGTGTGAATCAGGGTCGCGGGCAAATACCGGTTAAGGGTCAAAAGTTACCAGAATTCGATCGGGAAGACAGCGGGAACCCACGGAACGGTACGGTCTATGATATGAGTCTTACACTATCGACATGCTGTCGATGAGTCTCAATAGAATCGAAGATTAGCTCAATGTGATTGAAAAAATAGCTTAGCAACTAAACATAAAATTCATAGAGTTTCTTGATTCTACCAAAGGACCTTCGATCCTATCAAAAGACCTTTCAATTATATCGAAAGAGCCACTAATTAGCCGTTGCAACACGAATTCTATAAAATCGGCATTCGGTTTTTGAGCATTTTGAAGTTTTTTGTGCAATTAGAACTTAGGTGACTTCTTAGATCTCTCATCCTAAGCCTCTAAACCTATGAAATTCAAGTCATCTTCTTGAGCTTTACTACTCTAATGAGGATTCCAACATCCATGATGAAGATGAACTTGATCTCCACCTTGTTCTAGAGATTGGACATAAATCTATACCTCATTGTCTAAATCCTCTAGAACACCCATTTAGGTGAATTCCTACTAAGAATAAAATAAAACTATTAGTTGTAGGATATTCGACTTACCTCCCATCACCTTGGTCACTTCATTGGAGCATTGCATGAAAGGTGTTTAATCATGAAATTGAACCATTGGGATCAACGAAAGTGGGAGTGATTGAGAAGCTGATTCAAGCATGAAAGAGTATTGAAGAAGCATCTCAAGAAGGCACTAGAAAGGAGCTCAATTCGAGAAGTAAGGTTGTCATTTGTTAGAGTCATTTCACACTTTTTTCTTGTGTAGGATTAAGTATAAAGTTTGTGACCCAAACTCGAATAAGTTCTTGTGTAGGATCTAGGATCTTTTATAAGACTGAATTCACCAGACACGGGTGTGTACATGTTAGTCTTCATGAGGTGCCTCTAGCGGGAGTATACATAAGGCTTTGGATTAGGACCACATTCACTAGACATGGGTGCATACATGTTAGTCTCCATAGGCAGCCTCCGGTAGGAGTGTACATATGACCTTGGATTAGGACCATTAGTGGTTGTTGTATAGCCGATAGAAAACTAACTAAAGTCTCTTGTGGGTGCCACTAACATGGGTAAAAATACGTTCCTCCGATATGGGAGTGTACCTCGCCAAATCCTTGTGTACGCCTCTAATGAGAGTGTACGCTTGTAAAGGTTGGAGGTGAACTGATTGAACCCAAGGGTTGACAACCCCAAGTACATGACTGCGATGTAATTATAACTCGGTAAGATTGAGGTTGAATCCTTAGGGAATAGGGAACACGGTTTAGAACTAGTCTAACAGTAAAGGTTGGTCTGGGTTTTTAATCCACGGATTAAGGAAAGAGTTTTAAAACAAATAAATAAAAGACTAACGATCTAGGAATCAACTCATAGCAATCACAACATCTCATTCATTGATTCAATGTATATCTCAATTGGAATCAAAGTCCTATCTTATCAAATCAGAAGATAATTCTATTAAATCATTCATTAACACCAATAAGACTATGATTTTGCTTGAATGATTTTCTTATGAAGCACTCAGATTCAATTGCAGGAAATCAAAAGCGTCTAAAACACCCTTAGGTGATGATAGTTCAATCAACTATACAGATTGAATCATTCTCTAATTTAGACTAAACGATTGTTAAATTAAAGCATTCATTGTACTCGGAGTGCATAACAAATTCAGAAATAAACAACTCTAAGACTTTAAAGTAAATGCAAAGCAAATCAATCCACTATCATCATTCAATCCATTGTTATTGAATAAAATACACTAAATACTATAATTGAACTATAAGCTTCATCCCTTAGCCTTAGCTAAGATATTAGCCTAACATGGCTAACAATTTAGAAAGAAAAACAAAGAAAAATTGAAACGACAAACTAGATTTGAGGGATAAAAGAAGAAGAACGGCTCCGTGGAAACTTCGCCATCGCTAGGTCTTTCTCTCAAGCCCTGATTTGTAATTAGGAAAGCTTAAAACATCATTTTAAATATGAAAAATATGCACCGACTTGGAACTGACTTCAAATTTATGCACTTTATTATGCTTCGGTCATACTGAATATCACTCCAGTCACACCAAATTAGTCTCTCGGTTGTAGCCGAATTTCTTCAATATTTATCTGAAGTCTTTGTCTCTCTTAAGTTGCACCGAACTCTCCTTCAGTGGTATGAACATAGCTTCGGTCCGACCTAAGTGTTGAGTCGAATTAACTTTGAAAATCATAATTTCTTGCTAGACTGTTATGTGGACATTTGGTCGGATTGAATCAACATTAGGTGGGACCGAACAGTCTATAATTTTTGTTGATGTACTTTATGATTTTTCTAGCCTTTTCTACATCCTTTGTACTTGCTTTTCTTGGATATTTGATACTTAAAATCTTCAATAATGTCTTCCATAGACCTAATTCTTCAGTGTCTTCAATTTTATCTCTTTTTTTTAGCTTTAATATATTTTTTTAAAGCGCGTATTCATTTTAGGCTTCCGAATCACCTTGCATGATGAAGATGTATATAATTATATCTAATTAACACTTAAATGCTAGGAAAAATAATGTAATCCGGAGGATAAATATACAATATTTAAACCTTATCACACCCCAATCAACATTTTACTAGTCTCAAGTAAAACATTCGAAAGATATTTCGAAACCAATTGAATAATTTCCTTTAAACTCAAGGAATTCTAAAACCAATCCAAATTATAGAAATTCAAAGTACACTAATGTAGAGCACAACTTCCACATAAACTCTAGCACTTAGTAAATATCCTAATCAAGTTCAAACTATTAATACTATAGTCAGAAAAATTCTAAACATTGAGTTCCATAGTGAAATCTAGACTTAACACAACCAAATGTTCAATTATCTACTTTCATGATAATATTGGTAATCAAAAGAGTTCAGGATAACTAAAGTCTAAACCAAAATTTGCCTTACAGTTCAACACTATACTTTTCTGGCTTTTGATTTTTCCATCGATGGCCTTCACACTATTTTTAACATTTTTCTTCTTTTATTTTTTCTCAATGGTCCTTTCATGGAACTTCGATAAGTAGCCCTTTTCAATGACAACTATTTTTTAACTGGGTATTACTTTCTTTTCTTTTTTCTTTTCTTTTCATTGAACATGATAGACAAATTTCCCAAGTTTAGTTCCTATCATTCTCAATAATAATCAAGTTAACAATTCAATATCAAACTTAAACTTCAATATGTAAGCTAGATGTGAATTCATGACTCAATCAATGTTTAAAACTTTTCAATTAAAAGTTTAAATACTTTAAACTTAACTTTGAAATCTATCAAATAACTAAATTTTAGGTTTAAAAAATCCTCAATATTAAATATCTTATCATTCTCATCTCCGAATTAATTTCAAAATCACTTACATTCATAGAAACTTTTTTAAAATGTAAAAAATTTTAGTTAAAAAATATTCAACAAGTTATTCCAAAGGAAATCTACCCCCAATCTAAATTCTACATTGTCCTCAATGCATATATAATAAGAGTAATATAAGAATAACGAAAATAAAGAGAAATAAATGAAAAGTACCTGAAATGTGACATACAGATAAGCTATTGCGAACTTCCTGTCAGTTGGTGTTTCAGAAACTAAACTAAATTAATAAAGTAAACTAATCCTAAGAAAGAAATAAATTCATAAATCTAAACTATCATGTATCTCAAAAATTTTCTCAACAAGATTTTCAATAAGATCATCCATAAACCTATTTTAGAGTAAGTTTGGATATCGTGGACCATGATTGCCAATAGAAATCGACTTACCTCATCAACATTTTCTTGTTTATTGTCGTGAGGTGTCCAAAGAACATATGATTCACCTATGGCAGAAAAATTTTCAATATTAATGTACCATGGTGAGTAAGAGACTATAAACAATTGAACTTTAGTAATGTTCTCTTTAGTCAACGTAGTCTCAGTAAAATTTGAAGTTCCAGACTTCGATTTAGATTCTTTCTCCTCCTCCCTTAACAGCAAACGTTTAAAATTGGTAGAATGAGGTTTTTTTAGAATATTTTTATTCCCAATTAGTATCAGGCACCGAAATACAATCCTGCAAGGCATTCATTATATCTATAATCATAGGATTGTTGAAATCTGTAAAGTATGCCAAGCATACTTTTAGAGGTTCAAAAATTTTAGTCAAAAGAGGCTCATCATCTTAAAATATATCAATCAAATTCACCTCATGAATCAAATCCTCATCCTTTTGTGGTTTGTGCAAATTAAACATGTTCAGCTTTAAGGTCATATTCCTAAAAGAGATATTTTCATGATCCCATTTCGACAATTAATTATGGCATTAGCGATAGCCATGAATGGTTGGCCTAGAATGATAGGAATTTGAGTACTCGCATTTATAATCGGGTGTGTATCTAAGATAATAAATTTTACCAAGTAGTAGAGTCTATCCACTTAGACTAACACATGTTTTACCACTCCTCTCGGTATTCTACTTGAGCAGTCGGCCAATTGTAACATTGTCTTGGTGGGTTTCAACTCATCAAGGCCCAATTGCTCGTATACCGAGTATGGTATCATATTAACACTTGCCTAAGATTTAGAAGTGCTTTATCTCCCCGAAAGTTTCCTATTATACATAAGATTATAGGACTTTCGAATTCTTTGTATTTTGGGGGAGTTTTTTTATTAATGATGGCACTCACTTGTTCCGTCATGAAGGCTTTCTTGTGTACGTTCAACTTACGCTTTACCACACATAAATCCTTTAAGAATTTGGCAGAGGATGAGAATTGTCTAATTGCATCGAAGAAGGGGATGTTGATATTGACTTATTCGAAAACCTCTAAAATATCACTTATCAATCTCTTTACCACTTCTCAGGGTGGTAATAGATTTAACATGTTCCACATATTGAGTTGAAGAATTGGGATCACTTATCTCAAATTGTCTCTTAAGGTTAGGTTAAGGTTGGGCTAGAAATGTCCCTTTCTTCTTAGCACTTAGTTGTGTCTTAATTCTTGCAACCAAAGTTTTGAGTTTATTTATGGCTTGCATTTGCTCATGCATGAATGCATTCAACACATATTCAAGGATTCTCCTTGATGAGGGTCTAGTAGATGGCCCTTAGAGATTATTGGTGTATTCGTAGTCGGTCCATTCCTCCAATTGAAATTATGATGGTTCTGCCAATCAGGAGTGTACGTGTTAAAATTTAGTGCATTGAAGGAGTGTTGATACGTGTTCATAGCATTCGCTTGAGCGTACAACACTTCCTTAAACACAAAATTGTAGGACAATCTATAGTTAGGTGAACCTCTCTCTCTCTCGTAAATACCACATACGGTTTCAATGACTGCAATGGGTTGGATCACTTTCTTCCTATATTTCAAGGCCTCAATCTTCCTTGTGAGGTCTACCAACCTTGCACTAATATCTTCCTCCTTTTTGAGCACATGTACTCCCCTCTCTCTTGCCACTGCCTTGGGATTACTAGCTTGTTTGGATGTGTTCCATGATTGTGCATTTCTGCTAGCATGCCTAAGAAATCCCAAGCATCTTCTCGATCCTTATTCATAAATTCGTCATTACACATCATCTCTATGAATTGACGCATGTTTGAGCTTAGTTCTTCATAGAAAAAGCTAATCATCTGCCAAATCTTGTAGCCATGGTGTAGGCAAGCGAGAAGTAAATCCTTGAATCGTTCCCAACACTTAAAAAGTTTCAACTCTTTTTCTAGAGAAGTTCATTATATCATGCCTAAGAGTGTTGGTTTTACAAGTCGGGAAAAACTTTTTAGAGAACTCCCAGGTCATCTCGGTCCATGAAGCCCTAGAATAGATGGAAACACGGAAAGGTTCTATCGATTGATCAATTTTTGTATCCCATTGAGCTTGATTGTTAGGTCGAGGGACATCACTTATAGTCGCCTCAAAATCAGAGACATTGAGTTTTTTCATTAGAGTGATAGGTTCATCAGCTACAACAGCAACAATGGCTCTTTTGGATTGTTGAGGTTGTGGTACTTTAGAAAGAATTTGTTTCTCAATAGCCAAAATGTTCCTTATCATTGCAGAGGTGAAAGATATCAGAAGAAACAGAAAACATAAAGCAAACAAATAAAAAAGAAAAAGAAAATGTCCACTTAAGTTAAAGCGAACAACAAAAGCAGAGTATCGGACGATCATTGATTGAATTTTGATAGTATTGTCGATAGCTATCACAAGAGGACGATTAGAGATAGGGAAAGGGGGTGGATTAGGTATGTAAGGTGTAAGATATCGGTTAAAAGGGAGGTTAGGATCATTCGACCTTTTTTTTTTCTCCCATTTATTCCGAGCTCGATTGAAATGGGCTTTTGCATGTCTTTTATAAGCTTCTTTTATTTCCCAAGAATATTTTGAAGGCGATATTTTGGGCAATACTTTATATTATAATATTTTTCGAAGGAAAAAATAACATTAGCTGCATAAGAAATACCTGGAGTTTTCCTTATGGCTAAGTCAGCGCAAGCCATTGTGGAGTAACTCTTTGGGACATTTGGAGTAGTAAGAGGTTTAGGGATGAGACCTAGAAGAGGTCCTAGATCTGAAATCCTCTTGAGAATGAGCGGATCTGTAGATATTGGGGTTATTTGGGTTGGTAGTTCCATATTGACAGGGCTTGCAGCTGTAATCTTTTGATGCTTTGACTTGGGAGATGTTAGGTCAACCACCTTTATTGTTGAAAGGGGGGGGGGGGGGGGGGGGGGGAATGTCATTCTCTGCGACCGTGTCATTCTCTAGCCTAAGGACAATTAATTATGACACTATTGTTTTTTTTATTGCCCTAGGTCGTGATTTCTTCTTTTTGTTTACAGGTTTTTCTATCCTTGTTACACAAGGAAAGAGTCGGGCGATGATGAGTTCAGTGGGTTCAATACCAATCTCTCATAATAATTTTTCCACCAATTACAAAAAGTGAGCATTTGGCAAGGATAGATGGGGAAGAGAGGAGGTTGAAAAGCAGAACTTACAAATTCAAAATTGTTGTGGAGAAATTGGAAAGTACTGACTAAATCCACGAGCAAGTTATGGTTTGGAGGTTAATTACAAGTTTTATATATGGGTGAATGGGTAAGGAATGCATTGAGCTAGGCCGACTTGGCGAGCAAGAAAATTGGGACAACACTAATCGACCCAGCTTTAGCATTGACATATGTCTTCATCGTTCTTCCAGAGGGGAGATCTCTATAGATGAGAGAACTCTCCCAAGCTTTGCCTCTAAGCTTGGCCATCTCTACATTGGCTATCTTGTATTCCTTTGTGGACCAGTCTGAACTAAATTCTTTACATTAAAAGGACAAAAAGAACGGTTGGGTTTATTTGGGTGAGAGAGAAGAAGTTCATATAGTCTGCAAATAAATGAGTAGACTTAAGGTAAAAGATGTTGCACTAACCGAATGAAGTATAAGAGTTGGAATTATATTAGGATTTACAAATGCAAAACAAAAATATTCACAAAGTCACATCTGAATAAGCCAAAGAGGCCCTCTGCTGTGGTAAAAGTATTTGGAGGTTGCTTCATATATGCTACCGTACAGATGGCCAAGCACAAATGGAGCTAGAGCTAGCTGTCGTCCTTGAGTTAGCGCCTCAACCAAGTGGACATATTCTTTTGTGATATGCACAACACTTTCGAAGAGTAAATAACGGCAAATCCACATCAGTAGAAATGTCGTGTGTTCCTGATCATCAATGGTGGTGTGGGTTTTGCACTGGATTAACATAAAGTTGGAATAAGCTTTGCCATTCTTGTTTGGAAAGACAAAGTAGTGCTTATTGTCCTCGGCGAAGTTAGGATGGACTTGATCGCCAAAAGGGAGAAGATGAGTGAAAATGTAAATATCATGATTGTTGGACTCATGGGACTACATCCGAAATGGAAGGTGTTGGTTGATCAACACTAAAAAGTCAAAGCTATAGTAAGAAGGGAAGTGTTTATTGTATATTCGTGCAAAGAAACACTGATGCATTTGTAAATGCCAACCTGTTTCCATGTATTGCCATGTTATTCGGATATATGGTTGTACCATCCAACTATCCTTTCATGGGTCTTGACCATGATCTTAAGGCTTTAAAGGTGTTCAGAGTATCTGGAAGGGAATGAGATTGAATAAGAAGTTTTTTACTTGGACAGCCTAAGAAGAATTATTCCACCGATTGAAGCTGTTCGTGGAATATCTCAAGATAGAATGTTGGTCCAACCGTAAGATATGCCATATCTATGTTGACGGGGGGTGGTGAAGATGATGTCATTCATAATCCTGGGAGAAAGAACGCCTAGCTCTCTTATGAAGTCTTCCTCATGGAAGGTTGCAGGATCGAAAGATGAAGAAGTAGTCATGGCAGTAACAAAAGTAAACTTGGAGAATTTAAGAAGAAGATGAGAAAAAAATCGAAATTGATTCGAAATTGCGCATATATCAGTCAAAAACATGCACATTAATGAAAGGATAATTATGACTTGTACGATTCTATTGTGTGCGAGGTGTCGTAATGACGTCTTATGAAAAGGAGAAAAATCGTCATTCAGTTTTCATCTCTGCCAAGCTGATTCAATACAGAGTTGACATGTGGAAAGCATATCGATCGCATTTATTGTATAGAACAACAAACCATCGTCGCTTTCACCTTTTGCTCAAACGTAAAGTGACGTGGGGGGCAATGTTATATCATATTTTTTTATTATTCGTAAAACAACCACTTAGGAAAGGACACGTGTTATTCCACGAGAAGTATAAAACACATCTAAGATCTTTGAGGATATTTCAAATGCACGTTGTGGAATTACAGCTGGTGCTGCTAAGAGTGCTACACGTCATCAATAGATGAAGCATGGCTGAGAAGATCGAATACCAGATGTGTTCGAGAGAAAAACGGAACTAAGGCAATTATCGAGATAGGTGTCTAGGAAGAGTCTGGAAGGTTAAAGTGGTGTTGAACCAATTGCTATTAACTGAATGTGGGGAAGAATCATCTAGATGACTACTACAATGAGATCTATAAATAGCGAAAGATTTCAAAGAAGCAAAGTGTCTCATACCAACCCAATTAAACAATTCATCATACCAGCCCAATCAAACAAATCAAATCTATCTTTCAATTATCCTTTATGTTGGTTAGCATAATCAGTCATTTATGTTCCTTAGCATAATCTTACATTAGGAGTAGCCGTAATCCTTAGATATAATCCTTTTAGAAAGGATCTTTTGTAGTTACTCCCTGCACTTGAATACAAGTATTTCCTTTTGTTTTGCTTTATTTTATTTGAAAGTCTTTTTGTATGGAAGGCAATGTACAATCCATTCTCAGAGGACGAACCCTACCCTTCGATCATTGCCTAATCATTTTAAACAACATCTTGCAAGTGACTAAATAGGTGGCCATACTTTTCAGATTTCAGTTATATATTGTCAATTCTAACATATATGTATATCTACCTATCTTAATGCATAGGGTCAAATTAAAGTTGTTCAGTTGGAATCAAGCCACACAGTCGATTCTAGCATGCCTAAAGTTGTTCAGTTGGAATCAAGCTACACAGTCAGTTCTCACACACCCACAAATATTACTCATGATGGAATCCAGGACAACATCGATGAGTTGATGGAGCTTATTCTTGGACCATGTTACATGCACTTGTTTGGAAATTATCTGTTGGGTGGACAATAAGATGTGATATTACGGGTTAAACTTGAGACATCATATAATAATAATAATAATAATAATCCAGTACTGTAACTTGTGTCTTGTTGTGGAACGCTCCTAATCAGTTGCAATCAATATTATTTGGGACCGTGGAAGTATATACATAGATGAATTAAGTGGAGTAATCCAATCACACCAAGCAAGCACAACATAAACACAACAGATTTATACGTGAAAAATACCTGTGAGAAAAAATAAAATCACGGTCAATAGACACTGTGAAAGTAAAAGATTACAAGAGAAAAGAGATTAGCCGGTCTGAAGAAGCTCGAATCAATCCTCTAGCTACACCCATGGAACCCTTAGAATGAAATATCTATTCAACAGTCCTAGCGTCCGGCTCCACGGCTCGGTGGTAGACTAGCCTCCGTTTCATCACTGACCAGGGATCCAGTGCCCATGCGGTCTGAGTGGGTGTGCGTGGGTGGTGTGGGTGTGTGCATAAAAAATAAAATAATCCTAGCGGTTGAACTTCTGCCGTGGGATGGATGTCGAATATAAAAAACTTGTGAACGTTCCAGATTCAAATGAAAAAGTCAATGGCTTCATGAATGTCCATAGACAATAGGGCCCAGTCACGTGTCTCTCTAATGTGGACCGTGATCAGTTCATCTCATCGAACTGAAAAACACTTAACTTATTAGGTTAGAGATGCTGGCGGACCTAAATAAGGACATGCTGCAAGTTGCAAATATACAAAAGGCATGTCAATGTGGAAGGAATGCATGTCTAGATGTTGCTGTGTAGTCAACTCAACTTCCAGAGGAGATTGCGACGGACGTAATATACTTTAGCGTAGGTTTACTAATCCTACACGGACCTTTACATGCAATACATGCGGGATATCTGACAAGTGCACCGTTGAGATGACTGTATTGAAAAATTAGGCCCTATGTTAAAGGATGGACGGTTTAGAAACACTGGTTGATTGTGCACCATCCATCGTACACGTGTCATCCATGCAATGGGTAGAATGGCCTGATTGTGCACCATCCAATGTACACGTGTCATCCATGCGACGAGTAGAATGGCCTGATAAATTATGTAGGGTCATCTTCAGGGTAGGGACCATCTTATGAACAGCTCAGATGTCTGGGAGAGTTGTCGAGTTGGCACGTGTCATGCTTGTCAGGAAAGTGCCATGTGCGGCTAGTACGATGAGAACTCTGGGCACGTGCTTGCCACAAGGCTAACGTAGTATCCTCACGAAAATCAACTTCGTCGCAAGCAATGGCGTGTGGAGTTCACGCACGGCACGTGTTCTACTGCAGCACATCGCATGCAAAAGCCTAGCGTCTATATCTTAGTCAGTTGCTAGTGGTCCTGCAAACAGCATCAAAACATGCGGACACGTAGAGGCCCTTTCAAACTCAGTCAATCTCAACCGTCCATTCTGCCTGGCCATGCTTAATGGGCAATCTTTTAAAACTTGCATTTACCGGATGATTCTTTGATCATATCCATCTGATCATCCTACAAATTTTATGATTGTGAAAAAAAAAAAAAAAAGTCCAATCAACAACAGAGAATTCACCGAGTGTGCCTTGCCTTTGGAGGTGCAACTCGGTTGGGTTGGGTCGGGTCGGGTTGATCTTAACCCAACTTCGATAAGAGTAGGTAGAGATGCAACTTGGGTTCGGATTGACTCGAACTCAGTTGATCCAACCTGGCAGCTGGTCTGGTTCTAGAGGTGCTCGGGTGAGGTTAGGTTTGTGAACCCCAACTCCATTTAAGATCGGGTTAAGTGCTGACGGATGCAAAACAATTTCTTCACGAGTAGCGGCTCATGAATATCAATAAAGAGCCGCTCGTATGAGGGGTGGAATACTTGTGAGAGATCTCAACACACTACATTTGTTAGAAATTTGTGCCATCCATTGAGTAGTGAACAATATTGTGACCAGGTTATGGACCAAAATTAATGGCGTTCCTTTTATATGAATTCTAATTTTTTCTAAACTCCAATTTTATGTTCCTACATATGTATGTTAGTGATAACTTACATGTATATATAAGGTTGGGTTTGGGTTGAACTAGGTCGCTTTAGGCTTCAACCCAAACTCATCTCAACCTAAGATTGGGTTTAGGTTTGGGTTTGTGTGTGGGTTGGGGTTGAGTCAAGTCACTTAAAAGCTTCAACTCAAACTCAACCCGGTTGAGAATTTTCAACCCAACACCAGTGTTCAAGTTGTCGGTATCGCTACAAGTTTCGCTGGCCGGAAATAAAGATATAATATCGTTATCGGTGATAATTGGAAATACAGGGAAAAAAAGTGAAACATGGAGAAAATGGTGGAATTTTGTAGTGAAACTTTAGGACATGCCTAAATACTTATATATTCAATAATGAAAAAATTACAAAAAGAATGCATTAAATTAGAAGTTTGCATTTAATGGGGGCCAAAAAGCATGCGTTGTCGTAAGAAATCACTCAACTAGTAACCCAAATGAGTTCATATAATACAAATGCAGCTGACATACAGTAATTAAGACATGTAAAAGTAAATGAACTCAAAGATGCCAAATCAAGGATGGATTAGATTATCAAATCAGTGTGGTATTTGATACTCTGGCTGCGTATTACACTTGATACCTAACATTTGAAAATGGTACATGTGGCAAATTCTAACATAATCTAAACCTTGTTTTTGCTTCATTAAGATCTGTGTGACCTAATCAAGAGGTTGGATGGCAAAAAAAAAAACCCATTATAATGGCCCTATGTAGTTTTTAATAGTGGGCATTTAATCACCACTGTTTCCTTTAGTGTGGTCCACCTGAGATGCAGTCATGCAGATTTGTCTCATTTTGGACTCATGCCTTAAAATTATCTATCAAAATAAATGGACGACATTGAAAAAATATTTATCATTATGATGGCCCCACATAACATCGACCCATCAATCCACGGATACAAACAAGTGACACGTGCGCACCCTATTAATCAGTACGCTTATCATACTAAGTCAATCGTGTGGGGCCCATTGTGATTTATGTATTTTATCCACCCCATCCATCCATTTTACAAGATAATTTTAAGGCTTGATCCCAAAGATGAAGCATATCCAATGCTTAAATGGACCACACCACAGGAAACAATGTGAATTGAACATGCCTACCATTGAAAAATCATTAGGGGCCACAAAAGTTTTGGATCCGTGTCATTTTTGTATTTTACCTTCATCCATCTCCGTGTGATCTTATGAACAACTTAGATGACAAATAAACACCACTGTGGGCCATAGCCCCTAGGAAGGTTTCAACGGTAGGAATCATTGTCCCCACTGCCTTGGCGGTGTGGTCCACCCTAGCTTTGGATCTGCCTCATTTTTGGGTTCACTACCTAAAATGATCTTGCTAATTGGATGGACCATGTGGATATAACACATACATCATGGTGGGGTCCACAGAACTTGGTGATGTCCACACGCCACTGATGTTCGCACCTACACACATTGCTAAAAGGAAGTGGATTGCGTGCCAAGTAACTCAGTAGGCTAAGCGTATTGAGTAAACTCTGTGGGGTCCATTGTGATTTATGTATTTTATCCACTCCATCCATCCATTTTAATTAATAATTTTTAGGCTTGAGCCTTAAAATGAAGTATATGTAAGTGTTATGGTCTCATGCTCTTTTGATTGTCAAATTTTGTGGTGCCAAAACCTCTTGTGTGCCAAAACTTCTATCTGTATATCGTGTGCTTGTATGTTGATATATGTATGTGATTCAAGACGACATCACAATGGTTCAAAACATGTACGGTGCACGACTTCAAGAAATGCAAAGTTATGTACTGTGTTCTCTTTCGTATGCATCAATGTTCAGAACTACATCGATAAGAAGAGTGTTTGTTCAAGACTCAAGTGCATTTCAAGACTCAAGTACAACTCAAGTTGAAGCTTATATTCAAGCTGTAGAAGATCTCAATCTCAAGCTACATCAAGTAGAGGTCTCAAGCTTCAAAGGTTAACCATCATCTGAAAGAATGAAGTTCAATGTTCATACTTCATGTCCCAGGTATGATAAACCTTAGTTTGACCTTAAGGTAGGTCATTTTGGATACATAAGTCAAGATAAATCTTTATACATAAAGTTGGTCTGTTCTAAGACTAGTCCTGGACCTTGTTCGACTAGTCCTAGACTTAGTTCGACTAGTCCAAGAAATTTCATGACCAGTCCTAAGTTGTTGAAGATTTTCAGAATTTTTTGGTTATTCTTCGACCAGTCCTGGAGATTGTTCGACCGGTCGTAGGGGTATCACGACTCGTCTTTCGACCAGTCGTAAAATTATGACTCAAACTCCAGCAACCAAATCTGGTTTCCTACGACCAGTCCTGGGTCTGCTTCGACCAGTCGTAGGTGGTCTACGACCAGTCGAAGGGTCCCTACGACCAGTCGTAGAACTGATTTTTCAGATCGCGCTTAAATTTTCAAAATGTCGTTGGAGCTACGACCAGTCGAAGGTTCCTAAGACCAGTCGTAGACGCGATCTTTGCTTCTATAAATTGAGCACGAATTTCAGAGTTTTACATCGATTAATTTGAGAAATTCAAGCCTCCACTCTGAGATAAGTTGTGTTCATTTTTAAGCTACGCTGTGCATATTTAATATTCTTTTTGTTAGCTTTTCTTATTTGATTTTATTCCTATATTCCAATCTTATTTGAAAAAGAGGAATTGCTGTATTCCTTCTTCATTGGAATCAAAATCAAATAGAGCTACGCCCAATTTGGTTTAATTTAAAATCAATTAGAACCTAGAACCATTTCTTAAGTGAGTATTGGACATTGAACATTGATTCGAACTTCTACTCTGATTGGTTCTACCGGGCTGCTACAAAAGAAGAAATCCAGGTATTTTACATTTATTGTAAATTCCTTTATTTTGGTTTTGTTTGAGATTCGCCAGAAAAATCTCATTGTGTTGGTTATCTGAGGAGAGCTAGAAAACTCAGAAAGTGTGGGTTTTTGGATTGTGTAAGCCCAAGTTAAAAAGACACAACTGTGAAGGTTTTAGGTGAACCTATAAAACCTGTTTGATAGTGAACGCTAATATCCCCTGTGTGAGGATATTAGGAGTGGAGTAGCAAGCTGTGTGGCTGTTGTTTAACAGTTGGTAAACACACAAGCGAACCACTATATATTGGTGTGTTTTGTGATTTGAATGCTCTTTTAATTTTCATATCTTTAATCATTTAGATTTATGGAATGTATATGTGGATGTGAATGTTGTAATCTTTACATTTCAAGTAAAGTGGGGAATGTTGTAATAGTTTAGAATTTATTTCTTGTTATTTCCTTTATTTCCTTTCTGTTAGAGTTTTTTATATTCAATTTGTTCTATTAAGGTTGTCCTGCCATAAACCCTTAGTTTTTATGGTGCAAAGGTTGTCCTTAGAACAACGTTAATATCAAGCTCTTTATTTAAGCTTGCTTTACATTTCAGTCTTTGATTTATTTAAAGTATTGTTCTTTATTTTTATAAGGCTATCGTTCTTCAATTCCGCTGTTAAATTTTAATTTGGCACAGTCCTATTCACCCCCCCCCTCCCTCTCTTTAGGACATATAGCTTGGCCTTTTCAAGTGGTATCAAAGCCTAATAGCTCGTTTTTTTAATTCTTTATTCTTGGATTCATTTCCTGAGCTAACGATCTAAGCTGTATATAAGATGTCAAATTTTGATAGCCTTTCAGTCACTAGGCCTCCACCCTTTAATGGCTCCAACTATGCTTATTGGAAAGCCAGGATGAGGATTTTCCTCAAATCAATGGATGAGAACGTGTGGCTTGCCACAGTGACTAAATGGAACCCACCTGCCACTGAAGTGATTGGTATCGATGGTTCAAAAATAATGAGAGTTACACCATTTTTCTCATGGACCACTCTTCAGAAAAGTAAGAGTAGTGCCAATGCAAAAGCACTAAATGCAATCACTTGCGCACTATCACCGGATGAGTTCAAAAGAATCATATCCTGTGATACTACAAAGCAAGCTTGAGATATATTAGAAATGACACATGAGGGTACTTCAATTATTAAAAAATCTAAAGTCCAACTCCTCACAACCAAATTTGAAGAAATTCATATGGTGGAAAATGAAATGTTTATGGACTTCTACACTAGATTAAATGACATTATAAACTCTATGTAGGGTCTTGGCGATAAAATCCCAGCTCACTACCTGAACGGTTCAACTCTAAAGTAATCGCGATCCAGGAACTTCATGATACGGACAATATGAGGGTAGAAGAGTTGGTTGGGTCTTTACAAACCTACGAATTAAATTTTAAAGCTCCTGAAGGTAAATCTATTACGCTTAAATCTTCCAAATGTATTTCTCAAGATTCTGATTTAGAAAATTCCGAAGATGATATGGCCCTTCTTGCTAAAAAGTTTTACAAAATTTTCAAAAGTAGAAAAAGGGTTGATTTTCAAAAATCAAATGATAAGAAACGTTCTAAACCAAAATCTAAAACTTGGAAATCTTTGAAAGATAGTCAATGTTACAACTGCCAAGAATATGGGCATTTAACAAACAAATGTCCTAAAAAGGACAAACCTAAAAAGAAAGGAATGTTGGCTACTTGGGACAAATCTTCTGGCACTGAAGCCTCTTCTGAATCAAAAGATTCTGAAACCGAGTCGGGCAATGAAGTTAAGGCCCTTATGACTCTAGCCAAGTTCACTTTTTCTGATCATGATGATTCCACTAGTGAAGAAAATCTGAATAGTGATTATGAAAATGAAGAAGATCTTCAAGATGCTTACAATGCACTATACAAGGAAAGTTGTAAAATTGCCGTAAAACTAAAACTTCAAAAAGAAAAGTTTTTAAAACTTAAAGAAAATTTTGAGTCTCTTATTTTAGAAAAATCTCATATTTTAGATTATTTTGAAAAGACTAAAAGTGATTTAGAATTCAAAACCTCCTTGATCGAAAATCTTAAATCTGAAAATAACAAACTTAAGCTTGAAAACTCTTCACTTTTGAGTTCAAAGGATACATGGAGGTATTCCCAAGGAGATCTAAAGGTTGAGAAACTTTTATCTGGATCTAGAAAATGTGGCGACAAATCCAGATTGGGCTATGATAAAAATGTACCTTCTAAACAGAAGAATGCTCTACCTAAGTTTGTGAGAGGAGAAACCTCTAACTCAAAAGGAAAAAGTATTAATCAGAGTTTTTTTAAAAATGCTAAAACTTTTCAAAACCTAAAAACAATTACGTCAACTATAAAACTCAAAACCAAAACCCTTTAACTGAAAAAATAGTTAATTTGCTTAAGGAGCTCTTAAAATCTAACTCAGTGGGTCACTCATACAAAAATTACAAATACAAGAAGACCAACTATTCACCTAAACCCAAAACTGTAATTAAATGGGTTCCTAAAGTTACTTGCTTGGTTGCCTACACTGCTTTCAAAGCTACAAGCCATTCGAAGTGGTACTTAGACAGTGGATGCTCAAGGCATATGACAAGCGACAAAGCTTTATTCACCAATCTTAAAGATATGACTGATGGGTCAGTCACATTTGGTGATGGAAGCAACTGCAAGATTATTGGCCAAGGTACGGTTCAACTCTATAACCTTCCCTTATTTAAGAATGTTTTATATGTTGAGGGACTAAAACATAACCTGTTAAGCATATCTCAAATATGCGATAACAATCACAGCGTGAAATTTTCTAATAAAGGTTGTGAAATCTTGAACAAAAAAGATTCTGTAATATTAACTGCTCGCAGGACTTCTGAAAACTGCTATATTGTAAGCGATGGTAGCTTATCTAATCAATCGTCCTACATTATCCATACCGATGAAACTGAATTATGGCATAAACGCCTTGGACATGTACACTACTGTAATTTATACAGATTGAGTAAAGGAGAACTAATAAGCAGTCTACCTAAACTACAAAATATATACAAGATATGTGGTGAATGCTAGAAAACAAAGAGCTCTCAAAAAAAGGTGAACTCCAATGCCACATCAAGATCACTCGAGCTTCTCCATATGGATCTTATAGGACCTACCAGGACAGAGAGTCGAGGGGGCAAAAAATACATCTTGGTAATCGTGGATGATTTTTCTAGATTTACTTGGGTAGCATTCTTAAGGGATAAATCAGAAACCCTTGATGAAGTTAAAAGGATTCTCAAACGGATCCAAACTTAAAAAGGTTCTCAAGTTTGTAAGATTCGTAGTGATCATGGATCTGAGTTCGAGAATAGCAGTTTTGAGAAATTCTGTAACGATTAGGGAATATCGTATGAATTCTCTGCACCCAAAACTCCTCAACAGAATGGAATTGTGGAAAGGAAAAATATAGTGCTTCAAGAAATGAGAACTGTAATGTTGAATAGTATGAATCTCCCTAAAAATCTTTAGGCTGAAGCAGTGAATACTGCCTGCTATATTATTAATTGTGTTTATATATGTAAATTTAATAATAAAACCGCTTATGAAATGTGGTCCGATGAAAAGCCTACTGTCAAATACTTTCGAGTTTTTGGTAGGAAGTGCTATATTTTATGTGACCGTGAAAATCTGGGGACGTTTGACACAAAAAGTGACAAAGGAATCTTTTTAGGATACTCTTTAAACAGTCGCGCATATTGTGTACCGAACAAAAGGACCGGTGTTATTCAAGAATCAATTAATGTGGTCATAGACGATCATTTGAATACACCTGACCCAAGTTCAGATAATGATAAAGTTCTTCTAATTGACAAACCTGATACTTCATCAAGTCAAAATAATTCTGAATTAAGGACTGTTAAAGATCATCCAACCGCTCAAATTCTTGAAAATCCTCTCACTGGTGTGCACACTCGTAGACAACTAGAAGACATGTAATTACGTGTGCTTTACATCTCAGATTGAACCGATAAACGTAAAAGAAGCTTTTTCTGATGAAAACTAGATAGTAGCTATGCAGGAAGAACTTAATTAGTTTGTTCGAAATAATGTCTGGTATCTTGTTACTAAACCTAAAGATAAACACATTATAGGAACTAAGTGGGTTTTCAAAAATAAGTCTGATGAACTTGGGAATATAATTCGAAACAAGGCAAGACTGGTTGTACAAGGGTACACTCAAATAGAAGGCATTGATTACGATGAAACCTTTGCCTCAGTTGCTCGCCTTGAATCAATCAGACTTTTTATATTCATTGCATGCTTTAGAAAGTTTAAAATTTATCAAATGGATGTAAAGAATGCCTTTTTGAATGGTGATCTACATGAAGAAGTATATGTTGAACAACCTACAGGGTTTGAAGACCCTAAGTTTACTGATCATGTATATCATCTTAAAAAAGCTCTATATGGTTTAAAACAAGCTCTTAGAGCATGGTACGAAAAATTGACTAAGTTTTTACTAAGTCATAATTTTCAAATGGGTAGTGTCGATAAGACGCTTTTTGTTAAGAAACATAACGATGATATCTTAATGGTTCAGATCTATGTTGATGATATTATTTATGGATCAACTTGTACTAACATGACTGTTGAGTTTGCAGAATTGATGAAATCTAAGTTCGAAATGAGCATGGTTGGGGAATTAAATTATTTCCTTGGGTTACAAGTAAAACAACAACCAGATGACATTTTCATTTCTCAAACAAAATATGCTCTGAACTTAATAAAAAAGTTTGGATTTGAGAATGGTAAGAATTTTGATACTCCTATGAGTACCACTTCAAGACTCTCAAAGGACTCTATAGGTAAAAATATAGATCCTAAATTATATCGTAGTATGATTGGTAGTCTACTTTACTTATTGCTAGTAGACCTGATATTGCTTTAAATGTTGGGATTTGTGCTAGATATCAGTATGATCCTAAAGAGTCACATCTGTCTGCTGTTAAGCGGATTATGCGATATGTCGCAAGTTCTGCTAAAATGGGTCTCTGGTATCCATTTGATACTAGTGTTCAATTGGCTGGGTATTCAGATGCTGATTGGGCTGGAAATATTGATGACAAAAAATCAACCAGTGGTGGTTGTTTCTATATTGGAAACTGTTTGGTTTATTGGTTTAGCAAGAAGCAAAGTTTTATATCGCTCTCAACTGCTGAGGCTGAATACATTGCAGCATGAAATGCTTGTACTCAGCTTGTTTGGATGAAACGTATGTTAAGCGATTATGGAATTGCACAGGAATCAATGATATTATATTATGATAATTCTAGTGCTATAAATATATCAAAAAATTTAATCTAGCATTCACGTACCAAGCACATTGACATTAGGTATCACTATATTCGTGAATTAGTCGAAGATAAAATAATATCCTTGGAATATATACCGACCGAGACTCAACTTGCTGACATTTTCACTAAACCAATGTCATTGTTGAACGGTCGTCTGTATTGAACATATTGCTCCTTTTGGTATTCTACCTATACACCAAGCTATAGGATGGGATAACATTTTACATTGGGGTGGGCTTGCATACCAATCTATTGCACAGGCTATGTTTGCATGTATCTCAATATTCTCTTTTGAGGATTTAACTTTTAAAATTGATACTAGAGAAGGTCTATTTGAAATTGACCGTCATCTGATTGCAAGGTTAATGGATATACCTGTTAATGAGGAGGATATTCTTATTCATACTTTAGCTGAGAAACCCTTAAAATCTGAAAAGTGTATGCTAACTAGAGATTTGTGTAATATGAATGTGCAATGGACTCATAAAGGGAATTCGCTCCCTGCAAAGTACTTATTACCCAAATACAGGGTACTTCACAGGATTTTTACTTTTAACCTGTATCCTCGTTTTGGTAAGAAGACTGAATTAACTGCCTTTATGGTTCGTGTTTTACACTCTGTCATTTCTGGTACTAAAATTTTTCTTCCTTCCTTAATGTATCATTCCATTATTCATTCTCGTCTCCATCCACGTCATAGTGATATTCATTTTGCGTATCTCTTGATACTTTTAGCTACTCATATGCTCATGGCTATGCCTGTTGGAGAAGCTCCCATCCATCATCTTATTTTTAACAATTCAAATATTAACAAAATGAAATTGGGATTGGCCCATGGCCAAGTGGATGTTGGTAGAGCTGAAGCTGGGGATGAAGAAGCTGGTGATCTTCCTCCTGACGATGTGGATATGAATGATATTTTCAATGAACTTGAATCTGATTCTAGAAATGATCCTAATTTTAAGCCTTCTGATTTTGATACTGGTCTTCATGCTTTAGAAGAGAAGGTAGAGAATATGAATATTGCTCATGATCTTCAGTTTAAATATATGCACAAGTATCTTAGGCGCTTGAACAAAGGAATGCATAATCTTGATCCTACCATTCCTACTCCTTCAGGATCCGATTAAATATTTTCATTCTTGGTCTGTAATAACTCTCTTACTTATGTTGAATTGTGCACTATATTTGGTTAGATGACTTTTTAGTTAATCAAGTACCTGAGTTATGACTGTTTACTTACTTATATATTGTCACATTCCTTCCTCCAATGATTTTCCTTTCCTTTGTCATATTGTGACAAAAAGGGGGAGAAGGTTTGATTTGATTGCTTGCTTATGAATATATTACTTATGGATATATGTGAGATGTGCTGCTACTCAGGGGGAGTAGTATATAATGAGTTTGTGCTACTTAATGACAACTGGTGCATGATTCGTTAATATGCATGTTGTGCTTTTTATTATATTTGTTGTGCTTCTCTTATAGAAGTATGTTTTGTCACCAATTTGACAAAGGGGGGAGATTGTAAGTGTTATGGTCTCATGCTCTTTTGATTGTCAAATTTTGTAGTGTCAAAACCTCTTGTGTGCCAAAACTTCTATCTGTGTATCGTGTGCTTGTATGTTGATATATATATATATATATATATATATATATATGTGTGTGTGTGTGTGATTCAAGATGACATCACAATTGTTTAAGGCATGTACGGTGCTCGACTTCAAGAAATACAAAGTTATGTACTGTGTTCTCTTCCGTATGCATCAATGTTCAGAACTACATCGATAAGAAGCTTGTTGTTCAAGACTCAAGTACATTTCAAGACTCAAGTACAACTCAAGTTGAAGCTTATATTCAAGTTGTAGAAGATCTCAATCTCAAGCTACATCAAGTAGAGGTCTCAAGCTTCAAAGGTTAACCATCATCTGAAAGAATGAAGTTCAATGTTCATACTTCATGTCCCAGGTATGATAAACCTTAGTTTGACCCTAGGGTAGGTCATTTTGGATACATAAGTCAAGATAAATCTTTATACATGAAGTTGGTCTGTTCTAAGACTAGTCTTGAACCTTGTTCGATCAGTCCTAGACTTAGTTCGACCAGTCCAAGAAATTCCACGACCAGTCGTAAGTTGTTGAAGATTTTTAGAATTTTTTAGTTATTCTTCGACCAATCCTGGAGATTGTTTGACCGGTCGTAGGAGTGTCACGACTCGTCCTTCGACCAGTCCTAGAACTATAACTCAAATTCCAGCAACCAAATCTGGTTTCCTACGACCAGTCCTGGGTTTGCTTCGACCAGTCATAGGTAGTCTACGACTAGTTGAGGGGTCCCTACGACCAGTCGTAGAACTAATTTTTTAGATCGCGCTTAAATTTTCAAAATGCCGTTGGTGCTACGACCAGTCGAAGGTTCTTAAGACCAGTCGTAAACGCGATCTTTGCTTCTATAAATTGAGCACGAATTTTAGATTTTTACATCGATTAATTTGAGAAATTCAAGCCTCCACTCTGAGATAAGTTGTGTTCATTTTTAAGCTACGCTATGCATATTTAATATTCTTTTTGTTAGCTTTTCTTATTTGATTTTATTCCTATATTCCAATCTTATTTGAAAAGAGGAATTGCTGTATTCCTTCTTCATTGGAGTCAAAATCAAATAGAGCTACGCCCAATTTGGTTTAATTTAAAATCAATTAGAACTTAGAACCATTTCTTAAGTGAGTATTGGACATTGAACGTTGATTTGAACTTTTACTCTCATTGGTTCTACCGGGCTGCTACAAAAGAAGAAATCCAGGTATTTTACATTTGTTGTAAATTCTTTTATTTTGGTTTTGTTTGAGATTCGCCAGAAAAATCTCATTGTGTTGGTTATCTGAGGAGAGCTAGAAAACTCAGAAAGTGTGGGTTTTTGGATTGTATAAGCCCAAGTTAAAAGACACAATTGTGAAGGTTTTAGGTGAACCTATAAAACCTGTTTGGTAGTGAACACTAATATCCCCTGTGTGAGGATATTAGGAGTGGAGTAGCAAGCTATGTGGCTGTTGTTTAACAGTTGGTGAACACACAGGCGAACCACTATATATCGATGTGTTTTGTGATTTGAATGCTCTTTTAATTTTCATATCTTTAATCATTTAGATTTATGGAATGTATATGTGGATGTGAATGTTGTAATCTTTACATTTCAAGCAAAGTGGGGAATGTTGTAATAGTTTAGAATTTATTTCTTGCTATTTCCTTTATTTCCTTTATGTTAGAGTTTTTTATATTCAATTTGTTCTATTAAGGTTGTCCTGCCATAAACCCTTGATTTTTATGGTGCAAAGGTTATCCTTAGAACAACGTTAGTATCAAGCTCTTTATTTGAGCTTGCTTTACATTTCAATCTTTGATTTATTTAAAGTACTGTTCTCTATTTTTATAAGGCTATTGTTCTTCAATCCCGCTATTAAATTTTAATTTGGCACAATCCTATTCACCCCCCCCCCCCTCTCTCTCCCTAGGACATATAGCTTGGCCTTTTCAGTATATCCAAACCTCAAGTGGAACACATAATGGGAAACAGTGTGAATTGAACATCTATCATTGAAAATTTCTTGGGGGCCACAGAAGTTTTGGATCAAGCTTGTATTTGTGTTTTCCCTTCATCCATGTCTATGTGATCTTATGAACAGGTTGGATGTCAACAAATAAACATCACTGTGGGCCCAAGAAATGTTTCAATGGTGGAAGTTATTATTCCAACTATTTCCAATGGTATGGTCTACTTGATCTTTGAGTATGCTTAAATTTTGGTCTCAACCCCTAAAATAATATGGAAAAACGGATGGACGGTGTGGATAGACCAGATACATTCATGGTGGGCCTAATAGAGTTTACTCAATACGATAAGAGCGTATACTGAGTAACTTAGTATGCAATCTGCTTTCTGCGTAAAAACCGGACACAGATTAGATACTGACAGGTTGAGTAGCGAGACTCGCTACACGTCACCAAGTTCTGTGGACCCCACTATGATGTATGTGTTGTATCCACAATGTCCATTCATTTGGAGATATTATTTTAAGGCATTACCCAGAGAACGAGGTAGATCCAAAGCTTTAGTGGACCCCACCACACAAAACAACGGGAAGATTGATGTACACCGTTGAAATGTTCCTAAGGCCCACTATAACATTTATTTTCCATCCAAACCGTTCATAAGGTCATAAAGACCTGAATGAAGAGGAAAAACAAATTTCATATTGATCCAAAACTTCTGTGACCCCAAAAAGTGTTTCAATGGTAGGCGTTCAATTTCCCACTGCTTTTTGCAGTGTGGTCCACTTAATAGTTAGATCTGTCTTATTTTTCTTCTAAAGCCTAAAGACGAGCTTGCTAAATGGATTGACGGTCTGGATATAACACATACCTTGTGATCAGACCCATTGAACTTGCTGACGTCAATACAACAACTATATAGCTAGTGTAAGGTACACCAGCCAATTCGCGTCCTTATATCATCGAGCCTCGAAATAAAGAAAAAAATAAAGAAAAAAAGAAGAAGAAAACCCTGAAATGTCGTTCACAAGGGATTCTTGCCGAAGAAAGGGAGTTTTTGAGGGAGGGTTTCAAAACCCTATATCATTCCCAAATCGTGAGGAAATTCCCAAAATTGCTGATTTTTTGTCAAAATTTCAAGCTTCCAATCAAAAAAGGAAAGGGAATTTTGAGTTTTTTCTTACCTCTTTGCAATGTTCGAAGATCGACATGAGGCATTCTTCCGAGTTGTGAGTTCCAATTAACCAGGTACGCGATCACTTTCATGTATTTACAAAAACAACGAAATCAAAGCGATTTTTTGATTTTTTTTTTCATTATTGTTACCTATTTATCGAAAAAATAGGTTGTTGGCTACAGTTTTCCATTGATAGGTTACGTGGTTGGTGGGTATGGTTGATATTCTCGGCGATAATCTAAAATTATTGACAATATCTCCGATTTTTCGCCAATAATAGGGAGAGAAACGAAAAATTGGGGTTTCGGTATTGCTAGACTAGCGACACCGATATTATCGGCGATAATATCGACATTTCGTCGACAATTTGAACACTGCCCAACACAACTAAAAATTTGGGCTAGGCTAGTTGGGATCAGGTTGACCCAACCCAACTTTGTTTCTCATGCTCCTCAATAATCATCACTTTGGTAAAAATATTCTAAACCATAAATTTGCATCTTGGAAAATGAATAGAAATGATATCATCCAATTGGAAAGGGCTTGTTTGGCATTGCTTCTAGTAACTATATAATTGATTTTGAAGAAATTCTTTGAAATTGTTTATTAAAAATTACTTATGGTAAAAAGTGCTTCTAACAATTACATAATTGAATCTCAAGCAATTCTTTGAAATCGTTTCTTAAAAATTGCTTATGTTAAAAAATGCATGGTCGGTGAACATGTCACAGAAAACACTTCCCCATGAAGATTTCGTTGGGGGACTGCGGAAGCACACAAAGATGAATAAAGTAGAGTAATCCAATCGCACCAAGCAAGCACAATACAAACACTCTGAAATTTAACGTGGAAAAACCCTTGCGGAAAAAAACCACTACACAAAGCGACAGATATCACTATGAAAGCAGAAAATTACAAGAGTAGAGAGATTACCCAATCCAAACAACCTCGAATCAACCCAAGTTATACACTTGAAACCCTAGAATGAATTAGAAAGCTCTGAATACCTCCCAATCCCGATTACACCCCAATATATAGCCTTTGGAAGAATCACAATCAGAATAGGAAACAAATTCTGCAAAATTGCAACTCTACATAAATCTATGCGGATCCATTTGATGTTATCGAACACACCTCGATGTCATTAAAACTTATCCTTCGATGGCATCGAACTAATACCCAATCAGTCCAAAGACAAGACATGAGAATATGATTTTCTTCGATTGCATTGAGTCATCTTCGATGGCATTAAACTGATCTTCAATGTCATCGAACCATCATCGATGACATCGAAAAAGTACCCAGTTAGTCTAGTGACCAATTGGAGAAAATCTGAAAATTCTTAATGGGATCGAGCACTGTTCGATGACATCAAACAGTTCTTAATGATATCAAATGGTCTGACGATGGCATCGACAGACCCTGTTTCCGAATGATTTAAGACTTAAAGAAACAACAGATTTCATTGGCGAGCATTGAATTCTCCCTTTTTCTGAATTTCGAGTGGCGTGGCCCACAAGTCTTGGATCTACCTCAATTTTGGAATCAACCCTAATATGATATGGAGAAACAAATGGACAGAGTAGTTGTTGCATGGGTCATCATCATGATGGCCCTCATAGTACTTTAGGCAGGGTTATCGGGAAGTTGTGTTTTGCTTCTCCATATACAAGAATTGATAAGCCCGGGTGTGCAATACAATTCTTACATGCCACAAGTTTGCCATCATGGCATATAGGTCTAGGATTCAATCTATCCGTTAAAAATACACCACTATATTGATGTCCCAGCCCAAGAATGAGGTGAAATTGTGGTAAACCGTAATTGAAGTATGAATTTATACCCAATTGTCCGGGGGGGGGGGGGGGGATAGGACTTTTAAAACTTTAATCCTACTTAAAAATTAATGCTACTAATTTAAACAAAACTAAGAAGGATTAACATAAAACTATTCACACACAAAAGATAGGATAGTGAAATGTATAATAGTTGCAATGCATCAAACATGTAGTGTGTGGAAATTAATCATATCATGAATCAACACAACATAAACAAAAGCATACATCACAAACACATCGATATATAGTAGTTTGGCTATATGCCTACTCCACTCCCGACTGACGCACTCATCCCCATAAGTGTACCAGATTTTACTATCCAGTGGTTTTAAATCAGGTTAACCATAAACCTTTACAACCTATACAAGTTTAGGTAGGGTGCCTACATAAGACAACCCTAGGTGCCTACACAAGGTAACTTACAATGCCTACACAAGGTAAACTCTATGCCTACATAAGGTAACTTCTAGGGCCTACACAAGGCAACCTATAATGCATATACAAGGTAGTAGGTCCTACATAAGGACACTACACGTATTCTCTCGTCGAAGGCCTACGAAAGGTCTTAATGAGTTTGAGAACCAAACTCTGAATCCCAATCCTACACAAGGAAAGAGCTTCAAACTCAATGGACTTTATTACTTACTTGTAAGTGAGTGAGCCCTGTTTAACACATGCTGATGGCGATCTTCTTCCTGATGATGCATCTTCAGCTCCCTTGAACTGCAACAGCTTATAGATGCTCCAATCGAGTACAAGGTTGTTGGGTTAGGATTTGGTTCGATCTTCTCTAATAAATGATGAGTCTTTAAGAACTAGAGAAGATTACCAGAAGCTAAGCATTCAAGGATTCCAGCACAATGTTTTTCCATTAAAGAGTGCTTCTGGATGATCAATGAATGCCGAAGTTTATTCTTCAATCCAAGATATAATTATACCAATAAATGCCTTTAAGCCATGGATTAAATGATGAACTCCTATGGGAAAGAGGGCTTGAGAGCAAGGGTAATAACTCAAGTAATAACTCTCTCAAAGTTCTCTTCGATACTCACTCAAAAAGTTAAGAAGGAACCCAAGTGTTTATATAAAGTTAAATCTCAACGGTATAAAAATGGCCAGAAATCTGATCTTGTCAATGTAATCGAAGGGTCTGCACTAAGGTTTTCAAATAAGTGCATAATAGATTTTTTCCAATGTCATCGAGAGATGGCTCGATGCCATTAGGATTTTCTTTGAAAATATCACTTTGGTTGCTAGATATATTGAGCCAAAATTTGATGTCATCGAACATGCTTTCGATGCCATCGAAGATGTCATTGATTGCATGTCGATGCCATCATGAATAAATTGATTTTTCTATGAAAAATCTCTGGACAATTTGGTCCATTTTTGATGCCATCGAAATCTGAATTTCGATGTCATCGAGTGGCATTCGATGCCATCGAGAATATATAATTTTCCTTTAAAGTTTGCTGGACAAACTGGTCCCATTTTCGATGCCATTGAACGGTGTTTGATGCAATCGATACTTACTACGATATCATCAAAATGGATTCGATTACATCGAGTATACTTAGAATTTTTTAAAGCTTACCGGAGATGTTAGGTCTTATATCAATGTCATCGAAGTGGGTTCAATACCATCAAAACGTAAGTTTTGATTCCATCGAACTGCCTTCGATTCCTTCAAACTTATCCATGATTTTCTAGTCTAGTTGCTGGACTAATAGACTTCTGTTTCGATGCCATCGAATAGTTGTTTGATGGCATCGAAGCTGCTCGATTGCACTTCGATTACAATCGACAGAACATGAAATTTTCCTATTTGCTTCTATCCCATAGGCTTTAAATAAATCCTGATCTAAGCTTACTAAGGGTTTTACAAATATGGTATTGGGCAAGTTTAGATATATTTTAAGTGGGTCTTTTACCTGATAGGGTTTGGTTTGGGAAGTGGGGCTTAATATACATGTAAAGCACACTCAACTTCTTTAACTTGAAGAGTCTTTGGTCTTGTAGTCTTCATATAGGGCTCACTTGACATTGGGACTCAACATTCACGTACATCGACAAATAAGGGTACTTTCATGACGTTGATCTACTGTCAAGTGTGTCATAGTTATCAAAACAAATATACAACTGATCTAGAACATTTGGTTGAAGTTTTCTAGCCCATTGACATATTTCCAATACTGGGGCCCAACTTTTGAGTGGACTAGATTAAATTTAGGAAAATATGGCTAAACCAACCAGTGAATGGATTTGATCTCAGACCTATGTGCTATGATGGCACATGCGTGGAGGTGAATGACTCTAAACTAACAAATCTTCCAACCCAGGGAGAGAAATCTTTGATTCTATGATTGATTTTCTCAAGTTTGTAGAAACACGAACCACCAAAAGGGGATTCAACACGTCAGCAAGAAGTGCAAATTTGAATAAATTATTTTCTAAATTAATAAATTTAGGGACTAACCAAATATATACTTAAAACTTAAAAAGTAATTTTCAAAATTAAAAGCACAAAAATACTTTCTTTTTTTTTTAGCGAAGCAAGATAGGTCCAAAGAATTTTATAAGGTAGCCTACCAACAATACGCTGATCCATAGTTCAGGTAGTAGATTGAGTGAAGATAACCTTGTTTCAACACTAAGGGCCCGTTTGGCCGGTTGGATTGGAAGGGATTAGATGGTAGTGGAAGGGATTGGATGGTAAATCCCGAGAATGGCCGGGCGTGCCAAACAGTGTATGTGGTCTGATCCAAATCCGATGGATCTTCAGACCATCCACTGACAACACCATCATTACCTTTAAATCCCATCCAATCCATCCTAATCCATTCAAATTAGCCTGCGACGTGTTTGGTTAGTGGGATTGGAAGGGATCGGAAGCTTTAATCTCCGTATTGGCCGGGCGTGCCAAACGGACTGGATGTATCAATCCAGGGATATAGCAATCCCATGGATCTCAAGACAATCCGCTGACAACACCATCATTACCTAGAAATCCACGCCATCCACCCTAATACCATTCACTCCCTTCCAATCCACCTGGCCAAACGGGCCCTAAGGGGTCATTTGGCACCATGGATTTGGGGGATTTCAAATCCCCTTGTTGTTTGGCAGCATACAGTAATTGGGGCTTTCATATCCAGGGGATTTTAAATTCCCTCGAAGAGGGGTTTGAAATCCACAATGAGAGCTTGGATTACATCTAAAATCCTTCCAAGAGTTGCATGTGTAACTATCACCATACTATTATTCTATTGGGCACATGGCCCACTAATGATATCCCAAAACAATTAGATTATCAATTGCATCACTATAATTACTTTAATATGATGATTAGCACCATCCAAATATTTTCCATTAAATCAACGGTTAAAAATCGTTGGTTAGTCACTCGGACATGATCTTGAGCTTGTGGCCCATCCTAGACTTAGAATTTCATCATTTTCAGGCAAATCATATATTTCAGCGGGCTTATTATAACTATTGTATCAAACATTACGTATGCCACTAACTAGAGATATTAAAGTTGATTTAGTAATTAAATTCAAATGCCTATAAATATATCATGCATAACTACTTTTGAATTAAAGTTGATTCCAGGGTGCAAACCACAATAGGAGGATTTCAAATAATGCAGGGGGTTCCAAATCTACGCTCCCAAACAGGCCCTAAGTTCTTGGTATCGTTTCCCTAGTGGGGTGTGGCTAACAGTGGAGCTTGTACAAATAAGCTAACAATCATAACATCAGGTTAGACTAAATGAGTGGTGTGGATAAATCGATCGAGTCTCCATTTTTTTGCAAATTCAATGATAAATATCACATATGGTTTAGAAATGGACGATTATAATGAAAGGGAAACATTCGACTGGCAAGGATCATCTGATTAGTGCGATCCTCAAATTAGTGGGCTGGATTGAATAGATAATGGCATTGTCCCCACGTTAAAATGCAACTAGTTGCACCAAATGCTCCAGTCCACTGACTGCATGAGAGCCTTCCAATGAACCTATCTACATTCGGACATAAAAGCTGACCGGATCAACAATCTGGACGGTCCATCCCGTCCAGACAGCTCATCACACGTCACCTGGAAAAAGTAAAAGTGATTTTGATGATAAAATCAAAGCATGCAAAATGGACGGTTCATATGATGTAAAAGAATAGGTCCAAACAACACACGAAAGCATCCATTAGGTAGGCCCCACCTTGGATTGCTTGTCGATTTTCAAGAACCAATTTGATTAGGAAAAGCTAACCATCGGATCCGAGTCCCACAAAGAACAAATTTGACTGAAGCATGATTAGTGTAACTCTTGGACACTGGTGAATGGACGGTTGCTTGGGTTTGAACATTTTTGTTATTTGGCGTTTCTCCAATATTCTCTTCCCTGATTCTTTTCACACCTGTTCTCTTCAGAATCTTTAATATTCAATTCATGAACGGGTAAGATTTGTTGTACCTTGTAACTGAGCGAATCTATGTGGGGCCCAGTAGGCCTGGCTGAAGATCATTAGGTAGGAGGGATTTATGGTACATTTCCCATTACCCCAGCTCCACCCTGATGAGATCATCAGAACCATTAAAAAAAGGGCCAGTAAAATGTAGAGTAAGAATATTTTTACTCAATACTCATTTTACATGGACGCGGATTGCGTCCTATCCCAGCTCTGTGGGACTCACCTTGATGTAAGTGTTTTATCCACGCCGTTCATTGCTTTTATCAGATCATTTTAAGGTTTGATCCTAAAAATGAGGCAGGTCCACAGCTTCAGTTGACCACATCAAAGGAAGCTGCATTGATAATGACACCCACCGTTGAAACCTTTCTAAGTGCTACCGTGATATATATATATATATATATATATATATATATATATATATATATATATATATATATAACCTATTCATAAGGTCGTGTAGACGTGGATGAAGTGAAAATACAAACATCAGCTTGATCCGAAACTTCTCGAGCTCCCAAGAAGTTTTTAATGGTGAACATTCAATCTCCACTTTGTGGTTCACTTAAGACTTTGACCTGCCTTTTTTGAGTAATTTCTTAAAATAATCTGAAGAAAACGATGAACAGAATGGATAAAATACTTACATCATAGTGGCCTCACAGAGCCATTACCATCCGGGCAGGGTTAGGACCAATCCGCGTTCATTTTACATGCCCTTAATTGTACGGCTGTGATGATCTGATCATGATTAGTTATGGGGCATGTGCAATACATCACACCTTTAGATCCGGCTATTCATCAGCTGGGACGTTGCTTGCAGGGAAGTGGAGGAGACTTTAATATTTTCTTTAGAGCAAGGGAATTTTAATCGTTTCACAGCACCATATATGCAACCAGAACTTTGTATATGTTTATGTTATAAATACATTGATAGGACTGGATGGGTGGGCCCATAAGATTTGGTGGAATTTACATGATCCTAGGAATCTTTGCATAAAGCTGAAAATAAACTGCTCATGTTCAACAATCCTACGTATAACTACTTCGGGACCAGAAAGGAGCTAATCCTCCGTTTGATCTTCTTGTTAGGATAACCACCGAATACAAAATTAATGGCTTAGATCATCTAGGGGCAGTCTAATGGATAGTTAATGTTAAATTTTTTTTTTCCTTTCTTTTCTTTTCTTTTCTTTTCTTTTCATGCCTTCGTCGACCGAATATCTCCATTTACACAGAGACTAACGAAAACGATTAGGAAAATTTTTAAATATGATAGAGCTTATCTTTAATATATTAAAATTATCTGTCTTGTCACAATCCTTACTTGTTTGAATTTGAATTTAATTTAAGAAAATGAGATTGAAAAAAGATCCAACCAAAAATGTAACGAGGATAATTATGTGGGACACATCCACTAGTAAGTTTGACAATGGGCCCTTACATATGCAGGTCTAACATCTTCCGCTAAATTACACTATGGGTGGGCACAATATAGATTCTCTCATTTAACTCTTCTCGCAACAACCAAAACTAAAAGGCCCAAATCAAAGGAATTAATGGTATTAATAATGTCTAAATATTGCATGTTTATTCTCTCAATTACATTAACTTTTTTTGTAATTAAATGTTAATTTAGTTATATATGTTTTCTTCATGCAATGTGATTTTAGATCTAAAGAAGAATACATGCTTAAATTGATGAATTAAAACTTAAAAAAATGATTAATAAATAGTTGAAAATTTGTGAGTCATTAATGAAAATTTCATATTCCAAAGATCCAAGAAAATCAAAGACAAAATAGAGAGAGAAAAGACTAGAAAAATTACAAAGTACATTAATAGAAATAATAGACTGTTTAGTCTCACCTAAAGTTGGTTCGGTCCGACCAAATGTGCATAAAACAGTCCAACAAGAAACCATGATTTTCAAAGATAATTCGGCTTGACACTTAGTTTCGACCAAAGCCATGGTCGGTGCAATTGAAGGAGAGTTCGGTGTGACCTAAGGAAGACAGAGACTTTAAATAAATATTAAAAAAATTCGGTGGCAACCAAGAGACTTGTCCTCTAATTTTACCCATGTACTTGCTTCAGTTTTCTCTCTCATGACATCTTAGAGGTCCTCATCCATTAGACATAATTAGATAGAGGTTCTCATTTTCTTATCAATCTTGTTTCAATCATTATCTGTTATAGATTTTGGTTGCTTTTCAATGAGAGCATCATCCAATTGTTGCTAAACTAGGAGGCTGATGATTTTGATCTTCAATAGTTCAAAATTATTTTTTTCCGGAATATTTTTTAACATCGAACTTTGGATTAGAAGTCATATGATACTATGCCTTAAGATTCAATTTTCCTTTCAACCTGGCTCTGATACCACTTATTGGTGAACTACGGAAGCACACAAAGTTAAATCAAGCAAAGTACTCCAGTTCAAACACAAACAAACTAATTTAACTTGGAACAATTTTTTTGAAAAAAAACCATGAAACAAAGAGAGAGATTACTAGATTCAAACAAGTCTCGATTCTCCTCAAGCTATGCTCTTGAAACCTTAAAATGAATTAGAAAGCCCTCACACCTCCCAAATCACAATTATATATATATATATATATATATATATATATATATATATATATATATATATATATATATATATATATATATATATATAAAACTTGCATGAGAATCACAATCGAAATAGAAAACAAATCCCGCACCTAAGCAATTCTGTGCCTGAGCTCGATGAGACTTCGATGGCATCAACAGATTGTTGATGGCATCGAACTCATTCGATGGCATCAAGAAAACACCAAAACATTCTAGTGATAAAATATGGATTTTCCAAATTTAATGATCCGTCAATGACATTGACAATCCCTACTGTTTACATATGTGAGACATCAACAACACATCTTTAGTGGCACTATTTTTCTTGCACATAGTTCTCCGTAGCTAAAGGTTGAAATTCCTTGAATCTCCTTCGATCTTGTGTCATATTATGCCCAAATTCAAAACTTATTTATTAGATTCAGTATCAATCGAAAGTATTTTAGGAAAATTTCTTTCAACAAAGCATTAGGTAACAGGAATTGCTATCCTTCTGTTGGCACAGAACCCTCCATCATAATGGCCGATGTTTTCTCAAAACAGGCAGATAACATTGGATGTCTTCTACTCTTTCTTCCTTTTCTTCTTATTGGAATTATGAAGAGACGTTGTGGGCTTTTTCTCCCAATTGTCCTTCTTGGCTTTCGTGTAACCTCTGTATCATTCCCCGGAAATGATCAAGATTTAGTGGGCCACTTTGTCGCTTCACCACTCCTTTGGAAACCAATAGAATGAAACGTCGCCATCAGAATTTTCAAAGACGTTACTATTCTAACTTACAAAAAATCATCAATATTTCTATATAGAATAACCTAATGGTCGGTAGTTTGGATAATAGGTCAATGTAAAGAGAAATGCTCACATCCAACCCGTTACACATGAGTTACTATCCACCCAACCGATAACTTCCAGCCTATCACGTGAGTGACAACATCCAACACGTCCAATAGGTTGGCCCGACCATGATCATCAATAAGCACCTTCCACCCATCAGATGGGCCAAACTTGTATTTTGTTATTTTTTGCGGCTATACATTGTTTTCTATGGTGTGGCCACCTGATGATTGAATGAAGATGTTTTTTTAGAGAAGGTGATCCTCATGGTTTAGCCAACCAATAGGAAGGAATGGATTTTACACATACATGATAGGTTGGAAGTTATCTTCTTGATGGATAGCAACTTATCATCCAACTAGCTGGACGTGAGCATTTCTCCTATATAAATACATATGAAGATCATCTAACCTTCATATCAAACGAAAGGTCACCCCAAGTAGCTTTCCGAGTCTCCATCATGCTGGCTCTATCTCCCCCTTTGTTTTCTTCCTTCGGGTGGCCACTGGATGATCAAACTGCCCATATTGAAAGGAACAATTGTATAGGCAATGATCCTTTCCTGATCTACAACAGAGAAACAGAAACTTCTGAATCTTTTCTCCGGTGTGGCGATAATCGACCCGATGCAGAGTTCGAAGATCTCAGACATCTGGATTCCACTGGTGATGATCCTTCGACTACGAAGAAGATAAGCCACAATGCCAATGAACGGGACCGGCGTAAGAAGCTTAACAATTTGTATTCTACTCTTCGGTCTCTACTGCCGGGGACCGACGAAACGGTATGGACTTGTTATCTCCTTTAAACTGGCTAATGATATTTGCCGGAAAGTGCAAGTCTGTCGAACATGTCTGAGATCTCAGCCATTCATCAGGTGGGCCACAATGTAAACATGCTCTAGGCCTGAAAAACAGGTGGTCCAAATTAATGGACAGTCCGTCTCTTACATGTGTGCCACACTTGCACACGTACCACAATCCTTCTCCATCGGAGAAGTGCTTGTTAGACATATTCTTGAAGTGTAATTGATTGAGAAGACATTCCCGGTGCCTCAATGTAGTCGACGTGAATTTTGATCTTTAGCACTTCGCACATTTGGGAGAACCTCTTAATGAAATCGAGTTTTCTTTCTTATGTTGGTGAAGGTATCAAGACATCTATTTATAGGAAAGAGGCTTAGATAAGCTTACCTATCATACTTCTCTCCTCTAGGGTCTTCACACCGTTGGTTTTCATATCTGGCTTAATAACCATGTATAGGGACTACGGTTCAAGCATCCCACCACAAACATATTTACAATTATTATAACTTTAGTGGGGCTTACTGAATCACCCAATTTGAATAATCTAACGGTTAGATATAAACCGATGATCATGACCCACTTGATAAAAGTCTTACCGTGCTAAGGCAAATTGTGTGCGGAGAGGGGCAAGTTGTCTCACATGTGTGAGACCTAGGTCATTCACAGGTGGGCCCGATGGTGAATGCACGCTGGCCCCATTCTGATCCCACCATTCATCACGTGGGCCAGATGTGTATGAGAGAGCAGTGATGGTTTGAAACTAGGTAACACAACTGATACATGGATGGGCCACCTGATCAGTGTATTGGCTTATTTTTAGGTCAGGATTTGTATATGATGGGACCCAAGTGATGAAGATCTCACACACGTTGGAGACATGTTTGTTCCTCACTTATCATTCTTTCATCTGATCGTTTGATTTTGATCTTTGCAGAAGAAATTGAGTATTCCAGCTACCGTGTCCCGTGCATTGAAATACATACCAGAGCTACAAAAACAGATGGAAAGGCTGATAAAAAGGAAGGAGGAGATCCTATCACAGATCATGAAGCAAGGATACCCCACCCATCTAAAAAACAATGGAGTGGGACCCGCCCAAGTGTCCCCATCTGACCCAACCGTTTCGGTGTGCCAAGTTGATGATACACATGTTGTGATCCAGATGTGCGTCTCCGATGTAAGCAGGAATCCCATCTCAACGGTTCTGATGAATTTAGAGGAAGAGGGTAATCGTGTGGTGAATGCATCGACCTTCTCCTCCGTTGACAAAGTCTTCTATAATGTCCATCTTCAGGTGTGTCCTTTTTCTTTTTCTCATTGCCTCATCATAATTTCAGGCTATTTTTAATCAACGTTTAAAGGAGAAACATGGCACACGTGCAAGATCTCTGGAACGTTTGGACCGTTGGTGGATCCTTTAACTGTTCATTTCCTATACACGCGGGTTAGACCTAATGACAGGATGGGTTTGCATTATGGGACACCAAGGGCTGCCAGATGAATGGTCTGGATTTCACACACGAGCTCTTAATTTTACATGACAAATGGGCTAATCATGTAGATGGTTGCTGTTTGGTGGGACAGAAGGTCTTGGAACTCTCTGAGAGCCTGAAATTCAGGCCCAAGCCTATATGCGCAGGACCACACTTCAGGCCCAAGTACTGCCTATTAGGGCTGTGGATTTGTCAAGCTGGGCCCAGGCTTAAATTTTAAGCCCATTTATTAATGGGCCGGGCTCAAACTTTAAGAGCCCATATGCTAGGTCGGCCCAGCCTGTTAGGGATTCAAAGGTTTTTTGTAAGATATCTTGTCTGGTGGGGCATGCATAGTGAACAGCTCAGATCTTGTATAAAGGTAGAGCTGTACACGAACCGCGTCAGCCCACTTAACTTGCTCGACTCGAAACTGGTTCGAGCCAAGTTGAGCTGACTTTTTTTTATTGAAAAAATTTTGAGCCGAGTTTAAGCTAAACCAAACTCGACTCGACCCGGATCAGAACTTGACTTGGTTCGAGTCGATTTAACTCGGATCAGGTTTACTTAATATAAATATTTTGTAAATATTTATATATTTAAATAAATAATATATTATATATTATATATTAAAAACCCTAAAACATAAACTCGAACTTAGCTAGTAGGCTTGAACTCAAACTCGGCTCGAGTTAACCTGAGCTGCTGACCCAGCCGTGCTGAGCTGGCCAGTCAGATTCAAGGACCTCGGACCGAGCTTGGGCAAGGATTCAAACCTAGTTATAACCTTCTCGTAGGCAACAACTCAGCAGTAGCCTATGAACTACAACCTATGTGTAGGGCTGTCAATGGACTAGGCTGGCCAATCAGGCTCTCAGGCTTAGGCCCAATTCAGCTAAAGCTTGATCTGAAAACTACACCTGAGGGCCAGGCGCAGGCCTAATTTTTAAGCCCATCTATTAATTGATCCAGGCCTGGGTTGTGTCTAAGACCCTGTTAGTCAGGCACGGTTTTTAAAGGCATTTAGCTAACTATGTTGTGGCTCGCTAGTGAAAAGCGTTGGCCGAATCATTCCTGAGTTGAGTCAAGTTAACTGAGTTAACTGGATGACTCAACAAGTCTGCTTGAGTTGGGGAGAGTCAAGTTCGAAATCGAGCTGACTCAGCCAAACCATTTTTTATTTGCAAAAACCAGTGAACAACCATTTAATGAGCTGGTTGTATGCACAATTAGTACATGTGTGTGGTGAAAACTGTAGATTTGTGGAATTAAAGGGATCGCACTGTCTCAACATGACTCTAGACCAAATGCTGTAGTCTTCCACACCTTGCACTCTTAGAGAAGCATCGGGATGGAAAAATTACTTCAGACTTGTGTAGGCTTGAGGAGCCCACCTTACCTTTATATTTACTCATACCGAAGAGTTTGTAACCAATCAAAACTATTTTCTTCAGAGTCCATACTAATTAAAAAATTTTAGTCTATCTAAAATATTATGCGTGTAACACAATTATAATGCGCCACGCCTTCTATGATTTTAGACCAATCATAGTTGAGTAGAGCCCACTAGCAAGCTCACTGTTGATTAATAAGATTCATCTTATAGAATTCTTATATGTAGAACTGTGCACTAAAGGTATGTTTGGCTAACAGGTGAATAAGGTAATGAGCATGGAGAGTGGTATGCTGAAGGAAAAACTCATTTCATTGTACGGGAGCAAGAAAATTCCATTTCCACCACGCACTATGTAGATACTTTACAAATGGTGGCTTCTTTCCTTGGATGACACTGTATTATAGTCGGTTAAGGCAAGATGTAAAACAGTACCTCTAACATTCTCAACTAGTACGCTGGACGCACCTATGGAAGTTATTTGATATACTGTGGCATGATTTGATGGTTCATATCCACGAAGAGATTGTACGATGGTGTATTTGGACTCAAATTAGACCGTCCATATTGTTGAACCACTTAAATTAATCATCGTTCCAAAATCAGATTGATTAAATCCTTCTGGACTCTGATTAATGGACCTTTTTTTGTTGAATTTTGGTTGGTTGACTATTTTTCGTTTCAACTGTCCTACCTTTTCTTTTTTCTTTTCCATATCAACTGTCACGCGGTACCATAGTATCCTGTATTTATATATATGAAAAGAAATGCTATTTTGAGTTGGGTGGTTATCCTCGTGTTTATAAGAGAGAGATGAGTCCTATGAGATGCACAAGAGATATCATTGCTGTTAAACCAAAGCATCGATGTTGAGAGTGGATTAGGTGAGACCCGGCTTCACCCAAGACGATGCAGCCTTACCGTAGGGTTACTGTAGGGCCCACGTTGATGTATGTATTATGCATCCATGCTGTCTATACATTTTTTTCATATCATTTTATGACATTATCCGACAAATGAAACAGATCCAATTATTAGGTGGACCATGCCATAGAAACCGTGTTGATTGACTATTACTGGGCCTAAAAAGATTATGATCAAGCTGATATTTGTTTTTACCTTCATCCAGGCTTATGTGACCTTATCAACAGATTGGATGGTAAATAAACGCTACCAAAACATTAAAGTGTGCCCTAAGAAGTTTTTAGTAGTAGGATGGCCATCACCATTGTTTCCTATGATATGGTCCACCTGATAATTGGATATGCTTCAATTTTTGGGATGGCATGGATACATAATACATACGTCGAGGTGGGCCCCACGGTAACCCCATTGTAAGGGCCGCACAGTCTTAGGTGAGGCCAGGGTCTCACCTAATCTGCTATCATCGATGTTCTGCACCGTGAATTTTAATGAAAAACTAAGGTGTATTGATTTGCAGGCTGGAGTAGGTATTTGCAAGATATTTACAAGTACAGGGAGCAAAATTAGGATAGAACCTAGTCATACAAAAGTAAATAATACCAGAAAAAGGAAAAAAAATAAAAAAATTGACAGTAAACCATTTCTTCACCGTGTGCATATATGTTTAAATGGATTTTAGAAAATGTTTTCGCTCAAAATTCTACTAACTCGAGTTAACTGATCTTGTGTTCTACACAATGTTCTATAGCTTATGCCAAGTAGTGCATCATGAAAATGGTGTAAGTAAAATGTAACATTTGCTAAAAACTACCCCCCCCCCCCCCCCCCAAGCCTTGAAAATCAGGAACAAAATGATTTTTGGCAACGTTTTCCAGAATGTCCAACGTGCAGAAGATGAAGTCAACAAAGTCGAAGCCATTCTCACTCATTCTCGTTCGGATGAGGACAGAGTCAACCTCAATCTAGCCCAAGCCACCCTCAAGAAAGCACTCTTGCAAGAAGAAATCTTCTGAAAACAAAAATCCAAAATCTCTTGGCTCAGAGAGGGGGACCGCAACACCAAAATTTTCCACACTTCCGTCATCGATAAAAGAAGGCAAGATTCCATCAAATCCATCAAGCTTCCCTCAGGCCCAACCCTCCATTCAGAAGCAGACATTGGCCAAGCAGCTGCCAATCACTTCTCTAATATTTTCAAGTCTGAGCCCTCTCCCACCATTCCAGGCCTCCTAGACTGCATCCCCTCTCTTATTTCAGCCCATATGAATTCCTTTCTTCTCTCTCCCTAAGACCTTACAGAGGTGAGACAAGCTGTTTTTGCTATTTCGCTCGATAGTGCTCCAGGCCCGAATGGTTTTTCTGAGCATTTCTTCTCTTCATGCTGGGACATCATCAAGCGCGACATTTTGGAAGCAGCTTTATAATTTTTCAAAGGAGGGCTCACCCCTAGAGCTTTCCGGTGCACGTCCATCTTCCTCATCCCTAAGAAGAAAAATGTGACCAACTTTTCTGATTATAGGCCCATCAGTCTGTGCAACTACATACAGAAGATTCTTTCCAAAATCATTGTAACCAGGCTATCCAAGATATTGCCTAACATTATATCGGAAGAATAGAGCGCATTTGTTAAAGATAGATCCATCGTTGAAAGCATTTCGATAGCTTTGGAATTGGCTTTCGACATTGACCGCGAAGCTCATGGTGGTAACATCATTATTAAGTTGGATATGGAGAAAGCCTAAGATAGACTTGAATGGGGTTTTCTCAACTGCATCCTCTCTCAATTCGGCTTTGACCCTCGCTAGATCCACCTAGCGCAACAATGCTGGGAAGGCTGTTGGTTCTCCATTATCATCAACGACAAATCTTTTGGCTTTTTCTAGTCGTCCAGGGGCCTTCGCAAAGGAGATCCTCTCCCCGACGATCTTCATCATTGCTGCGGAAGTCCTAAGCAGAGGACTAAACCGTCTTTTCCGTGCAGGGACATGCCTCCCATATAAAATTTTCAGATTTTTCCTTACCATTTCTCATCTTTTATTTGCTGCCGACACAATCATTTTCATGAATGGCAGGATCTCTTCAATTCGATCCTTACTCAACTTCATCTAGGCTTACGAGAAAGGATTGGGTCAGAAAGTCAATACATCAAAGAGTTGCTTCCTCCTTCCTAAGAAAACCTCCTCCTCTAGAGCTAGGAAGATCTCTTAGATTTCAGGCTTCCACTCATCCACTTTTCCCCTTACATATCTTGGTGGCCCCCTCATCAAAGGTAGGCTTAAGTACATGAACTTGCTCCCTCTCATCTAAAAGATTGAGCACAAGATTTCGGGCTGGAAAGGGAAACTTCTCAACCAGGCAGCCAAGCTTGTCCTTATCAAGCATGTCTTATCCAGCATCCCCATGCACCTTCTTTTAGCCATCAACATTCCTAAGAGAGTTTCCCTCCAAATTGTGAAAGCTCTGGTGTCCTTCTTCTGGGGCTCGACAGAAGATTCAAAGAAACACCATTGGGTCAAATGGGTCGACCTATACTTCCCGGTTACTGAAGGTGGACTAGGCATCTGCCGCTTGTCAAATGTTATGAAAGCCTTCCGATGTAAGATGGCTTGACGTCTCCTCGAAAGAAAGTCCTCGTGGACCAAGCTTTTCCATGCCAAATACATGCGCAAACATCTTTCTAGATCCAAACCAGCCATGAGATCAGACTCAAGTATATGGAAAGACCTCAGCTCTATCCTTCTATTCTGCATTCATAACTCTAAATGGATGATTGGTGAGGGTAAAGTTCTCTTTTAGCTCTATAATTGGACATGCAGAGGTCTACTTCTTGGAGATGCCCCTTCCGATCCGTCGACCCAGGATAGGGAGGCCCTTGTTCGAGACTTTTGGGATTCCTCGGGCTCTTGGAATCTGGCCCACCTTGAATCCCTCCTCCCTGTAGCAGCTATCAGAATCATTTCAGACAGTGGAGTTTACCCCTCCTCCAGGGCAGACAAACTTAGCTGGAATCTTACTCCATCAGGAAAATTCTCTCTTCAGTCAGCTTAGAACTCGATCCAGGGCTCCCGCCCCAAGTAACGCTGGGTAGTCTAGACATGGAACAAGATAATGCCCCCCCCAAGATCGCTATTTTTCTATGGAAATTTATGCATAATGCAGTCCCGTTCGACTCAACCATACAGAAGATGGGCATCAGTCTAGCATCTATATGCGTTTGCTACGCAGACTATCCATCCAGTTATCTCCATCCCACTCCCTCCTCTGGGGCTTCGCCAAATCAGCAATCCCATGTGCCTCCCCCAACAGCTTCCCTCCTGCCCAGGCAGCAACCAATCAACCCTTCACATTTAGCTCATACCTCTCAGTTTAGGCAGCAGCACAATCCATCCAATATTCTGCCAACCACCCCTACCTCCCGGCTGCTCTGATTGATACATCCAGGCGAGCTGACCTTTCCAACACTTCAATCAGCCATCTCCCCTGCCCTCTCATCTAGCAGACTGAAGACCTTAACCATCTTTTCTGCAATGGGCAGGTAGCCTCGTAGGTCTGGGCCCATTTTGCTTGCCTCTTTCATATTCCAACACCTAGTAACCAGTCCATTCAAGCCAGGATCAAGCAATGGACTGCTTCAGCCAGAAGCTCTTCAATTTGGCACCTCCTTCGGGGGTTGGTCCTAGCTTTTATCGTCTGGGAAATTTGGATTGGCAGAAATGGGGTGAGACACGACAACCTCAAATTCAAAGCCGCCACCACCATCCAAAGAGTCTCCAACTGGTTAAAGGACACTGCATCTCAACTCCAAGATTACACCAACTTCTCCCTCATGGGTGAGTTAGTCATTCAAGCCATTGGCATAGAGAAGCAGCCTCCTTCTTATTCCGAGATGCCTCAGGTTATATGTTAGACCAAACCGCCTAGAGGATGGATCAAATTGAATGTAGATGGCTCTGTTAGGGGCATTTAGGTGAAGGAGGAGGAGGTGGAGTCTGCAGAGACCACTTGGGCAACCTCATCTTTGCATTTCACAATAATTTCAGTTTTATCTCAAATATGGTTGCCGAAGCTCAAGCCATGGTGGACGGCTTGAACATATGCAAAGCGAAGGGGCTTTCCAACATCATAGTAGAAACTGATTCCTTAATTATCTTCGAAGCTATCTCCAATCCCCCCCACTCAGGTTGTTAGAACATTTGGTATCACCTCGGGATCATTCAGTGACTAGCCCAACCCCTCAACCTCCAATTCTCACACTCTTACCATAAATGCAAATCAGTGGCGGATGGCCTTGCCAAAATGGCTAGCAGCAGATCCCTAGACAAGGTGTATCTCCATTCTTCCAATCTTCCCAGCTTCATCAAAGGTTCCATCCTTCTTGACAAAGCAGGCCTGGGTCAGATTAGGAGAGGTGAACCAAAATTTGGTGTGGACTGACCCCCCCCCCCCCCCCCCCGTTTGCTGCCCCTCCTCCCCTCCAGTAGCTCTTTCTGCCTTCGATGAGGCAGAGTCCTGATCTCTTGGACGTACAATCCTTTTTCCTTTGCCTGGCTTTCGTTTGGCCCCTGGTTTGTTTCTACCCGGTAGATTTAGCATCCCTAATTCTCCTCTGATCCCTCTTCTCTAGCCTGCTCCTTTCAACTTTGATTGGGGCTGCTGTCTTCAGCTTCGAGTTTGGCTTTGAAGCTTCTCCATTGTCCTTGTTTGGCCCTTTCTACTTGGCTGGATTGCCTAGTGCAGAATGTCTCAATCCCTTCCTCCCTATCCTTTCTCTTTCTTCTCTTGTTTTCCTTTGTCTCATTTCGTATACATTAGGTGAGGCCCGTTCCGTTGATCCTTGTGGAGCCCTCATGAAATACATACCTATACATTTTCTTTGTAATACAAATCTGGTGGAGTATTCCCATCTTCCCTAAAAAAATAAAAACCTTATGTGTTGTTATTATTCAATAAAATATTAAAACTAAAAATTAGTTAATGTTTTTTTTTTTAATATGAGCATTAATATTAAATTAATTCACTTGTTATTTTCTATCTATATATTATTTTAATTTAAAAAATCTAAAACAATCACACAACTTACGTATGCTGCACAATAAATAGTTGACAAATTATGTTAATGTTTGGCTCGAAATTTGGTCGTTAGCACATGTGTATGGTGTTAAGCATGCTAGAGCCTTTTACAGTTTAATTCGAATTAAACAATACCTATGACTCCAATTGCCTGGGCAGACAAAGATTGTGAGCAGTCATCTATGACTAAGAATTAAAGCAATTTAGTCGTCTATTCAGCTACTTGTAAATAAAATTATGCGATTTGCGAAGGGAATGGTTCATCTTTCTGATGAAGTCTTTTTTCTTTCAATTGAAATAACTTTTCTTAGTGCAGACATCTATGATAGGAGAGGTGAACCAAAAATTGGTGTGGGTTGATCCTCCCCACTCTCCCTGTTTGCCGCCCCTCCTCCCTCCAGCAGCACTTTCTGCCTTCGATGAGGTGGATTCCTGATCTCTTGGACGTGCAATCCTTTTTCCCTTGTTTGGCTTCCATTTGGCCCCTAGTTTGTGTAAGTGCTATAGTTGATAGCTTCACTATATTGTCAAATTTGTGGTGCAAAAGACATTGTATGTATCTTGTTATGAAGCTTGCATATGTAAAGAACAAAGCTCTACTCATGATATGTCAAGTCAAAAGTCTCACAAGATCAGCTTCGATAGACAAGCTATGTTCACAAATCAAGAAGATTCAAGAATGTGGGAATGTTCGACTTAGTTCAAGACTCAAGATTTCTAGAAGCTTTCAAGTTCAAGCTACATTAAGATCTCAAGCTCAAGCTTCATTATGCTCAAGGTCACTCATCTTTAAGTTCAATGTCCTTACTTCACTATTGAGGTATGATTGACCTTAGGTTGACCTTTAGAGTAGGCCATTTTAGATACATAATCCATATGTTTTATATAAGTGAGTTTGGTTTATTCTAAGACTAGTCCTGGTCTTTGTTCGACTAGTCCTAGCACTGTTTCGACCTGTCTAAGATTTGCCTGGACTAGTCGTAAGTTTGTTGAAAAAATTCAGAATTTTTAGTTAAGCTTCGACCAGTCCTGGAGTCTGTTCGACTAGTCGTATGAACAGTTGTTCGACCCATCGTAGACCTGACTCAAAGTCCAGTGATGAAATTCGACTTGCTTCAACCAATCGTGAGAAACCTTCGACTAGTTGAAGGTGTCCTTCGACCAGTCGTAGACTACCTACGATCAGTCGTGGAACTGCCTTATCCTATCGCGCTCGAATTTTCAAATATCTGTTGGTCCTACGACCAGTCGTAGCGACTTAAGACTAGTCGAAGACGTGATTTGCTCACCTATAAATAGAGCACGAATCTAGAATATAACATGAAAATTAAGCTAATTTAATTCGGCCTTCTGAGAGATTCGTCTGTGCTCTATTTAAGCTAAGTGTGCATATTTAATATTTTCTTTCTTTAGCTTTTTAAATTGATTTTGTTTCTTGTATTCCAATTTGATCTGAAAAGAGGAAGTGTTGTTTTTCTTTTTCTGGAATCAAAATCAATTAAAGCTAACCTATGTGTTTTAATTTAAAATCTATTAGAACTTAGAACCATTATATAGTGAGTATTGGACTTGAACTTTGACATTCAAATCTCTACTCTGACTTGGTTCTTCCGGGTTGCTACATTAAAGAAGAAAAATAGGTACTTTACATTTTGTAATCTACTGTATTTTGGTTTTCTTTGAGGTTAAGACAGAAAAATCTCAAAGTTGTTGGTTATCTGAGGAGAGCCAGAAAACTCAGAAGCGAGGGTTTTTGAATTGTGTAAGCCCTTTGAAAAAGACACAATTGTGAAGGTTTTAGGTGAACCTATGAAAACCTATTTGATAGTGAACGCTAATATCTCCTGTATAAGGATATTAGGACTAGAGTAGCATTCTGTGTGGCTATTGTTGAACAATTGGTGTACACACAGGCGAACCACTATAACTCTTCATTTTCCTATCTTTGATTATTCAGTTGTGGAATGTATGTGGATGTGAATGTTGTAATTATTTTATTTCAAGCTCAGTGGGGAATGTTGTAATAGTTTAGACTTATATTTTCGCAATTTATCTCTAGCTATTCCTTTGTTCGTTTGAGTTTCAGTTTCTCTTCTAGTTCTAGTAAGGTTGCCTTGCCATTTTTATGGTGCATGGTTGTCCTTAGAACAATCAATATTTAAGACTGCATTTTATTCCTCAGTATAGTTTGAATATATTTATTCCTCTTTGGTTTGAGTTATTGATACAAAGATCTTTCTAGAAATAAAGTTGTCCTACCATAAACCTTGGTTTTTGGTGTAAGGTTGTCCTTAGAACAACTTTTGTATCAACCTCTCAATACTTGTTAATTGAGGTTGTTTTTCATTTCAGCATTGTGAATTGATTTACTTTATTTGGCTATCTCTTTATTCAATTTCGTTGTAATTATTTTAAATTTGGCGTTGTCCTATTCACCCCCCTCTAGGACATATAGCTTGGCCTTTTCAAGTGGTATCAAAACCTAATAGCTTGATTTAATTGCTTTATTATTTGGTTTCATTTCCTAAGATAACGATCTAAGCTATATAGAAGATGTCAAATTTTGATAGCCTTTTAGTTACTAGGCCTCCACCCTTTGATGGCTCCAACTATGCATATTGGAAAGCTAGGATGAGGATCTTCCTAAAATCCATGGATGAAAATGTGTAGCTTGCCATAGTGACTGAATGGAACCCACCTACCACTGAAGTGACTGGTATCGATGGTTCAAAATCAATAAGAATAACACCATTTTTCTCATGGACCACTCTTTAGAAAAGTGAGAGTAGTGCCAATGCAAAAGCACTAAATGCAATCACTTGCGCACTATCACCGGATGAGTTCAAAAGAATTATATCCTATGATACTGCAAAGTAAGCTTGGGATATATTAGAAATGACACACGAGGGTACTTCCATTGTAAAAAAATCTAAAGTCCAACTCGTCACAACTAAATTTGAAGAAATTCATATGGAGGAAAATGAAATGTTTATGGACTTCTACACTAGATTAAATGACATTGTAAACTCTATGTGGGGTCTTGACAATAAAATCCCAAAAAGTAAAGTGTGTGCAAAGATACTACACTCACTACCTGAACGGTTCAATTCTAAGGTAACCGCGATCCAGGAACTTCGTGATACGGACAATATGAGGGTAGAAGAACTAGTTGGGTCTTTATAAACCTACGAGTTATCTTTTAAAGTTCCTAAAGGTAAATCAATAGCACTTAAGTCTTCCAAATGTATTTCTCAAGAAAATTCTGATTTTGAAAATTTCGAAGACGATATGGCTCTTTTAGCGAAAAAGTTTTACAAGATTTTCAAAAGTAAAAAGAAGGTTGATTTTCAAAAATCAAACGATAAGAAAAGATCTAAATCTTGGAAATCTTTGAAAGATAATCAATGTTACAACTGCCAAGAATACGGGCATCTAGCAAACAAGTGTCCTAAAAAGGACAAACTTAAAAAGAAAGGAATGTTGGCTACTTGGGATGAATCTTCTGGCACCGAAGCCTCTTCTGAATCAGAAGATTCTGAAAATGAGTCGGGCAATAAAGCTAAGGCTCTTATGACTCTAGCCAAGTTCACTTTTTCAAATCATGATGATTAAACCAGTGAAGAAAATATGAATAGTGATCATGATAATGAAGAAGATCTTCAAGATGCCTATAATGCCCTATACAAGGAAAGTTGTAAAATTGCCGTAAAACTAAAACTTCAAAAAGAAAGGTTTTCAGGGCTTAGAGAAAGATTTAAGTCTCTTGTTTTAGAAAAATCTCATCTTTTAGATTGTTTTGAAAAATGCAAATGTTATCTAGATTTCAAAACCACCCTTATTGAAAATCTGAAATCTGAAAATGATAAACTTAAACTTGAAGTCTCTTCCCTTTGAAGTTTAAAGGATACATGGAGGTATGCCCAAGGTGATCCTAAATTAGAAAAACTTTTAACTGGATCAAGAAAGTGTGGCGACCGATCTGGTTTGGGCTACGACAAAAATATTCTTCCTAAACAGAAGAATACTCCTCTCAAGTTTGTAAAAGGAGAATCCTCTAACTCAAAAGAGAAAAGTTCAAGTCAAAAGTTTTCTAAAACTTTTCAATCTTTCAAAACCAGAGGTAACTATATCAATTACAAAAATCAAAACCAAAACCTTTTAGTTAAAAAAATAGTTGATTTGCCTAAGGAGCTCTTAAAATCTAACTCAGTGGGTCACTCGTACAAAAATTACAAGAAGACCAACTATACTCCTAAACCCAAAACAGTAATGAAATGGGTTCCTAAAGTTACTTGCTTGGTTGCCCACACTGCTTTCAAAGCTACAAGCCATTCGAAGTGGTACTTCGACAGTGGATGCTCAAGGCATATGACTGGTGATAAAGGTTTATTCACTGATCTCAAAGACATGACTGATGGTTCAGTCACATTTGGTGATGGAGGCAACTGCAAGATTATGGGCCAAGGTATGATTCAACTTTATAACCTCCCTTGTTCAAAAATGTTTTATATGTTGAAGGCCTAAAACATAACTTGCTTAGCATATCTCAAATATGCGATAATAACCATAGTTTAAGATTTTCTAATCAAAGTTGTGAGATTCTAAATAACAAGGGTTCAATAATTTTAACCAGACGTAGAACATCTGAAAACTGCTATATTGTAAGTGAATCCAGCTCAACTAGTCAATCTTATTACATGGCCCATACAGACGATACTGATTTATGGCATAAACGTCTTAAACATGTACACTACCGAAATCTATATAGATTGAGCAAACGAGAACTTATCAGAGATCTACCCAAACTACAAAAATTTAATAAAATATGTGGTGAATGCCAGATTGGCAAACAAACAAGGAACTCACACAAAAAGGTGAATTCCAATACCACATCAAGACCACTCGAGCTTCTCCATATGGATCTTGTAGGACCTACAAGGATGGAAAGTCGAGGTGGTAAAAGATATATCTTGGTAATTGTGGATGATTTTACCAGATATACATGGGTTGTTTTCTTAAGGGACAAATCAGAAACCCTTAAAGAAATAAAAATAGTTCTCAAAAGGATTCAAACTAAAAAAGGTTCTCAAGTTAGTAATATTTGTAGTGATCATGGATCTGAATTTGAGAATAGCAGTTTTGAGAAGTTCTGTAGCGACCAGTGAGTATTACATGAATTCTCAGCACCCAAAATTCCACAACAAAATGGAATAGTGGAAAGGAAAATTAGAGTGCTTCAAGAAATGGCTAATGTCATGTTGAATAGCATGAAGTTCTCTAAGAATCTTTGGGCTGAAGCAGTCAATACAGCTTGCTATATCATTAACCATGTTTACACTTGTAAAGATAATAATAAAACGGCTTACGAAATGTGGTTCGATAGAAAGCCTACTATCAAATACTTTCAAGTTTTTGGCAGCAAGTGCTATATTTTACGAGATCGTGAAAATCTGGGAAAGTTTGATATGAAGAGTGATGAAGGGATCTTTCTAGGATATTCTTTAAACAGTCGAGCTTATAGGGTTCTGAACAAAAGGACCGGTGTGATTCAAGAGTTCATCAATGGGGTCATTGATGATCACTTAAACACACCTGTCTCAAATTTAAATAATGATGAAGTTCTTGTAATTGATAAACCTGATACTTCATTTAATCAGATTGATTCTGAACTGAGGACTGTTAAAGATCATCCAAACACACAGATTCTTGGAAACCCTCTCACTGGCGTTCGTACCCATAGACAACTTGAGGATATATGTAATTATGTATGTTTTACATCCCAGATAGAACCATTTAATGTAAAAGAAGCTCTTGCGAATGAAAACTGGATAGTTGCTATGCAAGAAGAACTTAATCAATTTATTCGAAAATGATGTCTGGTATCTTGTTCCTAGACCCAAAGATAAACATATTATCGAAACAAAGTGAATTTTTAAAAATAAGTCTGACGAGCTTGGGAATATCATTCGAAACAAGGCAAGATTAGTTGTTCAAGGATACACTCAAATTGAAGGTATCGATTATGATGAAACCTTTGCCCAAGTTGCTCATCTTAAATCATTAGACTTTTTATATCCATTGCATGCTTTAGAAAGTTTAAAATTTTTCAAATGGATGTAACGAGTGCCTTTTTAAATGGCGATTTACATGAAGAAGTATATGTTGAACAACCTACAAGATTTGAAGACCCTAAGCTTACTGATCATGTATACCATCTTAAAAAAGCTCTCTATGGTCTAAAACAAGCTCCCAGAGCATGGTGCGAGAAATTGACTAAGTTTTTACTCAGTCATAACTTTTAAATGGGAAGTGTTGATAAAACATTGTTTGTTAAGAAACATAACGACGATATCTTAATGGTTCAAATCTACGTTGATGATATTATTTATGGATCTACCTGTACTGACATGATTATTGAGTTTGCAGATTTGATGAAATCTTAGTTTGAAATGAGCATGGTTGGGGAATTGAATTATTTCCTTGGGTTACAAGTAAAACAATGACCTGATGGAATGTTCATCTCTAAATCTAAATATGCTATGAATTTGATTAAGAGATTTGGATTTGAGAATGGTAGGAATTTTGATACTCCTATGAGTACAACCTTGAAACTCTTAAAAGATTCTGCAGGTAAAAATGTGGATCTGAAATTATATCGGAGTATGATTGGTAGTTTACTTTACTTAACTTCTAGTAGACCTGATATTGCTTTAAGTGTTGGTATTTGCGCTAGATATCCATCTGACCCTAAAGAATCACATTTAATTGCCGTTAAACGAATTATGCGATATGTCGCAAGTACTGTTAATCTTGGTATCTAGTATCCTCATGAGACTAGTGTTCACTTAGCTGGGTACTCGGATGCTGACTGGGCTGGTAATCTTGATGATGGAAAATCTACTAGTAGTGGTTGTTTTTATATTGGAAACTGTTTAGTTTCTTGGCTTAGTAAGAAACAAAGTTCTATATCACTTTCAACTGCTGAAGTTGAATATATCGCTGCTGGTAATGCGTATACACAACTTGTTTAGATAAATCGTATGCTAAGTGATTATGGAATTAAACAGGATTCTATGTTATTATATTGTGATAATACCAGTGCCATAAATATTTCAAAAAATCCAATTCAACATTCTCGTACTAAGCACATTGACATTAAATTTCATTGTATTCGTGAATTAGTAGAAGGAAAAGTTATATCTGTGGAATATATCCCTACCAAGAATCAACTTGCTGACATTTTCACTAAACTACTCGATAAAAGCAGGTTTAATAAAATGAAATTTGATCTGGGCATGTGCATTCTAAAATGATTATTTATGCCTATTTGTATCATAGTGTATATATTTGCTAGATTAAAATTTAATTTATATATATATATATATATGCATGATATCATATTTTTGGTGATATTCGACCAGTCGAGGATTTCCTTGACCTGTCGTGGCACGACTGGTTGAAGATAACCAGGACCAGTCGTAAATCGCGGTGATTAACTTAAATTGGAGAAAATTTCATTTCTTCCTTATTTCATCTTTCTTCTTCGACTAGCCGATGCTCGACCAGTTGAACCCACATTCCAAATCCTTCAAGGTTAGTGTTCCATTTGCTTATTTCTTATGGATTTGTGTCAAGTTTGTTTCTTCTTGAAGTTGTCTATTTCAAGTTTTATTAAGATTTGAGGTTTTTCTTCTCCAAAATCTAATTTAAGAAAATCCACTTCTCAATCCTTTGTAACTCTTTGTTTCCTTGAAATCTCTATTGCAAATGGCATTTAGAGGTAGAAAGATAACATCCCATGATCCATCTTCTTCCAAATCTACTCCTCTTACTAAGCGTTATCTACGTGCCTCCGATGATGATCCGTCTTATGTTTGGGACATCAGATTACATAATGTTATTGTGGAACATCGAGTCGATGTTAATCATGTTGCCCCATTTGATATCCTTCTCATTCTTCAAACTGTAGGTTGGGATAACTTATTACATTGGGGTGGGCCAGCATACCGGTCTATTACACAATCCATGTTTGCATGCATAAATAATTTTTCATTGAAAATTTTAACTTTTTCAATAGCCACAAAAGAAGGACCATTTAACATTGATCGTCATTTGATTTAAGCTCTTATGGATATTCCTGTGAATGATGAGGGCATTCCTATCCATAACTTATCTGATAAACCCTCAGTTACTAAAAAATGCATGCTCACGAGAGATTTATGCAACTTGGATGCTCAATGGACATATAAAGGGAATGCACTCCTTTCAAAAATTTTGTTACCCAAATACAGAATTCTTCACAAAATGTTTGTGTCTAACTTGTATTCTCGATCTGTTAATAAATTCAAATTGACGTCCTTCATGGTTCGTGTTCTTCATACCGTTGCCAGAGGTACACATATTTATTTACTGTCCTTGATTTGTCACCACATTATTCAGTTTCGACTCCATCTAGGTCACAGTGACATCCCTTTTGCTTATTTGATGACTGTGTTGGCTAAGCATATGTTAGTCGACATGCTGGTTAAAGAAGCTCCTATCCATCATCTTATATTTAATAATTCTAACCTTAATAAGATGAAGCTGGATATGCTTCCTGGTCAAGGGGTTGGTAATGTTGGTGGTGAAGCTGAATATGAGGAAGAAACTACTGATCTTCCTTTTGATGATATTAACATGGACGATATTTTTGAAGAACTTGATTCTGATTCCGCAAATGACCCTGATTATGCACCATCAGACTTTGATGCGCGTTTACGTGATTTGGAGGAGAAGGTTGATAATATGAATGTTAAGATGGAAAACATGTCTGTTGCCCATGATTTACAATTCAAGTATATGCACAAATATCTTAGGCGCTTGAACAAGGGCATGCATCAACTTGATCCTTCCATTCCTGCTCCTTCATCTGGTTTAGATTAGTTCTTTTATGTTTATTAGTCTGTAATAACTTTATGTTTACTAATCAGATTATTTCTCCTTAGACATCTGTTCTGTGCTTCCTTTGTCCTATTGTGCTAAAAAGGGAGAGAATGAATGGATGGTTAATGGTTAATGGATATATATTATACTCAGGGGGAGTATTAATGGATATATATATATATATATTATACTCAGGGGGAGTATGTTGGATATATGTGATATATTGGATATATGTGATATATGTTATATTCAGGGGGAGTATGTGCAGAGATTGCAGAGAATATATGTTGAATTGATTTCATGCTTATGTATATGTGCCGGTTGATATTAACTGGTGCATGATTCGTTATTGACTGGTGCATGATTCAAATATTCTGTTTTATGAAATATATCCTGTAAGTGTGTTTTGTAATTAATTTGACAAAGGGAGAGATTGTAAATGCTATAATTGATAACTTCACTATATGTAACGACCTGAAAAATTCCGTACATTGGGTCGAATACCACCTCGACCAGAAATCACATAGGATTAAATCCTTTAGAAATTTAACAAAGTTAACTAAGTACTAAACTCAATTAAATATGAAATCCGTTAGGATCGCTTTAAATACGATCTGCAAGACCCAAACCTTGCAGAATCGTTGATGCTAGGTTACCCTAAAGTTTAGAACCAAACTCATTCCCCGTCTGCTCTCGGGAGTGAAACGAAACTTCGTATTAGGTCTAGATCGCACCTCGGGATTCCGATTAACCCGAAGTTAAGGAACTAGGACCGCCCCACTGGGCTTAACAATCATCTCAAAAATCAGCCTTATCCGATATTCCACGGCCATTCGTTTCGAATCGGAGCGAGGTAGTGTGAAAAACACTATTCACAAGCCGAAATAAATATCTGGAATAGTGATCTGGCATCGTTCGTTGACGCGTCAGTATTAAGCAACCTGACCGTCAGAATCAGACCAAATTACACCCTCGGATTAAGAAAAATTTCAGGAACATTTACATGTACTCGGAATTTCTGATCGTGGCCCACTGACCGTCGAACTAAAAGTGGTCCGCCACGTGCGATCTACGTATCCGAATGAGTCAAAAATGTAATCCCACGTAGATCCATTGATGATAAGTTTAAGTCTGACGTTTGGTTCAAAGAGGCCTACCAGAACTCCCCTTTTGAGCTGGAAAAGCGCCGAATATCCTATATAAGCAGTACCCCATGAACCTAAGTCTATTCTCGTAATGTTTGAGGCTATAAAAGGGGCTTAGAGCAGCCCCTCTCACAGCCATACGAATTTAGGGAGAAACCCTAGAGGGAGAGAGAGAAAAGAGAGGGAAGAACTTGGAGATCGTTCCGATCTTCCTCCACTTACCTTTGGATTGCTACACGGCCTACACCGCCTTATTCTCGGCATTTTCCCGGTGTTTTCCGCCTCATTTGAAGGTAAGAAAACCTAACCCTAGGTCTGATTTGAGGTGGAATTGAGGTAGGGTGTATACCGACTAACCGATTCCGCTCTTTAGGCTAGAAATCGGCCGTAGACGGAAGATCCATCACCCTTGCTGATTTATTCCGTTTCCAAAGGCAAAGGTGAGGACTTTAAGCTTATAAGTTACGGTTTTCAACGCTTTCAATGTTAGATAATGGTAGATTCATGATCTGCTTGCAATTGCACATGTACAAAGTGCCTTAGTTTCTGTTTTGATTAACGGTGTGAAATATGGAATTTCACATATTCTAGGTATACGTAGAAATACCGTATACGTATTTTTTTTGGATAATTGTTTGACATGTTTATTTAATGTTTATTTATATAACATATGAATAAAATACTAGTTTGGCGAAAGAGATTGGCAAAATATATGTTCCTTTGTAAATGTGCCGTATGTTGAAAATACGTATTGTAGAAATACCGTATACGTATTTCTTTTGGAATAATGTTTGACATATGTATTTAATGTATGATTATACAATACATGATTAAAATACTAGCTTGGCGAAAGGAACCGCCGAAACCTATGTTCCTTTGTAAACACTATGTATGTCGAAATTGGGTATACGTGGAAGTACCCTATACGTATAAAATTCGCTGATGTGTTTGCTATGTTTAATTGTTATATGAATATGTTGTATATGTATAACATACTAGCTCGGTAACGGGACAACCCTGGTACACCCTTCTCTAGCATACGTCATGTATGTTGAAGTTGTGTATTCCAAGTGTTGGCGAAATCACTTGCGAGTGTAAGTGTTTAAGTGTTAGAACCTTAGTTAGGTGCTGAGATGGGATTCTCCGCTACCTTAGTGTCACATATGACACTCTCCACGTGGTTGTTCACTCTAACCACTCACCTATGAGCTCCAAGTATTTGTATCCCTATGTGTATAGTACTTTATAACATGCTTCATAACATGCTTGATAACATGCTTTACAACATGCTTTACAACATGCCTTATAACATGCTTTATTTCATGCTTTATAATACATGCTTTGCCTTATGCTTTACTCCATGCTTCACAACTGATTGAGTTTGGGACTATGCCTATAGTCCAAACATGCGGTACCAGATTTACGGTTGTGGCTGAGGTTCATATCGCCACAACGGACGTGTCTGGCGAACCCGAGTCGTACTTCGGTTGGCGATAGTGGTTGGCCACACGGAGTGCTTTTGCGCTCCATATCGCTCAACTTGTGGTGCGCTCGAGATAGTCAGGCTCGTCAAGCAAACCGATGTGTTTATGTATGTTCACCATGTTTGGTCGCTAATGCTTGAACCTAGGGTACCAAACTTACCAAGTGAAAAATCCCGTTAACCATGGTACCTCGATCCGCTAAGACTCATGAGCCGGGCATGGTGGTATGGGACACCGTGGTCGAATTTGTCGGCCTACTGGCGGGGCTACGTGCCTCCCGTAGTGACCGGTGAGCAACTCAACTCGTGAGCCGATTATGGTGGTATGGGACACTATATTCGTATTTGTCGGCCTACTACCGATAAGGTGATGGGGAGTGGTGCGGTCTTTGTGTGTACTGACCACTGGCGACCCTTTGTAGTGACCGCGAGCATATTCGAAGTTGCGGCGTGCCTTAGGGTTCGCCGCGACATATAGAATATGAACTAGGCCTGTTTACGTATAGTTGTATCGTGATGAATCGTTTAAGGGGTGATGGGGGAGTGGTGCAACCTTTGTGCGTAATGACCACAGCGCCCTCTGCAGTGACCTAGAAAACACACTATCGTCTGATATTAACTAGGACTGACGACCCTAGATTGGATCATGTTTGGATATGATACAAGGGAGGTACCTTAGTTTCCCAATCCTGCTGTTTGAAATGAATTAATTAAAAACTCGGTAATCATACTCATCATGCATCGCATGCCCTGGAAGATGTGGAGCACTGTGGGATGTAAGCATGCGCGAACGTGAGATGGTGTCGCTTGAGGGAGTACGTCGGAGAGGGCATCCATCATAACTGCATTCATACTTGCATTAATCAGAGTAACTAGGAGTGTTTGATTTACTGCTTTATCATTACTGCTTGACTGTATTGGTAACATGATAACTTATGTCTTATCGTTCCACTGAGTTAGCTACTCACTCCCACGTTACGGGACGGTGTTGCGCACACCAACCAGACTCTGTCTCAGGTTTAGGCGATCCGGCTATTCTGGAGGCGGAGCCCGATTACGACGAGGACCAGGAGGAGTTCTCGTATATGCAGTTCGCTGGCGGCTTCGACTAGGCTGCCGGGACTGATGGGATTTCTAGAGATTGTATTTAGTTATTTTGACATTTTGTTTATTACACAGACATGTATATTGTGACTCAGAAGGATTCATACTCTGGATAATGAATCATTTATTTTGTTTCTTTACATACATATATATACAGTCAGTCTTCCGCTTGCTTTTATACAACTGATCTGGAGTATGAATTACTGCTTTGGTATAATCTCATTCATGTTTATTGCGCTAACTCAGACAACATTTAACCATCATTGTGTATGTTGCATAAGTGATGCGTTGGAACTCGGGAGTTGAGTTCATACTCGACCCCCGATTTTCAGGGCGTTACAAGTTGGTATCAAAGCATGATTTTGATTAAACCGGACCTGAGTTATGTCCCCACTACGTACGCTGACGCATTACACTTAGGAAGGTGCGCAAAATCTAGCAACAGTCTTAGGGTCTCCCGATTTCGCCGTTCGGCGAAGTTCATTGCAAATGGACAGTTTGATCGAGTGCGTACTCGATCCCAACCACATTTATGGATCCCAAGTCACGCCTAGACCGTCTATTGACGTGTCCAGGTCACAATCCCCCAAAGGTTAGTCGTTAAAAATCAGGAAAAATCTGATTTGATCGAAACTTACCGAGGCCCCGACCGTTTGGGCACCAAAGCGAGTCCGTGGGCCCCACGATAAATCTAACAACAATTTGGACCAAGCCAGGGTGCATTTGGCACCCTGGGAGTCTGGTGAACAAGACCAGACCGCGGCGGCGCGGTTCCGGCCAAGCCCGACCGCGGCGCCACCGCGGCACCGGCGGCGGACCGCGCCCCCGTTGATTTTCCGGCGTGTTTTCAAACGTGAGAGTGGTCGGTTTGGTCCCCTCTACCCCATGGCACGTGCGATTTTTGCATTAGATTAGGTTTTAAAGGGCTGAAACACCCATCTTCCTCATTTCCCCTCTTTTCAACCACCACCACCTCCATTTCGATTTTTGCTGAAAACCCATCCCTCCAAACCTTTAATCCCTCCATTTCCTTCCCTAACTCACACACCCCTACCTCCTACAACAGCCCTAGCCTCTCCCTTTCCCCATTTCCTCAAGTTGAAGCTCTCATACTCATCCTTGGAGCTCAAAAATTGGGTAAACTCCTAACCCATTCTATTTTCTTTGTTTCCTTCTTCATTTCTTACCTCTAGAGCTTCTTCCACACCTGTTGGATTGTTGATTGTGGAAGACAAAAGAGGTCAGCCCTTTGTTCCCCCATTTTGGAAAATTTCCATGGCCCTCCTTGGTGTGGTGGCCACCATTTTCTCCATTTCCTCCATCCTATCTCTCATGGGAAAGAGGAAAACCGTGGCCGATGACGCCGGCCCAAGTAGGCCAGCCCGTTCCCGAAGAAAATCCGACGTTGGGGCCGGCACAAGCACCGTGCGGGAGTTTAGGTCGAAGCGAGACCTGGATCCTGACCACCCCGCCAGAAATGCTTACCCGATCGGCATGGAATATGGGCGCTTCGCGGGCCGCAAGGTTGTATTTGAAGCTCATGTAGATGAGAGGATGTTTGGCCTACACCCGATGATGGACCACTTGGTGGACATCGGGTGGAATCATATTTTTGAAGGCGAGTCTCCCGCATGTGAGAACACGGTCCGTGCTTTCTACGCTCACATCGTAGACGCATCGCTAGAGCCTCTTCAGTTTACTGTTTCTGTGAGGGGCATAAGGCGCACAATCACTGTGGATGAGGTGGTTCGAATCACGAAGATTCCGCTTGGTCAAGTGCATCCTAGTGATGACTTCTCTAGAACTGCGCGGGAAAGGGATCGCCGCACGCGATTTCTCTGTGGTCGCCGGGTTACTTGGAAGCGAGGAAATTGTATTGCGGCGACAAAGATGTCTGAAGACTTCCATTTGCTCCATCACATCTTCACGTACAATGTATACCCAAGGTGGGGTAACCGCACGGAATGCACTAGGGTGATGGTGGACTTTTTGTATAAGATGGGACGCTGGGACAACATATGCCTGCCCACATTCATCCTATCCCAGATAGTTAATGTTGCTCGTTCTGCCAGGAACGATCTTTCGCTCCCATTTGGCCGACTGATCTGCAGGATGGCTCGTGATGTAGGCTACAGATTGAATATGGAGGATCTTGCACCGGTCCGAGTCATAAATGAAGCGACACTCAGGAATATGAAGATCGGCCCCCAACAGCGGCAAGCCCGACTCGACGAGTCTGGAGATGAGTCGGATAGCGCCGGTGAGGAGAGTGTTGACCTCCGCTGAGAGTGATGAGGAGCGCGGTGATGACATACGGGAGGAAGAACACGAGGCTCGGGACACGAGGAGAGTTCACCCCCGCGCGGCTCGGGAGCGGGGTGTGGATCGAGATGTATCCGATGCGCGATTTGCCCGTTTTGAGGAGAGGCAAGCCGCCCGCAGCAAGAGGTTGGACAAGTTCGGTGAGATTGGACAAGGTTGGTGAGCTTGGTCAAGTTCGAACTAAACTTGAAGAGAATGAAGCCTACATGAAGAAGAATTTCAAGAAGATGTCCGTCTGTGCCGAAGGCCATCCTGTCTTTGTGCGCGGAGATAAGAATGCTCCTCCTCCACCGCCTACTTCGGATGCTTAGTCATCCATATCGTTGTTTGTTGTGTTTGCTTTGGTTACCGCGATAGGCGGTTTGTGTTTTCGTTCTGATGATGTATTAGGTAGTAGAATGTTAGTGTTTGATGTGTGGATGTATTGGCTATAATGTAATTTTCGTCATGATTCATGTAAACTCTGTAGTTCATGTATTATGACAATTTTGAGTTAATGAAAAGCATATAGCCTCTTTTGTTTGATGGTGTGTGGAATGCTTAAGTGCTTTATGGAGTGTATTATCTTTGTATCTCACAAATGTACTACTGTGTTGTATAGGGCATGCGATGACAAGATACGTGAGCACCGCACATCTCCTTTGACGGCTCCATGGACCGAGACACCTTCTAGTAGTAGTGGTCCTACGGACCGTGGGTTGGGATCCGATCGGCCCCTGCTTGGTCCCCGGCGGGTTGCCACCATACACGCCCGGTCCGTGAGCGATTCGGCCATCATCGTCTGCGCGGCATGACTCTGTGTCGCTCCCGCCGACCGATAGGTTTGAGCGGTGATGATGATGATGCATCGGCGGCGAGATCGCGCAGCGGCAGATCGACAGAAGAAGCCGGCATCGGCGGCTTATGGCCACTATCGCCGAGGCCTTGTCACGTGGTGGTAGTGCGACTCCACCTACGACTCTGTCCCGTCTGCCGGGCACCCGAGCCTCCCTGCTCAGTGTGAGGATGTGCCCCTGCCTCCACCCGTGGTGCCTCCTACTGGAGATGTCGGCACGCGCGGTCTACTCGAGCGGTTTCAGCGCTTGAGGCCTCCTTCGTTCATGGGCACTCATAGGCCCGAGGAGGCAGAGTTTTGGCTTGACCGCATCTCGAAGATGCTTCGGATTTGCATTGCTCGAGGCGAGCGGTAGAGGCGGCCGCCTTCATGTTTGAGAGAGGCGAGTTTATGGTGGGGACAGTGTGTTGCGGTCTGTCGCAGCAGACTACGTATGGACCCGGGAGGCTTTTGAGTTCCGGTTCCATGAGAAATACTACCCGCCGACTTACCGACATGAGCGGGAGGACGAGTTTCTGTGCCTCAGGCAGGGAGGCATGACTATTACGAGTACGAGCACCGCTTCACCGAGTTGGGCCGCTTTGTCCCGACTATACTAGTGGACGAGCAGATGCGGATGCGTCGATTTTCATTGGGCTTGCGACCAGGAGATACGGTCGAAGATATGCTGCTTCACTATACCCACATATGCGCACTGGTTCACATGTCTATGACGACGGAGAGCGGGATGTGGACCGGTTGGCCCGATCACGTGGCACTATGGTTGCGAGGCCACGACGGGAGATACTGAGCGGGCCTATCTAGGCAAGAGGCCTCGTGTTGACTCGCCTCCTAGGATCGCGGCGCGGGGGGGCTCGGGAGAGGCGCCTGTTGTGACACGCACGTCTTTGCGGGAAACGGGGTCATCTTATTGGGAGTTGCTTCGCGCGGATGAAGGACGGTGGGTTCTCTCCGCCACGGATAATGGGCCGTTCTCGCCCACGAGGCCATATCGGCTCCACCGCTACGGACGGCTCCGCACATCCTTCCTTCCGACCTCCGTGCGCGCCGGGCCGCCACGGCGACCCTTGGCTCCTCGGCCGAACCGCCGGCCAGCGGGCTCGCGTTCATACTCTTGTGGGCGAGGCACACGAGACGTCGGTTTCGGCTCGACGGCCTTCGAGGGTACGGCTTTTATTCGCGACACTCCCGTCTCTTTATTGGTGGACACTTGGGTCCACTACTTCTATTATTTCTTGTGGGGCGGTGAAGCGCCTATCTTTGCATACGATTCCCACTAAGGGAATGAGACTCACTACGACTCTGGGACTTGTTCGGATGTCACACGATTATGTGAGGGTTGCTCGGTAGTTTTGGGTAGCGACACGGTGCTCGTCGACCTCATTGTTGCTCCATTTGTGGCACTACGACGTTATCCTTGGCATGGATTGGCTCACCGGGATGAGGGCGGAGGTAGGTGCGACACTCGGATCGTGACGGCCTATGGACCGACGGTACGGCTTTCACGTTCCGGTGCGGAGTCGATTGGCCTGTCGAGTTGATTGTTATCTTTGCTTTGCTTGTGCCGATTGATGGTCCGACGGTAGATAGTACGCCGGTGGTTCGAGACTTTGCGGGCGTGTTTGAGACTATCCGGGTTTACCTCCTCGGCGTGAGATTGATTTTACGATAGATCTTACGCTGGTGCGACGCCCATCTCGTTGCCTACGTATCGTATGCCTCCATGTGAGATGGAGGAGCTGCGCTGGACAGATTGATGTACTTGTAGAGAGAGGTTTTATTCGACCTAGTGTGTCTCCTTGGGGAGCACCTGTGTTGTTCGTGAAGAAGAAGGACGGGTCCCTACGGTTGTGTATTGATTACCGTAGGTTGAACCAGGTCACGGTGAAGAACAAGTATCCTTTGCCCAGGATTGATGATCTGTTCGATCAGTTGAGGGGGGCGAAGTATTTCTCGAAGATCGACCTCCAGTCAGGGTACCACCAGTTGCGCGTGAGGGAGGAGGACGTGCAGAAGACAGCCTTCAGGACGTGCTTTGGGCACTACGAGTTCTTAGTGATGTCGTTCGGTCTGACGAACGCACCAGCCGTGTTCATGGATCTGATGAACCGGGTATTTCGGCCCTTCCTCTACCGATTCGTCATCGTCTTCATCGATGACATCTTGATATACTCCACGAGTCGGGAGGAGCACGTGGAGCACTTGCGAGCGGTATTGGAGACACTAAAGAAGAACCAGTTGTTTGCGCAGTACAAGAAGTGCGACTTCTGGCAGGAGGAAGTCAAGTTCCTGGGACATGTAGTGTCCAAGGATGGGATAGCAGTGGACCTTGCTAAGGTAGGCTGCGGTTCAGGATTGGCAGCAGCCTGAATCGATTTGCGAGGTGAGGAGTTTCCTTGGCCTGGTTGGGTATTTACGAGACGTTTCATTCGGGATTTCTCGAAGATCGCCGGGCCATTGTCTCGGTGACTCGGAAGGACTGAAGTTCGCTGGAATGAGAAGGCGGAGGCGGCTTTAAGGAGTTTGAAGGACAAGTTGACGTCCGCCCCTGTGCTAGTATTGCCGAGCAAGGGGTGAAATACACGGTATATCTTGCGACGCGTCTCGCGTTGGTTTGGGTTGTGTGTTGATGCGAAAGATAGGGTGATATCGTATGCCTCGAGACAATTAAGGAAGCACGAGGAGAATTACCCTACACATGACACTGGAGTTGGCGGCGGTCATCTTTGCATTGAAGCTCTGGAGACATTACCTCTATGGTGAGGAGTTCGAGCTTTTACTGCGACCACAAGAGCCTTAAATACATATTCACGCAGCGAGATTTGAATATGAGACAGCGCCGATGGATGGAGACCTTGAAGGACTTCAAGTTCGAGGTTTCCTACCATCCTGGCAAGGCGAACCTTGTGGCAGACGCGTTGAGCCGCAAGAAGGCGATTGCATTTGCGGCACCGCTGATGATAGCCGAGTGGGATATGGTAGAGTTTGTGCGGGACTTCGAGCAGAGACTCACTGTCGAGGAGCCATTTGAGTGTGTTGCGCACGTTCGGGTGCGACCACTTATTGATGACAGGATTGTTGAGGCCCAGGCGGGCGATGCACGGCTGTCTGAGCTTCGAGAGCAGGCTAGCGACGCCGTGGACTCCGAGTGGAGAGTTGGATCTGATGGGGGTTTACGATTCCGTGGCCGCCTATGTGTTCCAGATGTGCCTGACTTGAGACGCGAGCTTCTCGAGTCTGCTCATAACTCGAAATTTGCGATGCATCCTGGTAGCACGAAGATGTACCAGGATATGAGAAGGACGTACTGGTGGGATAACATGAAGGCCCACATTGCTGAGTATGTGTCTCGATGTCTGACGTGCCAGCAGGTCAAGGCAGAACATCGCCGACCTCCTGGACTGCTTCAGCCCATGCCTATAGCAGAGTGGAAGTGGGACTTCATCTCCATGGACTTCATATCAGGGTTGCCGAAGACGAGGAAGGGGCACGATTCCATTTGGGTGATTGTGGACCGGTTGACCAAATCGGCCCATTTTCTCCCTATCAGAGTTACGAACTCTGCAGACGAGCTGGCTAGACTGTATATCAGGGAGATCGTCCGTCTGCACGGGGTTCCTTTGGAGATTGTGTCGGACAGAGACACGCGGTTCACATCCATCTTCTGGACTCGTATCCAGGAGGCGATGGGTGTGAAGTTGAAGTTTAGTACAGCGTTTCATCCTCAGACTGATGGGCGACAGAGCGAGTGAATCGGTCTGGAGGATATGTTGCGAGCTTGTGTGTTGGACTTCAAGGACAGTTGGGACGACTGTCTTCCGTACGCAGAGTTCGCCTACAACAACAGTTTCCAAGCGACGATTGGCATGGCGCCATATGAGGCTCTATATGGTCGACCTTGTAGAGCACCGCACTGTTGGGCGAGAGGTTGGAGAGCGTAGCTGATTGGCCCGAGTTGGTACGGGCGACTACGAGAGAAGGTAGACATTATCGGCGTCGATTACTCACGGAGCGAGCGACAGAAGAGTTACGCCGATACGAGGCGGCGGCCGGAGTTCGAGGTTGGTGATCATGTGTTCCTTCGGGTTTCCCCTATGAAGGAGTCCTTCGGTTTGGGAAGAAGGGGAAGCTCACAGAGGTTCATCGGTCCATTTCAGATACTGGATCGAGTGGGTGATGTGGCGTATCGTCTCGCCTTGCCTACACCACTTGCTTCTGTACATAACGTATTTCATGTATCTATGCTGAAGAAGTACGTTCCTGATCCTTCGCATATCATCAGATGGGAGCAGGTACAGTTGAGCGAGGATGCGACATATGAGTTGCACCCGACGCGCATCCTTGACAGGAAGGAGCAGGTACTGCGTAACAAGGTCATCCCACTTGTGAAGGTACTTTGGACACATCATTCTGAGGAGGAAGCTACCTGGGAGACTGAGGCCGAAGTCAGGAAGAACTACCCTCAGATTCTCGAGGAGTACGAACAGGTATAAATTTCGAGGACGAAATTTTTTGTTTAAGGGGGGTAGATTGTAACGACCTGAAAAATTCCGTACATTGGGTCGAGTACCACCTCGACCAGAAATCACATAGGATTAAATCCTTTAGAAATTTAACAAAGTTAACTAAGTACTAAACTCAATTAAATATGAAATCCGTTAGGATCGTTTTAAATACGATCTGCAAGACCCAAACCTTGCAGAATCGTTGACGCTAGGTTACCCTAAAGTTTAGAACCAAACTCATTCCCTCCCGTACGCTCTCGGGAGTGAAACGAAACTTCAGTATTAGGTCTAGATCGCACCTCGGGATTCCGATTAACCCGAAGTTAAGGAACTAGGACCCCCACTGGGCTTAACAATCATCTCAAAAATCGCCTTATCAGATATTCCACGGCCATTCGTTTCGAATCGGAGCGAGGTAGTGTGAAAAACACTATTCACTGGCGAAATAAATATCGGAATAGTGATCTCGGCATCGTTCGTTGACGCGTCAAGTATTAAGCAACCTGACCGTCGGAATCAGACCAAATTACACCCTCGGATTAAGAAAAATTTCAGGAACATTTACATGTACTCGGAATTTCTGATCGTGGCCCACTGACCGTCGAACTAAAAGTGGTCCGCCACGTGCGATCTACGTATCCGAATGAGTCAAAAATGTAATCCCACGTAGATCCATTGATGATAAGTTTAAGTCTGACGTTTGGTTCAAAGAGGCCTACCAGAACTCCCCTTTTGAGCTGGAAAAGCACCGAATATCCTATATAAGCAGTACCCCATGAACCTAAGTCTATTCTCGTAATGTTTGAGGCTATAAAAGGGGCTTAGAGCAGCCCCTCTCACAGCCATACGAATTTAGGGAGAAACCCTAGAGGGAGAGAGAGAAAAGAGAGGGAAGAACTTGGAGATCGTTCTTAGATCTTCATCCACTTACCTTTGGATTGCTACACGGCCTACACCGCCTTATTCTCGGCATTTTCCGGTGTTTTCCGCCTCATTTGAAGGTAAGAAAACCTAACCCTAGGTCTGATTTGAGGTGGAATTGAGGTAGGGTGTATACCGACTAACCGATTCCGCTCTTTAGGCTAGAAATCGGGTAGTAGACGGAAGATCCATCACCCTTGCTGATTTATTCCGTTTCCAAAGGCAAAGGTGAGGACTTTAAGCTTATAAGTTACGGTTTTCAACGCTTTCAATGTTAGATAATGGTAGATTCATGATCTGCTTGCAATTGCACATGTACAAAGTGCCTTCCGTTTCCTGTTTTGATTAACGGTGTGAAATATGGAATTTCACATATTCTAGGTATACGTAGAAATACCGTATACGTATTTTTTTTGGATAATTGTTTGACATGTTTATTTAATGTTTATTTATATAACATATGAATAAAATACTAGTTTGGCGAAAGAGATTGGCAAAATATATGTTCCTTTGTAAATGTGCCGTATGTTGAAAATACGTATTGTAGAAATACCGTATACGTATTTCTTTTGGAATAATGTTTGACATATGTATTTAATGTATGATTATACAATACATGATTAAAATACTAGCTTAGCGAAAGGAACCACTGAAACCTATGTTCCTTTGTAAACACTATGTATGTCGAAATTGGGTATACGTGGAAGTACCCTATACGTATAAAATTCGCTGATGTGTTTGCTATGTTTAATTGTTATATGAATATGTTGTATATGTATAACATACTAGCTCGGTAACGGGACAACCCTGGTACACCCTTCTCTAGCATACGTCATGTATGTTGAAGTTGTGTATTCCAAGTGTTGGCGAAATCACTTGCGAGTGTAAGTGTTTAAGTGTTAGAACCTTAGTTAGGTGCTGAGATGGGATTCTCCGCTACCTTAGTGTCACATATGACACTCTCCACGTGGTTGTTCACTCTAACCACTCACCTATGAGCTCTAAGTATTTGTATCCCTATGTGTATAGTACTTTATAACATGCTTCATAACATGCTTGATAACATGCTTTACAACATGCTTTACAACATGCCTTATAACATGCTTTATTTCATGCTTTATAATACATGCTTTGCCTTATGCTTTACTCCACGCTTCACAACTGATTGAGTTTGGGACTATGCCTATAGTCCAAACATGCGGTACCAGATTTACGGTTGTGGCTGAGGTTCATATCGCCACAACGGACGTGTCTGGCGAACCCGAGTCGTACTTCGGTTGGCGATAGTGGTTGGCCACACGGAGTGCTTTTGCGCTCCATATCGCTCAACTTGTGGTGCGCTCGAGATAGTCAGGCTCGTCAAGCAAACCGATGTGTTTATGTATGTTCACCATGTTTGGTCGCTAATGCTTGAACCTAGGGTACCAAACTTACCAGTGAAAAATCCCGTTAACCATGGTACCTCAATCCGCTAAGACTCATGAGCCGGGCATGGTGGTATGGGACACGTGGTCGTATTTGTCGGCCTACTGCCGGGGCTACGTGCCTCCCGTAGTGACCCGGTGAGCAACTCAACTCGTGAGCCGATTATGGTGGTATGGGACACTATATTCGCGCATTTGTCGGCCTACACCGATAAGGTGATGGGGAGTGGTGCGGTCTTTGTGTGTCTGCCACAGCGACCCTTTGTAGTGACCGCGAGCATATTCGAAGTTGCGGCGTGCCTTAGGGTTCGCCGCGACATATAGAATATGAACTAGGCTGTTTACGTATAGTTGTATCGTGATGAATCGTTTAAGGGGTGATGGGGGAGTGGTGCAACCTTTGTGCGTAACTTGACCACTGGCGGCCCTCTGCGGTGACCTAGAAAACACACTATCGTCGATATTAACTAGGTGACGACCCTAGATTGGATCATGTTTGGATATGATACAAGGGAGGTACCTTAGTTTCCCAATCCTATTTGTTTGAAATGAATTAATTAAAAACTCGGTAATCATACTCATCATGCATCGCATGTGCACGGAAGATGTGGAGCAACTTGTGGGATGTAAGCATGCGCGAACGTGAGATGGTGTCGCTTGAGGGAGTACGTCGGAGAGGGCATCCATCATAAGCGCATTCATACTTGCATTAATCAGAGTAACTAGGAGTGTTTGATTTTGCTTTATCATTACTGCTTGACTGTATTGGTAACATGATAACTTATGTCTTATCGTTCCACTGAGTTAGCTACTCACTCCCACGTTACGGGACGGTGTTGCGCACACCAACCAGACTCTGTCTCAGGTTTAGGCGATCCGGCTATTCTGGAGGCGGGCGGTCCGACACTGACGAGGACCAGGAGGAGTTCTCGTATATGCAGTTCGCTGGCGGCTTCGACTAGGCTGCCGGGACTGATGGGATTTACAGAGATTGTATTTAGTTATTTTGACATTTTGTTTATTACACAGACATGTATATTGTGACTCAGAAGGATTCATACTCTGGATAATGAATCATTTATTTTGTTTCTTTACATACATATATATACAGATCAGTCTTAGCTTGCTTTTATACAACTGATCTGGAGTATGAATTACTGCTTTGGTATAATCTCATTCATGTTTATTGCGCTAACTCAGACAACATTTAACCATCATTGTGTATGTTGCATAAGTGATGCGTTGGAACTCGGGAGTTGAGTTCATACTCGACCCCCGATTTTCAGGGCGTTACACTATATTGTCAAATTTGTTGTGCAAAAGATACTGTATGTATCTTGTTATGAAGCTTGCATATGTGAATAAGAAAGCTCTACTCATGATATGTCAAGTCAAAAGTCTCACAAGATCAGTTTCGATAGACAAGCTATGTTCACAAGTCAAGAAGACTCAAGAATGTGGGAATGTTCGACTTAGTTCAAGACTCAAGATTTCTAGAAGCTTTCAAGTTCAAGCTACATCAAGATCTCAAGCTCAAGCTTCATTATGCTCAAGGTCACTCATCTTTAAGTTTCAATGTCCTTACTTCACTATTGAGGTATGATTGACCTTAGGTTGACCTTTAGAGTAGGCCATTTTGGATACATAATCCATATGTTTTATATAAGTGAGTTTGGTCTGTTTTAAGACTAGTCCTAGTCTTTGTTTGACTAGTCCTAGCACTGTTTTGACCTATCTAAGATTTGCCTGGACCAGTCATAAGTTTGTTAAAAAAATTTAGAATTTTTAGTTAAGCTTCGACCAGTCCTGGAGTCTGTTCGACTAGTCGTATGAATAGTTATTCGACCTATTATAGACCTATGACTCAAAGTCCATAGATGAAATTCGACTTACTTCAACCAGTCGTGAGAAACCTTCGACTAGTTGAAGGTGTCCTTCGACCAGTCGTAGACTACCTACTACTAGTCGTGAAACTGCCTTATCCTATCGCGCTTGAATTTTCAAATATCTGTTGGTCATACTACCAGTCGTAGCAACTTAAGACCAGTCGAAGACGTGATTTGCTCACATATAAATAGAGCACGAATCTCAGAATATAACATGAAAATCAAGCTAATTTAATTTGGCCTTCTGAGAGATTCGTCTGTGCTCCATTTAAGCTAAGTGTGCATATTTAATATTTTCTTTCTTTAGCTTTTTAAATTGATTTTATTTCTTGTATTCCAATCTGATCTGAAAAGAGGAAGTGTTGTTTTCCTTTTTCTGGAATCAAAATCGATTAAAGCTAGCCCATGTGTTTTAATTTAAAATCTAATAGAACTTATAACCATTATATAGTGAGTATTGGACATTGAACTTTGACATTCAAATCTCTACTCTTACTTGGTTCTTCCGGGCTGCTATATCAAAGAAGAAAAACAGGTATTTTACATTTTATAATTTACTATATTTTGGTTTTATTTGAGGTTAAGACAGAAAAATCTCAAAGTTGTTGGTTATCTGAGGAGAGCCAGAAAACTCAGAAGTGAGGGTTTTTGAATTGTGTAAGCCCTTTGAAAAAGACACAATTGTGAAGGTTTTGGGTGAACCTGTGAAAACCTATTTGATAGTGAACGCTAATATCCCCTGTGTGAGGATATTAAGAGTGGAGTAGCATTCTGTGTGGCTGTTGTTGAACAGTTGGTGTACACATAGGCGAACTACTATAACTCTTTGTGTTGTGTGGATGTGTGCTTCATTTTCCTATCTTTGATTATTCAGTTGTGGAATGTATGTGGATGTGAATGTTGTAATCATTTAATTTCATGCTAAGTGGGGAATGTTGTAATAGTTTAGACTTATATTTTCGCAATTTATCTCTAGCTATTCCTTTGTTTGTTTGAGCTTCAGTTTCTCTTCTTGTTCCAGTAAAGTTGCCCTGCCATTTTTATAGTGCATGTTTGTCCTTAGAACAATCAATATTTGAGACTGCATTTTATTCCTCAGTATAGTTTGAATATATTTATTCCTCTTTAGTTTGAGTTCTTGATACAAAGACCTTTCTAGAAATAAGGTTGTCCTACCATAAACCTTGGTTTTTGGTGTAAGGTTGTCCGTAGAACAACTTTTGTATCAACCTCTCAATACTTATTAATTGAGGTTGATTTTCATTTCAGCATTATGAATTGATTTACTTTATTTGGCTATCTCTTTATTCAATTTCGCTGTAATTATTTTAAATTTGGTGTTGTCCTATTCACCCCCACCCCCCCCCCCCCCCTCTAGGACATATAGCTTGGCCTTTTCAGTTTGTTTCTGCCCAGTAGATCCAGCATCCCCAATTCTCCTGTGATCCCCCTTCTCTAGCCTGCTCCTTTCAACTTTGATTAGGGCTGCTGTCTTTAGCTCCGAGTTTGGCTTTGAAGCTTCTTCATTGTCCTTGTTTGGCCCTTTCTGCTTGGCTGGATTGCCTAGTGCAGAATGTCCCAATCCCTTCCTCCCTGTCCTTTCTCTTTCTTCTCTTGTTTTCCTTTGTCTCATCTCATATACATTAGGTGAGGCCCGTTCCGTTGATCATTGTGGAGCCCTCATGAAATACATATCTATACATTTTCTCTGCAATCCCTTAAAAAAAAACATTATGCGTTGTTATTATTCATTAAAATATTAAAACTAAAAATTAGTTAATGTTTTTTAATATGAGCATTAATATTAAATTAATTCACTTGCTATTTTTTATCTATATATTATTTTAATTAAAAAAATCTAAAAGAATCACGCAACTTATGTATGTTGCACAATTAATAGTTGACAAATTATGTTAATGTTTGGCTTGAAATTTGGTCGTTGGCACATGTGTATGGTGTTAAGCATGCTATAGCCTTTTATAGTTCGATTCGAATAAAACAATACTTATGACTCCAATTGCCTAGGCAGACAAAGATCGTGAGCAGTCATCTATGATCGAGAATTAAAGCAATTTAGTCGTCTATTTAGCTGCTTGTAAATAAAATTATGCGATTTGCGAAGGGAATGGTTCATCTTTCTGATGAAGTCTTTATATCTTTCAATTGAAATAACTTTTCTTAGTGCTATGATAGCAGAGTTATTAATTTGTGCAAAATAGGAGTAGAAGGAATTCAATTACATTAATTTAGATAGAAATAAAAACTTACACAAGTATCCCTCGATGATCCAGTGTCTCTAATATATATGACAAGGCTCTAGATATAAGTCTTCCTTGGTCCAGCGTGAAATAGAGAGCTAACGATGTCCTAGAAAGGGGGGGGGGGTTGCCCATAAAATTTTAGGTAGGACAACCTTATTTCATGAATGTCTTTAAAATCAATCTTTCAAACTAGTAAGAGTATATAAAAGGATTACAACATTCACCATAAGAATGAAATAATAATTAACATTCAATCACAAAAAATAATAGAGCATTCACCACATGACACAAGGAGTTATAGTGGTTCGGTGCTTAAAAACAACCACACCTATTCTACTCACAAAATTACTACCCTCGTAATTTTGGGTTTTACTATAAAAAGGTTTTCATAGGGTCACCTTAATAACCTATTTCATACTATTTCACAATAAAAATTATACTGAGATTTTCACAGGCTATTTCAGACAAAACCTTATTGAGATTTTCATAGGATATCTTGGAAAAACCTAAAAAGAATTTCAGAAAATATACTTTTCTTCAAATGAAGAATACGTACTAGAAGCTTGTAGTAGAAGGACTTCTTTCTTGAATGTAGATAGCATAGTGATCAATTAGACAAAAAGAGTCTAGGGTTTTATAGATTTTAGAAAATGTAAAAACCCAAAAGCTACTTGATTCAATTATCTTAGATCTCAAAGAAGAGTTTAGTTTACTCTTTTAGATTAAGACTCAAATGATCTTGAGAAAAAGGGAATTGAATAAGCTATAAAACAAAATGTATAAATACCGATAGATAGTTTGCCGAAGATTCGAGTTTCTCTCTCTCTTGCAGAAGGATTACAGTTATTTTTCGCTGTAACTTAGAATGAGAGAGCTTTAATTTATAGGCAAAGAACGGCTAGTCTAGGACTGACTTCGGTTGGCCGGAGTCCACCGGATTTGGTTCAACGACTTTCGGATTGCGCGGGATAAGATTTATCCAAAATTCGGTTGGCCCGAGGACAAATTCGGCTGGTCAAATGTAACACCCCATACTTTTCTGTACTTGGGCGTTATTATTTAAGTCAAATCCAGCATAAACACATGTTAGAACACACATAACCTGTAACTCACACCATTCTTAATTACCCTTGATTGACCCCTTACTTTTCAGTACTAGAGCGTTACCGTGAAGACCTAACATAATATAAACACAAGGCTATCCTACTTAGACATTCAATTTCGCTCACCTAGATCTAACTGTCTGACTGTCTAATTATAAATCAAGCTAGATATCCACCTAGATAAGATTTAGGACAATTAAAACCAAGGGGAATCGATCCTAGGACAATTTTATAGCAGGACTTCAACATTCGGTCATCAAATTATCAATTAATTAAGGGGTTTGAGATTGGTTATTAGAATTAGACCTCACATTATTTGATAAAGGGTCTGGCCATTAAAACCAATCATTAGATTTATCCAGATGCTTTAAAGGACTCTTGGACCATAGAAGATCTATTCTGAACTATAGATTCATCCAGATGCTTTAAAGGACTCTTGGACCATAGAAGATCTATTCTGAACTATAGATTCATCCAGATGCTTTAAAGGACTCTTGGACCATAGAAGATCTATTCTAAACTATAGATTCATACAGATGCTTTAAAGGACTCTTGGACCATAGAAGATCTATTTTGAACTATAGATTTATCCAGATGCTTTAAAGGACTCTTGGACCATAGAAGATCTATTTTGAACTAACCTAGTCGTATAAACTCGGGGTTGCCCATTTAATCAAGTTGTAGAGTTGCCAAATCTTCTCTAAGCTAGACTACGAACCTGATGACAGTTGAAGATGTAAGTGCAATAGTTATTTGCCCCTTTGATTATCAAATTTTGTGGTGCCAAAAATACAATCTATGTCTTGTGTTTGATTTATATGTTCAAGTCATTGCATCAATGCTACAAGCTAAGAACGGTGATCTACTTCGAGTTCAAGTTCTTTGACTACTTCTGCAAGTTTCACAAAAGCTACATCAAATGTTCTTGTTCAAGTACAACTCAAGACTAAAGTACAAGATGAAGTCTAAGCTTAAGAAGATCTCAAGTTCAAGCTACATCAGAGATCTCAAGCTTCATAATCTTAAAAGGTTAACCATCATCTAAAGAAATGAAGTTTTGACGTCCATACTTCACATTTAAGGTTTGTATGACCTTAGTTTGACCTTAAGGTAAGTCATTTTGAATACATAATACGAACTGAATTATTATATAAGTGTTTGGTCTGTTCTAAGATTAATCCTGAACCTTGTTCAACTAGTTCTAGAACTGGCTCGACCAGTCCAAGAAATTCCAAGACCAGTCCCAAGTTGTTGCAAATTTTCAGAATTTTTTGGTTGAGCTTCGACCGGTCTAGAGTCCTTTCGGCGGTCGTAGGAACGATCTTGACTCATTCATGAACGATCTAGACTATGACTCAAACTCCAGCAATCATTCCTAGTTTCTCACGACCAGTCGTGGGATAGTCACGACCAGTTATGGAGGCCTCACGACTAGTCGTGGACATCCTAAGACCAGTTGTAGAAGAGTTTTATCTGATTGCGCTTAAAATTTTAAAATACAGTTCGATCTACGACCAGTCGTGGTAGCCACACGACCAGTTGAAGATGGGATTTCTGCAACAATAAATAGAACACTAATTTCAGAGTTTTTTAACAATTCAATTCAAGTAAATTTAAGGTATCACTCTGAGATAAGTTCGTGTTTTTTTTAAGCTATGCTGTGCTTATTTAATATTCTGTTTTTGTTAGCTTATACATTTGATTTTGTTTCTACATTCCAATCTAATTTGAAAGAGGGATTTTTGTATTCCGTCTTCTTGGAATCAAAATCAAATATAGCTAACCCAACTGGTTTAATTTAAAATCAATTAGAACCTAGAACCATTTTAAAGTGAGTATTGGACATTGAACTTCTATATTCGAACTTCTACTCCGATTGGTTCTTCCGGGCTGCTTCAAAAAGGAGAAATCTAAGTATTTTATATTTGTGTAAATCTTCTATGGTTTTGGTTTTGGTTTGAGATTAAGCCAGAAAAATCTCAATCTAGTGGTTATCTGAGGAAAACCAGAAAACTCAGAAAGTGGGTTTTTGAATTGTGTAAGCCCAGTTGAAAGACACAATTGTGAAGTTTTAGGTGAACCTGTGAAACCTATTTTCATAGTGAACGCTGATATCCCCTATGTGAGGATATTAGGAGTGGAGTAGCAATTTGTGTGGCTGTTGTTTAATAGTTGGTGTACACATAGGTGAACCACTATAATTCTCTGTGTTTTATGGTTTGAATGCTTATTTAATTTATGTATCTTTTATCATTCAAAGCTGTGGAATGTATGTGTGGATGTGAATGTTGTAATATTTACATTTCAAGCATTGTGAGGAATGTTGTAATAACTTAGATTTAATTTCTTTGTTATTTATTTATTTTTTTTTTTATTCCTCTATATCAAGTTTGAGTTTTTGATATAAAGACTTTTCTAGGAATCAGGTTGTCCTACCCTAAACCTTAGTTTTTAGTGTAAGGTTGTCCTTAGAACAACATTTGTATCAATCTCTCAATACTCATATATTTGAGGTTGCTTTACATTTTAGTATTGTGATTTATTTTATTCAATTATTTATAAGACTATCTTATTTCATTTAAATTCTGCTGTTAAAGTTTTAATTTGGCATAGTCTTATTCACCCCCCCTCTAGGACATATAGCTAGGCCTTTTCAAACAGTATCAGAGCTTAATATCTCGTTCTAATTGCTTTATTTTTGGATTAATTTCCTGAGCTAACGATCTAAGCTATATATAAGATGTCAAATTTTGATAGCCTTTCAGTCACTAGGACTCCACCCTTTGATGGCTCCAACTATGCCTATTGGAAAGCCAGGATGAGGATTTTCCTTAAATCCATGGATGAAAGTGTGTGGCTTGCCACAACAACTAAATGGAACCCACTTACCATTGAAGTGACTTGTATCGATGGTTCAAAATTAATGAGAGTAACACCATTTTTCTCATGGACCATTCTTCAAAAAAGTGAGAGTAGTGCCAATGTAAAAGCACTAAATGCAATTACTTGCGCACTATCACCGGATGCGTTTAAAAGAATCATATCTTGTGATACTGCAAAGCAAGCTTAGGATATATTAGAAATGACACACGGGGGTACTTCAATTGTCAAAAAATCTAAAGTCCAAATCCTCACAACTAAATTTGAGGAAATACATATGGAGGAAAATGAAATGTTTATGGACTTCTACACTAGCTTAAATGATATTGTAAACTCTATGTGGGGTCTTGGCAATAAAATCCCAAAAAGTAAAGTGTGTGCAAAGATACTATGCTCACTACCTGAACGATTCAATTCTAAGGTAACCGCGATCCAGGAACTTCGTGATACGGACAATATGAGGGTAGAAAACTAGTTGGTTCTTTACAAACCTATGAGTTAAACTTTAAAGCTACTAAAGGTAAATCTATCGCTCTTAGATTTTCTAAATGTATTTCTCAAGAAAACTCTGATTTAGAAAATTCTGAAGACGATATGGCTCTTTTAGCGAAAAAGTTTTACAAAATCTTCAAAAGTAAAAAGAGGGTTGATTTTCAAAAATCAAATGATAAGAAAAGATCTAAACCTAAATTTAAAACTTGAAAATATTATAAAGATAGTCAATGTTACAACTGCCAAGAATATTGGCATTTAGCAAACAAATGTCCTAAAAAGGATAAAGCCAACTAAAAGGGTATGTTGGCTACTTGGGATGAAGCTTCTGATTCTGAAGCCTCTTCTGAATCAGAAGATTCTGAAATCGAGTCGGGCAATGAAGTCAAAGCCCTTATGACTCTAGCCAAGTTAACTTTTTCAGATCATGATGATTCTACTAGTGAAGAAAATATGAATAGTGATCTTAAAAATGAAGAAGATCAGCAAGATGCTTATAATGGCCTATACAAGGAAAGTTGTAAAATTGCCGTAAAACTAAAACTTCAAAAAGAAAAGTTTTAAAAACTTAAAGAAAATTTTGAGTCTCTTATTTTCGAAAAATCCCATATTTCAGATTGTTTTAAAAAGACTAAATGTGATTTAGAATTCAAAACCTCTCTGATTGAAAAACTTAAATTTGAAAATGATAAACTTAAGCTTGAAAACTCTTCACTTTTGAGTTCAAAGGATACATGGAGGTATGCCCAAGGAGATCCAAAGTTTGAAAAACTTTTATCCGGATCCAGAATATGTGGCGACAGATTCGGATTGGACTATGATAAGAATAAACCTTCTAAACAGAAGAATGCTCCTCCTAAGTTTGTGAAAGGAGAAACCTCTAACGCAAAAGCGAAAAGTATTAATCAAAGTTTTTCTAAGTATACTAAAACTTCTCAAAAACTTAAAAGCAATTATGTCAACTAAACTCAAAACTGAAACCCTTTAGCTGAGAAAATAGTTGATTTGCTTAAGGAGCTCTTAAAATCTAACTCAGTGGGTCATTCTTACAACAATTACAAATATAAGAAGACCAACTATACTCCTAAACCCAAAACAGTTATGAAATGAGTTCCGAAGGTTACCTGTTTGGTTGCCCACACGGCTTTCAAAGCTACAAGCCATTCAAAGTGGTACTTAGATAGTGGATGCTAAGGCATATGACAGGTGACAAGGCTTTATTCATCGATTTTAAAGATATGACTGATGGGTCAGTAACATTTGGTGATGGTAGCAACTGCAAGATTATTAGCCAAGGTACGGTTCAACTCTATAACCTCCCCTTATTTAAGAATGTTTTATATGTTGAGGGGCTAAAACACAACCTGTTAAGCATATCTCAAATATGCGATAACAATCATAGCGTGAAATTCTCTAATAAAGGTTGTCAAATCTTAAACAAAAAGGGTTCTGTAATATTAACTGGTCGCAGGACTTCTGAAAACTGCTATATTGTAAGTGATGGTAACTCATCTAATCAATCGTGTTACATAGTCCATACCGATGAAACAAAATTATGGCATAAACACCTTGGACATGTACACTACCGTAATTTATACAGATTGAGTAAGGGAGAACTAATAAGAGGTCTACCTAAATTATAAAAAGTAGATAAAATATGTAGTGAATGCCAGTATGGCAAGCAAACAAGGAGCTCTCACAAAAGGTGAACTCCAATACCACATCTAGACCACTCGAGTTTCTCCATATGGACCTTATAGGATCTACCAGGATGGAGAGTCGAGGTGGCAAAAAATATATACTGGTAATCGTGGATGATTTTACCAGATTCACTTGGGTAGCCTTTTTAAGGGATAAATCAGAAAACCTTGATGAAGTAAAAAGGATTCTCAAAAGGATCCAAACTAAAAAAGGTTCTCAAATTTGTAGGATCAGTGATCATGGATCTGAGTTTAAAAATAGTAGTTTTGAGAAATTCTGTAGTGATCAGGGAATATCGCATGAATTCTCTGTACCCAAAACACCACAACAAAATGGAATTGTGGAAAGGAAAAATAGAGTGCTTCAAGAAATGGGAAATGTAATGTTGAATAGTATGAAGCTCCCTAGAAATCTTTGGGCTGAAGCCATGAATACGGCGTGCTATATTATCCATCGAGTTTATATATATAAAACTAATAATAAAACTGCTTATGAACTTTGGTTTGATAAGAAGCCTACTGTCAAATACTTTCGAGTTTTTGGCAGTAAGTGCTATATTTTGCGTGATTGTGAAAATTTGGAAAAGTTTGACACAAAAAGTGATGATGGGATCTTTTTAGGATATTCTTTAAACAGTCGTGCATATCGTGTACTGAACAATAGGACCGGTGTGATTCAAGAGTCCATTAATGTTGTCATTGATGATCGCTTGAATACACCTACCTCTAATTCAGATAATGATGAAGTTCTTTTAATTGACAAACCAGATACTTCATTAAGTCAAAATAATTCTGATTTAAGGACTGTCAAAGATCATCTAACCACTCAAATTCTTGGAAACCCTCTCACTGGTGTGCGTACTCGTAGACAATTAGAAGACATATGTAACTACGTGTGTTTTACATCCCAGATTGAACCGATAAATGTAAAAGAAGCTATTTCTGATGAAAACTAGATAGTAGCTATGCAGGAAGAACTTAATCAGTTTGTTCGAAATGATGTCTGATACCTTGTTCCTAGACCTAAAGATAAACATATTATTGGAACAAAGCGGATTTTCAAAAATAAGTCTGATGAACTTGGTAATATTATTCGAAACAAGGCAAGACTGGTTGTACAAGGGTACACTCAAATAGAAGGGATTGATTACGATGAAACCTTTGCCTTAGTTGCTCGCCTCGAATCAATCAGACTTTTTATATCCATTGCATGTTTTAGAAAGTTTAAAATTTATCAAATGGATGTAAAGAGTGCCTTTTTAAATGGTGATTTACATGAAGAAGTATATGTTGAACAACCTACAGGGTTTAAAGACCCTAAGTTTACTAATCATGTATATCGTCTTAAAAAAGCTCCCAGGGGATGGTATGAAAAATGGACTAAGTTTTTACTAAGTCATAATTTTCAAATGGGAAGTGTCGATAAAACACTCTTTGTTAAGAAACATAACGATGATATCTTAATGGTTTAGATCTATGTTGATGATATTATTTATGGATCAACATGTACTGACATGACTGTTGAGTTTGCAGATTTAATGAAATCTAAGTTCGAAATGAGCATGGTTGGGGAATTAAATTATTTCCTAGGGTTGCAAGTAAAACAACAACCTGATGGTATTTTTATTTCTCAAACCAAGTATGCCTTGAACTTGATTAAAAAGTCCAGATTTGAGAATGGTAAGAATTTTGATACTCCTATGAGTACAACCTTAAGACTCTCAAAAGACTCTATAGGTAAAAATGTAGATCTTAAACTATATCGTAGCATGATTAACAGTTTACTTTATTTAACTGCCTAGACCTGATATTACTTTAATTGTTGGTATTTGTGCTAGATATCAGTTTAACCCTAAAGAATCTCATCTAACTGCTGTTAAGCAAATTATGCGATATGTCGCAAGTTCTGCTAATTTGGGTCTTTGGTATCCATATGATACTAGTGTTCAATTGGCTGGGTATTCAGATGCTGATTGGGCTGGTAATATCGATGATAGAAAATCAACCAGTGGTGGTTGTTTCTATATTGGAAATTGTTTAGTTTCTTGGTTTAGCAAGAAGTAAAGTTCTATATCGCTCTCTACTACTGAGGCTGAATACATTGCAGTTGGAAATGTATGTACTCAGCTTGTTTAGATGACACATATGTTAAGCTATTATGGAATTGTACAGGAATCAATGATATTATATTATGATAATTCCAGTGCTATAAACATTTCAAAAAATTCAATCCAGCATTCATGTACCAAGCACATTGACATTAGGTATCATTATATTTATGAAATAGTAGAAGAAAAAGTAATCTCTTTAGACTACATTCCGACCGAGACTCAACTTGCTGACATTTTCACTAAACCGCTCGATAAATGCAGGTTTAATAAATTGAAATTTGAACTTGGTGTGTGCAATTTAAATTGATTATTCATGCATGTGTATCATAGTGTATATATATTTGATAATTTATAGGTTTAATTTTTAAATTTTCATAAAAAATGCATATTTTTGTTGGTTCACGACTAGTCAAGGATGTGCTCAACCAGTCGTGGTACGACCAGTCGAGAATGGTCCTCGACCAATCGTGTAGTGCGCTGGACCTTTTTAATTTAGGAAAAAAACTCATCTTCCTCATTTCCTATTTTCTCTCCAACGGGCATAAACACGACTAGTCGTACCCAACCATCTGATTCATCAAGGTTAGTACATCATTTGTGTTTTTCTTATAAATTCAAGTCAATATTACTTCATTTTTACTCTTGGAGTAATCTATCTTGTGATTCCTTGCAATTTTGCGTTTTTATCTTGAAAAATCTGATCTAGCAAAACTCCACTTCTTATATTTTGAAACTCTTTGTTTCTTTGTTTCTCCTATTCCTAATGGATTCTAGAGGGAAAAAGAAAACTGTTCGTAGTCCATTATCCTCTAGATCAGCTCCTATCTCTTGGCGCCATCTTCGTTCACTCGAAGATGATCCCGCGCATGTACGGGATTTGCGTATGCGCAATGTCATTATTGAAAAAGCTGTGTATTGAACACATTGCTCCTTTTGGTATCCTTCCTCTTCTCCAATCTGTAGGTTGGGATAACATCCTACATAAGAGTGGGCCTGCATACCAATCCATTGCATAAGCTATGTGTGCATGTATCTCTAAATTTTCATCTGATAATTTAACTTTCAATATTGATACTAGAGAAGGTCCATTTACTATAGACCGTCATTTGATTGCGGATCTAATGGAGATACCAGTTAATGATGAGGGTATCCCTATTTAGACTTTAATGGAAAAACCTTCAGAATCAGAAAAATGGATGTTAACCCTAGATTTATGTAATATGGACGTTCAATGGACATATAAAGGAAATGCGCTCCCCGCAAAGTATTTGTTACCCAAATATAGAGTTCTCCATAGAATTTTTATTTCAAATCTGTATCCTCGTTCAAGTAACAAAATAGAACTGACTTCCTTTATGGTTCGAGTTCTGCATTCTATTGTCACTAGAATTAAAGTCTGTCTGCCTTCTTTCATATGTCATTTCATCATTCAATTTCTTCTCCATCCAGGACACAGTGATATTCCTTTTGCATATCTTATGACTGTGTTAGCTACTCACATGCTAGTTGCTATGCCTGTCGGACAGGCTCCTATTCATCATCTTCTGTTTAACAATACTAATTTAAATAAGATGAAATTGGAATTGGCACCTGACTAAAGAGATGTGGGTGGTGGTGGTGCTGAAGAAGGGAATGAAGAAGAAGGTGGTGATCTTCTTGATGATATTAATATGGATGATATTTTTGCTGATATTGAATTAGACTCTGCAAATGATCCTTACTTTGAGCCATCTAATTTTGATGCTCATCTTCGTGCTCTTGAGGAGAGGGTAGAGAACATAAATGTTGCTCATGATTTGCAATTTAAATATACGCACAAGTATCTTAGGCGTTTAAACAAGGGCCTTCATCAAATTGATCCTACCATACTTACTCCCTCCTCAGGATCTGATTAAATATTTTAATCTTTGGTCTGTAATAACTTTTATAGTACTTTACTTTGGTTGGTTGTGCACTTAGATTTTACAAGTGTGTGAGATTAACTTTTGTTTATACTGGATTATGTTATATGCTTTTTGAACTTGCTTATTTTATTCTCATATCTTACATAGTTAACTCCTTTATTACTCTCTTATTGGACTTCCACTTCCATTTATTCCTTTCTTCATTTGTCATATTGTGTCAAAAAGGGGGAGAATATGTTTCAGTCATGCATATGTGAATGGTGAATGTGGATTGTGGGAGAGTATAGTGTGCTACTTAGGGGGAGTAAGTGATTTGTGCCAGTTGATTTGTAAGTGATTTGTGCCAGTTGATTTGTTCCAGTTAATGACAACTGGTGCATGATTCGTTATATCTGGTGCATGATTTCTGTTGTGTTATTGATCATATTTTTTAAGTGTGTTATTTCACAAATTTGACAAAGGGAAAGATTGTAAGTGCAATAGTTATTTGCCCCTTTGGTTGTCAAATTTTGTGGTACCAAAAACACAATCTGTCTTGTGTTTGATTTGTATGTTCAAGTCACTGCATCAATGCTACAAGCTAAGAACAGTGATCTACTTTGAGTTCAAGTTCTTTAACTACTTCTGTAAGTTTCACAAAAGCTACATTAAATGTCACAACGTGAAAAATGGAAAAAAAATGATGGATTTAGAGACGGTTCTGGACCGTCTCTAAAATTGCTTGGTTTAAAGACGCTTTAGAGACGGCCGTAAACCATTTCTAAAATTTTAGACGGCCCCTAACCATCCTTAATATTGTCTTAAAAATTTGAATGTCCACAAATCATTTAAGACGGTCGTTGACCATCTTATATGGTCATCTGAGACGGTCATTGGCCGTCCACATTAGAGACGATCCTTGACCGTCTTATATGCCGTCATCTGAGACGGTCATTGGCCGTCTGCATTAGAGACCGTCATTAGCCGTCTTTTACTTGCAATCTGAGACTGTCAAAGACCGTCTCTATTAGAGACGGTCAAGAACCGTTTATATTAGGACGATCTCTATTAGAAACTGTCCTAAATCATCTTATAGCCCTGTCAAAGACCGTCTCTATCTGTCTCTTCAAAAATTAAAAAGCTCAAAAAAATTATGAATTTTGAAAAAAAAAAATAGTTGAGAAGCTTAGAAAAATAATTAATAATGTTTAAGAAAAATTTAAATTTTGAAAAAAAAATCTGTGATTTTATAAAAATCTAGATTTTGAAAAAAAAAATTTATGAACTTTGAATAATGTTGATAATTTTGAAAAAAAAAAAAAGATTTCGATAAAAAAATGATATTTTGAAAAAGAAAATTTAAAAAATAAATAAAATTGTGAAAAAATTGATAAATTGTAAAAAAAAATATTTTAAAAAAGAAAACTAGATTTTGTATTTTGACAAGAAAAATTAAAAAGTTATATAACAAAAGTGAGATTTTAAAAATGATATTTTGAAAAAGAAAATTTAAAAAATTAAACAAAATTGTGAAAAAATTGACAAATTGTAAAAAAAAAACATATTTTTTAAAAAAGAAAACTAAATTTTGTATTTTGACAAGAAAAATTGAAAAGTTAGATAACAAAAGTAAGATTTTGATGATGTGTCTACAAGAAAGAGGGTTTTTAGTGACGAAACTTATTTTTGTCACTAAAAGTCACTTTTAGCGATGAAAGAAATTTTTAGGCAGGCCTCTCATCCAAGTGGGACACACATAATGAGTGGGTTGGATATGTGAATCACATTTAGGCAGGCCCAATATATGATTATGAATGTTTTAAGGAAACCCTTCTCCTATGTTTAGGTGAGTTACTCGTTGCTTGCCAGAGTAAACTCTGTGGGGTCCACCGTTATTTATTTATTTTATCCATTCCATTTATCCATGTTAACAGATAATTGGAGGTCTAAAGAAAAAAAATGAAGCATATCCAAAGCTCAAGTGGACCACACCACAGGAAAATAGTGTGATTGAACCTCTACCATTTAAATTTCTTGAAGGCCATAGAAATTTTGGATCAAGCTGATGTTTGTGTTTTCTATTCATTCATATATTTTTGATATTATGAACAACCTTTAACCGTTTTTGGACAATCTGATCAGTCCAGATTGAAGAATAAATAACTTCAGATGTTTAAATCAAAATTCATGCAAATTGTTGATCAATCTTGTTTGCCCAATATCTTTCTCATGTGTAGCATGATCGGGGCGAGTAATTAGTCAAATTGAGGGTAATGATTAGTAAAATAGAGTGAATGGACCAGACATGTAAAATGGGCCAAATATTCTAGTCAAAATTGTGACCCAACTTACTGACCTCGTGAGAACCTAAGAATTGATGTTAGTAAGTTTTGTGGGCCCCATCATGATGTGTGTCGAACATCAACATCGTGGATTTGATGTGTATCCTTTAGGTTATGAGATATCTCTTCATTTATATCTTTTTGATACTATGAACATGTTGGATGTCAAATAAACATTACTGTGGGCCCAAGGAAGGTATCAACGGTGGAAATCATTATTCCACACTGTTTGGCGTGGCATGGTACACTTGAGTTTTGGATTTACCGAAAATTTGGGATCAACCCACACAGTTCATCCATTTTTCAAGATAATGTTAGAGAATTATCCAAAAAATGAATCATATCCAAAGATTAAATGGACCACACCACAAATAAGGGGAACGGATTGACTACTCCCCTTGACACCATCTAATGGCTGGTGGTTGGTGCTTTGTGAGCCCTACCATAGTGTATGTGTTTAATCCATGTCGTCTATCTATTTTTAAAGATCATCTTACGGTATGGGGCCAAAAATGAGAAATATCCAAATCGTAAGTGGACCACATTCCAAGAAACAGTGTTGAATGAGCATCAACCATTAAAAAACATTTTGGGGCCATAAAAGTTTTGGATCAAGATGATTTTTTTTCCCCTTCAACTGGCTATGTATGACCTAATCAACATATTGGATGTCAAATAAATAGTACAGTGGGCCTTAGGATGATTTTAATGATGGATATCCAATCACTATTGTTTTCATGTGGAGTGGTGCACCTGAGATATCGATTTATATACTTCTCAATTTTGAGATCAAGTCATAAAATGATCTTTATATACCTCTAAATTTAAGACCACACCACATTTTGGATGAAGTTGATATTTGTTTATTATTATTATTATTATTATTTTATATTTTCCTTTATGTCTGACCTAATCAATAGGTCGAATAAAAATAAATATTACAGTGGGCACTAAGGTGGGCCCATAAAGTTTTTAATGGTGGGTGTTCAATTAGCATTGTTTTATTTATTTATTTATTTATTTATTTATGTTGTAGTCTACTTAAGATTCAAATACGATTCATTTTTGGGCTCATATCCTACAATGAGTTGGCAAAACAAATGGACCATATGGATATACAATACATAAATCAAAGTAGGCCCAAGGTCAAGTCTGGCATTAGGTTGGTTGAGGTTAGGCCAAAGGAGCTGGGCAACAAAGAGCTCTGTTGGGGCCTGTATGACCTAATAAACAGATTGGATGTCAAATAAATAGTAACGTGGGCCTTAAGAGGATTTTAATGATGGATATCCAATCACTATTGTTTTCATGTGGTGTGGTCCACCTGAGATTTATATACCTCTCATTTTTGGGCCCCACCATGATGTATGTTTTGTATCCACACCTTCCATCTATTTAGAGAGATCATTTTAGGGCAATGTCCAAAGAACGAGTTAAACCCAAAGTTCCAGTGGACCCCAGCACAGAAAACAGATTGGCTACTCCCCCTACCACCAGCCATCTATGGGCCCGACCATGATGTATGTATTTCATCCATTCCGTTCATCCATTTTTACTAATAATTTAGGGCTTGATCCAAAAAATTAAAGGGATAGAAATCTCAGGTGGACCACACCACATGAAAACAATAGTGATTAGATATCCACCATTAAAATCCTCCTAAGGTGCACTGTACTATTTATTTGACATCCAATCTATTGATTAGGTCATACAGGCCTAGATTAAGGGAAAAAACAAAAATCAGCTCAATCTAAAACTTCTATAGCCCCCAAAATTATTTTAATGGTCGACGCTCAATAGTGTTTTCTGATCGTGTGGTCCACCCAAGTTTTATTTCAGGCTCATTTTTTGGGATCGTACACAATGATGTTATGAAATGTATGGACGGCATGGATGAAACAAATCGATCATGGTGGGGCCCATAGAGCGCACTGTACTATAGGGCTTACAAAAATATATGTTTTATATCTAAGCTGTCCATCTATTTTGAAATATTATTATAGGTCATGAAACTAAAAATTAGGTATATTAAAGGCTAAAGTGGACCACATGAACATGGAGATTAAATCACATGTACTTCCTATGGTGTGGTCCTCTTGGGCCTTCGATATACTTTATTTTTGAGATCATATACTAAAATTATTTATTAAAATTAATGGATGGAATGGATAAACAAAATACATCATGGTGGGTCTCACTGAGCTCCGGATAGGATATCCATGTCCGTCTTACCCCATCCACGCCCAAAATTGGGAAACAGATTGGCTACTCCCCCAGCCACTTGCCATGTGGCTGGTGGTCAGTGCTTTGTGGGCCCCACCATGATGTATGTGTTTCATCCATTCTGTTCATCCATTTTTAAAGATTATTTTATCGCTTGATCTTAAAAATGAGAGGGATGTAAATCTCAGGTGGACCACACCATATGAAAACAATAGTGATTGGATAACCACTGTTAAAATCCTCCTAAGGCCCACTGTACTGTTTATTTGACATCCAACATGTTGATTAGGTCATACAGGCCCAGATGAAGGGAAAAACAAAAATCAGCTTGATCAAAAACTTTTATGGCCCCCGAAATATTTTTAATGGTCACACTTATTCAACACTGTTTCCTGTAATGTGGTCCACTTTAGATTGGGATATACCCCATTTTTGATCTCCTGTCATAAAATGATCTATAAAAATAGATGGGCGGCATGGATGTAACACATACATCATGGTGGGTCCCATAGAGCACCAACCATCGTTTCCCAACATTAGGCGCACGCTCAAAAAAGAGCCGCACCCAATTTTTTTTTTTCATTTCTCTCTCTCTCTCTCTCTCTCTCTCTCTCTCCGTTCCCTAACCCTATCTCTCTCCCGATCTTCTCCAGCTCTCTCATCTTCCTCCCTCTCTCTATTTGTTCCCCAATCTCTCTCTCTCTCTCTCTCTGTTCCCCAATCTGTCCCTCCCTCTCCATCTCTTGCGGTCCATTGCCAAACGCCCTACCCATGGAGGCCCTCTCTCTCTCTCTCTCTGAAGCTCGGTTGAAGGTCATTCACGACAGTGAGGTATCTCTCTCTCTCTCTCAATCTCTCTCAATCTCAATATCGATTTAGGGATTTGGGGATTTAGGGCGTGTTTGGGTAGTGAGATTAGAAGGGATTAGGTGGGATGGAATTGCAATTGGTCCTGTGCCTAACACTAGTTCCACACACATGTGTAAGATCTCAGCTGTTCATTTGGTAGGTGGTCAAGTGGTGAATGTGCATATGTCCACATTCAACTGGACTACCTGATGAACTAACCATCTAGATTTTTTATTTTTTTTTGCGGTAGGGAGCATTCCCATGATGGCCCACCTAGTGAAAGACCAGGATCTCACGCCATTTCCCCATGAGGGTTTAAGTAGAGCTTGCAGTTACAAATTGGTGAATGCTGCTGACAGAGAGGAGAAATGATCAGATACATTGTCTGCAAATTTTTCTAGTTATCTGCATAGTTGCTCAGTCATTAGATGCAATCGCTAAAGGAAATGATTTTCTCAGTAGCAATTGGGCTACGTTCAAAGACTTTGTATGGGAGGGCGGGGCAGATCTGGTCTATCTGTTGTAGAGACTTAGGCTGCAGGTTTTTTGTTTGTTTGTTTGTTTGTTTAGGGTATGTGGATAATGCAGGGTGAAGGATAGTAGCTGGTGGAGGGTTAGCATGGGGCCCGAGAAGTGGGTGAGTAGGAATTGTCTCCTTGCTGCTGGTTCACAAGGAGGCGTATAAGCTGAAGTTTTCTGCATTTTGAGTGGCTACTTGGCATGCTCTAATTTTTTTGAATATTATTCCTTGCTATATAGTGTCGAGTAACATTTCTTTGAATATTATTCCTTGCTTGCCAGGCTACAAGCAAGAAAATCGTGAAAGTTGACGTGTATGTTGCAGGTATGTTGATGGAGTTTCTTCTTTTATTTTTATTCCATTTTATCTCAGGAGTGTAGATAATTGGCATTGAATACTCCATTGAATTATTACGGCAACATGTGATGTCCCAGGAATTAAAAGATATCTTTGTTATCTCAGGAGTTTCTTTAGGTGAATACTCTATTGAATCTGTTTGATACTGCTGAAGAATGACGCATGTGAGAGGGATCCACGGATGATTTAGAAAATCATCTGAAATAATTCGTTATCTTCTTGAGTCCTTTTGTTTTCGTCCAAAATGAAATGGGCCACCATGCTAAAACAGGATAAAAACCAACTGATACAGGGTGAGTTGTATGGTTCCAGTCCTCTGGCAAGAAAGAAATACCTCGCCTTTAACATTAAACATGTGGAGAAATATTGTAAGATTGAAAGAAAATATTTTGCAATAGTGGTTTTGAATTGGAAGTCAGTATGGCTAATGAGAGTGCTGACTGTCTGGCGAAGTCATTAAGTCTGTATTATGAAGAATGGCTGAACAATTTCCAAACATTATTTTGGGTTCTGTAAAAGTCTCCTGCTTGTACTTTTGCTAATGATTCGGTTGTGCATCCAATCAAAACTTAAATAGATATAAAATATTGGAAGTAATAGGTATGGTTCTATTGATGGCATGCTTACTGTTTGACATTAATCACTTGAAATCCTTGTTTACCATGTATTTATTGATGTAGTGATGTTAAATATGTTTCCTTTTCCTTCAATCTATTTTTATTTTCGTAAATGAGAAGTGTCAACCTAACTTCAATCCATGCTCAGTAGATTAAATCTTTGTGAGGGAAAATGGTGTCAGCCTTATGCTTTTGGGGGGTAAAACAATGTAAGAACATCATTAAATTGGCTCCAGTTGAAAGTCTAATAAATTTATTTTTCGACCAGCCTAACATCATGTAATTCTAATACTATTTGAATGATGTAGAACCATTTGGTTCTTTGGTGGAACGCTTTTAGCCCTCTAGTGAAATTGGTGGGAGCTTCTTTGATGGTTTTGTTCATCTTTTCTGGTACAAAGGCGGAAGCAGATGGATCAAATCACAAGTATAAGCCCTTTGTATGCAAACAAAGTGGGTCTTTTTCACAATCCAAGGTAATCTTTTTATTTTTTATTTTTTTCTTGTTCACTAACCTACAATCATCAATTTTGATTTTCTTGTTCTTGATTGTGCCTTGTAATCTTTGTACAAGTGGGGTCCATGGTCAGTGCTCTAGCCTTCCATCAATTTTCATTTGTACAAGTGGGGTCCATGGTCAGTGCTCTAGACAACTGATCTGACGGACACCAAAGTGGGTGGACTGTGCCCACAATATCTCCTTGGTGGGACAGTCGTGACCCACTAATTGGTAGATGGTTAGTTAAGGAAAGAAATACATGGCTTTCAACATTCAAGAGTAAAAGAAGGGCAAGATATGTGATGGTTAGGACCATCGAAGCTTAGGTGATTTTTGGGACATGTTGAGTTAAGAGAGGCTGATCATATCCAACTATTGGATTACTAACCATGGACCTCAATCATACAAACTGCCTTGGATGAATTGAGTCATTTCTTCTTTTGAATGATGATGCCCTCCTTTTATCATCCTTACTGTTTCTGCCATGTATAATTTTGAATGAATTGGGTCATTTCTTCTTTTGCAAGTTGCACATTTTCTCTCATTGGTACGAAATTTCATGTAGTTCTTGTTGCAATATATGAGGAGAATGACAAACTTTCCTCTTCAACTAAGTAAGTTCTCCAGTATGAATATTGAAATTTCAAGTCATGTAACTGCTTATTTATTTTGAACCATGTGTAGCACTATCATGCATCTGATTATTGTTCAGATATTTTCTCATTTTCTCATTTAATTATGAAAGGAAAATATCTTTGTAAAGAAATCCCCAAAACATGTATTTTAAACTGTGATCAAGACTAGAAGTAAATCATGATTGCAATAGTGATTACAATTGTGTTGGCTAGTAGTTGCTGATATTATCTCTCAATAGTGATTACAATAGTGATATTATCTTTGTAAAGAAATCCTCAAAACATGTATTTTAAACTGTGATCAAGACTAGAAGTAAATCATGATTGCAATAGTCAGTCTGATATTATCTCTAAGTAATTTTCCAATGATATCTTAGGATCTGTACTGACTTGTATAAAAAACCATGCTTTTTATGATTCTAAGGTGATTGTGGAGATCTAACTTGTCCTGGGACTGTTATTGTGATGGTTGTACCTTTTATTTTGATTTTTATAGGAGGGGTGCTTTTCATTGGACCTTCCTGCTATATATAGTGGATTCTTCAAACTTTGGTCAATGTTGATTCTTTTGTTGTTGGAGTAGGAACAGATTTGAATTCAGTGGAAACTTTGGTTAATGTTGATATTGAAGAACCCAGTTGGTGGGTTTGGGTCACACATGACATGGTTCTTGGTAATATAGAAGAGCATAGTGGAATTGATGACGAGAGTTATGTGATTATTACCAAGGAGCTAGTGGTTGATGGGGTTGCCAACTTCATGGCTAAGTGCATTCTTACAAACCCAAAATCTAAGGAATGGGAATTCTATTTTCTTTTGTTTTATCTTTTATTTATTTGAGTATCTATCATTAATTGGTTATCATTAAATTGTAGAGCTTAACACCAGAGGAACTGCAGAAAAGTTAGTCTAGACATACATGTCTCCGTCCATAAATAACGCCTATTTATGATTTGACCAACTTTTAAATATGTATGTCCTTTTGAACCTTCCCTAATTGCATAAGTGGCTGAACCATCTCTGTATGTTACACATAATTTGTCATCCACTAGTTTCTGTAAATGAACCATGTTGTATGTAGTGACCTTCTCTTCAAATGTGATCTTTTCAGCAATTTCTAATGGTAAACCGATTTCATGAATCCCTTTATATGCATCCCTAGTAATCACACTACGAGAAGAGAACCCTAATCCCCAGCAGTTTGGTAATTTTGGAGTCCTTGGTTAGGGTTTGGGCTGAAAGTACAAGTGCTGGAGCCGACGCTTTCGGAGTCTAAACTCATTCTTTTGAAAAGTAGAAAAATGGGAATATTAGTAAATATGAATTTTCTTGTTAATAAGAAGAAAATGGAAGATGGATTGACAAAACATAAAAGAGATTTTTTTCCTTCTTTTTTGCTTCAAGAGAGAGAGACGGAGAGGTGAGATTGGGGAAATCGAGGGAGAGAGTGGGGGAATAAAGTGGCCGCGTGAGATTTGAAAATGGTGAGTGTAGTTTGGTTTGAAAATAACGTTTCACATGCGTGGCTGCATGCTTATGAGAGGTGTTTATGGACGTGGATTAGATAATGAATGCAACAATAGCGAGTTTGATCAATATATATGATGAAACCCTACTCTCTCACAACAATGTGAGAATAACAACACTCCAGATATGCATATCCTTTATCTATCTTGTATGTAGTTACATGTCAAATTTCTTCATTCTTTGATTTATTACACTCAATTTAGGCATGGTTTGCACCAATTCAAGAGACTATACATTAGGCATTCAATATATAAGACTGGAGTGAGACTGATTAGGCATTTAAATGTGTCGCAGGATGTTGTTTGAATTGCTTGTCCTAATAGGTACACAAGTTGGGATGGATTGGACTTCTATCTTGAGAAAATGCTATGATTCTCAAATCCTTAAACCTAAACCTAAAACCTAAATGTATTCTCAAATCCCTAAACCTAAACCTACACCTAATCATAATCTTAACTCCATAACCTAAACCTAAACCTAAACTTGAAAACCCAAACCTAAACTCGATCCTGAACCCGAACCCGATTTCCTAAACCTAAACCTTAACCTATTCTCAATTCCCTAAACCTATAGCTAATAACCTTAACCTTAACCTAAACCTAAACCTAAACCTTAACTTAAACTAAAACCTATGGCTTAAACCCTTAACCTATAACCTATAACCTAGACTTATAACCTATAACCTAACCTTAACCTAAACCTAAAACCTAAACCTTAACCTATAACCTATAACCTAAACCTAAACCTAAAACCTAAATGAATTCTCAAATCCTAAACCTAAACCTACACCTAATCCTAATCTCAACTCCCTAACCAAAACCTAAACCTAAACTTGAAAACCCAAACCTAAACCCGATCCCGAACCCGAGCCCGATTTCCTAAACCTAAACTATAACATATTCTTAATTCCCTAAACTTAAACCTAAACCATAACCTAAACCTAAACCTAAACCTATAACCTATAACCTAAATGTTTTCTCAAATCCCTAAACTTAAACCTATACCTAATCCTAATCTCAACTCCCTAACCTAAACCTAAACCTAAACTTGAAAACCCAAACCTAAACCTGATCCCGTACCCAAACCCGAACCCGATTTCCTAAACATAAACCTTAACCTATTCTTAATTCCCTAAACCTATAGCTTATAACCTAAACCTATAACCTTAATGTAAACCAAAACCTATGGCCTAAAACCTATAACCTAGACTTATAACCTATAACCTAACCTTAACCTAAACCTAAAACCTAAAACCTAAATCCTTAACCTAAACCTAAAACCTAAACCTTAACCTATAACCTAAACCTACACCTAATCCTAATCTCAACTCCCTAACCTAAACCTAAACCTAAACTTGAAAACCCAAACCTAAACTCGATCCCGAACCCGAACCTGATTTCCTAAACCTAAACCTTAACCTATTCTCAATTCCTAAAACCTATAGCTTATAATAGAAACCTAAACCTAAACCTAAACCTAAACCTAAACCTTGACCTTAACCTATAACCTTAACCTAAACCAAAACATATGACCTAAAACCTTAACCTATAACCTATAACCTAAACTTATAACCTATAACCTAACCTAAAACCTAAACCTTAACCTATAACCTAAATCTAAAACCTAAATGTATTCTCAAATCCCTAAACCTAAACCTACACCTAATCCTAATCTCGACTCCCTAACCTAAACCTAAACCTAAACTTGAAAACCCAAACCTAAACCCGATCCCGAACTCCGAACCCGATTTCCTAAACCTAAACATTAACCTATTCTCATTCCCTAAACCTATAGCTTATAACCAAAACCTAAACCTTAACCTTAACCTATAACCTTAACCTAAACCAAAACCTATGACCTAAAACCTTAACCTATAACCTATAACCTAAACTTATAACCTATAACCTAACCTTAACCTAAACCTAAAACCTAAACCTTAACTTAAAACCTAAAACCTTAACCTAAACCTAAAACCTAAATGTATTCTCAAATCCCTAAACCTAAACCTACACCTAATCCTAATCTCAACTCCCTAACCTAAACCTAAACCTAAACTTGAAAACCCAAACCTAAACCCGATCCCGAGCCCGAACCCGATTTCTTAAACCTAAACCTTAACCTATTCTCAATTCCCTAAACCTATAGCTTATAACCTAAACCTAAACCTAAACCTAAAGCCTATAACCTAAACCTAAACCTAAACCTAAAACCTAAATGTATTCTCAAATCCCTAAACCTAAACCTACACCTAATCCTAATCTCTTCTCCCTAACCTAAGCCTAAACCTAAACTTGAAAACCCAAACCTAAACCCGATTCTGAACCCGAACCCGATTTCCTTAACCTAAACCTTAATCTATTATCAATTCCCTAAACCTATTATAACCTAAACCTAAACCTAAACCTTAACCTTAACCTTAACCTAAACCTAAACCTAAACCTATAACGTTAAGCTAAACCAATACCTATGACCTAAAACCTTAACCTATAACCTAACCTTAACCTTAACCTAAACCTAAACCTAAACCTATAACGTTAAGCTAAACCAATACCTATGACCTAAAACCTTAACCTATAACCTAACCTTAACCTTAACCTAAACCTAAAACCTAAACCTAAACCTAAACCTAAACCTAAATGTATTATCAAATCCCTAAACCTAAACCTAAACCTACACCTAATCCTAATCTCAACTCCCTAACTTAAACCTAAACCTAAACTTGAAAACCCAAACCTAAACTCGATCCCGAACCCGAACCCAATTTCCTAAACCTAAACCTTAACCTATTCTCAATTCCCTAAACCTAAGCTTAAAACCTAAAGCTAAACTTAAAACCTAAATGTATTCTCAAATCCTTAAACCTAAACCTACACCTAATCCTAATCTCAACTCCCTAACCTAAACTTAAACCTAAACTTGAAAACCCAAACCTAAACCCGATCCCAAACTTGAACCCGATTTCCTAAACCTAAACCTTAACCTATTCTTAATTCCCTAAAGCTATAACCTATATACTATAACCTATAACCTAACCTAAACCTTGACCTAAACCTATAGCCTAAACCAAAACCAAAACCAAAACCTATAAACTAAACCTAAAACCTAAACCTAAACCAAAACCAAAACCTATAACCTAAACCTAAAACCTAAACCTAAACCTATAGCCTAAACCTAAAACCTAAAACCTAAACCTAAACCTAAAACCTAAATGTATTCTCAAATCCCTAAACCTAGACCTACACCTAATCCTAATCTCAACTCCCTAACCTAAACCTAAACCTAAACTTGAAAACCCAAACCTAAACCCGATCCCGAACCCGAACCCAATTGCTGTAATAATGTAGCCCATCACATGGCAATAAACAAGAATGTATCCCTTTTAACACATGCCCTTTTTTACAAAGCTTTAATTTTTGTTGTTATTTCTATTAACTTGAATTGAAACACTTTTTTGTATTATTTGCTTGCATTAGTTTTATTTTAATGATCAATTTTATTTTAAAAAAGTGTGTCCACTTTTTTAGAAGAAAAAAAAAAGTGAATGAAGTTTCTGCAATTCTTCATGATTCTGAATTATAATGTTTTGTTGGTTGAATATTTTTTTATTAGATGAAAGACACAAAAAGAAAATTGTTGCTGATTTTTTTCTTTTTTTTTTTACTTATGATGTTGAACTTATATGTATTATGCGTGGATGAATGTAATGTGGATAAGATTGTTTGTGTTTGGATGGATGTAGTTTATGTTTGGATGGATTTACGTAATTTGGGTTTAGATGGATGTGAATGTGAATATGATGAAATATATTGTATAACAGGTGTATATCAGGAAGAATACGATGAAATATATTATAGGTCAAATTTGAAAATGTCCTTAACGGGTCCTAAGAGACTGTCCATAGCAGTCCTTTTAAAGGATGGTCCATGACCGTCCTTTTAAAGGACGGTTCATAACCGTCCTTTAAAGGCTCATAAGAGACGGTTCATAGTAGTCCTTTTTAAGGACGGTCCATGACTGTCCTTTGAAGGCTCATAAGAGACGGTCCATGATAGTCCTTTTTAAGGACGGTTCATGATCGTCCTTTTAAAGGACAGTCCATGGCCTTCCTTTGAAGGCTCATAAGAGACGGTCCATGACCGTCCTTTTTTCATCAATAAGAATGACGGTTTTCAACTGTCCTTTTAAGTAATATGACACGTCAAAATTTGACGGCCCATGCGACGGTCCATGACCGTCCTTTTTGGTCATTTGAGACGGTTTTGGACTGTCCTTTTTTCGCTGTTTTAGCGTAGTGTGTTCTTGTTCAAGTACAACTCAAGCTCAAGTACAACTCAAGACTACAGTACAAGATGAAGTCCAAGCTTAAAAAGATCTCAAGTTCAAGCTACATTAGAGATCTCAAGCTTCATAAGCTTCAAAGGTCAACCATCATCTAAAGAAATGAAGTTTTGATGTCCATACTTCACATTTAAGGTTTGTATGACCTTAGTTTGACCTTAGGGTAGGTCATTTTGAATACATAATTCGAACTGAATTATTTTATAAGTGTTTGGTCTGTTCTAAGACTAGTCCTGGACTTTGTTCGACTAGTCCTAGAACTGGCTCGAATAGTCTAAGAAATTCCAAGACCAGTCCTAAGTTGTTGTAAAATTTCAAAATTTTTTGGTTGAGTTTCGACCAGTCTTGAAGTCTGCTCGACCGGTCGTAGGAACAGTGCCGACTCATTCACGACTAGTCCTGTTGTTACGACTCAAACTCCAACAATCATTCCTGGTTTCTCACGACCAGTCGTGGGATAGTCACGACCAGTCGTGGAGGCCTCATAACCAGTCGTGGACACCCTAAGACCAGTGGTAGAACGGTTTTATCCGATCGTGCTTAAAATTTCAAAATGCAATTCGATCTACGACCAGTCGTGGTGGCCACACGACCATTCAAAGATACGATTTTTACAACTATAAATAGAACACGAATTTCAAAGTTTTTTAACAATTCAATTTAAGTAAATTCAAGGCATCACTCTAAGATAAGTTTGTATTATTTTTAAGCTACGCTATGCTTATTTAATATTCTCTTTTTGTTAACTTATGCATTTGATTTTGTTTCTACATTCCAATCTAATTTGAAAGAGGAATTTCTGTATTTCGTCTTCTTGGAATCAAAATCAAATATAGCTAGCCCAACTGGTTTAATTTAAAATCAATTAGAACTTAAAACCATTTTAAAGTGAGTATTGGACATTAAATTTCTATATTCGAACTTCTACTCTGATTGGTTCTTCCAGGCTACTTTAAAAAGGAGAAATTTAGGTATTTTACATTTGTGTAAATCTTCTATGCTTTTGGTTTTTGTTTGAGATTAAGCTAGAAAAATCTCAATCTAGTGGTTATCTAAGGGGACCCAGAAAACTTAGAAAGTGGGTTTTTGAACTGTGTAAGCCCAGTTGAAAGACACAATTTTGAAGGTTTTAGGTGAACCTGTGAAACCTATTTTCATAGTGAACGCTGATATCCCCTGTGTGAGGATATTAGGAGTGGAGTAGTAATCTGTGTGGCTGTTGTTTAACAGTTGGTGTATATACAGGCGAACCACTAGAATTCTCTGTGTTTTGTGGTTTGAATGGTTATTTAATTTCTATATCTTTTATCATTCAAAGCTGTGGATGATATGTGTGGATGTGAATGTTGTAATATTTACATTTCAAGCATTGTGGGGAATGTTATAATAACTTAGATTTAATTTCTTTATTATTTATTTATTTGTTTATTTATTCCTCTATATCAAGTTTGAGTTTTTGATACAATGACCTTTCTAGAAATCAGGTTGTCCTACCATAAACCTTGGTTTTTAGTGTAAGGTTGTCCTTAGAACAACATTTGTATCAATCTCTCAATACTCATATATTTGAGGTTGCTTTACATTTCAATATTGTGATTTATTTTATTCAATTGTTTATAAGGCTATCTTATTTCATTTAAATTCTGCTGTTAAAGTTTTAATTTGGCATAGTCCTATTCACCCCCTCCCCCTCTAGGACATATAGCTAGGCCTTTTTAGAAGATCTATTATGAAACAATTTAACCATTCAAACTCACTACGGTTCATGCACTTGAGATGTAAGGTCATATATATATATATATATATATATATATATATATATATATATATATATATATAAGAAGTTTAAACAACAACTAAATTTCCCTAAATTAGATTAAAAACCTTATAATATTTAGTGATCAATACAATTAGACCATTGACAGCCCATTTCAAAACAATTCAGCCATTAGATGTTGAAATCGTCCATTAAATCTTAAGAGTAACTATTAGTGTAGATTATGAGCCCGTTTTACCACAAGAATGGCTATTTAACCATTCAATATGGACCATGAAATGTCTTGACCATTGGAACAACTCCTTGAGACTTTTCGTGACCATTGAAGCAAAGATTAAAATCAATCCGACCGTTAGATTACTAATAATCAACACGTAATACAAGATCACTTGGTATGGCCCACATGAGCTTTAGATTTGCCCCATCTCTAGAAAGATGTCCTAATACAACAAGTGGAATCTCATGGATGTACTGGATTATCAAGATCATCACTATAGGCTCCACATTTGTGGTGTGTGCACTAAGTGTGTGCACATGTAAGACCCGACCTGAGTTCATGTGTGTGCATGTGTGTGTAAGTATGAATTTCATTTTTCTTGATCCCGCGGTCCTATCGGTCGAATCCCAGTGACCCGCGACCCTTGGATATTGTTTACGGTCATCCTTAAGTCCAGTCATTTAGACTCGACTCGGATCGAGCTGAAACTTATGTCATCTTATCCACTTCGTCGTTGCAGTTCCGACGCTGCATCTTATGCGTCCATCCGACATGTAGATCATAAGTTCTGAGCATTTTATTTTCTAAGCCCTTAATCATGATCATGTGGCCCACCTAGGGGTGGTGTGTATGAATTTCTAAGTGGTCCCATCTTTTGGCACAAGTTACAACACACACACCACCCACACACTACCTAAACCCCATCTTCTATAGCACCCACTACCCACACACTACCCACCCCTACTCCAAGCCTATGAGTCTATGAGCATTGTTTATATCACCCTAGCATTATGATGGATTTGCCTATCTTAGGAGGGAGAACTCATGATGACTCTCTCTCTCTCTCTCTCTCTCTCTCTCTCTCTCTCTCTTCTAGCAATTTCTCTTCTCTCCCTCTCATTTCTCTCTACTCTCTTCTCTCTCTCTTCTCTCCTAGCAACACCTCCACATGGCCCCGCCCTCTCCTTCTATCCAGCCCCTTCTCCCTCTAATTTCCTCCCATCTAGCTTTTAACAACCCATCTCACCCATTGAAACATGTCCCTTGGAGCATGGAGAGTAGATTGATGTAATTTTGGAGTAGGATCCTTAAGAGGTGGGTGCTTATTCTTCAAATCTTTAGACTTCTTTGCATTGTAGCTATTCTCCCTCTTTTCTTTCATATTGGAGCATGTGAGGCCCATCAAGAAATGATGGTGGCCCTAAGACTCTATGGATGTGGTTTAAAACCCATCCTATATTGCATGCATGTGCATGCAAGGGACCATCCTCCATGGATCCCTTCATGCCTCATCCTTCCTTAGATCAAGGATCTTTGGGTCATCTAGACCTGTAACACTCTGAAAATTGGGGGTCGAGCATAAACTCAACTCCCGAGTTCCAACGCATCACTTATGCAACATAAATAATGATGATTGAATGTTGTCCGTGTTAATACATTAAAGATGAATGGGATTAAGCCAAAACAACATATCATACTCCAGAAACAGTTAAATTATGCCAGCGAAAGACTGTGATAGATATATAACATATATAAACTATTGTAAGTCTCCAGAGTGTGAACATGTTACCAGGTTAAATATATCCATGTATACTAAAAAAGAAATGGATAAAATGAATATACAAGGGTGTTCCAAAAGAGAAAACTAAAGTGTAATGGCATCTAATAGCAACCCTGTAACCTCGTCGATCAGAAGATGGTCTACATAGACCCGCCTGATAGCTGCATAAAGGAGAAACCCTCCTCATCATCATAAAAGTCTGGCTCAGCTTCGCAAACATCGCCATCATCTGAAACTCAAACAAGGTCTGGTTGGTGTGTACAACACCGTCCAGTAACGTGGGAGTGAGTGATCAACTCAGTGGAACAATAAAGCAAAGGTTAACATGTTATCAATTCAGTCAAGCAGTAATGATAAAGCAGTAAATCACACATCCCTAAGTACTCTTGTTAATTAAGAATGGTATGAATGTATAATGCATGCCCTCACCTACGCTCCCTCAGTGACTTCATCTCATGTTCGCGCATAAACAACACTGTCTCAGTGCTTGACCTGCTACGCCTGAACGCATGCGTAATATAGTGTATGCGTATGATTACCAAGTTCTTATTATTCCTTTTCATACAGCAGGGTTGGGAAGCTAAGGTACCTCTCTTATATCAATACCCAAATAATGATCCATTCTAGGATCGTCAATCCTAGTAAATCTCATACGAAGTTGCGGTTCTAGGTCGCTGCAATGGGCTCGTCGCTAAATCATTACAGGCCTAGTTTATACTCTAGATGCTACGGAAGGGTTGTCGCCTCCACGTAGATTCAAAGTATGCTCGAGGTCACTACACAGGGCACATCTAGGGCTACCAGGACTGTTGCACGAAATCGTTACACCACTCCCCCATCACCCATCACAGCTTCGTCACCAAAATAGTGTAGGCCAACATCTCAAATACAGTGTCCCATACCATCGTATTCGGCTCACGAGTCTGGGTAGCTCATTGGTCACTACGGGTGGGCTCGTTGCCCTAGCATAGGCCGACAGCTCGACCACGGTGTCCCATACCACCATGTCCGGCTTATGAGTCTTAGCGGATCGAGGTACCAAGGTTAACGGGGTCCACTAGTGAGTTTGGTACCTTAGGTTCAAGCAGTAGCGTCCAAACATGGTGAACATACATAGGGCCAATCGGGTTACCTGACGAGCTCGACTAGCACGAGCACACATCGAGTTGATCGGCATGAAGTGCGTAAGCAATCCGTGTGGCCTAACCACTGTCGATTACCGTAGTAGGGCTCGGATTCATCGAACACATCCTGTGTGGCGAAACAACATCATCCACCAATCTGGGATCGGTTACCGATTGCCTGGAATATACAATAGCCCCAATCACATTCAATTACAACAGAATATCCTAAAAGATAGTTAAAGCAATTATGAATTAAAATTTCAAATCATACGATCATGTCCGCTTTAGGGTTACAGGGCTGTTACACGGAATTGTTACACCACTCCCCCATCACCCTTCACGGTTTTGTTGGAATACAACTTAAACATGGATTTATACATATGCATTACATAGAGAAACAGACACTATAATATACGGTACATGGAGGAAAGCATACACATAGTTAAAGGAGTTGAGAATCATATCTCAACACCCTTACACATGACAATTGACTCGCTACTTACTCATTCAGACATTTCAACAAACACTTTAGACTACATACATCAACATACATGACGTATGTTGATCACACAGGTATTAGGCCAAATCCTTTCACTAGGGAATTGCCCCATTTATAACACGTGTGCACCCACGATGGATAGTCATGGTAAGCATGAATCCAAGTTCCATATTCATTCATTCATTTCCACAAACACTTGGGCTACACACTTTATCGCATATAACGTATATTTGGCAGTGGCGTGATTTAGGGCAAGTCCTTTTGCTAGGGAGTTGTTGCAAAGGCACAAATCTAAATTTCATATGTATACGGTATTTTCTACAAATACGAGGAATACAGTATATTCAACATAGTTAACTTATATCTGAAAAATGAAACGGACAGCACTTTGTACATGTGCAATAGCATCGACGTCAGTAATATATCATTAACTGACATTGAAAGCCTTGAAAACCATAACCTATACGTTTAAAGTCCGCACCTTACGCCGTTGAAGCATAACGAATTCACTAGAAACTCTAAGACTTTGTCAATGAGGGTATATCAACCTATAGCATGAGTTGAGTGAGTTATTTCATAACCTACACTACCTGAAACTCGAAAACATATTAGGGTTAGGTTTTTCTTACCAAAGAACGGGATCGGTATCGCCGGTAGAGTGGTACAGAAGGGCTGATTTAGTCCGTGGAATGATGGGAGTCTCTCTCTCTCTCTCTTTCCTTCTCTTTCCTCTCTTCTCTCTCCTAGGGTTTCCCAAATTCATATGGGATGAGACAGTAAGGGCTTAAGGTCCTTATATAGGCCCGAAACTGATGGGAATGGCCCCACGGCCAAGGTATACTTAGGTTATGTCCAAAGAGCGTCTGTTTCAGCTCAATGGAGCATTTCCGGAGCCCCCCCTTGAGCCAAAGGTCAGACTTAAGCTCCCTGACTATGGATCTAGGTCGAGTTAAGTTTGCATTCCAGTCGGGTTCCCAGATCACACGTGGCGGACCAGTTTCAGTTCAACAGTCACCGAAACTCGATCAGGATTACAAGTATACTGCCATGTGTATGAAATTTCTCCTAATCCGAGGGTGTATTTGGGTCAGATTCTAACGGTCTGATTGCTTATATCAGGCCCGTAAGCGACAAGTCTCAGATTACTTAAATTAGATTTAATTTCTAAAGAAAACCACGTTTTCTCACACACTTCACTCTGGGCTGAAGCGAATAGCCCTGGGACACTATCTGGATTTGATTTCTGAGATTGTTGTCAAGCCCAGCAAGGCGGCCCTAATTATATAACTTCATATTATTCGGACTTTCGACGTGCGGTCCAGATCTAATACGGAGTTTTAATGTGCTCCCGAGAGAAACTGGGTAATGAGATTGATCCTAGATTTTAGGGTAACCTAGCATCAATGATTCTACAAGTTTTGGGTTTTGCAAATCGTATTTAAAGTGGATCAATCGAATTTCGTAGCTAATCTAGTTTAGCACTTAGTTACTTCTCGTTTAATTTCTAAAGGATTTGAGGTTTGAGAAGTTAATAAGGGGTTAGGATCGACCCCTTGCCTAAGGACATCTAACTCCAGGTTGGCAAAAATCTGGGGTGTTACAAGACCCTTGATCCTTGGTGGAGATTGGATCTCCACCATAGATCTCTATTTGATAAGCTTGATCATGTAATATGTGCATCCTATGGCAATGAAATCTCCTTGTATGTGTGTGATGAAAGGAATGGCCTCAATGAGGTGGAGACCCTTCTCTTGTGGCCGATTACTTCTTCCTTTCTTATTGGGAGTGTTGATCATGAGTGTGTGGCCCACCTCGTGGGCCAACAAGATCCCAACCATCCATAGAGAGGGGACGTTTTCACAGTCCCTCTCATTAGACATGTGGCCCCTAAATGCACAAAAGGGGGTGCATGCAAGCTTGTTTTTGGTAATGAGATGGTTTGAATATTTATAGGGCCCACTTGGTGGACCACACCATGAATTCTAGGAGTTAAATCTCCATTTAACTTATGTTTATAATTTATTTTTGTGAAGTATATGTTGCTGTCCAGTCTGTCTAGACAGATTTTGGACCATATTGGGGCCTAATTTCTGGTCTTTCGGTGGGGACTTTGATGCCATCCAATACATGATTCTTGAATATCTATGTCCCACCTATAAGCCTACCAAATTTCAGCCCCACCCGACCCTGATTGAGGTCCCAAAGGTGTGGCCCAAGTGAGATGGTTAGTCTATAATTTCTGCACTATTCCAGCAACATATCAGTGTGGAATTCCTTAAATTTAAAATAAATTTTCCATTGGTGGGCCACATCTGTGGACTTCACTTTGTAGTACACATATGAGGAGACACAAAAACTATTTTTTCCCAATTTTTAGAAGCCATTAATCCACACCATTGGAAGCTTAGATCAGGGCTTGTCAAAAATCTGCACTAAACAGATTTTCTAGACAGTCTATTTTCTTTAAATTAAATAAAATATTTTTGCTATTCTAAAAAATTTAAAAATTTACAGAGAGGTGGTCCACCCATGGTAGGACCCACCTACCAAGTTTCGGGATCAATGGACCCCTATACAATTCGTGGTACTGGTTGGACTGGCCCTCCAGGCTGGGACGTCCAGCCATGGTTGGTCATTCACCCTCCTTGTGGGCCCACCATGATGTGTTTTGTATCCTCGTCGTCTATCTATTTGTGGTCCATGTGGAATGTGGTCCACCTCCCTAAGTATTTGCCCATTTTTGGGACCCACTTTGATGTGTTTTGGGCTGATCGCCCAGGCCCATAGGACCGTCCATCTTGGGATGCCTAGGCCCATTAGGCTGCTTCTGTACATCCAGTCCAGCAGCCTGACCCACCTGATTTATGTGTATCATCCATTCCTTTTACCTAGTGGGATCCATAGAGATGTGTGTGGGTCACCAGTGAGCAAAATACTTAGTCTATATTTATTATTGCTGGACTCTAGCAAGCCCAGGGACAGTGGGCTGAAAATTCAGCAATAGGCCCAACCTGGCAGGCCTTAATGGCATGTTTTGGGGCAGCAGGGCCTACCAGATTTAAGGATGTTTATGCACATAATCTTGCCATTCCTTGATGTTCCTTGGGGCTTAATTAGTACACATTTGAGGCCCACCCCAGTTGGGTTTTATTGAATCTATGTTCATAGTTTTGGTTGGACTTTGTAGGCCCATTTATCTTAGAATCTTCTAGTTAGGTCCCTTGACCTTTGGGCCTATATCTCACCACTTATTGTGATAGGTTTGTGAGCCATAATGTGCAAGTAGTTGGGCCCTTGGTTGCCCACCAAAATAATCTTGTACTTGGGCTAAGTTGTGAGGCCCAATTCACTTGAATAAAGCATAGAAATTGCCCATATGGTTAGATAACTGGGCTGCCCACCAGGCCTACCACAATATGTGGATTTGTGACCTTTATGGTTGGGCCTAAACCTTGCTTGAGGGCCCACCATATTTCCTTTGAGTTGGGCTTTGAGTATAGCCCACTAGGCCATAGATTGCCTTAGGCCCTAGGCCTTGCTTCATATTCGAGTAGTGGCGGGCTACCTTTTCGGACCCAGTTGAGGTTGGATGTCCTCCTTGGTGGCCCCAAGGTAGGCCCATAGGTTCCTATGGGTTGTTTAAGGCCCACCATAGGCCCTCTTTGAGACCGCTCATTCCCTTAGGCATATTTATTGTCCTCCTTAGCTTTGTGGGCTACCCCAAAGTATTACGCCCCCACTAGAGGTTTGTTCCTAAGATTTAATTGTCTAAGTACTTAGACTTAATTCCCTCATTGGAAAGGAGGAGTATGTTCTAAGTCATCATCGCCGTATGACACACCCTTATGACCTATATACATCATTGAGTGATTGGATTACATTTGTGTGTGTGGTCATTAGGTTGACATGATAGAGGGATGGAGTTTCCCCTCTTGTGCACATTGTGTGCTTCGAGCTAGTGCATGATTGGTATGCGTGACTCATGCATTTGGCATCGCATCTCATGGATATTGTTGCCCTTGCTTCATCAGGGCCCTGCCTCCACAGGGGTGTTCGTGAATGGCCGTATGTGGACACCGAAAATGTTACTTGAGCATATAGGGTACATAGGATGCTCATGGGTGAAATTTTTAAAACTTTCATGGTATTACAGATCTGCCCCAATGCTGTGACCAAGTGAAAACTATGAGCGCAAGAGATCATTATACCGTTGGGCCGCGACTCTCACTGTCGTGTAGTCGGTTGGGATGGGGTGTGGCCTTATCTGCCAATGAGGGAGGGCATTGCTAGGCTGAGTTTGACCAACTCATGAATGGGTCCGCTACCGTTGAGCCTTACTGGTGATTGACTATCCACGGGCGGGTAGTGAGGTCTCCTACGCTGTTTTGACTGTGCTGGTCTGTAAAGCGGCAGTCATCCTGCAGTGTACTAGACCCCGGTAGATTCTTTATGATGGAACTGTACTGACTTATGGATTAGATATGAGGACTGACATCACCTCACATCACATTTACATCGACTATATAAGCCCTTTATGCATTGCCTTGGTATGGCGCCCAATACTCATTGCATTGTATTTATGACAAGCTTCGGTAAGGCTAATGACATTGACATTGATCATGTTTCCCTTCCTGCATCTCCTTTTATTCTTTTGTGCACCATTGTCACACACTTCTACCACCCTCTAAGCTTCTATAAGCTTATGCACGATTGATGCGTACAGGAGATCCTAGATTAGCATCGTAACGAAAGAGCTTGGATAGGCGTTGAGATGAGGACCCTAGTGTTGCAGATCTTCTTCCTTCTTCTTTTGTCATAAGATGTATTTCCTTTCAACTATGTACTTGAAAAGTTTAAATTTATAGTGGATTTTGTAATGTGCCCCTTTGTTATTTTCGAGATTTACTTGTTGTGATCTTGGGTATGCTCGCATTGGAATGAATATACGGTAATGAAAATCCTCCTTGTAGGATCCTAGGATTAGAACCTGCCTCAAGAGTCGAGAATGGGGTACTACAGAGGCTGTTGCGTCCCGAACCAGCTATCGGGTTCCTTGTGAGTCCGGTTACTGAGTCTGGGGCGTGACAACACACTCACTGTGTATCGGATCATGAACCCGGTCAGGATAAGCGCTAACCTAAAACATTCTGAAAAAGGAAGCTTTCTTCCTTCCTTTCCAGTTTCTACCATTGACGGACGTCATCGGTTCGTTTGAATTATGGCTCACCACCTGTGATCGTTTCAATGATCTAAACCGTCTATCTTGTAGAATGGTTGATTCTGTCTAAAACCTAACTCATCTCATTCCGCTGAAACGTGTGTATATGCACATGATTTTCGGTGTAAATAGGGTATGTGTATGGTCGTTTCTGGAAATGGAAATCCATTTCAGTTCCACGTTGGCAATCTGAGTGAGAGAGTTTTCTCTCATCTCAGTCATCGATAAGGGAGATCCCAACCCTCCATTTCAAAAGAACGAACTGCTAGCTGTCCAACTAAACAAATGAATCAATTTGAGGAGAGAGAGCGCACAAGTAGGAAACCTTAGGTTGAATATAGACCATGCATTCTTTTCATCCAACAGTTTGAAATAGTTAAGGCAACGATATAAATGAGATAGGGATTAAATGCAATGGTTTTTCCTTCTGTCTTTTACAGAAATGCTAGGAATCTGCCGTTTTTCTTCTAAGCTCGAATTCACTGGCCCAACCTCCTCTAAGCTTCAAAAATCCTCTTTTCCAAGACTCCTATAATCAATCAGAATCATCTAGAAGAACCAGATCGATGAGATAGCCCTACGTTTGGAAAACGCCATTGGAGCTCCATTATCTTCCTCGACAAGCTGCAATGTCGGTGGATCTTCATATGGCCAACAATTTCAGATCTGATATGTTTATCGAGTGGCCCATTCGATCATATCAGCATTAAAAAAAAAAGAGAGAGAAAGAAAGATCGAAAGCAGAAGAAAGAAAGTAAGAAGAAAACAAGAGAAAGAGAGAGAGAGTGCTAGAGCGAAACCGGGCAACCGCTACTCGTGGTTGCCACACCTGCACTCGAGTTAGACTATGCCCTGGTTCGAGTCAGGCAGACCTGGTCGTTCCAACAGAGAGACATTAAAGAGAAGCAGGAAGAATAGAAGAAGAAAAAGAAGATAGAGAAGGGAGGGAAGAGTCGATGATGCTGCTCCATTCTGACACAAACCGAGTTCATTGACTCGTTGTCGAGTTGACTGTGGCGAATTGGTCCAAGTTTTGCTGAGTTTGGCTGAGTCCAGCAAGCTGCTAGACTTTCTAGCAGGGAGAAATAGAGAAGTGAAGAAAGGAGAAGAAAGATGAAGAAAGAGAGGGCGAGAATAGTGGGCTGCTGAGTTAAATCGAGTTAACTCAGTTGGCAAGTAAGTAAAGTCTTGAATGTTAGGTGCTGAATTCATTCACTTCTACGAGAGCTAGCTAGAGACTCCATGTGAGAATAAACTAATGATAGGAATTTTCTAGGTTTATCTTCATTGGATTCAAGATGAAATCTAGCCGATTAAACTCTAGGTAGAGTGATTCGTCTAAACCTCTTGCATGATGTTAATTACATTCTAAATTAACCACTGATGCTTCAGATGTTAAATAATGTGGGACCCCTAAATCCTTAAGACATGGTTTCCTTAGTTGTGGTAGCAAGATTTAATTATCCTCAAGTGGGTTAAGGTGAATTAACCTCTCAACTTTCTATTAAAATCCAAGTTTAGGTTAGGGACAATCGTGATTAAATTCTAAAATGGATATAGGGAATTTGACATCTAAAACTCGACCTCTTGATCCACCTCGTCTCAGCTTAAAATTTATAGTAGTAGAATTGGGTTGAGTCAATTCCTAAAGTCTGCTTTAGACTTTAGAGTGACTTTAATTTAAGTTAATTAGGTTTAGAATCTTGATTTTAATGTGGAATGTTTGATTCCATCTCCAGATTTTCTCTCTTACGAATTGCATTTTGGGCTGCTTACACCTCCTGAAACACGTAAGCAAGTTCCCTCATCTAAGGTGAGGATTACCTTCAAGATTTGTTGCATCATAATAGTTAGCATTGTTCATTTATAATAATTGATTGCTTAATATAACATTAAGGGGCAATGATGATGAATGTTAATCTCTACATGTGTAGTTATTTATAAATGAGTGCTAATTGGACTTTAATTCAAAAACATGAGCATGTTATAGATCTCAGTTACTTCTGTTCTGATTTGAAATGAATGCCTTAGATATGCATGTGCTATATCGATATTATACATGATTTGTCATTCGTGATCACTTGATGAATGATTGAAGGTCCTAGACTAGTGGCCACTTTATCTAATAAATTAAATGGAACATTTGATGTAGACTTATCATCTTATAGAACGTTTGTTGCCTAAGCGACTTTTGGGAAAATCCATTTTTATCACATCCTTGGGATGGATTGTTTGCCTATGCGGCTTGATGTAATATTTGCCCTATGTGGCTTTAAGAAATCATCTTCATATAACTTGGCGATGATAAGTTCCACTTGTAGAACTATAATTAGCCACTAGTTATGTAGGCTACCTTTTAACATCCTATTTGTTAGTCTCATGAGCCAAGGATGGTGGAATGAGACATTATGCTTGAGCTGTCGGCCTATGTTGGGTGACAACCTTCCCCCCCCCCCCCCCCATAGTGACTTTTGAGCATTTCTAAATGGATTGTTTGAAATTGGAATAATAATAGTTGGGCTAATCATGCATTTTCATGGCATGCGGTCGTTTCTGGGTGACTAGTTCTCCTTGGGCGTACCTTGAGTACTTTCCAAGTAGCTAGATCTCCTTGGGCGATGTATATATTATGGTATTTTTTGGGTGGTTAGTTCTCCTTGGGCGTACCTTTGTGTACTTTTTTCGGGTGACTAGTCCTCCTTGGGCAATCTATATATCACAGTCTTTTTCGAGTGGCTGGTTCCCCTTGGGCGTATCTTTGAGTAGTTTTTCGGGTGACTAGTTCTCCTTGGGCGACTTTTACCAGCTGGATGTGCATCCCCAGGTCTGTGAGCATGTGCATACATCCATGCATTTAAACAAGATTCTCTTGTGTGATTTATTTAATGAATGCGTATTTGATGAACCTTATTCCCATGATAATCATTGTGTAATATTTGTTATATATCGTCTCTGATAACTATGCTTACTTATCTTGATGATACGATAAATCTTGGGGGTTATACCTCACTGGATAGCCATTGACGCTATCGAACCGTATTCGTAGGAGATACAGATGACATGCATGCTGGCGTTCATATGGAATAAGAGGAGCCAGATGATCTCGCGACTCTCTATTCCTAACTTCATTTGTATTAATTTGTACTGTCATGTTTCGTAAAACGTTAAGACATTTGTTTGTATAAGTTTACGAGTAACCACTCGAATATTTGATAACATAGATTTGGACTCCCTCTTGTACTTGATTTGCTTATATTCCGCTAAACTTTCTAACTCTGATAAAAGGGAAAAAAATGTACCTGATATTTGAGCCACCGTGAAAGGATAACACTCGGGTTTTTGGAAAACGAGTAGTGTACTCGGGTTTCGGGAACTGGGGTGTTACATCAAATTCCTATGAATTCCAAAAGATAGCATTGTTGGAATTTCACCCAAACTTTCTCGGGATAGCCGAATTTCCAGTTTAAGCTAGCCGAACCAAAAGTTAGGCTAGTCGAATTTTCAATAGAAGTTGTTATTTTGCTCGAGTTTGAAGTTGGGCTGGCCGAGGAAGTTAGACTTACCAAACCAGAAGTTAAGCTGGCCAAATTCCATAACAAAAACACTTACAAAAACCCATAATAGAGAATTTTTTAAAGTACCTAGTCCTAAGGTCCTTCTAGGGTTATACCACTTGAGATATAACAAATATCTGAGTCACCTTGTCTTGAACTTTTTCTTGAACTATGGGCAATGATTTCTTTGAGAAGATGTGTTGATCTTGACTTGATCATAAGCTGATCTTGAGCTGATCTTCAGGTTCTACCTTGAAGCGCTTTTGTCTTACGAAATTTGACAATCTATGTGTGCTTAACATAATAGCACTTACGATATTCCCTTTTGTGCTTAACATAATAGCACTTACGATATTCCCTTTTGTTAATTTCGTGACAAAACACACAACATTACACTATACATCCATTAATTCATTTACAAGATTAACACAATTCATGATGTAACAACCTTGAAGTTGATGTGAGTATCCACGTAATCTTCGTAGCCATCTGTGATGCTCAAGTGATACTCCCACTACAAAATACAACATATAGTATGCAAAAACTAAAATAAAATTGTATAAAACCTTTTTATTCATTCCATTCATTCATTCCATATGCCCCCATTTACTTACTAACCAAACACCAATTTCTCCCCCCTTTTATTACAAGTTGACAAAGGAAGAACAAATGATATAAGAGATAAATAACAAGGCAAAGTAAATAAAATAAGTGATGAATATTAGTAAGTAAGAATATCAGTGAGAATAACACAGTGTATGAAGTATCAAGCAAATCAACTCATATAACTACAATATAAGGAAATCATCTAAAATATCACAAATATCCAAAATATCCAACCAAACCAAAATATCCAAATATCCAAACAAGCCATCAAATTAGTTTAGTATAGAACCAACATAAGCAAGAAAGATTAATAAATCAAGCTCAGTCTGACCTAGAAGAAGATGATGCAGGCATCGAAGGATCATTAAGCCGCAAACTCCGGTTGATGCAATGGAAGTACCTTTTCATGTACTTCATTGTAGACTGTTGGGTTTGGGCCAATGAAGTCTATGATACATGTAGAGCCTCAACCTTCTCCTCCATTGCAGATAGTCTCTCATCAAATTGAGAGGGATGATAGTTGGAATCAGATGGATCATTAGAATCTTCTAACTCATTAAAAATGTCATCCATGGTTGTGTCTCCTGCCGCCTCCTATTCTTCTTATCCTTCTCGTTGCTTAGGAAAGCGAGTGAGGTTCATCATATTAAGGTTTGAGTTATTGAAAGGGAGTTTGGATTCCGATGCCTCATATGTAAGGATTTGGACATTGTCATGAAAAGCGAGATAGGACATAAGATGTCTAAACGGAATTAACCCATGCTTTGGATGCAAGCGAAATTGAATAATGATGTAACAAATTAAAGATGGAAAACAGACACGAATACCTGAAACAACAGAATAGATGACTCTAACATTGAAAGGAGTAAGATCAGTCTTATTCCCCACTCTTGGATAGACATTTAAAGTAAAGATCCGATATAAGACGTGGTATTTAGGAAATAGTTTGTTTGAGGGTAAGGCATTACCAGGTCACCATTCAGCATTGAAACCACACAATGCATTTGTAATTGATCACTTTTCAGAGTTAGACATTTTCTTTGAAAGTATGGCGATTGTTATTCTATCATCTACAACATCTATATCTATTAAGGAAGATATGATGTAAGGCGTGATAGTAATGTTTCTTCTACAAACTTAACGGAGAATGAAAAATTCTTAAGAGAAACATCACATATAGAGGCATACATGCCTTGCACGATGGACCAGTAAGTCGTCCCACCCCAATGCAAAATATGTCCCCAACCAATCTCAGTAGGAATATGTATAAGTTCAAAGTGAGCAATATGATCTAGAAGTCCCATACATTTTTTGGATCATCCTCTGGTGACCATAAGGTCCGTACACCAAGAGGAGTTGATCTATGTAACGCCCCAAATTTTGGGGGTCGAGTAGGAACTCGGCTCCCGAATTCCTGGGTGCCACGTGTGCCCTAATGGGCTTTAGATTTCAATTACATTTAGATTATCTCATAAGCCATAGGGAGTTTAGCGAACCATGAAGCATAATTAAGTCATAAAACAGTAACAAGTGTTGTTAAATATGTAGAATATCCAAAATACAATCCCAACAAAATTCAGGACAGGGAACTAGTCCCACCCATACAAGTGTCTCAAAATGACTAGGGCCCTGGCCCATACCCTGCAATCGTCCATACATAAGCTAGAAGGAGCCGCCGAAGGTCTGGTAATATGCCCACTCCTCCTCATCATCCATGCTGGCATCCTCCAGCGCATTTAGCTCCATCATCTTTGTATCTATGACAAGTTCTGGTTGGTGTTTTAAAACGCCGTCCGAGAGTGGGAGTGAGTGATCAACTCCGTGGTACCATTAACAATAAGTTACACAGATTATCATACACAGGAACAAATTTAGTGAAAGGCATACATTCACAGAATCCTAAATACTCTAGTTATACAAATGCATGTTCTCATCACAACACTCCCTCGAGCGACAACATCTAATGATCGCGAATGACCAACACTCCCTCAGTGCGACCACAACTGCCAAATTGCCAAAGTAAGCAATGTAATGTAATGTGAATGTTAGCCAAGTTGATTAATTATGTCCATTCATCCAGCAGTTTGGAGAAACCGAGATACCCCGACAGATCAATGCCCTAATCCGATCGCGTAGCTCTAGCGACCGTGGCCATATGGCTCTCACGATCCTTGGCCCATTTGGGTTTGTCATTCCCATAATTGGAATCATATGAAGGAGTTTAAAACAATTAAAGTCTTGCTCGCGGTCACTATGGGGATGTTGTCACCCCAGTGTAGGCCGACAACTCTAGTATAGTGTCCCATACCACCATCCCCAGCTCACGAGTTTAGTTGCTCACTGGTCACTACGGGGAGGCTTATCACCCCAGCATAGGCCGACAGCTCCTGCATAGTGTCCAATACCACCATCCCCAGCTCATGAGTCTTGTGGGCCACAATTAATGGTTGTTTGTGAGCGTAAACAGGTACAGGGTGCCTCAGGTTCCAGCAGGCATGTACAAACACGATTAATGTATAAGGATGACCAACCAATGGGCCAATTTGCCCCTACGAGACGAACCACGGGCTATATGACTTGAGAGTAATGTCTCGCGTAGTCTAACTACAGCCGACAACTCGTAGTTTGGATAATCGAGCAAAGCTTACCCGTGGGTTTGACCTAATAGAAGGGCTACTCAAGAAAGTTCCGATTGGCTAGCCGATACAAAAAGGGTGCAATGTATAAATACAATACTAACAGGTAGAAGTCGATCTACTTGTAGTTGTGAGGGAAATCAGGCAAGTATAATTATAGTCCGCATTCAAAATTAGGGCACAAGTCATCGTTGTACATAATTCAGGGAATTCCTAGTTATACTAGTACATGGGACTAAGTTTCAAGAGATTAAAGGAAAGAGGAATGAGCACCGCAGCTAGCTATAGGGAGAATTAAACCTACGTGGTAATTGAGCAAAATCAGGGACATTCCTAACTAGGGGTTCCACAAATTTCAGCAATTCAACAATAAAACCAGTTGTGCACTTAATCTACACATGTTAGTTATATGCAACGGAATTTAACCTATGAAATCAGCAAGATTGGGGATAATACACATGCAACTTCACAATTTGCCAAACAATTTAACAATGCATACATCAAGGAATTTGAATTTGAAATTCCTTTCCCAATTTAGGAAAATTTTAGGCACAAGTTCAAAGTCAGCGATTTCATACTAAACAGCAACATGTAAGCAAATCTTCACACAAAATCACTAGGGTTCGATCTAGGCATGATAACAGGCCACCTAGAGGTAATGGTCTACACCTATCATTGATCGAAAGTTCTTGTAGTCGCTTTAGCTGCATCGGGTCTGCAAATTTGATATGCCGGGGCCTTGTGCCAAAGGAATCGCATGCAAGGGCACATGCATGGGGCCCTAGCTAAGAAAAATGAAGGAGAGCTCAAATTTGTTACCTTTTATCAACCACACTTCACCTCTACGGCGGTAAGGCCACGGTCTCTGGCGAATGACAGAGGTAGGAGTGTGGAAATTCCAATTTCCTGGCTCCCCTTGCTCTTACACACACACACACACACACTCTCTCTCTCTCTCTCTCTCTTCTCTCTCCCCTCTCTCTCAGCTACTCGAATTTGCTGTGCGAGTGAGGGAGAGAGGCCTTAAAGGGTTATATGCCCTGCAGTTTAGTTCAAATGTCCCTAGGTGCCAATTATTCCATCAAATACCCCTTTGGGGCCCACTTATGGCTTTCGAGGCTACCCTGATGGCCCCCTGGTTCATCTGAATTATGGGATGGGTGCCCCATGGTCCGATGATAGGCTATCCAAGGTTTGACGGCAAACGGATGCGAGAATTTATCGCAATGGTTCGATTTACGATTAACGATCACCGTTCCTCGATTAAGGGTCAGATTTGGCGGACGAGTGCAAAAAAATATCTTTAACCTACGGTGCAAATTTGGGTGAAATTCGACGACTGAAATGTCATAATTTATTGTCCTAAGTGGTGGGGCTAATTGTTTTAAAAATTCAGATTTTAGGTTATTACTTGGGAAAGTTGCATTTTACAAGCGACGGCTGGACGACGCAGATCATCCGTTTCTAGGCGTCGTTTGAGTCTATTGCCTGCAATGGACTACAAGCCCAGTGAGATAAACATTACTCTATAATTTTGGAACTAGTGGCCCACTAACGAGCGGTCTAGAGCTTGTTTGGGTAATCGGGGCATTTCTGGAGTAAGTTAGGTAAGGAGATTTCTTGGGCACAATTGTTGAGGTATGAATTAACTAAGTTCATAGTATGGCCTATTTGAAATTAACGAAAAATAGTGATTCGGTCATGATCACTCTAAACTGTCGGTTGTAGGTTGAAAGAGTAACTAGGTTGATTTGGTTTATTAATTAAGGTCCGACCCATAGCTGGCTCGGGTTTGGGTAGATCTCTAATTTAGTTACAGTTGTTTGATTAGTCGGTGGTAAGTTAGTTAGATTTGGGCCCTATGTGAATAAATCATGGGGCTAAACTCGATGTTTAAGTGATCGGTTGGATTCATTGGTTTTCTACGGTTGATCAATCTTATTTGTATGGTTCTTTATCGGTACCAGCCATGTATAAGCTCATCTAGAGCGTCAAGGGTTAGTAAGTGACGACGTGGCTAGTTATATATATAAAAAAATTTTAAGGATTTTTGGCAATCCAAAATAGCGAAAATTCGGGGTGTTACAATCTAGAAGATGAACCGGCTCGAGCCTTGCGAACAGATTTTTTAGCTTTATGTTCCATTGTGAATGCACAAGAAAAATTTAAGGAAGAGAGTAGATCATATTTTCATAAAAACCCACTAGAAAAAAGGTTTCAAATTGAGAAAAAATCCACTCAAACTTGTAAATTTAATAATCGACAATCTAAAACTTGAAGGAAAATGAAAATAAATCACTTATAAGAGAGGTGGGTTAATGGGTTGCTCAAATGGGGCACTGGCTAGTCGAAGAAGATGAAGTGGAGTGAAAATAAATTAGGAGTTTTTTCCCCCTTTGAGCAAATCCACGCAACCTTCGCCTATCTCGAGCATGTGCTTGGTTGGCCCAATTCTTCAGTAAGCAACGGGCTGGCTGAAAATTTCCAAAATTTTTAATTTTTTAATTTTTGTTAATATTTTATTTTTCATTTTGCATTTCATAATTACAAATAAACATAAACATAAATGCAAATACGAGAACAATTATTTAATAATACGCAATCCAATATTATGCTTTAGATTTGAAATTTTAATATTGTTAAGTGGCTTAGTCAGTATATCTGCAAGCTACTTCTTAGTTTAAATGTATTCTAGCATGATTATTTTATCTTGAACTAATTCTCAAATGTAATGATATTGAATATCAATATGGTTTGTACGAGAATGTTGAATAGGATTTTTAGAGATATTTATTGCACTAAAATTATCGCAATATAATGTTATCATATCTTGCATAATTCCAGAATCAGCTAGCATTCTTTTCATCCACATTAGCTGAGTGCAAGCATTCTCTGCAATAATAATTCAGCATCTGCAATGGATAGAGATACAGAGTTTTGTTTCTTGCTAAGCTAGGATACTAAGCAGTTTCAAACATAGAAATATCCACCACTAGTAGATTTTCTATCATTAACATTTCTTGCCCACCCTGCATTTATATAACCTGCTATTTGTACATATGTATCATGTGGATACCATAAGCCTAAGTTCGCAAAACTTATGACATATCTGACTATCCGTTCGACAGCAGATAAGTGAGATTCTTTAGGATCAGATTAATATCTAGCATAGATTTCAACATTAAATGCAATATAGGTCTACTAGTAGTTAAATACAGAAGACTATCAATCATACTACGATATAGTCGAGAGTTTAAACTTTTACCTGATTCATCTTTTGAGAGTTTAAGAAATATACTCATCGGATCATTGAAATTCTTACCAATTTCAAAGTCAAACCTTTTTAAAAGGTTGAAAGCATATTTGGTCTGTGAGATGAACATACCATCTTAAAGTTGTTTGACTTGTAATCCAAAGAAATAGTTTAGTTCACCGAACATACTCATTTCAAACTTGGATTTCATGATATCTACAAACTCAGTAGATAAATTAGTACACATAAATCCATAGATGATATCTTCAACATAGCTTTGAACAATCAAGATATCATCATTATATTTCTTGACGAATAGGGTTTTGTCAGCACTACCCATAACAAAATTACGACTAAGTAAGAATTTAGTCAACTTTTCATACAATGGTCTGGTGCTTATTTTAAACCATAAAGAGCCATTTTAAGATGGTAATCATTGTTTGGAAGTTTGGGATCTTCAAAACCCTTTAGTTGTTTAACATAGACTTCCTCATTTAAATCACCATTTAAAAAAAGCACTTTTTACATCTATTTGATATATTTTAAATTTTTTATAACATGTAATGGAAATAAATAATCTGATTGATTCAAGACGCGCAACTGGTGCAAAAGTTTCATCGTAATCCATACCTTCTATCTGAGTATAACCTTGTATAACCAATCATGCCTTATTTCTGATAATGTTCCCCGTTTCATCAATTTTATTTAAAAAAATCCTCTTGGTTCTAATCACCTGTTTGTCGGTAGGTCTGGAAACCAAATACCATACATCATTTCTAATAAATTGATTTAATTCATCTTACATGACATTTATCCAACTTTCATCAGTGAGCGCTTCATTTACATTACCTAGTTCAATTTAGGAAGTAAAGCAGACATGATTATAAATATTTTTAAGTTGTCTTTTTGTATGAATGCCAGTGTAAGGGTTCCCAAGTATTTGATTAGTCAGATGGTCTTTGACTAACCTTAACTCATTGTCTGATTTAGATGAAGATTCAGGTAAATTAACTAAATTGATATCATCATCATCTTGATCAAGATTGGGTGTGATCGATTGATCATTTATCACAACATTTATAGATTCTTGTATAACTCCAGTTCTTTTGTTAAGAGCACGGTATGCCTGACTATTTAAGGCATAATCTAGAAATATTCCATCATCGCTTTTGGCTTCAAAATTTCCCAAGTTTTTACGGTCACGAAAAATAAAGCATTTATTTCCAAAAGTTTAAAAATATTTAACGGTGGGCTTTTTGTTAAACCATAGTTCATAGGTTGTTATTATTATTATTATTATTATTATTTTTATTTTTTTACTTTTCTAATATAAACACGATTAATTATATAGCATGTAGTACTAAGAGCTTCAGCCCATAAATATTTTGATAAGTTCATGCTATTTAGCATTACACTAGCCATTTCTTGTAGAATTTTATTTTTTGTTTCAGCAACCCCATTTTGTTGAGGTGTTTTTGGAGTAGAAAATTCATACAATATACCATGGTCATTGCAGTATTTCTCAAAATTTCTATTTTCACTTCTAATTCTGACCACAAATAACTCTTTTTCAGTCTGGATACGTTTTATAAGTTTTCTGATTTTATCAAGAGTATCTGATTTTTTTCTTAGAAAGGCTACCCAAGAGTATCTAGTGTAGTCATCAACTACCACCAAAAAATATTTCTTTCCACCTTTACTCTTCGTTCTAGTTGGTCTGACTAAATCCATATGGAGAAGTTCAGGAGGTCTAGCCATGGCTAAGGAGTTTACTTTCTTTTGACTACTCCTAACTTGCTTGCCTATTTGACATGCGTCACAAACTTTTTCTATCTTTTTCAGTTTGGGTAGGCCATGTAAGTGATCTCTTTTTCTCAATTTATCTAAATCTCTATAATTTACATGTCTAAGACATTGATGCCATAGATCAGTCTCATCTGTTTGGACCATGTAACACGAATGGTTTATTAAGCAAGAGTTATCAATTATATAACAATTTTCAGATATTTTTTGACCATTTAATATTATGTTTTCTTTCTCATTTATTATCTCACATCCGTAGTCTAAAAAGTTTACGTTACGTTTATTATCACAGATCTGAGATATGCTCAAAAGATTATGTTTTAATCTTGCACATATAGAATATTTTCAAAGAGAGGTAAGTTAGGAAGTTGTAGATTACCTTGGCCAATAATCTTGCAGTTGCTTCTATCTTCGAATGTAATTGATCCGCCATTTATTTGATTGATGTTTAAGAGTATAGCCTCATCACTTGTCATGTGTCTCAAACATCCACTATCTAGGTACCATCTTTAATGGCTACTTGCTTTAAAAGCTGTGTGGATTACAAGGCACTTAACCTTTGGAACCCATTTTATTACGGTTCTAGATTTATGAAGATCTCTTACTTTACGTTGTGTTTGGGAGTTAGAATTTCTCCTTTTTCTATATAATCTACTCTTATTAGAGTTGGATTGCAATAACTCTTTAAGTAAGTCCACGATTTTATCAGTTAAAGGAGGATTTCTATTATTATTCCTTTGATATTTATAGTAGTTGACATTATTTTTTATATTAGAGGCTTGAAAAGGTTTTGAATTTTTGAAGTCATTCCTTTTAGAGTTTGAATCTTTTAGAGTCTCTACTTTAGAGTTTGAGGACTCTCCTTTTACAAAGGTCGGATCAGAATCCTTAGATTTCAAAGAGTTATTTTTAATATAACCCAGCCCAGACTTGTCACCACATCGCCTAGATAAGGTTAACAATTTTTCAAGTTTCTGGTCACTAAGGTATATTTCCAATTATCCATTGAATGTTGAAGAGAGGAAACTTCAAGTTTTAGTTTCTCATTTTTGGTTTTAAGTTTTTTCAATTCAGAAGACTTAAAACTCAAATCTAATTTAGTCTTTTCAAAATAATCAAAAAAATGAGATTTTTCTAAAATAACTTTTTCAAGTTCTAATTGCAGTTTAGCATAATTTTCTTTTTAAAATTTCAATATAGCCACAATTTTACAACTTTCTCTGTATAGGGCATCATATGCATTTTAAAAATCATCTTCATTTTCAGATTCACTTCTTGGAGTTTCATAATCAGATATATCACAATTATCTGAAGAAGTGATTCTGGCTATAGTCATAAAGGCTTTCTAATCGTTTACATTTTCTTGGTCTGATTCATCTGTTTCAGAATTACTTTCAGACTCTGATGATTTATCTCAAGTAGCTATCATGCCTTTTCTTCTAGATTATCCTTTTTAGGACATTTATAAGCTAAATGCCCATATTCAGAACATTGAAACATTAGATGACTTTGTTTTAGATTTTCAAAAGTTTGATTTTCCTTTTCTTTTATCAAATGGTTTTTGAAAATATTTTCTTTTCTTATATTTGAAAATTCTATAAAATTTCTTTCCCAACATAGACATATCATCTTCATTTTCTTTAAAATCAGAATTTACATTAGATTCCTTTGAATTAGATTTAGAAGATTTAAGAGTAATGGACTTGATTTTAGGAGCTTTGAAATTCAGCTCATAAGTTTGAAGAGAACCAACTAACTCCTCAACTTTCATAATATCTATATCCCTTAATTCCTATATAGACATAACCTTTGAATTAAACCTATTAAGAAGTGATAGCAATATTTTTGTGCAAACCTTGCTTTCAGGGATTCTATCTCCAAGACCCCATATGGAATTTACTATATCATTTAGTTTCATATAGAAGTCCATAAAAGACTCATTTTATTTCATCCAAATTTCCTCAAACTTGGTTTTGAGGATTTGGATTTTAGATTTTTTGACAATATTAGTTCCTTCATGTGTCATTTTGAGAATATCACATGCTTTTTTAGTTGTATCGCAAGAAATGATTCTTTTGAATTCATTTGCTGATAGAGAACAAGTTATTACATTTAAGGTTTTTGCATTTGCACTAATTTCACTATACGGTTTCTTTCATTGATATGGTTCCATCATCGGCTACTACTTCCATCATAGGAGGGATCCATTTAGTTATAGTAGCTTGCTACATACTTTTATCAATGGATTTGAGGAAAATTCTCATCCTTGCTTTCTAATAAGAATAGTTAGAGCCATCAAAGGGAGGTGGCCTGGTAATGGATAACCTTTCAAAATTTGACATCTTATAACTCTGAATCTAGCTCAATGAGGTAAATTTAAAAAATAAAAAGAGCAACCCGCTCTGATACCACTTGAAATAGAGAGCTAGTGATGTCCTGGAGGGGGCTGAATCAGATAATACTAAATAATCGAAATAAATGCAGAATATGTAAAAATTACAAAAATCTCAATCGCTTAAGTATTGAAACCTTGATTCCAAATAATTCATAGGACAACCTTCACCTAAAATTAAGGTAGGACAACCTTATTTCATGAATGTCTTTAAAATCAATCTTTCAAACTAGCAAGAGTATATAAAAGGATTACAACATTCACCATAAGAATGAAAATAATAAATAACATCCAATCACCAAAAAGAATAAAGCATTCACCACATATCACAAGGAGTTATAGTGTTTCAGTGCTTAAAACAACCACCTACTCCACTCCCAAAATTACTACCCTCGTAATTTTAGCTTTCACTATAAAAAGGTTTTAATAGAGTCACCTTAGCAACCTGATATAGTTCCTTGTGATTTTCATGGGCTATCACAATAAAAACCCTACTGAGATTTCCATAGGCTATCGCAGAAAAAAAAACCTTTAAAAAATTATATACTTATTTTCAACTGTAGAAGACGTGGTAGAAGCTTGTAGTAGGACTTTTTTCTTAAACATAGATGGCACAATGTTCAATCAGATAGAAAGAGTCAAGGGTTCTATAGATTTTAATAATTGAAAACTCAAATGCTACTTTATTCAATTCTTTTAGATCTCAAAGAAGAGTATAGTTTACTCTCTTAGATTAAGTCTAAAATAATCTTGAGAAAAAGGGAATTGAATAAGCTATTAAAATAAAATGTATAAATACTAACAGATAGCTTGTCGAGGACTAGATCTTCTCTATCACTTACATAAGAATTATAGTAATTTTTTGTGTTCTTTTAGAATGAGAGAAAGACTCAATTTATAGGCAAAGAAGTTATATCTTTGACTAGCCTAAGATAGGCTTCGACTAGCCCGAGTCCTCTGAATTCTGATCAACAGATTTCGTATTGTGCTGGATAAGAATTATCCAAAATTCGGCTAGCCTGAGGTCAAATTTGTCATTCGGCTGGCCAAATTCTCACGAATTCCAAATGATTACATTGTTGGAATTTCACCCGAACTTTCTCGAACTGGTCGAATTTCAAGCTTAGGCTAGCCGAACTAAAACTTAAGCCAGCCGAATTTCCAATAGAAGTTGTTATTTAGCTTGAGCTTGAAGTTGGACTATGTCATGCCCCAGACTCGGTAACCGGACTCACAAGGAACTCGATGACCGATTCTGACCGCAACAACCTCCATAGTACCCCATTCTTGACTCCTAATGCAGGTTCCGATCCTGGGATTCTACAAGGAAGATTTCCATAATAGTATAATCCTTTCTGATACGAGCATACCCAACATCACAGCAAGTACATCTGAGAATAACTAGGGGCACACATCATAAAATCCACTAAGAATTTGAACTTTTACAAATTTACATTAGGTTCGAAAGGACATATAGAAGAAAATATAAAGGAGAGAAGGTCAGCAACACTGGGTCCTCAAGCTCAGCTCTAAGCTACACTCTACCACTTTATGGAACCTGCCTAGGATCACCTGCACACATCAATCATGCATAAGCTTATAGAAGCATAGAGTGTGGTGAAAGTGTGTGATAATGGTGTAAAGAAGAATAGTAGGATATGCAAGAAGAGAATCATGCTCAATGAGGATATCACTAGCCGTACCAAGGCTTATCATGAATACGATGTAATGAGTACTGGGCGTTATACCAAGGCAATGCATGAAGGGGCTTATACATCCAATGCTAATATGATGCAAGCAATGCTAGTTCTCATATCTAAACCACCTATCAAATACATTTTCAATCATAAGGAAATCACTGGGGTCCATTACACTGCTGGATGACTACCACTCTGTAAACCTTGCACAGTCAAACGAGCGTAAGAGACCTCATTACCTGCCTGTGGACAACTAATCACTAACAAGGCTCGACGGTAGTGGACCCATTTACGAGCCGGTCAGACTTAGCCTAGCAATGCCTCCTCACACTAGGCAAGTAAGGCCACACCCCTACCCAGCCGACTACACGACAGTGAGAGTCGTGGCCTAGCGGTACAAGGCCCTCGTGCGCTCATAGTTTTCACTCGGTCATGGCATTGGGGCAGATCCTTAGTACCATAGAAGTTTTAAAAATTTCACCCAATGGCATCCTATGCACCTAGTATGCTCAAATAATATTTCCAGTTTCCACACATTCAGCCATCCACGAATATCCCTGCAGAGACAAGGCCTTGATAAAGCAAGGGCGGTATCATCATGAAATGCGATGCCAATGCATGAGTCACACAGACAGATCATGCACAAGCTTCAGGCACTCATTGTAAACAAGAGGAGAAATTTCATCCCTCAATGACCACCGTACAATGCAATTAATTCACACAAATGATGCATGTGTCACAACGACGTAAGTGCGCTACCTGTAGAATATGTATTCCTCCTTCCCAAGGAGGAATAATGGCAAGATATATATAAATAGGTATTCTAAGGAGAAATGAAGTTCTCTTAGTGGAGGCTCAACAATTTGGGTTGATCCACAAGCTAGGGGAGTCCTAAAACTTCAAGAAGGAAATGGGCTTAACAAGGTCCAAGGTGGGCCTTCAACCACCTATAAGGGCCCCTATGGGCCTACCTTAGGACCACCAAGGAGGACATCTAACCTCAACTGGGTCCCAAAAAGGTAGCCCACTACTCATATAATGTAAGGTCTAAGGCTCAAGCAATGCTTGGCATAATGAGTCATACACCAAGCCCAGCTTATAGGCCATATAGTGGGCCCTCAAGTAAGGTCTGGGCCCAACCATAAGGGTCATAAATCCATATATTGTGGTGGGCTTCATGAGCAGCTCAGTAATTCATTTAGATGGGCAAATTTCACATTTAACACAAGTGAGTTAGGCCTCACTTTTTAGCCTAAGTATAGGGTCAATCTAGTGGGCAGCCAGGGGCCCAACTTCTTGCATATTATTGCCCTTAAGCCCATCACAATAGATAGGAGAGGATAGGCCCAAGATCAATGGGCCTATCTAAAGGGGCTTAGTCCACAAGGGCTAATTACCAACACAAAAAAAGGGCAGCCATATATATTATACCACATAATGGGCTCTAAGGAAATGGCCCAAAACCCTCTCACAACATCATGAGCCCTAAGGGGTAAACTATGGCCCAAAAACAAAAGCCACCAAATTCATGCATTATGGTGGACTTAGAGGGCAGCCCATAAACCTAAGAATACATATGGGCAAGGCCTAAACCGACAGTGTGGACCTTACCACATCAGCCCAAAGACTTAGCAAGGCCCTCCACAATGTGTATCAATGTGGGCCGTGCAAGTCAGCCCGTAATTAAATACTTCATGAGGGCATCAAGGATAATTAATACACATGATCAGCTTATAGACAGCCCATTGGACCCGTGAATCAATAAGGTCTGCCCTTACACAATCTTGGGCTCAAGGAAGAGGTTTCTAGCCCATTTAGGCCTATTAAACTATCTAAAAGAAAATCTACTTAAAGTTAGCCCACAATATCACCACAAAGATGGGCCTCAAGGGGCACTCATTAAGCCGAAAATGTCTAGGGAAAGAAAGTAAAGAATGTGTGCAACACTCCCTTAAGTCTGGTGGGCCACAACAGCTTCAAAATAATCAACTATGCAGCAGATTTAGGCCCCTTGCTGGAATTCCAGCCCACCCACTTCGTGGGCCTACTGGAGTCTAGAAATTTATTAATCTAGAGGGTTACTGACCCATGGTGACCCACACATATCACAGTGGGCCCTACCAAATGAATGGAGTGAATACAACACATATAACAAGGTGGGTCTGCTGCTAGACTGTAAGTCCAGCGGCACCCAGAAAGTTCTGGACGTCCCAAGAGGGCCTGGACGGCTGACACTATACAAACCTCAAGGTGGGCCCACTTGTGGACATCCCTCAAGGGGATGGACCACATCCAAGGGGGCCACATGAGGGAGGATGGCGTGGAAAACCACATAAATCAAGGTGGGCCACACACATGGGACGACGAGCTCATCCTTGGGCGTCCCAAGGGTGGGACGGCTGGCCCATTACAACACCAAGGTGGGCCCCAGAAACTCCCAAAATTCGACGATCCAAGTGGTCCACATGCACCTAAGATGGGCCACAAAATGGAAAATGGGAAGGCCATAAACATTTTTAATTGAATTTTTATACAAGTAGACAGCAAGGTCCAGAAATAATTCCTACTGAAACAATGCTGCTGCCCCTGACTTGTGCACCCCATTAGAGTGGGCCCAGGTCTGCTAAAATTTGGGAAATTATAGGGCCAACATCCTTGTACAAGTATACAACAAGGTGTGGTCCACAAAGGTGGCCACCGTTTCATAAACAAGCTGATATTTATGTTTTTTACAACATGCAGAGTGGATGGACAGTAAAAAAAAATCTGGACTGACCAACCTTCTTGGCCCACCTTTTTGAGTGATCAACCAAGGGTGGATGGAGGTGGGATTCAACACACATCAAGGTGGGGTCCTCACCTCCAAGAATCATCTATCAATGGGGCCGAAACATCTCTCTTATCAGTCCAAAATCCTGACCCAAAAACCATGCAGCAACTGTCTAAAAAATTTCTGGACAGCAACATATATATGAAATGAACTGAGCATGGGAACCAAAATAAGGGGAATCACCCCATAAAATCAGTGTTGTGGGCCACCTCAGTGGGCCCCACAAACATCCAGACCAATTCCCCTTCATAAAACCCATTGCATGCATCTAATATGGGGCAATTAGGGTGCAACGTCCAAGGAATGGATAACCATGGGCGTCCACCTTGCTTGGACGGTCTGGATATTCCAGGGCCACACACATCAGAAATGAAAGATAGAATAAAGGAAAAATGAAGGTCCGGCCACAAGAGAGGATCTTCGCCACTATTGAGTCCCTCCCCTCATCACAACATATTCATGTCATCCATTAGATCATATACAATCTAGATCTAGTAATGCATGGAGTTAGGAATCAATTAAATGGTGGGAATGCCTTTCCCACCTAAATCTATGGTCTAGATGACCCCTAAAGAACATGCATCAAAGGAAAAATGCCATAATGGGGTCGATGGAGAATGGCCCCATCCATGGAACTTACATGTAAAGGAATGGACCATTGGCCTCGATCATGGAGATATGGGGTACCTTCATCATCACTTAATGGGCCCCACAAGTTCCTAAGGATGAGATGAAGGAGAATCTACCACAAGAAAATCAGAAAATCTTAAGCTAAGTGCACCCACCTTAATAGATCTTCAAGATTCTTGTAGCATTGGACTCCTTAGGCTCCAAGGATCATAGATGTGGGGTTAAGATTGAAAGTAGAGGGTTAGAAGAGGAGGGAGATAAAGGAGAAGGTGCTGAAATTTCTAGAAAGGTGGGACATTTTTGGGTGTTCTAACAAGGAGAAGGACAGAAAATGAAAAGAAAAGAGAGAAGGGAGAGAAATGTAGCAAGAGGTAAATGATAAGTTTCATAGGAAAGAGAAGGCATGCTTGCCTTGGCAAGAGAAACTCATGATGAGTTTAGGAGGAGAAACCAATGTGCTAGGGGTCTAGGAGCTAGAGCCTAGACTAGCTATAGGGGATAGGTTTTCTAGGTGATGATGTCATGGATTGCATGAGAAATTGTACATGGAAAACTGTGCAAGCCAGGTGGGTCCCATAAAAATGTGATCAACGGTCCAAAAAGAGCGCGACCTATATCTTTTGATGTACACACGAGATGCGGTGTCGGAACCGCGACAATGATGTAGTCGCAATGGCATAGGTCTTGGATCAATCTGAGTTGGGTCTAAGTAACCAAACTCAAGGATGACTGCAAACTACCTGAGGGTCGCGGGTCGCCGGAATTTGATTAGTAGGATAGTGGGACCAAAATGAATGAGATGCATACTCACACACACACATGCACACATATGAACTCGGGTCGGGTCTCACAATCCTCCCCACCAATAAAGAAATGTTGTCCTCGAAATTGACAAAACTGGAACAATAAAATGCATAACATCATCATCATCATATATATATATATATATATATATATCGTAATCATCCATCATAAGAGAAGACAATACAAGCAATCAATCATCGAACAAATGTGGATAATGCTCCCTAATCTTGGCCTCACGTTCCCAAGACATCTCGGCCTCTGAATGATGACCCCATTGTACCTTCACCAAGGGAATGACCTTGATCCTGAGGACTAGCTCCTTCCGATCAAGAATACGAATTGGCTGTTCAATGTAAGAAGCATCCCCATGGACCTCAAGTGGATGCCAATTAATCACAGGAAGAAGATCGGACCCACACTCCGCAGCATAGAAACATGGAACACGTCGTGGATTGCGGACAACTCAGGAGGTAAGGCAAGCTTATAGGCCACAGCGCCCAAGCACTCAATAATCTTAAAAGGTTTAATAAATCTCGAGGCAAGCTTTCCTTTCACACCAAAGTGAACTATGCACTTCATAGGTGAGACCTTGAGATATACCGTGTCCCCGACTGCGAACTCGAGGGGTCGACCCTGACGATCAATGAAACTCTTCTGGCGGCTCTGAGCTGTGCACATCCTCTACCTGATAACATCAATAGCCTTCGACGTCTGCAGCACAAGCTCAGGACCTAAGAGACGACACTCTCCAACCTCGGTCCAATAACTAGGAGATCTACACGGTCTACCATAAAGTACCTCAAATGGAGCCATATCAATAGTCGCCTGATAATTGTTATTGTACGCGAACTCAGCAAGGCGCATATGCTCATCCCAACTACCCGTAAAGTCGATCACACAAGCTCTGAGCATATCCTCAAGGATCTGGTTGACCCTTTCGGTCTGCCCATCCGTATGCGGATGATAAGCGGTGCTAAGATGCAAAGTGACCCCTAACACCTGCTAGAAACTCCTCCAAAACTGAGACATAAATTTGGAGTCTCAGTCTGAAACAATCGAAACTAGGACGCCATGCAGTCTCACTATCTCCTCAATGAACACCTTTGCAAGCCGGTCCATCGACTGGAAGCACGCACTGGAATAAAATGAGTCGACTTCATCAGACGATCGATGATAACCTAAATGGTATCGTAACCGCGCTGAGTCCTTGGCAAACCTGCGTGAAGTCCATCGATACGTGCTCCCACTTCCACTCTGGAATGCTCAATGACTGCAAGGGACCAGGGGGTCTCTGGTGATCGGCCTTGACACGCTGGCATGTGTCACACTCGGCCACAAAACTAGCGATCTGGCGCTTCATCCCTTGCCAAAAATACTGCCTCCTTATATCATGATACTTCTTCATGAAGCACAAGTGAATAGTAAGTCTTGATCGGTGTGTCTCGGTCATCAGATCACGATGCAACTCTGGCACATCCCAGACACACAATCGGCCTCTGAAGCGTAATCCACCATCAGAACTAATCTGCCAGACTGACTGCTCCACGAATGTGGCTTCTGTTCGGTACTCCTGAAGTGACTCGTCCGTCTGCCGAGCCTCGATCACCCTATCCACCAAAGAGGGTTGAATCGACAAGCTTGAAAGTTAAACAATGGAAGACTGCAGACCGAACTCAAAGTCAAACTCTGAAACATCCTTGAGCATCTGCCACTCACGCACGATCATTTATGCGACCAAGCCTCGTGGCTGACGGTTGAGCGCGTCCACCATCACGTTTGCCTTGCCCGGGTGGTACTGAAGGTCGAAATCATAGTCCTTCAACAGCTTCATCCATCGTCTCTGACGCAGGTTCAACTCGAACTATGAAAATAGATACTTCAAGCTCTTATGATCTGAGAAGAGCCCGAACCTGACCTCATATAGATAATGCCTCCACACCTTTAGTGCGAAGACGACTGCTGTAAGCTCCAAATCATGGGTGGGGTAGTTCAGCTCATAGACCTTGAGCTGGTGCGAGGCATATGTCATTGGCTTCCCGTGCTACATCAGTACAGCACCTAAGCCAACTCTTGAGGCATCGGTGAAAACAACAAAAACCTCACTCCCATCAGGAAGAGTGAGAACAAGAGCGGACGTGAGGCGGTCCTTCAACTCCGTAAATACCTTCTCGCAGGCATCACTCCAGATGAACTCGACGTCCTTCCTTGTTAATCGACTCAGTGGTGCTACAATATGAGAGAAAACCCTCGATAAATCGTCGATAATACCCCATAGACTAAGGAAATTACGAATCTCGGTTGCGTTCGTGGGTTGGCCCCACCGACGCACTGCATCAACCTTCAAGGGGTCCACAACGATACCCTCCCTCGTCACAATATGACTGAGGAACTTCACCTCCTCCTGCTAAAACTCGCACATCTCCAGCTTTATATACAGCTGGTGGGCACAGAGGGTCTCCAGCACAATCTATATGTGTTCAACATGGTCCTCCTGGGTCCTCCAATATACGAGAATATCATCAATGAATACCACCACGAACTGATCGAGGAACGGCCGGAAGACCTCGTTCATCAGCTGCATGAGTACGGTGGGCACAGTGGTCAGTCCAAACAACATGACCAGGAACTCGAAGTGACCATGACGTGTCCAAAAAACTATCTTCGGAATGTCCTCCTCTCGTACCCGAAGTTGATGGTAGCCAGAGCGCAAGTCTATCTTAAAAAAATACTATGCACCCTGCAACTGATCGAACAGGTCATCAATACGGGGAAGCGGGTATCGGTTCTTGATGGTGACTCTGTTGAGCTCGCGATAGTCCACACAGAGCTACAACGAACCATCCTTCTTCTTCACAAACAATACCGTGGCTCCCCAAGGTGAACTGCTAAGACGAATGAAACCTAACTCCCAGAGCTCATCCAACTGCTCCTGCAGTTTCCTCAACTCCAATGGTGCCATCCAGTAGGGGACCTTTGAGATAGGTGCGGTACCAGGCACCAAATTAATTAAAACTCTACCTACCGACGTGGTGGAAAACCCGGGATCTCCTGGAACACATCCGGGTACTCACAAACAACTGGCAGCTGTAAAATACATTTTACCACAGAATCCTCGATGACAGAAGCCAAGAAACTAGATAACGGCTTTCCTCTGGGCTCAGCGACGAACTGGAATACTGACAAGCCTGGAATGTAAAACGTAACTGTCCTCGCAGCACAGTCTAGGACGACACTATACTTTGCAAGCCAGTCATACCCAGAATAACGTCAAATCCTGTCATCGGCATCATGAACAGATCGGTAGGAAGGAACATCTCGCCCACTAACACCGGGCAAGAAGGGTAGCCACGGGTCAATACCACAGACTTCCCCATAGGAGTCGAAACAGCCAAGGCCCCATACACGGACTTCGACAGAATACCGGTCGTTCGGCAAAACTGCTCAGCCACAAAAGAATGGGAAGCGCCTGAATCAAATAAAACATGAGCAACGCAAGCAGAAACAAGAAGAATACGATCAACGACTCCACCGGTCGATGACTGCGGGTCCTGGCCTGGCGCCTGCTGCGCAGAATAAAAGCGGCCCTAAGCTGGTAGAGGGAATAAACCGAAAGACTGGGGGTCCTGAGTCAGTGCCTGCTAGGCTGCGATACACACTCGACCCAGGGACTGGACATACGGATATCCCCTCTGTTGGTGTTGCTGCTACTATCTCTGTTGTTGTTGCCTCTGCTGCTACTGTCTCTACTGAGGAGGTCTACCTGGATACCTCTGCTGCTAAGGAAGAGCCCTCGGAGCGGCGGGTGGAGGCTGTGCTCTCTGCTGCTGCTGAGGAGGATGAGGAGGAGGAAACTGCGGTGGCCTCTGCTGCTGTATGGGGAGAGGGCACTTACGCCTCCAATGCCCAGCCTGTCCACAACCAAAGCAAACACCTGAAAATGGGCCGAAAGATAAAGTGGCTGGCGGTGTTGATGATGATGATGAAGCTACTGTCTGAGCTGTAGGATGCCAAAACCCTGATCTGCCCCTCCATCTCTGCTAACGGTACTGTCGGCTGGTGCTCTCCTCTTTTGGTCTCCACCGAAACTCTGCTCTCTCGATCTTTGGATCATAACCTAGTCCTCCTCATAAACTAGTGCACGATGCACAACCCAGTCGAATGTTTCCAAGCAATGCCCTACTACACGGCTGCGAAGGGCAGGACACAAACCAGTCATAAAATGACGGGCTCTCATCTTCTCATCGCTGGTGAGATGAGGAGCAAATCTAGACAAGGCCAAGAAACGGGCCTCATACTGAGATACGGTCAAATCTCCCTGAATCGGGGTCTTAAACTCGATCACTCACTGGATTTGAACGTGCTCGGGGAAGAATTTCTGGTCAAAACGGACCACAAATTCCTCCTATGTCCAAACAAACTGAGGGCCGACCATCCTGGATACGGATGACCACCAATGATGGGCCTCGCCCTGAAGAAGATAGGTCATGAGGGAAACTCTCTGATCTACAGGGTACTGCATAGTGTTAAATATCCTCGCAATCTCAGTGCGACATGCCTCAGTGGCAGAAGGGTCAGGGTCACCGCTAAACCTTGGGGGATCATGCTGCCGGAACTCTTGACATATAACGCTCACACACGGTAAGTCAGAATGCCCAGAAACCTCAACAGTAGCAGGCTAGTGGGTTTGTAATGCAGTGGCAACAAGTTGCATCAGTTGTTGGAAATGTTCAGCTCCTATAGGTACTGTCGGAAGAGTAGGGTTGGCACTCGCCTCGGGCGAAGGCACGAGTTCGGCCGACAGGGTAGGAGCATCTGTAACTAGAACAGTAGGCTGAGGAGGGGGAACCGGTGGGGGAGCTGGAACAATTAAAGGAGCGGGTGCTACAGAAGGAACAGGCTGAATCAGGACCTCGGGAATTGAATCCTCAACAACGGGAGCAGGATGTACTTGAGTAGGACGGGTATCTCGGGCGCCTCATCCACGGGCACCACGACCATGGGTGCCATGTCTAGGTGGCATCGTTTACAAAATAACGACGATGCAAGGGATCAGGATAATTACAGGCTCGATACAGAGTGAAAGGAAAGGTCTCGAGGCATTATTTATCTTATATGCTTAACAGACATGCGATACTATCCCGAATTATTCCAGAATTGCTTGTTATGCTCTGATACCAACTCCTGTTATGCCCCAGACTCGGTAACGGGACTCATAAGGAACTCAATAACCGATTCTGACCGCAACAACCTCCATAGTACCCCATTCTCGGCTCCTGAGGTAGGTTCTGATCCTGGGATTCTACAAGGAGGATTTCCATAATAGTATAATTATTTCCGAGACGAGCATACCCAAGATCACAACAGGTACATCTGAGAATAACTAAGGGCACACATCACAAAATCCACTAAGAATTTGAACTTTTACCAATTTACATCAGGTTCAAAAGGACATACAAAAGATAATAGAAAGGAGAGAAGGTCAGCAACACTGGGTCCTCAAGCTCAGCTCTAATCCACGCTCTGTCACTCTATGGAACCTGCCTAGGATCACTTGCACGCATCAATCGTGCATAAGCTTATAAAAGCTTAGAGGGTGGTGAAAGTGTGTGATAATGGTGCACAAAAGAATAGTAGGATATGCAAGAAGAGAATCATGCTCAATGAGGATATCACTAGCCTTACCAAGGCTTATCATGAATACGATGCAATGAGTACTGGGTGCCATACCAAGGCAATGCATAAAGGGGGTTTTACAACTAATGCTAATACGATGCAAGTAATGCTAGTGCTCATATCCGAACCACATGTCAAATACATTTCCAATCATAAGAAAATCATTGGGGTCTATTACACTGCTGGATAACTGTTGCTTTATAGACCTGCAAGTCAAACGAGTATAAGAGACCTCACTACCCGCTTATGGATATCCAATCACCAACAGGGCTCGACGGCAGTGGACCCATTTACGAGCTGGTCAGACTCAGCCTAACAATGCCACCTCACACTAGGCAGGTAAGGCTACACCCTCACCTAACCGACTACACGACAGTGAGAGTCGCGGTCTAGCAGTATAAGGCCCTCGTGTGCTCATAGTTTCCACTCGGTCACGGCGTTGGGACAGATCCTTGGTACCATGGAAGTTTTAGAAATTTCACCCATGGGCATCCTATGCACTTGGTATGCTCAAGTAGTATTTTCGGTGTCCACATATTCAGCCATCCACGAATATCCCTGCGGAGGTAAGGCCCTGATAAAGCAAGGGCGGTATCATCAGGAAATGTGATGCCAATGCATGAGTCATACATACAGATCATGCACAGGAGTTAGGCACTCATTATGCACGAGGGGAGAAATTTCATCCCTCAATGACCACCGTACAATGCAATCAATTCACATAAATGATGCGTATGGGTCACAACGACGTAAGTGCGCTACCTGTAGAATATGTATTCCTCCTTCCCAAGGAGGGACAATGACAAGATATATATAGATAGGTATTCTAAGGAGAAATGAAGTTCTCTTAGTGGAGGCTCAACAATTTGGGTTGATCCACAAGCTAGGGGAGTCCTAAAACTTCAAGGAGGAAACGGGCCTAACAAGGTCCAAGGTGGGCCTTCAACCACCTATAAGGGCCCCTATGGGCCTACCTTAAGACCACCAAGGAGGACATCCAACCTCAACTGGGTCCCAAAAAGGTAGCCCGCTACTCATATAATGTAAGGTCTAAGGCTCAAGCAATGCTTAGCCTAATGGGCCATACACCAAGCCCAACTTATAGCCATATAGTGGGCCCTCAAGTAAGGTCTGGGCCCAACCATAAGGGTCATAAATCCATATATTGTGGTGGGCTTCATGGGCATCCCAGTAATTCATTTAGATGGGCAAATTTCACATTTAACACAAGTGATTTAGGCCTCACTTTTTAGCCTAAGTATAGGGTCAATCTAGTGGGCAGCCAGGGGCCCAACTTCTTGCATATTATTGCCCTTAAGCCCATCACAATAGATAGGAGAGGATAGGCCCAAGATCAATGGGCCTATCTAAAGGGGCTTAGTCCACAAGGCCTAATTACCAACATAAAAAGGGCAGCCATATATATCATACCACATAATGGGCCTTAAGGAAATAGCCCAAAATCCTCTCACAACATCATGAGCCTTAAGGGGTAAACTATGGTCCAAAAATAAAAGCCACCAAATTCATGCATTATGGTGGACTTAGAGGGCAGCCCATAAACCTAAGAATACATATGGGTAAGGCCTAAACCAACAGTGTGGACCTTACCACATCAACCCAAAGACTCAACAAGGCCCTCCACATTGTGCATCAATGTGGGCCTTGCAAGTAAGCTCGTAATTAAACACTTCATGAGGGCATCAAGGATCATTAATACACATGATCAGCTTATAGACAGCCCATTGGACCCGTGAATCGATAAGGTCAGACCTTGCATAAACTTGCGCTCAAGGAAGAGGTTTCCAGTCTATTTGGGCCTATTAAACTATCTAAAAGAAAATCTGGTTAAAGCTAGCCCACAATATCACCATAAAGATGGGCCTCAAGGGGCACTCATTAAGCCCAAAATGTCTAGGGAAAGAAGGAAAAGGATGTGTGCAACACTCCCTTAAGTCTGGTGGGCCACAACAGCTTCAAAACAATCAACTATGTAGCAAATTTGGGCCCCTTGCTGGAGTTCTAGCCCACCCACTTCCTGGGCCTGCTGGAGTCCATAAATTTATTAATTTAGATGGGTTACCGACCCATGGTGACCCACACATATCATAGTGGGCCCTACCAGATGAACGGAGTGAATACAACACATATAACAAGGTGGGTCTACTGCTGGACTGTAAGTCCAGCAGCACCCAGAAAGTTCTGGACGTCCCAAGTGGGCCTGGACATCCCAAGAGGGCCTGGACGGCTGGCCCTATACAAAACTCAAGGTGGGCCCCACTTGTGGACGTCCCTCAAGGGGATGGACCACATCCAAGGGGGCCACATAAGGGTGGATGGCCTGGAAAAACACATGCATCAAGGTGGGCCACACACATGGGATGGCCAGCCCATCCTTTGGCATCCCAAGGGTGGGATGGTTGGCCCATTACAACACCAAGGTGGGCCCCAAAAACTCCTAAAATTCAACGATCCAAGTGGTCTACATGCACCTAAGATGGACCCCTACAAGGTGGGCCACAAAATGGAAAAGGGGAAGGCCAGAAATATTTTTAATTAAATTTTTATACAAGTGGACAGCAAGGTCCAGAAATAATTCCTGTTGAAACAATGCTGCTGCCCCTGACTTGTGCACCCCATTAGAGTGGGCCCAAGTCTGTTAAAATTTGGGAAAATATAGGGCCAACATCCCTGTACAAGTATACAATAAGGTGGGGTCCACAAAGGTGGCCACCGTTTTAGAAACAAGCTGATATTTATGTTTTTTTACAACATGCAAAGTGGCTAAACAGTATAAAAAAGAATTTGGACTGACCAACCTTCTTGGCCCACCTTTTTGGGTGATCAATCAAGGGCGGATGGAGGTGGGATTCAACACACATCAAGGTGGGGTCCACACCTCCAAGAATCATCTATCAATGGGGAGTGAAACAACCTTCCTATCAGTCCATAATCCTAACCCAAAAAACATCCAGCAACTATTCAAAAAATTTCTAGACAACAACATATATATGAAATGAACTGAGCATAGGAACCAAAATAAGGGGAATCACCCCATAAAATTAGTGTTGTGGTCCACCTCAGTGGGCCCCACAAACATCCAGACCAATTCCCCTTCATAAAACCTATTATATGCATCTGATATGGGGCAATTAGGGTGCCAATGTCCAAGGAATGGACAGCCATGGGCGTCCACCTTGCTTGGATGGTCTGGATATTCCAGGGCCCCCAAGTGGGCCACACACATCATAAATGAAAGATAGAATAAAGGAAAAATGAAGGTCTGGCCACAAAAGAGGATCTCCGCCACTATTGAGTCCCTCCCTTCATCACAACACATTCATGTCATCCCTTAGATCATATACAATCTAGATCTAGCACATGCATGGAGTTAGGAATCAATCAAATGGTGGGAATGCCTTTCCCACCTAAATTTATGGCCTAGATGACCCCTAAATTACATGCATCAAAGGAAAAATGCCATGATGGGGTCCATGGAGAATGGCCCCATCCATGGAACTTGCATGCAAAGGAATGGACCATTGGCCTCGATCATGGAGACATGGGGTACCTCCATCATCACTTGATGGGCCCCACAAGTTCCTAAGGATGAGATGAAGGAGAATCTACCATAAGAAAATCAGAAAATCTTAAGCTAAGTGCACCCACCTTAACAGATCTTCAAGATTCTTATAACATTGGACTCCTTAGGCTCCAAGGATCATAAATGTAGGGTTAAGATTGAAAGTAGAGGGTTAGATGAGGAGGGAGATGAAGGAGAAGGTGCTAAAATTTCTACCAAGATGGGACGTTTTTGGGTGTTCTAGCAAGGAGAAGGAGAGAAAATGAAAAGAAAAGAGAGAAGGGAGAGAAATGTAGCAAGAGAGAAATGATGAGTTTCCTACGAAAGAGAAGGCATGCTTACCTTGGCAAGAGAAGCTCATGATGAGTTTGGGAGGAGAAACCAATGTGCTAGGGGTCTAAGAGCTAGAGCCTAGACTAGCTATAGGGGCTAGGTTTTCTAGGTGATGATGTCATGGATTGCATATGAAATTGTATATGGAAAACTGTGCATGCCAGGTGGGTCCCATTAAAATGCGATCAACGGTCCAAAAATAGCGCGACCTACATCTTTTTATGTACACATCAAATTTACGCATGAGACACGGTATTGGAACCGCGGTAATGAAGCGGTCGCAATGGCATAGGTCTTGGATCAATCCTAGTTGGATGTATATAACCGAACTCAAGGATGACCGCAAACACTACCCAAGGGTCGCTGGTCGATGAAATTTGATCGGTAGGACCACGGGACCAAAATGAACGAGATGCATACTCACACACACATGCATACATGTGAACTCGGGTCGTGTCTCACAGACCGGCCGAGGAAGTTAGGCTGGTCGAATTCTAAAGCAAAAACAATAATAAAAACCCATGATAAAGAATTTTTGAAAGCACTTATTCCTAAGGTCTTTTTAGGGTTATACCACCTGTGTTTTAGCAAATATCTGAGTCACCTTGTCTTAAACTTAGTCTTGAATTTTAACTTGAATAAGGGGGACTATTTCTTTGATAAGATGTGCCGATCCTATCTCGATCATAAGCTGATCTTGACTTGATCTTAAGCTGCTCATAAGCCGATCTTGAGCTGATCTTCATGCATGTAGAATTATTGTGAATTCATACTTGTGAACTGATCTTAAGACACTTTTGTCTAACGAAATTTGACAATCTATGTGTGCTTGACATAATAGCACTTACACTTCCACTGTTAAAACCTTCCTAGACACCACCACATTTTATAAGTTATACCCATGCCACCCAACCGCCTCTTACCTCAATGTGTATATTGTATATCTAAGTTGTCTACCTTTGGGCCTGCTATGTGATGTATGTTTGATTTTTACACCATCCAAACTACTGTAGATACACACTATAATGATTATTTGAGATCCTATCCATTGGTGGGTTCCCTTGGAAGTGAGACTCTTCGTACTGTATGAGTTTTCTTGGTGGTCATATGCATGTGAAAAATATAAATGCACCTTCCATCATGTGGGCCAGGTAACATGTGTAGTATATATCACTGCCACCCATCACGTGAGGCTCAATTGATGTATAACGTAGAGCCTTTGTAAGCCTAATCAAAGATGATCACAAGTCCATGAATGAGTTGATCATGGTACTTGTAGAAATCTTTAAATGTTCCCAAGTGGTATATGTAGGGATCATTAAATCAACCTATTTATCATATGCCTACAGTCGAGCCGAAGCTACCAATAGATATTCGTCTTGCAATGAATAAGGTGTGATTGTGAACACTAATGGTATGTGTGATTGTGATGATAAATGATATTATAGATGATAGTAATGATCTTTATGTTTACGAATTAGTAGAGACCATGTGAGAAAAGGGCTAAATTCGACGGTCTAAAACCATTGACTTCAGAGGAAATTGATGGACATTGGGGTTGAAAAAATCCATAATATATATATATATGAGTCATTATTATCATTTCTAATTGTTAGTTTAATAAGGAACTATGGCTCGAAGGTCACTAGTCAAATACACTTGTGAAAGGAGGAAGTAAAGTAAAACGTAATCATTACATTTTTATCTTACGAAACCACTAGTTTTAGGGTGATTTGAAGGTAAAAGAAACAATGTAACAAAATCATCATTACAGTCAAATGCATGTGATATGACACCCAAATTACAAAAGTAAATAATTATGACCCATCTACACATCCATCCATCCATCCAACCATACAACAATCCATCCATACAACCATCCCATCCACCCAAGCTACAACCATACAACAATCCATCCATCTAACCATCCCATCCAACCATCACATCCATCCATCCATTCCATCCATACACAAGAATCCAATTAAGTAAACAGTTGATGTCTAAATTAGTTAACAAATCACAACTTGCTTTAGAATCTCATAATCCCTAGAAACTGCAGGCTTGAGTATGTTTATTTATCATAATCCCTATACCTCAACCCTAACCCAACCCAACCCAACCTTGGGTTGGGAATTCTCAACCCAAGCCCAACCAAGCGGGTTCGGTCGGGTTGGTCGGATAGATATATGCTAATATTTTCATTATTACATTGGTCTATTATATTTTCAATACAACTTTTATTTTTGATACCTATAATTTTATTAATTATATATGTAGTTATTTATCATAAAGAACATTTTTTCTAATCAAACAAGCTAAAATATAGGACTACTCCTTTAAAGTCGTATTGTGTATCAAGCAATCTATTTGAGAGAGAGAAATCCAGTGTATCTTGTTAGATTGAGTCATCGGAAATGATGTGGACCAATAAAACCTGACGGCATTGGAATTTCCTATGCCTTCAACACAAACTATCCACACTTAATTATAATTAACTGAATTTCCTATGCCTTCAACACAAACTATCCACACTTAATTATAATTAACTTATAAGGAACTTATATATTGATCGGGTTCGAGTTGGGTCAAGTAGCCCGAGACCTCAACCTGAGCCCAAGCCAAGTTTTATTGGGTTGGCGTTTTTATGGCCCAAGCCTGAGACCAAACCCGATACATCCTGCCCAAGCCCAACCCAATGTCGGGTCGATCATGGGTAGGTCGGGTTGAACCCGCCCAACTTTCAGCCCTACAATCTTATAGTTAGCCAGGGCAGTAGATTCATTGGTATCATTATTTAATCCTTAATGAATATCGATCTTATGCTTGATCAGGGCATTGAGATTATTATAATCATTAGGATTTAGAACTTGGATCCAACCTGTGTATACTTCTCTTAAACATGATTCTGTCAACTTTTAATATAGATCATTCTAAATATTTGAGGGAAATATCATGTAATCTTTCATTTTCATAAGGTGTCACACCCCAAACTCGGAAATCGGGCTCACAAAATTCTCGATTGCCGAATCTGGTGCCGACAGCCTTCGTAGTACCCCATTCTTGGCTCCCAGCGCCCATACGCCAGATTCCGATCTTGGGATCCTACAAGGAGGATTTTCTAACGTACATTTATCTCATAAGAAGCATAACCACAAGTTTACCCAAATCACAAAGGCAACATCATCATCACATATCTACTAATATAAACATTTGAATACAGTGTTGAAAGGGAAATACATATATAAAAAATCAAAGCTCCAGAAGATGGCTGCATGCTCCTGCTCAATGCTGCTACAACTTAACGCCCCCTACACGCATCTATCGTGCATAAGCTTATAGAAAGCTTAGAGGGTAGTGTAAGTGTGTGAGCAGTATATGCGTGCTCAGAATGTAATATTAGAGTAAGCGGAAATACTGACAATCTATAAATACCATCAGCCTTATCCAGGCTATGCAATGCAAAAACATAATAAACTAATATCGTATACTGAGGAAGCAATGTCGATCAACTATGCAATGCGGAGACATAGTAAGCCAAATATCAGATACCAAGTTTACAAATACTAACAACGTTAATCAGGTTATGCAATACAAAAGATTAGTGAACCAAATGTTTTGTGTTGAGGATGCAATGCAATATGCGATGCGAATGAAATGACCAAGCTGGAGTGTGAAGTCGGGATGATAGTACGTAGTATCGCAGACTACGGGGTCCATCACAAGGGACTTCTATCCAAGCCAGTCTCATACTTAAATTTGGATAGTCAGACTCAATGTGGTAAACTCCTAATCTCAAGTTAGTCGCGCGCCCCAACCGAAATCTTAGCCATTGCAAAAGTACACATAAGAAATAGTTGCGAACCACCAGCCCAAGTGGATAGTGAATGAATGAATGAATATGCAACTCCTGCTAAATAAGTCCACATAACAATATTGTATATCTTTAGGATCATCGCTGGGGTTTAGTATACTCTATGCCACCTGCCGCCCCATCAAGCGCACAACTGGGTAAGTGGAAGAGACATCATTATCCGCCTACCAATATCGAGCCCGACTCGTCGATAGTAGACTCATTCCTCAAGTTGGTCAGACTCAGCCTAGCTATGCCTACTCCCTCAGGTGGGTAAGGCCACACCCCCTCCCAACTGTCCACGACACAGTGGGAGCGCGGCCTACTGGTATACGACTCTCATGTGCTCATATTGTAACACCCCGTACTTTTGGTACTCGGGTGCTACTGAGTAACCCTATTTAATATAAATGCAAGCCTAGCCCAAGTGAGCCTTCATGCTCATCCTAGCCTAAATCTAACCGTTGAAAACAATTCTCATCCGTAGATCAAACTATCCATCCATTGTTATCCAAGATAGATGAATCTAGCGGATTACAAATTCACAAATCTGGATCACGAGATCCACCATTTATCAGGTCCTGTCACTCAATGTTAGAATCCATTACTTGACCTCTATAACCAAGCCATTCATTAACAACATCAGGTAGACCATACATTTACATTGAGATTCCTTGGATAAATTATGAATCAATCATAACGCTCCATTGATCGACCCAATGATCAATTCCCTTAACTTGACCATCAAGTTATAAATTTAACCATAAACTGTCCAAGTAGTAATTGTGCCTGAGAGTTGGACACATGGCATAGCAAGACATAATTCAAACCGCTAATGACCCTAATCAAAGGTGGGTCCTGCATGGAATCCTACTACTAATAAAGATAAATAAATAAATAAGTGAATATCTATGTATGCACATATAGTAATAAGGTAAGACGAAATAGTTAATGCAAATGATATTTTTGTTGACTCTAATGACACTGAGAAGGGTGGACCACTTAAACAAATTACAGGGAAGTAGAAGAAATTATAAAAAAAAAAAAAAAAAAAAAAAATAATAATAATAATAATAATAATAATAATAATAATAATAATGGTAATAATGATAATGGTAATAAGGTTATCGAAAGCATATTAAATCATCTAATCCCTAATCTAACCACTAAATCCCAATTAAGGGACCCTTGGACCCTTTTAGTCATTGACGTTCAATTCTAGAATCATCCGACCATTAGATTGATGGAAAACCACCATTAGGATGACAAATCAAGTTGTGGGCCCCACCTAGGACGTGGGTTTGACTGATCTTCAGTCTAAGGCTCTTAGTGGGACCTCTAAAGGTTATGGACAGAGTGAATTCCTTAGGGCATCACTGTGGGCCCCGCACAATTTGTGTGTGCGCACTAGGAGTTGTACACCCGCAATGCACCACACTGCCCAAAAAGCATTTGACCGTGGCTGCTTGAATAGGAAGAATTCCTTCCTCTCGTTGTTGGAATTTTAAACGGACAGAGCTCATTTTTGGTTACGAGATGTGTCACGCCCCAAACTCAGAAACTGGGCTCACAAAATTCTCGATCGCCGAACTTGGTGTCGACAGCCTCCGTAGTACCCCATTCTCGGTTCCCAGTGCTCATATGTCAGATTCTGATCCTGGGATCCCACAAGGAGGATTTTCAACATGAATTTGTCTCATAAGAAGTATAATCACAAGTATACCCAAATCATAAGAACAACATCATCACCACATATCCACTAATATAATCATTTGAGTACAATGCTGAAAGGAAAATACATATATCGAAAATCAAAGCTTCAGAGGTCCGCTGCATGCTCCAAGCTCCACGCTGTTGAAACCTAACGCCACCTGCACGCATCTATCGTGCATAAGCTTATAGAAAGCTTAGTGGGTAGTGAAAGTGTGTGAGTAGAATATGCGTGCTCAGAATGTAATATCAGAGTAAACGGAGATACTGATAAATCCACAAGCAATACAATATCAAAGTAAGCCAAAATACTGACGAGATCATGAATCATACGATATCAGAGTAAGCGGAAATATACTGATAAGTCCATGAGTTCCATCAGCCGTACCAATGCTATGCGATGCAAGGCATGAATGTTAATGGTCATATCAATGCAAAAACATGGCAACCCAAAATGCTAAATGCTGCGGATACAATGCAATATGCGGTGCAAATGAAATGAACAAGCTGAAATAAATTCAGGATGATAGTACATAGTATCGCAGGCTATAGGGTCATCACAAGGGACTTCTATCCAAACCAGTCCCATACCTAAATTTGGATAGTCAGACTTAATGTGGTAAACTCCTGATCTCAGGTTAGTCACACGCCCCAATCGAAATCTTGGCCATTGCGACGGTGTATGTAACAAATAGTTACGCACCATCAACCTGAGTGAATAGTGAATGAATGAATGAGTATGCAACTCCTGCTCAATAAGTCCACATATCAGCACTGTACCTCTTTGGGATCATCACCAGGGTCTAGTACACTCTAAGTTGGCTACCGCCCCAGCCAGCCGCGTAGCCCAGTGAGTGGAAGAGCCCTCACTACCTGCCTACCAGTAGTATACTAATGCTCACCTGGCTTGTCGATAGCGGACCCATTTGGGAGCTGGTCAAACTCATCCTAGCTTATAGCCCACTCACTCGAGTAGATAAGGCCGCACCCCCTCCAAACCGACCACGACATAATGGGAGACGCGGCTTAATGGTATTTGACACTTGGGCACTCATGTATCCACTCGGTCTAGACGTTGGGGCGTCTCTTGGCCTCAGAGGTTTAGGGACTTTCACCCACGGACATCCAAAGTGCCCAGATGCTCGAACTAAACATTTTCGGTGTCCCATCTGGCCATCCACGACATGCCTGTGGAGGTCATAACCCTGATGTCGCTAGGGCATACAGTAATCACATTCACACAATGCAAGATGCATGAGTCATTGAGTCCAATCATGCATCAATCCTGCGCATATCGTGTGCTCATGCAAGATAATCTCTGCCTATCAGGGAGTCTCATAACAACCTGTCCAATGACATATGCAATGATCAACCACAACTCATAATAAACATGCAGATGATGCGTATGGGCATGTACATGATGCTATGCTGTCACATACTCATAAATCGGTATCAATAACTGGCATCGACAATCGACCTCGATAATGTGGACATTTAACCAACATTGCCCCCAAGGAATGGCCGACATAGAGCCTAATATATAGTGGACCCATGGCCTCACACAAGGGCTAAATATACAACACCATGGGCCTCACTCAAGGGCCTAATACACATCACGATGGGCCTTTCACATGGGCCTAATATACATCACAATGGACTCCATCGCTTGGCCCTCAAATGCATCACCATGGGCCTCATCATAGAGACCTCATATTCATCACATTAGGCCTTAAACACGGGCTACATATACATCGTATAGTCTCGACAATCAGCCATGACAATCGAAATCGGCCTTAACAATCAAAATCGGCCTCAATAATCGGAATCAACACTTCGAATTGGCCTCGATACTCAGCCTCGACAATCGGAATCGGCCTATACAGTCGGCCTCAACAATCGGAATCGGCCTTGATACTCGGCCTTGACAATCGAAATCGGCCTCGACAATCAAAATCGGCCACGACAATCGGAATCGGCCTCGATACTCGGCCTCGACAATCGAAATCGGCCTCGACAATCAGAATCGGCCTCGATACTCGGCCTCGACAATCGGAATCGGTATCAAAAATCAGAATCAACCTCAATAATCGGCCTCGACAATCGGAATCAAAATTGGCCTCAACAATCGGCCTCGACAATCAGAATCGGCCTCAACAATCGACCTCGACAATCGGAATTGGAATCGGCCTCAACAATCAGCCTTGACAATCGAAATTGGTCTCAACAATTGGCCTCGATAATCAAAATCAGAATCAGCCTCGATAATCGGAATCGACCTATACAATTGGCCTCGACAAATCGGAATTGGCCTCGATACTCGGCCTCAACAATCAGAATCGGCCTATACAATCATCCTTGACAATCAAAATCGGCCTATATAATAGGCCTCGACAATCGGAATCGGCCTTGATACTCAGCCTCGACAATCAGAATCGGTATCCATAATCGGAATCGACATCGATAATCGGCCTCGACAATCGGAATTGGCTTCAACAATCGGCCTCAACAATCGGAATCGGCCTTTATACTCGGCCTCGACAATCAGAATCGGTATCCATAATCGGAATCGACATCGATAATCAGCCTCGATAATCAGAATTGGCCTCAACAATCAGCCTCGACAATCGAAATTGGCCTCAACAATCAGCCTTGACAAATCAGAATTAGCTTCGATACTCGGCCTCGATAATCGAAATCGGCCTATACAATCAGCCTCGATACACGGCAAGATCTATATATGAACGGTCGATCAAACCATATTAAAAAGATCGACCCTCGGCCGTGGTTATATCAAATCTGATTGCACAGAGCCATCCATTTATGGCGAATGGGGCCCACTTATTTGGGTTAACCTACTAAGAGAATGATGAGAAAATGGGCCTAACAAGGCCTAAGGGAATGTCACAATGTAGACATTCAACCATCATTGCCCGTCAATGTGGACATTTAACCAACATTGCTTCCAAGGAGCGACCCGCATAAGGGATTCATAAGCAAGGTATTGGCCACACATACATCACGTTGGTCCCCATTATGGGCCTCTCATATATTGCGTTGGGCGTTGTACAAGGGCCTCAAATGAATTATAATGGGCCACGCCCATGGGCCTCGAATATACCACAATGGGCCTTGCCCATGGGCCTCAAATACATCACAATGGCCTCGTCCATGGGCCTCGAATATACCACAATGGGCCTCGCCCATGGGCCTCGAATACATCACAATGGCCTTGCCCATAGGCCTCATATGTCAAGTAAGCCACATCACATGGGCTGCATTATTTGGGTCGCACCAATGTGCTTCATATATATCAAATAGGCCGCACCGATGGGCCTCATATGTATCAAATTGGGCCCACCCTTATGTATTTTTGAGATCCGACCAATTCATAGGTTAACATAAAGATAGATGAAGTGAAAACCAAATATCAGCTTGAGTGGGAACCACTGTGGTCCTTAGAAATTTGAACGGTGGATGTCGTTGTCCACTATTTAAATGGTGAGGTCCACTTAAACTTTAGATCTGACCCATTCTTTTACTCATGCCATAAAAAGATATCTCAGATGGTTAGACGGTTGGACATGACACATGCATCATGGTGGACCCCACTGTCCAAATAGTGGACGGTGTAGATAAAGCACATACATCATTGGGGCCCACGCCACAGGGATGAATCACATACATCTGGAGTGGGTCCCACCGTCAGAACAGCTTGGATGTGCAGGTATATCACGTGGGACCTGCGGAACGCACTGACGTTTAAGAGAGAGAGAGCAGCTACATAGCCGTTGTACAAGCAACATTGCTCCCTCTTTAAAGAAAAGAGAGGTGGGTTCCATGTAGGGCCCACCATAACATATATATGAAATATAATATATTAATATTATATTATATACTAACATGCGACTTTTGCTGCTTTTTAAAAGAAGCAGAGGTGGGTCCCACGTAGGGCCCACCACAACATTTGTATTAAATATATAATATTATATTACATTATAATATAATATATAATATATCATATCATATATTATATTAATATAATATAATATATTAATATTATATTTAATAAATATACAACGTCCAGGCCCTGGACGGCCTGGACATACACAAACATCATGGGTAGCCCCACACGTGGGGTGGGTCCCACTGTCCAGACACGGTGGATGCCCCACATGCATCACGGTGTGGCCCATCAAGATGAGTGGATGACATAGGTGGGTCCCACGAACCCCACTGTCCGTTCACACCTCACTGTTAACACCCACCCCACCGTCAGTCACACCCCACTGCTAGCCACCCCCACCAACAGTTCACACCTCACAACTAGCCACTCCCACTGTCCGTCCACACCTCACCATAGAAACGAGGTACCTTTCGCTCAGTCTGCCACTAGAGCTATGAATCTGGGTGTGGATAAATACATCAAGGAGGGCCCCACCCACATGCATGGGGTGGACCACGTCCTAGATGGATGGTTGGGATGTCATATAAAGATCATGGTGTCCCACATGGATGGGGTCCACAGGTAGATAGCGTGGGTGTAAACATCATGGTGGGCCACACACCTCATCATCATCATCACCATACAAAGAAGGGAAAGAGAGAAAGAAAGAGAAAGAGGAGAGATCGGATGGTGACGGAGGAACCCCGCCACTATGGGCCCTCCATGGTTACAATACATAGATCAAGATGGGTCCCATCATATGTGGGCCCTCAAATCACAAAAATTAAATCATAAAACACCCACCATTAGATCTCCACTTCCTTCTTCCGCCAATGTAATCTAGAGCTCCAAGGGGTGCGATTCAATGGTCGAGATAGACTTTGGATGGTGGATATGGGAGGTAGGAAGGTGGGCCAAACTAGCTCCTCTCTTTTTCTCCTTGGAAGCCATGGATGTTTCCTCCTTTGCGAAGCTTGAAAATGAAGAAATGAGAGAGAGAGAGAGGTGATGGGAGAGAGGGATGGTGAGTGAGTGATGAGTAATGGGGAGAGTTGACTTTAGGGTACTTGGTTGTAAGAGAGTTAAAGGTTACTTGTACTTGAGGATGGGATGTGGTACTTAACATTTGATGTGATTGATTTGATATTTCTCTTGGGATTTGCAACACGCAGTGTCTTCCTTAAATTAAATGCGGGCCCACATCTCCTTGCTCGGGTATCACCTCAGTGCATAATAGGTGGTGTCGAAGCCGCGACGACAGCACGGTCGCAAGGGTACAAGTCTTGGTTTGAGTCAACTCTGATATATGGGACACGACTTAGGATCACGTGTAAATGTTGGTAACAGATCGTGGGTCACCGGAATTCGACCGGGAGGACCACGGAAGCCTACAGAACAGTACGGTCTAGGATATGGGCCTTACAAGGTGGCTCACCACTGGCCATTGATCAGAGAATCCGAACCGTCCATCTGACTCAGGCTGTGTGCTCGACCAAAACCCAACTTTCATAATAGGTTTTCATGTATGTATGGGCACACATTTCTTGGTGCAAGAAGAGCCTACAAACACGAGTTTCCTAAAATGGAAACTGTTTATATGCCAGCTTGGTGATCCATGTGAAGTGGAACCTCTCAATCTTAGCCATTCTTTTAGGATTACCCTAATTGTCCATTTTAAACCACCTTAAAGTTTCTACCCACAGTGAAAAGAAACCGCAGATGGTTTCAGTTTTTACCCACCATTTTTTAAGGCAGTTTCGGCCAAAGAAAATTCAGACCGGTTGTTATTGATCCGACAGTCTAGGAAGGGTTATGGCGAGCATAAGAGGGCATAAATATCGAGGAATAGGGCGCCCCCTCCATTTTTGCAGCCGCCCGAGAAAAAAAAAATCTTTCATCTCCTTGCTCTATCAAACCCATCACCTAAACCTTCCTCAAGCTTTGAAAAAGCTTATCTAGGAGCTTTCTAAGACCTACATGAATCATCTGAAAGGAGAAGATTGGAGGGAGAAGCTGCCATTGACAATCCGTCATTGGAGCTAAATTCCTTCTTCTCCGTTCCAACCACATCGAGCCAACTCGAGTCAAAGCCATGGTCCGTTTGGTTCAGATGGGTCTAACATGTGTCCAGGATTTGTAAAAGGCTAGAGAAAGGAGAGAGAATGAGAAAAAAAAAAGGAGAAGAAAGGGGAGAGTAAGATGGAGCAGATTCTGCTGTGTGTGGCTCTAGCTCAACTCGAACCAAGTTGAGGCTGGACCGAGTCAGGTCGCTCTTGGCGTCTGCTGGAGCTATTGAAGAAAGGCCTGTTGCATGGTTTTTAAGTCGACCATGACTAGTAGATCAGTCCAGACCGTCGACCCTTCAGGTTAGAACCCAAGCACCATCCGTCAGGTAACTATCCCAGTCGAGTTCTAACCAACTTAGTCAACTTAGTTGATCGATTCTCCCTTCGGTTCAGGCCATTTTAGGGAAGCTGGATCCTCTGATGGCCAACACCATGGCCCATTTCCCCCTTGCTATAATAATGGTCAGTCTATCTCGCCCAATAATGCATAGCTCACAACAAGTTGAAAAAAATGGTGAAACGACTCGAACCGAGTTGACTCACTGCATTTTAAGTGAGCTGGGTTGGGTTTACTACTGGATTCCCGAGTCCATGGTGTGGTTGGACATGCAACATGTAAACAATAGTGGGAGACAAAGGAAAACGTGAAGAGGGAGAAAGGTTGAAGAAGTGCGACGGCTGTGTCAACTCAACTCAACCTCTCGAGTTAACTCGCTGGGCCACATCCAATCTCCATTGAGGTATAAAACCCTCCACCCTCTTGTGTTGTAAATCACTTTTGATTATTTAATTAGATGATATAGCTATTAAACTTGCATTTATCAAACCTTGACCTTAAGTGAGGGTGTGGGTCAAAGTCCACTAGACGACGTAATCAAAACCCTAACTATAGGATAAATTGTGGGTTGAAGTTCATTAGATAGCATAGTTAAGACCCTAACTGTCATGAATACTAAGCATGAATAGCCACTAACATGTTGCATATATTAGTATTAGAAATAATAAACAAAATTATGATTATTAGACTTCTACATTTTATTTATTACCCTTACGTACTATTATAGATTCATTGTCGATAACTATTAGTCCCGTCACTTTCATTATGGGATTAGTATAACCCTTGTTATATTATTGTTAGTAGGAATTTTATTAGTATTACTTGCATTATTTAAGAAATTATTAGACATTATGAGAATGATAGGTAATATCGGTACATTTACATATGAACTTGTGAACCATCATTATTAATGTGCTAGCTTATAATATAAATTACAACACTAACGTTAATGGTTATCTAGTAATTATTAAGATTAAATTATAACTACACACCAACTGGGATTCAAACCCTAAACATCTAGCATAGACCTAAACTCTAAGATAAAATCCTAAGCAATCTAAACCCTAGGCCAATACCTTGAACATAAACAGTGAGTTAAGTTGGATCTAATGGCACAACTTCATAACTTATGGTAGGATCCAAATGTAAGGGCGTACACACTTCCCAATAACATTAGAAGGGAAGTCGACATATGAGGTGATGATTCTTACCCTTGAGCTTTCCATCTTCCCATTAGCTTAAGTTATAGTTTGTATTTCAATTTATAATTGATATCTCCCTTTTATAATCACATGTGTTAGCTGGTGGAAATTGAATTGCTATATTACATGCTTAATGTTCATCCTGTATATTTGTTCATGCTTGTGGATTATTTGTAGATTTCTTATGAAATTTAAACTGGTAAATTAGTGGGAAACCCCCCACTTATAAATGTACACCCATACTTGGGATATAGCTCGATTGATGGTGATTACAATAGACCTTCGATCTAGTGGTTATTGAGTAGTGGTCTAGATGGATCATTGATGTGGGCCTACCATCCAGGATTGTTGTGTTTAATGGTTTTTAAGGATGATCTTTATCGTATGGTTTTGATATCGGCCCTATATGGCATATTTTGATACTCGCCCTACATGGTTTTGTTTTGGTACTTGCCCTAAATGGGTTCAATGTTTTATATAGTGCAACCATACGAGGTAAGCCCCATATACTGTAATATAATTGGCCACTAGTCAACGAGTTTCCATTAAACAACCAAAGATGGTAGTCGTATAGGTCGGGGATGGTGGTCATGGGACACTATGCCCGAGCCATCGGCCTACACTGGGCCATGAGCTCCCCGTAGTGACCGTGAGCTTATTTAAATTGGCTAGTTGTAATTGGATTAATAACGAGTTGGCTAATTATGCATGCATAGTACAGACCAGCATCCATTGCTATTGTACGTGACATATGTATTTGCCTGATTGGATATTTTTCTCGGGGCACAGACCAACATCTATTGTTATTGTACGTATTTGACTAACTGGATGTTTTACTTGGAGCATAGACCGTCTGGATGTTTTACCCGAGTTGATGATTGCATGGGCGATGAGCCCAATGTCCATCTGGATGTTTTACCCGAGTTGATGATTGCATGGGCGATGAGCCCAATGTCCATCTGGATGTTTTACCCAGGACAATGATTGCATTCACGCATTCATGCATATAATAAGACTTGCATCATGATTGCCTTTTAACTATAGAGCGTGAGGCCTACCACAAGGTGTAAAAAAAGGCCTACATGCAAACAATTAGGTAGTTAGAAAATTTTTAGCAAACAGAAAAAGCGCAAAGGAAAGGAAATAGTTGCAATGGCAAGTGGGGCCCACACACTAGAAAGACATAGATAAGGCACACACATTAGTGCACATATTTGTATAGATTGGATAAACTAATAAAACACATATATCACAAGTGGTCCCACTACCAAGTGAGTCTACAATAAGAGGATGAATGTTGTGGATAACATACATAGAACATACAAGTAGCACATGAAATATATTGATCGAATCTCTATGATTAGATTCTTTGTTGAAAAATTTGAGCCAATGGATGGTTTGGGAATACATCATTTAGTCTATATATAGGTTTTCAACCATACATGGTCTTCTATCCATTTAAACCACACACAACAATTCAAGATTTACCCTTACAAAAGTATATATAGGCCCAAAATTTCTTAAATTCTATCAACAATGAATCTAACCATAAGGACTGTACATATGATTACTAACTAACTCAAGTAATCTAAGAAAAAATATATAATAGATCTGACTGTTAGAATCATGGATATGGCCCACACAATATGTAACTGCAACAAACCCCCAAATACAATTCCATACAAGACCGAGATCTCAGTCGTCCTAACCCTGATCGAGACGTATTACATATTGTTGGAAAGGTACTTCAATTTACTATGAACCCAATGAAATATATATATATATATATTTCTACTTGGTTCATTGAAGGGACAAAAAATGCGTCCTTTTTTTTTTATTTTTATTTTACACAAATCGGGACCATCTGTGCATTGCTGGATAGCAGCTAAGTAAAATTGATGCTACGGGAGATTGGACCATTAGATAGCCATAAGATTTTATCCGTAGTTACCTCATTTGATACATATTAACACTAAGTTTTTGTGTAGATCTTAACATGGTTGATTTTATATATAAAAAAAGTATAAGTTATATCTAGATAGGAAAATGGGATTACATGTGAAGGTGTGGATATAATGTTCATCGTGGTGGACAATAGTGATGTGGGCCACCTTGTTGACCACCATGGCCATCCATACATGCACACGGCGGCCCAACACCATTGGGCCCCACACACATCATAAAAATAAAAAAGGAAGAAAGAAGGAAGAGGAATAAAATGAGGGAAAGAGGGGGCGTAGTGTAACGACCTGAAAATTTCCGTACATTGGGTCGAGTACCACCTCGACCAGAAATCACGTAGGATTAAATTCTTTAGAAATTTAACAAAGTTAACTAAGTACTAAACTCGATTTGTCATGAAATCCGTTAGGATCGCTTTAAATACGGTCTGCAAGACCCAAAAGTTGCAGAATCATTGACGCTAGGTTACCCTAAAGTTTAGAACCAAACTCATTTCCCGTCTGCTCTCGGGAATGAAACGAAACTTCGTATTAGGTCTAGATCGTACATCGGGAGTCCGATTAACCCGAAGCTAAGGAACTAGGACCGCCCCACTGGGCCTAACAATCATCTCAAAAATCAGCTCCATCCGATGTTCCATGGCCATTCTTTTCGATTCAGAGCGAGGGAGTGTGAAAAATACTATTCCCATGCCAAAATAAATATCTGGAATAGTGATCTGGCATCATTCGTTGACGCGTCGGTATTAAGCAACACGATGAGTCGGAATCGGACCAAATTACACCCTCGGATTAAGAAAAATTTCAGGAACATTTACATGTACTTGGAATTTCTGATCGTGGCCCACTGACCGTCGAACTCGAAAGTGGTCCGCCACGTGTGATCTGGGTATCCGATCGAGTCAAAAATGTAATCCCACGTAGATCCATCGATGGTGAGCTTAAGTCTGACGTTTGGTTCAAGGAGGGCCACCAGAACTTCCCTTTTGAATTGGAAAAGCGACGAAAATCCTATATTAGCAGTACCCCTTGAACACGAGTCTAATTTCGTAATGTTTGTGGCTATAAAAGGAGCTTAGAACAGCCCCTCTCACAGCCATACGAATTTTGGAGAAAACCCTAGAGGGAGAGAGAGAAAAGAGAGAGAAAGACTTGGAGATTGTTGCCGATTTCCCTCCTCCTGCTTTGGCTTGTTACACGGCCTACACCGTCCTATTCTAGGCATTTTTCCGGCATTTTTCGTCCCATTTGAAGGTAAGAAACCCTAACCCTAGGTCTGATTTGAGGTGGGATCGATGTGGGTTGCGTAACAACTAACCGATTCCGCTCTTTAGGCTAGAAATCTCCCGTAGACGGAAGTTCTACTACCCTTGCTGATTCGTTTCGTTTCCAAAGGCAAAGGTGAGGACTTTAAGTGTATAAGTTACAGTTTTCAACGCTTTCAATGTCAGATAATGGTAGATTCATGATCTGCTTGCAATTGCACATGTACAAAGTGCTTTCCGTTTCCTGTTTCGATTAACGTTGTGAAATACGGAATTTCACATATTCTAGGTATACGTAGAAATACCGTATACGTATTTTTTTGGATAAATGCTTGACATGTTTATTTAATGTATGATTATATAATATATGAATAAAATACTAGTTTGGCGAAAGGAACGCCAAAATATATGTTCACTTGTAAATGCGACGTATGTTGAAATTACGTATTTTAGAAATACCGTATACGTATTTCTTTTGGAATAATGTTTGACATATTTATTTAATGTATGATTATACAATACATGATTAAAATACTAGTTTGGCGAAAGGAATCGCCGTAATCTATGTTCCTTTGTAAACACTATGTATGTCGAAATTGGGTATACGAGGAAGTACCCTATACGTATAAAATTTGCTGATGTGATTGCCATGTTTAATTGCTGTATGAATATGATGTATATGTATAAAATACTAGTTTGGTAAAGGGACAATCCTAGTATACATTTCTCTAGCATACGTCATGTATGTTGAAATAGTGCATTCCAAGTGTTGGTGAAATCACTTGTGAGTGTAAGTGCTTAAGTGTTAGAATCTTAGGTAGGTGCTGAGATGGGATTCTCAGCTACCTTAGAGTCACATATGACACTCTCCATGTGGTTGTTCACTCTAACCACTCACCTATGAAATACAAGTATTTGTATCCCTATTTGCATAAATGCTTTATAACATGCTTTTGAACATGCTTTGTAAATTGTTTATTACCATGTTTCATGATATGCTTTGTAACATGATTACTAGTGTCCTTGGATTACTATGTTATCATGCCGTATTTCACATGCTATGGTTAGGATTTGACTGAGCTTGGGACTATGTTCATAGTCCAGGCATCCGGTATCAGACTTGAAGATGTGGTTGGGATTCGTTCCGCCACGCATGATGTGTTGGCGAACCCGTGTCGTACTTCGGTTGGCGATAGTGGTTGGCCACACGAGGTGCTTCACGTGCTTCATATCGCCCAACTTGTTGTGCGCTCGAGCTAGCCGAACACGTCAAGTAAACCGTGTGTCTTATGTATGTTCACCATGTTTGGTCGCTAATGCTTGAACCTAGGGTACCAAACTTACCAGTAATAATCCCGTTAACCATGGTACCTCGATCCGCTAAGACTCATGAGCCGGGCATGGTGGTATGGGACACCGTGGTCGAGTTTGTCGGCCTCTGGCTGGGGCTACGTGCCTCCCGTAGTGACCGGTGAGCAACTCAACTCGTGAGCCGATTATGGTGGTATGGGACACTATATTCGTGTGTAGGCCTACATTGATAAGGTGATGGGGGAGTGGTGCAACCTTTGTGCGTATGACCACAGCGATACTGTGTAGTGACCGCGAGCATATTACGAAGTTGCGGCGTGCCTTAGGGTTCGCCGCGATATATAGAGTATGAACTAGGCTGTTTACGTATAGTGATGAATCGTTTAAGGGGTGATGGGGAGTGGTGCAACCTTTTGTGCGTAACGACCACAGCGACCTCTGCGAGTGACCTAGAAAATACACCATCGTCGATATTAACTAGGGCCCGACGACCCTAGATTGGATCATGTTTGGAAATGATACTGGGAGGTACCTTAGTTTCCCAATCCTATTTGTTTGAAACGAACTAATTAAAAACTCGGTAATCATGCTCATCATGCATCGCATGTGCACGGAAGATGTGGAGCACCTTGTGGGATGTAAGCATGCGCGAACGTGAGATGGTGTCGCCTTTGAGGAGTATGTCGGTGAGGGCATCCATCATACTGCATTCATACTTGCATTAATCGAGTAACTAGGAGTGTTTGATTCTTGCTTTATCATTACTGCTTGACTGTATTGATAACATGATAACTTATGCCTTATCGTTCCACTGAGTTAGCTACTCACTCCCACGTTACGGGACGGTGTTGCGCACACCAACCAGACTCTGTCTCAGGTTTAGGCGATCCGACTTCTCTGGAGGCGGAGCCTGATTATGACGAGGACCAGGAGGAGTTCTCGTATATGCAGTTCGCTGGCGGCTTCGACTAGGCTGCCGGGACCGATGGGATTTACAGGGATTGTACCTAGTTTATTTTGACATTTTGTTTATAAACAGACATGTATATTGTGACTCAGAAGGATTCATACTCTGGATAATGAAACGTTTATTTTGTTTATTTACATACACATATATACAGTTCAGTCTTCCGCTTGCTTTTATACAATTGATCTGGAGTATGAATTACTGCTTTGGTATAATCTCATTCATGTTTACTGCTCTAACACAGACAACATTCAAACATCATTAAACATGTTGCATAAGTGATGCGTTGGAACTCGGGAGTTGAGTTACACTCGACCCCCGATTTTCAGGGCGTTACAAGTTGGTATCAGAGCATGATTTTGATTAAACCAGACCTGAGTTATGTCCCCACTACGTACGCTGACGCATTATACTTAGGAGGGTGCGTAAAACCTAGCAACAGTATTAGGGTCTCCCGATTTCGCCGTTCGGCGAAGTTCGTTGCATATGGACAGTTTGATCGAGTGCGTACTCGATCCCGGCCACACTTATGGACCCCAAGTCACTCCTAAACCGTCTATTGACGTGTCCAGGTCACAATCCACCAAAAATTAGTCGTTAAAAATCAGGAAAAATCAGATCAGATTAGAATTTTACCGAAACTGACCGTTCTGGAACTGAAATGAGTCCGTGGGCCCCCACGATTAATCCATCAAGGGTTCAGACCAAACCAGGGTGCATTTGGCACCCTAGGAGTGTGGCAAACAGGGTCCCACCGCGGCGGCGCGGTTCCGGCCAAGCCCGACCGCGGCGGCGCCGCGGCACCGGCGGCGGACCGAGGTCCGGTCAGCTTTCCGGCGAAAATCCAAGCTTGGGGTTGGTCGGCCCAGCCCCCTCTACCCCATGGCACGTGCCAAATCGCAAATGGGTTGGGATTTAAGGGGCTGGAGCACCCTTTTCTCTCATTTCACCCTCTTTTCAAGCACCTCCACTCCCATTTCGATTTTTCTCAAAAACCCATCCCTCCAAACCTTCAATCCTTCCATTTCCTTCCATAACTCACACACCCCTACCTTCCACAACAGCCCTAACTTCCTCCTTTCCCCATTTTCACAAGTTGGAGCTCTCATACCCCTCCTTGGAGCTCAAAATCGGGTAATCTCCTAACCCATTCCATTTTCCTTTTGTTCCTTCTTCATTTTCTACCTCTAGTGCCCCTTCCACACCTGTTGGATCCTTATTTGTGGGGATCAAAGGGATCAGCCCCTTGTTTCCCCATTTTGGCAATTTTTCATGGCCCTCCTTGGTGTGGTGGCTACCATTTTCTCCATTTCCTCCATCCTATCTTTCATGGGAAAGAGGAAAACCGCGGCCGATGACGCAGGCCCAAGTAGGCCAGCCCATACCCGAAGAAGATCCGATGTTGGGGCCGGCACAAGCACCGTGCGAGAGTTTAGGTCGAAGCGAGACATGGATCGACCACCCCGCCAGAAATGCTTATCCGATAGGCATGGAATATGGGCGCTTCGCGGACCGCAAGGTTGTGTTTGAAGCTCATGTGGATGAAAGGATGTTTGGCCTACACCCGATGATGGACCACTTGGTGGATATCGGATGGAATTCCATTTTTGAAAGCGAGTCCCCCGCATGTGAGAACACGGTTCGCGCTTTCTACGCTCACATCGTGGACTCATCAGTAGAGCCGCTTCAGTTTACTGTCTCTGTGAGGGGTATAAGGCGCACAATCATTGTGGATGAGGTGGTTCGAATCACGAAGATCCCGCTTGGTCAAGTACAGCCTAGTGATGACTTCTCTAGAAGTGCGCGGGAAAGGGATCGTCGCACGCGATTTCTCTGTGGTCGCCGGGTTACTTGGAAGCGAGGAAATTGTATTGCGGCGACAAAGATGTCCAAAGACTTCCATTTGCTCCATCACATCTTCACATACAATGTATACCCACGGTGGGGTAACCTCACGGAATGTACTAGGGTGATGGTGGACTTTCTGTACAAGATGGGACGCGGGGACAACATATGCCTGCCCACATTCATCCTATCCCAGATAGTTAATGTTGTTCGTTACGCAGGAACGATCTTTCGCTCCCATTTGGCCGGACCGATGCAGGATGGCTCGTGATGTAGGCTACAGATTGAATATGGAGGATCTTGCACCAGTCCGAGTCATAAGTGAAGCGACACTTAGGAATATGAAGATCGGCCCTTAACAGCGGCAAGCCCGACTCGACGAGTCCGGAGATGAGTCGGATAGCGCCGGTGAGGAGAGTGTTGACCTCCAGGTTGAGAGAGATGAGGAGCGCAGTGATGACATACAGGAAGAAGAACCTGAGGCTCAGGACACTGAGGAGAGTTCACCCCCTGCGGCTCAGGAGCAGGGTGTGGATCGAGATGCTTTTAATGCGCGATTGGCCCGTCTTGAGGAGGGGCAAGCCGCCCTGCAGCAAGAGATTGGTCAAGTTCGAACCAAGCTTGAAGAGAATGAAGCCTACATGAAGAAGAGTTTCAAGAAGATGTCCCGTACGTTGAAGGCCATCTGTCTTTGTGCACGGAGATAAGAATGCTCCTCCTCCACCGCCTACTTCGGATGCTTAGTCATCCATGTCGTTGTATGTTGTGTTTGCTTTGGTTACCGCGATAGGCGGTTTGTGTTTTCGTACGGATGTTGTATTAGGTAGTAGCGTATTCTCAGTGTTTAATGTGTGGATGTATTGGCTATCATGTGATTTCCGTCATGATTCATGTAAACTCTGTAATCCATGTATTATGACTAATTTTGGGTAAATGAAAGGCATGTAGCCCCTTTTGTTTTGATTATGTGTGGAATGCTTAAAGTGCTTTATAATGTGTGTCATGCTGTATCTCACCAATGTTGTACCCTGTGTTGTATAGGGCATGCCGCGACAGTATACGCGGAGCACGGCACATCTCCGTCTGACTGGCTCTATGGACCAGACCCCTTCTAGTAGTAGTGGTCCTGCGGACCGTGGGTTAGGTTCTGATCAGCCCCCTGCTGGTCCTGCTGGTGGATTGCCACCTTACACGCCCCCGGTCCGTGAGCAGTTTCGGCCGTCATCTTCTGCGCAGCATGACTCCCAGGCTGCTCCACCGACTGATAGATTTGAGCAGCTGATGTTGATGATGCATCGGCGGCCGGTCTGACGGCGGCAGCGGCCCGGCGACTTATGGCCACTATCGCTGAGGCCTTGTCCCATGGTGGTAGTGCGACTCCACCTACGACATCTGCTTGTCCTGTCGGGCACTCGGAGCCTCCTGCTCTGTGTGAGGATGTGCTTCTGCCTTCACCAGTGGTGCCTCCTACTGGAGATGTCAGTACACGCGGTCTTCTCGAGCGATTTCAGCGCTTGAGGCCTCCTTCATTCATGGGTACTCATGACCCAGGAGGCAGAGTTTTGGCTTGACCGCATCTCTAAGATGCTTCGGATCTTGCATTGCTCGGAGGCGAGCGGTAGAGGTGGCCGCTTTCATGTTTGAGAGGGAGGCCGGTTTATGGTGGGACGGTGTGTTGCGGTGTCGCGGCCAGTTACGTATGGACTGGGAGGCTTTCGAGTTCGGTTCCATGAGAAATATTACCCGCAGATTTATCGACATGAGCGGGAGGATGAGTTTGCGCCTCGGGCGGGGAGGCATGGCGATTACAGTACGAGCACCGCTTCACGAGTTGCGCCGCTTTGTCCCGACTATACTAGTGGACGAGCGGATGCGGATGCGTCGATTTTCTTTGGGCTTGCGGCCAGGAGATACGGTCGAAGATATCTTTGCCTCGGTATACCTACCTATGCGGCCTTGGTTCACATGTCATGGCGGCAGAGCGGGATGTGGACCGGTTGGCCCGATCTCGTGGTGCTATGGTTGCGAGGCCACGGCGGGAGATACTGAGCGGGCCTATCCTAGGCAAGAGGCCTCGTGTTGACTCGCCTCCCGGGATCGCGGCGCCGGGGGCTCGGGTGAGGCGCCCTGTTGTGACACACGCACTTTGCGGGAAGCGGGGTCATCTTATTGGGAGTTGTTTCGCGCGGATGAAGGATAGTGGTTTCTCTCGCCACGGATGTTGGGCCGTTCTCGCCCACGAGCCATATCGGCTCCACCGCTCTGAGGCTGCTCACGCACATCCTTCCTTCCGAGCCTCTGTGCCACGCTTCGGGCCGCTACGGCGACCCTTGGCTCCTCGGCCGAACCGCCGGCGACGGGCTCGCGTTCATACTCTTGTGGCTGAGGCACTGAGACGTCGGTTTCAGCTCCGACGGCTTTCGAGGGTACGGCTTTTATTCATGGCACTCCTGTTTCTTTATTAGTAGACACTGGGTCCACCACTTCTATTGTTTCTTGTGGGGCGGTGAAACGCCTGTCTTTGCATACGATTCCCACTAAGGGAATGAGACTCACTACGACTCTGGGACCTATTCGGATGTCACACGATTATGCGAGGGTTGCTCAGTAGTTTTGGGTAGCAGCACAGTGCTCGTCGACCTCATTGTTGCTCCACTATGGCACTACGACGTTATCCTTGGTATGGATTGGCTCACCAGGATGAGGGCGGAGATAGATTGCGATACTCGGATCGTGACGGCCTATGGACCTGACGGTACAGCTTTCACGTTCCCAGTGCAGGTCAGTTGGCCCTGACGAGTTGATTGTTATGCTGCTTTACTTGTGCCGATTGATGGTCCGACCGTAGATGGTACTCCGGTGGTTCAAGAATTTGCAGGCGTGTTTGAGACTATCCCTGGTTTACCTCCTCGGCGTGAGATTGATTTCACGATTGACCTTACGCCTGGTGCGACGCCCATCTCGTTGCCGACCTATCGTATGCCTCCATGTGAGATGGAGGAGGCTGCGGGAAACAGATTGACGGACTTGTAGAGAAAGGTTTTATTCGACCTAGTGTGTCTCCTTGGGGAGCACTGTGTTGTTCGTGAAGAAGAAGGGACGGGTCGCTACGGTTGTGTATTGATTACCGTAGGTTGAACCAGTCACGGTGAAGAACAAGTATCCTTTGCCCGGGATTGATGATACATTCGATCAGTTGAGGGGGGCGAAGTATTTCTCGAAGATTGACCTTCAGTCAGGGTACCACCAGTTGCGCGTGAGAGAGGAGGACGTGCAGAAGACAGCCTTCAGGACGTGCTTTGGGCACTATGAGTTCTTGGTGATGTCGTTCGGTCTGACGAACGCACCAGCCGTGTTCATGGATCTGATGAACCGGGTATTTCGGCCCTTCCTTTACCGATTCGTCATCGTCTTTATCGATGACATCTTGATATACTCCACGAGTCGGGAGGAGCACGATGAGCACTTGCGAGCGGTATTGGATACACTGAAGAAGAACCAGTTATTTGCGCAATACAAGAAGTGCGACTTCTGGCAGGAGGAAGTCAAGTTCCTGGGACATGTAGTGTCCAAGGATGGGATAGCAGTGGACCTTGCTAAGGTAGGCTGCGGTTCAAGATTAGCGGCGGCTGAATCGGATTCGAGGTGAGGAGTTTCCTTGCAGTGCATTTGGGTACTACGAGACGTTTCATTCGGGATTTCTCGAAGATCGCCGGAGCCATTGTCTCGGTGACTCGGAAGGAGGACTGAAGTTCGCTGGAATGAGAAGGCGGAGGCAGCTTTTAAGGAGCTGAAGGACAAGTTGACTTCCGCCCCTGTGCTAGTATTGCCATAGCAAGGGGTGAAATACATGGTGTATACTGACGCGTCTCGCGTTGGTTTGGGTTGTGTGCTGATGCAGAAGGATAGGGTGATTTCGTATGCCTCGAGACAATTAAGGAAGCACGAGGAGAATTACCCTACACATGACACAGGTTGGCGGTGTCATCTTTGCATTGAAGCTCGGAGACATTACCTCTATGGTGAGGAGTTCAAGCTTTTCTGCGACCACAAGAGCCTTAAATACATATTCACGCGGCGAGATTTGAATATGAGGCAGGCGCGATGGATGGAGACCTTGAAGGACTTCAAGTTCGAGGTTTCTACCATCGACAAGGCGAACCTTGTGGCGGACGCGGCGTTGAGCCGCAAGAAGGCGATAGCATTTGCGGCACCGCCGATGATAGCCGAGTGGGACATGGTAGAGTTTGTGCGGGACTTCGGCGGAGACTCACTTGTCGAGGAGCCATTTGAGTGTGTTGCGCACGTTCGGGTGCGACCACTTGTGACGACGAGGATTGTTGAGGCCCGGGGGGGGCGATATCGTTGTCGAGCTTCGAGAGCGAGGCTAGCGGCGCCGTGGACTCGAGTGGAGAGTTGGTTCTGATGGAGGTTTACGATTTCGTGGCCGCCTATGTGTTCCAGATGTGCCTGACTTGAGACGCGAGCTTCTCGAGTCTGCCCATAACTCGAAGTTTGCGATGCATCCTGGTAACACGAAGATGTACCAGGATATGAGACGGACGTATTGGTGGGATAACATGAAGGCCCACATTGCTGAGTATGTGTCTCGATGTCTGACGTGCCAGCAGGTCAAGGCAGAACATCGCCGACCTCCTGGACTGCTTCAGCCCATGCCTATAGCGGAGTGGAAGTGGGACTTCATATCAGGGTTGCCGAAGACGAGGAAGGGGCACGATTCCATTTGGGTGATTGTGGACCGGTTGACCAAATCGGCCCATTTCCTCCCTATCAGAGTTACGAACTCTGCGGACAGTAGCTAGGTGTACATCAAGGAGATCGTCCGTGCGCTGAGGGTTCCTTTGGAGATCGTGTCGGACAGAGACACGCGGTTCACATCCATCTTCTGGACTCGTATCCAGGAGGCGATGGGTGTGAAGTTGAAGTTCAGTACAGTGTTTCATCCTCAGACCGATGGGCGGAGACAGAGCGGGTGAATCAGATTCTGGAGGATATGTTGCGAGCATGTGTGTTGGACTTGAGGACGGTTGGGATGGCTTGTCTTCCGTACGCGAGTTCGCCTACAACAACGGCTTCCGGCGACTATTGGCATGGCGCCATATGAGGCTCTATATGGTCGGCCTTGTAGGGCACCGCCCTTGTTGGGCGGATGTTGGAGAGCGTAGCTGATTGGCCGGAGTTGGTTCGGGCGACTACGAGAGAAGGTAGACATTATCGGCGTCGATTACTCACGGCATGAGCGAGCGCGAAGAGTTACGCCGATACGAGGCGGCGACCGTGGAGTTCGAGGTCGGTGATCATGGGTTCCTTCGGGTTTCCCCTATGAAGGGAGTCCTTTGGTTTGGGAAGAAGGGGAAGCTCACACCGAGGTTTATCGGTCCATTTCAGATACTGGATCGAGTGGGTGATGTGGCCTATCGTCTCGCCTTGCCTACACCACTTGCTTCCGTACACAACGTATTTCATGTATCTATCTTTGAAGAAGTACGTTCCTGATCCTTCGCATATCATCAGATGGGAGCAGTACGGTTGAGCGAGGATGCTACATATGAGTTGCGCCGACGCGCATCCTTGACGAGGAAGGAGGCAGTGCTTGCATAGCAAGGTCATCCCACTTGTGAAGGTGCTTTGGACACATCATTCGAAGAAGAAGCTACGGGAGGCGAGGCCGAGGTCAGGAAGAACTACCCTCAGATTCTCGAGGACTACGAAAAAGGTATAAATTTCGGGGACGAAATTTTTTTTTTAAGGGGGGTAGATTGTAACGACCTGAAAATTTCTGTACATTGGGTCGAGTACCACCTCGACCAGAAATCACGTAGGATTAAATTCTTTAGAAATTTAACAAAGTTAACTAAGTACTAAACTCGATTTGTCGTGAAATCCGTTAGGATCGCTTTAAATACGGTCTGCAAGACCCAAAAGATTCTTGAGAATCATTGACATTTAGGTTACCCTAAAGTTTAGAACCAAACTCATTTCCCGTCTGCTCTCGGGAATGAAACGAAACTTCGTATTAGGTCTAGATCGCACATCGAGAGTCCGATTAACCCGAAGCTAAGGAACTAGGACCGCCCCACTGGGCCTAACAATCATCTCAAAAATCAGCTCTATTCGATGTTCCATGGCCATTCTTTTCGATTCAGAGCGAGGGAGTGTGAAAAACACTATTCTCATGCCAAAATAAATATCTGGAATAGTGATCTGGCATCATTCGTTGACGCGTCAGTATTAAGCAACCTGACCGTCAGAATCAGACCAAATTACACCCTCGGATTAAGAAAAATTTCAGGAACATTTACATGTACTTGGAATTTCTGATCGTGGCCCACTGACCGTCGAACTGAAAGTGGTCCGCCACGTGTGATCTGGGTATCCGATCGAGTCAAAAATGTAATCCCACGTAGATCCATTGATGGTGAGCTTAAGTCTGACGTTTAGTTCAAGGAGGGCCACCAGAACTTCCCTTTTGAGCTGGAAAAGGAACGAAAATCCTATATTAGCAGTACCCCTTGAACCTGAGTCTAATTTCGTAATGTTTGTGGCTATAAAAGGAGCTTAGAACAGCCCCTCTCACAGCCATACAAATTTTGGAGAAAACCCTAGAGGGAGAGAGAGAAAAGAGAGAGAAAGACTTGGAGATTGTTGCCGATTTCCCTCCTCCTGCTTTGGCTTGTTACACGGCCTACACCGCCCTATTCTAGGCGTTTTCCCGGCGTTTTCCGTCCCATTTGAAGGTAAGAAACCCTAACCCTAGGTCGATTTGAGGTGGGATCGATGTGGGTTGCGTAACAACTAACCGATTCCGCTCTTTAGGCTAGAAATCTCCCGTAGACGGAAGTTCTACTACCCTTGCTGATTCGTTTCGTTTCCAAAGGCAAAGGTGAGGACTTTAAGTGTATAAGTTACGGTTTTCAACGCTTTCAATGTCAGATAATGGTAGATTCATGATCTGCTTGCAATTGCACATGTACAAAGTGCTTTCCGTTTCCTGTTTCGATTAACGTTGTGAAATACGGAATTTCACATATTCTAGGTATACGTAGAAATACCATATATGTATTTTTTTTGGATAAATGCTTGACATGTTTATTTAATGTATGATTATATAATATATGAATAAAATACTAGTTTGGCGAAAGGAACCGCCAAAATATATGTTCACTTGTAAATGCGACGTATGTTGAAATTACGTATTTTAGAAATACCGTATACGTATTTCTTTTGGAATAATGTTTGACATATTTATTTAATGTATGATTATACAATACATGATTAAAATACTAGTTTGGTGAAAGGAATCGCCATAATCTATGTTCCTTTGTAAACACTATGTATGTCGAAATTGGGTATACGAGGAAGTACCCTATACGTATAAAATTTGCTGATGTGATTGCCATGTTTAATTGCTGTATGAATATGATGTATATGTATAAAATACTAGTTTGGTAAAGGAACAATCCTAGTACACATTTCTCTAGCATACGTCATGTATGTTGAAATAGTGCATTCCAAGTGTTGGTGAAATCACTTGTGAGTGTAAGTGCTTAAGTGTTAGAATCTTAGGTAGGTGCTGAGATGGGATTCTCAGCTACCTTAGAGTCACATATGACACTCTCCATGTGGTTGTTCACTCTAACCACTCACCTATGAAATACAAGTATTTGTATCCCTATTTGCATAAATGCTTTATAACATGCTTTTGAACATGCTTTGTAAATTGTTTATTACCATGTTTCATGATATGCTTTGTAACATGATTACTAGTGTCCTTGGATTACTATGTTATCATGCCGTATTTCACATGCTATGGTTAGGATTTGACTGAGCTTGGGACTATGTTCATAGTCCAGGCATCCGGTATCAGACTTGAAGATGTGGTTGGGATTCGTTCCGCCACGCATGATGTGTTGGCGAACCCGTGTCGTACTTCGGTTGGCGATAGTGGTTGGCCACACGAGGTGCTTCTGCGCTTCATATCGCCCAACTTGTTGTGCGCTCGAGCTAGCCGAACACGTCAAGTAAACCGTGTGTCTTATGTATGTTCACCATGTTTGGTCGCTAATGCTTGAACCTAGGGTACCAAACTTACCAGTGATAATCCCGTTAACCATGGTACCTCGATCCGCTAAGACTCATGAGCCGGGCATGGTGGTATGGGACACCGTGGTCGAGCTGTCGGCCTACGCTGGGGCTACGTGCCTCCCCGTAGTGACCAGTGAGCAACTCAACTCGTGAGCCGATTATGGTGGTATGGGACACTATATTCGCGCTGTCGGCCTACATTGATAAGGTGATGGGGGAGTGGTGCAACCTTTGTGCGTAATGCCCACAGCGTACATTGTAGTGACCGCGAGCATATTTCGAAGTTGCGGCGTGCCTTAGGGTTCGCCGCGATATATAGAGTATGAACTAGGCTGTTTACGTATAGTGATGAATCGTTTAAGGGGTGATGGGGGAGTGGTGCAACCTTTGTGCGTATTAGCCACAGCGACTCTGCGGTGACCTAGAAAACACACCATCGTCGATATTAACTAGATGACGACCCTAGATTGGATCATGTTTGGAAATGATACAAGGGAGGTACCTTAGTTTCCCAATCCCGCTGTTTGAAATGAACTAATTAAAAACTCGGTAATCATGCTCATCATGCATCACATGTGCCTGGAAGATGTGGAGCACTGTGGGATGTAAGCATGCCGAACGTGAGATGATGTCGCCTGAGGGAGTATGTCGGTGAGGGCATCCATCATACCTGCATTCATACTTGCATTAATCAGAGTAACTAGGAGTGTTTGATTTACTGCTTTATCATTACTGCTTGACTGTATTGATAACATGATAACTTATGCCTTATCGTTCCACTGAGTTAGCTACTCACTCCCACGTTACGGGACGGTGTTGCGCACACCAACCAGACTCTGTCTCAGGTTTAGGCGATCCGACTTCTCTGGAGGCGGAGCCTGATTATGACGAGGACCAGGAGGAGTTCTCGTATATGCAGTTCGCTGGCGGCTTCGACTAGGCTGCCGGGACCGATGGGATTTACAGGGATTGTACCTAGTTTATTTTGACATTTTGTTTATAAACAGACATGTATATTGTGACTCAGAAGGATTCATACTCTGGATAATGAAACGTTTATTTTGTTTATTTACATACACATATATACAGTTCAGTCTTCCGCTTGCTTTTATACAATTGATCTGGAGTATGAATTACTGCTTTGGTATAATCTCATTCATGTTTACTGCTCTAACACAGACAACATTCAAACATCATTAAACATGTTGCATAAGTGATGCGTTGGAACTCGGGAGTTGAGTTACACTCGACCCCCGATTTTCAGGGCGTTACACGTAGACTCACCTCGAATGGATGGACAGCTAGATGATGATGATGAGTGGTCCACTCCCTCTAGGTTTGATGGTGGGCCACACCTTGGTCCCACTCTATCTCACACACTCTCAAAATTTTAGAAATTTCTAAGTGTAGGGAAAGTATGAGTGTAGGAGAGCCCCTAACTTATATATATATATATATATATATATATATATATATATAGAATGGGGGTTGAAGTGGTAAGATGATGTGACAAATTTATGGGGTCTTATTGTTGCTAAAACTAAGATGGAATGTGGTCTATGCTATGAGTAGTGGATGGATAAGTTGGATGGTGTTAAGCATGCATTGGCCAAGGTGGAAGAAATATAGGCATGCATTGAATAATGAATGGATAAAGATTGTAAGTTGTAGGTGATGCATGATGAATGATGAAGTGGAGTGTTTTCAATTGGTTGTTTGAAGTAATGTGGCACAAAATAATGCATGCATTTGATGCATGTATAAGATGAGGTGGCCGTGGGCTATGATTAGTTTCTAAGGCATGTGGAGAAGGCTAATGATGGATTTTGGGGGTAGAACCCATTTTTGTCTCATGGTGTATTGTCTCATTTGTGCTAACTCTTCATTTGTCATGTAATGATTATCATATCTTGTGATAGTTTTTATGTTATAGAAAATGGGGCTTTAGGCCCACATGGGCTCAAGTCTAATGGGCCTAGAACAACAAAGGTTGCTTATGTTGTAAGATATGTAATTTGGGCAATTTATTCGATGGGTCATATCTCAATAATAGAGCGTCGGATTGACGCACAATTTTCACATTTGTGACTGTACGCTATGGTCCACATGAAGGATGTTTCAAGGTCATCCAGTACAGATCACTTGGGTGGGGTTGCTGGGTGCATTAGGGTGCAGTAAACGGTTGATTGACGGTGCGGGTTGGGACACATGTGCGCACGACAATGTTATAAAGGACCGAGATCCCACATTCTACCCACCGTACAAAATATTTTATCCTAAAAAATTCTAAGGTCACTTCCAATCATGTCAAACAAATGAGCAACAGAATCCCAAAGAGCATTGTAAAATCATAATTCAATAATAGCATCCAGACATGGCAAAACAACCAAGAACACGTCAACCAATCATCAAACAAGCAAGAATAATAATCAAGGGAAGTCCTAAATTTACACTCTCGCGTTCTCACGGGAACCTATGTCCATGTTTCTATATTTTAAAGGGGACCCAACTTGTATTTCTATATTATTTAAACTGGGATTCTTAAGTATTTCTAAGTTCTCAATCATTAATGTACATACAGGTTTTGCAAGACCCGTACCCTAGCCCGTACTGTTCTGTAGGCTTTCCCAGTCTTCCCGGTCAAATTTTGGCAACCTTCAACCTTTATCTGACGTTTACGCTTGACCCTGAGATGCATGTCGTCAACCAGAGTCGGCTCGACCCGATACTTGTACCAGTGCGACCGCGTCGTCGCCGTTATTCCGACGTGGCGTCTCAGGCACCAAGGCGATACCCAGGCTAGGAGATATGGGCCCATGATTAGTTCGAGAAAAACACCGAGCATTTGTAATCCCAAGAGAATCTCTACAACATGTCAAATCAATTCCACCAATCAATCCCATTAATCACCTCTCATGTTAAGTACAACACCCATCCCCAAGCAACCCCAAGTCAAAGCAACCTTACATGTCAAGTACACCTATCTCTCCATCACCTTTCACCCATCCCTCACCCATCACTCACACATCTCTCTCTCTCTCTCTCTCTCTCTCTCTCTCTCTCTCTCACTACACCAAAATCGTCATTCTGGTACGGTCGGGAGTTTGGTTCAGAAACGGCTCTAAGCCGCTCTTGGTTTGAAATGGTATTGAGCCGTACTTGACTACTTGTTGTTATACACTGTTATGTTCATTGTTTTGTTGGTGTGTCCTAATTGAGTGTTTGATGTTATTATGTATTATTATTATGTTTTATTGTTTTATTTTGAAACAAATGGTCGGAATGGATTCTATTAATAACCTCTGAGTGGACCCCACATGGCCTGAGAGCCACATTACTTTAAATTATCGCAGACTACTAAATATTTTTCTTCATTTCCTGCGCCAAAACGCCCTAAAAATCCTTCATTTAACATCCATCGCTGTCTGCGTCTCCCTCTCCCTCTCCCTCTCCTTCTCCCAATCTCCCTCGATCTCCCTCTCCCGATCTCAACCCTCTCTCTCGATCTCCCTCTCCCTCTCCCTCTCCCAATCTCCCTCAATCTCCCTCTCCCGATCTCAACCCTCTCTCGATCTCCCTCTCCCTCTTCCGATCTCGACCAATCTTCCTCTCACTCTCCCTCCCTCTCTCGATCTCCCTCTCCCTGTCCGACTCTAGATCTGACAGTCCCCACACGGATTGTAGAAGCGATGCTTGTGACAGACTCCCGTATGGGGTGTATCGCAGCTCTGAAAGATGACATGCAGAAAGACGCCACCTAGCATTGCATCATTGGGCACAATTTCGGTATTTTCTCTGGCATTTTCATTTTAATTCTTCTACCATTTCTTCTTTTTTGGGTCTTGCTTGTTTATGTTTCTTCGATCTGCCCTTTGTTTGCTTGTTTTACGTTTTTGGGAGTATTTATGTCTGCAATGTGTTTGTAGAATTGACTCAGAGAGTGGATTTTGAAATTTTGTTACTTGCATTGGGTGTTGATTATATGTAAGTATTGTATGGGTGCCTTTTCTACACTTTCGTGGATAGAATACATGCCAATATGGCACATGTGTGAGATCAGAGCTTTCCATCACGTGGGCCACACTTTTTGGGTGTCCTCACCGGCATATCAGGTTGTTTGACTCCTCAAGCTAACAATTTAGTGTAAAACAAAAAAGAAGATAGAAAAAGAAAGAACAAAAAGCTAATAGTTCATTGGCTTGTGAAATCTACTGGTGAATGCAGTGCTGTTTTCGCTTCATGAGTAATAAAATTTAATTTTCAAGGTGGTAACTATAAAGGGATAGATAAGGCCTTCTCTAGTCGACAGCTTTATGAAAATTTCATTTTGTGGCCATGCAGTTTTCAAAGACTCATTTCATCTAAAATGTTGTTTTGATTACAGTATATATTTCTTATTTTTTCTTATAGCATTGTTTGGTCATCCGCACAAAATGCATTTTGTCCTGCACGTGCCTGACTATGAGAAAGTGGATGTGTGTGGGGAAGAGACCATCCATATAAATCTCTTAGTACAGGGGATGGCCTGTCTGACTAGTGGTCTGGCCTGATTTTTAATCAATTTTCTATACTGAATGGTTTATCTGTTTTTGTTGAAGGGTGGTCTCCCTGATGAGTGGACTCCCTGATAGTCTAGTCACCTTCATGGTTGAGCGAGTCCTGACTCTTACTTCAGTGGTAGACTCTCAGGAGTTTCAACACCTGGTTGAGGGTTCGAATACCCATAGGTGGTGAAATCCCACCATGACGTGAGTGTGTGGTGGTGGTGTGTGTGTGTGTGTGTGTGTGTGTGTGTGTGTGTGTGTATATATAAAACCTTCATGGTTGAGCATACTTTTTTCATGTGTGTTATGTATAAATTGCAGGGAGAGGGTGTGTGATCTAGCAAAATTTCACCTATCTTTCTATCAAGCTTTCACCACCATTTTGAAAATGGTGGTGTACCACCATACACATGCTTAATTTATGTTAATCTAAACCTTCCAAATTGCTGGCTCATTTGTGGATGGAGCATATAGCAAAAAATTACCCTGAATTTTCTCTATGATTTGAACCACTTACCATTTCAAGTTATGCGCTTTATCCAAAATGTGCACTACAATTTGTATGGTCTGAATAGCCATGCATGAATACCGCATGGAGGAGAGTCGATACCATTTTTCAAAATGGTGCTGATTCTTCCATTGGGACACTAGCTGATTATCTTAGCCATTCATTTGATGGGCCACCATTTGTAAGGGTAGGAGCCCCATCAGTATTAAGCATTAAGGTATTCTACATCATTGGAACCCCAATTAGTATGATTTGGATGTTTGTATGTGCATGCCATGTGTGGTAGATGCAGATAGTGATGAAACCAAAACTTAGTTAAACTGTTCCCTACAACAGACATGTCACTGACAGCTACAAGATAACTGCCATATTGCTGTTGAAAACACTATAAAAAGTTATTTCAAGGCTCTTCATGTAAAATCATTTCATTGTAATAGTCCTGTAGATGACATGTTTATCAATTCAAAATCATGTTTGTCTGAGACTATGGATGACCATTGATTGAGTTGAATGGTGGAATGGGATTCATGTAGCCGACCCTATAGTTCTTGTTAGTTTAGTTTGTCTGTTCTAATATGTTCTTTGGCCCTTGATTGAAATTTGTTCATTCTATTTCTTTATTGACTAGATCTTTTGGATCTTTTGGGTTCGATTGTCCATGAACAGGGGGCAAAAATTCCCCATTTTGAAATGTTGAACTGGAATAATATATTATATTATTGATATTTAAATGGACGATATGCATGTTATACTCACCTCTTCAGTTTGTAAAGGTGGGAACCATGATTCTCTTGTCCAGGCAGGCTACTGGTTTGTTTGAGCTTGTTTCCAGCAAAATTCTTATAAAAATGGCTTTTAGGTGATCACTTCTCTTTCATTGACTACAACAGCATTTTCCTTTGCAAGAACTCATTAAAAATGTGGGTGATATCTAAAGTTGAGTTGGGAGCAAAGGGATGCGTCCTTTTTTTTTTTTTTTCTTTTCTTTTAATTGTACATACTATTTAGTAAGACTAATTAATACTAATGTGTCTATGGTCTTTTAGACAACTAGTGGTATTCCTCAGTGCTTGATCAGATGAATTGGAAACCCTAAAAAAATGTCTCCCTCTTTTTTTCAGCTGTTATTTGTTGGAGGGAGTAGGAAAGAAGAATCAGAATTTCTTCATTTTTTGGTAAGTCTTTTTCCTTTCAAAATCTTTATCATCAAGAAACTTCATGATATTTAACGATTAATCTGTATAATTTTGAGAAAAATATAATGAATTGGTATGTTTGAATGTTTTGGCTTTGTGGTGGATGGACGCATTCTATCCCAATGTGTATAATGAGTATAACCAGCTGCACTATGTAGCTGGGTACTATTAAGAGGTTATTTCTCTGATACAAAGTGTTGTGGGAAATGATCCATTGCAAAACACAGTAGTTTTGTTTCATGTTCTGTTCAATCTTAGGACATGGTGGGCTCAAATGCTTGGTGAAAATATGCATAAATAGTTAAAGATTTGCAGACAAATGCTGATTGCTGCAGATTTAGGCATTTATTCTTTTAGTTAATTTAGCTGGAGTTTGCTGTATTGAAATAGCTCTTTGCTTCTTTTTTTTTTCTTTTTATTATCTTTTTTAAACATTTAGTAGCTCTTTGCTCTTAACGTTGCATTGATAAATTTATAATTCATAAAAAAAAAGCTAAAGATTTGCTACTGGTGTCCTGTAGTGGAGATGGTGAGAATATTTACCTATTGCCATTTGCAATTGGACTTCCTTACTAAAGATGGAGTGACTAGAGCATCAGTCATTGCCTGCTCTTAATATTCTATTTTCAATCTTTTCTTCTAAACAAATATTGTTACTGTCCCATCTCAGATTTGAAGCAAAACAGAGAGAAACTCTAATTGGACTTCCTTACTAACGATATGACTAGAGCATCAGTCATTGCCTGCTCTTAGTATTTTATTTTCAATCTTTTCTTCTAAACAAATATTATTACTGTCCCATATCAGATTTGAAGCAAAACAGAGAGAAACTCCAATTGGACTTCCTTACTAAAGATGTGACTAGAGCATCAGTCATTGCTTGCTCTTAGTATTCTATTTTCAATCTTTTCTTCTAAACAAATATTGTTACTGTCCCATATCAAATTTGAAGCAAAACAGAGAGAAACTCCATGTAAAAAAAAAAAAAAAAAAAAAAAAAAAAAAAAAAAAAAAAAAAACACTCTTTAAAAAACATTTACATACGGGCTCATTATCTATCATTATGCTTTCTACATGTAGAGATCTCAGCTTTAACAGCCTGGCTGGCGATATTCCTAGCTCCTTTGAAAGCCTTGTAAGAGTGGATTTCATGTAAGTCTAACATTATCAAATGAAAATTTGCTATTTGAGTCAATGCTTACCCTTGATAACAATGAAGTGGGGATTTTCTTTCTTTCCTTTTCTTTTCTTTTTCTTTTTCCTCCATTTAGGTATTTAACTAGGAATATGCTGACTGGGCCTGTACCTGGATGGATCATATAGAAATAATAATCTTACTCATTAGACTAATTTCCTTAAATGTAGGTAGTTTAGCACTAAAGAATCAAATGCTGGTTGACAGATTGAAGTAAATGTTAAAATCATTTGTTTTCAAATCTTTGTAGATGAAGTGATGGAACTAGTAGAGCTTAATAATCTCAAAGATGCAATAGTGGGCCTCCCAGGGATTACAGGACTGTCGACAGAACAAAGGAAGAGGTTGACAATAGCCGTGGAGCTTGTCGTTAACCCTTCAATCATCTTCATGGATGAACCAACATCAGGTCTTGATGCAAGGGCAATGGCCATTGTCATGAGAAACGTAAGGAGCACGGTTGATACAGGAAGAACAGTTGTCTACACAATCCATCAACCTAGCATTGACATCTTTAAAGCTTTCATTGAGGTAATTGATCTACCTCTCTGTCTCTGCCATACACAGTTAAAAGTTTTCAAAGATACACAGATGTGGTAAATTTGGTATGATCCAACTGATCTTTGAATATGCTTAAAATTTGGTATCAATCCCTTAAATTAGATGGAAAAATGAATGAACGGTGTGGATAGACTACATACATTCAATGTGGGCCCAACTGAGTTTACTTAGTGCGATAAGAGGGCACTGAGTAACTCTTACTCAGTACGCAATCCGATTTCGGGTAAGTCACGTCCCAGGCGACGGAAAGAGGTAATTCCCGTCCATCACGTTACCACAGCTAGATTTCGGTGACAAACCTACACGAGATGAGTTCCCTCTTATTAGGGAAAACTCTCGCGTGTGGTCACATGTGAGCCGACTATCTAATGATGAGGGTGGGGGACTTCACATTGATGAGATCCACACCGTTCATCAGGTGTACCACTCTGTATTTGGCCCATGTATTTTTCAAACATACACAGAGGAGGAAACTGGTTTTCTAAGAAGAGCACTGCTAATCTCACAAATGCTTGGGTAGAAAAGTGTTCACATGCAATTGATTAGTCACCTTTGGAATTAACCCAAGTAGAAAAGGCTCCTAGATGTGTGAATCATACTCTTCTTATGTTGATGAATTCAAGTGCATCTAAGAAACTTTTTTCTTACACATCCGTGTGACTATCATTTTCAATGTGACTATCATTTTCAGTTATTAGATGGAAGAACTTAGTACTTAATTGCAGCACTCTGATTGTATATTTTTATCTCACAAATAGATGAAAACAACCCTGCAATCAACTTAACCTCCATGTGATTGTTATAAAATTTTGTTGCATTATTTGTGCTAATGTGCACCTTGTGATTATCTCCAGGAGAAATAAAGCGCTGGTTAAGGAGCTAAGCACTCCTGCCCCAGGAGCCAAAGATATCTATTTCCCCACACAATATAAGGAGCTAAGCACTCCTGCCCCAGGAGCCAAAGATATCTATTTCCCCACACAATACTCTCAGTCTACTTTTGGGCAGCGAAAATCATGCCTTTGGAAGCAACGGTTGACATATCGGAGAAGCCCTGACTATAACCTTGCTCGATACTCCTTCACCTTAGTTGATGCCCTCATGCTTGGCATGATCTTTCGGCGGGTTGGCACAAAAAGGTAAGCATCACTTCCTCTATTTCAAGTGTTTCAAGAAAAATTTCAGCCCCCCATGTGGCCATTCTTCTCCTATAGTCTGATCATTTCATGTTCTCGGTCCCATTAAATGATTAGGTACTTCATAAGAATCTTAAACAACAAAATTTTATTTACTCGAGTATTCATGACCAAACCATGAACTTTGTGTTTATGGTGCAGGGAAAATGCAAATGATCTAACCATCGTTATTGGAGCCATCGAAAGGATAGTGTTTTACCTAATGGGTGGGTGCATTTCAGTCATAAACAATATAAAAACTCAAAATAGGTTGGTAATTAAAGATATTTCTATAAGTTGGTAAAGATAAAAGTATTGTTCTGGAAATTGGAATAGACTAGCTGGTGTGACCAAAATCTGCCATGTAACTGGTGTACTTTGAGCAGAAAAGAACTGAATGTAATCTACATAGTGAGTGAGAATTGCCTGGAGAGCCAGTCCAATTTTAGATACCTCTTACTTGTTTCCATGGACAACTACACTTAAGCAAATGGAACTAGCCCTGCACCGGCACGCATGTGGGGACAGCCGTGTCAACCCGAACTAATATAGGATATTCAAGTCATGCACCAAGTGAGCATAGTTTAAAAACTCGAAAACTCGATTTGACTCAGATGTCCAGCCAAGTTGGGTTGGCTTGAAGACTCGTTTCAACTTGACTCGATGTTCAAACATCGAGTAGGATTAATATTTTTCTAGTAACCAAAAACCTAATAATGCATGATGGTAACCCAACTTGGATTTGAAGTCCATACCCTTGATGTGAATATGATGGAAGGAAATCATAATTGGTTCTTTTTTATTTTGTTAAACTGATAATTGCAGTTCAGTTCAATAGTGCATCCAAACACACCCTTAATCACGTATGCAGTTCCATTAGTTTCACATGGGGCATTCTCATGTGGATTTATCGACTTAGTGTATTTGGTTTGTTTGGGAATCTATTTTATTTCATTGTAAATTTAATCTTTTTTGTATTTCAACGGGTTGCAAGACAACAGTGATGGGACATGCCACATTTGAGTGGACTGATTGTTAGACCTCATCCCACCTTGAGCAAGTTCCAAGGCAAGAATGGTATGTTGGTACTGTCAGCACTTAAATCCTGAGAAATTTTACTTTGGCTCTTGTACTTATTGGTCATATGCTTTCTAGTATTGGAAATTCATGCAATTTTGGTGGTTTAAATAAGCTAGCCAAATTAACTATACATGTTATTATTTTATGAGCTTATTACTATACTGTTGTAAAATTTTCCTTTGTAAGGTTCATAAGATTGTGTATTTATCATCTAACCTATTCATAAGATCACATAAATAACTGGTTGGGTTTCTCAGTCTCTCCTCACATGAACATGGATGCATCTACATATCCACATAAGCATCATCATCATTACCACCATCGTCAGCAACATCATCATCATTATCATTTAACACAAGCTACAACTGTTGTTTCTCCTACAGTTCCAACCAGCTTCTTTCTAGCTCCTCAGATGGAAACACAAGGTGGGGGCCCTTTACTCCCAGTTGTCTGTAATGCCACTGAAATCTAATGGCTCCCTTTGTATCATGGAAGCTCTTACAATATCACAGCAAGGTGAAGGTATGCTTCTCTTCTTCCATCTCTTCCTTTCAGTTTATTTTAAATAGCTTCTAAAAATAAAGTCATGTCTATCTCTTTGTTGATGGAAGGAGTGATGCCAGCTTCCTCTCCCAAGCTTGAAGATTTCCTGGGTAGTGCAACCATGGGAGCTCACCAGTACGGATCCATTGACAGGGAAGCTCATAGGCCTTCTCCAGCCCTTCAGACATTCTCTAAGCTTAGACAACATGTATTACCAGCACAACTCACAAGATGAAAACAGTAGGCAACAGCATTCTCTAGGCCTTCTCCAGCCCTTCAGGCAGCTGATTCAAGCCCAACGGCAGCAGCACCACCACCACCAATACTTCTAGCCACTACAGGAAGGGATGTGCACAGGATTAACATCTCATGACATGTACCAGACTGCCTTAGAAGTGGCGCCGAAGGAAGAGATTTGCGTCCCTCTTATATGGACACAACGTCCACATCACTGCAGTGGATCATGATGAACCTAGTGAAGCATCATTAATAGAAGCCTGGAAATGAAATGTTGTATTGAAATTGGAAATTGAAATTGAAATGTGTACTAGAAAAGAAGGAAAAGATTATTATGTGTGTGAATCAGTCTTTTTCTTCTAGTTGTGTAATTATCTGGCATATAATACAAATAGATTACATACCCCACTCTCTCTCTCATACAATGAACAAAAGGGTTTAAAATTGTTCTTAAAAGTCCGTCCTAAAATCTGACCATTGGCAACATTAATAAGCATTCAAAACCGTTTCTAAAGTTGTGCCTAAAATGTGACCATTGGCACCAGAATGGTTTAAAACCGTTCATAAAATTCTGTTTCTAAAAATTGAAACGGTACCCAAAACGGTTCTGAACCGTTCCTGTTTTTCTGCGACGCCTCATTTAGGGATGGTTTGAAACCGCTCCTGAAGCATTTAGGAACGGTTTAAAACCGTTCCTAAATGACGATTTTGGTGTAGTGTCTCTCTCTCTCTCATTTCTCACTCCACCTCCTAAGCACCATGAGAGCAACCGTCCAAGCTCTCCATGAGAGGAGAAGCTAGTGTGGCCCACCTCCCTACCACCCAATCCCACCATCCAAAGTCCATCTCAACCGTGGAAATTATTCCTTTGGAGCTCTAGCATGTATTGGCGCAAGAAGGAAGTGGAGATCTTGAGGTGGGTGATTTTTATTATTTGATTTGTGATTTAAGGGCTCATATATGTGGGACCCATCTTGATCTATGTGTTATAAGCAAGAGGGGCCCGTAGTGGCGGGGTCCCTCCATATCTCCGCTCTCTCTCTCTCTCTCTCTCTCTCTCTCTCTCTCTCTCTCTCTATCTCTCTTTTCCCATTTTGTGGCCCACCATGATGTATTTTTTTTTTATCCATGCCATCCATTAAGTGGACCACACCACTGTCCAAGTGGGCCCACCTCGCTGCCATGTACGAGGCCTACCTTGCTGTCCATTTTGGACTGTCCCGAATAAAAGGAAAAACTCAAATATCGGGTTAATCCTAGTCGAGTGAGCCACATATGTGGACCCCACTGTGATGTATGGGTTTATCTCCACCGCCCACACGTAGGGCCCACCTTTGCAGCCTATCCAGCAGGCAAGCCAGCTGCCTGTCCGTCTGGACAGGGCTGGTTGTGAAGGAGACACAAATCTCATCTTGTTTCCTAACAGTGGGTGTGGCTTGTGTGAGACCCACCCTACACGTGTGAGAGGGGTGGGGTCCACCTTGATGTTTATATTTTATCACCACCATCCAGTAATGGACGGTGGGATCCACACCATGGTATATATGTTTCATCAGTGCTGACCATCCTTGCAGGACCCACCTGACGCGGTACATCCACACCATCCATTGACGGTGGGACTCCACCGTGATGTACGTGTTTTCTCCACGCTATCCGTCCGTGGGATGGCCCACCACGTAAGACCCAACAACATGTGTTTTATCCACACCGTCCGTCCAGCGTCCTTGGACGCTGGACATGGCCAGCAATGAAGCATGAACTGACAGTGGTGGTGTACCAGCAACTGCAACAAAAATATACATATATAGAATAAAATATATTATATTATTATAATACGTAATATTATTATGTGATTGGGGAGGGTGGCCCATCACGTGGGACCCGTATTTCATCCTCACCATCCTTGAATCGTGGGACCCACTCTACATGTGTGACACGTGTGGAGGTGGGGCCCACATTGCATTCCGTATCTAAGCCGTCCGTTGGAGTGATGGTGGATCCCTGCAGCATGGTTGCTGCATTAACGTCTGCTAGGTCTGTGGGTTCCACCTGCAGTGACGTCAGTAACTCCTGCGGGCCCCACATGAGGCATGTATTATATCCAAATCGTCCATCTATGTGGACCCCACATACCAGCTATATAGCTGACCCAGTGACGTCAGCAAATTCCGTGGCACCCACCTAAGGTATGTGTTGTATCCACCGTTCAGCAGCTGGAGGGTGGTACACACCGTTAATGTATGTGGTTTATATCCACGCCACCATCTGTTTTGACGTGTGGGCAGGTGGGACCCATCTTGATTAGTGTGTTTTATATGCACAACCGTCCAGTCGTATGTATGTGGGACCCACTGACATGGATGCATTATCCACCGTCCATTCATCTGGACGGTGGAGCCCCTTTAAATTTTGTGTTTCACCCCTGCCTCGTGTGTAGGGACCACCATGATTTATGTTATATCTACACTGTCCATTGTCTGGACGGTGGACTCCTGATGTGTTGCTGCTGCACGTCATGGCCACACGTGTGTGTGGAGTACATCCACATGTCCGTGTTTGGGGACCAGTGCAATGTGTGTTTCATCTACACCATCCATCCCAGATTCAAATCTCAGGTGGACCACACTGCAAAGACCAGTGAGGGACTGAACGCCCACCATTGAAACACTTCTGGGGTGCAGATGTTTTGGATCAAAATGATATTTGTTTTTCACTTTAACCAGGTCTTGTGACCTTATGAATAGATTGGATGGAAAATAAATGTTATGGTGAGCCCTGGTAATTTTAACAGTGAAAATCATTACCTCCACCGTTATTTGTGGTATGGTCCAGATGATCTTCCAATGTATTTTTGGATAATGTTCTAAAATGATCTCTAAAAATAGATGTATGGTGTAGGTTGCTCACCTAGAACGGTGGGCTCGATTTGATGTATTCTGTGGCCCATCTCTGAGGCCCACCTTGATATATTTGTAGCTCACTTGAGGCCCATCGGTGCGGCTCATCCATGAGGCTCATCATGTGGTATATTTGAGGCCATTAAGGCCCATGTGATAGGGCCCACCTGCCTTGTATTTAAGGCCTATATGATGGGGTCCATCTGCTTGAATTTGAGGCCCATGAGTGTGACCCATTGTGATATATTTGAGGCTAGTGGGCGTGGCCCATTGCGATACACTTGAGGCCCTTGTATGAAGCCCAATGCGATATATGTGAGGCCCATGAATGAGGCCCAATGTGATGTATGTGTGGCCGCTACATTGTGTATGAATCCCTTATGTGGGCCACTCCTTAGGAGCAATGTTGGTTAGATGTCCACATTGATAGGCAATGATGGTTAGATGCCCTCATTGTGACCTTCACTTAGGCCTCGTCAGAACCATTCTCATCATCCTCTTAGTGGGTTAACTCAAACCAGTGGGCCCCATTCGCCATAGACGGATGATTCCGTGCTATCAGATCTGATATAACCACGGCCAAGTACCGATCTTTATACTATGGTTGATCAGTTGTTCATCTATGGACCCACCTCATTTATATGATGATTGTCAGTGCCGATTATTGATGCTGATTATCGGTGCCGATTATCTATACTGGTTATCGTGACCAATTTACCGATTCTGATTATCGATCGATTCCGATTGTCACGACCGATTGTCGATGCCGATGGACGTGACTAATTTGTCGATTCTGATTATCGATCGATTCCGATTGTCACAACCGATTGCTAATTTCGATGGACGTGACTGATTTGTCGATTCTGATTATTGATCGATTCCGATTGTTATGACCGATTACCGACTCCGATTGGTGACCGATTTGCCGATTCTGATTATCGATCGATTTCGATTGTCGTGACTAATTACCGACTCCAATTTTTGTGACTGATTTACCAATTTTAATTATCGATCGATTTCGATTATCGTGACCGATTACCGACTCCGATTGGTGACTGATTTGCTGATTCTGATTATCGATCAATTTCGATTGTCGTGACCGATTACCGACTCTGATTGGTGACCGATTTGTTGACTTTGATTATCAATCGATTCCGATTGTTGTGACCAATTACCGACTCCGATCGGTGACCGATTTGCCGACTTTGATTATCAATCGATTCCAATTGTCATGACCGATTACCGACTCCGATTGATGTAACCGATTTACCAATTCTAATTATCGATCGATCCCAATTGTCGTGACCGATTGCCGATTCTGATTGACGTGACTAATTGCCAATCTCGATTGACGTGACCGATTTACCGATTTCGATTATCGATCGATCCCGATTGTCGTGACCAATTGCTGATTTTGATTGACGTGACCGATTTACCGATTCTGATTATAGATTGATTCCGATTGTCATGACTGAATGTGGATTAACGATCGAGGCAGATTATCATGACCGATTGACGATTCCGATTGACATGGCCGATTTGTTGATTCCGATTATTGAGGCTGATTCTGATTGTCGAGGCCGGATTTGAGGCCGATTGTCAAGGCCCAATGTGATGTATAGGCGGGCCGTATTTAAGGCCCATTGTGATGTATGTTAGGCCATGTGAAAGGCCCATCAAGATGTGTATTAAGCTCTTGAGTGAGGCCCATGGTGTTGTATATTTGGCCCTTGTGTGAAGTCATGGGTCCACTATATGCTAGGCTCTATGTGGGCCACTCATTAGGGGCAATGTTGGTTAAATGTCCACATTGTCGAGGCCAATTATCGATACTGATTGTCGGTGTCAATTATTGATACCAATTATGAGTATGTGATGGCATAGCATCATGATACATGCCCATACACATCATCTGCATGTTTGATATGAGATGTGGTTGACCATTACATATGTCATTTGGCATGCTGTTATGAGACTCCCTGATAGGCAGAGATTGTCTCACATGAGTACATGGTATGCGCAGGATTGATGCATGACTGGATTGTATGACTCATGCATCTTGTATTGTGTGTTGTGATTACCATACGCCCTAACGACATCAGGGTCGTAGCCTCCACATGTATTTCGTGGATGACTAAATAGGACACCGAAAATCTGTTCTACATGGGGTGCTATAGATATCCCTGGGTGAAAGTCTCTAAACTCTCTTGGTTCCAGAGGTTGCTCCAACGTCTAAACCAAGTGGATGGATGAGCACACGAGGGTCATATACCATTAGGCCGCGTCTCCCACTGTGTCGTGGTCGGTTGGAAGGGGGTACGGCCTTACCTGCCCGAGAGGAATGGGTAATGCTAGGCTGAGTCTGACCAACTCGAGGAATGAGTCCGTTATCGACGAGCCAGGCTCGATATTGGCAGGCGGATAGTGAGGTCTCTTCCACTTACCATGCTTGGCGCGATGGGGCGGCAACCTGGTTTGGAGTGTAATAGACCCTAGTGATTTCCCAGAGAGGAACCGTACTGATATGTGGACTTATTGAGCATGATTTGCATACTCATTCATTCATTTATTCACTATCCACTCAGGCTGGTGGTGCGCAACTATTTGTTATGTGAACTTTCGCAATGGCTAGGATTTCAGTTGGGGTGCGCGACTAACCTGAGATCAGGAGTTTACTACATTGAGTTTGACTATCCAAATTTGGGTATGGGACTGGTTTGAATAGAAGTCCCTTGTGATGGACTCCATAGCCTGCGATACTACATACAATTATCTCAACTTCACACTCCAGCATGGTCATTCCATTTGCACCACATATTGCATTACATTCGCAACATATGACATTTTGGGTTACCTGTGTTTCTGCATTTATATGGTTTAGAAACGACATCTGATATTTGGCTCTTTATGACTCCTCATTTGTGTAGTTGATTTGTATCGCGTATTCTGATATTACTTGACTCATGGGCTTGCCAGTATTTTCGCTTACTCTGATAACATATGATTCATGACCTTGCGCCTATTTCGATATTGTATGATTATGACATCGCATTAAATACTTGGCACTTACCTTGTGCATATACTCACACCACCCTCTAAGCTCTCTATAAGCTTATGGACGATAGATGCGTGCAAGTGATATTAGGTTGTAGTAGTGTTGAGCTTAAAGCGTGTAGCGGTCTTCTGGAGCTTGATTTTTGATTTATGTATTTCCCTTTCAGCATTGTACTCAAATGATTATATTAGTGGATATGTGATGATGATGTTGCCTTTGTGAATTGGGTAATCTTGTGGTTATGCTTATTATGAGTTAAATGTACATTGAAAAAACTCCTCCTTGTAGGATACCAGGATCGGAATCTGGCGTGTGGACGCTAGGAGCCGAGAATGGGGTACTATGGAGGCTATCGGCACCGGATTCAGCGATTGGGATTCCAATGAATTCGATTTCCAGATTTGGGGCATGACAGAAGTTGGTATCAATCATAACTTGGCAATACCTGAGGATAACATCACATATCTACCGATAGCTACCCTACACGCTATGATTGTTGAGAACTTAAAATGATTAGATCCCCGAGTTCAAATAACTTAGATATTTTCTAATATAGCTCCATACCGTTGAGATCGTGAGGCTGCATAGTATTTCAGTTTCGATTGTTTTAACCAGGATTCGAAGATCAGTAGGGTCACCATTCTATTGACGAGACATTTTAGGAACAGGAGGTAGAGATTCGCAGGTGTTGTCGCCATCTCTTAGGTGTTTGATTATGTTGGAATGTTGTGTACGGATAGGATTTCTCTCCCTTGGTGAGCTCTGCATTGGTTGTGTTGTATTTTAAATTTCGAGGACGAAATTTTTATTAGGAGAGGAGAGCTGTAAGACCCGTACCCTAGCCCGTACTGTTCCATAGGATTCCGCAGTCTTCCCGGTCGAATTCCTGCAACCTTTGACCTTTATCCGATGTTTACGCACGACCCTGAGATGCATGCCGTCAACTAGAGTTAGCTCAACCTGATACTTGTACCAGTGCGATCGCGTCGTCGTCGCGGTTCCGATGCGGCATCTCGCGCACCAAGGCGATACCTAGGCCAGGAGATGTGGGCCCACGATCAGTTGGAGAAAACACCGTGCATTTGTAATCCCAAGAGAATCTCTACAACATGTCAAATCAATTCCACCAATCAATCCCATCAATCACCTCTCATGCCAAGTACAACACCCATCCCCAAGCAACCCCAAAGTCAAAGCAACCTTACATGTTAAGTACACCTATCACTCCATCACCTTTCACCCATCCCTCACCCATCACTCACACATCTCTCTCTCTCTCTCTCTCTCTCTCTCTCTCTCTCTCTCTCATTTCTCACTCCACCTCCTAAGCACCATGAGAGCAACCGTCCAAGCTCTCCATGAGAGGAGAAGCTAGTGTGGCCCACCTCCCTACCACCCAATCCCACCGTCCAAAGTCCATCTCAATCGTTGAAATTATTCCTTTGGAGCTCTAGCATGTATTGGTGCAAGAAGGAAGTGGAGATCTTAAGGTGGGTGATTTTTATTATTTGATTTGTGATTTAAGGGCTCATATATCTGGGACCCATCTTGATCTATGTGTTATAAGCAAGAGGGGCCCGTAGTGGTGGGATCCCTCCATCTCTCCTCTCTCTCTCTATCTCTCTTTTCCCATTTTGTGGCCCACCATGATGTATTTATTTTATCCATGCCATCCACTAAGTGGACCACACCGCTGTCCAAGTGGGCCCACCTCACTGCCATGTACGAGGCCTACCTTGCTGTCCATTTTGGACTGTGATGGACAAAAGGAAAAATTCAAATATCGGCTTGATCTTAGTCGAGTGACCCACATACATGGACCCCACTGTGATGTATGGGTTTATCTCCACCGCCCACACGTAGGGCCCACCTTTGCAGCCTGTCCAGCAGGCAGGCCAGCTGCCTGTCCATCTGGATAGGGCTGGTTGTGAAGGAGACACAAATCTCATCTTGTTTCCTAACAGTGGGTGTGGCTTGTGTGAGACCCACCCTACACGTGTGAGAGGGGTGGGGTCCACCTTGATGTTTATATTTTATCACCACCGTCCGATAATGGATGGTGGGATCCACACCATGGTATATATGTTTCATCAGGGCCGACCATCCTTGCAGGACCCACCTGACACGGTACATCCACATCGTCCATTGACGGTGGGACTCCACTGTGATGTACGTGTTTTCTCCATGCTATCCGTCCGTGGGATGACCCACCACGTAGGACCCAACTGCATGTGTTTTATCCACACCATCCGTCCAGCATCCTTGGACGTTGGACATGGCCAGCAATGAAGCGTGAACTGACAGTGGTGGTGTACCAGCAACTGTAACAAAAACATACATATATAGAATAAAATATATTATATTATTATAATATGTAATATTATTACATGATTGGGGAGGGTGGCCCACAACGTGGGACCGTATTTCATCCTCACCGTCCTTGAATCGTGGGACCCACACTACATGTGTGACACATGTGGAGGTGAGGCCCACATTGCATTCCGTATCCAAGCTGTCCGTTGGAGTGACGGTGGATCCCTGCAGCATGGTTGCTGCATTGACGTCTGCTAGTGCTAGGTCTGTGGGTTCCACCTGCAGTGACGTCAGTAACTCCTGCGGGCCCCACATGAGGCATGTATTATATCTAAATCATCCATCTATGTGGACCCCACTTACCGGCTATATAGCTGACCTAGTGACGTCAGCAAATTCCCTGGGACTCACCTAAGGTATGTGTTGTATCCACCGTCCAGCAGCTGGATGGTGGTACACACCGTTAATGTATGTGGTTTATATCCACGCCACCATCTGTTTTGACGTGTGGGCCCACCCCGCACGTGTGGGCAGGTGGGACCCATCTTGATTAGTGTGTTTTATACGCACAACCATCTAGTTGTATGTATGGTGGGACCCACTGACATGGATGCATTATCCACCATCCATTCATCTGGACGGTGGAGCCCCTTTAAATTTTGTATTTCTCCCCTGCCTCATGTGTAGGGACCACCAAGATTTATGTGATATCTACACCGTCCATTGTTCGGACGGTGGACTCCTGATGTACTGCTACTGCACGTGCAGCAGCAGGCATGGCCACAAGTGTGTGTGGAGTACATCCACGCCATCCATGTTTGGGGACCAGTGCAATGTGTGTTTCATCTACATTGTCCATCCCATATTCAAATCTCAGGTGGACCACACTGCAAAGACCAGTGAGGGATTGAACGCCCACCATTGAAACACTTCTGGGGGTGCAGAAGTTTTGGATCAGAATGATATTTATTTTCCGCTATAACCAGGTCTTGTGACCTTATGAATAGATTGGATGGAAAATAAATGTTATAGTGAGCCCTGGTAATTTTAACAGTGAAAATAATTATCTCCACTGTTATTTGTGGTATGGTCCAGATGATCTTCCGATGTATTTTTGGATAATGTTCTAAAATGATCTCTAAAAATAAATGTATGGTGTAGGTTGCTCACCTAGAACGGTGAGCCCGATTTGATGTATTCTATGGCCCATCTCTGAGGCCCACCTTAATATATTTGTAGCTCACTTGAGGCCCATCGGTGCGGCTCATCCATGAGGCTCATCATGTGGTATATTTAAGGCCGTTAAGGCCCATGTGATAGGGCCCACCTACCTTTTATTTAAGGCCCATATGATGGGGTCCATCTGCTTGAATTTGAGGCCCGTGGGCGTGACCCATTGTGATATATTAGAGGTCCGTGGGCGTGGCCCATTGCGATACACTTGAGGCCCTTGTATGAAGCCTAATGCGATGTATGTGAGGGTCAATGTGATGTATGTGTGGCCGCTACATTGTGTATGAATCCCTTATGTGGGCCACTCCTTAGGAGCAATGTTGGTTAGATGTCCACATTGATAGGCAATGATGGTTAGATGTCCTCATTGTGACCTTCCCTTAGGCCTCGTCAGGACTATTCTTATCATCCTCTTAGTGGGTTAACCCAAACTAGTGCGCCCCGTTCGCTATAGACGGATGACTCCGTGCTATCAGATCTGATATAACCACGGTCGAGTACCGATCTTTATACTATGGTTGATCGGTTGTTCATCTATGGACCCACCTCGTTTATATGTTGATTGTCAGTACCGATTATCGATGCTAATTATCGATGCTGATTATCTATGTTGATTATCGTGACCAATTTGCCGATTATGATTATCGATCGATTCCGATTGTCACGACCGATCGTTGATTCCGATGGACGTGACTGATTTGCCTATTCTTATTATAGATGATTCCGATTGTCACGACCGATTGCCGATTCTGATGGAGGTGATTGATATGCCGATTCTGTTTATCGATCGATTTCGATTGTCATGACCGATTACCGACTCCGATTGGTGACTGATTTGCCAATTCTGATTATCGATCGATTCCAATTGTCGTGACCGATTATCGACTCCGATTTACGTGACCGATTTGCTAATTCTAATTATCGATCAATTCCAATTGTCGTGACTGATTACCAACTCCGATTGACGTGATCGATTTGTCGATTCTGATTATCGATCAATTCCGATTTTCGTGACCGATTGCCGACTCCGATTGGTGACCGGTTTATCGACTCTGATTATCAATCGATTTCGATTGTCGTGACCGATTACCGACTCCGATTGAAGTAACCGATTTACCGATTCTAATTATCAATCGATCCCAATTATCATGACTGATTGCCAATTTCGACTGACGTGACCGATTGTCGATTCCGATTGACGTGACCGATTTGCCGATTCCGATTATCGATCTATCTCGATTGTCATGACCGATTGACGATTTTGATTGACATGACCCATTTACCGATTCTGATTATAGATTGATTCCGATTGTCATGACCAAATGTCGATTAGCGATCGAGGCCGATTATCATGACCGATTGACGATTCTGATTGACATGGCCGATTTATCGATTTCGTTTATCGAAGCTGATTCTGATTGTCGAGGCCGATTGTCGAGGCCCAATGTGGTGTATATGCGGCCCGTATTTGAGGCCCATTGTGATGTATGTTAGGCTACGTGAAAGGCCCATCAGGATGTGTATTAAGCTATTGGGTGAGCATGGTGTTGTATATTTGGCCCTTCTGTGAAGTCATGAGTCCACTATATGCTAGGCTCTATGTGGGCCACTCATTAGGGGCAATGTTGGTTAAATGTCCACATTGTCGAGGCCAATTATCGATGCCGATTGTCGGTGCTGATTATTGATACCGATTATGAGTATGTAATGACATAACACCATGATACATGCTCATACGCATCATCTGTATGTTTGATATGAGATGTGGTTGACCATTGCATATGTCATTTGGCATGCCGTTATGAGACTCCCTGATAGGCAAAGATTATCTCACATGAGTACACGGTATGCGCAGGATTGATGCATGACTGGATTGTATGACTCATGCATCTTGCATTGTGTGTTGTGATTACCATACGCCCTAGCAACATCAGGCCGTAGCCTCCACATGTATTTCGTGGATGACTAGATGGGACACCGGAAATCTGTTCTACTTGGGGTGCATAGATATCCCTGTGTGAAAGTCCCTAAACCCTCTTGATTCCAGAGGTTGGTCCAACGTCTAGACCGAGTGGATGCATGAGCGCATGAGGGTCATATACCATTAGGCCGCGTCTCCCACTGTGTCGTGGTCGGTTGGAAGGGGGTACGGCCTTACCTGCCCGAGAGAAGGGGGTAATGCTAGGCTGAGTCTGACCAGCTCGAGGAATGGGTCCGCTTTCGATGAGCCAGGCCTGATATTGGCAGGCGGATAGTGAGGTCTCTTCCACTCACCTTGTTATGCGCGATGGAGCGGTAACCTCGTTTGGAGTGTAATAGACCCTGGTGATTTCTCAGAGAGGAACCATACTGATATGTGGACTTATAAGCAGGATTTGCATACTCATTCATTCATTCATTCACTATCCACTCAGGCTGGTGGTGCGCAACTATTTGTTATGTGAACTTTCACAATGACTAGGATTTCGGTTAGGGCGCGCGACTAACCTGAGATTAGGAGTTTACCACATTGAGTCTGACTATCCAAATTTAGGTATGGGATTGGTTTGGATAGAAGTCCCTTGTGATGGACCCCATAGCCTATGATACTATGTACGATCATCCCGACTTCACACTCCAGCATGGTCATTTCATTTGCACCGCATATTGCATTACATTCGCGACATATGACATTTTGGGTTACCTGTGTTTCTGCATTTATATGGTTTAAATACGGCATATGATATTTGACTCTTTATGACTCCTCATTTGTGTAGTTGATCTGTATCGCGTATTCTGATATTGCTTGACTCATGGACTTGCCAGTATTTTCGCTTACTATGATAACATATGATTCATGACCTTACACCTATTTCAATATTGTATGATTATGACATCGCATTGAATACTTGACACTTACCTTGTGCATACACTTACACCACCCTCTAAGCTCTCTATAAGCTTATGCATGATAAATGCGTGCAGGTGATGTTAGGTTGTGGCAGTGTTGAGCTTGGAGCATGCAGCGGTCTTCTGGAGCTTGATTTTTTATTTATGTATTTCCCTTTCAGCATTTTACTTAAATGATTATATTAGTAGATATGTGATGATGATGTTACCTTTGTGAATTGGGTAATCTTGTGGTTATGTTTATTATGAGTTAAATGTACATAAAAAAAATCCTCCTTATAGGATCCCAGGATCGAAATTTGGAGTGTGGATGCTAGGAGCCGAGAATGGGGTACTACGGAGGCTGTCGGCACCGGATTCAGCGATCGGGATTCTAGTGAATCTGATTTCCGGATTTGGGGCGTGATAGGTTTCCTTAAGATTATTGCTCTAATACTAGGTCCATCCATTTTTCCTAGATAATGTTGGGACAAGTCTGAAATGAAGTAGATCAAAATCTTAGGTGGACACCACCTCGAAGAACAATGAGGATTTGGACACATTAGTAGAAATAGTGGGAATAATGTCACCTACCGTTAGAGCCTACTAGGACCCCGCATTTGATGTATGTAGTTTGTCCACGTTGTCCACTGGACAGCGATACCGCCATAATGTACGTAATTTTAAATTATTCATGCTGCCCAACAACAGGACCCACTTAAATTATTCATTTAATCCATATTGTCTACTGGATAGTGGGACCCATCCTAATGATGTGTTAAACCTACATCATTCGTCAAGATAGAGGGACCCACCTAACATGTGAATTTGTGATTTTTGTAGCCACTTAACCATGCGATCATATGATGTAGGTGTGAGCCACTTAACTATGTGAAATTGTGATATGGTGAGGCCCATCTAACTATGTGAATTTGTGATATTGTGGGGCCACCTAACTATGTGAACCTATATCTTTTGTGTCCATTTATCTATGTAATTTTGCGGCCATTCAATCGTGTGTGACTGTTTGATGTATATATGGCCCACTTGGTCATGTGAAATTGTAGCATAAATGTGGCCATGGAATCATGTGAAATTAATCTTTCTATGGCCACTTAATCATGCAAAAATTTGATGTATGGATGACCAGTAATCATGCGATCACATGATGTGTGAATGACTTCTAAATCATTTAAAATTGTGGTATAAGTGTGACCACTAAACCATGTGTAATTGTAATGAATGCATGGCCTCTTAATCATGTGATTATGTAATGAATGAATGGCCACCTAACTATGTGAAATTGAGTCATATGTGTGGCCACTTAATCATGTGGTCTTGTGACGTATGTATGGTCACTTATCTATGTGAGACTGTGATGAATATGTGGCCACTTAACCCTATGATCATGTGATACATCTATGGCCACCTAATCCTACAAAATTGAGTTGTATACTTGGTTATTCAACTACGTGATCATATAATGTTTGTATGATTATTTAACCATGTGAAATTGTGATGTATGTGTGGCTACTTAAGCATGTGAATCATCTGATGTATGACCGCTTAATCCTTTAAAATTGTTCAAAATGTAAGGTTGTTAATCATGTGACCTTAAGATGAAATGTAAGGCCACCTGATTATGTTAAATCATGATGAATGTATATCTGAGAATTATGTGGTCATATGATGCAGATGGGGCCACTTAATCATGTGAATTTGTGACTCAGGGGTGGCTTCCAAATTGTATTACCATGTGATGCTTGGTGAGTCCACTCGACCATGTGCATCTAACCACAGGGATGTATATATAACTAATTATCATGTGATAATGTGATGTAGGTGCTGACACTCTATCTTGTGAAATAGTAATAGAAAAATTCATTGAACATGCTCATGTGTTCATTAATATGAGATCCCTCTGTCATCTTAAAATTGTAGAACTATTTCTTAAGATACAAACTACTGTCTAAGAATTTCTTCATCTACGAACTATCAAATTTTGTTCATATCCCTACGACAATCTTTTGATCCAGGACATTGTAGAGAATGTTGTTCGCTAGATACAATTGGATCGAGGTTATAGCCCTCTCAAGTTCATTCTACTCTTCATCACTCAACTTTACCTTACAAAGGAGAGCGTGTTGCAATCATTGTTAAACTAAAAGACCTTATAGCTTCACCTTCCATACTTTAAAATTACTTTTACTAGTGAATTTCTCCGTTTTGTATTTCATGTTTAACCTTTCATCAACATGTTTCAGATTAAAACTCGAAATCCTAACGTTAGCTCTAATAGCACTTGTTGGGGATCGCAAGGAAGCAAACCCAAATTAAATCAAATGAAACAAAATCAAACGTAAACCAAACACATAGAAAACACATGAATCTTATGTGAAAAAACCCTCACAAGAAAAAACCACCACACGGAGTGACAAACAATCCACTATGAAACAATATTAGAAGAGATAATGCACTTACAATGATGACAACCCCCTTTGAATCTCCCAAAATCCTACATTTTCTTCTCTAGAACCATTTACGACGTCTTAGTAAACCATTTTTATTACCCTAATCCCGATTACCCCTGATATATATATATATATATATATATATATATATATATATATATATATATCATCACAACCGAAATAGGAAACAAATCGCGCACTTATGCGGTCCATGCACTCCATTGATCTAAGTGTTGATCGATCAATAGTAATCGAGCACCATTCAACCGATCGAGCATATCAAAGCTCAAGTGATCGAACTAGTTCAAAACTATCCATAAAGTAAAAAAGAATTTATTCGAATTACAATCGATCGATCTACCTGAAAGTTAGATCAATCAGGCATGTGATAAAACTATCCAACAAGCCATTTGTCTAATTCTGAAGAGGTTCGATCGATCGAGCATGGTTGTCGATCGACAGATGTCCCCTAATTCTATATGGATTGAAGATATCCATTCAACAAATCCGACTCTTCCCATCGTTGCCAAAGAGAGACATGACAGTCTTATAAAAATAAGTTTACCCATCGCATAATAATTTTTTTTTCAAAATACCAGATTATTTATTCATATCAAGAGAGGGCTTTACAAATCTACTTCGGGCGGGCCCCACAATAAAAAGGGGGAGAGGTCCGCCCATCATGAGAGAAGATAAAAATAAAGAAGCCACCCTGCTCCACATCCCACCAAAACAAAGAAGGCACATCCGGCAAATTGCCTAGGCCCACCCGATCAAGAAAAATCAGGCCTCTTGTAACAAGAAGGAGGTTTAACGCCGAAAGGAAGAGGGAGTGGGCTTGACTCTCGCTACCTCTATGTTCCAAGTCGTCGGCGACCACATTCGCTTCCCTTAGACAGTGAGAGATGGATATATCAATCTGGGACCTGAGGTTCTGCATCCTGGCCCACTAATAGAATATGTTCCAAGGAGGGGAGGAGATGCCATTGAGCATGTCCACCACTACTTTGGAATCGCTCTCCACTTCCACCTTATGGAAGCCTATAACCTTACAAAGGGACATGCCCTCCTAAATGACTCTGATTTCCGCCCTAGAGTTTGATCCAAAGCCATAACCTGAGGCGAAAGCGAAGAGAAAGGACCCATGACCTCACACAAGGGCCAAATATACAACATCATGGGCCTCACTCAAGAGCTTAATACACATCACGATGGGCTGTTCACATGGGCCTAACATACATCACAGTGGGCTCCATCGCATGACCCTCAAATACATCACAACGGGCCTCATCACGTAGACCTCATATTCATCACATTAGGCTTAAAACATGGGCTGAATATACATCACAATGGGCCTCAACTACGAGTCACATATACACCATATAGGTCTTAATAATCAGCCATGATAATCAGAGTCGACCTCGATACTTGACCTCAACAATCGGAATCGATTGATAATCGGAATCGGTAAATTGGTCACGTCAATTGGAATCGGTAATTGGCCACGACGATCGAGATCAATCAATAATCAGAATCGGCAAATCAGTCACGACAATTGGGATCGATTGATAATCAGAGTCGGCAAATCAACCACGTCAATCAGAATCGACAATCGGCCACGACAATCGGGACCGATCGATAATCAGAGTCGACAAATCGGTCACGTCAATCAAAATTGACAATCAGCCACGACAATCGGGATCGATCGATAATCAGAATCGACAAAACGATCATGACAATCAGGATCGATCGATAATCAGAGTCGGCAAATCGGTCACGTCAATCGGAATCGACAATCGGCCACGACAATCGGGATCGATCGATAATCAGAATCGGCAAATCGGTCACGACAATCGGGATCGATCGATAATCAGAGTCAGCAAATCAGTCACGTCAATCAAAATCGACAATTAGCCATGACAATCGGGATCGATCGATAATTAAAGTCGACAAATCGGTCACGTTAATCGGAATCGACAATCAGCCATGATAATTGGGATCGATCGATAATCAGAGTCGACAAATCGATCACGTCAATCAGAATCGACAATTAGCCACGACAATTGGGATCGATCGATAATCAGAATCGACAAATCGGTCACGACAATCGGGATCGATCGATAATCAAAGTTGACAAATCGGTCACGACAATCGGAATAGATAATCGGCCACGACAATCGACCACAACAATCGGGATTGATCGATATCAGAGTCGGCAAATCGGTCACGTCAATCGGAATCGACAATCGGCCACGACAATCGGGATCAATCGATAATTAGAATCGGCAAATCAGTCACGACAATCGGGATCGATCGATAATCAGAGTCAACAAATCAGTCACGACAATCGGGATCGACAATCGGCCATGACAATCGAAAATTGGAATGATAATCGGCCTCGATGAGAATGGGCCGAACAAGGCCTAAGGGAAGGTCATAACATGGACATCAATGTGGACCTTTAACCAACATTGCTCCCAAGGAATGACGCTCATAGGGCCAATCAGATAGGGACCCACGGCCTAGCATAAGGGCCTAATATACATCATCATGGTCCTCAATTACATCAAATGAATCAAATGGGCTGAATCAATTGGGCTAGTACAAATGGGCCTAATCAATTGGGCTGATCAAATGGGCCGAAACATATGGGGGAATGCCTGAAAACTGCATGTAGGAGAATGCCTCCTCGTCGTCCTCGAAGTCAGGCTCCACCTCAAGAGTCGCGTTGTCACCTGCAATCAAGATAGAGTCCGGTTGGTGTTTAAAACACCGTCCAGTAATGTGGGAGTGAGTGATCAACTCAGTGGAACTATACAGCAAAGGTTAACATGTTATCAATTCAGTCAAGCAGTAATGATTAAGCAATAAAATCAAACATCCCTGAATACTCTTATTAATGTAAGAATGATATGAATAATGATGTATGCCCTCGCCTACACTCCCTCATGTGACACCATCTTACGATCGCGGCATGCTTTCTTCCCTCTGTGCTCTTTAACCCGGGGCACATGCAGTGCGATGTTATGAGTGTGATTACCAAGTTTTTGTTAGTCCTTTTCATACAGCAAGATCAGGAAACTAAGGTACCTCCCTTATATCAATTCCCAAATAATGATCCATCTAGGGTCGTCAATCTTAGTTAATCACATAGGATAGGCAAGTTCAGGTCACTACCACCAATACCCTACCAATTGACAGTCTATTTTCGAAGGCTCATCGCCAACCCGACTGGGGACCACAGCCAGGCAGCACCAATGGAGGCCGACAGCTCGAATACAGTGTTCCATACCACCGTATTCGGCTCACGAGTTTGGGTTGTTCATTGGTCACTACGGGGAGGCTCGTCACCCCAGCGTAGGCCGACAGGTCGACCACGGTGTCCCATACCACCATGTCCAGCTCATGAGTCTTAGCGGATCGAGGTACCAAGGTTAATGGAATTTCACTAGTGAGTTTGGTACCTTAGGTTCATGCAGTGGTGTCCATACATGGTAAACATACATCAGGTCAATTGGGTTACTTAACGAGCTCGACTAGCCTGAGCGCATGACAAGTTGAAAGACATGAAGTGCGTAAGCACTCTACGTGGCCTAACCACTGTCGCCAACCGAAGTACGGCTCAGATTCGTCAAGCACGTCCCGTGTGGTGAAACAACATCAGCCACCTAATCAGGATCTGTTACCGATTGCCTGGACTATATAATAGCCCCAACCACATTCAATTACAACAAATTATCATATGAGATAATCAAAGCAGTAATGGATCAATATTTCAAATCATACAATCATTTGAACATGTTCTGAAATGCAATGTAAACATGAATTCGCACATATTCAATTCATAAACAAAACAGACATTAAAATGTGACATACATGGAGGAAATCATATACATCATTGAGGTAATTGAGAATCATATCTCAACTCGCATACAGGTACACCTGGCTAACTACTAACTCATTCAGACATTTTTACAAACACTTAGTCTACACATTCCATCATACATATTATATATTAGTTATCATATGTATTAGGGCAAATCCTTTCGTCAAAGGGGTTGTCGTCTATACGATAATCATATATCCACGACAGCTAGTCATGGCGAGCACGAATGCAAATTCTATACTCATTCAGTCATTTTCACAAACACTTAAGCTACACATAATAACATTCATGACATATGTTGATTTGTGTCATATACTTGGACAAATCCTTCCAACAAGGAGTTGTCACATACACAACCATCATGTACATGCATTCCATAGCCACAATAGGCACAAATCATGACTTCATCTTAATTCAGTCATTTCGACAAACACTTAGACTACACTTAATAACATACACAACATATGTTGATATAACATGTATTAGGCCAAATCCTTTTACTAGGGAGTTACCCTGTATACCACACGCATATACCCAAGGCGGATAATCATGGCATGCATGAATCTGGGTTCCATACTCATTTAATCATTTCCACAAACACATGGGCTGCACACTTTAACATATATTGTGTATATTGGCCGTGGCGTGATTTAGGGCAAGTCCTTTCGCTAGGAAGTTATCGCATACATAACAAGCATATAGTCATGGCAAATAATCATGTTAGACACAAATCCAAATTCCATATGTATTCAAACATTTCAATGCGTATATAGAATATGCTATATTCAACATAGCTCACATATAATCATCGTAAAGCGAAACAAACGACACATTTTGCATGTGAAATAGCACCCACGTCAAGAATAAATCATTAACCAACATTAAAAGCCTTAAAAATCATAACCTATACGTCTATAGTCCGCACCTTAAGCCGTAGAAGCGTAACGAATTCGATAGAAACTCTAAGTTTTCGTCAACGATGGAATGACAACCTATAACACAGTTGAGTCAGCTATTTCGCTACTAGCGACAATTGAAACCCTAGAACAGATTAGGGTTAAGTTTTCTTACCTAAGAATGAAGTCAGAATCGTCGAAATAGCGATTTGGTAGTGATGGATAGGCACGTAGAGTAGGGGGGATCGAATCCCAGGAGTGACTCCAACTCTCTCACACACTTTCTCTCTCTTTCCTTCTCTTTCTCCTCTTCTCTCTCTTAGGGTTTAGAGAATTCATATGGAGTGAGAGAGTGAGGGTTTCAAGCCCTTATATAGGCCTAAAACTGATGGGAATGACCCCAGGGTCAAGGTATACTTGGTTATGTCCAAAGAGTGTCTGTTTCAGCTTAATAGAGCATTTTTGGAGCCCTCCCTTGAGCCTAAGGTCAGACTTAAGCTCTCTTATGATGGATCTAGGTCAAGCTGAGTTTTCGGTCCGATCGAGTTTACAGATCGCCTGTGACAGACCAGTTTCAGTTCAACGGTCCACGATCACCGATCAGGGCCACAAGTACACTGACGTGTGTATGAAATTTCCGCTGATCCGAGGGTGTATTTGGGTCAGATTCTGATGGTATGAATCCTTATATTCGGCCCGCAAGCGACAAGTCTCAGATTACTTAAATTCAGATTTTATTTCTAAATATATTCACGTTTCTCACACACTTTACTCTCGGCTCAAGCGAATTGGGACACTATCTGGACTTGATTTCCGAGGTGGTTGTCAAGCCCAGCAAGGCAGTCATATTCGTTTAATTTCACGGTAATCGGACTTTCGACATGTGGTCCAGGTTCGATATAGAGTTTCGGTGTGCTCCCGAGAGCAACTGGGTAATGAGATTGATCCTAGATTTCAGGGTAATGTAGCATTGATGATTCTGCAAGTTTTGGGTCTTGCAGTTCGTATATAAAGTTGTTCAAGTGAAATTCACAGCTAATCTAGTTTAACACTTAGTTAATTTCGTCTAATTTCTAAAGGATTTAGTCCTTAGTGATTTCTGCCTGAGGTGGTACTCGGGTCTCTGTACGGATTTTTCTGGGACGTTACAATCTACCTCCCTTAAAGAAAAAATTTCATCCCCGAAATTGTCTAAGGGTAATAAGTAAAGGTTTTCAGGTTAGTTTTGCTGGTTTCAGGTTTATATACGTGTTAGGGTATATAACAGCTACACTAGCCTAGCTCATATCGGTCTACCCCCCTTAAAAGTTTCTACCTTTGAGGTTTGAAGATAAATGTCCAAGTCATTATTATCGTGCTAAGTGTCTGATGTTAAAGTTTACCTAAGGGTGATATATTCTACCATTTATGATTGGGCTAATACGGAAAGTCAGTTGTGGCAGGCTCGAACCTGATACGTCGATTGCCCGCTTGACCAGGGCAGACAACACATTGTATCCCTTCCTAATCCTGATGGATCCTGGTCTTCTGCTCGGTCAAGCAGTGAGTCCTTTGGTAATCACCCAGGATTGAGAATTGAGTTAAGACGCGAATGCCTCGTACGAATATTGTTCTGAAATTTCGAAATTGGATCATCCTAAGTATTTAAGGAGTATTATAATTCACTAGGAGGTTCAAGTCTTATATCTATAAGCTTGTCCTTTGGATCTTATTCAATGAGAGTTCTTGTTTAACCTATGTTTAACTTGGTGGATAATAAGTTCTTTCCTGGTGCTCATAGTTAAAAGACTATACTAGAAGGGTTTTCAATCTCCTAATATTATAGTTGTAGGTCACCATTTCAATCATATGGCTAGGGGGTTATGAGCAGATTTGTACTTTGGTTTCATTAACTTTGACAGGTAGGGAAGAGTCGAGAGACCTAAAGTATTGCAGAAGTTTGGAATGCTACAAACATAAGGCCGCGGGAAGGGATAGAAAAGGGACATCTCCTCGACGCGGTATGAACCTTAAATTTACAAGGGAAATAAGAAACTTATAACCTTACTATGGTCCGCCTCTAACATAATCTTACGGAGTATTAAACTATGAAACTCAATCCTACTCGAGGGTGGGCTCTAATTTAATTGTACAAAAACAACAAATATATATATATATATATATATATCTATAAGTATAATCAAATTTAATCACAGGATAATTCCTAGTATGAATATAAGAATTCCTAAAAGATATGACCAACCTATTAGCAACTTGAAGTTGTAGAAATTTTTCGTTTTGACCTTTCTATTATTTACAACATATTTGTCCTCTTTAGTTACCATATTATTATATTTTTCTTTTATAATGAGGATAGTAAGCCATTGTTAGGCCTATCCTTTCATACGAACTGGTTTAATAGACCCAGTGTCTGCCAATAGGAATACAGGTGTACCTTGAATGTGAGCAGTGTCCTCAAAGGTCAAAGGCGCTGCAATTGTTGACTCAGGTGCTTCAACTGTAAGTGCATGCACACGGGCTTGTTGAGGATGGTTTTATTGCGCTGTCATAGGTCTTTGAGGCGGCCTATTCTGAGGTATAGGTGGTCAGTAAAATGGTTGCGCTGGTGATGCAGATCGTAGAAGTGGAGTCGCTATATCACGTGGTGGCTGACGGTCGATCTTCTAAGGTGGCGTGACACCGTTGTCTTTCATCTTGATGAAACAGAAGAGGTCAGTGTGTCTGCCTTTATCGCAATAAGTACACCAACGTTTCGCTCGCCTTTGCTGGGTCGGCAGAGCCATGGGCCTCGGAGGCAAGTCTACATGTGGCCTCTTACCTTGGACTGGTCGGTCCTGTGATTCAGGCTGAGGCTCAGGCCCATTGGTATACATGTTTTAAAAACTCTTCTCCATCTTGCTCAGCTCGTAGAGACATGTTGACTAGCTCGGCGTAATTGAAAATGCTAGTGCAACACGTTTGAGTGTGGATATCGGGCCGCAACCTATTTGAAAAATGACACATTTTCATCGATTTATCAATTAGTATCAAAGGAGCGTATCTGGCTAGCTCCGTGAACCTGTTCTCGTACTTTGCCATTATCATGCCCCCCTGTCAGAGGCAAAGGAACTCTCCCTCCTCATGGCGGTACAGAGGGGGAAATATTTCTTGTGGAAGTGTGTCTTAAATGCACCCCAAGTCCACACGTGTCCTATGGAAACTGTTTGTAGGACATTGTCCCACCATAAACTAGCCTCATTCTTGAACATATAGGTGTTAGCTCAACTTGTTCTACCTCAGTGCAGTGCAACAGCTTCAACATCTTAGAGATGAGATCTATCCAGTACTCAGCCTTCTCGAGTCTGTGAGTACCAGCAAAAGTGGGAGGACGGAAACGCTGAAAGCGCTCAAAAAGTCTATTGGTATTTATGTTCCCAGCAGGGTGCGTAGGTGACACAGGCGAAACAACACTCATCTTATGGGCAAGGGCCCCTGCTATGGTGGCAAAAAACTATTGCTGTTGTGCCTACTGCTTCTACATCAACAACATCATCTGCTCCAGCCTATCAGTAGGGGGAGCCAGCTGAGGCATGGGTGGCGTCGACGTTGACGCATGGTTCTGCTCAGGAACCGCTAGTGTAACAGGTGGCACTACAGGCGGTGTCATATGTGTCGGCCCAGTGGCAGGGCCAGTGGCCGGCTGAGAATCCGGCATGGCAGTGTGGGTCAGGCCCAAATTAGGGTCCATCTGGCAATCACTAAGGGAAGATACCCTGTCAATCAGATTGCCAAAAGTGAGACATGCCATAACCCGTGCAGCCTTAGGTGGCATTCCCTATATTCAACATAGGGTGCAACCTAGGTCAGATTCAGCATACTCACAAACACTTTTACGCAGCATTCATACACAGACTAAATCAACTTTATGCATTTCATTTACCAAAATTGTCATAATACATGAAACACAGTGTTACATGAATCATGACAGAAGATGCATGTGAGCTAATACAACCAAGACTTCAAATATTTAAAACATTCTACTAACTACTACACCACTAGGCCTATTAACATGAAAACACAAAGATCCCATCACAGCCACAAAATAAGCTACAGGGTGACGACATGGATGACTAGGCATCCGAGTCTGGCGAAGGAGGAGGGGCGCCCTTATCCTGCAGACATCACAAGATAATTTTAAGGTGCGAGTCACCTTCTTGAACTTATGTTTCATGAGGCCACGAAGATCCATCATATCCTGTCGTAGGACAGCCTAACCCTCTTCAAGTCGAGCAAAATGGGCATCCCTAGTAGCCCGATCAGTGTCCTACTCCGATGCCGTAGGAGGAGAGCTCTCATCAGTATCTTGGGCCTCCTCTTCTTCCCCGCTCTTTTCTTCTTCTATTTCAGCTCCACCTTCCTCCTCACTCTCTTCCTCTTCACTCTCCGTCTCATCCTCACTCTCCTCAAGTTGGGCTTGTCGTTGTCGTGGCCCGATTTTCATCTGATTGAGAGTAGTTTCATTGATGAAATGTTGCGGCACTGGGAGTTCTGCGCCAAGTCCGTAACTGAACTCGCGTGCAATCTTGCATATGAGTCAGCCGAAGGGGAGTGAATCAGTCCTTCTATTAGAGCTTGTGGTAAGAACTATCTGTCACAACACGAACGTAGGCATGCACAACTTCTCCCCCTGCTTCACTTGATACAAGAAATCTACCATCAGGCGTGTACACTCGCTGCGATTGCTCCACCTGGGGTAGATGTTAAAGGTGCAGATATGGTGGAGTAGGTAGAAATCATCCATTATGCTTAATGCCAGGAGGTTATTGTTTGACTACCATTGAACCAGTCGACCACAAAGGAAACACGTACGGCGATCCCTTTCACGTGCACTCTTCAGATTCTTCTCGCTCGCGTAGACTTGGCCAAGCGGTATTCCCATGAGTCAAGTTATCAGGCCAGCGTCAATTGTGGCTTCCCGACCTCTTCCCGCGTGAATCTTGAATTGTAGGGGCTCCATCGTAGGCTCTTGAATATGGGCATAGAATGCTATGACAGTGGCCACATTTGCACAATATTTTTCCTCAAACACAGGGCCCCAACCGGCCTCACCCAGGCCCTCCAATAACAAATACTCTCCAAAGAACCTCTCATCTACGTGTGCTTCAAAAAGGACCCTACGGCCCACATATCTTCCATGGGACAAATCTGCCAGTAGAGCTCTTGGGAGAGGAGCCTGGGGATCAAGGTCCCGCTTAGTCCATATCTCATGTACAATGCCCGTGCTTGCCGGGCGCCTTTCTCTTTCCTTGAACGAGTAGGGCGACTAGGCCCGGCTTCATCCACGACACCCTTTCTCTTACCCATGAGAGAGAGAAAGGTGAAAATAAAAAATACGGCCGTAATATGCTCAAATAGAGCCGTGGAAAAGTGAAGAAAAGGGAGGAAAGGGTTGGGGTCTTTAGGTCTCCACGGATTTGAGCCTCCAAAGGGTGTGTCAAGGCTCAAATAACAAGGGTTAAAGAAGGAAAATGATGAAATAGGATGGGTTAGTGGGTTTACACAAATTTTAAACTCAAATGGGGGGGTTTAAGAGCTCAAATGAAAGGAAATGAGAGGCTTGGGAGGTGGGTGCTACTGAAAACGGTGGGGGTGTGTGTGTTTTGAAGGAAAATGATGAAATGGGTGAATTGAGGGGAGATTTGAAAGAGAAACACGAATTTTTTAAGAAAAAGGAGAGCTTGGAGGGGTAGATTATGAAGAGGGAGCGTGTTAGGAGGGGTTAAAACTGACCCACCCTACATCAGTGGGCCATACAACGCCCTAGGAGGGTCGGACCAAGCCGGCCCGGCAGACCAGGCCCGTTTGGCGGCGAGGCCCTCGCCGGTCTCTGGACTTTCTGGTGAGGGATCTCCTTTTGGGCAAGGTCCTCCCCCTAGGTCCAAAAACATGTGGATCCCACCTTGGGTCCCCCCTAGACTTGTTCGGTTTGGCCCCCGACTCTGATTCAAGTTGTTTCGGGTCCTTTCGGGTATGTTTCTGATGTACAGCTGCACATGGAGATTTTTGAAGGCTGGGATGGGATCAACCATGGTCTAAACCTATCGCTTGATGACCTAGGGTTAATCCGGGGATCCTCTCATGCGATCACGGATGGGTACAGACCCAAACAAAGCGATCGATTTCGGTGAACTTCGCCAAGTAGCGAAATCGGGGAAACCTAAGCTTGTTTCTACATTTTTCTCGCGCCCACCTATGTCGAAAAGCGTCAGCGTATGTCGTGTGACCATAACCCAAATCTGGTTTAATACAAATCATGCTTTAATACTAACTTGTAATGCCCTAAAAATCGGGGGTCGAGCATAAGCTCCACTCCCGAGTTTCAACGCATCACTTATGTAACATAGATAATGGTGATTAAATGTTGTCCATGTTAGTGCATTAAACATGAGTGGGATTACACCAAAACAGCATATCATACTCCATAGATAGTTAAATTATGCAAGCGGAAGACTGTGATAGATATATAAAATATATAAACTATTATAAGTCTCCAGAGTGTGAACATGTTATCAGGTTATATATATACATGTATACTCCAAAAATGAACAAAAAGAATCTACATGGGTGCTCCAAAAGTGTAAAATAACAAGTGTAATGGTGTCTAATCAACATCCCTGTAACCCCGTCGATTAGAACATGGTCTACATAGACCCGCCTGAAAACTGCATGTAGGAGAATGCCTCCTCATCGTCCTCGAAGTCAGGCTCCGTCTCAAGAGTCGTGTTATCACCTGCAATCAAGACAAAGTCTGGTTGGTGTTTAAAACACCATTCCATAACGTGGGAGTGAGTGATCAACTCAGTAGAACTATACAGCAAAGGTTAACATGTTATCAATTCAGTCAAGCAGTAATATAAAGCAGTAAAATCAAACATCCCTGAATACTCTTATTAATGAAAGAATGATATGAATAATGATACATGCCCTCGCCTACACTCCCTCGTGCGACACCATCTTACGGTCGCATCATGCTTTCTTCCCTTTGTGCTCTTCAACCCGGGGTACATGTAGTGTGATGTTATGAGCGTGATTACCAAGTTTTTATTCGTCTTTTTCATACAGCAAGATTGAGAAACTAAGGTACCTCCCTTATATCAATTCCCAAATAATGATCCATCTAGGGTCGTCAATCCTAGTTAATCACATACGATAGGCAAGTTCAGGTCATTACCACCAACACCATACTAACTGGCAATCTATTTTTGAAGGCTCGTCGCCAACCCGACTGGGGACCATAGCCAGGTTACACCAATGGAGATCGACAGCTCGAATAGAGTGTCCCATACCACCGTATTCGGCTCACGAGTTTGGGTTGCTCACTGGTCATTATGGGGAGGCGCGTCGCCCCAATATAGGCCGACAGCTCGACCACGGTGTCCCATACCACCATGTCCGGCTCATGAGTCATAGCAGATCGAGGTACTAAGGTTAACGGGATTTCACAGGTGAGTTTGGTACCTTAGGTTCAGGCAGTGGCGTCCATACATGGTGAACATACATCGGGTCAATCGGGTTACTTGACGAGCTTGACTAGCCCGAGTGCACGACAAGTTGAACGACATGAAGTGCGTAAGCACTCCGTGTGGCCTAACCACTGTCGCCAACCGAAGTACGGCTCGGATTCGTCAGGAACGTCCCGTGTGGTGAAACAACATCAGCCACCTAATCAGGATCTGTTATCGATTGCCTGGACTATATAATAGCCCCAACCACATTCAATTACAACAAATTATCATATGCGATAATCAAAGCAGTAATGGATCAATATTTCAAATCATACAATCATTTGAACATGTTCTGAAATGCAATGTAAATATGAATTCACACATATTCAATTCATAAACAAAACAGACATCAAATTGTGGCATACATGGAGAAAATCAAACACATCATTGAGGTAGTTGAGAATCATATCTCAACCCGCATACAGGTACACCTGGCTAACTGCTAACTCATTCAGGCATTTTTACAAACACTTAGTCTACACATTCCATCATATATATTATATATTAGTTATCATACGTATTAGGGCAAATCCTTTCGTTAAAGCGGTTTTCGCCTATACGACAATCATATATCCATGATAGCTAGTCATGGCGAGCACGAATGTAAATTCTATACTCATTCAGTCATTTTCACAAACACTTAAGCTACACATAATAACATTCATGACATATGTTGATTTGTGTCATATACTTGGACAAATCCTACCAACAAGGAGTTGTCATGTACACAACCATCATGTACATGCATTCCATAGCCACGATAGGCACAAATCATGATTTCATCTTCATTCAGTCATTTCAACAAACACTTAGACTACACTTGATAACATACACAACGTATCCTTTTACTAGGGAGTTGCCCCGTATACCACACGCATATACCCAAGGCGGATAATCAGGGCATGCACAAATCCAAGTTCCATACTCATTTAATGATTTTCACAAACACGTGGGCTACACACTTTAACATATATTGTGTATATTGGCCGTGGCGTGATTTAGGGTAAGTCCTTTCGCTAGGGAGTTATCGCATATATAACAAGCATATAGTCACGACAAATAATCATGTTAGACAAAAATCCAAATTCCATACGTATTCAAACATTTCAATACATACATAGAATACACTATATTCAAAATAGCTCATATATAATTGTAAAGCGAAACAAACGACACATTTTGCATATGAAATAGTACCCACATCAAGAATAAATCATTAACCGACATTGAAAGCCTTGAAAACCATAACCTATACACATATAGTCCGCACCTTATACCGTAAAAGCGTAACGAATTCGATAGAGACTTTAAGTCTTCGTCAACGATAGAATGACAACCTATAGCACAAGTTGAGTCAGCTATTTCTCTACTAGCGATAATTGAAACCCTAGAATAGATTACGGTTAGGTTTTCTTACCTAAGAACGAAGTCAGAATCGCCGGAATAACGATTTGGTAGTGATGGATAGGCACGTAGAGTAGCGGGGATCGAATCCCAGGAGTGACTCCAACTCTCTCACACGCTTTCTCTCTCTTTCCTTCTCTTTCTCCTCTTCTCTCTCTTAGGGTTTAGAGAATTCGTATGGAGTGAGAGAACGAGGGTTTCAAGCCCTTATATAGGCCTAAAACTGATGGGAATGACCCCAGGGTCAAGGTATACTTAGGTTATGTCTAAAGAACGTCTGTTTTGGCTTAATGGTGCATTTTCGAAGCCCTCCCTTGAGCCTAAGGTCAGACTTAAGATCCCTTATGATGGATCTAGGTCAAGATGAGTTTTCAGTCCGATCGGGTTTACAGATCGCCTGTGGCAGACCAGTTTCAGTTCAACGGTCCACGATCACCGATCAAGGCCACAAGTACACTGACCTGTGTATGAAATTTCTCCTAATTTAAGGGTGTATTTGAGTAAGATTCTAATGGTATGAATCATTATATTCGTCCCGCAAGCGACAAGTCTTAGATTGCTTAAATTCGGATTTTATTTCTAAATATATTCATGTTTCTCACACACTTCGCTCTGGGCTCAAGCGAATAGCTTCTAGACACTATCTGGACTTGATTTCTGAGGTGATTGTCAAGCCTAGTAAGGCGGTCATATTCGTTTAGTTTCGTGGTAATCGGACTTTCGACGTGCAGTACAGGTCCGATACGGAGTTTCGGTGTGCTCCCGAGAGCAACTGGGTAATGAAATTGATCCTAGATTTCAGGGTAATGTAGCCTCGATGATTCTACAAGTTTTGGGTCTTGCAGTTCGTATATAAAGTGATTCAAGCAAATTTCACAGCTAATCTAGTTTAACACTTAGTTAATTTCGTCTAATTTCTAAAGGATTTGGTCTTCAGTGATTTCTGCCTGAGGTGGTACTCGGGTCTCTGTATGGATTTTCTGAGACGTTACAATCTATCCCTCTTTAAAAAAAAATTCATCCCCGAAATTGTCTAAGGGTAATAAGTAAAGGTTTTCAGGTTAGTTCTGTTGGTTTCAGGTTTATATACGTGTTAGGGTATATAACAGCTACACTAGCCTAGCTCATATCGGTCTACCCCCCTTAAAAGTTTCTACCTTTGAGGTTTGAAGATAAATGTCTAAGTTATTATTATCGTGCTAAGTGTCTGATGTTAAAGTTTACCTAAGGGTGGTATGTTCTACCATTTATGATTGGGCTAATACAGAAAGTCAGTTGTGGTAGGCTCGAACCCGATACGTCGATTGCCCGCTTGACCAAGGCAGACAACACATTATATCCCTTCCTAATCCTGATGGATCCTGGTCTTCTACTTAGTCAAGCAGTGAGTCCCTTGGTAATCACCCAAGATTGAGAATTGAGTTAAGCCGCGAATGCCTCGTATGGATATGGTTTTGAAATTCCGAAATCGGATCATCCTAAGTATTTAAGGAGTATTATAATTTGCTAGGAGGTTAAAGCCTCATGTCTATAAGGTTGTCATTTGGATCTTATTCAATGAGTGTTCTTGTTTAACCTATATTAAACTTAGTGGATAATAAGTTGTTTCCTGGTGCTCATAGTCAAAAGAGTATACTAGAAGGGTTTTCAATCTCCTAATATTATAGTTGTAGGTCACCATTTCAACTATACGGCTAGGGGGTTATGAGCATATTTGCACTTTGGTTTCATTAACTTCGAGAGGTAGGGAAGAGTCAAGAGTCCTAAAGTATTGCAGAAGTTTGGAATGCTATAAACATAAGGCCGCAGGAAGGGAAAGAAAAGGGACATCTCCTCGATGCGGTATGAACCTTGAATTTATAAGGGAAATAAGAAACTTATAACCTTATTGTGGTCCGCCTCTAACATGATCTTACAGAGTATTAAACTATGAAACTCAATCCTACTTGAGGGTTCTAATTTAATTGTATAAAAACAACAATATATATATATATATATATATATATCTTTACGTATAATCAAATTTAATCATAGGATAATTCCTAGTATGAATATAAGAATTCTTAAAAGATATGACCAACCTATTAGCAACTTGAAGTTGTAGAAATTTTTCGGTTCGACCTTTCTACTATTTACAACATATTTATCCTCTTTAGTTACCATATTATTATATAGTTTTTTTATAATGGGGATAGTAATCCATTGTTAGGCCTATCCTTTCATACGAACTGGTTTAATAGACCCAGTGTCTACCAATAGGAATACAGGTGTACCTTGAATGTGAGCACTGACCTCGAAGGTTAAAGGCACTGCAATTGTTGACTCAGGTGCTTCAACTGCAAGTGCAGGCACACGGGCTTGTTGAAGATGGTTTGGTTGCGCTGTCATAGGTCTTTGAGGTGGCCTATTCTGAGGTATAGGTGGTCGATAAAATGGCTGCGCTGGTGATACAGATCGTAGAAGTGGAGTCGCTATATCAAGTGGTGGCCGACGGTCGATCTTCTGAGGTGGCGTGACACCGTTGTCTTTCATCTTGGTGAAACAGAAGAGGTCAGTGTGTCCGCCTTTATCGCAATAAGTACACCAACGTTTCGCTCGCCTTTGCTGGGTCGGCAGAGCCATGGGCCTAAGAGGCAAGTCTACATGTGGCCTCTTACCTAGGACTAGCCGGTCCTATGATTTGGGCTAAGGCCTCAGGCCAATTAGTATACATGTTTGAGAAACTCTATCTCCTTCTTTCTCAGCTCTTAGAGACATGTTGACTAGCTGGACGTAATTGGAAATGCTAGCGTAACACATCTGAGTGCGGATATCGGGCCGCAACTCATCTGAAAAATGCCACATTTTCATCGATTCATCAGTTAGTATCAAAGGAGCGTATCTGGATAGCCCCTTGAACCTGTTCTCGTACTTTGCCACTGTCATGCCCCCCCCCCCCATCGGAGGCGAATGAACTCTCCCTCCTTCTCATGGCGGTACGTGAGGGGGAAATATTTCTCGTGAAAGTGTGTCTCAAATGCACCCCAAGTCCACACATGTCCTGTGGGAACTGTTCGTAGGACATTGTCCCAACATAAACTAGCCTCCTTCTCAAACATATAGGTGGCTAGCTCAACTTGTTCTACCTCAGTGCAGTGTAACAGCTTCAACAATTTAGAGATGAGATCTATCCAGTACTCAGCCTCCTCGGGTCTGTGAGTACCCACAAAAGTGGGAGGACAGAAACGCTAAAAGCGTTCAAAAAGTCCACTGGCATTTATATTCCCAGCAAGGTGGGTAGGTGACATAGGCGGAACAACACTGATCTTCTGGGCAAGGGCCCTTGCTATGGTGGCGAAAAACTATTGCTGTTGTGCCTACTGCTGTTACATCAACAACATTATCTGCTCCAGCCTATCAGTAGGGGGAGCCGACTGAGGCATGGGTGGCATCGACGTTGACGCATGGTTCTGCTCAGGAACCGATGGTGTAACAGGTGGCACCACAGGCGGTGTCATATGTGTCGGCCCAATGGCAGGGCCAGTGGCGGGCTGAGAATCCGGCATGGCAGTGTGGGTCAAGCCCAAACTAGGGTCCATTGACAATCACTCAGGGAAGATACCCCATCAATCGGATCGCCAAAAGTGAGACACACCGCAACCCATACAGCCTTAGGTGGCATTCCCTATATTCAATATAGGGTGCAACCCAGGTCAGATTCAGCATACTTACAAACACTTTTACGCAGCATCCATATATAGACTAAAGCAACTTCATGCAATTTATTTATCAAAATTGTCATAATACATGAAACACAGTGTTACATGAATCATGACAGAAGATGCATGTGAGCTAATACAACCAAGACTTCAAACATTTAAAACATTCTACTAACTACTACACCACTAGGCCTATCAATATGAAAACACAAAGATCCTATCACAGCCACAAAACAAGCCACAAGGCGACGGCATGGATGACTAGGCATCCGAGTCTAGCGAAGGAGGGGCACCCTTATCCTGCAGACAGCACAATATAGTTTTCAAGGTGCGAGTCACCTTCTTGAACTTTTGTTTCACGAGGCCCCGAAGATCCATCATATCCTATCGTAGGACAGCCTGACCCTCCTCAAGTCGAGCTAAATGGGCATCCCTAGCAACCCGATTAGTGTCCTGCTCCGGTGCCGTAGGAGGAGAGCTCTCATCAGTGTCCTGGGCCTCCTCTTCTTCCTCGCTCTGTTCTTCTTCTATTTCAGCTTCACCTTCCTTCTCACACTCTCTTCCTCTTCACTCTCCATCTCATCCTCACTCTCCTTAAGTCGACTTATCGTTGTCATGACCCGATTTCCATCTGATTGAGAGTAATTTTATTGATGAAATGTTGCAGCACTGGGAGTTCTACACCAAGTCCGTAGCCGAACTCGGCCGAAGGGGAGTGAATCAGTCCTTCTATTGGATCGTGCGGTAAGAACTATCTATCGCAACACGAATGTAGGCACTCACAACTTCTCCCTCTACCACGCTTGATACAGGAAATCTACCATCAGGAGCATACACTCGCTGCGATTGCTCTACCTGGGGTAGACGTTAAACGTGCAGATATGGTGGAGTAGGCGGAAATCATCCATCATGCTTGACGCCAGGAGACTATTGTTTGGCTACCATTGAACCAGTCGACCACAAAGGAAACGCGTACGACGATCCCTTTCACGTGCACTCTTCAGATTCTTCTCGCTCGCATAAACTTGGCCAAGCGATATTCCCATGAGGCGAGTTATCAGGCCAGTGTCAATTGTGGCCTCCTGACCTCTTCCTGCGGGAATCTTGAACTATAAGGGCTCCAGCGTAGGCTCTTGAATATGGGCATAGAATGCTCTGACAGTGGCCACATTTGCATGATATTTTTCCTCAAACACAGGGCCCCAACCGGCCTCACTCAGGTGCTCCAATAATAGATACTCTCAAAAGAACCTCTCATCCACGTGTGCTTCAAAAAGGACCCTACGGCTTGCATATCTTCCATGGGACAAATCCACCAGTAGAGCTCTTGGGAGTGGAGCCTGGGGATCGAGGTCCCGCTTAGTCCATATCTCATGTACAACGCCCGTGCTTGTGGTGGCGCCTTTCTCTTTCTTTGAATGAGTAGGGCGACTAGGCCCGGCTTCATCCACGACACTCTTTCTCTTTCCCATGAGAGAGAGAAAGGTGAAAATCAAAAATACGGCCGTAATAAGCTCAAATCGAGCCATAGAAAAGTGAAGAAAAGGGAGGAAAGGGTTGAGGTCTCTTGGTTTCCACGGAATTAGCCTCCAAAGGGTGTGTCAAGGCTCAAATGACAAGGGTTAAAGAAGGAAAATGACGAAATAGGATGGGTTAGTGGGTTTACACGAGTTTGAGACTAAAATGGGGGTTTAAGAGCTCAAATGAAAGGAAATGAGAGGCTTGGGAGGTGGGTGTTGCTAGAAACGGTGGGGGTGTGTGTTTTGAAGGAAAATAATGAAATGGGTGAATGGAGGGGAGATTTGAGAGAGAAACACGAATTTTAGAAGAAAAAGGAGAACTTGGAGGGGTATATTATGAAGAGGGAGCGTGTTAGGAGGGGTAAAAACTGACCCACCCTACATTAGTGGGCCATACAACACCCTAGGAGAGTCGGCCCGAGCCGGCCCGCCCGACCAGGCCCGTTTGGCGGCGAGGCCCTTGCCGGTCTTTGGACTTTCTGGCAAGGGCTTGCCCTTTGGGCGAGGTCCTCCCCCTAGGACCAAAAACATGTGGGGCCCACCTTGGGTCCCCCTAGACTTGTTCGGTTTGACCCCCGACTCCGATTCGAGTTGTTTCGGGTCCTTTTGGGTATGTTTCTGATGTACAGCTGCACATGGAGATTTTTGCAGGCTGGGATGGGATCAACCATGGTCTAAACCCGTCGCTTGATGGCCTAGGAGTGATCCAGGGATCGTCTCATGTGATCACGGATGGGTACAGACCTGAACAAAGTGATCGATTTTGGTGAACTTCGCCAATTGGTGAAATTGGAGAAACCTAAGCTTGTTTCTACATTTCTCTCGCACCCACCTCTGTCAAAAAGCATCAGCGTATGTCGTATGACCATAACCCAGGTCTGGTTTAATCTAAATCATGCTCTGATACCAACTTGTAACACCCTGAAAATTGGGGGTCGAGCATAAGCTCCATCTCGAGTTTCAACGCATCACTTATGCAACATAAACAATGCTAATTAAATGTTATCCATGTTATTTCTTTAAACATGAGTGGGATTACACCGAAACAGCATATCATACTCCAGAGATGGTTAAATTATGCAAGCGGAAGACTGTGATAGATATATAAAATATATAAACTATTATAAGTCTCCAGAGTGTGAACATGTTACTAGGTTATATATATACATGTATACTCCAAAAATGAACAAAAAGAATCTACATGTAAAAGTATAAAATAACAAGTGTAATGGCGTCTAATCAACATCCCTGTAACCCCGTCGATCAAAACATGGTCTACATAGACCCGCCTGAAAACTGCATGTAGGAGAATGCCTCATCATCGTCCTTAAAGTCAGGCTCCTCCTCAGGAGTCGCGTCATCACCTGCAATCAAGACAGAGTTTGGTTGGTGTTTAAAACACCATCCCGTAACGTGAGAGTGAGTGATCAAATCAGTGGAACTATACAGCAAAGGTTAACATGTTATCAATTCAGTCAAGCAGTAATGATAAAGCAGTAAAATCAAACATCCCTGAATACTCTTATTAATGCAAGAATGATATGAATAATGATGCATGCCTTCACCTACACTCCCTCGCACGACACCATCTTACGGTCGTGGCATGCTTTCTTCCCTCTATGCTCTTCAACCTGGGGCACATACAGTGTGATGTTATGAGCGTGATTACCAAGTTTTTATTAGTCCTTTTCATACAGCGGGATTGGGATACTTAGTTACCTCCCTTATATCAATTTCCAAACAATAATCCATCTAGGGTCGTCAATCCTAGTTAATCACATATGATAGGCAAGTTCAGGTCACTGCCACCAACACCCTACCAACTGGCAGTCTATTTTCGAAGGCTTGTCGCCAACTAGACTGGGGACCACAGCCAGGCTGCACCAATGGAGGCCGACAGCTTGAATACAATGTCCCATACCACCGTATTCGGCTCACAAGTTTGGGTTACTCACTGGTCACTATGAGGAGGCTCGTCACCCCAGCATAGGCCGACAGCTCGACCACGGTGTCCCATACCACCATGTTCGGCTCATGAGTCTTAGCGGATCGAGGTACCAAGGTTAACAGGATTTCACTGGTGAGTTTGGTACCTTAGGTTTAGGCAGTAGCGTCCATACATGGTGAACATACATCGGGTCAATTGGGTTACTTGACGAGCTTGACTAGCCCGAGTGCACGACAAGTTGAAGGACATGAAGCGGGTAAGCACTTCGCGTGGCCTAACCACTGTCGCCAACCGAAGTATGGCTCGGATTCATTAGGCATGTCCAGTGTGGTGAAACAACATCAGCCACCTAATCAGGATCTGTTACCGATTACCTGGACTATATAATAGCCCCAACCACATTCAATTACAACAAATTATCATATGAGATAATCAAAGCAGTAATGGATCAATATTTCAAATCATACAATCATGTGAACATGTTCTGAAATACAATGTAAACATGAATTCGCACATATTCAATTCATAAACAAAACAGACATCAAAATGTGACATACATGGAGGAAATCATACACATCATTGAGGTAGTTGAGAATCATATCTCAACCCGCATACAGGTACACCTGGCTAACTGCTAACTCATTCAGACATTTTTACAAACACTTAGTCTACACATTCCATCATACTTATTATATATTAGTTATCATACGTATTAGGGTAAATCCTTTCATCAAAGGGGTTGTCGCCTATACGACAATCATATATCCACAACAGCTAGTCATGGCGAGCACGAATGTAAATTCTATACTCATTCAGTCATTTTCACAAACACTTAAGCTACACATAATAACATTCATGACATATGTTGATTTGTGTCATATACTTGGACAAATCCTTCCAAAAAGGAGTTGTCGCATACACAACCATCATGTACATGCATTCCATAGCCACAATAGGCACAAATCATGATTTCATCTTCATTTAGTCATTTCAACAAACACTTAGACTACACTTAATAACATACACAACATATGTTGTTATAACATGTATTAAGCCAAATCCTTTTTCTAGGGAGTTACCCCGTATGCCACACGCATATACCCAAGGCGGATAATCATGACATGCACGAATCCGGGTTCCATACTCATTTAATCATTTCCATAAACACGTGGGCTACGCACTTTAACATATATTGTGTATATTTGCCGTGGCGTGATTTAGGGCAAGTCCTTTTGCTAGGGAGTTGTTGCATACATAACAAGCATATAGTCACGGTAAATAATCATGTTAGACAAAAATCCAAATTCTATACGTATTCAAACATTTCAGTAGTACATAGAATACACTATATTCAACATAGCTCATATATAATGGTAAAGCGAAACAAACGACACATTTTACAAGTGAAATAGCTCCCATATCAAGAATAAATCATTAACCGACATTGAAAACCTTAAAAACCATAACCTACACTTCTATAGTCCGCACCTTACACCGTAGAAGCGTAACGAATTCGATAGAGACTCTAAGTTTTCGTCAACGATGGAATGACAACCTATGACACGAGTTAAGTCAGCTATTTTGCTACTAGCGACAATTGAAACCCTAGAACAAATTAGGGCTAGGTTTTCTTACCTAAGAACGAAGTCAGAATCGCCGGAATAGCAATTTGGTAGTGATGGATAGGCACGTAGAGTAGCGGGGATCGAATCCCAGGAGTGACTCCAACTCTCTCACACACTTTCTCTCTCTTTCCTTCTCTTTCTCCTCTTCTCTCTCTTAGGGTTTAGAGAATTCGTATGGAGTGAGAGAGTGAGGGTTTCAAGCCCTTATATAGCCCTAAAACTGATGGGAATGACCCCAGGGTCAAGGTGTACTTAGATTATATCCAAAGAGCGTCTGTTTCAGCTAAGGGAGCATTTCTGAAGCCCCCCTTGAGCCTAAGGTCAGACTTAAGATCCCTTATGATGGATCTAGGTCAAGCTGAGTTTTCGGTCCGATCGAGTTTACAGATCGCCTGTGGCAGACCAGTTTCAGTTCAATGGTCCACGATCATCAATCAGGGCCACAAGTACACTGACCTGTGTATGAAATTTTCCCTGATCCAAGGGTGTATTTGGGTCAGATTATGATGGTCTGAATCCTTATATTTGGCCTATAAGCGACAACTCTCAGATTATTTAAATTCAAATTTTATTTCTAAATATATTCACGTTTCTCACACACTTCACTCTAGGCTTAAGCGAATAGCTTCAGGACACTATTTGGACTTGATTTCCGAGGTGGTTGTCAAGCCTAGTAAGGCGGTCATATTCATTTAGTTTCGTGGTAATCGGACTTTCGACGTGCAGTCCAGGTCCGATACGGAGTTTCGATGTGCTCCCAAGAGCAACTAGGTAATGAGATTGATCCTAGATTTCAGGGTAATGTAGCGTCGATGATTCTGCAAGTTTTGGGTCTTATAGTTCATAAATAAAGTGGTTCAAGCAAATTTCACAGCTAATCTAGTTTAACACTTAGTTAATTTCGTCTAATTTCTAAAGGATTTGGTCCTGAGTGATTTCTGCCTGAGGTGGTACTCGGGTCTCTGTACAGATTTTTCTAGGATGTTACAGAGATGGAAGGATGGATTGAAGCGCATACATCATGTTGGAGTCCCTTGCACCGTCCAGACATTTCTGGACGGTGGGGATACCGAACACTTGCATTAAGGTGAGTCTCACATACGTGACCCACCTCCAGAAACATGCGTGTGTGTATATACACACACACACATACTATAATATAATATATTATATCATGTATATATAAGTTATAAGGACTCCACCGTCCAGGCCCCTGGAGGTTTGGACGGTGCAGATCTAATGCGCATATCATGGCGGGTCCACACGTGTGGCCCACCTCGTCATCATATATATATATAAACTATATTATATATACAATTTTTTTTACAAGACACGTCCAGGCGCTGGTATGTCTAGACGCTAGAGTGCATCCCACTATCAGTTCACGCTTCACTGGATGGACGGTGTGAGATGTTTTCAAGGTGGGTCCCACATGGACGTGGCCCACCTGATTTGGATCAATCCAATATTTGTGCTTTCTCATCATCCAGGCCCACTTGATGGCCTGGATAAAATAGATGGACGGCATAAATAAAATACATTCATCATGGTGGGTCCACGATCGGTGTGGATCTCGTAGACCACGCCCATCACAAAGAGAGAGAGAGAGAGAGAGAGAGAGAGAGAGAGAGAGAGAGAGAGAGAGAGAGATAGGTGAGAAGAGGAGGAACCCCGCCACTATGGGCCCTCCCTAAATACAAAGCATACATCAAGATGGGTCCCACCATATGTCGGTCCTCAAATAACAAAATTGACGGTTAGATCACCCACCGATTGGCCTTCTTCTTTAGCTCCTTGAACTCCTTAGCTCCCAAGCTCCTTCTTTAAAGGTGGATGATGAAATTTGAAAGGTGGAGATGGGAGATGAGAGGTGTAAAAGGTGGGCCACACATGGCTCTCTAACTCTTTGGAAGCCATGGACGTTGGCTCTCTTGGGAGTTACTTGAATGGGGTGAAGAGAGAAAATGAAAGAGTGATGGGAGTTATAAGGATGGATGACATGGAGTGTATGGGTGAGGGATGGGGCTAATTGACTTTTTGGGCATGAGATGAGATGGGGTATGGGTAGCATTGCCTTGTTGACATGAAAGACATGGGAGAGGTAAGGTCTTAGTTCACTTAGTGGAAAGAGGAGGGTATGGGTAGAGATTCCATTCTCTCAACTAGGAATCTTCCTGAAAACGGCGCACACGTTGCCCGCGGTGTTTCCTTAATTTATTCTCAAGCCTACAACTCCTGGCGTGGGTATCGTACCGGTACACGAGACATGGCATCGGAACCGCGGCGACGGTGCAGTCACTAGGGTGCAAGTCTCGGGTTAAGCCGATCTGGAATACGGGATATGACTCAGGGATGCGCACAAATGCTATTTACGTGACGAGGGTCACCGGAATTTGATCGGCAGGACTGCGGAGCTTACAGAACAACACGGTCTAGGATACATGCCTCACAAAAGGCCAAGCTTGGGTGGGATTTTTGGATGCCACACCCAAGAGGCCCACGTTGTGTTCATCCCCTGCGGATGGGAGAGCTGTCAGGCCGAACGGGAGCTGAATTAGCCCAACGATGAATTGATCCAAATCTTCTTATCCTCTGTATCTGATGTATAAATGCCCTCCTCCATGATGTGGTCTACAATGACCCGAGGAAGAAGGAGAATTGCCGCATTTGGGTCGCACCACCCATATGGGCCAATGAAGGAAAAGACCTGCTGCTGTGGTTGTGCTAAGAGGTGTGGAGGCCATTGACACAGGGGGCCCAGACCGCTCCAGTCGTCATCCGAAAAAGCGCATTCCCCTTTGCCAATAATTCCTCTAGAGTTAGTTGCGATCACCTGAAAGTACTGGCGGATATGCTTCCATAAAGGGGAGGCCCATGCAACATTATTCCCTCCCAAGAAAGAATCAGACGGGCTGGCCGACTGACTATCCGAGAGGTATTTGCTCTTTATGAAGTTGGCCCAGCAGCTGTCTTTGCCTTTATTCATAATGGTCTAGGCCATTTTCATCTTGAAGACTTGCATTACAGCCCTCAGACCCCTGACGCCCAGCCCACCTTCCGTTTTCATGGAAGAGATGCATTTCCAGCTAATCCAGTACAAGCATTTTTTGTCCCCTTCCCAGCCCCAGAAAAAATCTACAAAGGAAGATTCTAGCACTCCCAAAAGAGAACGGGAGATGTACGATGCCGCCAGCGTGTGGACCGGAATGCTACTAAGAACATGGTTGATAAGAGTGATTTTACATGCTTGGGAGAGGATTTTTTATTTTCAACCAGCAATCGTCTACTGGATCCTCTAAAAAATGGGCTAGAAAAATTCTCTCTTACTTCTTCCCTTGAATATCGGAACACCCAGGTAGGTAAATGGGGAATCACATTGCCTAAAACCAAGGATATTCTGAACCACCTTAACTCTGGCCTCAGACTGATGGGCAAACAATATGAAAAAACTCTTCCTGGGGTTGATGCTTTAGCCCGACGCTTGATGGTAGTGATCAAGGAAAGCTTTAATCCGCAACAAAGTGTTTCGGCCCCTATTAGCAAGTAATAATGTGTCGTTAGCGAAGAGAAGGTGGGACACCACAGGGCAGTTCCTACGAGCACTGAACGGTTGACACCTCCCACTATGGATCAGATTTTTGTAGCTCCTACCCAGAATTTCTGCTGCCAAAATGAAAGGGCTGGAAAGAGAGGATCGTCTTGACGAAGGCCCCTCGTAGAGTGAAAAAAAGCCGTAAGATTCTCCGTTAACCTAGACGGAGAACCAAGAGTTCGACCAACACTTCTCAACCATCAAAATCTAGACATCGTCAAAGCCAAAGTGACGAAGGATTGCTTTGAGGAAAGCCCAATCCAGCTTGTCATAGGCCTTCTCCATGTCAAGTTTAATGAAAATATTTCCACCTTTAACGCATTTGTTGATGTCTCGAAACAACTCTTAGGCTAGTGTGTAGGTCTCCACGATGCTTCTGCCTTGCACAAAGGCACCCTATTCCACCGAGATGATCTTAGGTAGAATTTTGCTAAGCCTATTGGCTATAATCTTTAAGCAGATTTTGTAGATACAGTTGCACAAACTGATGGGGCGAAAGTCTGTAAAAGATTCTGGCGCTAACTTTTTCGGAATGAGACAAATCATTGTAGTAGAAAAAGCCCGTGGAAATGGCTCACCGGCAAAGAGAGAGCATGCCGCCGCCAAGATATCAGGCCCCATGATAGACCAGCAGCCCTGGAAGAATGCCCTAGTGAAACCATCAAGCCCGGGGGCCCCATCCTTCGGGAGGCTCATCACAATAGCGTGTGTTTCATCTAAGGAAGCTTCCACCATGAGCATAGTGTTATCTTCCACAGAAATGGATGGCTTGATGACGACAAGTAGGTCACCTAGAGGGTAACAAGGCTGGGCTTCTGAGAGAGAAGAAAAGAACTCAATTGCACCTTCTTGATTGATTCCTGGGCAGCAACTAATGATCCATCAGCCAGTTTAATCTCACTGATGTGAGATCTCCTTTCACGGTCGGTGGCTGAGCTATGAAAAAACTTCGTGTTCTTGTCCCCCTCTTGGAGCCAGTGATTTTTGGACTTTTGTTTCCAAAAGATTTCCTCTCAGGCTTCCAGGTTCGTCAGCTCAGCTTTGGCCCTGTTAACAGCCTGTTGGGAATCCAGGCTATCCGTGCACTAAGCGGTCCGTTTCACTTCGATGAGATCTTGTTCTGCTTTCCTTATATTGTGGAACACATTCCCAAAGGTATCTCTATTCTAGTTGATCAACGCCTTCGTCATGTTCTTCATTTTACTTTGTAAGGCCTACATAGGGGAGCCCATGAAGTCTGTATTCCAAGCCATCTTGACCTAATCAAGGAAGGATTCATTGGACATCCACATACGTTGAAATCTGAATGGTTTGGGGAAAGATCGAATCTACTGCGGGAAAGATAGGAGAAGAGGCGCATGCTTTGAGTTGAGCTTGGCCAAGTGTCGAACTTCCTTGGGCTGCATTGGAGATGGAATTGTGAAATCCTAATTTGAGGCCAATCTTCACCCGTTTCTTGTCTCTAAGCATCGGTTCCAGGACATCCACCACTGCCGGCTTAAAGAGCTTGATCAATCATTTGAGAGTCTTGATTGTAAGCAAGTTTCCTACCCCTCGAGCATTCCAGACGAGCAGGCTATCCATTGTTTTCTTAATTGGCCAACATCATTTTGCGCTTCAATTCTTTGAGTCTTCCATTCCAGCTAACTTCAATACCTTTTGTGCTTGTAGAAGCTGGTCTCCCTCTACGATAGTAGCATAGGTTCTTTCTTGGTTTCTTGATTCTACTCCTTTTTCTAGCTGATCTTACGTCTGTCTGCTGCCTGTCTGAGTCAGGTTCCATTCGAGGTTGATCCTTTTCCTTAAGCCCATAGAGATTCTGAGCTTCACCCTTGGCTGATGGAGAGATTGGACGAATAGTGGGGTCTATCTCTGAGGAGATGGGATCAAGCAGAGAGAACGGAAGAGGTCTGATGCAACGGCTAGGAGATGGATCTGGAATCACAGCTCGGCTATCCATTTGCTGCAATTCTGATCGCTAGAGAAGTGGAGAAGGGGCATGTTGGAAGAACGGGGAGAGATCTACGGAGAGTTAGATGGTGTTAAGTGGATCCTCCCTGTCAGCAAATGTCTGATGAAATGCATTCCAATTTGAAACTTCATCATCCTCTTCCAATTGCTCAAAAGTATCCCTAAGTTTCAATGGGCCGCTGCCTTCCGAAAGGGCTCTACACACTAACTTGGATCTTTTTTAAGATTTGGGAGCTGGCGAAATATCTATCAGTTCCACCTGGGAATCCATCAAACCATTCACAGAGTGCTTTAAGTTGTGCTTGCTATTACCATGATGCAGGCTATTGGCTTGAACCTGATGTGAAGGAGAAGCCGCTTGATTACTAAGGTTCAAAGGTTCAGCTGCTAAATAACTCGAACCATGTTCCAGGCTTAGAGGAGGGCTGACTTCAGGATGCATATCGCTGCATTTGGTGCAGTCCAGGAGCTTTGGGGAAGCATGCTGCGATAGCGGGGGTGGGTTAGTGGGTGCGGCATTCTAAAAAATAGGGGTTGGGTGTATTAGTGACAGGGATTGCTCTTAGATGGGAATGTGAGGGACCTGAGGAACGGTGGCAGGGAGTAGAGGGCTGATGAGAATTTGAGGGATAGCTAGTATTAGAATGGGTTGGTTGTTAGTGGACTTTGGTCGAGCATGTGGTAGGCCTTAGCATGGTAAGGCATTGGAGGGAAAAGTAGGGGATGGGCTGTAAGGATTCTGCTTATGGACAGCAATTAAGGCAGAGGGTTGGTCTAGATGGTGGAAAGCTCTTTCCACCCACTCCCTAGTTAACCTGTGGGTTGAGGACAGAGGGTTTTGAATGAGGGCTTCACCATTCAAAAGAGGATTAGGCTGTTCAATCATTCCCTAAATGGGGTATTCTCTATCTGCCACTAGCAAAGTCCTTGAGCTATGGAGGTCTCGGTTAGGCAGCAACTTAATCTTAACCTGAGCCCTAGAGAGATCCCGACTTAGCTTGGTGTAGCTATCATCCTCTATCACTGAACCGTAGGTAGATCCCAGTCCCGCAAAGACTGATTCAATCTAGGTGTGGGGAGGGATGGCATACGGAGAGATCCATATGCATACCTCAAATGGGGCCTATTTGGGGGACCACGGAAGAACATTAACTAGGCCCATCATGTGGTGGAACTCAACATCCACATTTAAGGAGAGCAGGTCTTCCCTTGTCTTGAAGGGCAATAGGAATGTGCTGAGATGAATACGAGCTACATCAATTGCTGAGGCCGTATATCTGGATTCAGACAGGGCTTGGATGAGGCGATTCATGGGGATATGGGGGCCAATAGCCTGGGCTAACAAAGATAAGTTAAGATTCTACTGTTTGCTCTTAATCTCTGCGGTATTTGCCGTGAAACAGAGGTTTCCCCTGATCGGCTTGTGGAGAGTTTGATGCGGCAACACTGAATTTGGTCTGGAGGGCCTGGTTGGAAGAACCAGTGGGTTTGCCAATGTGATGTCGCGGAAAGATTGGCCTGAGCGAGGGAGTGTGGGTTTAGGTCGTGGTGGGGGTGGGGGTGGGGGTGGGGGTTGGGAGGGTGGCTTCCTTCTAGGGTTAGCTATTTCTACCTTTAGAGGTCTGCCATCCACTCGTCTGCCATTTAGAACACCCATGGCAGCATATACATCAGCCGCATATAGGAATCTGACGAATGCGAACCCTCTTAGTGTTGGACACGGTGATGGATTTGTGCAAATCCAAAACCATGTGAGAACCGTGTATGTTAGCTATATGTTGAGATTTTTCTTCTAAGTTTAGAGTGCTAGCTGGGTTAAGATAATAATAGATATTTTTTCTGGATTTTTTCTATGTTTAGTTGCCCCTAGGAAGCATCTAGATAGGGATATCTTAGTCATTTCACATAAGGAGAAAAGCCTATAAAAGGCACCATTGTATTCATTTCTTACTCAATTTAAAATACAACAATTCAGCTCTCTTCCTCTTTCAAGTTTTTTTTTTTTTTTTTTTTTTTTTTTGTTCTGTGGTGGCTGTAGCTACATGTTAGCAAGAAGTGGGGTTTTAACCCCAACAAATTGGTATTAAAGTCGTTGATCTTTGGGCCTCATCAGCAAGAAGCGGGTCCTCTTCCAAATGAGCAGCAGCCGTCACCTGCACCAGCCACGTTTCCTCCTTGTTTGGTTTTGAAAAACCCAACAAGCAGCAAAAGAAAAAATTGCCCAGATTTGTTTTGGGCCTTGATAGTAAAAACTGCCCAGATTTTTTTTTGGGCCTTGATAACAAAAAGCTACCTAAATTTTTTTTTGGGCCTTGATAGCAAAAACTGCCCATAATTTTTTTGGGCCTTAATTAAAAAAAAAAACTGCCCAGATTTTTTTTTCTTTCATAGCAAGACTGTTCAATTTTTTTTTTTTTTTTTTTTTTTTTGCCTTGATAGCAAAAACATCATCAAACTGTCAAGATTTTTTTATTTGTAAAATCTGACAGTTTTTTCCTCTTTTTTCATCTCAAGTGATGGACAGTCTTTGAACTATAGCAGCATATATATTGAAATATTTTAATGGCAAGTACAATACAACCTCAAATACCCAAGGTGCCAAAGGACAACTACGAAAACTGGTGCATACAAATGAAAGCCTTGTTTAGATCTCAAGATCTCTGGGATATCATCACCAATGGGTATGAAGAGCCCAAAACGGTGCAAGAATCCACCTACACCGCCGAAGAAAAGGCCAATCTCAAGGATTAAAGAAAGATAGATAAGAAAGCTCTTTTCCTCATCAATCAAGGGTTGGATGATTCCACCTTTGAACGAATCACTGAAGCAACATCATGTAAGTAAGCATGGGAGACCCTTAACACCATCTTTAAGGGTGTTGATTGTGCCAAAAGGGTTCGACTCCAAACCCCTAGAGTAGAGTTCGAAGCGACTCACATGAAGGAAGGTGAGAATATTGCTGATTATTTTTCGCAATTGCTTGTAACTATCAATAATCTAAAAAGAAATTGTGAGAAGATTGAAGATGTCTGATTTATTGAAAAGATACTTCTATCCCTCATAACCAAGTTTGAGCATGTGGTTGTGGCAATCGAAGAATCAAAAGATATTGAAAAACTCTCCATTGAGGAGCTGATGGGTCGTTGCAAGTTCATGAGCAATGAATACAGAAGAATGCCAGTTCCATGCCGATGGAACAAGCTTTAGAGTCAAGGTTGACTCTGAATGATAATAATGGTGGACATGGAAGTTCACAACGTAGTGGACGTATTGCTAGCAATCACGCAAGAGGTAAAGGGTGCAGATACCCACAAAGTCATGGCCAAAACTAGCAGAAAAATACCAATTTCTGTAGAAGAGGAAATGGTAGAGGCAGATCGATTTGTGGACGGGGAAGTACAAAGAACATCCAGTGTTATAATTGCAACAAGCTTGGCCACTATGCATCTGATTGTTAGAGCAAGCTGGTGAATCAAGATGAGCAATCCAACTATGCCGAAGCATCAGGACATGAACAAGAAAGCTCCACACTTCTCCTTGCACAAGAGAAAGACAGTGATCAGCAGGATGTATGCTATCTCGACACAGGTGCAAACAATCACATGTGTGGTGACAAGAAACTCTTTGTGGAACTCACAGAAGGAGTTCATGGCGATGTAACATTTGGAGACTCATCAAAAATGCTGGTGAAATGTAAAGGCAAAATCAAAATCTTTCAGAAGAATGGTATTCCAAACTATATCTCCAATGTGTACTACGTGCCCAACATGAAAAGTAATATACTGAGTCTCGAATAACTCCTCGAAAAAGGGTATGCCATACACATGGAGAACTCTTCTCGTTCCATAAGAGATATGCATGGACGTTTAATTGTGAAAGTCCAGATGGCGAAGAATCGTATGTTTCCTCTCCATATAAACACAATACTTGCGAAGTGTTTTTATGGAAAAATAAAGAATGATTCCTGGATGTGGCATCTTCGCTTTGGCCATCTAAATTTCAGTGGCCTGAAACTTCTATCCTTATCAAGCATGGTGCATAGCTTACCTACTATTGAAGCTCTAGAACATGTGTGTGATGCGTGCACACTTGGAAAACAATAAAAGAACTCCTTTCCGAGTGGAGTATCCCAAAGAGCAAGAGAACCGTTACAGTTGGTTCACACTGACATCTGTGGACCATTGGAGTCAATCTCTCTTAGAGGTAATAAATACTTTATTACCTTCATTGACGATTTCAGTAGAAAATTATGGGTGTATGTAATCAAAGAGAAGTCTGCTGCTTTTACTATTTTTTAAAATTTTAAGGCCCTTATTGAAAAAGAAAGTGGTCTTAAAATCAAAATCCTTAGATTTGACAGAAGTGGGGAGTACGCCTCAAATATTTTTTAAGAATATTGCAGGGAACATGGCATTAAGCAACAACACATTACAGCATACATGCCACAACAAAATGGAATTGTGGAACGGAAGAATTGCACCATCCTCAACATGATGAGGACCATGCTGAAGGAGAAAAGTCTGCCAAAGAATTTCTGGGCAGAGGCAATTGCATGTACTTCCTATCTGCTCAATAGGTGTCCGATCAAGAGTGTCAGATTCAAGACATCGCTGGAAGCATGGAGTGGATACAAGCCGAGCGTGGCACACCTTAAGATCTTTGGGTGTGTCGCGTACGCTTAAGTTCTAGAAGTGAGAAGAAAAAAGCTTGATGATCGTGGTGAAAAGTGCATCTTCATTGACTACAGTGAATAATCAAAAGCGTACAAGCTTTATAACCCACTAACCAATAAGGTGATGGTAAGTAGAGATGTAGTGTTTTGTGAGAAAGAATCCTAAAAGTGGAACAAGGAAAATTCGGCCAAAAAAAGTCGGGTCGAGGCCAAAGAATATGAAGAAGAGAGGCATGTGAATTAGAAGCAGACACCCACATCATCCCCTTCGGATTGCAGAAGTCCATGAGTATGTTCCATCTCCCCTGGAAGCACTTCATCAAATCAGAATTCAGCTAGCACATCTTCATCCAATTCTCCTTCATCCTTGGCTCCTATAAAAATGAGAAGCCTCAACGACATCTATGCAGAAACTGAGGAAGTGAAGTTACTCTGCCTGTATACTGACCATGAGCCTCTCACATTCGAGGAGGCTGTGAATGAAGAATGTTGGAGAAAGGCTATGAAAGAAGAGATTCATGCCATCGAGAAGAATCGAACATGGGAGCTGACTTCACTCCCTAAAAGCCAGAAGACCATTGGTCTCAAATGGGTGTACAAAATCAAGTGAAATGTTGATGGTAAGATCAAATGATATAAGGCAAGACTCGTAGCAAAAGGTTACAAACAGAAATATGGGGTAAACTATGAAGAAGTTTTCACCCCAGTTGCTCGCCTTGACACTGTAAGAATGATTATCTCCCTTGTAGCTCATCACAATTGGATGATCTACCAATTGGATGTGAAATCTGCATTCTTAAATAGAGTACTCGAAGAAGAAGTCTACGTTGACCAGCCTGAAGGCTTTATCATGCAAGGGGAGGAACACAAGGTGTATCAACTGAAGAAAGCCCTGTATGGGCCGAAGCATGCTCCCTGTGCTTGGAATGCATGGATCGATGGCTATCTTCAAGAGAATGGTTTCGTCAAATGTTCGTATGAGCATGCCATTTACACAAAGAAGAATGCCTGTGGTGATATGCTTATAGCTTGTTTATATGTTGATGATCTGCTGTTCACTAGGAACAACCAGGCTATGTTTGAAGAATTCAAGCAGGCTATGTTCAAAGAGTTCGAGATGACTGATGGTGAATTGATGTCATTCTTCTTGGGCACTGAAGTGAAGCAACAAGTCGGCTACATTTACATATCCCAGAAGAAGTACACAAATGAACTTCTTGAGAAATTTCAAATGGTCGACTGTAAAGCCGTAAATACACCTGTTACAACAGGCCTAAAGCTCACAAAAGATGGAGAAGGAAGAAACATCAACTCAACCCTATTCAAGAGCCTAATCGGAAGCTTAAGGTACCGCACAATCACTAGGCCAGATATATTCTACAGTGTTGGGCTTCTAAGCCGGTATATGGAAGCCCCAAAAGAGTTACACTGGCTAATTGCAAAATGAGTACTGAGGTATATCAAAGGAACTATTGAATTCGGTATGTTTTATCCATGCGATGATGAGGCGATGTTGTATGGATACTCTGATAGTGATTGGGGTGGTGACCAAGATGAAAGAAAATGCACCACAGGCTATGCTTTCTATCTTAGGTCGACGGCATTTACATGGAATTCAAAGAAGCAGAGTGTGGTCGCCCTGTCCACATGTGAAGCTGAGTACATAGCAGCTTCATCTACTGTATGTGAGGTAATCTGGCTAAGGAATCTACTAAAGGAGCTGAAGCATCCACAGGAGGAATCCACTATTATATACATAGACAATATGGGAATAGGCCCCAGGCAACGCCCGGCTAGGATTGATGAGTACAGGGATGAGATAGAAGAAGAGACCGAAGAGGAGGAAGGCAGTGAAGAAGAGGAAGGCAGTGAAGAAGAAGAAGGCAGCAGAGAAGAGGGACAAGAAGAAGAAGAAGAGGCCTACTACCCATGAGGATCGCCATGATCAGGCTACCCTATAAGCCCGCATGGCCAGGATTGAGGAAAATCAGGCCTACTTAAAGCTGAAGTTCGAAGAGAACCAAGCCTACCTGAAGCATAAGTTTAAGAAAATGTCTCGCACCCTAAAGGCCCTCCTGTGCTGTATGCAGGATTAGGGAGCGCCTTTGCCTTCACCAGAATTGGAGGACTAGTCGTGCATTTGTATTTGTTTCTTTCTTACTTTTTGTAATGGCCTTGGATAGGCTTAGTTTGGATGCTAAGTTAGTAAGTGTTGAAACCTTTTGTTAGTTAGCTTACATGCATCCTTTGTCATAGTGCATATAATATCACATCATATGTAACTGTGACAATTTTGTTAAATGAAATGCATGAAGCTTCTTTTGTTTAGAAATGTGTAGAATGTTTGGAAAATGTGGATGATGTTGTCCTAATCCTATAAATGTTGCACCCTATGTTGTATATAGGGAATGCCTCCTAAAACTACTTAGAACATGGCACGTCTCCCACTTGGCGGAATGATTGATGGGGCCTCTCACCCGAGTGGTAGCCAAATGGACCCTAGCTTGGGTCCGAGTAGGAACACGATGCCAGATTCACAATCGGCCACTAGCCCCACAAATGAACCAACACCTAGTGCACCACCTGTTCTGGGTTAGAACTGTGCATCTTCGTCGACGCCACACATGCCTCAAGCAGCCTCTCCCCCTGATAGGTTGGAGCAGATGATGCTCCTAATGCAACAATAGTAGCAAGTTGTGGAAACTATAGCGGGGGCCATCGCACAAAACATGAATGTGGCCCCGCTAATGCCACTCGTACAACCTACTGGGGCTAGACTACAAGTGGCCCGTTCGAGTGCTTTTAGCGCCTCCGTCCTCCCACTTTTGCTGGTACTCATAGACCCGAGGAGGCTGAGTACTGGTTGGATCATATATCTAAGATGTTGAGACTGTTGCATTGTACAAAGGCAGAACAGGTTGAGCTAGTCACATATATGTTCGAGAAGGAAGCTAGCCTGTGGTAGAATAGTGTTCTTCGAACCGTTCCCATAGGATTTGTGTGGATGTGGGATGAATTCGATGTACGCTTCCACGAGAAGTATTTTCCCCTCACTTACCGTAATGAAAAGGAGGGCAAATTCCTCCTCCTCTGATAAGGGGGAATGATAGTGGCAAAATACGAGAACCATTTCACGAAGGTGGCTAGATATGCTTCTTTGATTTTGGCAGATGAGCCGTTTCTGTCACTTAGGGACACGCCAGTAGTCCAAGATTTCACAGACGTGTTAAGAATGATCCCTGGACTACCTCCTCATCGCGAGATCGACTTTACCATCGACCTTGTGCCAGGCGCAACACCTATCTCTTTGCCGATATACCATATGCCTCCTTATGAAATGGAGGAATTGAGGGAGTAAATTGATGATTTATTGGACTCAGGTTTTATACGGCCGAGCATATCTCCTTAGGGAGCACCTATATTATTTGTGAAAAAGAAGGATGGATCGATGCAGTTGTGTATAGATTATCGCAGGCTAAATCACGTCACGGTGAAGAACAAGTATCCTCTGCCTGGGATAGATGACCTATTTGACCAGTTGAAGGGGGCTCAGTATTTTTCTAAAATAGACTTACAGTCTGGGTATCATCAGTTGCGCATCAAGAATGAAGACGTACAGAAAAGAGCTTTCAGGACCAGCTTTGGGCACTACGAGTTCCTCGTGATGCCATTTAGACTTATAAATGCACCGGTCGTATTCATAGACCTCATGAACCGAGTATTTCAGTCGTGCCTTTACCAATTCATCATCATATTTATAGATGACATTTTGATATACTCAAAGAGTTAGAAAGAGCACAAAGAACACCTGCGAGCAGTTTTTGATACTCTTAGGTAAAACCAATTGTTTACACAGTACCAAAAATACGACTTCTGGAAGGAAGAAGTCAAGTTCTTAGGACACGTGGTTTCTAAGGAAGGAATCGCCATGGAACTTACCAAGGTGACCCCGGTACAAGACTGGGAACAGCCCGGCTCGGTTACAGAAGTGAGAAATTTCCTCTGACTTGTCGGCTATTAACGCCGATTTATTAAAAATTTCTCCAAGATAGCCCGACCGTTCTCTCAACTTTCTCCCAAAGATCTTAAGTTTGCTTGAAACGAGAAAGCAGAAGCAGCCTTTCAGGAATTAAAGGACAAGCTGACGTCTGCACCCGTGCTAGTACTACCAGAGCAAGGGGTCAAATATACTATTTACACCGACGCCTCTCGAGTCGGTTTGGGGTGTGTACTTATGCAGAAGGATAAGGTGATCGCCTATGCCTCATGACAGTTGAGAAAACACGAAGAAAACTACCCCACTCACGACCTGGAGTTGGCGGCAGTCATTTTCGCATTAAAGCTTTGGAGACATTACCTCTACGGAGAGGAGTTCGAGCTCTTTTGCAACCACAAAAGCCTCAAGTACATCTTTACACAGAGAGACCTGAATATGAGGCAACGCCGTTGGATGGAGACTTTGAAAGATTTCAAGTTTGAAGTCTCCTACCATCTTGACAAGGCTAATCATGTGGCCGATGTGTTAAGCCGCAAGAAGACTATAGAATTTGTAGCCCCATTGATGATAGAAGAGTGGAATATAGTGGAATTTGTGCGAGATTTCGAATAGAACCTGATAATGAAGGAACCATTCGAGAGCGTCGCACACTTCCACCTGTAGCCACTTATTGATGACCAAATCATTGTGGCCCAGAAAGAAGATGAGCTGTTAGTGAAGATGAGAGAGCATGCAAGCGACGATGAAGAATCAGAGTGGAGGATTAGCATAGATGGAGGTTTACGATATCATGGCCGCCTATGCGTCCTGAACCTTCACGACTTGAGGAGAGAAGTTCTGAAGGCCGCTCACAATTCAAAGTTAGCGATACATCCGGGTAGTACAAAGATGTATCGAGACGTGAAGCGTTCGTACTGGTGGGATAACATGAAGGCTCAAATAACAGACTTTATGTCCCGATGCCTCACATGCCAGTAAGTCAAGGCCGAGCATCGTCGAGCCCCTCATTTACTTCAGCCCATGCCCATAACAGAGTGGAAGTGGGATTTCATATATATGGATTTTATTTCCGTGTTACCAAAGACGAGAAAGGGGCATGACTCCGTTTGGGTGATTGTGGACCGGTTAATGAAATCGGCCCATTTCCTCCCGATTAGAGTTTCTAATTCGGCAAATGATCTGGCCAAGCTATATATCAAGGAGATAGTACTACTGCATGGGGTTCCTATAGAAATTGTGTCAGACCGAGACACATGATTCACGTCTATTTTCTGGACTCAAATCTAAGAAGCAATGGGGGTGAAACAGAAATTCAGTACCGCGTTCCACCCCCAGACCGATGGGTAGACGGAGTGGGTAAATCAAATACTTGAGGACATGTTGCGAGCGTGCGTACTTGACTTCAAGGACATCTGGGATGACTGTCTCCCTTATTCTGAATTTGCTTATAACACAGCTTCTAATCAAGCATTGGCATGACTCCTTACAAAGCCTTGTATGGACGCCCATATCAAGCACCGCATTGTTGGGCGGAAGTTGGTGAGAAGAGCTTGGTTGGCCCAGATCTGGTTTAGACAACCTCAGAAAAGATCGATATTATCAGGCGTCGACTCTTTACAGCCCAGAGTAGGCAGAAGAGTCATGCTGGTACGAGACAGAGACAGTTGGAATTTGAAGTTGGGGACCATGTATTCCTTAAAGTTTCTCCAATGAAAGGAGTACTTCATTTTAGCAGGAAGGGAAAACTTACGCCGATATTCATTGGCCTGTTCCAGATTTTAGACTGAGTGGGTGTGGTAGCATATCGTCTTGCCTTGCCCACACCACTCACAGTCGTGCACAACGTATTTCATGTATCGATGCTGAAGAAATATGTTCTTGACCTTACCCATACTATCAAGTGGGAGTAAGTGCAGTTAAGTGAAGATGCTACTTATGTATTGTGGCCCACGCGTGTTCTAGATAAGAAACAACAAGTGTTGCATAGCAAGGTTATCCCACTCGTGAAAGTATTATAGACACACCACACCGAGGAGGAGGCTACTTAGGAAACGGAAGCTAAAGTCCGGAAGAATTACCCACAAATCCTCAAGGAGTACGAAAAGGTACTAATTTCAGGGATGAAATTTTTATTTAAGGGGAGTAGATTATAACATATCGGAAAAATCCGTACAAGGACTCGAGTACTACCTCAAGCAGAACCACCTAAGAACCGTGTCTTATCATAATTTAGGCAGAAATTAGTTAAGTACTGAACTAAATAATTGGTGGATTAAGCTCGGACCACCATTTCCATAAATGAGAAGACCTAAAACCATTAATACCACTGACTCAACGTCACTTAAGGACCTCGGAAAAATCCCAAGAGCCTGTCGCTCTTGGGAGTACATTGAAACTCCGTATCGGACCTAAACCGCATGTCGAGGGTCCGATGACTACGAAACTATAGGATTATGTCTGTCCTACTGGGCTTGACAACCATCACGGGAATCGAGCCCAGATAGTGTCTAGAAATGCACGACTTGAGCCCCGAGTGAAGTGTGTGAGAAACGCGAACATCTTTAGAAAATGTAATGAAACTTAAGTGAATTGGGCCATTTGCCCACCCATGAAATTGAGGATTTCGGACTGTCAGTTTCTAACCGAACTTCACCCATGGATCAGAAAAATTTTCCTGCACATATCCGTATAACTGTGGCCCCAATTGAGTAAGTATGATTGTTGATTTGACATAGGTCCTCCATGGTCGATCAGCTTATCTGATCGCACCAAAACCACATCCTGGCATAGATCCATTGTCAGAGAGCATACCCTATGATGTAAGTGAGTAGTGGGCCTCCCTGTGAGCCTTGTTTGTCATAAACATCTGCCCAAAGGATATAACCTATGTATATAGTGGCCCTGGGGCCATTTGCATCACTTCTGGGCTTATAAATAGCCCTTATATCACCCCACCTCTCTCATATACGAATTTCTCCAAAACCCTAAGGGAGAGAGAGAGAGAGAGAGAGAGAGAGAAGAAGAAGAAGAAGAGAAAAGAGGAAGGAGAGAAGAGAGATCCCGGGACATCGTTGTAGGAATCTTCACCCACGACTCCACACACCGAATCACTTCCCCGTTACGCTACACAACCTGTTTCAGCTACGATTTTGGGTAAGAAACCCTAACCCTAATCTTGTTATAGAGATCTAAGCTGATTAATTAAAAAGGCCGATCTATTAAGTCCTAGAGGGGTGGGGGGGGGGGGGGGGGTGAAAAGGACTATGCCAAATTAAAAAAAATAACAGCGGAATTTAAATAAATTAAATACAAAAAGTAATAAATAATCCCATAATGCTGAAATTAAAGACAACCTAAAATGTACGAGTATTGAGAGGTTGATACAAATGTTGTTCTAAGGATAACCTTACACCATAAAAACCAAAGGTTTATAACAGGACAACCTTACTAGAACGAGCTATGTATCAAAAACTCAAACTGATATAGAGGAATAAAGAAATAAATAGCAAGAAAAGAAATCTAAGCTATTAAAACATTCTCCACAATGTAAAAAGGAAAATTTCAACATCAACAAAATAAAATAAAAAATCAACCACAAGACCAAAAATTGTAGTGGTTCGCTTGTGTGTACACCAACTGTTAAATAATAGCCACACAACTACTCCACTCCTAATATCCTCACATAGTGGATATTAGCGTTCACTATGAAAATAGGTTTTTCAAGGTTCACCTAAAACCCTCACAATTATGTCTTTCAAGTGGGTTTACACAATTCAAAAAACCCCACACTCTGAGTTTTCTAGATCACCTTAGACAAACCAAAACAGAGAGATTTTTCTGGCACAATCTCAATGAAACCGAAAGAAAGGATATACGATAATGTAAAATACCTAAATATTCTCCTTTTGAAGCAGCCTGGAAGAACCAAATCAGAGTAGAAGTTCAACGTAGAAGTTCAATGTTCACACTCACATATGAAATGGTTCTAGGTTCTAAATTAAATTTAAATTAAATCACCTTAGGCTAGCTTGATTTGATTTTGATTCTAAGAAATGGGAAAACTATAATCCCTCTTTCAAATATGATTGGAATATATAATTCAAAATCAAATACAAAGAAAGCTAATTAAAGAGAATATTAAATATGCACAATATAGCTTAGGAAAATGACTAACTTATCTCTCAGAGTGACGTATTGATTTAGCTTGAATTGGATATAAAACTTTGAAATTCGTGCTCTATTTATAATAGTAAAAATCGCTTACTCGACTCATCCTGCGGTTAGCTCGACTGGTCGTAGGACCAACAAATTTTTAAAATTTCGAGCGCGATAAGATAAGACCGTTTCACAACTAATCGAAGGACCTGCTCGACCGGTCGAGCGGCCTCCACGACCGGTCGAGTCCTGTTCATAACTGGTTGTGCACGACCCAATTTAGTTGTTGGACTTTGAGTCTAGCCTGTAGGATTGGTCGAGAATGAGTCGAGCACTGTTCACACGACCGGTCGAGCAGTCTCCAAGACTGGTCAAGGCTTTAAAAAAATTCTCGAAAATCAGTAACAAACTTAGGACTGGTTGAGGAATTCTTGGACTGGTCAAGCTAGTGCTAGGACTAGTCGAACACAACCTAGGACTAGTCTAAAAATAAACTATGCACTTATAAAATATGTTATTTAAATTATGTATTCAAAATGACCTACCCTAAGGTTAATCTAGGGTCATCCAAACCTTTTTAGTGAAATATGAACATTGAGTTCTTCTTTTCCTTCAGTTGATGGATGAACTTTGAAGTTTACCAAGCTTGAGATCTTGTCATATGTAGAAGCTTGAACTTGAGACTTCTAAAGCTTGACTTGAAGCTTGAGCTTGAGCTTGACCTTGAGCTTGAAGCTTGAGTTTTAAATTGTACTACTTTGTCTTCTCTTGAAGCTTTGAAAACTTGAACCATTGAAGCTTGAAAGATTGAATTCACACTTGATGTTGTACTTGAACTTGAACATGTAATCTTGCATTTGACGTTCTTGAAGTAAAGACCTTTGTACTTGTACATGAGATGCACTGTCTTAAAACATGTAGAAGCGCTACATAAGACACAGATTCCAAGAGGTTTTGACACTACAAAATTTGACAATCATAGGGGCTAGAAATCATAGCAATTACAATCTCCCCCTTTGTCAAATTTGTGGCAAAACACACTTCAAAATAACATAAGCATTATATGCTCAAAGAATCATGCACCAGTTATCAACAGGTCATAAATTAGCATTTACTCCTCTAACAAAACTCTACCTTACTTTACTCCCCCTTTCAAAAATGAATGAAAAACTGGACTACATTTCCACATTCACAAACCACATCCACACTACATCCATCACAATTCACATCAAAATTCTTCCCCTTTTTGTCACAAAATGACAAAGGAAGAAACCAATAAATGATAATGGAAGTTAATCAATAAGGAAGAAAACGAAGAGTAATGACGAATAAATGAACAAGATAGTCAAAAACCATAAGTAAGTATTGATCATGCATAAGCTACCATGTTTAACCAAATAAAACCAAGTTTAACCAAGTGCAACCAAGTTCAACCAAAAGCCAAATATGATTAAGTTATTACAGACCAAGATTAGGAAAAAAAAACTAATCAGAACCTGACGAAGAAGCAGGTATGGTAGGATCAAGATTATGAAGTCCCTTGTTCAAGCGCCTAAGATACTTACGCATATATTTGAATTGTTAATCATGGGACACATTCGTGTTCTCTACCTTCTCCTCTAATGAGCGCAAACACGCATCAAAGTTAGACGGCTGATAATCAGGATCATCTGCTGAGTCGGATTCGATCTCATCAAAAATATCATCTATGTTAATGTGATCTGGAGGTAAATCACCTTCCTCTTCATTTACTGCATCAGCTCCACTAACACCCACATTGACTTGGCCTGTGGCCAATCTCAGATTCATTTTGTTGATATTAGAGTTGTTGAAGATTAGGTGTTAAATGGGAGCCTCTCCAACAGGCATAGGTACTAAAATATGAGTGGCCAGCACAGTCATAAAAGGGATATCACTATGTCCAGGATGTTGACGGAATTGAATGATACAATGACAAATTAGAGAAGGAAGACATATACTAGTTCCAGAAACAATGGAACGAAGAATCCGAACCATGAAAGTAGTGAGTTCGGTTTTGTTACCAGAACGAGGATAAACATTTGAAATAAAAATCCTGTGAAGGACTCTATATCTGGGTAACAAATACTTTAAGGCAAGCGCATTTCCAGAAGGATTTCATTCAGCATTTATATTGCACAAATCTCTAATAAGCATGCACTTTTCAGATTCAAATGGTTTAGTCACTAGAGCACTAATGGGAATACCTTCATCATTGACAGGTATGTCTATTAGACTAGAGATCAAATGACGGTCTATTTCAACTGGACCTTCTCTAGTGTCAATAATAAATGTCAGATTTTCTGTTGAAAAATCAGAAATACATGCATACATAGCTTGTGCAATAAACCGGTATGCTGGCCCACCCCAATGTAGAATGTTATCCCAACCTACAGATTGGAGGAGAGGAAAGATTTCAAAAGGAGCAAGATGTTCAACATGAACAGGTCGTTCAATTATAACATTGCGCAACCTTATATCCTGCGCAAAAGAGGGATCATCTTCGGGTGACCGAAGGTGGCACTTTGTAGTAGGTGTCGATCTAGAAGTTAAAGGACCACGAGAACCTTTCTTTTTACCTCTACCTTCCATTTGCAACTAGGAAATCAAGGAATTAAGAAGTTACAAAAGAAGTAGAGTGGGTTTTCTTAAGATTGGATTTTGGAGAAGAAAACCCCAAAAACTACTATGAAACAAGAAATAAATCACACCAACGATAAAAAAGGAGTGATAAGAACTTGAATCTACAAGGAATATGTAAATAACGCACTGACCTTGAAGAACAAGGAGTGAGTTCGATTGGTCGACCTAGGACCCGTTGGAGAAGAAGCCCAAATGAAGGAAAAAAGGATTTTTTTTTCCCTCAAATAAAGCACCAACCCGTGCTACACGACTGGTCGAGGATATGCTCGACTGGTCGTACCACGACTGGTCGAGTATGCACTCAACTAGTAGTGCACAGCCCAAAATATGCATTTTTCATCAAATTTGAAATTCTAATCATTTAAAATAACAAATATATACAATATGATAAAGAAATGCATAAATAATCAATTCAAATTGTACATTCCAAGATCAAATTTCAATTTAGAAAATCTGCTTTTGTCGAGAGGTTTTGTGAATATATCAGCAAGTTGAGTCTTGGTTGAAATATATTCCAAAGAAATAGTCTTATCTTCTAGTAATTCACAAATGTAGTGATATCTAATGTCAATATGCTTGGTGCATGAATGCTGGATTGGATTTTCAGATATATTAATTGCGCTTGAATTATCACAATATAAAATCATAGTATCTTATACAATTCTGTAATCGCTTAACATTCTTTTCATCCACACAAGCTGAGTACATGCATTACCTGCTGCATGTATTTAGCCTCAGCAGTTGAAAGTGATACGGAACTTTGTTTCTTACTTTGCTAAGAAACTAAATAGTTCCCAACATAGAAGCAACCACCACTGGTTGATTTTCGGTCATCTATGTTACCAGCCCAATCAGCATCAGTGTAACCAGCTAATTGCACACTAGTATCATGTGGATACCAAAGACCTAGATTTGTAAAACTTGCGATATATCGCAAAATGCACTTAACAACAGTTAAATGTGACTCTTTATGGTCAAATTGATATCTAGCACAAATTTCTACGCTAAATGCAATATCAGGTCTACTTGTAGTTAAATAAAGTAAACTTTTAATCATACTGCGATATAGTTTAGGATCCACACTCTTACCTATAGAGTCCTTTGAAAGTTTTAAGGTAGTACTCATAGGAGTATCAAAAATTTTCCTATTCTCAAATTTGAACTTTTAACTAAATTCAAAGCATATTTGGTTTGAGAAATAAAGAAACTATCGGGTTGTTGTTTAACTTGCAGCCCAAGAAAATAATTCAATTCTCCAACCATGCTTATTTCAAACTTAAATTTCATAAGATCAGCAAACTCAATAGTCATGTTAGCACAGGTAGATCCATAAATTATATTATCAACATAAATATGAACAATTAAAATGTGATCGTTATGTTTCTTTACAAATAATGTCTTATCAACACTTCCCATTATAAAGTTATGACTTAGTAGAAACTTAGTCAACTTTTCATACCATGCCCTGGGAACTTGTTTTAAACCGTAGAGAGCCTTTTTTAGACGATAGACATGATCAATATTCTTAGGGTCTTCAAAACTTGTTGGTTGTTCAACGTACAATTCTTCATGCAAATCGTCGTTTAAGAAAGTACTCTTTACATCCATTTGATAAATTTTAAACTTTCTAAAACATGCAATAGATATAAACAGTCTGATTGATTCAAGACGAGCTACTGGGGCAAAGGTTTCATCATAATCGATGCCTTCAATTTGAGTGTACCCCTGTACAACTAGCCTAACCTTGTTTCTAATAATATTGCCAAGTTCATCAAACTTATTTTTAAAAATTCACTTTGTTCCAATATGATGTTAATCTTTGGGTCATGGAACTAAGTACCAAACATCATTTCTAACAAATTGATTAAGCTCTTCTTGCATCGCAACTATCCAGTTTTCGTCAGTAAGAGCTTCTTTTATATTAGTCGATTCTGTCTGAGATGTAAAGCACACGTAATTACACATATCTTCTAGTTGTCTACGAGTGCGCACACCAGTGAGAGGGTTTCCAAGTATTTGATTAGTTGGATGATCTTTAACAGTCCTCAGTTCAGAGTTATTTTGACTTGATGAAGTATCTGGTTTATCAATTAGAAGGACTTCATCATTTTCTAAACTTGAGACAGATGTATTCAAGTGATCGTCAATAACCACATTAATGGACTCTTGAATTACACTGGTGCTTTTATTTAGAACACGATATGCTCGACTGTTCAGAGCATACCCTAAAAATATCCCTTCATCACTTTTGGTGTCAAACTTTCCCAGATTTTCTCGGTCACGTAAAATGTAGCACTTGCAGCCAAAAACCTAAAAGTATTTGACAGTAGGCTTTTTATCAAACCACATTTCAAAAATCGTTTTACTATTTGATTTTCTAGTATAAACACAATTAATTATATAACACGCAGTATTAACAACTTCGGCCCAAAGATTTTTAAGGTGTTTCATACTATTTAACATTACATTTGTCATTTCTTGAAGCACTCTATTTTTTATTTCTACTATACCATTTTGTTGTGGTATTTTGGGCGTTAAGAATTCATGTGATATTCTCAAATTCATATCCATGATCGCTATGGATCTTACAGACTTGAGATTCTTTTTCAATTTGGATACGTCTAAGTATCCTTTTTTACTTCATCGAGAGTTTCTGGTTTGTCTTGTAAGAAGACTACCCACGTATATCTGGTAAAGTCATCTACAATTACCAGCATGTACTTCTTACCACTTCGACTCTTCGTTCTAGTTGCTCCAATAAGATCCATATGGAGGAGTTCGAGCAGTTTAGATGTGGCATTGGAGTCTATCTTTTTGTGAGAACTCTTAGTTTGTTTGCTAATCTAATATTTAATTCTCCTTAACTAATCCAACAATTAATGTAGCGAATTACTAACACAAATTTATGAAAAATAACTATTGAGAATAAGGAAGAAAATTCAATCAGAGAGAGCACTAGGACTTTCGAATCCACCCCTAATTATCCTAACCTTTGTTTTGTCCGTTAATTCACTTTAATACAGATTGATCTAACTTATCTAGAGAAAGCACAATCTGTGTCCTTAATCGGGCATACAGATTGTCTAATTCCTTCAAGCAATGCCATGAATAACATATCCCATGTCCAAATCGGGCATATGAAATATGCAATTCAGTAAAGCACCCTGTTTCTTCCTCTACAGGAACCTGTTCATGATCAGATACAAGCACCTAGCATAAGCATCTAGACCACATCCATACATAGACTCTAATCAAAGTTGATAGATGGAGAAGTATGGAATTTAAAACAATCAAGCACACTAGGGAAAGAAACAAATCAATCTAATTAAAGTAAAATCAACATAGAACAATGGATGTTCAAATTAAGGGTTTCATCTCAGCCCTAGCTGAGAGATTAGTTTCCCATAAAATCCATTAAACAGATGGATAAATAAAATTCATAAAAAAACATCAAACCAATTTCTCTCTTTCTTCTTTCTTCTCTTTCTTCTCTCCTTTGCTCTAGATCTGGAATTCTCCACTTTTTCCCAATATGGAATTCTCCACTTTTTGAATGCTTTCCTCATGTTTTACAACTCTTTTTATAGCTGATGGAGTGGCTGGAGTGGTGAAAATCGGATTTGGGAAGCTGTCGCACGCGCAGCAAAAATCTTTTCGCAGCCAAGTTTGAGACCTCGAAATACCATACTTTCCTCGTTCAAATTCCAACAAACACCGTCCCTTAGGACTTTCTTGGGTCCTCTACATGATGGATGGTTCAGATCTGCCATATGATCAAAGATGGTGGCCCACAACTGCCTGGAAAACCGGATTTCTAAATTGTGCGAAACCTTTCGCACCCTTTCGCTGTCGTGATCGGTGGGCCCCATAGAAGTGTTTTCTGAAAAATCCACCCCGTCCATTGGATTCAGGACGAAATTTCAGTCAAGAATAGGTAGTTTTAAACGTCCAAGGACGCGTCCTAGAGAAGAAAACATAAAAAGATCAGATTTGGACGTTGCAGGACAGCCCTTTTGTGGCCTCTGTACCACACACATGTGCACGTATGGTTGCAAAGTATTAGCATGGTTTTGCAGTATTCGAGCCCGTCTTCAAGATGGACGGATTGGATCATCCGGACGGGACACGTGTGGGGCTCACAACCAGCCGCAAAACGGACAGCGGTCCGTCCGTTCGCTGCCGCAGAAACGGAAATTGCCGTTGCGAATTTGGAAGGCGCGGTCAGCGCTGCTGACCGCCAGACTCGGTTCGGTGCGCCGCCAGCACACGTGCGATTTATGCACACTTCCATGCATGTGGGGTCCACTGTAATGTTCTGCAGAAATCTAATCCGTCCATCCTACTTCCCATATTATTTAAACCATCGAGACCAATCTTTAGGCAGTTTCAAATATCAGGTGGGCCCAGAATCAACGATTTATGGACTGATCTGTCAGTTGGGGCACTTCCCTAGAGATCCGAGGGCTGAAATTTGAAATGTACGGTTAATTTATGTCCCTAATCCCATGTATAAAGTTTCAAGCCAATTGGATGGAAGGAACCATGTGATCTTTCATTCTGGACCAGTTTCGGGCCTCTTTAAACGTGAATGGCTTGATTTCCTCGGATTCCTGCCATGTAAATCTGTTGATCTTGGTTTTCTGGAGTCCGTCCCTTGCTTTGATAACTTCAGAGCGTCAAATCTACGCTTTTAATACTCTTTTTCAATCAACGCTCCTTATTACATCCTGCAACAAAAACACGATTAAAATATGGCATTAAGCATTATCATGTACGTAAAATCAGGTAATAGTCGGGGTCTAATATGCAATATTCGACCCTTATCACAACCCCCAACCAGCATTTTGCTAGTCCCGAGCAAAACATGCGAAAAATAATTTCAGAAATAAAAGACAATTCCTGTAAACTCAAGTGACGGGTGAACAGATAATTGAGATTGGAAAATTCTAAGATTCATGAATGGTGAGAAGATTTTTCTCCTGAAATCAAGCTTATAGTAAACTACATAATCAAGTTTAAAATATTAATCCATTAATTAGAACAATTTTAAACATTGAGTTCCATGAGTGTTTAGTGTAATCTCGGCTTACAATCATTAAATGATCCAATTGTCAATTTCATGATATCATTAGTAATTCGTGACAACCAACCTGAAACCAACACTAGCATTTAGATCATCTTTTCGTCCTATCAGCCTTTGATTTCCTTTATAAACAGTGGTGCCAAGGAGGGGAATCAAATCTGCACCTATAGGGAGCAGACCTATGGTGAAAACTTGTCGCCTAAATCTTTTCTCATGTCAACTATGGGGAATCAAATCTTCATCTATAGGGAGCAAACCTATGATGACGATTATGCGACTTATTCTTTCAATTCTTCTTTATAGACTGATGTTAAAAATTTTGTTTTTCAGGCTGGTTCCTTTCATGCTTAGTGATTACCATGTTACCATTTAATATCGAACTGAAAACTTAATGTGTAAGTGAGATCTGATATGTGCAATCCTGGCTCAATCAATGTTTACAAGTTCTAATCATGGATTAACAATTCAAACTTAACTGGGAAATCTACCAGACAACTGAATCCAAGAATCATAAATTACTCACATTCTGTATATTTCAAACTCACAACTATCCTTCAAAATCACTTTGAATTCAATAGAAATTCCAGAAAAAATTTTAAAAATTTTCACAATTTTTGCTCAAGACTAAGAAAATACTGATTAGGTAACCTAATCTCCCACCCCCAACCTAAAATCTACATTGTCCTCAATGTAAAAGAAATAATCATGCGATGCACATGGGACAACGAAAATAAAAGAGTGATGGAAAGATAGTACCTGGATGGAGAATCAAGAGGCGTTCTCAAGAATATCAACAGAAAAGCGAGTTAGCACAAGAGAGATATCAACAAAAACAAAACAAAAAATAAATAAAATCCTACCTATACCACTTTCGCAGGTGCTCTCGATTGCATTTAGCGTATGCAACAAGCCTTTAAACCCCTAGGTTACCCCTAGTGGACGAGTTGTAGTCTCGTGAGGGTTTGCAGTAATGTTACCCACAAACATTGAACTAACTAACAAGGAAAAAGAAATCAAATGAAATGCTGGGTTGCCTCCCAGGAGCGCTAAGTTTAACGTCTTCAGCCAGACAAGAACGGACCATGAATTCATTAATCTTTAAGACCAGGGTCCGCCAAAGAACTTACCTCAACACGTGGTTAACCAATCCCAGACAAGTGATGCGAGTTCCCATAAACTGTGCTATCTGAAATGAGGTAATTGACACTATCATCAAACAATTTAAGGACTTCCGCTCGAACAACTTCTTCCATGTTAAGATCATGCTTCCTTTGTATTTTACGTGACATTTCCACAGCATGATCCTTACATACAGTGGGGCACACTCCTTGTATTTCTGCTATCTTCCGTTCAATTGCTGCCTTATATGTTCGAAGAACATTAAGCAGCCTGCTCGCCTTTGTCTTCTCAGAGTCACAAACTGTGTTGTCAGGAAGAGTCTCAGAGGGATGAAGCGGTTCCACTTTTGCTTTCCATTTTTCAGTATCCAATATAGGAGTAGAGTCGAGCAGTGCATTGACTTCGTGGATGGGACTATCGATGTCAAAATCCATGCCCGATTGTGCTAAGCAGGTCTCAAGAGGATCTTCAAAAGATGTACGGAAGGAGTCCTGCACAAGGCTCTCGATCATGTCCACTTCAAATATGTCATCCAAATCTGCGGATTGTTGTCCTGCATTAAAAACATTAAGTTTAATATTCATGTTACCAAAGGACAATTTCATAACTCCATTCCGGCAATTTATAATAGCATTAGATGTGGCCAAAAATGGACGACCCAAGATGACGGGATCTGACTATGAGGATTCTCGGACAGTGAGTATCTATAACTATGAAATCCACTGGAAAATAGAATTTATCAACCTGGATTAGCACATCTTCAATAACACCCCGGGGAACCTTGACAGATCTATCAGCCAGTTGTAATGTTACCTTAGTCGGTTTCAACTCACCAAGTCCTAGCTGCTCATAAACCGAATAAGGTAACAAATTAACACTCGCCCCTAGATCAAGCAATGCTTTCCCGATCTTATGATCTCCTATGCCCCAAGAAATGGTGGGGACTCCTGGATCCCTAAATTTAGGAGGGGTGTTATGTTGAATCATGGAGCTGAGCTGCTCTGCAAGGAAGACCTTCTTATGAACATTCTGCTTACGCTTCTGAGTGCATAAATCCTTAAGAAACTTAGCGTAAGGAGGGACTTGCTTGATAGCGTCTAGCAACGGGATGTTGACTTGCACTTTTTTAAACACGTCCAGGATTTCATCAAAATTGTTTCTTTTCTTCATTGGTGCCAGACGTTGAGGAAAAGGTGCTTTGGGCACGTAAGGTGGCACGTCAGCGGCTCTTGGAGAGTCAGAGAGTTTTTGGACTTTGGATGCATTGGTGTGTTTCTCTGCTTCACCTTGATTTGATTCATCCCTAGGTATCTCTATTTTGTTGTCAATCTGTTTGCCTGACCTAAGGGTAGTGATTGATTTGGCTTGCTCGTGGTATTGCCCTTGGTTGGAATTAGAGCCAATCTCATACCGTCCCTTTGGATTAGCCACAAAGTTGACTAGGAACTTACCCTTTTCTCTCTCATTCAATGCGGTAGCTAGTTGACCCATTTGTACTTCCAAACTTGGCAATGGATTGCGCATTTGCGTGTAAGCTTTCTTTGGTTGGCTAGTAAGGTTTGTTGGGTGTCTTTTTGGAATTGGAGAGAAATCTGCATAAAAGATGGAGTGTATCCTCAAGAGATGGTTTCCGTGATTGTGAAGGGACTTGTTGATATTGCGGAAACTGTTGGAGTTGTTGATTGCCAGCTTGAGGGTAAGGTTGCATGGGAGGATTTCTAGATGGTCCTCCTTGTTGTGGTCCTTTTGCCCAAGAGAAATTTGGATGCCTAGCCCAACCTGGGTTGTAAGTTTCTGCGTAAGGATTATTCCCAGGTCTTTAAAAAGTGTTCATTGCATGTACTTGTTCAGAAAGAAGTTCTGGGGATGCTGCACCAGATGGACAAGACTGCGTGGGATGGGCAAGACTAGAACATATGGCACATGCCTCGACTTGAGTTGTTTGTGGAGGTCCATTATGTAACATCAGAGCATCAACCTTCTTTGTCAGGCCATCAATCTTGGCATGGAGATCTGGTGTGACTCCTATCTCATATATGCCACCTCTCTTTTGTGGTTGGGAACTTCTTTCACCTCTATCTGAATAGTCCCATTCTTTGGGAGTTTTCACACAAGGTTTCAAAGAATTTCCATGCTTCTAGTATCGCTTTTGGTCATGAAGGACCCTCCACTAGTGGCATCAACCATGCGACGGTTCTGGGGTGTCAGACCGTCATAAAAGTATTGCACTTGTTGCCACTTCTCAAAACCGTGGTGTGGACATTTAAGAAGCAAGTCCTTCCATCTTTCCCAACATTCATGAAAGTGCTCTCCCTCTTTTTGTGTGAAATTAGTGATTTCTCTTCGGAGAGCATTAGTTTTGTGAACAGGGAAGAACTTGTTTAAGAACTTTCTAGACAGTTGGTCCCATGTAGTGATAGACCCAACTTCTAGAGAATTCAACCATGCTTTCGCCTTATCCTTCAAAGAAAAAGGAAACAGCGTAGGCGGATCGAATCGTTCGAGAAGTTTTGGAATTTAAAGGTGGAGCAAATGTCTAGGAATTCTTTCACATGATGATATGGGTCCTCCTTGTCCAACCCATAAAAGGAAGGCAACAACTGTATGACCCCAGTCTTGAGTTCAAAGTGTGCTGCCGTGGTGGTGGGCAACACTATGCATGAAGGCGCATGGAATTGGACAGGAGCTGAATAATCTCTAAGAGTTTTAGTTCCATTTTCTTCTGCCATTTCAACTGGGATGTCTTTCAATCTTCTATGGAATGTTCTTTCTATTTCAGGATCAAAAGGTGCTAGTTCTTTATCTAGAGATCTACGTCCTAGCATAAACTAAGTAACAACCTAAGAGAAAGAAAACTAGAACGAGAAATTATGCTATTCAAAAACAAGTTAAAACCATGTCAACAAGAATGGAAAGAAAGAACCCAGGAAAGGAGATGATTGATGTCAGAAGATTTAAGAAGCTCCTCCTTCACTTAGTAGCTTCCTTCCCCAATTCCTGTAAATAAAAACAAAAACAAATTAAGTTTCCTAAAATAATGATAGAAAAATCCTAAGCAACGGTTAATTTCTAAAAAAAAAAAATTTCTAAAACTAGAAAATAGAAAGTTACTAAATCCAAAGTTGGAAAGTAGAAAATTCCTAAAAATTGAAAACCTAAATCTCAAAATAGAAAGCAGAGAGGACTGGAGAATTTAGAAAGATGTTACCAATTGGAGATCTATGTTAAAATCCTGCAAAAGAAAACAAAACAAGTTAGTTTCTAAAAAGGAAAGAAATCCTAGAATTAGAAAGTTACTAAAAATAAAAAGCTAAGTTAGTTTCTAAAAAGGAAAAAATTTCTAAAAGTAGAAATTAGAAAGTTACTTAAAAGAAGAATCTAAATCTAAAATTAGAAACTAAAAAAATTTCTAAAAATAAAATCCTAATTCTAAAAATAGAAATTAGAAAAAGTAAGAAATTTAGAAAGGGATTACCAAATTAGAAATTTATGTCAGGACCCTACAAAATAGGAAATAGGTTAATTTCTAACAAAAACTCTAATATAAAGTTAGTAAAATCCTATGACTATGAATTATGATAAGAGAGAATCTTAAATCCAATTTGGATCGAAACTTGATCCCAAGAATGCGCTAAAACTTGTTCACTCCCCAAGTATAGGGTTGTGATGTAGTAATAAACTCAGAAGATCGAGGTCGAATCCCACGAGGACTGGTCGTCACAATTCAAATCTGTGATTCTCCTTAACTAATCCAACAATTAATGTAGCGAATTACTAACACAAATTTATGGAAAATAACTATTGAGAATAAGGAAGAAAATTCAATCAGAGAGAGCACTAGGACTTTCGAATCCACCCCTAATTATCCTAACCTTTGTTTTGTCCGTTAATTCACTTTAATACAGATTGATCTAACTTATCTAGAGAAAGCACAATCTGTGTCCTTAATCGGGCATACAGATTGTCTAATTCCTTCAAGCAATGCCATGAATAACATATCCCATGTCCAAATCGGGCATATGAAATATGCAATTCAGTAAAGCACCCTGTTTCTTCCTCTACAGGAACCTGTTCATGATCAGATACAAGCACCTAGCATAAGCATCCAGACCACATCCATACATAGACTCTAATCAAAGTTGATAGATGGAGAAGTATGGAATTTAAAACAATCAAGCACACTAGGGAAAGAAACAAATCAATCTAATTAAAGTAAAATCAACATAGAACAATGGATGTTCAAATTAGGGTTTCATCTCAAATTTCTAGCTGAGAGATTAGTTTCCCATAAAATCCATTAAACAGATGGATAAATAAAATTCATAAAAAAACATCAAACCAATTTCTCTCTTTCTTCTTTCTTCTCTTTCTTCTCTCCTTTGCTCTAGATCTGGAATTCTCCACTTTTTCCCAATATGGAATTCTCCACTTTTTGAATGCTTTCCTCATGATTTACAACTCTTTTTATAGCTGATGGAGTGGCTGGAGTAGTGAAAATCGGATTTGGGAAGCTGTCGCACGCGCAGCAAAAATCTTTTCGCAGCCAAGTTTGAGACCTCGAAATACCATACTTTCCTCGTTCAAATTCCAACAAACACCGTCCCTTAGGACTTTCTTGGGTCCTCTACATGATGGACGGTTCAGATCTGCCATATGATCAAAGATGGTGGCCCACAACTGCCTGGAAAACCGAATTTCTAAATTGTGCGAAACCTTTCGTACCCTTTCGCTGTCGTGATCGGTGGGCCCCATAGAAGTGTTTTCTGAAAAATCCACCCCATCCATTGGATTCAGGACGAAATTTCAGTCAAGAATAGGTAGTTTTAAACGTCCAAGGACGCGTCCTAGAGAAGAAAACATAAAAAGATCAGATTTGGACGTTGCAGGACAGCCCTTTTGTGGCCTCTGTACCACACACATGTGCACGTATGGTTACAAAGTATTAGCATGGTTTTGCAGTACTCGAGCCCGTCTTCAAGATGGACGGATTGGATCATCCGGACGGGACACGTGTGGGGCTCACAACCAGCCGCAAAACAGACAGCGGTCCGTCCGTTCGCTGCCGCAGAAACGGCAATTGCCGTTGCGAATTTGGAAGCGCGGTCGGCCGCTGGCCGGCCGACCGCGATTCGGTTCGGCGGCGCCAGCACACGTGCGATTTATGCACACTTCCATGCATGTGGGGTCCACTGTAATGTTCTGCAGAAATCTGATCCGTCCATCCTACTTCCCATATTATTTAAACCATCGAGACCAATCTTTAGGCAATTTCAAATATCAGGTGGGCCCAGAATCAACGATTTATGGACTGATCTGTCAGTTGGGGCACTTCCCTAGAGATCTGAGGGCTGAAATTTGAAATGTACGGTTAATTTATGTCCCTAATCCCATGTATAAAGTTTCAAGCCAATTGGATGGAAGGAACCATGTGATCTTTCATTCTGGACCAGTTTCGGGCCTCTTTAAACGTGAACGGCTTGATTTCCTCGGATTCCTGCCATGTAAATCTGTTGATCTTGGTTTTCTGGAGTACGTCCCTTGCTTTGATAACTTCAGAGCGTCAAATCTACGCTTTTAATACTCTTTTTCAATCAACGCTCCTTATTACATCCTGCAACAAAAACACGATTAAAATATGGCATTAAGCATTATCATGTACGTAAAATCAGGTAATAGTCAGGGTCTAATATGCAATATTCGACCCTTATCATATTCGCCACATATTTTATCAATTTATCAATTTCTGTATTTTGGGTAAGCCTCTTACTAACTCTCTTTTGCTTAATCTATATAAGTTGCGGTAATGTACATGTCCAAGGTGTTTATGCCATAACTCAGTCTCATCGGTATGGACCATGTAGCACGATAGATTAGATGAGCTAGAATCACTTACAATGTAGCAGTTTTCAGAAGTTCTACGACCAGTTAATATTACTGAACCATTTTTATTTAAAATTTTGCACCCTAGGTTAGTAAATTTTACGCTATGATTATTATCGCATATTTGAGATATGCTTAATAAATTGTGTTTTAACCCTTTGACATATAAAACATTCTTAAATAAAGGGAGGTTAAAGAGTTGAACCGTACCTTGGCCAACAATCCTGCAGTTGCTACCATCACCGAAAGTGACTGAACCATCAGTCATATCTTTAAGATTGGTGAATAAACCTTTGTCACCTGTTATGTATCTGGAGCATCCACTGTCTAGGTACCATTTTGAATGGCTTGTAGCTTTGAAAGCAGTGTGAGCAACCAAGCAAGTAACCTTAGGAACCCATTTCATTACAGTCTTGGGTTTAGGAGTATAGTTAGTCTTCTTATGATTGTAGTTGTTATAAGACCAACCCATTGAGTTAGATTTTAAGAGCTCCTTAAGTAAATCAACAATTTTTTCAGCTAAAGGATTATGATTCTGATTTTTGTAGTTAATATGGTTACTTCTAGGTTTTAAGGTTTGAAAAGACTTAACATTTTTTAAATGATTTTGATTTTTCCCTTTTGAATTTGAAGAATGTCCTTTCACAAACTTAGGAAGTGTATTCTTATGTTTGGGAGGAATACTTTTTCCATAGCCCAATCCAGATCGGTTGCCACATTCTCAGGATCCAGATAAAAGTTTTTCTAACTTAAGATCACCTTGGGCATACCTCCAAGTGTCTTTTAAACTCGAAAGTGAAGAGACTTCAAGTTTTAGTTTTTCATTTTCAGATTTTAAGTTTTCAACTTGAGAGTTTTTTAAATCTAACTCGCACTTAGTTTTTTCAAAACAATCTGAAATGTGAGATTTTTCTAAAACAAGATTATCAAAATTTTCTTTAAGTTTTAAAAACTTTTCTTTTTGAAGTTTTAATTTTACGGTAATTTTACAACTTTCCTTGTATAGGGCATTATAGGCATCTTGAAGGTCTTCTTCATTTTCATGATCACTATTCAGATTTTCTTCACTAGTTGAATAATCATTATCTGAAAAAGTGAACTTGGCTAGAGTCATAAGGGCTTTGACTTCATTACCTGACTTGGTTTCAGAATCTTCTGACTCAGAAGAGGCTTTAGAGCAGGAAGATTCATCTCAAGTAGCCAACATTCCTTTCCTTTTAGGTTTGTCCTTTTCAGGACACTTGTTAGCTAAATACCCATATTCATGACAGTTGTAACATTGACTATCTTTTAAAGATTTCCATGTTTTAGATTTGGATCTTTTCTTATCATTAGATTTTTGAAAATCAACCCTCTTTTTACTTTTGAAAATATTATAAAACTTTTTAGCTAAAAGGGCCATATCATCTTCAGAATTTTCAAAATTAAAATTACAACAATTTTCTTGTGAAATATTTTTAGAAGATTTAAGAGCGATTGATTTACTTTTGGGAGCTTTAAAAGTTAACTCATAGGTCTGTAATAAGCCTATTAATTCTTTTACCCTCATATTATCTGTATCACGAAGTTACTGGATCGCGGTCACCTTTGAATTGAACTGTTTAGGTAGTGAATGTAGTATCTTTGCACATACTTTACTTTCTGTGATTTTATCACCGAGACCCCACATAGAGCTAGTATAAAAGTCCATAAAAGTTTCACTTTCTTACATACGAATTTCCTCAAATTTAGTTGTGAGGATTTGGACTTTAGATTTTTTGACAAATGTTGTTCCCTCGTGTGTCATTTCTAAAATATCCCAAGCTTGCTTTGCAGTATCACAGGATATAATTCTTTTGAATTCATCCGGTGATAGTGCGCAAGTGATTGCATTTAGTGCTTTTGCATTGGCACTGCTCTCACTTTTCTGAAGAGTGGTCCAAGAAAAAAAAAGGTGTAACTCTCATAATTTTGGATCCATTGATAGCAGTTACTTCAGTGGTAGGAGGGGTTCAATTAGTCATGTGGCTTGCCACACGCTCTCATCCATGGATTTTAAGAAAATTCTCATCTTAGCTTTCCAATAGGCATAATTAGAGCCATCAAATGGTGGAGGCCTAGTGACTGAGAGGCTATCAAAATTTGACATCTCAAATAGTTCAGATCGATTAGCTCAGGATTTTAATCCAAAAGAAATAATAATTAAATGAGCTATTAGGCTTTGATACCACTTGAAAAGGGTGAGCTATTAAGTTCTATAGGGGGGGTGAATAGGAATATGCCAAATTAAAAAAATAATAGCGAAATTTAAATAAATTAAATATAGAAAGCAATAGATAATCCCACAATGTTGAAATTAAAGACAACCTCAAATGTACGAGTATTGAGAGGTTGATACAGATGTTGTTCTAAAGACAACCTTACACCATAAAAACCAAAGGTTTATGGCAGGACAACCTTACTAGAACGATCTGTGTATCAAAAACTCAAACTGATATAGAAGACTAAAGAAATAAATAGCAAGAAAAGAAATCTAAGCTATTACAATATTCCCACACTTGCATAAAAGAAATTACAACATTCTCCACAAATGCAAAAAGGAAAATTTCAACATCCACAAAATAAAATAAACAATCAACCACAAGACTAAAAATTATAATAGTTCGTTTGTGTATACACCAACTGTTAAACAACAGCCACACAACTACTCCACTCCTAATATCCTCACACAGTGGATATTAGCGTCACTATGAAAATAGGTTTTTCAAGGTTCACCTAAAACCCTCATAATTGTGTCTTTCAGGTGGGCTTACACAATTCAAAAAATCCAACACTCTGAGTTTTCTGGATCACCTTAGACAAACCAAAACAGAGAGATTTTTCTGGCACAATCTCAATGAAACCAAAAGAAAGGATTTACAATAATGTAAAGTACCTGGATATTCTCCTTTTGAAGCAGCCCGGAAGAACCAAATTGGAGTAGAAGTTCAATGTAGAAGTTCAATGTTCACACTCACATATGAAATGGTTCTAAGTTCTAAATTGATTTTAAATTAAATCACCTTGGTCTAACTTTATTTGATTTTGATTCCAAGAAATGAGAAAACTACAATCCCTCTTTCAAATATGATTGGAATATAGAATTCAAAATCAAATACAAAGAAAGTTAATTAAATAGAATATTAAATATGCACAATATAGCTTAAGAAAATGACTAACTTATCTCTCAGAGTGACGTATTAATTTAGCTTGAATTGGATATAAAACTCTGAAATTTGTGCTCTATTTATAATAGTAGAAATCGCTTGCTTGACTTGTCCCGTGGTTAGCTTGATTGGTCGTAGGACCTACAGATTTTTGAAATTTCAAGTGCGATAAGATAAGACCATTTCACGACTAGTCAAAGGACCTGCTCGACCGATCGAGTCTTGTCCACAACTGGTTGTGGACGACCCAATTTAGTTGTTGGACTTTGAGTCGAGCATGTAGGACTGGTCGAGAACGAGTCGAGCACTATTCACATGACCGGTCGAGCAGTCTCCAGGACTAGTCAAGGCTTTAATAAAAATTATCGATAATCAGTAACAAACTTAGGACTGGTTGAGGAATTCTTGGACTGGTCGAACCAGTGCTAGGACTAGTCAAACACAGCCTAGGACTAGTCTAAAAATAGACTATGCACTTATAAAATATGTTATTTGAATTATGTATTCAAAATGACCTACCCTAAGGTCAATCTAGGGTCATCCAAACCTTTTTAGTGAAATATGAACATTGAGTTCTTCTTTTCCTTCGGTTGATGGATGAACTTTGAAGTTTACGAAGCTTGAGATCTTGTCATACGTAGAAGCTTGAACTCGAGACTTCTAAAGCTTGACTTAAAGCTTGAGCTTGAGCTTGAGCTTGAAGCTTGAGTTTTAAATTGTACTACTTTATATTGTCTTGAAGCTTTGAAAACTTGAACCATTGAAGCTTGAAAGATTGAATTCACACTTGATGTTGTACTTGAACTTGAACATGTAATCTTGCATTTGACGTTCTTGAAGTAAAGACCTTTGTCCTTGTACATGAGATGCATTGTCTTGAAACACGTAGAAGTGCTACACAAGACACAGATTCCAAGAGGTTTTGAAACTACAAAATTTGACAATCATAGGGGCTACAAACTATAACACATACATTAATTGTCAAACTAGCTAACCTATTATGCCATTTAGGTGCCCGACGTTCTATTTTCAGCAACATAGAGTTTGGACCGAGTCCGAATCCAGTATTCTGATGAAAGGTGCGGACTATAAACGTTTAGGTTATAGTTATCAATGCTTTCAATGTCAGCTAATGATTTATGTCTGACTTGATTGCTACTATATTATCTTAAACATGCCGTTTTCAGTATAATATACATGTATGAACTGTGTTGAGAAAAAGATGCATCCCATGTGTTTGTTGAAATGTTTGAATGAATATTTAAACATGATTTGTGCTTTCCATGACTACTGATCTAGGATTCATCATCGTCATATGCATGTTAATCTCTCTATACAAGGAATTGCTAAAATATAAGTTGTAACTAACCTAGTCTATGTATTTGGTGAAATGTAGTCTAAGTGTTTGATGAATTGTCTGAATGAGAAATTATTGACGGTTTATATTTATTAAGAGTATTAATATAGGATTCTTAATTACCTTATACATATGTATAATTTCTTTCATGTAATCATATTTGCCTCTACGAAATTTATGGATAAAATACAAGTGTTTGGTAACATGATCAATGTGCTCGATGAAATGCTCAAATGAGGAATTTATTTGGATTGTTTGTAAAATGTTGAAATGATTATCACATGTGTTTATTTACTACATCTGAGCGAGATTGGGGCTACAACATAGCCCAGGCAATCGGTAATAGTCCTTGTTCAGGTGGTCGAATTAGTCTCACCACATTGGGTAGACTCGCTGAATCCGGGTCGCACGATGATTGTCGATAGTGGCTAGGCCACGAGGGGTGCTTATGCGCTCCATGTCGATTAAGTCAGCGTGTGCCTGTACCAATCGAACTTGCCTAATAAACCAATTGGCCTATTGTGTGTTTACCATGTATGGACACTATTGCTTGAATCTAAAGTACCCTTACTAGTGTAAATGCCCTCTTTAACCATGGTACCACGATCCGCTAAGATTCATGAGCCAGGCATGGTGGTATGGGACACCGTGATCGAGCTGTCGGCCTACGCTGGGGTGACGAGCCTCACCATAGTGACCAATGAGCAACTAAAACTCGTGAGCCAGGCATGGTGCTATGGGACACTGTGTTCATACTGTCAGCCTACGCTAAGGTGACGAGCCTCCCCGTAGTGACTGCGAGTATAAACTTTCGAATGTATCTATCGTATGTGCTTAACTAGGATTGACAACCCTAGATGGATCCTTCAATTCGAGTCAATGATATAAAGGGAGGTACCCTAGCTTCCCAAACCTGTTGTATGATAAGCTGTATGATCAGCCTAATTAAGTACTTGCCTAACACGACCATGCATCGCATTGCATTAGTTAGGATGTGCTTTAAAGGTGATGAAGGTGCACTGTGTTTGAGGGAGTGTTGTCATATGCGAAATAGATTGTTGAAGTCGCTTGTGAGGGAGTTTTGATGTGAGGGCATACATCATTACTTGCACTCCATTCATACATTAACAAGAGTAGCTAGGAAGTGATTGTTACGTTACTTTATCATTACTGCTTGATTGACTTGATAACATGTTAACTTTTGCCTTATAGTACCACTGAGTTAGCCACTCATTCCCACTCTGGGATGGTATTTTAAAACACCAACCCGACTCTGGTTTAAATGCAGGTGCTGACGAAGTCTATACGACGGAGCAGGACTTTATGGGCGAGGAGTTCTCCTACTTTCAGCTCTCGGGCAGGTCTATGTAGACCTCGTTCCGATACGCAGGGACTACAGGGATATTTGGCTTAGTTGGATACATCCACTTTTCCGCATTTTGTTTATTTTGAAACAATACATGTATATATTCAACCTGGTTACATACTCATACTCTGGAGGTTGTGAAATACTTACATGTTTAAATATATATATTTTAGACTTTCGCTTGCTAAATTTAATTACAGTTAGAGTATGTTATGTTGTTTTAGTATAATCCCACTCATGTTTAACTCATTAATATGGGTGAAATCTGAATATCATTATCCATATTGCATAAATGATGTACTGGATCTCGGGAGTAGAGCTTTGCTCAACCCTTGAAATTCAGGGCGTTACACTTAGATCAATGGTCAGAATGAAGCTAGTTTTGGTTTGAAGGGGAGTGTTGGACACGGTGGTGGATTTGTGCAAATCCAAAACCATCTGAGAACCATGTATGCTAACTATCTGTTGAGATTTTTCTTCTAAGTTTAGAGTGCTAGCTGGATTAAGATAACAGTAGATATTTTTCTGGATTTTTTCTATGTTTAGCTGCCCCTAGGAAGCATCTAGATAGGGATATCTTAGTCATTTCACATAAGGAGAAAAGCCTATAAAAGGCACCATTGTATTCGTTTCTAATTCAATTCAAAATACAATAGTTCAGATCTCTTCCTTTTTCAAGTTTTTGTTTTCTGTTCTATGGTGGCTGCAGCCACACGTCAGCAAGAAGTGGGGTTTTAAACCCAACACTCAGTCTGTTGGATCTCTCATTCCAAGGGATGAAGACGTCGTATAGTTTTCCATATTTTCCAAAAATACGACTTAGGTCTTCATTGCTTGTATCAAAAGTGATATTTTCGACGAACAGGGGAAAGCTTCTTTATATAAACTCACTCATTATGCCAATGGAGGAGAGGAGATCTTCATCTTCTTCCAGGCGACATGATAGAACTATTTAGAAGCTCCTGGTCGTCACTCCATGCTGGGGCTGGGGGTGGGCCTAGAGATAGATGAATGTTCGCATAATAATAATCTCATGATGGAGCTAAAAAATTCCAAGTGGGATAACATCACGAGGGATACATCTAGCTGTTGGGTTTTTTCAAAATAAGAAGAAAGGAAATTTTATTTTGGAAAAAGAATGGTTGTGGCTTTGGTGATTATTGGTGTGAATGGCGATGCCTCTTAGTGAAGAGAGCATCTTTTGAATTTGAAATGGAGGGATGTCATTATTGGAAAGACACCACCATTGATGAAAAGACACCATGGAAGAAGACGTCTTTTCATGAAAAGGGCCTTAAGCATCTCTTGTGATTCTATATAAACCCATCTTTGGGTCAATCCGAATTCACAATTCCAACAATCTCCTCTTCATCTTCTTCTTCTTCACCATTTTCATTTTTAGAAGGTTTTTGGAAAGATACAGTTTTCAGGCGCTAAACTATAAATAGTTTTCAGGCGGTAAATTATAAACAGTTTTCAGGGGGTAAATTGTAATAGCACAGAAGTCAGGATCGTACGCTGTAAAAGTGTGTTCGGGGTGCGATTTTTCAGTTTTGCAGGCTGAAACCCACATTTCTCCAGTCTTGGAGAAGAGACTTATTGTATCCTGGAGGCAGATTTGCTGTAACCCTCTTGCAAATTGGTTTAATCACCGGTAAGGTGCAAATATCACCTTAAAGATAGCGACATCGTAACGCACCTTAAGCCTATCTTTAAGTGATTCATTTTCTATTTTTCACCCTCAAAATTAATAATTTTAAGGTGATATTATGGCCTCTTCTATGGGTCATCCTAACTTTGTTCAAATTACGTTGTTCGTCAGCTCAAATTTTCTTCGATGAAAATCGAGGGTTCATCTCTTCCTCACATCATTCAAGTTGGATCACGTACTCACTCAAGATCCTCCTTCACCACCATCTGACAATGATACATTAGAACAAATTCAAAAGAGACAAAGTTGGGATCATAACGACTACATATGCAAGGTCTTCAACGCTCTTTCTGATTTGTTATACGATGTTTACCGTTAAAAGAAGACTGCTAAAGATTTGTGGCAGGCACTGCTCACCAAATACACATCAGAGGATGAAGGCAATAAAAAATTTCTTGTAAGTCAGTTTTTAGAATTCAAAATGTTGGATGAAAAACCTATCCTTGATCAAGTACATAAGTTACAGGTCATCATCCAACAGATTATTGCTGATGGCACTAATCTCGACGAATCTTTCCAAGTATCCACAATTATTGCTAAACTTCCACCTAAATGGAAGGATACTAAAAAATCCTTGAAACAGAAAAAAGAGAAAATGTCCTTGGAGGACCTCCTAATGTTTCTTCGAATAGAAGAAGAATCTAGACTCCATGACAAAAATGAAGAACAACAAGAGGCCCTAAGTAACGCTAATGTAGTCGAGAATAGTGTGAATCAGGAATTAGAGAAGCTACCTTTTAAGAAAGATGATAAGCTCAAACCTAATAACCAAGGGTTCAAAAAGAACACATCCAAGAAGAGTCCATGCTTCTTTTGCAAAATCCCTGGTCACTTTAAGAAAGATTGCCGAAAATACAAAAAGAAAATGCAAGAAAAGAAACAGCAAGTCAATATGAGGGAAGACATGAATCTGGCAGCTGTCATATCTAAAGTTAATATAGTAAATGAGGATGTTAAATGGTGGGTGGATTCTGGCGCTATCAGACATGGTTGTAGAAATTACAACATGTTCAATAGCTATGAAATAGTGGGGGGTAATCAAGAACTATATATGGCGAATGCCTCCACATCCAAGGTTGTAGGAAAAGGGAAGATGTGTCTTAATTTAACTTTCAAAAAAGTCCTTACTCTGAACAATGTGCTGCATGTACTGAATATTAGGAGTAATCTTATATCAACTAGTCTACTGACTAAGTTTAGATTAAGACTCCTATTTGAATCCGATAAATTGATTGTGTATGCAAATGGGGTATATGTTGGGAAGGGCTATGTATCCAATGGAATGTTCAAATTGAACCTTATAAAAGAAAATTCTCCTTTCGTTTATATGTTTGATTCACATGATGTTTGGCATGATAGATTAAGACATATTAGTTATCATAAAATGGATAATATGTCTAATCTTAATCTAATTCCTAAGTATACAAAACCTAATGATAAATGTAGTATTTGTGTACAATTCAAAATAACTAGAAAATCGTTTCCGATGGTGGAAAGAGAATCACAAATCATAGACCTAGTTCATAATGACATATGTGAAATGGGTGGTTTAATAACAAGAGAGGGAAAAATTTACTTCATAACCTTTATAGATGATTTCTCACATTATACTTAGTATACCTATTGAAGAATAAAGATGAGACACTACAAAAAATTCGAGATATATAAGGCAGAAGTTGAGAACTAACTAGACCGAAAGACTAAAATTCTAAGGTCGGACAGGAGAGGAGAATATTTATCCTTAGAATTCTCATAGTTTTGCAAAACTCATAGTATAATTCACCAAATTACAACTTCCTATTCACCCCAACAAAATAGGATAGCAGAACAGAAAAATAGATCTCTCATAGACATGGTAAACTCTATACTTAATAATGCGCGTTGAAGTTCTGGATTTTGGGGAGAAGCCCTATTAACTGTCTGTCATATCGTTAATAGGATACCTCACTCTAAGACTTATAAGACTCTATATGAACTATGAAAAAATAAGATTCCTAACATCTCATACTTCAAGGTTTGGGGTTATAGAACCTTAGTTAGGCTTACTGATCCTAAAAGGCCTAAGATAGGGTTGAGATCTCTTGAGTGTATTTTCATAGGATATGCACAAAATAACAAGGCTTATAGGTTTGTAGTTGTAGAATCGAATCATGCAATCCTGGTAAATACTACAATAGAATTTAGAGATGCCAAGTTTTATGAAAACTCATTCTCTTCTATAACTAAAAAAGAGATAAGATCTCATGAAGACCCTAATACAAGCAGTAGTTCTCAAATAACTAATCAAGATATCAGTAGTCTCGATAAAGAGGACATAGAACCTAGAAGGACCAAGAGGATCGAACAGGTACTCCTTTTGAACCCAATTTCTACCCTCTACTAATAGAAGGAGATAAAGATAACATAATAGAAGAAACCATGTTGATATATAACATAAAAAATGATCCGGTAACAATAGATGATGCCCTTAGATCTCAGGATGCTTCCTTTTGGAAAGAAACTATAAAAGATGAGATGAATTATATATTGTAAAATGGAACATGGAAACTTGTTGATCTACCCCCGGGATAAAAAAAAAATAAGTTGTAAATGGATTTTTAAAAGAAAATTAAGACCAGATGGAACTACAGAAAGGTTTAAGGCCAGATTAGTGGCAAGAGGATTTACACAAAAAGAAGGTATTGAATTTTTTATATATACTTATGTTCTAGTAGCAAGGATATCAACTATTTGAGTTTTAGTTGCTCTAGCATCCATTCATAAGTTAGAAATCTATCTGATTGATGTAAAAACGGCTTTTCTAAATGGTGACCTCGATAAAGAGGTTTATATGGAGCAACTAGAAGGTTTTATAATTCCAGGACAAGAAAATAAAGTATGTCAATTGATTAAGTTGCTATATGGACTTAAACAAGCACTTAAATAATGGCATGAAAAATTCGATAAAGTAGTCACCTCATATAGTTTTAAGATTAATGAATCTGATAAATGTATATATTCAAAATTCTCTGATAATAAAGGAGTAATTATACGTCTCTATGCAGATGATATGTTAATTTTTGGCACATGTTTAGAAGTTATAAATAACACTAAAAGATTCTTATCATCTAGTTTTGACATAAAAGATATGGGTGAAGCTAATGTGATTTTAGGTATCAAGCTATTAAGAAACAATGATGGTATAACTCTATCTCAATTACATTATATTGAAAAGATACTTAAAAAGTTTAATCAGTATGATAAGAACGCAGTTTCTAGTCCTTTTGATTTTAATATCAAGTTAATTAAAAATGAAGGTTATAGTGTATCTCAGTTAGAGTATTCCAATGTGATTGGCAGTCTTATGTATGTTATGATTTCTACTCGACCTGATATTGCTTATGCAGTAAGTAAATTGAGTAGATTTACAAGTAATCCAAATTTAGATCATTGGAATGTTGTATCTAAAGTACTCAAATACTTGAGAAAAACTATTAACTATGGTTTACATTTTTCTGGTTACCCTAGCGTACTTGAAGGGTATAATGATGCAAGTTGAGTCACTGATTCTAATGAATCCAAGTCTACTAGTGGATAAATTTTTATACTTGGAGGAGCTGCCATTTCTTAGGGATCCAAGAAGCAAACTTGCATATCTTACTCTACCATGGAATCTGAATTCATAGCACTGACAACTAGTAGTAAAGAGGCAGAATGGTTAAGAAACCTGTTATTAGAAATATCATTATTGGTAAAGCCTTTACCACCAATCTATATCTACAGTGATAGTGAAGTAACACTATCAAAAGCATATAACAAGACTTGTAATGAAAAATCCAGACATATCAGTCTAAGGCATAGTTTTGTGCAGCAATTACTTAGTGACGATGTTATAACAATACAATATGTACGATCTATCCGGAATCTAACGAACCTGTTCACCAAGGGACTGACAAGGGATGTTGTCAATAGAACATCAAGAGGAATGAGACTTAAGCCAATTTCACAGATACCGGATGAGGGAAACCCAACCTAAGTTAATAGGTTCAATGGGCAAAGTACCTCACAGGAAGTGTCTAAAGCAACACTGTACGTTTTCTATCTGTCTCATTCCTGGATGTATGTATAGTGTTGGGTACCTATAATGATAAAAAGGAGGATGAACTGCTGCTCTTAATGAGTCCTTTCAAGGGTGTTATAGTTACAAGAGCATTCATAAGGACTCACCTATATGAGTATTGGAAGTGAGGTCACTTCTTGATGTTTGAGAGTTTTGGCTACTCTCATGAACTCATGATTTAGGACAAAGTACAAGGTCGTTAATGTGCTATAATTTTAGAACACATGACAATTGAAATATATATATATGTGTAACATATCCGATTGTATCATATAGAATACTTAGTTCAAGACCATAGTCATTAAGGATTTTGATTTAACTTTGATTTGTTTACACTAAGTGAAAATTCAAATCCATAAGACACCTTTTCCTATGCACATATTTTCCTTACATACTATGACCTCTATATTTTGAAAAATAGTAGGGAATTGTTGGATTTTTTCAAAATAAGAAGAAAATTAAAGAAATTTTATTTTGGGAAAAGAATGGTTGTGGCTTTAGTGATTGTTGTTGTGAATGGTGATGCCTCTTGGTGAATGGAGCATCTTTTAAATTTGAAATAGAGGGATGTCATTGTCGGAAAGGCAACACCATTGATAAAAAGATACCATAGAAGAAGACTTATTTTCATGAAAAGGGCCTTAAGCATCTCTTGTGATTCTATATAAACCCATCTTTAGGTCAATCCAAATTCACAATTCCAATAATCTCCTCTCCATCTTCTTCTTCTTCACCATTTTCGTTTTTAGAAGGTTTTTGGAAAGATAACAGTTTTTAGGCGCTAAACTATAAATAGTTTTCAGGCGGTAAATTATAAACAGTTTGCAGGGTGTAAATTGTAATAGTACAGAAGTCAGGGTTGTACGCTGTAAAAGTGTTTTCGAGGTGCGGATTTTCGATTTTGCAAGCTGAAACTCACATTTCTCCAGTCTTGGAGAAGAGGCTTATTGTATCCTAGAGGCGGATTTCCTGTAACCCTCTTGCAAATTGGTTTATCACCAGTAGGGTGCGAATATCACCTTAAAGATAACGACATCGTAACACGCCTTAAGCCTATCTTTAAGTGATTCATTTTCTATTTTCCGCTTTCAAAATTAACACCGGCATCCTGATCCTAGTAAAGCATAATTCTCAATGACATGAAAAGATTATAACTAAAGCAGTCTAGCTCGACACTACCATGATATGTAATGAGCACACGTCTCAGGAGCTGTTTGGTTGCCACTTAGAAAAATAAATTCATCTCATTTTATTAAATCATAACAATTATGTATTTGATATCAATAATGGATTAAAATATCCAGATTTGGTAACGCCACGAATGTCTGCAATAAAAATCGTGCACACCACACATTTGGCATCATCTTATGATAGGTCTGAGATCCAATGCATCTATTACAATGGCACCACCGTATGGGTGACCTATCACAAAAATCAGGTTGATCCACTGGTCAGGTGAGCCACAGTTTGCAAAAAAAAATAAAAACAAAAAAAAACAACCTGATGGATGGATGGATTTTGCAGTTTTATTCCTTCGTTCTCGACCAGCAATTTATGCAAGGGTGCCTTTAGTAGCACCAAATATCAAAAAGAAAAAAAAAAAAAAAAAAAAAAAGGCACCATATTACAAATCAGACTGATTAATTACAAAATATCATGATATTTGGTTTAGCCAAACGCAACCTAAGCTATGATATCTAATACACATTCATATTAACATAAAATGAAATGAATTAATTTTTAAGTGGCAACCAATCGGGGCATAAGATTATTGGTATAATTTTTACAGGATGATGAAAATTGAGAATCCCAAATTTAGGTATCCTCAACCATTTATATCAATCTTTTTTTATATATATTTTTAATAAAAAGATAAATCAGCCTTCAAACTTTCCTGATCTCCGCTCCAACCATAGCAACCTGCGTGGCGATGACCGAGTCTTACATTCCTTGATCGTCTCTAGCTTCGGCGACCACACCTGCCCTTTCGATCCCACCAGCTGCGCGTAATGCTTCTGCAACTCAGGCGTACTAATTAATGGGCTTGTGGTAGGATTGGATCCTTGCTCGCTGCTTCTTGATAAGATCCGGATTATAAACTCTGGTAATACTTTGATCAGGACTCGACCATCAGTGCCTTTGACGTACTCAAATGGGCATTCCCCAAAGCAAAGAGGTGTCCTTTTGGGAGTGGAAGATAAGGCGGCGAGCGATGCAGCTGAAAGGACCTGGCATGCGAAGCGGTCAATTGGAAGAACGAAGTATGTTTGGCCCTTCATGAGCTCATCATCGATAGAGAGTGACGGGATGGGGTGGCCGATGTAGAAGGAGTCGGCGTGGCAGACGATCATGTCTGGGAACTGGAACATGACCTCCCCGGCGAGCCGCTTCCCTGTGAGTGTCTTTGTTGTGCCTTCCCAGAAGACTAGATTAACGGAGGACTTGGAGGTGCCGGTGCAACAAGGAGAGAGTCCATTGCCCATTTGAGCTGTTTGAGAGAGAGAGAGAGAGAGAGAGAGAGAGAGAGAGAGAGAGAGAGAGAGAGAGAGAGAGATTTTGGTTCTTCTGATTCTTGGTTTGGCTGTGGATGATGAGGCGATCTCTGGGTTTTATTTAGATTATGGGTGGCTTTTGACTTTGGAAAAGTTCAACGTTTTAGCTTCTTAAAAGCGTTATATGGTCGGTGGTCGTGGAGGTCGGCCGTTGAATATTTTTCTTTTGCCAGGCGTCCGATTTACGGGGTCATCGCCCCTGACAATGTCCACAGTATGCACGGTTTTAAGTGTGTGCAAGTGAAACCGTGGATTGGAACTCTAGACCATAATCCAACCGTCGGCATCTCAGATATTCACCTTGAGAGCGCAAACCTAACTCTTCATTCAGTGTGTATTTGGATGCATATCCATCCAGCAATGAAAATCATTTTTCACTGACAAGATGATTGGGCCGGTTAGATATGTATCACGGTCACAATCAAATGGCATAAGAAAATTTTCTAATGAATCAAAGATCCAAAGGCAGGCGGTTTTCAGATTCTTATTTTGTACACGGACCGGCCATGGAAGCTAGAATCCGGATCTCTGCTTGGCACAAGCTAGAAAATCCTGCTTGTTGCGATCTAATTGGACCACATCATCCACATCATCACACACTACATTTAATGCAGAAGTGCTGACATGGACGCATCACAATACAGGAAATCTGGATTTTCCTGATTACTGCAAGCGGAGGATCTGAATACCTGGAAGCTATTGTCATACCACACTTTGAATACGGAATGTGACCCTCCTACTTGAGTAACAGTCGACTTACACAATAAGTATGTATAAATCAACCTAGCATACAATCATTATGAAGCATAATTACATGAATTTTATATCATTATCATATTAGTACTCATATACTTATAAACCATTCTTCTTTCATTTAATAATAATTCATTCATAACATTTTCATTCATAAAATAAATGATTAAAACAACTCTAAGTCTACTCATTTGAGAATTTATTCAACAAAATTAATCATTCATCATCTAACAAAGTTATGACTATAAACATATTTCAAATTTTAATCAAATCAGCAATAACTATAATGAATGGAACTAAAATCCCTAGAATCAATCTCATAATCAATTCAGCCGTCTAATGCAGTGAGCTCGTCCTCCACCAAATATGACCATTGGTCTTGAGTTTCATCTACCAACCTGACCTCATTTTTCAGTAACTGATTAGGTCGTCTTGTATCATCCACCTCAATACGATTATTAATCCACAACGTTAGCTGCCCAGTCTAGTGAGTGAACCCAACATGGTTCATAAGTAGCACAATATAACTGAAATAGTGCGTATGCAGTATGAGCATGAATGCAGAAATATCATAAGGTGCATGTCTAGTGAGATGGTCGTCAACTTCCTTAGGTTGGATATCTGTCAACCCAAAAACCTCACCCTTCGGACATATACCATAGGTAGCTATGGACAATCTGTTCCAGTCGTACATCCACCTAGGTAGGCCTTGGTAATCATACAATTACTCCGTTAGTATGCTTCCACTATCATGGGTATCTAATAATAAATCTACTAAGGGTAACCATTCAGGAATATCTCCCAGAAATACAAGCACAAGGTGTGCGTGCAGTCATAATAGATACATGTAATGCATACTTAATGACTATGCATCAACATGTGTATTTTAATAGATACATCTCTCTCTGAGAGGAAACAACGAATTCCAGAATATCATTGAATAGCATGTTTAGATTTTGAAATCATAAATCATATGGCAAGAATCATACTAGCAATATAATATGGCAATCATATCAATCCAAACAATCATAACTATCAATTCTTAATCATACAAATATGAGGCATGTTGGGATTCACTCACCTATTTACGGTAGTGTCAAATCCTTCGAGTAATCAGACGTTTTGGAATCTACACTTCGAATCCCTATTAAAATCACTTAACATACAATAATTTTAATTACATTATACCAACAAGTAGGGTTCACCTTTGATCAAAGCAATATGACCCATCACTAACCGTATAAATTAATTTTAAAAATCCATAGAGGTTGTCGATCTCGTTGGCCTTCGATCAATCGTCTGATCGATTAACAATAGGATTGATGAATTACAGAATTAACATCTAAAGTCTCTGGACATTTTTCCCATCCGTGATAGATTTTATCGAATTCAGAATTGGGTCCAACCCATTCAATGGTTATTCTCATAGTTGAATTCGGAAAAACCAAAGAATTCCTCATATCCTGTTTTCAACAAAAGCTATTATTAACTACACAACTTCACAGATTACTATGGGGAATCTTTTCATTAATTCAATTTAGGATTTGAGGCTCTAACACGATTTGTCCTTAAGATCTATATATTCGAATTTTCTTAGACTGATACAACTGAATTTTCTAGCGTCGATCTCTCATAATACAGATTCTTGCTCTAAATTTCAATTCTCTATATCCAAAACCTTCCCATAGATCAAAACAATGAGCATAGTGTTGACTCACCACGTTCATCAATTATATAAAGGTTTCTGAACAAGAAAAATAGAAAATTAAAGGAGATATCAATGAAAACTTACAGGTAGAAGTTTCTCGTTCATAGGGTTTCTCTTCCTCTTATGGCTGCTCTTTTGGGTTTAGGGCTTTCTGTAGGAATTTCCTGTAGATCTTCCATTTAAATTGAGGAAGATCCTTGATTTTAGAATATTCCACCAAAATTTTTGTGGATTTTGGGAAAAAAAATTTCCTACAATATTGGGAGTCAATCCCATGACCTATTCGTTTAGTAAGAATGCTTCTATTAATTGGATTAAGTGTAAGACCCTACCTAAGTATCCATTTCGTTCCTTTAGGTCCCGCGGTCATACCGGTTGAATCCTAGTGACCCGCAACCTGTGGATTCCATTTGCGGTCATCCTTAAGTCCCATCATGTAGACCCGAACCAGATCGACTTGAAACCTATGCCATTGCGACCGCATCGACGCCGCGGTTCCAACGCCGCATCTCATGCATGATTTTGACATGTACATCTTGAGATATGGATCCCACCTTTCTTGGCCATTGATCATGCATGTGGGACCCACCTAGACCCATAGGCACATTTTCCCATGTGGGCCCACCTAGTGCTCTCTCTCTCATGCAAGCTACCGATAGCCTAGCTATGATTACTCTCTTTTCTAAAGAGTAATCATGAGATCTTGGTTGCTTCTCACATGTGCCATGATGAGTTCCTCTTCCCTAGGTAGCACCATCTCCCAAACTCATCATTTCATTGCTAGAAACTCTCCCTCTCTCTCTCTCTCCTCCCTCATTTCTCTCCTTCTTCCTCTCTTACATGGTGGAATGTCCACCTCCCTCCCAAAAATCCAGCAACATCTCCCTCTTCTCTCTCCCTATCCCACCCTCTAAACACCATCACTACCATTAGAACTTCACCTTTTGAGCTATGGAGCCTATGACTTGAAGTTTGGAGCTTGATCTTGGAGGTGAGTGCTTCTTGAAGCCACTCCTTCCTTCCTTCTTCTTGATTTCCCTTTTCTAGTATGTTTGGATGCATGTAGGACCCACCAATCAATGGTGGAGGTCCTACATGGCTCTAAGATTAGAGGTCATGGACCTACTACTTGCATGTTCTCTTCCATGGTGGGCCATTCTCCATGGACCCACCATGATACATTTCTCTTTGATTTAGTCTCTCATTGGTCATCTAGACCTTGCATGCATGGTAGGGATGGTGTCCCTACCCCCAGCAATTTCCCTGATTTGTAAATATAATCCATGTAAGTTCTAAGTATAGTGGATGGTGTGGATGTGAAGGTGGAAGGTTCATGGTGACGGGACCTTCCACCATGGTCATGATCTCTCTCCCTTTCTCCCTATTTCCTTCCTTTTGTTGTTAGAGATTTGTGGCCCACTGATGTGGTCAGCAAAATTTCAGATCCATTAGAAAAGTGGAATGTCCAGGTCCACCTGCCGGACGTCCAGGCCCAACATGACATGCATGGGTTGGATGGCCTTTAAACATGGATTTTCGTGGAGATTTTAGTATGGTAATGGATCTGGAATTTTTATGACCCATCTAGGTGGACCCCACCTAATGTAACTGGGTATAAAACCCTTTGAACATTTTTCTATGGACTGAAATTTGGACTGCACATGTTGCTGTCCAAATTTTAGGCCCATCTGTGGTATGATTTTTGGGCATTGTTTTGGGACTGTTTGTTTGGTTCTTTTTCCCTGATTTCCTTGGGGGCATGGACCCTACTTTAATGTGGTATGGGGCTCACATCCATTAGCCCTTGATTGAGACCTATGGGATGGGCCAAAGGAGGCTGACTGTTAAGAAATTTCTAGACAGTCCAGCAACATTGCATGTTGGAAACGATCATTTTCATCTTGATTTTTGGAGTAAGTGGGCCACTGTAGTGGACCCCACTTCCTGTCCATATGTGGGACCATCAAACCCACCAATTTTTCAGTGATTTGGGCAAGCCTAGGCCCACCCCATGAGGTGCCAAACATGGGGACAGCAACATTTTCTACAACAGAAATTTCTGGATATGCATTGCTACCCATTTTTGTAAAAATACTTAGCTTATGTTTAAAATCTTAAAATTTACTTCCATGGTGGCCCACCCTTGCTGGGACCCACCTTGCATGATCATAGGCCACCAGGGCCATCGAATTTTTGGGGCAAGTGGCTAGACCAGCTACCTTGCTGGACATCCCATGGTGGTTGATGTCCAGCAAGGCTAGCCGTCCCACCATTTTGTGGCCCACCTTGATGTAGTGTTTTATCCACCGTTCATCCATCTTGTGTGGCCCACTTGGATGTAGTCCACCTCTAAGTGGGATGTTCAAGGTATGGCCCACCTTGAGCTTTGGTACGGGTTGGTCGTCCAGGCCCATTGGACCGCCCACCCTATGTTTGGACGCCCATTGTTGGGTTGCTGCTGGACTTTCAATCCAACAGTAAGGCCCACCTGTTTTATGTGATGTTTAGCCACTTTCCATGTGGTGGGGCCCCCTATGCCTGTTGTTGGACACCTTGGGAGTTTGATTCACTTGAATTCACCAGTCTCTGGACCTTAGCAGGCTTAGAAAGTTGGTGGGCTGAAAATCTAGCTTGTTGCCTTATAAAAGTGCACTATTTTGGGTGAAATTTTAAGGGTGAGGAGCCCACCATATTGAGAGGACATGTGGGAATGTTTCATGCTTTTATTACTCTAATTTTTTTGCTTAATTAGTGCCTTGAGAGAGGTTCACTTTGGTTGGATTATGAGGACCCTTGTTGAACCAGATTTTTAGGACATCTTACAAGCCCAAATAGGATGGAACGTTCTAGCTTGGCCCAGTGAATTTATGGGCTGTTTCCACCATTGTATTGTGCTGGACTAGTGGGCTGGAATGTAAAGGTGGTTGGGCCCTTGGTTGCCCATTTAATTCACCAGTTTTTGGGCTAATGTGTAATTTAGGCCCAAATTGGACATGATTCTTGCCAATGTGTTTCGACTTTTGGGCTACCCACTAAGTCCAACATAATGCATGAGTTTTGGTGGTATTATCCTTGGGCCATAACCTCCTCTTTGGGGCTATGTTGTGGCATGTTGTTGGGCCATGAATTGCCCTTTGGACCCATGTTATGCATGTAGGCCTTGGGCCGTTTATTTGAGGCCCAACATGTGATATAGTTGTATATATATATATAGCTGCCCATTTTATATTCATGATTGTACTCAGGCCATGAGCCTTGCTTCTTAGTAGATTGTTATTGGGCCGCCTTTAGGGGATAATAGGTGGTTGAATGTCCACATTGGTGTACCCCTCTAGGCCCTCGTTAGGCCCATTCTTGCTTCTATGGGTGGTTAAATGTCCACCATAGACCCTCGCTAGGCTCATTCTTATCATTTAAGCCCATGTCATTGTCTATCTTAGTCTTGTGGGCTACCCCAGGCTATTGAGCCCCCACTAGAGGTTGTATTCCTTATGAAAAATTGTTTAAGTACCTAAACCCTACTTGGTTAGGAGGAGAGTACATCTTCACCACATTGACATCTTTATTCATCTTCCTTACCCACTCTCATACGCATCATATGCATGCTTGGTTGAGATGTGATTGGTCATTGGGCAGAATATTTTAGTTTTTCCCTGAGGGATGGAGTATCGCCTCTTGAGTCCGTTGGATGCTTGGGATTGATGCATGGTTGATTGTGTGATTCATGCATCTGGCATTGCATAACATGATTGACATTCGCCCTTGCTTCATCAGGGTCATAGCCTCCACAGGCATATCGTGGATGGCTGGATTTGAACACCGAAAATGTTACTTAAGCATTTAGGGCACTTAGGATGTCCTTGGGTGAAAGCCCCTAAACCTTCATAGTAACAGGAGACACCTCAACATCGAGACCGAGTGGAAGACATGAGCGCCTGAGTGCCTTATACCATTAGCCGCGACTCCCATTGTAGCGTGGTCGGTTGAGATGGGGTGTGGCCTTACCCACCTGAGTGAGGGGGCAATAGATAGGCTGAGTTTGACCAACTCGTGAATGGGTCTACTACCGTCGAGCCTTGCTGATGATTGGTTGTCCACACGTGGGTAGTGAGGTCTCTTACGCTCGTTAGACTATGCGGCTAGGAGAGCGGCAGTCGATTGGCAGTGTATTTGACCCCGATGGTTTCCCTAGAGTGGAACTGTATGGATACGTGGACTGAATATGAGCACTGGTATTGATTGCATTGCACCTTGCATTGGCATTGGCTATGTAGGCCTCTTGTGCATCACCTTGGTATGGCGCCCAGTACTCATATGTGCATTTCATAGTCTTGTGATGGCTTATAGCATTCATGGTGGTATAGCATAGCCTTGGTATGGCTGATGGCATTGATGATATTCATGGTTCATGCTGCATTCCACATTCTCTGATATTGCTTTCCCAGCACTGGTATTACACACACTTACATCGCCCTCTAAGCTTTCTATAAGCTTATGCATGATTGATGCATACAGGAGATTCTAGGTAGTAGTCGTACCTGAGGAGGAGCGTTGGAGCATGCCGAAGACCTTTTGGAGATTTTCCTTATTCTGTTTATATATTTCCCTTTGAGCCTTGTACCTTGTATAAAGTTTTATTTCCTAGTGAATTTTGTAATGTGTTACTGTAGTTATTTCCAGTGGTTACCATGTTATGATCTTGGGTATGCTCTTATGGATTGAACTTATGTTATAGATATCCTCCTTTTAGGATCCTGGGATCGAAACCTGGTGAATGAATGTCATGAGTCGAGAATAGGGTACTACGGAGGCCGTCAGTGCCGGAATCGGCTATCGGGATTCTTATAAGTCCGGTCACCGAGTTTGGGGCATGACATTAAGTGCTTGGTTATATTAATAAAAGAAAATTCAAATGATTAATTTTCTTAATCAGGGTTTCAAATGGGTTACATCTATTATTAGATCATTATTATGTTATCTACACAACCCACGTATCCAAACACACCTGAACCATGGATTACGTTGTGGCTGTCACAACAGGGCGGAATTTGATTGGGCACCTGTGTCAAAGATGGCCATGCAAACATGTTCTAATATAGTAACAATCTCTAACAACGCCACATAGCCTAATCAAATCTTGCCACATCCCACCAAAGTTATGTTGTGTCACCAAAAAATTCACATCTAACACATGGGGGCCTTGTGGTCAGAAGTTAGGTTGGGCTCATTATGTTATTACTGAGAAATTCAACAGCACATAGCCTAATCAAATCCTGCCACATCCCACCAATGGGGTATTGGGTCACTAGGAAATCCGCATCTAACACATGGAGGCCTTGTAGTTGGAAGCTAGGTGGGGCTTATTGTGTTGTTTGTGAGAAATCCAACAACATATAGCCCAATCAAATTCTGCCACATCCTACCGCTATGGTGTTGAGTCACCACGAAATCCACATCTAACACATGGAGGCCTTGCAGTTAGAAGCTAGGTGGGGCTTAGTGTGCCTATTATTTGTGAGAATCCACATGACCATCTATTTTTCCAGCTTATGTTAGGATATGAGCCCAAAAATGCTAATCCAAAACTTCAGGGTCCACCTCATGTTTATATGCCATCCAAACTGTGGGGGAGGGAATGCCTACCATTGAAACACTCCCAAAGTCCACCTGATGTTCATACGCCATATATCCAAATTATTCATGAGGTCATTCCCACTGGGTGAGCTGAAAATAAATAAATAATAAACATTAGCTTAAACCAAAAGTTTTGTGCCCTACAAATGTTTCAATGGCAGGTGTTCAATCCCCATTATTTCCTGTCGTGTGTCCTGCTTGAGCTTTGAATCTGCCTCATACCCTGACATGGCCTGGAAAAACGAATGAACAGCGTGGATTTCTTACAAACATCATGTATGAATTTCTTACAAACATCATGGTAGGCCCTACTTCCAGTGGTTGAATATCGCAGGCAATCTGCTTCCCTAACATGCCCTTAAGAGAAGAAACACAACATCTGCCATCCTCCATCTACATTGAAACCCATCATATTGACGGTCTCGATCAGCGAAACATGTGATCTTCTTGCCCAAACTGAAGGCTCAAGGATATTATGCATATCGACGGACAGTACGTATGACACCTCGTATGACCAAATGCAGAAAATTAAAGCTAGTTTGGAAACGAACGCGTTTATTTCCCTCTGGTAAGCTGTTTTATCGAGACTTTTAAGCCACATTCATTGTCAATTAATGCTGGCAACTATGGTAGTATGGAAGCCACGCACCCACGTTGTTGTATGAGATCTGAATAGATCTAGTGGACCACTACGGTTTGGACGTGGCCCATAACGCACCGATCTGACAATCCAAAGCATCATCAGTGACCTGCAAGGGAACCATAGAAAATATAATGGATCAATTGACATGTAATAGTCCATATGTACACGAGTAAAAATTCTAACGATTGGACCTTTTGGACTGTCCAATTCATGTGATTTTTGGATCCTGACCGATCTGTAGTGTGGCCTACAATATTGATGGTTCAGATCACGGTGCACGACACTACATGTGTAGAAATGTTGATATTATATCATATGCAGTGGACAGAAAACGACCTTCATGATGCAATAATGTTTAGAATGGAAATGTTATTTGCACCCTTCTGCCTTCTAAATACACCCATTCTGTTCACATTTGGTTACAGAACTAGTACAATCCGTTTTCAATTTGTATTACCAAAAGTGGGGATGGACGGTGTATTTTAGTAGAGAGAGTGGGTGCAGAAGTCAGAAACTGTATTTACCAAACGGGAAATAACCAGGATAGCATGAGTGCGGATCCTCTGTTTCGTGAATACAGTGAGCGGCTGAATCCAGCTTTATTATTGGTCCACGTCACTGTAGGTGCCACGTCACCAAATTTGTTAAATATATTAAAACAATTACGTTTCACGTAAAGTCTAAAACCGAAACTGTAGACGGTTTCCACTTGGAAATCTGATTGTGTACTGTGTACAGTACGCTCTTTTTGTGCTGAGTAAACTCAGTTGGGCCCACCTTGCATGTATGTGGTCTATCCACGCCGTCCATCCGTTTTTCCATCTAATTTAAGGGTTTGAGCCCAAAATTGAAGTATATCCAAATATCAAGTGGATCATACCACAGTAAACAGTGGGGATAATTATTTCCATAGTAAACCTTACTAGGCCCCACAGAGATGTTTATTTGTCATCTAACTTGTTCATAAGATCATATAGACATGGATGAAGGGAAAACACAAATATAAGATTGATTCAAAACTTTTGTAGCACCCATGAAAGTTTCAATGGTAAACATTCAATTCAACTGTTTCCTATAGTGTGGTCCATTTGAACATTGTATATGCTTCATTTTTTTGTCTCAAGCCCTAAAACTATCTGATAAAATTGATGGACAAACAGGATAAAATACATAAATCATGGTGCACCCCACAGAGTTTACTCAGTACGCAAAATTACTCACTAGGCAGTCCACTTCCTTCCAATTGAGGATTCAGCACACGGGTTGAGTAGCGAGACTTGCTACTAAAGTGATGTCACCTAGTTATGTGGGTCCCACCATGATATATGTTTTGTATCCACCCAATCCATCCATTTGAAGAGATCATTTTGGGGCATGAGCCAAAGAATGAATTAGATCTAAAACTCGAGTGGACCCCACCATAGAAAATAGTGGAGAGAGTCATGCCCACCATTAAAAACTTCAAGGGTCACAAACGTTTTCGATCAAGCTTATATTTGTGTTTCCCTTCTTTAATATCTGTGTTAACTTATGAACAGGTTGTATCTCAAATAAAAATCACGGTGGACCTTAGGAAGGCTTCAACTATGGATGTCACTCTCCTCACTATTTTCAGTGGCGGCGTCCACTCTAGCTTTGGATCTACCTCATTCTTTTGATCATGTCCTAAAATGAACTCTTCAAATGGATGGACAGTGTGGATACAACACAGACATCATGGTGGGCCCCACATAACTTGGTGACATCACTTCAGTAGCGAGTCTAGCTACTTAACCTCATGTCGGTAGCTAAGTAGCTAATCCGACTCTAATTTCTTTCATTTAAAATTTAATTAGGTCACATCATCTCACGTTGATTTTATAAGAAAAAAAATTACAAAATCTACATGATTAGCAAGGAATATTAGTTGCGATCCAGGATGAGTGATGTCTGATGTTTTATTTAAACCAACAAGATTTAAATGATTTTTAAACTCGCAAGTATACGAATCAGATGTAGATATGGTACGTATTACGAGATCGTTCCCACGAGGACTGATCGTTATAACTCAAATCTATAATTCTCCTTAACTAATTCAACAAATAATAGAGCGAATTACTAAGCACAATTCTAATAATAATAATAAAAAAAAAAAAAAAACAATTGAGAACAGGGAAGAAAAATTCAATCAGAGAGAGCACTAGGACTTTCGAATCCACCCCTAATTATCATATCCCTTGTTTTATCTGTTGATTCACTCTAATTTAGATTGATACAACTTATATAAAGAAAGCACAATCTGTGTCCTTAGTCGGGCATACAGAATGTCTAATCTCCTAAAGCAATGCAATGAATAACACATTCTATGTCCTTGGTCGGGCACATAGAATGTACAATTCATTAAAGCACTTTGTTTCTTCCTCTATAGGAAACCTGTTCATGATCAGACACAAGCACCTAGAATAAGCATCCAGACAACATCCATATATAGACTCTGGTCAAGTTCATAGATGCAGAAGTACAGAATTTAACCCAATCAAACACGCTAGAGAAAGAAACAACTCTCTCTCTCTCTCTCTCTCTCTCTCTCTCTCTCTCTCTCTCTCTCTCTCTCTCTCTCTCTCTCTCTCTCTCTCTTGCTTCTCCAAGCCGAAAAATCCCCAAACTCTCCCTCCCTTTTTTGGACGTCTCAGGCCCTTAAATAGATGCTGGAGGTTGGCTGCGAAAGAATTGCTGAAGTCGGTGCAGAAAATCAGATGTTTCACGGCTGCAGCGAAAGCCTTTTCGCAGCCGGAAGACAGCATCGAAAACTCCCATCTTCCTTTGCTTTCTTTTCAAAGAAACAATGTCTCTTGGGGTATTTGTGGATGAGCTATACGATGGACAGATCAGATCTTCCATCTAATCAAATATGGTGGGCCACAACTGCCCGGATTTCTCGGAACTCGTGGATGTGCATAAGCTTACGCACGTACAATGCTGCGATGCTCGGTGGGCCCCACAGAAGTGTTTTAGAGGAAATCCACCCCGTCCATTATATTCAGGACGAAATTTCAGTCAAGAAGGGATGGTTTTGAACGTCCATTGACGTGGCCCAGAGAAGAAATCACAATAAAAATCAATTTTGAATGTCACAAGACCGCCTGTTTGTGGCCTCTGTATCACACACGTGTGCATGTATGGGCACAAAATATCAGCATATATTTGATTTCTTCAACGCCCTCTACAAGATGGACGGCTTGGATCAGACGTAAGGGCAATGTATGGGGCCCACTCATGATCAGACGGTGCCTTGTTTCCGTTTCGCAGAAATAGAGAGTTGCCGTTTTTTAAGAAGACACGGTCAAAGGTCGGTTTGACCCGACTTGAGTTGCAGCGCACCTCCCACGTACTTATGCACTGTGTACACACCATGTAAGGTAGGGTTCCTGATGATGTTTTTAAGCAATCCATTACATCCATTCATTTTGTCTTCCTATTTAAGAGGTTGAAACCAAAATTGAAGCATATCCTGTTATCAGGTGGGCCCAGAATTAACGGTTTATGTGTTGATCTGTCAGTTGGGGCACTTCCATAGTGTTCCGAGGGCTGAAATTTGATATGTACGGTTAATTTATGGCCTTCGGGCCCTGTATGAAGTTTCGAGCCAATCGTATGGCGGGAACCATGTGATCTTGCATTCTGGACCAATTTCGGGCCTTTTTAACATGAACGGCTTGATTTCCTCAGGTCCCTGGCATGTAAATTCTTCAATATTGGTCCTCTGGAGTCCGTCCCTCACCTTGGTGACTTCGGAGCGTTAAATCCATGCTTTTAACATCATTTTTCAATCCACGCTCCTGATTTCATCCTGTAATAAAAACATAATAAAAATATGGCATTAAGCATTATCATATACGTAAAATCTGGTAATAATCGAGGTCTGATATGCAATATTTGACTCTCATTAATGTCCGTAGGATCTTCACCATGGGCCCACCTTGATCTAGGTTAACACATGTGTAATCATTTAGGCCCGAATCCAAAAATAAAAAAATAAAAATCAGTTAACATAAGATTCATTTGAGCCACACCAAAGAAAATATTTAGAAGAGAGACATTCATCCTTGAAACTTATAAGACCTACTTTGATGATTATATAAAATAGACACATTAGTTTATCTAATGAAACCCTATCATTTTGTCTAGTGGAACCCTGTCACTTTATCAAATGAACCCATCACTTTGTTTATTGAAACCCCTGCCACTTTATCGAGTGAAATCTTGTCACATTGCCAAATAATATCGTTATTTTGTCTAGTGGAATCAAGTCACTTTATTCGAAAACTCATCATTTTATCAAGCAAAACCCTATCAATCTGTCTGGTAACCCCATCACTTTATTTGGTAGAATATCGCCACTTTGTCTAATGGAACCCCGTTATTTTGACAAATTAGATTACATATAATATCGATAACATATGCATATCTAAAGCGTTCATTTAAAACCATAATAGAGGTATTAATTTCATCACATGTTCAAATATTTAAATTAAAATCCAATCCATCAATCATTTATAAAGAATCAAAATCAATAAGAGAAATCAACCATATTAAGCAATTAATGAGGCAATGAACGAAGATGAATAAACAAAGATAGCTATCAAGATGTAGGAAACCTTGAAAGGTGATCCTCACCTTAGAGTTAAATTATCTCTCAATGTTGTTAAAGTTGGATGTTCGCACTTTAAGATTGAGATCTCTCCTTCTTCATTTTTCTTCCTTCCTCTTCTAGATTAAAACACTTTAGCCTAAAATTCCAATAACAATGCTGGAAATTCAGCACCAAAATGGATGATTGAGTCAACTTGGTAGACTGGAAATCCCTTTCATCTTCTCTCCTCTCCTCTTCTCCCCGCAGAGTTTACTCAGCACGTTATACTAGTTAGCAATACAACGTCCATGATTTGGAGCCCCAACCTCTATTTATGTGAGGGCAACCCTTGATATAGACCCTACATTATGGGGCACAATTCAACGTGAGCCTTAAATCATATGGGGCCATCAACAATATAAATCATCCATTGCCGATAATTTTTTCTTAGTCATTAAACAAAGTGATGGGGTTCATTGGACAAAGTGACAGGGTTATTAGACGCAGTGACAAAGTTATACTAAACACGGTGACGAGGTTGCCCGACAAAGTAACATGATTCCACTAAACAAAGTAATAAGGTTAAACGAGACAAAGCAAATAGGGTTCTATTAAATAAAGTTACAAATTGTCGGAAAAAGTGATGGGTTGTTGGACAAAGTGACCCAGTTCCACTAAACGAAGTAATGAGGCTGGAGACAGTGACTAGGTTCCACTAGACAAAGTGATGAGGTTGTTGGACAAAGTGACGAGGCTGTTGGACAAAGTGACGACATTCACTAGATAATGTGATGAGGTTCTACTGGACAAAAAGACTATATAGTAGGACAAAGTGACAAATCTCTACTATATCAAGTGACGGGGTTCTACTAGACAGAGACTGACGAGGTTGCTGGACAAAGTGACGGGATTTTACTAGACAGATAAAGTGAAATGGGTGTTAGACAAAGTAACAAGGGTTTACTAGACAAAGTGATGTGATTATTGGATAGAGTAACAGAGTTCCATTAGAAAAAGTAACGATGTTCCACTAAATAAAGTAATGGGGTTGCCAGACAAATTGATAAGGTTTTGCTTGATAAAATGATGAGTTTTCGAATAAAGTGACTTGGTTCCACTAGACAAAGTGACGATGTTACTATGCAAAGTGACATGATTTCACTAGATAAAGTAACAGCTTATTAAATAAAAATGACAGGGTTTTAATAGACAAAGTGACGAGTTCATTTGATAAAGTGATTGGGTTCCATTAGACAAAATGATGGGGTTCCATTAGATAAACTAATGTGACCATTTTATATAATCATCATGGTGGGTCCTATAAATTTCAAGGGTGGATGTCTCTCTTCCAAATATTTTCTTTGGTGTGGCTCACATGAATCTTGTGTTAACCTAATTTTTTTGGATTCGGATTTAAATGATTACGTATTTAATTGTCAAAATGAATTTTGCATATATATAATGGTGGGCCCCTGCTAAAAATTCAATCCCCTATACTTCTCAAATTGTAAAGAGAGTTTATATATATATATATATATATATATATATATATATATATATATATATATATATATTTGTATGTGGCGTGACTCTTGATTTTTTCGGGGCCCACTGCAATGTTTATATAATATCCACTATAACCATTGGTTATTAAGTCTCATATCGAGCCCAGAGATAGGCACTAAAAGAAATAGTTGGGAGGGAGATGTCCACCCCTTATTTTAAAGGGTTAAACATTATACTTACATCAAATTTCACTTCAACAACTGGATTATTAAAAAAAAAAAAAAAAAAAAACATTTTGCCAAAAATCATACCAATACATGAATCACTTGGGCCAAATTAATGGAAACAATTTGGAAGGCGATGATTGTCTATACACTGTCTGCAATCATATGGTTAACCTGAATTATAGATAGAACTGACTTTTTCGGTCTGTGGTCTAAAATGGCATGAGACACCTTGTGATCCAGGTTGATTTTTCAGAAAACATCATAGAATTGCCCACCTGAGCCACTGACTATTTGTTCATACAAGTGGTTTTGACAAAGGGGACACTGGTAGCATATACCACCAACTACAGTATTATGTGTTATTGGAAAAGCTCTATTGGCTCCACCATGATGTATGTATTTTATCCACGCCGCCCATCCATTTTTAGAGATCATTGTAGTTCATGAGCATGAAATTGAGTAAGATCCAAATCTCAGATCGACCACACCACAAGAAACATGGATGACTATAAGATTAAAAACTTATTGGGGGCTACAAAACTTTTGGATTAAGCGGATATTTGTATTTTCTCTTCATCCATGTCTTTGTGATGTTATCAGTTGGTTGGATGGAAAATAAACATTACATTGGGCTCTACGAAGTTTATAATGGTATGCGTTCAATCACCACTTTTCTTATGGTGTGGCCCACTTGAGATATCAATCTATCTATTTTTAGACTCATGCCCTGATGTAAGTGAGAAAAATGGATAAACATTGTGGATAAAATAACAACCATCATGGTTAGAGGTAGGCATCGAGTCGATTCAAACCGAGTTAGGGTTGACCCAACTCAATTCGGTTTTGAAATAGGCTTGACCTAAACTCGACCTGACTCGATACCGAGTTAGCATGCCTAACCCGATCCGAGTCCGGGTTTGGCTTGGACTGATCCGGATTGAGTCTGACCGGATCACAAGTACCAATTCAGGTCGAGTCTTAAAATAATACAAGAAAATGGATGGATGGAGTAGATATATAGCACATAGATCAAGGTGGGCCCACGATGAGGATCCTACGGACATCACTCATCCCGGGTCGCAGCTAATATTCCTTGCTAATCAAGCAAATTTTGTAAATATTTTTTCTTTATCTTATAAAATTATCGTGAGATGACATGACCTAATTAAATTTTAGAAGAAAAATTGGAGGCGGATTAGCTACCGACATGAGGTTGAGTAGCTAAACTCGCTACTGAAGTGACACCACCAAGTTATGTGGGGCCCACCATGATGTATGTGTTGTGTCCACATTGTCCATCCATTTGGAGAGATCATTTTAGGGCATGATCCAGAGAATGAGGCAGGTCCAAAGCTGGAGTGGACCCCACCATAGAACATAATTAGGAGAGTGACGTCCACCGTTGAAGCCTTGCTAAGGTCCACCATGATTTTTATTTGAGATCCAACCTGTTCATAAGTTAACACAAACATTAAAGAAGCGGAAACACAAATATCAGCTTGATCGAAAACTTTTGTGGCCTTTAGAAGTTTTTAATGGTGAGCGTACTCTCTTCACCATTTTCTGTGGTGGGGTCCACTCGAGTTTTGGATCTGATTCATTCTTTGGCTCATGCCCTAAAATGATCTCTACAAATGGATGTATGATGTAGATACAAAACATACATCATGGTGGGACCAACATAACTAAGTGACGTCACTTTAGTAGCGAGTCTCGCTACTCAACCTATGCGCTAAATCCCCAAATGGAAACTTAAATAAAAATCATGGTGGACCTTAAGTTAACACAAATATTAAAGAAGGGAAAACACAAATATCAGCTTGATCGAAAACTTTTATGACCCTTAGAAGTTTCTAATGGTGGGCATGACTCTCCACTGTTTTCTGTGGTGGGGTCCATTCGAGTTTTGGATCTGATTCATTCTTTGGCTCATTCCCTAAAATGATCTCTCCAAATGGATGGATGGTGTGGATACAAAACATACATCATGGTGGGACCCACATAACTGGGTGACGTCACTTTAGCAGCGAGTCTTGCTACTCAACCCATGCGCTGAATCCTCGAATGTAAGGAAACGGATTGCCGTGAGTAACTCACTGCGCTTAGAGTACTGAGTAAACTCTATGTGGGTCCACCATGATTTATGTATTTTTCTGCTCTGTTCATCAATTTTACCAGATAAGTTTAGGGCTTGAGACCAAAAATGAAGCATATACAATATTCAAATGGACCACACCATAGGAAACAGTTGAATTGAACATTAACCGTTGAAACTTTCTTGGGGGCTACAAAACTTTTGGATCAATCTTATATTTGTGTTTTCCCTTCATCCATGTCTGTATGATCTTATGAACAGGTTGGATGACAAATAAACATCACTGGCCTAGCAAGGTTTCATCGGTGGAAATCATTATCCCAGCTGTTTACTGTGGTATGATCCACTTGATATTTGGATATACTTCGATTTTGGGCTCAACCCATTAAATTAGATGGAAAAATGGATGGACGGTGTGGATAGACCACCTACATACCAGGTGGGCCCAACTGAGTTTACTCAGCACAATAAGAGCGTACTGTACACAGTACACAAAGGATCCACACTCCATCATGGGAACCATGCAACGTGGCCCATACAAGGCCAGTTAGGATTTAAGAAGCTTCTTCCCCCGTCAAAGAGTCTCCTTGTAAGCGTACCGGGTTGGGTAGGCTGGGGTTCACCAAAACTCGGACATGCCCAGGGGTTTAGGATTAGGGCTGACAATGGGTTTATTGATCGGTGGAGATCGACGGTTCACGACAGCTAGTGTGAAGATCAATGGTCAATTGAGGCTTAATAAGCTCTGGGGCATTAGATAACTTATGGTGAACATTTTATTCTCTCAAGCTAGTATGCCAATCACACTTACACACTTTCCTTTTGGTAAGGATTAATTTATAAGTTTATAGAATTGTAACCCTTAACCCTAAACCTTAAACCAGAGAAACTACCTCAATATTAGGGCACGATGCCATGGCTTCTGCACCTCAGACATAGATGATAGTCTTATTTGGCCTCTAGATCCCTCTGGTAAATTCACAGTCAGATCGGCCTGGTCCATTGCTAGAGACGGTGGCCAACGATCTTCCTGGGCCAAGAGAGTATGGCACCCTAAGATTCCTCCTAAAATCTCAGTTTTTATGTGGAGATTGATGCATGGAGCTCCGCCTGTCGATGCTCGCATTCAGAGAAAGGGGATCCAGTTAGCCTCCAAATGTAACGTCGCAGGGTTGCGTCAGAAGCCATCCCCCAAGCCGAATCTCTCTCTCACTTATTTATGGATGGTTCTCTGCTGATTCTGTTTGGAAGTTGTCTACTGATCTCTTTGGTGTCACTCTGTTCCGCCAGCCCTCAATCCTAGCCCGTCTCTATTGGTGGTGGAATCGTTCCCTGCCGTATAGCAGGAGCCCAATGGGCCTTCGGCTTACCCCTGCCTTCATTCCGTGGGAGGTGTGGAAAGCTCGGAATTTCGTGATCAGACTTGATAACATGGCTATCTCAGCTGCAGATGTGTTCTCTAAAATTAGATGGTGGTTGGATTCTCTCTTCCCTCAGATGTTTAGAACCTTGCAGCCCCATTCTTTGGATCTTGTCGCTCAACCAGCCCCCTTCTGTGCTAGTTCCTCCGGTCTGGCTCGTAGCTTCTCTATAGTTAAATGATTAGACCACGAGTCGAGTGGAGCAAACTAAATGTCGACGGTTCAGCCCTCTCTAATCCAGGCCTCACGGGAGGAGGTGGTATTTGTAGAGACCACTTAGGAAATCTGATTTTTTTTTCCTTTGTCAGCGGATACGGGCACTCCAACAATTCGGCAGAGTTTCGGGCTGTTCACGACTGTATGAAGCTATGTTTCTCCCAAGGTATTTCGAGAGTGCTTATTAAATCTGATTCCATTTGGGTGGTGGACTATTTGAAGAAGAACTTGACCACCTCCTAGAAGTGGTCATACATGCTTAGGAGGATCAAAACGCTCAACGCTCGGGGTTCTTTTCAGATTGCTCATGTCCTACGAGAAGCCAACAGCCCAGCTGATGGCTTGGCTAAAGAAGGGAGTAGATCGCAAGTCAAAAGCCTTTTCCAAGATTTCTCCTCCCCTCCGCGAATTGTTAAGGGTTAGGTTCTCCTTGATAAAGCAAGTTTAGGCTCCATCAGGGAGTTTTCCAATCCTTCCCCTATATAGCATATAATAGGTGGGCATAGCTTAGGCCTTTTCCCCCACCCGAATAGGCTTTCTATAAATTTTGCCTTTCAATGACAAGTTTTTCTTCCAAAAAAAAAAAGAAGAAGCATGATGCCGCAGAAGACTTGTTCAAGTGAAGAATAATTGAGGCCATGTGACCACCTAATGTACAATGTACACATACTGACATCCATGAATAAGGTCAGGTTCAAGTTAGGTCTATGATCTAGGTTTTAAGTTGATTTCAGGACAACTAAGAGCTTTTATGTGGTTGGGCTGATGTAGAGTAGGTCGCGGACAGTTTCATGGCCAAGATGGATTAGAAAAGGCCCGGTCGACGACAGAAGTGATCTGAACCATCGGATCTTAAATCGGGCGTATCTCGCAATCCGGAATGAGTTATCAGACGTAAAGTATATGATTTTATGGTAGAACGAGCTACTTTAGCCACCCAACCCTACTATGTCGGGTTGCGCAAGTTGGATTTGCAAAATACCGCTAGATCAACGGTCGTTTCCCTATTTTAATTCTGTTTTTATTATAAATAGTAAATTTTAGTTTGATTATAACTCTTCATCCATTGGGCTTTAAGAGTTACACCCAATGCGAGAAGTGCTTAAAATAATTAGAAGAACAGCTTGGTGAAGCCAAATAGGACACTTACTATTTTTGGCCGCAAACCTTGCGCACTAGTAGACATCACTACCGTCTATAAATAGTAAGTTTACTATTTATAGTAAGTTAAGAATTCTAGGAGTTTTAGTTGTAGTTTGATTTTGATTTCTCTCCCATTGCTTGGTATCCCTATTTAAAGGGTTACGAACTCGTTTAATTCATTCATCAATTAATTAAAAAATTTATTAGAATTTATTTATATTTTCTTGCTTTCTTTCCTCATGGATTTGAGAAGTCTCTATGAGGAGTCTAGAGAAGCTCAGTGGATTTGGAGTAGTTATCTTTGAGGAAGCCGGTGATCAACCTTATCATGTTCATCACTACGTCATGGGCCCACCCCAATGGAAGTATTAGATGGTACCCACGTGTGCATGGAGTTTAAACAGACTCTTTTACATGTATGTGGCATAGGAAACTCCATTTCTTTTCTAGAATAATTAATATATACAATATAAGTATAATATAATATTAAAACTAACTCGAACCAACCAGGACCTGATTATACCCAACCACATTTTGAGTTCGTCACATGGAGCCCAGTTGAACCTGATTAGACCTGATTTTTTAAATGGTTCTAAAAGGTGAGACCCCAATTGGACCGGATTTCTTAACAGGTCCTTTAAATGGGATCCAGACCCGTTACTATCAGGTACCTATAGGTCTGAGTATCCATTAGCCGCCCTACTCAGGTACAGATCCAGTTGGGTTTGGTCTAGCACCAGAATAGAGGTGCTGACCCAAATCGGATTAGGTTAATCATCATGTCTTAGTGTCCAAGATGCATGCTTCACTACAAGAAAAAGGATTTTTAGCAACGAAATTTTTAGTGACGAAATTTTATTTCATCGCTAAAGGTGACTTTTAGCGACGAAATACAATTTTGTCGCTAAAAGTTTACTTTTAACGAATTTTAGCGACGACAATTTTTGTAGCTAAAAATCGTGGATGAGACTTTTAGCAACGAATATTTTCATCGCTAAAGGCTCCACGCATTTTTCAACATAATCGCTAAAGGCTCCACGCATTTTTTCAACATAATCGAATGGATTACTTTTAGCTACGAAGATTTTCGTAGCTAAAAATTGTGTATGAGACTTTTAGCAATGAACATTTTCGTCGTTAAAGGTTCTAAACATTTTCTCCACATATTCGAATGGATTACTTTTAACTACGATAATTTTCGTAGCTAAAAATCATGGAACAACTTTTAGCAACGAAACGTCTCGTCGCTAAAGGCTCCAAACTTTTTTTAACGATTTCTTTTAGCTACGAAAATATTCGTAGCTGAAAATCACGTATGAGACTTTTGGCAACAATCCTTTTCATCGCTAAAGGCTCCAAACATTTTCTTAAAAAATTCGAATGTATTACTTTTAGCTACATAAATTTTCGTAGCTAAAAATGGTATATGAGACTTTTAACGATGAAAATATTCAGTGCTAAAGGCTCCAAACATTTTTTCAAAAAATTTGAATGTATTACTTTTAGCTACATAAATTTTCGTAACTAAAAAATTGTGTATGAGACTTTTAGCGATGACATTATTCGTCGCTAAAGGCTCCAAACATTTTTTCCAAAAATTCTTATGTATTACTTTTAGCTACGAATATTTTCGTAGCTAAAAAACGTGGATGACACTATTAGTGACGAAAATATTTGTCACGAAAGGCTCCAAACATTTCAAATAGATTATTTTTAGCTACGAAAATTTTCGTAGCTAAAAATCGTTGAAGAGACTTGTAGCGACAAAAATTTTCATCGCTAAAGGCTCCAAACATTTTTTCGAAAATTTCGAATGGATCACTTTTAGCTACGAAAATTGTCGTGCCTAAAAATCGTGTATAATACTTTTAGCGATGAAAATTGTCGTCACTAAAAATCATGTATGAGACTTTTAGCAACGAAATGTTTCGTCGTTAAAAAACGTTAATGTGACTTTTACCTACAAAATATTTCATAGGTAAAAGTCTCTTTTTTTAAGAAAAGTATTCCATCTCAAATTTCCTGATATACACCTATTAAAATATAATTCATCACATTCTTCCTGATATACACCTGTTATATAATATATTTCATCATAGTCACATTCACATTCACATCCATCTAAACCCAAACTACGTAAATTCATCCAGACATAAACTACATTCATCCAAACATAAACTGCATCCCTCTAAACATAAACAATCTTATGGAAAAAAAAAAAAAAACATATGAGAGGTGATCGAAACAAATGAAAAGAAAAATAACCTTAACCTAAACCTAAACCTAAACCTATAACCTACACTTATAGGTTTAGGTTTTAGATTTAGATCAAGGTTAGGTTATAGGTTATAAGTTTAGGTTATAGGTTATGGGTTATAGGTTATAGGTTATAGGTTATAGGTTATAGGTTATAGGTTAAGGTTTATGTTATAGGTTTTGGTTTTAGTTTAGGTTAAGGTTATAGGTTTAGGTTTAGGTTAAGGTTTAGGTTTAGGTTTAGGTTATAGGTTTAGGTTTAAATTTAGGTTTTTGTTTAGGTTTAGGTTTTAGGTTATAGGTTATAGCTTTAGGGAATTGAGAATAGGTTAAGGTTTAGGTTTAAGAAATCAGGTTCTGGTTCGGGTTCAGTATCGGGTTTAAGTTGGTTATAAGTTTAGGTTTAGATTTAGGTTTATGCTTAGGTTTAGGTTATAGGTTATATGTTATAGCTTTAGAGAATTGAGAATAGGTTAAGGTTTAGGTTTAAGAAATTAGGTTCTGGTTCGGGTTCCGTATCGAGTTTAGGTTTCGATTTTCAAGTTTATGTTATAAGTATAGGTTAGGGAGTTGAGATTATGATTAGGTGTAGGTTTAGGTTTAGGGATTTGAGATTACATTTAGGTTTTAAGTATAGGTTATAGGTTTAGGTTTAGGTTGTAAGTGTATGGGTGACGTGAAAATATGCGAATGATGCTTGACTTGGTTCACTTGAACATGTGTGAATAATGCTTGACTTGGTTCACTTAAGCATGAGTGTATGATGCCTATGTTGTAATTTATAGATTTGTAAGTTAGATAATTAGTTATTCGTTTAAGGAATTCTATAGGGCCATACATAGATATGGTGTATTTTTGGTGGCATAGAAATCGCTCAAATTGTTCCATTTTAGACAGTTCAAGGTTAGATGGAAAATATACTTTCATATAATCTATTTAAATGTTCATGCCTGATCTGCAGTCCATCTCCTTGTTTCTCTCTGAATATGTTTCTTTCGTTCCGCATCCAATGCCAAATATCTTTACATTGCTTTAGATATTTAGCGTCAGAATGTAACGTAAGATCAACTCATCTGGAGAGGCATGGGGAGATGCTGCCGAATTTTCAGCATGGTCGTTTAAATGAGAATATAAAAGTATTACAATCTATCCAACCTTCGATGAGTAACTAATTTAGGCTTTAATTGTATTAGCTTAGAATTAATGGAGCAGACCCGGATGTGCGTCGGAGCTATCTAGATGAACGGGGGTCCCTAGAAGGTGGGAACTGCTATTATAACCATGATAAAGCTGTCCATTTCCTATGGACAGCACTGGAGGGGCCTGACCATTTGGACAGGCCGTGTTTATGTATTTGTTCGAAATTAATGGAGCAGACCCGGATGTGTGTCGGAGCTATCCGGATGAGAGGGGGTCCTTGGAAGGTGGGAACTGCTGTTATGACCATGATGAAGTTGTCCATTTCATATGGACAGCATTGAAAGGGCTTGGCCATTTGGACAGGCCGTGTTTATGTATGTATTTGCAAGTACCATACCCGTAACCTAAACCACACCCTAAACCTATAACCTAAACCTATTCTCAATTCCCTAAATCTATAACCTATAACATAAACTTGACCCGAAACCAAAACCTATAACCTAAACCTTAACCTAAACATAAACCTAAACCTATAACCTATAACCTATACTTATAACCTTAACCTAAACTATAACCTTAACCTAAACCTAAAACTTATAACCTTAACCTAAATCTATTCTCAAATCCCAAAACCTATACTAATAACCTAAACCTAGACCTTAACTTATAACCTGTAACCTAAAACCTAAACCCAAATTTTAACCTTAACTTATAACCCAACCTAAACCTATACTTATAACCTAAAACTATTCTCAAATCCCAAACCTTAACCTTAACCTTTCCCTAAACCTAAACCTGAACCTATAACCTAAACCTTAATATATACTTATAATGTAAACCTATTCTCAAATGCCAACACCCATAACCTAAACCTGGACCTTAACCTAAACCTATAACCTATAACCTAAACCCGAACCCAAATCCAAACCCGAACTTAAATTCCTAAATCTTAACCTAAACTTATAACCTTAACTTAAACCTATTCTCAAATCCCAACACCCATAACCTAAACCTAGATCTTAACCTAAACCTATAATCTATAACCTAAACCCGAACCCAAACCCGAACCCGAACTCGAATTCCTAAATCTTAACCTTAACCTAAACCTATTCTCAAATCCCAAAACCTATACCTGTAACCTAAACCTAGACCTTAACCTTAACCTATAACCTATACTTATAACCTTAACCTAAACCTAAACCTAAACCTATAACCTAAACCTTAACCTATACTTATAACCTAAACCTATTCTCAAATCCCAACACTCATAACCTAAACCTAGACCTAAACCTAAACCTATAACCTATAACCTAAACCCGAACCCAAATCCCAAACTCGAATTCTAAATCTTAACCTAAACTTATAACCTTAACCTAACCTATTCTCAAATCCCAAAACCTATACCAGTAACCTAAACCTAGACCTTAACCTTAACCTATAACCTATACTTATAACCTTAACCTAAGGCACGAACCTATAACCTAAACCTATTCTCAAATCCCAACACCCATAACCTAAACCTCTAACCTATACCTTAAACCCGAACCCAAACCCAAACCCAAACCCGAATTCCTAAATCTTAACCTAAACTTATAACCTTAACCTAAACTTATTCTCAAATCCCAAAACCTATACCACGTGTAACCTAAACCTAGAACTTAACCTTAACCTATAACCTATACTTATAACCCAAACCTAAACCTAAACCTAAACTTGAACCTATAACCTAAACCTTAACCTATACTTATAACCTAAACCTATTCTCAAATCCCAACACCCATAACCTAAACCTAGACCTTAACCTAAACCTATAACCTATAACCTAAACCCGAAACCAATTCGAACCCGAACTCGAATTCCTAAATCTTAACCTAAACTTATAACCTTAACCTAAACCTATTCTCAAATCCCAAAACCTATACCGTAACATAAACCTAGACCTTAACCTTAACACCGTAACCTATACTTATAACCTTAACCTAAACCTAAACCTAAACCTAAACCTGAACCTATAACCTAAACCTAAACCTAAACTTATAACCTAAACCTATTCTCAAATCCCAACACCCATAACATAAACCTTGACCTAAACCTATAACCTAAACCCAAACCCAAACCCAATTCCTAAATCTTAACCTAAACTTATAACCTTAACCTAAACCTATTCTCAAATCCCAAAACCTATACCTATAACCTAAACCTAGACCTTAACCTTAGCCTATAACCTATACTTATAACCTTAACCTAAACCTAAACTCGAACTCCGAACCTATAACCTAAACCTTAACCTATACTTATAACCTAAACCTATTCTCAAATCCCAACACCCATAACCTAAACCTATAACCTATAACCTAAACCCAACCCAATCCGAACCCGAACCCGAACCCGATTCCTAAATCTTAACCTAAACTTATAACCTTAACCTAAACCTATTCTCAAATCCCAAAACCTATACCAGAACCTAAACCTAGACCTTAACCTTAACCTATAACCTATACTTATAACCTTAACCTAAACCTAAACACGAACACGAACCTATAACCTAAACCTAAACCTAAACCTATTCTCAAATCCCAAAACCCATAACCAATACCTAAACCTTAACCTAAACCTATAACCTATAACCTAAACCCAAACCCAAAACCGAACAGAACACGAACCCAAATTCCTAAATCTTAACCTAAACTTATAACCTAAACCTAAACCTATTCTCAAATCCCAAAACATATACCTATAACCTAAACCTAGACCTTAACCTTAACTCAGTAACTTATACTTATAACCTAAACCTAAACCTAAACCTAAACCTAAACCTTAACCTATACTTATAACCTAAACCTATTCTCAAATCCCAAAACCTATAACCTAACCTAAACCTAACCCAAAACCCATAACAAACCTAAACCTAAACCTATAACCTTAACCTAAACCTATTCTCAAATACCTAAAGCCTAAACTTATAACCTATACCTATAACCTAAACCTAAACTTTAACCTATAACCCAACCTAAACCTATACTTATAACCTAGACCTATTCTCAAATCCCAAAACCCATAACCTAAACCTAAACCTTAACCTATAATCCAACCTAAACCTATACTCATAACCTAAACCTATTCTCAAATCCAAAACCCATAACCTTATCCTAAACCTATACCTATAACCCAACCTAAACCTATACTTATAACCTAAACCTTTTCTCAAATCCCAAAACCCATAACCTTAACCTAAACCTATACCTATAACCCAACCTAAACCTATTCTCAAATCCTAAAACCCATAACCTAAACCTAAACCTTAACCTATAACCCAACCTAACCCTATACTTATAATCTAAACCTATTCTCATATCCCAACCCATAACCTTAACCTAAACCTATACCTATAACCCAACCTAAACCTATACTTATAACCTAAACCTATTCTCAAATCCCAAAACCCATAACCTAAACCTATAACCTATAACCTATAACCTATAACCTAAACCTAAACTTATAACCTAAACCCTATCTGTGAACCTAACCTAAACCTAAACCTATAACCTACACTTATAACTTAGATATAATCTAAACATAAAACCTGATCCCGATCCTGAACCCGATTTCCTAAACCTAAACCTTAATGTATTTTTAAATCCCTAATCCTAAACCTACACCTAATCCTAATCTCAACACCAATTCCCTAAACCTAAACCTAAACCTAAACTTATACATATTCTCAAATCCCTAAACCTAAACTTATACCTATTCTCAATTCCCTAAACCTAAATCTATAACCTAGCCTAATCTTAAAGCTATTTCCCTAAACTGACTTTAGTCTTTTCATCGTAAACATGGATAAGAGTTGGATGTGAGCTAAGAACAGGTTTGGCCCAGAGTATAAACAAGGGGTTCAAGAGTTTATGAAATTTACACGAAATTGGACAGATTCAAGGAATATGATTAGGTGTCCATGTTGAAAATGTAAGAACATGATATCTAAGACTTTAGACAAAGTAGAGAACGATTTGTTCATAGTTGGGATTAACCAGAGTTACACTTGGTGGATCTATCATGGTGAAGATATCACCCATAGAGTTGCGCCCACTGAAGTCCTAGCTGACCCAATTGTGGTGGATGACGAGGATGAAGACGTTGACAAAATGCAAGATATCATAGGGGATGTGTTCAGGGGAACAACTGCGGATACTAATTTTGCAGCGACAAGTAGTAGCTAAGATATTCCTTCAATGGGTGATGACGAATCTGAAAAGTTTAGTAGGTTGTTGAGGGATGTGCAACGTCCACTTTATCCAGGGTGTGAGAACTTCTCCAAGTCGAATTTTCTTATAAAGTTACTTCATTTGAAGACAATAAATCGTTGGAGTAACAAATCGTTCGACATGTTGCTTGAGTTGTTGAAAGAAGTATTACCAGATGGTCAGACATTGCCTAAGTCTCATTACGAGGCAAAATCCTTGATGCGCAACTTGGGCCTTGGTTACACCCTCATACATGCATGTATAAATTATTGTTTATTGTATTGGAAAGAGCATGATAAGGTTGAAGAGTGTCATTTTTGTGGAGAGTCTAGGTGGAAGTATGATAAAGCTGGGCATAAGAATATCCCGTGAAAGGTGTTAAGGTACTTTCCATTGAAACCCAAATTGCAAAGATTATTTATGTCTCGTAAGATGGCTGAAGATATAAGGTGGCATAAGGAGAAATGTGTTTATGATGATAGTACACTGAGGCACCCTGCGGACTTTGAAGCCTGGTAAAATTTTAACAAGTAACATGACTGGTTTGTAGAGAATTCTCGCAATGTTTGACTAGGTCTTACAAGTGATGGTTTTAATCCATTTGGTAATATGAGTAGCTCGTACAGTATGTGGCCAGTGGTGCTTATGCCCTGCAATTTACCTCCTTGGTTGTGTATGAAGGAGTCATTTTTCATGATGTTATTGCTTATTCCTAGACTCAGGTCACCTGGGAATGACATTGATGTGTATTTGCGACCGTTAGTAGATGAGTTAAACGAGTTGTGGAGTCAAGGTGTAGAAACGTATGATACATTTGCAAGACAGACATTTCGATTGCACGCAGTGGTCTTGTGGATAATAAATGACTTTTTCGCGTATGGAAATTTATCTAGGTGGAGCACGAAGGGAAAGTTGGCTTGTCCTACATGTGGTATTGAGACTTGTTCATTGTCATTGAAGTATGGTAGAAAAATGTGTTATATGGGCCATCGTCGCTTCCTTCCCAGCGATCATAGTTGGGGCAGGAAGACGATAATCTTTGATGGCAAACAAGATCATATGCCACCCCCGAAAGAGCTATTTGGAGAAGATATGATGCAACAACTGAGTAACATTAAAGAAATTAGATTTGGTAAGGCATCGCACTTGAAGAAGAGGAAACGTACAGTATTGGACTATAACTGGAGGAAGAAGAGCATCTTTTTTGAGTTGTCCTATTGGAGCGATCTGAAATTACGACACAACTTGGATGTCATGCATATTGAGAAAAATATATGTGACAATGTCTTCGGAACATTGATGAACATAGAAAAGAAAACAAAAGATAGTTTCAAGGCTCAATTTGATCTACAAGAAATGGGTTTAAGGAAAGAGTTGCCCTTGCAACCACATGGAAATTCGTATATTATACCAGCAGCCTGCTACATGTTGACAAAACTAGAGAGAAAGCATTTATGTGAATGGTTGAGATCGGTGAAGTTTCCCGATGGGTATGCGTCAAACATATCTCGCTGCGTAAACATTACAGACTGCAAGGTAACAGGAAAGAAAAGTCATGATTGTCACGTCCTTCTGCAATGCCTACTGCTGGTTGTAATTCGTGGATTCCTGAGCAACGATATCAGTGTGGCGCTGATTGAGTTGGGGATATTCTTTAAGAATTTGTGTTTGAAATCATTGAACGTAGATGTTATTAAACGACTGGAGAGGGACATTGCCATAATCCTTTGCAAACTTAAAAGAATATTTTCACCTGCATTTTTCGATGTCATGGTACACCTAGCTATTCACTTGCCACATGAGGCGAAGCTTGCAAGCCTAATACAATATCGTTGGATGTATCCGATCGAAAGGTGGTAGAACCTATTAAAATTTTTATTCATTCCATAAACTACAAATATCCATGTTTTCGTACATGTAACATATTAGTTTTGTGTACAGATACCTTCACACACTCAAATAATTTGTAATGAATAAGGCACGACCGGAGGGGTCGATAGCTGAAGCGTACATTGATAATGAGTGCCTTACATTTTGCTCCATGTATCTTCGTGGTATAAAAACTAGATTCAACCGAGAAAATCGGAATGCCGATGAAGGATAGGAGCATGAACAAGGACTCATATCTGTATTTGCACATAACGTTCGTCCTTTAGGATCCCCGATGTTTCAGGATATGGATCTTGGGGATCTAGCAAAGACGCGGTGGTATGTGTTGATTAATTGTGAAGAAATGAGTCGTACTTGGAGTAAGTCTTCCCTCGATTATTGTTTTCTCTACATATGATGATCTTAATGTTTCTTAGTGATGACGTGTCATTTATGTGTAGCGAACACATAGATGAGATGAAGTCTAAATTTCCCACAAATTATGATCGAATGCATCAGGACCAGTTTCCAGAATGGTTCGTTAAACGTGTAAGATTTCACATTGTATCTCACCACACTTAGAATTTTCGTTGTATTCCATATTATTTTAACCTAAGAAAATCCCTAATCAATTATATTATGTACATGATAATAGATAATGACGTTGTGCACGAGCAACTCTGCTGATGCGTCTGATGCACTATACTCACTGGCGTGTGGCCCTGACAGACGTATATCTAGATATACAGGCTGTATTATAAATGGGATTCGGTTCCACACCGAAGAACGTGAGAAGTGTAGGACTACACAAAATAGTGGGGTGGTTGTGAAGGGAATAAATGAGGGGGGGGTGAAATTGACTTTTGTGGAATTTTGATGGATATTATTAAGCTGAGTTATTGTATGAGAAAGTGGGTGTACTTATTTAGATGTGATTGGTGAGACATTGGAAATAAGAAGTTGGGAATACAGACTGACAACTACTTTACGAGCGTAAATTTATCTCAGAGAGAGCGCCGTACGCCGAGCTGATATCGCAGAGAGAGAGGTTCAATAGTTATGGGTTGTCGTCCATGACATCAGAGAGCAGCTTAAGAGGCAGAGGGAGGAGCAGGAGAGGAGGATGGAGGAGCTGGAGAGGCAGAGGGAGGAGCAGGAGAGGAGGATGGAGGAGCTGGAGAGGCAGAGGGAGGAGCATGCGAGGAGGATGGAGGAGCTGACGAGGGAGAGGGAGGAGCAGGCGAGGTAGAGGGAGGAGGAGCAGGCGAGGTAGAGGGAGGAGCAGGCGAGGCAGATGGAGGAGATGCGGGTGGCGCATGAGTGACGGATGATGGAAATATTTCAGGCTCTCGCTGCACGTTTACCCACCGATACCCTACCACCTCCGCCTTCATCTTCGTGATTTTTTGTATTTTATTTATGATGTTTAAAATTATATGTATTTATGCGTGAATAAATGTGATGTGGATAAGATATGTTTGTGTTTGGATGGATTTACCAGTTTGGGTTTAGATGGATGTGAATGTGAATATGATGAAATATATTATATAACAGGTGTATATCAGGAATTTTGTGCTGGAATATTTTTTTTTTTAAAAAAAGTGACTTTTAGCGATGAAAATTTTCGTCGCTAAAGGTTAAAGAATTTATTTTTAGCGACGAAAATTTTCGTCGTTAAAGGTTTTAGGTCATTTTTTAGCGACGAAAAATATCATTGCTAAAAGTCACAACACGTAAATTTAGCGAAGAAAATGTTCGTAGCGAAATGTTTTAACGTATATTTAGCGACAAAATAATATCGTCGCTAAAAGTTTAACATGTATATTTAGCGACGAAAATGTTCGTCGCGAAAAGTTTTGTAATTATTTTTAGTGACGAAATCTATCGTCGCTAAAAGTTTTAAAAAGTTTTTTAGTGGCGAAACAATTCATCGCAAAAAGTTTGTCCGTATTTTTTAGCGACGAAATCTATCATCGCTAAAAGTTCAATACTTATTTTTCGGTGACGAAAATATTCGTAGCTAAAAGTTTTCTAGATTACTTTTAGCAACCAAAACAGTCGTTGCTTAAAGTTTTTTAAAAGCTTTTTAGCGACGAAAAGTTTCATCGCTAAAAGTCACTTTTAGCGACGAATATTTTCGTCGCTAAAAGCCCTGTCTTTGTCAATGATTAAAAATTTTTGTCGATAAAAGTCTATTGCCGCGGCATAGTGGCAACGATTTTGGCGACGAAAATTTTCGTCGCTAAAAAGTTTTAGCTACGAAAATTTTACTTTTAGCAACGAAAATTTTCATCGTTAAAGGTGCGATTTCTTATAGTGCTTGGACCAAATGATGCGTCTTTGTTATTACCTACCTAGGCCTTGAAACTCCAAATACTAACAATACTCTTCTTATCAGTCAGTCACTCTGATCCATGGGACAATAAAACCCTTACGAGTGGAACTCAGGCAGTGCCTGAGTGACACATGGATGAACGTGATGAGGTTGAACACTATCTTTCTAAGGGGACAATTACTCCAAATCCACAGAGTTTATCTGGACTCGTCATATAGATTCCTCAAATCTATGAGGAAAAATAGAAATAAATTCTAAGAAATTTGAAAATTAATTAATTGATTATAAAAACAAATTTATAATTCTTTAAATAGTGATATCAAACCTAAGAATAAGTTTCAGAATGAAACTCCAACTCAGACTCCCTAAAAATGTGACTTACTATAAATAATAAAGTTATTATTTATAGACGGTCATGATTTCTACTAGACTTTATGATTTTCAGCCAAAAATAGTAAGTGTCCAATTTGGCCTAACCACGTTACTCTCCCAAATTTTTTAAGCCTTTTCATGTTGGCCAAGACTCTTAAAGCTCAAAGGATCAGGAGTTTTGATCGAACTAAAACTTATTATAAATAGTAAAAATGAAATTAAAATGGACTTTTAACGGTCGATTTGATGAAATCTCACAAATTTGACATGGGAAACCCGGCGTAGTAGGGTTGGTTGGCTAAAGTAGCTTCTCCTACCCCGAAATCATATATTGTAAGTCGAATAACTCATTCTAGTTTGCGAGATGCGCCTGCATTAGTGTTCTGATGGTCCTGATCACTTCTGCCTCCAATCGAGCCTTCTCTGGTCCATCTTGGCCATGAAAGAATCCGCGACCCGCTCTGCATCACCAAGCCACACCATCCTATTAAAGGGACAGATTGTGCATAGATCATATCTCAAAAATAATAATGTAAAGTAATTTAATTATTTAATATAATACTTTTATTAGATAGGCCCCACATGATTGATGGTTTAGATATGATCGTTGAATTATTTGGACTAAGTTGTAAGCTTTATAATACTTGTGATTAGTTCATATGTGCAAGGAGTGGTGTGCTTGAGTTGTACTACAAGTATACTATATTTCATATATGCATGAAGTTTATAGTGTGGAGACACCTCGGCATAAGGTGAAGAAGATAAAACTTTATCCTCATTGTCCACATCCGATATGGCTTCCCATTCAAATATGTAATTTAGATTAAGTATAAAATTTAAGATTATCATAATGGGAATACATAACATACGTCTAATTGATGATTGAAAAATGAATGGTTGAAATTAAAACAATAGGTGGTCCAAATTGTTAATTAGATGTTAAAAAAAAAAAAATGAAATCTAGAAATTAAAATGATACAAATTTGCAAATAGAGAAGCATGTATGCCTTCATCATTAAAAATGAAATTTTTAAATAAAAAAAATCAAGGAAAAAAAGAAAGATACTAAGATTTTTTTTTTAATGAAATATATATTTACTTATTTCACGTCTCATCTTCTACTTTTCTTCTTTGTGAGAGGGGAAGAGAAAACAAAGATGTGTTTTTAGGGCTTTCTATGAGATTTATTAGAATTTATAAACCAAATGGAGAGAAATGTGAATACTTTTTGTAATTGCATATTAGATATAGCACATGTGGAGGAAACACTCTATTTACAAACATTTAGGGCCCATTTGGATACCACCTAATAAGTTACTTTTTAACTTATGTTAAGTAATTAAGTTACAATTTTCACTTATGTTAAAAGTAGCTTATGTGCTAAAAGCTACTAATCTGGATAGGTTTTTTCTTTTCTTTTCTTTTTTAAGCTTTTCAACCTGTGTCTTTTTTCTACTTCTCTCTCTCTCTCTCTCTCTCTCTCTCTCTCTCTCTCTCTCAATCCATACAAAAGCGGGGCAGAGCTCTCTCTCAATGTCCATATCAAAGGAGGCCCCACACGTTAGACTGTCCATATTTGAGGTGGAGCTCACACAGTGGACGATCCACATAAAAGGTGGGCCCCACATGATGGATGGCCCCATATTAATGTGGGTCCACATATGGATGGTCCACATCAAAGGTCAGCCCATAATGATAAAAAGCCCACATCCAAAGCAGGTTGATATGGTGGACGACCCACTCGAAGTTAGGGCATACATGATCGATGATCTACATCAAAAGTGGGCTCCACATGATGGGTATTTGATGTAGGGAAGGACATCTTAAGGTTGAGCACCGTCTTCCTCAGGAGGATAATTACTCCGAATCCACGGAGCTTCTCTAGACTCTTCATAGAGATAACTCGAATCCACGAGGAAAGAAAAAAATATATTAAATAATTTCTAGAAAATCCAAATAAATTGATTGATGATTTTTATATATATATATAAAAAAAAAAAAAAGAAAAAAAAAAAAGAGAGAGTTTACAACCTCTTAAATAGTGACATGAACCCTAGGAAGAAGTTTTGGAATCACACTACAACTAAAACTCCCTAAAATAGTAAACTTACATAGTAAACTTACTATTTATAGACGGTCATGATTTCTACTAGACCTCGTGGTTTTTGGCCAAAAATGGTAAGTGCCCTATTTGGCTCAACCCCATGGTCGATCCCTATCGAAAACCCTTAAGTGACGGTAAACGGGCCTACTCTACTGAAGTCGCAAGCCTTTGGCACTGAAGTAGGGCGAGCAGCCGGTTACACTACGACAGTACCAAGGAGCCGGGTAGTGGATTTGCTTTTTATAAAGAGTGTGTCCGTGTCCCGAATCAATAGCGATAGAAGCGAACGGAAGTCCGAGGGCTATAATTGGCCTATAAATCCCCTCTATCGGATGTAAGGCTGAGATGATCTCAACCTTTTCCTTTCCGACCTTTACCGTGGGAATCATGCAGGGGGCCTCTTCACTCATTAGGCACACTACCCTCATATGAGGCATGGGGACAGCTCACACAGTATGCAGGAATTCCATGCCTCATATGACTTGGAAATCATCGATAGGAACAGCCATAAGTTCCGTCGTACCTGCCCACGGTCCTATCCGTATGGACACGCCCTTCGCCAAGCCTGCAATGGGACGCGCCTCCGAGTGCCTTCATTTTGCTTTAGTCTTTCTCAAGCTTGAGCCCCAACCGACGTGCCTCTTGATCCGCAACGAAGTTGTGTGTTGCCCCCGTTTCCACCATAGCCCTAGTGGACTTGCCATTGATGCACACATCAATATACATGAGTTCCCGAGCTTGGGGCTTTGCTACCTCCGTCTGCCCCTTAATAGCATTTAGCAGCCTTACTTAAAGCCCCCATCCTGGGCTCTTCTCCTGATGATTGGGCCTGCAACGTGTTCAACGATTGCTTTTGTGGGCAGGCTCGATGCGCGCCGTTGCATAAGAATATGAAAGACCCCGTGTTCCATCCAGAATTCTTAGGGCCAGTCGTCAGCATCATGGCCTTTCTTGGACGTCTCTTTCTCATGGGTCTTCCTGTCCCCCATAGAGCCCTTCCCCTTTCGACGGCTTCGGCTTCCGCTTGAAGACAAAACTAGTCGTTAATATCTTACCTTCCTGTCTTTCCTAGCTGCCGTCGCCTTCCGTCACTCTCCCTCCGGTTAGTGAGACCTTATCTTGCCCTGAAAAATCAAAGTGCCTTACTAGATAGGGCGATTAGGAATGCCAGCTTCAAAACGACTATCAATTCAGGCGCGCTAGCGCGTTTTACCTTAGTAATAAGCTTTGAAGCAAGCAAGCTGAAAAACGGTATTCAATGTTACCGCTCAAATCAGAATATCGTACAAATCGAGAAAGCCGAAAGCAGCAGGAGCAAGCGGAGGCTCTTTCTAGATGAAAAGCCGGTTCGGTTCCTTAGTTTACGGTCTGACTGGCCTCTACCCTAACCCCACTGGGGGAACGCTAACAACAACTGCTGCTAATGCCACTGCTGCTAGAGTAGAGCTATCAGACAAGAGCTACCTTACCGTGAAAAACCTCATTCTACTAATTTTTCTAAGTACTTTTCATGTTGGACACAACTCCTAAAGCCCAGTGGATGAAAAGTTACAATCAAACTAAAACTTACTATAAATAGTAAAAATGAAAATAAAATGAGATTTCAACCGTCGATCTGAAGGAATCTTGCAAATTCAACATGGGTAACCTAGCATATCCAGGTTAGATGGCTAAAGTAGCTTCTCCTACCCCAAAATCATATATGGCACATCAGATAACTCATTCCGGTTTGCGAGATACACCCATTTTAAGGTTCTGGCAGTCTGGATCACTTTCGCCACCAGTCGGGCCTTTTCTGGTCCATCTTGGCCATGAAATTGTACGCGACCTAATCTACATCAATAGTGGAGATCGAAGTTGGGCCCCACATGATGGATGGCCCATATTGAGGTGGATCTACATGATGGACGGTCCACAAAAAAGGTTAGCTCCTAATAATGAATGACCCACATCCAAGGCGAGCCGCCCTGCATGATGGGTAACTCACATTGAAGATGGGGCTGGCACACATCATAGATAGTCTACATCAAAGTTGGACTCCACATGATGGACAATAAATAATCGTGGGCCTCACATGATGGATGATCCCCATCAATGTGGGCCCCACATGATGGACATCAACAACAAAGGTTGGCACTAACCATGAGTGGCCCATGTCCAAGGCAGACTCCCCATGATCACGGCCCACATCAAAAGTGGAGCCCACATGATGGATAGTCCATATCAAAGGTGGGCTCCACATGATGGGCAATGGATATTGAAGGCAGGTCCCACATGAAAGAAAATAACATTAATGGTAGGTCCCACATGATGGATGACCAACATCAAATATGGGTCCTACATAATGAATGGTATACATAGAAGATCAGTCCCTAACGATGAATGGCCCACATCTAAGGTGGGCTCCACATGATAGATAGCCCACATCAAAGGTGTGGCCCATACAATGAATGGTCCACTTCAAAGGTTGGCCCTAAATGATGGATGGTAGATGTGAAGGAGACCAAACAAACTTGAGGGATAATTAGGGATGATGTTGGAAGCCAAACATACTTTTTCTACTTTTTGCCTAATAAATATATTATTTACCAAACATACTTATTACTTAATAAGTAAAAAAAATCAATATAAGCTACTCAAGGCATCAGTTGCTTATCTTAAGTAACTTAAGATCCAAACGCCTTCTTAATGTTGTTTTCGTGGTACCCACTATATTCTATATGTAAAATCCAAGAGTGGATTAGCTCTTACCCGGGTAGCACATTAGTGGGTGTTACCTTAACCACATGGGGCCCACCTTGTTATATTATTATTTTTGTATATCCTTGATGTTTATCCGTTTTTCATCTCATTTTAGGATGAGATCCCGAATCTCAAGAAGAATAAAATTTCAAGTAGATCATACCACTAGAAACAGTGCTAAATGACCATTAAAAACTTTTTGTGGGCCACAAGCTAATCTCATCCATGTTTTCTTGACATTATTGACAGGTTGGATTGAAAATAAACATTATGAAAATCTTATGATGGGCCCTTTTGAATTTTTAATGGTGAGGCATTCAATCACGTTGTTTCATGTGGTGTGATCCACTTGAAATTACATCTGCTTAATTTTTTGGAACCACCTCATAAATTGAGCTGCAGAAACGGATGGATGGCGTGGATATACAACACATCATCAAGGTGGGCCGCACAGTAATGGTAACACCTAATTCGCACCCGTGAAATCCACTCCATCAATCACTTGCAACCCCTCTATCTGCCAACCAGAGAAAACTCGTCTTAAACTCAGGTGGGCCACATTAGGATGAAAATGTAAAATAATGTCTAAAACATTTTAGGTTTTTTCCTACCGTGAATCCCACCTTTTACCCACAGTATTTCCTGAATGCCCGCAAACTTTACTTTCCAAAACTAAACCATTCTGGCGCATTATTTGCGGACAAAAATACCCTTGCATTCATGTTGGCACTGTGGTATGAACTTTATCTTGTCCACGGTGTCACCATCCAATACTAGAAAAAGGACCAAAGGCCGTAGTTAAAGACCTCTGGCTATGGATTATAATTGTAGCCATTGGTAGCGTAGCCATTGCTTCATTAGATTCGTAGTCATTAGCTCTATGGCTATGGATTATAATCGTCATCATTGCCTCTGTAGTGAAAAGTACATACAACTACGGATAATTGAGTGAGCCTAACGTAAAATTGAGAGAGGCAAACATGAAATCCAACAAGCCTCAAAGGAAATTGAGTGAGGCAAACATGAAATTCAACAAGCCTCAAGGAAAATTGAGCGAGGTAAACATGAAATTGAGCTAGGCAAACATGAAATTCAATGAGCCTCAAAGGAAATTGAACCAGGCTAACATGAAATTCAATGACCCTCAAGGAAAATTGAGCAAGGCAAACATGAAATTCAGCGAAGCTAACATGAAATTCAACAACTCTCAAAGGAAATTGAGCAAGGCTAACATGAAATTCAACGAGCCTCAAGGGAAATTGAGCGAGACAAAAATGAAATCGAGCAAGGCAAACATGAAATTCAACGAGCATCAACGGAAATTGGGCGAGAAAAACATGAAATTCAATAAGCCTCAAAGAAAATTGAGCAAGGCTAACATGAAAGTCTACGAGCCTCAAAAGAAATTGAGCAAGACCAACATGAAATGGAGTGAGCCTAATATGAAATTGAGTAAGGCTAACTTGAAATTAAACAAACTTAACTTAAAATTGAACAAGCCTAACATGAAATCGAGCAACGCTAACATGAAATGGAGTGAGCCAAACATGAAATTAAGCGAGCTTCAAATGAAATTGAACAAGCCTAACAGAAAATTGAGCGAGGCTAACATGAAATTCAATTTCATATTAGGCTCGTTCAATTTAATGTTAGGCTCATTCAATTCTTTTGAAGCTCGCTCAATTCAACTTAGCCTCGTTCAATTTCATGTTAGCCTTGCTCAATTTCAAGTTAGGCTCGTTCTATTTCATTTGAAGCTCACTCAAATTGATGTTAGCCTCACTCAATTTCATTTGAAGCTCACCCAATTTCATGTTTGTCTCGCTCAATTTCATTTGAAGCTCGCTCATTTTAATGTTAGCTTCGCTCAATTTCATGTTAGCCTTGCACGATTTCAAGTTAGGCTCATTCAATTTCATCTGAAGCTCGCTCAATTTCATGTTTGGCTCACTTAATTTCAAGTTAATGTTGCTTAATTTCATGATAGACTCGTTCAATTTCATTTGAAGCTTGCTCAATTTCATGTTTGCCTTGTCAATTTCGTGTTCAATTTCATGTTTGCATCCCTTAATTTCATGTTACCTTCACTCAATTTCCTTTGAGGCTCGTCGAATTTCATGTTAGTCTCGCTCAATTTTCCTTTGAGTCTCGTTGAATTTCATGTTTGTCTTGCTCAATTTCCTTTGAAGCTCGTTGAATTTCATGTTTGCATCACTCAATTTCCTTTAAGGTTCGTTTAATTTCATATTTGCCTCACTGAATTTTATGTTTGTCTCGCTCAATTTCCTTTGAGGCTCGTTGAATTTTAGTTTGTTTTGCTTAATTTCCTTTGAGGCTAGTTGAATTTCATGTTAGCCTCGCTCAATTTTCTTTGAGGCTCGTTAAATTTCATTTTTGTCTCGCTCAATTTCCTTTAAGGCTCATTGAATTTTATGTTTGCCTCGCTCAATTTCCATTGAGGCTTGTTGAATTTCATGTTTGCATGCCTCGCTCAATTTCATGTTAGCCTCACTCAATTATCTGTAGTTGTATGTACTTTTTTGCTATTGAAGAAATGGCTACGGATTATATGTAGCCATAGAACTAATGACTACAAATCTAATGAAGATATGGCCACGGTTATAATCCGTAGCTATCTATCTTTGGCTACGAGCTTTGGCTCTTTTTTCTGGTATTGGACGGTGGCACCATCGTGTTTGTTTAGTTTTGGAAAGTAAAGTTTAGGAGCATTCACAAAACACAGTGGGATTTATGTTTAGCTTGTTAGTACACACACTCCATGTTAGCCACCCCCACTAGGGATCGATACCAAGACCTCAAGTGTTGAAACGTGCTATATCCACTCAGTCTGCTAGTTGAGCTATGGATCTGGGTGTTTGGAAAAAAAAAACTCAAACATTTATTTCATGAACTGTGGCCATGCCTTAGTTTTTGGCCATTCTGATTTATGGCATGATGAGGTGCACCTGATGAAGGGGTTGGATGGAATCTACCATCCCTGGTGGCTCCCAACACAAACCCATGGTCTCGTCCCCATTGTTCCCTTTAGGTGTGGTCCACCTGAGTTGTGGATCATACTGATTTTTCACCCCACAGCCTAAAATCAAAAGGTACACCTAATGAACGGAGTAAATTTCTCACACGCATTAATACGGTGGACCCACCTCGCAGATCTCAGGTGTTGTGCTCACATCGTAGTGCGGACAACGTGCTTTGGAGGATTTCATGGGGTTGTGCATGTGACAAAAGGGGAAGTAGAGGAAAAATATTCAAAATCCTGGAAAAATGCCATCCATGGAAGGTGGTTGTACGGTAGAGCAGCCAAGATCCGGGTGGCCCACCAAGCGTTACATGGGACATCCACACCATCCATAAGGTGTGACAATCGAAGTTAGAGCCTTGGGAGAAACGTAGCATGCTTCATAATTCAGGTGGGTCAAATCACATGGAATAGTGAAGAGTGGATGCCAATCTTAGGTTTATGCATGAATAAGGCTAGCAGTGGGCCTGGGCCCAGCAATTTCAAAATTTTGAATAGGGACGGAAGGCATCCAGGCTCAGGCTGGCCTTTGTATAGACCCTAACATGGTGTTATATTCCATCCTGCTGTTTATCAGATGGGCCTCACAGGGATAAACAGACACTAAAAAAATCATCAACGACCCAAAACTATGTTGGGCCACATAATGTGAACTAAGATGTCTTGGGCATGATTTACATTGTTTCATATATAGTGGGCCGCTAGAGCTTTTAAATTTATATGAATTTTATTTGTACGGTAAACAAAAGAAGGTGCTTTTGATATTGGACAGATTGGATGTGTAACCAGCAACACGTACGGGGGACCCCATGTGGAGGTCGCAGATTGTGTCGGCATTATGTGAACCATGTGTTTTGCATTGAATAGCCGTTCTTTTGGTAAGAGGAAGGAGAAAATGAATACCGATTACAAATTGTTAAATTGTTTCATTGAGGATATCAGTTGTATTTTAGTATATAATAGTATTTATTTGTCTGAAGATATCATTTGTATTTTTGTACAATAATAGTATTCCTTATATTGTTTGTTTTATCAACGTAAAATTGTTAAGATGGTAATTTTACCATGTTAGATTGTGGTGATTACAAATTTATTTGTATGTCTGTTGAAATTGGTGGTTTTTTGAAAAAAAATCAAAATTTGAAAATTTCAGGATTTTTATTTTGCTGTTAAAACGCTTTTTGAAAAATTTCAAATGAAAAGTGTGGTGTGTGCTTTTATCCCACATCGGAAAGAATGTAGAAATTTTGTGGTTTATCCGTGGATATGTGTGTAGTATTCTTACATGGAGCTTTAGAGATTGAGACGCTCGGGTTGCGCATTCCAGTGCTACTGAAACGCACACACACGTACTCAGGCACGGGTATAGGCAAGGGCATGGGTAGTGTGGCTGTAGTGGTGCTAGTTAGCACACTATGCACTTCATGCACAAAGTGGTCGCTCCCTTGCGACCTTACGCGAACCGTTGTGAGATGGTGCGATCGCGGGGCAAGTAATTTAGTATAAGCCTAGGTACGATGGGTCTGAAATGAGCCCGAGTTTTATAGATGACTGAGAACGATCGGATTATTAATCCGAAACGGTTAGCCGTTTCTGAAAATGGCTAGTAGCCTTGAAAGCCACAACAATCTAAAAATGAATGGGCCATAATGATCCAATGGTCAAATTTTTCGATTCAACGACCAGAAATGGCTCAAATTAATAATCAACGGTCAGAAATAATTTTCAAATGTTCTGAACCATTGATAACTACTTAATAACGGTCCACTCCCTGGTGCCTATATAAACTGGACCATTCCGGTCCAATTCCATCAACTTAAAAACACATCTCTCCTTATCCATCAGATCCTCTAGATAGCATCTCCATCTTAGAATATTGTTAACACATCTACTGTTTGATTATACCAAAAGATCTGCTACGTTGACTTGTTCCTAAGTGGACCCTTCATGATTATTGCGTTGAATTTTTCATCTTAAAAATTAAAAAATAAATAAATAAGAGACAAGCTTCTCTTATCCTGGAAGCAATTCGCTTGTAACCCATCAGCAATTAATAAAGGGGCGAATCATGCTTTAAGGACAGTGTAATTTTTACGTGATTTAGCTTAGTGAAATGAAAATAATTAATTTTATTTTATTTTTATTTTTCAGTATTTCCAACAATGTCTCTTATTGTATTTAGATTTAAATATTAAGTTGTGTATTTTAATAGTTATTTAAACAAACATCGTGAAATACTATTGATACTTTATTTACGTTGTGCTATCATGAAAATTGGTTTAGAAAAAGGTTCTAAGGGGGGCGTTTAAATCGTAAGTTACTTAAGATGAGCTATTATGTTCAAATAGCTTATCTTAGTTTCTACTTATTAAGCATATAAGTATGTTTGGTAAACAACATACTTATCAGCTTCTCCTCTCTTTTGTCACTTTCGATGCTTCTCTTCAGTAACTTATGAAAAATAAAAATAATAATAATAAAAGCTTAAAAAAATTAATCGAAAATTATTAAGTAAAAAAGTTACCCATAACTTGCAACGCCCCGAATTTCAGGGGTCGAGCATGAACTCAATCCTCGATATTCCAAGTATTACTTTTACTTTGCGGAAGTGTGATATCCATTTATGGTTATATTGGCATCCAAATAATCATAAGATGTAATTAAATTAAATAATGTATAGAAATCTGAGTATAAGCACAGATAAGTTAAGAATCCAAAATATACAATACACATCCATCCAATCACATAGTCCACTCGGATGAGGACTCAATATATACGTATAAAAGAATAAAGTGTTGCTACCCAAAACAATCCACAACATCCCGACAAGGAAATAAGCCAGACTACAACTGTCTATCTAACATCTAAATGTATGAGAACTTCTCAACAAAATCCACATACGACTCCTTTAGTGTGTCGGCCTTGACTGTTTATGCGTCGACAAAATCTTATAATCGGTGTCTTAAAACACAGTCACATATGGGAGTGAGTGGTCAACTCAATGGTTCCATTATTCTAAGTTACACATGTTATCAACACAATCAAGCACAGTTAATGACAGTATAACAGTTAATGACAGTATAGCAAAACAAACAAGTTCCTAGACTGATTTATTAAATGCATGGATGATATGATATATGAATGCATGTCACGGAAATAACAACAATTGTAGCACTTCCTCATCAACATAATAAATTAACAGCACAACTATCCAACTGAACTATGTCTCACCACCAACATAATCAACAAATGCCATGATACGCATGATTTTCCAAATACTTATTTATCCATGTTCAAACAACAATTAAATGAAACTAGGATATCACCATTATACCACGAGTCACTAAGCAGATCACGTGGCTTGTTGTGGCACGTAGTGGCTCCTCACCAGCATTACTTGATCCAATTTTGGGTTCACCACCTAATAGTCCAAATTGTACAATCAATCAAACGGCAAGGGTTTGTCACCCAAGGACATCACAAATAAAGTAAAGGTTCATCAGCCAAAACAAGTTAATGCAGAATGAGCTCGCCACCTAATTCTTATAATAGCATGGTAGGCTGTCACTAATATCACCAACAATTAAATATCCTAATGTAATATGGCTCATGGCTAAAATTAGCAACAACAAAGTATCATATTGTGATATGGCACATCACCTCCATTAGTGCTCAATGGACACTATGGGAGGCTCATCACCCCAGCATAGGTCATAGCTTGAACACGATGTCACATACCACCATGCCCGGCTTACAAGTCTTTGGAAGATCATAACAAATTAATGGTTATGAATAGACTTTTATCAATGGTAACAGTGGTATCCCAGATTCCATCTAATGTTAAACAATCACTAAGCATAAGATCGATTGTCTATGCATTAAACTGATCTGAATGACTATGGAGAACCCCAGCGAAATCAGCATGGGTGTAAACATTTTGTGTAGTTCCGACTATTGTCGGTCGTCCGTGTTCAACTCCGGTCCACGGTCCACTGTAAAAGTGTGGTGTATCAAAACGGGCCCCACATGAAAATTATTTTAGACACAACTACGAAGGCAGAGAAACTGTCATGCATGTAAATATATCTGAAAACCTTAATTCCCCTCTCATGTATATTTGATTAGATATGAGCCAGACTTAGACTTACACTAAGCGATACCCTTTTAGACTACATGCACTGTGTGAACTTTGCAATGTCTAAGTTACATCGAGCTTGAACCACCTGCAAGTTACACGTGTAGTAAACATTAAAAAATAAATAAAATAAAAATAAAAATAAAATTAGTACAATAACGATCCACGTTAAATTCTAAGAAGGTCAGATATGGGCGGCTAGGATCTTCACATTTGGGAGAGTTTTAGGGCTTGGTTACGGTAGGTCATAGTAGATCAGTAGTCTACATCACTGAATAATGGCCTCTATTTATACACTGAATACCCTAATATGACTTGCATATCTACCATACATCATTTTTTAAAATATAATTAATAACATCACATTATACAATCCACAAAATAATGATAATTCATCAAAAACAATAAGAATGGCAATGTGAGGCTTATGTTAAAGGCTCAAGCCAGGACCCACATTGTAAACCGACCATCTAGTTAGGCTCGTTGCTAGCCTTGACTGCAATACATTTGACAATTACACAATTAAAATTGAGTGGCTTTATTTTTTATTTTTTATTTTTTATTTTTTTATTTTTTTTTTGCACTCTTAAAAAGTAATGTTTTAGGCTTGACTCATTATTATTGTCCACTTAAATGCACTTATGCAAGCCTCATGTCATCTCTCACTTGGCAAAATAACTATAAAGTTGATGTAGAGCAAGTCGCAGACACTTTCATGGCAAAGATGGATAAGAGAAGGTCCGATCCAAGGCGGAAACAATTTAGATGGTCAAAACCTTAAATAGTTGTATCTTGCAAATTGGGATGAGTTTTTCGATATATTATATATGATTTTGAGATAAAAGGACCTACTTAAGCCAACTAACCCCGCTAAGCCGGGTTACCTATGCCTGTTTTGTGGGATTCCATCGCATCGACTCAAAAGGGCCTTTGAGTATAATTTTTAATATAAATAGTAAGTTTTAGTTTGAATATAACTTTTGATCTTTTGAGTGGTATAACTAAGTGGCGCCCAATATGAAAAGGGCTTAAAAAAGTTAGCTGGAGAACAATGTGTTGGGCCAAATTGGATACTTATTATTTTTAGCCGAAAACCATGAAGTCTAATAGGAATAGAGGTCATCTATAAATAGCAAGTTTACTATTTATAGTAAATAATATTTTTATGATGTTTGAGTTGGAGTGTAAGTTTAAAACTCCACTCTAAGTTTGAGATCCTTATTTAAAGAGTTGTAGTTTCATTTTTTTAGATCAATCAAATTATTTTAAATTTATTATTAATTATTCTTACTTTTATATCCCTTGTGTATTCGAGGAAGCTATGTGAGGAGTCCAGAGAGCTCCGTGGATTCAGAGTAATTATCCCCTGAGGAAGATTGATCGACATCATGATGTCCCCCCTCGCACCAAAAGTTGACTTGACGAAAATTAATCAAATCTATTTTTGTCGAGTTGATAAAAAAATTAATAAATAAAAATAATAAAAGTACAAAAACTCTCTTAAAGGAAGTGCATCTAAATGGGCTCTAAAGTCTACTTTGATTGGACTTTCCATATAATAAATCCAACTTATTTTCATTGAACCAAAGGCATTGGTGAATTTGTACTGAAGTGTATGATTTTTCTAATAGTCTGCACTTTATAACACATTTACTCTTTGACTCATCACATGAGCTGTTTCAATCCATCCCATGCACGCCGTGTAACAATGATGTGGAGCCATGGCACTTCTCATGCCTCTAGATGCACTCTTTGCAATATTCTTATCTAAAATATTCTTAAGCTAGAGATGATTGAAGGACGTAACTTCCTGGATCTAGGGATGCGCCGAGGTGGGTGGATCCCTGACTTTGGGGCCCACCTTGATGTATTTGTCTTATATCCATGCCATTCATCCATTTCGCCAGCTAATTTTAAAGCATGTCTTGGGTCAACTACGCCACAGGAAACAATGGAGATTAAACTCTCGTCATCCATTTTGACTTTGTATTTAGGAAAACAATAAATAAAAACTCTCCATTAAATTATTTAAACTCTTTGGCATTGTTAAAAATCAGTGGTTTTAAAATAATAAAAATAAAAATTCAAAATTTTCAAAATTTCGGGATTTTTTCGCCAAAATACATTTTTAAATTTTTTGAATTAAAAAAGTGCAATGTGTGTGCTTTGTCCCACATCGGAAATGCAAAAGATAGTTTTGTGGATTATATGAGATGTTGAGAAGGGTATTCTTACTTGGAGCTTTTTGGAGGAGATGAATGCACGCACGCTCGAGCTCGGGCTCGGGCACAGGCACGGGCGTGGGCATGGGCGTGGGCAAGGGCGTGGGCAGTGAGGTAGTGTGGCTGTAGTGGCGCTAGATGACGCACTTTGCACTTACGATGAGTCTGGTCAGAGCCTTAGGGCGGTGTGGATCTGAAAAGTTAGAAATGAGCCTGGGTTTTATAGGTGACTGAGAACGGTCAAATCTTATATTCGAAACGTCCAGCCGTTTCTATAAACGGATAGCTACCTTAAAAGCCACAACGGTCCGAAAACGGACGGGCCAAGATGATCTAATGGTCAGATCTACAGATCTAATGACCAGAAACGTCTGAGATTAATGGACAACGGCCAGAAACGTTTTTCAAATATTATGGACCATTGAATACCACACAGCAACGGGTCTAAACCTGAGGCCTATATAAACTGGACCATTCTAGTCCGATTTCATCATCTCAACACACCATCTCTCCCATCAAATCAGACACAGTCCATAGCTCCTTTTTAGAATACTGTGATCATCTCTACCATTTAAATCTGTCAGAAGAAATCTACTGTGTTAAAACTGTTCCATAGTGGGCCTATCGTGATTGCTGCAAGCTGGATCCAGATCAGGCTTGTCTTATCCTGGAAGTAATTCGCCTGTAACCTATCAGCAGTTGATAAAGGGGGTGAATCACGCTTTAAGGACAGCGTATTTTATACGTGATTCAGCCTAGTGAAATTGTTGTTTTCAATTATTTATTTTTTATATTTTCGGTGTATCCAATCAAATTTCTTAACAATCTTAAAGCGTTATTTTCATGGACACTGAAGGTGTTGCATCAATCAAATTGATGAACCAGGATCTGATCCGATTGGACTGATTCGATGGTTTAAATTTCATTAGATGGCAGGACAAGCTGAAATTCCTGTTGACCGCTCTGAAGATCTTCTACATCCTGGATCCAACTCTCCAGCCTCTGCCTGAAGCAACGAACATTGATACTCTAGAACAGGTTGTTGCTAGGATCAAGCGACAAGAAGATGAACTGCTGTGTCGTGGCCACATCCTTAATGCTTTCTCTGATCGGTTGTACGATTTGTACACGGGAACTACATCAACAAAAGAAATTTAGAGCATGCTGGAATACAAATACAAGGCTGAAGAAGAAGGTACACAGAAATTTCTAATTGCCAAGTATTTCGATTTCACGATGGTAGACAATCTACTGCTGCATGCCCAAATCCAAGAACTGCAGCTTATTGTAAATAAAATAAAAGCTATAAAAATTGATCTTCCTGAATCCTTTCAAGTCGGCGCTATAATCACAAAGTTGCCTCCGAGCTGGAAAGACTACAGGAAGAAACTACTGCATAAATTTGAAGAGTTCACCCTTAAACAAATCCAGAAGCATCTTCGTATTGAAGAAGAATCTCGTAACTGAGATAAAAAGGATGACATTAATGTTGCATTCTCATCCAAGGTGAACACAGTAGAACAACCATCCCAAAACAATACCTTTGAGAAAGCTGATTCCCTTAAACCTAACAAAGATTAAGAGAAATTCAAGAAAACCCAAAAGAAGAAAAACGACAAATCTAAAGGAGCTTGCTATGTCTGCGGCAAGACCGAGAATTTCACCCGAGTCTGTAGGGACCCAAAAAAGCCTAAGAAAGAGGCTAATGCAATAGACGATGAAATCGTAGCCATGGTCACAGAAGTAAACTTAGTTCAAGAGAAAATTCCTGGATGGTGGTATGATACAGGTGCTATGGTCCATGTATGCAATGATCGATCTACCTTCAAAACCTATAAAGACGAGACCAATGGTCAAGGTTCAAATGGAAAATAAAGGATGATCGAAAGTTGTAGGCAAAGGAACCGTGGAATTACTCTTTACCTCTGGAAAGAAGGTAATCCTGACCAACGTACTACATGTCTTAGACATAAGAAGGAATCTTGTCTCAGGGGATCTCTTAAGCAAGCCTGAAATTAGGGTTGTGTTTGAATCAGTTAAGCTAATCTTGTCTAAGAATGAGAACTTTGTGGGTAAGGGATACGCTTATAATTGGATGATCAAATTATCTCTGAATGAAAAGAATTTTTCTGCTTACATGGTTGAGTCTGTAACATTATGGCATGGTAGACTAGCCCATTTTGGATACAGTACTATAAAACTCATGGCTAAGAACGGCCTAATATCATACAATGATAGTGACAAAGATAAATGTGAAGTATGCATACGGTCTAAAATAATAAAAAAATTATTCCCTAGTGTTGAGAGATCATCTCAAATATTAGACCTAGTGCATACTGACATATGTGAACTAAATGGTGTTCTTACCCATAGAGGTAAAAGATACTTTATAACATTTATAAATGATTGTTCAAGATATATATATGTATATCTGTTGAAATCGAAAGATGAAGCATATAATGCATTCAAGATCTATAAATCTGAAGTGGAAAATCAATTAGACAAAAATATTAAAATCTTTCGTAATGACCGAGGAGGAGAATTTTTTCTAATAACTTTTCTAACTATTGTGAAGAACACGGCATAATACATCAGTGTACAGCACCTTATACACCACAATAAAATGGTGTAGCAGAGAGAAAAAACAAGACATTAGTAGAAATGGTTAACTCAATGCCAATACAAGCACAGTTATCATTTAACTTATAAGGAGAAGCACTATTAGCTACATGTCATGTTTTAAACCGAATTCCATCTAAGAAAACTAAGACCTCTCCATACGAAATATGGAAAGGAAGAAAACCAAACATGGGGTATCTTAGAGTGTGGGGGTGTCTTGCATACTGCAGAACTCCGGAACCTAAAAGAACTAAATTAGGACTGAGAGCTATCAAGTGCGTCCTTGTAGGATATGCATAACATAGTAAGGCCTATAGACTTCTAAACCTAGATTCCAATGTAATCATAGAGTCTAGAGATGTAGAGTTCTTTGAGAATTCTGTATTCACGGAGAATAAGAATCTGAGATACAATCTCCTAATAAAACTATAAAAGAAACTCAAATGGAAGAAAGAACTCCTAGTGAACCTCGTAGGAGTTAAAGAGCAAGAATAGAATAAAGTCTTGATCCTAATCAAATAGATTCTCAGTAACTCTCTTTTCATCTAGTTGAGGGTGATAGAGAGAAAGTTATTAGGTAAAAACCTATGGTTTTGACTATAGAAGATGAACCTAAAACCTTTAGTGAAGCTATGTCTTCAAGAGACTCCACCTTTTGGAAAGAGGCCATTAATGATGAAATGAATTCCATAATATCTAACCAAACATGGGAATTGGTAGATCTACCCCCAAGTTCTAAACCAATAGGTTGTAAATAGGTATTTAAGAAAAAATATCACACAGATGGTACAATTCAAACCTTTAATGCAAGATTGGTTGTTAAGGGTTTCCGACAGAAAGAAGGAATCGATTATTTTGACACTTATTCACCGGTAGCTCGAATAACATCGATTAGGATCTTATTCGCCCTATTATCCATACATCAACTTCATATCTATCAAATGGACGTGAAGACAACATTCCTGAATGGTGATCTCGATGAGGAGGTTTACATGGAGCAACCAGAAGGGTTTGTTCTACTAGAAAATGAAAGAAAAGTGTGTAGACTTGTTAAGTCTTTGTATGGATTAAAGTAAGCACCAAAACAGTGGCATGATAAATTTGATTCTAAAGTTCTGTCTTATGGTTTTGAACATAATATTGTTGATAAATGCATATATTCAAAAGTGTGTAATGATTATATTGTAATCGTATACTTGTATGTAGATAATATGTTAATAATCAGTAATAAAATGGAAGGTGTAACTGAAACCAAAAAGTTTCTCTCTTCAGTTTTCAAAATGAAGGATCTTGGACAAGTGGATACCATATTAGGTATCAAAGTTAAAAAAATAGTGGGGGTTTCGCATTATACTAGTCTCATTATATTGAGAAAATAATAAACAAATTTAATCACTTGAAAATTAAAGAGGCAAAGACCCCATTTGATCCAAGAATCAAGTTGAAAGAAAACAGTGGAAGAGCAGTTGCAAAACTAAAGTATGCTAGTGCTATAGGCAGTCTTATATATACAATGCAATGCAATGCATAAGACCGGATATAGCATACGTCGTGAGTAAACTAAGCAGGTTTACAAGTAATCCAAGTGTTGAACACTGGAAAGTAATAAGTAGAGTTCTAGGTTATCTTAAAGAAACCAAAGAACTAGGGCTATTTTACTCAGAATTTTCAGCAGTATTGGAAGGATCTACCGATGCAAGTTGGATATCGAGTGTAGGGGACAACAAGTCCACTACAGGGTGGATATTCACCTTAGGAGCTGCAGCTGTATCTTGGGGATCCAAGAAACAAACTTGCATAACGCACTCAACTATAGAATCTTAGTTTATAGCTTTAGCTGCTACAGGCAAAGAGGCTGAGTGGTTAAGGGATCTTCTTTTAGAAATCTCATTCTATGCGAAGCCTATACCAACTGTTTCACTTCATTGTGATAGTGAAGCCACTCTAGCGAGAGCCTATAGTGGTACTTATAATGGGAAGTCCAGACACATAAGTTTGAAACATGACTATGTAAGACAATTGATTCAAGATGGAATCATTGCGATCTTATATGTAAAGTCAAGTAACAACTTGGCTGATCCTTTTACTAAACCTCTAACAAGAGAGGTAGTAAGGACAACATCTAAAGGGATGGGGTTGAAACTCTTTACTCAAAATTTCACCAGTGAAAGAAACCCAACCTTAAATTAGAAAATCTCTAAATATTGGGTTTAATGAGTAATAACAGTTCACTGATAAGTGAAAAGTTTCAGCACAAAATAAATTAATAACCTCATCCAGGATGATAGTGGTAGCCGTTATAAAAGAGGGATGAGTATTAAACTCTTAATGAAGTCCAGTCAAACAGGACAAGTGTTTTAAATGGAAACTGTAACGACTTGTAAATTTCCGTACAATGGCCCGAGTACTATTTCGACCAGAAATCACTTAGGATTAAATCCTTTAGAAATTTGATAACGTTAACTAAGTGCTAAACTAGATTAGCCATGAAATCCGTTTGAATCATTTTAAATACGTACAAGACCCAAAACTTGTAGAATCCTTGACACTAGGTTACCCTAAAATCTAGGATTAAACTCATTACCCGTCTGCTCTCGGGAGCATATTGAAACTCCGTATCAGGTCTGGACCGCACATCGGGAGTCTGAATAATACGCGGTTAAGGACTTAGGACCGCCTCGCTGGGCTTGACAACCATCTCAGAAATCAAGTCCAGATAGTGTCCCACGGCTGTTCGCTTGAGTCCGAAGCGAGGGAGTGTGAAAACCCTTGTTTTCTTTCCAAAATAAATATCTGGAATAGTGATCTGAGACTTGATACTTGCGGTCAATTTGTAAGCAACCAGACCGTCAGAATCTGACCCAAATACACCCTCAGATCAGGATAAATTTCATAAACATTTACATGTACTTGGTATGTCAGATCGAGGTCCGCTGACCGTTGAACTGAAACTGGTCCGCCACGCGTGATTTGGGAATCCAACTGAGACGAAGACTTAACTCCACATAGATCCAAAGTTAGTGAGCTTAAGTCCGACTTTTGGCTCAAGGAGGCCAGCCAGAAACCCTCCGCTGAGCTGAAATAACGCTGCTTTGGTTATAACCTAAGTATACCTTGTCCTCAAGTCTAGTTTGGAGAGGTTTTAGGCTATATAAGGACCTTAGAACACCCTCTCTCACAGCCATACGAATTTGAGGAAAACCCTAGAGAGAGAAGTGAGAAAAGAGAGAGAAAGAGTGAGAGAAGTGGGAAAATCTCCCTGTTGCTATTTCCTACCCCTACCCTAGATCCACCACTCCGTTCTTGCCCCTTTTCCGGCGATACCGACTTCATTTTGAGATAAGAAACCCTAACCCTAAATCTATTTTGGGGTGTGTTGGTTTTAGGTTATGAAATAACTAACCTATTTCATTCTTTAAGCTACTAAACTACCGAATACGGAAGCTTGAAAAACCTAGTTGATCCGTAGCGATTCCACGGTGTAAGGTGAGGACTTTAGGTGTATAGGTTACGGTTTTCAATGCTTTCAATGTCAGATAATGATAGATTCATGATCTGTATGCAATTGCACATGTACAAAGTGCTTTCTGTTTTCTGTTTCGATTAAAGATGTAAATTATGGAATTTTACATATTCTAGGTATTCGTAGAAAATACCGTATACGTATAAATTTTGGAAATGTGTTTGACATGGAAGCTATTGTTGTAAGCGAACTCTGCATAAGTAAGACAGTCATCCCAACTGTCCTTGAAGTCCAACACACATGCTCGCAACATATCCTCCAGAATCTGATTCACCCGCTCTGTCTGCCCATCAGTCTGAGGATGAAACGCCGTACTGAACTTCAACTTCACACCGATCGCTTCCTGGATACGAGTCCGGAAGATAGATGTGAACTGAGTATCTCTGTCCGACACGATCTCTAAAGGAACTCCATGCAGACGGACGATCTCCCTGATGTACAATCTAGCCAGCTCGTCTGCAGAGTTCGTAACTCTGATAGGGAGAAAATGGGCCAATTTGATCAACCGGTCCACAATCACCTAAATGGAATCGTGTCCCTTCTTCGTCTTCGGCAACCCTGATATGAAGTCCATGGAGATGAAGTCCCACTTCCACTCTGCTATGAGCATGGGCTGAAGCAGTCCAGGAGGTCGGCGGTGTTTTGCCTTGACCTGCTGGCACATCAGACAACGAGAAACATACTCTGCTATGTGGGTCTTCATGTCGTCCCACCAATAAGATCGTCTCATATCCTGGTACATCTTCGTGCTACCAGGATGCATCGCCAGCTTCGTATTGTGAGCAAACTCGAGAAGCTTATGTCTCAAGTCAAGCATATCAAGAATGCATAGGCGGCCACGGAATCGTAGACCCCCATCAGAACCAACCCTCCAGTCGGAGTCCTCGGAGTCCTCGGCGTCACTAGCTTGCTCTCGAAGCTCAGACAACCGTTCATCGCCCTTCTGGGCCTCGTGATCCTATCAACAATAAGTGGCTGCACACGAACGTGCGTGACACACTCAAATGGCTCCTCCACGGTGAGTCTCTGCTCGAAGTCCCGCACGAACTCAACCATGTCTCACTCTGCTATCATTAACGGAGCTGCAAATGCTATGGCCTTCTTGCGGCTCAACGCGTCTGCCACAAGGTTCGCCTTGCCCGGATGGTAGAAAATATCGAACTTGAAGTCCTTCATGGTCTCCATCCATCGGCGTTGTCTCATATTCAAGTCCTGCTGCGTGAATATATACTTAAGGCTCTTGTGGTCACAGAAAAGCTCGAACTCCTCTCCGTAGAGGTAATGTCTCTAGAGCTTCAATGCAAAGATGACAGCTGCCAACTCCAGGTCCTGTGTAGGGTAATTCTCCTCGTGCTTCCTTAATCATCTCGAGGCATACGAAATCACCATGTCCTTCTGCATAAGGACACAACCCAAACCAACGCGAGACGCGTCAGTGTATATCGTGTACTTAACCCCTTGCTCTGGCAATACTAGCACAGGGGCGGATGTTAACCTGTCCTTCAGCTCCTTGAAAGCTGCTTCCGCCTTCTCATTCCAGGCGAACTTCAGGTCCTTCCGTGTCAACTGAGACAACGGCCTGGAAATCTTCGAGAAATTCCGAATGAAGCGTTTATAATACCCTGTCAGACCAAGGAAACTCCTCACCTCGGTGACCGAGCCAGGCTGCTGCCAATCCTAACCGCAGTTACCTTAGCAAGGTCCACTGCTATCCCATCCTTGGACACCACATCTCCGAGGAACTTGACTTCCTCCTGCCAGAAGTCGCACTTCTTATACTGCGCGAACAACCGGTTCTTCTTCAACGTATCCAACACCGCTCTCAGGTGCTCTTCGTGCTCCTCCCGACTCGTAGAGTATATCAGAATGTCATCAATAAAGACGATGACGAATCGGTAAAGGAATGGCCGAAATACTTGGTTCATCAGGTCCATGAACACGACTGGTGCGTTCGTAAGACCGAACGACATCACTAGAAACTCATAGTGCCCGAAGCATGTCCTGAAAGCCGTCTTCTGTACGTCCTCATCTCTGACGCATAGCTAATGATACCCTGACTGCAGATCAATCTTCGAAAAATACTTCGCCCCCTTCAACTGATCAAACAGATCATCAATCCTGGGCAAAGGATACTTGTTCTTCACGGTGACCTGGTTCAACCTACGGTAATCAATACATAACCGTAGTGACCCGTCCTTCTTCTTCACAAATAGAATAGGTGCTCTCCAAGGAGACACACTAGGTCGTATGAAACCCTTCTCTATTAACTCGTCAATCTATCTCCGCAGTTTCTCCATCTCACATGGAGGCATACGATAAGTTGGCAATGAGATAGGTGTCGCACCAGGTGTAAGATCAATGGTGAAATCGATCTCGCGCCGAGGAGGCAAACCAGGAATCGTCGTAAACACATCTGTAAACTCCCGAACCACCGATGTGTTTCCTAATGTCGGACCACCAATCGGCTTTAATAAAGCAGTATAACACTCAACACGACACGGCCAACTGACCTGCACTGGAAACGTGAAAGCTGTGCCGTCAGATCCATAGGCTGTCACGACCCGAGTATCACAATCTATCTCAGCCTTCATCTTCGTGAGTCAGTCCATACCGAGAATGATGTCGTAATGCCAGCAGTTAGTGTTCATACTCTGGAGATCAAGATGGTTTTGTTCCTTTACATACATTATATATACAGTTTCAGTCTTCCGCTTGCCTTTATACAATTGATCTGGAGTATAAATTACTATTTTGATATAATCTCACTCATGTTTATTGCTCTAATACAGACAACATTTAATCATCATTATTTATGTTGCATAAGTGATGCGTTGGAACTTGGGAGTTGAGTTATACTCGACCCTCGATTTTCAGGTTGTTACAGAAACACTGGAAGGATTTCACTTCTGTGAACGTAAAAGTGGTGCCGCTTCTCATGAGACTTAGAGTTATCTCGTGATCATTCATGAAACAGGATAAGCACATGGCCATTAAAAGTGCTAAGCGAGATTATAAAGGAACACCTAACGCATGAGCTATTATATGTGTGGTATTTTTGGTTATATCATAAAGGAATAATTGGTTCAATGCTACGGTAACTAGAAATTTCGCGATAACTTTAAAATGCTTACACTAAGGAAAGATTCAAATCGCAAGATATCTTTCTTTTATACATAATAACTGTTATTATTCTGGCAGAATTTTTATTGTTTTAAAAACCAGTGGGGGATTGTTGAAAATTAGTGGTTTTAAAATAATAAAAATGAAAATTCAAATTTTTCAAAATTTTGAGATTTTTCCGCCAAAATACTTTTTTGAATTTTTTTAATTAAAAAAGTGCGGTGTGTGTGCTTTGTCCCACATCGGAAATGCGAAAGATAGTTTTGTGGTTTATATGAGATGTTGAGGAGGGTATTCTTACTTGGAGCATTTTGGAGGAGATGAAACACGGGTTGTTCGCACTGGAACACACGCACGCACGCACACGCGCGCGCTCGGGCATGGGCACGGGCGTGGGCAAGGGCATGGGCAGTGAAGCAGTGTGGCTGTAGTGGCGCTAGATGACGCACTTTGCACTTCATAAACTGGACCATTCCAGTCCGATTTCAACATCTCAACACACAATCTCTCCCATCAAATCAGATACAGTCCATAGCTCCTTTTTAGAATACTGTGATCATCTCTATTGTTTAAATCTATCAGAAGAAATCTACTGCGTTAAAACTGCTTCATAGTGGACCTATCGTGATTGTTGCACGCTGGATCCAGATAAGGCTTGTCTTATCCTGGAAGCAATTTGCCTGTAACCCATCGGCAGTTGATAAAGGGGGCGAATCACTCTTTAAGGACAGCGTATTTTATACGTGATTCAGCCTAGTGAAATTATTATTTTCGATTATTTATTTTTTATATTTTCAGTGTATCCAATCAAATTTCTTAACATTTGACAATTTACCTCTTTTGCTTTAAACATGTCATTGTAACTTTTGTATTATCAAATGAATTGAAATATTCAATTTCAGATTATTATTTTTTTCTTTTTGATCTTTTTTGGCATGTGCTGTCGAGAGAAGGCCCTGTCATAAACGGTTTTGGTTTGTGTCCTTTAAAAAATCCAATCCAACTGCCAGAGTCGTAATACCTGTGATATATTCAAGCTTTGGTAAGGAAACTTGCTAATCCACGCGCCTGTACCAGGCACCTAAGACACGGATATCTTGCTAAAGCCTTTGGCAGGAAGTTCTTGCACAAGGATGTTGGGTGGGGCCAACTGTGATGTTTGTGACAAATTCACCTCGTCCATCCATTATGTGACCTCATTTTAAGACATGTGACCAGAACTGACGTTGATCCAAAACTCAAGTAGGTCACGCGAGAGGAAAATTTGGAGAAAGAAATTCGTACAGTTGAATTCTTCCTGGGCTCCACCTTGATGTTTATATGCCATCCAAACATTTTATAACGTCAGTATGAAAATATATATATAAAAATTTATCCTAACACAACTTTCATAAAAAATTTATCCTAACACAACTTTCATGGCCACAAGAATGTTTCATCGATTCTCAATGAATCCCCACTGTTTCCTCCCATGTGTCTCACTTTAGTTTTGGATCCACGTCATTTTTGGTCGCATGTCCTAAAATGAGCTATTAAAATGGATTGACAGGATAGATTTCTCGTAAACATAGCAGTGAGCCCCACCCAACATGCTTGGGCAGGAACTTTATGATCGGTGCACTCTGTTTACAGCCGACCTATCATGGTCAATAAATAAAGTGCTGCCCAATGTTGGCACACATTTGTACGAAAGATAGAAAAGGTATCAATGTAATGCACTAGTAAGATTGTGAGAATTCGAGATTACGCTTTTACCATAGCCATATGTCACATAAAAATGTCATAATACATGAGATTTACTACGTATGACTAGAATCCTGGAGGCAGTGATTGCTGATGACGAGTGGCAAGAATATATAGGTTGTACATACATAAAACACTCAAAGAGCGTAGGTAACTTAGCATAACACGAAGGTGGTGACATTCAGTGACAAATGGTCGGCTTTAACGTAGGTGGTGACATTCAGTGACAAATGGTTGGATTTAATTGGTGACACGTGGATATACGCTTAAGCGGTGTACCAAGAATTGGATTTTTAGAGAAGACAATGGGCCAGCGGACAGCTTAGCCAACTTGGGAAGCAACCATCAAGGTTCGAACCTGTTTCTCTACCTCCCTGATCTTCCCGAAGGTTAGGGGTCTCCTCTTCCTTTCCTTGATAGAGTGGGGCTTGGGGCGATCAGGAAACAGCGTTCTCGGTAGTGAGTCCTGTTCCTTTGGTTTTTTGGTTTCGGTCTGCTCTTGCATATGATAGGTGGGGCTTGCCCTTTTGATGGGCCCCATCCGAAAGTTTTGTAAATTCTGTTTATCAATGAAATAGTTCCTTGTCTTTTCTTTTTTCTTTTTTTTTTTTTTTCCTTTAAAAAAAATAAAAAAATAAAAATAAAATAAAAATAAAAAATAAAAGAAGAAGAAGAAGAAGAAGAAGAAGAATATAAGAAACACAACCAAACATGGTAAGATGGTTAGCTCGTCTTCAAAATAAAAGCACATTGAGCTAAGGCCACTAACCAATCTGACCATCAACTGCAAAAGTTAAGTGACCATGTGCAAGGACACCACATAACTTAGATTTATAAAAAAATAGTAGAAAATGAAGAGCTCTAGGCCCTTACCAATCCAAGCACAACAAACATTTTTTAAGCTCAGCGTTTCCTATCAAATCTTTCATCCCATATGGACATTTATCTTCTTCTTTTTTTCCTATACACACAATCACAATCTACACACACCCACACACTCACACGACTGTAGTTTTTCACTACATAGATACCTATCTTATTTTACCTTAGCCTTGGTTTTACCTCTCTACTTCTATCCAACACCATACCATACTGTATCAATCGAATTAATTAGCGTAACTTTATTTTAATTTATCCCCTTTTATCCAGCTCCTCGCTATAATAAGTCGGATTTAGTGTTTTATTTATGACCTCGTCATTGGAAATTTATAGATCTTTAAGTCTTCAGTGATTCCCCGATCATAGCCCGCTGGGTCAAATTAAGGCTGTAATGATGACCATCTTACAACCGTTCAAGTTTAGAAGATTGTCAATCGTCCACGGCATTTCACCTACTTGAACCATTATTAATAATTTCTTCTACTTTATTTATTTATTTATTTTCATGAATCATATTGCTTCCATATTCAAAGTAATAAAATCACCACTAGACATTGTATTTTTTGTTTTCTTTCTAAACGTTTATCTTGTTGACGAATGTGACCAAGCTATTACCATTGTAATAAAAATAATTATTTTTAAGTAAAAAGAAGTCATTCAAAAGATTAACCCTCTCCTTTACAAATTGACGACTCGTTGCTTATTGGTGGTTGAGTCGTCAAGCCAATATTCATAAATGTGATATTAATTAAGCTATTTTGGTGCCGTCCGTTAGAAGGTGTTTGATTCAATTCCAGTCAAATACAACTCTAACATGTCGGGTATACAAATAGTCGCATATACAATTAAAATGAAGCCATTCACCAGATTTGTGGCCCCATGTCAGAATTAAAGCCCAGCAAACTCATCAGGTGGCCAAAGTTTACATAGCAAATGAATATATGAGAAATACTTGGTTGAAGTCTCTTTATCCGTCCAACCGTTTGTAATATTGCGGCCCACCTGCTGAGTGGACCAGATTCATGTTTGGGCGAGAACATCTACAAGGTCAAACCCATTTGAAGGACGGCTTGGATGCTGTTCCTGTCGGCCAAACTGGCACGTATGATGGATTGCCGCAGGTGTTCCTTGTACAGAGCCCCTTTGGTGACTCGTGACATTAATTAATGTACAATTAAGCGACGGTTGAGGTACCGGTGAGGCAAATTCAAAAGTCAGCATGTGGGAACACCCTATCCGAACTCGAGCTCACATTCTATCTCCTTCTCGGCCATTTCTCGGCTTAGAAATTTCTCGTGAGAGTTTCCTATATATTTTGACATTCCTCTCACAAAAATATTAGAAAAATCTAGTTGAAAATAAAATGTTAAAAATATTTATTTATAAATTAGCGCTTGTGTGTGTGTGTGTATATATATATATATATATATATATATAGGAAATAGTACTATGAAGTCAAGCTGTGTGGCCCCCACCATGATGCGCGTCGAACATCTACCCCATCAGCCAGACCCACCATTTCATGGTGGGTGACAATGTTAAAAATCAAGTCAATCCATGACTTGGGTAGGCCACACCACATAAAACAGGGGTTACCCTCCCATTAAAATATTCATAATCTTTTATTGGGCCGTGAGATGTGATTTATAAATTCAGCCTATTCATGGTGTGTGTCCCACTTGTACAAGGGGTCAGATCAATTTTTAACCCCATCCAAAACTCAGAGAGCACCACCAAGTGTTTTTATATGTTTTAAGCATATCTTTACATTATTTTAGATGATATGGCTCACCTAAATGGGTACATCTGATTTTTAAGATATCCTGTTACTTAAAAGGAGACCCTTCAAATGCACAGTGTTAATGTTGGACACATGTTGCCGTGGGAGGTCTACGTCAGTGTGTGTGTTTATATATATATATATATATATATATATATATATATATATATATATATATATGTTACCGTGTTAGAAACACCAGAATTTTGCAATAAAGATGGTCAGAAATTAAAAACTATTGCCTGATCAATTCGACGTGATATCTCGGAAATATCGGAGGGAAAATTATTACCGTAGACGCCACCATTTATCCAGCTTCTTTTTTAGGGAGATTATTACACCATATATTGTCACGAACTGCCCTCCTTTTTCCTTAGAATTTCAGGATTGCCATAAAAGGGCCGTAAAAAGCGCTTGATTAGGCGCGTTTGGCGAATTCATCTAGAAATTGTCTTATAAAGAATCGGCCAACGAGCTATTTCCACGTAAATGCTTAAGAAAGACTCTTTTGCGCGTGGATGAGGTACTAACCCCGCCTGTTCGGAGCTCCGGACAAGCGGAGGCTCCGAGGGCTACTGATGGGCCACCGTGATGTATTAATTTTATCCATACCGTCTATCCAGTTTTTCATATCATTTTAGATTTTGGGACGAAAAATAAGGAAGATCCAAGTCTCAAGTGGACCACACCACATGAAGCAGCGGTGAGAAGGATGGCCACCATTGAAATATTTTTAGGGTCCACCGTGTTTTTTATTTGCCATCCAACCTGTTGATATGTTCATATAAAACTGGATGAAGTGACAAAACAAATATCATCTTGATCCAAAACTCTTGTGGCTCCTAAGAAATTTTCAACGGTAAGAATTTAATCCCAATTTTGTGGTCCACTTGAGCCTTGAATGTTCTATATTTTTGGGTTTATGATCTAAAATGATATGTAAATTTTGATGGATGGTGTGGATAAAATTAATAAATCATGTTGGCCCTTCAGTGGCCCTCGGAGCCTCTAAAAATGATATTTTTTAGTGTTTATTAGCAATATAAAACCTTGCGATGAAGGGGTGGAAAACACGTACATGGACCGCTTCTACCTGGCCGTGGATTCCGTATTTAGCGGAACTTTTTGCGACCGGAAGTTAGGTCAGGTTCATCGTAATGTTTATGGGAAATCCATCACGTCCATCAGTTTTACAAAATCATTTTAGGTGATGGACTCAAAAGTGATCTAAATCCAAAGCTCAAGTGATCCATATATCAGGAAAACATGTGTAGGTAAATTCCTACCATTGAAACCTTCTTGGGTCCACCGTGATGTTTATATACCATCCATACCGTTCATAAGTACATTCATACTAGGATGAAGTGAAAACATAAAAATTAGCCTGATTCGAAACTTCTGTGGCTAGACAAATGTTTCAACGGTGGATGTTCAATCCCCTCGGATTTTCCATAAACATCACAGTGGGCCCGCCTAACTTCCCGAGGCGGGGAATTCTTTGGCAGGAAATCCGCGTCCCTTTGCAATCAGTCAATCACCAATAAATAGACGCGGCTTGCCTGCGCAACGCTTTCGCAGGAAGTTCCTGCGTTGGGAAGCATGGTTGGCCCTAATGTTTTTGTTTTTTTTTTTTTTTCAGAAATCCATCCCGTCCATACTTTCTTTCAGCTCATTTTAGAACATGGGAACAAAAATCAGGCGAATAAAAAACTCAATTTGGCCACATGAGAGGGAAGAGTGAGGAAAGAAATGCTTACCGTTGAAACCTTCCTAAGTCCACTTTGATGTTTATATGCCATCCAAACCATTTATAAGATCATTCCCAGTACTATGAACTCAAAACACCAAAAAACTTAGCCTGACACAAAACTTCCGTGGCTATGAGAATGTTTCAACAGTGTTCATTCAATCCCCACGGTTTACCCTCCTGTGACCTACTTATATTATCCTGATTTTTTGTCTCTATGTCCTGAAATAAGATGACAAAATAAGTACATAGTGTGGATTTCTGATAAACATAGAGGGCCCTACCTAGGTTCTCGGCAAAGGAACTTTCTGCCGAAGCCTTTGGCAGGTAGAGCTGGGCATCGGACCAAGTCGACTCGGATTTGGCCCAACCCGACCAGGTCCGGATTTTACATGTCCCAACCCGAACTCGGACAGAACCGGTACCGAGTCTGAGTCAGATGACTCGGACAGACCCGAATATGTGCTGGTCTGAACCGATCCGAGTCCGAACAGACCCGAATGTAACATCCATTTATCAAAAGAAGGAGAAGCGGAGAAAAATTTTTGAATTTAAACCAACCGTTATATTAATATCTTGATTAATTATTATTACTAAACCAACGCATTTGAATTCTAAAAACAGGAAATTTCAGAAACCCAACCTACCAAATCTCTGAAATCCCCACAAAAAGCTCCAGAAATCCAAGAAAATGCAGGCATTGATTTGATGAAACTAGTTAATAAAAGAAAATCAGGCATTATTTGGTAAAATCCAAAAATAAGAAGAAATAGATATCGAGATTGGGATCTTACAGCAACGGTGATTCCACAGAAGACGTCGAGCGAGACGAGACGGCATTTCGAAGCATCTCTGCCAGCAGCAATAGCGATGCCTTTCTGGCTTTCCACCGCAATGAATTTGCCTGTAGATCCACATGTAAACAGCTCAGTCAAATAAGCTGCAGAAGGCGAGATTCAGGAAAGACAAAGATCTAAACCAATAGGTAAGAAAGAGAATCTACCCGATTCTCGTTCGGGCGGGAGAAATTTGGGGACGAGCGTCGAGCACGTTCTCGTTCGGGCTGGCGGGCAGCAACAAAGAGGAGAGAGGAAGAAGAAGATGAGAGGAAATTTGGGGACGAGCATCGAGCACGTTCTCGTTCGGGCGGGAGAAATTTGGAGAAAAAATCGAGCTAGGGTAAAAATTTGGGGGAAAAATGAGCTAGGGTAAATCGTTAGGGGTGAAAAAGGGGTATTTATAGTATACCCGACATCAAAACCGGGTCGGATCTGTTCGGATACGGTGCTATCTGTACCCGATTCAAAATACTTTCGGATCTGGGCCATCAGAATCAATCAGGCCCGATCAGACCGTCGGTTCTGTTCGGAACGGTACCCAGTCGGGTCTGATCGGGTCAGATCCACCAGATCGGGCCTAAGTTGCCCACCTCTATTGGCAGGCAATCCGCGTCCCCTACAAATCAAGCAAGGCCGGACATAGTCCCATTAGAAATGGGATTGCGTACTAAGTTACTCAGTACAAACTCAGTTGGGCCCACATTCAAGGTGGTCTATCTACACTGTCCATCCGTTTCCATATAATTTAAGGGGTTGAACCCGAAATTGAAGCGTATCCAAAGATCAAGTATGTCATACCACAAGAAACAGTGGGGTAATGATTTCCACAGTTGAAACCTTTCTAGGCCTCACAGTGATGTTTATTTGTCATCCAACCTGTTCATAAGATCATACAGACATGGATGAACCGATAAACACATATATAAGCTTGATTCAAAACTTTTGTGCCCCCAAGAAATTTTCAACAGTAGAAGTTCAATTCAATTGTTTCATATAGTGTGGTCCATTTAAACATTTTATATGTTTCATTTTTGGGCTCAAGCCCTAAAATTATCTGAGAAAATGGATGGACAAAGCGGATAAAATACATAAATCATGGTGGACCTCACAAAGTTTACTCGGTACGCTAAGCATAGTGAGTTACTCACCAGGCAATCCGCTTCCGTCACATTATGATTGTCTAATCTTTTGGATTACCTGCACTAAAAGCAGTTACTGGCACATGACACGGCCTCAACACAAGATATTAGAAGCTGTATGAAAGTTTCTAGGCCGGTCTACACGGTCTCTCTTCTAATTATTATAGAATGCGTTTCCAAATCAACACCCATACTTCAGCCATTGGATTTGAGCCTTCTTTGATGATCCAAACCACATGGATGATATAAAAAAATCTCTAAGAACGAAATGTATTAATCATTTGATTATTCAAAGGTTAGGAGAGTGCATGTTTTAGATGGAAATAGTCAAATAGTCAAGGACTCCAATTTAAAAGTTAAAATGGTCAAATAGTCAATGCCATTGGCATCTAGATTTTTTCTCTTGTATGACTTCCCATAAATGCTAATGCCCGGGCCCCATAGACATTCAGCTTAATAAGGATTCTTTTGAAGTAGTCAAGGGTTTGTCGTTGGTTGAGAACATTTAAGATGTGATGAGATTTCAATCTCATGAAAGGTCATGTTAACACCCAGATCCATAGCTCAACTGGCAGACTGAGTGGAGATACCTCGTTTCAACACTCGAGGTCTTGGTATTGATCCCTAGTGGGGGTGGCTAACATGGAGTGTGTGTACTGACATGGGTGTGTACTAACAAGCCAACCTTAAAAAAAAAAAAAAAAAAAAAAAAAGGTCATGTTATGAACTTGGTTATTTACTCACATACTATGTGGCATTCAAATGCAAAGCTCGATAATCATATCATTGCGTTTAAGATGTATTTTTTTTTAATTATTATTATTATTTTTTAATTTTATTTTTTGGCGTTCAAGATGTTCAAATGTGATATGATGCATAGATTCAACTCGGCTCATAGTTTTTATGTTAATAAGGTTAATTCATTGTATAGCTTTAACTCATGGTATTGGTCAGGCAGGCCTAATTAACCTACCCTAAGCATCAAAATTGGACAAAACCCAGGCATTGTACCCATATGTTTACTAAGGATCCATAGCCTGATAAAGTGGCTAGCTAGACTATTTATAGGATAGTGACCTTAGTACCCAAATCCTTAACCTTTAGAGGCTATAGATTTGGGTAGGATTTTAGTTTTTAAAGACCGGAAGGTGAAATCAGCTGTATTCGACCAAAAGTGGTAGTGGTCAAGAAAACTCACATGTCTTTGAATTCAAAGAAGACGTATTGTGATGTCATTATAAACAAGGATCAATAAGGCAGCGCTTGTCTCCAAATGGATGGTGTTCGACCCAAAGTTTGCGGTCTGGTTAGTGCCGAATGAGATGGGGTGGGTGGTGTTAATGATACAAGATCAAAGGTCATGAGGTGGGTGGGTGGGAGCCAAAGAAGTTTTACATCACTTTTACATATGGCTATTCATGCCATGGCGCCCATACTTGCATTGTAAAGACACAAGTATAACATCACTCTTATACAAATATATGCAATAGCACGACATTGATGCTTGTTATGTCATAGGTAGTGTATGGCTCTCGGATTGGTTTTAGTCACATGTAGTGTGTGCAAGCATGCCAGAACCGATTGTGTGGCTTGATTCAAACCGAATAACTTTGAACCCGAGTGTCGAGATAGGCAGATACATCGAATGCGATCGTATATGACCGAGACCTAAGAAGATCAGTCTCCTATTCAGCCACTCGCATAAGATTATTACAAGATAATCAGGCGACTGTTGAAGAGTAAGGTTCTTTCTTCGAAGATAGGTTACACTTTGCCTTCTATACGAATGGAATTTTGATATACCAAGCGATCAAAGACAATTACACAGAAAACGAATACTTATAATCGACCACAAGGCAAGACTGCAAGGAGCCTTTCTAAATGAAGAATTGTTTGTATTGAAATGGAAATAGTCTAGCGTGAGACTGTAAACTTGGATTACAACTAAAGATTATCGCTACTCCTAAGATAGAGATAAAACAATGATAAGGAAAGATAAAGTGAATGGTTTATTTAGTTGGTCTGTGATGATTTGTTCTAATGATTTCCCCTTCAATTTACAAGCTTCTCTATTATGCAGATACTCTACATCCATTTCTATTCTTTACTTCAGTTGTTATGGTAGCTGAATCATTGCCACATCAATCTTTTAGATCCTTCTAGCTCTTTGTATTCTTCTAACTGTTTCTCTCCTCTCAACCACTTTTCATCCCTTAAACTTCTCGATCGCACCCTGTCATCAAATGACATATACTATCCAGAAATGGGGTACAATATTGCACCCACGTTGATTCACCTTTGGGCAAAAAGGTGAGAGAGACATTGGTTCGTCATCCTTTGCAATAAATGCTTTTGGTTGCTCATTCCATGTGGCAACTCTCCATTAATGCACAATCATATCGTCCGATGAGTCATAATTATCCTCTCATTAATGCACATGTTTTTAACCGATATAAACACTATTTTAAACTGATTTTTCTTTTTACACGACTTTTGATCTTCTTCTTCATAAGCTCTTTCCGATTAAGATTGCTACTGCCATGGTTGCATCCTCTTCTTTTGGCCCTACAACCTTCCATAGGAAGATGTAATAAGAGAGTTGGAGGGTCTTTCGTTTGAAGTTTTGGATGAAATTATCTTCTTCAACCCCATTAATGTAGATAGACCATTTCCCATGCTCGGTCCAACATTTCACTCTAAAATGTCCCTCGATCGGTTACAATTGTTAGATCAATTCTTCTCTTACTGTTCAGGAGAACAACTCCTTATCCAGTCTGATTCTCTTCTGAACCTTGTAAATATCTTCAAAACTTCAAGATTCTTGTCGAAAGCATTAAAAGGATTGCTAGAATGGTTTGCCCGTGTATCCCAACAGCATAGTAATACATGGAGACAAATTGGCATTTATGAATATATTAGCCTTTCTTTATATAAATATGCAATAAACACATCTCTTCTTGTTGCGGCTTCAGCATTATGAAGTCATTTAACAAACACCTTTCACTTTGGATGTAGTCCCACGATTGTGGACATTTGTGTGTTCACCCACATTCTTCCTTTCGGCGATCCTGTCTATCCCAACTTTTCCTAGGGCAAGTAGTACTACTTCTCCCTTCTAGACAAGAGCAACAAGGCTTTTTCTAAGTTCATGTTGCTCCATTCCAAAACACATGCCAATGTTGATGATCAGGAATATACGACATTTTTGTTGATGTGGATATGTTGTTATCTAATTTGCGTAAGTGTCGTGCAAATCACAAAAGAGTATGTTCATCTGGTTGAAGCGCTCATCTAGGGTTGACAACTAGCCCTTGCCCCGTTTGTGCTCGATCACCTCTATCGAGGCATGTTTGAGGCAACTACCAAAGGTTTTTACCACAGCGAAGGATCTTTGTAGGTTCTTCTAATGTGACTTTTTGAATACTTTAGATCTACCTTTGTAAATCATATTCCTCATATAGATTTTTTCACTTCTTTTTGCCACCGAAATATCTTTTTCTCTATAACCACCCATTCTTTTGTTGAATATATGATTTTCTTCCTCTCGCGTAACCTAGAAAAACCCAACCATTCTTATTGTCCTTTTATCAAACAAGAGTTTGGTCTGGCCTAGTTCATAGAGGACTACGATACAAGAAATATTGAGATAACCGGGCTCAGAGACAACTTGGGAGAGCTATCTCATCTGCAGAGATCTCTCTTATGGTAGCACCATGGAGATAAGCATGAATGTTGAGGCTAGGGTTGAGCATTACTATCCCAATCTACTTGCTCGCCAATTCGAATTAGCTCAATGCATTCCATGCCCCTTCATTCACAAAACCTATAATCAGCCCTTAAACCAACGCTTGATAATGAAGTCAGTCATCACCTTCCAAGTCCTTCATGACAATTTTAAAGAGATAGGTGCTACTTTTAATGTTCCCTTCTTCCCTAATTGTCCCCGTGAGATGTTTTCTTTCTTCGACTGGCAGAAGAAGTAATATGTGAAATTAGTCACAAGTCCATCAATCTCCTCACTGCCTGACTTTTTCCATCAACCAATAGGACAGAGAAATTGTTGAGTGTCAAATATTGCATATTTTCCCATGTTTATATCTTGGTTTTGTGAACATGATAATGCTTAATGGGTATATTTTATACATGTTTGTATTGTGAGGTGAGTTCAAGAGCTTGGATTGAAAAGAATGTTAAAAGCATGGATTTGATGCCCAAGAATCACCAAAGCAAAGGATGGATCTTAGGAGACCAAGATTGAAGATCTCAAGTCCCCAAGATTCGAGGAAACAAAGTGAAGAAGGAAGAATGTCGACAGATCAAAGTGCAGAAATCTAAAAATCTGAAGCGTTACTGTCAATGACATCGAACACCCTTCGATAGCATCGAAGTTAGTGTTCAATGGAATCGATACCGAATCGATTATATCGGAACTTACATAAAAATTAAGTTTGGTTGCTGGACAAATTGGATGCATTTTTCAATTACATCGAAGCCCTATTCGATTGCTCGAAGCCCTTCTCGATGACATCAAAGGCAATTCGATAACATCAAGATTTTTGAAGAATTCTGGAGCAACTCGTTGGAATATTTTGGACATTTTTCGATGGCTTGAGGACATGTTCAATGGCATCGATGATCTATTCGATGGCATCAAAGGGACGCTCGATGGAATCGACAACTTACGCAATGTAAAAGGGCGCGACTTTCAAATCCGATTCAAACCGAAATTCTTCCTTCGATGGCATCGAAAGTATTATGCAGAGTGCATAAATTTGATGCGGTTTCCAAGGTCGGTTGGGCAAAAGCTATAAATATAGATTATTCAAGGAGTTCTAAACACGAATTAGGTTACGAGGAGAAAAACTAAAGAGTGGAGCAACCTCTCAAGAGTTTTTCTTCTTCCCTAGTTTATTTTTCATGTTTTGTTTAAGAGATTTGGTTTCAATCATGTATTTGGTGAACTAAACCTCTTAGCTAGGGCCAAGAGGTGAAGCTTGTAGCATGTTGGAATGGTTTTCTTGCTTTGATTCTTATTTATGTTGAACAATCATTGAGTTCTAGTTTGATTTGACGAATATTTCCAGTTTTCTATGATTTATTGTGACTTCAATTACAGTAGATTCTGTGGAGGCTTTTGATATCTTTTTAATCTATTTAGAGTTGTGGAGATTGGTAAATCCTGTTGTTCACCATTCTCCTCAGCATGGTAGGATGATGGAATCCCTTCCAATCAAACCAATGGATCTTCATGTGTGAACTATCTCAATGAAAGTTCAGATTGTACTTGAATATTTTATCTTCGACTGTATAGGATATGACTCCAATTCCAGTTGTGTTTCTTGAATCAAGTAAGATAGCATCTTGATAGCTACAAGTGGATCCTTGGTACCCTAGTTCCCACCTTTTAATTGACAATTTAAGTTGACATTATTCACAATTATTCCAACTCTTCCAAAATTTAGATTAGTTTCCGATTCTAGTTCTACTTCTAGTTATTTTCAATACATATAAGTTTAGTCCCTATGTATTCGACCTCGGTCTCACCGAGTTATTACTACATCGCGACCTTACACTTGAGGTTATGAATAGAAACATGCGATCAAAAAGAATAAATCGACCAAAGACAAAAAGAAGCCATCGACACTAAAATCAGTCATTTCTCCTAGTCAGAGAAAGACACGGTTGCAAAGAACAACCTCAACTACTTCGACCGTCCCTCCAGCAACAATAAAGACGATTAATCCAGTTCTCCCTCAACCAAAGCACCAAAAGTTTACAACTACAGGTACTGCTTGGTCAAAGCACACACAAAAATGGTGTTTATAGCAAGCACCACATTTGAACAGGTTTGGGTGGCAAATAAACAATACAGTTAGCCTGCTAGATGAACAGTGTGGATAAAATCAAACATCGTAATGAGTTCCACTGGATGGCAGTGTTGATAAGATACATACAACATAGTGAGCCAGTACCACTAACGGTGGGCCCCATGCATTGGTATAGAAAACCTAATCCAAATTGTATAAATCAAATGAATAGGTTAAACAAATCGAATGAAGGGGAGAGACAAATCGGATAAAGGGGTTAGCAAGATCGGATTGATCCCAATTTTGGTACACACATGCTCTATCAAGTATAATATCATCATACAAAATTTGGGACCGAAATCATATCTAAGGACAAGATAGAAGGGTGTTAATACTAGCAACTGCACTAGACAACAAACATTGTTTGAATTACATATATCAGATGAATGGGTTAAATAGATCAAATTGACTCCAAATTTGAAACATACATACTCTATCAAGTCTAATATCATCACACAAAATTTGAGACCAATTACATATTTACGAACCACACAAATTTAAACCGTTCAAAGGGTATTAGTGCCAACCACTGCACTAGACAACAACCTTTATCCATCATAAATGGATGACCCCTGGCACTAATAGGACCCACCGGTTACACTACACACATCAAGGTGGGCCACACTTACGTCCCAACCCTTGAAATAGATGGATGGCGTGGAAATAAAACACATGCATCATAGTTGGGTCCCACGTTAGTGGGCCCACCACCTTAGTGAAATTATGTGGATTATCTACTACAACACTCGGAAGCTTAACGGAGCTTAGAATTATATTTAAGTCCTAAAGGTAGGGAGAATAGGACTACTTTAAAAAATTTTCTAATTAAAATAATTTACCAATTTAAACTAATAAGGCAAATAATACTTATGCTTTCAAGCCAAGTGGGTCTAATCATATAAACTACAATAGATGCAACAATATAAACAACCAGTCTATTAGTGAAATAGATATCTTGTGTGTGTGTGCAATCAATTATGTCACGCCCCGAACTCAGAGACCGGGCTCACAAAATTCCCGATCGCCGAATCCGGCGCCGACAGCCTCCGTAGTACCCCATTCTCGGCACTTGGCACCCATATACCAGGTTCCGATCCTGGGATGCTACAAGGAGGATTTCTAATATCAATTTGATTCGTAATGAACATAACCACAAGCATAACCCATGAACAATAACCACAAGAACACCATCACAAAATCCACTATGATCAAAAACTTTGAGTACAGTGCGTATAAAGGGAAATACAAGATAGTGCAAATAACAAAAACTCCAAAAGCTCGGCGGCACGCCCCAACAACGGCGAGACTACAGCTGCGTCCTGGCGTCACCTGCACGCATCAATCGTGCATAAGCTTATAGAAAGCTTAGAGGGCGGTGTAAGTGTGTGCGAACGTGCTCAGAATGCAATGCCGGAGTAATGCGGAATCATGCTGATGAGTACGAAATGCAACTAGCCGTACCAAGGTTATGCAGTACAAGATGTGAATGCTATCGGCCATACCAAGGCCATGCAATGCAATATATAAGTCAAGCATGCCAATCCTCATACCAATGCAACTCCTCACTAGAGCATCAAATCAGTACGGTTCTCGGGCCGGATAATCACCGGGGTTCGACACTCCAAATGGCACTTCACTCTCCAAGCAAAGACACGGTCAAGTGAGCGTAAGAAACCTCACTATCCGCCTGGCAAATAGTCAGCCAATACCTATCCGGCACGTCGATAGCGAACCCATTTTCGAGCTGGTCAAACTCAGCCTAGTAATGCTCCCTGCTCTCGGGCGAGTAAGGCCACCACTCTTTTCCAACCGACCATGACACAGTGGGAGACGTGGCCTCATGGTATTCGGCCCTCGTGCGCTCATATATCCACTCGGTCTCGACGTTGGAGTCATCCTCTAGTACAATCGGGTTCAGTGACTCTCACCCAGGGACATCTATGGCGCCCCAATTGCTTGGAACAAGATTTTTCGGTATCCAACCAGTCACCCACGATATATCTGTGGAGGCTATGGCCCTGATGTTGCTAGGGCATATCTCAATCATACAGATGCAAGTGCATGAATCATACTGCCAGACATGCATCAATCCTGTGCATACATGCGCTCATGTAGGGCAACTCCACATATCGGGGAGCCCGTAATCAGTCTGCCCGAAGGCACATGCTATAATCAGACATTCCTCATCTCAAGCATACATATGATGCGTATGATGACGAATCATGGGGCTATGCTAAACATGTTATAAAGTAATAAACTATCTTTTCAATGAAGATGGGCCCAGATGGCCTACATGAAACAAATACGGGCCTATCAGTGGCCTTAGGGAGAGTTATAATGTGGACATCTAACCAACATTACTCGTACAATGTGGACGTCAAACTAACATTGTCCCCAAGGCTCGGCTCGTCTTAAATACCATTAAATAAACCCTGGTGGAATTATACATTGCAATGTGCCTTAGGTACATTCCATGGGGCCCTAAATATATCAAATGGGTCGTATCTCATAGGCCTTATATTCATCAAGTGGGCCACTTCAATGAACCTCACCAATGGGCCTTAGGTACATTGCAATGGGCCATCATCCATGGGCCTGAGAATGCGTTAACATGAGCCCAATCACATAAGCTCTATGTGTATCAAATGGGCCTAATCACATAGGCCTTATATATATCAAAGTGGGCCTCAATATTGGGCCCATATACCTGCTAAGATGGGCCTAAATGCATGGCCCATATATACCAAAGTGGGCCTAATCATATGGGCCTCATATACATCAAAGTGGGCCTTGACAACGGGCCACCAATATGTCAAATGGGCCTAATCTCATGGGCCTTATATATATATACCAAGGTAGGCCTCAACAACGGCCAGAAATACATCAATATGGCTCCATCACATGGGCCTAGGGCCCACCATAATATTTATTTGAAATCAAACCTATTCATAAGGTCACTTGGACCTTGGGTAAGGCCCACTGTAATGTTTATTTGAAATCTAACCTATTCATAAGGTCATGGGACCAGGGGGCCCACTAGAATGTTTATTTGTCATGCAACCCGTTGATAGGATCACGTGGGCCTAGCCCACGGTAACGTTTATATGCCAGCCAACCTGTTTATAAGGACACGTGGACCTGGGGGTGGGCATGGGGCCCACCGAAATGTGGTTTACAAATCCAGTCCACCCATTATGTGTGTTCCACCTGAATAAGGGTCCACATCAAGTTTCAGCCGCTTCCAAAATTCAGGTAGGCCCCACCGAGTGGTTTTTATATGTTTAGGCATGTCTTCACATGACTTTAGATGGTATGGCCCACCTGAGTTCCGTATACGGCTGATTTTTGGGGACAACCCATAATCAAAGGGGACCCATCAAATGCCCAGTGTTGATGATCGAAACACATCACAGTGGGGGCCCACAGCTAGAGCCGTGAGGCCCGGCCCGTCCGCCGTAGCACCACGCGGCAGCGCTGCTGTGGCACTGGCAAAGTATAGCTACTATTACAAACTGACTCTCTTTTTTTAAAAAAAAAAATGGGGCCCACCGAGATGTGATTCACAATCCAGCCCACCCATTATGTGTGTCCCACTGTTCTACCCGTCCAGAACGAGTTTCAGCTGCATCCAAACTTCAGGTGGGTCCCACCGAGTACTTTTATACGTTCTGGCATGTCTTTACATAGTTTTAGATGTTATGGCCCACCTGATGATCAGATCGCCTTAAAATTTTGTCTCAACGCCTAAAGTAGAATGGAGAATAAATTGGACGGCGTGGATTACATACATACATCAAGGTGGGGCCTGCATGAGCAGCCCACTAAAAAAGTAACTTTTTCTTCCTTTTTTTTTTTTTGGTTAGCCATGCAGTACGCCTACGTCCAGCGTCTCTGGACGCTGGACGGTTTGGATAAACACTGCCTCATGGTGGGTTCCACACGTGAGTGGCCCACGTTCATCAAGGTAGGTCCCACATGATCATGGCCCACCATATATATAAATATTAATAAAATATTATAATATATCATTTACTCTAAATAGGGGGTGGATCTCTCCTAAAATGAGGTGGGCCACCCTATTTGATAGATGGAGTAGATTTAACATATTGGTGGGGCCCACTTCATTCTAAGGAAGAGAGAAAGAGAGAGAAATAGAGAGAGATACACGGTGAGATAGGGGAGGGACCCCGCCACTATGGGCCCTCCATTTCATACATGCATACATCAAACGGGTCCCACCACATGTGGCCCAAAAAAAATATGAGAAATGACGGTGGATCACACACCTCTTGCATTCCTTCTTACTCTCCTAGCCTCCTATGCTCCTTAGCTTGTCTTTTGACGGTAGATGATGGACTTTTGATGGTGGGGATGATGGATCAACGATTGAGATTGGAGATGAGGAGGTGGGCCACACTTAGAAGTTTTTTTTTTGGGAGATTGGGTTGCTTAGAGAGGCTTGGACGTGTGAGAGGGAGGGAATGAGAGAATGAGAGAGAGAAAGAAATAAAATAAAGAAAGAGGGGATGGAGGGAGTGGTGTTGTAATTAATGATGTAAGGTTAGGTTTGAAAATGTGAAAAAGAAGGAATGGTGAGGGGAGGGAGAGTTTGACTTGTGGGAAAAGGGAGAGAGGCCACTTGTACTTGTTGTTGGGTGAGGTGGATGGAGGTAAGGTGGTGTACTTGACTTGATTGATGGGACATCCGTAGAGATTCCCTCGAGATTCGCAACATGCGGCATTTTTTCGAACCGAACACTGACTGACATCTTCCCACCTAGGTATCGGTTTGGTGCGCGAGTCGCGACGTTGGAACCGCGGCGACGGCACGATCGCTAGGATACAAGTTTCGGATCGAACCGCCTTTGGTAGGCAGGACTCGTCTTAAGATCACGCGCAACGTCGGATATGAGTCGAGGATTGTCGGAATTCGACCGGTAGGATCGCGGAAGCCTACGAAACTGTACGGACTAGGGTACGGGTCTTACAAATTAAATGCCTAGCATACAATCCATTTAAGAATTTAAATAATTCAACCAATTTAACTCATGAGCATGAATAGAAATGTGCACAAAATGACAATCACAAACACAAACATATATAGTGGTTCAGTTACTTGCCTACTCCACTCCCAATGGACACACTCTCCTCAAGTGTACCGAATTCTGCTATCTCGGAGGTTTTAAATCAAGTTCACCTCTAACCTTTATAAGCTTACACTCTTACCGAAAGCCTACACAAGGACTTGATGCACATACACTCCCGTGTCGGAGGAAATTGTACACACTCATGTGGTGACGGTCCTACACAATAAACTATACTTACTCTCTCATGTTAGAGGAACACATTTTCACTCATGTCGGTTGCTCCCACAAAGACGTAGTTGGTTTTTTATCAGTTAACCAATAACCATTAATGGTCATAATCCAAGGACTTATGTTCACTCCCATCAGAGGCTCCCACGAAGACTAACGTGTAGACACCCATTTCCAATGAATTCGGTCCTACACGAAAACCTAGGTCTTACAAAAGAACCTATTTGAGTTTGGGTCACAAACTCTATACTCAATCCTACACAAGAAAAGAGTATATAAACTCCAAATTGATAATATTACTTGTCAGATTGAGTCTCGTTGATGCGCCTTGCTTGAGATGCTTGATCGATGCTCTCCCATACTTCAATCAGTTTCTCAATTTCTCCCACGATCGTTAATAGAATTGCTTCAGGTCATATGATCAATTGCCTTGTATTTGATACTCCAATGACGTGACTAAGGCTATGGAAGTTGGGTTGAATCCAACTAATGATATGAGTAGGTTCCTAGTAGGGATTTACCTAGATTGGTGTTCTAAAAAATTTAGATTAAGATATACATATAGGCTTAGTATCTAATATCTAGAAAGGGGAGAGTTCATCCACATATTCACAATGGAGCATAGAATGCTCATTAAAGTGATTAATCACTAGAAGATTGGCATGAACCTCTTTGGTATAGAGTATTGAAGAGAGAAAAAAAAGTAGGGAATCACACAGGCTCTATTTGTACCAAAAACCCAATTTACCTGTTCCTTTACTTCTTATACTTCATTCTTCATTTATCTTCTATCTTCAGCTTCCAAGGGCTCAATCGTCTTACTGATACACTGACCCATGTGATTGATAAATAAGTACACTAATACTTAGGACCTCACAAAAACATCATGGTCGGGTCCCACATGGCCAAAAAATATGCCTCAACCGTAGCATCACCCTATTGTCGACATGGTCCAGATTGTTGGATCGTGGGACCTACCTTAGACAGCCAAAATGAGGACTAGATGGTGGCCCCTAAACCCCATAATTCAGAGGTGGGATCCACCTCCTTTTTCCCAAACAAAACAAAGGTAAAAAAAAATCCTACCATTACCATAAGTGTACATTAATCTAAAGCACTCACCCTATTTTAAAGCAAGGTGTCAAAAGTCAAAAGTCTAAAGATAAGGTGCTCCTTCAATACTAAAAGTGGAGGTTTGGCCCACCATTAATGAAGGCTTAAGGTTCTCACAACCACTTCCTCTTCACCTCATACATCTCCTCTCTTTTTCTCTATTTTCCTTTCTTTTCGTTCTCTTTTTCTTTCTTATTTTTCTTTGAATTTCTTTACCACTCTTAGAGAGAATGCAATGGGAGAGGATGAGAGAAGGGAGAGAGGGTTGTATGAAATTTAAGGGCATTAGGGGTATTTCACTTGGGTATTGGGGCTTGTGTTGCATTGAGAGTACAAAAAGGTGGGGTAGATTGGAGATAATTTAAGCATGGGGGTATGGGGTATTAAAAATTTCTTAACTTTTTCTTGTCCTTGCATGGGGGAATAAGAAATGATGACTATTTTTGGTAACTTGGTAATTAAGAGGGCATTTAGGCCATTAGGTAAGGGTTTTGCATTTAAGGGTGTATGGGAGAATGGGAAAGGCTATAAGGGTATGTTTGGTCTTTTACAATGTGATAGGGGCATGGGGATAATTCCACATGAGTAGGGGGAATATCCTCTCTTTTAGAGATTCCTAGCAAAAGGTGATTTTCGATATGTGCCTCAATAATCATGTTTGCGCATTGGGATGTATGCATCTCTTCGATTTATGTTTAGGTCCATATCTTTCTAACCACATGTCATCTTGGGGTGTGTTACACGGTGTTATGATCGTAGCGCTGGCATAGTCATTGTGACATTGGTTTTAGGCCAATCGGACTTAGGTTCTTGGGGTGTGTATGGTGCTCAAACAAATAAGTCAATCCTGTGCATGTCGATGTCAAAAACAAGTGTTACGAAAAGTCCTAGGAGAACACGGGTTTTACACAGTTTTGCCCATGTTAAGATCAACTATTGATAACAGGCAAAGTCCTAAAGCATATCCCGATCCACAACCAAATTGATAAATCTTATCCTTTCTAAAAAAAATGCGCCCTAAGGATTTTTTTTTTTTAAGAAAGATGAAAATTAATATATATAATAGCCTAAATTTCAGAAATGCATGGAATTGGTTTACCTAATAAAAAGGTCTTTATCTTCACAGGAATCTTTGGGTGAAAGGTTGGATCATTTCCATCCCCATATCTTGGTCTCCCACTTTTCTTGGGCAAGCCTCCCAAACATTTATAGAATAAGGTTATTGAAAGATTTCAAAGGAAGTAGCCAAAGTGGAAGAGTTGGTATCTAACCTTCATGGGTCATATCGCTCTTATCAAATTGACCCTGTCTAACCTTCATATTTACTTTTATGTCTCTTTACAAATATAACACCCCTAGAGGTATAGAAGTTGTGGTAATAGTTTTCCTATTTAGTTCAAATCTTTTATTGTCCCCAAAAGATTGTTTACCCATATTAGATGATTTACCTATTTGGTCTTTTCGGGCAACCTTAGCTTTGATATGGCAGACATCTTCTCCTATGTCCATAGGGAGAGTAGAAGTGGTGGAGGCCATTAGCACACGTAAGTGTCCAAGGTCTTCATCACTATAAGAGTCTCTTGCATCCTATTTGAACTCCTTTGTATCATTCCATGTTACTATCATAGCCTTTCCTTTGGCTCTAGATTTGGTTGTACATTCCGAGGTAATATGACCATATCCTTCACAGTTGTAACATTGGATATCTTTATATTATTTAACAGATTTACTTATACTCTACTCAACTGATTTGTCATTCCTGTCATAACATTTCCCTTTACTTTTGCCTATGTAAGTACCAATGTGAAGATTTAAGATGGTGTATTAATCTTACCATCAACCATAACTTATTTTATGGGCATAGTCCATCCTTATTCAAAAATAGTCCAAATAATAGGGTCAAGGGATCTCAAGAATATCCTCATCATAACCTTTCAATAGGCATAATTAGACCCATCAAAATACAATGGTCATGAAACTGCATTCCCTTAATGGGTAAAAATAATTCTAAAGCCCCTTACGAATCTTACTCTACACAGTTAAGTCCTTGAAGAGGAACTCACTCTGATACTAGTTGAAATTGTATGAATTATCTATCACGGCACATGAAAGCTTAGCGGAGCTTAGAATTACAGCAAAGTCCTAAAGGGCGGGAATAGGACCACTTAAAATCCTTGCCTAATTAAAATAATAAGGTAATAAAACTTAGGCTTCCAAGCCAAGTGGGTCCAATCACATAGACTACAATAAATGCAACAATATAATCTGAAATTGCGTGGAATAGGATACCACGGCTATGCGTAGAAGCTTGGTAGAGGTATGGAATGAACGGTTATGTCCTAGGAGGGTGATTAGGACCAAATAAAATTTTTACCAATTAACACATAATTGTTTATTTAAACTAATATGTCAATTTAAACTAAATAAGTCAATTAATTCTAATGCTTTCAAGCCAATAGAGGGTCCAATCACATCTACAATAGATATGTCATTTAAGTAACTAGTCAATATATGATAGTGTACATGTGTGTAGGATGTGCTAACTATTCAAATCCTAACATTCATCTAATCATGCATACATATAATTCACTAATCAATCACATAAGCATAATTAAACAAGTGCTCAAATGATAATCTCAAACACATGCATGTATAGTGGTTCAATTTTCCTACTGTACTCCCAACAGACTCACTCTCCATGAGTGCACCAGGTTTTACTATTGGAAGTTTTAAATCAGGTTCACCTCTAACCTTTACAGCCCTACACGAGGACCACGACCTTACACAAGAACCTATCTAGCATACACTTCCACCAGAGGCTCCCACAAGAGACTTTATGTGGTTTTCTATCAGATAACCAACAACCTCGGTCCTAGTCTAAGGACCTATGTTTACTCCCACTGGAGGAGTCCATGGAGACTAACACGTACATACCCATGTCTGGTGAATTTGGACTTACACATAAACATATTAAGTTTGGGTTATAAACTCTTACCCTCAATCTTATACAAGGAAAGAAAGTTTGGACTCACTAATTGACACTTACTTATCGAATTGAGCCCCTTTGATGCGTTGTCTCGGGTTACCTAATCAATGCTCTCTAGTACTTCAATCAGCTCAATTTTGCTCCCTCTATTGTTGATGTCGATGCTTTATCAATGCTTTAGCTATAAGATCAAACACATTGTATATGATACTCCATTTAGGTGACCAGGATAATGGAGGTTAGTTGAATCTCCAACAACATATGGGAATGTTGTAATCCTAGGGGACACATTGACGGGTCTTCTAGAGGATTTAGACAAAGGATATACCAATAAGATTGAGTCTAATCTCCAGAAATTTGTAGAGTTCAAGCTCATCTTCAAAGTAGAGGTTGGACTCATTAGAGTGTTAATCTCAAGGAAAATGGCATGGAACTCATTAGTTTAGAGGCTTAGATGAAGGATATGAACATGAAATTACCTAGGCTTCTATGGCACCAAAAACCCCTTCTATTTTCCCAAGAACCGAGTGCCCTTTTATAAGAAACTGATTTGTAATTACTATAAAATGCTTAGTTAATGACTTTGTCGATCTGATCGAGAGGCCCTTCGATGAGATCGAATGTCTTTCGATAGGATTGAACAGTTCGTCAATCCCATCGAAAATTTCAAAAATTATTTGCTAGGTTGCTAGAATCATTCTTCAATCGGATCGAGTAGTCCTTCGATGTTGATGAGATCGAATTTAGGTTCTAAAGCTAAGGAATGATCAACAAGGTTCACTTATAGGGTTAGGATCATGTAGAGATTCAAGGCTTGTTTTGGGTCAAGGTTAGGGTCACCAAGGCGCTTAATATACTCGTTCTTTACTCATCGATGCTCAAGTCCTCTTATGTATTTGGTTTTTAGCTTCTAAGGGCTCAATCGACTACATGACACATGGACTCATGTGATTGACAAAAAAGGTGCGCAAATCAATGCACTAATAATCTCTAACTTTGTCAATTACATGACATAAATCTAACTTAACAATCTCATGGTCCATACTAATGACATTCCAAAACAATTATAAATATTACATGTAAAATTATAAAAGACTTACAACTCAATACAAACAAGATATGTAATACTTGCATTATTCCCCCTATCTTCAACAATCCCTACATAGAGCAAACAAATCCTGCAAAACAGCATTCATTATTTGGGTGGGACTTAATCTTTCTCCCTTTTTTTGTCAGTATTTAACAAAGAGTTAATTTTAATGGATATACCTATAAAAATATAGTATGGAACAATTTTATAAATCATAGATTTACCGATTATAAAACACATATACTAACAAGGGAATACGGTGCATGTAAACATTAAAAACATAGATCATGCTTACTATGGCTATTCAAAATATATATCAATCGAAATAAAAATGACCAATGATTGTCTAACAATAAACATATGATACTTAAAATTAAGAAACTTTAGAGCTAAAACTATATATATAAAAATGAGGCTAAAATCCCTCTAATATACCTATTGTGCTTACTAAAGAGGCCGAAATCCTCTAATTTTTCAACAAGCTCACACATGAGGCTAAAATCTTCATATTTAACTATAATATTCCTAAAATCGAGGCTTAATCATCTGAGTTACAATTTAAGCCCATATAGACCTTATAGGGTCACATATCAAAGGTGTTATGGTCTTTCAATTCTTTAGTGAGGGAACAGGTGATGGAGGCCCATAAGACACATAAGTGGCTAAGGTCTTCGACACTAGAGGAGTCTCCTGAATTAGATTTGGACTCCTCTGTATCATCTCATTATGTCGTCATAACCTTGCTTTTGGATCTAACTTTGCTAGGGCAATCGGTTGCAATATGTTCATAACCCTCACAGTCGTAACATTAGACTTGTTTATGTTGTTTAACAAATTTACCTTTACGATTCTCGATCGTCTTGTCCCTCTTGTCATAACACTTCCCTCTATTTAATTTGAGGAATTTCTTGAATTTTTTTTCAAAATCCTCATACACATTCTTATCATCACTATCACTTTTGGATTCAACAATTCTATGCCTATATTGATGACTATGAGATGTTTAAAAATGGCTAGTTTTTTCATTCTAGAGAGGGCCTTAAAGCGTAGTTCATATATTTGTAAAGATCCTAAGAGTTCTTTTACGTTCATCTTATCTATATTCCTACACTCTTCATCAAAGTTATTTTGGAAATGAACATATCCGAAAGGGATTTAAGTATTTTCCTACATATACAACCATCTAGAATTCTCTCTTCTAAACTCCACATGGAGTTGCAAATATTATAAGTTTAGAATAAAACTCCATAAAAGTTTCAAATTCTTCCATTTTAATATTTTTTTAATTTGGTCTTTAAGAGTTGAAGTTTCGATCTCTTTGTTGTGCTAGTTCCCTTGTGGGAGACTTCAAATATGTCCAATGTTTCCTTACCCATTTTACATGTGCAAATACGCTTAAATTCATCAGGGAATATCGTAAAGTAAATAACATTGAGAGCTTTAGCATTATAGGTATACCGCTCTCTCTCATCGACGCTTCATTTAGATTTATCTTTGTGAGCACTAATGGTTCTACCATCAACCATGACTTGTTATACGGGCATATTCCATCTTGTTCGACAATTGCACAAACCATAGGATCAATGGATGTTAGAAAGACCCTCATCTTAGTCTTCCACTAGGTGTAGTTAGACCCGTTAAAATATGGGTAAACATCATTCTTAAGCTCATTGGATCAACTCATGGTAGTTAAGCCCTTAAAGAGCCACCTACTCTGATACCAATTGAAATTACATTGAATATGATCAAATAAATTTTTTTTTTAATGAACATACAATTGCTTACTTAAACTAATATGTCAATTTAAACTAAGTATAATAATTAACTTTAAGGCTTCCAAGCCAATAGAGGGTCAAATCACTGGGGCTATAATAGAAATGTCATTCAAGTATCTGACGGTGTTAGTCTTATGATCCGAGACGAACTTTTAAGGAACTCCCGGTTCATTTTAGCCCATGTCTGAATTGATCTTGGCCTTAAAGAGTGGAGCCATGACTTAACCTTCTCCTTTAAATAAAAAGAGAACAATTTTAGTCAAGGTATCATCAGAACATTGTTAAAGTGTAGGGTGACTACAATCTCATCAAACTCTTTGAGATATAGATATGGAGTTTCAGAGTCTAGTCTATGGAATTTTGGAAGTAGTTAGATCACTCCCATTTTAAAATTTACGTTTCCTGTATTATGTAAAAAAATCATACAAGAAGGGATGCTCATCCTAGCTGGTTGTAAATAGTTATATAAAGTTCTAGTTGGTGGACCATTGTGAACATCATTCTCATCAACTAATCCCAAGTCGACTCACCCTAAAGAAAAAAGAGAAATTTACATCTTATGGGAATAAGACGATGTTAATGCTTGGGTAGCCATCCTCACAAGAAAAGTCGAGGCCATGGAGTTGAAGAAAGTAGAAACATTCAAACCTAATGAGACCATTGAAACTGTTTCGGTATTTGTGCAAGTAATGTGCACTTGATACAAGAGTGTTCCATAATTCATACATTCCAAGAGTTGTTACATGAGCAATCCAATGCCATGAACAATTATCAGCAGCTTTTCAGTGCTCCAATTTCAAACACGTACAATTCCAATTGGTAAACCACCTAAATCTTAATCGGAGGAATTGACCACTGACTAACACTAATAAGAATCCTCAAGGGCCTCTTCCTTCGATCTCGATCCCATTTTTAATGTCGAAGAAGACCCGGGAGTATCCAATTCAAGGGTTCATGAATGATCAATAGCAATTCAATCAGAATGTCATGCAAATATTTTAAGATATCAAAACATCATTAGGGATGTTTGCATTCTCTATTCAAAGATTATAGTCACAACTAATTGTTAGGGATAAGGGGACCCTTCTAACCCAACCTCTATCTAACCTAAAACCTCAATGTGGGATAAGCAACCCTAGCTCCTTTACTCAGCATGTGGAGCAAGCCAAGTCTATCACCACTCTTAGAAGTGAAAAAATAATTGACAAGAGTATCCTAACGAGGGAAAATAAGATAAGGACTCGGAAGAATCTAAGGGTAATGATGAGCCTAGCAACACCTCATGTGAGAAGGAACTGGAACAAAACTATAAGCCTATGGCTCCATTCTCACAACAGTTGATCTCATCTAAACATCTACCCAATACTCAGGATATCTTAGAGGATCTCAAACAAGTGAAAATCAACATTCCTTTGTTGGATGCCATAAAACAAATTCCATCATATACTAAATTTCTTAAGGACATTTGTATGATCAAAAAACGACATGATATTCAAAAGAAGATATTTTTTACAGAGAACGTGAGTGTCATCATTAAACAGGATGTACCTCAAAAATATAAAGATCACGACAACTCAATTATCTCATGTGTGATTGGGAATCACTGGATTGAGCATGCTTTACTTTATTTGAGGGCGAGTGTAAATCTGATTTCCTATTCGGTCTACGAACAACTTGAACTAAGTGAATTAAAATCACCAAGACCACACTCTAATTAGTTGATCGTTCGATTCATATACCGAGAGGGATGATAGAAGATGTGCTTGTCCAAGTTGATAAGTTTTACTACCCAATCGACTTTATTGTTTTGGACACATAACCGGTTATTGATGCTAACACTCAAATTCTAGTCATCCTTGTCCGCCCATTCCTACACACATCAAATGCCATAATCAACTGTAGGAATGAGATCATGAAGTTATCCTTTGGTAATATGACACTTGAGTTGAATGTGTTTAATATGTGCAAGTAACGAGAGGATGGTGATGAGGTCTACGAAATTAATTTGATTGATTCATTCATGGAAGACAAGTCTCTTCTGACTTTGAACTTTGACACTTTAGAGGCTTCCTTAGCCCACTCCACTAATCTTGATGATAATATGAGTCAGGAGATGTATGCCTTGCTTGATGCGATGCGGGTTCTTGAAACTAACCAATGGAGGCCTTAATTTGAACCATTACCCTTAACTGACTCAAAGCCTCTACTGTCTAGTATCAAGGCATCGAAGCTTAACCTAAAATCTTTGCCCGTTGAATTAAAATATGCACATTTGGGTCAAGATGAGATATATCTAGTGGTGATATCTTCCCACTTACATAACGAGCAAGAGAGTAAGTTGATTCTACTCTTAAAGAGCATAAGAGACCTCTTGGATGGACTATTCTTGCCTTAAGGGAATCGACCCCCTAATTTGTACTCGCTGCATCCACCTCAAAGATAATGCAAAAAACATCTAGACATCCACAACGTCATCTAAATCCAAATATAAAAGACGTGGTTAAGGCTAAGGTGTTAAAGCTTTTGAATGTGAGTATTATATACCCTATATCTAATAACCAATGGGTAAGTCCAACTCAGGTGATGCCCAAGAAGTTTGAAATTACCATCGTAGCCAATGCGAACAATGAACTCATGCCAACTGGAGTTATCACTAGTTAGAGAATATGTATTGACTACTAGAAGTTGAATACCATCATAAAGAATGATCAGTTTCCTTTGCCATTTGTTAATCAAATTTTAAAAAGGTTAGTGCGTCACTCATACTATTGCTTCCTAAATGGGTACTCAGGCTACAACCAGATAGAGATAGCCCTTAAAGACCAAGAAAAAAAATTATATTTACATGTGCCTTTCATACTTTTACCTATCGAAGAACGCCAGTCGGATTATGTAATGCTCCCGCTACATTTCAGTGATATATGTTGAGTCTTTTTTAGACATGGTGGCACAATTTTTAGAGGCCTTCTTGGACAACTTCTCTATCTTTGATTATTCTTTTAATGAGTGCCTTGAGCACTTAAGATTGGTGTTGAAAATCTGTGAAGAAAAGAACCTTGTATTAAATTGGGAAAAATGCCACTTTATGGTTGAAAAGGGAATAGTCTTTGGACACATTGAATTGAGGTGGATAAAGCTAAAATTGACTTAATCTTTAACCTACTACCACCCAAGAGCATATGCGATATGCGATCCTTCTTAAGACACATTGGATTTTACCAAAGGTTCATAAAGGACTTTAGCCTCATCTCCCGTCATTCATGTAACCTTTTTTTTTTAAAGGAAACTCCTTTCGAGTCGAGTGAGGAATGCCAAAAAGCTTTCACTAAGCTTAAAGGTATGTTGACCAACACCCCATCATACAACCACCCGATTGGAGTATTCCTTTGAAATCATGTACGATGCAAGCGATTATGCAATTGGGGTAGTGTTAGGCTAGAGAAAAGAGAAGAAGCCCTACGTTATTTACTATGAGAGTAGAACTCTAAACCCTGCCCAGGTGAACTACTCCACTATATATATATATATATATATATATATATATATATATATATATATATATATATAAACTCTTACCCATAGTGTTCGATTTGGACACATTTAGGTCCTACTTAATCATATCCAAGATAATCATCTTCACTGACCATGCTGCGTTGTAATATCTTCTTTTTAAAAAGGATGTTACGCCCTATTTGCTGAGATGGATTCTTCTGCTTCAAGAGTTTGATTTAGAAATTTGAGATAAGAAAGGAGTAGAAAATGTATTGATTGACCATCTCTCACGGCTTCTTTTATCTGATTCCATAGAGATGACACCCATTAATGACATGTTCCCTGATGAACAACTCTTTAAATTTTTTCAATTACCTTGGTACACTGAGATTACTAACTATCTTAGTATATATATGATTCCTACTATTTGGACTTTACAAGATAAGAAGTAATTTTTCACCGAGGTAAGCAAGTTCGTATAAGATTATCATTATCTTTTCAAATATTGCCCAAATCAGATTATAAGGAGATGTGTTCCTAATTATGAGAACTACAGTGTTATCTCCTTTTGTTACTCATATGCATGTGGTGGCTACTTTTCAGCTAAAAAGACTACCATAAAAATTATACAATATGGTTTTTATTAGCGCACTATGTTCAAGGGTACCAATGGATTTTATAAAGCATGAGAGCGATGTTAGAAATTGGGAGAAATATCCATAGAAATATGATTCCATTGAATCTTATTTCTTATCATTAAGGCATTAGATTTAAGGCATTCATTCATGGGACCATTTCTCCCATCATTTGGAAAGCTATATATTCTCCTTGTCATCGATTGTGTTTCCAAATGGATTAAGGCAATTCTATCCTAAAATAATGATTATCGAATGGTCATTAAGTTTTTGAAAGAAAATTTCTTATCTAGATTAGGAACGCCTTGAGCCATCATTAGTAATAGAGGATCTCACTTTTGCAATAAACCATTTGAAACATTAATGAAGAAATATAGTATTCCGCATAAAGTGAGCATCCCCTATCACTCATAGATGAGCGGCCAAGCTGAAATATCAAATATGGAGATTAAACAAATCTTACAGAAAATAGTGAACTCGGATCGCAATGATTGGTCACTTCGTCTAACCAATTAACGCACTGTAGGCTTACCATATAGCCTATAATACCCATATTGGTATATTGCCATATAGATTTGTCTATAGTAAAGCTTATCACTTGTTTGTGGAGTTGGAGTATAAGGCATATTAGGCTATAAAGACTTTCAATTTCAATCTCGACAAAGCTGGCTCGTTGTGCAAATTCCAATTGAATGAACTTAAAGAAATCTGGAATGAGGGTTACGAGAACTCTTGAATATACAAGGACAGGATGAATGTGTTCCATGATAAGAACATCTTTTGAAAAATATTTAAACCACATCAGAAAGTCCTTTTGTACAATTTGAGACTTTATCTTCTTCTTTTTTAAAAAAAATAAATTAATTAAGTTCTCATTGGACTAGCCCCTCTATGGTCAAAATAGTTTATCCTCATAGTATTGTCGAGATAGAGAATCCGGTGATTGGCAACATCTTTAAAGTGAATGGTCAATGCCTTAAGCCATTTGTAGAGAACTTCGATTCAGAAGACATGTTCATTTATATAAAAGATCATGTTCACTAGGATCGACCTTCTAGTCTGATGGAGGTCCCTCTCCCTGTTTACTGTTTTCCTAGGTTAAGTTAGATTAGTTTTTTTTTTTTTTTCTTTAGTTAGTTTGCTTTTGTTTGTTTGGCGACCTGGAAAACTCCCTTAGTAAATGGAGAATTCATGTAATTACTTTCATCCTTCTCAGGTACTCTCTCTTACCCACTCCTCTTTTATTTTTATTGTCTCATGTTATGATGCATTGCATATCCTTTTACATTGAGGATAATGTAGATTTTAGGTTCGGGGTGAAATTCAAGTGGAATTATCAGCATCTTTGTTGTTTTTGAGTAAAATTTTCAAAAAATTCAATTCTCATATTGTAAAACTCTTTTTGAAAATTAATTTTTTGTGTACCTGAGTGTGTTTATGTATGGGATAATGAGATACAATGTAATTTTTGAAAGTTTAGAGTCTAGTTGATTAGTATATTTTTGAATAAGTTCCTTTAATGAACCGATTGATATGAAGTTTTAAATAACAATTAAGTCTAGTTCACAATTCACATATGAATCATGGTCTTTAAGGCCAACTTGAACCTGTAGCACTTAGCATGATTATGACTCAGAAGTGTTAGGAATCAAGTGTGGAGATCCTTGTCTACCCTGATACAAATAGAAGAGAAGGGCCAACTAAAAAATAGTAAAATAAAAAAGGGCTACCTTTTACATATGCTTAAATGAAAGAGAGAGAGAGAGAGAGAGAGAGAGAGAGAGAGAGAGAGAAAAGAAATAAAAGAAGAAGAGAAATTTGTGAGTGTACGACCCATTTATGGCCCAATTAGGAAACTAAGCCCGCCTCATTTTCCTTTGCGAGAATACGCCCCAGCTGTATGGACGCCTTGCCAAAGGTCGAAAATGCCCCTGCCTTTTCCTTCAAGCGGGAAGACGAGCGCTGACGCTCCTCAAACTCCGAGTTGTACGAACGGTTCAAAAGTGATCAACGTTACATGGGCCCCACAGTTATGTATTTATTATATCCACAACGTTCATCCATATTTCGAGATCATTTCGGACCCTTATCTAAAAAAAAAAAAAAATCATATCCGAAGATCGACTGGACCACACCACAAAGAACAGCAGAAAATTGATTCTCATCGTTAAAAACTTTGTAAGGCCCACCGTAACATTTATTTTCCATCCAATCTATTCATAAGGTCACAAAGACCAGGATGAAGAGGAAAAACAAGTTTCATAATGATCCAAAACTTCTGTGACCCCTAAAAGGGTTTCAATGGTAGACGTTCAATCATCCACAGCCTTTAACAGTGTGGTCCACTTGATAGCTAGATCTGCCTTATTTTTCGTCTCAAACCTTAGTACGAGTTCGCCAAAAATATGGACGGTTTGGATATAACACATACCTCATAATAGGACCCACAAAAAGCAGTGGGATTACAACAGCAAAAAATTTTAAAAAAAAACCGTCGATATATCAACAGTCCGTCGATATATCGAAAATGGTCCAGAACTGTCCAGTGAGTTTTCCTCAAAAATCCTACAATTGTCGATATATCAATGGTCTGTCGATATATCGATAAAGGTATTTTTACCTTTAGCTACGAATTATAACCGTAGCCATAACTGTAGTCTGTGCCACTCTAACAAATTTTTTATATTTTTTTATTTTTTACATGGAGAAATTCATTCTACCTACAATTTTCTTTAATACATATTTATATAAATAGGTATATATAAGCATATAAAAAAAATTTCCCTCTTTTTTTTCATTTATTTCTTTAATCATTTAACAAGAATATCTTCTAAACCAAAATTAGTTACTTAACGTACCAAATATGATTTTGGGGTAGGAGAAGCTACTTTAGCCAACTAACCTTGCTATTTTCCAAGATTCCATCAGGTCGATGGTAAAAAATCCATTTCATTCAATCGGTGATCATTCTCATGCATTTCGCGGTCATTTCGCTTCAAACCATGATCATTCTCATGCATTTCACGATCATCCCAAACAATTCCGTGTTAATTCACGGTCATTTCGAGGCATTTCACGGTCAATTCCCTTTACTTCACGGTCATTTGCATGCATTTCGTGGTCAATTCACTTCAAACCATGATCATTCCCATGCATTTCACGGTCATCCCAAACAATTCCGTGTTGATTCACGGTCATTTCGAGGCATTTCACGGTCAATTCCCTTCACTTCATGGTCATTTGCATGCATTTTGCAGTCAATTCGCTTCAAACCATGATCATTCCTATGCATTTCACGTCATACCAAACAATTCCGTGTTGATTCACAGTCATTTCGAGGTATTTCACAGTCAATTCCCTTCACTTCACGGTCAGTTGCATGCATTTCGCGATCAATTCACTTCAAACCATGATCATTCCCATGCATTTCACAGTCATCCCAAACAATTTCGTGTTGATTCACAGTCATTTTGAGGCATTTCACGGTCAATTCCCTTCACTTCACGGTCATTTGCATGCATTTCGCGGTCAATTCGCTTCAAACCATGATCATTCCCATGCATTTCACGGTCATACCAAACAATTTCGTGTTGATTCACGGTCATTTCGAGGTATTTCACGGTCAATTCCCTTCACTTCACGGCCAGTTGCATGCATTTTACGGTCAATTCGCTTCAAACCATGATCATTCCCATGCATTTCACGGTCATCCCAAACAATTCTGTGTTGATTCACGGTCAATTCCCTTCACTTCACGGTCATTTGCATGCATTTCACGGTCAATTTACTTCAAACCATGATCATTCCCATGCATTTTATGGTCATCCCAAACAATTTCATGTTGATTCACGGTCATTTCGAGGTATTTCACGGTCAATTCCCTTCACTTCACGGTCATTTGCATACATTTCGCGTCAATTCGCTTCAAACCATGATCATTCCCATGTATTTCACGGTCATCCCAAACAATTCCATGTTGATTCACGGTCATTTTGAGGCATTTCACGGTCAATTCCCTTCACTTCACGGTCATTTGCATGCATTTCGCGGTCCAATCGCTTCACTTCACGATCATTTCCATGCATTTCATGGTCATTCCCACATATTCCGTGTTGATTCACGGTCATTTCGATGCATTTCATGGTCATACCCCTTCACTTCATGGTCATTTCAACACATTTCACGATCAATTCACTTCACTTCATGATCATTTACATGCATATCACGGTCATTCCTGTATGTTCCGTGTTGATTCACGGTCATTTCGATGCATTTCACGGTCATACCCCTTCACTTCACGGTCATTTCCACGCATTTCACCGTCAATTCGCTTCACTTCACGATCATTTCCATGCATTTCACGGTCAATCCCGCATATTCCGTGTTGATTCACGGTCATTTCGACGCATTTCACGGTCATACCCCTTCACTTCACGGTCATTTTCGCGCATTTCACGGTCAATTCGCTTCATTTCACGATCATTCTCGCGTATTCCATGTTGATTCATGGTTATTTCGATGCATTTCACGGCATACCCCTTCACTTTACGGTCATTTCGCCTCACTTCACGGTCAATTCGCCTCACTTCACGGTCATTTCCATGCATATCACGGTCATTCCCGCCTATTCCGTGTTGATTCACGGTCATTTCGGCGCATTTCACGGTCAATTCCCTTCATTTCACGGTCATTTCCATGCATTTCACGGTAAATTTGCTTCACTTCACGGTCATTTCCATGCATATCACGGTCATTCCCGCCTATTCCGTGTTGATTCATGGTCATTTCGGCACATTTCACGGTCAATTCCCTTCATTTCACGGTCCTTTCCATGCATTTCACGGTCAATTCGCTTCACTTCACGGTCATTTCCATGCATTTCACGGTCATTCCGCCTATTCCGTGTTGATTCACGGTCATTTCGGCGCATTTCACGATCAATTCCCTTCATTTCACGGTCATTTCCATGCATTTCACGGTCAATTCGCTTCACTTCACGGTCATTTCTTAAACCCTAAACCCTAAACCTAAAACTAAACCTATAACATTAACCTAAACCTTTAACCTAAACTTATAACCTTAACCTAAACCTATTCTCAAATCCCAAAACCTAAACCTTTAACCTATAACCTAAACTTAAACCTTTAACCTATAACCTAAACGTATAACCTATAACCTAAACCTAAACCTAAACCTATAACCCGTAACCTATAACCTAAACTTAAACCTTAACCTATTCTAAATTCCCTAAATCTATAACCTAAACTTAAACCTAAACCTTAGCCATTTCATGGTCAATTCGCTTCACTTCACGATCATTTCCATGCATATCACGGTCATTCCCAAATATTTCGTGTTGATTCACGGTCATACCCCTTCACTTCACGGTCATTTCTGCGCATTTCACGGTCAATTCGCTTCACTTCATGATCATTTCTATGCATTTCACTGTCATTCCCGCATATTCCGTGTTGATTCACGGTCATTTCGACGCATTTCACGGTCATACCCCTTCATTTCACGGTCATTTCGCCGCATTTCATGGTCAATTCGTTGAAATGACCGTGAATCAACACGGAATAGGTAGGAATGATCGTGAAATGTATGGAAATGACGTGAAGTGAAGCGAATTGACCGTGAAATGCATGGAAATGACCGTGAAATGAAGGGGCATGACCGTGAAATGGAGGGACATGACCGTGTTGATTCAAGGTCATTTCGACGCATTTCGCGGTCATGCCCCTTCACTTCACCCCCATTTCCCTAAACCTTAATATACACCCTAACCTAAACCTATTCTTATAATCTAAACCTATTCTTAAATCCCAAAACCTATAACCTAAACCTAAACTTAACATAAACCTATAACCTATAACCTAAACCGAAACCTATAACCTAAACCCAAACACAAACCCGAACCCGAACCCGAATTCGTAAACCTAAATCTATACATATAACCTAAACCTATTCTCAAATCTAAATCTACAACCTAAACCTAAAACTAAACCTATAACATTAACCTAGACATTTAACCTAAACTTATAACCTTAACCTAAACCTATTCTCAAATCCCAAAACTTAAACCTTTAACCTATAACCTAAACCTAAACCTTTAACCTATAACCTAAACGCATAACCTATAACCTAAACCCAAACCTAAACCTATAACCTGTAACCTATAACCTAAACCTAAACCTTAACCTAAACCTTAACCTATTCTCAATTCCTTAAATTTATAACCTATAATCTATAACATAAACCTAAACCTAAACCTTAGCCTAAACCTAAACCTAAACCTTAACCAATAACCTATAACCTATAATCTAAACCTATTCTTAAATCTCTAAACTTGAAATGCACAAAAATGATCGTGAAGTGAAGGGAATTGACCGTGAAATGCATGGAAATGATCGTGAAGTGAAGCGAATTGATCGTGAAATGCGTCGAAATGACCGTGAAGTGAAGGGGTATGACCGTGAAATGCGTCGAAATGACTGTGAATCAACACGGAATATGCGGGAATGACCGTGAAATGCATGGAAATGATCGTGAAGTGAAGCGAATTGACCGTGAAATATGCGAAAATGACCGTGAAGTGAAGGGGTATGACTGTGAAATGCGTCGAAATGACCGTGAATCAACACGGAATATGCGGGATTGACCGTGAAATGCATGGAAATGACCGTGAAGTGAAGCGAATTAACCGTAAAATGTGCGAAAATGACAGTGAAGTGAAGGGGTATGACCGTGAAATGCGTCAAAATGACCGTGAATCAACACGGAATATGCAGGAATGACCGTGATATGCATGGAAATGATCGTGAAGTGAAGCGAATTGACCGTGAAATGCGTCGAAATGACCGTGAAGTGAAGGGGTATGACCGTGAAATGCGTCAAAATGACTGTGAATCAACACGGAATATGTGGGAATGACTGTGAAATGCATGGAAATGATCGTGAAGTGAAGCGAATTTACCGTGAAATGCGTCGAAATAACCGTGAAGTGAAGGGGTATGACAGTGAAATGCGTCGAAATAACCGTGAATCAACACGGAATATGTGGGAATGACCGTGAAATGCATGAAAATGATCATGAAATGAAGCGAATTGACCGTGAAATGCGTGAAAATGACCGTGAAGTGAAGGGGTATGACCGTGAAATGCATCGAAATGACCGTGAATCAACACGGAATATGCGGGATTGACCGTGAAATGCATGGAAATGATCGTTTAGTGAAGCAAATTGACTGTGAAATGTGCGAAAATGACCGTGAAGTGAAGGGGTATGACCGTGAAATGCGTCGAAATGACCGTGAATCAACACGGAATATGTAGGAATGACCGTAATATGCATGGAAATGATCGTGAAGTGAAGCGAATTGACCGTGAAATGCGTCGAAATGACCGTGAAGTGAAGGGGTATGATCGTGAAATGCGTCGAAATGACCGTGAATCAACACGGAATATGCAAGAATGACCGTGAAATGCATGGAAATGATCGTGAAATGAAGTGAATTGACCGTGAAATGCGTCGAAATGACCGTGAAGTGAATGGGTATGACCGTGAAATGCGTCGAAATGACTGTGAATCAACACGGAATATGCGGGAATGATCGTGAAGTGAAGCGATTGGACCGCGAAATGCGCGGAAATGACCGTTTAGTGAAGGGGCATGACCGTGAATTGTGCCGAAATGACCATAAATCAACACGAAATAGGCAGGAATGACCGTGATATGCATGGAATGACTGTGAAGTGAGGCAAATTGGCCGTGAAATGCATGGAAATGACCGTGAACTGAAGGAAATTGATCGCGAAATGCATGCAACTGACCGTGAAGTGAAGGGAATTGACCGTGAAATGCCTCGAAATGACTGTGAATCAACACGGAATTGTTTGGGATGACCGTGAAATGCATGGGAATGATCATGGTTTGAAGCGAATTGACCGCGAAATGCATGCAACTGACCGTGAAGTGAAGGGAATTGACCGTGAAATGCCTCGAAATGACCGTGAATCAACACGGAATTGTTTAGTATGACCGTGAAATGCATGGGAATGATCATGGTTTGAAGCGAATTGACCGCAAAATGCATGCAAATGACCGTGAAGTGAAGAGAATTGACCGTGAAATGCCTCGAAATGACCGTGAATCAACACGGAATTGTTTGGGATGACCGTGAAATGCATGGGAATGATCATGGTTTAAAGCGAATTGACCGCGAAATGCATGCAACTGACCGTGAAGTGAAGGAAATTGACCATGAAATACCTCGAAATGACCGTGAATCAACACGGAATATGTGGGAATGACCGTGAAATGCATGAAAATGATAGTGAAATGAAGCGAATTGACCGTGAAATGCGCGAAAATGACCGTGAAGTGAAGGGGTATGACCGTGAAATGCGTCGAAATGACCGTGAATCAACACGGAATATGCGGGATTGACCGTGAAATGCATGAAAATGATCGTGAAGTGAAGCGAATTGACCGTGAAATGTGCGAAAATGACCGTGAAGTGAAGGGGTATGACCGTGAAATGCGTCGAAATGACAGTGAATCAACACGGAACATGAAGGAATGACTGTGATATGCATGGAAATGATAATGAAGTGAAGTGAATTGACCGTGAAATGCGTCGAAATGATCATGAAGTGAAGGGGTATGATCGTGAAATGCGTCGAAATGACCATGAATCAACACGAAATATGTGGGAATGACCGTGAAATGCATGGAAATGATCGTGAAATGAAGCGAATTGACCATGAAATGCGTCGAAATGACCGTGAAGTGAAGGGGTATGACCGTGAAATGCGTCGAAATGACCGTGAATCAACACGGAATATGCGGGAATGACCGTGAAATGCATGGAAATGATCGTGAAGTGAAGCGATTGGACCGCGAAATGCGCGGAAATGACCGTTAAGTGAAGGGGCATGACCGTGAATTGTGCCGAAATGACCGTGAATCAACACGAAATAGGCAGGAATGACCGTGATATGCATGGAAATGACCGTGAAGTGAGGCAAATTGGCCGTGAAATGTATGGAAATGACCGTGAACTGAAGGAAATTGACCGCAAAATGCTTGCAACTGACTGTGAAGTGAAGGAAATTGACCATGAAATGCCTCGAAATGACCGTGAATCAACACGAAATTGTTTGGGATGACCGTGAAATGCCTGGGAATGATCATGGTTTGAAGCGAATTGACTGCGAAATGCATGCAACTGATCATGAAGTGAAGGGAATTGACCGTGAAATGCCTCGAAATGACTGTGAATCAACATGGAATTGTTTGGTATGACCGTGAAATGCATGGAAATGATCATGGTTTGAAGCGAATTGACCGCGAAATGCATGCAAATGACCGTGAAGTGAAGGGAATTAATCGTGAAATGCCTCGAAATGACCGTGAATCAACACGGAATTGTTTAGGATGACCGTGAAATGCATGGAAATGATCATGGTTTGAAGCGAATTGACCGTGAAATGCATGCAACTGACCGTGAAGTGAAGGGAATTGACCGTGAAATACCTCGAAATGACCGTGAATCAACACAGAATTGTTTGGTATGACCGTGAAATGCATGGGAATGATCATGGTTTGAAGCGAATTGACCGCGAAATGCGTGCAAATGACCGTGAAGTGAAGGGAATTGACCGTGAAATGCCTCGAAATGACCGTGAATTAACATGAAATTGTTTGGGATGATCGTGAAATGCATGGGAATGATCATGGTTTGAAGCGAATTGACCGCAAAATGCATGCAAATGACCGTGAAGTGAAGGGAATTGACCGTGAAATGCCTCAAAATGACCGTGAATTAACACGAAATTGTTTAGGATGACCATGAAATGCGTGGGAATGATCATGGTTTGAAGCGAATTTACCGCGAAATGCATGGGAATGATCATGGATTCAATGAAATGAATTTTTTACCATCGACCTGATGGAATCTTGGAAAATAGCAAGGTTAGTTGGCTAAAGTAGCTTCTCCTACCCCAAAATCATATATGGTATGTCAAGTAACTAATTTTAGTTTAGAAGATATTCCTGTTAAATGATTAAAGAAATAAATAAATAAATAAAGAGGGGAAAAAATTTTATATGCTTATATATACCTATTTATATAAATATGTATTAAAGAAAATTGTAGGTAGAATAAATTTCTCCATGTAAAAAATTAAAAAAAAAATAAAAAAAATAAAAATTTTCATAGAGTGGCACAGACTACAGTTATGGCTACGGTTATAATCCGTAGCTAAAGGTAAAATACCTTTATCAATATATCGACAGACCGTCGATATATCAACAATTGTAGGATTTTTGAGGAAAACTCACTGGACAGTTCTGGACCATTTTCGATATATCGACGGACTGTCGATATATCGACGGTTTTTTTTTTTTTTTTTTTTAATTTTTGTTGTTGTAATCCCACTGCTTTTTGTGGGTCCTATTATGAGGTATGTGTTATATCCAAACCGTCCATATTTTTGGCGAACTCGTATTAAGGTTTGAGACGAAAAATAAGACAGATCTAGCTATCAAGTGGACCACACTGTTAAAGGCTGTGGATGATTGAACGTCTACCATTGAAACCCTTTTAGGGGTCACAGAAGTTTTAGATCATTATGAAACTTGTTTTTCCTCTTCATCCTGGTCTTTGTGACCTTATGAATAGATTGGATGGAAAATAAATGTTACGGTGGGCCCTACAAAGTTTTTAACGGTGAAAATCAATTTTCTGCTGTTCTTTGTGGTGTGGTCCGGTTGATCTTTGGATATGATTTTTTTTTTATAGATAATGGTCCAAAATGATCTCGAAATATGGATGAACGTTGTGGATATAATAAATACATAACTGTGGGGCCATGTAACGTTGATCACTTTTGAATCGTTCGTACAACTTGGAGTTCGAGGAGCGTCAGCGCTAGTCTTCCCGCTTGAAGGAAAAGGCAGGGGCATTTTCGACCTTTGGCAAGGCGTCCGTACAGCTGGGGCGTATTCTCGCAAAGGAAAATGAGGTGGGCTTATTCTCCTAAATGGGCCATAAATGGGTCGTATTCTCACCAATTTCTCAAAGAAGAAAGGCAATAGTGTGAAAGTCGTCGATGAAATATCAAAAGCTGGAGAAATAAGTGGAAAGGGAGTTGGGTTCAGAATCAGTGACTGGCCGCTTTTGAGTAATCGTCATAGTTAACCCTATGGTGGGAAAGCTAACTTTTATTGATGATGAGGTAGAATTCACTGAACACACCAGGAACTTGATGTTTCAATGCATTCTATTAGTTGATTGATGAATGAGAACTTGGTTTAATCGTTTGCAAGTCATATTAGGTTTTAGACTAACAACATTTTATCTTCATACCTCTGAATTTGATCATACATATGCCTTGGATTACACAAAATGTTTCTTTTGAAAGACGTTTGAAGTTTGGGATATGAATTTAGTTTTCACATGTTTTGCTTGGGACTAGCAAAATGCTAGTTGGGAGTATGTAAAGTGTGAAATATAGCATATTTACTCTCAAATGTGCATTGGTTTTGTATGCATAGATGTGTTAAGTTGATCTAATTACGTGCATTATGCTATGCGAGGTGATTTGGAGAGTGAATATGAAAATGACGATTAAAGTAACGATTCAAAGCTCAAAGAATTATCAAGTGAATGATTGGATGTTTAGAGGATAATATTGAATAATTCAAGTGTCAAAGATCGAAAAAAATCAAATGCTAAAGATGAAGAAAAAGTCTGAAAAATCACACAATCAAGTAACAGAAATAACAGACTGTTTGATCCCACCAAAGGTATGTTCGGTCCGACCGAAAATGTCATAGACAGCTGAGCAAAAAAACAGTGATTTTCATAGTTAATTTGCCTCAATTGTTAGGTGCAACTGAAGTGATATTCGGTGCCATCGAAGGTATATTCTGTGTGAACGAAAGAAGACAAAGAGTTCAGACAAAGAGTCCATCATTGGGAATTGAATCAATTGAAGTTCAAATCTATATTTAATTATGAATATTGAATTAACCACTCTATTATACGACTAGATAGGATATTACTTTGATTCTAATTGAGTTATCTAATTGAATCAAGTGAATTAGACATTGAGAATAGCTAGAAGTGGATCCTTGACAATCTAGTGTTTTATTTTATTGATTTTCTCTCTACATTACTTATATTTTCATTATTACTTCTTCTAATTTGAAATTTTTAGCTAGTTCTAGTTCTAGCTCTACTTTTAAACTGTTTTGAGAACATGTTAATATAAGTCTCAGAGGATTCAATCTCAATCTCACCGAGTTAAAAATACATCGCAGCCATGCACTTCGAGTCGTCAACTTTTGGGTTCGATCAATAACCTATTAGATAAGTTCAAATAAACTTAGATGAAGGGAGAAAACAAATATCAGCTTAATACAAAAAATTTGTTGCCCATTAATTTTCAATCATCACTATTTCCTATGGTATGGTCCTCCTGAGAATTGATTTGCTTCTTTTTTGGGTTCATGCCCTAAATTAATTTGAAAACATGGATGGACAGCATGGATATATAATACATATGTTAAGGTGGGCCCCACGATAAGAGCGCCACCGTCTTGGGTGAGATTGGGCCGACCCTAATCCGCTCCCCTCCCGAGGAGAATTTTTTGGGCTTGGCGTCGATGGATTCGAGGAACCACCAAGGTGGGTTGTGGGGCCCACCTTGATGTGTGTGTTATATCCATGTCGTCCATACGTTTAACTAGCGCATGTAGGACATTAGCACAAACATTTAGCGACTATATATATATATATATATATATATATATATATATATATATATATATATTATATATTACCACTCTATCATTACAGTTCAACAATCTTTACGATTACAGTTAAAGATGCTCGAATTTCCAAAAATAATTTCCTCAAGAACAACTAAAATATGAAATTCAATTTTAAGTTATGTTTGAATAGATGAAAATCTCATATTCCTCTGACAATGCTCACTTAACAGAGAATTCAAAATATGGACAAGGGTAGTGATTATTAGGACATTTTCTTTTAAAACAAAATAATAATAATAATCACATAAAAGGAAAACCTTTTTCCTTTTTCATTGTTTGACATAGAATCCATGGTTTCCAAACGTGGCCTCAATGTTCATGTGCTTGCTTTCTTGACCGTGTATTTCAGACCTGCAATCAGGATTGGATTTGTTCCATCAAAGGAAATATTGAGCAATTCCCATTCATATTGATGGATGTTAATACAAATTACAAATTTATAGTTTCTGTAAAATAATAAAGAAACAAAAAAGTTAAAGACATGTAAAAGCACGTGTGATCATGTTGTCCTTAAAGCATTATTCACCCCTTCTCAAAATAATTGAGAATGCTAATAAGCTGCATGCAAATTACTTCTAGGATACAATGAGCTTGTATGTGGTTCCGCGTTCAGCAAACACAAAGAACCACGAATGGAACACTATATACGTAATTTTGTTTGGCAGATAAACAAAAGAAAATCCCATATCAGAAAGAAGATTAGAAAATTGTAGCTAGTTTAGACTACTGTTTTGGTCTGTTTCTTGAGGACTTCTGGCAAAGGTTCGTATGAACCTTGCTGACTTGATCAGATTACATTGTTGCTCTTCTTGTTGGGTTGTATGTGAGAGTGGTTTGAGTTTGTAACGCCCCAGATTTTTGCCAACCTAGAGTTAGATGTCCTTAAGCAAGGGGTCGATCCTAACCCCTTATGAACCTCTCAAACCTCAAATCCATTAGAAATTAGACATGTTTAACTAAGTGCTAAACTAGATTAGCTGTGAAATCCGCTTGAATCACTTTAAATACGATCTGCAAGACCCAAAACTTGTAGAATCATTGACGCCAGGTTACCCTAAAATCTAGGATCAATCTCATTACCCAGTTGCTCTCGGGAGCACGTTGAAACTCCGTATCAGATCTAGACCATACGTCAAAAGTCCGATGACCAAGAGATTAAGCGTTTAGGACCGCCTTGTTGGGCTTGACAACCATATCGGAAATCAAATCCAGATAGTGTTTCAGGGCTATTCGCTTGAGCCCGAAGTGAAGAGTGTGAGAAAACGTAATTTCTTTAGAAATGAAACCTAATTTAAGTAATCTGAGACTTGTCACTTGCGGGCCTGATATAAGCAATCAAACCGTCAGAAGCTGACCCAAATACACCTTCGGATCAGGGAAAATTTCATACACAGGTCAGTGTACTTGTAACCCTGATCGAGTTTCGGTGACTATTGAATTAAAACTTGTCCGTCACGTGTGATCTGGGAACCTGATTAGAATGAAACTTAACTCGACCTAGATCCATAGTCAGGGAGCTTAAGTCTGACCTTTGGCTCAAGGGGGGCTCCGGAAATGCTCCGTTGAGTCGAAACAGACTGGTTTTGGTTATAACCTAAGTATTCCTTGGCCCTGAGCCTATTTTCGGCAATTCTAGGCCTATATAAGGACCTTAAACCCTCTCTCATTCACTCCATACGAATTGGAGAAAACCCTAGAAGAGAGAAGAGAATAAAGAGAGAGAAAGTGTGAGAGAAGTGGGAGGAGATTCCTATTGCTCTATCCTGCTATTCTATGTGTTGATCCATCACTACCGTATCGCTTTTCTGGCGATTATGATTCCGTTTTCGGGTAAGAAAACCTAACCCTAACCAGTTCTAGAGTTCCAAATAGCGTAAGTGATGAAATAGCTAATCTATTTCATGATATAGGTTGCCGTTCTGTCGTAGACGATGACTCGATATACAAACTGAGATTAAAAATCGTTTATCGGCGTAAGGTGCGGATTATAGACGTATAAGTTACGGTTTTCAAAGCCTTAAATGTCAGATAATGATAGATTCATGATCTGGGCGTTATTACATATGCAACATGCGATGTTCGCTTTACGATTTGGTTACGTATGCAAATTATGACGTTTAGTATATTCTATATATTTGTAGAAAATACCGTATACATACAAAATATGAAAGTGTGTTTGCCATGATTATTTACTATGTGTATATGCTATATATGTGTAATACTTACTCGCCGAAAGAATTCACCCTAATACATGTTTTGGCTAATATGCTTTATGTATGTTAATAAGTGTCTTCTAAGTGTTTATGAAAATGCTTGTAAGAGTAAGTACTTAGATGATAGAGCTTAGGGTAGGTGCTGAGATAGGATTCTCAACTACCTTAGAGATGTATATGATTTCCTCCATGCAAGTTGTTTAGCTTAATCGCTTATTTATGGAATGTATGTGTTTGTATTTCCTGTTTATATTGTGCTTTATAACATGCTTATTAACATGTTTGAATTAATTGTTAATTCTGCTTTCACTACTATACATGCTTTCTGGTTGTGATTGGGGCTATGTTATAGTCTAGGCAATCGGTAATAGGCTTGAAGTCGTGGTTGAGATTCATTCGCCATGTAGGACGTATATGACGAACCCGAGTCGTGTGTTGGTCGTCGGCAGTGGTTAGGCCACACGAAGTGCTTATACACTTCATGTCGATCCACTTGATGTGTGCTCATACTAGTCGAGCTCGTCAAGTAACCCGATTGGCCCTATGTATGTTCACCATGTTTGGACGCTACTGCTTGAACCTAAGGTACCAAATTCACCAATGAAATCCCCGTTAACCTTGTTACTTCAATCCGCTAAGACTCATGAGCCAGACATGGTGGTATGGGACACCGTGGTCGAGCTGTCGGCCTACATTGGGGTGACGAGCCTCCCCGTAGTGACCAGTGAGCAACCCAAACTCGTGAGCCGATTACGGTGGTATGGGACACTGTATTCGAGCTGTCGGCCTATACTGATTGGTGACGAGCCCTTTGTAGTGACCTCGAGCATACTCTGAGGCTATGTTGAGGCGACGAGCCTTCCGTAGCAACGAGAGTATAAGCTAGGCCTACCCCATCGCAGCCTGGCTGTGGTCCCCAATCGGGTCAGTGACGTACTTTCGAAAATAGACTGTCAGTTGGTAGGGCGTTGGTGGTAGTGACCTAGAACTGTAACTTCGTATGAGATTTACTAGAATCAACGACCCTAGAATGGATCATTATTTGGGTATTGATATAAGGGAGGTACCATAGTTTTCCAATCCTGCTGTATGAAAAGGACTAATAAGAACTTGGTAATCATATGCATGCACCGCATTACGCGTGCGTTCAGGGGTTGCAGGTCAAGCACTGAGGCAGTGTTGTCATGCGCGAACGTGAGATGAAGTCGCTGAGAGAGCATAGGCGAGGGCATGCATTATACATCCATACCATTCTTGCATTAACAACAGTACTTAGGAATGTTTGATTTACTGCTTTATCATTACTGCTTGATTGAATTGATAACATGCTAACCTATGCTTTATTGTTCCACTGAGTTGATCACTCCCACATCACGGGACGGTGTTTTAAACACTAAACCAGACCCTTTTTGAGTTTCAGATGATGACGATGCTTGCGAAGCGGAGCCGGTCTTTATGATGATGAGGAGGGTTTCTCCTTTATGCAGCTATCAGGCGGGTCTATGTAGACCATCTTCTGATTGACGGGGTTACAGGGTTGTTGATTAGATGTCATTTCACTTTAGTTTGCTCTTTTGGAACACCCTTGTATATTCATTTTGTCCATTTTTAGAGTATACATTGATATATTTAACCTGGTAACATGTTTACACTCTGGAGACTTACAACAGTTTATATATGTTCTATATCTATCACAGTCTTTCGCTGGCATAATTTAACTGTCTCTGGAGTATGATATACTGTTTTGGCTTAATCCCATTCATCTTTAATGCACTAACACGGACAACATTCAATCATCATTATTTATGTTGCATAAGTGATGCGTTGGAACTCAGGAGTTGAGTTTATGCTCCACCCCCGATTTTCAGGGCGTTACAGAGTTTTTGGTGATGGTCCAATGAACCACCCAGGCACTATTTATATAGGCTAGGGTTGCTGACCGTTTTGGTACAGGGTCATAACTTAGTATGATCGTTTTATGGTTGTTGGGGAGAAACTAGATGGTTGTTTCTGACTGTTATGCATGTGGGATAACCAGTTGTTGCATGATAGCCATTTAGACTCATTGGCCAGCCATGTTATGACCGTTGGGCTAGCCACATGCAGTAGTTTCTACATTGTCTGGTTTAATGTTACATGTGCAGTTAAACCTCTCTCAAATGGCTAGTTTTCAACATTTATAAAAAAAACCACTGGTCTCATTCAGACCATTCGCCTCTACAGCCACATTGGATCACATGCCCATGCCCTCGCACCAAGCTCGAGCCCATGCTCGTACGTGCGGGCGCGAGTGTTCCAGTGCGAACACCTAAGTCCCAGTACTCCATGGATTAACAAAGCAAATAATAAGGTACTCCACACCTCATATATAAACACAATATTTTCTTCTCTTTTTTACGATATGGGACTATTCCCAAAACACCAAAAAACCCAAGTTTCGAAACAAACTTTTAATATTAATATATATTTTTTTATAAAAATATTTTTAATTAATATTTTCACAACAATCCCCCACTTGATTGAAAAATATTTTAGAAAGAAATATCTGCTAGAATATAAACAACTTATATGCATAAAGAAATAAATCTTTCTATTTGAATCTTTTCTTGGTGTTAATATCTCAAAGCTCTATCAAAATTTCTGGTAACCGCAGCTTCGAACCAGTTATTCCTAGATAACAGAACCAGAGAAACCACACACATTTTCACTTTTGTGTTATTAGGATTCCCATAATGTTGCTCAGCATAATTAATTGTCATGTACTTATCCTTTTTCATGAACGATTATGAGAAAAACTCCAACTCTCATAAGAGACGGCACCATCTCTACGTTCATATAGGTGAAATCCTTACAATGTCTCCGTTACTATTAGTACACTTGTCCTTTAGACTGATTTTATTAAGAGTTCTAAGACTCAACCCTCTATCTGTAACGCTCAGAACTTATCTATTATGGATGGGGTTTTATACAATTTTAGTGCTGAAACTTTCCATATATTAGTAACTTGTTTTGACCCATTGAAGCCGAATTTAGAGATTTTCTAATTTTAGTTTGGGTTTCCATCACTAGTGGAACTTTGGTTGAAAAGTTTCAACCACATTCCTCTAAATGTTGCATTTACTACATCTCTTATTAAACGTTTAGTAAAAAGGCTAGCCAAGTTATTACATGATTTCATATAGGAAATAACAATGATTCCATCTTGAATCAATTGTCTTACATAATCATATCATAAACTTATATTTCTAAACTTTCCAATATAATTGTTGTAGTAAGCTCCAGCTAATGTGGCTTCTGTTCACTCCTCAAGTATAAGGTTGTGATGTAGTAAAAACTCGGTAAGACCAAGGTCGAATCCACAGGGACTGAAACCTGTACGTAATCTGAAACTAACTAGGACTAGAACTAGAATGAGATGAAATCTAAAACAAGTGTAATTTGAAGGAATAATGGTGAAAACAGTAATATAAAATTTAAGGAATTCAGAGAAGGGAAACTAGGGATTCAGAGGATCCACTTGTAGAGATCAGGGAGAACTACACTTGATTCATGAAAATTAACTGAACTTCCTTTGATGTAATTTTGAAAAGATGAAAGGTATATGAATTAGAATGAATTCCATCACCAAACCATGCCCAGGAGACAAAGCAAACAACAGAATTAAACTAATTACCAACCAATCAATGTATGAAGGTTAGGAAGGGTACCGACATCCAACCATGCCCAGGAGACGATGGTGAACAACAGGGCTTCCTGACGTCATAAACATAAAGAGGAAAAGAACATGCTCAAAGCCATTGCAGACCCATTGTAATTTCAGTCACAATAGACCATTAAAGACTGAAAACATTCCCTTAATAAAATTAAATCAAAATCCATTCAGTTTAAACAAAAGGCACAAGCATCGACCCATCCCGTCACGCTACAAGCTTCACCTCTTAGCCCTAGCTAAGAGGTTTAGCCACACATGAATGGGCTAGATCTCATAATAAAATAGAGAAAAGAAAGAAGAAGAAAATAATAAAAAAATCCAAACTCTACTCCATGTCTCTCTCTCTCGACGTCTCCTTCTCGGCCCCCTCTCCCTCTCTCTCTCTTCTGCGTTTTATAGGTCTTTGTGGAGATGAGTGCGTGCGTAAGCCTCGGGACCGAAATGGAATCGGAGATCTTCCGCAACGACTTGCGTAGCAAAAAAAAAAAGAAAGGCGATCTTGGTTTTGCTGTTTTTTTCTGGGACAATGGAGTAGATGTTCGCATAATCCGAGTCGTTCGGACTCCTTAGTGGCGAATAGACACCCCACAGAATGCTTTGATCGGTTCGGATCAACGAACCGACCACGATCCGGGACCGTTGAACGAAGGAGAATCGCCGGTTTTCCCGGACGCCGCAAATGAGACCGCGACCTCTTTTTTGTGAAGTCTGTGGGTCCCATTCCGCTCTTTGTCTGCAAAATCCACACCGTCCAGTGGATGCATGGTGAAATTTCGGTACGGAGATGCGAAGTTTTGGATCATACTTGTGGTGGCCCACAGGATTTTAAACCCACCGTTCATTCTTTCATTGAACGGTTAAACGGAATAGCAACTTAATCTTTTCACTTTTTAGAAACTAGGCATGGACTGTGGCTGCCCCAGAAGACGAATCAACGGTCTGGATTGTCCGTCCGGGCGATGTGTGGGGCCCACAACAGAGACCGAAAGCTTCGGTTGCGAAACAGAGAACGGAATTTCCGTTTTCGATTTTTTTAAAAACAGAAGTCGGTCAGCACTGCTGACCGACTTTTGAGTGGTTAGGTGCACACCCGGTGCACTTATACACTGTACACACGTGCTGTACACGTGGGTCCCACAGAGATGTTTTTGAAACATCTGCTCCGTCCATTCATTCTGCCATATCATTTAAGCCGTCAATACCAAAGTTGAAGCAGTTCCAAATATCAGGTGGGCCCCAAATTGGAGATTAATGGGCTGATCTGTTTGTTGGACCACTTCGAGATCTTCAATGGTGAAATTTAATATGTACGGTTAATTTACTGCCCTCATCACATGTATGAAGTTTCGAGTCAATCTGATGGCGGAAACCATGTGATCCTGCATTCTGTACCAATTTCAGGCCTCTTTAACGTGAACAGCTTGATTTTCTCTGATCTCGAGCATGTAAATTCATCGTTCTTGGTCCCCTGGGGTCCCGTCCAATGCCTTGGTGATGTCAGAGCGTTAAATCCATGCTTTTACCGTCCTTTCCAGTCCACACTCCTAGATTCACCTTGTATCACAAACATGATTAAAATAACCCGTTAAGCAGTGTGATGTTCATAAATCCAGATAGTAACTGGGGTCCAATATGCAATATTAGACTCTCAACAGCTTCACTATCACAATGTAGTAACATAGCCGATATAGGCTTTATGCAAAAAGGAATTTCTAATAAAAGATCTATGAGCCACTCAGCCTCTTTACTTGTTGCAGCTAAGGCTACAAACTCAAGACTCCATAATTGAGTGAGTTATGCAAGTTTGTTTCTTGGATCCCCAAGACGCAACTACACCTCCTAGGGTGAATACCTACCCTATAGTGGACTTGTTGTCCCCTGCACTCAATATCCAACTCGTATCGGTATATCCTTCCAATATAGCAGAAAACTCAGTCTTAAGTCTTTAGTTACTTTTAAGTGACCAAGAACTCTACTGATAGCATTCCAGTGTTCCACACTGGGATTAGTAGTAAACTTACTAAGTTTACTCACAACATATAAAATATATGGTTTAGTGCATTGCATAACATACATTAGATTGCCTATAACACTTACATACTCAAGTTATGCACCTGCTCTTTTATTATTCTCATTTAGCTTGATACTTGGATCAAATGGGATTTTTGCTTCATTTATTTTGAGATGGTTAAACTTATTTAGTATCTTCTCAATGTTAATGAGATTAACACAGCGCATATCCTTCACTATATTTCTTAACTTTGATGCCTAGGATGATAACCACACATCCAAGATTCTTCATTTTGAATACGGAAGTCAGAAACTTCTTTGTTTCAGTTACACCTTCTATTTTATTGCTAATTATTAACATGTCATCAACATACAGACAAATAATAATTACCAAGTTACTATCAAATTTAAAATATATGCATTTGTAAACTACATTATGCATGAAACCATGAGATAGTACTTTTGAATCAAACTTGTCATGCCACAGTTTAGGTGTTTGTTTTAGTATACAAAGATTTAATCAATCTACAAACTTCATTTTCATTTCTTGGTAGAACAAACCATTGGGGTTGTTCCATGTGTACCTCCTCATTGAGGTCACTATTCGGGAAAGCAGTCTTTACATCCATTTGGTGGATGTGAATATGATGTATTGATGCTAATGCAAATAAAATCCTAATGAATGTTATCCTAACCACCGGAGAATATGTCGCAAAATAATTTATCCATTCTTTTTATCTAAACCCCTTAGTTACTAATCTAGCTTTAAAGGTTTGGACAATCTCATCAGTGTGATATTTCTTCCTAAATACCCACTTACAACCTATGGGTATAGAACCTGGAGGAAAGTTAATTAGTTCTCATGTTTGAATTGACACTATAAATTCAATTTCATCGTTAATGGCTTCCTTCCAAAATTTTGAGTATCTAGAAGACATAGCCTCACTGAATGTTTTAAGATCATCTTCTATAGTCATTACTATAAGTATTTTCTGATAACATTTTTTTTTATCTCCTTCTATAAGATGGAAAATGATAAGCTAAGAGTCTATTTGATCAGCGTTAAGACTCTCTTTTATTCTTACCATTTGATTCCTACAAGATTCGCTTGGAGCTTCCACCTCTTGTGGAGCTATACTCACTAGTTCTCTACTAGGAGTTTGGACTTCATTATCATTTAACTCCAAGGATAGTGAGTTTTCGAAGAACTCAATGTCTATTAATTCTATAATGGTGTTAGACTCTAGGTCTAGGAGTCTATATGCTTTGTTATTTTGTGCATATCCTACGAAAGCGCGCTTTATAGCTCTGAGTCTTAACTTATTTCTTTTAGGATCAAGAGTATTACAATAAGCGAGACACCCCCACACTTTAAGATATCCTAGGTTAGGTTTTCTAACTTTCTATATCTCATATGGTGGTGTTTTATTTTTCTTAAAATAATTCTATTTAGAATATGATACACTACAAGCAGTGTTTCACCCCATAGGCTCAGTGGCAACTTTGCTTATATTAGCATTGAGTTGATAATCTCTACCAACATCTTATTCTTCCTTTCTATTATATCATTTTGTTACGATGTGTATGATACGGTACATTAGTATATTAATTCATACTCTTCACAGAAGTTAGAAAATTCATTAGAGAAGTATTCTCCCCCCCATCACTACAGAGAATTTTTATTTTCTTATTTTCTTATTTACTAGATTTTTTACTTCCGCTTTATATACTTTAAACATGTTTAGTGCTTCGTATTTTCTCTTTAATAAGTATACATACATGTATTTAGAGCAATTGTCAAAAAATGTTATAAAGTACTTTTTATCTTCACAAGTAAGAATGTCGTTCAACTCACAGATATTACTGTGGACAAGATCCAATACTTGATATGATCCCCCAACACTAGAAAATGGTTTTTATTTTGGATAGTATGCACGCTTCACATTTATCATTCTCATTATCTATGTATGAGATTAGACCATTCTTAACCACAAATTGTAAGCTACTATACACTATATGTATTAATTTTCCATGTCATAGTCCAACAGATTCAACCATTTACGCAGAAGTGTTATTTTCATTCAATGAAAACTTTATCATACTGTTACAAGCATATCCCTTTCTGACAAAATTATCATTCCTTGACAGAATCAGTTTGCCTAACTCGTACACCACCCGTATTCTAGGTTTTTCGAGAAGATTCCTATAAACTAAGTTTCGCCTCATGTCTGGGATGTGCATCATATTTGTCAAGATCACATTCTTTCCAAAAGTAAACATCAGTTCCATGGATCATTTGCCGACGACCTTCGATCGAACTTCATTACCCATTTGAACTTTTTGACCATTAGTCACATCCTCGTAAGTTTTGAAAGTTGACCTGTTGTAGCAAACGCGTACCACCGACCAAGAACTTTACCTTGGAATGTGTTAACCTTAGTGATCATTGTCACTATATCGCCCTCTACTACACTTGCTTCTTTCTTATATTTGTGATATCGGCAAATACGAGCATAATCCCTAGTTTTTCCATAGACATGACAAAGGCCTTTAAACTTTCCATTCTTATTTTATTTTTTCTTGAATTTTCCTTTATTGGGTTTCAGAGAATCATTCTTATTAGGATTATTATTATCGGTATTTTCTACTAGATGTACTTTGGACGAGAAATTCTCATTGTTGCAAGACTCTTCCTCAATCTACATCGAAGGCAATTTTATGATAATAGCCCCGACTTGAAATGATACAGGAAGATAATTTTTAATGGCTTGATTTTATTCACAATTAGCTGCAATTCTTAGATTTGGAAAAGCAACAGTTTATTATCTACCATGTTATAGTTGAAGTACCTGGCTATCAGGAATTTGTTGGTACATTCTTCTTCAGCCTTGTACTTGAAATATAGAGTGGTCCAAATTTCTTTTGCAGACAACGTTCGTGTGTACAAATCGCATAGTCGGTCGGAGAGCACATTCAGTGTGTTCACAACACATAAATTCATCTTCAGATCGTTTGTTGCAGGCAACAATCTGTTCAGGTGTGTCTTCGTCAGTTGCTTAAGGAGCAACTGCAAATTTGAATCTAAGATGTAGTAGATCTTTAAGGCCGTCAGGAGATATTTTAACTTGTCTTGCCATATTGTAAAATTAATTCCATTGAACCGATCAAGACAAATCAGATCTTGGTTCATCAGCTCGATAGAAGATATGCCTACGATTTCCGTAGAATAACTCTTTAAGAATGCTACTCCAAATTATATACGGGTTCATTGTATTCTAGAAGCGATTTTCCTACAACCTATCACCATTTTCAATTACTTTGAGAATGAGCGAATAACACTTTAAGGACAGCGTGATCATATATGCTTCAACATATCCTTAATTTTTCAATTTCTTTATTATTTTATAAAAATTATAAATATGTAATTTATATTAACAAGAGATACTAAATAGACAATTAGAATCCGGCGCCCAACTTGCAGAAACTTGAGAGTAGCCTCCAGTTTGTAGTACTGGGTCAATGGCCCCGTGATCCTGACCATTGATTATATTGACCCCAACTACAGGCTGCTTACCAAAAGTCAACGATGTTGAATAATAGTATCCGTTCTATATTTTCTTCTCAAACCACCTATCGAACGGTTAGAATTCTTACATCAGTGGTTTTTGAAGAATCTCCCGTCCACGTTGCACCGTTCCAAATCAACGGATTCGATGACCAGTCAACGGCAGTACTTGTGCAAACTAGAAGGCTAGGGATATTTTTACATATCATGCGTTAGAAGATTTTGTTATCTCCAACTGAGTCAACCCGGCATGTGAAATCACGTGAAACTTTGAAAATTATTATAAACGTCTTATTTATTTTAGTTATTTTATAATGGCTTCAATTCCGATATATATATATATATATATATATATATATATATATATATATATATATATATATATATATATATATCATGTGTGTGTGTGAGGTCGGGCTTTGTGGGCCCCACTGTGATGTTTGAGGGACATCCATCCCTTTAACAAGATGCATCCTTCCATGGTGAGCCATGGACCTAAAAGTCAGGCCAATCCATGACTTAGGTGGTCCACACCACAGACAAAAGTTGAGTGGATGCCTGTCCCTTGAAACGTTCTTAATAGTATATAGGCCCCAATGAGATGTGGTTTAGACATCCAGCCCATCCATTGTGTGTGTCCCACTTGGATGAGGGGGTAACACCAAATTTTAGGGCATGCCAAAACTCAGGTGGGCCCCATCAAGTGTATTTAGATGTTTTAGGAATGATTTCCCATGGTTTCAGGTGATATGGCCCACCTGAGTTTCAGATTCTCATGTTTTTTTACACATCTCATTACCTAGAGTGATCCTACCAAATGCACGGCATGGATGTCCATCAAACATCACGGTGGGGCCCACAGCTGGACCTCATAAGAACCTCATAGTACCATTTCCCACACACTATTCTAGTGTATTGGGATACTGTCCAATCCACGGGTGTTTGATAGGTCCAGCACATTCAAAAAAAAAAAAAGGGTCCAGCACATTCCATGGGCTACCATGAAAACATCACCCTGATCTGAGAAACATTAACCATTTGATCAATAGTCTCTGATGGTCAGGATTGTTTACACCAAAATACATCCAATCCAACAATTGGATCCATCTACTTGTTAGGGAACATCATGGATTACTCATTATTCCAAATAATCACTTTTGTTAGGCAATCATAGATCAGGCTGATAGTTGTGTTTTCCCTCCATCTAGGTCCATGTGACCTTATCAACAAGTTGGATGGCAAATAAACATTATGGTGGGCCCAAGGAAGTTTTTAATGGTGGGTGTTCAATGACCACTGTTTCCCCTGGTGTGGTCCACTGAGATTTGGATCTGGTTCATTTTTTAGCGACCAGGCCCTAAAATGAGCAGGAAAAACTTATGGACGGCATGGATATACAACACATACACCAAGGTGGGCCACACGGTCATGGAAACACCCACTACGGTGTTTAGCCAGGTAACACATGAAACGCTCCTTGATTGGTGTTATGAAATGGTTCAAAAGAAAATAGTCAATAGACCAGATTGGAGAGATGATTTTCTATTTCATCAGCCATTAGGATTGTTCTATTAATCTGATTTCAGGGCAATGCCCCATCTAAGGTGGGCCCACGATTTTGACATAAGGTCAAGTCACATGTATGCCATGAGTGCAGGAGCTGCATGTATCCATACTTACCTCCTTTGTCAATTGCATCTCTCCCATCTGTGCAATCCGGAACATATCAAGGATATGCCTGCACCCCACCAACGTATGTTGCCAAGGCAGATGCAGCTCCTCCGGCTAATTCCTCCCATGAATCCACAGACAATACCACAAAATCAGCCAATTTTCCAACAGATAAAGACCCCAAGTCACTGTTGAGAAAGCTCGCATAAGCAGCTGAAATCGTGTGCCTGCCAAACCATGGTCCACATCAACAACAAAAGGATATGAGCAAAAAATGCAAAAAAGAGCATCAATGACTATGCATCTCATTGACACCATTAGAATTGAGGCTTCTAACTGTACGAACTACCAGGAAAAAAAAAAGGATGCTACTGCTTAATTGTGCATAATTACCATGGAAATGCAGCTTGCTGAAAATAAAGAATATAGGTAGCAAGTAAGGCTGAACAAGGGAAGTACCAGAAAATGATTCTTCTGCAAGTATATATGCTGTGACGGGACTTCTCTAATGGCCTAACTGGAATAAGAACTTTCTTTCCATTACATGAATTGTAGAAATCTGAGTAAACCAGACCAAATGAGAAAAGAATTCCATCTACAGCGACCTGTATGATGGAGTGGGCACAGCATATTACTTTTGGGAGAATTCTAAGGAATGCAGAAGTTGAGAGTCATATGTTGTCGTCTTGGTATCGATTCCCTAGTGGGGGTGGCTAACAGTGGAGTGTGTACTGACAGTGGGGTGTGCACTAACAAGCTAACACCCCCCACCCCCACCCCCCACAAAAAAAAAAAAGAGAGATTTGTCTATGTAATTAAGAAAAAAAAAAAAAAAACAAACAAACACGTGCTTATCCATCACTTTTTAAGATCAAATCAAGTGTGTGTGTATGACAGTGGATAATTCGCACAAAGCTCTACCTCTGAATTTAGGAGAAATTTTAGGCATCAAGATTCTAGAAGAAAGAACATTAAATTGGGCATCAAAACAACCTTGGAATGAAAGGTGACTGGATTTCACAAGAGCAGTATACTATAAAATGGACAGTTCCTACAATGCTTACATGCTTTACGTAAAACCTTAAACAAAGGGTTGCTTATGCTTGATGAAACAAACATAAGGCTTAACAATGAGTGTGAAGTTCGAATTGAAACATACCACAAGCCTCAGATGTAGTGGAATTATGTGATTCTCAAACTGAGGATATCCACTCTTTACTCAGGTTTTCATTTTTTGCAACTGAGCCCATGGTTCAATGACCTAGACAAATGGTCTGGTGGGACCTGCCATGGTGAATTGGAAGAACCCGCAGACCAACAATGTGACATATCTTCAGTTGAATGTGGATGTTTGAGGCCCTTAGCTGCCTATTTGAAGGTCACAAGTTCAAAAGTTAAGAGTATCCTAATGAGGAGATTTGGTGGCATGGGCAGCTGAAGGTAGGGCCCAAAAGACCAAGCATTTGGATCGCCTCGCCATGGGCCCCACATTTTAAGAACTGAAAAATCAAGTATTGTACATATATGATCAGGCAGAGGATCATAGAAGTACTTCTCACACATGAATAGCACATGAGAATCACATACGATCGTTTAGACATTGTTTTAAAGAGCATTTAAACAACTAACAAGGTATATTGAAGTGCTTAAAAGTTAAAAACATAGGTCTAAAACTGTGTCTCAACTCAAAACTCAGCCAAGTTGACACGACAAGATTTCAAGCCGAGTCATTGGGAAACTCTGTTGTCAGTATAATGCAGGGGCATTTTCACACCGAGCTTGAGTGGGGTCGCCTATGGGATGCAGGGGCACACTCGGGGTGGCGGGGCTCATGGGGGAGGTCTCGTGTTCGAGACTCCTCACCGGGGATGATTAATGCGCATTTCACACTGGGCTCTGAGTGGGGTAGCCTGTGGGATGCGGGGACACACTTGGGGTGGGTGGCCCGTGGAAGCGGTACCCAAGTAATTTGGGGCCCACGAGGGGGGTTCGGCCGATGTCCTAACCATGAGATGTAGGGCCTGGGCTATGAGATAAAGGGATTAATTCGTCATACTCTAACAGTTCAAGCTTTTAGAGCAACTGGTTAATTGTCCTGCATCAAATTGGTATCAGAGCGGGAGGTCTCATGTTCGAGACTCCTCACCGAGGGTGATTAATGCGAGAGCATTTTCACACCGGGGTCGAGTGGGGTCGCCCGTGAGATACGGGGACACTTGGGGTGGGCGGGGCCCACAGGGGAGGTCTCGTATTCGAGACTCCTCACCGGAGGTGATTAATGCACATTTCACACCGGGCTCAAGTGGGGTAGCCTGTGGAATGCGGGGACACACTCGGGGTGGGTGGCCCGTGTGAGGTGGTACCCATGTGATTTGGGGCCTACGAGAGGGGTTCGGCCGAGGTCCTAACCCATGAGATGTGGGGCCTGGGCTATATGAGATAAAAGGATTAATTCATCATACTCTAACAGTTCGAGCTTTTAGAGCAACTAATTAATTGCCCTGCATCACAGTACGACTCAATATCAATCCTCAAGTTGATTCAATGACTTGGTTGATTTGAATCAACTCAACAAAACTTGAAAGTGGTTTTTGGACTCTTCGGTAGCATGTTTTTTTTTTAAAAAAATTATTTATTTAGAAAAAGGTGGGTTTTGAACCGAAGACTTCTAGCAGAGAGCAACATCTCTAACCAACATGCCAGGCACTACCTGTTTGAATTTGCCTTCCACTATTTTTATATTTTATCTATATATGACATATTTAAAACTTTTATAAATAATATTTCATATTAATTACTAAATATCGAATCAAGTAAAGACTTGTCCGAGTCTTTGAGTCAACCCAAACCAGCTAGATATCGAGTTAAGTTTTCAAGTTTTTAAACTATGCTTGAAACATTTAACTTTCCAATGAGGGATCAATCCAAATTCCATAGCTTATTTGTTTGCTTAAAAAACTTTTAAAATAGAGTATTTTGAACTTTTTTCACTGATAAGTATAATATAGACACAAATTAGGTGGACATGAACTCTTGACTTCAGTTAATGGTCATAAATCATCATTAACCATGTCATAGAACTATTTTACAGCAAAATTGAGAGAAATCATATGATCTTAGACCTGAGTATATGCAATATCCTAAGGATTTTAGTGTATAGGTGCCGCGGCTTAGTGATCCAGGCCCTTGATCTGATGGGTCCCAAGGAAGACAGAGTCAGACCATGACCCATTTCAGTTGAATCTTGACAATCTTATATTTCTTTTCTTAGCTCTCTTTTTGTGCATCACCAATGAGGTTGTCACAAGAGTTTTACTGGGCATGATGCACCCACTGTCGGGCCTCTCTTATCTGGGTTGTGATAACCAAATTTGGATTACAAAGCCATAAAGCTGCTTGTAAGGACTTGATGTGTCTAAACAAATAACCTAATACATGCATCCAGATGTATTCGTAAAAATCGTGTAGCCTTTAAGATAGTACAAGCAACCAGATCAGATACTATCTAACATAAAATAAAAATAAAACAGTGGAAAACACAAACTTGTCATCAGTCAAGTCAAGATATCCACATGGTGAAAGATGAATGGTTTATAGAACTTCCTTACGCATTCAAAGCATCAGTAAGTGTAACACACTCGGACGGCATCCAAGCATCTTCCCAGCCAGGAGGTATCCTCTTCATCGCAGCTCTGAGCCCTCCTAACGGATTAATGTCTGACACCTGCAGCAATATGGTTCGTCGGAAATGTCCATGACATTATGTTTTTTGTGATAATTGAGATACAACATGCAAGTTTCAATTGTCATAAATACGCAGAGAGGTAATGGTTAAAAAGCAAAAAAATGCTCACCGGCCAATCAGAACCAAAAGCAACACGTGCATTGCCAGAAAGGAGTGACTGAAATAAATATGATCCTGCAAGAGACCTAGCCACCCCAAGCTTCTTCGCAGCAGAATCAGCATCATCCAATAGGTGCTGTGGCTGTAAACAGTATCATTTTACTATGTCAGCAAAAAAGATGCATCTTCTCCTCTTGGACACCATATGCAAACAACAATATTATCATAAGTTCACAGAAGCAGTGGCTTAGTAGTCCGACATGTCAACCATATTGCTTTGAAGATACACACTCATGGATTACTGGAGTCCAAGACAATAATGAAATAAAATGCCTCCATGAGGCTTTCAAAGAAAGTGAAACGTGGCATTGGACTAAACTATCTATCTTTGGCCTTCTAAAGCATGTATAGAAAAACAATATTATAAAATGAATAACTAGATAAAGTGGCTCCACACCCCAACCAGGCGCATGCAATTCAAATCAGCAATATTGGTTGTCAACTAGCCTGATTACATATCCATGACTGTCAAGGCAATTGCCACAAGTATGCAGAGTGCAGGTGGCACACGCCCATCATGCATGTGTAACAAATGGTGCCACAGGTCGGCAAAACAAACTTACTTAATTTCATCAGTAACAAATAAACCTAGCTCAGAAAGCAGATTGAGGTTGGACTTTCACAGGAAAATGAGAGATAGATGTCCTCCTTCAAGAAATCAAGGGTGGGACTGTTCCAGGCAGCTGGATCAGAGAGATTTGGAGAAGTCAGGCAGGTTGTTGGTCTTTTTTAACAATTGCAAGCAAACCTAGGGTTATAAGGATTTGGAACAAGGAGCTACTTGACACGCAAGAAGATCAGAAAGATGCCTTCTGGGTGTCTACCAGATTCTCACAGAAAATATATGGTTTCCAATGGGTTATGACAAATGTTTGTGGTCCTATCGATCCCCAAAGGAAAGGGAAATTTGGGTCAAATTCAATCAAGTTTTGATCCTTTGTGATCCACCATTTTGGATGGAGGTGCGAGGTGGAATTATTCCATGACTTTGTGAGACAGAACAATCTTGTTGATATTCCTACTTGGAGGCTGCTTCACTTTGTATAATAACCAAAAGGTTTGTAAAATGCAACCTGGATGGTTTTCTCATGTCCACCTCTTGGGAGAATCACTTCAGGAGGGTTCTTTTTTCCATCTTCCCTCAGGCTGTATCAAATCATCAACCGATATAGCTCAACTCCTTAGGTAATTTGGGCCAAACTCCATTCCGTTTCAAGAATGTGGCTTAATATCATGATTTTATCAAACAGGTTGAGTATTGGTGGTCTCAATGTGATTTGCAGTGTCTGGTAGGAAATGCTATATAGACTCTAGAAGAAACTCCATTTTCTAAAGGAAATAACATAAAGGAATGGAATAAAATCCTCATAGGGAATCTGAGAGGAAAAAGCCCAATTTCCAAAGAGGAACAGATAGTGATGAACTGACGAGAGAGGCGGATCGCCTTCAAAGAACTGTTCTCAGGGAGGAATCAGACAATGTTCCATGCTCTAATGAGATAACTTCGCATAAAAAAGCAAGGGCAACCTGAATAAAAGGGGGCAATAGCAATACCTCCTTTCATCATATAGCAAATGCTCAGGAAGGAAGAAATATTATTTTCTCTCCTCGAGGTTAATAATTCTACTATTGGAGATAACGAAGGTATTGAAGTGGTTATTGAACAGTAATTTCATGATCTAAACAAGAGGAGGATATCCTAAATTCATAACTTAGTTACAGGAACCTTAAAGTGGAAGAGTCACTCCTACTCAGAAACTGACTTCTACATTCCTAGGCCATGAGACATCCTATCACTTAGAAAAGAGCCACTTTGTGCTACCTCACAGAATCCCAATTATTCATTCTGAAAATTAGGCTAGGTTGGAAGCATTGTGGATGTTATCTACCCACAGTTGGGCTTAGGCTAGGAAGAATGGAAAAGAATCAATTCTAACAAAGGACATCATTGTAATTTGACAACACAGCTATGTATAAATTATCATGTACTAAAAAAAAATTCATCCAATACTAATATATTGGCATCGTCTGACTTTTGTCCTTTTATTAGGCTCTTTTGAAGAGAGGGTATCTCAAGTTTCAAACACCACCATTTTAGAGGTTATGAGATTCTACAGAACTTCTATCACTTGCCCAAGAGACAAGAAAGAACAATATGTTTGCAGATCAAAAGAAAATATGGCATGTTGTTGGAATAAACCTGCACAATGTGAGAAAGAGGAATAAACATTTCTGTAATTTCAATTATCTGCATTTAAAACTTTCTATTACAAGAAAGCAAAAGACAAGTTATTGAACACAGTGAACATAAATAATGCAATTCATAAATCGTAGGATTAATAATAGAAAATATGGAAGGTCACTGGATGAAAAGCAAATTATCGAGAAATTAATAACAAAAGGCTCAAGAAAGAATTAGAGTAAGTAATCAAGCACAAGAACATATTGGACCTGCACAGAAGCAATGACCCCTTGCTGACCAAAACGGGCAGCTGCTCCTGGTGCCAAATGCTGAGCATGCTCAATCTGACAAACAATGACTTTCTGTTATTGCCAGGTTAGGTATCAAGCTACCAAGTGGCGTAAGAATTTTAATTCAAACTATCTTTAAAGATGAAGCCTTTCACAAAACAACAAATGGTTTTACCCTAAACCTTCTATCCTTCATTCCGTTGGATGAAGCAACAGAATCACACAAATCTAGTATCAAGTCATTTGCTTTATCTCCAATAGCATGAACAGCAACCTAGGATGATTTCGCAGAAAATGTTCATTTTAGTAGAGGTAATATATTTCAAGAATAAGGAAAAAGAAAAAAGAGAAAATATTTGAGGAAACACATGTTACAAAATGTAACACCTGAAGCCCTGATTTGTCTGATGCCACCATCATCTTGAGAAGCCAATTGGGGTCCGTCACTTGTAGACCATAATTGTCAGGTTCATCCATGTAAGGCTAGAGAAATACATTATCACTTCCTTAATCAGATAATGAATCTAAAATACCATACTGGAACACCGTATTTGAGGAAGGATATTATACCATAACATTCACAGGTTAGAACAGTCAATAAAAGGAGAGGAAAACAAGATACCATGGCACTGAGTTCCTTAGAGAATAAATCACAAAAAAGTCATTATTTATCACCATCATCAAAACCATATCCTAGCTATTTCTGTTAGCTTTATGAGTCATGGATTGAAAGTCATGGCCCTAGCCCCAGTAAGTGAAAATGCCTCCATATCACTTCTCTCCATCTTCATCCAAGTCCTAGGTTTTCCTCCTCTTGTGGGCCTTTCAACCCCATTCATTGTTCACCTCCTTACCAGAGCCATCTCTAGTGCAACAAGGAATGTTCTTTTCAGCTCAGCAGATTCCTTCCCATTGACTACCCCCCACCCAAAAAAGGAAAAAAGGAAAAATAAAAATAAAAATACTTGAATTGGGCCAATACAGGCCACATCAAACCAGATACAGACAGGGCGCCCAAGGCCAAGAGACTTATAAGCGGGTTTCTTTTCTTTCACTTTTGCACCCTCTTGCCTCATTTTTATTTCCTCCATTTTGACCTTCGAATACCTTATAGACCTATTTTCAAGTAGACTTAAGCCAAAAACAAGATCACTTGTGCAACATTTGAAATTTTGAAGCAAAGTGGACAATGTCAGAGAGAACCGGGAAAGGGGTAAACAATAAATTTCTTTTTGTTCTTTTTTCTCACCCTTTTCTTTTTATTTCAACATAATAGGCCCTAATCCACCAAATCACGCTTGGTTTGTGTTCAATTAGGGCATATTTGGCTAATGTTCATTAGGGGATGGTCGTTTTAACCTTCTTTAATCTAGATCTAAATGTGTATGCAATCAATCCAACCGTTTCACAATTTTTGGGAATTTTTTGAGCCGTTTTTTTTTTTTTTTTTTTTTTTTTTTTTTTTTTGTAATAAACAGCGACTCGGTTAGTACTCAATTTTGCTAGTGCACTCACTCCCGTTATGAGAATGAAATGATGCCCTAGCTTGACTTGAGACCGACGACTCCGTCACTTATCGCACCACTAGCAGCCCATTTTGCCTCATGAAGTTAATCCAAGTATTTATGGAGGGCTCGAACAATCTCAGCTGATCAACATTGAAGACGGGGTGGCGGGCAGTTCTAGTTTGAACACATTCTCCCTGACCTTCTCTAGTGTCATGTTCTACATGAATCCACTTTGGAAGGACATCATACCGAAGTCGTACAATTAGGACCTCGGGTAGGTGCTCGTGATAGATAAAAACCACTTCCTTTCCGGCTAGAGGTGACAGGAGGTAGGCGGGATGGTGACTTCTAGGCGATGGTAACTGCTAGGCTAAGGGGAAACCAGTACCCAGCAAGCAGATCAATCAAACAAAATAGAAAAGATAAAAGACAGGTTTTTGACTAGTGAGGATGCGGGCCTGTGCCATAGGCATGTAGGTTCAAACCCAGAGTGACTACTCCAATAGCACCCACCCATAAACTGGTTAGATGTATTGCTTCAAGTGCTCCAACTTTAGGTTCTCCGAGGCAGGGCTGTTTTGTTGTTTTTGACTTGTGTTTTGGGGTTCTTTTCTTAAACCTTGTTTGGGAAAATAACTTTTTTTAACTACGTTTAACCTAGGTCTATTTATGTATGAGATCAATCCTACAAATTTTGCAATTTTGGGACATTTTCAGACCACTGTTCATCTGATCTTTTATTTTATTTTTTTCCATTTTCTGAAAAATAATTCTTCTAACTGTTTTAACTAGATCTATATCATGTAGGAGACAAATCCACATTTTTCACAATTTATGGACCATTTTTTATATGAGCACCAACCTGTCACTATTCTTCCTTTTTCGTAATTTACAAAATACAACGTTATTATTCAAGCAGGTCTTTATCAAATATGTTTGGTATTTTTGGCACATTTGCGAAGTTGGAGACTTGGCAAGTTGTCAAGTGCAAGGTTCAGTTGCCAGACGGTAGCAAGTAGCAGAAAGATGGCATGAAATGATAATGTAGTTATAGGGTGGCAGCATGGGTCTAAAATAAGTGGGAACAGACAACACATTGTGTACCTATTGTGGTAGGATTGTACATGAGCATTAGCCAAGGTTCAGAATACTGCATCTGATAAGCTGATACATCTATATATCGGATCCAGGGTTAGTTAAAGGAAAAAAAAAACATGCCATAAGATGTGAAGTAACACGTGCCAAACAAGCAACAGATGCAAAACAAATTAGATTCCTGTCAAAACATTCATTGCATGTCAAGCTAAAGAGAGTCGCATGCCCAAAAGGAGCTTATATAGACTTGAACATGGCATTTACCAGGGCTGGATCAAGGGTGCAGACTGATATCTAAGAAATTATAAACTTCGTGTGAAGTCACTACTACATGAGACTGACGTTCGAAGATCAAAAGATGAAGAGACGCGAAAGTCAAGAGCAGTATAATGCAGGGGCATTTTACACCGGGCTCGAGTGGGGTAGCCCGTGGGATGCGGGGACACACTCGGAGTGGGCGGCCCATGTGATTTGGGGCCCACGAGCCCACGAGGGGGGTTTGGCGGAGGTCCTAACCCATGAGATGTGGGGCCTGGTGAGATAAAGGGATTAATTCGTCATACTCTAACAGTTCGAGCTTTTAGAGCAAGTGGTTAATTGTCCTGCATCAAATTAGTATCAAAGCGGAAAGTCTCGTGTTCGAGACTCCTCACCGGGGGTGATTAATGCAGGGGCATTTTCACACCGGGCTTGAGTGGGGTAGCCCGTGGGATGCGAGGACACACTTGGGGTGGGTGACCCATGTGATTTGGGGCCCACCGGAGAGGTCTCGTGTTCGAGACTCCTCACCGGGGGTGATTAATGCAGGGATGTTTATGGTAACCAAGTTAACTACCAGACATAGTATCTATGGTCACACTTGTACTCACACGTATCTGACAAGTATTATTAACGAATCACAACCACAACAACAAAGACCCTAGCTATTTGGATCCGATGCATTAAACTAGTTATTTGACTATCCTACTTGGTATCACTAGCATGAATATTGACAATAATAACAATGATCATTTTCAGCCTTCTCCAGCATCCATGTGGCATTTCAATTCGACATTAACAATTTAATGACAAACTTCTTATACTTTGTACCTCGTACTAGACAGTTAATTTTCTGAACATGCATCTATATGTTCAAAATTTTAATAGATTTTACATTTTCAGTAAGCCTGCTGCCATGTAGTCTATACATCAACACATCCACTATTGGCTAGTGTTGTGCATTATATAAACATAGAAGCTATACTCTACTAGTCAACCGAGCACACGCAAACACATGTGGAACATAGAGTTTTCAGAAATGTAATTTAAAAATAAATAATTTTAACTTAGTAAAATATTTATTAATTAAAGTTATTTTTATAATTAAGATAATGAAAAACCACAATGATACAAAACGTAAATAAAATTATTCTTGTATTAAAAAAGAAAATTTTAGTTAAATATATAAAATGTTGTCCCTTTCTTGAAAGGTAACCTCTTTTAAAGGACATAAAATATTGCAAAATATTATAATTTAAATCTTTAAAATATAACATAGTAAATAAATTGACAACTATTAGAGGTACTAGGATTCTAATATATTTAAATTTAAATAATTTTTAAATATCGCATACCAAATATTTAATTCAGATATTAATTAGGGGAATTTAATTATAAAAGAGAAATTCCTTGAATTTCACATTACGTTTGTTTAATTTTCTTGGTCAAGACATATACCCACACCTCATTTAGGGAGATCTTGTTACTCATTCTTGGAGAGGTCATATGATGCGAGAGTGTCATGTACGGTTCCTTTTAGACGAGTGTGGTACCACCACCTATCAGGCCGATGAGTGCTCCATGGAGCTGCATCCTACTCATCTAGTCCATGCACATCGCTCTCTCCAGAATTTTGGGAATTGTGGTTTGTAAGGAATTGGAGAGGCTGGTTAGTGGTTACTCTACAACTCGTATAGAATCTTATTCTACAATTTTATGTGCGGGCCCCACCAAGACATCTATGAAATCCACTCAATCCATCAATTGAACCCCCTCATGTTCTCCTCGGAGGCCAAAAATCAAGCGAGCAACCATGTAAAATCATGCCTAAAATCACATTTGTCACCCACCTGAATTTTGGAATAGCCTAAATTTTTGGTCATCCATTCATCCTGGTGCAACCCATATTAAGAATGATTTGGATGTCATATGGAAAATATGCAAGGCCTCATTTCAATGGTTCCTTATGGTGTGACAATCCTATGTGTTGGATCGGACTGAATTTTTGGGATACTGGGTGAACCTGAAAGGCCACACCTTATGGATGGAGTGATGTGGGCCCCACATTTCAGTGGGGCCAACAAACAAGTGTAGATATAAAAGTGTTTAGGAATTCACTAACAGACCTTCTAAAATAGGAAACTAAAATGCCTTGGAACTCCCTCTTTTATGGTAGGATAAATGTATAATAGCACAGGTACATGAAGATTAGTGTTCAATGTGTCAACAATATTCGCCGTAATTGTTGATATCACGTGGTGACGGTATGATATATAGTGTATTACATAAAATCCCATCTATCGACTTTATATCGGTCAATACATGCTGAGGTATTCAAATATTGAGCAATATTAGCATATATCACTGGAAATTTGAAAAAAAAAAAAAACAAAATATTGAAAAAAAAAAAATCCCATTTGGCTCAAACTTGTTTGGACAATTTTTTTTTTTTTTTTTTTTTTTTTTTTTTGAGGGGGGGGGGGGGGGCAAATTGTTCCTATGTGTTTTTAACAACTCGAATCGAGTTGTTTTGCACCCAAACACAACTTTGGAGGAGCAATCATGATCCAAAGGAGGAATCGAGCTATAACCGCAAAGGTGAGAAAATTTTTATTTTACTTGTTTCAATTTTTTTCTTTCTTTCTTTCTTTCTTCTTCTTTCTTAAGCAATGGATTTTAAGAAGCAATGGATTTTAATAAAGAGGCGCCGAAAATGGCGCAAAACTACAACCTAAACAAGGTAAGCATGCGCCGAAATGTGCACTTGTTTTTTTATAATGTTTTGATTTATAAGTGTATTGATGTCTTTTTCAACAATCATTGAAGTTTCATTGAAAAATTCGACCAATTTCCCAATGTTTCCAACAACAGAGATACATTACATGATACAACCAATATATCCCATGCGATAACCAATATGTATCCGTATCCCAAGGGTGTGATACATAACGCGATACCGATATTTCAAACACCACTCTCGTCTTAACCTTTCCAACCTAACCACAACCTCCTTTGGGCATTTAAGAAGCAACATGAAGTATAGCAGCATATTAGACAATGCCACTTTTATGAGCATTATCCCGCCAACCAAGGAGAGGTAGCGGCTCTTCCACCTCGACAACTTCCTTTCAACCTTTTCAATAACCCTATCCGAAAGATGCTTAACCATTTTGCTGATACAAAGAGGAACGCCAAGGTAAGATGAAGGAAAGGGCCCCACACCACACCCAAAAAACTTCGCTGACTTCCATCTACGGTAATATTGTTGATACACAATGCATCTGCAATTTTTCCCATGACCATGACACCCAGGACCCAGACTTCAATCCTTACCTTTATAGAAGTCTTTTCTTCCTTTTGTTTCAGTTGAAGGTGCTGTAAATTAATTCCTCTGTTCATTATTGGATATTTTATTCTCTATTTGTGGCAGTTAAGAGGGAGTGCTGACTTTACAATTGGTATGTATACTTTTTCCCCTCATTTAAGATCAATCCCTTGCCTATCAAATGAAGAGAAAAGAAAAGGTCCAATCCTCTTTGTGATACATCACAAGGGCAACAATGCAATTGATTAAGAAAGGGTACTAGCTATAACATTTACCCTCCTCTCAAAATGGCAAACTTGTCCCTGAAGCTAACAAACATTACAGGCAGTATCCACAACTAGGTAACTACATGTGTATCTTAGACCGAGGCTCTTTTTTTTTCTTTTTAGTTTTTGGTTGTATGTTTATGTTTTATGGCTTGTATTATATGACATTTGAATGATATAAACTCGTTTTGGATACAATTGCATCACTCATGGCCAAACGGTTTACTCCCTTGAACACGGTGAAGTGCTTTGAGTTCTAAGTGTGTAATCATCTGTATTTTAACTTCTCCCAAAGCTTCCCTGAAAAATTCCACCATTTTCCTGAAGCGACTGCAATTTTTCTGTCAGATTGTGACACAATACACGAAACGTGTGATATTTCATATCACAAAGGTGTGATGCAAGGATGATACCAATGCTTCGAACATTGACCAAGAGATCAAGCATCAATATTAAGCTTCCACCACTTAGAAAATTCTCCACAAAAACTAAGTAGGCTCAGTAACTTATACCAGTGATAACTGAAAGAAAAGAATGTATTATAAGGAAACATAATTAAGGTGAATTTCATATGAACACTATTCAATCATATGCTAGGAACAACATCACCTCATAGAAAAGTGCACTGTTAGAACCCAACGATCCATCAGCAAAAGCTTTAACACCACCAAGGTAAATCCATTGGCTTAGGGCCCTACCTGTCTCTTTAAAAAGATCCTAAGCAAATAAAGAATTAAAGATAATAAGCAAAAAAGTAGTGGACAAGGTAAAGAAACAAAGATAAAGAATTAAATGATGATTATGAGCAGACAAGATCTAGCCTTTACACAGAGATTTAACCACACACACACACACACACACACACAAAGATAAAGAATTAAATGATGATTATGAGCAGACAAGTCGACTGTGTAACCCACTAGATTACTATCCCATACATCAGATTGAGGCATACATTCTCAAAGTGCCTAGTCTAGCTTTAATTGGAATGATGATATATTCTAAAGGAATAGGAGAGGTTGTGAAAAAAATAAATACATAATAGAGTTGTAGTCATCCATAAGCCTTATCCTTTTGGCTATCATCAAAAACAAGGTTGCTTTTAAACTTTTTCCAAATACATGCCTACCACTTCAACTGTTAGCTATTTTGGCACCTACTGTCAGATACCATCAAGTATATCATAATGTATTTTTTAAAATGACAAAAATGCCCTTTTTGTTTTTTACCAACCCTACAATCGCACGCACGCCCCTCTCTCCCCATCAAAAGAGGAAACCAAATCCTCGCACACAACTGCAGGCCTTCTTGGCTGTACGATTACTCTTGTATTTGGTTTTCTAATAATACCCTATCAATTCATTTTTAAAAAAAGGCAATACACATGACAATAACAATACTTATAACAAGTCAAAAGTTGAAAATGATCCCTCTTCATAAAATGACTAGTACAGTATTGGCCTAAATGTAACAATAGCTTTTCTAGGTAAACCAAGCAACCCAAGAACACTATGTACCCATTTGGATGCACTATTTGAATTAAATCATAATTATTAATGTCATAAAAGTGAAAACAACCAAATTGTAATTGCCAGTCTCATGCCTGCCTAATTGCTGGTGAGCTTGTCCTTTAACCTCATGGTCGAAGGATCAAGACTGATATCTGTGTTTTCCCTTCTTCCAAGTCTACGTGACCTAATCAACAAGTTGGATGGCAAGTAAACATTATAGTGGGCCCCATGTAGTTTTTTATGGTAAACATTCAATACATCAATGTTTTTCCATTGTGGAGTGCACCTAAAATTTGGATCTATGTCATTTTTTAGCTCATTCCCAGAAATAATTATCCAAAAGGGACGGACGGCTTGGATCAAACAAAGAGATCATTGTAGAGCCCACACCAAAATCCCTTGTACATATAGATTGGCATTTCGTCCCTACACAAGGGGAGCGGACTCGGTGTTACCCAATTAACACATTAGTGGGTGTTACCCTTGCCGTGGGGCCCACCCTGATGATGTGTTGTATATCCATGCAGTCCAGCCCATTTTACGTCGTGGTCCAAAAAATTGCATAGATCCAAATCTCTAGTCAACTACACCATAGGAAACAATGGTGATTGAGCGTCTCACCATTAAAAATTCCAAAGGGCCCTTCGTAAGGTTTTTGTAATGTTTATTTGTCATCCAACCTGTCGATAATGTCAAGAAGACTTGGATGAAGGGAAAAATACAATGATCAGCTTGATTCAAAACTTATGTGGCCCACAAAACGTTTTTAATATTCATTGATCATTGTTTCTAGTGGTATGGTCCACCTGAGATTTGGATCTTCTTAAGGCTTGGGATCGCGTCCTAAAATGAGATGGAAAAATAGAGGGACAGTGTGGATATGCAAAAAATGCATCAATGTTAGCCTCACACAGTTAGGGTAACACCCACTAAAGTGTTACTCAGGTAACAGCTAATCCGCTCCCATGAGGAAGATACAAAATGCAGGACGTGGATTTCCTACCTTTCTCAAGAAGTTCGTGCACAAGGATGTTGGATGGGGCCCACTGCGATGTTTGTGAGAAATCCACCCTGTCCATCCATTTTTCAAACTCATTTTAGGACATGTGACCAAAAATTAGGTGGATCCAAACTCAAGTGGGCCACATGAGAGGAAACAATGGGGATTCAGTGAGCACCGTTGAAACATTCTTATGGCCATAAAAGTTTTGTATCATGCTAATTTTTTTGTGTTTTCACTTCATCCAAGTTTTGTATCATTCTTATGGCCATAAATGGTTTGGATGGCATATAAACAACAAGGTGGAGCCCAGAAAGGTTTCAACGGTAGGCATTTCTTTCCTCACTATTTCCTTTCATGTGGCCCACTTGAGCTTTGGAGCCACCTCATTTTTTGTCACATGTCCTAAAATGAGTTCGCAAAATGGATGGACTTGGGGGATTTCTCACAAACATCTCGGTGGGCCCCACCGAGCATCCTTGTGCAGGAACTTCCTACGAAAGGAAACTTGGATTCAGTGTTTTCACTTGTGCAGGAACTTGGGCCCCACCGAGCATCCTTGTGCAGGAACTTCATGGTTGCACCACATGAGAGGAAACTTGGATTCAGTGTTTTCACTTCTTATGGCCATAAAAGTTTTGTATCAAACTCATTTTTTTGTGTTTTCACTTCATCCAAGTTTTGTATCATTCTTATGGCCATAAATGGTTTGGATGGCATATAAACAACGAGGTGGAGCCCAGAAAGGTTTCAACGGTAGGCATTTCTTTCCTCACTATTTCCTTTCATGTGGCCCACTTGAGCTTTGGATCCACCTCATTTTTTGTCACATGTCCTAAAATGAGTTCGCAAAATGGATGGACTTGGGGGATTTCTCACAAACATCTCGGTGGGCCCCACCGAGCATCCTTGTGCAGGAACTTCCTACAAAAGGCTTCCGCAGAAAATCTGATCTCAAGATGCACTAGTTGAACTAATTCAAAAGGGGGGTAAAAACGTCGTTTATAGAGATAACGGTTGCACCCGTTAACAAGACATTAGTCAAAGTTCAAACAACAAGTTTTTTACCGTATTCTAAAATGATAGGCGGGTATTTGGAAAAAGTTAAAAAGCGGGCTTGTTTTCTATGATAGCCAAAAAGGCAAGCTGATGGATGACTATAACTCAAATATATATATAATGGAGATATTGTGAATTTTAAAGAAATACTTGGATTGTAAATGGTTGTCCATCCATGAAGTTTATTTTTACCGGTGTAATGGTTAGTACACTTATTGGTCCACACCTATAAATAATGTGTTAAGATTCACCATCTCTAAATACTTTCAAAGTTTCATTGCGTACTTTGAAGGATCCCATCTACCCAACTATCCACTGAGCATTTAGAAGGTATCTTATAATAGCCAGAAAGCCCAGAACAACACAACCGCTAGAACCATTCCACAAAAACACAAGAAAATTGACCAAGGAGAATTCATCTTGTGTACATCAAAACTGTTGATCTTGGAGAAGAAGAAAGAAAGTATGGAAAAAAGAGAAGAGAGGAAGAAAGAGAAAAACGTGTGAAAGAAATGGGACACTCTTCAGCCCCACAAGCTCCACCTTTTGTTTTATTATACTAGGGCTTTCACTTAAAATGTGAAATTACAAAAATACCCTCAATAAAAAGAAAGCACACTACCAAAGAGCCAAAGACTCATGGACACACAACCCGAATGCATAAAGAGTGAACCCAAACAAGATGATCACACGTGTGATCATGTCACACATGGACACGTCACATGTGTCCACACATGTGATCACTTCACATGTGTGATCATTCTAACACTCCCCCTCAAGCCGGAGCATATATATCATAAAGGCCCAGCTTGTCAAAAAACTTGTCTAAATGAACTCGACTGAAAGCCTTTATGAACATGTCAGCAACTTGATCTTCAAATTTAATGAAAGGGGTTGATATTTCCTTGTTCTCGACCTTCTCTTTGATGAAACTTGGTTATCACAATATAGATTCATGGGGTATCAACCTCAAAACTTAACTCACACATCAATGTCTTCAGCCACACAAGTTCCCACGTGGTATGGGCGATGGCTCTATATTCTACTTCTGCACTAGAACGAGCAACGACTTGTTGCTTCTTGCTTCTCCGGGTAACAAGAATACATCCTACAAAGGTACAACAACATGTGGAGGATCGCCTATCTGAAAGAGATCCAGCCCATCTGCATCATAGAATCCTTCAACTTTAAGGTGACCATTTTGCTGGTAGAGAATTCCACGTCTTGGGGTGCCCTTCAAATATTTAAGTATGCGGAACATAGCTTCCACACGAGATACACAAGGAGCTTGCATAAACTGACTAACTACACTGACTAGATAAGTAATATCAAATCATGTAATGGTTAAATAAATCAATTTACCAACCAACTAGTGATATCTACCTGGATCATCAAACATGTCTCCTTCATTTGCACTTAACTTAGAGTTTGTGTCCATGGGAATTATAACCGGCTTAGCCCCCAGTAAACCTGTCTCTTCTAACAAATCCATGACATATTTCCTTTGCGATAAATTAATTCCCAATTTTGACCTAGCTACCTCAATACCCAGAAAGTATCGAAGGTAGTCTAAAAACTTTGTACAAAAGTTGCAAGAATTTCTTCAACTCAGATATGCATTTACTATCATTTCCAGTAATGATGATGTTGTCTATGTAAACAAGAACCAGAGTGTCAGTCTCACTCTACCTAATAAAGGTTGAGTGATCAACGTGCCTGTGTTTCATCCCGAACTGAATTACCAAATTACTGAATTTGTCAAACCACATGCGTGGAGACTGCTTTAAACCATAAATTGATTTTCTTAGCCAACAGACTTTATCAGACTCCCCCTGAGCAACAAAGCCAAGTGGTTGCTCAATGTATACTTCTTCAAGCAAATCACCATGAAGAAATGTATTCTTCACATCCAGTTGATATAGGGGCCAATCTAAATTTGCAACAATAAAGATCACCACACGAACTAAATGAAGCTTGGCCACCAAGGAGAAGGTTTCAGAGCAGTCTACTCCAAAAGTCTGAGTATACCATTTTGCCACCAACCAGGCCTTTAAACAATCCACAGTGCCATCAGACTTGTACTTCACCACATATATCCATCTCTACCCTACTACATGTTTCCCTACAGGTAACTTAGCTAAAGTCCAAGTTTGATTTTGATGAAGTGCAGCTATTTCTTCTTCCATAGCTCTTGCCACCCATCAATATGAAGAGCCTCCTGAAACGATCAAGGGACAGACACAGACGTCAAGGACAAAGCAAACTGTAGAAATGAAGGTGATAAACCATTCAAGGAAATAAAAATGAAAATAGGATGTAGAGTACAAGAACGTATACCCTTTTGAATAGCAATAAGTTGATCAGCTTCATTTAACAAGTCTAGTGGAGACCGAAGAGGAGGATCTTCAGATGGATTGGTAGAACTAGTGGAGGGCACATTACTAGAAACTTCAATACTTCTCTTGGAACGTCTGGATTAGACCTGCAACGATGGTAAATTTGGACGTGACTCGGTGGTTTGCTTTCCAAGTAAATTTGTGTCCGTCATCACAAGAATAGTGGTAGAGTTTTTGAAAAGTTGCAATGTCTTCCCATTATCTGAGAAATATAGAGTATTTTCAAAAAATGTGACATCCATGGACACATATCGTATACGGGTGACAGGATTATAGCATTTATAGCCACGTTGAGTATTTGAGTACCCTAGAAACACACTTTATAGCTTTGAGTTCAAACTTATCGAAGACATGAACAAATTGATGTACAAAACATATGCATCCGAAAATTTTAAGATCAAGAGAAAATGAAAGATGCTAGGGATACAAGACAAAAAGGAATTTTACCTCATAATACTGACGAGGGCATCCGATTTATAAGATAACATGCAGCTAAAATGGCATCACCCCAAAACTTCCTTGGAACCTTCATGTCCAACAATAATGCCCTAGCCACTTCAAGCAAATGATGGTTTTTACGCTCCGCAACTCCATTTTGATGCAGTGTGTGAATAGGATGTTTGATGAATGATACCATGAGATAAGAGATAGGAGTGAAAAAATTTTGATGTGTACTCGTCGACATTATCTAATCTTAGAACACACACTTTAGCATCAGAGTTTGGATTTGTGCATGAAATTCTTTAAAACACATAAACACCTCAGAACATTCTTTCATCAAATATAACCATGTCATTCTAGAGAAATCATCCGCAAAGATGACAAAATATTTAAAGTCAAATAAACTAGAAATATGAACGGGTCCCCAAACATTTGAATGTATCAAATAAAATGGTTTATCACTAACTTTATCTTCACAGCAAAGAAAAGACAATCTGTAATGCTTGCTTAACTCACAAGCTTCACATTTTAACTTAGACACATGGGACAAAGACGAGACAAGACTCTTCAAATTAGCTAAGGATGGGTGCCCAAGCCTGGAATGCCATTTATGAAGAGAGATGTTAGTTTGCAATGCAGCTTCAGCTCCGGTCATTCCACTCTTGAAACAGTAGAGTCCATTAGATTCACGCCCTCCACCAATCATCATCCCCATCTTTAGATCCTAAAAGTCACAATAAAAAAGATAAAATTTGACAGAGAAATTTAGGGATTTGGTTAGTTTACTTACAGATAATAAACTCAACAGAAACTTCCGAATATACAAATTGAAGACAATGATAGATGATGTAAGACACGGTGCCTTCACCAGATACACTAGTTGAAGTGTCATTAGGCAAGGTGATAGACGAAATAGATGAAGAATAGACAAACTTGGACAACAAATTATGCCTACCAGTCATATGATCAGAAGCACCAAAATCAATAATCCATGAAGTATACTCAGAAAAATGTAAAACAAAATGTACCTGACTGAGTAAGGTAGCAGTGGAGGAAGAGGCGAGAGTGGAATGATTTTTAGAAGCTTGGCATAATCTTCCTTGGACATAATGACTATGTCACCTGAAGTACTCGGCTCAGCAAGAGTGGCAAGATTGGATACATAACCTTCTGAACTATCCTCTAGTGAATTGACTTGATTAGCCCAAGCAGGCTCCCCATGTAAATCCCAGCATGAATCAACATTATGATTGTTGAGGCCACAATGAGTGCAGTGACGATTACCGCAACCACAACCATACTGCCACCACGGCAACTCCCAAATCTACCACCTCAACCACAACCACCTCAAATTCCTCCATCACCTCTGCTTACTGCAAAGATAAAAGTCGAACGATCTAATGAAGTAGAGTTATGAGTAGACATGCTTGTTGTCCTCTTAACTCTGGCGAACGCTTCTGTCACTGAAGGAATTTCACTACCTCGAAGAATCTAGGACTTCACAGGCTTGAACTTAGGTTGAAAGCTAGAGAGAAATTTGGCAACACGAAATTCTTCCCTTTCCATACGCATAACCTCAAGATATGTTGGCAATGGTTGATATACATTCAACTCTTCCCACATGCCACGTAGGACAGAATAATATTCTCCCACACTTCTATCTCCCTATTGGAATGCGAATATATTCTGTAGGAGTTCATAAATACGGATTAAATTTTTCTCACCAGAATACATCTCCTTCAAGGTGTCCCAGACATCTTTGGTGGTCTTAAGGAAGATTACATTGGTATTGATATGTGGTTCCATGCTATTCCACAACAATGCACTAAGTTGGGCATCCTCTGCCACCCAATTATCATAATCTGTCACAGTGACATTAGGTTTAGGCGAGGTCAAATACTTAACTTTTCTCTTTCCAATTAGAAGAACTTCTACAGATGTCGCCAACTGTAGATAATTCGTGTCATTTAATTTCATTGATGTTATTTGGAGAGGCACCAAATCCGATGAGGATAAAATACTGCTCTTGGGATCATTTTTGGAATCCATCTGAATAACAACAAATATTTTTTTTTTCTCGAACACAAATCCTACAACAAACTGTCGTACTAAATCAATACCTACTTTCAAGCTTTAACTTGTCTCAATAAAGGAGGGCTTCATGAAACTTCTGAATATTCAGGCTTCAAATCTGATTCCATGCTTCAAAACTGACTATAGATTGCATATTGGATGAAAGATGGCCCACTTTGTCCCATCATGCGGGTAGAATGAAAAAGCAGGCCTTACACACCTTCGTTAAACACGATTTCACCACCCATCACGTGGGGGTACGACAACTGTAAGAGATTAGGTTAGATCAGCCCCAAACACGTTAAGGTTTCTCATTAGAGAGAATGAAAAATAAATTTAAAAAGAAGTAAAATAAAGAAGAGAGATCAAGAAGAACAAATGGATCAGCGTCGCTCTCATACCATGTTGATCTTGGATAAGAAGAAAGAAAGAAAGGAAGAAAGAGAAGAGAGGAAGAAAGACGAAAACGTGTGAGAGATATGGGATACTCTTCAGCCCCACATGCCCCACCTTTTGTTTTATTATACTAGGGCTTTCACTTAAAAGGAGAAATTACAAAAATACCATCAATAGAAAGAAAGCACACTATCAAAGAGCTAAAGACCCATGTACACACAACCCCAATCAAGATGATCACACATGTGATCACGTCACACATGTGGACACGTCACATGTATCCACAAGTGTGATCACTTCACACGTGTGATCATTCTAACAAAAACTACAATCATCTAGATCTCAAACCTCAAACCTTTGCCTCAAGCACTTACAAATCTTATTATTCTGATTCATAGCCTTTCTGGATCATCAAGCAACTTATTTTTCTACCTCTTGTCACCATTGACACTCCAATTACCTATTTACACTAGTAACAAAGCCTTCACCCTAGATCAAACCCATCTCACACATCCAAAATCCATACACTGGATATGATGTCCTTACATCAAACCATGTCTACAATCTTATAAATAAACCAATATGAATATCTCGTACCTTCTTTGCAATCTAAATCATAACCCGAAACTGAACGCAAAGTTCAAATTGACGTGCAACCAATCAGATTTTTAACCGCTTAAGGAATAAATATTTCATGATTATCAATCAACAAATAAATAAATATTCCACAAAAAAGGAATTTAATGATATAAAAAGTTTCTTCAAATAACTAGAAGTTTGTGGAAAGTTCTTCTAGAAATAGAAGTCTCACAACATAAACAGTTTCATGAAATATGATTCCCCAAAATATAGAAAGAAATAACAACAACAAAAAAGTTGTAAAGGTTCAACTAGTCAATAGGTGTTTTATGTTAAGGGCATGGTTTACGATCTCGTCCAATTCAATATGTGTCATCTGCTACATATCAGATTCTCGACCCAATCATTATGATACAAAATTTGTTTACTATGTTAATAGCACAGAAAATCAGGGTAGAATTCATCACTTGAAATCCTCCTAGACGTACCAACACTAACAATTTTAGAAATCATTCCCATGCACTAAGATAAAGAGATTGCAAAATGATGCCTAAGGTAACTTTCTAATATCCTAATGTTTATCTTGTGAATTTAGTATGACATGCCATAGGTAAGCAAATGGAAGATTAGGCAAACAGATTGTCATTGCCAGCACATAAACCTCAAAAGGAACCCAAAATTCCGTTCATGCTATCATTCTACTAAGAGCTTCTCTGATGATAAAAGAGAGTGGATATCCCTAAGGCAATGACCATCATTAGAAAATCCCCTAGGAGAACCATTAAGAATGATGGAAGACTGGGCAGAATACAAGCTCTCCATTTAGTCTTAAATCGCATGCAGCCGCAGATATAATCAAAGAAGCCCTAACCACATAATCGTACGCTTTATCTATGTCAATCCTACAAAGAGAACTGCCACAACATTCCTATGCTACAGCCCGAACATTCATTAGTGATTAAAACTCAACGAGTCTCTTGGAAATGCTCCTTTGGAGGAAGGAAATGATATCCTTAGCCATCTCTTGCTAGTCTTGAAGGAAGAACTTTAGCAATGAGTTTATTGAGGCCACTAACTAGACATTGGATTTGGTCCGTCAATTCCATATATTCCTCTCCTTAGAGCAATGAAGTTTGTATTCATGCTTCGTAAACTTTCATCTTTCGTAAAACCCATTGAGGAATTAAAACAAAAAATGAATGAAAAGTAATGCGATTATATTAAAGCTGAAAACCAAAAAAAAAAAAAAAAAAAACAAGAGGCACATAGATGATGAGAAGCCATCTCACCAGACACAAACAAAAGAGAAGCGCAAGCCTCCTCTCATAGAGAAGAAGGGGGAAAAAAAAAAAGACATAAGAGTCCAAATATCCAATGCGCATACAAAATCAAAGTACTGCCTTCCCTAGAGGACTCCTTTCCAATTCTCTTGGTAGAAGCAAGTGAGAAGCTATTGGGTACCAGTGCCTTGACATTAACCATGTGAAAAATGGAATTTTTAGTCTCAAAATAATCTCTCCATTACAATTAAAAACAAGAATAGAATAATGAACATATATTTCCAACAGTGCTAGGCGTTAAAGAATTCCATGGTAAAATCAGTGTTTTAAATAGCAAATAAAATAGCAAATAGCATATAGCGTAGTGTTCAACACTCTGAAGTGAAAGGCATAAGCTACGTAGCGTGTAGCACAAGCTACATGCAAGATTCCACTCGCCCCATGGTTGGGAACTAATGATTGGTTCGGTCTACAAAGATTTTGGATTTGCTCATAATAATCAAATTATATCTGGTCTTGTTTCCACTTTTCCAGTCATTCTAGATACAATTTTGAAATATTGGATCTTCCATTATTTAAATCGTGTATCTCCTTCACTTGTAGTGGTTTATCATTCAATGAATGAATGAAGAACTCTAGATTTCTAATTAGGGTTGTGCTTGGTTCATGAAATTTCAAGATATTTGGTGCAACCAAACACAATCTAAAATTATAGGAAAATAGGGTAAAGATTAAGTACAAAGATAAAGAAATAGCAATGGAACTATTTGAATATTGTTTTTTTTTTTAACATGACGATATTATTAATAAATGGCCAAAGCCATAATTTACAAGTATACAAAACAGAAAAGATTTACAACTCCCGCCAACAATTTGGAAAATGAGTAATAACCTTTGATCATGTTGCCCATTCCGTTACATGGGATATAACCCTTCTAAACACCTCTATGACCTGCCCCTTACGATCTCATAAACATCAGTCATTCCTCTCAAACCATAGAACCCATATCCGCTAACAAACTTAATTGCCAGATTTGTCTCCAAATTTTCCCTATGACCCCGCCATGCCACATCAAAAGGAAATTATCAATAGATCTTAGCAACACTCATGCAACTCCAAACTTAAAAATTTTATCTCACAATCCTTTTGCAAATGTGCAAATGTATAAAAAGATGATCCACAATTTCCTCATCTTGAAGGCATAGAAAACATATATTCGAAAGAACCATCTTCCTCTTCTGAAGATTATCTATTGTTAGCACCTTCTTCCTGCCCACTAGCCAAACAAGTGCCGCGACCTTTGGAGGAGCATCATAGCGCCAAACTAACCCTATCGAAGAAACCCCGTCGCTAACATCATCCCCACTATGCATATAGAAGGATTTCACTGAAAACTTGTCAGACTTATCCTTTAACCATTTAATTGATTCAGAATCTGAAATTACCGGAGTCACGTTGGATAACAACTCAAGTAAGCAAATAAATTCCTCAATTTCTTCATTCTATAGATTCCTTCTACACGGCGGAGCCCACACAACTTCCTCTCCTTGAATGGAGAAGCAACTAGCCTCCCTCAAGTCTGCCTCAACCAAGATCCCCACTAAACGTGGCAAATTTTCACTCAATTTTTTACCCCCACCCATGTATCCTCCCTAAATCTAATGTTCTTTCCATCCCCCAAATAGGGACGCGAATTTCCTGTGAAAGGCATGCGCAGGAACTTCCTGTGAAAGATGATGTGTTCCAGTAAAAACCTGCTATACAAGTAGCTGATGTGGCTGGATTTAAAGGCTATTAACGGAGTCTCCGTTAATATTAGCCGTGAGAGTCGAGCATGTACGTGGGCGCCTCTTCATTTTCTTTTTTATTTTCTGTTTTTCCTCTTTCCTCCCCCTCCCTTTCTCCCTCTCTAAAACTGAAGCTAAAAAATTTAAATAATAAAAACAAAAAACAAAAAAAAACAAAAAAAAAAAAAAAAACACCCACCAAGCTTTTATTTTGGGACATGACACTTGGCAAGGAGATGATCTAGGACCTGCAGACGTTCTCCCATTTGAATAGGTAACTATTTAGGGTTTTTTTTCTGTTGGAATATGAAAATGTAAGAATTTATTATTATTATTTCGCTTTGTTGCAGACTTGCAGTTTAGGGGAATATAGGTTTTCAATTTCATTAGCTGATGGAAATATGGGGTGTGTGATTTCCTTGTTTTGATGTTTCTTCTTCTTTCTCTTTAGGGTTTTTCTTTGGGTTTTTTTTTTTTCCATTCTACACATACATTAAAGTAGAAAATCACAGAGTTTGGGCAATCTGTGCACACATTCAACCGAACCATGGGTGGATGATGTGTGGTACCATGGATTGTCTTCCACCCAAGATGGGTTAGTTCAAAGCCATCCCCACCTGTAGGTCCTTGCAAGAACACGACAACCCTCTTTTTAGTTGTTTATGACCAGTCCAAATTCTAGATTGATGTTATGGATTCTGTGTGTGCAAATTTTGGGTGAAATTAGTATCAGGGCTATCAATGGGCTAGGCTAGGCTTGGCTTTTGGGCCAAGATTTTGGCATTCTGACAAGCCTATTAGAATGACTCTATTCAAGATACTCATTTTTCTTAGCCCAAACCTAGTCCATTGATGGCCCTATCCAGCACGTGCAAGTGGGGTTAGGTGACAAGGTAATGCGTCGTGGAACAAAGTTTGGACAATAATTTGTGGCATGTTTAATGAATGAGTCAGGCTTGGGCTGAATCCTAATCAAACCCAAACCCGGCCTATTACCACCCTTAATCAAGTGAAGCCTCCAAGGATTGTGTGTATATGCATTTGCCCTAGGAAAATATAGAAAGTATGCTTACTTTTTTACTTCAATGAATTATTATTTTATTTTTATTCTTGGTTTTGCACTTTCAGTATTTAGATGAATACATTGGCCATTTTGGTTTTTTTTTTTAATGGCACACTATTACTTTTTCTATTGTAAGAATTGGTTGCCTGATTTTTTTTCTAGATTTTTCACTATTGTGTATGTGTATCTACATGTATGTTTTTGACAATTTTCTATTGGTACTAAGGGTAAATGGATGACATGGGTGCCTTGGATAACCAAGTTTTTCCCTAGTCATGTCGAAGGTTGGACTTCAATGTTGAAGAGGGACATCATGTTCAGGAAGCAGTACATGAAGTATTGGTTCGGGTGAGAAATTAGATGAACCAAACCTTAGAATGGAGTTCAATTCTGAAGAGAGTGCATATGAGTTTTATAATAAATATGCTGGGAAGATAGGGTTTAGTGTTCGAAGATCATCATGTAACAAATTAAATAATGGTATCGTGACTCAAAAAATATTTTGTTGTTATAAAGAAGGTCGAAGACAGAAAGATAAACGAACTGTTCAAGTATAAATGTCTGAATATAAGAACAAGATGTCGAGCAAAAATGACCATTAGGCTTCAAATGAATGGTAGATTCAGTGTCACTAATTTTGTTGCAGAGCATAACCATGAGGTCATTACACCATCAAAAGTACACATGTTAAGGTCACAACGAGGTTTAATTGATGCTCAATCAGCTGTAGTAGATATGGCAAACAATTCAGGCATAACACCATCAGCAATTATGGCATTTATGAGCAGACAAGCTGGAGGTCGAGAGAATTTGGGATACCAACCTATTAATTACAAAAATTACTTGCGAAAAAAGCGAATGAAAGCGATGGAAAAGGGAGATGCAGGAGCTATTTTAGAATATTTTACAAAAATGCAAGTAGAGAATCCATCTTTTTTTTTTCTTTTTTTTTTTTTATGCAATACAGGTAGAGATGAAGATGATCAAATCACCAATATTTTTTGGGCAGATGCAAAGTCAATAATGGATTATAGTTGTTTTGGAGACGCAATTTGCTTTGATACTACATACAAAATAAATAGTTATGGTCGTCCATTTGCCCCATTTATTGGGGCAAATCATCACAAACAAACAGTCATATTTGGTACAGCCTCGTTATATGATGAAACAACTGAATCTTTTAAGTGGTTGTTTGAAACTTTCTTAAATGCAATGTCTGGAAAGCAACCAAGGACAATCTTAGCAAATCAATGTGCTGCAATGCACAATGCAATAGCTGATGTGATGCCGGAAACGTACCATCGTCTATGTATCTGGCATATATACCAAAATGCTGCAAAGCACCTTAGTAATGTATTTCATGGTTCAAAAAGTTTTCAATATGATTTCAGTAGGTGTGTGTATGATTGTGAAGAAGAGGAAGAGTTTCTAATTGCATGGGATAATATGCTTGAGAAATATGATTTGATGCAAAATAAATGGTTACAAGCATTGTTTAAAGAAAGAAAAAATGAGCTTTGGTTTATGGCAAAAATACATTCTGTGTTGATATGAAGAGCACACAACGGAGTGAAAGCATCACTAATGTTTGAAGAAATATTTAAGTTCCAAACACAATCTTTTGTATTTCTTCACACATTATGAACGACATTATGAACGAGTAGTGGCTAATCGACAATATCGAGAATTGGAAGTTGATTTCAAAATGAGGCAAAGTAGCCTGATATTGTATGTTGATGTGGAGATGTTGATGGAAGTAGCAAAAGCATACACTCCAGAAGTATTTAAAATGTTTCAAAATGAGTACGAAAAGTTTCATAGTCATGCAATTAATAAAAGTGGTGAATTTGATACAGTGTCAGAGTCTCAAGTTGTTTGTAATGACAAAGGTGGAGGTCGTCTTGTCAAATTTGACACATCAAATAATACAGTCACATGTAGTTGTAAGAAATTAGAGTTTGTCGAGATACTATGTAGTCATGCACTAAAAGTTCTAGATTATTATAATATATAGGTGCTTCCTCCCAATTATATTTTGAAGAGATGGCAAAGAGATGCAAAGGTTGGTACTATGAAGGACCATCTTGGGTTTACCGTACAAGATGATCCTAAGATTTCTTTAGGGAAGCATTATAGCTATTTGTGTCACAAGTTTGTTAAAATTGTTTCAATGGCAGCGGAATATGAAGATGGATTTGATTTTGATGATAGATATTCAAACAAATTTCATGATGAATTGACAGTGTATAAAAGGGATCAAGAAACTCCCACTGATGACATCTCAAACTAATGATGAAAATGTAGATACTGAAATTGTCTGTCATCAACCAACTGACAATGAACTTCCAATTATGACATCTTAAATTAATGATGAAAATGTAGATACTGAAAGTGTTCATCATCAACCGACTAACAATGAAGTTACTTTTGTTGATAGTCTCCGCTCGCAAACTATAAGTGGGATTAAATGAAGCCTAGAGTTGGAGGTGATCGCCGTACATTTAAAAATCCTATAGCTAAAGGAAGGACGAAAAACTCCCAAACCGAATCCATCCAGCCACAAATGAATCAAGAGAGAAATGATTCAACACAAGCACCAAATATCCTTCACCTTCCTTCATTTCACCCTTCACATTGTCCAAGCGTATTCTCTCAACTAAGCCAAGTCAATCAAGTATTATTGAGATTTTATTTACTAAACTTGTCATATCATTTGTTATCCACATTACAGTATTTTATACTTTGTTTTTCCATACCAAGGTCAAAAAGTTCCTATGGTGAGTCCTTTTGGATTATCAATGGCTTATGGGTACCATCAACCTAATATTAACATATACCAGCAAAATTCCTTGAGCATCAAATCTCAAGTAAATTTGAGATTTTTTAAAACTAAAATATATCATATGTGGTTCTCACAACACGTGCTCATGAACTGTGATTCTATTATTTTGTTATTTCTTTGCCAGGGTAGCTTTGTTACTAGTGGGAGTTATTTTGGAGTACCTGGCAGAAGCCATGGACTACTTGGTCATCGTAAAGTCGTAATGAGTTGCGTAGCTGGCACTAGTGGATCCATGAATGCACACCATATGCCCCTTGTGGGTGCCAAACAAGCATCAATTGGTAACAACAAAATTATTCGAGGACCAGTGCCTGCCTAAGGTATGAATCGTTGTAGCATGTATTAATGTTATTTTTTTTCTTAGCACATAAGCTTACAAATATTTCGACTAATGTGTATGGTTTTGTTTTTGTTCAGCATTCTAGTAATTACATATTGACTTGTTAGTTATATCACACTTTGGAGGGCTGCGAGCTCGATGTCAATGTTAGCTAGTTGCATTGTAGTTTGGAGGGCAGAATAGTTTTTTTGCGCTATGAATATTTGGGGGATTTCTTGGATGCAGAAAATGAGATATTGTACAGTGGATGTGTGGGGTCTTTTTGTTGGATGCAAGTCTACCCACCTTTTGCGCATGTTGGATTTGTTGAATGTGAGGATAGTCCTTTTCCCATCATTTCTTAATGTAAGATGTGGAGCTTATTGTTGGTCCTCTGTTGGGGTTTCTAAGGTTGTTCTATTTCAGTTCAGAGGCTTTGTTTTTTTTTTTTTTTGGGTGTGTTCAAGTTTGCCTATTGTTGGTTAGGCTAATGGTTTGGGTGGCAGTTTTGTTCAGGTTGTCTAAGTGCTTAGACCTCTCACCTATTGTCTTATTTTGTTTGTTTTTGTTATTCTTGTATACCTCTATTCCATATGATAGGCATGGTTCCTTTTTATTTTTGTAGAGCCTGCGTGAATTGATGTATAGGCTATTTTTTTGCGTAAAGAATGCTATACAAGAAAGGGAAAAAAACAAAAGAAAATTTAGTTGTCACTCACTTAGTGGGTATATGTTATGGTTCTTTTGAGAGTGTTGTGGGTTTGGTTTCATGAAAGCCAGTTGTTTTCTTTCTTTCTTTCTTTTTTCTTTTTTTTGTTCCCTTCTGGTTAGTTGATGTGATTAATGGTATTTGAATCATTGGGATATGGAACTCTTTCAAATCCTATTTGAACTCTTGGGTTATTGTGTTATGCATTGTAATCTTACATTAGAAACTTGATCAGTTTCTATACGAAGATAACATAGTGTGTAGGATCTGGGTGTGCTAGCCTGATGAGTGGCCAATTCAACACATGTTGTGACATTAAGATGAGAAATAACACCACCAGATTAAATGCAACTAGCACTTGCAACACCAACCCCTCATGATGGGCCCTTGCACACATGTAAATAAGGGGGCTCTTTTTGTCACATGCACCAATGTGTGACCACGTGTGTAGGATGTGAGCCCATCCATGAAGTGCAGGCACAAATATTACTGCTCATCCTCAAGCAAGCACACCCCCACATGCCACATGTGTGAGATCCCGAGCTTTCAATTAGGTGGTCTACATGAGTTAGAAATTTGGCCTAAATTTCAGATTGTTTCACTCTATAGGTGTGCGACTATGTTGAAAAAAATGGTGAACCTCCCTTCGAATGAGAACATGTGAACATAACACCACCAGATTGATGCAACTAGCACTCGCAACATTGAGCCCTCATAATGGGCCTTGCACACGTAAAGAAGGGGGTTCTTTTGTCACATGCATCAACATGGGACCATGTGTGCAAGATATGAGCTCATTCATCAAGTGCGGGCACTAACATGGGACCATGCGTGCAAGATCCTGCACAAATGAGCCACATTAACTTACTCAACGCAGTTGTGTCCATCTCTTAAATTCAGGGCATCGTTTGGCCTCTTTCAAAGAAGAGAACAATCTATCTAGCATTTTTCTCATTGATAACCCGAACTCAACCCAAGAATCAAGTTGAATGCAGCCTATTGATCTATAGGCTACAACAAATTGTTAAGTTGCCTAATGTGGACATTTTTTGGTTAATGGTCAAGAAGATAATAGCACCTGAAGAACATTTAGTGGCCAGATGATATCCACAACTTTACAATTATTGAATTGTTTGGCTTAGTTTGAAGTGAAAATGTAGAAAATCGAAGATCACACATGGGTGCACTCACGGCAGATAGTAAATCATATCTCAGATGATATATATATATATATATATATATATATATATATATATATATATATATAAAAGATAAAAATGAACTTTTTAAATCCAAATAAAAGGTCTACTCACTTGGATATAATTATTACCATAATATCCATCACTAACCCACTATAATTAATTACAATCCAATCCATCAATGGAAATTAGCTTCTTCCTCTATATTACAACCATCACATTAGTACAAATTAACAATAATATTGAGGTCTTCCATTAGTGCTACGAACGGGGGAAATTTTCCTTAGTGAGACAAAAACCTTTCATGAAATCACCCCTGTAAATGCTCGATGGATTTACATTTTTTAATCATCCATGGATGATTGAGAAGCTTGTGTAGTGGAGATGTAGTGAGGAATCTTTGACTAGCATCTGCACAAGGCGGTTGTCTTCTAGCAAGGTCCTAAAGGCACAGACGGCTTTGAACTAACCCATCTTGAGTAGAAGACAATCCACAATATCGCACAACCTCTGCCCACAATTCAGTTGAATGTGTGCACAGACCACCCAAATTCTACGATTTTCTGCTTTGATGTCCACGTATGGAAAAAAAAAAAAAAAAAAAAAAAAAAAAAAAAAAAAAAAAAACCTAAAGAAAAAGAAAAATCAAAATAAGGAAATCACATATCCCATATTTTAATCAACGAATGAAAAAAAAAAAATTGAATATATTTTTACATTTTTAGATTCCAACAGAAACCAGAAACTCTAATTTTCAAGGAGAAAATTTTAAATCCTTTCCTATTCAAATGGGAGAACATGTTTCATTGAAGTAAAAAGTAAGCATACTTTCTACATTTTCCTAGGGCAAATGCATATACACAAAATCCTTGGAGGCTTCACTTGATTAGGGGCGGCGGCCGAGTTCGGGTTGGATTAGGATCAGCCCAAGCCTGACTCATTCATTAAATAGGCCACAAATTATTGTCCAAACTTTGTTCCACGACGCATTACCTTGTGGCCTAACCCCACTTGCACGTGCCGGATAGGGCCATCAATGGACTAGGCTTGGGCCAAGCAAAATGAGTACTTTAATAGAGTCATTCTAATAGGCTTGTCAGAATGCCAAAATCTTGGCCCAAAAGCCAAGCCTAGCCCATTGATAGCCCTGATACTAATTTCACCCGAAGTTTGCACACACAGAATCCATAACATCAATCTAGAATCTGGACTGGTCATAAACAACTAAAAAGAAGGTTGTCGTCTTCTTGCAAGGACCTACAGGTGGGGACGGTTTTGAACTAACCCATCTTGGGTGGAAGACAATCCATGGTACCACACATCATCCACCCATGGTTCGGTTGAATGTGTGCACAGACTGCCCAAACTCTGCGATTATCTACTTTAATGTCTGTGTAGAATAGGAAAAAAAAAAAAACCCTAAAGAAAAAGAAGAAGAAACATCAAAACAAGGAAATCACAAACCCCATATTTCCATCAGCTAATGAAATTGAAAACCTATATTCCCCTAAACTGCAAGTCTGCAACAAAGAGAAAAAATAATAATAAATTCTTACATTTTCATATTCCAACAGAAAAAAAAAAAAACCCTAAATTTCGAAGAGAAAACCCTAAATAGTTACCTATTCAAATGGGAGAACGTCTGTAGGTCCTAGATCATCTCCTTGCCAAGTGTCATGTACTAAAATAAAAGCTTGGTGGGTGTTTTTTTTTTTAGCTTCCGTTTTATTGAGGGAGAAAGGGAGGGGGAGGAAAGAGGAAAAACAAAAAGGAAAAAAAGAAAAAGAAAATGAAGAGGCGCTTGTGTACATGCTCGACTCTCACAGCTAATATTAACGAAGACTCCATTACTAGACTTTAAATCCAGCCACGTCAACTACTTATATATGGCAGGTTTTTACTAGAATACATCATCTTTCGTAGGAAGTTCCTGTGTCCCCCAAATAGAAACCAACTCCTTCAAAAACTTTGTTTTAATGACGTTACAAATTTCCATAGATATGATAACCAGTACAATGATGATGACCTAATCCACCACCCCCTTTCTTCCACCCCATATTTCCTACCTATCACCTCTCTCCATTGAGATCCCACTTCTACTCCAAACCTCCAAACTCATTTCCCTAATAGAGCTAGATTCATATCCTCCATATTCCTAAACTCAACTCCCCCTTGGTCCCTAGGTTTACATACCTTCTCCCACTTCATGAGATGAAATTTGTGTTTATCCCGCTCCCTTCCGCAAGAAGCCCTGCATATTTTTTTCCCAATTTATTCAATACCAACTTCGGGCATTTGAATAATGACATATAATAAACAGGGGGAGTAGACATCGCCGCCTTGATCAAAGTTATTCTCCCACCAACTTCGAGTTTTCCATTGAGACAACTTCCTCTCAAACCTTTCGATCATTGTCCCACGGGTGTTTCACCAATCTTCCAATACATAGCAGGAGACCAAAGTATGAAGTAGGAAAGGAACCCTCCCTACATCCGAATAGTTTAACATAATCCCCCATCTTCTCCTTAGAGATACCCACCCCCAAAATCTCACTCTTACAAATATTAACCTTAATACAACCTCAAAACAAACTAGAATCAATAGAAGATTTTCAACTTTAATATCATCTGCATCACAAAATAAGCAATGTATCATCATCATACTGCAAGTGAGTAATTTGGAAATCTAAATTATCCACCCTGAATCCTTTTACCAAACCCACCTCTGCCCCTCTATCTATCAATCTACTCAAAGCCTCCATTACTACCACAAAAATATGAAGTGAGTCCCCTTGGCGTAGCCCTGTAAAGGTTTAGAAGAAACCATTTGGAGATCCGGTAACCAAAATTGAGAATTTTGCATACCTCACACATTTCTGGATCCAAGATCACCATTTTACCCCGCAGCCCAATCTACCTTGCATATAATCCAGGATGTCCAAATCCACATGATCATATGTTTTTTCAATATCTAACTTACAAACAAGACCTTTCGACCCTTCTCTTATTGCAAGAATCTATACACTCATTTGCCACCAAAGAGTTATCCACAATTTGCCTTCCTTCCATGAAGACCCCTTGTGAAGCCGAAATAACTTCTCCCAACACCGCACAAAATCTAGAGGCAAGCCTTTTAGCCAAAATCTTATATGGACCTCCCAATAAACTAATAGGTCGAAAATCTCTAAGACACTCGGCACCTTTTTTTTTGGAATTACCACAATAAATGTAATCACTAGCTCCGACGCAACAATTCCTTTCTCATAATAAAACCAAACACATCCCTCTTTACCAACTCCCAAAACTTATGGTAAAATGGGATCAGAAAACTATCCAGCTCGGGGGCTTTGTCGTTTCCCAATTCTGCCACCACTTTCTTAAGTTCATCCTCAGTAAAAGGCTTTTCCAACAAGTCTACCGCTTCTAATGAGATAGAATCCAATAACAGATTATCAAGTAGTAGTCTTTTCCATTATTCTCTCGTAGGATCCTCCTATAGAAATTAACTATTAAAGTGCATACATTCGTCTTGCCCTCAACTCTTTCTCCTTCTGCCATTAGTGACTTAATCTTGTTTGCTCTTGCTCTAGCACTTGCCCGTACATGAAAAAAATAATAATTTGCTTTTATCACCTTCTTTTAACCAAAGAGTCTGCGATCGTTAACGCCATTTAATTTCATCCTCTCGTAATCTAACATTACATTTTTCACAATACACCTCCCACCATGCTCTTTCCTCTTTCGATAATTCTTCTACCTCTTTAAATCAAGAAGTTGCATCTCTTGCAAGATTTTTTAAGTCTCCTCCTCTCGGCCCCCTAAAGTCTCTTTTTCCACATATTTTCTTTTTCAACATCTTTAATTTCTACAATAAAACAAAGCCTGCACCTCCCTAAACTAAAAAGGAAGACCACCAATCGATCACCTTTTCTGGAAACCCCTCTACCACTAGCCAAGCAAGCTCAAATCTAAAAAGACGGGGTCCCTAATCCTCCTCATCCGTCTCTGACAATATTGGACAATGATAAAATATCGGCCTAGGCAGCCATCTTTGACAGACCAACGAGAGTTTTTCCACAAATTCCAAAAAAAGGAGAAAACAAACTAACTTTGACTTGATCACCTTAGCTTGCCCATTCGACCATCTAAATTTGACTTCTCCCATTGGTAAATCAACTATCTCATTCCCAAGTATCCAATCTGAAAATTTTCTCATATTACTGGATAATATGACCCCCATTTGATTTCTCGTACACGAATCTAGCCACATTAAATCACCACCTACACACCATGGTAAGCACCATTTGCTTCAACACACATCCAACTTAACCCAAAACTCAAATCGTAGTCTCGGACTACGAGGACCATAAACCGTTGAAAATACCCATCTAAAACTTGACGAAGCTTCTTTAATCAACAAAGATATAGAAAATGTCCCCTTCCAACAACCTCTTTGCTCCAAATATTTGAGTTCCAAACTACCAAAATACCACCTGCTAGTTGAAGTTGATTTGAGATGCAATTTGTAAAAGAAATACGAGAGAAAGGCATAGAAAGAGAGAGAGGCTAGGGCAACTGGTGTTGTGTATGTTAGTTTGTTGAGTGTTGACTAACTCACACACACAAACTTGAAAGAAACATCAAATGCTCCACAAGAGTACAAAAAATACATATACATACACAAACACGGTTACATGTATCTTCGCCCCACCTCAAGCTAGAGTATGGATATCGATCATGCCCAGCTTGGAATACATACAAAGAAGATGACGATCATCAACATGGGTCGTTGCTCCCTCCCAAACACAACATAACAGGATACAAGATCTTCGATTGTTGGTTGTCTATGGAATGTAGCTTGAACTTTTTTTGTTCATTGAATCTTCTCTTCAAATAGGAGGACATAACCAAACTCGACAACTATCGAGTCACCAATTCATCCTTCACATGCAAAATCCTCTTACAAACACATATAACATTGCACAATGAGTGAACTACACTAACAACACTTGAGAGAATACACACATAATAGTACGTGAAGACATGTGGGTAACACGTACAACACAATATGAGTGAATTACACTCACAACTAACAACAAGGGCCTAATAAAGGAAGAGATAATGAACGAAAAGGAAAGACCTCAACTACACAATCACCACCAACATGATTCTACATCACATTTCACAGCCCCATAACATCAGAACATGAAGGAATAAAGAAATTCCAGCAAAAATCCAAAAACAAAGGCCAACGACACCCATTTCTCACACAAAAAATGTCATAGCATGCCCCAATCTTGACGAAACTTCATGATTCTTGTTTCTGGTGATTGCATGTAATCAACCGCACTTGCTCCATGTGGAAAATCTACCCAAAAAACCTTCAGAAAAAAACAACTGAGCAAGAAAACCAAAATCTGAACTTTTTTCAATTTTTCTCTATTTTTGCTAAAACACCACAAAAAAACGTATCCTTGCCTCCATCGGATTTTTTCTCTATTTTTGCTAAAACACTCTGGATATAACACATACCTCATGATCAGACCCACTTAACTTGCTGACGTCAATATAGCAGGTATACAACTGGTGTAAGGTACAACAACCAATCCGCGTCCTTATATCGAGCTCGAAATAAAGAAAAAAGAAAGAAAAAAAAAAAAAAAAAAGAGGAAGAAAACCCTGAAATGTCGTTCGCGAGGGATTCTTGCCGAAGAAAGGGGGTTTTTGAGGGAGGGTTTCAAAACCTTAAATCATTCCCAAATCGCGAGGAAATTCCCAAAATCGCTGATTTTTCGCCCAAATTTCAAGCTTTAAATGGAAAAGGGTAAGGGGATTTTGAGGTTTTTCTTACCTCTTTGCAATGTTCGAAGATCGACAAGAGGCATTCTTCCAAGCTGTGAATTTCAATTAACCAGGTACGCTATCACTCTCACGTATTTACAAAAACAGCGAAATCAAAGCAATTTTTTGATATTTTTTTTTCCTTATTTTTACCTATTTATTGAAAAATTAGGTTGTTGGCTACGCGGTTGGTGGCTACGGTCGATATTCTCGGCGATAATCCAAAATTATCGACAATATCTCCGATTTTTCGCCAATAATAGGGAGAGAAACGAAAAATTGGGGTTTCGGTATCGCTAGACTAGCGACACCGATATTATCGGCGATAATAGCGACATTTCGTCGACAATTTGAACACTGCTCCATCCCACCTCCTCCTCCTTGCGTCATACCTTCCTTCCCTTTATCTATAATGCCTTTTTGGTGGCCAATAGGAAAGAGACATGAGGTGTCTTTTTCGATTGGTGCTCCGCAGGAGTATTTTCCTTGTGTTCCTTCTTCGCCATTTTGCTCGACCGCCATTGACAACTTACTCCCCTCCTCCATCCTCTATCAATTTATCATCTGATTCCTACACCACTTTGACTATCACCTTTGCATTATCAACTCTTAAACTGATCTTCTCTAGATGCGAATAGAGTTTCTTCTTCCTAATACGCATCCTAGCAAACCTCAACTCCTCGATATTGTTACTTATATTATTTTACTAAAATCATTAATAAGATTAACTAATTTTTATCGCAAATATATAAATGTAAAAAATATTGAAAACATTAATTGGTTTAATATTTTAGTGAAAAATAACTTGTAGTGTAAGCTACAGCATGTAGCGTATGCTAATTAGTGTGTAGCATAGATTACACTTGCCTTAAGCTATTTTCATGAGCTACATAGCATGAAGGCTAAGCTATGGCATGTAGCGTAAGCGACACACTACGTAATGTAAGCTATTCAAACAGTGCTTAAGAGATCGCATTTACAAGAACTTGGTTTTCAACATTGAGGTACAGGCGTGCAGATCAATTGTAGCAGCCTGCAATTCAACATTGAGGTCTCGGGTTTGAGCCCAGCTTAGCTACCAAAATAACTCTACCCTAAAATCCACGAAGCAGATTAATCTACAAATTATGCACATTCGGCATGGAAATACTCTGACACTTCAAAGTACAATACATGGAGTTGGCATGTATTTATAAAAGTCTTAATTTATACAGTACACAACTAGAAATTTTGTTCCCCGGGAGGAAAAACCACATAAGAAACGTATGACAGGTTCATTGCATCTGAAAAGATTTTACAAAAATCTTACGTACAATTAGACGAGACCATGTCTCCATTGGGAAAAATAAGCAGACTCTTATAAGCATTTTCCCAGCAGAATCAGCCCATTGGTAAATATCTGTGTATATCATCAAGGAGAGATGTTGATCAGCATGTAACTGCATAAATATATTCAGCAAAAGAAGAGGATATCTATTTTGCATGAAAAAAGACTACCAACTGGAAAATGCAACCATAAAAATAGGAACAGCAGGAAAAAAAAAGGTTGTATACCCAACCTGAAAAATCTTCCCAGACAAGTTCTACAGATGCACCAGGGAAATATCTACCAAAATCAACAACTGTTGTCACCCCCCTCATTAGTGCATGCTTGCTTGCTCTTGCTAATGCTTCCCTCCTCTCATCGACTGAGACCTCAGGAAGCCAAGGCAGAAGAAGTTTCATTGCAGAATCGACCAGCAATCCAGTGGGTTCTGCAGATCAAGATGGTCTAAATTAGTTAAACAGTCGATCGGTAATTTTCCTTCATCAAAGCAAATTTTTGACAACCTACTGTTGAATTGCTCACATTTTGCTCTTTGCAAGATCTTATTTATAATGAAATATACCATGCACAAGAAGCAAACATTTCCAAGATTACAACTACATAAAAGACCACAGAAATCACTAGACGAGCATCAAAGTGTTAGCAATAATCTGACAGCTGGAAGAAAGATTATGTGAGTTACATAAAATCAGGAAAGTAGAAGGAAAGGAAAAATGAAGAAGGAAGAAGAGGAAAGGAAGGAATGAGAAGACAAGAGATGGAAGGAGAGGAGAGGAGAGGAGAGATATTAAGGGCAAGAGTCTCAGATGTTAATCCCAGAAGAGGCTAACACTTACTTTATAACTAATGAAGGAGCATAGAATGGTTCTCATGAATACACCAAAAAGATACACCTGCACACAGCCACACGTGTACACGCAAATAAAATATCTCTCTACACTCCCCCTCAAGGTGGAGCAAGAATATAAATCATTCCCAACTTGCATCACATGCAGTGTACTTGAAGACGACCAGTTACATTGGTTAAAAAATGAACAAGTTGATCATTCGATTTCTGATATGAGATGCCAACTTCCTTTGATGCCACTTTTTTATCAGATGAAGTGGCAATCAACTTTGACATGCTTGGTAAGCTCATGATAGACCGGATTAGAAAGAGATGTGAATGGCAGCTAAATTGTCAAAGTGAAGCACCAATTGAGAAGAGATAGGAAGACCTATCTTTGTTAGCAAGGTCTTCAACCAGAGAACTCACAGACACCATGAGCCATGGCCTGATACTCTGCTTCAGCACTAGCGCAGGCCATAACAAATTGCTTGCTTTTCCAGGTAACCAGGTTGCCACCGACTAGCATACAATAATCGGAAGTAGATCAACAATCGAAAGGAGACCCAACCCAATGCATGTCCATATAGGCCTCAATTTGAAGATGACCATGTTGAGAATAAAGAACACCCCGACCTGGAGAATCTTTCAGAAATATCAAGACATGATACATGGCATCAAGATGACATGTTCAAGGAGCATGCATTAACTTGGCTCACAACACTGACGGCCTATGCAACAATATGCATGTAATGGAAAGATAGATACGTTTCCCCACCATTCACCAATCATTGATGATTCCAACATCTGGCAGAGGATCACCACTATGAAGCTGAAGATGATGATTCAGCTCGATGGGAGTATCCACAGGCTGAGCACCAATATGTCTATTGTCTTGTAGAAGATCAAGAGCATACTTTCATTTCGAAATAACATTGCCATATTGAGATTTAGCCATGTCAATGCCCAAAAAATAGCGAAGGGGACCAAGATCCTTAATATCAAACTTCTTTCTTCCAAGCAATTTCAAAGACTTCATCACATCAATATCATCACCCGTGACAATAATATCATCAACATACACAATCATAATGGAGAAGCCAATAGTACATTTGAAGAAAAGGGTATGATCAGCATTACTCCCAAGTGTACCCAAACTTCGGTAGAATATTACTGAAACGCTCAAACCACATGTATGGAGATTACTTCAACCCATAAATAGCTTTGTGGAGAACTCTTTCCCAACATCAGAGGGAAAGCCTGGAAGAGGAGACATATATATACACTTCTTCTTGGAGATCCCATGCAAAAAGGCATTTTTTACACGGAGTTGGTGTAGGGACCTGATGGGGACATCTTGCACACACGCACACGCACACCACCACCCCTACGCACATATGTACGCAGAAGGAGGATCCCATCATCGATCTGGCTCGATGACGATGTCCAGGGAGGGCCTCCTAGCTAGAAGACAAGTTTTGGTTCAGAAAAGTGGGCCCGATAGTCAAGAAAAGCCCATCATGGGATCTCATGATCGTGGCCCACTCGTCGGATTGATTTCATTTTTTAGGTTTTGCTTATTGTTATTATTTAGAACATTGTGAACGCTTTAGATTTCTGTGTTTGGTTTTTATTTTAGTTTACTTCATCGCCAAGTAATAGGTGTCGCATATGGTGCGAGTTTTTGGGTATAGGGCTCTCCCTATAAATAGGCACCCATTGTAGTTCTTTTAATTCATTGAAGTTTAATAAAAATTCCTGCTTTAGTTTTCTGCTCTCTTCGTGAGTTGTGGAAGAACTCAAAAGTGGGTGCGAAGCCCTCCCTTTTCGAAGGGCTAACTACCGTGGTGCGAAGCCACATCGACCCCGATCCATCCCCATCCCCCATCATCTTTTTTTTTTCATCTTCCCCCACCATCCATACTTCGAATTCGTCCTTCTGTTGCATCGGAGTTCTTCATTACAGCAGGTTTTCAGATTTCAGCCCGTAGGCGAGTTAAAACTTCGACGGAGCGCCCCAAGCCCGCTATCCATACGCGGGATCGTCTTTTGGTTCAGGTTTTTATCCTCTTTTATCCTCTCATAGCTTTTTTTTTCATGAAACCTAGCCCTAGATTACGTTTTCCCTAACTTATATGCCCCTTTCCTTTCCCTAAGGTTCCTTAATTTGAAACTGGTGAATCCCTTGGATTAGGGACTGATTACTATGTATGTGTGAAGGATTATTTCTTATCTTTGAGTATCGTTTGCTTCATAATTTTTATTGATCCAGCCCTATCATGTGTAGGCCTGGACCCGCATAAATTCCCCTTTAATTGAACGTTTGGATTTTCATGTGGGATGTGGAATTTGTGTAATTGTTTCTGAATGGTATGATCTAAGCCTGAAATCTTGCATATCATATTTACATTTCATGTCCTGCATCAGGGCCATAAGAGATTTGCAGCCAAGGAGAGCAACACAAGCACGAAGTTCAACTTAGCAACTGGAGGAAAGGCCTCATGGAAATCAAGCCCGTTAGTTTGAGTAAATCCTTTAACCACGAGGCGAGATTTGTAGCGGTCTACTTCTCCATTGGGTTTATGCTTGATTCTAGAGATCCATTTACATCCAACTGGATTTTGTTCCTGGACGAAGTGCTATAATGTCCCATATCTGATTTTTCTCAAGGGCACACATCTCCTCTACCTTGGCACTTTTCCACACCGAATTACAAAGGGCCGATTTGACATTCAAAGGGATAGAAGCAAAAGAGAGATTTGAAAGAAACTCACAATATGAAAGTGAAAGAGAATGATAAGATATAACATTGGCAATAGGATAAGTTGTGCATGACCACTTCCCTATGCGGAGAGTGATAAGTAGAATCGGTCGCATCTAAATGCGAAGGCATACATGGTGCAGGATGGGCCATTAAGTGAAAGCAAGTTATCATGTTTCTTCTGTCGAACATGTCTCCAGGGTTGCCAACAGCTGAAGAAGAAGTAACTCAGAAGATGAAAAGGGAGGGAGACTTAACATCAGCAGTGGAACAATAAGTGTCAAATATAGAAATGAACAAACAAGAAGATGGTGAGAATTCCACCAAGGATGGAGAAATAAGAGACGTCTGCATGGTGTGCCATAAAGGTGTTACATAAAGGTAACAGTGGCAACCGTTACACGTTACAGGGTTGTAAAGGCCGTAATGGTCTTTACGGAAAAAAATGACTGGTAAAGGCTGTTACAACCCTCGTAATGGCCTGTTATGCCCTCCATAAAGGCCGTAATGGCCTCGTAATAGTCCATTGCGGGGCCGATACAGGTTTTTCAGGTTTTTTTCAATAATGAAAAGAGAGAGAGAGAGAGAGACCGTAACAGCCATTAGCCCGTTACGGCCCCTGTGAAGCCCTTTACACCTCATATCGTAAAGGTAATGGTGGTGGCCATTACGGCCACCGTTACCGTTACGGAATACCTTGGACATCTGTTAAGGGAAATAAAATGGTATATCTTCAAAAAACATAACCTCCATACAAACTGTCTGCCAGGAATGTCAGGACTCGGGAGAGTAACACTTGTATCCCTTTTGGTTACATGAGTAACCAAAGAAGATAACTTGACAACCTTGGGGTCTAACTTGTCTCTATGAACACTCTCATACCAATGAGGTCTCAAGAAGGATCAAAACACCCACCACTTCACCAAACTACAAAAAGCCACCAATACTAATCAAAATTGGAAAAAAAAAGCTCCCACAGTGCACAAAACCCTTTTCTGGCTAGCCGAAACTCAAATAATCATCATCAAAGCTTCAAATCTCCATGAATCATCATGGTTCCACTACCAAAAGATAAGAAATAAGTATACGGATAATAACTGAACAACCAGTGACCTCAAGAAGCCCCCTACCCTCCCACCCCCTTAAACGACACAATCAAAAAAGACAAAACAAGTCTTGTCAAACCATTCCTTCAAATTTGGAAAAACATTCTTAAAATTTTAAAACTTCTCGAAAAATCACCATAAATCACCTCAAGTTGTGGGAGTATGTGCATGTGGGCCTATGAATGGGCCCACAAATACATACAACTAGGTCTTATATGTTATGGTCCTTCGTCATTAATTTTTATGTTATGGGCCTTTGTCCTTAATTTTTCAGCCTTTTACCTTTGTTTCATGCTTTCCTTATCTGCCCCCTTTAGCCTTCTTTTAGTTTTTCCTTCACATAAGGGCATATATGTAATTTTACCTCTTCTTCTATTATTATAAATAAGAAAGGGCTGGACATCCTAGCCCCATATGCTCTCTCTCAAATTCTCTCCATTTTCTTAACATTGTATCAAAGCCTAAGTACTCCTAGGGTTTCTTCTTCTTCTTGTAGGGTTTTTTTCTTCTTCTTTTCTCTTTTCTTCATTTTCCCTTCACTTTTTTCCTTCTTCTTCTTTCTTTTTCTATTTTGAGAATCGTGAGGCATTTTCACTAACTTGTTGTGATTCGTGAAAGGAGGATGATGCAGGACATGAAATTAAATATGACATGCAAGATTTCAAGTTTTAGATCATACCAATTTTAAACAATCACAAAATTCCACTTCCCACATACGATCAAACATTCAATCAAGGGGAATCTACAGGGGTCCAAGCCTACACAAGTTTCGGGTTGGATCAAGTAAAATTATAAACCAAACAATGCCCAAAGGAGTGCAAGATTCATCCACTCTTGTAAAGGATTGTTCCCCAATTCAAGGGATTCATCATGTTTCAATTAGGGGAAAATCTAGGGTTTGCAAAAGTTGGAAATACTTGGAATTTGGGACTATCCAGGATTAAGGTCGGGGATTTAAGGCGAGAGATGAGAGAAATAGAAGAAAGAAGGAACCTGAGATGATCCACGCGTGTGGACAGTAACCCGGCCCAGGCGCACGTGCGTGAATCCCTGTTTGCACGTGTGTGAGGCCCACGGAACTAAAAAAGGCCGCCTAGGGTGGGATCGGCCAGGGGCAAGGTGTCCCGTATCGGTATCGATTGGCGTAACGATGCCCTCCGAAACCAATACAGATACGGGGGCGTAATGGTGATACGGGAGCGTAACGGCCCGTAACGGCGCAATTTTTTTTTTGCCAAAAAAATATGAAAAAATATGGATTAAATCCGGAATATTCTAAGCATTCCAAATATGCATTCATTTATAAATTGGAACATGTTTATGGTGGTGTAACGGTCCACTCTTTGATGAGAAGTTGTATCGGACTGTCTGATTAATTTTTGAACCAGGTAACCTGAATTTGACTACAAAATTCATATATTTAATTTTCTAAATATTTAATTTATATACTTAACTTGATATCATTTCTCCCAATAGTTCTTTAAAAAAACGAAATTAAATTCAGGTAGATGGCGTTTCCAATTTGGGGCTAACTTGGAGGACCAATCTATGCTCCAAATCAGCCTCAAATTCATGCAATTTATTGTCATTATCCTACTTATGAATTGGTGGACATTTATTGGATAGTGAATCATGAAAAAAAAATCAAAAGGCCCTATTTTAAAAAATAGTCCAGAAATTAACAATTAAAACTATTCAAACAATTTGATTTTGGCATTGTGAGTTAACAATTGCAGTCCATAATTTAATTGCTAAATTTTAAGTTAATATATGTCTCGTGTACAATTTTTTAAGGCCCGAATTAGGCGGGACTCGGATTGTGAAGTGTAGCACACATGTCAAAGTTTTTTGGGCCCCACCCACGATGAATGTGTTATATCCACACCGTCCATCTATTTTGCCAAATAATTTTAGGGCATGAGCCCAAAATTGAGGTACATCCAAAGCTCAGGTGGATTGCACCATAAGAAACAATACTAATTAAACGTTCACCAATGAAAATTTATTGGGGGCTACAAAAGTTTTAGATCAAGCTAACATGTGTGTTTTCCCTTCATCCACGTCAGTGTGACCCAATTAATAGATTAGATTGAAAATAAACATTACAGTGGACCTTAAGAAAATTTTAATGGTGGGCATTCTATAACCACTATTTCCTATCGTGTGGTCCACCTGAGATTTGGATATTACTAATTTTTTGAATCCTGACCTAAAATGACGGGGCAAAATGGATGGATGACATGGATTAAAATATATATAACATGGTGGGGCCCACTCGGGTCTGATTGGATGGAAAATAAACGTTACGCTGGCCCTACGAATTGTTTAACAGTGAAAATCATTATCAACACTGCTATTTTTGGTGTGGTCCAGATGATCTTTGGATATAATTAAATTTTTTGGCAGTGCTCTAAAATGATATCTGAAAATAGATGAACGGTGTAGATATAATAACTACATCACTGTGGAGCCCATATAACTTTGATCTCCTTCGAACCGTTCGTACAACTCGAAGCTCGAGGAGTGTCAGCGCTCATCTTAGCGTGACATGTACCTACAGCAGCAGCTGGTGCACGGTACACCTGCAAAAAAAAAAAACGAGAGCGAGAGGGAAACTGAAAAGAAGAAAGAAAAGAAAAAAGAGGGAAAGAAGAGAGAAAAGAAAAAAGAGGGAAAGAGGGAAAGAGAGAGAGAGAGAGAGAGAGAGAGAGAGAGAGAGAGAAGAAGAAGAAGAAGAAGAAGAAGAAGGAACAGCGGTGCAAGTAGCATGCCTGCAACCGCCCGAGATGAAGAAGAAAAGGAAGAAGAAGAAGAAGAAGAAGAAGAAAGAAAAAAGGTAAGAGCCAGCCTGTAACAGCTGTTACGGGTCTGTAACGGCCGTTATGGCCCGTAACGGCCGTTACGGTCACAAAATTCTGTAACGGCCGTTTCGACCCCGTATCGTGTAACGGTGTCAACCGTTACTGTTACATATCGGCCGATACGGCCGTAACGTAACGGATATGGGACACCTTGGCCAGGGGTGGCCCGCTCATACACCAAATCTCGTGTCGATTCGGTGCCAGGTTTGTGTGTGGTGTTCCGCCGAAGTTTCAACCCCTCTGGTGGGCCAGAATCTGAAAATCTGTGGTGAAGGAGAACCTGGGTACGAGAAGGGGTGAATTTGAAGATGGGAAGGCTGTAAAAGATGATGGATATGTGGTATAGGGGTGAAGATGATTTGGGATGTTGTGGCTTCACACCACGGTAGTTAGCCCTTCGAGGAAGGGAGGGTTTCGTACCCAATTAAATTCTTCAACTCAAAGAGATAAAAAAGAAGAAAAAAATGCAGAATTTTATTCATAAAACTTCAATGAAAAATACTTACATGGGGTTGTCTATTTATAAGAAAACCCTAAACCCCAAAAGTTGCGTCATATGCGCACACTAATACTTAGAGATGAAGTAACAAAAATAACAACTAATTTACGAAATCAAAACCGTTTATGATGTTTCTAATAACAATAATAACAAAAATTCAAAATCCTAAATCATCTAGGGAAGTGGGCCACGATCATGAGATCCAATGGTGGAATCCCTATAATGATCGGGTCCACTCCAATGCTCCATAGCACGGCCCCCTAATTAAGAGGTCTTCCATAGATGTCGTCGTCGATCCAGATCAATAGTGGGGTCTTCCTCCTCCTTGAGTACGTGCATAGTTTGAGGAGTGTGCGCGTGCGCATGATGTCTCCATCAACTCTCCCCGGCTGCGAAAGTTTCGCCACTGGCAAAACAAAACTCCTGAACCTCTCCAAGATGTCAGGATCAAGTCTCTAAAGCTCCTCCTCAGTGAGTCACGTCCTATCCAAAGCTGGGCGTGACTTCCACTTGACCAAGAACTTTTAAAATCCACTGTCCGACGTCGATACTATCTGATAGTCCAGAATATCCTCTATCCTCTCTGGGTGTGGGAAGGGTAGGTATGAGAGGTAGAGGTAGGGAAGATCGGTCCAGAAGGGGCCATGAATTAAGGGAAATGTCTGGGGAATCAGGATGGTTAGGTGAAAGGCTGGACGATGTATCAGTGGTCCCCTGAAATGCAACTAGATCATCCACATTGAATGTGGAACTAATTCCCATGGAATGTGGAAGATCTATCGCATACGCATTGAGACCATTTCGTTTTATAATTTTGAATGATCCAGTGCTACGCGCATGTAATTTACGAACGGCTCCCTGAGGGTACCGCTCTGACCTGATGGCTAATGCGGACCATCACAGAGTCCCCTACATTGAATTCCTTAAATCGTTTATGTTGATCTATAGAAATTTTGTAATGTTCATTACTAGTATTGATCTTTTGCCTGATTTTTTTATGCAATGAATGAATGTGATGTGCAAATGACTCTGACGACTCTGATGGCCTATGGGACAGGGACATAGGGACAAGATCAATAGGCTTCCTAGGTTTATAACCAGTAATGACTTCAAAAGGACTTAAACCTATGGATCTATTGACAGAACTATTAAATGCAAACTCGGCGATAAGTAGTGCAGTGTCCCACGTCCTGGTGTGCTCCCCCACTAAACAACTGAGCAAATTTCCTAGGCTCCTATTGACCACCTCAGTCTGACCATCGGTCTGAGGGTGGTAGGCAGAAGAAAATTGGAGCCTAGTATTCATCACATGCCATAGTGTCTTCCCAAAATAAGTCATTAATTGCACGTCACAGTCGGACGCTAAGGTTTTGGGTAACCCATGAAGTTTGACAACCTCACTAAAGAACAACTTGGCAACATGAGATGCGTCAGAGGTCTCGAACAAGAAATCAAGTGGGCCATTTTAGAAAAACAGTCCACGACAACAAATATGGCATCGTGTTTCTGAATAATCTTAGGTAGCCCAAGCACGAAGTCCATACTGATGTCCTGCTAAGGGGCGAATGGAATTGGTGAAGGTGTGTATAGCCCTGTATTCTGCTTTTTCTGCTTTGCCAGTTGACAAGTACGACACTGCCCAATAATTTTTGGCCACGTCTCACTTGAGGCTTGGCCAATAAAATCTATCTTCCACTAGGGCAATGGTCTTATCTCAACCAAAATGACCCGCGACCCCTCCTGAATGTAACTACCAGACAAGAAAATCACGGAGAGAGGTGCGAGGTTGCGCAAACGGTCACTCCTAAACAAATCTGTTCAATATCAAATACTCACTGCTAGCTCCTGATGGACTCTCTAACAACGATGCGTACACAACTCCAAAATCTGGGTACTCAAAATAAACCTCTCTGACACGCTCCAGCCCTGTGACTGACACTCATAGAATTGAGTAACGCGACTCGACGACTCAACGCGTCGGCAGGCTTATTCTCTACACTGGCCTTGTGCTTTAAGCACAAAAGTATACTCTCGAAGGAACTGGACTCACCTGGCATGCCTAGGGTTTAATTTCTTCTGAGAGTTCAGATATCTCAAGGCCTCATGATCTGAGAACAAGATGAATTCTTGCAGCAATAGATAATGACGTCAGTGGCGCAACGATTGCACTACCGCATAAAATTCTGTCATAGGTGGAGTATTTTTGCTTCGCCTCATTCAATTTCTCACTAAAGAAAGCGACAGGGTACCCTTCCTGACTAAGTACTCCTATGCCGACTCCTGGCGCTTCGCATGCGACTTCAAAAACTTTCGAAAAATCCGCAAGTCGAGTGACTGGAGCTTCAATCATCTTGACCTTTATCCCCTTGAAGGCCTTCGAGGTTGAATTCGTCCATTGAAACTCTTCCTTTTTTTTTATGCAATCCGTGATGGGAGCCATAATGGAACTGAAGCCTCGAATGAACCATCTATAGAAGGTGGCCAAGCCATGAAAGCTGCGCACCTCGTAAATACTGCGCGGTTCGGGCCAATTGATGATGGCCTTGACCTTCTCAGGATACGCCGACACACGCTCAGCTGACACAACAAAACCTAAGAAGATAATATTGCTAGACATAAACACACACTTCTTTAGGTTGGCATACAATTTTTCAGCTCTAAGGATCCCACAAACCCGCCTCAAATAGTTGAGGCGTTGTTCCTTGGTCATGTTATAAATCAGGATATCATCAAAGTAGAAGACCAGGAACTTCCCCATGAAGGGCTTTAACACTTGGGTCAGCACACGCACGAAGGTACTTGGGGCATTAGTCAGCCCAAAAGGCATGACTAGCCACTCGTATAGCCCATCTTTCGTCTAGAAGGTCGTCTTCCATTCGTCGCCAAGGCATACACAGATTTGGTGATAACCACTTTTGAGGTCAATTTTCGAGAACATAATAGCGTTGGCCATCATATCTAACATGTCATCAAGACATGGTATGGAAAACCGATACTTGATTGTGATTTTGTTGATGGCCCTACTATCAACACACATCCTCCATGTGTCATCCTTCTTAGGTGTAAGAAGGGCAGGCACGGCACACGGGCTCATGCTCTCTCGAATGAAACCTTTTTCTAGGAGCTCATCAATCTGTCTCTTCAACTTTGCATGCTCCTTTGGGTTCATTCTGTAATGAATGAGGTTTGGTAGAGTCACCCCAGGGACTAAATCAATGACATGTTGTATATCCCTCATAGGGGGAAGTTCATCCGGTAGATCATCAGGAAAGACATCACGAAACTCATCCACTACCAGAATAGCCTCAGTGGGTAACTCTACACTAGCCTCTGGTGCACTCTCCCTAGCCACAAGGGCGTACACCATCGAGTCCGACTCAGTCACTCGCTCAAAGTCTTTGGCATTTAGAATATGGAGAGGCTTAGACTTGGACTTCAATCCCATCAATTCTTTTGAGCCGCTCACACCACTCTTTGTGGTGGACTCCTTTCCAGTTGTGTTCTTGGGTGGAAGTGGATTTAGCTTGACTTTCTTGCCCTTAAACCAGAATGTACACACATTCGAATGACCAAATATGGTGACATCCCTATCATAGAGCCAGGGCCTACCCAAAATGATATAGCCAACATCCATGGGGGTGTGTCTTTATATGATCCAAACTGAATAGGAACGAGACAACGGGGCGAGCTGGAATGGAAGTTTCTTCAACCCAAGCACTCTATAAGGTTGAGGATGGGCTTCAAGCTTAAAGCCCAAATGGCACACAATGTCAATTGATGCCACGTTGGCATAACTACCACTATCCACGATCATCTTACAGCTCTTATCACCACATTTTGCGTAAGTATAAAAGATCATGTTGCGGTGCCAATCTTCGGTATTCTTTACTTGTGCAAAGGCGCAACGCACAACTACAAGAGTCACAGACTCTTGCGCTCTCTTCCTCATTACTAGGGGTTTCTGCTGGCTCATATTCGTCCTCCTCACCGTTACTTTCTGGGGGCATTACTTCTACTTGCCCATCAATAAGGAACACCTTGGTGCCCTCTTTCGTGCCACGCTGGTGGGCAAAGTGACCAAACCCTTGAAATCTAAAACACCTAGTCACATCGCTTCTACACGAGCTAGACTCGACAACTCCTTTACCCTTATCATCCGTGGGCCTAGACTGAGAACTACTGGAAGGCTTGTATTGATATCCAGTGCCAGGCTTAACCCCAGAAGGGTTGACCTTAGCGCCAGAATCATGAGACTCAAACCGCCTTCCCACAAATGCTTTGAGGTATTGCTCGACCTCTAACACTACTTGATACATCTGTTCAAGAGTGTCTATGTCCTTGGTGAGCAACTCTCTCCTAATGTCAGAACGGAGGCCCGTCTTAAATTGAGCAAGAGTGAGTATGGAATCCTCTTCAACTTCACACTGGGTCAAGTACTCTTCGAACTTCTCAATGTATTCAGTGCCACTCATGGAACCTTGTCGAAGAGACTGCCAATCTTCAACCAACCTCTAAGTGATAAGAAAAAGGGAGGTACTTCTCCTTTAAAGTTTCTTTCATTTCTCCCCGATGGACTAATGGGGGCTCCCTCAACCTTTCTTTCTTTCGCTTCGCAGTAGCACAAAACCTCTTTGCTTGGCCCACAAGCTTCGTTTTGGCAAATCGGATTCAACGAGCATCCGACATGTTATACCACTCAAACTAATGGTAGATGTCCGCCAACCAATCTAGAAAAGCTTTAGGGTCCAAGTGGTCATTAAACGTAGGTGTCTTTACTCTAACTCCCTTAAGGAGTTACACATCTGGGTCATAATGATCATGATGCCCCTCGCAAGGTAAGTGCACGGGTGCGCGTCCATGACCGTTTCTTTGGTCACCCTCATTTCCTTGTCCATCCTCCTGACCACTTGCCTGAGATTGGGCATCTTCCCTAATAGCAGGATTTTCCCGGGCGGAGGTCTCTAGTTGGGTAACACACACGTTAAGTTGATCCAAGCGTTGGTTGTTCCAAGCGCCTACCCAAACACTCAAACTGTCAGGTTATGTTGTTCATTGACTCTTGTGATTGCTCCATGTTTAACGTAGGGTGCAAACCAAAACCACGACCAGTACGTGTAGGCATACAACCACTCACTCAACTCAACTCAAAGATCATCTAATATAGCTATATATGTCTATATGGGACTGAATGATCCTATAGGATTCTATATGCGGGAAACTACACAACGCTACTTAAATTCCAGCAATATAACTGCCTAAATAATTTGTTAACAGAAAATTCAGCCATGAAATTTGGGGATTTTCTAACAACAGAAAATTCAGCAACCCATATCGTGAATGATGCATCCTAAATAGCCCTATATGAGGAGACTTAATGCAAAATAGACATAAATAAACTAAACCCTAAACATGCAATGCATTCCCCTATGAAAACTCTATGCTCTAATACCAAATTTGATACAGGACATAGAATTAAATATGACATGTAAGATTTCAAGCTTTAGATCATACCAATTTTAAACAATCACAAAATTCCATGTCCCACATACGATCAAACATTTAATCAAGGGGAATCTACGGGGGTCCACGCCTACACAAGTTTAGGGCTGGATCAAGTAAAATTATAATCCAAACAATGCCCAAAGTAGAGTAAGCTTCATCCACTCTTGCAAAGGATTGTTCCCTAATTCAAGGGATTCACCATGTTTCAATTTGGGGAAAATCTAGAGTTTGCTAAAATTGAAAATACTTAGAATTTGGGACTATCTAGGGTTAAGGTTGGGGATTTAAGGTGAGAGAGGAGAGAAATAGAAGAGAGAAGGAACCTGAGATGATCCACGCGTGTGGACAGCAACCCGGCCCAGGCGCACATGCGTGAATCCCTGTCCGCACGTGTCTGGGGCCCACGGAATCGAAAAAGGCCACCTAGGGTGGGATTGGCTAGGGGTGGCCCACTCACACCAAATCTCATGTCGATCCGGTGCCCGGTTTGTGCGTGGTGCTCCGCCAAAGTTTCAACCCCTATGGTGGTCCAGAATCTGAAAATTTGTTGTGGAGGAAAACCTGGGTACAAAAAGTGGTGAATCTGAAGATGGGAGGATTGTAGAAGATGATGGATGTAAGGTTTATGGGTGAAGATGATTTGAAATGTTATGGCTTCGCACCACGGTAGTTAGCCCTTCGAGGAAGGGAGGGTTTTGTACCCAATTAGATTCTTCAACTCAGAGTGATAGAGAAGAAAAAACACAAAATTTTATTCATAAAACTTCAATGAAGAATGCCTACATGGGGCTGCCTATTTATAAGAAAACCCTAAACTCCAAAAGTCGCGCCATATGCGCACACAAATACTTAGAGATGAAGTAACAAAAATAACAACTAATCTACGCAATCAAAACCGTTCATGATGTTTCTAATAATGATAATAACCAAAATTCAAAATCCTAGATCATCTAGGGTAGTGGGCCACGATCATAAGACCCAATGGTGGAATCCCTATGATGATCGGGTCCACTCCAATGCTCCGTAGCACAGCCCCCTAACTAAGAGGTCCTCCATAGATGTCGTCGTCGATCCAGATCGATAGTGGGGTCTTCCGCCTCCTTGAGTACGTGCGTAGGGTGGGGGGCGTGCGCGTGCGCATGATGTCCCCATCAGAGGGTAGCTTGCAACTAGAATTTTTCTTAGGTTTATCGTGGGTTGCTAGATTTAAAGCCCTTATTGATTTTTTCTATTATCCAATTGAAGATGTTGTGGGAAATTCTTCTTCAATTTTTTATTTTTTTTTATTTTTTAAATATTTTTTCTGGACTCGCTAATTTCTGCTGAATGGTTGAGAGTATTGCTGGACATTTAGGTTTGACAGATTTTTTAAGTTGTTTCTTTTACATATTTATAACATCCAGTTTAAGTTGAAGCAGATTTTGGGTTGCCTTAGCTAGGGTTTACGGGATTTTTCCTGTTGAAACAGATTTGTGTTGCCTTGGCTAAAGTTTGCTGAATTTTTCCTGTTGAAGCATATTTTTGTGTTGCCTTAGCTAGGGCCTGCTGAATTTTTTCTGTTGAAGCATATTTTTATGTTGTTTTGAATAGGGTTTGCTGATTTTTTTCTATCGGGGTAAATTTTTTGGTATTTTTTTCCCTAGTTTTCAGCAACCATAATTTTTTTACAGTAACCGAGTTATTAATCTTTTTTTTTTTTTTTTGCAAGCCTCCCTTCCATGTGTGATTGGTTTGGACATTCATTGGAATTTCTTATTGTAGTCATTCATTCTCTTTGCTATTGTTGTTTATAGCATTGTTCTAGCATTGGTTGTTTGAGATTCTATATGGCTTCATGATCCATATCTGAGACTATAGACCTCGTCAGTTCCAAGATGGAATGGTTATTGTTCATTCTAATAGCCCTAGCCTGCATATTATAAAACATAAACTGAAGTCTAGTAATTACCTTCAGTGTTCTAAAGCAATCGAGATGTTTATTGGAAGTAAACAGAAGTTGGGATATATAGATGGAAGTATAAAAAGCCACCCTCTCTACCACTGATCCCTCATATGTTGAATGGAAATCTAGCAATTTGTTGGTTGTTGTCCTCACTCTTAAACTCTATGGAACCAAAAGTTAGCAAGGTCTTTTTTTGCTATCCACTGCCCGTGAGATTTGTTTGACCGCCTATGAATTGTATGTTGATCATAACAATATGGCCAGCATTTATAATATCTATCAGGAGATTAGTTACTTGCGACAAGGGGAAAGATCTCTGTCTGATTATTATGCCAAGATCGGTGGCTTGTGGCAGGAATTATCCTTTCTCGATGATCTTCAATTTTTATGTTTTATAGATGCAGAGGCATATAAAATATTGTAACAAAACGGATGTTTGAGTTATTGGCAGGTCTTAATACTGATCTTGAACCAGTTTGTGCTAAGATTCTTAGTCACCTTCTTTACCATTGCTTAATAGTGTGCATGCTTTACTATTACGTGACGAGAAGCATCGGACAGCTATGAGTTCAACTGTGATCGAAAAATCTACCTTAGTGATAGGATTCAGAAATTTTGATCATACTAGTGTTGATCGTGGACGTGGTACAAGAAGAGGTGGTCGTGATGGTGGTAGAGGCCGTGGACGTAGTCCTGGCCATGGTCGTGGCATGGATCGGCTGTGTACTCATTATGGCAAACAGACACATTGTTAACTATTGATGGCTTCTTCATGGTCATCCTCAGGGTACAGTGACCAATTATGCTACCTCGGATGGCAGGGACTCATATTATTGTTGGGGAGGCGATACCTTACAGAACTTGACATGTAGTTCCATCAGTTGATGATGTGGTTCATCTCTCAAAATCCTAATATGATACTTTGTTAAGGGATGCCACTAAGAATAAGGCCTGCTCATCCACTTCCTTGGCCCAAACAGGTAACACAGCCACTGCCTTTCATACTACTTCTGCATCATGTCCTTGGATTATTAATTCAAGGGCTACCAATCATATGACAGGTACATTTAGCCCTTTTTCTTCATTTACTTCTAATCCAAATTTAGGTCTGTGAAACTAACAGATGGTACCCTAACACCTATTACGGGTAAGGGTGCTACATTTGTTTCTCCGTCTTTCTCCTTGTCATGTCTTATTGGTTCCTATTATTGAGTCTAATTTGTTATCAACTAGTAAGGTTACAAAAGGCTAGAATTGTAGTGTGACTTTTTATCCTGATCGTTGTTGTTAATGGTAGTGGTTATGCGCCTATGGCCAACTTAGTCTTTGTATGTGTTGGGAACATAGTTTTTTGTATAAAGGGTATGTTCAGTATTTTTGCTTTTATTTACTTAAGGGCACTTTTGTAATTTCATCCATTTATAAAATAATATAAGAGAAAAGTGGGAACGGGAGCCCTAGTTCTCAATTCCCTTTTCTCAACTTTCTTCTCTCCTTTTTTTCTTTTTCTTTTTTCATCTTTTCTTCTACTTTTCTCTTTTCTATACCAACTTACATGGTATCAGAGCTATCCTAAAAAGTGGTTTAGACTCCGTAATTCCTCCCGATCTAACCCAAGTTCCTGGATCTTTTTTCTTGAGGGCCTTCCAACACGTCGGGGGCTGATTGGACCATAAGGGGAACGCGTTTCGTCGTCCGTTTGTCTAGAAACATGTTTTATGCATTGTTCCTTGAGTATAAAGGAAAACTCACGAAAATGAGCGTACATGCCTTGTCGAATTATGAAGGCTTGCTGAGTTCTCATAAGGTGATGTTAAAACCGTTTGTTTATGATTGTTGAGTTATGTGGAAGTAGTTCTTTTGATAGAATATTCTCTCGTTAACTCATATGCGATGTGGATTTGGTATTGATGTCGATTAGGGTGATAATGGGCCAGAAATCACTGTGTTATTTTATTGTGGGATCTCCTCTCAGGTCAGCATTTTTTCTTTTGGCTTGAAGCAAGTTGATTGTGGAATGTCTATGGAGCACAAAAGTATAGTCGCTGGTTCCTCATCTCTTAGGAAATGTATAAACCCTCCAATGCATCAATAACTTTTGTGAAGTTGAATGGAAAGAATTAACTTCTGTGGGCCAAATCTGTCGAGGTGTTTCTCTTAGCCCGCAAAAAAGGATCAATTTCATCACAGATCCTAAGTCGGCGGAATCTGATCCAAAATACAGGCAATGAATGCGTGAGGATGATGCCCAAATTCGCTCTTGGCTATGGAATAGTATGGAGTTTGATGTGAGTTCTGATTTGTTTTTCTTAAGCACAGCAAAGGATGTATGAGATACAGTAAGGAAGATTTATTCCTCATAACATAATGTTTCTCGGGTGTATCAGTTGTATGAGGAAATATTTTATTTTCAAAAGGGGGACAAGCTCTTTAGTGAATATTTCGCAAAACTGACTGAAATGTGGGAAAAGTTGGCCATATATCATCCCATTACCTCAAATGTCACCCTTGTAAAGAAGTAGTGGGAAGATATGAAGGAAGTAAAAATTTTGCCTAGATTGCCCAAAGAATATCAATCAACAAAGGATCAGATTTTGGGAGGAATTTTCATTTTTTCAGTGGCAGAGGTATATGCAAGAATTCAAAAAGTCTCCCTCCCTGGCAAATGAATTTGACAACTCTCAGGTTAATGCATCTGATAAAATGGCAATGGCCTCTTCATCTGGTTATTTTGGCTTTCGTGGAGGCCATGATGGTCAAGTTGGGCATGGTCCTCCCCGAGATGACAAATGTGGTAGATTCCTATAGGGAGGCAGAGGTGGTTGTGGTGGTAAAGGAGAGCGTACGTGTACTCATTGTGGCCTAGTAAATCATATGGTGGACTTTTGCTAGGATCTTCATGGAAAACCCCTAAGGACTAACCAAGTTCTTATGGTTGAGGACGTTTCTTCAGACGGTCAATCCACTGCTCTTACTTCGTCTAATCCTGGTGGTGATCATATCAGTGTTTCATTATCGTGGGAGGAATATGCACATTTTCTTTCTTCTTCTAATGGCTCTACATCCAACAATGTTGCATTCACCACTACAACCACTTATGCTCAATCAGGTAAAGCTTGTCTTTTTTCGTCTTCCTCCCCATCTTGGATCATCGACTTTAGGGTGTCCAACCATATCTCTGGTAATCGCAGTTTCTTTTCTTCCTTTAATATTGTTTCATCATATATGTCGATTACTTTAGCTGATGGTACGTCATCTAATATCATTGGTGTTGGTATTGCTCAATCTAATGCATTAGTACCCCTATTGTCTATTTTGTATGCACCCAATTTTCCATTTTGGCTTTTATCTGTAAGTTAATAAGGTCTTTGAACTATTCTATGTCCTTTTCTTCTTATTGTGTGTTTCAGTACCTCAAGACAAGCAGGATGATTAGTGGAGGTTGTGAGAGGAATGGACTGTACTACTTAAGGAATGAACCAGTAGGTGCGGCAATACTTCCTGCAAATTCGGCAATTCAATGGCATCGTCACTTAGGACATCCTTCTCTTTAGAATCTACAGATTCTCATTCCATCTCTTCCTAAGGTGTCTAAGTTGGAGTTCGAAGCATGCAAGCTGAGTAAACATCATGGAGTCCACTTCTCTTCCAGAATTGAGTAAAAATGTGATATTCCTTTTAAATTAGTCCATAGCGACCAACTCGAGTCCCTAGTTTGCTAGGTTTTAGGTACTTTGTTGTCTTTATTGATAATTATTCTAGAATAACATGATTATATCTAATAAAGCATAGGTCTGAAGTCTTTCATATATTTTTTGAATTTTCATAATGACATAAAGAATTGGTGTGGTGTGAAATTGTGCATGTTAAGGTCAGATAATGCCTTGGAATTCGTTTCTCGAGATTTTCAAACATATTTATAAAGTCAGGGCATCATTCATTAGACTTCTTGTGCTTACACACTGTAACAAAATGATATGGCTGAGCACAAGAATAGACATCTGGTGGAAGTTACTAGAGCTTTTTTATAAATGAATGTTCTGCAGTTTTATTGGGGTGATGCAATTTTATTGGGGTGATGCAGTTCTTACTACGTGTTATTTGATTCAATAAAATACCTTCATCAATTTTAGATGGCAAAACTCCGTTCTCCTTGCTTTTTAATCATCTAGTTTTTCATGTTCCTCCTAAAGTGTTTGGTTGCACCTGCTTTGCTCATATATTTGGGTCAGGTCAATATAAACTTTCGCCTCGTTCTACTAAGTATATTTTTCTGAGATATTCCCGTAGTCAAAAGGGTTATCGATGTTATTCTCCTACACTTCAGAAACATTTTGTGACTGCTGATGTCACCTTCTTTGAAAATGTTCCATTTTACATTAAAGATGAGCATACTATCGAAGTCACATCCGTGGAAGCTCCCTTTCTGAATGTATTTTCTTTAAATTTTGATGTTAAGATGCCACCGCCAACTCAGAAGGATTTCCCACAAATTTGCTATAGGAAAAGGAGAAAAGACCAGGCATTACAAACTATTCCTCTTCAATCCACACAATCAACTACAACACCTATTGAGGTTCTTGGTTCATCTGAGTCTCATGAGGTTACCAATGATCTTCCCATCACAGTCCGAAAAGGTAAACGTTCATGTGTTACTCATCCCATATCCAATTTTGTTACCTTTTCTCATTTGTCTACAAATTATCGTAAGTTTTCCATTACCTTGTCTGTTATACCCATTCCTAAGTCAGGCCACGAGGCATTGTCGGATGAAAATTGGAAAAGAGCTATGAATGAAGAGATGGATGTTGCGAGATGTCTTAAATCTGAGTCCTTTCGCAACTGGGATGCGAAAGGGAAGTTTTCTAAACTATAAATAGGGGTCCCTAGGACTATTATAATTGTAAATTTCTAAGGCTTCCTAAAGGTATTCTAAAGGGTTCTAGGGTTATCAAAGGGTGTAGCAAGGGTGAGATTCGAGGTTGTTCGAATCGGGTAAGTCCTCTCTCTTTGTAATTTCTATTTTCATAGTGAAGATTTGTCGCTTTGTGCCATGGTTTTTTCCCGCAAGGGTTTTCCACGTTAAATCTATGTTCTCTTGTGTGTGCTTGGTGTCATTGGATTGCTATCCTAGATCTAGATCTGTGTGATTCCGCAGGGCAAAATCCCTAACAAGTGGTATCAAAGCGAATTGTTGGGGCACAGATCTGAATCTGAGGGATTAGTAATAATGGCGAGCACCAGGTATGAGATTGAGAAGTACTCAGGGAAAAATAATTTTGAGTTATGGAAGATCAAGATGATGAGTTCCTTAATCAAGCAAGGCGAAGATGGTGCTCTTGAGGAGCGGAAGTCTACTATAACTGATGATGATTGGAATACTCTTGATAAGAAGGCCTTATCATCGATCCGTTTATGTCTCACGGATGAGGTTCTCTACAACGTCATGAGGGAGAAAACTGCGGCTAAGTTATGGACGAAGTTAGAGGATGTCTATGCGAAAAAATCCTCTGAAAATCTCCTGCACTTGAAGCGGCAGTGGTATAACTTCAAGATTGCAGAGGATGGAGATCTGGAGGCTCACATCAGCAACTTTAATAAATTAGTCTGCAAATTGTTGGATATGGAGGAAGTGATGAAAGATGAAGAACAAGCATGTATGTTTTTGAATTCTCTTCCGGCGTCTTATGAGTCATTCAAGGACAAAATGTGCTCAACGAATAAAACTCTGAGTGTCGACACCGTTATCTCGGCCATTCAAGGAAAGGCTATGAGACAGCTAAACAGTGACATGGGGACATCTTCTGATGCACTGTTTACAGTGGGTAGAAATTCTGAACAAGGTACAGGTTCTTCAGGTTCTAGTTCCAAATTCAAGGGCAAGAGCAAAGGAAAGGTAAAGTGCTGGAATTGTGGGAAGGAAGGACATGTGAAGAAGGATTGTGAAAATCCTAAATCGAATAGAGAAGATTTTGAAGCTTCGTACAGGGAGGCCAATGTTGCCACGTCAGATGGATCGAGTGGATGTGATGGTGATGTTTTATCTGTGTCTACTATCAGGCGGCCATATGATGATCGTAAGGCGAGTGGATGTTAGACACAGGAGCATCTTTTCACATGACTCCTCATCGAGTTGGTTCGCCAGCTACAGGGAGTGCGATGGTGGACAGGTGTTTATGGGCAATGGCTTTGCCTGTAATGTTGTGGCTGTTAGTACGGTGCGCATCAGGATGTTTGATGGGGTGGAGTGTACCCTGACTGATGTCAGGCACGTTCCTGATTTGAAGCAGAATCTGATTTCTCTTGGTGTACTTGAGGCAAAAGGATGCAAGTACACAGGTATTGATAGTGCTCTTAAGGTATTTAAGGGGGCACTGGTAATCATGAAAGCGCAACGACTCGGTAACTTGTACAGGTTGATCGGGAGCACTTTAAAAGGTGGAGCTACAGTGGATGTAGTGGATTCCACCTCTGTATGTGTGTGGCATGATGGGCATGGCCACATGAGCGGGCAGGGCAGGGCAGGGCAGGGCAGGAAGGCTGAGACGTGCGGACAGGGATACAGAGCAGGTGGAGCAGCCACCTGTGAGAAGAACCACACAGCATGATCGCAGGATATCGATGAGGTACATGAACGACTCCAATATTGCAGGCGATTCATCTTCTATTCAGATAGCTCTAGGTGAGCCTGGTGCTGAGAAGTGAAAGGTGACTATGGGCGATGTGATGGATTCATTGTACCAGACCGACATATGGGAGCGGGTGGAGCTTCCAGTGGGCCGGAAAGCGGTTGGATGCAGGTGGATCTTCAGGAGGATACAACATAGATACAGTGCAAGGTTGGTAGCGAAGGGTTATGCTCAGAGAGAGATCGGCTTCTCAGAGATATTTGCACCGACGGTATAACAGGTGTCTATTAGATCCATGATTGGCGCTGGTTGGCCAATGTGATCTTGAGCTGTAAGGATGAATGTAGAGTCTACACTTCTATAAAGAAAATTGAAGAGCAGATCTACATGAAGCAACCAGAGCGGTTCGAAGTTAAAAGGGCTGAGAAAAGACTTTGCAGGAGGTTGTGGTTCGACCTGTCGCCTAGGCAGTGGTTTAATTCCTTCATGGTGAGTCATGAATTAATGACATGTAGATCGTCAATTATGACATGTCTGAAATCAATGTACTGAAGACTCGGTTAAGTGGGACATTCAGGATGAAGGATCAGGGGGGCTGCAAAGATGGTTCTCGGCATTGAGACTGAAGGAGTAAGCTTTGGTAATCACAGGAGGAATACCTTGTGTGTAGGTATTGATCAAGGATGTGATGGGCTAAGTAAAGCCGGAGAGTGTTCCCTACGCGTCTCTCCTCAAGTTTTCCTCAGGACATGTCTCAAAACAAATGAGGAAAAGCAGGATATCTCATGAGCCTTATTCGAATACGGTTCGCAATATATGTCATGGTCTAGATTAGACTGGTTATTTCACAGTCATCAGTGTTGTGAGCAAGTACCCCGGCAAGCAATATTGGGTAGCGGTGAGATGGTAAGAAGACCACTTCTTTCCTTTTGAGAAGACAGGAGCAAAGATAGTTGGGCACATGGATTCTAATCCGATGGACATGCTCTCCTACATTGTTCCTGTAGAGAAGTTCAAGGTCTGTAAAACTTCTCTGGGCTTGGCGATGGCGTAAAAGGAAGATGGAGTGTGCAAGAGAAGCTATGATGTGATGCAGAAATAAGAGAAAAGGTCAAGAAGCTACACGGTTGAAGATTGAAGACATGGTGGAGATTGTTGCGAGATGTCTTAAATCTAAGTCCTTTCGCAACTGGGATGCGAAAGGGTCCTCTCGCAACTGGGATGCGAAAGGGAAGTTTTCTAAACTATAAATAGGGGTCCCTAGGACTATTCTAATTGTAAATTTCTAAGGCTTCCTAAAGATATTCTAAAGGGTTCTAGGGTTATAAAAGGGTGTAACAAGGGTGAGATTCGAGGTTGTTCGAATCGGGTAAGTCCTCTCTCTTTGTAATTTCTATTTTCATAGTGAAGATCTGTCGCTTTGTGCCGTGGTTTTTTCCGGCAAGAGTTTTCCACGTTAAATCTGTGTTCTCTTGTGTGCTTGGTGTCATTGGATTGCTATCCTAGATCTAGATCTGTGTGATTCCGCAGGGCAAAATCCCTAACAATGGAAGCCATGTATTTCAATGATACCTGGACACAGATTGATCTTCCTCAGGTAAGACTCCAGTAAAGTGTAGATGGATCAATTAATCGTTACAAAGTTAGATTTGTCGCTAAGGGTATACACAGAGTTATGGAGTAGATTCTCTTTATATGTTTTACCAGTGGCTAAACTTAATTCAGTTCGAGTTCTTCCATCAATAGCAACAAATCATGATTGGCCACTTTTTCAGCTAGATGTGAAGAACACATTCCTGCATGGAGATTTACATGAGGAAGTCTACATGGAGCAACCTCCTGGGTATGTTGTTTAGGGGGACTCATCTAAAGTATGCAGGTTAAACAAATCTATATATAGGCTGAAACAATCACCACTGGCCTAGTTTGAGAAGTTCAATAGTATGCTTGTGTTGTTTGGGTTAAAAAGAAGGTAGATCACTCAGTTTTCTCAAGACATTCTACCTCTAGCCACATAATACAAGTTGTGTATGTGGATGATATGATAGTGACCGGTGATTACTTGGTGGGCATTGAGAAGTATAAGTCATATCTTCAAACTCAGTTTCAGATCTAAGATCTTGGTCTTCTTCGATATTTTCCGGGCATTGAAGTAGCAAGATCGAGAGTTGGCAAAAATCTACATCAAAGAAAATATGTTTGTGACTTGTTGGGGGAGACAAGTATATTGGGTGCCAGACCAATTGATACACCAATGGATCCTTACCTCGAGCTTAAACCTGAAGAAGGAGAAGTGTTAGAAGACCCTAGTATGTATAAGAGACTTGTTAACAAGCTCATTTATTTGACCATCACCACACCTGATATCGCATTCCCCGTCAATGTGGATCGCGCTCTGTGCTCCTCTTCCTGGCTTCAACTCTTCCCTTCCTTTAGCGTGAAGCACCTTCAGCGGATCACCTCCGATCACTCGCCGCTCCTTTCCGCCCCCTCAGCCCCCCCATCAGGCCCCCGTCCGTTCCGCTTTCTAAGGATGTGGACGTAGCATGAGAACTTCCAGGCGATTGTTTCCAACGCTTGGAAATCGGATGTCTTCGTTAATCCTATGGTCCACCTAATGTGTAAATTGAAGAGTGTTAAACAGGCTCTTAAAGTCTGGAATAGAGATTCCCTTGGGAACATTTTCAGCCAAATCAAGGCCACCTCGGCTGGGGTGGAACGACTGGAGTAGGAGCTGATTTCCAACCCTTCTTCTGCGCTTTTGTCCACTCTGGAGTCGGATAGAAGGTCGTTGCTCAAGTTGGAGCAAATGGAGGAAACTTTCTGGAAACAAAAGTCCAGGAATAGGTGGCTTAGGGAAGGTGACAGGAACTCCAAGTTCTTTCACGCTACAACTGTTGATCGGGTGAGAAGAGAGCATATTAGGGAAATTAAGCTTCCGAACGGGACCACTACCGACAATTAAGCTCAGATCAGGGAGGCAGCAGTTGATTTCTTCAAGTGCATTTTCTCATCGGAGGCGGTTGCCCCGTCGAGTGATTTCCTTTTCCCAATCCCTTCGCTGGTCTCCGTGGAAGACAACGCCTTTCTTATGGCCCTGCCTTCGTTGGAAGAAGTCAAATCAGCGGTCTTGGCTATTCCAATCGATGGCGCGCCCAGCCCGGATGGTTTCTCGGGATCCTTCTTCTCGGCCTGCCCTGCTGGAATATTGTTGGAGAGGACCTTCACCGCGCGGTCAAGTTCCTTTTCCAAGGAGGTAACATTCCTAGAGCGTTCTCCTCATCTTTGCTCTGTCTTATTCCAAAGATCCCGGCGCCTCGTTCCTTTTCCAATTTCCGCCCCATTAGTCTCTATAACTGTGTCTACAAAGTTTTTTCCAAAGTGATTTCAACCAGGTTGAGCTCCATCTTGCCTAAGATCATTTCGGCGGAGCAAATGGCCTTCGTGCAGGGGAGATCTATTGTGGACAGCATCTCTTTGGCGCAGGAGCTATTTAGGGACTTAGACAGAAAAGTGAGGGCAGCAACATCGTCTTCAAGATTGATTTGGAAAAGGCGTACAACAGGGTCAGCTGGCCGTTCCTTACAGTTGTGCTCCATAAGTTCGGTTTCAGCATCGAGTGGATTCGGTTGGCTGAAAAATGTTGGTCTGGTTCGTGGTTTTCTGTCCTTCTAAACGGGGAGGCTTCAGGCTTCTTCAAATCTAAGAGAGGCCTCCACCAGGGAGATCCCCTTTCTCCCAGCCTATTTATTTTGATGATGGAATCCCTCGGTAGGGGTCTCAAGTATATGTTCGACGCCAACTTCTGTAAGCCGTTTCACACAAGAAGAGGTTGCCTCCCGATCACCCACCTGTTGTTCGCTGACAATACGATGATTTTCATTAATGGCAGCGCCGCCTCTATCAGGAACTTGATAGCGTTCTTGCAGAGGTTCAAGGAAGTGTCAGGCATCAAGATAAATGTGGCCAAGAGCAACCTCGTTATCTCCTCCAAGATGACTGAGAGACGAGCAAGGCGTTTGGAGAGACTGTCAGGGATTTCGCGATCGACTTCCCCTCTCTGTTACCTTGGGGTGCCGCTGGTTAGAGGGAGGTGTTCTTCTGCGACCTTTCAGCCCTTAATCGAGAAAATCTTGGCTCGCATCTCGGGGTGGAAAGCTCGGTTCCTCAATCTGGCAGCCAGGATCACCCTCATCAAGCATGTTCTCTCATCTATCCCTATTCACACGATTGCATCAATTGACGCCCCAAGGAAAACGCTGTCTATTCTCGAAAGAAGCCTTGCCAACTTCTTTTGGGGGTGGTCGGATGGCAAAAAGAAATTCCACTGGGTTAGATGGAAGCTGATCACATCCCCTTCAAAAGAGGGTGGCCTGGACATTAAGCCCTTGAAGGAGGTCTCGGAGGCCCTGAGAATGAAGCGGGCCTGGTCCATCTTTTTCAACTACAACTCTAGCCTGTGGGCGAGATTTATGCACTCCAAATACCTTTTCAACCCTTCCAGGGACAGCTCGGTGCATCGGCGAACTGACACCCCTATCTGGAAGCAGGCCAGGAACCTCCACACTCTCCTTCTTGGCCAATCCCGCCTTCTGCTGGGAGATGGGAGCAATAATTTCTGGTCCGAAAACTGGACGGGGTTGGGCCCCCTCGCCGATTGGCTCCCGGTTGGTGCGGCTCCGCACCCTCCTGACCTGAAGATCAGGGACGTTCTGGGCCCGAACGGGATTCAGCCCAACGGTGTTTTCCCAGCGTCCTTGCCAACTGCCGTCAGACATCATGTGCAGGATGAGGGTGTTGCGCTGAGTCAGGGTGCGGATCACTTCATCTGGACGAGAGAGAAGCTGGGGAATTTCTCCACCAAATCCGCATGGTCGCTGATCAGATCCAGGGGTCAGATTCGGGCTTGGGCCAGATGGACGAAGCATCCCTTCCTCCGAAAATTGCAATTTTCTCCTGGAAGGTTTTGAACAGGGTGGTCCCGGTCGACAGTAGGGTGAAGCGCAAAGGGATCTACCTCGCCTCGGTTTGTGCCTGCTGCAATACTCCAAATCGGGATGAAGAAACGAGCGATCACTTGTTCATCGTAGGGGAACTCGCCTCCGCTGTTTGGGCCCACTTCTCGACGTTGTTGTCGGTGCCAAATCTTCCCTACCAAGCCATAGGGGGTAGGTTGTCCCAGTGGTGGGCGATTTCTTCAAGTTCGTCTTTCATCGGTCTCCTCAGAGGTATCACTCCTGGCCTAATCCTCTGGGAGATCTGGCGGTCGAGAAATGCTCAGCGTTTTAACGATACACCGGTGGCAAGCTCTCATACGATCTACCAGGTGCAGTCCTGGCTTTTCCTCCTTTGCACTTCCTTTTCGCCCCCTCCTAAATCCCAGGAAGACAGGGATGTGATGGCCGATCTTCGGATCCCTTATGGAAGAGGTATCAGACGTCCGCTCGAGGTCATGAGGTGGGTTCGCCCGTCGGGGGGTAGCGTTAAGCTGAATGTGGATGGTTCCGCGATGGGGAACCCGGGCCCCCTCAGGTAGTGGTGGTGTTTGTAGGGACGATAAAGGGGACTTCAGGTTCGCCTTCGCCAACGGATACGGGCCGGGGTCGAGCTTCATGGCTGAAGTGAAGGCAGTGATTGACGGCTCAAGCTTTGCCTGGAGTTGGGTTACTCTTCCATCGAGGTGGAAAGTGACTCCCGGGCAGTGGTTGACTCTCTATCCAACGCGGGCAACGTTCCCTGGTTTGCCTTCTATTGGAAGCACCGTTTCCTGTCCCTCAGGGCCTCGCATTCCATTTCTATCAAGTTAACTCCCAGAGAGGCTAATAGGGTTGCTGACAGCCTGGCCTGTTGGGGGAGTTTGAATCCGACTCTAAGGGTCTTCCACTTTACGGCTGACCTCCCTAGGATTACGCGTGGTGAGCTGGTTCTGGATAGGTCGGGTTTAGGCGTTGTGCGCATGCATAGATCTTAACTTCTCTTTTGTTTTCCCTTCCATATGATAGGGGGCCCCGGGGCGAGGGCCTCCCGAATTGTCTTCCAGGTGTTCCTAAGCTTTTCGCCTCGGGTCTCCTGCGCCTAAGTATATCTTCTTTTCTCAATGGAATATAGTGGGATTTTATAAATAAATAAATAAATGAGCCAGTTCATGCAAAATCCAAGGACATCACATCTAGTACCAATTATGAGAATCCTCGGGGATTTGAAATGTTCAACTAGCCATCTCCAAGTAACCGGTTATTCAGATGCAGATTATGTAGGGTCAAGATGTGATACTACAAGTTATTGCACCTTATTAGGTGGTAACGTGGTTACTTGGAAAAGTAAGAAATAGAATGTAGTTATCAGATCAAGCGATGAAGCTCAATACAAGGCAATGGCACGTACAACTTGTGAACTTGTATGATTAAAGTCTTCTTCTCGAAGAATTGGGATTCGGAGTTCAGGTTCCAATGTCTTTACACTGCGACAATCAAGTTGCAATACATATTGCAAATAATCCAGTGTTTCCTAAGAGAGTGAAACATACAAAGGTTGGTTGTCATTTCATTCGGGACAAGATATCTCAAGGAGAGATCCACAGACCTTATATTTCTTCCCACGAACAAGTTGCAGATTTATTCACCAAGGGTCTTAGAAAATCTCAATTCGACAAACTAGTCTCCAAGTTGGACATGCAAGACATCTATGCTCTAGCTTGAGGGGGGTGTTAATATAGAGAATGCTAGTGTATTGTATTGTGTATTGTGCGTGGTTAGTGGCCCTTTTAGTGTAAGTGCCCTTTTAGTGTAAGTGCATGTGCACACTTCCCTATTCTCCTACGGTGTACTATATGCTTTATCGTAATAAAATATTATGTTTTAGGGCAAGCAAGCTCTACACATTATCTCTCCCAAACTCTCCTCCTTCTTCTTCTTCTCTCTTAATATTCCCATCTCTTCTTCACATTATCCTCATCAAATCATTCTCTATTGTTAATGGTAGTCGTTATGGGCCTAGCCCACTACTTAGTCTTGGGATGTGTTAGGAACATAGTTTTTTGTATAAGGGGCATTTTCGGTATTTTTGCTTTTGTTTACTTGAGGGCACTTTTGTAATTTCATCCATTTATAAAATAATATAAGGGAAAAGTGGGAATGTGAGCCCCAGCTCTCAATTCCCTTTTCTCAAGTTTCTTCTCTTCTTTTCATCTTTTCTTCTACTTTTCTCTTTTTTATACCATCTTACAATTGTATTTTCCAAAATCTAAAGACGAAGAAGCTACTTGGTGGTACACATGAGAAGGATGGTTGATATATTTTTCGTTTAAATACTTCAAGTCATTAGTATCTTAGTGTTAAGAAGGAAGACTTTTACATCTAGCATTGTAGATTTAGCCATCCCTCGAGTCTAGTCTTACAGTCTTTATTACATGCGTTAATCAAGTCTAATGATGTCAAAAAGTTTAAAGTGTGAGGCTTCTGTCTTAGCCAAACACCATAAATCTATTTATCCTCCCGTGGAGAAACAATCCACTAGAATTCTCTTTGGTTCGTTCAAATGTATAGAGTCAAATTTCTATTATTTCTAATGGATTTAAATACTTTGCCTCGTTTATTGATTATGCATCTCGTATGATGTGGATTTATTTGATGAAAACTAGAGATGAGGTCAGCTCTATTTTAATGTTTCATAGTTAAGTCAAAATTCAATTTAATGTGAATATTGGAATTATTCGTACAGATAATGCAAAAGAGCATCTTTCATGCTATATTATCTTATCTTCAAGAACGTGATATTAATTCTCAAACCACATGCATATACCTTGCAACTAAAAAGAATTGCTAAAAGGAAAAATAGGCATCTTTTAGAAGTCACTCATGCTCTTCTCATTGGTATGTATGTTCCTAAATATTTTTTGTCAGATGTTGTTTTCACAGCCTGTTATCTAATTAATCGTCTTCCTACTAAGCTTCTTGCTAGGGAGTCACATGTCCAATATTTTTTGACCTTTTATCCAATCCCTGAAATTCCATTGTGCGTCTTTAAGTGTGTATGTTATGCCTACGATATTGATCCCTTGAAGCATAAATTGTCAAATCGAGCTATCAAATGCATTTTCTTGGGATATTCATCTTCATAAAAGGGTATAAATGTTTCGATCCTTTTACAAAAAAGCATTGTGTTTCAATGGGATGTAAAACTTGTTAAAGACACTCTGTATTTTTCTGGTGAAAAGGGGAAGCACCATTCTTTGGTTCTTCATGTCCCCGTCCTTGAGTGTGAGAAATAGTGGTTGTTCCTTCCAAACCTGACAATGCTAGAGATAAGGTTGTTACTGATTCCACTAAGTCAACATACACACTTAAAGACCCACAATGGAAATTCAGGGTATAAATGTTTCGATCCTATTACAAAAAAGCATTGTGTTTCAATGGGATGTAAAACTTGTTAAAGACACTCCGTATTTTTCTGGTGAAAAGGGGAAGCACCATTCTTTGGTTCTTCCTGTCCCTGTCCTTGAGTCTGAGAAATAGTGGTTGTTCCTTCCAAACCTGATAATGCTAGAGATAAGGTTGTTACTGATTCCACTAAGTCCAACTTGAAGGTATATGAACAAAGGAATATTCATAATCCTACACTTTCTCAGGACACCATGAGGCATGCTTCTTTGGCTACAGGCACCAATAGTGTCCATGTTGATCCATATTTAAACAGCCCTTCTGTGAAGTTACCTGTTGTTGTTATAAAAGCAAAAAAGAAAGTGCACCTCTCATCCCATTCAACGCTTTGTTTCCTACATTATGTCTCCTTAACACAAGTCCTTTATTTATGCTCCTGAGTACTCTTCCTCCATTCCTAAAAATCTTAAGAAGGCTCTTATTTCTCCTCTATGGCTAAAAGCTATGGAGGAGGAGATGGTAGTTCTTGAAAGAATCATACATGGGAGATTGTTGTGTTACCAGCTGGGAAGAATTTGTGGGTTGTCGTTGAATGTATGCACTCAAGTACACTCCTGATGCAAGTATTGCTCGACATAAGGCCCACCTTGTAGCAAAAGGCTTTACGCCTTGAAAGCTATGGAGGAGGAGATGGTAGCTCTTGAAAATAATCACACATGGGAAATGGTTGTGTTACCAGCTGGGAAGAATCTAGTGGGTTGTCATTGGATGTATACACTTCCACAAAAGGGGCTAACACTTTATAACTAAGAAAGGAGCACAGAGAATGGATACACAAAAAAATATACACATGCACACACAAATAACTCCCTCCTATATGTGTGTGGAGGAACACTACCTAGGGCTGACCAGAATGCATAAAAGCAGCCCATTGAAACCAAAATGAAAAACTCACTTCCTCTCACACAGCACTGTCCATCTACAAGCCAGGTCACATGCCAATATGGCACATATGTGCAAGATCTAAGCTGTCCATAAGGTAGGCCATACTGTGTAGAATGTAGATGTTCTGGCCCAAAATTTAGGCCGGTCCGCTCATCATGGAGGGATAAAAAATACAGCTTTCTTAGCCGTTTCATGCACTTCCACACCCAATGTGTGGATCAACTTGATTTCTGGCCAAAACATCTACAATGCAGCCCATAAACTATTCAGATCTTGCACATTTGCTGTATTGTCATGTGCAATGACACATATGGGCAGGGTTTTACACGTGCAAACTTCCCTAGAGAATTTAAAACATAATTATTGGAAAAGAATAAGGTGGCTCAATTTTTAGTATGATACTGACTAATATAGTCCATATATGTGCAGTTCATAACATTCCATCTTGATCAGTAACCAGATATGTGCAGTCCATAATATTTCATCTTAATCTAACCACATATCATGGCCTAAATAAAATATCTTTTGACAAATAAAATTTATAGAAACAGAGTAAGCATGCATGCATGCATATTCCAATTTCATTTCACATGTAACATTTCAACAACTCAAAAATACCTCCATCAGTGGTTCTCATTATGGTTCCACCAGCTGGATCTTCCGTGTAATTTGTAATTCCAACTATTTTTAGTGCTAATGAGTTGGCGAGTCCCATATGACCATCCATTCGGGATAGCCAAACCTGCATATCAGATATTATAAGTAGAATTGTAGAAAGCATAGCATTTGCCAGTCATGGATCCTTAAGCTGGGTGCACTTGTTGCCATGCCTCAGTGGTAGACTCACAAGAGTTTCAACACGAGGTCATGGGTTCGAGCATCCATTGTGGTGCGAGTGCGCGAGTGTGTGGGGGTGCGAGTGCATGAGTGCGTGAGTGTGTGGGGGTGTGAGTGCGTGTGAAAAAAGAAAAAATGCTGGGTTTCACAAATGAAGACTTCTCACAGGATTATTGGGTGTGATGTTATCTATCCAAGAAGCAGCTGGCAAGTCTCCACCCCACTGTTCATTGTTCCAGCCACCGCCTAATACCCAGCAATCTTTATGTTTATCTGACCAAGTTATTTTAAAAAATGCAAGAACATCAATATAAGTTACAATGATAAATCATAAAAGGAAACATTAGAATCAAAACGAAAAAGAGTGATACTGGGTTTGCCAAAACAATGGCTAGTAAAACAATTGAAAGTAGTTCCTGGTAGCAAGCATGCAATACACTGAGGTGCCCAGATAGATGTAGGCACATATGGTTATCTGATGTTGTTCATGTTTGCTTAGCAGTAATTAAGGTGAGCTTTGAAAATCATTGCATCTGCAAGTGGAATTGCCACTCATGCATGTGATGCAAGTGGATAAGATTCTAGGTGGATTCATACAGAAATCAGAATATACGGATGCTAATGTTACGAGTACAGTTCAGGGTATATTGTAACGTCTCGGAAAAATCCGTACAAAGACCCGAGTACCACCTCAGGCAGAAATCACTCAAGACCAAATCCTTTAGAAATTAGGCAAGAATTAGCTAGTGCTAAACTAGAGTACCTGTGAGATTAGCACTAACTACTTTAAATACGATCTGTAAAACCCAAAACTTGTAGAATTATTAACGCTACATTACCCTGAAATCTAGGATCCATCTCTAAACCCAGTTGCTCTCGGAAGCATTTCGAAACTCCGTATCGGACCTGGACTGGACCGCACGTCGAAAGTCCGATTACCCCGAAACTATACCGTTATGACCGCCTTGCTAGGCTTGACTACCACCTCGGAAATCAAGTCCTAACACTGTCCAAAAACACGCAACTTGAGCCCGGAGCGAAGTGTGTGAGAAACGTGAATATATTTAAAAATAAAATCCAAACTTAAGTAAACTGAGACGTGTCGCTTGCAGGCCAAATATAAGGATTCAGACCGTCAAAATCTGACCCAAATACACCCTCGGATCAGGAGAAATTTCCTACACATGTCAGTACACTTGTAGCCCTGATCGAGTACCGGTGACCGTTGAATTGAAACTGGTCCGCCACGGTCGATCTGTAAATCCGATCAGACCGAAAACTCAGCTTGACATAGATCCAAGGTCAGGGAGCTTAAGTCCGACCGCACGCAGAAAAGGGGCCTCCAGAAGTGCTCCGTTGGATCGAAACTGATGTCCTTTGGACATAACTTAAGTATACCATGACCCTGGGGTCATTCCCATCAGTTTTGGGCCTATAAAAAGGGCTTAAACCCTCTCTCTCATAACCCATACGAATTTCCTAAACCCTAGAAAGAAAAGAGAGAGAAAGAGAAGGAAAGAGAGAGAGTGTGGGAGTTTGCGCTCGGGATTCAATCCCGCCACTCCACTTACCATCAATTCTAAATCGCTAATCCGGCATTTCCAACAACGCACTTGGGTAAGAAAACCTAACCCTAATTTGTTTTAGGGTTTCAGATAATGTAAGTTATGAAATAGCTAACCTGATTCATGCTATAGGTCACCAATCCGCCGTTGACAAAGACTAAGTGTCTAAAACGACTTCGTTACGCGTTTATCGGCGTAAGGTGCAGACTATAAACGTATAGGTTATGGTTTTCAAGGCTTTCAATGTCGATTAATGATTTATTACTGACGTGGATGCTATTTCACATGCCAAAAGCGATGTCTGTCTAGCCTTTCAGATATATATGAACTATGTTGAGTTTAGGTTAATCCATGCGTTTGTTGAAATAATCGTATAAGTATGGAATTTGAATTTGAGTTCGCCCTGATTAATTGCTGTCTATGTATGCTAGATGTATGTGTAACAACTCGAAAGGATTAGCCCTAATACATGTTATATCAACATACGTTACGTATGTTCTATTGTGTAGCCTAAGTGTTTGTGAAAATGACTGAATGAGTATAGAATTCGCATTCGTGCTCGCCATGACTAATTGTCATGGATATGTGATTGTTGTATAGGCGATAACCCTTTGACGAGAGGATTGGCCCTAATACGTATGATAACTAATATATATCATATATGATGGAATGCGTAGGCTAAGTGTTTGTAAAATGTCTGAATGACTTAGTAGTTAGTAAGGTGTACCTGTATGCGGGTTGAGATATGATTCTCAACTATCTCAATGATATGTATGATTTCCTTCATGTATGTCATATTCTGATGTCTGGTTGTTTATGAGTTGAATGTGTGCGAATTCATGTTTACATTGCATTTCAGAACATGTTCATATGATTGTATGATTTGAAGTATTGATCCATTACCGCTTTAACTCTCTTATAAGATATTTGGTTGTAATTGAATGTGGTTGGGGCTATCATATAGTCCAGGCAATCAGTAACAGGCCTCGAATTGGTGGCTGAGGTTGTTTCGCCACACAGGAGGTGTTCGATGAATCCGAGTCGTACTTGGGTTGTCGACAATGGTTAGGCCACATGGAGTGCTTATGCATTTCATGTCAATTAACTCAACGTGCGCTCGTCCTAGTCGAGCCCGTCAAGTAACCCGATTGGCCCGATGTATGTTCACCATGTTTGGACACTACTGCTTGAACCTAAGGTACCAAACCCACCAGTGGAATCCCCGTTAACCTTGGTACCTCAATCCGCTAAGACTCATGAGCCGAAAATGGTGGTATGGGACACCGTGGTCGAGCTGTCGGCCTACGCTATGGCTACGAGCCTCCCCGTAGTGACCAATGAGCAACACCGCCTCGTGAGCCGAATACGGTGATATGGGACACTGTATTCAAGCTGTCGGCCTACACTGATCAGGTGACGAGCCCTTTGTAGTGACCTCGAGCATACTCTGAGACTGCGTTGAGGCGGCGAGCCTTTTCCGTAGCCAATAGAGTATAAACTAAGCCTGCACTGATAAGGCGACGAGCCCCTTTGCAGTGACCTAGAACCACAACATCTTATGGGAGTTGCTAGGACTGACGACCCTAGACCGGATCATTGTTGGGAATTGATATAAGAGAGGTATCTTAGCTTCCCAATCCTACTGTATGAATAAACCTAAGTAAGAACTGGACTAACACAATCATAACATTGCATTGCACGGTGCTTGGCGAGGAAGTAGCATGTGTCTGGAGTGGTGCATGCCGCGACCGTGAGATGAAGTTCGCAGAGGGAGTGCAGGCGAGGGCATGCATCATATCATATCATCCTTGCATTAATAAGAGTACTTAGAGCTGAATTGTTGTACTGCTTTATCATTACTACTTGATTGAATTGATAACATGTTAACCTTTGCGTTATAATTCCACTGTGTTAGCTACTCACTCCCACGTTCTGGGATGGTGTTTACACACCAACCAGACTCTATCTTAGTTGCAGACGGCGATGCGACGTATAAGGCGGATCCTGACTTCTACGACGATAAGGAGTTCTCATATATGCAGTTATCAGGCGGTTTTACTTAGGCTGTACTGATCGACGAGGATTACAGGGCTTCTCAGTTATAGATGGACTATACTTTTGAAATTTTAAATGTTGAACTAATACATGTAAATATTTGATCTGGCAATGTAATCATACTCTGGAGAGTAGTAACGGTCCATACGTTTGCTTATACTTATATACATCTCTCAGTCTTCTGCTTGCGTAACGTAATTGTTTCTAGAGTATGGATTATTGTTTTGGTATAATCACATTCATGTTTTATGCACTAACACGGACAACATACAATCATCATGAAATATGTTGCATAAGTGATGTGTTGGAACTCGGGAGTCAGGCATTTGCACGACCCCCGATTTTCAGGGCGTTACATATATCCATGACAGCACAAGTAACGCAGCTGCAATCGAAAAAAAAATCACAATGGCCCAAGGTATGAAGAGGATAAAGCTGGTTACGATGGAGGTTGCGCAAATGGTGGGAATGACTTTTGGGGACAGACTGGAAGATTACATGTCCTATTTTGAATGGGTTGAAGAAAGGGGCAGACCGATCATCCCAAGACAGGTCCAAAATTGTGATAGACAAATAGTGAGCTTCGAGGATAATGGCAGGACCGTTGACAGCGTAATATTCGTTACGGAACATGGGCGATAGGCGGGGACAAATAACTTGTAAATGAAGATCATGTTGGAATGTTCAGGGGTTGGGGTGTGCGCAAAAAAAGAGGACAACTAAAAGATATGTGCAAAAGGTACAAAATTCAGCTGGCAACATTTCAGGAAACTAAACGGCCAGAAACAAACCAACAGCTGCTTAACTCGATTTGGTGGGGCAAGAAAAGTCAATGGTTAGCAGCGGATTCAATTGGAGCAGCTGGAGGTATTCTTCTGATATGGAATTTGGCAATTTAGAGCAAAGAGGATAAATAGGAAAATACACGGTGTCGGTGGTACTAAAGGAAAGGGGGTCCAGTTTCAGATAATGCTTCACTTCTGTTTATGGGCCGTGCAAATCGAAATATAGCGATGAATTTTGGACTGAATTGGATGTGTGTCATAATAGGTGGGACTTGCCGTAGTGCATGGGAGGAGATCTCAACGTTATTAGAGTGCTTCACGAGAAGTCGAATGGGGATCGGATCTTTAAAAGCATGAAAACTTTTCCAATTGGAAATTCAAAAATGAAATGATAGACCTCCCATTTGGTGGTGCAAAATTCACATGGTCGAACGGGCAAGCGACATCAATTAAGTGTAGGTTAGACAAATTCCTAATATCACTAGATTGGGCGGACAAATATCTGTTGATCAATCAAAGGGGTCTTCCTAGACCTTTTTCGGACCACTGCCCGGTTCTTTTGGAAGTGTATGAGGATTGGGGGCCATAGTTTCCGTTTTGAGTTAGCATGTTTAGAGATCAAGGGTTTTGGCACAAAAATTGTTGAGTGGTGGTCGTCTTTTTCAGTTGAAGGGGGCATCAGTGCTTCACTCTTTCAAAAAGTAAAGCAGTTGAAACAAAAGATAGCGGAGTGGAAAAATGAGGCTCTTTATGGCCGAGAGGAGGAAAAGACCAATATCCTTTCAAAGATTCAAAGATTAGATTCCAAAGAAGAGGTAGAGGAACTATCGGAGGAGGAAAAGGCCTGGAAGGAAGCGTGCAAAGAAAAATACAACACTATGCTAAGGAAAAAAACAACACTAGGCTAAGGAAGAGATCAAATGGCAATAAAGGTCCAGGGAAACTTGGTTGAAAGCGGGATATAAAAATACCAAATTCTTTCATGCGATGGCTAGTGCGAGAGAGCGAATAAATAAAATTTCTTCGAATCGAACATGTGGGATATATCGGTACTACTTATGTGTTTCATATCGCACAGGTGGGATACAAGATATATCGTGGGACATATCGGCCAATATCATCGATATTTAAAACATTATTCTTAGCTACCTATCTTCAGCATAAGTTGCATGTTTTCTGTAACATATTGATTTGTCCATGTTAAATGGAGTGAAAGTGATGCGAGACAATTAACCACTTGCTCTAAAAGCTCGAACTGTTAGAGCATGGCGAATCAATCTCTTTATCTCATAGCTTAGGCCCTACATCTCATGAGTTAGGACCTTGGCCGAACCCCCCTCGTGGGCCCCAAATCACATAGGTACCACCTCACACGAGCCACCCGCCTCACACGGGCCGCCCAGCCTAAGTGTGCCCCTGCATCCCACAAGCAACCCCACTCGAACCCAGTGTGAAAATGCCCCTGCATTAGAAAGTTAAGGCTATGGCATTTAATTCGTCAAATCTTTCTAAGGTCTAGATAACTTCAACTAAATGGATCAAAATATCTTCAATGGTTAAAGTATATGCAAGTTTTCCTAAATGTGAAAAGGAAACTGAAGTACTTAATTGCAAATAATTTGAAGATACTACTAAATATGACGAATGGATTCAAGACAAGACATATCCTATGGCCTGGTTGTGAAATAGTATGAAACCCTCAGTGCTAATGTGATGTTTTCAGAAATTGCCAAGGAGATTTGGGACTCTGCATGAGGTGTATGCCGTAGATAAGAATCGCACTTATTTACCAATTGTACGCATACACATGTATATGTATAAATACATACATACATTTGTATGCATATATATATATATGTGTGTGTGTGTGTGTGTGTGATGCGGACACCAAGCCATTCAAAGTATATCAACGTAGGAGGCATGCATTACCCGTGTCAATGTGGTTAGATAACGGATACGGGTCGGGTCTCTAAAGGTTGAAGACCTTACACATGTGCTCATGACATGTGTAAGTTGCTTAGAGGAAACATTTGGACCATTGGATCGCGAGGATAGTGTGATCGGACCGTTGGATCGTCACGGCCCACCTTCATTACACTACCTTCACAGCACTATCATCGGGGCCCATCGGGCATCTTAAATTTACATTTAGTTTATAAACATTTGAGTTAATTAAGTTTTGAGACCGTTTGTGCACAATTTTGTGCGAATTTCTTTTTTTAAAAAACTTTTTTTAAATAGGGGTATTTTGGTAATTTCATGTAATTACGATTTTATAAGGGTTGCCCTAAACCCATAGCATGTTATGTGATGTTTTATGAAAAAGAAAAAAAGAGCTTTTTGCTTCTGACGATCTCGTCTTCGACTTCCAGCGATTGGAAGATGGCGTGAGGCCCAGGTAAACGATTTCTCATCCCCTACTTCTTTCTCCTCTCTTTTCTCAAGGCATTCTTTTCTTTAACCTCATTCTCTTCTTTTTCTCCTAATCTCAAAAGATTTTTATTCTCACATAAAACCCATCACCCAAATCTATATTTAAAGAACCACCATTTTTTTTCTCTGAATTTTCTAGAATTCCAATCCAGGAAATTTCTATTTTTCTGGATTAGAAAATCCACTCGGATCGTTAGACGGACCCATTGCAAGACGAAAGTTCTATCTTTCGCCGGATCCAATTAAATTCAGATTTTAAGATTCAATACTTCGTGTTTGTGATGGATGGCCCTAATCAATGCTATGTTGCCCTTATTTCCTTCTTGTGTTTATGATGTATAAATCAAGTTGATATTTATTTGTTTTTAAGATTGCATGAATCTGCCCCTCTCAAATAGCATGCTCATTTAAGGTTAGATTAGGCTGTCCTACATCAATTTTGGTATCAAAGCATAGTTCTTGCATTGGGTCATCTTAGATCGAGTTATCAAGAGTCTAGATTTTCATTTTTTTTTCTAGGGTTTCATGCATCGCATATAGAGTCTAAATCTGAAATTTTTAGATTTGTATTTTTTAAAAAAAGGAGTCTAAATCTGAATTTTTCCACATTTGCATCATTCCAAAGGTTAGGATCATCGGTGTCCATAGTCTTGTGTCAAAACAGTCTCTTAGAGTCATATTTTAGGAAACCTAAGTTGAGTCTTATTGTGTATGCCCACTCGGACTGGTAGAGGATTTGGTCTACACCCGATTTTCAATATGGAACAGTTGATTGAGATGATGAACACGATCAACCAACGTTTAGCCGTCATTGAGGCACAATCTAGGAACACGAATACCCGTATGGATCAGATAAAAGCATCCCTAAGAGAAATCTCCGACATTGGAGGGGTGAACAGTCTCACGTAGGGGGAGTAGTTGAGGAACGGGTAGGAAATCGTGGTAGAGGTCGTGGAGCACGTGGCCAAGGGGTAGGACATGGAGGGGCGCAAAATCCGCAACCCGCTGTCGAGTATCAAGACCGTTATGATGTCGATGAGAGGGTCTTAAAGAGTGTTAAAGTAGATGCTCATAGTTTTGATGGGCGTCTTGACCCAAAAGCATTCCTTGATTGGTTAGCGAACATGGACCATTATTTCGAATGGTATGAGATGTCTGAGAACCGCCAAGTGCGGTTTGCAAAGATGAAACTTGTGGGTCAAGCTAAATTATTTTGGACAAATACGGAGCGTAGGATCGAGAGATCAGGAGGTGTCCCAGTCGCGCATTGGGTAGAGATGGAGTTATTAAAGGAAAAATATCTTCCTCTCTCTTACCGTCAAAAGCTCCTAGATCAATGGCAAGCATTACGCCAAGGATCTATGTCGGTTGCAGATTACATCGCAAAATTTAAGTATATGATGCGGTGTGATATTCAGGAGGATCCCTTAGTGACGCTGGTGCGTTTCAAGGTGGGTCTTCGCATGGATCTGCAGCGTGAGCTTATGACCCATACAGTGAGTGACTTAGATCAGGCTTACCAAGTTGTACAGGAGTTAGAGCTTTACCTAAAATCTCCTGTCATGAGGCGCTTTGAGTCCCGAGACTCTACTGTTAGATCTGGTTTTCAGGAAACCAAACCTAACATTGGAAGTCAGCCTAGGGCGCAAGCTAGTGCACCGCCTAAGCCTAAGGATGATAAAGGAAAAGGTGTCCTTGGTGTCAATCCTGGCAATGGTAGTCATGTGAGATGTTATGAGTGCGGAGGTACAGGTCATTTCGCATACCAGTGCACGGCAAAGACTCGCGGGAAAGCCTTAGTCATAGACGAGTCAAATGAAAATGCGGATGACATGGATGATTATGAAGTTGAGGAATATCATCCAGAGATAGGTGCTAGTGATTATGAAGAAGAAGAACCAGAGACTGCACCACTAGCTGTAGTTAGATGTGCTTTAGCGCAGGCCAAAGAGAGTGATGATTGGCGCAGAAGCACAATTTTCTACACGTTTATCAAGAGCGGTGACAAAAACTGCAAAGTCATCGTGGATAGTGGTAGTTGCACCAACGTGGTCTCAGCTAGCACAGTCACTCGTTTGGGTTTGAAGCCCATCCCTCACCCTCAACCCTACAAGGTTTCTTGGGTTGACACGTCTTTTATGCCTGTGTCCCAGCAGTGTTTAGTCCCCATCCAAATCGGTTCACATAAAGACATTGTGGTGTGATGTTTTACCTATGGATGTAGGTCACATCATTTTAGGGAGGCCGTGGTTATACGATAGAGATGTCATGATTTTTAGCCGCTCGAACGTGTGTGCATTCACGCATGAGGGCAAGAAAATTAAAATTAATCTATTGCCACCCAAGAGCCACACAGACAAGACTAGGGATGTGAAAACGAGTGAGTCAAGGAAGGATGTGAGGAAATTTATTCCGAAGTCTCTACATATCATAAATGCAAAAGAGTTTGAGAAAGAGACAGGATGATTCGACGGTGTACACCCTAATGGCTAGGGAAGTTAAACCCGAGGTTCATGTAGAGTTATCCCCTGAGGTGACTTCGGTTCTTAAAGAGTACAGTGATGTATTCCCCGAGGATTTACCGGATGAGCTTCCACCTATGCGGGACATCCAACATGCCATTGATTTCGTCCCGGGGTCTTTTTTACCGAACCTTCCTCATTACAAGATGAATCCTGCAGAGCATGCAGAGTTACATAGACAGGTAAATGAGCTCCTGCAAAAAGGTTTCATCCGTGAGAGTATGAGTCCGTGTGCCGTACCAGCTCTATTAACGCCTAAGAAAGAAGGTACGTGGCGGATGTGTGTGGACAGTAGGGCCATTAATAAGATCACGATCAAGTATCGGTTTCCGATACCGAGGCTTGATGATATGTTAGACATGATGGCCAGATCCACCATTTTTTCCAAGATAGACCTCAAGAGCGGGTATCACCAGATACGCATACGCCCTGGAGATGAGTGAAAGACAGCCTTCAAGACGAAGAATGGGTTGTACGAGTGGTTGGTCATGCCCTTTGGCTTGACTAATGCACCCAGTACTTTTATGCGTGTGATGACCCAGGTTTTGAGACCCTTTATGGGGAAGTTCTTAGTGGTTTATTTTGATGACATACTCATATATAGTACCACTAAAGAGCTGCATCTCAACCACTTGAGACAGGTCTGTAGTGTCCTGAGGGCGGAGAGGTTATGTGCGAACCTTAAGAAATGTTCGTTCTTGTCTGATAGAGTTGTCTTCTTATTAGGGTTCATAGTGTCGTCTGTAGGGATGCGAGCAGATCCAAAAAAAGTCAAGGCCATAGTTGACTGGCCTGAACCGCGGAACATACATGAAGTGAGAAGCTTTCATGGCTTAGCCACATTTTATCGTCGGTTCATTCGAGGGTTTAGCACTATTATGGCTCCCATTACTGATTGCATTAAAAAGGGAGAGTTCATATGGTCTAAGGCCGCAGCTAAGGCATTCAAAGATATTAAGGGCAAGATGATAGAGGCTCCCGTCATGCGTCTTCCAAATTTTTCTAAAGTCTTCAAAATAGCGTGTGATGCTTCAAGCATAGGTATAGGAGGAGTACTAAGCCAAGAGGGTCATCCAGTTGCCTATTTCAGTGAGAAACTGAATGAGGCAAAACAAAAGTATTCCACCTATGACAAAGAATTTTATGCGGTAGTGCAATCGCTACGTCATTGGCGTCATTATCTTCTACCGCAAGAATTTGTCTTGTTTTCTGATCACGAGGCTTTGAGGTATTTGAATTCCGAAAAGAAGCTTAACCCAAGGCATGCCAAGTGGGCAGCGTTTCTTCAGGAATATTCATTTGTCCTGAAACATAAAGCCGGGATCGAGAACAAACCAGCCGATGCCCTTAGTAGGAGAGTGACATTGCTCAACTCCTTGAGTGTAGAAGTTGTCGAGTTTGAGCAATTGAAAGACGAGTATCCCATGTGTCCAAATTTTGGGGGAACATATGTGTCACTCTTAGGTGCCCAGCATAATTCGGGTGAGTTCGTGCTAAAAGATAGTTTCCTTTTCAAAGGAGACCGACTTTGTATTCCCCGCACTTCCCTCCAGGATTTCCTTATTTGGGAGCTTCATGCTGGAGGTATTGCTGGCCATTTTAGTCGAGATAAGGCCATTACCCTAGTGGAGGATCGATTTTATTAGCCAAGTCTTAAGCGAGACGTAGCCAAAATTTTAGGGCAATGTCGAACATGTCAACTGGCAAAACAGAAGAAGCAGAATACTGGATTGTACACGCCATTGCCAGTGCCACACGCACCATGGCAAGACATCAGTATGGATTTCGTGCTTGGACTTCCCAAAACAATTAAAAAGCACAATTCCATTTTTGTGGTCGTGGACCGTTTCTCAAAAATGGCCCACTTCCTCCCTTGTTCTAAAACCTCAGATGCATCCAACATAGCCAAGATTTTCTTTGAAGGGGTGGTTCGCTTACATGGTTTACCTAAGACCATAGTATCTGACAGGGATGTCCAGTTTACTAGTTATTTTTGGAAGACATTATGGCATATAATGGGTATGAGACTCCAGTTCTTGTCTGCCTACCATCCTCAAACTGATGGTCAAACTGAGGTTATGAATTGATGTCTCGGAAATCTACTACGATGTTTGGTGGGTGAACACATTAAAACTTGGGACTTAGTTCTGCCAGTCGCCGAGTTTGCATATAACAGTTCAATTAATAGGTCTACGGGTATGAGTCCATTCGAGATTGTTAGTGGTTATAAACCTAGATTACCCATAGATTTGTTACCTATGTCAGTCACTCAGAGGACCTCAGAGTCAGCCGATGCATTTTCCCATCACATTCATGAGTTGCATGCAGAGATTAGGAGGCAGATAAATGCTAGTAATGAACAATACAAAATTTCAGCTGACTTACATCGTAGAATTCAAGAATTTAATGAGGGTGATTATGTAATGGTTAGGATGAGGCCAGAACGGTTCCCACAAGGTACCGTTAAGAAGTTACAAGCACGCAGTGCTGGACCATTTAAGATTTTGAAAAAGATTGGGTCCAATGCGTATGTGATAGATCTTCCACCTCGCATGGGGATTAGTTCAACATTCAATGTGGAGGATCTAATGCCTTGACAAGCCATCCCATAGACCCTAATTTTGTTCCAAACCATTGGCCAATTTCTGAATTTTCTTCCCAACCTACACCACCTATGCCTACTATACCTGAGATAAGAGAAGAAATTGAAGGAATTGTGGATGAGCAAATTGTTTCCACTCGAGACGGTGGATTTCAGAGGTACTTAGTAAAGTGGAAGAACAGACCATCATCCGCCTATACATGGTTGACGGAAGCAGAGTTGCAGTGACTAGATCCAGATTTGTTAGAAAAGCACAAAAGTTTTATCTCGCCGGAGTCGAGATCTTCTCGGTCGAGGGGAGTTGATGCGGACACCAAGCCATTCAAAGTATATCAACGTAGGAGGCGTGCATTACCCGTGTCAATGTGGTTAGATGACGGATACAGGTCGGGTCTCTAATGGTTGAAGACCTTACAGATGTGTTCATGACATGTGTAAGTTGCTTAGAGGAGATATTTGGACCATTGGATCGCGAGGATGGTGTGATTGGACCGTTGGATCGTCACGGCCCACCTTCATTACACTACCTTCATGGCACTATCATCGAGGCCCATCGGGTATCTTAAATTTACATTTAGTTTATGAACATTTGAGTTAATTAAGTTTTGAGACGGTTTGTGCACAATTTTGTGCAAATTTCTTTTTTTAAAAAACTTTTTTTAAGTAGGGGTATTTTGGTAATTTCATGTAATTGCGATTTTATAAGGGTTGCCCTAAACCCATAGCATGTTATGTGATGTTTTATGAAAAAAAAAAAAGAGCTTTTTGCTTCTGACGATCTCGTCTTCGACTTCCAGTGATTGGAAGAGGGCATGAGGCCCAGGTAAACGATTTCTCATCCCCTACTTCTTTCTCCTTCTCTCTTTTCTCAAGGCATTCTTTTCTTTAACCTCATTCTCTTCTTTTTCTCCTACTCTCAAAAGATTTTTATTCCCACATAAAACCCATCACCCAAATCTATATTTAAAGAACCACCATTTTTTTTCTCTGAATTTTCCAGATTTCCAATCCAGGAAATTTCTATTTTTCTGGATTAGAAAATCCACTTGGATCGTTAGACGGACCCATTGCAAGACGAAAGTTATATCTTTCGCCGGATCCAATTAAATTCAGATTTTAAGATTCAATACTTCGTGTTTGTGATGGATGGCCCTAATCAATGCTATGTTACCCTTATTTCCTTCTTGTGTTTATGATGTATAAATCAAGCTGATATTTATTTGTTTTTAAGATTGCATGAATCTGCCCCTCTCAAATAGCATGCTCATTTAAGGTTAGATTAGGCTGTCCTACATCAGTGTGTGTGTGTGTGTGTGTGTGTTATGGATGGCTACAATTGATAGTCTGTGGCCGACTGCCGGTTGGATGGTCTTCTATAATGGAATCAATAGCTTGTGGCCCACCTAATGAGTGGATTGGGCTGACTTTTGCACTAGGTGATCCTCATGATGGAGCCAATCTTCGCACACGCAAACTCTTAGGCACCCGCACACGCAAACACACACACGCAGAGGAAAACAAGTATGCGCACGTGCCAGTGCATGCACATGCGCACACACACATGCTTGCCCACATGCGCTCACACACGTGTACATGCATATATGGAAGTTTTTTTTTCCTTCGGTGGATATATCTATAACCTGCCCTCAATTTATAATGATGTTTCAAATTCTCTTTAACTCCCTTGGTAGCAATGCACTAACCAATCCCGACCTAAGGTAAAGGAGAAGGGCTGATGTCATGTATGCAGCCAATCATTGAACTTTTGCAAGCAATCACAAAAATTCATGTTTCAAATGTTATAATTGCAAAACAGGATGTGTAAACCAAACCTCTATAGCTAGAGGAGGCTCTAACAATGATGTTTATGATGATAATGATGATGGTGATGAGATACAATCTCCCGTGATCATAATTACATTAGGTTCTCACTCAAAACTATTATACAACTGTTTAGGGCAGAGAAAAAAAAAAAAACTATTTAGGGCAAAATAGAAACAACTGAAACAAGTGCTCCAGCATAATTCCTTCTTGAAGGAACAATGGATTGACCCAATTTTTTATTCTTCCTTTTCTTTTCTTTTTCTTTCTTTTCTTTTCTTTTTTTTTTTTTTTTTTTTTTTGAGAAGATAATAGAATTTTATTGCAAAAGGACTAGCTTAAGGGAATAAATTCCCAATTGAAAGAGACACCTAGCCAACACCAAGATCAACCCAACCATTCTTCAAAACAACGTACTTTTGTTTTACTTCTGGCCGAACTTATGCTACACTGAGATGAATTTGTTGGGCTGCTCCCTATTTAAGACTCTAATTATAAACAAGTTTGAGGCAAAGTTTACCTCTTACAGCTTCTTTGACCTTTCTCACAAACTCATCTTGGCTTCTCACATCTCGAAGTTCTACTCGTACCATCTGATTTATGTGCCCAATTCACACCCAATCAACACATTAGATCTAAAGAAAAAGTGAACACATACTGCAATAAGACAAACATATAAATACAAGCTGGACCAAAATTTACCAAAAAATAGTGGAAACTAATTGGGCAAGGGGATTCTTATATGTAGATTAAGAAAGTAAATTATTTTATAAATTTTTGCAAAGAGAGAAGATGACATATTGCATGTCAAGAACACATAACAAGTGGCATTGGCAAAGAAGGAAACATCATGGAGTTAGTCACTGCCTTCCGCAATATGCACGCAGTCTCAGTCCATTCCCTCAAACTAAGAGGAATCTTCTAGGCCATAAATAACACTGGAAAAATTATTCAACAATTAGCTAGATCAAGGCATACAACTTATGTGCATCATCATCATCATCTAAGACTTCTACAATTAATTGGGGCACTACATGAATCCTGCTTCACCATTCCACTCTATCAAGGGCCATACCTTCAGTTAGACCATACTCATCAAATCTTTTCTTACTACCTCCATCAACATCCTTTAGGGCCTTTCCCTTGCTCTTTTAGAGCCTCCAACTTGTACCAACTCCTAACTAGGGATGTTCTTAGTCTCCATTGCACATGACCAAGCCATCCAAGTCTACTACTGCTAAGTTCCCTCATCCTATTACCTATTGGTACTACTACTAAGTTCCCTCAAATGTATTCATTTCTAATTCTATCTTTCCTCATCTTACCACTCATCCTTCTCAACATCCTCATTTCAATACTCATCCTATGAACATGTTGTTCCTTAACTACCCAACATCATGTCCCATAAAGCATGCTCCTATAATTTTTTCCTATCAGTTTGAGTGTTACACAACAATCACAAAAACTACAGAGGCACATCTCCACTTCTTTGATGGGGACATCATGCAAACTCACACCGCCCCCACTACGCACGTACACCAGAAGGAAGGCCCCACCATCGATCTGGATCAATGACGACATCCAGGGAGGGCCTCCTACCTAGAAGACGAAGTTTTGATTCAAAAGAGTGGGCCCGTTAGTCAAGAAAAGCCCATCATGGGATCTCATGATCGTGGCCCACTAGTCAAATTGATTTCATATTTTAGGTTTTGCTTATTAATGTTATTTAGAACATCATAGACGCTTTAAATTTCTTTGATTAGTTTTTATTTTGGTTTACTTCATCGCCAAGTAATAGGTTGTGCACATGGCGCGAGTTTTAGAGTATAGGGTTTTCTTATAAATAGGCACCCCTTATAGCTTTTTTTCATTCATTGAAGATTAATAAAAATTCTGTGTTTTCCTACTCTCTGAGTTGTGAAGCCTAATTGGGTGCGAAGCCCTCCCTTCATCGAAGGGTTAACTACCGTGGTACGAAGCCACATCTATCCCGATTCACCCCCATCCATCACCATCTCTACTACCCATCTTCTACCATCTCTTCTTCTCATCTCACCCCATCATCTACACTTCGAATCAATCATCTATTGCAGCAATTTTCCTCCCCACAGCAGAATTTCAGAATCTGGCCCTACAAGAGGGCTAAAACTTCGGCAGAGCATCACGCACAAACCGTACATAGGATCGAGCTGAGATTTGAAGGTTTTTAAGTCCATCCCTGGCCAACCAAGGCCAAGGTGGCCTTTTTCTAAATAGTGAGCCCCACACACGTGCGGCCGAGATCACACGCATGTGCGTCTGGGCCATTGTTGTTGTCCACGCGTGCGGTACTCATCTGGTTCGTCTCTCTCCTCTCTTTTACTCTGCTTTCACCCAAAATCCCTAAACCTAACCCTAAATTACTCAAATCTCCAATTTTATGCCCCTTTTCTTACCCTTGGGTTCCTTGATTTGAAATTGGTGAATCCATTGGATTAGGGACTGATTACTACACGTGTGGATGATTATTTCTTATCTTTGAGTATCGTTTGGCTCATAATTTTTATTGATGCAGCCCTATCATGTGTAGGCCTGGACCCGCATAGATTCCCCTTAATTGAATGTTTGGACTTTCATGTAGGATATGGAATTTGTGTAATTGTTTCTGAACTAACGTGATCTTAAGTCTGAAATCTCGCGTATCATATTTAATTTTCATGTCCTGCATCATATTTGGTATCAGAGCCTAGGGTTCTTGTAGGGGAATTCATTACATGTTTAGGGTTTGGTTGTTTATGTCCATTACACATCAATTCTCATCATATATGGTTGTTTAGAAGTCCATAAACCCTGACGTAAGCAGCTGAAATTTTTGTTATCCCCTTATTTGAATTATTTTAGAAATTAATTTAGTTTTCTATTTCTAGGCTTAGAAACTTTCCTTTTCTGTTTTTTAGAAACTTTCTTAATCTGTTTTTAGAAACTAATTTCCTTTCCTTTTTCTTTTTTAGAAACTAGTTTACTTTCCTTTTTCTTTTTTAGAAACTAACTTACTTTCTATTTTTAGAAACTTTCCTTTTTCGTTTTTAGAAACTAGGCTGCTTTTCTTTAGAAACTTTCCTAATTTGTTTTTTTAGAAATTTTCCTAATTTGTTTTTCTTAGAAACTTTCCTTTTTCGTTTTTAGAAACTAGGTTGCTTTTTTTTAGAAACTTTCCTAACTTGTTAAAAAAAAAAAAAAAAAAAAAAAAAAAAATCTTTTTCATTTTTAGAAACTAGGTTGTTTCTTATAATTTTTAAAATAAAAAATAAAAATCTTATATTTTGACAACTATATTGCTGAATTTTGGTTGGCACCCTACACTAGACATGGAACAATTGCAAGAGTCACTAAACAAGCTATCCCAGAAGTTGGAGTTTTTTATTAAGCGCTTGGAAATGGACAAATGCTTTGAACAGCTTGATGTACGCATTACCCGACTAAAGACCATTGAGGACAAACCCCACCATTGGGGTAGATGTTCAATCTCAGGCAAATGGCCTGAAGGATAAACCAATGAATGGAGTTGGTGAAGGAATCAATTATGGGTGTGCACCCGTGCACCCACCCCATGAGAGACATCAAGACCACTATTTTGAGGGGTACAACAAGTGTGGCCTTGTAGCTAGAGAGAGTGCACCAGAGGCTAGTGTAGAGTTACCCACTGAGGCCATTCCGATAATGGATGAGTTACGTGATGTCTTTCCTGATGATCTACCGGATGAGTCTCCCCGAGCACACTAGAACATGGGACACCGTAATACCTACAGCCGAGTTTGTGTTTAATAGTTCTGTCGATAGATACACAAGTCTCAGTCCTTATAAAGTCGTTACTGTTTATAAACCTGGGAAACCTATTGATCTTGTCCCTATGTCACTGTCTCATAGGGTGTCAGAGCCTGCAGAGTCTTTCGCGCATCACATTCATTCTTTCGCGCATCATATTCATTCATGGCATCAAGAAATCAGGCAAAACTGCAGAAGATCACTACTAGTAATGAATATTACAAATTTTCTGCAAACCAACATAAACGTTTCAAAGAATTCAATATTGGGGACTTTGTGATAATCCGCATCTGGCCCAAGCGGTACCCTCCGGGGGCCGTTCGTAAGTTACACGCGCATAGCACTGGACCCTTCAAAATTATGAAACGAAACGGTCTCAATGCGTATGAGGTAGATCTTCCACCTTCTATGGGAATTAATTCCACACTCAACATGGAGGATCTAGTTACTTTTCAAGGGACCAATGATACTTGGTCCGACCCTTCGCCTACTCGTCCTCATTCCCCATATTTATCCCTTAAACCATTGCCCCTTCCCGACCCATTTTCCCAGACTCTACCTCCCATACCCACTCTTCCTGACCTTTCTTCCCAGCCTCTACCTCCCATACCTACCCTTCCCGACCCATTTTTTCAGCCTCTACGTCTCATACCTACCCGTCCTGACCCATTTTCCCAGCCTCTACCTCCCATACCTACCCGTCCCGACCCATTTTCCTAGCCTCTACATCCCATACCTACCCTTTTCCAGCCTCTACCTCTACCTCTCATACCTACCCGTCCCAACCTATCTTCCCAGCCTCTACCTCCCATACCTATCCTTCCTAACCCATTTTCCCAGCCTCTACCTCCCATACATAACCTTCACACACCCAAAAAGGAAATAGAGGATATCCTGGACCATCAAATAGTTTCAACGTCGGACGGCGAGTTTCAGAAGTACCTGGTTAAATGGAAGTCACGCCCAGCTTCAAACAGCACGTGGCTCACTGAGGAGGAGCTTCAGAGACTTGATCCTGACATCTTGTAGCGGTTCAGTAGTTTTATTTCGCCAGTGGCGAAATCTTCGCAGCCGGGTAGAATTGATGGGGACATCATGCGCACACGTGCACTCATGCTGCCCCCCTACACACGTACGCCAAAAGGAAGGCCCCACCGTCGATCTGGATCGATGACAACGTCCAGGGAGGGCTACCTAGCTAGAAGACGAAGTTTTGATTCAAAAGAGTGGGCCCGTTAGTCAAGAAAAGCCCATCATGGGATCTCATGATCGTGGCCCACTAGTCAGATTGATTTCATATTTTAGGTATTGCTTATTAATGTTATTTAGAACATCATGGACGTTTTAGATTTCTTTGATTAGTTTTTATTTTGGTTTACTTCATCGCCAAGTAATAGGTTGCGCACATGGCGCGAGTTTTAAGGTATAGGGTTTTCTTATAAATAGGCACCCCTTGTAGCTTTTTTTCATTCATTGAAGATTAATAAAAATTCTGCGTTTTCCTACCCTCTGAGTTGTGAAGCCTAATTGAGTGCGAAGCCCTCCCTTCATCGAAGGGTTAACTACCATGGTGCGAAGCCACATCTATCCCGATTCGCCCCCATCCATCATCTCTACTACCCATCTTCTACCATCCCTTCTTCTCATCTCACCCCATCATCTACACTTCGAATCAATCATCTATTGCAGCAATTCTCCTCCCCACAGCAGAATTTCAGAATCTGGCCCTACAGGAGGGCTGAAACTTCGGCGGAGCACCACGCACAAACCGTACATCGGATGTTTTTGAGTCCATCCCTGTCCGACCAGGGCCAAGGTGGCATTTTTCTGAATAGTAGGCCCCACACATGTGCGGCCGAGATCACACGCATGTGCGTCTGGGCCATTATTGTTGTCCACGCGTGCGGTACTTCTCTGGTTCGTCTCTCTCCTCTCTTTCACTCCGCTTTCACCCAAAATCCCTAAACCTAACCCTAAATTACTCAAATCTCCAATTTTATGCTCCTTTTCTTACCCTAGGGTTCCTTGATTTGAAATTGGTGAATCCCTTGGATTAGGGACTGATTACTACACGTGTGGATGATTATTTCTTATCTTTGAGTATCGTTTGGTTCATAATTTTTATTGATCCAGCCCTATCATGCGTAGGCCTGGACCCGCATAGATTCCCCTTAATTGAATGTTTGGACTTTCATGTGGGATATGGAATTTGTGTAATTGTTTCTGAACTAACGTGATCTTAAGCCTGAAATCTCGCATATCATATTTAATTTTCATGTCTTGCATCATTCTTCCACCCAACTTGAATTCTATAGCAAGATCCTTCTCAATCTCTCCACTCTCATGAATTATTGACCCAAGGTATCGAAAGTAGTCTTTGGAAAATTCTTGGTCAGCAATCTTAACCAATTTCTCATTTTCACTCGTATTGTTACTAAAATTGCACGCAATAGACCCTCTTTCCAATACGTAGTTCTTGGTTGGCGCCATATAGATCATTATTACATAAAAAAGATGATTGCCCCTTAAGTTAGAGGCGATTACCACATTTTCAATGAAGCGGGTAAGGATATGGGAATTCCCCTACCCACTGCAAGGAGCTTCCTGAAGGTCCCTTTAGTTTACTTTCCAAGGAGGAATAGAATGGAGCGAGGAGCATAGAACCAAAATCTCCTCTATTAGTAGTTATTGAATGAAGGAAGAGACTTAAGAGTCAATCAGTCTCCTTATCGAACTAGGGTCGTTGCTCCCAACTAATTTTAAATACTTTAGATTCTAAAGGGCCCCTCCATAAGTCTAGCTTTGTGTTAACATCCTCCCTCGTATTTTCAATCAAAAGCATGTCATCTACAAACAACATACACCATGAGATCTTCTTGCAAATGCCCCATCAACTTGTCCATAACCAATTAAAAAGGTACAGGCTCAATGGCAACCCCTGGTGCAAGCCAACAGTAATTGGGAACTAACTTGTCTCTCCACTAGTGATTGTCACATTTGTTGTCACTCCCTCATAAATCATTTAAATATATCCCCTTGAAAATCCTCTCTTTCCCAACATCCACCACATTAACTCTCTAGGGACCCTATTTTATGCTTTCTCCAAGTCAATAAAGACCATGTGGAGATCCTTCCTCCTCTCCCTATATTTCTCCATCAATTGGCTTAGGAAAATAGCTTCAGTGGCAGACCTCTTGGGCATGAAACCAAACTAATTTTCTAATATATTAGTCTCATGCCTTGGTAATTGCTCAATCACTCTCTTAAAGTTTCATACTATGGCTCATAAGTTGAATCACAAGATAGTAAGTGCAGCTCTGTATCTCCTTTTTTTCTTATAAATAGATACAACAGTACTTTCATCCATTCGTAAGGCATTTTCTTCAATCTTACAATCTTGTTGAGCAACTTCGTTAAGCAAAGTAACCTAGTATCTCGCATACACTTCAAAACATCTATTAGGATACCATCTGGTCCAAGGGCCTTTCCTGTTTTCATCTTTCTCAAAGCTTCTTTCGCTTTACATATCCTAATCCTACGAAAGTATCTATGACATTTTATGTCATTTGAGTTTATGGTTCGTTCTATTTTTACCCTCTTAGAGTGCTCGAAATTTAACGAATTCTAAAAATAGCTTCTCAAGCTTCCATTGATTTAGTCTTTTATGAGTACCCGCTAGTTATCGCTATTAATACATCTAACACAATCTACGTCCCTAACCTTCCTCTCTCTCACTTTTGCAAGTTTGAAGACTTCAAATCTTTATCACCCCTATTGTACATAAGGTATACCGTAACGGTAATGGTGGGCGTGATGGTCCCCACCGATACCGATATGCATAACAGTTGTTACACCCCCGTAACAGTCAAAAAAAACTAAGAAATAAATTCAAAAAAAAAAATGTCAGAAAAATCTGGAATATTGAGAGTATTCCAAATATGTTTTCTTTTGTGGTTTTTTACATCTTTATGATGGTGTAACGGTCCACTCCTTGGTAAGAATGTTGTCTCAGCTTGTCTGATGGTTTTATTAACCCGATAGGCTTAGATTGACCCAAAATTGGCTCAAAATTCATACAAGCTATGTCATTCATCCCACTAACGCATATCCTTATGCATTTGACATCATTCCTCCCAAGGAAAAATAAAATTAAATTCGAATCAATAGTGTCGCCAATTTGGGAAACCACTCGAATGCCCCAAATTGACCACAAATTCATACATCAATGGCGCTCATCCCACTAAAGCATATCCCTAAGCATCTGACATCATTCTCCCAAAAAAAAAAAAAAAGACAAAATTTAGACTTGAGTTCCGATGAATAGTGTCACCAATTTGGGGGACCACTCGAATGCCCCCCAACATCGGCCCAAAATTCATGCAATATATGGCACTCATCCCACTATTTAGGATTTCATACCGAACAAGAATAATTTAACTAATACAAATGAATAATACAGCTTAAAAACCATAATCGACTGATATAATAAAAACAAGTATATTTGGAACAACATTAACACAAAGGATGGCATACTCATACAACCTGCAAACCTCCAAAAATCATGTGCACATGAGAGTCAATAAATCCTGGAACAACAACTTTCCCTTCAAGATCCAACTCTCGAGTTCCATGACCTATTAATTCCTGCATTAACATGAAGAATGCATGAGATGAAAGAACCCCTACAACCAGTTACAGAATTTCAAAATCGGCATGGAATATGAGATAGTGGTTACAACATGAGAACAATGAAATGATGTATAGAGCAGTTCGAAAATCTAAATGATGCCCTTTTATAGATAAATCATAACGATATGATTTAGTAGTGTGTAAGATGTAATGCATGTTAAAAATCAGTGCCAACTTTCCTTCACAGGACATTTTAGAAGCTATTAAAGCAATATAGTAGTTAAAAGTCGATGCTAACTTTCCTTCACAGGAAACACAATTTAGAATCTGCTAAAGTAACATAGTAGTTGTTGTCATCCGTTATACAGTTGCGCACTATGTAGGGGTGACACGAGGGCATAGGGCTAAAAGCATAATGATGCAGGACAGAATGATCTAACCTAATATGATACCACGAAATTAAAAGACAGATTAACTAGAGGAATAGAACGACCAAATAAAACTAATTTACAATAAATTCAGAAATTTCATATTCAAGACATGTCCAAAGTTGAGCCTATGACAGTCCCGCAACGCGAATCTCATAAATTACTGATTAACCAGGACCTATGGGAGATAGGACCCCCATCCTAGCATAGGGTTAAATCTAAATTCAATGGAAATCATGTGTCTTGTAAGAGTTTTAACGTGTTAGAGCTATTTAAAGGTTAGGGAATGTGGGAAAGTCTAGGCTTAGAGGAATTAGGGGTTGGAACATTAAGGTTGAGGTTTTGGCCTTTAGGAAATTTCGGATTAGGATTTCGGATTTTGGGTTTAAGGGATTTAGGATTTAGGATTAAGGGTTTCTAGAAATAGGAATATGGGTTTCGGTTGTGGGAATTATGGATTTATGATGTGGACAAAAGATTTTGGAATTTGGGAATTTTAGGGTTAGGATTTTGGGGAGATTAGGATTAGGGTTTTAGAGATTTAGGATTAGGGTTTTAGGGATTTAGGGTTTTGAGAATTAAAGTTTTGAAAACTAGGGTTTTGAGAACTAGTTTTGGATAGATTAGGTATTGTAGAAAGAAGAAGAATGAAGGTTTAAAAGAGGAAGAAAGAAGGGGAAAAAAGATATGAAAAGAAGAAGATACCTTGTTGAGAATAGAGAAAAGTAGAAAAGATAACTAGGGAATCACTCCCCGTGGTTTCGCACCACCAATCCAATCACAGGATGAAATTTTTTTGCTCAATCTCAAAGCGAAAGGAGAGAAATCCCTTTCATTCATAACATGTATATTGGCTAGGGTGGGAACGTCCAACCCTTTATAGTCACAAAAAAAAAAAAGACCTTTTACAAAAAGGAGCACTCAGATAAGATTCTCAATATAAAGACACTTAATGAATTAAAAGTAGTTCCTAACTTCCTAATCTCGACACAAATATGAATTATACCAAAAATAACAAAACATGTAAACAAACTAAACAAGTAAACTATTTTGTGGCCCATGGTGATCCACGACTAAGATGTCTAATGATGATGATCCAACCACCAAAACGGTCCACAGTCGAAATCCAACGGTCCAATTATCGTGTTCACTCAATCCAACGGTCCGATGTGTCCATCAAGCTCCTATATGCAGGCCACGTGCATCTTCCCAGTGTAGGATCTTCAAAGATGCACAAATATGCACGTGGGGTCTTCACCATGGCTACGAATGTGAATTAGGCCAAGTGGGCCCTATGTAATGGTCGTCTAGCCATAAGGAGACTGGCTCAACCCTCCTCTGGTATGGTGCTTGGATGTCCTCATCACGAAAAATCATAAGAAACCATTGTAATTATTGTATACAAGCCTTGCTTTAAATCAATCAATCTTAGAATTTCAAGAGCAGCTTAACAAAGTAAAAAAACTACACACCATAGTTCAAAAACTCGAGAACTCAGACTTGACTTGAAGGTCCACCGAGTCAAGTTGACTTTAAAACTCAATCAAAGTAGAAAGAGTAGAAAGAAGAGAGATAAGATAGAGAGAGAAGAGAGATGGACAGTGAGAGTGAAGAGGAACAAGAGAAAGAAGGAAAAGAAGAGAAGACTTTTTAAAGAAATGCAACAGTTGCATTAATCTCTCTTGATGCTTGAAGAGAGATAAGATGTATAATGCTTCGCAAGAATGCACATGCTGTAAAAATTAAAAAAAAATTATAAAAAAAAAAAAAAAAGTAATTTTCAAAAAAAGAATGCACATGCTGCAACGACCTGATTTTTTTCAAATTCTAAATTTGAATTTAAATTCAATTTTTTAAACAAGAGGAGAGAGATAAGTAGGATTGGTTGTAACCTCTATGCCCTATCTCATAGAATATTCCTCTTCTTAAGGAGAGGAATTTGGATTGCTCCAAATATCTTCTAAAGATGGAGGATTCCTCCAGACCTCTACCAAAAGAGAATCGGAGGAAACCCAAGAGAAAAACAAAGAGAGAGAGAGAAAGAGAGAGAGAGAGAGAGCACGGGAAGAAGGCTTTCGATCCAAGTTGGTACCTTTGATGTTTTTTAGTTAATTGTTGTATTGATGCATCCATACATTATATGCATTTACATGACTTTGAGGGTTATTCTGTGCACCTTATGTTTATTGTGTTATTTTAATTTTAATGTGAACGAACCATGCTGGGAATTCTCATTAGGCCTGGCCAGGTTACGTTTTATTAATGAAAATCCGTACAGATGTAACTAAGGTCGAACAATTGGCACAAGAGCCCAAGATTGCGACTGAGCCGAGGAGTGACCTACGGGACACATGACCTTACTTGACCGAAGAAGAAATCTCTACATTGGAGATTGGACTGATTTTAGAATTTTATCCATTTTGTTTATTAGGACAAGTTTGTCATTCATTGGGATTAGTTCCTGCTTCAAGTTATTTAATCATTTCAGATTATGGTATTGTTTATATTTTGAGTTGATTATGTTGAATATTAATCTTTAGTGCTTTGTGTTGGTTATTGATAGCTACTTTTGAATAAAGTCCCAAGTGGGTGGGATATATGAAGGTTTGGTTGCTGTATGATATGTAGTGAATGGAATTTGGGTGGCTTATGAATGTTGGAAATGTGTGGATGTTGGTTTTGAATTAATGTGTGTGAACGACTACGTATAGAACGTAGAATATATTCCATTAAGACATAATTATTAACTCTAAGCAAAACTGCAAATTTGTTGGTTTGAGTACACTTAGTGTACGAATTGCGCAACGGAACTCGGGTTTGGGATGCACACTCGGGTCCCGAATTTTGGGTTGTAACACATGCACGCATTTATATATACATTCACATTCCCTAAGCTCCTCCTCAAGCTGGAGCATGGATATCGATGATACCCAACTTGAAACAATTGTTCGAAATATCGGTATCGCGTTACGTATCGTACCCTTGGGATACGGATACGTATTGGTTATCGCATGGGATATATTGGTTGTTTCGCGTAATGTATCGCTGTTGTTGGAAACATGGGGAAACATTGGAAATTGGTCGAATTTTTCAACGAAATTTCAGTGATTGTTAAAAAAAAGACATTAGTACACACTTACAAATCAAAACATTACAAAAAACAAGTGCACATAATAGGTTTTCTTTGTATGAGATCCTAATCTATGCGTTGACTAACTGAATTGATGCAAGTATATTCAAAGTCTATTCATATAATTTATAAATGTAAGAAGACATGCGGAAACACGAGCAATACATTCAAAAGCAAAAGAAAAATCACTAGATTAGGTTACATACATGTTTGATTTTAATTTTTTTTTTAATTTTCACAACTCGGTCATTCTCCAAATCTTGAAATCAAAGCTCCCAATCCATGATTTTTCATTCAAAACATGAAAAATCATGGATTTGTAATAATTTGACACTGATTTAACATGATTTACAGAAAAAAAAAAAAAAAAAAAAAAAAAGATCGAAAAAAAAAAAAAAAAAATGCTCACCGGATCGAACATGTGGGATATATCCCACTACTTGTGCATTTCGTATCGCACGGGTGGAATACAAGATATATCGTGGGATATATCGGCTAATATTGTCAATATTTAAAACACTGCTTGAAACACAAGCAAAGAAGATAGTGACAACCAATGCCCTTGGTTAGAAAAACAACGAGTTGATCTAACTTTTGATATAATATGCAAACATCCTTAGAAACTACTTTCTCCCAGATAAAATGACAATCAACATAATTATGTCTAGTGCACCCATGATAGACTAGGTTAAAGGAGAAATGAATAGTTGTAAGATCATCAGTTTGTAGTGTCATGGACATTGTTCCAAATGTTGGCAATATTATCAATATCACCAGGTCAACGATACCGAAACTACTAGAAGTGTAAAAATTTCAAATATTGGCGATATTTTCAATAATATTGGAAATACATGGCATGTTGATGCCGGCGATACTTTGAGAAGAATCACGTATAAAAGTTCCCTGGTATCGGCGGACACCCATCCATAATATCCTTGATACCGGCAATAATATTCCAAATACTAGAGAGATCTATAGATAGGCGAAAATTGACCAAACAAATTAGGAAATTTTCCAAAAACTCAAAAAAATAAATAAATAAATAAATAAATCTCCATTTTTTTGGGTTTTTTTTATTTTGTTTTTTGGTGATTTTGATCATTCTTGGTTTTTATTGAGTCAAAGTTTGGATTCGAGGAGAAATCTCGACTTGAAATGAAGACGAGCTAGAACTCAAAGATGACAAAAATCCATAGAAACTTCGTTCTTTTTTTTTTCCAAATGTTAGCATGGATTACAATGCAAATCCATGTTTATGCATGAGTCACATACATTAACATGGAGTTGTAGCGAAAATTTAAATTTAAGTGAAAATGGGGGAAATTGGGGAAATCCTAATATCTTCATTTTTATATTAGAAAATAAGTGTTCTTCACAGTTAATTAATGTGGAAATTTTAGATATTAATGTGTTGGCCAATTTATTGATTTGCTTCAAATTTTTATATTTATTTTATAGTGATTTTTTCAACAACACATCATTAGGCCCCTTTAAAATGGAAACTTATAATCTATAGTTGTTGTTTGCAATATTTTGTTTCCTACATGTGTAAACATGTGTGTTTTAACATCTCCTGAATTTTCACTGAAAAAATCCACCTTTTTACAAATGTTTCCCTTGGATAGCGATACTTTTTCGAATATCAGCAAAACCAATACATGTTTCTGCATCCCCGATCATTGATACATGCAACGATACTAACACTCTAAACACTAATCATGGGAGAAGAAACATGGAGACTTAATTCAATGATTTCAATCAAAAAGTTCTTCAGCCAAAGTAGCTAGCATACACCGGGAGCCATTGCCCGATACTCCTCTTCAGTACTAGAATAGGCCACAACAGATTGCTTTTTGATCTTCCATGTCACTAGATTCCCACCAACCAAGGTGCAATAACTGGAAGTAGATTGCCTACAAAGGGAGAGCCAGCGCAGTTTTCATCACATGGGCCTCAACATGAAGATGAATGTGGAGAACAAAGAATTCCCTGCACAGGTGAACCTTTGATATCTGCCAAGTGATTCTTATGGGGAGCATGCATGAATTGACTTACTACACTGACTACATATGCAATGTCAAAATGAGTAATAATCAAACTGATGAGTTTGTTGGCAAGCAGTTGATCTTTTCTTTTCTTTTTCTTTTTCTTTCTTTTTAAAGACTGCAAAATTTATTGAAAACCGTCAAAGGCAACAGAGAAAACAAGCAGAATCAAAACCAAACAAAAATAGAAAACGAAATAAAGTAGAGAAAAACCTAACCAAACTATAATTTGCATAATATTTGGGTAGAGGACCCTATAATCCCTCTTGATAAGATAATTAAAAAATAGGGGTATGGCACGTGTAATGCACATGGAGAGAGTAGGTGAGAGAAACACTGAGAGATTGACTTAAGGATGTGGCTACACACAACGCAAGGTACACGAAGAGAGAGTGAGAGAGAGAGAGAGAGAGAGAGAGAGAGAGAGAGGGGGGTTTAAACGGGTGGGTGGACAATGCCCACTTTTTTCCAGTGTTATGGCCCACTGGAGCTCTAGATGAATCTCTTTTTTGGGTTGACGTCCTGACATGAGTCGACACAAGAGAGTTACATTTACATGTTATATAGCTATCGCGGTGGGCCCCGCATAGCCTTTATTGCACGGTCCCCCTCGTACCATGCTTATGGTGGACTAGATGCGAAGAGGAAGAGAAGTGAAAGCGAGCTACTCTCATTAATGATTTGAAAAGGAAAAAAATACCCCTCAGTTGAAGGGCCAACCACAACCAAAATCTACTTATTGACGCCCTTCCCCAAATTAATTGTAGGGGTAAAATTGGCCAAATACTACTCGCTATATATATATAAATGGTTGAGCAAGTGAAGCATTAATTTCTAACAGTAATTTATATATATAGACCACCCTTTCCCACCCACCCACACTGATGAGGACATCGTGCAAACGCACGCCCGCACGCCGCCTACATGCGCACACACACCACCACCCCTACGCACGTACGTACGCAGAAGGAGGACCCCACCATTGATTTGGCTCGACGATGATGTCCAGGGAGGGCCTCCTAGCTAGAATACAAGTTTTGATTCAAAAAAAGTGGGCCTGATAGTCAAGAAAAGCCCATCATGGGATCTCATGATCGTGGCCCACTCGTCGGATTGATTTCATATTTTAGGTTTTGCTTATTGTTATTATTTAGAACATCGTGAACGCTTTAGATTTCTTTGTTTAGTTTTTATTTTAGTTTACTTCATCGTCAAGTAATAGGTTGCGCACATAGTGCGAGTTTTTGAGATATAGGGATTTCCCTATAAATAGACACCCCTTGTAGTTCTTTTTATTCATTCAAGTTTAATAAAAATTCCTGCTTTATTTTTCTGCTCTCTTCGTGAGTTGTGGAAGAATTTAAAAGTGGGTGCGAAGCCCTCCCTTCTTCGAAGGGCTAACTACCGTGGTGCGAAGCCACATCTATCATCATCCGCCCCTACCCTCTTTCATCCATATCTCTCATCTTCTATCATCATTATTGCTTTGAATTTCTCAGCTTTTGCATCTATTCATCCCTCTATAGCCAGTTTTCAAAATCTGGACTTGTAAGAGGGCTGAAACTTCGGCGGAACACTACGTCTCGACCTTACGTCGGATCGTCGTCAAACTTAGAGGGATTAAAGGTCTCACCTGGCCAACCAAGGCGTAGGTGTCACTTTGGAGAGGCGGGCTTCCATCACATGTGCAGTCAGCCCACCCGCGCACGTGCGTCAGCCCCATCTCACCATCTGCACGCAGGAGCTTTCTCCGGGTCAGGTTTTCCTCTAGTTTTCCTCTTTTCATTCCTATTTGCTAAACCCTAGCCTTAGTTTGCATTAGCCCTAATTTATTTGCCCATTTTTTTCACCCTAGGGTTCCTTAAATTGAAATTAGGAAATCCCTTGGATTAGGGACTGATTCTTATGCATGTGTGGTTGATTTCTATTTCCCCTTGACGTCGTTTAGCTTATAATTTTTATTGGTCCAGCCCTAGCCTGTGTCGGCCTGGACCTGCATAGATTCTCATTTCATCGAATGTTTGGACTATCATGTGGGATGTGGATTTTGTGTAATTGTTTCTGAATTGGTATGATCTAAGCCTGAATTCTTGCACATCATACTTGAATTTCATGTCCTGCATCACGCACACACGAGTGTGTGAGTATGCACATCATACTTGAATTTCATGTCCTGCATCACACACACACGAGTGTGTGAGTATGATGCAGGACATGAAAATTAAATATGATGTGCAAGATTTTCAGGCTTTAGATCAAACTAATTCATAACTCGAAAAGGAGCAGGAAAACACAGCAATTTTTATTAATCTTCATTGAGGAAAAAAAAAAACCTACAAGGGGTGCCTATTTATAGGAAAACCCTATACCCCAAAACTCGCGTCATATGCACAAGCTATTACTTGGCGATGAAGTAAACAAAAATAAAAACTAATCAAAGATATCTAAACCGACCATGATACTCTAAATAACATTAATAAGCAAAACTTAAAATATGAGATTAATCAGACTAGGGGGCCACGATCATGAGATCCCATGATGGGGTTTTACTTAACTATCGGGCCTACTCCAACGAACCAAAATTCCGTCTTCTAGCTAGGAGGCCCTCCTTGGACATCGTCATCAATCCAGATCGACGGTGGGGGCCTCCATCTTCTTGCATACGTGCGTTGGGGGGGGGGTGCATGTGCGTGTGCACGTGATGTCCCCATCAAAGTAGCCTACATGACCACTCCGAATATGCCTCATATTCCGAAGATGACTTTACATTCCAAGAATGAAGATGACTTCACATTTCAAGGATGTCCTTTCACATGCCAAAGATGTTTTTTCCTACTCCAATGAGGTGACTTTTCCAATTCTAAAGAGATACCTTTTTTAGTAGAAAAACTCTGAGAATTCCATAATTACATTGAATTTTCTAATTAATTGGAGGATACAAAGAGTCAAATGATTAATTGGTTCCTTTGATGGGTTGGAACCAAATGATATATATATATTCTAGGACTCTTGATCCATCTCTCCAACTCAACATTGCAGTGAAATACAAACATCTCCATTCATGCATCATAACGAGTTGAGGAGAGAGATCAAACTCAGTTTATCTCTGTTGTTGATCAGGCTAGAGGGATTGCGTGGTGAAGATCTTAACTGTTAAAACCATTCAAGCAATAGCTCATCAGCATCAAGCTTCATCATCTAGTTCAATGGTGCAAGATACGCCCTTTAAGTTGTACAACATTTGGTTTTGTTGAATGCATTAGTTAATGATTGTTGAGAAAAAATGAGTGGAGAGAAAAACAAGATAAGTGGAAATCCATCAGGGGGACAAACGAAGGACAAGGTTCGGATCGTGGAGGTAAAGGGAAGAGGCGACATGGGAAGAATGAGGTGACAGAGAAGAGAGAAGCTGGCGAGAGATTCGTCGGAAGTCGACATCCTCTAGGAAGAAAACATCTCACACTTCCAAGATCCTGGAATACCCTACGCTATATGTGGATGGCTTCCTGGAGGGATGGCTCCTGGTCAACTTTTCAAGAGTTTTCGAAAAAGCAGGCATCGTCATGGACGTCAACATTCCTCGAGACCGCGTGACATCTCGATATAGAGGTTTTGCCTTCGCTAGGATGAGCTCGAAAGGGGAGATCGAATGCGCGATCAATTTGCTAGATAGAGATTTTCATGAGGAAGAAGCTTCAAGTTCAGAGGGCTCGATTTAGGCCAGATGTGAAAAACAAAGAGCGTGAAAACAATAGGCTGTGCAGAGGCTCTTTGACTCGAGGGGAGGAGGTAGGGAACTTGCACAATACCAATCTAAATACCCAGCAAATCTCAACCAAACAAGGAAAGCATTCATCATTTAGAGGACGTAGAACATCAGAAAGTGGTGTCGGAGAAAATAAAACCCTCCAAGTGGATGTGGTCCCAAGCTTCTTCCGAAGGACCAATTGTCAATGTGAGACCGAAGGTTATCGACAATGCACTCCACACTACAATGGTCCCTTCTCATAGAGACAATCCCCGGTGCAACCCTTTTTGAAGTTCATCGTTGGATTTAAGAATGAGACATCTCTTACTCAAGCTTTTCAGTGAGGCCTATTGGTGAAAACAAGCTATGGATTCGTTTTGACACAAAAGAGCCTCTTCTTAAAGTTCTTATGATGGGCACTTCATCTCTTAAGGGTCCTATCAGAAGCCTCAAGAGATGGTCAGAAAAGACCCGTTTCGAGAGGGAGGAGGTCTAGTTTTTAGTTTGGGGAGTCACGATGGAACTTCGGTTCAAAGACATGTTCCTGGATATTAGTTCGTGTTCCGGTGAGCTTCTCGCTATCAACCCTGCGACGAAAGAGGGAGAAGAGATTGGTGTAGTTCGACTATGTGTGAAGAAGAAGAAGAGCGTCACCGACCTAGACACCATTAGAGTGATAACCAAAGACGAGGAACTGAAGCTGAAGGTTCAACGTGAATCTTTTTGGGGAGTTCCGCAGCAATGGGGGGAAATTAGGTGGAGAAGGGAGACTAAAAACTCTTTGGCGGCTATGCATTTTTTGGCAGGATGCAGATGAAAGTGCACTTATTCCATGCTCCTCTACAACTGCTCATCCGCAAGCAGCTTGTCAAGACCTCATTAGTAGGATGGTGGTAGGTGAGCATCAGATTGATAAGATCTCATTAGAAAAGGCTCAGTGCACTACGAGAGAAAAGTTCTCGTGCTCCATCCCCACGCAGCAGCCGAAGGAAGGCTCAGATTATATTAAATCAAGTTCAGGTAGTAGGCTGGAATTCCATTGTTGAACGCAGGCAGCTTGGACACGAGGCACGGGAGACATGGCAGGATTTATCTTATCCCACACCAAAAAAATATGGTTGAAGCTTGTCTGAACCTGACTTCCACACCGAGGCAGCTAAGGGCACTGATTCTTTCGACATGTGTGAGTCCTCACCTCTATAACTCAGAAATCGCTCTCACTCATGTGCGCTTCCCCCCTTGCGAAAGCTTCCTCATTTCTGATGTGTGCCATTAAAACTTGCACATGGGGCCCTTCCGACCTTCTTAATCGAGCTGCTACACCCCTTATCGACTATTCGAACACTCTGAAGGTAGACAACACTCCGTGCTTGCGACAAAAAAATTTGATTCTCCTTATTGACTAAAGTAACCTAATTTTGAAGATAGATGCAACCCAGATCAAAGAAGCATACTCCACCTAATCTGATGAATCCGACTCTAAAGAGGATCCATATTCGGAGCAAACAGATACCGACCAATAGTTAATCGATCCTCAATGATATGGCAGAAGGCCTAAATGAAGAGCCTTTAGCAATGGTAGCAATGTATCCAGTGTTCAGGTTGTCGGTATCGCTACAAGTTTCGATGACCAGAGATAAAGATATAATATCGTTATCGCCGATAACCGGAAATGCAAGAAAAAAGGGGGAAACATGGAGAAAATGGTAGAATTGTTCAATGAAACTTCAAGACATACATGAATACACATATTTACATATTCAGGAATTAAAAAATTGCAAAAAAAATACATTACATAATAAGTTTTCATTTAATGGGACCAAAAAAGCATGCGACGCCATAAAAAATCACTTTAATAACAACCAAAATGAGTTTATATATTACAAATGCAGCTGGCATACAGTAATTAAGACATGTAAAAGTGAATGAAATCAAAGATGCCAAATCAAGGATGGATTGGATTATCCAATCAGTGTGGTTTTTTGCATGATAGAGATGTACGTCACAAATCCACTCCTACCATCTGTTTTGAAAGGCCACAATAGGATAATGTTCTAAAATCTGGTGGTGGGCCATACCACTGTTTTTAATGGTGGGCATTTAATCACCACTGTTTCCCTTAGTGTGATCCACCTGAGATGCAAATCTGTCTCATTTTGGACTCATGCCTTAAAATGATCTATCAAAATAAATGGACGACATTGATAAAATATTTATCATTATGATGGCCCCTCAGAGCATCGACCCATCAATCCAAAGATACAAAAAAGTGACACATGCGCACCATATAAATCAGTATGCTTATCGTACTGAGTCAACTATGTGGGGCCCATTGTGATTTATGTATTTTATCCACCCCATCCATCCATTTTACAAAATAATTTTAAGGCTTGATCCCAAAGATGAAGCATATCCAATGCTCAAATAGACCACACCACAGGAAACAATGTGAATTGAACATGCCTACCGTTGAAAAATCATTAGGGGCCACAAAAGTTTTGGATCCATGTCATTTTTGTATTTTAACTTCATCCATCTCTGTGTGATCTTTTGAACAACTTGGATGACAAATAAATACCAATGTGGGCCATAGCTCTTAGGAAGGTTTCAACTTGGATGACAAATAAACCTCCCTGGTCCACCATGATGTTTATATACATTCAAACAGTTCATGGTCCCATTCCTGCTGGGATGAATTGAAAATAATAATAATAACAAATAATAGCCCCGGCCTACTGACTCCCACCCACTTAGTGGTGCAGGGGAGTAGAGTGGATTATGTGCAACCTTAGCCTTTAGTGAGACAGTACAACACTTATGGTGGGGCCCACCTTGATATATTTATTGTATATCTATCTTGTTCATCTATTTTTAAAAATCAATTTAGAGTATAATCTAAAAAATGAAGCAGATTCAAATCTTTGGTGGACCTTTACATAAGAAACAGTGGTGATAGACCATTAAAACCTTCTCATAGGTTACAGAAGTTTTGGACCAACCTAATATTTGTTCTTTTCTATATAAAGGTTTACGAGACCTTATCAAAGGGTTGGATGACAAATAAACGTTACAAAAACATAAAATCATTACTGTAGACTCAAAGAAGTTTTTAATGGTGGAGGTTTAACCACCACTCTTTCTTAAAATATGGCCCAGCTTAGATATCGATCTACTTCATTTTTTGGGCTAGTGTCTTATAATGATCTGGAAAAGCCTATGGACGGCGTGCATAAAAAATAAATACGTCAATGTGGGCCCCGCCGTGAGAGACGCACCACTGTTTGTAAAGCCCCGTAATTGCACCAAGTTCAATCTCCAAAAGGGAGCTTTCGTCTTGGCTGGTGTACCAAGTATCTAGGTGTATTGACATTAGCAAGTTCTGTGGGTCCCATCATGAGGTATGTGTTATATCCAAACCGTCCATTCATTTTATGAGCTCGTATTAAGGCTTGAGCTGAAAAATAAGACAGATATAAAGATCAAGTGGACCACACCACAAAAAGTAGTGGGGGATTGAACGTATACCATTGAAACCTTTTTGGGGGTCACATAAATTTTGGATCAATATTATGTGTTTTTCCTCTTAATCCAGGTATTTTTGACCTTATGAACAGATTGGATTGAAAATAAACTTTATGGTGGGCCCTACGAATGTTTTAACGGTGCAAATCATTACCCACTGCTATTTCTGGTGTGGTCCATTTGAGATTTGGCTATGATTTATTTTTTGATCCATGCTCTAAAATGATTTTGAAAAATGAATGAACGGTATGGATGTAATAAATACATCATTTTGGGGCCCATTTAACTTTGATATCCTTTGAACCGTTCGTACAACTCGGAGCTCGAGGAGCTTCAACACTCGTCATCACATGACACGTACCCACGCTGGCAGTCCACTTGCTTCCCTTTCGTCTCATCTTCAACCAAAAAGCTTCCATTGTTTTTTCCGCCTAAAAAAAAATCCTGAATATCTTTCCCCAAATTTCTCTCTTTTTCAAATCCCAACCCAAATCCCCTTCAACCTCACCGAAATTGGGTTTCTTTCAAACCTATTCTTTTCAAAGAAAAAAAGAAGAGATTTCTTACCTCTGAAAATCCGGCGCTATCAACCGTGATTGGCCCACCAAATCCATCCGAAAGCCACTCCCGCAAGCAGATTTTGAGAAAAAAATGGTAAGAGATTTTTTTTTTCTATATCTGTTTTGTTTTTTTTAAATAATAGGGAGAGTTGTCGCTGATAATTATTTTGTTCCCGATAAAATCAAAAATATCGCCAATATTTCATCGACATTAGGAAGAGAAACGAATTTTTGGTGTTTCGGTGTCGCCGGTCCAGCGACACCGATAATATCGGCGATATTATCGATTTTTCGTTGACAATGGAAACACTGAATGTATCCTCAGAGAAACATATTGGAGGATGCTTTAGTCATTACTCTGTTATGTGTCACGACATGTTCAAATGACTCCATCGTGATCTCTCCAGCAATGATAGTTGATTCATCGTCTTCTCATCCCAACATTCCCAATGACATCAATCATTTTTAGGCTCAGCTCAATTGGTCCAAGGATATTCTCGAGAGATTCGGAGGAATGGTGGTATGCCTTCCGGTGTCAGGGAGGAAGATGTGTATGATTTTCTTCAGTTTGCAAAGAGAAAGGGGGGCTCGAAACGATTCATGAAGAACATCTTTCGAAAGCCAGAAAATCTCCTAGGGGCTAGAGAGTTACTCAGTTTGGAATGTTCGATCAATTATGACTCAGCGAGCAACTCAAGCAGCAGTAAAAGGGTGAGGAACGGGAAGAGTAGGTATTCAATGATAATTCCATTGTGGAATGTGGATTGGGTTGCAAGCTTAAGAGAGCCCAAATTAAGAATATATGTAAGAAATCGAAGGCAAATGTTATTGCTTTACAAGAGACGAAGCTCCAATCTTTCGATAGAAGTATGCTAAAGTCAATTTGTGGTGTTCAGAACTCTGACTAGGTGTCTCTGGATGTTATTGGGTCTGTGGGCGGAATTCTTGTCGCTTGGAATACAGATGTTTGGAGGATGGTGGATAGTTTTTATGGTTCCTTTTATGTCTTCGTCGTTCTTCAGGATTGCAATTCATATTTTTTTTGGATTTTCACGACGGTTTATGATCCTTACTCTTCCTCTCTGCGTGACTAGATTTGGGATGAGCTCTCGTCAGTTCAGCAGCAATGGGATATCCCATGGTGCATTGGAGGTGATTTCAACGGAGTGCACTTCTCCTTCGAGAAATCCAATGGGGGCAAGGTAACCAAATAGCATGCAAAAATTTTCAAACTGGGTTGTTTCTCATGACTTAGTCAACCTTCCACTTGGGGGTGCCAAATTTACCTGGTCCAATATCCAATCAAATGCAATCCTCTCTAGGCTTGATAGATTCCTTGTCTCCCACAACTGGATCGAAAAGTTCCCCCTTGCCAACCAACGAGGTTTACTGAGAGTGATATTTAATCGTAGGCCAATTATTTTAGTTATTAATGACAATTAGGGCCCTAAACCATTTAGATTCGAGTAGTCCTAGTTGGAAATCGAAGGGTTCAACAACTTGATCTCGGAATGGTGGTCTTCTTTCACGGCTATAGGTTTTGATGGGTTTAAACTAGGTCACAAGTTCAAATTGTTGAAAGAAAATATCAAGATCTACAAGAAAGAAGTCTTGGGCTCTAGGGAGATCGAACTTGAATCAATCTTGGCTAGAATTCATGATCTCGAACTTAAAGAAGAAGCGGGTAACTTATCGGAAGAAGAGAGGGTTGAAAGGATTGATTTGTTAGAAGTACAATTCTCTCTCCAAAGAAGAAATTAAATGGCATCAAATATCTAGGGCTTTGTGGCTGAAACATGGGGATAAAAACACTCATTTTTTCACAATACAGCAAATGCTCAATCCTGGAGTCGAAACTTCGGATAAAGAGAAGATTGCTAAAGCCATTGTTCGATATTATAAGGACTTACTTTCTTGCAATGATTGGAGAAAGCCAACTCTTGATAATCTTTAGTTATCATCGATATCTTTACAAGAGGCTAAGTCTCTTGAGAAGCCTTTTATGGAAGAAGAAATCAAGCTTGCAGATGATGCATTGTGCAGTGATATGGCTCCCGACCCTGACGGTTACCCCATAATGTTCTTTCATAATTTTTGGTCGATAGTGAGAAAAGATGTGATGGATTTCATTTCAGAATCCTATGCAAGAAGCCATTTCCTAATGACCTTGGTGCTACTTTCATTGCCCCTAATTCCCAAGGTAAAAGGGGCAAAGTCTCCAAAATATTTTAGGCCAATAAGTCTTATCGGGAGTCCTTACAAGATTCTAGCTAAAGCTCTCTCGATGAGGTTTAAGGGCATCTTACCCAAGATCATCTCTGAAAATCAAGGCGCATTCATAATTGGCAGACAAAATTTGTATACAGCCCTACTAGCCCATAAATGTATCAACTCAAGGCACGAGGAAGTGAAGATTGGGTTGGTTTGCAAGCTTGACATTGAGAAAGCCTATGATCATGTTGACTGGAAATTTTTGGACCATATGCTTCAAAGGCTTGGATGTGGTCTTACATAGAGAGGTTGGATCTAGGACTGCATTCTATCCCCTTTGTTCCCGGTCCTTAATTTATCAATGGATCTTTGCTCGGCTATTTTAACGCCTACCGCGGTATTAGACAAGGCGATCCTTTATCGGCGTATCTATTTGTTGTCATTAGGGAAGCTTTCAACGTGATGTTTCATAAAGCTGAAGATAATAATCTTATTCGTAGCTTCAAAGTGACGGATGTGGGAGTGCAAGTTTCTCGCCTTCAATATGTGGATCATACAATTCTTTTTTGCGATGCAGATACAAGTTCGTTGACAATCTCAAAAAAACTTGTTTTCTCCTTCAAAGTGGTTTCAGGCCTAAACGTGAGTGTTGCTAAAAGTGAAATGCTAGGTATCAATGTTCAACGAGAGGTTCTCACACAACCGGGAAGCAACTTTGGCTGCAAGAAAGGTTCCTTCCCCTCCTTTTATCTCGAGTTACCTCTATGTATTGGAAAACAAGCAAAATACTTATGGGATAAAGTCATTAGAAGGATCGAAAATAGACTTACAACTTGGAGACGCTGATATCTTTCTATGGGAGCTAGGTTGACTCTTCTTTAAGCGGCCCTCTCAAACTTGCCTATTTATTTTATGTCTTTGTTTAGGTGCCCGAAATTGGTATTGGAGCATCTTGATAAAATGAGAAGAGACTTATTGTGGAAAGGGCTGAAGAAAAGAGACCATTCAATCTGCTTAAGTGGGAGGATGTTTGTAAACCTCTCAAGGAAGGAGGGGCTGCTTTGCATTTGGGCCCCATGAATGTTGCTCTTCTCAGGAAATGGCACTAGAGATGTGGCTCCGAAGTGGGTAAATTGTAAAGAGATCTCATTGCCGCTAAATATGATACCCGATCGAGGGATTAGAGCATAAAATCTCCATCTCTCTATCGTTCTTCAAACGTTTGGAAAGCAGTGGTGACAATAGAGCATTTATTTCATGAAGGAACATCTTGCTCTATCGATAGGGGGAACTTAGTCCGTTTTTGGATTGATATTTTGTGTGGTGACAAGCAGTTGCAGGAGATTTTCCCAAGATTGGCTAATCTTGCTCTGAATAGTATGTTACGATGGATTCTTGCTACTCCAATTCTAGTGGCACCATAGTTTGGTCTCCTCTATGCCAGGGGAACCTTTCGGATGAGGAATTCGAGGAATCTCTTAGATTACTTGATTATGTTACGCTCTACATGCCTTCCCCTCAAGAGGAAAATTTAATGATTTGGAAAGTTCATAGATCTTGTATTTTTTCAAAGAGATCGTTTTATAGCCTCATCTCCAAGCCACAGTCGCCTACCTCACCCCCGCAGATTGCCGCATTTGTGTGGCTCTTTGGTAGGAAGAGAGTTCTAACGATCGACAATCTTTAAAGAAGATCTTTGGTTTTACCCAATACTTGCTTAATGTGCATGAGGGGTCGATTGATCATCTATTTATCCATTGTCCCTTCACTCACTCGATTTGGGACGACTTCTTCAATATATTCCATATGTCATAGGCGACGCCGAGGTCGGTTGATCAGTTTCTATGGGCTTGGCACGGGAGTGGGGTGGGTAAATCCCGGAAGGCAATTTGGAGACTTGTTGCAAGGGAACCCTTCGGTTTATTTGGAGGGCTCGAAATGGCCGATGTTTTCAAAACAAGTCATCTTCTGTCAAGGAGTCTATTTACCTTATCAAATTCACCATTTCGGAATCAGTTCCTTTTATTAAATCAGCGATTGACACTAATTTATGCTCCTGGTTCTTTTTGTAGTTTCATTGTATTTTTTCCACCTTTGTGTGGCTTTCTAATAAATTTCAATTCTCTCAAAAAAAAAAAAAAAAATTTCCTTTCAGTTTATATCGTTTTACTAATCAAATAATTGCTATCATTTAGTATCAGAGCCAAGTTTTGACTAATGCATTTGACAAACCATTTACGTGTGATCTCCATGTAAACTAGAATGTCATGTTGTTGGGCCTATTGAAAGTAAAGCTCTTTCTCAAGTTTTATCGTAAGCAATGTTCCTATTTGTAAACCCAATATATGAATGGTTATTGGTTAAATGTTTAACCATTATGGTGAACGCAACAACGGGACCTTTCTATAAGATTCTACATATATGAATCTGGGCTCACATTCAATGACATAATTTTGCACCTTTTGCTATGCAGAAACATATATATGATGATCGTCATGTTCACACATGGAATGATTTTTTTTTCGCCTTGTACAAAAGGGTCTTGTTTAGATTATGATTATCACCTTATAGGACTTACCTTGTACATATTTTTGGCCCATGAACCATAATGCAGTGGTTTTTCAATTAGGAGATTGAGGACCAATTGCCCGAAGGTACGATCGTCTTTCAAGCAATTGCAAGACCAGAACAAGTTAATGAGAAAGAACATCCTGATTGAGTTTGGGTTGGAACATCCAAAGGTATAAACCCTTATCAAGTATGATATGATCGATCAGTTAGCCTTATGGGTGATGTTGCTCATCCATTGAATGAACCAATAACAAGTTGTGGCCTCGATCCAAATAAGAGATCACATCGATGCAATAGGTCACTCAATAAAGTCTATAAATGACTTTTAAAATCAATTTGGATTATTGAATTAGCATGAATCTTAAAGCAATTTTGGTAATTATTGAGCATGTTAATATTTTCCAACGGGCTCCACAACAACACCAATTCCTCATAACGTTCCTATGTTAACTGTCAAACAACCATTTACTCCAAAAGCTTAAGCTGTCAGAGTGTGGTGTATTAATGTATATCAAGGGACTTTATCACTTCAACACCCCCCCCCCCCGCACGTGCGGGGTGGGAACTCCACACGAGAACATACTATCGAGGGTGGAGGGACACTCACACCATAAATAGGCCGGGCTTGATTTCTCAGTCCCTGGGCTGGACCTGATTTTTCCTAACCCCCCGTGGGAGAATAATATATTAGCAAGGCATATTTGTTGCTCTCGAGATTCAAACATAGGACCTTCCTCTCTAATACCATGTCAAACAACCATTTACTCCAAAAGCTTAAGTTGTCAGAGCGTGGTGTATCAATGTATATCAAGGGACTTTATCACTTCAACATTAACAGCACCAAATTATTTAGATTGGCACAAGCAAATTCCGATTGCACTGGATACTATGGATTTTGACTTGGCTCTACACATTGATGTGCCAGCTCAACCAGCAAATAGGAGTTCCTGTAAAGTTAAGATTCTATATGAAAAGTGAGAGCGATCGAACCGGTTGAGTCTCATGTATATAAAGATGTCAATCGCTAAACAATAAACATATACGTGGATCCATACCATTGTCCACAAAAGCACAAGAATACCTTGCATCAATTGAAAAACATTTTGTGTCAGTAGACAAATCCCTAGCTAGAACTCTCATGGCAAAGCTAGCAACTATGAAATATGATGGACTAAATGGTGTGTAAGAGCAAATTCTTGAAATGGCGCACATAGCAACACAACTTAATGCCCTAGACATGAAGGTAAACGATCCTTTCCTCCATAAGTTATTCCAAGCTCGCTTACTCAACATTTCGAACCGTTTAAGATCTATCACAACACCAATAAAGAAAAATAGAATCTTAATGAATTACAAGCATATGTGCACAAAAGCAGTCGCGACTTAAACACAAGAGACGACACATCATCCACTTAGTATCATAGGAGCTTAAAAATGAAAACTGGAAAGTCTAGAAAAGGAAAGAGGGGTCCATAAAGAAGAATAAAAACCCTGCATCTGATGCAAAGAAGGACAATAATAACCTTGACGAAGTGAGATATTTCTTTTATAAAAAGAAGGGACGCCTCTAGAAAAATTGTCAAAAATGAAAGAATTGATTCAAATCGAGGGTAATAATCTAACCTTCGTATGTTTTAAAATCAATTTTTTCAACGTTCCTTCAAACGATTGGAGTTGACTCCAATGCAATTGTCCACATTTCAAATTCAATGCAAAGATTCCTTTTAAGCTAGAATTCGAGTAATGGAGAGAAGAATGTTTATATAGGAAACCAATTGGATCTGAAATACGAACAATTGACACCTGTAAACTCATTTTGACTACCAACTGTCAGTTAGACCTAAACAATACTTTATTAGTACCTTCTATCTCTAAAAATATAAGCTCGTTAAATTCAACAAAGAAAGCGTTACCTTTCCCTTTGCAAACAATCATTTTGATTTATATAAGGATAATGTTTTAGTTGATACTAGATATTTAAGTGATGGTCTTTATCGACTAAATTTGGATTCCACATTTGTACAATATCTTCGTACTCTGCATGTAAATGTTGGATCAAAACAACCTGCCTAATGAAAAATCCTCGATGTTGTGATACCTAGTTTAGGTCACATATCCAAAGACAGAATTACAAGGTTAGTGAGGAAGGGAGCTACTAGCCACTCTTGACTTTACGGAATTCGGTATCTGTTTAGATTGTATAAAAGTCAAGCAACCTAAAACTAACAAGAAAGGCGTCACACATAGTAAAAACTCTTGCATTGATACATACTCTATTTGTGGATAATTTTCACCTTATATTATTGGGGAAAAAAGTGTTTCATCACCTTTATTAATGACTATTCATGATGCGGTAATATCTATCTATTAAAGGAAAAGTCAAAAGTTATAAACATTTTTACAGTGTTTTTTGTCTGAAGTAACAAATGAACTAAACAGAAAGATAAGGTGATGGGGACATCACGCACACACGCGCATGCACGCCGCCCCCCCATATGCACGTACGCAAGGAAAAGGAGGGCCCCACCGTCAATCTGGCTCAATGACAACATCCAGGGAGGGCCTCCTAGCTGGAAGACAAGTTTTGGTTCAGAAAAGTGGGCCCGATAGTCAAGAAAAGCCCATCATGGGATCTCATGATTGTGGCCCCCTCGTCGGATTGATTTCATTTTTTAAGTTTTGCTTATTGTTATTATTTAGAACATTGTAAACGCTTTAGATTTCTGTGTTTAGTTTTTATTTTAGTTTACTTCATCGCCAAGTAAGAGGTTGTGCACATGGTGCGAGTTTTTGGGGTATAGAGTTTTCTTATAAATAGGCACCCCTTGTAGCTTTTTTGAGGCATTGAAGATTAATAAAAATTCTGCATTTTCCTACTCTCTGAGTTGTGAAGCCTAATTGGGTGCGAAGCCCTCCCTTCATCGAAGGGTTAACTACCGTGGTGCGAAGCCACATCTATCCCGATTCGCCCCCATCCATCACCATCTCTACTACCCATCTTCTATCATCCCTTTTTCTCATCTCACCCCATCATCTACACTTTGAATCAATCATCTATTGCAGCAATTCTCCTCCCTACATCGAATTTCAGATCCGCCCTACAGAGGGTGAAACTTAATGAAGTACCACGCACAAACCGTACATCAGATCGAGCTGAGATTTGGGAGTTTTGGAGTCCATCCCTAGCCAATCAGGGCCAAGTTGGCCTTTTTCTGAATAGTGGGCCCCACACATGTGCGGCCGGGATCACACGCACATCCATCTGGGCCATTGTTGTTGTCCACGCGTGGGATCGTCTTTTGACTCAGATTTTTATCCTCTTATAGCCGTTTTTCATGAAACCTAGCCCTAGATTACGTTTTCCCTAAGTTATATGCCTTTTTTCTTACCCTAGGGTTCCTTGATTTGAAATTGGTGAATCCCTTGGATTAGGGACTGATTACTATGCATGTGTGGATGATTATTCCTAATTTTTTAGTATCGTTTGGTTCATAATTTTTTATTGATCCAGCCCTATCATGTGTAGGCCTGGACCCGCATAGATTCCCCTTTAATTGAATGTTTGGATTTTCATGTGGGATGTGGAATTTGTGTAATTGTTTCTGAATTGGTATGATCTAAGCCTGAAATCTTGCATATCATATTTAAATTTCATGTCCTGCATCATAAGGTTGTGAGTCAATAAATGGTAGGCAGACTAACTCCTGCCAAAGTGAAGGCACATTTACTAGTTTTCTCAAATCAAAAGAAATAGTTCCCAAATATATAACATCAGGCAAACTTCAACAAAATGGTGTTGTTGAAAGGGATAATCGAACCCTTACGGATATGATGCGTAGCATGATTAGTAATTCCTCATTGCCCAAATTAATTTAAAGTGAAGCCATAAAGACATCAATGTATATCTTGAACCGGATTCCTAGCAAGGTTGTCTCTAAAACTCCTTTCAAGTTACGGACAGGTAGGGAACCTAGCTTAAGACACTTACACATCTTGAGCTTTTGCTTCAGAGGCCAAATCGTATAATCCAAAAGAGAGAAAAAAAAAAAAAAAAAAAAAAAGTGAGTTGTTTTTCATCGAATATTATTAGAGCTCAGAGGATTACAAGTTTTATTGTCCCATCTACAGACTACAGCACCAGGATCGTTGAAACTCGAACAACTGGATGAAGTGTCTCAATGTGGTACCGATTCTTAAAAATTGGTGATGAAAGTGGCAATGATGAACAACGCAATGTGGTATTAGAAGAAAGACGGGTATCAATCTCGTTACCCACACCTTTTGAAACTACTGTTGTAACACAAGACATTGTCCATAATAACAAGAAAGAACAACTCATGGAAAATGAACCACTCCATGAAGAAAATGTCGCTATAGAACTGGCAGATGAAGTGCCTCAACCGGAAGTGCGAAGGAGATCTCATAAGGTAAGGAGATCTACAATTATGGATGATTACATGGTTTGCCTTCAGGAATCAGAGTTTGATATAGGAGTAACGAATGATCCACTAATGTTCTCACAAGCCATGAATGATAAGGATTCCGATAAATGGCTTAATGAGATGAAATCTATGAACGACAACAAAGTATGAGATCTCATTCAATTAAATGGGTATACAAACTAACGCAGCTCAAATGGAAAAATAGAATGGATGAAGTCATATTAGTTGCCAAGGGTTTTACTCAAATAGACCTTCTCTCATGTATCCAAGAAGGATTCACTTAGAATCATTTTGGCACTAGTAGCTCATGTGATCTCAAGCTACATCAAATAGATGCGAAAATGACATTTTTTGAATGGGAATTTAAATAAATAAGTCTACATTAACCACCTAGAGGGCTTTATTGAACAAGGTAATGGCCAACTAGTATGCAAACTAAATAAATCTAGATATAGACTTAAACAAGCTTCCAAATAGTGGTATTTTAAGTTTAACCATATAATTATTGCCTTAGGTTTTCAAGAAAACACTGGAGATCGGTGTATATATCCAAAGGTTGGTGAGAGTAAGTTTATATTTTTAGTGTTATATGTTGATGATATTTGGCTTGTTAGTAACAACCTAGGCATGTTGCGAAAAATGAAAGATTTTCTCTCTAAGAACTTCGAATTGAAAGAAATGGGTGTTGTTGCTTTCGTCATTGGCATCTAAATATATTTAGATAGATATCACCAACTAGCAACTGCTTGAACTATAACAAAAGGCATACATTGATAAAATTATCCAAAGATATAATATGAAGACTGTCGGAATTGTGATGCACCGATTGTTAATGGAAACAAATTTAGTTAGGACCAATGCCCAAAGGACGATGTAGAGAAAGAGCAAATAAAAGACACATTATGCTTCTATAGTCGAGAGCCTTATGGAAGCATGGACTTGCACTCAACTTGATATCATCTTTTTGTTGGGAACTTGCGCATATCAGAGTGATCTTAGGCTAGATCACTGAAAATCTATCAGAGAACCAAAAATTACACATTCACCTATAAAGGATCCGATTAGTTGGAAGTGATTGGATATTCTAACTCTGATTATGCCTGCATTGAAAGCAAAAGGTCATGTCCCCTACCTTTCAAAAAAAAAAAGTAGGGTCCCTATTCATGGCTCAGTGGTAGACTCTATGAGTTTCAACACTGAGGTCATGGGTTCGACCACCCATGTGGTGTGTGTGGGTGTGAGTAAAAAGAAAAACTTCGACATATGATTGTGTCTTTTTGGTTGTTGACAAATCCATTTTGTGGAAAAGTGTAAAGCGGACTTGTGTCTATACTTTTATGATGGAAGCAGAGTTTATGGCATGCTTTGAGACCACTACCCACGCAATATGGTTGCAGAACTTCATCTTAGGTCTTTGGGTTGTCAACTCCATTTCGAAGTCACTAGGAATTTATTTTAATAATTCCATAGCAGTATCTTACTCCAAAAATGACAAGCATTCTGGTCAAGGAACCATATTAGAGTTAAATATACTTTTTCAAGGAAAGTGTTCAACATCATCTAATGTCTATTGAACATATAAGGTCAAACCAGATAATTGCAGATCCAATGGCCAATGGCTTACTGCTAAGCAATTAAAAGGCTATGTAGCTTTAAAAGGCCTAATTAGAATATGATATACTTTGGTCATTAATCTTATGTGATAGACCCTATCTACATGTGATCACATTTACATTCTAATTTTTTATTGATCTTTGTGTATGGGTATAAGTAAGATATAACTTTTGGACCATTATGTTGAACCGGCCTAACACTTAGCCTATTAGTTTCCTCATTAAGCACCGGGTTAGATGTAGTTGTTGATGTTGTAATACATGTCATTAAATGACGTATGACCACCATGATTCACATTAGTAGTTTCATTTAATCAAGATATAATGTTTGATTAGAAAAGTTCAATGGATAAGAATGTTTTTTTAAAGTGTGGCGTCACAGGAAATATATTTTTTAAATGTATGGATCCAAGAAGAGTGTCTTACGAAATTAATGTTTCAAAACTTTAAAAATAAATCACCGGAGAAGTCTTCATACTATGATCATATAGGCTAAGTAGGAGAATGTTGGACTATATATATAATAAGGAGTGGCCCATTTGACCACAATCTTCATATTCCAAAAATGGCTCCTCATACTCCAAAAATGACTTTTTTATATTCCAAGGATCTCCTTTAATCGGTCTTACTCTTGGGCAGAAGCAACAGGTTGCAATCCCCTCTCTGTATTTGGGGAAGATCCTCCTTTTTAATCGATCTTCTTGTTCCTTTAATCTGGCCTATATTTTCAATCTTTAGACCTTTTTTTTTTCAATAAAATTTACTATTACTGATCCAAAAAAAAAAAAAAGAAAGAAAGAAAGAAAGAGAGAGAGAGAGAGAGAGAGAGAGAGAGAGAGAGAGAGAGAGTTGGCAATTAGCTCATCTTTTTTCCTTTTTATTTTTATTTTTCTAAATTTATTTACTGAAACCTTTTGTGACCTATTAGAGGGAAGATAGTTTAAGGTTGACCAATGAATCAGATGAAACAGTAGTGATAATTGTGAATGCTGAAAAAAAAAAAAAAAAAGAAGAAGAAGAAGAAAAGAAAACCTCTCATATTGTATGGTTCTAGCATATAACGACCTAGCCTAAAAAGCCCATTGGATTTCTTGTTCTTGTTCTTGTCCTTTCACATTCTAAGGATGTCTTTTCCAAGTCTAAGGAGATTCCTTTTTAGTAGAAAAACTCTTGGAATTCCGTAATTACATTGAAATTTCTTATAAATAGGACGAGACAGCCACAAAATTAATTAGTATCTTTGATGGGTTGGAACCAAATCAGCTATATATTTTAAGGCTATTGGTCCCTATCTTCAACTCAACATTTTCGCGGATTATATAGCAAGTTGAGGAGAGAGAAAATCAAGTTGGTTAGGCTAGAGGTGTTGTGTACTATAGATCTTGACCTTTGAAATCATACAAGCAGTGGCTCGTAACCATCAAGCTTCATCATCTAGTTCAATTGTACCAGGTATGCACTCCAACCTGTACAACATTTGGTTTTTGTTGATGCATCAAGTCAAGATCTCAGTTTATATTACTTCACTAATCTGAATAATTGCTACCAGTCTACCCCCTTTGTACACATGCATGTGTGTATGCATATTGACAAACTCATTCTCGGGAATTTCTTGGCCCAAAATTTTCTCGAGAGATTTTCAATTTTTGAGGTTTTTTTCGGGTTTTTTTCTTTTCAAAAATTAAAAATATTTATTGTAAATTAATAATATATTTATTAAAATTTGAATATATGTTTATAAAACAAATTCTTGAAGGTTAGATCTCATAAAATCTGCCAATATTTTGAAAATATCGCAATAACATCATTCAGTGTATTTGTCACGATATTTTCAAAATCGTGGCAATATTTGTCACACTTCATGTAGGTATAACCAAAGAAACAGTTTCTTTCAGGTGGAATTCATTAAGGAGACGGCTTCAAATTTATTATTAAAAAAAAACAAAAATTAAAAAAAAAAATTAAAAAAAAAAAAAAGGAAAAGAGAAGAAATAGAAGAGAATACCCGAACGGAGGATTGATTCCCAACATGGAGGATTCTGCCACTTCGAACGGCCATGGCTTGTGCAAAAGGGAGAGAGGAATCGCTGGTGTAGATGACGGCATTCGTGACCACCAAATCAGCCACAGCAGGTGGCGACCCTGTAATTGATGGAGAGAGAGGGAGGGAAATTTTAGAATCTTTCCATGCATAGAAGAAAACATAAAGGAATGAAGATGAGATGAGAGGATGAGATTCTTTTTTATACATACGAGGAGTGTTGAAGGCAGGGAGCAATGCGATGGCAAGTAGAGCAGCAACAGAGGCAGAGAAGAAGATGATGAGATTTTTCTTCCCTATTATAGTCATCGTCGCTGGCAGTGGGAAGTGGAAGTAGCTGCTCTACTGCTGCTTCCGCCGCGGAGAAGAAGAGGAAAACTCAAGGACAGGTTCTGATTCTGGCAGAGATAACTCGTTTATGCCCAGTCACTGAGATATGTTTTAAATCACAACTGTCCGACAGACTCCCCTTGGCCGATACGGGAGAGGATTACGTGCGGCCCCGGCCTTACTAGAGTGGTGCAGCCCTTACTGTGGGGCCAACCATGATGTATGTATTGTATATCCACACTGTCCATCTGTTTTTACAGATCAGTTTTAGGGCATGAGACAAAAAAATGAAGTAGATCCAAATCTCAGGTGGACCATACTGTAGGAAAGGGTGGTGATTGACCATTAAGTTTTTGTGTAGGCCGCCTAAGTTTTGGATCAAGCCGATATTTTTTTACCTTTGATCCTGATTTTTGTGACCTTATCAACAGGTTGGATTGAAAATAGACATTAATAAAATATTACAGTAGGCCCTAAGAGGCTTTTCATGGTGGATGTTCAACCACTTACTGCTTCTTCTAGCATGGTCTACTTGAGATTTGGATCTGCTTCATCATATTTGGGCTCATTCACTAAACAGATGTAAAAAAAAATGGATAGACAGTGTTGATATACAATGTATACATCAAGGTGGGCCGCGTCAAGGGCCTCATCCAGTTCGGTCCTGGCCAATACGTACTTGTTTTGGAACTGAGTCTCCCATTCAGGACTCGGCCAGACTTGTACAAAATTGCTGTGTGGAGGGAATCCTTTCTGCCAATGTTTAATGTTTGGACCGTGGACCAGAAGTCAGCCCACATGGAACTCAATGTGAGCCACAATGCACGTGGATTGCCGGCAACACGCTGTCCCATGAGTTCCTGTGAAAGCTTCGTAGGGTTCACTGTGATGTTCGTGAGGAGTCTACTCTGCCCGTCAGTTTTTCCAGACCATACTGGAACATAAGCCTAAAAATAAGTATATCCAAAACTCAAGTGGGCCACACGACAGGAAATATTGAGGATTTAGCCTATACCGTTGAAACATTTGAGCGGCCACAGAAGTTTTGGACCAGGTTAGTAGTTTTGTGCTTTCAATCATCCTACTAGGAAGGACCTTATGAATGGTTTGGATGGCAGGCTCATGTTCTAACATGAGCTTAAACAGATGGATGGGGAGAATTTCTCTTAAATATTAAGGTGGACCCGACATTGTGTCACTACCCAAAATTTAGAGACCAAGAGCGCAACCCCAGTCCTGTATAAATCATGTATAAATGATATCAAATCTAATGTTCATCCATTAATGATCATCTAAATGATATCTCGTCTAAGTTCCATCCATTATCCTTATCTATAAACTATCCAATGACACACTCATTTGGATTATTATTCAAAGGTAATAACCAATATTCAAACTCAAAAAATCACAATTTCTTGTCTACCCTAATCAAACGAAAAAAATAAATAACAAAAACAAAACATCATGTACCAAGTAATCAAAATGAATAACATGATAATCAATCTAGAGCGGCAAGTTATTCATTAAGATACAGCCACATGTCCCAAGGGTCATTCATTGGCTCGACCATATCTTCGTGCTCTTGCGCCAACTGCTCAAACTTGGTTACATTTGTTTGTTTTTCATCAATAAAAGGGTGAGTTGGCCAAGCCCAGTGAAATTTTCCACTGAGGTTCATCTACATTAAAACCAAAAATAGTAAAAGATACAAAAAACACATTTAATATCCATTAATCTTATTAAATGCATAAAATACATGTGTGCACCAGGTAAGGGATGTATCTACTTGCATGGATCGAAAATTCTTCAATACATACTCGCTACTGGGGAAGGCATCTACCATGTAGGTAGGCATGGTAAAACCTGTACCTAGAACAACAATTCATCCAGGGAGATCCCCCAAGAACAACTATGCATGTGTCATGCATGCATCATGTTTAGGTTCCACCATTCATTCGTAGATTTACAATTACAATGAGTTTACTAGCATATACATGTATGACAACCAACTTAAAAATACCAAAGTTTATTTTTTAAAGACATCTATATATGTGAACAAGTGTTAACAATAAATAGGTAGCTCCAATTTAACATAACCGAAACAATTATCAAAACAAAAATATTAAATGAGATTTATCATATGTCAAATAAATACATCTTAAATCAAGTGGGGGGAAACAAGTAGGTATCCCTCACCTGAGGATTTGCTGAGGTTGATTTTTAGAATAATCGAACTAAAAGAATTTAGAAACTCCTAAAATATAGTATGCAAATAAAAATCACTTTTCTAATTAATTTATATTAATTCATATTATGGAGCCCACCTTTAACTGATCGAGATCATGATTGATGTCCACTACATGATCAAATTGGATCATTTCATATCCAACTCTTGACACAAGGTTTGTAATAATCACTATATCATATGAAACTCACTTGATCAATCAAAGTGATTTATATCATTCCATTGATATTTAACTAACCTATCAATATAATTAATTATGAGTTACAAATTAAATGATCTAGTTAATTATGATTTACCCTCTGTCGGTCAGACTACCTATCTATTTGTCGGATCAACGGAGTATATGCTCCATTAATTTTTTTATTAAAATTGCTCCGTCGGTCGAATCGACGATTTTGAGGGTCGGATCGACAGACTCCGAAACTCTTCTTCGGTTTGACGAACCAAATCAAAATTTTTAGATTTTTATTATTGTAGATTTAGGGTTCACCGAGATACACAAATCAGATCCCAACAGATCAATGGTCTGCCAAAGGATGGTTAAAGAAGATGGTCAAATATCAGATTGATTAAACATGTTTTAAATGCCACTTCCTAACAATCACCATTTGATCGATATGGTCCACCTGACGGTCAGATCGGCCTGATCTCCGAGGTTCTAGCATATGTCGACCTCAACAATCAGATGGATTATGTGGATCAGACCCCACTCGTCAGAGTGAGTCCGACATGGTTTCCCATGCCAAAAAGGCCAAAAAGCAACTACATTGAGATTTGGGGTTTCGTGTGTATTGTGCTCCATTGTTGTAATGCCTCACCCAAGGGCACAATATTGTACGCTTTGGCTGGCCCAGTGTCCACCTTCACGGTTTTGTTCTCGCAGGCAAAAGCGGTTAGCGAACCACCTGCAAAACACGTCATTCCAATTAAGGATTAATATTATCCGTGACTAGGTCGTACATTGCACGCCCACACGGTTTTACTTCTGCACAGCGGAAGCGGTTAGCGAACCACCTGCAAAACGCGTCATATCCTTTAGGTGAGAACCCCCACATATATAGCCTAGATCTCGGGCTCTCCCTTTCTGATGTGGGACAGGTGCACTACACACCGGTGTGTAGTGCACCTGTCCCACATCGGAAAGTTAGAGCCCGAGATCTGGGCTATGTGGGGGTTCTCACCTAAAGGATATGACGCGTTCTATCAGTAGTTCGCTAACCGCTTCCGCTGTGCAGAAGTAAAACCCTGCGGGTGTGCAGTGCACGACCTAGTCACAGACAATATCAATCCTTAATTGGAACGACAAGTTATACGGGTGGTTTGTTAACCGCTTTCGCCTGCGAGAACAAAACAGTAAAAGTGGACACTGGGCTAGCCAAAGTGGACAATATTGTGCCCTTGGGTGAGGCATTACAAATGATATCAAAGCGAGGGCGCTCTGTCTCCCGAGGGGGGGTGGGTGTGTAGTGCACCTATCCCACATCGAAAAGGGAAAGCCCGAGATCTGGGCTATATATGTGGGAGTTCTCACCTAAAGGATACGACGCATTTTGCGGGTGGTTTGCTAACCGCTTCTGCCTAAGAGAACAAAATCATGAAGGTGGACACTGGGCCAGCCAAAGCGGATAATATTGTGCCCTTGAGTGAGGCGTTACAATTGTACACCAAAGAGATACACCCTTATCACTACATACATGCATGTGATGGCTCTACGGCTAATCTAAATCATCCATCATATAGGTCCCAATTTTAAATAGTAAATAACAAAATAAAATAAAGAAAATTATGAATACTAACCTAGAGGAGCTTTTCCTTTCTCCTACCCTAAAATTCTCTCCCTCTCTCTGTTTTTCTTTTGATATAAATCTAGAGAATTCGGTCATTTTTCCCTTAAGAAGGGAGAACGACTCCAAGATAAGGGAAGAAGTTGTAACCCACTGATCCCATCTCTTCCTTTTAAAATTTAATTTTAAAATTTTAATTTATTTTAGAATTTTACAAAAAGGGTTATTTTAATGTGGTGATAAATATCGATCATTCAACTTATTAATCAACTACAAAAATTTTACTACTTGGTTAGATGGCTAATTTTATTTTTTAAAGAGAGAATTATATATTTTAACTAGTTTATTTATTTATGAGGAGGGTATATGTGTGTCCTGCCTATGTGCAAAATTTTGGGATTATTACACCTAGCTTCTACTAAAGGAATTTCCTATTGGAGGGTGTCCTGGGCAATCCGCGTCTACCCACATTAGTCAAGATGATTGGGGGGATACCCACTGCAGAAAGAAGATTGGACTGTTGTCAGGCACGCATGGTGGTGTCCTTCTTCCTACCATATAACCGTTCATAAGGTTTAAGTTACTAAGATGATGCATATCAAAAACTAAGGTGGGCCATTCCAATTGCATTTAGATGTTTAGGGCTCAATTATAAATTATTTCTTTTTGGTGTCTTCCACCTGAGTTTTGATTTTTTTGGTGTCTTACCTTCGCAATGGGGCATGCCCGATGCATGGTTTTAATGCCACATGGACTTTAGGAGGGGCCTACAAACCTTTCAATGGCATGTTAAGTTGTCATATGTCCCCATTAGATTAGTAAATAGCAACAATATAAAGTTATGGGTTTTGCTAATGTCCCCCAACTTATGGCCAAGATAACAACGTCCCCACACTTTTTGAATGCAACACGAGATGCATAAAAATTTTGAATGCCACGTGAGATGCCCAATCAATTATCGAGTTAGTTCATTCAATAGTACCACGGAGAGCCATGGAGAAAGAACCACTCCAATCTGATGATCCTTACCCTTCCAATGAGATCAATTGTTTATAGTTGTCCATTGTTTATAATTATAAATCACCCAATTAGAATCATCAAAACCATGTGCTACTCAGGTATCTATTTTTCCCTTATCTGACCGCTTCAGATCTAGCGACTGGCATGATGCCACATGGCAGCGACATCTCAATGAGAGATGGACAAAAAATTTAGTTGATGGCTATAGTGATAACACGTGTTGTGTACCTCGTTCACATGGCAAAGGCAACTAATCATCATAGCGGCCTCATGACCGAAGTTGGGTTTCAACCAAAACACGGTCGCAGTAAGTTACAAATTCGACCGATGCACCATGGCACCACATAAGAAATTTATGGTCGAAAATGTCCGAGGAATAGAATAACAACTACATTAGTTCGTTGAATTTCACAATGCATTATTTACATTTGTGCAGAGCAAAGGATAGCTATGACCAACACATGGCAAGTTAAGAGAGACTCTCATCCACTTAACAAAAGCAGGATGTGGACGCAACCAATGGTCAACACATGATAAACGATTAGCGTACTTGATATCATTTAATAGGCCATGACTCTCTTTTAACCCAGATAATTATTTTCATGTCAACAAATAGGAGAAGTGGTTATGAAGATCTCTCTTTAGCAACCGCCCTAAAATTATATAAATAGGAAAAACAATGAAGAGCTCTAGGTCCTCGCCAACCTAGTAATCAAATCAAATTTACAACACAATGTTGCTTATATTTTATTTCATCTTAACATAATTTATCCTAAACTAAGACAACACATTTGCATTGGTACACTGAACCAACTTTAGCATAGTAGCAGTGCAATCTACGCTGCTCTGCTAAACATGCCTACATTAGCAGTAGTATAATTCCTTTCCACCTATGCCAAGTATTGGATTACAAATAAAACCTTTTTATTTTATTTTCAGTAGTATGATTTTCTTCCATATACATCAAGCGTTGGATTACAAGGAAGACCTTTTTTCTTTTATTTTTAGTAATATAATTCCCTTCCTATACACCCAAGTCATTGGATTACAAATAAAACCTTTTTATTTTATTTTCAGTAGTATGATTTTCTTCCATATACATCAAGCGTTGGATTACAAGGAAGACCTTTTTTCTTTTATTTTTAGTAATATAATTCCCTTCCTATACACCCAAGTCATTGGACCAACGTAGACTTAGATTTAAGGCCTCACCATCTACGCCATATACGTTGAATCGCCGATGGATGTTATCATAAGTTTTTAATTTTCATGTCAATTCAATACAATTAACCTCCTTTTACTCTCATATTGCCCAAATCGATTACCTTTGCTATCACAGTGAGGAAAAAAAAATCCTTTCAGCTAAAAGGCAAAAAAAGCTTATTAGAAGGAAAAACTCTCCCATTTTCAAATCACTAATTTCATTTACATGTGGCTGAATAGACAGTCAAACTGTCTCGTTTCTCAGTCATAAACGACCGCTCATGATTTATGCCTATCTCGACGCTTAGGATCACAAGCGTTCAGTTTGGACCTAGCTGTAAAAAGCTTTGGCCCGCCTGGTACCATACAAACGTACCAATGACCGAATTTCATGTCAAACAATATCATAAGCAATACAATGTTCAATTTGGATGTATGTCATTCGGGCTCCTAAAATGTCTTGATCGATGCACTACCTTAGATGCCCTAGGATCATCCTAAAAGGTCTTGGTTAAGTGCATTGCCTTGGACATTTCCCTGATAGTACGTATGGACAAGTGACTGATAAGTGATTATGGAAAGTGATGATGATGGTTGTTTAATTTTCGTGATTCATGAAAAGCATTACATGCATAGCATCTCTTGCATTATGATTCATGATATTACTTTTCTTTTGCTTTACTTCAATTTATTTTTTTAACTATATAGACCCAAAAGTTTTTAGAAGTTACTAATATATGATCCCACTAGATTGTTATGCTCACCCTACTTTAACAATTTTACAAGTACCGTGTTAGAATGCTATGAGCAAGTTGGACTCTACTACTAGTTTTCTTTTTTGTTCAGTAGGTTTAGTTTGATTTGAATTTTTAATGTAATAAAAAACATTGATTAATAATAAAGACTGGAAATTATGAGGAGTTTGTGCATATGATTTATTTCAACAATATTTTTCTTTTGGATGGTGTTCACACCCAAAGTATAGAGTCGTAATGTAGTAATAATCTCGGTAAGACCAAGGTCGAATCCACATGGACTGAACCTTGTACGTATTCTAAAAGTAACTAAAACTAGAACTACAAGAAGATGTAATCTAAATCAGGAAAATTAAGAAAGTAATGGTGAATAGATTAATTAAAAACTAATAAATTTAAAGGTGAGAAACTAGGGTGTCAAGGATCCACTTGTAGCAATCAGAGAGATCTATGCTTGATTTAAGAACACAACTGGAATCAGAGTCCCATCTTCATCCAATTGGAAAGAAGAGATTTGTCAGATCTCTGAACTTCTCATGGATGTAATCATCAACAGATAAAGTGATGAAGATTTAGAGGTGATTTCATCACCTAACCATGCCCAGGAGACAAGGCAAACAACAACAATTTACCAATCCACAACCAATCATAGAGATTTGTGAAAGTTAGGAAGGATTCCGTCACCCTACCATGCCCATGGGACGATGGCGAATAATGGGACTTACTAATTTCACAATCTTAATAATGGAAAGAACATACTTAAAGCCATCATAGATCCATTGTAATTTAAGTCACAACAAACCATTAAAAACTAAAAGTATATCATATAATCAAACTAGAATCCAAGGGAGTTCAACAAAACATGAATCAAAGCTATAGGAAACTACCCATCACGCTACAAGCTTCACCTCTTAGCCCTAGCTAAGAGGTTTAGCCGATCACAGTCATGATTAGCCAAAAACTCTTAAAAAGACAGCATTAAAGGAAGAAACAAAGAAGAAGAAGGGGAAGAAGAACTCGATGTCGCCAGCTGACGTTCACGGTCTCTCTCTCTCTCTCTCTCTCTCTCTCTCTCTCTCTTCTATTCTAGTCTCGCCTCCATGGCTGCCCCAAGATAGCCTCTCCATGCCCTCCCTCTCTCTCTCTCTCTCTCTCTTTCTCTCTCTCTCTCCTTTTATAGGTGTTTAGGTCGGTCAGAGTGGAGAACCGACTCCACTTTCACAGCAAGAGGCGGTGACGCAGCAAAAGTGCAGAAGCAGCCGCGTTTAGATGAGATTTTGGGACGGTAATCATTGCAAACGTGGATTCTGACTCCTTGGTGGGGTTCAGGACCCCCTTCTACATCTTCTGAATGGTTCGAATCATAGATCTGACCGTGAACAAGATCACACAATGGCTCACGGACGGCCGGACGCACGTCCTTACGCACGAACCTGCGCTGGAATGTTCGGTGGGCCCCACTGTGATGTTTTCGATAAAATTCACCCAGTTCATTAGATTCCTGGCGAAATTTTAGTCAGAAAGGAGTGGTTTTAGTGTGGTCCACTATCAAATCAACTCATCGTTCATCCTACGTTTTTTGGCGATTCACGTGTGTACGCGTGCATAGGGCTAAAAGGCTACCATGACCAGTGTCGTGCCCCCCCTCTGGAGCATATGGACGGTCTGAATCATTCATTTGGATGATGGGTAGGTCCCACTACTCAAAACTGGCGGTAGCAGCGTTTGACGCATGTGTTTTTAAAATTTTGAGGAAATTAGTCAGTCAGCGTGTGCTGACTGACTTTGGGTATACAGGTGCATGGCTAGTGCACTTGTGCACCGTGCACACAGATCCCTATGTGGGGTCCATCGTGATGTGTATGTAAAATTCGCTCTGTCCATTTGTTGTGCCACCCCATTTAAGGGGTTGAGACCAAGGGCCCTAGATTAATAATTTATGGGCTGATCTGTCCGTTGGGCCACTTCCACAAGGATCCAATGGTTGAAATTTGATGTGTACGATTAATTTATGGTCCTCAGGCCAGATATAAAGTTTTGAGCTGAACGGATGGTGGGAACCTTGTGATCTTACATTCTGTACGAATTTCAGCCCGTTTAAACCCAATCACTTGATTTTATCGGATCTTTGGCGTGTAAACGATCTCGGTCCCCTGGGGTCTGTTCCATGCCTTGGTGATTTCTGAGCGTTAAATCAATGCTTTTAGTAACCTTTTTCAGTACAGACTCCTAAATTCACCTTGTAACACAAACACGATTAAAATAGGCCATTAAATAGTATCATATTCATAAAATCAGGTAATAAATGGGGTCTAATATACAATATTTGACCCTCAACACAATCCTCAACTAGCATTTTGCTAGTCTCGAGCAAAGTATGTGAAAAAAACAAGTTAAGAACCATAGGATAATTTTATAAACTCAAGTGGCTTTTGAAAAGCAATGGAATTAGATACATCAATGTTGGGCATTACCTTCTCCTAGACTAAAGCGCATGGTAAACTTCATAGTCAAGTTCAAAGTATTAATCCATCGATTAGAACAATCTTAAACATTGAGTTCCATGGGTGTATAGTGCAACCTCGACTTATTACAATTAAAGGTCTAATTCTCAATTTTCATGATAACATTGATAATCACAAGAGTATTCAGAATAACCATTACCTAAACCAAAACTTGCCTTATAGTTCAACTTTTCATTCTTCCAGCTTTTGATTTTTTCATTGATGGCTTTCATGCTATGTCAATCCTTTTAAAGATGATTAATAGGTTGCCCTTTTCGATGACAACTGTTTTTTTAGCTTAGTATTCTTTTTTTTTTTTTCAAGTCTTTTTATTGAACATGATTGACAAATTCCCCAGGTTGGTTCCTTCCATGCTTAATGATCACCAAGTTAACAATTCAATATCAAATTAAAACCTTAGTGTGTAAGCGAGATGTGACATGTGAAATTAATCATGACTCAATCAGTGTTTAAAACTTCTAATCAAGGAATAATAATCCGAACTTAACTGTGAAATCTAATAGATAACTGAATCTAAGAGTCATAAATTACCAACATTACGTATCTTATACTTTTAAATTAAGAATATCCATCAAAATCACTTCGAATTCACAAGAATTTCCAAAAAAAAAAAAAAAATTTTCACATTTTTTTGCTCAAGACTGAGAAAACACATTAAAAAAATGATATTCACATACAACTATTCTAATTCCATAGGGCAACTAGCAGCAATACAAATTTGATAGATACTTGCTTGACAACAGGCACGAATAACTCACCGAAGTTGACGCCTTCTTTCTGAGCATAGCTTTTCGTAACTAGTCTTACTTTGTACCTATCTGGTTCTTTTATGAAAAATCCACTTACACCTAACCGCTTTCCTTCCAACAGGTAGCTCCACCAACTCTAACATTTTGTTCTTGTTCAGATAATCCATCTCATCATGCATTACCGCCATCCACTTCTCAGCATCACGATCATCTAATGCTTATTGGAAGGTAAATGGATCTCATTATCTATAATGAGAGCAAATGCAATATTTGAGTCATCTATGTATCTCGAAGGTACCCTGTGATTTCTCGATGGATTTCTTCTAACAGGTGGTAGTCCACCTTTTCATGTACCTCTTCCCATGGCTCAGCTTCTTAAAGTGTTTTAACGTCAATCATCGATGTTTCCGTTTCCTTATATTCATCCTTGTGGAACGAAGAACCCTCATCAAATTTGACATCCCAATTAAATATGATCTTGTGTGAAACTCGGTCATTGTAGACACCCCACCCAGGCTAGCAACTTGACTAGGCTGGATAACCCTTAGGAACTAAATCAAAACCTCAACCCGAACTTGATACAAACCCTAACTAAACCTGAGCCATTACATTACCACAAACCCTAATTCGAGCCAACATTCGAACCGGAACGTGCCTAAAAGTCGATCCATTTCTCAAAACATTTCCAGCCATTTTGAACCAAACATTCAAAAAAAGGCTTCAGGCCGATCTCATGGCCCAAAATAAGCCCCCCACCCTGAACCACAGAAGCAACCATGTCCGAGCGATAGTCTGTCTCCTCTGAGCAAACGGCTGTCTCCCCTCCAAAAGTCAACTTTCCCATAGAATAACCCCCAAGTTTTCACCCTATTTACCATCTTACTGAACCTAAAGAACCTATAAAAGCATGTCATGTGTCATTACCCTTCCCTCAGCCAATCACAAGTTGTCATGTCAACATTTGCCCCCCACAAACCCTAGAATTACCAAAATGTCATCCAAAATTATATAAATAACCTTCACCTCTCTTCATTTCACACACCCAGAAAAATCCAAGAAGCATATCAACATCAATAGGAGAGCAAGACTGAGGGAAAACAAGAGAGTGAGAGAGAGGGAACACTTGAGTTTCCAAGTCCTATCCTATAGCCACCCCTTAACCTCCTTTAAGCTATCCTCAGCTCTTATAATCCCACTCGAGTCAATCAATCCCAACCATAGCGTATCCAATATCCCAGCTACTTTAAGTGCAAACAAAGATCATTCTATCATCACCATCATTCATCACATCATTATTTCCCTTCTCAATCCTCCTGCTTCTCTCAGTTGTCATTGAATGTATGCTTTATGACTTGCCGAACACCGGATCCTGTCACATCAGAAACTCGTAGTAGCCTAGTCCCCTTTAATGATATTTTCGCATCATCACATTTGTTTCAAAAGCTCCTCTAGACATTCTTTGGACGAATACTCTGTGGCTTGCCAAAATTTCGGATCTTGACACATCAGAAATCCGAGTTTGCCTAGTCTTATTTCAATCTCATCATCCTATCTCTTAAGACTATTTTACCACACGGAGTAAAGACTGTTCGTCTGTACATACAGAGAGGGTGTTTAACACCTTCCCTCTTTGTAACCAAGGTCCCTTACTCAGAATCTCTGAAATCGTAGATCAGGAGTCAATTTAAAGCAAGGGAGCCTTTGGATTCTCTAGCTTTATATGTTCTTCAGGCTCTAACCGACGGCTAGATTTTAAGTTAAGTGGCTAGTGGCGACTCTAAGACCATCACATCAACAATCCAAATCAGCCTGATCACCCCTATCATTCACCAAATCATACCAAACAAGAGTGGACGCCGATTTCCCAGCGTTTACAGAATGACGACTCCAGTGGGGACATGTTAGAGCATACTAGCTGAGACCCGACTCAAAAACGTGTGGTACTCCAATCTTAAGGGATATTCTTCAAACATTTGCATTAAAAAAAAATCGATCTTTGGCTTACACTCGCTTGAGCATTAATCCCAGCTATGACTACCTGATTTCGTGCAGCAATGGCTAGCCAAGTAGACGAGCCAACAACTTTGCTAGCTCTCGAAATACCGGCACTAGCACCAGCACTTCCAGCAAATCCCACAGATTCACCAGTTAACATGACCATGAATGAGATGGCTCAAAATCTTAAGGTAATGCAAAAACTACTACTTCGAATGGTACTAGGAATCATACCAAGCATGCAGGCACCACAACCTAGTCCTCAAAACAGTTCAATCCCACCACTTCCTCTCGCCTTCTCCCTTCCTCCACCAACAAATCATATTTTATCTTTCCCTACTGAATCAGCACAAGATCACCAGCATCCTCCCACAAATGGGAACAACCTCCCCGCACATCTTCCATTACATTTTTCAGCACATCTCCCCAGAAATGGGAATCCCAATCAGATCACAACACAAGCTACCCCTAACGGGAGTCACATATAAGAATCGGTAGATGCCCATGAAGGGGGCCAATTTCGAGTCCAACATACTCCCCCTAATGGGAGTCACAATCAAGATTTGGCAGATACTCCGGGCGGGAGGCATTTCCAAACATCACACCCCCCCCCCCCCCCCCACCCCAAAAGGGAGCGGAGTTCTATTCCAACTACCTCCCGTAACCAGGAGTCCATCCTCTTTTCAACAACCCCCCATCCATGGAAATTATAGGGTCAATGAGATGGACCCTTATGATGAAGAAGCAGCCCAAGCTATGTAGCAAGGGGCAAGATACCCTCAAGCAAACTGATTAAAAATCGATGAACTACGAGAACAACTCCAGTTGATGTAAAATCAGCTGCAAAGGTAGCAAGGAGTGGATCATTCATCCACCAAGTTCAGGGACTTATGTCCCTTTCCAGATGTTAAGGTACCTCAAAACTTTAAGGTACCAAAGTTCAAAATATATGATGGTAGTGGGTGCCCCACAACACATTTAAAAGCCTTTTGTGGGGAGCTCAATACGATTGCAAGAAATGATGGAGCACTGATACAGCTCTTACAGGAATCCCTTAAGGGTGACACTTTGGATTGGTATACGTCACTCGACAGCCATTAGATTCAGACTTGGGAAAGACTTTCCCAGGCCTTCATTGATCGATTCTTTTACAATCTGAACATGACTTCAAGAAGAGCAGACTCAACTGCCTTGAGACAAAAAGCTGATGAATCATTGTCCGCATATGTGGGACAGTGGAGGACCATGGCCACCAGGATGAGAAACTCCATCAATGATGAGGAACAGATTTCCATGATAATTTATTCAGTGAATTTGAATATCTCTAGGTACCTAATCTCGTACCCTTTCGTGAACTTCTCCCAGCTCATTCGGGCTGGAGAACAAGTAGAGGCTGGGATAAGAGCCGGGACCATCTCCCCATGGCCACATCAGGCCTCCTCAATCAAGAGAAACAAAATAGAGGGGAAACCCATTGGGTATGGGAATGGAAAGGGCACTGCTCCCTTGCAACGAACCACAGAAGTGAACAATATCGTGGCATCCACTCAAGGTAATCAATATGCTCCACAACAAGTGTAACATCAAAACTGACAATACTAACCACAGTTGTAAGGCCCGTATCCTGGTCCGTACTGTTCCTTGGACTCCCGCGATCCTTCTCATCGAATTTCGGTAATCCATGACCTATAGTCAGAGTTTGCGGGCGACCCTAAGTCGCATCCTGTAAATCTGAGTCGACTCGACCTGAAACTTGCACCATTGCGACCGCGCCGTCGTCGCGGTTCCAACGCCGCGTCTTGCACACCGATGCGATGCCCGGGTCAGGAGTTGTGGGCCCACGTTTATTTCGAGAAAAATGCATATATTGCAAATTCCAAGAGAATCTCTACCCACACATCACATCAATTAAGTCAAGTACAACCCATCCCTCACCCATACCTCTCTCTTTACCAAGTCAAATGAACCCATGCCTATCCCATCCCATTCTTACGAACAAGTCAAGGCAACCCATACCACATGCCACATCATGCCCCCATAAGTCAACAAAGCCCATACCTTCCATGTCACCGCCTCTTACAATAGCCTCTTCTCTCTCATTCTCTCTACCATTCCTAAGCAACCCAAAGAGAGGACCGTCCAAGCATTTCTCCAAGGAGAACAAGTGTGGCCCACTTCCTACCCCCTCATCTCTCATCCTAGCCCTTCCATTTTCATCACCTCCATCAAAGTTGAAGCCAAGAAGCCTAGCATTCTAAGGAGCCTAGAAGACTAGCAATCGGTGGGTGTTTTTGTAAAATTATATTGTATTTTGATGATAGGCCAAGTGGGGCTTACCGATTGATGGTATGGATCTCACTTTGGACCCTAGGTGTGGCAGATGGCCCACTATGATCCATATGATCATCCCATGATGAGGTTATTCTCCATGGACCCCATTATGATGTTTATTTTTCCCATTGAGAAAGGTCATCTAGACCTTGCATCTTTTGGTGGAAAGAGATCTCCACCGTTAATCTTTATGATTTAGGGCCCACATGATTTGGGACTCATTTTGATGTATGCATTGTATTTGCATGGCCCACATAGGGAGGGCTCATAGTGGTAGAGCCCCTCCCCTCCATCGCACGTCTCTCCCTCTCTCTCTCTCTCTTCCCTGTTTGCGGCCCACTTATGATGTATGATGCACGGCGTCCAACCAAGTGAACCAAACCGAGGCCCACGTTGCAACCACCTTGTTGCCCATTTGGGCAGACCCCGTTTAAAGGGAAACAAATATTAGTTTGATCCAAACTGAGTGGGCCACGCTGACGTGGACCCCACCTGGACGTATATGCTGCATATCTAGACCATCCATCAGTGACCAGATCTAATGGTCAGATGGGTCAGGGACTATTGGACAGCCTGCTGTCTAGACCGTCCAGCAGAATTAGACGCTGGTTGGTTGCAAAGTAGTAAAATAATAAAATATAATTATAATAAAATAATGAATAATATATATATTAGTATGTGTAGCTGGTGGGCCCCACATGGGACCCACCTCTGTGGATGAGGATTGGTTGGTGTACGTTTATAGCAGCTATATAGCTATTGTATTAACATCAACAAGTTCTGTGGGTCTGATCGTGAGGTATGTGTTATATTCCAACCGTCCATCCACCTTGATGGCATGTGTGGCCCACCCACATGGGACCACCATGATTTATATGTTTTATCAAGTTGGACGGTGGGAACTCACCTTGATGTATGTGTTTTAGCCACGCCGTCCAGTCCGCTGGACGTGCAGCCCACCTTGATGTATATGTTTTATGTCCTTGTCGTCTGTGCATGGGACGTGGGGCTAGCTTGATGTGGCTGGTGGGCCATGTGTATGTGGACCCCACCTTTATGAATGTGTTGCATCCACCACCGCCTAGTGTAGGGACGGTGGGGCTCTGATGCACACGTATGGCATTCATGCCATCCATTTATGTGGGACCCAACAGTGATGTATCTGTTTACTCCACACCATCCATTTGTGTGTGACCCACCGACGTAAGTGTTTTATCCACACCATCCAGCCACGTGGACGGTGGGATCCACCTTGACGATATGTATCTTATCCACATCGTCCAGCATTTTTGGACGGTGGGATCCACCGTGCTGTATGCATCGTATATCCAGGCTGTCCGTCTAGTGGGGGCCCATCATGATGTGCAGGGCCCACCTGCTGTATGCAGGGCCCACTAGTTGTATGCAGGGCCCACCTGCGGTATATAAGGCCCATTGTGATATACTTGAGGCCCATGATATGTGGCTCAATGTGATGTATATGAGGCCCATTGTGATATACTTGAGGCCCATGATATGTGGCCCAATGTGATGTATATGAGGCCCATGAGTGAGACCCATGTGATGCGGCCCATTATAATGTGTATTACGCCCATGTGATGTGGCCCATTGTAATGTGTATTAGACCCATTGTGATATGTATTAGACCCATGTGATGCAGCCCATTATGATGTGTGTTAGACCCATGTGATACGGCCCATTGTGATGTGTATTAGACCCATGTGATGCGGCTCATTGTGATGTGTATTAGGCCCATGTGATGCGGCCCATTATGGTGTATATTAGACCCATTGTGATGTGTATTAGACCCATGTGATGTAGCCCATTGTGATGTGTATTAGGCCCATGTGATGCGGCCCATTGTGATGTGTATTGGGCCCATGTGATGCAGCTCGTTGTGATGTGTATTAGGCATATGTGATGCGGCCCATTGTGATGTGTATTACGCCCATGTGATGCGGCCCATTGTAATGTATTTAAGGCTCAAGTATGAGGCCCATTGTGATTTATTTAAGGCCCATGAGTGAGGCCCATTGTGATGTATTTGAGTCCCATTGTGATGTATTTGAGGCCCATTGTATTGTATTCGAGGGTCATGGGATGTGGCCCAATGTGATGTATATGAGGCCCATGAGTGAGGCCCAATGCGATGTATATAAAGCCCTTGTGTGAGGCCCGATGTGATGTATATGAGGCTCATTGTGATGTGTGATTCCACCAGGATGTATGTAATGATGTTGATGATGCCCATCCATGTTCGTAGTTGGCATCAAATGGGCCATGCCTTGGGAGCAATGATGGTTTAATGTCCACGTTGTGAGAACAATAATGGTTAAATATCCACATTGTAACTCTCCCTAGGGCCCGTTATTAGGTCCATTCTTATCTCCCCTTAATGGGCTAACCCAAATCGTTGGGCCCCCATAATTGTTAGGCCCATTCTCGATATGAGTAGGCCGTCTAGGCCCATCCTTGATATGAGGAGAGTACATCATCATCGTAGAGCATGCTTAGTATAGCTCCATGATTCATACCCATATGCATCATATGTATGCTTGCATTGAGGAGTGACGGATTATAACATGTGCTGCTGGGCTGGTTTATTATGAGACTCCTTGCAAGATGGAGTGACCCCACATGAGTGCGTGGTACGCACAGGTTTGATGTATGACTAGATAGTATGACTCATGCGTCTTGCATTTGTGTAGCATGATCACTATACACTTTAGCGACAACAGGGTCATGACCTCAACAGGTATATCGTGGATAGCCAGTTCGGACACCAGAAATGTTTGGTTCTAGCATATGGGCATCTAATATGTCAGTGGGTGAAAGTCCTTAAACCTCTTGGTACCAAGGGCGCTCCAACGTCTAGACTGAGTGGATACATGAGCGCCTGGGTGCCGAATACTAGTAGGCGACGTCTATCACTGTGTCGTGGTCTGTTGGAAGGGGGTGTGGCCTTATCGGCTTGAGTGAGGGGGTTGTAAGCTAGGCTAAGTTTGACTAGCTCATAAATGAGTCCACTATCAATGAGCCAGGTAGGTATTGGTAGACTACTGGGTAGGCAGATAGTGAGGTCTTTTCCACTCACTGGTTGTGTGGCTAGGGAGGCAGCAGCTGTTGTGGAGTGTACTAGACCCTGGTTATATCCTAAAGATGTATGGTACTGATATGTGGACTTACTAAGTAGGAATTGCGTACTCAACATTTAACTCATTCGTTCATTTATTCGCTATCCACTCGGGGTGACAGTGCGCAATTAGATCATTATGTGCACCTTCACAATGGCCATGATTTCGGTTGGGTATGCGACTAACCTGAGATCAGGAGTTTACCACATTGAGTTTGGCTATCCAAATTTAGGTATGAGACTGGTTTAGAGAGAAATTCCTTGTGATGAACCCCATAGCTTGCGATACCATATACTATCATCCCGATTACACACTTCAGCCTTATCATTTCTTTCGCATTTGCATATTGCATTGCACCCTCAGTATATATGCCTTATTATGTCTTTGCATCGCTTAATCTAGATAAGTCTGATGATATTTATGGTCCTGCCAGTATTTTTGCTTACTCCGATATTTATATATTTGGCACATGCATTGCACACACATACACCACCCTCTAAGCTTCTTGTAGGCTTATGCACGACCGTTCCGTGCAGGTGACGTTAAGTTGCAGCAAAATTGAGGCAGGAGTGTGGAGGCCAAGCTTTGTGGAGATTTTATTATATAGTTGTATTTCCTTTCAGCATTGTAATCAACTGTTTATATTAGTAAATATGTGATGATGATGTTGCTCTTGTGATTTGGGTACATTTGTGGTTATGCTCCTTTACAAAAAAAAATTTACACTGAAAATCCTTCTTGTAGGATCCCAGGATCAGAATATGGCGTATGGGCGCCAGAGGCCGAGAATGGGGAACTACGGAGGCTGTCGGCGCCAGATTCGGCGATCGAAAATTTTGTGAGCCTAGTTTCCGAATTTGGGGTGTGACAATAGTAAACTCAACAGGGATACCAAACATAATTGCTTCAACAACAACAACAATAGCCCAGGGGAAATGTACAATACTCATACCAGAACAAGTAAGCAATATTGGCCAGGAAATTCACTCCATTAGCACAAATATACAGTCAGATCATGATAATATTAGTACAAAAACAACTTCTCACACCACTCCAACCTTAGCCTCCACCAAATCCTTTACCACCCAGTTACAATGAAAATGAGTACTGTACATATCACCAATCTGGAGGCCATCCAATGGAACGCTGCTTTACTTTGAAATACGCGGTTTAAGATTTGATCGAAAGCCAGAAGATTAGGATCACCCCACAGGCCAATGCCACAGCTCAGGCCAACATTCTCGAAAATCCCTTGCCATCATATCAAACAGGGCCCAGCTCAACGGGCACCTCTACCATCAACAACATCGAGGAAGGATGTCCTTTATACTCATTTCGACATCAATCCATACATGTAATCATGTCCAACCAAGTAAGTTGGTCACAAGGGTACCAACAGATACCTCCACTCGAATCACAAGTATTTTTGGAAGCAGCACTAGCAGCGGAGCCTCTCATCCTCTAAGGGGCACCCCAACACCGAATTCCACGTATCAAAGCTCGAACAAGTCAAACTCTGAACCTCTCGTTTTGTAGGGAGGACCCCCAAACCTTGTTCCCTTGATCTTGCAAGGGGCACCCCTTGCCCAGGAGCAATCTCCTGACTTTCTCCTCTTACACCATCAATTGGCACATGCCCGAAGGATACCTCCCTCATAAAACACACGCCAAAGAGGGGAGGAGAGTCCTATTCTGGAACAATCAAAATCCTAAGAAAATTCAGGTATGTTCTAAGGAAAGACATCTTACCTACCACAGATCATATCGAAATCGACAACACCACCCCTGTCTCAAGATTAGGTATTTCTAAAAGGAAGGTCAGTTCCTTCCTACAACATAAAAGCAGTCCCATGGCAGTACCCTGAATGCACCGAGGTCGGCAACATGAACCCCAGCAGTAGGTGCTTCTGAAGAGAAAATCAGAATCGGAATGAAACCTGAGGAGCTTTATCAAGAACGACCAATAAGACTGAAGCTGCCTACGATGTAGTAGCCCAGCTTAAAACCATTCCCGCACAAATCTCCATTTGGGAATTGTTGTGCATATCATGGACACACCGAGAAATATTTGCATAGACCTTGAATGATATACACTTCTCTCCGGATGTACCACCCGAATGATAGCAACATGATAGAGCAGCTCCTCACACCACAGGCGATCACATTTAATAACGATGAGCTACCATCGGAAGGGTGCAAACATGGGTGTTCGCTCAACATAGTTGTCCATTACAGGGACCTCAAGGTCCCCTTAGTCCTCATTGATAACAGATCAAGCTTGAATGTCTACCCCATGAGGATTGCTGACCGTCTGGGGATCGCACCATCATCCTTTAGACCCAGTAACATGAGCGTAAGAGCCTTTGATAATTCCCGAAGGCGGGTAGAGGCTGAAATAGATATAGACATACAAATTAGACCAAACGTGTCCATCGTCACTTTATAGGTCCTTGACATCTCTTCCTTGTTTAATCCCTTACTAGGACGACTTTGGCTCTACGCTGTCGGGGCCATCCCATCAACTCTCCACCAAAGGGTTAAATTTCCTTCCAGGAATAGAATCATCTCTGTACTGGCTAAACCTGAGATCATCCTGCTGGTAGCGATCGCTGCCCTATAAACTGATATCCCGGTAATCGATATTCAGCACGCAAAGGGTGACATATCATATCGCAGTTTCGAGTTTAAAATTGCGAATTCCATCACCAATCCCTACCCACTTACTTCTGAATATGCCATCCCTCGTGCAGAATGTCAAATCCTTAACTACCGTACTTAATTCCATGGAAAAGGTACGATAGTAAGGCAAGCTGTGGCAAATGAACGAAGACAGGGGCTAAGGTACCAACCCTCACCAGAGTAGCAGTACGCAAAGCCCAAAAAGAGACAAACATTCAAATGTACACCTATCCGGTTTGTCAGATTTGGGATAGTTTGTGGGGACACGGTGTCCACCCTCGAAGATCAATTCCAAGGGCTGAATCTATCTGAAAATCATAGCCAGGAATTCATCTGGCCACCAATACGATGGGATAAGATCATCAAGACCCCAAAAGAACATCCAATGCAAGGGGTAAAACCACCCGACTCATCAAAAAAAGCTAAGAGCATGAGAGCGAGATCACTCGCAAAATACCAAGGGCAGGAAGCGCCCTCTATAGGACCGACAGACAAGGACGGGAGTTACTCATCCCCATCATCAGCCAGGGAGAGAACCTCCCACCAGCAACTCAGAATAGCGAGAGGCAAAAGTAGCCCATTCACTGGATTGTAAAAGGAAAGTGGCCTTCCCTTGATTGGACTGACATCAAGATCCCACAGGAATGTGGATCAGAGGAGCCGGAAGAATTCTAACTCCTGAGTGAAGAAATTGGGTCAGACACAGACTTTGAACCCAGTCCTGTGGACATCATGGTCATTGGATCAGGTGACCCATCAATACAGCCAGACCAAGCCAATAAGATCAAAAGGGGAAAGGAACCAAACTGGTCAGCTATTCCACTGACGGTCGAATCACTATAAGAAATTGGTCTTCTATCGACGAACTTATTTCCGACGAAATTGATTTCATCGGTAAACACGACTTTCCCCTACGAAATATGATTTCGTCGGTAAAAGATTCCCGCCACGACCAAATATGTTTCCATCACCATTTACAATGAAGGCCTGGAAACTTTTCCCGACGATATTCTGTATCGTCGGTGAAAACGACGATACATAATATTTCCTGATGATTATTTCATTGGTAAATTTAATTTTTTCCAATGAACTAAATAGTTCGTCGGCAAAAGTTCCCTTGGTGTCCTTTGCAATGACAGAGAGGCTATTTTTACCGACATTATACAATATCGTCGGTAAAAAGTCTTTTACCGATGAAAGAGATACATTGTAGGAGAAAATGAACGGTGGACATATTATTTCACTTTGTATGGTTGATCATGGATGTTGATTTATAATTTTTGTTTTTGGTGTAGCTAATTAGTATATTTAAAAACAAATGTACGAAGTGGATGGGGCTGATAGAGCATGGGTGGGCCTAAATATTTTTGAATCTTTTTACTGATGAGTTATTAAAACTATCACTGACGAAAATTTTCATCGATAATAATCTTATGTTTTAAGTCGAAATGACTCCAGCGCCTATCCCTCTCACTGTCGCTCTCTCTCTCTCTCTCTCTCTCTCTCTCTCTCTTGCCGTTACCGTCGTCCGGCCATCACCACCCATCCTTACGCCGCACACCGCACGTCCGGCCGTCATCACCTCCAGTAAACCCCCTTTTTCTCTCTTCTCTCTCTCTCTCGTTGTCCATTGCTTGTGGGGCCCACCGTCGATGTCCAGTGCTTGTGGGACCCACTATCGATATACAATGCTAGTGGGGCCCACTGTAGCTGTCCACTGTTTGGTGGGGCCACTATTTAGTAAATCCCTAATTGGGGATTTCAAAATTAAAATCCTTAATTAGGGATTTTAATTTTGAAACCCTTAATTTGGGATTTTCCATTTAAAGGGCTAAAATACCTAATTATGGGGCCCACCGCCATTGTCCACTGCCTGTGGGGCCCACCATTGATGTCACTGCTTATGGGGCCCACCGCCATTGTCCACTGTTTGGTGGGGCCCACTATTTTGTAAATCCCTAATTAGGGGTTTCAAATTTTTAGAAATTAAAGTCCATAATTTGGGATTTTCAATTAAAATCTCTAAAATTCCTAATTATGGGGCCCACCGTCGATGTACACTATTTGTGGGGCCTCCCATCGTTGTCTAATGTTTGGTAGGGCCCATTTTTTATAAATACCTAATTAAGGGTTTCCAATTTTTTGAAATTAAATTCCCTAATTTCGAATTTTCAATTAAAATCACAAATTGTGAGGCCCACCGTTGCTTTCCACTGTGTGTGGGGCCCATCAATGTTCATTACTTGTGGGTCCACCGTTGATGTCCACTGTTTGGTGGGGTCCACTGTTTTAGTTATTTTGTGGGTCGTACAATGATGTATGTATGTGTTGTACACCTTCCATCCACTTTACCATCTCATTACAGGGCATGAGCCATGATGGGGTGCACAAAACAACCCGAATTCTTCCATCCATTTTGACAGATCATTTTAGGACATGGTCCCAAAACTTAAGAAGATCCACATCTTAGGTAGTGTACCATACCACAAAAAACAGAGGTTATTGACCATTAAAAACTTCTTGTGGGCCACCAAAGTTTTGGATCAAGCTGATATTTGTTTGGTCCCTTCATCTAGGTATTAACAGGTTGGATGGTAAATAAACATTCCTGTGGACCCCAAGGAGTTTTTAATGGTGAGTTTTCAATCACCATTAGTTCCTGTGCTGTGGTCCACCTAAGATTTAGGTATGCTTCATTTTTTTGGGACCATGACGTACAATGAGTTGTTGAAACATGCATGGATGTAAGGAAAATACATCATGGTGGGTACCACACTTAATTGTTCACAATATAGTATCTTAAATTTACAAACATCTAATTAGATAAGTGATTAGACTTGACTTATGATCTTGATGATTCTTCCATTTTCATGTGCTTGTGTATTTGGAATTGTTAGAGTAGACCCAGATGTGCGTCGGAGCTATCCGTGGTTGATTTATGTGGATGTTGAGCGGGGGTCCCTGGAAGGTGGGAACCGCTGTTATGACCATGATGAAGCTGTCCATTTCCTATGGACAGTAATATGGGTGGCCTGACCGTTTGGACAGGCCCATATTTATGGGTGACAAACCCAATCCCGAACCCGAATTCCTAAACCTAAACCTAAACCGAAACTCAAATCCCTAAACCTAAACCTACACCTAATCCTAATCTCAACTCCCTAACCTAAACCTAAACATAAACTTGAAAACCTAAACCTAAACCTAAACTTAAACCTAAACCTAAACTTGAAAACCTAAACCTAAACCGATCTCGAACCCTAACCCAAATCGAATCCCTAAACCTTAAGCCTAAACCTAAACCTAAACCTATTCTCAAATCCTCGAACCTAAACCTACACCTAAACCTAAACCTATAACTTAAACTCAAAAACCTAAACCTAAACCGGATCCCGAACCCGATTCCTAAACCTAAACCTAAACCGAAACTCAAATCCCTAAACCTAAACCTACACGTAAACCTAAACCTATAACCTTAACCTAAACCTAAACCTAAACTCGAAAACCTAAACCTAAACCCGATCCGAACCCAAACCCGAATTCCTAAACCTAAACTTAAACCAAAACTCAAATCCCTAAACCTAAACCTACACCTAATCCTAATCTCAACTCCCTAACCTAAACCTAAACTTGAAAACCTAAACCTAAACCCAATCCCAAATCTGAACCCAAATCCGAATCCCTAAACCCTAAGCCTAAACCTAAACCTATAACCTAAACCTAAACCTAAACTCAAAACCTAAACCTAAACCCGAACCCGAACTCCTAAACCTAAACCTAAACCAAAACTCAAATCCTTAAACCTAAACCTACACCTAAACCAAAACCTATAACCCTAACCTAAACCTAAACCTACACCTAAAACTAAACCTATAACCCTAACCTAAACCTAAACCTATTCTTAAATCCCTAAACCTAAGCCTACACTTAAACCTAAACCTAAACCTAAACCCGATCCCGAACCCGAACCCGAACTTGAACCTAAATTCTTAAACCTAAAGCTAAACCGAAACTCAAATCCCTAAACCTAAACCTATAACCCTAAACCTATACCTAAACCTAAACTCGAAAACCTAAACTCCCTGGGATCTCAAACTCGAACTCGAACAATTCCTAAACCTAAACCTAAACCGAACCTCAAATCCCTAAACCTAAACCTACACCTAATCCTAATCTCAACTCCCTAACCTAAACCTAAACCTAAACTTGAAAACCTAAACCTAAACCCGATCCGAACACCGAACACGAATCGGATCCTAAACCCTAAGCCTAAACCTAAACCTAAACCTACACCTAAACCTATAACCTAAACCTAAACCTAAACCCGATCCTAAACCCGATTCCTAAACCTAAACCTAAACCGAAACTCAAATCCCTAAACCTAAACCTACACCAAAACCTAAACCTAAACCTAAACTCAAAAACCTAAACCTAAATCCGAACCCGAACTCAATCCGATCCCTAAACCCTAAGCCTAAAGCTAAACCTAAACCTATTCTCAAATCCCTAAACCTAAACCTACACTTAAACCTAAACCTATAACCTAAACCCGATCCGAACCCAAACTCAAATTCCTAAACCTAAACGTAAACCTAAACCGAAACTCAAATCTCTAAACCTAAACCTACACCTAAACCTAAACTCAAAAACCTAAACCTAAACGCGATCCCGAATCCGAATCCCTAAACCCTAAGCCTAAACTTAAACCTAAACCTATTCTCAAATCCCTAAACCTAAGCTACACCTAAACCTAAACTTATAAACTAAACCTAAACCTAAACTAAAACCTAAACCTAAACACGAACCCGATTTCCTAAACCTAAACCTAAACCAAAACTGAAATCCCTAAACCTAAACCTACACCTAAACTTAAACCTATAACCCTAACCTAAACCTAAACCTAAACTCGAAAATGTAAACCAAAATCGATCCCGAACCATTCCTAAACCTAAACCTAAACCGAAACTCAAATCCCTAAACCTAAACCTACACTTAATCCTAATCTCAACTCCCTAACCTAAAACTAAACTGGATCCCTAACCCGAACTCAAATCAATCCCTAAACCCTAAGCCTAAACCTAAACTTAAACCTAAACCTAAACCTACACCTAAACCTAAACCTATAACCTAAACCTAAACCTAAACCGAAAAACCTAAACCTAAACCCAATCCAGAACCCGAACCCGAACCCGATTCCTAAACCTAAACCTAAACCTAAACCTATAACCCTAACCTAAACCTAAACCTAAACCTAAACTCGAAAACCTAAACCTAAACCCGATCCCGAACCCGAACTCGAACACAATTCCTAAACCTAAATCTAAACCGAACCTCAAATCCCTAAACCTAAACCTACACCTAATCCTAATCTCAACTCCCTAACATAAACCTAAACCTAAACTTGAAAACCTAAACCTAATCCCAATCTCAACCTCGAACCGATTCGAATCCCGAACCCTAAGCTTAAACCTAAACCTAAACCTACACCTAAACCTAAACCTATAACCTAAACCTAAACCTAAACTCGAAAACCTAAACCTAAACCCGATCTCGAACACCGAACCCGATTCCTAAACCTAAACCTAAACCGAAACTCAAATCCCTAAACCTAAACCTACACCTACACCTAAACCTAAACTTATAACCCTAACCTAAACCTAAACCTAAACCTAAACCCGATCTCGAACCCGAACCCGAATCCGAATCCGAATCCCTAATCCCTAAGCCTAAGCCTAAACCTAAACCTATTCTCAAATCCCTAAACCTAAACCTACACCAAAACCTAAAGCTATAACCTAAAACTAAACCTAAACTCGAAAACCTAAACCTAAACCCGATCCCGAACCTGAACCCAAACACGAATTCCTAAAACTAAACCTAAACCTAATCTCAAATCCCTAAACCTAAACCTAAACCTATAACCCTAACCTAAACCTAAACCTATTCTCAAACCCAAAGTGTTTTATTAAAGAGATTGTGAGGCAAATGCTTTGAGAAACTTATCATAATAATAACCATATGATGTATGCTTTGTATGTTTATTGACTTGACTTATATTGAAAGGTCATATCAAAATTTATGCAAATCTAGTAATCACGTGGTCACAATAGGAAAATACAAATTTGAGCAGTATGCTTAATATGTATTACATTTTTTTCTTAAATTATTATTTTGACTTGTTAGTTTATAGTTGTGACTTGTGATTGTGATTTGTAAGTTAGATAATTAGTTACCCATTTGAGGATTTCTATGTGGCCATACATAGATATGGTGTATTTTTGGTGACATAGAAATCACTCAAATTGTCCCATTTTGGACAGTTCAAGGTTAGATGGATAGTATGCTTTCATATAATCTATTTAAATGTTCATGCCTGATCCGCGGTCCGTCTTCTCGTTTCTCTCTGGATATGTTTTTTTCATTCCATATTCAATGTCAAATATCTTTACATTACTTTAGATATTTGGCATCGGAATCTAACGTAAGATCAACTTATCTGGAGAGACATGAGGAGATTTGCCGGATTTTCGGCGTGAACGTTTAAATGGGAATACGAAAGTATTACAATCTATCCAACCTTGGATGGGTAACTAATTTAGGATTTAATTATTACTTTTAAGTTAAATAATTAGTTACCTGTTTGAGCGGGGGTCCCTGGAAGGAAGGAACCGCTGTTATGGCCATGATGAAGCTGTTCATTTTCTATGGACAGTAATATGGGTGGCCCGGTCATTTAGACAGGCTCATGTTTATATATTAGCTAGAAATTGATGGAGCAGACCCGGATGTGCGTCGTAGCTATCCGGATGTTGAGCGGGGGTCTTTAGAAGGTGGGAACCACCGATATTTATTTTTTTCCTAAACCTAAACTCGAAAACCTAAAACTAAACTTGATCCCGAACCTGAATTCCTAAACCTAAACCTAATCTTAAATCCCTAAACCTAAACCTTTAACCCTGACCTAAACCTAAACCTATAACCCTAGCCTAAACTTAAACCTATTCTTAAATCCCTAAACCTAAACCTATAACCTAAAGTTAATAACCTAATCCTAAACCCGATCCCGAACCCAAAACAGAACCTGAATCCCTAAACCTAAACTTAAACCTAATCTCAAATCCCTAAACCTAAACCTACACCTAAACCTAAACCTATAACCTTAACATAAACCTAAACCTATTCTCAAATCCCTAAACCTAAACCTACACCTAATGCTAAACCTATAACCCTAACCTAAACCTAAACCTAAACTTGAAAACCTAATCCTAAACCCGAACCCGAAACTGAACCTGAATCCCTAAACCTAAACTTAAACCTAAACCGAAAGCTACACCTAATCTTAAACCTATTTCCGTAAACTAACTCTAATCTTTTCATTGTAGAGATGGATAAGAGTTGGATGCGAGCTAAGAATAAGTTTGGGCCAGAGTATAAACAAGGGTTCATACAATAGGATTAGGTGTCCATGTCGAAAACATAAGAACATGGTTCATAAGACTTTATACAAAGTGGAAGGCGATTTGTTCATAGTTGGGATTAACCAGGATTACACTTGGTGGATCCATCATGGTGAAGAGTTTCACCAAAGAGTTGAGGCCACTTAAGTCCTTGCTGACCCAATTGTGCCAAATGACGAGGATGAAGATGTTGACGAAATGCAAGATATCATAGCGAATGTGTTCCGGGGAACAATTGCGGATACTGATTTTGTAGCGACAAGTAATAGCCAAGATATTCCTCCTGTGGGTGATATTGAATTAGAAAAGTTTAGTAGGTTGTTGAGGGATGCCCAACATCCACTTTATCCAGGGTGTGAAAACTTCTCCAAGTTGAATTTTCTTACATGGTTACTTTATTTGAAGATAATAAATCATTGGAGTAACAAATCGTTCGACATGTTGCTTGACTTGTTAAAAGAAGCATTACCAGACGGTGAGACATTGCCTAAGTCTCATTACGAGTCAAAATCCTTGATGTGATACTTGAGCCTTAGTTACATCCCCACACATGCATGTATAAATGATTGTGTATTGTATTAGAAAGAGCATGAAAATGTTGAAGAGTGTTCAGAATGTGGAGAGTGTAGGTGGAAGTATGATGAAGCTAGCTTAAGAAAATCCCGCAAGAGGTGTTAATGTACTTCCCATTGAAACCCAAACTGTAAAGATTGTTTACGTCTCGCAAGATGGCTGAAGATATGAGGTAACATAAGGAGAAACGCATTCATGATGATAGTACACTGAGGCACCCTGTGGACTCTGAAGCCTAGCAAAATTTTGACAAGCAATATGACTGGTTTGCAGAGAATTCTCGCAATGTTCGACTAGGTCTTGCAAGTGATGGTTTTAATCCATTAGGTAATATGAGTAGCTCGTACAGTATGTGACCAGTGATACTTATGCCCTATAATTTACCTCCTTGGTTGAGTAAGAAGGAGTCATTTTTCATGATGTCATTGCTTATTCCTGGACTCAGGTCACCCGTGAATGACATTGATGTGTATTTGCGACCGTTAGTAGATGAGTTAAACGAGTAGTGAAGTCAAGGTGTATAGATGTATGACACATTTGCAGAACAGACATTTTGATTGCATGTAGTGGTCTTGTGGACTATAAATGACTTCCCCACATATGAGAATTTATCTGGGTGGAGCACGAAGGGAAAGTTAGCTTGTCTTACATGTAGTATTGAGACTTGTTCTCATTGATGCATGGTTAAAAAATGTGTTATATGGGCCATCATCACTTCCTTTTGAGCGATCATAGTTCATGTAGGAAGACAATGATCTTTGATGGAAAATACGATCATAGGCTACCATCGAAAGAGCTATCTGGAGAAGATGCGATACAACAACTGAGTAACATTGGAGAAGTTAGATTTGGTAAGGCACCGCACTTGAAGAAGAGGAAGCGTACAATATTGGAGTATAACTGGAGGAAAAAGAGCATTTTTTTAGTTACCCTATTGGAGTGATTTGAAATTGCGACACAACTTGGATGTCATGTATATTGAGAAGAATATATGTGACAATGTCTTCGAAACATTATGAACATAGAGAAGAAAACGAAAGACAGTTTCAAGGCTTGATTGGATTTACAAGTAATGGGTTTAAGGAAAGAGTTGCACTTGCAACCACAAGAAAATTCATATACTATACTAGCACCATGCTACACATTGACAAAACTAGAGAAAAAGCGTTTATGTGAATGGTTGAGATCAGTAAAGTTTTTCGATGGGTATGCGTCAAATATATCTCGGCGCATAAACATTACGGACTGTAAGGTAACAGGAATGAAAAGTCATGATTGTCACGTCCTTCTGTAACGTCTACTACCAGTTGCGATTCATGGATTCCTAAGTAAGGATATTAGTGCGGCGCTGATTGATTTGGGGATATTCTTTAAAGATTTGTATTCAAAATTGTTGAACACAGAGATTATTAAATGACTGGAGAGGGATATTGTCATAATCCTTTACAAACTTGAAAGAATATTTCCACCTGTATTTTTCGATGTCATGGTACACCTAGCGATTCACTTACCGCATGAGGTGAAGCTTGTAGGCCCAGTACAATATTGTTGGATGTATCCGATCGAAAGGTGGTGGAACCGATTAAAAATTTTATTCATTCCATAAACTACGTATATCCATGTTTTCATACGTATAACATAGTGGTTTTGTGTATAGATACCTTCATACACTAAAATGATTTGTGAGGAATAAGGCACATCCAAAGGGATCCATTGTAGAGGCCTATATTGATAATGAGTGCCTGACATTTTGCTCCATGTATCTTCGTGGCATAGAGACTAGATTCAACCAAGAAGATTAGATGCCTATGAAGGGTAGGAGCATGAACAAGAACTCAAATCTGTATTCACACATAACGTCCGTCCTTTAGGATCCTCGACATTTTAGGATATGGACCTTGAGGATCAAGCAATGGCACGGTGGTATGTGTTGCATAATTGTGAAGAAATAGAGTCATACTTAGAGTAAGTCTTCCCTTGATAATTGTATCTCTACATACGATGATCTTAATATTTCTTGTTGATAACGTGCCAATTATGTGTAGCGAACACATCCAAGAGATGAAGTCCTAATACCTAACAAATTATGATCAAATAATCAGGATCAGTTTTCAGAATGGTTCACAAAACGTGTAAGATTTCACCCTGTATCTCACCACACTTAGAATTTTATTATATTGCATAATATCTAAACCTAAGAAAATCTCTAAATAATTACATTTTGTATGAGATAACAGATGAAGACATTGCGCGCTAGCAACTCTGTGGATGCGTCTAATGCACTCTACTCACTGGCGTGTGACCCTGATAGATATGTATCTAGATATACAGGTTGTATTATAAACAAGATTCAGTTCCACACTGAAGAGCATGAGAAGTATAGGACCACACAAAATAGTAAGGTGGTTGTGAAGGGAACGCATGAGGTAGAAATTGACTTTTATGGCATTTTGACGGATATTATTGAGCTGACTTATTGTATGAGAAAGCGGGTGTACTTATTCAAATGTGATTAGTAGGACATTGAAAATAAGAATTTAAGAATACAGATTGACGACTACTTTACGAGCGTAAATTTATATCAAAAGTGGTTTAAGGACGACCCATTTGTCATCGCCAGTCAATCTGAACAGGTATTTTACCTCGCTGACACCAAGTTAGGCGACTCTTGGCATGTGGTGCGGAAAATAAAGCCTAGGAACGTATTTGATGTTCCCGAACCAGATGTTGAAGATAGCGAGGACAGGGGAAATGAAACGTCTAGGGTTGAACAAGCATATCAAGAAGACATACCATCTGGGGATAGAGGGACTGATCCAAATATTGATATTGATGTGGTGCAATTAGACAGAGATGATGTACCACCTGATCATGTTAATGCCTCAATAATACATGACATTGTTAGAGATGATAGCGGTTTCATTGATGATGACGTTGCAGATGATGAAGAGAAAATACTGATAAACGATAGTGATGGTGAAGAAGAAATAGTCCTAAGTGATAGTGATACAAACGACGATTATTAAATATACACATGATTTACATGTCATTTTTCAAATTCAAATAATTTGATTATTACATGTATACATGTTTTACAAGTCATGATTTATTCCTTTAATTGACTTGTTTATAATTCACATTTGCAGTTGAGTCAATTTCTGATCATGTCTTCCTCAAACCGGAGCGTAACGAAAGCACGCAACATACTTCATCAGCTGTTGCGGATGGACTTTCGGCTCTATGTTCTTCTGGAAGGCCAAAGAGATACCCGGTCTGGTAGGGAAGAATATATCGACGATGACTCAGATGAAAGATTATACAATCTTAAAGAAATTTTGGACCTGATGGAGGAATATAACCGTAGGAAACTTCATATGAAAGATGTGGTTTTGTCACTTGCATATCTGAATGGAGTCCCGAGAAACCAAATTTCTCCTATTGTTACTGGCATGTTGGCTGTAATAATGTCGAGTGCTTCACACAGCTTAACATATACTTCTGCAGCATACGATAACTTACGCAGGGAGTACTTCGGATAGTTGATCTGAAGTTGTTTCGTATTATAATGAAATACATGTATTTAATATAAAATGACAATGTGTAATGGAATTTCTAAATTTTATTGGAATGTTTACGGTTTTATTATATTTTGCTTGCATTATAGTGTAATGGTCTAATCATATTTTAATAATCTCTCTAAGCATAAGCATAAATTCATTATACCATCAACACTACTTGTATAATATTTTAATATATTCCACTTGCACTTAAAGTTTAATGTGTTTATTATATTGATGTTCATACACTTGTACTAACATTGTTTAAATTTATATGTTTGTAGTTCACACATATTCAGTCATGGTACCAGGTGGGAGATCAGGTCATTTGCGCACTGGATCTACCCCTTCCACCCGTGATGCGACGGAGATAGCATCAACGTTGCATGCTACATCACAAGCGTCTGAGCCCTCGGTTGAGCATATACCAGGCATTGCATGTAAGTCTAGATATATATTTATTTAGTGACTTTTGTTTATGTTTAGACTTACATATTTCTTTTGCGACAGCATCGTCAACCAACCGACGAGGACGTGGACCCATGCATGGGTTAGTTTTAAAGCGACTTACGCTTGAGGGTAGGGTGACAGTAGAGTTCCCACAGGACTGCCTGTAACGACTCGAAAATTTCTATACAATGGCTCGAGTATCACGTCGACTAGAATTCACTTAGGATTAAATCCTTTAGAAATTTGACAAAGTAAACTAAGTGCTAAACTAGATTAGCCATGAAATCTGTTTGAATCGCTTTAAATATGATCTACAAGACCTAAAACTTGTAGAATCATTGATGCTAGGTTACCCTAAAATCTAGGATCAAACTCATTACCCGTCTACTCTCGGGAGTACATTGAAACTTCGTATCAGGTCTGGACCGCACATCGGGAGTCCGAATAATACAAGGTTAAGGACTTAGGATCGCCTCACTAGGCTTGACAACTATCTCAGAAATCAGACCCAGACAGTGTCCCACGGCTGCTCGCTTGAGTCCAGAGCGAGGGAGCGTGAAAACACTTGTTTTCTTTCCAAAATAAATATCTGGAATAGTGATCTGAGACTTGTTACTTGTGGTCAATTTGTAAGCAACCAGACCATCAGAATCTGACCTAAATACACCCTCGGATCAGGAAAAATTTCATAAACATTTACATGTACTTGGAATTTCGGATCGAGACCCTCTGACCGTTGAACTGAAACTGGTCCGCCACGCGTGATCTGGAAATCCGACTGAAACAAAAACTTAACTTTACTTGGATCCAGGGTTGGTGAGCTTAAGTCCGACCTTTGGCTTAAGGAGGCCCGCCAGAAGTCCTCCATTGAGCTTAAACAAAGCCGCTTGGTTATAACCTAAGTATACATTGTCCACAAGTCTATTTCAGAGAGATTTTAGGCTATATAAAGACCTTAGAACACTCTCTCTCACGGCCATACGAATTTGAGAAAAACCCTAGAGAGAGAAGTGAGAAAAGAGAGAAAGAGTGAGAGAAGTGGGAGAATTTCCCTGTTACTGTTTTCTGCCGCTACCCTAACTCCACCACTCCGTTCTTGCCACTTTTCCGGTGATACCGACTTCGTATTGAGATAAGAAACCCTAACCCTAAATCTGTTTTGGGGTGTGAAGGTTGTAGGTTATGAAATAGCTAACCTATTTCATTCCTTAGGCTACCAAACTATCGAATACGGAAGATTGGCAAACCTAGCTGATCCGTTGCGATTCCACGGTATAAGGTGAGGACTTTAGGTGTATAGGTTACTGTTTTCAACGCTTTCAATGTCAGGTAATGATAGAGTCATGGTCTGCATACAATTGCACATGTACAAAGTGCTTTCTGTTTTCTGTTTCGATTAAAGACGTAGAATATGGAATTTTACATATTCTAGGTATTCGTAGAAAATACCGTATACGTATATATTTTGAAAATATGTTTAACATGATTAGTTGTTGTATGACTATATGATATATGGATAAAATACTTATTTGGCGAAAAGATTCGCCCTAATACATATTATACTAATATACACTATATATGTAGAAATAGTGTATTGTAGAAAATACTGTATACGTATATATTTTGGAAATGTGTTTGATATGATTAGTTGTTGTATGAATATATGATATATGGATAAAATACTTGTTTGGCGAAATGATTCGCCCTAATACATGTTTGGCTAACATACACTAAGTATGTTGAAATAGTGTATGCTAAGTGTTTGTGAAAATGCTTGTGTGAGTAAGTGTTTGGATGATGATGCCTTATGAGGGTGTTGAGATGGGATTCTCAAATACCTTAGAAACATGTATGATTTCCTCCATGAGGCTGTTTACTTAAACCGCTTACTTGTGCAATATATGTGTTTGTATTCCTATTTATGTAGTGCTTTATAACATGCTTTATAACATGTTTTATGACATACTTGTTAACATGCTTACATTACTTTGTTTATTATGTTTTACTCCATATGCTATGAATAAGGATTGCTTAAGTTTGGGACTATGTCTATAGTCCAGACGATCGGTACCAGACTGGAGATCGTGGTTGAGATTCATGTCGCCACGTAAGATGTGTTTGACGAACCCGAGTCGTACGTCAGTTGGCGACAGTGGTTAGGCCACACGAAGTGCTTATGCACTTCATGTCGTTCAATTGATTGTGCGCTCGAGCTAGTCAGGCCCGTCAAGTAACCTGATATGTCTAATGTATGTTCACCATGTTTGGTCGCTACTGCTTGAACCTAGGGTACCAAACTTACCAGTGGAATCCCGTTAACCATGGTACCTCGATCCGCTAAGACTCATGAGCCGGGCATGGTGGTATGGGACACCATGGTCGAGCTGTCGGCCTACACTGAGGCTACGTGCCTCCCCGTAGTGACCAGTGAGCAACCAGACTCGTGAGCCAATTATAGTGGTATGAGATACTATATTTGAGCTGTCGGCCTACACTACTTGATGGGTGATGAGGGAGTGGTGCAACAATTCCGTATAATAGCCCTGGTAACCCTGACCGTATCTGGTGTAGTGACCTCGAGCATACTCTAAAACTACGGTGAGACGACGAGCCTTCTCGTAGTAACAGAGTATAAGCTAGGCCTGAATTGATAAGGTGATGAGGGAGTGGTGCAATGATTCCGCGTAACAGCCCTGGCAGCCCTTACAGTGACCTAGAAACACTCCATCGTATGAGATTGTCTATGATTGACGACCCTAGAATGGATCACGTTTGGGAATGATACAAGGAAGGTACCTTAGTTTCCCAATCCTACTGTTTGAAATGGACTAATAACAACTCGGTAATCATGTTCATCATGCATTGCATGTGCCTGGAAGATGTGGAGCACTAAGGAAAGTAAGCATGCCACGAACGAAGATGGTGTCGCATGAGGGAGTATGTCAGTGAGGGCATCCATCATGACTGCATTCATACTTGCATTAATAAGAGTAGTTAGGAGTGTTTGATTATACTACTTTATCATTACTGCTTGACTGAGTCGATAACATGTTAACCTATGCTTTATTATTCCACTGAGTTAGCTACTCACTCCCACGTTACGGGACGATGTTGTGCACACCAACCAGACTCTGTCTCAGGTTTAGATGAGCTGGTGACTCAAGAGGCTGAGCTGGACTATGGCGAGGACCAGGACGAGTTCTCATTTATGCAGTATTCTGGCGGCTTCGACTAGACTGCCGGATCGACGAGATTTGCTGGGGTTACATCCTTAGATGTATTTTTGACTTTTGGACAGTAAATAGATATATGTATGTGATGACTCAGATGGGTTCATACTCTGGAAAGTGAAATGATTTTGTTTCTTTTACATACATATATATACAGTTCAGTCTTCCGCTTGCCTTTATACAATTGATCTGGAGTATGAATTACTGTTTTGGTATAATCTCACTCATGTTTATTGCTCTAACACAGACAACATTTAAACATCATTGTCTATGTTGCATAAGTGATGCATTGGAACTCGAGAGTTGAGTTATACTCGACCCCCGATTTTCAGGGCGTTACACTGCCTTGACCTGTTGGAGACAATGACAGGTTGTTTACTTCGAAGGTCGGTGTCCTATGCCGATCTCTGATCCTCGCCACCACCTCCCGTTAGGCAGATGTGATAGATGATATGCGGCAGCTCATCCGTCAACGTCTTCAGGTAAATTTTAGTAAATTAATTTTTCTTTTGTAAAAGTTAATTTACGGTTAAGTTATTTTCTTAATAAGTTTATTGCCTTAATCTATTATTTATGAAACTATAAGATAAATTTATCTTATATTTGAGTGTTCCTTACATTTTCCATGACGTTGACGACATGGTCAGGGAGCGGTTCAAGGAGTACCATGGAGAGTTACACCAGTGGTACAAGCAGTGCAAGACCCAAGCTAAGGTTGTACTGTCCGCACCGCCGCACGTGACTATAGACAACTGGCGGATACTCTGCGAGAGATCTTCGTTTGAGGCTTTTCAGGTAATATTTACATATTTACGATGTCTTAAGTTAACAATTAAATTCACAATTAATAACAATGTATTATGAATAATGTGTTCAAAAGAGGAGCAGAATAAATTCTGCAAATAGGGAAAAGTTACAAGTGAAATAGGTATCTGGCTCAAAGTCATTTGTACGACATCATTACGACATAGTAAAAAATTACTGGTGATTATTAAGTTAATATATTCTTTCCATACATTTATATTAACTCTATTGTCCTTTTAATTGCACAGTGAGATTTTGTCATTGGCCAGGAGCCTGGACCAATAGACCTCTATAGAGGGACTCACTGTCGGCAGGCGACGGGATCTTGGGTTCATCCTAGAGCCAACGAGAATTGGGTAAAAATCTTTATATTATAAAATTTACTTGCATTGAATTATAATAATGTCATTCATTATAAAAATTCATATGTTTTCATTAAGGCGGCGATGGACACCATACGTAGTTGGCCCACTCCCGACGGTAGTCAGCAGAGTGAGCCAGATATCCTAAGCGGGGTGCTTGGCAACTGTTCTGGATATATGCATGGGCTTGGACATGGTGCCAAACTCATGACACTCACTAGAGCTGCCTCTAGCCGATCCATCGCTGGGGAGAGCACCTTACGCCAAGATGATATGGCAGAGAGAGAGAGAGAGGTTTAGCAATTACGGGTCGTCGTCGATGACATCAAAGAGTAGCTGGAGAGGCTAAGGGAGGAGGAGTAGAGGCATATGGAGGAGGAGGAGCAGAGGTGGAGAGAGGAGGAGTAGAGGCGTAGGGAAGAGGAGGAGCAGAGGCGGAAAGAGGTGGAGAGGCGAGGGGAGGAGCAGGAGAGGAGGATCGAGGAGATGTAGGTGGAGCATGAGCGACAGATGCAGGAGATGTTTCAGGGACTCGCTACACGCTTTGCCACCGATGCCCCACCACCTTCACCTTCATCTTCGTGATTTTTTTTTTATGATTTATTTTATATACGAATGTTAAACTTATTTGTATTTGTGTGTGGATGAATGTGGGTTGTATATATGTGGATGTGGATAGGATTGTTTGTGTATAGATGGATGTGGTTTGTGTTTGGATGGATGTAGTTTGTGTTTAGATGGATGTGGATGTGAATATGATGAAAGTGTATTTACAGGTGTATATCAGGAATTTTTTCCTAAATTTTGAAAATAAATGAAATTGAGAAGAAAGAGACTATTATCGACGCAATATTTTGTTGGTAATCGTAAGTCGAAAACTTATACCGACGAAATATTTCGTAGGTACAAATTAATACAAAAATTTGTACCAATGATCTATATATGAGATATACCAACGAATTATTTCATCGGTAATAGCGGGCCTTTACCGACGAACATACTCGTCGGTAATGTCATTAATTCACAGTTTTACCAACAACGATATTCGTTGGTATAAGTTATGTTTACCAACTAAATAAATTGTTTTTTCCTACCAAAAGTAACAATTTTTACAAACGATTTTAGTCGTCGGTATTTGTTTTATCATTGCCTACGAAGCCATATTTCGTCAGGAAAATCCTTTAGCTACGGTCTTATTGCGACGATCTATCTGACGACAGATTTCATCGGTAATAATCATTACCGATGAAAAAAGATAAAATAACGACAAATTATGTCGTCAGTAAAAGAGTAATTTCCTATAGCGAATCAGCCAGTAAGCCATCCAAGGGTATCGGCCTTTTAAAAAATGCCAATGTAAATAAAAATTGGCATCCCAAACTAGGTTAGGATTAGTCATGGTTTGCAACATCGTCCTGTTCGGGATCCCTTTGAACAAAAAAATCTAAAAACCCCCAAAATTCAAAAACAATAGATATTACAGAAACACAAAAAAAAAAGTCAAATATTTGTCAAAATCCCAAAAAATCAGAAACTCTTTAAAAATAAAAAATAGTAGAAAACCCTTCAAAACTTACAAACAATAATGTGCCAAATACACAACTTGCAGCACCAGAGTTCAAGGTCGACTCATATGATTTCAATCTAGAGCTAGACTTTGAACTCATGGGCTTGGATGAAGCCCAAGATGAGGGAAATGATGACCCGACTCTCGAACTAGAGGATTCCCTTAAAAAGTTCGAAACAAAGTCCAATGTCATCGTGGAAGATTTCGAAATTGTAAACTTGGGATTACCGGAACTCCCTAGAGAAGTGCGCGTCGGTAGATATTTGCCTCCAGAATTCAAGCAAAGGATAATGGAATTCTTGAAGCCGAGATTATCCAACTTTGCTTTCTCTTATGAAGACATGCCTAGGCTTGACGAAGAACTGGTAGTACATCACCTACCAACAAAGTCTGAAATGAAGTTGGTCAAGCAAAAGCTCCAATGAATGAAGCCAAAATGGGCCGTAAAAATCCGTGATGAAGTCATCAAGCAATACAATCAGGGATTCTTGGTAGTCTCTATAACGCCCTGAACTTTTCAATACCCAAGTATTGAAGTTCTGGAGCATTACTTAGAAATTAACTTATGTATACATGTGTATCATACCGATCCAATTATCATAGCCTTACATCCTCACCCTGACATAAATATAACTATTGGAAATTAAATCCATTCAATAAATCCAACCATCTGACCGTTGATTTTAAGGCAAGACCATCCATCACGTGATTTGACGTAAGTACTTTCCCATGAATGACACAACGAATAACTCTCCATCTGTAATGATTTATATATACGTTCTTTTATAAGAATTTCTTAGAAACATGCCTATAGCCATGTGGAACCATTGGATTTCCCAAAACTCACAGATCAACAATAATTACGAAAATGCCATCGACCTAGACTCCTGAATTCTAAATCACATGGTTCCCACTATCCGTTTAATATAAAATTTTATACCATGCCTATGAATCATAAATTAACCATACACGTCAAAGTTCAACCCTTAGATCATTGTAAAAGTGACCCAATTGATAAATCAACCCCTTAACCATTGATTTTAGTGTCCATCGAGTAAAGAAACCTCGTGGGTAGTCATAGTTTGATATTTTCCTTCATAAGAACGACTTGGATTTCCTATTATATGGAATAAGGGTGAAATATAAAGACCCCACTTTGGTAGGCCTTTCGTTCGGCGCGAAGTTATCCTTTCAAGGCATATCAACTTGTTATAAATCTAGATCTTCAGATTTAGCCACTTTCTACCATCCATCGAAACTCAAACTTAGACCACGCCTTAGCCTCACACAACTATGACATTATATAAAATCTGGACCCTGATCTATGATCCTACACTATTGAACACTGACGGTAGTTCCTTCATTTTGGCGTAAAAGGTAGAATTTTATATTTAGGTTGTTCCCACTGCCATTAACCCCCAAAATTTGCCCAACCATTTACCTATATTAACTACACATATTTCCAAAAAAAGGGTCTCGATTAGTGAACGTGGACCGTTAATTAAAAATCAAATCCGTTTTGACGCTCACTAGGAAAACTTCCAAGATAAGCCTATCTAAGGTTCAGATCTACTTCATATTTAGGCTTATGGGCTAACATGACCTAACTAGACCAATGAGTGGAACAAATTTCCCAAACATCCATCGTAGTGGACCTCACTTATTATGTATAATCGAACCTGAATGTATAACTTCTGCATGCCCAACTCACGAGGAATTCGGTAAGTGGTTTTTGCACTAGGTAAAACACATACATTATTACGACGTGTGGCCCACCATGGGACTCAGATCGGTTCCATACTTGAGGACATAGCTGAACATGATCTTACAAAGAGGGCGAATGGAGTGGATCTCTCAAAGGAACTAACAAGTGGACCCCACCAGATGCCACGGTGAAGCACGCATCTTGTCACGTGGATTAGTCAATCACGTTGGTTTCAGAAACATTCCAAGTCATGAATAACATCTTCTTATAAAATGTGTTGTGGCCCACCCACAATTCAGATCTACTTCATATTTGGACCCGTGGCCCAACACAACCGGCTTAAGCAAAAGAACGGAGTAGATTCTCGACGAAACATCATGATGGACCCCACCTTCCCCAGCCATTCCCTAAACCAAGAAACGCATGCAAGAGATATAACCAACTCCCCACATGAAAGCCGTTTCAACGATAAACGTTGGCTGATGGTGTGGCCCACTCACGACTCGGACTTACTTCATATCTTGGCTCTAGGGGCAACCCATCACGACAAACCTGATGGAAGGATTGGATCCTCTGGATGCGCATGATAGTGGACCCCACGGACTCTAGCAAGAAGTGGAAACAAACCCTCTTCCGCATTCTTTCTGCTATAACAATGACCGATGAAGATACAACTCCTGATCTTTCCTCCGCACTACACCCTCAGATGCAACTGTTTCCCTCAAATCCAAGCCGTCCAAAATCAATAAGAGGAGGTTCCGACTCTCTCCTAGACGTCGGAAGGACTGGGAAAAGGCCATGCTTCGCTAGAATTTCCAAATTTTTCGGGCGTTCACACAAGCTACGAAAACTCCTTCCGTAAACCAACTTAGAGAAGATGTCGGTCTCCATGTTCAAGCGTCCAGTCAAGGGGGCCCACGAGGTTTATCAGACAATCCTCTTCACTCAAGAAACGAAATCCCAAGACTGATGTTTCCACACTATGTAGTGGAGCAATCAGATCAACGGTGGGCCATTCAGAATCGACCCAACTCCAGCCTGGGCAACCGTCCACGTACACATCCTTCCGGTTACGCAGGAACCTCCTAGAATCCACAAATACTATATAAACCCCCTCCCCATTCACTATTAGTTGCGTTCAGCAAAAAGAAGAAGAAAAGAAAAAGAGAAAGAAAAGAAAATAAAGAGAAAGAGAAGAAGAGAAAATAAAGATAAGAAGGAAAGAAAAGAAGGAAGAAAGCAAGAAGAAGAGATGGGGCTCTGACTTGCCTAGTTAACTCGGCTAAAGTGAGGGTTTTATCCTTTAGGCTTACCTTAATCCAATTTGATCTTTATATTCTGTTTATTCATGCTTTCATGTATATGATTTTGCCTTTCATGCCTTTACTGGCTCTTGCCTCTTTCCTGCTTTTGAGGATGAGGATTATCCTGCCTTCTACCTGGATTCTTGTTATTTATCTGGCCTTTTCATGCCTTCGATGTTATGGATTATCATGTCTTTCATGATTACATGTTTTTCCGGGAATTATCCTATTAATTGATTTAGTTAATATCATTACAACTTTGACCCTTTTGGAATTATGACATGATGTCAAATACAAGTGAATTTCTCTGAATTTATGTGTGGCCATGGATACAAGCCTTGCCCTTGCCTTATCAAATTTATTAAGTTGGCTCTGCCACTCGTCTCTTTATTAGAGTTGGCTCTGCCACTCATCTCTATATTTGGTTTGACTCTGCCACTCTTCTTTTGTTGAGTTGACCATTGTCACTCTTCTCTTATTATGTTGGCCATTGCCACTTTTGCTGAGTTGACCATTATCACTCTTCTCTTATTATATTGGCCTTGTGCAGTCTATTCTTAAGGCTTGGGCATGTGTCTTGTTATTCCAGAACCTCCATGATTCAGTTCATATTCTTCATGATTCAGATTATACTCTTCATGATTCAGTTTATATTCTATATAAGTGCAAATGATGTGTTAAGAGGTATCACCACTAGTTAATCAATTATCTTATCATGGACGTAATGTGTTACGGGTAGCGGTCCTCTTGGTCGGCACGTAATTCTGTGGGTTGGTTGGTGTGGTGCACAATCGATGTATGTAAATCGGCATACATGTTATATCAACTTTTCGGGATTAGATGTCGCAAATAATCGCTCCATGAACACATCGTGTTACATAAATCCCCCAACCGCGTGTTGTGTTGCCTTAAGATGTTCACGTAAATCCACGTTAGCGTTGGCCATGCCAGCGAATTCCGTATTTATGGGATGCAGCTCAAGCCGAGTTTCCTATGAATTATATTCCACATTATGATGATCACTATGTATGATGAACCACACACACTATGCTAGGCATGCATCTCATGTAGGTTGTTTGTACATACTGATACCTCAAGTATTAGTGGAGTACAAGACGTATCAGTACCCTTATGTTACTTTTTTAGAGTCCTTTTTATATTGCTTATATGAATCTCTTGAATTATTGTTAATCTTAAAAGATAACCTTCACTATAAGTAGGGCATTGAACCTCTCCCAACCGTACAAATTATGTAGGTGACATACAGATTAAATACCTAGAGAACGATCTCCCAATAGAAAACTATACTAAAAGAGTCCGAATACAGTTTATTTACTTAGTTTTATACTTCCACTGTGAACTCTGATGTTGTAATAAACCTCCCATTGTGAGGCCATTTGATTATTATTCTTTTTACTCTGATAAAATATAATCAATACAGTTAATTTTGTTCTCGTGAATGAGTACCTTAATGAATGTATCTGGATGTAATCAAATGATAAAAAAAAGGGTGTTATCCCAGAGCATCTAGTTTATACATTATTAACACCCAGATTTCTCGGGCATGAGTATAAACTCTGGCCATGAAATTTTGGAATGTTACAGTCTCCAATTACTCGGAATGGCTCGCAAATATTGTACCAGTTCCAAAGAAGGACGACAAAGTCAAGATGTGCATTGACTTCCGGGATCTGAATAAAGCTAGTCCCAAAGACGATTTCCTGCTACCTCACATCAATACACTGGAAGATAATGTAGCAGACATAAAATCTTCTCATTCATGGATGGTTTCTCCGGCTACAACCAAATCAAGATGGCCATTGAAGACCGCGAGAAGACATCCTTCATCACACTGTGGGGGACTTTCTGCTATTAAGTCATGCCGTTCGGGTTGAAAAATGCGGGCGCTACATATTAGCGAGTCATGATTGCCTTGTTCCATGACATGATAAATAAGGAAATGTAAGTCTACGTGAACGACATGATCATCAAATCTCGCACAATCAAAGGACACTTTGAAGACCTCGAGAAACTCTTCTATATATTAGAAACTCTTCGATATATTAGAAAAGTTTAAGCTCCTCCTCAATCTATAAAAATGTGTCTTCGGTGCAACCAGAGGCAAACTGTTAGGCTTCATTGTCAGTGAAGATGGCATTAGGGTGGACGAAACCAAGATAAAAGCTATCATCGAAATGTCGTCTCTAAGGACTGAGAAAGAAATTCGGGGTTTCCTCGGGTGAATATAGTACATCTGTCGATTCATCGCCCAACTCACACCCATTTGTGAGCCCATATTCAAGCTTCTAAGGAAAAACTCGCCAGAAGAATGGAACGACGATTGTCAAGCGTCCTTCGACAAGATCAAGAGGTTCCTGCTAAAACTTCCAGTGCTTATGTCACCTACATTAGGTAGGCCATTGTTACTCTGCATCTCTATAGCAGCAGAGGCTATCGGGTGCATCCTCAGCCAACACGACGTCTTAGGAAGGAAAGAACAAGCGATTTACTACTTAAGTCAAATGTTCTCTAGTTGCGAATCCAAGTATTTCAACTTAGAGAAAACATACATCGCTTTGGTCTGGGCAACACAACGACTTCGATAATACACGATCGCCTATCCAATCCTTCTGCTCACTCTTATGGATCTGTTAAAATACTTGTTCGAAAAGCTAGCATTAATAGTTAGGATCGCAAATTGGCTACTACTACTTTCGGAGTTCGACATCACCTATATCACTCAAAAAGCAATCAAGGGGCAAGCACTAGCCGACCACCTAGTAGCACACTCTCTACCTGATTATCAACCATTAAAGACCTTCTTTCCCGATGAGGATATCCTCTTTATCGAGGGAGAAGAAGAAAGGAAGGCAGGAGAGTGGACACTCTTCTTCAATGGAGCCGATAACTGAAAAGGAAGCGGAGTAGGAGCGATACTCTATTCTCTCAACGATGTCCCGATCCCTATCTCCAGGCGATTGGCATTCAATTGCACCAACAATGTGGCTGAATATGAAGCATGCATTGCCGGTCTGAGAGAAGCCATCATCCTCGATGTGAAAAGATTTCAAGTCTTTGGAGACTTACAACTCATTATCAACCAGACGAACGGTAAATGAAGGACCAAAGATGAAAAGCTGATCCCCTATCACGTCTATTTGAAAATTTTAACCGAAGAATTAGATGAAGTCACATTCTTATACATGCCCCGAGCCAAAAATCAGTTCACAGATGCCCTTGCCACCCTTGCCTCAATGCTAGAGATTCCTAAGGGAATTTTTGAGTGGGAACTTACCGTAGAGCTCTAAGAGGAGCCCACCTTTTACCTGTAAATTGATGAAGCAGAAGCCTCCCCAAGCAACCAACCATGGTACGTAGACATCAGAGAATACCTTAAGCACCAAAAATACTATGAAGGAGCTGCATCAACCGATCGTCGACTATCCAACGACTAGCGGCTCAATTCACGATCGCCGAAAGTATCCTCTACAAGTGATCTTTCAATCAAGTCCTCCTCCGCTGCATAGATGAAGCAGAAGTAACCTAAGTCATGTCAGAAATCCACGAAGGACTATGCGACCCACACATGAACAGTCATATGATGGCAAAGAAGATCCTACAACTCGGCTATTATTGGCTAATGATGGAGACAAACTGCTGCAAACATGTCAGACAATGCTTCAAATGTCTGGAGCACGCAAATGAAATCCATGCGCCCGCTTCTGAACTATACAATCTGACAACACCATGGTCTTTCTCTATATGGGGCCTTGACATCATCGAGAAAGTCAACCCAAAAGCTTCAAACGGACATGAAAACATCCTGGTGGCGGTAGATTACTTCATGAAATGGATAGAGATGGCATCCTACACTACCATTGCAGCATCTCATGTGATAAAGTTGATGAAAAATAACATCATTAGCCGATACGAGATTCATCATGCCATCATTATAGACAACGAGTCACCGTTTATCAATAAAAGCATGAGCAAGTTCCTCGAAAAATTTAAAATCCAGTGCCATCGATCGAGTCCCTACTGCCCTCGGATGAATGGTGGGGTCGAAGCCACAAACAAGACAAACGTTTGAATACTGGAGAAAATGGTTAAGACATATCACGATTTGTCGAAAATGCTCCCATACGCACTCTAGGCTTATCGGACGTCTGTACGGTCTGTTATAAGTACAACTACTGTCGAACTCACATACGGAATGGAGGCGGTACTACGAGTCGAAGTCAAAATCTCATAGCTTCGAGTATTATTGGAAAGCGAAATCGAGGAATGCGAGTGGCAACAAGCAAGATACGATCAACTGCACCTGGCAGATGAAAAGCACATGCACGCACTAAGCCACTAACAATGCTACCAAAGGACGATCGCACGAGCTTACAATAAAAGGGTCCGAAAGAGGAGCTTCAAAGTCGACAACATGGTTACGAAGCGCATTTTACCGCCACACTTAGCAGACCCCATGGGGAAGTTTAAACCTTCGTAGGATGGACCGCTGATCATTCGAGAAGTACTTCCAAGAGGTGCCCTTTGGCTTACCAACCTAAGAGGAGAAGATCTTCCAAAGCCCATCAACACCGACAATGTGAAAACCTATCATGGGTAACCTAACCTAAACTTCGTCAATGATTACAATCATAAAGCTCAAGCCAAAAAAAAATGCCTAGCATTCCTTCCCCATACAAGTCCCAAAAAAAAAAGAGACAAAAAATATAGAAAAAGCATACAGCTCAAAAACAAAAAAGGAGAGAAATGAAAATAGTTTTAAAAAAAAAGGCAAAAATCCTACAAAACCAACACACTTTCCCTGACAAAATAATCTGACCGAAATAAATAGCTTATGATTATAATCAGAGACAAAGGCGGTAAGGTAGCCAATCAGCTGGCAATGAAGGAAATCTCCTCACCTCTCTCGGTACTAAAAAATGAATAATAACGTGCCTAAGCAAGAAGGGCGAGTTGAAAACCCGAAAGGGCGGCTCGAGTAAAAATAGCGAGTGTAACAGACTTGGTGAAAACCTGAATCGGTGTCAAGGGTAAAAAGAGCACAGCTGCCAAGGGGCGGGCAAGAGCAAAAATCCGAGACGTGGTGAAAATCCAAAAGGACGCCACGGCAACAAGACGGAAAGCCGGTCGTAGCAAAATTTGAAAAGGCGCTATGGGCAAAAATGACAAAAAAATAAAAAATAAAAAGTGTAGGTACAAGAGACGTCAAGGTAACAATAGAAGTGAGGCAACACAAGGAAGAGATAAATCCTGGATCGAGAACTCTATTAAGACTTTACTCGAACTCAAGGGGCATGATCCTAGCATATGTTATTCTTAAGTAATCGAGATCCCTAGTAAACAACTCAGAATGCTTTAATCGATGTGGGCTAAGTCCAATGTTCTGATCCCTTCATCTAAAGCACAAATCCAAACACAATTGACAAATTATCGCACAAATAAAAATATTTCCATTCCTTTCAAAGCTTTTGTATATAAAAATACACTGTTTTCTTTACAAAACCGATTATAAAATATTTTTTTAAAAAGGGAGAAAATATATGCATAAAAGGCGATAGCTAACAGAGTCAAAGACCACCTGGTAAGCCTCCATCTCCTCCCGCATACATCAATAACCGCTGCCTAAGTCTATCAACCTCCATGCGCAAGTAGAAGACATCATCTCTCTCCCACCGGCGAGACATAATCATGCTCTCATCATATCGCTGCCCCACCGCCAGACGACGAGCCATGTCCTCACAGGCATGTCAAAGCACTGAAAGCTCAGATAAGAGGTGGCCCTGTGTAGCTGACAAGAATGAAGGATTAATGAAGGGCATCTCCACGAACGCTTTAAAAGATCGCCAACCCCCAAAGAGGACAAAGCAGAATCCTCGAGGAAGTCCCTATTGGTCTCATCATCAGCTAAGTGCTAACCAGGAACCTAGCGTTAAAGCGACTGCTCCGCAACCCACCACTGATATGACACTGTCGCCAAAGGAGGAAGCCAAGACTCGAACTCCAATACAGTCACATTCAGACAACCTTGTTACGAACACTAGACCCATTGACAAAAAGCTGACATACCCAGACGGAGAGGACCATGCTCGAATCCCAAGAAAGAAAAGGTAGGGATGTCCTGCCAGAAGCTGAACTGCCAAAGAAATCGAATCGGATGATAAGAGTAATAACCTTGGAAGCCCAGCAGGAGTAGAGGAGTACGAGCGGCACTACAAATTAAAGGCATCCGACAAAGCCATGAAGCTACCTAGCTGACCTCCCATCCTCGAAGCTCAGAAAAACATACGATAGTAAAGGGACTCCGTAGCCTTAACACCAAGGGGAAGCTCATCAAAAAGCAAAGACAGGACATCGATACAATGGGAATTGGGCCAAGAGGGGCGAGGTGTCATGAACAAGTGCTCCCATAACCATACCTAAAAATAAATAAAAAATCATACATAAAACAACAAAAAAAGGGGGAGAACAGCAGAAGAGGTGGTGGAACGAGAAGTACCTGGCGAAAAGAGCACCACCCCCTAAGGATGAAAGTCTGCCCAAGCGAACACTCCAACAAACCCAGGAAAAGCTCTACCAGCACCACTGGAACGATACTTTGGTGAGAGAGGACATTACAAAAAGCATCGAAAAGAACTATCAGAGATTATCGTCGCCATCATGAGAAGAGCAGCTCTGCCAAAACACAAAATATCAGTGCATTCAAGCACTGAAGCTGACGAGCAGATCCATCGCCTCCTCGAGCAGACGAGCATCGATCATACAAGAGCTCAAGGGTGAACTCACCACTACTGCCATCAACTGTGGGGAGAGCTGCTGAAAACCCAAACCAGGGCTCAAAATCTGAAGACCGCACTGGACGGGATGGAGGAAGATATGGCTCTTGAGAGAAAGGAAGGCTAGTCAAACGAGACGACTACTCCAAAGAAGGACCTAACTCTGGGTCTTTGAAGGAGAACAGGTTTAAAGCTGGAACCCAATCGTATGATGCAACACTCAGCAATCGCCAGTCCAGGTGAACTCGGTAAAGATTCAGCACCTCTTCGAGGCTCAGAGAACGCAGCTTGCAACTCTCAAAGGTGGTCAAGTTACCTATCTAGATGCGCAATCTCTTCGAACTGGTACTACGCGGCTGCAGGCAACAGGTATGAACTGGCACACCCTCAATTATCTGAAAGCCTGGACTAGTTAGGGAGTCGTAAAAAATGGGCATCCGCTCGTCCAAAAAGTTAATCTCATGGTGATGAAAGAAGCCTGACTCTCCTATAGCCTCGCGAAGGGTGTCCTGAAAAGCAGCAATAGGAGGACCAGAGTTAGGGTTGTACATGATTCAAGCTCGCTCAACTCGGCTCGACTAAGCTTGGATTGACTTGGCTTGAAAGGCCGACTCAAGGCAAGTCAAGCTTGTTTACTAAAGCTCGAGTTGAATTCAAGCCAAGTTCGACCATGGTGTATTTCAACTCGACTCGAAGCTCGAGCTCGACTCGAGTAATATATTTTAATAATATATATTATATTAATATTAAATATAATATATATAAGTTTTTTTTAAAAAAAAAGAAGTTAAAACTTAAATGTTTTTACTAAAAAATCCTACCCAACCCTACTCGTCTCCATTCCCTCTTTTTCTTTCCATTACCCTACCGAGGTAAACTCGACTCGACTCGATTCGAGATAAAATCGACTCGACTCAAACCCCTAGCTCGACTCGAAAGCTTTAGCAAACAAGCCAAGCTTCAATGTTGAGCTTGAGGGCGGGCTCGAGCTCGAGTATAGCATGGACAAGTCAAGCCGAGCTTGGCCCACCTCGACTCGACTCGGGTCGATGTACAGCCCTAACCAGAGTCACCCACAATCATCACATCCGGAGTTGTCAAGAAAGTACCCACCCCAGGCGTCGCGATACCCAGGCCGCTCCAATACAAAGAACTATCAGGACCACCACCCATTACAACCTCATGACCCATGCCAAAAATCATACTCAATCCACTGACATGGGGGCCACCGTCCAACAAGCCATCCCCACGATCCACCCCATCCAACCCGTCCATCATACCCAAACCATCAGTGTGGGACCCACCATCCATCATAACCCCTTAATCCACCCTATCCAAACCATCCATCTCAATCAAGCCATCATCTCTACCATCAAAACCCATGCCATCAAGCAAGATCAAATCCAGACCGTCCACCATCATTATGGCCCCATCCATACCACCCAATGGCATGTCCACACCCAAATCTCCCAAAACCAACCCATCACCCAATGGACCATCAAATGTAGGCTCATCCAAACCATCAAGCAACCATCCATCCCCCAAACTCCCTCCTAGTACATCACAAAATTCCATCCCACCACTAATGGTGGTTGGAGCCACACCATAAATGGCATTCACCTCTTCAAGTAGCCCTACCAAACCATCATTAACACCAACAACCCATCCATAAATGAACTCACCATCTCATTATAAAAAGGGGAGAGAGATGCATCATTTACCTCAAGTGGACCCATGATCCCACCATTGACGGACCCACTAAGGTTTCCTTCATTTCCAGCCATTGAAAAGGGGACAACAAGAAGAAGACAAGAGAAAGAGAGGACAAAAGGGGGACAAAAGGGAGGAGAAGGAGACGAAAGCTAGATTTAGAGCAAAGAAACAAAAGGAATATCAAGGGAACAGAAGCATTTGATGAACAGAGAGGAAGCTGCTATTGCTGGAAAAAAAGACGGACAGGGGTGGTAATCAGATTACCGCCCGCACACGCCCTCTGCTGCAACAGCCTACCGTGCTCAGAGAATGGACAAAAGTCAACGGGCGATAGTCAACTACCACCCGCGGTAGTCAAATTACCGCCCGGACGTGGACCTCACACCAATCATGCACTGATCCATCATGGACGCAAGGGGAGGTCAAAAATACTACATGCTGTGCAATCAGATCAACAGAAGGGTTCGAAAAGTAGTGCGAAAGGTGACATTAGATAAAGTAAACTCTGATATATACGAAAGAATGTACACAGAAGATACATGAGCAGAAAAGGTGAAAAGACACTACTCGTCAAGTACGTAATCATCCGTATCCTTCGGAGGGACTTCAGGTCCTAAAAGGCCCCCTCCATCAAAGCACGCGCCACCACCCGGAGAATAAGCATTCCTCATAATGGGACCAATGTCATATTGCTCGCACCAGGAGCTATATTCTCTCGCCAGATCAACGAAAACACTATCATCATAACCCTCCAGAGTAGCTGACAACTCACAATCAGGAACCACTCTCCAGTTTGTCAGTTCAGAAGGTGGGTTAAATGGTACAAGAGAACTACTAGTCAACTACTAAAAAAAGTCTCTCTCCCAAGTACCATTTCGCCACTCGAGGATCCTCCAGAATGTGACGACGACACAAGGCCTGAAAAGCTTCCTGAGCCTCATGAGTAAGAGCGGTAACCGATCAAAAGTAAGGCCTGGTATGGAATGGGTAAAAATAATACAGGGTCAGGATAAGAGCGCGAACAGGAGAGGAAAAGTATGATGAGACAATTACTTACATCATCAGGAACCAGCACATCAACATTGGATTTCCAGGCGAGATCGAAAAACTGGCGGGTACGGCTGCAGTTATCCTTGTACCACAACATCATGAGAGGGAAAAGAGGGGTGCAGTTTATCAAGGTGGGTCCCAGGGGTGGAAAGTGGTCGAAAAAGCAGACCTGCACAAAAATCGATCATCAAAAGGTACATTCGTAAAATTTATATATAAAAAAAAAAGAATGCGAGACAAGAGGGTTCGATACACACCTCAATGACCGAGTAAAAGCCTGTCAAAGACCTACTGTTACAACAACTGGCCTTGTCCAGCCCTTCATATAAATGGGCCAGGAGCACCGCATTCCAGTTATACGGCGTAAGAAAAGTGATATCTGCCACGAGTGTCAGTAGACGAGAGCTCACTAGCTCATTCTCATAACAGAAGATCATAACTCCCAAAGTGTACAAAATCAAGGCACGAGCTTTCACAATAGCCTCAGCCTCACTCTGTGGAATGCACCGAGAGAAATTCGTCGATAGCCAGAGCAACTTAAATTGAGGCCCTGAGAAGTCTGAAGAATGAGGAATCATCCCTAAAAGACTCATCCAATCATCCTCAGTGAGAACAGGGAGGTCCACCTCGAAGGAAATGGATCCCCCTCGTATTGAAGACCAAGCTGAATGAAGATATCGTAAGGGGTGATCCCCCACTCTCCAAAGGGGAGATGAAATGTGTGGGTCTCAGCACACCACCTCTAGGTCAACACGGATAAAAGCGTCATATTCATCTTGCTCAGAAGAACTCTGAACAAGCCGAAGAGAGAAGTGCACTACAACACCTAAAAATACAGTGGCTGAGGATCCTTGAACCAATCCGGCCAATGAGTGCGAACCCCATGACCCCACAAGACAGTAGGAGCCCCTCCTTCCCAAGCCATATTTGAAAGATGCCGACCCTCTAGAGGAACATAGCAAAGATCGACTAATTGGCGAGAAGGTCCCGCCTCACTCCTACCACGAAGAGGCATGCTACATGGTCAAACATTCATAGGTAAGTATCCTCCCTCACCTCCATAAAATAACTCGAATATTTCAAAAGAGGAATATACACCATGAATGGGCTCCTAAAGGCCCATTAACCAAGGCCCATCTCAAGGCCCACATTTTAAAATTCCACTCTAAAGCCCATCTCAAGGCCCACATCTCAAAGCCCACATCTCAAGGCCCATCTCGAGGCCCCACTCTAAAATAATGGTCCACCATCAAAATCCATAAAATTGAAAAATCCAAGTGGGCCACGAATCATCAATCTGGCCCATGAAAGGATCACCATTTCATGGTGTGTAAGGTTTGAACCCTCTTTTTTTTTAAAAATACAATAAATAAAAAACACAAAAAAAAAATAAATCATGCACAAATAAGAGTGAGGCATCTTTCTTATCACACCCCACATAATAAAAAAATACACATTTCATGGCAAAAGGAAGATTTTCCGGCAAGATCAACGTGCTGGAATTCCAAGTAAGCATTCCAAAATCCCACATTTGTTGGTCTCTCTTAGCCAAAAGGGGGGTTCATGGTCATCAAAGCTCCATAGACATGAATACTTGAACCCATCAAAACAGAAAAATCATTGCATAAGGTAGAAATGACCACCTGAAAAGAAAAGTTTAGGAACAAGGAGAAGAAGCGAAGAAGAAACAAGAAGATGAAGATCAACACCTAGGGAGAAAGAGAGCTTGCAAGGGACAACAATGGTGTCCCTAGAAACAAAACAAGAGGGAGAAATAGGGAAGGTGAGAGCCAGCCCCTAACTAGCACCCCACCTCTGACCAATGGGCAAATGGGTGTCGGGCGGTAATCTGACTACCGCCTGCGGTAGTCAGACTGCTGCCCATTGTCCAAAATGCATGAATTTGCATGGCTGTCGCCTTTGAACTGATGGGAAGGTCCAAGAAATGCTTCAGACCAAGAAGAAATAGAGAAAAAAAGAAAGATTCTCATTAGATAAAAGGAAAGGAATATCTCGCGAGAAATTACAAAATCTCATGAGAATTTTGGAATTAGAGAAAATTGAGAAATTTTCAAGAAAATAATGGAAAAATATAAAAAGGGAAAATCCAAAAAATGATAAAATAAAAACTAGGATTATTAATCAGCACCATTAATTCATGAGTGGAGGCAAAACGATTACCTAAACTTATTTTTTTAAAAATACAAAAAAAAGGACGACGACACCCTCCCTCGAGATCGAATGGATCTTTTCAAAGATCCAAAAAAAAAATTATTTGCGATAAAATCCCCAAGGAGTATAGCTCTGAGGAGGATAATTTTCAATCAAACAAAATTTTCAAAAATAGCATTTGGCACACAATATACTAAGAAATCTCTTATATCTCCTAGTAACATCCGGTACAAATAATAAAATAAGATTCAACCACTTTCGGTTTTCCCAGGAGTTGTCAAATCCATATGCAACACAAGTACGATTGGCCTGATTTCAATATCAAGACAATTGTACAAATAGAATGCAAGGGATGATTCGATCTATCTCTGGTAAGAATAACCAATTCAAAGTGGAGAAAATCTATTGTGACCAAAATATCAAAATCAGCAGATTGCATAGAAAAAGGTTACCCACACATACCTGGTCCGGGAAGCTTGAAAAGTCTGATCGAGTCCAAGTCGGCGTAGTGAGTTCCTCGTAAGGTGGCAAAACGAGCAGGGCAACTGTAACGTCTCGGAATAATTCGTACAAAGACCTGAGTACCACCTCCGGCAGAAATCACTAAGGGTCGAATTCTATAGAAATTAGATGAAAATTAATTAATTACTAAACTGAATTAATCGGTAAATTAGCTTGAACCTCTTTCTATACGAATTGCAAGACCCAAAACCATTAGAATCGCTAACCCAACATTACATAGAAACCTATGATCAATCTTAAAACCCAGTTGCTCTCAGGTGCACATTGAAACTCCGTATCGGGCCTGGACCGTACGTCGAAAGTCCGACTACCGCAAAACTATACGGTTATGATCGCCTTGTTGGGCTTGACAATCATCGCTGGAATCGAGTCCAAATAGTATCCAGAAATGCACAACTTGAGCCTGGAGCGAAGTGTGTGAGAAACGCGAATATCTTTAGAAAATGAACTTAAATTGAAGTGAATTGGGTCGTTCCCTTGCAGGTCAAATTTAAGGTTTCTAACCGTCAGATTTTGACCCAACTACACCCTTGGATCAGGGAAATTTTCCTGCACCCATTGGTAAACTTGTGGCCCTAATCGAGTAGCGATGATCGTTGAACTGAAACGGGTCCTCTACGATTTTGGACCAGAACCTTAACCTGGCATAGATCCATTGTTCGAGAACTTTCTTCAGACCGTATATGAGCAATGGACCTCTAGATGAGCTCCGTTGGCCCGCAACAGATGCCTTTTGGCTATAACCTAAGTATACCATGGCCCTGGGGACATTTACATCACTTCTGGGCCTATATAAGGGCCTTAACCCACCCATCTCTCATTCCATACGAATTTTCTAACCCTAGGATAAAGAAGAGAGAAAAGAGTGAGACATCTGTGAATTGTTGCTGGGATTCACTCCCACCACTCCACATGCCGAATCATCTCTCCCGTGTCGCTTCACCGTCGAATCCAAATCCATTTTTAGGTAAGAAATCCTAACCCTAATCTATTTTAGGAATCAAAATAGATAAATCAATGAAATAGCTAACCTATTTCAATGTTTAAGTAGCCGTTGTGCCGTAGACAAAGACGTGATGTACGAATCGAGTTCGTAACGAGTTAACCGACGAAAGGTGCAGACTATAAACGTTTAGGTTATGGTTTTTAAGTTTTTCAATGTCAACTAATGATTTGTGTTTGACTTGATTGCTACCATATGATCTTAGTTATGATGTATTCGATAGATTATACATGTGTATGAATTAAGTGGATATATAATGCATTCCATGTGTTTGTTGAAATGTTTGAATGAAATTACTATCATGATTTGTACTTGCCATGACTATTATTCTAGAATACATATTCGTTGTATGTATAACAACTCCTTTGCGAAAGGATTTGCTATAATATATGCTATAACTAAGTTAAGGCATGTATGTACTAATGTCTACGCTAAGTGTTTGATAAAATGTTTGAATGAGTAATTGTTTGTTGAATTATAATTACTAAGGGTGTTGAGATAGGATTCTCGACTACCTTATCTATGTATATAAAATTCTCTCATGTAACCTTAATTTCACATACGTGATTTATGTATAAAAATATCCTATGTATAATAATATGCTTTATGTGTTTGATAAATGCTCAAATGATTATTGTATTTGAATTGTTTGCTAAGTGTTATTATGATTATCACATGTGACTTTCTATTGCGTTGAATATGATTGGGACTGCTACATAGTCCAGGCAATTGGTAATGGATCTCGGTTGAGTGGCTGAACTAGATTCGCCACATTAGATACGTTCGATGAATCCGAGTCGTACGAAAATTGTCGACAGTGGTTACGCCACGTGGAGTGCTTATGCGCTCCATGTCGATTAATTCAACATGTGCTCGTACTAATTGAACTTGTCAAATAACCCGATTGGCCTATTGTATGTTTACCATGTATGGACGCTCCTACTTAAATCTAAGATACCACTTATCAATGTAAAGCCCGTTTAACCTTGGTACCATGATCCGCCAAAACTCATGAGCCGGGCATGGTGGTACGGGATATCGTGGTCGAGCTATCGGCCTACGCTGGGGTGACGAGTCTCCCCGTAGTGACCAGTGAGCAGCCTAAACTCGTGAGCCGAATACGGTGGTATGAGAGCTGTTAACCTATGCTAAGGTGATGAGCCTTTCCTTAGTGACCTCGAGTATAAAATAGGCTTACGCTAAGGTGACGAGCATTCCGTAACGACCTGAACTTACCTATCCATTGCTTTTCAAATTAGGGGTGAAGTTGCCCTATAATTTACCTATTGTATGTGAATAAGTAGGAATGACTACCCTAGATGGATCATTGTTTGGGTAAATGATATAAAGGGAGGTACCTTAGCTTTCCGAATCTGTTATATGAATAAGCCTAATTAAATATTGGCTAACACGACCAAGCACTGCATTGCATGTACTTTGGCGAGGAAGCGCATGTGTGAGGACTGTTGCATGTGCAATCGTAAGATGATGTCGCTGAGGGAGTGCAGGCAAGAGCATGCATCATTACAGCATACCATTCTTGCATTAACCAGAATATTTAGAAAATGCTTGCTACTTTACTTTATTATTACTGCAAGACTGAATTGATAACATGTTAACATTTGCCTTATAGCTCCATTGAGTTTATCACTCACTCCCACTCTGGGACGGTGTTTTAAAACACTAACTAGACTCTGTTTTAGTTGCAGATGATGGCGAGGCTTATGAAGTGGAGCCTGACTTTTATGACGATGAGGAGGAGTTCTCCTATATGCAGCTATCAGGTGGGTCTATGTAGACCATGTCCTGACAGACAGGATTACAGGGATATGAATTAGTTGGACATTACACTTTGTCATTTTGTATATTTTGGAACAAACATGTATATATTCAGCCTGGTGACATGATCATACTCCGGGGGTTTATAACCACTCATATACTCTTTATATCTATCACAGTCTTTCGCTTGCTTAATCTAATTATCTCTGGAGTATGATATGCTGATTTAGTACAATCCCGCTCATGTTTAATGCATTAATCCGGACAACATTTAAACATCATTATTATGTTACATAAGTGATGCGTTGAAACTCGTGAATTGAGCTTCTGCTCAACCCTCAATTTTCGGGGCATTACAGTAACTAACCACTTTGACGATCAAATGGAACAAGTATTCCTAGGGTGAATACATAGTAATAGAACAACAAGATCCAAACAATTCAGGAATCCCCATAAAGCCACAAGAACACGCAGGGGCCCAACTTTTCAGACTTATCCTCCGATGTTATTATCAATCTGACGTGAAAAGGTTGTGATTCGTAGCCTATAATGCCGTAGAAAGTGTAGGAACAATCACAATGTTTTCCTCAAACCCTTATCATATGTGCAAGTCATCTCTTTTCCAAATAGTAAACTGACTACAATACTATGGCGGGCAATGGATCTGAACCACAATTTTTTCTGACTAGAAGGGTGGGTTGTCTACTCGCTTTAGCATTCAGTTATTTGCAACCTCTCCAAAGAGGGGCATTTGTAAAAACCCCACCCAGGCTAGCAAGTTGATAAGGCTGGATAACCCTTATGAACTAAACCGAAACCTCTACCGTGGCCATTTCTCGAACTTGATCCAAACTCTAACCAAACCTAAGCCATTACATTACCACAAACCCTAATTCGAGCTAACATCCGAACCGAAATGTGCCCAAAAGTCGATGCATTTTTCAAAACATTTCCAACCATTTTGAGCCAAACATCCGAAAAAAGGCTTTAGTCCGATCTTAAGGCCCAAAATAAGCCCACCAGCCCGAACCACAGAAGCAACCACGTCCGAGCGGTAGTTTGTCGGTTTACCGCCCTCTCTTGACGGGTGTCTCTTCTGAGCAAACAGTTATCTCCCCTCCAAAAGTCAACTTTCCCACATAATTACCACTGATTTTTCACCCTATTTACCATCCTACTAAACCTAAAGAGCCTATAAAAGCATGACATGTGGCATTACCCTTCCCTCAGCCAATCACAAGTTATCATGTCAAAATTTGCCCCCCACAAACCCTAAAATTACCAAAATATCATCCCAAAATGTTATAAATAGCCTTCACCTCTCTTCATTTCACACACCCAAGAAAATCCAAGAGGCATATCAACATCAAGAGGAGAGCAAGAGTGAGGGAAAGCAAGAGAGAGAGGGAACACTCGAGTTTCTAAGTCCTATCCTTTAGCTTCCCCTTAGCCTCCTCCAGGATATCCTCAGCTCTTGTAATCCCACTCAAGTCAATCAATCCCAACCATAGCGCATCAAATATCCCAGCTACTTCAAGTACAAGCCAAAGATCATTCTATCATCACCAGCATTCATCACATCATTATTTCTCTTCTCAACCCCCCAGCTTCTCTAAGTTGCTATTGAATGTATGCTCTGTGACTTACCGAACACCGGATCCTGTCACATGAGAAACTGGTGGTAGCCTAGTCCCCTTTAATGATATTTTGGCATCATCACATTTGTTTCAAAAGCTCCTCTAGACATTCTTTGGACGTATGCACTGTGGCTTGCCAGAATTCTGAATCTTGCCGCATCAGAAATCTTAGTTTGCCTAGTCTTATTTCAATCTCATCATCCTATCCCTTAAGACTATTTTACCACATAAAGTAGAGACTGTACGTCTGTACAGGTAGAGAGGGTGCTAACACCTTCCCTCTTTAAAACAAGGTCCTTTACTCAGAATCTCTAAAATCGCAGATTATGAGTCAATTTAAAGCAAGGGAACCTTCAAATTCTCTAGCTTTAGGCTCTAGTTGAATGCAGGATTTTGAGTTAAGTGGCTAGTGGCGACTCTAAGACCATCACATCAACAATCCAAATCAGCCCGATCACCCCTGTTATTCACCAAACACACCAAAACAGAGTGGGCGACAATTTCCTAGCGTTCACAGTCATACAATTTGTATCCTTTCGTGCCACCACCATAGCCAACAAAATTATAGTTTTTTGCCCTTTGGTCGAGCTTATCTCTCTTAATTAACTTACATGAGAGTAAGTATCATAATCAAATATCTACAACCTCGTTTAGTTAACTTCCTGACCACTCAATACCTCTTATGGAATTTTACAATCAATCAGCATAAATGGAGATCTATTCACTAAATAGCAAGCCGTGTTCATTACCTCAACCCATAGTTCGTTACTCGATCCGGTGTTACTTAACATACTTTGGGCTCTTTCCAAACTAGTTTGATTCATACACTCCACCGTAATATTCTACTATGTTGTATGCCTTACTATGTTATGCCTCACGATCCCCTCGTTCATATAAAAATTGATTAAATTCCTTATAAGGAAACTCTTCACCATTATCGATCTTCATAATTTTCAACTTCCGACTTGTCTGCTTTTTTACCATTGCCATCAATGCTTTGAAGGTGGTGAAAAACATTGAATTTTTTTCATGAAATAACCCACATATTTCTAAAGAAGTCGTCAGCAAATGTGGCAAAGAATGACAACCCTCCTCTAAAAACAATGGGCAACAATCCCCACACAGTTAAGTGTATATAATCAAGCTAACCCTTACTAACATGTTTTCCAATTTTAAAAGATAACCCTGATTGTTTCTCATATATGTTATGCCCATATATATCTAAATCAAAACTTTTAAAGCTAGAAATCAAACCACGATCAAGAAGTACCTTCATACCATGCTTGCTCATGTGGCCTAGACATGCATGTCACACGTGCTGACATGGATTTCACTACAGATGTTACAGCTCCACCTGATATCATGCTCCTAATTAACCTGTAAAGATTTATGCTTTGTTGTACCTTCATAACTATAAGTGCCCCTTAAGAAACTTTTAGGACACCTTCAAACCTGATAAATTTGCATCTGAGCACCTCAAGAGCTCTTAGAGATATCAAATTATTCTTTAAGTTCAGAGCATGCCTCACATATGTCCGAGTATTCTCCATCCCCATCACACATTTGAATGCGATTAGAACTAATTCTGATCATCTTAGTGGCATGAACGATGCCCATAAGAAGCAGGCCATCATCATATTAAATGTACGTGGTGAACCAGCTCCAATGATGACACATGTGGTAGGATACCTCCTATCCAAAATCCACTCGTTATAGAAGTGTCCAACCTTGGATACAACAATACATCACATCCACTCACCTCCTCTCTGGATTCTGATGAATTGGTCTTCTTTAGTGAATCATTTTATTTCTCATCCTTATGGGTTTTTTTTATTTATACAGTCCTTCTCCATATGTCCTATCATGCCACAATTACAACACTTTTACTTTCCTTTGCCCTTTGACTTGGACCTCGATCGCTACTTCCCATCTCTCACTCAGACAATCTCCTTCTTGCAACTAGTGCCCTCACCGAAGTATATTTTCCATCGTTATTCCTTCTTTGCTACTTTGATTGAAAATCTTATCAAGGTCCAAGGTATCCCTACCATGGCACAAAGTATCAACTAGATTCTCATAGGAATCCTAAAGAGATGTCAACCAAATTAAGGTTCTCCTCTTCATTGATCTTCACTCCACACTTGTCAGTTTACAGATTAGTTTGTTGAAGAAATTGATGTGTTCATAGAGATCTGACCCTTCCACCATCTTCAAAGTTTACAACTGTCTCTTCAGATATAGATGAGTGGAGAGTAACTTCATCATATGCTCTCCAATTTCACCTATAGCCTCGCAACAGTTGTCTCATTAATAACATTATAAAGGACTTCATCGGCCAAGCACAGTTAAATTGCACTAATCACTCTCTTATAAAGTTCATCACAATTCTCTTCTTTCATAAATTTAGGACGTTTTGCCCTTTGCTGAATTAGGAGGGTTTTGATCTTCAACCTTAATAATTCGAAGTTGTTTTTACCTGTAAACTTCTCCATCTCAAACTTCACATTCAATCCCTTCAATCTCATGTCTCAAATTCAATCTAAAAACAAAAAAACAAATGTAAAACCTACGCTCTGATACCACTTGTTGTATGCATCAGTCACACGTTAAGAGCGGAAGAAACCTTATAATGAATGAAACACCTAATACATAAATGAAAATTTCGAGCAATCACAGATAACACAAAAGATTTACGTGAAAAAATCCTCGTAGAAAAAAACCACGACACCAAGCTGATAAAAGAATCAAAGTACAAAAGGAAGAAAATGGAAGATTTAAAGTGGAGTTTAAAATCGAAGAAACTACAGCACCGATCGATCCCATCGAGTGATCTTCGATGTCATCGAGTGGATTTTGATGGGAGGTTGATGTCATCGAGCATTAATTGAGGAATGCTGGAAGCTTGATAGACGAAAATCTATGTTCATATTCGATGCCATTGACAGATTCCCAAAATTTGAAAAACCATTGCTGGACAGTTTTCGTGTTACTACTTGATCCCTCGAGGAGATCTTCGATGCCATCAACTAGTGTTCGATAGGATTTTGATGCCATCGAAGACCCATCAAAGGTGCAAGCGGCTGCGTACATTCATAATCAGTGTGAAAGTTTGATTTTTAAACTATAAACAGGGGTCTTTAGGACGTTCCTGAATATCTTTTAATATTTAGAAAAGGAGAGATGGCTAAGGAGGAGCGCCGACAATGTTCTTCTACTTTAATTTCTTCACAAGTTCTAGAAGATCTTTATTTATTTTTAATTCGAGGATGTTAGTCATACTAGGTTAATCTCTTAGCTACTAGGGGATGAAGCTTGTAGTTAATTACATTATTTAGTTTATTTAATTCAATAAAACAATGAAATTCAATGATGTTATTATATTGGATTAATTTGGATTTTACTTTAAAGTCTTTAAGTTTTTTATTTATGGATTAGTTGTTGTAACACTCCGAAAATCGGCACTCAAGTACATAGACTCCGATCCCGAGTTTCCGGGTGTTAACCAAATGAAAATGTACATGTGACCTCATTCAGATTCACATTTTTTTACACACTGGCAATCATAGTAGCGTAATTTTATTTAGCGGATCGAAAGTGAGGTAGATGTGATAAAAATTGAAAATATAGAGCTAACCATCAAAAATACAATTCTAATAGTGGTGATCGCGCAAAATAGGAATTATACAAGCCATAATGAAATACCATAAAATCAACATACGAAGCACATCGAGTTAGAACTCCAACATATACGAGCATAGGATTAAATAAATGCATGGCATTCCGGTTCGCATGACGCTCCTAAGGCATCACGGCGAAAGTGCAAGCCGATCCAAGCTTACTCGCCTGAGATCTCGATGGAACCTGTATCGATAATATCGCCTGTTTGGTGTTTTAAAACACCGTCCCAGGTGGGAGTGAGTAACTAACTCAGTGCTTCCATTAATTCTAAGTTAAACATGTTATCAACTCAATCAACGCATGTAATGATAAAACAAGAAATCAAACAATTCCTAAATACTCTTGTTAAATGCACATATGAAGATATGATATGATGCATGCTCTTTCCAAACAACACTCCTTCTCAAGCAACTTCAACGCCTATTTTGCATATGCCAACACTCCCTTATCACATGACTCCAATGCCAAATTGCTACATCTTATCTAATATAATGTGTTGATGCATATATTAACCGAGTAATTATTAAGTTTCAATCATCCAGCATATTGGCAAAGCTAGGATACTGATGTTATATCACGAGTCCTTATCCGGATCATGTGACTCGTTGCCGCACATAGCGGTTCCTTACCAGTGTACTTGATCCAACTTTAGGTATCACTCGTTTATCTCACCAATCAACCATTTCAAAGGTACGTCATGTATCCAAATGTATGAGGATCAACCCGGTAAGGGTCGTCACCCAAACACCGAGTATGATTACTTAGCTCTGAGGTGCGGGCTTATCACATAAAACCAAATGACCACAAAGGAAAGGACTCGTTACCCAATTCTATTCACACCCGAGTCATTTCGAACGGTACTCTAGCGCACAACCATCAGCTGTGTAATTTGACAGGAGCTGTTTGAACAATAATCTATCACATCCATTAGTGCTCACCGGTCACTATGGGGAGGCTCGTCACCCCAGCGTAGGCCGACAACTCGGACACGGTGTCCATACCACCATGCCCAGCTCATGAGTCTTAGTGGGATCGTATCATACTAACGGATATGAATGGACACATCAATTGAGAATGGGGTATCCTATATTCTATTTGGTCATGTCACATGTTTTTAACATACATAATCAATCGGCTAGTAGACTAATTCGATTAACATGGGAGAACGTCGACGCAACCGACATTGGGTGCAAGCATCCTATGTAGTCTAACAACTGCCAGTCGTCCATGTTCAACTCGGGTTGATTGAACAAGCCTAGGGTGGTCACCCTAACTTGGGATACCCCTTTATTTCAAGCGGTTAGCCAACTGACCGAACATCGTAGCAATCCTAAGTATCGCTATGGATTAAACACTACATCACACACTTAAAGCATAGGTTCTACTACACAACAACTTAGGCATTTCACTGAACATATAAGCATACATATGATACTACATTCACTAAGGCATTAAATCAAACATGTGAGTATGCATAAAGTAATACAATTACTTAAGCAATATATCAAGCACATGAACATTGACAAAGCAATACATTCCATCATTCAAGCATTTCATCAAACATGTGAGCATCCATATCCAATAAATAGCATATATTATAGCAAAATGAAATTGTTAACATATTAGCATACACAAATTTATCTACAAGCAACTAATCATTAACCGAGACCATCAATGGTCGATAAAAGATAACTTAAAGATAATGGTCCACACCTTTAACAAGGAATCTCTGATCTTGAGCTCCTAGGGTGTAACACCCTAAAAATTAGGGGTCGAGCATACACTCGACTCCCGAGTTCCAACGCATCACTTATGCAACATAGGTAATGATGATTAAATGTTGTTCGTGTTAGTGCATTAAACATGAGTGAGATTATACCAAAATAGCATATCATACTCCAGAGACAGTTAAATTTCATAGGCGCAAGACTGTGATAGATATATAAAATATATAAACTGTTGTAAGTCTCCAGAGTATGAACATGTTACCAGGTTAAATATATACATGTATACTCCAAAAATGAATAAAATGAATATACATGGGTGTTCCAAAAGTGTAAAATAACAAGTGTAAAGGCATCTTATCAACATCCTTGTAACCCCGTCGATCAGAACATGGTCTACTTAGACCCACCTGATAGCAACATCCTTGTAACCCCGTCATCATACAAGTCCGGCTCCACTTCGTAAGCATCGCCATCATTTGAAACTAAAACAGGGTTTGGTTGGTGTTTAAAACACTATCTCGTAACGTTGGAGTGAGTGATCAACTCAGTGGAATAATAAAGCAAAGGTTAACATGTGATCAATTCAGTCAAGCAGTAATGATAACACAATACAGCAATCAAGTCCTAAGTAGTCTTGTTAATGCAAGAATGATATAAAATAATGGTGCATGCCCTCACCTACACTCCCTTAGCGACTTCATCTCATGATCACGCAAGCAACCCTTCCTCAGTGCTTGACCTGCTATGCCAAACGCACACATAATGCGGTGCATGCACATGATTACCAAGTTCTTATTAGTCCTTTTTATACAGCAGGATTGAAAAACTAAGGTACCTCCCTTATATTATTTTCCAAATAATGATCCATCCTAGGGTCGTCAGTCCTAGTAACTCTCATACGATGTTGCGGTTCTAAGTTGCTACAAAGGGCTCATCACCTGATTAGTGCAGGCCTAGTTTATACTCTGATTACTACAGAAAGGCTCATCGCCTCGACGCAGGTTCAGAGTATGCTCGAGGCCACTACAAAGGGCTCGTCAACTTATCAGTGTAGGCCGACAGCTCGAATACAGTATCCTATACCACCATATTTGGCTCATGAGCTTTGGTTGCTCACTGGTCACTATCGGTGGGCTCGTCGCCCCGACGTAGGCCGATAACTCGACCACGGTGTCCCATACCACTATGTCCAGCTCATGAGTCTTAGCGGATCGAGGTACCATGGTTTAACGGAGTTTCACTGGTGAGTTTGATACCTTAGGTTCAAACATTAGTGTCCATACATGGTGAACATACAATAGGCAAATCAGGTTACTTGACGAGCTCGACTAGTACGAGCGCACATCGAACCGATCGACATGAAGCGTGTGAGTACTTCGTATGGTCTAACCACTGCCGACGACCAATCTATGACTCGGGTTCACCGAACACATCCAAGGTGGCGAAAAATAACCTCAGCCACCAAATCAGGGCCTATTACCGATTGTCTGGACTATATCATAGTCCCAACCTCATTCAATTTCAACAGGTAATCATATGAGACAGTCAAAGCAGTAATGAACAAATAATTCAATTCTTACAATCATATGAGCATGTTGTAAAGTGCAACACAAACATGATTTCACACACATTCATTCCATAAATAAAACAGACATCATAAGGTAATGTACATGGAGGAAATTATACACATAATTAAGGTAACCGAGATTCATATCTCAACCCTCATACAAAGTACTTCTTAGTAACAACTAGCTCATTTAGACATTTCTATAAACACTTAGACTACATACATCATCATACATGATGTATGTTGATTACACTTGTATTAGGCCAAATCCTTTTACTAGGGAGTTACCCCGTATACCACACGCATATACCCACTACGGATAATCATGGCATGCATGAATCTGGGTTCCATATTCATTTAATCATTTCCACAAATACTTGGGCTACACACTTTAACATATATAATGTATATTGGCCGTGACGTGATTTAGGGCAAAATCCTTTCGTTGAGGAGTTGTCGCATATATAACAAGCATATATCCACGACAGATAATCATGTTAGGCACAAATTCAAATTCCATACGTATTTAAACATCTCAACATATGCATAGAATACACTATATAACACAGTTCACATATAATTGTAAGGCGAAACAGACGACACATTTTGCATGTGAAATAGCACCCACATCAGTTATAAATCATTAACCGACATTGAAAGCCTTGAAAACCATAACCTATACATTTATAGTCCACACCTTACGCCGGTAAACGCACAACGGATTCATTTTAAACACGTAGGCTTTGTCACCGGCAGAATGGCAACCTGTAGCATGAACTAGGTTAGCTATTTCACCATTTCAACTATTTAAAACCCTAGAACGTATTAGGGTTAGGTTTTCTTACCTAAGAATGGGATCGGTATCATCGGTAGAGCGATACGAAAGTGGTGGTAAGGCACATGGAGTAGCAGAGATTGAATCCCAAGAGTGACTCCAACATTCTCTCACTCCTCTCTCTTTCCTTCTCTTTCTTTTCTTCTCTCTCTCTTAGGGTTTAGAGAATTCATATGGAGTAAGAGAGTGAGGATTTTAAGCCCTTATATAGGCCCAAAACTGATGGGAATGGCCCCAAGGCCATGGTATACTTAGGTTATAACCAAAGGGTGCTTGTTCTGATCCAACGGAGCACTTCGGGAGGCCCCTTTTCTACGTGCGGTCGGACTTAAGCTCCCTGACATTGGATCTAGGTCAGGTTAAGTTTTTGGTCCGATCGGATTTACAAATCAACTCCGGTGGACCAGTTTCAGTTCGACGGTCACCGGTCTCGATCGGGGCCTCAAGTGCACTTGCATGTGTGGGAAATTTCTCCTGATCTGAGGGTGTATTTGGGTCAGATTCTGATTGTCAGAATCTTTATATCTTAATTTTCAAGGTTGTGGTCAAGTCGAGCAAGATGGTCTTAATTATATAATTTCGTAGTAATCGGACTTTCGACGCGCGGTCCAGGTCAGATACGAAGTTTCAATGTGCTCCCGAGAGCAATAGGGTAATGAGATTGATCCTAGATTATAGGGTAATGTAGCGTCGACGATTCTATAAATTTTGGGTCTTGCAGTTCGTATTTAAAGTGGTTCAAGCTAATTCTACTGAGTATTCAGTTTAGTACTTAACTAAATTATGCCCTAATTACGACAGAATATGGTCCTAGGGCAGTTCTATGCCTCTTTCTGACACTTTTAATTAGTATATTATTTTAATTACTTTTCTAGTTATTCATCACTAAGTCTACTTCATCTATATCAAATTTTATTAGGTTTCGTGTTGTAGAAAAATGTTAAAAATTCTAGAAGCAGTAGCTGTCCAAACTGATAATGTTCGAATAGTTATCATAATTCAACTATATCAAATAATTTATTATATTTTTCACTTATTTTTATATGAAACTATACTCATAAAGCTTCAATCTGGCTTTTAAATCACCTAAATCAGAGTTATAATGAGGGAGATATGATTTTTCAAAGTTGAACAAAAATTGCAGAATTTTTCTGCCGAAAACGGGCCGCCCGCCCGCTGCGGCCCGACCGGGGCCGCTGTACGGACGAGGCCTCGCCAAACCGGCAAGCCCCTTGCCGGTCGCTGGACTATCTAAGGTGGTTTCACCACTCGATATTTGAAATGTGTGTATTTTGCACACCAAAATGAGTTATTCGACATGCAATATATGTTTTTGGGGTAGGAGAAGCTGGTCTATCCAATTAGCCTACTTATTCCATAAGATTCCAAAATTTTAATGGCTAAAAACTCAATTTATTTATTTATTTACTATTCATAGTAAGTTTTTAGTTTATGTATTGTTCTTCATCACCTAAATTTTAAGATTTGTGTCTAATATGAAAGTCCTTAGAAAAAATTGAAGAATAAGGTGGTGAAAGGTGAGATTTTTAAAGGAAATGGGAGATTTTGAAGGAAATGGGTTGAAAGGGGATTTGAGACTTTGGGATTGAGTTTTTTGATAAGTAATTAAAGTGTTAGGAACGACCCATTGCCTAAGTACATCTAACTCTAAGTTGGCAAAAATTCAGGGTGTTACATAAGGTTATGGATTTGAGGAAAATCACAAATTCCTAGACAAACACCAAGAACTATGTAAGATTTATGTAATTCATCCTAAAAAACCTAGGTTGGGAAGTATGATTTATTTTTTACCTCCAATCATGAGTGAGGTGGATTTGACGGAGGAAAACGATCGAGGTTATGGCTTTGATCGGAGGAAACCGATGAAGGGAAGTACCAAAACCTCCCCATTCCTACTCTCTCTTCTTCTCTTCTTCTTTCTTTTTCTTTTTCTCTTTCTCTCTTTCTCCATTTTCCCTTGTTAAAATTCATATGGGAGGAGGGGGTGCCCAAATGAAGGCTTTATATAGTCCCAAAAGTGGTGCAAATGGCCATAATGTCCCTTTATTCATTATATTAACCCTAAGGGAGGTTGTTTCCCACTAATGAGACCCAACGAAAGACATATGGGTCAATCTAAGCCATGAAATAGGTGTCTAACAATGAGATATCTGTTTGGACACAATTATATGATGATCAAGCGTACCGGTCAACTGGGAAGGCCTTAACTTAGATCAATGGTTATCGATGATCAATCGGGGCTATGGCTATATAGATATGTGTGGAGAAATATCTTTAGTCATTGCCCCGAATTTGGCCATGAACCGATAGTCTGAAAGCTACAACTTCGCGAAAGAGCAATGGGCTAGTTTCACTTAAGTTCCAGATTTTCATTTAAGGTATCTGCATAACCCGAGCACTCGCCTTGCGAGTCCAAGTTGAGCGATTCGAGACGCGACCTCGGCTCAATGTCTCGCGATGGACGTCAAGTCCACTAAGAAGAATGTCTTTCTATAGTATTAGGTTTATGCGACCACTAACGAGTTGTTGAGAGGTTGTTCGGATAATCAAGGCATTTCTGGAATGAATTGGGTAGTGAGATTTCTTGCATGCATGATTAGGGTTTGGATTAACTAAGGTCATAGTGTGGTCAATTCGCGACTAGCGAAAATGATGATTCGATTATAATCATTTTAAACCAACTATTCTTAGCCTAAAAGGATACTGGGTTAGTTTGGTTTGTTAATTAAGATCTGACGCCTAGTTTTCTTAGCTTTAGGTAGGCCGATGTTTAGTTATGATTGTCTCGATTAGTTAATGATAGGTTGGCTAGATTTTGGCCATATATGAACAAATCATGAAGCTAAACTTGATGTTTAAGTGATCGGGGTAGATTCGTTGACTTTCTATGGTTAATTAATCAAATTTGTATGGTTCTTTACTAGTACCACCCACGTATACGCTCACCTCGAGCGTCAAGAATCAGTAAGTGACAATGTAAGCTAGTTATATAAAAAAAATTTCAAGAATTTTTGAAAATTGAAATTAACAAAAATCCAGGACGTTACAGTTGTGCACTACGAGTACAATGAATGCTTTGATTTAACAATTTTTTAGCCTAAATTAGAGAATGATTCAATATGTATATGGTTTCCTAAGGGTGCTTTAGACGCTTCTGATTCCCTACGATTGAGATTCGAGCGCTTCATGAAAAAATTGCTTAATTGAAATCATGTTTTACGGGTGTTGATGATTAGCTTAATAGAATTATTCTCTGATTGGATAGGAGAAGACTTTGATTCCAATTAAGTTATAAAAGTTGAATCAATAAATAAGATATTGTGATTACTATAAATTGATTCCTGAATTCTTAGTCTTTTATTAATTTGTTTAAACCCTTAACATATCTGTTGCATTAGAACCCATACAATTGTTACCTTTATATTAGTTATAGGTTATGTTCCACATTTCCTAAGGATTTGATCTCGATCTTATCAAATTAAAACTACATCGCAGCCCTGTACTTAGGGTTGTCAACTCTTAGGGTTCGATCAACCATACCTTATGGACCGATGGACTGTGGATATGATGATCCAGATCCAAATATTGATAATGAGCGGTCTAATTTGCCTATCATGGTGATAGCCAAAGTTTGTTAGGTTTAGATTTCCAATATTAGGGTTTTTATGTATAACTTTTCCAAATTCTCTAGTCTTAATCAAGTGTGTGCAAACATGCACCCACAGTGGTGAAATCCCACGGCGTGCGTGTGTGGGGTGTGTGAGCGTGTGGTGTGAGTGTGTGCATGTGTAAAAAAAAAAAAAAAAAACATGTTCGCATAGTTAATTTTTTTTTTAAAAAAAAATGAAGTGACACCTTAAGATACCTAACACTCCAGTATTAGAAAAACTAGGGTGTTACAGAGGGGTACAACCTACCCACTTCACCCAGCCAAAGATGTAACCCATCCACCTCATCACCCAGCCAGGGACACAACCTACCCATTTGCCAAGGATGTAGCCCGTCCACCTCATCACCCAGCCAGGGGCACAGCCTACCCACTTCAACTAGCCTAGGATGTAGCCCGTCCACCTCATCAGCCTGCAGCCAGGGGCACCAATCCCCATCAACCACCAATAAATAGAAGGAGCCCATCCATTGGACCATGAAGGAGAAATGTTCAGGCTTGGATTTGTCTGACATTCAAATTCCACAGCAAGCAAAGGAGCCAAAAGTTATTTGATATTATGACCCCAATTTTGAAGGATTTTAGGTATGTTGATTTTTTAAGCCTCTATTTTTTTTTACCATCAAATGCAATTCTTGAATCTAGGCCACCAAAGTCTTAATATGTGCCATTGTGAAGTCGAAGTACCCAACAATTGGGAATTTCTTCATTCCTTCTTTAACCTTGTATTTGTATTCTAATGCATTCTAGATTTCTTTGGCCAAAGTTGTTCATATGAACAAGTCATATAGATGGTCGGATAGGGTGTTTAAGATGTGATTGTGACAGGACAATTAGTCTTTTTATCGTTTTATTCTTGTAGAAATCTATTATTCATAATCCCTGTCAGCCACTTCTATAAGTGGTTGTAGGATCCAGTTCAGTATGTAAATGATCTTTAGAGTGGTGAGAATGAACTTTAGCTTATCTTGTCACCTGGTGAAGTTTGTGCCATCCGGTCATGCCTTATTAAGTATTGGGTCATCAGCTTGATCGATGCAACGCTTTTGGTATTCATGTCAATCAAGCTTTGAGATTGTTGGAAAAAGTTAAAAAGAGGATATTTGAAAACTAAAAACTAAACAAGTTGATTAGAACCAGGATAAAGCACATATTAGATATGTTGTCCTTAATGCTTGATTCACCCCCTCTCCCAAGATCGCTGACGGGTTGCTTGCGAATTGCTTCCAAGATGCAACAAGCCATATTTGGTCCCGCGTGCAACAATCACGAAGGGACCACCTTAGGAACTCGACAAATGCAGTCACTTTCTCTGGTAATCTTAGCGAGTATTCAAACTCAAAAACTCAATCAGTTTGAGAACTCAATGTATTATAAACTTAGTGAAAAAGGGAGAAGAAAGAAATTTTTTGTTTTTGATTTCTTGGTAAACGAGATCACTTGATTTTGGATACTCTAGACCTGGAGGGGATCCGATTTATATAGAGGGTGTAAGGTTGGTCCTTATGACTATTTTACAATTAAGCAACTAGTAATTATTCTTATCATTTTTTAATATCCGCACCACTGAATGGCTAGAAGTTTTTATACCGTTGGTATTAACCAGCATCTGTTTCTAGCCGTTCTCTTCAATGGACGACAGTTACCGATTGACCAATCGGACCATTTTCATAAACCTATATAAGTTGGTCATCTCTCACACTTCGCACCTCTTATAATGGTTCGCGTTAGGTCACGAGGGAGTGACTACTCGCCGGAGGATGCTTGCATGCAAAGTGTAAAGTACACGGGCTTCTACAACCACACCGCCTCATTGCCCGCGCCAGCAGGTGCGACTCTCTCTCCCTCTTTTCTCCAAGTAAACTATTCACATGATAATTTATAAAGCCTTTAAAATTTCTATCTATACGCAATGTGGGACAAAAGACAAAACCCACTTTTTTTCATAAATTTTAAAAGTATTTTTGAGGAAAAAATAATTTTTTATTTGAATTTTTAAAAATAATGCATTATAATTTTAACCAACACAAAAAAGGATTTCTCAACACCATCTAACTTGTTCATAAGGTCACACAGAACTTAAAGAAGAGAAAACACGAATATCAACTTGATTAAAGCTTTCTGTTGCCTCGATAAGTTTTCAACGGTAAGCGTCAATTCCCATTGTTTCCTATGGTGGTCTCTTTGAGCTTTGAATTTGTAACGTCTCAGAAAAATCCGTACAAAGACCCGAGTACCACCTCAGGCAGAAATCACTCAGGACCAAATCCTTTAGAAATTAGATAAAATTAACTAAGTGTTAAACTAGTTTACCTGCGAAATTAGCACAAATTACTTTAAATTCGATCTGCAAGACCCAAAACTTGTAGAATCATTGGTGCTACGTTACCCTAAAATTTGGGATCAAACTCTATTCCCGGTTGTTCTCGGGAGCATCACGAAACTTCGTATCAGACCTGGACCGTACGTCGAAAGTCCGATTAATACGAAATTATATAAATAAGATCGCCTTGCTGGACTTGACCAGCACCTCGGAAATCAAGTCCAAATAGTATCTCGAAGCTATTCGCTTGAGCCCAGAGCAAAGTGTGTGAGAAACGCGAATATCTTTAGAATTAAACTCAAACTTAAATAATCTGACACTTGTCGCTTGTAGGCTAAATATAAGGATTCTGACCATCAGAATCTGACCTAAATACACCCTCAAATCAGGAAAAATTTCCCATACATGGCAGTGTGCCTGCGGCCCTGATCGAGTTTCGGTGACCGTTGAACGGAAATTGGTCCGCGGCGGTCGATCTGTAAATCTGATCAGACTAAAAACTTAACTCGACCTAGATCCATGATCAGGGAGATTAAGTCCGACCACACATAGAAAGGGGGCCTCCAGAAGTGCTCCGTTGGTTCGGAACAAGCCTCCTTTGGCTATAACCTAAGTATACCTTGGCCATGGGGCCATTTCCATCAGTTTTAAGCCTATATAAGGACCTTAATCTCTCATCCACTCCATACGAGTTTGGGAAAAGCCCTAGGATAGAGAAGAGAGTAAAGAGAGAGAAAGTGAGAGAGAAGTTGGTGAGGATTCCTGGTATTCTACCCTGCCTCTTCCCATGCTTATTCATCCCTACCGGATCGCTATTCCGGCAATTTCTATTCCACTATTGGGTAAGAAATCCTAACCTTAATCCGTTCTAGGATTTCAATTAGTTAAAGCAATGAAATAGCTAACCTATTTCATGAAATAGGTTGCCGTTGGGCCATAGACAGAACGTGAGTAAACGAACTGAGTTCAATACGCGTTTGCCGGCGAAAGGTGCGGACTATAGACGTATAGGTTATGGTTTTCAAAGCTTTCAATGTTAGATAATGATATATTCCTGATGTGGATGTTATTTCACATGCAAAATGCGATGTTTGTTTTGCGTTTCAGTTATATATAAAATTTGTGGAGTTTAGCATATTCTGTGTATTTGTAGAAAATACCGTATACGTATGAAATATGAAAGTGTGTTTATCATGATTAACTACTGTGTGTATATGCTAGTTATATGTGTAACAACTCCTCGACGAAAGGATTCGCCCTAATACATGTTTTGGCCAATATACGTTATGTATGTTAATATGTGTAGTCTAAGTATTTGTAAAAATGTTTGTATAAGTACTTAGTAAATAGTGCTTTGGGTGGGTATTGAGATAGGATTCTCAACTACCTTAGGGATGTGTATGATTTCCTCCATGCAAGTTGTTTAGTTTCTTCGCTTTACTTGTGAAAGGCATGTGTATGAATTCTTGTTTAGGTTGCACCTTATAACATGCTCGATATTATGACTGGATTACTTGCTTACTCTTGTTCTGACTACTTCATGCGCTTATTGGTTAAGGTTGAATGTGTATGGGGTTATGCTATGGTCCAGGCAATCGGTAATAAGCTTTGAGTTCATGGCTGAATTCATTCGCCACGTAGGACATGTTTGACAAACCCAAGCCGTACTAGAGTTGTCGACAGTGGTTAGGCCACGCGGAGTGCTTACGCACTTCATGTCAATCAACTTCAGGTGCACTTGTAATAGTCTAGCTCATCAAGTAACCCGATTGACCCAATATATGTTCACCATGTTTGGACGATATTGATTGAACCTAGGGTACCAAACTCACCAGTGAAATCCCCGTTAACCTTGGTACCTCGATCCGCTAAGACTCATGAGTCGGACATGGTGGTATGGGACACCGTGGTCGAGCTGTCGGCCTACACTGGGGCGACGAGCCTCCCCATAGTGACCAATGAGCAACACCGCCTCGTGAGCCGAATACTTTGGTATGGGACACTGTATTCGAGCTGTCGGCCTACACTGATAAGGTGACGAGCCCTTTGTAGTGACCTCGAGCATACTCTGAACCTGCGTTGAGGTGACGAACCTTTCTGTAGTAATCAGAGTATAAACTAGGCCTGCACTGATCAGGTGAGGAGACCTTTGCAACGACCTAGAACCGCAACATCGTATGAGAGTTACTAGGACTGACGACCCTAGGATAGATCAATGTTTGGGAAATGACATAAGGGAGGTACCTTAGTTTTCCAATCCTGTTGTATGAAAAGGACTAATAAGAACTTGGTAATCATGTGCATGCACCGTATTATGTGTACGTTTAGCGTAGTAAGTCAAGCACTGAGGAAGGGTTGCATGCGCTATCGTGAGATGAAGTCGCTGAGGGAGCATAGGCGAGGGCATGCATCATTGTTCATATCATTCTTGCATTAATAAGAGTATTTATGCTTGTTTGATTTTACTGCATTATCATTACTGCTTGACTAAATTGATAACATGTTAACCTTTGCTTTATTATTTCACTGAGTTGATCACTCACTCCCATGTTGTAGGACGGTGTTTTAAACACCAACTAGACTCTATCTTGATTTCAGATAGCGACGTGACTCCTAAGCAGAGCCGGACTTTTGTGATGACGAGGAGGCATTCTCATACATGCAGTATTCAGGCGGGTTCATGTGAGCCGTTCTGAATCGACAGGGCTTCAAGGTTCATACTTTGTAGAGAACTATCATTTTTAATATTTTGTATTTTGACACAATACTTGTAATTATTAACCTGGCAATACATACATACTTTGGGGACCTATACTGTTTTATAAGTTATACTTGTTGTTTCAGTCTTCCACTTGCGTATTACAACTGTCTATGTTTTGCTGATTTGGCTTAATCTCACTCATGTTTAATGCACTAATACAGACAACATTTAATCATCTTTATCCATGTTGCACAAGTGATGCGTTGGACCTCGAGAGTTGAGGCTATGCTCGACCCCCCGATTTTCAGGGCGTTACAGAATCTACCTTGGTTTTGGACTTCATTGAATGATTTGGAAAAAAAATGGAGGGATGGTGTAAATATAAGAAATACATCATCATAGGGCCCACGTAAATTTCACAGGTCGAGAAATTTCATTGTCGGTTGTGTGGTGCAGCACATTCAAGGTGAGAGAAGAAAATCAAAAGTGTTGATGTGTGGAACTTCGGTGGGCCCTATCATGATGTATATGTTAGATCCACATGGTCTAGCCATTTTTACATATCATTTTAGGGCATGAGACAAAAATGAGGCAGATCCAATTTCAAGTGGGCCACACCACAAGAAACTTCGGGAATTGGATGCCTATCGGTAAAAACTTTTTAGGGCCATAAAAGGCTCTGTTTAAGTTGTTGTTTGTGATTTCCCTTGATCCATGTCTGTGTGACTTTATGAATAGGGTAGGTGGCAAGAAAACCTTACAAGTGGACCATAGGAAGGTTTCAATTGTAGTCGTTCAATCCCCACTGCTTTATGTAATGTGGTCCACTTGAGCTTTGGATGTGCCTCATGATCTAGAATGATATAGAAAATTTGATGGATGGTGTGGATTTAATGGGTAAATCATGGTGAGCCTATAGAAGTTTCACACGTTAAAAGTTGCATATTGTAAGAAACCCACCTAAGTATATAAGACCCATCATGTTATTTATGTAAAATTAACTCCAATAGGCATGTAGTGGAAGGATGAGCGTTAACTTCCAACTAAAGAAGAAGGACGGAGGGGCAGGTGGTATTTGTGAGTCGAGTTTACACCCCAGCGAGTATAGTAGAGACTAGTCATGGGTCGTTTAGCAATGTGGATTTAATATTTTCCAAGGGCTTTTTATTTTTATTTTTTTTCTAAAGACTTAGGGTGTCCCATCCTTTTAAGACCAGATTTGAGGGTATCTCGAATCCATCAATGGTTTGGAAGTACAAATTAGAGGGTATTTCCAATTTATAAATTCAAATCCTCATGGTGAGTTTTGCAATCCCTCTCCTTTTGCTTCGATTATCAATCCTCCCTTTTTTCCTACTTTATAAGACTAGAGATTTACATGTGTAAAATATGTGTACTACACAATAGACCACTAATCTACTGCACACATGATCCGTGTCACGCCCCAAACTCAGAAATCGGGCTCACAAAATTTCTAATTACCAAATCCGGTGCCGACAGCCTCTGTAGCACCCCATTCTCGGCTCCCAGCACCCATACACCAGGTTTCAATCCTGGGATGCTACAAGGATGATTTCTAATCATCAATTTGATTTGAAATGAGCATAACCATAAGCATAACGCACGAACAATAACCACAAGAACACTATCACAAAATCCACTATGATCAAAAACTTTGAGTACAATGCGTATGAAAGGGAAATACAATATAATGAAAGTGATAAAAACTCCAGAAGCTTGACTACACACTCCAACTGCGGCGAGGCTATGGCTGCGTCCTGGCATCACCTGCATGCATCAATCATGCATAAGCTTATAGAAAGCTTAGAGGGTGGTGTAAGTGTGTACACAATATAAGTGTGCTCAGAATGCAAGGTCAGAGTAATGCGAAATGATGCTGATGAGTACATGAATGCAATCAGCCATACCAAAGTTATGCGGTGCAAGATATGAATGTTATTAAGGCCATGCGATGCGAGATGCAACTCAAGAATGTCAATCCTCATCTAGCTCATCAAATATCAGTACAGTTCTCATTCTGAATAATCATAGGGGTTCAGTACACTCCAAATGGCACTGCCGCTCTCCCAGCCACACAGTTCAAGGGAGTGTAAGAAACCTCACTATCCGCCTGGCCAATAGTCTACCAATACTTATCCGGTACGTCGATAGCAGACCCATTCACGAGCTGGTCAAACTCAGCCTTGTAATGCCCCCTACCCTCGGGCGAGTAAGGCCACACCCCTTTCCAACTGACCACGACACAGTGGGAGATGCAGCCTCCTGGTATTCGGCCCTCATGTGCTCATATATCTACTCGATCTTGATGTTGGAGTCATCCTGTGGTACCATCGGGTTTAGGGATTTTCACCTAGGGACATCTATGGCGCCTCGATGCTAGAAACAGTATTTCCAGTTTCTAATCCAGCCACCCACGATGTGTCTGTGGAGGCTATGGCTCTGATGTCGCTAGGGCATCCAATAATCATAATCACACAAATGCAAGTGCACCCTACTAGACATGCCACAATCCTGCGTGTACCGCGCGTTCATGTAGGGTAACTCCGCCTATCAGGAAGCCTATAAACAATCTGCCTGAAGGCATATGCTATCATCAGTCACTCCTCATATCAGGCATACATATGATGTGTATGATCATGAATCATGAGTATATACTAAACAGGTTATGTGGTGATGGGCTCTGTTCATAACGAAGATGGGCGTAGACGGACTACACACTACAAGTATGGGCCTATCAATGGGCCCTAGGGAAAGTCATAATGTGGACATTTAACCAACTTATCCTTATAATGTAGACATCAAACCATCATTGCTCCCAAGTCATAGCCTGCTATAAATGTCAACACATATACCATGGTGGAATCACACTACAATGGGCCTTATGTACAGCCTATTGGGCCTCAACCCATGGGCCTCCGATACATCAAATGGGCCTCATATATCACATCGAGCCTACTCAAATGGGCCGAAACAAAGTGTCGAATCAACTAGGCCAAGTCGAATGGGCCGAGTTGAATGAGCCTAGTTCAAATAGGCTGGACCCAACTCATCTATTTTTAGGAATCAATAAATATAAAATGAATCATATCAAAAGATCAACTGGATCATAGTGGAGATAATGATTTTTCCACGATTAAATTTCAGTGGGCCCCATCATGGGGTTTATTTCCCATCTAGCCTATTCACAAGTTCACAAAGGCCTGGATCTAGAGGAAAAAACAGATATCATTCCGGTCTAAACCTGGTAGCCCCCATGAGTTTTAATGGTGGACGTTCAAACCCACTGATTCCTATAATGTGGTCCACCTGATCCTAGATCTGTCTCATTTTTAGTCTCAAGCCTTAAAATTTTATTTTAAAAATGGTTGTACGGTTTGGATGCAATACATGCATCATGGTGAGTCCCATAGGGATGGATGGCATAGATAAATCACGTACCTCATGGTGGAGGTCCACATTAATGAAAGGCGTGGATACAATACATACATCAGTGGGTCCCATGTGGGGCCCACCATAATGTTTATTTTCCACCCAACTTGTGAATAAGGTCAACCCACCATAATGTTTATTTTCCACCCAACCTGTGGATAAGGTCACACAGACCTGGGGCCCACCATAATGTTTATTTTCCACCCAACCTGTTGATAGGGTCACACGTACCCTGCAGAAGAGGAAAAACAAATTTCATAGCGAACCAAAACTTCTGTATCAACCCAAAAAGGGTTTTAATGGAAGCCGTTTAGACCCACTATTTCCTGTGATGTGGGCCACCAGAGTACTGTATACGGCTGATCTTTGGAGGGGGCCCTGTTGCCATAAAGGGCCATCAAATGCACGACGTTGATGTTCACATACATCACGGTGGGGCCCATGGCTGGGACCGTGGGTCCCAGCCCATCCGTCCGTCCAGCGTGGCAGGCGCTGCTTGCCTTCTAGCAACACCAGCGTCAGCTGCAGCATTATATATATATATATATATATATATTATTTTCCTGTGGTTTTTCATAGGTCGGGTCCACATCAAGGAAATCCGACCAAACCATTGAATTATATGGCTCAATACAAACGCATCAAGCCCAATATTCAATAGGTTTTGGTGTACAGAAACATTAGGGCGTATTTCAATGGCAAAAATGTCATTCTCTATGCTATGGCCCGCCAGAGGGTTAGATTGGCCTCATATTTCGGCTCAACGTCTAAAATGATCTGAGGAAAAGGATGGACGACTTGGATTAAGTACATACATCAAGGTGAGGCCTACATGAGCAGCCCACACTTCACTCTTATCACCCACCACGTCATTATGCATCTCCACACACCACGTAAGTTCACATTTCACCGTGGACTCTCGTCCAGCGTCCCTGGACGCTGGATGGTGTGGGTACAACACAGGCACCATGGTGGGTCCCACATGTACATGGCCCACCTGATGGGCCTGATATTTGTGTTTTCTCATCAATCAGGCCCACTAGATGGCCTGGATAAAACAGATGAATGGCATCAATAAAATACATCCATCATGGTGGGTTTACGATCGGCGTGGGTCTAATGGGCCACACCCATCACAAAAGAGAGAGAAAGAGAAAGAGAAAAAGAGAGAGAAATAAGCGGTGTAGATGGAGGGACCCCACCACTATGGGTCCCTCATATGATTGCAACACATTCATCAAATTGGGTCCCGCATACAAGTGGGTCCTCAAATCATGAAATCAATGGCAAAAACTCAAATATCACCCACCTCTAGGCCTTCTCCTTGATCCCTTGGACTCCTATGCTCCTTGCCTTCAACTATGATTGAGGTTGATGGGTTTTTGATGGTGAGGATGAGAGATGAGAGGGTGGGCCACACTTAGTGCTTGAGAGAGAGGAGCTTGGACGTATGAAATTTCTTGCTTAGGAGATTTGAGAAATGAGAGAGAAAAAGAGGTGGTGGGATGATATGGATGGGATGATGTGGTGGTTGTAAGGAAAGGTATGGGTTGTTTTGAAAATTTATAAAAGAGGAATGGTGAGGGGAGGGAGAAAGTTGACTTATGGAAAAGGAGGGATGGGTTGTTGTACTTGGGGTATGGATTGTACTTGATATTGATTGATTGATTAATGGGACATGTCGTAGAGATTCTCTCGAAATTTGCAACGTGCGGCATTTTTTCGAAATGAACGCGGACCCATGACTTCTAGCCTGGGTATCGGATCGGTGCGCGAGTCACGACGTTGGAACCGCGGCGATGGCGCGGTCGCCAAGGTACAGGTTTCGGTTTGAGCCAGCTTCGATATGCAGGACTCAGCTTAGGATCGTGCGCAAACGTCGGATATGGGTCGAGGGTTGCCGGAATTCGACCGGGAGGACCGAGGAAGCATATGGAAGATACAATCTAGGTTACGGGTCTTACAATCCATTGATGATATCCCAAAATAATGGGATTATTAATTATATCACTAAGTTTACATAAATAGAATGATCTAAGTATACCAAACTTTGACCATATAAATCAACGGTTAAGAATGTCGGTTAGTTGCTCAGTTGTAATCCTATGCTTATTGCCCACTCACTGAGGTTTGAAATTTCATCATTTTTTGTTAAGAATATATTTAAATAGTCTTATTACAATCATTGTGTCAAGCATTACATATGTACATTAATTGGGAATGTTAAAGTTGATTTAGTAATTAAATTCAAACTCTTGTAAATATATTATATAATTTAAGTGCACAACTATTTTTGTATTACAGGGATACTAAATCCAAGGTGCCAAACACAACTAAAGATTTATGAATCTAGTGTATTATAAAACCAAGGGATTTCCAATCTAGGGTACGAAACAAGTTAGGATGAGTTCCATGAGAATCATTAAGTCATTAAAATTAATATAGAGTATTCCAAATCCAGGAGATTTCCAATCCACGATGCCAAACAAGCCAAAATGAGTTCCATGAGAACCATTGGAACATTAATTCCAATTTTAAGTTCTTCTATAGATAGAAAGTGTAAATCTAATATTTGTTTCACAATACTCATTCACGTTTTTTACTAATAATTTAAATTATAAAAAATGTAATGATTATTTAATAGAATTCACGCTTTTATTTAATACCCAATGAAGTAGACTGTTATATTAAAATAAAATATTTTCTTTCTTTATTGACATTAAGAATGAAATCCACGATTCCCAAACATGACCTTGTAAAAATGCAAATCCTATGAGGATTTCACTGACTTTTGACTGTGTCTAACAACATGAATTTTTAATTACATTTTAATTGTAATGCATAAAAATCTACATCGATCACCAAGTGAATCATTACATTTTAACTGTAATGCATAAAAATCAACCGTATTCATGATTTAGACAGACCATTCAAATGGAAACAATTTGAATGTGACGTTTGAGATCATTCACTCTTGATTTATTTTAGAGACCACTATGGTAATTATATAAAATGTATGACTCAAATTTAGCTATTTTATAACTTAAGTTGCTCACATAAAGAAAAACAGTTTAGAGAGTAGGTGTTAGCTTATACATTATTTCTAATTTTGTGATCTACGTAAATCAAATTGTGTCTTGAGTTACTCATAGTGCTCTTATCATACTAAGTAAACTTTGTTGGGTACACTACGAATGAATGTGATTTATCCATGTCGTCCATCTATTTTTCCAGCTCTTTTTAAGGGTTGATTCCAAAATTGTAGCATATTCGAAGCTTAAGTGGACCACACCACAAGAAACAGTGGGAATATTGATTTTCACCATTGAGCCCATAGTTTTATTTGTCACCTAACCTATTCATAAGATCAGGTAGACATGGATGAAGTGAAAACACAAATATTAGCTTCATCTAAAACTTTTGTTGCTCTTAAGAAATTTTATATGGTAGGTAAACATTTAATTCATATTGTCCACTTGAGCTTTGGATGCGTTTCATTTTTATGACAGAGCCCTAAAATTATCTGGAAAAATGAATGGACATGGTGGATGAAATACATAAATCATGGTGGGCTCTATAGAGTTTAAAGCATACAGTATTGATTTCCTAGCCTCCTGGTGGGCCCTACCTAGCTTCATAACGCAGTAATTTCGAGCAAAAGACTTTAAATTTATTTGGAGGAAGATTATATCCTTGCCATTTTGACTCCTAGTGAGGAAGATGAGATTCGAAGAAAGTTGGGGAAATGAGTCATAAATCTCAACTTCTTCCTACAAGAAACCCTTCTCATTCTCTTGAAATCGTCGAATTCTCATTTTCCAAACTCATGTACGCCTCTCTACACCGTCCATATGGTGGGACGGACGCTCGACCAGTCACAGTTCAAGAGAGTACAAAGGTGCAGTTCCCTCTTTTTCCTTCTTTTTGAAAAAATAGAATGTTGGCATATAAGTCACTTAGACTACGTTTGGATTCCAGTAAGTTTTTTAAGTTATAAATAAGTTACAGGTAAACTACTTACAGGCGAAAGAAAATTACAGGTAATTCTATTTGGGTGTACGCTGTAATTTACTTATGGGCCTGTTTGATTTTCCATAATACATGTAAATCATGTTAAATAAGTAATTATTACTTTTTCACCTTGTTTGAAAATGTGAGAGTAATTCCACCTTGAAATTCAATACAAAAGTGTTGATTTAAGTCTGTGGACCCTACCGTAATGTATATGATATATTCACACTGTCCATCTATTTTATTTGAACATTTTAGGGCATTAGCTAAAAAATGAGGCAGATCCACTCCTCAAATGGCTCACATGAAAGTAAACAGTGACCTTAATTTGTCGTCGTTGAAAGTTGTTTCCTTCATTACGACCACATTGAGGTTTTTTTTTTTTAATCATCTAACCCATTCATAGGGTCACATATACATGGATAAGGGGAAAACACAAATATCGGCTTGATCCGAAACTTTTAAGGGCCCTAAGAAGTTTTTAATGGTAGGCATTCGATTCCCGTTGTTTCCTTTAGTGTGGTCCACCTGAGCTTTGGATCTGCCTCATTCTTTTGCTTATGCCCTAAATTCAGCTGACATAGTAAATGAGCAGTGTGGATAAGTCACATACATCACGACGGGCCCCATGTTGGTTTCATAAAATTCTCGCTTTAAGTGTTAAAAAAGTAAGTCGTCACATCGTCGATGGGAAAGACGATGTATTTACCATGGTAAATAATTATTACCTATTTACATGGTAATTACAATTGAGCTGAAAAATCAAACAGGCTCTATAGGTAACTTAGTTTCTGTATTTGGATAACTTGTAACTTAGTTACAGTTAAGATGTTGTCTATTCACACCAACTTAAGTCTGGAGTATGGAATTATTTAAAAATCAAATTTACACATAAAAAAGCTTGGATAAAAGTATGTAATTTTATTGAACTCATTTAGATGAATAGTTTGACCGATTTTAAAGCTAAACTAATCAATAGGTGGGTCATAAAAGTAGGCCAACGCATTAAAAAATATGTAAAAGTGAGCCCACTTATATGTAACTTAAAAACTTATTGGGGACCACAAGTTTAAAATCAAATTAATATTTGTTTTTCCCTTCATCCAGGTATTTATGTCCTAATCATGAGGTAAGATATCAAATAAACGTTATGGTTGGCACTATGAAGTTTTTAATCATGAATACCTAAGATCGAGATTTGCTTATGTTTGCTCATTTTGGGATCAAGCCCTCAAATGATATGAAAAAATTGATGAATAAATGGATAAAACACATACAACATGGCGAGGCCCACAAAGTACCAACTAGTAGTGATCCAGTTATTGGCTAACGTCATTAATCAAATTGGAGTGGATCCATCGAGGTGTGTAGGATCCCAAATTATGGAGCCCATTGTGGTGTATTTTTCTCACATCCACACCGTTCATCGGTCTTGAAAGCTCTTCTTAAGATATGATCCAAAAAATAAGAAAATCCGAATCTCATGTGGACCATAATATAGGAAATAACAGTATTTGACTATTAAAAACTTCCCGTGGGCACAAAAGTTTTTGGATGAAGATGATATTTGATCATAATCTTCATCCAAGTCTTTGTTACTTTAACAATGGCACACTAAGTAAACTCTTTAAGGCTCACCATGATTTATGTATTGTATTCACTCAGTCCATCCATTTTACTATATAATTTTAAGTCTTGATCCAAAAAATAAAGAATATCCACAGATCAAATGGACCACACCACAAGAAACATTGTGAATTGAACTTCTACTGTTGAAAAATTCTTGGGGGCCATGAAAGGTTTCGATCCAGCTTTTATTTGATTTTTCCCTTCATCCATGTTTGTATGATCTTATGAAAAGGTTGGATGACAAATAAACATCACTGTGGGGCCTAGCAAGGTTTCAATGGTGAAAATCATTATTCCCACTGTTTCCTGTGGTGTGATCCACTTGAGCTCTGGATTTGCTTCAATTTTGGTCTCAATCCCTTAAATGAGTTGGAAAAACGGATGGACGGTGTGGATAAACCATAAACATTCACGGTGGGCCCAAATGAGTTTACTCAGTATGATAAGAGTGCACTGAGTACCTTAGCACGCAATCCAATTTCCTTGTGAACAGGTTGGATGACAAATAAATATTTCAGTGGACCCATGATGTTTTGAATGGTGGGAATTTAGTTAAGGGTCTTTTTGATTTCACAATGCATGAGTGAAATTCTCGGAATTGCCCCTGTCAGGGATTTTTCGCCGTTCGAATTTAAGGAGGATTTCCTGCAGGATTTCTTCCTGCAGAAGATATGTGGTGGTTATCCGAACGGGAAGTAAATCACATATGTAACGGTATGGTGCACGCGTTGATATTGCTTGGGGTATTCCGAAGCTCCACGTGGGGTCCACCGTGATCAACACAGGAGATCCACACCCTCCATCACACCATGTGGCTGATTTTATGGGTTGACCCTGGACGATTTCATGATGTAGGAGTTGGGTCTATCATCTCCTACAATGGTTACAGTGGCGTATAATGGGCTTTTTCTATGTTGTGATCCACTTCGTAGTGGTGAAAGCTTCATTTTTGGATTGAACGACTTAATCCTTATTACGGAAAAACTGGTTGGCATGGATTGTAGCAAACACATGTATGGTGGGCCATATCTGAGATCACATGGACCATTTTCGACCTAGCTACTATAGATCCATCCGCGCCCAGCACTACAAATAGCTATCTTCCATAGCCATCATGCACACCTATGACGTGAGATGGATGGGTTGAAATCACTGGGTGTTCCATGGGACTAAAAAATTAGTATGCTTGCAACAGAGTAATGTAATAAAAATTCTGTCCATCCATTTCAACTATCAGCTTTCCACCATCCATTAAGTACCTAGTATGTGTTCTGTTCTATCTGGATAACAACGATGTATTGCATCGTCTTCTTCATTTTTAATTAGAAATGCATCGTACTTATCGTTTTTCGTTTGAACAAGTAAAACGAGTTGCAGTTTGCTACATTTCTTCATTTTCTTAACAGGTCAGTTGAATCTCAAAACCTAGCCATAGATGGACGATCCTGGCAGTTCCGCTGTGATGTTCGTGAGTAGTAAGATTTTAATGATAGAAAACCAAACACTATTTACTACCAATGGTGTGGTCCACATGATAATTATATCCCTCTAAATTTTGTGATGAAGCCCGAAAATCCAATCTACCAATGGATTATAACGCCTCACCCATGGGCACAATATTGTCCGTTTTAGCTGGCCCAGTGTCCACCTTCGCGGTTTTGTTCTCGCAGGCGGAAGCGGTTAGCGAACCACCTGCGAAAACAAAACCGTGAAGGTGAACACTGGGCCAGCCAAAGCGGACAATATTGTGCCCTTGGGTGAGGCGTTACAAATGGTATCAGAGCGAGGGCGCTCTGTCTCCCAAGGGGGGGGGGGTGTGTAGTGCACCTGCCCCATATCGGAAAGTGAGAGCCTGAGATCTGAGCTATATATGTGGTGGTTCTCACCTAAAGGATACAACACGTTTTGCGGGTGGTTCGCTAACCGCTTCCGCCTGTGAGAACAAAACCGTGAAGGTGGACACTGGGCCAGCCAAAGCAGACAATTTTGTGCCCTTGGGTGAGGTGTTACATGGATCAACGGAATGGATGAAATAGATTGATCATGGTGGCCTAAGGAGCACCGAATACCAGCCACCATGGTATGCGCAGGATTTAAAATTGTTTTACACACGATGAAGCGGATAGAGACGGATTGGTGGTCGGTGCTCTGTGGGTCCCGTGCTGATATATGTGTTTTATCCATTCCGTTCATCCAGTGTTACAGGTCACCTTAGGGATTGATTAAAAAAAATTAATTTGACTTAAATCTTAGGTGGACCACACCACAAGAAAAGAATAATGATTGGATATCCGTCATTAAAATCCTCCTGAGGCCCACTGAACGGTTTATTTTCCATCCAAATTGTTGATTAGGTCATACAAATCCAGATGAAGGGAAAATATAAATATCAGCTTGATCGAGGCTCAGTTATGGCCCCCAAAACATTTTTAATGGTCAATGTTCATTCAACACATATTCTTGTAATGGGGTTCACTTCAGATTGAGATATACCACATTTTTCTTTCACACCATAAAATGATCTATTTTACAATAGATGGACGGCATGGGTGAAACACATACATCATGGTGGGGCCCATAGAACACCGACCAACATCCAATGGCTGGTGGCAGGGGATTAGCCAATCCATTTCCAAACCCGATTGACTACTGTATGACAAAGAGATATGGACGCGGATTGAGTCCTACCCCCTATCGGACTGTAATACATCCGGGCAGGGTGCTGTGGGGCCCACCTCAATGTAAGTATTCTATCCACGCCGTTCATCTCTTTTAATAGATCATTTTAAGCTATGATCCCAAAAAATAGGCCCTTCCACAGCTCCAATGGAGCACAAAGTGGGATTGAACGTCCACCATTAAAAAGTTCTTGGTTGCTGGAGAAGTTTCGGTTCCGCATATAGCATGATAGGTTGAGTAGCAAAACTGGCTATTAAAGTGATGTTACCAAGTTATGTGGGTCCCACCATGATGTATGTATTGTATCCACACCGTCCATCCATTTGGAAATATCATTTTAGTGCATGATCCAAAGAATGAGGCAGATCCAAAGCTATAGTGGACCACACTAAAGAAAATGGTAGAGAGAGTGACAACCACTGTTGAAACCTTCCTAAGGTCCACCGTGATGTTTATTTGAGATCCAACCTGTTAATAACTTTAAACGGACATTAATGAAGGGAAAAAATAAATCTCAGCTTGATCAAAACCTGAGAGTGGCCCTTAGAAGTTTTTAATGCTGGGGCGTCAATCTCTCCACTGTTTTCTTTGGTGAGGTCCACTCGAGCTAATACTAAAATAATTCTTTGGATCATGCCCTAAAATGGTTTGGCTAGTGACGTTGCCACAACCCAGGTGGCTAGTGGTCAGTGCTATGTGGACCCATTATATACCGCAGTCTTCCCCGTTGTTTTCAGATAGGAAGGCGACTACAGTGATTGTCCACCACCATTTCAAAGATTACACTTAGCAAGCAAGTGTATTAATCTCGACCGTGAAAACTGTGATGTAATAATGGAGTATAGCTCAAGAAGCACACTGATCTACTCATCCTGAGTTCCTAGCCGTTAAAGCTAGTGACTATCAAATGAACAGTCAAGAATAAAGTGGCCAGTGGTCCACATTATTTTGACAAAATCAGATTGCTAAAATCTTATAACCAATGTAGTTTTTAGGCTATTATGTATCCAGGATGGACCCATAAATGAACCCTCCATATTTTAAGAGATGTACAACCACGACTAACATGAGTTACTATCATTTTGGAGATGGTGGTGAAAATCACCGCGGTTTAGCCCATTAACCAGGACACGGTTTGGCTAGTGATGTTGCCACAACCCAGGTGGCTAGTGGTCAGTGCTATATGGACCCATCATGTACATTTTTTAATCCACGCCATCCATCCTATTTGAAAGATGATGTCTGTGTTATCCTCAAAAAATGAGTAGTTATACATCTCACGTCTAGCTGATATCTAGATTAAGCATCAAAACAATAGAAATCCAAATGATATTATTTTTAGTTTACAGAACGGAAATATTTAATTAATATGTATAAGAAGGAACCCAAGTCCTTGTTTTCGGGGGATGATGTTGTGTAGATACTACGATCTCCTGACAATGGATCCTAGCGAATAGACAAAAGAGGAGATTAATATGTTTGCAATTATATTTGCATCTGTGTCAGCAGCTATGGCAGCTGGAGAATATTGTCGCAACTATTTATTTCGGAATCCGCCAAGGCATGCCAATAATGAACGAACTTGGATCATCAACGAAATAATTAGGGCTTCAGAAAATGACTGCATCTCCCAGTTGAAATGCAGAGGGCGACTTTTTTCCACCTATGTTCAATACTACGGGATAATAATAAATTGAACGACGCAAAACATGTAAGTATGGAAGAACAACTTGTGATGTTTCTCCATACTTTAGGACATAATGTGCGTAACAGAGTCATTGGACATCAATTCATACGGTCCAGTGAAACGATGAGTCGTTATTTCAACCGGGTTCTAGACGCAATAGTGTCTTTATACTCTGTCTATGTATAACTACCTGGTCTAGAAACTCCACCTGAGATTACTAGTAATCCGAATTGGAATAACTACTTTCAGGTTAGTACTTTATCACTTGATTTGCAATTTCGCCATTGAAGCTACAGGGTTTTTTCACTTTATAAATCATAATGGTTTTTTTTTTCATTATATGCATCTGTAGGATTGTATTGGTGCTATAGATGAGACGCATATACCTGCATTTGTTCCTAGTAATAGAAAAGAGATAATTTCTCAGAATGTAATGGCGGTTTGTGACTTCGATATGAAATTCGTCTACATGCTCGCGGGTTGGGAGGGATCTACTTCAGATGCATGCGTCCTACAAAGTGCTATGACCAATGAATATGATCATTTTACCGTATGTGAAGGGAAATATTACGTTATGGATGCTGGGTATGCGCATTCTCCTGTATTTATGGCTCCATATCGAGGTGTCCGTTACCATCTCAATGAATATTATACCGGACGTAATCCCGCAAATGTGAAAGAGTTGTTCAATTATCGCCATGCACAACTTAGAAATGTTATTGAGCGTTGCTTTGGGGTATTAAAGTCTAGATTTCCATTCTAAAAATGGCTCCGCAATACCCAATAGTAACACAGGTTAAGATTGTACTCGCCTGTTGTGTCCTTCACAATTTTATTTGTTTGTCGAGGGATGACAAAAGTGTGGATGCAGATGGTACATCAAGAGATGGTGATGTAGGACTAGCACCATCAACGTTGAAGAATGCTGTTATCGATGACCTACGCAATGTGCTTAATGCCACTCAGACGGAGATGGATGCATGGCTAACATTTCGTGACAGCATTGCACAGAAGATGTGGACCAATTATAGTATAGTGAGTCAAAGGGTATAAGTTATTTATCAATTTAGCTTTTTTGGAAAAAATTGTGGCTCAGCTTGATCATTGTTTTCTTTTGCCATATTACTCATTGTATATTTTGAGCCATGAATTGCAATAACAATATTACAATGAACATTTTGGCCACTTTAGATGTAACGTCCCGGAAAAATCCATACAAAGACCAGAGTACCACCTCAGGCAGAAATCATTCAGGACCAAATCCTTTAGAAATTAGACAAAATTAACTAAGTGTCAAACTAGATTAGTTGTAAAATTAGCACTAATCACTTTAAATACGAATTGTAAGACCCAAAACATGTAGAATTATTGATGCTACATTACCCTGAAATCTAGAATCAATCTTTAAACCCAGTTGCTCTCAAGAGCACCTTAAAACTCCGTATCGAACCTGGACCGTACGTCGAATGTCCGATGACCGCGAAACTATACGAATATGACCGCTTTACTGGGCTTGACAACCATCTCGGAAATCAAGTCCTAACAGTGTCTAAAAATGCACAACTTGAGCCCGGAGCGAAGTGTGTGAGAAACACGATACCTTTAGAAAACGAACTGAGATTTGAGTGATTTGGGTCATTCACTTGCGGGTCAATTCTAAGGTTTCAGACCATCAGAATCTGACCCAAATATACCCTTGGATCAGGAAAATTTTTATACACAGGTCCATGTACTCGTGGCCCTGATCGAGCGACGATGATCGTTGAACTGAAACTGGTCCGCCACGGTCGATTCACAAATCCGATTAAACCGAAACCTTAACCTGACCTAGTTCCAATGTTAGGGAGCTTAAGTCTGACCCCATGTAGAAAAGGGGCCTCCAGAAGTGCTCCGTTGGATCGGAACAGATGCCTTTTGGCTATAACTTAAGTATACGTTGGCCCTAGGGCCATTCCCATCAGTTCTGGGCCTATATAAGGGTCTTAAACCCTCTCTCTCATTCCATACGAATTTGCAACCCTAGGAGAGAGAAGAGAGCAAAGAGAGAAGGAAAGAGAGAGAAAGTGAGAGAGAAAAGGGGGAGAGAGTTCCTGGGATTTGATCTCATCACTCCACGGGCTTAGCTACCGTTTCTGCATCGCTATTCCGACGATTCTGACTCCGTTCGTAGGTAAGAAAACATAACCCTAATCTGTTTTAGGGTTTCCAATAGTGTAATTGATGAAATAACTAACCTATTTCATGCTATAGGTGACCGTTATGCTGTAGACAAAGGCTTTGTGTTTAAACCGAGTTCGTTACGAGTCTACCGGCGAAAGGTGCGGACTATATACGTTTAGGTTATGGTTTTCAAGGCTTTCAATGTCAGTTAATGATTTGTGACTAACTTGAATGACATTACATGCTTAGTTACGAGCTTTCACACACTTTACACGTATATATGAACTATGTTGAACATGTTGTATTCCATGTGTTTGTTGTTATGCTTGAATGAGTATGGAATTGGGATTCGTGTTTGCCATGATTATTAATGATGAATATATGCTTGTTGAGTACGTGGCAACTCTTTTGTAAAAGAGCTTGCCATGATATATGTTATATTTAGTCTAATTTGTGTATGTTGAAATGGGTAACCTATGTGTTTGATAAAATACCTCAATGAGGAAATACCTGTTGAAATGCATGTAATGAGGGTGTTGAGATAGGATTCTCATTTCCCTTAACTATGGTTATAGTTTCCCTTATGTATCATATATTATTACTACGTGCTTTATGGTTGAATGCCTATGTATGCTAATATGTACACTATGTGTTTGTTGAAATGCTCAAATGAAACATATATTTAAGTTGGTTGCTACATGTTGTTTTGGACTAGCACATATGTATTCCTATCTTATTTGAAGTGTGTTTGGGGTTACGATGTAATCCAGGCAAACGGTAACAAATCCTGATTTGGTGGCTGATGTCGTTTCGCCACACAGGACATGTTCGATGAATCCGAGCCATACTTTGGTTGTCGACAGTGGTTAGGCCACATGGAGTGCTTACGCACTTCATGTCGATCAACTTGAGGTGTGTTCATACTAGTCGAGCTCGTCAAGTAACCCGATTGACCCGATGTATGTTCACCATGTATGGACGCTACTGCTTGAACTTAAGATACCAAACTCACCAGTGAAAACCCTGTTAACCTTGGTACCTCAATCAACTAAGACTCATGAGCCAGACATGGTGGTATGAGACACTGGTCGAGCTGTCGGTCTACGTTAGGGCGACGAGCCTCTCCGTAGTAACCAGTGAGCAACCCAGACTCGTGAGCCAAATACGGTGGTATGAGACACTGTATTTGAGTTGTCAGTCTCCATTGGCACAGCCGGCTGTGGTCCTCAGTTGGGTAGGTGACGAGCCTTCAAAAATAGACCGTCAGTTGGTAGGGCGTTGTTGAGTGACCTCGAGTATGAAATAGGCTTACCCCTGTGCAGCCTAGTTGTGGCCCCAGTCGGGTCGGTGACGAGCCTTTGAAAATAGACTGTCAGTTGGTAGGGCATTAGTGGTAGTGACTTGAACTTGCCTATCGTATGTGATTAACTAGGATTGACGACCCTAAATGGATCATTGTTTGGGTTAATAATATAAAGGGCGGTAGATTAGCTTCCAAATCCTGCTGTATGAAAAGGACTAATAAGAACTTGGTAAGCACGCTCATGCACCACATTGCATATGTTGTTTGGCGTTGGGTAGAGCACTGAGGAAGTGACTGACATGCGCGACTGTGAGATGAAGATCATAGAGGGAGTGCAGGCGAGGGCATGCATCATTTATACATACCATTTTTGCATTAATCATAGTACTTAAGGATGTGTGATTATATTGCTTTATTATTATTGCTTGACTGAATTGATAATATGTTAACCTTTGCTTTATAGTTCCACTGAGTTGATCACTCACTCCCACGTTACGGGACGGTGTTTTGAACACCAACCAGTCCCTGTTTTAGTTTCAGATGATGGCGATGCTTGCGAAGCGGAGCCGGACTTTTATGATGATGAGGAGAGTTTCTCCTATATGCAGCTATCAGGTGGGTCTATGTATACCATGTTCTGATTGACGGGGTTACATGGATGTTGATTATACGCCATTACACTTGTTATTTTGCACTTTTGGAGTACCCGTGTATATTCTTTTTATTCATTTTTGGAGTATACATGTATATATTTAACCTAGTAACATGTTCACACTCTGGAGACTTACAACAGTTTATATATTTTATATATCTATCACAGTCATCCGCTTGCGTAATTTAACTGTCTCTAGAGTATGATATGTTGATTTGGTATAATCTCACTCATGTTTAATGCACTAATATGAACAACATTCAATCATCATATCTATGTTGCATAAGTGATGCGTTGGAACTCGGGAGCTGAGCTTCTGCTCGACCCCCGATTTTCAGGGCGTTACATTAGACCATCAAGTGGTTCCTCTCATTTAGATTGTGCAAATATATATATATATATATATAAATACTTGAAGATTCGTCCTCATCAACTCCAATGAATGCGAGATCTCAACCGTCCACACCTACAAAGCGGACTACCGGATGTAATGCAGTAATAACACCAAGAAGGACACCAAAAAAGAATGCAGTAAAATCAGTAGACGAAGCACATTCCCCTGGAGGTATACTTCGTTGGACATATGTCATGGACAACTGTCTTATCAATAGTCTGGTGGAGCAGGTTGCAAATGGGAAGAAGAGTGGTCATGGTTTTAAGAAGGAGACGTACAAACTTTGTGTTGATAATATCAGAGATAAGTTGGGGATCATTCTCACGTCGAAGAACATCATTAACCGCTTACGCATCGTGAAAAAATTGTACTTTACAATTCGAGATTGGTGCAGTGCTAGTGGTTTCGGGTGGGATGATGGTTTGAAGGTGGTGGTCACAACGGATGATGTTTGGGTCGACTACATAAATGTTCGTAGTAATATTATTATTCAAAATTTTAAAGCAATTTCAATTGTAATTTAGGCCAACTATTTATCCCTTAACTTGATATTATTCATTCTTGTTTTCTTAATAGTCATACCCGTACGCGCAACATGTTCATGGTAAGTCGTGTTTAAGATATGATGACCTGGAGTACATTTTTGGAAACGATCGTGTCACTGGTAAAAGATGTGTAACTGAAATTTATAATTTTGACATGGGTTCTTTTGGTGGCCTAAGGAATCTAGATGATCCGATGACATAGACTGTGGACCTCAATACCATATCAGTTGATCTTGGATCTGACGATTTTGGGGACAGTGGCCCAACTATTCATTGGGAGTGAGACAGTCGTGAAGGCGCCAATATACCACATTCGACTCCACCTGCAAAGAGAAACAACTCCAACACTACAAACAACAGTGCATACTCTAGGAAGAGGGCAAGGGCTATGCGTCCAACTGATGTGATTGGTCACAGTTTGACCGACATGGCTGAAGCTCTGCAATCGATTGCGACAAATATGACAAAGGGATAGAATTTTGCAAGAATGACTATTATCATTCTAGAGCTGGAGTAGTTGGATGGACTGAACGGGCAAGAAGTACTTTCCGCAACAAAACTACTTTTCAAGGAGGAAGAATATGGTGCTGCTTTCATTAACCTACCCAATCATAAGAGGCTGGAATTTCTCTGGATGTTGATGATATCTAACCAGTGAAGCCCTCGGGCACCCGTAGGAGTTGTTGTTGAATGCTCCACTGAAAAACATTTAATGCATGTTTTTATTTCCTTTTTGGACGATTTGACTTTATATTGTGATGTTATATCTAGGACTTTCGACACTTTACTATGCTGGTTTAATTTGTAATATAGTACTCTTATCTGTCTTCTGTGTTGCTTCACATTTACTATGTTAGATTTTCACGTTGCGTAACATTTAATAGGTCGATCCTTTGCTATCACATGTTACATTTATGTCCAAGTAGTATTTTAAATATATTTCTACCGTACATCTAATTCTACATTCAATCTCTCTAATGTCACTATTTACGCTAATATTGAAATATGAATATGTTTTCTAACGGAAGTTGCTTTTTGATGTTAGATGGGAAAGGTGTACATCGTATTTAGGAGAAGAAGACCTGGTATTTACTTTACTTGGGAGGAATGTAATGCCGAAGTAGATGGGTTCCACTGAGAGCTATTCAAATAGTACAAGTCAGGAATTGGCGATCCGTGCATGGGAGACTTTTCGTGCAAAACCATAACCCCCCCCCCCCCCAGTGGTGATGATTACAATGGGGTTATACATCAAGCTTTGCATGGTCAGGAATTTCAAGTTAATCATATTAGTCGTCATAATACCTTACATAATGGAGTCTCAACTTCAAACCCCCCATCTCTGAAAGCGAAGATTAGTTCAAATGAAGATGACGGTATTGCACTGCTGTTTCTACTAGGCATATTGATTGTCATTATGGCGGTTCACCTCATCTCTCCTAACCATTAAAGTTATAGTGGTGGATGTCCAACATGCATGACTTGTATGATGTTGTAGTAGAACATGTTTTAATGGTCTTCTATGACTTTGTTTTTTGATTTGGAATTTCTAAAGTGGTAAATTGATATATTAGGAACTGATAGAGGCTCTGAGGAGCCACCTTAATGCATGGGTTTTATCCACACCGTCCATCCATTTTTTCATATCATTTTTAGGGAAAAAGACTTTCATACAGCATATCCAAGGATCAAGTGGAGCACACAATAGGAAGTGGAGGTGACAATGACACCCACCGTTGAAACCTCCCTAGGGCCCACCGTGATGATTAATTGCTATCTAAATTGTTCATAAGGTAACATAGACAAGGATGAAGGGAATAATACAAATATCCATTTGACCCAAAACTTTTGTAGCCACTTAAAAACGACAACGGTAAATGTTTAATCCCAAATGTGTGGTCCACTTGAGCCTTGGAACTGATTTATTTTTGGAAATATACCATAAAATGATAGGAAAAAATGAATGGACAGTGTGGATAAAATCCATACATCATGGTGGCCCCTCAGAGACGGACGGAAGGGGGTAATACCCAATCCATGTCCTGTACGAACTTTCTGCATGTTTTACAAGAAACTCCGTTCGTCTCAAAGTGCTTAGGCAATCTTGGTTGTTTATCCGTTGGCCCAGTATATGTGAGACGTCGCCCAAAATCCTTATTGGTACAGTAGTAATCAGATTGACAATATGTGTATGAAGAACTACGATCATAAAATTGACCAACGGTTCTAGTTCCACACACTTCCACTGGATGAACTAACCATCCTGATAGGAATATCTTAGAATTTAACAAATAAATCCCACATGATGAATGGACTAGATCTTGCATGAACATGCCGAATTTGGCACTTGGAGAGTAGGCATGGCACGGCTTCAACTTACATGTAGACTAGATATTCCAACGCTGTACACCAATGCTAATACCAGACGCTCCATCTTACGGCTGCCGTATTCACGGCTCATTAGGGGAGCAACCAAACAAGATCACCCAGGTTTATAATTAAATACATTTATACGTATTTACATCAAGAAAATGGAAATCAAACGGCCCCTAAGATTGCTTCTTGTGGTGTGGCCCACTTGAGATTTGGATCAGCTTCATTTCTTGGATTACACCCTAAAATGAGCTTTCAATACGGATGGACGGTGTGGATGTAAGGAAAGTACATCACTGTGCGCCCCGCAGTTTGGCATCCGAAACCGCCCCTGCCAAACAGCGCCGTTCCGCACTAACGCAGTAGGAAAAACATGAAGGAGAGGAAAAAAGAATAAATAGAAAAAGAAAGAGGGAAAAAGAAAAACGAGTAAGAGTTAGGGCTTTACCTTGCCAGAGCAGAGAGAGGGAAGCGGGCGCTGAGAGAGAGAGCGAGGGAAGGAGACGCTGAGAGAGGGAGAAGGAGACGTTGGGTCAGAGCAGGTAGGTGCACTTTCAATGCAGCTGCCCAACTTCGAAAATGGATAGCCGTTGCCTGTAACAAAGTAACCTGTGACTTGAAAAACACCTAATTCCTCTGTTACATTTCTTGCAATCTTACCTGATAGAAAGTTACAGGTTGAGACTTTGTTACCTGTAACATTTCTCCCCCAAACACAAACCGTAAGAAAGTCACCTGTAACTTTCTCACATTTTACAGAAGTTACAGGCATCCAAACGGCCCCTTAGTTCCTTTTCAAAAGTTCCAAGGAACCCTGATTAGAACCGTTCATTTTGTGGGACCAGACATGTATTGGATGGCCCATAATGCTGGAAAAAAATAAATCCTACGATGATGTTTGAATGGATAGGAACTTTGTGTAGAAAGTCTGAAAGTTGACTGTCGATGTGCATAAGTCCATTAATTGGATGGTTAGGATTGTCCCACTGGTGTGATTTTGCACCGTTCATGGTGGGGCTCACTTGGCGAGTAATTCTCAGCATGATGGTGGGCTCATTCCACTATGGAACTTGCCTTCCTAGAGACCTGATGAAAAAGCCACGTTTGGATTGCAAGTAGTTTTGCTTCAGCTACTTATGCCTCCTGTAGGGAAATGCGGAAGGTGAGCCCTCAAAACAGAGCAGATGGAACTATTCACACCTCTGACCCTACGGTATATAGTGGCCCCGGATTGCGATCTATGGATCAGATCGTCCCAAGGACAAGCTAAAATGGACAGACTAAAGTGCACACTATCTCTCTCCGTATACCCTCGTTGTTTCTTATGTTATCATGCGAGAGAGAGCGCATCCTTTTATAGGAAAGGAAGGAGATAGGATGAGAACGGATTATCCGATCTTCTCCCTATCTCCTATCTAAAATCAAATTAAAAATTGAATTTGATATCCCAACGGAAAGGAAAAAGCCGGAAGAAGTCTAACCATATGGGACCCACCCACTAGTGATTGCTCACAAGTGGGCCCCACTGGTCTACGTCTAACATCTCCCACTCAATCACATTGTGGGATAGGCACATAAATCTGTCCAACTAACTTGCTTTATAACAATCAAATACCAAACATCGCGATCAAAAGAATCAGAGGCGTGGGACTAGCTGGATCACCATAATCTTCTCACAGGTGCGTAAGTACTAAGTGACCACCTTACTAGTACTCAATAACCCAAGCTTTGTAATGCCTATCCTAGTCCGCATGACCACATCGGATGGAGTTAACTCCCGATCTGGAGTACTCGGCCAACATACGTACTTATCCAACTTATCGAGTTATTTTGAAAACTTCATTTTTCACAAACTTCGATTAAAACCAATTCAAAGCAATACTTGTATATATATGCTTTTTAAGAAAAAATACTGTTTGTAAAAGTCTAATAAAAAATAACTCGATACTGCCGGCGGATAAGTCTTCAAGTGCGTATTTATAGTTCTAGAAACTTTGTGTCGCTGTCATCGGATCTTCCCCACGCAGATGTGTAATTTGGAATTAATCAAGCCGCTTTCCTAGCGTAACTGAGTCTGGCCAATCAAGGACCTTTCGTCATAGTACACTAAAGTAGCGACACTCAATCTCATCCTCATATACACAAGAGGAGGGTAGCTAAGGACACAAAGAGTCACCTACGAGATTGGCTACTCGTACGTTGCAATGATTAGATCGAATCAAAACAATCTGTAGGTAAAAGGTTCCAGCACGTGGCTACAATCCACGTCGTAAAGTAGACAATACTAGGTGTATGTGTCGGGTCTACAATACGCAGGTTATTCTACATGAGGTACGATTCATCTCATAACCTCATAACCTGGCTTTAAATTCAGACCATAACAATAATCGCATGTAACGGAATTGTGCGATTATGTTATTCGACTTTATCAGTCTCATCTACGATCTTTATAAGATTGTAGGCGGATACGACTCACTCATATCCTCATCCTTTATTATTCACAATAAAGGGAAGTTCATACCTCAATGTATAAACATAGCCCCAAATGTACCTCTCTTGTACATTTAAGGTTGGTCAACTCGTGCGAGTGGGTGACCGGCTTGCCGACAAAAATAGATATCCTACATGATTTTAAGGTAAATGCTGATGATCTTCTTACCTAGTTTATATTAGAGGTCAATACTGAATAAAGGGAATATATTATTCATTAATGAAAGATCGAATGTATTACAAAATAAGTACATCTGTCAAGCTTTCCTCAATCCCATCTGCCTGACATGAACCTGAAATAGATCTCTAGCTATAGGTTCTGTCATGGTATTTGCTATTATCTCCTTAGTAGGAATGTAGCTGAGGGCGACCTTCTTATCTCTCACTTGATCACGGATATAATGATACTTGATCTCAATGTGCTTAGATTTCTGGTGGTGTTTAGGATCCTTTGTCAAGTCAATGGCAGAAGTATTGTCAATCTTCAGCGATATAGGCTGACGAACACTTGGTATAATACCCAGACTCAATAGAAATCTGTGAACACATACACACTCCTGAACTGCAACACAACATGCAATGTACTCGGCCTCCATAGATGAAAGAGCTGTGGATGTCTGTTTCTTACTCGACCATGAGATGACTCCTCCTCCGAGTAAGAATACATATCCTGAAGTAGACTTTCCCTTGTCGGCGTCATTACCCCAAGCAACATCAGAATATCCTTTGAGCTCGAGGCTTGTTCCTTCATAACAAACATTAGGTCTTTTGTTCCTCTGAGATAACGGAATATACGTTTGACGGCTTGCCAATGAGGCATCGGGTTACTCGATAATGGTGACTATGCAATCGCATAGCTAATATTCGGTCTGGTGCAAAGCATAACATACATTAAGCTCCCTACTGCGCTAGCATAAGGTACTGAGGACATAGCCAATTTCTCGGCTTCAGTCTGTGGACACGATTTCCTGTCTAGCTTGGTAGCTTTATCCATAAGGGTTTCAACAACTTCTGAATTTTCCATCCTGAACCGATCTAAGATCTTTTGTATATAGGTTGCTTGAGACAAGCCTAAAAATTTCTTAGGGCGATCCCTGATGATTTTTACCCCATGGATAAAGTTGGCTTCACCGAGGTCTTTCATCTCAAAGTTCGAGAATAGTCAATCTTTAGTCAATGTCAACAATTGCATGTCATTACCAGTTAACAGGATATCGTCTACATATAGAGATAGTATCAGAAAAGATCTTCCAGACCGTTTCATGTATATATAATGATTTTCTTCACTCATTGTGAATCCAAAAATGGTGATGGCCAAGTGGAACCTCATGTACCACTGTCTTGAAGATTGCTTCAGCCCATAGATAGATTTCAACAACTTGCAGACTTTCTTTGGATGTTTTTTATCCACATCTCATGGGCTGTTGCATGTATATCTCTTCATCCAAGTCATCATTTAAGAATGCGGTCTTTACATCCATTTGGTATAACTCTAAGTCTAAACTTGCGACAATGGACAAGATCATGCGGATTGAGGAGAACTTCGCAACAGGTGAAAATGTCTCTTCGTAATCAATGCCTTCTTGTTGTGTAAAACCTTCAGCAACTAATCGTGCTTTATACTTGTCCACTGTTCCATTCGCATTTCTTTTTATCTTAAGTACCCATTTATTACCTATCGCTTTGCGATTTGAAGGCAGATTAGCAAGTTCCCAGACTTTATTCTTCTCCATGGAAGCGATCTCTTCGTCCATAACATTCACCCAATCGGCTGAGTTAGAAGATAATAATGCATCCTGATACGAATCAGGTTCATCATCATCAACTGCAATGCAAGAGAATGTTTGCCCTTCAATATCGAAATATCTTCGGGGAATCAATCCTCTTTCGTTTCGACGTAACTCAGGAGCCTGCTAAGATGTCCTCCCACTGTCCTGACGAACTATAGGAGCATCATCATCTTGAGAAGCAGAATTCGCACTCTCCTGAGATACATCGGGTATTTCAAAAAATTCTAAAGAAACGTTTTATTTCATTCAGCTTGGGTATCTATTTTCAACGAAGGTCACATCTCGGGATTCTATCTCAATCCATCGTCTATGATCCTCATAAACTAGAACGTATCCCTTTAAATGCATAGAGTACCTTATAAACACGCATTCAATGGTTTTACTATCAAGTTTACTTCTATGCGGAGTAGGTAGCAAAACATATCTTAAAGATCCCCAAGGGCGTAGGTTGGCTAGAGAAGGAATCCTTCCAGACCACATCTCATATGGTGTCTTAGGAATGGATTCGGATGGGATTCTATTAAGGACGTAGACGACTGTTAACAGTGCGTCTCCTCAGAATGTGGTAGAGAGATTGGCTTGTGCCATCATCGATCTAACCATGTCCAATAGTGTCCTATTCATTCTTTCTGCAACACCATTTTGTTGTAGAGTGTAAGCCATTGTGTACTGCCGAACTATTCCAACGTTTTCACAATATGATTTAAACGTTTCAGATGTATACTCGCCACCTCTATCAGATCGAAGGATTTTAATCTTTTTCTCAAGCTGATTTTCCACCTCAGCTTTATATTTAAGAAAATAATCAAAAGCCTCAGATTTGTGTGAGATGAGATACACATATCCATAGCGTGAGTAATCGTCAATGAAAGTGACAAAGTATTGACATCCGTTTCTGGCATGTACATTAAAGGGTCCACAGATATCTGAATGGATTATTTCTAGTGTGCCCTTGGACCTAGCCGCTTTGGGAAATGGTTTCTTCGAAGTCTTCTCGGGCACACAATGTTCACATAATGACAAATCAACTTTGGATAAGGAGTCTAACAGACCGGAACGTATTAGTCTTGTCATACGATCCTTTCCTATGTGACCTAACCTCGCGTGTCATTTTTGAGATTCAGATACTACATTTTCATTTGACATAACAGATAAAGTAAGAAGAGCATTATCACAATCTACGTCTAGAGTAAATAAATTTGAAATTAAATTTTTCCATGCAAAGATGAGGTTATTCAGTCTCAAAGAAACTCTTGTTTCGGAAAATCGAATGTTAAAACCATCATTCAATAACCTAGAAACAGAAATTAAATTCCGACGCATCCCCGGTGCATAAAGAGTATCATGGAGGACTATTGTTCGCCCTATCCGCGTACGGAGATGGAAAACGCCAATCCTTAGTATGTCTTCAACAGCGTTATTGCCCATGTACAGCTTGTAACTTCCCTTGGCTATAGGCCGGAATTCCTCGAGTCCTTGACAACTGCTTGTCACGTGCTTTGTTGCGCCTGAATCCAAAATCCATTCGTTAGATATGATATCAACGGAAAGGATTTCAGAACAAACGTCTACATACAAAGTATCTAGTGACTGAGAAATTACCGTTTTTGTATGGGCGCACTGTCGAGCATAATGGTCGGAATTTCCACAGACAAAGCAGACTACATTTGTCTTTTTCTGCTTCTTCTTTCCATTCCCCTTCTTGGGATTTGGAGGAAGTGTTGTGGTTTTCTATTCTTCATTATTCTTCTTCGCCTTCTTGCGAGCTTTAGACCGTTTGTTGTTAGCTTTCCGCTTGTGGGTCTCTGCTACAAAGGCCTTGGCCGAACCTGGCTGAATTGTATTCATTTCAACCTCACGTACTAAGTGGGCACAAAAGTCTCTGAACGTAGTGATAGAATTAGTATGGTTCAGAATTCTTTTGATTTAGGCCCATGATTCAGGCAAGGAACGGTGCGTGGCTATAATTTTTTAATTTTCAGTCAATTTACACCTAACATTCCTAAGGACACCTATCATTTGCTCCATCTTACGAATATGATCTTTGACGGGGCAGCCGACAGGCATCTTATACTCCTAGAATTCTAATTCCATTGTCCTCACTCTCGCATCTGACTTCTGCGCATAGGCATCTGTCAGTGCTTCCTAGATTCCCTTAGTGGTTTCACGCACTTCATATGTAGGTATGAGTTCTTTGTGCATAGTGCTAAGAATGACATTACGGGCTGAGCGATTTTGTTTTCGCCACTTATTATAGCGAGTCATTGCAACCTTATGTTCTTGTAAATTTCCGTTTTCAGCCAATATGGGTTTCTCTTGAGCTCCATCGAGTGTATGCGATATGTCGTCCTCGTCCAGAAGGCATCGTACCGCACGGGACCAGTCTTCGTAGTTGTTGCCGTCAAAATGTTGTCCTTTCAGTTGTTTAGCAATTAACGCTTTGGTGGCCATCTCTACATTGCATGAGTATCACTACTTAGCTATGATCTAAGGTATTGACACTAATCATCAGCATTTTTACGTGTTATTCAAATTTTCAAAGTATAAAAGTAATAAACGCATCTTAACGAGATCTGAAAGTCCACATACCCGAATGGGCGGTGTAGAACAATCAAGTTCTCCTTTTAAGATGAAAATTAATGCTTTTATAAGAATGAATTTGTATAACGTGCAACCTACCATTATTTGGTTGCATGCATCATTTGGTTGAAGAGAATAAACTCCCACTCAGGTTATGCACAACCTATTTTTATGGGGAGCATCTAAGCACTAAGTTTTGTAATTTCTAATGAAAAATGTAGGGGGCTAAGATCTAAATACATCAAGCCGAATATTTTCATACATATAAACATCATTATCAGAAAGAAAAAATAAAGTGCTAAGATATCAAGAGAGTACTATCTACACCTGTGATCATGACCATTAGTGATGGATTCGATCATTACCGTTAATGATCATTATTGATGATGGATCATTTCATCAACATTGATCATCATGGTTGAAGATCGTTTCGATCACTAATGATCTGATGATCAATAGTGAATAGTTTGATATAAAGGAAAACATATTCATAAGCATGTGTATGTAAATGTCATAATGGCAATGTTCATTAAAGGGCCCATCATATGACAAGCATATTTGTATCCAGTGCATATTGAGTAAACTCCTTTGGTCCTACCTTAAATGTAAGTGGTTTATCCATGCCGTCAAACGGTTTGGATACAACATATACCTCGTGATAAGACCCACATGTGTTGCTGACGTGAATCCACATATATGTTATACATATCAGACCCATATGTATGGCTAACGTCAATACATACATGTGTTATAGTACAATACAACATCTATATGTTGTAGCTAACCTTATGCACATCAGGCAATTTAAATGGACATCAGCCAACATGTGTGTATACCCATATAGAACACATGGGCCCACTTGTACATCAGCCATATATAACACATGGGTGTATATCAGCCAACACGTTTGGAGATGTATGTTTTATGTGTACAGAAGCTGGACATCTACCAACACGTGTACACATGTGGACATCAGCCAACGTGTACATATATGAGCTACTGACAGGTGGATGTGTACATACCATGTTAGATAGATGTGTACAAGCTCTAATGCCTCTCGCATGTGGGAGCAAAGCAAGGTACATATGTAAACGTGTGCAATTTCTCTTAACCGTTCATCTAATTTGTTTTAAACGTGTGGCCCATCTGTTGATCATATGTGGCTGATTATTTTGCAGAAGCCATCTCCCAGCTGGTATTACTTGATGAGCAGCTCTGTTCTGCGCATCTATTCCTTGATTGCACATGTCTGGTAAGTGCACGTGCAATGCACACTCAAGTGAGGAAATATCTAAAGTAATTTAGATGTGTACGTCACTGCAACAAGTTGTAATCCTCTTTGAACATGAATACACATAACGTGTTTTAGTTATTTTAATAAGTGGGTCTCAACATTCAGTAATCCAGACCATTGGTGATAGATCTGGACCGATCATTAGATCTATATCACTATCAATGATATTCATTAAAAAAAAAATACACTGATCCAGTGATCCAATCCATCCAAACTTGAACAACACTTGTACACACGTGTACACGTGCACATCAGCAATGTGTATAGCAGCAACGTGTATACAGAATGTGTACATGTGCATATACACATGTGCATATACATATAGCAACAACGTGTATAGCAGCAACGTGTACATGTTCATATAACACATATAGCCAACGTGTACATGTGCATATAACACATCAGCCAACGTGAAAATAAACAGTTTGCAAGATAGATGTGCACGTCATCTGAACGGTTCACATGAAGCAGAACCTCATGAAATCCCCTGGTACCAATTTTTTTACTTCGAACCAAAACTTTGGTGGGCCATTAAAAATTCAAACAGTTTCTTCCCTTGTTTTGAATTTCTCTTTGCTATGGCTCACTAGAATCTTAGATCATTGTGAAAATTCACCTCCTGAGGTTTCATGGGATTCCACATCTTATGGACCGTTCGGATTCGACACCCATGACACGTGTACAAAGTTGCGCACGTGCGTAGGTGCGTAGGTGAGCATGCCTTTATTTAAGTGGTGTAGTTCAATACAACAACTATTGGTGGATTTTTATGAGATTTACACGCATGTATTTCAAAACTATTGGTGTAGTCTACATGATCACCTTGGTCCATCATTGTTGGATTTACATCATAATTATATTTTGCAAAATATAATCCACCATGACTTATGAATTCCAATCCAAAAAGAAAGGATGGGCTACATACCTTTTTAGATGAATATAATCGGAGATCCGCCGTTAAATAGCTTTGATACCACTGTAGGGAAATGCGGAAGGCGAGCCCTCAAGATCTGACGATCTACACGATTTTGGAACCCTCACAAAGCAGAAGAACGGTGCTCCAACGACCTGCCTATCTACTACTGGAGCAGATGAAACTATTCACACCTCTGATCCTACGGTATATAGTGGCCCCGGATTGCGATTTATGGATCAGATCGTCCCAAGGACAAGCTAAAATGGATAGACTAAAGTGCACACTATCTCTCTCCGTATACCCTCGGTGTTTCTTATGTTATCATGCGAGAGAGAGCGCATCCCTTTATAGGAAAGGAAGGAGATAGGATGAGAACGGATTATCCGATCTTCTCCCTATCTCCTATCTAAAATCAAATTCAAAATTGAATTTGATATCCCAATGGAAAGGAAAAAGCCGGAAGAAGTCTAACCATATGGGACCCACCCACTAGTGATTGCTCACAAGTGGGCCCCACTGGTCTACATCTAACACCTCCAGTAGCTGATCTTGTTTTCTACTTATTCACCGCATACGTATGTTTGGTAAATAGCATACTTACCGGACAAGAAGTAGAAAAAACCCTTTCGAAAAAATCCCATCCACTGTATAAAAAATATCCCCAAATCGAAACCCTAGTGATGCAACCAAATGGCCACACGTGCCGATTGATCAAGATTCGAATAAAAGGCCCACATCTCATGTGAGCACACTCCGCACATGTGTACAAGAAAAAGGACCACCTTCCTTTTTTTTTATTTTAGCTATCATCACTTTCCATTTTTTCTCAAATCTCTAAATTAGGAAATATGCCTTTTCTTTCATATCTTTATTTTTAGGCAGGGAATAATCTTAAATATTTTCTTATCTAAGTATTTTCTTATTTTATAAAGCTCTGTTACTTAGGTGCTTTCTTATTTCATAGATTTTTTTAGATTTCATATCTTTTATTATAGATTGTAAGGTTGATTATAAATAGGACCTATGTCCCATGGAATAAGACAACTTGATCAACATTCTCTTTATGAATTTTTCTTTTTCCTTTTTTCTCTACGGTGGCTGTTGAAGGGAGGGAAAGTGATCTCTAGTTCTAGACTAGAGGACTGTTGAGCTTGCTCACAGTCTTGCATTTGTGATCTCTAGCATCCGGCTGGAGGATTGTTGGATCTTTTCCACAATCTCTTTATTTTATTTTCCTTTCGGGTTTGCATTAATTGATATCAAAGCCAGGTTCTACTATTGGGAAACAAGAAAAAAAATGTCATGGATAGGAAGATGTTCTCATGTGTCATGCAATTATCCCTATTCAGACTCCAATGCCTTTCCACATCCATCGTGCTATTCTTATCCAAGTTACTTCGATGGTCAAGATCGCCATTCATATCATCTTGAGTCATACCCATTTTCATATGTGCTTTATGGTGATTCCTTTCAACTCCCCTCCCCACATGCTGGTTATCTGAAAGCATCCTGTCCCACGGAAATGTCAGTGATGCCTACAAATATTCAAAAGATGTGGAAGGAGAACTTGCAAGAGGTCAAGAAGGAGCTTAAAGCATCCCAGGAAGATATTGCAAATGAATTCAAGGACCTCAAGGAGTTCATGAGAGCTTGCTTTGAGCCCTTGATTGAATAAGAAAAGCTTTATGGACTTCAATATGTTTTATCTGGCATTCCAGGGAATGACGTGGTTATAGATGGTGTGGCAACCCAAAAGGAATCCTCCTTTGGATTGGTTGATGGATCAACGGTTATATCAGAGGAAATTCAAGTAAAACCAAAAGATCAGTTGGCGAATGATCCAATTGAAGAGACGGAATGTTTAACAGATATAGATGATCTGATGGTCAAAGAGATGGATAATGCTACAATCATAATAGCAAACTCCATAAAGGTCAACACAATAGTAGCATCTCAATATCAACTAAGTTATGCAAATTGAAAGACAACTGTGACCAAGGGGCCACAATCGACGCCTAGAATACAGAAGACCAACAAGAAGCAAAAGAAAAGATGGTTTGTGTTTCAACACCATATCATGCATTTGCTACCCGTTAGGTGTGTAGGTCTCCACCATCAACTACCAGCGAAGCCAAAGAAGATGCGCTACAAACGAGGATCTTCGTAGGAGATTATGTAGTGGGTCTTCCATCTGACATGGGCATTAATGCAACATTGAACGTGGAGGACCTTGTGTCTTGTGACGAACCCTCATCTCTATCTTCTAGCCCTCCTACAAACCTTTCTCATATCCTAGATGATGGTGTCCCTGACCCTGTCCCCTGTCCATGGCCTTTACTAGACTTTACTTCCCACCCATTACCTTTTCTTCCATCACTACTTGGTTGGAAAGAAGAGATCGAGGATGTTCTGGACCACTAAACGATCTGTACTCACCATGGAGGATGTAAGAAATACCTCGTGAAGTAGAAGTACAGGCCGAAGTCAGACAACACTTGGATTATAGAGGCAGAGTTTCAGCGCATTGATCCTGACCCCCTCGAGCGTTATCACAACTTTATTTCACCAGTGTTGAATTCTTCTCAGCTGAGGAGAATTAATGGGGACATCAGAGGACATACTCGGGTGTACCAGAGATGGAGACAACCACCTATATCAGCGCAACTTTCTTTGTAGATGGGAGATGAGGCCTGTCGAGCCAATTTTAAGACCCCACGTGCATTGGACGTGCATCAGGAAGACCCCACTTTGGGATAATGCATGCGGACTGCTTAGTAGACCATTTTAGTCATATGATTTTTATTTCGTGTTGATCCGACTATTGGATCTTGTCGATTGGGCCATTAGGCTACTAGATCTTCCAAAGTTGGATCCCTTGGACTCTGATCTTGCTTTTGCTTTTTTTTTTTTTTTTGTTTTTTTGGTTATTTTTAGAATTAATTTGATGGTTGAGATTGGTAATAAATATTTTATTTTTCTTATTTTGGATGATGAGCCATTTCACTTAAGTGAGCGGCATAGTTATAATTATTCCGAATTTTAATTTTGTTTTTTAATTATAAAAACACAGGGGGGTAGAGGTCCATCCCTAGTGGTGTTATTGAGAAGAAAGAAAAAAGAGAGAAGCTCTCTTGTGTGAAGGAATTTTTCTCATTGTGTTTTAGGGTTTGTGAGAAACTCTTTATTCCAATTGAGTTGTGGAAGGGTAGAAGCTTGTTTGGTGGTGGATTCTCCAAGGTACATCGTTCCTCTTTCTCTTCTTCAAAATGTATTTTTCTTCTTCTTCTCTTGTCTTTCTATTTTCCCATCCATTACAACCTTCTAAACCCATAAAAACCCCACTCAATCCTCCCTCTCTTTCTTCTCCTTTACCTAGACACATGTGAGCCCCCGTTTGGGGTTTTTCCTCTTTGATTTTCCTCCAAAACTCCTTAATCCATAGATCCTTTGAATATCTAAAACTCCATTCATGAATACAAAACTCTAATGAAAATCTGAATTTTTGTGAAACTTTTTCAGAACCAGAATTTTTCTTGCAAATTTGTCTATCCATGTGGTTGTTGCACTACCCACGATATATTAGAAGTCCCTACTTTCAAGTGCGCCACTCTTAAATTATTTTATATTTTCGTGCACCGCGTATGTGATAACTTAGGACCTTAGTATTATCAATCTGAATTTTCAAATCTATCATAAGGTTATGTTTGATTTTACATGTTGATTGCTAAAATTACTGTGTAAATTGATCTCTCACCTTGCATCCTAGGGTAGTTTCTATCATCCTACATCAAAACACTTTACAAGTTAGCCAAACACATAATCCCGGTAGATAGATTGCCACTTAAAAGCCAAGCAGAATAGCATGTAAACAGTTTACACCTGAAATGAGTTTCAGGTGTAAAGTGTTTACAACTGAAAACTTTACAGGCATCTAAACAACCTCTAAGTGTACAAGCTATTTTAAGGTGTTAAGCATCTCCTATATGGCATGTTGCTAAACTTTTTCCACATTAGCACCGATTTGCTGCTGTCAGCCAAATTAGTAGCTTATCAACATGTATCCAAACACGGCCTAAGAAACCTGATTACAACAAATAGAAAGGCAATTCTATGTCATGACATCTACTCATTTGAAGAACATTGTATTTCCTTTTCATGCAAAAAATGCATCCGAGTCGTTTTACTCTGATTTGTTGCAAGGGAAATGATTAGTTTCCTGACTGGAACTGTTAATTTTGTGGGACCAGATATGGGTTGGATGGCCGCCCTTAGTGCGGAAAAAAAAAAATCCCACGATGATGTTTGAGTGGATGGGAAGTTAGTGTAGAAAGTTTAAAGGCTGACTTTCAATTGCTCAAGTTCATTATGGTTGGGATTGTCCTGCTGGCATGATTTTGCACCGTCTGTGATAGGTCCCACCGAGCGAGTGATTTTCAGCATGATGGTGGTGGCCATGTCCAATATGGATCTGGCTCCCTAGGGACCTGATGAAAGGAAACCTGATTATAACAAACAGAAGGGCAATTCTATGTCATGACATCTAGTCATTTGAAGAGCATTGTATTTCTCTTTCATGTGAACAGTGCTTCTGAGTCGTTTTATTCTGATTTTCTGCAAGGAAAAATGATTAATGCCGACTGGAACTGTTCACTTTGTGGTTCCAGATGTGGAAAGAATGGCCCTTGGTACGGAAAAAGAATCCTACTGTGACCTTTTAATAGATGGGCAGTTAGTGTAGAATGTCGGAAAGTTCACATTCAACGCACACGAGTCCATTAATTGGATGGTTAGGATTGTCCTATCAGTGTGAATTTGCACCATCCGTGATAGGGCCCACCGAATCAGTGATTCTTAGTGCGAGGGTGGTCCCATATTAATGCAGGGGCATTTTCACACCGGGCTTGAGTGGGGTGGCCCGTAGGATGCAGGGGCACACTTGGGGTGGGCGGCCCGTGTGAAGCGGAACCGATGTGAAGTGGGGCCCATGAGGGGGGTTCGGCTGAGGTCCTAACTCGCGGGATGTGGGGCCTGGGCTACGAGATAAATGGATTGATTCGCCATGCTCTTTCATTTCGAGCTTTTAGAGCAAGTGGTTAATTGTCCGCATCACATATCCACTATGTAACTTGCCTCCCTAGAGACCTGATGAAAAGAAACCTGATTAGAACAAATGGAAAGGAGATTTTATATCATCTAATTGTTCGAAGAAAATTATATTTTCATTTTCTTGAGAAACATGCATTGGAGTGATTTTGTTCTGCTTTGTTTTGTGTGAATACATTTACATTAAGCACATTTTCTTTATTTATTTTTCCTTCTGGTGCGTGAATTGCTGGGAAGGAGATCCTCACCTGAAAAAGTTTCAGTTTCATTGAAGTCTTTTCAATAGCTGTTATCTCATGTAACGACTACAATCTTGGTACATGTAACTTCTTTGAAAGGCTCTTATTCATCTCATCTGTGTGCACCACACTCTATTCTACAGCTGTTGATTCCGAATTGTCACCAATGAAGACATGTGAGCGTGTTGCAAATCTGGCTCTAGCAGGTGTGCTTCTTTTGCTCACTTTGAGAAATGGATTTGGATGTTTGTTTTTGTACAAATGGAATGAGAAAAAGAAAATTGATATGATTGCGGGTCAACATTATGCATGCCGGTTGTCTTTGTTTCATTGAAGGGGAATATCTGCTCTCTCTATTAAGTCTGCAAGAAAAATAATTCGTGATTTCTACTCTACGTAGAATTTCCAAATGTTCATGACAGGATATTCTGAGGGATATGAAGAGCTATTTCTTTCTGATGTATGGTTATGATGATGATGATGCTGACTGATGACAATGATGAAGCTTCTTCTTCTTCTTCTTCTTTTTTTACAGATTAAAGTTGTTGAGGGTCCTTTATACACACACACACATGTGTGTGTGTGTGTGTGTGTATATATATTAAGTTAGTTGACGTAAAAAAAGAGGTCTAGCTTGCAAAGATGCTCATGCGATGCATTATTTGTGGACTACTATTAGGCAGGCAAAGCTTTTCTCTCTGAGTGTGACTCACTTGGGGACTGAAACCATCTCTGATTCTTTATGACTTATTCCAACTTGGTCATAACACGTACAAATTTGGGGGTTTTCACTTGGAGTGATGGTTGCCGAGTCAACTCAATTTTGGGAGTTTTGATTCATGAACGTTTTATAGAGACATTCATCTTATCTATTTGGGAACAATTGATAAATTTTTTTTTCAAAAGTAACGATTTATTAATAAAAGGGAAAAGGAAAAGACAAAGCAGCTCTGCTGAGGTAGCAGAACAAGGATTACAATCCTAAAAACAAAAGATCACAACCCTTGAGGCTAGGAACATTAAGAACCCATTCAATAAGAAGATTTTTAGCCCGAGATCCAACATATTGAGCCGATGCTTGCGTATTGTTAAAACAGCGCTCGTTTCTTTCAGACCAGACCGCCCACCAAATAGCGAGAATCGCCATTCTCCAAAATTTCAATTTCGATTTCCCCAATTTAAACCCATGCCAGTAAGCGAGTAGAGAAGAAGCGGTCTGAGGAGTGCACCCGCAAACTTCAAATCTGTTAAAAAAGTCCAGCAGAATGTGGGATGTAAACGCACAGTGGACCAGCAAGTGATCGGTCGTTTCTTCATCATTCATACAGCAGAGGCAAATGTTGGGAAGTTGCAAGCCTCTTTTCCGCAAGTTGTCAACCGTAAGGATACGATTCCTAGCAGCTAGCCAGGCGAAGCAGATGGGAAGATAATTTTTTTTAGATCTTGATCGATAATAATTTTTATTTTTTGGAATGGTAACTGAAATTGTCTGGAAAAGAGACCATTCAAAGCAAATGGGAAGATGATCAAAGCCTCCCTTCCTCATGCTGTAGAGTCCTACCACACCATGCTTATATGTTAATTCCAGTAGACACCTCTATTTGGAAAATAGGTCTTGATTACCCCCTACCATTAAAGATAACAATTTAGCCTCATTTTTTTTTTTTTTTTGTTCTTTCCCATTTTACCCATGTTCTTTTTGTCCCTTCATATGAACCGTATCCCTTCCATTTAGACGGACCTGACTACACTTAGTCACAAAAGAGAGTGTGACTCGTGTCCATTAAGTGCGTAGTGGTTGAAAGTAGAAACGTGCATCAGATCAACCTTGTCCCTCAGGATTTCCACCACTTTTTCACCTGGATCCTTAACATCAGTCCAATTCAATACTCAGGTGGGCCACACCATAAAGAATGGTGTTATAAAATCATGCCCAAAACCTCTAGGTGGCCCATGTAAGTGCTGGAAGTCCTGATTTTCAGGGCATCCCTTCATCCTGGCAGGGCAGATCGAATGAATAGTGGATAACATACATTCACCATTGTGAACCCCACACAATTAGGATGATTTTAATTGTGGGCGTCCCCATCTCAACTATTCCCCTTGGTGTGGTCCACCTGAGTTTTGAATGTGCCTGATTTTCTGGCCCTGGTACAAACACCTGATGGAAGAGATGGATGTCAGTTGTTCTATCCAAGCAGCGAAGTCTCACCCTCATATGACTACACAAATCACATAGCATTTTCATTCCTCTCCAAGAGTTTCCTTTCAAGAGGTTTGCTAGAATACATCCCGACGTATTGCAATTTGCAATAAGATACATTGGGACCCTAGCCACTAGATTTGGGCTTTATTCAAGGGCCCAAACAGTTGATAGAGCTTCACTTGAATGGGGGATTCCCAAAAGAACTCTCATAGTGAACATTTCAACCCACCATTATAAAAATGAATATTTCAACCCTTCGATTATACAAGGGTTATTATGACTGTTATATTTAGAGCAAGAGAGCCAAATTACTGAAGGGATGAGATGATCCAACTGAGAGCATTTATTTGTTCTCTATTTACTAGAAAGTGAAAAACATCATATAAATGGTTCGGATCATTAGAAGATGACCCAAGTTCAAGGGCCAAGGTCCCAATGCATGGCATTGTGATACGTTAGGATGTTTCTAGCGGATACCTGCTGAGAAGCTCTGGACTCTAGTTGTTTCCATTTAAAAGGGGGAAATTATTCGATACCCTCATTTCACGTGATGCTTGATATGCAGGCACCTAAAAATTGTATGCGTGGCATGCATTACCTCAAACTAAACCGATTAATTTTGAGGAACTCACTATAGTTAAAGTCACAACCCCAAAATTATATTTCTTAAACAACCCTAACCTCTGATTCATGGACATTTGTTTGTTGAAATAGGATCATTGGATGCTTCTCACTTCTAACCGTCCAATCATTGTCCATCAAACTGATAGTCACATGGTTAAGTAATCTTAATTTTTTTTTTTTGGGTTCATAATACATCTAGATTGGGACCCATAATTAGGATTGTTTTGAAATATTTGTATGCCACATGCAATTTTAAGGTAATTTCTAAATGCCTGTGCTGTCTGAGTATCAAAGTCTCTCTTAGAAAAGAAGATTCCTATGATAGTTCAGTACAAATTTGAAAAAAGTAATGTCCCATTCTCCTCATATATGTCACTAATATATGGCTGTCCAATCCGTTCGAATTGTACGACAATCTGTGGATGGGGCATTTCTTTGAAGTCACACTAATTAATCAATCTCATTTGATGGTTATCAATTGCAAGGTATTTTGTATCAGTAACGGAGGCCGTAACGGTCACCGCCATTACCGATACGGGGATGTAACGACCGTTACGACCCCCATAACGGTTGAAGATTTTCTTTTGCCTGAAAATTTTTGAAAAAAATATCTAGAAAATCCAGAATAATGTAAATATTCCAAATATGTATTCATTTTTTGTTTTGAACATGTTTATGGTAGTGTAACGGTCCACTCTTTGGTGAGAGTGTTGTATCGGGTTGTCAAGTGAATTTGTGAACATTATTATGTCTCTAATGTTTACAAATCACAATCGACCATTAAAATTAGAAATAAGAAAAAGCACAAGTACTACTTTTTCAATATATATATATATATATATATATATATATATATATATATTTGAAAAAATGGCCCTTAAAGCTTTTATTCGCTCAAATCACTTCAATCTACGGTTTTAATCTTAAAAACTATAGTAAGAATGGTCGAAATCTATTGTAAAATTATCTAAAGAGTTTATTTATTTATTTATTTATATAAATTTAATTTAATGAGAAAAGTGAAAAAATGGATAGAAAAAAAGTGATTGTTTTTCGACCGTTATGGGGGTAATGGTTGTTATTCCTTGTAATGCCTTTACGGCCACCATAACGGCCGATACGGTCCTAAAAAACCAATTGTCCTGTTTCAACCCTGTATCGCGTAATGGTCATGGTTGTTACCTATACGTATCGGCCTTTATGGGCGTATCATAACGGATATGGAACACCTTGATCAATTGCATTGGTAAAGGTAAAATAGTGATCGGTCAAAATTTTGAGGGCAAAATTAGATTTTACAATTATGTATTCAATGAATTTTTGTTGGCTTATCTGCTATCTAAATTTGGTTCATCGATTTGGGTGGTCTAATTTGACATACAATAATGGCTTTATGGATGGTGAAAGTGAACACCAAATATTTTTGAATTGTGATGAAAATCTAGCAACAAGGGTATGATTGGAATTACGAAAAAAATCTAATGTGGCTTTGCCATTTCCTTCAATGGAAGGGGGGCATAGAAGAGATACTTTTAAAATGGGGTTTTGGCTAGGACAAAAATAATGTAAGGGGCGGTTAGTCTTGAAACCACATAAGAGGGTTTTTTGTCCTTATCCCCCAAAAATATTGTATTGAAAAGAGGAAATCAAAAGGTCTGAGCACGATGAGAGATCATCTTAGCAAACATAGGCCCAAGCCTCCCCCTTAAACACACATCAATGTGGTCCGTACTCTGACCCTGAAAGGGTTTAAGCCCTAACAACCAACTAATAACTCATCCATTTGGAATGTAATCTCCGCTTTTTCTTCATTACAAAATGTTCCAGTTTTGCATTCTTTCTACGCTGACCATGTCCCTCTAGGAATTTGCCATAACGACCTTTTTCTTTTTCCCAGTTGCTCGTGCCATGCCTGGAAGTAGGACCATGAATGGGTTGGGTACCTGTACCTGGGCTGATCAGAGTTGGGTTCTTTTGAGTACAAGTCTTTATATATATATAAAGGATTTGGAGCTGGATTTGTTCGGGTTTTTACCCATTTGTACCCATTGGGTATATGGACCTTGATTTCAAGTTGGGTTTGGGTTAGGTCTAGGTTAAATAAGGGCATTTACATGGTCGATCCACACGATGGATGAATGAGATTGCCTGCATGATTGTCACTTTGATACGTGTTTGGTGTGTAAACGGGCTCTCTTACACGTGTGGCTTGGTGGGTGATTGCGTGCATTCGCAGGGAATAGTCTCGCCTTAAAGGGGCGGGGACACCCTGTCGTCATAAAAAAATTATAATATTATGTTTAAATCTAACTGGACCGAACCCAAGTGGAACCCGATTAGACCCGTTTGTTTACTGGGTCCAAAATGGTACCATATGTCTAAACAGGTCAAATTAAACCTGGACTTGTTAAAATCTGGTTACGTCCATCAGGTACATGTGGGTCCGAGTACCCGTTGACAGTCCATTCTACCTGGAAGTCCTAAATCCTACTTGGCATCAGCTAATTTGTCCCAAAGCCTAAAGGACCTACATCGCAAATGGCTAGAGTACTTGCAATTTGTGAAGGGGTTATCAATCGGCTCCTCACTACCGAGGTTTAGGATAGACACGTTAGGAATGATTATATTGCTACTCCTTAGATGATTCATTGTTAGGATTTTATACCTACAGACCAGCCAGATAAAAGTGATCACCTTGGTGGCCTTGGATGGCCCCATGTATGCTTTCGAAGCTTACTTCCATCTGCCTTTGTTTTTCAACATCAAAGAATAGAATGACTTAATGGAGAAAGCCCCATTTCTTGCCACATTCTGCCACCATTTGCCTCTGTTTCCCATTCTTGGACCGTGCCTTTTGGATGCTGCAAAAGGTGCTTAAATTCAATCTCCTTATTTGTCATATCCCTTCTAAATATTGGCGACCAGACCACAAGCCATGACTGCCTTTTTTATTGATCACATGGGAAGCCATGATATTTCTTTCTGTTGTCACCTAATTCAACATGGAAACACCTGATATAGTGCAACATTGTCACCACACATCTTCCTAGAGTGCAAAACCACCTCTGGCTTTTCATACCAGTATCTTTCAAAAGATATCTACTATTCTAAAAAGCAGGTCCCCACAGCCCAGCATCCTGTTATTGCAAAGAAGCTTTAATAAGCCACTCCCTCATCTGAACTCTGCATTTACTTCAAACAATAGGCCCAAATTGAAAACAACATGATTTGGTTGACTAGGGCACATTACATTTTTTGTTGAGAGAGAATTGAAAACTTATTCGAAAAGCCTGCCAAAAGACGAGAAAAGAATACAGCCCAAGACTGAGACAAAAACCAAGAAGAAAGTTTAGCAGACTTTGCTGCTCTTACATACGAGGCCCATTCCGAAACAACACTTTTCACTAAGCAATAACCTCTTCAACTGAAGGTTCCTCATTTTGAAAACAATGACCATTCCAGATTTTCTAAATAAACCATAGAATTACGATCACAAGAAGCCTTCAAGTAGCTTTCTAAGCTTCACCCATATCACCTCCGTGCCAAGCCCATAAGAGATGGTCAACCGACTTTGGAAAGAAGAAGCCCATAGGAGATTAGGGCCCACTACATTGAAAAATCAATGAAAAGAAGAAGAAGAAAGGAAAAAGAAATTGATGGTTTACTCGTGTCTTTTTCAAAATTTCCTCAAAATGGTCCACAGGGCTTCATTTCACCAAATCACACTTTCATCTTGTGCTTTGATATTCAATGTAGGCAGATCTGGTAAAAAACCCTCTGTCCATCCTCCAAGCTTAAAATCAAGAAAAGAGTTGAAAATATGGAGAAAAACTGAAAAAAAGTGGACAATGTTGCATATAAGCATGTGTCCGAGGCATGTGATGCATGTGTGTCTTGGTTCTGATGTGGCCTGAGATGGGCCAATAAACATAGCATATTTTGTGTTCTTTAAACCTAGCCCTTCAATATTAGGCTTTCTTGAAGGGTAAATGTTTCTTGTGTAAATGTTTTGTAGCTTGCTTTTGAGTTTCCTTCTGAGTTCATTGTTTATGGTGCTCGTTGTTGAAAGGTGAACTATGTTTATGTTTTGAAACTTGGATATATTTGTCATAAGATATTGCTATGATAGCAGAATTTTTTGATTTGGTTTATTGTGACGATTCAAAGCCAATGTTTCTCACTGCATAATATATTTATTGTTGGTGAAGAGTTTCAAGGCATGTGGATGTGTTAGTCATATTCATTTTGGGTTTTCAGGGTTAACTTTGGCGCCACTTATCATTAACGTTGATCCGAATTTGAATGTAATTCTGACTGCATGCCTGACGGTGTATGTGGGTTGCTACCGTTCTGTCAAGCCAACACCACCTTCAGTGAGTATGGTCATTGTCATTGAAGCATTTCTAGCATTCCTTTTGTCTCTCTCTTGGTTTTGGGTTAACTGGTATGCATTCATTGTGTTTGTCCCATATGTAACATGTTGATACATGCAGGAGACAATGTCAAATGAACATGCCATGCGCTTCCCTTTGGTCGGGAGTGCTATGCTTCTCTCATTGTTTTTACTCTTCAAGTTTTTGTCAAAAGACTTGGTTAATGCTGTACTTACATGCTACTTCTTTATGCTTGGGATCATCGCACTTTCGTAAGTTCTCTCAATGTGGTTCCTGCCACTAATATTTAGTTTCATCTTCAGTTAATAATTCTGGGATTGTTAACTGTGATCTCTCATGTGCCTCTGATTTTCAGCGCGACATTGTTACCTGCGATTAGGCGTTTTCTTCCAAAACACTGGAATGAGAACCTCATTGTCTGGCATTTTCCATATTTCCGTTGTATGTGTGCTCCTTCCTATTCTCTGCATCTTTATTTTGTCAAATGCTCATTGTGTACCGGTTTGTTTTCTTCTGGCAAATCTTAGTTCTTACAGTTACTTTATGAAAAAAAAACAGGCTCTCAGTTCTCTCAGTTACTTTGTGAACTGATTTTCTAACATGATGTCTATAGTAACTTAGGATTATGTTTTCTGCGAGCCCTTTGTTCCATATGTTTTCTGCTAGCAATTCGTCACTGATCCATGGGTTTACTGATTTTTATTTTTTGGTTGCTCTTCTCTCTGTATTCTATGGTGGATAGAATGAGTTATTTGCTCATGGATGCCATTCTTCTGCCATTCGTTACTTTTTGTTGTTAATTTGAGTTTTCAGCTTTACTAGGTGATCCAGTGTTATAGTGCCATCAGCATCGGGTGAATGGGTTTTTCACAAAAAATCTAGGGAAGTTGAATGCATTTAACTTCTAAAACTATTCCTGCATTCATTTCTAACATCCCTCAAACTATTGTGGTGTCACTTCGTAGGATTTCTATTAGTGTTTTGTAACGCTAACCTTAAGTTTACACTTATGTTGTTCTTAGTCTTCTGACTATCCTTTTACTGGCTAAGCGTGCATGCTGTTCTGCTAAATTATGGCTTGTAGTTATAATTTGGCTAGTTTTTATAAACTGATAGTCAAAAAGTATTTAGTGTTAATACACAAATGAACTTGATGCACCAAATTAAGGGCTATGACACATTAAAGCAATTAATTTTAGTAAGCATTCTAAATGTAAATTTACCAAACCATGAAGTAAACATCTCTGGAACTTAAATTTTTTTGTCATGCTCAAGGAATGATTGTTCTAGGATCATGTCACTGTTTTGTACAATTTGGTTATTTTAAAGTCACATCTTTGTTTTTGTTCGACTTTCAACAAGTTAGTGTACCACTTAGTCGAAGAACAGGGAATTAATGTTTGGGAGACGCTTCTGTTTTTCAGTTTTCTTTGCTTTCTTTAACGGTTTAGAGGGTTGGTTCTTTGGGATTTGTGTTTGTGAAGAAGTTTTTTTTTTTTTTTTTTCTTTTTCTTCTATTATGTCATTATCATAGCTTTGTCCTAGCTGTTTGGAAGTTATCTTTACCATCTGTACAATTCCTGTTTTGCGAGCATCAGTCCCAGGCATTATCCTCAGCAACAGAACAAGCCTTGTCCTAGATACCTTGCTGTTTGGCAGTCATCTTTACCGCCTTTACAATTCCTGTTTCGCCTGTCATTCATAGGCAGTATACTCAGTGTGGGTACAAGCCTTCTATGCCTTCTCACTTCCTCAACCCAAGTCCTTTTGGTCTTCCCTTGATCTTGGTTTTAGGGCCTTCAACTCCTAATCAGAGTTCTCTCCTTGCTGGGACTTTCTGTGGTTTTGCTGCCCATGACCGAACCATTTCATTCAGTTCTCCATCATTTTGTTTCCTATTGGGGCTACTTTGAGGCTACTTCAGATGTCTTCCTTGATTCCATCCTTCTCAGTCTTGCTTAGATCCATATCAACATCCTCATCTTTGTGACGCTTGTCCGTTGCCGCCCATGTAGAATTGCCGAATGAATGAAGTTTTCCCTTTAGTTTCATTGGCATGCCGGGATCACACAATCCTTCGTAGGCACATCTTCACTTAATTCACCCAGTACTGATCCTGTTGTAAACACTGTCATGACTCTACCAATGCTTTTGGATTATAGAGCCAAATAATGAAGCAAAAACCTTCGGGAATCTCCTGGTTATCAATTTTAAGTAAATCCTTGCCTCCATGACTCATCATCGTCATTACCATCTAAGCATTATCCCAACCATTGTTCAAAGTATCTCTGATATTACAATAATATCCCCAATATTATTTGTATCTCGATGATACTGATAACATTGGTAGCGATAACATTGGTAGTATCTGAAATTCCGGGTATCGGCGATATATCGCTATGTATCGCTAATGTGTCGATATCACCAATATTTTCGACTGTGTAAACTCTACGTGCCACTTGTCTCACTAGATGCCAATGCATTGCCAATATTTTCGACTGTGTAAATTCTAGGTGTTGCTTGCATTGTAAGTGTATTGGCGATATTTTGATAATATCACCAATGTATCGATATTGCGAAAAATCTGTTAATTAAAAAATGTTTGGATGGATGGGATGGTTGGATGGATAGATGGGATGGATGGAATGTTTGGATGGTTGGATGGGGTGGATGGATGGTTGGGTAGTTGGATGGGATGGATGGATGGTTGGGTAGTTGGATGGATGGATGGATCATCATGCATGTCTATTATGTTTATATGCTTATTAATGTAGGGATCTATAATGTATGAATGCATTATAATTGTTTGTTAACTTGTTAATTGGTTTAATGAGATTGAAGTTATTGTTGTGTTATTATTATTGGATTAATTTCTTATGACTACACATACTTTTAGGCCTTATTAAATGGGAACTTATTAATTATTATGTATGCGTTCTTTTACAATTTTTTGATTCATAAATATGCAAATATGTTTATTTTAGCATCTCCTGAAGTTTCAATGGAAAATTACATCATTTTCCCAAGTTTCCCCGCATTTCCAGAAATCGGCGATATTATAGGTAATATTGATATTGTTTCTGTATGACCGGCTAACAAAGCTTGTCGCAATACCGATACTTCGAACATTGATCCCAGCCAATTGGGGTTGCTACACGAATCCGGTTCCGCCATTCCACTCTATCAAGGACCATATCCTTAGTTAAACCACAGGTCATCAAGTCATTTCTTACTACCTCCACTCGTGTCCTTTTCGGCCCCTTGCCCTTTTAGAGCTTTCAACTTGAACCAACTCATTCCTAACTGCTATAATTTTTGGTCTCCGTTCTGCATGCCCAAACCATCTTGCTACTTCCTTCATCTTAATACCTTTAGGTGCTGCTCCTAAGTTCCCTCGAATACGTTCATTTCTAATTCTATCCTTCCTCATCTGGCCACTCTTCCATCTTGGCATCCTTATTTAATCTATGCTATCTATGAACATGTTGTTACTTAACTACCTAGCATTCTGGCCCATAAAGCACAACTGGTCTTTTAATAATCCTATAAAATTTCACCCTTGGTTTGCTTGGTATGCGGTGATCACATAAAATTCCAGAGGCACACCTCCACTTCTTCACCCAAATCTCTCAGCTCTCATGAATTATTGACTCAAGATATCATAAATGGTCATTTTTGGGTGCTTCTTGACACTGACAAATCTTGTTGTCAATGATTTCTTGGCTTGGGAATTTCTTAGTAGATTTTTAAAATTTTGATGTGTTTCTTGGAATATTATCTTTTCCTACATGCACTTCTTCATCAGCAGTCTTAACTAATTTCTTGTTTCCACTCCAGTGTTACTAAAATTGCATTTCAACTAATGCAAACAAAATACACCATGGGAACTCTTCCGGTGAATGCCTTGTTAACTCGTCCATAATCAAATGCAAAATGATATGGGCTCAGTGCCAACTCCTAGTGTAAGCCTATAGTAATTGGAAACTTACTTACCTCTTCACTAGTGGTCCTCATATTTGTTACCACTCACTCATACATATTCTTAATCATGTCAATATACCCACTTGAGACTCCTTCCTTCCCTAAGAACTACTGGATTTATTCTCGAAACACCCTATTCTAATACTTTTTCTAGGTCAATGACCATGTGGAGTGACCCTGTTCTATTGCTTTTTCTAGGTCAAAGACCATGTGGAGATCCTTCCTCCATTCCCTAAATTTCTCCATCAACTGCGAAGTAGGAAAATAGCTTTAATGGTTGACCTTCTTGGTATCAATCAAATTGATTTTCTGCTGCAATTGTCTCATGTCTTAATGTTGTTCAATTGCTCCTCCCAATGTTTCATAGCAGTATTTGTAAGTTTCATTCTACGATAATAGTGTAGCTATGTATGTCTGCCTTATTACACACTTAGGACTCAAATAGTACAAGAAACCATACATAATTGTTATATATATATATATTTATATATATAAAGATTCACATAATAGGTTTTCATTGTATAGGTTTCTAAACTATGTGCTGTAGGAAAAAATGTTTAATCAATGAATGTGATTTAATGCACTAATTTTTAGGAATAATGCAATATTGCTGGTATCGTTGATATTATCGAGATATTGGTGATATCATCAATTATATTGGCGATAACTTGTAAACCGTGTTATTACCTCCGACATCTGTATCGCTGAGGTGCAATATGAATAATATCAGCAATATTTTGAACATTGGTTGGATGTCACCTATAATAGTTTTAAGCATGTAGAGTTTCAAGAGTAACAGTTGTGCTAGTTTTGGTCTTGTTCGTAGATATCAGGCCCCCATGTTTGATCCTTCACACCTGGTACCTGTAGTATGTATGGTCGAAACATATACCTTTGTGGTTGTTACTAACAAGGTAACCAAAATGGGATGTTCTTTTTGGTCCATGTACCGTACGCACAAGTACACATGGCCTTGGGGAATGACTATGGAGTACCTGAAATTTTCAATCAATTTGTATTAGAAAGATGAAAAACTTTATGTTTTGATATAATTTTAAGGCTGACAAGACTAAGCTATAATGCATAAAGTTAGGAAGTTAAATTAAATATAAAGTTATAATTTGTAAAGAATAAAAAACAGAGAACTTACATCTCAACAACCCTGATATTCAAATAGAAACCGCTGCCATAGCCTCTTTTCGGATTCCCTTGGATCCTAATGGATGTAGACCCATGAAGGAAAGATAAAATACTGCTTGATAAGCTACCATGTATGGAGTTGTCGTGGTACCACACGTTAACTGTATGACAACCAACCTGTTCAACAGGTGCACCCTGCCATGATGTTTAGATGCCACAAAATAGGCCGATCCAGCCCTTTGTTGCATGTGCAATCATCTAACCAGGTGATGCTCCTGCTTCAAATTGTGCTACAGACTCACGCTACTGCCCTTGCTTCCTAGCCGTTTATACTTGCTGTTAACAGTCTTCAGTGTACATGTGATGTAGTATATTTGAGTGTGAGGGTACTTATTACTGCTCATCCTGTGTTGTGGCATGCACTTGGAGATATGGTAGGAGACTCTTCTATGATGACAATGGGTTTATCTCTCTTTCACTATTATAAGGAAATCTCAAGGGAGAAGGGATGGCTGATGGACTTTCAAGACTAGGGAAGGAAGAAAGGGAGAGGGAGGGGATAATAAGGGAATGAGGGAGGAGAAGAAGAGAGGAGAATGGGGAAGGATCACACGTATAGCTACCATGTAACTAGAGAAAAGACCATGGAAAGGATCAAGAAAAGGTGGGAAGGAGAGAGAAGGGGACTTCATGATGGCCTCTATTCCTATACTGTCTTTATTTATTATCCTTCTTGTTACAAAAGAAAAGTTCGATATTAAAATCAAAGGAAATCTAAAAGATACATCATTATCTCCATATCTCCAAGTGTATGTTGCAACACAAGATGATTCGATATAAGCAGTCTCACACTCAAATATAGTGTGTAGCACGTACACCTAAGACTCTACTTTAACACTTGCTAACATTTTGAATTAGACGCTTCCCTGCTCCTACACCCGAGTCTCTTGCCGCTTCATTGCGCACTCAGTGCAACTATAATCCGACCATCAGGGGGGCCACACCATAGAAAACGGTGTAGAACCCCACAAAAACCTCAAAATTCAAGTGGTGGGCCCACCTGTTGATTGGATTAGCCTGATTTTGAGGCGTCACCTCATAATGGTGGGGCAAATTGGATGCTAACACATACCACTTGGGTCCCACCTCTTGAATTTGGAGGATTTTGGGTGGTTGCACATTGTTCTCTATGGTGTGGCGTACCTAATAATTGAATTGTCCTATTTTTATGCTGGGTGCTCATCATGTTGTGGGTAACCTATTGGACAAGTTGGATGTCTTACACGCACCACATAGGCCCTACAACAACTGGATAGTGGATACCATGGTCATATTATGTTATTGAGATTATAGGATTATTTTCCTTTATATATATATACATATCTACTTATATACCATACCAGAAACTTTCTTTTTCCACTTTGAGGTAGGGGTAGAATGCTCTGGGTAGCATGCCCCTCTAGGTCCAGTGCTTGGGGCCCTAAACTTTTCCTGAGCGTCAGGCCTGGGCTCGAAATCTTGACCTGGTGTCTGGGCTGGCAGGGCCAGGGCCAATGATGAATGTCCCAGTCCAATCATCAAGTACGCCACTCTTGTGCAAAAGGAATGGATGATATAAAGACACTTGTGAGCAGTTAGCTTCAATGTACATATGTAGTTTAAAAGCACTTTTGGACCCAGATCTTGTTCCTGTGGTCGAAACCATTTATATGATGGGACTCCTCATGGATGGAGATGTCCTAATTTTTTAAAATTAAATTTGAACTCATTTCAAATCTTTAATCATTTACTCTTTTCCTAATAGGGCCAACCCCAGCCTGGCCCGCCCCGGTCGTGTAGGGCCAGGGCCAAGGCCCCTTTGGGCCAATTAGGGTCAGGGCGGTCAGGGCTGGAACCAGGGCGAAGTCTTGTGGATGAGGCCTGGCCCTAGCACGGCCCATTGCCACCCCTACCTTGACATACTTTTTCTGTTCTGTATGAGTGCCTGGCAACTAGGATTTTCTTGAGGGTTGCTGATGGATTTTTCTTTCACTGCTATAGATGGACCCGTATGTTAGAAGGTCTTTCATTTTTTATTCCCTATGATCTGGTTTAGTTGACCTGTTTGTGTTCCTGTATGTGGATCATTGTTCTTGCATTATCTTTATACCTTCCTGACACAGCTGTGGAGCTAGAGTTCACAAAATCTCAGATTGTTGCGGCAATTCCAGGAACTTTTTTCTGTGCATGGTATGCTTCACAGAAGCATTGGCTGGCAAACAATATACTGGGGCTCGCATTCTGCATTCAGGTTTGCATGTGCTTGCACAAAAAGATGCTGCAATTGTAATATTCATTTTTCGTGCTGACCGGTGTTACTTTTTGTCTGTCTTTTCTTTCTTATGGCTTTTGTTAAAAGTAATATCTTATGTGGTCCTCTAGGAAGTTTATATCTTAATGCAAGAGATATCTGTCAAAAAATCTCTCTCTCAAAAAAAAAATAATAATAATAATAAAAAAAAAAAGAAAAGAAAAGAAAAAAGAATAATATCTTATGCCAAAAGATATCTGCAAGTGTCTCTTTATTTCTCGATTGATTGTGGTGGTCTAGGAAGTTTATACTTTTTGATATTTGTCAGCTACTTGTGTGGTAAATTTAGTGCAAAAAAATTATTTAACAAAATTAGTCAATTTTGTTTTGAAGGGAATAGAAATGCTCTCTCTTGGTTCTTTCAAAACTGGCGCCATCCTCTTGGTAAGTTCTGGATTCTTGATTTGTATGCCTGTTAGGAGCATATTTGTTATTGTCAGCTACATTGACATTGATGATCTTGGTTTTTACTTTTTTCAATTGTTACTTATTGATGAATTACAATAGTTCTGCTTAACATCTGAAAAAATAAACCAGATAAATTTCTAATATATGCCAGTTCTTGCCACACTCTCTTTCGGTAAAATGTTGGCAATTTCATTATCTTTTTGGAAGTTGACATTTTATTCATAGGACTTGGGAGAACAAAACCCCAAATAATACAAGAACAGTTACAACCTGACTAGGAATGGCCAATCATTTTGGCCAAAATCTGAGGTGCAAGAGGTCCATCCTATTACATTCATTTTAACCTTCTTATATACATCTTGCCTCCAACCCTCTTTCTTTTTGGAAGCAACGATAGTTTCTCTCCCCTGAAATAATCCAAAATACAGCCATCATGATTAACTTGCCCAGCAAGATCTCCTTTTTCCTTACACCACTGCTCGACCATGCTAGTGGGAGACCCATAAAGGAACCTGGCAATGACATCACCTATGATATGCCGAAAATGATGCAAGGGCCTGTTTGTTAACACTGAAAAAATTCATGGAATGCAGAACCTAGAGAGCGCTCCGCGTTAAGTGATGATTGTTAACGCCGAACCTTTAAAGCGCTCTCTGATTTTTTCTGATTTTTTTTTTTTTTTTTTTCGGGGATGGAGGTTTGGCTTAATGATGATCACGGATTGTGCTCTATGGATTCTTCTAAAAAAATGCTTCCAAAAATTGCCCGTGTCCGTTGCCAAAAAGACCTAACGGTCTTGATCTTTGGCTGCCTGAAGTGGGCTTCACTGTGATGTTCAAGTGAAATCCATCCTGATCATCAAGTGAGTCACCCCATCTAAACCGTAGGCCCCAAAATCAACCCCACATGAAGTTTTTAACGGTCAATTACCACCGTTTCTTGTACTATGGTCCATCCGAGACTTGAATTTGCTTCTTTTTTTGGATCATGCCCTAAAATGAGCTTTCAATACAGATGGACGGCGTTGATGTTGTCACATACATCATGGTGGGCCTCATAGTTAGGGGTCCAACCCACCTTGGTGGACATCGAAGCCGCTCTCGAATTGGAAGGGATTGTGTGTTGTGCCACACACCACCTACCTCGGTGGTGTGTTGACGTCACCAATTTATGTGGGCCCCACCATGATATATGTGTTATATCCACATCGTCCATCTATTTTGCGAGATCATTTTATGGCATGAGCCCAAAAATGAGGCAGATCCAAAGCTGAAGTGGACCACACCTCTAAAAGCAATGAGGACAATGATTCCCACTGTTGAAACCATCCTAAGGCCCACTGTGATGTTTATTTGCACCCAACCTATTCTAATTGGGTTGCAACTAATTATCTGATCGACCTTCCTTTGTTGAATGTTAAATATACCTAGTCGTACCGTCAATCTCCTCCCATCCTTTGTCGGCTGGACCGGTTTCTGGTTGCCCATGGTTGGTTAGAGGCCTTTTCTTTGATCTCCCAGCTGGGCCTCCCTTGTCCTAGCTTAGACCATTGTCTAATACTATTGGACTCTGTTGAGGAAAGGTGGTTGCCTCAGCCTTTAGATTCGAGCTCTCCTAGTTGGAAGTTGATGGATTCTCCTCCCTAATTTCCAACTAGTGGTCCTCGTTCATCATTTTTGGTAGCCCTAGTTGTCTTGAGTTTGAAATCGAAGCTTCTCAATCACAATCCGATCAATTGGAGGAGACTCAGGAGGAATTCTTAGCTCCTACTATTAATATTCTTTCGCAAATTCAGCTTCTAGATGTGTAGAAGGAATCTAGCCCATCTCTGAGGTGGACTTTTTTCTTAGGACCTCCTCGAGGTCAGACTACTCTTGTATGATCTTGTAACACGAAATCAAATGGAAATAATGTTCTTGAAACCAATGGCTGAAAGGAGGAGGCCAAAATACTCACTTCTTTCATGCCATTGCTAGTGCGAGACCATGTTCCAATAAGATTAGCTACAATTCTGGTAATGATCTCCCTAATTCCAGACAACAGGCATGCGATTCTTTCATCTCCTTTTCTAATCTTCTCACTGCTGATGATTATATAAGGCCAAGGTTAGATAATTTGGTTCTCTCAATTTTTTTATTTTTTATTTTTTTAATTTAATTTTTTTTTATTTTTTGAGGATGTGGCTTTGAATGTCAAAGCCCTCTTCTTGGAAGCTGAAATTAAGGAAGCAGTTTTCTCCTTAAGCAGAGAAATCTCTTGGCCCAATTGGTTCTCCCTTAGCCTTTTTCCCAATTTTTTGGGAATTAATTAGATGTGACTTAATTGTGTTTATCCATGATTTCTATTCCTTTAGTTCTCTGTCTAGAGCTATGGGTGCCTGCATTAATGTTCGAAATATCGGTATCGCGTTACGTGTCGCATCCTTGGGATACAGATATGTATCAATTATCACATGGGAGATATCATTTGTATTGGGGAATTTATCACACGGGAGATATTGTTTGTATCGGGGAATATGTTGCACTTTTTGAGAAATATGGTTGAATTTTTCAATGAAACTTCAGGGATTGTTAGAAAAGACCTTAATAAACACTTTTAAATCATAACATCTCAAAAAAGAAGTGCACATAATAGGTTTCCCTTGTATAGGGTCCTAAGCTATGCATTGCCTGACTGAACTAATGCAACTATATTCAAATTGAATGCATAACATTTAGCGTATGTGATGATCATTTCATCAAACGCTCCTAAATACTTCGAAATTAGTCTCAATTGACTTATGGTTGAAGGAAAAGTTTTGAAAAAATAATATATTAATAATATTTTGTTAATTTTTAATTAAAAAATAATTTTTTTTTTCAAAAAATTGACAAGGACTTGACAAATTAGTAGATCAAACCTCATGCCTCATTGTTGGAGTGCAACATTGCAAGCAATTTGGTAGAAATTGGGAAAAATTTGAATTTCATCAATTTTCCTGAAATCGGACCACCTACACTCAATTTTCAAAATTAGAATGTATGTGATTATCATTTCATCAAATACTCTTAAATACTTCAAAATTAGTCTCAATTGACAACTAGTTGAAGGAAAATTTCAAAAAAATAAAAATGGAGAACATGAAGAACCAATGGATATCGAAATCAAAGCTCCAACTCTATGATTTTTCATGCAAAACATGAAGAACCAATGGACTTATAACCATTTGATACTGATTTAACATAATTTCAACAAAAACGGGGATCGAAAATTGAAAATGCTCTTCAGATCGAACATGTGGGATATATTGCCACTACACGTGTGTTTTGTATCACATAGGTGGGATACATATATCGTGGGATATATCGGCCGTTATTGTCGATATTTAAAACATTGGGTTGCATCTAATCTTGGAAAAATTCTTTGTTGTTTCGAAGTAGTGTTTCATGTCTCAAAATTAACTTGTTCAAGAGTGAAATGTTACGCATTAGCATTCCTTTGGATTGCCTCTCCAGCTTGGCTAAGGTTTTTAGTTGCAAGGCAGAGGCATTCCTGACCTTGTATCTTGGTCTTCCCCCTCTATATTGGGAACCCCCCCAAGCACCTCTGAGATGTGGCTATTGAAAGAATCGAACACAAATTGGCACCTTGGAAAAGTAGGTGATTGTCCCTTGGAGGCTACCTTAACCCCATCAAAGCGACGCTTTCCAATATGCCCACCTATTTTCTCTCACTCCATTGTTATCCTAAATCAGTCTTGCTTAGGATTGACAAACTTAGGTGCAATTTTCTTTTGAATGACCACTCTGGTGTTTAGGGCCTAAAAATTGAGGTGCTGAGGCCATGGGCGATGCACATAACAAAACGAGAAGAAGAAATGGAACAGAAGGGCAAATGTTGACTGATTTGCTGGTTGACGTGCCGAACGACGCGCCGGACCACCACGTGCTTTGCGGAAGTCAAGAAGGGAAGCCTAGCAAGGGGCTCGTGGGGTGATGCACAAGCCGGGTCGCTGCTGTGCCAGTGCCTTGCCATAGCGTCGCGTTGAGCGACGTGCAACCCCCCTAAACTCGCCACATGTCAGATCATCATTCGCCTCATCCACTACTCTCGTCGCCTATAAATAGCCCAGACAGTTCTACGGGAGCTTAGTTTGGATCATTGGACAAAAGAGGAAATCAGAGGCCGTCGTCAGAATTCCAGACTCCCTCCCTTGAACCCCAAAGTGCGACATCGATAGGTGAGAACGCTTGCGTGATGGGATTGTCTCAGCGAGTTGTCTGGCGTGTCAAGTCGATTCCTCGATGGACAACCCCACAACAAAAGATAAAGGAGGGAAAGGCGGAGTGCCGCGCACAGTGTGACAAGTCCTGCGATGGCCATGGCTTCCCACACAGTGGCCTTGGCTTCTTCGCATAAGCAAAATCCCGATGTGCGGTGGTACATTAACTCCCGCAGCGGCCCGAGTATGGTGCAAAGTGATATGCTTCCTCGCGCGACAATTCGCTGGTCGTTCGTGATGGCCACGATTCTCATGTGGTGGCCTTCCTTGGCTGCGCGACAGTCCGCAGTTCACCCGTGGTAGCTCACCGGTCACCCGCGACAGCCGTAGTGCCCCCTGTGGTAGCCAAGACAGGTGGCACAATGACTTTCGCTCCACCATAAAGTTCGCTGGGGACCCAATTAAGCTCAATCAATTCTCATGAGGGATCATAGCAATGCAAAACATCCACAACAACTCGAGGATTATAATGATATGAGTATCTAGTGTTTGTAAAACAACTATCTAATTACCTTCCCTATCACCAGGATAATGTTAATGCTAAGGACCTCCACTGCTTGGAGTTGGTTAGTGGCTCGCTTACCAAGGGTAAATCTCTATGACTGGACTCTTTGAGTCCAGAGTTGCGGATGGTCTTCCCTGAAATCTGTCCTGAAGGTGGAATTGCCCGATCAGAGGCTTAATGGTATGGTCCAAATGAGTAAAATAAGTCAGCCTCAGAGGCGGAACTCCGATTTTTCTTCCGAGAACTCTGATTCCATCCTCTATGAATTTCGATTCCATCTTCAAAGAACTCTGAGTTGGTTTTCCTTGAGTCTCCGTCCAATAGGTGGAGCTCACAGCTGAGCCACTCGGCCAGGGGCTTGACATGACCCAAAATCTGAATAAATAAAAATGACTCAATACCACTTGATCAACCCGAAATGGCACGACTTGGACTGTTAGCTTTGCGGTATAGATGGCGAGCTTGTTGCAATTTTGGTGTCATTCTTTGGAAACACAATTATAAACTATTCGCTTTTTAAACAAGGGTATTTTACATGATTTAATTAAGGGCTTGTGCCAAACCATGACCCGGAATGTTAAGAACTCGGAATCTTTGTAATAAAATGTGCGTTGTCTTCTTATGTGTCTATTTATATTTATTTGTGAATGCCCTTGAAAATTCCTCAAATAAAGAAAATGCACAAAAATAATTGCGCTAATATCTGACACTCCCAAATTTCACCTCCTTGAGGTTGTAAGCTGTATTGTGAAGGGGGAGCATGTATTTGCACTATGTCAGACATTTTACTTGGGGCTCTTGTGGTGTATAGGGAAGCCTGTCAAGCATCTATCAGACAAGGTGATAGAGAGAATCGAAAGGAAACTGTGTGGAAGAGTTGTTACCTATCCTCGGGCGATTGATTGACTCTAATAAAAAAACTTTTTTGAACACACTATTTTATTTCATGCCCCTATTTAAGTGTCCACAAGCTATGGGAAATGTTGGATAAGATTAGGAAGGACTTCCTATGGAGGGGTCTAAAGATGGTAGCAAATTTCACCTCTTGAAATGGGGGTTGTGTAGGTCTGTGTTTCAGGGTAGAGCGGGGTTATAGGACTTGTGCATACGAATCTTGTTGCTCTTGCTAACTGGTTATGGTGTTTTGGGGTGGAGGAAGGTTGCTTTTGGTGTTAGATCATTGCTAGGGTCCTCTCTAAGTCTCTATCGGCTCTAAGATTGGAGTTCAAGAAAGGAGTCTCTTTTTCCTCTTTTATCCCTTGGCCCATGTTGGGTGGCTACGTCTATAGAGGGATATTCTTGTACATTATTCTCTTCTTAGGGTTGATATATATCGTTGCTTTCTTGGAGGGTTTAGCAGAAGGGCAAACCTCACCAATCCGGAGTTATGTTATGTGTGGTGATTTCTCTTGGTTTTCTAAAAAACCTATCATCTATTAGCTCTAAGATTGGAGTTAAGGAAATGAATCTTTTTTTCCTTAGGTGATGGGATCGGATTCAGGTCTTGAGAGGATGTTTGGTGTGGTGATTCTCCCTTACAAAAAGATTTCCCTAGATTGGCTTGTTTTGCGCCTTCTAAAGATTTGAAAGTGGCAAATTGTTACTCTCTTTGCTACTCCTTAAGTGTGTTGGACGCCTCCATGTTGAAGAAATCTTTCAGATAGCGAATTGGATGAATTTGTTTCCCTTGTGGTTCGATTGTAGAACGTCTCCTCAACAAGGGGAGTCGACTCTACGGTGTAGAGTGCCCACAGCTTGGGTTGGTTCTCGGTTAGATCTTTTTACAAGGTGATTTGTCCAGGTGGGATGGGAATAGAAGGGGACCATGCCTATCATTTTTGGTTCTCTGGTGCGCCTCCCAAGGTCACCATCTTCACTTAGTGAGTAGGAAGGTTTTGACAATAGATAATCTCTAGAAGAGGTCCATGATCATTTCGAACATTTGTTACTTGTGCATGCAAGTGGCTGAGCCTATTGATCATCTATTCATCTAGTGTCCTTTTACACTCAAGGTTGGGTGCACTTTCGTGCTATTTTCAAAATGCCTTGGGTTATGCTGTGTAGGTTGAGGGACCTCCTTTGGGCATGACATGGGGGAGGTGTGAGAAGAAAGGTGGGGTTATGTGGCATTTGGTTTTGCTAGTTGTGCGGTGGGTGATTTGGGGTGAGAGGAAAAGCCAGTGCTTTTAGAACTCCTCAAGCTCGGTCAAGGCGGTAGTGGCTTCACTTAAGGTGTCCATGTTTGAATGGGTATCTCTTTTAAAAGATGTGAATGATTGTAATATGTCTACATTTTGGTTGTAATTCTCATGGGCTCTATTCCTTGTATTATTTTCTTGTCTTGCTTTTGCAAGTGAGCCTTTTAAAAAAAAAAAAAATCCATTATCCTTCAAAAAGAAAGAAAAATTGATTTAGGGGATCATCATCATCATCTAAGCCTTATTCCAACTAATTGAGGTTGGCTACATGAATCCTATCTGCCATTCCACTCCATCAAGGGCTATAACTTTAGTTAGACCATAGCTCATCAAAGTCTTTTCGTAGTACCTCCACCCACCAGGGCGTTCCCCTTCCCCTTCTCCTTCTCGTTCCCCTTTTAGAGCCTTCAATTCATACCAACTCACTCCTAACTGGCGCAGTACTTGGTCTTCATTGCACATGACCAAACCATCCAAGTCTACTTTTCCTCATCTTATTATCTACATGGTGTGCTGTAACGGCCGTTACGTAAAGGTAATAGTGTCAACCGTTACACGTTACGGGGTCGTAACAATCGTAATGGTTGTTATGGAAAAAATGACCCATAACAGCCATTACAACCCTCATTTCCCTTGGCCCTTGGTCAATTAAGGTAAGGCCAGTGGAGCCTCGCGAAACGAGTCAACACCGACTATCAATAAAGGAATTCTTCTTATCGAGGAACGAGGGGTATAGTCTAGGGGCTGGCCGCAACTGAGTAGCGAGGCATAGTGGCGCCCTCGCCTAGTGCCATTCCCGGACCTAGTAGCAGACGGGCGGGTCGGGCCTGAATTCGGATTGGACCTGACTCTTCTTTGCTTGAGCTGCTCCGACGCACCGCCACTATATAGGTCGGAAGATCTCAGTTGTCCTGGACTGGACAAGTATGTAGATATCTATGCTATGTATGTGAGAAATCACCGATAGTAGGGTTTCCCTAAGAGGTTCTTTGCGTACGAGGGAGTAGTTAATCTGACTCCTGCCCGGCTCCATTACGCACCCCATAAAGGCCGTAATGGCCTCTTAATGATCCATTACGGGCCATTATGGGGCCGATACGTTTTTTGTTTTTGTTTTTGTTTTTGTTTTTCAATAAAAAAGAGTGACCATAATGGCCGTTATGGGGGCTGTAACGGCTGTTATAGCCTGTATTATAAAGGTAAAGTTAGTGGTCGTTATGGCCACTGTTACCGTTACAGAATACCTTGATTACCTATTGGCGCTTCTCCTAAGTTCCCTCAAATACATTCACTTTTACTTCTATCCTTCCTTGTCTTGCCACTCATCCGTCTCAATATCCTTATTTCAGCTGCACATCCCATGTACATGTTGTTCCTTAACTGTCTAACATTCTGTCCATAAAGCATGGCTGGTCTTGTAGCTATACTCTACAATTTCCTTTTCAGTTTGAGTGGTACATGACAATCACATAAAACTCCAGAGGCACATTTCCAAAATTTGCACCCAACTTGAATTCCATGGGTGACACGACTGACATCCTTCTCAACCTCTCCACTCTAATGAACTTGAACAATATGATATTGCTGATATCAGGATACTTCTATAAATAGATGAAATTTGAAAGAAAATCAGGAAAAATCCCCCCAAACCAAAAACTCCATGTTTTGTTTGATTTTTTTTTTTTTTTTTTTTTTTTTTGGGGGGGGGGGGGGGGGGGATGGCAGATGTATGTATGTATGGATGCATGGATGATGTATGTAAGTATGTATAGATGGATGGATGTACCTATGTATGAGTGGCTGCATGGATGGATGGATGAATGGATGCATGCATAGATGATGTATTTATGCTTGCATGGATGGATGGTTGTATATTTGTATCTATGGATGTATGCATGGACTGATGGATGATGTATGTATGTATGTTTGTATGCATGCATATATGCATGGATGGGCGGATGAATGGATGGATGTAATTATGTATTTTAGGCACAAAGATAATGACATCGAACTGCCTTGGAACTCCATGTGGGTTTGAGGCAAAGGTAGTGTTTTCATTCTCTTTAATTTTTAGATGTATTGTTTATGTTTTATTGCTTGCATTCTATGGTGTCTGAATGATATGGGATCATTTTGGATATAATTGCACTAGTTTTTTCCCAACAAATGGTTTACGCACCTATAAAATGGAAATTTATTATATACAATTGGTTTTTGTAATATTTTGATTCTTAAATGTGTAAACATGTGTCGTTTAACATCTCCTGAAGTTTCACTGAAAAATGTCACTGAAAATCTCACATTTTTTCCCAATGTTTCTCCAATATTTCCCTCAGTCAATGATATTTTTCCAAATATTGATGGTAATATTGGTGATACTGATACATGTTTCCATATCCCCAGTCATAGATACGTGTAACGATAGCGATACTCTAAACACTGCTAATCACAAGATATATTCCTGCCATTTTATTTTTTAAAACTATTTCAGACATGCTGATCATATTAGAAATGGTTCTGGTTGACAATGATTCTCGCATTTTGTGATTTAGGGTTCAATGCCTTTATATTTTTCCTAATGGCAGGCTGGATTGTTTGTGTACGATATCTTTTGGGTCTTTTTTACCCCTGTGATGGTTAGTGTTGCAAAATCTTTTGATGCCCCTATAAAGGTTAGTACCTTTTAATCAATATTGTCATTTTTTCTTGCAATGAACTCAGAATAAACCGTAATTTAAATTCGAGTTTAAATCCGCTGTTCAGTTTCTCTGCTTTTATTATTGTGGCAGCTTTTGTTTCCAACATCAGATTCTTCTCGACCCTTCTCCATGCTTGGGCTTGGGGACATTGTTATCCCAGGTAAGGGCTCAATTTCTTAGCCATGTATTTTTGTCATATATCACACCAAAAGGTAGCCGAAGCCTATTGCTTGGTGATGTTAGCAAAGAGATGGTTGGAGTTGAATTAAGTAATTTGAAGTGAATTTGAATCATCCATAAGTGTTGGATTTTTTTATTTGTCCAATTTCTTTTGCTGGTTTTATCTTGGACTAGCTTGCTGCAGATGCTTGGTGACATATGTAGATTGTCATTCACAAAAGGAAAAGTATTGATTTTCGTACTGTAGATTTTTGTGATGCTACGCTATTTTTATGATGCTACTCTATTTCTTTTGCTATTACATCTAACTAGCTCATTTAAGGAAGGTTTTGAAATAATTTCAGTAATTATTATCTTACAATTCTGCAAGGATTAATTATCAACTTTCTTTATTCCATGAAGGAAATCACTATTTACATCACTCTGAATGCTGGTGGCACCTTTTCCACTTTTAGTTATGTAAGTATGGCTTTGTACCATTGAATAACTGAAAGTAGAATTAATGGGTGCTGCTAGCAGCATAGGTGGTTGTAGAAGGTGTCTCCCTACCAGAAATCACGTTCTATTTGTGCTTGACTATTTGCTGATCAACTACTTGATCTAGCGAATCTCACCTTATCAGATCTCCAGTTGTTTTTATCTAAATATGCTGGATCAGTGATTAGTCTGGAACTCGGGAAACTATAAGTGTTACACATTCATTGAACTATTTCTTACAAAGTGATTCTTGGCAGTTTAGCCCAAGATCATTTCGATGGCAGTTCAAGTATCATGTTATTTACAGAATTGAAATATCAAAATAAAAGTTGTTTTAATTTGTAATATCAAAATATAGTTTGTGCAATGGTACTTGAGCTTCATTGATTTTGTAAGACATTATCTTTGAACTCGCACAAAATGTGAGGGGAAGCGGGAACAGGAGAGCAGATGTTTCAAAATGTTAGGAAGCATAAATGCCTTGGAACAGTAGGGTGTGGTCAGAATGAACCTTGTGCACAGGGTTCAATCACTTAGTGTTTAACTAATAAGGGTAAGAGTGTGTGTGGAAAATAAATATTGAATGCCCGAACAGGTACTCTTGGATAATAAGGAGAATAAAATTAATAAATGAGTAAACTCATTGAATGATAGGTACAAGAACAGATATCGTTGAGAACCCCCTCAGATTGGATTGGAGGATGTATATTTATTTATAACTGTTGTTTCTTCGAAAAGTTGCTTGCTAGAAAATTTTACCAAGTATGTTTTATCCTTGTTTTATTCCATTTTTGTAGTTAGATTGGCCTTGTTGATGCTCATGTCTGTTACCCTTCATGGATTCCTGATGCAATCTGGCTATGGAAGCAATGCGATTTTGGTACCCAAATCACAAGAGTAGACAAGTAAAACACCCAAAAGAATATTGTAATGGAGAGGGATTAACAATTTTATTAAGTTAGAACTTCCTCACTTCTTACAAATACTAAGATAAAGGGAATTTTACAAAATAGTACCTCATTAATATGGTATTTACATCCTGGTACGTTTTTAAATTAAGTTTTCATTAAGCTACCTTATTAATCAAATTATTTTCAAATGGGTACCTTCCGTTAGTTTTCTCTAACTTCAGTCAATTTTATATTATAATTTTTTCCAAAAATAACGAAAATGCCCACCAAAAAGTCTTTGGATGCCAATTGCTAGTAAGGATGTGGCTACTCGTCAGTGCCACATAGTCCATCCATTTTTCCATATCATTTTACGGCATGAGCCCAAAGGCAGATCCAAATATCTGGTAGGCCACACCATAGGAACAGTGGTGATTGAATGCCCACCATTAAAAACTTCCTAGGGGCCCCCATAATGCCCACCATAATGTTTATTTTCCATCCAACCTATTGATTAGCTCACACAAACCTAGATGAAGGGAAAGAACAAACATCACCTTGATCCAAAACTTTTGTAGTCCACTAAAAGTTTTTAATAGTGGGGGTTCATCACCACTGTTGGTCCACCTGAGATTTGGATGTCTCAATTTTGGGCTCATGCCCTAAAATACTTTGGAAAAATGGACAGACATCGTGGATTTAACACATACATCATGGTGGAGCCCATAGTGCATTGCATGTAATCTGGGTCAAAGGCATTGCTTTTGCCTTTGGTGTCTTTGCTGGACGCACACAGGAAGTTCCTTTAGTCGGAAACTATGTGGGGGCCCACAGAAATGCTCGACACAAATCCACTCCCTCCATCAGTTTTTCAAGACCACAACAGGACAAGATTCTAAGGATCAGGCAGATTCAAGACTCATGTGGGCCACACCACATGCAACAGTGGGAACGGAAATGTTCCACCATTGAAACCTTCCTAAAGTCAACCATGATGTTTATAAGCTGTCCAAACGGTTCATAGGGTTATTACCACTCAGATAAACTGTAGCCACAAATATCATCTTGATACAAAACTTCTGTGGCCCCCACAAAGTTTCCAATAGTGAGCATTCAATCCTTGCCGTAGCCTACTGACCCTGCTAGTATCAGGTCCATACTGGTCAGTGCATTGTGGGCCCCACTTTGAATGTGTTTAATCATCCAAAGGTTGGCCATCTAAATGGATGGTTAGAAAACGTTGACAAGTTGCTTGTTTGTGATCCTTAAATTTGTGGGCCACCTGAGTCTTGAATTTCCTTACTTTTTGGCCGAGGTATGTATTTCAATGGGCTTATTACAATCATTCTGTTGAATATCACATATGTATACTAATTTGGGATGTCATATGTGGTCATGTAAATCAATTGAAAATTTTCAATGCATTCCAATTCCTCCCATTTACTCCCATCTGAACAAAATACTTGGATGCAAAATATTTGGATTTCAAATGCATTTCATTTACTCCCATCCAAACACAACTGAGTAAGCCATTCACTCCTAATTCATTAACCTCTAATTCCATTTCCCATTTACCTCCATTTACAAGGTCCCAAATGAGCCCTAAGGTTTTTGCTAAAGAAAGCAATTGACATTTCTTCTCGACTAGGCGTTGCACCAGTGCTAACATTTGAAGCATGTCCATCTCGAGGACTTTCAAAAGTCCAGAAGTGTAAGAATTGGAGCATCTGTGATTTTTAATTTAATTTTATTTTATGGTACTGAAGCTTTTGTCTACCTCATTGGTCCACACAAACTTCCCTCTTGTATGTAGTTGGTAATTGGTGCCATGCTAGTATTGAAATTCCAATAAATCTTTGGTACAAATGTTGCCAAGAATGGAAATAATGGGCATTCAAAAAGCTTTGTGGTTCGGGCCACTCCACAATGGCCTTGTTTTTTTCCCGGTCAACTTTGATATCTTCCTCGTAAATATATACCCTAAAAACACTACCATCCTTGGGGAAACACTTTTTAAATCTACATATATTGATTCCCTCCATTGTACATGAAATATTTTCTTGTAAGTCATTAAGGTAAATAGGTGAATCAGGACTAAAAACAAGAATATCATTGACATAACTAATAACTTGCCCATGAAAGGACCTAAAGCCAGCCCATTTTGAAATCTAGATTGAACGTTTGGACCTAGCTCTGCCTCATGGGTCTGAATTTTGGATCCAGATGCACTAATTGTTGAGTCGGGTCTGCGGCTTGGGTCCATTAGGTCAATCCAACCCATGGTACCCGTAAATTCTTCATAATTTGTATTTTTAAAAAAAATATTAATATGCCTCTTCTTCTATAGGTATTTTTGTTGCATTGGCATTGCGTTTTGACGTCTCAAGAGGAAAGGAAAATCGATACTTCAGTAGTGCATTCTTCGGATATGCAGTTGGTGTGATTCTTACAATTGTGGTGATGAACTGGTTCCAAGCTGCGCAGGTGAATTGTGCTAGAATCTTTTGTTATTTGTCTTTCTAAATGCACGCCTGTTTATTTTTCTTTCCATATGACCTGGCTTATTTTTAAGTTGTATTGTGTTGGCACTTGCAGCCTGCACTTTTATATATTGTACCTGCTGTTATTGGGTCTCTGGCTATCCACTGCATGTGGAATGGGGAAGTAAAACCGGTTTGTTCTAATATCCCATCTCATAAATTATGTCGTTCACTTATTCTATTGGAACATTACTGAAGTTCTCTTCGCTATACAATGTTTATATTACATTCTATCCATGGATATTAATTAGCAATAGTGTTATATTCAGTAGCTATGAGAACTAGAGATCAAATGTATTGAATAGTATTAGCAAATGCAGTGATGCAGGGGCATTTTCACACGGGGCTCGAGTGGGGTTGCCCGTGGGATGCAGGGGCACACTCGGGGTGGGCGGCCCATGTGAGGCGGGTGGCTCGTGTGAGGCGGTACCCCTGTGATTTAGGGCCCACGAGGGGGGTTCGGCCGAGGTCCTAACCCATGGGACGTGGGGCCTAGGCTATGAGATAAACGGATTGATTCGCCATGCTCTAATAGTTCCAGCTTTTAGAGCAAGTGGTTAATTATCCCGCATCATGCAGTTTTCACTAGAGTTACAATGTGTATTGGGTAGTACTAGAAAGTGCAGTTTTCTTATGAGATAATGCATCAACTGTTCCAGATGCATGTTTAAGTTATGTGTATTTCGTTTTTTTTTTTTTTTTTTTTTTTGGTTTCTCATGATATCTCTATTATTGCATTGGAAAAATAAAATTGAATAGCAAAGCTAGTTAGTGTGTTGTTCAATGTTGATTAGAATCCACCCATTTGATTTTATTTGTTCTTTGCCTGTTTGATGTAAATTCTTTTTTGATGAAATGGATCAATTTATTGAAAAATAAAAGAGAACAGAGGAAGTCCGGAGTTGGACAGCCTGCTGAAGAAGCACAGAAACTAATGTAGTGAAATAGGCAACAATGAAAAAAAGAAAGAAGGAAAAAACTGAAGCTCTCCTGCTCGTTAGATGAGCTGGTAGAGACCGCTGTGTGTGTGAGTGATCCAGGGTTCAATCCCTGTTTCCTTAGGAAAAAGAAGAAGCTACTATAAAGGAAAAAGAAGAAGCTAAAAAGTTCCAACATTTCCAGACCCTCTGACAATCCTTCCACTTAGTCCTCATAAACCATGCAACAGGCTCAGAAAACACAATTTGGGGCCCGTTTGGACACTCCTCCGATGACGCTCCTTCTCCTTCTCCTTCTCTGATGATGCTCCTTCTCCTTCTCCGATGACGCTCCTTCTCCTTCACCGATAATCATCGCCTTTCTCCGAATAAATTCATTAATGGCTTCCGATCATTCCAGACGAGCGGGTACAAAGAATCAGAATGACAAAGATCTTTTTCAAGGAACCAGAGAGGAAAAGGAATGGACAAAAGTGGTTTCTAGAAGACATTCCCAGGTCACGGTAGGTAATAGCCACAACAAATATGCTCATTACCCTACCCTCTTCGTTAAAGGATACCCGCAAGGTTGGTATCCCCTTAATCTGGAAAAAATCTTTAGCCGTGCGGGTGCAGTCATGGAAGTGATTATGCCCAGAGATAGAAATAGTGGGGAATATTGGGGGTTTGTGTTGATTCATATGGGGAGTGAGGAAGAGTTAGCAAGGGCGGTGGATATGCTCCATGGCAACAGTTTCGATGGCAGAAAATTACTAGTGCAAAGGGTTCGTTATGGACCCGAAACTCTTCCTAACCCTCCCACTCGTAAGGGTTTGAAGCCTACCCTTCCTGTGATTGCTCAACATCAAAACAAGTCTTCCTCTACAGCCGATTCTACGTTCACAACTGCTCCTAATCAATCTTTTAAAGACGCCTTGGTCAAAGGTAAGAATGTTATCATGGGTCCCTCCTCCCGGCCTTCGACGCCGGAAGAACCCATCATCACCTATCCCTAGCATAATCATAAATCTCATGGTGATTCTACCTCGGATGGTACTCTTCTCATAGATCAAGCTAAATTTGATCACAACAGGGCTGAATTAGCCAAATCTGTTGTCATCATCACAAAAGAAGGAGCTTCGATTCGTTCAGTCAAAGGCCAGGATTAAAGAAAAAATTGGTTTTCAATATGGGACTTCTAATTTTCAACCTATTGCTACTAATGCGCTTTGGGTTAAAATCTGTCCCGGTCTTTCCCCCGACCTTCTGACGATAGCAGGGAATTCCCTCAATCCCGGCCCGATTGTCAATATGATGCCATGGGAGGAGTTTTCCATATTTGGCAAAGAGAACATATGGGTTTTAATATGGGATATTCCGTTGGAATTTTGGTACGATGAATTCCTCACATATGCTGCATCCTCCCTGGGCTTTCTTCTGGAAATGGATTCCAAAACCAAACTTGGTGTAGAGCTTGGCGTTATCAGAGCAAGGATTTGAAGGAAGAAAGACCTTCCCTTCCCCGAACACATTCGAGTCAAGGCGGATAATCGAATAGTCCTTCTCCCGGTCCAAAGGGAGGAGCCTGGATCCAATCACCTTAGGTGGGGTGAAATTTGGAATTCCAGAGACACCGATCGTCTACATCTGGTTTAGTTGAAAATTGCAACAGGGAAGGAGTTTTGTCTCCATACTCTGGAGGAGTTTCGATTCAAGGAGCTTTCAATTCTTCTTCTCCCGCAGACCATCATCATAGCCTTCTGTCGTCTCTCGGTATACGTGGCAGCCCCCCGCCTCATCCCTCTGACTGTCACTCTACGCTCCTCAATTAGCGCGTGAGAAAGATCGGCGTCTTACGCGTATTGCGACATGTGGCTCCTCATGTCATTCTCTGCAGCGTTTGCCTAAGCCGACGAAGGAGATGCAGCCACGTATATCTCCTCCATCCCATTCTCCGAGCATTGACAGTCTGTCCATCTCGTCCGCCCACCACGTAGCCCCTGATTTATTTGATGTACGCATCTCATCGCTACACGTGGGCTCTCTCGACGCTTCGTCCAGCCTTACGTCTCTCAAAGAGATCGGGTCTGTGGATCCGGGTCCGCTTTCGACCTGAATCACTCTCTCGCATAACAAATGGCCCTCTATCTCGGTAGTCGACTCCATTCCCCTTCTTCCTAGGACTAACGTTCCCTGGCCCCCCGATTCGCCGCACAATCTCCAACTCGGATCGACGGTAGACAGTCAGCCCCGCGGGGACCTCTCCAAGAGCCTAATTTCAGATTCTCACAGTACTGACTCCTGCCCTTCTTCTCCATCTACTTCAGCGTCCAAGAGACAGGACTGGGCTGACCTGGGTCCTTTGACCCTATTTCACGAGGGGAGGCCTTCTGAGATCATCATAGCTGAACCCCTCCAAATGAGAGCTGATCCTTCCCATCAGAATCAGATTGACAATTTGCCATCTCCCACGTTAGGTAAAAGTCGCGAGGAAATCTTCGACAAGATGCAAAACAAGAGGTGGGTCAGGGACGTAGTTGGTCATGTGGGTCGTTCCTTAGGCTTATCATTCGGCACCTGTCCAGAAGATTATATTGGTCTCTTCCAATATATTGAAGACAAAGGAAGACCTCTCCCTCCCTCGAAGACTCCAACCAAACATCCTGCTCTATCTCCTTCCAATAGGGAGCTTTTTAATTTGTAATCCATGTCTATGACATCTCCCGCGTCTTCATCTAGACGTGGAAGAAAGGTTACGCAGGGAAGTATAGTGCCCCAATGAAAATCATCTCTTGGAACGTTAGAGGGGTGGCGTCCAGGCAAAAGCGGTGCCTCATCAAGGAATCCATCAGGCGTAAGAATCTGGACATGTTATGTCTTCAGGAAAGTAAAATGCCCTCCTTCTCAGATCGTCTCCTGTCCTCTCTATGGCATTCTAATGATGCCAAATTCGTGGCTCGAGACGTTGATGGTTCTTCAGGAGGTATTCTCATCGCCCAGAAATCTGCTCAGTGGGACCTGCAGCATTCGGTCAAGGGCGTCTTCTCCGTGGCATTAATTTTGCAAGATAAGTATTCCATCCGTTGTATCATTATCGCTGTTTATGGTCGCAATGACGACTCTCTTAGACCGCTCTTCTGGGATGAGTTGTCGGTAACTAGACATTTATTTTCAGGTCCTTGCTGCATTGTTGGAGACTTTAACGTCATCCGTTTCTCCAAGGAACATTCCCGCAGAAGGAGAACCATCCCCCCAATGCCCGCGTTCTCTGATTGGATTCAGCAACAAGAACTGGTTGATCTTCCGCTCTCTGCAGCCAAATTTACTTGGTCTGATGGTCGCCGTAACCCGACCCAGTCTAGGCTTGATAGGTTTCTCTTGTCCACGGAATGGATCGACGCTTTTCCTTCCATAGCCCAGATCGCTCTTCCAAGATCGACTTCCGACCACTGTCCGATTCTTCTCTCGTCGAAGGAAGTTAATTGGGGTCCGAAGCCTTTCATATTCAATTCTGCCTGGTTGGCGATCGATGGGTTCAAACAGAGGGTTGAGGAGTGGTGGTCGTATTTTCAAGCAAAAGGTTTTGCTGGTCATTCTTTGCTGTGCAAACTCAGATTCTTGAAGGAAAAAAAATCAAAGTTTGGAAGGTAGAAGAGTTTTGCAAAAGAGACCAAGAATCTGAAGCCCTTCTTTCGGAATTGTAGTCGATAGATTCCATTGTCGACGGAAATGATTTACCTCCTCATCTCCTCTCCAGGCGCATTGAAATTATTCAGGAATTATCTTCCAGGGCCCTTCAAGATGAAATTACTTGGAAACTCAAAGCGAGGGCGAAATGGACTATAGAGGGTGGCAGAAACACGAAGTATTTTCACAATATTGCAAGTATGAAAGATCGGACCAAAGCTATATTCAGCATGTTAGTTGATGGGAGGCTGATCGATGACAAGTATGAAATTGCCGCCTGTGCTGTCACCCATTTCAGATCCATATATACAGCGGAGGGCTGCAATAGACCTCTTCTTGATGGTATTCCTTTCCATTCTCTTCTAGTTGATGAAGCTGATTCATTGGAAATCCCTTTTTCTGAAGAAGAAGTTCAAGCGGCTATTAGTGCGATGGGTGGAGATAAATCCCTGGGTCCTGATGGGTTTCCTATGAGTTTCTACCAAATATTTTGGAACACGGTTCGCAATGATGTTATGAATTTTCTCCACGAATTCCACATCAAGAATAAGCTTTCCAAAGGTCTTGGTGCGTCCTTCATTGCCCTTATCCCCAAAGTAGCAGGCACGTCTTCCTTCTCCGAATATAGACCCATCAGCCTCATTAGCAGCCCTTACAAAATTCTGGCCAAGATCCTTTCTTTAAGACTCTTGACAGTCATGGGCAAACTCATTTCTAAGTATTAGAATGCATTTATCAAGGGGAGACAAATCATAGATGGTGCGTTGATCGCTAACGAAGTCCTCCACTCTTGTCACAAGTCAGGACAGAAATCTATATTCCTGAAATTGGATATTGAAAAGGCGTACGACCATTCTGATTGGAGCTTTTTATTCTATATATGCTTAATCGAATGGGCTTCGGTGATAAATGGAAGCGATGGATGAAGGCTTGCGTTCAATCGGCATATTTTTCAGTTCTCCTAAATGGCACCCCTCAAGGCTTCTTTCCTTCCTCTAGAGGTCTTCGCCAAGGTGATCCTTTATCCCCTCTCTTATTTCTTATGATTGGAGAAGCCCTGTCCCAAATGATTTCTAAAGGTGAAAGTGCTGGTCTTTTCAAAGGAATTGCGATTTCGGGCGTTTCGTCGACAATCTCTCATATTCAATTCGCCGATGATACCCTAGTTATGGTGGAAGCTGACGCCGACTCCGTGCAAAACCTGCAGACAACTCCAAGATGTTTCGAAGCCGTCTCAGGTTTAAGAATTAACATGTCCAAATCCAGAGTTTTTGGCGTTAATTGCTCTGACGAGGAGCTATCCTCACCCTCGGTTGCTCCCTTGCATCCTTCCCGACTTTCTTCGTGGGCCTTCCTTTAGTGGTAGGCTCCCCTCCGAAGTCTATGTGGGACAGAGTAATTTAGAAATTTAACAAAATGCTTGCTACTTGGAAGACCCGATATCTGTCTATCGGGGGAAGACTTGCGCTTATCAAAGCAGCATTGTCCAACACGCCTATCTACTTCCTGTCCTCATTTAAATGCCCCCATGAGGTCCTCGATAGAATCGATAATTTGAGAAGAGATTTCCTTTAGAGCGGAAAGGATAATCAGAAAAAATTCCACCTTCTGGAATGGAAAGACGTCTGCTCCCACTTTAAAGAGGGTGGTGCTAGCATCAGGAGTCTAAAAACAATGAATTGAGCCCTTCTTAGAAAATGGTTTTGGAGGTTGGGTACAGAGACGGATGCTTTATGGAATTCAGTGATCAAAGGCAAATATGGGTCTTCTGCCGGGGGTTGGTGGACCAAAGATTCCTCGAGGTACAGAGCTTCCTATCTTTGGAAAGGAATTTTGCGGGTAAAAAATTCAGTCATCTAGCATATCGGTTTTCAGATTGGGAACGGCGCTGCTATTAAGTTTTGGGAGGATCCTTGGATCGGTGATACAACCCTTCAAAACAGATTTCATGATATATACCGCATCGCAGTCCTGAAAGATCGCCCGATTCAATGTTTTTTTTCTCAAACTGAGGCTGGTATTGTGTGGGACATCATCTGCTTCAGGAATTTGCATGATTGGGAGTTGGAGGAATTCGTCGCCCTGCTCAATTGTCTATCTATGGCGCCGCCAATAACGGACGAACCTGACAAATTAATCTGGAAGGGGGATAAATCTAGCCAATTTTTGGTGAAATCGTTTTACTCCCTCCTCTCCCACTCCACTATCCCTGCTTCTTCGGTGTAGCCTTTTATTTGGAAATATCAGGCTCCCACTAAGTTTATTTGTTTCGGTTGGTTGGCGGCTCAGAAGCCGATTCTTACGATCAACAATCTGAAGAAGAGAGGCATGCAACTACCTAATATTTGTCTTTGTTGTATGAATGATGAAGAGACAGTGGATCATCTATTGGTTCACTGCCCTTTCATCTCTCTCATCATGCTGGATTTCTTTCGAAGGTTTGATGTCTGTGGCCGTCTCCCTGACACTGCTCCTTTATTAGCTTACTGGCATGGATTTAAGCTGGGGAAGACTACAATGCATATCTGGCAAATGGCGATTCTCGCTGGTGGTCGGTTTGGTTGGAAAGGAACGACCGATGTTTTAACAACGTTCAATCTTCTGTTCAAGCTGTAGGATCTCGGGCTAAAAATTTTCTAATTGAACGGGTGGCCAGTGTTTCTAATCTTAAGGGATGTAATCTTTTGTTTTTAGGTGTGTAACTCTGGATCTGCCGCCTCAGCAGATCCTTGTTGTTGGTTCCCTTCTCTTTAATGAATCGTTACTTTTGAAAAAAAAAAAATTGCTGCTAAGAAAAATGAATGGAGATCTTCCTAGGTGCACCGTTTAGTGAGAAGATCAGCTCTGGAATTGGCTGAGTGATGCACATGTGAGAATGAAGTAGCCATGGACCCCCTAATTGCAGAAGCTTCTTTCATCTCATTAGCCTTTACCCAGGGAAAAATGCCATCCCTGTCCCACTCGACGATGTTTCTAGAGTCGCCCCCAATAATAATATAGTACAGATCAGTGTCTTGCGGCAGAAGCCTAATACCTTGAGCAAAGTGTTATATTTTGCAAAGTTGGTTGGGAGAGGAAACAAAATACGAGCTTTGCCTCCTCTGCTTGCCTAGAAAGATCATCTCTGTAAAATTGTGAAATATATCCTGCCTATATGCAACTACGGATGGAAATTCTGTAGAAGATAGAATATAGAGCTTATAATTTTGGTTGAAGTAGGTTTGGTCATTGGTGGGTGAAGTTTTTGTCGACTGAATGAAGACAACTCATATAGAAGATTGAGGCAATTTAACATTGCTATTTGGAATGTATTGTATTTCGTGAACTATTAACTAGGGAGGAGCAGCTAACGAATTCGAAGAAGTATCAATGTCTGAATTGGATCGAAATTGGACTGCATTCGTTGATGATATTAGCAATTTGCCATGCTAGTTGGCTTTTGGTAACCTCTGTCCTGATGGGTGGAAATTAAATATAGACAGTTTTTCTCTTGGACATCTAGCCCTCAGGAATCGGGGGTGTACTAGGAGATGATCATTGTAATATCGAGTTTGTCTTTTTCAGGGCATGTCAGTTTGAGGACTGCAATCAAGTGGAATTGGGAGTAGTCAAAACCTTAGTTTCACAATCCTTCCAACTAGGTGCCACTCCCTTTTTGGTGTCATTGAGGTGTAATTCTCCCTTGGTCCTTTGTATCTTGTTGGACCACTTCAAGCAATAGGAGGTCCCCCATGGAGACGCAGGAGATGCAAGAGCTGCCAACTGGGTTGACCAATGAATGATAGGCCAGAGGGAGGGGCTCATTCGACTAGTTAGTGACCTCTGGGCCTATCTTTCTAACATCATTAATTGCTAATGGGGCTTTTGTTGCCTTCCAGTATCATAGAGGCAAACTTCTCTCTTGGTCCTCTGTATCATTGGGACAACTACAAGCAGTAGGGGGTCAAAGCATTTCTTATTGTTGATAATTGATAGTTTTAGTGCAAGAGAAAAGGAAGACAGCACAAGAATCATAGATTGTCCAATACAAAGAGAGAATTTAGAAATTCTTTCGTTACTTTTTTCTTTTCAATTTTGTGCTTTCACAAAGTTGTCAACATGGGGTTTTCTAATGCATTAGAGCATGATCTCACTGAAAGCAGAACTCTTAGCCTTGAAAGAAGGAATTTAAATGTTTTTCTTCTGTGAACTTGGGCTTGCTCATTCTCAAATGAGTTTCAAAGAATGTAGCTCTGTATGTAAAGAAATGGAATCTATGTCTTCAAGGCTTGTTTTCATCGTAGACGAGTTCCGGAATGCTACCATTACTAAATATTTTGTTTTCCTTTGTAATGGCACTAGTATGGTAGCCTTGTTTTTAACTAAGGAATTAGGTGTTCTTTTGTTGGTCGTTGGGAATTCATTATCATAATAGCCTTGTCCCAACTATCCGGGTTGGCTTTATGAATCACACTTCGCCAACTAATTCTACCTAAGGTTCTATTTCGGTGCATAAAGTAGTTTTCATATCCCTTCTCATCTTGTTTATCCATTGAGTGTGAATCATGTTTGGAATTCTTTCTTGTTATTGTAGTTGGGGGTGAGCAGTTCTTTCCTGTTATTGTAGTCGATTCATATATTTATTAAAAAAGAGGAAATCCATCCTATCTCTAGGCCATCAAGATTTGGAGTATACCAACGATCAAGGCAAGCTCAGCCAAGGGCATGCCAAGCCGGCCTTTTATTTGCAAGGGTTCACCTTTGCGCTTTCACCATAACGCACTGTATCAAATATTCACACTGAAGTTCAAAACATTTTTCGTTAGTATCATGGCTAGAGCTGTACACGAACTAAGTTAGCTCGGTTAACTCACTCGATTTGACTTCAGAAGCTCGATTCAACTTGGTTCGAAACCGAGTTCGACCCGAGTCGAGCTAATTTTTGGAGCTCGAAAAAAATTTCGAGCTTGTCCAAGCTCGAATCGATTCAGATTGAAACCCAACTCAAATCGAACTCAGATCAAACCAGTTCAGTGACTCGGTTATTTTGATATTGATGTTGCTCACCAAGTGTTTGATGAAATGACTCAATGAAGTGTTGGCCGGTGGCGAGGAAGGTATGGATATGAAACAAATACCCTTGTATCTTGATTTTGATGTTGCCTACTGAGTGTTTGATGAAATACCTGTAAATTGTTGCTGCTGTTTTACATACTGTGAGAAATTGAAGATGCACTCCATGTGTTTGAGAAAATGCTGCACAGGCTCGATCTTGGTTTGAACTGGCTCGAGTTGTTGACCGAACTGAGCCGAGCTGGCCAGTCTGGCTCGAGGACTGAGCCGTGTTCGAGCTGGGGTCAGCTAGTGGTCGAGCCGAGAAGAACTGTGCCAAGCTCGACACGGTTTTACTCGTGTACAACTCTAATCATAGCTTAGAATACGAGTTACTTGATGGTGTGGACGCTATTGACATTATTGTTTTGTGCGATTTCCCTGGAGGATGTGAGCTTGATAGAGAACTTGAGTCTAGTTCCCTTGGTTTCAGATTTGAATTTATTCAAAATAACAACAGTAAAGGAACAATATTCAAGAGAAAGAAATGGGAGAAAAAAAAAGATGAGCATTTATAGGCCCAAACTGATGGCATCAATATGATGTAATGTTGGCATCAATAGGGGCCCTAATGTTTCATTTGGGCAATAAATTGAAGGGGTTCCTTACATATGAAGAGAAGTGTGGAGGAGAAGCACAACAATATCTGTTCACAAGAAATGAGATGCATAGAGTTGCATGGATTATTGGGGATCGAACTTATGAGTCGTGTATGAATCTCCAAGAGAGGGTGGTGAAATATAGATTAAGACAAGAAATAAGAATATGAGAAAATATGTTTGGCTTCATGTGGTGGTGTTCAACTATTTAGGGTACAATTTTACTTAGATGATTGAAATACAAGTATAGAAACAAGAGGGAGAATCTTTATGTGGTTTTTACATAACCAAAGAAGGCAGATGGTGGAGTACTTGGGGAAGTTGTGGTGGTTGATGTGGAGTTCAACCATTGGGGGATCAAACTTATATGTCACATTATGAAGCTCTAGGTGAGGGTGGTGAAAAATAGTTTGAGACAATAGTCATATGAGCAAATTTGTTTGGTATCATGTTGGGGAGTTCAACTATTGTGCTATTTTATTATTATTATTAATAATATTATTATTATTTTTTACTTAGATGATTGACAAAGAAGTATAGGAACAAGAGGAAGAATCGTCACATGGTTTCTAAAGAAGCTTAAAAAAGATACAATGGAATACTTGGGGAGGTTAGGTGGTGGTTGACTAGGAAATGGGTCTTAAGAGGATATATCAATATCATTAAATTTATATGAAGGTGTTGTTACAAGAGTGAGAATGACCTATGGTGGGACTGTTGGATATGGGATTGAGAGACCTACTCGTGGGCAACTACTAGTGAGTGGGTCAACACGATTTTCCTGCGGATCATCTTCAGGTGGATATCCCTTTCTCTGAGTATGAATTCTTCTTAAATTTGAAACTATCAAGTGGAGATAGAGATTGATTGAAATAGGGATAATATCTTATATCTATCTGACTCCCCTTGATCCTCTTCAGTTCCCGAACTCCCTCGGTGAAAATATACTCATTTTAAAACACCAAGAGAAAATAGAGAAGAATATGAGAGAATACCTGATTTTCCATAAATCTCCCATCATATGATTTAGACCCTTGATCGTATCCAGTGGCCATCCTAACCATGATCCGAGGGTTGATAAGCTCCATCTCACTCTCATAATAATTTGGCAAATTGCTGGATAAGGGTTGTCCGTCTTCAGCTTAGAAAAAAGTCCATCCAAATCATGTAGATACTATTGGATCCAGTAGGCCCACCCATTTGCTCCTATAAAAAAATGGTATAAGAGCGTCCACATTGATCTCTAATTTATGAGGATCGACACCAAACATTGCATCAAGGGATGTGGCTCTCTTCTTTACAATTGATTTAAAATTTTGTGCTAGTTATTGTTTTATTTTTTAGGCATAATATTGATGGTCATCATATGATGCTATTCCTCTAATTTTTTCCAACCTAAACCCAACCCTCTATTCATCTTATTAGTTTTCACAGTAGTGAACTGAATGAGCATTGTTGCCCACAAAAATACCACCACAAAAGGAGAGGAAGGGAGGTAGGCATCGGTTGGTAGAAATAGTAAAAAAGGATATACTTTTGGAAGAACTTGATGGGTGGGCCCATAAGATTTTATTGTACCTAGACGATTTGGATGGACCTTTATTTAGCTAAAGATGGATGACCCTCATTCAAGGATTCGTCAAATCATTATAAAAGTGAGATGGAGTTTATCCACTCCTTCGATTCGCAGTTAGGATAGCCATCGGATGCATTAAGAGTTTAGATCATATGGTGAGAGTTTTATGGACGAATGTGTATTTTCCCATTTCCTCTCTATTTTCTCTCTAGTGTTTTAGAGTGAGTGTTGTTCTATCGAGGGATAAAGAAAAGAATTGAAGAGGATTGGGAGTTAGTTAAGATAGGGATAATAATACATTATCCCTATCTCAATCAATTTCTATTTCTTCTAAAATAGTTTCAGAGTTGAAAGGGAAAGATGCATTCTTGAAGAGAGGGGATATCAACCTGGAGATACTCGAGGGTAAGCCACCCACTAGTGGTTGCACCTCACATTTACACATAAAAGTGATGGGCCCCATTCCAAGTCTGCTATTTATTCCTTGGTCAAGTATATGCGAATCTTTTTGGGGTCCTTAATCTGCCTTTTGTGATCTGATTTAGGACATCATGACCAAAGAAGTGACTAAGGATTTTTTTTTTTTTATCAATGTCTTTTCATTGGTGCAATCCATTTTAGTGAGGAACGGTCTAGGTCTCTTGTGATGATGATGCTTGATGTATTGTTTAATAATAAGAGCATTAAGTAATGAAATTTTAGACTTTTTATTGAAGATTATGGATTAGTGATATTATGATCATATCTTATTGCAAATAGTGGGCCACACATTCATGACATGATGCCCAAAACCTGTGACCCACTTGGATCAATGCATTTCTTTAGTAGATTCAATTTAGGCATAGATAATAAAGTAAAATCTATAGACTAAAAAATATATGCAAATCAACAATTAGGCATATATTATAGGACAGTACTACCGAGTACCAGCTACTATTACCAAGGTTAACAAATCACACTGGTAGGAAACATAAAATATACGCTAGCATGTATTCAAGACTGCAAGTCCAGGTGTTTTACACTATCCATACTAGGAGGATTGTCAAGGGGCCTCACCATCAACATCCTCGTCAGTGTTACTGTATTGTCCATATCTATATTTCCATAATGGTAATGGCGGCTGGAATCGCCACCGCTGCTACCTTTACGATAAAGGATGTAATGACAATATGGCCTTTTTTTTTTTTTTTTTTTTTTTTGAAAAAACCTGTTTCAGCCCTGTAACAGACTGTTATGGGGGCCATTACGGGCTGTTACGGGTCAATTTTTTCCATTACAGCGATTACGGCCCCATAACACCTAACGGTTATGACCATTACCATTATGTAATGACCGTTACGGTTACATAACTGTTTTGGGATACCTTGATCTATACAAACAATATTGAGGATGGTAGCTGATTAAGTAATTATTTTTGTCTGCACCATATGGCGATTATGATGGTGGTTGCTGTGAATAATCCCCATATTAACCATATGTACAGGGTTGATGAGTTTTAAGATTGAAGGATCTGATAGGCAGGCATAGGCTCCTCATGGACCCCGCCTTTATCATCATAAGCATGTCCTTGATCACTACCACTGCCATCATCGTAATCTCCACAGCTAGGCACCTTACTGTTATCATTTCCATGGCTGGTCACTAAACTGGGCCCTTTCTGCGATCTCGATTGACGTGACATGGGAGTGTGGTGTCATCATGTGTATAAGGCATGTCCTGGCCACTAAACTGTCTTATTGGTGCCAACACTACCATGGTCATGTCCACCATCTGCAAACTATGTCCGCTACTGGCACTGTTGTGGTTGTCACACTCAGTTGTACTGCTAATATGTCCTTCATCATCATTTATAGTCTTTGGACGACTTGGAGGGTGTGCTATTTCATCGACAAGATCTGGGTATTCTTGTTCCCCAGTGTCAGCCGCCTCATCCTTTTCCCCTTGTTCCAACTTCCAACCATACCAAAAGATGGTTGTCTTCAGTAAGAATGTAGTCCAGTTTTTAGACTATTGTTCTTGGGTATCGCTCTGCTCCCTTCATATTTTTTAATTGAAGCTTGACGTTGTAGTGCATAAATGCCCCTCTCCAACTTTAGAGCCTTCAAACTATTTCATTGCTTTGGATGGGTGAGATAGAAAGCACTCCAATTCCTCGACTTAGTTGTTGAGGATGTCGTCTTGCATATAATTTTTATGGCAACATTCTTGAGAGTTTATCTCTATAGCAACCTGTGCAAATGGATCTCAAAAGCTAGTCATCCCAAGTCCATGCCTTCACTTGCAAAAGATAAAATAATACATTCGATATATATGCAATGCATTTGAAATCCAAATTTAAACAATGGCTAACTTCATAGTGGCATCAATTTGCTGATTGATGTCTGGCTCCAAAGATCATACGGGGCGACATGTGAGATACTCGTAGTCGCTCATCTGGCTTGCACCACTGTACGGATGCCTTCCGACTGTAAGATCACATGAATGTGCTTATCAGGAGCACTTAGCATGTACCCAAGAAGTGGGTAGTTAAAAAGAAATCGAATAACAGTCCATATTCAATGCATGTGTGGTCCCAACCAAATGAGTGACATGCCTTTTTTAAAAAATGTTGTTGTATTCTGGGGCCAGGGGTCTGTAGAATTAGCGAGGCTGAGGGATCTCACATGTGCCTGCTTTTTCACATTGAGGACTCTTGAAATGAAACTTGCATGAGCTGTTTTCATCTCTCCAATGAAGTTTAATGACTGTAAAATGAAATTCTGTTTCTAAATATGATTTTTTCTTTCTTTCGAAAGGTGTACCAGGGATTGATCCCTGGATCACTCACACACACACTACACAGTCTCTACCAGCTCATCTAATGAGTGAGAGACTTCTGTTATCATCATCGTTGTTGTCAGCATTGTCATTATGATAAAGTGAAATTTCCGTTAAAGAAAGAACAATGTAGACCATAGATATTGCCCCTCTCTCCACTAATTTTCTGTGTGATCATTATCATGTACTTAGGTTTGGAAGTTTCAAGCCTGAGTTAACACTTTCGGTATATTATCTTTTGCATGTGTTAGAAGGTGGAGAACTCATTAGTTTGTAATCTTGTGTAGCTGTTGGAGTTTGACGAGTCAAAGACTGCAGCTGATTCCAGTAGTAGTTCTGCATTGCAAGAAGGTCAAGCTAGCGGTGGAGAAGCAAAATCCAACAAGAAAGCCGATTAATGGTTTCTCTCAGTTGCCAAGCCTTCTAATCCGGGTAAGAAATACATGCCATTGTGGTCTACATGGAGCATTCTGGTGCCTTGGAACTTGACTACTAACTCACAGAATCAGGCAAATTACATTGTAACAGATTTTGGTATTAAAAGCAATAATAAATTTATATAATTATTTAAAGTACATTTGGATATTTGGTGGATTTTTGTCATTATCTGGAAAATTACGACGGCGATGATGACAGCATACTGTGGGCCTGTCAATTAGGCGACTGGGTCTGGCTCTGGGCTACCAGGCCCACCAGGTTGTGTAGAAGTTCAGCCCGGATAAGTGATCAACAGGTAGGGATCTCAACAAGCTCGGTCCTAGACAATTTCAGCCTGATTCAGGCCAGGCTGTTTATGAGACTAATAACCAAAAGATGGGAGGGCATCCCTCAGCCGCCATATGCAATTCCTCATTTACGTTGTTGAAAAGCCATTCAAACACTCACAGATGGAATACTCATCCTTTGTTTGACGACAGAAGGGAACAAATGGAGCATCAGTGAGGGAGCATTGCCGATGGTGGTCCGAGAGACCCAAGATGTCCTTCAATTTATGCCGTTTGAGAGAGGAAATATGTAAATTACCTGCCGCCACTCAACACCATCCTAGACACTGTCAAACTTTCTGAAGCAGGGAAGGACGTATAGAGGTCAAACACGTCTTCCTTGGGGTGATAACTATTCTGAATCCACGGAACTTCTTTGGACTCGTGCCTTGAATCCACGAGGAGAGAAAATAGAAAATAATTTTAATAAAATTCGTTATAATTCGATTGATGGTGAAAAAATGAGCTTACCTCTTAAATAATAACTTAAACCTAGGAAGAAGTTTTGGAATCATACAACTAAAACTCCTAGAAATTGGGACTTGCTATAAATAGTAAACTTAATTATAGATGGTCGTGATTCCTACTAGTGTGCATGGTTTTCAGCCAAAAATAGTGTCTTATTTGGCCGAACTATGATGTTCCCTACTTTTTCTAAGCACTTTTCGTGTTGGACACAACTTCTAAAGCCCAACGTGCAAAGAGTTAATCAAATTGAAACTTACTAAAAATAGTATAAACGAAAATCAACAGGGATTTCGACTGTCGATCTGATGGAATATCGCAAAGTCGGCATGGGCAGCCCGGCGTAGCAGGGTTGGGTGGCAAAAGTAGCTCGTCCTACCCCAAAATCATATAGGGTGCGCCTGATAACTCATTCCGGTTTGCAAGATACATCCTATTTAAGCTATCCTATTTAAGTTCTGACGGTCCGGATCACCTCTGTCTCCAATCGTGCCTTTTCTGGTCTATCTTGGCCATGAAATTATCAGCCACCTGCTCTACATCATCTACATCACTTTCCTAATAACAATTGACTGATCAAACTAAATAAATCAATCATAGGCACACTCTTTTCCATGAATACATCCAACCGTCCATGCAATAGAGCAGGGTAGGTGCCATCTCACCGGATTATATCAAACTGGGCCAGCCAGATTGGATGAATTCCATCTAAACGTTTTTCTGGTATGGATTACTTCCATCTGGAAAAAAAAAAAAAGAAAAAAAAAAAGAAAAAAAGAAAATTATGTTGTCATAGGTTTGACCGTTTTCACTGATCAACCACATATTCAATTTATTCGAAGAATGCAGCCTACCAACATGCCTAAATCGAATATGACAATGTAACCATAGCCATACAGCATATCAACAACCCAATAATAGTTTAGAAGAGTAATGTAATTATATGTGAATTGAACTGACATTTGGATTTATTGTATGCACATTATAAATATAACAAATATGAGATCAGTTGGATATGTGCATAAAGGGTGGTTACATTTCCAAACCAGTTGAATACAACCTATGTGGTGGAAGATAGAAAATAATAATAATAATAATAATAATAATAATAATAATAATAATAATAATAAATAATAATAATAATAAAATAAAATAAATAAAGTATTTGTGGTCCAAAACTACATGGATGTCAAAGATGTTCTATTATTGGAGACAATTCAGAAAAAGACTACTGTCGCCAACTCCATGCAAAAAGCAACCGCCATGTATGCAAATACATCCAAATCCAAGATCATAGGGGTCGCATATCAAGTCATGGATGCACAAGAAAATCCAGACGTAGAAAATGAACATAAAAAAGAAGTTAACGTCATCTGACCTGTGGACAGGTCTTCTACAACGTCCATGGGTAGTACAACACAATACATCCCACCATCTTTCCATTCGGGTGGTCCACTTTCCTCTTTTTCAACATCATTGTTTTGGGATACGGGAGGTGTATCTTCCTCTCATTGGATTCCATAGTACCCATTGAATTGGTTTACGCATTTCGTCAGTCCATACTGATAATGCATTCCTGTAGGTCTTGCATAATTTATTGTTGTGCAGAATGCCCTGCCTTCTACTTTTCAGCTACAGGGACAGTTCGACTGATCAAAAAAATTTTGGGTCCACCAAACCTCATTGTGATGTTTTCGGTTGACTAAGGATTGTTTCGGTAGACCAAGAGCCTCTATTGAAAGCTCGGTCAACTAAAGGTCGACTGAAGAGATGTAGTCGATAATTTGCGCAAGAGGTATTTAAGCCTAATTCCGAATTAGAGTTTGTATTATTGTGAAAATATGAGTGTTCTCTATAAGAGACGAGGGTTTTCATAAGAGACGAGGGTTTTCGCTAGGTGAGAGGGTTTCTGGCACTTACAAGAGTTTTTCTCAAGGGACTAGGGTTTTCTTACTGTCACGCATCGCAAGGGAAGATCAGATGATGCTGTAATCGAAGAACTGAGGGGTGTACTCTAAGGTTTTGATTATAGTTGAGATTTCTGTCGCCTTGTGTCATAGTTTTTTCCCCGCAAGGGTTATTCCACATTAAATATCATGTGTTTGTAGTTTTTTGCCTTTGGCTTGTTTATCTGCCTTATTATACTATTCTATCTTCGTTTATTGTGCTTCAACAAAGGGCATGTATTAACGGTGGTGTTACATCCAAATTTCTAATACCTATGATTTGATCCGGGTTAATAATGACTCAGGTTTACATCGTTGTTATGTGATAATGAGTCAGTTTACTCCAATAAAGTGGCATCAGAGTGTCAGGTTGGATACTCATGAATTCAACGAAGATGCCAAGATCAAATTTTGATATATAAAAATTTGATAGGAAGAACAATTTTAGCTTGTAGAAGCGAAAGGTCAAGGATATTACAGTTTCACAAGGTTGAGCAAAGCATTGTTGGAAACAAAGCCTGAGAAGATGTCGGATGATGACTGGAGCGATCTCGGTGAGAAAGCTATGAGCACCATCGATTTATGTCTATTGGATGAGGTTATGTGCAATGTTTTGGATGATGAATCTCTCTTGGAGATGTAGAAGAAGATAGAAAACCTATACATGTAGAAGTCCTTAATAAATAAGTTGTTTGTGAAGAAAAACATTTTAGATTGAAATCGAAGGAAAGATCGGATCTCCTGGAACACATGAGCATGTTTACAAAGGTGTATAATGAGTTGGTAAGGATTAGAGAGACGATCAAGGAAGAAGACAAGCGGTAGTACTTCTAGCATTGCTTCCTACATCGTACGACCATCTCGTCACTACTCTGTTGTATGGGAAGAATACAGTAAAGCTTGAAGAAATCATTGTGGCACTCATTTCCAATGAGATGAGGAACAAGTCATGTGATTAAGACTCTCAAGCAGAAGGGCTAATCGAAAAATGGGGTCAGCGATGTGAGCGATCCGTGGAGCGATATAGGTCTAGCAAGAAGAAAAAGTCCATATTGAAATCGAAGGCAAATGACAGATGCTTTTATTGCAGCATAAAGGGGCACTTTAAGAGAGATTGCCAAGACTAGAAGGATGACTTGGAAAACAAATGAAAATGAAATACAGGTGAATCAATCGGTGTAATAGAAGAGAGCCAAAAAGGAGACATTGTCTCAGTCTCCTCAAGTGTGGGCCATCTCTCCGACACTTGGATACCTAATTCAAGATGTTCATATCACATGTACCCGGATAGGACGGTTTAATTCCTGCAAGTCCCCTATTATGGTGGAAGTGTTCTGATGGGGAATAACGCAGCATGTAAGGCCATCGGGATAAGGACCATTAAGGTAAGGATGTTTAACGGAATCATTCATACTCTAAGTGATGTCAGTCATGTCTCAGAATGAAAGAAAAACTTTATCCTTGGGGGATTTTAGATATGAACGTTGCACATTCACCACATCTAGCGATGTATTAAAGGTCATCAGAGGTGCAATGATGTTAATGAAGGGATAAGATTGAAATCCGTACAAGTTGGTTGGAAGCACAATTATTGGTGGGGCTGCTACCACCTCATATGTAGAATCTAACATATATGATACAAATATGTGGCATATGCAGTTAGGGCATATGAGTGAGAGGGGCATGATGAAACTCCACAAATGGAAACTATTAAAGGGAGTTAAGGCACACAATGTGGATTTATGTCAACATTGCATCTTATGCAAGCAATGCGGGATAAAGTTCAAGATTGCTATACACACTAGTAACGGGGTAATCAATTATATTCATTCTGATGTTTGGGAGGGGGTCAGTAACAGTATTATTTAAGGGAGGGGTACGATACTTTGTGACTTTCATAGACGACTATTCGATGAAGGTTTGGGTGTACTTCATGAACCACAAGTTTGAGGTGTTTGCTAGGCTTAAGCAATGGAAAGAGGCAGAATTTATGAAATTCTATAAAGATCAATGTATCTGTAACGCCCTGAAAATCAGGGGTCGAGCATAGACCCAACTCCCGAGTTTCAACACATCACTTATGTAACATAAATAATGATGATTAAATGTTGTTCATATTAGTGCATTAAACATGAATGAGATTATACCAAATCAGCATATCATACTCCAGAGACAGTTGAATTTTGTAAGCGGAAGACTGTAATAGATGTATAAGATATATGAACTATAGTAAGTCTCCGAAGTGTGATCATGTTACCAGGTTAAATATATACATGTATACTCCCAAAATGTACAAAATGAATATACATGTGTGCTTCAAAATACAATCATAACGAGTGTAATGATATCTAGTCAGCATCCCTGTAAGCTCCGTCGATCAGAACAGGGTCTACATAGACCCACCTGATAACTGCATGTATGAGAATTCCTCCTCGTCATCATAAAAGTTCGACTCCATTTCGTAAGCATCACCATCATCTACAACTATAACAGGGTCTGGTTGGTGTTTAAGCACCGTCCCAGAACGTGAGAGTGAGTGATCAACTCAATGGAGCTATAAAGCAAAGGTTAACATATTGTCAATTCAGTCAAGCAGTAATGATAAAGCAATACAACAATCGTATCATAAGTACTCTGGTTAATACAAGAATGGTATGTTGTAATGATACATGCCCTCGCTTGCACTCCCTCTTGCGACAACATCTTACGATCGCGGTATGCACCCCTTCCTCTGTGCTTAACTCCAACGCCAAAGGCACATACAAATGTGGTGCATATGCGTGATTAGCCAAGTTCTTATTTAGTCTTATTCATATAGCAGGTTGAGAATCTAAGGTACCTCCCTTATATCATTTTCCCAAACATTGATCTATCTAGGGTTGTCAATCCTAGTAGACACATACGATAGATGGTTACCAGGTCGCTACAGAGAGACTTGTCACCATCAGCGTAGGCTTGATTTATACTCTAGTTTACTACGGAAAGGCTCATCACCTCAACGTAATTTCTAGTGTATGCTCGAGGTCACTACGGGCTCGTCACCTGATCGTAGGCTGACAACTCTAATACAGTGTCCCATACCATCGTATTCAGCTCACGAGTTTGGGTTGCTCACTGGACACTACGGGGAGGTTCGTCGCCCCAGCATAGGCCGACAGCATGACCATAGTGTCCCATAACACCATGCCCGGCTCATGAGTCTTAGCGGATTGAGGTACCAAGGTTAAACAGGTTTTGCACTGGTAAGTTGGTACCTTATATTCAAACAATAGCATCCATATATAGCGAACATACATCGGGTCAATCGGATTGCTTGACAAACTCAACTGGTACGAGCATACATCGAGCTGATCGACATGGACCTCGTAAGCACTCCACGTGGCCTAACCACTACCGACAAGCAACATACAACTCGGATTTATCGGGCGTGTCTGTCCTGGTTAAGCAGTCCAACCACCGTTCACAGACATCTACTGATTGCCTGGACTACATAGTAGCCCCAATCACATTCCAAACAATAGCATTCATATCTAGTAATCCAAAATAGCACGTGACAACTGAAATCAAATATAAATCTTACTTGAGCAATTTAATAAACATATACTACACATATTATGCTATTGCCATATCATACTATAGTAGTAGGATACATAGACATTTTATCAAACATGTATACATAGACATTTCATCCATATAACACATAGTAGTAGGATAAGTTATATAAAGGATACTATAACCATAGTTTAGGGAATTAAGAATCCTATCTCAACACCCTCATTACATGCATTTAAACAAGCATTTTCACATTCAGGCATTTTATCAAACACTTAGGCTACACATTTCATATACATGTAGTAAGGTAGTTATAACAGGTATTATAGCAAACCCCTTTACAAGGGTTCACCATACATACAACAATCATGAATTCTCAGTCAATAAACATGGCAAGCATGAATCCAAATTCCATACTCATTCAAATATTTTTACAAACACTTAGACTACATACTTCAACATAAATGACGTATGTTGGTCGTAACATGTATTAGAGTAAATCCTTTCACCAAGGAGTTGTCACATACACAATAATCATATATCCACGACAGATAATCATGGTAAGCACGAATCCAAATTCCATACCTATTCAAACATTTTAACACACACATGAATTACACTATATTCAACATAGTTCATATATATCTGTAAAGCGAGGGAAATATCGTATCTAGCATGAGAAATGACAACCAAGTCAGTTATAAATCATTAACCGACATTGATAGGCTTGAAAACCATAACTTAAACGTTTATAGTCCGTACTTTTCACCGGTAAACTCGTAACGGATTCAGTTTGAATACTCTCACCTTGTAAACTAGACTTTGAATACCTAATCAATAAAATGGGTTAGCTATTTCACCGATCTACGTATTTGGATTCTTAAAATAGGTTAGGCTTAGGGTTTCTTACCCAAGAATGAAATCAAAATCTCCAGTATAGCGACACGAAAGCGGTAGTTACGTACATGGAGTACTGGGATCGAATCCCATGAACTATCTCACACTCGCTCTCTCACTTCTCCACTTTCTCCTTCACTTTCTCTCTCTTTTCTCTCTTAGTGTTTAGAATTCGTATGAAATGATAGAGAGGTGGGTAAATGCCCTTATATAGGCCCAAAACTGAAGGGAATGGCCCCAGGGCCATGATATACTTAGGTTGTAGCCAAAGAGTGGCTGTTTCTGTCCAACGGAGCACATTTGGAGGACTCTTTTCTGCATACGATCTGGAGAAAGTTCCCTGACATTGGATCTAAGTCAAGTTAAGTTTTCAGTCTGATCGAATTTACGAAACGATCGTAGAGGACCAGTTTCAGTTCAACGGTCATCGCCACTCAATCAGGGCCACAAGTACACCGACCTGCATATGAGATTTTCCCTGATCTGAGGGTTTATTTTGGTCAGATTCTGATGGTCTGAAACCTTAGAATTGACCTGCAAGTGAACGGCCCAGTTTACTTAAATATGAGTACATTTTCTAAAGATATTTGCGTTTCTCACAAACTTTGCTCCGGGCTAAAGTTATACGTTTCTGGATACTATCTGGACTTGATTTCTGAGATGGTCATCAAGCCCAGTAAGGCGGTCATATTCGTATAGTCTCGCGGTAATCGGACTTTCTACGTGCGGTACAGGTCCAATATGGAGTTTCGGTGTGCTCTCGAGATCAACCGAGTTTTGAGATTGATTCTAAGTTTCAGGGTAATGTAGCGTCAACAATTTTACACGTTTTGGGTCTTGCAGTTCGTATTTAAAGTGGTTCAAGCTAATTTCACAGATAATTTAGTTTAACACTTGATTAATTTTTGTCTAATTTCTAAAGGATTTGGTCCTGAGTAATTTCTGCATGAGGTGGAATTCAGGTCTTTGTATAGATTTTTCCAAGGCATTACAATCTACCCCCCTTAAAGAAAAATATCGTCTTCGAAATTAGTACCCTTTCGTACTCCTCGAGAATTTGAGGGTAGTTCTTACCGACCTCAGCTTCTGTCTCCCAAGTAGCTTCTTCCTCAGTGTGATGCGTCCATAACACCTTCACCAATGGGATAACCTTACTATGCAACACCCGCTCCTTCCTGTCTAAGATACGCGTTGGCCGCAGTACATAAGTAGCATCCTCACACAACTGTACCTGCTCCCATTTGATAATGTGGGAATGATCAGGAACGTATTTCTTCAGCATAGATATATGAAATACGTTGTGCATGCCCGCGAGTGGTGTGGGCAAAGCAAGGCGGTACGCGACCACACCCACTCAGTCTAGTATCTAGAATGGACTAATAAATCTCGGCGTGAGCTTCCCCTTCTTGCAAACCGAAGGACTCCCTTCATGGGAAAAATCCTAAGAAATACATGGTCCCTAACCTCGAACTCTAGCAGTCGTCATTTCGTATCGTCATAACTCTTCTGTCTGCTCTATGCTGCAAGAAGTCGACTCCTGATAATGTCGATGTTCTCTGAGGTCGCCTGTACTAACTCGGGTCTAATCAAACTTCTCTCATTAACTTTTGCCCAGCAATGCAGTACTCTACATGGGCGCCCATACAGTGTTTCGTAGGAAGTCATGCCAATACTTGCTTGAAAGCTATTGTTGTAAGCGAACTCGGCATAAGGAAGACGGTCATCCCAACTGTCCTTAAAATTAAGCACGCAAGCTCGCAACATGTCCTCTAACACCTGGTTTACTCGTTTCGTTTGCCCATCCGTCTGTGAGTGGAATGCGGTACTGAACTTCAACTTCACACCCATTGCTTCCTGGATACAGTCAAGAAGATAGATGTGAACCGCGTGTCTTGATCCGATACAATCTCCATAGGCACTCCATGCAAACGTACTATCTCCTTGATGTACAACCTGACCAAATCGTCTGCAGAGTTTGTAACTTTGATCGGGAGGAAATGAGCTGATTTTGTCAATCGGTCCACAATCACCTAAATGGACTCATGCCCCTTCCTCGTCTTCGGTAACCCTGAAATGAAATCCATAGAGATGAAGTCCCACTTCCATTTAGCTATAGGCATAGGTTGAAGTAGACTAGGAGGTCGGCGATGCTCGACTTTGACCTGCTGGCACGTGAGACAATGTGAGACATAGTCTGCTACGTGGGCCTTCATGTTGTCCCATTAGTACGACCTCTTCATGTCTCGATACATCTTCGTACTACCAGGATGCATTGCCATCCTTGACTTGTGAGTGGCTACGAGAACCTCCTTTCTCAAGTCATGAAGATTTGGCCACGATAACGTAAGCCCCCATCCGTACCAACTCTCCACTCAGAGTCTGCATCATTACTAGCTCATTTCCTTAACTCCAACAACCCTTCATCTTCTCGCTGAGTCACTATGATTCGGTCATCGATCGGTGGCTGCACATGCATATGTGCGATGCTCTCAAATGGCTCCTCTATCGTAAGTCTTTGCTCAAAATCCCGCACAAACTCTACCATATCCCACTCTGCTATCATCAACAGACCACAAATGCTATCGTCTTCTTGCGGCTTAATGCGTCTGCCACAAGGTTGGCCTTGCTAGGATGGTAGGAGACCTCGAACTTGAAGTCCTTCAAGGTTCCCATCCAGTGTTGCTGCCTCATATTCAGGTCCCTCTGTGTGAATATGTATCTGAGGCTCTTGTGGTCGCAAAAGAGCTCGAACTCCTCTCCATAGAAGTAATGTCTCCAGAGCTTCAATGCAAAGATGACAGTTGCTAACTCCAAGTCATGCGTAGGGTAATTTTGCTCGTGTTTCCTCAACTGCCACGATGTATAGGCAATCACCCTGTCCTTCTACATAAGGACGCAACCCAAACTAACACAAGATGCATCGGTGTATATCGTATACTTGATCCCTTGCTCTAGCAATACTAGCACAGGGGCGGACGTCAACTTATTCTTCAGCTCCTGAAAAGCTGCTTCTGCCTTCTCATTCTAGGCAAATTTAAGATCCTTTCGAGTCAACTAAGACAAAGGTATGATTATCTTGGAGAAGTCTCGAATGAATCGTCGATAATAACCTGTCAAACCAAGGAAGCTCTTGTGAGACTCGTATCCTAGTCCGTACTGTTCCGTCGATCTCCTCGATCCTTCCCGACAAATTCCTATGGTCCGCAACTGATAATCAACGTTTGTGAACGACCCTAAGTCGTATCCTGTAGATTTGAGTTGGCCTAATTCAAGACTTGTACCATTACGACCGCACCGTCACCGCGGTTCTGACGCCGCGACTCGGTCATTAACCTGATACCCAGGTTAAAAGATATGGGCCTGCGTTTATTTCAAGGAAAACACCGCGTGTTTGTAATAGCAAGAGAATCTCTATGACATGTCCCATCAATCAATCACTCAAATCAATCAATCAATCACCTCATGTCAAGTACACCCACCCATGCTTCCTTTCTCCACAAGTCAACCAACCACCAAGTCAACCAACCTCTCACCTCACCCATCACTCACCTCACCCATCACTCACCTCACATCCATCACTCACCTCACATCACCCATCTCTCTCTCTCTCTCTCTCTCTCTCTCTCTCTCTCCTTACAACCCTCTCTCTCTCTCATTTCTCAACACAAATTCTAAGCTAAGGAAGTGGTGGACATCCAAGCCATTCTAAGAGAGAAAAGTGAGTTTGTGTGGCCCACTTTTTCATCCCAAATCCTTCATCCTAGCCATTCACTTCTCATCTTCCACCATCAAAGTGAAGGCCAAGGAGTTCGGCGTTCCATCGGACCAAAAAGATCGAACGGTGGGTGCTCTATTAGGCCTAGATTTCTTTTTTTTGATAAAGGGCCAAGTGAGGCCTACCGATTGATGGTATGGATCTCATTTTGGACCCTAGGTGTGGCTGATGGCTCACCTTGATTCTCATAATCATTCCATGATGGGGCCATTCTCCATGGACCCCATCATGATGTTTATTTTCCTTGCATTATAAGAGGTCATCTAGACCGTCCATTTTGGGTGTCTCCACCGTTGATCTTCGATTTGATGGGCCCATGAGTAATGGGACCCACTTGATGTATGATTGAATGCAAGGGAGGGCCCATAGTGTCGGGGTCCCTCCATCATCACGTCTCTCTTTCTCTCTCTCCTCACTCTCTATTTTTCATTTATTTTTGTGTGTGATGATATAGTTGTGTGGCCCACTTGGATGGACCCCACTTTGATGTATGTATTACCACACCATCCAACCCTTTCTTATGGTGGCCCATGTCCCTAGGTGGGGCCCACCTTAAATGAACGTGTAGGGCCAAGCCATCCAGCGTCCAGGGACGCTGAACTTAAAAAGGAAACAAAAATGTATATATATTAGCCTTGGTTTATGGCTATTTGGGTGGGCCACTTGTATAGGCACTACCTTGATGTAGAAGTCCAATCCATGCCGTCCATCCCTTTCCTCAAACCATTTTATGCGTTGAGACGAAAAATGAGGCAAATCCAATCTTCTGGCGGGCCATAGCATGGAAAACAACATTTCTTACCGTTAAAATATACTCTGAGGTTTCTACACGCCGAAACCCATTCAATATTGGGCTTGTTTGGTCCATCTCAGGCCATTGGAAGCAATGGACGGGGTGGATTCCTCTGATGTGGGCCCCATTCATGAAAAACCTCAGGAATTCTCGACTTATATATATACATATATACACACACACACACACACGTCTGCAACAGACGCTACTGTTGCAGAGGCGCACAGGCAGTGCCAGCGGCAGTTCAGCGGGTGGGAGGCAGGGACCCACTGTCCCAGCTGTGGGCCTCACCATGATGTATGTTTAACATCCACACCATTCATTGGGTGGGCCACTTCCTGAAGTGGGCCCCCCTCCAAAAATTGGCCCAATCTGAAACTTAGATGGCCCACATCATGGGAAACAATGAGATTGAACGTCTGCCCTTAAAATCCTTTTGGGTGCCATGAAATTTTAGATGATTATGAAATTTGTTTTTCCTACTCATTCAAGGTCCGTGTGACCTTATTAATGGGTTGGATTGCATATAAACATAATGGTGGGCCCCACGTGGGACCCATAGTGATGTAAGTGTTTCATTCACACCGACCACTAACCGTGGACGGTGGAATCCACCATGATTTATGTGTTCTATCAGCACCATCCACACGGGACGGTGGGACCCTCCCCACGTGTGGGGGACTGCAGTGTGTGTGTGTGTGTGTGTGTGTGTGTGTGTGTGTGTGTATATATTATATTATATTATATATAATATTATATATATATATATTATATTATATTATATTATATATAATATACATGATGGTGGGCCTTCATGTGGATCCCCACCATGATGCATGTGTTGCATCCAATCTGTCCAACCATTTTTGAAAAGCTTGTTTTAGGGCTTGAGGCTAAAAATAAGACAGATCTATAGTTCAAGTGACCCCCACCTTGGTATGTGTACGAGGCCCATTTTGATTTATTTATGGCCGTGCATTGAGGCCCACTTGGATATATATAAGGCCCATAATTGAGGCCTATCTTGATGTAGTTATGGCCCATCCGTTGAGGCCCACCTTGGTATACATATAAGGCCATGTGAGGAGGCCCACCTTAATGTATTTGTGGCCCGTCGTTGAGGCTCACCTTGACATTTATAAGGCCCATTTGAGGAGGCCCACTTTAATGCATATGAGGCCCATGTGCAGGGCCACCTGTGATGTATAAATGCCCATGTGTAGGGCCCACCTGTTGCGTATTCATGGCCCATTTAGGAGGCCCATTGTGATGTAGTAGGGCCCATGGGTTGAGGCCCATTATGATGTATTTGGGGCCCATGGATTAAGGCCCATTGTGATGTATTTGGAGCCCATGGGTAGAGGCCATTGTGATATATTTCTGGACTATTTGGTAAGGCCCATTGTGATGTATTAATGCCCGTGGGTTGAGGCTTATTGTGATATATTTGGGGCCCATGGGTTGAGGCCCATTGTGATGTATGAGGCCCATTATTGAGGCCCACCTTGATGTGTATGAGGCCCGTTATTGAGGCCCACCATGATGTGTATGAGGACCATATGATAAGGCCCATTTGATGTATTTAAGGCCCATGGGTTGAGGCCCAATGGGATATATACAAGGTTTATTACATTGTGTGATTTCACCATGGGTTATGTAATGACATTTATGGCGGGCCATGCCTTAGGAGCAATGTTGGTTTGACGTCCACATTGCAAGTATAATGTTGGTTAAATGTCCACATTATGACTCTCCTTAGGGCCCATTGATAGGCCCGTACTTGTTGTGTGTAGGCCGCCTGGGCTCATCTTGTTGTAAGGATAGTTCATTACTTTATAACATGCTTAGTATAGCTCTATGATTCATGCCCATACGCATCATATGTATGCTTGATATGAGGAATGTTTGATCATAGCATAAGCCGTTGGGCTGCGACATTTATGGGATTCCTTATGAGACGGAGTGCCCCCACATGAGCGCGTGGTACACGCAGGATTGTTGCATGATTTGACGATGTGACTCATGCATTCCGCATATGTGTGACTTGATCACTGCACGCCCTAGCAACATCAGGGCCGTGGCCTCCACAGGCACATCGTGGATGGCTAGATGGGACACCAAAAATATTTGGCTCTACCACTATGGGCACTTAGGATGTCCTTGGATGAAAATTGCAGAACCTCCGAGGCCAGGAGTAGCCACAACGTCTAGACCGAGTGGAACATGAGTGCTCGAGTGCCGAATACCAGTAGGCCACGTCTCCCATTATATCGTGGTCGGTTGGGAGGGTGTATGGCCTTATTCGCCCGAGTGAGGGGGCTATAAGTTAGGCTGAGTATGACCAGCTTGTAAATGGGTCCGCTATCAACGAGCTGAGTAGGTATTAGCAGATTGCTGGCTAGGCAGATATTGAGGTCTCTTTCACTCGCTGGGCTATGCAGCTAGGGAGGAGATAGTCGGTGTCGAGTGTAATAGACCCCGGTGATTTTCTAGAGAGCAACCGTACTAATATGTGAACTTATTGAGTATGAATTGTATATCCATTTATTCATTCATTCACTATCCACTCGGGCTAGTGTGCGTAACTATTTGTTATATGTACCTTCACATGGCCAGGATTTTGGTTGAGCGCGCGACAAACCTTAGATTAGGAGTTTACCACAATGAGTCAGACTATCCAAATTTAGGTATGGGACTGGTTTGGATAGAAGTCACTTGTGGTGGACCCCATAGCCTGCTATACTACGTACTATCATCCCGACTTCACATTCCAGCATGGTCATTTCATTCGCACTGCATATTACATAACATCCATAGTACTTAGCATTTTGTGTTACTATGTTTTGCACTTATATGGCCTAGATGGAATTTGCAGGATTTACATATTGCATTGCATCATCGACACCTGATATTTGACTTTCACATTTGCATAGCCGATCTGCATTGTGTATCCTATTATTGAATGATTCATGGACTTACTAGTATATTTCCGCTTACTCTGATATCGTATGATTCATGATCTTGTCGGTATTTCTGCTTACCTCGATGATGTATGATTTATGGGCTTTATTATATACTTGGCACTTACCTTACATACACTTTCACCACCTCTAAGATTTCTATAAGCTTATGTATGATAGATGCGTGCAGGTAGCATTAGGTTGCAGTAGTGTTGAGCTTGGAACGTGTAGCTGTCTTTTGGAGCTTTGATTTTGACATATGTATTTCCCTTTCAGCACTGTATTCAAATGATTATATTAGTGGTATGTGATGATGATGTTGCCTTTGTGATTTGGGTAAACTTGTGGTTATGCTCCATTACGAAAAAAAAAATTCATTCTGAAAATCCTCCTTGTAGGATCTCAGGATCGGAATCTGGCATATGATTGCTGGGAGCCGAGAATGGGGCACTATGGAGGCTGTCGGCATTGGATTCGGCGATCAGGAATTTTATGAGCTCGTTTTTCAAGTTTGGGGCGTGACAGATCCTCACTTCGGTAACCAAACCGGGCTGTTCCCAGTCTTGAACTGCGGCTACCTTAGCAAGGTCCACAACTATCCCTTCCTTGGACACCACATGTCCCAGGAACTTGACTTCTTCTTTCCAGAAGTCACACTTCTTGTACTGTACAAACAACTGGTTCTTCCTGAGAGTATCAAAGACTGCTCACAGGTGCTCCTTGTGATCTTCCTGACTCTTGGAGTATATCAGGATGTCATCTATAAACACGATGACGAATCGAAATAGAAACGGCCGAAACACCCTGTTCATCAAGTCCATGAATACAACCGGTGCATTTGTGAGTCCAAACGATATCACAAGGAACTCGTAGTGCCCAAAATTGGTCCTGAAAGCTGTCTTCTACACGTCCTCATCCTTAACGCGTAACTAGTGATACCCCGACTGTAAGTTAATCTTCGTGAAATACTGCGCCCCCTTCAACTAATCGAACAGATCATCTATCCTGGGCAAAGGGTACTTGTTCTTTACCGTCACTTGGTTCAACCTGCGGTAATCAATACACAACCGCAGTGATCCATCCTTCTTCTTCACAAATAACACAGGTGCTCTCCAAGGAGACACACTAGGTCGTATGAAGCCTGAATCCAATAAGCTATCAATCTGTCTCCTCAATTCCTCCATCTCACATGGGGGTATACGATACGTGGGTAACAAGATGGGTGTCGCACGCATTTCATTAAATAAAATTTGTCACCATACATGAGATATAGTTTTACATGAGTTATGACAGGAAACTCATGTGAGCTAATCTAATAAAGCCTTAAACACAACACACCATCAACTTACCCTACTGCTAAGCCCATCAAGGCTAAAACATAGAAACTAGGAAACAAGCAACACAACAAACTAAGAGACGACTGCAAGCATGACTAGTCATCTGAATCAGGCAATGGTGGTGGCACACCCTTGTCCTCCAGACAACACAGGATGACCCTCAAGGTGCGAGACACCTTCTTTAATTTCCATTTCACGAAGGCCTCGGTCTCTTCAAGCTTGGCTCGGGTCTGTCTAAGTTCGGCTCGGACCTATCCGTCCTCCTGTCGCAGGGCGGCTTGGCTCTCCTTGATTCGAGCCCAGCGGGCTTCTGAAGCAGCCCGATCCATATCAGGCACCTGTGTGGCAGGAGGAGGTGCCTTATCCTGCTCTTATGCCTCCTCTACTTCTTCCTGGTCTCCCTCTTCACCACTGCTCTCACCTTCACTGCCTTCCTCACCATTTCCTTCTTCTTCATCGCCACTGTGTTCCTCACCTTCGCTCTCCTCGATCTCGTCACTTTCCTCTTCAACATTAACACTCTCCTCTTCTGTATCATCACTCTACTCCCCAAGGCGGGCTCGGTGTTGCCTTTCACCAATCCCCATATTGTCAAGCGTGCTTGCACTGATAATATGGATTGGGGCGACGTCATCCATATGGAGTCGGAAGCTGTAGCGGCGGGCGATCTTGCAACTCAATCGGTCGAATGGCAGCGTGGTGTTTTCCCTATTGGACCTCATCGCTTTGATTATCTGTGTCAGGACGAGAGTGGGCAAACATACTTTGTCTCCCTTCCCAACTCGAAATAAGAAGTCCACCATGAACCTCGAGCACTCGGTGCGGTTACTCGACCGGGGATACCCGTTATACGTGCATATGTTGTGGAGCAGACATAAGTCACTTGTCATTTTGGTTGAAGCGAGGCTAGTCCCCCGCCTCCACTGCTTGAGCTGGCCACAGAGGAACCATGTGCGAAGTCTCTTCTCCCACTTACTAACGCAATTTCTCTCGCTAGCATGCACCGATCCCTTCTCAACACCCATAACACAAGCAATCTCATCCACACTAATCATAATCTCCTACCTACCCAAAGGAATGATAAACTGAAGGGGCTTATATATCGGATTCTGAATGAGGGCATAAAAAATGCGCACGGTGTTTTCGCTTGCAGGTTCCTTTCCCTCAAATATGGGCCGCCACCCATATTCCAGAAGGAAATCAATCACTGGATACGTCCTAAACATCTTCTCATCAATGTGTGCTTCAAACATGACCTTACGGTTGCGGAACTTACCGAGACTGATGTTCGGTAGTAGGGATCTCTCCAACAGAATCCGAGGATTGAGGTCTCTCTTGGACTTCCATTATTACCTGACACTAGTACTTGCTTCGGCGTCCGCCCTCCTCGTAGGATGACGCGGTCAGCTTGGCCTGGCCTCATCCGGGGCTGCTCTTTTCCTCGTCATGAGAGACAAGAGCGTAAAGATGAAGAAGATGGCAGTGACCACTTCAAAGAAAGTCATTGAGAATAGGATGGGTTGGTGGGTCTTGGAATTGTGAGACACACAAGTGGGTTTGTGTACTCAAATGGGAAGAAAAGAGGGAGATGATGTGAAAATGAAGGAAAGGTGGTGTTTGGAAGATATGGAAGAAGATTTGAGAGGGTTTGAAAAAGTTAGTGGGGTTTGAATCACTTAGAAAGAGAAATAGGGAGGTAGTGATAATGAAAGAAGAAGATTTGAAGCTTTGAAGATGGATTTGTGCAATGGGTTAGAGAGGAAGAGAGATTTGAGAGATTTGGGAGAGAAATTGGAGTGGAGGGGGGTTGAGATTTTACAAAAATACCCTAAAATAGGTTTTTAGAGGGAGGAGGGGGGCCCCACATGTGCAAAAAGGGCCCCACAGTCGGTCGGTTGGCGGGGCCCCGTCGGGCGGGCAGAGGCTCCGCCCGGGTGCTTTGTGTCCGAATGGGGCCCCTCCGATTTGGCGGATGCTCCACCCGAGGTCTGTGTCACTAGCGGTGCCTCTTCATGGGGGTGGTGTCCACCCCCCTAGGGTGCCAAAAATGTGTGGGATCCACCTCGGATCCCATCATAAGTTGCGGTATGACCCCCCCTCATTCATCCGGTGTACGTTCACACTCCAACTTGTGAGTATTCACGCTTTTGGCGTGTTTTACGCGTGGGATTGACTGAATTGACGTCCATACTCGTCAATTGACAGACTAGAGGGAGATTTGGGTCATTTTACATGGTCAAAGGTGCCTACGGGGTGAACTACGATGATCAGATTTGGTCGAATGCAACGACTGACGAAACTGAAAATCCTATAACCGTTTCTACATTTTATCGCACCCTCCTAAATCAACGTACGTCAGTGTGCATCGTGTGACCATAACCCATGTCTAGTTTAATCCTAATCATGCTCTGATACGAACTTGTAACGCCCTGAAAATCAGGAGTCGAGCATAAGCCCAACTCCCGAGTTTCAACACATCACTTATGCAACATAAATAATGATGATTAAATGTTGTCCGTATTAGTACATTAAACATGAATTAGATTATACTAACTCAGCATATCATACTCCAGAGACAGTTGAATTTCGCAAGCGGAAGACTGTAATAGATATATAAGATATATGAACTATAGTAAGTCTCCGAAGTGTGATCATGTTACCAGGTTAAATATATACATGTATACTCCCAAAATGTACAAAATGAATATACATGTGTACTTCAAAATACAATCATAACGAATGTAATGATATCTAGTCAGTATTCCTGTAAGCCCCGTCGATCAGAACACGGTCTAGACCCGCCTGATAACTGCATGTAGGAGAATTCCTCCTCGTCATCATCAAAGTCCGGCTCCACTTCGTAAGCATCGCCATCATCTGCAACTATAATAGGGTTTGGTTGGTGTTTAAACACCGTCCCAGAACGTGGGAGTAAGTGATCAACTCAGTGGAGCTATAAAGCAAAAGTTAACATGTTGTCAATTCAGTCAAGCAGTAATGATAAAGCAATACAACAATCGTATCCTAAGTACTCTGGTTAATGCAAGAATGGTATGTTGAAATGATGCATGCCCTCGCCTCTACTCCCTCTTGTGACAACATCTTACGATTACGGCATGCACCCCTTTCTCTGTGCTCAACTCCAATGCCAAAGGCACATGCAAATGCGGTTCATGTGCATGATTAGCCAAGTTCTTATTTAGTCTTATTCATAAGTAGGTTGGAAAGTTAAGGTACCTCCCTTATATCATTTTTTCAAACATTGATCCATTTAGGGTCGTCAATCCTAGTAGACACTTACGATAGATGGTTACCAGGTCGCTACGGAGAGGCTCGTCACCATGAGCGTAGGTGTGGTTTATACTATAGTTTACTACGGAAAGGCTCGCACCTCAACGTAGTTTCTACTGTATGCTCGAGGTCACTAAGGGCTCGACACTTGATCGTAGGCCAACAGCTCGAATACAGTGTCCCATACTACCGTATTCGGTTCACGAGTCTGGATTGCTCACTGGATACTACGGGGAGGCCCGTCGTCCCAGTGTAGGCCGACAACACGACCACGGTGTCCCATACCACCATGCCCGGCTCATGAGTCTTAGCGGATCGAGGTACCAAGGTTAAACGGGTTTTGCACTGATAAGTTGGTACCTTAGATTCAAACAATAGCGTCCATACATGGTGAACATACATCAGGTCAGCCGGGTTGCTTGACAAACTTGACTGGTACAAGCATGCGTTGAGCCGATCGACATGGAGCGCGTAAGCACTCCGCGTGTCCTAACTATTGCCGACAAGTAGTGTATGACTCTGATTCATCGGGCGTGTCTGTCGTAGTTAAGAAGTCTAACCACCGTTCATAGACATTTACCGATTGCCTAGACTACATAGTAGCCCCAATCACATTCCAAACAATAGCATTCACATCTAGTAATCCAAAACAGCATGTAACAATTGAAATCAGATATAAATCTTACTTGAGCAATTTAACAAACACATACTGCATATATTATCATACATAGACATTTTATCCATACAGTACATAGTAGTAGGATATGTTATATAAAGGATACTATAACCATAGTTAAGGGAATTGAGAATCCTATCTCAACACCCTCATTACATGCAGTTAAACAAGCATTTTCACATTCAGACATTTTATCAAACACTTAGGCTACACATATCATATACATGTGTAGTGAGGTAGTTATAACAGGTATTATAGCAAACCCCTTTACAAGGGTTCACCATACGTACAACAATCATGAATTCTCAGTTAATAAACGTGGCAAGCATGAATCCAAATTCCATACTCATTTAAACATTTTTACAAACACTTAGACTGCACACTTCAACATATATGACGTATGTTGGTCATAACATGTATTAGAGCAAATCCTTTCACCAAGGAGTTTTTATATATACAACAATCATATATCCACGACAGATAATCATGGTAAGCATGAATCCAAATTCCATACCCATTCAAACATTTTAATACACACATGAATTATACTATATTCAACATAGTTCATATATATCTGTAAAGCGAGGGAAACATCGTATCTAGCATGAGAAATGGCAACCAAGTCAGTTATAAATCATTAACCGACATTGACAGCCTTGAAAACTATAACCTAAACATTTATAATTAATTGACATTAACAGCCTTAAAAACCATAACCTAAATATTTATAGTCCGCACCTTTGCCGGTAAACTCGTAACGGATTCAGTTTGAATACTCTCGCCTTGTAAACTAGACTTTGAATACCTAATCAATAAAACGGGTTAGGTATTTCACCGATCTACGTATTTGGATTTATAAAACAGGCTAGGGTTAGGGTTTTTTTACCCAAGAATGGAATCAGAATCTTCGGTATAGCGATACGGAAGCGGTGGTTACGTACGTAGAGTAGTGGGATCGAATCCTAGGAACTATCTCACACTCGCTCTCTCACTTCTCCACTTTCTCTCTTTTCTCTCTTAGGGTTTAGAATTCGTATGGAATGAGAGAGGGGTGGGTAAAGGTCCTTATATAGGCCCAGAACTGAAGGGAATGACCCCAGGGCCAATGTATACTTAGGTTATAGCCAAAGAGGGGCTGTTTCGGTCCAACGGAGCACATCTGGAGGCCCCTTTTCTTCATATGATCTGGAGAAAGTTCCTTGACATTAAATCTAGGTCAAGTTAAGTTTTCGGTCCGATCGGATTTACGAAACTACCGCAGAGGACTAGTTTCAGTTTAACGATCATCGCCACTCGATCAGGGCCACAAGTACACTGACCTGCGTATAAAAATTTCCCTAATCCGAGGGTGTATTTGGGTCAGATTCTGATGGTTTGAAACCTTAGAATTGGCCCGCAAGCGAACGGTCCAGTTTACTTAAATCTGAGTACATTTTATAAAGATATTCGCGTTTCTCACACACTTCGCTCTGGGCTAAAGTTGTGCATTTCTGGATACTATCTGGACTTAATTTTTGAGATTGTCGTGAAGCCCAGTAAGGCGGTCATATTCGTATAGTCTCGCGGTAATCAGACTTTCGACGTGTGGTATAGGTCTAATACGGAGTTTTGGTGTGCTCCTGAGAGCAACTGAGTTTTGAGATTGATTCTAAGTTTCAGGCTAATGTAGTGTCAACAATTCTACATGTTTTGGGTTTTGCAATTTGTATTTAAAGTGGTTCAAGCTAATTTCACAGATAATTTAATTTAGCACTTGATTAATTTTCGTCTAATTTCTAAAGGATTTGGTCTTGAGCGATTTCTGCCTAAGGTGGAACTCGGATCTTTGTACGGATTTTTTCGAGACGTTACGTATCACAAGACACTTCTCAACTTCAGGAACTCCCACAACAGAACTGGGTGACAGAGAGGATGAACAGAACTTTGTTTAAGAGGGAGAGAAGTATGTAGTTGCATGCAGGGCTGCCTAAAAGCTTATGGGCTGAAGTAGTGAATATGATATGTTACATGGTAAATCAGTCATCATCTACATCGCTATACTCTAAGATTGTAGAGGAAGTTTGGGCATGCAAGGATGTCGATTACTCATGTATGAGGATTTTCGGCTTTCCAGCATATGTCCACGTGCAGAGTGGAAAAAGGTCGAGGTTGGATCAAAGTCTAGAAAATGCATCTTTATCGGGTATAAAAAATGTGTTAAGAGCTACGAGCTTTAGGATCTAGTTTCATAAAAGGTGGTCATTAACAGAGATTTTATCTTCAATGAGGCGTCAATGTTAAAGACCAATAAGGATGCTGCAACATGGCAGTCAGATATACATGGTGAGTCAGAGAGATTTTCGGTGCAAGGAGAGCCAGTTGGGCAGGTGACTGAAGGTGAAATTCAGCAAGGGCAAGAAACTGACTAAAATAATTAGCAGGATACCCAGGAAAGTATAAACAAGAACAAGGAGAAAAGAATCATTAGAGCCTTGGTTTGGTATGGGTTCTAGGATGATGAGGGTCGAATATTGCATATCAGACCCCAGTTATTACCTGATTTTGCGTACATGATAATGCTTAATGTCGTATTTTAATCGTGTTTTTATTGCAGGGAGTAATCAGGAGCGTTGACTAAAAAAAGAGTACTAAAAGCGTGGATTTGACTCTCCAAAGTCACCAAAGTAAGGAACGGATTCCAGAGGACCAACATCGACAGATTTATATGCCATGGATCTGAGGAAATCAAGCCGTTCACATAAAAAAAAAGGCCCGAGAATGGTCCAGAATGCAAGATCGCATGGTTCCAACCATCCATTCGGTCTGAAACTTCATACATGGCCTGGGGGCCATAAATTAACCATACATATTAAATTTCATCCATTGGATCACTATGGAAGTACCCCAACTGACAGATCAACCCATAAACCGTTGATTCTGGGCCCACCTACAATCTAGATATGCTTTAAAGTTGCTATCAACTCATTTTAGGAGGTGATACAACAGATGGACGGTGCAGATTTCTTATAAACATTATAGTGGACCCCACACCGTGGTGGGTGTACACGATGCACATGTAGTAGCGCCGTGCAACAGACAGGCTAAGTCGGTCCAAGCATTGCTGACCCGCATCTTCAAAAAATGGCTATTTCCATTTTCGGCTTCCTGTGTAATGAATGGACGCTGTTCGTTTCACGGAAGGCAATGGGCCACCATCAGGGCCCGTACGGGCGATCCAAGCCGTCCATCTTGTAGATCGCATACATCAAAACTGTGCTGACCTTTTGCGCCCATGCATACACACGTGCATGATACAGAGGCCATAAGCGGACTGCCCTGCGATGTTTAAAAAGATTTTAGCTTGATTGCTTCTTTTGGCCGCATCAATAGACATTCAAAACCTACTATTCTTGACCAAAATTTTGAGAGGAATTCACTGGACGGGGTGGATTTCCCCGAAAACACTACTGTGGGGCCCACTGATCACGTCAGCGCAGTCACATGCGTAGGCTTACACACATCCGTGAATAACAGATTTTCAGGAAGTTGTCGCCCACCATCTTTAATCAGATGGAAGATCTGATCTGTCCATCATGTAGCTCAGTCAAAAAAGTCCCAGGAGACGTTGATTTTACGGACAAAGAGTAAGGAACAAGGGAGTTTTGAGGCCCTGAAGTTTGCTGCGAAAAGGCATTGTTATGCACATTATCGCGATGACCTCTCCACCGACTCCGGCCTTTTTAGACCTCCAACAGCTATAAAAGGGCTTGAGAAGACCAGAGAAGGGAAAAGGGAGCCAGGGTAGAGCTAGCATTACAACAAGGAGGGGAGAAAAGGGTGAGATCTGAGCCATGGTTGGACATAGAGCAAAGCAGAGAGAGATTTTGGCTTGGAGAAGCAAGAGAGAGAGAAAGAAAGAAGGGAGAGATTGGAAGGATGTTTTTCTTTTATCATCTATATTTTTCTTTCTTTCCAGTTGAATCCATGAGATTCTAATCTCTTAGCTAGGGCTGAGATGAAGCCCCTAATTTGAATGATTCTTATTTATTGTTGATTTCATCTGAATTGATTGATTTGTTTCTTTCTCTAGTGTGCTTAACTGAAAACTCCGTACTTCTCCATTCTATGAGCTTAACCAAAGTCTAGATGTGGATGTGGTTAGGAATCTTATTTTAGGTGCTTGTGTCTGACCACGAATAAGTTCCTTATAGAGAAAGAAATAGGAATTACATCTCTTCATGCTTTAAGGGATTATACATTCTGTGTGCCCAACCAAGGACATAGAGTGTGTTTTATTTATTAAATTTATATCAATTTGAATTGGGATGAATTAACAGGTAAAATAAGGGTTATGATAATTAGGGGTGGATTCGAAAGTCCTAGTGCTCTCATTGATTGAATTTTCTTTATTGCTCTCAGTTATTTTCCATAGATTTTTGCTATTAGGTCGCTAAACTATTTGTTAGATTAGTTAAGAAGAATCATAAATTTGAATTGTGAGAACCAGTCCTCGTGGTAACGATCTCATAATACTACACCTGATTCGTATACTTGCGAGTTTAAAATCATTTAAATCAGGTTAGTTTAAATAAAACATCAAGTTTTTGGCACCGTTGCCGGGGACTGTTTTGGTCCAATTGGATTTAGGATTATCTCTTATCATAATTCATAGTCTTAGGATTTTTCTCGCATTATTTTAGGAAACTTAATTTATTTTGGTTTTTATTTTTATTTTTATAGGAATTGAGGAAGGAAGCTGCAAAATAAAAATTATCTTCAAAGTGAAGGAGGAGCTCCCAATTCTTCAGACATTAATCATCTCATTTTCCAGGTTCTTTCTTCCAATTCTTGTTTGCATAGTTTCATCTTGTTTTTAGGAATTCAGAATTTTTAGCTCTAGTTTTATTTCTCTTAGGTTACATCGTAGTTTAGCTTTCTTTCCTACATTGCAGTAATTCAATTTATGCTAGGACGTAGATCTCTGAACATAGAACTAGCACCTTTTGATCCTAAAATAGAAAGACTATTTCGTAGAAGATTTAGAAACATTCTATTTGAAATGATGGACGAGAATGGAATTAAAGCTCTTAGAGATTATTCAGCTCATGTCCAATTTAATGCACCTTTATGCATAGTATTGCAAGCTATCATGGCAGCACACTTTGAACTTAAACCTAGGGTCATACAATTGTTGCCCTTTTTCTATGGTTTGGATAAGGAGGATTCATATCATCATGTGAAAGAATTCCTAGACATTTGCTCTACCTTTAGGTTCTAAAACTTTTTAGATGATTCGATCCGTTTACGCCTCTTTCCTTTTTCTTTGAAGTATAAGGCAAAAGCATGGTTGAATTCTCTAGGAGTTGGGTCTATCACTACATGGGACCAACTGTCTAAGAAGTTCTTAAACAAGTTCTTTCCCATTCACAAAACTAATGCTCTCCGTAGAGAAATTACTAATTTCACACAAAAAGAGGGTGAGCACTTTCACGAATGTTGGAAAAGATGGAAGGACTTGCTTCTTAAGTGTCCACACCATGGTTTTGAGAAGTGACAACAGGTTCAATACTTCTATGACGGTTTGACACCTCAAAACCGTCGTATGGTTGATGCCACCAGTGGAGGGTCATTCATGACCAAAAGTGATGTCGAAGCGTGAAATTTCTTTGAAACCTTGTATGAAAACTCCCAGCAATAAGACTATTCAAATAGAGGTGAAAGAAGTCCCCAACCACAGAAGAAAGGTGGTATATATGAGATAGGAGTCACGCCAAATCTCTACACCAAGATTGATAGCCTGACAAAGAAAGTTGATGCTCTGATGTTGAATAATGGACCTCCACAAACAACTCAAATCGAGTCATGTGCCATATGTTCCAGTCCCACCCATCCTAAAATTAAAACTAAAACTAAAACTTACTATTTATAATAAAAGCGAAATTAAAGTAGGAAAATGACCATCGATCTGGGAGTATTTTGCAAATCCAGCTTGCGCAACTCGGTGTAGTTGGTTGGTTAGATAAAGTAGCTCATTCTACCCTAAAATCATATATTTTACGCCCGATAACTCATTCCGGATTGTAAGATACGCCTGATCTAAGGTCTGACGTCCGGATCACTTCTGTCATCGACCGGGCCTTTTCTGATCCATCTTGGCCATGAAACTGTCCGCGACCCGCTCTACATCAATCCCCTCCACTTCAAAAGAACTCGTCCTGCTCTTGTTCATGATACTCGGTCAGGTCCGCGACGTTGAAAGTTCGTGAGATCGCCATGTCATCTAAAAGATCAATAACATAAGTGTTATCATTGATCTTTTGGATGATTGGGACAGGTCCAATCTTCTTATTCTTTAACTTGTTGTACGTTCTAGTTGAAAATCTCTCTTTGCGCAAATGGACCATAAGTTAGTCGCGCACCTCGAACACTTTTTGTCATCGATGCTTGTCTGCTTGATCCTTGTACTTCTCGTTCGAGGCATGTAGCTTGGTTTGTACTTCCGCATGGATGTCCATGATCCTGTCTGCTATATGTTCTGCTAAAATGCTCGTGCCTGGGAGCTTAGGTAGAAGGACCAAGTCAAGTGTGTGACGAGACAGTCATCCGTAGATAATCTGAAATGGTGATTTCCCTATGAAGCGGTTCACCATGTTGTTGAATGCAAACTCTGCTTGAGACAAGTCCAAATCCCACTACTTCAGTTTTTCCCCTGAAATACAGTGAAGGAGGTTTTCTAATGTGCAATTCGTAACCTCGGTCTTCCCATCAGTCTGTGGGTGGTAGGCGCAACTGAATTGAAGTCGTGTATTGAATCGAGTCCATAAAGTCTGCTAATGAACTTCGTGTCACAATCAAAAGTAATGGTATTGGGGACCCCATGTAGCCGCACGACCTCCCTGAAGAATATATTTGCCACGTGTGTTACATCGAGGGTCTTCTTACATGAGATAAAGTGCACCATCTTGGAGAAGCGATCTACCACCACGAACACCGAATCCATGCCACGTTGTGTTCGTAAGAGACCAAGCATGAAGTCCATAGATAAATTCTCCCAAGGACCGTCAGGCACAGGTAACGAGGTGTAGAGACCCATATTCTGAGATTGCCCCTTGGAGGTCTGACAAACATGACAATGGTGTACATATTTTCCCACATCACGTACCAATTGCGGCCAGTAACACCGCTCTTCTATAAGAGCTCTCATCTTGTCTCGCCCATGGTGTCCACTGAGGCCACCTTCATGTAGCTCCTGAATAATCTGCTCTCTCATCGAACTTTGGGGGACGCACAATCGATTCTCTTGGAAGAGGAAACCATCCTGTATATGAAGGTCACTGGGATGATCTTCTTGGCACTTCATCCAAGAATCTTGAAGAGGAAACTGTCCTTGAGACAGTCAAAGCTGACCACCTCATTGCTCATCGTAATAAGTAGTGATGCACGATGACTAAGTGCATCAGCCACCTTGTTCTGCTCCCCTGATTTGTGCTTCAGAACGAACGTGAATTCCTGTAAAAATGCAACCCATCTAGCATGCACACAATTCACGTTAGTTTGACTATTAGTAAACTTTAATGCTTGATGGTCAGTGTATAGAACAAACTCTCTTTGAATCAGATAATACCGCCAATGTCGTAATGCCTGAACAATTGCATACAACTCAAGCTCATAAGTCGACGACTTTTTTTGGGCTTCGTTGAGCTTCTCGTTATAAAAGGCTACCGGCCTGCCTTCCTGTGATACTACTCCAATTCCGACGTATGAAGCATCACATTGAACCTCAAATAACTTGTTAAAATTAGGAAGCACCAAGACTGGTGTTTTGGACAAACGATACTTGATCTCATAAAAGCTCTTGTAAGCTTCATCGGTCCACTGAAACGGTCATTTTTTCATGCAATTTGTAATAGGTGCGACTATTGTGCTAAAATTTCCCACGAATCGACAATAGAAGGTTGGCAACCAGTGAAAACTACTCACCTCATGAATGTTTGTTGGGATTGGTCATTCCCTAATGACTCACACATTTTCATCGTCCACACGGATGCCTGTGGATGTTACAACAAATCTTAGAAACAACAAGCTGTCCTTTAAAAAACTACACTTCTTAAAGTTGAGGTACAACTTATTAATTTGTAGGACCTGTAGCACTTGCTTGAGATGTTTCATGTGTTCCGTCTCATACTGGCTATATATTAGTATGTCATCAAAATATATTACCATAAATCGGCCAGTAAATGGTTTTAGAACTTGATTAATCAAACGCATAAAAGTACTTGGTGCCTTCGATAGTCTGAAGGGCATGGCCAGCTACTCATACAAACATTTCTTGGTCTTAAATGCCTTTTGTCACTCATCACCGGATTGGATACGGATCTGATAGTACCCACTCCTTAGGTTTAGTTTAGAGAACACCTTGGCTCCTTCTAGCATATCGAACATGTCGTCTAACCATGGTATTAGGAACCGATATTGGATGGTAATTTTATTGATTGCCCGGCTGTCGACACACATGCGCCAGCTTCCATCCTTCTTTTTGGCGTTAATAATGCTGGTACGGCACATGGGCTCATGCTCTCTCTCAAAAGACCTTTACGGATCAATTCCTCCACTTGCCCCTGAAGTATCTCACACTCCTTCGAACTCATCCGATAATGAGGGCGGTTGGGCAGGCTAGCCCTAGGGACGAGGTCTATGTGATGTTGGATGTCCTTTATAGGGGAAAATCCATCATGTAAATCTTTAAGCCAGATTTCTTTGAAGTCGTTTAGCAATAGTCTTAAACTTGGAGGAATGTTTGAGGGTTCTGATTCCTCGCCCTTCACCATGACGGCGTATACCTCGCCGGTTTCCTTGGATTCCTTCACGAAATCCCAAATGGTCAAAAGGGAACTCTCCTCCACTTTAGAGGCTTTAAGGTGGTTCTCTGGTGCCAAGAGGCAATGATTATTTTTCGATTATCCTTGAAGAATATGTAAACATTGTCTTATCTTTGATGGGTTGTATCACGGTCTGTCTGCAAGGGTCGACTGAGTAACATATGACATGCTTCTATGTATACCACATCGCAAAGTATTTGATCCTTATAATTTTTGTCAATTGAAAATGAGATAGTGCATTGTTCAGTTACCTTGGTCTCGTTCACCTTTTTTATCCAGCCGATTGAGTACATGGAAGAATGTTTAATCGTTGGTAGCTACAACTTATCCATCATCACTCTTGAGATGATGTTCTCGCTACTACCGCAGTCTATGATCACATCTTGTGTCACTGTGGATGTAATTCCTTTCATGGGGTATACAGTAATCTCCTCACAACTAGATATTCGCCACGATCCTTGTAAGACCCGTGTCCTAGTCCGTACCATTCCGTAAGCTTCCATGATCCTACCGGTCAAATTCCGGCAACCATCGACCCACTTCCGACGTTTGCGCACAATCCTAAGCCGAGTCCTACATACCTGTTGACACCCCACCCAGGCTAACATCTTGAGAAAGCTAGGACAATCAGGGAATCATGATCTAAACCCCAACCAAACCTAAGTCATCACAAGCCATCATTCAAGCCAAAGCATACCCAAACCTTCACCTTCACCTACAATCAACCCATTTTTTGGTCCATTTTTAGGTCACAATCGAGCCAATTTGAGCCATTTTAAAGCCAAATATCCAAAATGGACTTTGTTTCACTCTCAGGACCCGAAAAAGGACCCACCGGTCAAATTTTGGGAGAAACTGTACCCGAGGTGGTAGTTTGACTACCGCGGGCGGTAGTCAAACTACCGCCTCCTCTCAAAAAATGTGCGTGGAGCCAGCCACACGAGTTTTGGACCCAACCTAGCCTGGGCGGTAATTGGACTACCGCGGGTGGTACTCCGAGTTCCGCCGCTCACGGCCCGTGTGTGGACAGCTGTCCCATCGTCTAAAAGTCAACTTTTCCTGGAATTTACCCCTCCCATCTCCACTATTTACAGTTTTACCGGCCTCTAAAGCTAATGGGAGCACGCCACGTGGTGTCTCTCTCCTCCCCACCAATCATCACTTGCCACATCCGATTTCACCCCTCTAAAACCCAAAAATTACAATAAAACCATTGGAGAAGGTTATAAATAGCCTTCTCCTCTTCATATTTCAACAGACCTTCTCATCCAAGAGAGAGAGAGAGAGGTGAGAGAGAGAAAGAGAGGGAGAGGAAGAGAGTGAGGGAGAGGGAAGGAGCTTCAAAGCCTCCCAAGTCCAGATTTTCTTAGCCACCCCCTAGCCCTCCTCCAAACCTCTCCAACCCATCTAACCTAGCCCAGTTTGATCATGGTTCAGTCTATGTCTTAGCCTACTCAAGAATCAAGCCAAGGATCCATCATCTTACAAGCATTCATTATGACATCTACTCCCTTCTCAACCCCCCTGCCTCTCTAGATCTCTAGTGAACGTATGCTCTGTGACTTGTCGTACACCAGATCCTGTCACATCAGAAATTCTTAGTGATCTAGTCCATTTTTCTTTCCTCTTTTCATAAGCATCATTACATCCGCCCTCTAGACACATTATCGGACGTATGCTCTGTGACCTGCCGAAATCTCGAATCTTGCTACATCAGAAATCCACGTGTGACTAGTCCCATCATGACCATATTATCATCATCATTCCTTGAGATTATTTTACCACACTAAGCAGAGACCGTACATTTGTACGGGAAGAGAGGGTGCCTAACACCTTCCCTCTTTGTAACCGAGGTCCCTTACCCGGAATCCCGGATTGCAGATCAGGAGTCAATTTAAGGTCAGAGAGTCTTCGGATTTCTCCAACCTTACGTATCTATGGTTCTAGCCGACTGCAGAATTCTGAGATTATTTGGCTAGTGGTGACTCCAACATTCACAAATCAGCCTAATCACCCCCACATCATCACCACAACACTTCTAATTAGCGTGGATGCTGATTTTCAGTGTCTACAATCCAAAGTCGACTTGATCCGAAACCTGTACCTTGGCGGCCGCGCCATTGCCGCGATTCCAACGCCGCGACTCGCGCACTGATCCGATACCCAGGGTAGAAGATGTAGGCCCACGTTCAATTCGAGGAAACGCCGTGTGTTACGAACTTCGAGGGAATCTCTACGAAATATCCCATTAATCAATCAAGCACTCATGTCAAGTACAAGTCAAGTCACCCCATACCTAAGTACAACAACCCATACCTTTCTCTTACACACGCAAGCCCAAAGTCAACCCTCACATCACTTCACCTCTCTCTCCACCCATCCCTTCTTACAACACATCACTCCACCCATCCCCATCATACATCATCCCATCACCTCATTTTCTCTCTCATTTCTCAAACCTCTCCCAAGCAACAAACTTCACACGTCCAAACCCTCTTTCTCACAAAGCCAAGTGTGGCCCACCTTCCTACACTCCCATCTCTTATCTCAACCATCCATCCATCATCTACCTCCATCAAACTCCAAGGCAAGGAGCTAAGGAGGCTAGGGGAGCAAGAAGGAGGCCTAGAGGTGGGTGATCCACTGTCAATTCTTTTTTTAGGGACCCCTTGTTGGTGGGACCCATTTTTTATGTATGAGTTATATTATGTGGGGCCTATAGTGGCGGGGCCCCATCATCATCATCTCTCTCTCTCTCTCTCTCTCTCTCTCTTTTTCCTTCTTTTGTATGATGTCTTGTGGCCACCACGGTGTAAGATGATCTTAACCGTCTGATCGTGAGGCTCACCTTACAATGGGTCAATTGGACAGCCAAGATGAAGGGAACACAAATATCCTGTTGATCCAAAAGGTGGGCCACGTTCATGTGGGACCCACCTTAATGTGTGGGCCCCGTACATATGGGGCCCACCCTGATGTTTTTGTTTATCCACGTCGTCCAGCGTCCCTGGACGCTGGATGTGCTGGTTGGCTAAATGGACATGTGTACTGGCATGGGCGTATACTGATAAGCTTTAAATATATATATATATGCTTTTGGGGTGTGTCGCTCATGCGGGCCCCACCTTGGTGTATGTATATAATCTGAGCTGTCCATTACGTTTCCTAGCTCAATTTAGCTGCTGAACCGAGAAATGAAGCTAATCCCATTCTCTGGCGGGCCATACCATAAGAAATAGTGGTGTTTGCCATTAAAACACACCTTGATCTCTTTTTCTCGCTAGATCATACCGCATATTGGACTCTTTTAGCTTGTCTTGAGCCGTTGGAGTGAGTGGCTGGGTCGGATTTGTCTAAGATGGGCCCCACCTACCTAAAAATGCGGAAGATAGCGTTTAAAAAAAATCAAAGAAGATCGGCAGCATTCTTTGCTTGTCGAGCGCTATGCATGGCGCTTACACGCGTCTTCGACGGCGGATGGATGGCTGGGCCTCATGGCTCCAGCTGTGGGCCCCCACGGTGATGTGTTTCGATCATCAACACCGTGTATTGGGTGGGCCCTTAGGACAATGGCCCCCCTGCCAAAAATCAGCCGAATACGGAACTCAGGTGGGCCATACCATCTAAAATCATGTGAAGACATGCTTAAAACATATAAAATCACATGGCGGGGCCTACCTGAAATTTAGATGCGGTTGAAACTTGGTCTGAACCCTCAGCCAGGTGGGATGCACATAATGGATGGGCTGGATTTATGAACCACCTTCCAGTGGGCCCCAGGTCAGTGTGACCTTATAAACAGTTGAATGGAAAATAAATATTACAGTGGGCCCCAGCCCCCTCCCAGGTCCGTGTGACCTTATAAACAGGTTGTATGGCAGATAAGCATCACGGTGGGCTCCCTGACCGTGACCCCATTAACGGGTTGGATGGCAATAAACATCACCGTGGGCCCTGGTCCATGTGACCTCTTAGATAGGTTGGGTGCAAATAAACATTTCCATGGGCCCCATGCCTATGTGGCCTTTTCAACAGGTTGGATGGAAATAAACATTTCAGTGGGCTCCACAGGTCTGTACGACCTTATCCACAGGTTGGGAGGAAAATAAACATTCCAATGGGCCCAGGTCTGTATGACCATATCAATAGGTTGGCTGGAAAATAAATATATGGTGGGCCCCATGAGGGACCCCCCCTGAGGTATGTTTTATATCCACTCCTTCCATTAGTGTAGCCCATTTGATATACATAAGGCCCATGTGATTAGGCCCCTCTAGATGTATTTGTGGGCCGTTGTCCAGGCCCACTTTGGCATATATGAGGCCCATTTGATGTATTGGAGGTCCATGGGTCGAGGCCCAATGAAATGTTCATAAGGCCCATTGTAGTGTGATTCCACCATGGTTTATATGTTAACCTTTATAGCAGGCTATGCCTTGGGAGAAAATGTTAGTTTGACGTCCACATTGTGCATAATGTTGGTTAAATGTCCGCATTATACTCTCCCTAAGGCCCACTGATAGGCCCATACTTGTAGTGTTATGCACAAGCTCATCACCCTATGACATGTTTAGTATAGACTCATGATTCATGAACATACGCATCATATGTATGTCTGATATGAAGAGTGACTGATCATAGCATATGCCTTCGGGCGGATTGTTTATGGGCTCCCTGATAGGCGGAGTTGCCCTACATGAGCACGCGGCGCGCACAAAATTGTTGCATGTTTGATAGGGTGATTCATGCACTTGCATTTGTGTGATCATGATTATTGTACTCTTTGGCAACATCAGGGTCATAGCCTCCACAGGCATATCGTGGATGGCCGGATGAGATACTGAAAATGTTTGGTTCTAGCATACGGGCGCCATAGATGTCCCTGGGTGAAAATTTCTAAACCTCCGTAGCCAGGAGATGCCCCAACGTCGAGACCAAGTGGATATATATGAGCGCATGATGGCCGTATACCAGTAGGCTGTGTCTCCCACTGTGTCGTGGTCGGTTGGGAGGGGGTGTGACCTTACCCGCCTGAGTGAGGGGGCAATATGTAGGTTGAGTTTGACTAGCTTGAGGAATGGGTTCGCTATCGACGAGCCGAGCTCGATATTAGCAGGCGGATAGTGAGGTCCCTTCCACTTACCCAGTTGTGCGCTCGGATAGGGGTGACAAGTTGGCGTAGAGTATAATAGACTCCGGTGATGATCCCAGAGATGAACCGTACTGATATGTGGACTTATTGAGCAGGAGTGCATACTCATTCATTCATTCATTCACTATCCACTTGGGCTAGCGGTGCGTAACTATTTATTACGTGTACCTTCGCATGGCTCGGATTTTGGTTGGACGCGCGACTAACCTGAGATCAGGAGTTTATCACATTGAGTCTGACTATCCAAATTTAGGAATGGGACTGGTTTGGATAGAAGTCCCTTGTGATGGACCCCATAGCCTGCGATGTTACGTACTATCATCCTGACTTCACACTCCAGCATGGTCATTCAATTCGAACCGCATATTACATTACATCTGCGGCATATGGTATTTTGGGTTTATGTTTCTATATTTATATGGTTTAGATATGGCTGACGCTATTCGTGAACTCATCAGGAATTGTATATTGCATTGCATCCTCGACATATGATATTTGGCTTTTTATAACTCCTCATTTGCATAGTTGTTATATATTGAGTATTCTGATATTGATTGACTCATGGACTTGTCCGTATTTTCGCTTACCCTGTTATCGTATGATTTATGATCTTTTCAGTATTTCTGCTTACTCTGATAATTCATGATCTTGTCAGTATCTTTGCTTATTCCGATATTGTACGATTTATGGATTACCAGTATTTCCGGTTTTGTAATGACATTGTATTGAATACTTGGCACTTACCTTGTGCACACACTTACACCACCCTCTAAGCTTTCTATAAGCTTATGCACGATAGATGCGTGCAGGTGATGTTAGGTTGTAGCAGTGTTGAGCTTGGAGCGTGCAGTGCTCTCCTGGAGTTTTGATTTCTGATATATGTATCTCCCTTTCAGCTTTGTACTCAAATGGTTATATTAGTGGATATGTGATGATGATGTTGCCTTTGTGAATTGGGTAATCTTGTGGTTATGCTTATTAAGAGTTAAATGTATATATAAAAAAAAATCCTCCTTGTATGATCCCAGGATCAGAATCTAGCATCTGGATACTAGGAGCCGAGAATGGGGTACTATGGAGGCTGTTGGCACCGATTCGGCGATCTGGATTCCTGTGAATCTGATTTCTAGGTTTGGGGCGTGACAATCCTCGCTCGTTAATTAATTGTCATCTGTTATTTCCTCAGTGGCTTGTTCATGTTCATCAAAGTTAGGGTCTTCTTCTGCGGCCTCACATTCAGTGCTTCCTTCGTTTATGGTCAAGTGTGTTGTGGGATGTGGATGATATGTGTTTAATAAGTGGCCCAGTTGGCCACAACAATAACAATTGTTCGACCTTGGCCGAAAGTTAGGATTTGGAATTCTACTTGGGCCTGCAGTTGTGGGTGGTACACCTTGAGGCCTAAATAAGCCGCTCATCGTATCACGGTTTGCAGTTACGGGAGGTTAATGATGTTCTCCTACTAGTTCTTTTCCTCATGGCATCATTAGATCCTGCGCGAGACCCATTATGGGGGGTCGAGTTGAAGGATAAGGCTGATTCAAACTCTTACAAGTTGCATTTCTGCCTTACTTGCCAACTGAACTGCTTTATCTACGCTCTCGACTGGGTGCATCTGAACTCGATCCTGAATTATCGATCGTAACCCTCCTATAAATTGTGCCACCTTCTATGACTCAGATTCTGACAGATCGTTTCATGTTGCTAACCGCTGAAATTCTTTGGTGTAATCTATGATGGTTCAATTTTCTTGTCGGCAATTCTGGTATTACCAGAATAATATCTGCTCATAATCATTGGGGAGAAATCGTGATCGAAGAAGACGTCTCATCCGTGGCCATGATGAGATGGGCACCTTATTCTGGCGGGCTCGTGAGAGTTGTAATTGCTCCCACCATGCAGAAGGACCAGATTTTAATTTAAACGCTACCAATTTTACATTTTAATGATCTAACATGTCCATATAATCAAAATATCTCTCTACTTCGGCTAGTTAAACGAGGAAATCTTCTATGCGTAATAAACCATTAAAACTAGGAAGTTCAGCCTTACCTCGATAGTCTCTTTCTGCAAGATCTAGATGATCACCTCCATGGATTGGTCGTCGGGCAAAACCTTCATTAAGGTCCTCATCACTAGAACTACAATCATCTGGTGTAGCCCTACGGTTTGCCACTGGTAGTGCTTTACAGAAATCGGGGTTGTGCCGTATAGCAACCACGGGCAGTGGAGCAACCATAAGCGGCGGAGCACCACCTAGGGCTTGGGGCGAAAGTAGCGCATCCACAAGACGGTCGAGGGTTGCCTGCAACCCTTGCATGATCAACTGACTCTTCCAGTGAAAAGCTTACATTTTTTTCACAAAATCACGAATCCCTGGATCATCGTCCACAGGATTTTGGCCCATACCTTCATTGTTTGCCATCGGCCCGAGGGGAATCCTCTCTCTGATACTAATTGATGCAAGGATGAATGTGATGAGGTCGAGCACCGTCTACCTCAAGAGGATAAACGTTCCGAATCCACGGAACTTCTCTGGACTCTTCACAGAGGCTTCTCGAATCCACGAGAAAGAAAGCAAGCAAAATAGAAAATAAATTCTATAAAATTCTAAATTGATTAATGAATCAAATAAACGAGTTCATAACCCTTTAAATAGGGATACCAAGCAATGTGAGAGAAATCAGAAGTAAACTACAACTAAAACACCTATAATTCGCAACTTACTATAAATAGTAAACTTACTATTTATAGACAGTTGTGATGTCTACTAGTGCGCAAGGTTTTCGGCCTAAAATAGTGTCTTATAAAAACAATTCCAACTCGCCTTGAAACGTAGTATGGAAGATGCTTCTACACATCAATGATTCCTTCAAGACAACATGATGTCAAAGAAAGTTCAAGCTGCATGAATAAAAAGAAGAGTAACAAACCATCCGAGTTTATCTCTAGTCTTGGTGCATTTTCTAGGGCGTTGGGAACTATAAATCTATTCACAAATAAAGTTTGAAAAATCTAATTCAAACTATACAAGAAGACGATAAAAAGCTCTCTCCACCTTCTGATTCGAGAGAGGTAAACAAGTATGTATATGAAGAATTGGATAGTAGCTCAAGCTTGGTAAACGAATATCCTTTTCAATAGTAATTAGTAAATAGCCGCAATAAATTTTTTTTCTAATGTTGTTGTAATTAGAATATTTTTAGTTTTCAGTTTGTATTTTATTTTTTATTTTCTACTTTATTATGTTATTAAATGTTACTTACAATTACAACTTTAACTCAATACTTCCAAGTTCCAACCTCGACCTTGAACTCATCTCGAAAAACTTAACTATCACGCCCCAAACTCGAAAATTGGGCTCACAAAATTTCCGATCGCTGAATCCGTCTCCGACCACCTCCGTAGTACCCCATTCTCGGCTCCTGGCACCCATACATCAGGTTCCGATCCCGAGCTCTTACAAGGAGGATTTTTAATATAAATTTATTTCACAATAAGCATAACCATAACATAACCCACGAACAAAAACCACAAGAACACCATCACAAAATCCACTATGATAAAAAACTTTTGAGTACAAGGCGCATAAAGAGAAATACAATAGTGATAATAACCAAAAACACCTGAAGCTCCGCAGTACGCTCTTTCTCCTGCTCAGCTACAGCCTAGCGTCACTTATATGCATCAATCGTGTATAAGCTTATAGAAAGCTTAGAGGGTAGTGAAAGTGTGTGCACAATATAAGCGTGCTTAGAATGCAATATTAGAGTAATGCGGAATATGCTGGTAAATCCATGAATGTTAACAGCCGTACCAAGGCTATACGATGTAAGGCATGAATGTTATCAGCCATACTAAGGCTATAATGCGATGCAAGATGTAACTCAAGCATACCAATCCTCATCGTAATCTACATGATCATACAACTCATCTTTGGGATATCACCGGGGTCTATCACATTCTACGCCAGCTTGTCGCCCTTATCGGAGCATACAATTGGGTAAGTAGAAGAGACCTCACTATCCACCGGCCAATATTGAGCCTGACTTGTCGATAGCGGGCACATTCCTCAAGCTGGTCACACCCCCTTCTAACCGACCACAACACAGTGGGAGATACGGCCAACTGGTATTCGGCCCTCATGCGCTCATACATCCACTCAGTCTAGGCATTGGAGCATCCTCCATGGTATTATAAGAGTTTGGGGACTTTCACCCTGGGCATCCTACACGCTCCTGTGCTTAAACAGAATTCTAGATATCCATTCCTGTCGTCCGCGCTATAACTGCAGAGGCTATAGCCCTATTGTCGCTAAGGCGAGTAGTAATCACAATCACACAATGCAAGATGCATGAGTCACACAGTCTAGTCATGCATCAATCCTGCACATGTCGTGCACTCATGTGGGACAACTCCGCCTATCAGGAGTCCCATGAACAGCCTACCCAATGTCATATGCAATGGTCAACCTCATCTCATATCAAGCATGCAGATGATGCGTATGGGCATGTATCATGATGTTGTGCTGTCACATACTTATAATCGGCATCGATGATCGACATCAATAATCGGCCTCGATAATCGACCTAAATGCAAGGCGAGATCCATAGATGAACAGCCGAGCTAAACCAAAATATAAAAATTGGCCCTCGGCCATGGATATACCAAATCCGATAGCACAGATCCATCCATCTACGGTGATGATGGACTATGCAACATCGATGAGGCCCAACGATTTGGGTTAACCCACAAGAGTAAATAATGAGAATGGGCCTAACAAGGCCTAAGGGAAGGTCACAATGTGGACATTTAACCATCATTGCCCATCAATGAGGACATTTAACCAACATTGCTCCCTAGGAGTGGCCACATAGAGCCTAACATAAAGTGGGCCCATGGCCTCACACAAGGGCCTAATGTACATCATGATGGGCCTCGCTCATGGGCCACATACGCATTACTTTGGGCCTTACCAAATGGGCCTCATACATCACATCGGGCCTCATCATATGGACCTCATATGCTACACATCGAGCCTCATTATAAGGGCCTCATATACATCAAATTGTGACTCACTTATGGGCCTCATATATATCAAATTGGTCCTCATACAAGGGCCACACATATATCAAGGTAGGCTCCATGATTTGGACGGTTTGGAGAAACACATACATTGAACGCATGCATCATGATAGGGCCCACTGTCCAGATCATGGTGGGCCATGTCCAAAAGAAAGAGAAATGGATGGATGACTTGGAATAAAACACATATATTATGGTAGGCCCCACATGGCACCATGGATGCACGGAGTGGATACAACACTACATCCAGGTGGGCTTCACATGCCCTGTCCAGATGGACAGTGTGGATACATGACACACATACATCGGAGAGGGTCCCACATGGACGGTGTGTATAAGACACATACACTATAGTGGGTCCACGTAAGGTTAGATGGATATTGTGGATATAAAATAAATGCATCAAGGTGGGTCCCATCCTACACATGCAACACATGTGGGGTGGGCCCCACACGACTGATGAATGGGTAGTGTGTATAGAACACATGCATCATGGATGGGATCCCACTGTCCTGTACATATGGATGGTGAGGATGGGACCATGCATCATGGCCTGGCTCCACATGGCTAGGATGGAACACATACATGGATGTCGGGTTCCACACCACCGCCCTGGCAGGTGGATGGAGTGGATATATAACATATATATCAAGGTAGGTCCCACCCACACATGTAGGGGTGGGCCATGTACTTCAGATGGATGGACGGTTTGAATATAACAATACATCATGGTGGAGTCCACCATCCTGGCCAATGGACGGCTAGATGAAACCATACATCATGGTGCGTCCCACCAATGGACCAACGATTGAAATATAACCCATACCTCATGATGGAACCATGGAACTTGCTGCGTCAGTGCAGCAGCAGCTGTAGTTGCGAGAAGGTACTCCAACCAATCCACACCCAAGGTGGGTCCACACGTGTGGGACCCACCAGTCCAGCAAGGTGGACTGACGGCTGAGATATGCACACATGCCTCATGCTGGGACCCACAGAACTTGCTGACGTCAGTGGCAGCAGTAGCTGTTGCATCTGGACCCATAATAGATGGACAGTGTGGTCTGAAACACATACATAAAGGTGGGTCCACACGTGTGGGACCCACCAATTTGTAAGATCAAGCTGATATTTGTATTTTTGCCTTCATTTGGGCTTGTCTAGACTGACAGGCAGTGGGCCTGCTGCTGGACGGGCAGCAAAGTGGGCCCCATCATGTGGATAGCATGGATATAACATGTCATGGCGGGCCACACACACACATCAGGTGGGCCACACACACCACTCAGAAATTAACAACATGGGCCTCCAAAAATCTGGGCAGCAATGCATGTTGCAGCCCAAACAGAAAAAGTCCAGCAATATATCCTTCTTGTTCATCAAGGTGGGGCCACTTAGATGGGCCACACACACCCCGATCATGGCCCCAAACGATCCGGACATTGCGTGGAAAAGCGGACAGCAAGGTGGATCTCCCTCATCCAAAAAATGGGATAAGGGGAAACATCCAACAAGTGTGGATGGCTAGATGTGCCTTGCACATCAAGTGGGCCACCTTGATTAGCAAAAATGGGAGAAAATATGGAAAGAGAGAGAGGAAATAAGAGAGAATCCGGCCGTACACAGAGGGATTTCGCCACTAAGATCCCTCATATAAAGATCTAGTCATACATATTCACATCTTAGGTCCATGCATGCATGGACCCCACAATAAAAATTGCCAAGGTGGGGATACCATCCCAACCATAAAATGAAGGTCTAGATGACCTTAGAATGGTTGGGATCATGAGATACAACATGATGGGGTCCATGGAGAATAGCCCCATCATAGGATAATGCATGCATGTAGGATGGGCCAAGGGCCACATCCAAGGGATCAAATGGGATCCCCACCATGGATTTGTGGGTCTCACATGTCCCATATGAAAAGAAAAGAGTGGATCAAAGAAGAAAGGAGAAATCATCAAGTTGAAGGCACCCACCTTCAAAACTACTCCTCCTTCTTCCACACTAGGGTGATCTAGCTCTAAGGAGAAAGAATCAATGGTTAAGATTGAATTTTAAAGATTGGATGGTGGGGTATAAAGCTTCAAGGTGGCTGAAAAATGGAGGAAAGCTTGGATGTTGGGAGCTCTTGTTGTTAGAATGGGAAGAAAGAGAATGAGGGAGAGAGATAAGAGAGAGAAAATGAAATGATTGTGGTAGGGTAATCATTGCTTGGGGAAGAAAGATGTCATTATTACCTATAAGAAGGGTTGACTTATGAAGAGAGGCCATCATTACTTGTGTAAGGGCATGACATCACCCACTTAGGGAATGGTGCCGGTGGGTCCTGCAACGTGTGCTCCACGGCCATGATCATGCGTGGCCCATAACTTATGATATAAACGTTGGATCGGGGCACGAGATACAGCGTCGGAACCACGGTAACGGCGTGGTCGCAATGACGTAGGTCTTAAGTCGAGCTGACTCGAATTTAAAGGATACGACTCAGGGGCATGCGCAAACGTTGTCCATGTGTCGCGGGTCGCCGGAATTCGACCGGGAGGACCGTGGGGCCCTAAGGAACGAAACGGTCACTACGACACAGGCCTGACAACCTCCCCTCCTAATAAAAAAAATTGTCCTCAAAATTTATCATTTTGCAGAATAAAGCGAGGGAAGAGAAAGCATCGCCACACACACATATATAATAATAATCAATGCAATACAAGACATAATCAAGCACAATCAATTTACTAACAAATGGGGATAGTGCTCTCTAATCTTACCCTCGTGCTCCCAAGATGCCTCCTCAATAAAATGATGACCCCACTGCACCTTTACTAAAGGAATGACCTTGGTCCGGAGGACTTGCTCCTTCCGATCAAGGATGTGAATCGGCTGCTTAATGTAGGAAGCATCCTCACGGACCTCAAGAGGCTGCCAATCAATCATGAGAATAGTGTCTGACCCACACTTCCTCAGCATAGAAACATGAAAAATGTCATGGATGTCAAACAACTTAAGAGGTAAGGCGAGCCTATAGGCCACGGCGCCAATATGCTCATTGATCTCGAAAGGTCCAATAAACCTCGAGGCAAGCTTGCCCTTCGCTCCAAATCGAATCACACCCTTCATGGGCGAGTCCTTGAAATACACTCTGTCCCCAACCTCAAACTCCAAGGGACGATGCTGACGATCAGTAAAACTCTTCTGCCGACTCTGAGCTGTGAGCATCCTCTACCTGATGATATCTATAACCTTTAATGTCTGCTGCACAAGCTTGAGACCTAGGAGACGGTGCTCTCCAACCTCGGCCCAACAACTGGGGGATCTACACGGCTTGTCATACAAAGCCTTAAAGGGAGCCATACCAATAGTTGCCTGATAGCTGTTATTATACGTAAACTCAGCCAGGTACAAATGCTCGTCCCAGTTACCCGAGAAGTCGATCGCGCAAGCTCTGAGCATATTCTCAAGGATCTGGTTGACCCTCTCAGTCTGCAGATGATACGCGGTGCTGAACCACAAGGCAGACCCCATCGCCCTCTGAAAGCTCCCCCTAAATTGAGATGTGAACTTCAGGTCTCGGTTGGAAACGATCGAGACTGGAACACCATGTAGTCTCACGATCTCATCAACAAATAGCTTGGCAAGCCGGTCCGAATGTCAAGTTTCATGAATCACGAGAAAATGTGCCAACTTCGTCAGACAATCCACGAAAACCCAGACGGCGTCATGACGCGTTGAGTCCTCGGCAAGCCCATGATAAAATCAGTGGATATGTGCTCCCATTTCCACATCGGGACGTTTAACGGCTACAATGGACTAGGGGATCTTTGATGATCAGCCTTGACACGCTGACATGTGTCACACTCGGCCATAAAACTGGCTATCTGGCGCTTCATCCCTACCCAAAAATACTGACGCCTCATATCACGATACATTTTCATCGAGTCAGGGTGGATAGAAAACTGCGATCGATGTGCCTCGGTCATAAGATTTTTGTGCAACTCTGGAACATCCAGGACACATACTTGGCCTCTGAAACGAAGTCCACCATCAGAACTAATCTACCAATCTGTCTGACTCTTAGATGCTGCCTTTACCCAATAACTCTGCAATGACTCGTCTGCCTGCCGAGCCTCGATCACCCTTGCAACAAGAGAGGGTTGAATCGACAGGCTCGATAACTGCATAATAGAAGACTGCAAGCCAAACTCGAAGTCAAACGCTGACACATCCTCAAGCATCTTCCACTCCTGATTTATTATGTACGCCACCAGGCCTCGTGGCTGACGGCTAAGGGCATCCACCACCACGTTCGCCTTACCCTGGTGGTACTGAAGATCAAAATCATAATCCTTCAGGAGCTCCATCTAACGTCTCTGCCTTATGTTCAGCTCGAACTGAGAGAATAGATACCTCAAGCTCTTGTGGCCGGAGAAGAGGTCATACCTGACCCCATAAAGATAGTGCATCCACACATTCAATGCGAAGAAGACTATTACCAGCTCCAAATCATGTGTAGGGTAGTTCAGCTCATGGACCTTGAGCTAGCAAGACGCATAAGCCATCGGCATCCCGTGCTGCATCAGGACAACACCCAAATCAACTCGCGAAGCATCATTAAATATGAAAAATCCATCACTCCCGGAGGGAAGAGTGAGGACAGGAGTGGACGTGAGATGGTCCTTCAGCTCCACAAATGCTCGCTCGCAGACGTCACTCCATACAAACTCTGCGCCCTTCCGGGTTAACCTGGTCAGTGGTGCTGTAATACAGGAAAATCCCTTGATAAATCGTCGATAATATCCCACTAAGCCATGAAAACTACGGATCTCGGACGCGTTCGTGGGCTGGCCCACTAACGCACTGCATCAACCTTCGAGGGGTCTATAGCGACACCTTCTCTCGTCACCACATGACCGAGGAACTTCAACTCCTCCTATCAAAACTCGCACTTCTCCAGCTTCGTATACAACTGGTGGGCACGGAGGGTCTGTAAGACGATCTCCAAATGCTGCTCATGGTCCTCGAATATATCAGAATGTCATCAATGAAGACCACGATAAACTCATCGAGATAAGGATGGAAGACCTCATTCATCAACTGCATAAAGACCGCGGACGCATTGGTCAGTTCGAAGGACATGACTAGAAACTCAAAGTGATCGTAGCGTGTCCTGAAAGCTGTCTTCTAAATGTCCTCCTCTCGGACTAGAATCTGATGATAACCGGAACGTAGGTCAATCTTCAAGAAGAACTGTGCACCCTGCAGCTGATCAAACAAATCATTAATCCTCGGGAGCAGATACTCGTTCTTGATCGTGACCTGGTTGAGTTCGCGGTAATTCACGCGGAGCCTTAACGAGCCATCCTTCTTCCGGAAAAATAGTATCGGTGCTCCCCAGGGCGAACTGATTAGACGAATGAATCCTAACTCTCGTAACTCATCCAACTTCTGCTACAGCTCCCACAACTCTATCGGTGTCATATGATACGGGGCCTTCGAGATAGACGCGGTACCGGGCACAAGATCAATCTGAAACGTAATATGCCGGTGTGACGGTAATCCCAGAATCTCCTAAAACACATCGGGAAAATCGCAAACCCCTGGTAACTGCTCAATGCCCACTGCGACGGGCTCCACTATAGCACATGACATCTAATAAGATAACAACTCTCCTCTGGGCTCGGCAATGAACTGGAACTACGGCAAGCCAGGTATACAAAATGTGATTATCCTTGCGGATCAGTCCAAGACGGTGTGGTACTCGGCAAGCTAATCCATGCCTAGGATGTTGTCGAAATCTGACATTAGTAGCACAAACAAGTCGGCGGGTAAGAAAGTCTCCCGATCAAGATGTGGTAAGACAGATAACATCAGCCTAGTACTGTAGTATTCCCCAAGGGCGTCGATATGGTCAAACTCTCATGGGCAGACTCTGTCGGTAAGCCGGTTGAATGGCAGAAATCCTCTGATATGAACAAGTGTGAAGCGCCAGAATCAAACAGGACTTAGGTAATGCACGTAGAGACAGGAAAAATACCCTCAATAAGGGCTGCGGGTCTTGCTGAGCTGCATAGAATTTCGCCAGAGTCAGCTGGGGAGGTGTCTGTCCCCTTTGAGGTCTTTACCGCTGCTGCTTCTATGGCCGAAACTGCTGCCTCGGTTGTTGTGGTCTCGGTGGCTGGTGATGCCGCTGGTGCTGCTGTGGGGGCCTCAGTGGTAGGGGCTACTGTCGCTGCCACTGTGGCGGAGGCAGCTATGGTGCTCTTGGCGACTGCTGCGAGCAGGGACACTCCCACATATGGTGTCCTATCCTACCGCATCCATAACAAACACTGGAGAGCTACCTCTGAGGTGGTGTTGGAGGTGCCGCTGGTGCTCTACGGATCCCGTGCCTTTACTGCTGTCGGTGCTGCTGCTAGAAACCACCAGAGGGAGACCTCCTCCTCCGGTCTCTCCTCTGACCTCGATCGCTCTGAGTGCTGGCCCACTCAATCTCATAAATTTGTGCTCTCCGCATAACCTCCTCAAAAGTCAGGAGCTCATGCACAACAACATGGCCTTGAAGATCGCTACACAAGCCGTTCTCGAAACGGTGGGCCTTTCGCCCCTCATCATTGATCAAATACGGTGCAAACCTCAATAGCACCACGAAATGAGCGTGTATTCAGCCACGGTCATGTCTCCCTACACCAAGGTCTCGAACTTCAACCCTCGCTGCCGTCAAACGTGGTTGGGGAAGTACTGTCAATCGAACTGGTCAATAAAATCTACCCATGTCTAGACGAAGTCAGCTCCTATGGCATGGGTAACGGAGGCCCACCAGTGCTTGACCTCACCCTCAAGAATATACACCACCAGTGTGACCCGATGCTAGGTAGTGCATCTCAATGTCTTAAACATCTTCTCCACTAGGGAGCGCCATCTCTCTGCTGCGGTTGGATCAGGCTCACCCTGGAATCGTGGGGGATCGAGCAGAAGGAAGTCTCATAACAAGGTGCTCGCACATTCCTGCTTCACCTGCTCGGGAGTCTCGGAAGGACATCTGCACTACCCCTAAAGGGCGATGGTCAAAGCCTGGATCATCTGCTACAACTGACCGGCATCATCTGGCATGGTAGGGGCTGCGCCTGTCCCTGACGAAGGTGTCGGATCTGTAGGAGCCTCAGGTGCAGGAACAAGATGCTCAGGTGGGGGAACAGTAACTACGGGAGGTAGAATGAGAACCTCGAGCCGAAGAATAGGGTCCTCAAGTGGTGGAGTGGGGGCCGCTCGGGTCGCTCGGGTTAACATATATATCAAGGTAGGTCCCACCCACATGTGTAGGGGTGGGCCATGTCCTCTAGATGGATGGACAGTTTGAATATAACAATACATCATGGTGGAGTCCACCGTCCTGGCCAATGGATGGCTGGATGAAACCATACAGCATGGTGCGTCCCACCATTAGACCAACGGTTGGGATATAACACATACCTCATGATGGAACCATGGAACTTGCTGCATCAGTGCAGTAACAGCTGTAGCTGCGTGAAGGTACTCCACCCAATCCATACCCAAGGTGGGTCCACACGTGTGGGACCCACCAGTCCAGTAACGTGGACTAACGACTGGGATATTGTAACACCCTAAAAATCGGGGGTCGAGCAGAAGCCCAACTCCCGAGTTCCAACGCATCACTTATGCAACATAGATAATGATGATTAAATGTTGTCTGTATTAACACATTAAACATGGATGGGATTACACTAAATTAGCACATCATACTCCAGGGATAATTAAATTACGCAAGCGGAAGACTGTGATAAGTGTATAGAGCATATAGGTGGTAAGTCCCCAGACTGTCAACATGTCGCCAAGTTACATAAATTACATGTATAGTTCCCAAAATTTCAAAATAATAAAGTGTAATGTCTGCTAATCCATATCCTTGTAGTCCCGTCGGCACAACTCTAGGTCTACTAGACTTGCCAGAGAATTGCATGTAGGAGAACTCCTCGTCATCATAAAAGTCACGCTCCCCCTCGCAAGCATCGCCATCATCTGCAACTAAACCAGAGTCTGGTTGGTGTTTTAAAACACCGTCGCAGAGTGGGAGTGAGTGATAAACTCAGTGGTACTATAAGGCAAAGGTTAACATATTATCAATTCAATCAAGCAGTAATGATAAAGTAGTACAACACACACATCCTAAGTATTCTTATTAATGCATTAATGATATGCTGTAATGATGCATGCCCTCGCCTGCACTCCCTCGACAACATCATCTCACGATCACGGCATGCACCACTTCGGACACGTGCACTTCCTCGCCAAAGCACATGCAATGCGATGCATGATCATGTTAGCTAATACTTAATTAGGTTTATTCATATAGCAGTTCGGGAAGCTAAGGTACCTCTCTTTATATCATTGACCCAAACAATGATCTATCTAGAGTCATCAATCCTAGTTAATCACATACGATAAACAAGTTATAGGGCAACGTCACCCCTGATTTAAAAGTAGTAGACAGGCAAGTTTAGGTCACTACGAAGAGGCTCGTCACCTCATCGTAGGCCTTACTTTATACTTGAGGTCACTACGGGAAAGGCTCATCACCTCAGCGTAAGCCGACAGCTTGAATACAGTATCCCATACTACCGTATTCGGTTCACAAGTTTGGTTTACTCACTGGACACTATTGGGAGGCTCATCACCCCAGCGTAGGCAGACAGCTCGAACATGGAGTCCCATACCACTATGCCCTGTTCATGAGTCTTAGCGGATCATGGTACCAAGGTTAAACGAGCTTTTCACTGGTAAGTTGGTACCTTAGATTCAAGCAGTAGCATCCATACATGGTGAACATACATTAAGCCAATCAGGTTGCTTGACAAGCTCAACTGGTACGAGCATACGTTGAGTTAGTTGACATGGAGCGCATACGCACTCTTTGTGGCCTAACCACTGTCGATAATCATCGTACTACTCAAATTCATCGAACATGTCTTGTATGACGTAATAATCTCGGCCACCAATTCGGGATTCATTACCGACTGCCTGGATTACATCGCGGCCCCAACAACACTCCAAACCATAGCATTCACATGTGATAGTCAAAAACAGCATGTGGCACCCAATCTAAATATAAATCTCATATAAGCATTTTAACGATCATATAGAGTACATGTTAACATACGTAGGCATTCATTCATAAAATACGTAGTAGTAACATAGATTACATGAAGGACACTATAACTATAGATAAGGTTATTGAGAATCTTATCTCAACACCCTCATTAAATACATTTCAACGAGCTTTTTCTCATTCAGGCATCTTATCAAACACTTAGACTACACATACCGACATACATGTAATAAATCAGTTATGGCGTATATTATAGCAAATCCTTTCACAAGGGAGTTGCCACATGTACAAAAATCACGTACACTCAAACAATAATCATGGTAAGAACAAATCATAATTCCATATTTATACAAACATTTCAACAAACACATGGAATGCATCAAAATCAACGTAGTTTACATATATGTGTGATATACGAAAAACATCATATCTAAGCATATGTGGTAGCAATCAAGTAAGTCATAAATCATTATCTGACATTGAAAGCCTTGAAAACCATAACCTAAACATTTATAGTCCTCACCTTTCACTGGTAAACACGTATTGAACTCAATTTGTACACTAAGTCTTTGTCTACGGTACAACGGCTACCTGAATCACGGAATAGGTTAGCTATTTCGCCGATCTTCCTATTTGGATATCTAAAACAGATTAGGGTTAGGGTTTCTTACCCAAGAACGGAGTCGAAATCGGTGGTATAGCGATACAGAAGCGGCGATTCAGCAAGTGAAGTGGCAGGGAAGAATCTCAGCAACTAACTCTCTCTGTCCCTCACTTCTCCTCACTTTCTCCCTTTCTTTTCCCTCTCTTCTCTCTCCTAGGGTTTAAAATTCATAAGAAATGAGAGAGGGGTGAGTTTAGGTCCTTATATAGGCTCGAAAGTGAGCTCAATGGCCCTAGGGTCATGGTATACTTAAGTTATAGCCAAAAGTTGGCTGTTTCGGGCCGACGGAGCTCATCTGGAGGCACCTTTTCTGCATACGGTCCAGAGAAAGTCCCCTGACATCGGATCTAGGTCAGGTTAAGATTTTGGCCTGATTGAATTTACGGATCGGCCGCGGAGGACCAGTTTCAGTTCAACGGTCATCGTCTCTCGATCAGGGCCACAAGTACACTGACATGTGTAGGAAAATTTTTCTGATCCAAGGGTGTATTTGGGTCAAATTCTGATAGTCAGAAACCTTAAATTTGGCCTGCAAGTGAATGACTCAATTCACTTCTGAGTTCATTTTCTAAAGATATTAGCATTTCTCACACACTTCGCTCCGGGTCCAAGTTGTACGTTTTTGGATATTATCTGGACTTGATTTCTGAGATGATTGTCAAGTCCAGTAAGGCGGTCATAACCGTATAGTTCCGTGGTTATCGGACTTTCGACCCGCGGTCTAGGTCCGATACGGAGTTTCAGTGTGCTCCCGTGAGTAACTGGATTTTGAGATTGATCTTACGTTTTTAGGTAATGTAGAGTTAGTGATTCTACTGGTTTTGGGTCTTGCAGTTCGTATAGAAAGCTGTTTAAGCTAATCTACCGATTAATTCAGTTTAACACTTAATTAATTTTCGTCTAATTTCTAAAGGATTCTGTCCTTAGTGATTTCTGCCTAAGGTGATACTCGGGTCTTTGTATGGATTTTTTCAAGACGTTACAAATATGCACACATGCCTCATGCTGTGACCCACAGAACTTGTTGACGTCAATGGCAGCAGCAACTGTTGCAACTGGACCCACAATAGATGGACAGTGTGGTCTGAAACACATATATAAAGGTGGGTCCACATGTGTGGGACCCACCAATTTGTAAGATCAAGCTGATATTTGTATTTTTGCCTTCATCTGGGCCTGTCTAGACGGACAGGCAGTGGGCTTGCCACTGGACGGGCAGTAAAGTGGGCCCTATCATGTGGATAACATGGATATAACATGTCATGGTGGGCCACACACACCACTCAAAAATTAACAACATGGTCCTCTAAAAATCTGAGCAGCAATGCATGTTGCAGCCCAAACAGAAAAAGTCTAGCAACATATCCTTCTTGTTCATCAAGGTGGGGCCACTTAGATGGGCCACACACACCCCGATCATGGCCCCAAACGATCCGAACCTTGCGTGGAAAAGTGGACAGCAAGGTGGATCTCCCTCATCCAAAAAATGGGATAAGGGGAAACATCCAACAAGGGTGGATGGCTAGATGTGCCTTGCACATCAAGTGGGACACCTTGATCAGAAAAAATGGGAGAAAATAGGGAAAGAGAGAGGAAATGAGAGAGAATCTAGCCATACACTGAGAGATTTCGCCACTAAGATCCCTCATATAAAGATCTAGTCATACATATTCACATCTTGCATGGACCCTACAATAAAAATTACTAAAGTGGGGATACCATCCCCACCATAAAATGAAGGTCTAGATGACTTTAGAATGGTTGGGATCATGAGATACATCATGACGGGGTCCATGGAGAATGGCCCCATCATGAGATAATGCATGCATGTAGGATGGGCCAAGGGCCACATCCAAGGGATCAAATGGGATCCCCACCATGGATTGGTGGGTCTCACATGTCCCATATAAAAAAAAAAAAAAAAGATAGGATCAAAGAAGAAAGGAGAAATCAACAACTTGAAAGCACCCACCTTCAAAACTACTCCTCCTTCCACACTAGGGTGATCTAGCTCCAAGGAGAAAGAATCAATGGTTAAGATTGGATTTTAAAGGTTAGATGATGGGGTATGAAGCTTCATGGTGGCTGAAAAATGGAGGAAAGCTTAGACGTTGGGAGCTCTTATTGTTAGAATGGGAAGAAAGAGAGGGAGGGAGAGAGATAAGAGAGAGAGAATGAAATGATTGTGGTAGGGTAATCATTGCTTGGGGAAGAGAGATGTCATTATTACATATAAGAAGGGTTGACTTATAAAGAGAGGCCATCATTACTTGTGTAAGGGCATGACATCACCCACCTAGGGAATGGTGTCGGTGGGTCCCGCAATGTAAGGTCCACGGCCATGATCATGCGCGGCCCATAACTTATGATCTAGATGTTGGATCGGCGCACGAGACGCAGCGTCAGAACCGGGGTGACGGTGCGATCGCAATGGCGCAAGTCTTGGGTCGAGCCGACTCTAATTTACAGGATGCGACTCAGGGGTACGTGCAAATGCTATCCATGCATCGCGGGTCACTGGTATTCAACCAGGAGGACCGCGGGGCCCTAAGGAAAGAAACGGTCACTAGGACACAGGTCTGACATCAACTCTAACTCAAATTCGATAACTCAAAAACTCAAACTTAGCTCGAAAGCACGAACTCAAACTCGGCTTGAAAACTCGAACTTGAACTCGACTTGAAAACTCGAACTTAAAGTTGGCTTAAATTAGTCTGATTTGCTGACCAAGCCGAGTCAAGCTGAGGCCAACTCAACTTGGTTTGACTCGATGTACACCTCTACACGTAAGTGAAGATTGTTCTAGTATGTGTTGCCCTTCACTATTACATCTGATGTGTAGGGAATGACCGATTTCTTAGGTAAGGAACCATCTAGAGGAGAGGGAGACCAAGAACTAACCATGGAGGAAGCAAGGTTGGTAACAAATGCTACCCGTTGTTAGAGGAAAGAGTGAGCAGAATTCTAGGATAAGATTGTGTTTAGAATATGAAATGATTTCCATATTATGGGACACATATGAATCTTTTTTTTCTTTGGTTATTTAACTTAATTAATTACGTACTTCTAATTTTTTTACTTTAACAATTAGTAGCACACGACATCCTACATCTAGTGCTTATATGTTTTTGGAAGCATCCTGAAAATTTTCAGATTTTATTAAATCTAGTTAGAATATTTGTTTGGATACTATCAAGTTTCAAAAAATATAAGTCAATACGTAAAAGTTTATTTTTAAATTAGTCATATGATCATCAATGTATAAATTTGATATTGATATTTTAGAAAGAAGCGAGGGTTGGGTGTCACACTCGAGGTTAGGCATTCCCTTCATGATATATCCTAGAAAAGTAGGGAGGAAGAGAGCCACCCACACCTCGCATATGGCTAGGCATGCACACCAGAGAGCCAACCTAGAGGGCCTCACACATGTGGGCATGTGATGGAAGGAGAGGAGAGGATGAACGTACTATCTCTCTCTCCCCCCTTAATTTTCTATCTGTTCTACTAGGTGCCTCAAACGCCCAAGGACCCAACACCAGAGTATAAATACTCAGATCACGCTCTCTCTCTCCCCCCTTAATTTTCTATCTGTTCTACTAGGTGCCTCAAACGCCCAAGGACCCAACACCAGAGTATAAATACTCAGATCCCAAATTCGTGGGTGTTAACTAAATAAAATTGCATGTGGGTGTATTTCCCACGTGTTCACATAATCAGATTAATATTCTACCACAAATAATAATCAGAGTAGCATTCAACTATATAACATGTATCAAGAGATACATAGAGAACTGAAACAGAGTGTATCAGGGCTAGCCATCCGAAATATATAATAAAAAAAAGTCCCTCAAAATAGGGGCTATACAAATCCACAATGTGACCAAATGTATTGAATGTGAAGCAAACAAAGAAAGGGCCAGTTGTCTACTGGTTGAGTTCATAAAGCTCAACCATGTCTGCAAAGGGCTCCTCACCTCCTATCTCCGAATCATTCTCCTTTGGAACGAACTCAAGCATTTCATCACCCGGCTCTACTCCTGCATTATTTAGTTTTGTTTTGATAGCATCAGGGACTATCATTATGAAAAGCCCTCACAAGATAACACACAATATATTAGCCAAGCATGCTTTAACATAAGAAAGTTATCATACTATAAGCAATCAAACAATGCAATCTTATTTAAATGCATGAATGCACATCAGTCTAGGCATGCTCATTCAACTGGCTATGGGTGGCCTAATCACCAATGAAAATATTCATAGGTACATGCATTGTTTTCAATGATTAACCCCCGATTCAATCCCATGAGCGTGCTAGCCATCAACGAAAATACTCAAAGGTAAATTGCATTGTTGTCAATGATTAATGCACAAGTGACATGGGCGCCTAGGCAATGCACTAGGCACCAACGTAAATACTTGAAGGTATGTGCATTGTTTTCAATGGCTAGTACACTCCCGTGGGCATTCGTACAATGGGATAGCCACTAGCGAAAATACCCTGGTACATGTTTATTATGACTAGACCTAATGACACTTGTTGTAACACCCCGAACATTTCAATACCCGAGTATTGAAAGTTCTTGAGTGTTACTACGAAATCTAACTAAATACGTACATGTGTACGGTACCAATTCAGCTATCCTAACCTTACACACACTCTCCAACACCAATCTTACCGTGAGAAATAACTTCCATGCATAGATCAAACCATCTGACCGTTGATTTTAAGACAAGACCATCCATCATGTGACCTAACATATGAACCTTCTCTTAAACGAATTGGCAAATAACTCTCCATCCATAATGATTTAGATGTGAGTTCATTTGTAAGAATTGTTTATAAAGTACATACAACCACGTAGAACTATTGGATTTCATAAAACTCTTAGATCAACAATAATTACGCGAATGCTACTAACTTAGACCCCTGAATGCTAGATCACATAGTTCCCACTATCCGTTTAACATGAAATTTTATATCATGTCTATGAATCATAAATTAACCACGCACGTCAAATTTCAGCCCTTAGATCATTATAAAAGTGACCCAATTGACAGATCAGCTCCTTAACTGTTGATTTTGGCATCCATCGGTCAAAGAAAGGTCATGGGTAGTTGTGGTAGGATCTTTCCTTTCATCTATGTTTGTATGATCTTATGAATAGGTTGGATGACAAAAAAAACATCACTATATGGCCTAGATAGGTTTCAATGGTGGAAATCACAAATAACCAATGTTCATGTAGTACGATCCACCTGATCTTTAGATATACTTCAATTTTAGGCTCAACCCCTTAAATTAGATAGAGAAACGAATGGATGGTGTAGATTCCTCATGAGAATATCACCGTTGGCCCCACAATCAGTCACAAGTGCACACACGCAAATACACCAGCTGCACACCGAACGAGAGGTCAGGTCAAACACGGTTTGACCCGACGATTCTTGCAAGAAGAATCCAAAACCAGTTCCTTCTCGCGTTATCAGCGAACGATCGTCCGCTGTGACGTTTCTGGGCCCCCGTCTTCATCCGGAGGGATGATCTGAACCGTCTAATATTCTCGGGCGAGAATTCTGACTAAAAACATGGAATCCAGGTGCATCCATGCACGCACCTAAGCTTGCATTGACAAGGGATGCAATGCTATCTTGATTGGTGGTGTGGCCCATCCAAAACCCGGATTCATTCCAAACTTGGGCCCATAATCGACACCAATACAGCAACTCGAATAAGAGAGTTGATGCTCTAAAGGGACGACTGAAGTGGACCCCACCGATCCCAGCAGAGAACAGAAGCCGGAGGCTTTCCGCAACGAAAACAGACAACGTCTGTTTGGAGACATTGTGGGCCACCACGACTGGTCGAAGGGAAAATCCAAACTGTTCACGTTGTCAGCCATCCAAAACCGACCAAAGACACATCAACCCTACGCGTTGATGCACACGTGAGCGCATTCAAACAGAGCCGCACCTCGACTCTTTCGGTTGCGCAAGCAGCGTTGTGAAAGGAAACTCCCCAGTTTTCCTGGCTAAGTAAGGAGGCTACGGAAGGGCCTTCTGAGTTCGGACTGCCTATAAAGAGAGGCCTGCCGTCCCAAAGAAAGAAAAGAGAAAGGAGAAAAAAAGAAAAGAAACGAGAGAGAAAGAGAGAAAGAAGGAAAGAAAAATAAAAGAAAAGGCACTCCTGCCAGCGCCCACAGCAGAACGAGAAGGAGAGAAAGAAAGAAAGAGAAAGGAAAGAAAAGAAAGAAAAAGGAAAAGAAAGAGAAAGAAAAGAAAGGAAAGGAAAAGAAAGGAAGGAATGCACCAGTCTGCCTAACTGCTGCTCGAAAACAGCTCAGGTCCAACCAAACTCTTTTCTTTACCTTCCTCTTCTAACTCTTCCTATCCCTCCACCAAAACAGGAAGGTAAAAGAATATGTTCTGATCTTAAGATTACCCCAAGCCTTTAATTTAGCCATGCTAACAACCGATCAAACAAATCAAAGGTGAGAGTTTTATCCTTTAAGATTTCATTAATTTAAGTTGTTTTGATTTGATTGCCTTTTTACATATTTTTATGTTACTATGATTCTCTCCCCGCGATCATATAATTTTACCACCATCAATTGTCGATCCTTTAGAAATTATCATATGACTTTACTCACAAGTGATCTTTATGAGTTTACGTGAGAGTTCTATTCTTTAAGCGTACATGATTGAGTTGATATTATATTGGCATTTACACACTTTCATGACACTGTAAACTTTCCTATATTTATTTGGTAATACCAACTATCCTTTGAGAATATTGATTTAGGAGTGATGATAATCATTCATGGCCTTTCAGAATTTATATGAGGATTTTATCCTTTAAACTTATTTTAATTTAAGTTGATATGAATTGTATTGTCATTTACCTGTTCTTATGATTTTCTCTATGCAAATATTTAATTTATCATCAACAATTATTTACCCTGTTAGATTATGTTATGATGTTAATTACCAGTGATCTTTATGAATTTATGTGGACGATGGGTACAACCCTTTATCAAATTTATTGAGTTAGCCCTTGCTACTCTTCTCTTTATTGAGTTGGCCCTTGCCACTCTTCTCTTTATTGAGTTGGCACTTGTCACTCTCCTTTTGTTGAGTCAGCCATTGCTACTCTCCTCTTTATTAAGTTGGTCATTGCCACTATTCTCTTTGTTGAGTTGACCATTGTCACTCTTCTCTAGCTTTGTGTTATTTATCTTTAAGGCTTAGGCATGTGTCTTGATATTTCAAGGCCCCATGATTATGATCACGTTCTCTATCCATGCAAGTGATGTGTTAGAGGTGTCACAACAAGTGATTCAAATATTTATCATAAACGTAGTGTGTTACGGGTAGTGGCTCTCTTGGTCGACACGTAATTCCGTAGGTTGGTTGGCGTGATATACAATCGATGTAAGTAAATCGTCATGGATATTACATCGCCTTTTCGAAATTGGATGTCGCAAATAGTCGCTCCATGAACACATCGTGTTATGTAAATTCCCTAATCGCGTTGTTGTGTCACTTTGAGATGTTCGCATAAATTCACGTTAATGTTGGCCATGCCAGCAAATATCCGTAGTTATGAGATGTAGGTCAAGTCGGGTTTTTTATGAATTATATTCCACATTGTGATGATCACTACGTATGAAGAGCCACACACACTTTGTTAGGCATGCATCTCATGTAGGTTGTTTGTGTATGATGATACCCCTCGTAGTAGTGGAATATGAGATGTATCAGAATCCTTACATTACTTTTATAAATCTCTTAAATTATTATTAATCTTAAATGATAACCATCACTATGAGTAGGGCCTTAACCCTCTTCAACCGTACATATGATGCAAGTGATGTACAGATCGAAGACCTAGAGGACCATCTCCCTATGGAAGATTATACTGAAAGAATACAAAGATGATTTTATGGTTTTATGATTTAATTTTATATTTTCACTGTGAACTATTTAAATGTAATAAGCTCCCATTGAGAGGGCGTTTGATTATTTATTGAATTCTTTTACTTTGATGAAATAATCAATATAGTCGATTTTATTCTCGTGAATGTTACCTTCATGAATGTATTTGAATGTGATCTAAATGAATAATAATAATAATAATAATAATAATAAGGTGCGATTTTTAAAGCATCCAATTTATATATTATTAACACCCGATTTTTTCGGGCACGAGTACAAACTTTGGCCATGAGAATTCGGGATATTACACTTGTATGTTGTGTATGCTGTGTATGTATGATTAGTCCAACGGTTATTAGTCCAATTTACAAACAATCTAATTATAATTAATCCGTTCAACTAGTGGCCTCTCCTGAGTAACAGTAACAATACAATCAGATTATCTTTTCCATCACAAGTCCAATTAGGGACATGCCAAAAGGATTCAACACAACAAGCCGTTCAGGCATCAAGTCTCTTTAAGGACGTAAGCTAAGGGTTCACCCCACAAGTCGTGATGATACAATATACAACAATGAAAGTCATAAATCAAACTCATATACTCCAATGGAATGAGGCCACAAGTCGAGGACGCACTTCTGACAATTCATACCATATCAGGCGTACATACAATTAGAAATCTAACCTACATGAACAATTCATAATCTTCTCAGTTCTAAGCATGTTAGCAATTTAGCATGTGTAACTGATAAAATAGCATGCCCAGATTATAATCCAATGATTAATACTTAAATTTCATATATTAACATGGAATTTAAAAGCTATTTACTAGTCCTACTAGTTTATGACATCAATACAATATACAATCAAAGCTAATGCCGACCAAAGATGTCGAGGAAAGCTTGAGGGGCAGTTCTTAGTTTAAATTTGGGGTTTTCCTTGATCCAAGCGTGCCCTAGGGATAAGATTTTGACAAAACTTCAATACCTATATCCAATTTTACTTTAGTTCATTCAACCTTAGATTAATTTCAAATTAAGTTTCAAAGGAAAGAATTAGGGGTAAATTCACATGGGTTAGGAATTAGGCGAGCGAAATCGAGATCTTTACGAAGTAAATCCCTTACACGACTCTTGCGTATAGTGGGGCCGTTCCTAACACCAATCATGACTTTAAAATTTGCCAAATCTAAGTTCAAATGACCCACAATAGAATCTGTACTTTTCCAGGCCCGATGAAATCTAGTTCGAGATCACACGGAGTGGTAAAATCTGCTTCTAATCTCCCAACCGAGAGTCCCTCTCGCTCACACTATTTCTCTCTTAGGGTTTGGAAGAAAAGGGTTTTGAGGGGCTTGGAACAAATGAAATAGAAAAAGGCTTTTATAGTCTTTAACCTTTAAGTTTGGTGCTCTGTAGTTACATTACTTGCGGAGTCTATCGGTCGGATCGACAGCAACCGACAGAGCCTTGTCTCTACCCATGGTTTGTTCTTGCTCTGTCAGTCGAATCGACCTGGTTGCGTGTCAAACTGACAAAGCCTAATTTACCTTATATTACGTCCTTTTTATTGCCTCTGGATCTTAAGGTCCTTAGATCTACTACTCAATTTGGAGCGTTTCAACATGGATTCGTTCATGTGCGAAGCTTTTCTAAGTTTAGAATTTTTCGAACTTTTGGTTTCACTTAAAATTATACGTTTTTTTGGTTTGAGCTCGTGTGTGCACATGCAATCACATAATTTTAATCAAAAATTTTTTACAGCGACCCCAAAGATATCCAATACCTGAGAATTGGAGGGACAAAGTGTTACATGATGATTGCTATAGCGGTGTTCAATGTTCATTCATTTATATGTTTTCACGTAAGATTCATGCCAACAAATCCTCAGACATAAATGGGTCGGTTAGGTTTTCTCTTGCCATTAGTATCGAGCTTACCCTTAAGGGAGCAATATGCTGACGTATGCAATAGAGGTGATTAACAATAACGATGTGGGTGAGGAATGGTGAGGAGTCATAGAGCTTGACCTAAGAGAGGAATGTCATGACCTCGCAGAGTTATGCAAAGAGGATGAGGAACTTTTGTAGGATAGAGACAAGAACTTGTTGTTTAAGAGTATGAAGTGCGACCATGCCTAAGCAGCTGGTTACTGAGATTTAGAAGAGGCACCTTGTTGAGCAGGCATGGGCAAATCCCCTTATGCCAAAGATATTAGTATGTGTATTAAATGTGTTGTTAATTTAAGGGAAGACTTTAGTTGCCGTAAGAATCTTAATTAGGAGTTTTGTATTGGTTGAAACGGAAAAGCTGACCTGGGAGAGAATCTTGGTTGTTAAATCGGCTTTAGTTAGGATGAAGGCCTTGGTCATTAAGATAGTCTTGACCTAAGGAGCAAAGTTAGTCATTTTGACAGCTTTAGCCTGAGTGATGAAGGGCGAAGGACCCATACAAACCACTTTGGAATACTATTATAAGAAAAAAGATAGGAAAACCATGATTCAAAATATCGCTAGGTGGTTATAGCAAATTGGGGTTGCTTTTAATACCATTAAGTTGAAAAGCTTCAAGGTTATAGTGAAAATAATATGTCAATTTGGACGTGGAATTTAAGCCTTCTTCATATCACGAAGTGAGGAAAGCACGTCTTAAAATTGATGTTTATTTTACTAGAAGTTTCATAACTGAACATAAAGAAGCATGAAAAACATGTGGTTGTACTCTTATAGCTGACGAATGGACTAATAAATCTAGTGAGACTTTGATAAATTTTCTAGTGAATTGTCCAACTGAGTCATTTTTTTGAAATCTATGAATGCATATCAGGTCATTTCTACATGGTTGGCTATTTGTTTAAATTAGTAGATGTTATAATTGAGGAAGTAGGAGAGGAATATGTTGTCTAAGTTATTACAGACAACCTAACCTCATATATATCCATCGGTCACCTTCATATGGAGAAGAGATGTCATTTATTTTGGACCCTTAGAGCTCTCATTGTATATATCTAATATTAGTAGATATAGGTAGGTAGTACATTAAAGTGATTGTTAGAGCTAAAAGAATCACAGTCTTTATATACAAATTTATCATTCTTCTCTCTTTAAATGAGAGAACACATTGAGTGTAACTTGTTTCGTCCATTTATCATGAATCGTAAGAACTTTCTTAAAACTATAAAAATTATATTCAAAGAAAGTTGAACTTAAAAACTTTGTAATGTTAGCCGATTGAAATAATGGACCTTCGTCAAAGAGAAGTTGAAGGGAAGATAGTCTAACAAATCATCTTTTCGCAATCTTCTAAGACATAAGTGCTAGATGTACTAAAATCATTGAAACACTTAGTGGTTGTATTATGATTGAAGGATGGAAATGAGAATCCACCAATGAATTATATCTATGATGTGATGAAGAGGGCTAGAAAAAAAATTATGAATACTTCAAGTATATGGAGTATGATTATAGGCCAATTTTAGATATTATAAATAACAGATGGGGTATTCAAATGTCATCTCCATTATATTTAGTGGCCTACATCCTTAATTTGGTAGTATTTTTTGCTTCTGCTAATCAGATAAACATAGAAACGACACATATGGTTTGCTTTCTTGACTTTTGGAAAGAATAGTTCCGATAAAGAAGAACAAGACAAGATTTTAGCTCTACTAAACTTCTATACGAGAAGTCCGAGTGTTTTCTCAAGAGAAATAATCTTTAGGCATAAGACTATGAAATTGCAAAGTATGAACGTCTTAGTGAGTTAGTCTAAGAAATAGTTTCTTACAATGTAAAAAGTTTAACCTACGTAGAAATAGTTTCTTACAATGTATAAAGTTTAACCCACCTAGAAATAGTTTCTTACAATGAAGTGGATCCGAACAAGAAAGATCCAACACAAAAGAAATTGACCCTGAAAATTCTTGAAATCATAGTTCTACTGGCCATTGCGGGCATAATTGGAGTATGTTTGAGTCGGCAAGTTTGGAGATTCACTCATTAATGTTGATTCTACTTTTAAATTTTATGTAGTTAAAAGTGAAGGTCATCATTAATACACTTTTGTAATGTAGATTTGCATAAAAAAAATTATCTTGAATAAAAGAAGTTCAATGACTTGGTCTTTGTCCAATATAACCAAAAGAGATAAGAACGATTAGAGGCTAAGCAAAAAAAGCCTGATTTCTATGATCCTATTTGCCTATATGATTTGGATTCAGATAGTGAGTGTCTCATAGAGACATGACTCATTTTTTACAGGCAAGGATCTAATATGAGCCTAAGCCGAAGATGCCACATTCATATTAGTACTTGAAGAAAGTTCTTTCACTTGAAGGTGGAGAAGTGGGGTGAGTATTAATAGTTAAGGCTAGGAGGTGGATAAGATTGAGGAGATAGAAGAAGATGATCAAGATTAACTATTAGATGTGGATGAAGTTCCGGTGGGAACTGATGATGAAGAAATAGAAGAAGATGAAGTATACGTCGAAGAAAGAGACAACTCTGACAATGACGACGACGATGGTGGTGGTGATTAGATGCCACAATGACAACTGGATCAATGTATATAGTGTTACTATATTAATAGCCAATGTAAGTATTTTTATTTATTTTTATATATTTTATAAGTTGTGATTATTTTTTATAAATTGTATTTGTGCATTAAGTTGTAAGTTATAACTTGTAATTTGTAAGTTGTTTTAAGTTATCCATTTATTAATAAAATTTCTATGTTTGAAGTTTTTAATAATTAATTCTCTCTTGATGCAACTTGTTGATTGTTTTGTTAAAATTTATGTAAATATAATATAAGTAATTAAATATATGACTTAATGAAATACTCAAACTACAATAAAATAAGTAAAATAAGTTATCCAATCACTTGTACTAATTAGGCAAGTTTTTCTTAATTTTTTAGTTTTTATTTTTATTTTTTAAAAATAAAAAGAAGTGTGATTGCATATGCAATTTGACAACATTGTTTAGACTCAAATGAAAAATACTATAAGCTGAATATCTCCCTCTTAGATTTGAATCTAGGAAAAAGATAAAGGCTATGAGGGCACCAAGCATCCAACCTAAAAAATGAACCCCAAAACCATCTCCAACCAAATAATCATTTCCTTCTTAAATAGATCAACGATCCTAAAGATTGCCTTCGAAGCTCCTGTTGCTCTATACATAGAAGAGCCCCCAGTGAATCAACCTCTCGGATCGACACCATATTTGTAAGCAATTACCCATTTCTAATTGCCATCATCCTCCATCCCGCACCACCTTCACTAGCATGCATGCAAACACCGTGCCATTTCAAAATATTAAAGTTGTTTCTTTCAAGAGGAAGTATCACTCGATCCTTTCCTATCTGCCAATGATGGTAGCCAAGCATTTGAAGATAATATAGGACAGATTAAACTTAATTGTTTTAATCAAGGTTATTCTATCTCTAACCACAAATATATGTTCTTCCAACTAAAGGGCTTTTCAATCCTCTTAATAACTTTATCCCATAATACTCAATGGGCTTGAGAATGCACAATGGAAGAGCGAAATAAGAAGGGAGATTATAAGCCTTGAAACCAAAACCCTCATAGGGTAATCAACTTCCACTAATTAAGCTAATGCCTAAGATCTCTCTCTACCGGATATTGACCTTGAGGTCTAAAACTACTTCGAAGCATCAAATATTTTTTCTCAACTTATTAACTTGGAAGGTCTTAGTGTCTTAAGACAACAATATATTGCCTAAGAACTAAAGATGAAAATATGAAAAGTAGCATTTTTTCACCAAAAAATCACTCACCAAGTGCACCAAAGTTGCTTTTTTCCAATATTTTGCTTAGAGCCTCAACCATTGCTGTAAAATAAGTGAAGAAAGTGGGTTGTCCTTCTTAAAATCTCTCGATTCGCTGAAGAAACCTTTAGGTGAACCATTCACTAAAATGGCATATCTAACCGAAGATAAACTTTTCTGATCCATCTTTCTCATTGCATCCTAATTTGTTCAAATATAGTTTAGGAACTTTAAGTCAATATGATCATAAGCTTCTCTAAGTCAAGCATGCAAAATAATACCCTTTTTACCTTCTTGATAGATTGAGTTGATACATCTATAAGCAACCAAGGGATTATAAAAAATTTGTCAACCGTAAATCTAAGCTACTTGCACTTTGGGGATCACAATGCTCATCACTTTATGAAAATATAAATGTGATTTTTATTAAAATTTTATATGAAAAATCAATCAAGCTAATTGGCCTGAAATCCTTTAAACACTGTCCCTTATTTCTTTAGTATCTAATTCTTTAGAGAGTGAAATTTGCCTAAAAGTTTCAATAAGAAAGCCAACATATCATCTTTCACATCCTTCCAAAAGATTTATCCTCCCAAAAAATGCAGAAACATGCAATAAGAAACCCATCTAGCACATGGGCCTCATCCTTCCCCCAAAAAAGCACCCTCATTTTACTTCTTAAGTAAATTTTCTAAACTTTCTACATCCTCAAATGATTAGCCAATTGAAAGTCGTATGGTCAGTTTTGGCCAGGTCAAAATTAGACTCCAATGGAATATTCATTTCCCACCATTTCTCAGTACCCAAGCAAACATGCCTCGTTAATGGATTTCATTTCTCTAGAGTTAGATTCTAAGGAGCCAAAAAACCCTAAAGTTGTTTGGCTTCCCTAAAATCTTAAAAGGGTTCATGAATTCTAAAATATACTGCTAATGAAAGAGATTATGTTTATATTGTTTGGATAAAGAGTTATTAGAGGAGGACAAACATTTTTTTGTCCTTTTATAAAAAATGACCATTGTCCATTTCCTAAAATTTTGCAACATATTGAGAATTGGATTACCATGAGGATTGTTTCTCACTATTTTCTAAGACTCAAACACAATTCAACTTCTCATTAATGCAATTCATTTTTTTTTTTAGTCTAGATTCTTAAGAGCCAAAACCCCTAAGCGTTAACCCTTAACCACCATTCCTTGGACACTATCTAGTATAACAAGCACATTGTTCGTATGTTGGAGATTGTTAAGTTATATACTAAAAATAATTATGTCTTATGTTAGAAAAAACAAGGGCAGTTTATACCACGATATAACATATCACATCCAATTTATCTTATGTTATTTAATATTTTAATTATATTGAATATTTCTCTTTTTTTTTTTTTAATGGATAATTATATTTCAAATTTTATTTGAAAAGATCGTTAGTGGATCATAGATGGGGCTTATGGATAGCCCATGGCACTAATGTTGAATATAGGGCTATGAGGCCCACTTGTGAGCAATCACTAGTTGGTGGGTCTCACATGATTTTTCCTTGAATAACAATCAAATGGATACCCCTTTTCTTTATACACGTATCCACTCAAATTCAAAATACTAAGATGAAATAGAGGTGAGATTGGATGTGATAGGGTAGGCCTTATTCCTATTGTAACCAACTCCTTTGATCCTTTACAATCCCTTTCTTTATAAAACGGGGCATTATCTCAGTTCAAAACACGTATTTGTAAAACACCAAAGGAAAAATTGAGAGAATATTAGATTGTCCATTAGGCTTCCTCTATGCAATATGTACCCTTGCTTGTATCTAATGGCCATCCTAACTATGGATCAAATGGGTGATTAGCTCATTTTTGCTACCATAGTAGTCAGACAAATTGTCGGATAAGCACCGTCTATCTACAACTTTACAAGGGTTCCTAAAAATCATGTTAATACATCAAATTTGTGGAAACACATGTTTTGGGCCTTTCAAAGTGGTATAAGAGTAACTTTGATAGATCTCTGATTTACGAGAATTGACATTGACCACTGCATCGAGGTAAGCGCCCTTTTTCAATCTAAAATTTTATTTATTTAATGCTTATTATTATTATTACATTTCTAAGTGAAGGTGTATACCATGGCTTGCACTTAAATGAAAATAAAAATGTTGGAAAATAGGGTGGAGAGGAAGATGAGGTAGTAACTGTGTTATTCTTATCTTCTTATTTTTCAAGCTCTTCATTTTCTATTTAATTGTACTATTCCTTTTCCATTTAAGTGTAGGCCATGGTAGACACATTCACTCGAAAAGGAAAAAATAGAAATTAAATGTATGGATAATAATAAGCATTAAATAAATTAGATAAGCATCTACCTCGACGTTGTGGTCGATCTTGATCATCGTAAATCCTATTAAAGTCTCTTATATACCACTTTGAAAGACCTAGACAAGTGGGCCCACATAATTGATGATATTAATACAATTTTTAGGAACCTTCATTGAGTCGAAGATAGATAATGTTCATTTAACAATCCACCTAAGTACTAAAGGAGTGGAAATGAATTAATCACTTTTCTGATTCACAATTAGGATGGTCGTTGAACATGATTAAGAGTTTAGATCGTATAGAGGAAGCCTGATGAACAATTGGGTATTCTCTTGCAATTCTCTCGATTTTCTCTTTAACATTTTACAGATGTGAGCTTTCACCTAAGAGAATGCCTCCCTTTTATAAAGAGTGTCATCACAAAGGATTAGGTAAGTTGCTTACAGTAAGGATAAGACATATCCCTCTTGCACCAACCACATCTTTATCTCCACTCGGTATTTTGAATTTAAGAGGATATGTACTCATAAAGAAGGGATATCCTTCTAGTTGTTACTAAAGAAAAAACCATGTCCTAAATAGTGTTCATAGAATGGTAGACATGAGGTAACTCTTAGGGGTTGTTTGGCTCATGCCCATATAAATGAAAGACATACCAAGGGGACCAATGTAAACTTGCTCCTAATTCCTCTCAGTCTGGTTAGTGTGGTCTGCATGGTTTTTTATTAGCCTAATTTTTATGTCTTCTCTATATTCTTATGGGTCACAGGATGAATGGGTTTGTAGACACCCCACCCGACAAAGAGCGGCGACTCATTAAAATTGGGATCACAACCCAAAAACCAAAACCCTAGAACCCATAAAGCCTATAACCCTAAAACTTAAAAATCGAATTCATAAACCCAAAACCTTAGAACCTAGAAGCACCTAAAACTCAATCCAAACCAACTTAAGGTCTCTCTTACACCCAGACCTCAACATAAGGCCGAATTGATGAGAAAAGGCCAACAAAATTTTAATTTTCATTTGCCCCGTCATTTAATTAGGGAGAGACACATGGCATTAAGGTCATCCTCAAACCAATCCTACATCGAAATTTAGGTTAAACTAGATAGTACAAATCCAATTTCTACTACCCATGTTACCTCCCCAACATAACAAGAAATACACGCGAAAACTTAATTAGCTATATCTCAAGATCATGTTTGAATGTACTCACTAGCATATTTCCATTGGTAATGACTTATCCCTTTTATTGACTTCATGCATTAGCCTTCATCAGAATTACAAACGTTACCACCCTGAAAACCAATGAATGAGTGCCACATATCATAAGGGATCCCAACAACCATTCATATTAAGCCATGTGGTGTTTTACCCCACATTTTTTACTCATTGCAAAAATTCCATGGGCTTCAAATATATAAACACCTCACCACCCTTCATTCTCTATACATAACACCCATTTTCAACAACAATCCTCTCGGGGGGGGGGAGAGTGTGTGTGTGTAACATCCCAAATTTTCACAGCCAAAGTTTATACTCATGTCCGAGAAAACTAGGTGTTAATAATTAAATAAATTGGATATTTTAAAAATTGCACCTTAATTTTTTTCATTTAGATCACATCCAGTTATATTCATGAAAGTAACTATTCACGAGAATAAAATCAATTGTATTTATTATTTCATTAGAGTAAAAGAGTTTAACAAATTATCGAATGTCCTCTCAATGAGAACTTATTACATTATCAATTTCGCATCGAAAATATAAAATTATCTCTTATTCATTTAATATAATCTTTCATGGGAGATGGTCCTCTAGGTCTTCAATCTGTACATCACCTGTATCATCTGTACAGTTGGAGAGGTCTAATGCCCTACTCATAGTGATGGTTATCCTTTAAGATTAACAATAATTCAATAGATTCATAAAAGTAATGTAAGGGTTTTAATATGTCACGTATTCCACCACTATGAGAGGTATAAGTATGTGCAACCAATATACATGAAAGCATGCCTAGAAAAGTATGTGCGGCTCATCATACGTAGTGATTATCACAATGTGGAATATAATTCATAGAAAACCCGACTCGCTAAGCATCTTATAACTACGGAGATTCGCCGGTGTATCTAACTTAACGTGGATTTATGCAAATATCTCAAGGCGATACATGTCGCACTCCAAACTTAGAAACTGGGCTCACAACATTTTCTATCACCGAATTCGGCACCGACAGCCTCCATAGTGCCCCATTCTTAGCTCCCAACACCCATATACCAGGTTCCGATCTAGGGATCCTATAAGGAGGATTTTCAACATGAATTTGATTTGCAATAAGCATAACCATAAGCATAACCTACAAACAACAACCAACAACATCATCACAAATCTACTAAGATAAAAAAAACTTTAAGTACAATGCGTAAGGGAAGTACAATATCGATAATAAAAAACTCCAAAAGTCGGTTGTACGCTCTAAGCTCAATGCTGCTGCGGGGTCTTAGCGTCACCTGCACGCATCAATCGTGTATAAGCTTATAGAAAGCTTAGAGGGTGGTGGAAGTGTGTGCGCTTGGTAGAAATACAAGTTTACAATATTAGAGTAATGTAAAAATGCTAGTAAGTTCATGAATGCCAACAGCTGTACCAAGGCTATGCGATGCAAAGCATGAATGCTATCGGTCATATCAAGGCTATGCGATGCAAGGCATGAATACTATTGGCCATATTAAGGCCATGCGATGCAAGGCATGAATGATGTTGGCCATACCAAGGCCATACGATGCGAGATGCAACTCAAGCATACCAGTCTTCATCTGAATCCACATATCCATACAACTCATCACTAAAATATTAAATATCAGTACAGTTCTCATGCTGGACAATAACCGAAGTCTAGTACACTCTACACCAGCTTGCCGCCCCTATCCGAGCGCACAACTGGGTAAGTGGAAGAGACCTCACTATCCACCTGCCAATATTGGGCCCGGCTCATCGATAGCAGACTCATTCCTCAAGCTGCTCAAACTCAACTTAGATATTGCCCCCTCACTCAGGCGGGTAAGGTCATACCCCTTTCTAACTGACCACGACACAGTGGGAGATGCGGCCTACTGGTATATGACCCTCATATGCGTATATATCCACTCAGTCTCGATGTTGGAGTCATCCTTTGGTACCATCGGGTTTAAGGATTTTCACTTAGGGACATCTATGGCACCCCGATGTTAGTAACAATATTTTTTGTGTCTGAACATGTCATCCATGATATGCCTGTGGAGGCCACAGCCTTGATGTCACTAGGGCGTACAGTAATCATGTCACACAGATATGAGATGCATGAATCACATTGTCCAGTCATGCAGCAATCCTGCACGTACCGTGCACTCATGTGGGCAACTCCTATCAGTGAGTCTCATAAACAATTTACACAATGGCATATGCTATGATCAGTCACTCCTCATATCAAGCATACATATGATGCGTATGGGCATGAATCATGGAGTTATACTAAGCATGTTATATAGTGATGAACTATCTTCATAACGAAGATGGGCCTAAACGGCCTACACACAATAAGTATGGGCAAGTATAGGCCTAACAATGGGCCCTAGAGAGAGTTACAATGCGGACATTTAACCATCATTGCTCTTACAATGTGGACATCAAACCATCATTTCTCCCAAGGCATGGCACGCCATAAACATCATTACATACATCATGGTGGAATCACACATCGTAATGGACCTCATACACATCACATTTGGCCCCACACAAAGGCCTCACATACGTCTCATTGGGCCTCACTCATAGTCCTTATATACATCACATTAGGCCTCAACTCATGGGCCTCAAATACATCACAATGGGCCTCATATACATCAAGTGGGCCACATCACATGGGCTGCACCAATGGGCCTCATATACATCAAGTGGGATACATCACATGGGCTGCACCAATGGGCCTCATATACATCAAGTAGGCCACATCAATGGGTCACACCAATAGGCCTCATATACATCAAGTGGGTTACACTAATGGGCCTCATATACATCAAGTGGGCCGCATCAATGGGCCGCACCAATAGGCCTCATATACATCAAGTGGGCCACATCACATGGGCCGCACCAATGGGCCTCATATTCATCAAGTCGGCCGCATCAATGGGTCATACCATCTACACCATTCATCTATTTTAAGAGGTTATTTTAGAGCATTACCCAAATGAATCATAATGGAAGATCATCTGGACCATATCACAAATAACAGTGGAGATAATGTTTTCCGCCGTTAGAATTCCCATGGCCCACCATAACGTTTATTTTCATACTATTCATATGGTCATAAAGACCTGATTAAATGGAAAAAAACAAATTTCATATTGATCCAACACTTTCGTACTCCCAAAAGGGTTTCAATGATAGGCATTCAATCCTCCACTGTTTTCTGCTGTGTGGTCCACTTGATACACGGATCTGCCTCATTTTTAGTCCTAGGTATTAAGACAAGCTCGCCAATTGGATGGATGGTGTGGATGCAAAACAAGTGGACGACGTGGGGGAATATAAAATATATATATCACGGTGGGTCCCACACACATGGCCCACCAAATATTTGGATCTGCCTCACATCCAGATGGACAGTGAGGATATAACACATGCCTCATGATCAGCCCACTTGCTGATGTTAATACATCAACTAACTAATTGGTGGGACCCACATAACTTGCTGACGTCAAACAGCAGCTATGTGGCTGGTGAGGGGTCCACATCCAGAGAGATGGACGGTTAGGATATAACACATATCTCATGGTGCATCCCATAGGATTGTCCAGGGACGGACGACCTAGATAATCAGATACATCACGGTGGAGACCCACCGTCCCAACCATGGACAGTGTGGATATAACACTACATCATGGTGGGCCACATAGATGCACGGTGTGGATACGAAATACATACATCATGGTGTGGTCCACGTCCATGGACTGGACAGATTGGGCCCATCAACTGGATGGCGTGGATGGGATCCATGCATCACGGTTGGCCCTACATAAAACCGTCCAGATTTAGACAGTGTGAATTCAACACTACATCATGGTGGGCCCAGAACTTGCCAATGTCGTTACATCAGCTATATAGCTAGTGTGAGGTACACTGGCCAATCCGATCCCAGCAGGTGGGTCCCACGTGGGGCCCATCATAGAATTATATATATAATATATAAGTATTATTATATTATTTATTATTATTATTACTTTTAGATCTCTAACGTCCAGGCCCTGAACGGCCTGGATGAAAAACACATAAATCATGGTGGTCTCCACCGTCTAGATCACTGGATGATGTGGATATGCATCATGTGTGGGTCCCACACGGATGAATGGTTTGGGTATAAAACATACCTCATGCTGGGACCCACAGAACTGGGATACAATAAATAAATCATGGTGGGTCCACATCAGTGTGGCCCACCGCTTGGATCAAACTGATATTTGTGTTTTTACTTCATCCATGACAGCGAGAACGGGCCCAACAGATGGACGATCTAGATCAAGTGGGCCACAATCCATCACAAAAGAGAGAGAGAGAGAGAGAGAAAGAGAGATAGAGAGAGATCGGCGTATTGGAGGGACCCCGCCAATATGGGCCCCTCTTGGATACAACACAAACCTCAAGATGGGTCCCATCACAAGTGGGCCTTACATACATAAAAAAAATTAAGATCTTACGTTACGATCACCGACCGATTGGCCTTCTTCTTGGTCCCTTGGTTTCCTTAGCTCCTATGTTCAACCTTTGATGATGGATGATGAAGTTTGGATGGTGGAGATGAGAGTTTTTGGGGTAGGGAAGTGGGCCACACCTAGCTTCTCCTTAAGAGGCTTAGACAATTGGTCTCTTGGTCGCTTGGGAGTGAAGAGAGAAAATGAGAGAGAGAGAGAGAGAGAAGTGATGGGATAAAAAGGTGATGGAGTGATGGGTGTAAAGAAGGGATGAGTGGAGAGAGAGAGAGTTGACTTTGGGAATAGAAGAGAGATGGGTAGGGTATGGGTTACTTGTACTTGTGATAGGATGTGTACTTGATTGATTGATGTGATGGGTTGTAGAGATTCTCTTGGGATTTGCAACGCGCGATGTTTTTCTCGAAATAAACGCGAGCCCACAACTCCTGACCTGGGTATCGCATCATGGCGCGAGACGCGACGTTTGAACCGCGGCGACGATGTGGTGCTAAGGTACGAATTTCGGGTCGAGCCGACTCTGATATACGAGATGCAACTTAGGTCGCAAACAAATGTTATTTACGCATCGCGGGTCACCGAAATTCGACTGGGAGGACCACAGAAGCCTACGGAACGTTACAGTTTAGGATACGGGCCTTATAATACAACAATGCGATTGAGAGATTTACATAACATGATGTGTTCATGTAGTGACTATTTGCGACATCCAATCCCGAAAAGTGATGTAATACACATGACGATTTACTTACATCAATTGTGCACCACGCCAACCAATCCACAGAATTACTTGCTGACCAAGAGGGCCACTACCCGTAATGCATTACATCCACGATAAATATTGAATCACTAGTTGTGATACCTCTAACACATCATTTGCATTGATAGAGAAATAATTCAAATTACGGGAGTTTCGGAATATTAAGACACATGCCCAAGCCATAAAGGTAAATAAGCATAAAGGTAAATAACACAAGGCTAATAAAATAAAGAGGAGAATAGTACTGGCTAACTAAACAAAGAGGAGAGTGGCAATGACCAACTCAACAAAGAGGAGAGTAGCAATGATTAACTCAACAAAAAGGAGAGTAGCAATGGCTAACTCAACAAAAAGGAGAGTGACAATGGCCAACTCAACAAAGAGGAGAGTGTCAATGGCCGACCCAAATAAGAGAGAGTAGCAAAGGCTAATACAACATAATTGATAAAGGCAAGGGTAATGCTTGTACCCATCACCCCACATAAATTAATGAAGATCACACATAATTTACATCATATCATAATTTTCAAAGGATAAATAATTATTGGTTGTAAATTAAAAATTACAGGGAGAGAATCATAATAACATGAAAGCTTGTAAAAGGCAAGATAAATCATATTAACTTAAATTAATGTAAGCTTAAAGGAATCCCTCACATAAATTCAAAAAGGTTATGTATAATTAACATCACACCTTAACCATTATTCCCAAAGGATAAATAATCGGTGCTGGTAAATTAAATATTTGCAGGGAGGATTCAAAGAATGTGAGGGAACATAATAAATCATACCAATTCAAATTAAAATAAGCTTAAAGGAATCCCCTTACCTTAGCCTTAGATTTAAACCCTAAGTAGATATCCATATAGGAAAGTTTCTATATAAAAAGCTTCCACATAAATCATGACATTGCTTGAGCAAAATGGAGACACCATCTATATGGAGAAGGAAGAGGGCGTCTAGGCTTCTCCTTCTTTTTCTCTTTCTTTTTCTTTCTCTTTTTTCTTTCTCTCTCTCTCTCTCTCTCTCTCTCTCTCTTTCTCTTTCTCTTTCTCTCTCTCCTCCTTAGAGGTAGGGGGTATGGGCGTGTGAGTGGAGTGGTGAATAACTTCGTGCCTAAAGAAAAGCCTACTAAAGCGGGGTCTTCATATTTCACACTTGGTTCATATAATGGGCAATCGAAGTCGTTCATATGAAGGAAAATATCCTACTACAACTACCCACGAGGTTTCTTCACTCGATGGACACTAAAATCAAGGGTTAAGGGGCTGATTTGTCAATTGCGTCACTTTTATAATGATTTAAGACCTAAATTTGATATGTATGGTTAATTTATGATACATAGTCATGGTATAAAATTTCACATCAAATAGATCATGGGAACCATGTGATCTAGAATTCAGGGGTCTAGGTTAATGACATTTTTGTAATATTGCTGATTTGAGAGTTTTGAGAAATCTAATGGTTCTACATGGTTATAGGCATGTTTCTAAGTAATTCTTACAAAAGACTTATATCTAGATCATTATGAATAAAGAATTATTCACCAAATTAATTAAGGGAATGTACATATATCAACCAACATAATAGATGGTCAGATGACATGATAAAAATAGAAAAGCTTGATGGTTAGTACTATGATCATGTATATAGGTATATGTAGAATCAGTTTTGTAAATGGATGAACACAAGTAGGTTTTTGAAGTGATCAAGAGGTAGGATATGTATACCATTAGGTTCGAGTAACTTATTCACATGTGTAAGTCCCTCAGATTGTAGTTATAATGGTGGGTTAAGAATATTCATTGGGGGTGGATAAGATGAAAGGATCAGAATCTCAATCAAATATGTATATGGACAGATGCAGAGATGAAGTAAATAGTTTACTATGATCGGGTGGTCCAAAATCAAAGTGGACAGTCAAATGACTCTATCTAGTAGTGAATATTTGACTGAGCGGTTGACTATGATGGACAAGTGAGAAAATTTGGATATATAATGATCTTATCTTAAAATCAACAATCAGATTACTTGATTTATGGATGAATATTATTCCTAATGATCAGATTCGTGTTGGAGAATAGATGTAAGGTTAAGATAGCTAGATTGACATCGTACACATGTACATAATAAGTTAAATTTCATGGTAACACTCGAGAACTTTCAATACTTGAGTATTGAAAAGTTCGGGGTGTTACAGAGAGAGAGAGAGAGAGAGAGAGAGAGAGAGAGAGAGAGAGAGAGAGAGAGAGAGAGAGCCATACCACCTAAGCAAAAAATCCAAGCCATCTACTTCATACCACTCTATCCAAGCCACCCATCCTATCCTAACCATCCAAGCTAGCCATCATATCCAAGCAATCCAAGCCAATTTCATCCAAATCACCCATACTATCCAAACAATTCAAGCCTTCCAAGACATCCATCTCATCTAAGCCACCCATCCCATTTAAGCCATCCCAAACTAATCCTTTCCTTCTTAGTTATACATCCAATCAGTCCAAGTCATCATAGCGGTTTAGATCTTGCAAACTAGGGTTAGTATTTAAGATATTCGAACATCTTTTTTATGAAAGAGTACTATCGAGTCTCTTTTTTCCCCTCTTACATCTCCAACGCACACAATCACTTGGCTATTCTTTACTGTTGTTCATTTTCCTTGTTGATACACTACAACACTTCCTTCTCATACATCCTCTGCTATATATTTATATTTATTTCTTTTACTTTTCAATTATGTCTGATGTATGATCTATGCCTTACCTTGACCTCAGATCATGGCACATAAAAAATCAGAGATGGATATTGTCTTTACTTTTGTACTTTTGAGTAATAAACATCTCCTCAATCTTTGACTCAGTTGAGTTATAATCCTCTTTGGTTTCAGATCTTGTCCACAACTAAGTTGAGCTCTAATCATTTTCTTAGTCTTTGATTGTAGATGAGAAATTATCCTTATTTGTTTTTTATCTTGTTTGCAACTGAGTTGAGTAATAATCATTTAGAGCTTGAAATCCTAAAAAAAATCCTAAATCCCATAAAGTTGAGACTATACACCTGTATGGGCGAGAAGCGTGCCCTACCCTTTCTTTCTTCATTAGTAAGGTCCTTACTCAAAATCTCTAGTTACAGACCACCTATAATAGCCACTCAAATCAGAGAGTCCTTAACCACTTAATGAATCATCATAGTGGATTTTACACCTACAATATGGTGCCCTCTGTTGGGGGACCGCGGAAGCATAGAAAGATGAATTAAGTGGAGTAATGCGCACCAAGCAAAGACAACACAAACACTCCGAATTTAACATGGAAAAGCCTTTGCGAGAAAAAACCACGGCACAAAGTGACATATATCACGATGAAAGTAGAAAATTACAAGAGATAGACAGAATACCCGATTCGAATAAGCCTCGAATCTCCCTTTACAAGCCCTTGAAACCCTAGGAACAAATTAGAAAGCCTTAGATTACCTCTCAATCTCGATTACACCCAAATATGTAGCCTCTAGGAGAATCCCAATCAAAATCGGAAACAAATCCCGCAAAATCGTAAATCTGCGTAAATCTACGTGGAATCGTTCGATGTCATCAAACACACTTCGATGTCATTGAAACTTATTCGATGTCATTGATGTCATCGAAGCCACTTCGATGTCATCGATGTCATCGAAGCCACTTTGACGGCATAAAAAATATACGAAAACATTCCAGTGACCAAACATGAAAATCTAGATATTACTGATGACATCGACTAGGCCTTCGATGGCATTGAACAACCTTTGATGACATCCAAAAAGGGCACCAAAGCGTCCAACAACTAAATCGATTTATTCTGAAAAATCTCGATGGCATTAAGCCAACTTCGATGACATCAAAGCCCTCTCGATATCATCAAACTTGTCATTGACAGACTGTTGAATTATAGATTTAAGACATCTATCAACACCCTCAACAATATTTGGTGTTTAACGCATATTTGGATGGATGCATAACATTGATCAGCTCCTGCACAGACCATGCAATGCGTAAAACACTCAATCTATTTGGGACAACCATGTTGTATATGTAAAAGCCACTCTACCCATCAGGTGCACTCCTCAATGCAAGTCCCTGGAAAAAAAAAATCATCCAGATCCATGACTTGGGAGGGCCGAACCACAAGGAACAATAGGGACAAGATACCATCAATAGGTTTGTGTGTGAGGCCATCATGGTGTGCATCCTTTTATCAAATCCGTTCATCAAGTGTAATTCCATGGGACAAAGGAAATATACAAAAATCAGCCTTATAAAAAGTAAGCCAATGCCACAACCTATTAACTTAAAGGTTTTATGCATAATTTATATTGTTCTCAATGGTATGGCCCATCTTAGGTTTTTTTTTTTTTAATTTTTAATTATCAGTCTTGTCTTTCATATCTATGCTAAAAATAAGGTTGATCATCTGGTGGATGGACTGGATTTCACATATGTAATGTGGTGGGAACTAGAGGTCTTTAGTCAATCTTACATTGAAAATGAGGATGCTGACCTTAGATTTGTATGTGGTGTGCCATGTGATTTATCATTCATCAAACCCCCATTAATTAGGTCTAGGGTTGCTTGTAGCCCAGATCTTGAACTGTTCAAGCTTGGCCTCTTCAACATTCTAAATTTGCAAGGCTCAGGCCCTGGCCCAACCCATTGACACCTTAATAGCCATCTAAACCATTTAAATTTTAGCTCCCACTATGGATGGAGCAGATCTCTACAATCACATTGATTAGGCAATTCTAGCCATCTAAGTAATGGTTATTAGATGATTAAACTAAATATTGAGTGACCCAAATTTGAAGAGTTTCAACAACTAATAGCCAAGCATGGGTCTTTTTAGAGGCAACCTCTAATAATGCATTCTCTTCAACTTGGCTTTTATTCGATGTGTGAACAAGGTCTTAAAACCGAAGGTATGTATGGGCATTTTAGGCAGATCACAAGAAGCCGTTGGTTTGGCCTTTTATGTGTAGAAGCCCTTCTTAGCCAAATTAGATGGTTTATTTATTTATTTATTTTAAATTTAATTTTTTATGTGCATTTGGATGCACATTGCAAAACTGTCATGATCTCTACCACAACATACGTGCTAAAATGCCTACTAGATAAAAACATCCAAAAGGCAGGCTTAAGAACATTTTCTTATGAAAATCCTTTTTAACCCAAGTGTATCCAAATAGCATGATTAGGACAACATTGACCTAGCCAAACAAGACTAAAACAAAGTTGATCTAAGTTGGACATGAACCTTTGCCGATGCGGAACATGGTTAATCCATCTAATGCATTTTACTGAATGAATAGCCATGATTGATATTATCCCCTTACCATGTTATAACGCCCCGAATTTCAGGGGCCGAGTAAGACTCGACTCCTGAATTCTCGAGTGCCACGTGTGCCCTAATGGGCTTCAGATTTTTAATTACATTTAGATGATCTCATAAGCAATGGAGAGTTTAGCAAGGCATGAAGCATAAATAAGTCATAAAGTGGTATCAAGTGCCACTAAATATAAAAATATCCAAACCATAAATCCAAAAATAATCCAAACAGGGAACTAGTCCCATACATATATATGTCCTAAAGTGACTAGGGCCCTGGCCCATACCCTGTGATAGCCCAAACTCGGACTAGAAGGATCCGCTGAAAGTCTGGAAATACACTCTCTCCTCTTCATCGTCCATGCCCGCATCCTCCAACGCATCCAGCTCTATCGACCATGCATCTATGACAAGTTTTGGTTGTTGTTTTAAAACACCGTCCCAGAGTGGAAGTGAGTGACCAACTCAGTGGCACAATTAACTATAAGTTACACAAGTTATCATGCACAAGAGTAAATTTAGTGAAAAACATATATTTACATAATCCTAGATACTCTAGTTAATGTAAATGCATGATTTAATGATATGATGCATGTCTCTCACCATAACACTCCCTCTTGCTACACCATCTAACGTTCGCGAACCAACACTCCCACAAGCGACCACGACTGCAAAATCGTAAAAGTAACCAATGCATGTAATGCACATGTTAGCCGAGTTGATTGGTTAAGTCCATTCATCCAGTAGTTTGGGAAAACCGAGATATCCCGACGGATCGATGTCCTAATCCAATCACGTTACTCTAATGACCATGGTCTTATGACTCTTATGATCCTTGGCCCTTGTGGGTTCATCATTCCTATAGATGTAGCTCGTAGGAAAATATTTAAGACATTAGAGTCTTGCTCGCGGTCACTATGGGGAGGTCGTCACTCCAGCATAGGCCGACAACTCTGACATAGTGTCTCATACCACCATCCCTGGCTCACGAGTCTTTGGTGCTCATTAGTCAATATGGGGAGGCCCGTCACCCCAGAATAGGCTGACAGCTCGGACATAGTGTCCCCTATCACCATCCCCAGCTCATGAGTCTTGTGGGCCATAATTTAAGCTTATTAGTGGGCCCAAGGATTACAGGGTACCTCAGGTTCTAGCAGGTGTGTACAATCATGGTTAACATACAAGGATGACCAACTAGTGGACCAATCTGCCTCCATGAGACAAACCACGAACTGTACGACCTGAGAACAATGTCTCATGTAGTCCAACTAAGGCCGACAACTCGCGGTTTAGCTAGTTGGGCCAAACTTGCCCATGGGCTGACCCAACGAAAAAGTTGCCTAAAAAGAGCTCTGGTTGGTTAGCCGATCCACAAAGGGGCATGTGCGCAAGTGTATAACATATATTCAACAATTCCAGGAATAATTCCAGCAAGAGACTAGCATATTTTAGAATTTCAACAATATGGACAGCAATATACTCAATTCCCACACATCAACCGCATGTGACAAAGTACAAAACACAAAATCAACAACAATGGAGATCAGGTTCAACATATTTCAACAATTCAACAAAGTGGACAACCATACACCTAACTTACACCATTTCAATTGCATATGCCAACATATAACATATAAATCAGCAACATAGGGGAAGTCAAGTGCAACATAATTCAGCAATTCAACAAGTGGACAACAATTCACCCAATTACGTTTATTAATTGCATCTAGCGAAATTTAAGGTACAAAATCAGCAACATTTGGGAATTACACATGTAATTCCCTGAATTGACTAAAAATTCAATAATCTACATATCAGGGAACCTTAGACCTAAATCCCGCTCCCAATTTTAGGGAAATTCTGCACATGGGTCCTAAACCAAACAATATATAAAATTCAGAAACATGCACACATAGTTTCCACACGAAATCACTATGATTTATGCTAGGCACGATAATCAGCTACCTAGAGGAAATGGTCTGCACCTATTGTAGATTGGAGGTCCATAGAGTCGCCCTAGTGGCGTCAGGTTTGCAAATTCGATGTGTCTAGGCCTTGTGCCAAGGAATTGCATGTCAAGACGCATGCATGCGACCCTAACTTAAGAGAAATGGAGGATAAGTTGAGATTGTTACCTTGGATCAGCCACAACTCATTTCTACTGCGGTAGGGCCGAGGTTTTCGGCTTGCGGCGGTGTAGGGTGCCGGAATTTCAATTCTCAAGCTCCCTTGCACACGCACCCTCCTCTTTCCCTCTCTCTCTCTCTCTCTCAGCTGCTGGAAATTGCTATGGGAGTGAGGGAGAGAGGGCTGAAATGGGTTATATACCCTGATTTTTATTTCAGTTGGCCCTATGTGTTGTGTATTTCCTCAAATGCCCATTTGGGGCCCACTTATAGCTTTCGGGGCTGCCCTGATGGCCCCTTGGCCCATCTAACTCATAGGATAGGTGCCCCATGGCCCGATGAAGGGTTGTGTAAAGTTTGACGGTAAACGGATTGGGGTTTTATTGTAAGGGTCCGATTTACGATCAATGGGACTGTTTCTCAATTCGGGGTTAGATTTGGCGGACGAGTGCAAGGAAATATCTTTAACCTATGGTGCAAATTTGGGTGGAATCCGATGGCTGAAATGTCCTAATTTATTGTCCTAAGTGGAGGGGCCATTTGTTTTAAAATTTAGATTTTTGGCCAATACTTAAGAGAGTTTCATTTTATAAGTGCTGACTGGACGATGCAAATTGTCTATTTTCAGGCATCATTTGAGTCCATTTCTCGTGATGGACCTCAAGCCTAGTGAGATGGACATTACTTTATAATTTCGAAACTAGCGGCCCATTAACGAGCGGTCTAGAGCTTGTTCGGGTAATTGGGGTACTTCTGGAATAAATTGGGTGGGAGATTTCTTGGGTGCGATTGTTGGGGTATGAATTAACTAAATTCACGGTATGACCTATTCAAAATTAGCAAAAATAGTGATTCGGTCATGATCACTCTAAACCGTCAGTTTTAGGGTAAAAGAGTAACTGGGTTGATTTGATTTATTAATTGAGGTTTGGGTCATAGTTGACTCAGCTTTAGGTAGATTTTTAATTTAGTTACGGTTGTTTGATTAGTCAGTGGCAGGTCGGTTAGATTTGGGCCCTATGTGAACAAATCATGGGGCTAAATTCGATGTTTAAATGGTCGATTGGATTCATTAGTTTTATATGGTGGATCAATCTTATTTGCATTATTCTTTATTGGTACCAGCCGCGTATAAGCCCATCTCGAGTGTCAAGGGTCAGTAAGTGATGACGTGGCTAGTTATATATATAAAAAAATTTTAAGGATTTTTTTTTAAAAATCTAAAATAGTGAAAATTGGGGGTGTTACAATCTACCTCCCTTAAAAATAATTTCGTCCTTGAAATTTCCTAATGTAATTAGGTAAAGATATTTTAATTTTGTACGCCTAAGTTTTGTTGGTTTCACGTTCATGTGTGTGGTAGGTTGCATACTATCTATGCTAGTATGACTTATTGTAGTCTACCCCCCTTAAAACTTTTTCACCCTAATGGTTTAATAGGAATTTTATTTTATTTATATATATTTTTTGTAAGATTTAGATTTGTGACGACAGTTCCTCTCCATCTAGAGTAAAATATATGTTTTCAATGTTCGGCCAACACGAAGAGACTGTTGTAGTGGGCTTGAACCTGATACATCGATCATCTACCTGACCAAGGTAGAAGGCTTATTGTATCCCTTCTTAGTCCTGGTGGATCTGGTCTTTTGCTTGGTCAAAGCAGTGAGTCTATTGGTAGTCACCCAGGATTGAGAATTGAGTCAAGCCGCAAATGCTTCCCAGGTGTATAGTTCCGTAATTCCTTTGCCCGATCAACCAAATGTTTAGGGAATACCCATCATTGAAAAGTTCAAATCTATTGTTTATAAGGTTGTCCTTTCGATCTTGGTCTAAGAGAGTTCTCGTTTTAATTTATGTCTAAATTAAGGGTTAATAAATCTCTCAATATTCGTATGGTCAAAGATCATTCTAAAAAGGTTTCTAATGGCATAAAATTTTATATGTATATTACCATTTCGATCTTATTGCTAGTGGGTTATGAGCAGACTACACTTCAGTTTCATTAATTTCAAGAAGGAAGGAATAATCGAGAGTTCTAAGATATTCTGGAGGTTTAGAGTGCTAATAACGCTGATAAGGACGCAGAAAAGGAAAGATGAAGAATATCTTCTCGATGTTATTTAAACCTTGAGTCCATAAAAGAATAAGAAAACTCAAAATATTTTACTATTGTCCACCTCTAATATGAGCTTACAGAGTATTGAACTATGAAACTCAATCCTACTTAAGGGTCCTAACTTAATTGCACCAAAACAACTTAAATAAAAAAAAATGTGTATATATATATATATATATATATATATATATATATAATCAAGTTTAATCACGGAATAATTCCTAATACGATTATAAATAATTCCTAAATAGACACAAAATATTAAACTTTAATATGAAAAGACATGACTAGTCTATTGACAACTCAAAGTTGTAGAAATTTTTGGTTTCAACCCTTCTATTATTTATAACATATTTGTCACCTTTAGTTACTATATCATTTTTGTAATTTTTTATAGAAATCCATCATTAAGATTACTTTTATTTTACAAAATTTCGTTTCATTTCAAGTTCCATAAAAATCCTAAAAATTTCACAAGTACCGGTTGTCCAAAACCAACGATTTTCTATATGATTCCATAATGTCTTTATTCCTTGTAACATTTTCTATATTTTTAGTAAGTCAAATATTTTTAAAATTTTTATTGTGGTTTATCATTAGTTTTAAATTCATCCCAAAAAATTTCAATTCATTTAGAGTTGTAAAAAAATTATTAAAATTCTAGAAGTAACAGCTGTCCAAAACTAACGATTTTTGGATAGTTGTCAAAACATCCTAAAATTAACTATATTATAATTTTTATTTTATTTATTTATTTTATATGAAACTAGACTTATTAAGCTTCAATCTAACTTTTAAATCACCTAAATCAGAGTTATATTGAGGGAGATATGAATTTTTGAAATTAGTTTAAAAAGACAGAAAATTGTAGAAAATTCCAGTGACGACGGTGCACTGCCGGTCCGATGGTGGCCCCGCCTCCCTCTGTGGTGTCTGGCGGTGGCTCTGCCACTCGATATTTGAAACCGGTATATCTCTCAATCCAGAATGAGTTACTCGACATGCCGTACATGAATTTGGGGTAGGAGAAGATGCTCTATCCAAATAACCTGGTTATTTTGCAAGATTCCGTCAAGTTAATGGTCTAAAATCCAATTTATTTATATTTTTACTATTTATAGTAAGTTTTAATTTAATTATATCTTTTCATCCCCTGGGCTTTAGGAGTTGTGTTCAACATGAAAAGTACTAGCAAAATTAGAAGAATAAAGTAGTGGAAGATGAGATTTTTGAAGGAGATGGGTTGGAAGGGGGAATTGGGACTTAGGGATTGAGTTTTGAGAGCTTGGGAAGAGAATTGGGTGATGATTTGAGAGTGAAAAGGGTAGAAAAGAATAGAAATGGGGTAAACATAAAGTAGAAATGGCCTTAGGTGAATCCCCTAGGGCTTTTATGTGATTTAGAGGAGCAAAAAGGGGTCCCACATATGGGAGGGCCCCACACACATTTTGGCTCGTATTGTCTCAAATCTTCGAATTTCCAACTACAAGTGATTTAGATCACTTCTTATGGCCCAAGTCCCTTCTATACCTGAACCCTAGGCTAAGACTTCAATGTTCAGATTAGCTGGATGGCTTGGTCCTGGGGTCTTTTAATGTCACTAGGTTCGATTGCTCCCTCCAAAGTTAAAATGACGTTGTGATAGACCCACTGCCCAAGGCCCAGCTTAACCCCGAACTATGCTTTGATACCATTTGTAATGCTCCGAATTTCAGGGGCCAAGTAGGAACTCGACTCCTGAATTCCTGGGTGCCACATGTGCCCTAATGGGCTTCAGATTTTTAATGACATTTGGATGATCTCATAAGCAATGGAGAATTTAGCAAGGTATGAAGCATAAGTAAGTCATAAAGCAATATCAAGTGCCACTAAATATAAAAATATCAAAACCACAAATTCAAAAATATCCAAATAGGGAACTAGTCCCACCCATACATATGTCCCAAAGTGACTAAGGCATTGGCCCATACCCCGCGATAGCCCAAACTCGGACTAAAAGGATCCATAGAAAGTCTGAAAAAAGCTTGCTCCTCCTCATCGCCCATGCCCGCATCCTCCAGCGCATCCGGCTCTATCGACCCTGCATCTATGAAAGGTTCTAGTTGGTGTTTTAAAATATCGTCCCAGAGTGGGAGTGAGTGATCAACTCAGTGGTATAATTAACTATAAGTTACACAAGTTATCATGCACAAGAGTAAATTTAATGAAAAGCATACATTCACAGAATCCTAGATACTTTGGTTAATGCAAATGCATGATGTAATGATATGATGCATACCTCTCACCACAACACTCCCTCTTGCGACACCATCTAACGTTTGCGAACCAACACTCTCATAAGCGACCACGACTACAAAATCGTAAAAGTAACTAATGCATGTAATGCACATGTTAGCCGAGTTGATTAGTTAAGTCCATTCATCCAGCAGTTTAGGAAAACTTAGATATTTCGACGGATCGATGCCCTAATCCGATCGTGTGGCTCTAATGACCGTGGTCGTACGATGCTCATGATCATTGATCTTTGTGGGTTTGTCATTCCCATAGATTTAGCTCGAGTCTTGCTCGTAGTCACTACAGGGAGGTCATCACCTCACTATAGGTCGACAGCTCGGGCATAGTGTCCCATACCATCATCACCGGCTCACGAGTCTTTAGTGCTCACTGGTTACTACGGGGAGGCTCGTTACCCCAGCGTAGGTCGACAGCTCAGGCATAGTGTCTCATACTACCATCCTCAGCTTATGAGTCTTGTTGGCCGCAATTTATACTTATCAGTGGGCGCAAGGGTTACAGGGTGCCTCAGGTTCCATCAGGCGTATACAATCATGGTTAACATATAAGGATGACCAACTAGTCGACCAATCTGCCCTCACGAGACAAACCACGGGCTGTACGACCTGAGAATACTCTCATGTAGTCCAACTATGACCGACAACTCGTGGTTTGGCTAGTAGGGCCAAACTTGCCCGTGGGCTGACCCAACGGAAAGGTTGCCCAAAAAGAGTTCCAGTTGGTTGGCCGATCCACAAAGGGGCATGTGCGCAAGTGTATAACATATATTCAACAATTTCAGGAATAATTCCAGCAAGAGACTAGCATATTTCAGAATTTCAACAATATGGACAGCGATATACTCAATTCCCACACATCAACCGTATGTGACAAAGTCCAATACACAAAATTAGCAATAGTGGAGATCAGGTTCAACATATTTCAGCAATTCAACAAAGTGGACAGCCATACACCTAACTTACACCATTTCAATTGCATGTGCCAACATATAACATACAAATCAACAACATAGGGGAAGTCAAGTGCAACATAATTCAGCAATTCAACAAGTGGACAACAATTCACCCAATTACGTCTATCAATTGCATGTGAGGAAATTTAAGGTATAAAATTAACAACATTGGGGAATTGCACATGTAATTCTTTAATTTGACCTAAAATTCAACAATCTACATATCAGGGAACCATGGGACCTAAATCCCTCTCCCAATTTTAGGAAAATTCTACGCATGGGTCCTAAACCAAATAATACATAAAATTCAGCAACATGCACACATAGTTTCCACACGAAATCACTATGATTTACGCCAGGCACAATAATCGGCCACCTAGAGGTAATGGTCTGCACCTATTGTAGATCGGAAGTCCTCGGAGTTGCTCTAGTGGTGCTGGGTTCACAAATTTGATGCGTCTAAGCCCTGCGCTAAGGAATTGCATGTCAAGATGCATGCATGTGACCGTAGCTTAAGAGAAATGGAGAAGAAGTCGAGATTGTTACCTTGGATTAGCCACACCTCGTTTTTATGACAGTAGGGCTGAGGTTTCCGACGTGCGGCGGTGGTAGGGGTGCATGAATTTCAATTCCCTAGGTCCCTTGCACATGCACCCTCCTCCTCTCTCCTTCTCTCTCTCTCTTTCTCTCTCTCTCTCTCTCTCAGCTACTGAAAATTGTTGTGGTAGTAGGGAGAGAGGGCTAAAATGGGTTATATACCCTAATTTTTATTTCAGTTGGCCCTAGATGTTGTGTATTTCCTCAAATGGCCATTTGGGGCCACTTATAGCTTTTGGGACTGCCTTGATGGCCCCCTGTCCCATCTAACTCATAGGATAGGTGCCCCATGACTCGATGAAGGGTTGTGCAAAGTTTGACGGCAAACGGACATGGGGTTTAATCGTAAGGGTCTGGTTTACGATCAACGATCACTGTTTCTTGATTGGGGGTTAGATTTGGCAGATGAGTGTAGGGAAATATCTTCAACTTATGATGCAAATTTGGGTGAAATCCGATGACTGAAATGTTCTAATTTATTGTCCTAAGTGGTGGGGCCATTTGTTTTAAAATTCAGATTTTTTGCCAATACTTAGGAGAGTTGCATTTTACAAGTGCCGACTGGACGGCGCAAATTGTCCGTTTCCAGGCATCATTTGAGTTCATTTCCCGCGATGGACCCCAAGCCTAGTCAGATGGACATTGCTTTATAATTTTGGAACTGGCGGCCCACTAACGAGTGGTTTAGAGCTTGTTCGGGTAATCGGGGTACTTCTGGAATAAATTGGGTAGGGAGATTTCTTGGGTACAGTTGTTGAGGTATGAATTAACTAAGTTCACAATATGACCTATTCGAAATTAACGAAAATGGTAATTCAGTCATGATCACTCTAAATTGTCAGTTTTAGGCTAAAAGAGTAACTGGGTTGATTTGGTTTATTAATTGAGGTCCGGGCCATAACTAACTCGGCTCTGGGTAGATCTTTAATTTAATTACGGTTGTTTGATTAGTCAGTAGCAGGTCAGTTAGATTTGGGCCCTATGTGAACAAATCATGGGGCTAAACTCGATGTTTAAGTGATCGGTTGGATTCATTGGTTTTATACGATAATCTTATTTATACGGTTCTTTATCGGTACCAGTCGTGTATAAGCCCATCTCGAGTGTTAAGGGTCAGTAAGTGACGACGTGATCACTGATTATATATAAAAAAAATTTAAGGATTACAAATTTTTTTTTTTGAAATCTAAAATAGCGAAAATTCGAGGTGTTACACATGTCTAACATGTAAGGGTGCAACTTAAAGCGGGTTGGGTTAGGTTGAATGTCACCCAAGCTCAACCTGAGAGGACCCAACCTCTAACTAGAGTTGGACACGGGACGACTTGACTCGCCGATTCGAATTGTTCGACTTGTTCATACCCGACTCGACCTGAACCGAATGGGTGAGTTGGTCCGAACCGAGTAGGCTTTGCCTAATCCGAACTCAAACCGAGTCGAGTTCGAGTTACCCAGTAACTCGACCCAAAACTCGATCCGGTCAGACTTGACTCTATTCGAAATCAATTCGACTCGGATTCAAGTTACATATAATAAAAACTCTAATTTTTAAGTATCTCTAACCCTATACACTGCACCCGACCCTGACCTTGACCTGATCCCCAAATTCCCTCCCTCCTTCCCTTATCCTCCTCCTCCTCATCCAAGCCTGACAACCACCCACCACCATCACCACCCTCTTTATCCTCTCTCCTCTCCACTCCCTCCCTCCCTCCTCTTCCAAGCCCGACAGCCACCCACCATCATCACCACCACCATCCTCCTCTGCCTTTCTCTCTCCTCTCCATCCCTCATCTCTCGATCCGAATTGGTGCCAACTCAAACTCACTTGGTACTTTTGACCGAGTCAGACTCGGTCCAGATTAGTCCAGGCCAAACCCAGATTCAAATCAGTTCAAGCATGCTGGACTCGGTACCAAGTCGAGTCGAGTTCGGGTCAGGTCTATTTCAAAACCGGATCGAGTCAGGTCAGCCCTAACTCGGTCTGACTCCACTCCATGCCCAACTTTGCCTGCCACCAGGTCCAATCCGAATGCCAGCCTAAGGTGCCCAACCCGAACCCAAGCCCTTTCTATTCAACCCAACCCGTCTATCAGTCGAAATCGATCCCAATTTGGTCAACTTCCAACCCAACTTGAATTCAAATCAGGTGGGCTTTTTCCAGAACGAACCCAAGCTCCCTCTTCGGTTTCATCCACCTCTGCTGAATTACAGTCCAAAAGATCTAAATGGAGCTGATACGGTAGAACCGTCTCTATCGCAATATAATCAGTGCACCCTCTTCCAGTCCACGTGGAAGGTAAAATTTTGGAATCTAGACCGTACAAATGTGTATCTACACCATGGATATTCTATAATTATAACTTCGTCTTTGATGGAGGTCACGATACTTATATTCGTGGTAATAAAATGGACGGTATATTGCGAAAGTATTTAACGGTTGAAATTTATTATATAATTGGTGATATTTTCAATAGAAAGCTCATCTGATGGACATAACACTACGTGAACGGTCCAGATCACTTACTTTATCCTTCCTTCCATGCGGATAGTGCAAAGTGCTCCATGAGATCAAAGTAGAGGCGAATCTATCATTATCATTTTTCTCCAGAAATCTAAAACCCTCTCTTCCAAAGCCACAAGCTTTCCGTCGCCTCTCCAAAACCACTCTCTCTCTCTCTCTCTCTCTCTCTCTCTCTCTCTCTCTCTCTCCGAGTATCCATCTCTTTGTCGATTCCAATGCTTCTTCGCGGCGCGTCAAAGAAGCTCATCTTCATGTCTCTTACACCATCTCATCCTCCTTTCTCTCTCCTCTCTCCTCGCTCTTCATCTCTCCGCCTCTCTCGCCTTTCTCTCTCCACCATCTCCTCTCATCGCAGCCGTCGATCTTCGTACACCAACCGTCCTCGCCTCACCATTTCCGTCAGAGCGTCTGAAGGCATTCACACTCAGACCGGCATCAAAGAAGACTACACAGAGTCGTCATCGTCGTCGTCCGTCGGGCTGTCGGTGAATCCGACGGTTCCGCATCAGTGGCCTGAATGGACGAAGCTGCTGGAGAGTCTCTGCGCCGGAGGGTATTTCGATCGGGAGGTTCGTCCTGCAGTAAGGGACGTCGAGGGCGCTGATGCGGATGCATTCGAGGTGTTTGAGGATTTGCCAGGGGAATTCAAGCGGTCTGTGAATGCGTGCCTGTTGTTTGCTCGCGATCGGACGGATTTGCTAAGGTGAGGTGTTGTGGTCTTTCACTCTCTCTCTCTCTCTCTCTCTCTCTCTCTCTCAATGAGGAATTGTGTGGTGTGTGGGCTGCATCTTTGCACACTTCACTCTGGTTTATGATTCTGACAAGTGGGGCCCATTTTTCAGCATCTAGATCATTGGTATGTTCCATCTCACTGTTGATGAAATATGCCCCAAAAATATCCTCCATACAGCAATCTTAGGGGTCGTTGGATGCCTGTAACTTTTTAAGTTGCATATCTTATCTGCAAGTGAAAACATGCTTCTTCCTCATGTTTGCAAATGTAAGTTTACCTGTAATTGGGTCCCTACTCATGGCTCAGTGGTAGATGGAGTGCGTTTCAACACTGATTTCATAGGTTCGAGTGCCCATTTGGTGTGTGTGGGTGTTAGAGTGTGTGTGTGTATAAAAAAGAAGTTTTACCTGTAAGTGACTTGTTGCAACTCACTCATAGGTGAAATTTCACAACCAAACACTAAAGTGAATTACAAATAAGTCACTTGCAACTAAATGCAACTTACAGTGTTTGTTTGAATGCCTGTAAGTTTTGAAAGTCACTTATATGCTTTCTGTTTGGATGTGAGCTTTAAGTCACAGTTAAGTAGCTTTTTGTGTTTGGGCAACTTTTGTATTCACATCAAACACAGCTTGGAGTAGGGAATTGCTGAAATCTTCAAATGACCTTTTTTTTTTTTTCCCGGTAGAGGTAACTGAAATTTTACTAAGAGGCTTGCCAAAAGGCAGGAAAACAATACAACTTAACACTATGACATAGACAAAGAAGAAAGACTGATGCAGGACACATGATTTAATGCTAGCATGCAATGTGGAGATTATGAAAGAGTCCATAAAGTAATTCAATTAACAAAAGATGCTAACTTACCAAGTGATTAAGATTAAACAATAGGAAATAAAATCTGATTTATCCTAAATTACATGCCCGTATGCTAAGAAATGACATAAATTAATTAAAACTAAGGACTGATAGAAGGATAGCTTCTAATTTAGCATAGGCATGTTCCACACTCAAGGGACAGATTTGTAGGTTTTATGATTAGAATTAGGAAGGGGAAAATCTGAAATATGGAGAATTAGGGTTCATAGGAATTGGGGATTTTGGAATTAGGGTTTTTAGAAATTGGAAAAAATAAAAAATTGAAGATCTAGGGTTTAGAAGGTTGTAATGGAAGGGAAAAGAAGAAGATAAGAGAAGAAGAAGAAGAATACCTTTCGAAGAAGAGGAAGAGGAAGGATTTACCTTAGGGAATCCACCACCAAACAAGTTTCTACCCTTCCATAATTTAATTGGAAGGGAGGGTTTTTTTTTTTTTTTTTTTTTTTTTTAAAAAAAAAATAAAAAAACCCTAGAAAATAAAGAGAAAAATGCCTTCACATAAAAGAGCTCCACTTTTTTTTTTTCTTCTCAATAATACCACTAGGGTTGGAACTCCACCCCCCTGTGCTTTTATAATTAAAAATTCAGAATTAAAATCCAACATAATTACAAATATGCCACTTACTTAAGTAAAGTGGCCCATTGTCCAAAATAAGAAAACTAAAACATATATTATCAATCTTAACCATCAAATAACCCTTAAAAATACCAAAAACTATAAAGAAAACAAGATCAGAGTCCAAGAGGCCCAGATCTAAAAGATCTGGTGGCCTAATGGCCTGATCGACAAGATCTAACTGTCGGATCGACGCGAAATAGAAATTCTATGACTAAAATAGTCTCCCAAGCAGCCCACATGCATCATCCCAAAGTGGGGTCTTCCTGATGCACGTCTAATGCATGTGGGGTCTTCAAAAAGGCCAGGCGGGCCCCATCTGGAACTCGTCTCTCATCCACAAAGAAAGTTGCGCTGATGTAGGTGGCCGTCTCCGTCTCTGGTACATCTGAGTAGGTCTTCTGATGTCTCCATCAATTCCCCTCAGCTGAAGAGATTTCGCCTCTGGTGAAGTAAAGCTGCAGTGATGCTCGAGGAGATCCGGGTCTCGTTGCTGAAACTCTATATCTGTGATCCATGTACTGTCTGATTTTGGTCTACCCTTCCACTTGGTAAGGTACTCCTGGTAACCGCCATGCCGTGTGGAAACCACTTCTTCATCTAAGATATCCTTCATTTCCTCTCTTCTCATAGGTATGAATGGTACGGATGGTAAATGTTGAGAAGAGGGGTTAGGTAATGGCCATGGATTTTGGGACAGGTCAAGAGCATCATCATCAAAGTTGATGTGAGGGTCAGGGGAATGTCCATGAAACGGTACAAGATCTTCTACATTAAATGTGGAACTGATACCCATGTTAAGTGGAAGCTCTATCAAGTAAGCATTCGAACCTAGTCTTTTCAAGATTTTATATGGTCCAGCGCTATGGGCTTATAATTTTTTTATGGTTCTCTGTGGAAACCTTTTTGGATGTATTTTAATTATGACTTCATTACCCATAACAAACTCTTTAAACCTATGGTGTGAGTCAACCATCATTTTGTATGTTTCATTACTTATATTGATTCTTTTTCTAATCTCCATATGCAAATCATGCGTATGTTGTATAGATGCATATGCAAACTCTGAAGGCCTATAGAGCACAGACATGGGTATGCAATCTATAGGAGTCCTAGGCTCATCTACTTGTCTTTCCAAATCCACTTCCTCTCTAGGACTCATTTGATTATGATGAAGGTTTGGTAGAGTCAATGTGTGAATGTCTCGCTCAGGTATAAGCTCATCCAGTATGTCCTCTGGAATAATAACACTAGACTCCTCTAATATCGGACTCACCTCAGATGGTAACTCTACACTAACCTTGGGTGTAACCTCAGGTGACATCTCTATAATAACTTTATGTGTAACCTCACTTGCCACTTGGGCATATAACGTCAAATCAGTTTTAGTCTCTCTTTCAGACTCTTTGGTATTAACTATAGGAAGAGACTCAAGCTGGAGTTTTGTCACATCTTCAGGACCATATGTCTTGACGTCCTCCTTTTTAGGGATGCTTTTGGGCGGGAGAGACTTCAAGACAATCCTTTTGCCTCCATACAGAAACGAACACGTATTCGAGTAACCGAATAGTGTTGTGTCCATGTCATACAACCAAGGCCTACCCAAAATGATGTGGCCTATATCCACAGGCAAAACATCACACCATAATGTGTCCGTATAGGAACAAAACTGGATGGGAATGAGACAATGCTGAGAAATCATAATTGAAGATGCATCAACGCATGAGACTCGATAGGGCTGAGGGTGAGGAACGACTAGCATACCTAAGCGGTCCATGGTGCGAGCAGATACCGTATTGATGCAACTGCCATTATCAATGATCACCTTGCAGTTTTTGCCACCACACTTGGCATAAGTGTGGAAAATTGAATCCTTGCGCCAATCATCATTTTTTACAATTTGGCTTAAGGCGCGGCTAATAATTGCAAGTGGCAGAATCTCAACTTGACCCCTGACTTGTGATTGGACATCTTCCCGAGTTTCGAGGTTTGCCTGAAGGGGGGCTTCAAGCCGATTGACACGTGCATCGATCACGGTCAATTGAGTTGTGGTGGTCCTATTGTGTGCTTCAATAGTCGTCAGACGGTTGTTGATAACATTAAGGGCCTCGTCAATCTGCTCTAGATTCATAGTGGGATGTAAACCAAAGTCACATCCTGAATGAGTGGGCATACACAAGGACACTCTAAGGGAAACTCTGGGTCCTAGGACAATGTTATGACAATGATAGTATTAACCTAGAGATCACGCTAGACACACTAACCAGAAAATTCAGCAAGTCGCTATCCTCAAATCTTATGTTGAAAATTTAGCAAGATAGTAATCTAAGGGTACCTAACTGAAAATTCAGTACATGTGTTATTAGAAAATTACAAAATGAAAATTCAGCAATGTGACAACCTGAAATTACTATGCTGAAATTTCGGCAATGGTATAAGTGGGGCTTCGAACTGAAAATTTAGCAATAAGATACTCCAACAAAAATTCAGCGATATGATCCTATATGCAATGCATACTCTACTAACCCTAGCTGCAACACAAAAATCCTATGCTAAACCTATGGTCTCTGATACCAATTTGATGTAGGACATGATTTAATGCTAGCATGCAACGTGGAGATTATGAAAGAGTCCATAAAGTAATTCAATTAACAAAAGATGCTAACTTGCCAAGTGATTAAGATTAAACAATAGGAAATAAAATCTGATTTAACCTAAATCATATGCCTGCATGCTAGGAAATCACATAAATTAATTAAAACTGGGACTGATGAAAGGATAGAACTACTAATTTAGCATAGGCACGTTTCACACTCAAGGGACAAATTTGTAGGTTTTATGATTAGAGTTAGAAATTAAAAAAAATCTGAAATATGGGGAATTAGGATTCATGGGAATTGGGGATTTTGGAATTAAGGTTTTTAGAAATTGAGAAAAATAAGAAATTGAAAATCTAGGGTTTAGAAGGTTGTAATGGAAGGGAAAAAAGGAAGACAAGAGAAAAATAAGAAGAAGAATACCTTTCGAAGAAGAGGAAGAGGAAGGATTTACCTTGGGGAATCCACCACCAAACAAGTTTCTACCCTTTCACAATTTAATTGGAAGGGAGGGTTTCTTTTTTTTTTTTAAAAAAACCCTAGAAGATAAAGAGGAAAATTCCTTCACACAAGAGAGCTCCACTCTTCTTTTTTTCCTTCTCAATAACATCACTAGGGTTGGAACTCCACCCCCCCGTGCTTTTATAATTAAAAATTTGGAATTAAAATCCAACATAATTATAACCATGCCACTCACTTCAGTAAAGTGGCCCATTGTCCAAAATAAGAAAGCTAAAACATATATTATCAATTTTAACCATCAAATAACCCTTAAAAATACCAAAAACCATAAAGAAAGCAAGATCAGAGTCCAAGGAGCCCAGATCTAAAAGATCTGGTGGCCCGTTGGCCTAATCGACAAGATCCAACGGTCAGATTGACACGAAATAGAAATCCTATGGCTAAAATAGTCTCCTAAGTAGCCCACATGCATCATCCCAAGGCGGGGTCTTCTTGATTCACGTCCAATGCATGTGGGGTCTTCAAAAAGGCCAGGCGGGCCTCATTTGGAACTCGTCTCTCATCCACAAAGAAAGGCGTGCTGATGTGGGTGACCATCTCCATTTCTGGTACATCTGAGTAGGTCTTCTGACGTCCCCATCAAAGACTAGCAGATTTTGCAGCTTTTCATATGATGTCCATTCCTAAACAACAATTTTCACTAAACATATTACCCCTTCAACAGAAGATCCCTTGTTTTGAAAACACCGACTCTTCCAAACCTTCCAAATAAACAAAAAATTTCCATTGCTAGAAGCCTCCAAATTGCTTTCTGAGATTTACCCACTACAACTTCGTGCCAAGCCCACAAAAGATCATCAACTGACTTCGGCATTGCCCAGGAAACATGGAAGAGAACAAGGAAGTGTTCTCAAACCCTATGAGCAAAGTGACAGTGAATGAAGAGATGGTCGATTGACTCCGCATCCCCCATGCACATCAAGCAAATATTGGGAAGAATAAGAGATCTTTTCTGAAGGTTGCCAATGGTTAACACTCTCTTCATTCCCATAATTCACACAAAAACCATAATCCTAGAAGGGGCTTCATAAGACCACTGATGGAATAGAAAGGAAGACAAAGTAGGGGGCTTAGAAATCAATATGTAAAACGAGTGCACTGAGAAAATGCTCGAGCTATGGGCTTTCCAAACCATCAAATCTTCTTGAGGTGGAGGTATGAAAAGCTTTAGATAGTCAAGCAAACTAAGTAACCCCTCAAATTCATCATCCAACAAATTCCTCTGACATGGGGACCAAGCCACAAACCTGCCACATATATAGTAACAACGATCCTCAATAATGAAACAGTTCAAGGAAAGAGTGATTCTAGGGAAAAGCTCTTGTAATGGCCGATCCTCACACCAAATGCCCACCCAAAAGTGAATACGATTCCTCTTCCTAAGATAAGCTGGCTCTTCCCTCATTAAATGGCTTGTAAACTTCTTCCGATTCAAGCAAAATGAACTTCCTTTTTTTCCTTGGCTCCTTTTCACAAGAAGTCTCTTATCAACTTTTCAAGTTCATCCAATATTGATTTACATCATTTGAATACGGACATAAAATAAACTAGCATATTAGGAAAGGCCGCTTTAATAAGAGTTAAACAACCTCCTAACGAAAGGTATCGACGCTTCCAACTTGATACCTTCCTTTCAATTCTTTTGATGACCTTATCCCATAAGTGCTTCACCAGCCTTCCCATGGAAAGAAGCAACCGAAGATAAATGGAAAGGAAAGCTCCTTGTTTGCACCCAAAGACATTCACCAATTACAATAATTCTTGATCCACATGAACTCCCAGCATTTCGCTTTTAGAAACGTTAACTTTTAGACCGAAACCGCTTCAAAACAAACAATAATTTTCTAAAGGTTATTTACTGAGGTCATGTCTGCATTGCAGAAAAGAGTCATGTCATTCGCATATTCAAGATGACTACTTTGCACCACCATATCCGCCACCATGAATCCAAAAATTAAACAATTTTCCTCAGCTTTGTAGAGCATCATACTAAATGCCTCCCCACTTACAACAAAGAGGTACAAGGATAAAGAATCTTCTTGTCTGATGCCTCGAGTAGCCTTAAAGAAACCATTTGGTGGCCCATTGATCAAGATGGAAAAAGATAGAGATTGAATACAACATTGAATCCAACATCTCCATTTCAGGCCCCATCTTAGCCTCTCAAGCATGTAGTTTAAAAACTCCCACTCGATGTGATCGTAGGCCTTCTCTATATCAAGCTTGCAAACCAACCTGCTCTTCCCATCCCTATGCCTGGAATCAATGCATTCATGAGCTATGAGGGCGCTATTTAGAACTTGTCTACCTACTACAAAAGATCCTTGATTTTCCGAAATGATCTTGGATAGAAACTTCTAAATCTTAGAGGAAGAACTTTGGCTAAGATTTTTATATGGACTCCCAACAAGGCTTATAGGTCTAAAGTCTTTCAACACTTCTGCCCCTCAACCCTGGGGATAAGGGCGATAAAGGTCGGTCCAAGGTCATTTGAGAGGCGACTTCTATCGAAAAATTCTAAGATAAAATCCATTACATTCCCGGTAATCGTCGGCCAGAACTTCTGAAAGAACATCATCAGATAACCATCAAGACTAGAAGCCTCATCTCCACACATCGATCTGAGGGTATATTTGACTTCTTCTGAAATTGGCTTCTCAAGAGAATTTACTTCCTCAGTAGATAAGCAAGGAAATTTCAAGTTATCCAACCTCAACCTCCTCCATTCATCACAAGATAACAATCTTTTATAAAACCGGGCAACGAAATCACATATTTGCCCATTTTTTGAAGTTATAGAATCATCCACCCCCAAGCAATTGATTCTATTTACCCGAGCTTGAGCGCTAGCCACACTGTGAAAGAATTGCGTATTCTTATCCCCTTCTTTCAATCACAATGCTCTAGATCTTTGCCACCATTTGATTTCCTTCTCTTTTGAAAATGAAGCTTACTTTTGCAGATAAAGCTGTTCTTTCTTCCCTTTCTTCCTCCAACAATTGACCAACTTTTTTAATATCAAACTCGTGAATCTTTATAAAAATGGAGTCAAATTCTGCTTCTCTAGTACCCAAAACCTCTTTCAAATACATTAAAAAGCTCAGCATGAAACTGAAATACACCATTGGATTGAGCCTATATAGACGAATCTTTGAACCGATTCTTAGGTTAAACCAGTCCTTAGGCAGGCCACAAAATTGGGCTCACAAATTCAAGATGAGTGTAATGTGGAGTAGCTAATTAATATAAAAAGCAAGGAAAATAATAATAATACGTAGAAAAAAATAAAATCCAAACGTGAACTTTAATTACTACAATCCACTACAACAAATAATGTACATCAATAAAAATGTTTATTTGGGAACAATCTTCTCCAACCATATATGTTTGTGGCTAGGGTTCACTCTATTGAGGAATGTCTCGGCTAAATGCGGTCATTCCGCAAGGAAGGTGTAGGCCCTATACGTCATTTCCTTACAATGGTTGTCATATTCTTCAACTCTTCCGACAATTATCCCATAGTTTTGGTTTTGAAGCAAATGTATCTATCTATTGTAAATCACTCAAAGGTGAAAGTTTACACCCAAAACCACCTGTGAGGGAGTTACTAGTAGTCACTTCCCACTAACCCAACTTAAAGGCAACCAAACGACCCGTTAAACTTCCAACCTGTGTGCTGCAGAATCCATGGATGAACGGTTAAGAATAGAATTTAGCAATGGTCCATATTCATCTGAGAAGTCCCAAGATTTGTTGCTGTGATCTTCTAACCTGGAAGAATTTTGTGACATGGTCCATCCATGGTAGGACGCAGCATACCAAATGGTATGGGCGACCAAACAGTGGGTCTCACTTGTCGGAATTGGAGAACTACCATGCAAAGAAGATTCATGTAATTCCTCCTATCTATCCAATAGAGTATGGACATGGAGGTGTATGACCTTCAAAGAAATTATTTATTAACCAAGGCAAAATATGCTAGAATTATACACATGACATTCATGTTGCCTTAGTTAAAACTGCCAGTATGGTGGGGCCCTCTATTGATGGGACACAACCCTAAAATCAGATTGATTAGCAGCCTGACTTTGTGGAATTTAGACCATTGACTATACATCAACCAGTTAGTATCATGCATTCAGGATATTCTTTGGGTCATTAGCATCCATAATGAGGCCCACTATTTGCATGGCTTAATTCAAGGCACATGTATACCATGTAAATTTTTGTGGCAATGCGTATGTAACACCACACATTGCCAAAGTATCAGAGTTTCTCTCGGATGTATAAGAGTGCATGCTAGTGTGCATATGGGGTACATGGCCTTCTCTGTGTCTACTAGTGTTGTCAAAATCCTACAATTTACGATTTGAGTCGAATCTTAAGCAAAATGATTCAAATTATACTTGTTCTCTTCTATTTTTACATTCACTGGGCTTTCATTTTATGTTTTTGAATTGGTGGGGGGATTTAAGAATTATTTAGAAAAAATCCTTAAAAAAAAATCATTGAGAAAAGGTAAATTATTTTATTTTGTTCTTTATAAGAGATCAACGTTAAATCGTAGAGCTCTTTCTTTCTTTAAAAAAAAATGATCTCTTACTTTTTACTTGATTAAAACACCAATTTGATGGATGACTTATCTGGAATATTTTTTTGGATGGTTATGATCATGTTGATTTATATGTATTGTGGAGAACGATGGTTAGAAATCAAAATATCTTTTTTTTTTTGGTCGGTCTACAGAATCAAATGCCATTTTTCCAACGTGATTCTACATTCAAGAAAGTTAACAAGATAAATCATTAAAGGATCCTTAAATGTTTTAAGGAAGATTTCTTGAAAGACTTGAAGATAAGAATCCTTTAACATTATTTTGACATGGTATTACTTGGTGCATATTGATGGCAAAAGGATGATTGCTGAGTTTTTAATTTTTTAAAATTTTTTTCTGATTTATTTATATTTTTCATATTTTTAAGAAGATCATAAAAAATCTTAGGATTTATGATACGATTTGCGATTCGATACGATTCAACCCCTATTACGATTTGCGATATGATAACGATTTTGACAACATTGGTGTCTATATTTTATGGTATTTTGCAACTGGTTTGGTATGCCTGTGAGAGTGCCCCTTTTGTCATGTGTGGGACATCTGCCATACTTGGGGTCACCATTGGTTGCCTGAACTGTTCATCAGGTTACCCACTTTTGAAGTCACATGGTAAGAAAACCTCACCAACTGGACAATCCAAACTGCCAGACTAATGGCCTTTTGCTCATTGAATGGGGCGCCCTTATTTGATGGTCCATTTGAAGCCCATGGTGGGGCCCACTTGTAAGGATTTTCCGTCATGTGTACATATTAAATGAATTCCAATGTCATCAAGGGTTGGGTTTATATAGGGTGGACACAAGAACTACTATTTTGGGGCGCTCATACAATTTACAGCCTCTTTTCCATGTTTTGAATTTTATACTGAAGACAGTTACACCTTGTGTTGATTAAAAATCTGCTTCCATGATTTTCTCCTGATTTTGTTAAATTTCGGTTTCGTATGTAGGTTCCTTTCCAAGAAAGATATTGAGGTTTTGGTGGAAAATGGTTCTGCATTCTTGTTCAAAAATGGTATGAATTCGACCAGGCGGTTGAGGGCTTTCTTAGGCAATGATGGCAGCAATGTAAGTCAAACGGTGCCCTTGAGAAAATGGCTAATTTTTATTCTTTATTGCTGTGTTGCATGAAAAAAAGAAGAAAGTTAGATGACTCTATTGGGAATGCCAAAACCTTCATTTTGGTTTGAATTTTCAGTTAAATATAGCTTACTTCATAATCTTGAGATTTATTTTTTCAAAAAGTTTTGGTCTATCGAGTCAGCCTATCGTGGGGCTACGGTCACGTGCTTGTGGGCCCCATAAATGGGAGCAATAAGCTCTAGGATTCTTGTTGCCCTCAATGTTGTGGAGACGGGACCTGCTATTCATGTTGCCCTTGATGTTGTGGAGATGGGACCTGCTAATAGTGCTGCAGGCCCCACAAATGGGAGTGATAAGCTCTAGGATTCATGTTGCCTTTGATGCTGCCGAGGTGGGCCACAAACACGCTAACTTGCAAAATGGTGAAATTGCATAATATTGGACTGTTGTTCTGTCAAACCCTAAAAACAGAGGATAAGAAACCTGAAGATAAGATATATGAAACCTTAACCCATTTAACAAAGAGTGCAACATAGGATCTTAGTTACAGAAGCAAGTGTTGCAGAAGTCGGCCCTGTGAAGATTGGCGAGACTGATATTACTTGGCTAAAAACTAGGGAAGGGCGGATGGCTGAGTCGATTAGTAAAGGAGAAAGGAGAGTCTGCTGTGTCAGCGACTCCATTATCTGGATGATTCAGCTTTACTATATCTATATATTGGAGTTCTCTCCTGTGGCGATGTTACCATAGGGTGATGGGTGCGGTTGTTGTTTCTCAATAGGCGCAGAATTCCCTTTGCATTGTTTGTTCTGAACTGAAGCCTGCCCAAAAGACGTTGCAAAATCACATATCAAGCTGGCCCGATGTTCTTATTTAAAATTTTTACTAGATTAATTCATTCTGATCTGATAGTAAATTTTCAGGTGTTGGAATTTGAGAAGGCACAAACAGTTGATGTGATGCGGTTTTTGTTGAGCTATGCCTACAGTCCTCTTGTTGCTTCAGACCAAAACAACTGTAACAATAGGGAGCTACTTGAAGCATCCGTGCGTAATCTACTGAGTGAGCTGGTTGGTTTGAGTGGGAGCGTCAGAGAGTCAGGCTTTACTGAGTCAATGCCGAGACAGTTTCCGACTGGATATGGGCAATCGCCAAGGCCTGTTGGGCAAAACATTGAAATGAAGAGAGGGGACTGGATCTGTACCAAGTAAGTTTTTCAAGTTTGAATTTAATTCACTGGATATAGTTTTAATGTAATGCATGCATTTCACTCAAGCATGTCACACTCTTTTTTTTTTGTTTGTTTGTTTGTTTGTTTTTTTGTATCATGTGATGAGATGCTTTTAGTTGGCCCTATTTGTAGGAGGAAAGAAATATAGTGTTTGATCAAGCAATTTGCTCGGCCCAACATACTGCACATGTGAAGCTGAGCTATTCGTGATTCAAATTCAAACCGTTAATATGGTGGGGCTTGAGATGGATGGGAGATGCTGTGAAAAATGCCCGTCTTTGGATTTTCCCATATCTCTGTTGAATGTGGAGTCATGGCTGTAATTGTTCATTTGGCAGCCATCAAAATGGATTGCTGGGATCATCTGATAAGGGAGATACTGGTGGTACATCCCATGATGAGGCTGACCGGATGAATGGCTTAGATTACCGTAAGCGGGCCCCACCTGTATCATTGCTTGATGGGAAATACCGAGAAAAATTTCCATGACTGGATTATCTCAAAATCCCATTTGTTCTAGTGCACCCTCCGTTATGACCTGTGGCTTTTATTGTTCATTTGGTGGCCACTGACTGCATTGCTGGGATCATCTGAGAGGGAAGATATTGTTGGCACATCCCATGATGGGCTGACCAGATGAATGGCTTAGACTACCAAAAGTGGCCTCCCTTGTACCATTGCTGGGTTGAGCAAAAAGAGCATGGTCTCTTTCAATGGGCGTCTCATGGTTCCTCATTTTATAACAGCTTTGTGACATCTTCTAACCTGACATGAAATTGGATTCTAAATGATCTTACCATCTAAACCATATTCAAATCTCTAGAATCTCATATTGAGGCCTTCTTGTGTTTCATTTCCGAACAGGTGCAGTTTCATGAACTTCGCAAGGAACATGAAATGTCTCGAATGCAATGAAGCGCGGCCAAAGAGGCTTCTGACTGGTGGAGAGTGGGAGTGTCCTCAGTAAGCATGTTTCCATTAGCCTGTCCACCCCATCAGCTCATTTTATAATCATTTTGATTATTACCATTCATGCCTGAAATTTCTGCAGATGCGATTTCTTTAACTACGGGAGGAACACTGTATGCTTAAGGTGTGATTGCAAGCGCCCTGGAGAAACCACGTTTGGTGCTCCTACCACTAGGCCTAGTTTTGGGTTTGGCGAGAAGTCAAATACAGAGCAAGCTCTTAACGGGACTGACCCCGACAAACGTGACATTGAGAGCCGCCTAGCTGCTAACGAAGAGAAGGCGCAACGGTGGTTCAGCAAGATTTCTCAGCTGGACAGCACCGCTGATATGAGCAGTGCGATAGCTGATGAAGACTTCCCAGAGATCATGCCACTGCGGAAAGGTGTGAATCGATTCGTTGTCAGCACGAGGAAAACGCCATTAGAGCGGAGGTTGGCCAACGCTCAGTACCGGAGGAATTTGGGCAATGATGGTTCTGCCGAGGGGAATGATTTCCCGGCGGGTGATGCGGGTCGGGTTGGATCTGATCAAACATCTGAAACATCGATTAACCAGAGCTTAGATAGGATATTAGGACGCTCGTCAGCTGAGAAAAACGATGGTCTTTCAGCAACTGGAACTGAACCAAGATCAGCTCCTCTGCAGAACAGACGACCTGTAGGTAATCAGGGGAGCGATTCCAGCTATGTTCCGTTTGTGCCATTACCTGCAGACATGTTTGCCAAACCACAGAAACCTGGCACTGAAGATCAAACTGCCAACAGCAAATATTCTGTTGCAGCAAAAGCTGTGGAGCGTGCAGTTCCTGTTTCTGAGAAGCCGGAAAACCATACTCAAATTGATAAAGAGAAAGAGCAGGCTGAGAAATCTGAGAGATGGTTTAAGAAAGTTGCAGAGCTACACGATGTCACAGATCTGGCAAGCGCCATCTCGGACGAGGATTTCCCAGAGATCATGCCCATGCGGAAAGGGGAGAACCGGTTCGTGGTTAGCAAGAAGAAGGACCGTTCATTGACGTCACCCCAGTACAAGAGACGGCAGGCCATGGAGCAAGCCAACAACTCCAATTTTGTCCCGTTTGTCCCTTTTCCCCCAGACTATTTTGCCAAGAACAAGAACTCGGAAATGCAACCGTCAACTGAGAAATCTTCATCTGAAACTACTGTTTCTTCAACACCTGAAAAGATTCTGGACACTCCGGAGAAAGCGAAGGGCTCTAATTGGGGGACTGTTGGAAGCTCGGCTCCAAGGTCCGAAAATCAACAGACAAATGGAGAGAATTGGAATGTGGGTTTATCTCCAAATAACTTGAGTGAGAGCAAGGGGGATGCTGTTTATGGGGGAGCTTCTGGAAACTCAACCCAACGGCTTGGCAATCTACAGACAAGCAGCGGAGAGAGTTGGAACAGTGGGCGGGCCACACAACAACAACCTGAGAGCAGGCTGAGCAGCGGGGAGAGCTGGAACCGGGGGTTTACGGGAAAGAGCTTGGAGGGATCGATGGTGAAGGAGCCAGATCCACTGGACATGTCAGAGGAGGCGAAGGCGGAGAGGTGGTTCCGGCGTGTCGCGCAGATCAAAGACATCTCGGAGCTGAGCCAGATCCCCGACGAGGATTTCCCCTCGATAATGCCGATGAGGAAAGGGGTGAACCGGTTTGTTGTGAGCAAGAGGAAGACGCCGCTGGAGAGGAGGCTTACGTCCCCACAGTACAGGAGGAATCTGCCAATTGTGAGCTCCAGTCCAATGGATAACACGGACGATAGATCAGATAAGGAGGCGGCATCGTAGTAGTTGCGATTTCAGATTTCGGTATGGATATTGTTTTCGCAAAGCTTCTTCATAATTATGTCTGTAAAAGATGAATTTGGAACTTTCAAAGAAAAAAAGAAGATGAATTTTGTGTTGGAATTTTGATCCTTAATGAGAAGAATGACAAGATTCATTTATAGGGGTTGGGTGAGTTTGGTTGCATCATAACAAGTAGGCCATTCATCATGTGGGCCCTGCACTTGCCCATGCCCGAGAATCTAATCCGTCTGCTCATCAGGTGAGAGGGGGCCGAAAAAAAAAGAATAGGATGGTCAGAAGAAGTTGCCAACGGTCCACATTTTTTGTACACATTGCTTGTGAAAGGAGTGGATGGGCCATCCAACAGTCGGCTCGGAGCATGGAAATATAGTGGGGCTTTACTGATGAAGGGCGTGTATCTCATGCACATGTAATAGTCCAGATTGCATTCATTAGGAAGATGGCATGTAGAGGATGATGGGAACAAATTTGAATGTTACATGTGGCATGTAGTTATGGTGATCCAGACCATTGATTTTGTGAAAGTTGGCACTCTCGGATCTGGTCCAAGACGGCTTATCCGTTGACGGGGATTGGATTGCTTGTTGATGCAGCTTTTGGGTTGTCCATAAAAAAAGAAAAAAAAGAAAAGAAAAGAAGAAGCAAACTGCTAAGTGGACATTTCATAAAGGATCCTGTTAACATGTTCTGGCCCCGAAATCAGGTGGTCCACAAATAAAGTGGGCAACTTGCAAAAATTTTGTAATTGGAAGAAATGGGCAAATCCGCATTCGATATGCATGGCCCACCTGATGAATTTTCCTGCCTAATATTTCGTGACAGAATGTTCAGAGTGCACGCCATTTGTAGGCTGGCTTAGATTGCAGAGGCGACACAAAATCTCTCTTCATTTCTCTTTCCATCGGAAGGATGGCTGGGAACTCTTAGCATGTTATGCTAGCGAAATTACTTGTCTACAATTGGTTGCATTCAAATTGGACACGTGGCATAATGACACATGGCATGGACCTTATCATACGCTAAATCCACCTTGATGTGGACCCTTCGGCAAATTACATGGATTGGATGATCCTCTCTTAATTGGTGGGTTCTTTTAGTAATCATTGGTAACCGACCGTTGATAAGGGCCATATTAATAGGAAATGGCTAATTATCAATGGTTAGGATCTTCTAACCTGTGAGACATCGGGGTGCCGCCAGATGGTTATGTTGGAAGATTATTTAATACAAAGAAATGATGTCATACATGTAGGGCCCAAACTTTTGATCATTCTATGTCAAGTGCTGAGTATAGATGTTTATCCACCTTAACCAACCATGGATCAAAGTGAATCGCATATACATGCCTAGTGACGCCTGCCAATTAAGTGCTCAGATCAACAAACTTTGGCCCTCACATACAACCCAACAAATCAGCAACTGAAGAATAGCCAAGTGCTTTCTCCATGGCATAGCATGGTGCTAAAACTAGGGGGCGTTTGGATAGTAAGCTACTTTATTAGGTACTTCTACCATAAATAGCTTATCTTGGTTTCTAAAATTAGGCGGCATTTGGATAATAAGTTACTTTAGATTAGCTACTTGCTTATGTCATAAGTAACTTATCTTGGTTTCTACTTATTCACCTTATAAGTATATTCGGTAAACAACATACTCATCAACCAAAAGATAGAAAGCATGTTTAGCTGCCAACATCACAAGTAATTATCTCTCATGTTTGTTTGGGTGAAATGTCGCTTGAACCCGAAGCTAGCTGGTTCTCTCCAGGAAAGAGGGATAGACTAGATGTGACATGGAGCAAGGGGACAGTTCTTTGAATGTAGACATGAGATGATCAGCAGATCTTCCACCGCTCTTTGAGTCTGTGGTGAGTCTGATCTATTGGTAATAATCCCCTCTGAGAGAACCGATAATAGGCACAAAACCATCTGTTCTGGTTCTACATTTGTTCATTATAGAGAGATTTAGATGGGTATGCCACTACTAGAGGAGCAACTCCTATTTGATTCTCTTTGACCTTCCCCTTCAATGGAAGGAGCGGAAGATACTCAACCTGTGGATACAGGAGTATAATGATACGAGATAATCCTGCCCAAGATCAATGGTGAAGATAGGGACTGTCGGAACTTGCCTCCATAGGGTTCTCTGTTTTGAAAAAGTGTTTTCCATAATCACCTCGATGGAACTAGTCGAGCAGATACAAAAAGCAGAGAAAGTAGGACTGGAAGGGGTTATGGCATTTGTTCAACTTCAACATCAATAAGATCGATTGAAGTTGAGTTTTCAAGTAGACCTGACTTGGCTAGACATCGATTGAAGTTGAGTATGGGGTAATGGCATTTGTTCAACTACAACATCAATAGGATGATAGTATCCATCCAGTTTGTGGCCTTTAAATCAACATTCAGCACTGAAATTGCTAGAGGAAAAGAACGAGGGCTGTATTATGCCAGGCCAACCATGTTAGGGCCCACCACCCAGACTAGCCCCATTGATGTCCGCCTTCCAAGCATTCCAAGTGTACAGTTGAAAGGACTCGACCAGACCATGGTTATAAATCTCTTCCTTTGATAAATGCAGCCAATGGCAAAATTTCAATCAAAACTCCAAAATACAAAAAGAATGTCAACATTACTATTACCAATAAAAACAATGTCTTAAGACTCTTTGAGTTCCTCACTATGACTCGATGAATAATTCACATTAACTAATGTTTTGAACTCATCTATATTCGATAGAACTGAATAGACCGTTGTGGTATATAGAATAAGAATTGTTCTGTTTATTCAGTTCTAAGAACTGTACTATTTCTTTTCTTTTGTTGCTCATCCAAGTCAACTTAGACTTGGTTGGGCCTGATTTGGTTTAATACCATGAGTCATAATTGAAAATAGGAGGTGACTCGACCAAGTTGCGCTTAACTCAGGACCTAGTAAGTGGGTAAGTGGGTCTGAGTCGACAACTCTTAAAACCATGGTAAGATGATAACTAAATCAGGCTTGGTAGATGAACATTTTTGGAACCCCAAGACAATTAAAATACATATGTAACAATTAAAAAAGAAAAAGAAAGAAATCAATTGGCTCATACCTTTTGTTGATGCAGAACTCTAGTCGATCCTTCCTCAACTCCTGCTCGCGGGAGTACCTATGATTTATTATGAAACAAGAGAAGACATTGGGGGCGCCAGTTAAGGCTGGGGACCCTCCAATGCTTGAGTCATGATATGGACTTGCAGGAGGAGTAGAAGAATCGGGTGTTGTGTGTGTACCTTTCACCGTAGGCGGAGTCCTTATAGCCTTTTGGGGGCGGTGTCGTATATGGCAATGCCTCTCTATGGTGGATGCGTATTGTGGAAGCAATCTTCCTTCCTACGTATCGTGATTGATTTCCATATATCCTGCGAATATCTCAGAGGATAATCCTATTTTTATAGCGAACATCTTGGAAGATAGGAAGATAATCTTATATATATATATATATATATATATATATATATATATATATAAATGTAAGTGTATATCTCGAGGTCGAGGTCGGTATCCGAGGCCGATCTCCAAAGTTGGTAATTGAGGTCGAGGCTGATATTCGAGGTTGAGGTCTTTATTCGAGGCTGACTTCCGAGGCCGAGATTGGTATCTAAGGGCGAGGTCGGGTTGATTTTTTGGCCCTCAAGCAATTCATAGTCTTCGAGTCTATTCATCTGGTCAGTCTATTTTTACCCATAACAGTAGCCCCCCATTTTCGAGCGTTCTTCAGGAGCTCGGGAGGTAAGTTCGTGTGGACTGACACTGTGTGATGACTTGCGTCGAAGAGGTTGGAAGTCGAGAGGTCGGACGGAGTAGGGCTAAGATTAATAAGTTGATTATTCAGTGATAGATCGCATACAATAGAATTAATAGGAGGGACTTTCCTTTCCTTCAATTGAGAGAAATCCCATTCGTTCCCATAGTAGTAGGCCGAGCACTTGGTAGAGGGACTTTCTTCCCTTATACCAAGGGAAGTCCTCATAGTTGATCGTACGGTCGGATAGTAGGGAATTGAAAGAAATTCTCCTCTCTTGACCTGGGAAGGTTCTTTCTTAGTAGAATTCACATTGGATGATTTTCTTCCCTTGCACTAAGGGAAGCCCTCGTAGTCAGTCATGTAGTCCTAGTAGCATTGCCAATTAGCGGTCTGACCTCTTCTTTAAGGGTTGGACGACTGGTTAAGGTCTATTTTTTCCTTGCACTAAAGCAAGTCCTTAGTAGACTATATAGATCGAATAGTTGAAAAATCATTTAAAAGAATTTTCTTCCTCTAACCTGGGAAAGTTCTTTTATTATAGAAGCCCATAAAGCAGTAGAATCATGAACACATTTTTCCCTTTTAAAAAGGGAGGTTGGTCAGTTGACGCGCTTCTCAGTATCTGATGTTGAGGTACGCCAGCCTCGGTCTAGGTCATCCTGTTTCTTTCTTTTGGCATTAACGGTAGAGGGCTCCCCTTCTTCATTTCGGTTCCTATCTTTCATCGAATTATTTCCTTCTCGACTAGCTCTTCGTGAACTAAAGAACTCCTCAGTATTTGAATATTTTTTAGCTCAGCTAAGTACGTCGGGGAGGGTAGTTGGGGGGGGGGGGGGTGTGTCTTACCAATAGAGAAAATGAACTTTTCTCGTTTAAGGCTGACCACCATGGCGGCCAAGGCTATCTGGTATGAATAACCATCGACCTAAATAATTTCAACGTTAAAACGGATGATGTAGTCTTTTAGGAGCTCGTCCTCCCTCTGAGTGATCGTAAGGAGGTGGGTCGATGACTTTCTCCTATCTTTCCCACCAATGAACTAAGTGATGAAAACTTTACCGAGCTGTATGAAGGAGTTGATGGATCTCGACTTTAGCTGCCTATACCACTTTCATGCAGTCCCCGATAAAGTCAGGGAGAATTCTTGGCACATAACCGAGCTTGACGTGCCGTGGAGCTCCATCCATGCCCTCAACAATTCCAAATACTCGGCCGGATCGCTAGACCCGGAGTAGGGGACGATTTGCAGCATTCGGAATTTAGGTGGGAGTTGGGCTCTCATAATTTCGTCGGTAAACGGTGACTCGGTCTCCTCCAGCATAGCTTCGACGGAGGTCGGTATTTGGGCACGGTAGGCTTGATGGATATCGCCGATCTGACTTAGCAGTTTCTTGAGTTCTACCTTCCGGGGGCCCTTGTTCTTGGCTACCGCCTCGGGAGCCTTTCCATGCCTCTTCCTCTCCAACGTGTGACGCAAGTTAGAGTAGGTGGGTGTGACAATTTCTAAGATGTGGGAGGGCGTATGGCTTGGCTGCCCAGGATGTTGCCTGGTTCTCTATGAGTCGACTGGTGCTTGAGGTGGTGTAAAGACCTCGGTGGCTACTCGTGCATCTATCCTCTGGTCGGGAGGTAGGTTTTATCTCTCCAAAATCTGCATTATCCAGTTAATGTTATCGGTCAATACTTTGACTTGATGTTCCAGAGAGACGAGTTGACCTCCTCAGTTTCGAGACCGCTACACAAGGCTTGCAGGCGTAGAATCAACCTGGAGTTGGGAAGACGGATCTCCTTGGTTTGCGGACTGTTCTGCTGGTGCAAGAATAGTTGCAGCAATGATGGTGTAGACACCCTACCCAAGCTAACATATTGAAAAAATAATGACAATCCGGACCATGATCAATAACCCAAACCCCAATCCGCACCCAAAACCCTAAAACCTAGCCTAACCCGTATTCCAATCCGAACTGAAACCCTGTCAGAATTAGATTATACACATAATTCAGCAAGAACACCCACCTATTCGAACCTAAGAACCCGAAAAGAAGACTATCGGACGAACCAGTGCACCAAATGAGACCCACATGCTCAAGCCCGGCCCGGGCGGTAGTTTGACTACCGCCGGCGGTACTCCAATTACCTCTGCTCGCGGGGCACGTGTGTCCTCCGAGCAATAGCTGTCTCTGCGCCCGAAAGTCAACTTTCTTTTAAAATTACCCATCCAGCCAACATTTTTACCATTTTACCAACCTCAAGAGCCAATGAGAGTGGGCCATGTGGTGTCACTCTCTCCTCAACCAATCCCAAACTGCCATGTCAGCATTTACCTCTCTCAAACCCAATAATTACCACATTGCCATTGGAGAAGGCTATAAATAGCCCTCTCCTCTTTACATTTTCACAACAACAACTTCCACTTTTCAAGTGAGAGAGAGAGAGAGAGAGAGAGGGAGAGAAGAAGAGATTATGAGTGAGGGTGAGAGAGAGCTCCCAAGCCTCCAAGATCAGATTTTTCTAGCCATCTCTTAGCCTCCTCTTAACCTTCTCAATTCCAAGTCTAGCTCGGATTGATCATGGTGCAACCCACGTCTTAGCCTATTCAAGTTCAAGCCAAAGATCTTTTCATTTTATGTGCATGCATTTATCATGACATCTATTCCCTTCTCAACCCCCCTGCTTCTCTAGATTGCTAGTGAACGTATGCTCTGTGACTTGCCATACATCGGATCCTATCACATCAGAAACTTCTAGTAGCCTAGTCTACTTTTCTTACCTCTTTGCATAAGCATCATCACATCCACCTTCTAGACACACCGTTGGACATATGCTCTGTGGCTTGCCAAAATTTCAAATCTCGCCATATTAGAAATCCACATGTATGCCTAGTCCCTTCTCGACTACAACATCTATCATCCATTGAGATTACTTTTCCGCACTAAGTAAAGACCATACCTTTGTACGGGCAAAGAGGGTGCCTAACACCTTCCCTCTTTGTAACCGAGGTCCCTTACCCAGAATCCCGGATCGTAGACCAGGAGTTGATCTAAGATAGGAGAGTCTTCGAATTTCTCCAAATCTTACATATTCTGTGGGTTTTAGCCGACTGCGAGATTCTGAGATTAATTGGCTAGTGGCGGCTCCAACATTCACAAATCAGCCTACTAACCACCACCTTTCAAACAACAAAACATTTAAATCAGCGTGGACGCTGATTTCCAGCGTTCATAGAATGACGACTCCACTGGGGACTTTTGCTAGCTCCCACTAGCCGAGACCCGAATCGAAAGTGTGTGGTACTTTAATCCTAAGGGACATCATCACTGCATTCATACAAAAAAAATCAGTCTTTGGCTTACACTTGTTTTGAGCATCAATTCGAGCTATGACTACTCGATCCTGAGTAGCCTTGGTTGCTCATGAAGAAGAGCTGACAGCTCCGCCAGCTCCTGAAGCATCAGCATCAGAACCAGCACCGGCACCGACAGCTCCAAAAGATTCGCCAGTCACTACAGCCTTGAACAAGATGTCTCAGAACTTCAAGGCATTACAGGAGTTGTTACTTCGCTTGGTACCAAGCGCCATATCAAACACACAGGCAACATAGCCTAGTGTCCAAAATAGCTCAATCCCACAAACTTCTTTCGCTTTTTCCCTCATTCCTCTAGCTAATCCTGTTCTCCCTCTTCCAAAGGAGTTAGCACAGCCACAACAGCAACCAATAAACGGGAGCAATCCTCCCACATATTACTAATCAACACATTACAACAATCAGGTTACAACAAAGGTTCCCCCTAACGGGAATCACGGGCAAGAACTGGTGGATGCCCATGAAGGGGGTCAATTTCGAGTCCAACATACTCCCCCTAACGGGAGTAACATTCCGAAATTGTCAGATTCCCCGAGCGGGAGCCATTTCCGTACATCACACCCTCCCCCAAAAGGGAGTGGAGTTCAATTCCAGTTACCTCCCGTCACCTGGAGTCCATCTTCTTTTCAACAACCCCCCATTCTTGGAAATCAAAGTGTCGAAGAACTTGACCCTTATGAGGAGGAAGTAACACAAGCCCTACAACAAAGCGGAAGATATATGCAACCCCATAAATCTGAAATGGATGAAATGCGGGAATAGCTGCAAATGGTACAAAATCAGCCTTAGAGGCAGCAAGGAGTGGATCTCCCATCCACTAAGTTTAGGGATTTGTGTCCCTTTTTGGATGTTGGGTGCCTCTAAACTTCGAGGTATCAAAATTTAAAATATACGACAGTAGCGGGTGCCCCACAACACATTTAAAAGCCTTCCGTGGGGAACTCAATGCAATAGCCGGGAATGATGGAGCTTTGATACAAATTTTCCAGAAATCCCTCAAGGGCAATGCCCTAGATTGGTATACCTCATTGGACAACCATCAGATTAGGACTTGGGAGAGACTCTCCGAAGCATTCATCGACAGATTTTCCTATAATCTGAACATGGCTCCGAGAAGAGTCGATTTGGCTGCCTTGAGACAAAAAAGCCACGAATCATTGTCAGCGTATGTGGGACGATGGCGGGCCATGGTAGCCCGAATGAGAAGCCCCATTGATGATGAGAAATAGATATCCATGATTGTCCATTCGGCGAATCCAAACATCTCAGGATATCTGATCTCATACCCATATATAAACTTCTCTCAGCTCATCTGAGCTGGAGAACAGGTAGAAGCCGGGATAAGAGCCGAAACCATTTCACCAAGGCCACATCAGGCTCCCTCAATCAAAAGAAACAAAGTCGAGGGGAAAGCCATTGGATATGTGAATGGAAATGGCACTGCTCTTGTATAACATACCACCGAAGTCAACAATATCATCACCAATACTCAAGGCAACCAGTATGCTCCGCCGCCAGAGCCACAACAAAATAGGCAATACCAATCAGAGCAAACCCAACAGGGATATCAGGCGCAGCCACCTCAACTGCAACCACAAGAACCTAAGGGAAATGCGCAAAATTCATACAGGCAAGCCATGTTGCGTAGGAAGTTTACCCCACTCGCACAAACATACAGTTAAGTCCTAACAATGTTAATGCCATGGCAACTCTTGACGCCACTCCAACCGCGACTTCCGCCAAATCCCTTGCCACTGGGATACAATGAAAATCAATATTGCACATATCACCAGGCTCCTAGTCATCTAACAGACCACTGTTTCACCTTGAAACACATAGTCCAAGATCTGATCGAAAGTCAGAAAATCGCGATCACCCCACAGGCCAGCGGCACCACTCAGGCCAACATTCTTCAGAATCCCTTGCCATTGCATTAAGTAGGACCCAACACATCTGGCATCTCTACCGTCAATAACATTGAGAAAGAGCATCCCACATACTCCCCACATCACTCCATACAAGCAATCATGCCTGATACAACAAATCGGATATGGGGATACCGACAGGTGCCTCTGCATGGGCCACAGGTATTCTTCGAGGCAGCACCAACCACACCACCTCTCATCCTTGAAGCAGCACCAACAACACCACCTCTCATCCTCCAAAGGGCATAACAATGCCCACCAGGTCACATTCTCAGCCTCTCTCTTTCCAAGGGGCATGTCCAGTCCCATCCCCGGCATATTTAAACAGGTTGAATTTTGAACCCTTCATTCTTCCAATAGGCCTCCCTGATCTAGGCCCGCTAACCTTACAAGGGGCACCCCCGGTCCAATCCCCAAGTTTTCTAATGCCTCACCAACTGGCACATGCCTAGAGGATCCCTCCTTCACAAAGTACACATTAAGAGGAGAAGGAAAATCTCACTGTCCAACTCTCTCAGGATTTAGTCATACTCCAGGAGAAATCATCAAGTCCACTACAAACAGTTCCGATAACGAATTCGCAGCCTCAAGATCCGGTGATATACCTGGAGGGGAGTATGGTTCCCTCTTATAACACGAAAGCAGTCCCATGACACTATCCAGAGTGCACTGAAGTGGGCAACAATGGTAGGTATTTCAGGAGAGACAATCAGAACCCAAAAGAAATCCGGGAAACTTTGTCGGGAACAACCCACAAAACTAATGCTGCCTATGATATAGCAGCTCAGATCAAATCCATTCCTGTACAAATTTCCATTTGGGAATTCTTGTATATGTCCAGATCGTATCGAGAAATCTTTGTGAAAACTCTGAACGATGCACATATCTCTCCTGACATAACTCCTGAAATGGTGGCAAGCATGATCGAACAACTCGCACCGCGAGCTATCACATTCTCTGATGATGAATTGCCACCTGAAGGTCGCAAACATGGGCACTCACTCAATATAGCCGTCCGTTATAAGAATTTCAAAGTACCACTCGTACTCATTAACAACGAATCAAGCCTAATCATTTGTCCTTTGAGGACTGCCGAACGTATAAAGATCGAACCATCTTCTTTCAAGCCTAGCACCATGAGTGTTAGAGCCTTCGATAACTCCCAAAGGAAAGTAGAGGCGGAAATAGACATTGAGTTATAAATCGGACTAGACATGACTATTATCACATTTCAGATCATTGACATTCCTACCTCATTCAACCTTCTATTGGGACGACCATGGCTCCATGCTGTTAGAGCCATCACATCCACTCTCCATCAAAGGGTTAAATTCCCTTCGGGAAATCGGATCATCTAAGTGCTGGCCGAACTAGAAATCATCCCACCGGTGGCGGTCAATACTCTAGAAACTAATATTCCAGTGATTGACGTCCAGCACACGGAGGGTGACATATCATATCATAGTTTCGATTTCAAAATTATGAACTCCATTGCTAACCCCTACCCACTCGTAGTCGAATATGTCATCCCTCCTACTAAACGACTAATCTTGAACTAACGTAATGAGTTCCATGAGAAAGGTATGGTAGTAAAGCCAGCTCGTGCCAACATGCAAAGACAGAGACTGGGGTATCAACCAACACCGGAAGATCAGACCGCAAGGTCGAAAAAGGGACAACCATTCAAGTGTACACCCATCGAGTTTGTCAAAGCCGGAATAGTTTGTGGTGATACGATGATCTCTCTTGAGGATCACCTCTAGCGGCTCCAACTAACAGAACATTCCAGCTAGGAATCTATTTGGCCGCCAATACGATGGGATAAGATCCTTAGGGCATCGAAAGTAGACTCAATGTCACGCTCCAAACTTGGAAATTGAGCTCACAAAATTCCCTATCGCCAAATCTGGTGCCGACAGCCTCGTAGTACCCCATTCTCAGCTTCCAGCACCCATACGTTAGATTTCCAATCCTGGGATCATACAAGGAGGATTTTCAACGTACATTTATCTCATAAGAAGCATAACCACAAGTTTACCTAAATCACAAAGGCAACATCATCATCACATATCTACTAATATAAACATTTGAATACAGTGCTGAAAGGGAAATATACATATATCGAAAATCAAAGCTTCGGAAGACCGCCCCATGCTCTAAGCTCAACGCTGCTGTAACCTAATGCTACCTACATGCATCTATCGAAAAGCTTAGAGGGTTGTGTAAGTGTGTGCGCAAGGTAAGTGCCAAGTATGCAATATCAAAGCAATGCGGAAACATGCTGGTAAGTCTATAAATACCGTCAGCCTTATTCAGGTTATGCAATGCAAAAACATAATAAGCCAATATTATATACTGAGGAAGTAATGTAGATCAATTATGCAATGTGGAGACATAGTAAGCCCAATATCGAATATTGAGGATTCAATGTAATATGCAAATCCTGACAAATTCAAGAATACCGTCAACCTCATCTAGGCCATATAAATGCAAAAACATAGCAATTCGAAAACCATACGCCGCAGATGTAATGCAATATGAGGTGTGAATGAAATGGCCAAGTTAGAGTGTGAAGTCAAGATGATGGTATGTATCGCAGGCTACTGGGTCCACCACAAGGGACTTCTATCCAAACCAATCCCATACCTAAATTTGGATAGATAGACTCAATGTGGTAAACTCCTCATCTCAGGTTGGTCGCGCCCCCCAACCAAAATCCTGGCCATTGCGAAGGTACACATAACAATTAATTGCGCACCACCAGCTTGAGTGGATAGTAAATGAATGAATAAAAAAATGATGAGTATAAAACCCCTGCTCAATAAGTCCACATATCAGTACTGCACATTTCTAGGATCATCACTGGGGTCTAATACACTCTACATGTAATCGCTGCCCACTGGATATGTAACCATGCAAGTGGAAGAGACCTCACTATCCGCCTGGCTAGTAATCAGCCAATATCTACCCAACACATTGATAGTGGACCCATTTATGAGCTGGTCAAACTCAGCCAAGCTATGCCCCCAATCCTTGGGCGGGTAAGGCCACACCCCCTTCCAACTAATCATGACACAGTGGGAGACGTGGCCTACCGGTATTCGGCACTAGGGAGCTCATGTATCCACTCGGTCTAGATGTTACAGTGTCTCCTGGCCACGGAGGTTTAGAGACTTTTACCCAGGGACATCTATGACACCCCAAGTAGAAAAAGATTTTCAGTGTCCCATTTGGCCATCCACGATATGCCTATGGAAGCTACGACCCTGATATCGCTAGGGCGTATAATATTCATATCACAAAATGCAGGATGCATCAGTCACACAGTCCAATCATGTATTAATTCTGCGCATACCGTGTGCTCATGTGGGATGACTCCGCCTATCAGGGAGTCCCATGAACAACCTGTCCTATGACATATGCAATGGTCAACCACATCTCATAACAAACATGCAGATGATGCTTATGAGCATGTATCATGATGCTATACTATCACGTACTCATAATTGGTATCGATAACTGGCATCGATAATCAACATCGACAATTGGCCTTGATAATCGGCATCGATGATTAGCATCGGGCTCGATAATTGGCATAGATAATCAGCATCGATAATTGGCCTCGATAATTGGCATCGATGAGAATGGGCTCAACAAGGCCTAAGGGAAGGTCACAATGTGAACATTCAACCATCATTGCCCATCAATGTGGACATTTAACTAACATTGCTCTCAAGGAGTGGCCCACATAGAGCCTAACAAATAGTGGACCCATGGCCTCACACAAGGGCCTTATACATAACATAATGGGTCACATATGATCTCCATGGGTCTCAAACACATCAGATCGGGCCTCACATATGGGCCTCATACACAACAGATCAGGCCTCATATATGAGCCTCATAAACATCAGATTGGACCTCACATATCATACACATCAAATTGGGCCTCACATATGGGCCACAAATACATCACATTGGGCCTCATTCAAAGGCCTCGTAAACATCACCATGGGCCTCTCACCTGGACCTAATATATATCACAATGGGCTGCATCACATAGGCCTCATATACATCAGGTGGGGTGCACCGCATGGACCACAAATATATCACAATGGGCCTCATCACTGGGCCATAGATATATCACAATGGGCTACGCAAATGGACGACATAGATGAAACACGTACAACATGATGGGCCCATGTGAACAGTCGGTGTGAATACAAAATACATAGGTTTAGGTGGGCCCCATTGGTCCAGAAATCAAATGGACGACGTGGCTGAAAGCACATACATCATGTGGTGGGACCCACGTCCAGCCCACTAGGATGGGGTGGACGAAACACTTACATCATGTGGGCTTAACATCGTTCCTTACTAGACGGTGTGGACCGCACGCACATCACAGCAGGCCCCCACCATTAAATGGTCTGCGTGGATGGGAAACAAATATCACGTGTGGGTCCCACATGTGTGAGTACAATACATACATCACTGTAGCCTACGGACGATTTAGATATAGAACAAATTCCTCAAGGTGGGCACCACCCTCACATGTGCAACACGTGTGGGGTGGGCCCACGTCCAACAGATGGGCTCTACACATGCACAGCAGGTGGGCCCTGCTGGCATTTCAAATAGTTGGATGGCCTGAATAACACATACATCATGCATATAAGGGCCCCATACATCACGAGTGGGCCCCACGTTCGGTGGGCAGCATGGCCTGCAACACATGTCAGCGGACCGTCTGGTGGGTGGTTAGCCAGGGCCGGCTCAACATTTTTGGGGGCCTTAGGCAAGTCATAAAAATGAGGCCCATTGTGATGAAGTTAGAATTTAATTAGAAAAATGACGTTAGAATTTAATTTTTTGAGAACTTAATTAGCAATAAAGTAGGTAGTTGCGGTCCTAGGTTTTAGGAGAAGAATTTATTGGGAATGATGCTATTATTTTGAAAAGAGACGATACACTTACGGTTATTATTGATAGTGCTAGTTTATAGGATTTGTTTTTTATTTTTAATTTCAAATTTGTAAACTAATTTTTAGATGTTCCTATTTATTTTGTAGGCCTTCCAATAAGTTTTATTTCAAAAATTTTAAGTTTTTTTTTATTATTAATTTTAATTTTGCTATAATATAGGACCTTTATAATTAAGAAATTTTAATTTTGAGGCCTTCATAATTAGGAGGCCTTAGGCGATTGCCTCACCCGCCTACCCCTTTGAGCCGCCCCTGTGGTTAGCCTGGCAAAGTGCTGGACTTGATGAACAGTTAGCTCAACCAGGTGGCTGGACCTTCTGAATGGCTTGGATCAAACACATATGTAAGGTGGGCCAAATGGACGGAATCTACGTACGGACGGCATGTATGAAACACATACAAAGAGGTGGATCCTACGTATCAGGGCAAGCCCCAGCATTCACGCATCTGGACGGTGGGTGGATGTTTTGGATATAACACATCCTTGTGATCAGACCCATAGATGTACGATTTGGATACAACAGGTACATCACGGTGGAATCCCACCGTCCCAACTTGGACGGTGTGGATCAAACTCATACGGTGGGTCCCACAGAAATCTGGTGACGTCTCACCAGCAGCTATATAGCTGGTGTGAGATGCACCAGCCATTCAACTTCCAACAGGTGGGTCCCACGTGGGGCCCACCAGGTATATAATATAATATAATATATATATATATATACATATATATATTATATGTATATATATATGTTATTATATTTTTATTATATTTTTATTTTTTTTATCTGTCCTAGCGTCCAGGCCCTAGACGGCCTGGATGAAATGCATATATCAAATCAGTGCCCCACCATCCAGGGGGTCTAGACGGTGTAGGTACACCACAAACATCAAAGGTGGGTTCACGTGGTGGCCCACCAAAGATTTGGATTGGCTGATATTTTTGTTTTCCTCTAATCAGGCCCATCCAAACGGACTGCCAGGTGGGCCCACTCGATGGACAGTATGGATAAAATACATACCTCATGGTGGGGTTCATCCGGGTGGGCCACAAGGCCACATCATCACTAAAAGAAATGAAAGAGAGAGAGAGAGAGAGAGAGAGAGAGAGAGAGAGAGAGAGAGAGAGAGAGAGGCGTAGTGGAGGGACCCCGCCACTATGGGCCCCTCTTTTCTTTCAAAACACATACATCAAAATGGGTCCCATCATAAGTGGACCCTCAAATGAAAATCAACAGTGGATCACCCACCAATTGCAAATCTTCTAGGCTCCTTGATCTCCCCAGCTCCTAAGCTTCCTCTTTGATGGAGGATGATGATGATTGAAGGGTGGAGATGAGAGATGAGAGGGGTAAGAAGTGGGCCAAACCTAGCTTCTCCTCTCCCTTGGACATTTTCCTCTCTTGGTGCTTGGGTTGGAGTGAGAAATGAGAGAGTGGAGTGGTGATGGATGGAGTGATGGGATGAGAGGTATGGTGGTATAAGGAGAGATGTCATGAGGGTTGACTTTGGTTGAGAGAGGGATGGGTGAGTGATGGGTGTGTACTTGACTAGTACATTAATTGATTGATGTGAAAAGTTGTAGAGATTCTCTCAGAATTTGCAGCACACGGCGTTTTCCTAGAAATAAATGCGAGCCCACAACTCCTAGCTTGGGTATCGCATCGACGCGCGAGATGCGACGTTGGAACCGCGGTGACGGCGCAGTCGCTAGAGTACAAGTTTCGGGCCAAGTTGACTTGAGTTGACAGGGTGTGACTTAAGGTCACGTGTAAATGCCGATTATAGATCGAGGGTTGCCGAAATTCGACCGGGAGGACTGCTGGAGTTTAAGGAATGGTACAGTTTAGGATGGGTCTTACAACTCTCCCCTCCTAATAAAAATTTCATCCTCAAAATTTACTATCACGCAGGACAAAGCAACGAAAGAGGAAGCATCGACATAAACATATAATAATCAATACCGTACAAGGTGTAATCAATTTACAAACAAATGGGGATAATGCTCTCTAATCTCAGCCTCGCTCTCCGAAAACGCCTCCTCAATAGAATGGTGACCCTTGCTGAACTTGGATCCCGGATTAGAAACGATCGAAATTGGAATACTATGCAGCCTCACAATCTCAACTGTAGGGAGCTATATCAAAAGTTTCTAAGTTATTCGAACTTGTGGATCTAATCATTCTAAGTTCTCAACAATCATAGAGTATAGGGTAGCTATCAGCAGATATGTGATGTTATCCTCAGGTATTCCCAAGTTATGCTCTGATACTAACTTCTATCATACCCCAAACTCAGAAACTGGGCTCATAAAATTCTCGATCGACGAATCCGATGCCGACAGCCCCGTAGTACCCTATTCTGGGCTTCTAGCGCCCATACGCCATATTTTTAATACTGGGATCTCACAAGAAGGATTTTCAACGTATATTTATCTCGTAAGAAGCATAACCACAAGTTTACCTAAATCACAAAGGCAACATCATCATCACATATCTACTAATATAAATATTTGAATACAATGCTGAAAGGGAAATAAACATATATCAAAAATCAAAGCTCCAGAAGACCACTTGTAACGTCAAAGAAAAATTCGTACAAAGACCCGAGTATCACCTCAGGCAAAAATCACTTAGGACCAAATCCTTTAGAAATTAGACGAAATTAACTAAGTGCTAAACTAGTTTACCTGTGAAATCAGTACTAATCACTTTAAATGCGATTTGCAAGACCCAAAACTTGTAGAATCATTGACGCTAGGTTACCCTAAAATCTAGGATCAAACTCTATTCTTGGTTGCTCTTGGGAGCACATTGAAACTCCGTATCGGATCTGGACCGTACATCGAAAGTCCGATGACCAAGAGGCTAAGCGCTTAGGACCGCTTTACTGGGCTTGACAATCAACTCGGAAATCAAATCCAGATAGTATCCAGAAACGGACAACTTGAGCCCAGAGTGAAGTGTGTGAGAAGCGTGAATATATTTAGAAATGAAATCTAAATTTAAGTAATCTGAGTCGTGTCGCTCGCGGGTCAAATATAAGGATTCAGACCGTCAGAATCTGACCCAAATACACTCTCGGATCAGGAGAAATTTCATACACAGGTCAGTGTACTTACGGCCCTGATCGGTGATCGTGGACCGTTGAACTGAAACTGGTCCGCCATAGGTGATCTGTAAACCTGATCGGACTGAAAACTCAGCTTGACCTAGATCCATGGTCAGGAAGCTTAAGTCCGACCACACGTAGAAAGGAGGCCTCCAAAAGTGCTCCGTTAAGCCGAAACAAATGGGTTTTGGCTAAAACCTAAGTATACCTTGGCCCTGGGGCCATTTCCATCAGTTCTGGGCCTATCTAAGGGCCTTAAGCCCTCACTCTCTCATGCCATACGAATTTGAGAAACCCTAGGAGAGAGAAGAGAGGAAAGAGAGAGAGAGTTGGAGTTCATCCCCGGGATTCAATCCCATCACTCCACGAGCTGAACTAGCTTTCTGTATCACTATTCCGGCGATTACGATCCCCTTCTTAGGTAAGAAACCAACCCCTAATCTCTTTTAGGGTTTCAAATAGTGTGAGTGATGAAATAACTAACCTAATTCATGCTATAGATAGCCAATCAGCCGATGACAAAGACTAAGTGTCTAAAATGACTCCGTTACGTGTTTACCGGCGTAAGGTGCAGACTATAAACGTATAGGGTATGGTTTTTAAGGCTTTCAATGTCAGTTAATGATTTATTACTGACATGGATGCTATTTCACATGCAAAATGAGATGTCTGTTTCGCTTTTCAGTTATACATAAACTATGTTGAATAGAGGGTAATCCATGTGTTTGTTGAAATCATCGTATAAGTATGGAATTTAGATTTAAGTTTGCCATGATTAACTGCCATCTATGTATGTTAGATGTATGTATAATAACTCCTGGGTAAAAGGATTAGCCCTAGTACATGTTATATCAACATACGTTGTGTATGTTATTATGTGTAGCTTAAGTGTTTGTGAAAATGACTGAATGAGTATAGAATTTGCATTCGTGCTCGCCATGACTAGCTGTCATGGATATATGATTGTCGTATAGGCAACAACCCCTTTGACGAAAGGATTTGCCCTAATACGTATGATAACTAATATATAATATGTATGATGGAATGTGTAGACTAAGTGTTTGTAAAAATGTCTGAATGAGTTAGCAGTTAGCCAGGTGTACCTGTATGCGGGTTGAGATATGATTCTCAACTACCTCGATGATGTTTATGATTTCCTCCATGTATGTCACATTCTGATGTCTATTTTGTTTATGAATTGAATACGTGCAAATTTATGTTTACATTGCATTTCAGAACATGTTCAAATGATTGTATGATTTGAAATATTAATCCATTACTGCTTTGATTATCTCATATGATAATTTGTTGTAATTGAATGTGGTTGGGGCTATTATATAGTTCAGACAATCGGTAATAGATCCTGATTAGGTGACTGATGTTGTTTCACCACACGGGACGTACCTGACGAATCTGAGCCGTACTTCGGTTGACGATAGTGGTTAGGCCACGTGGAGTGCTTACACACTCATGCCATTCAACTTGTCGTGCGCTCGGGCTAATCGAGCTCATCAAGTAACCCGATTGACCCGATGTATGTTCACCATGTATGGATGCCACTGCCTGAACCTAAGGTATCAAACTCACCAGTGAAATCCCGTTACCTTGGTACCTTGATCCGCTAAGACTCATGAGCTGGACATGGTAGTATGGGACACCGTGGTCGAGCTGTCGGCCTACGCTGGGGCGATGAGCCTCCCTGTAGTGACCAGTGAGCAATCCAAACTCATGAGCTGAATACGGTGATATGGGACACTGTATTTGAGCTGTTGGCCTCCTTTGGTGCAGCCTGGTTATGGTCCCTAGTCGGGTTGTCGATGAGCCTTCAAAAATAGATTGCCAGGTAGTAGGGCGTTGGTGGAGTGACCTCGAGTATAAAATAGGCCTACCCCAGCACAGCCTGGCTGTGGTCCCCAGTCAGGTTGGCGATGAGCCTTCGAAAATAGACTGCCAGTTGGTAGGGTATTGGTGGTAGTGACCTGAACTTGCCTATCGTATGTGATTAACTAGGATTGACGACCCTAAATGGATCATTATTTGGGAATTGATATAAGGGAGGTACCTTAGTTTTCCAATCCTGTTGTATGAAAAAGACTAATAAAAACTTGGTAATCACGCTCATAACATTGCACTGCATGTACCCCGGGTTGAAGAGCATAGAGGGAAGAAAGCATATAGCGACCGTAAGATGATGTTGCACGATGGAGTGTAGGCGAGGGCATGCATCATTATTCATATCCTTCTTGCATTAATAAAAGTATTCTGGGATGTTTAATTTTACTACTTTATCATTACCGCTTGACTGAATTGATAACATGTTAACCTTTGCTGTATAGTTCCACTAAGTTGATCACTCACTCCTACGTTACGGGACAGTATTTTAAACACCAACCAGACTCTGTCTTGATTGCAGGTGACGACGCGACTCCTAAGTCGGAGCCTCGAGGACGACGAGGAGGCATTCTCCTACATGCAGTTTTCAGGAGGGTCTATGTAGACCAAGTTCTGATCAACGGGGTTACATGGATTGTGATTAGACGCCATTACACTTATTATTTTACACTTTTGGAGCACCCATGTAGATTCTTTTTGTTCATTTTTGGAGTATACATGTATATATATAACTTGGTAACATGTTCACACTCTGGAGACTTATAATAGTTTATATATTTTATATATCTATCATAGTCTTCCGCTTGCATAATTTAACCATCTCTGGAGTATGATATGCTGTTTTGGTGTAATCTCACTCATGTTTAATGCACTAACACGGACAACATTTAATCATCATTATCTATGTTGCATAAGTGATTTTCAGGGTGTTACAAGTTGGTATCAACACATGATTTGGATTAAATTGGACCTGGGTTATGGTCACATGATATACGCTGATGCTTTTCGACATAGGTGAGTGCGAGAAAAATGTAGAAACAAGCTTAGGTTTCCCCGATTTCGCCAATTGGCGAAGTTCATCGATATCGATCGTCGAAATCAAGACCGTACACTTCCATGATCACTTGAGGCGACCCCGGACCTTCCATAGACGGTCAAGTGACGGGTTTAGACCATGGTTGAGCCCATCCCAGCCTTCAAAATCTCTATGTGTAGCTGTACATCAGAAACATACCTGAGAGGACCCGAAATGACTCGAATCGGAGTCGGGGGCCAAACCGAACAAGTCCAGGGGGACCCAAGGTGGGCCCCACATATTTTTGGACCTAGGGGGAGGGCCTCGCCCAAAGGGTGAGCCCTCGCCAGAAGGTCCAGAGACCGGCGAGGGCCTCGCCCCCAAACGGACCTGGCCGGGCGGGCCGATCGGGCCGATCGTGTTTAGGGCGTTGTGTGGCCCACTTGTGCATGGGGTTTTGATTTAAACCTCTCCTAGGTTGCCCCTCCTTCACAAACCACCCCTCCAAGTTTTCTTTTCTTCCAAAAAGTTCAAATTTCCTCATTCAAATCGCCCCTCCACGCACTTCTTCTTTCATTTTCGTACACCTCCTTCACCATCCCTTCAAAATCATCTTCCACAGCTGTTGCTCTTCCCTTTTCCCTCTTATTTGAGCATTTTAAATACTCCTTGTGTCTCAAATTCATGTAAACCCACTAACCCATCCCATCTCTTCATTTTCCTTCTTTAACCCCTATCATTTGAGCCTTGACACACTTTTTGGAGGCTCAAATTCGTGGAGACCTAAAGACCCCAACCCTTTCCTCCATTTTCTTCACTTTTCCATGGCTATAATCGAGCTTATTATAGTCATATTTTCAATTTTCACCTTTCTCTCTCTCATGGGAAAGAGAAAGGGTGCCGTAGATGAAGCCGGGCCTAGTCACCCTACTCGTTCAAGAAAAAAGAAGGGTGCCACCGCAAGCACGGGCGTTGAACGTGAGATACGGACTAAGCGAGAGCTTAATCCCCAGGATCCCCTTGAAAAGATTCTTCTAGCAAAAATGTCTCATGGTAGGTTTCATGACCATAGGGTCCTTTTCGAAGCTCATGTTGACGAGAAGCACTTCGGGGAATATCTGTTGATGGAACGTCTGGAGGAAGCCGGTTGGGGCCCTGTGTTTAAGGGAAAATATCGTGCAAATGTGGACACTGTCAGAGCATTCTATGCCCATATTCAAGAGCCTATGCTGGAGCCCTTACGGTTTAAGATTCCCACGAGAAGAGGTCGGGAGGCCACAATTGACGCTGGCCTGATATTTCGACTCATGGGAATACCGCTTGGCCAAGTTCACGCGAGCGAGAAGAATCTGAAGAGTGCACATGAAAGGGATCACCGTACGCATTTCCTTTGTGATCGACTGGTTCAGTGGCAGCCAAATAATAGTATTCTAGCAACCAATATGACTGACGACTTCCGTCTACTCTATCACATCTTCACGTTCAATGTCTACCCCAGGTAGAGTAACCGCAGCGAGTGCACGCGCCTGATGGTAGATTTCTTGTATCAAGTGGGGTAGGCTGAGAAGTTGTGTGTGCCTAAGTATGTTCTGCGGCAGATAGTTTTTACTGCACACTCCAATAGAAGGACTGATTCTCTCCCCTTTGGCTGACTCATATGCAAGTTTGCACACGAGTTTAGCTACAGACTTGGGGCGGAAAGGCCGTGCCAATCCATTACATCAATGAAACTACTCTTAATCAGATGGAGATCGGGCAACGGCAGCGGCAAGCCCGACTTGAGGAGAGTGAGGATGAGACGGCTAGTGAAGAGTATGAAAGCGAGGAGGGAAGCAGGGAAGAAATAGAAGAAGAACAGGAAGAAGAAGAGGAGGCCCAGGATATGGATGAGAGCTCTCCTCCTACGACACCAGAGCAGGACATTGATCGGGCTGCTAGGGATGCTCGTTTAGCTCGACTTGAGGAGGGTCAGGCTGTCCGACGACGGGATATGATCTATCTTCTAACCCTCGTGAAACACAAGTTTAAAAAAGTGACTCGCACTTTGAAGTCTATCCTATACTGCTTGCAGGATAAGGGTGCCTCTCTTCCTTCGCCAGACTCAGATGCCTAGTCATCCATGCCGTCACCCTATGGCTTATTTTGTGGCTGTGATAGGATCTTTGTGTTTTCATGTTGATAGGCCTAGTGGTGTAGTAGTTGGTAGAATGTTTTAAATATTTGAAGTCTTGGTTGTATTAGCTCACATGCATCTTCTGTCATGATTCATGTAACACTGTGTTTCATGTATTATGACAATTTTGGTAAATGAAATGCATGAAGTTGCTTTAGTCTATGTATGAATGCTGCGTAAAAGTGTTTGTGAGTATGCCGAATCTGACCTGGGTTGCATCCTATGTTGAATATAGGGAATGCCACCTAAGGCTGCACGGGTTGCGGCGCGTCTCACTTTTGGTGACCCGATTGACGGGGTATCTTCCCTGAGTGATTGCCAGATGGACCCTAGTTTGGGCTTGACCCACACTGCCATGTCGAATTCTCAACCGGCCACTGGCCTTGCCACTGGGCCCACACATATGACACTGCCTGTGGTGCCACCTGTTACACCATCGATTCCTGAGCAGAACCGTGCTTCAACGTCGACGCCACCCATGCCTCAGCCGGCTCCCCCTACTGATAGGCTGGAGCAGATAATGTTGTTGATGCAGCAGCAGCAGGCACAACAGCAATAGCAGCAGCAATAGTTTTTTGCCACCATAGCAGGGGACCTTGCCCAGAAGATGAGTATTGTTCCACCCGCATCACCTACGCACCTTGCTGGGAACATGAATACCAGCAGACTTTTTGAGCGCTTTCAGCGTTTTCGTCCTCCCACTTTTGCGGGTACTCACAGACCCGAGGAGGCTGAGTACTGGATAGATCTCATCTCTAAGATGTTGAAGCCGTTGCACTGCACTGAGGTAGAACAAGTTGAGCTAGCCACCTATATATTTGAGAAGGAGGCTAGTTTATGGTGGGACAACGTCCTACAAACGGTTTCCACCGAACAAGTGTGGACTTGGGGTGCATCTGAGACACACTTTCACAAGAAATATTTCCTCCTCACGTACCGCCATGAGGAGGGAGACTTCCTTAGCCTCCGACAGGGGGCATGATAGTGGTAGAGTATGAGAATAGGTTCATGGAGCTAGCCAGATACGCTCCTTTGATACTAATTGATGAATCGATGAAAATGTAGCATTTTTCAGATGGGTTGCGGCCCAATACCACACTTAGATGTGTTGCGCTATCTTTTCTAATTACACCGAGCTAGTCAACATGTCTCTAAGAGCTGAGCAAGATGGAGACAGAGTTTCTCAAACATGTATACCAATGGGCCCGAGGCCTCAGCTCGAAAAACAGGACCGACCAGTCCTAGGTAAGAGGCCACATGCAGACTTGCCTCCTAGGCCCATGGCTCTGCCGACCCAGCAAAGGCGAGCGAAACGTTGGTGTACTTATTGCGATAAAGGCAGATACACTGACCCCTTCTGTTTCACCAAGATGAAAGACAACGGTGTCACGCCACCTCAGAAGATGGACAGTCGGCCACCACGTGATATAGTGACTCCACCTCTACGATCCGTATCACCAACGCAACCATTTTACCGACCACCTGTAACTCAGAATAGGCCGCTTCAAAGACCTATGACAGCGCAACCAAACCATCCTCAACAAGCCCGTGTGCATGCACTTGCAGTTGAAGCACTTGAGTCAACAACTGCAGCGCCTTTGACCTTTGAGGTCACTGCTCACATTCAAGGTACGCCTGTATTCTTATTGGCAGACACTGGGTCTATTAAACCAATTCATATGAAAGAATAGGCCTAACAATGGATTACTATCCTCATTATAAAAAAAAATAATAATATGGTAACTAGAGAGGACAAATATGTTGCAAATAATAGAAAGGTCGAAACGGAAAATTTCTACAACTTCAAGTTGCTAATAGGTTAGTCATATCTTTTAGGAATTCTTATATTCATACTAGGAATTATCCTGTGAGTAAATTTGATTATACGTAAATATATATATATATATATATATTGTTATTTCTGTACAATTAAATTAGAACCCTCGAGTAGGATTGAGTTTCATAGTTTAATACTCCGTAAGATCATGTTAGAGGCGGACCACAGTAAGGTTATAAGTTTCTTATTTTCCTTATAAATTCAAGGTTCATATTGCGTTGAGGAGATGTCCCTTTTCTTTCCCTTCCTGCGGCCTTATGTTGCTAGCATTCTAAACTTCTGCAATATTTTAGGACTCTCGACTCTTCCCTACCTCCTGAAGTTAATGAAACCAAAGTGCAAATCTGCTCATAACCCCCTAGCCGTATGATTGAAATGGTGACCTACAACTATAATATTAGGAGATTAAAAACCCTTCTAGTATAGTCTTTTGACTATGAGCACTAGGAAAGAACTTATTATCCACTAAGTTAAACATAGGTTAAACAAGAACTCTCGTTGAACAAGATCTAAAGGACAACCTTATAGACATGAGGCTTGAACCTCCTAACGAATTATAATACTCCTTAAATACTTAGGATGATCCGATCTCGGAATTTCAGAACCACATCCGTACGGGGCATTCGCGGTTTAACTCAATTCTCAATCCTGGGTGATTACTAAAAGACTCACTGCTTGACCGAGCAGAAGACTAGGATCCATCAGGATTAGAAAGGGATACAATGTATTGTCTGCCCTGGTCAGGTGGGCAATCGACGTATCGGGTTCAAGCCTACCACAATTGACTTTCTGTATTGGCCCAATCATAAATGGTAGAACATACCACCCTTAGGTAAACTTTAACATCAGACACTTAGCATGATAATAATGACTTGGACATTTATCTTTAAACCTCAAAGGTAGAAACTTTTAAGGGGGGGTAGACCGATATGAGCTAGGCTAGTGTAGCTGTTATATACCCTAACACGTATATAAACCTGAAACCAACAGAACTAACCTGAAAACCTTTACTTATTACCCTTAGACAATTTTGGGGATGAAATTTTTCTTTAAGTAGGGTAGATTGTAACATCCCAGAAAAATTCATACAAAGACCCGAGTACCACCTTAGGCAGAAATTACTTAGGACTAAATCCTTTAGAAATTAGATGAAATTAACTAAGTGCTAAACTAGTTTACCTGTGAAATCAGCACTAATCACTTTAAATACGATCTGCAAGACCCAAAACTTGTAGAATCATTGACGCTAGGTTACCCTAAAATTTAGGATCAAACTCTATTCTCGGTTGCTCTTGGGAGCACATTGAAACTCCGTATCGACCGCACATCGAAAGTCTGATGACCACGAGGCTAAGCGCTTAGGACCGCCTTGCTGGGCTTGACAACCATCTTGGAAATCAAATCCAGATAGTATCAAAAAACGGACAACTTGAGCCCAGAGCGAAGTGTGTGAGAAAGGTGAATATATTTAGAAATGAAATCCAAATTTAAGTAATTTGAGTCGTGTCGCTTGTGGGCCAAATATATGGATTCAGACCGTCAGAATCTGACCCAAATACACCTTCGGATCAGGAGAAATTTCATACACAGGTCAGTGTACTTGCAGCCCTGATCGGTGATCGTAGACCGTTAAACTGAAACTGGTCCACCATAGGCGATTTGTAAACCCGATCGGACCGAAAACTCAGCTTGACCTAGATCCATGGTCAGGAAGCTTAAGTCCGACCGCACGTAGAAAGGGGGCCTCCAGAAGTGCTCCATTAAGCCGAAACAGATGAGTTTTGGCTATAACCTAAGTATACCTTGGCCCTGGGGCCATTTCCATCAGTTCTGGGCCTATATAAGGGCCTTAAGTCCTCACTCTCTCATCCCATATGAATTTGGGAAACCCTAGAAGAGAGAAGAGAGGAAAGATAGAAAGAGAGAGAGAGAGAGAGAGAGAGACAGAGAGAGAGAGTTGGAGTTCATCCCTGGGATTCAATCCCATCACTCCATGGGCTGAACTAGCTTTTTTGTATCACTATTCCAGCGATTCCGATCCCGTTCTTATGTAAGAAATCCAATCCCTAATCTGTTTTAGGGTTTTAGATAGTGTAAGTGATGAAATAGCTAACTTAATTCATGCTATAGGTCGCTAATCCGCTGTTGACAAAGACTAAGTGTCTAAAATGACTCCGTTACGTGTTTACCGGCGTAAGGTGCGGACTATAAACGTATAGGGTATGGTTTTTAAGGCTTTCAATGTCGGTTAATGATTTATTACTGACGTGGATGCTATTTCACATGCAAAATGCGATGTATGTTTCACTTTTTAGTTATACATAAACTATGTTGAATAGAGGGTAATCCATGTGTTTGTTGAAATCATCGTATAAGTATGGAATTTAGATTTGAGTTTGCCATGATTAACTTCCGTCTATGTATGTTAGATGTATGTATAATAACTCCTGGGCAAAAGGATTAGCCCTAATACATGTTATATCAACATACGTTGTGTATGTTATTATGTGTAGCTTAAGTGTTTGTGAAAATGACTGAATGAGTATAGAATTTGCATTCGTGCTCGCCATGACTAGCTGTCGTGGATATATGATTGTCATATAGGCGACAACCCCTTTGACGAAAGGATTTGCCCTAATACGTATGATAACTAATATATAATATGTATGATGGAATGTGTAGACTAAGTGTTTATAAAAATGTCTGAATGAGTTAACAGTTAGCCAGGTGTACCTGTATGCGGGTTGAGATATGATTCTTAACTACCTCGATGATGTGTATAATTTCCTCCATGTATGTCACATTCTGATGTCTGTTTTGTTTATGAATTGAATATGTGCAAATTCATGTTTACATTGCATTTCAGAACATGTTCAAATGATTGTATGATTTGAAATATTGATCCATTACTGCTTTGATTATCTCATACGATAATTTGTTATAATTGAATGTGGTTGGGGCTATTATATAGTCCAGGCAATCGGTAACAGATCCTGATTAGGTGGCTGATGTTGTTTCGCCACACGGGACGTGCCTGACGAATCTGAGCCATACTTCGGTTGAAGACAGTGGTTAGGCCACGCGGAGTGCTTACGCAGTTCATGTCATTCAACTTTTCATGCGCTCAGGCTAGTCGAGCTCATCAAGTAACCCGATTGACTTGATGTATGTTCACCATGTATGGACGCCACTGCCTGAACCTAAGGTACCAAACTCACCAGTGAAATCCTGTTAGCCTTGGTTCCTCGATCCTCTAAGACTCATGAGCCGGACATGGTGGTATGGGACACCGTGGTAGAGCTATCGCCTACGCTGGGGCGATGAGCCTCCCCGTAGTGACCAGTGAGCAACCCAAACTCGTGAGCCGAATACGGTGGTATGGGACACTGTATTCAAGCTGTTGGCCTCTATTGGTGCAGCCTGACTGTGGTCCCTAGTCGGGTTGGCGACGAGCTTTTGAAAATAGACTGCCAGTTGGTAGGGCGTTGGTGGAGTGACCTCGAGTATAAAATAGGCCTACCCCAGCACAGCCTGGCCGTGGTCCCTAGTCGGGTTGGTGACGAGCCTTCAAAAATAGACTGCCAGTTGGTAGGGTGTTGGTGGTAGTGACTTGAACTTGTCTATCGTATGTGATTAACTATGATTGACGACTCTAGATGGATCATTGTTTGGGAATTGTTATAAGGGAGGTACCTTAGTTTTTCAATCCTGCTGTATGAAAAGGACTAATAAAAACTTGGTAATCACGCTCATAATATTGCACTGCATGTGCCTCGGGTTGAAGAGCACAGAGGGAAGAAAGCATGCAGCGACCGTAAGATGGTGTCACATGAGGGAGTGTAGGCGAGGGCATGCATCATTATTCATATCATTCTTGCATTAATAAGAGTATTCTGGGATGTTTAATTTTACTGCTTTATCATTACTGCTTGATTGAATTGATAACATGTTAACCTTTGCTGTATAGTTCCACTGAGTTGATCACTCACTCCACATTACGGGATGATGTTTTAAACACCAACCAGATTCTGTCTCGATTACAGGTGATGACGCAACTCCTGAGGCGGAGCCTGACTTCGAGGACGATGAGGAGGCATTCTCCTACATGCAGTTTTCAGGCGGGTCTATGTAGACCATGTTTTGATCGACGGGGTTACAGTGATTGTGATTAGACGCCATTACACTTGTTATTTTACACTTTTGAGCACCCATGTAGATTCTTTTTGTTCATTTTTAGAGCATACATGTATATTTATAACCTAGTAACATGTTCACACTCTGGAGACTTATAATAGTTTATATATTTTATATATCTATTATAGTCTTCCGCTTGCATAATTTAACCGTCTCTGGAGTATGATATGCTGTTTTGGTGTAATCCCACTCATGTTTAATGCACTAACACAGACAACATTTAATCATCATTATCTATGTTGCATAAGTGATACGTTGGAACTCGGGAGTATAGCTTTTGCTCGACCTCCGATTTTCTGGGCGTTACACCGCTGCATGCTCCAAGCTCAACGCTACGCATCTATCGTGCATAAGTTTATAGAAAGCTTAGAGGGTAGTGTAAGTGTGTGTGCAAAGTAAGTGCCAAGTATGCAATATTAGACCAATGCGGAAACATGCTGGTAAGTCCATAAATATCATCAGCCTTATCCATGCTATGTAATGCAAAAACATAATAAGCCAATATCATATACTGAGGAAACAATGTAGATCAGTTATGCAATGCAGAGACATAGTAAGCTAAACATCGAATACAAAGGATTCAATGCAATATGTAAATCCTGATGAATCCAAGAATACCGTCAATCTCATCTAGGCCATATAAATGAGGAAACATAGCAACCAAATACCATATACCGCAGATGTAATGCAATATGAGGTGCGAATGAAATAACAAAGCTAGAGTGTGTAGTCGGGATGATGGTACGTCGTATCGCAGGCTATAGGGTCCACTACAAGAGACTTCTATCCAAACCAGTCCCATACCTAAATTTGGATAGATAGACTCAATGTGGTAAACTCCTAATCTCAGGTTGGTCACGCATCCTAACAGAAATCCTGGCCATTGCAAAGGTACACATAACAATTAATTGTGTACCACCAGCCCGAGTGGATAGTGAATGAATGAATGAGAGAAATGATGAGTATACAACTTCTGCTCAATAAGTCCATATATCAGTATTATACATCTCTAGGATCATGTAAGTGCTATGGTCTCATGCTCCTTTGGTTTTCAAATTTTGTGGTGCCAAAACCTCTTGTGTGCCAAAACTTCTATTTGTGTGTCTTGTGCTTGTATGTTAATATATATATATATATATATATATATATGTGATTCAAGATGACATCATAATGGTTCAAGACATGTACGGTGCTCGACTTCAAGAAATGCAAGGTTATGCATTTTGTCCTCTTCCGTATTCATCAATGTTCAGAGCTACATCTATAAGAAGTGTGTTTGTTCAAGACTCAAGTACATTTCAAGACTCAAGTACAACTCAAGTTGAAGTTTATATTCAAGCTGTAGAAGATCTCATTCTCAGGCTATATCAAGTAGAGATCTCAAGCTTTAAAGGTTAACCATTATTTGAAAGAATGAAGTTCAATGTTCATACTTCATGTTCCAGGTATGATAGACCTTTAGTTTGACATTAGGGTAGGTCATTTTGTATACATAATTCAAGATAAATCTTTTTACATGAAGTTGGTCTATTCCAAGACTGGTCTTGGACCTTATTCGACCAGTCCTAGACCTGGTTCGACCAGTCTAAGAAATTCCATGACCAGTCCTAAGTTATTGAAGATTTTCAGAATTTTTTTTATTCTTCGACCAGTCCTGGAGACTGTTCGATCGGTCGTAGGGATGTCTTGACTCGTCCTTCGACTAGTCCTAGAACTACAACTCAAACTCCAGCAACCAAATCTGGTTTTCTACGACCAGTCCAAGGTCAGATTCGACCAGTCGTAGGTGGTCTACGACCATTTGTAGAATCCTAAGACCAATCGTAGAATTGATTTTTCAAATCGCGCTTAAAATTTTAAAATGCCGTTGGAGCTACAACCAGTCGAAGGTTCCTAAGACCAGTCGTAGACGCGATCTTTGCTTTTATAAATTGAACACGAATTTCAGAGTTTTACATTGATTAATTTGAGAAATTCAAGCCTCCACTCTGAGATAAGTTGTGTTCATTTTAAGCTACGCTGTGCATATTTAATATTCTTTTTGTTAGCTTTTCTTATTTGATTTATTCCTATATTCCAATATTATTTTGAAAAGAGGAATTGCTGTATTCCCTCTTCATTGGAATCAAAATCAAATTAAGCTATGCCTAATTTAGTTTAATTTAAAATCAATTAGAAACTAAAACCATTTCTTAAGTGAGTATTGGACATTGAACGTTGATTCGAACTTATACTCTCATTGGTTCTATCGGGCAGCTACAAAAAAAGAAATCCAGGTATTTTACATAAATTCATTATTTTGATTTTATTTGAGATTCGCCAGAAAAACCTCATTGTGTTAGTTATTTGAGGAGAGCCAGAAAACTCAGAAAGTGTGGGTTTTTGGATTGTATAAGCCCAAGTTAAAAAGACATAATTGTGAAGGTTTTAGGTGAACCTGTAAAAACCTATTTGATAGTGAATGCTAATATCTCCTGTGTGAGGATATTAGGAGTGGAGTAGCAAGTTGTGTGGCTGTTGTTTAACAGTTGGTGAACACACAGGCGAACCACTATATATCAGTGTGTTTTGTGATTTGAATGCTCTTTTTAATTTCTATATCTTTAATCATTCAGATTTGTGGAATGTATATGTGGATGTGAATGTTGTAATCTTTACATTTCAAGCAAAGTGGGGAATGTTGTAATGGTTTAGAATTTATTTCTTGCTATTTCCTTTATTTCCTTTCTGTTTGAGTTTTGATATTCAATTTGTTCTAGTAAGGTTGTCCTGCCATAAACCCTTGGTTTTTATAGTGCAAAGGTTGTCCTTAGAACAATGTTAGTATCAAGCTCTTTATTTAAGATTACTTTTCATTTCAGTCTTTGATTTATTTAAAGTACTGTTCTTTATTTTTATAAGGCTATCATATTTCAATTCCGCTGTTAAATTTTAATTTGGCACAGTCCTATTAACCCCCCCTCTAGGACATATAGCTTGGCCTTTTCAAGTGGTATCAGAGCCTAATAGCTCATTTTTTAATTCTTTATTCTTAGATTCATTTCCTGAGCTAACGATTTAAGCTATATATAAGATGTCAAATTTTGATTGCCTTTCAGTCACTAGGCCTCCACCCTTTGATGGCTCCAACTATGCCTATTGGAAAGCCAGGATGAGGATTTTTCTCAAATCAATGGATGAGAATGTATGGCTTGCCACAGTGATTGAATGGCTTGCCCTAGTATTGATGGTTCAAAATCTATGAGAGTAACACCATTTTTCTCATGGACCACTCTTCAGAAAAGTGAGAGTAGTGCCAATGCAAAAGCACTAAATGCAATCACTTCCGAACTATCAACGGATGAGTTCAAAAGAATCATATCTTATGATTCTGCAAAGCAAGCTTGGGATATATTAGAAATGACATACGAGGGTACTTCAATTATCAAAATATCTGAAGTCCAACTCCTTACAACTAAATTTGAAGAAATTCATATGGAGGAAAATGAAATGTTTATGGATTTCTACACTAGATTAAATGACATTGTAAACTCTATATGGGGTCTTGGCGATAAAATCCCAGAAAGTAAAGTGTGTGCAAAGATACTACGCTCATTACCTGAACGGTTCAATTCTAAGGTAATCGCGATCCAGGAACTTCGTGATGCGGACAATATAATGGTAGAAGAGTTGGTTGGGTCTTTATAAACCTATGAATTAAATTTTAAAGCTCCTAAAGGTAAACCTATTGCGTTTAAATCTTCAAAATGTATTTCTCAAGATTCTGATTTAGAAAATTTTGAAGATGATATGGCCCTTCTTGCTAAAAAGTTTTACAAGATCTTCAAAAGTAAAAAGAGGGTTGATTTTCAAAAATCAAATGATAAGAGACGTTCTAAACCAAAATCTAAATCTTGGAAATCTTTGAACGATAGTCAATGTTACAACTGCCAAGAATATGGGCATTTAGCAAACAAGTGTCCTAAAAAGGACAAATCTAAAAATAAAGGAATGTTGGCTACTTGGGATGAATCTTCTGGCACTGAAGCCTCTTTTGAATCAGAAGATTCTGAAAATGAGTCGGGCAATGAATTTAAGGCCCTTATGACTCTAGCCAAGTTTACCTTTTTAGATCATGATGATTCAACCAGTGAAGAAAATCTGAATAGTGATCATGATAATGAAGAAGATCTTCAAGATGCTTATAATGCCCTATACAAGGAAAGTTGTAAAATTGCCATAAAACTAAAATTTTAAAAAGAAAGATTTTCAGGGCTTAGAGAAAGATTTGAGTCTCTTGTTTTAGAAAAATCTCATCTTTCAGATTGTTTTGAAAAATGCAAATGTGATTTAGATTTCAAAACCACCCTTATTAAAAATCTGAAATCTGAAAATGATAAACTTAAACTTGAAGTCTCTTCCCTTTTGAGTTCAAAGGATACATGGAGGTATGCCTAAGGAGATCCAAAGTTTGAGAAATTTTATTTGGATCTAGAAAATGTGGCGACCGATCCGGTTTGGGCTACGACAAAAATATTCCTCCTAAATAGAAGAATACTCCTCCCAAGTTTGTAAAAGGAGAATCCTTTAACTCAAAAGAGAAAAGTTTTCTAAATCTTTTAAATCTTTTAAAACCAGAGGTAACCATTACAAAAATCAGAATCAAAGCCTTTTAGCTGAAAAAATAGTTGATTTGCTTAAGGAACTTTTAAAATCTAACTCAGTGGGTCACTCGTACAAAAATTACAAATACAAGAAGACCAACTATACTCCTAAACCTAAAACAGTAATGAAATGGGTTCCTAAAGTTACTTGCTTGGTTGCCCACTAGAAGACCAACTACTATATTGTAAGCAATGGTACCTCATCTAATCAATCATGCTACATAGTTGATACCGATGAAACAGAATTATGACATAAACGCCTTGGACATGTACACTACCGTAATTTATACAGATTGAGCAAGGGAGAACTAATAAGAGGTCTACCTAAATTACAAAATATAGACAAGATATGTGGTGAATGCTAGCATAATAAGCAAACAAGGAGCTCTAACAAAAAGGTGAACTCCAATGCCACATCAAGACCACTCGACCTTCTCCATATGGATCTTATAGGACCTACCAGGACGGAGAGTCGAGGTGGCAAAAAATACATCTTAGTAATCGTGGATGATTTTTCTAGATTCACTTGGGTAGCCTTCTTTAGGGATAAATCAGAAACCCTTGATGAAGTTAAAAGGATTCTCAAACGGATCCAAACTGAAAAAGGTTCTTAAGTTTGTAAGATCCGTAGTGATCATGGATTTGAGTTTGAGAATAGTAGTTTTGAGAAATTCTGTAACAATCAGGGAATATCGCATGAATTCTCTGCACCCAAAACTCCTCAACAGAATGGAATTGTGGAAAGGAAAAATAGAGTACTTCAAGAAATGAGAACTGTAATGTTGAATAGTATGAAGCTCCCTAAAAATCTTTGGGTTGAAGCAGTAAATACTGCCTGCTATGTTATTAATAGGGTTTATATATGTAAATCTAATAATAAAACCGCATATGAAATGTGGTCCGATAAAAAGCATACTGTCAAATACTTTCGAGTTTTTGGTAGCAAGTGCTATATTTTGCGTGACCGTGAAAATCAGGGAAAGTTTGACACAAAAAGTGATGAAGGAATCTTTTTAGGATACTCTTTAAACAGTTAAGCATATCATGTACTGAACAAAAGGACCGGTGTTATTTAAGAATCAATTAATGTGGTCATAGACGATCATTTGAATACACCTGCCCCAAGTTCAGATAATGATGAAGTTCTTCTAATTGACGAACCTAATACTTCATCAAGTTAAAACAATTATGAATTAAGGACTGTTAAAAATTATCCAACCACTCAAATTCTTAGAAATCCTCTCACTGGTGTGCGCACTCGTAGACAACTAGAAGACATATGTAATTACGTGTGCTTTACATCTCAGATTGAACCGGTAAATGTAAAAGAAGCTCTTTCTGATAAAAGCTGGATAGTAGCTATGCAGGAAGAACTTAATAAGTTTGTTTGAAATGATGTCAGGTATCTTGTTCCTAGACCTAAAGATAAACACATTATAGGAACTAAGTGGATTTTCAAAAATAAGTCTGATGAACTTTAGAATATAATTTGAAACAAGGTAAGACTAGTTGTTCAAGGGTACACTCAAATAGAAGGCATTGATTACGATGAGACCTTTGCTCCAGTTGCTCGCATTAAATCAATCAGACTTTTTATATCTATTGCATATTTTAGAAAATTTAAAATTTATCAAATGGATGTAAAGAGTGCTTTTTTGAATGGTGATCTACATGAAGAAGTATATGTTGAACAACCTACAGGGTTTGAAGACCCTAAGTTTACTAATTATGTATACCGTCTTAAAAAAGCTCTATATGGTCTAAAACAAGCTCCTAGGGCATGGTACAAAAAGTTGACTAAGTTTTTACTAAGTCATAATTTTCAAATGGGCAGTGTCGATAAGATGTTTTTTTGTCAAGAAATATAATGATGATATTGTAATGGTTTAGATTTATGTTGATGATATTATTTATGAATCAACTTGTGCTAATATGATTGTTGAGTTTGCAGATTTGATGAAATCTAGTTTGAAATGAGCATGGTTGGGGAATTAAATTATTTCCTTGGGTTGCAAGTAAAACAACAACCAGATGACATTTTCATTTCTCAAACAAAATATGCTCTGAACTTAATAAAAAAGTTTGGATTTGAGAATGGTAAGAATTTTGATACTCCTATGAGTACAACTTTAAGACTCTCAAAGGACTCTACAGGTAAAAATATTGATCTTAAATTATATCGTAGTATGATTGGTAGTCTACTTTACTTAACTGCTAGTAGACCTGATATTGCTTTAAGTGTTGGGATTTGTGCTAGATATCAGTCTGATCCTAAAGAGTCACATCAATCTGTTGTTAAGCGGATTATGCGATATATTGCAAGTTCTGCTATAATGGGTCTCTGGTATCCATTTGATATTAGTGTTCAATTGGCTGGGTATTCAGATGCTGATTGGGCTGAAAATATTGATGACAGAAAATCAACCAGTGGTGGTTGTTTCTATATTGGAAACTGTTTGGTTTCTTGGTTTAGTAAGAAGCAAAGTTCTATATCGCTCTCAACTGCTGTGGCTGAATACATTACAGCAGGAAATGCTTGTACTCAGCTTGTTTGGATGAAATGTATGTTAAGCGATTATGGAATTGCACAGGAATCAATGATATTATATTGTGATAATTCCAGTGCTATAAATATATCAAAAAATTCAATTCAACATTCACGTATCAAGCACATTGACATTAGGTATCACTATATTCATGAATTAGTGGAAGATAAAATAATATCCTTGGAATATATACTGACCGAGACTCAACTTGCCAACATTTTCACTAAACCGCTCGACAAAAGCAGGTTTAATAAATTTAAATTTGATCTAGGAATGTGCATTCTAAATTGATTATTCATGCATATTTGTATCATAGTGTTTATATATTTGATAATTTATTTGTTTAAATTTCAAAATTTTATAGAAAATATATATTTTTGTGTTTTCACAACCAGTCGAGGATGTACTCGACCAGTCATGGTATGACCGGTCAAGAACGGTCCTCGACCAGTCGTGTAGCGCGTTGGAATCTTTTAAAATTGGGAAAAAATTTCATCTTCTTCATTTCCATTTCACTCTCCAATGAGCCGAGGCACGACTAGTCATACCCAGCTTCCTAGATCTTCAAGGTTAGTGCATCTTTTGTATTTCTCTTATAGATTCTAGTTCCTCTTACTTCATTTTCACTCTTGGAGTAATCTATTTTAAGATTTCTTGACATTTTAGGACTTTTTCTTGAAAAATCTGATCTAACAAAACTCATTTTTCACATCTTTTGTATCTACTAGATCTTTTGATTTTCATTCTAATAATGGATGCTAGGGGGAAATAGAAAACTTCCTGTGGTCCATCTTCTTCTAGATCAGTTCCTCTTGCTAAGCGCCATCTTCGTTCACCTGAGGATGATCCCTCTGATGTACGGGATTTGTATATGCGCAATGTCATTGTTGAACGGTCTGTCTGTATTGAACATATTGCTCTTTTTTGTATTCTACCTATACTCCAAGCTGTAGGATGGGATAACATTTTACTTTGGGGTGGGCCTGCATATCAATCTATTGTATAGGCCATGTTTGCATGTATCTCAGAGTTCTCTTTTGAGAATTTAACTTTTAAAATTGATACTAGAGAAGGTCTATTTGAAGTTGACCGCCATCTGATTGCAGGATTAATGGATATACTTGTAAATGAGGAGGGTATTCCTATTCATAATTTATCTGAAAAACCTTCTGAATCTAAAAAGCGTATGCTAACCAGAGATTTGTGTAATATGAATGTACATTGGACTCATAAAGGGAATGCGCTCCTCGTAAAGTACTTGTTACCCAAATACAGGGTACTTCACAGGATTTTTACTTCTAACCCATATCCTCGTTCTGGTAATAAGACTGAATTAACTGCCTTTATGGTTTGTGTTTTGTACTCTATCATTTCTGGTTCTAAAATTTACCTTCCTTCCTTAATCTGTCATTCCATTATTCATTCTCGTCTCCATCCAGGTCATAGTGATATTCCTTTTGTCTATCTCTTAACTGTTTTAGCTACTCACATGCTCGTGGCTATGCCTGTTGGAGAAGCTCTCATCTATCATCTTATTTTTAATAATTCGAATATTAACAAAATAAAATTGGAATTGGCCCGTGGCCAAGTGGATGTTGGTAGAGCTGAGGCTGGGGATGAAGAAGCTGGTGATCTTCCTCCTGACAATGTGGATATGGATGATAAAGGTTGCTTATGGATATGAGTATTTTTGGATATGTGATATGTGCTGCTACTTAGGGGGAGTAATATATAATGAGTTTGTGCTACTTAATGACAACTGGTGCATGATTCATTAATATGCATGTTGTGCTTTTTATTATACATGTTGTGCTTCTCTTATTGACGTATATTTTGTCACTAATTTAAAAAAGGGGGAGATTGTAAGTGCTATGGTCTCATGCTCCTTTGATTGTCAAATTTTGTGGTGCCAAAACCTCTTGTGTGCCAAAACTTCTATCTGTGTGTCTTGTGCTTGTATGTTAATATATATATATATATATATGTGATTCAAGACGACATCACAATGGTTTAAGACATGTACAATGATCGACTTCAAGAAATGCAAGGTTATGTACTTTGTCCTCTTCCATATGCATCAATGTTCAGAACTATATCGATAAGAAGAGTGTTTGTTCAAGACTCAAGTACATTTCAAGACTCAAGTACAACTCAAGTTGAAGTTTATATTCAAGCTGTAGAAGATCTCAATCTCAAGCTTCAAAGGTTAACCATTATCTAAAAGAATGAAGTTCAATGTTCATACTTCATGTTCCAGGATTGATACACCTTAGTTTGACCTTAGGGTAGGTCATTTTGTATACATAATTTAAGATAAATCTTTTTACATGAATTTGGCCTATTCTAAGACTAGTCCTGGACCTTGTTCGACCAGTCCTAGACCTGGTTCGACTAGTCCAAGAATTTCCACGACCAGTCCTAAGTTGTTGAAGATTTTCAGAAATTTTTGGTTATTCTTCGACCAGTCATGGAGATTGTTCGACCGGTCGTAGGGATGTCTCGACTCGTCCTTCAACCAGTCCTAGAACTACAACTCAAACTCCAGTAACCAAATCTGGTTTTCTATGACCAGTCCTGGGTCAACTTCGACCAGTCGTAGGTGGTCTATAACCATTTATAGAATCCTAAGACCAGTCGTAGAACTGATTTTTCAGATCGCGCTTAAAATTTCAAAATGTCGTTGGAGCTACGACCAGTCGAAGGTTCCTAAGACCAGTCATAGACGCGATCTTTGCTTCTATAAATTAAACATGAATTTCAGAGTTTTACATCAATTAATTTGAGAAATTCAAGCCTCCACTCTGAGATAAGTTGTGTTCATTTTAAGCTACGTTGTGCCTATTTAATAATCTTTTTGTTAGCTTTTCTTATTTGATTTTATTCCTATATTCCAATATTATTTTGAAAAGAGGAATTGTTGTATTCCTTCTTCATTGGAATCAAAATCAAATAGAGCTACGCCCAATTTGGTTTAATTTAAAATCAATTAGAACCTAGAACCATTTCTTAAGTGAGTATTGGACATTGAACGTTGATTCGAACTTCTACTCTCATTGGTTCTACCGGGCAGCTACAAAAGAAGAAATTCAGGTATTTTATATTTATTGTAAATTCATTATTTTGGTTTTGTTTGAGATTCGCCAGAAAAATCTCATTGTATTGGTTATCTGAGGAGAGCCAGAAAACTTAGAAAGTGTGGGTTTTTGGATTGTGTAAGCCCAAGTTAAAAAGACAAAATTGTGAAGGTTTTAGGTGAACCTGTAAAAACCTATTTGATAGTGAATGCTAATATCCCTTGTGTGAGGATATTAGGAGTGGAGTAGCAAGCTGTGTGGCTGTTATTTAACAGTTGGTGAACACACAGGTGAGCCACTATATATTGGTGTGTTTTGTGATTCGAATGCTCTTTTTAATTTCTATATCTTTAATCATTCAGATTTGTGGAATGTATATGTGGATGTGAATGTTGTAATCTTTACATTTCAAGCAAAGTAGGAAATGTTGTAATAGTTTAGAATTTATTTCTTGCTATTTTCTTTATTTCCTTTCTGTTTGAGTTTTGATATTCAATTTGTTCTAGTAAGGTTGTCTTGCCATAAACCCTTGGTTTTTATGGTGTAAAGGTTGTCCTTAGAACAACGTTAGTATAAAGTTCTTTATTTAAGATTGCTTTTTCATTTCAGTCTTTAATTTATTTAAAGTACTGTTCTTGATTTTTATAAGGCTATCGCCTTTTAATTCCGCTGTTAAATTTTAATTTGGCACAGTTCTATTCACCCCCCCTCTAGGACATATAGCTTGGCCTTTTTAGATCATCACTGGGGTCTGGTACACTGTATTCGTGATCGCCGCCCACTGGATGCACAACCATGCAAGTGAAAAAGACCTCACTATCCGCTTGGGCAGTAATCAGCCAATATCTTCCCGACACATCGATAGCGGACCCATTTACGAGCTAGTCAAACTCAGCCTAACTATGTTACCTACCCTCAGGCGGGTAAGGCCACACCCCCTTCCAACCGACCATGACATAGTGGGAGATGCGGCCTACTGGTATTTGGCATTGGGCGCTCATATATCCACTCGTTCTAGAAGTTAAAGCGTCTCCTGGCCATGGAGGTTTAGGGACTTTTACCCAGGGACATCTATGGCACCCCACGTAGAAAAATATTTTCGGTGTCCCATCTGACCATCCACGATATGCCTGTGGAGGCTACTGTGAGACCCATATCGTAGGCGCATCGTTTCGTAGGCTTCTACGGTCCTCTCGGTCGAATTTCGAGGACCCACGACGCGTAGATAATAGTTATGTGCGACCCTGAGTCGTATCCCGTATTCCAGAGTTGACTTGACTCGAAACTTGTATCCTTGCGACCGCGCCGTCGCCGAGATTCCGATGCCGCATCTCGCGCACTGAGGTGATAGCTGAGCTAGGAGATGTGGGCCCACGTTCAGTTCAAGGAAAAGGCAGCGTGTTGTAAATCCCAAGAGAATATATCCCATTAATCAAGTACACATCACACATCAAATGTCAAGTACAACACCATCCCCAAAGTCAAATCTCTCTCTTACAACCCTTACCTATCAAGTACACCCATCACTCCATTACTCACACCCATCCTCCTCTCTCTCTCTCTCTCTTTACATCCCATCCTCTCTCTCTCTCTCTCATTTCTCCATTTTCATGGAAGCTCCCAAGAGAAACGTCCAAGCTCCATGGGAGAGAACTTGTGTGGCCCACCTTCCTAGCACCCAATCCCACCCTCCATGATCAGTCTCAACCATTAAATAATGTTTCATTGGAGCTCTAACGTGCATTGACGGAAGAAGGAAGAGGAGATCCAACGGTGGGTGTCCATAACATTTGACTTTGATGAAGGGTCCACATGATTTGGGACCCACTTGATGTATGCATAGTATAGGGAGGGCCCATAGTGGCGAGGTCCCTCCCCTTCACTGATTTCTCTCTTTTTTTCTCTATTCCCCTCTCTCTTTCTCTTTCTTTTTTTTTTGATGTGTGGCCCACCATGATGTTGGACGATGGAGATCCACCACACCATGATGTATTTATTATATTTGCACCATCTAACAGATTTGGACGGTGGAGATCCACCACACCAAGATGTATATGTTGTATATTCAGACCGTCCATCTGGACGTTGGGCCAACCCACCCTGTGACATCATCAAGTTTCGTGGATCCCACATAAGGTATGTGTTGTATCCTAACCGTCCATTCATTGAACGTGGACCCCCCCATGGCAGCGTGTGGGGCCCACCATGATGTACGTGTACATCCAGCCGTCCGTCTAATCCATGGACACTAGATGTAGGTATTGCAAAATATATGATAATAATAATAATAGTAATAAATAAATATATAATATAAATTATTATTATAATATAATAAATATATTATAATATGGTGGGCCCTACGTGGGACCCACCTAAGGAAGTTGATTGACTGGCGTTCCTTACAGTAGCAATATAGCTGTTGTATTGACGTCAGCAAGGGCCATGGGCCCCATGATGTAAGTGTTGTACCCTCACCGTCCATCTGGAGGTGAGGCCTACTTGATGTGGTTATCCACACCGTCCACTGTGTGAGACGGTGTGACCCACTGTGATATATATATGTCTTATCTCCACCGTCTAGTGATCTAGACGGTGGACACCACCATGATGTATTTATTTCATCCACATAGTCTAAATTGTGCTGGATGGTGCTGGACAATGTTTGGACAATGTTGATTTACATAGATAATATTTGGACAGTGCTGATTTACATAGACAATGTTTGGACAGTGCTGATTTACATGGACAATGTTTGGATAGTGCTGATTTACATGGACAATGTTTGGACAGTGCTGATTTACATAGACAATGTTTGGACAGTGCTGATCATCATTAGTGAGCCATGTACCCCATAGAATGATAGTGTGCAGTGATACACATGTTGCACCTGCAACTATTGAAATGATTTTTGGTGTAATCCAAGCTCTCACTTGAGGCCCATTGGTGCGACCCATTATTGCTGCCCACTTATTGTATATGAGGCCCATTGGTGCGACCCATTAATGCAGCCCACTCATTGTATATGAGACACATTGGTGTGGCCATTGATGTGGCCCACTTGATGTATATTGAGGCCCATGGGTTACGGCCCATTATGATGTATATTGAGGCTAGTGGGTCATAGCCCATTGTGATGTATTTGAGGACCATGGGTCGTGGCCCATGGTAATGTATATTAGGACCATGTATTTGGCCCATCGTGATGTATATTAGGCACGTGAGGAGGCCCACTGTAATGTGTTCGTGATCTTTAATGAGGCTCGATGTGATGTATGAGAGGCCCATATGTGCGGCCCAATGTGATATATTTGTGACTCATTTAATGAGGCCCACTATGATGTAATTGTGGCCCAGGTATGAGGCCCAATATGATGTATTTAAGGCCCATGAGTAAGGCCCAATGTGATGTATATTAAGCCCATTGTGATGTATATGTGGCCCATGTGATGTGGCCCATTGAGATTGTATGTGGCCCACTATGTTGTGTATGAGGCCCTTATGTGAGGCCATGGGCTCACTATATGTTTGGTCCTATGAGGGCCACTCCTTGGGAGCAATGTTGGTTAAATGTCCACATTAATGGGCAATGATGGTTAAATGTCCACATTGTGACCTTCCCTTAGGTCCTTTGTTATGCCGATTATCGATGCTGATTATCGGTGTCAATTATCGAGGCTGATTATCGATGTTGATTATCGGTGCCGGTTATCGATACCGATGATGAGTATGTGATAACATATCATCATGATACATGCCCATAAGCATCATCTGCATGTTTGTTATGAGATGTGATTGACCATTGCATATGCTATAGGGCAGGTTGTTTATGTGACTTCCCGATAGGCGGAGTCATCCTACATGAGCGTACGGTATGCGTAGGATTGATGCATGATTGGACTGTGTGATTCATGCATCTCGCATTTTGTGAAACGACTACTATACGCCCTAGCGATATCAAGGCTGTGGCTCTACAGGCATGTCGTGGATGGCCAGATGGGACACCGAAAATGTTTGGTTCGAGCATCTAGGCACGTTGGATGTCCGTAGGCGAAAGTCCCTAAACCTCCATAGCTAGGAGACGCCTCAACATCTAGACCGAGTGGATATATATGAGTGCATGAGGGCTATATACTAGTAGGCCGTGTCTCCCACTGTGTCGTGGTCGGTTGGGAGGGGGTGTGACCTTACTTGCCTGAGTGAGGGGGTAATATCTAGGTTAAGTTTGACTAGCTTGAGGAATGGGTCCGCTATCGATGAGTCGGGCCCGATATTGGCAGGTGGATAGTGAAGCCTCTTCGACTTACCCAGTTGTGCGCTTGGATAGGGGAGGTAAGCTGGTGTAAAGTGTAATAGACCTTAGTGATGATCCCAAAGATGTACAATACTGATATGTGGACTTATTGAGTACGAGTTGCATACTCAACATTTTACTCATTCATTCACGCGCGTGACCAACCTGAGATTAGGAGTTTACCAAATTGAGTCTATCTATCCAAATTTAGGTATGAGATTGGTTTGGATAGAAGTCCCTTGTGATGGATCCCGTAGCTTGCGATACTACGTACTATCATCCCGACTTCACACTCCAGATTGGTCATTTCATTCACACCGCATATTGCATTACATCCGTAACATATGACATTTTGGGTTACTATGTTTCTGCATTTATATGGCCTAGATAAGGTTGACGGCCTCGTTAGGAATTGCATATTGCTTTGTATCCTTAGTATATGATATTGGTTTATTATTTTTTTTTACATCACATAGCCTAGATAAGGTTGATGGTATTTTTGGATTGCCAGTATTTCCGCTTACTCTAATATCTATATGCCTGACACTTACCTTGTGCACACACTTATACCACCCTCTAAGCATTTTATATGCTTATGCACGATAGATGCGTGCAGGTGATGTTAGGTTGCAGCAACATTGAGCTTGGAGCGTGTAACGGTCCTCTGGAGCCTTGATTTTTTATATATATATTTCCTTTTCAGCTTTATATTCAACTGTTTATATTAGTAGATATGTGATGATGATGTTGCCTTTATGATTTGGGTAAACTTGTGGTTATGCTTATTACGAATTAAATGTATGTACTAAAAATCTTCCTTGTAGGGTCCCAGGATCAGAATCTGGTGTATAGGCGCTGGAGCCGAGAATGGGGTACTACGGAGGCTGTCAGCATAGGATTCGGTGATCGAAAATTTCGTGAGCTCAATTTTTGAGTTTGGAGCATGACAACTATGGCCTTGATATCGCTAGGGCATACAATAGTTATATCACAAAATGCATGATGCATGAGTCACACAATCCAATCATGCATCAATCCTACGCATACCATGCGCTCATGTGGGACGACTCCACCTATCAGGGAGTCTCATGAACAACCTATCCTATAGCATATGCAATGGTCAACCACATCTAATAACAAACATGCAGATGATGCTTATGGGCATGTATCATGATGCTATGCTGTCACGTACTCATAATTAGTATCGATAACCGGTACCGATAATCAATATCGATAATCGGCCTCGATAATCGACATCGATAATCAGCATCGATAATCGACCTCGATAATAAGCATCGATGAGAATGGGCTTAACAAGGCCTAAGGGAAGGTCACAATGTGGACATTCAACCATTATTGCCCATCAATGTGGACATTTAACCAACATTGCTCCCAAGGAGTGGCCCACACAGAGCCTAACATATAGTGGACCTATGGCCTCACACAAGGGCTTCATACATAACATAATGAGTCACATACGATCTCCATGGGCCTCAAACACATTAGATCGGGCCTCACGTATGGGCCTCATACACATCAGATTAGGCCTCACATATGGGCCTCATACACATCAGATCGGGCCTCACATATGGGTCTTATACACATTAAATTGGGCCTCACATATGGGCCACAAATACATCAGATCGGGCCTCACATATGGGCCTCTTACACATCAAATTGGGCCTCACATATGGGCCACAAATACATCACATTGGGCCTCATTCAAAGGCCTCATAAACATCACCATGGGCATCTCACCTGGGCTTAATACACATCACAATGGGCCACATCACATAGGCCTCATATACATCAGGTGGGCCGCATCGCATGGGCCACAAATATATCACAACGGGCCTCATCAATGGGCCATAAATATATCACAATGGGCCTCGTAAATGGACGGCATAGATGAAACACGTACAACATGATGGGCCCACGTGAATGGTCGGTGTGAATACAAAATACATATGTTTAGGTGGGACCCACCCGTCCAGAAATCAGATGGACGATGTGGCTGAAAGCACATACATCATGTGGTGGGACCCACGTCTAGACCACCAGGATGGGGTGGACGAAACACTTACATCATGTGGGCCTAGCACTGTTCCTCATTGGACGGTGTGGACCGCACACACATCACATCAGGCCCCATCCATCAAATGGCCTGCGTGGATGGGACACAAATATCACGTGTGGGTCCCACACGTGTGAGTACAATACATACATCATTATGGCCTACGGATGACTTGGATATAGAACACATTCCTCAAGGTGGGCCCCACCCTTACATGTGCAGCACGTGTAGGCTGGGCCCATGTCCAGAAGATGGGCTTTGCACATGCACATCAGGTGGGCCCTGTTGGCATTTCAAATAATTGGAAGGCCTGAATAACACATACATCATGCGTATAGGGGCCCCATACATCACGAGTGGGCCCCATGTTTGGTGGGCAGCATGGCCTTGCAACACATGTCAGCGGATCATCTAGTGGGCGGTCAGCTCAACAAAGTGCTGGACCTGATGGACGGTCAGCTCAACCAGGTGGCTGGACCTTCTGAATGGCCTAGATCAAACACGTATGTAAGGTGGGCCACGTGGACAGAATCTACGGATGGATGACATGTATGAAACACATACAAAGAGGTGGGTCCTATGTATCAAGACAAGCCCCACCGTTCACGCATCTGGACAGTGGGTGGATGTTTTGGATATAGCACATACCTGTGATTAGACCTACAGATGTACAGTTTGGATACAATAGGTACATCACGGTGGAATCCCACTGTCCCAACATGAACGGTGTGGATCAAACTCATATGATGGGTCCCACAGAAATCTGGTGACGTCTCACCTGCAGCTATATAGCTGGTGTGAGATGCACCAGCCATTCAACTTCCAACAGGTGGGCCCACGTGGGGCCCACCAGGTATATAATATATATATATATATATCATATATATACATATATTATATATGTTACTATATTTTTATTTTTATTTTATTTTATTTTTTATCTATCCCAGCGTCCAGGCCTGGACGACCTGGATGTAAATGCATACATCAAATCAGTGCCCCACCGTCCAGGGGGTCTGGATGGTGTGGGTACACCACAAACATCAAAGGTGGGTTCACGTGGTGGCCCCCCAAAGATTTGGATCGGCTGATATTTGTGTTTTCCTCCAATCAAGCCTGTCCAAATGGACTGCCAGGTGGGCCCTCTCGATGGATGGCATGGATAAAATACATACCTCATGGTGAGGTTCATCCGGGTGGCCCACATGGCCACATCATTACCAAAAGAAATGAAAGAGAGGGAGTGAGAGAAAGAGAGAGACGACATAGTGGAGGGACCCCGCCACTATGGGCCCCTCTCTTCTTTCAGAACACATACATCAAAATGGGTCCCATCACAAGTGGGCCCTCAAATGAAAATCAACATTGGATCACCCACCGATTGCAAATCTTCTAGGCTCCTTGATCTCCGGAGCTCGTAAGCTTCCTCTTTGATGGAGGATGATGATGATTGAAGGGTGGAGATGGGAGATGAGAGGGGTAAGAAGTGGGCCACACCTAGCTTCTCCTCTCCCTTGGACATTTTCCTCTCTTGGTGCTTGGGTTGGAGTGAGAAATGAGAGAGGGAGGAGTGGTGATGGGATGAGAGGTATGGTGGTGTAACGAGAGATGTCATGAGGGTTGACTTTAGTTGAGAGAGGGATGAATGAGTGATGGATGTGTACTTGACTAGTACATTGATTAATTGATGTGAAAGGTTATAGAGATTATCTCGGAATTCACAACGCACTGCATTTTCCTTAAAATAAACGCGGGCCCACAACTCCTGACCTGGGTATCGCATCAGCGCGCAAGATGCTGCATTGGAACCTCGGCGACGGCGCGGTTGCTGGGGTACAAGTCTCGGGTCGAGTCAACTCGGGTTGATAAGGTGTGACTCAGGGTTACGCGCAAATACCGATTACAGATCGTGGGTTGCCGAAATTCGACTGGGAGGACCGCGAGAGTTTAAGGAATGGTACGGTCTAGGATACGGGTCTTACACTCAATGCCAGGGGCAGAACCCTCGGACTTATCATATGAAGCTAGAGGCACGGAGGCAGGGCCACCTATAAAGGATCCAGGACCAGGAGTGCCCATTCCAAGTCACCCGGGCAAAAATGGGGAGGCACCCATCCCCACCAATAGTCAAGGGGAAACACCCCCACCAACAACTCAGCAACACAAGGGGCAGAAGCGGCCTATTCATTGTGTCGACAAAGGGAAGTGGCCTTCCCTTGACTGGATAGACATCAATATCCCACCATAATGTGGACCTTCTGACTGAAGAGATCGAATCAGACTCAGACTCTGAACTCGGTCCCGCAGACATCATGGTCATTGGGATGGATGACCCACAAATACAAATAGAGCAGAGCACCAGGATCGAAAGGGGGAAAGAACCAAGTTGGACAGCCATCCCCCTAACAATCGAATCGGTTAGTAAGCCATCCACGGATGCCGGCCTTAAAAAAAATGCCGATGTAAATAACAGTTGGTACCTCGAATTAGGACAGGATCAATCATGGTTTGCAACACCATCCTGTTCGGGACCCATTGACGACACAAAAAAATCGGAAAACATTCAAAACACAACAACAATAGATATTTCAAAAAACACAAAAATATCAAATATCTCTCAAAATCACAAAACATCAGAAAATCTTCAAAAATCCAAAACAATAGAAAAGCTTGCAAAAATCACTATGCCAAACACTCCACATGTAGCACCAGAGTTCGAGGTCGACTCATACGATTTTGATCTAGAGTTAGACTTCAAACTCATGGGTTTAGATAAAGCCCAGGATGAGGGAAATGATGATACAACTCTCGCACTTGAGGATTCCCTCGAAAGGTTCGAAACAAAGGCCAATGGTGTGGCAGACAATTTCAAAGTTGTGAACTTGGAATCACTGGAACTCCCGAGAGAAGTGCGCATCGGTAGATCACTGTCTCTGTAATACAAGCAGAAGATGATGGAATTCTTGAGACCGAGGTTGTCCAACTTTGCCTTCTCTTACGAAGATATGCCAGGGTTCGACGAAGATTTGGTGGTACACCACTTGCCAACAAATTCCAGACATGAAGCCTATCAAGTAGAAGCTACGAAGAATGAAGCCGGAATGGGCCCTAAAGGTCTTTAATGAAGTCATCAAGCAATACAATGCGGGATTCTTGATAGTCTCCAATTACCCGGAATGGCTCACAAATATTGTACTAGTTCCAAATAAGGACGACAAAGTCAGGATGTGCGTCGACTTTAGGGACCTCAACAAAGCAAGTCTTAAAGACGATTTCCATCTGCCTCACATCGACACGCTGGTAGATAATACTGCTAGACATAAGATCTTCTCCTTCATGGACGGCTTCTCCAGTTATAATCAGTTCAAGATGGTCGTCAAAGATTGTGATAAGACTTTTTTCATCATAACATGGGGAACTTTCTGCTATCAGGTTATACCCTTTGGGCTGAAGAGTGCAGGAGCCACATATCAGTGAGCCATGACTGCCTTGTTCCACAACATGATAAACAAGGAAATGAAAGTCTATGTGAACGACATGATTATCAAATCTCACACGATCAAAGGACATTTTAAAGACCTCAAGAAGCTCTTCAACAGGTTAGAAAAGTTCAAGCTCCGCATCAACCCGTAAAAGTGTGTCTTCGGCGCAAGAGGAGGTAAGCTGTTAGGCTTCATCATCAACGAAGATGGCATCTGAGTGGACGAGACCAAAATCAAAGCAATCATCGAGATGTTCACCACCCAGTACCAAAAAAGAGATTCAGGGTTTCCTTAGGGGGATCTAGTATATCAGCCGATTTATCACACAACTCACGCCCATCTGTGAACCCATATTCAAGCTTCTAAGGAAGAATTTGCCAAAGGAATGGAACGATGACTATCAAACGACTTTCAACAAGATCAATAAGTATCTATTAAATCCTCCAGTGCTCATGCCACCTATCCCAGGTAGGCCCCTACTGCTATACATCTCTGTCACAGCGGAAGCGATCGGATGTGTTCTTGGCTAACATGACGATACAGGGAGAAAGAAGCAACCGATCTAGTATCTAAGCCGATAGTTCACAAGCTATGAAGCCAAATACTCTAGCTTAGAGAAAACGTGCCTCACCCTACTCTTGCTAATGCAACGGTTACAACAATACATGATCGCTCACCCAATCCGTCTACTCACTACATGGACCCATTAAAGTACTTGTTCGAGAAATCGGCACTAAAGGGTAGGATTGCAAAATGTCAACTGCTTCTTTTTGAGTTCAACATCATCTATGTCACTCAGAAGACAATCAAGGGGCAAGCACTGGCTGACCATTTAGCAGCACACTCTCTGCTAGATTACCAACCACTGAAGTCCTTCTTCCCTAACGAGGACATCCTCCTAATCGAGGAAGAAGAAGAAAGAAAGGTAGGAGAGTGGACACTCTTCTTCGACGGAGCCATAAATTCAAAAGGGAGTGGGGTAGGAGCATTACTCTACTCTCCCGATGACGTCCCAATTCCCATTTCCAGGAGATTGGCATTCCAATTCACCAATAATGTGATTGAGTATGAAGCATGTATCCTGGTCTAAGAGAAGCCATAATCCTCAACATGAAGAAGTTACGAGTCTTCGGAGACTCACAACTCATCATTAATTAGACGAATGGTGATTGGAAGACCAAGGATGAAAAGCTGATCCCGTATCACATCTATCTGAAGAATCTGACTGAGGAGTTTGAAGAGATCACATTCTCTTACATGCCCCGAGCCAAGAACCAATTCATGGACGCTCTGGCTACCCTTGCCTCGATGCTGGAAATTCCAAAAGGAGTTGCTAACTGGGAACTCACCGTCGAACTCTAGGAAGAACCAGCATTCTGCCTACAGATTGACGAAGTTGAAACCTCTTCGAACGATCAGCCGTGGTACACAGACATCAAGTAATATCTCGAGCATCAAAAGTACCGAGAAGTAGCGACGTTAACTGATCGTCGCATTATCCAATAGCTAACGGCCCAGTTCACGATCACCGGGGGCATCCTCTACAAGCGATCCTTTAATCAAGTCCTTCTCTGTTGCATGGACGAAACAGAAGCAACACAGATCATGCCAGAAATCCACGAAGGACTATGCGGCCCACACATGAATAGACATATGATGGCAAAGAAGATCCTACGGCTCAGTTACTATTGGCTAACGATGGAGACAGATTGTTGCTAACACGTCAGGAAATGCTTCAAGTATCAGGAACATGTGAACCAGATTCATGCGCTCGCTTCCGAACTCTACAACCTGACGACACCATGGCCCTTCTCTATATGGAGACTTGACATCATCGGCAAGGTCAACCCCAAAGCTTCAAACGGGCATGAGTACATCCTGGTGGCAGTAGATTACTTCACCAAATGGATAGAGGTAGCATCCTACATCACCATCGCAACGTCTCACGTAATTAAGTTTATGAAGAATGATATCATCAGCCAGCACAGGGTTCCTCATACCATTATTACAGACAACGGGACTTTGTTCGTCAATAAAAGGATGGGCAATTTCCTCGACAATTTTAAAATTCAACATCATCGGTCAAGCCCCTACCGTCCTCGTATGAATGGTGGGGTTGAAGCTGCAAACAAGACTATCATCCGCATACTGGAGAAAATGGTCAAAACATATCGCGATTGGTCGAAAATGTTCCCATACGCACTTTGGGCTTATCGAACATCTGTACGGTCAGCTACAGGCGCAACTCCATACAAACTCGCATACGGAATGGAAGCAGTACTACTAGTCAAAATCAAAATCCCATCACTCCGAGTATTGCTGGAGAGCAAAGTCGAGGAGGGTGAGTGGGAACAAGTAAGATACGATCAACTGCATCTGGCAGACGAAAACTGCACGTGTGCGCTAAGTCACTCGCAATTCTACTAAAGAAGGATCGCCCGGGCTTACAACAAGAGGGTCCGAAAAAGAAGTTTCAAAGTGGGTGACATGGTCATGAAGCGTATCATACCGCCACACTTGCCAGATCCCAGAGGAAAGTTCAAACCCTCGTGGGATGGACCGCTGATCATTCGGGAGGTACTTCTAGGAGGCGGTCTTTAGCTCATCAGTCTGAAAGGAGAATCTTCCCGAGCCCACCAACGCCGACAACGTGAAGAGCTATCATGGCTAACCATACCTAATCTTGTCAATGATTACAATCACAAAAGTTGTACCCATCACTTCCCCCCAACCAAAAAAAAAAAAAAAAGAGAGAAGAGAAAAGCACCCTTCGTCCGTCAAAAATAAAAAATATACCCACCACTTCTCCCACTAAAAATACCCATCACTTCTCCCAGATAAAAATATATATATATATATATATATATATATATGTCATCTCTCTCATATAAAAAAAACCACAAAAGAAGAAGAAACAAAGAAAAGAAAAAAAAAAAAAGAGGGAAAAGACAAAAGCTCAAAAAGAAGACAAAAACGGAGAAGAAAATAAGATCATCATCCCCAAATAATCCAACTGACATAAAACAGCTTACAATTGTGATCAAAGACAAGGATAGGAGGGAAACCAATCGATCGGCTATGAAGGAAACCTCTCCATCCTTTTTAGCACTTCGAAAAAAAGAAGAAGAAGAGAGAAACATGCCTAAACAAAAGGGCGAGTTGAAAACCCAAAAGGGCGGCTCGAGTAAAAACAGCGGGTATGTAGCGGATTTGGTGAAAACCCGAAAGGGCGCCAAGGGTAAAAACAGCACCGCTGCCAAGGGGCAAGCAAGATAAAAAATCCGGGACGTAGTGAAATTCTGAAAGGACGCTATGGGCAAAAATGACGGGAAAAGCCAATCGTAGTGAAAACCCGAAAGGGCGCTACGGGAAAAAATGGCTAACAAATAAAAAAATAATAAAAGTGTAGGCACAGAAGAATCCAAGGTAGCAAGTGCAACAACAAGATATAAGGAAAGGACTGACTTTGGATCAGTATTCTATCAGATTCTATTCAAATCCAAAGGACACGATCCTGGACACACTCTCGGGGAACCAAGATCTCTGGTACACAATCTAAACTATTGCACACAATATGGGATGAGCCCAATATTTTGATCCCAATCATCCAAAACTCAAATCTAAACCTGAGCTAGCATTCTTATCAAAAGTCTTTTCCATCACTTGCTCCTTTTACTTGTAAAAACAACGAAACAAATATATATATATATATATATATATATATATATATATATATCCATCTATACAGGACAAACAGCTGGTCAAAATTAGGGATCCCAAGTAAGCTCCTATCCCTCATGTATCAACAATCTTTGCCTGAGTCGCTCTACCTCCATGCGCAAATAGAAGACCTCATCCCTCTCCAGGCGATGTGCAGCAAGTATGCCCTCATCATACCGCCTCCCCACTGCCAGTCGGCGGGCCATATCCTCACAGGAACGACGAAGAATGACAATCTCAGATATAAGATGGCCATGCGTCGCGAGCAGAAACAACGGATTAATGAATAGCTGTTCCTCGAAAGCCTTCAACGAATCATTGACACATGAGGAGGATGAAGCAGTATCGCCAACCATGTCTCGATCATTGGCCTCATCCACCAAGTGCCAACCGGGGACTTGACGTTAAAGCGACTGCTTTGCCACCCATCGCTGGTATGGTACTATCACCAAGGGTGGAGCTCAAGACTCGAACTCCAGAGCCGCCGCATCCAAATAGCCCTACCAGGAAATCCTGACTCATCGATATAGAGCGATCAAGCCAGAAGGAAGAGGAGCATGTCCAAATCTAAAAAAGGCAAAGTTGGGAACATCCTGCTAGAAGCCAAACTGCAAAAGAAAATGAGAAGGATGATAAAAGCAATATCCTTGGAGGCCTAGAAACAACAAGGAGTGTGTGCTGAGCTGCAGATTAAAGGAGTACAGCAGAGCCATGGAGCCTCCCAGCTAACCTCCCATCCTTGGAGTTGGGAGAGCATGCAACGGTAAAGTGACTCGGTGGCCTTCACACCAAGGGGAAGGTCATCAAGCAATAGAGACAACACATCATCACGACGGGAGTCAGGCCACAAAAGTAGAGGGGTCATATAAAGATGCTCCCACAACCATACCTAGAGAAAGACACAAGTCGAGCTCAAGTTGCAAGTAGATAACAAAGCAGAGGAAAGGAAAGAGGACCAAACTAAGAAGTACCTGAAGGAATAAGAGGCAACCCCGGAGGATACGAGTATGACACAGAGAGCACTCATTCAGGCCCAAAAAGAGCTTCGCTAGCACCATAGAGACTATGCTCCAACGACCCAGAACGTGATGGAAGACATCAAGCAAAACCACCAGAGACGACTGTCGCCAGCTTGAGGAGAGTAACTCCGCCAAGACACAGAAGATCAGTGCATTCACGCACTGAAGCTGGTGGTCAGATCCCTAACCCCCTCGAGCAGTAGAACAACGATCATGTAGAACCTCGACCAAAAGCTCATCGGCTCTACCCTCTGTAGTGGGAAAAGCAGCTGAAAATCTAAACCAAGGACCCAGATCAGCAGGATGAACCAGCTTGGATGAAGGAATGTAAGGCTTTCGAGCAAGAGGAAGACCAGACAAGAGCGCAAACTCCTTTAAAGACAGGCCCAGCTCTAAATCATTGAAGAAAAATAGTTTCAATGCTGGAACCCAATCATATGACGTCGCGCTCAACGGTCGCCAGTCTAGGAAAACTATGTGGAAATGAAGAATCTCCCGGAAGCCCAGGGAGCCCAGCTCAAAGATCTCGGACTCGGTTAAGCTCTCAATCCAGATATGCAACCGCTCAGAATAGGTGCTGCGTGGCTGCAGCCGACAAGTCCGAACGGGCATGCCCTCTACAATCTGGAACCCTGGATCAACAAGCGAGTCATAAAAAATGGGAATGCCCTCATCCAGCAGTTCTATCTCATGGTGTCGAAAAAAGCCTGACCCGCCCATCGTATCTTAAAGAGTACCCTGGAAAGCTGCAAAAGGTGGGCCCGAGTCTCCGACGACCGCCACCTCAGAAGTAGTCTGAAAAGTACATGCCCTAGGAGCTGTAACACCTAAAGTACCCTAGTAACTGACTGGACCAGTACCTTAATCCCTGACAACAATAGCTTGTCCCATCACAGCCTCGAAATATGCGCCAAATATCTGACCTAAGCCAGCCATAGGAGGTCCATCACCCGCCAAATCCAAACCGCTCGAACCATCAAAAGGGGGGCCGCCACCCGTCTGGATCCAATTTGCGCCATTTACACCGCTTGGGTCCATCAACATAGCATCCTCACCATCCAAGCGTGGCCCAACAAGATCCGGACCATCCACCATCCCTCTAACACCATCCACACCATCCAATGGTCCAACCATTCCAACATCCACAACACCTAATGACCCACAAAACATGGAACCATCAAATCCATCCAAGCCATCAAACCCATCAAATCCAACAAACCCATCTAATCTATCCAATCTCACCTCATGGCTACCATTGATGGTAGTAGGAGCCATGCCATAAATGGCATTAACCTCTCTAAAAGAGCTCATCACACCACCACCAACCCCAATCAATCTACCCATAAATGAGCTCTCACCAACATAAATGAAAGACCCACCACCCATCTCTCCATCATACATGTTGGGCCCACCAACATTTCCGTCATGACCAACCATAATAAAGACAAGAGAAGAAGAAGACGAAGGAGAAAAAGGACAGGAGAAGGGGACAAAAAGGAAGAAGAGAGAGCAAAATGAATGATCAGAGAATCTAAGAGAAAGGAAAAATGGCAAGGGAAGTTGTTGAAAGTAGACAGAGAAGAAGGGAGTTTGCTGGAAGAAAAGATGGACGGAGGTGGTAATCCAATTATCGCCGGTGGTAATCCGAGTACCGCTGTCAGACCCTGACATCTCTGCACCACTGACAAGACTGAATGGGAAGGAAAAAAGTTAGCGACAGTAGTCCGACTATTGCCCGGGCCCACTTTTTAGCGAAATCAAGGTGGGGTCCACTTCAGGGGCCTTAGAACATGAAATGTCTACCAAAAAGTCAAAGTGAGATTACAAAAATGATCAAGGACGAGAAGCAGCATCAAGCAACCAAAATTTCATATATATAAAAAATTATATAGCTAGTGATACGTGATCACATGATACAATGGAACTAGTCATCATCAGGTATATAGTCATCTGCATCCTTCTAGCGAACATGTGGCCCCAAAAGTCCCCCTCCAGCAACACATGCACTACCGCCCAGAGCATAGGCAGGCTGCAAGATCGGGCCAATACCGTATTGCTCACATCATGAGTTGTACTCCCTGGCTGGATCGACAAAGGCACTGGCATTAAACCCCTCCAAAGCAGCAGTCAACTCCTACTCGGGCATCGTCCTCCAATCTGACGGACCGACCGGAGGGCTACGAGGAACCAAAGGACTGCCAATCAACTACCAAAAGAGCCTCTCTCCAAGATACCATTTTGTCACGCTAGGGTCTTCCAGGATGCGGTGCTGTCGCAAAGCCTGAAAAGCCTCTTGAGTTGTGGGAGTAAGCGCTGCATTTGACCGAGATACGGCCTGGTGCGAAACTGCAGAAAACTGGAAAATTAGAGACAAACAAAAAAAGAGGGCAAGAGCAACTAAAAAGGGGGCATAACAATCGCTTACATCATCAGGGACCAAGGCATCGACGTTTGACCTCCATGCAGGGTCAAGGAAACTACGCGTACGGCTGCGGTTATCTTTATACCACAACATCATACTTGGAAAAGGAGGAGAACGGTTGATTAGAGTGGGTGCTAGATGCGAAAAATGGTTAAAAAAGAAAACCTGCATGGGGCCTCAATCAGAAACTACGGGTAATCATCTTAAGGGGAGTGTACAGATAAAAGGGCTTGATCGTACCTCGATGATCGGATAGAAACCAGTCAAGGACCTACTGAGGCAGCGATTGACTTTATCCAAACCCTCGTACAAATGAGCAAGGAGGGCCGTATTCCAATTGTATGGCGTGGGGAAAGTGATGTCAGCCACAAGCGACAACAGACGGGAACTCACCAGCTCATTCCTGTGACAAAAAAACATCGTTCTCATGGTGTACAATATCAAGGCACGGGCCTTCACAAGGGCCACGACCTCGGTCTCAGGAATGCGCCAGGAAAAATTGGCGAACAACCAAAGTAGCTTGAACCAATGGCAGAAAAATTAAAGGGATCTGACATCATCTCTAGCAGGCTCATCCAATCGTCAGGACAAGGTATCGGGAGATCATCCTCAAATGGGATGGATCCCCTATCATACCTCAGACCCCAACTGCATGTAAATGTCATATGGGGTGATCCCCCATTCCCCAAAGGGCAAATGGAAAGTGTGGGTCTCTGCATGCCATCACTCCATCAAAACAGAAAAGAGGGACATGTTCGTCTTGCTAAGACGAACTCGGAACAGATAAGCAAAAAGTGTGCACTCCAATATGTTAAAAAAATAGAGGCTGAGGATCATGAAACCAGTCTGGCTAGTGCATCCTGACTCCATGACCCCTCAAGATCGTAGGAGCACCACCCTCCCTAGCCACATCAGATAAGTGATGGCCCTCGTAAGGAACATAATACGGATTAGCAGACTGAGGAGAAGGGCCAGGCTCATTCCTACTATGGCGAGGCATGCTGCACAAGCAAGATTTACATGTAAGTATCCTTCTCGCTACCAAGCCTAAAACTCAAGTCAATGGTCAAAGACCAAATCAAGGAGACTGAGTCAAATGGTCAAAGCCCGAGTCGAAGCTCAAGTCAATAGTCAAAGCCCAAGTCAAAAAGTCCAAAGACAAAAAGTCATAGCCAATGGTCAAAGTCCAAAGACAAAAGGTCCAAGTCAATGGTCAAAGTCCAAAGACACAAGGTCCAAGTCAATGGTCAAGGCTTAAATGCTTAAAGCTCATCCAGATCCATTTTCGAAAATCCATATCTTTAAGGCCCAAGCCTAGTTTAATGAACCTACTTTCAAGAGCCCAAATGCTCAAAGCTCATCAAGGCCTATTTTCAAAAGCCCATATTTCTAAGGCTCAAACCCACTTTTCCGAGGCCCATTCTCTCGGCCCACATGTCCATAGTTCAGGCCCACTTCCATAAGTCCATATTCTCACAAGCCCATCTCAAGGTACATTCCAACTTGACCAAATCAGGGCCATAATTTGAGGCCCACTAGAGGAACTTATGGAATAAAATATAATCAAGCTAAAATGGGTGACCCACTCCACAAGTGGTGTCCTGCCATCAAGATCCATACCATGAAAGTGCTCAAGTGAGCCTTAAATCATCCATCCTATGGTCAAACCAAATAAAAGAGTGGGGCTCCCTTTCTTATCACACCACACTCTGACAAAACAAAAGACAAACAAAAATAAAAAAATCCAGCCATTCCTATGGCCCGAAATAAAAGTCCAGCAATATCTAATGATTGAGATCTAGCCAAAATGATCTAACGGTGCCGATCATAGTTCTCCCAAGCCCAAAAGAAGATTCAAGGCCACAGATGAACTCCTTCAAAAAAAATAGCCTATAAAGAAGATCCAGCCAAAGCAAACATGATAAAATCCATGGATCATCCACCTGAAAAATGAAGAAGGAAAGAAATCAGAAAAAACCGTCGAGATCAATGGCCAAAGAGAGCTTTCAGGGACAACAATGGTGTCCCTGGACGTCCATGGAGTAAAATCAAATAGGGGAGAAGGGCACACCAATCGGACCAGCGTCCATTCCAAACCAGCGGACAAAATCGGACTGCCACTGGCGGTAGTCCGACTGCCGCCCCTGACTAGATTTGCATGGGACAGCGGGATGGTCCCCTTTGATAGGATAAGACTTCCGAACCTCTCTTAGATTCAATGGACAATAACCCTAAAGGTAAGAAAAGATAAAAATGAGAGAGAGAGAGAGAGAGAGAGAGAGAGAGAGAGAGAGAGAAGATTCCTCTCATAATTCCATCTCAAAATATCATGAGAAATTCAAAATCTTGCGAGAAATTGAGAATCTTGATAAAGTAGAATTTGAAATTGCTGAAAAATACAAAAATACATAAAAAAAAAGAAAAAAAAAGGAGAAAAGGAAAAATCCCAAAAAATGCAAATGAACTATGATTAATGCCCCATTAATTTATTAGTGGAGACCATCTGACTATTTGATCCGAACTGTACAATAAAAACCGGACGACTGTGCTCACTGGCAAGATTGGACGGATCTTTCAAAAAATTCAAAAAATATTTCAAACCATTGGCCACATCAATTTATCTATGGAGGTAATGTAATTTTTACAAATAAAAACCAAATGACGACGCCCACCCACGAGATCGAACGGATATTTTCTAAAAAAAAAAATCTTCAAATAAATTCCCTAAGGAGTCTAGCTCTGAAGAGGATAGTTTTCAAACAAAAAGTTTTCAAAAAACACATGTGGCACGCAGTACATTGAGGAATCTTCCATATTCTCCGGTTGCGGTCAGTGCAAATAGCTAAATAAGATTCGATCTCTCCTGGTTTTTCTGGAGGATGATCGAATCCGTACATGATACATGTATGATTGGCCCGATCTCTATATTTGGACAGTCATACGAATGCTAGTAGAAATGATTGGATCTATCTTTAGAAAGAATAATTAAACTCGAAGTGACAATAATCTATTGTAACCAAAGTATCAGAATCAGCGGACTGCATGGTAAAAGATTACCTCTATATACCTAGTCCGGGATGTTCAAAAAGTTTGATCGAGTCTAAGTCGGTGTAGTGAGTTCCCTGTAAGGCCGCATGAATGCGCAAGATAGTTGACCACTTTGACGATCAAACAGAATAAATACTCCCAAGGTGATTACGTGGCAAAGGAAATGACAGATCAAACAGTACAAGAATCCTCGTAAAGCCGCAATAATGTGCAGAGGCCCTACTTTTCAGACTTACCCTCTAATGCTATTAACGATCTGATGTGAAATGGTTGTGATTGGTGACCTGTAATGCCGCACCAACGCACATGGACAATCACAACATTTTTCTCAGCTCTCATGATATGTGCAAGTCATCTCTTTTTCAAATAGTCAGCTGACAATAATACAATGGTAGGCAACATATTCGAATCACTATCCTTTCTGACCAGAAGGGTGGGGTGTCCACTTGCTTTAACCTTCGGTTGCTTGCAACCTCGGTTAAAGAGGGGCATCTGTAGACACCCCACCCAGGTTAACATCTTGAAAAGATAAGGACAATTCAGACCATGATCAATAACCCAAACCCCAATCTGAACCCAAAACCTTAAAACCTAGCCTAACCTGTATTCCAATCCGAATTGAAACCCTGTCAGAATTAGATTATACATATAATTCAGCATGGACACCCACCTATTCGAACCCAAGAACCTGAAAAGAAGACCATCGGATGAACCGGTGCATCAAACGAGGCCCATGAAAGTGTTATGTTGATAAACCCTTAGTTTTGTCAAATTTTGGTGTGACAAATCAATTCAAGTTTGTATCTTGATTTGTATCAAACTTGTGCATATGTTCGCATTGAATCTTCGACGTTCGTTCTGAATCTATCTTGCCGATATTACGACGAACTTACCGAGATCTTCAAATTAGAAGAAAGTGAAGACTTTTATATATTAAGTGAAGACAGAGTTTTCAAGAACATTGCGGTTCAAGATTTGGAACCAGAAAAGTCCAAGAACTCAAGACCTAGTTGAAGATTATGTTAGGTATGTTAAGTTTAAGCTTTGAAGATCGTAACAATTAAAGCTACTGAAGTGATCGATAGATTAAGTGTTCATATGTTCTATCTCACAAGTAAGGTATGATTGACCTAGATTGACCTTAGATCATGATTAGATCATTTTATAATTTTGGTTGATCATTTTGGTCATTTTATAAGTGTAAAATTCTGTTCTTTTGACTAGCCCTAGCACTGGCTCGACTAGTCCTAGTATTTCCTCGACCAGTCCAGGATTTGTTATGAATTTTCAAAATTTTTTTGTTGGTCTACGACCAGTCCTGGAAACTGCTCGACCAGTCGTGTGAATAGTGCTCGACCAGTCATGTAGTGCTCGACTCATTTTCTAGCGAGTAATCTGGACTCACACGACTAGTCGTGTGGTTTCCATGATCAGTCGAGCAGGCCACTCGACCAGTCGTGTGACTAAAAAATCTTATCGTGCCTGAATTTTTGAAAATCTGTTTAGATAAGGCCAGTCGTAGATACACAAAGGCCAGTCGTGTGAACCGATTTTTCACCTATAAATAGTGCTCAAATTTTAAAGTTTTCTATTCAATTCTTATCATTCTTAAGCAATTACTTTGAGATTATTTTGAGTACATTTTAAGCCATTTTGTGCATAATTTAGATTCTTTATAGTAGCTCTTGTAATTTAATTTTGATTCTCTATTCCATATTAAAAAGGGATATTTGACTTACCCTTTCTTGAGATCAAAATCAATATAAAGCCCTTGCTGATTTAATTAAAAATTATCTAGACTTAGAACCTTATACACTTATGAGACTGAACGTTGAACATCTACGTTGTCATCACGTTGGTTCTACCAGGCTGCTTCAGAGTCGTCATACAGATAAGTTTTTTCTTTTTCTGTAATTCAATTCATTTATGGTTTGTGTGATTGTTACAGAAAATCTCTATTTTGGTTTTGTCTGAGGTGATCCAGAAAATCTTAGAACGATGGATTTTTAAATTGTGTAAGCTCATCTAAAGACATAATTGTGAAGGCTTTAGGTGAACTTTGAAAAACCTATTTTGATTAGTGAACGCTAATATCTCGAGGGAGTGGATATTATGAGTGTAGTTGTGTGGCTGTTGTTTAACAGTTGGTGTACACACAAGCAAACCACTATAATTCTTTGTGTTTGATGGATGTGTGATTTATTTCTTTATCTTTTATAGTTTAAGATTGTGGGATGTATTTGTGGATGTGAATATTGTAATCTTTATATTTCAGCATTGTGTGGTGAATGTTGTAATAAACTAGTTTCTATTTCTTTCATATCCTCTTGAGTTTGAGTTTTTGATACTCACCCATGTTCTAGTAAGGTTGTCCTGTTATAAACCATTGGTTTTTGGTGTCAGGTTATCCTTAGAACCAAGTCTGTATCAACCTCTCAATACTTGATTTTTGAGGTTGTTATTTCTCTCTATTATTTACATTTCATTTGGCTATCTGTTGTTTATATTCCACTTATTAATTTTTATTTAGCATAGTCATATTCACCCCCCCTCTAGGACAAATAGCTCGCCCTTTTCAGCCCACATGCTCGAGCCCTGCCCAGGCGGTAGTTTGACTACCCCCCGATTACTTTCGCTCGCGGGGCGCATGTGTCTCCGACTAACAGCTGTCTCTGCGCCCGTAAGTCAACTTTCTTTTGAAATTACCCCTCCAGCCAGCATTATTTATCATTTTACCAACTCCAAGAGCCAAAGAGAGTGCATCATGTGGGGTCCCTCTCTCCTCAACTAATCACAAACTGACATGTCCGCATTTACCCCTCTCAAACCCAGGAATTACCACATTGCCATTAGAGAAGGCTATAAATAGCCCTCTCCTCTTCACATTTTCACAACAACAACTTCCACTTTCCAAGTGTGTGAGAGAGAGAGAGGGAGAGAAGAAGAGAGTGTGAGTGAGGGTGAGAGAGAGCTCCCAAGCCTCAAAGATCAGATTTTTTTAGCCATCTCTTAGCCTCCTCCTAACCTTCTCAATTCCAAGTCTATCATGGATTGATCATAGTGCAACCCATGTCTTAGCCTATTCAAGTTCAAGCCAGAAATCTTTTCATTTTATGTATAAGCATTCATCTGACATCTATTCCCTTCTCAACCCCCCCCCCCCCGCTCTTCTAGATTGCTAGTGAACGTATGCTCTGCGACCTACTATATATCTTGTCACATAAAAAACTCTTAGTAGCCTAGTCCACTTTTCTTAACTCTTTGCATAAGCATCATCAGATCTGCCTTCTAGGTACATCGTTAGATGTATGCTCTGTGGCTTGCTGAAATCTCGGATCTTGCTACATCAGAAATCCACGTGTATGCCTAGTCTCATCTCGACCACAACATCCATCATCTCTTAAGATTACTTTTCTGCACCAAGTAGAGATCGTACCTTTGTATGGGTAGAGAGGGTGCCTAACACCTTCCCTCTTTGTAACCGAGGTCCCTTACCTGGAATCCCAGATCGTAGACTAGGAGTTAATCTAAGGTAGGAGAGTCTTCGAATTTCTCTAAATCTTACATATTCCGTAGGATCTAGCCGATTGTGGGATTTTGAGATTAATTGGCTAGTGGCGACTCCAACATTCATAAATTGGCTTACTAACCCCCACCTTTCAAACAACAAAACATTTAAATCAGCGTGGGCACCGATTTTCAGCATTCACAGATGGCCAGAACTCTCTTTCTTTCTTTCGCCATTGTGGTTTTCTGGTAGAGTAGGAACGATTTTGATGTTGTTCCCATAGACAGCGCCAAACTATTGATGCAGAAATCTGGTTGATCCTTCCTCAACTCTTATTCACGAAAGTACCTATGATTTATTATGAAATAAGATAAGACATTGGGGGTGCCAGTTAAGGCTGAGGACCCTCCCATACCTAAGTCATGATATAGACTTGCAGGAGTAGAAGAATCGGGTGTTGTGTGTGTACCTTTCACCGTAGGTGGAGTCCTTATTTATAGCCTTTTGGGGGCAGCGTCGTACATGGCAATGCCTCTTTATGGTGGATGCATATTGTAGAAGAGATCTTCCTCCGGACATGTCGTGATTGATTTCCTTATATCCTGCAAATATCTCGGAGGATAATCCTATCTTTATAGCAAATATCTCGGAAGATAAGAAGATAATCTTATCTTTATATATTATAAGTGTATTTATATCCCGAGGCCGACTTCTAAAGTTGGTAACCGAGGTCAAGGTCTTTATTTGAGGCCGACCTCCGAGGGAGAGGTTGATACCCAAGGGTAAGGTGGGGGTGATTTTTCAGTCCGCAAGCAATCCATAGTCTTCGAGTCTGTTCATCTGGTCAGTCCATTTTTACCCACAATATTTCCTCTGAAGACTCATTTTATTTTCAAAATTATTCTAATACCGAAATGCCATGAATTTTTCCTTAAAGAATAATTATTTCAAGAATTATAGCTCATAAATCAATTCAAGAAGAAACCACTTGGGCCTTATTTACTCTAAAGACCCATTTTACAAGTCGTTTGGTTTTCCAATTTCCTATAAAATGCAAAGTACATGAGTGAGTGTTTATGTCACGCCCCAAACTTGGGAACCGGACTCACAAAATTTTTGGTCGTCGAATTCGGTGCCGACAGTCTCCGTAGTATCCCATTCTCGGCTCTCAATTCTCATGCGCTAGGTTTCAATCCTGGGATCCTACAAGGAGGATTTTCAAGGTGAATTTTTTTTAAGGAGCATAACCACAAGTGTACCCAAATTACAAAAAACATCATCACCACATATCCATTAATATAATCTTTGAGTACAATGTTGAAAAGGTAAATACATGATATAATAAAACTTCAAAAGATCGGGTACATGCTTATGCCTCAATGCTGCTATGGTCTAGCATAACCTGCACATAATGAAAGTGCATAAGCTTACTACAAAGCTTAGAGAGTGCGTGCGTGTATGCGCAATGCATGTGCCAAGCATACAAATATGAAAGTAAGCAGAATGATGGAGGCCAGATTGGCATGTCCATAAATACTATAAGCCCTATCCAGGCTATGCGATGCAAAGACATACTAGGTTAAATGTCATATGTTAAGGATGTAATGCATTATGAAAATCCTGATGTCTAAACCATATCTCAGTACGATTCTCATCTAGAATCATTGGGGTCTAGTACACTCTGACACTAGCCTACCGCCCCATCTCGCACATGACACAACGAGTGAAAGAGACCTCACTATTCGCCTTATTAGTGGTATGTCAATCCCCACCCGGCTGGCCAATAGCGGACCCAATTCATGAGCTGGTCAGACTCTACCCAGCACATTATTAAAGTTCGTTGACTTATCATAAATCATGTGATCAATTTTTGGCATACTACTCGGACGAACGACCATGAATCATAAGAATAGCCAATCATCATGTACAAGGTAATCAAATTCCATATTCCACTATAGAACATACGATGGAAAAAGGACTGACAAAGTTGGTGTATGTAGTCAGGATGATAGTACGTGGTATCGCAAGCCATGGGGTTAGTCACAAGGGATTTCTATCTAAACCAGTTTCATACTTGATTTGGATAGCTAGACTCAATGTTGTAAACTCCTGATCTCAGGTTAGTCGCGTACCTAACCGAAATCATGGCCATTGTGAAGGTACTCATAATGATTTAGTTGCGCACCACCAGCTCTAGTGAGCAGTAAATGAATGAATGTATGAGTCAAATGCTGAAAATGCAAGTCCTACTTAGTAAGTCCACATTTCAGTATAGTTATCATTACTGGAATCATCACCGAGGTCTAATACACTCCACACTGATTGCCGCCCCATCGCGCACATGCCCAGGTGAGTGGAAGAGACCTCATTATCCACCTTGCTAGTGGTATGCCAATTGTAAGACCCGTATCCTAGTCCGTACTATTCCGAAGGCTTCTGCGATCCTTCCAGTCGAATTCTGGCAATCCTCGACCTAAAGTCAACGTTGCGCACGATCTTAAGATGAGACTTGCATGCCAAAGTCGGCTCAACCCAAAACATATACCTTGGCGACCGCGCCGTCGCCGTGATTCTAATGCCACGACTCATGCACCGACCTGATACCCAAGCTAGAAGATGTCGGCCCACGTTCAGTTCGAGGAAAACGCCGCGCATTGCAAATCCCAAGAGAATGTCCCATCAATCATGTCATAAGTCAAGTACTCCATCCCATCAAATCAAGTACAAGCACCTATCCCCCTCTTACATCACCCTTACCTAAAGTCAACTTTCCCATAACCTCACCATCTCTCTCCCATCATTCCTCTCCCATCATCTCTCTCTCTCTCTCTCTCTCTCTCTCTCTCTCTCTCTCTCTTTCATTTTCTCTCATTCTCCAAGCAAGCATCTCACGTCCAAGCAAGCTTCCATGGGAGAGCTTGTGTGGCCCACTTTCCTATCTCTCATCTCCACCATCCAAGTTTGATCCCGACCGTTGAAATTGTTCAATTGGAGCTCTAGCATGCATTGGTGGAAGAAGGAAGGAGAAATCTAAGGTGGGTGCTTCTCTTCTCTCCTTCCCTTTCTTTTATGATGAGTGACCCACCTAATGATGTATGTAATATCCAGACCGTCCATCTAGTGGCATCGGCCCACCTTGTTGCCCACCATCCAACAGCTTTGTTGCCGGATTTTTATTTTTTTAGGGCCAACCTGGCTATGGAAAAACACAAAGTTCAGCTTACTCCAGGGCCATGTGGACCACCTATGTGGACCCTTCCATTATGTATGTATTTGCTCCATGTTGTCCATACAGACAGCCTTGCTGTCCAGACACTGGACGTCTGGTAGGGGCCATCTTGCTGCCGCTTTGAGGAGACCCTGTTTGAAGGGAAAATGCAAACATCAGCTTAATCGGATGGTGGGCCACGCACGTGTGACCCACCTGATGTATATGTCTTCCATGTTGTCCGTCCGGCCAGCCCAGTAGGGCCAGCGGCCATCTGGATCACCATCCAGATCACGGAGCTGGCCATGATGTAGGTGTTATGTCCAGACCGTCCAGTCCTTGGACGAGGACTGGACCCCAAATGATGTATCGGTTTTACCCACGCCGTACGTGTTGAATGCAGCACGTGGGGCCCACTTCAACGATGTATGAACCCATGCCATCCACACCCTACATTTTGGACCGCTTGTTGGGGATGTTAATCCACATAGTTGGTCCAGCGTCCTAAGGGTCTGGACGCTGGACGCTGGACTCTCTTTCTAATATAATATTATATTATATTTTATATATATGTGTGTGTATATTTATAATATATATGATGTTATATGGTGGGCCCTACGTGGGACCCACCGTGATATATGTACTTTATCCTGTTGCAACAGCAGGATGGGACCCACTTCTGAGTGGATTCCACGTGGGGCATGCAACGCTGCCTCTTACACCGTTTCACATACACACACATATATAATATAATATATCATACTATATATATATAATGCTATATATGATATAATATTTTATATTAATAAATTTCCATGGTGGGCCACTCCTACGTGGGACCCACCCAGATGTATTTATCCTATATCCACACTGTCCATATGCCTGACGGTGGGACCTTGTGACATATGGGTCTTACCTACATCGTCCAAATGTGGACCCCACCAGACGATGTATATGTGACATCCAAACCGTCTATCCATTTGACAAATGAAGCAGATTAGCTGCTGTAACTCACACCAGCTATATGGCTGATGTCATAACCTCAGCAGGCCCATGGGACCCCACCTCAATGCGTGTGATCTATAGCCACGCTGTTTGTCCATTTGATGGACGTGGGACCCACCCACATGTGATGCACGTGTGGGGGTGGGGCCCACCTTGATGGAGTGTATTTTACCTATACCGTCCAAGCATGGTAGACGTGGGAGCCCACCATGATGTCTGCGTTTCATCCATGCTACCACCGTGATGTATGTCATTATCCACACCTTTAATCCAGCAGATCTGGACACTGTAACCTGATCACCACCCTACATATATATATATATATATATATATATATATATATATATATATATATATATATATATATGTGTGTGTGTGTATGTCTATATGTGGTGGGCCCCCATGTGGGACCCACCTGCTGGATGGAAAGGCTGGGTATCTCACTCTAGCTACTGTCTTGGCATCCCAAGTCCTGTGGGACCCGCTAACGTATGGAATTAAATCCACACTGTCCACTCATCTGTGAAGACCCCACCGTGATATATATGTTGTATATTCACACCGTCCATTCTTGTGGCCCCCACATAATGTATGTGTTGTATCTACTCCGTCCATCCATTTTGACATGGGCCACACTTTGATGTATTTATTGTATCCACATCATCCATCCCTGGATGCGGGACCCACCTTGGTGATGTATCTGCTACACCGTCTAGCATGGGATAGTGGGCCCACCATGATGTATGTGTTTTATTGATGCAGCCCATCTTGATGTATTTTGTGGCCCATTTGTCAAGCCCATCTTGATATACTTTGTGGCCCATCTGTCAAGCCCACTTGATGTGTTTTGTGGTCCATTCAAGGTGCCCACCTTGATATACTTGTGACCCATTTGCGTGGCCTACCTTGATATATTTATGGGGCTCATTAGTATGACCCAATGATGTGGCCCAACTTGATATGATGAGGCCCAGGTGCAGGGCCTACCTGTTACGTATATCAGGTTTATGTGCAGGGCCCGCATGTTATGTATTTGTAGCCCTTTTTGGCTTGACCCATTGAGTGGTATTCTAGGTCCATATAGTGGGGCCCATTTGGTGTACATGAGGCCCATGGACAAGGCCCATTGAGATGTATTTAGGGCCCACGAGTTGAGACCAATTAAGATATATTGAGGCCCACTTGATTGTATTAGGCCCATGTGTAGGGCCCACCTATTGTGTGTTTGAAGCCCATGGGTTGTGGCCCATTGTAATGTGTTCGATGCCCATGGGTGAGGCCCATTGTGATATATATGTCCCTTCTGTGAGGCCGTGGGCCCACTGTACATTTGACTTTATGTGGGCTACTCCTTGGGAATAATGTTGGTTAAATGACCACATTGATGAGCAATAACAGGTTTAATGTCCACATTGTGACCTTCCCTTAGGCCTTGTTAGGCCCATTCTCATCATTCTCTTAGTAAGTTAACCCTAATTAGTGAGCCTCATTCACCATAGACAGATGATTTTACACAATTGGATTTGATATAACCACGGTCAAGGCCGATTTCGATTGACGCTTCCAACTCCAATTGTCATGACCGATTTGCCGACTTTGATTATCGATCGATTCTGATTGATGTGACCGATTACCGATCGTGGCCGATTATTGATTGACGTAGCTGATTGCCAACTCTGCTTGTCATGGCCGATTGACCGATTATCGATCAAGGTTGATTATCGTGACCGATTACTGATTGTGGCCGATTATCAATTGACGTGGCTGATTGTCGACTCTGCTTGTCGTGGCTGATTGACCGATTACCGATTGAGGCCGATTATTGTGACCGATTACCGATCGTGGCGATTATCGATTGACGTGGCCGATTGCCGATTCTACTTGTCGAGGTCGATTGACCGATTACCGATCGAGGTCGATTGTCGTGACCGATTACCGATCGTGGCCAATTATCGATTGACATGACCGATTGTCGATTCTGCTTGTCGTGGCCGATTGACCGATTACCGATCAAGGTCGATTATCGTGACCGATTACCGATCGTGGCCGATTACCGATCGTGGCCGATTATCGATTTACGTGGCTGATTTGCCGACTCTGCTTGTCGTGGTCGATTGACCGATTACCGATCGAGGCCGATTATTGTGACCGATTACCGATCGTGGCCGATTATCGATTGACGTGGCCGATAGCCGATTCTGCTTGTCGTGGCTGATTGACCGATTACCGATCGAGGTCGATTATCATGACCGATTACCGATCGTGGCCGATTATCGATTGACATGACCGATTGTCGATTCTGCTTGTCATGGCCGATTGACCGATTACCGATCGAGGCAGATTGTTGATGCCAGTTATTGATACTGATTATGAGTATGTGATAGCATAGCATCATGATACATGCCCATACGCATCATCTGCATGTTTGTTATGAGATGTGGTTGATCATTGCATATATCATTGAGTGTGTTGTTATGAGACTCCCTAATAGGCGGAGGTTATTTCACATGAGCGCACGGTATGCACAGGATTGATGCATGTCTGGATTGTATGACTCATGCATCTTGCATTGTGATTTTTATACGCCCTAGCGACATCAGGGTTGTAGCCTTTACAGGCATATCGTGGATGGCCAGAAGGGACACCGGAAATATTTGGTTCTAGCATACGGGCGCCATAGATGTCCCTGAGTGAAAATCCTTAAACTTCCGTGGCCAGGAGACGCCCCAACGTCGAGACCAAGTGGATACATGAGTGCCCGAGTGCCGAATACTAGGAGGCCGCGTCTCCCACTGTGTTGTGGTCGGTTGGGAGGGGGTGTGGCCTTACCCGCACGAGCGTAGGGGGCATTGCTAGGCTGAGTCTGACCAGCTCGAGGAATGGGTCCGCTATCGACGTGCCGGATAGGTATTGGCAGACTATTGGCCAGGCGGATAGTGTGGTTTCTTATGCTCACTTGGACTGTGCTGCTAGGAGAGCGACAGTGCCATTTGGAGTGTACTAAACCCAGGTGATGATCCCAGAGAGGAACCGTACTGATATGTGGACTTATTGAGCAGGAGTTGCATATTCATTCATTCATTCATTCACTATTCACTCGGGCTGGTGGTGCACAACTATTTGTTACGTGTACCTTCGCAATGGCCAAGATTTCGGTTGGGGCGCGCGACTAACCTGAGATCAGGAGTTTACCACAATGAGTCTGATTATCCAAATTTAGGTATGAGACTGGTTTGGATAGAAGTCCCTTGTGATGGACCCCGTAGCCTGCGATACTACGTACTATCATCCCGACTTCACACTCTGGCATGGTCATTCCATTCGCATCGCATATTGCATAACATCCTCGGCATATAGCTTTTGGGTTACCTGTGTCTCTGCATTTATATGGTTTAGATACAATATTTGATATTTGACTCTTTATGATATTGTTCCTCATTTGTATAGTTGATCTGTATTGCGTATTTTGATATTACTTGATTACTCATGGAATTGTCATTATTTTCGTTCACTCTGTTATCGTATGATTTATGATCTTATCAGTATTTCTGTTTACTCTAATAATTCTTGATCTTGTCAGTATAGCTGCCTACTTTGATAATTCATGACCTTGTGTCTATTTCGATATTGTATGATTATGACATTACGTTAATTACTTGACACTCACCTTGTACACACACTTACACCACCCTCTAAGCTTTCTATAAGCTTATGCATGATAGATGCGTGCAGGTGATGTTAGGTTGCAGCAGTGTTGGGCTTGGAGCGTGCAGCAATCTCCTGGAGTTTTGATTTCCGATATATGTATCTCCCTTTCAGCTTTGTACTCAAATGATTGTACTAGTGGATATGTGATGATGATGCTGCCTTTGTGAATTGGGTAATCTTGTGGTTATACTTATTACGAGTTAAATGTATAAAAAAAAATCCTCCTTATAGGATCCCAGGATCGGAATCTGACATATGGATGCTAGGAGCCGAGAATGGGGTACTACGGAGGCTGTCGGCATCGGATTCGACGATCGGGATTCCTGTGAATCCGATTTTTGGGTTTGGGGCGTGACACCAATGCCCACTCGGCTCGTCGATAGCGGACCAATTTACGAGCTAGTCAAATTCAACCTAGCTTATAGCCCCCTACCCTCGGGCGGATAAGGTCACACCCCTTTTCAACCAACCACAACACAGTGGAAAACGTGGCCTACTGGTATTTGGCACTTGGGCGCTCATGTTATCCACTCGGTCTTGATGTTGAAGCAACCATTTGGCCCACAGGGTTTAGGGACTTTCACCCAAGGACATCCTTAGCACCCTAATGCTAGAATAGATATTTTCGGTGTCCAATCCGGCTATCTACGATTTTCCTGTGGAGGCCACAACTCTGATGTTGTTAGGGTGTAATGCAAATGCATCATATAATGCATGAATGCTTGAGTCCATTGTCTGAGTCATGCAACTATGCCATGCAAGCCATACATACCTGCAAGATGGCCCTATCTCTTATGGGTTTCCCGAAAGTGTCCCAAGTCGTAGGGTCATCAATGCAGCCTTGCCACATATAGGCAAGCCAAAAATTATGAATTAGCAATTATCCTAGTCATGCAAGCAAGATGCGAATGAGATATGATAATGTATAATCATGAGCACTATATATGAGGTGTGTAATACCATATCAAGCATAAAGCATGGCTAAATCAATATAAAACAATGTTAACTTGAATGTAAAAGCAATGCTACATAAATTATCAATTATTGTACTAATACATATGTAAAATATCGTACCATATGATAATGGAAATTCATCATTCATAACGGGTGGATCCCACTTGGAAACCAAGTCCATCGAGGCCCATGAGGCTCTACTGAATGGTCTTTCAAGCCAATGGGCCCACTCAACAAGCTCGCACACAAGCGGCCAAAAATACTGTTATCAGCATCTAATCAGGACATCCATCATAGGGTCCACAAATAATCACGATAGGACCGGGACAAACATCGAAGGGGGCCCTACAACTATCCCCAAGTAAGGGCCAAGAGGTGGTATAAAAGTAACTAAGCGCGGGGTATAGATATGCTTAACATAGGCAAACCGTGAGGCTTAAACGATAGGTCCCCACCCATGTTAGAAAAGGCATGGCTAAAATACACATAGAAAGGAGGGCCCGCGGCAGAGTTGGATCACGAACAAACATCATAGTGGGCCCCATGGTGCATATAACTTTACATAAGGTTAGGCTCCAAACGGTTGGGAGGAGAATAAACATTATAGTGGGCCCTACAAAGGATCCAACGGTGGCCATCATTAGCCCCACTATTGGCCTCGGGCTGAAAATGGTATGACAAAATGGATGGGCGATGTGGCTAGAACGCGTGTGTCACGGTAGCCCCAAGGATGGCGTCAATGGTGGACTTCCCGACAACACTAGCTCTAGTGGTAGAGCCCACTCGATCATCAGATCCACTTAAATATTGGGACCATGCAGTAAAATGAACTGTCAAAATAGATGGATGGCTGGATATTAATACATCGATCAAGGTGGGGCTCCACATGCTGACTAGCAAGGTGCACCACCTGCTAGCATGGCCAAACACAGAGATCACGGTGGACCTTGCCAGGGTGGCATGGATAAGAGACACACTGATGGACGATTGAATAAAACATAAACATCATGGTCTGGTCCACAGATGGCCTGTTAGCAGAGATAGGTTTGCTCACATGCATCAGGTCAGTCCCACTGACCAGCGGGCCTACGCAAAGTGAACTGGAAGGGAAAAAAAGATGGATGGACACTATTGAAACAAAACATTTACATCATAGTGGATGTTACGACCTGGGTTTTGGCGATGGATGTGGGATCGAGTGAAGGGGCGAGGTGAAGGCAGAATGGATTTAGGTGTCTTCTTTGGTCGACTAATGGTGAGAGAGAAACTATAGGATTGTTAAAGGGATCCAATCCATGCTGTAGATAGCTGTTTGGAGATAAATTTCATGTCCTTGCATTCATTCCTTTCTTGTTTTTATAGACTCTAGTTACAACTGATTCAATTACACCCAACTTTGCTCACTACACGGATGTGGGGATGTCTTCCCTAAAACTTTGGACTTAAATAAGGAAACTACCTAAGACTCATGCATGAAATAAGGAACTAATACAAGCAACTACTGACCTCACTTGCAAACATGCCTAAAACCATGCCTAAATACATGCAAACAAAATGACACGCACAACTGACCACTACCTATGACTGGTTTATAACATCCCCTCCTCCTTAAAAAGAGCCCTTCCCCTCAAGGGCTATCTCTAGAAACCTCATCTTCAATTCTCCAAGATTTTCCCATGTGGCATCTGTAGGAGACAGACCCACCCAATGCACCAATGCTTCAGCTTTCTCTCTTCTTGTGCCCTTGTTTAGTATTGCTTGAGGATTTGGAACCATTTGAGACTCTTTATCTACTTCAGGAAGTTGTTTGATCACCTGCTTAGCATCCCCAATCTTGGGTTTGAGTAATTAAACATGAAACACCGGATGTAGCCTTGAGTCTTTTGGCAAGTCAAGCTTGTAAGCAACACAACCAATCTTCTCTATTATCTTGAATGGCACATAATACTTGGGAGCGAGTTTCATATTTCGCCTGAGAGCAAGGGAAGCTTGCCTGTAGGGTTGGAGTCTAAGATAGACCCAATCTTCTACAGAGTAATCTTTTTCTCTGTGGGACCCATCATAAACCTGTTTCATACGAGACTGAGCTTTCTTCAAGGCCTCACACAACTCCTTCAGCACCTTGTCCCTATGAAGCAGCTCATCTTCCACAGCTTGTACCTTTGTAGTGCTAGAAATATAAGATAATAAAGTTGGAGGGGTGTGGCCATACACTGCCTCGAATGGAGTCTTCTTGATCGCTGAATGCCAACTTGTATTATAGCAATACTCCACCCATGTTAGTCATGGCATCCATTCTTTTGGTCTGGATCCACTGAAACCATGGAGATACATCTCCATGGTGCGATTAGTTATCTCTATTTGCCCGTCGGTTTGCGGGTGGTAAGAGGAGCTAAAATTAAATTGGGTCTCATGCAATTGGAAAAGCTCCTTCCAAAATGCACTTGTGAAAGTTGGGTCTCGGTCACAAACTATGGATTCGGGCATACCATGAAGCTTAAATATTTGATCAAAGAAAACACGAGCAACCCCTACAGCCGTATATGGATGCTTCAATGGAACAAAATGACTGTATTTAGATAGGTGATCTATTACCACAAAAATTGTTGACTTGCCTTGAGAGGGTGGAAGTCCCTCCATAAAGTCCATGCTAATGTGCGACCAAATTTGTGTAAGGATTGGAAGAGGTTGGAGAAGTCCAGCCGGTTGTCTGTGCTCAGGCGTGTTCCGCTGACAGACATCACACTTCTTGATAAATTCTTTAAGTTGTTGCTTAAGCTCGGTCCAGTAAAACATCGCCTTCATGTGTGCTATTACGGAGCTGAGATAGTACATCCTGCAAGAGCGGGGAGTCATCTGCAAGGTAAATGCGATCTTTAAAAAAAAGCACACCTTCATGAAACCTCCATGGGCCAATGGCATTATCTACCAAGCATAGCTGGACTAGTTGTTGGAGCTTGGGGTTAGATGCAACTTCTTCTCTAATGGCTAAGATCCACCGTGGAACGGGAGAAGAAACGACTGCAACCTCTCCTTCGTAGTTGCTTCAGGATAGCGCATTCGTCACTCCATTTTCTCCCCCTTATTTGTACTCTATGGTGAAGTCGAACCCCATCAGTTTGTAGAGCCATTTTTGTTGTGCAAGGGTGGTAATCTTTTACTCCCACAACTACTTAAGGCATCGCTGATCCGATTAGATAATAAAAGTTTTTTCAAGCAAGTATGGCCTCCATTTTTGGACTGCAGAGACTAGTGCAAGCATCTCCTTGTCATAGGTTGACATGAGGAGATTCTTCCCACTAAGAGATCAGCTGAAGAATGCTATCGGTCTCTTGTCCTGCAGTAAGACTGTGCCAATTCTTGACCTAAATGCGTTGCATTCAACCAAAAGTTTTTAGAAAAATCAGGCAAGGCTAGAACCGGAGCCCTTGTCATTGCTTGTTTCAGGTTTTTGAAAGCTTCCTCAGCAACTTAGGACCAACTGAACCCATGCATCTTTTTTTAGCATTTTTGTAAGAGGCCCAGCTATTTTTCCATAGTCTTGAATGAACTTACGGTAATAACCGGTGAGGCCAAGGAAACCTCGAAGCGCTTTAGGTGTAATCGGCTTGGGTCAACTAGTCATAGCAGCAACCTTCTCAGGATCTACCGCCACTCCTTGGTGAGTAATGATGTGGCCCAAATAGGCTACCTATGTGTCACCAAAATGACACATTTGCTTTTTCACAAATAGCTTGTTAGTTCATAAGATATTAAAGATCACCTTCAAATGTTATAAATGGTCATCCCATGTCTTGCTATAGATTAGTATATCGTCAAAGAAAACAAGGACGAACTTACAGAGATGATCGCGGAAGATGTCATTCATGAGGGCTTGAAAAGAGGAGGGCGCATTTGTCAGGCCAAATGACATGACTAGAAATTCATAATGCCCACTATGTGTTCGAAAAGCTGTTTTGTGGATGTCTTGGGGGTGGACTCGAATTTGATAATAGCCAGAGCGTAAGTTTAGCTTGGAGAAGAAGAGAACACCATGTAATTCATCCAGCAGCTCGTCGATCACAGAAATTGAAAACTTGTCTTTTATGGTGACCTTGTTGAGAGCCCTATAGTCGATGCACATCCTCCATAACCCGTCATGTTTCTTGACCAGTAACACAAGCGAAGAATAAGGACTCGTGCTAGGCCGTGACTCCTGATTTCAGCAGATCGTTCACCAATTTTCAATCTCTATCTTCTGAAAATGAAGGTACCGATACGTGCGTTCATTGGCAGGTTCGGCCCTAGCAAGGAGTGGGATGTGATGATCATGTTGGCGTGGTGGTGGGAGACCGACTGGTTCAAAGAAGACATCTGCATAATCATCCAATATTGCAAGGAGGGTGCTGTCGATTGCCTTAGCTGGTGGAGTAGCTATTGCATTAAGCAGTAAGACTACTCCTAGGCGCTCCTGCTTTAATACCCGTTCTAGGCAAAAGTTTTTACGAGTTTGTCTTGTGAAGATGTTAAACCCTGCAATGAGATTTCTTTTCCCAAAACTATGAAATGCATTTGAAGGTTGGCAAAATCCCAGATTATGGGACCCAAAGTCCTGAACCATTAGGTACCCAAGACAATCTCATATCCATCCAAGGGTAACAAGTAGAAGTCTAATAAAAGTAGGGTACCTTGGATATGGAGTGGGACCTGGTTATACCGGCCTGGGCTGATCAACTGTTCCCCACAAACTACGGCCACCTCAAACGGCCTCCCTTCCAACGCTTGGAGCCCAACTTTAACAGCCAGAGAGCTATTAATAAAATTGTGTGTGCTCCCTGAATCCACCAAAATCTTCACTGGTGTTGAAAACAATGTACCTTTCAATCTCATAATTTAGGAAGTATGAGCTCCAAAAATTGCATTGAAAGAGATCTTGGGCGTGCTCTCACTGGCTCCTTCGACCTCTTGTGACCCTTCTCCTCCATTGTCTTCATCCTCCTCGAGCCAGCAAGCTTCAATGACAAATAGGCATTTGCATTGATGGCCGGGGGAGTATTTTTCATTGCGGCGGAAGTAAAGGCCCTTATCTCTCCTTTCTTTAACTTCTTCTGGTGTCATGAGCTTGACTGGAGAAGCCTGTTGGGTGCGTGTTGGAACTAGGGTCTGTTTGAATTTGGAGTTTTTCAGCACCAGTGGTCAGCGGATGGCCTGGTTTTGGGCTTCAAACAAGTGAGGAAGGTCAATCGCTGCGTCCAATGTGGCGGAATTTCTAGCCCTCACATCGGCTTGCAAGTTGTCACGGAGCCCACTGATGAAGCAACTAACTTGCTGTATTGGGGTGACTTGACCCGCCCATGAGAGGAGGTGTTCAAACTGTGTCTGGTGCTCTTTAACACTCCCAAACTGCTTCAATTTAATCAAGTTAGCAAAGAAATCTTGAAATTTTGTAGAACCGTACCTTGCATAAACTCCTTGTTTGAACTCCTCCCAATTCATGGCCCCATGAGTCTGCTTGTGAAGTTGCAGCCACATTTGTGAATCCCCTTCGAACATCTACCCCATCAATCAGATGCACCATTCCATCGTGGGCCTAGGTCTCAAAAATTAAGTCAATCCGTGACTTGCATGGGCCACACCACATATATAAGTGGAGAGGGGCCGTGCACCATTAAAACATTCATAACCATTTTTGAGGGCCCACCGAGATGTGGTTTGAAAAACCAGCCTATCCATTATGTGTGTCCCACTTGAATGAGGGTTCAGACCAAGTTTCAGGCGCATGCAAAACTCAGGTGGGCCCCACCAAGTGCTTTTATATGTTTTAACGGTGTCTTCACATAATTTAGATGATATGGCCCACCTGAGTTCCGTATACGGCTGATTTTTGGGACATCCCATAATTTAAAGGGGACCCATCAAATGAACGGTGTTGATGGTCGAAACACATCACGGTGGGGCCTACACAGCTCGACCTCACTGGAGCTTCTCATCAGCTCGAGCGCATAGTACCTTTTTCATATATATATATATATATATATATATATATATATATATATATGAAAAGGTACCATGCGCTCGAGCTCATGATAAGCTCCCGTGAGGTCAAGCTGTGTGGGCCCCACCATGATGCGTTTTAAACATATACCTCATTAGTCAGATGCACCATTCCATCGTGGGTCTAGGTCTCAAAAATCAAGTCAATATGTTACTTGTCTGGGCCACACCATATACAGAAGTTGAGAGGGGCCGTGCACCATCAAAACATTCATAATCATATTTTGGGCCCACCGAGATGTGTTTTGCAAATCCAGCCCATCCATTATGTGTGTCTCACTTGGATGAGCGTTCAGACCAAGTTTCAGACGCATGTAAATTTCAGGTGGGCCCCACCAAGTGCTTTTATATATTTTTAGCATGTCTTCACATGATTTTAGATGGTATGGCCCACCTGAGTTCCGTATACGGCTGATTTTGGGATATCCCATAATTTATAGGGAACCCATCAAATGCACGGTGTTGATGGTTGACACGCATCATGGTGGGGCCCACACAGCTCGACCTCATGGGAGCTTATTGTGAGCTCGAGCGCATACTACCTTTTCCATATATATATATGGAAAAGGTAGTATGCGCTCGAGCTCACGATAAGCTCCCATGAGGTCGAGCTGTGTGGGCCCTACTGTGATGCATTTTGAACATCTACCCCATCAGTCAGATGCACCATTCCATCATGGACCTAGGTCCCAAAAATCAAGTCAATCCGTGACTTGTGTGGGCCACACCACATACAAAAGTGGAGAGGGGGCCGTACACCATTAAAACATTCATAACCATTTTTGAGGGCCCACCAAGATGTGGTTGCAAATCCAGCCCATCCATTATGTGTGTCCCACTTGAATGAGGGTTCAGACCAAGTTTCAGGCGCATGCAAAACTCAGGTGGGCCCCACCAAGTGCTTTTATATGTTTTAACGGTGTCTTCACATAATTTTAGGTGGTATGGCCCACCTGAGTTCCATATACAGCTGATTTTTGGGATATCCCATAATTTAAAGGGTACCCATCAAATGCACGGTGTTGATGGTCGACACGCATCACAGTGGGACCCAAACAGCTCGACCTCATGATAGGCTTATCGTGAGCTCGAGCGCATTATACCTTTTCTCATATATATATATATAAACTTTTTTTGTTTAATTTTTTTTTTTTTAAATAATTTCTGTTGGTTAGAGCTCACATTGAAATGATCCACTCCATTCGCCATTTCGGCCATCTCGTCATGGATTCAAACAGTCCTGACTTAGGCCAGTTTGATAGTATAGACACATCACGGCGGGCATTAGAAATTTTCAACAGTACCATCATCATCACCTTTGTTTGCTATGGTGTGGCCTATACGAGCTCAGGATCTGGATGATTTTTGTTTTTTAGGCCCAAAATAATATAGCAAGATGAGTGGATGGCGTGGATGGACGGTGTGGATTAAACATATACATCATGGTGAGTCCCATGAGTGCCCCCGTTTAATGCTCAATAAGGGCTCGTCCGACTTCCTGACGCTGCAGTGTCCAGGAGACACTGTCTGTTCCAGTGTTTTATCTCTTTTTTTTTCTTTTTCAAGTGGGGCTCACGTGTGGACATGATCCACTCCATCCATCTGTTTGGCCATCTCATGGTAAGTCCTAAAAGCTTTGGATCAATCTGATCCCTGCATTTTTCCATAATCCAGATATATATGATCTAATTAACAAGTTGAATGGAAAATAATATCACGATGGGCTACACATGCTGGTCCACGCTCTCTCACAGCGTGGTCCACTTGTAGGCCCCACAACAGTCGACTAAAGTAAGGGAAGGAAGGGAGGTCCTGGCAATTGGATGGGCCTCCACAATTATCGGCACACATCTAAACATACAATAAGGTAGGCCCCACCCTTGTGGGCCCATAAAATGAAAGGAAAACAAGGAGAAATGGAGATTATATCCTCCCTTGCACTCACTCTTTGACCGACGGATGGTGTGATCGGATGGTCCATCGTGCTGTTAACCTCTTCTCTTTAGCTTTCTCTATCTCTATCTCAATTTCTCTTTTCTCTCAATCTCCTTATCTTTTTTCCTTTCTTTTCTTTGCTTTTTTTCTTTCTTCTTCTTTTTTTTTTTTTCTTTTTTCCTTCATCTCTCCTTTGCTAAGAGTGGATACGTATGAGGTTTTGGCATTTTGAGTGTTGCTGTAGAATGGAGTGGGATAAAGAGGGAAATTAGGGAAGAGAGAGGGGTTGGATGGAGAGAGAGAAAGAGAGATGGAGATGGTCAACATGGGAGAGAGAGTAGGATGCTATGGGAAGGTATGAAAGGTACGGGTTCTCTTGACTTTTGTGGTGAGAGGAGTATAGGTAGTAGGGGCAATTTGGGAATATAGGTGGTAGGTAAGGGGGTAAAGTAAGGGCAATTTGAATCTTTTGGTTAAGGGGTAGTTGGGGTGGTATGGGTGAGGTTGTGAGGGTAGAATGAGAATTTATGAATATTAACTATTAGAGATTCTCTTCTAAATTCCTTGTACGTGAGCTCCACTCGCCATGGAATATAGGTGATAGGTAAGGGGGTAAAGTAAGGGCAATTTGAGTCTTTTGGTTAAGGGGTAGTTGGGGTGGTATAGGTGAGGTTGTGAGGGTAAAATGAGAATTTATGAATATTAACTATTAGAGATTCCCTTCTAAATTCCTTGTACGTGGGCTCCACTCGCCATGCTACGTTGTGTGGCCCACCTCAGATTACACCAAAAATTACAACTCTAATCTATGGGTTGTAATGAAGGATGCCGCGCAGCGTTGGAATCGTAACGCCCGCGTGGTCGATAGAGTATAAATCTCAGGGTATTGCGGTACTAAAATAAGGTAACGATGAAAACGCATCGATCTGGTCTGCTGAGAATGTGTCGACGTTGAAAACAAAGTATATAGAGGGTTAATTAAGGTACTGGTCTTACGGTTTGTTTAAATAAGAATTATAGCTTGTAGCTTGAGAATCAAATACACTTGTAAAGAAAGGATGCAAAGTGAATTGTAATACGACTTTTACATTGATTTATGGAAGACTGCAGCAAAACCATTTGTAACGTCTTGGAAAAATTCGTACAAAGACCCGAGTACCACCTCAGACAGAAATCACTCAAGAATAAATCCTTTAGAAATTAAACGAAATTAACTAGTGTTAAACTAGATTAGCTGTGAAATCCGCATGAACAACTTTAAATACAAACTGCAAGACCCAGAACTTACAGAATCATTAACGCTACATTACCCTGAATTCTATGATCAATCTCATTACCCAATTACTCTCGGGAGCACATTAAAACTTCGTATGAGACCTGGACCGCATGTCGAAAGTCCGATGACCACGAAACTAAATGCTTATGACCACTTTACTAGGCTTGACAACCATCTCGAAAATCAAGTTCTAATGATACCCAGAAACGCATAACTTGAGCTCGGAGCGAAGTGTGTGAGAAACGCCAATATCTTTAGAAATTGAACTCAGATTTAAGTGATTTGGCCATTCGCTTGCAGGTCAAATCTAAGCTTTCAGACCATCAGAATCTGACCTAATTACACCCTTAAATCAGGAAAAATTTCTAATACATGTCAGCATACTTGTGGCCTTGATTGAGTGTCGGTGACCGTTGAACTGAAACTGGTCCGCCACGGTCGATCTATAAATCCGATTGGGCCAAAAACTTAACTCGACCTAGATCTCATGCCATAGAGCTTAAGTCCGACTACACGCAGAAAAGGGGCCTCCAGAAGTACTTCGTTGGATCGAAATAACCTCTATTTGGCTACAACCTAAGTATACCATGGCCCTGGGGCCATTTCGGTCAGTTCTGGGCCTATATAAGGGCCTTAAACCCTCTCTCTCCCTTCACATATGATTTTGCAAACCCTAGAGAGAGAAGAGAGAGAAAAGAGAAGGAAAGAAAGAGAAAGAGAGGGAGAGTGTGGGCGATTATTCTCGGGACTCAATCTCGTCGTTCCACAGCTTATCCGCCATTCTTATATCGCTATTCAGGCGATTCCGATCCCGCTCTTAGGTAAGAAAACCTAATCCTAATATGTTTTAGGGTTTCAGATATTGTAAATGATGAAATAGCTAACCTAATTCATGCTATAGGTTACCATTCTACTGTTGACAAAGACTTAGTGTCTAAACTGAATTCGTTACGTGTTTACCGACGAAAGGTGCAGACTATAAACATATAGGTTATGGTTTTCAAGGCTTTCAATGTCGGTTAATGATTTATTACTGTCGTGGGTGCCATTGCACATGTCAAATAAGTTATTCATTTCGTGATACAGATATACATGAACTATGTTGAACATGTTATATTCCAAGTGTTGGTAGAAATGATCGTATAGGCATGGAATTTGAAATTGTGTTTGCCATAATAAATTGCCGCAAATATATGCTAGTTGTATGTGTAACAACTCCTTGGTGAAAGGATTCGCCCTAATACATGTTATGCCAAAATACGTCGTGTATGTTATAAGGTGTAGCCTAGGTGTTTGTGAAAATGTCTGAATGAGTATAAAATTTGTATTCGTGCTCACCATGACTAACTGTCGTGGGTATATGATTGTCGTGTAGACGACGACTCCTTGATGAAAGGATTTGCCCTAATTCATATTATAACTAACATACGTCATGTATGTTGGAATGCATGGACTAAGTGTTTGTAAAAATGTCTGAATGAACTAGTAGTTAGTAATTTGTACTTTGTATGAGTGTTGAGATATGATTTCAACTACCTTAACCATGTGTATGATTTCCTCCATGTATTTTATATTATAGTGTCTGTTTAGGTATGGAATACATATGTGTGAATTCATGTTTAAGTTGTAATCTATAAAATGCTCAAATGCTTGTATGATTAGAATTATTGATCCATTAATGCTCTGATTATCTTATATGATTTTCTGTTATAATTGAATGTGGTTGGGGCTAGTAGATAGTTAAGGCAATCGGTAACGAACCTCGAATTGGTGGCTGAGGTTGTCTCGTCACACAAGACATGGTCGATGAATCCGAGCCGTACTTGGGATGTCGACAGTGGTTAGGCCACACGGAGTGCTTATGCACTTCATGTTGATCAAATCAATATGCGCTCATGCTAGTCGAGCTCGTCAAGTAACCCGATTGGCCCGATGTATGTTCACCATGTTTGGACGCTACTGTTTGAACCTAGGGTACCAAACTCACCAGTGGAAACCCCGTTATCCTGGGTACCTCGATCTGCTAAGACTCATGAGCCAGACATGGTGGTATGGGACACCGTGGTCGAGCTGTCAGCCTACGCTGGGGCGACGAGTCCACCCGTAGTAACCAGTGAGCAACATAAGCTCGTGAGCCGAATACGGTGGTATGGGACGCTGTATTCGAGCTGGCAGCCTACACTGATTAGGTGACGAGCCCTTTGTAGTGACCTCGAGCATACTCTAAGACTGTGATGAGGCAACGAGCCTTTCCGTAGTAACTAGAGTATAAACTAGGCCTGCACTGATCAGGTGATGAGCCCTTTACAGTGACCTAGAATCGCAACTTTGTATAAGATTTACTAGGCCTGACGACCCTAGAATGGATCATTGTTTGGGTATTGATATAAGGGAGGTACCTTAGTTTTTCAATCCTATTATATGAAAAGGACTAATAAGAACTTGGTAATCACGCTCATGCACCGCACTGCATGTACCATTTGGCATTGAGTAGAGAGCACTGAGGAAGTGACTGACATGCACGACCGTTAAATGAAGATCATAGAGGGAGTGCAGGCGAGGGCATGTATCATTTATACATACCATTCCTACATTAATCAGAGTACTTAGGGATGTTTGATTGTAATATTTTATCATTACTGCTTGACTGAATTGATAACATGTTAACCTTTGCTTTATTGTTCTACTGAGTTGATCACTCACTCCCACGTTCTGGGACGGTGTTTTAAACACCAACCAGACTTTATCTTAATTACAGATGTAGACCCAACTGATGAGGCGGAGCCAAACTTCACCGATAATGAGGATACTTTCTCATATATGCAGTATTCAGACAGGTTTATATAGACCGTTCTGATCGACGGGGCTTCAGGGTTATACTTGTAGTGGACTATCACATTTTTTTGACATTTTGTACTTTGAAACAATACTTGTAATTATTGACCTAGCAATGCATAATTACTTTGGGAACCTATACTGGTTTATAAAGTTATACATATTCATTTCAGTCTTCCGCTTACGTATTACAACTGTCCCTAGATTATGTTTTACTGATTTGGCTTAATCGCATTCATGTTTTATGCACTAATACAGACAACATACAATCATCATTAAATATGTTGCATAAATGATGTGTTGGAACTCGGGAGTTAGGTTTCTACTCGACCCCCGATTTTCAGGGCATTACAAGTTGGTATCAGAGCATGATTTGGATTAAATTGGACCTAGGTTATGGTGACACGATGCATACTGACATACTTTGACATAGGAGGGTGCAATAAAACTTAAGAACAGGTATAGGATTCCCAGTTTCACCAATCGATGACCATGACAGCGTCAAGCCCGACTCGACGAGAGTAAGGATGAGACAGAAAGTGAAGGAGAATAGGAGAGTGATGAAGAAGGAAGTGAGATAAGGGAAGAGGGAGAGCAGGAAGAGGAAGAGGAGGCCCAAGACACTGATGAGGGCTCTCCTCCTGATGTATAGAGCCGCGATAGTTATCAGGCTGCTATGCAAGCTCGCTTAGCTCAACTTGAGGACAGTCAGGCTGCCCTGTGACAAGAGGTTACTGCGACCCGTGCCAAGGTTGAAGAGCATCAGGCCTTCACAAAGCGGAAGTTGAGCAAGGTGTCTCGCACCTTGAGGGCCATCCTGTGTTGTCTGCAAAACAAGGGCACACCTCCTCCATTACCAGATTCGGATGACTAGTCACATTTGTAGTCGTCTTTTAGTTATTTGGTTGTTAGTCTTTCTTTGTACTAGCCTTAGTAGACTGGGTTGGTTGATAGTATGTTTAGTGGTTTAAGCTTGCTTAAATTAGCTCACATGCATCTTCTGTTATGACTCATGTGAAACTATATCTCATGTATGGTGACAATTTTATTTAATGAAATGCATGCGACTCCTTTTGTTATGAACTGCGTAGAATGCTTGAAGAATTGAGTATTATATGCTAAATCTCACGGGTTGCACCCTATGTTATATATAGGGCATGCCACCTAAGAGCACATGGAGCTCGACAAGACTCACTCTCGGCAACTTGGTTGACTGGGCTCCTCCCCTAAGCAAGAGCCACATGGACCCCAGTTCGGGCCCAACCCACGGGACTATGCCGAATTCTTAGCTGGCCCCAGGCCCCACTAATGGGCCGACACCATCTACTGCACCACCGTCTGCTCCTCCTACTGATAGGTTGGAGCAGATGATGCTACTGATGCAGCAACAACAACTACGACGGCAACAGTAGCAATAACAGTGGCAACAACAACAATAACAGCAGCAACAACAGTTTTTGACCACCATGGCTGGGATATTCGCCCAGAGCATGGGTGTGGTTCCACCCGCACCTCCGCTGCAGCTTGCGGGCAGTACGAGTGTTAGCGGCCATTTTGAGTGATTCCAGCGCTTGCGGCTTCCTACTTTTGCACCGACCCGAGGAGGCTGAGTATTGGCTTGATCGCATCTCTAAGATGCTAAAGCCACTACACTGCACAGAGCCTGAGCAGGTGGATTGGCCACCTTCATGTTCGAGAAGGAGGCCAGCTTATGGTGGTACAATGTTCTTTGAACTATCGCTGTGGGATACGTGTGGACGTGGGCAACCTATGTGACCCACTTCTATGAGAAGTACTATCCTCTCACATATCGGCATGAGAAGGAAAGTGAGTTCTTCACCTCCGTCAGGGAGGGATAACAATAGCAGAGTATGAGAACCGGTTCACGGAGCTGGCCAGATATGTACCGTTGATTTTAGCTGAGCAGCCGATGAGGATGCGACGCTTCTCTAAGGGTCTACAACCCGAGATTCACTTGAAGATGTGCTGTGCTAGCATACCCACTTATGCTAAGCTAGTACACATGTCTTTATAAGAGGAGTAGGACGGGGATAGGTTATCCCACACTTGTATGCCTATGGTTCCTAGGCTGCGACTAGATATGCCGAGCAGGCCATTCCTCGGTAAGAGACCACGTACAGATTCACCGCCTAGGCTGATGGCTTCACCTGCCCCAGTGAGGCGACCTGATGTGTGGTGTAGCTACTGCAAGAGGCCCGACCACACAGAGGTGAACTGCTTCACCAGGATGAGAGATAGCGGCTTCTCACCACCCTAGCGGATCAACCACCAGCTTCCCCAGGTTATATCAGCACCACCTCTACGGTCGACACCAGCTCATCCATCATTCCGGCCACTCACACCTCGATCTAGGCTGCCTCAACGGCCTATGGCCCACAGCTGAATTGTTCACAGCAGGCTTAAGTACACGCGCTTGTGGCTGAAGCACCTGAGACATCGATTATGGCCCCGATGGCTTTTGAAGTCACGGCCCATGTTCAAGGTACACCCGTCTCCTTGTTGGTGGACATCGGGTCCACTATCTTGATCATATCATGTGCAGCAGTCAAGCGACTGGGGTTGGGTACTGCTCCCACGAAGGGAATGAGGATCCTTATAGCTACAGGGACTTTTTCAGACGTTAGCAAGACTTGTGAGGGTTGCTCGATAGACTTAGGAAGCAAGACAATACTTGTGAATCTGATCTTTGCCCCACTATACCACTATGACATTATCCTCGGTATGGATTGGATCACTAAGATGACGGTGAAGATTGATTGCGATACCCGGGTAGTGACAGCCTACAAACTTGACGGCACGGTCTTTACTTTTCTAGTGCAGGTCAGTTGGCCCTGCCGTGATAGCTGCTATGCCACCTTATTAAAGAATGTGGATGGTCTGACACTTAATGACACGCCAGTGGTTTAGGATTTCATGGATGTATTTAGGGTGATACCTGGATTACCTCTTCGGCGCGAGATCGACTTTACTATTGACCTGGCACCCGGTGCGACACCCATTTCGCTACCGATGTATCGCATGCCTCCATGTGAGATGGAGGAGTTGAGAAAGCAGATTAATGATTTGCTAGATGCAGGCTTCATACGACCCAGTGTGTCTCCTTGGGGAGCACCTGTGTTGTTTATGAAGAAGAAGGACGGTTCACTGCGACTATGTATGGATTATCGCAGGTTGAACCAGGTGACGGTGAAGAACAAGTATCCGTTGCCCAGGATAGATGATCTGTTTGATCAGTTAAAAGGGACATGATACTTCTCAAAGATCGATCTACAGTCAGGGTATCACCAGTTGCGCGTCAGGGATGAGGACGTGTAAAAGATGGCTTTCAGGACCAGTTTTGGACACTACGAGTTTCTCGTCATGTCGCTCGGCCTTATGAATGCACCGACCGTGTTTATGGACCTAATGAACAGGGTGTTTCGGCCGTTTCTATTCCGATTCGTCATCGTATTTATAGATGACATTTTGATATACTCTAAGAGTCGGGAAGAACACGAGGAACACCTGCGAGCAGTCTTGGCTACTCTGAAGAAGAATCAGTTGTTCGCACAGTACAAGAAGTGCGACTTCTGAAAAGAATAAGTCAAGTTCCTGGGATATGTGGTGTCCAAGGAAGGGATAGCTGTGGACCTTGCTAAGGTAACCGCAGTTCAGGACTGGGAGTAGCTCGGTTCGGTTACTGAGATAAGGAGCTTTCTTAGTTTGGCAGGGTACTACTATCGATTTATTAAGGACTTCTCCAAGATTGCCGGATCATTATCTCAGTTGACACAGAAGGATCTGAAGTTCACCTGGAATGAGAAGGCTGAAACAGCTTTTAAGGAACTGAAGAACAGGTTGATATCTGTCCCAGTGCTAGTATTGCCAGAGAAAGGGGTTAGGTATACTATATACACCGACGCGTCTCGCATTAGTCTGGGTTGTGTCCTTATCAGAAGGACACGGTGATTGCTTATGCCTCGAGATAGTGAGGAAACACGAGGAGAACTACCCTACACACGACCTAGAGTTGGCAGCCATCATCTTTGAACTGAAGCTCTGGAGACATTACCTCTACGGAGAGGAGTTCGAGCTCTTTTGCGACCACAAGAGCCTCAGATATATATTCACTCAGCGGGACCTGAATATGAGGCAGTGGCTATGGATGAAAACCTTGAAGGACTTCAAGTTCAAGGTTTCCTACCATCCAGGCAAGGCTAACTTTGTGACTGACGTGTTGAGCCGCAAGAAGACCATAGAGTTTATGGCTCCGCTGATGGTGGCAGAATGGGGTATGGTAGAGTTTGTGTGAGACTTCGAGCAGAAGCTCACTGTGGAGGAGCCGTTCGAGAGTGTCGCACACGTTCTTGTGCTGTCACTTATTGATGATAGGATCATCGAGGCCCAGAAGGACGATGAACAAGTGTCTGAGCTTTGAGAGCAGGTTAGCGGCGATGAGGGCGCCAAGTGGAGAGTTGGTACGGATGGAGGCTTACGTTACCGTGGCCGCCTATACGTCCTAAATCTTCATGACTTAAGACGGGAGATTCTCGAGGCACCACATAGTTCGAAATTGGCGATGCATCCTGGAAGCACGAAGATGTATCATGACATGAAGTGTTCATACTGGTGGGACAACATGAAGGTCCACATAGCAGATTATGTGTCCCGTTATCTCACATGCCAGCAAGTCAAGGCAGAGCATCACCGACCTCCTAGACTTCTTCAGCCCTTGCTCATAGTAGAATGGAAATGGGACTTCATCTTTATAGACTGTATTTCTGGGCTACCGAAGATGAGGAAGGAACATGATTCCATTTGGGTGATTGTGGACTGGTTAACGAAATCGGCCAATTTCCTCCCTATTAAAGTTTCAAAATCAGCGGATGAGTTGGCCAGGTTGTATATCAAGGAGATTGTACGTCTGCATGGATTTCCCCTGGAGATCGTGTCAGACCGAGACACACGATTCACATCTATCTTCTGAACTCATATCCAGGAAGCAATGGGTGTAAAGTTGATGTTTAGTACCGCGTTCCACCCACACACTGACGGGCAGACGGAACCAGTAAACCAGGTGTTAGAGGACATGCTGCGAGCTTGTGTGTTTGATTTCAAGGATAGTTAGGATGACTGTCTTCCTTATGCAGAGTTCGCCTATAACAACACTTTCTAGGCGAGTATTGGTATGGCTTCTTACAAGGCATTATATGGGCGCCCATGTAGAGCACCGCATTTCTGGGCAGAAGTCGGTGAGAGAAGTTTGGTTGGCCCAGAGTTAGTTCAGGCGACCTCAGAGAAGATCGACATTATCAGACGTCGACTTCTTGCAGCGCAGAGTAGACAGAAGAGCTACGCCGATACGAGGCGGCAACAGTTGGAGTTTGAGGTCGGGGACCATGTGTTTCTGAAATTTTTCCCCATGAAGGAAGTCCTTCGGTTTGGGAAGAAGGGGAAACTCACACTGAGATTCATTGGCCCATTCCAGATCCTGGATTGAGTCGAGGTAGTGGCGTACCGCCTTGCTTTGCCCACACCACTCGCGGGCGTGTACAACGTATTTCATATATCTATGTTGAAGAAATACGTTCCTGATCCTTCCCACATTATCAAGTGGGATCAGGTGCAGTTGAGGAAGGACGTTAGTTATGTACTGCGACTGACACGTATCTTAGACAAGAAGGAGCAGGTGTTGCGCAGTAAGGTTATTCTGCTGGTAATGGTATTATAGACGCATCACACTAAGGAAGAGGCTACTTGGGAGACAGAGGCCGAGGTCCGTAAGAACTACCCTTAGATTCTTGAGGAGTATGAAAAGGTACTAATTTCGAGGATGAAATTTTTCTTTAAGGGGGGTAGATTGTAACGTCTTGAAAAAATCCGTATAAAGACCCGAGTACCACCTCAGGCAGAAATCACTCAGGACTAAATCCTCTAGAAATTAGATGAAATTAACTAGTGTTAAACTAGATTAGCTGTGAAATTCGCTTGAACTACTTTAAATACGAACCGCAAAACCCAGAATTTGCAGAATCATTAACGCTACATTACCCTAAAATTTAAGATCAATCTCATTGCCCAGTTGCTCTTGGGAGCACATTGAAACTTCGTATCAGACCTGGACTGCACGTCGAAAGTCTGATGACCATGAAACTAAACGCTTATGACCACTTTGCTGGACTTGAAAACCATCTCAGAAATCAAGTCCTAATGATACCTAAAAATGCACAACTTAAGCTCGGAGCGAAGTGTGTGAGAAACGCGAATATCTTTAGAAATTGAACTCAGATTTAAGTGATTTGGACCATTCGCTTGCAGGCTAAATCTAAGTTTTCAGACTGTCAGAATCTGACCCAATTACACCCTTGGATCAAGAAAAATTTCCAACATGTGTTAGCATACTAGTGGCCTTGATCGAGTGCCGGTGACCATTGAACTGAAACTGGTCCGCCACGGTCGATCTATAAATCCGATCGGGCCGAAAACTTAACTCGACCTAGATCCCATGCCAGGGAGCTTAAGTCTGACCGTAAGCAAAAAAGGGGCCTCCAGAAGTGCTCCATTGGATCGAAACAATCCCCATTTAGCTGTAACCTAAGTATACTATGGCCCTGGGGCCATTTCGGTCAGTTCTGGACCTATATAAGGGCCTTAAACCCTCTCTCTCCCTTCACATATGATTTTGCAAAACCTAGAGAGAGAAGAGAGATAAAAGAGAAGGAAAGAAAGAGAAAGAGAGGGAGAGTGTGGGAGATTGTTCTCGGGACTCAATCTCGCCCTTCCACGTGCTTATCCACCATTCCTGTATCGCTATTTAGGCGATTCCTATCCCACTCTTAGGTAAGAAAACCTAAACCTAATTTGTTTTAGGGTTTCAGATAGTGTAAGTAATGAAATAGCTAACCTAATTCATGTTATAGGTTGTCATTCTACTGTTGACAAAGACTTAGTGTGTAAACTAAATTCGTTACGCGTTTACCGGACTATAAATATATAGGTTATAGTTTTCAAGGCTTTTAATGTCGGTTAATGATTTATTACTGATGTGGGTGTCATTTCACATGCCAAATGGGTTGTTTGTTTCACGATACAAATATTTATGAACTATGTTGAACATATTGTATTCCAGGTGTTGGTAGAAATGATCGTATACATATGAAATTTGAAATCGTGATTTCCATGATAAATTGCCGCGAATATATGCTAGTTGTATGTGTAACAACTCCTTGGCGAAAGGATTCACCCTAATAATGTTATGCCAACATACGTCGTGTATGTTATAATGTGTAGCTTAGATGTTTGTGAAAATGTCTGAATGAGTATAGAATTTGTATTCGTGCTCGCCATGACTAACTATCGTGGGTATATGATTGTCGTGTAGGCGATGACTCCTTGACGAAAGAATTTGCCCTAATTCATATTATAACCAATATATGTCATGTATGTTGGAATGCATAGACCAAGTATTTGTAAAAATGTCTAAATGAACTAATAGTTAGTAATTTGTACTTTGTATGAGTGTTGAGATATGATTCTCAACTACCTTAACTATGTGTATGATTTCCTCCATGTATTTTATATTATAGTGTCTGTTTAAGTATGAAATGTATATGTGTGAATTCATGTTTAAGTTGTAATCCATAAAATGCTCAAATGCTTGTATGAGTAAAATTATTGATCCATTACTGCTCTGATTATCTCATATGATTTTCTGTTATAATTGAATGTGGTTGGAGCTATTATATAGTCAAGGCAATCGGTAACGAACCTCGAATTGGTGGCTAAGGTTGTCTCGCCACACAGGACGTGGTCGATGAATCCGAGCCGTAGTTGGGATGTCGACAGTGGTTAGGCCACCGGAGTACTTATGCACTTCATGTCGATCAACTCAATGTGTGCTCGTGCTAGTCGAGCTCGTCAAGTAACTCGATTGGCCCGATGTATATTCACCATGTTTGGACGCTACTACTTGAACCTAGGGTACCAAACTCACCAGTGGAAACCTTGTTAACCTGGGTACCTCGATCCACTAAGACTCATGAACCGGACATAGTGGTAAGGGACACCGTGGTCGAGCTGTCGGCCTACGCTGGGGCGACGAGTCCACCCGTAGTGACCAGTGAGCAACATAAGCTCGTGAGCTGAATACGGTGGTATGGGATGCTATATTCGAGCTGGCGGCCTACACTGATCAGGTGACGAATCCTTTGTAGTGACCTCGAGCATACTTTAAGACTGCGATGAGGCGACGAGCCTTTCTGTAGCAACTAGAGTATAAACTAGGCCTGCACTGATCAGGTGTCGAGCCATTTGTGGTGGCCTAGAATCACAACTTCATATGAGATTTATTAGGACTGACGACCCTAGAATGGATCATTGTTTACGTATTGATATAAGGGAGGTACCTTAGTTTTCCAATCCTACTATATGAAAAGGACTAATAAGAACTTGGTAATCACGCTCATGCTGTAACGCCCTGAAAATTAGGGGTCGAGCAAAGCTCAGCTCCCGAGTTCCAACGCATCACTTATGCAACACAGATAATGATGATTATGATGAGAGCATTGAAACATGAATGAGATTATACCAAAATAACATATCATACTCTAGAGACAGTTAAATTTACAAGTAGAAGACTGTGATATATATGTAAAATATATAAACTGTGGTGAGTCTCCAAAGTATGAAAATGTTACCAGGTTAATTCATTACAAGTACAATTTCAAATTATACCAAGTTGTGTAAGGTTATCTAGTCAATATCCCAAAAAACTTTGTCGATCAGGACACGACTCACAGGAATCTGCCTGAAACTGCATAAAGGAGAAATCCTCCTCATCCTCATAAAAGTCCGGCTCCGCTTCGCAGCATCGCCATCATCTGAAACTCAAACAAGTCTGGTTGGTGTGTACAACACCGTCCCGTAACGTGGGAGTGAGTGATCAACTCAGTGGAACAATAAAGCATAGGTTAACATGTTATCAATTCAGTCAAGCAGTAATGATAAAGCAGTACAATCAAACACTCCTAACTACTCTTATTAATGCAAGTATGAATGCAGTTATGATGCATGCCCTCACCGACATACTCCCTCATGCGACACCATCTTATGTTCGCGGCATGCTTTCATTTCTCAGTGCTCCACATCTTCCAGGCACATGCAGTGTGATGATGAGCATGATTACTGAGTTGTTATTAGTCCATTTCAAACAGCAGGATTAAGAAACTAAGCTACCTCCCTTATATCATTCCCAAACATGATCCATTCTAGGGTCGTTAAACCTAGATAATCTCATATGATAGTGTGGTTCTAGGGCGCTGCAAAGGTTACCAGGGCTGTTACACATAATCGTTACACCACTCCCCCATCACATTTTTAATGGTTCATCACTAAATTGATACAGGCCTAGTTCATACTCTTTTCACTGTGGCAAAACTCGTTGCCTCACCGCAAATTCAGAGTATGCTTGAGGTCACTACAAAGGGCTCGTCACCAATCAGTGTAGGCCGACAGCACGAATATAGTGTCCTATACCACCATAATCGGCTCACAAGTCTGGTTGCTCAATGGATACTACGGGGAGGCACGTGGCCCCAGCGTAGGCCGACAGCTCGACCACGGTGTCCCATACCACCATGCCCAGCTCATGAGTCTTAGCGGATCAAGGTACCATGGTTAACAGGATTCCACTGGTAAGTTTAGTATCTTAGGTTCAAGCAGTGGTGTCCAAACATGGTGAACATACATTAGACAGATCGGGTTACTTGACTAGCTCGGCTAGCTCGAGCACACTACAAGTTGAATGACATGAAGCGCATAAGCACTTCGTGTGGCCTAACCACTGTCACCAACAGAAGTACGACTCGGGTTCGTCAAACACATCCTACGTGGCGAAATGAATCTCAACCATGAACTCAAGTCTGGTACCGATTGTCTGGACTATAATCATAGTCCCAAATGCAAACAATCCTTATTCAAAGCATGTGGAGTAAAGCATAATAAACAAAGTAATTCAAGCATGTTAACAAACATGTCATAAAACATGTTACAAAGTATAATGTAAACAAGAAATCAAACACATATATTTCATAATAAGCAATTAAAGCAAACAACCATCATGGAGGAAATCATATACGTTTCTAAAGTAGTTGAGAATCCTATCTCAACACCCTTATACATTACAATTTACTAACTATTACTCAATCAGACATTTCAACAAACACTTTAGACTACATACATTAACATACATGACGTATGTTGATCACATAGGTATTAGGTCAAATCCTTTCACTAGGGAGCTGCCCCATGGATAACACGCGTGCACCCACAACGGATAGTCATGGCAAGCAGGAATCCAAGTTCCATATTCATTCAGTCATTTCCACAAACACTTGGGCTAGCGTATAGTGGTCATGACATAATTTAGGGCAAATCCTTTCATCAAAGGGGTATCGCCTATACAACAATCATATATCCATGACAATTAGTCATGGTGAGCACGAATGCGAATTCTATACTCATTCGGTCATTTTCACAAACACTTAGAATACACTCTTTTAACATACATAACGTGTACTAGCAAAAACATGTATTAGGGCGAATCCTTTCGTCGAGTGAGTATGATACACATATATAGCATGTTCCTACAGTAATTAATCATGGCAAACACACTTTCAAAATTTATACGTATACGGTACTTTCTACAAATACCTAGAATATACAAAATTCCATATTCTTCGTATTTAATCGAAATGAAAAACAGACAGCATTTTGTACATGTACAATTGCATGTAGATCATGAATCTATCATTATCTGACATTGAAAGCGTTGAAAACCATAACCTATACACCTAAAGTCCACACCTTTTGTCGTAGAATCGTAACGGAGTCGATAGATTCGCTAAGCTTTAGTATACGGCAGTTTGACAACTTATAGAACGAAATAGGTTAGCTATTTCATAACCTACAACTATCGAAACCCCAAAACAGATTAGGGTTAGGGTTTCTTACCTAGGACGGAGATGGAATCGCCGGGAAAGCGATTTGAACGAGGTGGTTGAACACGTATAGCAGCAGGGAAGCATGGCAGGGAGATGCTCCCACAACTCTCACACTTTCTCTCTCTTTTCTCTCATCTCAATTATCAAATTCGTATGGCTGAATGAGAGAGGGTTTTAAGGTCGTTATATAGCCTAGAAACTCACGGAAATAGACTCCAGGTCAAGGTATACTTAGGTTATAGCCAAAGTGAGGTTGTTCCATCTCAACGGAGCACTTCTGGTGGCCCCCCTTGAGCCAAAGGTCGGACTTAAGCTCACCAACCTTGGATCTAGGTGTAGTTAAGTTTTCGTTCCGGTCGAATTTCCAGATCACACGTGGCAGACCAGCTTCAGTTCAATGGTCAGTGGATCTCGATCGGAGATTCCGAGTACATGGATATGTTTGGGGAAATATCCCTGATCCGAGGGTGTAATTTGGCCTGATTCTGACGGTCTGGTTGCTTAATACTGACCCACAAGCGAAACGTCTCAGATTTATTTATTTTAAATTTAATTTAAAATTATTTTCACATTTCTCACACTCCCCGCTCCGAGCTCAAGCGAGTAGTGCTAGGACACTATTTGGATTTGATTTCCGAGATAGTTGTCAAGCCCAACAAGGCGGTCCTAATTCCTTAACTTCGTGTTAATCGGACTTCCGACGTGCGGTCCAGATCTGAGACAAGTTTCAAGATGCTCCCAAGAGTAGCCAGGTAATGAGATTGATCCTAGATTTTAGGGTAATGTAGCGTTAATGATTCTATAAGTTTTGGGTCTTGCAGATCGTATTTAAAGTGATTGGTGCTAATTTCACAGGTACTCTAGTTTAACACTAGCTAATTCTCACCTAATTTCTAAAGGATTTAGTCCTTAGTAATTTCTATCTGAGGTGGTACCTGGGCCTTTGTAGTTTATATATAAAGTGATCCAAGTTATAATACTTAGCTAGTTTAAGATAGTGTCTAGGGTGAAAGTAGTTAGAAAAATTGAAAGAACAAGGTGGTGAAGGGTTGGATTTGTGAAGGAAATGGGTTCAAAAGTGGTTTTAGACTTTGGGATTGAGTTCTGACAAGTTAATAAGGTGTTAGGATCGACCCATTGCCTAAGGACGTCTAATTCTAAGTTGGCAAAAATTCAGGATGTTACACATGCACCGTACTGCATGTGTCGTTTGGCATTGAGTAGAGAGCACTAAGGAAGTGACTGACATGCACGACCATTAGATGAAGATCACAAAGGGAGTGCAGGCGAGGGCATGCATTATTTATACATAACATTCCTGCATTAATCAGAGTACTTAGGGATGTTTGATTGTATTGTTTTATCATTACTGCTTGATTGAATTGATAACATGTTAACCTTTGCTTTATTGTTCCACCGAGTTGATCACTCACTCCCACATTCTAGGACAGTGTTTTAAACAACAACCAGACTCTATTTTAGTTGCAGATGGAGACCCGACTGATGAGGCGGAGCCAGAAATCGCAGACGATGAGAATGCTTTCTCATATATGCAATATTCAGGCGGGTTTATATAGACCATTCTGATCGACGGGCTTCAGGGTTATACTTGTAGTGGACTATCACATTTTTTTGACATTTTGTATTTTGAAACAATACTTGTAATTATTGACCTGGCAATGCATAATTACTTTGGGAACCTATACTGGTTTATAAAGTTATACATATTCATTTTAGTCTTCCGCTTGCATATTACAACTGTCCCTAAATTATGTTTTACTGATTTGGCTTAATCTCATTTATGTTTTATGCACTAATACAGACAACATACAATCATCATTAAATATGTTGCATAAGTGATGTGTTGGAACTCGGGAGTTGGGTTTCTACTCGACCCCCGATTTTCAGGGCGTTACACCATTATTGTAAATAAATGTACGTAATGTCACCACACAATTACAAGAGTAAATAATAATTATCCATTTAGAGGCATTAACCGTTGTAAATGGAAAACTCGGGATTTGACTAGTATTATTATATTTTATAAAACAAAGGATCCATGCAGTACAAACAAGCGGGCCATAACAATGGACGCATTCTGCATAATTGGTACTATCATATTGAAAATTTAGAAAGTTTAATTCAGATGGTCTTTTGTAAGACTCCTATCAGGTGGGCCACACATGATCATCAGATTTGACCATTGGATTATTCAGATTAAGTGATTCAATAGGCCCCACTACAGTTGTGATCATTATAAATAGGTTTGGAGCGGGACGCTTGAACTAATATCCCTATACTCAGTTATTAAGTCAGATATGGAAACCTACCATGTGGAGACCCTAGAGGGAGAAGTGTGATGGGTAAGCTTCTAGCCCTCTTTCCTATATATAGACGTCTTGGTCCCCTCACCAACACAAGCGAGAAACCCTAGTCCCATTGAAGGTTCTTATAAAGGTGTAAGGTGCAGAAGATCAAGATTCCTGTCGGTAGAATGTCTTCCCAATCAGGTATGCTTCTGTATTATGGTTTTGAATCTCCATTATTTGATGCATAGACGATCCGTCAATTCCGCAATACGGATATAACATTTGGTATCAGAGCCACTTATGCATCAATTTTGGTGGATTTCTTTTTAGCATAATCAGGATCACTCAAAATTTGAATTTCCCTGGGACCCATCCTAGATCGTCTGCCAGGATGAATCTGAAAACAGTTTTTTTTTTTTTTTTTTGCCTTTAAAATCGATGTTACTCTGGCCATAATCAGATTCAGGATTTAGTAATGACTAGATCTATGGCCAGCAGCAACATTGCTGCCCTGTATAAGCAATTTGGCAGCCAACCCTATGCTGCCATTGCCAAATTTTGGCAACCCATCTGTGCATGCCAGATCTGCAGATTTAAGCACCATATCCAACAAAGGATTACTGTCCATGGCTACAGTGTAAATCCTAGAAGGTTGACTAGAGGAAGGAGATGTAGATGAGCTTCGTGCTGCCATTAATGGCCGCCGCCCATCTGGCTGTCTTGCGGTAGCTAAATTCAGCACTGATCTGTGTTGGCAGCGACGAGATCTGGTGGCGTCGGGGCCGTAACACCCAGTGGCAGACCCACCACCATTTTCTTTCCCCATCTTCTTAAGTGCTAGTGCCAACACCATCATCCTCTTCCATTTAAATCTCTGTCGCATCAACTAATCAGTCCGCAATTAGCGGCGTTAAGGAGGAAGCCATGGATTCTAGCTACCGGTCGTTGGTGGTTGTGAGTTCAGCCGCAAGATGCAAAGGGCTGAGGATTTTTTGCGATGATGGTGATAGGATGGCAGCTAGGGTTTTCTCAAACCTTGTTAGAGATGAAAGGGGCTGAAGTTTTGGTAGTTGAATGTGGTGATGGCTACTAATAGGGTTTGCTTCTGTTTGATGGTTCGGCTGCTAGGGATTTTGGGCCTAATGTCTTGTATCATTTTGGACTTTTAAGGGTCCATTTTGGTGCTTGGGCCCATTTTCAAGATAATGATCTAAACCATTGCATTAATTATACTTGGGCTAATTCAGAATAAATGAACCCTATAAATGAATTGGCAATTGATGGTTGGTAGTTTCCATTTACTAGATGGCCTTCATAATTCAATACATATGGTTAAATGTATCATTTAGTTTTGATCTGGCATGAATTAGGGCCATTATCCATCTGTTTAGGGCTGACATTAAGTTGTTGACCATCAAGAATTTAATCCAACCATCACTTTAAAATATGTTTAGCTTATGAGTGGTCAACATCAGTCGTATTTTGGGCCAAGTCAAAACTATTACAGAATGGTCCATTAGGGCAGGACCATATAGTAATCCTTGTATCTAGGAGTGGGAATTGGAGCTTATTGTGTTAGCCACCAAAATGACCTCAATTGGCAAAAAATTTTGCTTTCAGACTTCAGTTTATGGAATTCAGTGACCATCCATATTAGGATTGCATTTAGTTGCGTTCATTTCCATAGCGGGTGGTGGTCAGAACAAAGATATATCATCACTTAGCAGGATATGAGCGGGATGAAGTGATTAGTGATGGTTATATAAGTTTGAGAAATTCATTTTACCCAAAGGTGATGGATGCCTTAAATTTATTTCACTAAAACTGGTTAGCTTCATGTTTAGTAGAGCCTCCTGTATGTCGTAATTTTGCTCAAAGGAGGAGTCATGATGATACGCCGGGCTCTTGCCAGAATTTGATGACTATGGCCCATCATCATTCTGGGTCATTTGATTGAAGGCCCAAATCAATTGAATGTTTATACATGCATAATGTTTGTGATTTTCATTCATGTATTATTTTGTGGGACTTGTTCATTCGATTAATGTGAGTGTTATGCTTTATTTATCCAGACATGATTGTTTCCAATATTTCAAACTAGTTTAATTCCATACCTTTGCTTACTGGGTCTACTTTAAGAAAAGGAAGCACTATTTAAGAAATCTTTCTTTGAGTCCTGCAGAGGATTGCACCAAATTTAAAAAAATGGGTTGTTTCTAAGGGAAAGAATCAAGTTTTAGTCTGTTTTGAATCTAATTTAGCTGATATATCCACAAACTTCTGGTGGATAGACTTTGGTGCAACTATTCACATATGTAATTCCACGCAGGATATGCTCCAAAGCCGGACACCAACCGATACAAAAAAGTCAGTTTATATGGGGAACAGTATTAGAGCAGACGTGGAAGCTATTAGAGTCTGTAAGCTTAGGTTATTGTCAAGACACTTTCTTGACTAGTAGATACTGTATTTGTGCCTTCTATAAGGCACAATTTGGTTTCCATTTCCCGTTTAGACAAATTTGGTTATGAGTTTAAATTTAAAAATGGAAAATTAAGTATTTCCTATGATTCGATTGCAATTGGTTCTGGCACTTTAGTCAATAACCTTTACAGCTAGATTTGGATGTTTTACATGTCTACAGTATTAATTCATCACATGGAAATACTAAAGGCATTAAACGAAGGTTAAATTATGAAAATTCCTCCATGTTGTGGCACAGGCGATTAGGCCATATCCCTCGTGAGAGATTGGAAAGACTTGTGCGTGAAGGAATTCTTCACTCTCTAGACTTCTCAAACTTTGGGGTCTACATAGATTGTATTAAAGGTAAATAGACTAGAACCAGGAAAAGGGGTGCCACTAGGAGTGTAGGACTCTGTAAGTGCTATGGTCCCTAGCTCCTAAATTGTCAAATTTTGTAGTGCCAAAACCTCTCTTGGAATCTGTGTCTTGTGTAGCTCATCTACATAATGAAGACTGTGCATCACTCAAGAACAAAGGTATTTACTTTAAGAAATGCAAGTTTACATAGTCATGTTCAAGTACAACATCAAGTGTGAGTTCAATGTTTCAAGATTCATAGATCAAGCTCCAAGTCAAGACATTGATCCTCAAGCTCAAGATTCAAGATATTTCAAGATCAAGCTTCTTAAAGTTACAAATTCAAGTTTCAATATAGTTCAAGTTGAAGCTTCAAATGGTTTCAAGTTCAAGCTTCATCATGTAATGATCACAAGCTTTGTGAACTTCTAAGAACGACTATCAACTGAAGAAAAAGAAGACTCAATGTTCATACATTACTAACAAGGTATGAATGACCTTAGATTGACCTTAGGGTAGGTCATTTTGAATACATAATTCAATTAATTCATTTTATAAGTGAATAGACTGTTTCTTGACTAGTCCTGGACTCTGTTCGACTAGTCCTAGCACTGGCTCAACCAGTCCAAGAAATTTCACGACCAATCCTAAGTTTGTTGCAAATTTTTGAAATTTTTTGTTAAGACACGACCAGTCCTGGAGACTGCTCGACCAGTCGTGTGAACAGTGCTTGACTCATTCTCGACCAGTCTTGCAGCCATGACTCAAAGTCCAACAACTAAATTGGGTTCCACATGACCAGTCATGGACGGGTCACGACCAGTCATAGAAGTCCCTCGACCAGTCATAAAGGGCTCATGACCAGTGTTTGGCTTTATCCGATCGCGCTCAAAATTTCAAAAATCTATTGATCTTACGACCAGTCGTAGTATCTACAGGACTAGTCGTGAACGTGATTTCTTCACCTATAAATAGAGCACAAATTTCAGAGTTTTTTAATTCAATTCAAGATAAATCAATACGCCACTCTGAGAGATAAGTTAGTGTTCTTTTAAAGCTATATTATGCTCATTTAATATTATCTTATTTTAGCTTTATTATATTTGATTTTGTATTCTTTATTTTAATCATATTTGAAGAAGGGATTGAGGTTGCCCTTTTCTTAGAATTAAAATCAAATAGAGCTAGCCCAACTTGATTTAATTTAAAATCAATTTAGAACCTAGAACCATTTTATAAGTGAGTTTGGACATTGAACTTCTACGTTGAAATTCTACTCCAAATTGGTTCTTCTGGTCTGCATCAAAAGGAGAATATCCAGGTATTTTACATTATTGTAAATTTCTATTTTGATTTTTGAGATTGTGCCAGAAAAATCTCTGTTTTGGTTTATCTGAGGTGATCCAGAAAACTCAGAGTGTAGGGTTTTTTTAATTGTGTAGCCCACTTGAAAGACACAATTGTGAGGGTTTTAGGTGAACCTGGAAAAAACCTATTTTCATAGTAAATGCTAATATCCACTGTGTGAGGATATTAGGAGTAGAGTAGTTGTGTGGCTATTTTTCTAAACAGTTGGTGTACACACAAGCAAACTACTATAATTTCTTGTCTTGTGGTTTGAATGTTTGTTGTAATTTCTTTTATGCAAGTAACTTTATTAGAATGGTTTGATGTAATTTCTTTTATGCAAGTGTGGAGAATGTTGTAATAGCTTAGATTTCCCTTCTTGCTATTTATTTCTTTAATCCTCTGTATCAGTTTGAGTTTTTGATACACAAACCATTCTAATAAAGTTGTCCTGCCATAAACCCTTAGTTTTTATGGTGTAAGGTTGTCCTTAGAATAACATCTGTATCAACCTCTCAATACTCGTACATTTGAGGTTGTCTTTAAATTCAGCATTATAGGATTGTCTATTGCTATCTGTATTTAATTTATTTAAATTTCACTGTTAATTTTTTAATTTGGCATTGTCCTATTCACCCCCCCCCCCTCTATGACATATAGCTCGGCCTTTTCAAGTGGTATCAGAGCTTAATAGCTCGCTTTTAATTATTCTTTTTGAATTTATTTCCTTAGCTAATCGATTTGAGCTATTTGAGATGTCAAATTTTGATAGCTTTTCAGTCACTAGGCCTCCACCATTTGATGGCTCCAATTTTGCCTATTGGAAAGCCAAAATGAGGATTTTCCTAAAATCCATGGATGAGAGTGTATGACAAGCCACAATAACTAAATGGACCCCTCTTACCACTGAAGTAACTGGTATCGATAGATCCAAATCTATGAAAATCTCACCTTATTTTTCTTGGACCACACTTTAGAAAAGTGAGAGTAGTGCCAATGAAAAATCACTAAATGCAATCACTTGCGCACTATCACCGAATAAATTCAAAAGAATTATATCCTGTGATACTGCAAAGCAAGCTTGGGATATTTTAGAAATGACACACGAGGGAACAACAATTGTCAAGAAATCTAAAGTTCAAATCCTCACAACCAAATTCGAGGAAATACGTATGGAGGAAAGTAAAACTTTCATAGACTTTTATACTAGATTAAATGACATTATTAACTCTATGTGCGGTCTCGATGATAAAATTCTAAAAATTAAAGTCTGTGCAAAGATACTACGCTCACTACCTGAACGGTTCAATTCAAAGGTGACTGCGATCCAGGAACTTCGTGATACAGACAATATAAGGGTAGAAGAATTGGTTGGGTCTTTACAAACCTATGAGTTGAATTTTAAAGCTCCTAAAGGTAAATCAATTGCCCTTAAATCTTCTAAATATTTTTCTCAAGAAAATTGTAGTAATTCTGATTTAGAAAATTCTGAAGATGATATGGCCCTTTTAACTAAAAAGTTTTATAAAATTTTCAAAAGTAAAAAGAGGGTTGATTTTCAAAAATCAAATGATAAGAAAAGAACTAAAACTAAAACTTGAAAAATCTTTAAAAGATAGTCAATGTTACAACTGCCATGAATATGGGCATTTAGCGAACAAGTGTCCTAAAAAGGACAAACTAAAAAAGAAAGGAATGTTGGCTACTTGGGATGAATCTTCTGACTCTGAAGCCTCTTCTTAATCAGAAGATTCTGAAACCGAGTCGGGTAATGAAGTCAAAGCCCTTATGACTCTAGCCAAGTTCACTTTTTCAAATCATGATGATTCAACTACTGAAGAAAATCTGAATAGTGATCATGAAAATGAAGAAGATCTTCAAGATGCTTACAATGCCCTATACAAAGAAAGTTGTAAGATTATTGTAAAACTAAAACTTCAGAAAGAAAAGTTTGCAAAACTTAAAAAAAAAATTGATACTCTTGTTATAGAAAAATCTCACATTTCAAATTGTTTTGAAAAAACTAAATGTGATTTAGACTTCGAAACTTCCCTTACTGAAAATTTAAAATCTGAAAATAAAAAACTAAAACTTGAAGTCTCTTCACTTTTGAGTTTAAAGGATACATGGAGGTATGCTCAAGGTGATCCTAAGTTAGAAAAAGTATTATCCAAATCCAGAAAATGTGGCGACCGATCCGGTTTGGGCTATGATAAAAGTATTCCTCTAAAAAATAAGAATACTCCTCCTAAGTTTGTGAAAGGAGAGTCTTCAAACTCAAAAGGGAAAAGTTCAAATCAAAAATTTTCTAAAAATGCTAAAACTTTTCAATCCTTAAAACCTAAAAGCAACCATATCAACTATAAAAATCAGAATCGTAATCCTTTAGGTGAGAAAATTGTTGATTTACTTAAGGAGCTCTTAAAATCTAACTCAAAGGGTCGATCTTATATCAATTAAAAACACAAGAAGACCAACTATCCTCCTAAACCCAAAACTGTAATGAAATGGGTTCCCAAGGTTACTTGCTTGGCTGTCCACATAGCTTTCAAAGCTTCAAGCCATTCAAAGTGGTACCTAGATAGTGGATGCTCTAGGCACACGACTGGTGACAAAGGTTTGTTAACTAATCTTAAAAACATGACTGATGGTTTAGTCACATTTGGTGATGGTAGCAACTGCAGGATTATTGGTCAAGGTACGGTTCAACTTTCTAACCTCCCTTTATTTGAGAATGTTTTATATATAGAAGGTTTAAAACACAACTTATTAAGCATTTCTCAAATATGCGATAAAAATCATAGCGTAAAATTTGCTAACCTAGGGTGTGAAATTTTAAATAAAAACAGTTCTATAATATTAACTGGCCGCAGAACTTCTGAAAATTGCTATATTGTAAGTGACTTTAGCTCATCTAATTTATCGTATTACATGGTCCATACCAATGAGTCCGAGTTATGGCATAAACGCCTTGGACATGTACATTATCGTAACCTGCATAGATTGAGCAAAAGAGAGTTAGTAAGAGGCCTACCTAAAATACAAAAGATAGATAAAATATTTGGCAAATGCTAGATTGGCAAGCAAGCTAGGAGTTCTCACAAAAAAGTGGACTCCAATGCCACATCGAAACCACTCGAACTCCTCCATATAGATCTTATTGGACCAACTAGAACGGAGAGTCAAGGTGGTAAAAAGTATATTCTAGTAATCGTTGATGACTTTACCAGATATACTTGGGTAGTTTTCTTAAGAGACAAATCAGAAACTCTTGATGAAGTTAAAAGGGTACTTCGACGTATCCAAACTGAAAAAGAGACTCAAGTCTATAAGATCCGTAGCGATCATGGATCAGAATTTGAAAATAGCGGTTTTGAGAAGTTTTGTAGTGATCAGGGAATATCACATGAATTATCTGTGCCCAAAACACCACAACAAAATGGTATAGTAGAAAGAAAAAATAGAGTGCTTCAAGAAATGGAAAATGTAATGTTAAACAGTATGAAGCTCCCTAAAAATCTTTGGGCTAAAGCCGTAAATACTGCATGTTATATAATTAACCGTGTCTATACTAGAAAATCAAATAATAAAATGGCTTATGAAATGTGGTTTGATAAGAAGACTACTGTCAAATACTTTCAAGTTTTTGGCAGCAAGTGCTACATTTTACATGATCGAGAAAATCTGAGTAAGTTTGACACCAAAAGTGATGAAAGGATATTTTTAGGGTATGCTCTGAATAGTCGAGTATATCGGGTTCTTAATAAGAGGACCGGTGTAATTCAAGAATCAATTAATGTGGTTATTGACGATCACTTGAATACACCTGTCTCAAGTTCAGATAATGACGAAGTACTCTAATTGATAAACTAGATTCTTCATCAAGTCAAAATAACTTTGAAATGAGAACTGTTAAAGACCATCCAACTAATCAAATTCTTAAAAACCCTCTCACTGGTATACGCACTCGTAGACAACTAGAAGATGTGTGTAACTACGTGTGCTTTACATCCCAGATAGAACCGGCCAACGTAAAAAAAGCTCTTACTGACGAAAACTGGATAGTTACGATGCAAGAAGAGCTTAATCAATTTGTTAGAAATAATGTTTGGTACTTAGTTCCTAGGCTAAAAGATAAACATATTATCGGAACTAAGTTAATTTTTAAAAATAAGTCTGATGAACTTGGTAATATAATTAGAAACAATGTTAAACTGGTTGTACAAGGGTACACTCAAATTGAAGGCATCGATTATGATGAAACCTTTGCTCCAGCAGCTCGTCTTGAATCAATCAGACTATTTATATCCATTGTTTGCTTTAGAAAGTTCAAAATATATCAAATGGATGTAAAAGTGCTTTTTTAAATGGCGATTTGCATGAAGAAGTGTATGTTGAACAACCAACGGGTTTTGAAGACCCAAAGAATGCTGCTCATGTCTATCGCCTAAAAAAGGCTCTTTACAGTTTAAAACAAGCTCCCAAGGCATGGTATGAAAAATTGACTAAGTTTTTACTAAGTCATAACTTTATAATGGGAAATGTTAATAAGACATTATTTGTGAAGAAACATAATGATCACATTTTAATAGTGCAAATATATGTTGATGATATTATTTGTGGATCTACCTGTGCTAACATGACTATTGAGTTTGCAGATCTTATAAAATCTAAGATCAAAATGAGCATGGTTGAGGAATTGAATTATTTTCTAGGGTTGCAAGTTAAACAGCAACCTGATGGTTTCTTTATTTTCCAAACCAAATATGCTCTGAACTTGGTTTAAAAGTTCGGATTTAAGAATGGGAAGAATTTCGATACTCCTATGAGTATGACTCTAAAACTCTTAAAGGAATCTACAGGTAAGAGAGTGGATCCTAAATTATATCGTAGTATGATAGGTAGTTTACTGTATTTAACTGCAAGTTGACCTGATATTGCATTTAGCGTAGGAATTTGTGCTAGATATTAATCTGACCCTAAAGAGTCACATTTAACTACTGTTAAGTAGATTATGCGATATGTTGCAAGTTCAGCTTATCTGGGTCTTTGGTATCCACATGATACTAGTGTTCAATCAGCTGGTTACACTGATGTTGATTGGGCTGGTAATATTGATGATAGGAAATCAACCAGTGGTGGTTGTTTCTATGTTGGGAACTGTTTACTTTCTTGGCAAAGTAAGAAATAAAGTTCTGTATCACTCTCTACCGCTAAGGCTGAATACATTGCAGCAGGTAATGCATGCACTCAGCTTGTATGGATGAAAAGATGTTAAGCGATTACGGAATTGCACAGGATTATATGGTTTTATATTGTAATAATTCCAGTGCAATTAATATGTCTAAAAATCCAATCTAACATTCACGAACCAAGCACATTAACATTAGATATCACTACATTCGTGAATTAGTGGAAGACAAGATAATTTCTTTGGAACATATACCAACCGAGACTCAACTTACTGACATATTCACAAAACCGATCGACAGAAGCAGGATTTCTAAATTGAAATTTGATCTTGGTATGTGCAATTTGAATTGATTAATTATGCACTTCTGTATCGTATTGTATATATTTGTTATTTTAAATGGTTAGAATTTCAAATTATGTGAAAAATGCATATTTTTTACTGTGCACGACCAGTCGAGTACATACTCAACCAGTCATGGCACGACTGGTCAAGCATGTCCTCGATCAGTCGTGTAGCGCTGGTTTGACCTTTATTTGGGAGAAAATCCATTTTTCTTCTATTTGGGGCTTCTTCTCCAATGAGTTTTAGCACGACTGGTTGAACCCATCTTCTTAGTTCTTCAAGGTTAGTCTATTATTTCCATTTTCCTTCTATATTCAAGTTCATTTTGCTTCTTTTTCATCTTTAGAGTGATTTATTTCTTGTTTCATTAAGGTTTTTGGGCTTTTCTTCTCGAAAATCTGATTTTGAGAAAATCCATTCTACTTATTTTGCAACCACTTGATTCCTTGTATTCCTAGTTGTAAATGGAAGGTAAAGGCAAAAAGAAAAGTTCTCGTGGTCCTTCAACATCTAGATCGACACCTATCACAAGGCGCCACCTTTGGTCACCTTAAGATGATCCATCTTATGTGCGGGATTTAAGGTTGGGCAATGTTATAGTTGAACGACTTGTTCATGTTGAACATATTGCTCCATTTGAAATCCTTCCTCTTTTCCAATCTATAGGATGAGCTAACATTCTACATTGGGGTGGGTCGGCATGTCGGTCTATTGTTTGCATGTATTTTTGATTTTTCAACTGAAAATTTAACTTTTGTTATAGCAACTAGAGAAGGTCCATTTGAAGTAGACCGACATTTGATTTTTGGCCTAATGAACATACCTATGAATGATGAAGGTATTCCAATTAGCTCTCTAGTAGCTAAACCATCTAAATCAGAAAAATGTATGCTTACTAAAGCATTGTGTAATATAGATACGCAACGGAGTCAAAATGGGAATGCGCTTACTTCAAAGTATTTGTTACCCAGATACAGGGTCCTTCACAGGATATTTATTTCAAATCTTTATCCTCGTTCTGGTAACAAAATCAAATTCACCTCTTTCATGCTTCTGATTTTGCATTCCATCATCTCCGGTTCATCTGTATGTCTTCCTTCTTTAATCTGTCATTCCATCATACAATTCTGTCTCCATCATAGATAACGATATCCCTTTTGCATATCTTATGACGTGTTGGCCACCCACATGTTAGTGGTTATGCCTATTGGAGAGGCTCCCATTCAACACCTAATCTTTAACAACTCAAATATAAACAAGATGAATTTGAGGTTGGCCGCAGGCTAGGTTAATGTGGGAGTTGGTGGAGCTGAAGCAGCAAATGAAGAAGATGGCAATTTACCTCCAGATGACATTAACATGGACGATATCTTTGATGAGATCGAATTAGATTTTGAGGCTGACCCTGATTATCAGCCTTCTGATTTTGTTGAGAGGTTGCATTCTCTTAAGGAACAGGTGGCTCAGATTTGTGTAATCAGGATTCACAATTTGCTTATATGCGTAAATACATGAGGCGCATTAATAAGGGTTTACATCAGATTGATCCATCTATTCCTGCTCCCTCTTTAGGATCTGATTAGTATTTTCTAATCTTGGTTTGTAATAACGTTAATGATACGTGGATTTATTTTGTCTTTTGAGGTAGTACTTGGCTGAACTTGGATGAACTTGACTTAACTTAATTGTATTTCGTTGAACTTTATTAATGTTGGTTGATTATGCTTGACCATTACTTGCTTATGACTTTAGTCTCTTGACTATCTTAAGCCTTTATTCCTCATGACTCTTCTTATTCTTCCTTGTTTATCTACATCCTGATCCATGTATTGATTTCTTCCTTTGTCATATTGTGACAATAAGGGGGAGAATTTTGTCATGCTTGGTATGTGGATATGTAGTATATGGCATGTGGATTGTGGATGGATTGTGGATATGTAGCCTTCTTTGTGTAAGGGGGGAGAAGTAATTTAGGGGGAGTATTGTTGGAGGAATTGATGCTTTGTTTTAACCTGTTTATAACTGGTGCATGATTCTTTAACCAGGTTGTAACTGGTTTCTTTTTATAACTGGTGCATGATTCTTTATGCATATAATGCTTATATTTTTATCAAGTGTGTTTTGTCATAAAATTAACAAAGGGAGAGATTGTAAGTGTTATGGTCCCTGACTCCTATAATTGTCAAATTTTGTAGTGTCAAAACCACCCTTGGAATCTATGTCTTATGTAGCTCATCTACATAATGAAGACTATGCATCACTCAAGAACAAAGATATTTACTTCAAAAAATGCAAGTTTAAATAGTCATGTTCAAGTATAACATCAAGTGTGAGTTCAATGTTTCAAGATTCATAGATCAAGCTCCAAGTCAAGACATTGATCCTCAAGCTCAAGATTCAAGATATTTCAAGATCAAGCTTCTTAAAGTTACAAATTCAAGTTTCAAAATAGTTCAAGTTGAAGATTCAAATAGTTTCAAGTTTAATCTTTATCATGTAATGATCACAAGCTTCGTGAACTTCTAAGAATGACTATCAACTAAAGAAAAAGAAGACTCAATGTTCATACATCACTAACAAGGTATGAACGACCTTAGATTGACCTTAGGGTAGGTCATTTTGAATACATAATTCAATTAATTCATTTTATAAGTAAATAGACTGTTTCTCAACTAGTCATGACTCTGTTCGACTAGTCCTAGCACTGGCTCGACCAGTCCAAGAAATTCCACGACAGTCCTAAGTTTGTTGCGAATTTTCATAATTTTTTGTTAAACCACAACCAGTCCTGGAGACTGCTTGACCGGTCGTGTAAACAGTGCTCGACTCATTCTCAACTAGTCCTACAGTCATGATTCGAAGGCTAGCAACTAAATCTGGTTCCACACGACCAGTCATGGACAGGTCACGACCAGTGTTGGAGGCCCCTCGACCAGTCATAAAGGGCTTACGACCAGTCATGAAACGACTTTATCTGATCGCGCTCAAAATTTTAAAAATCTGCTGGTCCTACAACCAGTCGTAGTGTCCACAGGACTAGTCGTGAATGCGATTTCTTCACCTATAAATAGAGCACAAATTTCAGAGTTTTTTAATTCAATTCAAGCTAAATCAATACCCCACTCTGAGAGATAAGTTAGTATTCTTTTTAAGCTATATTGTGCTCATTTAATATTCTCTTATTTTAGCTTTATTATATTTGATTTTATATTCTTTATTCCAATTATATTTGAAGAAGGGATTGAGATTGTCTTTTTCTTAGAATTAAAATCAAATAAAGCTAGCCCAACTTGATTTAATTTAAAATCAATTTAGAACCTAGAACCATTTCATAAGTGAGTTTGGACATTGAACTTCTACGTTGAAATTCTACTCTGAATTGGTTCTTTCGGGCTCCATCAAAAGGAGAATATCCAGGTATTTTACATTATTGTAAATTTCTGTTTTGGTTTTTGAGATTGTGCCAGAAAAATCTCTGTTTTGGTTTTTCTGAGGTGATCCAGAAAACTCAGAATGTGGGGTTTTTTGAATTGTGTAAGCCCACTTGAAAGACACAATTATGAGGGTTTTAGGTGAACCTGGAAAAACCTTTTTTCATAGTGAACACTAATATCCACTGTGTGAGGATATTAGGAGTGGAGTAGTTGTGTGGCTGTTTTTCTAAACAGTTGTTGTACACATAAGCGAACCACTATAATTTCTTATCTTGTGGTTTGAATATTTATTTCTTTCTGTGGATGATTGTAATTTCCTTTTTGCATTGTGGAGAATGTTATAATTTCTTTTATGCAATTGCGGAGAATGTTGTAATAGCTTAGATTTCCCTTCTTGCTATTTATTTCTTTAATCTTCTGTATCAGTTTGAGTTTTTGATACACAAACCATTCTAGTAAGGTTGTCCTACCATAAATCCTTGATTTTTATGATGTAAGGTTGTCCTTAGAACAACATCTGTATCAACCTCTCAATACTCGTATATTTGAGGTTGTCTTTAAATTCAGCATTGTGAGATTGTCTATTGCTATCTGTATTTAATTTATTTAAATTCTGCTGTTAATTTTTTAATTTGGCATAGTCCTATTCACCCCCCCCCCCCCCTCTAGGACAAATAGCTCGGCCTTTTTAGACTCTTAGAAGTAATTCATATTGACATCTGTGGACCGTTCCCTTCAGCATCTTGGAATGGCCAGAAGTATTTTATTACTTTCATAGATGACTACTCTCGTTATGGGTACTTATACCTTATTAACGATAAATCCAATGCCCTAGATAATTTTAAGATATATAAGGTTGAAATCAAGAATCAACTCAATAGAAATATCAAAGTCGTCAGATCTGACCGTGGTGGCGAGTATTACGGAAGGTATGACGAATCTGGGTGTAATCCAAGCTCATTCGCTAGATACCTACAAGATTGTGGCATTGTCGCCCAGTATACCATGCCTGGTATTCCAGAGCAAAATAGTGTAGCATAAAGGCGTAATCGCACCCTAAACGACATGGTGCGGTCGATGATTAATAATTCAACGTTACCAGAATCTTTGTGGGGGTGATGCGTTGAAAATAGTTGTACATATCCTTAATAGAGTCTCTAGTAAGGCTGTACTGAAAACTCCATATGAATTGTGGACAGGGCGAAAGCCTAGTTTATAATACTTTCATGTTTGGGGTTGTCCTGCAGAAGGTAAACCGTATAACATTCATGAAAGAAAGCTCGATCTTAAAACGGTTAGCTGCTTCTTTATTAGATACCTAGAAAGATCTAAAGGATTCAAATTCTATTATCCATCATATTCCATGAGAGTCATTGAGACTGTGAATGCTAGGTTTATTGAGAATACTGAAGATAGTGGGTGCACGAACTTAAGAAACATTGTGTTTGAGGAAGAACGGATTGTGATTCCCACCACAATCATTCAGAATAACGTGGTTGTCCGTCCAGCAGTGGACCCTGAGTTCCCTATGGATGACCATGTAGAGCCTCAAATACAACCCACTGATGAGGAAATAGAAAACCCAATTCAGAATAATAAGCCTTTAAGACAATTATATAGAGAGAGAAAATCTGCGATTCCAGACGATTACATCATCTATTTGCAGGAGCATGACTTTGACATTAGGGCTGAAAAGGATCTCATATCCCTTTCGCAAGTCGAACAAAGTACAATTCTTCTCAATGGTTTGATGCCATGAAGGATGAATTGAAATACATGAAGGACAACAAAGTCTGGGACCTTGTTGAATTGCCTAAAGGGATTAGGCCGATTGTTTGTAAGTGGGTATTCAAAACCAAATGGGACTCTAAGGGCAATATTGAAAGGAATAAAGCCAGATTAGTTACAAAGGGTTTCAGTCAACATGAGGGCATTGGCTTTAAGGAGACTTGCTCACCTATATCCAAGAAAGACTCATTTAGGATCATTATGGCTCTTGTGGCTCATATGGATTTAGAGCTACATCAAATGGACGTGAAAACAGCGTTTCTAAATGGAGACCTAAGTGAGAACGTATATATGTTGCAACCAAAAGGTTTCAAAGCCAAAGGCTCAGAACATCTGGCCTGCAAGCTTAAGAAGTCCATTTATGAGTTTAAACAGACATCACAACAGTGGTACCTAAAGTTTCATGAAGTTGTTTCTTCATATGGTTTCATTAAAAACACTGCAGATGAGTGTATATACGTGAAAATCAGTAGGAGTAAGTTTATTATTTTAGTTTTGTATGTTGACGACATTTTGTTGGCCAGTAGTAATATTAGATTATTGCGTGTGACTAAAAAATTTCTGTCTCAAAACTTTGAGATGACAGCTCTTGGTGATGCATCATTTGTCATTGGCATTCAGATTAGTCGAGACAAATTACATAGACATATTGATAGGATTCTCGAAAGGTTTAACATGCAAGGTTGTGCTCCTGGCCAAGCACCTATTGTAAAATGTGACAGGTTTGACCAATTTCAGTGTCCTAAGAATGACCTAGAAATGGATAAGATGAAAGATATTCTGTATGTATCGACAGTAGGGAGCATCATGTATGCTCAGGTCTGTACGCGTCTGGAATTGGTTTTATGGTTGGAATGTTGGGCGGGTACCTTAGCAATCTAGGGATGAACCATTGGATAGCTGTTAAGAAAGTATTGCGCTACCTGCAAAGGACAAAGGATTTTGTACTCATGTATATGAGATCCGACCATTTAGAGCTAGTTGGATATACAAATATAGATTTTACAGGCTATGTCGACAACAAGAAGTCCACCTCGGGCTATGTATTCATGATGGGTGGTAGAGTCGTATCATGGAAGAGCGTAACACAGTCGATTACGTCATCTTCCACCATGGAAATAGAGTATGTAGCTCGTCATGAAGCCACGAGTCAGGTAATTTGGCTTCAGAGTTTTTTCTTTGGTTTATGGGTTGTGCAAATGATCCCGAAACCATTGAAAATCTATTCTGATAGTTCAGCTACAGTTAATTTCTCCAACAATAATAAACATTCATCAAGGTCAAAACATATTGACATTAAGTATCTTGTTGTGAAGGAGAGAGTTCAGAATCGTCAGGTGTCTGTAGAACTCATCTGCACGAGGCAGATGATAGCAGATCCTCTCACTAAAGGCCTTCCTATTACGCTCTTTAAGGAACATGTGACGTCTATGGGAGTTGTAGATCCCAAGGATGTATTTCAGTAGTGGGAGTTTTTCAATTTTGGTCTGATTATGTACAGATATTTCAGAGATCTCTTTTATATGCATTAATGATTTTGTTATTCAGGTTATATTTTGTTTCTCCTTCAGTGTGCACTTTCAGTTTTGAGTAACGAAGAATTTGGTTTGTGTCTTGGTGACACGTTCAAATGGACCACTTAAAGATACGCACGTGTGATCACATTAGATGTGCAATCTTCATATCACACCCCATATCTTTGATCCATGTTGTTGAGGTTATTGGTATTAGTGACCATGATTCATTGCACTTCGAAATGTATAAATGTTGTGTTGACTACCACGATTCAAAATCTGTAGTCTTGATGGACCGGATCTGACAAGCATTGCTCATAATTATCCAACAATATTGTTTTGAAATTCAGTAGGGCGCCCATTAGGAACTTTTCAAAAGCAAATGCATTTTTCAAAATTATTTTCACAATTAAAATAAAATGTCTTGTTTTCTTTCAGAGATTAGTGTAGCTCGAGTGGGAGAATGTAAGACTCCTGTCAAGTGGGCCACACATGATCATCAGATCCAACCGTTAGAATATTCAGATTGAGTGATTCAGTAGGTCCCACTACAGTTGTGATCATTATAAATAGGCTTGGAGCGGGACGCTTGAACCGATGTCCCTATACTCAGTTATTAAGTCAGATATGGAAACCTACCATGTGGAGACCCTAGAGGGAGAAGTGTGATGGGTAAGCTTCTAGCCCTCTTTCCTATATATAGACGTCTTGGTCCCCTCACCAACACAAGCGAGAAACCCTAGTCCCATTGAAGATTCTTCTAAAGGTTTAAGATACGGAAGATTAAGATTCCTGTCGGTAGAATGTCTTCCCAATCAGGTACGCTTTTGTATTATGGTTTTGAATCTCCATTGTTTGATGCATAGACGATTCGTCAATTCCGCAATACAGATATAACATATTCGTGTCGATTATCTTTGAGAAAGAAACAATATGGTGATCAATCAAACCTTTGACCCACGAACAGACCCCACCAACATTTACATCAATGAGAATACAATGAATAATGCAATTTCTTTTCACGGTGTTTTACACCTTCAACTACATTCATAGAAAATGTCTGAACTATATTTGTGTGCGAGGATTTAATAAATGAGAGCAGAACAAATCCTATTTTCATATAAGCTTTAATTGATAGTAGAAAATCCTTCCCATTATCGGATTTCACCAATGAAACCGTTACCTCGTGGCTCTCCATCTCAAACATACTAAGGAGGATTTGGAATTGTGGGGCATAAATTCATTCCATACACTCCACACTTCTATGGGCCCCACCTAATGCCTAAACCATCTACATACTCCGCCTGGATATGTGTTCCATATGTGGCCCATGACAGAGTTAAATGTTGGTATGTTTGGTTGAATTAAATAGACTATTAAATAATTAAGAATAAAAATAAATAAATAAATTGAGAAAGAAGACTTGTTAAATTGAGTCGACTAGAACAAAGAGAGTTTTATAAGAGGAGAAATGACTTTTCGTGTTTTAGAAACTGAAACGGAAGTCCTTACAACGAAAATGTGTAAGTGCAAGTACACTCTCGCAAATAAAGTCTCGTGAGTACTCATACACACATACACACCCACGCGAGTACACTCGCACCTGGGCACATGGACTCGGGCTCGGCACGCGCGTGTGCATGTGTGGTCAATGACATAGATTAAATCTATTGGCATAGCTCCCCACATGACCAAATTCACGGGAGCCTATCTTATATACAAGAAGATTTCCTTTGGTAAATTTGACGTGGGACAAAACCGACGACTCAAAACATCATAAAGTTTAAATGTGGAAGACAATCAAAATATTTTAAAAAATTCTAATTTTAATATAAATTTTGAAACAAAATACGACATTAAATTCGTACGTGAGGGTGAGGATGAGATAGAGAAAACCCAACTAATCCGAGTTTTGAAAAAGAAAAGAGTTGTTCCGTAATTTCTACACTTTTGATGGTTTCTTGGGCTTTTGACCCAACAGAATTTTGTGATAGGAATGGGAGGAGAATGAGGGAGGATAGTAAGAAAGGAAAAAAAAAAAAAAAAAACATGACCGTCCGTGAAAGTTGAAAGTCGAAAAGAGCAATTTGAGAGTAAGACTTTCTGGCCCTTCTTCTTGGATTGAAGTGATTGCGCCACATGTGGTTTGATAAGCTGGTGACTAGCGATGGATATGAGATTTGTTTTATTTTGAGAGCTGATCACTTACATCTAGCTGCATGCTGCATGCTAACTTTATGGTGGGAGGACACACCGAATATTCGGTTAAAGTGTCACTTGTGCAGGAAATCCAAGACAAACGGTGGGCCCAGCAATGAAGATCACTCCCTTTGAAAATCACGCCCATCAAATCTTGGACAGCTACAGTGTGGCTTACCTGATGAATGGATCAGCCTGATTTTCATGTCAGATGATCACTCCTATTGGACTCACCTTTTACTTGGATTGGATGTTAAAAGCAAGTGACATTTTGGAGGGAAAGATGGGGTTGCATTATAAATTAGCATACAGCTGGTTGTAGGTGAACATTTCACTTTAATGTTTTGTTGTTTGCCTGGGCTTGTTGTCCATAGTGTGCACCCTGTTCAGCTGCTGACGTAGCTGTTGAAAATTAGTGGATTTTAACAATAATAAAAAATAAAAATTTGAATTTTCAAAATTTTGGGATTTTCCCGCCAAAACGATTTTTTAAAGTGCAGTTTGTGTGCTTTGTCCCACATCGAAAATGCAAAAGATAGTTTTGTGGTTTATATGACATGTTGAGAAGGGTATTCTTAGTTGGAGCTTTATAAAGGAGATGGAACATGGGTTGTGTGTTCATGTTCTTCACAATGGAACACACGCACCCGCACGTGCTCGCACTCGGGCTTGGGCAGTGAGGCAATGTGGCAGTGTGGCTGTAGATGGCGACTTTGCACTTCGCACGTCCGCATCTCGGTGTGATAGCGGTGCGATGGGTCTAATGCGATGAGTTTGGTCAGAGCCTTAAGGCAATGTGGATCTGAAATGAGCCTGGGTTTTTACAGGTAACTGAGAATGGCCGGATCTAGAATCCGAAACGTCCAGCCGTTTCTAAAAACAGATCTCTGCCTTGAAAGCCAAACGGTCTGAAAACGGATGGGCCAAGATGATCCAACGGTCAGATCTTCTGATCTAACAACTAGAAACGTCTGAGATTAATGGACAACGGTCAGAAACATTTTTTAAACGTTTTAGACCATTGAATACCACACAGCAACGGGTCTAAACCTGAGGCCCATATAAACTGGATCATTCCAGTCCGATTTCATCATTTCAACACATCATCTCTCCCATCAAAACAGATATAGTCCATAGCTCTATTTTAGAATACTGTGATCATCTTTACTGTTTAAATCTGTCAGAAGAAATCTATTGCGTTAAAACTGTTCCATAGTGGACCTATCATGATTGTTGCACGATGGATCCAGATAAGGCTTGTCTTATCCTGGAAGCAATTCGCCTGTAACCTATCAGCAGTTGATAAGGGGGCGAATCACGCTTTAAGAATAGCGTATTTTATACGTGATTCAGCCTAGTGAAATTGTTATTTTCAATTATTTATTTTTAATATTTTCGGTGTATCCAATCAAATTTCATAACAATCTTAAAGCATGATTTCATGGACATCGAAAGTGTTGCATCAGTCAAACTGATGAACCAGGATCTGATCCGATTGGACCGATTCGATGGTTCAAATTTCACTAGATAGCAGGACAAACTAAAATTCCTGCTAACCACTTTGAAGATCTTTTACATCCTGGACCCGACTCTCCAGCCTCTGCCTGAAGCAAAGGACACTGACACTCTAGAACAAGTGGCTGCTAGGATCAAGCAACATGAAGATGAACTGCTATGTCGTGGCCATATCCTCAATTCTCTCTCTGATCGATTGTATGATTTGTACATGGGGACCACATCAGCGAAAGAAATTTAGAGCGTATTAGAATACAAATGTAAAGCTGAAGAGGAAGGTACACAGAAGTTTCTAATTGCCAGGTATTTCGACTTCACGATGGTAGACAATCTACCGCTACTTGCCCAAATCTAAGAATTGCAGCTTCTGTAAATAAAATAAAAGCCATAAAAATCGGTCTTCTTGAATCCTTTCTAGTCGGAGCTATAATCGCAAAGTTGTCTCCGAGCTGGAAACATTACAGGAAGAAACTACTGCATAAATCCGAAGAGTTTACCCTGGAACAATCCAGAAGCATCTTCGTATAGAAGAAGAATCCCGTAACCGAGACAAAAAGGATGACGCTAATGGTGCATCCTCATCCAAGGTGAACACAGTAGAACGGCCATTCCAAAATAATTCCTATAAGAAAGTAGATTCCCTTAAACCTAACAAAGATCAAGAGAAATTCAAGAAAACCCAAAAGAAGAAAAACGGCAAACCTAAGGGAGCTTGCTATGTCTGCGGCAAGACCGGGCATTTCGCCCGAGTTTGTAGGGACCGAAAAAAGCCTAAAAAAAAGGCTAACACAGTAGACGATGAAATCGTAGCCATGGTCACAGAAGTAAACCTAGTTCAAGAGAAAATTCCTGGTTGGTGGTATGATACAAGTGGCACAGTCTATGTATACAACGATCGATCTGCCTTCAAAACCTATGAAGACGAGACCAATGGCCAAGAGGTTCAAATGGAAAATGAAGGACGATTGAAAGTTGCAGGCAAAGGAACCGTGGAATTAATCTTTACCTTTGGAAAGAAGGTAATTCTAACCAATGTACTGCATATCCCAGACATAAGGAGGAATCTTGTCTCAGGGGATCTCTTAAACAAACCTGGGATTAGGGTTGTGTTTGAATCAAGCAAGTTGATCTTGTCCAAGAATGGAAACTTTGTGGGTAAGGGATACGCTTGTAATGGGATGATCAAATTATCTTTGAATGAAAAGAATTCTTCTGCTTACATGATTGAGTCTGTAAAGCTATGGCATGGTAGACTAGCCCATATTGGCTACAATACCTTAAAACTCATGGCTAAGAACGGCCTAATATCATACAATGATAATGACAAAGATAAATGTGAAGTATGCATATGATCTAAAATAATCAAGAAACCATTCCCTAGCGTTGAGAGATCATCTCAAATATTAGACCTAGTGCATACTGACATATGTGAACTAAATGACGTTCTTACCCGTGGAGGTAAAAGGTACTTTATAACGTTTATAGATGATTGTTCAAGATATGTATATGTATATCTGTTAAAATCGAAAGATGAAGCATTTAATGCATTCAAGATTTATAAATCTGAAGTAGAAAATCAATTAGATAAAAATATTAAAATCTTTCGTAGCGACCGAGGTAGAGAATATTTCTCTAATGAATTTTCTAACTATTGTGAAGAACACGGCATAATACATCAATGCAAAACACCTTATACACCACAACAAAATGGTGTAGCAGAGAGAAAAAATAGAACATTAGTAGAAATGGTCAACTCAATGCTAATACAAGCATAGTTGCCATTAAACCTATGAGGAGAAGCACTGTTAGCAGTGTGTCATGTTCTAAACCGAATTCCATCTAAAAAAATCAAGACCTCTCCATAAGAAATATGGAAAGGAAGAAAACCAAACATTGGGTATCTTAGAGTGTGGGAGTGTCTTGCATACTACAGAACTCCAGAACCTAAAAGAACTAAGTTAGGACCAAGAGCTATTAAGTGCGTCCTTGTAGGATATGCACAACATAGTAAGGCCTATAGACTTATAGACTTAGACATCAATGCAGTCATAGAGTCTAGAGATGTAGAGTTCTTTAAGAATTCTGTATTCACGAAGAAAAAGAATGCTGAGATTCAATCTCCTAATGAAATTATAAAAGAAACACAAATAGAAGAGAAAGCTCCTAGTGAACCTCGTAGGAGTCAAAGAGCAAGAGTAAAAAAGAGTCTTGATCCTGATTAAATAGACTCTCAACGACTCTCTTTTCATCTAGTAGAGGGTGATAGAGAAAAGGTGATTAGAAAAATACCTATGGTTTTAACTATAGAAGATGAACCGAAAACCTTTAGTGAAGCTATGTCTTCAAGAGACTCCGCTTTTTGGAAAGAAGCTATTAATGATGAAATGGATTCCATAATATCTAACCAAACATAAGAATTTGTAAATCTACCCTCAGATTCTAAACCAATAGGTTGTAAGTGGGTATTTAAGAAGAAATATCATACTGATGGTACAATTCAAACCTTTAAGGCAAGATTAGTTGCTAAGGGTTTCCGACAGAAAGAAGGAATCGATTATTTTGACATTTATTTTCCAATAGCTCAAATAACATCGATTAGGATCTTATTCGCTCTAGCATCCATACATAATCTTCATATCCATCAAATGGACGTGAAGACAGCATTCCTGAATGGTGATCTCGATGAGGAGGTTTACATGGAGCAACCAGAAGGGTTTGTTCTATCAGAAAATGAAAGAAAAGTATGTAGACTAGTTAAGTCTTTGTATGGATTAAAGCAAGCACTAAAACAGTGGCATAGTAAATTTGATTCTAAAGTTCTGTCTTATGGTTTTAAACATAATATTATTGATAAATGCATATATTTAAAAGTATGTAATGATTATATTGTAATTATATGCTTGTATGTAGATGATATGTTAATAATCAGTAATAAAATGGAAGGTGTAACTGAAACCAGAAAGTTTCTTTCTTCTGTTTTTAAAATGAAGGATCTTGGACAAGTGGATACCATATTAGGTATCAAAGTTAACAAACATAGTAGGGGTTTCGCATTATGTCAGTCTCATTATATTGAGAAAATAATAAACAAGTTTAATCACTTGAATATTAAAGAGGCAAAGACCCCGTTTGATCCGAGTATCAAGTTAAAAGAAAACAGTGGAAGAGTAGTTGCACAACTAGAATATACTAGTGTTATAGGCAGTCTTATGTATGCAATGCAATGCACAAGACCAGATATAACATACGCTGTGAGTAAACTAAGCAGGTTTACGAGTAATCCTAGTGTTGAATACTAGAAAGCAATAAGTAGAGTTCTAGGTTATCTTAAAAAAACCAAAGAACTAAGGTTATTTTACTCAGAATTTTCAATAATATTGGAAGGATATACCGATGCAAATTGGATATCGAGTGCAGGGGACAACAAGTCCACTACAGGGTGGATATTCACCCTAGGAGGTGCAATTGTATCTTGGGGATCCAAGAAACAAACTTGCATAATGCGCTCAATTATGGAATCTAAGTTCATAGCTTTAGCTGCTACAGGCAAAGAGGCTGAGTGGTTAAGGGATCTTCTATTAGAAATCTCTTTTTATGCGAAGCCTATACCGGCTGTTTCACTTCATTATGATAGTGAAGCTACTTTAGTGAGAGCCTATAGCGGTACCTATAATGCTAATCCAATCGGGTGTATTAGCAAAACATGTATTGGGTTTAATGGGTAACAACAATTTACTGATAAGTAAAAAGTTTCAGCACTAAATAAATTAATAACCTCATTCAGGATGATAGTGCTGGCCGTTATAAAAGAGAGATGAGTATTAAACTCTTAATGAAGTCCAGTCAAACAGGACAAGTGTTTTAACGGAAACACTGGAAGGATTTCACCTATGTGAACGTAGAAGTGGTGCCGCTTCTCATGAGAGTTAGAGTTATCTCAGGATCGTTCATGAAACAGGATAAGCACATGGCCATTAAAAGTGCTAAGGAAGAATATAAAGGAATACCTAACGCATGAGCTATTATGTGTGTGGTATTTTCGGTTATATCATAAAGGAATAACTGGTTCAATGCTGCGGCAACCAGAAATTTCGAAATAACTTTAAAATGCTTACACTAAGGAAAGATTAAAATCGCAAGATATCTTTCTTTATGCATAATAACTGTTATTATTCTGGCAGAGTTTTCATTATTTTTAAAACCAGTGGGGGATTGTTGAAAATCAGTGGTTTTTAACAATAATAAAAAACAAAAATTCGAATTTTCAAAATTTCAGGATTTTCCGGCTAAAACAATTTTTGAAAGTGCGGTGTGTGTGCTTTGTCCCACATCATAAATGCAAAAGATAGTTTTGTGGTTTATATGAGATGTTGAGAAGGGTATTCTTACTTGGAGCTTTCTAGAGGAGATGAAACATAGATTGCGTGTTCCAGTGCGACGCACGCACGCACGCGGGCGCGCTCGAGCTCAAGCACGGGCGTGGGTGAGGGCGAGGGCTTGGGCAGTGAGGCAGTGTGGCTGTAGTGGCGCTAGATGGCGTACTTCGACGTCCGCATCGTGTCGCAGAGGAGTCGCTCCCTCCCGACCTTACGCGGACGGGCCAAGATGATCCAATGGTCAGATCTTCTGATCTAACAACCAGAAACGTCTGGGATTAATGGACAACGGCCAGAAACATTTTTCAAACGTTCTGAACCATTGAATACCACACAGCAATGGGTCTAAACCTGAGGCCTATATAAACTGGACCATTCCAGTCCGATTTCATCATCTCAACACATAATCTCTCCCATCAAAACAGATACAGTCCATAGCTCCATTTTAGAATATTGTGATCATCTCTACCGTCTAAATCTGTCAGAAGAAATCTATTGCGTTAAAATTGTTCCATAGTGGACCTATCGTGATTGCTGCACGCTGGATCCAGATACGGCTTGTCTTATCCTGGAAGCAATTCACCTGTAACCCATCAGCAATTGATTAGGGAGCGAATCACGCTTTAAGGACAACGTATTTTATACATTATTCAACTTAGTGAAATTATTATTTTCAATTATTTATTTTTAATATTTTCAGTGCAAGGACCTGTCCACTCACTGCAAAACGAAATAAAATAGGCAGCGGTCCATGTTCAACGTGAACATATGGCCTGGCCTGCCTGATGGACGGTCCTGATTTTCGTGCTTACTCATTAACAGTAGGCGCCATCCTCTGTTCTGCTCAGATTTCCCACACGCATGCGAAGTTAGCAAGCATGCGGTGCGAACATTAGTTATCCATTTCAAGGTGGTTGTAACTGATGGCCGTTGATTAGATGGGCCTGACCGTAGATGTACTGGTCCGCTCAGGCGTGCGACAATGAAAGAATTCACAAATGGATGGCCCGTAGATGGGTTACCAAGACGTTTCTTTAAAAAAGAAAAAAAGGAATACCTGAGGGTCGTAGCCCATGATGGTTGGACCACGACATGTAAACGGTCCCAGCTGATGTACTGCTTGGATCTTTTGCACAAGTGAGCCTTAAATAGAGACTTGGGTCTAAGTAATCTCAGGATGTTGTGTGGCTGGCAATGTCCGATAGGCCTTAGCCGTTCATTTGTCTTTTAAATTGGCAGATCTGATAGGTGGCCGTGTGCCCTGATGTGTGGACTAGCCGTATCACATCAACTCTGTCCCAGCAGATGGACAGCTATGATCTTCCACACAGCTGGGTCTGCTAGCAATTGGGTTGTTTCCTTCCCATGCGCCATGCCATCAAAGCATATATGGACCTGGCTTTAAAAGCTCCTCATGCATATTAAAGGTGGGCCCCACCACCTTCGCGGGTTTGTCAGCGAACATATGTGGCAGATGAGTCAGCTGATGATGATATTAAAGGTAGCCTTTTCTATAGAGGGAAGAGGGAGATGATGCATAGAGCCAGAAGAACCGGAAGATGGCAAACGAAAAGTGAACAGGGGATTCCTACCTTTCAAACTTTTCTGATCTCCACTAATGATTATATGCATTTCAAATCCAAACCATTCATAAAGCAACAACACAATTGTTCATAAGGTCATTCTCAATGGATTAACTAAAAAGAACAAAAATATTAGCACAACAACAGTGGGCATACAATCTCTACTGTTTTTCTCGTGTGGCCCACTTGAGCTTTGGATCTGCCTCATTTTTCGAGTCATGCCATAAAATGAGTTTGCAAAACATATGAACAGGTTGGATTTCTCACAAACACCATATGGTGGCCCCAACTAGCTTGGGACCATTTCACACGACAATCCCCTCTCCCATGTTAACGTGTGCAATCAGCACGGTATACTGACAATAAGTTATATCAATAGCGGTGCAAAATGGTTAGTGGATTACTATAAATATTTTAACAGCAGTAGTTCATATGAAAAAAGCCCAAAAGGCAGGCGGTTAATTGTCTAAAAAATATAAGGGACAAGATTATCTCATGGTTTTTATTTTTAAAATGCAAGCCATCGATGTGCCAGTACAAGGGTGGACCTGTTCGATACAATACACTGCCATGTGTCCTGTCGAGAGATGGCTCTGTCGTGTTAGGCAATCAGAAAGTCTACGGTAGGATGCAAGTATCTTTAAATAAGCCTTCCACGTCGTGGGCTTCTTTTAGATAAATCAAAAGCTAAAATTGACATAGATTAAGCTTCCTAAATAGACCATTGGCTTGCATTTAGCAGATGGTTGTATAGGATTTTTCGACTCAAAAAAAAAAAAAAAAAAAAAAAAAAAAAAAAAAGGAGTTCATTGATCATATGTAGGATCGTTCACGCAATTTGAGCTATTTAATTTGAGTTAATATATGCCACATGGGATCATTTTTGAGTGCCTGAATCAACCATCTCACCTTGCTAGAGTGTCAAATCTCTTCCTATGTAAATAGTGCACATTTATTGGGTTGGTTGCAACTTGGCCCACTATCAGGCCCAATAATATTCAGCCATCCAATTGTTTGTCTGCAATTTGATGGCTCAAAGAAGCCAACCAAATAAGTGCAAAGAAATTGCCTTACTTTTTATTACATTCATTCAAGTGCATCATACACTGTTCATTTCTACTTTTGCCAATGCCACAAGAGCCGATCAAGAAAGATTGTATGTAATCAGGAGGGAGTTGTCGTAATATATTTGAAAATCTTCATAAATATAGGAAGGGAGTTGCGTGGTGGCATGGCGCATATGAAAATCTTTAAAGATGGAGATGATTTTATGGTCATATATTTGGTATTTATGGAGCAACGCGATATCATCTATTAAGAGAAAGTAGTTGAGTAAAGAGTGGTCATGTTGAAGCGATTATCAGGACATATGGCAAGTTAAGGAGCAAGGAAGCAAGTAGTATTGAAGCGTTTATTGCAACTGTCAAAATGTGAAAATCATCTAAATGAACGATCTAATACTATAAATAATGAAGGAAGTAAGTAGAAGAAATTGTCTCCTACCAACCAAACTAAACCAAACCAAATCTATCTTTCAATTATCAGTCATTTATGTTCCTTAGTATAATCCTTATCTTTATTGGTCATTCGCATTCCTTAGTTTAACCATTTACTTTTACCTGTCATTTACATTCCTCAGCGTAATCCGTGATAGTAATCAAAGTAGTTGTTAACTTTACCTGTAATCTGAGTCTACGCTCATACGCTAAATTTAGTTCAAGTATAAAGCACAGTTCTTATCCAGAGAGGTATTCTGCAATTGTTCTCTATAACTGATTGTAAGAATTTCCTTTTTGTTTTGTCTGTATTGAAGAGAAAAAAGTTCATTCATACGAAAGGGAGAGGTGTGACCCATTTTCAGAGGATAAACTCCACCATCTAACTATTGCTTGATCATCTTAAACAACATCGTGCAAGTGGCTGAATAGGCGATTGAACTTATTAGAACTCCGTCATATATGGTCGATTTCCAATGTATTTGCTTATCTTGTTGCTTGGGGTTGTAATTGTTCGGTTTAAATTGAGCCACACATTCAATTCTGACACACCTGACTAATCACGTGACCAAATTTGAAATCGAAAGTTTCGCATGCCCAGTGAGACCCTCGTTTGTGTTTACTTACCGGTGTAACATTACGATTTGATCAATTGAAAATATGAATAGAAGAAACAATCGAATTGCTAGGGTTGAACTCTTGACACCAACCGCACCACAACCAAGGACATGTTGGTTCAAGAAGCACCCAAATCATTGAATCTGAACAATAGTTCCACACTCAGTCTTGTGAACTAGGAGGGGGTATTGACCTCTTAGACTGCATCTCTTGAAGAGATAACAGTTGAACTCTGGGATATGTAAATGAATATTCAGCACATTCAAGAATATGGGATAACTCATACAGAGTTGGTACATGCTCAAGCCGAGCAATTCTGTTTTCAAACTATGACTGTGAACATATAAATGGCTATTCAAACCGAGGCCATATACCAATTGATGGCCACAATCACCAAAAGAGTACATACGACAATACAATATAATATCGAAGGAAGTTATGTCAGTAACATGGTTCAGCCGCCATTGATGCCTCCCCTACAGCGAAACTCACCTCCCGTCCCAATCATAGATGAGAGAAATGCTCCATTGCATGTCGAGTTCGGGCGACCTGAATGGGAGGTCAAGAATTTTGTTCCTAAATTTCAGAATCAGGGTATGTCAGGAGGACATCTCTTCCAGCAATTTTCTAAAAATTCGTTGTTTCATGAGGGACAGAACATGTTAGGTCCTGATCCGCCGCACATGGTTGAACCACAATGGATAGATCGTTACCAGATCATGTAAATGGTTCAAGAGGTTGCAGGCTAAGTCATTGGCCGTAATACCATCCCGGTCTACCATAAGCCTTATCCTGGATGGGTTGACCGACAACACTCATTGCCAAGGAACTATTACAAGATTTTGCTGTATTCTCGAGCGATCCTAGTCAATTGACCATCGAGCACGTAGGTTGATTTACTGTGCAGTGTAGTGAATTAACTAATAATGAATATCACAAGTTGGAACTATTTAATCATTCATTGATGGCAACTGCCTTTATATGATACTCCAACTTACCGTCAAATTCAGTCCATACTTGTCAGAAGATGGAGGAGAAGTTCCATGCCCAATTCTTTTTCAAGGACAGGGAGATGACCATGGCCGATCTCGCATGTTTCTGACAATTGCCTAGAAAATCTTATGAGAGTTACATCACTCAGTTTAAAAGAGCAAAATGCCAGTGTAAGGTTGTCACGACTAAGGTTGAATTTGTGTAATTTGCAGAAGACAGCCTGGAATACAAACTCCAAATAAACTCATTGGAACGGAGTTTGTGGATTTGTATGATTTAACTAGGAAAGTCTTCGGGTATGAAGAACTTCTTTAGGGAGGAGCTAGGCAAAAGAACTCGACTATCGGAACATATTATCATGACCCCAACTATGAGGTTGCGATTGCCGAGGTAGTGGCAAAAAACTCACTCATTTGCTCAGTGTTGGTCAAGGCGGAAACAACTACGTCGACTACACAAAAGGCTAAGAAGATATATACATTTGATATCACCCGGGCCGATAAGATATTCGAGATACTGTTAGAAGGGAAGTTTATTAAAGTTTCCATTAATCACAAAATACCGACGGCCGATGAACTAAAAAAGGTTGAATATTTTAAATGGCATGTGATCATTCTCATTCTACTAACAAGTGTGTTGTGTTCAGGAACGTCGTACAAGATAACATCGATCGCAAACTATTGAAATTCTCAAAAAAAAAAAAAAAAGAGAGAGAGAGAGAGAGAGAGAAGAGAAGAAGTAATGTTGATAGATGCTGACCCATTCTTGCCTAATCTAGACATCAACATGGTACAGTGAACCTGCGGAGATTGTATCGACCAAGGCAAAGAGTTGATCTTGGTCTTGGTCATTACCACAGTGCGCCACGATAATTGAGATTGAGACGATATCAGTGCTATACTGCAACTACAAGTTCCGCAAAACAATCGAGAGCAACGTAATGCGACGGTCGAGTCTCGCCACTATGTAGCCGATGTGCTAGAATGACCCAAGACGTGTAAGCTCCATTTGGGTTAGTAAGGTAGGTTAGACATGTAATTCTAAAAAGGACCGACATAAGAGAGACCTATCACCGGTGAAAAGTGTTCCCACCCCTTGACTATCGACCTCAACAAAGAGCTCCAAGTCAAAGATGGTCAAGCCTCCACCAACTCAAAAAGGAGTATGGAAAATAGTCATGCATCCCAAATTTTCAGCATCCCTTGAAGCAATGACTTGAACGCAGAAACATCGTTGGTAGTCGCGTCAAGTGGCCACGAGAAGAGAACTGACGGAAATTGAGAATGCAATTCAGTCAGAAGCTGGGTAATCACTGCCATTTTAGAGAGTTAGAGGAACAACTATCCGTAAATACAATTGAAGTAATTCTGAACATGTCATGCACGATCAGGTCATAGAAGATGGTACCCAGTCTAAGACCCGTATCCTAGCCTGTACCGTTCCGTAGGCTTCCGCGGTCCTACCGGTCGAATTTCAGTGACCCGCGATGCGTAGATAGTAGTTGCGCGCGATCCTAAGTTGTATCCTGTATCCAGAGTCAGCTCGACTCGAGACTTGTACCATTGCGACCGCATCGTTGCCGCGATTCTGACGCCGCGTCTCACGCACCAAGGCGGTTGTAACGCCCTGAAAATCGGGGGTCGAGTGTAACTCAACTCCCGAGTTCCAACGCATCACTTATGCAATATAAATAATGCTGATTAAATGTTGTCTGTGTTAGAGCAATAAACATGAGTGAGATTATACCAAAACAGTAATTCATACTCCAGATCATTAGTATAAAGGCAAGCGGAAGACTGAACTGTATATATCTGTATGTAAAGAAATAAAATCATTTCATTCTCCAGAGTATGAATCTATCTGAGTCACCATATACATATATTTGTTTTGTGAACAAAATGTCAAAAATAAACTAAGTAGTGATCCCTGCAAATCCCGTCGATCCGACAGCCTAGTCGAAGCTGCCAGAGTACTGCATATAAGAGAACTCCTGGTCCTCGTCATAATCAGGCTTCGCCTCCTGAGTCATCGGCTCGCCTAAACCTGAGACAGAGTCTGGTTGGTGTGCGCAATACTGTCCCGTAACGTGGGAGTGAGTAGCTAACTCAGTGGAATAATAAAGCATAGGTTAACATGTTATCAATTCAGTTAAGCAGTAATGAGAAAGCAGTAAAATTAAACACCCCTAACTACTCTTATTAATGCAAGTATGGATGCAGGTATGATGTATGCCCTCACTGACATACTCCCTCATGCGACACCCTCTTCGTTCGCGGCATGCTTTCATGCCTCAGTGCTCCACATCTTCCAGGCACATGCAATGCATGATGAGCATGATTACCGAGTTTTTAATTAGTCCATTTCAAACAGCAGGATTGGGAAACTAAGGTACCTCCCTTGTATCATTCCCAAACATGATCCATTCTAGGGTCGTCAGTCCTAGTTAATCTCAGACGACGGTGTGTTTTCTAGGTCACTGCAAGGGCTGCCAGGGCTGTTATGCGGAATCGTTACACCACTCCCCCATCACCTTATCAATACAGGCCTAGCTTATACTCTGTTACTACGGGAAGGCTCGTTGCCTCACCATAGATTTAGAGTATGCTCGAGGTCACTACACCGAATACGGTCAGGGCTACCAGGGCTGTTACACAGAATCGTTGCACCACTCCCCCATCACCCATCAAGTAGTGTAGGCCGACAGCTCGAATATAGTGTCCCATACTACCATAATTGGCTCACGAGTCTGATTGCTCACTGGTCACTACGGGGAGGCACGTGGCCCCAGCGTAGGCCGACAGCTCGACTACGGTGTCCCATACCACCATGCCCGGCTCATGAGTCTTAGCGGATCAAGGTACCATGGTTAACAGGATTTCACTGGTAAGTTTGGTACCCTAGGTTCAAGCACTAGCGACCAAACATGGTGAACATACATTAGACATATCGGGTTACATGACGAGCCTGACTAGCTCGAGCGCACAATCAATTGAACGACATAAAGTGCATAAGCACTTCGCGTGGCCTAACCACTGTCGCCAACTGACATACGACTCAGGTTCGTCAAACACATCCCACGTGGCGACATGAACCTCAGCCACGATCTCAAATATAGTACCGATTGTCTGGACTATAGACATAGTCCCAAACTTAGTCAATTCTCATCCATAGCATGTAGATTAAAGCATGATAAACAAAGTAGTTCAAGCATGCTAGTAGGCATGTTATAAGGCATGTTATAAAGCATGATATAAAGCATGTTGTAAAGCACTACATCAATAGGAATACAAACGCATGTATGGAAAGTAAGCGGTTTAAGTGATCAACCTCATGGAGGTAATCATACATGTCGTTAGGGTAGTTGAGAATCCAATCTCAATACCCTCCTAAGGCATCTACATCCAAACACTTACTCACTCTAGCATTTCCACAATCACTTAACATACACTATTTCAACATACATAGTGTATGTTAACTAACATGTATTAAGGCGAGTCCTTTCGCCAAGCAAGTATTTTATGCACACATAATATATTTATACAACAATTAATCATGGCAAACACATCGCCAAAATATACATGTATACGGTATTTCTTACAATACAGTATTTCTACATACATATTGCATATTAGTGAAACATGTATTTAGGCGACTCCTTTTGCCAAATGAGTATTTTATCCATATATCGTATACTCATACAACAAATAAACATGTCAAACACATTTCTAAAAAAAATACATATATGGTTTTTTCTACGAATACCTAGAATATGTAAAATTCCATATTCTACAACTTTAATCGAAACAGAAAACGGAAAGCACTTTGTACATGTGAAATTGCATGCAGATCATGAATCTATCATTATCTAACATTGAAAGCGTTGAAAAATGTAACCTATACACATAAAGTCCTCACCTTGCACCTTGGAATCTCAACGGATTAGCAAGGTTTGATGAGCTTCCGTATTCGGGAGTTTTCTAGCCTAAAGAGTGAAACCGGTTAGCTATTTCACAACCTATAACCTTCACACCCCAAAACAGATCTAGGGTTAGGGTTTCTTACCTTAAAACGGAGTCGGTATCACCGGGAAGCGTTAAGGAAGGGGTGGTGCAACCCGTATGGTGATTGGAAACAGTAGGAGGGAGTTTCTCCCACAACTCTCAAGCTTTCTCTCTCTTTTTCTCTCTTCTTCTTAGGGTTTATCCCAAATTCGTATGACTGTGAGAGAGGCTGCCCTAAGGTCCTTATATAGCCTAAAAACTCTCTAGAATAGACTTATGTTCAAGGTATAGTTATATTATAATTAAATCGGCATTGTTTCAGCTCAAAAGAGGGTTTCTGGCGGCCCTCCTTGAGCCAAAAGTCGGACTTAAGCTCACTAACCTTGGATCTACGTTGAGTTATGCTTTTGTCTCAGTCGAATTCCCAAATCACGCGTGGAGGACCAGTTTCAGTTCAACGGTCAGTGGGCCTTGATCCGAAATTTCAAGTACATGTAAATGTTCCTGAAATTTTTCCTGATCCGAGGGTGTATTTGGGTCAGATTCTGACGGTCTGGTTGCTTATAAATTGATCGCAAGTTTCAAGTCTCAGATCACTATTCCAGATATTTATTTTCTAAAGGAATAGTGTATTTTCTGATCCTTCGCCTCCGGCGAAGCGAAGCCGTGGGACACTGTCTGGGGCTGATTTCCGAGATGGTTGTCAAGCCCAGCGAGGCAGTCCTAAGTCCTTAACCTTGCCTTATTCGGACTCCCGATGTGCGGTCCAGATACAATACAGAGTTTCAATGTGATCCCGAGAGCAGACGGGTAATGAGTTTGATCCTAGATTTTAGGGTAAGCTAGCGTCAATAATTCTACAAGTTTTGGGTCTTGCAGATCGTATTTAAAGCGATTCAATTGGATTTCACGGCTAATCTAGTTTAGCACTCTGTTAACTTTGTCAAATTTCTAAAGGGTTTAACCCTGAGTGATTTCTGGTCGAGGTGGTACTCGAGCCATTGTACGGAAATTTACGGGTCGTTACAGCGGTACCCAGGCTAAGAGATGTGGGCCCGCGTTCAGTTCAAAGAAATGTTGTGCATTTGTAATTCTGAGAGAATCTCTACCCAATATATCCCATTAATGATCAAGTACATGTCAAGTACACATCACCTCACACTTCATCCCTAAACAACCCCAAAAGTCAACAATCCCTTACACAACCCATCCCCTATCAAGTACACCCATCACTCCATCACCCATCCGTTTCTCTCCCTACAACCCACTCTCTCATTTCTCAAACCCATCTCCCAAGCAACCCAAAAAAAATTTCAACATCCAAGCTCCTCCAACCTCCATGAGAGAGCTAGTGTGGCCCACCTTCCTACCTCCCATCTCCACCATCTAAGCTTCATCTCGACCATTGAATCTCATCCATTGGAGCTCTAGAATGAGTTAATGAAAGGAGAAGTCCATGATCAAAGGTGGGTGTTCTCCATCTCAATTTTTGATGATTTGAGGGACCACATATGGTGGGACCCATCTTGATGTATGCATTGTTTAAGGGAGGGCCCAATAGTGGCAGGGTCCCTCCCCTTCACATTTTCTCTCTCTCTCTCTATTTTTTTCTATTGTGACCCACCTATGATGTAAGTATCTTATCCATGCCATACATTCAATGGACCTCACCGCTGTCTAAGCGAGGCCCACCTCGTTGCCATGACCGGGCCCTACCCGTTGTCCGTATGGAGTAGACCGGATGGAGAGAAAACAAAAATATCAGTTTAATTCAACACCGGTGGGCCACACAAACGTGGACCCCACCCTGATATGTATGTTTGTGTGTAATACATCCACACCCTCCTGATCAGAGCCCAGATGGGCAGATTCAATGGCTCAAGTCTGTCAGATCAACCTGCTGCTGGACTGACGTCCAACAACTGTTGAATCTTATATTATATTAAATAATTATTATTATTATTATTATTATTATATAATATTGCGGTGAGCCCCACGTAGGACCCACCTGCACTGATTGAGGACGCTTGCTGCATCATACAACAGCTATATAGTTGTTGTATTGATGTCAGCAATGTTTGTGAGACCCAGCTGATGTATGGATCGCATCCACGCTGTACGTCCATTCGGATGAGACCCACCTTATATGTCCTTTATTCAAACCGTCCGTCCGACGGAGGGTGGACCAGCAGCCGCTGCAATAGCTACTACACGTGTAGCAGTAGGATCCGTGGGACCCACTGACGTACATGTTTTATCCACACCGTCCAGCTATCTGGACAGTGGATACCCACTGTGATGTATGGTCTTATCTACACCGTCCATCCACTTAGCTGAGATGGCCAGGAGCTTTGAGTAACCACCATGATGTATGTTTTAATCCACCCGTCCAGCCGTGGTACCCACCTTGAATTATGTATTTAGTCTACACCGTTCAGATATACTGGACGGTGGTACCCACCTTGTTGGATGAAGAGAAAATACAAATGTCAGCTTGATCTAAACGGTGGTGGACCACCACGTGGACTCACCATGATAGATGTGTTTTATCCAAGGGCCCTCCAGTCCCTGGACATGGACTGGACCCCACATGATATATATATGTTTTACATCAACACTGTCCAGTGGTTTGGATGGTGGGGACCACCACTGTACTGTATGCATTTTATGCACATTGTCTGTCCCTTTGATGGATGTGGGACCCACCCACACGTGCTACACATGTGGGGTGTGGCCCACCTTGATGTTATCTGTTTTATCCCAATCGTCCAGCAACTGGATGGTGGAACACCACCCTGATGTATCTGTTTTATCCAACTGGTGAGGCCAGCTGCAATGTATATGACCGTCCAAACTCACATGAGCCCACCATGCCGTACATGATTCATCCACACTATCAGCATCCGGATGGTGGGACCCATCTGGGATATGGATTTCATCAAGGTCGTCCGACCATGGGACGTCACATGATGTTTGGGATTTATCCTCATTGCCCGTCCCATTTCCAAATCATTTCAGGGTTAAGTGTACGGCCCACACATGGGACCCACCTTGACTCATCCAGACTGTCTGTCCAAATAAGGGACGGTGGGTCTCACACAGCACAGTGCTGCTGTGATTGTTGTCAGCAAGTTCTGGGGGGGCGATCACAATGTATGTGTAAGATCCAAACCGTCCGTCCATTGTGGATCCACCTTTGATGTGTTTTAGACCCAAGCCGTCCACCTGTTTTGCCATGTAAGCCACAGCGTGATGTATTTATTTCATCCACACCGCCCAGATGTGTTGGACGGTGCTGGACAAAGTTTGGACAGTGCTGATCACATTAGTGAGCCATGTATCCCTATGATAGTGTACAGTGATACACATGTTGCACTTGCCACTATTGAAATGATTTTAGATGTAATCCAAGCTCACACCATCCATCAAGACGTAGGACCCACCATTATATATATATATATATATATATATATATATATATATATACGTCCATTCATGTGGCCCCCACATGATGTACGTGTTTGATCTGAGCTGTCCATGTCATGTGGCCCACTTTGATGTACATGGAGCCCGTGAGTAAGGCCCATTATGATGTATTTGTGGCCCATTTGGCGAGGCCCACATTGATGTATATATGGCCCACGTGAAGAGGCCCATTGTGATGTGTTCGTGACCTTTGGCGAGGCCCAACGTGATGTATATGAGAGGCCCATGTGATGTATTTGAGGCCCAGGTGTAGGGCCCACCTGTTGTGTATTTGAGGCCCGTGTGATGAGGCCTAGGTGTAGGGCCCACCTGTTATGTATTCAAGGCCCAATGTGATGTGTGATTTTACCATGATGTATGTAATTATGTGGGCCACTCCTTGGGAGCAATGTTGGTTAAATGTCCACATTGATGGGCAATGATGGTTGAATGTCCATATTGTGACCTTCCATTAGGCTTTGTTAGGCCCATTCTCACCGATTCCGATTATTGAGGTTGATTCCGATTATTGAGGCTGATTCCAATTGTCGAGGCCGATTTCGATTGTCGAGGCCAATTCTGATTATCGAGGCCGATTCTGATTGTCGAGGCCGATTATCAAGGCCAATTCCGATTATCGAAGCTGATTCCGATTGTCGAGGCTGATTATTGAGGCCGATTCTGATTGTCGAGGCCGATTTCCATTATCGAGGCCGATTCTGATTGTTGAGGCCGATTGTATAGGCCGATTATCGATGTCAATTATCAGTGCCGATTGTGGATACCGATTACGAGTATGTGACAGCATAGCATCATGATACATGCTTATAAGCATCATCTGCATGTTTGTTATGAGGTGTAGTTGACCATTACATATCTCATTAGGCAGGTTGTTATGAGACTCCCTGATAGGCGGAGATTGTCTCACATGTGCGCACGATATGCGCAGGATTGATGCATGACTAGATTGTATGACTTATGCATCTTGCATTGTGTATTGTCATTACTGTATGCACTAGTTACATCAGGATCGTAGTGATGAGGGTCGAATATTGCATATCAGACCCCGATTATTGCCCTATTTTACATACATGATAATGCTTAATGCCATATTTTAATTTTGTTTTTATTACAGGATGAAATCAGGAGCATGGATTGAAAAATGATATTAAAAGCATGGATTTGATGCTCCAAAGTCATCAGAGCAAGGGAAGGACTCCAAAGGACTGAGATCAATGAATTTACACGTCAGGGACCTGAGGAAATCAAGTCGTTCACGTTGAAAAGGCCCGAAAATGGTCCAGAATGCAAGATCACATGGTTTCCGTCATCCGATCAGTTTGAAACTTCATACATGAGATGAGGGCCATAAATTAACCGTACATATTAAATTTCAGCCATTGAAGATCTCAAAAAATGGTCCAACGGACAGATCAGCCCATTAATCTCTAATTTGGGGCCCACCTGATATTTGGAACTGCCTAAACTTTGGTATTTATGGGTAAAATAATATGAGAAAGAAGATGGACGGTGTAGATTTCTCGTAAACATCACAGCAGTCCCTGTGTGTGAGAAGTGTGTATACAGCACACGTGCGCTCCCGCACCGCACCGGTGCAACCGAGGTCGGTCAGCGCCCGCTGACCGACGCTCCTTCGTAAAAGCGTAAAGACGCACAGCGTTTTCTCCCACGGCGCCGGTTCTGCGTAGTGGGGCCCACTCGTCGACTGAAGTAAAGATCAGTACCGTCTGTTGTGTCGAGAGGGGGGGTATGACCCTCGCCTAGGTGGACTTTTGGTCCCATGCATACGAAACCGCGTGGATCGTCGAAAAACGCCAGATGGACGGTGAATTAATTTATACAGTGGACCGCACAAAAACTCCATGGAAACTACTCCTTCCTAACTGAAATTGCGCCAGGAATTCAATGAACGGGTCGGATTTCCACGAGTATATCACTGTGGGGACCACCGAATACGTCAGCGTTCGGTTTTCAAATTTCAAAACGGAAATTGCCGTTTACGGCAGCAGCGAACGGACGCTGTCCGTTTTTGCGGCCTGTTGTGAGCTCCACACGTGTTCCATCCGTCCAATCCGTACCGTCCACCGTGTAGACAGCTGCGAGCACTTCAAAACCATGTTTCTACTTTATACCCATGCGTACACACGTGTCCGGTACAGAGGCCACAAAAGGGCTGCTCTGCAACGTCCAAAACTGATCTTTTTGTGTTTTCTTCCCTGGGCCGTATCCTTGGACGTTTAAAACTACCTATTCTTGACTGAAATTTCGTCCTGAATACAATGGACGGGATGGATTTCCCAGAAAACACTTCTATGGGGCCCACCGATCACGACAGCGAAAGGGTGCGAAAGTTTTGCATAAATTTGGAAATCCGGTTTTCCAGGCGGTTGTGGGCCACCATCTTTGATCATATGGCAGATCTGAACCGTCTATCATGTAGAGGACCCAAGAAAGTCCTAAGGGACGGTGTTTTTTGGAATTTGAACGAGGAAAGTATGGTGTTTTGAGGTCCTGAACTTGGCTGCGAAAAGGAATTTTTTCTTCACGCGTGCGGCAGCTTCCCAAATCCGAATTTCACCACTCCAGCCACTCCATCAGCTCTAAAAAGAGTTGCAAAACATGAGGAAGGGCATTCAGAGATTGGAAAAAGTGGAGAATTCCAGATCTAGAGCAAAGGAGAGAAGAAAAAGAAGAAAGAAGAAAGAGAGAAATTGGTTTGATGTTTGTTATTGAATTTTATTTATCCATATGTTTAATGGATTTTATGGGTAACTAATCTCACAGCTAGGGTGAGATGAAACCCCTAATTTGAACACCTCTTTTTCTATGTTGATTTTATTTTAATTAGATTGGTTTGTTTCTCTCCCTAGTGTGCTTGATTGCTTTAAATTCTATACTTCTCCATCTATGAACTTGATCAGAGTCTATGGATGGATGTGGTCTGGATGCTTATTCTAGGTGCTTGTATCTGATCATGAACAGGTTCCTGTAGAGGAAGAAACAGTGGTGCTTTATTGAATCGCATATTTCATATGCCCGATTTGGACATGGGATATGTTATTCATGGCATTGCTTGAAGGAATTAGACAATCAGTATGCCCGATTAAGGACACTGATTGTGCTTTCTCTAGATAAGTTAGATCAATCTATATTAAAGTGAATTAACAGACAAAACAAGGGTAGGATAATTAGGGGTGGATTCGAAAGTCCTAGTGCTCTTTCTCTTATTGAATTTTCTTCCCTATCCTCAATAGTTATTTTCCATAAATTTGTGTTAGTAATTTGCTCCATTATTTCTTTGAATTAGTTAAGGAGGATCATGATTTGAATTGTGACGATCAGTCCTCGTGGGATTCGACCTCGATCTTACCGAGTTATTACTACATCACAACCCTATACTTGGGGAGTGAACAAGTTTTTGTAGCGATTCTAATGGGATCATTTCGATCCAAATTGGATTTAAGATTCTCTCTTATCATAATTCATAGTCATAGGATTTTACTAACTTTAGATTAGAGTTTTTGTTAGAAATTAACCTATTTCCTGTTTTGTAGGGTCCTGAAATAAACTTCTAATTTGGTAATCCCTTCTAAGTTTCTTACTTTTTCTAATTTCTATTTTTAGAATTAGGATTTTATTTTTTTAGAAATTTTTAGTTTCTAATTTTAGATTTAGATTATTCTTTTAAGTAATTTTCTATTTTCTAGTTTTAGAAATTTTTTTTCTTTTTAGAAACTAACTTAGCTTTTTATTTTTAGTAACTTTCTAATTCTAGGATTTCCTTCCTTTTTAGAAACTAACTCTTTTTTTTTTTTTTTTTTTTTTTTTGAGTTCTTTAGAAAATTTCTAATTTTAGATTTTCTATTTTAGAAACTAACTTGTTTTGTTTTCTTTTGCAGGATTCTAACATAGATCTCCAATTGGTAACATCTTTCTAAATTCTTCAGTCCTCTCTACTTTCTATTTTGAGATTTAAGTTTTCAATTTTTAGGAATTTTCTACTTTCTAACTTTGGATTTGGTAACTTTCTATTTTCTAGTTTTAGAAACTTTCTTTTTTAGAAATTAGCCGTTGCTTAGGATTTTTCTATCATTATTTTAGGAAACTTAATTTGTTTTTGTTTTTATTTACAGGAATTGGGGAAGGAAGCTACTAAGTGAAGGAGGAGCTTCTTAAATCTTCTGACATCAATCATCTCCTTTCCTGGGTTCTTTCTTCCCATTCTTGTTGACATAGTTTTAACTTATTTTAGAATCTCATAGTTTCTAGTTCTAGTTTTCTTTCTCTTAGGTTGTTACTTAGTTTATGCTAGGACGTAGATCTCTAGATAAAGAAATAGCACCTTTTGATCCTGAAATAGAAAGAACATTCCATAGAAGATTGAAAGACATCTCGGTTGAAATGGCGAAGAGAATGGAACTAAAACTCTTAGAGATTATTCGGCTCTGTCCAATTAAATGCGCCTTCATGCATAGTGTTGCCCACCACCACGGCAAAGACACTTTGAACTCAAGAGGCGGGGTCATACGGTTGTTGCCTTCCTTTTATGGGTTGGACAAGGAGGACCCATATCATCATGTGAAAGAATTCCTAGACATTTGCTCCACCTTTAAATTTCAAAACTTCTCGACGATTCGATCCGCCTACGCCTGTTTCCTTTTTCATTGAAGGATAAGGCGAAAGCATGGTTGAATTCTCTAGAAGTTGGGTCTATCACTACATGGGACCAATTGTCTAGAAAGTTCTTAAACAAGTTCTTCCCTGTTCACAAAACTAATGCTCTCCGTAGAGAAATCACTAATTTCACACAAAAAGAGGGAGAGCACTTTCATGAATGTTGGGAAAGATGGAAGGATTTGCTTCTTAAATGTCCACACCACGGTTTTGAGAAGTGGCAACAAGTGCAATACTTTTATGACGGTTTGACACCCCAGAACCGTCGCATGGTTGATGCCAGTGGAGGGTCCTTCATGACCAAAAGCGATACCGAAGCATGGAAATTCTTTCTAACTTTGTGTGAAAATTCCCAAAGAATGGGACTATTCGAGATAGAGGTGAAAGAAGTTCCCAACCACAAAAGAGAGGTGGCATATATGAGATAGGAGTCACACCAGATCTCCATGCCAAGATTGATGGCCTGACAAAGAAGGTTGATGCTCTGATGTTACATAATGGACCTCCACAAACAACTCAAGCCGAGGCTTGTGCCATATGTTCTAGTTCTACCCATCCTACGCAATCTTGCCCATCTAGTACTGACATTTCCGAGAATTCCTCTCTCGAACAAGTTCATGCTTTGAACACCTTTCAGAAACCTGGGAATGATCCTTACTCAAACACTTACAACCCAGGTTGGGCTAGGCATCCAAATTTTTCTTGGGCAAAAGGACCACAACAAGGAGGACCATCTGGAAATCCTCCCATGCAACCTTACCCTCAAGCTGGCAATCAACAATTTCAACAGTTTCCGCAATATCAACAACTACCTGCACAATCAAGGAAACCATCTCTTGAGGATACACTCAATCTTTTTATGCAGAGTTCTCTCCAATTCCAAAAAGACACCCAACAAACTTTACTAGCCAACCAAAGAAAGCTTACATGCAAATGCGCAATCCATTGCCAAGCTGGAAGTACAAATGGGTCAACTAGCTGCCACATTGAGTGAGAGAGAGAAAGGCAAGTTCCCTAGTCAACCTGTGGCTAATCCAAAGGGACAGTATGAGATTGGCTCTAATTCTAACCAAGGACAATATCATGAGCAAGCCAAATCGATCACTACCCTTAGGTCAGGCAAACAGATTGATAACAGAATAGAGATACCTAGGGATGAATCAGATTCTAAAGCGGAAGATCAAGATGAAGCAGAGAGACACACCAATGCATCCAAAATTCAAAAGCTCTCTGACTCTCCAGGAACCACTAATGTGCCACCATACGTGCCCAAAGCACCATTTCCTCAACGTCTGGCACCAATGAAGAAAAGAAATAACTTTGATGAAATCCTGGATGTGTTTAAAAAAGTGCAAGTCAACATTCCGTTACTTGATGCCATCAAGCAAGTCCCTCCTTACGCTAAGTTTCTTAAAGATTTATGCACTCAAAAGCGTAAAGGAAATGTTCATAAGAAAGTCTTCTGCAGAAGCGACTCAGCTCCATGATTCAACATAACACTCCTCCTAAATTTAGGGATCCAGGAGCTCCCACCATTTCTTGCGGCATAGGAGATCATAAGATTGGGAAGGCATTACTCGATTTAGGGGCGAGTGTTAATTTGTTACCTTATTCGGTTTATGAGCAGCTAGGACTTGGTGAGTTGAAACCGACTAAGGTAACATTACAACTGGCTGATAGATCTGTCAAGGTTCCCGGGGTATTATTGAAGATGTGCTAATCCAGGTTGATAAATTCTATTTTCCAGTGGATTTCATAGTTATAGATACTCAGCCTGTCCAGAATCCTCATAGTCAGATCCCAGTCATCTTGGGTCGTCCATTTTTGGCTACATCTAATGCTATTATAAACTGCCGGAATGGAGTTATGAAATTGTCCTTTGGTAACATGAATATTAAACTCAATGTTTTTAATGCAGGACAACAACCTGCGGATTTGGACGACATTTTTGAAGTGGACATGATCGAGAGCCTTGTGCAGGACTCCTTCCGTACATCTTTTGAAGATCCTCTTGGGACCTGTTTAGCACAAGCTGGCAGGGACTTTGACATCGATAGTCCCATCCATGAAGTCAATGCACTGCTCGACTCTACTCCTATATTGGAGACTGAAAAATGGAAAGCAAAAGTGGAACCGCTTCATCCCTCTGAGACTCTTCCTGACAGCACAGTTTGTGACTCTGAGAAGACAAAGGCAAGCAGGCTGCTTAATGTTCTTAGAGCATATAAGGCAGCAATTGAACGGAAGATAGCAGAAATACAGGGAGTATGCCCCACTGTATGTAAGGATCATGCTATGGAAATGTCACGTAAAATACAAAGGAAGCATGATCTTAACATGGAAGAAGTTGTTCGTGCGGAAGTCCTTAAATTGTTTGATGATAGTGTCAATTTCCTCATTTCAGATAGCACAGTTTATAGGAACTCGCATCACTTGTCTGGGATTGGTTAACCATGTGTTGAGGTAAGTTCTTTGGCGGACCCTAGTCTTAAAGATTAATGAATTCATGGTCTGTTCTTGTCTGGCTGAAGACGTTAAACTTAGCGCTCCTGGGAGGCAACCCAGCATTTCATTTGATTTCTTTTTCCTTGTTAGTTAGTTCAATGTTTGTGGGTAACATTACTGCAAACCCTCACGAGACTACAACTCGTCCACTAGGGATAACCTAGGGGTTTAAAGGCTTGTTGCATATGCTAAATGCAATCGAGAGCACCTGCGAAAGTGGTATAGGTAGGATCTTTTATTTTACTGATTTCTCTCTTATTCTGACTCGCTTTTACGCTGATATTTTTGAGAGCTTCTTGATTCTCCATCCAGGTACTATATTTCCCTACTCCTCTTTTCTTTTCGTTGTCTCATGTGCATTGCATGCTTTTTCTTTTACATTGAGGACATTGTAGATTTTAGGTTGGGGGTGGGAGATTAGGTTACCTAATCAGTATTTTCTTGGTCTTGAGAGAGCGAAAAAATTGTGAAAATTTTTGACAAATTGTGAAAATTTTTAAAATTTTTCTGGAATTTCTATTGAATTCAAAGTGATTTTGAAGGATAGTTGTGATTTTGAAATTACAAGATTCAGAATGTGAGAAATTTATGTCTCTTGGATTTGGTTGTCTGGCAGATTTCACAGTTAAGTTTGAATTGTTAATCCATAATTAGAAGTTGTAAACATTGATTGAGCCAGGATTGCACATATCAGATCTCACTTACACATTAAGGTTTCAGTTCGATATTAAATGGTAACATGGTAATCACTAAGCATGAAAGGAACCAGCCTGAAAAACAAAATTTTTAGCATCAGTCTATAAAGAAGAATTGAAAGAATAAGTCGCATAATCGTCATCATAGGTTTGCTCCCTATAGATGAAGATTCGATTCCTCATAGTTGACATGAGAAAAGATTTAGGCGACAAGTTTTACCATAGGTTTGCTCCCTATAGGTGCAGATTTGATTCCCCTCCTTGGCACCACTGTTTATAAAGGAAATCAAAGGCTGATAAAACGAAAAGATGATCTAAAATGCTAGTGTTGGTTTCAGGTTGGTTGTCACGAATTACTAATGATATCATGAAATTGACAATTGGATCTTTTAATGATTGTAAGCCGAGATTACACTATTCGCTCATGGAACTCAATGTTTAAAATTGTTCTAATTAATGGATTAATATTTTAAACTTGATTATGTAGTTTACTATAAGTTTGATTTTAGGAGAAAAATCTTCTCACCATTCATGAATCTTAGAATTTTCCAATCTCAATTATCTGTTCACCCGTCACTTGAGTTTACAGGAATTGTCTTTTATTTCTGAAATTATTTTTCGCATGTTTTGCTCGGGACTAGCAAAATGCTGGTTGGGGGTTGTGATGAGGGTCGAATATTGCATATCAGACCCCGATTATTGCCCTATTTTACATACATGATAATGCTTAATGCCATATTTTAATTTTGTTTTTATTACAGGATGAAATCAGGAGCATGGATTGAAAAATGATATTAAAAGCATGGATTTGATGCTCCAAAGTCATCAGAGCAAGGGAAGGACTCCAAAGGACTGAGATCAATGAATTTACACGTCAGGGACCGAGGAAATCAAGTCGTTCACGTTGAAAAGGCCCGAAAATGGTCCAGAATGCAAGATCACATGGTTTCCGTCATCCGATCAGTTTGAAACTTCATACATGAGATGAGGGCCATAAATTAACCGTACATATTAAATTTCAGCCATTGAAGATCTCAAAAAATGGTCCAACGGACAGATCAGCCCATTAATCTCTAATTTGGGGCCCACGATATTTGGAACTGCCTAAACTTTGGTATTTATGGGTAAAATAATATGAGAAAGAGGATGGACGGTGTAGATTTCTCGTAAACATCACAGAAAGTCCTCGTGTGTGAGAAGTGTGTATACGAAGACACACGTGCGCTCCCGCACCGCACGGTGCACCGAGTCGGTCGGCGCCGCCCGACCGACGCTCCTTCGTAAAGCGTAAAGACGCACGCTGCGTTTTCTCCCACGGCGCCGGTTCGCGTAGTGGGGCCCACTCGTCGACTGAAGTAAAGATCACTACCGTCTGTTGTGTCGAGAGGGGGTATGACCCTCGCCTAGGTGGACTTTTGGTCCCATGCATACGAAACCGCGTGGATCGTCGAAAAACGCCAGATGGACGGTGAATTAATTTATACAGTGGACCGCACAAAAACTCCATGGAAACTACTCCTTCCTAACTGAAATTGCGCCAGGAATTCAATGAACGGGTCGGATTTCCACGAGTATATCACTGTGGGGACCACCGAATACGTCAGCGTTCGGTTTTCAAATTTCAAAACGGAAATTGCCGTTTACGGCAGCAGCGAACGGACGCTGTCCGTTTTTGCGGCCTGTTGTGAGCTCCACACGTGTTCCATCCGTCCAATCCGTACCGTCCACCGTGTAGACAGCTGCGAGCACTTCAAAACCATGTTTCTACTTTATACCCATGCGTACACACGTGTCCGGTACAGAGGCCACAAAAGGGCTGCTCTGCAACGTCCAAAACTGATCTTTTTGTGTTTTCTTCCCTGGGCCGTATCCTTGGACGTTTAAAACTACCTATTCTTGACTGAAATTTCGTCCTGAATACAATGGACGGGATGGATTTCCAGAAAACACTTCTATGGGGCCCACCGATCACGACAGCGAAAGGGTGCGAAAGTTTTGCATAAATTTGGAAATCCGGTTTTCCAGGCGGTTGTGGGCCACCATCTTTGATCATATGGCGATCTGAACCGTCTATCATGTAGAGGACCCAAGAAAGTCCTAAGGGACGGTGTTTTTGGAATTTGAACGAGGAAAGTATGGTGTTTTGAGGTCCGAACTTGGCTGCGAAAAGGAATTTTCTTTGCGTGCGTACATGACTTCCCAAATCCGAATTTCACCACTCCACCACTCCATCGCTCTAAAAAGAGTTGCAAAACATGAGGAAGGGCATTCGAGAGATTGGAAAAAGTGGAGAATTCGGATCTAGAGCAAAGGAGAGAAGAAAAAGAAGAAAGAAGAAAGAGAGAAATTGGTTTGATGTTTGTTATTGAATTTTATTTATCCATATGTTTAATGGATTTTATGGGTAACTAATCTCTCGGCTAATTTGAGATGAAACCCCTAATTTGAACACCTCTTTTTCTATGTTGATTTTATTTTAATTAGATTGGTTTGTTTCTCTCCCTAGTGTGCTTGATTGCTTTAAATTCTATACTTCTCCATCTATGAACTTGATCAGAGTCTATGGATGGATGTGGTCTGGATGCTTATTCTAGGTGCTTGTAGACTCGATCATGAACAGGTTCCTGTAGAGGAAGAAACAGGGTGCTTTACTGAACTGCATATTTCATATGCCCGATTTGGACATGGGATATGTTATTCATGGCATTGCTTGAAGGAATTAGACAATCTGTATGCCCGATTAAGGACACAGATTGTGCTTTCTCTAGATAAGTTAGATCAATCTATATTAAAGTGAATTAACAGACAAAACAAGGGTAGGATAATTAGGGGTGGATTCGAAAGTCCTAGTGCTCTTTCTCTTATTGAATTTTCTTCCCTATCCTCAATAGTTATTTTCCATAAATTTGTGTTAGTAATTTGCTCCATTATTTGCTGAATTAGTTAAGGAGGATCACAGATTTGAATTGTGACGATCAGTCCTCGTGGGATTCGACCTCGATCTTACCGAGTTATTACTACATCACAACCCTATACTTGGGGAGTGAACACGTAGCCTCCACATGCATATCATGGATGGCCAGATGGGACACTGAAAATTTGTTCTACATGGGGTGCTATAGATATCCCTGGGTGAAATTTCCTAAACCCTCTTGGTTCCAGAGGTTGTTCTAATATCTAGACCGAGTGGATACATGAGCACACGAGGGGGGTATACCGTTAGGCCGCATCTCTCACTGTGTCATGGTAGATTAGAAGTGGGTGCGGCCTTACCTACCCAAGAGGAGGGGGCAAAGCTAGGCTGAGTTTGACCAGCTTAAGGAATGGGTCCGCTATCGACGAGTCGGACCCGATATTGGCAGGTGGATAGTGAGGTCTCTTCTACTCACCTTGTTGCATGCGATGGGGCAACAATCTGATTTTGAGTGTAATAGACCCCGGTGATTTTCTAGAGAGGAACCGTACTGATATGCGGACTTACTGAGTAGGAGTTGTATACCTAACATTTTTCTCATTCTTTCATTCACTATCCACTCGGGCTGGTGTGCAACTAATTGTTGTGTACCTTAGCATGGCCAGGATTTCGATTGGGGGCATGACTAACCTGAGATCAGGAGTCTACCACATTGAGTCTGACTATCCAAATTTAGGTATGGGACTGGTTTGGGTAGAAGTCCCTTGTGGTGGACCCCGTAGCCTGTGATACTATGTACTATCATCCTGACTTCATACTTCAGTTTGGTCATTCGTATCGTATATTGCATTGCATCCTTAGCACATAGCATTTATTTTACTTTGCTTCTATATTACATAACCCAATGAGGTTGACGACATTCGTGGACTCGTCAGGATTTGTATATTGCATTACATCCTCAGTAGATGATATTTAGCTTACTATGTCTCCGCATTGCATAGTTGATCTACATTGCTTCCTTAGTATATGATATTGGCTTATTATGTTTTTGCATTGTATAGCCTAGATAAGGCTAATGGTACTTATGGCACTTACCTTGTACACACTTTCACCACTCTCTAAGCTTTCTATAAGCTTATACGTGATAGATGCGTGCAGGTGATGTTAGGTTACAACAATATTGAGCTTGGAGTGTGCAACGGTCTTTCGGAGCTTTGATTTTCGATATATGTATTTCCCTTTCAGCATTGTATTTAACTATTTATATTAGTGGATATGTGATGATGATGTTGCCTTTGTGATTTGGGTAAACTTGTGGTTATACTTCTTACGAGGTAAATGTACGTTGAAAGATCCTAGGATCGGAACCTGGTGTATGGGCGTTGGGAGCCGAGAATGGGGTACTACGGAGGCTGTCAACACCGGATTCGGCGATTGAAAATTTTGTGAGACCAGTTTCCAAGTTCTAGGCGTGACACCCAGTCAAATAGTATCGCAAAATCGAGCAATATCAGCAATCATCATATCTGATTATCTCAGCAATGAGTGGTTTTTAGGGGATGATATGTTGATTGAGGAACTAATGAAGACAACCGAAGCTTGGAAGTATCGCCGCCTATTTTCAAACAGGTAGAGGCAACTTCAATGGCCGATGAGAATGCAGAACATTTCGGTGTAGGTTCTAATGAGCATCATGGCTTGGAAACACTTGGGGGTAATGTATCGGTTTGGAAATTATTTTTAGATCATTGCTACCCATGGTGCTTGACTAACATGGTACTCACTCTTCCATTCAGTTTTCAAGTCGGATTGTCCCAACCCAGTCAGATGATAGATGTGGAAGAACTTGGTCCTCTTTTAGTAATACAACATGCTTCTTTTTCCCCAAAAGATTAGGGAGCACTGAGAGCGTACGAGACACTATAGGTAAATACTGTTATTGTGGAGTTAGTGAAATCGTCCGAAATTATAGTTATAGAAAGGCCCACTCATGATATGACTCAGCATCTTAAACTATTGTACATATCCACCCCGCCTCTTGGGATGCCTGATCGCCAGGATCCTGGTCAATAACAGGGTTGCCGTCAATCTACTTCTAGCAAGAATGATGCCAAAATTGGGAAAAACTAGGACCAATTCGATCCCATATGAGGTAACGGTTAATAATTTTGCTGGACATGTACCAACACATATGGAATGCTACCAGTCAACTTGACCGTAGGCACTAAAAGAGTATTGGCCCATTTCTTTGTGGTCGATACTTCGTTCAGTTATAACGCGTTACTTAGGAGGGACTAGATCTATTCCTTTGTGTGCATCTTGTTGTCCTTGCATCAATTCATAATATTTGGAAATCAAGATAAAGTCGAGTTGGTGTTGGCCAATAACAAGTCATTCTTGGCTACCTCAAATGCGAATGAGGCATATTACTACGGAGATGAAGTAGGACCGATTCACTTTACCAGAAGGAACAAGCATGGACGACCAACTAGGATATCTGTAAAAAAGAACCCAAAGAGCGTCGTACGAGATATTACTACCATAATTCGTCCAGTCAATAACCTGCCAAGGGACATTGTACCTTCTCAGCCGGTTCCATGTTGTACCATCGAATAGGTCCCATAATTAGTACACTAATAGATGGGAAGCGAATGGCTAATTCCACGGCCAGAATAAAAAAGCTTGAAGAAAGCCTGAAAAATGTCGACAATGGTTACTTTAAAAATTTAGCCGACACGGTTGTTCCAGCCGATGAGGATGGGATAAACATGGAATTCAAGGAAGCACCTGATAAACTGGAAGACTCTTAGGCTCAAGTTCAGGATCCCTTGGTTGAGGTGAATCTAAGAACCTAGCAAGACCCTAAGTTAACTTTTATCAATGGGTTGCTGAAACCATAGGATAGAGTTTAGCTCACTAGTTTGCTCAGAGAGTTTGTCAACTACTTTGTATTGAATTATCATGAGATGTCAAGGCTAGATCGAAGTTCAGTCGAACACAAATTACCAATAAAGGAAGGTTATTGACCGCATAAGCAATCACTTCAGCGAATGACAACAAATGTCACCCAAAAAATAAAGGAAGATATCGAACAACTGTTGAAGGCTGGTTTTCTCATGCCCATTAAGTATGTCAAATGGATCTTAAACGTGGTCCCAATCATTAAAAAAGAATGGCTGATGCATATAGCCGATTAGCTGATCGACTGAGTAGCCGAGCATCAGATGGTTTCTTTCATGGATGGTCATTCTGGATATATATATATATATATATATATATATATATATATATATATATATATTGCGCTTAATGATGTACCGAAAACGACATTCAAATGTCTTAGGCCTTTAGGAACCTATTGTTGGGTAGTCATGCCGTTTGGGCTAAAAAATGTAAGGGCCACATATCAAAGGGCAATGAATATCATATTCTATAATATGATCGACCGGTTCTTAAAAGTTTATGTCGATGTAGTGGTAAATTCGACCGACGTGGTAGATCATTTCACTCATTTAAGAAAGTCCTTTAAACGAATGAGGTTCCATAAGTTAAAAATGAGTCCCCTCAAATGTGCTTTTGGAGTATCAGCTGTTGATTTTTTGGTATTCCTTGTACACCAGCGAGGAATCGAAGTGGATCAAAATAAGGCTCGAGCAATCGTAAATAGTCACCCGCCAAGGAACAAATCAGAAATCCAACGCTTCCTTGGACAGGTTAATTTTTAATGAAGATTTATTTCCAACTGTGTGGGAAAGACTAACGTTTTCTCTCCACTGATAAAACTAAAGTAGGGAATTGAATTCAAGTGGGAGACAGAACATCAGCTGTCTTTCAAAAAGATTAAATAATATCTTATGAATCCGCCAATGTTAATGCCACCAGTCAAAGGTCGACCACTCAAGTTGTATGTCGTGGCATCAGCAAAGTCAGTCGGAGCACTACTAGTCCAAGATGATGATGACTGGAAAGAGAGAGCAGTCTACTATCTAAGTTGGACATTCCTCAATATTGAGATATGATACTCGGTAATAGAAAAGGTATGCTTATCTTTGAACTTTGCGGCCACAAAACTACGACATTATTTGTTAGCCGAAAGAGTTAATGTAATAATATTAACCAATCTAGTGAAATATATGTTGGCCGAATTTGATCGGTCAAATTGGTAAATGGGTTTTGGCTTTGTCTGAATTTGATCTTAGGAACTTCCCCCAGAAATCAATAAAGGGTCAGGCTATAACTAATTTCCTAGTCGATCATCCATCTGACTTAGAGAGCCAACTTCCCTCAGAGGTTTTAGACTTATATTATGTATCTTTGACTCCCTAAAAGTTAATTTTTGATGTCCCTAAGATCCATAAAGCTCCAAGGGTTGGGACCATTCTAATTACACCAAATGGGAACGTGAAAGAATTCTCGTTGCAGTTAGAATTAGAATGCACTAACAATCAGGCTGGGTACGAGGCTATGATAATTGGTTTAGAATTACTAATGGAATTAGGCACATATTGAGTATGAAATACTGTATATTTTCCCTTATTATGCATTAGTTTTATAAGCATTAATGAGTTTAATTGATTTATTTAAGTATGTTTTGCTATGCGAGGTGATTTGGAGAGCTAAGATGAAAAGAATGATTAAATAGAAGATTTAATGCTCAAAGAATGACAAAGTAAACATTTGGAGATTTGGAGGTGATTAATGAGGATTTCAAGTGTAAAAGAGAGAAAACACTGGAATCACAAAGTTCATTAACAGAAATAACAAAATGTTCGGTCCCACATGAGGTTGGTTCGGTCCGACCGAATGTGCACAGAACAGTTTAGAAAGAAATTGTAATTTTCAGAGTTAATTCGGCTCGAAACTTAAGTATGACCAAAGCCATGTGTGGTGCCACCGAAGGAGAGTTTGGTGCGAGGAAGATAGAGACTTCAGATCTATTTTAAAGAAATTTGGCCGCAATCGAGAAATTAATTCAGTGCGACCGAAGGTATGTTTGGCTGCAACTAAAGACTATAGTCAGTGCGACCGAAGCATAACAAAAGTTCTTAAAATTAAAGTCGGTGCGACTGAAGCGTAACAAAAGTGTGTAAAATTGAAGTCAGTTTCAAATCAGTGTAAATTTTTTCTATTTAAAGGGGTATTCCAAGCCATTCTAAGCACGAATGAGTATAGAAGAGAAAGAGCAAGGAGTTACAGAGCTTTACTAGAGTCTACTAATCCTTCAGTTCTTCTTCGCTTTTTATGTTTTTTTTTTTTAAATTTTAGTTCAATCATGTTTATGGTTAGCTAATATCTTAGCTAGGACTAAGAGGTGAATCTTGTAGTTATTTTTAACATCTTAATTTACTTTCATTAAGTAATTAGTTTAATTGTTGAACAATTCATTGATATTTGGTTTGAATGAAGATTTATTTTTCATTTAGTTTGATGCATTGTCGATTCCTGGCACATTGGATGCTTAGGAAAGCTAGAAATAATTTTTATATATTTTGCAAAGGATTGATCTATAAAATCCATTGATCTATCATTGACTAAGGGCATGATAAATGCTTTGAATTCCCTATGATCAATAGTTTGATACTTTATAAGGGAACCAATTCAATTGAAGTTTAAATATATGTGAGATTACTAAATCACAGCCCTACACTTGGGGTTTATGTAAGTCTCGTATCCTAGCCTGTACAATTCCGTAGACTCTCGGGGTCCTCCCGATCGGATTCCGGCAACCTGCGACGCGTATATAGCATTTGCGCGTGATTCTAAGTCGCATCCTGTCGATCTGAGTCGACTCGACCGGAGACTTGTACCCTTCTGACCGCGTTGTCACCGCGTCTTGCGTATCGATGCGATACCCAGGCCAGGAGTTGTGGGCCCGCGTTTATTTTGAGAAAGCGTTGTGCATTGTAATCCCAAGAAGAGAATCTCTACAATCTATCAAATCAATCTCATCAATCAATCAAGTACAACACCCATCCATCTCTCACTCAAAAGTCAACACAAGCATACCTCTCAAGTACACCCATCCCTCTCTCCCATGCATCACTCTCTCTCTCTCTCATTTCTCTCTTCACTCCTAAGCAACTAAGAGAGAAAATGTCCAATATCTTCAAAGAGTGTCGAGTGTGGCCCACATCTTACCCCTCTCATCTCTCATCCTAGCCATCGCCTAGGAGCAAAGGAGTCCAAGGAGCCTAAAAGAAGCAGAATCGCTGGGTGTTCATAGCGCTAGATTTTTTATTTTGATTTAGGGTCCACACAATTTTTGGGACCCATTTTCATGTATGTGATTGTAAGCAAAGAGGGGCCCATAGTGGCGGGGTCCCTCCATCTCACCACACTCTCTCTCTCTTTCTCTCTCTCCTTTTCTTTTAATGATATATGTATGTGGCCCACCCGATGTGATCAAATCTAGACTGTCTAGATTTTCTGGATGTCCAACAAATGGAGCCCACTTGCTACCTTTTTTTGGGCCAGCTCGGATGAGGGAAGACACAAATATTGGCTTGGTTTAGCTGATGGTTCACCTACATAGACCCCACCCCATTCTCATTATTCTCTAAGTGGGTTAACCCAAATCCTTGGGCCCCATTAATGTTGTATGGTCCATCATTGCCGTAGACGGATGGCTCAGCGCTACCGGATTTGGCATATCCATGGTTAAGGGTTGATCCTTATATTATAGTTTAGATCGGGTGTTCATCTACGGACCCCACCTTGCATATAGGCCGATTATCGGTGCCAGTTATCGATATCGATTATGAGCATGTGATAATATAACATCATGATATATGCCCATACGCATCATCTGCAGTTTGTTATGAGATGTGGTTGACCACTGCATATGTCATAGAGCGGATTATTATGGGACTCCCTGATAGGAGGAGTTGTCCACATGAGCGCACGGTACGTGCAGGATTGCTGCATGACTGGATAGTATGACTCATGTATCTCACATTTTGTGATATGACCACCGTACGTCCTAACAACATCAGGGCTGTGGCCTCCACAGGTATGTCGTGGATGGCTAGATGGACATAAAAAATGTTTGGTTCAAGCATCTGGGCATGTTGGATGTCTATGGGTGAAAGTCTTTAAACCTCCATGGCCAGGAGACGCTCCAACGTCTAGACTGAGTGTATATACATGAGCATCTCCCACTGTGTCGTGGTCGGTTGGAAGGGGGTGTAGCCTTATTCGCCAGAGTAAGGAGGCTATAAGCTAGGCCGAGTTTGACCAGCTCCCAAATGGGTCCGTTATCGATGAGCGGGGTAGGCATTGGTATATTGCTGGCAGGCGGGTAGTGAGGTCTTTTCCACTTGCAAGGCTGTGCAGCTAGGGAGGCGGCAGCCAATGTGGAGTGTACTAAACCTCGATGATGATCCCAGAGATGTACGGTACTGATATGTGGAGTTATTGAGTAGGAGTTGCATACTCAGTATTTTACTCATTCATTCATTCACTATCCACTGGTGCTGGTGGTGCGCAACTAATTGTTGTATACCTTCTCAATGGCTAGGATTTCGGTTGGGGCGTACGACGAACCTGAGATCAGGAGTTTACTACATTGAGTCTATCTATCCAAATTTAGCTATGGGACTGGTTTAGATAGAAGTCCCTTATGATGGACCCCATAACTTGTGACACTACGTACTATCATCCTGACTTCACACTCCAGCTTGGTCATTTAATTTGCACCGCATATTACATTACATCCTCAGTATATGATATTTGGCTTACTATGTCTCCATATTATATAGCTGTTATACATTGCTTCTTCAGTATATGATATTGGCTTATTATATTTTTTGTATTGCATAGCTTGGATAAGACTGAGGGTATTTATGGACTTACCAGCATGTTTCTGTATTGATCTGATATTATATACTTGACACTTACCTTGTGCACACACTTACACCACCCTCTAAGCTTTCTATAAGCTTATACATGATAGATGCGTGCAAGTAGCGTTAGGTCGCAGCAGCGTTGAGCTTGGAGCATGCAGCTGTCTTCTGGAGCTTTAATTATTGATACATATGCATTTCCCTTTCAACATTGTATTCAACTGTTTATATTAGTGGATATGTGATGATGATGTTGCCTTTATGATTTGGATAAACTTGTGGTTATGCTTCTTACGAGTTAAATGTATGTTGGAAAATCCTTCTTATAGGATCCTAGGATCAAAATCTGGCGTATGAGCATTGGGAGCCAAGAATGGGATACTACAGAGGCTGTCGCACCAGATTCGGTGATCAAGAATTTTGTGAGCCCTGTTTCTGAGTTTGGGGCGTGACAGAAGTGAAGTTGGTATCAGAGCATAACTTAGGAATACCTGAGGATAATATCACATATCTATTGATAGCTACCCTACACTCTATGATTGTTGAGAACTTAGAATGATTAGGTCCCCGAGTTCAGATGACTTAGAAACTTTCTGATATAGCTCCCTACCGTTGAGATTGTGAGGCTGCGTAGTATTCCAGTCTCAATCATTTCTGACCGGGATCCGAGGATCTCTAAGGTTATCATAGTATAGATGAGGTATCTTGGGAGCAAGAGGCTGAGATTCGTGGGTGTTATCCTGATGTTTTATTTAAACCAACATGATTTAAATGATTTTTAAACTCGCAAGTATACGAATCAGATGTAGATATGGTACGTATTACGAGATCGTTCCCATGAGGACTGGTCATCACAATTCAAATATATGATTCTCCTTAACTAATCCAACAAATAATGGAGCGAATTACTAAGCACAATTCTATGAAAAAAATAATTGAGAATAGGGAAGAAAATTCAATCAGAGAGAGAGCACTAGGACTTTCGAATCCACCCCTAATTATCCTAACCCTTGTTTTGTCTGTTGATTCACCCTAATTTAGATTAACACAACTTATATAAAGAAAGCACAATCTGTGTCCTTAGTCAAACATACAGACTGTCTAATCTCCTAAAGCAATGCAATGAATAACACATTCTATGTCCTTGGTCCGGCACATAAAATGTACAATTCATTAAAGCACCCCGTTTCTTCCTCTATAGGAAACCTGTTCATGTTCAGACACAAGCACCTAGAATAAGCATCTAGACAACATCCATATATAGACTTTGGTCAAGTTCATAGATAGAGAAGTACAAAATTTAAACCAATCAAGCACACTAGAGAAAGAAACAAATCAATCAAGTTAAGATGAAATCAACAAACAAGGATCATTCAAGTTAGGGGCTTCATCTCAGCCCTAGCTAAGGAAATTAGCTATCCATAAGATCAATTAGAAAGTAGGAAAAATATAATTTAAATAATAAGAACATCTTTCCCTTCTTTCTTCCTCTCTCTCTCTCTCTCTCTCTCTCTCTCTCTCTTTCTTTCTTCTCTTTCTTCTCACTTGATCTAGCTCCCAGCTCTCCTCCAGCTCTGGATCCGGCTCTAACTCTCCTTCTCTATGTTTTGCATCTCTTTTTATAGCTGCTGGAGTGGTGAAAATCAGATTTGGAAAGCTGTCGCACGCCCAGTGAAAGGCTTTTCGTAGCCAAGTTCGGGGCCTCGAAACACGGCACTTTCCTCATTCAAATTCCAAACAAACACCGTCCCTTAGGACTTTCTTGGGTCCTCTACATGATGGACGGTTCAGATCTACCATACGATCAAAGATGGTGGCCCACAACTGCCTGGAAAATTGGATTTCCTAATATGTGTGAAACCTTTCGCACCCTTTCGCTGTTGTGATCGGTGGGCCCCACAGAAGTATTTTCTGGAAAATTCACCCTGTCCATTGGATTCAGGACGAAATTTCAGTTAAAAATAGGTAGTTTTGAATGTTCATTGACGCGTCCTATAGAAGAGATCACAAAAAGATCAGATTTGAACATTGCAGGGTAGCCCTTTTGTGGTCTCTGTATCACACACATGTACACGCATGGTTGCAAAGTAGCAACATGGTTTTGTAGTATTCGCGGCCATCTACACAATGGGCGGTTTGGATTGGACGTACGGCCACTGTGTGGGACCCACTAGGCAAAATGGATAGCGTCCGTCCGTTTTGCAGGCACTAAAAACGGCAATTGCCGCTGTGAGGAGAAGCCCGGGTCAGCCATTTTGACTGATGCAACCGGTCCGGTGCACGGCGGGCACGTGTGCACACTATGTACACATGCTGTACATACGGGGCCCACTGTGATGTTTCTACAAAATCCAATCCATTCATTCAATTAGTATCCCTATTTAAGGCATTGACACCAAATTTTAGGTAGTTCCAGATATCAGGTGGGCCCCACTTAAGGTATTAAGGGGCTGATCTATCTGTTGGGGCACTTCCCGAGATCTTCAATGGATGAAATTTAATATGTACGGTTAATTTATAGTCCTCATCACATATATGAAGTTTCGGGTCAATCGGATGGCGGGAACCATGTGATCTTGCATTCTAGACTAATTTCGGGCCTCTTTAACGTGAACAACTTGATTTCCTCAGATATCTGGCATGTAAATTCATTGATCTCAGTCCTCTGGAGTCCGTTCCTTGCTCTGGTACTTCGGAGCATCAAATCCATGCTTTTAATATCCTTTTTCAATTAACGCTCCTGATTACACACTACAATAAAAATATAATTAAAATATTCCATTAAGCATTATCATGTACGTAAACTCAAATAATAACAGGGTCTAATATGCAATATTCGACACTCATCATATCCCCATCTCTTAGGTGTTTAATTATGTTGGTATATTGTGTTCTGATTATATCTATAGTGATAGGATTTCCCTCCCTTGGTGAGCTCTGTATTGGTTGCATTGTGGTTTAAATTTTAAGGATGAAATTTTTATTAGGAGGGGAGAGCTGTAAGGCCCGTATCGTAGTCCGTACCGTTCTATAGACTCTCGCAGTCCTCAGTCGAATTTCGGTGACCCGCGACACGTAGATAACATCTGTGTGTGACTTTGAGTCGCATACTATTGATCTGAGTTGACTCGACTCGAGACTTGTACCCTTGCGACCATGTCGTCGTCGCGGTTCCAATGTTACGTCATGCGCACCGATGCGATACCCAGGCTAGGAGTTGTGGGCCTGCGTTTATTTTGAGAAAACGCCATGCATTGTAATTCCAAGAAGAGAATCTCTACAATCTATCAAATCAATCTCATTAATCAATCAATCAAGTACAACACCCATCCCTCTCTTACCCAAAAGTCAACACAACCATACCTCTCAAGTACACCCATCACACCTATCCCTCTCTCTCATCCATCACTCTCTCTCTCTCTCTCATTTCTCTCTTCACTCCTAAGCAACTAAGAGAGAAAACGTCCAAGCTCTTCCAAGAGAGCCAAGTGTGGCCCACTTCCTACCCCTCTCATCTCTCATCCTAGTCATCCATACTTCATCAACCTCCATCAAAGGGAAAGCCTAGGAGCTAAGGAGTCCAAGGAGCCTTAAAAAAGTGAAATTGGTGGGTGTTCATAGCGCTAGATTTTTTATTTTGATTTAGGGTCCACATGATTTTTGGAACCCATTTCATGTATGTGATTATAAGCAAAGAGGGGCCCATAGTAGCGAGATTCCTCCATCTCACCGCTCTCTCTCTCTCTCTCTTTCCCTCTCTCCTGTTCTTTTGATGGTATATGTATGTGGCCAACCCGATGTGATCAAATCTGGACTGTTCAGATTTTCTGGACGTCTAGCAAATGGAGCCCACTTGCTGCCTATTTTTGGGCTGGCTCGAATGAGGGAAAACACAAATATCAGCTTGGTCTAGCTGATGGCCCACCTACGTGGACCCCACCCATATGATTTATGTGTTAAATCTGCACCGTGAGCTGGTGTGGGCCAGCAAGTTGGACGGTCTAGTTGTTAGTACCGTCCAACAGGTCTTGACGAATGGAAAAATACAAATATCTGCTTGGTCTGTGAGACCCACCTTACTGTGTGCGTGATAGTCCACACCGTCCAGCAAGGATGGTGGGACCCACCAGATGATTGTATTCTGTCCACGTATGTGTGGAGCTCATGTAATGTATGTGTTTTATCCATCGTCCATTGCTTGGACGGTGGGACCCATCCCACACGTGGGACGGCTGGTGTACCTCGCACCATTTATATAGCTGTTGTATTACATCAGCAAGTTCTGTGGGCCCCACCATGAGCTATGTTTTATATTAAACCGTCTGTCCATTTTTTGCAACCATAAGACCCACTCCACACTTGCTGCACATGTGGAGGTGGGGCCCACGTTGATGTATGCGTTATGTATCCACCTTGTCTTTTCGAGGGACGATGGGTCCCAGCAGTAAAGCTGTTGTATTGACGTCAGCAAGTTCTGTGGGGACCACAATGATGTATTTATTATAACCACACCATCCGTCCAGCTGGATGTGGACCCCAGCCCTGATGTATGGGTCATATCCACACCGTCCAGTAGGGCTTGGATGGTGGGACCCACCTCTATATATGTGTTATATATTCACACTGCCCATCTGCAGGGCCCACATTCCACCCTGCACATGTGTCTAGCACCGTCCAGCACCTGTTGGATGGTGGGACTCCACCTGATGTATGTAGCTGTGGGACCTGTCTTGGTGGCACGTGCTGTCCATGTGGGACCTGCATAATGTATGTGTTCCATCCACACCGTTCACATCTCACTTGGACCCCACCTTGATGATGTATGTATCCACGCCGTCCACCTTACTAGGGCACCATGATGTATGGATTTTATCAATGCCGTCCATCTGTTTTTCCTAGCAGCGGGTGCTGCCCACCTTGATGTGTGTATAGCATGCACACTGTCCATCTGATGGGGCCCATTTGAAATGTGCAGGGCCCACCTTGATGTGTTGTATGCATGAGGCCCATATATTGTGGCCCATTTGATGTAGATGAGATCCATGTATTGCGGCCCATTGTGATGCATATGAGACCCATGTAACACAGCCTATTGTAATGTGTATTAAGCCCATGTGATATGTCCTATTGTGATGCATTTGAGGGTTAGGCGATAAGGCCCATTGTTATGTATATTAGGCCCGTGTGAGCGGCCCACTGTGATGTATATTAGGCCCGTGTGAGAGGCTCATTGTGATTGTATGAGGCCCTCTGTGATTGTGTGAGGCCTGTGTATTACAGCCCATTTGATATATGTGAGGCCTATGAGTGAGGCCCAATGTGTTCCTTATGTGGCCCATGAGTGAGGCCCATCGTGATGTGTATTAAGCCCTTGAAGGAGGCCCATGGTGATGTATATTAGGCCCTTGTGTGAGGCCATGGGCCCACTATACATTTGGCTCTATGTGGGTCACTCCTTGGGAGTAATGTTGGTTAAATGTCCACATTGATGGGCAATGATGGTTAAATATCCACATTGTGACCTTCCCTTAGCCCTTGTTAGGCCCATTCTCATCATTCTCTAAGTGGGTTAACCCAAATCTTTGGGCCCCATTGATGTTGCATGGTTCATCATCGCTATAGACGGATGACTCCGTGCTACCGGATTTGGCATATCCACCGTCGAGGGTCAATCCTTATATTATGGTTTAGATCGGGTGTTCATCTACGGACCCCGCCTTGCATATATGCCGATTATCGGTGCCGGTTATCGATACCGATTATGAGTATGTGACAGCATAACATCATGATACATGCCCATACACATTATATGCATGTTTGTTATGAGATGTGGTTGACCATTGCATATGCCATAGGGCAGATTATTATGAGACTCCCTGATAGGAGGAGTTGCCCACATAAGCGCACGGTACACGCAAGATTGCTGCATGACTAGATGGTATGACTAATGTATCTCGCATTTTGTGATATGACCACCGTACGCCCTAGTGACATCAGGGTTGTGGCCTCCATAGGCATGTCGTGGATGGCCGGATGAGACACCGAAAATATTTAGTTCGAGCATCTGAGCACGTTGGATGTCCATGGGAGAAAGTCCTTAAACCTCCGTGACTAGGAGACGCTCCAACGTCCAAACCAAGTGGATATACATGAGCATCTGAGTGCTGAATACTAGTAGGCCATGTCTCCCATTATGTCGTGGTCGGTTGGAAGGGGGTGTGGCCTTATCTGCCCAAGTAAGGGGGCTATAAGCTAGGCTGAGTTTGACCAACTCCCAAATGAGTCCACTATCTATGAGCCGGGTAGGCATTAATATATAACTGGTAGGCGAGTAGTGAGGTCTTTTCCACTTGCATGGTTGTGCGGCTAGGGAGGCGGCAGCCAGTGTGGAGTGTACTAGACCTCGATGATGATCTCAGAGATGTACGGTACTGATATGTGGAGTTATTGAGCAGGAGTTGCATACTTAGCATTTTACTCATTCATTCATTCATTCACTATCCACTCAGGCTAGTGGTGCGCAACTAATTGCTATGTGTACCTTCGTAATGGCAAGGATTTTGGTTAGGGCGCGCGACCAACCTGAGATCAGGAGTTTACTACATTAAGTCTATCTATCCAAATTTAGGTATGAGACTGGTTTGGATAGAAATCCCTTGTGATGGACCCCATAGCTTGCGACACTACGTACTATCATCCGGACTTTACACTCCAGTTTGGTCATTTCATTCGCACCGCATATTGCATTACATCCTTAGTATATGATATTTGGCTTACTATGTCTCCACATTACATAGCTGTTATACATTGCTTCCTCAGTTTATGATATTGCCTTATTATGTTTTTGTATTGCATAACTTGGATAAGGCTGATGGTATTAATGGACTTACCAGCATGTTTCCACATTGCTCTGATATTGCATACTTGACACTTACCTTACACACACACTTACACCACCCTCTAAGCTTTTTATAAGCTTATGCACGATAGATGTGTGCAGGTGGCGTTAGGTCGCAGCAGTGCTGAGCTTGGAGCATGCAGTTGTCTTCTGAAGCTTTGATTATTGATACATATGTATTTCCCTTTAAACACTGTATTCAACTATTTATATTAGTGGATAAGTGATAATGATGTTACCTTTATGATTTGGGTAAACTTGTGGTTATGCTTCTTACAAGTTAAATGTATGTTGAAAAATCTTCCTTGTAGGATCCCAGGATCGAAATTTGGCGTATGGGCGCTGGGAGCCAAGAATGGGGTATTACGGAGGCTGTCGGCACCGGATTCGGTGATCGGGAATTTTATGAGCCCGATTTCTGAGTTTGGGGCGTGACAGTTTGCATCAACAAATATTTTGCGTCGTTGTCAGGGACTTCGGTTCCATATTTCTGAAATACCTTAGTATTAGAATTAGTATAAGATTAGGATTAGTCTTTGATGTGTTTCCATATTAGAATTTTTTTGAGATTTTTCTAGATACTAACATCATATCCTTTGTTTTGTAGAATCTAACCTAGAATCATCAATTGGGTATTATCCTTCCAACCCTCTTACTTTTAGTTATTTCAAATTTCTCATTTTGCTGAAGTATTTTTTTAGTATGTTTAGTTTTAGAATTCAGGTTGAGAGTGGTTCATGCCCAAGTGGGTTCGTAATAACACTTTCCATTTCTTAAGTGAAGGAGGATTAGTTGAAGAATTATCTATCCATCGCCGGATTAGGCAACACCTAGGATCCTCTAAATTAGCTGAGAATATGGCTGAGAATAAACCTTAACATCGTGTTATTTAGAAACAAGATGAGAACAAAGTGCAAAACGTCCCTAGAACTTTACGTGATTATTTGCAACTAGCTAGGATGAGCACACATTCCTGCATGATCTTTCCATATAATATAGGAAACATGGATTTTATACCGGAAGTGATCCAACTACTTACAAAATTCCATGGACTAGATTTTGAGAGTCCATACCTACATCTTAAAGAGTTTGACGAGATTATAGAGACCTTACATCTCAACAATATGTTAGATGACACCCTTAGACTAAAATTGTTCCCTTTCTCATTAAAGGAGAAAGCCAAGTCTTGGCTTCACTCTGTGAGACCAAGATCGATTGGGACATGAATTGAGATGACCCGGGAGTTTCTTAAAAATTCCTAGCTCATAAGATCAATACCCTTAGAAGGGCCATTATGAATTTCTCACAGAAAGAGGAAGAATATTCTTCGAATGCTAGGAGAGGTTTAAAGACCTCTTAAGTGCTTGCCCACATCATGGCTATGAAGTTTGGCAAGTCATAAGCTTTTTCTATGATGGAATGACTTCATTTATACATCAATTCATAGAGATGATGTGCAATGGGGGATTCATGAACAAAGATCTTGATAATGTGTGGGACTATTTTGATATGCTTGTTGAAAATGCATAGTCATGGGATGATTCATCCAAACCCACCAATCCCAAGTCAATTCAGTCCAAAGAGAATGAAGGAATATACGTCTTAAGGGAAGAAGACGACGTCAGTGCTAGGGTGGATAACCTTATGAGAAAGGTCGAGACCATGGAATTGAAGAAAGTAGAAACGTTCATAATACCCAAGGAGACTGTTGAAACTGTTTGCGGTATGTGTGCAAGTAATATACACTTGACACAATAGTGCCCTACAATTCTTGTGTTCCAAAGAGCTATTGCATAAGCAATCCAATGCCGTAAACAATTATCAAAGGCTGTTCAATACTCCCATATTAAATACGTACAATTCTAGTTGGTGGAACCACCCGAATTTTAGTTGGAGGAATGGACCATCAGCTAATGCAAACAAAAATCTTCAAGGGTTCCTTCCTTCGAGCTTCATTCCGCTATTAACTCAGAAAAGACCCCAAGAGGATCTGGTTCAAAGATTCATGCAAATCAAGAGCAGTTCAATTAGAATACTTTGCAAGCATTTTAGGATATTAAAACATCATTGAGAGTGTTTGCATTGCGATTGAAAGATTAGAGTCACACTGACTATTAGGGAAAAGGGGACTCTTCTAGCCTAACCTCTACCTAACCCAAAGCCATAATGTGAGATAAGTGACCCAAACTCTTTGACTCAGCACGTGGAACAAGCAAAGTCCATCACCACTCTTAGAAGTGGAAAAACAATTGACAAACACATCAAGACGAGGGTTGAGAAGCCTAAGGACTTGAAAATTTTTAAAAGAGATTATGGGCCAAACAACATTAGACATGGGAAAGAATTGGAAAAAGAATACAAGTCAGTTGCTCCATTATCACAAAGGTTGATATCACCAAAACCTCTACCCAACAATCATGATCTTTTTAAACGTTCTAAAATAGGTGAAAATTAGCATACTTTTGTTGGATGCCATAAAACAAATTCCGTCATATGCCAAATTCCTGAAAGATCTTCGTGCGGCCAAGAGGCGACACAATGTCTAGAAAAAGATTTTGTTATTATTTTTATTATAGAAAAAGTGAGTGCCATCATTAAATAAGATGTGCCCCAAAAATACAAAGATCCTAGTAGTCCAACCATCTAATGAGTGATTGGGGATCACCGAATTGAGCATTCACTACTTAATTTGGGAGCGAGTGTGAATTTGATCCCCACTCGGTCTATGAACAGCTTGGCCTAGGTAAATTAAAACCCATTAAGACAACACTCCAACTTGTTGATCGTTTTATTCGTATATTGAGAGGGATGATAGAGGATGTGTTAGTCTAAGTCGATAAATTCTACTATTCAGTGGATTTTATTGTTTTGGATACACTACCCGTCATTGATGTTAGCACTTAGATTCCTGTTATCCTTGGCTGACCATTCCTATCTATATTAAACACAATAATCAATTTTAGGAATGGAATTATAAAACTATCATTTGGGAATATAACACTTGAGTTGAAAGTGTTCAACATGTGCAAAGAATAGGAGGATAGTGACGATGTCCATGAGATTAAATTGTCAATTCATTTGTGAAAGATGAAGTCACTTTTAACTTTATACTCCGACACTTTAAAGATGTGCTTAGCCCACTCCATTGATTTAGATGATGACATGATTAAGGAGATGGATGCCTTACTTGATACTACGCCGGTACTTGAAACTAATCGATGGAGGCTTGAATTTGAAAGATTACCTTTAACTGACTTAAAGCCTCTACAGTCTAATATCAAGGCACCAAAGCTTGACCTAAAATTATTGCCTGTTGATCTTAAATATGCTTATTTTGGTCAAGATAATACATATCCACTGGTGATTTCTTCCCACTTGGATGAGGAATAAGAGAGTATGATATTTTCTACTCTTAAATAACATAAAGGAGCCCTTGGATGGACAATTGCAGACCTCAAGGAAATCTACCTTCTGATTTGTACTCACTACATTCACCGTAAAGATAATGCAAAAATATCTACATAAGCACGATGCCGTCTAAATACAAATATGAAGGAAGTGTTTAAGGTCGAGGTGGTAAAGTTATTGGATGTGGGTATTATATACCCTATATCTAATAGTCAATGGGTGAGTCCAATTCAGGTAGTACCCAAAAAGTCCAGGATTACCATTGTATCCAATGCAGATAATGAACTGGTGCTAACCAAAGTCAGTACTAGTTGGAGAATGTGCATTGACTACTATTACGAGGAAAGATTCCTTTACCGTTTGTTGATCATATTTTTAAAATGTTAGCGGGTCATTCCTACTACTGCTTCTTTGACAAAATTTGGGCTACAACCAGATAGAGATAGCCCTGGAGGACCAGGAAAAGACCACACTCACATGTCCTTTTGGCACTTTTGCCTACCAAATGACGTCATTCGGATTATGTAATGCTCTTGTTACATTTCAACGATGCATGTTGGGTATTTTTTCTGACATGGTGGGGCAATTTTTAGAGGTCTTCATGGACGACTTTCTGTCTTCGGTTCATCCTTTAGCAAGTGCTTTGAGCACTTCAAATTGGTGTTGAAAGGATGTGAATAAAAGAACTTTGTGTTAAATTGAAAGAAATGTCATTTAATGATTCAGAATGGAATAGTCTTTGAACACATTATATCGTCCAATGGAATTGAAGTGGATAAAACAAAAATCGACCTAATCTCTAACCTACCACCACTCAAGAGCATACATGATGTGCAATCCTTCTTAGGACATGCTAGATTTTATCGAAGGTTCATAAATGACTTCAGTCTCATCTCTCATCATTTATGCATTCTTCAAAAGGAAACTCCCTTTGAGTGGAGTGAGGAATGCCAAAAAGCTTTTACCGAGCTTAAAGGCATGTTGACTACCCAATTGGAGTATACCTTTTGAAATCATGTGCGATGCAAGCGACGATGCAATTGGGGCGGTGCTAAGCCAAAGAAAAGAAAAGAAGCCCTATGTTATATACTATACAAGTAGAACTCTAAACTCTAGCTAAGTGAACTACTATACAACGAAAAAGGAACTCCTAGTTGTAGTGTTTGCTTTGAACAATTTTAGGTCCTACTTGATAGGATCTAAGATCATCATATTTATTAAACCTGTGGTGCTGAAATATCTTCTTTCTAAGAAGGATGATAAGCCTTGTTTGCTTAGATGGATCCTTCTACTACAAGAGTTTGACAATGAAATCCGAGATAAGAAAGGAGTAAAAACCGTAGTGGTTGACCATCTTTTTCGGCTTATCCTATCTAATTCTTGATGAACAAATTTTTAAAGCCTCACAGTTACCTTGGCAAACTGACATTGTTAATTATCTTACCACAAGTATAATTCCTACTTATTGGACTAAGCAAGATAAGAAAAAAAAATTCTTTACCAAAGTACACAACTTCTTCTGGGACAATCCGTATCTTTTCAAATATTGTCTAGATCAAATCATTAAGAGATGTGTGCCTGATCACGAACAAAATAGTCATCTCGTTTTACCACTCATATGCTTGTGGTGGCCACTTTTGGGCTAAGAAGACCACCACGAAAATTCTGCAGTGCGACTTTTATTGGCTCACTATGTTCAAGGATACAAATAAACTTTGTAAAGCATGTGAATGATGTAAAAAATTGAGAGGATTATTAAGTTTTTAAAAGAAAATGAGTTGAGCAATTCCATGGAAAAATAATTATTATTGTACGATTATTAAGTTTTTGAAAGAAAATATTTTATCTAGATTCAGAACACCTCGAGATATCATAAGTAATGGAGGATTTCACTTTTGCAATAAACCATTCAAATCATTAATGAAGAAATATGATATTTCGCATAAAGTGAGCACCCCCTATCACCCTCAGACAAGTGGTCAAGATGAAATATCAAATACGAAGATTAAATAAATTCTAGAGAAAATGGTTAACCCGAATAGAAAGGATTTATTACTTCTACTAACCAATGTTTTGTGGGCTTACCGTATGGTATACAAAACCCCCATTGGTATGTGACCATATAAACTTGTCTATAGGAAGGCTTACTGAAATAGCGGTGAAGACCGCTTAAGTTGAAGTAGGAATATGCCAATATGCCCTAAAGGGGGGTGAATAGGACTTTTTAAGGTTTTATGTTTGTTAAAAATCCTATTAATCTAATCCTGAGTAAATAGGCATGAAAAGCATCAGGATATCATCAGAGTAACTCAAATGGCTTCCAAGCCAAATTGAGGATCCAATCACAAAACTATTTAAATGATAAGCATGAAATGATTTATAGTTAATGATGGATGTGACTGTGTGTGAAGTGTGAGCAGTTATGAAGACAGTTAATGAAATCACACAAGTAATCAAAGATAATGAACAATCACAAACACAGTCATTTTTATAATGGTTCGACTACTTGTCTACTCCACTCCCGGCAGACGCACTCAACCCTTGAGTGTGTCGGATTTCACTAAGGAGGTTTCACAGCGGTTCACCTCAAACCTAAGGTTTTAAATCAGGTTCACCTTCAACCTTTACAACCTACTCCTAGGCTGACTATTTATACTCCCTGAGCAAGGGTCAACATATAGCACCCGATTTTAGGCACACTAGCCAAGAATCCACACAAGGAACCTCTGTTTATGCTCCCTAAGCAAGGGTCAACACATAACATCCAGTTTTAGGCACACTGGCCAAGGATCCACATAAGGAACCTAACTGTTTATACTCTCCATAGAGCACGGGTCAACACAACGCACCCACCACGTATACTCCCGCCTGAGGCCTCCTACGAGGGCTTGAAAGGGTGAGAAACACCTTAGACCCAATCCTAAAAAGGAATGATCACAAGTGTCCTCTAGACTCTAATAACTTACAAATAAGTGGATGAGTCCCATTCAGCACGTTGTCGAAAATCTCCTCCTTTGTTAATGAAGAATCTTCTGCTTCCTTGATCCGCAACACAGATGATGTACCAATACAAGGCTTCGGGTTAGGTCAAGGTGAAGACGGAATCCTACTCTACAAAATGTTTTCCTGTAAGGAAGATAGAGTGATTCTGATCATCTATGCATTCAAAGCATCCCAGCTTAATGATTTGCCATTAAGGTAATAGCTGAAGGATCCTTGAATGCGGAAGTTCATTCTCCAATCCACTCTATTGAATATCAATGATGAGGGTGGATTGGAGGATGAACTTCTCTGAGAGAAAGGGCTTTGGGTATATGATCTAAGGTAAAACACTTAAAGCACTCTCTTCTTTCTCTACCAGTAATAATAGACAAGTCCTCTTTATATAGGTAAAAGGTTCCAACGGATATAAAATGGTCACATTTATAACAGAGTTCGATATCATCGAGCGTATACTCTCAACATCATCGATGGTCCACTCGATGACACAAACTCAAATGTCATATGCTTTTGAAACCTATTTCCAGCTGGTCGAGGGAATCGAGACAGGTGTCGATATCATCAGATTTCAAACTCTGATAGTATCGACACGATGTTAGATTCCTCGACATTTGAAAATGAGAGAAACTTACTTTGAAATATTTTAGGTTTATAAGAATGATCGAGGGACCTTCGAAATCATCGGAATTGAAATGTCGATGATATCGATAGTTATGTCAAGGCATCGATAAATTCAAGGGATTTTCGTTTAAGCTTGCTGGACAGTTTCTGTCCCTATTTGATGCCATCGAAACTGTACCGATATCATCGATATTTGAATATCGATTCTATCGAGTGACCCTCGATCATAGATAAATTATCCTGAAATATTGTGCTAGAAATCTTCGTGCCCATGATCGATATCATCGAGAGCCTTCCGATGTCATCAAGATTTGAATTTCAATGGTATCGAGGAGGGCTTCGATATATCGATGCACATATGATATTCTTAAGTGAAAATAGGGGCACCGGAGATATGTCTGTCAATATTATCGAGTCACCTTTGATGGACTCGAGATTCAAATATCGATGATATCGATAGGTATATCGATACATCGATAAATCTGTCCAGAGATATATGTGGTTGCTGGACACTTTTGTCCTCATTCTGATGGAATCGATTTGTCATCGAGACATCGACAGCGCAGGTCGATCATATCGAGCTGTGTATCGATAAAATCGACAAAGCAAGAAACTTAGAGATTTTCTGATTTTGAAAAAGTTTTCTTAACTTAAAACCCTATGATGTTCTAACTTATTTTAAGGGTTTTATTTACCTGGTGTTTTGGGACAAGGGATGTGAGGCTTATATTTACCTGTGACAAGTTTGGGCACACATCCTATTTAGGCAGACGCTTTGACGATCTTCCTATGAGGCTCTGCAATCTAGCTGACTCAACACTCACGCTAATTGACAAACCAGGGCACTTTCAATCTTCCCCTTTGTCAATTACGTGACAAAATACCAAAACACCCTATACTGACATCCTAAATTGTGTGTACATGTTCTTTAGACAATTGTATAATGCTAACAATGTCATGTACACAACACATTCAGAAGCTACTCCCCTTGACTGCAAACTCCCCCTATCTTGGTGCAGCTGCTCTCTCTAACACCTGCAACACCATACACAAGCAAATACACATTTCCTGTCAGGGTGTTTGAACTGTTCTCCCCTTTTTGTCAGTCATTGACATAGATAAATATAGCAGTTGATATTGACTAAAGTTTGAAGTATTTGGGAGAACCAATATTCAGAAAGCATACATATCTAAACGATATATGTATAATAATCAATTCAGGTTAATCAGACATCATTTTCAGTGACTATGTATGCATAACAGACGATATAGAGAAGTGATATAGCAGATAGAATAATCGTTAAAAGAAATTACATGCATTCAGAGACTAGATAAACCAGGGGATCTATAAGGCATAAGTATGACAGTAAATATGTGAATTATATTCAGCCTATGCAACAATATCCAAAAATAAACTGCCCAAGATTGACAGTAGATAAACAGTTATTGAGACACAACCAACTTAACAAGCCCATTCATGGGTAACCAAAAATAACCATCAGTATTTAGCCCAACCATGGCATATACAATCACAAAAAAAAGGTCAGACTGTGCAGATTAGTGAGTTATCACATACACCCATAAGAGCGTAAAACATCAAAAAAGATACTAATGTTCATACATGGAAATAGGAGAGAGGTGTATGTGACAATGTCCAAAAAACTAGTACTATGGAGCAGAGGAGGGTGGCGCCGTATCGTCTCGACGGCAAGTCATCAGATCAACCAATTATTATACAGTCTACTGCACTCCGTGGACTAGCCGTTCCAAGATGGTAAGCTGCTTGTTCATCGATTCCCTGAACTAGGAGACATCCCGCTAAATCTCTCTAATCCAATCCTAATGGAGCTTAAATCGTTTAACATGCCCGGGAGTTGATGTCGACGGTGCTTAATGGGGCTCAGGAGCGTCATCTACAGCCGTCTCAGTCCCTTCAGTGGGAGCATCACCTTCACCTCCTGCTCCTTCTTCTTGAATGCTCCTCTGAAGGATCCTCGGGATACTTATGGAACTTTAAGTCCATTCTTCTAATGTTGCTTTTGTTAAAGACTTGAAGTGGAAGTTCCGGATCACTTGTAGTCGAAAAACCAATGGTGTCACATACTGTGTGTATGATCCAGGGGTAGGGCAGGGGAACATTGTAAGTGCTATGATTTGATTCCTCTTTAATTGTCAAATTTTGTGTGTCAAAACGCCTACGTATGTTGTGTGTTTGTATCTTGATAAATTTGTTCGAGACACATCGTCAATACTTGAGGTCTAGCTTAAAGAATTTTTCAAGCTTCATGATAGTTCAAGCTACAATATTAAGAGAGAACTCCGGTTCAAGACTCAAGTTCAAGTGCAAGTTCAAGACTTAAATACGGGACTCAAGTACAACTTAAAGTTACATTGAAGCTTCTAAAATAGTCAAGCTGCATCGAGAAGTAATCAAGCTTCGTAAAGATCAAGGTCTAAGCAATTGAAGTGTTCAATGTCCATACTTCATGTTCCAAGTTTGATAGACCACTAGATTGACCTTAGGGTAGGTCACTTTGGATACATAATCCAAATGAATATTATTACAAGATTTTGGTCTACTCTAAGACCAGTCCTAGACCTTGTTCGACCGATCCTAGTACTGTCTCGACCAGTCTAAGAAATTCCAAGACCAGTCCTAAATTGGTTGCAATTTATCAGATTTTTTGTTGTGCCTACGACTAGTCCTGGAGTCTGCTCGACCGGTCGTGAAATGGTCTCGACTCGACTTTCGACCAGTCGTAATGCTTCGAATCAAACTCCAGCGACTAAATCAAGGGTCGCACGACTAGTCGTAGAGGGGTCTCGACCGGTCGTGGACTGCCTTCGACCAGTCGTGGACTTCCTATGACCGATCGTAAATCGGTCTGATGCGATCGCGCTCAAAAATTCAAAATTCAGTTTATTTCAAGACCAGTCGTGGTGACCCTAGGACCAGTTGAAGACGAATTTTTTTCTACTATAAATAGCACACGAATTTCAGAGTTTTTCATTGAATATTTTAGTGAATTCAAGGCTCCATTCTAAGATAAGTTAGTGTTTATTTTCAAGCTATTTTGTGCATAATTTCTTTCTCTTTTTAATAGCTTATTTAATTTGATTTTGTTTTTGTATTCCAATCTGATTTGAAAAGAGGAATTGACTTATTCCTTTTTCTTGGAATCAAAATCAAATATAGCTATGCCCAACTAGTTTAAATCTAAAATCAATTAGAACTTAGAACCATATTAAAGTGAGTTGTGAACAAGAGGAGAAATCCAGGTATTTTACAATTCTGTAAATTCCTTTCCTTTTCGGTTTTTATTTGGGATTCGCCAGAAAAATCTCAAATTGTGTGGCTATCTAAGGAGAGCCAGAAAACTCAGAAGTGTGGGTTTTTGGATTGTGTAAGCCCAAGTTAAAAAGACACAATTGTAAAGGTTTTGGGTGAACCTGTGAAAACCTATTTGATAGTGAATGCTAATATCCCCTGTGTGAGGATATTAGGAGTGAAATAGCATTCTGTGTGGCTGTTCAAGAACAGTTGGTGTACACACAGGCGAACCACTATAACTCTGTCTTGTGGATTGAGTGCTTGCTTAATTTTCATATCTTTTATCATTCAGTTGTGTGGAATGTACATGTGGATGTGAATGTTGTAACAATTTACATTTCAAGCAAGTGTGGAGAGTGTTATAATAAATTAGATTTACATTTCTGCATTTAATTTCAATTCTCTGCTGTTCATTTATCTTTATTAAAATTGAGTTCTTGATTCAAAAGAAGTTCTAGAAATAAGGTTGTCCTACCATAAGCCCTTGTTTATTATGGTGTAAGGTTGTCCTTAGAACTGAATTTGTATCAACCTCTCAATACTTATGTATTAAGGTGATTTGATTTCAGCATTGATTATTGATTTATAATTGTAAGGCTATTGATTAAGTTTATTCCACTAATTTTATTTTAATTTGGCATAGTCCTATTCACCCCCCCTCTAGGACATATGGCTTGGCCTTTTCAAGTGGTATCAGAGCTTAATAGCTCGTTCTTATTGTTTTGGATTTATTTCCTGAGCTAATGATCTAAGCTATATTATTAAGATGTCAAATTTTGATAGCCTATCAGTCACTAGGCCTCCACCTTTGATGGCTCCAAATATGCCTATTGGAAAGCCAGAATGAGGATCTTCCTCAAATCAATGAATGAAAGTGTGTGGCGAGCCACAGTGATCGAATGAACTCTCCTACCATTGAAGTAACTGAATCTGACGGTTCAAAAATTGTATCTGTACCTGCTTATTATTTATGGACCACCCTTCAGAAAAGTAAGTATAATGCCAATGCTAAAGCACTAAATGCAATCACTTGCGTACTATCACCGGATGAGTTCAAAAGAATTATATCCTGAGATACTGCAAAGCAAGCCTGAGATATACTAGAAATGACACACGAGGGTACTTCAATTGTCAAAAAGTCTAAAGTCCAACTCACAACCAAATTTGAAGAAATTCATATGGAGGAAAATGAAATGTTTATGGACTTTTACACTAAACTAAATGACATTGTAAACTCTATGTGGGGTCTTGGTGATAAAATTCCAGAAAGTAAAGTGTGTGCAAAGATACTACGCTCACTTCCTGAACGGTTCAATTCTAAAGTAACCGCGATCCAGGAACTTCGTGATACGGATAATATGAGGGTAAAAGAACTAGTTGGTTCTTTACAAACCTATGAATTAAATTTTAAAGCTCCGAAAGGTAAATCTATAGCTTTGAAATCTTCTAAAGATATTTTCCAAGGAAACTCAGATTTAGAAAATTCTGAAGATAATATGGCTCTTTTGGCGAAAAAGTTTTACAAAATTTTTAAAAGTAAGAAAAGAGTCGACTTTCAAAAGGGAAATGAAAAGAAACGATCTAAACCTAAGTCCAAAACTTGAAAATCATTAAAAGACAGTCAGTGTTACAACTGCCAAGAGTATGGGCATTTAGCAAACAAATGTCCTAAAAAGGATAGACCCAGAAGGAAGAGTATGTTGGCTACTTGGGATGAATCGTCTGATTCTGAAGCATCTTCTGAATCAGAAAATTCAGAAACTGAGTCGGGCAGTGAAGTTAAAGCCCTAATGACTCTAGCCAAGTTTACTTTTTCATATCACGATAATTCAACAAGTGAAGAAAATTTGAATAATGATTATTAAAATGAAGAAGATCTTCAAGATGCTTATAATGCCTTATATGAGGAAAGTTGTAAAATTGCTGTCAAACTTAAGCTTCAAAAAGAAAAGTTTTCTAAACTCAAAGAATGTTTTGAAACTCTTGTTTTAGAAAAATCGTATATTTCAGATTGTTTGGAAAAATCAAAATGTGATTTGAAATTCAAAACCTTGTTAATTGATGATTTGAAATCTGAAAATGAGAAACTTAAAAATGAAGTATCTTCTCTTCTGAGTTTGAAGGATACATTGAGATATGCCCAGGGTGATCCAAAGTTAGAAAAATTATTATCCGGATCAAGAAAACGTAGCGATAGATCCGGGTTGGGCTATGAGAAAAATACATCTCCTAAACAGAAGTATACTTCTTCCAACTTTGTGAAAGGAGAAACTTCTAACTTAAAAGGAAAAGGTACTAGTCAAGTTTTTTTCTAAAAATACAAAAACTTTTCATAAACCTAAAAGCACCTATACAAATTTTAAAAATCAGAACAGAAATCCTCTTGTTGAAAAAATAATTGATTTACTTAAGGAGCTCTTAAAATCTAACTCAGTAGATCATTCTTACAACATCAGACAAAAGAAGACCAACCATGTTCCTAAACCCAAAACAGTTTTGAAATGGGTTCCTAAAGTTACCTGCTTGGTTGCCCACACTGCGTTCAAAGCAACAAGCCATTCAAAATGGTACCTAGACAGTGGATGTTCCAGACACATGACAGGTGACAAGGCTTTATTCACCGATCTAAAAGATATGACTGATGGATCAGTCACATTTGGTGATGGGAGCAACTACAAGATTATTGGCCAAGGTACGGTTCAACTTTATTATCTTCCCTTATTTAAGAATGTTTTATATGTTGAGGGATTAGAACACAACCTGTAAAGCATATCTCAAATATGTGATAACAACCATAGTGTTAAATTTTCTAATCAAGGTTGTGAGATTATAGATAAAAAGGGTTCTGTGATATTAACTGGTCGCAGAACTTCTGAAAACTGCTATATAGTTTGCAATGGAAGCTCATTTAATCAAACGTGTTACATGGTTCATACTGATGAGACAGAATTATGGCATAAACGCTTTGGACATGTACACTACCGAAATTTGTACAAATTGAGCAAAGGAGAACTAATTAGAGGTTACCTAAAGTGCAAAAAGTAGACAAAATATGTGGTGAATGCCAGTATGGTAAACAAACAAGGAGCTCTCATAAAAAGGTGAACTCCAATACCACATCTAGACCACTCGAGCTTCTCCATAGGACCAACCAGAACGGAAAGTCGAGGTGGTAAAAAATACATCTTAGTTATTGTAGATGATTATACAAGATACACTTGGGTTTCATTCTTGAGGGACAAATCAGAAACCCTTGATGAAGTAAAAAAGATTATAAATCGGATCCAAACTGAAAAATGTTCTCAAGTTAGTAAGATCCGTAGTGATCATGGATCCGAGTTTGAAAATAGCAGTTTTGAGAAACTCTGTAGTGATCAGAGAATATCACATGAATTCTCTGCTCCCAAAACACCACAACAAAATGGTATTGTGGAAAGAAAAAATAGTGCTTCAAGAAATGAGAAGTGTTATGTTAAATAGCATGAAGCTCCCTAGAAATTTATGGGCTGAAGCAGTGAATACCGCATGCTACATTATTAACCGTGTTTATATCTGCAAATCTAATAATAAAACGGCTTATGAAATGTAGTTTGAGAAAAAGCCTACTGTCAAATACTTTCAAATTTTTGGCAGCAAGTGCTATATTTTACGTGATCGTGAAAATCTTGAAAAGTTCGACACTAAAAGTGATGAAGTGATCTTTTTAGGATACTCCTTAAACAGTCGTGCATATCGTGTTCTGAATAATAGGACCGGCGTGATCCAAGAGTCAATAAATGTTGTAATTGACGATCACTTAAACACACCTGCCCCTAGTTCAGATAATGATGAAGTTCTTATATATGAAAATCCAGATACTTCATGAAATAAAACTAATTCTGAATTAAAAACTGTTAAAGATCATCCAACTGATCAAATACTTGGAAACCCTCTCACTAGTGTGCACACTCGTAGACAATTAGAGGACATATGTAACTACGTATGCTTTACATCCCAGATAGAACCGGTTAACGTGAAAGAAGCACTTTCTGATGAAAACTGGATAGTTGTTATGTAGGAAGAACTTAATCAGTTTGTCAGAAATGATGTCTGGCACCTTATTCCTAGACCTAAAGATAAATATATTATTGGAACAAAATGGATTTTCAAAAACAAGTCTGATGAATTAGGAAATATCATTCGAAACAAAGCAAGACTGGTTGTGCAAGGATACACCCAAATTGAAGGGATTGATTATGATGAAACTTTTACCCCAGTTGCTCGACTTGAATCGATCAGACTTTTCATATCTATTACATCTTTTAAAAAGTTTAGAATTTTCAAATGGATGTAAAGAGCGCCTTTCTGAATGGCGATCTACATGAAGAGGTATATGTTGAACAACTGACAAGGTTTGAAGATCCTAAGCTTACCAATCATGTATACCGCCTTAAAAAGGCTCTTTATGGTATGAAACAAGCTCCTAGAGTATGGTATGAAAAATTAACTAAGTTGCTACTAAGTCACAAGTTTCAGATGGGTAGTGTCGATAAGACGCTCTTTGTTAAGAAACATAACAATGATATCTTAATGGTTCAAATCTATGTTGATGATATAATTTATGGATCAACTTGTACTAACATGACTGTTGAGTTTGCAGATCTGATGAAATCTGAATTTGAAATGAGCATGGTTGGTGAATTAAATTATTTCCTAGGATTGCAAGTAAAACAGCAATCTGATGGAATTTTTATTTCACAAACTAAGTATGCATTAAACTTGATTAAAAGATTTGGATTTGAAAATGGTAAGAACTTTAATACTCCTATGAGTACAACTGTAAGACTCTCAAAAGACTCTACAAGTAAAGATGTAGATCCTAAATTGTATCGTAGTATAATTGGTAGCCTACTTTACCTAACTGTAAGTAGACCTGATATTGCTTTAAGTGTTGGAATTTGTGCTAGATATCAGTCTAATCCTAAAGAATCTCACTTAACTGTTGTTAAACGAATTATTCAATATGTCGCAAGTTCAGTTAATCGGGTCTTTGGTATCTCTATGATTCTAGTGTTCAATTGGTTGGGTATTTGGATGCTGATTGGGCAGGAAATATAGATGATAGAAAATTAACCAGCGGTGGTTGTTTTTACATTGGAAACTGTCTGGTTTCTTGGTTTAGCAAGAAACAAAGTTCCATATCACTCTCAACTGCTGAGGCCGAATATATTGCAATAGGAAATGCTTGTACTCAGTTGGTTTGGATGAAACGTATGCTAAGTGATTATGGAATCGCACAAGACTTTATGGTTTTATACTGTGATAATTCCAGTGCGATAAACATTTCAAAAAACCTAATCCAGCATTCACGTACTAAGCACATTGACATTCGATTTCATTACATTCGTGAATTAGTAGAAGAAAAAATAATATCTTTAGAATATATTTCTACTGAGACTCAGCTTGTTAACATTTTCACTAAACCGCTTGACAAAAGCAGGTTTAACAAATTGAAATTTGATCTTAGTATGTGCAATTTTAAATGATTAATCATGCATATTTGTATCATATTGTATATAATGTTAATAAGTTTAAATTTCAAAATTGTGTGAAAATTACGTTTTTTTTTTTTTTTGGTCTAAGACCAGTCGAGAACGTGCTCGACCAGTCTTGCTACGACTGGTCGAGTATATCCCAAGACCGGTCATGTGCGCGATGCCCTTTTTAAATTGGAGAAAATCTGGTTCTTCTTCATTCTAACCCTCCTCACTGACGAGCCGAGCTTCGACTAGTCAAACCCTTGTGTTCGATTCCTCCAGGTTAGAGTGATTTTTCTTGAAAAATCTTAATTTTAACTCTTAATTTTCTTAATTATTGTTGTCTATTTCGTTTAAATCTTTAACTTATTGGGTTCTTCTTCCTTGTTGTTAAATCTAGAGAAACCCATCTCTTTTTTCTTGAAATTTCTTTCATTTCTTCAAGAATATGGAATCTAAAGGTAAAAAGAAAATTCATAGAGGTGCATCGTCTTCTCGTTCAAATGCAATCACTAGACGTCATCTTAGGGATCCTGAAGATGATCCTCCGCATGTACGTGACTTGCTTATGCGCAATATTATTATTGAAAAAGCAGTTGATTTAAATCATATTGCTCCATATGGTCTCTTTCCTCTCCTTCAATCTGTAGGCTGGGAAAACATTTTACGTTGGGGTGGACTGGCATATCAGTCCATAGCACAAGCCATGGTTGCTTGCATATCTGGCTTCTCTACTGAGCAACTAACTTTTACTATTGACACTAGAGAAGGGCCATTTCATGTTGATCGACACTTAATTTCCGGCCTTATGGATATTCAAGTAAATGATGATGGTGTCCATCCTAGTGCACTTGCTGAGAGAGTGTCAGAATCTGAAAAACGTATTTTTACTCGAGCATTGTGCAACATGAATGCTCCATGGACTGTGAATGGAAATGCCCTTAAAACCAGATACTTGTTACCCAAATATAAAGTTTTGCATCGTATCTTCACTTCAAATCTGTATCCCCGCTCTGGAAACAAAACTGAGTTGACTTTGCTTATGGTTCGTATTCTGTATTCAATCATTGCTGGTGCTAACATCTGTCTACCCTCTTTGATTTGTTCCTCTATCATACAAATTCATAGTAATCCTGGTAATGGTGATATTCCTTTTGGATATCTGTTAAATGTATTAGTCACTCACATGTTAGTCGCTATGCCCATCGGTGAGGCTCCTATCAGACATCTCAATATTTAACAATTCCAACCTGAATAAGATAAAGTTGGAACTTTTTCCTAGTCAAGTTAATGTTAATGCAGGTGATGCTGCTGCTGAAGCTGAGATGGGTGTCGAAGGTGATGAGTTCCCGGCCGATGATGACATGGATGATATTTTTAATGAAATTGATTCTAATTCTAGAAATGATCTAGACTTTGAACCATCTGATTTCAATGCACGTCTTACTACATTAGAAGAAAAAGTAGAACAGATGAATGTTGGCCACAATCAACAATTTAAAATTATGCACAAATATTTTAGGCGGTTACAGAAGAGCCTTCCCCAAAGTGATCCTAACATTCCTGCTCCATCATCTAGTTCCGATTGAGAATGTTTAATCTTTGGTCTGTAACTATTTTACTGTCTTAAAACTTCACTTGCTACTTCTTTTAATATGTACTCTGACTCACCTAGCAATCTTCTCTTGTATTGTTATTCACTCTATACTTTTTATTATTCTGAGTTGATATATCTACTTCTATCTTTCATGACCTATCTTTGTTTCTGCCTTTGTCATATTTTGACAAAAAGGGGGAGAATGTGTGCATTCTTTTTATGAGGTATGATTGATATGATGTATACCTTCTCAGAGGGAGTTGAGGTGTATTAACTCAGGGGGAGTTGAGTTTGTGTTCACAGGGGGAGTATGAGTTGTCTCCATTAACAACTGGTGCATGATTCATTATTGTATAAGTGATGCATATCTTATTGAAGTATGAGAAGTGTTTTGTCACAAATTTGACAAAGGGGGAGATTGTAAGTGCTATGATTTGATTCCTCTTTGATTGTCAAATTTTGTGTGTCAAAACGCCTCCGTATGTTGTGTGTTTGTATCTTGATAAATTTGTTCGAGACATATCATCAATACTTGAGGTCTAGCTCAAAGAATTCTTCAAGCTACATGATAGTTCAAGCTACAATATTAAGAGAGAACTCCGGTTCAAGACTCAAATTCAAGTGCAAGTTCAAGACTCAAATACGGGACTTAAGTACAACTTAAAGTTACATTGAAGCTTCTGAAGTAGTCAAGCTACATCGAGAAGTAATCAAGCTTCGTAAAGATCAAGGTCTAAGCAATTGAAGTGTTCAATGTCCATACTTCATGTTCCAGGTTTGATAGACTATTAGATTGACCTTAGGGTAGGTCACTTTGGTACATAATCCAAATGAATATTATTACAAGATTTTGGTCTACACTAAGACCAGCCCTAGACCCATCTCGACGGCCCTAGTATCTTGTCTCGACCGCCTAAGAAATTCCAAGACCAGTCCTAAATTGGTTGCAATTTATCAGATTTTTTATTGTGCCTACGACCAGTCCTGGAGTCTGCTCGACCGGTCGTGAGATGGTCTCGACTCGACCTTCGACCAGTCGTAATGCTTCGACTCAAACTCCAGCGACTAAATCAAGGGTCGTACAACCAGTCGTAGAGGGGTCTCGACCGGTCGTGGACTGCCTTCGACCAGTCGTGGACTTCCTACGACCGGTCGTAAAACGGTCTGATGCGATCGCGCTCAAAAATTCAAAATTCAGTTTATTTCAAGACCAGTCGTGGTGACCCTAGGACCAGTCGAAGACGAATTTTTTCTGCTATAAATAGCACATGAATTTCAGAGTTTTTCATTGAATATTTTAGTGAATTCAAGGCTCCACTCTGAGATAAGTTAGTGTTTATTTTCAAGCTATTTTGTGCATAATTTCTTTCTCTTTTTAATAGCTTATTTAATTTGATTTTGTTTCTGTATTCCAATCTGATTTGAAAAGAGGAATTGACTTATTCCTTCTTCTTGGAATCAAAATCAAATATAGCTATGCCCAACTAGTTTAAATCTAAAATCAATTAGAACTTAGAACCATATTAAAGTGAGTTGTGGACATTAAACTTCTATATTCAAACGTCTACTCCAATTGGTTCTTCCGGGCAGCTACAAGAGGAGAAATCCAGGTATTTTACAATTCTGTAAATTCCTTTTCTTTTCGGTTTTTATTTGGGATTCACCAAAAAAATCTCAAATTGTGTGGTTATCTGAGGAGAGGCAGAAAACTCAGAAGTGTGGGTTTTTGGATTGTGTAAGCCCAAGTTAAAAAGACACAATTGTAAAGGTTTTGGGTGAACCTGTGAAAACCTATTTGATAGTGAATGCTAATATCCCCTGTGTGAGGATATTAGGAGTGGAGTAGCATTCTGTATGGCTGTTCAAGAACAGTTGGTGTACACACAGGCGAACTACTATAACTCTTTGTCTTGTGGATTGAGTGCTTACTTAATTTTCATATCTTTTATCATTCAGTTGTGTGGAATGTACATGAGGATGTGAATGTTATAACAATTTACATTTCAAGCAAGTGTGGAGAGTGTTGTAATAAATTAGATTTACATTTCTGCATTTAATTTCAATTCTCTGCTGTTCATTTATCTTTATTAAAATTGAGTTCTTAATTCAAAAGAAGTTCTAGAAATAAGGTTGTCCTACCATAAGCCCTTGTTTATTATGGTGTAAGGTTGTCCTTAGAACTGAATTTGTATCAACCTCTCAATGCTTATGTATTAAGGTGATTTGATTTCAGCATTAATTATTGATTTATAATTGTAAAGCTATTGATTAAGTTTATTCCGCTGATTTTATTTTAATTTGGCATAGTCCTATTCACCCCCCCTCTAGGACATATAGCTTGGCCTTTTCAAACATCCCTAGCCATATGAAAGGCATAGACCAATTGGTGCACGATGAGAGTAGGCAAGCAGACCTTGACTCCAGAGGCTACCGAATAAATTATCATAGTCATGAAACTCGTAAGATCGGCCCTGTTGGAACCTCTAGAATAGATGTTCGAAACAAAGATTCCATGCAGGATCCGAAATCGAGGTTCCATGAATCTGGCTTTTAGAGCATTGCCTTAGTGCCACTAGACGTCACGACTATGACAGAGGAACTTGGTGACCATGGACCGAGTCTCAATATTTTTCATATCCAAATCTGATAGTCCAACAGATGATAGAGTAAGATGAAAATTTTTTGTAATAAACTCCGGAGTGATTTGCAAATCATCACCATCGATGGTCACAGTGATGGACGGAAGGTCGTGTAACGACTCGAAAATTTTCGTACAAAGGCCCGAGTACCACCTCGACCAGAAATCACTTAGGATTAGAATCCTTTAGAAATTAGACAAGTTAACTATGTGCTAAACTAGATTAGCCATGAAATCTGCTTGAATCACTTTAAATACGATCTATAAGACCCAAAACTTATAAAATCATTGACGCTAGATTACCCTAAAATTTAGGAGCAAACTCATTACCTGACTGCTCTTGGGAGCACATTGAAACTCCGTATCAGATCTGGACCGCGCATCGAAAGTCCGAATAATACGAAGTTATAGACTTAGGACCACCTCACTGGGCTTGACAACCATCTCGGAGATCAAATCCAGACAGTGTCCCACGGCTATTCGCTTGAGTCAGGAGCGAGGAGTGTGAGAAAACCTAGTTTTCTTTAGAAATTAAGTAATCTGAGACTTGATGTTTGCGGGCCGATTATAAGCAATCAGACCATCGAAATCTGACCCAAATACAGCCTCGGATCAGAAAAAATTTCATATACATGGTAGTGTACTTAAATCCCCGATCGAGATTCAGTGACCATTGAACTGAAACTGGTCCGCCACGCGTGATCTAAGAATTTGACTGGAACGAAAACTTAACTCCACCTAGATCCAGAGTTTGTGAGCTTAAGTCCGACCTTTGGCTCAAGGGGGGGCTCCAGAAGTGCTCCGTTGAGATGAAACGGGACCACTTTAGATATAACCTAAGTATACCTTGACCTTAGGTCTATTTCGGTGTGGTTTTAGGCGATATAAGGACCTTAAAACCCTCTCTCATTCAGCCATACGAATTTGAGAAAAACCCTAGGAGAGAGAGAGAGAGAGAGAAAAAAAAGAGAGAGAAAGTGAGAGAGTTGTGGGAGGATTCTTCCTACCTTTTTCCCTGTCGCTACACAAGCTTCATCACTCACTTCTCATCGCTTTCCCGACGATTTCCAGCTTCGTTTCTAGGTAAGAAACCCTAACCCTAAACTGATTTGGGGTTTTGATAATTGTACGTGATGAAATAGCTAACCTATTTCACTCTCTAGGTTGCCGAATAGTCGTATACGAAAGCTTAACAAATCAATCGCGTTCTTTACGCTTCTACGGCGTAAGGTGCGAACTTTAGACGTATAGGTTATGGTTTTCAACGCTTTCAATGTCAGATAATGATAGATTCATGATCTGTATGTAATTGCACATGTACAAAGTGTTGTCTGTTTCATGTTTCGATTATACGCTAACTATGTTGAATATACAGTATTCTTCGTATTTGTAGAAAGTACCATATACGTATAAATTTTGAAAGTGTGTTTACCATGATTAATTACTATATGAACATACTATATATGTGTATAATACTTACTTGGCGAAAGGGTTCGCCCTAATACATGTTTTTGCTAGTATACGCTATGTATGTTGAAATAGTGTATTCTAAGTGTTTGTGAAAATGTTTATAAGAGTAAGTACTTAGATGATTATGCTTTAGGTAGATGTTGAGATAGGATTCTCAACTAACTTAGAGATATATATGACTTCCACCATGTTGGTTGTTTAATTTAACCGCTTACTTATGGAATATATGTGTTTGTATTTTTTGTTTATATTGTGCTTCATAACATGCTTTATAACATGCTTGAATTACTTTGTTTATTCTGCTTTACTCTACATGCTTCTGAATAAGGATTGATTGTATTTGGGACTATGATTATAGTCCAGGCAATCGGAAACGGAAATTAATGCGTGGCTGAGATTCATTCACCATGCGAGATGTGTTCGACGAACCCGAGTTGTACTTCGGTTGACGATAGTGGCTGGCCACACGAAGTACTTATGCACTTTATATCATTCAACTTATGGTGCACTTGAGTTAGCTAAGCTCATCAAGTAACCCGATCTGTCTAATATATGTTCACCATGTTTGGATGCTACTGCTTGAACCTAGGGTACCGAACTTACCAATGAAATCCCGTTAACCATGGTACCTCGATCCGCTAAGACTCATGAGCTGGGCATGGTGGCATGGGACACCGTGGTCGAGCTGTCGGCCTACACTGGGGTTTCGTGGTGTTGCAAGTGCGTCAGCCCGAGCCTCCCCGTAGTGTCCATTGAGCAACCAGACTCGTGAGCCGATTATGGTGGTATGGGACACTATATTCGTGTTGTCGGCCTACATTGATAAGGTAATGGGGGAGTGGTGCAATGATTGCGTGTAATGTACCACGATGACCCTTTCTTTGTAGTGACCTCGAGCATACTCTGAATTTGCGGTGAGGCGACAAGTTTTACTGCGGTGAATAGAGTATGAACTAGGTCTTTATCAATTTAGTGATGAACCATTAAAAAGGTGATGGGGGAGTGGTGTAACGATTGCATGTAACAGCCCTAGCAGCCTTTGCAGTGCCCTAGAACCACACTATCGTATGAGATTATCTAGGTTTGATGACCCTAGAATGGATAATGTTTGGGAATGATACAAGGGAGGTACCTTAGTTTCCCAATCCTGTTGTTTGAAATGGACTAATAACAACTCGGTAATCATGCTCATCATCGCACTGCATGTGCCTGAAAGATGTGGAGCACTGAGGAAAGAACGCATGCTGCAGACGTAAGATGGTGTCGCATGAGGGAGTATGTCGGTGAGGGCATGCATCATGACTGCATTTCATACTTGCATTAATAAGAGTAGTTAGGATTGTTCGATTGTACTGCTTTATCATTACTGCTTGACTGAATTGATAACATGTTAACGTGTGCTTTATTATTCCACTAAGTTAGCTACTCACTCCCACGTTACGGGACGGTGTTGTACACACCAACCAGACTCTGTCTTAGGTGCAGATGAGGTGACGACCCAGGAGGCTGAGCCGGACTACGATGAGGACTAGGATGAGTTCTCATATATGCAGTATTCTGGTGGCTTTGCCTAGACTGCCTGGATCGACGGGACTTACAGGGCTTACTTCTCTAGTTGTACTTTTGACATTTTGATCATAAAACAGATACATGTATATGGTGACTCAGTTGGGTTCATATTCTGGAGATTGAGATGGTTTTGTTTCTTTTACATACAATTATATACAGTTTCAGTCTTCCGCTTGCCTTTATATAATTGATCTGGAGTATGAATTACTGTTTTAGTATAATCTCACTCATGTTTATTGCACTAACACAGACAATATTTAATCATCATTATCTATGTTGCATAAGTGATGTTTTGGAACTCGAGAGTTAAGTTGCTACTTGACCCTCGAATTTCAGGGCGTTACAGGTCGGATGCTGGAGAATGATAGGTGGCAAAGAAATTATATGTTCGTTCAAGATGACAAGGCCCGCCAAAATCAAGAACGGGCAACCAATCTATGGTAGCAAGCAGAGGTTCCAGGTTATATGGAATTAGACAACTCCTATCGACTTTTCTTTCCTAAATAACCTTTCTCCCAATGAACTTCTCCAAGACCGGATTTACTTTTACCAGTGGAGGTGTCGGTGCCTCGGACTGGGACTCAACATGCAATCTAGTGCACTACCATGTAGGGGTCCCACATTCCGCGGCCCTTGCCCTTTCTTTTGGTGCTAGCACTTTTTGCCTGGCATATCTCAAAGACTCACTAGGTCTGGATGCTTTTCCTTTGTCTTTTCCTATTTTGACAAAAACAAGATTCTAAGAATTTTGGGAAAGAGGACAAGGCCCGACTGAAAATGAAGGACTAAAAAAGGAGATAGAATCTCAATGTATTGAAGGGTATTACCGAATTTGTGGAGTGTTTAGGGTTGTCCTACGAGGCACTGAACGTCCAGTTGATAGGAGAAAGTAGGGAAGAGGAAAGGAAGACCCTGAGACAAAAAATCCCTTTTTCGCGCTCCACCGCCTTATATCGGGCGGCATCTGTCGATATCATATCGAGAGATCCTGATCGATTTCATCGATCCTGTCTTCGATATCATTCTCGATCACACGACTTTTCTTATTCTAGAGAAAACGGTTAACCCAAATAGAAAGGATTTATCACTTCGACTAACCAATGTATTGTGGGCTTACCATATGGTATACAAAACCCCCATTGGTATGTGACCATATAAACTTGTCTATAGGAAGGCTTACTGAAATAGCGGTGAAGACTGCTTAAGTTGAAGTAGGAATATGCCAATATGTCCTAGAGGGGGGTGAATAGGACTTTTTAAGGTTTTATGTTTGTTAAAAATCCTATTAATCTAATCCTGAGTAGATAGGCATGAAAAGCATCAGGATATCATTAGAGTAACTCAAATGGGTTCCAAGCCAAATTGAGGATCCAATCACAAAACTATTTAAATGATAAACATGAAATGATTTATAGTTAATGATGGATGTGACTGTGTGTGAAGTGTGAGCAGTTATGAAGACAGTTAATGAAATCACACAAGTAATCAAAGATAATGAACAATCACAAACACAGTCATTTTTATAGTGGTTCGACTACTTGTCTACTCCACTCCCGGCAGACGCACTTAACCCTTGAGTGTGCCAGATTTCACTAAGGAGGTTTCACAACGGTTCACCTCAAACTTAAGGTTTTAAATCAGGTTCACCTTCAACCTTTACAACCTACTCCTAGGCTGACTGTTTATGCTCCCTGAGCAAGGGTCAACATATAGCACTCGATTTTAGGCACACTAGCCAAGGATCCACACAAGGAACCTCTGTTTATGCTCCCTGAACAAGGGTCAACACTTAGCACCCGATTTTAGGCACATTGGCCAAGGATCCACACAAGGAACCTAACTGTTTATGCTCTCCATAGAGCAAGGGTCAACACAACGCACTCACCACGTACATTCCCGCCGGAAGCCTCCTACGAGGCCTTGAAAGGGTGAGAAACACCTTATACCCAGTCCTAAAAAGGAATGATCGCAAATGTCCTCTAGACTCTAATAACTTACAAATAAGTGGATGAGTCTCATTTAGCACGTTGTCAAAGATCTCCTCCTTTGTTGATGAAGAATCCTCTACTTCCTTGATCCACAACACAGACGATGTACCAATACAAGGCTTCGGGTTGGGTCAAGGTGAAGACGGAATCCTACTCTACAAAATGTTTTCCTATAAGGAACATAGAGTGATTTCGATCATCTATGCATTCAAGGCATCCCAGCTTAATGATTTACCATTAAGGTAGTAGCTGAAGGATCCTTGAATGCGGAAGTTCATTCCCCAATCCACTCTATTGAATATCAATGATGAGGTTAGATTAGAAGATGAACTTCCCTGAGAGAAAGGGCTTTGGGTATATGATCTAAGGTAAAACACTTAAAAGCACTCTCTTCTTTCTCTACCAGTAATAATAGACAAGTGCTTTTATATAGGCAAAAGGTTCCAACGGATATAAAACGGTCACATTTATGACAGAGTTCGATATCATCGAGCGGGATCGATATCATCGAGCGTATACTCTCAATAGCATCGACGGTCCGCTCGATGACACAAACTCAAATGTCATATGCTTTTGAAACCTATTGCCAGCTAGTCGAGGGAATCGAGATAGGTGTCGATATCATCGAATTTCAAACTCTGATAGTATCGACACAAGGTTTGATTCCTCGACATTTGAAAATGAGAGAGACTTACTTTGAAATATTTCAAGTTTATAAGAATGATCGAGGGACTTTCGAAATCATCAGAATTTTAATGTCGATGATATCGATAGCTATGATGAGGCATTGATAAATCTAAGGGAATTTCGTTTAAGCTTGTTGGACAATTTCTATCCCTGGTCGATGCCATCGAAACTGTACCAATATCATCGATATTTGAATATTGATTCTATCGAGTGACCCTCGATCATAGATAAATTATCCTGAAATATTTTGCTGGAAATCTTCGTGCCCATGACCGATATCATCGAGAGCCTTCCGATGTCATCAAGATTTGAATTTCAATGGTATCGAGGAGGGCTTCGATATATCGATGCACATATGATATTCTTAAGTGAAAATAGGGGCACCGGAGATATGCCTGTCAATATTATCGAGTCACCTTTGATGGACTCGAGATTCAAATATCGATGATATCGATAGGTATATCGATACATCGATAAATCCATCCAGAGATATTTGTGGTTGCTGGACACTTTTGTCCTCATTCCGATGGAATCAATTTGTCATCAAGACATCGACAGCGCAGGTTGATCATATTGAACTGTGTATCGATAAAATCGACAAAGCAAGAAAACTTAGAGATTTTCTGATTTTGAAAAAGTTTTCTTAACTTAAAAACCCTATGATGTTCTAACTTATTTTAAGGGTTTTATTTACTTGGTATTTTGGGACAAGGGATGTGAGGCTTAGATTTACCTGTGATGAGTTTGGGCACACATCCTGTTGAGGCAGACGCTTTGTCAATCTTCCTATGAGGCTCTGCAGTCTAACTGACTCAACACTCACGCTAATTGACAAACCAGGGCACTTTCACTTACCACTTGCCTGTATAATTGGGAACCTAAGGGGTATTGTGGTATAAAGAATTTCAACTTCAATCTTGACAAAACTAGTTTGCTGTGCAAGTTACAACTTAATGAACTTGAAGAAATCCAAAACAAGGCTTACGAGAACTCTCGGATATACAAGGACATGATGAAAGTATTTCATAACAGGAACATTCTTTGGAAAACCTTTGAGCCAAATCAGAAAGTCCTTTTGTATAACTCAAGCATTCATCTTTTTTCCTGATAAATTGAGACCTCGTTGGATCGGCCCCTTTAAAGTCAAAATAGTTTATTCTTATGGGTCTGTCAAGATAGAAAATCTAGCGAATAGTAACATTTTCAAAGTGAACGGCCACCACCTTAAACAATTCATTAATAAATTTGATTAAGAGGATATGGCCATCCCCTCTGAATGATCTTGTCTATCAGGACTAACCTTTTAGTTTAATGGAGGTCCATCTATCAATTTACTGCTTTCTTAGGATTATGTAAAAAACTTTAGTTTAGTTTTATTTTATGGAAACCCTTTTAGATGGTGGAGACTTCATGTCATTTTAATGATCTTTTTCAGGTACTCTCTCTCTCTCTCTTATACATTCCTTGTTTATTTTTGTTGTCTCATGTTATAATGCTTTGTATATCTTTTTACATTGAGGACAATGTAAATTTTAGGCTTAGGGTTAAGATTAGATATAACTAATCACTTTTTTCTTAGTTTTTGAGGATTTTTTTTTTATAAAATTTTTAATTTTTAGATTTCAAAATTCTTTTTGAAGATTGATGTTTTGTGTATCTAAATATATTTGACTGTAAGATGATAAGATATAAATTAATTTTTAAAAGTTTAGAATCTACTTAATTAATAGATTTTTTTAATAAAGTTCTTTTAATGAATTGATTAATAGGAAAATTTAAACATCAATTGAGCCTAGTTCACAATTTACATCTAACTCATATTTTATAAAGTTAACTTGAACTCATAGTTTTACTTGATGATTACTTAAGAGTGTTAGAAACCATGTCTGGAGATTCTTATCTAACTTAGTATGAAAAAAAAAAGAAAAATGACCAGCTAAAAAACAGTTAGAATCGAAAGTGGCTACCTATTGCATGTGCCTAAATGAGAAAATAATAAAGAAAAGAAAGAAGAAAGAAGAGACGATAGTGTGAAAGCCGTCGATGAAAAAAATAAAATGCTGGAAAAATAAACGAAAAAGGAGATGAGTTCGGAATCAGTAACTTGTGTTGATTTGACCACTTTAAAGTAATCAACATAGTTAACATTATGGAGAGAAGGCTATTTCTTATGGATTATAAGTTGAAATTCACTAAGCACACTAAGAACTTGATATTTGAATGCATTCAATTAATTGATTGATGATGGAGAATTTAGTTTAATGACTTAATAGTGATATTAGGTTATAGACTGAGGTTATTTCATTATTGTATCTTTGAAGTATACTTATATATGTATGAGATTAAATAGCAAGTTATTTTTCAAAAAGAGGTTTGAAATTTGGGTTTCAAAGATTAGTTTATTTCACATGTTTTTCTCGGGACTAGCAAAATGTTAGTTGAGGGTGTGTTGAGTGTGAAATATTGTATATTTTTCCTTTATTATGCATTGGTTTTATAAGCATGAATGAGTTTAATTGATCTATTTAATTATATTTTTCTATGCGAAGTGATTTGGAGAGCTAATAAAAAAAAAAAAAAAAAAAAGAGATTAAATAGAAGATTTGATGCTCAAAGAATGATTAAAAAATTATTTAGATATTTGGAGGTGATTACTGAAGATTTCAAGTGCCAAAGATCTAAGAAAACCAGGCACGAAAGAGAGAGAAAAGACTAGAAGAATCACAAAGTTCATTAACAGAAATAACAGACTATTCAGTCCCACCTGAGGTTGGTTTGGTCCGACCGAATGTGCACAGAACATTCCAGCAAGAAATTATGAATTTCAGAGTTAACATTTAGGTGTGATCGAAGCCATGTTCAGTGCCACCGAAGGAGAGTTCGGTGGGAGACAGACTTCAAATTTATTTGGAGAAATTCAGCTGCAACTGAGAAACTAATTCAATGCGACCAAAGGTATATTTGGTTGCAACTGAAGTTACAATTGGTGTGACGAAAGCATAATAAAAGTATGTAAAATTAAAGTTGGTTTCAAGTTGGTGCGAATTTTTCCTATTTAAAAGGGTGTTCCAAGCCATTCTAAACATGAATGTGGGTAGAAGAGAAAAAACTATGAGTTGTGGTGCTCCTACGGAGTCCTTCTCTAATCCTTCGATTTTCTTCACTTTTTATGATTTTTTTCTTTTGATTTTAGTTCAATCATGTCTATGGTTGGCTAATATCTTAGCTAGGGCTAAGAGGTGAAGTTTATAGTTATCTGTAATGTCTTCGTTTACTTTAATTTAAGTAATTAGTTTGATTGTTGAACAATTCATTGATGTTTGGTTTAAATGAAGATTTATTTTTAGTTTACTTTGATCTTGATGATGTGGACAATACATAATACATATACATGAATTCAAACTGTTTCATATGGTTAGTTTGAACTTGAATGGTTTGGCTCGGCTCGGCTTGGATAGTTGAACCAAGCCAAATTAAGCTTAAGCTCGTATAATCTGGAACAAACCAAGCTCAAGTAATAGAGATAGGCTTAAAGCTCAGTTCGTGTAAAGCTCGAACGGGGATGTCACATAAACAAGCCAAACCAAACTTGGGTCAAACTCAGTCCGACTTGGCTCATGCACAACTCTACCCACAGGACCCGTAAAACGCTTTCTTAAATTGTGATGCCTTTTTTTTTTTTTAATTCTCTTTTTGTCATTGGCTAAATGTCACTAGATGCGCACTTTATGTCTTACCCAACTTTTTGAGTCTCTTCCTCATGAGCACATTGAGATATCAATTCGTTTAATGTTCATTTTTCTTTTCGGATGTTGTAATTGATTTGGAATTGACCAAACTGGGGATATAAGGAGTTTAGAACTAATAAAATCAAGAGTTCATTTTCAATCCTAAGGCCCAAAGCATGAATTTTAGTAACCACCTTGAACAATTCATCGATGTACTTCCTAATATTTCCCTGACTATTATAATTGGCTTGAATCAGCTTTTGCGGAAGCAAACTTAGCTCAATTTTTTTCGACTTCTAGAATCATTTCCCTATTTCAATTAGGAACTCTTAGGCTTTCTCGGTGTTGGGCATGACACCTTGCATGGTCTCAGAGATCAAATGCTTCATGATTTTGAGGCATCTTATTTGACTTGGTCCAAAAGCCCTATACCACGCCTTTTTCTAATTTTAAATTAGAGTCGAATGGTGTGAGAGGCTCTACTTCCTCTAGGGCTAGGTCCAAGCCCATGCAACCTGGGACTATTTCAACATATGATTTTCATTTAGAATAGTTTGACTTAGTAAGAAAATGTATGGCATTGAATTGGTTTGGAACATTAGAAAGATTCATAACTAGACAAATAAAGCATAATACTCACATTAGTGAATAAACAAGTCCCACTTAACTTTCATGGACATAAAGCAAATATCATGCATGTACTGACATTCAATTGATTGGAGCTTTCAATCAAATGGTCCAGAATAATGATGAGCCATAATCATTAATTTCAATAAGAACCCGAAGTATCATCGTAATTCTTCATTAAGGCAAAATTGCAACATACGAGAAAGAGACTTTATTGAATATGAAGTTAACCAATGCTAATGAAATAAATCTAAGATGCCTATCACCTTTCGGTGAAATTGATTTCTCAAACTTATATCATCAATCACTTTACCCCGCTCGCATCCTGCCAAATGATGATACCTCTTTGTTCTGACCACCATCCGCAATGGACACAAACGTAAATTAATGTAATCCCATAATGAAGAATTACTAAATTCGATTTATAGAAGTCTAGAAACAAAGATCTTCGCTGATTAAGGTCACTTTCATGGCTTCCATCCCCGCATCCAGACTCGAGGATATCTACAGCCCTGCCCTCAACAGACCATTCCGAAAGAGGTCTAATTCAACCCAAAACATGGTTGATGTTGACTGCCCATAGGCTCAAAACATCTTTTACAAAATAACAGTTGAATTAATTCTGAATGGTTAATTCTAAATATCTACCAGAAAACATGGGTAATGGCCCTATTTCGAGCCAAAAACAGAACTATGTATCATTATACCATATACAATGAATTACCTGGGCTGTCTAATAAGTGAAACCTATCCACCATCAATTTTATATATATATATATATAGAGAGAGAGAGAGAAAGAGTCCCGGTCTCCTGCGCACAAGGCTGCGTGGAGCTTAAACGAGAGCTTCCATATGTGTCGTTAGATCCCCTCATCGGCTGGGATTTAGCAGTCGTGAGAAGAGAGAGTCTCTTGAAGGAGGACTCGCACGGCAATATTTTCGGCATCTCACGGGGCTCCTACTGAAGTGACGTCTCCAAGTTCTGTGGGCCACACCATAATGTATGTTTTGTATCTACACCGTCCATCCATTTGGAGAGATCATATTAGGGCATGATCCAAAAAATGAATCAGATCCAAAGCTCGAGAGGACCCTACCACAAAAAACAGTGGGGAGAGTGACGCCCACCATTAAAAAGTTCTAAGGGCCACCAGTTTTCGTTGAGGCGAATATTTATGATTTAAGTTTATCTTAGTAGGAACGACATTATAAACGGTATGGATGGGATATAAACATTATGGTGGACCCAGGTAAGTTTCAATGGTAAGAATTTACCTACACACGTTTTACTAACGTATGCTATACTTAAGCTCTGGATTTATATCATTTTTTGGCCCATCGTCTAAAATGATGTTTCAAAACCGATGAACGTGGTGGATCTTCCCTAAACATCACAGTGGACCCCACCTAACTTACCATGTCAGGAAGTTCCTTTGGAATCCCCTGTGAGCGAGGTCATCTCCTATTTTTGGTAACATGGCCAGACTGTCACCGAACAGAGGAACTGATGTTTCATGATATGAAAGGTTGTCTTCTCTAAAGCGGATTAGGTGAGGCCCCACCCCACACAACACGGTGCAATCCTGACCGTAGGACCCACATTGATTATGTATTATATATTTACGCAATTCTTTTTTTTTTTTTCAGATAATTTTTGTGGTGATTGACCATTAAAAACTTCATGTGGGTGAAAAAAGCTTTGAATCAACATAATATTTATTTTTTATGGTCCACTTTAACGTATCAACGGCTTGGATGACAAATAAAAGTTGTTAATGGTGAGAGTTCAATCACTATTGTTTTCTAAGGAATGGTTAGCCTGATATTTGGATTTGATTCAACTTTCAGATCAAGCCCTAGAATGAGCTGAAAAACAGATTGGACGGTGTCGATATACAATTCACATATTAAGGTGGGCCACTTTGTGGTCCACTGCAGTTGTGGACGTGCTTTATTTTAAGGATCATACCTTAAAATGATCTGACAAAAGCGATGAACGGCGTTGATAAAACACTTACATCATGGTGGGCCCCACAGAGCCCTACCGTCCAGGCGGGTGTAGGACGCAATCCGCTTCCGGGAAGGATTCGTCCGCGAGGACGAGGATTGGATACTGACAGGCTGGCTACTAAAGTGACGTCACCAACTTCTATGGGCCCATCATGATGTATGTGTTATATCAACACCGTCCATACGTTTGGAGAGATCATTTTAGAGCATGGTCTAAAGAACGAGGCAGATCCAAGGCTGGGGTGGACCCCACCACAAAAAACAGTGATGAGAATGAAGGTCCACCGTTTAACCCTTCTGAAGTTCCACCATGATGTTTATTTGAGATCCCACATGTTCATGTATTAAAGCAGACATGAAAGAAGGAAAACACAAATATTCGCTTGAACGAAAACTGTCGTGGTCCTTAGAACTTTTTAACGGTGGGCGTCATTCTCCCCACTGTTTTTTGTGGTGGGGTCCTCCCAAGCTTTGGATCTGATTCATTTTTTGGATCATGCCCTAATATGATCTCTCCAAATGGATGGACGGTGTAGATACAAAACATACATCATGGTGTGGCCTACAGAACTTGGAGACATCACTTCAGTAGAAGCCCCGTGAGATGTCGAAAATATTGTCGCGCAAGTCCTCCTTCAAGAGAGACTCTCTTCTCACGGCTGTTGAATCCCAGCCAATGAGGGGGATCTAACGGCACATATGGAAGCTCTCATTTAAGCTCCATGCGGCCTTGTGCGCAGGAGACTGGGACACACACACACGAGCGCGTGCGCGCGCGCACACACACACACACACACATATATATATATATATATATATATATATATATATATAGAGAGAGAGAGAAGCGCTCACCTGCGAACCAGTTCGTACGTAGTACGTACGAACTTTTTTGATGATCCATCATACGTGATGAATCTCGCAAATCTGAACCGTTCATGTGAAGCAGCACCTAGTGAAAACCCCTAGGACCAAGTTTTACTTTTATCTAAAACTTTTATCCATACCGTCCATAGCAAAGAGAAATTCAAATCAAGGAAAGAAGCTGTTTACATTTTTCACGGTCCACTAAAGTTTCAGATCAAAGTAAAAATTCATACTATGGGGTTTCATGAGGTTCTGCTTCAAGTGGACGGTTCAGATTTGCGAGATTCATCACGTATGATGGGTCATCAAAAAAGTTAAATGCGTACTACGTCATGAACAGTTTGCAGTGAGCGTTTTCCTATATGAGAAGCGCTCACTGCAGAACCCGGTTCGTACGTAGTACATACGAACTTTTTTGATGATCCATCATACGTGATGAATCTCGCAAATCTGAACCGTTCATGTGAAGCAGCACCTAGTGAAAACCCCTAGGACCAAGTTTTACTTTTATCTAAAACTTTTATCCATACCGTCCATAGCAAAGAGAAATTCAAATCAAGGAAAGAAGCTGTTTACATTTTTCACGGTCCACTAAAGTTTGGATCAAAGTAAAAATTCATACTATGGGGTTTCATGAGGTTCTGCTTCAAGTGGACGGTTCATTTTGCGAGATTCATCACGTATGATGGGTCATCAAAAAGTTCGTACGTACTACGTACGAACTGGTTCAGTGAGCGTTGACCTATATATATATATATATATATATATATATATATATATATATATATATATATATATATATATATATATATATATATATTACTTGAACTAAAATGGTCCAAGTGAAATTAAAAGGAATCCTTGGATGAGGCATAATCAAGCTCAAAACTAGGCCCACCATTTTTTATTGGTTAGCACATTAGTATACATACCCTACTGTTAGCCACAGTCCACTTGGGAATCGATGCCAAGTCCTCATGTTGAAACGAGGTTATCTTCACCCAGTCTGCCACTTGAGCTATGGATCACTGTGTAGTAGGCCCAAAATATGGACACATTAGCTCATTAAGTGGCTAGGCCCACTTAAAGACCTATATCATTATCAATGGATAATAGGCCCAAAATACCTGAATACGGGCAACGATATCAGTTCTGAAGGCTATCGTCACCAGTAATGGCTGCAAGCATCAATTCAGGCAACGGAGCTCACAGCAATGGCGACAGAGGAAGAAGAACAAAGGTGTTTTTTTCCTTCTTCTGAAACTAAAAGAAGCAGAGCTCGCCGGAATCCATTGCAACTCCAATCGAAAATACCCCATCGCTGCTACGATTCTTACGGCCGCCACCGCCATTGATCAATTAAGATGGGTTTGCTGATTGGATTTGCGACGCTGGAAACCCATCGCATATCCAACAATGGCATCAGACAAATCTCAGAAAATCGGCCATACATGAGGGAGGGGCATGGTGATCAATGGCCACGACTATCACATCTTAGAAAAACGGTCATGGCTGCAGCCTTTGGGGCTGCTGTAGCAGATGCCGGAGAAGAGGGCGACATATACCAAATCGAGGTGCTCTCAAGGCTGACGGATTTGGAAGACCCATTGCTAGATATGATCCTGAAGATCTATGAATGGTGGGTTCAGATCTAACGCAAAAGATCCTTAAACGAATTCGTCAACTTAAATTGATTGGATTGATGCATTAACTGTAATATAATGGCGACATTAATAGATCGTCTATACATCAATAATGGAGACTACTAGAATCTTAAATGTGTACCATGTTCATACCTATGTGGGAAGACATTCACGATGTCGTGATGTCATCGAGAAGAGGCTTGATCCTCCACCCTAATGAAAACTTTTTAATGAGACTGATTTTTTATCTGTATTGATAAGAGGACCAAGACATCTAATTTATAGAAAAGAGGAGGCTAGAAAAGTTTACTGATCACAATTCTCTCTTTTAGAGTCTAGGTTTCCATATTCACTGTAATAACCGTGTATACCACGGTTCAAGCGTCTCATCCCAAGACATCTATATCGATCACAACTGTAGCACGGCCTACCCAAGACCTATCTATATCAATCACAACTGTGGCCAGGCTTATTGGATCGCTTTATCTGAATAATCCAACGGACATCAAAACTGATTATCATGTGTGGCCCACCTAATACGGGCACCTAACATATGTGCAAATAAACTATCTTCGAATACGAGGACTATAACACTCATAATAGCCCTTTTACATTCTAGAATACCTAAGAAAAATAGAATACGAGGACTAACACTTTTAGCCCTTGTACATTCTAAAATACTTAAGAAAAATAGATTTAATTGTTCTAGGATCTAATTTCATTGTGACTCGACTCAATCGATGGACAAAATATACACACCCAAGATCCTTTGGGGGCAAAGAGATCAATGGAACACTTGAACACAAAATTGCATAAGGTAACCAACCCATTAAAATAATAGAGTCACTTTGATTCACCAGATAGCATGCTGTCAAAACTATATCGCTCGAAAAACTTTAGAATTTTTTTTCAAACATTCATATGAATCAATAAGAATAGAGTCAATTCGATTCATCAGATAGCATGCTGTCGAAACTGTATTACTCCAAGAACTTTAGATTATTATTTTTTTTTTTTTGGAACATTCATATTAATCAACAAGGTATGTATCACCTCAAGCAAATAATGATTTTTGATATTCTGCGACATCGTTTTGTTGTGAAATGTAGGCGAACAATATTTAACGTGAAATACCATTTCCAATAATAGAAACCATTAGATTCATCAAATAGTATGCTGTCAAAATTACATCACTGTTTTTTAGAACATTCATATAAATCAACAAGGTATGTGTCACCTCAAGCAAATGAAGACCATTTTTGTTGTGGAATGTAGGCACACAATGTTTAACGCAAAATACCATTTTCGGATAAATACAAGCTAAACAGATTAGATACGTATTATTGGAACAAAACACACTCTTTAAAAACACACTGTGGTTAAATTGGTTCTTTACTCCTGTATGAAAGATCTTAAAAATAGAAAACAATTCGTATATCTTTCATTAAATAGCATACTATTCGAGTCAATTTTTAAAAAATCATCAACAAAATTAACAAAAAACTTATACCCTAATAAACTCGAGACTTGAACGAGTCCTCAAACATCTAAATGAACTAAAATACACTTGAGTTTGAAAGCAAGAAGAACGTGGCACCAGACATAATGAGTAGGTTCCCTCTCTCTATCGCATTATTTAATTTTTTATTATTATTTAAAAAAAAAAAAAAAAAGCTGAAAAACTGTTCTACTCCTATTAGAGTAACTATCCATATGTTCTACTCCTAGAGTGACAATCCGTCTTATTTCTTTTTAATATGTGGGTGGTAGAGATTTCTTGTCTGGTCCAGCCGTATTCTGCTCCATGAAGTGCATCAAGTCGTTATGTTCCATCTCTGACTTGATGCGAGGACCAGCTCTGCTGCACTTGAGTTTAGATCCCTATCTATAAATTCTGTATGAACCATATTCCTTGTCGTGAGTGACGGGCCAGTTCGATATACAGTTTGAACAAGGAACTTCAATTCACAGGTCTGCCTTTCTCTAGAGTGATCGAGATGGCTCTAAAGAGCGAAAACAACGATTATGTGATCGGCATGCTTCTAACGTGGAACCAGGCTATGGTTTTTCACACATGAAAAAGTGACTCAATGATGGTTACTTAACTCACACACTTCACATTCTAAAGCTGACAAGCGATAATGAAGAAGCAACACTTTTGAGAATCTTCAAGAACGGGTGACCGAGACAACAAGGGTAGTGGTAAGGAGAGATGTTTTGTGCTACTGCTCCAATTGTTCAGGGTCAAAATAGTAAAGCTCACTATATTTATGTCCACCAGTCTTCTTTTCTGGCTTTAGATCCTGAAAAACACAGTGAAAGATAAAAAGTCACAGAGCAGTTAACTGATTTTGAAAATTTACTAGCTGACATGAAGCTAAAAGGAAATTTAGGTATTAAAAATAATAATAATAATAATAATAAAACCTTGAATAGTACCAATGCCACACACTTTGGAAATGGTACCATCTGCCAAAGTGACCGAGTTTTGGAAATGGTACCATCTGCCAAAGTGACCGATGAACTCGACGACAATATATCAATAGAGGAGAAGGCACTAAACTCACCTGTTATATGATCAGAGGCACCAAAATGGATAATCCCATGGAGCAGAGGACTTGGATCATAAACAAATAATACTTGATTTCATGAATGTGGCTGTAGAAGTGGGAGCCAACAGAGGTAGGTTTTTTAATTATTCAACAACTTAGAATACTCATCTTTCCCAGGCGTGATTATATCTCCTGATGTACATGCCTATTGAGTTGTAGGAGTAGAACTAGTAGAACAATACCCAAGCCGGTTTCTCATAGATATCCCAACATTTCTAAATAGTATGATTTGTGTCTACAGTGAGTACACGACTTAGGTCAATAACCTCCTGCATCACCATAACCACCTTGATTATCTTAGCCACCACGACTACCACCTTTGGCTTGTCCAACAAATGATGCTAGAGCACAATGATCACTAACTCCACATGTAGAGCTAAAAGATACACGTCAAAGTAGAACATAAGACTTCATTAAGAGATGGAACATCCTTGCCACCCAAGATCCATGCATGCAATGGCTCATATTATGGTTTTAAGCCAAACAGGAATTTAGCCACACGAAACTCCCCATGTTGCTGATGTTGTTTCTCCAAATCACTAGTAGTTAATACACAGCTACAAATAATATTTACCAAGAGACTTATCCCCTTCTTGGAATATAAAAATCTTTTCAAACAACTGATACATACGAGATATATTTCTATCAGATAAACACATCCAACATCTTTGCAGTATCTAAAAATATCACATTCCCACTAACAGACGTTTTCATATTATTCTACAACCACATCATGATCTAAGCATTTTCCTGAATTGATTAATCGTAGTGCTATCACTTTCGTCTATCTTCTCTACAATCAAATACTTCAATTTACCTTTGTCTATAAAAAACACTTAGATCAATTTAGATCACTAGAGATAATTAGCTCCATTAAGTTCTATAGAGGTTATTTAAACCCTAGAAAAATTATATGGATTTAGAAACACAGATTGATCACCCTTCATCTCCATTAGAAGAAGAATTATATAAAAATAAAAATAAAAAAAATACCACAAGGCTTACACAAATGAGGGTTCTCTTCCATATATAAGAATGCTCCAATTGCATGCTCCACACGATATACACATCACACTTGAAGAAACAATCAGCCCACATGTTCCAACTGAATATGAGAGGAGCGATGATCACATACACGGCATTCACCCTCTCACACATCACACTTGAAGAAACAATCAGCCCACATGTTCCAACTGAATATGAGAGGGATGATGACATACATGGCATTCACCCTCTCACACACGACCATTGCAAAAGCCTGGCACAAAATAAAGAAGAAGAAGAAGAAGAAAAAGAAGAAACCCTATATTTCTTAGAGAACCTTCAGCATAAGGGAGATGAAGAACAAAGACGTAAAGAAAAAGATGAATTTATGAGATGGAAGAGAAGAAGGATGTGTAGAACAAAATGGAATCCGTTCTGATACTATAATTCACTATATAGAATTATGCAGAAGTGAAAATAGAAAAGAGAAATGAAAAAGAGATTAACAAAAGAAAAAAGAAAATAGAGAGAGTATCGCAAGCTCTAAACCACACTTGACGAAAAAATCAGCATCGAACACGAGAGGAGTGATGATCATGTACACAACGTTCACCCTCTCATACGCAGAAAGCCCAACACACACAAAAAAAAATAAAATAAAAAAGGAAGAAGAAGAAGAAGAAATGCTAGGTTTCTTAGAGAACCTTAAGCACAAGAGGGCTTTATTAAAGTTTTCAAAATACCAGCAATACCCCTCTCTCGTTACATCTCATTCCGGGCTTCTCCTCTCTGTCTCAACTTCACCTTTTCCTCTATCGGCTTCTCTCTCTCTCTCTCTCTCTCTCTCTCTCTCTCTCTCTCTCTCTCTCTCTCTTAAAATATTGAAAAATTAGAGTTTGGAAATTTGTGAAAATTTTGGGGTTTGAAGAATCATCTCTAATGGTTTTCCAAGGTGTAGCAATGACTGTCATGGTCAGGGTTTGAAAAAGAGAGGAAATTTGGGATTAAAATAGTGGGAAATTAGGGTTTGGAAAATTGGAAATTTTTGGGGGTTTGAAAATTTGGGAAAAATTGGCTGCATAGAAATATCTATTTTGGCCTTGGTTAGCTCCACATTAAGCACTATTTCCTCCATTATGGGGCTTGAAAATTATGGATAAAAATTTAGGAGTTTTGTTATTAACCATATGAGCATTATTTTAATTACAAGCTCAATAGTTGGAAAGTTTGCCAAGTCAATATTCATTGACATAGAACTTCGGTATAAGTCATGGAAAACAGACCATTTACCATGAGCTCCACAAGACAATGGTCATAGGAGAAATGATTTAAATGATGAAAGTGATAAAGAAAACTCTCTCTCTCTCTCTCTCTCTCTCTCTCTCTCTCTCTCTCTCTCTCTCTCTCTCTCTCTCTCTCTCTCTCTCTCTCTCTCTCTCTCTCTCTCTCTCTCTCTCTCTCTCTCTCTCTCTCTCTCTCTCTCTCTCTCTCTCTCTCTCTCTCTCTCTCTCTCTCTCTCTCTCTCTCTCTCTCTCTCTCTCTCTCTCTCTCTCTCTCTCTCTCTCTCTCTCTCTCTCTCTCTCTCTCTCTCTCTCTCTCTCTCTCTCTCTCTCTCTCTCTTTTTTTTATATATATATATGCATATATATATATATATATATATATATACACATATACATATATATAAATTTTGAGGCCAAGTTCATCTATTGTGTGTGGAGAGATGTGTGGATGTTGCAACCCTTTGAACGTGTGAGATCCACCAAATAAATTATATGGATAGCTCTTATAATAGAGTTGTTGTAATTTTTTAAAAATGACATCAAATGCCCCTATAGAAGCTCTTATTTGAAACTTTTTGTCAAACATGCTAATTTTTAAAAAGAGCTTTTTTTTGTTTTCCTTCTGAAAAAGTGATTTTACCAAATGAGTTTATTGTAAACAGGAGCTTTTCCAATAAGAGCTTATTAGAGTAGCTCTTATTGGATTACATTAGAGATACCAAACAGGACCTAAATAAAGGGATAGGGACAGAACTAAAGACTAGGTGTGCCATCCTAGTATACAGCCCCTTATTACATTCATCCAAGTGGGTGTCTGACCCACATCCACAGTCATTCACAAAACCAAAAACTAAATCCCTAATCCTCTCATTTGGGTGGGATGTTCAGTAAACTAGGGCTTTGCTGCTTCTCCTAGAGAGGGAGGGAGGGAGAGCAAGAACGAGAGCGAGATCAAAATATCAAGTCTAGGTTCATGTATTGAACTCCATGCAACACAGAGGTTTTCAAGCAGCAAGGTAACTAGTTTATAAAGGGATCTTTACTCAAATGTTGCAAAACTATAATGACATGCCTGGCTGGTTTTGAAGAGGCATTTTCCAATAGAATATGTTGTGATATTCAAGCCCCATATACAGACACTGAAGTCATGGAAATCATCCAATGCTGGTATGAAGTGCAAAGGAAGAGTACGATGGGACACTGCAAAGCATTTGCATGAAACTTAACTAGCAGACTCCAACACCAGCTTATTGAAAGAGTCCAGCAGCCAGCAGTTTTCTACCAATTTTTATAACATTTAATACACGTGCATGACTTTGCATCATGCACCTAGTATACAAATGAAACCATGCTTCAGTGATCTAGACTGTTGATCTGAGTCATCCCATTTTAGAAGTGGAATGCCCAAAAAGCTTCCAGGTTAGAAGAACCAAGCCATCTGTTATTTGGCCTTTTCTCCCAAACTGTTACTGCATTTCTTTTTCTTAACCGTCTATTTGTTGCCAACTTGCCACTGATCAAAGGGGTTAGAATCTTTGAGACGGGGAAACATTTGGAGCAACTGTTGGTCCAGTGGGACCCACCAGTTCAAAAGTATGGATCACCAAACCACAGGTTCCACTTGTGTGGACAACACAAATCAAGACACAACACACCCTGATGTATCAGGCCCAATAATTCCTCTGAAAAACATGGCCAGATCCTTGTCCCTGAGTCCATGATTCTGATATGGAGTGATATCTATCTTCAAAATGGTCACAACAGAAGGGAGCATACCGATTTGACCATTCGATCAATCACTCCCAAAATCTTCATAACTCAAGCTTTCTGATATGGTGTCAAGCCGCTTATTTTCTCCTGCTAAACCAAGACTCAAATATCAGAAATTGAAGCAGCCCTGGCACAACTCAGCAAAATGAAAGAACCTCACCTTGGCATTCCCTTCCAGGGGAATCAGGGAAGTCATCGGCATCTAGGAAAGGGGACCTCGAGTAATTCTCCATTATATCTTTAAAGAATGAGCAGCAAAATAGATGGTTAGTCCCAAGCATTAAGATACAATAAAAAGTTTTCATAACATCCAGTACATTGATGAACTATGTTAACTTTCACCAGAATATTGATTCATCCATCCAGACCATCTAATATGTAGTTGATCTCTTGGATAAAATTTAGAATGACATTTAAGCCAGTTAAATCCCAAAACTTCTGAGCAATTAAGCTTTTGGGGACCCTTGTTGAACATCCAGAAGCTGCAATTGATGAAACAGCTGGAATAACCCAACTGGTGAATTTTGGAATAGAATCCATTCAAAAGGTGGTCTACAGTTGGACAGTCCAGATTTGGTATGCATCCATTTAATATCATGATATGTTGCAGCCCAGTGTTTATAGAGTAGTGGAGTGTGCCATCCAACCCCACATCCTGTACATGTGCTCATCAGTTTGGACCACTCAACCAATGTCCTTCCTCTTGCATGGTTCATATTACAAAATTGACATTGATACAGCCATTCTTGTTGCCAAGTATACATGGACTCTTAACAATGATTTTTAAAAAAAGTAGGCCACTGATAGGCTGTTATGATCTTCCATCTGGTTAGAATTCCAATGTGTAGCCATCCACAGGTGTCCTACCTACTAAAGAGTCTGGACCATCAAGTTTGTACATCGACTTTGTTAAGTGAAATCAACTTAACAAACATGGTGGATGTTAGAGAAACCCAACAATAAAATACAGGTCAGAGTGGGGGAGATGGTGCTCACCAGAACTATGACAAAAGTCAGCTGTCAGGTCACAAAGACTTAACAAGCATGGTGGATGTTAGAGAAAGCCAACAATAAAATACAGGTCAGAATGGGGAAGATGGTGCTCACCAGAACTCTGACAAAAGTCGGCTGTCAAGTCAGAAAGACTGAAAGTGCGAGGAATCTGGCGTAGGAATCCAAAATTAGCATCCAGGGACGATTCATTCAAGGTCTGTGAGTTAGACTCAGTGCTGCTAAAAGATGTGATGGATGCCTCTCCAATTGTTGAGTGTGTTTCCAGGACATTCCCATCGGTAGCACCATATACAAAAGATGAACTGTTCGAGTATCCAGGTTCCGATTTGATTGCCATCCCATTCATTGCTTGTAGCATTCCCATCTCCGAATTCTGAGTCAAGAGCATGTTTACAGAGAGATCCATGCTTCCATCATGGGCAGAGGCATCGTCAGCAGTATGCATACTCCGAAGCATGGAAGGCCTACCATTTCTGAGAGCACTTGAGGGATCTACCGAATGGTGCATGTCGTCCAGTCTTGAAGGAGTCACTCTTTGTTCCTCAACATAGCGTGGATTTTGGTGGACTGTCATAAAAAGAGGCATCAGAATTCAAGGTCTGCAACTCGGTTTTGATGTACCATATCGATCACCACTGATACATGGTCATGTTGCCCCCATATCAGGCTGTTTTAAGCCGATATGGGCCAAGACAGCTGTATTGTTCATGGGCAATACTGGCATGTATTGGGTGATACCAGTTTCGGACGATACAGCAAACCATGCTTCAGATGTGACGTTCAATGATTAGCAATGCCACAAAGAGAATGCATAGAGGAAAAAATAAAAATAAAATCTATTTGACTAAGTTGCATGAGAGAGAAATCAAATGCCATGCTACATGAAATTGAAAGGTAATTCGAAGCTGCTAGAAACAACGGAGAAACTATTCATTCACTCTATACCTAGAGTTGTACACCAGTTGAACCAAGTCGAGCTTGGTACAGCTCGGCTCGGCCAACAGCCAACCCTAGCTCGAACTCGGCTCGACTCGGTCCTTGAGCCTGGCTGGCCAGCTCGGCTCGGTTCGGTCAGCAACTCGGGCCAGCTTGAGCTGAATTTGAGCATGTACAACATTTTTTCAAACACATAGATTGCATCTTCAATCTTCCACACTTCAAATGCAAATCAGTAAGAATGTTTTGCAGGCATTTCATCAAACACTCGACGAGCAGCATCAAAATCAAGATATGAGGGCAGTCCTACAATGTAAAGTTTGTTTTTTTTTTTTTTTTTTTTTTTTTGGGAGGGTGGGGGGGGGGATTTGTTTCTTTAATCTTTACTTGAATACCTATTTCGAGAATACCCTGATACGAGGGCAGTCTAAGAAACAACACTTCATTGAGGCATTTCATCAAACACTCGGCGAGCAGCATCAAAATCAAAATGACCAAGTCACCGCGCCAATTCGACCCCGAGTCAATTCGAGTCGAGGTTCGATTTGAACTCGGGTAAGCTCGACTCGGTCCGAATCCAGTTTCGAGCCAAGGCAAGTCGAGCTTTTCCAAGTCAAGTCGAGCGAGCTGACCAAGCTAACTCGACTTGTGTACAGCTCTATCTATACCCCTGTTGGCAGGCCACAATGCAACAATCGCACCAATCAAATGACACTTGAAACAAAGCTGCTAGACACAATGGAGAAACTATTCATTCACCCTATACCCCTGTTGGCAGGCCACAATGCAACAATCACGCCAATCAAATGACACTAAGGATAGAACTAAGAACAAGGTCATTTGAAGCAGCCTAGCAGCCACAGTAAGAGAGAAGATGAGGAAGAGCAGATTCAGAGCCAGGTGCAGTGAAGACCGGAGATGACACACAAGGGAACATTGACTAGGGATGAATGGCCTGAAAAGAGGTTGAGAAGAAAACCTAAAAGGGCTTTGGTCAAGGTGGTGAGAAGGGCGAGGAAGACTTGTTCACTTATTGAGGATAAGAGCTCATGAATGATCGGTGAAACACAATCCAAAAAAACAACCTTTGATAGCTGCCGCAAAGCTATAATGACAAGATGATGATGATGATGATGATGAATGGCATTCTTGTGAATATTTTTTGCTTTAATATAAGAATAGTCCAAGAAGCACTCCAAAGAAAATAACACCTCCCAATAACGCATGACAAGCACTTGCTTAGGCCAGCTAATCACAGCAAGGACAAACTTCAATGATAAGGTCAATTTGACAAACTAAATAGTCAGTGGAAGCCTAATCTTCTGGATTCTGAACAATGAAATCAGCCGATGTGTTAACAACAAGACTATTCTATCCATATTCATCATTTATTTTTTTATTTTGACAGGAAAAATAGGACAGCACCAGGACGGCACCACAAGTTGTGGTACACTGCATCATCAATTATATTCCCTTCAACACGTAAAAGAAAAAAAGAGAAAAAAAAGAAGATATCCTTTGATTCCTATATCTAACACCATCACTCTAGGAGTATGGAAAAATAAGGCTTCTGCCGTAAGCATCACAAAAGGATGTCTAAACCATAGTTCAAAAGCCCAAAACTTGACTGGACTTGACACCCAGATGGGTCAAGTCAATTCGATCAGTTGACTATCTTTTTTCGATTGGACTCCATACTAAATAAATCAATTAAATGATATTTAGAGTAATCACAGATATTTAAAATACGTAAAATGGATAAAATGGTCAGTGCACAGTGCTTGGTGTCTTGGTAGAGATGGGTTCAGTACCCTTCCATGAGGTTGTGGGTTCAAATCTCATCCCCTCACTTTTACTTATTTTGAAAAAAAAAAAGATACTCGCCTGCTAGAGGCTCAATTAAAATCATGACGGTTACATCGAGTCAACAAAGTTGTCAGGCCGACTTGACGAGACTTGCCAAGTCAAAACTGAGTCACAGTCATGTGCGAGTTTCCTCATGACTCAGTTTGAAACCTAGTCGAGTTGGGATGACCGGGGCGACTTCAAGTTTGAGTCGATGAGTTTTAGATTTTAAACTCCTGCTACATGCATACTCAGTACATTACATGTTTATAACTAGACAAGTAAATGCATATTATCACATCTATCAAGGAAACTGAAAAGTCCACATTTCAAGAGTGACAAATTCCAAACTTTCGATAACTAGACAAGTTTATAAATCTATACGGCTATGTGCATACTCAGTCGAAACTGAGTCACAGTCATGTGCGAGTTTCCTCATGACTTGGTTTGAAATCTAGTCGAGTTGACCTGAACAAGTTTGAGTCAAGTCAATGAATTTTAGATTCTAAACTAGCGCTGCATGCATACTCAGTACAATTACATGTTTATAACTACACAAGTAAATGTGTATTATCACATCCATCAAGGAAACTGAAAAATCCACATTTCAAGAGAATGACAAATTCTAAACTTTCGATAAGAAACAGCACATGGATGATAAATCAAGCACAATAAAAAGAAGTGCTAAAGAAACGTTGTGGTGGCAGTACATGTTGAGGCATGTGATCCATTAGAAACAGGTAAAGAAACCCCAGGTGGGTTCTTCTTTCGCATGAGTTCAACCTGTTGCTGGAGCAACTTATTGAAAATCATAATCTGGTTCTTTAACATCAGTCTAACATGGTATGCCTTGAAAAATTCTCGATTCTCTTCTTCAAGCTTTTGCCAAACTGTAAAAAATCAAGAGTGCAACCAATAAAGAAAATGAGGAAATCACATAAAAACTGTTCAACATAATATAAGAGAAGCTTCTAGACGATTAAACAAGGGAAGTGATAAAGTGCAGAAGCAAGCTCCACGAACTAATCCAATCAGGGAAGTGAGTTGACAATCTATCTGATCAGTGAATTAGATTTCACAAACTGTCCGAATAGATCACATGTGTGGCCTGATCAAGAAACTGTGTAGAGATTTTTTATATACAACTGAATATGTATTTTAGGGGTGCATAACCAGTCAACAACAACAACAACAAATAAAAAAATAAAAAAAAATCCCTAGTCCACACAGTTTGCAGAATCCATATAGGGTTAGATTTCACTTATTTCCTGCTAAAGACTAGTATTCATGCAATAGGGTTATGTAGCTGCAGTAACCGAGCAAATAGTAGCCAGTTGGTATTATATGCATATATTCCAATAGAGATTCCAAATCCCTCTGTGACCAACCATAGGATATCATAAACAATAAAAGAGGAAGTACAATGATGCAAAAATGCTAAATACTGAATAAGGGTTGAGATCCCTAGAGTCCACTGAAGTCCACTTGGGAACGAATCTTTTGAATTTGTGGCCCTCTGCTAATGATGCATGACTTGGATGCATCAACCAGTTGCACAATCAAGCATCAAAGCTGAAGATCTTGCCATGGAAGCTACATGTGCAAAGATTACATGGTTTCAACTTCTCTAAGAGAGGTTTTATCATTGGAGCAAGCTCCAAGAGCTTTCAAGATCTAGCAGAATCCTCATTTTCATGATTGAACTAAGCATATTGAGCTTGATCATCACTTTATCCACGAGAAAATAAAACACTGGAAAGTTCAAACCATCCATAACAGTTCTACTGATCAGTTAGCTCACATTCTCACAAAAGGTCACTCCGATGCTCTCATCAATGATCTCATTACAGCTTTGGATAATAGTCTCTTCATCTCTTCTTATTTCTTATATGATAACTATTTGACCACTTGTGCCATATAGGGTAGAGCAGTGGGCAGTTCAAAGGCAACATTAGCATTGTTGTGGAGATGAGGATGTTGAGATGGATGTGTAAGGGAAGACCAGGAAGGATAGAATTTAGGAATAGGTCATATGAACCAGCCCAGTAGTAGTCTGAATATCAGAAGACACAAAGGAGGGGAGATTGATATGACCTTGCCATGTGCAATGAGAACCGAAAATGGCTCCTATGAGGAGAACATTGGTTTAGATTGGAGGACCCGAAAGTGGATGCAAGGGAGTCTTAAAATGGCTTGGATCAGGGTGGTGAAAAGTTATGCGAAGGTTTGTTCACTTACCAAGCACAGGGCCCTAGTTAGAAACCATGCCTTTAGTATCGGTATCGACCGATGTATCTCACCCTAGGGACACAAAAACATATTGGGTATCGCATGGGAAATATTGGATGTATCATTGTTTTTCGGAAACATTGGGAAATTAGTCGAATTTTTCAATGAAACTTCAGGGATATTAAAAAAGACATCATTACACACTTAGAAATTAAAAGATCACAAAGAAAAAAATGCACATAACAAGTTTTCTTTGTATAGGGTCCTAAACTATGCAGTCTAACACAAGTGATTTAACTATATTCAAAATCAGTTCATATCATTTATAAATCTAAGAAGACATGTATGACAACACAAACAATTAATTCAAAAGCCAAAGAGGTAGAAATATACATGTAATGTGCCCTCAATGCACATGTGTGCTGTCTTTTTTATAAAAAAAAATTAATTAAATTGTCCCTAAAAATCCAAAACCTTTCATCAATATGGAGATCAGCCAACAACATGTCCAATATGATTTTTCCATACTCTAATTGCAATTTAAATGAGTGGAATGGGGAAATTTTTGGAATTTTCCCAATTTTCACAAATTCAAAAATTAAAGTGTAACTGATATTAGGCTCAGCCAACACTCATAAACACTTGCAAATAAAAGGTTAAATAAATGTTGATCAATATGGACATTTTGAAAAAAAAAAAATATTTTTATTATTTTTTATATTTAAAAAAAAAAAAAAATCCAAAAACCTCGATCTGTTGTAGATCAGCCTCCAACATGCCTAATGTGATTTTCTCTTCTTTTTCTTTTTCTTTGTTTTTGAAAGGGAACGATTTTATTCAAAGGCTGCAAAAAGTAGAAAAGAAAACAAAAAAGGAAAAGTAGACAGAGATTACACCCCCAGCAGGGCAATGAAGACACAATCATCCAAATCCTTAATGCTAGTGGCCCACTTGAGCACCCAATAGATAGCTTTTACTTGATCACTTCGATAGGAGCTGCCAAGTTTTCAAAGCACCACCTATTCCTTTCTCCCCAAAAGGCATAGAGGCACGCCATAGCCGCCAACCACCAAACCAACTTCCCTTCCTTCCCCGCTCCACCTTCACGCCATGATGCTAAGAAGGAATGCATGGACTAAAGCATGACCCAAGAGACGGTGAGGGTTGCAAAAATAGATTCCCACACCTTTCTAGCAAAAGGACAGTGAATGAATAGGTGATCCACTGATTCCGCATCCTACTAATGTGATTTTCTCATACTCTGATTGCAATTTAAAAGGGTGAAAATTTTCCCCATTTTCACTAAATCTCCAAATCAGAGGTTGAAATTCATGATTGAGCATGCAAAATCATGGATTTCCATCTTAATATTCTAGTGATTCCAAGTGTTTTGCAGCAAAAAAAAAAAAAAAAAGGATTAAAATTGAAAATTTTCTCACTGTTTGAAAATCGAACCCACTCACTATCTGATCTCGATTTCGGCACAAAAATCCAGTTGTCTCTCAAAAAAATGAAAAAAGGTCGGTCGGAATTACCTCAAGAACGGATTGCAAGCAAAAGATTCAAGGAAAAATGGGATCTTTTTTTTGAGAAAAAAATGAAAGGGGGCAGTCGGTTGGGAAAGTATCAACAATACTATCAAATGTATCATTGACACCAAGTAGTATATAACATGCGATATTTTATATCGCATTGTATCAACATATCGCTGATACAATGTGATATTTTACAATATTTTGTGCGACATCCGGAAGTCTATAAATTTCCAGGCTGTTTCGTATTGGCTAGCCCCTACCGATAGTATCAGTGATTTGTAAACACTAGTTAGAAATGATTGGCAGAAATAAGATTCGTCAAGCTCATAGGTAGTTGGCACAAGGCTATGATGATGATCATGATCATCACACAAGGGATGCTACTCATCCACCCACTCAATGAAAAGTTCTCCCTGAGACTAGTCTTATTCTCCATAACTATTCATCTCACGTTAACAAGGTACTAGGTAGTGCTTTTCCATCAGTTATTGCATCATGATGATCATGATTACAGCATATGGAATGCCCCTCATGTTATTCATTCACTCTCCAATGTACAAACTCTTTCTCCCTAACTAATCATGATCTTCTCTCCTTCCCTATATATCTCATAACAAGGCAGTGGTTTTCCTTCGGTTACACACCATATCCTAAATAATAGGATGTGCAAATTCTGTATGACGCATAGTCATGCCATCATTGATGTCATCGTTGTAGCCTAGTCTAAGTACTTGCGATCATCTTTACAATATATTGTAAAGCATACAATTTTTCAGTTTAATTTGCACAAATTCTAATTGTTGTATTGTCATCATAGACATCACTATCAGATGAGCTCCTCTTCACTTTAGTTTGCGGAACTTAGGCTCAAACCTTGTCGTTTGATCTCCAAAACAAGCCTAGATATGGTAAAAAGAATTACTTATCAGCCTTCTTCTATGCTTGAAATGAGAAAAATACACACAAAATGTGAGAAAAAGTGAAATAGGCCTCTTATAAGCATAACAGGCGCATCATGATATGCAGGGGCTGTATTGGTACCGATACTGGCCGATACGCACTGATCCATGCATCAGCACACGCGAGATGCTAATACAACCCCTTCAACGTATCAAGGCCAGCCGATATGGATACAAAATGGTTGTATCAGACACGTAATGGAATTTCACAACCTTGGTGTAGGTGCATGTGTGCATCCTCCAATTCTGGAGAGTGAAAGTGCGTATGTGTGATGTATAGGTTGATGTTTATGTGTGCAGGTATGGTCATGTGCAGCATTTGCAGTATCGATAGTCGGCGATACAAAATTGCACGGAAGTATTACAACTTCCATGTATCGGTTGATATCTTGTGAAATATCGCAATGTAACAGGGAAATATCGATGCATTGTGATATTCTCATTATATTGCAGTTATATTTTTTCATGCATTGATGATATCATCAATAAATTCCAGCCAACACCCGCTTTTCAAAAAAATTGAAAACAAATCCCAAAAAAAAAAAATCCTCTATTTCACATTCTCTCAAATCTTTTACTGCTAATCCCTTCGTAACTAGAAATCAACCAACCCTTTACAAATTTTTCGAGGGAAGAGGCAGTTTTGGTGTGTAAATTGATATCGGATTTGCAAACTATGAGATTTTTTCAACTGAGATCAGAGAGCGGGTATGCCGGATTTGCAAACAGTGAGATTTTTTCAATTTCAATCAATCTTTTTTCTATAAATCACTTGGAATCACTACCACAAAGATGAAAATCCATGATTTTGCATGCTCAATCATGGATTTCAACCTTCCATTTGCAAATTTGGAGAAGGTAGGAAAAATACAAAATCTCCCATTTCACTCATTTAACTTGCAATTAGAGAGAGGGGAAAAAAAATGCATTAGAGTGTTTGGAGGCTGATCTGATTAACAGAAGTTTTTGGAATTTTTGAAAAAATATTTTTAAATTTTTTCAGAGACAATTTTTTAATTAAAAATATTTTAAAATAAAAATTAAAATTAAAAAAATAAATTGATCAGCGGTTATTTAGCCTTAAAATTCATGTGTTTATGAGAGTTGGATGCTAAAAAAATATCAATTATATTCCAATTCTCAAATTTGGGGAAATTGAGGAAATTGGGGGGAAATCTGAAATTCTCACCATTTCACCAATTTAACCTGCAATAAGAGTGGAAAAATCACATAAGAGCGGTTAAAAGCTGATCTATAGATTGATGGAAGTTTTTGGAATTTTTGAATGTATTGCTTATGTTTTCATAGAACTTAGATTTATTAATGATATGAAGTGATTTTGACTAGAGTTGTATCACTTCTGCCAGATAGCGCATAGTTTAGGACCCTATTCAACGGTAACTTATTCTATGAACTTGTTTTTTTATGATCTTTTGATTTCCAAGTATGTAATGATGTCCTTTTTAACATCCTGAAGTTCCATTGGAAAATTTGACCAATTTCCCAATGTTTCCCAAAAAAAAGCGATTCATCACGTGATACATTCGATATTTCTCATGCAATACCTAATATGTTTTCGTACCACAAGGGTATGTACATCCATCGATACCAATACTGAAAACATTGGTCATGTATGGGTGGATGCAGGTGTCCAATTGAGGGAACATCCAACCTGCCCCTACTTCCAAGGAAATAAAAAATAAATATTCATACTAGGGGGATCCTAGTGTTCGAAGAAATAACCCATGTGATGCTCCATACTTTCATTTGTCATTCACCTTAAATTAATAATCAAATCCAAAATAATAGGACTGGAATTAATCAAGGACTTGACACCTAAATGGAAAATTAAATGAAATCTTAAATAGTAGTGCTACGGATTCTTCAACCAAGGATCCCTACGTATACGGACTAACAGTAAGAAAGAAATGCAAAATTGGACCAACGCATAGAATATCCTATGCTTTTTATGAGAGTTATGCAGAAACAATGGGGAGATATCGTTGATGAATACCAAGTTCAGTAAAGCCAGGCTCTATTCTTGCCTGAACCAAAAGAGTGTCCACAACTTCTTTCTGGTTCATGTATAGTTGAAGGCATCGTTCTATAAGATTTTGAACCTGTGAACATAGAAAAAGAGACATGAAGAACTTGACAGAGTATTATTTAAAAATGTAATTCTTCTATGATATTAAGAAAAGGGACATCTCAATTACTCCAGGAACAAGGTGTGTCGTATCGGTATTGGTTGGCGTAACGGTGACCTCCAAAACCGATACGGATATGGGGGCGTAACAGCAATACGGGGGCGTAACGGCCCGTAACGGCGCAAATTTATTTTTTTTGCCAAAAAAATATGAAAAAATATGGATTAAATCCAGAATATTCTAAGCATTCCAAATATGCATTTATTTATAAATTGGAACATGTTTATGGTGGTGTAACGGTCCACTCTTTGGTGAGAAGTTGTATCGGACTGTCTAATGAATTTATGAACTAGATAACCTGAATTTGACTACAAAATTCATATATTTAATTTTCTAACTATCTACTATCAATGATAGATATATTAGAATGAATGTAATATGAAAATATCTTACATTTGGTGTTTGCAATTATTTTTGAGGAATTTCTCGAACATGCGTAAATAGAAAAAAATATAAAATGGCACCCCAAATCTATAAAATGCACATTAACATGTTCTACTATGATTAATACATCACATGGCATGATTAAAACAGCAAAACAATCATTAAAAAATGATTTTTCAAATTTTTAAAAAAAAAGGCCATAATTAATGCGTAAATAGAAAAAAATATTAAAATTTTATAAAATGGCACCCCAAATCTGTAAAATGCATATTAACATGTTCTACTATGATTAACACATCACATGACATGATTAAAACATCAAAACAATCATTAAAAATGATTTTTTGAATTTAAAAAAAAAGGGCCATAATTAATGCGTAAATAGAAAAAAATATATAAAAATATATAAAATGGCACCCCAAATCTGTAAAATGCACATTAACATGTTCTATTATGATTAACACATCACATGACATGATTAAAACATCAAAACAATCATTAAAAAATGATTTTTCGAATTTTAAAAAAAAAAGGCCATAATTAATGCGTAAATAGAAAAAAATATATAAAATATATAAAATGGCACCTCAAATATGTAAAATGCACATTAACATGTTCTACTATGATTAACACATCACATGGCATGATTAAAACATCAAAACAATCATTAAAAAATGATTTTTTGAATTTTAAAAAAAAGGGCCATAATTAATGCGTAAATAGAAAAAAAGAAAAAATATATATATAATGGCACCCCAAATCTGTAAAATGCACATTAACATGTTTTACTATGATTAACACATCACATGGCATGATTAAAACAGCAAAACAATCATTAAAAAATGATTTTTCGAATTTTAAAAAAAATGGCCATATTTAATGCGTAAATAGAAAAATATATAAAATATATATAAAATGGCATTTGTTGTATATCCATGTGGTCCATCCTTTTTGCCCACTTATTTCAGGGCATGGACCAAAAAATGAGGCTGATCCAAAGCTTAGGTGGATCACAAAATAGGCCTTAAGAAGATTTTAAGCAACGGCATTCAATGCCAATGCTAAGTGGTCCAATTGAGATTTTGATCCCTTCATTTCAAGGATCATGCTTTAAAATGAACTTGAAAAATTATGAATGGCATGGATTTACCATACATAAATCAAGGTGGGCCCCACCGCATGCAATAAAATAGCGAGTGTGCACCATGCAGCGTGCACTGCAGATTATACAAAAAAAAAAAAAAAAAAAAAAAAGGAAAATCTGGTGGCTATGAAACACCACGCCATTCTGTTGATTTCTTTGGAAAAAGAAAAGAAAAAGAGGGAAATGAAAAGAAAAGAGGGAAAGCAGAGAGGGACCGAACCGAGAGAGAGAGAGAGAGAGAGAGAGAGAGCTGCTGCCTTAGTACTGTGAAGCATACCATAACCATGCAACCGCAAGCAAGTAGCCAGAAGCATAGCAGCAGCGGAAGAAGAAGAAGAAGAAGAAGAAGAAGAAGAAGAAGAAAGAGAAGAAGAAGAAGAAGAAGAAGAAGAAGAAGAAGGTAAGTTTTTTATTTTTTTTCAAAGCTCAGAATGTAACCTGTTAGATTCTGGTCATAACGGCCGTTATGGCCCGTAACGGCCGTTACGGTCACAAAATTCCATAACGGCCGTTTCAACCCCGTATCGCGTAAGGATGTCAGCCGTTACCGTTACGTATCGGCCGATACGGCCGTATCGTAACGGATACGACACACCTTGTCCAGGAAATAAGAGATCCCCTGGAGTAAACTATCTTTCTATATATATATATACTAGACTTTAACAAAGCATGTAGATGAACAACGATCAAGATGATATGTACATAATATAGACATTTTTCATTAGGAAGACCAATGTAGAATATGCTAGAAGTTTTCATTAGAAAGGCTAATGTAGAAATATGCCAGAAGAATTGAAGTCAATAATCTCACAGCCCATACTTACCTAACAAAGAAAAATAAATAAATCACAGCAATGTATGTTAATTTAAAAAAAAAAAAAAGGAAAATACAAAGTAGAACATCTCAGCCATCAACAACAAAACACCTGAGCAATAATACAAGAAACAATTGGCAAGTTTAAGGGCACAAATGATGTTATGAAAATTACCCAAGTAATTTCATTGCTCATAGAAAGAAAGTAGCCGAAGTCCAAGTGTGACACCTGAAACTTTGTATACCCAAGGTGACTAAAACTCTAGTTTAGGGTACTCAATTACAAAATAATCATATGCTATATCAAAGTACCTTTCCTGGTGGAGATTGCCAAGCATATTGTAACATATTGTAAGCTAATTTCATGTGGCAGATGATGTATATATCAGTGTTTTAAATAGCGGTAGCGTGATACGTAGTGCTCAACCCTCTATAGTGTGTAGCGTAAATACGTAGCGTGTAGCGTAAGCTACACGATACTTCTATTTTTTAATTTAAAAATAGGACAAAGATAATAAATAGTGAAAAAAAAAAATATATATATATATATATATATATATATATAAATGCCTAAAAGATGATTCATTTTATCAATTATAAGCATGTTCAAAAAAGTTATTAGTTATCATTTATCAAAAGACAATCCACATATATAAACTAAATCAAATAATTATCACATCAACAACTTTCTAAGCAAACCACTTTAATTAATAATGTCTAATTGAAACCACAAGTCACAATTATGAAAAGAAATAAAAATCTCATAGGTTAAAAAGTATCAAGTACAATACAAGTGTCACATTTCTCAACATTAGAAACAAAGAAAACCTAAAAAAATAATAAAAAACTAAAATAGTAAAAAAATATATTGTAGCTTATGCTACGGACGCTACGCGCTACGTAGCTGTAGCGTACGCTACGACCCCTTTAGCGTACGCTACAGGGGATTTACGCTATTTGGAACGCTACGTAGCGCTACGGCCACGCTACGCTACGGGCGCTATTTGAAACACTGGTATATATTAATTATTTATGTCCACATACAAAGACAGGATGTGCAAGACATTGTCACATGTAAATATATAAGCCATTAGGCCTCTCATTAGTGATTTTTTAAAATCTATTTAGTCTCTCGTTAATGATAGACGCTTCACTCTCCAAATTTGTTTCTCAAGTTTTCATAGGTACAAAGCTAGGTTTTCTAGCTTTATAGGATTTTTAGCATTGTTAGAGGGATTGAAATTGAATATTTAATTAGGGACGCCTTGGAAAAAACTTAGTTGACCTTCTTGACAAAGATAGTGTTGGATCTTATGATTCATGGTCCAGATTGATTGTGATGTATGTGTGGTCCACCTCGATATCTGTACATACTCATACAACACATTTCCTTCTATCTTTTGTTCATAGTCCCTTGGTCTTATTTTGTACACCTTCTATGTACTTACCAATTTGTAACAAGTGGGGCATATCCAGTATTTTTTGGTTTTTTATCACTTTCAGTAAAATATAAGCAAGGGGGAAGCTCCAGAGGTGCAGAGATTGTTGGCCATCAGATATGGAATTGCAGAAAACAGGTGGGACATCAATGCAGCTTTGCACAGGGATGGATCGGCAATTTGGAGGACAGTCTCATGGGCTCAAAGATTCAGAAAAGGTTTTGCTGGTCTCAAGGTCAGCGATGGAAACAAGATCAGGTTCTGGGAGGATATATGATGCTCATGTATCCAGTTATTCGCAGAGTTAAAGGATTTGTATGTAATCGCTGCATCAAGAAAGGTTAAGGTTGAACATATGTTTCAGAAGATGGGCAAGAAAATAGTGTGGTGTCCAAGGTTTTGGAACAATCTCAAAGATTCAGAAATCACTAGCATTGCAAAGCTGCTGGAGTTGTTAAACAAGGTATATCTTCCCCTCAACGTACGAGCCAGAAGGATAGGGAGCCTGCAAGATAATGGGTTATTCTCTGTGAGGTCCCTTGCCAATATTATCAGTGATCCCCGAAGTATCCTCCCCTTTTAGGTAGGAAATCTGTGGACCCTTAAGATTCCACTGAAGGTAAAAGCTGTTGCGTGGTTGGCTTTTCTAGGGAAAATTCTAACAATAGATCAACTTTGGAGGAACAGGATGATGCTGCCCAGTAGGTGTATCATGTATTGTGTCGCGGAAGAGATGGCAAATCATCTCCTGTTTCATTGCTGTGAAGCAAGAGCAACCTGGTTTGCAGTGTTTAGCAAGAGTTGGGTGCTCCCAGATGTGGTTTCCAAGATTTATTGAAGCTGGACAAGACGCTTGGGATGGAATTGGTAAGTGGCTGTAGCAGGGAACTTTTTTCACAACTACATGGGGCCTTTGGATCTGTCTTATAAAGAAATAAATATTTCAAGGGATGCAAGAACCAGTTAATATTATTCTTAACAGGATTAGCAGGCTCCTCCTTGACTGGGCTAGGGCTACTAGGCGGTACTCAAGGGCACTGGTTTTGCAAAATTGGGAAGTGAGTCTGCATTGCCTGCAAGGGTTCTAGTTTTGCTGGACCGTGGGCCCATTCTTCAGGCGTGTGATCTCGCCTTTCTGTGAAGGTTGTTTGCTGTCATGGTTCTGGGGATGGTTGTGGGATGCCGAAATTGCTCAAGTTTTGGCCTGTGCGTTGTTGTATTATTAGTTTTCTTTTTCAATAAATGATCTTTTTAAAGGCTTTTCAATAAATGATTATTATCCATTTAAAAAAAAAAAAAAAAAAAAAAAAAAAGAATATAAGCAAGGAGGGTGCAGATGGACAACCATAACCGCCTTATTGTCCTGCTTCTCCTCCCTCTTCTTCTCTTCTTCTCTTCTTCTTTCTTTCTTCAATCTCTAAGCAAATCCACGGTGCCAAGGAGAAGAATGAGTCTTGACTGCTTTGTGTGTGGGTAATCATGTACCAGTGGGGTTCCTTGCTATTCTTTGCAGCCAACTACATGAGCATGACCATCCTCTCCATGACTTTGCTTGCTTATCCACTAGGGTGTGCATGTAACAGCTGGGTTAGGGGTCAATAGTGGGTGGGCCATGTTAGCATGTGAATGGTGTGAATATGAGCTTCTTAAATGCTCAGTTCCAAGAGTCCAGATAAAAGAGGAAGGTTGATGTATAGCGGGCAGCTGATCATAAAACTTCTACCAATCCAACAAATTAGAAGCCAGCCCCAAATTATTGGGAGAGAAACTAGGATGATGACGAACACATTGAATTCAATGTAGATATAAATTGAGATTGTAGAGATTATTTTTGATCGATGGAACAGTATGCATGCCACAAAATAATATGCGCACAAGATCTACAGTAATAATATCCACCATTTCATGTACAAATGACAACATCGATTTTTGCATATAACAAATTGCATATACTAAGTAGTCCGAATTTGGGCAACCCACATGATCTGACTCATAGTGTAGGATGTATTGGAAATACTGGGGAAAGTAGCATACCGCGTACAGGTTCCAGTACCGCATACCCAAGTTATCATGATTAATGTAACCTTACGTTGAGTGCATATGGAGGACAGCGAAAGGCATGAATTGCTTCCTTTCTTAAGGAAGACATGGAGTTGGTTTGTTGGCAAATTTAGGCAACTATGGGGGGTACTTGCAATGGGAGACGTGGCACATTCTAATAGGGTCAAGATCAAGAAAGATTAGAATATTGGATCAGTTAGAAAAAGATTGGGATTTTTAAAGGTGAAGAAGTTTGTTAAAACAGGGTATTGGCTCAGGGAAATCGGATTTTGGCACGTTTTGATACAGAACTGTTAGTGCTTAAAAGAAATTGATGGGGGCAGGGCACCAGCTCTAGCAAGGTTGGGCTCCACACTGCTTATCACTTTCACGGTACTTCAAGGGCTCTAAGGAGGCTCTGCCAGATGTGCTTAGGGTGATGGGTTGCTCCTAATTGAGGCTAATCCTGGCAATGTCAGAACCTGGAGTCAAGACCCTCCTTAATTCAATTAAACTAAATGATTCGGACAGTTAATATTAGGTGGGGTATCTACACATGCACACCATAAATTTCTTTGAAAATGTGTTCCCGTTCCTGTTTATGAGCATATGCTGCGTTTGAAATTTTAACCTTTCCATTTTACCAGTAGACTGTACAAAAGCACATAGTTGAATGAAAGCAAACTTACCTTTCTACTTGCAATGATGTAATGGTGCTGTTCTATGTTGTGCCTATTTTCATAGTGCGAATTGCGTAACTGTATATTCCTTTATGTTGCATTCAGATGTAGTATGTAATTGGATTGCAATTCTAAGCTCAGTAACATGGAATAGAGTAGATTGTGATTAGAATTCTTTACTATGTATATCTAGGGACAAAATTCAAATTTCAAACGCATTACTCCTAAGATGGACTGAACTGAATGCAGCTGCAGTTTGAAGGCCACTTAATATCAATTATAGGAAACATCAATACAATTGGGTCACTTAATCTTGATTAAACTAAATTATCAATTTGATTCAGTTGTGCATCCAAGCATCCGTAATAATTGTCTTGGTGAATTCTTAGCGTCCATGATACCTGAACAATTCAGTAAAAAGAAGGCTTGAAAGTTGAAATCGTAGGAACAAAAACAGGATTCTTGTAGATTCAAGTAGATTTCCCTCGGATAAAAGAGAAGTCTAAAGCTAAAAAGGACATCCAAATCTCATAGACATTAGACAGACACCTCATATGCTAGTTGATCAAGTGTGTGTCCATTCTACATTATTTATGCAAAACCGGACCCCCTTACAATTTCACAAGAAAAAAAAAAAAAGTTTTGTACACCACAAATAAGAGAAGCAAAGTAAGTGAAATGATATGTCTAGACAAGGATATCATAGAGAACATAAGCACGATAATTTATGATACATCATTCAAACCAGACAGCAGAACAGAAAGGTAGAGATAAAAAATAAAAAAATAAAGACAACAGGATGAAACATAATTTCATTAAAAATAACAGAACACATGCAACATATCCGTACCAGTTGTATATCTTGACGTGAGACCCTTCTGACCTCTCCACTGGACATTTTGAGGTTGTACAATTGAACTACACTTTAGATGAGAACCTATAATAAAAATTAGGTAGTGCTTGGAGATATGATTCAAGATGATTTCAACAATGAGCTGATATCAAAAATAAATCAGGAGGAATATCATGAAATAAGGTGTTGGAAGCATTTGAGTAGTAGTTTGGAGCTAAGGTGGAAATACCAATGTTAATTCATTAGAATCAAACTACAAGACTCTCTGCAACATACGAACATAATATACATTTTATGCTCCCAAACTGAAACCCAGCTATTGAACTAAAGGTGTCAGTGAAGACTACTTGTGGATGGATTTTAAACTAAGAGATTCCAGCATTAGCAAAATCTTTTAAAGTTGCATGACAACATACGAACATAATATACATTTTATGCTCCCAAACTGAAACCCAGCTATTGAAGTAAAGGTGTCAGTGAAGACTACTTGTGGATGAATTTTAAACTAAGAGATTCCAGCATTAGCAAAATCTTTTAAAGCTGCATGACAACATACGAACATAATATACATTTTATGCTCCCAAACTGAAACCCAGCTATTGAAGTAAAGGTGTCAGTGAAGACTACTTGTGTATGGATTTTAAACTAAGAGATTCCAGCATTAGCAAAATCTTTTAAAGTTGCATGATAAACAGGCAAGAAGGAAGACAAATTCAGCATGCAATAATGGAGTAGAGAAACATCCTCAACACCCCCCCCCCCCCCCCCCCAAAAAAAAAAAAAAAAAAAAAAAAAAAAAAAAAAACCACTGTTAAAAGACAAAGGCGTGAGGGTACAGACCACGCAGAATGTCTTCCTAATTTCCTTCACTTCCTTTTTTCTTCTCTCTTTTTTATGGATATTATCAAAATTTTATTAAAACAGAAGAGAGACAAAATACAGCAGCTCACTAAAACCACATCATAACAAAAGATAAAGACATCTTAGATCCTCACAAACATGAATTCCATCAACTAACATTTCAAGGTCCCCTTATAGAAATAAGAATATGCTCCCTTGACACCCCCAATTTTCCAAGCCCATCTTCTGAGTTTGCCTCCACTTTGAGGGATAGATATGTGATTCAGCCCATTTAATAGCATTTGCAGAAATAATATTCAACAATGAGGAGCCAAAATTGATGATCTCAGCCAATTCTAGCTCCCAGAAGAAGAGCTGCTGCATCCGCAACATTAAAACCACATTCAACCCAAGGGCCAGAGAATCTAAAAGGCGCACACAAGTGAGATCAAAACAACCCCTGGATTCCAGCCAGACCCAGGTTGCCAATTGAATAACGATCACAGTTTAATTTAAACCACCCCCCAAATTCAATGTTTCCTTCTCTCTATTTAGAAAAATACAAAAATAGAGAAAACTAAAAATCAATTATTTTCCCGTCTTCTCTGCAAGCGGGCCTTTTCTAAAATTTTCATTAATCTTTTTTAAAAAATTAATGAATTATATAAAAACTTGCACTTGACATACTCAATAGTTCATATGAATTGTAATACTTAAATTAGCATAACAATTAAATGTTATGATAATTATGACATATGATTATTTAAAAGAAATGCATAACCAGAAAATGATAACCTATAAAAGAAAATTTTATGGAAGATGTCCATGCTCTATTGGAATTCTTAGAAGAAAAGGTACGATTCTCTCTCTCTCTCTCTCAAAGAGAGAGAGAGAGAGAGAGAGAGAGAGAGAGAGAGAGAGAGAGAGAGAGAGAAGAAGAAGAAGAAGAAGAAGAAGAAGAAGAAGAAGGTAAGATCTAAACAGGACACAAGTGCCCAACAACCTCTGACAAGAAACAGTGTGTTAAACCTCAGCTCATTAGTGAATTATCAGAAGGCGAGTGGAGGTTCAAAGAAGATGTCATTTACATTCATAGTCTGATTTGGTGTTGCCAAGCTCTCAGAGATTCAGAGTTAGATGGAGCAACTGTCCTCTCAGAGATTCAGAGTTAGATGGAGCAACTGTCCTCTCAGATATTCAGAATTAGATGGAGCAACTGTGGCAGGAGCTGGTCACAGTAAGAATGAGGTGAACGAGCCTTTGAGAGTGTAGGGGATATTAACGACATTCAGTTTTCCTATGAGAAGAGGGGATGTAGAGCATCTTCAACCATGAGATGGTTCTTGAGTTGGCTAGAAAAGCTGAGTTGTTATATCTTCCAATGGGAGAATTAATTTTATGTGATCCAGCAATAATCTTATGTGGTCCAGCAAAGAGGGTATCCTAATACAAGAAGACAGGCAGGTTCTAGGTATCAGTTAACTGAGAGGATCATTTCCTGACAGTTTACTAGCATGGGCTTCCGAGAGCCATGATGGACCATTGTCCTACAATGTTGGAATGTGATAGTGAATAGTGAATCATGGGAGCTGAGACCATTCCGGTTTGAGCTGATGTGGCTAGAAGATAAGTGCTTCAAGAAAAGGTAATGGGTTGGTGGAGGAAAGATAGGGTGGAGGGGCAGGCAGGTCACAAGTTGATGACCAAGCTTAAAAGAGAGAAGAACAAGTGAACAGGAGACGAGCACTTTAGGTCAGTTGCAGAATGAAAGTTAAGACCATTGGAAAAAATTCATTGAACGGACAAGGGAGAAACAGTGACTCTAACAATAAAGAAATGCAAGAGTAGATTGATCTAAGACTGGAGTTTAAAAGAAAACTTAAAGAGGAGTCACTGTAGAGAGATATTGTAGAGAGTGTCTACGTATGAATGCATTTTCTCTTATATTCCTGAGGAGTTTCTTACTCCTTTCTTTTTTCCATTGATGGCAAGGAACAAACAGCGACTCTACCAATGCAGAAAAGCAAGAGTAGATTGATCTAAAACTGGAGTTTAAAATAAATTTTGAAGAGTAATTATAGAGATATATTGTAGAGAGAGCCTTTATGTATGCACGCATATTCTCCCGTATTCCTGAGGAGTATAGTACTCCTTTCTTTATGTCATTATATAAAACACATGTTAGTCCTTGGGCTAACACAAGTATCCTACCCAAACTCCCTCACTAGCGGCCAGGCCAACTTGGAAGTAAGCTACAGAAAGCTTCTAGTGACTCGCTTCTTTTTCTGTAGCATTGCTTCTATGATCAAAGGAGCATTGGCCACCATGGCCCAAACAAAAGTCAAAACCTCCCTCACCCTTTCTCCTCCTTTCTTTTTCTGTCTTTTCTCCTTTTTTTTTTTTTTTTCTACTAGTGATAGAATTGAAGATAAGTGTGAAAATTGTAAGGAGATTGTTGACTTTTATATTCATCTCTTAACAGATGAGGGATGGATTAGGACTACACTAAATAACCTTCAATCTAGATTCCTGAGCGAATTTCGGGTGGAAGCCCATGAAATGAGAAGTCGTGGGGCCTACTTCGATGTCCATGTGGGTCATCCACTATCTATTCGTTTCTCAAACTCAAGTTATGACATGAGCTCAAAAATTAGGCAGATCCAAAACTCAAGTGGGTGACACCACATGAAAAGGTGGGGATGGAAAGCCCACCATCGAAACCTTCCTGGGGGCCACAATGATGTTTATATGCCACCCAACCTGTTCATAATGTCATTACCACAATATGACGGGAAAACACAAATGTCTGCATGATACAAAGCTTTTGTGGGCCCCAAGAAGGTTTCAATGGTGGGTGTGGGAAGTCCCACTGTTTCCTGTGGTGTGGCCCACTTGAGTTTTGAACCTACATTTTTTTGAGCTCATGTCCTAACATGAGCTGGCACAATGGATGGACAAAGTGGATATAACATAGAGATCCTGATGGCCCCCCAAGAGTTTTTCATTACACGGGCTCCTGGTAACATAGGAAATTCACAAGCAAACAATCTGGTACTGCCAAGATAACCACACTCACCACTCTACACATCTTTCCTCTTAAATCATATATACGTAGGAAATCCAATCTGTCCAAAAGGTTGGGTTCATCATGGATACCATTTTTTGTGGAAATAGAATGATTGAAACAAACATCTTTCCCCTTAAATCATATATATGTAGGAAATCCAATCCATCCAAAAGGTTGGGCTCATCATGGATACCATTTTTTGTGGAAATAGAATGATTGAAACAAAAAGTTGAGAGATAGGGGGTGATTGGGCCCAACTCATCAGGATTGAAACAAAAAGTTGAGAGATAGGGGGTGATTGGGCCCAACTCATCACGGTTGACTCGACTCATGATAGAGCAAGTCATCCAAGTTACCGAGTCTTTCAACCATGCTAATAGGTGGCCCATATAGATTTCTAAAATCCATTCTCGAAACTAAGGAAAGTGTAATGTCCAAAACACAACGGGCTTTTCTGCATCGGAGAAATCTTAAACAGGATTCTTATTGCTCATGAATGCATTAACTACAGATATAATAGAGGAAGGCCAGGAATTATTTCCAACCTGGAACTGGAAAAGCCTATGACAATGTAGATCGGTAGTTTTTGGCTACTTGTTTGGAAGAATGGGATTTGGGTTGGATGGAGTTAGATCTAGCAAAATGTATTAGATTGGTCGACTTCTCTGTGTTGGTGATTGGGTCACCTGAAAGCTTTTTCGAAGAATCAAAGACATTACACCGAGGGGATCCCTTATTACCTTTCCTTTTCATTCTGATAGCTGAAGCCCTTAGTAGAATGATGGAGATGGCAGGCTCGGAAGGTTGCATAAGGGGCTTTTGGGTGGAATGAATTACTTTTCAGGTCCTACGCCTCAATTTGCAGATGGTACAATATCATTTTGTGAGGCTAATTGCACTAAAGTCTGGAATATGAGGAGCATTATGGGATGCTATGAAGTGACCAAAAAAATTTTATTTATTTTTATTTTTTTAAAGTGAAACTTTGTAAGTACAAATAAGGAAGGAGTCAAGGAGTGAGTGGGGGCTTTTGGGCGTACAGTAGAAGATTGACATCCACTTATTCAGTAATACCTCTATGTAGGGGTGGCAGTGGGTCCGACAGCCTGCACCTGTAGATTAATGACAAACAGCCGGTGCTTGGGCTTGATTGCTCGATGCTTGGGCTGCAACCGGGCCAGGGACACTAGCCAAGGGTTCAATATACACCTCCCATATCAACCGAAAACCCATATTGTATTTTATTTGCCTTTTTAGCATCCATTTGAAGGCACCAATCACACACATCGTATGGTCTGATCTAAATGGATGTTTCACCGTGGGCAGTTGGATTTAGTAGGTTTGTGGTCTGATGTCTTTTCTTCCTTTCAACTTTGAGACATTTGGTGAGAGCAGACTATTTTTCTTTCCTTCCAACTTCTGTTAGTCGTATGGCATTTGAGAGCTGTTAAGTCCGCATATTAGAGTTAGGTCCCAATTTCATAATGGTCTTAGGGCATGGTTCTTAATCCAAACCATTGATTTCATGGCCCCACCCATCCCTGTGGGGCCAACACCTTTTCAAACTGATTAGGGCCAGGTTCGAGGCTTAGAGGCATGGGGTTGAGCTAGGACCAACCCTGGCCTAGCCCGCTGCCCACCCCTACCTCGGTGAGTGGGAAGCCGGTGAAACAACCATGCAATCTGATTTTTAGGAGGGTTGATAGGAAACTTCTAGCATGGATAGTAGGCATTTTCTCTTGGGGATTAGCTAACTCTAATTAAAGCAGAGCTAGCCAATTTGCTTTATGTCGATCATTCAATGTCTAACAAGCATTATCAACAGATTAGAGACATTGCAAAGGGAGTTCTCATCATAGGGTAGAGTGGAGAAGCATAAATATCGTCTTGTTGATTGGGAACATGTATGTAGGCCAAAGTCCCAACGAGTAGCAGCAATAAAAAGAAGTTATGAACCAAGCTTTAAGAGCCCGTTTGATTTTCATTTCCCACTGTAAATAGGACAAGATGACTAATTACAGCCGTTTGATTTTCGGTGAATTATGGTCTTTGATTTCCTTCCGATTGCAAGGGAAATAGTAGGTAGCTTCCTTGGGAAGTAAAAAAATCCCCAGCCTCTCAGAATCGTAAATAGCCAGATTTGGTATAAAAACGTCTGCCACCTGAAAGACAATTGAAAATGTTACGCTGGTTCGAGGGACTAACATTTCGTATACATGTCTCCATGAAATCTTTATAAGAGTGATTTCTCCAGTGAGATTGAAACCATCCCAGCTCCTCCATCTCCGGCCTCAACTAACAGCTAAAACCTTTCAACTTTGTTGTAGATGGCTCCCTTCCGGCTTCCCTTATCACCGGTCAGATGACGTTTTCATTCCATAATACCCAGCAGTAAGCCAACTTTGCATTTATGATCAAGTGCAGAGTTTGAAGGACCACGAATAAGAAAGAGTCTAGTGGACCCCACGACAGTTCACAGTGGGGACAGTGATCCCTATCGTTGAAACCTACTTACAGCCCACCATGATGTCTATACTATAATCCGAAAAGTTGAGATAAATTCACACAGACAACAACCTAGGAATACCAGCTTGATCAAAAACAGCTGTTGGCCCCCAAGAAGTATTTTATGGACAGCGTACAATCCTCACTGATTTTTTGTTCAGTGGTCCACTTGACATAAGGATATGCCTCAGATATGGGATCATGGCATAAAACAGTCCGTTAAAATAGATGGACAGTGTGGATAAGAAACATACATTACGGTGTGCCTGCACCATCATCCAGTAGCAAGTCTCTCATGGCGGAGTCAGCAGGCAGTACGTGGCCCTTAGGGCCCATTTGGCCAGGCGGATTGGAAGGGATTGGATAGTATTGGAAGAGATTGGAAATTAAATCCCGGGATTGGCCGGGCGTGCCAAACAGACTAGGTGATCTGATCCTGGGATATAGCAATCCCATGGATTTTAAGACAATCAACTGACAACACTATTATTACCTTTAAATCCCATCCAATCCACCCTAATCCGTTCAAATTTGCCTGAGACGTGTTTGGTTCGAGGTATTGGAAGGGATGGGAAGGTTTAATCCCGTGATTGGCTGGGCGTGCCAAACAAACTCGATATAGCAATCCCGGGATATAGCAATCCCGTGGATCTTAAGACAATCCACTGACAACACCATCATTGCCTTGAAATCCATGTCATCCACCCAAATACCATTCAATCCCTTCCAATCCACCCGTCCAAACGGGCCCTTAATCGATGTGTTGAACCACTGAAAGGAGTAGATGTTCGTTTCATTGAAAATAAACAAACAGCGGTAAAATATCATCATTACATATTTTATGAATTTTCAAAAGTTTTCAAACACAGAAATAGAAATGATGACATCTGACATTGCATGTTATTTGCAGGATGTAAATAATAAATGCTATTTACATTACATTTACACCGAAATTAAGAAATCAAACAAGCCCTAATTGTAAAGAAGCTGTGGAGGTTTGGGGAATAGGAAGGGAAATAAGTCATTTCTCATAAATATGTATGTGGGAAGGAAGGCGTTCACCGGAGCAATGTTGCATTATAGACTTCAGGTATTTGGAGGGTGGTTTTCAATGGAAAATGATTTCTTGAATGGAGTCATTCTCCAAGTAGGGGATGGGTACCGCGTCAGATTTTGGGGGGACAAATTGTGTGGAGAAAGACCCTTACACAAAGAATTTACCAAGTTGTACAACCTTGCAACTTTGACAGGGGCAATAATTGCACAATGCTACAACATGTCAGGAGGTGTTGTTGTCCAAAATCAGGCATTCCAAAGAAGATTTAGAGATGATGAAGTTAAGGAATTTATGCTCCTTCAGAAATGTCTTCTCAAATCAAGTTTGTGGATGTTGAGAAAGTTGACCCTTAATTCTTGAAATTTGAGTCTAACGGTAAGTTTACAATGAAATCATTTTATAATTTTGTTAGGGTAGTGTTGTGCAGATGTCTTAGATTTTGCTTAGTCTAGAAGATGCAACAAGGCTCTGTCAATTTGACTGATAGAGTGTCGGTCCGACCTACAGAGTGCAGGTTTTCTCAGGAGCAAAGTAGGACCCTGTCGGTCTAACTGACAGTAAGTGTCAGTCCGACCAAAGGTGCGTTCGGTCCGACCGACGGACTTCAATTTAGTTACGTGGTTTTGCGTAAGTCAGGGTATTTAAGTCCTAATTCGATTAGGGCTTGAAAGGACGAGTGTTCTCTCATATGACAAGGGTTGTGCAAGGTGAAGGGATTTTCTACACTTGTAAGGGCTTAGGCAATGTTTTAAATATCGATGATATTGGGCGATATACCCACGATACATCCTGTATCCCACCTGTGTGATACGAAATGCACAAGTAGTGCCGATATATCCCACATGTTCAATTCGGTGAGCATTTTCAATTTTCTATCCTTTTTTTTTTTGTTGAAATTATGTTAAATCAGTATCAATTGGTTATAAATTCATTGGTTCTTCATGTTTTCATGTAAAATCATGGAGTTAAAGCTTTGATTTCGATATCCATTGGTTCTTCATGTTCTCTATTTTTTATTTTTTTTCCAAAATTTTCCTTCAATCAGCTATAAATTGAGACTAAATTTGAAGTATTTAGGAGTATATAATGAGATGATCAAGGTGGTCCAGTTTGGAAAAATTAGGAAAATTTTGAAATTTCCCAAATTACATGCAATGTTGCACTCCAAACATAAAATCAAACATGCATGAGAGTTGATCTACTGATTTGTTAAGTCTTGTCAATTTTCAAAAAATAAAAAATATTTTTTAATATAAAAATTATTTATTTATTTATTTATTTTTGAAATTTCCCTTCAACCAACTATCAATTGAGACCAATTTCAAAGTATTTATGAGTGTTTGATGAAATGATCATCCCATACACTCTAAATGTTATGCATTCAATTTGAATATAATTGCATTAGTTCGGTCATACAGCGCATAGCTTAGGACACTGAACAAAGGAAACTTATTATGTGCACTTCTTTTTTGAGATGTTATTATTTAAATGTGTGTATTGAGGTATTTTTTGACAATCTCTAAAGTTTCATTGAAAAATTCAACTATTTTCTCAATGTTTTCTTATGTTTCTCAAAAAGTGAGATAAATTACCCGATACAAACGATATATCCTGTACGATAACCAATGCATATTTATATCTCAAGGATGTGATACGTAACACGATACTGTTATTTCAAATATTGGGCTTGGGAAGGGATTTTTCTCAAGGGCTAGAGGTTTTCCTAGGGTGTGCATTGCAATGAGAGATCAGGTTGCTTCTGTAATCGGAGAAGCTGAGTACTGTAACTCTAAGGTTTCGATTATAGTGGAGATATTTGTCGCTTTGTGTCGTGGTTTTTTACCGCAAGTGTTTCCCACATAAAACCGTGTGTTTGTGATTGTTTGATTGGTTGTTTCTATTTTTATTGTCCTATCTTCGTTGAACGTGCTTCTGCAAAGCATAGGATTGACAGTAATATTAGATCCGAATTTCTAATATCTAGGGTTGATCCGGATTTATTGTGGGCTTGGAATTACAACAGGTAGGCTAGGGCTTGGAATTACAACAGGTAGGTTGGGAGACAGGCTAGAAACTCCAACAACGAGACAAAAGTCCTCATTTAGGCCACCTTGGAATATAGAAACAAGAATATGATAATTGTTGGAGATCCATAAATCAACTACGATGAAACTTTGAGAATGTTGACGGAATTATTTGAGGGAACAAGATGAAACTTTGAGAAATTGACTTACAGACGAATGGTATAGGAACTCCAAAAGTTTTTAGCCCAAAAAATAAAAAATAATAAAAAAAAAAAATAAAAAAAAACTATGACGATGATGACAAACTCATTCACTTCAATACAGAAGATGAATAGTTTCAATTACCAACTATTGTGCCACATACCGATGCACTGTGTGCTACTGATCATGATCTCCCACAAAAATTGTACAGTTGTTCCAAAAACAAACAAATCAAAATGCCCACTAGTTTTCTGCCATCTATTTCGATTTCAAAGATTGAATAGTTTAGAGATCATCAAATCCTTGGATCACCCTTTAATCGATGATCCCGCCCGATGAACGGCACAGATCGCCAGACTGATTCAACCTGCGTATCTAGTTTTGGTGTGGACTGACAGTATTACTCCAACCAACATCGGAGAATTACAAATTAAATTCATGCTCTAACGTGGTGCAATTCACCTCCTAAACAATGGTTGCATGAGAATATCTTCTGAAAAAAATAAAGAAAGAAAAGATTTCTTTCATCAAACTCATCCAATTCCCAATATAGAAAGATGCAATAAGAAAAAAAAAAATCATAAACCGAAATCACATAAGAAACCCAAAATCCAAAGGGAATTGCATCGTAAAGAGATACCTGATCAAAGGCGATTGAGAGAGAGAGAGAGAGAGAGAGAGAGAGACGTGTCGGAGTATCAGCTTTCGTTCTCACAAGTGCTGCTGCTGCAGAGCGACACCTGAAAGCTCTGCTCCCATGACTTCATTTTGTTTTGCTTCTCGGTTTCCGTCATTTCGCATTTAGGGAAAATTGATACTCTGGTAGTGTGTGACGGATGATACGCAGGCAGTTAAAAATTACTGAGAAGTTGCTGGACTGGCATACGTTAATTCAAAATGAACCGTCCAAAATAGGGGTAAATTTAGATGTTAAGTGCCTGCGTATCAAGCGTCGTACGAGAGCGGAGTACCTAATAACTATCCCTTCCAGTTGAAGTTCCTGTAACGAGGGTGGATTACATGCGGCGCGGCCCTACCCTCAACCAACACGGTGCGTCCGTCTGTGGTCCCACCTTGATGTATGTACTGTATATCCACGCCGTCCAACCGTTTTTCCATATCATTTTAGCAAATTATCTCTTAAATGAAGGGGATCCAAATCTCAGGTGGACCCCACCACAGGAAACAGTAATGATTGATAATTAAAAACCTTTTGTGGGCCACAAAAATTTTGAATCAAGCTGATATCGTTTTTTCCCTTCATCCAGGTCGGTGTGACGTTATCCATAGGTTGGATGGTCAATAGACATTACGGAGGTTATTACAGTGGCCCTAGGAAAATATTAATGGTGAGCATTCAATTACCACTGTTTCCTATTGTACAGTCTACCTGAGATTCGGATGCTTAATTTTTGGCCTCATGCTCTAAAATTATATGGAAAAACGGATGGACGGTGTGGATATAAATAAATACATCAAGGTGGGCCCAGAGTCGGGGCGCACCATGTAGGTGAAGCGGAGCCGCACCTAATCGGACGCGGATTTCCTGCGAACAGGTACCACTGATACAAACCTCACCTTACCGCCTGAATCTGAAACTGAAGTTTAAAAAAAAAAAAAAAAAAAAACTAGTTTGCTAATTACGGCTGAAGTCTAAAAATTAAGTACATGAAGCAAACTGTTTGTTAACAAACATCTTAAATGTCCAAAATATGTTAATTTGACACATTTGTCCCTATCTCTTGTTTGGAAATGTTTTACATTATAAATAAATTATTTTTTATTAAATGAAAATAAAATCATTATATTCAAATAAATTAAAATACTTAATAAAAAACTAAAATATCATAATAAGACCCTCAATTCCTCTTAGCGGAAGATTGTCGCTATGTGTTGCATTGGATTGAACACACGTAGCAACAAAACCTTCAAATAAGGCCCACCTTATATTTATATGTTATCCAAACTGTTTATAAGGTCATTCCCTATTGGATGAAGTGAAAACATATTGATCTAAAACTTTCGTGGCCTATTTAAGTTTATTTTCCATCCAATATATTGATATGGTCACAAATACCGGTATGAAGAGGGATATATATATATATATATATATATATATATATATATATATATATATATATATATATATATATATATAGATCCAAAACTTTTGTGACCCCAAAAAGGGTTTCAGTGGTAGACGTTCAATCCCCCGTTGCTTTTTGCAACTTATTTTCCGTCTGAAGCTTTAATATGAGCTCGTCAAATGGATGGATAGTTTGGATATAACACATACCTCATGATGGGACCCACAGGACTTGCTGACGTCAATACAGCAACTATATAGCTGGTGTGAGGTACACCAACCAATGTGCATATACTTGGACACGGATTAGCTGCTAACAGGTTGAATAGCGAGATTTGCTACTGAAATGACGTCATCAAGTTCCATGGGCCCACTATGATGTATGTGCTTTATCTATACTGTCCATCTATTTGGAGATTTAATTTTAGAGCATTAGTTAAAGAATGAGGCAGATCCAAATATGTAGTTGACCCACCACAAAAGAAAAAAACAATGGCGAGATTGACACCTACTGTTGAAACCTTCCTAAGGCTCACCGTGATTTTTATTTGAAATCCAACCTGTTCACAAGTTAACACAGACATGAAAGAAGAGAAAAAAAACAAATATTAGCTTGATCAAAAACTTTTGTAGCCTATTTAAGTTTTTAATGGTGGGCGTCACTCTCTACACTGTTTTTTGTGGTGAGGTCCATTGGAGCTTTGGATTTGACGCATTCTTTGAATCTTTACCTAAAATTATATTTCCAAATAGATGGGTGGCGTGGATACAAAAAATACATCATGATGAGGCCTACATAACTTGGTGACGTAACTTCAATAGTGAGTCTCGCTACTCAACCTGTCAGTATCCCATCCGCGTCCACGGAAACAGATTAGCTACTCCCCTGCCACCAACCAATGGCTGATGGTCGGTGTTATGTGGGCTCCACCATGATGTATGTGTTTCATCCATGCTGTCCATCTATGTTTCTAGATCATTTTATGGTATGAGACCAAAAATGAGGTATATCCCAATCTCAAGTGGACCATATTACAGGAAAACAGTGTTGATGAACATCGACCATTAAAAACATTTTGGGGGCCATAAAAGTTTTGAATTAAGCTGATCTTTGTTTTTTTCCATTCATCTAGGTTTATATGACCTAATCAATAGATTGGATGTCAAATAAACAGTACATTGGACCTTAGGAGAAGTTTAATGGTGGATATCCAATCACTGCTATTTTCCTGTAGTATGGTCCACCTGAGATTTATATTCCTCTCATTTTTAGTATCAAGCCTTAAAATGATCTTTAAAAATGGATGACGGAATGGATGAAACACATACATCATGGTGGGGCATAAAGAAGTTTCATAGGTTAAAAGCTGATTTTGTATTGCGCAAATTATTTAAAGAGAAAAAATTGTCGGAGCGGTTGAGGACAAAAATACCCCTAGTCTATAAAGTAGAGACATGGCTACGGATTATAACCGTAGCCATAGATAATATAATCCATAGCCATAGCAAAAAATAAAACCCGAATCAGGGTGGACTCACCGAACTGTCACCCCCCCCCGGCAAGGCCACGCCGATCTAGTGGGCCCCCTATGGCTACGGATTATAACCGTAGCCAAAGGTACCGTACACCATTTTCTTTACTATCCAAACAAAACAAATAGTCACATCAAAGGAAATCTATTTTCTTTTTCTGCTGTTTGGGATTGAATCCATGGTTTCCAAATATGGCCTAATGGAAAGAAGGTAAAAATAATGATAAATAAAATAAAAAGATGTAGTTCTTTAAGATGAGATAGTGCTATTGGCTTTATAGAACAGCCGAATGACCTTCATTTTCATGGCTCGCCAGATATTAAGGCACCAACTTTCATTTGAAGATGGCTTTTATTACCTGATTTTCCACAGAAAAGAATTCAATTCATGAGAACCTCTTGTATTTGAGAAAATGGCTGATGTGTTACCATTTGGATTAGTGTCAAAACAAGAATGTATGGTTATCTTGCTAATATTCTGAAACTTTTTTCTGCCAAGTCAACTGTGTCTGTCAGAAAGATTTAGCTATATGATGAAAGCTTGTCTTAGTGAATAGTGATTATTACTTCAAGTTTGGAATGCCTTTGGGAATTGAGCGAGGCAACCTAGGACTTACGCGAGACAACATAGAAATTGAGCGAGGGAACCTAGGAATTGAGTGATGGAACCTTGAATTGAGCGATGCAAAATACAAATTGAGTGAGGTAACCTAGGAATTGAGCGAGGCAAACTATAAATTGAGCGAGGCAATGTAGAAATTCAGCGGGTCAAACTAGGAATTGAGCGAGGCAACCTAAGAATTGAGCGAGGCAAACTAGAAATTCAGCGAGGGAACCTAGAAATTCAGCGAGGCAACTTAGGAATTAAGCGAGGCAACCTAGGTATTGAGTGAGGCAATGTAGAAATTCAGTGAGACAAACTACAAATTGAGTGAGGCAACCTAGGAATTGAGCAAGGCAAACTACAAATTGAGTAAGGCAATCTAGAAATTCAGCGAGGGAACCTAGAAATTGTTAGTGCTATGATTTCATATCCCTTTGGTTGTCAAATTTTGTAGTGCCAAAACCTATATGTCTTGTACTTCTTGTGTTTCTTGTTTGTGACTACACACTGCTTCAAGACAAGATCATGAATGAAGAATGTTTTCAAGACAAGATCATAAATGAAGAATGTTTGCAAGACATGTCATGGATGAAGTCTACAAGAATAGAAGACTTCAAGTTTGCTTCTAACAAGTTCAAGATTAGAAGACTTCATCAAGACAAGTCAAGAAAGTACCAAGCTCTAGAAAGCCGTCAACTCGATTCAAGCTTCTCCTTTAAGATCATCTGAGAATACAGACCTTCAAGACTTCAATGTTCATCTCACTTCAAGGTTTGTTTGACCTTAGATTGACCTTAGGTTGGTCTATATGATAGGTCATTCTGGATACATAATCCGAATATTTTAATATGCTTGTTATGACTGTTCTAAGACCAGTCCTAGAAATCTTAAGATCAGTCCTAACTTTGCTTCGACCAGTCTTAGGTTTCCCAGGACCAGTCTTAGGTTGTTATAGATTTTCAAATTTTCTTGGTTGTCCTTCGACCAGTCTTGGACTTGCTTCGACCAGTCCTGGGAAGTTCTACGACTCATCCTTCGACCGGTCGTAGTCCTACGACTCGAACTCCAACGACCTATCTAGGGTCCTACGACCAGTCGTAGGTGGCCCACGACCGGTCGTAGGTTACCTAAGACCAGTTGTGAGAACGGCTAATCTAATCCCGCGGAAATCTTTCAAAATCTTTGATGCTACGACCGGTCCTAGGGATCCTAAGACCAGTCGAAGATGGGATTTTTCAAGCTATAAATAATGCACGAATTTCAGAGTTTTAGACATTCTATTCCATTCAATTTCATTCAATTCAAGCGATTTAAGGCTATACTCTGAGATAAGTTGTGATTATTTTTTAAGCTATTGTGCATATTTAATATTCCTTTTAATAACATTATTCTATTCTGATTTTGATCCACATTCCAATCTCATTTAGAAAAGAGGAATTTGTGATATTCCTTCTTCTGGGATCAAAATCAAATAGACCTTGCTCTTCTTGATTTAATCTAAAATCAATTAGACATAGAACCATTCTTTAAGTGAGTATTAGACATTGAACGATGTATCATACATCTACTCCGATTGGTTCTACTGGGCTACTTCAAAAGGAGATCCAAGTATTTTACTTTGTAATTTACTTTCTCTGGTTTTGTTTGAGATTTGCCAGAAAAATCTCATTATATTGGTTATCTGAGGAGAGCCAGAAAACTCAGATTGTGGGGGTTTTTGAATTGTGTAAGCCCGAGATAAAAAGACACAATTGTGAAGGTTTTGGGTGAACCTGTGAAAACCTATTTTGAGAGTGCATGCTAATATCCCATGTGTGAGGATATTAGGAGTGGAGTAGCATTCTGTGTGGCTATTGGCTAACAGTTGGTGAACACACAGGCAAACCACTATATATCGTTGTGTTGTGGATGTGCTTGATTTCTTTATTCATTTATTCCTTTAAGTATTTTGGATTGCGTTTGTGGATGAATATTGTAATTTTCATTTCAAGCAAGTGTGGTTGAATGGTGTAATAACTTAGGATTTATTTCTGTAAGTTATTCTTGATTTATTTTACATATCATTTGTGATTTCTAGATTGTTCTAGAAATAAGGTTGTCCTACCATAAGCCATTGGGTTTTGGTGTAAGGTTGTCCTTAGAACTGATTCAGTATCATTCTCATATTTCATGTGCTTTGAGATTGTTATTATTTCAGCATTGTTATTTATATCTTTTATTATTCCGCTGTTTTAAGTTTTACTTAGCATTGCCCTATTCACCCCCCCCTCTAGGGCATATAGCTAGGCCCTTTCAAGTGGTATCAAAGCCAAATAGCTCGTGCTTATTACTTATTTATTGGATTTATTTCCTGAGCTAACGATCTAAGCTATATTAAGATGTCAAATTTTGATAGCCTATCTGTCACTAGGCCACCACCCTTTAATGGCACAAACTATGCCTATTGGAAAGCAAGGATGAGAATCTTTCTCAAATCCATGGATGAAAGTGTGTGGCTGGCCACAGTGAACGGATGGAAACTACCTATCACTAAAGTAACTGATGAAGATGGTTCAAAATCAATGGAAGTAATATCTTATGCCCTTTGGACCGCACTTCAGAAAAGTGAGAGTAGTGCCAATGCAAAAGCACTAAATGCAATTACTTGTGCATTGTCACCAGATGAATTCATAAGAATCATCTCATGTGAAAATGCTAAACAAGCATGAGATCTTTTAGAAATGACACACGAGGGTACATCAATTGTCAAGAAATCTAAAGTCTAACTCATCACAACTAAATTTGAAGAAATTCATATGGAGGAGAATGAAATGTTTATGGACTTCTACACTAGATTGAGTGATATTGTAAACTCAATATGGGGTCTTGGTGATAGAATCCCAGAAAGTAAAGTGTGTGCAAAGATACTACGCTCACTTCCTGAACGGTTCAATTCAAAAGTAACCGCGATTCAGGAACTTCGTGATACGGATAACATGAGGGTTGAGGAACTAGTTGGTTCTTTACAGACCTACGAATTGAACTTTAAAGCTCCAAAAGGAAAATCAATTGCTCTCAGATCATCTAAAAATATTCCACAAGAGAGCACTTTGGACTTTGAAAATTCCGAAGATGATATGGCACTTTTTGTAAAAAGGTTTTATAAAATTTTCAAAAATAAGAAAAAAGTAGATTTTCAAAAATCAAATGATAAGAGACTATCTAAACCTAGAGCTCAAAAATCTTTGAAAGATAGTCAATGTTACAACTGTCAAGAGTATGGGCACTTGGCTAACAAATGTCCTAAAAAGGACAAATAAAAAAGGAAGAGTATGTTGGCTACTTGGGATGAATCATCTGATTCAGAATCCTCTTCGAAATCAGAAGATTCTGAAAACGAGTCGGGAGATGATATTAAAGCCCTTATGACTCTAGCCAAAGTCACTTTTTCAGATTATAATGAAGTAACTAGCGAAGAGAATCTGAATAGTGTTGCGACAATGAAGATGATCTTCAAGATGCATACAATGCCCTTTTATAAGGAGAGTTGTAAAATTGCTGTCAAGTTTAAATTACAAAAAGAAAAATTTTCTAAACTTAAAGAAGATTATGAGTCTCTTGTTTTAGAAAAATCTCATATTTCCAATTTTTTTGAAAAGACCAAATGTGATTTAAAAATCAAATCCTCCCAAGTTGATGATTTAAAATGAAGTAGCTTCTCTTTTGAGTTTGAAAGACACTTGGAGATATGCCCAAGGTGATCCTAAATTAGAAAAATTGTTATCCAGATCAAGAAAATGTGGCGATCGATCCGGGTTGGGCTATGATAAGAATACTTCTCCTGAACAAAAGAATACTACTCCTAAGTTTGTGAAAGGAGAGTCTTCGAACTCAAAAGTAAAGAATACTTATCAAGGTTTTCCAAAAAATTCAAGGACCCTTCAAAAACCTAAAAATAGCCATGCCAACTTCAATCTTCAAAACCGAAATCCTTTGGTTGAAAAGATTATTGATCTTCTCAAGGAGCTATTGAAATTTAACTCTATAGGTCATTCGTATAACAACAGACGGAAAAAGTCCAACTACACTCCTAAACCCAAAACAGTACTGAAATGGGTTCCTAAAGTTGGCTGCTTGGTTGCCCACACTGCTTTCAAAGCTACAAGCCATTCAAAGTGGTACCTAGACAGTGGTTGCTCCAGGCATATGACAGGCGACAAAGCTTCATTCACCGATCTAAAAGATAGGACTGATGGGTCAATCACTTTAGGTGATGGAAGCAATTGCAAAATCATTGGCCACGGTACGGTTCAGCTTTATAACCTTCCCTTATTTAAAAATGTATTGTATGTTGAGGGCTTGAAACACAACCTACTGAGTATATCTCAGATATGCGACAACAACCATAATGTAAAGTTTTCTAATCAAGGTTGTGAGATTGTTAATAAAGAGGGTTCGTTATATTAAGCTGGTCGCAGAACTTCAAAAGCTGCTACATCGTTAGTGATGCAAGCTCATCTCTTGAATCGTGTTACATGGTCCATACCGATGAGATTGAATTATGGCATAAACGCCTTGGACATGTACACACTTTGGAACTTGTTTAGATTGAGCAAAAGGGACTTTTAAAAGGTCCACCCCAATTATAAAAAAGAAACCAAAAATGTTGGGAATGCCAGTTGGGCAAACAGATTAGGAGCTCTCACAAGAAAGTGAACTCCAATACCACATCTAGACCTCTCGAGCTTCTCCACATGGATCTTATTGGACCAACCAGAACGGAGAGTCGAGGTGGTAAAAAATACATCTTGGTTATCGTAGATGACTTTACTAGATTCACTTGGGTATCGTTCTTAAAAGACAAATCTGAAACCCTAGATGAAGTAAAGAAGAAATCAAACGAATCCAAAATGAAAAAGGTTCTCAAGTTTATAAGATCCGTAGTGATCATGAATTTGAATTCGAAAATAGTAGTTTTGAGAAATTCTGTAGCAATCAGGGAATATCAAATGAATTCTTTGCGCCCAAAACTCCTCAACAAAATGGTATAGTTGAGAGAAAAAATAGAGTGCTTCAGGATATGGCTAATGTCATGATGAATAGTATGAAGCTCTCCAGAAATCTTTGGGCTGAAGCAATTAATATTGCCCGCTACATTATTAATCGTGTTTATACTAGTAAATCTAAAAATAAGACTGCTTATGAGTTATGGTTCGAAAAGAAACCTACTGTCAAATACTTTCGAATATTTGACAGTAAGTGTTACATTTTACGAGATCGTGAAAATTTGATACGAAGAGTGATGAAGGTATTTTCCTTGGATATTCCTTAAACAGTCAAGCTTATAGAGTTCTAAATAAAAGAACAGGTGTGATTCAAGAGTCCATCAATGTGGTCATTGATGATCATTTGAATACACTTGCTCCGAGTTCAGATGATGATGAAATTCTTATAATCGACAATCAAGATACCTCTTCAACTCAATCTGAACCTAGGACTGTCAAAGATCATCCAACCAATCAAATCCTTGGAAACCCTCTCACTAGAGTTCGTACACGCAAACAACTTGGAAACATATGTAATTATATTTGTTTTACATCCCAAATAGAACCGGTCAATGTAAAAGAAGCTCTTTCTGACGAAAATTGGATAGTAGCTATGCAGGATGAACTTAATCAATTTGTTCATAATGATGTCTGGTATCTTGTTCCTAGACTTAAAGATAAACACATTATTGGAACAAAATGGATCTTTAAAAATAAGTCTGATGAACTTGGAAACATTATACGAAACAAGGCTAGACTGGTTGTACAAGGGTACACTCAGATTGAAAGCATCGATTACGATGAAACCTTTGCTCCAGTCGCTCGCCTTGAATCTATCAGACTTTTTATTTCCATCGCTTGCTTTAGAAAGTTTAAAATTTATCAGATGGATGTAAAGAGTGCCTTCTTAAATGGCGATTTACATGAAGAAGTTTATGTAGAACAACCCTCAGGGTTTGAAGACGCCAAACTTTCTGATCATGTATTTCGTCTCAAAAAGGCTCTCTATGGTCTGAAACAAGCGCCCAGGGTATGGTATGAAAAATTGACTAAATTCTTACTTAGTCATAGTTTTCAAGTGGGAAGTGTCGATAAGACGCTATTTGTTAAGAAACATAATAATGAGATTTTAATGGTTCAAATCTATGTAGACGATATTATTCATGGATCAACTTGTTCTAACATGTCTATTGAGTTTGCAGAGTTGATGAAATCAAGATTCGAAATGAGCATGGTTGGTGAACTAAATTACTTCCTAGAGTTACAAGTAAAACAACAACCTGATGGAATCTTCATTTCTCAAACCAAGTATGCTACAAACTTGGTTAAAAGGTTTGGATTTGAGAATGGTAAAAAATTTGATACTCCTATGAGTACAACCTTGAGACTCTCAAAAGACTCTACATGTAAAGATGTAGATTCTAAGCTATATCGTAGTATGATTGGTAGTTTATTATATCTAACTGCTAGTAGACCTGATATCGCTTTTAGCATTGGTATTTGTGCGAGATATCAGTCTAATCTTAAAGATTCACATCTCACTGCTGTCAAACGGATTATTAGATATGTCGCAAGTACAACTAATTTGGGTCTTTGGTATCCTTTTGATACTAATATTAAATTAGCTGGGTATTCAGATGCTGATTGGGCTGGTAATATTGATGATAGAAAATCAACCAGTGGTAGTCGTTTTTACATTGGAAACTGTTTGGTTTCTTGGTTTAGCAAGAAGTAAAGCTCAATATCGCTTTCCACTACTAAGGCTGAGTATATCGCAGTAAGATATGCATGTACTCAACTCGTATGGATGAAACGCATGTTAAGCGATTATGGAATTAATCAAGATTCAATGATCTTACATTGTGATAATTCCAGTGCTATTAATATTTCCAAAAATCCAATTTAGCATTCGCGTACTAAGCATATTGACATTAGGTATCATTACATTCGTGAATTAGTTGAAGAAAAAGCTATCTCTTTGGAATATATTCCAACCGATGTTCAACTTGCTGATATATTTACTAAACCACTCGACAAAAGCAGGTTTACTAAAATGAAATTTGATCTTGGTATGTGCATTTTAAATTGAATATACTTGTCTGCATGTATCATAGTGTACTATATTTTGAATTTTCTATGTGTATAAATTTCAATTTTTGCATAAAAATATTTATTTTTGTCGATGCTCGACCGGCCCTTGCCATACACGACCGGTCCTGACTCAACCGGTCGTAGACTGCACTCGACCGGTCGTGGAGATCGTGAGCATCTTATAATTTGGGGAAAATCACTTTCTTCTTCATTTCCTCTGCTTCCTTCGATGAGTCGTGGCTCGACCAGTCTTGAGATTTCATGATTTTCTTCAAGATAAATCGTTTTTCTTCATTTTTATTGAAGATTTATGCTTTCTATGCTTTGATTTGTTTATTCCATAAGCTAGATCTCGTCTTTTGTTAATTTTTTAGGGTTTCCTCTCTAAAAATCTGATCTAGAGAAACCCACCACTTCTAGTGTTCTTTTTGCTTGCTCCTTGGTAAATCTTGTTGAAAATGGATATTATAGGGAAAAGGAAAACATCCCGTGGTCCATCTTCATCTAGATCTACATCTATAACAAAACGGTACCTTCGGTCACCCGAAGATGATCCCAATGATGTACAGGATTTAAGTAGCCGAAAAGTTATCGTTGAGCGTCCTGTAAGTCTCAATCACATTGAACAATTTGGGATTGCCCCTCTCCTTGAATCTGTTGGTTGGGCTAACATTTTGTTTTGGGGTGGGCCTGCATACCAGTTCATTGCACAATCTATGGTTGCATGTATCTCTGATTTTTTCCTTGATAATTTAACGTTCTCAATTGCTACTAGAGAAGGGAAATTTCTAATAGATCGACATTTGATATCAGGTATTATGGATATACCTGTCAAGGATGAAGGTATTCCGATTCATACATTATATGACAAACCATCAGAATCGGAAAAATAAATGTTGACAAGAGATTTATGCAATATGGAAGTACAATGGACGCACAAAGGAAATGCGCTCCCCTCAAAATTTTTATTACCCAGATACAGAGTTTTGCACATGATCTTCATTTCAAACGTGTATCCTCGGTCCGATAATAAAACCGAGTTGACTGCCTTCATGGTTCGGGTATTGCACTCTGTTGTATTCGGCATCGTTGTCTGTTTACCTTCTTTGATCTGTTATTTTATCATTCAGTTTCGTCTTCATCCGGGTCATAGTGATATTCCATTTGGTTATCTTATGACGTTGCTTTACCTGAGAATGAGGCACCAATTCATCATCTTTCATTCAATAATACTAATTTAAATAAGATGAAGTTGGATTTGCTTCCTGGTCAATTCTATGAAGGTGGTGGTGAAGGTGCTGAAGCAGGAAATGAAGGGGAAGCTGCTGATCTTCCTCCACAGGCTGATATAAATATAGATGATATATTTGAAGAAATTGAAACTGACTCCCAAAATGATTCTGATTACGATCCCTCTTCTAGTTATGATGCACGTCTAAGTGCATTGGAGGAGAAGGTTAATAACCTGAGTGTAGCCCGTGATATGCAATTTAAATATATGCGAAAATATCTTCGTTGCATTAATAGGGGCTTACTTCAGATTGATCCAACCATCCCTGCTCCTTCATCTGGATCTGATTAGGTGAATTATCCTTTTTGGTTTGTTTTATATTTGAATATGATGGTTTCTGTATTATTATTACAGTTGATGACTTTGGTTGTATGTTTGGCTTTATTGTTTATCTTTATTTGGATTGATGACATTGAAGTGTTGTACTAATTTGATAATTAATCTTGACACTTCATATGATGTTCTCTTTTCTCCTTTGGCCTTCCCTTGTCATTTTGTGACAAAAAGGGGGAGTAGTATGGAACGGGGGAGAAAGGGAGAGAGTAACTGAAGTAATTGAAAGAGGGAGAATATGGTTGATTGTTTCTACTCTCTTAGGGGGAGTAGAGTATTTTTGATGACTCTGATGGCTCATGATTCTTTCTTCATTTTACTCTTATATTAATAAATGTGTTTTGTCACAAATTTGACAAAGGGGGAGATTGTTAGTGCTATGATTTCATATCCCTTTGGTTGTCAAATTTTGTAGTGCCAAAACCTATATGTCTTGTACTTCTTGTGTTTCTTGTTTGTGACTACACACTGCTTCAAGACAAGATCATGAATGAAGAATGTTTTCAAGACAAGATCATAAATGAAGAATGTTTGCAAGACATGTCATGGATGAAGTCTACAAGAATAGAAGACTTCAAGTTTGCTTCTAACAAGTTCAAGATTAGAAGACTTCATCAAGACAAGTCAAGAAAGTACCAAGCTCTGAAAGTCGTCAACTCGATTCAAGCTTCTCCTTCAAGATCATCTCGAGAATACGAGACCTTCAAGACTTCAATGTTCATCTCACTTCAAGGTTTGTTTGACCTTAGATTGACCTTAGGTTGGTCGTATAATAGGTCATTCGGATACATAATCCGAATATTTTAATATGTTTGTTATGATCGTTTAAGACCGGTCCTAGAAATCTTAAGACCATCTAGCTTTGCTTCGACCGGTCTTAGGTTTCTCGAGACACCCTAGGTTATTCTGATTTTCGATTTTCTTGGTTGTCCTTCGACGGTCTTGGACTTGCTTCGACCGGTCCTGGGAAGTTCTACGACTCATCCTTCGACCGGTCGTAGTCCTACGACTCAAACTCCAAGCCGACTATCTAGGGTCCTACGACCCGATCGTAGGTGACTCACGACCGGTCGTAGGTGGCCTGACCGGTCGTAGGTTACCTAAGACCAGTCGTGAGAACAGCTAATCTAATTCCGCGGAAATCTTTCAAAATCTTTGATGCTACGACCGGTCCTAGGGATCCTAAGACCAGTCGAAGATGAGATTTTTCAGGCTATAAATAATGCACGAATTTCAGAGTTTTAGACATTCAATTCCATTCAATTCCATTTAATTCAAGCAATTTAAGGCTATACTCTGAGATAAGTTGTGATTATTTTTTAAGCTATTGTGCATATTTAATATTCCTTTTAATAGCATTATTCTATTGTGATTTTGATCCACATTCCAATCTCATTTAGAAAAGAGGAATTTGTGATATTCCTTCTTCTGGGATCAAAATCAAATAGACCTTGCTCTTTTTGATTTAATCTAAAATCAATTAGACATAGAACCATTCTTTAAGTGAGTATTGGACATTGAACGACGTATCATACATCTACTCCGATTGGTTCTACTGGGCTACTTCAAAAGGAGATCCAGGTATTTTACTTTGTAATTTACTTTTTCTGGTTTTGTTTGAGATTTGCCAGAAAAATCTCATTGTATTGGTTATCTGAGGAGAGCCAGAAAACTCAGATTGTGGGGGTTTTTGAATTGTGTAAGCTCGAGATAAAAAGACACAATTGTGAAGATTTTGGGTGAACCTGTGAAAACCTATTTTGAGAGTGCATGCTAATATCCCCTGTGTGAGGATATTAGGAGTGGAGTAGCATTCTGTGTGGCTGTTGGCTAACAGTTGGTGAACACACAGGCGAACCACTATATATCGTTGTGTTATGGATGTGCTTGATTTCTTTATTCATTTATTCCTTCAAGTATTTTGGATTGCTTTTGTGGATGAATGTTGTAATTTTCATTTCAAGCAAGTGTGGTTGAATGGTGTAATAACTTAGGATTTATTTCTATAAGTTATTCTTGATTTATTTTCCATATCATTTGTGATTTCTAGATTGTTCTAGAAATAAGGTTGTCCTACCATAAGCCATTGGTTTTTGGTGTAAGGTTGTCCTTAAAACTGATTCAGTATCATTCTCATATTTCATGTGCTTTGAGATTGTTATTATTTCAGCATTGTTATACTTGATCATTAACGTAATGATATTTGATCTCAATGTGCTTAGACTTCTAGTGGTGTTTAGGGTCATTTGCCAAGTCAATGACAGAAGTATTATCTATCTTCAGCAATATAGGCTGACGAATGCTCGGTACAACAACCAGACCTAGTGAAAACCTGTGAACCAATTCACAGTCCTGAACTGTAGCATAACATGCAATGTACTTGGCCTCTAGAGATGAAAGAGTTGTGGATGTTCTTTTCTTACTCGACCATGAGATAACTCCCCCTCCAAGTAAGAAGACATATATGAAGTACACTTTCACACATCGGCGTCATTACCCCAAGTAGCATAAGAATATCTTATGAGCTTAAGGCTCGTGCCTTCATAATACAACATTAAGTCTTTCATTCCTCTGAGATAACGGAATATACGTTTGACGACTTGCCAATAAGACTGTCCCGGGTTACTCTGATAATAGCTAACTATGCCAACTGCATAGCTAATATCTGGTCTGGTGCAAAGCATAATATACATTATACTCCCTATTGCGCTTACATAAGGTACTAAGGAAATGGCCAATTTCTCAGCTTCAGTTTGGGGACACAATTTTCTATCTAACTTGGTAACTTTGTCCGTAAGGGTTTCAACAACTTTTGAATTTTTCACTCTGAACTGCTCTAAGATTTTTTATATGTAGGTGGCTTGAGACAATCCTAAAAATTTCCTTGGGCGATCCCTGATAGTTTTTACCCCAAGAATAAAGTTGGCTTTACCGAGATCTTTCATCTCAAAGTTCGAGAATAGTCAATCTTTAGCCAATATCAATAATTGCATGTCATTACCAGCTAGCAGGATATCGTCTACATATAGATGTATCAGAAAAGATCTTCTAGACCATTTCATGTATACACAATAATCTTCTTCACTAATTATAAATGCAAAAGAAGTGATGGCTAAGTGGAACCTTATGTACCACTACCTTAAAGATTGCTTCAGCCCATAGATAGATTTCAATAACTTACGAACTTTCTTTGGATGTTTTTTGTCTACATAACTCATAGGTTGTTGCATGTATATTTCTTCATCTAAGTCACCATTTAAGAATGCAGTCTTTACATCCATCTGATATAACTCTAAGTTTAAACTTGTGACAATGGACAAGATTATGCAGATTGAGGATAACTTTGCAACAAGTGAAAAAGTTTCCATGTAATCAATGCGTTCTTTCTATGTGAAACCTTTAGCAACTAATCGTGCTTTGTACTTATCCACTATACCATTTGCCTTTCTTTTGATCTTGAGTACCCATTCATTACCTATCACTTTGGGATTGGAATGTAGATCTACAAGTTCCCAGACTTTATTCTTCTCAATGGAAGTGATCTCTTTGTCCATAACATTCACCCAATTGGCCGAGTTAGAAGATAATAATGCATCCTAATAAGAATCAAGTTCATCATCATCAACCACAACACAAGAGAATGATTGTCCCTCAATATCGAAGTATCTTTGGAGAATCAATCCTCTTTCGCTTCGACGTAACTTAGGAACCTACTGAGATGTTCTCTCATTATCTTGACGAATTATAAGAGCATTATCATTTTAAGAATCAGAACTCCCACTCTCCTAAGATACATTGGGTATTTCAAAAAGTTCTATTAGAACCTTTTACTTCCTCCGGTTGGGGTATCTATCTTTGACAAAGGTTACGTCCCGAGATTCTATATCGATCCATCATCCACGGTCCTCATAAACTAAAATGTATCCCTTTGAATGTATGTGGTATCTTATGAACACGCATTCAATAGTTTTACTATCAAGTTTACCTCTATACGGAGCAAGCAACAAAACATATCACAAAGATCCACAAGGGCGTAGGTTGGCTAGAGAAGGAATCCTCCCAAACCACATCTCATATGAGGTTTTAAGAATAGATTTAGATGAGACTCTATTAAGGATGTAGACGACTGTTATTAGTGTGTCTCCCCAGAATGTGGTAAAGAGATTAGCTTGTGCCATCATCGATCTAACCATGTCTAATAGTGTCATATTCCTTCTCTTTGCAACACCATTTTGTTATGGAGTGTAAGCCATTGTGTACTGCCGAATAATGGTAATGTTTTCACAGTATGGTTTAAACATTTCAGATATATACTCGTTACTTTTTTTAGATTAAAGGATTTTAAACTTTTTCTCAAGCTGATTTTTCACCTCAGCTTTATATTTAAGAAAATAATCAAAAGCCTCAGATTTGTGTGAGATGAGATACACATATCCATAGTGCAAGTAATTTTCAATGAAAGTGACAAAGTATTGACATCCATTTCTAGCATATATATTGAAGGGTCCACAGATATCTGAATGGATTATCTTTAGTGGGCCTTTAGACCTAGCTACTTTAGGAAATGGTTTCTTTAAAGTCTTCCTGAACACACAATGTTCATAAAATGACAAATCAACTTTGGATAAGGAATCTAATAGACCAAAACATACTAGTCTTGTTGTACGATCCTTTCCAATGTGACTTAACCTCACGTGCCATTTTAGAGATTCGGATACTACAGTTTCATTCGACATAGCAGATAAAGCAAGATGTGCATTATCATTATCTATGTCTAGAATAAATAATTTTGAAATTAAATTTTCCCATACAAAGATGAGGTTATTTAGTCTTAAAGAAACTCGTGTCCTAGAAAAACGAATATTAAAACTATCAAATAATAACCTAGAAAAAAAAATTAAATTTCGACGCATGCCCGGTGCATAAAGAGTATCATGGAGGATTATTGTTCGCCCTATGCGCATACGGAGATGGTAGAGTCAATCTCTAGTACGTCTTTAACAACATTATTTCCTATATACACCTTGTAACTCCCTGTGACTACAGGTCAGATTCCTTAAGTCCTTGACAACTTCGTGTCACGTGCTTTGTTGCGCCTGATTCCAAAATCCACTCGTTAGATATAGTATCAACGGAAAGAATTTTAGAACAAATGCCTACATATAAAGTATCTAGTGACTTAGGAATTACCGTCCTTTATGGGCACACTACCAAGTATAATGACTGGAGTTTCTACAGTCGAAGACAGATTATGTTAGCCTTTTTCTGCTTCTTCTTTTCATTCCCCTTCTTGAGATTTGGAGGAGGTGTTGTGGACTTCTGTTCTTGGTCATTCTTTTTCACCTTCATACGAGCTTTGTAGGTTTCTTATTAGCTTTCTATTTTTGGGTCTTTGCTACAAAGGCCTTGGCCAAACCTGGTTGAATTGCATTCATTTCTACATCTTGTACCAAATGGACATAAAAGTCTCTGAATATAGTGATAGAATCAATATGGTTAAAAATTCTTTTGATTAGGGCCTAAGATTCAAGCAAGGAACGGTGCATTGCTATTATCTTTTGATTTTCAGTCAATTAGTACCCAACATTCCCAAGGGCACCTATCATCTGCTCCATCTTACGGATATGATCTTTGATGGGGCAGTCAACTGGCATCCTATATTCCTGGAATTCTAATTTCATTGCCCAAACTTTTATATATGACTTCTGCGCATATGCGTTGTTAGTGCTTCTCATATTCCTTTAGCGGTGTCATGCACTTCATATGTTGGTATGAGTTCTTTGTGCATTGTGCTAATTAGGATATGACGGGCAAAATGATTCTATTTACGCCACTTATTATAGTGGTTCATTGCAGCTCTATGTTCTTCTAAATTTACATTCTCAGCCAATATAAGTTCCTCTTGAACCTTATCGAGTGTATGCGATATGTCGTCCTCATCTAGAAGATTTCGCACCGTGCCGGACTAATCTTCGTAGTTATTATTGTCGAATTGTTGTCCTTTGAGTTGTTCAGTGATTAACACTTTGGTGGTCATCTTTACACTGCATCAAGTACTCTACTTAGCTATGATTTAAGGTATTGGTATTAATCATCAGCATTTCTACGTGTTATTTAAAATTTCAAGGTATAAAAGTATTCAACATATCTTAATGAGATTTGAAAGTCCACATACCTGTATGGGCAGTGTAGATCAATCAAGTTCTCTTTTTTAGATGAATTTAATGCTTTTATATGAATATATTTGTATAACGTGCAACCTTCCGTTATAGGTTGCATGCATATTTGGTGGAGGAGAACTAACTCCCACTCAGTTTATGCACAACCTTTATATATAGGGAGTATTCTAGCACTAAGTTTTCTATTTTCCAATAAAAAAATGGGCTTAGATCTAATTACATCAAGCCTAATTATATCGCACATATAAATATTATCATCAGATTTAGAAAATTAAGTGCTTAAATATAAAGAGAGTTCTATAATCACCAGTGATCGTGTCCATTAGCGATGGATCCGATTATTACTATTAATGATCATTGTTGATGATGGATCATTTCATTAACATTGATCATCATGATTGATGATTGTTTCAATCACCGATGGTCTCTTGATCAATAGTGAATAGAATGATATAAAGAAAACTACATTCACATGCATGTATACGTACATGTAATAATCAAGAAGCACGTGAGATATACATTTTGCTTGTCTAACTCTAAAAATGTGTAGCTCACCTTACATAATTACATTCATGATACTAATATATCATAATAATAATAAAAATTATTTATTTATATATAATTTATTTTAATACATACATTGATATTTACCATTTTAAGAGATCTTAACCGTTAATCATTAAAATGGACAGCACTATAGGTTAGATCTTGCTTAAAAAAACCCCAAGTCACTTCCTATTACTTGGTTTAAATCAACCCACAAATGGTTGATTAAAAATCCTTAATAAGATATACTTAGTCTTTAAAGAAAGTGAATTGGGCTTTTCATACAGCCCATTTGAATTTGTATATTAATATGGGGTCCATATGAACTTTCCAACCACTCTTGGATTGCTTATTATGGTTCCTTTATTATTATTATTATTTTTAATACAAAAGGCATATTCAGTTAGTTTCATAAAAATGCTACTACATGAATAAATAGTTTAAGTCCAAATACGAGCCCTCTTATTTAAGGAGGCTTTAGACAACAATGATTTGGATAAAATTGTTATCTATAGATTTCACTTAATGGGATTTCAAGCCTTCAATAGTTATGAAATAATTGGTGGTAATTTATCTACAGTAGTAAATGCATACCCCAATCCTTATTATATAAAACACGGGGCCTCAAAATGTCACCAAAAAATGAATCTTAATTACTGATTATTTAACTTTTGGTCGTCTATATCATATCCATCAATTTGATAAGCTAATTTTCTAGGTCATTAAAAAAAAGAGATCTCACAATCACGACAGTGTAGGTTTATGCATATTCCAGCTACATATTTATTAAAGGAACACGATAAACCTACACTATCATTATTCCCTTAAATAGGTGGTGCCTATTAAAAAAGGCTTCTTTTTATTCAATCTTCAATATGTCCCTTATCATTGATTTCTATCTCCAATCAATATATGGTACACCATTATATTTGAGCTTTATCAAATCTCCAATGTCTAATATAGGTGACTTTTAAAAGAGGCTTCTTATTAAAGAGACTTCCTTTTAAATAGGCTTCCTTTTAAAAAAGGCTCCCCGTTAAAGAGGCTACCCATTAAAGAAGGCTACCCATTAAAAAAGGCTACCCATTATAAAGGCTACCCATTATAAAAGGCTACCCATTAAATAGGCTACCCATTAAAAATGCTACCCATTAAATAGGCTACCCATTAAATATGAGCTTTATCAAATCTCCAATGTCTGATTTTACTAATTCTTAAGATTAACCATTTTTAATAGAAAGCAAATCTAGATATCGTATATTTGATATTCAATTATTATTATTATCGTTATTTAATTCCCATACCTTAGGAAGAAAATAAATAACAATAATAATAAATGAAAATGATCGATGTATAATTAAAATAAAATATATAATTTAATAAAAAAGGCCACTAACCTTTTGTGATGAAAATAATAAATCAGAGATCCACCGTTGAGTTTGCTTTAATACTACTGAAAGTCTATGCGAAAGAGTGAGCCCTCAAGATCTGATGGTCTACACGATATGGAACCTCCACAAAGTTGAAGAAGAATGGTTCAGATCTAGCGGTCTACCTAACCACTACTAGAGTAGATAGGTCTAATCACCCCTTTGATTATATGGTATAGATGGCCTCGGATTACGATCTATGGCTTACATCATCCCAAGGACAAGCTAAAAGGACAAATTTCAATATACCACTTTCCTCTTTTTTACTTTTGTTATTTCTCAATATGTTTTCATAAGAGAGCCTCATCATATTTGTAGGAAAGGATGGAGAGTTTGGATGAGACCAGAAATCATCCGGTCTTATTTCAATCTCCTCATCTAAATCCTCATTTAAACTTGAATTTGAAATCTATCTTCTAACGGAAGAGGCCTAATGTAACATCCCGAAAATCAGGGGTCGAGCATAAACTCAACTCCCGAGTTCCAGAACATCACTTATGCAACAAAATGAATGATGATTGAATGTTGACTGTATTCATGCATTGAACATGAGTGAGATTAAGCCAAAACAGCATATCATACTCCAGAGATAGTTAAATTGCAAGCGGAAGATTGTGATAGACATGTAAAATATAAAACTGTCGTGAGTTTCCTGAGTGTGATAAAGTTACGAGGTTAAATAATTACAAGTACAATTCTAAAATTTACTAAATGTGAGGAAGTGTAATATCTTCTATCCCAAGTACCATAGCCCCGTTAATTCATTACCAGGTCTTTATAGACCTGTCAGAGAGTTATATGTAGGAGAACTCCTCCTCAACATCATAGTAGTAGTCCGGCTCTACTTCATAAGCATCGCCATCACCTGAAACTCAACAAATCTGGTTGGTGTTGCAAACACCGTCCCGTAACGTGGGAGTGAGTGATTAACTCAGTGGAACAATAAAGCATAGGTTAACATGTTATCAATTCAGTCAAGCAGTAATGAGAAAGTAGTAAAATCAAACACTCCTAACTACTCTTATTAATGCAAGTATGAATGCAGTCATGATGTATGCCCTTGCCAAACCACCCTCAGTGACACCATCTTACGTTCCCGCATGCATTCATCCCTCAGTGCCCCACATCTACCAGGCACATGCAATGCTATGATGAGCATGATTACCGAGTTGTTATTGGTCCATTTCAAACAGCAGTATTGGGAAACTAAGGTACCTCCCTTGTATCATTCCCAAACATGATCCATTCTAGGGTCGTCAATCCTAGTTAATCTCATACGACAATGTGTTTCTAGGTCACTACAAAGTCTGCCAGGGCTGTTACACGAAATCTTTGCACCACTCCTCCATCACCTCTTTAACGATTCATCACTATACAGATACAGGCTTAGTTCATACTCTATACACTGCGATAAAGCTCGTTGCCTCACCGCAAATTCAGAGTATGCTCGAGGTCACTACAAAGGGTTGCCAGGGCTGTTACACGGAATCGTTGCACCACTCCCCCATCACCTTATCAATGTAGGCCGACAACACGAATATAGTGTCCCATACCACCATAATTGGCTCACGAGTCTGGTTGCTCACTGGTCACTACGGGGAGGCACGTGGCCCCAGCGTAGGCCGACAGCTCTACCACAGTGTCCCATACCACCATGCCCGGCTCATGAGTCTTAGCGGATTGAGGTACCATAGTTAACGGGATTCCACTAGTAAGTTTGGTACCCTAGGTTCAAGCAGTAGCAACCAAACATGGTGAACATACATTAAACATATCGGGTTACTTGACGAGATTGACTAGCTTGAGCGCACAATCAATTGGACGACATGAAGTGCATAAGCACTTCGCGTGGCCTAACCACTGTCGCCAACTGACGTACGACTCGGGATCATCAAACACATCTTATGTGGCGACATTAATCTCAACCACGATCTCAAGTCTGGTACCGATTGTCTGGACTATAGACATAGTCCCAAACTCAATCAAACCTTATTCGTAGCATGTGGAGTAAAGCATGATAAACAAAGTAATTCAAGCATGTTAGTAAGCATGTCATAAAGCATGTTATAAAGCATGTTATAAAGCACTACATAAATAGGAATACCAACACAAATATTGCACAAGTAAGCAGTTTAAGTAAACAACCTCATGGAGGAAATCATACATGTCTCTAAGGTAGTTAAGAATTCCATCTCAACACCTACCTAAGGCATCATCATCCAAACACTTACAAGCATTTTCACAAACACTTAAAATACACTATTACAACATACATAGTGTATGTTAGCAAAACATGTATTAAGGCGAATCCTTTCGCCAAGCAATTATTTTACGCATATATAATATATTCATATAGTAAATAATCATGGCAAACACATCTCCAAAATATATACGTATACGGTACTTTCTACAATACACTATTTCTACATATATAGTGTATATTAGCAAAACATGTATTAGGGCGAATCCTTTCGTCAAATAAGTATTTTATCCATATATCATATATTCATACAACAAATAATCATGTCAAACACATTTCCAAAAAAATATACGTATACGGTATTTTCTATGAATACCTAGATATGTAAAATTCCATATTTTACAACTTTAATCGAAACAGAAAACGGAAAGCACTTTGTACATGTGTAATTGCATGCAGATCATGAATCTATCATTATCTGACACTGAAGGCATTGAAAACCATAACCTATACACCTAAAGTCCGTACCTTTTTGTCGTAGAATCGTAACAGAGTCGATAGGATTGCTAAGCTTCCGCATACGACAGTTTGACAACCTATAGAACGAAATAAGTTAGCTATGTCATAGCCTACAACTATCAAAACCCCAAATCAGTTTAGGGTTAGGGTTTCTTACCTAGAAACGGAGCTGAAATCGCCAGGAAAGCGATTAGAAAAGGGCGGTGCAGCTTGTGTAGCGGCAGGGGAGCATGACAGGGAGATTCTCCCACATCTCCCACACTTTCTCTCTCTTTTCTCTAGGGTTTTTCTCAAATTCGGATGGCTGAAATGAGAGAGGGTTTAAGGTCCTTATATAGCCTAAAAACTCACCGAAATAGACTTGTAGATAAGGTATACTTAGGTTATAACCAAAGTGAGCTGGTTTCAGCTCAACGGAGGACTTCTAACAGGCCTCTTTGAGCTAAAGGTCGGACTTAAGCTCACCTACACCGGATATACGTTCCATTAAGTTTTCGTTCCATTAGGGTTCTCAGATCACGCGTGGTGGACCAGTTTCAGTTCAACGGTCAGTGGATCTCGATCAGAGATTCCGAGTACATGTAAATGTTTATGAAAATTTTCCTGATCCGAGGGTGTAATTCGGTCAGATTCTGACGGTCTGATTGCTTAATATTGATCCGCAAGCAACAAGTCTCAGATTACTATTCAAGATATTTATTTTGTAAAGAAACAAGTGTTCTCACACTCTCTCACTCCGGACTCAAGCGAACAGCCGTGGGACACTATCTGGATTTAATTTCTGAGATGATTGTCAATCCCAGCGTAGCGGTCCTAATTCCTTAACTTGGTATTATTCGAACTTCCGACGTGCGGTCTAAATCTAATACGGAGTTTCAACGTGCTCCCGAGAGCAGTCGGGTAATGAGTTTGATCCGAGATTTTAGGGTAACCTAGCGTCAATGATTCTACAAGTTTTAGGTCTTGCAGATCGTATATAAAGTGATTCAAACAGATTTTGTAGCTAATCTAGTTTAGCACTCAGTTACTTTATCTCATTTCTAAAGATTTAATCCTAAGTGATTTCTGGTCGAGGTGGTACTCAGGCCTTTGTAGTTTGTATATAAGGTGATCCAAGTTATTACACTTAACTAGTTTAAGATAGTGTCTAGGGTGAAAGTACTTAGGAAAATTGAAAGAACAAGGTGGTGAAGGGTTGGATTTGTGAAGGAAATGGGTTTAGAAGTGATTTTAGATTGTGGGATTCAGTTCTGATAGGTTAATAAGGTGTTAGGAGTGGCCCATTGCCTAAGGACGTCTAATTCCAGGTTGGCAAAAAATCCGGGCTGTTACACCTAACCTCATGGGACCCACTCACTAGTGATTGCTCATCAGTAGGACCCACTGGTCTACAACATGCCTGCAGCCTAAGGCCTCTCTAATTCAAGTTATCCACCCAAACCCAACCTTAAAGTCTTTTATATTTAACCCGACCTAACCCCACCCATATACATGTAATTATTCCTAACTCCAAATTCAACCCAATTTTGTTTAGTCCTTGTGTTGGTGTTTTCGACCTGAATGCAACCAGCGGGCCTTCACAACATGACCCAATGCAACCTGAACTCAAGTTAGGTCAATCAGGTTCGGAACCCAAGTTACAACCCTGCAATGAGAGCCGTTGTTTAAAAATAGTTATATGATACACTTGCTTGATATATGTGCACTTAAAACTTGTACACACGACATGCATTAACTCAAACAAAATCAAATACATTATGCAACCCACTATCACTGAGTCACAATACCAATATTAGATTCCTAGAGCAATCCTAAGGTTTTGATTGATGGACACTTATATGTGGGAATTGGAATATTGGATTTTTTTTATTATATCTAACCGTCCAATAAATGTCCACAAATTTGATATCCAAATGATCACATAAACTTAATTTGTGGGTCATGACACTTAGATAATATAGCTTAGACTATTTAATTTTACTAATTGTATGCCACTTGTGCAATTTTTAAGTAATTACTAAATGCTTCCCCATTATTGGTTAGGCTTTGCTAAAGTATTAAACTTTTTATTTCTTATTTTAAATCCAGAGTTTTTCCGACTATATGCCTCAATTTTAACTCATTATCCTTTCTGTGTGTCCCAAACTTTACTTTCCCAAACTATTACCTTGTTGTACGAATGCATTTTTAACAGATGAAAATGCCCCTTGCTTATAATTTATATTCCTTTCACTTGCTTACACCCAAAAAAATGTTAGAACTCATGTGCGAAAATATCCCTTCTTTTCACTCATTTTCTTCCTTAAATCTCCATTGAATCTCCATATACTATCATTGTATATCCGCCATCTTCCATCTTACTCAGGGTTACATTCATTCCCTCAAACTGAATGCATTGATAAACGTGGAATCTTGAAGGCTTTTCTCCATAAATCATGTTTCACTTCAACTCACTCTTCTTCTTCTTCTTCAACACGAATTTCACTAATACGGTGGCTGTGGGAGGTAAGGATGTTTAAAATCTGAAGAATTTACCAAGATCTCAGGCAATTCCACCTAGAATTCCACCTAGAAATTCATGAAACTGATCGAGAAGTCAGCGAAATACTTGCTCAAATTCACCAAAACTCGAGCAACCTCATGAATTTCTCAGTTAAATTACCCGAGTTCTCTATCAATTTAATGAATTTCTCATTCAATTTCATCGAGTTATCGGTCAATTTCACCGGCTTCTCGGTTAATTTCACTAAGTTATCGATCATTTTCATGAAGTTCTCGGTCAATTTCACTCAGTTCGCAGTCAATTTTGTGAATTCCTCACTCAATTTTAATGAGTTGTCACTTAATTTAGATAAGTTCTTGGTCAATTTCATGAAGTTCTTGGTCATACTTGTGAAGTTCTCGGTCAAATTCATAAAGTTCTCGGTCAATTTTATCTAGTTCTAGGTCAATTTCGTGAAGTTATCGGTCAATTTTATCTAGTTCTTAGTCAATTTCATGCACTTCTCGGTCAATTTCACATAGTTATCGGTCAATTTCAAGAAGTTCATGGTCAATTTCATGAAGTTTTGTGGTCAATTTCACTTAGTCCTCGGTCAATTAATGAATTTCTAAGTCAAATTTATGAATTTCTCTGTCAATATCACTCAGTTCTTGGTCATTTTCATGAAGTTCTCGGTCAATTTCCATAAGTACTCGGTCAATTTAGTAAATTTCCTCATCAATTTCATTGACTTCTCGGTCAAATTCAACGGCTTAGAACTCAATTTTACTCAGTTCTCGGTCAATTTCATTATGTTGTTGGTCAATTTCATTACGTTCTCGGTCAATTTCATTAACTTTTCGGTCAATTTGGTGGTCACTGAAATGCTCCGATAAGTCGGCCATATTGTTTGAGAACTTCATGAACTCCCCACAATTAATTGATTGAGAACTTGGAAAATTTGACCGATAAGTCGAGAACTTGGAATATTTCACCTAGTACATTGGTGAATTTTTTACTACTCGATCAATTTCACCTTATACATGTGAATACTAAACGAGTTATATCTTATGATTTGCTCCTATTATGCAATAATTGTCGCAAATGTGTCATTGTGTTTATTTTCAGAAAATGGCTTCGAGAATCATCGTATGCTCATATGGTGGGGAGTTACTAAGTGAAAACAATCAATACACTTACAATGGTGGATAGTCGAAAAGTATTATTGTGGGCGTCGAGACTACATATGAGGATCTTCCATCTAAAATGTATAAGATTGTGAATAGTACGCCAAAGGATTGTGATATTAGGTTGAAAGTATTGTACCCTTGCTCAAACCAATCAATCCCTCCAACTGAAATTGAAGACAACGAAGATGTGAGAGTGTTCTTGGTAGCACAGTCGGAGCATACAGATAAATACATCATTTTAATCATCGAAACAGTGTAGCGCGTTAATGAGATAATACACGAAGACCCTGTGGCTTATAGTGGTGTCGAACATGATGCCCCAGCAATTGGAAGTTTAAGTGAGGAACATTGCATGAAATATGAATATATGGCATCACCTTTACAAGTTCCTCTAAGTAACACTCCACTACTCGAGCCGCTTCAAACATCAAACTTCATGACTAGTCAAGTGAGCTAGGCAGGTGACCTTAACCTCAGAAGTGAATATAGGATATCAACTTTATCTACAAGAGTAGATTTTCCTTCATCATCCAACGCCAAATATGTATGGGGAACCGACATTCCATTGTTCGAGTAGGCTCGAACATCAGACTTCATCACCAGTCAAGTTAATGTGCTTTTTGAGGATGCTACATTCACCAATGCAGACCTTTCACAGTATTCATATTCATTGGATGAGTCAATTGATATAATTGTTAGCCAAACGTTTAAGGACAAGAGCCGATGTCAATATGTTTTAAGCTAATTTGCAATTCGCAACAACTTCCAATAAAGGTCTTGTACTCGTCACCCAAGAAATTCACTGTGGTGTGTTTCGAAGATAAATGTGAATGGAGGGTTCATGCGTCTAAGTTGAATGATATGAGGATATTCAACATAAGGACTTACATGTCCATACATACATGTGGCATTTCATGGATGAAGAGTGATCATTGGCAAGTAAGTAGTAAGTTAACCAGTAAATTGGTTATTAGTTGCATTGAGTAATGCTCAGGATTAAGGCCGAGGGATATTATCTTCATTATGCAAGAGACATAATATTCTTATTAGTTATAAGAAGGCATGGCGCACTAAGTAGATCACAATCAATCACGTAATGGGGTCTTATGAAGACTCTTACAATGAACTCTTGATGTATTTGCATGAGTTGAGAAGGGCAAACCTGGGGACGGTGACTGTCGTGCATCCACAGACGAGTAGGTTCGAGAGATGTTCTGTTGCCCTCGAACAGTGCGTTATAAGTTTTCAAATATCTCTGCGAAGGGTCTTAACTATTGACGACACACATCTAAAAGGCAAGTACAAGGGTGTTCTATTCGTTGCTACAACCTTGGATGACGACAATCATAGTTTTCCAGTCGCTTATGGTATCGAAGAATCAGAGAACAACAGTAGTTGGAATTGGTTCCTTACTCGCCTCAACTGTATGTTAGGGGATCTTCCTATTCTTGTGATTATATCAAACTGACATAAAGGTCTAATGAAAGAAGTTTCCCAAGTCTTCCAAAATGCAATCCATGGCTACTACACCTATCATATATTCTGAAACTTGTTGGACACGTTTAAAGACAAGTTGTTAGAAATCTACTATTGACGAGCTGTAAAGAATTGCAGGAAGGTTGAGTTCGAAAAGTTAATGCATGATATCGAACTTGCCAATCCCTAGTAATGCATGGTTGAGAGAAATAGGGTACGAAAGGTGGGCATCTTCACACTTTTCAGGAAAAAGATTCAACTTGGTCACTACAAAAATATCTGAGTGCGTTAATGCTCTATTCAAAGAAGCACGAGAATACCCTGTGACTATATTGATAGAGACAATCAGATTTAAAATTCAAGAAATGTTCTACAAGAGAAGAGAATCTACATCATCATTTGTAGGATCGTTGACACCGTGGGCCGAGAAACAATTAAAGGATCTCATACCAAAGGCGTAAGATGTTCGCTGTCATGCAATTTCTCGCGATGAATACTATGTTGTGGGAGATTACAATGATACAGTTAAGCTCAATGAGCTTTCCTGTACATGTCGTGAGTTTGATGTAAAAGGGTTCCCTTGTTTTCATGTTCTTTCAACATGTATAAACTATAATCTTCTTCATTATTCATATTTCTCCCCGTTGTACACGACGAGAAATTACCAGATCACGTATGATGATTATATGCACTTAGCAGTGACAAGAGCTAATGGGAAATATCACCCAAATTTCAGGAGTATTGTGCGAGAATAAACCCCCATGGCAGAGGAGGTTAGCTGGAAGACCAAAAAAGACAAGAATTCTTTTCCGTGGAGAGGAATGAAAAATAATAAAGAGCGGAAGTGCAAACAAATGGGGCATAATCGCCGAAGGTGCAAGTTTCTAATACATGTGGAATAATGTAATTTGTAATGGACAGTGAATGATATAAATTGAAGACATTTGTTACATTTTTTAAAATTGCGGATTTACTGCTACGATTTAGACTTTAAAAGAATAGTAATAATCATGAAAAGGGATACTAACCCTGAATATGATCAAAATGAATATGGTCAGTTTACTCAGTTATCGGTCAGCTCACATACAATTTATACGCCTCTTCCATATCCATCACAACTCCCATTTGGCTTATTATATGATTGGCATGAGTTTACAATTAATTAGCATGAGTTATCGATAAAGTGCAAACATCCATTTCAAGCAGTATCAATTTAATTACCAAAACAGTAAAGCGATTAGTTAACATCAACAAAAGAGTCTATTACACCATTATCGGTCGATTTCACTCAGTTATCAGTGAATTTCAATGTGGCATCGGTCAAATTTTCCAACTTCTCGATCAATTTTCATAACTTCTTGATCTATTTCAGTCACTTCGTGGTCAATTTCAGTTACTTCACAGCCAATTTCACTCACTTTGCAGTTAATTTCACTCACTTCGCGACCAATTTTACTCACTTCACGGTCAATTTTCCTCACTTTGTGGCCAATTTCACTCACTTCACGGCCAATTTCAGTCACTTTGCAGCCAATTTTAGACACTCAGCGGTCATTTTCCCTCACTTCGCGGTCAATTTCAGTCACTTCGCGGCCAATTTCACTCACTTTGTGGTCAATTTCACTCACTTCGCGGCTAATTTCATTCACTTCATGATCAATTTCACTCACTTCGCGGGCAATTGCACTCCCTTCGCGGTCAATTTCACTCCCTTCGCAGGCAATTTCACTCACTTTGCGGCTAATTTTACTCACTTCACGATCAATGTCACTGATTTTGTGGCCAATTTCACTTACTCGGTCAATTTCACATAGGTATTGATCAATTTCACTCACTTCGCGGCCAATTTCACTCACTTTGTGGTCAAGAGAGCATCCATGACCAATCATCATAAAACACAAGGCACTCATGCAATTTAGGCAATCTAAAAATATTTTCATTATAGCCAAAAAGGCATTCAATACACGGGTCGACACATCACTTGCAAATAGTTAAGGAAATTGCTAGTTGATTATAAAAGAGAAGACTATGGCTTAACTAATATATGCCTTAACTATTACATGTCAGAAAAATGGAAATAAGTCTAACTACTTCAAGCAAACATACGAGTAACTAATATTAATACTAAACTACTGGTCCCTAGAATCAGGTGAAGGAGAGGGTGCTCCTTCCTTTCGAATGCAACACATCATCGCCTTTATAGTGCGGTATAGCTTTTTGTTCCACTTCTCCTGATTCTTCCAATTCTCTTCCAGTCTGGCCATTTTAGCGTTGAGTGTGTCCAGGCTCTCATGTACACTTTGAGTGGCAAGTGGCCCCTTGCCGGCCCCTTCAGCCTCACCATCCCCATCATTTTCATTTTCATTTTCTTCCTCCCATTCGCTCTCCTTTTCTTCTTCTTCATCCTCTTGATCCCTAAATTCTTCTATTCAGGCCTGTTGTTGCTTGGGGCCCACCCCTGTTGCGGGTCAAATATTGCATATTAGACCCCAGTTATTACTTGGTTTTATGCACATGATAATGCTTAATGTTCTATTTTAATTATATTTATGTTGTAAGGTGAATTCAAGAGCTTGGATTGAAAAGGATGATAAAAGCATGGATTTAACGCTCAAGAATCACCAAATCCATTGGATAGATCGACCATTAATAGTTTGGGGCCACTTGATCTTTGGATATGCTTCAATTTTGGACTCAACCCCTTAAGATCAGTGGGAAACTGAATAAACGGAGTGGATTTCCCTGAATCATCAAGGTGAGCCCCACTTCACGTGGCCAGGGTACATAGCAGGAGTACATTCGCTGTGTACCGAGCCAACAAGACCGGTCAAACCCTGTTTGACCCGCAATTTCAAAGGAAATTCAAATCTCGGTGTTCCTGCTGCAAAAAAGAAACAGGGAACTGCAGTGATTTACGAAGGGCCATCAAGATCGATCCGGATGGATGATCAAAACCGTCCATTTGAAGCAGTGGACCGCCGACCAAAACCTGACAGAGTCTTGTTGGAAACAGACCAGCCGTGGTCCCCCACCGTTCGCTGCAATAAAACTATCACGAAGGATCTGATTTGATGGGCCACCCCGAACTCGGAACGATAACCTCTTCCTCTAGGTCAGAACTTCATGAGGAATCTAATGGAAGGCTCAGATTAGTAAAAACTCCAAATTGTAGACCCCACTGGTGTTACTGCAACCTGCATTACGTAGGGAGTGTGTGTCGGAGAAATCTGGACGATCCGATGATCAAACCTGAGATCAAGAAACTGATCCGAGTCATCCAAATGCAGGAGAAAGAGATTTCGACCACATCCATGTGGTCGGATTGCTTGAATGGAATGGTCTTTCACCTCGAACTCGGATCAACCGCAAGATGTCTCCACAGTTTTGCAGCGCAAGAACAAGAACTTGAGTAAACCGATCCGGCGAATGAGTTCACTGGAAGACTCTGGAAAGATACGCAACACCCTATAAATAGGGTGATATCCAACGACAGCAAGAGGATGAAAAGGAGGAGAGAACAGAAGCAAGAGGAGGAAAAGGAGGAGAACGGAAGCAGAGAGCAAGTGTGGAAAGGCCATCTTCAAGAGTTTTTCTTTTCCCTTCCCTTAATTATTTTTTTAATGATTTTGTTAAAGAGATTTTAGTTCAATCATGTTTATGGTTGGCTAAACCTCTTAGCTAGGGCTAAGAGGTAAAGCTTGTAGCGTGATGGGATGTTTTCTATTTCTTTGATTCATGTTTATATTGAGCTCTCTTTGATTCTAGTTTGATTATAAGGAATACTTTCAGTTTTTAATGGTTTGTTGTGACTTAGATTACAATGGATTTGTGATTGCTTTAAGTATGTTCTTTTCATTATTGAGATTGTGGTTTTAGGAAATCCTGTTGTTCACCATCGTCCCTTAAGCATGGTTGGATGATGAAATCCTCCCTAACCCCCACAATTCTCTTAGATTGGTTGTGGATTGGTAAATTCTGTTGTTTGCTTTATCTCATGGGCATGGTTTTGTGATGGAATTAATTCTAGTTCTCATACCTCTCATCCATTGAGAACTAGGTCAAAGGAAGTTCTGATTTGATTTTACCAAGACATCTTCTAATTAGATAGGATGTGACTCCAATTCCGATCATGTGACTTGAATCAAGCATAGATCTCCCTGATCTTTACAAGTGGATCCTTAGAAATCCTACTTTCCCACCTTTGAAGTTTTTCATTAAATCTCTCACAATTACTCTCTATACGTCCAGATTTAGGTTTTCATCTTCTTCTAGTTCTAGTTCTAGTTACTTTTAGAAGACACACAAGTTCAGTCCCTATGGATTCGACCTCGGTCTTACTGAGATTATTACTACATCGCGACCCTACACTTGGGGTTGTGAACAACCCCCATGCGATTCAAAGTATAATCACTCCACATCCTAACCGGCTCGGGATTTCCATCCGATCCCCCGATCCCGTTCTGGCGAGCTAGCTCATAAATCGAACTGCTAAAAGGGAGGCCTAAGGTCTGTAAAAGTATCACGTTGGGGATGCACACATCTTCTCCACAGCCCACTTAGTAGAGGAATTCTACCAAATAGCGGGTGCATTCTTGTAACGCCTTGAAAATCGAGGGTCGAGCGGATGCCCAACTCTCGAGTTCCAACGCATCCCTTATGCAACATAGATAATGATGATTTTATGTTGTTCGTATTAGTGCATTAAACATGAATGAGATTATACCAAATCAGCATATCATACTCCAGAGATAGTTAAATTACGCAAGTGGAAGACTGTGATAAGTATATAGAGCATACAAGTGATTGTAAGTCCCCAGAGTATAATCGTCACCAGGTTAAGTAATTACATGTATAGTTCTAAAATATATAGAATGATAAAGTGCAATATCATCTATCCATATCCCTATAACCCCGATATGCAACTCCAGGTCTATATAGACTCGCCAGAGAATTCCATGAAGGAGAACTCCTCCTCGTCATCATAGAAGACAGGCTCCATCTCGTAAGCCTCGTCATCACCTGAAACTATAATAGTCTGGTTGGTGTTTTAAAACACCGTCCCAGAGTGGGAGTGAGTGATCAACTCAGTGGAGCTATAAGGCAAAGGTTAACATGTTATCAATTCAGTCAAGCAGTAATGATAAAGCAATACAATAAGCATTCTTAAGTACTCTGGTTAATGCAAGGATGATATGTGTTAATGATGCATGCCCTCGCTTGCACTCCCTTTATGACATCATCTCATGATCGTGCATGCAACCCTTCCACTGTGATCAACTCCTACGCCAAAGGCACATGCAATGTGGTGCATGATCATGTTAGCCCAGTCCTTTATTAGACCCATTCATAAAGCAGGTTTGGGAAGTTAAGGTACCTCCCTTTATATTATTTACCCAAACAATGATCCATCTAGGGTTGTTAATCCTATTTAATCGCAGACGATAGGCAAGTTATAGGGCAACGTCACCCCTGATTTAGAATAGAGGATAGATAAGTTCAGGTCACTACGAAGAGGCTCGTCACCTCAGCATAGGCCTTAGTTTATACTCGAGGTCACTACGGGAAGGCTCGTCACCTTAGCATAGGCCGACAACTCGAATACAGTGTCCTATACCAGCATATTCGGATAACGAGTTTGGTTTACTTACTAGACACTACAGGGATGCTCGTCATCCCGGCGTAGGCCGACAACTCAATTACGGTGTCCTATACCACCATGCCCGGCTCATGAGTTTTAGCAGATCGTGGTACCAAAGTTAAACAGGCTTTTCACCGGTAAGTTGGTACCTTAGATTTAAGCAGTAGCGTTTATACATGGTAAACATACATTGGCTAATCGGGTTACTAGACAAGCTCGACTGATACAAGCGCATATTGAATTAATTGACATGGAGCGCATACGCACTCCTTGTGGCCTAACCACTATCGATAATCACCGTATGACTCGAATTCATCGAACGGGTCTGTGGTGGCTAAACTGATTCAGCCACTCGATCGAAAGTCATTACCGATTGCCTGGACTACATCGTAGTCCCAATCACTCTAAAAAAATTTCATTCACATGTGATAGTCAAATACATTATGTGACAACCAATCTAAATATAAATCTCATTTGAGCATTTCAACAAACACATAGTGCACATGTTATTTATACATAGGCGTTTCATCTATAAATCACCTAAAAGTAAGATAGGTTACATAAAGGAAACTATAACTATAGATAAGAGAATTGAGAATTCCATCTCAACACCCTCATTAAATACATTTCAACAAGCATTTTCTCATTCAGGCATTTTATCAAACACTTAGACTACACATATCACATACATGTAATAAATTAGTTAAAACATATATTATAGCAAATCCTTTCACATAGGGGTTGCCACACGTACAACAAGCATGTATTCTCGAACAAAAATCATGCCAAGCAACAAATCATAATTCTATATTCATTCAAACATTTCAATAAACACATGGATTGCATTATAATCAACATAGTACATATATATGTGTAGTACGTGAAAAAACATTATATCTTAGTATGTGTGATAGCAATCAAGCCAGTCATAAATCATTACTGACATTGAAAGCCTTGAAAACCATAACCTGAACATTTATAGTCCACACCTTAAAAGTGCCATGGTTTGTTAATTAGCGTGAGTGTTAAGTCAGTTAGACTACAGAGGCTGATAAGAAGATCAATTTAAGTATCTACCTCAACCGGATGTGTGCAAGCTTGCTACAGGTAAATCTGAGCCCCACATCCCTTGTCCTAAATCACCAAGTATACTAAAACCCTTAAAAAATGTTAGAATATCATAAGGTTTAAGGCAGACGCTTGAATTGATCTTCCTAAGACTACAGGTCAAGCAGCTATATGATGGAATCTTTATCTATAAAACCAAGTATGCGAACGATTTGGTGAAAATGTTTAGTCTTGAATTTGGTCGCTCTTATCACACTCCCATGAGTTCCACACTCAAACTTTCCAAAGATACAAATGACAAGAGTGTGGATCAACATCTCTACCGAAGTATGATAGGTAGTCTACTATATCTCATAGCTAGTCGACCTGACATATCTTTTAGTGTAGGAGTATGTGCTCAATATTAGGCAGATCCTAAGGAATCTCACCTAACGGCCATTAAGAGGATCATTAAATACATAGCAGAAACTACCTCCTTCGGACTGTGGTACCCATTTGATACATCTAGCATCATCGCTGGATACTCTGATGCCGACTGGGTAGGAAATTTGGATGATCGAAAATCAACAAGCGGAGGATGTTTTTATGTTAGAAACTGTCTAGTCTCTTGGCAGAGCAAGAAGCAATATTCAATATCATTATCTACCGCTGAGGCTGAATATGTTGCCGCTGGAAGTTGCTGTGCACAACTCCTTTGGATGAAGCAGATGTTGTTGGACTACGGGATTGAACAATCCACGATGAGTCTTTTCTGTGATAACACAAGGGCAATCAACATTTCTAAGAATCCTGTTCAACACTCTCGGACTAAGCACATTGACATCCGTCATCATTTTATCCTAGAACTTATTGAAGACAAGATTATTACATTGGATTATGTTTCCATAGAAAAGCAACTTACAGACATCCTCACCAAACCTCTTGATACAAATAGGCTTAGTGACCTTAAAAAATCCATTGGGGTCTGCACTCACTAAATCTCAGTAGACATGAGCAACACAGGTCATGACATTCTCGATGATATCTGAACAGTGTTAATAACATCAAAATTTACAGATCAATGATATTTAACATCGATGAAATTGAAGAAACTTGGGAATGCATGATGATAACTGGTGGTTCTTTCTAATGGTTGAGCTGAAAATATTTTTTATAACTGTTAATTTACTTCAAATATTGGGCAATTTATTTTGGATATTTTTGCATATGGCTGAATGAAATTCTCATATTTACTGCCATTTTTATGTTTCAACGATCCCCTGATTTATCTAATATGGAATGCATGTGATGCTTATAATGAATATTCTAACTGCTATATCACTGCATATATTTGATATGCTATGTATATAGATTCACTGCAAATGATGTCTGATTCAGCAACTGATTGACCATTATACATCTATCTATTATATGCATATTCCTCTGAATGATGATTCTCCCAAATACTTATCTCTTTAGTCAATATCAACTGCTATATCTTTGTCAATGACTGACAAAAAGGGGGAGAACAGTTCAAACACCCCGAACGGAAAATTGTATATATGCTTGAATGATGTTGCAGGTGTTAGGGAGAGCAGCTGCATCAAGCGAGGGAGAGTTTGCAGTTAGGAGGAGCAGATACTGAGCTGTGTACATGGGTTCAATAGAAATTGTAAAATTGTGTAAAATGCATGTACACACAATTTAGGATGTGTTTGTCCAATACTCTATAGTGTTTTGGGATTTTGTCACGTAATTGACAAAGGGAGAGATTGAAAGTGCCTTGGTTTGTTAATTAGTGTGAGTGTTGAGTCAGTTAGACTACAGAGCCTGATAGGAAGATCAATTCAAGCGTCTGCCTCAACTGGATGTGTGTAAGCTCGTCACAGGTAAATCTGAGCCTCACGTCCCTTATCCCAAATCACCAGGTATACTAAAACCCTTAAAAAATGTTAGAATATCATAGGATTTTTAGGGTAAGAAAACATTTTTCAAAATAGGGAAATTATCTAAGTTTTCGTGCCTTGTCGATTTTATCGATACACATCTCAATATGATCGACCTGCTCTGTCGAGTCCTCGATGCTTCATCGATACTATCAGAAAGAGGACCAAATATGTCCAACAACCTTATACACATCTGGAAGGAATTATCGATGTATCGATACACTATCGATATCATCGATATTCAAATCTCGAGTCTATCGACGTTGACTCGATCTTATTAACAGGCAAAATTTCGGCACCCCTGTTTTTCTTAAAGAATATCATATAAGCTTCGATATATCGAAGCCTCCTCGATACCATTGAAATTCAAACCTCGATGATATCGGTAGGCCCTCGATGATATCGGTCTTATGCGGCAAGTTCTCCATCAACATATTTCAGGGTGTTTTATCTATGATCAGGGGTCACTCGATAGAATCGATATTCAAATATCGATGATATCGATGTCGTATCGATTGCATCAAACATGGACATAAACTGTCCAGCAAGCTTTATGAAAAATCCTTTTGATTTATCAATGCATCGAACAGCTATCGATATCATCGACATCCAAATTTCGATGATCTTGAAGGTCCCTCGATCACTCATGAAAACCTGAAATATTTCAAGGCAAGTCTCTCTCGTTTTTTAAGTGTCGATGGATCGAACCTCTCATCGATAGAATCGGAGTTCGAAATCCGATGACATCAATAATTGTTTCGATTCATCTACCAGTTGGCAATAGGTTTCAAAAGCATATGACATTGAGTTCGAGTCATCGAGCGGACCATCGATGCTATCGAGAGTATACGCTCGATGATATCGAACCTGATCGATAATATCGAGTTCTATTATAAATGTGACCGTTTTATATCCGTTGAAACCTTTTTGCCTATATATAGAGGACTTGTCTATTGTTGCTGTGAGAGAAAGAAGAGAGAGCTTTTGTGTGTATAACCTTAAATCTTATACCCAAAGCCCTTTCTCTCAAGGAAGTTCATCCTCCAATCCACCGTCACCATTGATATTCAATAGAGTGGATTGGGGAATGAACTTCCGTATTCAAGGATCCTCCAGCTACTACCTTAATGACAAATCATGAAGTTGGGATGCCTTGAATGCATAGATGATTGAAATCGCTCTATCTTCCTTATAGGAAAATCTTTTGAGAGTAGAATTTCATCATAACGTTAACCCAACCCGTTGCCATGCATTAGTACATCTTTTGAGTTGTGGATCAAGAAGACCGAAGACTCTTCATCAACAAAGGAGGAGATCTTCATCAACGTGTTTAATGGGACTCATCCACTTATCTATAAGTATCTAGAGTTCAGAGGACACTTGTGATCATTCCTTTTTAGGATTGGGTCTTAGGTGTTTCTCACCCCTTCAAGCCCTCGTAGGAGGCCTTCAGCAGGAGTGTACGTGGTGGGTGCGTTGTGTGGACCCTTGCTCTGTGGAGAGCATAAACATCTGGTTGAAGGTGAACCAGTCAAAACCTTAGGTTTAAGGTGAACCGTGTGAAACCTTGGGTTTGGGGTAAACCGCGTAAAACATCTGGTAGGGTCTTATGGAAGATCCTTAGCCAGTGTACCTAAAAGTGGGTGCGTTGTGTTGACCCTTGCTCGTGAGAGTATAAACAGTCAGCCTCAGTGTAGGTTGTAAAGGTTGAAAGTGAACCTGATTTAAAACCTTAAGTTTGAGTTGAATCGCTGTGAAACCTCCTTAGTGAAATTCGGCACACTTAAGGGTTGAGTGCGTCTGCCGAGAGTGGAGTAGATTGATCGTTGAACCACTATAAAAATGACTGTGTTTGAGATTGTTATCTTTCTGATTGCGTGATTTACTTTACTACTTTTTATTTGAATATCTGAGATCACACCTGACACACATACACAATCATATCCATCATAAACTAGTATCCTTAATGCTTTCTTATTAAATAGTTTGTGATTGAATCCTCTACCAGGCTTGGAAGCCAGTAGAGTTATTTTTTAGTAATCCTAATATGAGCTTGTTGTTAGGATTAGTGTAATAGGATTTAAAATAAACCATAAAAACTTTAAAAGTCCTATTCACCCCCTCTAGGACATATTGGCATATCCCTACTTCAACTAAAGCGGTCTTTACCGCTATTTCACTCCTTCCGTTGGTAAACCAATTAAGAACATGGTTCGAACGCTATGCCTTCGTTTACGGCACAACGGCTACCTGAATCATGAAATAAGTTAGCTATTTCGATGATTCATCTATCTAGATACCTAAAACAGATTAGGGTTTGGATTTCTTACCTAAAAATGGAATCGGAATCGTCGGTGTAGCGATACAAGACGGATGATTCGGCATGTGGAATGGTGGGATCGAATATCGGAAGCAAACCTCACTTTTCCTCACTTTCTCCTTCAATTTTCTCTCTTTTCGCTCCTAGGATTTGGAAATGCGTATGGAATGAGAGAGGGGTGGGTTAAGGCCCTTATATAGGCCCAAAACTGATGTCAATGGCCCCAGGGCCATGGTATACTTAGGTTATAGCCAAAAGTTGGCTGTTTCGGCCCAACGGAGCCCATCTGGAGGTCCATTTCCTGCGTACGGTCCAGTGAAAGTTTTCTGACAATGGATCTATGTTATGTTAAGTTTTTGGTCTGATCAGATTTATAGATTGACCGCGGAGGACCAGTTTCAGTTCAACGGTCATCATCTCTCGATCAGGGCCACAAGTACACTGACATGTGTAGGAAAATTTCTCTGATCCAAGGATGTAGTTAGGTCAGAATCTAACGGTCAGAAACCTTAAATTTAGCTTGCAAGTGAACGATCCAAATCACTTAAATCTGAGTTCATTTCCTAAAGGTATTCGCGTTTCTCACACACTTCGCTCCAGGCTCAAGTTGTGCATTTCGGGATATTATTTGGACTTGATTTTCGAGATGGTTGTTAAGCCCAGTAAGGCAGTCATAATCATATAGTTTCGTGGTAATTGAACTTTCGACGTGCGGTCCAAGTTTGATACGGAGTTTCAAGATGCTCCCGAGAGCAATTGGGTTTTGAGATTGATCCTAGGTTTTTAGGGAATGTAGAGTTAGTGATTTTTCTGGTTTTGGGTCTTGCAGTTCGTATAGAAAGTGTTTTGAGCTAATTTACTAATCAATTCAGTTTAGTACTTAATTAATTTTCATCTAATTTCTAAGGGATTCGGTCCTTAGTGATTTCTGCCTGAGGTGGTACTTGGGTCTTTGTACAGATTTTTTCGAGATGTTATAATCTTCCCCCCTTAAAGAAAAATTTCATCCTCAAAATTAGTACCTTTTCGTACTCCTTAAGAATCTGAGAGTAGTTCTTATGAACCTCGGCCTTTGTTTCCCAAGTAGTCTCTTCCTCAGTGTGATGTGTCCACAACACCTTCACAAGTAGGATAACCTTACTACACAGCACCTGCTCCTTCCGATCTAGAATACGCGTCGGTCGCAGTACATAAGTAGCATCCTCACTCAACTGTACCTGCTCCCATCTAATAATGTGGGAAGGATCAGGAATATATTTCTTCAACATTGATACATGAAATACGTTGTGCACGCCCGCGAGTGATGTGGGCAAAGCAAGGCGGTATGCTACCATACCCACTCGATCTAGTATCTTGAATGGGCCATTGAATCTTGGCGTGAGCTTCCCTTTTTTTCTAAACCGGAGGACTCCATTCATTGGGAAAACTTTCAGGAATACATGGTCCCCAACCTCAAACTCTAGTGGTCGCCGTCTCGTATCGGCGTAACTCTTCTATCTGCTCTGTGCCACAAGAAGTTGACGCTTGATAATGTCGATCTTCTCCGAGATCGCCTGCCCTAATTCTGGGCTAATCATACTCTTCTCGTCAACCTCTGCCCAGTAATGTGGCGCTCTACAGGGGCGCCCATACAGCGCTTCGTAGGGGGCCATGCCAATACTCGCCTGAAAGCTGTTGTTATAAGCGAACTTCGCATAAGGAAGACAATCATCTCAACTATCGTTGAAATCAAGCACACAATCTCGCAACATGTCTTCTAACACTTGATTCACCCGTTCCATCTGCCCATTCGTCTGTGGGTGGAACGCAGTACTAAACTTCAGTTTCACACTCATTACTTTCTGGATACGAGTCTAGAAGATAAATGTGAATCACGTGTCTCTGTCCGACAAGATCTCCATAGGAACTCCATGCAGACGTACTATCTCCTTGATGTATAGCCTGGATAAATCGTCTGCTGAGTTTGAGACTCTAATAGGGAGAAAATGAGCCGATTTCATCAACCGATCCATGATCACCCAAATGGAGTCATGTCCCTTCCTTATCTTTGGTAACCTCGAAATGAAATCCATAGAAATGAAATCCCATTTCCACTCTGCTATGGGCATGGGCTGAAGCAATCAAGGAGGTCGGCGATGCTCTGCCTTGATCTACTGGCATGTGAGACAACGAGACACATAATTTGCTATGTGGGCCTTTATGTTGTCCCACCAGTACAACCTCTTCATGTCTCGATACATCTTTGTACTATCAGGAAGCATAGTCATCTTCGAATTGTGAGTAGCTTCGAGAACTTCCCTTCTCAAGTCATGAAGATTTAGGATGCATAGGCGGCCAAGATAACGTAGACCCCCATCCGTACCAACTCTCCATTTTGAGTCTTTACTGTTGCTCAACTGCTCTCTCATCTTTGCCAATAGCTCATCGTCTTTCTGAGCCGCAATGATCCTATCATCAATGAGTGGCTACACACGAACGTGTGAGACGCTCTCGAATGGCTCCTCTACCGTAAGCTTCTTCTCGAAGTCTCACACAAACTCGACCATATTCCACTCCTCCATCATTAGCGGGGCCGCAAATGCTATCGTCTTCTTGCTGCTTAACATGTTTGCCACAAGATTGGCCTTACTAGGATGGTAGAAGATCTTAAACTTAAAGTCCTTCAAGGTTTCCATTCATCGCCACTGCCTCATATTCAAGTATCTCTATGTGAATATGTATTTGAGGCTCTTGTGGTCGTAAAAGAGCTCGAACTCCTCTCCGTAGAGGTAATGTGTCCAGAACTTTAATGCAAAGATGACGGCTGCTAACTCCAGGTCGTGCGTAGGGTAGTTTTCCTCATGTTTCCTCAACTATCGTGTTGCATAGGAAATAACCCTGTCCTTCTACATCAGAAGACATCCAAATCAACATGAGAAGCGTCGGTGTATATAATATACTTGACCCCTTGCTTTGGCAATACTAGCACAGGGATGGGCGTCAACTTGTCCTTCAGTTCCTAAAAAGCTGCTTCTGCCTTCTCATTCCAGGCAAACTTAAGGTCTTTCCGAGTCAGTTGAGACAACGGTCTGACTATCTTAGAAAAGTCCCTAATGAATCGACGGTAGTAGCTTGCCAAGCCAAGAAAACTCCTCACTTCAGTAATCTAACCGGGATGCTCCCAGTCCTGAACTGCGGTCACCTTAGCAAGGTCCACAACTATTCCTTCCTTGGACACCACATGTCTTAGGAACTTGACTTCTTCTTTCCAGAAGTCGCACTTCTTGTACTGAGCGAACAACTGGTTCTTCCTGAGAGTATCAAAGACTGCTCGCAGGTGCTCCTCGTGATCTTCTCGACTCTTAAAGTATATCATGATGTCATCTATAAATACGATGACGAATCGGTACAGATACGGCCGAAATACTCTGTTCATCAGGTCCATGAACATGGCTGGTGCGTTTGTGAGTCCAAATGACATCACAAGGAACTCGTAGTGCCCAAAACTGGTTCTGAACGCTGTCTTCTGCACGTTCTCATCCCTGACTCGCAACTGGTGATACTCTGACTGTAAATCGATCTTCGAGAAATACTATGCCCCCTTTAATTGGTCGAATAGATCATCTATCCCGGGTAAAGGGTACTTGTTCTTCACCGTCACTTGGTTCAACCTGCGATAATCAATATACAATCGCAGTGACCTATCCTTCTTCTTCACAAACAACACAGGTGCTCCCCAAGGGGATACACTTGGTCGTATGAAACCTGCGTTTAACAGGTCGTCAATCTGTCTCCTCAACTCCTCCATTTCACATGGAGGCATGCGATAAGTCGGTAGTTAAATGAAAGTCGCACCAGACATAAGGTCAATGGTAAAATCGATCTCGTGTTGAGGAGGTAATCCAAGTATCTTCCTGAACATGTCCGCAAAATCCTGAACTACTGGCGTGTTCCCAAGTGTCGGACCATCAACATTCTCTAGCAGGGTAGCATAACAATTAATGCGGTAGTACCAACTGACCTGCACTGGGAATGTAAAGGTCGTGCCTTCAAGTCCATGGGCTGTCACCACCCTAGTATCATAATCGATCTCTGCCTTCATCTCGGTGAGCCAATCCATATCGAGAATTACATTGTAATGACATAGCGGGGCAATAATCAGGTCGACGAGTACTGTTATGCTTCTTAAGTCTATCGAATAACCCTTACACATCTTGGTAGTGTCTGAGAAGGTCCCTGTGGTGGTAAGGAGTCTCAACCTAACCATAGGACTAGTTTTCAACCCCAATCACTTGACTGCTGGGCATGATATGATAGAGATAGTAGACCCAGTGTCCACCAATAAGAAGACTAGTGTACCTTTGATATGTGCTATAACTTTAAAGGCCAGTAGTGCTGCAGTTGCTGTCTCGGATGCCTCAGCTGCAAGTGAGTGCACCTGAGCCTGTTGAGAACGGTTCGGTTGCGGTGCTATAGGCCGTTGAGGTGGCTTACTATGTGGTACATTAGGCCTATAGAAAGGCTGTGCTGGCAGTACTGATTGTAAAGGTGGAGCTGATATGGCTTGAGGAAGCTGAAGATTGATCTTTTGAGGTGACGAGAAGCCATTATCCCTTATCTTGGTGAAGCAGTAAGTATCTGTATGGCTTGACTTCTTGCATTAAGTGCACCAAAAGTCTAATCGCCTCATCTGGGCTAGTGGAACCATAAGTCTGGGAGGTGAGTCTGCACGGGACCTCTTGTCAAGAAACGGTCTGCTCGATAAATCTGGTTGAGGCCTCAGAGCCATGGGTACATGTGAACAGGATAGCCTATCCCCTTCCTGCTCAGTTCGCAGGGACATGCTCACTAGCTCAGCATAGTTAGGTATGCTAGTGCAACACATCTTCGTACGTATCTCGGGCCGTAAACCCTTCGAAAATCACCGTATCTTCATCAGCTCGTTCGCTAGGATCAAAGGAGCATATCTAGCCAGCTCCGTAAAGTGGTTCTCATACTCTGCTACAATCATCCCTCCCTATTGGAGGCAAAGGAACTCTCTCTCCTTTTCATTACTGTAGGTGAGAGGGAAGTACTTCCCGGGGAAGCATGTCTCAAAAGCTTCCCACGTCCATACATAGTCAGTAGCCACGGTCCGAAGGATGCTATCCCACCAGAGACTGGCCTCCTTCTTAAACATGTATGTGACCAGTTCAACCTGCTTTGCCTCAGTGCAGTGCAACGACTTCAGCATCTTAGTGATGCGGTCAAGCCAATACTCGGCCTCCTTGGGTCGGTGAGTACCCGTAAAAGTAGGAGGTCGGAAGCGCTGGAATCATTCGAATAAGCTGCCGACATTCATGTTTCCAGTAGGCTGCACAGGTGGTGCAGGTGCAAGCGGGACCGCATGCATATTCTGGGCAATGGCCTCCGCAATGGTGGCAAAAAACTGTTGCTGTTGCTATTGGTGTTACTGTATCAAGAGCATCATCTGCTCTAACCTATCAGGAGGAGGAGCCGCCTGAGGTATGTGAGGCGTCGAAGTAGACGCATAGTTCAGCTTGGGAACCGGTGGTACAACATGTGTTGGCCCATTAGTGGGGCCAGTGGCTGGCTGTGAATCCGGTATAGTCTCGTGATCTGGGCCTAAACTGGGGTCCGTATGGCTATCACTGAAGGGTGGTACCCTGTCGTTGATTCGCCAAGTATAAGACGTGCAGTGCTCCAAGTGACCTTAGGTGGCATTCCCTATATATAACATAGGGTGCAACCTGAGTAAGATTCAGCATAAACAAACATACACTCATCCACACTTCATTCACATTCCAAACCGAAAGAGACTTTATGCATTTCATTTACCAAAATTGTCACAATACATGAGATGTAGTATTACATGGATCATGAAAGAAGATGCATGTGAGCTAATCTAAGAAAAGTTTCAAACACTAAAACATATCAACCACTCTACCATACTACCAAGTCTATCAAGACTATAACATAGAAAACAGGAAAGCAAAGAAACCCAAAGACGACTTCAACAGAGGACTAGTCGTCCGAATCTGGTGATGGAGGAGGAGCACCCTTGTCCTGCATGTAGCATAGGATAGTCTTCAAGGTGCGAGACACCTTCTTAAAATTTTGTTTCATGAAGGCCTGATTCTCTTCAAGTTTGGCCCAGGTCTCACTGACCTCCTGTCACAGAGTGACCTGGCCCTCCTCGATCTGAGTCAAACGGGTTTCTATAGCAGCCCGATCACTGTCGCACTCATGTGTAGCAGGAGGAGAGCCCTCATCAGTGTCTTGGGCCTCCTCTTCTTCTTCTTCCTATTATTCCTCTTTCTAGATTTCTTCCTCTATCTTATCTCTGCCTTCTTCATCACTCTCTTCTTCTTCACTTCCCGTCTCATCCTCACTCTCATTGAGTCGGGCTTTGTGTTATCGTGGCCCCAAATTCATGTTGTTGAGAGTAGTGTCATTGATGAAATGGATCGGCGTAAGCCTTTTTGAGCCAAGTCTGTAACCGAACTCACGAGCAAGCTTGCATATAAGTCGGCCAAATGGGAGTGAAATTCTTGTAATAGGAGAGCGTGCGGTCTGAACTATCTGTAGTAGTACATACGTAGGCAAGCACAGCTTGTCTCCTTACTTAGCTCGGTATAGGAAATCTACCATCAGATGTGTGCACTCACTGTGATTGTTCCATCTGGGATACATGTTATGTGTGAAGATATGGTGGAGCAGGCGGAAGTCAAGAGTCATTCTGGAGCTAGGATGCAGTTGCCTGGATTCTAGTGGACCAGTCAGCCACAAAGAAATCGTGTGCAATGATCTTTTTCATGCTCACTCCTAAGGTTCTTCTCGCTAGTATGAACCTCACCAAGCGGCATCCTCATGAGTTGGGCTATCAAGCCCACATCAACTGTGGCTTCCTGCCTTCCCACGAGAATTGTGAACTGTAAAGGCTCTAGCGATGACTCTCGTATATGGGCGTAGAAGGCTCAGACAGTGCACTTGTTCGCACGAGACTTACCCTCGAATATAGGACCCCACCCGACGTCCAACAGGAGATCCATCACCGGGTAAAGCCCAAATAGTTTCTCGTCCACGTGTGCTTCAAAGAGAACCTTACGGCCTTGAAATCTTCTATGCACCATATCTGCCAGTAGAGCTCTCTCAAGAGGAAGCTGGGGATCAAGGTCCTGCTTCGTCCTGATCTCTCGATCGATGCCTGAACTTGCTTTAACGCTTTTTTGCCTCCTCGAATGGGTAGGGCGGCTAGGCCCGACTTCATCCGTGGAAGCCCTCTTTTTCTCCATGAGAGAAAGAAGTGTGAAAAGCAAGAAAATCACCGCACGAGCTCGAAAAGAGCCATTTGAGAAAAATAAAGTGGAGGTATAGAATGGGTTGTTGGACTTTGAGATTTTTGAGACATAAAGTAGGGTTTGTGTGCTCAAATGGGAGGAAATGAGGGAGATAGGAGGTGAGTTTGAAAGGAATGGTGGGAGGTGTGTAGGGAATGCAGAAAATGAAGAAGATATGAGGATAAAAGAGAGATTTGAGAGAGAAAGATAGAATTTTGGGGGATTTGGAAAGCTTGGAGGTGTGCAAGAGAGGAAAATGAAGCAAATGGGGCTATTATAGGGGTCGCCACACTTTTGCATGGGCCCCACTATCATGTACATGCGTCGGCCCGACCGGCTCGGCGTTGCCCGACAGGCCCACTGTCCACGGAGGGTGAGGCCTCTCCGATGGGGCGATGCCATCACTGTTCGCTGGACAGTGGGGCGATGGCTCACCCCAGGGGCGATGACATCTCCCCCGGGGTGCTGTATGTGTGCGAGGTCCACTTTGGATCCCCCGATTTGCACTGTTTAGGCCCATGAGTCCGTTTGAGCCATTTTCGGAGTCCATCTCACATATATTCACGCACTTTGGGTTCTTTAAGTGTGAAATACATCGAATTAAGGTCTAAACCCATCGATAGATGATCTAGAAAAGAACTGGGATCACCTCACATGATCACAGATGCGTACGGGTCCTGTTTTAAAGGTCAATTTTGCTCGTTGGTGAAACTTGGGATCCTACGATCATTTTTACATTTTATTGCTCCCTCCTAAGTCAAAGTACATTAGTGTGAGTCGAGTTACCAAAACTTAGGTCCATTTTAATTTAAATCATGCTCTAATACCAACTTATAATGCCCTAAAAATGAATGAGATTATACCAAATCATTTATGCAGCATAGATAATGATGATTTTATGTTGTCCATATTAGTGCATTAAACATGAATGATATTATACCAAATCAGCATATCATACTTCAAAGACAGTTAAATTATTCAAGCGGAAGACTATGATAAGTATATAGAGCATACAAGTGATTGTAAGTCCCCAGAGTATGATCATTACCAGATTAAATAGTTACATGTATAGTTCTAAAATATACAGAATGATAAAGTGCAATGTCATCTATCTATATCCCTGTAGCCCCGATACGAAACTCCAGGTCTACATAGACCCGCTAGAGAGTTGCATGTAGGAAAACTCCTCGTCATCATAGAAGACAGGCTCCATCTCGTAAGCCTCATCATCACCTAAAACTACAACAGTCTGGTTGGTGTTTTAAAACACCGTCTCAGAGTGGGATTGAGTGATCAACTTAGTGGAGCTATAAGGCAAATGTTAATATGTTATCAATTCAGTCAAGCAATAATGATAAAGTAATACAACAAGCATTCCTAAGTACTCTGGTTAATGCAAAGATGATATGTGTTAATGATGCATGCCCTTGCCTACACTCCCTCTGCGACATCATCTCACGATCGCGCATGCAATCTTTCCACTGTGCTTAACTCCTATGCCAAAGGCACATGCAATGCGGTGCATGATCGTGTTAGCCCAGTCCTTTATTAGACCCATTCATATAGCAGGTTTGGGAAGCTAAGGTGCCTCCCTTTATATCATTTACCCAAATAATGATCCATCTAGGGTCGTCAATCCTATTTAATCGTAGACGATAGGCAAGTTATAGGGCAACGTCACCCCTGATTTAGAAATAGTGGACAAGCAAGTTTAGGTCGATATGAAGAGGCTCATCACCTCAGAGTAGGCCTTAGTTTATACTCGAGGTCACTACGGGAAGGCTCGTCACCTTAGCATAGGTCGACAACACGAATATAATGTCCCATACCACCATATTTGGCTCACGAGTTTGGTTTGCTCACTGGACACTATGGGGATGCTCGTCACCCCAGCGTAGGCCGACAGCTCGACTACGGTGTCCCATACCACCATGCCTCGCTCATGAGTCTTAGCGGATCGTGGTACCAAGGTTAAACGGGCTTTTCACTAGTAAGTTGGTACCTTAGATTCAAGCAGTAGCGTCCATACATGGTGAACATACATTAGGCCAATCGGGTTATTAGACAAGATTGACTGGTACGAGCGCATGTTGAATTAATCGACATAGAGTGCATACGCACTCCTTGTGGCCTAACCACTGTTGATAATCACTATATGACTCGGATTCATCGAGCGGGTCCGTGGTGGCTAAACTGATTTAGCCACTCGATTAGAAGTTATTACCAATTGCCTGGACTACATCGTAGCCCCAATCACTCCAAAACAATTTCATTCACATGTGATAGTTAAATACATTATGTGATAACTAATCTAAATATAAATCTCATTTGAGCATTTCAACAAACACATAGGGCACATGTTATTTATACATAGGTATTTCATCCATAAATCGCGTAAAGGTAAGATAGGTTACATAAAGGAAACTATAACTATAGATAAGAGAATTGAGAATTCCATCTCAACATCCTCATTAAATATATTTCAACAAGCATTTTCTCATTCAGGTATTTTATCAAACACTTAGACTACACATATCACATACATGTAATAAATTAGTTAAAACATATATTATAGCAAATCCTTCCACATAGAATTGCCACATGTACAACAAGCATGTATTCTCGAACAAAAATCATGGAAAGCAATAAATCATAATTCCATATTCATTCAAACATTTCAACAAACACATGGATTGCATTATAATCAACATAGTACATATATATGTGTAATATGCGAAAAAACATCGTATCTTAGCATATGTGATAGCAATCAAGCTAGTCATAAATCATTACTGACATTGAAAGCCTTAAAAACCATAACCTAAACATTCATAGTCCGCACCTTCCGTCGGTAAACCAATTAAGAACACGGTTCGAATGCTATGCCTTCATCTACGGCACAACTACTACCTGAATCACGAAATATGTTAGCTATTTCGACGATTCATCTATCTAGATATCTAAAACAGATTAGGGTTTGGATTTCTTACCTAAAAATAGAATCAGAATAACCGGTGTAGCAATACAAGATGGATGATTCGGCACGTGGAGTGGTGGGATCGAATCTCAGCAGGAAACCCCAACTCTCTCTCACTTCTCCTCACTTTCTCCTTCTCTTTTCTCTCTTCTCTCTCCTAGGATTTGAAAATTTATATGGAATGAGAGAGGGGTGGATTAAGACCGTTATATATGCCCAGAATTGATGTCAATGGCCCCAAGGCCATGGTATACTTAGGTTATAGCCAAAAGTTGGCTGTTTCAGCCCAACGGAGCCCATCTGGAGGTCCATTTCCTGCATATGGTCTGGTGAAAGTTTCCTGACAATGGATCTATGTCAAGTTAAGTTTTCAGTTTGATCAAATTTACAGATCGACCGTGGAGGACCAGTTTCAGTTCAACGGTCATCGTCTCTCGATCAGGGCCACAAGTGCACTGACATGTGTAGGGAAATTTCCCTAATCTGAGGGTATAGTTGGGTTAGAATCTGACGGTTAGAAACCTTAAATTTGGCCTATAAGTGAACGACCCAAATCACTTAAATTTGAGTTCATTTCCTAAAGGTATTCGTGTTTCTCACACACTTCGCTCCGTGCTCATGTTGTGCGTTTTGGGATATTATTTGGACTTGATTTTCAAGATGGTTGTTAAGCCCAGTAAGGCAATCATAACCATATAGTTTTGTGGTAATCAGACTTTCGACGCGCGGTCTAGGTCCGATATGGAATTTCAAGATGCTCCCTAGAGTAACTGGGTTTTGAGATTGATCCTAGGTTTTTAGGGAATATAGAGTTAGTGATTCTACTGGTTTTGGTTCTTTCAATTCGTATAGAAAGTATTTCGAGCTAATTTACTAATCAATTCAGTTTAGTACTTAAATTAATTTTTGTCTAATTTCTAAGGGATTCGGTCCTTAGTGATTTCTGCCTGAGGTGGTACTCGGGTCTTTGTACGGATTTTTTCGAGACGTTACAATTCCGTATAGTTTTTCGTTCTCAAGTATACATTGTAGGTGCAGATGCAGTGGAGTAATGATACTCTGGGATCATGGACGATGCATAAATGTTGTTGTCCCGCCTTCACTGGATCGTGTGGCCACACAGGAGGAGAGCTCGCTCCTCTCGACTTTACTGTGTTTTCAAATTTCTTTCATCGATTAGTACCTTCCCTAACTCCATTTCGAGTGTCCATGAAATGGCCTCCACTCCAATGTGGATGACGTGGCTGCCACAACCGATGTCGAACCCCAAGGGTGTTTGTATTTGGGGTTCTTGATTCGGACGTAGAATGCCCTTGCTTGCCCTGCATTGGCTCGAAGGCTTCCTTAAAAAATAAGGCTCCATCCGTTATGCATAAGTCAATTGAGTAGATCGTACTCACTGAACAAGTGGTCGTCCACGGTGACCTCAAAGACGACCTCGTGCTTTCTGAAGCTTCCTAATTCCACTCTTGGCCGAGTGGCTTGTGGCATATGCTCTTCTCGCATGTCATTCCTTCTCTTGGATCGGCATTCGTGGCTCGGCATCCCTCGTGGGTCGTCATTCCTCATGGATCGGCATTCGTGGCTCAGCATTCCTCGTGCTTCGTCTCACTTGGCTTGGCCCCGCCTCATTGGGAGCCGGCCTTTTCTTCCTCATGAGGGAGAGAATCATGGGAATGGAGAAGATTGAGGAAATGATTGCAAGGAATGCCATCCTCCTTGCCCAAGTTGGGTTTCTTAGTGGTTTGGGTAAGGAAAAATAGATTGACAAGGAAAAGGAAAAGAGATTGCGTGATTTGATGAGGGAAGAATGGAATTTCGTGAGAGAGGATGGAGTGAGTTTGGGTAGAGAAGGAGTGAAGAGAAATGGTGTGGATTTGAGAAGGGCTTTGGGGCTTGAATGAGATGGGTTTTAGAGATTTGAGGGGTTAGGGGTTTGGGGAGAGGGAGTGAAGATTGAAGGAGTGAAATGGAGGGTGTAGGGTTTAAGAGGTAAGAAAAGTGGGCCCCATGTGTATTTCACTCAAAGGGGGCCCACACATGCCCGGGCGTGGCCACGCCGGCCTGGCGGCAGCAATGCCAGACTCTATTGAGTAGGGCGTGGCCACACGGGTCGGGTGGGGCTAACGCCTGAAGAATATCTCTCGGGCATGGCCATGCAGATTCGGTGGTGGCGACACCCGAGCTCTGTGAGTCTTGGCATGGGCACAACCCCTGGGTGGCAGCAACCCTGCTTGCTGTCCGTTCCAGCGTGGCTACATCCCTGGGTGGTGACAACCCCCTTCCTCTTTGTTTCGGCGTGGCCACACCCACAGGCGACAACAATTGTCACGCCCCAAACTCAAAAAACAGGCTCACAAAATTTTCGATCACCAGATTGGCGCCGACAGCCTCCGTAGTACCCCATTCTCGGATCCCGACACTCATATGCCAGATTCTGATCCTGGGATCCTACAAGGAGGATTTTCAGTATGATTTTTTTTTGTAATGGAGCATAACCATAAGCATAACCAAGTCATAAAACAACATTACCACATATCCACTATTTCAAAAACTTTAAGTACAAGGCGGGAAGGGAAATACCGGGTGATCAAAAACTCCAAAATAATCTGCTACGCTCTCCTGCCTCAGCACTGCTGCTATCCAACGACACCTGCATGCAATGGTCATGCATAAGCTTATAAAAGCTTAGAGGGTGGTGTAAGTGTATGTGCAAGGTGAGTGCCAAGTATACAATATCGGAGTAATGTAGAAATATGCGGTGAGTTCATGAATACTATCAGCCGTGCCAAGGCTATGTGATGGAAGGTATGAATGCTATTGGCTATACCAAGGCCATGGGATTCGAGGCCTATGTAGCCAAACGTCACATGCGAGATACAAAGTAAGCATGTCAGTCCTCATCAAGTACACATATCAGTACAATTTCTCTCTGGGATATCACCGGGGTCTAGTACACTCCACACTGTCTGCCTCCTCCCTAGTCGCACAACCTAGTAAGTGGAATAGACCAACTATCCTCTTGATCAATAGTCTTCCAATACCTACCCGGCTCATCGGTAGTGGACTCATTTGCGAGCTAGTCAAACTCAACCTAGTTTACAACCCCCTCACTCAGTTGGATAAGGCCACACCCCCTTCCAACTGACCACGACACAGTGGGAGACGCGACCTACTGGTATTCGGTACTTTGGCGCCCCTGTATCCACTCGGTCTAGACATTGGAGCATCTCCTGGTACCAAAAAGGTTATGGGACTTTCACTCAAGGACATCCTGAGTGCCCACAGTGCTAGAACCAAGTATTTTCAGTATTTGATACAGCCATCCATGATGTGCCTGTGGAGCCACAACCCTGATGTCACTAAGGAGTATAATGATCATGACACACAAATGCGGATGCGTGAATCACACTGTCCAGTCCTGTAACAATCCTGCGCATACCACATGCTCATGTGGGTAACTCCTATTAGTGAGTCCCATAGATAATTTACGTAATGGCATATGCTATGATCAGTCACTCCTCATATCAAGCATACATATGATGCGAATGGGTATGAATCATGAAATTATACAAGCATGCTAAAAAGTGATGAACTATCCTTACAACGAAGATGGGCCTAGATGGCCTACACACAACCAGTATGGGCCTATCAATGGTCTCTAATGAGAGTTACAATGCGGACATTTAACCAACATTGTACTAACAATGTGGGCGTCAAATCATCATTGCTCCCAAGGCATAGCCCACCATAAACATCATTACATAAACCATGGTGGAATCACACATTACAATGGATCTTATGTACATCCTATTGGGCCTTGACCCATGGGTCTCAAATACATCCAATGGGCTGCATCACCTAGGCCTCATATATATCAAGGTGGGCCTCAACAATGGGCCCCACATATATCACATCGGGCCTAATCAAATGGGCCAAAACAATGGGCCAAATCAATTGGGCCAAGTCGAATGGGCCAAGCACAATTCATCTATTTTTAGAGATCCATATAGAATATTATATAAAAATGAACTATATCAAAAGATCAACTGGACCATACCATGTTTAACCATAGTGATAATGATTTCCATGGTTAAATTCCAGTGGGCCCCATCATAGGGTTTATTTCCCATATAGCCTATTCATAAGGTTACAAAAGACCTGGACTTAAAGGAAAAATAAATATCATATTGGTCTAAACTTGGTAGCCCAAGGGATTTAATGGTGGACATTCAAAGCCACTGTTTTCTGAATGTGGTCCACTTGATCCTAGATCTGTCTTATTTTTACCCTCAAGCCTTACGACGAACTTGCCAATGGGTTGGATGGTTTGGATGCAACACATGCATCATGGTGGGTCCCATAGGGATGGATAACATAGATAAAGCACATGCCTCATGGTGGGGGTCACACTGATGGAAGGTGTGGAACACATACATCAGTGGGTCCCACTTGGGGCCCACCATAATGTTTATTTTCCACCCAATCTGTTGAGAAGGTCACACGTGGGGCCCCTAATTGATTTAAACGGTAAAAATCACTGATTTCTATACTATGACTCGCCAGAAAGTCGGATTGGCTTCATTTTTCGGCTCAACGCCTAAAATGAGTTGGGAAATAGGATGGACGGCATGGATTAAATCCATACATCATGGTGGGGCCTGTATGAGCGGCCCTCTAAAGTTTGTTAAATCAAGCTAATATTTTTGTTTCCAGTTCACTTCCAGCGTCCTTGGACGCTGGACGGTTTGGGCACAACACATGTAATTAAGGTGGGCCCTACTCAGGTGGGCCACCAAATGGCTGGATGGTGTGGATAAGACATACATCAAGTGGGGTACATCCGGGTGGGCCACATGGCCACATCATCACACACTACAAAAATGAAAGAGAGAGAGAGAGAAAGAGAGAGACTGAGTGATGGAGGGACCTCGGCACTATGGGCCCTCCCTTTCCATGCATTCAATCATACATCAAGTGGGTCCCAATACATGTGGGCCCACCAAATCAAAGATCAATGGTGGAGATTCCTTCTCCACCAAAATGGAAGGTTTAGATGACCTTATCTAAGTAGAAAGTAAACATCATGATGGGGTCCATGGAGAATGGCCCCATTATGGAATGATCATGAGAATCAAGGTGGGTCATCGGCCACACCTAGGATCCAAAGTAAGATCCATACCATCAATCGGTAGGCCTCACTTGGTCCATCATAAAAACATTAAATCTAGGCCTATAAAGCACCCATCGTTCGATCTTCTTGGTCCGATGGAACGCCGAACTCCTTGTGTCTCACTTTGATGGAAGATGATGAAAAATGAAGGGCTAGGATGATGGATCTTAGGATGGGAAGTGGGCCACACAACTCACACTTTTCTCTCCAAGGAAGAGCTTGGTCGTCCACTTTTTTTTATCTCCTTTGTTGCTTGGAAAATGTAGAGAGAAAGAGAGAGAGAAAGGATAGTTGTAAGAGAGGTGATGGATGTGAGGTGATAGGTGTACTTGACATGTATGGGTGTGTAAGAGAGAGGGTGAGAGAGAGTTGACTTTGGGGTTGCTCATGTACTTGACATGAGGTGATTGATTGATTGATTGATGGGACATGTTGTAGAGATTCTCTTGGGATTGCAAACGCATGGTATTTTTCCTCGAACTGAATGCGGGCCCACATCTCCTGGCTAGGGTATCAGATCGGTATGCAAGACGCAGCATTGTAACCGAGGCGATGGTGCGGTCACAATAGTATAAGTCTCAGATTAAGTTGACTTAAATCTACGGGATACGACTTATGGTCACGCATAAACGTCGATTATAGGTTGCGGGTTACCGAAATTCGATGGAAAGGATCGTGGGAGTTAACGGAATAGTACAGACTAGGATACGGGTCTTACAGCAACCCCACTATTCGTCTACTCCAGCATGGGCACGCCCCCTGGGCGACGGTAATGCACCTTATTGGCCCATTACCCTCATTTTTACATTTTTAGCCTATTTTGGTTGTCTTATGCCCAAGATGGACTATGAATGTAACGCCTTGAAAATCGGGGGTCAAGTAAAGCTCAACTCCCGAGTTCTAAAACATCACTTATGCAACATATATGCTTATGATTAAATGTTGTCTGTGTTAGTGCATTGATCATGAGTGGGATTATACCAAAATAACATATCATACTCTAGAGACAGTGAAATTATGCCAGCGGAAGACTGTGATAGATATATAACATATATAAACTGTTGTAAGTCTCCAGAGTGTGAACATGTTACCAGGTTAAATATATCCATGTATACTAAAAAAATGGACAAAATGAATACACAAGGGTATTCCAAAAGAGTAAACTAAAGTGTCATGGCATCTAATTAGCAACCATGTAACCCCGTCGATCAGAAGATGGTCTACATAGATCCGTCTGATAGCTGCATAAAGGAGAAACCCTCCTCATCATCATAAAGATCGGCTCTGCTTCACAAGCATCGCCATCTTCTGAAACTCAAACAGGGTTTAGTTGGTGTGTACACACCATCCCGTAATGTGGGAGTGAGTGATCAACTCAGTGGAACAATAAATCAAAAGTTAGCATGTTATCAATTCAATCAAGCAGTAAATCACACATCCCTAAGTACTCTTATTAATGCAAGAATGATATGAATGATATGATGCATGCCCTCGCCTACACACCCTCAACAACTTCATCTCACGTTCGCACATGAACAACACTGCCTTAGTGCTTGACCTGCTACGCCTGAATGCACGTGTAATGCAGTGCATGCATATGATTACCAAGTTCTTATTAGTCCTTTTCATACAGCAAGATTGAGAAACTAAGGTACCTCCCTTATATCAATACCCAAACAATGATCCATTCTAGGGTCGTCAATCCTAGTAAATCTCATACAAAGTTACGGTTCTAGGTCACTACCACCAACGCCCTACTAACTGACAGTCTATTTTTGAAGGCACGTCATCAACCCGACTGGGGACCACAGCCAAGCTGCGATGGGGTAGGCCTAGCTTATACTCTCGTTGCTATAAAAGGCTCATCGCCTCAACGTAGTCTTAAAGTATGCTCGGGGTTACTACAAAGGGCACGTCTAGGGCTATTAGGGCTGTTGCACGGAATCGTTACACCACTCCCCCATCACTCATCACGGCTTCTTCATCAAAACATTATAGGTCGACAGCTCGAATACAGTGTCCCATACCACCGTATTCGGTTCACGAGTCTGGGTTGCTCATTGGTCACTACGGGGAGACTCGTCACCCCATCGTAGGCCGACATCTTGACCACGGTGTCTCATACCACCATGCCTGGCTTATAAGTCTTAGCGGATTGAGGTACCAAGGTTAACAGGGTTTCCACTGGTGAGTTTGGTACCTTAGGTTCAAGCAGTAGTGTCCAAACATGGTGAACATATATAGGGCCAATCGGGTTACTTAATGAGCTCGACTTGCACGAGCGCATATCGAGTTGATCGACATGAAGTGCGAGGCACCCTGTGTGGCCTAACCACTATCGATAACCGAAGTACACCACGGAATTGTCGAACACATCCTCTGTGGCGAAACAACATCATCCACCAATCTAGGCTCTGTTACCGATTACCTGGACTATACAATAGCCCCAATCACATTCAATTACAACAAATTATCCTATAAGATAGTTAAAGCAGTATTGGATCAAGATTTTAAATCATACAATCATGTCTGCTTTAGGGCTGCCAGGGCTGTTGCTCTGAATCGTTACACCACTCCCCCATCACCCATCACGGATTTGTTCTTTTTTTATTTGCATTTCATGGAATACAACATAAACATATGCATTGCATAGATAAACAAACACTATAATATATAGTGTATGGAGTAAAGTATACACATAGTTAAAGGAGTTGAGAATCATATCTCAACACCCAATTAGAGAAGAATTTATAAGCACTTACTCATACAAACATTTTTACATTCACTTAATCTGCACATAACATCATACATGGTATGTAGTAGTTAGAATACGTATTAAGGCAAGTCCTTTCGTCAAAGGATTGCTGCCTATACAACAATCACATATCCACGATGGTTAGTCATGGCGTACACTAATGCATAGTTTAGACCCACTTAGACATTTTCACAAACACTTAGGCTACAACTTGTACATACATGACGTATGTTAATATAACAAGTCTTAGGCTCATCTGTTCACCCAGAAGTTGATACACATGCATCTAGCATACATAGACAGCAAATAATCATGGCAAGCATAAATCCGTATTTCATACGTATACGGTATTTTCTACAAATACGAGGAATACAGTATATTCAACATAGTTAACGTATATCTGAAAAATAAAATGGATAGCACTTTGTACATGTGTAATAGCATCCACATCAGTAATATATCATTAACTAACATTGAAAGCCTTAAAAACCATAACCTATACGTTTAAAGTCTGCACCTTATACCGTAGAAGCGTAACGAATTCGCTAGAAACTCTAAGGCTTCGTCAACGAGGGTATATTAACCTATAGTATGAGTTGGGTTAGTTACTTCATAACTTACACTACCTGAAACCCGAAAACAGATTAGGGTTAGGTTTTCTTACCTAAGAACGGGATCAGTATCGCTAGTAGAGTGGTACGGAAGAGCTGATTCACCCGTGGAATGATGGGATTGAATCCCAGGGAAGAACTCCAACTCTCTTACTCTCTTTCTCTCTCTTTCATCTCTTCTCTCTCCTAGGGTTTCCCAAATTCATATGGGAGAGAGAGTGAGGGCTTAAGGTCCTTATATAGGCCTAAAACTGATGGAAATGACCCCAAGGCCAAGGTATACTTAAGTTATAGCCAAAGGCATCTGTTTCAGCTCAACGGAGCACTTTCGGATCCCCCCTTGAGCCAAAGGTCAGACTTAAATTCACTGAGCTTGGATCTAGGTCGAGTTAAGTTTTCGTTCTAATCGGGTTCCCAGATCACACGTGGCGGACCAGTTTTAGTTCGACGGTCACCGAAACTCGATCAGGGTTACAAGTACATGAACATGTATGAAAAATGTTCCCTAATCCAAGGGTGTATTTGGGTCAAATTCTAACGGTCTGATTACTTATATCTGGCCCACAAGCAACAAGTCTCAGATTACTTAAATTAGATTTTATTTCTAAAGAAAATCACATTTTCTCATACTTTTCACTCTGGACTCAAGCGAATAGCCCCGGGACACTATCTGGATTTGATTTCCGAGATGGTTGTCAAGCCCAGCAAGGCGGTCCTAATTATATAACTTCATATTATTCGGACTTTCGACGTGCAGTTCAGATCCGATACGGAGTTTCAATGTACTCCCGAGAGCAACTAGGTAATGAGATTGATCCTAGATTTTAGGGTAACATAGCGTCAATGATTCTACAAGTTTTAGGTCTTGCAGATCGTATTTAAAGTGATTCAAGTGGATTTCATAGCTAATCTAGTTTAACACTTAGTTAAACTTGTCTAATTTCTAAAGGATTTGAGGTTTGAGAGGTTCAAAAGGGGTTAGGATCTACCCCTTGCCTAAGGACATCTAACTCCAGGTTGGCAAAAATCTGGGGCGTTACAATCTACCCCCCTTAAAAAATAATTTTGTCCCCGAAATTGCCTAAGGGTAGTAAGTAAAGATTTTATTGACGTCTAACTCATCTTCGTCTACCCTCCCTTAAACTTATCCTTTATCTCTTGTTTATACCCTGGTGGTTTGCTACAATTTATTCCTTTATCTATTTGACGTCTTGATGATAATTCCCACTTATTTAGAGTAAGATATTTTGTTTCAATGGTCGACCAATATGGAGAGACGGTTGTAGTGGGCTTGATCCCGATATATCGATCATCTACCTGACCAGGGTTGAAGGCTCATCGTATCCCTTCCTAGTCCTGATAGATCCTGGTCTTCTGCTCGGTCAAAGCAGTGAGTCCATTGGTAGCCGCCCAGGATTGAGAATTGGGTCAAGCAGCGAATGCTTTGCAATTGTATATTCCAGTAACTCCATAGTCTGATCACTCTAAAAACTTAGGGAATGTTTATCAATGAAAGGGTTAAATTTCCTAGTCATAAGGTTGCCTATTGGGTCTTGGTGTAGGAGAGTCCTCATCTTAATTCATGTCCATGGTAGTAGTTACACTCGTACTCATTATTAGGCCCTTTCTGTAATACGAATTGGTGTAATGCTTAAGCCCTGATTACTTTCCTTTTAGTAACTTTATTAGCAACATTCTAAGAAAGGTTCACATCCTATTTAGTGACCTATCTTTACGTATAGTCTGGATCAATTCCATTCGATCCTAGGCCAGTGGGCTATCGGCCCACCAAGCTTCCGTTGCGCCCTAACTCGACCGCGTTCATAACCTTTCTACCCTCCTTAAAAACTTATTTAAGGCTCAAGAATCCATGTCTCTCTCCGTACGTCAGAACGAGGTATAATTTATACCTAGTTGAATACTGTAAGATACTTTATATATTATTAGTGCATAAAAAATTTGGACAAAATAGGTTAACGGGCATATTATCTTTCTAAGGCCATATGCACAATATGTATGCCCAAATGATCTATGATTTAGGACCTAATCCCTAACTCTCTGTTGCCCATTTGAGAAATTTCTTAGCCCGAGCAAAGTATCCTTATTGGCTATGTGTTCTTAACACTTCTCAAAAGCGAAGTAACAAACTTTTGGTTGTAAGTGGTTCGGCCAACACGGAAGGAAAGTCGTGTAGTGGGTCTAAGCGTGATACATAGACCTTCTGCTTAGCTAGGACAGAAAATTTTCGTATCAGTTCTTAATCCTGGTTGATCCTGACCTTCTGCTTGATCAGAGCATTGAGTTCATTGGTAACTACTAGGATTGAGAATTCAATTCAAACCGCGAATACTTCACTTATATATAGTTCTCTACTCTGTGTTCCCGATTGTAATAAGCCCTCAAGAAGACAATCCTAGGGGGTGTGTTGTTTTGATCTAACGTTCAATCAGAGGGATATATAACTTTTCTCTAAGTGTGAATAGTCTCTAAGTTAAAATAACTTTTCTAAGAGTTATTAAGTAAGCCTATAAGTATTAGGGGGATTCAACGAAGGAATGAGATCTCACTCCAACCAAATCAAGCCAACTAATTAAATCTATCTTTCAATTATCTTAGCATAATCAGTGTTTTACATTCCTTAGTATAATCAACTAATAGTTGTAATCCAAGGTCTATGCTTATACGCTAGATGATTTCATACCCTTTCGAAATATAAGAAATTGTTTATTGCTTAAGGTCAAACGTTGTCTGATTGGAATTGAGTTGCCTGAACTTGAATTTAACTACTCTCGAGTACTACACACATGCTCATATTAGCTAAGAAGGTCATGGGGTTCACATTATTAATTTGTTGGATTTCCTATATTGCCAGATGTGTTTGCAAAATCTAGGAGTACCGACTCTAGGTCCAAAACTCTAAGGGCCTGTTTGACCAATGGTATTAGGTTGTATTAAATGGATTGCATTGGTAATCCCACTTCGGGATTGGGAATGACATGTTTGGAAGGAGGGTGGGATGGGATTAAAATCAATTTCATAGGCTTTGGAAAATGAGTCTTGTGTTCGAAAGTGTGAGATGAGATTTGTGGGTTTGAAAAGTTATGAGACACAAAAGTTGGATTTTATGCTCATATGAATGTGAAATGGTGAGGCCAAGAGGAGTAAGAGATGGGTTTAGAGGAGTAATGGTGGAGGTGTGGAAGGAGTTCACAATTGTCAAGTACAACTCCAACTTGTCAAGCATTCTACCCATTCGATATCAAAAGGAGCTTCATGCATTTCATTTACCAAAATCGTCATAATACATGAGACACAGTGTTATGTGAATCATGACAGAAGATGCATGTGAGCTAATACAACCAAAGCTTTAAACACTGAAAGCATTCTACTAACTACTACACTATAAGGCCCATCAACATGAACACAAACATAACCTAAAGCAGTAACCAAAACAAGCTGTAAGACAATGCCATGGATGACTAGGCATCCGAGTCTGGCGACGGAGGAGGGGCGCCCTTATCCTGCAGACAGCACAGGATAGTCTTCAAGGTGCGAGTCACCTTCTTAAACTTGTGTTTCACAAGGCACTGAAGATCCATAATATCCTGTCGTAGGACCGCATGATCCTCCTCTAGTTGAGCTATACGAGCATCCCTAGCAGCCCGATCAGTATCCTACTCCGGTGGCATAGGAGGGGAGTTCTCCTCCGTATCCTGGGCCTCCTCTTCTTCTTCGCTCACTTCCTCTTCTATTTCATCTCCACTTTCATCCTCACTCTCTCCCTCTTCACTCTCTCCCTCATCCTCACTCTCCTCAAGTTGGGCTTGTTGTTGTCGTGGCCCGATTTTCATTTGGTTAAGAATGGTTTTATTGATGAAATGTTGCGGCACTGGAAGTTCTGCGCCAAGACTGTAGACGAACTCATGTGTAATCTTGCATATAAGTTGGCCGAAGGGGAGCTAATCAGTCCTTCTATTTGAGCGTGCGGTTAGAACAATCTGTTGCAGAACATACGTGAGCACGCATAACTTCTCTCCCTGCCCCACCTGGTATAGAAAGTCGACCATTAGGCGCGTGCACTCGTTGTGATTGCTCCACCTGGGGTAGACATTGAATGTGAAAATGTAATGGAGTAGACGGAAGTCGTCAGTCATATTAGTCACTAGAAGGCTATTGTTTGGCTGCCACTGAACTAGCCGACCACAAAGGAAACTATGTGCGGTGATCCCTTTCACGTGCACTCTTCAGATTCGTCTCACTTGCATGTACCTCGTCAAGGGGCACCTTCATGAGCCGAGATATTAATCCGACGTCAATTGTAGCCAACCGATCCCCTCCACATGGGATAAAAAATTGCAAGGGCTCTAGCGTAGGCTCTTGAATGTGGGCATAGAAAGCGCGAACAGTGCTCGGATTGGCGCGGTACTCACCCTCAAATAGCGGACCCCACTTGGCTTCTTCCAGGTACTCGAACGACAGGTACTCCCCAAAGAGCCACCCATCCACATGAGCTTCAAAAAGAACCCTGCAGCCCTCATAAACTCTATACGACAGCTTTGCCAATAGAGCCCTTCCAACAGGAGCCCGGGGATCGAGATCCCTCTTCGTCTGAAACTCCCGCTTGGCACTTGTACTAGCGGCAGCACCTCTCGGTCTCCTTGAACGTGTGATGTGACTAGGCCCAGCTTCATCCACGACAGGTAGGCCATACAACACCCCGTGGATAGGTGGGCCATACAACACCCCACATGTGATCGGCCCGCCCGGCCTGGCCCGTTGGGCGGCGAGGTCTTTGGAGGTTCTGGTGAGGGCTCACACCTTGGGCGAGGTCCTCCTGCCCCCCTTAGTCCAAAAATGTATGGGGCTTACCCTGGGTTCCTCTGAAAGTGCCCCGTTTGGGCCCCACATCCATTTTGAGTCTATTCGGGCTATTTCAAAAATTATCTGATGTATCTTCACATTTAATGATTTTTAAAGGCTGGGATAGGGTCATTTGTGACTACATCCATCAATTGATAGTCTAGGAGTGATCCAGGGTTGCCTCATGCGATCACGGAGGTGTACAGACACGATCTCGGGGATCGTTTTCGGTGAACTTTGCCAATTGGCGAAACCGGGACTCCTATGATTGTTTCTACATTTTTTCGCACCCACCTAAGTTGAAGTTGCGTCAGCGTACGTCATGTGACCATAACCCAGGTCCGGTTTAATCCAAATCATGCTCTGATACCAACTTGTAACACCCTGAAAATCGGGGTCGAGCAAAGCTCAACTCCCGAGTTCCAAAACATCACTTATGCAACATATATATGATTAAATGTTGTCTGTGTTAGTGCATTGATCATGAGTGGGATTATACCAAAATAGCATATCATACTCTAGAGACAGTTAAATTATGCCAGCGGAAGACTGTGATAGATATATAATATATATAAACTGTTGTAAGTCTCCAGAGTGTGAACATGTTACCAGGTTAAATATATCCATGTATACTAAAAAAATGGACAAAATGAATACATAAGAGTATTCCAAAAGAGCAAACTAAAGTATCATGGCATGTAATTAGCAACCTTGTAACCCCGTCGATCAGAAGATGGTCTACATAGACCCGCCTAATAGCTGCATAAAGGAGAAACCCTCCTCATCATCATAAAGATCGGCTCCGCTTCGCAAGCATCGCCATTATCTGAAACTCAAACAAGGTCTGGTTGGTGTGTATACACCGTCCCGTAATGTGGGAGTGAGTGATAAACTCGGTGGAACAATAAAGCAAAGGTTAGCATGTTATCAATTCAATCATGAAGTAATGATAAAGCAGTAAATCACACATCCCTAAGTACTCTTATTAATGCAAGAATGATATGATGCATGCCCTCGCCTACGCTCTCTCAGCGACTTCATCTCACGTTCGCGCATGAACAACACTGCCTCAATGCTTGACCTGCTACGCCTGAATGCACGCGTAATGCAGTGCATGCATATGATTGCCAAGTTCTTATTAGTTCTTTTCATACAGCAAGATTGGGAAACTAAGGTACCTCCCTTATATCAATACCTAAACAATGATCCATTCTAGGGTCGTTAATCCTAGTAAATCTCATACGAAGTTGCAGTTCTAGGTCACTACCACCAACGCCCTACCAACTGGCAGTCTATTTTCGAAGGCATGTCACTGACCAGACTGGGGACCACAGCCAAGCTGCGATGGGGTAGGCCTAGCTTATACTCTCGTTACTACGAAAGGCTCGTCGCCTTAATGTAGTCTCAGAGTATGCTCGAGGTCACTATAAAGGGCATGTCTAGGGTTGTCAGGGTTGTTGCATGGAATCGTTACACCACTCTTGTAACGCCCTGAAAATCAGGGGTCGAGCATAAACTCAACTCCCGAGTTCCAACGCATCACTTATGCAACAAAATGAATGATGATTGAATGTTGACTGTATTAGAGTAGTGAACATGAGTGAGATTAAGCCAAAACAGCATATCATACTCCAGAGACAGTTAAATTTGCAAGCGGAAGACTGTGATAGATAGATAAAATATATAAACTGTGGTGAGTCTCCAGAGTGTGATAACGTTACCAGGTTAAATAATTACAATCCTAAAATATACCAAATGTGTAAGGTCCTCTAGTCAATATCCCATAAAGCCCCGTCGATCAGGACACGGCTCACAGGAACCCGCCTGAACAGCATAAAGGAGGAATCCTCCTCATCCTCATAAAGTCTGGCTCTGCTTCGCAGCATTTTCATCATCTGAAACTCAAACAAGTCTGGTTGGTGTGTACAACACCGTCCTGTAATGTGGGAGTGTGTGATCAACTTAGTGGAATAATAAAGCATAGGTTAACATGTTATCAAAACAGTTAAGTAGTAATGATAAAGCAGTACAATCAAACACTCCTAACTACTCTTATTAATGCAAGTATGAATGCAGTCATGATGGATGCCCTCACCGACATACTCTCTCGTGCGACACCATCTTACGTTCGCGGCATGCTTGCATTCCTCAGTGCTCCACATCTTCCAAGCACATGCAATGCATGATGAGCATGATTACCGAGTTGTTATTAGTCCATTTCAAACAGCAGTATTTGAGAAATTAAGGTACCTCCCTTGTATCATTCCCAAACATGATCCATTCTAGGGTCGTCAAACCTAGATAATCTCATACAATATTATGGTTCGAGAGGCATCGCGAAGGCATCGCAAAGGGCTCATCGCCTGTCAGCACGGATACAGATCTCACCAAATGTGGCTCAATTGCTGGCCGTCAGCTCGAATACAGGTCTCATCGTACTCGGCTCCATCACTGGCCGTCAGCTCGAATACAGGTCTCACCGTACTCGGCTCAACTCATACTCTAGTTGCTGCGAAGGGCTCGTCGCCAATCACAGACTTCAGAGTATACTCGAAGACACTACGAAGGACTCATCGCCCATCAACACGAATACAGGTCTCACCATATTCAGCTCTCGCCGTAGGTGTCGACAGCTCAAATACAGTGTCCTATACCACCGTATTCAGCTCACGAGTCTGGTTGCTCACTGGTCACTACGGGAAGGCACGTGGCCCCAATGTAAGCCGACAGCTCGACCACGGTGTCCCATACCACCATGCTCGGCTCATGAGTCTTAGCAGATCGAGGTACCATGGTTAACGGGATTCCATTGGTAAGTTTGGTACCCAAGGTTCAAGCAGTAGCGACCAAATATGGTGAACATACATTAGACATATCGGGTTACTTGACGAGCCTGACTAGCTCGAGCGCACCACCAACTGAACGACATGAAATGCCTAAGCACTTCGTGTGGCCTAACCACTATCACCAACCAAGTACGACTCGGATTCGTCAAACACATCTTACGTGGCGAAATGAATCTCAACCATGATCTCAAGTCTGGTACCGATTGTCTGGACTATAAACATAGTCCCAAACTCAATCAATCCTTATTCATAACATGTGGAGTAAAGCATATTAAACAAAGTAATTTAAGCAAGTTAATAAGCATGTCATGAAGCATGTTATAAAGCATGTTATAAAGCGCTATATAAACAGGCAACACAAACACATATATATCATAAGTAAGTAGTTAAAGTAATCAACCACATGGAGGAAATCATACAGGTCTCTAAGGTAGTTGAGAATCCCATCTCAACACTTACCTAAGGCACCATCATCCAAACACTTACTCTCACAAGCATTTTCACAAACACTTAGAATACACAATTTCAACATACATAGTGTATGTTAGTAAAACATGTATTAGGGCGAGTCCTTTCGCCAAGCAAGTATTTTACACACATATGATATATTCATACAGCAAATAATCATGGTAAACACATTTCCAAAATATATACGGATACGGTACTTTCTACAATACACTATTTCTACATACATAGTGCATATTAGCAAAACATGTATTAGGGCGAATCCTTTCGCCAAATAAGTATTGTATCCATATATCATATATACATACAACAATTAATCATGTCAAACACATTTCCAAAATATATACGTATACGGTATTTTCTACGAATACCTAAAATATGTAAAATTCCATATTCTACATCTTTAATCAAAACAGAAAACAGAAAGCTATTTGTACATGTGCAATTGCATGCAGATCATGAATCTATCATTATCTGACATTGAAAGCATTGAAAACCATAACCTATACACCTAAAGTCCTCACCTCTTATCGTAGAATCGTAACAAATCAGGTAGGTTTGCTAAGCTTCTGTATTCGGCAATTCGGTAACCTATAGAATGGAATAGGTTACCTATTTCATAAACTACAACCCTTACAACTCTAAAACTGATTAAGGTTAGGGTTTCTTACCTAGAAATGGAGCTGGAATACCGGGAAAGCGATTAGAAATGAGTGGTGTAGCTTGTGTAGCGGCAGAGAGATTCCCCCACTTCTCACACACTTTCTCTCTCTTTTCTCTCTTCTCTCTCCTAGGTTTTCTCTCAAATTCATATGGGCTGAATGAGAGGGGTTTTAAGGTCCTTATATAGGCTAGAACATTACCAGAATAGACTCCAGGTCAAGGTATACTTGGGTTATAGCCAAAGTGGCCCAGTTTTAGCTCAACGGAGGACTTCTTACGGCCCCTTTTCTCTGTGCGGTCGGACTTAAGCTCACTAACACTGGATCTATGTTTAGTCAAGTTTTTGTTTCATTCGGGATTCCAGATCACGCGTGGCAGACCAGTTTCAGTTCAACGGTCAGTGGATCTCGATCAGAGATTTCGAAAAATGGATATGTTTATGAAAATTTTCCTAATCCGAGGGTGTATTTGGGTCAGATTCTGACGGTCTGGTTGCTTATAAAATGTCCGCAAGTAACAAGTCTCAGATTACTGTTTGAGATATTTATTTTGTAAAGAAAATAAGTGTTCTCACCCTCTCTCGCTCCGGACTCAAGCGAACAGCCGTGGGACACTGTCTGGATTTGATCTCCGAGATGGTTGTCAAGCCTAGCGAGGCGGTCCTAATTCCTTAACTTCGTGTTAATCGGACTTCCGACGTGCGGTTTAGATATGATACGGAGTTTCGAGATGCTCCTGAGAGCAGCCGGGTAATGAGATTGATCCTAGATTTTAGGGTAACCTAGCGTCAATGATTCTACAAGTTTTTGGTCTTGTAGATCGTATTTAAAGTGGATCAAGTAGATTTCGTAGCTAATCTAGTTTAGCACTTAGTTAACTTGGTCAAATTTCTAAAGGATTTAGTCTTGCAAGATTTCTGTCTGAGGTGGTACTTAGGCCTTTGTAGTTTGTACAAAAGGTGATCCAAGCTACAATACTTAGCTAGTTTAAGATAGTGTCTAGGGTGAAAGTACTTGGAATAATTGAAAGAACAAGGTGGTGAAGGGTGGGATTTGTGAAGGAAATGGGTTCAGAAGCGTTTTTAGACTATGGGATTCAGTTCTGACAAGTTAATAAGGTGTTAGGATCGACCCATTGCCTAAGGACGTCTAATTCCAGGTTGGCAAAAATTCGAGATGTTACAACTCCCCCATCACCCATCACGGCTTCGTCATCAAAACATTGTAGGTCGACAGCTCGAATATAGTGTCCCATACCACCGTATTCGGCTCACGAGTCTGGGTTGCCCACTGGTCATTATGGGGAGGCTCGTCGCCCCAGCGTAGGCCGACAGCTCGACCACGGTGTCCCATTCCACCATGCCTGGCACATGAGTCTTAACGGATCGAGGTATCAAGGTTAACGGGGTTTCCACTGGTGAGTTTGGTACCTTAAGTTCAAGTAGTAGCATCCAAACATGGTGAACATACATATGGCCAATCGGGTTACTTGACGAGCTCGACTAGTACGAGCGTACATCAGTTGATCGACATGAAGTGCATAGGTACTCCGTGTGGCCTAACCACTGTCGATAACTGAAGTACACCATGGATTTTTCGAACACATCCTTTGTGGCGAAACAACATCATCTACCAATCTGGGCTCTGTTACCGATTGCCTGGACTATACAATAGCCCCAATCATATTCAATTACAACAAAATATCCTAGAAGATAGTTAAAGCAGTAATGGATCAAGATTTCAAATCATACAATCATGCTCGCTTTAGGGCTATTGCACGGAATCGTTACACCACTCCCCCATCACCCATCACAGATTTGTTCTTTTTTTGTTTGCATTTTATGGAATACAACATAAACATATGCATTGCATAGATAAACAAACACTATAATATATGGTACACGGAGTAAAGCATACACATAGTTAAAGGAGTTGAGAATCATATCTTAACACCCAATTAGAGAAGAATTTATAAGCACTTACTCATACGGACATTTTCACATACACTTAGTCTGCACATAACATCATACATGGTATGTAGTAGTTAGAATACGTATTAGGGCAAGTCCTTTCGTCAAAGGATTACCTCCTATACAATAATCACATATCCATGATGGTTATTCATGGTGTACACTAATGCATAGTTTAGAACCACTTAAACATTTTCACAAACACTTAGGCTACAACTTGTACATACACGACGTATGTTAATATAACAGGTCTTAGGCTCATCCGTTCACCCAGAAGTTGAATGCATCCAGCATACATAGACAATAAATAACCATGACAAGCACAAATCCGTATTTCATACGTATACGGTATGTTCTACAAATATGAGGAATACAATATATTCAACATAGTTAACGTATATCTGAAAAATGAAACGGACAACAATTTGTACATGTGTAATAGCATCCACGTCAATAATATATCATTAACTGACATTGAAAGCCTTGAAAACCATAACCTATACATTTAAAGTCTGCACCTTATGCCGTAGAAGCAACGAATTCACTAGAAACTCTAAGGCTTCGTTAACGAGGGTATATCAACCTATAGCATGAGTTGGGTTAGTTACTTCATAAGCTACACTACCTAAAACCTGAAAATAGATTAGGGTTAGGTTTTCTTACCTAAGAACGGGATCGGTATCGCCGGTAGAGTGGTATGAAAGAGCTGATTCAGCCCGTGGAATGATGGGATTGAATCCCAGGGATGAACTCCAACTCTCTTACTCTCTTTCTCTCTTTCTCTCTCTTTCCTCTTTTCTCTCCCTTGGGTTTCCCAAATTCGTTTGGGATGAGAGAGTGAGGGCTTAAGGTCCTTATATAGGCTTAAAACTGATGAAAATAGCCTTAGGGCCAAGGTACACTTAGGTTATAGCCAAAGGACATCTATTTCAGCTCAACGGAGCACTTCTGGAGCTCTCTCTTAAGCCAAAGGTCGGACTTAAGCTCACTGACCTTGGATCTAGGTCGAGTTAAGTTTTTGTTTCAATCGGGTTCCCAGATCACACGTGGCAGACCAGTTTTAGTTCGATGGTCACCGAAACTCGATCAGGGTTACAAGTACACAGACATGTATGGGAAGTGTTCCCTGATCTGAGGGTGTATTTGGGTCAGATTCTGATGGTCTGATTGCTTATATCTAGCTTGTAAGCGACAAGTCTCAGATTACTTAAATTAGATTTTATTTCTAAAGAAAATCACATTTTCTCACACTCTTCACTCCAGGCTCAAGCGAATAGCCCTAGGATACTATCTGTATTTGATTTTCGAGATGGTTGTCAAGCCCAGCAAGGCAGTCCTAATTATATAATTTCGTATTATTCGAACTTTCAACGTGCGGTCTAGATCCGATAAGGAGTTTCAATGTACTCCCGAGAGCAACTGGGTAATGAGATTGATCCTAGATTTTAGGGTAACCTAGCGTCAATGATTCTACATGTTTTGGGTCTTGCAGATCATATTTAAAGTGATTCAAGCGGATTTCATAGCTAATCTAGTTTAGCACTTAGTTAAACTTGTCTAATTTCTAAAGGATTTGAGGTTTGAGAGGTTCAAAAGGGGTTAGGATCTACCCCTTGCCTAAGAACATCTAACTCCAGGTTAGAAAAAATCTGGGGCATTACAGTGAATAACCGATCAGATACGGCGGTGGCCCTTTTGGGCATCGAGGTACCGGATTGTGGCGAAGTTAGGTTTTTCCTATTCCATTCTTCCCCCTCTTTCTAATTCTGACTCCCTTTTGTCCGTTCCATGGTCGAGGTGGACCAGAAAAAGACCTGATCAGAAGCGAAGATGATCTGAATTATTAGAATTTTAAACGGACGTATCTCGTAAACCAAAACAAGTTATTGAATGTGCCACATATGATTTTGGGGTAGGACGAGATACTTTAGTGACCCAACATGCTACACCAGGTTGCGCACACTAAATTTGCGAGCTGACTGAAATTGGCCAGTTTTTTAGTGAAATTGACCGCAAACTTAGTGAAATTGGTTGATAACCGAGTGACTAATTGGTGACAACGGTGGCCCATTTGGGCGTCGAGGTACCAGATTATGGCGAAGTTAGGTTTTTCTTATTCCATTCTTCCCACTCTTTCCAATTCTGACTCCCTTTTGCTAGTTCCATGGTTGAGGTGGACTGAAAAAAGGCCTAATCGTAAGCGGAGATGATCCGGACCGTCAGAACTTTAAACAAACATATCTCACAAACCAAAATGAGTTGTCGGATATACCAGGTATGATTTTGGGGTAGGGCGAGCTACTTTAGTGACCCAACATGCTATTCCAGGTTGTACGCACCGAATTCTTGAGCTGACTGAAATTGGCCGCTTCCTGAGTGAATTGGCCGCGAAGTGAGTGAAATTGGCCTCGTAGTGAGTGAAATTAACTGCAAAGTGAGTGAAATTCACCACAAAGTGAGTGAAATTAAACAATACTTGAGAGTGAAATTAGCCACGAAGTGAGTGAAATTGATCGCGAAGTGAGTGAAATTGAACACGAAGTGAGTGAAATTGACCACGAAGTGGTGAAATTAAATGATATCTAAGTGAAATTGGCCGCGAAGTGAGTGAAATTGGCCATGAAGTGAATGAAATTGTCTGCGAAGTGAGTGAAATTGACTGCAAAGTGAGTGAAATTGACCGTAAAGTGAGTAAAATTGGCCGTGAAGTGAGTGAAATTGACCGCAAAGTGAGTGAAATTCACTACGAAGTGAGTGAAATCCACCACAGAGTGAGTGAAATTGATTGTGGAGTGAGTGAAATTGACTGCGAAGCGAGTGAAATTAAATGATACTTGAGGGAAATTGGCCTCGAAGTGAGTGAAATTGGCTTCTAAGTGACTGAAATTGGCCGTGAAGTGAGTGAAATTGACTGCGAAGGGAGTGAAATTGACCGTGAAGTGAGTGAAATTAAACGATACCTGAGTGAAATTAGCTACGAAGTGAGTGAAATTAGCCGTGAAGTGAGTAAAATTGTCTACGAAGTGAGTGAAAATGACTGCGAAGTGAGTGAGATTGACTGCGAAGTGAATGAAATTGACCGCAAAGTGATTAAAATTACCCGTGAAGTGAGTAAAATTGACCACGAAGTGAGTGAAATTGACTGGGAACTGAATGAGAACATAGTGAAATTGATCGAGGAAGTCGGATAAATCAAACCTATTCACAAAAAAATCGCCATTCACAATGAAATCACTATTCATAATTAAATTGATTAACAATTCACAAACAAGTCTTCATTCACCATGAATTTTATACAAGACATCATTCACAATAAAATACAACATTTCACAAAATTTTCCCATTCCTCTCATGCCTAAGACAAATATCATATATCATGGACACTCAAACAATCATAGGTTATTGAATTTCTAAAAATAGGAGTAAAGTTTTGCAAGTATGTTCCCAACAAAATTCAACCGTTGCACAAAATGTGAATATATTTTATTATAAATATGCCGCAATCATATCCATTTGTTTGCTTCGGTAGGAAAATATCTTCTTTAACGGTCCAATCTTTTCCATCCAGCGTAGACGTATCTCCTGTGGCATGGAATATAATAGGCAATCCTTCCTTCATCAGCTTGATCTCTTCCTTGTATCGATTGAGTGCCTTTGAATATAAACTATCGAGAAGAACAATCTCTCATTCTTAAGGGTGGATGACCATAAAGAACCAATGACTGTTGTTGTGGTTCGCGGGTAGGAATGCCTGTCTATTGTTGACAAAATAAGATATCATTAAAGAAATGATAGAAATGGGTACACTCAGCGTTGATAAGTTGCAACAACAACATTACCCGTTCATATTGCCACATGTCCTTGGCCCCTTCTCGATGTTTAACAATTCCAGTCACACCAACCTTATCAACTTGTAATGCTTTCCACTCTAAGTTGTTGCCTAGGTCCCGATTCATTCTTAATGTCGACAAATTCATTTAGAGACATGGCTATTACAAACAAAATAAAAAATTCGAACAAGTTTCATATAAACATAAACCAGAGTAATCATAATCAAATGTAAATATTTACTAAAAAATATGTGGGGCAAAACTTGCAATCCTGAGTATATAACGTTGAAAGTGAATCATGCCTTCTCTTTAGGAATTCAATGTATATGTCAATAGCCTAATCAATAAAATTTAATAATTAAGCTCACAACCAATATAAGAGCTAAATGCACATCCATATATGCATGTGAATTACTTACCTTGCTATCAACCCATACATCTTTTGCCTATATGGATTTGAACCAAATACATGTCATCGTCTCTTTGTTTGAGTTATACCAACTCTCTAATTCTTGCATTTCCTCCTCTGATATAACCTTGAATGGGTCCATCTTGGCCTAGAAGGGTATCAGAGAAGTATAAAATTTATTGGGTTTCTTAGAATTGGTGACGATGCTTGGAGTTGTTTGAATGGCAGAGATGGATAAGAATGGAGAAACCTTATAGAAAGACAGCTTCAAGACCCTCTTAGTTCTCCTCTGATAAACAGGAGTAGACATCAATGATTTCTCACATACATTATTGTCTGTCGCATTATAGGGTTAAATCTTCACCTCTTTGTTCCCCTATTCATTTTCCTCAAAATCCTATGATTCCCTATTCGTCTTCAACTCCTCATCCTTCTTTAACTCTTTCTTCTCCTCCCAAAATTTCCCCTTCTCTGTTAAAAACTCATCCATCTGCTTCTTCAACTCCATGTTCCCCCTACTCTAACTCTTCCTTTGCATGTGTAACTTCTTCCTTCTCCTTCTCTAATTCCTCATTCTTCTTTTTCAATTCTTCCTTCTCCTTCAAAACATTTCTCTTTACTTCTTGAAAAGTGCTCTCTCATTCAACTCTTCCCTCTCTAACCTCAAGGCTTCCTTTTCTTTTAGCATAAGTTCCCTCTACTTGAGAGCTAGTTCTCTCCTTCTCCATCAATTCTTCCCTCTCTTTCAGTGCAAGTTCCCTCTCGTTGATATGCTTTTCCTTCTGACTCAACTCTTCCCTATCTGTCTCCAACAATTCCCTCTCCTTCTTCACTCTTCCCTATCCTCAACTCTTCTGCCAAATCATATCCCTCTCCCTCTCCTTCATCACCATGTTCAACATCATTCTCTTCCATAGCTTCATCCTCCTCATCGTTAATGCCCTACAAAATAAAGCAATGTATATATCAAAGATGTAATATATCAAACTAAATATAAAATTTCAACATAAAAGAAGACTTTTATGACATCTTACATGAAATCTATCATGGACCAAACTAATGGCCTCCGTCTCTAGTTCTTCACTGGTGGGTTCCAAGGTAAGGATTACTTCAGTCTACAAAAGAACATCTTTCATGTTCATGTACAGTACAAAACATATATATTACAATAAGTGACCATTAGCTTAATATAAATTGGCTTACATCTTCACTCTCAAATATTTGATGAATTTTCTTATATCTCCAACCCTTCCAGTCTCGATATTGTATGAAGCATGGAATTTGGGAGGGAACATATGAAATGACACATTCTCTAAGGGTCGGTACTCTCTCTACGACCCATATCTGTTACAGTGAAATAACAAGATGGGCTTAAAAAACTATACTTTAGTATAAACTCTAAATTCAAATAAAAGGGAAAGAATCCTTACTTGTAGAGGAAAGATGCAGCCGTTGACATTGTAGTGAAACCCATGTGATGCCATCGTGACACTTTTGACCCATTTAACCATTGTCTGAAAGGCCAAATTACCCCAAGGATAGCTATTGAAGTCTTCCAACGAGTCCACTAAGTCAATATACTCCGTGTTGCATATAATTTTTGTGTCAGTTTCCTTAACAAACCACTCTACGCATAATATTAGGGCTACCTTTACAACATCTTCATGCTTATTGCTCTCAACTAATTTATTAAACACCTCTTGTACATGTTTCTTTAAGATAGAATATTCTTTGAAGTACCTATCTCTTATTGACTTCTTAGTATGATGAATTTTGGGTATATAGAGGTCTCCAGTCTTAAACTCTGTTATAAGGGTGAAGTCCATCTCCATAAATTTCAAACGCGTTCTCCGTATCTAGAATACAAGATCACCTCTGTATCTCACAAAAAGTAGGTGAAAAAAAGCTTCTATAAACCTAAATGATGGAATGTGTAGTAAAAAAGAGAATGGGGACTGCTTAAAAATATTTAATTTACTCTTGTTCTTCTGTAAACCACTCTTCACAGTATCAAACTGCCACGTTAGTGAACATCTTGAGGACAAGTTTGGGACTTCAACATCAAATCCCTTACGCGAAGGCTTGTCAACTAGAAGGATGAATTGAAAAATATATCAACATAAAGTTGAATATTTAATAAAGCATAATGTGAAAGTTGACTTGTTGTGGTGAAAAATCATAAAGTATAGTGTTAGTTTCTTGAGCCGACGGTCAATTTTAGCGAATTCCAAGTCAAAATGCCTGACTTAGAAGTGAATTTCAACAAGTTTATGGCTTGTTTCACTTAGTTCTTGATCAATTTCCTGAGTTATATGTTGCATATTTGCTCGAGAACATCATGAAATTGACCATGAACTGAGTGAAATTGGCTGCGAACTGAGTGAAACTGATCGAGAAGTAAGTGAAATTAACCGATAACTAAGTGAAATTGATCGAGAACTGAGTGAAATTGACCGAGAACTTGCTTAATTTGACTGAGAAGTTGTGAAAAATGACTGAGAAATGAGTGAAATTAATCGATAACTCGCAGAAATTGACTGAGAACTTGCAAAAATTAATCGGTCAATTTCACTCAATTCTTTGATGTGGTTAAAATATTGCATATTGGGGTCAAATATGCAATATTTGACCCCATCTTTTACTTTGTTTTATGAACATGATAATACTTAATGTTCTATTTTAATCATGTTTGTGTTGCAAGGTGAATTCAAGAGCTTGGATTGAAAAAGATGTTAAAAGCATGAATTTAACACTCAAGAATCACCAAAGCCAAGATTGGATCTGATGAAATCAAGAATGAAGAATGCACACACTGAAGATGCAAGAAAATTAAGTCAAGAACGAAGAAAATCAGAGTTTTGAAGTGAAATTACATAATCCTCAACCAGTCCTGGCCTCTGCTCGACCAGTCCAGGCTACGCATGACCAGTCCTGGACACCTCTCGACCAATCGAAGCTCGATCGGTCGAGGTTCCTCGACTCGAACTCTAGCGAGTAAAACAACTAAAATTTTGTCCTGCTCGACAAGTCGAGGGTGTCCCACAACCGGTCAAGGATGACTCACGACCGGTCGAGGACGTGCCACGACCAGTCGAGCATTACACAATTTTTGCGTGGACTACGTAAATTTAAGACGGTTTTCAAAAATTTCCACTCGGTGCAAAAGTGTAAGACCTAAAACTATAAATAGGGGTCCCTAGGGACTCCTACGCATCATCTAGGGTTTGACGAGTGGAGCAAAAGCTTGGAGAATCCGTCGCCAAGAGTTTTTCTTCCTTTTTCTTAGTAGTTTTTATGCTTTTATTAAGAGATTTTAGTTCAATCATGTCTATGGTTGGCTAAACCTCTTAGCTAGGGCAAAGAGGTGAAGCTTGTAGTGTGATGGGTTGTTTCTATTGCTTTGATTCATGTTTATATTGAACTCTCTTTGATTCTACTTTGATTATAAGGAATACTTACAGTTTTTAATGGTTTGTTGTGACTCAAATTACAATAGATCTGTGATAGCTTTGAACATGTTCTTTTCATGTATTGTGATTGTGAATTTAGGAAATCCTGTTGTTCACCATCGTCCCTTGGGCATGCTCGGATGATGGAATCCTCCCTAACTTTCACAAATCTCTTAGATTGGTTTTGGGATTGGTAAATCCTATTATTTGCCTTGTCTCCTGGGCATGGTTTTGAGACGGAATCACTTCCAGTTCTCACACCTCTCATCCATTGAGAACTAGGTCAAAGGAAGTTCAGATTTGATTTTACTAAGATATCTTCCAATTGGATAAGATGGGACTCGGATTCCAGTTGCGTTCTTGAATCAAGCATAGATCTCCCTGATCTCTACAAGTGGATCCTTGGAAACCCTAGTTTCCCACCTTTGAATTTACAAGTTTTAGTTAAATAATTCACAATTACTCTCTCAACCAATTTGGATTTAAATAAACATGTTCTTCTAGTTCTAGTTCTAGTTGTTTTTAGAAGATGTACAAGTTCAGTCCCTGTGGATTCAACCTCGGTCTCACCGAGATTATTACTACATCGCAACTCTACACTTGGGGTTGTGAACATTCTCAGCCACTTTCACTCATTTCTCAGTCAATTTCATGAAGTTGTTGGTCAATTTCCACAAGTTTTCAATCAACACGATGTCAATTTCAAGCAATTATCTGTTAATTTGACTTGCCAACTACAAGGATGAATTGGAAAATATATCAACAATAAAGTTCAATATCTAATGAAGCATAGTGTGAAAGTTGACTTGGTGTGGTGAAAAATCATAAAGTATAGTGTTAGTTTCTTAAGCAGGCGGTCAATTTTAGCGAATTACAAGTTAAAATGCCTGACTTATAAGTGAATTTCAACAAGTTTATGGATTGTTTCTCTTAGTTCTTAATCAATTTCCTGAGTTATATGTTGCATATTTGCTCGAGAACATCATGAAATTGACCATGAACTGAGGGAAATTGGCCGCGAACTGAGTGAAACTGATTGAGAAGTAAGTGAAATTAACCAATAACTAAGTGAAATTGATCGTGAACTGAGTGAAATTGACCGAGAACTTGTTTAATTTGACTGAGAAGTTGTGAAAATTGACCAAGAAATGAGTGAAATTAATCGATAACTTGCAGAAATTGACTGAGAACTTGCAAAAATTGACCGGTCAATTTTACTCAATTCTCTGATGTGGTTAAAATATTGTATTGACCCCATCTTTTACTTTGTTTTATGAACACAATAATACTTAATGTTATATTTTAATCATGTTTGTGTTGCAAGGTGAATTCAAGAGCTTGGATTGAAAAAGATGTTAAAAGCATGAATTTAACACTCAAGAATCACCAAAGCCAAGATTGGATCTGATGAAATCAAGAATGAAGAATGCACACACTGAAGATACAAGAAAATTAAGTCAAGAATGAAGAAAATCAGAGGTTTGAAGTGAAATTGCGTAATCCTCAACTAGTCTTGGCCTCTGCTCGACCAGTCCAAGCTACGCACGACCAGTCCTGAACACCTCTCGACCAGTCGAAGCTCGACCGGTCAAGGTTCCTCGACTCGAACTCCAGCGAGTAAAACAACTAAAATTTCATCCTACTCGACCAGTCGAGGGTGTCCCACAATCGGTCAAGGATGACTTACGACCGGTCGAGGACGTGTCACGACCAGTCGAGCGTTACACAATTTTTGCATGGACTACGTAAATTTGAGATGGTTTTTAGAAATTTCCACTCAGTGTAAAAGTGTATGACCTAAAACTATAAATAGGGGTCCCTAGGGACTCCTATGCATCATCTAGGGTTTGACGAGTGGAGCAAAAGCATGGAGAAGCCGTCGCCAAGAGTTTTTCTTCCTTTTTCTTAGTAGTTTTTATGCTTTTATTAAGAGATTTTAGTTCAATCATGTCTATGGTTGGCTAAACCTCTTAGCTAGGGCTAAGAGGTGAAGCTTATAGTGTGATGGGATGTTTCTTTGCTTTGATTTATATTTATATTGAACTCTCTTTGATTCTACTTTGATTATAAGGAATACTTTTAGTTTTTAATGGTTTGTTGTGACTCAAATTACAATGGATTTGTGATAACTTTGAACATGTTCTTTTCATGTATTGTGATTGTGAATTTAGGAAATCCTGTTGTTCACCATCGTCCCTTGGGCATGCTCGGATGATGGAATCCTCCCTAACTTTCACAAATCTCTCAGATTGGTTTTGGGATTGGTAAATCCTATTGTTTGCCTTCTCTCCTGGGCATGGTTTTGTGACAGAATCACTTCCAGTTCTTACACCTCTCATCCATTGAGAACTAGGTTAAAGGAAGTTCAGATTTGATTTTACTAAGATATCTTCCAATTGGATAAGATGGGACTCGGATTCCAGTTGTTTCCTTGAATCAAGCATAGATCTCCCTGATCTCTACAAGTGGATCCTTGGAAACCCTAGTTTCCCACCTTTGAATTTACAAGTTTTAGTTAAATAATTCATAATTACTCTTTCAACCAATTTGGATTTAAATAAACATGTTCTTCTAGTTCTAGTTCTAGTTGTTTTCAGAAGATGTATAAGTTTAGTCCCTGTGGATTTGACCTCGTTATCACCGAGATTATTACTACATCGCGACTCTACACTTGGGGTTATGAACATTCTCAGCCACTTTCACTCATTTCTCAGTCAATTTCATGAAGTTGTTGGTCAATTTCCACAAGTTCTCGATCAACACGATGTCAATTTCAAGCAATTATCGGTTAATTTGACTTGCCAACTACAAGGATGAATTGAAAAATATATCAACAATAAAGTTCAATATCTAATGAAGCATAGTGTGAAAGTTGACTTGTTGTGGTGAAAAATCATAAAGTGTAATGTAAATTTCTCAAGTCGGCGGTCAATTTTGGCAAATTCAAAGTCAAAATGCTCGACTTATAGGTGAATTTCAACAAGTTTGCGGCCTGTTTCACTCAATTCTTTGTCAATTTCCTGAGTTATATGTTGGATATTTGCCCAAGAACATCATGAAATTAATCACGAACTGAGCGAAATTGGCCGTAAACTGAGTGAGATTGACCATGAACTGACTGAAATTGACTGCAAACTGAGTGAAATTGACCACGAACTTAGTGAAATTGACCGCGAGCATCGTGAAATTGATCGATGACTAAGTAAAATTGACCGAGGACTAAGTAAAATTGATCGAGGACTAAGTGAAATTGACCGATAACTGCTTGAAATTGACATCTTGAACTGAGTTAAATTATAACACCCCGGTTCTCGAAACTCGAGTACACTACTTGTTTTCCAAAAACTTGAGTGTTAACCTTTAACTGTGACTCAAATTTTATGTACATTTTTTTTTTCTTTATTAGAGTTAGTAAACTAGCGGGATATAAACAATCAAGTATAAGAGGGAGTCTAAATATACATAACCAAGATTTCAAGTGGTTACCCGAAAACTTATACAACACAGTGTCTCAAGTCTTAATATACATGAAAGTATAAATTAAACATGAAGGAAATCTGAAATGGAGAGCTGCAAGATCATCTAGGTTCTCATACTCTTCGTAAGCACCTGCATACGCATCATCTGCGTCTCCTACACACTAGAAACAGTTTGATAGTGTCAATGGCTATCCCAGTGAGGTATAATCCCCAAGATTTATCGTATCATCAAGATAATTAAGCATAGTTATTAGAGACAATGTATAACAAATATTACATAATAATTATCATGGAAATCAGATAAGGTTCATCAGATACGCATTCATTAAATAAATTACACAAGATAATCTTGTTTAATGTTCACAAACCTGGGGATGCACATCCAGCTGGTAAAAAGTCACCCAAGGAGAACTAGCCACCCGGAAAAGTACTCAAAGGTACGCCCAAGGAGGTCTAGTCACCTAGAAAAGACTATGCAATGAGGACACCCAATGTGAACTAGTCTCCCGAAAAAGTACACATAGGTACGCCCTAAGGAGGATTAAACACCTAAAAAAGTCCATGCAAAAAGGACAACTCATAGTGGTAAGAATGCACGTGATATTAACTTAGGATCACCTGGTAAAATACTCTATGGTACAACCCATAATGACACAAGAAACTCCGTGTCTTACATCGACCACCCGGTAAAGTTCATATGCCATGAAAATGCATGATTAGCCTAGCCATTATTATTCCAATTTTAAACAACCATTTTATGGAAGCTTAAAGATTACTATGGGGGGTTTGTCACCCAGCATGGGTCGATAGCTCAGGCATAGTGTCCCTTCCACCATCCCTGGCTCATGAGACTAACAAATAGGATGTTTAAAAGTAACCTACTCAACTAGTGGCCAATTATAGTTCTGCAAGTGAAACTTACCATCACAAGGTTATATGAAGGTGGTTTATTAAAGTCACATGGGCAAATATTCCATCAAGCAGCATAGGGAAAACGGTCATCCCAAGGATGTGATAAAAAGGAAATATCCCAAAAACCACTTAGGCAACAAATGATCCAAAAGATGGCAAGTCCATCAGATAATTTCATTCAATCCATTATACGAATGGCCACTAATTCGAGGACCTTTAAATACACCATAAAGTAATCAAAAGTGGTAAAACAAGTCACGTGCGATATCAAAAGTACTTGCACATATAAAGTGTTCAATTTAAACAAGAATATGAATATTTGATATCATACTTGAATTCTAAATCTAGCCATCAATCATTTATGAAGAATTATATGAATGGAACTAACATTTATCATCATCTTCAATTAATATTAAATTAAGCAATTAGTGAAATAAATGAACTAAGATAGCCATCATGATGTAGAAAAAGCTTGAAGGTGATCCTCATCTTTCAAGTCGAATTTATTTGTTTGTATTATATCCTAAGAGTGGTGACTAGGAAAAATATCTCCTACATGTAAATTTAAAAGTTAGACATTGATCAATATTAATTGAGCTCTAATTAAATCCTACTTTAAGAGTGATGCACCTCACTTGAGTTAGTTTCCAACACAACTCAATTTCTATTTCACAATCTAAGTAGGTATTTGGGAATCAACATTTCCTACATTTCAATAAGGGTTTAGATCAACTTTTCCTCAATCTAAAACAAGATCAAATTCTAAAAATTTATGAAATCAAAACTTACCAAACTTGATGATTGGCTTGGCTACTTGACTCAGGCGGTTCACATGGTCTTCACTCCCTCTCCTCTTTCCTTTCTTCTTCCTATCATTCCTTTTTCTTTCTTTTTCTCTCCCTTCTGACTAGATAACATTTGGATATGACTAGACTCACATACAACTTGGGCCGATCTCGGCCCAGCGAGTTAAATCAGAACGACTCGAGTTAGTAAGTCACTGACTCGCTCATCTTCCCACACTCTCTCTGACTTCCTTCCTTCCCTTCTACCCACTCTCTCCATTTCTATCTTTTTCTTTCTTCTTTTCTTTTCCTTTTTTCCCACTTCCAGCAATAGATCTGGGTATATCAGCAACTCGACTCGGCTGAACTGAGCTCACTCAGTGCAGCACTATCTAGTCGAGTCCTCTCTCTCTCACTCTGTATCTTCTTCCTCCTCATCATCTCGGCCAACAACGTTTGTGCTCAGATCGAACAACTTGCTGAGGTGAGTCGGCATTGATGTAGCCTGATTAGTGTAAACAACGGCCACCTCTTTCTCTCCTGTTGTTTCTCCTCGTCTTCCTCCTTTCATTTTCTTCTGCTTCTCTCTCTCTCTCTCTCTCTCTCTCTCTCTCTCTCTCTCTCCGAGAGAGAACCTGGACTTGGCCCACGACTCGCAGTGACTCGAAAAGAGTCAGCTCTACTTGTTGTGGCAATAGACAAGCGACGCCAACGCTCTCCTTTCTCACTCTCTTTTCTCACTTTCTGCTTTTAGAAAGTGTTGCCCTAAAAGGGCGGTCTCTTATAGGCTACATTATCCTGTTTCTAAACGTTTCCTTAACTAATCATTGGATTAGTTACGAGTTAATGTTTTAACTCGCAAGCGTTTTAAGAAGATCATCATGGCCACTGATCATACGGTGAACATCTGACATTACAGATGGGTTTTAGGCACCATAGGTCACCAAATGAACTTCTTAGATTAGGAGGTGGGGTCCATGTAAGGTGATGGGTTGCTTAAGCTAAGCGAAGAAGATAATCTAGCCGTTAATGGCAAATTTTCAATGGATGGTTAATCTTAAGATCTGATACACAAGGATCGTGTGGATAGGTCCAGTGAACCCTATGGGGTCCACGTTTTGGACAGATGATCATTATCTCTCAATGGGTCGTGATATTTTCGCTTACGGATGATACTTCACGAACTTATGAGATCTCGTGTGGGATCTCCAAACTAACACTAAGGGGTTTTGAATGCCCTAAAATAAATGGCTGAAACTCTCTACTAGAGTTTCCAAAAGTAAAAGAACAGTTGAGATTGCACCAGCGAACCGAATAGAAAGACTCCTTGCGGCTACTCTCTTTTAGTAAGGAACCCTAATTCGCGGGATTTGAATGGAGGGCTAAGATTTGAGGAATTAGAGAGTTAGGATTGAAGAATGAAATCGTGTGCAGACTGCCAGCTCATCGATACAAATGGATTTCCATTTTTGGAAAATCCTTCGACATGCACATGCTTTCTGTGTTTGGATTTGTGCCCACATGCATGCACAACTTCATGTGAAACAACCCAGATTTTGGTCAAAGCCACATACTAAATGTGATGGATAGTTTGGATCATCCGAGATGATCATGATGGTGGGCGACAATGGCCACACACAGACGTTGTCCGTTTAAACTGTGCACTGGAGGAAAAAAAGAGGAAGAATTTCTTCCCATTTCTTGGTTTCGTTGGGTCAAACAGAGTTTGATCCAATTCTCTGTCTGGTGTGCTGCAAGCGCACCACTTTTGGTGCACGCACTCAATGGGTGTTGGGCCCATAGTGTTTAGAGAAATCTAACCCGTCTATCTATTTTAACAGATTATTTTAAGGCATTAGACAAAAATGAGGCAAATTCAAAGCTTAGGTGGGCCATACTAATAGATTTACAACCTTTAAGTGGTGATTACATCGATCCGTCAATCAAAGTCGTTCCAATCTGGACATTGACGGTCAAAAGGGTCCAAGGGACCACTTAACTAGAGTTCAATGTCTAGATTATAGATTAGATGGCCTAATACGTATGTGTAATATTAAATATCTTTTTTACGATGTTTCTAATATCATTGTTATTATTATATTTTTAATCATCAGTTATTTATATTTAATCTGGTGGTTCTCTCTTTTGGCCATGTTTTATAGGTTTATCAAAATAAATTACTTATTTACATTTAAATATATATAATTATTATCATTATTATTATTAATATCGAGATTATTTACATGGGTCACACTCCGATCAACGCCAATTATTCATTGGGCTTTAATTTAAAGGATTAAATCATTTTAAATATGTAAGTGGGCCATAATGCATGGGTCTTAACGTTCAGTCATCAATTTATTTAAATTAACGGTTGCATATGAAATTTTTGTTATTCTAATTAAAAGAATTAAGTGGTGGGGTTGAGATTTATCAAATGATGGTGAATAACGTAGGTTATTTGAATCTTCACACAAACATACTAATCTAGTTTATAATAGTAACACTCGAGCACGTAAAAGTACGGGGTGTTACATAAATTGACCGCGAATATCGTGAAATTGACCAAGAACTCACTTAAATTGACTGCGAACATCATGAAATTGACTGCGAACTTAGTGAAATTGACTAATAACCGAGTGAAATTGATCGATAACTGAGTGAAATTTATTGAGAACTCGCTTAAGTTAGTGAAATTGACAGATAATTGAGTGAAATTTACTGCGAATTTAGTGAAATTGACCGATAACTAACTGAAATTAACCGTGAACTGAGTGAAATTGACCGATAAGTGAGTGAAATTGACCAAGAACTCGCTTAAGTAGTTGTCGGTCAATTTTCGCAAGTTCTTGGTCAACATGATGTCAATTTCAAGCAGTTATCGGTCAATTTGACTCAGTTCTTAGTCAATTTCACACAGTTCTTGGTCAAGATGTCAATTTCAAGCAGTTCTCGGTCAATTTCACTTTTTTTTTTTGGGTTAGCTTGTTAGTACACACCCATGTCAGTACACACACTCCATGTTAGCCACCCCCACTAGGGATCGATACTAAGACCTCAAGTGTTGAAATGAGGTATCTTCACTTAGTCCTTGGTCAATTTCACTTAGTCCTTGATCAATTTCATGATGTTCACGGTCAATTTAACTTAGTTCGCGGTCAATTTAACTCAGTTTGCCGTCAATTTTAGTCAGTCCTCAGTCTATTTCACTCAGTCTTCATTTAATTTCACTTCGGTCTTTGTTCTTTGATAAAAAAAGCCTCAATGTGGGCCATTTCAGCATTGATTTTGCCTCATTTATTAGCTCATGCCTAAAATGTTTAAATAAGATAGCTGGACTGTGGATAGTGAGGATATATCAGATAAAATATGGTGGGGTCCACATAATGAAGTCAAAACTTTAAAATATACCTGTCATTCGTAGCTTCTTTGATGCAGACACCATTTTCGTCCTATCTTGAGTTGGGAAAACTCGAGAATGACGTTTGTGGCAAGTGTATTCTTGACCACAAGAAGAAAGAAAGAAATTATAAGATTTTAGGAAATAGGTTTTTCGTGGTAGAGTATTCTCATACCAAGATGAGAAAAGAAAATAGGAATTTGGTGTTAGGGTGAACAATCGCAAAGAGGAGAGAACAAAACAGAAAATGAGGTTTTTACTACTAGAGTTAAACTGTGTGAAGGGGACAAAAGCTTTTAGAAATTGCGTTTCTGTTGTTGCAGGGGCGTTTTCGTCTATTAAAAATGCATTCGTACAACATGGTAATAGTTTGGGAAAGTAAGGTTTGAGGTGCACAGAAAGGACAGTGAGTTAAAAGTGAGGCATACAGTTGGAAAAAACTCTTAAATCCATCTTGTTTGTTTACAGGTAAGGCCATATTCCATCCTTTTGGCAATAGAATAGTATAAGCCTAATAATATAAGTTCTTTTACAAGTGACAGGGCTTATTATAGGATTTTGCCTGATTTAAAATTTTACCGGATGACTTATGAGTAGGTCGGATATAGATATTCTCCTTCTCTCAATTAGCCAAGAGATTATAGTAATTTTTAACTAATAATATTTTCAATTAAAATATTAATTAGTAATATATGATATATTGAATAATCATGCATTTGTAAATAACAACTTGCATTTGTAAACAACGACTTGCCAATTTAAGGGTCCTTCCTCATGCTTCAGTGGTAAACACTTAAGAGTTTTAACAATGGTCATGGGTTCGAGTACCCATTATGGTGAAAACTCAATGTGGTGTGAGTGCGTGGGTGTGTGTGGGGTGTGAGTGTGTGTAAAAAAAAGAAGACACCAATTTAAACTCATTCCTTCTCAAATGGACTCATTCCTTCTCAAATAGTGTAAAAAAGAAGTATTCTACAAATGTTTTACATATGGGGCCACCACAATAACTCTATGGCATCCGACTAGCCTGTTTATTAGGGTTAACCCACAATGACAGAGGGATTCTCAAAATGCCAAGTTGATCCTATTGTTAGGAATCAGACGAACATCCGATGTTGTAGCATCTTACCCGTGTCTAACCAATTTTACAACCTTGCCTTTATTGGTTTAATATAAGTAGAGGAGAATGGTTATATTCATTTCTTGTTAATCTCCATTAGAAGTGTTGTTCACATATGTTTCAAGGCAATGTAGACACCTCACACCGGCTGACAAGCTTATTAGAATTGGACCAACTCAACTCAAGTTGATAGTAAACCTAAACCCTAATCTTATTTCTAAACCCTAAACTCGACCCAACTCAACCAAATCAACCTAGTCAATCTAGTCTTAAACTCTAAGACCCCAAACCCTAGAGCCTTGAGTCAACTTGATGAGTCGACTCATGAGGTTTACTCAACCAGTTTAATAACCCAGTTGACTCACATTGTCAAGCCCAACCTAAAACCAAGCCTGAATTGAAGTAGCTCAAAACCAAGTACAAAACAGAATTGGAGGTAGAGTAACAACTGGGCAAACTAGGAAGCAAACTCCCCACACGCTTGTGGGAGGCCTCCAGTCAAGATTGGAGGTCCTAAGAGTGGGTGGTGGCATCCAAGTTACCGTCAACCATGTGGCACCCTCCTCTCATGGCAACAGTTCTCAATGCATGTAAACTCCCCTTTTATAAGCCCCGAATGTGTGAAAATAGGCATTAACTTAGTACCCATCTCCCAACCCACAGTTACCCTTTAACCACCCAATCCAAGCCATGAGATGTTACCGTGTGGTAGTCTCAAATCCTAGCCCTCCAATCACCTTTTTCACCCTGAACTTGACTAGAATTACCAGAAAGTCAGGCATGAGAGATATAAATAGCCCCGTCCCCTTCCTATTTCGATCATCCGATCATCTCTTAATCATCCAGTAGCCATCAGAGCATCCATCAACCAATCTCTTCCATCCCTCTACCAAGGAGAGTGAGAGTGAAAGAGAGTCCAATCCAAGTATTGTCTAGCCTAGCTAGAGTCTAAGTCTCCTGTGGTACCTAAGCATAATCCAAGCCACTCGATCTAGCCTTTGCGATACTACCGTCCATCCAACCATCCAACTTTAAATTAGCTTCGTCTAAACCATGCATTAGCATTATGCAACATCCATTCCCTTCTCAACCCCTTGCTCATCTCATCCATCCACATCGCATAGCATTATGCATTATAACAACCCGGGCATATGCTTTGTGGCTCACCAATTAAATCGAAACCTGCCCATTAAAAACTCTGGTCGGTACGCATCACATACACATCACCTGAGCACTCTATCAGTACGAACGTATTCTCTATGGCTTGCTGATTTAATCCGAGCCTGCCCACCAGAAATTTGTACTGACTACACTAGGCATAACATCACATGCATAACGTGTCATCATCGTGTAAGAACTAGAACTAATCCTTAAAAGTTAATCCCGTAAAGTAGAGAATGTATGCCTGTACAGGCAGAGCGGGTTCTTAACACCTTCCCTCTCTATAACTGCGGTCCTTACCCTAAATCTTTAGACAGAGATCAAGGATAGGGCTAAGGATCTTCGAATTCTCCATCCTAAGCATTTCTGCAGAATCTAGCCAACTGTGGAATCGAAGTAATTGGCTAGTAATGATTCCAATCATATACAATACCCTCCAAACACATACTAACATTAAAGCCCTTGACAAAGGCACCCGTGAAAGCTACAAGTCAGTCCCATTCCCGAAACCTAGCGTCCACAAAATGGTGACTCCACTATAGACTAATTAGTCGCACTAGTTAGACCCGACTTGAAAAGTGTGATTTCACTAATTTCGAGGATTAATAATTCTTGTGCATATTTGCATCATCATTTAGTATTAATCTACTCCTTAAGCCAAAAAAAGCCAAAAAGCTGAAAAACCAAAAAGAAAAAAAAAATCAAAACCATTGCGCCTCTATAAACCCATTGTTCGCAAACTGAACATCTCTTCCCCAATATTATCCATACTAGATCTCAGATAATCATGGCTAACCAAGAGGAGGAAGTCCACTTCCCAGCTCTTGACATGCAAGACGCTCAATCATTACAAACACAACCTACAAAAGTCGGTAGCCTGAGTCTAAAACTAGTGCAAGGATTAAAGGTTATGCATGAAATGTTTCTCTAGTTTTTGCAATTTCAAACTGCCATAACTAGTAATCAAGCTGGCCTCATCTTCAACAACATCGACAATTAGTTCTTCTTTCAGCCTCCATTTTAGTTCAACTGCAATTGTTAGGATCCATGCAGGACTTCAGGACTTCTAATACCCTCCCAACAAAGGCCTTCAGTCAAAACAACCTTTGACCTCATAGCATTTCTTTCAGTATCCTCCTGCAAACGGGGGTCATTTCCAGTCACATCCCACAATCAGGATTCCCGATCAACATCCTCTCCCTAATGGGATTTCCAATCAATTTTAACATCCTCCTGTAGCCAGAATTTCCTTCCAATCACAATCTCCCTTCTTAGTTCTAGTCCAACAAACTCCCCATAATGGGAGTATTCACTAAATCCAACCTCCTCCAAGTAGAAGTCATAAGGGCGTCAGTGATTCCAATTATTATGAGAGGGGGGCAGTCCAAACTAGGTAAGGGATAAAACCCCTCCCATCTGGTTCCTCTGAAATTGAGCAACTGCGAGAGATAAAGAGGAAACTATAAAAGCAGTGTGGGGTGGATCTCCCATCTACCCAAACTTGATAGGTTCATGTGCAGGACCTAGGTTCTTGTGTATAACTGAATTCACTGACACAGGTGTGCACGTGGTCCACTAGGCATGGGTGCGTACGTACGTGTTAGTCTTCGTGGGAGCCTCCAGTGGGAGTGTACATAAGTCCCTGGATTAGGACCGCTAGTGGTTGTTGGTTAGCCAATAGAAAACCAAGTAGAGTCTCTTATAGCAGCCAGGGCACAAGTGAAAACATGTGCCTCCGACATAGGAGTATACGTGTAAATTAGTATTTAGCCCAGGAGAAACCATATAAAACCTAGAGGTGAACTTGATTTAAAACCTCCGATAGTGAATACCAATACACTCAAAGAGAGTGCGTCCACAAGGAGTTAAGTAGGGAAACTACACCACTATATATGCATATGTTTGTGATTGTGAATTGCATACATTTTTATCTATATTTATGTGATTGATTAGTTGAATTATTTAAATGCATGAGTTAGATTATATGCTAGGCACTTGTTAAGCATACACAAGTGCACTATCTATTTAGACTAGTTGCTTAATTAGCATATCTCTTATAGTCAATGTGATTGGACCCACTTTGTCTTGAAAGCTTAGTGTTGATTTTTCTTGTTAGTTTAATTGATAAATTAGTTTATTAGGTAATAATTTTAATTTGGTCCTAATCACCCCTATAGGACTTAGCTATAATTTCATAGCTCCACAAAGCTTCCGTATGCATCGTGGTAGATTATCCCACCACACATTTTCATTATGTAGCAAAAAATAACCCACGTATGACCATATATTCAAGTGCTAAATTAGCTTGATTATGGCCATTAACTTGCTTGTTATAGTTTCTTAATTATGACCACAAATCAATGCATCAAATTTATCTAATTAGGACCATCAATCCATGTTGTAAATATGTCCAAATAGGACTATCAATTTGAGTGTTGAAATTATCCAACTACGACATTAATTTTCCATTAAACTCCTCTAACATGATACATTGGTTTATGTACTAAATCAACCCACTTTTAAACTAAGGAATTGTGACAAAATCTATCTAAGTATGACCATTAGATTGTATCTTAAATCAGCTTGTGCATGACCATTGATTTCTTAACAAATTTGGTCAATTTGGGCTGTCGAAGTTGGTGTTAAATCTATTCACCCTAGATTGTTAAGTTGTGTATCCAATTCACTTAATTTGGACCATTAATCCACACATAAAATTTGTCTGATATGAACTGTCAATCAACACCTTAAATCTTCGTACTTGTGATCATCAATTTATTTTCAAACTTATTTGTTTATGACTGTTGAAGTGCACTCAAACCTATTCCATAGATGATCATTGATTTGTACCCCTAAAATTGATTCATCTTGACCATTGATTGTATGACCAACACTGTTTATATTCATTAAGTATTTCCCATGTATAAATCTTCAAAATTAGTTGTTGATCATGCGAGCTTAACTCTTGATTTATATACGTTAAAACTCAAACTGTCTAACCTTCAATCCATCTTTACAGCTGTCCATTAGGGTTAACCCATCTATAAATCCAAATTATCCATTAAGTCCAACAAGAGGCCAGGTAGGGTAGTAGTTTGACTAGTAAACATACAAATAGGTCCTACATATGAGACCAGGTGGCGCATCTTGTTAAGATTGCAAAAGACTACTATGAGGTCAGGTGTTATATTTGGACTGTTGGTTGACTAGTGTGAAATAACCTTGGTTTTCAAAAGTTAAATCATACTGATCATTGTGAATTACTTTTTGCACTAGAATTGCATTCTTAATGCGAGCTACATGTTTTTGTGTTAAAAATGTTGTTATAAAATCTTCACATTTTTAGTTTTTGTATAAGAGTTTTCCAAGCTCGCATTCATGATCTATTATATACGAATTTGCAATGAAAACTTTGTTTATTCAGTTTTTATTTTCAAACTTTACATATATATATATTTTTTTAATGTTTTTGTATTATTCAGATCAGATTTACTTCTATTTCAAAAAATTGTGTGAGATTTACTCATTGCATTGTCAAGCTCATCTTTAGTGGATATTGAATTTCGGTAGCATGGTCTAATTAGAGAGCATGAGCAATAGGTTCTAGCCATTTAGTTATGTTTATCTAGTTTTAGTTTTATTTTTAAAATTTGAATTTATTGTAAGAGAACTTATAGTAGAAGAGTGATGATTAAGACTTGGATTGTGGTGATGATGATTTGGATATTTTACTTTTAATGGTTGTTAAGAAATTGTCTACTTGGAAGCGATTCCTTAGATCTAATGGTAGTGGAAGATGGAGGCTTGAATGTTGGATCTTCCCGGATGCATCCCACGTCGCAGGAAGAAGGTCACACCAGTTTCACTGATGTAAGAAGGGGACTAAAGGAACATTCTTCTTCGTGCAAGATCCACACAGTAAATCATGTGGCAATGATGGAACCTGATTATACTCTTTCGCAGTTGATCTCTCTACAACCCAAATTAGTGCTCAGAAACTATCAGTTTCTCTATCACGTTTTTATCATGAGTCCTTGGTGCATTCTATATATAAAAGCAGTTGGGGTAGTTATTAAAGAGTAGGAGAAAATTGCTCGTGCAATTTCGAAACTGCTAGTGTAATGGGTAGTTGGTTACCTTGTAACCACCACTTCCCATCTCTCTCCTAGTGGGTGGGGTTTAGTTGGATGACCTGCCTTACAGTTACATCTCTCATGTGGACAAGTCAGGCAACAACCCAACTAATGACCAGAACTTAAATTATGTAAGAAGTCTTCATACCACAAAATACAACGTGCAACCAGTGAAGCAAATAACCTCATGAGAGAACAAATATATCAAGTTTCCATCAACTGGCATAATATATCTCATCTTCCTCAACACTAACATGACCTAGACTTGTCTCAATTTCATAAAAAAGGATACTCACTAACCTCTCATGGGTACTTACAACCCAAGTAGTTGTCCTTTTACTTGTTTACAGCCATGAGTTTGAATGTGCTGAGGGACACGTTGACCAACCGTGAACTCATCTTGCTCGTGCACATAAACACGTAAGGGATAAAACCAGACAGTCTTCCTACAATGCTCATACATATCCATCTTGGCCTAACCACTTTCTTAGACATGCTCCATTATACCCTTTTATTTACGGTATTTGAAAATGAGCTAGAGTAGCAATATTAAGCATCCATTTTAAGGCACAAAATATAATCATAAGGGCATAAGGGTCACCTGCACTGATTTTCTCACACGGAGGAGAGTCATATCCATTCCCCATCCACTATATGTGTTTTCAGTCATCTTTAGCACATGCTATATGAAAAAACATGTTATAGTGGGGCTCCTATGAAGGAGTACGTCAACTTATACACCGTATAAATCTTAACCCAGTTGTCATTCAGGTGTTTAGTTTGAACCACTCAACTTAGTCGCTCTTACAAGTGCTTAGATGAAGTCTCACATCTGTCTTATTCATGCTGCATGACCCTAGTGGAAACAATCATGCTCAGTCCTTGAATGACCTCATCATGAACCCGGTTGAAGGCAATGTGCAGGTAATAAAATAATTGTAGCAATTCCGCGATCACACATCACATCTTGCTCACAATAAATGCGCCAAGGCGGTTGTCGTGTGAGATGCACAACTTCTGCCTAGTAATGTATCTCAATCCATGCCTTGCAAAGGATGTGATGAATGTGTGTGCTGCAAACATGTCCAAATAAGAACAAACAATATAAAAAGATCCAAATATAAACTAACTCTCAAAGAAAAAATGTCAAAATGTCCATATCACAAAATCACATCTTACGAAAACCCCAACTCCTAATCAGAAACCATCTCACGAGTAGATATATGTGCCATGACAATCTTTTTCTTCACCACCATATATTGAGCGTAGTGATAGCAGATCTAGATGTATTTTGACTTACCATGATATTTGGGATCCTTCATATAAGCAATTGTCGCCATGCTATCACAATGTAATGTGACAGGGTCATCAACATACGGTACACATCTCAAATGCTGAAGAAATCTCCTCAACCATACGACTTCCTAAATGGAAAAGCAACCTAGAATATATTATGACTCCATGGTAGAAAGTGCAATACAAGGTTGTTTCTTACTGTTCCAAGAGAAAGCCCCGCCATTGAGCAAGAACGCATATCTACAAGTAGATTTGTGCTCGTCCAACTCGCTACTCCAATCTGCATGGTAGTATCCTCGTAGACCAAGATTTGACCCCTAGTAGCATAGCATGTAATATTTAGTTTTGCGCAGGTATCAGAATATTCTCTTAATGGCCCTCCAATGAGCCAATCCTACGTTACCCTGATAATAACTCACTAAGCCCATTATGAAACTAATATCTGGTCAAGTACATACCATGGCATACATCAAACTGCCAACTGCATTAGTATACATGGAAACCACACCATTTCAGATTTTTCTGCATCCGTCTTAAAGTAGATATTTAGACTAAGTCCATGATCCTTCTCGACGGGAGTGTCTATGGGTTTGCAACTGTGCATCTGGAAGCGCTCGAGCACCTTCTTGATATAAGTCTCTTGAGAGACCAAGAAATCTTCTAGAGCGATCCCTATGGATTTTAATTTTGAGTACAAAAGATGCCTCACCCACATCCTTTATCTCAAAATTGAAGGACAACCATTTCTAAGTAGCGACTAATATTTCCTTATCATTTCCGGCTAAAAGAATGTTGTTGACATACAGAGATAGGATTAAAAAACTTTGCCTGGACCATCTGACGTACACATAGTGGTCTTCCTTGATCATCATAAACCCATATGATTCGATGGCTCAATGGAATCTCAGATACTACTGCCTAGATGATTGTTTCAAGCCATATATGGACTTTTTAAGGCGGCGAACTTTTCACTCTTGTCCCTTGACCTTGAAACTTGTAGGTTGATCCATGTAGATCTTCTCATCTAGTTCTCTATTGAGAAATGTCATCTCGACATCCATCTAATAGAGTTATACATCCAAATGTGCGACAATAGATAGAATAAGGTGGATTGATGTAAATTTCACCACCAGAAAAATGTCTCCTCTTAATCCACACCCTTAATCTGCATGTAGCCCTTTGCTACTAATCAGGCTTTGAACTTATCTATTGCTCCATTTTCCTTTTGCTTGACTTTCAAGACCCATTTGGCTTCGATAGGCTTTCATCTAGGTGGAAGATCAATAAGTTCCTAGACTTGGTTCTTTTCCATACAATGGATCTCATTCTTCATAACTTCTATCCACTCTTTCCCAGCAGGGGATGACAATGCCTCCTGCTATGAGGCAGGTTCATCGTTATCTAAGGAAGCAATCATGAATGATTCCCCTTCAATCTCAAAATGATTACGGGGTTTCAGTCCACACGTGTTTCTCTTCAATATGGGTTTATGATTTGAGTCACCAAAGATCCCTCCCACTGTCCTCAGAGATCGGTGGATCAGCCGGACCAACAGGTGAGTGATCAATATCCCCACCTTTATCGAGTGACAACTGAATAATTGGGACTGAGTTAGGTTTTGAATTTTTCATCTCGAAGAACTCATGAATGTCCTGAGATTTCTTCCTACTTGGGAAATCGTCCTTGATAAAATCGATATCTCGTGACTCTATTTCAATTGTTCCACCATTTTCTCATTCATGTATCATAACATAACCCTTAAAGTGCAAAGGGGTATCAGATGAAAATGCAATTAAAGGATTTTTAATCTAATTTCTTAGTTTTTTGAGATGGAAGATGAACGAAACCGGCTGATCGCTAGGGGCATAGATGAGTCAAATCTAGTTTTCTACCACACCACAACTCATAGGGGGTCATTGGAACTACTTAAAATGTACTCAATTGAGGATGTAGGCAGCAGTCAGCAATACATCACCTCAAAATTTGAGGGAAAGATTGGTTTGTGCCATCATCGATCTCACAATGTCAAGTAATGTTATATTTCTTCTCTCTACAACACCATTTTGTTGCGGAGTATAGGGAATAGTCAGGTGCCTATGGATACCATTTTCTTTATAGGGCCTCAAAAAGTGCTCAGACAAATATCCACATCATCGGTCTGTCTACAAGGTATTAATTCTTTTATTGGTCTGGTTCTTGACTTCAAGCATGAACTTTTTGAAGCATTCTAATTCCTCATATCTATGCAATATAAAGTACACATGATCGTACCATGTGTGATCATCTATAAATGTGATAAAATAGGACTATCCATAGCGGGTCCTAACATTAAGAGGTCTACAAATGTTAGAGTGGATCAGATCTAAGGTAGGTGAAGCATGTATTGCTTTTCCAAATAGTTTCCCAATTGACTTCCCAGTTAGTGTTCACAACCCCAAGTGTAGGGTCGCGATGTAGTAATAATATCGGTGAGACCGAGGTTGAATCCACATGGACTAAAGTCACGCCCCAAACTTGGAAACAGGGCTCATAAAATTTTTAATAGTCGAATCCGGTGCTGAAAGCCTCCATAGTACCCCATTCTCGGCTCCTAGTGCCCATACGCCAGATTCTGATCCTGGGATCCTACAAGGAGGATTTTCCAACATACATTTATATCGTAAGAAGCATAATTACAAGTTTACCCAAATCATAAAGGCAACATCATCATCACATATCCACTAATGTAAATAGTTGAATGCACTGCTGAAAGGGAAATATACATATATCGAAAATCAAAGCTCTAGAAAACCGTTGTACGCTCTAAGCTCAACGCTATTATGACCTAATGCCACTTGCACGCATCTATTGTGCACAAGCTTATAGAAAGCTTAGAGGGTGGTGTAAGTGTGTGCTCAAGGTAAGTGTCAAGTATGCAATATCAGAGCAATGCGAAAATATGCTGGTAAGTCCATAAATTCCATTAGCCTTATCCAGGTTATGCGATGTAAAAAAATAATAAGCTAATATCATATACTGAGGAAGTAATGTAGATCAGCTATGCAATGCGGAGACATAGTAAGCCAAGTATCATATACTGAAGATATAATACAATATGCAATTCCTAACGAGACCACAAATACTGTTAATCTCATATAGGCCATATAAAATACAGAAGCATAGTAAACCAAATGTTATGTGCTGAGGAAGTAATACAATATGTGGTGCAAATGAAATGACTGAGTTGGAGTGTGAAGTCAGGATGATAGTACGTAGTATCACAGGCTATGTGATCTATCACAAGGGACTTCTATCCAAACCAATCCCATACTAAAATTTGGATAGCCAGACTCAATGTGGTAGACTCCTGATCTCAGGTTAGTTGTGTGCCCCAATCGAAATCTTGGCCATTGCGAAGGTACACATAATAATTAGTTGCGCACTACCAGCCCGAGTGGATAGTGAATGAATGAATGATTGAGTAAAATATTGAGTATGCAACTCCTACTCAATAAGTCCACATATCAGTACCGTACATCTCTTGAATCATCACCGGAGTCTAGTATACTCTACGCCAGCTTGTCGTCCCTATTTGAGTGCACAACTGGGTAAGTGGAAGAGACCTCACTATCTACTTGCCAATATTGGGCCCGACTCGTCGATAGCGGACCCATTCCTCAAGCTGGTTAAACTCAACCTAGATATTACCCCCTCACTTAGGTGGGTAAGGTCACACCCCCTCCTAACCGACCACTACATAGTGGGAGACGTGACCTACTGGTATACGGCCCTCATACGCTCAAATATATCCACTTGGTCTAGACATTGGGGCGTCTCCTGGCCACGAAGGTTTAGGGATTTTTATCCAGGGATATCTATGGCACTCGTATGCTAGAACTAAACATTTTTAGTGTCCCATCTGGCCATCCACGATATGCATGTGGAGGCCATGACCCTAATGTCGATAGGGCGTACGGTGGTCATATCATAAAATGTGAGATGTATGAGTCATACCATCCAGTCATGCAGCAATCATGTGCGTACCGTGCCCTTATGTGGGCAACTCGTCCTATCAGGGAGTCCCATAATAATCTTTCCTATGACATATGTAATGTTCAACCACATCTCATAACAAACATGTAGATGATGCGTATGGGCATGTATTATGATGTTATGTTGTCACATACATAATCGACATCAATAATCAGCCTCAATAACTAGCATCGATAATCAGCCTACATGCAAGGCGGGGTCCGTAGATAAACAACCGATTTGAACCATAATATAAGGATCGGCCCTCGACCGTGGATATTCCAAATCTGTTAGCATGGAGCCATCCTTCTATGACGATGATGGACCATGCAACATCAATGAGGCCCAAGGATTTGGGTTAACCCACTTAGAAAATGATGAGAATGGGCCCAACAAGGCCTAAGGGAAGGTCACAATGTGGACATTTAACCATTATTGCCCATCAATGTAAATATTTAACCAACATTGCTCCCAAGGAGTGGCCCACATAAACCCTAACATATAGTAGGGCCCATGGCCTCACATAAGGGCCTCACATATAACATAATGGGCCTCATACAATCACAATGGGCCACATACAATCACAATGGGCCACATACAATCTCAATGGGCCTATACAATCACAACGGGCCACATACAATCACAATGGGCCACATACAATCTTAATGGGCCTCATACAATCACAATGGGCCACATACAATCACAATGGGCCATATACAATCTCAATGGGCCTCACACAATCCCAATGGGCCTCATGCCTGGGCCCCAAGTACATCCCAATGGGCCTCATTTTATAGGCCTTATAAGCATCACATTGGGCCTCACCATCACATGGGCTTCATATACATCAAAATGGGCCCAACACACAGGCCGATGTAACGCCCTGAAAATCGGGGGTCAAGTAACAACTCAACACCTGAGTTTCAAAACATCACTTATGCAACATAAATGCTTATGATTGAATGTTGTCTGTGTTAGTGCATTAATCATGAGTAGGATTATACCAAAACAGTAATTCATACTTCAGATCAAGTTATAAAACGCAAGCGGAAGACTGAAAGATGTATATAAATATATATAAAGACAGAAACGATCACAATCGATCTCCAGAGTATGAACACCTTACTGAGTAACCATATACATGTATTAGTTTCAAAATCAAAATGCTAAAAAATGGTACAAGTATAATGGTAAACCCTGTAGCCCCGTCATCTGAAGGGTCTAAGCGAAGCCTCCAGAGAACTGCATGTAGGAGAACTCATCCTGATCATCATAGTAATCAGGCTCAGCCTCCTACGTCTCGTCGATACCTGCATCTAAGATAGAGTCTAGTGGGTGTCCAGAACACTGTCCCGTAACGTGGGAGTGAGTAGCTAACTCAGTGGAATAATAAAGCATAGGTTAACATGTTATCAATTCAGTCAAGCAGTAATGATAAAACAGTTCATTCAAACAATCCTAATTACTTTTATTAATGCAAAGATGAAATGTAGTCATGATGCATGCCCTCGCCAATGATCCCTCGTGCGACACCATCTTACGTCCATGGCATGCGTTCATCATTCAATGCTCCACAACACCAGGCACATGCAGTGCTATGTTATGAGCGTGATTACCGACTTGTTATTAGTCCTTTTCATACAGCAGTATTGGGAAACTAAGGTACCTCCCTTATATCATTCCCAAATAATGATCCATTCTAGGGTCGTCAGTCCTAGATAATCTCATATGATGATGTGGTTCTAGGTCACTTTAAAGGGCTGACAGGGCTGTTGTACTCACTCATTGCACCGCTCCCCCATCACCTTATTAATATAGGCCTAGTTTATACTCTGTTTACTATGGGGAGACCCGTCGCCTCACCACAGATTTAAAGTATGCTCGAGGTCACTACAAAAGGCTGCCAGGGCTATTACACGCAATCGTTACACCAGTCCCCCATCACCTTATCAGTGTAGGTCAACAGCTCGAATACAGTGTCCCATACCCCTGTATTCAGCTCACGAGTCTGGGTTGTTCACTGGTCACTATGATGTGTGTCGAATGTTGCATACCAGACCCCAGTAATTGCCTAATTTTACGTACATGATAAGGTTTAATGGAGTGTTTTAATCGTGTTTTTATTACAGGATGAAATCAGGAGCGTTAATTGGAAATTGATGTTAAAAGCATGGATTTCACGTTTCGAAGTCACCAGAGCACGGGAACGACCCCAGGGAACCAAGATCAACGCCCGAGATCCAAGGAAATCAAGAAACTGAAGCTCAAGTGGCCCGAAGGACATCCAGAATGTAAGATCACATGGTTCCCGCTATCCGATCAGTTCGAAACTTCATATATGTGATGGGGGCCGTAAATTAACCGTACATCTTAAATTTCAGCCATTGAAGATCTCGGGAAGTGGGCCAACTGACAAATCAGCCCACAAACCATCGATTCTGGGACCACCTGATATTTGGAACTGCCTCAAACTTAGTTTTGGCGGTTGAAAGTATAAGAGGAAAAGGATGGACGAAGAAGATTTCTCAAAACATCACGGTGGGACCTATTTACATGGCATGAGTGTGCACAGCACAAGTGCACCGGCTGTGCACCGCACCGCCAGGACAGTCAGCGAGCGGCTGACCCGTGCTCTCCCTTCCCTTCTTCGAAACGGCATCTGCTGCGTTCCAGCGTACGCGAGAACGGCTTGCGATCCTCAGTTGTGGGCCCCACACATCGCCCAAATGGACAATCCAAGCCGTCCATCCGCTTCCTGGGGCCACCATAACCATCACCTAGCTTTCCGTTTTAGTCCATATAGGTGTACACTTGTGAATCGTCAGCAAACGGAAGATTGACGGTAGAAGTAAAGATCAGGTGGGACACACCAAAACAGAAGAAAAACTGGTCATTTCCGACCGTTTTTCCGTTCTTATCCATGTGAACGGAGTGGATTTCGGGATTTCCATCGTTCATGGACCCCACCATCACACAACAGCTCCGTTCGCGTCCGCGTAGCGTCCGGCCGCTGGCAGTTTTTGCGAGAGTTTTTGGGCCCTGTACGTCGTCCTTCCGGCCGATCCAATCCATCCATCTTGTAGAGTGGCTTGAGAGCTTTAAAACCATGCTGATATTCCACTCCCATGCGTACACACGTGCGTGATACAGAGGCCACAAACAGGCGGTCTTGTGACATTCAAAACTATTTTTGTTGAGATTTCTTCTGTGGGCCATGTCAATGAATGTTCAAAACCACCTATTCTTGACTGAAATTTCGTTCTGAATCCAATGGACGGGGTGGATTTTCTAAAAAATGCCTATGTGGGGCCCACCGATCACGGCTGCCAAAATTTATACTCCGGGTCCTTCTACGACTCTGCCACCAACCCCAGCCATCCAGCAGCTATAAAAGGGGAGTTTTGGACGTGGGAAAGGCATTCAGAACTAGGGAATTCCAAATCTAGAGCAAGAGAGAGAAGGGAGAGAAGAGAGAGGAGAAAGAGAAGAAAGAAGAGACAAGATCGATCGGTTTGACGTTTTGTTTTTTTATGAATTTTATTTCATTTGTTTAATGGATTTTATGGGTCACTAATCTCTCAGCTAGGGCTAAGATGAAGCCCCTAATTTGATTAGCTCTTGTATTGGTTGATTTACTTTGAATATTAATTAATTTGTTTCTTTCTCTAAGTGGGCTTGATTGGTTTAAATTCTATACTTCTCCATCTATGAACTTGACCAAAGTATATATATGGATGTTGTCTGGATGCTTATTATAGGTACTTGTGTCTGGTCAAGAACAAGTTTCCTATAGAGGAAGAAACAGGATGCTTTAATGAACTGTACATTCCATGTGCCCGACCACGGACATGGGATGTGTTATTCATGGCATTGCTTAAAGGAATTAGACATTCTGTATGCCCGATTAAGGACACAGATTGTGCTTTCTCTATATAAGTGGTATCAATCTAGATCAAGGTGAATCAACAGACAAAACAAGGGTTAGGATAATTAGGGGTGGATTCGAAAGTCCTAGTGCTCTCTCTCTGATTTAATTTTCTTCCCTGTTCTTAGTTGTTTTTTTCATAGAATTGTGCTTAGTAGTTCGCTCCATTATTTGTTAGATTAGTTAAGGAGAGTCATAGATTTGAATTGTCACGATCAGTCCTCGTGGGAACGATCTCGTAATACGTACCGTATCTACATTTGATTCATATACTTGTGAGTTTAAAAATCATTTAAATCATGTTGGTTTAAATAAAACATCACACTACGGGGAGGCACATCGCCCTAGTGTAGGCTGACAGCTCGACCACGGTGTCCCATACCACCATGTCCGGCTCATGAGTCTTAGCGGATCGAGGTACCAAGGTTAAACGGGATTTCACTAGTGAGTTTGGTACCTTAGGTTCAAGCAGAAGTGTCTATACTTGGTGAACATACATCGGCACATCGGGTTACTTGACGAGCTCGACTAGCACGAGCGCACATTGCATCGATTAACATGAAGTGCATAAGCACTTCGTGTGGCCTAACCACTGCCGACGACCAACACACGACTCGGGTTCGTCAAACACGTCCTACGTGGCGAATGAATCACAGCCACGACTTCAAACTTGTTACCGATTAGCTGGACTATAACATAGCCCCAATCACATTCAATCAGTAACCAGAAAGCATGTATAATAGTCAAAGTAGAATTAACAAAGTAATTCAAACATGTTAACAAGCATGTTATAAAGCACAATATAAATAGGAAATACAAACACATACATTTCATAAGTAAGCGATTAACTTAAATAACTTGCATGAAGGAAATCATACACATCACTAAGGTAGTTGAGAATCCTATCTCAACACCTACTCTAAGCACTATCATCTAAATACTTACTCATACAAGCATTTTCACAAACACTTAGACTACACTTATTTAACATACATAACATATATTAGCCAAAACATGTATTAGGGCGAATCCTTTCACTAAGTAAGTATTACACATATATATAGCATGTACACACAGTAATTAATCATGGCAAACACACTTTTATATTTTGTACGTATATGGTATTTTCTACATATACACAGAATACACTAAACACCATAATTTACATACGTAACTGAATTGCAAAACGAACATCGTATTTTGCATGTGAAATAACACCCAGATCATGAATCTATCATTATCTGAAATTGAAAGCTTTGAAAACTATAACCTATATGTTTATAGTCTGCACCTAACGCCGTAGAAGCGTAAAGAACTTGATAGAATCGTTAAGCCTTTGACTACGGTGGAATGGTAACCTTCAAAATGAAATAGGTTAGCTATTTCATCACTTGTAACAATCATAATCCTAGAATGGATTAGGGTTAGGGTTTTCTTACCTAAGAACGAAGACAGAATCACCAAAATAACGATTAGACGACGATGGTCAAGCATGTATAGCAGTGGGATAGAGTATCAGGAAGATGCTCCCACTTCTCTCACACTTTCTCTCTCTTTTCTCTCTTTCTCACCCAAGGTTTTCTCAAAATCGTATGGGATGAGAGAGTGAGGGTTTAAGGTCCTTATATAGGCCCAAAACTCATGAAAATAGACTAAGGGCCATGGTATACTTAGGTTATGTCCAAATACGGACTGTTCCATCTCAATGGAGCACTTCTGGAGCCCCCCCTTGAGCTAAAGGTTGGACTTAAGCTCACTGACCTTGGATCTAGGTCGAGTTAGTTTTTCATTCCAATCGGGTTCCCAGATCACACGTGGCAGACCAGTTTCAATTCAACGGTCACTGAAACTCGATCAGGGTTTCAAGTACATGGACATGTATGGGAAATGTTCCCTGATCCGAGGGTGTATTTGGGTCAGATTCCGATGGTCTGATTGCTTATATTTGGCCTGCAAGCGATAAGTCTCAGATTACTTAAATTAGATTTCATTTCTAAAGAAAACTATGTTTTCTCACACTCTTCGCTCCGGGCTCAAGCGAATAGCTCTGGGACACTATTTGGTTTTGATTTCCGAGATGGTTGTCAAGCCTAGCAAGGTGGTCCTAATTCTATAACCTCGTATTATTCGGACTTTCGATGTGCGGTCCAAATCTGATACGGAGTTTCATGATGCTCCCAAGAACAGCCGGGTAATGAGATTGATCCTAGATTTTTAGGTATTGTAGCGTCAACGATTCCACAAGTTTTGGGTCTTGCAGATCGTATTTAAAGTGATTAGTGTGGATTTCGTATGTAATCTAATTTAACACTAGTTAATCCTCATCTAGTTTCTAAAGTATTTGGTCTTGAGTGATTTCTGCCAGAGGTGGTACTCGAGCCTTTGTACAGGATTTTTCGAGTCGTTACAGCTGGGTATACATCACATTGGGCCTTAAACATGGGTCTTATGTACATCGCAATGGGTCATATCCCATGGGCCTGAAAACTGACGGATGATAAGGATAAAACATATATATCATGGTGGGTCTCGATGGTCCACATGTGTGGCCTGCCACATGCTTTGAAGTAAGCAGATATTTGTGTTTTCTCTTCTATCTAGGCATGTTGGACGTGTTGTTAACGGATGGCCTGGATGTACACATCATCAAGGTGGCCCCGTGTTCTGGATGGTCTAGATGAACACATCATCAAGGTGGCCCCATGATCTAGCAAAAAGGACGGATGGTGTAGATAAAAAACATACATCACTGCATCAAGGTGGGCCGCTGCAGCTGCTGGACATCTGTCCAGCAGCGTTCTACCCATTGGAACAGTGTGGATCAACGCATACATCATGGGTAGGCCTCACATGGACTGGACGGTCTAAATGAGACCCGTCAGTGGATCCACGTCCAGATGGACGGTTAAGATATAACACACTCCCATGATCAGACCCTCAAAACTTGCTGACGTCAGTCAATAGCTGCATAGCTAGAGTGAGGTATCCTTGCTAATTCGATCCCAAGGTGGGTCCACACGAGGTGGGTCCACACGAGTGGGGTGGGTCCCACCGTTCACATGGACGGTGTGGATACATCCATCCAGGTGGGTCCCATGCCTAGTCCGGCTGGATGATGTGGATGGGTCCAGACATCAAACAGTCCCACCATCTAGCCTATCTGGATGGTGTGGACACAACAAATACATTGGTGGGTCCACACATGTGTGGCCCACCAGAATATCAAGCTGATATTTATTATTCCCTTCATCTGGGGGTCTGTCCAAGAAGGACGGCCAGGATAAAACACTGACATCAGCAGGTCCCACCGTCCAGGGACTGGACAGTGCGAACAACACGTACATCACAGTGGGCCCAGGGCATTATGGATATGTGGGCTCCACAGCCATGGATGGAATGCATACATCAGGTGGGATCCATGTCAGTATGGCCCACCAGAATTTTAAATCTAGCTGATGTTTGTATTTCCCTTCAGTTCAGGCTAGTCCGAATGGATAGTTAGAATGGGCCTCGGCCATGACAACGAGGTGGGCCCCGCTTGGACAGCGGTGTGACCCACAAAATAGACTACGTGGGTCTTACATCAAGGTGGGCCATCATACACAAAATAAGGAGAGAGAGAGAGAGAGAGAGAGAGAGAGAAAGAGAGAGAGAGAGAGAGAAATCGTGTGATGGAGGGATCCGCCACTATGAGCCCTTCTAGGATTACAATACATACATCAAGATGGGTCCCAAATGGAATTCATACCATCAATCGGTAGGCCCCACTTGGCCCATCATCAAACACAAATCTAAGCCTACAAAACACCCACCGATTGCTAATCTTCTTAGCTCCTTAGGCTCCTAAACTTCTTGGCTTTCCCTTTGATGGAAGTTGATGAAGGTTGGATGGCTAGGATAGGAGATCTTGGGGTAGGAAGTGGGCCACACTTGGCTCTTCTTTCCTTAGTCTTTTTCTCTCTTAGTTGCTAGGAAAAATAGTAGAGAATGAGTGAAAGATGGGAGATGCAAGGAGAGAGGGATGGGTGTATAAGAGGGATGGGATGAGAGGTATGGTGGTATAAGGAGAGATGACATGTGGGTTGACTTTTAGGTAAGGCTTATGTAAGAGAGGGATGGGTTGTGTACTTGACTTGATTGATGTGAAAGGTGAGAGATTCTCTTGGAATTCGCAACGCCTAGCATTTTCCTCGAGATGAACGCGGGTCCACAACTCCTGGCCTAGGTATTACATTGACACGCGAGAGGCAGCTTTGGAACCGCGGCAACAGTGCGGTCGCTAGGATACAAGTCACGGGTCGAGCTGATTCAGAGATACAGGATGTGACTTAGGGTCATGCGTAAACGCTGATTATAGGTCGCGGGTTGCCAGAATTTAGAAGGGAGGATCGTGGAAGTCTACGGAACGGTACAGACTAGGATACGAGCCTTACAACTAATCTCATGAGCATTCTGAAGGTAATTAAAAGTAGAACTAGAAAATGATGTGAATCTAATTCTGAAATAAAAGGAAGTAACTGTGAGAGATTTAATTAGAAACTTAAGAAATCAAATGTGGGAACTTGGGTGTCAAGGATCCACTTGTAGTGATCAGGGAACTCTCTTGCTTAATTCAACTAACATAATTAGAATTGGAGTCCTATCCTATCCAATTGGAAAATATATCAATAAAACCAAATTTGAACTTCCATTGACCTAATTCTCAATGAAGGAGAACTATGATAATTGGCAGGGATTCCATCACCAAACCATACCTAAGAGACAATAGAAAACAACAAGATTTACTAATCCCATAATCTCAAAGCAGGAGAATTGTGAATATTAGGAAGGATTTCATCACCCTACCATGCCCAAGGGACGATGGTCAACAATAAGACTTACTAATTTCACAATCTCAAATCAGGAAAAGAAGATACTCAAAGCTATTGCAGATCTACTATAATTTGAGTCACAATAAACCATTAAAAACTAAAAGTATTCCTTAAATATCAAATTAAAATCTACGGAGTTCAACATAAACATGAATTAAAGCAATAGAAATATCCCATCATGCTACAAGCTTTACCTCTTAGCCCTAGATAAGAGGTTTAGCCAACCATAGACATGATTGGATCTAAAATCTTATAAGAAAGCTTGAAAACAACTAAGGAAGAAGAAGAAAAACTCTTGACAACAGCTTCTTCACATTTTTACTCCACTCCTTTGCCTAGGAACATTCTAGGGAGTCCTATTTATAGTTGTGGAATTCCAACTTTCGCACTCTAGAAATCACCACAAATTTTCATAGTTTGCTAAAATAGACTTCACTCTGCGCAGTTTTTCAAAATAGACTTCACTCTGTGCAATTTCACAAAATGACCCAGAGTTTTAGAATATGCTTTTTCAGGACGCTTTCAGGATTCTTTTTCTTCACTTCAAATCTTTGATTCTCTTCATTCCTCACTTAGTTTTCTTGGATATATGACATGTGAATTCTTCAATCTTAATCTCTTAAGATTTATCCCTTGCTTTGGAGATTCTTGAGCATCAAATCATGCTTTTAGCACCCTTTTCAATCCAAGCTATTAAATTCACCTTGCAACAAACATGAGTAAAATAGAACATTAAGCATTATCATGTTCATAAAACCAAGATATAAATGGGGTACAATATGCAATATTTGACCCTCAACATCAGACAATGCTCACGGATAGGAAGAACTACATTTGTGAGTGGACCTAAGAGGCATTCTCTAACAAATCTACACATTTTATCCTGATTTATTTGACTTAATCTAGCATGCCAAATGTGTGGGTCAATATCTGCTGAAGTAAAAAAGGTATGTATAACATAATCATTGAATTAATCATAAATAAACTATCATAAACATAATTACATTCATAATAAGAGGAGTCTAAGAAGATGCCCACCACATTTGAACGGAAAGTAAAAGAAAACCAAGTCTAGCTAATAAAGTACAAAAAGAAAATTGCGCCTAATACTGGGTGCATAGAGTATGTGATGGAGGAGTAGAGTGCATCATGTCCGAAAGTGAAGTTGGAATGACCTAACACCTAATACATCCTCAGAGAAACTATTTTCCATGTAGATTCTTCGATTACTAGCTGGGCACTTCCGGTACTCCATGAACTGTGTTCGATCCCGAGCTATGTGTTGGGTTGCTCTTGAATCTACAACCCATATATGATTAGATGTATGAGCAACCAAAACCTCGGTCCATACAAAAGCATGAGTGAAAGGATCAACATCGGTTCGTACCTTCTTCGGCTCAGAGCATTCTCGAGCAAAGTGACCAAGATTCCCATAGTTGTAGAACTTTTCCTTCGATTTATCTTTCTTACTGTCCTTTTTTCCTCACTTATGTTTGTCACCATGTGCATGCGCATCTCCTTCTTAGTTACCCTTGGGTTTGTGTTGGGGTCGTTTACCCCTGGGCTTGTTAGGTTCTACCAAGAATGCGATGTCATGTTTATGCATAGATTGTGGTTCAGCTTCTAACTGTAGATGATAAGACAATTGGACGAAGGTTTTTGTTATGGGGAAAATGGTAAGGTTGGGACCTCATGCATCTCGCCAGATTGAATGACAACAGATATGACTAAAAATCCAACCTCTGACCACGTACCGAGCAAGAGATGAGGTTGAGCTCGATATCTCATCAGTAAGTCGGGAGATCTGTTGGTCTACCCGGTACTGAAAGAAGCTCAACTGCTTGCTAGAGAAGACAGGACACCATAATTCCAGATCGTCACAACCCAGGTTAGAATAATCCACCTTTTGTCAATTCCGACCTGATCCTAACGACGTCTATCCAAAACCATAACCGAAGATCTAGGAACGCGACTGCAATACGGATCTACCCAAGAATCTAGGAAGATCCTCACGGCTTGTGTAGGATCTGAATCCTACTACAATACATCCTTGCTAAATAGGGATGTCCCCCTATGTTACCGCCTCTCCTCACCTATAAATAGGAGAACCTCTAATGGTGAGAGGTACACACAATCTTATACCCAAGAACCTTACATTCTACTAGACCTAGCTTGCTTGTCCAACTTTGTCATTGGAGGGTCCCCTGTAGCATCTAAGGCCACTGTCTTTGTCTTATCTTGCAAGTCCCAAGTGGTATAAGGAGAACGACCAGATTTCTGCGCCAACAGTTTAGCGCTGTCGGTGGTAATGAATCAAAACTATTCTCTTTGTCTACAATAACTCAATGAAAGTGCCCTTGTTTGTCAATATACGTGAGTGTTGAGTCTGTCGTCAAGTGAGCCCTAAGATGAAGACATCAAGACCAAGACTCTTCAAAGATGAAGGCTCATGATAATGCTTAACAGGTAATCTATAGCCTCATCAACCCACAACAAACCCCAATAGGTATATGCCCCCATGTAAACAAAACTTACCCTACAATATATTTCAAAAACATATTTTGGTAAGTTCGAGTTAAAGTGCAGCGTGAGTATTATTGCAAGAAAGAAACAAAACAGAAAAAATCAAGTCCTTGTCGACTGCATCAAATTACAATTGAGGACATCTTCGATGCCATCAAACACCGTTCGATTTCATCGAAAACACGTCCATACTATTCGGTAATAAAATGAAAGAAATGCTGGAATTATCGATTGCTCGAATGATGCTTGATGGCATTGAAACCTATGTTTCGATGACATCGAATGGTATTCGATTGCATCAACCTTGAACTTACTTTTTTCAAAATCTAAAATACTCTAAGTGCACCTCGATTCAATCAAACCCTTTTTCGATGGCATCGAGAGAAATTTATCGATGACATCAAAACTAACTCAATTTGTCCAGCAAACTTTTCAAGAAAAATCCTATTTTTCATCGAGTCTATTGAAGACCATACGATGTCATCAAAATTCAAAATTCAATGGGTTGAAAGTTTGATCGATGGAATCAAATAAGAGACAAAACTATCCAACAACCTTTGTGTATTTTTAAAAGAAATCTCGATGGCATCGAGTGGTCCCTCGAGGGCATCGAAGTTCACGTCGATGACATTGAAGGATGCTTGACGAGAACGATCAGACTCTGACCTACACCCATTTGAAAACCAAGTGTAGGGTTGATGCAATCAAAGATGGTTTGTAACACCCCAAACTTTTCAATACCTGAGTATTGAAAGTCCTCGAGTGTTACCATGAATTTAACCTATTATGTACACGTGTATAGTACCAATCTAGCTAACACAATCCTACATCCATTCTCCAACATGAATCTGACCATTGGGAGTAATCTTCAACCCTAGATCAAACCATCCGACCTTTCACTTTGATTCTGGACCACCCAATCATAGTAAACTAGCTACTTGACCGCTACATCCATCTGTACACTTATCAAATTGAGATTTTGATCCGTTTATCTTGTTCACCCCATATGAATATGCTTAACCCACCATTAAAATTACAATTTGAGGAACTTACACATGTGAACAAGTTACTCGAATCTAACGGTATACATGTTCTACCCGTAATCACTCTAGAAACCCACCTTATGTTATTCTGCTTATAAAACTGATCGTATATATACCTATATACACTGTTATAGTACCAACTGTCAAATCGTCACATTGTTAGCATGTCATTTGACCGTCCATCGTGTTTGGATCCCCCAAACGGGCCATCAAAATATTAGGATAATCCAGTCATTATGAAGATATTAGGTTATATGTCTAAACCACCAGGTAATGTTTCAACTAGATGTGTGCAACCTCGTTCCTGAAGCACAGAGTTGTTTGCCATTTAAAAGAGCATCTTGGACATCCTTGGGAGATGGGACCCAAACTCGACCGATGGAAATATCATGAAAAATGATGAATGCCCGCCAAATTTTAAGACATTCGAACAGCGCATTTCGACGTAATGGACGTTGGAAGCTGGTTGAGGAATGAATGGTAAGATTATAAATACTCAATGCCATTACATACCACCGTTGATGCTCGATCAGACAATATGGCCCACCTGATAACAGATCTGCTCCATTTTTTGACCCTTATCCTAACAGGGCGTGTTAAACGCAATGAACTGAGCGGATCGTGCAACTACAAATAGTACAATAGACTTCACATAAAAGAGTCAAATTCATGTGAAATTTCAAATTTGTCAAAGCAGACTCACGTCTCTCATGCATTAGGTTTAATGGTGAGTGTTAATTGCTACTTGGACACACTATACGGTCTACTCGACTAACAAAACTACCTCATATTTGACCCCGTGTCCTAACATAGCGATATAAAGGTGGTGAAGGGAGCGGATCCTCTAGAAGTCAATCCCAAATGGACCTTACCTATTTTCAAAACAACCATCCCATATGGCATCCATCCACATGTTGTTACAGTGGGTAATGAAACTGGTTTAAACGTGGAATTTCTGTAATGCCCTAAAAATCGGGGGTCGAGCAAAGCTCAGCTCCTGAGTTCCAACGCATCACTTATGCAACATAGACAATGATGATTATGATGAGAGCATTGAAACATGAATGAGATTATACCCAAAACAACATATCAAACTCCCATGGCATCTAAATTGTGCAAGTGGAAGACTGTAATAAGTATATAAACGATATAAAAGTGATAGTAACCCTCAGAGTATGAATGTCACTAGGTTAACATTTACAAGTTTGATTTCAAAATATACAAAATGAGAAAGTGTAATGTCTTTTATCCCAAATACCATAGCCTCGTCAACGCAATTCTAGGTCTACATAGACCCGCCAGAGAGTTACATGTAGGAGAACTCCTCCTCAACATCATAGTATTAGTCTGGCTCTGCTTCATAAGCATCGCCATCACCTGCAGCTAAGACAGTCTGGTTGGTGTTGCAAGCACAGTCCCATAACGTGAGAGTGAGTAGCTAACTCAGTGGAATCATAGAGCAAAGATTAACACTTTATCAAATCAATCAAGCGATAATGATAAAGCAAGAAAATCAAACATTCCTAAGTACTATAATTAATGCAAGGATAAGCTGCAATAATGATGCATGCCCTCAGCAACATACTCCCTCGTGCGACACCATCTTACGTCCGCGGCATGCTTTCATTCCTCAGTGCTCCACATCTTCCAGGCACATGCAGTACGATATGAACATGATTACTGAGTTGTTATTAGTCCTTTTTCATACAACAGTATTAGGAAATTAAGGTACCTTCCTTATATCATTCACAAACAATGATCCATTCTAGGGTCGTCAGTCCTAGATAATCTCATACGATGGTGCAGTTCTAGGTCGCTGCAAAGGACTATCAAGGCTGTTACACGCACTCATTGTACTACTCCCCCATCACCTTACTAATACAAGCCTAGTCTATACTCTGCTACTACGGGAAGACTCGTTGCCTCACCGAAGATTTAGACTATGCTCGAGGTCACTACACTAGGCACGGTCATGGCTGCCAGGGCTAATACACGCACTCGTTACACCACTCCCCCATCACCCATCAAAATAGTGTAGGCCGACAGCTCGAATACAGTGTCCCATACCACCATATTCGGCTCACGAGTCTAGGTTGCTCACTGGTCACTACGAGGAGGCACGTGGCTCCAGCGTAGGCCGACAACTTGACTACGGTTTCCCATACCACCATGCCCGGCTCATGAGTCTTAGCGGATCGAGGTACCAAGGTTAAACGGGATTCACTGGTGAGTTGGGTACCTTAGGTTCAAACAGAGGCGTCCATACATGGTGAACATACATTAGCAGATTGGGTTACTTGACGAGTTCAACTAGCATGAGCGCACAACCAGCTGAACGACATGAAGTGCATAAGCACTTCGCATGGCCTAACCACTGTTGCTAACCGAAGTACGACTCGGGTTCATCAAACACATCCTACGCGGCAAATAGGCCAAATAGGCCCTTAGAATTTTGGACCTAGAGTGGTGTTCCTAGATACGAACGACCTAATAGTAGAGGAAATCCAATAGATTGATAACGTGAACCCTAGGGCCTCCTTAGTTGGTGTGGTCATATGTGAAGTGCTCGAGCGTAGTTAAATTCAAGTTCGGGCAACTCAATTTCAATCAGACAACTTTGACCCTAAGCGATAAAACAATTTCTTATATTAGAAAGGGTATAAAATCATCTGGTGTATAAGCATAGACTTTGGATTACAACCAGTGGATTACCGCTACTCCTAAATTAAGACTAGACTACTGGTTAAGCTAAAGAAAGCAAAAGACTAATTAATTATGCTAAGCCAATTGCATGATAGACTTAGTTATTCGGCTTAACCGACTCAGACCTACTACATAACTTTCCTTCCGTGTTGGCCCTACCACTTACAACTAAAAGTTTCTTAATTCGTCTTTGAGGAGTGTTAAGGACATAATCAATAGAGATTTTCTTTTTAGGCCCAAGGAATTTCCCAAATGGGCAACAGACAATGAGGAATTAGGTCCCAAATTACATGCCATATCGGCATACATATTGTGCATATGAACGTAGAAAGATAGCCTGCCTGTTAAGCTAGACATGATTAAATAGGATAAGTTTGAACTGTGACAAAACTCCTTGGTAGAATTAGGCATCTTGCCTCGAACTCACACCTGCCCCTAAAATCAACCGCAATACCCATCATCTTTAGCTCCTTTTTATAATCATAGGTACCAATGCCAAAATACGCATCATCGGTGAAAAGAAGACCAATGTATTGCTAAATTGCTTCCCAGGTCATACCAAAGATAGGTTTCAAATTTCAACTTGTTCTAACATACAGATCGATGTACAAATTCTTGAACCCTGAGAATAGAGACAATTTTAAGGGGGGTAGACAAGTTATGAACCCAGTTGAGTTAAGTAGGTATACACGTCTACCCGCTTATAGGCGCAGCGGAAGTATGGTTGGCCCTTGTCCCACTGGCCCAGGATCGAAGGGAATTGATCCAGACTGTACGTAAAGGTAGGTCACTAAATAGGATCTGAATCTTCCTTAGAATGTAAAGCAATTAGGGTTCAAGTATTAAACAATTTTATATTATAGAATAGGCCTAACAATAGGTATGAACCGAATTACAATAACCAAGGTCAACGCATCTACAACTGTGCTCATTGAATACGAACATAATAGAAGCCCTAACAAGTTCTACTATGAGAAACCGTTTTAGGATGATCTAGTAAGATTTGACTCACCATTTTCTTAGGCATAGATAATATCAAGGACTCTCTTAGACCAAGACCTAAACGGCAACCTTAGAAATAGAAAATTTGAACCTTTCAGTGATGGGCATTCCCTAAGTTTTTAGAGTGATCCGTCTACGGAGTTACTGAAATATAAACTGTGGAGCATTCGCGGCTCGACCCAATTCTCAATCTTAGGTGACTACCAATGGACTCACTGCTTGGCCGAGCAGAAGACCAGGAGCCACCAGGACTAGGAAGGGATACGATGAGATTTCCACCCTGGCCAGGTAGATGATCGATGTATCGGGATCAAGCCCACTATAACCGTCTCTCCGTGTTGGTCAAACATTGAAAACAGCTATCTTACTTTAAATAGGTGGGAATTGTCGTCAAGATGTCAAATGGATGACGGAATAAATTGTATCAACCTGTTAGGGGATAATCAAGGGATAAAAGAAATAAATTTTTAAAGGGGTTAGTGCCTAAAATGTACTAGACTAGCATGCACAATATACACCCTACCGCGCATATAAACTTGAAATCAATATGTCTTAGGCAAATGAAATAATAGCATCCTTACTTATTGCCTTTAGCCAATTTCGGGGATGAATTTTTTTTTTTTAAAGGGGGGTAGATTGTAACATCCTGGATTTTTGCCAACCTGGGATCAGATGTCCTTAGGCTAGGGGTAGATCCCAACCCCTTATGAACCTCTCAAACCTCAAATCCTTTAGGAATTAGACAAAGTCAACTAAGTGCTAAATTGAATTAGCTACGAAATCTGCACTAATCACTTTAAATACGATCTGCAAGACTTAAAACTTATAGAATCATTAATGCTAGGTTACCCTAAAATCTAGGATTGATCTCATTACCCAGTTGCTCTCGGGAGCATCACAAAACTCCGTATCGGATCTGGACTACACGTCGAAAGTTTGAATAATATGAAGTTATAGAATTACGACCGCCTTACTAGGCTTGACAACCATCTCAGAAATCAAATCCAGATAATGTCCCACGGCTATTCGCTTGAGCCCAGAGTGAAGAGTGTGAGAAAATGTAGATTTCTTAAGAAATCAAGTCTCATTTAGGTAATCTAAGACTTATCACTTGTGGGCCTGATATAAGCAATCAGACCATCAGAATCTGACCCAAATACACCCTCGGATCAGGGAAAATTTCATACACATGTCCATGTACTTGTAACCCTGATCAAGTTGCAGTGACCATTGAACTGAAACTGGTCCACCACGTGCGATCTGGAAACTCGACTGGAACGAAACCTCAGCTGAACCTAGATCCAGTGTTAGTGAGCTTAAGTCCGATCGCACACAGAAAAGGGGCAGCCAGAAGTGCTCCGTTGGATCGAAACGGACCCGCTTTGGACATAACCTAAGTATACCTTGACCTGGAGTCTATTTTAGTGATGTTTTAGCCTATATAAGGACCTTAAAACCTCTCTCATTCAGCCCATACGAATTTAGGAGAAACCCTAGGAGAGAGAAGAGAGAAAAAAGAGAGAAAGTGTGGGAGTTGTGGGAGCATCTCCCTGCCACTCTACCCTGCTGTTATCTGTGCCTAACCACATCGTTCTTATTGCTTTCCCAGTTTTTTCAACTTCATTTTTAGATAAAAAACCCTAACTCTAATCTGATCTAGGGTTATGAACATTGCAAATGATGAAATAGCTAATCTATTTCATTCTATAGGTTGCCAAACTGCCGTATACTAAAGCTTAGCGAATCTATCGAGTCAGTTACGATTCTACGACAAAAGGTGCGGACTTTAGACGTATAGGTTATGGTTTTCAACGCTTTCAATGTTAGATAATGATAGATTCGTGATCTAGATGCTATTGCACATGTACAAAGTGCTGTCCGTTTTATTTTTCGATTATACGTTAACTACGTTGAATATATTGTATTCCTCGTATTTGTAGAAAATACCGTATACGTATAAATTTTGAAAGTGTGTTTGCCATGATAAATGATTGTATGAACATCCTATATATGAGTGTAATACTTACTCGGCGAAAGAATTCGCCCTAATACATGTTTTGGCTAATGTATGTTATGTATGTTAATAAGTGTATTCTAAGCATTTGTGAAAATGACCGAATGAGTATAGAATTCACATTCGTGCTCGCCATGACTAACTTCATGGATATATGATTGTTGTATAGGCGATACCCCTTTGACGAAAGGATTTGCCCTAAATCACGCCACGACCAATATATACTATATATGTTAAAATGTGTGGCCCAAGTGTTTGTGGAAATGACTGAATGAATATGAAACTTGGATTCCTGCTTGCCATAACTATCCGTCGTGGGTGCACGCGTGTTATAAATGGGGCAGCTCCCTAATGAAAGGATTTAGCCTAATACCTATGTGATCAACATACGTCATGTATGTTGATGTATGTAGTCTAAAGTGTTTGTTGAGATGTCTGAATGAGTAGTAGTTAGTAAATTGTAATGTATAAGGGTGTTGAGATAGGATTCTCAACTACCTTAGTGATGTGTATGATTTCCTTCATGTAAGTGTTTAGCTTAATCACTTACTGGTTTATGAAACGTATGTGTTTGGATTTCCTGTTTGCATTATGTTTTATAACGTGCTTGTTAATATGTTTGAATTGCTTGTTTATTTAATTCTGCTCTGACTACTTCACATGTTTAAGTTGTATTCCATAAAATCCGTAAAGGGTGATGGGAGAGTGGTGTAACGATTTCGTGCAACAACCCTGACAGCCCTAAGCGGATAATATCAGACTTTGATTGTATGATTTGAATCTTGATCCATTACTGCTTTAACTATCTGCAATCGAATGTGATTGGGGCTATTATATAGTCCAGGCAATCGGTAATAGGCCTTGAGTTCGTGGCTGAGATTCATTTACCATGAAGGACGTGTTTGACGAACCCGAGCCGTATGTCAGTTATCGGCAGTAGTTAGGCCACACGAAGTGCTTATGCACTTCATATCATTCAACTTGTCGTGCGCTCGAGCTAGACGAGCTCGTTAAGTAACCCAATCTGTCTAATGTATGTTCACCATGTTTGGACGCCACTGCTTGAACCTAAGGTACCAAACTTACCAGTGGAATCCCGTTAACCTTAGTACCTCGATCCGTTAAGACTCATGAGCCGGGCATGGTGGTATGGGACACCGTGGACGAGCTGTCGGCCTACGCTGGGGCCATGTGCCTCCCCGTAGTGACCAGTGAGCAATCGGACTCGTGAGTCGAATACGGTGGTATGGGACACTGTATTCAAGCTGTCAGCCTACACTGCTTTGATGGGCGATGGGAGAGTGGTGTAATGATTCCATATAACAGCCCTGGTAGCCCTGACCGTACCCGGTGTAGTGACCTCGAGCATACTCTGAATCTACGGAGAGGCGACGAGCCTTCCCGTAGTAAACAGAGTATAAACTAGGCCTGTATTGATAAGGTGATGGGGGAGTGGTGCAACGATTTCGTGTAAGAGCCCTGACAGCCCTTGCAGCGACCTAGAACCGCATCATTGTATGAGATTATCTAGGATTGACGACCCTAGAATGGATCATCGTTTGAGAATGATATAAGGGAGGTACCTTAGTTTCCCAATACTGCTGTATGAAAAGGACTAATAACAACTCGGTAATCATGTTCATCATCACATTGCATGTGCCTAGAAGATGTGGGTACTGAGGGTGAAAACATGCCGCAGACGTAAGATGGTGTCGCACGAGGGAGTATGTTGGCGAGGGCATGCATCATTATCGCACCTCATCCTTGCATTAACAAAAGTATTTAGAATTATTTGATTGTATTGCTTTATCATTACTGCTTGACTGAATTGATAACATATTAACTTATGCTTTACTGTTCCACTGAGTTGATCACTCACTCCCACGTTACGGGATGGTGTTCCGGACACCCACCAGACTTTGTCTAATTGCAGATGGCGACGTTACTCCTGAGGCGGAGCCGGACTTTATGACAATGAGGATGCTTCCTCGTATATGTTGTTTTCTGGCGGCTTCATGTGAGTCGTGCCTTGATTGACGGGGTTACAAGGATGTTGACTAGATGACACTACACCCTTGGTATATTTTGAAATTGTACTTGTAATTCATTAACCTGACAACATTATCACATTCTGGAGACTTGCCATAGTTTATATCTTCTATACATCTATCACAGTCTTCCGCTTGTAATTTAACTGTCTATGGAGTACGATAGGTTGTTTTGGTATAATCTCATGCTCTCATCATAATCATCATTTTCTATGTTGCACAAGTGATGCGTTAGAACTCGGGAGCTGAGCTTTGCTCGACCCCCAATTTTCAGGGCGTTACATAGGGGTGAATCAATACTTTACTAGATCATCCTAAAACGGTTTCTCATAGTAGAACTTGCTAAGGCTTCTATTATGTTCGTATTCAACGAGCACAGTTGTAGATACGTTGACCTTGGCTATTGTAATTCAGTTTGTAACCATTGTTAGGCCTATCCTGTAATCTGAATTGGTTTACTACTTAAACCTTAATTGTTTTCCTTCTAGTAACTCCATTATTGACGTGCTAAGGAAGATTCAGATCCTATTTGGTGACCTAACCTTATATATCCTGGATCAATTTCCTTCGATCCTGGGCCAGTGGGCTATCGGCCCACCTAGTTTCGGTTGCGCCTTTGAGTGGGTAGATGAGTATACCTACCTAACTCGACTGCATTTAAAACCTTTCTACTCCCCTTAAAACTATTTCTACTTTTAGGGTTCAAGAATTTGCACATCGATCTGTATGTCAGAACGAGTTGAAATTTGAGAGCTATCCTTGACATGAAATGAAAATTACATTAGTCTTCCTTTCATCAACGATGTGTACTATGGCATTGATACCTATAATCATAGAAAGGAGTTAAAAATGATGGGTGTTGCGGTTGATTTCAGGGACGGGTTTGAATTTGTGGTAAGGTGCCTAATTCTACCAAGGAGTTTCGTCCAGGTCCAGACTTATCATATTTAATCATGTCTAGCTTAACAGGCAGGCTATCTTTCTACGTTCATATGCACGTTATGCATGTCAGAATGGTCTATGGTTTGAGGCCTAATTCCTAACTGTCTGTTGCCCATTTAAGAAATTCCTTGGGCTTAAAAAGAAAAATCTCTATTGGCTATAGGTTCTTAACACGTCTCAAAGATGAAGTAATAAACTTTTGGTTGTAAGTGGTTCGGCCAACACGGAAAGAAAGTTGTGTAGTGGGTCTGAGCCGGATACATAGACCTTCGGCCTCGCAAAGACAGAAAATTTGTTGTATCAGTTCTTAATCCTAGTTGATCCCGACATTCTGCTTGATCAGAGCATAGAGTTCATTGGTAATTACCAGGATTGAGAATTCAACTCAAACCGCGAATACCTCGCTTATATATATAGTTCCTCTACTTTGTGTTCCCGATTATAATAAATCTTTGAGAAGGCAATTCTAAGGGTTATATTGATTTGACCTAACGTTAAATCCAAGGGATATATAAGTTTGAGCGTGAATAGTTTCTACGTCAAACAACCTTCCTAAGAGTTATTAAAGGAGCCTATGAGTACTAAGGGAATTCAACGAAGGAACGGGGTCTCGCTCCAACCTAATCAAGCCAACTAACGAAATTTATCTTTCAATTATCTTAGCATAATGAATCTCTTACATTCCTTAGTCTAACCAGTAGCCTAGTCGCAACGTATGAGTAGCGGTAATCCACTAGTTGTGATCCAAAGTCTATGCTTCTACACTAGATGATTTTATACCATTTTTAATATAGGAAATTGTTTTATCGCTTAGGGTCAAACATTGTCTGATTGGAATCGAGTTGCTCGAACTTGAATTTAATTACGCTCGAGCAGTACACACATGCCCATACTAGCTAAGAAGGTCCTAGGGTTCACGTTACCAATCTAGGGTTCACGTTATCAATTTATTGGATTTCCCATACTGTTAGGTCGTTTGAATCTAGGAACACCACTCTAGGTCCAAAACTCCAAGGGCCTATTTGGCCAGTGGTCTTAAGTTGTATTAAATGGGCTTGCATTGCTAATCCCACTTCGAGATTTGGGAGTGACATGTTTGGTAGGAGGGTGGGAGGGGATTAAAATTAATGTCATAGGCTTTGAAAAATGAGGCTTGTGTTGGAAAGTGTGAGATGGGATTTCCAAATCCCATGATAATGAATCTCTAAGTGTACTTGGAAAGGAAAATTCTGGGATTTACTTTTAATAGCATACACTCCAAACATGGTATTGGAAAACATGGGATACACCCAATCTAGGGACCATACCTTACACATGCATTTATTGTTACATTTACAATTCTATCCACCTTACTCACCTAATGCAGTTGGCCGAACGGGACCTAAATGTTTCAAACAAAAATTTTGGATCTTGTGCTCAAAAGAAAGGAATTGAAAAAGATAGAAGAGGGATTTGTTGGGTTTCGAAATCTTGAGCCTGCATAGGATGTAGCCTTACATGGACCATGACAGAAGATACATGTGAGCTAATACAATTAAGGCGTCAAACACTAGTACATACTACCAACGACTACACCACGAGGCCTATCAACATGAAAACACAAAGGTCCTAACACAGCAACAAACAAACTAAGAGACAATGGCACGGATGACTAGGCATCCAAATCTGGCGACGGAGGAGGGGCACACTTTCTTTTTCCCATGAGCGAGAGGAAGGTAGAAATTGAGAAAATGGCCATAATAACCTTGAATAGGGCCATGGAAAAGTGGAGAAAAGGGACGGGTTCTTTGGTTCTCCACGGATTTGAGCCTCAAAGGAGGTTGTAAAGGCCCAAATGAAAGGGATTGAAGAAGTAAAATGAAGAGATGGGATGGGTTAGGATGTGTACACGAGTTTGAGCCTCAAATGGGGGGTGTAGGAGCTCAAATGAAAGGAAATGAGAGGGCCGGGAGGTAGGTGTTGCTGAACACGGTGGAGGTATGTGTGTTTTGACAGAAAATAATGAAATGGGTGAATGAAGAGGGGTTTGATAGAGAAATCAGGAGTTTTTAAGAAAAGGGGGAGCTTGAAGAGGTGCTTTGAGAGGGAGGGGGCAAAATGGACACGAAATAGGGGTCCCCACAAAATTTCGTGGGCCCCACACATGTCTAGGGGTCGGCCCGACGCCGACCTGCGTCGACCTGACCGGCTTGGGCAAAGGGGACCGCGGTGGGCGTGGAGCCGCCACGGTACTCTGGACTGGCCACGGTGCCGCTGGGGCAGGGGGGTGGCCACCTCCATTCTAGGTTCCCAATGATACCCTGGGTCCACCATGGGTCCCCCCGGATTGCATCCTTTGGCCCACGACTCTGCTTCGAGTCGTTTCGGGCCCCAACTCATGTATATTTGCGTATTTCGGGTCGTTTGAGGTTAGAATGGGTCAATGCTTTACCTAATCCCGTCGATTGACGGTCTAGAAGTGATTCGGGATCATTTCATGCAATCATTAAGGCCTACAAGTCCAATCTCTACGGTTGATGTCAACCAATTGTGTTATTGGTAAAATTGGAGAACCTAAGTCTGTTTCTACATTCCGTCGCTCCCTCTTAAGTCAGAGTGTGTCAGTGTGCATCGTGTTACCATAACCCAAGTCCAGTTTAATCCAAATCATGCTCTGATACCATCTTGTAATGCCCTAAAAATCGGGGGTCGAGCAAAGCTCAGCTCCCGAATTCCAACGCATCACTTATGCAATATAGACAATGATGATTATGATGAGAGCATTGAAACATGAATGGGATTATACCAAAACCAGCATATCTTACTCCCATGGCATCTAAATTGTGCAAGTGGGAGACTGTAATAAGTATATAAATGATATAAAAGTGACAGTAAGCCCTTAGAGAATGAATGTCACTAGGTTAACATTTACAAGTTTGATTTCAAAATATATAAAATGAGAAAGTGTAATGTATTTTATCCCAAATACCATAGCCCCATCAACGCAATTCCAGGTCTACATAGACCCGCCAGAGAGTTACATGTAGGAGGACTCCTCCTCAACATCATAGTAGTAGTCCGGCTCTGCTTCATAAGGATCGCCATCACCTGCAGCTAAGACAGTCTGGTTGGTGTTGCAAGCACCGTCCTGTAACGTGGGAGTGAGTAGCTAACTCAGTGGAATCATAGAGCAAAGATTAACATGTTATCAAATCAATCAAGCGATAATGATAAAGCAAGCAAATCAAACATTCCTAAGTACTGTAATTAATGCAAGGATGAGATGCAATAATGATGCATGCCCTCGCCAACATACTCCCTCGTGCGACACCATCTTACGTCCGCGGCATGCTTTCATCCCTCAGTGCTCCACATCTTCTAGGCACATGCAGTACGTATGAACATGATTACCAAGTTGTTATTAGTCCTTTTTCATACTGCAGTATTGGGAAACTAAGGTACCCCCTTTATATCATTCCCAAATAATGATCCATTCTAGGGTCGTCAGTCCTAGATAATCTTATACGATGGTACAGTTCTAGGTCGCTGCAAAGGGCTGCCAGGGCTGTTACACGCACCCGTTGAACCGCTCCCCCATCACCTTATCAATACAGGCCTAGTTTATACTCTGCTACTACGGGAAGACTCGTTGCCTCACCACAGATTTAGAGTATGCTCGAGGTCACTACACCAGGCACGGTCAGGGCTGCCAGGGCTGTTACACGCACTCGTTACATCACTCCCCCATCACCCATCAAAACAGTGTAGGCCGACAGCTCGAATACAGTGTCCCATACCACCATATTCGGCTCACGAGTTTGGGTTGCTCACTGGTCACTACGGGGAGGCACATGGCCCCACCGTAGGCCGACAGCTCGACCATGGTGTCCCATACCACCATGCCCGGCTCATGAGTCTTAGCGGATCGAGGTACCAAGGTTAAACGGGATTCATTGGTGAGTTGGGTACCTTAGGTTTAAACAGAGGCGTCCATACATGGTGAACATACATCGGCAGATCGGGTTACTTGACAAGTTCAACTAGCACGAGTGCACAACCAGCTGAACGACATGAAGTGCATAAGCACTTCGTGTGGCCTAACCACTGTTGCCAACCGAAGTACAACTCGGGTTCGTCAAACACATCCTACGCGGTGAAGGAATCCCAACCACAAACTCAAGTCTATTACCGATCGCCTGGACTATAACATAGCCCCAATCATAATCAATCCTTAACCAGAAGAATGTAGAGTAAAGCAAAATAAACAAAATAATTCAAACATGTTAACAACATGTTATAAAGCACAAGGCAAGCAGGAAATACAAACACATATATCTCATACGTAAGCAATCAATTTAAACAACTTGCATGGAGGAAATCATACACATCACTAAGGTAGTTGAGAATCCTATCTCAACACCTACCTAAAGCACAATCATCTAAATACTTACGCATGCAAGCATTTTCACAAACACTTAGAATACACTTATTTAACATACATAACGTATATTAGCAAAAACATGTATTAGGGCGAATCTTTTCGCCGAGTAAGTATTACACATATACTAGCATGTACACACAATGATTAATCATGGTAAACACACTTTCAAAATTTGTACGTATACGGTATTTTTTACAAATATACAGAATAGACTATACGCCATATTTTGTATACGTATCTGAATCGTAAAATGAACATCGCATTGTACATGTGAAATAGCATCCAGATCATTAATCTATCATTACTGACATTGAAAGGTTTGAAAACTGACAACCTAAGCGTCTAAAATCTGCACCTTACACCGTAGAAGCGTAACGAACTCAACAAAGACTCTAAGTCTTCGTATACATGGAATATTAACCTATAATACAAGCTAGGTTAGCTATCTAACTACTAGCATTAATAGAAACCCTAAAACAAGTTAGGGTTAGGTCTTTCTTACCTAAGAACGAAGTTAGAATCATTGGAATGATGATTTGATAGCAGGAAAGAAGCACGTGGATTAGCAGAACAACTGCTAGAAGAACCTCTCACTCTTCTCTCACTTTCTCTCTCTTTTCTCTCTTCTCTCTCCTAGGTTTTCTCAAATTCGTATGGTGAGAATGAGAGAGGGTTTAAGGTCCTTATATAGGCCCTAAACTCTCCAGAATAGACCCAGGGTCTGATGTCCAAAGGGCATCTGTTCCAGCTCAATGGAGCACTTCTGGAGCCACCCTTGAGTCAAAGGACGGACTTAAGTTCATTGACTATGGATCTAGGTCGAGTTAATTTTTCATTCCAATCGGGTTTCCAGATCGCACATGACGGATCAGTTTCAGTTCAACGGTCACAGAGTTTCGATCCGGGTTACAAGTACACAGATATGTATGGGAAATGTTTCCTGATCCGAGGGTGTATTTGGGTGAGATTTCGACGGTCTGATTGATTATACTTGGCCCGCAAACACCAAGTCTTAGATTACTTAAATTTAATTTAATTTCTAAAGAAACCCAAGCTTTCTCACACTCCTCGCTCCGAGCTCAAGTGAATAGTCGTGGGACACTATCTGGATTTGATTTCTGAGATGGTTGTCAAGCCCAGTAAGGCGGTCCTAATTCTATAACCTCATATTATTCAGACTTTCGAAGTGCGGTCCAGATCTGATACGAAGTTTCGTGATACTCTCGAGAGCAGCCGGGTAATGAGATTGATCCTAGCTTTTAGGGTAACCTAGCGTCACTGCTTCTACAAGTTTTGGGTCTTGCAGATCAGATTTAAAGTGATTAGTGCGGATTTCCTATGTGATCTAGTTTAGCACTTCATTAACTTTGTCTAATTTCTAAAGGATTTAGTCTTATAAGATTTCTGTCTGAGGTGATACTCGGGCCTTTGGTAGTTTGTATAGAAGGTGGTTCAAAGAATTAACACTTAACTAAATCACGCCCTAATTATAACAGAAGAAGGTCCTAGGGCAGGAGAGGCTGATGTTTCTAAATAACCTATTCGTCGATAATTCCATAAGGTTATTTTGAATTTGAGTATTGTTCTTCATCACCTAAACTCTAAGATTTGTGTCTAATGTGAAAGTACTTAGAAAGATTTAAAGAACGAGGTGGTGTGAGGTGAGATTTGTGAAGGAAAAGGGTTAAAAAGAGATTTTAGACTTTGGGATTGAGTTCTGACAAGTTAAAGAGGTGTTAGGATCGACCCATTGCCTAAGGACGACTATCTCCAGGTTGACAAAAATCCGGGATGTTACAATCTACCCCCCCTCTACCCCCCTTAAAAAATATTTCTTTATCTCTTACTTATGTCCTGATGGTTTGCTACAATGGATTTCTTCATCTATTTGGAGTCTTGACGACGATTCCCAATAATTTAGAGTAAGATAGCTTTTTTCAATGTTTGACCAACACGGAGAGATGGTTATAGTGGGCTTGATCCCGATACATCGATCATCTACTTAACCAGGTTAGAAGGCTCATCGTATCCTTTCCTAGTCCTGGTAGATCCTGGTCTTCTAATTGGTCAAAGCAGTGAGTCCATTAGTAGTTGCCCAGGATTGAGAATTGGGTTAAGCCGCGAATGGTTCGCAGTTGTATATTTCAGTAACTCCGTGGTCTGATCACTCTAAAAAAAACTTAGGGAATGCTCATCACTGAAAGGGTCAAATTGCCTATTTCTAAGGTTACCCTATAGGTCTTGGTCTAAGAGAGTCCTCGTTATAATCTATGTCCGAGATAGGGGTGAATCAATACCTTACTAGATCATCCTAAAATGGTTTCTCATAGTAGAACTTGCTAAGGCTTCTATTATGTTCATATTCAACGAGCACAGTTATAGATACGTTAACCTTGGCTATTGTAATTCAGTTCATACCCATTGTTAGGCCTATCCTATAATCTGAATTAGTTTACTACTTAAACCCTAATTGCTTTCCTTCTAGTAACTCCATTATTGACGTGCTAAGGAAGATTCAGATCCTATTTGGTGACCTAACCTTATATATCCTGGATCAATTTCCTTCGATCCTGGGCCAGTGGGCTATCGGCCCACCAAGTTTCTGCTACGCCTATGAGTGGGTAGATGAGTATACCTACCTAACTCGACCGCATTCAAAACCTTTCTACTCCCCTTAAAATTGCTTATACTCTTAGGGTTTAAGAATTTGCACATTGATCTGTATGTCAGAACGAGTTAAAATTTGAGACCTATCCTTGACATGAAATGAAAATTACATTGGTCTGCCTTTCATCAACGATGTGTGCTATGACATTAATACCTATGGTCATAGAAAGGAGCTAAAAATGATGGGTGTTGCGGTTGATTTCAGGGACGGGTGTGAATTTGTGGTAAGGTGCCTAATTCTACCAAGGAGTTTCGTCACAGTCCAAACTTATCCTATTTAATCATGTCTAGCTTAACAGGTAGGCTATCTTTCTACGTTCATATGCACGTTATGCACGCCAGAATGGTCTGTGGTTCGAGGCCTAATTCCTAACTGTCTGTTGCCCATTTAAGAAATTCCTTGGGCCTAAAAAGAAAAATCTCTATTGGCTATAGGTTCTTAACACGTCTCAAAGACGAAGTAATAAACTTTTGGTTGTAAGTGATTCGGCCAACACGGAAAGAAAGTTGTGTAGTGGGTCTGAGCCAGATACATAGACCTTCTGCCTCGCAAAGACAGAAAATTTGTCGTATCAGTTCTTAATCCTAGTTGATCCCGACCTTCTGCCTGATCAGAGCATAGAGTTCATTGGTAATTACCAGGATTGAGAATTCAGCTCAAACCGCGAATACCTCACTTATATATATAGTTCCTCTACTCCGTGTTCCCGATTATAATAAGTCTTTGGGAAGTCAATTCTAAGGGTTGTATTGATTTGACCTAACATTAAATCCAAGGGATATATAAGTTTTCTATGAGCGTGAATAGTTTCTACGTCAAACAACCTTCCTAAGAGTTATTAAAGGAGCCTGTGAGTACCAAGGGAATTCAATGAAGGAATGGGATCTCGCTCCAACCTAATCAAGCCAACTAATGAAATTTATTTTTCAATTATCTTAGCATAATGAATCTCTTACATTCCTTAGTCTAACCAGTAGCCTAGTCGCAACGTATGAGTAGCGGTAATCCACTAGTTGTGATCCAAAGTCTATGCTTCTACACTAGATGATTTTATACCATTTTTAATATAGAAAATTGTTTTATCGCTTAGGGTCAAACGTTGTCTGATTGGAATTGAGTTGCTCGAACTTGAATTTAATTACGCTCGAGCACTACACACATGCCCATACTAGCTAAGAAGGTCCTAGGGTTCATGTTATCAATTTATTAGATTTCCCATACTGTTAGGTCGTTCAAATCTAAGAACACCACTCTAAGTCCAAAACTCCAAGGGCCTATTTGACCAGTGGTCTTAAGTTGTATTAAATGGGCTTGCATTGCTAATCCCACTTCGGGATTTGGGAGTGGCATGTTTGGTAGGAGGGTGGGAGGGGATTAAAATTAATGTCATAGGCTTTAGAAAATGAGGCTTGTGTTGGAAAGTGTGAGATGGGATTTTCAAATCCCATGATAATGAATCTCTAAGTGTACTTGGAAAGGAAAATTCTGGGATTTACTTTTAATAGCATACACTCCAAACATGGTATTGGAAAACATGGGATACACCCAATCTAGGGACCATACCATACACATGCCTTTATTGTTACGTTTACAATTCTATCCACCTTACTCACCTAATGCAGTTGGACGAACAGGACCTAAATGTTTCCAACAAAAATTGCGGGTCTTGTGCTTAAATGAAAGGAATTGAAAAAGATAGAAGAGGGATTTGTTGGGTTTCGAAATCTTGAGCCTACATAGGATGTAGCCTTACGTGGACCATGATAAAAGATGCATGTGAGCTAATACAATTAAGGCGTCAAACACTAGTACATACTACCAACGAATACACCACAAGGCCTATCAACATGAAAACACAAAGGTCCTAACATAGCAATAAACAAACTACGAGACAATGGCACGGATGACTAGGCATCCGAGTCTGGCGACGGAGCAGGGGCACCCTTTCTCTTTCCCATGAGCGAGAGGAAGGTAGAAATTGAGAAAATGGCCGTAATAACCTCGAATAGGGCCATGGAAAAGTGGAGAAAAGGGACGAGTTCTTTAGTTCTCCACGGATTTGAGCCTCGAAGGAGGTTATAAAGGCCCAAATGAAAGGGATTGAAGAAGTAAAATGAAGAGATGGGATGGGTTAGGATGTGTACACGAGTTTGAGCCTCAAATGAGGGGTGTAGGAGCTTAAATGAAAGGAAATAAGAGGGTTGGGAGGTTGGTGTTGCTGAACACGATGGAGGTATGTGTGTTTTGACAGAAAATAACGAAATGGGTGAATGCAGGGGGGTTTGAGAGAGAAATCAGGAGTTTTTAAGAAAATGGGGAGCTTGAAGAGGTGCTTTAAGAGGGAGGGGGCAAAACGGACATGAAATAGGGGTCCCCACAAAATTTCATGGGCCCCACACGTGTCTAAGGGTCGGCTCGACGCCGACCCGTGTCGGCCCGACCGACCTGGGCAAAGGGGACCGCGGTTGGTGCGGCTCAGGAGTGGTCCTCTGGACTGGCCGCGGTGCCGCCGGGGCAGGGCGGTGGCCACCCTCATTCCGCGATGCCAATAATACCCCGGGTCCACCGTAGGTCCCTCCAGATTGCATCCTTTGGGGCATGACTCCGTTTCGAGTCGTTTCGGGCCCCAACTCATGTATATTTGTGTGTTTCGGGTCGTTTGAGGTTGGAATGGGTTAATGCTTTGCCTAATCCCATCGACTAACGGTCTAGAAGTGATCTAGGATCATTTTATGCAATCATTAAGGCCTACGGGTCCAATCTCTATGGTTAATCTCAACCAATTGTGTTATTTGACGAAATTGGAGAACCTAAGTCTGTTTCTACATTTCGTCGCTCCCTCCTAAGTCCGAGTGTGTCAGTGTGCATCGTGTTACCATAACCTAGGTCAAGTTTAATCCAAATCATGCTCTGATACCATCTTGTAATGCCTTGAAAATTGGGGATTGAGCGAAGCTCAGCTCCCGAATTCCAACACATCACTTATGCAATATAGACAATGATGATTATGATGAGAGCATTGAAACATGAATGGGATTATACCAAAAACAGCATATCTTACTCCCAAGGCATCTAAATTATGCAAGCGGAAGACTGTAATAAGTATATAAATGATATAAAAGTGATAGTAAGCCCTCAGAGTATGAATGTCACTATGTTAACATTTACAAGTTTGATTTCAAAATATACAAAATGAGAAAGTGTAATGTCTTTTATCTCAAATACCATAGCCCCGTCAACGCAATTCCAGATCTACATAGACCCGCCAGAGAGTTACATGTAGGAGAACTCCTCCTCAACATCATAGTAGTAGTCCGGCTCTGCTTCATAAGCATCGCCATCACCTGCAGCTAAGACAATCTGGTTGGTATTGCAAGCACCGTCCCGTAACGTGGGAGTGAGTAGCTAACTCAGTGGAATCATAGCAAAGATTAATAAGTTATCAAATCAATCAAGCGATAATGATAAAGCAAGCAAATCAAACATTCCTAAGTACTGTAATTAATGCAAGGATGAGATGCAATAATGATGCATGCCCTCGCCAACATACTCCCTCGTGTGATACCATCTTACTTCCGTGGCATGCTTTCATCCCTCAGTGCTCCACATCTTTCAGGCACATGCAGTGCGATATGAACATGATTACCGAGTTGATATTAGTCCTTTTTCTTACAGCAGTATTGGGAAACTAAGGTACCTCCTATCAAAACAGTGTAGGCCGACAGCTCGAATACAGTGTCCCATACCACCATATTCGGCTCACAAGTCTGAGTTGCTCACTGGTCACTACGGGGAGGCACGTGGCCCTGGCGTAGGCCGACAGCTCGACCACGGTGTCCCATACCACCATGCCCGGCTCATGAGTCTTAGCGGATCGAGGTACCAAGGTTAAACGGGATTCACTGGTGAGTTGGGTACCTTAGGTTCAAACAGAGGCGTCCATACATGGTGAACATACATCGGCAGATCGGGTTACTTGATAGTTCAACTAGCACGAGCGCACAACCAGCTGAACGACATGAAGTGCAGAAGTACTTCACGTGGCCTAACCACTGTCGCCAACCGAAGTACGACTCGGGTTCGTCAAACACATCCTACATGGTGAAGGAATCCCACCCACGAACTCAAGTCTATTACCGATCGCCTGGACTATAACATAGCCCCAATCATAATCAATCCTTAACCAGAAGCATGTAGAGTAAAGCAGAATAAAGAAAATAATTCAAACATGTTAATAAGCATGTTATAAAGCACAAGGTAAGCATGAAATACAAACGCATATATTTCATAAGTAAGCAATCAATTTAAATGACTTGCATGGAGGAAATCATACACATCACTAAGGTAATTGAGAATCCTATCTCAACACCTACCTAAAGCACAATCATCTAAATACTTACTCATGCAAGCATTTTCACAAACACTTAAAATATACTTCTTTAACATACATAACGTATATTAGCAAAAACACGTATTAGGGCGAATCCTTTCACCGAGTAAGTATTACACATATATCTAGCATGTATACACAATGATTAATCATGGCAAACACACTTTCAAAATTTATACGTATACGGTATTTTCTACAAATATACAAAATAGACTATAAGCCATATTTTGTATACGTAACTGAATCGTAAAACGAACATCGCATTGTACATGTGAAATAGCATCCAGATCATTAATCTATTATTATCTGACATTAAAAGCTTTGAAAACTAACAACCTAAGCGTCTAAAATCCGCACCTTACGCCGTAGAAGCGTAACGAACTCAACAAAGACTCTAAGTCTTCGTATACATGGAATATTAACCTGTAATACAAGCTAGGTTAGCTATCTAACTACTAGCATCAATGGAAACCCTAAAACAAGTTAGGGTTAGGTCTTTCTTACCTAAGAACGAAGTTAGAATCATTGGAATGATGATTTGATAGGAGGAAAGAAGCATGTGGATTAGCAGAACAACTGCTAAGAAGAACCTCTCACTCTTCTCTTACTCTCTCTCTTTTCTCTCTTCTCTCTCCTAGGTTTTCTCAAATTCGTATGGTGAGAATGAGAGAGGGTTTAAGGTCCTTATATAGGCCCAAAACTCTCCAAAATAGACCTAGGGTCAAGGTATACTTAGGTTATGTCCAAAGGCCATCTATTCCAGCTCAACAAAGCACTTTTGGAGCCCCCACTTGAGCCAAAGGTCGGACTTAAGCTCAGTGACTATGGATCTAGGTCGAGTTAAGTTTTCATTCTAATCAGGTTTCCAGATCGCACGTGACAGACCAGTTTCAGTTTAACGGTCACAGAGTCTCGATCAGGGTTACAAGTACACAAACATGTGTGGGAAATGTTTCCTGATCCGAGGGTGTATTTGGGTCAGATTTCGATTGTCTGATTGCTTATATTTGGCCCACAAACACCAAGTCTCAGATTACTTAAATTTAATTTAATTTCTAAAGAAACCCAAGCTTTCTCACACTCCCCGCTCCGGGCTCAAGCGAATAGCTGTGAGACACTATCTGGATTTGATTTTCGAGATGGTTGTCAAACCCAGTAAAGTGGTCCTAATTCTATAACCTCATATTATTCAAACTTTCGATGTGCGGTCCAGATTTGATATGGAGTTTCGTGATGCTCTCGAGAGCAGCCGGGTAATGAGATTGATCCTAGATTTTAAGGTAACCTAACATCACTGATTGTACAAGTTTTGGGTCTTGCAGATCAGATTTAAAGTAATTAGTGCGGATTTCGTATGTGATCTAGTTTAGCACTTCGTTAAGTTTGTCTAATTTCTAAAGGATTTAGTCCTATAAGATTTCTGTCTGAGGTGATACTCGGGCCTTTGGTAGTTTGTATAGAAGGTGGTTTAAAGAATTAAGAATTAACTAAATCACGCTCTAATTACAACAGAAGAAGGTCCTAGGGTAGGAGAGGCTGATGTTTCTAAATAAACTATTCGTTAATGATTCCATAAGGTTATTTTGAGTTTGAGTATTGTTCTTCATCGCCTAAACTCTAAGATTTGTATCTAATGTGAAAGTACTTAGAAAGATTTAAAGAACGAGGTAGTGCGAGGTGAGATTTGTGAAGGAAAAGGGTTAAAAAGCGATTTTAGACTTTGGGATTGAGTTCTGACAAGTTAAAGAGGTGTTAGGATCGACCCATTGCCTAAGGACGACTATCTCCAGGTTGGCAAAAATTCGGGATGTTACAATTTCACTCACACATTCCTATAATCTGTGGCCCATCTAGGACTTGGATTTGTCCTATATTTGGGCCCATAGCCAAATATGATCTTTTAAACATGATGAACAGAGTGGATTGTACACAAAATATCATGATGGACCCCACCTTTTCCCTAGGCACTCACGGAGCCACACAAATTTGTCTCACACTAGGGAATGATATCCCATGAGAATCGGAACCAGTTATTTCCCTCGCCCAACAACAGCTTAATGAGCACGCCGCCTCTTACCAGTGGGCCCTACCCTTGAATGATCCAAACCGTCCAAATTGAAGGACTTTTCGAGCCGATCATGGGCCATAAAAACCCATGGGATCCGGCTGTGGATCAATGTCCAAAACAAAAACAACCCTCTTACATCCAAATTGCGTCTAAACCAAAAACTACTTCCCATTCCTTCACCCCAAAACAAGCTCAACCCCAGTGGAGTCAATCCCATCCAACCTTAACCTCAGAGGAGAAAATCTCCACCATCTAATAGCTCCACCGTTCCCTGATAAACCACGTGCATAAAAGAACTAAAGATGGCCATCGTCATTTTATCCCGTCACCTTTTTGTTTCAAAACAAAACTCATTCATGCAAAAATTGTTGGGGGCCTTACATAAAACCTTAGGATCTAGCCTCCCTAATCAAACCAGAATTATGGGATAATAAAGCAATGAAATAAATCAAAGCATAAACCACACCACACAAGAGATTTTTACATGGAAAACCTTCAAAGAGGTAAAAACCACGGGACCTCGTCCAGATGAACAATCCACTATGAAGTAGAACATTACAACCTTCTTCACTCATGCAGGAGTGGATAAACAATAAGAGAATAAGAGAAAAACTGAGAGATCTCACTGATCACAAGGACGTAGAAGCGCTGAGATATCAACTGCACAATAAATCACCACTATGAGCATAACCTCCCTTCCACAAGCTTCCTCTCTCTTTCTATCTCTCTCTCTCTCTCTCTCTCACACACACACACACACACACACCTTTGAAAGCCTTAAACCCTTTAGTAAACCCTTTTAAAGCTTTAGGAAACCCTCTTGCATTGCCTAGAAAAGCCCTAGGCACCCCTATTTATAGTTTAGGTAACTTCCTTCCGCACTATGGTGAAAACTGCCTCAAATTTTTGAAGTCCGCACAAGATCCGTATTCAAATCTACATAACCTCGACCGGTCGAGGGTGGTCGAGCACCTCAAAAATTCAAAACCACAACTTGCTGGAAAACAAGTCGAGCTAGTCCACGACTAGTCATGCACCAGCCCTCGACCGGTCTAGTGAAGCTAACCGGTCGAGCCGGGGAAAAAACCCCATCAAATCTTCTCCTTTTTGACAGAGGAGAAATCCGCCATCTTCAAGCCAGCTCGACTTATACAAACCTCAAACTTGCCCTTGAGCAATGCCTTGGTCATCATATCTGACCCATTATCGTCCGTGTGGACCTTCTCAAGCTGTAACACCTTCTGTTCTAAAGTATCCTGATCCAGTGATACCGAATCTCTATGTGCTTCGACTTGGAATGCTGACTTGAATTCTTGCTCAAGTGTATAGCACTTTGACTATCGTAATAGACCACGTGCTATTCCTGCTTCAGGCTAAGTTCCTGTAGGAACCTCTTCATCTAAAGCATATCTTTACATGCTTCTATGACCACAATGTACTCGACCTTTGTCATCGACAAAGCTACGACCTTCTGTAGCTTGCTCTACCAAGAGACCTCTCCCCATACAAAGGTGAACATGAACCTCAATGTAGACTTTTTAGAGTCTATGTCACCTACCATATCTGCATCTGTGTAGCCCTCTAACACAGGTTTTTCATCACCATAGCATAAGCTCAACATGGATGAGCCTCTTAGATACCGCATTATCCATTTCACCACTGCCCAATGCTCTTTACCAGGATTGACAAGATACCGGCTAACAACACCAATCGCATATGCTATGTCTGGGCGTGTACACACCATAGCATACATCAAACTTCCTACAGTGACGCGTAAGATATCTTCTACATCTCTTTCACCTCTACCTTCATCTTGGGACACTGCCTGTCGCTCAATCTGAAGTGACCATCTAGTGGAGTACTGACCGGCTTCGCTGCATTCATATTGAGCTGCTCTAGGACTTTCTCAATATACCACTCTTGTGACAGCCAAAGCTTCTTGCTGCTTCTGTCACGGGTTATCTGCATTCCTAGGATTTATTTAGTCGGGCCCAAGTCTTTCATCACAAACGACTTACCCAACTCCTGTTTCAGCCTGTCAATCTTATTGATGTATTTTTTCATGATGAGTATGTCATCAGTGTATAAAAGTAGAACTAAGAAATCACCATCTGAGAACTTACACATGAACACATAGTGGTCCGACTCTATTCTGTCATACCCATGCTTCAACATAAATGAGTTGAACTTATTGTACCATGGCCATAGAGCTTGTTTAAGCCCATACAAGCTCTTCCTCAAGCTACACACCATATGCTCTTTACCCAAGACTTCGAACCCCTCTGGTTGATGCATGTAGATCTCTTCTTCCAGGTCACCATGGAGAAAGTCAGTTTTAACATCTAACTGCTTTATCTCTAGATCCATGCTAGCCGCCAACTTAAGCAACACCCATATGGATGTCATCTTCACCACTGGTGAGAATATCTCCTCGAAGTCTATACCTTTCCTCTGACCATACCCTTTCACCACAAGTCTGGCCTTGAACCTCATCTGTGAATTTTTCTGTTCAACCTTCTTTCTGAACACCCACTTGTTGTTCAAAGCTTTCTTGCCCTTAGGCAATTTCACCATATCATAGGTGTAGTTTTTATGCAAGGATTTCATCTCCTCTAGCATAACTTTCAACCACTCCCCCTTATGCTCGTCGGATAGGGCCTCAGAATAATCTTCTGGCTCTCCCCCATCAATCAACATAATGTACTCATGCGGCGAGTACCTCTTGGACAGTCGTCTGTCCCTTGATGACCTCCTCACCTGTGGCTCAACAGGTGGATCAAGTGGGCGTTGCTCCCCTGGTCCATCTTCTGAAGGAACTCCCTCGTTCTCTGCACCTTATTGTACTCCCCCGTTATTAGGCACCACGGGAGAAATAATTAGATCCATGTCCTCTAGCTCACCTGAACTAGGCTAGTTCTTCTCTAGCTTACCAATGTCTTCTATACACTGATCTTCAAAGAAAAACCACATCTCTGCTCCTGACAAGCTTCTTCTCGGTCAGATCCCACAATCTGTAACTGAACTTCTCATCACCGTACCCCAAGGACACACATTGCCTGATCTTCATATCGAGCTTAGACCTCTCGTCCTTTGGTACGTGAACGGATGCCCTGCATCCAAACACCCTGAGATGACTGTATGATGGATCCTATCCAGTCCACACCTTCTCAGGCACTTCTCCACGAACTTGCAATCTGAAAATTTTGAAGTGTTCGATCTCTGCTGAATCTCCCTTACTCCTCCAATGACTCATTCTAAAAGACCTCGCATCTTCCCCGACCAACATGCCACCGAATCTTCAGATCCTCAACTACCTGAAGACCGTTCTCAGAAGAGGGCTAAATCCACCGAAGACTATTCCTCCCTTTTCAAAGTGTCAGCCCTGCTGATAATCAATTTCGTCGATTGAATCCAACGCTTGCCTGATCCTATCCGTCATGTCGTGCTAATGAGAGAGATAGAGGGACCGCCCATGGAGGGACATGAGTCTGACTGGAAGAACTGGCTGAAATCTGTGGCTAACTTTCGAACAGAAGATTCTCACCCTGTTCCTATCAAATCTTCCCCTCCTCCCTCTATTTCGAAAAGTAAAATGAAAAAGAGCAAAGACGGGATTTTCCAGGAAAAGATATGAGAACATAACAAGAGACGTTATACAAATTCTAGGACATGATCAAATCTCAGGCAGATGTGATCAAGTTTAAAAACCCTTATAAAGATGAGACAGTCATCATTCCTCTGAACCTTCAACATCACCTCTCTATGATTTAAAGCGAGCCATCTAATCATATGATGCAGAATCGCCTTTTATATGTAACGAACTGGGTTATAAAAGTGCCAAAAATTTTGGAAGGCTATCTTACGGAAAAATGTCTAGTGCAGAAGATCGGGCAGATATCATATATGCGCTTCCTCACACCATGCTACAATCCCCACACTCTGTATACTACCCATTTTTTTGAGACAATCCAGCAACGCTTTCGCAACCGCGACTCTTTATGGGGGATGGACGAGTTCAGGACACGCGGCCTCTTAGCCCAATGTCAATTCTATAACTCATAGGTCAAGGCAATTCTTTAAAAATATAGAGTCCTTATTGCGATGAATATATATGTAGTTATAGAAGCCACCTCTGATTTCTTCCACAAAGACACTCTGATTTACAAAGGCTTCTTAAAGTATTGGTCTTCTACCTCAAATTCCTTTCATCTTCTATTCGATGAAGTGAGCATCACTCTGTGGGATCTTCACCGGATGGTTGGCCTTCCCATCACCGGCTCTTTTCTAAATGAGTATATTCCCACAAACGAGGAATTTGCTTATGTCGCTCCTGGCAGAACACCTCAAATTTATACTTCCACTAATGAACTCTTCTGTGAAATGTCAAACTTCCCTGACGTTCATAAAATATCTCCGCTCTAGTGACTCGTACATTTCTTGAGATACCTACGGTACGTACTTTCAACATTTCTTCGCTTCTCCAGTGGCTCATTTTTTTTCCTCATATTTCTCTTCTCCTCAAGTTTTCTAGTAGCCACTCCCCGGAGCTGGAATCTGCTCACGAAAAAATAAGAGGCTCAGCCATTTTCACCCCTGAAACGGAATTAGCTGCTTTCCTGGCGTATTGGTTAAGTTTGGTTTCTTACCCAGCTCGAAATGGTCGGACTCCATTTGTCCAACTTTATTTGTAGCGGCAAGGGTCATGACAGAAGGTAAAAAGAAATATTCTTTAGCTCCTCCCGTCCTTTGCTCTCTATATAGAGCTTTCAAAACATTGTGGCGCATTACTCAAGTCCAGCAGTTGCGGCTACATCTTCCTTCACTCCATAGCACTATTTCTCAGGTTGGCTTAGAGTGTACTTTTCGTGGACCTATAATGACCCTGAGAAGGCTTACGTCCACCCCGAGCGTCCTCCCTTGTGTTATTATTTTAAACGAAAAATGGTAAGGAAGGCATATGAATGGATCATTGATAAGATTGAGAATATGGAATCCATCGATTTTTTTTACCTTCTACCTGACCCATCAAGCTGAAGACAGAGACATTGAAGACGACAATGATTTGGAGCCAATTGAAAGAATCTTCCTGATTTGCCTTCGATCCTATAGCCTGCCACTGCGAGGAGTGGAATTCTGGAGGGAGCCCTACTACTTGTGTAGGTTTACGAGGCAATTCGGCCATGACCAAACAGTACCTCAAGCGGAAGAGGAAGTTACCTGAATAATGCGAAGTTATGGGGTCAATCTGTATAATTGGGCCTTAATATGGAAACAACTCTTAGCCAGGAACTTCGGTTCTCACTTCATTCTTCCAGGATTCAACCACCGGGTGCAAGCTTCGTATGCCTGGATACGCTGGTGGTCACACCGTTATTATCTGGTGCGTAATTGTTTTCTTGTCGATCTCCCCATCTGGATTCCCCCTCCCAGGTTAAGAAATTACATACTACAATAAGGGATCATATATTTTGTTGAAAAAGATCATGTAGCTACTTTGGCGCAGCTTCATAAGAATTACATAATTTACAGGAGAGAAATAATAAAATGCATATAAACTTGAACCGCAATATCGCGCAACTTCTCCTTGCAGATACAGCCATACATCCCTGATTATTGTTCCCTGCTCTTTATCACTCTAGACAAGAGTGTCTTTTAAGCCACCTATGCTACCTGTAAGGTTATATATTTGATGGATGAGTGGCCAACTCAGTGTGAATTCTCCTCAAGATTACACACCACCAGCTTAGCTAAGCATAGTTAAAAAACAACAAGGCAATCAAAATAATACATGATGCAGTCTTTTTAAATGCATGGATGCGTGAATGCACATCGACCTGGGGATGCTCATCCAGTCGGACTTAGGCTCGTCACCCATGTATAAGACTGGTCACCTGTATAGCATATCTCGTACAACATAGTGACCAAGTCATCGTACATCATGTACGTAGGTCGATAGTCGATGGTCAATGAGCTATCGAAACGATTCCCCACTAAACCTAAGGGCACGTGCTACAGCATCCAGAATTAGCTACCCATCATTACCAATATGCTATGAATACATGATTAACCAAACCATTATTATTCCAATTACAATCAACCGGTTTGAGTAACTCAATGGTCACTGCAGGGGGCTCATCACCCAGCGTAGGCCGATAGCTCAGGCATAGTGTCCCATAACCACCATCCCCAGCTCATGAGATTTTCCCATCTTAAGATGTTTAATGGATGCCCGTTGACTAGTGGCCAATCAAATTCAATAAGTAGGGATTTCCATCTCATGGGTATAGGCCATCGAAGGCTTGCAAGGCAATCATCAAAACATGGGACAGATGTTAAATCGCAGCAGTAAAAGGGTGATCGGATTATTAAATCGAGACAGTAATGGGGTCAGGTAAGGTTAAATCGAAGCGGTTAAAGAGGTCATTTCTAAGCCACTCAAGCCGTATGACTTATGGATGGTAAATCCCACATTAATGTTTCATGTCCCATATAACCTCCAAATCGAGAGTCCATTCCTTACCACACTCTATCTGGTTACATCCTAAGCATGGGTTCACATACACAAGAGGGATCACCCACTATTAAGTGTAGTGAATAGAGATGCATAAGCGACTCACAACAAACCATGACAAAGCATATAGTTATGGCATGCCAGACATAAGTTGATTCATAATAATCGCAATAAGTCATTATAAGAACTATCAATTTAAACTAAAATGAAAACCATCATGTAAGTAGTTATTGTATGGAATCATGGTTCACAATTGTCAAATATAATTCAAGTATAAGCCATGCCTTAAGAATTGATAAAAGATCACATGCTATGAGATAACATCTGTAATTCTAATAAAGACTATTACTTAAACTAATTTGGAAATGGAAAGCTTAAGGGGAAAAGTTATCACCTTATAAGTGCATGTGCGAATATATTAATAGTCTAGAAAAATTCGGTCACCTCTAGCTAGTTATCTTCCCATAACTAACCCACAATACCAATGGTCCAAGAGTGATAGGGGCATACAACCTCCTACATCAAAATTAGAGTTGGTCATTAAGTTGTTCTCAATGGTGAATTAGTTATAAAGTTATAGAGTAGGAGTTGCCTAGCCTGATTGCATACCAGGCTAGGGGTGACTCAGTTCTAATCGGTCTTAATGTAAGCTATGAGTTTAAGGTGCAGGATTGGGCCATTATTCCTTCAATCATCAGCACCCCAACTATGTTGTTAAGATGAACCAACCGAAGTTAGTACAACTTTGACCTTAGATTGGTGCATCCATTCGGTCGTGGCTTACTGAGTTCGCTTAGAACTAGGTTACTTGGATTGTTCAACTCAGTTGAGACTTGCTGTTGAAATGGAGTCAAAATCACTAATCGTAGCTTGGTTCCTTAGGATCAATGGTTGTTGCTGGTTTGAGAGCTGAGTTCAGCTTCTAAATCCAAAGAGGACTCGAAGATAGCCAAGTCAGCCCCCTGTAGTAGGGAACGAGTTATCTCAACCTGACTGTAATGGTTTAGATATGGCATTGATGCAGGCACTTATTTCTAAAATTCATAATCCAAATCATATGCACCTTCCTGGCCTTTCTTTGAGCGTGATATGGAGTGGTGAGTTGACTTGGTTAGGGGTTGTATTAGCTATAACTGAATAGGCTGGAACTTGTCTTTGGTTGCTGATTCGGAATTCTACAAGCATTGGGAAATACTCCCAAAAGCGCTGGAGTGGCTAATCCAGACCTGATCAGAATGTGATTGGTCAGGTGAGATAGTTTGACCTCACTTGGATGATAGAGGTTAGAACTCGACTCCTCTTCTTATAGTTGCTTTCAGCCTGCACTGACCAAACTCGATCCGAGTTGAACGGGTCGACTTAGTGCAGTGCGGCACCAAGTTCAGCCTATGTCCACGCCTACTTCCTCCTTCTCTCTATCTCTGCTTTGTTGGAATTCAACAGGGCCTCTAGCCCGAACGAGGCCTCCAACTCGACTGAGTCGAACTAACGAGTTGATGACTCGAATTGAGCAACGCACCCATCCTCTCCTCTCTCTCTCTCTCTCTCTCTCTCTCTCTCTCTCTTTGGGATGGCTTGAACTGAGCCAGGACTTGGCCCGATCGCAACCCGAATTCATTGCAGAATGGTGACTCGGGCAGGCTGTGCGGTGCTGCACCAGCTCGAGCCATCTCTCTCTCATTTTCTCTTCTTTCTTTTTCTTTCTTTCTCTCCCTCTCTCTTTCCTAGGTTTTTGGTGTGGATCCCAAGACGAACGTGTCTCCTTTATAGGCCTAGGGCACGCTCGAACGTTCCAGCGAACAGCTGAGATGGGTGTGGGTGCACACATGCTCCATCTTCGTTTCTTGCTTTCATGGGGGTCCATCCATCACGAGGGATGGATTTCTTCATTATGGTCCACTGGAAAAGCACTTTTCTATCTGTAATGGGGCCCACACCATCACGGTGGGTTTCTCGGTTTAACGGAGAACCTGAAGTGGCCATCAATGGCTGATTTTTATCTATGGCCTAACATGGCGATCTGGTCCATTTGAATGGGCCGGATCGAGCCGTTGATCATGGTGAGGCCCACTTTTCCCACCAACCATAACCGTTTCCCTATTTCTCATGAGATCTTCTGTCTCTTGTGGATTTCTCTTAAGACGAGAAGTTCTCCTCAAAAGAGTCATTGCTGCCCTAGAGGGGAAGGTCGAGATACGGTCTACGCAGTTAGCAGAAGATTCGGATCACGCCAGCGTAACTTTCTTGAAGTGCAAAGGTTTACCACACCGGTTTTGCCAAGCAGTAAGTTGTATGCCCGTTTTTGGCGCCGAAAGAAGCACTGGGATTTATGTTGGGTGAAGGGCTGAGATTCATAGGGTAGGGCGCACACGGATCTCCAGCGTGGCAGGGAAAATGGAGGGAAGTTTCAATCTTGGAACGAGCCGCACATACCTCTTCTTGGGCCACGCTTGTGCGCATGCACATGTGCATGAACTTGCATGGGTGACATGGTTTTTGGTCAGATCCATGTCACGTACATGATGGACGGTTTGGATCTTGGCAGTGGGGCATAATGGTGGGCCATAGTCGTCACAACGGATGGCTCTGTTTGAATCTCATGGGCGAGAAATGAAAGAGGAGAGAAAAATTCCTCTTTGGTCAGGTCAATGGAGTTTGACCGGGTCCCTTGGTCCAGTGCACCTCCCGTGGTGTACACATGATGTGATGTGGGGCCCACAGGGATGATTTTGATGGATCCAGGCCCTTCATTTATTTTATTTACTTAGTTTAAGACTCGGTCCAAAGGATGAGGCAGATCCATGACTTATGTGGGCCATATCATCACGAGTATGGCCATTTAGCGGTACTTATCGTCGATTCGAGGTGGTATGTGGTCCACACCCATGCTCAGTTCATCTAGCTAGTGAGCCACCCAGGGCCACTATTTATTTTAAACTGATATTATTTTAACTAGATGGGTCACACAACGTTTTCTCTTAGGTTCAAACTATGATTTCCATCCATCCGACGGTCTGATCGATTCCAAACTTGACCATCAGTGATCCCTGGAGATTGATATTAAAAGTGGGCACTTTAATCTGTCCATTGAGGTGATTTATAGGGATGGATAGCCCAAATATTGGTTGAAAGTCTAAGAAATGGTGAATCTAGTGACTTAAGTCTCAAAATTGACTCTCCACCATTTAATCAGGCTAATAGGACGTCATCTGACATTTTACCCCAATTAGGTTCCTAGAATTAAGCCTCATAAGATTCAATGCAGTTCTCTAGGTGATGTGATGGTCCAACTTGAAATTCTATGGTAAGATGATCCATCTTGAAAGACAACAGTTGGATTTAAGGGCTAATTCTTATAGTCTAGTCATGTATCATTTACCCCCAAATTTTCTTATACTAATGGTTGAAGGATTCAATAATCTGACACCAAAGCCTACCAATGGATGGTTAGACTCATCTATTACGGAGGTCAAGTGCTAAAAATAGGTTTTTCAGATCAATGGATGAATAGCTAAATATATGGATGGGAGCTGCTTTTATGTAACGCCCCATGTTTTCACGACCCGAGTATATGACCCGTTTCCCAAAAATCCGAGTGTTAGCCTATAAAATTTAGTGTAAATTTGAACCACTTATCATTAATCAGAGTTAACAGCAACGAAGCTAGAATAAACCATGCTTTGAATAAAAACATTCTAATCTTCACTAAATTTCAAATGTAGCGCCCATACAGGACTTATACAATCTCAAATAGCAAAGTTCATGTAAGCAAAAACGGGAGTCCATCAACTAGTGGTGGAGCTCAATATGGGCTACAGGGACCCCGTTTAGCTCTTGAGCTACCAAATCTTCTCTAGTGACCCAGTGAACAGCATCGGCTAGCTCTACACCTGCATCAACTGTTATGGTTTGATTGCGTCAATGGCTATCACAGTGAGGAGCACCCTCTAAGATTGCGCACTCATCATTCATAGTCCGATATAGATCGCAAGTCATGAAATTTGATATATTAAATAGGGCATTGCATAATCAAACTCATATACTTAAAAATTAAACCAATCAATAGAATTTCATCATAAGCAAAATATAATAGCAATCACAATGCGAGGAAATATGTCCATATAACTAAACAATCCACCATACGACTTTCTATTGCACCCGAAGGTCACATTGTACGTGAACTCCGCAAGATGACTAGAAAATCGATAAACAAACTTTAGCTCCACCCAAAAATTATGGTACAAGTGAAATCCATGAGGTGAATAGAAAATCAACCTTCAGACCTCTTCTTCATCCTAAAATCATATCGTATGTGAACTCCGCAAGATGGCTAGAAAATTGATAAGCGAACTTCAACTCCATCCGAAAATCATGATACGACTGCAACTGCAAGATGAAGAGACAAACAACATACAAACCCTAGACCATCCGAAAATCATGCCGTACGTGAACACCGCAAGATGGGTAGAAAATTGATAAACGAACTTCAGCTCCACTCGAAAATCATAGTACAACTGAACACTGCAAGATAGCTAGGAAGCAACAAGATATATGAATGTAATCATCAAGCCACAAGAGGGCACCAATAATCCATCAACGCCACAAAGGCAACTAGACTATCCAAGCCACGTAGGCAACATGGACTGCAAGATGGTAAGACCTTAACATGTTCCATTCAGTCCATAAGATAATCACAAATGACCACATTTAATTAATTAGAAAACCCTACAACTTGAGATAACATGTGGCAACCAGTTCATTCATGTTTGCTAACATTAAAGAGACATAGCAGTTGTTCATTACATGGTTCAGTCACACAACATATTGGCAAAATTCTATAATAAGACAAGTAAGCTATGAGAGAATTTGGAGCTACTAACTTCATGGAATTTAAAGTATCATTTATGTCTAGATTGGTGAATTTAAGTGGGAAGCTCAAAGGGTGAGTCCTCACCTTGTGAATGAATCACCTACACACGATCTAGTGTAGAGTCGCAGTGAGATTAGAAGTGAAATTGGGGAGGACAAACTCCTATATTCCAACAAGGGCATTAATGACAATCCTTGAATTTTAATTTGAATAACAATAAAAGTTTCGAGAGGCACATACCCAAGTGATTCGGTTTTAACTCGACTTAGCAAAATTCCAAAATCCAATTGAGATGTCAGAAAGCTTTTAATTCCTTCTCGAGAATAAATCTCGTCTTGCAAGCTTGGTTTGTGCTTGACTCAGTTTTAGACCGAGTCAACTCAAAACTCTCCTTTCTTCCTTCCTTCCTTCTTCCTTTCTTCTGAACCTATAGAATTTACTTCTCATTTTAGGCTCATGCCCTAGAATAGTTTGGAAAACAAATGGACCACGTGGACATAGAATGCATACATCAAGGTAGGCCCCACGGTAAGAGCCGCACCTAGTCCGCTCCCCCATCCGTTGACTACAACAAATGTATCAAGCACTGTTAAAAAAAAAGTTGCATGCAGCTTTCTGCTTAAGGTGTATGTAACAAACATGTGTAATCGGGACCGTTAATCTGGTTGGTTATCATGTGGATGGGCACTAGGCCAAAACTTGTAGTGATTGGCCAACTATTCAGACTTTAATGGCTAAATGCGGACCTCTGCTTTTGAAGAAGTAGACTCCCCTGCATGTTAGCATTACACCACGGATCCGTCAGTGAGTAGATCAGTGACATTTTTAAAATGACCCAGGAATTACATGCTTCTTATCAATGTATAGGACAATCTCTAGAGGCCATTGGGGAGATGAGTGGTCCACAGCTTGGTATTGTGAAGTGGGCCACCACGCAGGTCTAAAGTCACAACACGATGGATTAATAGAGTGGCAATTTGCAACCGAATGTATACATGATTGTGGATAAATGAATGGCTGAGAAAGCTTTAGCTGATCTAACCAACCCATCTGATGAATGGCTTGGATTTCATACTTGCCTGCTAGCCACACATGCATATTCCGTGAAGAGTGTGGACCGGCATTACCTGGACTTCAACATCCATCGAGTTGAACCAGCGGCGGCACCAACCACTCACGTTGCCTCTCTCTCTTTCTTTTCCTCTGTTGTTTTTGGCATAGACTGAGCACGACCCGACGCAAAGCTCGAACACAACAGCAGCCCACCAAACCAGCTCGGTGCGGCAGTAGTAGTGCAACTCCGAAGCCACTCCCTCTTCTCTTTGCTCTTTCTCGATCTCTTTCTTTTCTCTTCTTTCTGTTAGAAGTCCAATGACCTCCGGACTCAGATGAGCTCATCTGGACAAGCTCAAACTCGCCCCATCTTGATGAGATGCAGCTCCTCTTCAACGAGGAAGATAATGGCATATTTTGAATCTATATCTGTTTCCTTGAAACAAGAGCATGGGACGACTCGGAATGATGTCGTGAAACTTCAGGAAGAAGCAGAACGAAGCTTCATTCGGGTTTAAGTGGTGGGCTCAAACAATGAGGAAAACGGTTGCCGTTTAAGTGTGACTGCTAGGAAACCCAAGAAGGAAGCCCTAATCCGTGTGAAATGCATCGTATGGCTGAGACAACGTCACGTGGATGGCCAAGATTGAAGGACAATGGACTGACGCGGATTACCAGTGTGGAGCTTTCCATTTTTTGAAGTAGGTGTGCTTTTATCTTGACTTGTGGCTGCTTTTGTGTGCACACGTGTGCAATCCCACTGCTGAAACTAGGTAGGGATTTACCCTCTCTACGTCCTCTACGAGATGGACGGTTTGGATTGGACATGGGATCTAAGATGGTGGGCCACAATGGTTGTAAAAGGACGTTGTCCGTTCAAAAAAAATGTCGGGCGGGAACAGAGAGGAATCCTCTGTTTTTCAAAGGATTTTTCGTGTCAAATATGGGTTGACCACGTGACCATCTCGGTGCACCTCGACTGCGCCCCAATCGTGCACACACACTTCTCGTGTGGGGTCCACAATAGTTTGTGACCCAATCCCCTCCGTTCATATGTTTTGTCAGCCCAAAATAGGGCCCAGCCCAACGAATGAGGCAGATCCTATACTCAGGTGGGCCATATCGGATGACTAATGGCCCTTGAGTGCCAATTATAGCCAATCCGATGATGATCTGCGGTCCAATCCCGCTATAAAGGCCATTCATCCAACTGGTGAGTCAATTAGGCCCACTACCCAATTATAATGGAATCATCTTACACGTAAATATGTATATTTATTGTATTATTTTGTATTTAAGAATAATTACTAACGTATTACATATTTTATATTAATAACCATTTATCAATTAATAAAGTATTTAATTGGTAATATTATAGATAAATATCATTAACAACATTCAGGGTGTACTATTGTAACTTCCTAGAAAAATCCGTACAAAGACCCGAGTACCACCTCAGGCAGAAATCACTTAGGACCAAATCATTTAGAAATTATACGAAATTAACTAAGTGCTAAACTAGTTTACCTATGAAATCAACACTAATCACTTTAAATGCGATCTGCAAGACCCAAAACTTGTAGAATCATTGACGCTAGGTTACCCTGAAATTTAGGATCAATCTCATTACCCAGTTGCTCTCGGGAGCACATTGAAACTCCATATCGGATCTGGACCGCACGTTAAAAATCCGATTACTGTGAAATTATATAATTAAGACCGCCTTGCTGGGCTTAATAACTATCTTGAAAATCAAATCCAGATAGTGTCCCGGGGCTATTCGCTTGAGCCCGGAATGAAGTGTGTGAGAAACATGGATATTTTAAAAATAAAAATCTAAATTTAAGTCATCTGAGACTTATTGCTTGCGGGCTGACGATAAGGATTCAGACCATCAGAATCTGACCCAAATACACCCTCGGATCAGGAGAAATTTCATACACAGGTCAGTGTACTTGTGGCCCTGATCGATGATCGTGGACTGATGAACTGAAACTGGTCCACCACAGGCGATCTGTAAATCCGATCGGATTAAAAACTTAGCTCAACCTAGATCCATAGTCAAGGAGCTTAAGTCCGACCTTTGACTTAAGGGGGGCTCCGGAAGTGCTCCGTTGAGCTGAAATAGACTCCCTTTGGCTATAACCTAAGTATACCTTGGCCTTGGGATCATTTTCATCAGTTTTAAGCCTATATAAGGACCTTAAACCCTCACTCTCTCATGTCATACGAATTTCCTAAACCTAGGAGAGAGGAGAGAAAAGAAAGAGAAGGAAAGAGAGAGAAAAGGTGAGGGAAGTTAGGGCTTTGCTACAGGGATTCCTCCCTGTCGTTCTACGTATCAAATCGCCGCTACCGTATCGCTAGTTCAGCGATTCTAGTTCCGTTCTTAGGTAAGAAAACCTAACCCTAATCTGTTTTAGGGTTTCAGGTAGTGTAGGTTATGAAATAACTAACCTAATTCATGCTATAGGTTGCTAATCTGCCGTTGACAAAGACTACGTGTTTAAAACGAATTCGTTACGCTTCTACGGCGTAAGGTGCAGACTATAGACGTATAAGTTATAGTTTTCAAGGCTTTCAATGTCGGTTAATGATTTATTCTTGACATAGGTGCTATTTCATATGCATAAAGTGATATCCGTTTTGTTTTTTAGTTATACGTTAACTATGTTGAATATACTGTATTCCTCATATTTGTATAAAATACCGTATACATATGAAATTCAGATTTGTGCTTGCCATGATTAATTGTTGTCTATGTATGCTAGATGCATGTGTATCAACTTCTGGGTGAACGGATTAGCCTAATACATGTTATATTAACATACGTCGCGTATGCTACAATGTGTAGCCTAAGTGTTTGAGTAAAAGACTAAATGAGTATAAACCTTGTGTTAGTGTACACCATGACTAACTATCATGGCTATGCGATTGTTGTGTAGGCTGCAATCCTTAGCGAAAGGACTTGCCCTAAATCACGTCACGGTAAATATACGTTTTATGTGATACAGTGTGTAGCCAAGTGTTTGTGGAAATGAATGAATGAATATGGAACTTTGATTCATGGTTACCATGACTATCCGTCGTGGGTGTACACGTGTTATAAATGGGGCAACTCCCTAATGAAAGGATTTGGCCTAATACCTATGTGATCAACATACGTCATGTATGTTGATGTAAGTATTCTAAAGCGTTTGCTGAAATGTCTGAATGAGTAAGTAGTTAGTAAATTGTAATGTATAAGGGTGTTGAGATATGATTCTCAACTCCTTTAACTATGTGTATGTTTTCCTCCATGTACCGTATATTATAGTGTCTGTTTATCTATGTAATGCATATGTATAAATCCATGTTTAAGTTGTATTCCATAAAATGTAAAAACAAAGCCGTGAAGGGTGATGGGTGAGTGGTGTAACGATTCCGTGCAACAGCCTTGGCAGCCCTAAAGCAGACAATATCGGACCTTTGAATGTATGATTTAAAATCTTGATCCATTACTGCTTTAACTATCTTCTAGGATATTTTGTTGTAATTGAATGTGATTGGAGCTATTGTATAGTCCAGGCAATCGGTAACAGATCCTAGATTGGTGGATGATGTTGTTTCACCACACAGGATGTGTTCGATGAATCCGAGCCGTACTTCGATTGTCGACAGCGGTTAGGCCACACGGAGTGCTTACGCACTTCATGTAGTTTAACTTGTCGTGCACTTGGGCTAGTCGAGCTCGTCAAGTAATTCGATTGACCCGATGTATGTTCACCATGTTTAGATGCTACTGCTTGAACCTATGGTACCAAACTCACCAGTGGACACCCCGTTAACCTTGATACCTCGATAACTTGCTTATCGTATGTGATTTACTAGGACTGACAACCCTAGAATGGATCATTGTTTAGGAAATGATATAAGGGAGGTACTTTAGTTTTCTAATCCTACTATATGAAAAGGACTAATAAAAACTTGGTAATCATGCTCATAACATTGCACTGCATGTGCCCCGGGTTGAAGAGCACAGAGGGAAGAAAGCATGCCATGACCATACGATAGTGTCGCACAAGGGAGTGTAGGTGAGGTCATACATCATGAACACATTTCATCATTGCATTAATAAGAGTATCTAGGAATGTTTGATTGTACTGCTTTATCATTACTGCTTGACTGAGTTGATAACATGTTAACCTCTGCTTTATAGTTCCAATGAGTTGATCACTCACTCCCACGTTACGGGACGGTGTTGTACACACCAACCAGACTCTGTCTTAGTTTTAGATGATGGCGATGCTTGCGAAGCGGAGCCAGACTTTTATGATGATGAGGAGGGTTCCTCCTGTGTGCAGCTATCAGGCGGGTCTATGTAGACCATCTTCTGATCGACGGGATTACAGGGTTGTTGATTAGATGCCATTACACTTTAGTTTGCACTTTTGAAACACCCATGTATATTCATTTTGTTCATTTTTGGTGTATACATGTCTATATTTAACCTAGTAACATATTCATACTCTGGAGACTTACAACAATTTATAAATTTTATATATCTATCACAGTCTTCTGCTTGCTTAATTTAACTATCTCTGGAGTATGATATGTTGTTTTGGTCTAATCTCATTCATGTTTCAAGGCACTCATCATAATCATCATTATCTATGTTGCATAAGTGATGCGTTGGAACTTGGGAGCTGAGCCTTGCTCGACCCCCGATTTTCAGGGCGTTATAACTATAAGTAGTTAATATATTATTCTGATATATTCATTATAATAAATATTAGTAAATAATATCTTAGATTAAAATATATTTACATATTTTTTTTGTATAATACATTAATAGTTATAGATAAGTGTTTATGTATAATCATTAACATTTATGACATATTTTTGTGATTATATATGCACATATAGTATAGTAAAATTAATATTATGTGATATATATTTTATATATATAATACAATAGTATATAGTTAAAGATGTAAATATACATCAATTATATGATAATGCGTTGGCGTACAATTTATTATATATATATAGTTTAAATAATATACATGATTAAATAATTCATGTAACATATGTATTATTACGAATAATTATAAAATTATTTTGTATTATAGTATATATATACAATTACATCACATTTAAAATGAATTATTAGGGTATCAACTTAAGATAGGCCACCCATCTGACTTTGAGGTAGATCTATAGTTCTAGATCTGACGATCACTCCTACAATTAGATTCCCCTACATATCAGTTGGATGGTAGATCTTGAATCTCGTAGTTGCTCCACCATCTCGACGGTTGGATTTAGGCCAGAGTGTGAATGTTCACATAAATTGGGATTGTATTTATACTAAGTCAGGTTCTTATGGTAACACCCGAGTATAGAAAAGTACGGGGTGTTACATTTTATAATGGTTGGATTTAGACTGGAAATCAGGTGAACATTCAAGTAAACTAGGTTAGTGTTTATACTACGTTATGTTACACGGTAACACCTGAGTATGGAAAAGTACGGGGTGTTACAGTCTCACTGGGCTTAACGTCCATCGTGGGTGGCGAACCAAGAAAGTGTCCGGAATTGCTCGACTTGGGCCAGAAGCCAAGTGCTTGAAATGCGCGAATCCCTTAGGCTGAAATCAGAAAACTTAAGTGAAGTAGACCTTCTACTCTTTTGCAAAGTTGTGTCTTTTCAACCATTAGATCGCAACCAAACTCGATTCATGAGTTAAGGATATTTTCCTTTTATATCTGTATAATTGTGGCCCCGATCTGTCACGCCCCAAACTCGGAAATCAGGCTCACAAAATTCCCGATTGCCGAATCTGGTGTCGACAGCCTCCGTAGTACCCCATTCTTGGCTCTCAGTGCCCATACACCAGATTTCAATCATGGGATCCTACAAGGAGGATTTTCCAACATACATTTGTCTTATTAGAAGCATAACCACAAGTATACCCAAATCACAAGAACAACATCATCACCACATATCCACTAATATAAACATTTGAATACAATGCTGAAAGGAAAATACATATATCAAAATCAAAGCTCTAGAAGACTGTTGCATACTCTATACTCAATGCTGCTGCAACCTAACGCCACTTGCACGCATCTATCGTGCATAAGCTTATAGAAAGCTTAAAGGGTGGTGTAAGTGTATGAGCAGTATATGCATGCTCAGAATGTAATATCAGAGTAACAAAAAACTGGTAATTCCATGAAAGATGACAATATCAAAGTAAGCAGAAATACTGAAAAGTCTAAAAAAAAAATCATCAACCTCATCCAGGATATGCGATGAAAAGACATAGCAAGCCAATGTCATATACTGAGAAAGTAATGTAAGTTGGCTATATAATGCGGAACTATAATGAACCAGATATCAGATATTGAGGATGCAATACAATATGCACTTCTGTAGAGCTACGAATACCATCAACCTTATCTAGGTCATATAAATGCAGAAACATAGCAACCCAAAATGTCATATGTTGAGGATGTAATGCAATATGTAATATGTGGTACGAATGAAATGACCGAGCTACAGTGTGAAGTCAGGATGATAGTACGTGGTATCGCAGGCTATGGGGACTATCACAAAGGACTTCTATCCAAACTAGTCCCATACCTAAATTTAGATAGATAAACTCAATGTGGTAAGCTCCTGATCTTAGGTTAGTCGCGCGCCCCAACCGAAATCCTAGCCATTGCGAAAGTATACATAACAACTAGTTACACACCGCTAGCCCGAGTGGATAGTGAATGAATGAATATAATGCTGAGTATGCAACTCCTAGTCCACGAATCAGTACTATACATCTCTGGGATCATCACTGGGTTCTAGTACACTCTACATACAATCGCCACCCACTGGATGCGCAACCATACAAGTAAAAGAGACCTCACTATCCGTCTGGCCAGTAGTCAGCCAATATTTACCTAGCATGTCGATAACGGATCCATTTACAAGTTGGTCGAACTCAGCTTATTTATGCCCACTATCCTCTGGCGGGTAAGGCCACCACCCCTTCCCAACTGACCACCACATAGTGGGAGACGCGGCCTGCTGGTATTCGACACTCGGGCGCTCATAAATTCACTCGGTCTTGATGTTGGAGCATCTCCTGACCTCAGAGGTTTAGGGATTTTCACCCAGGGCCATCTATGACATTCCGATGCTAATAACAGATTTCCAGTGTCCCATCTAGCCATCCACGATATGCCTGTAGAGGCTATGGCCTTGATGTCGGTAGGGTGTACAGTAATCACAACACAATGCAAGATGCATGAGTCATACAATTCAGTCATACATCAATCCTGCGCATATTGTGCGTTCAGGTGAGATAACCTCCGTTTATCAGGGAGTCTCATAATAACCTGCCCAATGACATATGCAATGGTTAACCACATCTTAGAACAAACATGCAGATGATGCGTATGGGCATGTACATGTTGTTATGTATCACATACTCATAATCGGTATTGATAACCGGCCTCAATAATCAAAATCAGCCTCGACAATCGAAATCAGCCTCTACAATCGAAATTGGCCTGGACAATCGGCTTCAATAATCAGAATCAGCCTTGATAAATAGAATCAGCCTCGACAATCGGAATCTGTAAGTGCTATGGTTTCCTATTCCTTTGGTTGTCAAATTTTACGGTGCCAAAAACACAATCTATGTCTTATATAGCATGTTAATTCATATGTTCAAGACACTGCATCTTTGCTTCAAGTCAAGAATGAAGAACTACTTCAAATTATTTTAAGAAATGCAAGTACAAGCTACAACGAAAGAAGTGATCTTGTTCAAGACTCAAGTTAGTGTACAACTCAAGATGAAGTGTAATTCAAGCTCTAGAAGATCTCAAGTTTAATGCTACATCAGGTATAAAGATCTCAAGCTTCACAATCTTCAAAAGGGCAACTATCTGTTGAAGAAATGAAGACTCAATGTCCATACTTCACATTTAAGGTATGAATGACCTTAGATTGACCTTAGGGTAGGTCATTTTGTATACATAATTCAAATTGAATCTTTTTATAAGTATTTGGTCTATTCTAAGACTAGTCCTGGACTCTGTTTGACTAGTCCTAGAACTGGCTCGATCAATCTAAGAAATTCCAAGACCAGTCCTAAGTTGTTGCAAATTTTTAAAATTTTTTGGTTGAGCTTCGACTAGTCCTGGAGTCTGCTCGAGCAATCGTAGGAACAGTGCCGACTCATTCACGACCAGTCCTACAGCTATAACTCAAACTCCAGCAACCATTCTTAGTTCCTCACGACCAATCATTTTAGTCACGACCAGTCATGGAGGCCTCATGACCAGTCGTGAACACCCTACGACCAATCGTGGAACAGTTTTGTCCGATTGCGCTCAAAATTTCAAAATGCAGTTCGACCTACGACCAGTCGTGGTGGCAATTTCTGCATCTATAAATAGAACACGAATTTCAGAGTTTCTCAATCTGAATTCAAGTAAAATCAAGGCATCACTCTGAGATAAGTTTGTGTTATTTTTAAGCTACGCTGTGCATATTTAATATTCTCTTTTGTTAGTTTGTCAATTTGATTTTTTTCTATATTCCAATCTGAATTGAATAGAGGAATTATTGTATTCCTTCTTCTTAAAATCAAAATCAAATAGAGCTAGCCCAACTGGTTTAATTTAAAATCAATTAGAACCTAGAACCATTTCAAAGTGAGTATTGGACAATTGAACTTCTATATTCAAACTTCTACTCCGATTGGTTCTTCCGGGCTGCTACAAAAAGAGAAATTCAGGTATTTTACATTTATGTAAACTTCCATTGATTTTGGTTTCTTTTGAGATTAAGCTAGAAAAATCTCATTGTGTTGGTTATCTGAGGAGAGCCAGAAAACTCAAAAAGTGGGGTTTTTGAATTGTGTAAGCCCATTTGAAAGACACAATTGTGAAGGTTTTAGGTGAGCCTATGAAACTTATTTTCATAGTGAACGTTGATATCCCCTGTGTGAGGATATTAGGAGTGGAGTAGCAAGCTATGTGGCTGTTGTTTAACAGTTGGTGAACACACAGGCGAACCACTATAATTCTTTGTGTCTTATAGTTTGAATGTTTATTTAATTTCTATCTTTTATCATTCAAGCTGTGGAATGTATATGTGGATGTGAATGTTGTAATATTTATATTTCAAGCATTATGAGAATGTTGTAATAGTTTAGAATTTTAATTCTTGCTATTTCCTTTTTTCCTCTTCAGTTTGAGATATTGATACTTATATCGTTCTAGTAAGGTTGTCCTACTATAAACCCTTGGTTTTTATGGTGCAAAGTTGTCCTTAGAACATCATTTGTATCAGCCTCTCAATACTTGAATATTGAGGTTACTTTACATTTTTGTATTGTGATTTATTTAAAGTATTGCCTTTCATTTATTTGTTTATAAGGCTATCTTATTGTTTAATTCTGCTGGTATAATTTTAAATTTAGCATAGTCCTATTCAACCCCCCTCCCCCTCTAGGACATATAGCTAGGCCTTTTCAAGTGGTATCAAAGCCTAATAGCTCGTTTTTATTGTTATTTGGATTTATTTCCTGAGTTAATCGATCTAAGCTATTTATAAGATGTCAAATTTTGATAGCCTTTCAGTCACTAGGCCTCCACCATTTGATGGCTCCAATTATACCTATTGGAAAGCCAGGATGAAGATTTTCCTTAAATTCATGGATGAGAGCATGTAGCTAGCCACAGTGACTGAATGGATCCCTCCTACCACTGAAGTGACTAGTATCGATGGATCAAAATCAATGAAAGTCACACCTTATTTTTCTTGGACCACTCTTCAGAAAAGTGAGAGTAGTGCCAATGCAAAAGCACTAAATGCAATCACTTGCGCACTATCACCAGCTGAGTTCAAAAGAATTATATCCTATGATACTGCAAAGCAAGCTTGGGATATTTTAGAAATAACACACGAGGGTACATCAATTGTCAAGAAGTCTAAAGTTCAAATCCTCACAACTAAATTTGAGAAAATACCTATGGAGGAAAATGAAATGTTCATGGACTTCTATACTAGACTGAATGACATTGTAAACTCTATGTGGGGTCTTGGCAATAAAATCTTAGAAAGTAAAGTGTGTGTAAATATACTACACTTATTACCTGAACGGTTCAACTCAAAGGTGAATGCGATCCAGAAACTTCGTGATACTAACAATATGAGGGTAGAAGAATTAGTTGGGTCTTTACAAACCTACGAGTTAAATCTTAAAGCTCCTAAAGGTAAATCCATTTCTCTTAAGTCTTCTAAATGTATTTCTCAAGAAAATTCTAATTTTGAAAATTCCGAAGATGATATGGCTCTTTTAACGAAAAAGTTTTACAAGATTTTCAAAAGTAAAAAGAGGGTTGACTTTCAAAAATCAAATGATAAGAAAAGATCTAAATTTAAATCTAAAACTTGAAAATCTTTAAAAGATAGTCAATGTTATAAGAATATGGGCATTTAGCAAACAAGTGTCCTAAAAAGGATAAACCTAAAAAGAAAGGAATGTTAGCTACTTGGGATGAATCTTCTGGCACTGAAGCCTCTTCTGAATCAGAAGATTCTAAAACTGAGTCGGGCAATGAAGTCAAAGCTCTTATGACTCTAGCTAAGTTCACTTTTTTAAATCATGATGATTCTACTAGTGAAGAAAATCTGAATAGTGATCATGAAAATGAAGAAGATCTTCAAGATGCTTACAATGCCCTATAAAAGGAAAGTTGTAAAATTGCAGTTAAACTTAAACTTCAGAAAGAAAAGTTTTCAAAGCTTAAAGAAAATTTTGAAACTCTTGTTTTATAAAAATCCCATATTTCAGATTGTTTTGAAAAATGCAAATGTGATTTAGAGTTCAAAACCTCCCAGATTGACAATCTGAAATCTAAAAATGAAAAACTTAAATTTGAAATCTCTTCACTTTTGAGTTTAAAGGATACATGGAGATATGCCCAAGGTGATCCAAAATTAGAAAAATTATTGTCTGGATGAAGAAAATATGGTGATCGATCCGGTTTGGGCTATGATAGAAATATTCCTCCTAAACAGAAGAATACTCATCCTAAGTTTGTAAAAGGAGAGTCCTCAAACTCAAAAGAGAAAAGTTCTAATCAAAAGTTTTTTAAAAATGCTAAAACTTTTCAATCTTTCAAAACTAAAAGTAACCATATCAACTATAAAAATCAGAACCGAAACCCTTTAGCTGAGAAAATAGTTGATCTACTTAAGGAGCTCTTAAAATCTAACTCAGTGGGTCATTCTTACAACAACTACAAATATAAGAAGACCAACTATACTCCTAAACCCAAAACAGTTATGAAATGGGTTCCTAAGGTTACTTGCTTGTTTGCCCCACGGCTTTTAAAGCCTCAAGCCATTTAAAATGGTATCTAAATAGTGGATGCTCTAGGCACATGACTGGTGACAAAGGTTTGTTCACCACTCTTAAAGACATGACTGATGGTTCAGTCACATTTGGTGATGGTAGCAACTAAAAGATTATTGGCCAATGTACAGTTCAACTTTCTAACCTCCCCTTATTTGAGAATGTTCTGTACGTTGAAGGTTTAAAACATAATTTTTTAAGCATTTCTCAAATATGTGATAAAAATCATAGTGTTAAATTATCTAATCTAGGGTGTGAAATATTAAACAAAAATGGTTCTGTAATATTAACTAGTCGTAGAACTTCTGAAAACTGCTACATCGTAAGTGATTCTAGCTCATCTAATCAACTGTGTTATATGGTCCATGCCGATGAGACCGAGTTATGGCATAAATGCTTTGGACATGTACACTATCGCAATCTCTATAGATTGAGCAAAAGAGAACTAATAAGAGGTCAACCTAAACTTCAAAAAATAGACAAAATGTGTGGCGAATGCCAGATTGCCAAGCAAACTAGGAGTTCTCACAAAAAGGTGAACTCCAATGCCACATTAAAACCGCTCGAACTTCTCCACATGAATCTTGTAGGACCAACTAGGATGGAGAGTCGAGGTGGCAAAAAATACATACCGGTGACCGTGGATGATTATACCAGATTTACTTAAGTAACCTTCTTAAGACATAAATCAGAAACCCTTGATGAAGTAAAAAGGATTCTTAAATGGATCTAAATTGAAAAAGGTTCTCAAGTTAGTAAGATCCATAGTGATCATGGATCGGAATTTGAAAATAGCAATTTTGAGACATTCTATTGCGATCAGAGAATATCACATGAATTCTCTGCACCCAAAACACCACAACAAAATGGAATTGTTGAAAGAAAAAATAGAGTACTTCAAGAAATGGCTAATGTAATGTTAAATAGTATGAAGCTTCCTAAAAATCTTTAGGCTGAAGCCGTTAATACTGCCTGCTATATCATCAACCGGGTTTATACAAGTAAATTTAATAATAAAACTGCTTATGAACTATGATTTGATAAGAAGCCTACTGTCAAATACTTTCAAGTTTTTGGCAGCAAGTGCTATATTTTACGTAACCGTGAAATTTTGGGGAAGTTTGACACTAAAAGTGATGAAGGTATCTTTTTAGGGTACTCTTTAAACAGTCGTACATATCGAGTACTGAACAAGAGGACCAGTGTGATTCAAGAGTCCATCAATGTGGTCATTGATGATCACTTGAATACACCTACCCCAAGTTCAGATAATGATGAAGTTCTTTTAGTTAACAAACCGGATACTTCATCAAGTCAAACTAATTCTAAATTGAGGACTGTCAAAGATCATCCAACCACTCAAATTCTTAGAAACCTTCTCACTAGTGTGCGCACTCGTAGACAACTAGAAGACATATGTAATTACGTGTGCTTTACATCCCAAATAGAACCGACTAACGTAAAATAAGCTCTTACTGACGAAAACTAGATAGTAGCTATGCAAGAAGAACTTAACCAATTTGTGAGAAATTATGTTTAGTATCTTGTTCCTAGACCTAAAGATAAAAACATTATACGAACTAAGTGGATTTTCAAAAATAAGTCTGATGAACTTGGTAATATAATTCGAAATAAGGTTAGACTGGTTGTACAAGGGTACACTCAAATTGAAGGCATCGACTATAATAAAACCTTTGCCCCAGTAGCTCGTCTTGAATCAATCAAACTATTCATATTCATTGCGTGCTTTAGAAAATTTAAAATGTATCAAATAGATATAAAGAGTGCCTTCTTAATTGGCGATCTGCATGAAGAAGTTTATGTTGAACAACCAACAGGTTTTGAAGACCCTAAGAATGCTGATCATGTCTATCGCCTAAAAAAGGCTCTCTACGGTTAGAAAAAAGCTCCCAGGGCATGGTACGAAAAATTGACTAAGTTGTTACTAAGTCATAATTTTCTAATGGGAAGTGTTGATAAGACTCTTTTTGTTAAGAAACATAACGATCATATCTTAATGGTGCAAATCTATGTTAATGATATTATTTATGGATCTACATGTACTAACATGACTGTTGAGTTTCCAGATTTAATGAAATCTAAGTTCGAAATGAGCATGGTTGGGGAATTGAATTATTTCCTAGGGTTGCAAGTAAAATAACAATCTGATGGTATTTTTATTTCTTAAACCGAATATGCTTTAAACTTAATTAAAAAGTTCAGATTTGAGAATGGTAAAAATTTTCATACTCCTATGAGTACAACATTAAGACTCTCAAAAGACTCTACAGGTATAAATGTAGATCCTAAATTGTATCGTAGTATGATTGGTAATTTGCTTTATTTAACTGCCAGTAGACCTAATATTACTTTGAGTGTCGGTATTTGCGCTAGATATCAGTCTGACCCTAAAGAGTCTCATCTAATTGCTGTTAAGCGAATTATGCGATATGTCGCAAGTACTGCTAATTTGGGTCTCTGGTATCCATATAATACTAGTGTTCAGTTGGCGGGGTACTCAGATGCTGATTAGGCTGGTAATATCGATGATAGAAAGTCAACCATTGGTGGTTGTTTCTATATTGAAAATTGTTTAGTTTCTTGGTTTAGTAAGAAGCAAAGTTCTATATCGCTTTCTACTACTGAGGCTGAATACATTGCAGCTGGAAATGCATGTACTCAGTTTGTTTGAATGAAATGCATGTTAAGCGATTATGGAATTGCACAGGATTCAATGGTTTTATATTGTGATAATTCCAGTGTAATAAATATTTCTAAAAGTCCAATTCAGGATTCACGTACTAAGCACATTGACATTAGATTTCATTACATTCGTTAATTAGTGGAAGAAAAAATAATTTCATTGGAATACATTCCAACCGAGACTCAACTTGTTAACATTTTCACTAAACTACTCGACAAAAGTAGGTTTAATAAATTGAAATTTGATCTTGGTATGTGCAATTTAAAGTGATTATTCATGCATATATGTATCATAGTGTATATATATTTGATAATTTATTGGTTTAAATTTTAAATTTTTATGTACATTGCATATTTTTATCTTTACACGACCAGTCGAGGATGTGCTCTACCAGTCGTGGTACGACCGGTCGAGAACGGTCCTCGACCAGTCGTGTAACACGCTGATTCTTTTAAAAATTGGAGAAAAACTCATCTTCCTCATTTCCTATTTCTTCTTTAACGGGCCGTAGCACTACTAGTCGTACCCAACTATCTGATTACTAAAGGTTAGTGCATCATTTGTATTTTTCTTGTAGATTCAAGTCAATATTACTTCATTTTTACTCTTTTAGTAATTTATTTTGTGTTTCATTGTTATTTTGGAGGTTTCCTTTGAAAAAATCTGATCTTAGTAAACCTCACTCCATATATTTTGAAACTCTTTATATCTTTGATTATTCTATTGTCAATGAATTCTAGAAGGAAAAAGAAAACTTCTAGTGGTCCTCCTTCCTCTCGTCCTTCGACTATCACTCGGCGTCATCTTCGGTCACCCAAAGACGATCCCACTCATGTTAGGGATTTGCGTATGTGCAATGTTATTATTAAAAGACCTATTTTTATTAATCACATTGCTCCTTTTGGTATCCTTCCTCTTCTCCAATCTGTATGTTCGGATAACATTCTACATTGGGGTGGGCCTACATACCAATCTATTGCTCAAGCCATGATTGCGTGTATTTCTAAATTTTCATCTGAGAATTTAACATTTAATATAACAACAAGAGAAGGTCCATTTGAGGTAGACTGTCATTTGATTTTGGCTCTAATGGACATACCTGTTAATGACGCAGGTATTCTTATTCATACTCTAGTTGAAAAATCGTCTGAAACAGAAAAATGTATGTTAACTAGAGATTTATGCAATATGGATGTTCAATAGACTCATAAAGGAAATTTTCTCCCCTTAAAGTATTTGTTACCTAGATACAGGGTTCTCCACAGAATCTTCACTTCAAATATGTATCCGCGTTCTGGTAACAAAATAGAACTAACTTCATTTATGGTTCAGGTTTTGCATTTTATCGTCACTGGTACTAAAGTCTGTCTACCTTCTTTAATATGTCATTTCATCATTCAGTTTCATCTCCATCCAGTACAGTGATATTCCATTTGCTTATCTTATGATTGTGTTAGCTACTCACATTCTAGTTGTTATGCCTGTTGAAGGGGCTCCTATTCATCATCTTATTTTTAACAATTCTAATGTAAACAAGATGAAGCTAGAATTGGCTCCTGGTCAAAGAGATGTGGGTGGTGGTGGTGCTGAAGCAGGGAATGAAGAAGAAGGTGGCGATATTCCTTCCGATGATATAAATATGGATGACATTTTTGATGGAATTGAATCAGATTCTACTAATGATCCTGACTATGAGCCATCTGATTTTGATGCTCGTCTACGTGCTCTTGGGGAGAAGGTTGAGAATATGAATGTTGCCTATGATTTGTAATTTAAATATACGCGTAAGTATCTTAGGCGTTTAAATAAAAGGCTTTATCAACTTGATCCTACCATACCTGCTCCTTCATCAGGATCTGATTAAATGTTTTTATCCTTTGGTTTGTAATAACTTTTATAATACTTTTGTTGGTGTGTGGACTTTGATTTTACTTCAATTTGTATGACTGACTTTTGTTTCAGCTGGTTAATGCTATTTTTATCTTAACTAGTTATTCCTTTAATTACTCTCTTATTGGACTTCCACTTCCATTTATTCCTTTCTTCCTTTGTCATATTGTGACAAAAAGGGGGAGAATATTTTAAGTTTGATAAATATGGATTGTGGGAGAGTAGCATCATTTTTATGGTGGATCTATATGTGCTATTTAGGGGGAGTAAGTAATGAAGATTTTGTGAATGACAACTGGTACATGACTCATTAATTAGGCTGTAACTGGTTTACTTTTAAAACTGGGGCATGATTCTTTGTGTTCATATTGATCATATTTTTGTTAAGTGTGTTTTGTCACAAATTTGACAAAGGGGGAGATTGTAAGTGCTATGGTTTCTTATTCCTTTAGTTTTCAAATTTTCGGTTTCAAAAACACAATCTATGTCTTGTGTAGCATGTTGATTCATATGTTCAAGACACTGCATCTTTGCTTCAAGTCAAGAATGAAGAACTACTTCAAATCATTTCAAGAAATGCAAGTATAAGCTACAACAAAAGAAGTGATCTTATTCAAGACTCAAGTTAGTGTACAACTCAAGATGAAGTGTAATCCAAGCTCTAAAAGATCTCAAGTTCAATCCTACATCAAGTATAGAGATCTCAAGCTTCACAATCTTCAAAAGGTCAACTATCTTCTGAAGAAATGAAGACTCGATGTCCATACTTCACATTCAAGGTATGAATGACCTTAGATTGACCTTAGGGTAAGTCATTTTGTATACATAATTCAAATTGAATCTTTTTATAAGTATTTAGTCTGTTCTAAGACTAGTCCTGGACTCTGTTCGACTAGTCCTAGAACTAGCTGGAGCAGTCCAAGAAATTTCAAGACCAGTCCTAAGTTGTTGCAAATTTTTAAAATTTTTCGGTTAAGCTTCGACCAGTCCTGGAGTCTGCTCGACCGGTCGTAGGAACAGTGCCGACTCATTCACGACCAATCCTGCAGCTACGACTCAAACTCCAGCAACCATTCCTGATTCCTCACGACCAGTCGTGGGTTGGTCACTACCAGTCTGGAGGCTTCACGACCAGTCGTGGATACCCTACGACCAGTTGTAGAACAGTTTTATCTAATCGCGCTTAAAATTTTAAAATGCAGTTTGACCTAGACCAGTCGTGGTGGCCACACGACCAGTCGTAGACGTGATTTTTGCATCTATAAATAGAACACAAATTTCAGAGTTTCTCAATCCGAATTCAAGTAAAATTAAGGTATCACTCTGAGATAAGTTTGTGCTATTTTTAAGCTACGCTGTGCATATTTAATATTCTCTTTTGTTAGCTTTGTCAATTTGATTTTGTTTCTATATTCCAATCTGAATTGAATAGAGGAATTGTTATATTCCTTCTTCTTAGAATTAAAATCAAATAGAGCTAGCACAACTGGTTTAATTTAAAATTAATTAGAACCTAGAACCATTTTAAAGTGAGTATTGGACAATTGAACTTCTATATTCGAACTTCTACTCCGATTGGTTCTTCCGAGCTGCTACAAAAGGAGAAATCCAGGTATTTTACATTTGTGTAAATTTCCATTGCTTTTGGTTTCTTTTGAGATTAAGCCAGAAAAATCTCATTGTGTTGGTTATCTGACGAGAGCTAGAAAACTCAGAAAGTGGGGTTTTTTGAATTGTGTAAGCCCATTTGAAAGACATAATTGTGAAGGTTTTAGGTGAACCTCTGAAACCTATTTTCATAGTGAACGCTAATATCCCCTGTGTGAGGATATTAGGAGTGGAGTAGCAAGCTATGTGGCTGTTGTTTAACAGTTGGTGAACACACAGGCAAACCACTATAATTCTTTATGTCTTGTGGTTTGAATGTTTATTTAATTTCTATCTTTTATCATTCAAGTTGTAGAATGTATGTGTGGATGTGAATGTTGTAATATTTACATTTCAAGCATTGTGAGAATGTTATAATAGTTTAGAATTTCAATTCTTACTATTTCCTTTATTCCTCTTCAGTTTGAGATATTGATACTTATACCGTTCTAGTAAGGTTGTCCTGCCATAAACCCTTGGTTTTTATGGTTCATGGTTCAAGGTTGTCCTTAGAACGTCATTTATATCAGCCTCTCAATACTTGAATATTGAGGTTACTTTACATTTTCGTATTATGATTTATTTAAAGTACTGTCTTTCATTTATTTGTTTATAAGGTTATCTTATTGTTTAATTCCGTTGGTATAATTTTAAATTTGGCATAGCCCTATTCAACCCCCCCCCCCCTCTGGGACATATAGCTAGGCTTTTTCAAAATCGGCCTCGACAATCAGAATCGGCCTTAACAATCGGCCTCGACAATCGGAATCTGCCTAACAAAGGGCCTAAGGGAAGGTCACAATGTGGACATTCAACCATCATTACCCATCAATGTGGACATTTAACCAACATTGCTCTCAAGAAGTGGCCCACATAGGGCAAAACATATATTGGGCCCATGGCCTCACACAAAGGCCAAATACACATCACGATGGGTTGCTTCCATGGGCCCCTCATACATCAGGTGGGCCGCATCATGTAGGCCTCATATACATCACAATAGGCCTCTGACACGGGCCTAATATATATTACAAAGGGCCACATATGCATCACAATGTGCCTCAATCCATGGGCCCTAAATACATCACAATGGGCCACATCCCATAGGCCTCAAACATATCACAATGGGCCTCTATGGGTCTCAAATATATCACAATGAGCCTCAACTCATGGGCTCCAAATACATCAACGGGCTGTATCAAATGGGCCACAACAATTACACCATTCATCCATCTATAGAGATCATTTTAGAGCATTATCCAGACAATGAATCATATCAAAAGATCATCTGGACCATACCACAAATAACAGTGGTGATAGTGATCAAAAGGTCAGTTAGGCCACATTACAAATGGCGATGGAGACAGTGATTTCCACTGTACAAAATTTCACAGGGGCCATCATAACATGTATTTTCCATCCAGTCTATTCATAAGTCACAAGAACCTGAACCAACCTGAGAAACAAATATCATATTGGTCTAAAACTTCTATGACCCAAAAGGGTTTCAATGGTAGACGTCCAATCTCCATTATTTTTGGCAATGTGGTCCACTTGATAACTAGTCTGTTTTATTTTTCATCCCAAGCTCTAGGACGAGCTAATCAAATAGATGGATAGTTTGGATGATTCACATACATCAGGGTGGGGGTCCACATACGTGGCCCACCTAAGACCACCTTGCCAAATGTATGGACGGTTTGGATGGAACACATCCATTAGCCATGGGTACCACCGTCCAGCCATCTGGATGGTGTGGATACAACACATACGTGTGGGTCCCACGTGGTGGGCCCCCCACTACAACCCTCTCTCTCTCTCATATTTATATTATATAATATATTATATATACATATAAAACACGTACATCATCCATACAAAACCCAGCTGGATGATACAGATGGACAGTTGGGGTTTAACACATACCTCATGATCCCACCCCAGCATCTGGACGGATGGTCTGGATGCAATCCATACCTCATGGTAGGTCCACACATGTGGACTGTGTGAATACAAACCATACATCATGGTCCAGACCCACCATCCAGAGGTCTGGACGGTGTGGATTTGGAGCACATACATCATGCTGGAATCCACTGCACCATCCATGATGGTGGGGATACATAACACGTGCATCAAGGTGGGTCCCACCCACACTTGTGGGGTGGGCTACGCAGGAGGACATAGTGGATACACCACATGCATCAACGGTGGGCTCCCACAGAGCTTGGTGACGTTGCACAGCAGCAACGTCCGGTTGCTGGCCATCCCACTAATGGACGGTCCGGATCTGCTGCATGCATAAGGTGGGTCCACTTACATGGTACCCACCAACAGCTTGGGATAACACTAATATTTGTGGTTTCCCTTTCATCAGGCGGTCAGCAGCATAGATGGTCCTGCTGTTGCTTTGGCGCAGCCCACCAGAGCTCTAGATCTGCACTGTTATAGATAGACAGAGTGGGTATTATACACCCATTAAGGTGGGCCCCACAGATGGCTATGGATGCATGCATTAGGTGCGCATTCAAACAGTTGAAAAGAGAGAGAGAGAGATATTGAAGTAGCAGAGGGACCCCGCCACTGTGGGTCCCTCTATGATACAAATCGTACATCAAGATAGGTCCCACCATATGTGAGCCCTCAAATCACAAAATCAAGTGCTTATGAACACCCACCTTTAATCTCCTCTTCCTTCTTCTAGCTATAGCATCTAGAGCTCTAAGGAAACAATTCCGACGGTTGAGATGGACTTTGGATGGTGGAGATGGAAGGTAGGAAGGTGGGCCACATTAGGCTCTCATCTCCTTGGAAGCCATGGATGTCCACTCTCCCTTAGTCGCTTGGGAGATGGAGTTTGAAATGAGAGAGAAAGAGGATGGGATGTAAGAGAGAGGGATGGGTGAGTGAGTGATAGGTGATGGGGAGAGTTAACTTTAGGGTACTTGTGTAAGAGAGAGGTAAGGGTTGATTGTACTTGAGGATGGGATGTAGTACTTGACATTTGATGTGATGTGATGGGATTGATTTGATTAGAGATTCTCATGGGTTTTACAATGCGCAGTGTTTTCCTTGAATTGAATGCGGGCCCACATCTCCTGGCCCAAGTATCACTTTGGTGAGCGAGACGTGGCGTCAGAACCGCAGCGACGGTGCGGTGGTAAGGGTATAAGTTTCGAGTCGAGCCGACTCTGATATACGGGACAGGACTCAGGATCACGCAAACACCAATAACAAATTGTGGGCCACTGGAATTCGATCGGGAGGACCGCAGAGGCTTACGAAACGATACGGGCTAGGATGTGGGTCTTACATGATCAATCAACAGTGACTGTTATTCACAAATCAGGCCCCTACGGCTAATTGAGTTATCTATTTGCCGCCAAATTCTAACCAACCACTCATCCGACAATGTGGCACCTACCCCATGACACAGATGGGTCAGGGGGCCACTGTAATGGCCCCAAGGATAAGAAATCAACCCATTAGAGGCATGCATGTTAGAATAAGAGCTCATAGGGCCATTTAAATGAAAATTGCAGACTATATAAGTCCAAGAAATTCACTCCTTCATGGATATATGAATTTTTCTGCAAGAGATATAGAGAGAGTGGGGGAGAATAGAGAGAGGGAGCTCCAAAGGAGCTAGATTTTGAGAAATTCTCCCTCCTAACTCAACTCACATCAAGGCCCACGACTCCGCCGCCATAGAAGCAGCCCACATCAATTGGAAGGTAATCAGTCTAGTCCCCCTTTTCAAATTTTAGGTCTCCTAAGCCACTTGTATGTGCTCTAGCATGCAAACTCTATCGGTGCAGGGCTCCGATACACTAACCCGCGGGACCGGAACCATAGGAGCGGCATCCCGAACCCTCAGATGTTTCCTAGGTGCAGACTATTATCCTTAGGTGGCCAATTATCGAACCTAGGCTAAAATTAATGATTACGTGTGTGAAATATGCTTTGCATGTTGATTTATAAGAAATCCATTAGTAGTTGTTTCTTTATAAATATGCCTTAGTATGTTTAGAATAATTAATGCTTAATTCCATGCTAGACTAGATTAAGTCATTGAAATGTTTCCCTTTTCCTTGCTCTCCCCTCTTATTGTGTGAAATTGAATTTAATTCATTCCCAAATCTATGGCAATTTGGGGCAGATCTGCTGCATGTCTTCTATACATTTAAATTGGTCAAATGTTTGTGGTTATTTACATGCATGCCTGAATTTTCTACAACTAGGAGTAGTTCATGATTTTCCTTATGATATTAAGCAATTTAAACCTTATATATATGCATGCCTGAATTTTCTACAACTAGAGCAGTTCATGACCTTCTTTATAATGTTAGGTAATTTAAATCATTTTTCTAGGTTGGCTAGTGAAACTACAAGACCTATACGGGCAACCCCATTGGTTGGGCCTCTTAACAACCAATCTAACCAATTTAGGTCGAACACGGATAGCTGATAGTAGTTGGACTATGTGGGATGCTCGAACCCAATGTCAGGTGTTCTGTAATTCACCTGAATTGAACAAATTGGCTCACTAACTGACCAACCATGTTTGTTAACCATGTGTGATCATGCCTTTTTGAATCTAAGATACCCTACACCCATTTAGCGCCCACTGGTAACAATTATGATGCGATCCACAAGTCTCGGGAACCGGGCATGGTGGAGTGGGACACGATGCTTGAGTTGTCGGCCTACACTGGGGTAATGAGCCTCCCCATAGTGACCGCGAGAAAGCCTACTTTATAAAATTGCCTTTCTATTCATTTTCTGGGAATGACGAACCCAAATAGATCAAGGATCTTAGGTGCAAGGCCGCCACGGCCATTTCGGCCTCGCGATCGGGATAGTGCATTGATTCTAATAGGGTGTCCCAGTTTCCCCAAACTGCCGGATGAATGAACGTAACTAAATACTTGGCTAACATATTTACATCACATCGCATTAGTTAGGTTGACGACTCGGCAATCGAGGTCGCATTGAGGGAGTGTTGGTCATATCCGAACATTAGATGGTGTCACTCAAGGGAGTGTTGGATGGCGAGGGCATGCATTATTTCACAATAACATGCATATGCATTAATAAGAGTAGTTAGGAACTTTGTGTTTAGATGTTTTTCATTAATTTCACCAACGGAATTGATAACTTGTGTAACTTATTACTAATGGAATCCACTGAGTTGATCACTCACTCTCACTCTGGGATGGTGTTTTAAAACACCAACCAGAACCTATCTTAGATGTAGGTGTTGTAGAGCTCGACGCACTAGATGGGGCAAGTGTGGACAAGGAGGAGGAGCTCTCCTATTTTTAGATTTTTGGCTGATCTCTATAGGCCGCCTTAGGATTAGTGACGGGGCCTCAGGGCAGGGGATTTTCATATATCTTCTTGGACTATATATCTTGCTGGGACATGGTCCCATATGTTTATGTGTATTATCTTATTTTGCTAGACATATTTCATATTAGTTGCACTTTAAGTTTAGTAATTTAGTCGTGGTTTATATTGCATGGTCCACTTAAATTTCTCTATTGCTTATAAATCACTTAAGCCATGCATACTTTGAAACCCCGTAAGGCATAAGTGGCACCCAGGAATTCGGGAATCGAGTATCACTCGGCCCCCAAAATCTGGGGCGTTACAATCCTAATGGATGTTATCCTAGCCACAAGAGAATATGTGTCAAAATAATATATCCATTCTTTTTGTCTAAATCTCTTAGCTACTAATCTAGCTTTAAAGGTTTGGATAGTCCCATCAGTGTGATATTTCTTCCTAAATACCCACTTACAACCTATAGATCTAAAACCTGGAGGTAAGTTAACTACTTCCCATATTTGATTTGATACTATAGTTCATTTCATCGTTAATAGCTTCTTTTCAAAATGTTGAGTCTCTAGAAGACATTGAAATAGCGGTGAAGACCGCTTGAGTAGAAGTTGGAATATGCAAATATGTCCGAGAGGGGGGTGAATAGGACTTTTTTTAAAGATTTATGAGTTATTTAAAAATCCTATCACCGTAATCCTATTATGTATGCAATTTTCAGGATTACACAAATTAACTCTACTGGCTTCCAAGCTTTGTAGAGGATCCAATCACAAACTAATCAAGATATAACAATATGTAACTTAGTCTATGTTAGATGTGACTTTGTGTGTGTGTGAGATGTGTTCAGATATATGAATATGAATGCATTGTTATGAATCACACATATAGAAAAGCAATCACAAACACAGCCATTTTTATAGTGGTTCGACTACTTTCTACTCCACTCCCGCCTGTCGTACTCAACCCTTGAGTGTACCGGATTTCACTAAGGAGGTTTCCCAGGGTTCACCTCAAACCTATGGTTTTAAATCAGGTTCACCTTCAACCTTTACGGAGGTTTTACGCGGTTCACCTCAAACCTAAAGTTTTACTGGTTCACTCCTAACTAGATTTTTATGTTCTCCATAGAGTAAGGGTCCACACAACGCACCCGAATTTTAGACCACACAGGTCAAGGACCTACACAAGGACCTAATAGTTTATGCCCTACACAAGAGCAAGGGTCCACCCTGTGTACCCACTGTGTACACTCCCGCCGGAGGCCTCATTGAGGACTTCAAAGGGTGAGAACCACTTAAGACCAAGACCTAGGAAGGAATGATCACAAGTGTCCTCTGGACTCTAGATACTTACAGATAAGTTGATAAGACCCGTTAAGCACAACGCCGAAGATCTTCTCCTCCTTATTGACGAAGAGTCTTCAGCTCCCTTGATCTGTAATACAAGATGATATACCAATGCTTGGCTTTGGGTTGGGTCAAGGGTGAGATGGAATCCTACTCTCTAAAGATTTTCCTATAAGGAAGATAGAGTGGTTCCTCTCTTATGCATTCAAGGCATTCCATCATAATGATTTGCCATTAAGGTAATAGCTGGAGGATCCTTGAATGCGGAAGTTCATTCCCCAATCCACTCTATTTAATATCAATGGTAAGGGTGGATTGGAGGATGAACTCCCTTGAGAGAAAGGGCTTTAGGTATAGGATAGAAGTTGAAACGCTCAAAAGCTCTCTCTACTTTCTCTCTTACAGCAATAAAGAACAAGTCCTCTATATATAGGCAAGAAGTTCCAACGGATATAAAATGGTCACGTTTATGACAGAGTTCGATATCATCGAGCAGGTTCGATATCATCGAGCGTATACTCTCGATAGCATCGATGGTCTACTCGATGACTCGGACTCGATGTCATATGCTTTTGAAACTCCTTGCCAATAGGTCGATGAATCGAAATAGTTGTCGATGTCATCGAATTTCGAACTCCGATTCCATCGATGACTGGGTTGATCCCTCGACACATGAAAAATAAGAGAGACTTGACTTTAAAAATATTTCAGGTTTTCATGAATGATCGGGGGAACCGTCGAGGTCATCAGAATTTGAATGTCGATGATATCGAGATCTAAGTCGAGGCATCGATAATTCCAATAGATTTATCTTTAAACTTGCTGAGCAGATTATGTCTTAGTTCGATGTAATCGATCCGGTGTCGATATCATCGATATTTGAAAATCGATTAAATCGAAGGGCCCCTGATCATAGTTTAAAAAACATCCTGAAATAACTGCTGTAAGAAATGCGCGCCCACCATCGATATCATCGATGGACCTCTGATCTTATCAATATTTAATTTCAAATCATATCGGACGGTCATCGATATATCGATGAATTTTGAGATTTTCATTAAAAAACAGGGGCGCCGAAAATCTGCCTTTCGATCTTATCGAGCCACTCCCGATGGTCTCGAGATTTGAATATCGATGGTATCGATATGCGTATCGATACATCGATAATTCGTCCAGATATGTTATGACGTTACTGGACATGTTTAGTGCTTTTATCGATGATATCGATAGGTGTATCGATACATCGATAAATCCGTCCAGATGAATATTTAGTTGCTGGACACTTTTTGTCCTCTTTTTAATAATATCATTAAAGTATCGAGGACATCGAAAAAACAGGTCGATCATATCGAGGGTGCTTCGATAAAATCGACAAGGCGAGAAAAACTTAGAGATTTTCCTATTTTGAAAAAGTTTTCTCACCATAAAAACACCCTAAGATGTCTATCTTGTTTTAAGGGTTTAATTCACCTGTTGAATTGGGTTATGGGATGTGAGGCTATGATTTACCTATGGCGAGCTTCCACACATCTGATTGAGGCAGACACTTGGCTTAATCTTCTTTTGATGTCCTGCAGACTGTCTAACCACCCGTTCATAGTAATTGACAGACAAGGGCACTTATAAGGGCACTTTCAGACATAGCCTCATTATATGTTTTAGGGTCATCTTTTATAGTCATTACTATAGGTATTTTTCTGATAACATTTTCTCTATCTCCTTCTACAAGATGGAAAAATATACGCTGAGAGTCTATCTGATCAATGTCAAGGCTCTTCTCTATTTTTACCCTTTGACTCCTACAATGTTCGCTTGGAGCTTTCACTTCTTGTGGAGTTATAATCACTGGTTCTCTCCTAGGAGTTTGGACTTCATTATCCCTTGACTCCAAGGATAGTTACTTCTTAAAAAACTCAACGTCTCTTGGTTCTATTATGGTGTTAAAGTCTAGATATAGGAGTCTATAAGCTTTACTTTTTTGTGCATACCCTACGAAAGTGCACTTTATAGCTTTAGGTCCTAACTTGGTTCTTTTGGTATCAGGAGTCCTGAAATATGCAAAACACCCCCACACTTTAAGATATCCTAGGTTAGATTTTCTATCTTTTCATATTTCATATCGTGATGTTTTATGTTTCTTAGAAGGAATTCTATTTAGAATGTGACATGTTGTGGCAACTTTGCTTGTATTAGCATTAAGTTGACCATATCTATTAACGTCCTATCCTTCCTTTCTATTATACCATTGTGTTACGGTGTATATGGTGTAATACATTGATGTATTAATCCATGTTTTTCACAGAAGTTAGAGAGTTCATTTGAAAAGTATTCTCCCCCTCTATCACTACGGAGAATCTTTATTTTCTTATTTACTTGATTTTCTACTTCTGCTTTATATACTTTAAACATGTTTAATGCTTCATCTTTGCTCTTTAATAGGTATACATACACAGATCTAGAGAAATCATCAATAAAGGCTATAAAATACCTTCTACCTTCATGAGTAAGAATGTCGTGTAACTCACAGATGTCATTGTGCACAAGATCCAATACTTGAGATAATCTCTTGACACTAGGAAATTATTTCTTTGTCATTTTGGATCGCATGCAAACTTCACATTTATCATTCTCATTAGCCATGTATGAGATTAAACCATACTTAGCCATGAATTCTAAGGTACTATATCCTATATGTGCTAGTCTACCATGCCATAGTCCAATAGATTCAATTATATAAGCAGAAGTATTGCTTTCATTCAATGAAAACTTTATGATACCGTTATAAGCACATCCATTTCCAACAAAATTCTCATTCTTAGACATAATCAGTTTTTCTCACTCATACATATTCATAACCCCAAGTAGAGGGTCGCGATATAGTAATAATCTCGGTAAGACCAAGGTTGAATCCACAGGAACTAATCTTGTGTGTCTTCTAAAGTAACTAGAACAAGAATTAGAGGAAGATTTAAATTAGAAATCTAGAAATAAAGGAGTAACTGTGAATAAAGTGATTAAACTCATCAATTAAAGGTGGGAATTAGGGTGTCAAGGATCCACTTGTAGCTATCATGATGTTTCCTTATTTGATTCAAGGAACACAATTGGAATTGGAGTCCTATCTTATCCAATTGGAAGATATATCAATAAAATCAAATCTAAACTTTCATTGACCTAATTCTCAATGAAGGAGAATTGTGAGGATTGGAAGGGATTCCATCACCAAACCATGCCCTGGAGACAATGACTAACAATAGGATTTACCAATTCTATAATCTTAAAATAAGAAAAAAAGATACTCAAAGCTATTGCAGATCTATTGTAATTTGAGTCACAACAGACCATTAAAACCTGAAAGTATTCCTTAAATATCAAATTAGAATCAAAGAAGTTCAAAAAGAATAAGAAAAACATCCCGACATGCTACAAGTTTCACCTCTTAGTCCTAGTTAAGAGGTTTAGCCAACCATAGGCATGATTGGATCTAAAATCCTCAAAGAAAATATTAAAAACTAGGAAGAATGGAAGAAGAAACTCTTGGAAGATGGCTCAACCCTTTTGCTCTGCTCCTTAAAACCCTGGATATCCCTAGAAGTGTTTAAGAAACTCATATTTATAGCTTTGTTCATGTAAAATCAGAAAATTGTATCAAATTTATGCAGTCCGCGTAACTCTGTGTAACGCCTTCGATGTTATCGAAGGGATTTGAATCCGAAAGTCATTCCTTTTCACCTTTCACATTGCATAACTCTTCTTGTCATCGAATAAAACTTCGATGTCATCGAATTGTCTTCAAGTAATCGAGAAAGTGTCCAAAACAGTCAAACGAGTTGCTTTAAAATTCTTCAACAAATTCAATGCCATCGAACAGACTTCGATGTCATCGAGAGAGGCTTCAAGTAATAAAAAACTACACCCAATATGTCCAGCAACTAACTTGATTTTCATGTAAAATTTTGATGTCATCGAACAATGGGTTCGATGTCATCGAATTGTGGTCGTTGACTCAGTCAGTGAAGTGAATTTCTGCACTTTGTTCTTTCGACTTCCTTCCTTTTCCACGTAGTTTTCTTAAATCTTGGGGTCTTGAAATATTCAATCTTAGTCTCCAAAGATTCATTCTTTGCCTTGGTGTTTCTTGAGCATCAAATCCATACTTTTAACATTCTTTTCAATCCAAGCTCTTAGATTCACCTTGTAACACAAACATGCATAAAGTATACCATTAAGCAATATCATGTTCATAAACCAAGATATAAATGAGTGAAAATATGCAATATTTGACACTCAACAGTACACTACCCTTATTCTAGGTTTACTCAGAAGATTCCTAGAAAATAAGTTTCTCCTCATGTCTGGGACGTTTAGCACATTAGTCAGAATCATTTTCTTTCCAAAAGTAAACACCAGTTCCACGGTTCCTTTGCCAAAAACCTTCAATCGGACTTCATTACCCATTTGGACTTCTCGACCATTGGTTAATTCCTCATAAGTTTTGAAGGCTAATCTGTCGTAACAGACATGTACTGTAGCAGCAATATCGTACCACCAAATGGAAACTTTGCCTTGGATTGTGTTAACTTCAGTGATCATTTTCACTATATCGCTAGCTTCCTTTTTTTATTTGCGATATCAGCAACCTCGAGCATAATGCCCAGTTTTTCCATAGACATGACAAGGGCCTTTGAACCTTCCGTTCTTCTTCTGAGTTTTCTTGAATTTTCCTTTATTGGGTTTTAGGGAATCATCCTTCTCGGGATTCTTGTTATTATTATTCTCTATTACATGTACTTTGGATAAAGAATTCTCATTTTCAATCTTTTTATTCGCGGTTACGGGATTCTTCCTCAATTCGAAGATATTTCTAGATTTGTTCCAGTGTGTAGTCTTCAGTATTATGCAACAACTTCTGTAACGCCCTGAAATTCGGGGGTCGAGTAGCAACTCAACTCTCAAGTTCCAAAACATTACTTATTCAATATAGATAATGATGATTAAATGTTGTCTGTGTTAGTGCAATAAACATGAGTGAGATTATACCAAAACAGTAAATCATACTCCAGATCAATTGTATAAAGGCAACCGGAAGACTGAAACGTATAAAGGCAAGCGGAAGACTGAAACTGTATATATATGTATGTAAAAGAAATAAAACCATCTCAATCTCCAAAGTATGAACCCAACTGAGTCACTATATACATGTATCTGTTTTACGATCAAAATGTCAAAAATACAACTAGAGAAATAAACCCTGCAAGTCCCATCAATCCAGGCAGTCTAGTCAAAGCCACCAAAATATTGCATATACGAGAACTCGTCCTGGTCCTCGTCGTAGTCCGGCTCAGCCTCCTGATTCTTCACCTCATCTGTACCTAAGACAGAGTCTGGTTGGTGTGTACAACACCGTCCCGTAACGTGGGAGTGAGTAGCTAACTCAGTGGAACAATAAGGCATAGGTTAACATGTTATCAATTCAGTCAAGCAGTAATGATAAAGCAGTACAATCAAATACTCATAATTAATCTTATTAATGCAAGTATGAATGCAGTCATGATGCATGCCCTCACCACATACTCCCTCGTGCGATACCATCTTACGTTCGCGGCATGCTTGCATTCCTTAGTGCTCCACATCTTCCAGGCACATGCAGTGCGATGATAAGCATGATTACCAAGCTATTATTAGTCCATTTCAAATAGCAGGATTGGGAAACTAAGGTACCTCCCTTATATCATTCCCAAACATGTCCATTCTAGGGTCTTCAAACCTAGATAATCTCATACGATAGTGTAGTTCTAGGGCGCTACAAAGGCTGTTAGGGCTATTACACACAATGGTTACACCACTCCCCCATCATCTTTTTAACGGTTCATCACTAAATTAATACATGCCTAGTTCATACTCTATACACCGCGGCAAAAACTCGTCACCTCACCGCAAATTCAGAGTGTGCTCAAGGTCACTACAAAGGGCTTGTCACCAATCAGTGTAGGCCGATAGCTCGAATATAGTGTCCCATACCACCATAATCGGTTCACGAGTCTAGTTGCTCAATGGACACTACGGGGAGGCACGTGGCCTCAGCGTAGGCCGACAGTTCGACCACGATGTCCCATACAACTATGCCCGGCTCATGAGTCTTAGCGGATCGAGGTACCATGGTTAATGGGATTTCACTGATAAGTTTGGTACCCTAGGTTCAAGCAATAGCGTCCAAACATGGTGAACATACATTAGACATATCGGGTTACTTGACGAGCCTGACTAGCTCGAGCGCACACTCAACTGAACGACATGAAGTATATAAGCACTTCGCGTGGCCTAACCACTGTCGCCAACGGAAGTACGACTCGGGTTCGTCAAACACATCCTACGTGGCGAAATGAATCTCAACCATGAACTCAAGTCTGGTACAGATTATCTGGACTATAATCATAGTCCCAAACGCAATCAATTCTTATTCAAAGCATGTGGAGTAATGCATAATAAACGAAGTAATTCAAGCATATTAACAAACATGTCATAAAGCATGTTATAAAGCATATTATAAAGCACCATATAAACAAGAAATACAAACACATATATTTCATAAGTAAGCGGTTAAAGAAACAACCAACATGGAAGAAATTATATACGTCTCTAAGGTAGTTGAGAATCCTATCTCAACACCTACCTAAGGCACCATCATCCAAGCACTTACTCTCACAAGCATTTTCACAAACACTTAGAATACACTATTTCAACATACACAGTGTATATTAGTAAAACATGTATTAGGGCGAACCCTTTTGCCAAATAAGTATTTTATCCATATATAATATATTCATACAGCAAATAATCATGGCAAACACATTTCCAAAATTTATACGTATACGTAATTTTTACAAATACCTAGAATATGTAAAATTTCATATTCTTCATCTTTAATCGAAACAAAATACAGACAACACTTTGTACATGTGCAATTGCATACAGATCATGAATCTATCATTATATGACATTGAAAGCATTGAAAACTGTAACCTATACACCTAAAGTCCTCACCTTTTATCGTAGAATCGTAACAAATCCGATAGGTTTGCTAAGCTTCCGTATTCGGCAGTTTGGTAACCTATAGAATGAAATAGGTTAGATATTTCATAGTCTACAACCTTAACAACCCTAAAACAGATTAGGGTTAGGGTTTCTTACCTAGAAATGAAGTCGGAATCACCAGGAAAGTGATTAGACAAGCTTGTAGAGCGGCAGGGGAAAGCAGTAGGGAGGTTCTCCCATTTCTCTCACACTTTCTCTCTCTTTTCTCTCTTCTCTATCCTCGGGTTTCTCTCAAATTCATTTGGCTGAATGAGAGAGGGTTCTAAGGTCCTTATATAACCTAAAAACACACCAAAATAGACTTATGGTCAAGGTATACTTAAGTTATAACCAAAGTGAGCTAGTTTCAGCTCAACCGAGGACTTCTGGCGAGCCCCCTTGAGCCAAAGGTCAGACTTAAGCTCACTAACCTTGGATCTAGGTGGAGTTAAGTTTTTGTTTCAGTCGGATTCCCAGATCATGCGTGGCGGACCAGTTTCAGTTCAACGGTCAGCGGATCACGATCTGAAATTTCAAGTACATGGATATGTTTATGAAATTTTTCTTGATCTGAGGGTATATTTGGGTCAAATTCTGACGGTTTGGTTGCTTACAAAATGTCTGCAAGTAACAAGTCTCAGATTACTATTTGAGATATTTATTTATAAAGAAAAACCAAGTGTTCTCACACTCCTCGCTCCGGACTCAAGCAAACAGCCGTTGGACACCGTCTGAATTTGATTTTCGAGATGGTTGTCAAGCCCAGCGATGTGGTCCTAAGTCTATAACTTCGTATTATTCGGACTCCCAATGTGCGGTCCAAATCTGATACGGAGTTTCAATCTGTTCCCGAGAGCAGTCTGGTAATGAGTTTGATCCTAGATTTTAGGGTAACCTAGCGTTAATGATTCTACAAGTTTTGGGTCTTGCAGATCGTATTTATAGTGATTCAAATGGATTTCATGGCTAATCTAGTTTAGCACTTAGTTAACTTTGTCAAATTTCTAAAGGATTTGATCCTAAGCGATTTCTGCCTGAGGTGATACTCGGGTCTTTGTACGAAAATTTCTGAGTCGTTACAATCTACCCCCCTTAATGAAAAATTTCATCCTCGAAATTAGTACCTTTTCGTACTCCTCGAGGAGCTGAGGGTAGTTCTTTCGGATCTCGGCTTCTGTCTCCCAGGTAGCTTCCTCCTCTGTATAATGTGTCCACAGTACCTTTATGAGTGGAATCAACTTGTTACGTAGTACCTGCTCCTTTCTATCAAGGATACGTGTCGGGCGCAGTACATATGTAGCATCCTCGTTCAATTGTACCTGCTCCCATCTGATAATGTGTGAAGGATCACGAACGTACTTCTTCAGCATAGATACATGAAAATACGTTATGTACAGCTATAAGTGGTGTGGGCAAAGCGAGATGATACGCCACAACACCCACTCGACAAGGATCTGAAACGGACCAATGAACCTCGATGTGAGCTTCCCCTTCTTCCCAAACCGAAGGACTCCCCATAGGGGAAACTCTGAGGAATACATGATCACCGACCTCGAACTTAAGCGGTCGCCACCTCGTATCGGCGTAACTCTTCTGCCTGCTCTGCACTGTAAGAAGTCAACGCCTGATAATGTTGATCTTCTCTGAGGTCGCCTGTACCAACTCTGGGCCAATCAAACTACGCTCGCCGACCTCAGCCCAACAATGCGGCGCTCTGCAAGGACGACCATACAAGGCCTCATATGGAGCCTTACCAATACTGGCCTGGAAGCTATTGTTGTACATGAACTCTACATAACGAAGACATTCATCCCAACTGTCCTTAAAGTCCAAGACACAGGCCCGCAACATATCCTTCAAAATCTAGTCCACCCGCTCTGTCTGCCCGTCGGTTTAAGGGTGAAATGTAGTACTGAACTTCAATTTCACACCCATCACTTCCTAGATATGAGTCCAGAAGATAGACGCGAACCGTGCGTCTCTGTCCGACATGATCTCAAGGGGAACTCCATGCAGACGCACAATCTCTCTGATATACAGCCTAGCCAGCTTGTTTGTAGAGTTCGTGACTCTGATAGGGAGGAAATGGGCCGATTTGGTCAACCGATCACAATCACCCAGATGAAATCATCTCCCTTCCTCATCTTCGGCAGCCCCGATATGAAATCCATGAAAATGAAGTCCCACTTCCATTCAGCTATGGGCATGGGCTGAAGCAGTCCAGGAGGTCGGCGATGTTCTACCTTGACCTGCTGGCACGTCAGACAACGAGAAACATACTCTACTATGTTGGTCTTCATACCGTCCCACCAATAAGATCGTCTCATGTCCTGGTACATCTTCGTGCTACCAGGGTGCATCGCAAGCTTCGACTTGTGGGCCGTCTCGAGGAGCTCCTGTCACAAGTCATGAATATCAGGAATGCATAAGTGGCCGCGGTATCGTAAACCCCCATCTGTGCCAACTCTCCACTCGGAGTCCTAGGCGTCGCAAGCTTACTCTCGAAACTTAGACAACCGCTCATCGCCCTTCTGGGCCTCAATGATCCTATCATCAATAAGTGGCCGCACCCAAACGTGCGCGACACACTTAAATGACTCCTCCACAATGAGTTTCTGCTCGAAGTCCCGCACGAACTCTAGCATATCCCACTCTGCTATCATCAGCGGAGCCACAAATGTAATAGCCTTCTTGCGGCTCAACGTATCCACTACAAGGTTGGCCTTGCCAGGATGGTAGGAGACCTCGAACTTGAAGTCTTTCAAGGTTTCCATCCATCTGCGCTGCCTCATATTCAAGTCTCGCTGCGTGAATATATACTTAAGGCTCTTGTGGTCGCGGAAAAGCTCGAACTCCTCTCCGTAGAGGTAATGTCTCCAAAGCTTCAATGCAAAGATGACAGCTGCTAACTCCAGGTCGTATGTAGGGTAATTCTCCTCGTGCTTCCTTAATTGTCTTGAGGCATACATAATCACCCTGTCCTTCTGCATAAGGACACAACCCAAACCAACCGAGACGCGTCAGTGTATATGGTGTACTTAACCCCTTGCTCTGGCAATACTAGCACAGGGGTGGACGTCAATCTGTCCTTCAGCTCCTGAAAAGCTGCTTCTGCCTTCTTATTCCAAGCGAACTTCAAATCCTTACGCGTCAACTGTAACAATGGCCTGGCAATCTTCGAGAAGTCCCGAATGAAGCGTCGATAATACCTTGTCAGGCCAAGAAAACTCCTCACCTCGGTAACCGAGCCAGGCTGCTTCCAATCCTGAACTGCGGCTACCTTAGTAAGGTCCGCTGCTATCCCATCTTTGGACACCACATGTCCCAGGAACTTGACTTCTTCCTGCCAGAAGTCGCACTTCTTATACTGCGCAAACAACTAGTTCTTCCTCAAGGTATCCAACATCGCTCTCAGGTGCACCTCGTGTTCTTCCCGACTCGTGGAATATATCAGGATGTCATCAATGAATACGATGACGAATCCATATAAGAATGACCGAAATACCCTGTTCATCAAGTCCATGAACATGTCCAGTGCGTTCATAAGACCAAACGACATCACTAGGAACTCGTAATGCTCAAAACAGGTCCTGAAAGATGTCTTCTGCACGTCTTCATCTCTGACGCGCAACTGGTGGTACTCTGACTGCAAATCGATCTTCAAAAACTACTTCACCCCCTTCAACTGATCAAACAGATCATCTATCCTGGGTAAAGGATACTTATTCTTCATGGTGACCTGGTTCAACCTATAGTAATCAATACACAACTGTAGTGAGCCATCTTTCTTCTTCACAAACAGTACAGGTGCTCCCTAGGGTGACACACTAAGTCGTATAAAGCCCTTCTCTACTAGCCCGTCAATCTGTTTCCGCAGTTCGTCCATCTCACATTGAAGCATGCGATACGTCGGTAAAGAGATGGGTGTCACACTGGGCATAAGATCAATGGTAAAGTCGATCTCGCGCTGAGGTGGCAAACACGTCCGCAAAAGCCTGAACTACAAGCGTATCCTCAAGCATCAGAACATCAATAGCCTCTAATGAAGAAGCATAACATCACAACCGAGTAGCGTGACTGACCTGAACGGAAAAAGTAAAGGCCGTGCCATCGAGTCCATAGGTTGTCACTACCCTAGTCTCGCAGTCAAGCTCTGCTCGCATCTCAATGAGCCAATCCATACCGAATATAACGTCGTAATGGAATAAGGGGACGATGATCAGGTCAACTAATATCACTCTGCCACCCAAGTCTATCGGGCAGCCCTCACACATACGAGTAACTTCAGAGTAAGTCCCTGTGGCAGTGATGACCCTCACTCCTCTCGTAGGAGCAGTAACAAAACCCAATCGCTTGACTGCCGTGCATGAAATCATAGAGGTAGTGGACCCAGTGTCCACCAATAAGAAGACAAGAGTACCTTGGACGTGTGCAGTGACCTCGAAGGCCATAGGCGCTGCAGGTGTAGTCTCTGGTTCCTCTGCTATAAGCGTATGAACAAGCGCCTGCTGCGGTCAGTTAGGCTGAGGTACCATGGGCTGTTGAGGTGGCTGGAAGCGAGGTACAGGTGGTCTAAAGGACGGATGTGCAGGTGCCATCCAAAGTAGTGGAGTCGATATAGCCTGTGGGCGAGAGCGACCAATCATCTGCGGTGGAGAGAACCCGCTATCCCTCATCCACGCAAAACAGCTCCCAACAGGATGACCCTGTTTCCTGCAGTATGTACAGGTCACAATGGGGCACCTCATTGGAGCCACTGGTGCTGCGATCCTGGGAGGTGAGTCAACACGAGACCTCTTGCCAAGGAAAGGCCTGCCCTGAACATCAGGTCGTGGTCTCGTAACCAAAGCACCATGGGAGTGTGTCAAACAGTCCACATCCTGCTCCGTCTGAATGGACATATGAATCAACTCCGCATAGGATGGTATGCGAATACAGCACATCTTCGACCGGATGTCAGGTCGTAAGCCCTCAGTGAGGCGTCGAATCCGCATCGGCTCATCAGTAAGTATAGTTGGGATAAAGCGGCCCAACTCTGTAAAGCGATGCTCATACTCAGTGACTGTTATGCCTCCCTGTCTGAGGCGCAGAAACTCATTCTCCCTCTCGTGTCGGTAGGCCTGAGGGTAATATTTTTCATGAAATCGGAACTCGAATGCTGCCCGGGTCCACACATATCCCACTGCGACGGTCCGCAGTATGTTGTCCCACTATAAGCTAGCCTCCTCGAACATGAAGGCGGCCAACTCAACCTGTTCAGCCTCAGAACAATGTAGCATCTTTAGTATCTTCGAGATGCAGTCTAACCAGTACTCAACCTCCTCGGGTCTGTGAGAACCCGAAAAAGTTGGAAGCCTCAAGCACTGGAATCGCTCGAGTAGACCGCGAGTACCCACGTCTCCCGTAGGGTACGCAACAGGTGCGGGCAAAGGCACATCCTCAAACTAAGCAGGAGGCTCGGCAGTCTCGGTAGGGTGTGTAGATGTTGGAGGTGGAGTCGCACTCCCACCCTGAGACAAGGCCTCAAAAATAGTGGCCATAAGCTGCTGCTGTATCTGCTGCTGATGCATCATCGACATCAACTGCTCAAACCTATCAGTAGGTGGAGCAGCCTGCAGCTCATACGGCGTCAAAGAGGATACCCAGTTCTGCTCGCGAACCGGGGGTGTATAAGGTGGCAATCCACCAGTAGGACCAGCAGAAGGCTGATCTGAGCCTAAACCTCAGTTCGTAGGACCACCCCTATGGGAAGGAGTTTGGTCCATCGAGTCAGTGAGCAAGAGGGGTGTCATGCTCCTCGTATATCTCCGTAGCATGCCCTAAACAACATAGGGTACATCGCATGTGAGATAAAGCATGGCAACACAATACATAATCACTTAAGCATTCCACACACTCCATAGCAAAAGAGGTTGTATGCATTTCATTATGAAAATTGTCATAATACATGGAATACAGAGTTACATGAATCATGACAGAAGATGCAGGGGAGCTAATGCAACTAAGCTTCAACTACTACAAAAACATACTACTAACTACTACATCCATCAACATGAAAACATAAACCGCGTAAAGCGGTAAGCAAAACAACTACAAGACATTAGTATGGATGGCTAAGCATCCGAGTCTGGAGATGGAGGAGGGGCATCCTTGTCCTATACACAGCACAGGATGGTCTTCAACGTGCGAGTTACTTTCTTGAACTTGTTGTTCACAAAGGCCCGAAGATCGACAACATCTTGTCGTAGGGCAGCCTGACCCTCCTCAAGTCAGGCGATGCGAGCGTCCCTCACTGCCTGAGCAGTGTCCGGCTCACGTGCTCTAAGAGGAGAGCTCTCCTCAGTATCCTAAGCCTCAGGTTCCTCTTCTTCTTCTTCTTCAGCTTCACTCTCATTCTCACTCTCATTTTCTTCGCTCTCCATTTCATCCTCACTCTCCTCATGTCGGGCCCATCGTCGTTGTGTCCCGAGTTCCATCTGATGGAGAGTACTCTCGTTGATTTGGTGAATCGGTGCTGGCCTTTCCACCCCCAGACTGTAGCCAAACTCCCGTGCAATCCTACATATGAGTCGGTCGAAGGGAAGCGAAACAGAGCTCCTGGTGGAGCATGCAGTACTCACAATCTGTCACAACACGAATGTAGGCATGCACAAGTTCACCCTCTGACCCACCTGGTACAAAAAGTCTACCATGAGTTGCGTGCACTCATTGCAATTACTGTGTCTGGGGTAGAAGTTGTATGTGAAGATGTGTAGTAGGCGGAAGTCGTCTGACATATGGGACGCTAGCAGGCTTTTGTTCGATTGCCACTTAACCAGTTGGCCACCACAAAGGTAACGTGTGCGATGATCCCTTTCACATGCACTCCCCAGATTCTGCTCACTAGCATGTACGTCGCCAATGGGCATATCCATAAGCCGCGCGATCAATCTCACATCGATTGTGGCAAACAAATCCACACCACAAGAGAGCCGAAACTGCAAGGATTTCAGTGTAGGCTCATGAATGTTGATGTAGAAGGCTCGGACAGTACCAGGATTGACGTGACTCTGGCCTCAAATAGCGGACCCCAGTGAGCTGCCTCCACTTGCTCGAACAAGTAGTATTCATCGAAGAGTCGTCCACCCACCTGGGCTTCAAAGAGAACCCTGCGGTCCTCATAAACTCCATGAGGTAGTGCCACCAACTGAGCTCGTTCAGCCGGGATCCAGGGATCAAGATCCCGCTTCGTTCGAAATTCTCGGGCAATGCTTCAGCTAGCGGCGGTGCCTCTCGGCCACCTTGAACGTGCAGGGTGACTAGGCCCAGCCTCATTAGCAGCACCCTTTCTCTTTACCATAAGAGAAAGGATGGTGGAGATGGAGAAAATGGCCGAAACAATTACAAGAAAGCCATGGAAAGGGAAGGAATGAAAAGAAAGAGGGCTGGAGGATTGGTTCTCCACTGACTTGGGTCTCAACAGACGTTGTAAAGGCCCAAATGATAGAGATTGAAGGAGGAAAATGGGGAGATAAGATGGGTGAGAAAGCTCACACAATTTTTGAGCTTCAAATGGGGGTGTGAGAGCTCAAATAAGAGAAAACGGAGAGGGTAGGGAGGTAGGGATGACTGTGGACGATGGGAATGAATGGGTGGTGGTCGAAAACAGTAGATTGGGTGATTGGAAGGGTAATTTGAGAGAGAGGCAGTAAGTGTAGAGAGAAAAGGGATTGTGGAGGTGGGTTTGTGAAGGAAGTAGGGTCTTGGAGTGGTAGAAGTGGACGGGACCTAACTTAGGGGGTTTCTTAAACCCCCAAAGTCGATCGGCCAGCACGGCCCGCCTGGCCAGGCCCGAAATTCGGCGAGGCCTCGCTGACCGAGCGAGGGCCTCACCACTCTCTGGAAGGTCTAGCGATGCCTCGCCATTTGGGCGAGATCCTCGTGACCCCTAGGACCAAAAATGATGTGGGTCCCACCCTGGGTACCCCTGGATAAGCATGGGTACGCCCACCATCCCGTTTCGCTCCATTTCAGGTAGTTTCACCAAATTTCTGAGCTAAACTTGTATTTACCGAATTTTAACGGTTGGGATGGAGTGCATTGTGATCTAGACCCGTCAAGAGATGGCCTAGGAGTGTTTTAAGGTTGACCCATGCGACCAGGGTTGAGTACAGACTCGTTTACAGCTATCGTTTTCAACAAACTTCGCCGTTGGGCAAAACTGGGATGCCTAAAACTGTTTTTCTATTGTTCTCGCACCCTCCTAAGTCAAAATATGTCAGCGTACGTCGTGAGACCATAACTCAGGTCTGGTCTAATCCAAATCATGCACTGATACCAACTTGTAACGCCCTGAAATTCGAGGCTCGAGTAGCAACTCAACTCTCGAGTTCCAAAACATCACTTATGCAACATAGATAATGATGATTAAATGTTGTCTGTGTTGGTGCAATAAACATGAGTGAGATTATACCAAAACAGTAATTCATACTCCAGATCAATTGTATAAAGGCAAGCGGAAGACTGAAACTGTATATATGTATGTAAAAGAAACAAAACCATCTCAATCTCCAGAGTATGAACCCAACTGAGTCACCATATACATGTATCTGTTTTACGATCAAAATGTCAAAAATACAACTAGAGAAATAAACCCTGTAAGTCCCGTCAATCCAGGTATTCTAGCAAAGCCACCAGAATACTGCATATACGAGAACTCGTCCTGGTCCTCGTCGTAGTCCGGCTCAGCCTCCTTAGTCGTCACCTCATATGTACCTAAGACAAAGTCTGGTTGGTGTGTACAACACTGTCCCGTAACGTGGGAGTGAGTAGCTAACTCAGTGAAACAATAAGGCATAGGTTAACATATTATCAATTCAGTCAAGCAGTAATGATAAAGCAGTACAATCAAATACTCATAATTACTCTTATTAATGCAAGTATGAATGCAGTCATGATGCATGCCCTCACCACATACTCCCTCATGCGACACCATCTTACGTTCGCGGCATGCTTGCATTCCTCAGTGCTCCACATCTTCCAGGCACATGCAGTGCAATGATGAGCATGATTACCGATTTGTTATTAGTCCATTTCAAACAGCAGGATTGGGAAACTAAGGTACCTCCCTTGTATCATTCCCAAACATGATCTATTCTATGGTCCTCAAACCTAGATAATCTCATATGATAGTGGGTTCTAGGGCCCTGCAAAGGCTGTCAGGGCTGTTACACACAATGGTTACACCACTCCCCCATCACCTTTTTAGCGGTTCATCACTAAATTGATACAGGCCTAGTTCATACTCTATACACCATGGCAAAACTTGTTGCCTCACCGCAAATTCAGAGTATACTCGAGGTCACTACAAAGGGCTCGTCACCAATCAGTGTAGGCCGACAGCTCGAATATAGTGTCCCATACCACCATAATCGGCTCACGAGTCTAGTTGCTCAATGGACACTACGGGGAGGCACGTGGCCCCAGCGTAGGCCGACAGCTCGACCACGGTGTCCCATACCACCATGCCCGGCTCATGAGTCTTAGCGGATCGAGGTACCATGGTTAATGGGATTTCACTAGTAAGTTTGGTACCCTAGGTTCAAGTAGTAGCATCCAAACATGGTGAACATACATTAGAAATATCGGGTTACTTGACGAGCCTGACTAGCTCGAGCGCACAATCAACTGAACGACATGAAGTGCATAAGCACTTCGCGTGGCCTAACCACTGTCGCCAACGGAAGTACGACTCGGGTTCGTCAAACACATCCTACGTGGTGAAATGAATCTCAACCACAAACTCAAGTCTGGTACCGATTGTCTGGACTATAATCATAGTCCCAAACGCAATAAATTCTTATTCAAAGCATGTGGAGTAATGCATAATAAATGAAGTAATTCAAGCATGTTAACAAATATGTCATAAAGCATGTTATAAAGCACCATATAAACAGGAAATACAAACACATATATTTCATAAGTAAGCGGTTAACGTAAATAACCAACATGGAGGAAATTATATACGTCTCTAAGGTAGTTGAGAATCCTATCTCAACACCTACCTAAGGCACCATCATCCAAGCACTTACTCTCACAAGCATTTTCACAAACACTTAGAATACACTATTTCAACATACATAGTGTATATTAGCAAAACATGTATTAGGGCGAGCCCTTTTGCCAAATAAGTATTTTATCCATAAATAATATATTCATATAGCAAATAATAATGGCAAACACATTTCCAAAATGTATACGTATACGGTACTTTCTACAAATACCTAGAATATGTAAAATTTCATATTCTTCATCTTTAATCGAAACGGAATACAGACACACTTTGTAATGTGCAATTGCATGCAGATCATGAATATATCATTATCTAACATTGAAAGCATTGAAAATCGTAACCTATACACCTAAAGTCCTCACCTTTTATCATAGAATCGTAATAAATCTGATAGGTTTGCTAAGCTTCCGTATTCGGCAGTTTGGTAACCTATATAATGAAATAGGTTAGATATTTCATAGCCTACAACCTTAACAACCCTAAAACAGATTAGGGTTAGGGTTTCTTACCTAGAAACGAAGTCGGAATCACCAGGAAAGTGATTAGACAAGCTTGTAGAGCGGCAGGGGAAAGCAGTAGGGAGGTTCTCCCACTTCTCTCACACACTCTCTCTTTTCTCTCTTCTCTCTCCTAGGGCTTCTCTCAAATTCGTATGGCTGAATGAGAGAGGGTTCTAAGGTCCTTATATAACCTAAAAACACACCGAAAGAGACTTATGGTCAAGGATACTTAGGTTATAACCAAAGTGAGCTAGTTTCAGCTCAACCGAGGACTTCTGGCGGGTCCCCTTGAGCCAAAGGTCAGACTTAAGCTCATTAACCTTGGATCTAGGTGGTGTTAAGTTTTTTTTTTCAGTCGGATTTCCAGATCACGCGTGGCGGACCAGTTTCAAATCAACGGTTAGCAGATCACGATCTAAAATTCCAAGTACATGGATATGTTTATGAAATTTTTCATAATCCGAGGGTATATTTAGGTCAGGCTCTGACGGTCTGGTTGCTTATAAAATGTCCGCAAGTAACAAGTCTCAAATTACTATTTGAGATATTTATTTATAAAGAAAAACCAAGTGTTCTCACACTCCTTGCTCCGGACTCAAGTGAACAGTCGTGGGACACTGTCTGGATTTGATTTCTGAGATGCTTGTCAAGCCCAGTGATGCGGTCCTAAGTCTATAACTTCGTATTATTTGGACTCCCGATGTGCGGTCCAAATCTGATACGGAGTTTCCATCTGCTCCCGAGAGCAGTCGGTTAATGAGTTTGATCCTAGATTTTAGGGTAACCTAGCGTTAATGATTCTACAAGTTTTGGGTCTTGCAGATCGTATTTAAAGTGATTCAAACGGATTTCATGGCTAATCTAGTTTAGCACTTAGCTAACTTTGTCAAAATTTTAAAGGATTTGATCCTGAGCGATTTCTGCCTGAGGTGATATTTGGGTCTTTGTACAGAAATTTCTGAGTCGTTACAACTTCTTTCTATAGTCTTTCCACATCAGGAGCAACTTTGTGATAATAACCCCGACTTGGAATGACTCAAGAAGATCAATTTTAATGGCCTTGATTTTATTCACTATTAGCTGCAATTCTTGGATTTGAGACATCAGCGGTTTATTATCTACCATGTTATAGTCGAAATACCAAGCTATTAGGAACTTGTTGGTACCTTCTTCTTCAACTTTATATTTAAACTCCAAGGCGGTCCAAATTTCTTTTGCGGACGATGTTTGTGTGTACAGATCGTATAGTCAGTTGGAAAGTGCGTTCAGTATGTGTCTACGGCACAAAAGTTCATCTTCAACTTGTTTATTGTGGGCAGTAATCTATTTAGGTGTGTCCTCATCAGTAGCTTCATGCAGCGGTTGCATATTTGGATCTAAAATGCAATAGATCTTTAAGGCCATCAGAAGAAACTTGATCTTGTCTTGCCACCTTATAAAGTTGGTTCCATCGAACCGATTAAGACGAATCAGATCTTGATTCATCAGTTTGATGGAAGATACACTTTCAGTTTCCATTTAGTAACGCTTTAAGATTGTTAAAAAAAAATATTACAGATTTATAATTTCTGTAAAATGATTAAATTGAAAATATCAAGACAGGTTGAAGCATGAATGATTACATTGTCCTTAAAACATTTTTGCCCTTTCTCAATCAGATTGAGAATGCTGATATGTTCCAAGCAAACAACTTCTCAGATATGACGAGCCTGGGTGTGGATCTGCATTCAGCAAATACGAAGAGCTACGAATGGAACTTCAATACACAAATTTCTGGCAAATTAATAAAAAGAAAAAGTTCTCAGAATAAAAAAGAGAATTAGAAAATTGTAGACCACTGCATTGGTTTGTTTCTTGAGGTCTTCTGGGTAAGGTTAGTATGAACTTTGCTGACTGCTAAGAGTACACTTGTTACTCTTCTATCTGGTTCGTATGTGAGTATGGTTCGAGTGTTTATGATAGTTTGTTGAACCATCTAGGTATTGTTTATATAGGCTAGGGTGGTTGACCATTTTAGTCCAGGGCCATTTAACCAATGTGACCGTTTCTAGCTGTTGGTGAGAAACTAGCCTTTATTGGCAGTTTCTGGCCCTTGTGCATGTGGGATAATTGCTACTGCATGCTAGCCATTTAGACTCACTGGCTAGCCATTTTATAGCTATTGGGCTAGCCACATGCAACAGTTTCTATATGGTTTGAATTTATGTGAGACCCGTATCCTAGCCTGTATCATTCCGTAGGCTTCTGCGGTCCTCCCGGTCGAATTCTGGCAACCTTCGACCTTTATCTAATGTTTGCCGCGATCCTAAGCCGAGTCCTGTTAACCTAAGTTGACTCAACCCGAGACTTGTACCCTAGCGACCGCGTTGTCGCTGCGGTTCCGATACCGCGTCTCTCGCACTGAGGCGATACCCTGGTCAGGAGATGTGGGCCCATGTTCAGTTTGAGAAAATGTCATGCATTTACAATCCCAAGAGAATCTCTACAACATGTCTCATCAATCAAGTACACATCAATTACCTCATATCAAGTACAAGAGCAAACCCAAAGTCAACTCTCTCTCTTACACACCCTTATATGTCAAGTACATACCCATCACCCATCACTCACTCACCCATCCCTCTCTCTCTTTACATCCCATCCTCTCTCTCTCTCATTCCTTCACTTTCAAGCAAACCCCATGAGAGTCCAAACCGTCCAAGCAAGAGCTTCCATGAGAAAGAGCTTTGTGTGTGGCCCACTTTTTTACTTCCCATCTCCACCATCCAAAGACCATCTCAACCGTTGGAATTGTTTCCTTAGATCTCCAGAACCTATAGGCGGAAGAAGGAAGATGAGATCTAACGGTGGGTGTTTTATGATTTAATGTTTTGTGATTTGAGGGCCCACATATGGTGGGACCCATCTTGATCTATGTATTGCAACCATGGAGGGCCCATAGTGGCGGGGTCCCTCCATTAACATCTGATCTCTCCTTTTTCTCTTTCTATCTCTCTTTCCCTTCTTTGTATGGTAATGATGATGATGAGGTGCGTGGCCCACCATGATGTTTACACCCACGCCATCTACCGGTGGACCCCATCCATGTGGGACACACCATGATGTTTATATGACATCCCAACCATCCATCTAAGACGTGGCCCACCCCATGCGTGTGTGTGAGGCCCTCAATGTATTTATCCACACCCAGATCCACAGCTCTAGTGGCAAACTGAGTGAAAGATACCTCGTTTATACAATGAGGTGTAGATGGTCAGTGGGAGTGGCTAGCTGTGAGGTGTGAACTGTCAGTGGGGTGGCTAGCAGTGGGGTGTGACTGACGGTGGGGTGGGTACTAATTGTGAGGTGTGAACGAACAGTGGGGTCCGTGGGACCCACCCACGTCGTCCACTCAGCTTGATGGATCACACCGTGATGCGTGTGGGGCATCCACCATCCTTGGACGATGGGACCCACCCCACGTGTGGGGCTACCCATGATGTATGTGTATGTCCAGGCCATCCAGGGCCTGGACGTTGTCATTTATTAAATATAATATTAATATATTATATTAATATATGATATGATATATTATATATTATATTATAATGTAATATAATATTATATATTTAATACAAATGTTGTGGTGGGCCCTACGTGGGACCCACCTCTGCTTCTTTTAAAAAGCAGCAAAGGCTACATGTTAGTATATAATATAATATTAATATATTATATTTCATATATATGTTATGGTGGGCCCTACGTGGAACCCACCTCTCTTTTCTTTAAGAGGCAGCAATGCTGCTCGTACAACAGCTATGTAGTTGCTCTCTCTCTTAAACATCAGTGAGTTCCGCAGGTCCCACGTCATGTATGTGCACATCCAAGCTGTTCTGACGATAGGACACACTCCAGATGTATGTGATTCATCCCTGTGGCGTGGGCCCCAATGATGTATGTGCTTTATCTACACTGTCCACTGTTTGGATGGTGGAGTCCACCATGATGCATGTGTTGTGTCCAACCATCCAACCATTTGAGATATCATTTTATAGCATGAGTAAAAGAATGGGTCAAATCTAAAGTTCAAGTGGACCTCACCATTTAAATAGTGGACAGCGACATCCACCGTTCAAACTTCTAATGACCATAGTGGTTTCTACTCAAGCTGATATTTGGTTTTCACTTCATCTATCTCTATGTTAACCTATGAATTGGTCGGATCTCAAAAATACATAAGGGTGGGCCCGATTTGATACATATGAGGCCCATCGGTGTGGCCTATTTGATACACATGAAGCACAATGGTGCGGCCCAAATAATGCGGCCCATGTGATGTGGCCCACTTGACATTTGAGGCCCATGGGCGAGGCCATTGTGATGTATTTTATGCCCATGGGCGAAGCCCATTGTGATATATTCAAGGCCCATGGGCGAGCCCATTGTGATGTATTCGAGGCCCATGGGCGAAGCCCATTGTGATGTATTTGAGGCTTATGGGTGAGTCCATTGTGATGTATTTAAGGCCCATGGGCGAAGCCCATTGTGATGTATTTGAGGCCCATGGGCGAGCCCATTGTGATGTATTCGAGGCCCATGGGCGAAGCCCATTGTGATGTGTTTGAGGCCCATGGGCGAGCCCATTGTGATGTATTCGAGGCCCATGGGTGAAGTCCATTATACTGTATTCGAGGCTCATGGGCGAGGCCCATTGTGATATATTTGAGGCCCATGGGCATGGCCCATTGTAATTCATTTGAAGCCCTTGTACAATGCCCAACACAATATTTGGGAGGCCCATAATGGGGCCCAACGTGATGTATGTGTGGCCGATACGTTGTGTATGAATCCCTTATGTGGGCCACTCCTTGGGAGCAATGTTAGTTAAATGTCCACATTGATGGGCAATGATGGTTGAATGTCCACATTGTGACCTTCCCTTAATCCTTGTTAGGCCCATTCTCATCATTCTCTTAGTGGGTTAACCCAAATAAGTGGGCCCCATTCGCCATAAACGGATGGCTCCGTGCCATCGAATTTGATATAACCATGGCCGAGGGTCAATCTTTATATTAGGTTTGATCGACCATTCATATATGGACCCCGCCGTGTATCAAGGCCGATTGTATAGGTCAATTCCAATTGTCGAGGCTGATTCTGATTTGTTGAGGCCGATTGTATAGGCCGATTCTGATTGTCGAAGCCGATTGTATAAGCCGATTCCGATTGTCGAGGCTGATTGTCGAGGCCGATTCCGATTGTCGAGGCCGATTGTTGAGGCCAATTCCGATTCTAATTGTCGAGGCCAATTGTTAAGGCCAATTCTGATTATCGAGGCCGATTGTATAGGCCTATTTCAATTGTCGAGGCCGAGTATTGAGGCCGATTCTGATTGCCAAGGCCGATTCTGTTTCCGGTTGTCAAGGCCGATTCTGATTATTGAGGCCGATTCTGATTCTTATTGTCGAGGCCGATTATTAAAGCCGATTCTGATTATCGAGGCCGATTATTGAGGCCAATTTTGATTTCGATTATCGAGGTCGATTCTGATTGTCGATACTGATTTTGATTGTCGAGGCTGAGTATCGAGGCCAATTCCGATTTGTCGAGGCCGATTCTGATTGTCAAGGCCGATTCTAAGTGTCAATTCTGATTATTGAGGCTGATTTCGATTGTCAAGGCCAATTTCGATTGCCGAGACCGATTTTCGATACCTATATAATGTATATGCGACTTGTAGTCGAGGCCCATTATGATATGTATTCGGCCTATGTGAAGTATATGCGGCTCGTGTTTGAAGCCCAATGTGATGTATATGCGGCCGGTATTTGAGGCCCATTGTGATGTGTATTCAGCCCGTGTTTAAGGCACAATGTGATGTATATGTGGCCCGTATTTAAGGCCCATTGTGATGTGTATTCAACTCATGTTTAAGGCCTAATGTGATGTATATGAGGCCTATGTTATGAGGCCCATTATGATGCATTGAGGGCTAGGTGATGGAGCCCATTATGATGTATGTTAGGCCCATGTGAAAGGCCATTGTGATGTGTATTAAGCTCTTGAATGAGGCCCATGGTGTTGTATATCAGGCCCCTTGTGAGGCCATGGGTCCATTATATGTTAGGCTCTATGTGGGTCATTCCTTAGGGGTAATGTTGGTTAACTGTCCACATTGTCGAGGTCGATTGTCGATGCCGGTTATTGATATCAATTTATGAGTATGTCACAGCATAGCATCATGACACATGCCCATACGCATCATCTGCATTTTTGTTATGAGATGTAATTGACCATTACATATGTTATTGAGCAGGCTGTTATGACACTCCCTGATAGGAGGAGGTTATCTTACATAAGCATACGGAATGCGTAGGATTGTTGCATGACTGGATTGTATGACTCACCCACCTTGCATTGTATGTTGTGATTACTGTACAGCGTAACGACATCAGGGCCGTACCCTCCATAGGCATATTGTGGATGGTCAGATGGGATAATGAAAATCTGTAATTAGCATCGGGCTGCCATAGATGGCCCTGGGTGAAAATCCCTAAAACCTCTTGGTACCAGAGGACACCCCAACGTCGAGACCGAGTGGATACATGAGCACCCGAGTAACGAATACTAAGAGGGCGCGTCTCCCACTGTGTCGTGGTCAGTTGGGAGGGGGTGTGGCCTTACCCACCTAAGGGAGTAGGTGTATCTAGGCTGAGTCTGACCAGGTCCTAAATGGGTCCGCTATCGACGAGCCGGGTAAGCATTGGTATACTGCCGGCAGGCGGGTAGTGAGGTCTTTTCCACTCACTGGGCTGCGCGGCCTGCAGGGGCGAGAGCCAGTTTGGAGTGTACTAGACCCCGGTGATAATCCCAGAGATGAACAATATTGTTATGTGCACTTATTGAGTAGGAGTTACATACTCATGCATTCGGGCTGGTGGTGCGTAACTAATTGTTGTGTACCTTCGCATGGCCAGGATTTCGGTTGGGCGCACGACTAACCTGAGACCAGAAGTTTACCACATTGAGTCTATCTATCCAAATTTAGGTATGGGACTGGTTTGGATAGAAGTCTCTTGTGATGGACCCCGTAGCCTACGATACTACGTACTATCATCCCGGCTTCACTCCAGCTTGGTCATTTCATTCGCACCGCATATTGCATTGTATCCATAGCATTTAGCATTTTGAGTTACTATATTTCTACATTTGTATGACTTAGATAAGGCTGATGGTATTAGTAACTCTTCCAAATTGCATATTGTATTGTATCCTCGATATCTGATATCTGGTTCATTATGTTTCCGCATTACATACCCAATTTACATTACTTTCTCAGTATATGACATTGGCTTATTATGTCTTTTCATTGCATATCCTGGATGAGGTTGATGATATTTTTATGGACTAGCAATATTTTCGCTTACTCTGATATCGTATGATTCATGCCGGTAATTTCGATATTGTATGATTAAGGCATTGTGTTGAATACTTGACACTTATCTTGTGCACACACTTACACCACCCTCTAAGCTTTCTATAAGCTTATGCACGATAGATGCGTGCAAGTGATGATAGGACACAGTCGAGCTAGGGCAGGAGCGTGTGGCAGAGCTTCTGGAGATTTTGTTATATGCATGTATTTCCTTTTCAGTATTGCACTCAAATGATTATATTAGTTAATATGTGGTGATGATGTTGTTCTTATGATTTGGGTATACTTGTGGTAATGTATGAGACAAATTCATGTTAAAAATCCTCCTTGTAGGATCCCAGGATCGGAACCTAGCATATGGACGCTGGGAGCCAAGAATGGGGTACTACGGAGGCTGTCGACACCAAATTCGGCGATCGAGATTCCTGTGAATCCGATTTCTGGGTTTGGGGCGTGACAATTTATGTTGCATGAGGAGTTACACCTCACTTTAATGACTAGTTTCCAACCTTTATAAAAAGCCACACAAGTCTCATTCAGACCACTAGCTCTCATCCCAGCTACCTGAGTCATATTCTCTATCGCACCGTGACTCGCACTTATCTCGCACTGGTTCACGAAGGAGCAACCCATCTGTGACATGATGCTCACGTGCGAAGTGCAAAGTGCACCACTAGTGCCTCTACAGCCACACTGCCTTACATGCCCACACCCTCGCACCGAGCCTGAGCCCGAGACTGAGATATAGACCTAGACTATGCCTGAGCCATAGCGTGTGCGCGGGTGTTCCGGTGCTTCGCACTAGAACATGCAAGCCTCGATACTCCACGGATTAACCAAAGAAATATAATGGTACTCCACACCTCAATATAAACTCATTTTTTTCTTATCTCCTTTCCAATGTGGGACTATTCCCAAAATACAAATTATTTTTTCAAAAAATACTTATACTTTTATATATTTTTTATTTATTTAAAATATTTTTAATCAATATTTTTTTTTTGCAACATGATCGGTAGGGAACTTCATCATGAGGTGGTAAGTGTACACCATGGCTCTGATGGAATTAAGGGAAGGTCATCTGAGGATGACATTGTAGGCTAATGGACAGTCGACTATTAAGAAGTCGATCATTGTGGTGGTATGGTGCTGCCCTTCCCCAGCAATAACGGGGAGTTGAATGGATTCCTCGAAAATGATTTTCTCTTACAAATCCGATCGGTGGAGTTCCGACTAGTCGGAGTCGTGACTTGTCAATTCCCATTTTGTGAAAAGCCTCTATGAAGAGTATGTTGGCTGAGTTATCGGTGTCCACAAGATTGCGAAATACCTTACAATTGCCTATGGTCATGGCTAAGACCAGGGTGTCGTCGTGCGGGTGTTGGATTTCGCAGGCGTCTTCTTTGGAAACTGTCAGATCACAAGGGCGCATCCGTTGCTCCTTCGGTGGTCTACAAGTGAGATGGAGTAGTGGTTCAAGATGGTACTCCGAGCATGGGCCTTTTGAGCTCGGTTCAAGTCCCCACCCCTTGCGGGCCCACCAAAGATGGTGTGGATTTTGCCCACAGGTTCGTTGTTGATCCCTATTCGGCAGCTCAGCTTTCCAATCTGCCTAACGCCCCGAACATTTCAATACCCGAGTATTAAAAGTTCTCGAGCGTTACTTAGAAATTAACATGTGTACGATAACCATCCAACTATCCTAGCCTTACATCCTTACGCTGACACAAACCTAATCGTTAGAAATGATCCTCATTCATAAATCAAGCCATCTAACCGTTGATTTTCAGGTAGGACCATCCATCATATGATTTGACATAAGTACCTTCCCACAAAGGGCATGACTAATAACTCCATATCCATAATGATTTAGATATACATTCCTTTGTAAGAATTTCTTAGAAACATGCTTAGAACCATGTGAAGCCATTAGATTTCACAAAACTCCCAGATCAGCGATAATTATGAAAATGTCATTGACCTAGGCCCCTGAATTCTAAATCACATGGTTCCTACTATCCGTTTAATACGAAATTTTATACTATGCCTATTTATCAAAAATTAACTGTACACGTAAAATTTCAACCCTTAGATCATAGTAAATTAGCTACTTGACCTCTACATCCATTCGTACACTTATCAGATTAAGATTCTGATCTGTTCATCTTGTTCACCCCATATGAGTATGCTTAATCCACCGTTAGAATTGCAATCTGAGAAACTTACACATGTGAACAAGTCACTCGAATATAACGGTGTACATGTTCTACACCTAATCACTCCAAAAACTTATTTTATGTCTATCCGTTTACTAAACTGATCGTACATGTACCTATATGCATTGTTAGAGTGCCAACTATCAAGTTTCCTAATTTTGAGGATGTCATTTAACCGCCCATCACGTTTGGATTCCCTAAATGGGCCATCAGAATATTAGGACGATCCAGTCATCTTGAAGATCTTAGGTTATCTGTTCATACCACTAGGTAATATTTCAAACAAATGCGTACAACCTTGGTCCTGAAGCACAGAATATGTTAGCCATTTAAAAGAACATCTTAAACTTCCTTGGGAGATTAGGACCCGAATTGGACCAATAGAAAGAGCACGAAAAATGATAGATATCCGCCAAGTTTCAGGGCGTTTGGACGGTGTACTCTAACATAACTGACACCGAAAGATGACTGAGAATTTGATGGGAATTTTGTAAATAAAACCAACACTATGCATGGCACTGTTTAACCGATACTAAAGGTTTAACGGTGAGTATCAATCTCCGCATATGTAGATGGTGCGGCCCATTGGTTTATAAAACTTCTCCATCTTTTACCCCATGTCCTAATATAAAGGGACAAAGACAGTGAACGGAGTGGATTGCTCACCAAATACCAGCATGGACCCCACCTGATGCCACAACCAATACACATAAACGTTACTTTGCTTCAACAGACACGTTAGAGCATTGGTAAGGTCCGATTGTGAAATGTGTTGTGGGCCATCCAAAACTCAGATCCACCTCATATTTTGGTCACTAGCCTAACATCACCCTACAAAACCAATGGAAGGAATGGATTTCCCAGAATACTTTGATCGCAGGCCCACCAACCTTCGCAAACTTGTAAATTCCATAGGCCATGCGAATGCAAATCACGGACGCAACTCGAGATCACCGTAGGTTGTTGGACTATCAAGGCCAGATCGGGGACATGATCTAGACCATCCAAACATTATAAGGGTGAATTTCGACCGTCTTCACGATGACAGATGTGAACAGAAGGAGGCGGTGGGTTGCACACAACTTCCGACCAGCCCTGCGTAGGGATAGGATATGCGAGAAACTCATCTGATTCCCTGTTGGAGATCACCATATGCAGGAAACATCCGGAGACCCTACATCCTTATAAAAAGCCCCACCCAGCCTACCGGAAAGGAACACAATAGAGAGAGAGAGAGAGAGGGATCGATTACACAGCAGTAGAACAAAGGAAGATGATGAGAAAGGAGGAGGAGGATAGACGCCTCAGTACCGTCAGCAAGAGATAAATCAGACCAGCAAGAGGTAAATCGGACAGGGGATTTCCCGTCCACATCTTGGTAAGAACAATTCCCTAAACCTCTTTCTTTCTTTCTTCCCCTTCCGCTGATAGATGTGGAGCAACTCACCTACTCAAACCGAGTCTACTCAGTGGAAGGTATCACACGGAAATCCCTAGAAAAGGGACAATAAAGACCATCTAATTTCCCCATCCTCTCACGCGTCTAAATCAAACCTTAGCTGAGATCTCCTCCTAGAATTAATGGAGGCTAACATATTTTAATCATGTAAACTAGGACACAATCAGGTCTTAAGGCGTGTAAACGGATATTTAACCCGGTAATAGGCAAACGGACAACCAAAGGTGAGGGTTTTATCCTTTAGGCTTACCTTAATTTAATTTGATCTTTATATTCTATCTATTCATGCTTTCATGTATATGATTTTACCTTTCATGCCTTTACTTGCTCTTGCCTCTTTCCTGCCTTTGAGGATGAGGATTATCCCGCCTTCTACCTGGATTCTTGTTATTTATTTGGCTTTTTCATGCCGTTGATGTTATGGATTATCATGCCTTTCATGATTACATGTTTTTCTGGGAATTATCCTATCAATTGATTTGGTTATTATCATTACAACTATTGACCCTTTTGGGATTATGACATGATGTCAAATGCAAGTGATTTCTCTGAATTTATGTGAGGCCATGGATACAAGCCTTGCCCCTACCTTATCAAATGTATTGAGTTGGCTTTGCCACTCGTCTCTATATTTGAGTTGGCTCTATCACTCGTCTCTTTATTAGAGTTGGCTATGCCACTCGTCTTTTTATTTGAGTTGGCTCTGCCACTCTTCTTTTGTTGAGTTGACCATTGTCACTCTTCTCTTTATTATGTTGGCCATTGCCACTTTTGTCAAGTTGACCATTGTCACTCTTCTCTTTATTATATTGGCCTTGTAAAGTCTATCTTGAAAGGCATGGGTATGTGTCTTGTTATTTCAGAACCTCCATGATTCAGTTTATATTCTTCATGATTCAAATTATACTCTCCATGATTCGGTTATATTCTTTATAAGTGGAAGTGATGTGTTATGAGGTATCACAACTAGTGAATCGATTATCTTATCATGGACGTAATGATTTACAAGTAGCGGCCCTCTTCATGGCACGTAATTCTGTGGGTTGGCTGGCGTGGTGTGCAATCGATGTATGTAAATCGGCATACGTGTTACATCAACTTTTTGGGATTGGATGTCGCAAATAGTCGCTCCATGAATACATCGTGTTACGTAAATCCCTCAACCGCGTGTTGTGTTGCCTTGAAATATTCGCATAAATTCAGTTAGCGTTGGCTATGCTGGCGAATATCGGTAGTTATGAGATGCGGGTCGAGCTGGGTTTTCTATGAATTATATTCCACATTGTAACACCCCAGATTTTTTTCAACCTGGAGTTAGACGTCCTTAGGCAATGGGTCGATCCTAACACCTGATTAACTTCTTAAACTCTCAATTCAAAAGTCTCAAATCCCTTTTCAAACCATTTTCTTCAAAACCTCACATTTCCTTCAAAAATCTCACCATTCACTACCTTATCCTTCAAAATTTTCTAAGTGCTTTCATATTAGACACAAATCTTAAAGTTTAAGTGATGTTGATCAATACTTAACCTAAAAATTACTATGAATAGTTAATAAATAAATAAAAGGGGTTTTTAACCATTAACCTTTTGGAATCTCACGAAATAAGTAGGCTATTTGGATAGATCAGCTTCTCCTACCCCAAAAACATGTATTGCACGTCAAATAACTCATCCTAGGTTGTAAAATACACCTATTTCGAATATTGGATGGCGAAATCACCCCAAACAGGACAGCGAGCGACGAGACCTCGCCAAAATGCGGGCCTGACAAAGCCACAGCGGGCTAGCGGCCCATTTTCGACAGAAAAATTCTGCCTTGTTCATCCGACTTTGAAAAATCATATCTCCCTCGTTATAACTTCGATTTAGGTGATTTAAAAATCAAATTGAAGCTTAATAAGTCTAATTTCATATAAAAATAATAGAAAAATATAATAAAATTTTAATATTGTTAAATATAGGTCGTTGTGACAACTATTTGGAAAGCATTAGTTAGGACAGCTACTGCTTCTAGAATTTTTAGAATTTTTCTACAACATGAAACGTAATGAAATTTGGTAGAGATGAAGTAGACGTGATAAAAAATTATAAGAAAAATAATTGAAATGATATTCTACCTAAAAGTACCAGAAAGGGGCGTAAAACTGCCTTAAAATCATATTCTTTCGTGATTAGGGCATAATTTAGTTAAGTATTAAACAGAATGCTTAGTAGAATTAGCTTGAATCATTTTAAACATGATCTGCAAGACCCAAAACTTGTGGAATCATTGACACTACGTTACCCTATAATCTAGGATCAATCTCATTACCCGATTGCTCTCGGGGGCATCACGAAACTCCGCATCGGACTTACACCGCACGTCGAAAGTCCGATTAATGCGAAGCTAAACGATTAGGACCGCCTTGCTGGACTTAACAACCATGTCAAAAATTAAATCCAGATAGTGTCCCGGGGCTATTCACTTGAGCCCGGAGTGAAGAGTATGAGAAACGTGAAAATAATTAGAAATAAATTCTGAATTTAAGTAATCTGAGACTTGTTGCTTGCGAGCCAAATATAATGATTCAGACCATCAGATTCTGACCCAAATACACCCTCGGATCAGGGAAAATTTTCTACACAGGCCAGTGTACTTGTGGCCCTGATCGGTGATCGTGGACCGTTGAAGCCCAGCGGTCGCCACGGCGATCTGTAAACCCGATCGGACTGAAAACCTAACTTGACCTAGATCCATGGTCAGGGAGCTTAAGTTCGACTTTGGCTGGGGCTCCGGAAATGCTCTGTTGAGCTAGAACAGTCTCCCTTTGGACATAACCTAAGTATACCATGGCCCTGAGTCTATTTCCGTGAGTTTTGGGCCTATATAAGGACCTTAAACCCTCTCTCATTCAACCCATACGAATTTAAGAAAACCTAGGAGAGAGAAGAGAGAAAAGAGAGGGAAAGTGTGAGAATAGTGGGAGAAGCTTCCTGATACTCTATCTTGTCGATCTACGTGCTTAGCCATCATCTTCTATTCATTATTCCGGCAATTCTGTCGACGTACTTAGGTAAGAAAAACCTAACCCTAATCTATTCTAGGATTTTAATTGGTACAAGTAGCGAAGTAGCTGACTTAAATTGTGCTATAGGTTGATAGACCATCGTAGACGAAGGCTTAGAGATTCTAGCATATTCTTGACGTTTCTACGGTGTAAGGTGCAAACTTTAAACGTATAGGTTAAGGTTTTCAAAGCTTTCAATGTCAGATAATGATAGATTCATGATTTGGGTGTTATTGTACATACAAAATGTAATGTTCGTTTTGCGATTCAGTTACGTATGCAAATTTTGGTGTATAGTGTATTTTGTATATTTGTAGAAAATACCGTATACGTACAAATTTTGAAAGTGTGTTTGCCATGATAAATTATTGTATGAACATGCTATATATAAGTGTAATACTTACTCGGTGAAAGAATTCGCCCTAATACATGTTTTGGGTAATATACGTTATGTATCTTAATAAGTGTATTCTAAGTGTTTATGAAAATGCTTGTATGAGTAAGTACTTAGATGATTGTGCTTTAGGTAAGTGCTGAGATAGGATTCTCAACTACCTTAGTGATGTGTATGATTTCCTTCATGTAAGTTGTTTAAGTTAATCGCTTACTTATGAAATGTATGTGTTGTATTTCCTGTTTATATTGTGCTTTATAACCTGCTTGTTAACATGTTTGAATTACTTTGTTAATTCTGCTTTGACTATTATGCATGCTTTCTTGTTACGGATTGAATGTGATTGAGGCTATGTTATAATCCAGGTAATCAGTAACAGGTTTGAAGTCATGGCTGAGATCCATTCACCACGTAGGATGTGTTTGACGAACCCGAGTAGTGTGTTGGTCGTCGACAGTGGTTAGGCCACACGAAGTGCTCATGCACTTCATGTCGATCGATGTAATGTGCGCTCGTATTAGTCGAGCTCGTCAAGTAACCCGATGTGCCGATGTATGTTCACCATGTATGGACGCTTCTGCTAAAACATAAGGTACCAAACTCACCAGTGAAATCCCGTTTAACCTTGGTACCTCGATCCGCTAAGACTTATGAGCCAGACATGGTGGTATGGGACACTGTGGTCGAGCTGTCAGCCTACGCTGGGGCGATGTGCCTCCCCATAGTGACCAGTGAGCAACCCAGACTCGTGAGCCAAATACGGTGGTATGGGACACTATATTCGAGCTGTCGACCTATTCTGATAAGGTGATGGGGGAGTGGTGTAACAATTGTGTGTAACAGCCCCGGTAGCCCTTTGTAGTGACCTCGAACATACTTTGAATCTGTAGTGAGGCGACGAGCCTTCCTGTAGTAAACAGAGTATAAACTAGGCTTGTATTGATAAGGTGATGGGGGAGCGGTGCAACGAGTGCATGTAACAGCCCTGGCAACCCTTTATAGTGACCTAGAACCGCATCATCGTATGAGATTATCTAGGACTGACGACCTTAGAATGGATCATTGTTTGGGAATGATATAAGGGAGGTACCTTAGTTTTCTAATATTGCTGTATGAAAATGACTAATAACAACTCAGTAATCATGCTCATAACATAGCACTGCATGTGCCTGGCATTGTAGAGCATTGAGGGATGAACGCATGCCGCAGACGTAAGATGGTGTCGCACGAGGGTGGTTTGGCAAGGGCATGCATTATGACTACATTTCGTACTTGCATTAATAAGAGTATTTAGGAGTGTTTGATTGTACTGCTTTATCATTACTACTTGACTGAATTGATAACATGTTAACCTATGCTTTATTGTTCCACTGAGTTAGCTACTCACTCCCATGTTACGGGACGGTGTTGTACACACCAACCAAACTCTGTCTTAGATGCAGGTGTTGACGAGATGTAGGAGGCTGAGCCTGATTACTACGATGATCAGGATGAGTTCTCCTACATGCAGTTCTCTGGAGGCTTCGCTTAGGCCATTCAGATGACGGGGCTACAGGGTTTACCATCATAGTTGTACCATTTTTTTGGCATTTTGATTTTGAAACTAATACATGTATATGGTGACTCGGTAAGGTGTTCATACTCTGGAGACCGATTATGACCATTTTTGGCTTTATATACATATATATATATATATCTTTCAGTCTTCCGCTTGCGTTTTATAACTTGATCTGAAGTATGAATTACTATTTTGGTATAATCCTACTCATGATTATTGCACTAACACAGACAACATTCAATCATAAGCATTTATGTTGCATAAGTGATGTTTTGGAACTCGGGAGTTGAGTTACTACTCGACCCCCGATTTTCACGGCATTATAAGTTGGTATCAAAGCATGATTTGGATTAAACCGGACCTGGGTTATGGTCACACGATTGACGCTGTCATCTTTCGACTTAGGTGGGTGTGAGAAAATTGCAGAAATATTCATAGGTGTCCCGGTTTCGCCAATTGGTGAAGTTCATTGAAATCGGTTGATTTGTTTAAGTCTGTACTCAACCGTGATTGCACGAGTCAACCCCAAAATATTTCTAGACTATCAAACGACGGGTTTAGATCATAACTCACTCCATCCTAGCCATTAGAAATCGGTAAATACATATATGTATCAGAAACTTCCCAAAAGGACCCGAAACAAAGCAAATCGAAGTCAGGGGCCTACCCACACCATTCCAGAGGGACCCAGGGTGGGACCCAGACCTTTTTGTGGCCTAGGGGGCACGAGGATCTCGCCCAAGTGATGAGGCATCGCCAATTAGTCCAAAGAGTGGCGAGGCCCTCACCGAGTTGGCAAGGACTCGCCAGTCAGCGGGCTCGACCGAGCGGGCAGTTCAGGCCGATCACCTTTGGGGCTTAGGGTGGCCCACTGGTATGTGGGTTTTTAATTTAAACACCTTCTAGGTCACCCCTCCTTCATAAAACGCACCTCTAAGCTCTCTCTTTCCCTCAAAGTTGTTATTTTCCCTCTCAAACCTCCCCTCCAATCACCCATTCCGTCATTTTCTGCCACAACCCAAACACCTTCATCATTTACAGCCATATCTACCCCTCTACCCTCTCCGTTTTCTTTCATTTGAGCTTCTATACCCCCTATTTGAAGGTCAAATTTCTCTCAACCCATCTCATCTCTTCGTTTTCTTTCTTCAATCCCTTTTATTTGAGCCTTTACAACCCCTGTAAAGGCTCAAATTCGTGAAGAACTAAAGGCTCCAGCCCCTATTCCCCTTATCTTCACTTTTCATGGCCTTCTTTGAGTTCATTGCGGCCATTTTCTCGATTTTTACCGTCCTTTCTCTCATGAGAAAGAGAAAGGGGGCCGTGGATGAGGCTGGGCCTAGTCGCCCTACGCGTTCAAGGAGGCCAAGAGGCGCCACCGCTAGCACAAGCGCCGCTCGGGAGTTTCGGACGAAGTGGGATCTTAATCCCCGGACTCCTGCTGGAAGGGCTCTGTTGGCGGAGCTGTCTCATGGAGTGTATGAGGGCATAGGGTCCTTTTTGAAGCTCAAGTGGATGGGCGGCTCTTTGGAGAATATCTGTTGTTCGAGTTCCTGGAAGGGGCCCATTGGGGTCCGCTATTTGATGGCGGGTCTCGCGCCAATGTGAGCATTGTCCGAGCTTTCTATGCCAACATTCACGAGCCTACGCTTGAACCCCTGCAGTTCCTGATCCCATGTGGAAGGAATCGGTTGGCCACAGTTGATGTCAGATTGATATCTCGGCTTCTGAATGTGCCCCTTGGCAAGGTGCATGCTAGTGAGCTGAATCTGAGGAGTGCACGTGAAATGGATCGCTGCACACGTTTCCTTTATGGTCGGCTAGTTCAGTACCAACTAAACAATAGTCTTCTAGCGACCAATATGACTGACGACTTCCATCTGCTTCACCACATCTTCACGTTTAACATTTACCCCAAGTGGATGGAATTGTTAAAGCAGCAATAAATGTATGTGTAAGGTATTGTCCCTAGATTGGGTGTATCCCATATTTTCCAATACCATGTTTAGAATGTATGCAATTAAAAGTAAATCCCGAGATCTCTGTTCAAATTACACATCATGGGGTTTGGAAATCTCATCTCACACTTTCCAACACAACGCTCATTTTCCAAATCCTATGAAATTGATTTTAATCCCATCCCACCCCCCTTCCAAATATGCCATTTCCAAATCCCGAGGTGGGATTAGCAATGAAATCCATTTAATAAAACTTAATACCATTGGCCAAACAGTCCCTTAGAGTTTTGGACCTAAAGTTGGCACTCTTAGATTTCGAAGGATTTGACAATGTAGAAAATTCAATAAATTAATAACGTGAACCCTAGGACCTCCTTAGCTAGTCTGAACAGGTGTGAAGTGCTCAAGCATAGTTAAATTCAAGTCGAGCAACTCAATTCCAATCAGACAACTTTTGACCCTAAACGATAAAATAATCTCCTGTATTAGAAATGGTACGAAATCATCTAGCGTATGAGCGTAGACTTTGGATCACAACTATTGGGTTACAGCTGGTTCCAAGTTAGGACTAAGATACTGTTTAGGAATGTAGAAGGCTGATTATGCTAAGATAATTGAAATATAGACTTAGTTGTCCCGATTAGGTTAGAGAGAGACCTTGTTCCTTCATTAAATCCCCTTAATACTTATAGGCTTCTTTAATAAATCGTAGGAAGCTGTTTGACTTAAAAACTATTCATGTTCAAAGGAAACTTATATATCCCTTAGATTTGACGTTAGGCCAAATCAATACACCCCTTGGAATTGCCTTATCAAGGATTTATTATATTGGGAACACGGAATAGAGCAACTATATATAAGCGAAGTATTCGCAGTTTGAAACGAATTCTCAAACCTGGTAGTTACCAATGAACTTTATGCTCTGATCAAGTAGAGGGTCGGGATCAACTAGGATTCAGAACTGATACGATAAATTTTATGTCCTCGCGAGGTAGAAGGTCTATGTATCTGATTAAGACCCACTACACAACTTTCCTTCCGTGTTGGCCCGACCACTTATAACCATAAGTTTATTACTTCGTCTTTGGAAGTATTAAGAACATATAGCCAATAGAGATTTTCTCTTTAGGCCCAAGGAATTTCTCAAATGGGCAACAGATAGTTAGGAATTAGGTCCTAAATCACATGCCATGTTAACATATATATTGTGCATATGAACTTAGAAAGATAGCCTGCCTGTTAAGCTAGACATGATTAAATAAGGTAAGTCGGGACCATGGCAAAGGTCCTTCCCTGGTATAGTTAAGCACCTTACCACAAATTCACACCCGTCCCTGAAATCAACCGCAACATCCATCATTTTTAGCTCCTTTTTATAAATATAGGTACCAATGCCATAGTACACTCATGATGGAAGGAAGACCAATGTATTGGGAGATCGTATCTCATTTCATGTCAAGGATAGGTCCTAGATTACACCTTGTTCCGACATCCGGATCAGGACATAGATCCTTGAGCCTTGAGAGTGAAAATTATTTTTAAGGGGGGTAGAACATTATGAGCCCAATCTAGTTAAGTCGGCTAATACACCTCTTTGATCAAAGTAGCGCAACGAAAGCATGGTTGGCCCTTGCCTCACTGGCCCAGGATCAAAAGAAATTGATTCAAGTTAGACGAAAGGTTAGGTCACTAGATGGTCACTAAATAGGGGTTGAACCTTCTTTAGACTGTTAACGTTGAAATTACTGGAATAAAAGCAATTAGGGTTCAAGTATTAAATTAATTCATACTAATAGACTTAACAATAGTTATGAGTTAAGTCACAATAAATAAAGTTAGTGTATTCGCAAATGTTAATAGAGACCTTAGCCAATTCTATACTATTAAAAACCTCTTTAGGATGATCTATTAAGATATGGATTCACCTTTTCCTTGGACATAAATTATAATGAGGACTCTCTTAGACCAAGACCTAAAGGGCAACCTTAAAAATAAGAACTTGAAACCTTTCAGTGATGGGCATTCCCTAAGCCTTTAAAGTGATCGGACTACGAAGTTATTAAAATATACAACTGCGAAACATTCATGGCTTGACCCAATTCTCAATCCTAGGCGACTACCAATGGACTCACTGCTTTGACCGAGTAAAAGACCAGGATCTACCAAGACTAGGAAGGGATACAATGAGTCTTCTACCCTAGTCAGGTAGATGATCGATGTATCGGGATCAAGCCCACTACAACTGTCTCTCCGTGTTGGTCAAACATTGAAAATAAATATCTTACTCTAAATAGGGGGGAATCGTCGTCAAGACTCTAAATAGATAAAGAAATAACTTGTAGCAAACATTGGGGTATAAGCAAGAGATAAAGAAATAAGTTTTTAAGGGGGGGTAGACTAAAATGAACCAGAATAATGTAGATAGTATGTGCCCTACCACGCATATAAACTTGAAGTCAATAAAGCTTAGGCAAAGGAAGTAATAAAATGTTTACTCATCTCCCTTAGGCAATTTCGGAGACAAAATTATTTTTAAGGGGGATAGATTGTAACACCCTGGATTTTTTCCAACCTTGAGTTAGACGTCCTTAGGTGATGAGTCAATCCTAATACCTGATTAACTTCTCAAACTCTCAATTCAAAAGTCTCAAATTCCTTTTCAAACCATTTTCTTCAAAACCTCACATTTCCTTCAAAAATTTCACCTTACACTACCTTGTCCTTCAAAATTTTCTAAGTGTTTTCATATTAGACACAAATCTTAAAGTTTAGGTGATGTTGATCAATACTTAACCTAAAAATTACTATGAATAGTCAATAAATAAATAAAAGGGGTTTCTAACCATTAACCTTTTGGAATCTTACGAAATAAGTAGGCTATTTGGATAGATCAGCTTCTCCTACCCCAAAAAATATATATTACACGTCAAATAACTCATCCTAGGTTGTAAAATACACCTATTTCGAATATTGGATAGCGAAATCACCCCAAACAGGACAGTGAACGGCGAGGCCTCGCCAAAATGCGGGCTTGACAGAGCCACAGCGGGCCAGCGGCCCGTTTTCAACAGAAAAATTCTGCACTATTTGTCCGACTTTGAAAAATCATATCTCCCTCATTATAACTCCAATTTAGGTGATTTAAAAACCAGATTGAAGATTAATAAGTCTAGTTTTATATAAAAATAATAGAAAAATATAATAAAATTTTTAATATAGTTAAATATAGGTCGTCGTGACAACTATCTGGAAAGCATTAGTTTGGACAGCTGCCGCTTCTAGAATTTTTAGAATTTCTCTACAGCACAAAACCTAATGAAATTTGGTAGAGATGAAGTAGACATGATGAAAAACTATTAAAAAAATAAGTAAAATGATATACTACCTAAAAGCGCCAGAAAGGGGCGTAGAACTGCCGTAAGATCATATTTTTTCATGATTAGGGCATAATTTAGTTAAGTATTAAACTGAATGCTCAGTAGAATTAGCTTGAATCACTTTAAACATGATCTGCAAGACCCAAAACTTGTGGAATCATTGACGCTACGTTGCCTTATAATCTAGGATCAATCTCATTACCCGGTTGCTCTCGGGAGCATCACGAAACTCCGCATTGGACCTGAACCGCACGTCGAAAGTCTGATTAACGCGAAGCTAAACGATTAGGATCACCTTGCTGGGCTTGACAACCATCTTGGAAATCAAATCCAGATAGTGTCCCGGGGCTATTCGCTTAAGCCCGGAGTGAAGAGTGTGAGAAACGTGAAAATAATTAGAAATAAATTCTAAATTTAAGTAATCTGAGACTTGTCACTTGCGGGTCGAATATAAGGATTCATACCATCAGATTCTGACCCAAATACACCCTCGGATCAAGGGAAATTTCCTACACAGGCCAGTGTACTTGTAGCCCTTATCGGTGATCATGGACCGTTGAACTGAATCTGGTCCGCCACGGGCAATCTGTAAACCCGATCGGACTGAAAACCTAACTTGACCTAGATCCATGGTCAGGGAGCTTAAGTCCGACCTTTAGCTCAAGGGAGGGCTCCGAAAATGCTCCGTTGAGCAAGAACAGTCTCCCTTTGGACATAACCTAAGTATACCATGGCCTTGAGTCTATTTCCATGAGTTTTGGGCCTATATAAGGACCTTAAACCCTCTCTCATTCAGCCCATACGAATTTGAGAAAACCTAGGAGAGAGAAGAGAGAAAAGAGAGGGAAAGTGTGAGAATAGTGGGAGAAGCTTCCTGATACTCTATCTTGTCGATCTATGTGCTTAGCCATCATCTTCTAATCCCTATTCTGGCAATTCTATTGACGTACTCAAGTAATAAAAACCTAACCCTAATCTATTCTAGGGTTTCAATTGGTACAAGTAGCAAAGTAGCTGACTTAAATCGTGCTATAGGTTGATAGACCGTCGTAGACGAAGGCTTAGAGATTCTAGCGTATTTGTGACGCTTCTACGGCGTAAGGTGTGGATTTTAGACATATAGGTTAAGGTTTTCAAAGCTTTCAATGTCAGATAATGATAGATTCATGATTTGGGTGTTATTGTACATGCAAAATGCGATGTTCGTTTTGCGATTCATTTACGTATGCAAATTATGGCATATAGTGTATTCTATATATTTGTAGAAAATATCGTATACATACAAATTTTGAAAGTGTGTTTGCCATGATAAATTATTGTATGAACATGCTATATATAAGCGTAATACTTACTCGGCGAAAGAATTCGCCCTAATACATGTTTTGGCTAATACGTTATGTATGTTAATAAGTGTATTCTAAGTGTTTGTGAAAATGCTTGTATGAGTAAGTACTTAGATGATTGTGCTTTAGGTAGGTGTTAAGATAGGATTCTCAACTACCTTAGTGTTGTGTATGATTTCTTTCATGTAAGTTGTTTAAGTTAATTGCTTGCTTATAAAATGTATGTGTTGTATTTCCTGTTTATATTGTGCTTTATAACCTGCTTGTTAACATGTTTGAATTACTTTGTTAATTCTTCTTTGACTATTATACATGCTTTCTGGTTACAGATTGAATGTGATTGAGGCTATGTTATAGTCCAAGCAATCGGTAACAGGTTTGAAGTCGTGGCTGAGATCCATTCACCACGTAGGATGTGTTTGACAAACCTGAGTCGTGTGTTGGTCGTCAGCAGTGGTTAGGCCACACGAAGTGCTCATGCACTTCATGTCGATCGATGCAATGTGCGCTCGTATTAGTTGACCTCGTCAAGTAACCTAATGTGTCGATATATGTTCACCATGTATGGATGCTTCTGCTTGAACCTAAGGTACCAAAATCACCAAAGAAATCCCGTTTAACCTTGGTACTTCGATCTGCTAAGACTCATGAGCCGGACATGGTAGTATGGGATACCGTGGTCGAGCTGTCGGCCTACGCTGGGGCGATGTGCCTCCCCGTAGTGACCAGTGAGCAACCCAGACTCTTGAGCCGAATATGGTGGTATGGGACACTATATTCGAGCTGTCAACCTACATTGATAAGGTGATGGGGGAGTGGTGTAACAATTGCGTGTAACAGCCGTTTGTAGTGACCTCGAGCATACTTTGAATCTGCGGTGAGGCGATGAGCCTTCCCGTAGTAAACAGAGTATAAACTAAGCCTGTATTGATAAGGTGATGGGGGAGCGGTGCAACGAGTGCGTGTAATAGCCCTGGCAGTCCTTTACAGCGATCTAGAACCTCATCATCGTATGAGATTATCTAGGACTGACGACCCTAGAATGGATCATTGTTTGGGAATGATATAAGGGAGTGAAAAGGCCAAGCTATATGTCCTAGAGGGGGGAGTGAATAGGACTGTGCCAAATTAAAATAAAATCAGCAGAATAAAATAAATCAATAGCCTTATAATTATAAATCAATTCACAATGTTGAAATCAAATCACCTTAATAAATAAGTATTGAGAGATTGATACAAATTCAATTCTAAGGACAATCTTACACCATAATAAACAAGGGCTTATGGTAGGACAACCTTATTTCTAGAACATCTCTTGGATCAAGAACTCAATTTTAATAGAAATAAATGAACAGCAAAGAATTGAAATTAAATGCAGAAATATAGATCTAATTTATTACAACAATTCCCACACTTGCTTGAAATGTAAATTGTTACAACATTCACATCAACATGTACATTCCACACAATTGAATGATAAAAGATATGAAAATTAAGCAAGCATTTAATCCATAAGACAGAGTTATAGTGGTTCGCCTGTGTGTACACCAACTGTCTTTCAACAGCCACACAGAATGCTACTCCACTCCTAATATCCTCACACAGGGGATATTAGCATTCACTATCAAATAGGTTTTCACAGGTTCACCCAAAACCTTTATAATTGTGTCTTTTTCACTTGGGCTTACACAATTCAAAAACCCCTCTTTCTGAGTTTTCTGGCTCTCTCAGATAACCAATACAATGAGATTTTTCTGGCTTAACCTCAAACAAAACCAAAAGAAATAAAATTTTACAGAATTGTAAAATACCTGGATTTCTCCTTTTCGTAGCAGCCCGGTAGAACCAATCGGAGTAGATGATTGAATGTCAAAGTTCAATTTTCAATACTCACTTTAATATGGTTCTAAGTTCTAATAGATTTTAGGTTTTAACCAGTTAGGCATAGCTATATTTGATTTTGATTCCAAGAAGAAGGAATAAGGTAATTCCTCTTTTCAAATAAGATTGGAATATAAAAACAAAATCAAATTAAATAAGCTAGCAAAAAGAGAAAGCAATTATGCACAAAATAACTTAAAAACAAACACAAACTTATCTCAGAGTGGAGCCTTGAAAATATTATAAATTGAATGAAAAACTCTAAAATTCGTGTTCAATTTATAGAAGCAGAAATTGCATCTACAACTGGTCTTAGGAACCTTCGATTGGTCGTAGCTCTAACGGATATTTGAAATAAGGAGCGCGATTTTTGAAAGTCGTTCCACGACTGGTCTTAGGGAACCTACGACTGGTCGTGGGTCACCTACGACTGGTCGTAGCTCTCTACGACTGGTCGTAGGACCATAGAATTGCTTGCTGGACTTTAAGTAGTAGACTTATGACTGGTTGAGATCGAGTCGAAGTCACTCCTACAATCGGTCGAAGGACCACCAGGACTGGTCGTAGGTGTACCAAAAAATTTCAAAAATTCTCAACAACTTAGGACTGGTCGTGAAATTTCTTGGACTGGTCAAGTCAATGCCAGGACTGGTCGAACAGGGGCTAAGACTAGTCTTAGAACAGACCAAAAACCTATTAAAGATATACTTGAGTTATGTATCTGAAATGACCTACTCTAAGGTCAACCTAATGGTCATTCAAACCTAAAACATGTCATATGGACATTGAACTTCAACCATTCAATGAATGTAGACATTTGAACCTTATCAAGCTTGAGATCTTGAACTTGTTATAGCTTTAATCTTAAAATCTTCATCAGCTTGAAAACTGCTTCATGCATTGCTATTGAGTCTTGAAGTTGTTTCTTGAGTCTTGAACTTCAACATTGTAGCTTTGAACATTGATAGGATGATGAAGTACACTTTGTATTTCTTGAAGACATCCAATGTCATAAAGTGTTGATGCAGTGTCTTGAACACATATAAATCACCATACAAACATAAGACACAGATAGATGTTTTGACACATCAAAATTTGACAACCAAAGGAGCATGAGACCATAGCACTTATAATCTCCCCCTTTATCAAATTTGTGACAAAACACCCAAATAATAATACTTCCAATAAGAATAAGAGAGATAAAAGCACAACAGGTTCAATAGTGAATCATGCAGCAGTTATATAGACATCATGGGCAACATCCAGCTTACTCCCCCTGAGTAACAGCACATCCAAACTACTCTACAATCCCATAACCATAATTATTAAATCCAGCCAAAACTTCACCAAACTTCTCCCCCTTTTTGACATAAAATGACAAAGGAAGAAAAAATAAGGGCAAGCTAAGGTTAAGGAAAGTAGGAGATGGAATATAGATGCAAGAGATAAAAAGTTTGAAGTGCATAGTGCATAATTCAACAAAAGTCAGTCAAGCAAACATAGTGCAGCCATAGAGCAAAGTAAAATACCAGTTATTACAGACCAAACGTAAAATTGTCAGTCAGAACTAGAAGAGGGAGCAGGATTAGATGGATCCCTTTTGTGTAAACCCTTAGCAACACGCCTCATATTTTTATGTAAATAAGAAAATTGAGTGTCTTGGGTAACACGAATTTGAGCCACCTATTCCTGAAGAGAATTCAACCTCTCATCAAAATCAAAAGGCTGAAAGTCAGGATCATCAGCCTAGTTTGACTCAAGGTCTTCAAATATATCATCCATATTTATGTCTGCAGGAAGATCACCAGCTTCATCTGCATTCCCTACTTCAGCACCACTGCTACCAACATCCACTTGGCCATGAGCCAATTCTAAATTCATCTTGTTAATATTGGAATTATTAAAAGGGAGATGATTGTAACGCCCTGAAAATTGGAGGTCGAGCATAAACTCAACTCCCGAGTTCCAGAACATCACTTATGCAACAAAATGAATGATGATTGAATGTTGACTGTATTCGTGCATTGAACATGAGTGAGATTAAGCCAAAACAGCATATCATACTCCAGAGACAGTTAAAGTTGCAAGCGGAAGACTGTAATAGATAGACAAAATATATAAACTATGATGAGTCTCCAGAGTGTGATAACATTTCCAGTTAAATAATTACAAGGACAATTCTAAAATATACCTAATGTGATGACGTGTAAAGTCTCCTATCCCAAATACCATAGCCCCCGTCAAGATACAATACTGTGTCTTCATAGACCTGTCAGAGAGATCAGATAGGAGAACTCCTCCTCATCACCATAGAAGTAGTCCGGCTCTGCTTCACAAGCATCGCCATCACCTGAAACTCAACAAATCTGTTTGGTGTGTACAACACCGTCCCGTAACGTGGGAGTGAGTAGCTAACTCAGTGGAACGATAAGACATAAGTTATCATGTTATCAATACGGTCAAACAAGAATGATAAAGCAGTAAATCAAACACTCCTAGTTACTCTGATTAATGCAAGTATGAATGCAGGTATGATGGATGCCCTCTCCGACATACTCCCTCATGCGACACTATCTCACGTTCGCGCATGCTTACATCCCACAGTGCTCCACATCTTCCAGGCACATGCGATGCATGATGAGCATGATTACCGAGTTTTTAATTAGTCCATTTCAAAAACAGGATTGGGAAACTAAGGTTCCTCCTTGTATCATTCCCAAACATGATCCATTCTAGGGTCGTCGACCCTAGTTAATATCGACGATGGTGTGTTTTCTAGGTCACTGCAGAGGTGCCTGTGGCCGTTACGCACAAAGGTTGCACCACTCCCCATCACCCCTTAAACGATTCATCACTATACGCCATTTATAAAGAAACGAGGCCTAGTTCATACTCTATATATCGCGGCGAACCCAAGGCACGCTGCAACTTCGAGAATATGCTCGCGGTCACTACAAAGGGTCGCTGTGGTCATGGTACATTACGCACAAAGGTTGTACCACTCCCCATCACCTTATCAATGTAGGCCAACGGCGCGAATATAGTGTCCCATACCACCATAATCGGCTCACGAGTTAAGTTGCTCACCTGGTCACTACGGGAGGCACGTAGCCCGGCGTAGGGCCGACAGCTCGACCACGGTGTCCCATACCACCATGCTCGGCTCATGAGTCTTAGCGGATCGAGGTACCATGGTTAACGGGATTATCACTGGTAAGTTTGGTACCCTAGGTTCAAGCATTAGCGACCAAACATGGTGAACATACATAAGACACACGGTTTACTTGACGTGTTCGGCTAGCTCGAGCGCACAACAAGTTGGACGATATGAGGCACAGAAGCACCTCGTGTGGCCAACCACTATCGCCAACCGAAGTACGACACGGGTTCACCAACACATCATGCGTGGCGGAACGAATCCCAACCACATCTTCAAGTCTGATACCGGATGCCTGGACTATGAACATAGTCCCAAGCTCAGTCAAATCCTAACCATAGCATGTGAAATACGGCATGATAACATGGTAATTCAAGCATGATAAATAAAGTAATTCAAACATGCTAGTAGGCATGTTAAAAGCATATTATAAAGCATGATATAAAGCATGTTGTAAACACTACATTAATAGGAATACAAACACATGTATTGTAAATAAGTGTTTTAAGTGATCAACCTCATGGAGGTAATCATACACGTCGCTAGGGTAGTTGAGAATCCAATCTCAACACCCTCCTAAGGCATCAACATTCAAACACTTGCTCACACAAGCATTTTCACAAACACTTAAGTACACTAGTACAACATACATGGTGTATGTGAGCAAAACATGTATTAGGGCTATCCTTTAGCCAAGTGAGTATTTTATTCATGTATAATATATTACTACAACAAATAATCATGATAAGTACATCTCCAAAATTTATACGTATACAGTATTTTCTAGAATACGCATTTTCAACATACATAGTGTATACAAGCAAACATGTATTACGGCGATTCCCTTTGCCAAGTAAATATTTTATACGCACATAATATATTTATATGACAATTAATCATGACAAACACATCGCTAAAATATACATGTATACGGTGCTTGTAATAATACCGTATTTCTACATACATAGTGTTTGTTAGTAAACCTGTATTTAGGCGAATCCTTTCGCCAAGCTAGTATTTTATTCATATATTGTAGAATCATATATTAAATAAGTATGTCAAACATTATTCCAAAAGAAATACGTATACGGTATTTCTAACATACACAATTTCAACATACGTCGCATTTACAAGTGAACGTGTATTTTGGCGGTTCCTTTCGCCAAACTAGTATTTTATTCATATATTATATAATCATACATTAAATAAACATGTCAAACATTTATCCAAAAAAAATACGTATACGATATTTCTACGTATACTTAGAATATGTGAAATTCCATATTTCACAACGTTAATCGAAACAGGAAACGGAAAGCACTTTGTACATGTGCAATTGCATGCAGATCATGAATCTACCATTATCTGACATTGAAAGCGTTGAAAACTGCAACTTATACACTTAAAGTCCTCACCTTTGCCTTTGGAAACGCAACGAATCAGCAAGGGTGGAAGAACTTCCGTATACGGGAGATTTCTAACCTAAAGAGCGGAATCGGTTAGTTGTTACGCGACCCACATCGATTCCACCTCAAATCAGACCTAGGGTTAGGGTTTCTTACCTTCAAATGGGACGGAAAACGCCGGGAAAACGCCTAGAATAGGGCGGTGTAGGCCGTGTAACAAGCCAAAGCAGGAGGGAAATCGGCAACAATCTCCAAGTCTTTCTCTCTCTTTTCTCTCTCTCCCTCTAGGGTTTTCTCCAAAATTCGTATGGCTATGAGAGGGGCTGTTCTAAGCTCCTTTTATAGCCACAAACATTACGAAATTAGACTCAGGTTCATGGGGTACTGCTTATATAGGATATTCGCCGCTTTTCCAGCTCAAAAGGGAAGTTCTGGTGGCTCTCCTTGAACTAAACGTCAGACTTAAGCTCTCCATCTATGGATCTATGTGGGATTATGTTTTTGACTCGATCGGATTCCCAGATCGCACGTGGCGGACCACTTTCAGTTCGACGGTCAGTGGGCCACGATCAGAAATTCTAAGTACATGTAAATGTTCCTGAAATTTTTCTTAATCCGAGGGTGTAATTTGGTCTGATTCTGACGGTCAGGTTGCTTAATACTGACGCGTCAACGAATGATGCCAGATCACTATTCCAGATATTTATTTTGGATGGGAATAGTGTTTTTCACACTCCCTCGCTCCGAATCGAAACGAATGGCCATGGAACATCGGATGGAGCTGATTTTTGAGATGATTGTTAAGCCCAGTGGGGCGGTCCTAGTTCCTTAGCTTCGGGTTAATCGGACTCCCGATGTGCGATCTAGACCTAATACGAAGTTTCATTTCATTCCGAGAGCAGACGGGAAATGAGTTTGGTTCTAAACTTTAGGGTAACCTAGCGCCAATGATTCTGCAACTTTTGGGTCTTGCAGATCGTATTTAAAGCGATCCTAACGGATTTCATGGCTAATCAAGTTTAGTACTTAGTTAACTTTGTTAAATTTCTAAAGAATTTAATCCTAAGTGATTTTCGTCTGAGGTGGAACTTAGTCCATTGTAGTTTGTATATAAAGTGATCTAAGTTATACTACTTAGCTAGTTTAAGATAGTGTCTAGGGCGAAGGTGCTTTGAAAAATTGAAAGCACAAGGTAGTGAAGGGTGGGATTTGTGAAGAAAATGGTTTAAGGAGCGATTTGAGGCTTTAATTGAGCGTTTAAGAAGTTAAACCTGTGTTAGGATTGATCCATTGCCTAAGGACGTCTAATCCCAGGTTGGCAAAAATCCGGGGCGTTACAATGATGGATGGGTTTCTCTCTAACAGGCATAGCCACGAGCATATGATTGACTAACATAGTCATCAGATAACCAAAGGGAATATCCCTATGACCTGGATGGAGATGAAACTGAATAATGGAGTGACAAATTAATGAAGGCAGAAAGATTTTCGCACCGAGAGATGACGGAATGCAAAACACGAACCATGAATGCAGTGAGTTCAGTTTTATTACCAGAACACGGATATAGATTTGAGATGAAAATCCTGTGAAGCACTCTGTGTCTGGGTAACAAATACCTTAAAGGAAGTGCATTACCTTTATGAGTCTAGTGAACATCCAAATTACATAAATCCCTAGTAAGCATTTGTCTTTCAGATTCTGAGATTTTATTAGATAATATATGAATCGGAATGCCCTCATCATTGATAGGGATTTCCATAAGGTGAGCTATCAAATGGTAATCCACAATAAATAAGCCTTCTTGAGTATCAATTTTAAAAGTTAAATTCTCAAGAGAAAAATCACAGATACATGCAACCATGGATTAGGCAATGGACTGGTATGCAGCTCCACCCCAATGTAAGATGTTATCCCATCCCACAGATTGCAACATAGGAAGGATACCAAATGAAGCAATGTGATTAACATTAACAGGATGCTCAACTATAACATTGCGCATACGCAAATCCCGAGCATCTGATGGATCATTTTTGGGAGATCGGAGATGACGTTGCGTAATAGATGCTGATCGAGATGAAGAGGGACCACGGGTAGTTTTCTTTTTACCCCTAGCATCCATTTTCAAAGGAGGAATCAAGGAAAACCCCAAACTTGCAATGAAAGAGCAAATAGATTCTACAAGAGTGAAATTTGAAGCACCAATAACAAGAATCTACAAGAAAATTGCAAAAGAACCACTAACCATGAAGTATCATGAAGATGGGTTCGACCGGTTGAGGCTAGGCTCATTGGTGAGACAAAAGTAAATGAAGAAGAAGAGCCAAGACCCTAAAATAAAGTGAATTCATGAGTTTCACGACTGGTCATAGATGTGCTCGATCGGTCGTGTACACTCACGACTGGTCGAGTACCGACCAAAATTTGTAATTTTTCAAATGATTTCAAAATTTAAGCAAATAAACCATCAAATATATGTACATTATGATATACCAAAGCATGCAAATTCAATTTAAATCGCATATACCGAGATCAAACTTTAACTTATTAAACCTGCTTTTGTCAAGCGGTTTAGTGAAAATGTCCACAAGTTGAGTCTCGGTTGGAATGTATTCCAAAGATATTAATTTTTCTTCCACTAATTCACGAATGAAATGAAATCTAATGTCAATATGCTTAGTACGTGAATGTTGAACTGAATTTTTTGAGATATTTATTGCACTGGAATTATCACAATACAAAATCATAGAATCCTGTGTAATTCCATAATCGCTTAACATGTGTTTCAACCAAATAAGCTGTGGACATGCATTATCAGATGCAATGTATTCAGCCTTAGCTGTTGATAGCGATATAGAACTTTGCTTCTTGCTAAACCAAGAAACAAGACAATTTCCGATGTAGAAACAACCATCACTGGTTGATTTCCTGTCATCAATGTTTCCAGCCCAGTCAGCATCTGAGTACCCGGCTAATTGAACACTAGTCTCATGAGGATACCGGAGACCCAGTTTAGCAAAACTTGCAACATATCGCATAATCCTCTTAACAGCAGTTAAGTGAGATTCTTTAGGATTTGACCGATAACAAGCACAAATACCAACACTCAAAGCGATATCTGGTCTACTTGCAGTCAAGTAAAACAAACTACCAATCAAACTACGATACAATTTAGGATCCACATCTTTACCTGTAGAGTCTTTTGAGAGTCTCAAAGTTGTACTCATAGGAGTATCAATATTTTTACCATTCTCAAATCCAAACTTTTTAATTAAGTTCAGAGCATATTTGGTTTGAGAGATAAAAATTCCATCAGGTTGTTGTTTCACTTGCAACCCTAGGAAATAATTTAATTCCCCAACCATGCTCATTTCTAACTTAGATTTCATTAAATCTGCAAACTCAACAGTCATGTTAGTATAGGTTGATCCATAAATAATATCATCAACATATATTTGAACCATTAGAATATCATCGTTATGTTTCTTAACAAAGAGCGTCTTATCAACACTTCCCATCTGAAAATTATGACTCAGTAAAAACTTAGTCATTTTTTCGTGCCATGCTCTGGGAGCTTGTTTCAGACTATAGAGAGCCTTTTTAAGACGATACACATGATCGGTAAGCTTAGGGTCTTCAAACCCTGTAGGTTGTTTAACATATACCACTTCATGTAAATCACCATTCAAAAAGGCACTCTTTACATCCATTTGGTAAATTTTAATTTTTCTAAAGCAAGCAATGGAAATAAAAAGTCTGATTAATTCAAGACGAGCTACAGGGGCAAAGGTTTCATCATAGTCAATACCTTCAATTTGTGTGTACCCCTGTACAACTAGCCTTGCTTTATTTCGAATAATATTTCCAAGTTCATCAGACTTGTTTTTGAAAATCCATTTTGTTCCAATAATATGTTTATCTTTAGGTTTAGGAACAAGGTACCAGACATCATTTCTGATAAACTGATTAAGTTCTTCCTGCATCGCAACTGTCCAGTTTTCATCAGAAAGTACTTCTTTCACGTTAACCGGTTCTATCTGGGATGTAAAGCATACGTAGTTACATATGTCCTCTAATTATCTACAAGTGCGCACACCAGTGAGAGGATTTCCAAGTATTTGAGAAGTTGGATGATCTTTAACAGTCCTTAATTCAAAATTAGTTTCACTTGATGAAGTTTCTGGTTTTTCAAGTATAAGAACTTCATCATTATCTGAACTAGGGGCAGGTGTATTCAAATAATCGTCAATTACAATATTTATTGACTCTTGAATCACACCGGTCTTGTTGTTTAGAATACGATATGCACGACTGTTTAAAGAATATCCTAAAAAGATCCCTCCATCACTTTTAGTGTCGAACTTTCTCAAATTTTCACGGTCACGCAAAATATAGCACTTGCTGCTAAAAACTCGAAAGTATTTGACAGAAGGCTTTTTCTCAAACCACATTTCATAAGCCGTTTTATTATTAGATTTGCAAATATAAACACGGTTAATAATGTAGCAGGCGGTATTCACTGCTTCAGCCCAGAGATTCCTAGGAAGCTTCATGCTATTTAACATAACATTTCCCATTTCTTGAAACACTCTATTTTTCTTCTCGACAATTCCATTTTGTTGAGGAGTCTTAGGTGCAGAGAATTCATGTGATATTCCCTGATCGCTACAGAATTTCTCAAAACTACTATTTTCAAACTCGGATCCATGATCACTACAGATCTTACTAACTTGAGAACATTTTTTAGTTTGGATCCGTTTTATAATCTTTTTCACTTCATCAAGGGTTTCTGATTTATCCCTCAAGAATTAAACCCAAGTGTATCTTGTATAATCATTTACGATAACCAAGATGTATTTTTTGTCACCTCGACTTTCCATTCTCATTGGTCCTATAAGATCCATGTGGAGAAGCTCGAGTGGTCTTGTGGTGGTATTGGAGTTCACCTTTTTGTGAGAGCTCCTAGTTTGTTTACCATGCTGGCATTCACCACAAATCTTATCTACTTTTTGCATCTTAGGTAGACCTCTAATTAGTTCTCCTTTGCTCAATCTGTATAAATTTCGGTAGTGTACATGTCCAAGGCATTTATGCCATAATTCTGTCTCATTGGTATGGACCATGTAGCACGTTTGGTTAGATGAGCAACCATCGCTTACTATATACCAGTTTTCAGAAGTTCTGCGACCAGTTAATATTATAGAACCCTTTTGTTTATAATTTCACAACCTTGATTAAAAAATTTAATACTATGGTTGTTATCGCATATTTGAGATATGCTTAACAGGTTGTGTTTTAAACCCTCAACATATAAAACATCTTTAAATAAGGGAAGGTTATAAAGTTGAACCGTACATTTGCCAATTATCTTGCAGTTGCTACCATCACCAAATGTGACTGACCCATCAGTTATATCTTTAAGATCGGTGAATAGAGCCTTGTCGCCTGTCATATGTTTGGAGCATCCACTATCTAGGTACCATTTTGAATAGCTTGAATCTTTGAAAGCAGTGTGAGCAACCAAATAGGCAACCTTAGGAACCCATTTCAGAACTATTTTGGGTTTAGGAGTATAGTTGATCTTCTTTTGTTTATAATTGTAAGAGTGACCTACTGAGTTAGATTTTAAGAGCTCCTTTAGTAAATCAATTATCTTTTCAGCTAGTGGGTTTCTGATCTGATTTTTAAAATTTATATAGCTGCTTTTAGATTTTTGAAAATTTTTTGTATTTTTAGAAAAAACTTGACTAGTACCTTTTCCTTTTGAGTTAGAAGTCTCTCCTTTCACAAAGTTGGGAGGAGTATTCTTTTGTTTAGGAGATGTATTTTTATCATAGCCCAACCCGGATCGATCACCACATTTTCTTGTTCCGAATAATAATTTTTCTAATTTTGGATCACCTTGGGCATATCTCCATATGTCCTTCAAACTCAGAAGAGAAGATACTTCATTTTTAAGTTTCTCATTTTCAGATTTCAAATCTTCAATCAGGGAGGTTTTGAATTTCAAATCACACTTTGATTTTTCAAAACAATCTAAAATTTGGGATTTTTCTAAAATAAGAGTTTCAAAACATTCTTTGAGTTTAAAAAACTTTTCTTTTTGAAGTTTAAGTTTGACAGCAATTTTATAACTTTCTTTATATAAGGCATTATAAGCATCTTGAAGATCTTCTTCATTTTCATGATCACTATCCAAATTTTCTTCACTTGTTGAATCATTGTGATCTGAAAAAGTAAACTTGGCTAGAGTCATAAGGGCTTTAACTTCATTACCCGACTCGGTTTCAGAATTTTCTAATTCAGAAGATGCTTCAGAACCAGACGATTCATCCCAAGTAGCCAACATACCCTTCCTTCTAAGTCTGTCCTTTTTAGCACATTTGTTTGCTAAATGCCCATATTTTTTGCAGTTGTAACATTGACTATCTTTCAAAGACTTCCAAGTTTTGGACTTAGGTTTAGATCATTTCTTTTCATTTGCCTTTTAAAAGTCGACCCTTTTCTTGCTTTTGAAAATTTTATAAAACTTTTTCACCAAAAGAGCCATATCATCTTCAGAATTTTCTAAATCTGAGTTTTCTTGAGAAATACCTTTAGATGATTTTAAAGTTATAGATTTACCTTTAGGAGCTTTAAAATTTAATTCATAGGTTTGTAAAGAACCAACTAGTTCTTCTACCCTCATATTATCCATATCACGAAGTTCCTGGATCACGGTTATTTTAGAATTGAACCATTCAGGAAGTGAGCATAGTATCTTTGCACACACTTTACTTTCTAGAATTTTATCGCCAAGACCCCATATTGAGTTTACAATGTCATTTAGTCTAGTGTAAAAGTCCATAAACATTTCATTTTCCTCCATATGAATTTCTTCAAATTTGGTTATGAGGAGTTGGACTTTAGACTTTTTAACAATTGATGTACCCTCGTGTGTCATTTCTAGTATATCCCAGGCTTGCTTTACAGTATCACAGGATATAATTCTTTTAAACTCATCCAGTGATAGTGCACAAGTGATTGCATTTAGTGCTTTAGCATTGGCACTATACTCACTTTTCTGAAGGGTAGTCCATAAATAATAAGCAGGTACAGACACAGTTTTTGAACCGTCGGATTCAGTTACTTCAATGATAGGAGGGTTCCATTCGGTCATTGTGGCTCGCCACACACTATCATCCATTGATTTGAGGAAGATCCTCATTCTGGCTTTCCAATAGGCATAGTTGGAGCCAACAAATGGTGGAGGCCTAGTGACTAAAAGGCTATCAAAATTTGACATCTTTTTATATAGCTTAGATCGTTAGCTCAGGAAATAAATCCAAATAAAAAGCAATAAGAACGAGCTATTAGGCTCTGATACCACTTGAAAAGGCTAAGCTATATGTCCTAGAGGGGGGTGAATATGACTATACCAAATTAAAATAAAATCAGCGAAATAAAATAAATCAATAGCCTTACAATTATAAATCAAATCACAATGCTGAAATCAAATCACCTTAATAAATAAGTATTGAGAGATTGATAGAAATTCAGTTCTAAGGACAATCTTACACCATAATAAACAAAGGCTTATGGTAGGACAACCTTATTTCTAGAACGTCTTTTGGATCAAGAACTCAATTTTAATAGAAATAAATGTATAGCAAAGAATTGAAATTAAATGCAGAAATATAGATCTAATTTATTATAACAATTCCCACACTTGCTTGAAATGTAAATTGTTACAACATTCACATCCACGTGTACATTTCACATAATTGAATGATAAAAGATATGAAAATTAAGCAAGCATTCAATCCACAAGACAAAGAGTTATAGTGGTTCGCCTATGTGTACACCAACTGTCTTTCAACAGCCACACAGAATGCTACTCCACTCCTAATATCCTCATACAGGGGATATTAGCGTTCACTATCAAATAGGTTTTCACAGGTTCACCCAAAACCTTTACAATTGTGTCTTTTTCACTTGGGCTTACACAATTCAAAAACCCCTCTTTTCTGAGTTTTCTGGCTCTCCTCAGATAACCAATTGTAACATCCTGAAAATCGAGGGTCGAGTAGTGACTCAACACCTGAGTTCCGGAACATCACTTATGTAACAAAATGAATGATGATTGAATGTTGTCTGTATTAGTGCATTGAACATGAGTGAGATTTAGCTAAAACAGCATATCATACTCCAGAGACAGTTAAATTGCAAGCAGAAGACTGTGATAGACATAAAATATAAAAACTGTGGTGAGTCTACAGAGTGTGATAATGTTACCAAGTTAACTAATTACAAGTACAAATCTAAAATATACCAAATGTGAGGAAGTGTAATGTCTTCTATCCCAAGTACCATAGCCCCGTCAATACACTACCGGGTCTTCATAGACCTGTCAGAGAGTTATATGTAGGAGAACTCCTCCTTAACATCTTAGTAGTAGTCCGGCTCTGCTTCATAAGCATCGCCATCACCTGAAACTCAACAAATCTGGTTGGAGTTGCAAACACTGTCCCGTAACATGGGAGTGAGTGATCAACTCAGTGGAACAATAAGGCATAGGTTAACATGTTATCAATTCAGTCAAGCAGTAATGATAAAGCAGTATAATCAAACAATTCTAAATACTCTTATTAATGCAAGTATGAATGCAGTCATGATGTATGCCCTTGCGAAACCACCCTCAGCGACACCATCTTACGTTCACGCATGCATTCATCCCTCAGTGCCCCACATCTACCAGGCACATGCAATGCTATGATGAACATGATTACCGAGTTGTTATTAGTCCATTTCAAACAGCAGTATTGGAAAACTAAGGTACCTCCCTTGTATCATTCCCAAACATGATCCATTCTAGGGTCGTCAGTCCTAGTTAATCTCATACGACAGTGTGTTTCTAGGTCGCTGCAGAGGCTGCCAGGGCTGTTACACGGAATCGTTGCACCACTCCCCCATCACCTCTTTAATGATTCATCACTATACAGATACAGGCCTAGTTCATACTCTATACACTGCGGCAAAACTCGTCGCCTCACCGGAAATTCAGAGTATGCTCGAGGTCACTACAAAGGGTTGTCAGGGCTGTTACACAGAATCGTTGCACCACTCCCCCATCACCTTATCAATGTAGGCCGACAGCACGAATATAGTGTCTCATACCTCCATAATCGGCTTACGAGTCTGGTTGCTCACTGGTCACTACGGGAAGTCACGTGGCCCCAGCGTAGGCCGACAGCTCGACCACAATGTCCCATACCACCATGCCCGTCTCATGAGTCTTAGCGGATCGAGGTACTATGGTTAAAAGGAATTTCATTGGTAAGTTTGGTACCCTAGGTTCAAGCAGTAGTGACGAAACATGGTGAACATACATTAGACAGATCGGGTTACTTGATGAGCTCGGCTAGCTCGAGCGCACAACAAGTTGAACGATATGAAGCGCAAAAGCACTTCGTGTATCCAACACTATCGCCAACCGAAGTATGACTCGGGTTCGTCGAACACATCTCACGTGGTAAATGAATCTCAGCAACGAATTCAATCCCGTTACCGATTGTCTGGACTATAATCATAGCCCCAATCACATTCAATTACAGATAGTCAAAGCAGTAATGGATCAAGATTCAAATCATAAAATCAAAGTATGATATTATCCGTTTAGGGATGTCAGGGCTGTTGCACAGAATCGTTACACCACTCCCCCATCACCCATGACGAATCATACAACATAAACATGAATTTAAACATACGCATTACATAAATAAAATCATACAAGCAGTTGAGCATGTTAACAAGCATATCATACAGCATATTATAAAGCATGTTATAAAGTATGTTATAGAGCACTACATAAATAGGAATACAAACACATATATTTCACAATCAAGCGGTTTAAGTAAACAACCTCATGGAGGAAATCATATATGTCTCTAAGGTAGTTGAGAATCCCATCTCAACACCCTCCTAAGGCATCAACATCCAAACACTTACTCATATAAGCATTTTCACAAACACTTAGCATACACTATTTCAACATACTTAGTGTATGTTAACAAACATGTATTAGGGCGAGTCCTTTCGCCAAGAAAATATTTTACGTATATATAGTATATTTATACAACAAATAATCCTTGCAAACACATCTCTAAAATATATATGTATACGGTACTTTCTACAATACAGTATTTCTACATACATAGTGTATATTAGTAAAACATGTATTTGGGCGAATCCTTTCGCCAAATAAGTAATTTATCCATATATCGTATATTCTTACAACAAATAATCATGTCAAACACATTTTCAAAATTTATACGTATACGGTATTTTCTACGAATACCTAGAATATGTAAAATTCCATAATCTACATCTTTAATCAAAACAGAAAACAGAAAGCACTTTGTACATGTGCAATTTCATGCAGATCATGAATCTATCATTATTTGACATTGAAAGCATTGAAAACCGTAACCTATACACCTAAAGTCCGCACCTTTTGTCGTAGATCGAAACGGAGTCGATAGAATTGCTAAGCTTCTGTATACGACAGTTTGGTAACCTATAGAATGAAATAGGTTAGCTATTTCATAACCTACAACCTTAACAACCCCAAAACAGATTAGGGTTAGGGTTTCTTACCTAGAAACGGAGTCGGAATCGCCGGGAATGCGATTAGAATGGAGCGGTTAAGCATGGATAGCAGCAGGGAAGCAAGGCAGGGAAGAATCTCTCACATCTCTCTCACTTTCTCTCTCTTTCCCTAGGGTTTTTCTCAAATTCGGATGGCTGAAATAAGAGAGGGTTTAAGGTCCTTATATAGGTTAGAACATAACCAAAATAGACCTCAAGTCAAGGTATACTTAGGTTATAACCAAAGTTGATCTTTTCTGTCTCAACGGAGCATTTCTGGAGGCCCCCCTTGAGCCAAAGGTCGGACTTAAGCTCACAAACTATGGATCTAGGTTCCATTAAGTTTTCGTTCCAGTAAGGTTCTCAGATCACGCGTGGCGGACCAGTTTCAGTTCAACGGTTAGTGGGTCCCGATCGGAGATTCCGAGTACATGTAAATGTTTATGAGATTTTTCCTGATCCGAGAGTGTATTTGGGTTAGATTCTGACGGTCTTGTTGCTTAATACTGATCCGCAAGCGACGAGTCTCAGATTACTATTCAAGATATTTATTTTGTAAAGAAACAAGTGTTCTTACACTCTCTCCCTCCGGACTCAAGCGAACAGTCGTGGGACACTATCTGGATTTGATTTCCAAGATGGTTGTCAAGCCCAGCGAGGCGGTCCTAAGTCCTTAACCTCGTATTATTCGAACTCCCGACGTGCGGTCCAGATCCGATACGAAGTTTCAACGTGCTCCCAAGAGCAGTCAGGTAATGAGATTGATCCTAGATTTTAGGGTAACCTAGCGTCAATGATTCTACAAGTTTTGGGTCTTGCAGATCGTATTTAAAGCGATTCTAGCGGATTTCGTATCTAATCTAGTTTTGCACTTAGTTACTTTGTCTCATTTCTAAAGGATTTAGTCCTATAAGATTTCTGTCTGAGGTGGTACTTAGTCCTTTGTAGTTTGTATATAAAGTGATACAAGTCATACTACTTAGCTAGTTTAAGATAGTGATAGTGTCTAGGGTGAAAGTACTTAGGAAAATTGAAAGAACAAGGTGGTGAAGGGTTGGATTTGTGAAGGAAATGGGTTCAGAAGTGATTTTTAGACTGTAGGATTCAGTTCTGACAAGTTAATAAGGTGTTAGGAGCGGCCCATTGTCTAAGAACGTCTAATTCCAGGTTGGCAAAAATCTGCGCTTTTACACCAATACAATGAGATTTTTCTGGCTTAACCTCAAACAAAATAAAAGAAATAAAATTTTACAGAATTGTAAAATACCTGGATTTCTCCTTTTCGTAACAGCTCGGTAGAACCAATTGGAGTAGATGATTGAATGTCAAAGTTCAATTTCCAATACTCACTTTAATATGGTTCTAAGTTCTAATAGATTTTAGGTTTTAACCAGTTGGGCATAGTTATATTTGATTTTGATTCCAAGAAGAAGGAATAAGGTAATTCCTCTTTTCAAATAAGATAGGAATATAGAAACAAAATCAAATTAAATAAGCTGGCAAAAAGAGAAAGCAATTATGCACAAAATAGCTTAAAAACAAACACAAACTTATCTCAGAGTGGAGCCTTGAAAATATTATGAATTGAATGAAAAACTCTGAAATTCGTGTTCAATTTATAGAAGCAGAAATCGCATCTACGACTGGTCTTAGGAACCTTCGACTGGTCGTAGCTCTAACGGATATTTGAAATAAGGAGCGTGATTTTTTAAAGTCGTTCCACGACTGGTCTTAGGGAACCTACGACCAGTCGTGGGTCACCTACGAATGGTCGTAGCTCTCTACGACTGGTCGTAGGACCATAGAATTGCTTACTGGACTTTAAGTCATAGACTTACGACTGGTCGAGATCGAGTCGAAGTCACTCTTACGACCAGTCGAAGGACCACTAGGACTGGTCGTAGGTGTACCAAAAAATTCTGAAAATTCTCAACAACTTAGGACTGGTCGTGAAATTTCTTGGACTGGTCGTGAAATTTCTTGGACTGGTCGAGTCAATGCCAGGACTGGTCGAACAGGGGCTAAGACTGGTCTTAGAACAGACCAAAACCCTATTAAAGATATAATTGAGTTATGTATCTAAAATGACCTACTCTAAGGTCAACCTAATAGTCATTTAAACCTAAAACATGTCGTATGGACATTGAACTTCAACCATTCAATGAATGTAGACATTTGAACCTCATCAAGCTTAATATCTTGAACTTGTTATAGCTTTAATCTTAAAATCTTCATCAGCTTGAAAACTACTTCATGCATTGCTCTTGAGTCTTGAAGTTGTTTCTTGAGTCTTGAACTTTAACATTGTAGCTTTGAACATTGATAGGATGATGAAGTACACTTTGTATTTCTTGAAGACATCCAATGTCATGAAGTGTTGATTCAGTGTCTTGAACACATATAAATCACCATACAAACATAAGACATAGATAGATGTTTTAACACATCAAAATTTGACAATCAAAGGAGCATGAGACCATAGCACTTACAGGGAGGTACCTTAGTTTTCCAATATTACTGTATGAAAAGGACTAATAACAACTCGGTAATCACGCTCATAATACAGCACTAAATGTGCCTGGCGTTGTGGAGCACTGAGGGATGAACGCATGCCGCGAACATAAGATGGTGTCGCACGAGGGTGGTTTGGCAAGGGCATGCATCATGACTACATTTCATACTTGCATTAATAAGAGTATTTAGGAGTATTTGATTGTATTGCTTTATCATTACTGCTTGACTGAATTGATAACATATTAACCTATGCTTTATTGTTTCACTGAGTTAGCTACTCACTCCCACGTTACGGGATGGCATTGTTGTCACGCCCCAAACTCAGAAACCGGGCTCACAAAATTCCCAATCACCGAATCCGACGCTGACAGCCTCCGTAGAACCCCATTCTCGGCTCCCAACGCCCATACGCCAGGTTCCGATCCTGGGATGCTACAAGGAGGATTTCTAATAATCAATTTGATGAGTATAACCACAAGCATAACCCATGAACAATAACCACAAGAACACCATCACGAAATCCACAGTGATAAAAAACTTTGAGTACAAGGTGTATAAAAGGAAATACAAGATAGCGCAAATAACAAAAAAAACTCCAGAAGCTCGGCTGCACACTCCAACTGCGGCGAGTCTACGGCTGCGTCCTGGCGTCACCTGCACGCATCAATCGTGCATAAGCTTATGGAAAGCTTAGAGGGTGGTGTAAGTGTGTGCGCAATATGAGCGTGCTCAGAATGCATGGTCAGAGTAATGCGAAAACATGTTGATGAGTACATGAATACAGTCAGCCGTGCCAAGGCTATGCAATGCGAGATAAGAATACTATCGGCTATGCCAATGCCATGCGATGCATAATGCAATTCAAGCATGCCAATCCACATCCAAATCCTCATGTCAATACAGTTCTCAGTCTGGATAATCACCGGGGTCTAGTACACTCTACGCCAGCTTGTCGTCCCTATCCAGACGCACAACTGGAAGAGCGAAAGAGACCTCACTATCTGCCTGCCAATATCAAGCCCGGATCGTCGATAGCGGACCGATTCCTCAAGCTGGGCAAACTCAACCTAGAAATTGCCCCCTCACTCAGGCAGGTAAGGTCACACCCCTTTCCAACCGACCACGACACAGTGGGAGACGCAGCCTCCTGGTATTCGGCTCTCATGCACTCGTACATCCACTCGGTCTCGACGTTGGAGTCATCCTCTGGTACCATCGGGTTTAGGGATTTTCACCCAGGGACATCTATGGTGCCCGTATGCTAGAACCAAATATTTCCGGTATCCAATCTAACCACCCACGATGTGTCTGTGGAGGCTATGGCCCTGGTGTTGCTAGGGCATAAGTAACTACAATCACACAATGCAAGTGCATGAGTCACACTACCAGTAATGCAATAGTCCTGCGTAAACCATGCGCTCATGCAGGGCAACTCCGCCTATCAGGGAGCCCGTAACAGTCTGTCCGAAGGTATATGCTATGATCAGTCACCCCTCATCTCAAGCATGCATATGATGCGAATGATCATGATTCATGGGGCAGCACTATACTTATGGTATGATAATGGGGGTTGCTCAAAGTGAAGATGGGCCTAAACGGACTACAGAGTACAAGTATGGACCTATCAGTGGGCCTTAAGGAGTGTGACAATGCGGACATTTAACCAACATTATCCTTACAATGTGGACGTCAAACCAACATTGTTCCCAAGGCATAGCCCGCCATAAAGTACCATTACACAAACCATAGGAAATCACACATTGCAATGGACCAATATACATCTCATTAGGCCTCGACCCATAGTCCTCAGATACATCAAATGGGCCATCTCATATGGGCCTTATATAAATCAAGTGGGCCGCATTAGTGGGCCTTATGTACATTGCAATGGGCCATAACTCATGGGCCTTTAAATACCTCAAATGGGCCGAATCACATGGGCCTTATGTATATACCAAGGTGGGCCTCAACAATGGCCATAAATACATTAATATGGGCCTCATCACATGGGCCTCACATATGCACTAAGGTGGGCCTAATCACATGGATCAAATGGGCCAAACCACCATTAAAATTCCCAAGGCCCGCCATAATGTATACAATATATAATATAATATATAAATGATAAATATATATATATATATAATATACATAATATATACAATCTTATATAAATAATATATACATATATATAGGGAGAAGGTACAATGAGCTCGAGCTAACAATTAAGCTCCCATGAGCTCAAGCCGAGTGGACCCCACGGCTGATGTTTGTCAAACATCTAACCCATCAGTCAGATACACTATTCAATGGTGGGCCTAGATCTCAAAAATCAAATCAATCCGTGACTTGTGCAGGCCACACCACATGCAGAAGTGGAGAGGGCCGTGCACCATTTAAAACATTCATAACCATTTTGAGGGCCACCGAGATGTGGTTTTGCAAATCCAGCCCATCCATTATGGGTGTCCCACTTGATTGAGGTTCGGACCAAGTTTCGTGCGCATGCCAAATCTGTGGGGCCCACCGTCCCAGCAAAGGTGGACGGTGTGAAACACATACATCACAGTGGGCTCCACTGTCCGCTGGACGGTGGAAGTAAAACACATACATTACAGTGGGTACCACCATCCGCCTGGACGGTGGTACAGCAACACATGCATCACTGTGGGCTCCACGTGGGGCCCACCATAACATTTATTTTTCATCCAAACCATTGAAAGGGTCACACAGACCTGGGTGAATAGGAAAAATAAATATCAGATTGGTTCAAAACTCCCGTGGGCCTAAAAAAAGGATTTCAGTGGTAGAGTTCAATCATCATTGTTTCTTATGGTGTGGACCACCTGAGGTCCGGATCAAGCTGATTTTCGGAAGGGACCCACCTCAGGGGGTGGTCCACCTCATGGACGGTGTGGATTTCAAATAAACATCAAGGTGGGGCCCACGGATGGGGCCATGGGTCCCTGGCCGTTTCACGCCCTCCAGCGCCTACGCGCTCTGACAAGGCAAAGAAGAACAACCGCCGTTTTTGCTTTTTTTTTTTTTTTTTTTGAAAATAAGTAATACTGTGGTTTTTCCCGTGTGGGGCCCGCATCAGTTGGATCCAACCCAACTATCGGTCGGTGGGGCTCGGGACAAGCCAAATGAGTCCAATATTGAGCATATTTCAGAGTACCAAAAATATTAGAGTGGATTTTTAATGGTACAGCCACTATCTTCTATGTTATGGCCCACCAAATGATCAAACTAGCTTTATTTTTTGGCTCAACGCCTAAAATGAGCTAAGAAAAGGGATGGACGGCTTGGATTAAAAACATACATCAGGGTGGGGCCTACATGGGCAGCCCTTTCCAAAACCACTTTCTTTTTCATTTGCTACTGGCGTTAATACACCCACCGTCAACTCGTTAGCAACGTCCAGCGTCCCTGGATGCTGGACAGTTGCATATAACACATGTATTTAAGGTGGGCCCCATCCACTGACATGCTATCAGGGTATCAGGGTGGGCCACTAAATGGTTGGGTGACGTGCATAAAGTACACATCAAGGTGAGGTCCATTTGATGGACGGTTTGGACAAGGTGGGCCATACAATCAAATCATCACACATAAAACAAATGGTAAAGAGACAGAGAGAGAGAGAAGTTGGGACACACGTCTGATGGAGGGACCCCAACATTATGGGCCCTCCCTTGCATCCAATCATACATAAAAAAAAATTAATCAAAGTGAGCCATCGGCCACATCTTAGGGTCCAAAGTGAGATCCACACCATTGATTGGTAGGCCCCACTTGACCCATCATGAAAACATGAAAAACCTATCCTATAAAGCACCCACCGGTTGATCTCTTCGGTCCGTTGGAACGCCACCCTCCTTGTGCTCCTCTTTGATGGTGGAGATGGGAAATGGATGGCTAGGATGATGAGTTTTGGAATGGGAATGGTGGGCCACAAATCACTTTTCTCTCATGGAAGGCTTGAACGTGGGATTTTTTTCCTTGCTTGGGAATGTGGAGAAATGAGAAGGAGAGAGAGTGATGTGAGGTGAGTGATGTGAGGTGATGGATGTGTTACTTGACTAGGTATGGGTGTGTAAGAGAGAGGGTAAGAAAGAGTTGACTTTGGAGAGAGAAAGCATGGGTTGCTTGTACTTGACATTGAATTGATTGATTAATTGATGTGATTGATTGATTGATGGGATTGATTTGACATTGTGTAGAGATTCTCTTGAGATCGAGAAAGCGCGGCATTTCGTCGAAATAAACGCCGACTCATATCTTCTGGTCAGGGTATCGGATCGGTGCGTGAGTCGCGGCGTTGGAACCGCGGCGACAGTGCGATCGCAATGATACAGGTCTCAGATTAAACTGACTCGAATCTAAAGGATACGACTTACGATCGATCGCAACATCGATTATCAGTCGCAGATTGCCGGACTTCGACGAAAATGATCGCAGGATTCATCGGAACAGTACGAACTAGGATACAGGTCTTACAATTGTATACACCAACCAGACTCTGTCTTAGATATAGGTGTTGACGAGACGTAGGATGCTGAGCCTGATTACTACAATGATCAAGATGAGTTCTCCTACATGTAGTTCTCTAGAGGCTTCGCTTAGGCCATTCAGATGACGGGGCTACAGGGTTTACCATTATAGTTGTACCATTTTTTTTGGCATTTTGATTTTGAAACTAATACATGTATATGGTGACTCAGTAAGGTGTTCATACTCTGGAGACCGATAGTGACCGTTTCTGGCTTTATATACATTTATATATATCTTTCAGTCTTCCGCTTGCGTTTTATAACTTGATCTGGAGTATGAATTACTGTTTTGGTATAATCTCACTCATGATTATTACACTAACACAGACAACATTTAATCATAAGCATTTATGTTGCATAAGTGATGTTTTGGAACTCGGGTGTTGAGTTGCTACTCGACCCCCAATTTTCAGGGCGTTACAATTCCACATTATGACGATCACTACATATGATGAGCCATACATACTATGTTAGGCATGCATCTCATATAGATTGTTTGCACATACTGATATCTCATGTATTAGTGAAGTACGAGACGTATCAGAACCCTTTTACTTTACTTTTATGAATCTCTTGAATTATTGTTAATCTTAAAGGATAACCTTTACTATAAGTAGGGTATTGACCCTCTCCCAACCGTACAGATGATGTAAGTGATGTATAGATCAAAGACTTAGAGAATACTTCCCTATAGAAGATTATCTTGAAAGACTAAGAAGACAGTTTTACTATTTAGTTTTATACTTCCGTTGTTAACTCTGATATTGTAATTAACCTCCCTTTATGAGGCCATTTGATTATTCTTTTATTCTGATGAAATATAATCAATGCAATTGATTTTATTCTTGTGAATGTTACCTTCATGAATGTATTTAGATGTAATCAAATGAAAAAAAAAAGTGCGATTTTCTGAAGCATCCAATTTATACATCATTAATACCTGGTTTCCTCGGGCACGAGTTGTAACACCCCGTACTTCCAGTACTCGAGTGTTAACATGTGACCCAATTTAATAGTTAAGTGAGCGTTCATAGTTGAAATCCGACTGTTCTAAATAGTTCCCGTCCATATATCAAGCTATCCATCTGTTATCCTTCAGGATGGACCGTCACATCATGAGGAAGATCTATCCCTAGGATTTTAATTCCCTAGGTACACAGATCTAACCAACCACCAGGGCTACCTTTGTAAGGCCCATCATTCTTAAATGCAAACAGGCTATCGGTCCATGGAGCAAATTGAAATCAATTTAATCTTTGTTTTTGAAAAAAATATAAAACTTAGCATTACGAGACTATAATAGAAATTATTCTGTGTAGTCCACTAATGCATGTGACCCATCTTAAATTTGGAGACCAAGGCCTAGTAAGAACTTGCAGACTTAATAGATGCCACTGACAGGAAATAAAATAAGGTTTGGCCTTAAAAAGAAGATAATAAAAATAATTATGATAATAATAGAAAGTAATTTTATGATGTATAACTGAATTATAAATATCAACGTAGTATTACATATTTTGTACAAAAATTATGAGATATTAATTTTAATTAGATGGTATATTATTTAACAATGTGATTTCAAAAGAGATGTTGTACAATTTTCAATCCATACACATGTGTAACATGGTATTGAATATTGAGAATTATATATTAATAAATATGTAGCATGTTAATATAAAAAATATATATATAATAATAATAATAAATAACTATATATATGTATCATTTTTTTTAACCATTTTAAATACAAGTGAATCCATATTAATATTAATCGTAGTTAATAATGCATGATGAAAGCCTTAAATGGACCCTTGAACTATTCTAGCCGTTGACATTCAGTTTCGAGCCAATCCGACCATTAGATTAGTGGGAAACCACCCTCAGGACTACAGATCAAGTGGTGGGCCCCACCTAGACCTTGGATCTGCTCCATCTTTGGTTTAGGGCCCCTATATAGGGACCCATAACCAAATGAACGGTGTGGATATCTCCCAAACAGCACGATAAACCCCACATATGGTGCGTGTACACCTTGGACTACCAACATAAGACATGCACTGGATAGAGTTGCTCGGTCAAACTACCTTTGACCGAGCAAAAATCTCAAAATTTGCTGGCATCCCTCCCGCCATCAAAGATTTGAAACTGTGAATTTTCAAGCCCCAAGTTGAGCCTCACCAAGCACTTTCCGGACGATCCAAACCGTCCATTTCACTTGTGGTGGCCCACTGAACAAAAGGGTATAGGGCCCTTGACTCATGCATTGAAACAATGAAGATCGGCCCCAACCGTCCATTTCCTTCATGAGGGGCTGAGATTCAACGAGATGGGCCATCAGGTGACTTCTTGGGCAAGCCAACACCCCATGGACCAGAGGTTTTAGTTCTTCCTCCTTACCAGCTGAGAAAGGTCTTCTCATGACCAGAAACGGCCAAGCAAGCCTTTAGGGCCTGTTTGATTCAGCGAATTCGCTGGAAATGCTATTTCGCCTGCACATTTATTACTTTCCAGGGAAATGCAGCGCAGTGTCGGAAGTCATTATACTGATCGCATGTGTTTGAAAAAATATCCGTTCCGCGTGCATTTACAATTCCCGCGTTTGATGAGGCACGAAAGTGCAGGAGGGCAGAGTGGTCATCAGTTAGCGTAGTATTAAAGATATCCAGGGAAATGATCCGAAAGTTGCGGTACCGTACCATTTTTCACGCCAACATGTTGTGTTCTCAGGACATCAGCACCATAAAAAGGGTGGGTCACACCATGAAGATTACCATTCTGGAAAATCATCCTCGTCTGCTTACCATGTGATTCAAACCGTTCATTGCCCATTGATTACAGCCATGTGGGCCACATGATGATCGGACCATCATGATTTTTCCCAACCAATCTTCATGGTGGGCCCACCCTTTTTCATGGTGCCGATGTCCTACAGAAGTAGTACATTAGTGGGAAAGATGGTATTGTACCACAGATGTTGTGCCTTGTCTGTAGGTGATCAGGTCTCAGACGTGAATAGAAACTGATGAGATGTTGAAATGACAGACATGGAGGAGGCTTCCATTTTCTCGATGGCTTTGATTACTATACAAGGGACAAGATGGATGGTTGTACTTGCTTGAGTGATATGGACAGGAGAACCTGCAGAATTAGCATATTAGTGACATATCCGCAAGCGTTCATCAGGTGGAGACTACTGTGGGAACTCTAATTAACTAAAAAATATTAGTGTTCTAAAATTAGAATGGCTGTAATTATTTGAGGAAATTCTAATGGACCATGGTTAATTTAAAAATATGGACTATATAATAAAAATGCTTGTTTTATTTTTGGATAAATAAAATTTCCAGTTTTATATAACTGATGAATGGTCTTAATCTATCACACGTATACAAAGTTAGCACGTGTATCGCGACGATTACGTGTGCATCGAGTGAGAAGAAGGTGACGCTAAAATAAATGGTCCAGTATCTTTGGGCCGTGGTTACTTCAGAGGTGGACCCACGGTCAGGATCACGGTCAGGATCCCACCCACACCTGTTTCCGGGATCGCAGCCAAGTCGAGCTCCTGCTTTTGTGTACAGCTGGCAGAGTCATGGAAGATCCAGACCTGGTCATCCGGCTGTTTTGACCGTTCATCAATAGCGCACAGGTCTTATGGACCCTAACACAATAAGTGGGGCCCACTGTATTATTTGGGGCATCAGGACACTAGGAAACAGATTGCCTACTCCTATCATCATCTGTACTAATTGACGGCATGGATATACAACACATACATCAAAGTGGGCCCAAAGTCAGCGAAACACCCACTAATGTGCTACCCAGGTAAATCCATACCTGTTTGATCAGTTACCTGGATTCAATATTATAATAGCATTAAAACAGCAAGTTATGAACGGTTAAAGTACAACAAGAAAAATATTATAATAGCATTAAAACAGCAAGTTGTCTGACCAAAAGATAATTACCCAAAAAATATACGCAGTAAAAATTGTTTAACATTCCAAAAGACCACAATATCCACCACACATACATCACGGATATACGACCATTAACTGAAAAACCATAACTATAACAACAACACTGAAAATAATATACAAAACCAGCAACGAGTCACGAGGGACGTCACTACAGCCACAATACGTCCCTCGGTGGGCTGTCCGTGAAGTCGCTGGTGTTGTCGGATATGGAAGATCATGACTCGGGTAATAAAATCCAGACGCATCGAATACACCAAGGCTTGCCTGATTGGGTACGACGTCACCTACGAACCTGCTCCAGGCAATAAATGCCTCCTCTGCATACTTGAAAGATTTGAACCGAGCATTAGAATAGCCCTCGACTTGAGCCTTACAATCCTCCCACGAGTAATAAATACCTGGTTGTCTTCCTACGAAGACAACATAAATTTTTCCCATCTGTCCAAACAAAAGAAGTCATTAATGATATTTAGATTATCGATATTTATCAGCAATTACCTGTTGGGTAATATGTCAGTGGCGTAAGTGTCGCCATAACTTGCATGAAACTTAGGCCTGCATGTAATTCAAATTAATAGCAAAAAACCCTATCAATGCACATGTTGTGTTCAAGTATTAACAACGAGTGATGTGTTATCCAAAAGTGCAACAAGAAACAAGTAAAAATATCCAAAATTAAGTTTTCCAGGTCCAAAATATAATATAGTTCAAATTTGTCTTAAGGCAAAACCCATGAAACACTACTTCCAACCAGTCAAATTTTACAAAATGTTCTTTCATACTTGGGGTCCACCTCCATTCAGCAACATTTTTATGAATGAAATTCTCTTCTCGATGGGAAAGTTAAGGAAGGAGGCCCCATACGCTTCTTCTTTCGAAAGCAACTTCGTCGCCCATAGGATCTCATCAGCCGTCAATCCCTCCATCTCTCCCAAAGCCGGTATAATTTGAGCCATCCGAGCAAAGTTCGGACCCCTGTCGATTGAAATGGCAATTGACTTCATCGCACCCCCAAATCAACTATCCCGGTGCCAATCATATCAACAGGTCGCTCCACCCTCGATCGCTTTTTTGAATTAACCGTGGAATTCGTGCTGCGGGAGGCATTCCCGTTCTGTGTGGGACTCGGATGAGGAATGTTGTCGCCTCCAGGGTTGTCATCAGACCAATGGATATGCGGTGCATCATCGCCGCGATCTTCAGAAGATAATAGGTTAATATCATCATTTAGATCAACAGTGTGGTTGGACGACACATCTGTATCTCTCCATCGATTAGTGGTTGTAGAGGGAGGGAAGTTGCCAGTGGCAGCTGCTTTACCAGTAGCCCTGTCGTTTTCGAAAATAAACTCGAGATCATCATATCTGGGCATGGGTTTGCCCCGAAACTGGGTAGCATCTGGATGAGACTAGACATGACACAAAAAAATAACTAGTCATTAACATTGCATTTTCTATGATGAGATATGATGTAACTATTAAAGAAACTATACCTTAACGTAGTCCAGCCACACTTCTTCTGATGCGACGACAAGTTGTAGGTCTGGATCCCATCCAAAACCAGACGTACTTCGTAGATCTTTGACAATGAAGAAGTTTCTTCTCACTGTGCGGATGCGATTTTTTACGTTCGCATTAGTGATCTTGAGGCGCAACTTCAACATCATATTTTCAACAATTCCTGTAAAGGAATCTATTTTAAATCCAGCACCACTTCGTCTTCCAGCAATGACTAGCTCCATTAGTCCGTCAATTAGTACGTCGTCCATGTCCTTCGTCCAACGAAGGACACCTCCATAGGACTGGTCATTAGTTCCACTGTTTAGTGTATGCTTCCTGGGCGATCTCCTTGGAATACTACTAGGTGATCCCAGTTGATATTTCATCGGCGTAGATAGTACAAATCGTCTATTTGGTAACATGGAGCCAGATTGGTCTACCTCAATCTGTGAGAAGATAAATGATGCGACGACAAGTTCAAACAATCATTCTACCGCATAAGTAAATAATATGAAGTTTATCCAATTTTTTTTTCCTAAAAAAAAAAGCTTGCATATTAAATATAACAAAATATGTCACAGAGAAATGAGTAATCTAATCTGGACAGTCTTGAATGATGCTCCAAAAACCATCGTTGATGTACGTGTCATTACAATGCATTTAATTTGTTTAACTCACTAGATTAGCTTGGTTCCACATTCTGGCAGCTATTTCATCGCGTTTTCTAGCCCACCCATCTCTTTCTTGTGGAGTGACATTCAAAAGCACACGACCTTCATCGAGGACAGATACTTCTGTAGGTGATGGAATCACACCATCGGCACCACATGAACTTGACGACTCCTCAAACTCAAACATGTCATCGTCTCCAGATATTCTTATGAAGTTATGTAAGACACAACAAGCTAGCATTAACTTTACTTGAGTATGTATAGGATATTGTGGAGTAGTCTTCAGAATTGGGAACCTTGCTTTCAAAACTCCAAAACATCTTTCTATTACATTCCTTAGTTGTGCATGGCGATAATTGAATAACTCCTGAGCATTGGATGGTTTCCGACCAGTACGATACTCATTGAGATGGTAACGTACACCGCGATATGGGGCCATGAAACCTGGTGAGTGCGCATATCCTGCATCAACTACGTAATATTTACCTACATTGTAGAATTAATTTATGATCAATACCAAATCTTATTCGTTTGATGTTATAAAGCCATCTGAGTACTTGTTGTCTATGGGTTTACCACGAGGTATTACGAAAGGATCGCTCGGGTGAGTCAAGGCACTCTGCAAAACGCGTGCATCGGATGCGGAACCTTCCCATCCCGCTAACACGTACACGAACTTCATGTCGAACTTACAAGCAGCCATGACATTTTGTGATATGTATCCTTTCCTGTTTCGATAGACAGCACTATCTGCAGATGCTACGAAAGCTGGGATGTGTGTCCCATCAATTGCTCTGATACAATCCTAATTTAAACTTATTGATCATTATGTGATATTGGCATAAGTAATTTAATCATCTTAACATCGTAATCAATTGTGATGAGTATATGTATTATCATACCTGAAAGTATTCCGCCCAATGTGGGTTTGATGAAATCTCAGATGCGGTATCGAGTGTAGGTAGTGTAACAAAGTCTGCATATAAAGAGACTACTGCATCCAAGACTCGATTAAAATATCGACTCACGGTTTCGCCTGACCTTAGAAAATGATGTCCAATCACTCGGTTCCGGACATTGTGGCTTAATGTATGAAGGAACATGACAAGTTGTTCTTCCATACTAACGTGCTTCGCATCCGCCAACAGTTCCTTATCTCGCAAGATTGAGCAAAGATTGAAAAACGTAATCTTTTTCATCCGTAGTTGCGAAACACAATCAGTCTCCCTTGCCCTAATAATCCCATTGATAATACGGGCACGGTCATGATCAGCAGACCTAGGAGGGTTTCTGAAGAGGTAAGTGCGACAATACTCCCTGTACAAATTTGCTATGCAGCAGATCCCATGGCCAATATTACTGCAAAGAATTCCAACTCTTCATCCGTCCAGCCGCTTCCAGCCATGGTGATTCACCTCTCTTTATATAAGATGCATATGAACTTGATTAGAACGATGACATGATAATTTTTTATGATGACTAAAATTTTGGTGGATGACCAACTGTATTGTTGACCATGCTAACTGTAGTCCATCTACCCATCTTAATAGATTATTTTATGTAGAGTTATTGATTCTAACAGTGTGGCCCACCTGATAAGTGAGAGGGATTTATTTTTGTGTCAAGCGATCTCACAGTGCATTTTCATAGTACTGATGTCTGGTAGGGTTCTTTGATCAGTTCTCTGGGCCATACTAGCGTTCCCACTCTCCTTAGAAAATGTACAATCTATATTCAAAGCACATGTGTGGCTTATGTGACGAGTGGATTGGTCTGATTTCTGGGTTAGTTCATGTTCAAGCCGTGAATTATTTGGTAAACATATGGGATCTCATGAACACCTGCGGCATACCACATTGTCACGTGACGCTTGCATGGGCGAGCATTTCTTTCCCATTTTATTCATTACGAATGGATTTTTATTTTATTTATTCATTTATTTTTGACGATGGATGCACTTTGAAACTGTCCACATGGAGTGCTTCCAAGTCAAACTAAGTCGTCCAAATAGTGGGCCCCTCACCCATATAACGTCGTAACTAGGCCGATGGAAATCCGTGGACTCTTCAGATGAAAAAACAGTGATGGGTCCAATTCAATCAAATGTGTGCTTAGGATCCATCTAAAGCCAGTATTTGGACGGGTGCGGATTCGGTACTACCCCTGCCCGTCCAGAGCTCAAGACGGGCTGGACGTGTAGCCCATTGATTAGCGGAGAGTGGTTACGTCGGATAGCAGTGACACGTCATCAAACGGAACAGAGTTTTCCAAAAAAATCCAAACGTTTTTTTTTTCGTCTTCAACTGAGTTGATGTCATCAACTTATGTGGGCCCTACCATGATGTATGTTGTGTATCCACACCGTCCATCCATTTGGAGAGATAATATTAGGGCATAATACAAAGAATGAGTCAGATCCAAAGCTCTAGTGGACCCCACCACAGAAAATAGTGGAAAAATTGACGCCCACCATTAAAAAGATCTAAGGGCCATGAAAGTTTTCGATCAAGCAGATATTTATGTTTTCCTTCTTTCATGTCTACTTTAGCACATGAATAGGTTAGATCTGAAATAAACATCAAGGTGGACCTCCTAAAGGTTTCAACTGTGGGCGTCATTCTCTCCACCGTTTTCTGTGGTGGGGTCCACTACAGCCATGGGTCCACCGCCGTTCATGCCTTTTATAAACTCCGTCCATCAGTTTTATCACCTAAATTTAGGGCTTTAACCAAAATATCAAGCATATCCAAATCTCAAGTGGACTACACTACTGGAAACAGTGTGAATTGACGTATACTGTTGAAAAATTCTTCAGAGGCAAGATAAGTTTTAGATCAAGCTGATATTTGTGTTTTCCCTTCATCTATGTCATTGTGATCTTATGAACCGTTTGGATGACAAACAAACATCATTGGGCCTTAGAAAGGTTTCAACAGTGGTAATAAATAATTCCACTGTTTCCTGTAGTATGGTCTATTTAAGCTATAGATATACTTTAAATTTGGGTTGAACCCTTAAAATGATCTGAAAAATCAGATGGACAGCGTTGATTAAAACACATGAAGTCATAGTGGGCTAACAGAGTTTACTCAATACAATAACGCAATGCCATTTGGTAATTGTACGAAGTGACGTAACCCAGTCCTATGGCCCCACCATGATATATGTTTTGTATCCACACCATTCATCCATTTGGAGAGATCATATTTGATCATGGTCCAAACAATGAATTAGATCCAAATCTCGAGTGGACCCCACCATACAAAAACAGTGGAGAGAGCGACGCTTATCATTACAAAGTTATAAGGGCAACAAAATTCCATGTAACTATGAACACGTAGGATGGCCAATAAACATCACGGCGGGCCTTAGCAAAATTCCAACGGTGCGAATAATCACCGTTTGTTGCTTTGGTGTGGTCCGCTTGATTAATGGATTTCAATTGTTTTTAGATTATACCATAATATGAACGGAAAAAAATGGATGAACGGTGTGGATAAGGCCCACTCTACACGGTGTCCTCTCAAAGCTCCTGCCCGTTCACGGTCGGAGATGGTTGAGGTTAAGACACAATCTGCATTCAAGGCTTGCCAGAGGATTGACAATGACATCTAACCACCCCAAGCTGGGAACGGATTGGCTACTCCCCCTGCCCCCAGCCATTGGCAGGTGGTCGGAGGTCGGTGCTTAATGGGCCCCACCATGGTGTATGTGTTCCATCTATGCCGTTCATCTATTTTTCTAGAACATTTTATGTTACGAGACCAAAAATGAGGTATATTCCAATATCAAGTGGACCACGTTACAGAAAACAGTGTTGAATGAATGTCGACCATTAAAAACTGTTTACGGGCCATAACAGTTTTGTATGAATCTGATATTTGGTTTTTCCCTTCATCTGGCATTGTATGATATAATCAACATATTGGATGTCAAACAGATAGTACAGTGGGCCTTAGGAGCCTTTAAATGGTGAATATCCAATCACTATTTTTTCTTGTGGTGTGGTCCACCTGAGATCTATATCCCTCTCACTTTTCGGATGAAACCCTAAAACTGATCTGTAAAAATGGATGAACGGAATGGATGAAACCATACATGAACAGTAGGACCCACAAGGCATCGAACAGTAGCCACGGGCCGGTGGCAGGGGGGAGTAGCAAACAGTGTTCTTCTCTTTCAACGTAGCCTATAAACCCACAAAAAAAAATATATATATATATATCTTCTTACTCCATTGCAGGAGCTTTCTTTCAACCAGATGACCATCAGATTCGTGGACTTAAAATCTAAAAATGACATATATCCAACGGCCCCTCACAGATTACATCATATCAAGTGCTGACGATGGATGCGCGTACCTGATCTTGGGTACTCGCCGAAGCTTTATCAAAGGTGGAAGATGAACAGTACGGACCTGAAAATCTGAAGAACAAAAGACGGGTTAGGGCGAATATCAGTATCATCCAATACTCGAAACAGCAGGGATGGTGGACGATGTATCTACCTGCGAGGAAGGTTGAACGGGGTTGGAGGCGTTCATTTGATAGGAGATGGAAATATATAGATTTCACGAAGAGTCGTGCTCTCGCGGAGCATGGCATTGAGCGAGTCTTATCTTGCAAGATCGGCCCGCAGCCACCTGGGGAAATCTCAAGATTTCTCAGGGATTTGCTGTGTTGCATTTACACTGGCTGATTCTCATCCATCAAACGCGGGAAAGCGTCATCATTACGGTTTTTTCCGCGATTTCCCATAACACCCAAAATCAAACAGGCCCTTAGGGAAGAAAAAGCGATTTTTCCATTTTTAGATACAGGAGGCTGGCACGCTTGTGACTGTCCCCTGGAGCCACGTGGCATGATCTTAGCCCATCCCAGTGGGTAGTACAAGATGAGGGACTGAAATATTTCATCTCATGAGAAAATGGTGAGAACCAAGCTTTCTCATGAGATGGATCAAGACCCACATTTTTGTTATCCGGAAAGTGGGCCCCACACTGATCATGGACCCCATCTGGTCTGTTTAAACGGACCAGATCACCCCAAAACACCTTAAGCAGTGATCTGCCATTAACAGCCCGATCATCTTCCCCGATAACTCATCCAAACACGATCACGTGGTGGGCCCCATTTGGCCAGAAAAATACACCGTTCGGGAGCCTAACGTACTACTAATCCATCCCCAAACATGGACGGGCCCATGCAGGACCATTTTTGCAATCACGACCGTTAGATGGGGAGAGCCACTTTCCAACCGTTGGAAGCTCTCTCCCACGCCTATAAATTTGGGCACTTGTGCCCTCAGTTTTCACACTAGAGAAAGAAAGGGGAAAGGAGGAGAGAGAGAAAGAGAGAGAGAGAGAGAGAGAGAGAGAGAGAGAGAGAGAGAGTGTGTGGTGGACGTGGGTGCACCAGTCCGGCCAGATAAGCTGCCCAAAACCTTTTTCCTCTTCATTCCATCTGCCCTATTGAAAGCCACATTTTAGGCTAAATGTGGCCTGAAAGCAGGCTCTATGTGAGGCCAAAAACGGCTTGTAAGTGGCCTCAGCAAGGTGCTTAAAAGCAACTTATCAACAGGCCCTGTTTAGGGCCGAACAGTGGCATCAAAATGGCCCCAGCTGGGGGCTGAAACTTAGTCCAGAAACTCGGATGAAAACACCCCGGTTTCGGGCCATTCTTTGACAGAGAAAGTGGCAGCCACCGTGCCTCTGCTGGGCGCTGATACGGGTCGAAAAACAGCCGAGAAACGGGCCATGTTTGAGCTGAAAAATAGGGCAGAAACGGCCTCCAAATAGCCTGCGACGGAGGCTGTTTCACGTCTTTTGCAGGGGGACAACCAAGCACCTTACAAACGAAGATGGGCTGCACGTGGGCTTCATCAAAATTTTAGGTGGGCCTCACCCAAAGCTAATGGGCCACTCATATGAGGGACGTCCCAGTTAGGCAGATGCGTGGGCGTGCCTCCTCATTCAAAAAATATATATATTTAATAATAATATTTTATTATAGAATATAACATACACTTGTGAAATATACATCTGGTGGGCCACACACGTGACCCACCTTGACGCACTGGACCACCTTGATGGGTTTATTCAAATCCAGACCGTCCCACCTGTTGTGATTATTGAAGTACCCCTCCAACGCATCTAAAGTATAATAAGATACTAATATATGTATATTATACATAGTGTATTGTTGGGCCCTACATGAACCACATCGATGTAGTATTTAGGTATATATATCAGATACATATATGGTATTTAAATATACACCAAACGCATGTATTAAAATCATACCGTCCATCCATTTCAACAGCTCTGGACGTGTTTTCAAAAGAAAAGAAGAATATAACCAATAAAATAATATTTTAAATGTATGTAGAGATACAATCTATGGGATTCCAACGGTGGAAATCATGACCACCATTGCTATCGGTGATATGGCCCAGATGACCTTTTTCAAACAGAATTCACCCCTTGGGGTAACACTCTAAAAGTGATCCCCTGAAAATAGCTGAGGGCATAGGTAGGTGCATCCCAACCATAAGGGCCACCTGATATATATGAGGTCCATGTGTGAGGCCCAACTCAGGCCTTAGCTGTGGGCGCAAACTTCAGGCCCGGTCTAAGCCATTAGTTAGGACAAAAACCTAATGGGCCTGGCCACCCTGAAGCAGACCCAAATAATCTAACTTATGAGCCCTTCCTTGCCTCCACGTAACTTCAATACAGCGGTTAGCTATAGTCATGAAAGTACTGTCTAATACAAACTCTTAGGTTGAAAACTAACCCTAGGTTAGGACCCTAACCATAAATGGTGTGTTAGGTTCGGATCTAACTATAGAATTTTACAATGAATGGTAGGATTTGACTCTAATGGCACACGCATTTCCTAGCAACGTTGGTTGGCGATTCGAAGTATAAGGTGATGATTCTTCCCCTTGAGCTTTCCATTTTCCCATTAGCCTAAGTTATAGTTTTTATTTAAATTTATAATTGATATCTCATTTCATAGTCACATGTGTTAACTGTTGGAATTAAATTGCTATATTACGTGCTTAATATTTATCCTGCATAATTATTCATGCTTGTGGACTATTTGTGGACTGCCTATGGAACTTAAACTGGTGCACTGTGGGAAACCCCCACCTATATGTGTACACCCATACTTAGGATGTAACCCGACTGGTTGTGATAGTAATGGACCTTTGGCTTAGTGGTTATTGAATTGTGGTTTAAATTAGCCATTGATGTGGGCCTACCATCCAGGGTTGTTGTGTCCAACGGTTTTCAATAATGATCTTTTATCGCATGATTTTGATACTCGCCCTATGTGGCTTATTTTGACATTTGCCTTAGGTGTCTTACTTTGATATCGCCTTATGTGTCTTGTCCTGGTATTTTTCCTATATGGGCTCAATGTTTTATACTGTGCAACCATGCGATGATAAGCCCCATATATTGTAATATCATTTGCCACTAGTCGACAGGTTTCCATTAAACATCCTAAGGTGGTAATCTCATGAGCTGAAGATGGTGGAATGGGACACTATGTCCGAGCTGTCGGCCTACACTGGGCTTTGAGCTCCCCGTAGTGACCTTGAGCTTACCTAAATTGGCTGATTGTAACTAAACTAATAACGGTTTGGGTAATCATGTATCCATAGCATGTTTGCGATGACGAGTGGCTAATCTAGATGTTGTAGCACGTGCCCTTAGGATCTTCGGGGTATCATTTTGCTAGCTCTCAGACCATCGACTATTGACCCCTGTCCGACTAGATGATTTTTCCAGGTCGATGATTTGCATGGGTGACGAGCCCAAGTCCGGCTGGATGTGCATCCCCAGGCCGATGTGCATTCATGCATCCATGCATTTAAAAAGACTGCATCATGTATTGTTTTGATTGCTTTGTCGTGTTATAACTATGCTTACCTAATACGGCGGTGTGTAATCTTGAGGAAAATTCATACTTAGCTAGCCACTCATCCATTAAATATACAACCGTATAGGTAAAACAGGTGGCCCAAATGATGTATATGATCAGACTTGATGAGGAGCTGTGGAGGTACTATGGATGCACGGTCGTATTGTTAAGAGGAGCTGCGCGATCTTGCGGCTCTCATTTATATGTTTTATACGTTTCAAATTTCTCATGTATAAAATCTTGTAATTGATAGTGTAGAGACATTGGTTTGTATAAGTCATTGTGGGCAACCACTTCTATATTCTAAATGAAATTAAAAAATTTTTCTCATGTTGATTTGTCCATTCTACACTCATCTGCTTACTCTAATAAAGTAAAAAAAAATATACACTCAAATTTGACCATCCTTTAAGGTTAACACTCGAGTTCTTGGGAAACAAGTCATATACTCGAGTCCTGAAAACACGGGGCGTTACACGAGTACAAACTCTAGCCGTGAAAATTCAGGATGTTATAGCCTGATCCTCCCTCCCGTCAATATATTTGCGCAAGTGTCCATTGCGAATGAAAGCCTTAATTTATTCCTTGAGATCGAAGCATTCGCTGGTGGAGTGGTCATGGTCGCAATGGAAATGACAATAATTTCACTTGTTGTTGAGGGTCAAATATTGCATATTAGACCCCAGTTATTACTTGGTTTTATGTACATGATAATGCTTAAACATTCTATTTTAATCATGTTTTTGTTGCAAAGTGAATTTAAGAGCTTGGATTAAAAAATGTATGAAAAGCTTAGATTTGATGCTCAAGAATCACCAATGCAAGGGACGGATCTTAGGAGACTGAGATTGAAGAATTCACACGCCAAAGATCCAAGAAAATCAAGTGATTGAAGATAAAGAGACCTGAAAATTGTCCTGAATACAAGATCACAGGGTTCCCACCATCCGTTCGACATGAAACTTTATATCTAGCCTGAGGATCATAAAGTAACCGCACACGTAAAATTTTAGTCATTGGATCTTTATGGAAGTAGCCCAGTAGAAAGATCAGCCACAAAACCACCGATTGGGGCCCACCTGATCTCTGGAAATGCTTCAAACTTGGGCTCAACCCCTTAAATTGGATGGAAGAACAGATGAATGGAGTAGATTCTGCAAAACATCATTGTGGGCCCCACCTTGAGTGGTATGCGTGTGCATAGCACACGTGCACTCACAATGCACCGAACCCAAGGAGTCAGTCAGCATGCGCTGACCCGACTCCCAGCTTCTCTCTTACGCAAGGGACAGATAGGGGTCCCGCTGTGATGGGTTGTGGCCCACCACCATCGTCCTGATGGTTGATCTGAACCTTCCGATGTGTCCCTATGGTGGAACCGACCTCAACCATGGTGTCTATCTACTGCCATGCACATGCACACTCGGATACCACTTCAAATGCATGATGAACGGCAGGAAGATTTGATCCCTTGGGTCGCACTAAACTCGAACAAAAGCGTCCATTCCTGACTAAAATTTCGAGAGGAATCCAATGGATGGAGTGGATTTCCTCACCAACGTCAATCATGGGCCCCACTGACGCCACTGACTACACCTGCGTAATTCATTACGCAACGCACGTCCAAAAATCACTTGGTTTTTACAGGCTGTAGTGCGATCATGGACATAGTCGAATCCATGATCCGAACCATCCACAAGCTGCAGAAGGTTGGGCCGACCACATCCATGAAGACAGAACCAAGGTCAGGACGATCGGTCGTCCCAAACTATCATCCAAACGCAAGACAGTTTATGTTCTCGCTGCGCAAGGTGCGAAAGACCGTTGCTGCGTAAACCCACCGCCCTTCTCCACTCTAGCCGACTTACCTCTTATCTATAAAAGGAGAGAGAAAGGAGAGAAGGAGAATCATCTAGAGACATGGAGAAGCAAGGAACGAGAGAGCGAGGAAGATGCGTGGATCGGACGACCAAATTTCTTCTTCCTTTCCTTCATTTTTTTGATATTTTATTTGAGAGATTTTTAGATTAATTATGTCTATGATTGGCTAAACCTCTTAGATAGGGCTAAGAGGTGAACTTTGTAGTGTAATGGGATCATTCCTATGGCTTTGATTCATGTTAAGTTGAATTGTCTTCGAATTTATTTTGATTATCAGAAATACTTTTAGTTTTTAATGGTTTATTGTGACTTATATTATAATAGATCTGTGATATCTTTAAGTCTATTCTTTTCATTATAGTGATTGTGAACTTGGGAACCCTGCTGTTCACCATCATCCCCTAGCCATGGTTGGATGATGGAACCCTTTCTAACGTTCATAATTCTCTCAGATTGGTTGTGGATTGGTAAATTCTGTTCTTTGCTTTGTCTCATGGACATGGTTTTATGATGGAATCAATTCTAGTCCTCATACCTCTCATCCATTGAGAGCTACATAAAAGTAAGTTTAGATTTGAGTTTTAATGAATTATCTTCCAATTGGATGAAGATGAGACTCTGATTCCAGTTGCATTCTTGAATCAAGCATAGATCTCCCTAATCTTTACAAGTGGATCCTTGAAAACCCTAGTTTCCCACCTTTGAATTTTACAAGTTTTAGTTACGTAATTTACAATGATTCTCTTAAATTCTCCTGATTTAGATTACATCTTCTTCTAGATCTAGTTCTAGTTACTTTCAGATTACGTACAAGGTTCAATCCTTGCGGATTCGACCTCAGTCTTACTGAGATTATTACTACATCACGACCCTATACTTGGGGTGGTGAACACTTTTCGCATTTGTTGATGTCAGTTTTCATTTTGTTTGGCCATTTCAAAAGTCGGTTGTCCCAGACCTCCATGAGGACTTGCTCGGGCATAGCATTGAGAGGGGTGTAGGAGCTAAATCGACTTTCGAGTCGTCTGTTCGGACGCGATCCTTTGGTCGAGTCATCATCCTTCCTTCTCTTGTCGGGTGCACGGGAAGGTGCTTCTTTCCTATGTTTCTTGTCTTTGCTTGAGCCCTCAGTGTCTCGAGTGGCCTTCTTAGAGCTGAAGAGCTCCTCGTCATTAGAGTACTTCTGAGCTTGGCTCAGAAGGTCAGCCAAGGTTGATGGGGGTTTTTGCCTACGGAGAAAAGGAACTTCCCTTCTCTTAGGTCAGATATCATAGCGGTCAGGGCAATCTTGTAGGAATAGTCATCTACCTGGACTGCTTCCTCGTTGAAGCACACAATGTAATCTTTTAATGGCTCGCCTTCCTTTTGTTTTATGGAGAGCAGGTGGGTGGATGGCCTTCTTTGATCCTTTCTGACTATGAATTGAGTAAGAAACACTTTGTTGAGGTTGGAAAAGGAGGTGATGGATTTTGGCTTCAGCTGTCGGTATCATCTCCGCACTACTCCTGTTAAGGTCAAGGTAAAGGTGCGGCACATGTGGGCTTTGAGGTTGATTGAAGCTCCATCCACGCCCTAAAGGATTCCAAGTGCTCAGCAGGATCTCCCGATCTGGAATAAGGGGATGTGCAGCATCTGAAATCTCGAAGAAATGGGGGATTCCATGATGTTGTCTGTGAACAGCGGTTCCGTTTCTTTTAGCATCGCATCTATTGGGGTTGTGGCCTGCACTCGATAGGGCTAGTGCATATCGTCGATCTAACCCCGTAACTACTCGAGCTGAGCCTCCCAAGAGCACATGCTTTCCGGCACAACTTCAGGGGAGGGGACCGCTTTTGGGGATTTTCCACGCCTCCTCTCCTCTAACGCATGACGTAGGTCGGAGGCGGCCAACGGGGCTGTTCCCAAGGTGTGAGTGTAAAGGCCAGCCCCATCAGTATAAAATACGCACCAGGCCCCACCTACATTGGCGCCCGCCCACATGTGACCACAGTGACGGGGCGTCACAGTGAGAGAGCGCACATTCTGGTTGCTTGTCTCTCCGATATCCCACTAGAGCTTGGGACGACTAGTTGGCACAAAGGAGGCTTATGCAGGGGGAGGGATTTGCCTCTCCAACATCTGCTTTATCTGGCCAATATTGCTGGCTAGCATTTCAACATGGTGTTCCAGGGAGAGAAGACGGCCTCCTCGGTTTCGAGATCATTAAGCCAGACCCACGGGAGCTGACTTGGCCTGGAACTAGGAAGAAGAGTCCTGATGTTCCTCAGGCTAGTTTACTGGTACTAAGTCGGCTGCAGCAATTGTTGTGAGGGCCTTCTTTCTTCCCTTTGTCATCGTAAACCTCTCGGGGGGCTGAAAATGGCTTTAATGCCACTCCCCATAGATGGCGTCAAACTGTTGATGCAAAAATCTGATCCACCCTTTTTAGACATTCGAGTACCTGCGTAGGAAGAAGATAAAGGAGACCCCGGCTAGAACAAGGGACCCTTCGATGCCAAAGTCAGGCTAGGAATCTGGGTCTAGTAGTATCGAAGGATTTTGGGTGAGAGATTTTGCGTACCTTTCACTGTAAATAGGCTCTTTATTTATAGGGCAAGAGTTGATTACATGGGTGGAGACGTTTCCTAAATTATAAGCATGCATTTGACAAACGTATATTAACTGTTTTGCATGATCTTTGGTGAAGATAAGATTAAGTGGTTGAACCCTGAAAAGTCAAGGCAGATGACTAAGGCCGATCTCCATGACTGAAGCTAACCTACCAAGGCCGAGGTTTATGACCGAGGCCGAGCTTAGCTAGGCCTTCGGTCAGTCGAGTTGACATCCATGGTCGGCTTCAAGGTAGACTTCCAGGCCGATCTCCACTAGTTGGCTGACCAGTTCATTGGTATGTCTGCGTTTGGGCTTGGAAGATAGGTTCGTCTTTTTAGCGAGGATTATCGTTTTGGATGACCTCTTGTTATTGGCCTCCTAGCCATCTATCGAGGCCACACTAACCTAAATTTTCGACCAGTCGAGCTAATCGTACAAATCCGGACATTCCTCAGGGATGGGTAGGAGCTTATAGATGCATGGTGTCGTGACCTTGGTTCTAGGGTGTGGCTTCCGCTGTTCTCCGGATCAATCTAGAGATCGTTGAGTCCCTTGGCTACAATCAATCCTGACCTTGCCTCTGATACTCAGACAAGGAAGCACGTGTTCATGAGTTCGGGCTGACCTCATAAGCGATCAGACCATTCTTACCCATAACAATTACTGTTATGGATTACACTAAGGAATATAAATGATAGATAATGTTAAAGTTAACAACTACTTGATTACTACTACGAATTATACTAAAGAATGTAAATGACAAAAATGCTAAGGAGCATATAGTAATTGAAATATATGTTTGATTTCGTTTGGTTCAAATGAGAGCTTTTCTTCCGTTGAATTCCATTGTTCCATAAGGATGTTTCTCACATTCTGATGATTGTTATAACTGTTATCCCTCAAATCTTGTTGATCCCGTACCACCTCTTATGAGCCGATGAGTACCTACATTTCAATGGAGAACAGGATGACACCAAGGGTACCAGTTATGGCCGAAGACCCTCTGATACCTAAGTCAGGTAGATGAACTCAAAGTAAGTGTGGTTAGAGTCGGGATTGTTGTGCATACCTTCCCTTTTGACAGGGTGATGTGTTTATAGGTTTGTTAGGTAGCCTGCGTATCTGAGTAGATTCGTGAGATATGCTAACCCATATTTGAATTGGAATGTATTCTCGAGTATTTCTTTGATTATGCCTCAATTGGTATGATATTTGGCTAGGATATCGATGGGTAATTCTATCTGTAAACGGTACGAGATTCTCTCCGGATATTTCTATCCTGAGCTCGAGGTTGATATATGAGGTCGAGGTCGAGGTCGATGTCCATAGCCGAGGTCGGTCGATGAATCTTTATCTCGGAGCGGGGTTGACTAATTCAACTCAGTTGTTGTGTATCCTTACTCGGGTCAGCTTTCCTAGTATTAAGCACTTCAGTAGTTTGGGAAAACTACTCTGATAGTTTCTTACCACATGTCTCATATGTCGGGTTAGCTCAATTTTCCTCATAACAATAACCATTTCAGTGTATTGACCTTTTTGAGCATTTTCTTACCTTACTGGTTGTCTTATAGTTGCTCTAAATTTCCTTATCAACTCAATCACGTTTTGCTTGGCCACCCTTGCTTTGTAGATGACATGGCACCGATTAAACATCATTTGTATCATAGAAAAATTCACAAATTTCAAATATATCAGCAAACTCTCTTAAAATTACATGATGTCCCTCTCTATTTGGCTCTTGCAGCACCTACAAACATAAGATACCGCATCTATAACAAATAAATATCACTCTGAATCCTACCAAACTTTCATAGGTGGTAATTATTACTCCCATCGTTATGCCCACTGTTTGGCTCTTGCAGCACATACAAACATAAGATACTGCATCCATAACAAATAAATATCACTCTGAACCATACCAAACTTTCATAGGTGGTAATTATTATTCCCATCATTATGCCCTGTTTGTTTCCTGTGGCGTGGTAAATTTGAGCTTTTGATATATTTTACATTTGAGCTCAACCCTAACATTAGCTTTAAATGAATGTACGGTAAATAAACTACGTACATTTAACGGTGGGCATAACAAAGTTTACTAAGTACGATAATAGTTATTTAGGCATTCTGTTCGCAATCTCGTTCGGTAACACCTCAGTGAGTGTTACCCTTATCATGTGGGGCCACCTGACGTATTTGTTGTATATCAGCGCCATCCACCTGAATCTTCTTACTATTAAAAACATTCTGTGGGTCGGAAAAGTTTTTGACCGAGCCGATCTTTCTATTTTCCCTTCATCTACGTCTTCTTATGATAGGCCCTTTTGAGTTTTTACAGGTGAGGTACTCAATCACCACGGTTTCCTGTGATGTGGTCCACCGGAGATCTTGACCTGCTTAATTTTTTGGACCATGTCCTAAAATGGGCTGGAGAAACGGATGAACAACATGGATATACAACGCATCAGGAAGGTGGGCCCCTCCATCCGCTCGCGGTGTCAGATGGCTTCCCCTGACAAAACCCTTAAAAAAGAAAGCCGCCTTCATGTCCGGCAGCACAAGGCCCCACAAATCACATCCCGCCACATTACTGCACGGTTGCTAAGGTGTGCGAGTGTGACTACGTAATCAGCGGAAGCAGATTGGCTGGTGTACCACACACCACCGACCTGGCTGATGTGGGTACTGTCGTGCAGAGACGACTGACGCTCATTGAGCTTCGAGTTGCACGAACCATTCAAAAGAGATCAAAGTTACACGGCCTACAGTGATGTATTTATTATATCCACACCATTTATCCATTTTTGGACATCATTTTATACTATGAACTCAAAAATGAGTCATATTCAAAGCTCAAGTGGACCACACCACAGGAATAATGATTCTCATGCTATAAATATTCACAAGCTATGCTAAAACATTCATAGGGCTGTATATAATTTATTTCTCATTCAATCTATTCATAAGGCCAAACAGACCTAAATGAAGAGGAAAAATAAATATATTCAAAACTTATATGACTCTGTAATGGTTTTGACGGTAGACGTTCAATCCCCCGCTGCTTTTTGCATTGTCATCAATGGGTATGTGTTTTTTAGTATAGACTCGTACGGGTGAACAAAAAAAGATGAAAATACTCCTACTTTTTTCAACTGTTTTACCCTAGCAGGTAGGAGTATTTTCATCAAAAAACTAATGACCGTAAGTTAAAAATTGCCTTCCACGAGATAAGTTCTTGGGCGGCAAAAAAAAAAAAAAAAAAGGGCATTGTACGGACTCGTCTACAATGTTAATTTTTTAAAAAAAATTAGCACGGTAGATGAGTCCGTACAACGCCCTTTTTTTTTTCTCCGATCAGAAACTTATCTGACCAAAGACGATTTTTAAGGTACAGATGTTTGTTTTTTTGATAAAAATACCCCTGCCTGTTAGGATAAGCAGCTGTAAAAAGCAGGGGTATATTTGTTTTCCTAGGTTCGTCCGTACGAATAGTAGTCTACTTTAGTAATTAAGGGCCTATTTGGCTGTGGGATTAGAAAGGATTAGGTGGGATGGGATTCATCTGGTCTTGTGCCAATTCCACTCCATGTTTGAGACGAATGGAAAAGCTTGAAATTACATTAAATGGAATTGCATTGGGTCCTGTGCCAATTTCATTCAATGTTAGCAAGTTGTGTAGGTCCCACCATGATGTGTGGACTATATCCACACCGTCCACCCATTTATTGAGATTATTTTAGAGCATGGGCCAAAAAATCAGGTAAATCTAAAGCTTAAGTGGACCTCGCCGTAGAAAGCAACGGGGATTGAATACTTACTGTTGAAAACTTCTTTGGGGCCACGTAAGTTTTCAATCTACCTCATTTTTAAGCTCATGCCATAAAATGAGGTTACAAAACAAATAAACAGTTAGATATAACACTTGTTATTCTAGTAATTTCAAATTATGGTGGGTATATACATTCAATGTACCGTTGTATTATCAATAAAGCATGACATTAATCTTATCTCATGGCAACAGGCGACAATCCTTGTCATGGGTAATAATTATGTTTTTTGAATCTCATCCCACGTAATCCCTTCTAATCCCCCCTAAGGGCGTCTTTGATTTTCCAATAATTTACAAAGAAATGTCCAGCGAATGGTAATAAACATTTCTTTTCCTTAGTTGCCTCACTATTTCCCGTAATTGATTTAACTGCTTATGTTTTGGGTGTAAAAAGGGCAAACAAATATTTGTGGTCCCACTGTGATGCATATCATGTATCTACACTGTTCATCCATTATTTCAGATGAATTTATAATATAAGCAAAAAAATGAGGCATATCCAAAGCTCAAGTAGACCACGCTATAGAAAAATGTGAATCAAATACTTACCATTAAAAACTTCCTGAGGCCATTGTTTCTTTTAGTATGAGCTAGTTGAGTGTTGGATCAACTTCATTTTTCTTCTTATATCTTAAAATGTTAGATGGACCGGACAGATTTGTCATATACATCAAATATGTCATATACATAAAGATGGGGTCCTGAAAGGGCAGCTGCTACTTTTGAACTGGTTTTCGAGGATGAAATTTCCGTTAACATCCAAGCTGGTGAATCGGTAATAATAAGCCGTTTCCAGAGTATTCATCGTTTCCGGTGAAACGATGAAAATCAATCAGCCCTAAGGTTTCTCTCCGTCTAATGAAAAAACGTGGGTAACACGTTGGGTCTAAGCGACGCAAAATCTCTAATTTTTTCCCATCAAAGTGACTGCTAGTCTGCACTGGGAAGCAGGTCTAATGCTGTTGCGGCGCCTCCCATGTGCTTTTATTTGATGACCCGGAATCAAACAACGAAGCAGATACAAAGCTGGATCGGACCCCACTACAGGAAACAGTGGAGATAATGACCCACCATTAAAACTTTCCTAAATCGCACCGTCATGCTGATTAACCATTCAACAGTCGATAAACACAGATGTAGATGAATGGAAAACAAAACTAAGTTTTTAACAGTGGATGTTCAATCACCCCTGTTTTGTATGGTGTAACCTACATTAAGCTTCGGATTTCCTTGATTTTTAAGTTCACAACTTAAAATAGCAGGCAAAACAGATGGACCGTGTAGATGCAAAAAATATTGATCGAGTTAAGCCTCACGGTGCCCAACGCATCATCACACCCACATCTGAGGTGGTGTGGGTAGCACCACCGGATATGCGTCCCCCCCGACCGCCATCGTTCTCCCAGGTCTCGAATCCTGCGCACACTTAAAAAGCAGCACGCGGATTTCCTGCGAAAGCCTTTCGCAGGAAGTTTCTGCGCAAGGATGCTGGGTAGGGCCCACCGACATGTTTTTGATAAATCCAATCCGTTCATCCGTTTTTCGATATCATTTAAGTATTTGAGATAAAAAATTAGGTGTATATAGAACTAAAGTGGGACACACGAGAGGAAACAATGATCATTCAGTGAGCACCGTTGAAGCATTCTTATGCCCAAAAAATTATTGTATCAGTCTATATTTTTGGTTTTTTCACTTCATCCCATTGACAATGACCTTATAAACGGTTTAGATAACATAAACGGTTTAGATAACATATAAACATCAAGGTGGAGCCTGGGAAGATTTCAACTGTAGAAATTTCTTTTCCTAATTTCCCTCTCGTGTGACCTACTTGAGTTTTTTATCTGCCTCATTTTTTGCCGCACAGCCTCAAATGAGACCTCAAAACGGATGGACGGAATGGATTTCTCACATATATTGTAGTGGCCCCACCCTGATTCTTGAGCAGGAACCTTTCGCAGGAAATCCGCGTCTAAAAAGCAGCGACGACCAGGACTGGTATGTTAGCTGCGTGCCATTTTAAAAATTCGAGGGGGCTCGTCCTGTGACAGATTCTGTTGCGAACCCTCATTACCCACCTCAGTACGGGAGTGGATTTGGCCACACCGCCCGTCCGTTTTTGCAGTTAGACGTTAACCCAAAACTGAAGCAAATTCAAATTTTTGGTGGACCACGCTCCGGTAAAAAGTAGTGAGTGATCATTAAAAGCTTTTTTATATGCAACAAAAGTTTTGAATAACACTCATCCTCAAGGGTCGTTTGGCACCATGGATTTGAGGGATTTTGAGGAGATTTCAAATCCCATGGTACGTTTGCCACATAAAGTAAGTGAGGTTTGAAATCCAGTAGTTTTCAAATGGCCTCAAAGAGTGGGTTTGAAATCCAAGTTGAAAGCTTAGATTATATCTAAAATTATTTCAACGGTTGCATGTGTAACATGTGTGTCACTAGGCTACTAATCTATTGGACACATGGGCCACTGATGATATCCCGAAACAATTACATTATCAATTGAATCACTATAATTACTTTAATACGATGATTTGTGTCGTCCAAGCATTATCCATGTAAATCAACAGTTAAAAATCATTGGTGAGCCACTCCGATGTGATTTGTGATTGGGGCCTGTTGATGCAAAAATATGGTTCACCTTCGCTGAGTTTCTGGACCTTCAAACACCTACATGGGAAGAAGACAAAGGAGACCCTGGCGAGAGCAAGGGACCCTCCGATGCCAAAGTCAAGTTAGGAATCTCGGTATGGTAGTATTGAGGGGTCTTAGGTAAGAGATTATGCATACCTTTTCATGTAGATGGGCTCCTTATTTATAGTGTTGGTGGGCTAGATATAGTTCTTGATCTTAAGCATAATATTTGCATAAGTTTCTCAACCGTTACGTGAGGTTTCTGGTGAAGATAATATCAAGTAGTCGAACCCTGAGAAAGTTGAGGCAAATGGCCGAGGCTGAGGTCTATGACCGACCTAACCTGCCGAGGCCGACCTGTCGAGGCCGAGGTCTATGGTCGACCTGACCTGGGGGTAGTAGGCCGACCTGACTCGGATGAGCTTTGAGCCTTCCCTTATCATTTGGCAGATGGCGGACCTGTCGACCTCTCTTCCTTAGCCATTGAGGAGCTCATTGGTCATGACCGGCGTTGGCCGATCTCGTGTCCGACAAAGATGTTCGAACTGACCTATTCTCTTTAGTCAGTCCATTTTTACCCATAACAGTAAGCCCCCTGTTCATAACCCCAAGTGTAGGATTGCGATATAGTAATAATCTCAGTGAGACCGAAGTCGAATCCACAAGGACTAATCTTGTGTGTTTATTCTAAAAGTAATTAGAATTAAAACTAGGAGAAGATATAACCTAAAAAAAAAAAAAAAGTATGGAGTAATTGTGAGATGATGAATTTAGAAACTTAAGAATGTAATGGTGGGAACTAGGGTTTCTAGGGATCCACTTGCAGCTATTAGGATGTTTCTTTATTTGATTTAAGGCACTCAATTGGAATTGGAATCCTATCTTATCCAATTGGAAGATATTCAATAAGATCAGATCTGAACCTCCATTAACCTAATTCTCAACGGATGAAAGTCGTGAGGATTGGAAGTAATTCCATCACCTAACCATACCCAGGAGACTAAGGTAGACAATAGGATATACCGATCCAACAACCAACATGGGAGAATTGTAAAGAATAGAAAGAATTCCATCACTCAGCCATTCACAGGGCACGATGGAGAACAACAGGATTTCCTATTTTCACAAACTCCAAACAGAAAAAAAAATACTTCAAGCTATTGCAAATCCATTGCAATTTTAGTCACAACAAACCATTAAACACTAAAAGTATTCCTTAAATATTAAACTAGAATCAAATGAGTCCAACAATAACCAAAATCAAATAAGGAAAACATCCCAACCATACTACAAGCTTCACCCCTTAGCCCTAGCTAAGGGATCTAGCCAACCATAGACATGATTGGATTAAAAACTCTAAAAGAAAGCATTAAAAACTAAAAAAAAGGGAAGAAGAACTCTTGGGAAGTGGCTCCGCCCTTTTGCTCTACTTCTCCAAACCCTAGATATCCTAGAAAGTGCCTAGGAAACCCCTATTTATAAGCCAAGTTCCGCAGATCCGTAAAATCGGATCAAATTTACGCACTCTACTTAAATCCGCGTAATGCCTTCGATGTCATCGAACACCCTTCGATGACATCGAAGGGGTTTGAATCCAGAAGTTGCGCCTTTTCGCTCTTTCGCACTGCGTTAGTCTCCGTGTCATCGAACCGTCCTTCGATGTCATCTAGCAAAGCTTCGATCCATTGAACAGGTCTTCGAGTCATCGAGAATGTGTCCAAAACAGTCCAGCAAGTTGCTTCAATTTTTTCAATAAATTTGATGCCATCGAGCAGTCTTCGATGTCATCAAGTACCTTCCTTCGAATCATCGAACATGCCTTCGATTGATCGAGAAAAGCACCCAATATGTCCAGCAACCAACTCGATTTTACCTCATAAATTCGATGTCATCGACCAGTGGTCAATGTCATCGAATGGTTCTCGATGGCACAGTCTTTATGATTTTTGTGCTTGTTCTTTCGACTTCCTTCCTTCTCCACTTGGTTTTCTTAGATCTTGGGACCTTGAAATCTTCAATCTTGGTCTTCATAGGTCCATTCCTTGCCTTGGTGATTTTTGAGCACTAAATCCATGCTTTTAGCATTCTTTTCAATTCAAACCCTTAAATTCACCTTGCAATACAAATGCATGTAAAATATACCATTAAGCCCTATTATATTTGTAAAACTAAGAAATAAATGGGGGATAATATACAATATTTGACCCTCAACCCAACTCCCAACCAGCATTTTGCTAGTCTCGAGGAAAACATGTGAAAAATATTCTTCAATCTCTGTTCAAAACTTTTTAGGAAGACAATCTTTTGTTTAGTCAATTATGAATGGGTAAAGATAAGATACAAAAGTGAGATTTGAAAACCCTAGAGCTAAATCATATAGGTAACCAATCAAGTAAGTTCTTTGTCAATCAAATCAAAGAATAAGTCTATATACCATACTTTTCAATGTACTCAGTGAAAATTAACTTGCTTTCCCTACGAATACTATTGTTTCATAATGTTAGCCATGCTCATCACTTCAAGATTGGTTTGAACTCAAGTACTGATTCCGAAGTCATCCCTTTCTTCTTTTTCCAGTTATTTATTTTATATCGACGGTCAATTTTTTATCCATTCTTTATTTTTTGCATTCTTTTCTAGATTTTTCATTCTTTTTCATGACCTCTTTGTCGATCACCTATTTTTTAACTGATTTTTTTTTTAAGGTGGATACAATTCTCTAGACTCGATTCTCACCTTCTATCAATGAATCACATACTAACAATCAGAACTTCTAGCATGTCTTACAGAAGACAAATTGAATGTGTCTTGTGATATAGATTAACATGATATTCAAACTACCTCTAAAATAATTGTACACACGAACTTAGTGGTAAGTTACTTAGATACTTAGACTCCAGCAATTCAAGATTCAATCTCTATCTTATCATACTCAAAGCATTCTTAAGTACACAAGTCATCGCTTCCCAAACAGATTTCAACCTAAAAATATTGAGAAATTTTTAAAAATTTTGCCCAAAACTGAGGAAAACACTGATTAAGTTACCTAATCCTCCATCTCAACTAAAAAATCTACATTGTCCTCAATGTAAAAGAATAACCATGCAATGCAAAAGAGGCAATGAAAAAAAAGGGACGTGATGGAAGGGTAGTACTTGAAGAAGGAATTCTGAGGCAATTTCTACAAATCTCAGCATAAAATGGGTTAACACAAAACAAAAATTAATAAAGTATAAGTAAACTATCCTAAACAACGGAAGTAAACTACCCTAGTCCTATAAAAGCGACAAACTAAGTCCTTTTCAACAGTCCGAGGTTCCTCCTCAAGCTAATATTTTGATAAATTTCTTAGTAGATTTTTCAACAAGATCATCCAAAAGCCCTTTTTGCAATAGGCTTGGATGCCCTAGATCATGAATTTCTAGAAAATTTTATGGACCTCAGCATAAGGTTTCTTTTTAATCTCTTGGGGTGTCCAAAGTATATACGATTCACCTGTGGTAGAAAAAATTTTAATGTTAGCATAACATGGTGAATCAGAGACTACACGTAAATAAGATTCAAAAAAAATCTCAGAAAGTGATGTAGTTTCACCACATTCCGAAGTTTCAAACTCCGGTTCAATTTCCAGCTCCTCCTTTAATGGTAAATGTTTAGGATCTGGGGAAGGAGGGACTTCAAAATAAGGGTTTTCTCGGTCTATGACAACAACCGAGGTATTGTCTTGCGAGGCATCCACTATTTCTTTTATTATCAGATCATTTGAATCTGCAAAGTGTACCAAGCAATTGTCTAAAGAGTTGGAAAATTTAGCTAAGAGTGACTCATTTTCCATATCGAAGTTTATGATGATCTACCCAAGGATTTCATCGTCTTTGGAAGTGAATGGAAGAATGATCTCTTGCCCTTCATCATGGTGAGAATAAATCATCACTGGATGTATCTTGTCTTGCCTTACATAGGTAGATTAAAGATCAAAAGGTGAAGAATTGATGCAAAGACTCTGTTCATAGGTACTACTCAGTAAAGGTATTATGTTGTCAAGGGTTGATAACTCAGATGGTAGCCTCAAATGGATGGTTTCAAATTCTAGAGTCATATCGAGCAACTCATCTATCTCCTGAATCATATCATCATTCAATTCAAGGAAGTGATCTAAACATTCCTCATAAAGGTTAGAAGGGTTAGCTGAAAGTGGTTCCTCCTCCACATTAAATCGGTCATGTAAGATGGGTGGAGTAGATCACTATGGTCAACAACTTCCTGAACCTCTTGATCATTGATATAAGCCAAACTTGAGATTGAATTCAGGGGGATTTGAGCTTTACATTCGTGATTGTCATCTCAATACTCATCATCTTCCAATTCAGTGCAGTACACACGTGGAATAGGATCGCTTTCCTCACATTCTATTCCTAGATTGGGTTGAGATTTGAATAAACTAACCTCTTCCTCATCATTGAAATCAAGTATGTCATGTGAGTGAAGTGTGTCAGTATCATTATATTTGAAAGACACCCACGTCTCTCGATCATTCCTTTGGACCGTCATCGAGATCGATTCTTCGAAAAATTGAACCATATGCTCATTAACACAATCTAACTCTTCATTCTCAATTTCAGTATTCTCCATAATCGCATCACGTGAACCCCACTGCTATATATCTTTTATAAGTTCTTGAAATCTTTGGAGTGTGTTTTGCTAGATGAACTCTAGATTTTGTGGGAATTCTGAAGTGAATTCTCTTGGATCGTTTCTTGTTGAATCTCAGAGGTATAGGACCTAAGAGAATTTTCACTATGATGCATTGTTGATTCAACTTCTCAATCTTGATGTTTTCACTTATCATAAGTAGGGAGTTGTGAATGAAGAATATGACTGGGTTGAGGTTGGGGTGAACTGCCCTCCATTAGCTTATCGAGGCGCGATTTAAACCCTTCTATCGTTCTTCTAATGTTAGTAAAATTTTCTATGTAACCGTGAAGTGACTCCTTTTGGATCATTTCTAGTTGAGTTTCAAAGGTAGAGAACCCAAGAGAATTGTTACTATGGTGTATTAATGTTTCATCTTCCAAATATCTCTGTTTCCACTGATTATAGTCATACGGTTCATAAGTGGGAGAATCCGATGGTTGTTGATGCATATTATCACCCATAATATAATCTCTCATTGTTTTCTTCTTGTCTGATGATTGATAATAATTCTCACTCTCATAGTTATGATAACCCCAACACTCACGTATTGTTTTCTTAATTTGTGAGGTGTAATTATCCTCCCGCATATGATCACGTAAGGATTTCTTAACCAGTAGAGTATTGTATTTCGTTTGATTCTCGATGATGTTTCTACAAAAATTTTGAGACACAGGTTGTTTTCTAACATAATCATCTGACATCCCTTCCCAATGTCTCTTAGCTATCTCAGCATACTAACGTTCCCACTCTTACATTTTGAAACCCTAACTCTGAATCTAATCCTAAAAAAGAGTAAAAAAAAAACCCTACAGCAATATGGAAAGTAAGTAGAGGAGAAGTTAGAAGGAAGTTATCAGATTGGAGGAGATCTATGTTAGGATCTTGCAAAAGAAAAAAAGAAAGAAATTAGTTTCTAAAAACAGAAATTCTAAAATTAGCAAGTTTCTAAAAACAGAAATAGAAAGATGAGTTATTTTCTAAAAATTTTTAAAAAAAAACTCCTAGATTTAGAAAGTTTCTAAAAACAAAAAACAAACCCTAATCGAGAAAATAGAAAGAAAGAAAAATTAAAAAGAGATTACCAAATTAGAAGTTTCTATATAAGGATCCTACAAAACAGGAAAGTCAAGTTAGTTTCTAAAAAAAAAAAAACTAGAGAAACCTGAATCCTTAAAAATAAAAAGTAAATAAATCCTAATTTACTTCTAAAACTAATCAATCTCAAAAAAACACAGCCGTTAATCCCTGGCAACGTCGGCAAAAACTTGTTCACAACCTTAAGTGTAGGGTTAAAATGTAGTAATAATCTCGGTGAGACCGAGGTCGAATCCACAGGGACCAATCTTGTGTGTTTATTCTGAAAGTAATTAGAATCAAAATTAGGAGAAGATCTAACCTAAATAAAAAAAAGTAGGAAGTAATTGTGAGATGATGAATTTAGAAACTTAAGAATTTAAAGGTGGAAACTAGGGTTTCCAGAGATCCACTTATAACTATTAGGATGTTTCCTTATTTGATTCAAGACACTCAATTGAAATTGGAGTCTTATCCTATCCAATTGAAAGATATTCAATAAGATCAAATCTGAACCTCCATTGACCTAATTCTCAACGGATGAAAGTCCTGAGGATTGGAAGTGATTCCATCACCTAACCATGCCTACGAGACTATGTTAGATAATAGGATATATCGATCCAACAACCAACATGGGAGAATTGTGAAGAATAAAAGGAATTCCATCACTCAGCCATGCCCAGGGGACGATGGAGAACAATAGGATTTCTTATTTTCACAAACTCCAAAAAAAAATAAAAAAATACTTCAAGCTATTGCAGATCCATTGTAATTTCAGTCATAACAAACTATTAAACACTAAAAGTATTCCTTAAATATTAAACTATAATCAAAGGAGTCCAACAATAACAAGAATTAAACAAGAAAAACATCCCAACCATGCTACAAGCTTCACCCTTTAGCCCTAGCTAAGGGATCTAGCCAACAATAGACATGATTGGATTAAAAACCCTATAAGAAATCATTAAAAACTAAGAATGGAAGAAGAACTCATGGGAAGAGGCTCCGCCCTTATGCTCTACTTCTCTAAACCCTAGATATCCTAGAAAGTGCCTAGGAAACCCCTATTTATAAACCAAGTTCTGCAAATCTGTAAAATCGAATCAAATTTATGTACTCTGCGTAACGCCTTCGATATCATCGAACACCCTTCGATGACATCGAAGGGGTTTGAATCCAGAAGTTGCACCTTTTCACTCTTTCGCACTGCATAAGTCTCTATGTTATCGAACCATCCTTCGATGTCATCGAGCGAAGCTTTGATCCATCAAACAGGTCTTCGAGTCATCGAGAATGTGTCCAAAATGATCCAACGAGTTGCTTCAATTTCTTCAATAAATTCGATGCCATCAAGCAGTCTTCGATGTCATCGAGCACATTCCTTCGAGTCATCAGACATGTCTTTGATTGATCGAGAAAAGCACCCAATATGTCCAGCAACTAACTTAATTTTTCCTCATAAATTTTATATCATTGACCAATGTTCGATGTCATCGAACAGATATTCGATGTCATCGAACGGTTCTTGAAGGCACAATCCTTGTGATTTTTACGCTTGTTCTTTCGACTTCCTTTCTTCTCCACTTGGTTTTCTTAGATCTTGGGGCCTTGAAATCTTCAATATTCGTCTCCATAGGTTCATTCCTTACCTTGGTGACTTTTGAGCACTAAATCCATGCTTTTAGCATTCTTTTGAATTTAAGCCTTTAAATTCACCTTGCAACACAAACACATGTAAAATATACCATTAAGCCCTATTATGTTTGTAAAACCAAGAAATAAATGGGAGATAATATGCAATATTTGACCCTCAACACCCCATACTTTCGAGCTCGTGCAACGGGCTTGAGAAGTAAGTTGGTTTTAGTGATGTCGAATATTTTAGTCGAGTAGGAGCGTTAGGGTGAGCTTTAGAGCTCTTTCTTTTACTAGGGGAATTCTGCTTTTGTCGAACAGATGGGTTACTGCAATGACCCTTTCACGAGGGGCCGAGTAGTTTACCTAGGAGGATTATTTTCCCTTACACTAAGAGATCCTCATTGTAGATCATGCAATTCGAGTGGCATTACCAATTAGTGGTCCGACCTCTTCTTTAAGGGTTGGACGACTGGTTGATGACTATTTTTCCCTTGCACTAAGGGAAGTCCTCGTAGTCGGTCATGTACTTCTAGTAAGAGGGACTTTCTTCCCTTTAATTAAGGGAAGTCCTAGTTGCTTGGATCGTCGATACATTTAAAAGAAATTCCCTTCTCCTAACTGGGAGAAGTTCTTTTATTGTATAAATCGTTAAATGATAGAAAACACAATAGTAGAATCAAGAGCGCCTTTTCCCTTTTAAAAAGGGAGGTCACTCTTAGTTGAGTAGGTCAGGGTTGGCCAACAAGTCTTATTACCGAGCTCGGTTGATTGGTTCAGCTCGGTCGTCAGGTTTCCTTGCTCAGCTCGGCTTCTTTTAGTACCTACTTCACCTAGGTGTTCAAGGGAGTGTACCGATGGAAGCGACTTTCCGGATATCGGTTGGTAGGATGGTTTCGGTATTGGTCTCCTCTTTTTTTTCTTTTAGCGTTAACGTCAAAGGGCTTCCCTCTTTCCCTTCGCTACCTATTCTCAGTCGAGTTATTTCCTCTTTGAGCAGCTCTTCTTAAACTAAAGAGCTCCTCGGCATTAGAATATTTTAAAGCTCGGTTAAGTAGGTCGGCGATAGTAGTCGGGGGGTTCTTACTAATAGAGAAGAACTTTCCTTATTTGAGGCTGGCTATCATGGCGGTCAGAGTTATCTGGCTGGAATAATCATTAACATGGACAGCTTCAGTGTTAAAAATGGATGAGGTAGTCTCTTAACAGTCTGTCCTCCCTCTGTTTGATCATGAGAAGATGAGCTGATGGCTTTCTTCTGTCTTTCCCACCGATGAACTATGTGAGGAAGGCTCTGCTGAGATTCAAGAAGGAACTGATGGACCTTGGCTTCAGCTGCATGAACCACCGTCGAGCAGCTCCTCATAAGGTCAAGGAGAATGCTAGACATATTACAGGGCTCGAGGCACCATGAAGCTCCATTCAAGCTTTGAAGGACTCGAAGTGCTCGGCCGAATCGTTGGTTCCAGAGTAAGGGGTCATCTGCTGCATCCGGAACTTGGACAGAAGCGGAGATGCCATAATGTCATCGGTGAATGGTAGTTTGGTTTCTTTTAAAATGGCCTCTACTAAGGTTGGCACTCGGGCACGGTGGGCTTATCTGATGTCGTTGATTTGCCCTCGAATTTTCCTGAGCTTTGTCTTTCAAAGGCCCTCGTTCTCAGCCACTGCTTTGGGGGCTTTTCCATAAATTTTCCTCTTCGGCATGGGGTGCAAGTCAGAGTTTGCGAGCGTGGCTACTCCCAAAGTATGGGAAAGAGGCTGGGTTGGCAGCTCAGGAGGTTGCTTGTTTCTATGGGAGTTGACCAGTGCTTGAGGTGATGCAGTGGTAGCACCCTCCTCTGCATTGCGACTGAGGGGTGGATTCTCTCTCCGGGAGTTGCATGAGTCGATCCATGTTTTTTATTCAGGGCTTCGACCCGATTTCCAAGGAGACTAATCAACTGCCTTGGGTGCGGGATTGAGGAGCAGGCGTTGCGGGAGTAGAGTCGATTCGCTGCTGGTAAGGTTGAGTACCATGCTCAGATGATGATTCAGGAAGAGCTAGGAGGACTGCAACAAATGATTTAGGAAGAGCTGGGACGGTTGCAGCAGATGATTCAGAAAGAACTTTCTTTTTTCCTTTCGCCATTGTGGTTTTCTATGGAGAGATGGGAACGGCTTTGATGTCGCTTCCCATAGACAGAGGCAAACTATTGGTGCAAAAATCTGGTTCACCCTCACTGAGTTACTGGACCTTCAAACACCTGTACAGGAAGAAGACAAATGAGACCATGGCTAGAGCAGGGGACCCTCCGATGCCAAAGTCAGGCTAGGAATATGGGTCTGGTAGTATCGAGGGGTCTTGGGCGAGAGATTTTGTGTACCTTTTCATGTAGATGAGCCCCTTATTTATGGTATAGGTGGGCTAGAGACGGTTCTTGATCTTAGGTGTAATCTTTGCATAAGTTTCTCAACTGTTACAAGAGATTTCTGGTGAAGATAAGATCAAGTGGTCAAACCCTGAGAAAGTTGAGGCAGATGGTCAAGGCCGAGGTTTATAGCCGACCTAACCTACCGAGGACGACCTGGTCTTGGCCGACCTGACTTGAGGGTAGTAGGCCAACCTGACTGGGATGAGCTTTGAGTCTCTCTTTATCATTGGGCAGATGGCAGACCTGCCGACCTATTGACCTCTCTTCCTTGGCCATTGAGGAGCTAATTGGTCATGACCGGCGCTAGCTGACCTTGTGTCCCGCAAAGATGTTTGAGCTGACCTCTTCTCTTTAATCAGTTCATTTTTACCCATAACAGAGCCCATTCCAGAATTTCATCATTTTCGGGCAAAATATATATTTCAATGGGCTTATTACATATACTAATTAGAGACATTAAAGTTAATTTAGTAATTAAATTCAAACTCCTGTAAATATACTATACATAGCTACTTTTAGTTTACAGGGATGCTGAATTCGGGGTGCCAAACACGACAAGAGGATTTCAAATCCAGGGGGTTCTAAATCCACCCTAAGAAACAGGCCATATTTTCCCATCATCCAGTTCAGTTTTACCTTACCAATAAGTTGGATGGAAAATAACATTACCAATCTTACGGTGGGCTTTAGAAATTTTTAATGGTGATAGTTCAGTATCATTACTTCTTGTGGTGTGGTCCACTTGATATTTGTATATGCTTCATGTTTGAACCGTTTCCTAAAATGGGCACGGATAAACCAATGGATATACAACATATCATGAAGGTGGGCCCAACGGTGGGTCCTTACTCATACCTCATGGTGGACTCACAAAAGTTTCAATAGGAGGTCATGAGTTAGATCACCCATTGCGGTGAAGTGAACGCGTATTGCGTCGTACTCGCTCGTCTCCAGCGTGGAAACGAGCCCGAGCTCTGAGTTGTCACCGTGATGTATGGGCTTTATCCACACTGTCCATCCATTTATCCTTATCATTTCAAGATATGTGTTCAAAACCGAGGCTGATCTGAGACACATGTGGATCACACAATCGGGATTAAACTCTTACCATTGAAAACTTCTTAGGGGCTACGGAAGTTTTGAATCGAGCTGATATTTGTGTTTTCTCTTCACTCAAGTCCATGTAACCTTATTAATAGGTTGGATGGTAAATAAAAATCACAATGGACCCTAGGAAAATTTCAATGGTGAGAATCATCACCACCACTGCTTCCTGTGGTGCGGTCCACTTGAACCTTAGATTTTCCTAATTTTTTGTCCCATTTCATAAAATGCCATGGAAAAGTAGATGGATGGTGTGGATAAAACCCATACATTACAGGGGCCACTCAGAGATCCCACCCGTTCCTGGTAGGAGAAGGCGGGGGTAGGACGCAATCCGCGTTCGGTGAAGTCCCGCTGCAAAATAACAAGAAAGAAAAAGTGAGCTCTAAGGCAAGGGTAACGCCCACTAAGCTGCTAGCCACTAGACGCTAAATCCACGCCCCCTTGTCACTCAGTTGAGATGGTTGCTGGTAACGTTTTGTGGCCCGCCACCATGACATCTGTGTTTTATCCATGCCATACATCCATTTTGACATATTATTTTAGGGCATAACCCAAAATGATGCAGTTCCAAATCTAATGTGGACTGCATTGTCGGAAATCGTGGTGAATAAATGTCCACTGTTAAAACCTTTCTAGGCCCAGTGTAATATTTATTGCAATCCAAACTATTGAGTAGGTTCCACACAACTGGATGAAGGGAAAACAGAAATGTCAACTTATCCAAAATTTGTGTGGCCCATGAGTTGTTAACGGTGGGCGTTCAATCACATTTGCTTAGCATAATACAATCTATCATATGTTTAGTTCTTGGCTGGTGCATTAAAATAAGCTGTCAAAATAGATGGACCAACTGGATAAAATCATACATCGTGTAGAGCCAGCAGAGCTTTTTTTTCTAGCACCAACACATGTGGAGGGTATTTGTTAGGGCATGTGTACGAAAATGAGGTCAATCCAAAGCTCAAGGGGACTACACGTAAAACCGTGGGAATTGAACGCCTACCATTAGAAACTTATTTAAGGCCACAAAAGTCTTGGATCAAGGTAAAATATGTATTTTACCTTCGTTTAGGTCAATGTGACGTTGTGAAAAGGTTGGATGGCAAATAAACATCATAGTAGGCTCTTGGGAAGGTTTCAGGGGTGGGCATCACCGTATGTTTTGTTCTAAGGCCCATTGCCCATTCCCTAAAATTGATCTCAAAAATAGATGGACGGTATACATATAACGCATATATAATAGTGCAACCCACAACTTGATAACGTCAACACACCCCAAGGTGTATGTGCATGGCACACCTCGCAATCCACTTCCAGTGGGGAGGTGAGGGTCATTACCAAATTATACTATGTAACACACCGAACTTTTCGATACCCGAGTATTGAAAGTTCTCGAGTGTTACCATGAAATTTAATGTAATATGTACATGTGTACGATACCAATCTAACCATCCTAACATTACATCTATTCACCGACACGAAAACTTGCTGTTGGGAATGATCTCCATTCACAGATCAAGACATCTGACCGTTAATTCAGAAGTTTTAGGCATCTGCTAGGAGAATTCCAAGGGTAAGCTTATCTAAGGCTCGGGTCTACTTCATAATTGAGCCCATAACAGAACATGACCCTGCAACACTGATGAATGGATTGGATTGCGTAATGTATGCCATGATGGACTTCACTTAGATCGTAACATGAATAATTCCCCATACCAAATTGGAAACCTCTTGCAATAGCCATTCGTGGGAAAATTATGGCTGTCCAAAGTGGTTTCCACCATAGGCTTACGTCGACTCGTGATAAGTGTGGCACACCTAACGTATGGATCCACTAAATTATTTGTGTCAAGGCAATTTGGCCATTCAAATGCAATCTAATCGTTAGATTGGTGAAAAACTACAACTAAGGACCCCAAATTAGATGACATGGGCCACCTAAGCCTTGAATTTGCCTCATCCTTTTGGGCAGGGCCCTAATAGGAGCTGCCAAAATAAATGAACGAAGTGGATCGAATCACAAATACCTCTGTGGGCCCCACTTTTGATACATGTGGATTGCCCATGTGTGCGCTCACTATTCACTGATCCGGGAGACATGGTCAAACACGGCTAACCCGTGTAATCCCGAAAACGAAGGGATTTTCATCTCCGTCTGCAACACACGGACAACGTCCGTTTAGAGGACGTTATGGCCCATTGGGACCACCCATTCGTTCAATCCGAACAGTCCATCGTGTTCAGAAGCCACCCCCGTCCCAATCCTAGCTATTCTCATGTGAGACCGCACATGTGTGTACACTCAACTCCCAGCAAAGGAGGAGCCTCTGCACTACAACGTTACAGGCGGCGTCTGTTTGAGGACGCTGGTGGCCCACCATCATGACCCCGTTTGAGGATCCGAATCGTCCAATAAGATCAGAGGGAAAACCGACCAAGACCATGGGACCCATGATGGCCCATGCACATAGCCGTAGGCGCAACTACAAACGCAAGAAGGAAAACTGACTTCCATTAAAGCTATTGAAAAGGACGAGCTGAACCGTCCTTGGGGGGGGGGGGGGGTTGAATAAGACTATGCCAAATAAAAATTAAATTATTGAAATAATAAATAAATTAGGAAATACACTCACACTAATATTGAAAAATTGATTCAAACTTAGTTCGTAGGACAACCTACACCCAAAACAAAGTTTAGGCAGGACAACCTTATTTCACGAACAATCGTAAGGATCAAGGTCTCAAACCAAGCAAGAGACAATAAAGCTATTTATTACAAGCATTTATCACTTTTGCATAAATAAAATTACAATTATTCACCACAAATGCAAAAAGTAAACATTCACCACAAATACCAAGAGTTATAGTGGTTTAGTGTGTACAACGCTGTTCTCAAATAGCCACACCTACTCCACTCCCAATAATCATTATCCACATGATATTGGCTTTTACTAAAAACAAGGTTTTCATAGGGTTACCTTAAAACCTGATACAGTTGTGATTTTAAAGGGCTATCACAAATAAAAATCCCACATTGAGATTTTCTAACTATCTCAGAAAAACCAACAAATGAGATTTTCAGGTATCGCAAAGAAACCAAAATACAAAAGATAGAAAAATACTTATCTTGGCTATCTCAGAAAAACCAACAAATGAGATTTTCAGGTATCGCAAAGAAACTAAAATACAAAAGATAGAAATATACTTATCTTCACCTTGAAGACGTATCTCTTGATATAACCTATAGAACCACTTCTCTTAAAGTAGAATGTTCAATGTCTAGTCACATAAACAATGATTCTATGTTATATATTGATTTTCAATCGATTCAAACCAAAGGCTACTTATTTGAATTCCTTAAGATTTCAAAGAAGAGTATCTAGTCTCTTTAAAGAATAAGATTCATAAAAAGGAGATCAAAGAATTAAAACAAAAAACTATTAAAGAAATATTAAAAATATCATGCAATAGCTTGAAGATAATGAGAACTTTTTTGTCTCTAGATGAAGGATTTTACTAGCTTGGATTGGTAATTTCAGATTGAGAGAATGCCTCTATTTATAGGCTAAAAAGTTGTTGCTTCGACTCGTCTAAGATCTCCTTTGACTCGTCTAAGGTTTAACAAAATTTCAAATTTTGATCACGATCTGCTAAAACGGCTGTTCAACTGGTCGAGGGTGGCAAAATTTAGTTGCTGGACTTCGAGTCAAGCAACCCTCGACTAGTCGAAGAAGCAATAAAAAAAATCCATTTTTTAACAAATTTAAACTTGGATTGGTCGAAGATTTTCTTAGACTGGTTGAGCCACAGCTTAGACTAGTCGAACCTAAGCCTAAACTAGTTGAACTTAAGCCTGACAAAAGTATAAAAACTCATCTAAGTTTGTCTTTTGAAAGCACATAAGTCTGAGGTCTTTCTAGTGTTTGTTATACCTTAAAAGACTGAACATTGAAGTTTGAACTTCATATAACTTGTTCTTCTACTTGATTCTTCAATAGAACATGTAGTTGAAGATGGAGCTTGATCTTCTACTAGGAGTGTCGTAGAACTTAAACTTAGGAAAGCTTGAACTTTCCATCTTGATCTACTTCATAACTTGAACTTTGGTACGGTCTTGAACCATAGTAAATGTTGAACTTGCTTGACTTGAAGTGAGGACTTGAACTTTCCATCTTGATCCTTATTAGACGGATCATTTCATAAGCTGTTTTGTCTAAACGAAATTTGACAAACAAAGGTATGATTTATACAATATAGCACTTATAGCTATAGACTGAGAAAAACCGGCCACAGTGAATCTATCCACATGACCTACCATTCCATCTCGATTGTTCAAAACCCTCTAAACAACATTCTGCCTCCATCCACGAAGACAGATCGCAAAAGATTGGACCACATGCCACTTCGTTTCCTGTCATTACGCAAGCCTAACCCGATTTCCGCTATGCAAAGGCAAAGTTTCGTAACTAATCCACTCGACCACATCCCGTTCTTGCTGCGTAAACCGGTTTGCGTAAGGATACGCAGGAAAAACCTAGAAGCACGTACGCCTATAAAAGGGGCCTCTTTCGTCTGACAGTGAGAAAGAAAGGAAGAAAATGAGAGGAAGAAAGAAAAGAAAAGAAAGGAAAGGAAAGGAAAGGAAAGGAAAGGAAAAGAAAAGAGAAAGAAAGAGAATGAGAAAGAGAGAAAGAAAGAAAAAAGGAAAGAAAGAAGAAGTGTTGTAGTCAAGTTCCATCGGATGCCAGCCACAATTCAGGTTATGCCGAACTCATCAGTTAGTAAGAATCATCCCTCTTCTTTTCACTAAATAATTCTCCTTTAAACTTCTTTTACCTATAGTAATGGAGAACTTCACCATGGTACATAGAACTGAGTCGACTCGTTGGAAGATCACCTAAGTCCCAAATAACTTGGGTTATGCATGGTTCAACTTAAAAGACTCTAAACTCATCTAGTCGAAATCAAAACAAGTGAATCAATACTCTAAAAGCTACCCAAATGCTAAACCTTAGAAGACATCCAAGCAACCAAGGTGAGGGTTTTTATCCTTTAAGCTTACTTGATTTAAGATATTATTATCCTGCCATTTACAATCTTTCATGACACTGTGATGTTCTCTACAATTGTTTAATTTACTAACATAAACTATTTACCCTTTTAGGAATTATGATATGATGTTAATTATAAGTGATCTTTATGAATTTATGTGGAACGATGGATACAGGCCTTGCCCTTGCCCTTATTAATTTGTTGAGTTAGCCCTTACAACTCTTCTCTTTATTGAGTTAGCCATTGTCACTCTCCTTGTTATTGAGTTGGCCATTGCCGCTCTTCTATTTGTTGAGTTAGCCATTACTACTCTCCTTTTATTGAGTTGATCATTGTCACTTTCCTCTTTGTGAGTTAGCCATTGCTAGTCTCTTCCTTACTTTAGTAGCCTTGTGCTATTTACCTTTAAGGCTTGGGCGTATGTCTTCATATTCCAGAACCCCATGATTCGGCTTATGTTCTCTATAAGTGCAAGTGATGTGTTAAGAGATATCACAACTAGTGATTCAATTATTATATCATGGACGTAATGTGCTTTGGGTAGATACCATCTTAGTTGACGTGTAATTTCATGGGTTTTGGGTAGTGGTATGCAAATTGATGCAAGTAATTCGCAATGCGTGTTATATCACTTCCGGGATTAGATGTCGCAAATAGTCGCTCCATGAACAAATCGCGTCACGTAATTCATCTAACTCATGTGTTGTGTCATCTTGAGGTGTTCACATAAATCCATGGTAGCGTCAGACATGCCAGTCAATCTCCGTAGTGTGAGAATGGGGGGCGATCCGGGTTTTATGTGAATTGTATTCCACATTGAAATGATCACTATATATGATGAGCCGCATACACTTTGATAGGCATGCATCTCATGTAGGTTGTTGCGCATGCTAATACCCCTCGTAGTAGTGGAGTACGGGACGTATCAGAATCGTTATATTACTTTTATGAATCTCTTGAATCATTGTTAATCTTAAAGGATAATCATCACTATGAGTAGGGTGTTGACCATCTCCAACTGTACAGATGATGTAGGTGAAGTACAGATTGAAGACCTAGAGAACAATCTCCCTATGAAAAATTTTGTTGAAAAACTAAGAAGATAGTTTTACAATTTAGTTTTATACTTTCGCTGCGAACTTGATAAATGTAATTAGCTCCCAACGAGATGACATTTGATTATTTACTGAATTCTTTTAATCTAATGAAATAATCAATACAATCAATTTTATTCTCGTGAATGTTACCTTCATGAATGTATCTAGATGTGATCTAAATGAAAAAAAAAATAAGGCACGATTTTTAAATCATCCAATTTATACATTACTAACACCTGGTTTCCTCGAATATGAGTATAAACTCTAACCGTGAAAATTCGGGATGTTACATAGTAGGCCTTTCAATGGATTGGATCAACCCGACAATCCAATCTGATATATCTATTTATTATTGGTCTGGACCACTATATAGGTCCGACAGGGCATGTATGGATCTTAAGATGTCAATCTGTTTATAATCGGATTGATTCTAGATCCACCTTGATCCAATCCGGCTAAGATCCCATCCGATTATTCCAATGAATATTTCAATTTTAGTCATCTGTCTAAAAGAAATTCAAAAGCAAAAAATCCTAAGTTATTCCCTTCCATTCCTCGTTTCTCTCTCTCCATAGTCAGCAGCCAATGCAAAAAAAAACAAAAAAAACAAAAAAAAAAAAACAAAACAAAACAAAGAAAAAAAATCCATATTTCAATGAATGTTTCAATCTTTGTCATTCGTCTAAAAAACCCAAAAACAAAAAACTCTAAGGTATTCTCTCTCTCTCTCTCTCTCTCTCTCTCTCTCTCTCTCTCTCTCTCTCTCTCCATGAGGCAACGACCCATGTAAAAAATAAAAATAAAAAACCTAATTCCCCTCTTTCCTCTCTCTCCTCTCTCATTCTCTCTAAGAACCAAGGCTGAAGCCGCCACGTCCACCTCTCCATCCATGCCCACAGCCACCTACTATAATATCTAATATCAGCAAGGTTTCTTTCTCTTCTCACTTCTTCCTGTCCTCTCCTTTCCGTTCTTTTCGTTTTGTTTTATTTCTCAATATTCTTATTCCTGGTGAGTTTTCTTCAACAGATTGAGGATTTCCTTCTCTTCAATTGCATATATTTATATAAGATTTTCGTTTCCTAGAGAATTCATAAGCCCACAACCTGAAAAGCATTTTATTATCTTCTATGAGTGCAATTCTTCTCATTCTAATGTTTTATTTTTATTTTTATAGCTTGCTCTATTTTAGTGTTTCTGATTTTGGTTTTTTCATTTCATGATTTTTTTTATAGGGTGTTGTTTTTTGTGTCTGAAATTATTATTGAAGTTTTTTTTATTTTTTTATTTTTTTTTTTCCGTTTATTGTGCTTAACTTGAAAAATATAATGCATATTGTTCATTTACTCATTTTTGTGTTATTTCATTGATCATGCATTAGGACTGCAAGTAATTTGTTGGATCCCTATGCCTGAACGCAGTCAACTTGTTGATGAGAATATTGTTGAGGTGTCAAGCCAATGTAATTCTCCTAGACGACGAAAATTGACATATGAAGTATGGAATGACTTTGCTAAACATCGATCCCCAAGTGGTGAGGAAGTGACTATTTGCAAGCATTGTAAGGGGAAGTTTGTGGGGAGTAGTAATAGTGGAACTAGCCATTTGAATAAGCACTTGACAAGATGTCCGAAGAAGAAGCATATAGATATTTCTCAACAATTAATATCATTGAACAAGAATGTATGCAAAAAGATATATTGTTTGAAGAACTTTAAGTTTGATCAAGAATGAAGTCGTTTGTATCTTTGTTGCATGATAATTAAGTATGAGTACCCATTTAACATGGTTTAACACTAGGATTTTAAAATATTCGTGACTAATCTTCAACCTATGTTTAAATTAGTTTCCCGCAATAGAATTAAGGCCAATGTGATGCATGTTTATAAGCAAGAGAAAGAAAACTCTATGAGTACTTTGATACGCTTTCTTCTCGAATTGGCCTTACGACTGACTTGTGGACATTAAACCAATAAAATATTAGGTATTATTGTATAACTTCGTATTTCATTGATGATGCATAAGAATTACAAAAGATGATTCTTGCTTTTACAGCAGTCAAAACTCTTCATGATACAAAGACTCTATGTAGAATTAATATGGATAGAGTTCTAGAGTGGAATATTGATAAAAAATAAAATAAAATTTCTTCACTATAATTGGAGACAATACTTCCATAAACAATGCCATGGTTAAAAGTATAAAGACTTTCTTTCTTATCGAGGATTGCTCGCATTATTTGGAGAGTTGTTTCATATCCATTGTTCTGCTCATATTTTAAATTTAATTGTGTAAGATGACTTAAGATAGCATATGTGCTCTAAAAAATACGAGAAAGTGTAAATAAGTATATTAATTCATCACCATTAAGGGAACAAAAGTTCCAACTTGCAGTGGCTCAAGTAAAATTACTAGGGGAAAAGAGTGTACCAATGGATGTTCCAACAAAGTAAAACTCCATATATCGCATGCATGAGGCTGCTTTGGACTTTAGAGAAGCATTTTCTCGATTGGAGTAATCTAATCATGACTTTAAGTAAAAACATCCAATGAAAAATGGGAGATGGAAAAAGTTATAAGTGTTTAAAGATTTTCTATGAAGCTATCAATAACTTTTCAGATTCCGAATATCCAACCGATAATATGCATTTTCCCAATGTTTGTGAAATTCATCTCAAATTAGTTGAATAGGAGAAAAGTATTTGCGATTATGTTAAATCAATGCCAAATAAAATGAAATCAAAGTTTGATAAGTATTAATATGCATCTAGTTTGGTTTTGACAGTGGCATTAGTTCTTGATCCTTAGTTTAATATGAAGTTCGTGGAGTACTACTACTATCAAATCTATAGTGGTAGTGTTTATTTCTACATAAGCAAAATTCAACATACAATGGTTGATCTTTTCTCAAGTGTATAAAGTTGTGGAGGCCTTAATATGTAGACGTAATTGATGAAAACAATTGTAATAATAAATTTTCATCATCTAGTGGTGTTTTTAATAATACTAAAGATAAATTTGGAGGATTTAATAAGCGGTATTCTCATGCAAGTCCTAGCTATCAAGCTTTTTTCTAAAAATCAGAATTAGATTGGTATTTGGAAGAGCTACTATTTCCTCATAACTAAGAGTTTAACATACTAAGATGATGGCGAATCAATAGTCCAAAGTTCCCTATACTTTCAAGAATGGCTCGTGACATTTTGATGATTCCAGGATCTACAATTCCATCGAATCAACATTTAGTACCGGTGGTAGAGTGCTTGACAAGACTCCTACTTGCTTACTTTCATAAGTTGTGGAGGCCTTAATTTGTAGACATAATTGGATACAATATCTAAAAAAGAGTAAATAGATTTTAAATTCATTTAGTTTTAATTATTATTATTTTTCATACAAAATTATCTAATTACCATTTTTTATGTATGTGTTAGGTATTTCTTCTCCTTACCATATGTAAGGGTAGGAGCACAAGTTAGAATTTCCATAGTTAGTCTCTTCAACTTGGTAACGAAAAATATGGATGATATTTTCTTAGAGTTGATGCTTGATAGAGTTTCATGACTTCATTTTCTTTTTGTATTAGTTTAATTTTAGATTTTTAGTTTGACTTGATTGAGTTGATATTTGATAGCTTTTCTTGAAATTTTAGATTAATCCCGAGCTTGGCATGGGCAGATGCCGATCCGTTAATAAGACCTGGATGGGTAGCTGAGAGATTTGATCCAGCTCCGACCAATTGACAAATCCAACAGGGTGGGTTTGAATCCACTATGCAAGTCCGATGAGGCAAGTCTAGATCTTAAGATGCCTATCTATTTATAATCGGATCGGTCTAAATCCACCCTGATCTAATCCGCTTCAACCCGTTGACATGCCTAAATCAGAGTACCCATCTAGATACACCCTGATCCATAACTCAAGTGATAGATTGAGTGAAAGATACCTCGTTTCAACACTAAGGTCTTGGCATCGATCCCTAGTGGGGGTGGCTAACAGTGAAGTGTGAACTGACAGTGGGGTGTACTAACAGGCTAACAAAAAATATAATAAAAAAGTACCCATCTGGATAATCCAAGTTGTGGGTTCCATTCTACATCCAAGTAAAAAGGTGTGGAGCCCATAGAGATGCCAGTGACAAATGCACTCCACCCACCGTCCATCAATTTTGTAAGACCATGATAGGACATGATTCTAAACATCAAGCATATTCAAAGCTCATGTGGGTCATACCACTCGGAACAAAGGAGACTAAACACAGAGCATTGGAATCTTTGTGTGATGATATTTGCGCCTATAGTTTATTTAAGTAATAATAGCCATATGAACAGTTTGGATGGCACCCTATTTCAGTGCATGGATTTAAAAGCCTTTGATTTGAAATCTTCATGTTGTGTTTGTTACCTGGATTTAGAATCTCTTGTAATCCAAAAGTAGTTATGCATGATATATTTATAGAGGTTTGAATTTAATTACTAAATCAACTTTAATATCTCTAATTAGTACAAGTATGTAATATTCGACACAATAGTTGTAACGAGCCCATTGAAATATATACTTTACCCGAAAATGATGAAATTCCAACTCTCGGATGGGCCACAAGCACAAGATCACATTCGAGTGACTAACCAACAATTTTTTACCATTGCTTTACATGACAATGTTTGGACAACACATGTCATCGCATTAACGTAATTATTGTGATGTAATTGATAATCTGATTGTTTTGGAATATCATTGATGGACCATGTGCCTAATAAATTAATAACCCAGTGACACACATGCAACTTTGAGGAGGATTTTAGATGTAACCCAGGCTTTGACCTTGGATTTTGAAACCGCTAACTTTGGAAGCCCCATTTACTATATGGTATTGACATACGAGGGGATTTCAAATCCCCTTAAATTCCCTCAACATGCCAATCAACACCTAAAGTTTAACAGGAGATATTTCAGTTTCTACCGTCTCTTTTGATGTGACCCACTTGAGTTTTAAATCTACTGAGTTTTACAAATAGGACTTATTTTGGTCGAATTTGTCACTGACATCTTTGTCGGCCCCACATAGTATACGACACATGAGACAGAGGCAATCCGCATCTGTATGAATATGTAAAAACTACGTTGATAAAGCTGTTATGGGTAAAGATAAGCTGGTCAGAAGTATGAGGTCCGCTTGGACACCTGTGCATGTTGCGTAGTCGGCCAACACCAATCATGACCAAGGAGCTCTTCAATGACTAGAAAGTAATATCTTGTTGTACTTTATTATAAGATGCCGAGCTCGACGTCAAGCTCTTCCATGGCCCATTCATGTCCGAGTTAATGTTTAGATCTCTTGAAGAAGCCTCCGAGGCATGATCCTGTATAGGACTAAGCACGCCCTGCTCGGAAGACTTACAAGAGAGTCCCTGTACAGTACAATAAAATGAAAAGGATGGTCATTCCCAATTTCACCAATGTTCTATTAAGGGAGCTCGGTCTTGATGCTCAAATACAACATTCAAGGGTAGGTCGACAGGTCAGTAACCTACTCGAATATTAAAGGCGAAGCTCGACTACAGACCATTAGAAAGCCTAGGTCAGCCACAGCCTCCTACTACATGTTTCTTTTAATCCTGACCACTCGAAGCTTATTAAAGAGATCTTCGCCAAGGACCACGGAAGATTACCTTGACACGTTCAAGATAAAACTCCCTCTACAATATGGACTTGCCAAGCAGAGAGATTGCCGTTTACACCATCGCGCCGATCAACTATAAATAGAGAGTTATTTTTAAAAAGAAAGGCTAACAAAAAATCACATCTGAAACCCAGAGTCTCCTTAGGTACAAGGAGTACGCCCAGATTTCTGAGTAAACAGAAGCGATCCCAACCATCCGATTGACAACAATCAAATGGTTAAAAGGAATACAACCAGTAGTCTAATTCGAAGGGAAAAATCAACTAGCCAACAGTATCTTCCGAGTGTGATCTTTTTTGGGGCCGCGATCTGGACAGTCCAGATTCCCGTACACCCATACCATGCCATGCCGTTCCAGGGCATGGTTGATCCGGGAAACGGATTGCCTGTGACCCGGGCACAATGATAAACCCGTCCCGGCCCTGTGAGGGATCCACAGACATGTCAATGACAAATCAACTCCTTCCATATGTTTTGAAAGATGAAAACAGGACAGGATTCTAAAATCAGGCAGATCCAAAACTCAGGTGGGCTACACATACGATACAGTGGTAACAGAAATGAAACCTTCCCGGAGCTGAGCATGATGTTTATGTGCCATCCGAACCATTAATAAAGTTATTAACACTCAGATAAACTGTAGAAACAAATATCATCCTGATACAAAACTTCTGTCACCCCAGGTGTTCAATCCTCACCGTTTCGTGTGACATGGCATACATGAGTTTTGGATCTGCCTAATTTTTAGAATCCCATCCTATTGTGGTCTTTCAAAACAAATGGACGGAGTGGATTTGTCATGAACATCTCATTGGGTCCCACACAGCCCCGGCCAACAAAATATCTGAGGGCGGGGTCACAGGCAATCCGATCCCGTTGATCCGTCACCACCATTTCTTAAAGTGTGTAAAACTAACCCAGTAACAAACCGCAAACATTGACAGGACGAGAGTAAAAAACAAAAACAGCTGAGATTCTACAGAAATCACATGTCTCGCAGAGCCTAAAACAAAAACCATATATAATATCTATACTCCTTAGTACCACCAAAACAGCAACACAAGCACTAAAAGCAAACCAACGACAAAAGAAAAGGATAAAAAGAGAAAAAAAGACGCCTAGCGGTGTGGGCAGAAGGTAATGAAATAGCTACCCCCACTGCATGTCACAATACTGGTAGGATCATCATACGCATAGGAATACGCCCTAGGACAGGCCGTCTTGAATATCCTGGAATACGCCGTGGGCTTGCAGGACTGCGGATTCCCGTAGATCCCGGTACAGCAATACTTGGGGGAGTTAAACGCGAAGCACGCGCTCTTACACGCGACCACCCTATTATCTTTTCCCGACCGCACCTGAAGGCCCACCGGACACATCATATTCAGATCGCTCACACAACCCGCCGAGCTGCACTTCCCCTTCCCCCTATACGGTATCACCGATAGGGCCAGATTGTAGCCGTCCACTAGGCTCACGTCATAGAAATCTTGTGGGCCCAGTGTGATCTCAGCCAGCGTGGCAGGTGGGGTACCACCCAGGCCATTGCAGTAGAGGGCCCCACCACAGTCACCTGTGGCACAGTGGCCACGGCCGGATGCGTCGAAGGCGCAGTCCTGGCGGCCCCAGATGCGGCCCGACCACGCTGCTGGTGCGTGCAGGGTGTAGGCTTGCTTGGGGAGGAGGCGGAAGCCGCCACGTGCGAGGATGGGCTTGCCTGCACCAGGCTGTATGCCGGGCCACACTGTGTGGGGACACTTATTGTAGAGTGTGAACGTCGTTGCCGATGCTGTCGATCAGATCACAGACATTGCAATGTTAAACTTAGATCAGAGAAAATGATGGATAAGATCCGGTGATCTGGACCATTTATCTGTTGGGCCACACCATGGATGTGCAATGATATAAAAATAACGTTGATGGGTCGAGTTATAACGTTTCATTCTGTGGCCTGCAATACCCCAACGGTGGGGCTAGGATCTTCCAATGTAGGAGATTTTCTGGGAATATCCCACCCAAATCAATGGTGGGCCTCATTTGTGTAAGCTGTGGAAGTCCGGGCATATACTCGGAGATCAAAGAGGCGGATTTGCAGCACGAATGTGAGATCCGTGTCGCTCAAAAGTCACTGGCCCGAGAAATCAGGGTGGCTGTACTCATCAGGTGGGCCACATTCCTATAAGAAAAATGACCAAAGGGTTCCATTGATCAACATACACGAGTGGCCCAACTGATAAGCTGCCCGTGATTCCTCGGACGGGATGTCCATGGCGGTACCCATATCAAGAGCGTACAGGATCTCTCACACGTTTGCTGCAAATGGCCTACACATTTCTCCTCTTTTGTTAAAGTAAATGAGAATGAGAGAGAGATAGAGAGAGGAACTACCTGAGGGCAGTAGGAAGGGGAGGAAAATGAAGAGAGATAGGATCTCCATCACTCTCCCAACCAAAGAGAGTGTTTTCATTGAGTGAAGAGGAGAGAAAAAAAGGTCGTTTTTCTTTTGTTTGTGTGGGAAGGGGAGCGAAGGTTAAGAGGGGTTATTTTCTCCTTTTAAAGAGGAACAGAGAGGGAAGAGGAAGATGAGAAAAATGATTGCTAGTCCGCGGGAACTCTGACTGTAACCGTTCATCTTCGAGACCGCCCACACGTTTTGGATCATCCAGTCTCTCACACATCTTGCATTCTCCTCGCACGTGAAAATGAGTGACGCATGTGTAACAATGGACTTGTTTTTATGGCGAGTTATTTGCATCCAATATCAGGCAAATAGGATCATCCGTTGGGCCACACTTTTTCCACGACCATGTTTGGTATGCTACTTAAAATGTACGGTTGGCCTGACAAGCAGCTTAGATATTGCACCCGTGTGAATCATCTCAACGTGTCAAGTAAAACAAAGTGCCGTCCAGCTGGATCAGCCCACATTCCCCGTACAGGAAATACACTTTCAACTTGGCGCCAATTGCATGTGCCCTGTGCGGGGCCCAATGCAATGCCCGCGGGATATGCATTCCCTTTCACCGGCTCAGGTGAGGTTATAATTCTAAACATGAAGCATATTTAAGGACTCGGATTCGATCTTGATCCCTCCATTACCTACCTCGGTAGACTTATGAGCTGAAAAAGCTTTGTGATATCCGATCACGAAGTATTTGTTTTATCCAAGCCGTCCATCCTCATTTTTTTAAAAAAGTTCATTTTAGGGCTTGTACTAAAAAAAACCGCTGCCACGGGTAAAACTGGAACTGGATTGGTTAAGGAGAAAGGATTAGCTCGAACTTGTGTGATTGGCCAGCGCTAGTCATGGCTAAGGGGCTTCTCAATGGTCAAAAAGCAATAAACCACTGCCAGGGAAAGGACCTACTCCCCGAGCTTGGCCATCCATCAAGAGATGAAGTCTCTCTACTTCCATTAGATTTCAAGCCCTTCTACGGTCCCATCCATTTTCAAGCTGCTGTTCGGAACATTTCTTAGTAAGGTCTCCCGAGGCACGACCCCACGTGAGGCAAGACCCCGATTTGCTACACTCGGCAAGACACCGCCCTGTATGGTAGGATGAAGAGGATGATCATACTTGATTTTGTTTATATTCTACTAAGGAAAGAAGCTTGGTCTCAATGCTCGGACGCGACTCCCAAAGGCAGGTTGACAGGTCGGCAATCTGCTCGATGTCAAGGAAAAACTCGACCACAGCTCACTAGAGAATTAAGGTCGACATGCTACTGTTCGAAATGACCCTATAGGTCACGTCGAACTCGCAAGCTCGGCCTCCTACCACGCACTTCTATTGATTCTGACCTAGTTCCGACTTTACCTACCCGAGATCCCAGCCGAGGATCTTGGAAGACGACCGCAACACGGATCTCCCTGAGATCTCAACCGAGGATCTCAGGAGATACTTGCGACATATTCGGGATACGAATCCCTCTATAATACGCCCCTACTAAATAGGAAAATTGTCTTCTACGTCACCACCCCTCAACTATAAATAAGAGCATCCCTAATAGTGAAATATACGCACAATCAAACTCAGAAAACAAATCCAAAACCTTACGTTCTACTAGACCTAGCTTGTTTGTCTGACTTTGGCATCGAAGAGTCCTCTGCTACAACCACGGTCTCCATCTTTGTCTTCTCTTGCAAGTGTCAAGTGGTCGAAGGAGGACATCCAAATTTCTACATTAACAATTTGCCACCATTTGTGGGAACGACATCGAAAGATGTTCTCATCATCTACAATGCTATAACAATGGCGAAAGGGAGAAAGAAGGCCCAAACCACTACTGTTGCACCCGATCCTGCATTGGGAGAATAGTCTGCAGACCATTGGGACTCAACCTCCCAACTTCAGGCTGATTCCACACCCACGGGTCAAGTACAACGGTCCCGAAATCGGGGAGGTCAGCTTGTTTCTTTAGAGCACTAGGTTAAAGCACTGACCAATAAAATTGATTAAATAAAATAGATGCTAGAACGACAGAATCCTCCTCCCAACAGGGGGCTGAGGAGGCTGACGCTCCGACAACCACTGAAGTCTCCATGTCGTTCCGAGCACCCGCCGGCTCTTGGAGGAACAAACAGGCTTAGGAGTGCTAAACTGTAAACCCTCTGGCTGCCTCTAACTTACGCCATGCGTTGGAGAAGAAGAGGCGTGGTAAGTCTCCCAAGGCGGTAGCCGATAACGAGTACCCCTGAGAAGCTGAACTGAACGAGCTGAGGGATCAGATCGGTGAATGTTCACAACCCCGAGTGTAGGGTCGCGATGTAATAATAACTCAGTGAGAACGAGGTCAAATCCACAGGGAATGGGGAACACGATCTAGAACTAATCTAAGTCTAACTTGGTTTGTCTAGATTTTTAATCCAGCGATTTAAAAAAAAGGGTTTTTGAAATAATAAAGATAAAAAAGACTAAGGATAGGAATCCACCTATAACAATCTCAATATTCAATCTACTTGATTCAATAATGACTCAATTGGAATCGAAGTCCTATTCTATCTAATTGGATGATGGAGTAGTTAAAACAGAATCTGAATTTTCCATTAATTTGGTTCCCAAATATCCATCTAATTGCAATGATGGTAGAGAATTCAATCATCCTATCTTGCATAAGAGACGATGGTGAACAATGACTTCTACACATCACACAATTCCAAAGTCAATAAGATCATATCAAAAGCCTTCACAACATCTACTGTAATTTTAGTCACAATAAATCATAGAAAACTGGAAATATATCTTAATTCAAACCAAAACTCAATGGAAGTTCGACATATACTTGAAACAAAGCAAACTAAACGTCAAAAGAAACTATAGGTTTTATCCCTTAGCCTTAGTTAGGAGATTAGCCTAAGAAGACTAACATCTTAGAAGAAAAACAAAAAGATCTACTAGAACCCGTGAAGAAATCAAAGCAGAATAAAGTTGTCGTCACTCCACCCAGGCATTCTCTCCATTTCCAAACCTTAGAAGATGATTTGGAGTATTCTAAGGACTCCTATTTATAGTTGTGGAACTCTAACTTTCATACGGAGTTGGAAAAATCCTTAAACCGCCTCAAATTTACGCGCTCCACGTAGGCTCTTAGTAATGCCTTCGATGTCATCGAACGTAAATCGAATCCAGAAGTCGCGCTTTTTCGCACTGCGTAACTTTTCATGTCATTGAACCTTCCTTCGATGTCATCGAACAATCATTCGATATCATCGAAGGGTGTTCGATCAATCGAGAATGTGTCCAGAGTGTTCCAGCGAGTTGCTCCAGAAATCTTCAAAAATCTTGATGTCATCGAACTGCTCTTTGAACAATCGAACTGGGCTTCGATGTCATCGAGAAATGCATCTAATTTGTCCATCAACCAAACTTGATTTTCATGTAATGCTTCAATGTCATCAACTAGTGGTCAATGTCATCAAACACTGGCTTCGATGTCATCGACCGGTGGTCAATGACATAAACAGTGAAGTTCAATTCTCTAAATTTCCGCACTTTGCACTTTCGACTTCCTTCCTTTTCTAGTTGGTTTCCTTGACTCATAAGGTCTTCAAATCTTCAATCTTGGTCTCCTAAGATCCATCCCCTTACCTTGGTGATTCTTGAGCATTAAATCCATGCTTTTAACATTCTTTTCATTCCAAGCTCTCAGATTCACCTTGCAAGGAAAACTTGCATAAATATACCAATTAAGCATTATCATGTTCATAAAACCAAGATAGAAACAGGTGACAATATACAATATTAGACACTCAACACACCCCCCCAACCAGCATTTTTCTAGTCCCAACAAAACATGCGAAAGATATTTTGAGAGCAATTGAATAGTTTTCATGAGCTCAAGCGATTCTAAAAATAATCCAATTTATATAAATCTAAAATATTAATGTTGAGAACTACTTTCTCCTAAACTCTAGTACTTTGTAAATTTCTTAATCAAGTTTAAAGCATTAATTCTATAATTAGAAAAAAAATCTAAACATTGAGTTCCATGGGTGCATAGTAAAGTCTATACTTACCACAATCAAAGGTTCAATTCTCTATTGTCGTGATAACATTCATAATCAAAAGAGCATTAAGGATAACCGAAAGCTAAACCAAAACTTGACTTACAGTTCAGCATTCTATTCTTCCAGCTTTTGATTTTTCCATCGATGCCTTTCACACTATTTCACTTTTTTCTTCTTTTCAACGGTCCTTAATGAACTTTAATAGGTAGCACTTTTCGACGACAACTATTTTTTTGCTAGGTATTATTTATTTCTTTCTTTTTCTTCAATTCTTTTTATCGAACATGATGGAAAAATTTCCCAGGTTAGTTCCTATCATGCTTAATAATCATCAAGTTAACAATCAATATCAAACTAAAACTTTGATGTGTAAGTTAGATGTGACATGTGAAATCATGACTCGATCAATGTTTAAAATTTTTGATTAAGAATTGATGACTCAACTTAGTTTTGAAATCTGTCAAATAATTGAAATCTAAGAGTCATAAATCATCAACATTAAGTATCTTATAATTCTAATTTCAAAATCACTTAAATTCATAGAAATTTCCAAGAATTTTAAAGAATTTTAGCTCAAAATTTAACAAATTTGCTTAAATTTGAAGAATTTTTGATAGGAAACCTACCCCTAACCTAAAATCTACATTGTCCTTAATGTATAAGCATATGAAATAAAAGCAAAATTGAGAGCAATGAAAATAAAGGGAAGTAGATGAAGAGTACCTGTGAAGTGAATATGATCTTCCAATAAAATGTGCTTTTCAAACTAAACTTTGAAAAGCAAAATAATCCTAAGAAAGCAAATAAATTTCAATCCTAAACTAGAAAAACAAGGGAAAAATACTTAATTATGTAGCAAAGTTCCTCCTTCGACTAGTATCTTGATAAATTTCTCAGTATGATTATCCAAAAGCCCCTTTTGCAGTAGGCTTAAATGCCCTGGAGCATGAATGTCTAGAGAAATTTATGAACCTCAGTAAAAAATTGTCATTTAATCCCTTGAGGTATCCAAATTATATACGATTCACATGTGACAGAAAAAATTTCAATGTTAGTGCAATATGGTGAATTAGAGATTACAAATAGATCGAATTCATAAAAATTCTCATTAGGTAATGTAGTTTCAACACATTCTGAAGTTTCAAACTCCGACTCATGTTCTAGTTTCTCCACTTCTAATGGTAAACATTCAGGATATGTGGAAGGGATCTCTTTAGAAAATTGATTCTCTTAGTCAATATCAACTGAGGTATTGTTTTGTAAGGTGTTGACTATGTCTTGTATCATAGGATTGTTTGAATCTACAAAGTGTACCAAGAAATCTTCTAAAGAATTAAGACATTCAGTTGAAAGGAGCTCATTCTCCACATTGAGGTTTGTGATGATATGCCCAAGGACTCCTTCATCTTCTTTGAGAATAGACGGAAGCAAACTCTCTTATTCTTCATCTCTGTGAGAGTAAATCATCATCGAATACATCTCACCTTGCCCTGTATAGAAAGATTGAGGATCAGTAGGTGAAGATTTAATGTGAAGACTCAGTTCCTTGATACTAATCAGTAGAGGTTTTATACCGTCAACGGGTGGCTGCTCAAATGGCGGCCTCCACCGGGTAGTTTCAAATACTGAAGTCATATTAAGCAAGTCGTCCATCTCCCTTATCATATCATAATTTAAATCAGGGGAGTGGGCTGAGCACGCCTCAAAAGAGTCGTGTGGTTCACTTGAAAGGGGCTCATCCTCTACATTGGAATCAAGCGTGTCATTTAGATGGAGTGGGTCAACATCATTATATTTGAAAGATACCCCTGTCTCTTGATCATTACTTTAGATAGTCATTGAATCGACTCGGAAATTGAACCGTATACTCATTAACACAATCCAACTCCTTATTCTCAATTTTATTATTCTTCACAAGCGAGTTATGATCACTTTCTTCGCATTGCGTTTCTAAATTAGGTTGTAGCTCGGATAACCTACCCTCTTCCTCATCAATAAGGTGTAACTAAATTCTTTGAATGGAGGATTCAAGCAATTTCAATGATGTTCTAATTTCTATGAATGATTACATGATGTGTTGGTTAATTTGCTCTTGAGCATCCATGAATTTCTGAAGTGAATCCTTTTGGACCATTTCTAGTTGAATCTTAAAGATAGGGGATCTAAGAGGATAGTCATTAGAATCAATTGTTGGTGCATCTCTCCAATATTGATGTTTCCACTGATCCTAGTCATACGGGTCATATGCGGGAGGGTTTGATGGTTGTTGGTACCAATTATCACCCATAATGTAATCTGCCATTGCTTTCTTCTTGTGGGATGGGTGATAATTGTTCTCACTCTAATAATCACATAATGATTTCTTAATCCATGAAGTGTAATTATTCTCCCGCATATGATCGCGTATAGACTTCTTAACTAGTGGAGCATTATATTCTGGTTGGTTCTCGATAATGGTTTCAGAAAATTTTTGAGACATAGGTTGTTTCATAACATAATCATTTGACAACCCTTTACGGTACATCTCATCTTCTAAAAGTAGATTAGCATACTTATGTGTCCACTCTTGCATGTATATGGTGAAACACTAATTCTGGATCTAATAAATTCCTACAGAAAAATCTTATAGCAAAAACAAAAGCAAGTAGAGGGAAGAAGTTACCAAAAGAGAAGAACTAGAATTGAGAATCCTACAAGATCAAAACAATCAAACTATGTTAGTAATGTTAGAAGAGAAAAGAGAGGAAAAAATTTGAGATGAATCCTAGAAACAGAATTTTGAAAAATGAAAAATCATAAAAACCCTAGATTAGAAAAATTTAGAAAACAAGAAAAATATAACCTAAAATAGAAATTAAACCTAGAAAAATCTAAACATAATTGTGTTCAACGCCACTCTATGCAAACGACGCCAAAAATTTGTTCACAACCCTAAGTGTAGGGTCGTGATGTAGTAATCACTCGGTGAGAATGAGGTCGAATCCACAAGGAATGGGGAACACGGTCTAAAACTAATCTAAGTATAACTTGGTTTGTCTAGGTTTTTAATCCAGTGATTTAGAAAAAGGTTTTGAAATAATAAATATAAAAAGAATAAGGATCTAGGAATCCACCTATAACAATCTCAATATTCAATCTTCTTGATTCAATGATAACTCAATTAGAATTAAAGTCTTATTCTATCCAATCGGATGATCGAGCAGTTAAAATAAAATCTCGACTTTTCATTAATTTGGTTCCCAAATATCCATCTAATTTCAATGATGGTAGGGAATTCAATCATCCTACCATGCCCAGGAGATGATGGTGAACAACGACTTCTACACATCATATAATTCCAAGGTTAGTAAGATCATATCAAAAGCCTTCACAACATCTACAGTAATTTCAGTCATAATAAATCATAGAAAACTGGAAATATATCTTAATTCAAACCAAAGCTTAATGGAAGTTTAACATATACTTGAATCAAAGCAAACTAAACATAAAAAGAAACTATAGGTTTCATACCTTAGCCTTAGCTAGGAGATTAGCCTAAGAAGACTAACATCCTAGAAGAAAAATAAAAAGATCTATTAGAACCCATGAAGAAATCGAAGCGGAAGAACGTTGTTAGCGCTCCACCTAGGCATTATTTCCATTTCTAAACCTTAGAAGATGATTTGAAGTATCTTAAGGACTCCTATTTATAGTTGTGGAACTCCAACTTTCATACCGAGTTGGAAAAATCTATAAATCGCATCAAATTTATGCACTCTGCATAGGTTCCTCATAACACCTTCGATGTCATCGAACGTAAATCGAATCTAGAAGTCGTGCCTTTTTGCACTGCATAACTTTTCATGTCATCGAACCTTCCTTCGATGTCATCGAACAATCCTTCGGTGTCATCAAAGGGTGTTCGATCAATTGAGAATGTGTCCAGAGTTTTCGAGCAAGTTGCTCCAGAAATCTTCAAAAATCTCAATGTCATTGAACTGCTTTTGATCTCATCGAATTGGTCTTCGAGCAATCAAATTGGGCTTCGATGTCATCGAGAAATGCATCCAATTTGTCCAACAACCACACTCGATTTTCATGTAATGCTTCGATGTCATCGACCGATGGTCAATGTCATTGAACACTGGCTTCGATGTTATCGATCGATGGTCGATGACATAGACAGTGAAGTTCAGTTCTTTCTTCCTTCCTTATCCACTTGGTTTCCTTAATTCTTGAGGTCTTGAAATCTTCAATCTTGGTCTCCTAAGATCCATCCTTTGCCTTGGTGATTCTTGAGCATTAAATTTATGCTTTTAACATTCTTTTCATTCTAAGATCTTAGATTCACCTTGCAAGGCAAACATGCATAAATATACCAATTAAGCATTATCATGTTCATAAAACCAAGATATAAATAGGGGACAATATGCAATATTTGACAGTTAACAATGGCATATGACTAGTATATCGCATACATGCTCCGACCTTAATAGAAGCCATGTTAGAGGAAATTAAACTGGAAGCATGTTGAGGAAATTAAATCATTCCGTTCACTGACGATATCATGCAAGCTTAGCTCCTGTCCAGATTCATGATGCCGCAGGTTACTCCATATTCCGGGTCCACTAATCAGACTGAACACCTATAATCCTTCAGGGCGTGGATGGAGCTTTATGGTGCCTTGACCGAGATAATGTGCTGAGCTTTTTTCCTAACACTGTCAGGAGAAGCTCGAAAATGGTTCCAATAGTTGAAACCAAAGTCCGTTAGTTCATTCACTTAGCTCAGAAAGGCCTTCATTACCAACTTCATCGGAGGAAAGGAAAGACAAAAGCTAATTATAACGACTTGAAAATTCCGTACAAAGACCCGAGTACCACCTCAGGCAGAAATCACTCAGGACCAAATCCTTTAGAAATTAGACAAGTTTAACAAGGTGCTAAACTAGATTAGCTGCGAAATTCGCTTGATACACTTTAAATACAAACTACAAGACCTTAAACTTGTAGAATCATTGATGCTACATTACCCTGAAATCTAGGATTAATTTCATTACCTAGTTGCTCTCGGGAGCACATTGAAACTTCATATCGGACCTGGACCGTATGTCGAAAGTCCGATTACTACGAAATTATATAATTAAGACCGCCTTGCTGGACTTGACAACCACCTTAGAAATCAAGTCCAGACAGTATCCCGAAGCTATTCGCTCGAGCCCGGAGCGAAGTATGTGAGAAACGTGAATATCTTTAGGAAATAAACCCAAACTTAAGTAAACTGAGTTGTTCACTTGCAGGTCCAAATATAAGGATTCTGACCGTCAGAATCTGACCCAAATATACCCTCGGATCAGGAGAAATTTCATACACAGGTTAGTGTACTTGTTGCCTTGATCGGTGATCGTGGACCGTTGAACTGAAACTGGTCTGCCACGGGCGATTTGTAAACCCGAACGGACCGAAAACTCAGCTTAACCTAGATCCAACATAAGGAAGCTTAAGTCCGACCTTAGGCTCAAGGGTGGGGAGGGGGGGAGGCTCCTGGAGTGCTCTGTTGAGCTGAAACAGACGCTCTTTGGACATAACCTAAGTATACCTTAGCCCTAGGGTCATTCCTATCAGTTCTGGGCTTATATAAGGACCTTAAACCCTCTCCCTCTCACTTCATACGAATTTTCTAAACCCTAAGAAAGAGAAGAAAGAAAAGAGAGAAGTGAGGATTCATTCTGGGATTCGATCCCGTCATTTCACGCACTTAGCTACCCTACTTACATCGCTATTCTGGCGATTTCAATGTTACACTTGGGTAAGGAAACCTAACCCTAATTTGGCTTAGGGTTTCTAATAGTGCTAGTTATGAAATGGCTAACCTAACTTATGCTATAGGTTGCAAATCCGCCGTTGACAAAGACTTAACATCTAAAACGACTCCGTTATGCGTTTATCGGCGTAAGGTGCGGACTATATACGTATAGGTTATGATTTTCAAAGCTTTCAATGTAAGATAATGATAGATTCCTGATGTGGATGTTATTTCACATGCAAAATAAGACGTTTGTTTTGCATTTTAGTTATATATGAAATTTGTGGAGTTTAACGTATTTTGTATATTTGTAGAAAATACTGTATATGTACAAAATATGAAAGTGTATTTGCCATAACTAACTACTATGTGTATATGCTAGTTATATGTGTAACAACTCTTTGGTGAAAGGATTCGCCCTAATACATGTTTTGGCCAACATACGTTATGTATGTTAATACATGTAGTTTAAGTGTTTGTAAAAATGCTTGTATAAGTAAGTACTTAGTAAATAGTACTTTGGGTAGGTGTGAGATAGGATTCTCAACTACCTTAGTTTAATCGCTTACTTATGAAATGTATGTGTTTGGATTTCCTGTTTAAGTTGTATTTTATAACATGCTTGTTAACATGTTTGAACTACTTGGTTAATTTTGCTTTGACTACTCCACATGCTTACTGGTTAAGGATTGAATGTGATTGGGGCTATGTTATAGTTCAGACAATTGGTAACAGGTTTTGAGTTCGTGGCTGAGATTTATTCGCCATGTAGGACGTGTTTGACGAACCCGAGCCGTATTAGAGTTGTCGAGAGTGGTTAGGCCACACGGAGTGCTTACGCACTTCATGTCGATCAACTCGTTGTGCGCTCGTACTAGTCGGCCTCGTCAAGTAACCCAATTGACCCGATGTATGTTCACCATGTTTGGACGCTCCTGCTTGAACCTAAGGTACTAAACTCACCAGTGAAAATCCCGTTAACCTTGGTACCTCGATCCGCTAAGACTCATGAGCCGGACATGGTGGTATGGGATACTGTGGTTAAGCTGTCGGCCTATGCCAGGGCGACGAGTCCACCCATAGTGACCAATGAGCAAGACCGCCTTGTGAGCCGAATACGGTGGTATGGGATACTGTATTCGAGCTGTCGGCCTACACTGATAAGGTGACGAGCCCTTTGTAGTGACCTCGAGTATACTCTGAGCCCACATTGAAGCGACTAGCCTTTCCATAGCAACTAGAGTACAAACTAGGACTACACTATATCGAGGTAACGAGCCCTTTGTAGTGACCTAGAACCATAATATCGTATGAGAATTGCTGGGACTGACGACCCTAGAATGGATCATTATTTGGGAAATGATATAAGGGAGGTACTTTAGTTTTCTAAATTCTGCTGTATGAAAAGGACTAATAAGAACTTAGTAATTACGCTTATAACATCGCACTGCATGTGCCTCGGGTTGAAGAGCATAGAGGGAAGAAAGCATGCTGTGACTGTAAGATGGTGTCGCACGAGGGAGTGTAGGTGAGGGCATGCATCATGAATACATTTCATCCTTACATTAATAAGAGTATCTGGGAATGTTTGATATGTCTGCTTTATCATTACTACTTGACTGAGTTGATAACATGTTAACCTTTACTCTATGATTCCATTGAGTTAATCACTCACTCCCACATTCTGGGATGGTGTTCTGAACACCTACCAGACTCTGTCTTAGTTGCAGATGAAGATGCGACTCAGGAGGCGAAGCCTGATTCCGATGGCGATCAGGATGAGTTCTCGTATATGTAGTTCTCTGGCGATTTCGCTTTGGCCGTCATGATCGATGGGGCTACAGGGCTTATCAGTGTAGTTAAACTATTTTTGACATTTTGTTTCTTGAACTATTACATGTATATGGTGACTCAGTGATGTATTCATACTTTGGAGACCGATGGTGATCTTTTTGGCTCATATACGTTTATATACATCTTTCAGTCTTCCGCTTGCATTATATAAATTGATTTGGAGTATGAATTACTATTTTGGTATATTCCCACTCATGATTAATGTAACACAAAAAACATTTAATCATAAGCGTATATATTACATAAGTGATGTTTTGGAACTCAGGAGTTGAGTTACTACTCGACCCCCAATTTTCAGGGCATTACAAGTTGGTATCAAAGCATGATTTGGATTAAACCAGACTTGGGTTATGGTTACACAATATACACTGACGTTTTTTGACATAGGTGGGTGTGAGAAAAATGTAGAAACAAGCTTAGGTTTCCCCGATTTCGCCAATTGGCGAAGTTCATCGATATCGATTGCCGAGATCGAGTCCGTACACCTCCGTGATCGCTTGAGGCGATCCCGGACCTTTCTTATACCATCTATTGATGGGTTTAGATAGTAAATCACCTCTTCTCAGCCCTCAATACTGTATAGATGCAGCTGTACATCAGAAACATACCCGTGAGGACTCGAAATGACTCAAAGCGGAGTCGGGGGCCAAACGGGACTCTTTCAGGAGGACTCAGGGTGAGACCCACATACATTTACAGTCCAGGGGGCAGGAGGACCTTGCCCAAAGGGCGAGCCCTCGCTAGAAGGTCCAGAGATAGGCGAGGACCTCGCCGGTTTGGCGAGGCCTCGTTGCCAGACGGGCTCGCTCGGGCCGACGAGTTTTGGGCATTGTATGGCCCACTGGTACACGGTGGGTCAATTTTAAACCCCTCTAATATGCCCCCTCTTCAAAAACTACCCCTCCAAGCTCTCTTTTTCTCAAGAAAATACCCAAATCCTCACTCAAAAGCCCCCTCCAAGTGCTAATTCTTTCGTTTTCGTGTACCACCTTCACCACACATTCGAAATCTCCCTCCACAGCTGTTTACCTTCTTCATTCCCATTTCATTTGAGCATTCAAGCCCCACTTTCTCAAATTCATGGGATCCCAAGTATCCCTCCTATTTCTCCATTTTCTTTCCTTTTCCATGGCATTGTTCGAGCTTGTGACAGACATCTTTTACATTTCCACCATTCTTTCTCTCATGGGAAAGAAAATGGCTCTTGTGAAAGAAGCTGGGCCTAGTCATCCTACTCATTCGAGGAGACCGAGAGGCGCCATAGGAAGCACGGGCGTTGAACGTGAGATACTGACTAAGCAGGAGCTTGATCCCCAGACTCCCCTTGAAAGGATTCTTCTGGCGGAAATGTCTCATGGTAGGTTTCATGACTATAGGGTTCTTTCGAAGCTCATGTTGATGAGAAGCTCTTCGGTGAATATCTGTTGATGGAACGCCTGGAGGAAGTCAGGTGGGGCCTTGTGTTTAAAGGAAAATATCATGCAAATATGGGCACTGTTCGAGCATTCTATGCCCATATTCAAGAGCCTATGTTGGAGCCCTTGCAGTTCAAGATTCCCGTGGGAAGAGGTCGGGAGGCCACAATTGACGCTGGCCTGATAGCTTGACTCATGGGAATACCGCTTGGCAAAGTCCATGCAAGTGAGAAGAATCTGAAGAGTTCACGTGAAGGGGACACCGTATGCGTTTCCTTTGTGGTCAACTGGTTTAATGACAGCCAAACAATAGCCTCCTGGCATCAAACATGACAGATGATTTTTGCCTACTCCACCATATCTGCACGTTTAACATGTACCCCAGGTGGGGCAATCGCAGTGAGTGCACGCGCTTGATGGTAGACTTTCTTTACCAAGCGGGGCAGGGAGAGAAGTTGTGCATGCCTACGTATGTTTTGTGATAGATAGTTCTTACCACACGCTCCAATAGAAGGACTGATTTGCTCCCCTTCGGCCGGCTTATATGCAAGATTGCACGCGAGTTCGGCTACAGACTTGGCGCAGAACTACCAGTGCCGTAACATTTCATCAATGAAACTACTCTCAATCAGATGGGAATCGGGCCCCGGTAGCGACAAGCCCGACTTGATGAGGGTGTGACTTTACTTGCACCTACTGTATACCCAACTGGGAACTTAGGTACTAGTGGCCTCCTCGAGCGATTCCAGCACTTGCGGCCTCCTACCTTTGCGAGTTCTCACAGACCTGAGGAAGCTGAATATTGGCTTGACTGCATCTCCAAGATGCTGAGGATGCTACACCGTACAGAGCCGGAGCAGGTCGAGTTTGTCACCTTTATGTTTAAGAAGGAGGCCAGCTTGTGGTGGGATAGTGTCCTGCGGACCGTTGCAGTTGAGTATGTATGGATGTGGGCAGCATTTGAGACCCGCATCCATGAGAAGTATTATCCCCTTACGTACCGGCATGAGAAGGAGAATGAGTTCTTACGCCTCAGGCAGGGAGGTATGTCAGTGGTAAAGTACGAGCACCGGTTTACAGAGATGGGCAGGTACACTCCTACTATACTTGCTGACGCATAAATGCTGATGCGACATTTTTCTGAGGGCCTGCAACTTGACATTCGCTCGAATATGTGTTGTGCTAGCATACCTTCCTATGCTAAGCTAGTACACATGTTTATGCGAGCAGAGCAGGACGGAGATCGTTTGATATGTTCTCATGGGCTTATGATCTCTAGGCCATGACCAGATATGCCGAGCAGGCCATTCCTCAGCAAGAGGTCCCGTACGACTCTCTCCCCAGGATCGCGGCACCACTAGTTCCGATGAGGCTACTGGTGTGACATGTACGTACTGTGGGAGACCAGGTCACGCTGCAGAGAGTTGCTTTGCGCGTATAAGAGACAGTGGGTTTTTACCGCCGTAGAGAATCGACCGCCCTTGCCTTCAGGTTCTATTGGCTCCACCCCTACGGACTGCGCCAGCTCATCCATTATTCTGGCCACCTGCACCTCGATTTAGGCCGCCTCAGTGACCTATGGCGCCTCAGCCTACCCAATCTCAACAGGCACGCATCCATGCACTTACAGCAGAAGTGCCTAATTCCACAGCTACCGTACCTTTGGCCTTTGAGCTCATCGCCCACATTGAAGGTACCCCTATATTTCTGTTGGTGGATACGGGATCCACTATTTTTATGATATCATGTTTTACAATCAAGCGCTTAGGGTTGAATATGACCCCGATGGTTGGGGTGCGAGTCATTGCGGCACCAGGGACTTTTATAGATGTCACTAAAATGTGTGAGGGTTGCTTGATAGATCTAGGGAGCAGGACAATATGTATTAACATGATTGTCACCACGATATACCATTTCGACGTCATCCTTGGTATGGATTGACTAATTGAAGTGAGGGCCGAGATTGACTGCGAGACCCGTCTAGTGACAACTTACGAGCCTAAGGGCATGCCCTTTACATTTCCCGTGCAGGTCAGTTGCCCTTTTCGAGTTCTTTGTTATGCTTCCTTACTGAGGAATATTGATGGCCCGACACTTGAAAATACACCTGTAGTTCGGGATTTTGGGGAAGTGTTCAGTAAGATACCGGGGCTACCTCCTCATTGCGAGGTTGATTTCACCATTGATCTAGTGCCTGGTGCGACGTCCATTTCACTCCCGACGTACCACATGCCTCCGTATGAGATAGAGGAGTTGAGGAAATAGATCGATGATCTGTTAGATGCTGGCTTCATACGACCGAGTGTATCTCCTTGGGGAGCACCTATATTGTTTGTGAAGAAGAAGGATGGGTCACTACGGTTATATATTGATTACTGCAGATTGAACCAAGTGACAGTGAAGAACAAGTACCCTCTGCCCAGGATAGACGATTTGTTTGATCAGTTGAGAGGAGCGCAGTATTTCACGAAGATCGACTTGTAGTCAGGGTATCATCAGTTGCGCGTTAGGGATAAGGACGTACAGAAGATGGCTTTCAGGACTTGTTTTGGGCACTACGAGTTTCTTGTGATGTTGTTCGGTCTTACGAACTCACCGGCCGTGTTCATGGACCTGATGAATAGGTTGTTCTAGCTGTTTCTATTCCGATTCGTCATCGTATTTATAGATGACATCCTGATATACTCTAAGAGTCGGGAAGAACACGAGGAACACCTGCGAACAGTATTGGATACTCTGAAAAAGAACCAATTGTTCGCACAGTATAAGAAATGCAACTTCTGGAAGGAGGAAGTCAAGTTCTTGGGACATGTGGTGTCTAAGGAAGGGATAGCGGTGGACCTTGCTAAGGTAACTGCGGTTCAGGACTGGGAACAACCCAGTTTGGTTACTGAGGTGAGGAGTTTTCTTGGTCTGGCGGGTTACTATCGATGATTCATTTGAGACTTCTCAAAGATAGCTAGACCTTTGTCTCAGTTGACACGAAAGGATCTGAAGTTCGCTTGAAATGAGAAGGCGGAAGCAGGTTTTCAGGAGCTGAAGGACAAGTTGATGTCCGCCCCTGTGCTAGTATTGCCAAAGCAAGAGGTTAAGTATACTTTATACACTGACGCATCCCGCGTTGGTCTGGGTTGTGTCCTTATGCAGAAGGATAGGGTGATTGCATATGCCTTGAGACAGTTGAGGAAACACGAGGAGAATTACCTTACGCACGACCTCGCGTTAGCAGCGGTCATATTTGCATTAAAGCTCTGGAGACATTACCTCTACAAAAAGGAGTTTGAGCTCTTTTGCGACCACAAGAGCCTTAAGTATATATTCACTCAGCGAGATTTGAATATGAGGTAGCACCGATGGATGGAAACCTTGAAGGACTTCAAGTTCGAGGTCTCCTACCGTCCTGGTAAGGCTAATCTTATGACAGACGCGTTGAGCCGCAAGAAGGCAATCATATTTATGGCTCCGCTGATGATTGAGGAGTGGGGTATGCTAGAGTTTGTTCGCGACTTTAAGCAAAAGCTCATGGTGGAGGAACCGTTTGAGAGCGTCGCACACGTTCGGGTGCAGCCACTTATCGACGACAGGATTATCGCAGCCCAAAAAGATGACGAGTGTTTAGTTGAGCTTAGAAAGCTGGCTGGTGATGATGAGGATGCCGAATGGAGTGTGGATTCTAACGGGGGTCTACATTATCTTAGCCACCTATGCGTCCCAAACATTCCGGAGTTGAGGCGAGAAGTTCTTAAGGCAGTGCACAAATCAAAGCTAGCGATGCATCTTGGAAGTACGAAGATGTATCGGGATGTGAAGAGATTGTACTGGTGGGACAACATGAAGGCTCATATAACAGAGTATGTATCCTGTTGTCTCACGTGCCAACAGATTAAGGTAGAGCACCGCCGACCTCTGGAACTACTTCAGCCCATGCCTATAGCTGAATGGAAGTGGAATTTCATCTCCATGGTTTCATATTCGGGTTACCAAAGATGAGGAAGGGTTATGACTCTATTTGGGTGATCGTGGACCGGTTAACAAAATCGGCTCACTTACTCCCAATTAAAGTCTCAAACTCTACAGACGAGTTGGTCAGGTTGTACATCAAAGAAATAGTGCGTCTGCATGGAGTTCCTCTGGAGATCGTGTCGGACTGAGACACGCGATTCACATCTATCTTCTTGACTCGTATCTAGGAAGCGATGGGTGTGAAGTTGAAGTTCAGTACCGCATTCCACTCGCAGACCGACGGGCAGACAGAGTGGGTGAACCAGGTTTTGGAAGACATGCTTCGGGCTTGTGTTTTGGACTTCAAGGACAGTTGGGATGACTGTCTCTTGTATGCAAAGTTCGCCAACAATAACAGTTTTCAGGCGAGTATTGGCATGACTCCTTAAGAGGCCTTATATGGGTGCCCTTGGCGAGCGCAGTTTGATTGACCCAGAGTTAGTACAGGTGACCTCAGAGAAGATCGATATTATTAGGCGTCGACTTCTTACAGCATAGAGTAGACAGAAGAGCTATGTCGATACGAGGTGGCGATTGCTAGAGTTTGAAGTTGGGGATTGTGTATTCCTCCGAGTTTTCCCCATGAAGGGAGTCCTACGTTTTGACAAGAAATGGAAGCTCACGCCGCGATTCATTGGCCCGTTTTAGATACTTGATCAAGTGGGTATGGTGGCATACTATCTTGCTTTGCCCACACCACTTGTGGGCATGCACAACGTATTTCATATATATATATATATACTGAAGAAATACGTTCCTGATCCCTCCCACGTTATCAAGTGGGAGCAGGTGCAGTTGAGTGAGGTCGCTACATATGTGCTGCGACCGACGCGTATTCTAGACAGGAAGGAGCAGGTGCTGTATAGAAAGGTCATCCCACTTGTGAAAGTATTGTGGACACATCACACTGAGGAAGAGGCTACTTGGGAGACAGAAGCCGAGGTCCGTAAGAACTACCATCAGCTTCTCGAGGAGTATGAAAATGTACTAATTTCGAGGATGAAATTTTTCTTTAAGGGGGGTAGATTGTAACGACTTGAAAAATTATGTATAAAGACCTGAGTACCACCTCAGGCAGAAATCACTCAGTACCAAATCCTTTAGAAATTAGACAAGTTTAACAAGGATCTAAACTAGATTAGATGCGAAATTTTCTTGATACACTTTAAATACGAACTGTAAGATCCAAAACTTATAGAATCATTAATGCTACATTACCCTGAATCTAAGATCAATCTCATTACCTAGTTGCTCTCGGGAGCACATTGAAACTTCGTATCAGACCTGGACCGCATGTCGAAAGTCCAATTACTACAAAATTATATATTAAGATCGCCTTGCTGGACTTTACAACCACCTCAGAAATTAAGTCCAGACAGTATCCCGAACTACTCGCTCGAGCCCGGAGCGAAGTGTGTGAGAAACGTGAATATCTTTAGGAAATAAACCCGAACTTAAGTAAATTGAGTTGTTCACTTGCAGGTCCAAATATAAGAATTATGACCGTCAAAATCTGACCCAAATACACCCTCGGATCAGGGGAAATTTCATACACAGGCCAGTGTACTTGTGGCTTGATCGATGATCGTGGACCGTTAAACTGAAACTAGTCCACCATGGGCGATCTGTATACCTGAACGGACCGAAAACTCAGCTTGACCTAGATCCAACATAAGGGAGCTTAAGTCCGACCTTAGGCTCAAGGGGGGGCTCCGGAAGTGCTTCGTTAAGCTGAAACAGACGCTCTTTGGACATAACCTAAGTATACCTTGGCCCTGGGGTCATTCCCATCAGTTTAGGCCTATATAAGGACCTTAAATCCTCTTCCTCTCACTTCATACGAATTTTCTAAACCCTAAGAAAGAGAAGAGAGAGAGAGAGAAGTGGGGATTCTTATTAGGATTCGATCCCGTCGTTTCATGCACTTAGCTACCCTACCTGCATCGCTATTCCGGCGATTTCGACGTTACACTTGGGTAAGGAAACCTAACCCTAATTTGGCTTGAGGTTTCTGATAGTGCTAGTTATGAAATGGCTAACCTAACTCATGCTATAGGTTGCAAATCCACCGTTGACAAAGACTTAACTCCTAAAATGACTCCATTACACGTTTATCGGTATAAGGTGCGGACTATAGACGTATAGGTTATGGTTTTCAAAGCTTTCAATGTCGGATAATGATAGATTCCTGATGTGGATGTTATTTCACATGCAAAATGTAATGTTTGTTTTGCATTTCAGTTATATATGAAATTTGTAGAGTTTTGCGTATTCTGTGTATTTGTAAAAAATACCGTATACGTACGAAATATGAAAGTGTGTTTGTGATGACTAACTATTGTGTGTATATGCTAGTTATATGCATAACAACTCCTCGGCAAAAGGATTCGCCCTAATACATGTTTTGGCCAACATACGTTATGTATGTTAATACGTGTAGTCTAAGTGTTTGTAAAAATGCTTATATAAGTACTTAGTAAATAGTGCTTTGGGTGGGTGTGAGATAAGATTCTCAACTACCTTAGTTGAATTGCTTACTTATGAAATGTATGTGTTTGGATTTCCTGTTTAAGTTGTATTTTATAACATGCTTGTTAACATGTTTGAACTACTTGGTTAATTCTGCTCTAACTACTCCACATACTTACTAGTTAAGGATTGAATGTGATTGGGGCTATGTTATAGTCTAGGCAATCAGTAACAGGCTTTGAGTTCGTGGCTGAGATTTATTCGCCATATAGGACGTGTTTGACGAACTCGAGTCGTACTAGAGTTGTCGATAGGGTTAGGCCACACGGAGTGCTTACGCACTTCATGTCGATCAACTCGTTGTGCGCTCGTACTAGTCGGGCTTGTCAAGTAACCCAATTGACTCGATGTATGTTCTCCATGTTTGGACGCTCTTGCTTGAACCTAAGGTACCAAACTCACCAGTGGAAATCCCGTTAACCTTGGTACCTCGATCCGCTAAGACTCATGAGCCGGACATGGTGGTATGGGACACAGGAGTCGAGCTGTCGGCCTACGCCAGGGCGACGAGTCCACCCATAGTGACCAGTGAGCAAGACTGCCTTGTGAGCCGAATACGGTGGTATGAGACACTGTATTCGAGCTGTCGGTCTACACTAATAAGGTGACGAGCCCTTTGTAGTGACGTCGAGCATACTCTGAGCCTACATTGAGGTGACTAGCCTTTCCGTGGCAACTAGAGTATAAACTAGGACTACACTGTATCGAGGTGACGAGCCCTTTGTAGTGACCTAGAACTGTAACATCGTATGAGAATTGCTAGGACTGATGACCCTAGAATGGATCATTGTTTAGGAAATGATATAAGGGAGGTACCTTAGTTTCCCAAATCCTACTGTATGAAAAGGACTAATAAGAACTTGGTAATCACGCTCATAACATCGCACTGCATGTGCCCCGGGTTGAAGAGCACAGAGGGAAGAAAGCATGCCGCAACCGTAAGATGGTGTCGCACGAGGGACTGTAGGTGAGGGCATGCATCATGAATACATTTCATCCTTACATTAATAAGAGTATCTAGGAATGTCTGATATGTCTGCTTTATCATTACTGCTTGACTGAGTTGATAACATGTTAACCTTTGCTCTATGATTCCACTGAGTTGATCACTCACTCCCACGTTCTGAGACGGTATTCTGAAAACCCACCGACTCTGTCTTAGTTGTAGATGATGATGCAACTCAGGAGATGATGCCTGATTTGATGACGATCAAGATGAGTTTTTGTATATGCAGTTCTCCGGCGGTTTCGCTTAGGCCGTCCTAATCAATGGGGTTACAGGGCTTATCAGTGTAGTTGAACTATTTTTGACATTTTGATTCTTGAACTATTACATGTATCTGGTGACTCAGTTATGTATTCATACTCTGGAGACCGATAGTGATCTTTTTGGCTCATATACGTTTATATACATCTTTCAGTCTTCTGTTTGCATTATATAAATTGATCTAGAGTATGAATTACTGTTTTAGTATAATCCCACTCATAATTAATGCACTAATGTAAACAACATTTAATCATAAGCATATATGTTGCATAAGTGATGTTTTGGAACTCGGGAGTTGAGTTACTACTCGGCCCCCGATTTTCAAGGCGTTACACTAACAAATCACCTCCCCACCATATTCAGAAGGAAGACAAACTATTGAAGGATTACATTAAATGCTTTAACCTGGAAGCGATGCAAGTGGAAGGCTATTCGGATCAAATCTCCTGGCCGCCATGATGGTCGGCTGGAGGGAGGGGAGATTTCTCTTCTCTCCCGACAATGTTGGTTGATCTCCTCAATAGATCCCAAAAGTACTCCAATGACGATGAGCTTTTTAGTTTGTGAAAAGCTACTCGTAATAGGGGGAAGCTCGACGAGGGAGAAATAACCCAAATGAAGAATAAGCATTGACTTTCAATAGCAAGCATAGAAGAGATGATGATCCAACCAAGGGTCAACGTCCGAGCAGACAACCTGAGAGAAGATTCCGCTCTTACACTCCCCTCAATGCTACGCCTGAGCAAGTCCTCATGGAAGTTTGGGACAAACGACTCCTCAAATGGCTGAACCAGATGAAGACCGACGCCGACAAGAGAGATAAACGAAAGTACTGCCACTTCTACCGTGACCATGGTCACTCTACTAGAAATTGCTTTAACCTTAACTAGGAAATCGAAGCCCTCATCTACAATGAACATCCGTGGGAGAATGTTAGTAGGAGGGAAGAACGGTCAAAGTGGAAGAATGAGCAGCCCAACAATGGCAATAACAACGAGGCTATAGGAGTGATCCATGCCATCTTCGGTTAGTTTGTGGGAGTAGGGGACTCGAATTGAGCATGTAAAGCTCATGCTCGGAGCATCACCTTCAAAGGAGTAAAAGGTGACCTCCTACGAACTAACATTTACCAAGGAGGATGCTCGAGGCGTCCACCACCCCCATGGTGATGCCTTAGTGGTGGCCATGACCATAGCCAACTGCAAAGTGTTTTAAATTTTGGTGGATATCGGCAGCTTGGCTGATATCCTCTTGTCGAAGCCTTCAATAACATGGGGGTTAGGAGGTCTCGACTCTGACCTGTTAAGACTCCTTTGCTTGGAATCGCAGGGGATAGGGTCACCTCCAAGGATCTATAATGCTCCTAGTTAGTGCGGGGGAAGAACAGAACCATACCATGGCGATGATCGACTTCCTTGTGGTCGATTGGCCTTCCGTCTATAATGTCACCTCAGATAACTGTCCCTCAATGCCCGACAAGAGGTGGTATTAACCTGTCACCTCACGATGAAGTTTCCGACCGAGCATGGTGTCAAATAGGTCGAGGAGATCAGCAAGAAGCTCGTTAGTGCTACTTCATGACACTAAGGATGCAACATCACACGATGACCATCACCTCCCTTGATCCCTTGGAAGAGATGGTCAAGAGAGGGTATCCAGTGGAAGACCTCTTAGCCATCCCCCTCAATGAATCTAACCTGATTCGTATGTGCAGGTAGACTCATCGTTAGCTCCAGCTCTGCGAGATGAGATCATGAACCTCCTTCTATGCCATGCCGACGTATTTGCTTGGTCTCACCAAGACATGCTTGACATCGACCTAAAAGTGATGGTCCACAAATTGAATGTCGACCCCAACCATCGACCAGTATGATAGAAGCGATGAGTGTTTAAACCAGAACGATATGTCATCATCGCGAGGAGGTCAGCAAGCTCCTCAAAGCCGACTTTATTAAAGAGATCTATTATCCCGACTGGATCGCCAACATCATGTTGGTGAAAAAGTTCAATGGGAAGTGGTGAGTCTATGTTGATTATATTGACCTGAACAAAGCCTACCCCAAGGACATTTTTTTCATTCCACGGATTAACTAACTTGTAGAAAATACGGCTGGGTATGAGCTCTTAAGCTTCATGGATGCATACTTTGGTTATAACCAGATCGCCATGCATCCCCACGATAAGCAGAAGACAACCTTTATCACCAACAAGGGGTTCTACTGCTATAAAGTCACGCCCTTCGGACTGAAGAATGCCTGGGTGACGCACTAGCGATTGGTTAGCAGGATGTTTGCTCAGCAGATCAGACACTCCATGGCAGTCTACATTGATGATATGTTCGTTAAGAGCATCAGGGCTAAAGGTCACACCACCTACCTCAAGGAGATGTTCGCGATTTTACGATAGTATCAGATGAAGTTGAATCCGAGCAAGTGTGCCTTCGTCTGCTTGAAAAAATTTCTCGGCTTTCTGGTCAGTTAAAGAGGGATCAAGGCAAATCATGAAAAGATCTGAGATCTGCTGGACATGAGTTCACCCAGGACAATGAAGGAAATTCAGTGCCTCACTAGAAGAATTGTCGCCCTTAATCACTTTGTCTCTCGAGCCACTGACAAGTGTCTCTCTTTCTTCAAGAATTTAAAAGGAAAACAGAAGATAGAATGGACCAAGGATTGTGAGCTAGCCTTCCAACAACTCATACGATACTTGGGGTCACCTCTATTACTTTTCAAGCCCGAGCAAGGAGAGCCACTACTACTATACCTGGCGGTCTTGGCTGCAGCAGTTAGCTTGGCCGAGAGCAAGGGGGGAAGCAACTCCCAGTGTATTACGTCAGTTAGGCCTTGGTCTCCACTGAGACTAGGTACATAGATATCGAGAAGCTTGCCCTAGCTCTGGTCATGTCATCCCATCACCTCCTACCTTACTTCCAGGCCCATACAATCATAGTCCTGACCAATTAGCCTTTTCGTCATGTGCTCCAAAAGCTAGAGGTATCAGGAAGACTCACGAAGTGGGCGATCGAGCTCAGAGAATTTGACATCAAATACCAGCCTTAGACCACCATTAAAGGTCAAGCAGTAGCCGATTTCATTATTGAGCTCGCCAGCGGCCAAAACTTGGAAGCCAGTCTGAATAGCGAAACTGACCAACTGGATAAACTCTCAAACGATCAAGCCTAATCCACCGACCTGGACATTGCACATCGACGACTCATCCAATTTAAAGGTAGAGGGGCCGAGGTAGTCCTTGAGGCTCATGATCAGACCTGCATGCAATATGCCTTTAGATTTGGATTTCAAACATCGAACAATGTGGCATAATATAAAGCAGTGCTTGCCAGCTCAGGCTAGTAACAACAATGGGAGCCCAAATTCTAAAAGTCCATAGTGATTCGCACTCGTTATCAACCAGATCACTAGTGAGTACTAGGCTAAAGAAGAGAAAATGATCGCTTATCTTCAAAAAGCCTGTGAACTCATCAGCAAGTTCCAAAAATGTGAAGTCACCCTAGTTCCCAAAGCAGAGAATTCCAAAGTTGACGCACTAGAAAAATTGGCCACAACAACCGAGGACGACATCCTGAACTCAATCCTCGTCAAGTTCTTATCCGTTCCAAGCATTGTTGAGTTCGACCCAGAAATCACCTATCTTGTCAGCTCGACCCCGAGCTAGATGGATCTGATCATCAAGTATCTTTGGGATGGTACGCTACCCGAGGACAAGCTTGAGGCACATAGAATTCGTGTCAAGTCAGCTTGGTATATCATGATAGGGGATATCCTCTATAAAAAAGGGTTCTCCTTGCCTACTTATGGTGTCTCTGATTTAAGGAGGCTGACTACGTTCTGAAGAAAATATACGAGAGAATCTATGGAAACCACTTTAGAAGTCATGTTCTTGCTCATAAGGTTATCCGACAGGGATACTTTTGGCTAAGCATTCAAAAAGACGCCAAGTTGTACACCTAAAATGCGATAAGTGTCAAAGATTCGCGGTGATACCTCATCAACCTCCTGAACATCTAACCTCTATGACTGAACCGTGAACATTCCCTCAATGGGCGATAGACATTATCGGCCCATTGCCCACAGGTAAAGTTCAGACCAAGTACGCCATTATCATGGTCGACTACTTCACCAAATGGGCCGAGGTCGAACCACTGACCAAGATTATTAAGCTAAAAATCACTAACTTCATCTGGAAAAATATCATATGTCGGTACGAGATCCCACATACTTTTCTTGGACAACAGGAAATAGTTTGAGAACAATCGGTTCTAAGGCATGTGTGGGAACCTTAAAATTTAAAAAGATTATTCATCACCTTGGCACCCTCAAGCTAATGACCAAGTGGAGGCAGTTAACAAGATCATAAAAATGACCTCCGAACCAAGATCGAGAAAGTAAAGGACACCTGGGCTTAGGAACTCTCCTATGTCCTTTGGGCATATCAAACCACTACCCAGATGGCCATAGGAGAAACTCCTTTCTCCTTGGCCTTCGAAGCAGAGGCCATTGTCCCAGTCAAGATAGGGCTCCCTACTGTACGAATTTGGTCTTACGATGAATGAAAATTAAAATACCAAGCAGATGACTTTGGACCTTGACTTGCTCGAAGAGAGAAGGGAGCAATCCCAACTTAAGGTCACGACCCTGTAACATTAAGTTGCCTGATTATACAATTCCTGAGAAAAGGCGAGAAGTTTCTGAGCTAGAGATATGGTCCTTCACAGAACCTTCCAAAACAATAAGGAACCCAGTTCAGGGATTCTGGGACTGAACTAGGAAGGACCCTACAAAATAACCAGCACTACCCGACCTGGAACCTATCGACTCAAAGACATGGAGGGATGACCTCTACCGCACTCGTGAAACGCTAAGTACCTGAAGATCTACAATCCATAAAGACCGTTTAGGTCCCAGACTAAAACCAACCTGCGAGGTCGGAATGACTTGTTTACTTATACTACAAGGGTTATAATAAATTTATACTTGTTTCTACTTGTTGCTCTGACCACTTGGATCACATGCTATATTGGGAGGATTTCCTTTAGTGCAAGGGAAAAAGTCCACTTACGGGACCATCCGACCTATTCTGAACGGGTTAAAAGAGGTCGTACCCCTAGATGTTCTATGAGGGCAAGGCTTCCCCATGTAAGGGAAGAACTCCTCCCTAAAATACCTCAATCATCAGATCAGTGTGACTGATCTGCACATATCTCGACAATTAGATCAATATAATTGATCTGTAAATATAGTTGAATGCGATGAATGATATACTAAATCAAAGGCACAAAGTACGACAATTATACATTGGCCAAAAAATCCCTTTTCATTGATAAAACCGAATATTACACAAGTTAAAAAAAGGGAGATACAAATGAGACTAGTCTCCCAAGGGAGTCTACTCGACATAAGAAGGAATTGGGCCCTCAACTTCTAGAAGGGTTGAGTCTTTAGCGGGACTGCCCTTGAGGGGGGTTAGGTCAAGCTCATGATATAACCCCCTAACTTCCTCAAAGCATTTCTCCTACCCAAGCTTGTAAAGCAAGTCCTTCTCCTCTGCCCACTCCTTGGAGGATTTGAACTCCTCCACCGTCGTCACCCGATTTGTTGGGATAGATGTCTCGACTTCCTTCAATTTTGCTCTAAAACTAATCCTCGCCTCACCCAGCTTGACCTTCCACTTGACGGCCTTCCCTGAGCCTCCTTTAGAAGTGAACCCATCGCTTCCAGCTCGGCCTTTGTCTGAGCCTCTACCTTCCGAGCCTCTTTCGCCTGAGACTCCATCTGGATCTTTAGAGCTCCTCGCTTCTCCCCAGACTCCTTTAAAGTAAATTAGAGCTGCTCTGACTTGAAGGTGTTCTTCAAATTACCCATCTCTACCTCCATGATGCATAACATTTCGCGATGAGCTAATAAAAGAACAAGGGCAAGCTAAAAAAAGAAACCCATGTTAAAAATTGTAAGTACAAAGGGCAACTAGTATAGAATAAAGGAGACGTCTTACGTTGTACAAGAGTGTGGCCCACTAGCCTATAGCTGCAACAGGGGGTACCTCCATTGCCTTAGCGAACTTGGCATTGGGAACATGCTGAGCTATCCATGGGAGGAGGCCCTCAGTTATAATGGATGCAAACTTAAGGGATCCCTTGGGCCTCGCCCTGTTGGCGATTAGCTGAACTAATCTCTTGAGCTCGGGCTGTGGAGGGCTCCACCCGAACCTCAGAAGGTTGGGCTTCGTCGATAGTGGCCACCACCCTTGTTGGGGCAACTTCTACCACTTCTGGGACCACTGGTGGGATCGTAGTGATGACAACAAATGCGGTGATAGGGCTTACATCCGAGCTCGACTTGCCTGCCATGGATGGAGGAGTGACTCCCCTCCTCTTCCAGAGCAGTTTTTTTTTTTTGAGCCAGGTCGGCCTCAGATGGATCACGACGCTTGAAGCGAGACTGGTCAGTTATCCTTGCACAACAATAGCAAATGATCAGCAACAAGAAAAGATAAAATGATTTCTGACTAAGTCTACCAGGGTACACCTAATATGGAT